>JAPDNY010000003.1:143144741-148144741 GCA_029375565.1 Gekko gecko | reverse complement strand
TCCAATCATGTACTGGAATCTTCATCAACATTATTATTAAATAGAAAAATAAATAAAGGGCGAGGCATTCCTGTCACAACAAAAGTGAAGATACATTCTGATAGCTTGTAAATTTGTACCCAATTAAGTAAAAAACACAGACCCCTTTTTAAAGCACTTTAACAACTTTCCTTTGTTTAGCCACATCCTGTTATTCTAATTATAGAGTGAATTCCTCATTCTACATTTCAATTTAGGTCAAATGTTCTTCCTAACTATATTTTACACCATGAAAAATCATGATGACAAGCTACAATCCTAAAAACATGTTTCTGGAAATAAGGCCTAATGTATAACATGGGACTTGCTTCTCAGTAGACCTGAATGGGATTTCTACTGTCTTAAATATTGACCGTAGAATATTCCAGTGTGTATTCCAGAATATGTATGATGAAACCCAGTCCATATGTTAGCAGTCAGATCCCTCCTCTTACTGAGGGTCAGTTTATAGGTAGAAGACCATAAACACCCTTCATACAATATTATTTCAAACACTGCTCGGCTGAAAATGACACAAAATGGATGCCAGTCAGGGACAAGTCTGGACATATAGTTTAGAAGTCTGGGAAAGAGTGGCTGGCTAGCTAATGACCTCCTTCCAACCCTAGAGAGATGCATAATTTAGGACAATGGGTCTCCCAAAAAAACTACCTTCTCACCAGCCCCATAGCTAAGGAGTTTTTGGGGAGGGGGCTGGGGAGGCACAGCCCAAGGCATCACTGTATCCACCGAGGCACAATATAAACATCCAAACATAAATATATTTGCTTTAATTAAAAACAACCACCAACCACAACACATCAGTAGCAGCTGCTGCTGCTGCTGAGGTGAATTATCTGCCTGCCTGGAAACTTTCAATCTGAGGTAGGAAAGACTGGTGGGTTGGTGGGGGGTGGGATTATCTGTCGAGGTCCAGGGACAGCAGGGCTCTCCCACTCAGCTTTCCCCCAGAACTGTTTTGTCAAGAGCATTGGGTGCTTCCAGTCACCGGCAGGCAGAAAGGGTTATGAATCAGGCTGCAAAGCCAGCAGGCAGTGGAGAAACTTCTGCCCCAGACTGGGGTGGGGAATGGGGGGATGCCCGGCAGCAGATCCACATACCCAGGAGGAGGAGGGGGAGGAGGAGCCCCCCGCCTTTCCCAGAGAGACCAGCCAGCAGCCCCTTGAGGAGGGGGATTGGGAACGAAAGGGGTGGGCGGGCGGGCAGGGAGGAGGCGCTTCCCAGCAGCCTCAATGGATGAAATGGAGGAGCCTCCTCACCAGCTGTTGGGCTGAGGGCAGTGATAGGGGGAGGGAGGAGGAGCCAAGGATGGGGCCCATAAAAACCACCGGGGGGCGGGCTGCCCCAGGGAGTGTTTCCCCCTATAATTGTAGCACTCTGCACCATAGCAATGTATGTGTTGTCAGTGTTATACTTCACACCCCCACCTGCGTGTGGGCCTTCTCCTTTCCTCCGTGAAACACTGATTGTTTCACTGCTGTCTCCATGGACCTCGGTCTTCAAGACTGTTAACTATAGCCTTCCCTGAATTCGCTTTTTCCGATCTCCTTTCTGTATGTTTGTATGTGTGTGTTTTACCTTTTTATTTCTATTTCAATAAAACCATTTCCAGTTGAACATATGACTGCTTTATTTTGAGAGTCCAGTGAGGGAAATATCCCCGTAAACACAGGTGGAGAATCTCAGTTACCCCCTCTCACTCTGTCTTCTGAAAGCTAATTTCCCCAACTAATTAGGAGATGCCTATTTGGGTAACACATAACACAATTTTTAAAAAAATACTTTTTTGCCCCTCTTTTTGGAATGCTTTCTTGTTGTGGGTTCCCTCAGTCCAACAGCTAACTTTTTTAAAAGAATAGCCACAATGCAACAGCTTGGCAGGGGGTTGTCAGCCTCTCTCCCAGTTTCTAACAAAGGCTATGATGTGGATAAGTAAAGTTCAGCCTGCTTTTCTTTTGAGTTAAATTCATGCTGCTTCTCTTGCTACAATACATTTTCTCCCACCCCTTCCATGCCCTCTTCTTTATGCACACCTGCCAACTAATTACCATGCTGTTAACCTGAGCAACACTGGCATCAGACCTTTACACTGTAGCTTTTAATGGAGTCTGCACTGAACATGAAGTTGCACATCTTCTACAACAATTGTGGAAGAAAAGGGCTGGAAAATTTGCAGAAATTTCTTGCATATCTCCCTCACCCATATCACATCTCTCACACAAAGAAGGAAGGGGAAATCATAATCATATATCTATGTGTTCTGTCTGCAAGGGAACATTTTAAATGTCTGTAAATAAGGAAGCTTTTTCCTCCAGTACACCATTCGATAGGGAGTATCTTGTGAGTTAAGGCTACAGACCCTTAGAATTTTATCCCAGTTGAATGAATGGGGGTGGGTTAGAGGCAGAGATAGATGGTATCTCACAGTGCTTCTAGAAAGTTGATCTTTCCTTTACTTGCATGATATTTTGGGGAAAGTTTCCCTCAAGGGCAAGATCTCTGAGAATTTCTTGGGGGAGGCAATTACAGGTGAGAATGTTTTTTGATTGAGCCAATTGAAGTGCTTACCTAACTAATTTAATCAACTCAGGCCCCGGTCATACAGGCCAGAAAACGCGGGGGGGAGGTGTGGCAGTTTGCCCCTGAGCAAAATAAGGTGTGGTAGCCCAATCACATGGGCCACTGGGTTGCCACGCTCCGGCGCTGAGTGCCAATCACACAGCACTGCTACAGTGTGGCAAAAAGCAGCACAGCAGAAAGTTGCGCTGTAGCAAAGGATGCATGTGCCATTGGAGGGGGGGCGGGCTGCTGTCAGTGCCTTGCATATGCGCATGCCTCATTCAGCATTGGTGCGCATCCCATGGAAACTTACAACATCTGGAAACCCCAGGACATGGGCCGGTGTTGGAAGCCGCAGGATACTGGCACTCCTGTGATCAGACGCCGGCCTTTGCCTTGGGGTTTCTGGAAACTAGTACTTCAACCCTAGTAGTTTTTTACTCCGTGTTTTCCACAGGAAGCCGCGGGTTGGCCATGGGAGTGCTACGCCTCCCAGATGTGCTGGTATGATCGTGCATGGAAAGTCTGCAGGGCTACCGTGCCTTCAGCGGGGCAAATGCTCCATGTGAATGGGGCCCCAGTCATATAAAAATATTAAAGATAGCCGCATAAATGTTTTAATGAATAGAACAAACTGAAGCCAAACCAAAGTACCTGTGACATTAGTTCAAACACACATCAGCACTCAATATTTGCAGCATCAGGTTGTGACTTGCACACTTGAATGAACTGTCACAGACCAAATATCATAGATGGAACTTCCATGTTTTTCAGTAGAATCAGTTCATATAGTCTCCAGCAATGTATTCTCTTTGATTTTCACAACCATGTGAGATAGATTATACTGAGAAGGACTGCCCGGCCCAAGGTCCTGTCTCCTCTATATATTGGAAATGACTTCATTTTACAGTTCAGCAAAACAGAATAGTGCAACAGTCAATCATCTCAATATAAAATTGACACAATTGGTTGGTACAATGAAATGGTTGGGCAGACAGCTTTTACAATGCAAGTGGAGGAAAATGCAAAGTGAACGCCTGCCTAGGTCTCCAACAGTGGAACCCTAAGCAGAGTTATAACCTTCTAAGCACATTGACTTCAGTTGACTTAGGAAAGGTGTAACTCTGTTTAGATTTGCTTTGCAAACGTCCTATTTTTACTTAATCACTCTTGAGAACTGTCTCTTTCATTAATAATAATGTAGTTTTCAAGAACAGTAGAAGTATGAAGCTTCCGGAGCAGCCAATCCAATGCTTATTCCTTCAGAATTAAAAAAAAAATGCATTAAGAAAATTAAAAGAAACCTAACCACAGGATACCAGCCATAGAACTAGAGTAGGGATTCTTTGTTGTTGTTGTTGTTAAAAAAAAATCTTGCTTTATAATGTTAAAAAGCATCCCTGGACATTTTCATTCATTTTCATTCATCTGGACATTCCAAGTTTTTTATTCCGTAATACAGATCCCACTGTATCTTACTCTTTCATATGAAATACTTCTCAAATTGCAAAAAGTGCCACAAAGCAGTTTTTCAGGTGCTGATTAACCTATTAAAACAAGGGTCACCAGTTTTCCTTTACATCACAGCTGCAATATGAATATGCAATTTAACATGGAAGCAATGGATCCCCTAACACACCAGAGCTGGTTATGGCAAAAAAGGGAGAAATGTTGCTATTTTAAGGACTCCGGAAGGAATTGAGCACTTGCTCATAACTACAGCATTTGAAAGTATCCCATAAGGGAACAGAGCTTCAGAATTCATTTAAAAGATACCATACATTAGCTGCAGTTTTGCATTCCTTTGTGCCTAAGCTTTATAACTGCAGATCCCATCCCCAATTTTGGAGGAAGGACAAGTTTTTTGGATGGCATAATGTGACACAATGTAGTTGTACCAGTCATCACTTGGCTTTGCAATGGTCACTGTAGTGGACATGCAGTTTCCTAGCCTTGAAATGTGTAGAGCAAAGTTGATTCAGCCTTGATGGGCCACACTGGCCCCCAGCTGCTGCTGCTTTTAAATCCTTACTCCTTCTCGGAGTTATATTCATTCATCTTTTATAGTTACATATTTATTAGCTGAACAAATTTAGAGTCCAGTGGCACCTTTAAGACCAACAAAAGTGTATTCGAGGTATGAGCTTTCGTGTGCAAGGCACACTTTTTCAAATACGTTGAAATGGTAGGTAAGGTTCAAACTTACAGACAGGGACTTAACAGCAAATTAACATGCAAGATGATGATGTTTAAGGTATGCAAAGTCAAATCAATAACAAGCTAAGATCATAAGGTCAACAGTTGTAAAGCAATAAATATGTCAAAATAGCAGATAAATGCTAAATGTGTCCTTTCTAATTGTGGAAAGTGAACTGAGAATCTGCATTCTCTCCTTCCAGGTGTGGAGATCACTTAATAGCACTTTTTGAGGTGGATGCAGTGTCATGTCAGCAAAACATACCAGTATTCCTTCCATTACATTCAATATTCTAATATAGTATTCTGAAAAAGAAATACACTAAAATACAGAGGATTTATAGTCCTTCTTTTTTAGAATACATATGTGGGGACTGAATGAGTTAGCATATATAATGAGATAAGAAACCAATATCCCTACTGAGTCCTGGGGCGGAGGAGCGGGGGGAGAAGAAGACAAAGATGAAGAAGATGAAGAAGAAGAAATTGGATTTATACCCTGCCCTTCACTACCTAAAGGAGTCTTAGAGCCGCTTACAGACTCCTTTCCCTTCCCCTCCCGACAATAGACTTCCTGTGAGGTAGGTGAGGCTGAGAGAGCTCTGACAGAAACTCCTCTTTTTCAAGAACAGCTCTTATCAGAACTATGGCTTGCCCAAGGTCATCCAGCAGGTGCAAGTGGAGGAGTGGGGAATCAAACCCAGTTCTCCCAGATTAGAGTCTGTGCACTTAACCACTACACCAAACTTGGTTTTTGTTGCAAGTGTTGTATGAGTTACAAGTTATTATAACTTGCAATAACTTATTATTTTGGGGGTTTTTTTTGCCCATTTGATGGGTGTCCAGCTTCGGCACCTGTCCCTGGTTGGGCTAGGCTCCTGACACCAGCCATGTATTCAGCCAACTCACAGGGGGATGAGATGGCCCCCATGAAAACTACCAGAATTGACAGGGAAAGCAGACAAGGAAAGTGTCCCTGACAAGCAATGGCAGGGACAAGGACCATAAATGTCAGCAGCTTCAGCAGCACAAGGCTAGCCTCAAGGCTTCCCAGCGGTACAGCATATCTAAGAGATGCTGTGATGTCAAAAGCCAGTACTGCAGAAGCAGTGCTTGCCAGAAAGAAGCCTCAGCCAGCCCTATTTCTACCCCAGCTTTGCCCAGCTCCAGAGCAGCCAGCAGCACCAGCCCACACCCTCCTTATGAGGATGGGGAGGGAC
The DNA here is from genome assembly GCA_029375565.1 of Gekko gecko. Classification (NCBI taxonomy): domain Eukaryota; kingdom Metazoa; phylum Chordata; class Lepidosauria; order Squamata; family Gekkonidae; genus Gekko; species Gekko gecko. The sequence continues at coordinate 148,138,727 of JAPDNY010000003.1, read as the reverse complement.
ACAGGTGGGGCACAGGCTTGGGCGGGCTGAAGGCAGGGCAGGGAGATGGGAACTCAACTTAGCCCAGGAATGGGAAGCCAAAGGGGATGGGTGGAGAAAAGAGCCAAGTGCTGCCAGACTTGGGAGGCTCCTCCCCACCTGAGATGGGTGTGGGAAGATCTGCAGAGGTATTGAGCACTTGTGAGAAAAGGCTTGTGATGAGTGCCCTTTAAAAGGAGGTTCTGTAAGCAGGTCAGGAAAGACGGCAGAGGACACAACTCCAAGACTGTAAAGAACTGTTGTACCAGGGAAGAATATTGAAATCAGGTGATGTAATCCCCTTCTGAGGTCTGTAGGAGACTCCTGTGGGCTAGAGTCAGGATGGCAGGTCCACGGCAGGTAGAACATGTGAGGGAGGAGTCTCATAATGAGTGGCACCTGGAGAAGCCCTGCTCAGATGAGTGATGTTCTCTGGGCAGAGCATAGGGAGAGAGGCAGTCCTGCAGATAAGAGGGAACTAGGCCATGAAGGGCCTTTTATATGATGGCCAGTGCCTCCTCTCAAGGGCTCAGTACTGAAGATTCAGTCTAAGATGTGACTTCTTTCATGTGTTGGGCCTGCCATGATTTGAAAGAGGACCATGGCAGCCAAAGCCCTGGTGAGGGGCAGTCATCATGAATGTTGAAATCCCTCCAAATGGTCAGTCTAGCTGTTTCCAGAACCACATCTGAAAGTAGTTCTGCCAATTCAGACAGGGTGCCTGCTGGAGAACTAGGCAGCCAGTAAATGAGCTGTATGCTTAATTTATCCTTAGACTCCAATATAAGGGGCACATGATCAATGCTGGCTATAGTTTGTACTGGGAGAAAGCACAAGTAGATTCCTAGAGATCTGAGTCACTTCCAGGTACCCCCTGGAAGTATCTGTCCTCTCTACGAATCCCTGAAACTCTATGGTCTTACATAGAATTTCCGGTGATTCCTAGAGAAGCATGTCATCACTTCTCTCTGTGTATGTTTTTTTTAAAAAAATCTCCTACCAGCCCCTGGAGTACCAGTTGGCATGACCTATTAGAGGTGAGAGATCTCTTACCATGAGCAGGCATATGGCAATCCTATACTGGGGCATTCTGTCTCAGAGTCTGCCTTGTTTGTAATCAGGCTAAAATGATGAATGTCTGGAGGCAGGGTTTGTCTTTCAGAGGGTTAGGCTGCAAATAATTTCTCAGTAAACTTTGGGTGTCTCAGAGTCTGAGTTTTGTGAGAAAGCAGGCTAGCATAGTGAATGTTTTAAGAAGAGATGATAGGTTCCTTAAGGCCCCTTTTTCAAGGGAAACTGGCTAAAGATTTGTAGTTTCTGGGAGGAGCCCCATTTACACTGTGGGCATCCTGAGATTGTTGAAAAGGCAATATTTACTTCAAATTTTTAATGTCTGGCTGTCAATTTGTCTCTGCACTGAAAAGATAACAAACCTTATAATTTAATGAACCCAGCAAAAGCCATGTCACTTGTAAATAGTTTTAAGCCTATTTACTGAAAATCCTTGTTTCCCCTATCCCTAGCAATTGATAGAAGCTATTTTTTAAAATATGATTTCCCTGATGTCTCATGTGAAACAACTGTTTTTAAAAGAACAAAGTGGCACCTTTAAGACCAGAATGTATCTGAGTGCGCATGCACACAAAAGTGCATACCTTGAGTAAAACTTTGGTGGTCTTAAAGGTGCCACTGGACTCAAACTTTGCTCTACTGCTTCAAACCAACACGGCTGCCCACCTTGATCTGCTTTTAAAAGGCCATTTTGGTTCATTCTGTCAGTAGAAGGTTGGGGTGGAGACTACACTGGTCACACTACACAGCACACTGAGAAATGGCATTTTAAACAACCCCCATTCTCCTTATAGAAGAAGGGAGATGTGAGATAGGTCCCTCAGTGGATCCACTTGTGAATCAGTTGGTTTTTCCAATACATTCACTGACATTAACAACAACCCCATATACAATCTGTTTCATCCAACTATTTCCCATTTTGGCAGTGATGGCTTTTTATGCACCTTCTCATTCTTCTGCTAGTATCTCCCCACATCCACACTGGGTATTCTGCCATACAGAAGGATAAGCATAAATCGTTCCATTTCTTTCCCACCCAACTAGTTCACATGTGGACATTACTAAAATATCTCATAATTCTTCTGGCAGGTAGATCCATACAGGGATTCATAAAAGCCATACCCAGCTAATGAGGAGTAGTTTCCAAACAATAATATTCCATATCACTTTTTGTTTTTGCCCTGCAACATTCATGGCCTTCCATCATATCTTCCTAAAAACTATCTTCATTTAAATTATTTTAAAACTAGGGCATTTACAGTTTGATGGTCCATAGATTATTTAACTCTTGAGTGATTAGTTGGAGATCAGTTACTTTTCCTGAGCCCCAGTCACATGTGCCAGATAACACAGAGGGGAGGGGAGGCTATTTGCACCATCGCAATTTTACGTGCTCCAATGCGAACAGATGCTGTTTCCGTCAGTGTGTGTTTCCGGCGTGCTCTAACCAGGAAGCAGGAATGCAAGAGGAGTGTGCTGGAGCGATCACAAGGAGAGTGTCCATCTGCAGCACGTCGCAACTGGTTGATAGCAGACTTTCCCAGGTACTTTTAAATTCTGCTTCTTTGGCGGGACACTATGGGATGCCGATGGGCATACGATACTTGCCAGATGTTCCCATGTGATCACACCTCTACAATTCACCCGATATTCATGGCTCTCCCACAGCAAATCCTCCGTGTGACTGGACCCTTGGTCTACTTTTGTTGAGATTAACTGAATTTTTAAAAAAGAAACTGCTTTTGTCTTGCTTTTTGATGGAGCGATGAAAACATGGGATATTACTGCATTTGTCAAAAGCTGATCTAATGAATGCTGTTTTAGTGTCTAATCTTAGTATCTACTGGACTATGCCTACAGGTCCAATCCCTTAGTGGGAACAACAACAACAACAAAGTAACTATGGCTTTCCTCTGAAGCCTAACTACTACTTTTATTTGTATTATGGATTATAGTACTAGAAGGCTAAATATAGCCGCATATATATATATATATAACGTTTTCCCTGCATGAATTGTAGGTCTACCATTTACCCAGCCAGGGCAGGAAATTATCCTTTCCCAGACCAAATTCCCACTCCCAAATCACTGAGGAGTGAGAGGAAAAACTGGTCTCCATGTAGTGATACTCTAAGAACTTCCTGTAGTTTGAATGGTAAAGACCACAGATACTAGAGGAGGCAGCTTAGAGCATTGCCCAGAAGCATCAAGGCAATATTGAGAACCCTAATGAATTGTTTCTTCTCACACTTCAACCATAACCAAATAATGCAAACCATACACAAAGATTTGCACAGAACTCTATGACTTCAATAATGGATTTATACAAATATATGTGGGGAAGGCAAGTTCTTCTTCAGGGCCTTCATAGCAATGAAGATGATGCTGGGCTTTGATGAAAATATAAATATCCTGAATAGTTCTGCAGACTTGGATGGGCTTTTAATGAATCTCTGTAGCAGATATCTGATTCAGGATGAATGGAAGTAATTAACAGATTGGAGATCCGCAAGCAACAGGCAATTGGATTATCTGAAGATAATTTGTTTCCGCAGACTTTTAAAAAATACTATCTGCCCATCTGTAATATTTCATTCTTGTCTTTTAATTCAGTGGAAGATTGTCCTTAAAGCTTGGTTTACCCATAGTATGATTTGGTGATTAGATCACTGCTAGAGGAAAGCTACTGCATTTGAAGGGGGGGGATTTTGTTAAAGTGGAGTTTTTCTTCCCTTTCTTATTCATTGTAATGCAGATAACATATGCTGACAAGCAGGAGGACAATAGCTTGACACAGCAGTAAACAGAATGGAAAATGGAAAACAGTGCAGTTCTAAGCAGATTTACACCTTTCTAAGACCGTTTACTTGTTTAGGATTGCTCTAAAAGTCACTTAAATTAGGAGCTTTCACCTTGAAGTACTTTTAGTGCCAACATGTTTAAAACATAAGCATATGGAAATACTAGCAACCCTTCAGAATCAATTTGATGTGAAGACAAATACGTTTTAAAATCAGTGGTAGTATGTTTATTCACTTTCTCAGAACACAAAGTTTTCTGAGATGAGTTCTGTGGAAAAAGCAAAGCTATGTAGATTTCCACTGGAAATGGCTGAAACAAAAAAAGATCCTTTTGATTAGAGACAGTAGCCTTGTTCACATATTACAGTGAACACATAAACAACCTGCATGTAGGTTTATTTACCTGTTCATAAGTAACAGCCAACACATGATTGCTTTACAAATGAAACTGGGGACCAGTACCTGGATATATATGAGGTTTCAATCATACATTCAGCTGTACACTCATTGAATGTAATAAGGTGCTGATGGTAGTTCAAAATAACAAAAAAAAAGTATTTTATTTAAATGTAAGGGAAATGGTCAGGTTGGAATCAAGTGTAGCACTTGTGAGCTGAACAGACAACAAGACTGAGGTAACTTTGTATACAAATAAACACCAGATAATTTGTCATAAACAAATGACTGTTTCCGTTATTCAGACAAGTCTTTAAATTTGAGTAGAGAGATTTCTTGGCAGTCTCAGCTTAAATACACAAGTATGAGCTTCTTTATCTCACAGACACTTGAGTTGATGAAAGCAGGAACATCCAAACAAGTTCCAATTTTCTTCCTTATCCACAAGCTAATGATCACCCCTTCTTTTAGGAGCTATTTCCTGTAGAGTGGATAAAGACACCCCCCCCTTTCTAGGAACTATTTTCCTCAGACTTGAATGGGGATCCTTCTTGATCCTTTCACTCCCTTAGCCTTCCTTCCCAGTCAACTGTTAGTTCTTAACTGTCAACTCTCAACTGCCACTCCTAACTGACTCTCTCAACTGAAGAATTCTGTTTGAATTCCCTGTCACTCAAGGGCCTCAGGCCAGGTTACAGCATTAACCATTTACTATTGGTCAGAGGATGATGCAGCAGTTAGAAGTTAATGCTTTTGAGTATGTTGAGTGCTCAAAAATGCTCTATAAATAGTAAATACTGTTATTAACAAATATTTTTATACAACTGTCAGTCTTTATAATATTGGTCTTGCTTTCGTAGGTAAGAGAGGTATGTTGGAGGACCTGCAATCTTTCATTTCAGAAATGATCATTTAATTTGCTATATTAGCACCTATTATACCAGATTGTCACCCTCATCTTACACCTATTTGCATGTCTAGCAACCCAAAATCCCACAGTTAAGATACTTTAGTGTGTAAAGTATGTATGTATTATTACTATTTATCTGAAGCAAAAATTAAGTTTACATACCATTTTCTTGAACGATTAAACTTTAAAAATGTTAAAAGGGAATCATGAATAGAATGCTTAAATTAGCCTATGGATCTCACAACCCTGAGGCTTTCAATGCCAACAGGACAGATTTCCCAGAAAAAAATAAGATGCTTAGTGCTTGAGAAGAGATACTTTGTATGTGAGTGCTTAAATATTGTAATGCTCCCATTCCATTCAATGTGCAGAAAAATTTCTGGATGGATTTTGCCATTATTTATCTCATGAACATGAATCTGGAATAAGTCATCACAGCACCTCACTCAAGCCTTATTGCTGTATTTTTTCCTTTACGTTTAATAAAATGCTGCTGGAATCACCATTGCAAAATATAAGCAGTATTTTGCAGTATTTTAAAAAAATCATTCTATCTTCCTGGCTTAAACAATTCAAGAATTGTTCCTAATGATTTGCAAAAATAGAATAAGACGTGCCTATGGCCAAATTATTTTTTTTAAAATCTTTTCGAAATTAATGCAAATGTAAGGTATATTTTCCCTCTTTTCCTTAGGAACTGTTTTAATGACCCTGTCACTTGGTAATCCATGGCTGATGACTGCAGAGCCATGTACATGGTTTCTCCCTGAGCTAGTTTAACAATCTATTCATCTGGAACAGGCAGGAAACTCAGCAGAACATTTGCATGGTGTTTCAGTTATTGCACTTCAAGTGGTTGCAGAAGAGAAAGCTTTTCAAGTCTATTCTGTTTATAGTAACTGTGGAAGGGGCTTCTAAATTTATGTAGAGCCTTTAATGATATGCACTTAAACTGGTCCTTTGTTATTTCATCTGTAATGTTTAGTTTTTAAGCCTTGGTAGTTCGAATTCCCTGATCATATTCAAACTCACCATGGGTACTTCACAAAGCTTCATATCAGCTCATGGCATAGAAGGAGCACTCCAAAACACTGGTTACCAACTGCTCAGGATGCCTCTCAAGCCATGGAGAATGGTATTGAACATGACAATAAATGGACAGAAGCACAGCTGCAAATACAGGGGAAACAGGATAAACTTGCAAATCTTATTGTAGGGTAGGGAACAGTGTGAAAGTTCAGATGGAATGTACACTGCATTTAAAAGGATGCCTGTGTGGCTAATGAGCAGACTCCAGGAAATCGTGAAATGCATGAAGGCTTCCTTTAAAAAGTGCAAGTCTTTGTCCGAGCAAATTGAACAGAGCCTGGCCACTGACAAAACAACTGTAAATTGTTATGATGAGAGGAAAGTGAATATGAAAAGAATATCGCTGAAACATTTAGAAAAGCAATAAGAATGCCTTTAAATACATCAGAAATAGGAAGCCAGCCAGGGAGGTAGTGAGTGAAATGATTGTTTAAGGAGAACAAGGAGGTTGCAGCAATACTCTTTCTAAGCTGTGGAGTCTTGTGAGAAAAAAATTCTATTTTGTGAGCTACTGGCATTAAAGTTGTGAGTGAGTGATTTGCCTGCTGCATAAATTAGTTTGCTCTGGAGCCATCGTTCCTGAGCTAAAATGAAAATATGTGAGCTGGAGGCCAAAAAGCCATGAGCTAGTTCACACTTACTCAGCTTAGAGGGAACATTGGGTTGCAGAAAAATTGAATTCTTTTCATCAGTTTTATTGAGGGAAATATTGGCAATTACACACTGCAGTGACATTGTTGTTGTTGTTTCTAAAGAGTCATTGGAAATGCACATCCAGAGATAACACATTGAAAAAAATCACTATAGGGGTCACACATGAAAGTTCTTAATTAGCTTAAATGTGAAACTGTTGATCTTGCAAGAAAAGAATGCAGTTTATTGCTAAAATTGACCTTCTTTCCAGAGGATTGGGAGATAGCAAATGTAACAGCAAATTTTAAAAAGGGATCCAGAAGAGATCAGGAAATTATTGGCCTGCTAGCCTAATATGTGTTCTGGACTAATTGGTGAAAACTGTCATTAAGATTAGAATAATCAAGCACATTGAGAAACAAGTTCTACTGAGCAAGAGTCAGCATTAACATTTGGTGTTCTTTGAGAGGGTAATCCAACATATGTACAAGGACAAAGACCCTCACCAAAGGCCCCTGAATAAATTTGCAGTCATGGAATAAGAGGATGGATTCTCTCATGGGTCAGAAACTAGTAAAGCAATTGCAAGTAAAGAACAGAAGTAAATGGACAGTTCTTACAATGAGGGTATTGGAATTTGTTGCCTGACTCCCCCACTGAGACCTGTATCTTTTGTACCCTGATATCTAAGGCCAGAAGTGTCAATGGACACATCTATTTTAATAGCAAGGCAGGATTGATTTTCTCTTTCTCTCTGTCTTCCTCCCTCCTTCACCTTTCTTCTCACATTGAATCTGCAAACTAGTGGAAGGCGGAGAGGGAATCCCATACTCTCCACTCAGTCACCAGGCCAATCACCAGCCAGACTGCCTGGCTGAAGCACCGTCTGGCCACCTGGTTCCCGCAGCATCTCCTCTGCCCCATGACTAATCTAAAGCTAAGTGTGTGTGGGGTGATCCTTTCCTGACTGCTACAATTGGTGTGCGGGTGGCAGCAGCAGCTCCTTTTTGTCCACCGCCATCCCACCTGCAGCACCACTGCCTCTGTAGCATAGCGGGATGGCAGAGGCTTGTGTTTCTTCTTCCCCCACCTGCCTTCATTGTTGATGACTCAGCAACAGTGGAGGGGAGCAGGTTTAAGCAGTTTCCAGTCCTTCTTCCCTGCTTTTCTTTTCCTTGTGCACTCCCCTGTCAGGAAACTGTTATGTGTGCTTGCACAGACAACTGTTCTCTTTTTATTTTGTTTTTGCAATTCCCCCTTCTAGTTTTAGGATTTTTCTGCAAACCTGGGACTCCCTCCAGGTTTGTAGAAATCTCTCTTTTGTGTCTACATGGACCCAATCCAAATATTTAAGAATCCATGGATGAGGCTATGTTGACTATATTATATATTGATGGCAATGGTGGAGACCAAGGAATAAAGAAAGGAACATGGTGGACATCTTAATTAATATGTTTACTTTATGAGTGGCAGTGGTAAAAAATGGCAAATTCTGTGTTAAGGATTATTTGGGAAAGGGTTGAAAACTCTATTGTTAACAGCCATTCTTTTATTAAACTTTTAATGAAAATACATAAAAGAAAATATACAGAACATAGAATTAAGAAGAATCATAAGGAAAAAAGGGGGGGAAATGGAATATAGTTCAGTTTTCATCTACAACTGGTACATCTTAATTCTCTATTCACTTTCTATAAATCCATAAAAACCCTCTCTTTTATCTATAATTCATTTCTCACCCTCTTATTCTTCAACCCATAAATCATTAGTCCACTTTTTCCCATTTCTTGCAAAAAGCCCATCAGAGGTTTCCAATTAGCTATAAATATGTTTTATGTCTTTTCTCTAATCAAAGAAGTAAATTTAGCCATCTCTGCTAATTCCATCAGCTTCACCATCCGTTCTTCTATTGTAGGTATTACTGAAGATTTCCATTTCTGGGCATATAATAGTCTTGCTGTGGTTGGCATATACAAAAATAAAGTTCTGTGTGTTCTTTCTAATTCACCATCTGTTAATCCCAACAAAAAGGCCTCTGGTTACAGTTGTATATTAATCTTTAAAATTTTCTGAATAACAGAAGGCACGTGTATCCAGAATTTTCTAGCTTTAGTATATGTTCATCATAAATGATAAAATGTCCCTGCTTGCAGTTCACATTTCCAACACTTATTTGAAATATTTGTATATGTTTTAGTTAATTTTTCTGGAGACATATACCATTGATACATCATTTTATAGAAATCCTCTTTTAAATTACTACTTAATGTATATTTAAGACCCTTCGACCATGTTTTTTGCCACTGTTCCAGCTGTATGTTATAACCAAAATTTTTAGCCCATTTTACCATACAACCTTTAATTTGTTCATCCAAGCAGCAAAGTATACTTTCAAGTCAGGCAAATCCAACCCTCTTCTTCCTTTTGCCTCTTGTGATCCTTTATACTCGATACACGGACAATTGCAGTTTCCCCCATCTTAACAGGCCTTTTTAAACTTCTTATCATGTTTGAACATAGCTATTTTGGAACAACATGCAATTCATATTTGTCAAAGTAATACCCAACTATTTGACCTTTTTCTCCACGTTGAAACTTGTTTTATTAATCAATCCAGTTTGATCTTGTGAGTTCATATTTTTCGTCAAAATCTTTGTTTTTTTGTTTATTAACCTTAAAACCTGCTAACTCATCAAATTCTTTTAATTTATGCTTCAGCAAATCAATTCCCTTCAAAGGATCTTCTAACCAAATACTCTTAATTTATAAGTCTCTTTTTAAAATCTTTATCCCCTTAATCTTCTAGTTTTATATCTCTGTTCAATATTTCAAGAACTAAAATAAATAGGAATGGAGAGAGTGGACACCCTTGTCTTGTACCTTTTTGAATAACAGATATTTTAGTTAAATCTCCAGTAACAACTATTTTTACAGACTGTGAAGTATAGATAGATTTCACCCATTTTATAAAATTTTCTCCAAAATTTATATCTTCTAAAACTCTGAACAAAAAATTCCAGTTCAGATTATCAAACACTTTCTCCACTTCCAAAAAAATCAATGTGGCTTGTTTTTCATTATGCTTCTCTCATATCTTGCAAACTGAGGGTCATGGCTTCCTTTACTGAGTCAATTAATTTCATGTTGGGTCTTCCTCTTTTCCTGATGTCTTTGACTTTTTCTAGAAATATTGTCTTTCCTAGTGACTCTTATATTCTCATAATGTGATCAAAGTATGATAGCCTCAGTTTAGTCATGTTAGGTTCTTGGGAGAGTTTAGGCTTGATCTGATCTAGAACACACTTATTTGTCTTTTTGTCAGTCCACAGTATCCATAAAACTCTCGTACAATACCACACATTTTAAAGGAATCTACTTTCTTCCTGTCATTGTCCAACTTTCACACCCATATATAGTAATGGGAAATATTATTATGGTATTAATTAATTTGATCTTGGTCGCCAGCAGCACAACCTTACACTTAAAGATCTTTTCTAGCTCCTTCATGGCTGCCCTTCCCAGTCTCAGTCTCCTTCTGATTTCTTGGGTGCAGTCTGCCTTTTGGTTGCTGAAGGAGCCAAGGAACAGAAAGTCTTGAAGAATTTCAATTTCTTCATCCTCCTCCTTAAAAACATCAACAGCCTCAAATATGCACACAATGCCACTCTAATGACATAAAGTGAAGAGGATCTTAAGAGCCTCTTGCTAAGGAGAGAGCAAAAGTTGGCTTGAAACTCAACATCAAAAAAACTAAGATCATGGCATCCGACCCCATCACTCCTTGGCAAATAGAAGGGATAGTCATGGAAGTAGTGACAGACTTCACGTTCCTGGGATCACTGCAGACAGTGACCACAGCCATGAAATTAAAAGTCGCTTGCTCCTTGGGAGGAAAGCGATGGCAAACCTAGACAGCATAATAAAAAGTAGAGACATCACCCTGCCAACAAAAGTCCATATGGTTCCCAGTAGTAATATATGGCTGTGAGAGCTGGACCATAAGGAAGGCTGAGCACCAAAGAATAGATGCTTTCGAATTGGTGCTGGAGAAGACTCTTGAGAAGACTCTTGAGAGTCCCTTGGACTGCAAGGAGATCAAATCAGTTAATCCTGCTGGGTTTTGGTTTTGATGACTTGCTAGATGTTCACATCTCATCGAGCTCCAATGGAAGGGAGACTGGATGATTTTGGTCTCCTCTAGAGCCCCTGTAGGGGGATTCTAACCTGGGATGTGAAGAGAGCCACTCCTGAAGCTGTGGCTGAGAGATTGAGGCTCCCTTTTGTCCTCAAAGGTTCTACTGCACCGGGGCCAGCAATGGAGCTCAGAGGCGCACACCAAGTCCAGAGTGAGCAAAGGATCTAAATGAAGCAGCAGAAGATTCTACCCTATTATGCAATGGTTAATCGATATTAAACGTGAGTGCCAAAATACTTAAAAGAAGCACTGTGGGAGTGGATTTAAATGTAAGCCTTAAATCTGAAGAAGAAGGGGGGGAAACCCTTCTGGAGGGGGAGGAGTAGCCCTTGCCTAGCCTAAACAACTGAATAAAAGATTAATGTGGAAACTGACTTTAAGCATATATATCCATCCGAACCAACTAGTGCCAACAACGTTTTTTTTAGCACTCCAGAGAAAGATCTCAGAACTTCAAAGAATTTTTACCTTTAACATAAACAATGTCTCAGTGCGTGGGGAGAATGGCGACCAAAGCAAAACTTACTACAGGAGCTAACAGTTCATCATGACTGAGTCACAGACCAGAAATGACCATAGAAACTGCAAGCATGATTTCCGAAGCATTACACCTTCTGCTGGACCAGATGACAAACCTCAACAAAAACTTTGAAACACTCCAAAAAGAGATCAAGGAAGTCAAGTCCACATTAAAGAAGGCAGATAAAAAAAACTTCAAAAAGTTGAACACAATACAAAAACTTTGAATCAAAAAGTGGAACCTCAGCAAAACAACAACTACTACAACTTCAAGTGGAAAAATCCTTATACGTCCTTAGATTTCAAGGGATCCCAGAAATAAAAGGCAAAAATCTCAGACAGATCTTAAGTGAAGCATTGGCTCCTTTGATAAATTGTGAACTGGAAACATTACAATCGGATATAGACATGGTCTATCGCATCTACCCAGAGTTTATTAAGAAAAATAAGCTTCCAGGGGAAATTTTTGTGAAATTTTTAAGAAGATCAACAAGAGATTTGATTTTAAAAGCAACTAATAGGACAACCTTAAAAATCCAAGGAGAAGAAATAAAGACTTTGAAAGACATTCCATTTGAAATACGGAAAAAGAGAAAACAATATAAAAACGTTACAACACTATGGCAAGAAAATTCAACTCCATATTGATGGCTCATGCCAGAAAGACTGACTTTCAATTATGAGTGGAAAAAAAGAAAAGATTGACTCTTTGGCTAAGGCTAAAACATTTCTGGAATAGCAACAAGCCCCAGTGAAACCAAAAGGAGAAGTAAAGGACAAAAATGCTATGGATACAAGTGAACAGAATGGGACAAGTAGTGGCAGTTCCTCATCTACATCGGTGTCTTTAGGTGACTTTATAGACTCTGACTCTGAATCTCAACTAGGGGCGGCAGGTCCTAGATCATTTAAGGTCAATATCCAAGAAGAAGAAGAAATGTAACGAGAAGACAAAGTCAAAATGAAGATCTGAGAATCTACTTTTTTTTTTAATTTGAGATAAAGCACTATTATGTTACCTTAAACTGCATTTTGAGCTAATGCTATTTTACTATAATTACTCTGTAATTATACCTATAGGGAATTCCTAAATTCAAATGTAGACATTTTAAGATCCTTGCCTACTCTGTTTTTTTAGAGTTTAGTTTGTAGTTTGTAGTTGATAGGGTGTAGTGAAAAGCAATATATATTTTTTAAAAAAGATCAGTTAATCCTAAAAGAAATCAACCATGACCATTCCCTGGAAGGCCAGATACTGAAGCTGAAGTTCGAATACTTTGGTCACCAAATGAGAAGGGAGCACTCACTGGAGAAGACCCTGATGCTGGGAAAGATCGAAGGTAAAAGAAGAAGGAGACGGCAAAGGATAAGATGGTTAGACAGTGTTATCAATGCAGCAAACATGAAATTAAGCAAACTCTGGCAGGCAATGGGAAATAGGAGGGCCTGGCGTAATGTGGTCCATGGGGTCATGAAGTCGACTGTGTGACTGAACTACAACAACAACAACATTGTAACAAACTAAATTGTTGTGAATTGCCCTGACCCTCATGCACATGGGGAAGGGCAGTACCCCCCCCCCCAATTTAATAAATAAACAAACTAAACTTCATCAGTAGTTCATTTTTTTCTGCCAGTGATGTGGTGTCATTTGCATACCTCTAATTGTTAACGTTCCTTCCACTAATTTTCATCTAAATCTAATCCAACTTTCTTTATGATATGTTCTAAATATAAATTGAAGAGACAGATAAATAAAATAGGTCCTTGTCTAACACCTTTGCCAGTTGGAAACCATTCTGTTTCTCTTGTGTAGAGTATAGGTTGCACATCAAAACAGTCAGAAGCTGTGGCACACTCACTTCCTTTAAAACCAACCATAGCTTTTAATAATTGACACAGTCAAAACCTTTGCTGTAATCTATGAAACAAAAGCTCATTCTCTTCTGAAATTCTCTCGTATGCTCCAGTAACCAATGTATATTTGCAGACTATAAAAATAATGTTAACAGTTCAAATATCTTTGGTAAGAGCCTGGCTAAAATAAAAGTTTTCATATGGCACCTAAAAGCAAGTGGTAGAATAATTACCAGATGAACTTCAAGGGGAAGAGCATTCCACAGGTCACAGTGATGCCACCATTGAAAAAGCCACATCTCTGGTAGCCACCCAATTATCCTCTGCAGGCAGGGGCATAGAGTACAGGTCTTGTGGCAATGATCTTAATAAACAGTATGGATGGTATAGATTAGGATAGATTCATAATTGTATATTAGCAATGATGGCTAAATGGAACCTCCGTGTTCTGAGGTAGTGACCCTCTCAGTATCAATGGTGGGCATCAACAGTGGTAGGCAGCTTTAACATCTCTGCCCTGCTGTGTCTTCCGAGGACATCTGTGTGAGACAGGATGCTAGACCAAATGGATCATTGCTTGCTTGTATGTTTGCTGATAGTTAGGAGTGATAAAGGATATGCAGGAGAATTGTGTTTCTGTTCTTTTCTTATGCATTGTCCCATCCACAGCATCTCTTTCTCATACATTCTCTCATCCACTGCACTTTTTAAAGCTTAAAGATGTAAATAGCCATGGGCCATAATGCTCTCAAGAGGGGATAATTAGATCCCTCACATTAGTGCTTTGAATCTATTGACCATGGTATTGGTATTTACCTATATTGAAGCAGGGCACCACAACAGGGTCACATTCAATCAATCACATCCACAAGGAAATGTCTGATTCCAAAATGAAATTTATTAACAAACAGAAAACCCTGTACATTAAAATGTGACTATTCAAGGTATACTGTGTTCCAAAGAAGTATGGCTACATGACTCCTTTAAGAAAAAAACTTCCTATATGAAAAACAGTTTTATCACTTTGGCAGGGAAGGTGTTTACAGGGGACAAGGTCTCCTTTAGCCATAGCAACTATATGCGGGTTTCCTCGGAAACTGAGGTGGGGGGACAAAATGCAGCTACGCAAGCCACTAATTGCTTTGCTGCCATTTAAGCTGAGTGACAGGTGCTCAACATTAAGCTCTGCAATATGTTAACAAGCTTGAGAATAAACTCAGGCTAAACTCAGACAACTTGTATTTTCAGATCTAATGCTAGCAGCAACCACACATTGTTGAAACCAGCAGGGAACCAAGGAGAAAAAAAGAGAGAGCCATGTTATTTTTAAACAAAAGAACAGTGTTCACGCAGCAGGTAAAAAAAAATCTTAAACACATTGAAGATGCAAGAAACAATTATTAGACAGGTGGTGAAAGGGAAGTTTCCTTTTGTCATCAAAGTGTGCTGCTGTTGCTAAACTGCTTCATCACATTTGAAGCCGAAGGGAGGGATCTCCTTTCAAAGACACATGACAAGAATAAGCTCCACAACATCCAAGAATGGAAAGAGCAATGGATAATGAGGAACTATGTGGTTGTTCCTCAAATCAAAGAGAAATGTGAAAGTATTAATAAAATAGGAGTCACAGTAAGAAGCTACACCACTATTAAAAATAGCAGAACGACAGATTAATTTAGAACTCATGTTTGAAAATATTTGTGGGCAAATAACCTCTTAAGAGTCATCCGGGCTAAATGCTTAGATCTTTTAAAACACACATTTATGCTTCAAGCTTACAAAATGCATATATTCTTCCTTGAAATATGGGTAAAAGTGATTCATAGAATATATTTATCTGTCATACGATTTGTGCAAAATTAACACCTTTGAATTTGTTTGGTTCTGTTGCTGAAAATTGTATATCGTCTTAATATTCTTTTAGTTGTTTTGCAGCTCCTTTCAGCTGTCTGTATGTGACTCTGTAGATGATGCCAATGAAGGTGCATCATACTGTGGCGCTCCTCCTTCCCAGTCTTGCCCAGCCATCTCTCTGCTGTCTTGCCTCAGAATTGGAAGCAGAGGGAGTTGTTCCACCTTGTTTCTCTTTTCTACAGGCAGCAGCTCTTGCAGCCTTGAGCTGAGCCTGCTCCTCCTCCCCAGCCATCACTTATAATCTCTGCTGTCTCTACCCCTCCTGCACTGGCACCCAGTCCTGGGCAGGGTTCTGCCCATCTGGTGTCTTGGCTAATCCCTGGCCAAAGAGGCCAATGATCTTCATTACCTCTTCCTTTTGCATATGTATATCCCTGTCCCATCACTTTTCTGACTCTTGCCTCCTCCACACAACCTGGCAGAATAGCCAGAGGTCTACTAGGTCTCTGGGCCCTTTGCACCTTGCAGCAAGCCTGCCCTACCATTGCTTCCAGCAAGCTCAGTCTTCCAGCTGGATTGTCCCCTGCTGATGCCTCCCTAGTGGTATCAGCCCACCCCTGCCAGGCTGGAACTGCCCCAACAGTCCTGGCATTGCTGCTAGCCTTGGTGGGTGAGGCTGCTCTTGGCTGTTTCAACCCATGCCCCAGGAAATAGAGAAGGACACGCCCAGGTCAGCACAAGTGGGGGAGGCATCTCTCAGTCTGGAGCTATGTCTGGAGACATTTAAGGGGCTTTAAAGGTCAACACTAGCATCTTGAATTGTGCCCAGAAACAAATTGGAATTCAGTGTAGGTGCACCAAGACTGGAGTTATATGGTCCCCGTGACCCACTCCAGTGAACATCCTGGCTACAGCGTTCTGTACCAACTGAAGTTTCCAAACACTTTTCAAGGGCAGGCCCACATAGAGCACATTGTGGTAATCAATCTAGTTGTAACCAGGAAATGTACCACAGTGGTCAGATCTTTTCTGTCCAGGAAAAGCTGCAGCTGCCTAACCAGTCAAAGCTGGTAAAAAGCATTCCTGGTCACAGCTACCACCTGCTTATCCAGCAGTAGGCCAGAGTCCACCCCCCATCCCCAGACCTTCTGCTCACTGGTAGAACTTCCATTTCATCAGGATTAAGCTTCAGTCTATTAGGCTGCATCTACTCCAAAACTGCCACTAGGCACTGGTGTGGGGATTGGTTCAAAGCATGAGATATATGTGAGTGTTAAGGATGGCTGTTATTCAACCAACTTTGTTGGAACCATTGACATGCTTAGTTTTGTTGGTTATCCCTAGCCTACAGAAATTAATATCCATTTTCCAGTAAGTTTTCATAAAGATTGTTACTGTGATAGACTACGTTTAAAATGCTGTTTTCCTAATGCAACAAAATAAGAGAAGGGAGATGAATAGTTAGCTCTGCTCTAGAATGTTGAGCTTGAATGCCAGGCTGCTCCTTTTCTCTGATTGGCCAGTGCCAGCTGAGGGAAATATAAGATCAGTTGTGTGCTGAGTTCAGCAGCAGTTTCTGTTTAGTAAAGTAAAAATTCAGCTAAAGGAGTGGATATCTGAAGACTCTGACTAAAAAGTCTGTGAGATAGGTTCACCTTTTGAATAAAGGGAGAGACTCCTGGTCCTAGCGGTGTTAAACATAACCTGAGAAAGAATTCCATCTAAGAATTCAGAGTCTAGTGTCAGCTAAAGCTGAGGTACATTTTCATACAGACGCCAAGAACTGGGATTTGAGTTTTTGGCAATCAGGCTGAAGCTCCCAATCAGGCCAAAAGGAATTGGATTATATTTTCAGGGAAGAAATATAAGTCCTGTCCAATTATATAGGGAATTGGCACTGAGGCAGTCCCTGGTCTATGGGTAAAGGAAACAGTTATAGACTTCTCAGGCAAAAGAAGACACATTGTGATTTCAGAAAATGGAAAAGAATTTGATACACTACAAGAGTGACCTTTCAAAAAACAACAACAACTAGACAGTTACTAGGAAATGATATGCAGAAACATTGTAACTGAAAACAAAGTACTTAGTCAACTATCTCTCACTGATGAGAACCAAGAATTTGTAAAAATAAGCTGCTACAACACCATCTTGTCTGCCAACTGAAAAATATGTGGTTTTACCAACAATGCCTTTCTAATACCAGACTACCCCGTACCATCCCTGCCTATTAAATAAAATCTTTATTATTGTTCACTGTTGCACAGTCTCCAGTGCCATTTCAAGTGTGCTAGAAAGAGGGCTCCTGTTTTCTCCTCCCAAGTTCCTATGCTGGGCAAAAGCCAAATTAGATTCTGTCAGAGGGCGGGACATTTTGATTTATAAAGACACAAATATTATCATGCTACTGTGGGGGCTAGCTCAGTACCTGAAGGGAACTAAGAATTTTGGCAGGAAAAGCTGCCTGGAGGAGAAGGAGAAGGAGAAGAAGAAGAAGAAGAAGAAGTCTGTCATACTTATATTCTAACTTTTGTCTTCATTTGCAAGGAGAGCCAGTTTGGTGTAGTGGTTAAGTGCACGGACTCTAATCTGGGAGAACCAGTGTAACAGGCTGGATTCATCTCCCAGCCAGAGTAACCCCTCTGGGGTTATTCTAGGCTTGGCCAGAGTAACCCCTGCCAGGCCAGGCCAGAGTAACCCCGGGGGTTAATCCAGACTAACCCCTGCCAGACAAACCTCTGCCGGGCTCTGTTGACTAATGAGATTGGATTCATACCCCGTTCTTCACTACCCAGAGGAATCTCAGATTGGCTGACAAGTTTCTCATAGACCTCAAACCTTCAGAAGCTGACACCATGCTGATTACAATGACATTTAACTTACCACTCTATATTGGAGACTGTGAGACCCAGGTTCAGATAGTTTGGCATAGGCAACTTTACACCCGAGGGGTTACTTTGGCCCGGGGTTACAGGTTGTTGTGTTGTGCAGTTGGGGTAACTCTGGCGTGGCCCAGTAGAGGTTTGTCTGGCAGGGGTTAGTCTGGATTAACCCCCGAGGTTACTCTGGCCGGCCGGGGGGTGAATCCAGCCTGTTACACTGGGTTTGATTCCCCACTCCACTTGCAGCTACTGATGTGACCTTGGGTCAGTCAGAAGCTCTGGAACAGCTGTTCTTGAAAAAGAGCAGTTTCTGTCAGAGTTCTCTCAGCCCCACCTACCTCACAGGGAGTCTATTGTGGGGAGGGGAAGGGAAAGGAGTTTGTAAGCTGCTCTAAGACTCCCTTGGGTAGTGAAGGGCGGGTTATAAATCCAATCTCTTCTCTTCTTCTTTCATGGCAAAGTCAGTTTCCTTGACCGGTGTTCTAAAGTCAGATGTGTAAGGAGGGTTACCACACAACCATCTAACTGGGAATGTATGGTATTACTACCACTGATTACCCTAGGGGGCCGGATCATGGTATTCCCAAATAACATGCTATCATTAGCATGCCTAAGAGTAACATTGTCTTCAAATGTCATGACAAGCTGCAACTGTAGGCAGGCAGGGGATCATCACAGCTTGTTGTATGACCTTTTGCTCCTTCCACTTCCCTTCAGTCTTTATGTGCAGAGCTTGCTGCAATTTGATTGAATTCACCTTGATGTCTGCATGCAGGAACTGGAACTGGGATTTGTTTACTGTACACAAACTGGGATTGTGGTTCTGAAAGAGAAAGTCAGAACAGTCTGTGAACAGCTCAACTTAATTAGGACTAATACCTCCCCTTCTTTGATGGGAAAAACATGCTGAATACTTAATTGGTTCTAAGCTAACTAGGTAACACTAGCATGCACAAACAACAATTTAACTCTTTCATGACTGAAGTATTTCACTTGCAAAAACCTAACAGGAAACTATTCAGGATTCTCTAGCCAGCAGGTGGAGAGTGGCAATTGAAAAGTGCCCATGTGACCAAAATCCATTGATTCCATTAGGGCATATTCTTCAGCTTTTAGAACCATTCCTGATAAAGATGCCTGTACTCAAAGAAAGGTAACAAGAGAACCATTCAAAGAGTTGGTTTGATAAAGATCGTCAAAAAGCTAAAAGAGACCTTAAAGATGCTTACAAAACTTACAAGAACTCCTTGGATCATGATATCTTATATGCCCAACAATGCCTATTACAGTTAAAGAAATGCTACCAAAAATGGTGATATCAAAAAAAGAGAGGAAACAAAGAAGCTTTGGAAAAGAGTAATTCAGTCTTCCAATGAAAGGATTTGACTCAGTTTTGGAAACTGGTAACAATCCACTCTTCTAAAAAAAAATATTGACAATTGACATGTACATTTCCCCTAAAGAATGGGAAATATTCTTTCGCAAGCTCTACTCTGTGACCAACTATTCATCACCCTTAAGAGGCACCACTGGATTTGCCAGTTTGGCCCTCAGTGACAACCAAAGAGGTTGAGACTCTGATTGGCAGACTAAGAAAGGGCAAAGCACCAGGCCCGGATTTTATACCTCCACAATTACTAATGGACAATGTTAACTGGTGGGCCCCCCTTCTGGCCCAAGTATTTACATACATAGATTCAACGGGAGATGTTCCTGAAGTCTGGAGACAAGCCATTATTGTCCCCTTGTATAAAACTGGGCAGAAAGGGGAGTCAGCTAATTATAGGCCTATTAGCCTCCTGAGCATCCTGGGTAAATTATATGCCACCCATCTTTTAGAGAAACTACAAAGTTGGCTAACAGAAGAAAAATCTAAGAGATGAACAGGCAGGCTTTAGGGAGCAGCGTTCTACCTTGGGGCACAATTTAATTTTAGCTCACTTGATTGAAAAATATGCTTCCAATAAGACTACTGCTCTTTATGCAGCATTCATCAACCTCAAATCAGTTACTTTTTTCCCACCATAGAGAACAATGGAGGGAATAGGGGCAACCTGTTTGGAGGCCCATAGAATTGGACCCCCTGATCCAATGTTCTTGAAACTTGATGGGGAGAGGCTCAATCAGTCACCCTGTGAGTTTGGAGCCTCTCCCTCAAACCCCCTCCCCTCCAGCCCCCAGAATATACCCTATGTTTTCACCATTGACATCAATGGCCCATAGAAAATAATGGAGCTGAAATTGACATTCAGCTGCCTGAAAGACTCCCTGGGATGCTAGCTGGGGGCGGGGCTTGGCTCCTGAGCTCCGGGAGCTGTGCTCCGGTGCACTCCCCCAAAAAAAGACCCCTGGAAACCTCCATTGACAGGAGACTTCTCTTCCTGATCCAAACATTATATACAAACACTGTGATTAAGGTCAGATGCAATAAGCATGGCCTCCTTACCAATCTTATACCAACAAGCAAAGGAGTTAAGCAAGACTGTGTTTTAGCCCCCTCCCTTTTTGCCATCTATATTAATGACCTGATTGGCAATTTGGAACTGGTAGACACTCACCCCCCTGCCCTAGCAGATCACCACCTGAAAGCTTTATTGTAGGCAGATGATGCAGTTTTGCTATCCAGGACACCTGTAGGCCTAAAAAGGGTGTTAAAACAATTTGGCTTATATTGTGAGTTAAACTACCTAGAGATTAATTACCATAAAACAAAAATCATGGCCTTTGGTACAAAACCTAAAGTTAGAGAATGGACCTTAAATAGCTATAAACTACAACAAGTAGCAACTTATAAATATCTAGGGGTTATGATCCATTCTTTGGGGACAAAAAAGGCCCACCACCAGTATGTCACAAACTCTGGGTATAAATCCTCACAAGGTATCATTAGATTTTTAATGCAAAAGGGGGGCAATATATATCAGTGGCCCTCAAATTATTTCTTGCTAAAACTATACCCCAACTTTTGTATGGGACAACACTAGGTCCAGTATCATCAAGCTTTTCTCCCCTCGAGAAAATACAATCAAAATTCCTGAGAGCTATATTTCAGTTTCCTAAAAGTGTTTCTAATGCCACCATGACTTTGGAATCGGGAATGATAAGAATTAAGGCTAGGATAAGCCTCAAATCAGTCATCACCTGGCTTAAGCTAAGTCATCATCCAGCAGATATTACTTCCTTAATTTTGAAGGACAGGCACAGTTCCTGCTGGATTAGTGCTATACATCAGAAGCTATGCATGTTTGGCTTCTCTCTTGAGTCCTTGCAGATAATGGCTGTAAATCAAGCTAGGGCCCTAGTTAAGCAAAGAATATTTGATGTAGAGAGGCAGAATGACATTGCCAGGGTTTCAAATTTTTTAGCCTCACCTCAAACAAAATATATTGTCTCCCCAGCTTCATACTTGTCAAATTTGGATATTCCATTTCATCGAAGGGCCTTTTCTATAGCCCGTTGTAATATTTTTCCCTCAGAAGTGGTAGTGAGCTGCTACAGAAAGACACCAATGGCTGAGTGTTTCTTCCTGTGCAGTATTGGAGAAGTGGATATGATCACACATACCCTGCTTAGTTGTGGGTATTACAATCAAATACGAGCTAGATTTATTCAGCCTATACAGGAAAGATTTTCAGGTTTTTCAAATGCTGCAATAAGCAATGTGCTTCTATCAGATTCTAAGCCAGAGATCACGTTGGCATGTGCAAAATTTTTAGCAGCAGCCTACAGAATTCATGAACAGTATGTAAAGGTCTGATATAGAAATAGATTGTATGATATTTCATTCTAATTATTTGTAAATGCTTCAGTTTTGTTCTGTCTCTACATTAGTATCTAAATTTCATATTATTATCGTTATATTTTGATATCCAGTTTTTTGATATATCTGGACTGTTTTGTGCTGGTTACGGACTGTAATAAAGTGATGATGATGATGATTCGCTAGGATTCACTACAAATTTTATCAGGTCATATTTATGAACCTGTAATTTATGTTTTACGCTTTACTGATACTATAAATCCTTATTAATTATCTGTGGGGTGCATTCTTCCAAGTAATATTCCATTCAGGAATAGAACAGGGATGTTCCTTTATGTCACTGAAACAGAAATATGTGGCAACTCTTTTTTGGGGAAAAAACTGAAATGCAGTCTATGTGAGTTCTGTTTAATTTGTGTTATCGAAATACAACCATACATCAATCATTTTATCATAGCCAAGTTATGAATAATCACTCATATATTTTGTCAGAGCCATTGATCAAATATCAATAGAAAATGTAAGGTTAGCTATAATATAGATTGTTGCATAAAAACAACATAGAGTTAATAAGTAAAGTCCTATGGTGAGATAAGAAACAAAAAAGCTCAGGAGAATTGATTGTTTCACAAAGAAGTTATATTAGAATAACAATGGCGAGTCTTACAGGCCCTTTCTATATGTCCGTTTCCCTTGCTTTCACTGAGCATCACCATTGGGTCCTCCCCCTTCTGCATCCCTACACATTCCAATTGTGTTTTTCTTTTTTTCTTTCTGCATTAATTTCCTCCTCTTCAGCTCTGAGCTTGCATTCAGTCTTCTGTTTCTCTGGGTTTTCTAAAACTCCTTTTGTGACAATTTTTACTCTTAGTTTGTTTCCAAGCCAAAGGAATTGAAAGCATACACATTTCCTTGGACTTTTCCTCCCCTCTCCCCTCAGAGGCCAGTTGCCAGTTAGTCTCTCCTTATTGGACAGTTTTGCATTGTGCAAGTTTTTTGAAGTAAGAGATTAGGAAAGTAATTGCCTTTGTCTTACTTGTTTCCAGGAATGGCAAGTTGGCTCAGTTGGTTAGGATGCAGTGCTATTAACTGTAAGGTTGTTGGCTTGGTTCTCCATTTGGGCAAGTTCAGGCTGCTAAGCATTGATGTCTCCACCTTCCCCCCGTGAACCTCCTCTACCAAGCTGCCACACAGCAACGTCCCCACTGCCTCTCTGGCCAAGGGCTTGGCATCTCCTCTCACTAAACTTTTAAAGCATTCCATGCCAATGATTTCTTTCTCCAACTATCCTCAATTAGCGTTATACTCCTCGCCTAGCAGTAAAGGGGAAGGAGGACTACTAATGGTGACCGCACAGTATATTCAGCTCAAAGAATGTCCTATTTCAGAAGACATCTCCAGTGCAAAACTGACCAGTCAGAAGAGACCAGCCCCAGAACACTATCCAGGTTTTCTCATTGTATGCAGAATATATACTCCTTGATTCCCAATAGAAAACCAGAGGGGGTGGGAAGGTGCAGTGGTCAGGCACAGCATTCAAAATAAACCCCAACTGACTCAACTTCAGTGAAAATCAGAAGTAAGCTGTGTGTGCAGAAAGAGCCATGGCACAAAAAGGGAATGAATTGCAGGAAATCAAAATATCTACAGAGGGGTCTGTATCTGAAGGGGAAGAAAATCTTATGAGAAGAGTGGAAGGCAGGATATCTTACTGAGAGTTGTGCTTTTAATGGTAAGGATATTCTTAGGTGTCAGAACTGAAGGGGGAGGGGAGAAGATGTTAAAAACAACAACATTGCTGAGACTTGGAATGTGCTGTGATGGATACCCTGCTTCTTCTCTGTGAGGCAGATTTTCCTGCCAAAATACTGTTCCACTCTCTGACTGAGCAGCCTCTTAGTAGTATATTTGAATTATAGAATTATAACTTTCTGCATGTCCCACCCTGTGACAGAGAAATTATTTGACTTTTGCCCAGGCCAGAGATTTGTTGTAACTCAGCAGGAACCCCCTTTTAAATCCCTCTTTTAAATCCCTTTGGAATGGTCCTTGACACAAAATAAAGTTAAAGCAAAAATATTGATTTTATTGAGCAGGCACAGTTGGATCAGGAATAGGACAGGGGATGAGAAGTTAAGGTAACTTTTGTTATTTATACAAGTTAGAATATTTTAAACAGGCAACAGAGTATAATTGAAGCTTATATTCTTAGAGATTCAGGAAGAGGTTTGCTTGTCTTGGAGATTTCATTCAGCAACAATGTGTCTTAATAAAGTTCATATAATTATCTTAGTTTCCTGGAAGTTAGTACTTTCTTCCTGTATTTGAATACTTTCCTTGTAAGATTATAATTTTCCCTTTTTTACTCTTGAGGCATCTAAGGCCATTTCCCTTTTCACACAAACCAAGGGTCCCTTCTGAGTTGCTTCTGAATAACTGGGTAAGAAATATCCTCTTTCTAGGAGTGATAATCATTTTTTGTTTGGCTAGGCTAGCAATTTCCAGCCTACTGTCCAGCCTCTTCTGTCAAACCTAAATGCCAGTTCTGGAAACTGTGAATAAGCAGAATTCAGCTGAGGCTGACAGACTTCAAGTTCTGATTCTTGAACTTTTCCTCAAATGTGCTGGTATACTGTAAGGGCAAGGAGTTGTGTCCCTTCACTTCCCAAATGAACTTGTATGTTTCTCTCAGACTGAAATACCCACACACTCCTCCTGATTGGCAACTGCCAAGCCAAAGTTCAAACAATGACTGACTCCCACTGACAAGACTGACAAGACTTTTTAAAGCTGTTCCCAGATGACGCTGACCAATCAGAGAGAAGAGGGTGCACAAAGACAGTAGCCTGTCAGTCAAACTGTGCTTTATAGTAAGGCATTAATCTCCCAGCTCCCTGAATTCGATGCACTAAGCATTCTGCTTTTGGAGGTCAGTTTGTCACACATGCCAGCTGACTTTGGCTTGGCAGTTGCCAATCAGGAGGAGTGTGTGGGTATTTCAGTCTGAGGGAAACATACAAGTTCATTTGGGAAGTGAAGGGACACAACTCAGAACTGAAACACTGAGTCTTTAGATATTTTCTGACAGTAACATCTATGTGTAAGCACAGTTTCTCCACCAACTGCAGCTAAGGTAAGAAATTATGGGACCTGGGTTAATGAAGGGGCGGGAAAAAAAAAAAGTAATAGTGCCTTCAGCCTGCTGGCCTCCACTTCCTAGCAGGAGGAATGGCCAGTAGGCAAAAAAGAGACCTCCCCCCCAATTCCTAGACCCTCCAATCACCTGCCCTCAGACCCAGATGGCTTCTGTCTCCCTTTTTTTCCTCCCACAGGACTGTCTCTCTCCTCAGGACTCTCTGACAGTTCCCCCTCAGGGACAAAATACCCCCACGCACACACTCTCCCCCCTGACAATATTAAACAAAAATTAATCTGTAAAATGCTACCTCAAAGATAAAACTGTCATGAAGAAAAGATACTAATTAAATTGTGCATTTACAATTATAAGCAAAGCATCACATTCATGTATTCAATCCTTACAATTCCTACTGACTTGTAAACCACCCTGAGCCTGTTCATGGGGAGGACGGGGTATAAAAGTAACTAACTAACTAATAAATAAATAAATTATAACAATAACTACATATCTGATTCATTTCATTTGTAGTCAAAAGATTTGGGATTGGTGAGGCCGGATAAAGTTTTAGTACATTTTTCTTTCTGTATCCCCAAATGCTGATAAACCTCTGTGTGCCGTTGGTAAAGGCCTAAAACCTCCCTTTCAGATGGCAAAGCTGCTGTGAGTGGTTCAGGTGCAAGTTCAACAGGCCTTCTTTCCCTCGGTTCCTGAACAGAAACATTTTCATCCTTGCCAGTCTTGGCTGTTTGGGGCTCTTGATCCTCTCCGTCTGGTGCTGAAACAGGAACCTCATGGATAGTCTCTTCCATCACCAGTGGACTGGAAGAGAGATGAGTAGGGTGCTTCAGGATTAAGTATACAATGCTGAGACACATCAAAACCTTTTTGTGATAGACTGACCTGGATGGCCCAGGCTAGCCTGATCTTGGCAGATCTCAGAAGCTAAGGGTCTCTAAGCAGAGGCAGGCAGTGACAAACCACCTCTGCTCATCTCTTGCCTTGAAAACCCCAAGAGGTCACTCTAAGTGGCTACCCACCACCACCAGCATTAGGTAACCCAGCTCTTAATCAGTAGGAGTTTATAGGTAGGTTTCTTGGACAATTAGTGGTGTGCACTGAGGAATTTTAAAAATAATTTTGATATTTGAGGTTTGGGGGTGATTTTACCATGATTGCTTATATCCATATAGGACATTCCTGGTTTGGGATTCAAATTTGTGTGCTTTTTTTGGGTTCCAGAGGTCCAGGACCATTACTTTAAATGGGGAATCTATTGGAGGATCTGAGGCAGCTGTTCAGAATTCCATCTTGTTTCTGTGTGTTCTCACATGCATGTTGTATGTTTGCTTGCATGCAAAAATGTGTTGCCTCTTTGTTGCCACCCCAAGATTGGAGTTTCTGGCCTCTCGGCAAGGCTGCTGGAGGCCCAGGGACTGTTTTGCCACCCTGTGGGAAGCTGGGGCAAGAATAGAGCCATGACACTGTGTGTCATGTCATGGGCAGGGGGGTGGAACCAGCTCTGCTGAATGGCCAGGCTCCACTCCTACCTGGTGTCAGTTGATTTGAGAGCTCGCCCACCCTCCTGCCCTGTTCTTAGTGTAGGCTATGGCTGGTCGCCTATTGAGGCCAGGTAGGAATTTTTCACTTTTGCCCAATATTGGCTAAATGGGTTGAGGTGTTTTTGCCTACCTTGCACTGAGGGCAAGGATTGGATAGTTGGATGTGGTGGTCAACACCTAAACAGGCTGGTCACTTGGCAAGTTTGTGCAGGCAAGTAATCGGAACCGGTGAGCACCTTACGGTATTTTTCCCATTAGGGAACAGGGGGTCATCAGGAACTGCCTTCAGATTTCTAAGGTCCAGGGTGGGGAATGGTGATCACCTCCTCTGGGAACCTCTTAGGGCATGCTCCTCTCTGCAAGTTGTAAGACTTCAGGGGTAGGCGCTCCTAGGTGGAAACCAGGTATGCTGGGCTGCCGGTTGCGAGCCAGGCCAATGGCTCAAGATCGGAGCTGGGTGACCCACCTGAGAAAAGGGCAAGGAGGTTGGTCAGGTGAGTGACACCTGCCTTGCCTGTTCCGTGCTCACTTAGCTGGTCCTTGCCACAATGTTATGTTAAATAGTTAATAAAGTGGCCCTTGTTTACTTCCAAACTGTTGTCTGTCTCGTTTTTCCGACTGGGGGGGCAAATAGAACCCAGCCTCTCAAGTAACTAGTGCCTTGAGGCACCCTCATAAGGCTGTCTCTAAGCAAGTTCAAAGGTCAGAGCGTCCGCTTACTTTAGCTCCCCTGTGTCTGCATGTCCTTACCACATATAAGTGATATTCACTGTGTGGCTGAGATTTCAGACACAGCCTGCTTTCGTAATCTGGAAAGAAGCTTTATTACTAAAGCTTAAACTTGAGCACTTACATGGAAAATAGCTATCATAATACAAACCTAAGGAAATAAAAGGGAAAAGGGGAAAAAAAATCTAACTAAATTGCATTGCAAGACTGTTACCTTAGTCAGAGCAAACATATCTCCATCTCCCTTGCTGCACTGATGCAGGAGGATGAAGCCTACTGGTCACGGCATCTGGGCAAAGTGTTTGAACCCAGAACAAAGGAAAATTTCACCTTTTAAAACTTCTGTCTGCTTAGGTGAAAACCTTCCCTCCAAAAAACAGAGTTGGAATCCTGCCCCTCATGGGAGATGGTCACCTTTCTGCCAATGAGGCCATCTGGCATGTAGCCCTCATCTCTGTCTCTATGATCAGGTGTTATGATGAACATTCAACAGTTTATTTGGCAGCTAGGCTGGTTTCCTGCTAAACCCAGGCTCCTGTTTTCTCTGACTCTCTCTGCTTGAGAAAATAAACAGTTGCCATGGGCTCTAGGGACCCTGATCATAACAAATAGCACAAAATTTGCATAGAATATGGAATCTAAAGACCCCCAGGTATCAAGAAAACTGGACCAAGTGGTTTGATTTACAAACCCTCAAAGTAGATGAGCTGCTGCTCAGGAACCCTTCTCTTCACTGATTCCAACTGGAGGGGGGAATGGAACTGGCTGCCAGCATAAAACAAAAGCACTTTTACATTCATTTATTTACCCTCATAATGGCTGGCTAACTTTTAAAAACCTTTCCTTGTCTATTGTTTGTTGTCTTTCACAAAATGAGGAAGGAGGGACATGAAGGGGGGCTGGAGCGGCTGTTTTTCAAACCAAATGACACCAAAAAATGCAGCAAAGCTAATACTACATGTCCACTAAAGAACAGTCAAGTTCCAAGTGAATTCAAGGTATACAATTCTATGGGCCCCTGAAGAAGGTACCCCACCCATCATACTTGAAAAGAGAAAAAAGGGCTCTATCCCCACAAAGGAGAGAGGGAAGGAGAGCTACAGCTCTCTGCAGCTTGTCCCCACGGCTGATTGGCAGGGAGCACTCTGTACTCCCCCATGCAAGTATCCAACGGGAAGGGAGAAATGTCATTGTCAGGTGTGGATTAAGGCTCACTGGTGCCCTAAGCACTGACCAATCTTGGTGCCCCCCTCCTTTCCACATTGACCCAGTCCATTTTAGTTGTTGACCTGTCTGACCAGATATACAATGCAGGCTACAGCAATACAAAAATTTATTCATATGATAACACCATATGCTTTTAAACACATGCATTTTACTTTTAAACATAGCCTATGACACTGCACCTCACCAACAAAAAAATAGAAGATAACCCTAGAGTGCACCATGATCAATTTGCACCAGTTTTATCAATATTTTTTTTTACAAATCTTCATTCATTTTTTTTTCTTTTCACCCTTTCCCCAACTTTGTTGTGCCCCCTTTGGCCCTGGTGCCCTAATCACATGCTTAGTCTGCTTAATAGTTAATCTGCCACTGGCTTGTCCAGGTAACCAGCAAACTTAAAGAAAAACACAAGCACATGCTGCATTACTGGTAAGCACCTGAACTTGCAGGAAAAAACATATTGTTCGGGGGAGGGGGTTCATAATTCCCCCGAATCCCATTCAGGGAAATAATATAACAACCTGAACCAATGATTTCTGTCTATATTCTTGGTTCAGAAATTTTGTAATGCATTCCTCTAGAACAAAATGCTATGGGGAGTGGGGGACTACAATGAGAAGGAGAAATACCATGAAATCACATCTTCTTCCTCTTCTTGTGGCAGATTTGTATGACCCAAGTTTTCTTTGGCAAAAGAGGGGAGCAGGGCATTTTTGCCTAATTTCCTCCCTCTTCACTGTTGCCCTGTATATGCTCCATAGCATTTTGTCACCAAGTATCCTGTTACCTCAGCATCAGATTTTCAGGTGTCTTGCGGGACTCCCAGTTGAAGGGACAGGTGGGAAAGTTCTGTCTCTTTCAATCACAATCTCAATTCTTAACATTCTATTTCTATTGGAATGAAATCCAAAACCAGTAAATGGAGAAAAAAAAATAGCAAGCCAGTATTCATAATAAGATCCACACAGAGATCAAAACATTGATGAAGACCAAACTGAAGAATCTGTATCTATATCTAATATCTACATCTCTATCTATACAGAGTCAAATGATATCTTAACAGAACATAGGTATAATACAATAAGTAATCATCTGGCTTTTCCAGAGTACAGCTAGTTGTCGAAATGCCTGCAAATATGATTCTTCTGAGACCTAATTTTTGCAGTGATGTGGGTAACATTTTGCACATTCTTCTTGCCAAGGTCCCTAATATCTGTCTCTTGGTATTCATAATGGGGATCATATCCACTCTGTATAGTGCTCCCGGTCAATTCTATTTGTAAATTGTTTTCAACGTGTATTTTAGTTCTGTATTTAGGTTGAAAAGGCCCTATTAAGTTGGACAAATGTTTCAGTTTATAAACTGTTCACATTTCCTCCTTTCTTTATCCAGGGCTGCTGAGAAGGGGAGGGACTGGGGAACATAAAGTTCCATGTGCCCTAGGAGACCATAGATTTGGTCTCATCATGTGATTTTATATTATGTTTAGTTTGGGTTGATTGATGTGGGGCTTGACACATTTCTGCTTTTCTGTTTTCTGTCTGAGGATCAAAAACCCTTGATGTTATGTCTATTATCAGTTTGGTTATATAAGGTTTAAAAATACTGATTTTGATTATCATAAATTAAATCAAAATTCTGCTAAGATCTATACAGAATAATATAAAATAGTGAGCTGTTCCCCCTGTCAGAATGGCTTGCAATCTAATAGGCAGAACAGCAACTTATTAATTCAGCTTACTTGGGGTATGATACTGCAGGCAATAAAGTTTGCATTGACATAATTACAATGTGATCTATTTTGAAGAATACATTTAACATGAATACATAAATAATCAGAGCAGCAGTTTTGTTTTGTTTTTTACAGATCAGAATATTGCTTCTATTATGTGAGTGTTCAGATGATATTCCTGTGATTTTTCACTCTTTGTTTTTTGATGTTGATGATAATATTAAATGGGGAAAAGGATTATTATCCATGCATTAATCTGATGTGTACCTTTGTAATGGGACCCTGTAGGCCTGATTTCTTCCAATAACGTATTCCACAGGTGGCTTTATACATTTAGCTGTATTTTCTTTACTTTAGTTTTACAGCCTCAGCAAATCACTTATGAGCTTTAGAACTGTACAGTACACTTCCAGCTTTCGCATTTACCACATAGAAATTCATTTTTCCCATTTATATGAATGAGGAAGCCTGGGATATATATGTACATATTAGAACATGCATGGATTCTGGATCACTGTATCAGACACTGTTTTAAAACATTGTAGTTATTAAAGAACAAGAAAGTTGCCTGTTATGACACGGATTTAAACAATATTTATTCCTTCAAAAGTGTAGAAGCAAAAGTTTTGTTGTCTATGTTGATATTACACTAGCAAATAAGACAATTTATGTTTCTGAATGTGTGCATCTGCTTAGTAATAACCATATTCAAAAAGACTGCTTGAACATTCATTCTATTAGGATAAATTTTCACTAGAAATATTTCATTTCTTGCCATTTAAATTGTTCTGACAGTGTGTCATTGCATTTCAATAGCTAAACTCCTCATTTAGAAAAAAAAACCCTGTTCCATGATCTAAATAGCTGAAAAACAATAATAATCCATTAAAGGGAAGAAATGAAGATTGACGTTTTAAACTTTATGATACTGGTTGATTTCTTTTGCATGATTTGTTTGTAGTGCCATTGTCTCTTCACAGCTAAAAAAATAATTTTCTAGGGTGCTAGAGTCCAAAATCCGACAGGCTGTAACCATTTAGTTTTCATTCAGTATGATCTCATAGTTCCACTTCAATTAACCTGAATTATTCAATCAACCCCCTGCAACCAGGTCTGCTTCATTTAAAACTCTGGTTTGAGGTGGTATATTTCAGACTTTAAAACTTAAAATCTTCAGGTTGGAGATCAGATGAAAATTAAGTTATTTGCTGCTATGCTCTTGCAAATGGTCACAAGGAAACAAAGCTCATAATTACTGGAGTGTTGAGTCAGATGTTACCTTTTTGATGCACCTATGTCCCTGAGGTTGCTCTATGGAGGACTTTTCATCATCCAATCTCCATCAACCCTTAGATGCAGCCCATGATGCAGCTATATCCCCCCTTCACATGTAACCTTGGTTCCTGATCTCACTTACCTCTGGCACATCAGGGACCACAAAAGAAGTTCTTCCCATATAAAAGGGAAACACAGAAGATAGCACTATACATAGAACTTTAATCTAAAACAAAGAATAAATTAATCTTATCATGTACATCATGAAAAACTGCTGTAGTAATAGAACAAAGTTTGAGTCCAGTGACACTTTTAAGACCAACGAAGTTTAATTCTGGGTATAAGCTTTTGTGTGCATGCACACTTCTTTAGATACAATGAAACAGTTTTCCTCAAGTCTTACATATGGAGGGGGGTGGTTTAGTTGCCAGCAAGGGCTGGTTAGAGTCAAAATCCATAAGTAACTGGACAATAATTATAGCTAAGATTGGATGAAAGCAATTGGTAAAACTCGTGAATGGCAGCAAATTAGCATACAAATACAAGAGTCAACAAACAGATGTGAGAACTAAGTTTGAGTCCAGTTGCCCCTCCAAGTCCAACAAAGTTCAATTCTAGGTATACACGAGAAATGAGAGACTTAGCTGTGTAGATGCACACTTCTTCAGATACATTGAAACATATTTCCTCAAGTGCTACATATAGGTGGGGGGGTTAGTTGCCAGGAAGGGCTAATTAGAATCAAGATGCATAAGTAAAACTAAGATTGGAATAATGCAGTTGGTAAGGTCTGTGAATAGCTGCAAATTAGCATACAGATAATAGACATAACAACAGATGTGAGAACTAAGTTTGAGTCCAGTGGCACCTTTAAGACCGACAAAGTTTCATTCTGGGTATAAGTGAGAACTGAGTGACTTAGCATGTTCAGTGAGATAAGAACCCAATACCCCTGTGGGTTCCATTGTTCTAAGTCTTGTAATAATTTGTAATTCAGCAAGAAACAGTCTGTTCCTGAAATTCCTTTGCAGTAAAACAGCTACTTCGAGGTCTCCCATTGAGTGCCCTGGGAGGTTGAAATGTTCTCTGACAGGTTTCTCAGTTTTGTGATTCTTGATGTCAGTTTTGTTTCATTGTATCTGAAGAAGTGTGTATGCACATGAAAGCTTGTACCCAGAATTGGTCTTAAAGGTGCTCTGGACTCAAACTTTGTTCTATTGCTTCAGACCAACATGGCTATCCATCTGAATCTATCTGCTGTAGTAACAGTTATTCATTTATTTATATGTTTATACTCAGTCTTTCTACTCCAAGGAATACAGTTGACATGACAAGGGTGGTTGTGAACCAGTCAACTGTAGTCCAAGAAGGAATCATGTTTTCCTCAATGTTATTAATTTCAAATTCTAATGCAGTGAGGGAAACTTCTTTGTATAATGATTATTTAAACTGGTTGATATTTGGTATGCAATATAGCACTTTAATAAAATTGCAATAAAATTGCAAGAGGCAAAGGCTTCAATCCAACTGTACAGATGGAGCAACAGAATTCTGCATATGTCGCCTTTTCCTGAAAATTAATTTTTAGAAGGAAAGGGTCAGTAGAGTTGAGATGAAAATCTGTTTAACTCATTATGGGTGGATGAGCCACATGTTTTCATAGGGTTGTCAGGTTTTATCTTCATCCCAGCGGGGGGCTCCAGGCCAGCTCTGGGACTCTTCTGGTGTATTCACTCTGCATGCACCCTGTGATGACATCACCCGAAAATGACATCATCACACTGGGCACATTGTTCAGGGGATGCTCTAATATTTGGGTAAAAACTCTATGGCCACCATAAAGTTTTTACCTGAATGCTAGAGTGCCCCTCAAACAATGTGCCCAGCACAATGATGTCGCCTCTGGGTGATGTCATCATGCTGGGCACATTGGGTGCACTGGGTTTCTTTAGGGGTGGGGCTCCTCCTGGCACCAGGATTGGGGAACCTGAAACTGGGGAAACTCCCACCTCTATTGCTGGGTTGGCAACCCTATGTTTTCATCCTTTAAAAGATCTATACCTGTGTCTCTTGGCTACTGAATTAGAATGGGAAAGCATTTGTTTGAATTTATTATTCGATCAACAGGCTAGAGATATCCATTAATAAGGCTGCAATCCACTTTCCTAGGAGTAAATTCCACTGAATATAAAGGGACTTTGTTCTGAGTAGACCAGATTAAATTCCCTTCCCCATGCATACAGCTCCTAGATAGATCCGGGCATAACTGTACCACATTTCTTTCACTTAGGAAACCAGTTCTCACCCCTACCCCAAATGGATATGATATCATTTTTTAACCCCTTGGTCATTTACATTTAATTTGCTATTTCTTTTTCCTATCTTTATATAGTCTTTGTTTTTTAAATACTTTGATCACTTATCATTGCTAGAGTTACTTTGATCTTTTGTTCCTTTTCTTGTATAGAGAAAAATCCAGCACAAGCAGATCACCAGTCATAAGATCCACTCATTTAAGCTGATTTCTGTAAACACAATGACTAGAAAACCTATTGTTTCATGTATCAGTCCTTTTAAATTATTATAACATAGACATATATACAGTAATATTACAAGGGAAATTTAAGGCAGCTCACAGCAATCTACACCATGAAATAATTGCAGTTTCATAAATAAATAGTTGGAAAGTGAATATCCACTCTAATGCTTGGATTCTGCCTAGAATTTCCATGTATGCAAAGAGTGATGATTTTTGTTAATTCCTCATTCCCATAGCAACCAGAAGTACTTCCAAAATGGTGCTTCTGGGGTACAGGGGACCCCTGGGAATAGCTTAGGGGGTATCAGAAGTTTCCTATGAGTTGAATTAATTGGCAAAAATCATATTCCTTATACCCACCAAAATTCTAGGTGGAATCCAAGACAAAGTTTGTTTGCCGGAGCAACAAATCTTGGTGGCTTTTGATTCCATCAATCATGGAATCCTTCTGGACCGCCTTTAAGGGTGAGGACTGGAATGGACTATTCTGTGTTGGTTTCAGTCCTACATGGAAGATTGGTTTCAGAGGGTGTCACTGTGGGATTGCTGCTCAGCCCCTTGGCCCTCGGGCCTACAGGGTTGTGCAAGGTTCCATCTCATCTCTCATGCTTTTTAACATGAGGATTCTGGGAGAGGTCATTCACAGTTTTGGTTTGGGTTGTCACCAATATGTGTTGCACACTTCCAGTGGATCTCTGGGAGATTGTCGAAACTGTTAACTGATGTATGGAGGCAGTTCGGGATGGATGAGGGCTAACAAGGTGAAAATCCTGACAAAATGGAGGTTCTACTGGTAGGAGGAAGGATTAACTCAGAAACTGAAGAGTGTACAGTTTTAGATGGGGTTTTAGTTCCCCTAAAGGAGTGGAATGCTGCTGGACCCAGGCCTCCTGCTACAAAATCAGGTAGCAGTGGTAGGCATGAGCACCTTTGTCCATCTTTGTTTGGTAAGCCAGCCATAGCCTTTCTTAGGCAAAAGAGATCTTTCTACTGTGGTGCATGCCTTGTTAACATCTAGATTAGACTAGTGCAATATGCTGTATGTGGCGATGCCCTTGAAAAGTGTTCAGAAACTTCAGTTTCTGCAGAATGCTGCAGCCAGGATGTTGATTAGTATGGGTGATAGGGATCATATCACTCCAGTCTTGTTCCACTTACACCAATCTGCTTCTGTATACCACTCAGGATGTTGCTATTAACTTTTATAGCTCTATATGGCTTGAGGCCGTTGTACCTTAAGAACTGCTACCCCTATGTGACCCTACTTTATCACTATGGTCATCTTCAGTGACTCTGCTTCAGGTGGCCTCACCATCTGAGGCTAGACTGATGGCAACCCTAAGAAATATATCTTTGGACCTCAGTTCATTTTTATGAATATTATATTTGCAGTTATTGTATTTTGGACCTCAGTTCATTTTATAATTGATGGGTGTCTGTGTTTTTCACAAGTGCAGCATCTTAATTATTGGGTTTATGGGCATGTGTGTAATGTTGGGATTTTCCTTTGAATTCTGTAATGTTATTCAATGTGTTGGAATTGCTAAGATTGTAAATGCTGTACTCTTCTGGAAGCTGCTTATTTTTATAATCTAGTTCAAAATTTAAGCAATCCGCATATTTACAATTATAGCTGTTTATTGTGTGAGATTTTGTAAGTATTGTTCCTTTAATTTTCTTGGAATCATCAGTGCAGCTGTGTTTTATTAGAGTGGCCATTCTGGTTTGTTCCTATGGAGAACCAGAGAAGCCTTCTACAGAATTTCTTGACTTGTGCATTGTAGCATTGTGAGCTTTGAGTGAGTGCAGCAAGCTAGCTCTTTTCCCCCTGGATACTATGTAAAGTTATATTGTATTTGTAATTTAGGCCTCCTCTGCAAGAAGCCTAGCCAAGCAGGCAGGGTGGGGCAGGGAAGGGCAGGGGAGCCTTTGGGGGTGGTGCATCTGGATCCAGGCTGACCCCCCTCCCACATCCTCTACCAAACCTGCAAATTTCCCATTTCCAGAAGCTGAACTTTGATTCTTGCTGCAAAGTCCAGGAGGTCAAATCACTTCCTTTGCCAGTTCCCTGCTATTGATGTATTTGAAGAAATGCTGGGTTTTCGGTTTCGGCGTTGCGAATGGCGGCCACCTCTCGGGACGCTCCCGGAGGTGGTTAGCCCACACACAGTCAGGGGGGGTCTTCGCTTGTGCGAAAGACCCTAGTGAGCCTTAGGCGCTTTGGGGAGTAGCCTCTTTGCCGGCAGATAGCCGGGAAATTGAGGCTTTCTCCCTGCCCCAATCGGCCCCGCTGCGTCGTGCCCGTAATGGGACTTAGCAGCGCCACCGACTTCCAGGAGTGAAGACAGCGCTATGATTTAACATAAAAAGAAGAAGTGGCATCGAATCGTGAGTTGAAGATCTATACTGAAGCGTGAATTTGAGCCCCCCCGCAAGCGTTTAACCATTTGGGAGGAGGGAGGAGTCCCTACCCCATTTGAGAAGAAAGATTTAAAAAGGGAGCGCAAAGGGGGGCAGAGAGAAAAAACAGTGTTGGTGAAAGTACCGTCGGGGTTGTACGGAAGATTACGATCCTTTTAGCTTCCTGGGGGATGCGGCACGAACTTTGTAAAAGTAAACAATAAAACAAAATGTTGACAACGGGGAAAGTCCTGCAGAAACCGGAAGAGAAGAGAGGAAGGACTTCCGGTCCGGGTAGCCCCCCCCCAGAGCTTGCTGTCAATCAACAAGAAAATGAGATACTGCGCCCTCTGCTGGAGGAAATGCAGAAAATCAACGAAACTTTGCTTAAAGTGGAAAGTGTCTTCATCAGTCGACAGAAACAAATATCGGAAACATCAAGGAAGATGGCGGAAATTGAACAGAAAACGAATTTGATTTTAAGTCTTCAGGGCGTAAAAGAAGAAGTGAAAGAAGATCTTGGATTTACCTTGACGAGTGTTTTGGCACCCCTAACTGGCAGTGAAGCGAAAGAATTAAAAGAAGAGGTGGACATGGCTCCCAAAGCCTATTCCGCTTTTATAAAAGAAAATACTCTGCCAGTAGAAGGGGAGGCTGAGCATAGCAGGCAATATATCGGAGATCCAATTTCATGTGAAGTGGCTATGGCACCCTGGAAATTTGAAGGTCAGAAGTACAAGGGAAAAGAGAAAAGAAAGAAGATAGACTACATCCTTAAAAAGCAAAAACTTCTGAAGAGACACGCCAGCTGGGAGGAAGACGCAGCACTCAAAATTGAGATAAGCAGTGAAGAAGACAGCAGCCCAGGGGAAGGAGGCGATGGAATGGAAGGCATCCAGGTTAAAAAGGACTCAATCCATAATTGGAAGAGACTTAAAAAGAATACACCTTGAGGATGGTCCGTGTTGCATCTGGAAGGAACTGTTTAATTACTAACCCCGATGGACTTTACTAACTGTATTAACAGAATGATTTTGGACTTTGCAGAGTTAAAAAGAAGATCTTCTAACCATGATAGATGCCAAAAATGGTATTGATTACTAACTAAAACTAACCCTTTTTAACAGAAAAAAACTTCACTCCACCTTCTTCTTTCTCCATCTGTCTACCCTACCCTTTTCTTATATAAAAATAATAAAATTCTCTCCTCTTTACGAGAGTTTTACTACAAAAAAAAAAAAAAAAAAGAAATGCTCTGTAGTTTTGCATCTTGAAGAGAGCCAGACCTCTTTGGATCACCAACGACCACCCAACCTGATTTCCTGAATAATTGAAGATCAAGGGACTGACTGTCTGTTGAGGAAACACTACTAGCACTTTAGTATGTTATGATATGTATGGTTTTAGAATTTGTGTTTAATGGTTTAATGTGGTGGCTCAAGTGGTTAAGATGCTGAACTGCAGGCTGTGGAAGGTCAGTAGTTCAGCAGTTCGAGACCCGAGTGGCCACATGATGGAGTGAGCTCCCATCTCTAGTTCCAGCTCCTGCCAACCTAGCAGTTCGAAAGCAAGAAATTGCAAGTAGATAAATAGGTACCACTTCAGTGGGAAGGTAACAGCATTTCATGCACCTTGGTGTTTAGTCATGCTGGCCACATGACCACGGAAACATCTTCGGACAGCACTGGCTCTTCGGCTTTGAAATGGAGATGAGCACCGCAACCCTAGAGTTGGATTTGACTGGCTTTCGAGCAAGGGAACCTTTACTTTTACCTTTACTATAACATATTATATTTATATTGTATCATTTTATATTGTTGTGAGCTGCCCTGAGCCAGGAGAAATAGTTCCAGGAGAAATAATTTGCCTGAAGAATTTCTCAAAATACGCAACTTTTGCCTAGGAGTTGTGTTGCATGACATTTGCTGCATCTCTTTTCTGAAAGCAAGACAGCCTACAACATTGAATCCTGTCTGCATATCCATCTCTGTAGCTGTGGACATTCCTACAAGATTTATATTGTCATATTCATTTGTATATCTTTATGTCATTGTTATCAGTGCACTATAATTATTAGGTTGCACTATGGCCTTTACTGTATATTAAAAGTATATTTAATTGAATAATGAAGTTATAGTAGCATATCAGAACTGTGTGTTTTGTTTAAACATGGTGATTTTCCACATTTACTCAACCTTGCCCTGTTTCCCGTGTGTTTGTTGCCAAACCCCAAGAAAGGTCCTTCTTAGTCATGGCAGAAAAAATTATTCAGTCTCCCTCCTCAGGGATATTAATTTGTCACATTCTTTAATTGTCTCCTGCTAGTGACTGTAGACTTCCATTTTGTTTGGTGTTTCCTCACACACCCTCCTTCTGTGTGTGTGTGAGAGAGAGAGAGAGAGAGAGAGAGAGAGAGAGAGAGAGAGAGAGAGAGAGAGAGAGAGAAGTTTATTTTAGTGTTTTTATTGTTTGTCACTGAATGGACCCTAAGCTGGGAAGAAAGGTCGCTTTAAAATGTTTTAAATAAATAAATCTATTCAAAGCCAGGAAAAGACATTGGGATAGTTTTGATGTGTTCTTCCAGGACTATATAATTTCTTAAACTAGAAACAGCACTGGACTTTCACAAACACTTCCCACTTGGATGGAAGTTATCTGTCCATTTTATCCACATATAAACTGAGATAGAAGAAGCCAGCTATATGATTTCCAGCTTTGTAATGAAGCC
Organism: Gekko gecko; assembly: GCA_029375565.1. Classification (NCBI taxonomy): domain Eukaryota; kingdom Metazoa; phylum Chordata; class Lepidosauria; order Squamata; family Gekkonidae; genus Gekko; species Gekko gecko. The sequence continues at coordinate 148,099,414 of JAPDNY010000003.1, read as the reverse complement.
AACTTAAAGAGACTCTCATCATTTCACATACACATACTTCATCTCCAAGCTGTGCCACTTCATGGAACAAAAAGTTCCAGATTGTCTCCTCTAATGGGCAGCCATCTATTCTAATGCATTGTGACTATCTGAAGGGAGGCCACTTCCCCTTAACATTTGTAGAAATCTGATTGATTTTTTCCTTTTAAATTGAGATGAATGTTATGTTCTTCAAATTAGGATTGTTAAATAAGTGTTACAGGTCTTCTCTGAAGCAAGTAGCTGCATAAAATGGCTCAAAAATAAAATGGTTACATTTGCAAGATGTACTGTGATTTCTGCCAAAAGAACAGCTTGCTCCAAGAAGATGCTACGGCTGATGAGACTCAAAGCACATTGAACAATAGCCAGAAGAAACTCTCCTTTTACATAACTGTTGATAACCTCAAAGTAAATCCTTGAAATTGTATGCATCTGTGTATGTAAGCCTCATTTGGGAGGTAAAGTTTTAGGATATTACAGCATTCTAATATGAGAGTGAAATAGATGTGGGTAGCTATCATCTATCTAATAGAAGTGAGTGGTTCCCTAGGGCAGATTAAAAAAATCCTTGTGGGGGGTATCATGATGAAGGAATGCAAGATGCCTTGATCAACATCTGAGTGCCCCTGCATGGTCAAAAACACCTTGGGTTTCAGGCAGGGAGGAGAATGATTTCCTATTTATGGTGACAAATAGCCAGGTCAACAGAATTATTTTCCAACCTGTCAGGAATGGGCTTTTTGGACATCCTGAGTTGGGTCATAACTTTGGGTGATGTGCAATTTGGTATGACTAGAGAAAGGTGCAAGGTTAACATATATCTGGAGACCCAAACCTAATTCCAGGATAGGTCAGCAAGAGACCCTCTTAGCTGGCAGGATAAGAATTAAAAACATTCTCTGTGAAAGGCATGCAAGCCCTGTGAAAGGGATGTGAAAACCCATCATGAAACTATCCCATAGATTTGGATATTTGGCTAACAATATAGGCAAGGCCTCAAGGCCAACAGGTGTGGGGGCGCAGCCAACCCCACACCTCACTGGAGAAGAAGGGTTACTTGTTGATTATGGCAGAGGGGGCAGGGCTGGAGGCTGATCTTCTGTCTTTCTTATCCCCTGCTGAGGAGGATTAGCCCCCACAAAAGGGCTGTTCTTTGCCCTGACTGTGTGGTAAGGAGAACCTCAGGTTCAGATCAAAGCTGCTGTCACAATCATGGTCAAATTTACAACTTGCCCAGTGGCATTTCCCCTGATTAAATTTCCAATGTATGTGGCAGGCAGGGTCCCACCTGATGCCCCATTGTTGCTGCCTGGCCATCTTTAGCTTACTGCAGATGTGGGAGCCAACCAACAAGCGCCACAGCTTGTCATTTATCAAATCCCAATGCAACTTATTATTTTGAGATGCTCTCTTGTGAAAGGCCTCATTGTACTGTATGGTTGCCTTAGGCAGCGTGATGGCAGCTACGCACCGTAAAAGAAACTAAATGGGGAGGTACCTGCCTCTCCAAGCTTGTGTTAATGCCAGAACAAAGAAACCACTAGGCTGCTGTGGAAGGGAAGGGGGGATCAAATCACCAAAGGTTAAAAAAATCCTCTTTTCAAACCAGCACTGAAATAGGGAGAGGGGATTACCACATAGCCAATCCCAACTTCATCACAAAAATTGGGGGTTCTATAGAGTTTTACTGCTGAACGTTAGAGTGCCCCCCAATGACATGCCCAGTGGGTGACGTCATCACGCCAGGCATATCAGCCTGATTCTGACACTTAGGGGATGGGGTTCCCCCGATGACCAGGTCCAGGCTGGTGGGTTGGGGGCCTCTAGAGTGGGCAACCCCCCCAGGGGACCTAGCAGCCCTAGACAACAGCCAGATTGGGCAGCCATCTGAATGGCTGGCTGTGAGGAGAAACATTAGTGGGGCCCAACCCACCTGGCAGGCTGCCAGGATGCCAAGGGAAGGCAGCATTGGGCCCAGCATACTGCCCACTTCTCACAGGTTGCAAATGGGGGCCTCCAGTAAGTCAGGGACCAATTCTTACCATCACCAAAAAGAAAGCCCGTAGGGTATGCTCCCCTTTATACTTGGGGTTGCCTTACCCAAAGGTGCATTTACCATATTTAGATTATTTAAACTGTTCCTCACTACAGGAGAGCATTTATACTTGCAAGATTAAACTAAATCCCTTCTTGGCTAATGCAAGGTCAAATGCAAATGACCTCATACACTGATAGACTTTGTGATCATGTTTCTGGACAGATAGAAACTTTAGATTATCACTTACTGGAATGTAGTATCTTTTAAAGTATTGGGGATTTGTAGCTCACTCCTCTTTTCTGTGATAATGAGGGGTAGTTAACATTAGGGAGGTTAAGAAACTCTTGGCAAGTGTGGATTTAGGAGTTTGATTGGTAGTAGCCATTGTTTTTTTTTTGCTCATATAATTAAATGTAAAGCATCTCAAGCACAGTAACTGCTGGGTTGTTTAAATTACTTTTTTGTTGTATCTAGTGTAGGCTAATGAACAGTATCATTAAAGCAAAGGAGAGGGGAAATGAAACTGTGATTAGGCAAAGCAAGACAGACTAGTGGGGTGGTGAAGTGGGATTTCCTCATAGATCAACTTGGTGCAGCACTGAGTTCTTAGCATGTTTACTATAGATACTAGAACTTCCATGCAGCTCTTCAAGAGAGGAACTTATCTCCATATTTATGCCCATGTTTGTGATAGACTTTCCTGCTCAGGAAATACTAGCAGAGTAATTCCTAAATAATTATTCACTGCCTAAGATTGCAATCCCATACACACTTGCTTGAGAAGATCCTTGAACAAAGTGAGACTTACTTCTGAGTAAATACAATGGGAGTAGGTTTTAAGATCATTTACCTATAAATGTATACTATTATGATTGTGAGTGCAATAACTTTTAAGGCATCCCTTTTAGGATGCCTGCACGTCTTAGTTTTAAACCCCACCTCAACATTATTTTTTAGCATAATCCTGTCATCCACAAATAACAACAACAACAACAACAACTCCGCATGGGATGCTAGCTTGCTGTGCTGGTGGGGCTTGTGTGTTCCAGTGAAGCAAACGGCTATCAGTAGTGTAGCTGCTGGAAGGGTCTCCCATGGTAGACAGGCCTCTGCTATAGAGTCAGACTAAAATGCATCCCAAACCCTCATTCAATATGGTGAGAAAATCAAATCTGAAGCCTATACTGGCTCATTCATTGCCCTGATTAACAAAGTCCACGTTAGAGATTGGTGTTCTTGGATCTTTGGCAAAAAATGGCTATAGGACATAGGCTCTTCTGTTGGGCAATCAAGGCAGAAGCCTGATGTGCTACTTTAAACAGGATCTTCTATAAAGCAACCAGAGCAGGGGCCTGATCAGCTACTGGGAAACCAGCAACATTGAAAAAAATGGTCTCTTGGACAAAACCAAATCATTATGCAATGTTATTTTGAATCAAGGCCTGAATAGCATGGATATTTGAAATGAATGTTTGAGACCTGGAAAGAAAAGTGTCCTGATTCTACCATCACTGACTAGCAACTAGCGGATCAGCACCATTTTGTCATACGAAACAACTTTTTCACATCAATAGAGCTAGATGAAATAAGGAAGAAGAGCCACTCAAAGGAAAACCATGAAGCACAAGTAATAAATTAAAATAACCAAAAAATAGGCCATAGAAATTAAGTTGCTCTTGAAAGTCAACTAATTAAGAGAGACAGGTTGACAATACCTCACCTCTTTACAAAAAGAACTGAAGGCAAAAATCTTAGAGTATATTAACAGCAAAGATTACCTATGCTCAGATCAACATCAAAGAAAGAACTTGAAAGACTCATTGAAAATATCAGTGCAGCAACTGAAACAATTCCTACCACAAACATAACTGAAACCAACCAGCTGATGTATAATGCCACAGTTGTAGTAACAAGAAAACTGAAATGGACATTAAGAAAAAGGCAGTTAAAGATTTTAAGGCAAAACCAAACTGGCAAATGAGACTGGAGAAAAAAAATAACAAATGCCACTCAGACTTAAGCACCTTAAAGGAATTAAAGGAAAGGAAACTCAAGAATGAAAGAAGAAAAACAAACCTCAGGAAGAAATATCAGTTAGATTAAAAAATAGCCTAGGTTGCAGAAGAAATCAAACAAAAAATTGTTGCAATATCCAAGAAGATCAAGAGGTACAATAGTAGGATCCAGCAATACAGACAATTCCATTTCCAATTCAAGACTAAACAAAGACAGTTGTATAAATCACTAGAAGAAAATGAAAAAGTAGAAGTAAAACTAGACAAAGAAAAAACAACAACAACAATCTTCTGGGAAGACACAAAAGAACATCGTAAAAGAACCACTTGGATCACAGATGTGGGAAGCAAACTGAAAGGAAAACAAATGGGAGATTTTACAGTAACCCTGGAAAGCCTGCAAAAACAACTGAAGAAAGTAAAAAACTGGACAGCGCCTGGAAGAGATGAAGTCCATGGCTATTGGCTTAAAAAGCTGACAGGTCTTCATCAACAACTTAACGATGTGCTCCATTTCAAAGCAGTAGAAGACTGGATAACAACTGGCAGGACATTTCTCATTCTGAAGAACAAAAAGAAAGGAGCAGGGTCAAGCAACTTCTGCCCTGTTACCTGCCTCCCAACAACTTTTAAACTACTGACAGGAATTGTCGCCAATTCCATTCAAGAATATCTATAGTTCAGTTCAATTTTACCATATGAACAAAAAGGAATTTTCTGAAAATCCTGGGACACTAAAGATCAGTTCCTGATTGATAATTAAATTGCTGAGCAGTCGTGTTAGAACAGATAAAAGGAAGTACTTCTTCACCCCAAGAGTGATTAACACATGGAATTCACTGCCACAGGAGGTGGTGGCTACAAGCATGGATGGTTTCAAGAGGGAATTGGATAAATGTATGGAGCAGAGGTCCATCAGTGGCTATTAGCCACAAGGTATAGATAGGAACTCTTGGTCTGTGGCAAGCGATGTTCTGTATTCTTGGAGCTTGGAGGGGAGGCAACAGTGGGAGGGCTTCTAGTGTCCTGGCCCCACTGCTGGACCTCCTGATGGCACCTGGTATTTTTGGCCACTGTGTGACAGAGTGTTGGACTGGATGGGCCATTGACCTGATTCAACACTGGCTTCCCTTATGTTCTTATAAAATGATCTTACAAAATTGTCAAAGGTGGAAAGCCAACCTGAATGTTGCTTGGATTGATTATAAGGGCATTTGATTTACTCCCTCATACATATAATAAAGTTTATCAGAACTGCCTTGAGTAAATGGAACATCAGGTTGATAGTCAATGGAGAAGAAATTGGAACAGTTAATATCAAATAAGGAATTTTCCAAGGAGACTCACTATCAACGCTTCATTGCCCTAATATCACGCACAATCATTATCAACAGCACAGGCCTAGGATACCAGCTTTCAAAGACAAGGCCAAAGGTTTTACATTTGTCTGCTTATGGATGACTTGAAAACGTATAGAAAATCATCATCAGAGATTGATTCTTTACTAAACATAATTCGAACATTTAGCAAAGATGTAGCAATGAAATTTGGCCTTGACAAGTGTGTAGCATTGGCACTGAATAGAGGAAAGGTCATTGAAGAAGAAGCAATTAAGATGCCTAACAACATCAAAACTTCGATGAAAACTATAAATACGTTGAAATTTTGGAAGCTGACAACATCAAACATTCCCTTATTAAGAAAAATACAACCAAGCAGTACTACCAAAGAGTTAAAAAAGATATTGTGAACGAAATTAAATGGAGGCAACATGGTAAAGGCAATTAATGGGCAGTCCCAGTTCTATGATACACAGCTGGCATTATCGACAGGAAACAAGCAGAATTAGAGGCAATAGATTGCAAAACTCACAAGATAATGACAGTGCATCACTAACTAAACCCTAGAAGTGATGTTCATTGCCTTTACTTACCAAGAAAATTAGGTGGATGAGGTCTCCTGAAAGTTAAGCAAGCACTGAAGAAGAAAACGAACACTGAACGACTACCCCAAGAAAAGCAAAGTGAAGTGTCTAGTAGAAGTGTATAAGGCAGTCTTATTTAAGGTTACAGAAACTAAAGAAGGTTACAAAATGATTGTGATCAAAACTCACTTTGACAACTGGAAGGAAAAGTACTTGTATGGGCAGTATTTGAAAGACATAGAGAACAAAGTGAAAATACCTGTTAGTGGCTTCAAAATGGCCACTTGAAGAAAGAAACAGAAGGTCTCTTTCTAGCTGCACAAGAGCAGGCACTCAAAATGAATAGTATGAAAGTCAAGATGCAGAAGACCAGTGATAACAGCGAATGTCGATTTTGCAAAACAAAGAATGAAACAGTGCCTGCAGTAAAATTGCTCAAACTGATTATAAAGAATGTCACGACAGAGTTGCAGCTATGCTGCACTGGAATCTTTGCAAGAAGTATGGCTTACCATTAGCCAGAAATTCATAGGAGCACAAACCAGACAAGATCATGGAGAATGATGAAGCAAAGATTCTCTGGGACTGGTGATTACAAACAGGTAAAAACCTAGAACATACCTCTGATATCACAATTGTAGAAAAATGTGTTATATACGATTGTGGTGATGACTACTGGTGTTAGAGATGGGTACGGTGAGCCATGTGACCAGGGATATATGTTCTCCCAACATAACTCTATATTTGAGTGAGTATATAATCTGAACTGATCCCCCACCCCCTGCTGGTGGCCATGGGGGACCTGGCAACCCTAGAACTGGACAACGGATAATTATATATGCCCTGCAGGATGAATTTATTTATGTATTATTTAAAACATTTCTATGCTTCCATTCCTTCTAGTCAGGGTCCCCTGATAAACAAGGTAAAAATTGAAAGGTATGGCTTTAGATTTCAAAGCAAACATTTCATCCTAATAGTTGAAATGCTAACCGAACATACGTTTTAAACATTTGCTGGCTCATAAAACATGTTTGATCAAGCAGTTGTAATATTAGTTGGGTATAATTTAGAAATATTGCATCATTTGTGAATAGGAAATTTGAAATGTGCTATTTAATTTGCATCTGAATAATTCAGAACCAGATTTTAGACTTCCTCTTGCCTTTATTTAGGTATGCAAAAAAATGCCAATACTTTGTTCTACTTCAGCAAGATTGCATTTTCTTTTGCATGTTGTACAAGAAAGAAACCAACCAGTCACTCAGACTTTTATTTCCTATTTATGGTTATTTAATGAACAATATGAGCAAACACATTTCAGCCTCTGGGCTATCTGTGAACTGTTTCTGACAGCTGTTCTTTATCCATTGTTTGCAATATCTAATAGGTTACATCTATATATATAAAAGAAAGTCCCCTCACTGTAAAATCAACACTCAGGCCAAGCCCTTAGATCTAGAAACACAAAATTCAGGGAGAGCACTCCTACCATGGTGTAGATGCTCACTAAGAAGGGATTTTTAGAAATTTGACCCCTAAGGGGGTAAAAAGATAAAATGTGCTCCTCCCATTGCTTCTTATGTGGCTGCCAGGCTGCTGCCTCCTTGCACCCCTCACTCTCTGATTGGTCCAGCTGCAGAGCTCACTGCTCTGAAGTAAAACAAACAAACAAACAAACAAACCAGTTACAAGAGACTGCAGAAAGCTAATGAGAGTTGAGGAAATCAGGAATGGGCAACCACCTGTGAGATGCAGCAATGCTACTGGCCTGGCCACCTGACAACTTCAAACACACTCCCCCCACCTCCTACACCTGACAGGCAGCTATCTGTCAGGTGCAGCAGTGGGTGCAGGGTGCTTAAAGCCATCAGGGAGCCCACCCCAGCAGTAAAGCCTTAGTGATCCTGCCAGACCAGTCTCCACAATGGCTTGCAATACCCCATCCCTTTCCCTCCTACACTGGACAGGCAGCTGCCTGTCAGATATAGGAAAGGGTGTGGGATTCTTACAGCCATCAGGGAGGCTTGCTCAGCAGGATTGCCTTAGTGCTGCTGCTGGCCCAATATCCCTGATGCCTTTAAACACACTCCCCCCAACAGTAGACAGGCTGGTGTCTGTCAGGTGTAGGAGCAGGGCCAGGGTACTTTAATCCATCATGGAGGCCACCCAAGCAGAAACACCTTAGTGGTGCTGCTGGGCCAGCTTCCCTCCCCAATGGCTTTAGATACACTCCCACCTACCTGTCCTCCATCTGACAGGCAGTTGTCTGTCAGGTGCAGGAACAGGGGCAGAGCATTGAAAGCCATCAGGGAGGTTGTGCAAGCAGCATCGTCATAGCAATCCTGCTGGCCCAGCCTCCCCAATGCCTTCAGACATGCTACCCCTCCTACACTGACAGACAACTGCCTGTCAAGGGTTGGATGGGGAATGGAGTCTTTAAAACCATTGTGGAGGCTTGCTCACCAGGATTGCTTTAGTGCTGCTGCTGGCCCAGCTTCCCCAATGCGTTTAAACACAACTCCCCCCTTACACCAGATAGGCAGGTGTTTGTCAAGTGTAGGAGCAGAGCCAGGGTACTTTAAACCATCAGGGAGGCTACCCCAGCAGGATCACCTTAGCGATGCTGCTGGCCCAGCCTCCCTAATGGCTTTAGCCACACTCCCATCTACTATGGAAATATACTCCAAATTTGTAGAAAAGTGGTTTTTTTATTAGGTTATTTCTCATAATGTGGGTTCTAGAAGATTGGTTCATATGAACTTGCTCAGTATCTGATTGCTTGGATGTTGTTTTGAATACATAGTTATGTCCCACTTCTTAAATGTAACATAAAAAATAAGCATTTTTCTAAAAGGGGGGGTACGCCCTGCACACACACACAAAATGCAATGCCCAGCCCAGAGCCCTGCACCAAGAAACCCAAAATAAGGGGAGTGCATTCCTACCATGATGTCAACCCCCACTCCAAAGAGATTTCTGAAAAACACAACCCCTAAGGGGGTATAAATGGGCAAAATGTGTTCCCCCAGTTGTTTTCCATGTGCCTGGTAGGCTGCTGCCTCCTTCCCCCCATTGGTCAACTGTGTAGATCAGAGTTCTGAGGTAAAACCTGTCTGCTTGCACCCACCTCCCTCTGATTGCTTAGCTGTGGATCTTGATGTTCTGAGCTAAAAAGAGCCTACAAGCTTCTCCTCAGAGTGGGGGCTCTAGTGCTGCTGCTGCAGAACCTCAACCCACCCAATCTCTGCAATGGCACCAGACTGCAAGTGAAGGCCCTGAACAGGAACATCATTGAGTGCATCGCTGTGGAGGCCCCCCACCTGGCCCACTACAACAAGTGCTCCACCATCACCTGGCATTGCTCGGGGAGAGTCAGTGATCATACCACACATACCACTAAAAGCATCAGAAACCCCTTTGAGTTCAAGAGGCTGCAATTCCCCTTCAAAATCTGCCTTGCTATGATCTTCAATAAGTCCGAAGGCCAGACACTGAAGGTGCCAGGAATTGACTTAACAGATGATTGCTTCTCACATGGACTGCTCCAGAGTGAGCTCACCAAGCAGCCTGGTGATCCTAGAACCACCAATGTGGTCTACAGAGAGGTCCTTCAGTAGAGGGAAAACCCCTCAGTATATATGTCTCACTTCATTTTTTACACTACAATCTTCTCCATTAGAATTCCTACAACAAATGTTACATTTCAGACTTCACATCATCAGTATTATAACTGGATTTATGGAACTTAAATACCATAGTGAAGCACAGGTATCAAGCTAGTAGGAACATATAAGAAAAGCCCTGCTATATCAGACCAATAGTCCATCTAGTCCAGCATCCTGTCTCACACAGTGGCCAACCAGTTCCTCTGGAGGCAAACAACAGGGTATAGAGGCTGAGGCCTTCCCCTGATGTTGCCTTCTGACTCTGTGATTCAGAAATTAGTGCCTCTGAATGTGGAGGTACTCTCCATCTCCATGGCTAATAGACTTATCCTCCATGAATCTAATCCCCTTTAAAGCTGCTTATTCCTATTGTCATTATTACATCCTCTTGCAGTGAATTCTAGATATTAATCACTCTCTGTATTAAGCCGTATTTCCTTTTGTCTGTCCTGAACTTACAGCCCATCAGCTTCATTGGATGCCCTCAAGTTCTAGTATTTTGGGACAGAGAGAGAAAGTTTTCTTTATCAACTCTCTCCACCACATACATAATTTTATAAACCTCTATCATGTCCCCCCTTAGTCATCTCTTTTCTAAAACTGAAAATTCCCAGACTCTTCAGCCTTGCCTCATAGGGAAGATGCTCCAACCCCCTAATCATCTTGGTTGTCTTCCAGCTCTGCAATGTCTTTTTGAGATACAGTGACCAGAATTGTGCACAGTATTCCAAATGAGGCTATACCATCACATGGTATTATTTCTGATGATAGATTGGATAACTAGCACTTCTTAAAAACGAAAAGCTCATGAATGAATGGCAACAAATAAAAGAAGTTCTACCTTTACAGTGACTGCTTCTGTAAATTCATATTTGTGTACATATCAGTCAATGATTTTTTTCTTACATTTATTATTTGAAATATAACAGCAAACAGGATAGCTGGAGTGTTATTGTTGTTGTTCAGTCACACAGTCGAGTCTGACTCTTCGCGACCCCATGAACCACATCACACCAGGCCCTCCTGTCTTCCATCGTCCGCCTGAGTTTGAAGAAGAAGAAGAGTTTGGATTTATACCCCACCCTTCACTGCCAAAGGCATCTCAGAGCGGCTTACAAACTCCTTTCCCTTCCCCTCCCCACAACAGACACCCTGTGAGGTAGGTGGGGCTGAGAGAACTCTAACACAAACTGTCCTTGAGAGAATAGCTGTGCCAGAGCTTGTGACTGACCCAAGGTCACATCAGCAGGTGCAAGTGGAGGAGTGGGGAATCAAACCCAGTTCTCCCAGATAAAAGTCCGTGCACTTAACCACTATACCAAACTGGCTCTCATTTTTGCTTAATTTCATGTTCATTGCATTGATAACACTGTCTAACCATCTCATCCTTTGCTGTCCCCTTCTTTTTACTTCAGTCTTTCCAGAATCAGGATCTTCTCCTGTGAGTGCTCCCCACTCCAGTATCTTTGCCAAGAAAACCCTAAGGACAGTAACAAAAGCTGAAGAGGAGTGTGCAATTTTTTAAAAAAAGTATTTTGGGGGGGTTTGTGTATATTGAACCAGAAAAATATCAATATTTCCTGATATTCCCAAATCAGTAAATATTTGGGAAACCCAATTTTTTTTTTTACTCCATTATATCCTATGGGGACCATTATAGTCAATGGGCCCCATAGGGTATAATGGAGAATTGATTGGGGGGTATCTGTGGTTCTGTGAGCCTGTTTCTTGAGGTACAGGAACCAAATTTGCCACATAGCTGCTGGTGCCTCTCCTCAAAAAAACCCCAAGTCTCAAAAAGATTGGACCAGGACGCTCAGTTCTATGGGCCCCCAAAGAAGGTGCCCTCATCTTCCATTGCTTTCAATTGAGGGGGGGGGACATTTTAAGGGCTCATGGTTGCTTTAAATGCCTTCTCCAAGCCACATGACTCCATGGTGAGTAAACTCCAAAGGTGTTTAAAGAGCTCACAGTTCCTTTAAACACCTCCAAGCAGTGAGTTCACCCAGAAGTCGATTAAAGGGACTGCAAACCCTTTAAACACCTTCAGAGTTCACTCAGCATGAATCACGTGGCTTGAAGAAGGTATTTAAAGGGAGAAGGCATTTAAATGCCCTTTAAGTTTGGCTATTCAGTGGGGCTTGGCCATTTCGGATAGCCGAAATTAAGCCTGAATCAACAACCAGCTTTAAAAATACCAGTAAGGTGTTTTTTTTTTTTTTTGGTATTTCTTTCAGCTTGGTTTAAGCTGAATGCATACCCCTACTGAACAGCTGTGCAGTCACTGTAATAATTTTTGTGTAGATAATCTCCTATAGCACTCACATAGTTTAATGTACACCAGTTTAGTCCATCAGAATCATTCTGCTGAGAAATGTTAGCTTTTCTGTCTCACTGCACATAACAACAGTTTGACTGATCTCAGGGTGTACTTTTGGAGCTCCCCCATCACAACAAGCATGAGCCAGTAATCTCACTGCAAACTTCCCAGAAATTCTCAATGGCTATTAACAGATATGCATGGCTCATTGACCATTTATGAAAGAGTTTATGAGATACACCTGAAGAAATATTGTAGAAATCTTGCTGTGTTACTATTTTACTACATAGTTCATTTAGTTCATAGTTCGTTTAGTTATCTCTCCCACTCTCTTGTTTGTTCCACTTCTGTTGCAATAATGGAAAATCCCAATACAGATGGATCTTCAAAATAACAAGACTGGGATGTAAAGAAATTACCACTTGGAATAGAACTGTTCATGCATCAGAAATGTCATTTGCCATTTTTAGTCATGCTCCTCTACCCATCAATGAGTTAGGTTGTGTCTCTCTTTAAAATAACTTCTGTTTGAAAATGAGCAAGCAAAGCTGCCAACAGAGTCCCACACTCTATTATGATAACTTATTCTACAGTCCTTCATAAATTGTAGCACTGATTTCCACAGAGTTCTCTGGATTCCAATGTCAGGTACTATCCATCGACTGCCATCAAAGGGCTTCCAGTTTGCTCTCCAGTAATTCTGAAGCAAGGGTAGGTTTTCAAACATATGAATACCTTTCTGGTTCTTAGTGAATAAATAATTATTTTAGATCTTTAAAGGTGATGCTAAAATTCAATGTTCTTAATATCCATATAGACTGATGGTGTCTGGTAGCTGTTGTATAAAAATTTTGCCAGTTTTTGCTGTTTCGCAAGTCTCATTTTCAGTAGGATCCATTCAGTGGTTGAGGCTGCAATTCTATAAAGATGTAAGTCCATTGAATTTATTAGGACTGTCTTCTAAATAAGTTTACATAGAACAATGCTGTACTTGTACTGTTTGTGTTAGACTGTGGACGTAAGATCAATGAAAAGCTGTAATACTAGCTCTGTGCTTGGTCCTTGTTGAGGCTTAACTATACAACATTTGAGGGGCATTTCCATACCTTGGTTGCCCTTTTTTGGCAGAATACAGGAGAAGGCAGCTCTGGAACTTCTTTCCTTTAAAGAGACTATTACCTGTAAATAATGTCTCCCAAGACCCATTGTTTTCCTTTAAAGTCCATAAAAGTTTATGTTAATCTTATGTTCAAACATAATAATTTCCACCAACATATACAAAAATGGCTTTCTGAGACTTTTTCTACCCCACGTTATACTGGAATTTGGCTTGGGGTAGAAATTATACCCCAAATGCAATATATGCCACTTTGTTTACAATGTTGCTAGTGTGTTAAATGTACTGCTGGCTAGGAAGAAATAACTCATCAATGCATGTGCTCAACATCTGATTTAAACTGGGCTCTCAGCTGCTGCACATGAAACTTTAGCATAGCCTGAACAGGCATTGTGCTGGTGCAATGTGTAGCAGCATTGCACACCTAACAGTACAATTTAAAGGAGATATTGGGCATGTGTCAAATTGCATAGATAAGTTCTTGCCTGCTAGCATTACATTTAAATCAGACCTAAGTCTGAGCAAGCTGATATCTGAGTGGTCATGTAACAATCTTCAATTCATGCAGAATTATTCCTTTCTGAAAAGAAAACATTATATGATACAGCATTATTTGATATTGATCAAAATATTACAGTTTGAATTCCATTCCATGTAGTGCTCAAAATAGAACTCCCTACTTACAAGCAAGACTTCAGGATGCTTTGGGGAGTAATCTTACTAAGAATCAGAATGAGAACTATGGTTAGAACCTAGATCAAACCTTGAAATTTTAAGTGTTCATCTCACTGCCTCTTCTAATGTCCAATTTCCTCCTGCTGCTGTGTACCTTATTTTGTTGTCTCTATGCATTGCTTGAATTTGCCAGACTTAGATAAAAGCTTTCTATTCAATTACTTTAATTGCTTGAAGTGCTGAAGTCTGACAGAACATGTTAATTACAGTCTCTTGCTCAATAATCTCCATTATCTGCTTTCAAGTTAATATTGCAAAAATGTAAAACACTCTGAGAAGAAAGGCTCCTTGAGTTTTCTGAAAACTCAAACTGACATCAGAATCATGTTTGTGACATTGTTCAATGATAACTGATCTCAGCCGTAAAGAACACATTGCACACCTTATTTTTCTGAAAGACAATAAGATTTATTTAATGGTGTTTTAAGAACTCATAATATAGTAATTACTGTGCAATTCCCTGGGCATAGTAATTCCCTTAGGAGGAGATCAGCAGAAGACTCATATATATAATTTTTCTTTTTTTTCAACCTATGCATATCCATGCCAGGACCCAGCCTTCAGGCACATATGCTTTCTGTAATGGCCATTGCACTGCAGCACAAGAATGCACATAATTGTGATACCAAGAACCAATCAGAAAAGTGGGAAGTTAATTGCATTATCTACAATGGTCTAAAGATTTCATTAATCTTTCTAGCAAGGAATATTAATCATGATTAAAATTTCCAACAGACAATATTCATTGAGATTCTGGGGACAGGGCAAATTTCCTCCACCTTACCTGCAGTGAGAAGCTCTGTGGTACAATGACCAATATCTGATTGGACACTGATGAGTTCATACTCAGTGATGAATCATTTTCTTGCCATCTAATGCAACTCATAGAAGTGCAAACAGAAATGTGACGCCATTTTTTCAACAGAAAGTCATAGAAATTAGAAAATGATATTAATTTGATGGATCTTTATAGTATTTGTAAAATGATGCTAGGGCATATTGAAAAAATACCCTGAAATGTGGGGTGGGGAAATATCTCCAAGAATCCAGGAATATGTTGCATTAATTCATAACTAGAGTCAATCATTCTTCGAAGAGCATTGGGTAATGGCAATATTCAGACTTAAATATGGCTATAACAATACATAGCATGGTATTTGTGCTTCAGTTGTGCAATGCACTTACATAGGGTTGGATCCAGAATAAATTTTCTGCTAACAGAAGACACCTCCCATCAGCATTACAGAACTTCTCTGTCTCTCCCCTTTCCAGTGCAGCTCACAGATTTCCATGACACATTGTACCTTGGGGATAGGGCACCATCAAGAATAGTGTGATGGGGGAAACTGGTGGTCTGCAGCAGGATGGGGAGTGTTGACAGAAATAACATCTTCCTTTCTATCAACAGAAATTTTAGTTTGAATCCAACCCATGTATCACTTCTGTAATTCCAGTATGTGCCATATTATTAGAGCCTGTTTTATATATAGGCATGCTAGCTCTTCAATTACACTACAAGCTTTTCTTTTTTGGAAAAAAAACGTATGGACAAACTGTACACAAGAGTAAAGAAGAAGCTTATCTCACTAATTAGCAAAGCTAATCAGAGCTGCCAGGAGTAATAGAAATCTGAGTGAATTTTGGAACCTGGTTAGCTCTGTTTTACATTCTAGTAACCCACTTTCATCTCATATCTCCTCACATACCTGGGAAGAATACTTTGCTAATATCGTTGCTAGTTCTTGTAGTAACTGTGATTTTCAGAATAACTGGAACCTAGCTGAACCTCCCAAAATGGCTCCTTGTTTGACCTGCTGAAATTAGTTTTCTAATTTCTCAAATGAATGGGAACGTCCCTGGTGCAGATTTATTTTCCCCAGAACTCTTCAAAGCCAATATCTTACAGTGGAAGGATATTTTGACAACTGTATTCACTCAGATAAATGCAACAGGAGTTATGCCACTCACTTGGAGACATGCTGTCATAACACCAGTTTATAAGAAGGGAGACAAAGTGGACCCATCCAGCTACAGGACAATCAGCCTTTTATCAGTGGCCAAGAATCTTTACACTCTGTCCTTTTTTTACTGATTCATGGACTGGTTGGAATCTAATAAAATCCTGGGAAACGAATGGGATGGTTTTCGATGATGGGCTGGCAGGGGTCTTTTCATAGAAAAACAGCTGCAGGAGCTCATTAGCATATGGTATGCTAATGAACTACTAGTCTATTAGCATATGCCACACCCCCTGACATCACCAGACGTGATGTCAGAAGGGGAAGCAAAAAGGGGGGGAGCCATCTTTAAAAGCCTCCCCTTCCCTTCCCCAGCTGGCCTGGGTAGGGGAATGAAGAGAGAAGGGGTTTAAACTTTAAACCCCTTCTCACTAGAGTTGGGCCACAGAAGGAGGAAAGAGGGAAGGAAAGTGAGTGAGTAGAGAGAAGGAAAGAGGGAAAGAAAGAGAAGAGAAGAAGGTGGGAAAGAGGAAAAGGAGAGAAGGAAAGAGGGAATGAAAGAAATTTGGCGGCAATTCAGCCCCATTATATCCTATGGGCCATTGAAGTCAATGGTGAAAACATAGGGTATATTCTGGGGGGTGAAGGGGAGAGGGTTTGAGCAAGAGCCTCCAAACTCACAAGGTAGTTGTTGGAGCCTCTCCCTAAGATACCCACCAAGTTACAAGACCATTGGACCAGGGGGTCCAATTCTATGGGCCTCCAAACAGGTTGCCCCCATCCCCTCCATTGTTCTCTATGGTGGGGAGAAAGTTACTGTTTTCCCACGGTGTTGTTAGTAGCTCTGCGGGGGAGGGGGTTGGAGGGAGAGGCTCCAAATTTTCAGGGTAGCTTCGGGAGCCTCTCCCCACATACACCCCCACGTCTCAAAGCAATTGGACCAATGGGCCTAATTCTATGGGCACCCAAACAGGTTACCCCCATTACCTCCATTGTTTCCAATGGGGAAACCCAGCCAGCAGCACTTAAGGCAGGCAATCAGGCAGCCACCCAGCAGTCAGACTCTCCCAGAGAATCTCAGGGAAAGTGAACTGTCTTGGGAGGTGCTTGTTTGCCATGAGAACAAGTGGCACACTCCAGAACAAGTGGCACTGTGGCAGTGCAAGCATGCCACAGTGCCACACAGAAACCCTAAAAGACCAAAAGGAACAACATTTATACATGTATAAATTGATGGTGCAACCTCATTAGACCACTCACACCACACACACCTCAAAAAGAATATTTATAGCACTGGGAAAAATGCAGAAAAGGGCAACTGCAAATGAAAGGAAGTACGTCTTCACCCAAACAGTGATTAACACATGGAATTCACTGCTACAGGAGGTGGTGGTGGTGGCTGGCATGAACAGCTTCCAGACAGAATTTGACAAACGTATGGAGGCTGCAGCAGACAGGAAAAAAACCAACCCCCCCCCAAGCAACAGCAACCAGCAGAAGTTTTTAAAGTTGTAAACCTGTAAGAACCAAAAAACCTTTAATCCTTATTCTAATTCCCAGACTTTTTTTTTCTGTGTGGATACCTATTCCCTCCAACAGGGGCCTCACTCTCCCCCAACAGCTTTTCCTGCATAGTCAGTAGACTTCCTGGGTTTGTAGAAAAATCCGAAAAGTGAGAAAATCCCTGCAGGGACGGTTGAATTCCCCCCAAAACCTTTTGAAATGGCCTCTGCAGGGACCTGACTCCAGGCATCAACGGTGAGAGATTAGAACGTTGGGGGGGAGGCTTCTAACTGGCTCTGTTGGTGAAAGGGTGGGGGGAAGGGCCCTTTCTTTCCAGGCCTCTTTCAGCCTTGGAGGGAGGGGGAGGGAGGGAGCCTTGGGGCCAGGCTGGGGGATTCCTAGAGGTTTTGTGGTGGATTGTATGGAGGGCAGGATTTGGGGAAGGGAGGGGCCTCAGCTGGGTATCATGCCACAGAATCCATCCTCCAAAGCAGCCATTTTCTCCAGGGAGACAGATCTCTGTTGTTCACAGATCTCTGGAGTTCACTCTCCAGCAGGCCCCACTTGGAGGTTGCCAACCCTAGGCCTGGCAGCAGTCTAGGGTTGCCAGGTCCCCCCACGGGCACTGGCAGGGGATGGGGGTAGTGGGGTTGCCAGCTCCAGGTCTGGAAACTCCTGGAGATTTGGGAATGGAGCCTGGGGAGGACAGGGACCTCAGTGGAGTACAATGCCCTAGACTCCACCCTCCAAAGCATCCATTTTCTCCAGGGGAAGTTATCTCAGTAGTCTGGAGCTGAGCACTAATTCCAGGGGATCCCCAGATCCCACCTGGAGGCTGGCATCCCTAGGCAGCACCCTCTGGGTGACTTGATACCACCTAATTTGCATGACTCAACTTGGCCTGGCTGCTTGCTGCTGTTCAGCAGCCACCCTATGAAAGCCAGCAGTGGTGCAGCAGTTAGAGCCTCAGAGTAGGGTCTGCAAGACCCAGGTTCAGATCCCCATATTGCGGTGGAAGCTGACTGGGTGATTTTGGACCAGTCACATACTTTCAGCCTAACCAACCTCACAGGGTTGTTGTGCAGATAAAAAGGAGGTGAGAATAATGTAAACTGCTTTGGTCCTCACTGTGGAGAAAGACTATAATTTTCCTTGGTAGAAGCTGTGGGGGAGGGGGTGGAGACGAAAAGCTGAAGACAGATAAAGGCAGATAAAGGTTAAGTTGGTTGTTGGGTGGGAAGGAAATAGGGTTGCCAACTCTGGATTGGGAAACTCCTGGACATTTAAGGGGTGGATCCTGGGGATGGTGGGGTTTGAGGAGGGGAGGAACTTCAGACCAGTATAATGCCATAAACTCCACCCTCCAAACCAGCCATTTCCTTCATGAGAACTACCATTGCCAGCCTCTGGGTGAGGGCTGGAGATCACCCAGCATTACAACTGTTGTCCGGGTGACAGAGATCAGTTCCCCTGGATAAAATGGCTGCTTTGGAGGGTTGAGTCTATGGCTCCACCCCCAGAAGGGAGAAAGAGTGTGAGATAGGTAAGGGTAGAGGGGAGGAAGCAAAGGTGTGAGGAATGGGATGAGCATCCCGCAAGTTTCTTGCGGGTCTCCACTTGTCTGTTCTAACTCCTAACCTGACTGCTCAGCAATTTCATTGAGTGCCCACAAATTCTTGTCTTGTGAGAAAGGGTGAAAAGTACTTCTTTCTGAAGTACTGAAGGCAGCTTCTGATACCATATCCCACACTTGATTGTGGCACAAGGTAAAACTAACATCTATTGACAAGAGACTATTGGCTTTGATTGAGATTCTGTATTCTAATTTCACTGCACAAGTCTGCCATGGGTTAGAAAGACAACTTTCCAACATATTTCTCCTACAGCAGGGAGTGTGTTAGGGGTGTGTGCTGGTCTCTTTGTTTAATTTACATCTCAATGCTATGATTTCTGTTTTCTGATCTCCATCCATTGCTGAGGCTAAAAATTTTATCCTAATTTTTGCTGATGATGCTGTTCTCCTATCAAAAACAGCATTAGGACTGTCATCTCTGATAGAAGCTTTTGTTTCTTACTGTCTGAAGATAGTTAATTATCAAAAATCTAGGTTCATTTTTTTTTTCGGGAGGAGGGGAATCTCATGTACACCACAAGTGGAAAAATCATAGTAATGATACTGAGGAGGTCCCCTATTTTAAATACTTAGGAGTTTTGTTTGACCAGAGATTGGTCAGTGGAAGCTGCTCATGTTACAAGATTGGCTACAGTGGCATCAAATATTATCTGTCATTTCTTTTATTCATATGGGGCTCAGTATATCTCAGTTTCCATCAAACTGTTTAAGGTTTATATGGGGCTAGTTCATATGGGGCTAGTATTTGAATTGAAAAAATAGGGGAGTCCTTGGATTCATTTTTTTCTTAAATTTCCACGTTCCATCTGTGGAATTCTGAATTGTGTACTGGGATTAGCCCTCCAAACTGAATTGGGACACCCATCTCTTGAAGCTTAGTCTTGGTTGAAGGCTTTCACCCTTGAAGTTAAAATTAAGAGTTAAAAAAATTAAAAAAACACCCAAGAGAGCCTTAGTCAGAGACGACTCTCATGTTTCCCATTGGGATTAACTTGTTGAGCAACAACTACAGCTCCTCAATCTTTTCCTGGACTCCCTTTATTCAGTTACCAGACAAGAAGCCATAAGAATGATTAAGAAATGTCTATTTAAGTATGATTATAACAGTACAATCTGTAGAGCATGACATGTTTATTCTACTCAATTTGCTGGTATTCTTCCACCTGGAGAGCTTCCTGATTACTGCTCATATTTGACTGTTCCTTGCTATAGGTGTGCCACTAGGTTGGCATGCCTAGATGCCCTACCATCTAGAGTGTTGCAAGGGAGGTATCTTAAGACAGAGTATCTGATAGAGTATGCAGCTGTGGTGCAGGTAATGTAGACACCCTGTATCATGAGACCTTTGAATGTAATTACTTTTCTGAGCCTAGAAATCTTTTAATTCTTCCTTTCCTCCAAAATATAGATTGTATGGAGACATTATCTCTTGTATTAGAGGATAATAGCAGACCTATCACTCTTTTAGCTGCAAAATTTTATGCATCTGTGATAGATTTTCACATCCATTCAAATGGGGTCTAGCTTCTCCTGTATTTTAGTAATCTGCTTAGAAGTAATAAATTAAGAGGCAGTAAGAGGTAAATAAATTTTTGTAAATCCAATAGGGGCCACATTATTGGAACCTGTTATATATCAGATTCACGATCAAGACAACAGTGGGTAAATTAGGTACAAAGCTAAGGGAATACTTTCACAGGGTCACAGCTCACACTCTGTGATATTACAGTGCACCAGTTCTAAGGCTTACAATCTCTGTGTAAAATCTCTGCAAATGGAGAGGATCTCTACTAGTGGAGCAGGAGTTCTGTATCTCCCCCTACCACTGTTGCCCCAAATGCCCCCTGAAAATACTGCTCCCCCAAGAACTGCATGAGCTGAAGGTCTGCCATGAGAGAAGGAGAAGCAGTCTTAGCATTTATATATTTAAAGTATTTATTCTTACAATTTATCTGTATCCAACATAACCACAATTCCCAAGGCAGCTTACAAAATATAAACATGCACAGTTGATATCATACTTATGACATAATAAAATAACTTACATCAAGTTAATTGCAACTCCTGAAATATATATCACCACCAGCTTCCAATCCAAGACATTCATTAGTTACTTTTGCCAGAGGCACACTAAAATAATTCCTTTTTGCATCTGTTATGGAGGAGGGAGGGAGGGAGGGAGGAAGGGAGGGAGAGAGAGAGAGAGCTTTCTATAGCATCTGCAATATTCTGTTCCAAAGTGTGGATGCTGCCAGTTGAAATGAATATGAAATGAATGTTTGGGAGCAGACCTCCCATACAGAGGGAATCACCAGAGGCAAGGTGCCTGATTACCTTTAGCTGGCACATGGGATTATCTGGGGAAAGGCAGTCCACTGTGCCATGAACAGCTTTTAAGTTAATAACCTGCTCTTTAAATTGTTCCTGCAAACAAATAGGTAACCAAAGAGGTGTACTATGATCATATTGTGTGAAAACAGTCAGTTACCTAGAGCAGGGGTGTCGAACTCATTTGTTATGAGGGCTGGATCTGACATAAATGAAACCTTGTTGGGCTGGGCCATGTGTGTCATAAAATGTAATGCCAGGTAGCGGAGATATAAACTTTGGCTGAGTTCCGACTGGCAGTTTGCTCCGGTAGCCAGTCGTAGCAAAAAAGCCCCGGAATAAACTGTTCCGGGTTTTCCCATTCAGACACCCTGGGCTGCTGCCGGAAGATGCGGGCCAGGGCCGGACGGAAGCATTCAGACCGCTGCGTGCGGGGGCATGCTGTATTCAGCATTTCCCCATTAATTCGGCTGTGGGTGTATGGGTGTATGTGCGCATGAGCGCTCATGCACATAAGCACATTTTGCCGATTGGGGGAGGACCCCACAGTGCTGGCACCGCATTGGGCAGTAGAGCAGAGCACGGCCAATCATACCGCTGCTGCCTTCTGCCCAACACGGGTTGCTCCTGGCTTTTTGGCTGCGCATTCAGATTTCCCAGAAGCGGAGAAACGCACGACACACGCGGGCTTTTGGATTTGCTACCAGTTTTATGAGGTATCTTTTTAATCCGGCAATGAAGCGCAACAGCATGGGTTGGCTACGGGTGGGGGACGCCAGGCAGATGTGCCTGTGTGAACGCCCAATTTACTCCGAGATTGAATCGTCACTGGCCTGGGTCCCTACCGGGGCAAACTGCCAGTCTGAACTCAGCCTTTATAAAAGGACACAAACACAAAGGGTTATATTTTAATTAAAATAAAAACATGCTTAAAACATTAGCACTCTTGTAATATTTTGTTTATTTAACAGTGTCTGATAATTGACACCTCTTGCTCTGAATCATCACATCAAAATGTCTGTGCTGTTACAGTCTTGAGTATGCTGTTCAGGTGTGTATCTGTCAGCCACTGAAACTACATGAAGAATAGCTTCTGATAAACCAGAGAGAACAATGGGGGAAAGAATGCATAGACTCCCTTGTGGTAGTCTTCATCCTTACCACACTTAACAGATACTTTAAATGGATCACTTCTTTTGGAGAGAAGTATTGTTTGAAGCATATGAAAACAGTGGCATGACAGGTCTTCAAATGCAATTTATTTGTTTAAGTTTTATATCCTGCCTTTCTCTGATTTGGTCCTAAGAGGCTGACACAGAGTCTACATAAAAAGCTACCAGATTTGCAACTAGAAACTGCATGTTGTTGCTTGAAGTGGTGGGCTCTCCTCCAAATGACAGCTGGTGGCTCCTTTCTAATGAGCTTCATGGAAGCAGCTTGATTCACATGAAGTGGCTCCCAGTGTGATTCATCATGGCAACACAACCTATTAAAAAGATTTATGACGTAATGGTGAAAACTGATGCAATTGTGTGGGACAGCTTTTTCACATGAGTACCTCAAAACAGTTTCTACTCAACCGTGTTCCAACTTCAAACATCATACCATAGATTGCCTGGGTAAACTGGGACCCTCATTGTTGTGAGTGTAGCATATGACTGACAGTCTTCTGCTGTGCCCCTGTATGGCTTGACTGGAATTTTAAGAAATGCATCAATAATTCTTCATGGATCAGGACTATAATATAAATTACAGAAGTATATAATGAGTGGAAGATATACATAAACAATTGTGAGATGACTTTAGCTTGGCATTTCTCAAATAATGGTTCCTCATGCCACAGAGAAATGCTCTTCAACCCTTGGCTCAGGATCCTTAAATAGGCTGCAGAAATCCACTCACTGGGCTGTTAGCCCAATAGAAACATCTTTTTTGCTACCTTTGAACCTGCTACTGATACCATGCATGTGTAAAGAACAAGGGAATGCCACCTTCTGCCCCTTCATACATTGCATGAAGTATAAGTAGGGATGTTCAAATGCCTGACTCCCTTGGTTAGTCACACATTCTGCTTTGTGATCAGTAACAGGGACCTGTTTGGTTACCTGAGAGCAGCTTGAGCCTTTTTATCATGTTATGTATTCAAATCTTGCAGAACAGTGCAATTAGTGATATTTCATGCATGCATGTTCTTACACAGCCCAATAATAGCCCTAGATTGTGGCCCCTGACAGGGAGGGGAGTGAGGTTGAAGAAGGAAGAACAAGACACAATCAGTTGGGGGGCCATGGCTTTATTGAATACAACTGCAGGAGCATTGGCACTGCATGGGGAAGGATCTTGCATTGGGAGACCTGCCTGCCACCCAGTGTTTCCCACCCCTTGCCCTACTACTGGGGGGAAATTGCAGAGTGGCAAGCCCTGGGATACACATGGGCACCAGCCACTGAGTGGTTCCCTTGTCACTTGGTGGTGAGAGCCAGCCATCAGCCCCCAAGCTGGGCATGGTGCTACATAGTTCCACCCCCAAGATCCCTTAAGAGAGCCCTGAAATGGGAGAGACAGCATGCAGGCACAGCCTCCTCCCCCAATGATCCATACTGTAATGTACTCATCTCTGACCACGTACGAGGCGAGGTCCCCACATGGTCAGGCGAAGCGTCCAAGCTTCACTACCAGAGACAATGGCCAAGCGGATCCTAGCCCGGGCCACTCAGAGGGCTAGGCTCCCAGCCGTGAGCCTATAGAACTCTAAGCCACTTGGTAGAGCCTATCACGAGTGTGGGGTGTGTTTGGGTGTGGGGTTATTTTGCACATATATATTTCTGCGAGCCAGAAAGTTTGTCTTGTTCTTCACCTAATAAAAGTATGAGAGCTGAAATCACTAGTAAGTCTCAGTACTTTTCACATACCAATGCCCAAACCACCACAAGAGGTGATCCCCTTCCCACCAACACTCCTACAGCTGCAGCTAACAAAGCAAACCATCATGCACATTGTGCAGCCAGATGTCCATACTGTAGAGGGTTAGTTGCCTAAAGGTAAAATTTAGGTGCCTGATTAGAAGCCTGACTTGATGAGTTGCAAACTTTATGTCTGGCCAAGTGAACTCTGTTCAGGGAGATGGACCTGTACCATTTGGACCAAAACAATATGATCTGGGGTAGCCTGGCTGCGAGGATCTGCAAGTCTGTAGTAATAGAGTAAGTAAGCACCATCCTCTTTTGGGTAGGAAGATCATTTTCACCAAGTTGTATGACTGTGGCATTTGGAGGTCCATGGCAAAAAACATGATGAGAGCTGTCAGGCAGGAGAGAGGCCCAGCATAGTTCTCGGTGCCCCAGCCAGGCAATTGCCAAGCCCCAAGATGTCCTCCCACCTGGAGAAGGCCAAGAAGGTACCTGCCCAGAAAATGATGCTATGATCAATGATCCAGAAAGACTTCTGTTGTCCTACAGGGGCTGAGAAACTGAGATGTCAGAAAACCTGACCAGGCGTATATAGGTTCTGTATCCTAAGGAGCACCAGCAGCCAATGGCCCAGATCATATTCTTGGGGATCCCAGTGGCAGCAGCCTCTGTGGCAGCCCCGATACAAAAGGAATGCATGCCATAAGCTGTGAGGGGAAGGCCCAGGGCAGCAATAAAAGTGTGCATTATGCTGGCAAATTGGAACCCAGAGATACATGGTCTGTCACCATGAAGAAGGAAACTGACATTGAGGAATTCCGCCATACTGTGCACTGATGCACTCTCTAAGCTGTGGAGCCTTGTGAGCAAAAATTCTACCTTGTGAGCTACTGGCATTAAACTTGTGAGCAAATGATTTGGCTACTGAATAAATTAATTTGCTCTTCCTGAGCTAAGACAAAAATGTGTAAGCCAGAGGTGAGCTAGCTCACACTAACTCAGCTTAGAGGGGACACTGGCCTGCAGGGGTAGACCAGAGACAGATCTGGAGACACCTCCCCCACTGGTCCATCTTGGACGGGTACAACCTGATATGGTGTTCAATGACTTGGACAGAGACATCCTGCAGGGCCCACCCGTAGGTGTTGTGGCATGAGGCCACAAATGACTCATGGCTGTGAAAGAGGTTTTCAAGAATATGCACTAAAGGTGTCTCAAAGGTGGTATTTCACTCCAGTTAGGCTAGCCCACTTAATGAAAATAGACAGTAAAAATTGTTGGATAGGTTGCAGTGAACTAGGGACGTTTCTTCATATGTGGTGGTCTTGTTCAGTTATAGAAACTTTTGGAAATCAATATTTGCAGAGATTGCTAAAATAACTTGGGGACAAATAAAACCTACTATTGAACTAGTCCTGCTCAACTTATTTATCAATGAAAACACTTATCAACTTTCTCTTAGTCGCAGGTAGGATGCTTACTGCTCAGTGTTGGAAGAATGCTAAAGGGATTTCTTTGGACAGGTGGCACACTAAATTAAGGGATATAGTGAGACTTGAAAAATAAGATTAGATTAATTCAGGGGAGAAAAAAGAAAGATATTTTAAGATAATTTGGAATAGTTTTATAATTTATTTATTAGAATTCCAGACTACAGCTCATTAAAGAATTCTCTTTAATGGATGAACGCCCTTATCTGAAAATTTGAAAATGGCATTGAATAGTTATATTAGAGGATACTATTTCTTAGAAACAGAATGAATGAAAATTATATAAAGTCTCAGCCAATTTGGATGGAAGCACTACCTCCCCTCCTTTTTTCTCCTTTCTTCCTTTTTATCTATTTGGGGTTTTTTTCGTACTGGTTTATACATTTTCTTTGTTTTGTTTTTCTGGTTGGAACATCACCATAACATGATGGTATCTTCTCTTATATTGGATACAAGGTTATCAGATGGTCTTGTTGTTGGCATTTGTTTTGTGCATGTAAATAAAAATATTTTAAAAAGAGAGAAACAAGTGAGGGGGTCAGCCTGGCAGTGGCCCAGCTAAATAGGGGAGGGATGGGACTGAGGGATAAGCCAGGGCCCCAAGATTGCCTGCAGCCCTCACTCTGCCAGTTGGCCTCTTGACAGAGATTGGCCAGCCAGGGATAGCTGTGGGGCCTTGCCCCTTCCACATCTATGAGCAGCCAGCATGGAGATGGCAGGAAGGCCTTCCCCAGCCTGCTGCTGGCTCCAGGCCATAAATGTCCCCCGCCCCCTAAATTGGAGACATTGCTTCTGCATCCCCCACGGTTCTGACATCACTGTTTGCTGTTGAGCTTCCAATCATATAAGTAAACACTGATTATAAATTCAAGTAAATTAAAATAAAGTTCTACTTTTTGATGTTTGCCTAAGTCTGTGTTATTGTCACATGTGTTTTACACATGTGTTTTTGCACCACCTTCTGGTAGTTGTGGTATTCTCCTTTCATAACAATTACCTGACCTGACCATTCATGACCATGGGGAAGAATTGATTTCACCTACTCTGCAGATGTAAAAATGGATTGCAAAGCAGAAGGAAATGAAATTGGAACCCTGTGCCTACTGTGTACTACAAAGCTGCTTGACAGCTGTTTGAGCCAGATGGTGACTAGACAAGGACAACTGAGGCTGTGCTCATGAGTGATTGCAGCTGTTGTACATGGTATATTTTCTGTCAAACTTGTTCACTTTAAGGTTTGCAGCACCCTGAACAGCAATGCAAGCTCACTCAGTGGTGGCCAGTTCCTCCATGGTCCTGACCCCTGGCTTAATCCTCACTATGGTACAATTTCTGGAGTTTGATTTGTGTTTGCTATCCCCCCCCACTTTTTTTAAACATTTTTTAATTATTTTTCAAACACAACAAACAAATATAAAATTGGGATTGTACATATATCTCTCCATTTCTAAAGCCTCATACATTATACAGGGTATAATTTTTTTCCACCTTATGTTAAAATCTAGATCTTTGCATATATATACATTTCATATTTTCTTCTAATTTGAGTTTATGTCCTAGAAATTTACCACATTCTACAATTATCTACTAAAACAAAAAAGGAAGTTATTAGTTTTCTTGTTCTATACCTTATATTTAAATGATTTTTAACTACTATAAAAGTTCTTATTTCACCATACCTTTTCAATCAAAATACATATAAGTGAATTGAATCATAGAAACCTCTATATTATCTATTATGGAGTGTCATAGATTATACAGTATTTTCATTTCTCCATTTTATACTAGTGTCTAAACCTTTACATATATGTGTCTACATCCCATATTCTCTTCCATTTAAATTTTAAGCTAAAACAAATTTTGTCTGATTTTTCAGTTATATATAATAAAATAAAAAATCCTTATTTTCTTCTTTTATGGGTTATAGTTGGATATTCTCCAGTCTAGTTTAGGAGATCCTCTTTCACAATACAATCTCCAGGAATCTTACAACAATTTTAAACACACACACACACACACACACTCTTTATTCCCTTCCATTTAAACTTTCGCCTAGGAGGTTTGCTACATTTTTCTGTAAAACACATATAAGAGAATAAATAGTTCTTTATATTTTTTCCTTTTTTTGTGGATTATGTTTAACTTTTTCACATCTACTTTTAGTGATCTTATTCCACAATATAATCTCAGAAAATCTCACAACACATTTTAAAACTTTTTGTAATATTTCATCATCTTTTCCATTTTCTGATTTCTTCTCTTGATTTTTAAATTCTTTATTCCATGTCTTTTTTCCTTGTAAATAGTGAAGTTTTCTTCTTCTATATCTATATTACATTGACAGTAGAATTTAGAATTCTGTAGATTCTTTTCTTTCCTCTTGTAGTAGAGCCAGTTTGGTGTAGTGGTTAAGTGCATGGACTAATCTGGGAGAACCGGGTTTAATTCCCCACTCCTCCACTTGCACCTGGCTGGATGACATTGGGCAAGCCATAGTTCTGGCACAGCTGTTCTTGAAAAAGAGCAGTTTCTGTCAGAGCTCTCTCAGTCCCACCTACCTCACAGGGTATCTGTTGTGGGGAGGGGAAGGGAAAGGAGACTGTAAGCTGCTCTGAGACTCCTTTGGGTCCTGAAGGCCAGGGTATAAATCCAATTTCTTCTTCTTCTTCTTCTTCTTCTTCTTCTTCTTCTTCTTCTTCTTCTTCTTCTTCTTCTTCTTCTTCTTCTTCTTCTTCTTCTTCTTCTTCTTCTTCTTCTTCTTCTTCTTCTTCTTCTTCTTCTTCTTCTTCTTCTGGTATGTCATTCTAAATTTTCACCTGTCAATTTTCTAGACAGTCTCAAGCACATTTCCTCAGATCTTTTATTTCTCTTTGCTGGAGGTAAGAACATAAGAACATAAGATAAGTCAATGCTGAATCAGGCCAATGGCCCATCTAGTCCAACACTCTGTCACACAGTGGCCAAAAATACCAGGTGCCATCAGGAGGTCCATCAGTGGGGCCAGGACACTAGAAGCCCTCCCACTGCTGTCCCCCCCAGCACCAAGAATAGAGTGCATCACCTGCCCCAGACTGAGAGTTCCTATCTATACCTTGTGGCTAATAGCCACTGATGGACTTCTACTCCATATGTTTATCTAATTCCCTCTTGAAACTGTCCATGCTTGTAGCTGCCACCACCTCCTGTGGCAGTGAATTCCAGATGTTAATCACTCTTTGGGTGAAGAAGTACTTCCTTTAATCTGTTCTAACCCGACTGCTCAGCAATTTCATGGAGTGCCCATGAGTTCTTGTATTGTGAGAAAGGGAGAAAAGTACTTCTTTCTCAACCTGCTCTATCCCATGCATAATCTTATAAGCCTCAATCATGTCACCCCTCAGCCGTCGTTTCTCCAAGCTAAAGAGCCCCAAGCGTTTTAACCTTTCTTCATAGGGAAGGTGTTCCAATCCTTTTATCATTCTAGTTGCCCTTCTCTGCACTTTTTCCATGCTATAATATCCTTTTTGAGGTGTGGTGACCGGAGCTGTACACAGTATTCCAAATGAGGTCACACCAATGACATTTACAGGGGCATGATGATACTGGCTGATTTGTTTTCAATTCCCTTCCTAATAATCCCCAGCATAGTGTTGGCCTTCTTTATTGCAGCTACACACTGTCTAGACATTTTCATTGAGTTATCTACTATGACTCCAAGATCTCTCTCTTGGTCAGTCTCTGCCAGTTCAGACCCCATCAATGTGTATTTATATTTAGGATTTTTGGCTCCAATGTGCATCACTTTGCACTTGTCCACACTGAACCCCATTTGCCATGTTGACGCCCACTCACCCAAACTCGACAGCCCTTTGGAGTGCTTCACAATCCTCCCTGGTTTTCACCACCCTGAACAACTTCGTGTCATCTGCAAATTTAGCCATTTCACTGCTTACTCCCAATTCGAAATCATTAATAAACAAGTTAAAAAGCATCGGACCGAGTACTGATCCCTGTGGTACCCCACTGCTTACCACCTTCCATTGAGAAAGTTTCCCATTTATACTCACCCTCTGTTTCCTATTTATAAGCCAGGTTTTGATCCACAAGAGGTAAATCCACTCTGTTGATATTCACTTGATTGTAGACTTTCTCATTGTGTTCTATATCTCTGAAATTTTGTTCTTCTTCCTTCTCTGGCTTCCAGGCTTTTTCCATGTCAGTTGGAGCTTGATTTGGCAATATATCCAGTTCAGCAACAATCTAACTGCCAGTCTCACAGCCAAAATCATTGAGTTTTGGGTTAAAAGTTGGAAATCTTTTAAAGAAATCCCTGTGTAGTCAATATCTAAAGGTTCCACTCTTGTTGAGGATATATCTCCAAACATCTTGTTTGAACCACCAGGTATTCCACAACAATATATTAAAAACAGAGTCTCAATTCCCCCCTGCTCAATAATAGTTTAAAGTCACACCAGTTCCCATTATCCAGCAACCGTAGTCACTGTAGTCATATCTGGGGGGGGGGGACATTTACACCATTGCTTGGGAGTCTCATCAGTTGTTTCCAACACAATAAAGTACAATCAGAATAGCATGTTTTATAGTAAAACACACTATGTTATGAGAATGTAACACAGAACCAGTTCAAAGTGGAATCCAGGTCTTCTTTTTCTCCTTTTCCATAAGATGTCTGTTTCTAGTTCAATAAAGTTCACAAAAAAAGCCATATAACAGAATTGTGGTCTCAGCCAGCAGCTCTTTCTTATCCTTTTGTTCTTCCTAGTGGCTTGCAAGAGGAGGGGGGGGGAGGAAAACAGTTTCACCCTCTCCTTTCCTTTGACTCTTTAAAATTTAAAAGGGGCAATCAGTCTATATCTTCTTATGGTGATTTTTCTTCATCGGCATTATGGATGAGGTCCTTTACTTCTTCCCTCCGTTTGGTGCTTGCAGTTGTGCTCTCCTGTTTGACATGGAGAGCTCTTGCTCAGCTCTTTTCTTCAGGATGTTTCTGGGGCTGCCACTTGCTACCACTGAACACAAGGCACCCTGATTGAGTCCTCTGACTTGGGTCCCTCTCTGGGGGAACCCAAGGGGCTTGACAGCCCTCAACCCCCCTGTAGAACAGGAAATTCTGTCTGTGTCGAGGGAGAGAGCCCTCGGTGTGACTGACTTCACTGTGGTGAGGCCCTGCCTTTACTATCCCCTGTCTCATGATCTGCTGCCAAAAGTCCTAACTTTGACAACAGAGGTCATAACTCTCTTTCCTGTCATGTGACTATGATGCCATATGACTTTCTGTCACATTTTTTCAGCTCAGTGGATGCCATGCTCAGTTGGTCACAGGACTTGAAATGACAAAGACCAATGTTAGAGAACAACCTACCTTTTTTAAAAAAAAGCAAAGCTAAGAAATGTGATATCGCATTGACTTCTGTCAAAATCAACAGTCACATTGGGCTTCCCAAAGCCCTTGGATAGATCTGAAGTTAAAATGCAACACCACATATAGATGACAGGCAGACAGCTGATCTTTAAATCCTGGTCTATAGAAGTACTGATGATTCACATGAAACACAATTCTCAAAAATATTTCTTCATTTACTATCCTTTGTATTGGTTTGATATTAGCATATACAGATGTAAAGGTAGGATGTCAGAGTTTATAAAGATTTCCTTGTTAATTAACCTAACTGTAATAAACCTATTTTTTTCCCCCTTGGAGAAGATAATTATCTTCTTCTTTAGGTTGTTGGTGGCTACAGTTTGGTTTCTCAACCCTTTTCAAGTTCACTGATTCAAGCTAAAAGCACAAAAAAACCCACAGAGGTAAGCCTGAAGATCCAAAGATGGCACCATTGGGGAATAAAGATTTCAGTTCTTTATCCCAGCTCCCAGAGAGCTCAGGTCCAAAATCCCAAATAAAGCATACTTATGTTCTGTAAGAGATTGAGCTTTGTAGTGCAGCACATGTGCACATATTCAAACACTGTCTTACACACAAACAGAATTACTCAGACTATAAAGAAAATAGAAGTTCTGTTGAACTCTGGTGGCTCTCCTTTTGCTTTTAGGCAATAAAGATATCTGTTTTAGCAGGCAACAGAAGTGTTTGGTTGCCTGGAGTGTCAGAATTTGATCTTAGACATTGCTTTTGCTTGTATACTGCCTGTTGTGTGGAAGTTCAATGTCAGACTAAAGTTGCAATCCTGAAAATTCTGCTGACACCAACAGCAATCATTTATGAATACCTGTGGTTCGTGACACAATGGCATCTTTGCATTGAGGTTTTTGTTAAGCAAATAGACAATATGTACATAATTCAGAGGCACAATTTATTGTTTGCTAATAACCTCAAGTACATTGAAACAACAAGCAAAGTTTCCAAATATTGTGTATTCCACATGGGGACAGGCTTGTATGGGGACAGGCTTGTATGCTGCTGAGGCTGCTAATGCAGTGAAGGGGGACAGGGCCTCAACACTGCAGGTTTCACTGGTATTTTTTAAACTGGTGATTTAATGACATTATACTGATATACTGTTATACCCAAATATGTGTCAGGTATTCTGAATTCCCATCTTTCATTTTTTTTTAAAAAGTAAGTCTCTAGCCATTCATTGCACTTATATGCTTTTTTCCTACATATCTCAACAATGAAAGGTGCTACAAACTTAGTTTTTTGAAGCTGGGAATTTAGAGAATCAGATAAATATGGTGTTATAATGGTATTTTAATATAACACTATTTATAACACTATTAAATTACCAATTAAAGAGACAAGAGAAAAACCATATGTGGTAGGGAAAGTACGTGGAAACTACAGGGACAATAGCTTTTGTGTGAGTGGGACCAGGAAAACATAAACTTTCCCATCCACATGGCAGCCACCCAGGCTTTGCTGAAATTTTGAGAGCAAAGTAGGTTTGAGAAAGATTGGAGAAAAGGCACAGAAACCCTGGAAGGTGCATGAATACGCCAAGAAACTCTGGAGAAGCAGAGGAAAAAACCCACTTCCCAACAGCATCACACTTGGGCACACAGCCGGCATCATAGGAAGGCTTAGGTAGGCACTAGCCAAACAGTGAGAGCTGTTGATGGGCTCACTCACAATGGCAACTTCTTACTAGTAAAGGAGAGACTTTTGAGGAATCACTTGAAGGTGAGGGACAGGTCATCTCCTTCCAAGCTCCCCTCTACCCCTCCCTCCCCTGTACCTCCTCTCTCACCAGCTACCTCCTTGCAGTCTGCTGTTTGCACACAGCATTTGCTTCTGCACATTTGGGAGGATTTGGTGTATTTGCTGTGAGATGTAATAAAATGAAGGACAGGATTGCTTATTGAAAACAATGGGAGAGGCTCAAAGGCCCTTTGGATACAATAGGAGCCAGGAATGAGAATTGACTTGCATGGACTCCATTTAAATACATTACAGTAGAAAAAAAAGTCACAATGAAAATGTTGAATGGATTTTGGATGAAGGTATCTGGGCCCTGACAGTCTCTTCTGAAACTGAAATGAAGGCCTGCAGAGTGGAATAATAGTCCCTGGGAGCAGCATGAGCATTCTAGGATTGGGATGACAGCCCCTGGGAGTAGCAAATATGTTCTGGGCCTGGAATGACAGCTCCCAGAGTGGAATGATGCAGGAGTAACGTGAGTGTTCTGGCCTTGAATGACAGCCCTCAGAGTGGAATGACTGCCCCTATGATTGAAATCAGTGTAAGGTATTTCATTCTACTCTACTCTGATTAAAAGTGCAGAGCCATCATTCCACTCTTAGATCTGTCATTCTAGTTCCAGAACACTTCTGCTACTCTCAGAGGCCATCATTCCACTTTGGACCTGTCATTCCAGGCCCCAGACACTTTTCCTCATCACCCTACTCTGTTATTTCAGATTAACACACTTCTCATACAACCATGGATTTTCATTCAACTCTGGGACCTGTCATTTCCATTGCAGAATACTTCTGCTGCTCTAAGGAGCTATCATTTTACTCTGCAACTTGGCATGCTCGATCTGTGCTGGTGAAGACTAGGATTTCAGGTACCTCTGCCAATATACCTTTGATAGTGAATAGCTGATGCAGAGCTGAGATGGATTGATGCTGCCAAAACCTGAGATTATATTCTGAGGTAATTTTAAACTGCAGATCTATAATGAAATTCTGAGTAGGGATGGGCACAAACCAAGCTTTGCCCTGTTCATGGTTCATGAACCAAAGTTTGTGACAAGTCTACAACCACAAACTTCCAAGTACTTTTAAAGCAGTTCATGATGGTTTGTGGTGGTTCATGGACAGAGCAGAAAGCAGGGGTTTAAAGGGAATTCAAGTCCCTTTAAACCCCTGCTTTCCATTCCCCATGAAAGCTGCAAAAAACAGCTGAGTGGTGGGAAGCAGCATGCTCCCTGCCATTCACCTGTTTTGGGTTCTCTTCTGCAGTCCCTTTAAAGTTTAAAGGAAGTGCACAAGACAGCCAGGAAAACAGCTGAGTGATGGAGTCTTTGCTCCTTACTGCTCAGCTGTTTTTTGGGTTGTTTTATGCAGGGTCTTATGCAGTCCCTTTAAAGTTTAAAGACAGCCAATGAAAGGGACTGCATAAGACAGCCTGAAACAACTGAGCTCTCAGTCATTTTTCAGGCTTTCTGCAAACCCCATTTAAAGCAACTATGGTCCCTTTCAACAGGGTTTGCATGGACATGAACTGTTTTAGTTCGTGAATGAACCTCCTGGTTTGGTTTGGTTTGTGGTTCAGCTGACACAAACCAACACAAACCATGAACTGACATGAGACATTTTCCCATTCATGCTCATACCTAACCCTGAGGAAATTAATTTTTTAAAATATACTTCAAAAACTAGCTGTGACTTTTAGTCTTAATAAACAGGGCATTTTCTGTTGCTTCTATTTAATTTTATTTAATGAACTAGCCTGTCCCATTAGATCTAATTGCTACATTCTAAATGTGAACAAAACACCATGCAATCACATTCACACTGGCATTGAAAAGTCATTAGTGAAAATCACTTGATAACAGTGTTAGATATGGACCATGAAGGCTAGATATTAAAAATTTTGTCATTCCGTCTTATTCTAGGTTTACTGTATAATCTTAACCAAAGCGCTATAGTTTGGTGTAGTAGTTAAGAACATGGACTCTAATCTGGGAGATTTTCTTCCAGAAGAACTTGAGCCCATCTAGAGATGGTATAGAACATAACAGGACACCTGAGTGTCCAGTTGACATTGACAGGAAGGTTGTGGAGAGGCACCTGGCTGCACTAGACAAATACAAATTCCCTGGGCCAGATGGTGTGCATCCAAGAGTGCTCAAAGAACTGTCTAATTAACTTGCAGAACTTCTGTCCATCATCTTCAAGGCCTCTTGGAGGTCTGGGGATGTGCCACAAGATCGGAGGAGAGCAAATGTTATCCCAATCTTTAAGAAAGGGAAGAAGGATGACCCAGGAAACTACAGGTCAGTCAGTCTGACTTCTGTTGCTGGGAAGACATTAGAGCAGATTTTAAAGGGATTGATCTGTAAGCATCTGAAGGACCACTTAGTGATCCGGGGAAGTCAGCATGGTTTTGTCCCCAACAGATCTTGTCAAACCAACCTGGTTTCCTTCTTTGATTGTGTGACGAGCTTACTGGATCATGGAAACTCTGTTGATGTGATTTACCTGGATTTCACTAAAGCTTTTGATAAGGTTATTGAGATATAGATCTAAATGTATGAGGTAGCAAGCAGTTACTGTAGATGGATGTGATCTATCTGTCAAACCTAGCTGTCAGATTAGCAGCCATGTAACTACACACAGGTGCTTCCTCCAGGTGTTGTTCATTCAGGTCAGGGATTGCATCACCTTGCTAGGGATTGGCTGGAGTGTAGCATAATAGCTGTATGCTTAGTGAGCTAGTGGGGCTTCAGCTCTCAGAAACTAAGGTGTGCCATGCTGTCCGAGTGACTAGGTAACTCTCTGTATATATGTTGTATATATCTATTCACCTATAAACTCTTTGTGCACTTCTACAACTGGTCAGTCTCCCGCTTCTGATTTATACACACCCAATAGGGTTATGGGCCCAGAGTGGTAGACTGCACTGGCTGGTGGAAGCTCTACACAGAGTGTTGTTGCTGAGAGCGGTGAACAGAGGTGAATGAGTGCAACTGACTGGGAGAGGTTTGAGGACAGCCTTCTAGCCTGTTTGTTTGGCAGTACTCCTCCAACTGCAGTGGGAGGTGATGCTCCTGACTCATCGGCTGATAGCAGTTTGTTGGAGACTGAGGACGATGGGAGACCTGCGGAGGTAATTCTAGCAGTCCCTGCAACAGATGGTGATAGCTCTATGGCACAATCAACCATGACCCTCATAGACAAACTTACTGACTCTAATTGCTCCTTATGGAGTCTAAAAATGGAGTGGTTCCTGAAGAGGGAAGCTCTTTGGTGGTTTGTGCATAACCCTCCTCCTAGCCCTTTATCTGCAGCTGATGCAGCGTCAGACGAGAAGGCATTGGCACATATTATACTCAGCCTGTCTGACTCACAGCTGGTGTTTGTCCGGTCCCAGCGGTCTGCAAAAGGTGCATGGGATGCTCTGTGAGGGGTCTATGTGAGGGAGTCGGCTGGAACGCTAATTGCCTTAATGAGGCATCTGTACTGGCTTCAAATACAGCCAGGAAGTTCTGTTCAAGTGCACGTAAAATCTTGGCTGACTGCTATTTTCAGCTTGACTCTAGAGGCAAACACATTGAAGACCTGGACAGAATGTTTATTTTGCTTTCATCTCTTCCCCCTGAGTTTAATCCTTTGATTTCTTCATTGGAAACACTGGACACTGCCCGTTTAATGTATACCTATGTGGTGTCTCGCTTGTTGGATGAAGAGGCATAGCTGCGTTCCTCACAGCTGTGTGCTGGGCAGTGTGCCAAGCTGGAGAGATGAGAAGGGGCCCTATCAGAGGATGTTCCGAGGAACGACTGTTTGTCTTCCACAGCATGTTCCAAGCAAGCTAATGTTCCTGCAGCTTCCAGAGTTCGTCGGTGCTACTTATGTGGTGAAAATTCCCACATCAGGAAAAATTGTCCACAGCTGAGGAGGTGTCAGCAAACCCAGAAGCAAGGGTGTGGCCAGGCACAGATGGAGAAGCAGCAGAAAGGAAGCCAACACGCTAGGCTTGTTACTACAGGTGTTACTAGCTCAGAGTGGCTTCTCGACTCTGGAGCAAGTCAGCATTTTTGCAGGTCTGAGGCGTTACTCTCAGATATCAAAGCCTCTGGTCTTTCCTATGTTTCTTTGGCTGATGGTAGTTCAGCAATGGTTCACTCACAGGGTAACATGTTTTCCAGCTTTAAATTTTGTTTTCACAGATGTGCTTTGCGTTCCTGCTTTGGAGAACAATTTACTGAGCATGAGTGCATTGGCTAACGCTGGATTCACCATTTCTTTTACCCAGCAAGGCTGCTCTGTGGTAAAAGGAAACAAGCAGCTTTTATCTGGTGCGCTGAAGGACAATGTTTATGTTGTGCATAACTGTTCCTTGCAGGCTGACAAGGTAACCAACAAATGTAAGCATGATAAATGTATACATCTCCTTCATAGAATAATGGGACACCCTTCCTTTGAAAGGTTGCGTAAAACTTTAACGCTTTGTCCAAGGAGAAAGTGTTGCCATGTTCTGAGTATCTTGATTGTACTGTGTGTAAACAGGTGAAGACACATGCTTATCCTGCTTCTAAGGAGAGCAGTTGTGTGTCAAAGTATCCTCTTGAGTTTGTACATATGGATTTGGTGGGACCTTACCCCAAGAGTTGTTCTAATAACAGATTTTGTTTAGTTATTACAGATGACAAAAGTAGATTTTCCTGGGTTTTTCCTATGAAACACAAATCTGAAATGTTTACCATGTTCAAGGGTTGGTTAAGCATGTTCAGAAGCAGTTGTCAACTCCATACAGGTGGATCAAGGTGGGGAATTTATGTTGGATCAATTTGACCAGTGGTTAGAGTCAAATGATGTGGTCAAAAGAGTGACAAATACAGCTTCTCCTCAAGAGCACGGTTTAGCTGAAAGGAAGAATTCTACTCTCCAAACCATGATGTTTGCTATGCTAGCTGATGCTAATCTTAAAATGAGGTTTTGGGCAGAGGCTATCTGTGCTGCATGTTATTTGTCTAACAGGTTGTGGACCAGATCCATTGATGACATTCCCTATAGAATCCTCTATAACAGAGATCGAAGTCTAAGTTTTCTCAGGACCTTTGGTATGCAAGCTTGGGTGCACATTCCTTGTAAGTTAAGGAGAAAAGATGGTGCCAGAACCAAACAACTTACTTTTCTGGGTTATCAACCTAACATGAAATCCTACAGGTTTTGTGATGAACATCAAAAAATGAGTTACAGCAGATCTGCTAGTGTGTGTGAAAATGCTAATTGGCAAAGACTGCATGGTTATGAGGAATCTCCACAAGTATTGTTACCTTTTACAGAAACCAGTAGTGACACGGTTAACATTGGCTCTGAGCCAGAGGTTAAAAGTGAAAGTGTTTCTCCTCAGAAACAAGTCCCTCAGGCAGAACCCAAAACAGAGCCAGTACCTGTTCGTGTGTCAAGTTGTTCTACAAAAGGTGTTGCACCTCAATGTTATGGGTTTACTCAATTGGTAATCAATCGTGTTACTGTTAAGGAGCCTTGTTCTTACAAGGAGGTGTTATCTCTACCAGAGGAGGAAAGGAAGCCTTGGTTAGAGGCTATGCAAGTTGAATACAATGCCTTAACAAGCAACAAGGTTTTTACTTGGGTACAAAAGCCTTCTGACTCAAATGTAGTTGGCTGTAGATGGTTATTCAAATTGAAAACATTACAGAATGGGTCTTTACAATATAAAGCACATCTTGTGGCACAAGGCTATTCACAGGTCTATGGTTTAGACTATGATTCAATATTTTCACCTATGGTGCGTAGTGAATCTTTTAAAGTGGCACTATGTCAAGCAGAAGTTAAGAAGAAATTGATCCAACATTTTGATGTTAGCACTGCTTTTCTACATGCTACTCTAGAGGAAACCATTTATATGAAGCAAGTACCAGGTTTTGAACACACTGATAAAGGTTTGGTGCTCAAATTGAATAAAGCTCTGTATGGGTTGAAGCAATCAAGCCAACAATGGTTCCTTTATATATCTTCTGCATTCAAAAAATATGGCTTCAAGCAAAGTGTAGCGGATCCTTGTATCTTTACTAGACGTATGTTGACATCTGATGCAACAATTCTTATTTTTGTTGATGATATTTTGGTTATACATGATACTGCTGTGCAGTTACAATGGTTTAAGAGTGTAGCTCAAAGTATCTGCAAGATCAAATACCTTGGCCCAATAAGCAATTATCTGGGTGTAACAGTGACATAAGATCCTGATGATTGTTACCAATTAAGTCAAAAGGATAAGATTGCTAAGCTGTTACTTGAATTTGGTATGACAGATGCAAAGGTGGTTTCTACTCCCATGAGTACTAGTTATCTGAAAGAACCTGATGATGATTTATGGTATGATGTTACCAGGTACCAATCTTTAGTAGGGTCACTTTTATATCTAGCTACGTGGACCAGATCTCACATCTGTTACACAGTTCACTTGTTATGTCAGAAGATGCACTGTCCTTACCAACGTGACTGGACAGCTGCAAAGAGTCCTCAGGTATCTGAAAGGCACTTTAGATTATAATTTAAGTTTAAAGGTATCAGGACAACTAACTCTACATGGTTATTGTGACTCTAGTTGGGCTGATTGTACAGAGGCAAAGTCCACTACAGGGATGGTGATTATGTTAAATGATGCTGTAGTAGTGCACAAGTCTTTAAAGCAGTCAGTCATTGCTACTAGTACTTGTGAAGCAGAATATGCTTCTATTCATGATACATCCATTCAAGTTGTATAATTGTATCAGTTGTTGAAAGATTTGAATGTAACCTGTAATCTTCCAATCCAGATCTCTTGTGACAACTCTACTGCCTTGAGCTTGTCTGAAGACTGTGGTGCAAGAGCCAGAAGCAAGCACATCTTGATTCGTTATCAAACTGTTAAAACACATGTTGCTAATGGTTTTGTACAAATTGTTAAATGTGCTTCTGATTGTAACCTGGCTGATGTATTAACAAAATGTATGTACTCTGATCAATTTAATTACTTTAGAGTAGGTTTAGGCATAACTCTTGCTCCCTAGGAGGCATATTGAGATATAGATCTGAATGTATGAGGTAGCAAGCAGTTATTGTAGATGGATGTGATCTATCTAGCTGTCAGATTAGCAGCCATGTAACTACACACAGGTGCTTCCTCCAGGTGTTGTTCATTCAGGTCAGGGATTGCATCACCTTGCTAGGGATTGGCTGGAGTGTAGCATAATAGCTGTATGCTTAGTGAGCTAGTGGGGCTTCAGTTCTCAGAAACTAAGGTGTGCCATGCTGTCTGAGTGACTAGGTAACTCTCTGTATATATGTTGTATATATCTATTCACCTATAAACTCTTTGTGCACTTCTACAACTGGTCAATCTCCCGCTTCTGATTTATACACACCCAATAAAGGTTCCCCATGACATTCTGATGGGCAAACTGGAAGACTGTTGACTGGACTATAGGACAGTTTGGTGTATTAGAGGTTAGAGGACTGCTTAAGGACTGCACTCAAAGAGTGGTAGTCAATGCCGTTTCATCAGATTGGAGGGAGGTGTCTAGTGGGGTGCCACAGGGCTTGGTTTGGGGTACTTTTCAATATTTTGATCAATGATCTGGATGAAGGGGTAGAAGGGCTACTCATTAAATTTGCTGATGATACCAAATTGGGAGAAGTAGCAAACACCCAAGAAGATGAATGGACTGTAAACTAAATATGAGCAGTCAGTGTGATGTGGTGGTAAAAAAGGCAAATTCTGGGATTGTATTAAAAGTCTGGGGTTGTATTAAAAGGGCCCTAGCATCAAAATCACAGGAGGTCATAGCCCTTCTGTATACTGCCTTGATCAGGCTGCACCTGGAGTACTGTGTGCAGTTCTGGAGGCCTCACTTCAAAAAGGATGTGGACAAAATTGAGAGGGTGCAGAAGAGAGTTATGAAGATGATCATGAGTCTGGAGACTGAGCCCTGTGAGGAAAGGCTAAGGGCCTTGGGAATGTTTACTTTGGAGAAGAGGAGATTGAGGGGAGACATGATTGCTCTCTTTAAATATCTGAAAGGCTGTCATTTGGAGGAGGGCAAGGAGCTGTTCCAGTTGGCAGCAGAGCATAGGACCCATAGCAATGGGTTTAAATTACATGCAGAAAGATATCAGTTGGACATTAGGAAAAACATTTTTCACGGTCAGAGTGGTTCCAAGGTGGAATCAGTTGCCTAGGGAGGTGGTTAGCTCCCCTTCCCTGACAGCTTTCAAGAAGAGGCTGGACAAATATTTGTCAGAGATGTTTTAGGCTGTTCCTGCACTGGGCAGGGGGTTGGTTTGTATGGCCCCTTCCAACTCTATGGTTCTATGAACTAGGTTTGATTCCCCATTCCTTCACATTCAGCTGCTGGTGTGACCTTGGGTTCTTTCAGAGCTGTTCTCTCAAGGGCAGTTCTTGAGAGAGCTCTCTCAGCCCCACCTACCTCACAGGGTGTCTGTTGTGGGGAGGTGAAGGGAAAGGGATTGTAAGCCACTCTGAGATTTCTTTAGGTAGTGAAGAGTGGGGTATAAATCCAATCTCCTCCTCCTCCTTCCCTACTTCTCAGGGTTCTTTTGAGATGTTTATTTTCTTCATTTGTACCCTGTCTTTCTTCCCAACAGGGACTTAAGGTAAGAAAAGGGACTTAGTTATAGTCTCTTGCCCAGGGGCTACAAAAACCTGGAACTGGCACTGCTTGGGGAAATATCCCTTGCAGATGCACCCAACTGCAATATTGAAAACATTTGAGTAGGTTCAGACAAACAAGATTCAAGATGAAAAGATTTTTCTTAGGGTGATTTCCCACTACAGCTGCCTCGGGGTTGCGCCGCTGTTCGCCCCGATACTATTTGTCAATTTTACACCCGAATCCGCGGGGCTGCATTTTGACCCGTGGCTTTGCCCGATTTCCCCCGCAGTTTCGTAATCCTCAAAAAACAGGATTAGGAAACTGCGGGGGAAATCGGGCGAAGCCGTGGGTCAAAATGCAGCCCCGTGGCTTTGGGTGTGAAATTGATGAATTTTATCGGGGCAAACGGCAGCGCAACCCTGAGGCAGCTGTAGTGGGAAATCACCCTTATTCTTTTCCTTTTTATTCTAGAATATGTCTCTGCACTGCATTTCATTTCCTCAATTTTGGTTGATTTGAGAATTTATAAAATTGATTCTGGAATTGATGCAGCTTTGCTACAGCTTTCAGTTGTTTTGCAAACACTGCAGAAAAGCTATCTTGCCATGACTTGACTACACTGGTGGTTCAACAAAGTGGTAACCCCCTGACGTCACCCATACCCGCTTCAGCCTCTGCCCACTACCTCCAAATGGACTACCTAACACTAGTCTGCAGTCAGGAGCAGAATTGTGGGAATAATAGCTCCCATAAGGTATTTTTTCTGCTGAAATTACCCCCACAGTAGTATTGTACATTTTTACAAAGTTTATTTTTTTCAATACAGCCATTGTTTTTTTTAATCTTTGAAAAATGTTTTTTTTCCTCTCTTTTAAAAGAGGGATTTCTCTTTGTAGGGAAATCAGTGCACCCTTTTGTAACTTCAGCCCTAGCAGTTTTGTGTTACACACCTGTGGATGGTGTTCTGGAGTGATGACGGGAAGGTTTGAGAAGACATTACTTGCATCTGATCACCTACAAAGTGAAATTCTGAAATTTTACAGAACCCCTGTTCCTGCTCCTCCTCTCTTTGACCAAAACAGAATTGATCAGAAACTAACTCTGGATTGCTAAAAAGAGGAAAGGAAATTGATTGTGTTCTGGGACTCCTGGAACATGTTAGGCGTAGGTCAGGTCAGCTGAGCTGGAGCGTGAGCGTGAGCGAGAGAAGGCGTGGGCACAACTGGCACAGTGTGACCAGAGTCTAGCTCCCAGATCAAACAAGGTGTAGGTAATTTGGCAGCAACAACAGGTTCATGGGAAAATCCCCAAATCAAAGTCAAAACACAGTCCCAAGATTCAGAGTCATGAATCAGAGGCAGGGTCAGTGGTGGCAAGACAGGGAGTAAAATGACACATTGCTTCCACAGTCTGTCTCCTCTTTCTGTGCCCTTTTTAACAGCCACATTTGTCTTGCAGCTGGATTGCATCATGCGGGTGCATGCACACCTATCTTCACTGTCTGGAACTAGATGTCGCTGGGTTGCTAATCATGCTCCGCTGTCTTTCCAACACCTCATGTTGGACCCTCCTTTGTCTATGCTCCAACAGTTCTGGAGACGGGGCAAGCGAGGTGGATGGTGGGATGTTCCCTGGTACTGAGCCATGGGGCTGTACAGCTGGGATGCTGCTATCAGGCTGCAAATCATTGGTTGGCAGCACAGAAGTAGCTTCCTATAGCAGGCTGTCTGTAACTGGATGTAGGCTGGGACCTTCTTCACATGCCCATTCCTCTTCTGAAGAATCCTCTGCCTCTTCAGGGGTAATTCTGCCCAGCTGTT
The DNA here is from genome assembly GCA_029375565.1 of Gekko gecko. NCBI lineage: Eukaryota > Metazoa > Chordata > Lepidosauria > Squamata > Gekkonidae > Gekko > Gekko gecko. Next base: position 148,056,126 of record JAPDNY010000003.1, on the reverse strand, counting down.
CAATGACAGATTGTTGGATTTCATGGAGAAATTTCATGGAATTATGAGAATTTCTCTTAAAAATGCTACCCTACAGCTGCTTTCTGCCATATTCATTTTCATTGAAAAGGAAATCACAAGCATTAGGCCAAACTAAGCATTCTATGTAGATATGTATAACATTCGTAGCATTAGTCCTATTATTAAATGAAAAGCAGCATTAAGAGACTATAATTGGGACTGAAGGAATGTTGACTGATTTTCTATTCAAAATCTACCCTGAGGGGAGAAAAGCAGCTAAGAGGAGAGATTTTGAGCGGAGAAAAAATAGCTGACAGAGAAACTGTTCATGTACCCTCTTCACCCTGATAATCCATTATCTCAAATCTTAGCCTCTAATGGCTGCTTTTCATTTTTTTTTTTAAATTGAAGAATAAACAGGAGTCTTGCAAGTATCTTAAAAGCTAGCAACTTTTTATTTTAACATAAGCTTTTGTGAAATGGACTTCACTTTGCTTCACAAAGCATGAATTTGACCCTCACTTGGCAAATTGCTGTTATTGTGAATAGTCTCTGTACTTTCCTTGATGACATATGATTGCCTACCCTGTACTTCCTCCATTTCATAGCCCTTTCATCCTGATATTTATAACTATTTTCTTCCTAGCTTTATGTATATCTTCCAAGTAGGGTTGCCAGGGCACAGCTGGACCCCCCTCCCCAGAGCAAATGGGGATGGCCCTGGTGTGTTGGCATTGCACTAGAACTACTTCTTGTTTAAACCACAAGTGACACAGGCGATGCTCCAGTATTTTACCATAAGGTTTTTGCTAGAATGTTCCCTGCCACTTCTGGCTTAAATAAGGCCTTTCCTCTCAACCAATTGCTTCCGCTGGTGACCAAGGCATTGGTGGGCAGCAAATGGAATTGCTGGGAGGCCTCCATCTCAGGAGGCCTGTCATTCCTACTTCCAAGTGCACCTGATAGAGTCATCATGGACTGCCAGGTGTAGCATGGGAGGAGGAGGAGGATAACTTATCCCCAAGTTCCACCTTGGCAGACCCTCCTGTGAGGCCAGTGTCTCAGGGCTTCCTCAGAAGAAACCTGATCCAGCACTGGCAATGCCCCCTGAGCCAGCAAGATCTTCAGAAATAGAGGCCTCAGCATGGACCTGACCACAACCAGAACTCCCAAGGTCTCCTGAAGCACCCCAGGAGCAGAGGAAGCAAAGGGTTAGGGCTCAGACATGGATCAGGTACAGGAGTACTCTCCTGGCAGTTTGAAATCTCCCTTCTGCTAAGGAAACTATAGAAGAGACCAATCAATCAACCTCTCTCTCTGCAATTATTTATGATTTTTTTCCATATCACCAATAAACCTGTGAATGAAAGGAAATTAAGGAACATTTTTGACACTGCTCTTGAATTGAAGTGAGTTGACAGGGAAAGTGTTCATGCACCCTCCTCACCCTGACAGTACTTTATCTCATATTGTAGCATCTAATAGCTTCTTTTCATTTTTAAAATATCTAAAAAATAAACAGGAGTCTTGCAGTACCTTAAAAGCCAGCAACTTCTTATTTTAATCTAAAATAAATAACACAATGGTCCTTGTGGCCCTGTGGTGAAGGAATGGGCAAGGAGTTGAATCGATCCAGTTTAAATCGACTGAGTTGGCTAACTTGGCCACCACTGGATTATTTTTACCAGCTTTGGAGAACTGCAGGTGATCCTGTCTATTAGCAGATGCTTCCAGAGTAAACCTGAGGGGATCTGGGCATTCCTGGATAATCTTGGTAACATTGGGTAAAGCTGGGGGCAGGGTTCAGTTGTATGGGTTCAAGCTTAGGACTCTAGCCTCACTTTGCGGTTTCCTCTTAAGTTGGCCTTTTTGCCATCATTAACCACTGTCATGAGAATTTAACTATAAACATGTGCTAGGTGTAAACTAACCCTGTGTGAAATGTTTACCTGAACCTTTTCCCACCCCTGGGTTCTGAATGGTCTATGGTGTGTGCCCCTTACCAAGGTGAGGATATAAATGTTAACAGTTAGCTGGAATGCAACACAAGGTTACTTAAACAACAAAACTTTATTAATACTTATCAAAGTTAAAAGAAGGCAAGACAGTTGTCCAGCCAAAATACACAAGCACAATACTTACTTCCTAAGAAAGATAGGCAGAGATTAAATACAGTAAAGATTTCCCCATGCAGCAGAAGCTTCTGGACTGGCCCCCTGAGACCCGACATGGACAGAATTTTCTTGGGTCTCCAAGAGTCAGTGGTGAAATGGAGCTGCTGGTCCCCTTTTATACAATCTTGGTCACATGCATTTCGATAGAGCTATTGAAATTATAAACTGCATCAACTGACAATAACTATTTTGATAATATGGGCCATCATGGCATAGGAGATGTTTCCCCATTCCAGCAGCAGTCAGTTTACCATAATGTTTTAGCAAAACAATATAAGATAACACCTGAATTTCTAAATGAATGTGTTTGTTTCAGGATGTCCTTTGTCTTCTTGGGGCCAGGTAGCCAGCTAGGCACCATCTTCTGGCTGGAGATGGGATGTGAGTTTTGGCACATAGGCAAACCTTTAGTTTTGCAAAATATTCTGGCTCCCTCAACTTAATGGCTGGCTCATAGAAATGCTTTATTTCTAAATCATTTGGAATTCTTTACATCTATAAACAATGGAGGAGAATTTACATTCTGGGGAATGGAATGTAGACTCCTGTTCCTGTGTGTGTGTGATCGGTGATAAAACATGTTGGGATGCTGCTTGCTGCTTGGAAGGTTACAGAAATGGAGAAAAACACTATGATTTCTTTATAGAATTAACTATATAAAATGGGTTTTAAATTTTTCTCACAACCACCACCACTATATCAAGCGCTCCACCCAGAGAACCGTTGGCTGACTACAGGAAAACTTTGGTGCTACAGGCTAAGAATAGCATTCACTCTGTTAATGACTGCTGGAACTGATGCCCAAGACAATCTTCTTGGAGGTGAATTCTCAGAGTTGCTGGTTAAAAACACTTTACCGAGCCGCTAGCTAAAAGCATCTAGCTGTGCCCACATTGTCCTTGCCCGCTGCTCTTAAGTGGTTAGATTAGTTAAGTCTAGTTAGGGAAAGTTGCTGGGAATCTGTCTATTCTCACCCATTCTATATTAGCTAGTTGTAGGTTAGGTTTTTTCTTACTTAGTGGTAGTGGGGGAGGGAAGTAAGATGGGAGGTTTTGGTGGGAGGGAGTTTTGTTGTTAGGAAGATAGTTATACTCTGCCTGGTAGACGTAATCAGGTTTTTTTATTATTTATCATTGTTATTGGTGATATGAGGGCAAGAGGAGGGACTGTGATATGGAAATGGATTTTGATAACTTCTGTGATAATAACATTGCTTCAGAGATCCCAGTAATTGTGGGCAGAGGGAAGTATGGTGGTCAGAGAAGATTTTGTAAAGGAAGGAAATGGAGATATGGATATTTATTTATTTATTTATTTATCTATCACATTTCTATCCTGCACTCCCAGCCAAGGCTGGCTCAGGTCTCCTTCCAATCTTCACCCCATCCTGAGGCACATTGGTGGAAAGGTAAAGAAAGTACACCCTTCTTCGTCACTGATGTTGTGTAACACCAAGTCTATCCATAATAAGACTGTGATGATGCAAAGTTACTTTGCAGAGCAGCAAGTAGATCTGGTGTGCATGGCTGAAACCTGGGTTAGGGAGATCAAAACAGTTGCCCTGAGAGAACTCACACCTCCGGTTTTCCAGTTCTCCATCAGTCTCAGACAAATAGGTGCAGGGGTAGCAATACTTATCCAAGAGTCATTTTCTTTCAGGGCACTCCCCATGCCAAAGATCTCCAGCACTGACTGTGTGGATCTAGTGTGGGAAGCTGTTTGGTGTACCAACTGCCTAGCACACCAACAGTCAGTCTGCCAGGCCTGCTGGAAGTGATTGCTGTTGGTCCTTGGGGACTTCAGCGTCCATGCTGATGCAGCCACCTCCAGACAAGCCCTGGACCTGGGGTCATCCAAAGCAATGCTGGGAATCTCTTAAATTCTATGGGGCCCCACACACCAAGCAGGCCACACTCTGGGCAATGTACAACAATAAATAAAAACATCATTATATAAAAAATATGTTAATATATTAATACCAGATGTGGATCTGATTACCATGGATAGGGTGCCGTGGTCAGATCTCTTTGCCCTGAAAGGCTGCTTGAGTGCATTGCCCCCACCCTGTCTAGGCGGCAAGTGGATTTATGCTTGCCCGTGGAGACTCATGGATCCTACTGGCTTCCAGAATGCTCTGTGGGATCCATTATCTCCCAGTGACTCAATCGTCGTGCTGATAGCGGACTGGAATTCCCATCTTTCTGAAGTCATCAATGAAATTGCCCTCCAATGCTCTCTTCATTCTCATCCCAATGTGGCTCCATGATATACAGTGGAACTGAAGCAAATGAAGTGAGAACTTAGATGGCTACAGCGAGTTTGGCGATGGTCTCATAACAAAGCTGCAAGAACATCCTATAGTTTATTTATGAAAATGTTAGCCAAATTGCTCTATTATTTAATAAAGATGGGGAATTATAATTATTAATATGCAATTGGCTTATCTATAGGACCTGACCTTTGTATACCAGAGTTAGAATTCCCAAGCACCCAGGAACAGACACAGAAATTGGGTGGCCAAAATAATGATTTCTTTACTAAATATTCTCAAACATACACACAATATTCACACAATATAGCACTAAGGAAGCAGAGGTGATTGATGGGTTATAGAGGGGTGATACAACCTGTTCAGATGTGCAGAGGTCCATGGATTGCTAAACATTTGAATGATTGATTGGTTTATCCCGGTATCTTGAGGGACAGAGGCAAGAAAGACAAAGAATTTACACTTAGGGCACAAAAGGCTGGGTGAGGTGCTGGAGAGTGCCAGGTGGCTTCTAAAGACTTACCTCTGGAACTCATTGTTATTCCATAAACATAATCTCTGCTGGGTGGAGGGGGAAGACTGGAGGCTTGCTCTGAGGTCACCTTATGAAACCTGAATATGAAATCTTTTTGCAGACCACTTGCAGCCCAACTCTGTGGTCAAGCTGAGAGTGCCTGGCTTTTTTGGACTTCAGGTTAGAAAGTAGGGCACCCCTGTTTTGGGGCTACCCAAGAATAAAAGGCAGTGCCTCTGGCAACAAAAACCTATTGCTATTTTTGGGCCGAAATGCCCCGAAATGGTGTTCTGGCTGGCTTCCGAGCCTGCCCTGCACCTCCCCTCCCTTGCTAAAAGCCCTATTCTGCCCCTCCCCTCCCCCTCCTTCCAGTGGTGGCTCTGGCTTTGGCAGTGGGGATGAGCAGCCCTCCTCGGTGAGCAGTGGTGGCAGTAGGAGTATCACTGCTGTCCAACCCGGTAGCCAATCCAGGCACCCCATGCCCTCCTGCCCAGCCCCTGTGCTGAGAGGGGGAGCGTGTGGCCAGGTGCGCCACCCAGCCAAGGCAAGGATGATGACATCGGACTCACTTGCATGGGGGGTCTGGCAGGCAGGTGAAGGGCACCCCTCCCTGAAGGCCAGCCGGGCCAGCCCTTCCTCCTCGTCCGCCCCTGTCCAGCTGCCTCCGAGTGCTTCACCATGCCGCCTCCCCGCCCAGCCACCCCTTTGCTTCCTGAAGCACCTCCAAGGTGCCCAAAAGGAGCAAGGGAAGGGAAGCCCAGGCACTGCCCTCCTCTCTGGGTGGGTAAACAGCAGCTGGAGTGGACATGGCTGAGCGCCAAGGAAGGATCTGATCTCTTGGCAAAAGAGAACAATTCACCTGGAGAAAATGCTAGGTTTGGAAGATAATATTCCATAGTGTTATAACAATAAATATTCTTAAGGTGCCATAAGATTCTTTGGTGTGAAGAAATGCAAACCCTCCTCAGGTTTTAAGGGAGGGGGGATAACCTGAGGGAGCAGACCTGGGCAATGGGTTCAAGTGGAGGTAGCTGTGTTGGTCTGAAGCAATAGAACATAGCTCAAGTTCAGTGGCACCTTTAAGACCAACAATGTTTAATTCTGGGTATAAGCTGTTGTGTGTGTGTGTGCATATGTCTTCAGATGTAACTTCAAATGTATCTGATGAAGTGTGCTTGCAGACAAAAGCTTGTACCTGGAATTAAACTTTGTTGGTCTTAAAGGTACCACTGCACTCAAACTTGTTCTATTATCCAATGGGGTTTACTCTGAGGAAAGTGTCCTTCAGATTGCTGCCGGACTGTCCCTCTCCTTCAGAGCATGAGACAATGTATTTCCAGTGAGCAGGCTGAAAAATAAGGAGAAGAGGCAAAAAAAGTTTTGGGCCCAAAGAAGGAAGTTTACAAGCCAGCAGCATCCAAAGAGGGATTGTAGGAAGAAGAATTCAAAAACTTGATTTGTGACATGAAGCAGCTGCAGAGAGCAAATCTAAGCAAGTCGCACTCTCTGTGAGTTAGGTCTGGGTGAGAAAGGGTGGCTGGTCCAAGGTCACCCACCAAGCTTCTGTGGCAGAATGGAGTTCAGAGTCCAGCCCTCTCGCCACGACAGCAGGCTGGCTCAGCAGTCTTCAGTCTCACAACAGCAGGCCTGCGAAGGAGCGTCACAGGAGCAGAAAAGATCTTCCTGGCACTCGGCCTCCTGGCCACCTTCTTCTGATGCTGCAGGAGAAACAGCAGCAGGGCTCAGCCTTCCACAATCCACATGGCTAGATTAGGTGTCCTGCATCTCACGGGGGAGGTTCACAGGTCTGCCCTCCGGCTGTCCCTTCAGACTGGAAGGGGGCCTCCTGGGAAAGCCATTCCTCCCTTTATTTTGGATGGAAGAACATTATTTAGCGAGTGCATTTTCTTCCCTCCCTCCCTCCCTCCCTCCCAGAAGCATCCTTGCTTCTCTCTTCCTCTCCTCCTTCCTTTTCTCCTCACAACAACACTGTGAGGTAGTTAAGGATAAGAGAAAGCAACTGGCCCCAGGTCGCCTGGTAAGTTTTGTGGTGGTGGTGGTGGCATGGTTAGAGGAGCAGGCTAGGATCTAGGAGACCTGGGTTCAAATCCTCACTCTGCCCTGGAAACTTGCTGGGTGACCCTGACACATGATCTGGCTAACCTAGCCTAGCCTGGGAGGGGCTGTGGTTCAGTGGCAGAGCATCTGCTTGGTGTGCAGAAGGCCGCAGGATCAATCCCTGGCATCTCCAGTCAAAAGATCTGGCAGAGAGGCTGCCAGTCTGAGTAGATAACGCTGACCTTGATTGACCAAGGGGGGTCTGATTCAGTAGGAGGCAGCTTCATGTGTGTATATGTACCTCACAAGGTTGTTTGAGGATAAAATGGAGAGAGCAAGAACAGTGTTAGCCACTTTGGGTTCCCCAAGTGAGAAATAAAACAAATAATAATTAAATTGGAGATTTGAACTCCATGAAAGAGCAGAGAGTGGAATCCAGGTCTTTCTGTTTGTATTCTAACCACCAGGGCTTTTTTTGAACAAAAAGCCCAGCTGGAACTTATTAGCATAATTGGCCACACCCATAATCAGAAACTTATTAGCATATCAGGCTACACCCCTGACAACACAGCTCATTAGCATATTAGGCCACACCCCATGTTACCAGAAGTGTGGTTATCCAGCCACACCCACCTTTTGCTTCTTATTCTATTTATCTTGTTTGTTGTCAAAACCCAGGGCTTTTTTTGTAGCAGGAACTCCTTTGCATGTTAGGCCACACAGCCCTAATATAGCAGAAACTCCTAATGAATTTCTGCTGTTGGGTGTGGCCTATTATGCTAATGAGTTCCTGCTGGGCATGGCCAACTCGGGAGCCAGACGGAACTCCATTCATGTGCGTTCCTGCCCAAAAATAGCCCTGCTAACCACTATACTATACCATGGTTTTGGCCACTGTGTGACACAGAAAGTAGGACTGGATAGGCCACTGGTCTGATCCAACACGGCTTCTCTTATGTTCTTATCTGAAGGGTTGCTACTTCTCTTGAAAGGCAAGGTGGGATTTGGTAGCAAGCAGTGTTTATCAATTCAGTTTTTTCTAATCAAAGACTAAAATGTGGTGTTATGTACTAACAGGGACTGCACACGTATTCAGGGTTACACGTGGTCATGCGAGCAACCAAAGCTTTGTATCCTGAAACAATGGATGGAAAGGATCCTAGACCTAGCCAATCAGCTGGTCTGGATCCAAGAGGGAACCTATGGTTGGGGTTACATTGTAAATAGACCTATCATGGGTGTGGTTTGGACTGGCATTTAAGTGGGCCTCCGGCCCGGCATCCCATGGCTAGTTTTTCCTATCTTTGAATAAAGTATGAGCTGAAATCGCTACACTATGCCTCAGTCTCAGTACTTTTCATGTGGCTTAGTTCCCTCACCCCCTTAAGATTAAATAAAAGCAAGGTATATTGATGGAAATGAATGAAACATGTCTACACCCCAACAGAAGCATATCTCGAGAGGTCTTATTTGGTAGTTAATTGCATTTGGGGAAAGCACGTGTGTTAGAAAACATCTGTGGGAAAGGTGTGTCTCTGTGTGAGAACAGGGCGAGGTGTGCTGTTTGAAATGGAGAGCCTCAAATCTTTGACAGGGCCCTACTGGGGAACCTGTTAAGAAAGGAGTGCCTGAGAGCATGTCAAGAGTACCTTTCTTGAAGATGTGTGCATGCACACAAATGCTCATGCCCAGCATTAAACTTTGTTGGTCAAAACCGTTTTGACAACAAACAAGGTAAACAGAATAAGAAGCAAAAGACGGGTGTGGCTGGATGACCACACTTCTGGTAACATGGGTGTGTAGCATAATATGCTAATTAGCTGTGCTGTCAGGGGTGTGACCTAATATGCTAATGAGTTTCTGCTGTTGGGTGTAGCCTATTATGCTAATGAGTTCCTGCTGGGCTTTTTCTACAAAAAGAGCCCTGTAAAACCTATGAGTTTGTGGTTAAAGCTGCTAAAGGAAACTTCTTTATAGCTTCCATCACATCTGTTAGCTCTTGCCCAGCACAATTATTTAGGATAATTAGGTCTCTAACCTCCTTTTCAGGGAGAGTCCAAAATATAGGAAATTTAGCTATTAGCTGTGAGGTACTTGCAAGTTTCTTTGCGGCTAAGTCTTGTTGCTCCACCACAACCAGGCCACCACTGTTGATACAGTAAGGGAACTGGAGCTCCCTTGACCACCTTTGGATTTGGTACTTGACAACTTCAATCGACTCTCTCAGGCTAATGTTTTTTTTTTTTTTTTATAAAACTCTCCTAAAGAGGAGAGGTATTTATTCTTTTCATATAAAGAAAAAGGAAGGGTATATAGATGGATTAAGAAAAAGATGTGAGTGAGTATTCTGTTAAAGAGGGTTAGTTTTAGTTAATATAAATGTATTTTTGACATCCACCGCGGTTGAAGAGACTTTTTTTCAGTTTAACAAAGTTCAAAGAAAAAAAGAAAATCTCTGTTAATAAGGTTAGTAATGTCCTTTGGGGTTAATGATTAGTCAGTTCCATTCTGACGCTTCGTGAACAATTATTTCTTGGGCAGTCTTTTCTTAGTGTCCCTTAGGTTATATGATGGGCCTACTTTAGCTTTCACAGCTCCCGCTCCGGCACCTCCATCCTCAGGGCCGCTGTCTTCGTCGCTACTCGATTCTGTCCAAACTGCAAGTGCTGCCTCTTCCTCCGTGCTGGCGTGTCTCTTCAGAAATTCTTGTGCTTTGAAGATGGAGTCAATCTTCTCTCTTTTATCCTTATACTTAAACTCCAGTCCTTCAGGGAATCTCCATTTGTAATTCACCTGATTTCTTTGCAGAAAAGTGGTCAGTCCTTTGTATTCTTTCCTTTTCATACGAATTTCATAAGGCACATCTTTAAGTGTTCTTACAGTCTGCTCCCCAATCTTCAAGGGCACTGCTGAAACTGCACGCAGAATCTGATCTCTGGTACGCTGCTTAGTGAACTTGACAACAACCTCTGCTGGCAGATTATTTTTCTTTGTAAAGGTGGAATAGGCTCTATAGGCCAAGTCCATCTCTTCTTTTAAATCTCGCTCTTCTCTGCCAGTTACGGGTGCCAAGACATGCGCTAGTGTCGATCTGAGATCTTCTTTCTCTTCCTCTTTAATGCCCTGGAAGCGGAGGGTCAGATTCGATTTTTCCATCTGCAACCTTAAGATTCTTTTTTCTTGTTCATCCTGGTATTTTTCTAGTTTGTTGACCCTTTTCTTTATTTTTCTGGTATCTTCCGTCGAGACCAGACATTTTTGTGCGATCTCCTCCATCTTCTTAGAAGTTTCTGTTAACTGTTTCTGTTGACTGTTGAGAACACCTTGCATACTTATTAATGTTTCATTGATTTTCTGCATTTGATCCAGCAGGGGGTGCAGTAGCTCGCCTTTCTGTTGATTGACAGCAGGCTCTGAAAGAAGGTTGCCCGGACCGGAAGTCCCTCCTCCCTTCTTTTCTGGTTTAAGTGGGACCTTTTTCATTGCCAACATTTTTCCTGTTTGTTTACTTTTTCCAAGTTCACGTCGCGTCCCTCAGGGAACTCGCTGATTTTCAGTTCCAATGAAACCCCAAAGGTACGTTCACTAGCCTTTCTTTCCTTTCGCCCCCTTAACTTTCCTTTTATAAATCTCGCTTCCCGATGGGGGGGGAAGTCACCCCTCCTCCCTCCGCTTGCTCGCTTATCGGGGGAATCGGTTTTGCGCTTTAATTCAGACCTCCAACTCACGGTTTGATGTCAGTTCTTCTTTTTATGTTATTTCATGTCGCTTTGCCTCACTCCTGGGAATCGGTGGCGTTGCTAAATCCCATGCCGGACACGCTACGCAGCGGGGCCGATTGGGGCGGGGAGAAAGCCTCAATTTCCTGGCTATCTGCCGGCAAAGAGGCTACTCCCCAAAGCGCCCCCAGTTCGGAGCCTTTAACTAAGGCTCGCTAGGGTCAATCGCATAAGCGAAGACCCCCCCAACTGCGCGCGGGCTAGCCTCCTTCGGGAGCGTCCCAAAAGGTGGCCGCCATTCGCTCCACCAAAACCGAAACCTACTCTCTCAGGCTAATGTTGACAGGATCCTGGGTGCTGTCAGACTGAACATGTACCTCGTGGACCCGTGCCCATCATGGGTGATGAAGGTCTGTGGTGATGGCATATGGGACACCTTGATAGACATTATCAATCTGTTCCTTAGTTCTTGGGTCTATTCTGGGGGACTAAAAGAGGCTGTGGTAACACCGCTCTTGAAAAAGCCATCTTTAGACACATTGGATCTTGCCCATTACCACCCAGTCTCAAATCTTTCATTTCTGGGTAAGGTAATTGACAGAGCAGTGGGGGAGTAGCTTCAGAGTTTCCTGGAAGACACATTGGCCCTAGACCCATTCCAGTCCAGCTTCTGCCCTGGCCATGTGACAGAGACAGTGCTGGTTGGTCACCATCACAGACCTTTGCAGACAGCTGGATCAAGGTGGGTTGGCACTACTGTTGCTATTGGATCTGACAGCAATGTTTGATACAGTCAGCTATAATCTGTTGGCCCACCACCTCACTGATGTAGAAGTTTGTGGGGTAGCTTTGAAGTGGCTTACCTCATTTCTCCAGGGTCAGGGACACAGGGTGGCACTAGGACAGAGAGTGGCACTAGGAGATTGCCCCCCAAGGGTCAATATTCTCTCCTATGTTGTTTAACATCTATATGTGCCCCCTTGCCTCATTTCAGACTGGCTTGTCACCAGTATGCTGATGACACCCAGCTGTCTCTGCTGATGGATGGCCAGCCAGATACTGCCCCATCTAGTTTGGCTAAGGGATTGGAGGCTGTGGTTGGGTGGTTGAAACAGAGCTGGCTGAGACTGAATCTGTTGAAGACAGAGGTCCTACATAAGAACGTAAGAGATCAGGCCAATGGCCCATCTAGTCCAGCACTCTGTCACACAGTGGCCAAAAATACCAGGTACCATCAGGAGGTCCATGGGGCCAGGACACTAGAAGCTTTCCCACTGTTGCCCCTCCAAGCACCAAGAATACACTGTTGCCCCAGAGTTCCTATCTATACCTTGTGGCTAATAGCCACTGATGGATCTCTGCTCCATATGTTTATCTAATTCCCTCTTGAAGCCATCCATGCTTGTAGCTGCCACCACCTCCTGTGGCAGTGAATTCCATGTGTTAATCACTCTTTGGGTGAAGAAGTGCTTCCTTTTATCTGTTCTAACCTGACTGCTCAGCAATTTAATTGAGTGCCCACGAGTTCTTGTATTGTGAGAAAGGGAGAAAAGTACTTCTTTCTTTATCTGCTCTATCCCATGCATAATCTTATAGACCTCGATCATGCCACCCCTCAGCTGTCACTTCTCTAAGCTTTAGCGCTTTAATCTTTCTTCATAGGGAAAGTGTTCCAATCCTTTTATCATTCTAGTTGCCCTTTTCTGTACTTTTTCCAATGCTATAATATCCTTTTTGAAGTGTGGTAACCAGAACTGTAGGAGCTGTGGGGGCGCAAGTGGTTAAGACGCTGAACTGCAAGCTGTGGAAGGTCAGTTGTTCAGCAGTTTGAGATCTGAGTGCTGCATGACGGAGTGAGCTCCCGTCTCTAGTTCCAGCTCCTGCCAACCTAGCAGTTCGAAAGCAAGAAATTGCAAGTAGATAAATAGGTACCACTTCAGTGTGAGGGTAACAGCATTATGTGTGCCTTGGTGTTTAGTCATGCCAGCCACATGACCATGGAAACATCTTCGGACAGCGCTGGCTCTTTGGCTTTGAAACAGAGATGACCACTGCAGCCCTAGAGTTGGATTCGACTGGCTTTCGAGCAGGGGAACCTTTACCTTTACCTTTATAACCAGAACTGTACAGTTCTGTGGCTGGGTGGAGGCAACCTGAGGTCAAGGCTGAGGTGCTGACTCCCAGCTGTTGATGGCATGCCACTAACACTAACACCAATCATCTAGAGCTTGTGTATGCTCCTGGATCTATAGACACCCAGCTTGTGAATGCTGCCAGGCTGGCATTTATCCAGCTTTGCCCCTGGTCAGTTTGGTGTAGTGGTTAAGTGCATGGACTCTAATCTGGGAGAACTGGGTTTGACTACCCACTCCTCCAAACACAGCTGCTGGATGACCTTGGGCAAGCCATAGTTCTGTCAGAGCTGTTCTTGAAACAGCAGTTTCTCTCAGAGCTCTCTCAGCCCCACCTATCTCCTCCTCCTCCTCCTCCTCTTTTTCTTCTTCCTTTCTCACTTTGACCTAGCCATAGTGATCCTTGCAATGGTCAACTCACTGTAACTTGCTATACACAGGGCTGCCCTTGAAACTGACCCAGAAATTACAACTGGTCCAGTATGCAGCTGTATGGGTACTTACAGGTACCCCAATGACAGCACGTATCCAACCGATGCTTCACCAGCTGCACTGGCTCCAGGTTGATTACTGGATCCACTTCAAGGTTCTGGTTCTAACCTTCAAGGACCTAAATGGTCTGGCACCAATGTACCTGTGGGACCACTTGTCCTGGTGTATCCCCTGAAGAGCTTTGTGCTCAGAAGATCAGAATCTGCTGATAATCCCTAGCCCCAAAGATATCTGGCTGTCCTCAAACAGAGCCAGGGCTTTTTTGGCCCTGGCTCTTGCCTGATGTAACTCTCTGCCTGGTTACATCCATGCCCTGCAGGACCTAGTACTGTTCTACAGGGCGTGTAAGTCAGAGATGTTCAGCCAGGCTTACAGTTGAGGATGAGGACAGCAATGGCCTCCATCATACTTGGCCCATGATCAGCCCTCCACAAAGGGGAACACACACACACACACACACACACACTATCAATGATTAGATTGTATTTTAATGTTTTTATTCTGTAAATTGATTATTTATGTTTATTAATTTATTGTATGTTTTTAACTATGGTGTACACCACCCTGTACCCTCTTGGGGATGGCAGTTTATAAACCGAATAAATGAATATTTCAATTTGCTTATGTGTGTGTGTTCCCAAATTTTAATGTCCAAAAGGATATGGAAGATTAGTTTATTGCCTTTCTCTACCATCACTTCATCAAAAAGGTATTGGCAGTGTGTTCTTTCTAGCAGAAGTTGCTGTTTCCATGGCACAGTAATGGAAAATGAAGCGTCACTGTCCAAAACAGTTTTCCTTTTTAAAAATATCCTGGGAAACTCCAACACTGGATTCATTTATGGAAAGATTGGTTTCACATCCAAAGGAAAACTCTTCTTGAAACTAGAGCAATGTTGTATCAGTTCTATATATTTGGAATTAGATACAGCAAAACCAAAAACATTTGCATTTGAGCTCTTTGTGCTATTTATTATTTTTATATTTTCTTATCAGTGGTTATTTTCACATAAATTGCTGCAGGTCTAATGCAAAAAATCTCAAATTAAAAGCTATGTATTACCTTTTATTGTTGTTGCTCTTCAGTCGCAAAGTCGAGTCCAACTCTTCACAACTCCATGGACCACATCACGCCAGGCCCTCCTGTCTTCCATTGTCCTCTGGAGTTTGCTTAATTTCATGTTCATTGCATCGATAACACTGTCTAACCATCTCATCCTTTGCCATCCCCTTCTTCTGTTACCTTCAATCTTTCCTAGCATCAGGGTCTTCTCCAGTGAGTTCTCCCTTCTCATTTGGTGGCCAAAGTATTTGAGCTTCAGCTTCAGTATCTGGCCTTCCAGGGAACAGTCAGGGTTGATTTCCTTTAGGATTAACTGATTTGATCTCCTTGCAGTCTAAGGGACTCTCAGGAGTCTTCTCCAGCACCATAATTAGAAAGCATTTATACTTTGGCGCTCAGCCTTCCTTATGGTCCAGCTCTCGCAGCCATACATTACTACTGGGAATACCATTGCTTTGACCATATGGACTTTTGTTGGCAGGGTGATGTCTCTACTTTTTAATTATGCTGTCTAGGTTTGCAACTTTAATGCCAGTAGCTCACAAAGTAGAATTTTTGCTCACAAAACTGCACAGTTTAGAGGGAGCATTATTCCAGATTCCATGATCTTAGGGTTTTTTTTTTATGCTGAGTTTCAAGCCAATTTTTGCACTCTACTCTTTCACTCTTAGCAAGAAACTCTTTAGGTTCTCTTCACTTTTTGCCATTAAATGGTATCGTCTGCATATCTGAGGTTGTTGATGTTTTTCCTGGCAATCTTAATTCCGGCTTGTGATTCATCCAGGCCAGCATTTTGCATATAAATTAAATAAACAGGGTGACAATATACATCCTTGCCGTACACTTTTTCCTATGCTAAACCAATCAGTTGTTCCATATCCAGTTCTAACTGATGTTTCTTGACCCTTATACAGGTTTCTCAGGAGACATCTGAGGTGCTTTTATTAGGACCAAGCAAAATGACACAAAAGAGAGTGTAAGCTGTCACGTTGTCCAGGCTGGATATTAAAAACAGCACAAAACAAAAACAGAAGCAGGGGGGAGTTGTTGCAGGCTGTAATCCTAAAGCCTCTTGTCTACAGTCTGTAAACAATGCCAGACAGATTTGAATAGATTATGTGATGTTGTATAGATCATTGCATCTTTGGCATTCCATAAAGAAAAAGAGAAAATTGACATCTCCAATTAAAACTATAAAACTAGTAGCTGATCAGATATTTCCATAACAGAAGTTGGAACACACATATCCTGTAGGAAGCCAATAACAGAAAGGAATTCAGTGCCTTCCTTTAGTTTGGAGGCCATTGTTTGGTTTCACCTCTCTTTCAAAGGTAGGTCAATATACCTTTCAGTCTTAGCCAAGAAGAAGGGCCAAAAGGGAGGATATTTAAGGCCCCTTTTTCTTAGTTGGGCCTTCTGTTTTCTGGCAAACCTGCTCTATCAACTCTCTTAATATTGCAGCATGGAATTAGCTGGTCACTTTAGAACTGGACAGGTTTGGGGGGGTGGATTTTCAGTTTTGTTTTTGGTCTTCTCAGATTGGATGAAAGAACATTTTCCTCATCTGTTCCAAAGCACATGTGTTGGGAAAAGAAACCATTAATTATGCCTGGTCTTAGTGAATGCTGGTTACATTCTAACTGAGATATTAAGCAGAATTAATGCAGGCTAGTGGTTCAAGTTAATTAGAGTACCCTGAAGTATTTAAGGATGTGAAAGATAACCAGACCAGACACTTAAGGCTGACTGACCCAAGGTACGATTAACTAGATAAAGAGTCAATGGCAACCAGGTAATGGTAGTGTTGCATAGAGATGGGGCAAGACGTTTACCATGAATAGTGTATTCCTGGGTCATTTTTCTCCAGTTGAAGACTCCCTCTCTTTGACAGCTATATTCAGGATTTTTTTTTTTAACGTTCAGAAATTTTCTTACATGCAGCTTGCTGAGAAATTCTTGAGAACTTGTAAGCTTCCACAATGTTTTGTTGTTGGTCTTTAAAATAAATTGCATGGGTTTTTGTTGTTGTTGTTGTTGTTCTTGGTGTTTGCACATCAGTTTCTTCTGTTGAAGTTTCCTGTTAAAATTAACAATATCTCAACATTACTTTTGGATCAGTTATATATGAATAAGATACGAATGACTATACATTGCATATACCTGTAAATAAATGGCATAAAGTTACATATAAAAGAAGAGTGATCAATGACAGTAATTAAATTGATGTTAGGGGGGAAAGGATGACAGTGTACAAATTCAAGAAGAAATTAAAATTGCAGTATCAGCTTATCCCTATTGTATGTGGCAAGGATTCTGTGCTCCCTGACAAGACTGTGTTTCAAGGCATTTTTTTTTTGCTTCAACTATTTAGTTGACTTATTTCAATCACTATATAGATGAAGCATGCTTTGGAATGCTATATTTCAGATAGACATTGTTTAAATAGTCAAGGGACATCTCATATTTTGTCCAAAGTACATCTTCAAGGTTTTGAGTTATAAAAGCACTCTAATGGCAGGTAAGTAAACACTGGCAACAGGGAAAGAGTTTTAGTCACTCCATCTGTGTCTGAATAGTTAGGAATGCCCCTGACAACAAAATGCTTCTCAAAGCTTATATAAAAGCCTTAGATTCACGTCCTGTGAGAGTCTAAGCCTACTTGGCAGTTGTCAAGAGCCACCCACTTTCAGTCATTCTTCTTTCTTACATGCACAACAAATGATATGAAACACATACACACCATATGACACAAAGAGAACTGCTCTGCTGGAGTCAAATCAAATCAACAGTTCCAAATCTACTTTGAGCACAGTGTTTAATGTTAAACCCCAATCTTCCTCAAGTTTATTCTATTGATTATCAGAACTGCTTTCACACTTTTTTTTCTGAATAATTATCTCCTATCCCTGTTGCCTTTCTTTTTGAGACCAATGGAAAAGATGACACTAAGCTGAACAAATGCTTGAACAGGAGAAGGCACATCCTTCAAACTATACCATAAATTTTATATGACTAAGGTGGTCAAGATGCTACCGGACAACAACTGAACATTTTAAGCAGCTGCATTATTAAGCCACAGTGGCTTAGAGGTTAAGATGTTGAGCTACAGACCAAAAGGTCTGTAGTTCAGCAGTTCAAGACCCTAGTGCTGCATGATGGAGCGAGTTCCTGTCTCTGGCCCCAGCTCCTGCCAACCTAGCAGTTCAAAAGCAAGAAATTGCAAGTAGATAAATAGGTACCACTTTGATGGGAAGGTAACAGCATCCCGTGCACCTCGGCATGTAGTTGTGCCGGCCACATGACCATGGAAACATCTTTGGACAGTGCTAGCTCTTCGACTTGGAAACAGATATGAGTACCGCCCCCTAGAGTTGGATTTGACTAGCTTTCAAGCAAGGGAAACCTTTAACTTTACCCCTTTATTATGCTGACTAATGTAAGCAATGGAAGATTTTGTTGAATTAAATAAGGCTGACTGAGCCTACACAACAAGCACAAATGTTATCTGTTACCTCCGTTCTATAATACTTTTCAGTGAAGTGTAGTCTGTTTACCACACAGGGCAATGGGAAAAACATCAAACTGCTAAAAAATAGTTCTCCACCTAGACTATAGATACCTTGTAGAATGTGTATTAATATTCTCTCAAATAAAGCCTGACCTAGGGCTTATTTTGTGCTGACGGGAACCTCATGTGATTGAACTGGACCAAAGACCCCATACAATCCAGTAGCCTTATCAATGCATTTGATATCATTTGTCTGTATAGAATATTGGTCTGTGCTAAGGATTTTCATGTCCACCCACTTGGCCTTGAATGACTGGATGCCTCTAAAGTGATACTATATTTTGAACATCATCTGACTAAATAAGCATGATGTTTGTTCAGTGGTGGTGATGTTTGCCCAGTTAAAATAACATACTGGAATCATTGTCATATTTAACTGCAGAACCTAGAAAGCCTTCAATAAGGTCTTCAGCACAAATAGCATTTAGTTCAGTATCAAATTTGGCTATAGATGTCTTGGTAGCTTATTGCTGGAAAACTGGGCTAAGGCTGCAATCATACGGAGGGGGGAAGAGGCGGGCAGGATGCGAGGCTGTTTGCCCCGCCTGCAATGACGTGCGTTTGCGCGATCAAACTTCCCGCTGCGCATCCGCAGTTCCCCATAATACTGGGTTATCGGCAGTAGCTTTTTTTCACGCTACTGCCACGTGCAACAACGCCCCGCCAATGACTCTGGGACGCCAGGCAGATGTGCCTGTCTGATCGCGTCCCTTTAATCTGCAGGGGAATCGCATGGCTGCCATTGCTTCCAGTACATATGATCGCACCCTAAAAGAAGTTTAATGAATTTCAGTGGGGATAAATGTAAAGTTCTGCATTTAGGTAGGAAAAATCAAATGCATAATTATAGGTTGGGGGAGACTTGTCTTGGCAGTAGTATGTGTAAAAAGGATCCAAGGGTTTCAGTAGACCATACACTGAACATGAGTCAGCAATGTGATGTGGTTGCTAAAAAGGTAAATGCAATTTGGGGCTGAACCAACAGAAGTATAGTGTCCAGATCACAAGATGTGATGGTACCACTTTACTCTGTTCTGGTTAGACCTCATCTAGAGTATTGTTCAAACTGGGAACCATAATTTAAGAAGGATATAGACAAGCTGGACCATATCCAGAGAAGAGCAATGAAGAGAGTGAGGGGTCTGGAGACCAAATCCTATGAGAAAAGGCTGAAGGAGCTGGGTATGTTTAGCCTGGAGAGGAGATGACTGAGAGGTGATATGATAACCTTCTTCAAGTACTTGAAGGTTGTCATCTAGAGGATGGTACACAGCAGGCCCGTAGCTACAGTGGGGCATTTCGGGGCCTGGCCCCCTGACTTCCTGCCAAGCCCCCCCCGACTTCCAGCCAGCTCTCTGGACCCCCAACTCTCTGGGCCACCAGGAGGACTCTCCACCACTGCCCCTCCCCCTTCCCCAAGTGTGGCTTGCTCCCCCATGTAGGGAAGCAGAGTGGAACGCTGCAAAACTGAATTTTTAAAATTTTATTTTTATTTAATTTTTTTTATTTTGTGATGTCAGTGCCCCCTGACTTATTTAAAGGCCCCCTGAATTACAAAATTCTGGCTATGGGCCTGGTACACAGTTGTTTTCAGTTGCCCTAGAAGGTCAGACCAGAACCAATGGGTTGAAATTAAATCAGAAGAGTTTTCGGCTAAACATTAGGAAGAACTTCCTGACAGTTAGAGTGGTTCCTCAGTGGAACAGGCTTCCTTGGGAAGTGGTGGGCCCTCCTTCTTTGAAGGATTTCAAACAGAGGATAGATGGCCATCTGACAGCAATGCTGATTCTGTGGATTTAGGCAAGTCATGAGAGGGAGGGCAGAAAGGGTTGCCTCAGTGCTTAGTTCTTGTGGCCCTTTTTTACATGCCCAGGGAAGTGCTGATTGCCACTTTGGGGTCAGGAAGCAATCCTGGAGGTTTTTTGTCATCTTCTGGGTATGGAACAGTAGTCACTACAGATGTGGAGGGGAAGGTATTTGTGAATTTCCTGCATTGTGCAGGGGGTTGGATTAGATGACCCTGGAGATCCCTTCCAACTCTATGATTCAAAGTCTAAATTTCTTAATCGGTTTTATACTGTTGAAACTCTTCACCAATCTATGAAGCCTTAATTTTTTTAAAAAACTGGAAACATATGGCACCTTAAAGATGAGCAACAGTACTTTTGTAGAAGTTCATTTCCAATGATAGAAGAAAATATCAGGGACACAGTCTCTACAGTCTGTGGAACTGCAGTCCTTAATAGCTGGTTTCCTAAGCCATGCTATAGTAGGTCATTAGGCTTTTTGGAACATGAGTTCTTTCATATGTATTGGTCAGATCAACCTCCTTGATCAACCATCTCATGATATTTAAACTTCTGACTAGTACTGAATGACTGCTAAGTGATGACTCAGGAGTAAATTGCTATTTCAGTGTAATTTCTACCTGCTGATTTCTCTTATAGGGTGGAAAAGGTCATGATACTCATGTTTTTCCTGAAACTCTTTCTGAAACATCTTTAGCTTGGTTAATTTCACGAAAGTCATAACCAGACTATGTAACAAGGTAGGAGTAGTCCTTGGGAAGACCCTGAAATCATAGATTTTCAGTTCAAATAGAGTATAATTTATTAGCTGGAATAACATTTAATGAACTTCTGTGAATATATTTTACTGCTTTAATTTTCACTTGAAGCCCATAAGAGTTTGGGTATTATACTAAGTAGCTAATTTTCTGCTTGTGGATGTATAAATGTGCCCCTTTTAAGGTTTTATTTTGTTTCCATATGTTGCAATTATCTTTTAATTCTACCCAAATTCATTTATGATATTTGTTTCTTTGCACCCTTCACACATTTCTTTCAAACCGTGTTAATATCATGTATGGTATTTTATATTATTGACACTTTATACATCATTTTCACAGAATGATACAAAGATAATGAAGGAACATTTCTTTTTCAGCTCCTAAATGGGAGGGTGGGTTTGCCTGCATCCCTCTTGGAAGGGATTAGGGAATTAGGTATGTTAGGTAATTGGGCCACAAGACACCAATTTTGCCTGATCAGGTGGAGGCTTTTGGCAGCCATATAAGAGCAGCTCCACTTTTGTAGACTTTTGGTAAGGATTAGTCTCCAGTCCACCCTGGAACTGACATTATGGCATTAGCTGCTTACTTCAGAGTCAACCAGGAGATTTGGGGAGTTCTATCAAATAACCCAGTGGGTCACTGTTTTTACCTGCTTCATACTGTCAGTCACAGTGGAGACATGTAGTTTAAACAGGACTGGTCCCAAGCCCAAGGAAGCCCTAACTAGATTGGCAGTATTTTGCAATTACAATATCCTCCTGATATGGTGAATGCCAGGGTGGTCCTTGCCTCCCATTGACTTCCTCTCAGATGCCACCACGCCTGAATGTGTGCCTTTGTTTGATGACCCCCTTTTCATGGCTGGTGGTGCCTGGAAGGAGGGGGGGAGGACAGCAGTTGGGGAGGCATGGCAGCTGCTCACTGCATCATTGATCCCCACCGTGTCAGTTCTCTGCCAGCTGCCATGGGCCTGTCACTGCTGCCCATCACCTCTTTGGGCCTCGCTGCTGGCCTACTGCTGCCACCCACTGCTTCTTCAGGGCCTGTCACAGGCCTGCTGTTGCTGCTGCTGGCCCTTTCCCTTCTCTTCCCAGTAAGTGACTGGGGAGGGTTGGGGTCCACCACCATGAGTCCTGGGGGGTGGGAGAGTGGTGAGCATCTCCATTGTTGTGAGGTGCCCCCAATGGGACCGGTCCTGGATGGGCCAGGAAAGTGAGAAAGATGACTGGGAAAGCCAGAATGATACCAAGGGACAACTTGCTACAAGACAAGCCCAAAGAGAATAAACAGAACACGACTGATCATTACCTACAACTCACAACTCAATCCAGTTTGATGCATTATTAATGACCTATAACCATGCTGTATAGTGACACTTCCCTTACACAGGCACTGGGGGGGGGGGCTTTTCTTCCTTACAGACAGCCTGCTAACTTAAAACAACTTCTCACCTTCAGTGACAAACTACTTAACAGTAACATGGAGTTTGATAACAAACCAAGATGCCAACTGAGCTCTCATATAGATCCTAGCAACCCTATCAGGGGACCCAACAACATCAACCATACCATCTCAGGTTCATTTTCCTGCTCATCCTCTAATATTATTTATGCCATCATGTGTTAACAATGCCCTTCCACCCTTTACATTGAACAAACAGACCAGTCCCTTCAACAAAGAATTAATGGATATAAATCTGACATTAGGAAACACAACATTCAAAAACCAGTGGGGGAGCATTTTAGCCTTCCAGGACATTCAGTTGCTGTCCTAAGAGTAGCTGTTCTCTTCCAAGGGAATTTCAAAGGGAGATTAGAAAGAGAGACTGCTGAATTGAAACTGATAATGAAGCTCAAGACAATGCATCCACCTGGACTGAATCAAGACCTAGGTTTCCAATCTCATTACCAATGCTGATTTCTCCATGCCTATTACCCCACTGCATAGCTCACCTAACTCTAAGCACGCCTCCTATTGTCATTCACCTGCTATTATAATTTGCCTGCTAATGTCATTTGGCATCTGAAGTCACTCCACTTTCCAATAAATAGGACAGTTGGACTCCCATTGTAGCTGTATCTGAAGAAGTGAGCAGTGACTCACAAAAGCTCATACCCTGCCACATATTTTGTTAGACTTTAAGGTGCTACTGGACTCTTGCTCTTTTCTACTGCAGATAACTTGGTAAGTGATCTGAGATATCTATTAATGAAGGGAATTTCCCCAAGCCATCTGCTTATTGGCTGTACAGCCAGAAGAAATGAGGGAGGAAGTTTCTCTCCATTTTGAGCTATTACCCCATGAACAGGCTCTCAGATCAATGCTTAAGTATATTGCTGGGATCTCCTCACCCATCCCCCAGAAACTCTATGCATCCTTTTAATTTTATTTCTTAATTGGGCCTGTACCCAAGTTTGGAATAGTAGACTGGAATATATTTCTCTAATTGGGGGCAAAAGGGAAACACTGCACAGCAAATCATACCACTTCAAAGAGAGGATGTAATGCAATTACCTTCATGCTTGGGAAAAGACACATGTGAGAGAGTGCCCCCCAATTCAAAGATAATAACAATGTCTCAATTAATTAGATCTGTCTTATCAGTTAGAAAGGACACATCATCAATCTCTGATTCTGATATATTTATTTATTTCACTATATTTCTCCCCAGAATTCAGTGCAAGGAAATGGTGATCACGTAATGTAAGCTTGTTATTCCACTTGGGTCATAAACTTCATCAAAGAAGTAAACCATACCCCAAACTTCCCTCTCCTTCAATCTGACAGACCTACCAATAAGGTTTAAAACTTTTGGTTCCAATTTAGTTGATTTTGAGAAATGCCTTATTTCCACTGTATCCTCATACTTTTGGGGTATAAAGTTAGCCCCAAGAATCCCAATTTTCTTGTTCCAGTTATTGGTTCCTATCTCAATACTGGGTTCCAGCAACTGGCTCCCCAACCCCCATGTGGGAATGTGTAGTGGGGAATGTGTGCAGAACTCTGCATCAGCCCTCCTTCCCAATGCAGGCATTTGTAAAGATTGTGCTCAGCTCCCCCAACTTGACCTCTCTGGCACCATTTGCTTATTCCTCTGATGAACTCTACAGGGGCTGAGTTCAGACTGGCAGTTTGAAGCAGGAGTGAGTAGTGGCAAAAAAGCCCTGGAACAAAGTGTTCCAGGTTTTCCTGGTCACACTGTGCAGACTGATTCAGGAGCACACCGGGGAGGAGGCACGAGGGAGCATTCACACTGTTGGCCCGAAGGTGCGGCTGTAAGGCATGGCTTTCTTTTTTGCTAATCTGGAGATATGCACTTATGTGCATGAGCTCATATGCACATAAGCGCACAATCAAAAATGCAGAGTATATGCACTGGGTTCCAGCAACTGGCTCCCCAACCCCCATGTGGGAGTATATGCACATATGGGCTATTTGGGTAACAGAGCTGCATTCAAATGTACCCTGCTTTATAGCTTTATAGCATGGGAGTATGTTGGTGGGGCTCAGCACTTCTCAGCAAAATTCTGGGCAGGTGATGAAAAACAAAGTATGGTAGCATTAGCTACACTGAGCCTGGAGACAGGTTGAGGTTGCCCTTACTGAAACAGCCTTTCGTGGGCTGCTTCTAACTAACCCACAGAGTTTTTAATAAACTTGGGTTAAATCATCCATTTGTCTTCCCGCCCCCATAAAGTTCATTTTATTAAGTTTTTAGGGTATACATTTGTCTTGTATCTTCATTCCAGGATGTGCAGGCAATGCATTTGAAAATCTTGGGGAAATAATAGACAAATAAGGAGATAAGCTTGAAATGAAATCAAAACATGAATTTTCTAGTTGAACTAGTAGAGACAAGGAATATGATAGTATTCCTGTTTCATATACACAGGAGCACTGGTCTAAACAGAAGTTAGTGAACAACCTCAGATATGATTCAGATGACCAAAGAAAACATCTAAGCTAACTGGTTTCTTTAATTTTTATTATTTTAAAACTATTAAAATATTGTTGTGTTTGGTTAGACCTACTGAAAATATCATGATAAGCCATATGAAATTGTTGCTGTTGTTGTTTTTCACCTTGGCTTGTTCTCAACACATGAATGGTATAATTTTCTCCTGTGATTAAATATTACTATTGTGTTAATTGGTTCAAGTGCCTTCAGTGGTGATAGGAAATTGTTTGCTTTGTGTTTTCCCAGAATAATTACAAAATTACAATCTACTGTCAATTCTGCCAAAATTAAGAGAAATAAAAAAATATTCCATAATATTCCCTGTGGGGAAGTTTAGATATTGCAGATTATTAGATATTACTGATTATTACCAGCACTTATCTGTGGACAAATCATGACCTTTGATCAGAATGATATACTTTTCTACATGACAGGTAAAGGTAAAGGTAAAGGTTCCCTTGCTTGAAAGCCAGTCGAATCCGACTCTAGGGTTGCAGTGCTCATCTCCGTTTCAAAGCCGAAGAGTCAGAGCTGTCTGAAGACATTTACGTGGTCATGTGGCCGGCATGACTAAACACCAAGGTGCACGGAACGCTGTTACCTTCCCACCGAAGTGGTACCTATTTATCTACTTGCAATTTCTTGCTTTCGAACTGCTAGGTTGGCAGGAGCTGGAACTAGAGACAGGAGCTCACCCCGTCATGCGGCACCCGGGTCTCGAACTGCTGAACTACTGACCTTCCACAGCCTGCAGTTCAGTGTCTTAACCACTTGAGCCACCGCAGCTCCGTCTACATGACAGATTTAGGCATAATTTTATTCTGTGTCCCATTCTAAAAAGTAACTCTGGGATTTCCTAGTTTTGGGGTCTCCAGTGACATTCCACCATTTTGGGGTTCACAATAATTTTATAGTAAATATCCTACACAAGTTCTGTGACTTCTTTCATTAAAATGACAAACTAGTGATAATGACCTTTCAGGTATAAGGTCACATAAATGTGGATTTATTTATTTTTTTTAAAAAAAGCTTCTTGCACTTTAGTGATTCTGCAAAATATAGGCTGGACTAGGGATATTCTTAGAGCTGATGCACCTGTTACTGCAGCTGAATTAGCTGCCCATATCTGGACCTCATGTGATCAGAATGTTATCAGATGAGAGATCCTGCCTAAATTAACAGTTCCTCCTCAAAGCAAATTGCAGCAAATGTAAACAGTAAATGCATGTGTGTTGGAACAGTCCTGCTCTGGCCTGCAGCCCCTGTTCTACCCTACCCTCCTGGGATTTCCCAACACCTGGAGGGGCTTTTCTCTCTCTGTCTTCAGCTGCCAGTACCACCGGACCTCTGTGGGAATTGCCCACTGGGAGGATCAGGACTCCCCTTCCAAGTGCTGAAGCCTTGCCTCTGTGTCTCCTGCTACCGAGAGTTTGGTTACCATGGGGAAAGCTTGCTGCCTTCTGCACCACTAAGGAATAGCCACTTGCCAGGGGCTTTTTTTAAAAAAAATCACATGTCCATGAAAGTGAAGGTCTATGTGGCACAAAGAGCAACTACCAGGATCAAAAGTTGTCAAGCATTTATTAAAAGGAAAATATCCACAAGCAAACTTTTAGCACAGCACCAAATTGAGAAAAGGATTCAAAAGAAAAGGTTAAAATGCAATTCCTCTGTCCGTCCCTCTACATGTGTCAAATCAATTGTTAAATTATAGGGCAGGCTCCTTAGCTTAGAATGTTACAGATTTTTACAGGAGTTCTATTTCCTTCAAGCCTCCTTTGGGTGTGCAGGCCAGCACATGGCAATGGCTGCCTCCTGCAGACCTCAGTTAAGAGGTCTCTATGGAATCAGTACCCAAGAACCTCCTCCTTGCTCCCAGGGGTTTTATCATTTCTCTTTCCCCACCCACTGACCAGGTCAGGCTGTGCCAAAGAAGCTTTTCCTGAAGCCTCCAGAAGTTTCTTCCTGAAGTCCTTCTGGTACTTAATACCTCCAAATCTCTGTTCCCTGCTTGGTGGTGGGGCAGCTTGACTATCCCATAGTCTTTAGCTATAGTTATTAGCATTTATAAAAAAGTTGGCTGAGGTAGGGCTGGAAAGCAATTGAACTGACTTTCCCCTCTCCTGCCTGTTCTCTGCCAAGAGAGAAAAACTTTAAGGTGAAGGTTTTACTCAGTTCAAACTTCCAAAGGAAAAACAACAACAACACATTTCTTCACAGCATGTTTAATAACACTTGGCACATACTAAACATTAAACTAACAATATTCATGCTAGTGAAATCCCACTGAGGAAAATGTTTAAATGTGCTGTTGCTAACTGAAAGATACTTTGTTGGATTGTACAGACTGATCTTGACATCTGGTTAGTATAACATGCTGGTTCTAATTTTCCATTATTGTTATTAGTACTACAATATGAGTTTTCATTAATCTCTTTTTCCTCCTGTTAGATTCCCTTTCTGTTACATCCTTTATGAAAGAATAATAGCAGAAAATTGTATAGGTTTTAATAAGCACCATATCAGCATATAAAATCGAACACTGACTCCATTCAACTAACACCAGAACTTTCAATATCTGTACATCTACCTAGCACATTTTTATCCTGCCCTTGGTAAGTTCCATTTCTCCTCAGGCATAAAGGCTGTAATAAGATGAGAGGCTACTAGAGAATGTGTGTCTGTTTTTGTGTGTGTAAGAGAAGGATAGTTGAGACTTAGATTACATAGAAGAGATATCATATATAGTAGAGATACCATATATTTGAGATAAATAGAAATATCATCATGGGTGACTTCAAATCCATATTCTTTAACAAGAAACATATGCTTGAACTCAGACACACTGAACAGATAAAGAAACAAAGTTTGTGTCTTATACAGAATTGTGTGTGTGTGTGTTGAAGAGATAGCAAATATAAAATGAAATACAAAAATTGTGCCCTTAACCCTACAGAGTAAAAAGGTGAAACTGCCAGACAGCAAAATCTGTAGAGCCAGTAATGAAGTGCATAACGCCAGGCTGAGGTGAAATAGGAAAGCAAGGTGCACTCATACAGAATCAGACCTGAAGCAAGCAAAAAAAAAAATAATTCTCAGGTCTCAGTCAGTTTGTGGTAAAGGCTGCTGGGTGCTTCAACTGATGGGATAAATCAGTATCTTACTTACCAGACAGAGAGCTTCCAAATTTATTATGACAAATCTATATTTTAATTGCACTTTATTTAGTTGACTTGGACTCCACAGGGTGCAGATACCTATCTATAAAAGTGGGGGATCCACAAGGGTTTGCTCTTACTTTCCCCTCCCTCACTATTTTCTCTGTTCCTTCCATGAAACTCCCATAGCCTCCCCCCTTTCCTGCTTCCTTCTGTCCTTCCTACCCACCAGCCAAGTTACTTTTTTGCCCCTCCTTTTTCAGCTTTCTTTCCCCTGGTGGCCTCTGCTTAGGAGGGCTATGGCCCAGTTGCATGGTGCTGGCCACCTGGCCCAGTTGCAGGTTAGGGAGCCTGCAAGTACTTGTGGGAGGCACCTCAATTTCCTCTGGATCCCCCTCTTCACATCTTTCTTCTTTACTGCTTCCTGACAACTTCTATACCTTCACCTTTCCTGCTTTCTTTTCTCTTTCCCACCCACTAACAAACCCACCTTTTAGCTGTCCTCCATCTTCAGTGATTTTATATACAGAGATTATATAATATTGATGATAAACATGGTTTACTTTCATCTGTTTGTCAGGAGAATGCAATTTATTCATACACTAGGAATAAGGCCCGTTGTGGAAATAAATACAACGAACTCTAGAAAGAGGCTTTGGGAGAGTGCCCCAGCCTTGGGCACTCAGCATCAATTTGCTGTGCCGATCTAAGCAGGGTATAATGACAAAGAGTCTACCTTTTTCTCCAGAGGAACTGATCTCTGCTACCTGAAGAGCAGTTGTAATTTTGAGTGATCTCCACCCCTCACCTGGAGATTGGCAAGAATGGTTCCCCAGGAAGAAATGGCTGGTTTGGAGGGTGGAATCTATGGCATTGTACCTGTCTGAGGTCCCACCCCTCCTCAAACTCCACCCTCTCCAGGCTCCACCCCTCAAATTTCCAGGAATTTCCCAACCATCAACCTACCTTTATCTGCCCCTCTGACTTCAGCTTTCCATCTCCTCCCCCCTCTCTCCTAGAGAGCAGTTGTAATTCTGAGTTATATCCAGCCCCCACCTGGAGATTATCAACAATGTTTCCCCAGGAGGAAACAGCTGCCTTGGAGGGTCGAATCTATGGCATTGTACCTGTTTGAGGTCCCACCCCTCCTCAAACCTCACCCTCTCCAGACTCCACCCCTCAAATCTCCAGGAATTTCCCAACCTGGAGTTGGCAAACCTATCTCCTTCCCAGTCAAGCATCAACCTACTGTTATCTGTCCCTCACTCTTCAGCTTCCCATCTCTCCCCCCACCTGCAGCTTCTACCATGCTCTGCTACATCACATTGGCTGTCATAAGGGGGTCATCTCAGCACAGTATAAGGACACAGAGTCCACCATTTTCTCCAGGGGAACTGATCCCTGCCATCTGGAGAGCAGTTGTAATTCTGAGTGATCTCCAGCCCTCACCTGGAGATTCAAATAACAAGGGAAAAAGACTAGTGTCGCAGAAGTCCCAAATATACAAATTCCACTAGTAGAAAATACCATCAAAGGTTGCCAAAATTATATTAAACAATTATAAAGTTCGTGGTGTCACAACAACATTAATGCATACTGTAACTATAATAAGGCATAAGATGCAGTGTTTCCTCCTTTGAAGATAAGACATAAAGTCCATGTAACTTGATAAGAGGAGTTCACATAGTCATAACATTTTCCAAACAGCCTTTGCAAAGACATCCATTCTAGATACTTGGAAGATGCATTTCCTTTGACTTCTTCAGTTTGCCGGCTGTGTAAGTGGAACCTGATTTCACCAGTTTCAACAGACCACAAGGTTCATAGTGTAAGAAGCGAATTCGCTTCTTGTGGTCTGTTGAAATGTGGTCTGCAATGGGGACCAAAGCAGGTTACACCATTCTCCTCTCACCCTTTGACTTGCACAACAACCCTATTTTACTGACAGAACCAAGCTTGGTTGCCTAGCAATTTTCACAGTTTACTCTGACAGGAAAATGGCCAAGATGGCAGTGGGCAGGGGAGGGGGTTATGCTGAAAGTCTGTGACTGGTCTGAAAGCACAGTTTCCACAGCAAGAATGTGGGTCTGGCAGACCCTGCTCTGTAGCGCTAACTGCTATGCTTAGGGTAGCCAACCTCCAGGTGGAACCTGAAGATTTTTGGGTATCACAACTGAACTCTAAATAATAGATCTCTTTTCCCCCTGGAGAAAATAACTGTTTTGGTGGGTGGGCTCTATAGCATTCTGTTCAGCTGAGGCCTCTCCCCTCCCCAGACTCTGGTTTCCTTAGACACAGAATATCCAGGAATTTCCCAACCTGGAGCTGGCAACCCTAGTCAGGACTGGCTCCAATGAGTTCATCACAAAGGACTGGAAAGGGTTTCCTTCCTTTGTCTTTTTAGTGACAGAACCAAGCTTGGTTGCCTACCAACAGCCACTGTGGGAAAAGTTAGTCCCACAGAGGAGCCAAGCAGGACAAGTGTCCTCATCAGGAGAGAGAGCCATTTGCCAGTTATTCTGACAGGGAACAGTGGCTGAAGTGGGAGTGGGCAGGGAAGAGGAGCAGACCCAGCACCCAGCCAATGGCATGCAAGTACTCTTGAGTGGCGGCTGATGGGCCAATGGCTGATGGAGCGCATTGCATAGCCAATGGTAGAGCTGGAAATGGCCAATACGCTAAGAGGATTATATAGAGATTTAGTAAATAAAACTCATGACAGCCCTCAAAATAAAAAACACAGTAAAATTATTTAAAATATTAAAATCAACAATAGTAAAACCAGCCATAAATATGCAGGTGCCCAGAGCACAAAACAGCATGGGACAGGATAAAACAATGTTATCACAGTGGACAGTGGCCTTGTTTGTGCAGAAAGGTCCCAAGCTTCATTCCTCTCTTCCAGCATACTGTACAAGCAACCAAGAGTTTGCCATAAAATGAATATTGAGTTATTATAGGAACAGCCCTTCATCACACCCGATGCATCCTGATTCTTGCTTGCTATCCCTGCCTAACCTGAGCAACTCACCTTATTTCTGCCAAATTAGTTACATTATAAAAAGTAAAAACAAAAAAAAAATGTGTCTTTATTCTACCCCCAAACCCAGACATATCATGAAGCAGGTGACAAATAGTTCTACTAACTAACCAATTACAGAAAACCAAAAGTTCATGCTTGGCACAGAGAAATTAGCTAATCCCATGGTATCTTGCAAGAGAGTGAATGGATTAGTAGCACATGACTGATGCCTGTATGGGAGAAGCAGAGCTTGATTATAAAGCATCCACAAGTCCTCTCTGTGTTATGTGACATCACATCACTTCAGAGTTTTGGTGACCCTATTAATGACCTATCCTTAGCAGCCTTGCTCAGAACTTGCAAACTGAAGGCTGTGGCTTCCTTTACTGAATTGATCCATCTCGTGTTGGGTTTTCCTCTTTTCCTATTGCCTTCATCTTTTCATAGCATTATTGTCTTTTCCAGAGAGTCTTGTCTTCTCATGATGTGACCAAAGTATGATAGCCTCAGTTGAGTTATTTTAGCTTTTAGGGAGAATTCAGGCTTGATTTATTAAGGTTTTTTCCTGTCAGCTTTCTTCACTGTCCAACTTTCACATCCATATATAGTGATGAGGAATACTACAGTATGAATTATCCTGATCTTGGTCTCTATCAACAATTCCTTACATTTAAGAATCTTTTCTTGTTGGTTCATGGCTGCTCTTTCAAGACTCAGTCTCCAGATTTCTTGGTTGCAGTCTGTCTCCCTTTTTAGTTAATGATTGAGCCAAAGAATAGAAAGCCTTTAACAGTTTCAGTTTCTTCATTGTTACCCATAAAATTATGTGCTTCCTCAGTAGCC
This sequence comes from Gekko gecko, assembly GCA_029375565.1. Classification (NCBI taxonomy): domain Eukaryota; kingdom Metazoa; phylum Chordata; class Lepidosauria; order Squamata; family Gekkonidae; genus Gekko; species Gekko gecko. The sequence goes on along the minus strand of JAPDNY010000003.1, from coordinate 148,024,585 downwards.
ATTACTTTTGTCTTCTTGATGTTCAGCTGTAATCCTTCTTTGGCACTTTCTTCCTTAACCTTCATTATTAGTTGTTTTAAATCTTCATTGTTTTCTGCCAGCACTGTGATGTCATCTGCATATCTCAAATCGGTAATATTCCTTCCACCAATTTCACTACACCTTCATCTAAATCTAATCCATCTTTCCTTATAATATATTCTGCATATAGACTCAACAGACAGAGCTGTGGCAAATAAAATGCAAGTCTGTGATCAGGCAGGCAAAAAGGGAATATGAGGAGCAAAAAACATAAAGGTGAGCAATAAAACTTTCTTCAATTACATTAGAAGCAGGAAACCAGCCAGGGAAGCAGTGGGGTCCTTGGATGACCAAGGGGTAAAAGGAGTACTGAAGGATGGTAAGGAAATGGCTGCGAAGCTGGATGCATTTTTTGCCTCTGTCTTCACTGTGGAAGAGGAGAAGTGCTTGTCCACTCCAGAACTGCTGATTTTGGGAGGGGTGTTGAAAGATCTGAGTCAGATTGAGGTGATGAGAGAGGAGGTCCTATGACTGATAGACAACTTAAAAACTGATAAATCACCAGGCCTGGATGGCATACATCCAAGAGTTCTGAAAGAACTCCAATGTGAACTTGTGGATCTCCTGACAAAAATATGTAATTCTTCATTAAAATCTGCCTCCATTCCTGAGGACAGGAAGGTAGCTAATGTCACTCCCATCTTTAAACAGGGTTCCAGAGGAGATCCGGGAAATTACAGGCCAGTCAGTTTGACGTTGATACCGGGTAAGTTGGTGAAAACTGTCATTAAGGAAAGAATTATTAGGCACATTGATGAACAAAAACTATTGAGGCAGACACAGCATTGGTTCTGTAAGGGAAGATCTTGTCTCACTAACCTGTTAGTGTTTTTTGAGGGAGTGAACAAACATGTGGACAAGGGGGACCTAATAGATGTTGTTTACCTTGACTTCCAGAAAGCTTTGATACAGTTTCTCATCAAAGGCTCCTAAGTAAGCTCAATAGTTATGGGGTAAAAGGACAAGTCCTCTTGTGGATCAAAAACTGGCTAATTAATAGGAAACAGAGAGTGAGTATAAAAGGGACATTTTCTCAGTGGAGGATAGTAAGCAGTGGGGTACCACAGGGATCAGTACTCAGTCTGATGCTTTTTACTCATTTAGTAATGATCTGGAGTTGGGAGGAAGCAGTGAAGTGGCTAAATTTGTGGATGACATGAAATTGTTCAGGGTGGTGAAAAACAGGGAGGATCGTGAGGCATGCCAAAGGGATCTGTCAAGGATGAGCGAGCGGGCATCAACTTGGCAAATTGGGTTCAATGCGACCAAGTGCAAAGTGATGCACATAGGAGCAAAAAATCCTAACTATAAATACATGTTGATGGGGTCCAAACTGGCAGAGACTGACCAAGAGAGAGATCTTGGAGTCATAGTAGGTAACTCACTGAAAATGTTGAGACAGTGTGCAACTGCAACAAAAAAGGCCAATGCTGTTCTGGGGATTATTAGGAAGGGAACTGAAAACAAATTAGCCAGTATCATAATGCCCCTGTATAAATTGATGGTGCGATCTCATTTGGAGTACTGTGTACAGTTCTGGTCACCACACCTCAGAAAGGATATTATAGCATTGGAAAAAGTGCAGAAAAGGGCAACTAGAATGATAAAAGGAATACTTTCCCTATGAAGAAAAGTGCTTGGGGCTCTTTAGCTTGGAGAAATGATTGCAGAGTGACATGACCGAGGTTTACAAGATAATGCATGGGATAGAGCAGGTAGAGAAAGGAGTACTTTTCTCCCTTTCTCACAATACAAGAACTCATGGGCACTCAATGAAATTTCTGAGCAGTCAGGTTAGAACAGATAAAAGGAAGTAAAAGGTTCTACTGGACTCTTGCTCTTTTCTACCACAAAAGTGATGTCAAGCTCAGAGTTTTCAGAGGGAAGGTAATATTAGTTGTCAGGCAGTCACTCTGGGGCTGCGGCCACACACACTAAATAATCCACTTTCAATCCACTTTCAATGCACTTTCCAACTGGATTTTGCCAGTTCACATAGTAAAAATCCAGTTGGAAAGTGCGCTGAAAGTGGATTGAACATGGATTATTTAGTGTGTGTGACTGCAGCCTAAGAGTAGAAAAATGAAATAAATGCAGGGAGATTTTTTAGTTATTGTTTTTAAAGCCAGTGTCTGATATCATTTTCCATGGTAGGAATCAGTGGAGAGAAGTGTGTTTGCTCCAAGAGGTGTCTGTTAAAGCAAGCTCCTTGGTCTAATTTACTTAAAACTTGGGGATGGGCTTTAGATTAGGGAGAGGACTATGTTATGTGCAAATCTGGATCAATTGTCTTTATAAATAGCAGATCCATACCAAATAGTTTTCCCTTTGAAAGTAATGGTCCAGAAGCACAGTAAGCCAAAAAGCCCCAATGATTTGTATCACAAACCAACAATGTCATAAACGAACATAAGCAATTATAGAGAAAATTCCCCTTTTTGAAGTCTGGATACAAAAGGGAGCTGTGTAATGTAGTGTAATGACTTTTTTTTTTTTTTTACACGTTCCTAGTATGCTCCATCATAAATTTGCAATGCAATTTCTCTTGCGTCTTTCTTTCGGAGTCCAACTTGAACATATATGATAAAAGTCTTTGTTGTAAAATTTAGAGTGTCATTTTTCTTGCTGGTAGTTGCTGCAATCTTTGATGTCTCTTTTTTTTAAAATGGAATGTAGATTGAACATTTCCAGTCTGTGGCCATTGTTTTGTTTACATATTTGTTGTCATCATTTTGTTCAGGTTTTGGTAGACTCAGTTTCTGTAGCTTGGAATAACTCTATTGGATATTCCTTCTACAGCTGGTTATTTCTTTCTCCCAGCTGCTTTGGGTGTAAATTTCTTATTCTTCAGTGTTTTGTTTCCATCTTTGCTGTATTTTGTCCTAATCAGATAAGGTATTGCTGTGTTGATCTTTTAGCGTCTCTAACCTGTTGTGGGAGAGTGTGCCCTCTGTTACCAGAAATAAGTATCCATACACAGAGGGGACTGTTGAGGATTTTGTTGCTTTCTTTCTTTGCACTAGTTATCATAATAGTTCTCTTTAGCTCTGTGTGAAAGTTTCTGAAAGGCTGCATTTAGAATTCTGATTCTACCTTTTACTTTTGCTTCTCATCTATCTTTGAACTAAGGGGCTGGGACAATATGATTTCTAGTATTTAAAGGTCATGAATGCATTTCTGCAGCAGGAAAGTAAATTTCCTGAGATGTTGCTGTATAGTGGATTCATTATGTGTTTCATGCTTATCACCTTGTAAATTAGTGTTCAGTCATCATCTATCAGTAGGAATGTATAATAAAGTCTGAGTTGATTTTAGATTATCTTTAATATGGAGGAAACAACAGAACAACAAGCAAACAAGACCAAACTTTTTATATAATCAAGAAAACCCTTCATAACCCAGTGAGGATAGCAGACTGTTTGGTGGAAATGAAAATGCTGTCCTGTATCCAAACACAAATCCCAAACATATAAGGTCACTTACATTTTCTTAAGAGGGAGTAGCAATTTTGCCTACAGCTGTAGACACCCACCTTCATCTCTATGGAGGGTCTGATGACTCACAGGGACAAAATGTTAGGGGGTTCAGTGAAGTAGGGTTGCCATCCCTCAGGTCTAGGTGGGGTTTTCCCTGCTTTTGTGGGCTCTTGTGCACCAATAGCCAGCTGTCCAGTGGAGGGAAGCCCTGCTCCCAACAGCGCTGATGGTGGCTGTCCCTCTCCCTCCCCTCCTGCAAGATTTAAAGGGCCCTACAGATGATCAGTGGGAGCATGGGACCTGCTGATCAGCTGGAGGGCCCTTTAAATCTCACAGAGGAGAGGGGGAGGGATGGTTGTCAGGCCCAGGAAGTGGGCACCATGTGACTGAACTCCAAGTGGCAGATTTGCCGCTTGGAGTTCATGCACGGGGACCCCTGCTTGCGAAAAAACATTGAAAGGAATCCCTGTAAATGGCTTTTTTGTAAGACGGGGCTGCCTGCATATGAACTCCAAGCAGCGAATTCACCACTTTGGAGTTCAGGCATGTGATGCCTGCTTTTAAAAAAAACAAAAAACATTTAAAGGGAACCTTCCTTTTATTGGAATATGATAAAGTTGAGTGAAAAGGGGCAAATAATATTTAATTAATTTTTGAAAATTTGTGAGTTCCCTATTCAAAGAGCATAATGACTGTTGAGATTTGTCAGAGGTAATTTCTATAAGATTTATGTGATTAACTATGTAGTTAAAGCCCATTTGATAGACATGCTCAATTTTATTTTCAGGAAGTAAGATATGTCTGCTGTATATGGAAAATAGCAGTTGCACATATATATGTTTATGTTTGTTTGTGTGTATGTGTGTCTATCATTCTTAAAACCCAATAAATATATATTTTTTAAAAAAGGATAGCACCAGATCTGAATCTGATTCATTCTATTAAATATTTTTTTTTAAAAAAAAGAGGGGATTCTTTTGGATTTTAATCATTAATTTCTTAATTTACATTCTTAGTTCCTTTCATGAATCTGATTAATATTGTGTGGAGAGAACAGTAGGAGGAGCAAAAACCCTTCCAGCTGCCACCTCTCCCTTATAAATCATCCACCCTGAGCTCCACAACAAAGAAGCTGGGGTGAGGCCTGGAAACATAATTTGGTTCCAGTATGTGCCACTACAGTGTGGGGGTTCAGAGTATTTTTGTCCTTTTTACACTTATCCACATAAGTTGATTCAGGCAAAGTTTAGTTATGCCTCTTCCAGAAATTAGGTATTGTCATTCTGAATCTGTGTTCCACCTATTCCACTGGACCAGCCTCACAGGAAGAAGTCAATCTCTTACATCAAAAGGAAGAGGGAAAGAAAAACAGAATAGGAAAATCTCCTATCTAGTTTTATTGACTGAAGCCTAGAGCATGGCTATGGGTTTATTGAACATTCTCAGCTTGTTTTCCATTGCATTCTCTCTGCTGTTGTGTTCTATTGATGTTCCACTGAAACAGTAATGGAGCATAACATACCTGCAACAGCAATCAACATAGGAGGTGCATTTTGTTCAGCAAACCAAATTGTTTACAGTATTGTCTTTTGCTTTATGAATGTTGCCAAGACATTCACAATATGCTCAGTACAGGGTATTCTCTTGAACACTGCATCAACATAGCTTACAAACTGTGGAGGCCTTTGGAAAGTGTTCACATGATATTATGGCCCAAGTCCAACTAATTTACAAAGGCAGTTTCCAAATGTTTTTTTTATTAAAACATAGGACTATTCATGCAGGATTTTGGCTGCTTCTAAGCAAGAGCCTAACAGCCTTAGGCTGTGTGAAACCCCAAAGCATAAAGATGAAGCAGGGAAGGGTTCCTTCCAGTATAGAACAATTTGAACTGCAATGTAGTAGAATATTTTGTTTATTTTATTTATTTGGAAACTTTATGTGTCACTTCACCAGAGACCTGCTTGAGGAGACGTACAGCTAAAATGATAAAACAAAACCATGCACTGCGGTCAGTGGATCGTGGAATTGGCCTGGGTGGAGCCACATGATAGGTTGGTCATTTTATATACTGAGCAGAATTAGGCCTTAGATATTTATGTGGCTTGGTAAGCACCAATCAGCAACCCTGTGGGGGGTATAGGGGTCTGACAGGGTCATCCTTGTGGCCGTGCGGCCAGGAATGAGGATTGCAGATTGCCTTTGGGGAGTGCCAGGATCCTCCATGCAGGCTATGTGGTTGTGTTGGAGGGATCCTCAGGGTACATCCTTATTGCTGGGCTGGCTGGTTGCAAACCACTTGCAGTTGGCTCCACCCAGGAGCTTGGGTGTCTTGTCCATTGTATGGCAAGGATGGGGCCATGGGAACCAAAGGCTTTGACCATGCCACTGTTTACAGATTGCCCTTGCCATCATTCTTATATATGTTAAATAAAGTGGCCCTTAGTTTACCCAACCTTTGGTTGTCTGACTCTTTGGGGGGAGGGGGGCAAAAGAAGCAACACAAAACTATCAAAACACATTCAGTAAACATACTTGCAATAGGCCAAGAAAATATTTTTCGCCCTTAAGAATAGTGAACATGGTTACAAATCTGCCCTGCTGTGTTTTGATCAAAATCTACTATGACCAACTGGGACTTGGTGTAACTTAGTAGCTAAGAGAATGAATTATGATCAGGGAGGTTTTTGGTCAACTGTAATCTTAGGCAAGCCACTCACAGCTTCACCATCTCATCAGCAGTATTTGGATAATAATATTCACTTACTTTATGGAGCACCTGTAAGGATTACAATTATTTATTTGTTTATTTACTTCATTTGTACCCTGCCTTTTTCCACAATGAAGACCCAAGGTGGCTTACATTACTCTCCTCTCCTCCATTTTATCCTCACAACAACTGTGTGTGGTAAATTAAGCTGAGAGTGACTCGCCCAAGTTCAACGAGTGAGCTTTCATGGCTTAAGTGGGGATTTGAATCCAGCTCTCCCAGATACTAAACTGACACTCTTAACCACTACATCACAAGATAATAGCTGGTATCCAGCCATTCTGCAGAGCAAAATTTGAAGCCTTCCATCAGTTTAAGAAGCTTTCCTCCATGGAATGGAAACCGCTCTTTCACAGGAGGAAGGCTTCAGACTTTGTTGCTAAACTAATCAGTAGGATACAAACCAATGGTTTCATACATTACATAATACCATGGCTTATTTTAATTATTAATAGTTTGTGATTCCATGGGTTTGTGCAAACCAGGTTTTGTGCAAAGAATGTGAAGCTCTTTGAATACTACCAGCACTATATAAATTCAGTGCAATTATCATTATAAGTTATTAAAATTAGACAGAGGATGAAAGTGTCTGCCAGTGTCCCTCTCTCAAAGCACTGTAGAATCACAAAATAAGTAGCAAATTATCATGGGCTTGGAATGACTTTCCTCAACTCACTTCACCTTCAACACCTCTGGCAGCCTTTAGACTGGTAGCATGGCAAAGAAAGGTGAGGAGAGACAGCTGGACAGCAGTCATTCCAAAGGTAAGTACTGAGTCATGATAGTGACTGTGTGAATATTGGCATTTTCTTTCTTGAGTCATTTCCAGGCAGAAAAAATTGGCCATTTACAGAATAAGGGCCATATTGGTCTTTTTCAAAAATAGCCATCAAGGAAAACTTGTCCAGCACTTTATTTACCTTGGAGTTTTGACACAGAGAAGATGATGTCAGTCTTGAGTGTGCTTTATGTAATCACGCAGGACACAAGCACACCTTGAGTATATATCAACCATGAACTGGAATTCCTGGTAGACTGCTCTGATACTTGGTAGCACTGACGGCAGGAGGCAGGAAGAAAGGATGAATCGCATGAATGCACTGATTTCCATCGATGGAACACAGAGCGCTAAACACTGGCATTCTAAGAAGGGCCTTGGCTGACATGATGGATAATGTTTTGACCAAGTCAAGACTTAGTTTGCATTGTTATTATCATCCTTTTTTAATCCTGAAAGGTCAGCTGTCAGTAGGAGTCAAAGTTTATCATCTTTTCCCCTCCCCTCAGGTTTTCATTTAACAGAAAGCAATGATGAATTTCAAGAGCAAGTGCTACTGCGAATAGTTCATAAGGACAGAAGTACACATAGCAGATCTTTTTGTACTTGACAACAAGAGAAGGCTCAGAGACTACACAAAAATGCAGAAATTATATTCTTCATTTCTGTATAGACTCCAAGGCCTCTCTTGTCAAGTAAAGATCCTAATTTTGTACTTTTATCCTGTTCTCTGTCTCTGTCTCTCTCTCTCTCTCTTAAGAGAGAGAGAGAGAGAGAACAACAACATTTTACAAACTTGAGCTCCATTTGCTATTTCAAAGATCAGGAAAAAAATATTGACACTATCCATCTCCCATGAATCAATGCCAATCATCCCTCATCATTTTATGTATTTATTTTTATTTCCTTCATTTTATTTCCTTCATTTATTTTACACCTTTCTCCATATGGAGAAACTGTGGCATATTACTTAGTTTATGTCAGACCTCCAATTGCAGGGAAAAAATGAATATGGAGTCACCAAATATGCAGCTTGAAGTTACTGGTTACAACAAAAGACACATATAAGTTATAGAGGAAGATGCAAAGAAGTGGCAGTGTCTTAATTTGCTCAATCAATCAATCAGCCTTTATTGGCATATAACAATTAAAATGAACAAGATACAAAAGGAATAAATTATGGTACAGTTAGGTAATATCCTAAATTATTTCTGAAGCTTCTCCTGGCACAGATTTATGGTGACTTGTAAGAACTTTGCCACTTTCTCAGTTATATCAGAGGAGGAATAATTCAAAAAGGCTGTAAACCTTGAAGGAATCTGAGAGGCCCATGATATTACCTAAAACAGAGCTTAAATATTTAAAATGAATATCTACATATAAATAACAATAGAGGAAAGTATGTGGGATTGTCTCAATGCAATTGGTGGTACAAGGACAATGTCTAGCTGACTATGCTATCTTTTTAAATCTGCCATATAAAATTGCAGATAGCATGGCATTAAATCTAGCTAAAGAAAAAGCTCTGCATTGCTGCAGTTCTTACAGAGAATATAGATATGGGGCCATACAACCTACTGCCGGTGGTATCTCCAAACTCAAAGGAGAGCAAGTTTTATTAACCATACTATATAGGTTTTGGAGTTCAATATCCAGAATTCTGTGTTTGATCATTTGATACGCAGCTGTTAATGGGTGCATAGACAATGAGTCCAGAGATATACCAACAGCAGTGATTTTTCCCTCAACTCTGAGAGCATTTGATGGATAAGGCTCAAGAAATCAGAGTTATAGTGCAGACACAGCCAGCATTTAATGGTTATAATTCATGCCCTAGTTTCAACAAAATTTAATCCAGTATCTAAGCAAAGGGCAGCATATGTTACACAATAAGGCATACCCAGAATTTTTCATAGAAATTTGGACTGGACATGTTCTAAAGAACGATTGAGTGCACTAATCCATATCGTTATGCCATATAGTAATTGTTGTTTCATTTTGGCATTGAAAACCTTTAATGCAGCTGGTACAAATTGGTTACCTCTATTATAAAAAAGGGAGTTGTAGCCATAGCATATTTGGCCATATTTAGTGCCGACTTGTGTTGAATGGTCCAAGACTCATTGTATTGAAAATATAGGCCTAAGTATTTGAAATGTTTGACCTGTTCAGTTTCCTTTCTATTTATTATCCATTTAAATAATTTCATCCCATAATTCAGTTGTATCTTATTAGTTATTTAAAAAAATGCAAAGCATCGATTCAGCAAGCATTTCAAGCTCTCCATGGAACACGATGGTAATATTGTGTCATCAGCATATAATAATAGGGGCACATGTATAGAACCTAGTTTAGGGCTATGGCAGTTGGCTCCTGTTACAGTGCTATCACTGAGGAAAAGGTTAAATAAAAAATGAGTTAAAATAAAACCATTTAACTCCTTTATTGGAGAGGATTTTTGGGGAGCTAAGGAGCATTTGATTTGCCAGTTTGTAAAGGTGTGTAATTTTTTAATTAGCATAAGTAGCCTGTTGTTAATGTTCATTTGGTTTAGTTTAGCTCAAAGTAATTCCCTGCCAAATGAGTCAAACGTTTAAGATCTAAGAAGGCAAAATATAATTTAGAATTACTTCTCTTAGTATATTTATTAACCAAATGGGATAAAACAATGCAATGATCTAATATAGTTTTCCTCTGACAAAAGCCCACCTGTTCTGGGCCCAAAATTCTCTGCTGTGTTATCCAGAGGATAAGCTTAGATAGCTTACCATATAACTTTCCAATTATAGAAAGCAGGCTTATAGGTCTAAAATTTGAGGGGGTTTTATAGTCCCCTTTTTTATAGACAGGAACCATTATCACATTTGTCCACACTGCAGACATTAGACTGGTCCTGTCTATCACTGTAAAAACAGCTGCAAGAGGAGTGGCCCACCAGTCTAGGTCCAATTTTAAGACTTCAGAGGATATCAGGCCATGGCCTTCCCTAGCTTCAATTGGATGATTGGTACTTTTATTTTACCAGGTGACATGGGTGGCCAATCGGGTAAATCCTCCAGGGAGAGATCAATTGGCTCATCAACACATACCCAATCATTATAAAACAAGGGTCAAAAAATAGATACCAAATGTAGGAAAAAATAGAGGGTGTGGCAGGAGCCTCCACACATAGTGATCCTGAAACTATAGCTAAGTTCTTAGAGTCACAATAGTAACTACAAGAGTTATGTAGGAGAATTTTCATGTCTCTGCATTCCCTGTCAAACCAGGGCTTTGCTGAGTTCCTTCACTCTTTGTTCGGTCTGTCAGGTTTTTGACTCAATGACTCTATTATATGAAATGTTAATGTATTATAAAGTTTAATAATTACTGTGAGCTCATCTGCACTGATTATAAATGATCTAAGTTCAAGAAGAGGGTTAGATTAAATAATTGTTGAGTTTTTTTGTATAGAGACATCATCCCACAAAATCCTAGGCAGTAGATTTGGCTCAACATACTAGGTCAAGGTATAATGGGGAGATTCAGAAAAAAAGCTAAATTTGAGAGTCAGAATGAGGGGGAAATGATCACTAATAATAAAATCATCCAGAGTGAAATCTAAAACATAAATCTTCAGTGAAGTGGAAACCAAAAAAAATAATCAATCACAGCCTCTTGTTAATACAAAGTAAATTCACCAGAGTTGGGAAAGTTAGTTAATCCATTCAACCAGATTCTATTAAATTGGACACAAAATTTAGCAAGGCAATTAGCTGTGGTCTGCTAAGAGTCTGTAACCAGAAAGGAACCTATTTTTACAGATATTAGAGCAGTCACTACGATGAGTTCTACAACATTTACTATTAATTATATTTTATTCATTGTATGTTTCTGAATGCACTTTACCATAGCTATATTGCCATTGATGTTAATGTTTTAATAATTTTATCTTGTATTTTATATTGATATTTATATCATTGTCTTTTATTGTTTCCTTATGTAAGCTGCCCTGAGCCTGCCTTGGTGGGGAGGGCGGGGTAAAAGTTAAAGTAATAAATATAAATAAATAAATAAATAAATTGTTCCTTTTATTCTTAATGCTAGGATTTGCATTTGCCCCAGCACCCCATTAACATGGGTTTAACCATAGCACAGATTTAACTAGTTTATTAAAATAGCCACTGTACTATGTTTATCTGTTGATAGTTGACTTGCTGTACGAGGTACTATATTGTAACCTAATGCCTTTATATTTTCATTTAGTTATGCCACTGTCATTTATATATGTACTTTAATAATATTATAATAAAATTTTGAAAATTGTGTCTTCCTTTGCAGGAACACATCCAGCCTGTCCTAAAAGCACTGCACTGGCTGCCTATAGCATACTGGATTCGGTTCAAGATGCTGGTTCTTACCTTTAAAGCCCTATATGGTCAGGGACCTACTAACCTGAGGGACCACCCTTCCCCATACGTTCCCCAGAGAGCACTAAGATCGGGGTCCCAAAATCGTCTGGCTCTCCCAGGCTAGCTGTGACAAGGGCCAGGGCCTTTTCTGTGGCAGCCCCTTACTGGTGGAATGAGCTCCCAGATGACATCAGGGCCCTGTGGGACCTTTTACAGTTCAGCAGGGCCTGTAAAATGGAGCTCTTCTGCCAGGCTTTCGATTAGGATGCTGCCTTTTAATATTGTGGCCCTGGCCCCAACATCAGCACTAACTTAACAACTAACAGCCTGCCAAGAACCCAGATTATGGTGGTAGTTGGCCATCTGGATGTGAGAGAATGCCACCATCTTTTATTAATATTTATGTGCCTTAAAACCAGAATTTTATATACCGTGGTCTTAACATGTCTTGTTGTTTTAATATTTAGATATATTCTGCAAGCCACCCTGAGCCTGCCATGGTGGGGAGGGCGGGATACAAATTAAACAAATAAAATAACTAATAAATGAAAATTTAAAAATAGGCAATGTATGTCATCACTATTAAATATGCTAATATTAAATTGGTGGGTGTCTTTGGTAGCCTAACCATGGCTTCCTTTGTGTGATAAACCCACCATGGCTCCAAACTCAGCCAGTGGCATCTGCTGGTCTTATTTATCCTCACCTACACATGATGTGCTAAGAGGTTCCAAGTCCCATCCACCAACTTTGATGAGATGTAAAGTCACTACCAGGTTCAGAAAGATATTTTTCAGCACTGAGGGCACTCCTTCCCAAGCCCCATCCCACTGTAAAGCCAGTGATGCTATGTTCAGGACACTCCATCACACCTAGTGCCTCAGGGTGCTTACCAATCACCTCTATCTATCACAAGCAACTTGCTGTATCCTTGCCAAACAAAGGAGTTAGCACAGCTTAACACCACCTGCCCTACCTGCTGATTATAATATCTGGCAGGTCTTGATGTAGAGCAGCCAAATAGGCATCACATCACTCAAGACAGAGATGCATGCCATTGTCCCTATATAGAAGAGGTATATCAGACCTAATGGCCTGGTGAGTCATCCATTGCTTCTTTGCATGCTGCTTCATGGAACCTATATTTTGCCCTCTCAATCTTGGCTGGCTTCAATGCCCCCCCCCTTTTCTGCAACAACTTGGTTCATACCAGAACTCTTGTGGGCACCATTCCCTAATCTTCTTCAAGTCCCTAATTATTCTGTGCTAGAGCAATTCCTTGCATCTGCACCAGATCATTTTCACCCAGATGCAAGACCAGGACTTCAAGATGATTGCCCTCTCTTAGAACCTAATGGTGAGGAGCCTTACCTTACCCCAAAGCCTTGTCCTATGTTAAGCCTTCTTAACTCTCCTAATAAAAGCAGCCCTATGCCTAAGAAAAGCTTTACTGGATGCAACCGCCCAACAAGCAGTATTAAATGCCCTAAACCCACCTACATTTACCTGAGTAATGTTCTGAAATACCCATGCACAAAGGCCCTACTACTTGATTGGACAAGCGGAAAGCAGATCTTATATCCCCACACTCCCAAATTAATCTAAAGGGTTGGCTGGAAACAAGCCTAAAGCAGATTTCATGTCATGCTTTTCTGACATGGCCCCTGGACTGTGTGCCCCACCCTAGATGCATAGTGGACTGAACCCAGATAATCCAGCATACCCTCATTGACTGACCCACTCCAGGTAACGGACAGATGGTAATTGTTTCTGTATTCTCCTGCAGCTTTTTTTGAGTAGCCATCAAGTGATGACAAATTCAATTACCAAAAATTTAAAGTGGTGCTGCTTAGGACCCACAATCCTACTTTGTCCCCCCCTCTTGGTGGCCCTGGGGAGGAGGAATACTCCTGCCCCCCCGCTGATTTCTGAACAGGAGAAAATCCCAGCAGAGAGCTATTTATTTTGGAACAGTGCATGGAACATTCTGAGTATGTGCTGAACCAAAGTTTTATGAATAATTCATTGTCTGGGCTATTTCAATTTCTGAAAATAGAGGGGAGGGGAAGCAGGAGCCCTTCCCCCACACCTCTCCCCCTAGATAGATAGATGATAGATGATAGATAGATAGATAGATAGATAGATAGATAGATAGATAGATACCTTATATATAGGTATATAGATAGAGATTTGTATATATGTATATAGGGATACATACACTAGACCCAACTTCCCCACCCAAAAAGTAACATGTAGTTTGGCTCTAACCCTCAAGCCACAAATTCTCTAACCCAGGCAAGCTTGATTTGAATTCATTGTTTTGATTTAGCTGTTCCTCTAAGCAAATCAAAATCATGAATCTTTATTTTCATGACACCATTAGACACATCTAAAGCAACCACTTGGAATCCACTTAAATAGCACATTCTGTTTATGAAGCAGAAAGTGATGTTAACATCAGTACAGAATGTATTGTTACATAAAGGTGTTCCTGTAGGTGTGTGAAAGTGTCTTAAAACTATTTTTATTTTGTTCAGTGTTAGGCTTTTTGCTTAATGTATTCAAATATGTTTATAAAATATGTTTAATGTTTTGATGCATGAAAATGGCTCCAGTGTTTATGATAATGTATAAAAACTTTCTACACTCGTCTTTCACTTTAAACATAAAGTATGAATTAATATACTAATGCAGAAATACTTATGTCACCACCAAGTATTTTGCACAAATACAATTAAAAAAAACTTTTTAAAAAGAAAAATCAATTTGCAGTAAAAAAGGAAGGGGGTTGTTGCTGGGGCTGTTACGGCATTACTGATTGGCTCAAAAGAGAGATGCAGTGACTTCTGATTTTTGGTGGCTTGCTCTTGGACGTGCCTCATCAATCCTACAATGGAGACGTGCCAAGCCAAGGCATCCAGGAGGGGTCTTGGCTGGTTCCAGACCCCCCTCCCCAGAGTCTCTTCAGGAGACTCCCAGCCTGGGGGCCCGGAATAAGCCTCTCTCAAGGCAACGGCTGAGGGATTGAGCCTTGCCTGTCCTTGAGAGGTTCTGATGCCAGGGAGCCAGTATGGTGATCAGACCTGACCTCCGGACGAGCAGACAAAAAAATGTGAAAGTAACCCCAACAACAATTGAACTTACCTAAACAGTTAGTCAATCAAACCTCTACATAAGCGAAGAAGTCTCGGTGTGCTAAATCGATCCAAGAAGAAGTGGTGGGTGGGGAAGGGTTGGAGATCCACCCCACCCCCCGAAGTGGAGCGGTGCATAAACAAGACAGAAAAGAGAAAAAGAAAGGAACTAACTGCATGAGACTCTTTTCGAGCTTGAAAGCTACATTTTAAGACAAGAAACGTTGAATTCAGAGAAACTTTACTTTAAAACTAAAATTTTTCTTCTTTGTAAACAAACGGCTGGGAGAGCGAGGAGAATGGTGGTGGAAAAGAAACTTCCTCCAGGAAGTTCAACACCAACGACTCCCACCCAGGTGGAGGAAGCAGTTGCAGACTTTCCCAATATGCTCGCAGCAGCATTGCGCCCTCTGCTGGAGCAGATGTCAGCTATCAACATCAAGCTGGACTCCATCCAAACTCAGCTAGCGCACATTGAAAAAAGAGCCTACAAGACAGACAAAAGGATTGAGAAAGTTGAAACAAGGACTATTGATATTAAGCAAGAACAGGAAGAAGTTAAAAAAGAAAGAAACACAGATAAAAATCAACTGCTTCATCTTCAACTAGAAAAATCTATGCATGTTCTACGCTTCCAAGGAGTTCCTGAACAGAAGGGAGAAGATTTAATTGCTTCAATTTTGGATTGCTTCAATTTTGGATCTTAAAAAAGAGGATCTTCAGAATGATATGGACTTGGCATACCATACATATCCTGATTTTATACGAAAAAATAAATTACCTGGAGAAATTTACATTAAATTCTCCAAGAGAACAATGAGAGACAATGTTTTAAAAGCTACAGAGGGGAAAACACTTAAAATTAAAGAGGAAGAAATTAAAATTTTAAAAGGTATTCCATTCGAGATCCGGAAATGAAGGTGACAATACAAAGACTTAATTCTTTTCCTGCAAAACAAATTAATAACCTACAGATGGACTTTTAATTATTTAATATTATGTAATAATCATTAATATTTAATATTAATTATTTAATTATTTAATAATTAATAGCCTACAGAAGGACTTGTGTTCAAATATAATGATAAGAAAATTAAAATTGACTCTGTCCAAAAGGCCAAAAACTTTTTGAAACAGCAATTGAGTGCACATAAAGATGGCGACTCAAATTTGGCGGAAGGAGAGGAACCCAATGAGGAAGAATTAGGCAACACTTCAAATGACCCTAGCAGCTCAACTTCAGAGCCCGAGAAAGGAGCAGCAGCACCTAAGACACCAAAAGTGAAGAAGAAGAAGCTCAAGAAATAAATGTTTCCTCTGGATTACAAAAGATTTGAACTTAGCGTAACTATACTCTATTTAACAGAGTTTTGAACTCTCTGTTTTCTTGTTCTCTATTGCTATTACAGGAGTGATTTATGTAACCTAACACAAAATTCTTGTCCTAAGTTAGTGATAGTGTTTTCCCTTGTACCCTTACCCTTAGGTAGTAAGATGTAGTTTATAAAATTAATAAAATATTAGAGAGAGAGAGAGAGAGAGAGAGAGAGAGAGAGAGAGAGAGAGAGAGAGAGAGAGAGAGATGCCAGAATATCCATGTCATTCTTTTAAAAAGCTTTTTAAAACTTTTTATTCTAATTAACTGGTAGCTAGGGAAAAAGACTCTATGAGGTTAAACTGAAACTTAATCCTGACAAAATTGCATGGGTATAGGGCAGGGATAAATCTGATCTAGAAACAGATCTCCAGTCAATGTTGAGTGGGGTTATGCCTCTCTGAAGGAACAAGCTCACTGTGTGGGTGTGTTCTTGGATGTCTCATTGAGTCTTGGTGATGAAGGCAGCCAGGAATTCATTCTTCCAAGGTAGGTTGGTTCTTTGGCTCTGGCCTTTTCTGGAAAATGTGGACCTAGCCACAATCACATGTCTCAATTACACCCAGGATGAAAAAAACATACAGGAGACAAGTGGCACTTTAAACTCTCTCTCTCTTCCAGCATAAGCCCTTGTGGTCTCAAATCTACTTGTTCACATAAAGTGCACTGGCTCCTCATAGGGTTGCCAGCCTCCAGGTTACAACTATTACAACTGATTTCCAGGCATAGAGATCGGTTCTCCTGGAGAAAATGACTGCTTTGGAGAGTGGACTCTATGTAATTGTACCTTGCTGAGGTCCATCCCTTCCCCAAACCCCATCGTACCTAGGCTCCACCCACAAAATCTCCATGTATTTCCCAATCCAGAGCTGGCAACCCTACCTCCTCACTAGGTAGATCTTTTATATAGGGGGTAGGGGGGAAATGAACATGAGGCATAAAATGTACAAAGTACATGATGAACTACAACTGCAACAAATTAAGTCAGTCAGTCAGTTAGCCTTTATTGGCATAAAACAATAACTTAAAAGAGGATTACCATAAAAGAGAAATATGAAATATCTGTCACCCCATTGATCACCAGGGTTGATTTGGCTGATCTGGCTGGCTAGGCGGGTGTCCCCTACCTCCCTCACTGCTCCATGTCCATCCCTCCTGAAGCTGCATGCTCGGTCGAAGAGGACGACCATCCCAGATAGACGACCAGGAGTGTACCGTTCTTTAGTCAAGGGTATACAAACTGCAACAAATTGCAAAGGGTGACCTAAAATTTTTAAATGAATAAATTAATCAATCCTGCTGAGCTGTCATTGCTACAATGGTACTGGGTTCTGCTTGGCACTAGCACATTTCACCAGTTCTGCTGGGTTTCCAAGCCCACCCTTGCTTGGATTGTGACTGTGTACTTAACATCAGTCCTGTTGAGCTGGCATTGCCACAATGGCACTGGGGTTTGATGGACACCGTACATTGCACTGGTTCTGCTGGGCTTCCAAACCACCCCCCTTGCTTGGATTGTGATTGTGTGCTTTACATCAGTCCTGTTGAACAGGCTGTGATTAGCCCCTGTTTCTTCACTGCGAGGTACATTTTTCTTTCCAAAATTCTTAGTTCCCTTCAGGTACTGAGCTGGTCCCTGGTAGTGTGATAATACTTGTGACTATAAATCTGAATGTCCCACCCTGTTACAGAACCTGATTTGGCTTTTGCCCAGCACAGGAACTTGTCAGGAGAAAACAGGAGCCCTCTTTTTAGATCACTTGAAATGGCACTGGAGAATGTGTACATTGAAAAATTTAAAAAAAGATGTTACTTAATAGGCAGGGATGGTATGGGTAGTCAGGAATTGGAAATGCTGAGGTAAATGTTGTTGGTAAAACAGTACATTTTTCAGTTGACTGACAAGATGGTGTTGTAGCAGCTTATTTTTACAGATTCTTGGTTCTTATCAGTGAGAGATGGTTGACTAAGTGCTTTGGTTTCAGTTACAAGCTTTCTGCATGCAGCTTCCTAATAACGGTTCAGTTTTTCTAGAAAGGTCATTCTTTTAGTGTATCAAATTATTTTCCATTTTCTGAAATCACAATGTGTCTTCTTTCCCTTGAGTAGTTATAACTGTTTCCTTTCACTACAAACTAGGGACTGTCTCAGTGCCAATTCCCTGTATAACTGGACAGGACTTATATTTCTTCCTGAAAATATAACCCTTTTCTTTTTGGCTGATTGGGAGCTTCAATCTGCCACCCAGTCACTTTTTGCCACAATCTCAAAGCCGAGTTCTTGGCGTTTATGTGAAAACGTACTTCAGCTTTAGCTGATACTAGACTCTGCATTCTTAGATAGGATGCTTTCTTATGATATGTTTAACTCAGCTAAAACCAGGAGTCTCTCCCTTTATTCCAAAGGTGAATCTGTCTGACAAACTTTTAGTCAGACTCTTCAGACATCCACTCCTTTAGCTGAACTTTTACTTTACTGAACAGTAACTGCTGCTGAACTCAAACTCACTCTCCCCTCAGCACACAGCTGATCTTATATTTCCCTCAGCTAGCACTGGCCAATCAGAGGAAAAGGAGAAGCCTATCACTGAAGCTGAACATTCTAGAGCAGAGTTAACTATTCATGTCCCTTCTCTGATTTTACTGAATTAGTGAAACAGTGTTTTAAATGTAGGCAGGGGTCTTTTGGGGGGGGGGGAGCGCACCGGAGCGCAGCTCCGGGAGCTCAGGAGCCAAGCCCCGCCCCCAGCCGGCGTCCCGGGGAGTCTTTCAGGCAGCCGAATGTCAGTTTCAGCTCCATTATATCCTATGGGCCATTGAAGTCAATGGTGAAAACATAGGGTATATTCTGGAGGCTGGAGGGCAGGGGTTTGAGGAGAGGCTCCAAACTCACAGGATAGCTGATGGAGCCTCTCCCCAAGATACCCACCAAGTTTCAAGAACACTGGATCAGGGGGTCCAATTCTATGGGCCCCTAAACAGGTTGCCCCTATTCCCTCCATTGTTCTCTATGGTGGGAAAAAAGTAATTTTTTCCCCACCATAGAGAACAATGGAGAGAATAGGGGCAACCTGTTTGGGGGTCCATAGAATTGAACCCCCTGGTCCAATGTTCTTGAAACTTGGTGGGTATCTTGGGGAGAGGCTCCACCAGCTACTCTGTGAGTTTGGAGCCTCTCCCTCAAACCCCTTCCCTCCAGCGCCCAGAATATACCCTATGGTTTCACCATTGACTTCAATGGCCCATAGGATATAATGGAGCTGAATTGCCACCAAATTTCTTTCATTCCCTCCTTTCCTTCTCTCTTTTTCCTCTTTCTTTCTTTCTTTCTTTCTTTCTTTCTTTCTTTCTTTCTTTCTTTCTTTCTTTCTTTCTTTCTTTCTTTCTTTCTTTCTTTCTTTCTTTCTTTCTTTCTTTCTTTCTTTCTTTCTTTCTTTCTTTCTTTCTTTCCCACCTTCTTTTCTCTTTTTTCCTCCTTTCCCTGTTTCCCTCCTTCTTCCCTCTCTTTCTTTCCCTCCCCTTTCCTTCTCTTTCTTTCCCTCTTTCCTTCCTTCTTTCCTTCTCTCTACTATCTCTCTATCCTTCCCTCTTTCCTCCTTCTGTGGCCCAACTCTCATGAGGAGTTTAAACTTTAAACCCCTTCTCTCTTAGCTCCCCCACCCAGACCAGCTGGGGAAGGGAAGGGGAGGCTTTTGAAGATGCCTCCCCCCCTTTGCTTCCCCTTCTGATATTACTTCCAGTGATGTCAGGGGGCGTGGCATATGCTAATAGCCGAATAGCTCATTAGCATACCATATGCTAATGAGCTCCTGCAGCTGTTTTTCTACTAAAAGACCCCTGAATGTAGGCCAAATCTGCATTTGTCTTTCCCACTGGTGCCCCAGCCTTCTGACTCCATCTTCAAAAAAGCTGTCTACATTTGCTTTTGTTTTCACACTTCAACAGTGCTAGTATACTTTTGCATGTCTGCATATGTTTATCACCCTTTCGTGGCGACTCCACTGTCATTGCGCCTCAACAACCACTTTAAATGAATCATCTCCAAACAACTCTTCAAACAAGCATAGAGAAAGATGGGGTCACAGGAGCATGAAACTGATTTAAAAATGCAAATGCAGATTTGACTGTAGTCTGTCACACTGGCATTGCCACAATGGCACTGGGTTCTGCTGAGCATATTTCACTAGTTCTGCTGGGCTTTCAAAAATGTCCCCCACATCCAGATTCTACTGCAGAGATTACTGGAACTTTGATTCTGTTCATCTAGGCTTCTTTTGCTCTTGCTTTTTTCTATTTCCCCCCCTCCATTGGAAGCAAATTTGGTGCATCTACCTCAAAAAATAGTTTCAACAGAGCCCCAGATTCATCTGGATGGATTCCCCATTGACTATAATTGTCCCCATGGTATATAATGGAACAAAAAAAATTAAAAATGGGTTTCCAGAAAAATCTCAAATCCAAATACCACATGAGTAGTAGAATTCAGGAATATTGGGGATACTGATATTTTTCAGGTCCAATATACCCAAATCCAAAAAATAACATTTGTGTGTGTGTGCGTGCACATCCCTAGTGTAGTGGTTTGTGATTCATCTCTCCACTATCTAGTGTGTCGTCTACCAGTTTCGAACTGCCTTAAAAGTGTGCTTTATTTACTCATGCTTTAGCAATGCCCATTTATCAGTTTTTTTCTGTAATTTTCTGCAATCATCTGCATCCTACTAATGGTTTATCCATGCTTTTCCTTTATCATGCATCTAATTCAGTTTGCAGTTTGCAATATACTTTGTAGTGTATTGTGCAGTAATGCCTTCCACTAAACCATTTAATTCATATCACTAAAACTTTGGAGTCAGCATCATCCTACTGACATCACTGGGGTGATAAGAACCTGTAAAAATGAGGCCTCTTGCTTAAGGGCACCAAATTAACACAAGTATGCCCCCTTTATAATTAATCCTCTCATGGAAAAAGGAAATGCCAGCTATTAATAAAAGTTCATCAAACCGGTCTGTAGTAGGGATGTGCACTCGATATATACCGAGCTGAATAAATACCTGAAAAATACCTTATCAGTATTTTCCAGGTATTTTATTCAATCATATCAAATTTTCTAATCTGATCTAGCTACTGATCCAGCTGAGCTCCCCCCCCCCATCCAATATTATTAAGTTTTCATTTGGGCTCAGCCAAAGCGGGGCAAGTTCACCCACCTTCCAGATGAACTCACACCGATTTTCGGTTCCTTGTGCGTGGCTTAGCTTTGCAAAAGGGAAAGTTCCCTTTAAATAGCATTTGCAAAGCCAAGTCACACATGTGTCTTCCCTTCTCTCTCTGAGGTGTGTCGCAGTGTGGGCACACATCAGCAACTGAAGAGGAGGTATTTAAAGCCTTCCCTCACTGAGCTGTGCTGCCACCACTGTGTGACTGGGGTCGGGGAGGTATTCAGAGTTTAAATACCTTCCCTCCCTGAGTTGTGCTGCAGCAGTGGCCCACCTCAGCAGGGGAAGGAAGGTTTTTAAAGTTTAGATACCTTCCCTTCCCTCTCTGAGTTGCACTGCAGTGGTGGCCCACCTCAGCAAGGGAAGTGGAAGGTATTTAAAGAGATTGTGGTCTCTTTAAATGCATCCCCTTCTGTTGCAGAGGCACGCTGCCCCTGCAGCATGACTCAGGGAGGAAGGGAAGGGAAGGGAAGGGAAGGGAAGGGAAGGGAAGGGAAGGGAAGGGAAGGGAAGGGAAGGGAAGGGAAGGAAGGAAGGGAAGGGAAGGGAAGGTATAGAACTGAATAAATTCAGCAATACCAATAATTTCCTGTATCACAATATCATACTGATATTGGGATCTGGAAATATTGGTATTTACTGATATTTTTCAGGTTTAGTATACCCCAAACTGAAAAATACCATTTTTAATGCACATCCCTAGTCTGTAGTCCAGGAGATTCCAATATAGGAGTCCAAGGTCCAGACAAGGGTCTATATCATTCAAGCAAGATCCAGCAGGGGCTTACAAGTTAATCCATTTCTTTTTCTCAGCCAGCAGCATGCAGAAAGCACCAGAAGAGAAATTACTGCGCAGGATAGCCTGACTGACTAATGGGAGCTCTCCTAATCCCTTCCTGGGATCAGATTGGCTGGGAGACCTGCCTCTTCCCCCCGACTCTGCTTTTCAGGGAACAAAACCAAATTGTAGGCAGAAAACTAAGCCTCCTTACTTGACTCTAGATCTTTCCCATCATTTCAGATGAAAAATTATTGGAGTGTGGAATCTATCACAAAACGCTTCACTGTGTTCCTACTTTACTATATGTGGATGATGCTGTGATTCTTTCTTTTACTAGGGTAGGTTTAATATGCCTCCTATCAGAGTTTGCTACCTACTGCAGACAGAACTCCCTTTTTGTTAATTTTGATGAGACCAAAATATTGGTCTTTTCTAAATCCTGGAAATGCTTTTGTTGGCGAATAGAGGGTAGAGAAATTGAACAGGTTAAAACATTTAGATACCTTGGCATTTTGTTTCAGTATAATTTAAAATGGTCTTCCCACCAGGAGCATTCCCTCACTTTGGCCAGAAATAAGATTGCAGCTATAATGCATTATTTCCATCAAAGATTTAATCAATTTGTTCCAGCTGCCCTTAGAATTTTTCAGGCCACAGCCATCTCTTGCCTGTTGTATGGGATCCCTGTGTGGGGTCGAATCTGTATTTGCATTTTTAAATCAGTTTCATGCTGCTGTGACACCTTCACATGAAACTGATTTAAAAATGCAAATGCAGATTCAACCTGGATCCAAGGTTTTGTCTAAAGAGGTTGAATGTATTAATGCTCTATTTCTGTGCAGGAGACTTGGGCTCCCCAGTTCTGTTGCTTACTTCACTCTTTGTGCTGAGTTGGGTTTACATCTTATTGAATTGTTATTAAGTTTTGGCTTTGTCTCCATTTTAGCCCCCCCCCAATAGTCTTATTGTTATCCTCTCTGTGGACCCTTATACCTCAAATTGGTCTCAATTTATAGTGTCTAAAATAAAATCCACTGATATTGATCTGGATTCTTTGGCCAATTTGGGGAAATGGATATTCTTTGGATTGTCCAAAGGAGGATTTAGGACATTGAAGCTCAAATACTTAGTGCTGGTAGTTCTAGAGTTTGTTCTCTATGTTTTCTTGGTCTTTTTCCCGCATAAGAATCTATAGCCCAGTATTTTTCTAATTTGGTAAATCCTTTACACCGTAGGGCTTTTATGCTTGCTAGGTTCAATCTCTTCCCTTCAGCTATTTTGACAGGTAGATATAAGGGTATCCTGTCCTTATTAATATTTGAATTTTGGTTCCACCACATTCTATGCTTGCCATAATTGATTCGGCACAAGAACTGGCAGTCAGAGGACACTGGCCAGGGCTGACTGGCTGCTTGGCGAAGTCCCGCCCACGTCAGCCCCAGTCAGTGTGTTCGGCTCAGTCTGCACCAGTCCTCCGACAGGAGAGGACCGTCTGGAGTGTGAGCGCAGGGACAGGCCCTCAAGGCTGAGGCAGGTGAGAGAAGCCCTTTTCCGCCCCCCACACCATCCCCTGGGCCTTCTATGGGGGCAGTAGGCCCAGAAAAGCCCTTTTCCGCCCCCCACACCATCCCCTGGGCCTTCTATGGGGGCAGTAGGCCCAGAAAAGCCCTTTTCCGCCCCCCCACCATCCCCTGGGCCAGCTCTGACACAGCTGTTCTCTCAAAGACAGTTTGTGTTAGAGTTCTCTCAGCCCCATCTCCTCACAGGGTGTCTGTTGTGGGGAGGGGAAGGAAAAGGAGTTTGTAAGCCGCTCTGAGACGCCTTTGGGCAGTGAAGGGCAGGGTATAAATCCAATCTCTTCTTCTCTTCTTCTTCTTCTATGGGGGCAGTAGGCCCACAAAAGCCCTTTTCCGCCCCCCCACACCATCCCCTGGGCCTTCTGTGGGGGCAGTAGGCCCAGAAAAGCCCTTTTCCATCCCCCCCACACCATCCCCTAGGCCTTCTGTGGGGGCAGTAGGCCCAGAAAAGCCCCTTTCCGCCCCCCTCACACCATCCCCTGGGCCTTCTATGGTGGCAGTAGGCCCAGAGAAGCCCTTTTCCACCCCTCTTCCCTTCCTTTCCCCCCTTTCCTTTCTTCCTCTCTCCTCTCTCCTTTCTTTCACTCTTTCCCCCCTTCCCCCCTTCCTTCCCCCCTTCCTTCCCCCCTTCCTTCCTTCCTTCCTCCAACCCTCTCTCCCTTCTACCCTCCCTCCCTTCCTTCCTCGGGCCCCTTGTCTTCCACCACAACGGGCTTTGCTCCCTAGTTCCTTATAAAGAAAGAGTTTGCACCTGTTTTTACAATGAACCTGTGCAACGTATTCTTTTTTGCCCTCCACATTATGTTTTGCAACATCATTATTTGATCTGTCCCCTTCTTTTTTCTGTAAAATTCATGACCAATAATGACTTAAGGTTTTTTCCTATCTGACAAATTTCCTGAAATTACTGAAGCTGTTGCTGAATTCTTATAATGTGTATGGAAGCTAAGGGTTAGAGACAGTAATACTTAGATTTTTTTTTCTTTATTAATCCCAAATGGGTTTTGTTTGGTGGAAATCTTTATTAAGTGTGTGTGTGTGTGTATATATATGTGTCTGTGTGTGTGTGTGTGCAGTTTTTTTGAATTTCTGATTTGTTGTATTATTATGCCATTAAAGGTTTCTCTCTCTCATCATGGATTCTAATGGAAAGAAAATATTATTCTAATGCAGGATATAATTCTAATGGAAAGAGGGACTGGAGGGACTTCCAGTGTGTGGACAATTGTAGTCCAACAGAACAAGAGGAAGATAACTGCTAAGCAACAAGAGGAAGACAATTAATGAAGAATGAAAACTTCTGAAGAAAATTTAACTTGAAATAAGTTTATAACTGGTTGCTCATTAAGACCAGTTTAATGGTTTAATGGTTGTCATATATTCATGTCAATGAAAATTATAAACGATTATTTTAATAGCTATTGTTATTTCTTTATGTTTATGAAATTTGTAAATTTACCAAATATAAAGTACAGTAGCCTAAATATTACAGTGATTGTGCGAATGCTCACGTCACTGATCAGGTGGGGCTCCTGAATGCATGTCAGTGCCTGCTTCTCACACAGCAGATGAATATCCCTCACATTGAGAAACAACTGACCCCACAAGGGGAAGGAGACGACCAACATAGGGTTTTAAATGAAGGAGAGCAAACAACAGAGGCCTGAAAAGGTCAAAGAGGAGGTGGAGTGGCACTGTATGTGAAGAGAGGGTTTGTTTGTCAAGAAATATTAGAGGAGGAGGGCGACAGCCCAGTGGAAAGTATCTGGGTGAGGATAAGGGAAGGAAAGATAAGCAGTATTGTGACTGGAGTCTTCTACAGACCTCCTGACCAAGATGAAGATGTGGATGCTGCCCTCCTTGAACAGCTTGACGGGGTATCCAAACAACATGACCTAGTAATTATGGGTGATTTCAACTTCCCTGATATGTGCAAGGAGATAAACTCTGCAAAGCATCCATAGTCACACACATTCCTGACCTGTTTGGCTGACAACTTCCTTCATCAAATGGTGAAGGAAGCTACGAGGAGCTCAGCAATACTCGACTTAATATTGACCAACAAGCAAGGGAAGGTAGATGGGGTGAAGGTGTTGGGGTCCTTAGTGGGAAGTGACCATGTCATGCTAGAATTCCTTTTGATATGGAGGACCAAGAAAGTTTGTAGCCACATATGTATGTTAGATTTCAGTAGGACAGACATTAATAAACTCAGAGGCGTTATGAAAATCATTCCATGGGCAAGACTGTGTCAGCTATGTTGCCATGGCAGGTGGATGGGGAGGGGGGACAAAGTAGAGTCTATTGCTGTGCTGGAATCTTAATTTTCGTTTTTCCTTGCCTCGTCTTATCTGCTAGCCTAAGCCTTGGTACCAGGCTGCTGATGCTTTCGCTGGGAACCTAGACCTGTTAGTTTAGGCAGGCTTCAGCTTAATCCCTGATTGGCTCAGACCCATCAGGGGACCCTGTTTTGAAGTGTGTATATCTTCTCATTTCGCAGGCTTGCAATTAGTTCTGACACAGGATTTATGCACAGATGACCTGCTTTTACTGTACTCAATAAACTTGAACCTTCTGAAGGAACGTTGTTGAGAACTTATTGCTGCAGGACTCTGACAGAGTGTCAGAACCAATGTTCTCTCTAAATTGTGGGATCTTGTGAGCAAAAATTCTACTTTGTGAGCTACTGGCATTAAAGTTGTGAGCAAGTGATTTGGCTACTGGGTAAATTAGTTTGCTCTCGAGCCACCCTTCCTGAGCTAAGACAAAAATCTGTGAGCTGGAGGCTAAAAAACTGTGAACTAGCTCACACTAACTCAGCTTAGAGGGAACACTGGTCAGAACTAATATAATCCCTGACCTTGTACCTTACCATGAGTGATAAGGAAGACAGGGGTGTTCCAGCTACCACTGCAGAAGAGGCCCCCACTACAATGGGGACCATTACCACCACAGGGACATGTTGTGGGAGAGATGGACTCAGCTGGAAGAAGCCCTGGTGGGACCCATACTCGTGGGCCCGCTTCTCCACCCAGACTCAAGAGTTGTGGGTGACCAGCCCTCGGCTGAGGGTAACCAGCCGGTATGATCAGTGTTCCCTCTAAGCTGAGTTAGTGTGAGCTAGCTCACAATTTTTGAGCCTCCAGCTCACACCTTTTTGTCTCAGCTCAGGAAGGATGGCTCCAGAGCAAACTGATTTCTGCAGCAGCCAAATCACTCGCTCATAACTTTAATGCCAGTAGCTCACAAAGGAGAATTTTTGCTCACAAGACTCCACAGCTTAGAGGGAACATTGGGTATGATTACCTTCCCCCTGTAGAGAATGAGTGGGAGTTCAGGAGGTATGGCAGTGGGGCCGAAGACCAGCTGGAATGTGTGAAACACCAGCTGCAAGCCCAGCAAGAGGAGATGCAAAGAGAGATGCAGGACAAGATCGCTACTACAGAGCAATACGAGCTGTGGCTGCAGCACCCCGCCGTGCCATCGGCTCTCCCAGCCAGCCAAGTACCCCCAGGACAGCAGCAGCCTCCCGGGCAGCAGCCTCCTGCACAGCAGCCAGTCTCCATGGGGCTGGGCACCCCGGCTGTGCCACCTGGGCAGCCCTTCCACCGACCCCGGGGCTGGAGCGGTCCAGAGAGCTGCTGGATGCTACATTTGATGGCAATCTTGAGAAGCTCACCTTTTTCCTACTGCAAGTGTGCAAGTTCCTTCAGGATTGGGCCACACCTTCCTGTCGGACGAGCACTGGGTGGACTACATCAGGTTGTGCCTGAGAGAACATTCAGCTGACTGGTATGTTGGGCTGCACAACCTGTGAGGTCCTGAACTCCAGGAAGTGCAAGCATTCATGTGGGCCTTGCAAATGCAATATGAGGATCCTATGGAAGTGGAGAAAGCCTGCACCAACTTGAGAGCACTAAAGCAAGGAACTCGGTTGGTGCGAGAGTA
The DNA here is from genome assembly GCA_029375565.1 of Gekko gecko. Lineage (NCBI taxonomy): Eukaryota > Metazoa > Chordata > Lepidosauria > Squamata > Gekkonidae > Gekko > Gekko gecko. Next base: position 147,997,053 of record JAPDNY010000003.1, on the reverse strand, counting down.
CTCCAGTGAGTTCAAGATGTATGTGGCTAAGATCCAGAGATGGTCTGAAGATGTGCTTGTGGAACAGTATCGTTTGGGGCTGAACCACCAGATCCTGGAGACTGTGCTCTGCAGTGTGAGCCCTGTGACACTGGCCGCCTGGGTGAGAGAAGCTGGAGATGCCGAGAATTGTCTCTGGATGATTAAGACGCATACTTCTAAAATTACAGACTGCTGGAAGGGAAAGGAAAAAAGTGAAGTGTGGGCTCTCCTAAAACTTCCCCAGCCACATGGAAACCTATAAAAACAACCATAACTATAAGAACAACTCCTCCAGCCATTCTCTATAGGGAATAATGGACCTAAAAAAACAGAAATGGGGGGGAATCACATTTTAACACTGGACCAGTATTTGGAATTCAGGAATATTGGTAATGACAATATTTTCCAGGTCTAATATACTCAAATTCCCCCTCTCCCATTTTTTTCACACCCCTAGACAGAGATGCTTTAGGTTGATACTGCATTGAACAGGGGTTTGGACTAGATGCCCTGCATGACCCCTTCCAACTCTGTGATTCCATGATAACTGGGGACACTTTCTTTAGTTGGACCTCCTTGTCTAAGTCACCTGAAAACTGAGGTGTCTTTAGTAGGGAAGGAGGACAGGAAATCTGCTAAAATTTGGTGCCATTTGGTGCAACAAATAGTAATTCTGGAAAACCTACCATTTCTTCCTATTTCCTCCCATAGAAAATAATGGGCAGACATCTGATCCAAGGTTAATGAAAATGGGAATTTTCTTCCACCATGACTTTCCGATATGATAAAATCACTCCCAGCATTTAAGGAAAAAATAATATGAAAATAAAGTGATAATTTTTCAAGAGCACACCTCTACTCAGCCACAGAGTAGGTGCTGATGAGATATGACTGCAGAGGTGGATGCTCTTCAGATTTTCATATTGAAACCCCCTTTATTCTTACTACAAGTGACAGTGGCCATGGGTCTAGCCTGTTTTAAAAGGAGTTGTTTTTTAAAAAAAATGCTGCAAGGCTCCTATTTGCATTGGGCATACAGTGCAATAGCCCCAAGAGCTCTTGTTTCCCTCACCCTGCCTTTTCAGGTGTCTCTCTGCACCTGGAAACTAAGGTTGCCAGGTTCCATCTTCTCTCTGGCAGGGGGATTTGGGGGGCATTCCAGGAGGGGGCAGGGTTGTCCCTGATGCAATGACATCATGCAGAATGACATCATCACATCAGGGATGCAGCGATGCATGCGTACACCCACACTTTCTCCCAACCATTTAAAGGGATCTTTCCCTTTAAATGGTTGGGGGGAAAGTGGGTGCTATGCACACCTGCCCTGCAAGCCACGAATTCGCTGCTTGCAGGCCAGGAGTGGGTGGCCCCACTTGAAAATAACAGATGCAGAATCATGGCTTGCGGGGTAGGCATGCACATGCCCACTCTTTTCAAGTGGGGCCATGGATGACTGTTGGGGATGGGGCTTCCCCTGCCAGCCAGCTGGCTAGAGTTGGGGGGAACTCCAAAAATTGGGGGATCCCTTGCCCCCACCTGGGAACTGGCATCCCTACTGAACATGTGTGTGTGTGTGGGGGGGGGAGCTCCTGGGGCTTGCACTCCATGTGCCTGATCCAAATCAGGACCTTGTGTCATTTTAAAAAAACAACAACAAAACAGCAACTACAACTACAAGTCCTTTTAAAATGGTGTTGGCAGCCATAGGAGGGACTCACTTGCAGTTTGGCCCTCACACTTCGTCACCTTTTGGAAAATACAGTGCAATCACAGAACTAATTCCCTCTATGAAGTTGTATTGAAACGCTGGATTTCTGCCAGCAGGTCTTCATGTGGCCAAACTCTAGTTCTGCAAAGAAAGAATAGACGTGACATTTTTTTTACTAGATGCTGTAGTGGTTAGACTGCCCAGTATTGTTACCTTCACTAGTACTTGGTAGAAACTTACTTACCTATAGAATCTTACAATGTTTAAAATTTGCATATTTTATGTGCATGCTATATCCTCTGGTCTAAAAATGTTGACCAGGTTCAACCACCACATCTTGTTTCCTCTGTGCCTGCAAATAAGTGCAACAACACAAGTTGCTTTAGCCATGCACCGTAAAAGTAATTTTACTTATTCTGATTAATGTTTCAGAATTTTATTCCAGTGGCAGGATTTATTTTTTGTTTTCCACTTGCAGAATAAGCATTTTATTAAACACAGAATTTCAAAGTCCATGGATTTAAATAGCAGTAATTACATGGCCCTGGCATTTTAACACCTATGCAGTCACCTTCTGGACGTTTTCTTGCTCTGCAAAATGTTAGAAACCTTTATATTCTGTTAAAAGGAAAGAATTTGCCCTGTAGCAACTACCTTTATTCCTGTAAAGTGGATAAGGATAACCTGACTGTATAAATCATTGCATGAAACTACCTTTTAATTTGAGAAAGTCACATTACCACAGTTCTATTATAAAAGCCATAGCAGGATTCTACTCAAGCTCATGGTTTTGCCTTGCATGCTTTTGAAGTTGCAGATTTGGTTCAGTTCCCAAATCTGGAATGACCCCTGTGCTGACACATCACCCTCTTTACAATAAATTTTATAGAGTACAATCTTGGTGCAGAATATTTATGTTTCTAATAACACTTCAGGCAGACTTTACACTGAAGATAATAGAGAAGATTTTCATTTTTGTTGTCAGGATTTGAGCTTAAAATATCTGTTTCTTAATTAGTCTTTATGTAATGCTCCTCAGACATTATATAACATGAGTCATTCTTGGCAAAAACAGGCAGACCTTCATGTGCATACAAATGATATTCACTTCAGAATTTGAAGTATTTCATGGACTTATTTATGTATGAACAAAGAGCCAATTACAGGCTGATTTCAAATCCAAGGACGAGGATGGAACCATTGACATTTCTTGATTGCCACTGTGTTCAATGGCAGTACTGGCAAGACACTAAACAAAAACTCATTTCTATAAGGCTGATTCAGAAAGTTGTAGCAAAATGGCTGCCGGGATTGTATTTTAAACCTATTGTTTGAAACAAGACTGATAATGCTTTGAACAATGCTGTGGCCTTTTCTTCAGATCTCTAAATGATGTAGGTGAATATTGTAAAAAGGACTGGAGCCAGTTATCTTAATCCAATTACCTATTATGCATTTTTAATGGTTCCAATTGAACAAAATGACATTACAACAACCCATGTAATGGAAACAGTAACAGGTAACACAGGAAAGTAGTAAACCAAGCTAAGTCACAAGTGAGGTCTTCTAACAAAACAGCTCCCAAAGAAACAATGTTGCTCAAGAATATCTTCTTGAGATATTCTCCATTGTAACTAAATACTGAATCATTCATATCCAGTAATTCTTTTATTTATTTATTTAGATTTATTTAACACATTTCTAGAATGTCTTTCCACCCAATTAGGGTCCCCAAGGTGGCTAACATTAAAACATTTCAAAATTAAAACATTTAAAATATATATGAAACAAATGGGGACCCACAACAAATTGTTGCATCATGTGTTGTTTGTTTTTAAAATTTTTAAAACAACTTAAAACAAAAGACAACACTTGACACAACTCTACCCCCACTCTAATAATCTATCCCTCTATTTCCCCCCTTTCTCCCATTCCCTTTATCTGGCAACCTACCCCCATTTCACTCTTCTCTACCATTCCCCTTAGCTGTCAGACTATCCCCATCTCTTCTCACCCTCCACCTTTTCTCCATCAGTCTATGCAGTCCTTGCTGCTATCCCCACCTACCACCTACCCCGGCACTTCACTCATCCCACTTTTGCAACTCTCTCCCCTTCCCCCCTTGGCATTCTTCTCACCCTCCACCATTGCTGGTCTCCCCACATACCCCCACCCATGGCACTTCCCCCCACCATGACATTCACTCACCCCCACCCTTGCTCTCATCTCAACTGCTCCCACCCTTGGTACTACATTATATACACACACACCTCATTGACCCCCACATACCCTTGCTGTTCTTCCCACCTACCTTCCAGCAGGCTGTCATTACTCTGCTGGCTTGAGGGGGGGGGGAGGAAGTCACAGGAGATGCTCAGTGGGGGAAGAGACTTACACGGGGGAATCATATATCCCCCCAAGTCCAAAGCTGGGCTCAGCCAGTTTCCTACTTTTGCTGCCAGGCGAGGGGTGGCTGCTTGCATTCTCCTCTGCTGCTGCAGAGTTTGGTGTGGGTGCCGACATCTTCTGCTTCTAACAGCCAAGTGCAGTGTGGGGGCACTGGCAAGGAGGGAGCTTAGGGCAGGCCCTCTAAGCTGTGGAGTCTTCTGAGCAAAAAATCTACTTTGTGAGCGATTGGCATCAAAGTTGTGAGCGCACAATTTGGCTACTGCATAAGTCAGTTTGCTCTGGAGTCATCCTTCCTGAGCTATGGCAAAAATGTGTGAGCTGGAGGCTAAAAAACTGTGAGCTAGCTCACACCAACTCAACTTAGAGGGAACATTGCCTGCCAGGTAGGTACGGGTGTTGGTTGTAGAGGCTGGCAGATGGGCATGAAGAAGTTAAGTATGGGGAGATGGGGGGGGTCCTAAGGAGATTTCTTCTGGCTGGGGGCAGCTGTGACTCAGATTCCCTTCATCCCTCCTTCCCAGCTGGCCTGGGCTCTACTCTGCTGGATCCATCCTTGTACTCAGCCAGCCCTGTAGCCCCAGTGTTTCCCTAAGGTGGCAGAGGAAGAAGTAGAGGCCAGGAGCCAGAGGAGGCCACTGCCAAGACTGGAGGAGAGCGAGAGATGGTCTCGCGAATCCAGTGGCTGGATCCTCCCCCTCCCCCCGAACATTCTAATCTCTCACTGTTGATGCCTGGAGTAAGATCCCTGCAGAGGCCATTTCAAAAGGTATTGGAGGGGATTCAACTTTCCCTGAAAGGATTTTTTTTACTTTTTGGATTTTTCTGCAGACCCAGGAAGTTTCCTGACTATGTAGGAAAAGCTGTTGGGGGAGAGTGAGCCTGTTAGCAGAAATAAGTATCCACACAAAAAGCCCCTTTGGGAATTAGAATATAGATAAGCAGTTTGCTAAAAACAAATGAACACACGCAGCAATACAACCAAGGAGGAAGGCTAATAACATTTGTTGGAGCATGACAAACAAACCAAACAGTCTTCACCTGCTGGCAGAGGACAATAATGAAGACCAATGAATCTCCCTGGGGAGGGAGTTCCAAAGTTTTGATACCATGACTGAGAAGGCCCTTTCTCAGGTTGCCACCCGTCTAGCCTCAGGTAACAGGGGCACCCAAAGTAGGGCCTCTGAAGATGACTGGAGTGGATGGGTAGGTGAAGAGGATTGTGTATTGTTTATTGGACCCTGTTCCTTACCTTTTCTACATTTATATATTAATTGAAACACTTATACCCTGCCTTTCCTTGTGGTTCAAGGATCTCTTTACAGTGCTTAGTTTAATCCCAATCAAACTGACATTTTCCCTTCCCTCATAGCTGGGCTGTGCGCTTAAATTCCCTGAGCACTGAACCACTCCCTTAATCCACACCATTTTAGATGATCACCATCAGCTCCAATCTCAACAGGAGAAAGAGTCAGGAATTTGAACTGGTTTCATCCACATATACCAGTAAAGAGCTATGCTCCTTCATTCTTCCTCCTACAGCACTCATCTAGATAGGCACTACTATTTCTATGAGTTCTTGTCCATTAAGGCTCAACTAAATCCTAATGTTCTGTCTCTGTATTTGCATCATACTGTTCTATTTAATACTTGCCTATATTGGACTGGAGACATGCACACTGATGGTAAAGCAGTATTATTATATTTCTCTTCATGGGTTTTGAGTGTGAAAAGCATATGGCTGTATCATAATCTCCTGAAAAATGCTGAGGAGATGTTGAGGCATTCCAAATACAGGGGAGTCCACATGTTGAGGCTTCTTAACATACTATGCATCAGTTGTCATTGATAAACTTACAAAAGAAGTTGTAAATTCTCAAGAGGCAGGCTACAGGTGTTCAAACAGGAAAATATTTTCTCATTTCTCAGTCAGTCAAAAAAGAAGTGTTGTGGTTCACTGGAAGGTCTACATCAACCACAACATAGTGATGCTGAAATGGTGTATGGTGCTTTCACTTGGAGGCATCACAAGGTGACAACAGACACTGGGGATGCAACCACAGCATCATGTAAGTATTTGACTGCTGGATGAATAGTAGTACCTGGGGTGGATACAAGTCATGATATCACTTGCTGATACAAAGCTTTCCTATCCAATCAGAAAAGGCATGCCACCAGAGTAGCATCCCCTAGCCACTTCCTGATGTGTGCATGTATGAAGTGCTATGAAGTAGCATCCCCTAGCCACCTCCTGATGTGTGTGTGTGAACTGTTGTCAAGTCACAGCTGACTTATGACAACCCAGCCAGGGACTTTCAAGGCAAGTCAGAAGCAGAGGTGGTTCAGCATTGCCTTCCTCTACAGAGTCTTCCTCTTGGAGGTCTCTCTTCCAAGTACCAACCCTGCTTAGCTTCCAAGATCTGAAGAGATTGGGCTATACCATGTTGCCTTCCCTCCTACCTCCTGATAACTCTTCAGTAAAGGCACTTAATATTTTCCCCAGTCACTGGGGAATTGTGGTAACTATAGTTCTACCAGTGAACCACCACAGGATGTCCCAGAAAATGATGCTGGAAGCTATTTTTTTAAAAGACAATTACTGTACTGCACCCAACATGAGATGAATTGACTAAAAAAAAAATCATAGCCATCAGTATGCAAGACCTGAGCAAGGATGTTAATTAGGGATAGGCACAAACTGGGAAAATGTGGTTTGTTTTAGTTCATGGTTCATGGCATGCCCAGTTTGTGAGTCACAAACTATCACAAACTTTTGGGTGTCAAATGAACTGGTTTGGTTTCTGAGGCTCATGATGTAGTAGAATGCCCCCCCTGGTGTGTTAGAGACACCAAACTTACAGGGGATCTTCAGCTCACTTTCTTCTACCTGCCATCCAAGGTAGGTGAGGATTGGATTTATGGGGTCCAAGTTATGGCTCCCCAAAGAAGGTCCCCCAGGAAAGTGTTTTCTGGGAAAATGACATGTGCAGGTTCAGAAGGTTCAGGAGTGTATAGAATGGACCCTGTGCAAGCTAGAGACTTAAACTCACAGGGACCTCCCTCTACATGCCTTCCAAATTATGTGCAGGTTGGATTTAGGAGGTCCAAGTTATGCCCCCCCCCAGCAAGATGTCCTCAGGAAAGTGCTTTTGATGGAAATGTCAGGTGTGTATAGAATGAACTCCCTGCAAGCTACACACAACAAATGCACAGGGAACCTCACTCTGTTGCCAGCTCCTCTACAATTTCTCCCCCCTGTTGCTTTGAAGTTTGATAAACATTTTAATAGAGTGGAGACTGTTTGGAAATGTATCCATTCATGAACTGCCATGAACCACCATGATCTTTTGAAAGTTTGTGGAAAGTTTATGCTAGTTGATCTGCCATGAACTTCAGTTCGCAAACCATGAACTGGCCAATATTTGTCATGAACTTTAGGTCTGGTTTATGTCCATCCCTACTGGTAATGATAGGACTTTTGGGGGTCATTAGTTCATAGGGTTACCATAAGTTATAAGCAACTTAGCGGCACATAACACAAACACCTCCTAGTGACCCATATTATTCCAGGAAATGCCATTACTTCAAGTAAATGAACAACCTCCTTGGAGAAATTGTACGGAAATTTCTGTCCTAGCATTCTGATGTCAAGTTGTAGTCAGTGTGAAATCAGCTTTGCCTGTTTCTGAGGAATGTGTTTAAGTGATGATTAAGGCTGTTGAATATAGAGTTTGATCTGTTATAAATGCTACACAACAGAGATGGTGTCTGTGTTTGCTTCAAAGAAAACAGCAGAACATCTCATTCAGTTCTTGCCTTTAAAAAGGAAAATTACAAGGCAGTGCCAGAAATTATACCATGATTTATTCAGCTGATGACTTTGCTGAATTTAATAGCCTGCTTCAAAAACTGTATCCATCTGCACATTTTGTCTATTTTCTGCTTATAGTGATGAAGCCTCTGACACAGACTGGCTGAGTTAATGTTGCACCATGAATAAAAACAGAATTTCCAGAAATTCTGAAGCAGCAGAAGAAAAAATATTACCCCCCCAGGGGTGTTGGAAAGAAAATGGAAATTTTTGGAAAAATTGGAATATATGCAATACTTATTGTCATATGAAACCTAAACTAATTTTGCTGCTTTAAAAACATAAAATGCATCACATATAACTTACTTAGCATATAAAATTCCTATATTTGATGTATTTATGGAACTTAAAAGTTATAAATAAAAATTCCATCCCACATGCCTTTTCAACTTCAATGTAAAGCCTTCAGGACAAATCATTTGTAGTTTTGGAATTGGTTGTCATCAGTATGCTGATGATCCTCAGCTGTGTGTCTCCTGGTCATGCAGTGTAGGTCATGAATCACTGTCTGGCTAATGTGGTAAATTGGTTAGGAATGAGCAAATTGAAATTAAATCCTGAAAAGAGAGAGGTAATGGTGGTTGGGATGGTGGAGTTTTTGAAGGACATTTTGCTTCCCACTTTTGATGGAGTTCAGCTGACCCTTGCTGACACAGTTAAAATCCATTATTACTGGAGAAACAAGTTAATGGATCTGCAAGAAATGCTTTCTACCAACTCAGCCAGGCCCCTAAGATGATCATGTACCTTGATAGGCTGATCTATAGCACAGTAACATCAAGACTCCATAATGCACTGTATTGGTCTCCTCTTAAAGTCAATGTGGAAACTCCAGTTGGTGTAGAACAGTGATGTGCATTTGGATATTCCCAAAATGAAATTATATCCCAAAAATACCTTATCTGTTTTTTTTTAGTATATTTCAGTATTCAAACAGTATCTGGGATTTTTCGGGAAAACCCAGGGAAAAATCCAGAAAAAATCCTGGATATTTTTAGAACTGGGAAGATGGGGGAAATAGCTGAGAGGCTGGGAGACTGCTCCCCATCTGGTTTAAAGGGACTGCAGAAAAAAATCAGGGAAAGCAGCTAAGAGGCAGGGAGACTGCTTCCCTTCCCCCAGCTGTTCCTCCTCTTCTTCTGCAGTCTCTTTAAACCAACCTGGTTTTAAAAGACTGAAGAAAAATTGGGGAAAACAGCTGAGAAGTGGGGAACTGTTTCCTCCTCGCCACTTAGCTGTGTTTTGCCGCTTTTTTGCTTCTGGTTCTCCCCCACCCATTTTCATCTTGGGTCTATTAGACTTGGGGGGGGGGGAATCAGGATTTTTTTAAAAAAATCCTGAATCCAAATACTTTGCTGATATTGGGATCCAGGATTTTCTGGAAATCACAAACTATTTTTGATCCAGTAGAACCCCCTCCCCCCCCGATTGCACACCCCTAGTGCAGAATGCTGTGGCTTGGCTATTATCAGGATCTAGACAGAGCATATGTATTATTCCCATTCTGCAGATACTCCACTGGCTGCCCATTTGTTACCAGGCTCAATTTACAGTATTGGTCATCGCACACAAAGCACTTCATGGGCTTGGTGCATGTTATCTGCAGGACTGCCTCTTTCCCTTGTGCTCCGCTATGTCTCCCAGCATGGGCTTCTGCAGTGGTCAACCTGCAAAGAGGCAAAATCAGTAACTGCCCATATATGGCTCACACATTATGCCCCAGGAGGTCAGAAATGTCCTACTTTCCTCGCTGTCTACAAACTATGAAAATGGAATTGTTCAAGAGGGCTTTTTCTGCATGGGTAATATGGTTGCACTGTACAGAATGGTTCACAAACTTACTTGGATAAATGATTAGGGACTGTGATCTATACTACTGTGTGTGTATGTATACTCACACACAAGATACATAATAGAATCCTACTTACAGTACACACAAACACACACACATAGTGTAAATAGGATTCTATTATGTATCTTTTTTTTGCACCGCTTAATGTGTCATGTGAATACTTATGCTATGCTTTAGTTCTTTCTGGTTGGTTCCAGACTTCTATTATCCTAATGCATTGTTTATTGAATGTCCCATTTTGTTGATTGTATTAACCCAGTCTGTGTAATCCACTTTGACCTCCCGTGAGCAAGGTGAAAAATACATACATACATCCCTTAGCTTTGTACAAGCAAAACTACAAATATACCTAATATTTGACAGAAAACTGTAAGCAGATGCACTCTTTGTTATACACTGTGATAGTCTGTCTCTTTTATTTTGTGTGGTTAGGTGTGATGTAGTTTTAAATTTCTTGTTGTTTCTTTCTCTCACTCAAAGTATCTATCACTGCCACCAGGAATTTAATTCCAGTCTGTATTTAATCTTTCCTACAGTATTAGACACATATTAGACCCCTTCCCGTCTGACTTCTGACCAGGCCATGGGACGGAGATACTACTGGTTGTCCTCACATATGACATTTGGAGGCATCTGGATCGGGGCAGTTTGGCAGTGTTGCTGTTGTTGGACCTGTTGGCAGTATTCAACACGGTCGACCACCAACTACTGACTCACCTCTTCACCGACGCTGGGATTCAGAGGTCTGCCTTACAATGGCTCTCCTCATTCCTACAGGGTCAGGGTCAAAGGGTGGCACTAGGGGAATAGTTGTCCTGAAGGCATCCACTAGTCTGTGGAGTGTCCCAAGGGGCGATACTTTCCCCAATGTTATTTAACAGATTGCCAGATTGGCCGGAGGCATGAGCTGGGGTGTCACTCATCTCTATCTGTTGTTGAGCAGCTGGTCTGACTCTAATCTGGGAGATCTGGACCTTACGTTGCAGCCATGGCTGGTTGGCTTAGACTGAGCCAACTGACAAAGACAGAGGTCCTGTGCCTGAGTCAGGGTGGTTCAGGGTTAGGGATCCCACTCCTGACCTTTGATGGGGTGCTGTTGGTGCCAACGCCAGAGGTTAGGAGCTTGGGAGTGCTCTTGGATGCCTCCTTAATGATGGAGGCCCAGGTAGCAGCCACTGCTAAGTCAGCCTTTTATAATCTTTGGCCTCCTGGAATGCAGTGACTTGGCTACAGTGATCCACGCAATGGTCACTTTGAGATTGGACTACTGCAATGCTCTCTACGTGGGGCTGCCCTTGTCCCAAATCCAGAAGCTTCAATTGGTGCGGAATGCAGCAGCCAGGCAGGTATTGGATCTCCCCATGTGGGAGCACATCCAGCCTGCACTAAAAGCATTGCATTGGCTGCCTATAGCGTACCAGATATGCTTCAAGGTGCTGGGGCTTACCTTTAAAGCTCTTTATGGTAAGGGGCCTACCTACCTGAGGGACTGCCTTTCCCCACATGTTCCCCAGACAGCACTACAGTCAGGGTCTCAAAATTGTCTGGCCCTCCTAGGTCCTAAAGATGCCAGGCTAGCAGCAGCCAGGACCAGGGCTTTTTCAATAGCGGCTCCACACTGGTGGAATGAGCTCCTGGGAGATACTAGGGCTCTGTGGGACCTCTTACAGTTTTGCAGGGCATGTAAGATGGAGCTCTTCCACCAGGCCTTTAGTTAAGGAGCTGCATCCAATAACTAAGACCCTGTGCTCAATGCCACCATCAATAGCCTGTGCTTCACCAAACTGTAATAACAACTGCTGACTGTATTTTTTAGTATGTCTGCTGCTATTACTATCTCGCCATCACTGTATAAGCTGATAAATAGCACTTTAAGTCTTGGTTTTTATGGTTATATTTATAATTGTTTTATTTGTCGAATTTTAGGTAAGCTGTCCTGAGCTTGCCCTGGCGGGGAGGGTGGGGTATAAATCAATCAATCAATCAATCAATCAATCAATCAATCAAATAAATAAATAAAGTGCCTAAGCTCTAAGGCTTCTTCGTTGGACTATGTGGTTCTGATAATAAGACTCTGGGTTAACAATAAATGAGATAAAACTTTAATGGTAAAGAAGTGTATTGGTTACAAGATGCTCAGTAAAATCTTTCCCTTTTTACTCAAGTCTCTATCAGCCTTTTCCCTCACACTCTTAAAATACTCTGAGTATACTAGATTTTGCCTAATATGCGCCTTCTTCCTTTAGAATCTTAATGCCTTTCACAGCACTTCAATATGATTCTAGTTAGAAGACTACCTCTCAGACTCTGTGTAAATTGACCACAACTGACAGTTACTGACCGCTGACTTCAAACTGAACACCCTACCTTCTCTCTCTCTCCACACACACACCTAATTCTGCCCATATACTTTCAGTCACCAACCAATCACGTTACTCACTCATCTCCCTCTTTCACCCCACCCTTGTTCTTCTGACACTTACCAACCATTTAAAGAAACACACACATATAAGATGAAATTATTACATGCACCCTATTCTATTTTAGCACATATAACCTAATTTTTGCTATCTGGTTAGAGAGAGCTCAATTCTTTGTGAAACTTTCAGAATTTTCCTCTGAGGCTTTGGTAAAGTTTATGACCCTACTCCTTCTGATCTCCCACCAAGCAAGGTAGGGCAATAAACTACTTTTTAAAACCAAACCAGTGGGTATATGTACCACAGTCCTACTATCATATGTGGTGGCTATGTGATGAAGTGAAAAAATATTGGGTTTGGATTCATGAAATTTTAGAAAAAAATGTTAAAAAGCTCTATTCCCTTTGTACCAGAATTATTTTTATGGAATATATTACCAGAAAATTGTAAAAAATAAGATTTTTATGTTATAGTACATGTAATAACAGTGGCAAGAATACTTTATGCTAAATATTGGAGAAGAAAGGAAGTACCTTCGAGAGAAGAACTTATAAATAAAATTTGGGGAACTGGGAGAATCTAACAATAACTTCCCCTGGCAGATTATTCTTTCTGATAAATTCATAGTACGATCTAAAGATCATGTCTATCTTGCTTTGAAGTTGATCCGATGTCATCTCTGCCAAGGGGGCCAACAAGTCACCAACAATTTGTCCCAGATTCTCTCCTCTCTCCTCTTTAATCCCTTGAAGTCTCATGATGTAACTCGCCCTTTCCATTTGCAGCTGTAGTACCTGAGACTCTTCGATGTGGCACTTTTTCTCAATCGCCTGCAGTTTTTTAGCCACTTTTTCGAGTTGGAACCAATCTCTCTAAGTTCCTGCTCTGCTTTTTCAAGTTTCTGTGTGTTTGCTGCAGTTTGCGCTTGTTGAGTATCAAGCTTATTGTCAATAGCTGTAATTTTCTCCAGCAGGGAGAGAAGCACCTCCGACAACAGCCTTTGGAGTTCCGCAGTTGAGTCCTGTCTAGGCATCGAACTTGAAGGGCTGGAACTTCCTGAAGAAGGTTTAACTTTTGACATCTTATCCCTCACATCTTTCGGCGGCACCAAGTTTAGGGACTGTTTACATGTAAAGAAAGTTCATCAAAGCCTCTGGAAGTTCTTAATCTAGCAGGTAAGTTCTCACAGCCTCTTTATTTCATTTCTCCCACTTTCCCTTGCCAGCCCCCCTCTTTTTCTGGCTTTAAAATCGCTTGTGCACAGTCCTTATCAGGGGGAATTCCCCCCCCTCGTTTCCTTTAAGGGGGCACAAATACTTGGGTGCTCTCGCTTGAACTCGACTCACATTTTCAGTGATTGTTTCTCCACATCCATAGTCACTAGATCACCGTGCACTTGCTCCAGTGTGCTGATCTTATTCCCATTCGGGACGCTCTACGACGGGCCCGTCGGGGCTTGGAGGTCCCCCCCCTCCAGCTTGATGTGCTGGCGGGGTTCTCTAGTGCCCCATGGCTGGAAGTCCAACCTGAGGTGACATGGACAATCATGCCCCTACCCAGCTGTAGATGCTGGCAGACTTCTCCTAGAGCCCTGGGAGAAGATGACTGCCATAGTGATCACCAAGACCAGACAACAACTTTTTGAAGAACTGCTCATAAAAGAACAGCTCTGAGAGAACTTATGACTCATCCAAGGTCATACCAGCAGCTGCATGTGGAGGAGTGGGGAATCAAATCCAGTTCTCCCAGATCAGGGTTCATACTCCTAACCACTACACCAAACTGGCTTTCATGTAAGAAAGAGAAGCAAGAGACATGGAGGCCAAGAGGAAACTTCAGAGCAAACATGGGGCTGAGAAAAAGATCTGAACAATCATGAGAACAAGGTAGAACAAGTTAGGTTTTATTTTTTTAAAAAATGAAATAAACAGAATAGGTGCTCCAAATAATGTTTATAACATTTAAGATGAAGAAGGGCTGTATAATCTGTCCTAGGGATATGCACAAGAGCTTTCAATCAGGCAGCAACATATCAATCCATTGATTCAAATAACAATAAAATATAAGTTGTGGTTTCTTTAAATAGGAACAGCTTGAGTTCTCAGATTTATATGCTGTGAAACATAGTTTTGCTACTCAGATTAATTGACAGGGCTCCTATCAGTGGGCTAAGTGAACAGAAAACTAAAAGGATACTCAATGCAACTGTGAATCCCACACCATTTGCTCATAATCAAAAGTAGCAATATTCTGCTCTGGGAATTCTGCTGTGGGAAAGACTCCCACAAGATGTTGGCCACCCCTTTTCTCTGCCCCCCAGTTTGGGTTTAGTTAAGGACCTCATGCCTGGCTGGGGATAACTAAGATAAAATAACATTATCCTCATTCTCTGTCCAGGTCTCAATCACATACCCCATGTCCATAACCTTCTACATTACTAACTATGGAGCACAGATCTTTTATTCTTAACTGACGTTACACAACCTCAAGGCCAGATCAGGGTGTATCAAAAATCCCAGACCCACATCTCTAAGGACAAAATAGAAATTAGTAGAATATTGAGCATTTTCATAAAGCCACCACTCCTCTCACTGCACTTGTTACCAATAAACTACATGGCTTGGAAAAAAACCCATACCATTCCACCCCCCCCATAGCCACAAATAATTCTCTTGAAAGAGAGCTAGTAACACCATCTAGCTTGAGTGCAGGATTTTCCTCTGCTCAGGTGATATTTCTCTTGGAAAGATATGCTTCACCTTTGATAATACTATTGCCTATTATCACCTGCTAATTAAAGTCATCAGTGCCTGAGGCTACAGCTTAAAAGGCAACAGCTGTTTGGCCCTTGCCCTTCAGCTCACAACAAGCTTTACCTTAAAAGGTAGCTCTAGGTTAATCCTGCATTGAGCAGGGGTTGGACTAGATGACCTGTATAGCTCCTTCCAGTTTTGTGATTCTATGATTCTAAGTACTTGTAGTAAAGAGGTAGGCCAGATGACTAGTTCAGGTGCTTTCCATCTCTTCCCCTTTTCTATCACTATTTCTTTAACAATTTCCCCTTTCCTCTTCTCCCCACCATAGTCATTTTGAAATCATGATCATGGATTTTTTTGTAGCTCTAAGGGAACTGGCTTTTGAAAGGATTTTTAAACTGCCTAACTACAAAGGTTATGCAATTATATGCTTTTTGTAATTATCTTAAAGTGTGCATCTTGAAAGTTTGTTTTAAGGAACTGTGCCAGACTTTCAAATGCTACACTTAATAGAAAAAATAGATTCACCCAATGTGTATATAATTTAATCTGAACCAAGAGACAATTATTATTATTTTGAATTCTTTTTTGAAAAACAAAATCCATGTTTATAAATTACATAGGAGTGTAAGGATCCCATTGTGATGCTGAACCTTTAGAGTACAAAGAAGAATATTGACAGACTATATTTTTAAAGAACCAAACTCTGTCTGTTGAAATTATTTCAACAATTTCTAACTGTTGAAGAAGAGGAAGAAGTGAAACATGTTAAGTCTCTCTCTCTCAAATGTCTGTATAATTTCTTCTATTATGAGTGTTTTTAGATATTTATAATAAGATAACGTGCCTGTTTTAACAAATTAATTACCTTCATTGTTTATGTATTAATAACAGGGTTGCCAGACCGCTGATGGAGGTGGGGATCTCCTGCTGCCAGGCCCGGGTCGCCAGCTGCTGATTACCAGTAGTAGAAGAAAGGCCTAGGCCATGCTGTCCACATCCCACAGGTTGTGATGTTATCATGCCTCCGGGTGTTGTTCTGGTATTTGGAAGGGGGAAAAAAACCCTATGGTAGAAGATGGTTTTACCATATATATTTTTTGTCCAAATACCAGAACATCACCCAGAAGTCACTGGTATGGTGAAGTCATTTCCTATGTGACACAACTGATGTGACCTGGACCTTTCTTCTGGTAAGTCTGCCCCATCACCTGCTAGTAGCCTAGAGGAACCTGGCAATCCTCATTAATAATTATGTGTGTACTATTAACTATATATTTTCTAAACTTTGACAAGTTTGTTTATTCAATTTTTAAAATTAAGATAAACTTTCTTAGGTGTGTTTCTTTGTCCTAAGAAGTTGCAGTTGTATAGTTGTAGCCTCAAGAGACAGTCTATTCCATTGTCTAGAGACCTGGTTCCCTGCTTTGCAGAAACTGGTGGTTACTAGAAAATTAGAATGAATGACTGCCTGAGATCTAGGAGTACTTAAATCCATTATATACCCACATGAAACCATGAACCCACTGGTGTATCATTTGCCAGCACTATATTACTTTAGGAAAGGGATGATTCTGGTAGATTCAGGGATGATACTTCACTGATTCAATGCAGAATACAAACACATGAAGCTGCTTTATATTGCATTAGATCATTGTTCCATCAAGGTCACTACCCATACTGTCAGCAGCAGTTATCTAGGGTCTCAGAGGTCATTTATATCACCTACTACTGGTTCTCTTCATTTGGGATGTCAGGGATTGAACGTGGGATCTTCTGCATGCCAAGGAGATGCTGCACATCTGAGCTACAGCCCCTCCCTAAATCAGGAATGAAATCTTTATCTATCATTTATTTCAGAATATAGATTGAATATGATTCCTTGGCAGTTAAGGAAGAACAAATCTTTGATAAATAGCAATTGTGCATATACATCATAAAGTTGTCTGATAGTAAACTGGCCTCCATGTAGATGAAATGTACAAAAAACAGCTACTTGACAGGAATCCTTATCTACTCAAGAGCATCCCAACGTGACTTTGTAAATTTTTTAAAAACCAAACATATAAACCTAAAACAGCTTATTAGGTACAAAATATGCTCAAAGCAAGATAGAATGTTGACATGAATTGGGTGTAATTTAAGGGGAGAAAGGAGGTGAGATGCTGCAAAATTGGCCACGGGTGCATTCAACAGTTGACCTTATCAAAGTTGCTGACCAAGTGTGAATTGATCATCCAGCCTGTTTAGTTTCTAATGAGCAGCCATGAATGCCTGCTAAAAAGGTTTGCACTGAGTTTTTGATTAACATTAAAATGTAAAATTCATTTATGATGAATTTTCTATTTAAACAATTGCCACCTGAGTGGAGCAGTTACACAGTAAGGGCAGGGGGTAGTAGCATTCAATTGGGCTATATAAAAATGTGCACGTGCAAAAATCAATTATAGTTTATTGTGTCGTTAGGAGAAAATATATTGATGCAAACTGTAGAGCAGCCATGAATGGGTTGGTGAACAGTTGAACCGATCATTGAAAATTCAGCTCCCTGTAACAACTGGCAAATATTATGTGAACCAAACAGATAGGTATTTGAACATCTCTTTAAAAAAATATGAGGAATAAAAACCAGCTTGTTTAACAGGTGAGAAGCAAATTGGTGTACTGGTTAAGAGCAGTGCACTCTAATCTGGAGAATTGGGTTCAATTCCCCACTCTTCTACATAAAGCCAGCTAGGTGACTTTGGGCCAGGCACATTATTTTCAGAGTTCTCTCAGCCCCTAAAAACAAGTCTAGCTCACCACTAGCATAACACTAAGAGCTAGAATTTGCAACTGCCAGACAATCTTAGGATCTCCTGGCTATGCTATACACAATGCCATATGATAATTGATTGATTAATTAATTAATTTTAATCAATTTGTTCCTAGAGGCTAAGATTTTGAGGTGGGAGTGATCCCCAAGAATGCCACTATAATATTATAATACCTCAATCGCATTGTGATAATGTAAATAGCACAACAAGGACACACAGGTAAAGGTCTCTGCATACTTGGGAGATTGCCCAGTTATTCAGCAAATTTGAAAAAGACCTCCCTCTCAAAAACAGTTTGATGAAAACTTTGCTGCAGAAGGGATATCATATTGAGCTCAGCACAGTGTTCAATACAGGGAAAAGAGGAAAAGGTGAACTTACCCTACTGAAAACCCAGAGTATGTATGTATGTATTTATTTATTTTTGTGAAAGGTCTAGTCTTACCAGCAATTACGCCTCCCTTTCCCCAAGGTCTTGATGTTATCAGAGCTATTCTGGCAAAAAATCCAGCTGAGCCCACCTGTCGAAGCTCTTCCTCAGAAGGGGAGGGTGGTTAAAGATGCCTCCCTACAACGTTTATAGCAAAACGTCCTCAGTGGGGTAGAGACAAAACAATGAGCGCTTCTAGTGAACAGCCATGTTCACCAGAAACAGCCCTTGAAAATTTATTAAAGCCTGAAAGTGGAAATTTTGGGGTGAGATTTCTTTTTTTATATATATATATAACTTTTTTATTGCATTTTCACTACAAAACTACAAAGGAAAAGGAAATAAGGGAGCTAACCTAAAATACAAAACTAAAGCAAGGATCATCATATATTTTTTGTATCACTATGTTGATATGTTTCCCACTGCTATATAAACAAAAAGGGATGTTACTGATTATTATTTCAAAATCGAACCAATACAAGCATATTTAGCCAGAATAGGTGGATCGTAGTTATTTATATATAATCAAAAAGTAAGGTTTTCAGAATTAAGCTATTTATTGCATTTTTATCTCCTGCACCTGTCTTTGTCAAAGTTCATTCTAACTTTGAGAAGTTTAGGAGCTGCTGCTCCTTTTTCAGATTCAGAGTCTTCTGAGGAGCTGCCTGAGGTGTTGCCACTGCCTCCCAATCCATGTTCACTATTTTCTTCTGTTTGTTTACTGTTCTCTGCTTTCTCTTTTTCTTTCACTGTATTTTAGTGTTGCTCCAAGAACATCTTTGCTTTTTGTACAGAGTCAACCTTTTCCTTCTTTTCTTTATAGTTGAAGATAAATCCCTCTGGAAATATCCATCTGAAGGGAGTGGAGTGTTGCTGTAAAAAAGATGTTAGTTTTTGTATTGTTTCCTCCTTTTTCTTATCACAAATGGAATGTCTTTTAGCACTCTCATCTCCTTTGATTTTCAGGGTTATCCCATTAGTCACTTTCAAAATTACATCTCTCATTGATCTTTTGGAGAACTTAATGAATACTTCACCGGGCAGTTTATTTTTCTTAATGAAGTCTAGATATGTTCGGTAGACAGTATCCATATCACTTTGTAAAGATTCCACTTTAAGATCTGCCACTGGTGCCAATGCTTCACTTAGGAACTCTTAAGTTCTCCCCTTTCTGTTCTGGGATACCCTGGAATCTCAGGACATATAATGATTTTTTCATTTGTAACTGTAACAGCTGTTATTTATCAGAAATCCTCTCTTTTTCCACGACCTCCAGTCTTTGGTTAATCAAATTTGCCTTAGCATCAACTTTTTTAAGTGCCTTGGCTGTCTCTTCTGTCTTTGTAGTGGTTTGCCCCCCCAGGTGGAATAACAAGACAGACAACAGTTTGGAAGTAAACAAGGGCCACTTTATTAACTATTTAACATAACATTGTGGCAAGAGACCAGCTAAGCAAGCACGGAACAGGCAAGGCAGGTGTCATTCCCTTGACCAACCTCCTTGTCCTTTTCTCGGGCGGGTCACCCAGCTCTGGTCTTGAGCCATTGGTCTGGCTCACAACTGGCAGCCCAGCAAACTGGTCGTCACCTAGGAGCACCTACCCCAAAGCCTGACAACTTGCAGAGAGGAGCATACCCTAGGAGGTTCCCAGAGGAGGTGATCACCATTCCCCACCCTGGACCTGAAAATCCAAAGGCAGTTCCTGATGACCCCCTGTTCCCTAATGGGGAAAATGCCATAAGGTGCTCACTGGTTCCAGTTTCTTGCCCACACCAACCTGCCACAGCCAAGACCAAGCCTCTGCTTTGGTCTTTGCAGTGTTTTCTTTCAGCTGTTACTGGAGAGCATCAAAATTACTGTTGAGATTAGTCATTTGGTCCAGCAGAGGGTGCAGTGCTGTAGCCAGCATGTTAGGGAAATCGGTGGTTACTTCCAGTTTAACATCACAGAGCCAGCAGTTCCTGAACAAGGCTTCTTCTTAATCACTATTTTATCCTCTCACCATGACATTGTTTACATAGAATAAAATCAGATTAACTCATTGAAAGTCAGTTGATTTTATGCACTTTAAGCTATTCTGCACGATATTTGGCTTGTAATCGCTTTCCCAGTCAGTCCTTTCACTCTGCCCCTCACTAACTCTCATAGAAGATCACTTTTTCCATGGAGGGGAATTTGGCTCCTCCCCCCTCCACCACATCGCCTTAAGGGCTTTGTAGCGGTTATTCGCTTCAATGCTTGATCAGTTATATAAAAGTTCACACTCACAGTCCATTCCACAAGATGCTTCAAAAGGTAGGGAGTACATCCAAGCGCTGGATTGCTTGCTCACTCAGTCTGCTGTGTGCCTTTACCTCCATACTGGTTTCATGGCAGTGGGACCTCTTGGAGCAAAGAGGACCCTTGATTCCTCAGCTGTCACATTGGAAGAGGCTTCCCTCACACCCCAGGCTACGAGTCCCCTACAAGGGCTCTGGGGCTCCCTGGAATCATCCGAGATCCCTCCCAACCACCCTGATTACAGGCCGCTCACATCAGAGAGTGATGGAGCGCACCCGTCCAGCAAGTCACCAAGACCAGAAGTCAGATTTGGGGGTGAGTTTTCTACAATCATCTCCACTTGTAGTTCCTGATGGGCCTCTTGCATGTTCTATCTATAATTACTATATATACAGGCTGTAGACCATTGTCCCCTTTGTATCATGTCCAATTGTGGAGATAACTGTGTTGTGGAAAAGGGCAGTGTTAGGGAACTCAGCACATTCTAATTTCATTTGAACATTTTTACTATAGGCAGAGTAACCTGTGAAGGAAGTCGAAACTGTAATAATATCATATCCTAGATCCAGGTGGGTAGCCATGTTGGTCTGAAGCAGTAGAACAAAGTTTGAGTCCAGTGGCACCTATAAGACCAAAGTTTTATTCAAGGTATGACTTTCTGTGTGCACGTACACTTCCTCAGATATAATGGAACTTAACAGTCCATACATATAAGGCAGAGGTTGAACAGCAAATAAGCATACGACATAATGAAGGTGTTTTCACAGATGCAAACAGGAATAATAAGCTAAGTTTATAAGGTCATCATGATAAACTTAGCTTATTGTTCCTGTTTGCATCTGTTAAAACATCTTCATTACATTGTATGCTAATTTGCTGTTCAGTGTCTGCCTTACATGTATGGACTGGTAAATTCCATTTCATTGTATCTGAGGAAGTGTGCGTGCACACAAAAAGTCATACCTTGAATAAAACTTTGCTCATCTTAAAGGTGACATAAAACCATATGCTGCAAACTACTATATTGCTTTGTGTTTTTCATGACATCTTGAAGCACATTACTCATAGATATGAAACCAGCTTAACTAACCTTCATTGAAAAAATATAGAATGGCACACCTGTCCATGAGTTTCCAGCAGCTACTAATTTTCCTCCCTTTTGTAATTCTATTTTACGTGCTTTCACCATGAAACATAATATTTAGCAGCTGTCTCAAAAATCCTCAGTATGCATACAATAAAATCTCTCTCATTTTTATATAAAACCATCTCATTCTTAGAACTGCATGAAATTGGGGTGGCTGCTGGGAAAGGGGAAGAGATATGTATATAAAATTTTATATGAAATTGAATATAGTATAAGCTGAACCAGGGGCAAAGCACATCGATGACCAATTGTTGAGGAGGTAAATTGTATCCTCTCACACTGCTGTTGGACTTGAAATAAATGAGGCACTGATAGACCTAGAACTCTGTTACATTTGAAAGGGTTACTCTTATAACTACAGAGTTCATAGCCAATCCCCTTAAAAGGTTAATTATAAAAACTGTAGAGTAGCTTTAACTGGCCTTAATCCTCATAGCCATTGTTCAATTGCTGTAGTAATTGAGTCACACCTCCTTTTGTAAACTGAAGCAGCTGGGTCCCATTATTGTAACTGGCTACAGCAGGGAGATGGAAAGCTAAATATTTAGGAGTAGCTTAACTACAGTACTTGTGTGAATTCAGCAACAGGACAAGAAAGCCAGGTTACTAGAGTCTCTTTTCATTGCACTAAATTTTAGAATAGCTTGAGTAACTACCTAAGATTTAGAAATAAAAGGCACATATCAGATATCTCAGTGTATAGAGAACATAGAAGTGTCAGGTAGAGGGATTTAGATTGGTTAAGCACTTGGGCATATTTGGGGACAAATTGAACCTGTACAAAAGAGATAAGCTCTGCTTGAACTGAAAAGAAACCAGACTTTTGGTGCTTAGAATTAGAAAAGTCAGGCATCAGCTTTTAAGCTAATTTCCGAAGGAAAGCCAACAGGAGTTGGGAAGTATTTGATGCAGGATGACTCATTCCTAATATTATGTAAATGTTCCAGATCACCTAGAGTGAGACAAGTAGAACGTGACAATGAGTACATAGTCAATGATAAGCACTGTTTAAGGATTGAAGGGCTGAATGGGAAACAAACTACAACAAGGGTACTTAGAGACAGAAACAGTGTTCAAGTATGTATATACAAATGCTAGAAGCCTTGAACTAAGGTTTTAAATGCAAATATAACAATTTTTTCAGAAATCTGTGGAACAGGTAGAATCAATGGTGTACTCATATCCCATGGGTATTAATTATTTGCCCTGACCTGGATGGTTGGCTAAATAGTCCTGGTCTTTGGACTGTTTAGGCCATAACTAGTTTGGCAATGATGGGGTGGACTGATCATGATAGACGGGGGATTGGCAAGCAGCTTGAGACATTGACAGTGATGGAGGGCATGTCCAGATGAGTGCATTGTTTGCTGTGTGGCAGGGTGCAGCTAGGAAGGAGCGCCCTTAGTGCTGAACAACATCTCTTCCATACCTGTTAGAGGCTGTGCAGTACATCAGGGGAAGGGGCTGAGGCTGGGCACTCAGCAAATTGTGTGCCAGCAATGATAAAGTCATCAGAAGATGCTAGCTGTGTTTGGGGTCAGGGTAGGTCTGCACAGCAAAGGAAGCCACAGTCAAGCCTGCCCATTTAAATGTGCTAGCATATTTAATATTATTACATAGATCAGAATATTTAAATTAACAAATTAAACCTAAACTATTGTCTCATTTCTTAATTTGTGGGGTGCCTGAGACAAATAATACAAAATATTTGTTTGCTTGTTTATATGGGGTTCTTTTAACCTTCTTTTCAATTGTGTACTCAATTGTGGACTCAGAGAAGCTTACAATATTACCCCCCTAACACACACACCAGGAAACAGAATTCTTAACCCCAGGCTAACAACAGCTCTATGAACTAAAGTACAAGGAAAATGGGGAAGGGAAATGAGATGAACTTTACTTTTAAAAGATCAGAAGTGCTGTGTAAACAGATGGACTGTGAAGGGTTAATTCTTCACAGAAACAGTGAGCCTTGAGTGACAGGCTGCTCCCAGCAATCTTATTGGTTAGCATCAGCTGAACAGAGAAAGAATTGAGAGCTGCATGCTGAGGAGACGGTCAGAGTTCTACATTGACTGAGAGCAGTTTTATATGGACAGAGAACTGGGGGAAAGCTGGCAAGAAAATTTGGGAAGTTAGGCAAAGACTCCCATTTGGGCCAAGGAAAGGGATAGATCTTTTAGAGAGAGAAGGAATTACCTACCCAGTTGGAACAGGGAGATAGCTCTGAAGAGTGGAGATATCCATGGTCTGGTGTAGTTAGAAACTACCTTGTGAAATTTTAAAGAGTCAGATAAATAAATTAGAGAAGGGGTTTAGGTACAGGATAGAGTGTACCAGCCTTCTGGAAACCAAAAAAGTCAGTGGATATTCAAACAAGGTATACTGGAGTGTCTGAGAAACACTGGAGCAAAAGCCTATCACCTTGAAATTCATAAGTCACTGGGAAAAGCTTATGAAATTCTCAGTAGCCTGAAAAGCATATAAACTAAAGCATATACTGTTTTACCTCAGAGTTATTTATTTGAGTTACCACAGATATTTCACCCCTGATTTCACCTGACCTTGAATGACATTTAAGTTGTTTAAATTAAAGGGGACTCCCAATCCTTCCCACAGGTTCCTGGGCTGAGCCAACAGCCAAAATATATCATACTGTGACAAGGTGGGACAGACAGAGTTCATCAGCAATGAAGAAAACACATTACTAGAGCCAGTGTCTTGCCACGTCTGACTAGCTGCATTGGTACTCGCTTGCCAGGCTAGTTTGGCTTGGATGCGCTGTTTTGATGTTGGTTCTGTTGAGCTTGTTGGTTCTGTTTGCATTTGGAGGCTTTTGGCCAGTGGTTGTTCTTGTGTGTTTGGTTGTTAGCAACATTTACTTGATGAACAAACACTCCAGTCACCCAGAAAATGTCCCCCATTGGGAATAATGGAGCCCCCCCCCAAAAAAAAATATCAATTCAAAAGAAAAAGAAGAGTCTGGCATAATTTGCTTAATGAACAGCCACTCCAGCCACACAGAATATGTCCCTCATGGGGAATAATGAACCAAACCCGCCCCAATTCAAAAGAAGAATTCCAAAATTGTATCAAGGGACCTGAATAATCCAGAACTCTAGTATATATATCTTCCCTGATATCAAATGTGGAAAAAGCTTTTTTTTTTTTTCATGTGCATATCTTTACTTGGCATCCCCAATAAAAAGTATCAGGTAGGGCTTCCGGTCTGGGATCCATGGTGTACTGACATGCTCTGGCTCTGCTCCCAGAGCATACAGAGGGTCTTTATGACAGGGCGGGCTATCTAGCCTGCCGCAGATCTCCCCAGGCAGGGGGGTGACTAGCAACGAGCATCAGCCCAAGTGGGAGTTGAGATCGGCTGATAGCGGGGCTTTAAAGAGCACCGCGACCAGCCTTGATCCCCTCCCCCCATGCGGGCACTTCGGAATTTCTCTAAAAGACCCCACCAAGTTGGACTCTCAACATAAGAACGCATGACCCAGACCTCCAAGACATTATACGGAAACTGATACCAAGGAAACACTGCTATAACAAAATACGGACTTTGAAGGTAACTTTTTAAAATTGCTCACCGGAAAGGCACTGATCCCGAAAATAAACAACACCCGATGAAGCGCATGATCGTGCGGCATACTGTGTACTAACACCAACTCTGGAAAATGCGGTTGAAAAGCAAAAAAAAGCCAAAAAACCGGTTTGTTGATCATTCCTGCGGTCGGGATATTGACTTTAAAATAGAAACTAACACCAAGTCCCGCGAGAAACAAGGTGGAAAACTACTTAAGCTGTGACAGAAAACACCAGAACAGGAAGTGATCTCAGACCAGACAAGCAGCGCTTCCTAGAGGCGACCGAGGAGGCTGGAAGAAGGGAGGAACCAGAAGACAAGGAGGATGACTAAGACTGCCGGACAGGAAGTAAGCAACAGGAAGAGCCATTTACCATAGAGAAATTGTGCCCGCCATTTTGAGAGGGTCGAAACGATTTATTCGGATTTTGGCTAAAAGACTCAACAGAAAAAAGCGAAAATAGAGCAGTTCAGCTGGGCATAAGAAGAGCTTTAATTTGATATAAGTTTTGTAACAATTGTAAACAACGGCTTACGATCTCCGGCAAAGACAGAGGGCGAATTCTTGGTCCTCCCCGAAAATGGCTGCTAAAGAGGAGAAGAAACTACAGGGCATGATGGAAGCCATGGGAAAACGGATGATGGATGTTATGCAAAAAATGGAAAAAACTCTAAGTAAAGTGGCTGATGAAGTAGCTGATTTGAAAAAGGACCTGGCTGGAATCACAATGGAAATACAGACGCTGAACAAAAGAACAGATGAGGTGGAGGAGAGAGTGAAAGGAGTGGAAACTGGCATAACTGAGGTTGCTAAAGAAGCATCAAAAGCCAATGTAATGGTGGAATACAATGGAATGCTTAACCATCTGAGACTCAGGGTAATTCCTGAAGACAAAAATGAGAATATCCACTCAGTCATGGTGGATGCTGTTGCAGATTTTTTAAAACTAGAAGAGGAGAAGGTGGCGGCACACATTGATTTGGTATACAGAGTCAACTCTGCGATTGCCCAAAAGAAAAAAAAAATTACCCAGAGATGTGATTGTCCAGTTTATATCCAAAAGATTGAAAGAAGACTTGTTTAAGCAACAATTCCAGAAAGATTTCATAATTGACCAAAAGAAAATTATGATACTAAAGGAATTACCCAGAACGGTTCTTCAGGACAGACGACTCTTTAAAGACCTGATTGACAAACTGAAAACAGAGGGCATTAGATACAGATGGGAAATTCCAAAAGGTGTCAGTTTTACATTTAAACAGAAGAGAGTCACCATCAAGTCAGTAGAGCAAATGACCAAGTTCATTAAAGACAATTTTAAAGACTCTGATAAATAAATACAAAACCAACATGGAGAGTCAAATTATTTCATGGAATGTTAATGGACTTAATTCGCCCCCCAAAAGGAAAAATATTAGACTATGGTTGGAAAAACAAAAATGTGATATTGTTTGTTTACAAGAAACACATATTAAAAAGACTGATGCTAAATTTCTGATTCAAAGTAGACTAGGAGAGGAATTCTATTCCCTCTCCTCACAAAAGAAAAAAGGTGTTGTTACATATGTAAAAAAAGAGTTGGAACCAAAAGAAATTTTTAAAGACAAAGAAGGAAGATTCTTGGCAGTGGAAGTTATGCTTCAGAATAAAAAGACCTTAATTTTAAATCTCTATGGCCCGAATGGAGCCAAGGAAAAATTATTTCAAGATTTGTGGGAACAACTACAACAGTTAACCCATGAACAAATGATATTGATGGGTGACTTTAATGGTACTGTTAATAATACAATTGACAGAAAATCCAAAAAAGGAAATGAAGGTATAGGTAAGCTTCCGAAAGTATTTTTTCAAATGGCGAAACATGAACACCTGGAAGATGCATGGAGAGCTAAAAACCCTAGAGACAAAGACTATTCTTTTTACTCATCAAGACATGAGTCTTTCTCAAGAATTGATATGATGTGGATGACTGAGAACTTGATTATGCAAACACGTAAAATTGAAATATTACCTAGAATTCTTTCCGACCACAGCCCAATAAAGTGGTCAACTTATGCTAAAAGAAAGAAATTTCGATGGAGACTCAATGAGGATTTACTGGACAAACAAAACATTGTGGATAAAATAAGGACAGAAACCAAAACGTATTTTCAACTAAACTTAAATAAGGAAGTACAGACGCAAACGGTATGGGAGGCATATAAGGCTGTGATGAGAGGACATCTAATTGCAATTAACAACAATGAAAGAAAACAACAATTCAAAATAGATAAAGAAATTTTGGAAAACATCCAAAAGAAAGAAGCAGAACTTAAGAAGAGACCTGGCAAAAAGAAAATTTTGAGAGAACTGAGGATCCTAAGGGAACAATATGATGCGAGGTTAAATAAAGAAGTTTATTGGAACTTTAAAAAATTGCAACAGAAGTCCTTTGAAGGAGCGAATAAACCTGGGAAATATTTGGCATGGCAATTGAAGAAAAGAAGAGAGAACAAAATAATAATTAAATTGAAAGATGGGAACAGAGAAATTATGGACCCAGGAGGGATCCGGAGAGAATTTTACAAATACTATGCTACTCTTTTTCAAGCAAAACAGGTGGATCAACAAAAAATCCAAGATTACTTATCAAAAGTGAATTTGATACAACCAAGTTCAAAAACAAAAGGATTGTTAAATGCTGTGATAACTAAAGAAGAAATCAGCAAAGCAATAGGAGAAGCAAAAATCTCCAAAGTTCCAGGACCAGACGGTTTTTCAGCCAAATTTAATAAGAAACTTCAAGAAGACCTGGTACCGGTTCCAGAGATTCTTCTAAATTAAATTAGAGAAAGTGGGAAGGTTCCAGATTCCTGGAACGAAGCAGCAATCACCTTGATACAGAAAGAGACCCAAGATTTAACTAATGTCAAAAATTATCAACCAATTTCACTTTTGAACAATGATTACAAAATCTTTGCAAAAATTCTAGCAGAACGCCTCAAAGAGTATTTGAAAGACACTATTGCCGAAGATCAGGCTGGGTTTTTGC
Organism: Gekko gecko; assembly: GCA_029375565.1. Taxonomy (NCBI): domain Eukaryota; kingdom Metazoa; phylum Chordata; class Lepidosauria; order Squamata; family Gekkonidae; genus Gekko; species Gekko gecko. Next base: position 147,968,721 of record JAPDNY010000003.1, on the reverse strand, counting down.
CAGGTAGGCAAATAAAAGACAACATGAAGGTTGTTTTGGACGCAATAGAATATTATGATAAGCACCCGGAAAAAGAGGTCGGCTTTTTATTTTTAGATGCGGAGAAGGCATTTGATAATTTGAATTGGGAATTTATGTTCAAAGTGATTGAAAAATTACAGATGGGCGTAGAATTTACAAAAATGATTAAATCAATATATAAAGAACAAGAGGCCACGGTGATTGTAAATGCAGAATCAACGGAAGCATTCCGGGTCAGAAAAGGAACTAGACAGGGCTGTCCCTTATCGCCACTGTTATTTATCTGGATTTTGGAAATATTGCTGCAAGTGATTAGAGATGATAATAATATAAAAGGTTTGAGTATTAGAGGTTTCTCATATAAATTAAGAGCGTTTATTGACGATATTATGTTTATTGTTGAAGATCCTGTCAATAATATGCCATTGGTATTTGAAAAAGTAAAAGAGTTTGGTGATCTCGCAGGGTTCTATGTAAATAAAAATAAATTGAAAATATTGTGCAAAAACATGAATGGTATAAAGCAACAAGCTTTACAAAATATGACAGAATGTGAAGTGGTTAAAAAGGTCAAATACTTGGGAGTTGATATTACAATGAAAAATATTGATTTGTTTAAGAATAATTATGAAAAATTGTGGGTTTCGATAAGACGTGATTTAGAAAAGTGGGAAAAACTCAGATTATCTCTTCTTGGAAGAATTGCCGTTGTCAAAATGAATGTACTGCCCAGGTTAATGTTTTTGTTTCAGACAATACCAATTGTGAAAGATATGAAAGTGTTGGTGAAATGGCAAAGAGAAATCTTTAAATTTATCTGGGCAGGAAAGAAGCCGAGAATTAAAATGAAAATAATGTATGACGTTAAAGACAGAGGTGGCTTCCAAGTTCCAAATTTGCGTTTGTATCATGAGGTAAAGGTAAAGGTTCCCTTGCTCGAAAGCCAGTCGAATCCGACTCTAGGGTTGCGGTGCTCATCTCCGTTTCAAAGCCGAAGAGCCAGCGCTGTCCGAAGACATTTCCGTGGTCATGTGGCCGGCATGACTAAACACCAAGGCGCACGGAACGCTGTTACCTTCCCACCGAAGTGGTACCTATTTATCTACTTGCAATTTCTTGCTTTCGAACTGCTAGGTTGGCAGGAGCTGGAACTAGAGACAGGAGCTCACCCCGTCATGCGGCACCCGGGTCTCGAACTGCTGAACTACTGACCTTCCACAGCCTGCAGTTCAGCGTCTTAACCACTTGAGCCACCGCAGCTCCTTGTATCATGAAGCTGTATGTATATCTTGGTTAACTGACTGGGTTAATTTGGAAAATAGAAAACTTTTGGCCCTTGAGGGTCACGATTGCAGATTTGGCCTGCATGCCTATCTTTGGTATGGAAAAATAAAGTAGACTCAATGTTTAAGCATCATTATATAAGGAGAACATTGTTTGATGCATGGACCAGATACAAGAATACAGTTCCCGATGAGAGGCCTTTATGGATTGTTCCTGCTGCAGTTATTCATCCTTTTTCAGAACATAAAGGTAATGATTGGTTGAAATATCAAGAGTTGCTTCAAAAGGAAGGGAAAAAATATGTTTTAAAACCAAATAATGAATTAGCATTTGAGTACGGATGGTTACAATATTGCCAAATACGGGACATTTACAAAAAGGACTGTAAAGAGGTTGGTTTTAGAGCTAAGAACAATGAGTTTGAAGATATCTGGTTGAAAAAAGGGCGAAAAATGATATCTAAGTTGTATAAAACCTTGTTGACTGTATATACTCTGGATGAAACTGTTAAAGAGCAAATGATAAAATGAGCCATAAATATGAATAAGGAAATTTCTATGGAATCATGGGAATTTCTGTGGAAAAAAGCTTTTAAAATGTCGACCTGTGTTAATATAAAATAAAATTGTTATAAGATGATGTACAGGTGGTATATGACACCAAAAAAGATTGCTAATATTAGTATGGACAAGAGGCGGACCCGTGATACTCGCGGGGGGAGGGAGTACTCCAGGCGCCAAGCCTCCCCCTCCCTCCCCCCCCAGCAGCAGCGGCGGCAGCGGCAAGGCCCGCCGAGATTCCCCCTCCCCAGCAGCAGCGGAGGGGTGGCGAGGCTGGCCGGCCGCCAAGCCTCCCCCTCCCTCCTAAGCAGCAAGGAGGCAGAGGCGGCCATTACCGTGGTGGCGGGCGGGGCCGGTGCGGCTTCCCAGCCTTGCCCTCGTCCGTCAGCCCGGGAGGTGGCCTGCTCGCGCTCGGCCGGCGGAGCCAGAGGGCGGCCGGGAGGGGAGGGCAGCCTGCCGGCCGCCCCGCCAAACCTCCTCCTCCCTCCCAAGCAGCAGGATGGTGGCGGCGGGGGGGAGGGAGGCCGGCCTGCCAAGCCTCCCCCTTCCTCCCTCCCCAGCAGCAGCGGCGAGGCTGGCTGGCCCCACCAAGCCTTCTCCCGCCCTCAATGGCCAGTTTATAGAGCGTTCCCTGCGCATGCGCAGGGAGGGCTCTTTACTTTTTTGGGGATTTAAAGATCCCCGTATCATTTTTTTAACTTTTTAGATTTTTCTGCACACGTGGGGACTGCCCCACGTGCGCAGGAAAATCTCCCTGCCCCCCAGGTGCCCCCGATGTGCGGATTTAGATATCCGCACATAGGGGGCCACTTGGGAATTAGATATATAGATAAGAACTTGAGTAATAAGTGTTGGAAATGTAAAAAAACAGAGGGTTCTTTTTATCATATGTGGTGGTCATGTGATAAAGTAAAAGTATACTGGTCAAATGTACATTGTGAGATGCAGAAGATATTAAAAATTCCTATCAGGAAAAGTCCGGAGCTTCTTCTCTTAGGTTTGACAATGGAAAAAATTCCACAAGAAAAAGGACACTATTATGGTATATGATCACATCAGCGAGAATGGCTTTTGCACAACAGTGGAAAGCAGAGAAAGTGCCAGATATACAAGACTGGTTAAGGAAACTGCTGTTTTTAGCCGAAATGGACAAAATGACGAAAAAACTAAATGGACAAATGGCAGAACAATATCTAAAAGACTGGGAAGGCCTGAAACTGTATATGGAAACTGAATATAGAATGAAAGGGAAAATGTACAATCTTGATTCGTATTGAAACTGAATGAGAAATGAAATGAACACTTGATTGTACTGTACCGTTATTGGAAACTATGTTTGAAAGAGTCAGGTTTTTACGTATTAGAATTGTGTTACCTGGTTTGTCGATTGTTACAAGTCTAAACTTGATTACCCTTTAACTCTTTTTTTTGTTATTAGCAGTGTTGGAAGCCTATTGGGGGGGTGGGGGATGGGATGTAATCTTTAAATTGTATTGGTAACGATGTCTAACAATGTTGAATATACTCCAATAAAATTTTGTTTAAAAAAAAAATTAAAAAGTATCAGGTAGTAGGTGAAGTGATGGACCTTTCTACTTGAGACCCTGGAGAGCAACTGCTAGTCAGAGACGACAACAGTGATGATAATATACCAATAGTATGGTGTAGTGTAAGGCAGCTTTATATATTCATTATTCAAGACAGTGAAAACCAGAGTGGTTTCTTAAGAGCTACAAGGAAATTTCTCCAAGTTGGGTGACTGGGAAACTATGTGGCAAATGAAGTGTAAAGTAATATAAATCAAAACAAACAAACTTCACATATACACTGATGGAGCTTGAACTCATGCTGATTGACCAGAAAAAAGAGATCTTGGGAGTTGTGGAGGCTAGCATTTTGACAAAGACAAATTCTATGCTCACATTAATTAGAAAAAGGTTTGAAAATAAGACAGCAAATTTTATTCTGCCTTTCATAATTCTATGGTGTGGCTGTGCTTAGAATATTGTACAATATTCTGGTTGCATCGTCTCAGAAAAACTGTTGTAAAGAAAGATAATGTACAGAAAAGAGCAGTCCAAGTGACCACGGTGTTGGAACACCTTCTTTACAAATGTAATAATTTCAGTTAAGGGGTAAAAGTTAGCTAAGAAGAGATACAACACAGACTTACAAAATTCTGCACAGTGTGGTGAAAGGGTAGAGAACTGAAAATATTGAAAATTGAGGGCATCCTATTGAAACTGAAGGGCAGTAGATTCAGGACTGTTAGCCAAATTGCCTTAATTTATTAATAAGCTTGGGGAATTATTAATATTAAATGGCAATAGGTATAAAATATAGGATCATAACTCATGTATACCAAAGTCAGGATTCCCAGAGCCCATGAATGGGCGAGACCAGGTTGTTAGAATAATTGATCTCTTTACTTAATGATTCTCAAGCATACAAATAGTAATAAGAAAGCACTCTCACACACAATACAGAGCTAAGATTACAGGGTTGAAAAGATAGTGACATTTGCATGAGCAAGAATATCGTTGATGTGTAATACGTTACCTGTCCAATGAAAGGAGTAGATCATGCAGCGAAAAACACAAATGAGGGTGGGGGTGAACCATGAGCTGACCAGCAACACATGTGGACTGATTCCAAACTGTCCAAGAATGGAACCAACAAGGTAGAATGGGGCAAAGAGAAGAAGAGCACAAGAGAACGAACTCAGGGAGAGTCACCTTAAATATACAATTTGTGACCTGAGGCCATGGCCAGATGGTCACTGGTTCCCAGGAAGTATTAGGAAAAAAACTATACTCGGGAAGGGGGAGACACAGGAAATGACAGTTGGGTAATTTAAATTTGATGGTCACCAGGGAGTGACACCTCTTGGGGAAGGGGGTGAAACAAAGGAGAGGGTGAGGGGATCCAATCACATCACTGGTCCGGTGCTTCACATTAACGATCTGATGCTTGACAGAGGTTTTATCTGGATGGGTGGCAGGAAGGTTTAATCACTGCTGTTGTCTTTAGCTGGGCGACCGTCTTTGTTTAGAATGGCTTAGGAGGAGGGGGAGGAATGTGCTATGTGGTGAAGAAGAGATCTCTTCATGGCTTCCATGCAGGAACATTGTCCTCTGTCAGAACATGGATTCTCTTCAGGGCTGCTACTGGCTATGTTCATGGAGACCAGGGCTGTTGGTCTGCATCACAGTCCTTGTGCGGATGCAGAGGTGCAGTGGCAGAAGGCTTCTGTAGTCCTGGGTCCACATCTGGCTTGGCATACTTCATTAGCACAAGCCTTCCATTGGCCACAGTGTACACTCCATAGTTCAGCACTGAGCACTTCACTTAGGACCACAGCTCTGTCCATTGCCCTGGCACACACTCTTCACAGTCCAGTAAGGCACTGATATTACAAGAGTCTTTAGTAGTGCCATCTGAAGTGGCTTCATGGCAACAGGACAATCAGATGCCTATATGTCTCACAACCAGTGTTCCCTCTAAGCTGAGTTAGTGTGAGCTAGCTCACAGTTTCTTAGCCTCCAGCTCACACATTTTTGTCTTAGCTCAGGAAGGATGGCTCCAGAGCAAACTAATTTATGTAGCAGTCAAATCAGTTGCTCACAACTTTAATGCTAGTAGCTCACAAAGTAGAAATTTTGCTCACAAGACTCCACAGCTTAGAGGGAACATTGCACAACCAAAAGTGGGCTCATCTACAGATAGTTAAATCCACAGATTGGATCCACATTGTCTAAAAACAGATAGTTCTGCAAACTTGAGGGATTCTCCAGGTTTGCAGAAAAAACTGAAAACATTTGAAAATACACTGTGGGGTTTATATCTCCCCCCAAGAGTATTATCTTAGCCTATACTGAGGCTACAAAGCTGCAGGCAGGGAGGCAGCTGTGGGTGTGGCTGATCCCCTTCCATGGAGAGAGGGAAGCTGCTGCATGGGCTGTAGAGCTGTTGCTGTTACTGTGGGAGGGGGAGCTGCTGGATGGCCAGCTGCCCAGGAGAGCCACTGTTGATTCTGGGGGAGGAAGCCAGGAGAAACACCACTGATGCTGTGAGAGGGAGGTGCCAGGCAGGCAGTACAGACTCTGCCACCATTGTGGGGGAGGGGGAAGGAGCAGGCATTCAGGAGAGCTTCTGATGTTGCTGTGTGGGGGTGCTGTGTGGGCAGGCAGGAGAGCTGCTGTTGCTTTGAGAAGAGGAAGCAGGTGGGTGGCTGGAAGACCCACTGTTACTGTGGAGGGAGGTGGATAAAGGGTAGAAAGAGATAAAAAGTGATGGGGCGCAGGGGCAGAAAGAGAGAGAAAGAGGAAATAATGAGGTAGGGGTAGAAAGAAACAAGGAGTGATGGGTTGACAGAGGCAGAAAAAGAGAGAGAGTGAAAAGGGGAGAAAAAGAAGGGGTGGTGGGAGTGAGAAAGAGTGAGAGTCTGCGAGAAGTTGGGGAGGAGGGAGGAAGCAAAAGTGCAGGGGAATGGGACAGCCATTCCCACAAGATTCTTATGAGTCCTTCACTTGTATATTCTCATAGTGAAGTCAGCCAAATCTGAGAAGACTTAAAAGTCAGGGAGAGGAGGAGGCAGGGCCCTTTCCAGTCAATGTGGCATAGTGGTTAGAGCTTCATAGTAGGCTCTAGAAGACCCAGGTTTAAAAATCACCAGTCTGCCATGGAAGCTCACTAGATGGTGTAGTGCCCATCACATTCTTTCAGTCTAGTCTACCTCAGATTAATTAATTATTACCAAGGTTAGTCAATGCATTACTCAAGATATAATTAGCTTTTGAATACTAATTGCCAGCCATGTATGTTATTTCAAAAGGGGATTATATACATTTTTGGAGGACAGATCTATCGATAGCTGCTATAGGAAAAGCAACAGGTAGTGTACTATGAATCTAATTTAGAATGGGACTCTATATTGCCTTTTGGTTTGTATTGTATAGCTGGTCCAGTTCCACATTGGTGATGCAATAGTTCCTAAGTTTACTAACCAACATTAACTACAGCTTTTTAAAAACAAAACAATTTCCACTTAGTTGAAGGGGAGGGGAGACAACACAGCTACAGTTACTGACTGGATTCCTAATTGTTAATTACATCTGAAAGTAAGACAATTGCTAGGGGACAGCTTCAAAACAACTTGAGTTAAAAGGCATTTGTTGAAATCTCTAAGTGGTAATCAACATTACATGCTTGCTGATGTACTAAAAGGAGACTGCTTTTCCTAAAAATGATTTAATTTTCTCTCAGTTTAATGAACAGCTTTATAAATGTTTGGATTATATCAGCATTATTTTAAGGTTTTGTGGAGAACTTGCTGTGCTTCATGCAAATTAGCTTTGTAGTACCAGGAGTAAATCATAGAGAAGTAAAGAGAGCAGCCATGCACACAGACAAACTGAAGTTGAAGAAGAAAAGTTTCCTTTGGGACCTGCACATTTGCTAGATCCTCGGTTGGTTAAACATAAGCAGCAACCTGCTCAGTTAATCTTTGTAAAATAAATGCTTCTGCTTAATACAGGTTAGGAAAACATACATGACAAGTGAGGGACCTGCAAGGACTTGTGGGGGAGTATCTCATTTTCCTTTTCCCCACTATTTCCTCTTTTATTCCCCTGAAACGCTGTTGGCAACCCTATTCTCCCAGCAGCCTCTCCCTGGGAGAAATCTGGCCCAGTTTTGGGCCAGGCCAGGCTTGGCTTAGCTGTGTTGTGCTGCCCCGGTTGGGCCCAGTTGCACACTGGGGAATCTTCAAGAATTTTCAGGGAGTATCTTTCCCATGTATCCATCTCCCACACTATTTCTCTATTTCTGGCAGTGGTCATCTCGTCTACTTTCCTGTTTCCTCCTCTCCTTCCTACCCCACCAACTGGCCATTTATCTGCCCCTATCTTCAGTTATACTTATTTATTTACTTTTTTTTTTTTTGACATCCCGAAGGGGATTTTTTAATTGCTTTTTCTAAATCTACATACAGAAAAAAGAAAGAAACTACAATGCGCAGAAAAATAGGGGTGGGGAAACTACACTCTATGGGTGAAAGAAAAGAAAAACCTCTAAAACCCCAAGAATCGGTGATCATACAAAGCTTTTAAAATAATACCCTGCCTCTTGAATGCAAATTGACTTTCACCAAAAATGATCATCTAGCTAATAAAACATTTCAATATTTCCCCAGCAATCCCAGTTTCTTAAAGAGCTGTGCCCTGCAATAAACATAGTTAAGTACTCCAGAGAACAATAACAATCTACTTTTTCCCTCTTTCCCCTCTCAGATGATAGCCTGTTTTGGGGGCTACTGCCCCCTTATTTATTTATTTCTGTGAGCCACCCTGAGCCTGCATTGTGGGGAGGGAGGGGTATAAATATGATTAATAAAATAAAAATAAAAATAAATTTATACTCCTCTGTTCCCCACAATGGGAACTCAAATTAACTTACATCATTTTCCTCTCCTCTGTTTTATCTTCACAACAACCCTGTGAGGTAAGTTAGGCTGAGAATTCATAACTGGCCAAAGGTTACCCAGTGACCTTCCATTGCAGAGTAGGGATTTTAACCTGGGTCTCCCATATCGTATTCTGAAATTCCAACTACTACACAACACTGGCTTGGGTGGGATGGCTGCTGTTAAACAGTAGCAAGTAGCCTAGTCTGGGTGAGTTAGGTGGTAGAAAGTTGCTTGGTGGTTGCTCGTGGGTCTGGCTGATGAGTCCTCACTGAAAAGACAAAATAGCCCTGCCCCTACATTTTAATGACAGAAATGAAGGCTTGAAGGCTGACAATATGATTGTGGTTACCTAGCAACAGCCACAGAGGGTGGTCATTTCTTAAAGCCACCGGAGCTGAGAGGGGTTTTTGGAGGGGGGGTATTTTTTATTTATTTTAGGTTTCAGATTGCATACTTGAGGCTTTTCTCAGGTTTATAGAAAGATCTGTCTTGTCTGTTCATGGCTATAGTCTCTGGATTTAAATATCCACAGATGATGCCACATAGACAATTGGAAGAATTAATAATTACTAGAGATGTTGCAAAACCTACTATTTGTTAGCTTCAGATATGTATAGAATGACCTGGGGAAAAATGTCCCTGGGCTTAATGTCCCATATTAGAGGCTTAATAGAAAGCTGTTTACTGGATATTACTTACCTCAAGGTCATGAAAAGCTTCACCTGCCCATTTCTACACATTAACCCTCTCTTAAAGGGATAGTACACTTTTCTCCAGGCAGGCCTGTTGGCAACAATAAATATTCAACTCCTCCAGATAATTATTATCATTAGAAATCTAATCTCAGTATTTGAAAAGAACACATGCAATCTCTGGTGAACTGCACAATTTGCAGTGGAACAACATCCCTGACATCACTTGAGGATAGAAAGTGTTTGGTTAAAAGCAAACAATCTAAAGGTAGTCAGAATGTTAAAAATAGTGCTAACTGCGGAAAAGCTAACTGCACAAAAGATGAAAAGATAAAAGTGTCTTTCCCATTCCAAGCTACAGCAAGTATGTATGCAGAATCCTCAACATCTCCAGATAAAGCATCTCAGGTTGTGGGAAAGGCCATTCTCTGAGACCCTAGAGAGTTGCTGGTACTCAGAATAGATAATACTGAGCTAGATGGGCCACTAGTTAAGCTCAGTGTAAGAAAGCTTTATGTGTCTATTGTATTTTAGTATTTTTGCTTTCAGTCTGGGGTGAGCTGTAAAGAATAGTGTGCCTTGTTTTCCCTACTTATTTGGATCATGTGCCTCTGCTGTGAGCACACAAGACAAGGAAAGATGGATACTTTTGAAGGCCATATTGCTATGCCTCTTAATTTTTGTTTGGCCTGGAAGATTCTCAGAAGGACTGGAGTTAGATGACTGTTTTGCTGAGTCTACAAGGAACTGAAAGTGATGCCTCTGTGCCATGTTCACAGAGTAATTCTGGGCACAGAAAGAGAACAAAAAACGGTGGCCAGAAAGGATAGTGATGGTAGAGGGCTGATGGAAAGCTCTTTCATGCACAGTACTTTCGAGGTCTTCCTCCCTATGATCAGTGACCCTAGTTTTAAAATATCACTGACGGGCACAAACCGGGAAAATGCTGTTTGTATTGATTTGTGGTTCATGGTGTGCATGGTTTGCAAACCATGGACTGTCCTGAACTTTTTGATGGTAGACAAACTGGTTAGGTTCATGAAGTTTATGGTCCCCAAAAGAAGGTGCTTCCATGAAAGTGATTTATGGAGAAATGACTGGTGCAGGTTCAGGAATTTATAGAACATATCCCATCCAAGCTAGAGATACCAAACCTACAGCAGATCTCCTGTTGGCTTTCCTCTACCTGCCACCCAAGTTTGGTGAGAATTGGATTTACAAGGTCCAAGTTGCACTCCTCCAAAGGTGACCCCATCCACCATTATTTCCAATGGAGCTGGGGGGGGGAGGCAATAGAAGCCCAACAGAACAGAATCAAAGTCCCCAAGAATCTCTGCAGCAGAAACTGAAGGTTCAGGGCATTTTTGTAAGCCCAGCAGAATCAGTGCCACTGTGGCACTGCAAACCCAACAGGACTAAAGTCAAGCAAGGAAAGTGCTTTTGGGGAAAATGTCAGGCACAGGTTCAAAAGTATGTAGAATAGATTACAGGGAACCTCACCCTGTCACCATTTTGGCAGTACAAATCTATTATCTGTGCAAAAAGGCCCTCTTGATTAGTTCAGTTTTGTAAGTATCATCCTATTTATGTAATTTCTGTACTGCTAAATGTGTCGTGTGAATACTTGTGCAATGCTTCAGTTCTTTCTGAGGGTTCCAGACTTTTAAAATCCTCATACCATTGGTTATTGAATGTCCCATTTTTTTACAGTATTGGCTCACTATGTGTAATATCTCTTGAGTCCCTGTGAGAAAGGTGGGATATAAACACCATAAATAAATAAATAATCGTCTTCTGTACAAGCAGCTTAACATCACACATCTTGAGCCAACGGAAACAGACTATATTGTTTTATATTAATTGAATGAACTTCTCCGATATAGCATCTGCTTTGCAGAGGCAACTAGAACAAGTCTTCTTAGCTCAAAGGGAGGGCTACTGGAAACTTCTGTTTATGTTCATAGTCCTGGCATTAAGTAGATTAAGCAATTTATCTTTTTGTGTGTGTATTCTCTGACACTGAGGATGAGTTTACCCAAGCATATTTGTGAGTTCCTGATATCTGTCAAATCAATCGTGTAAAGTCCTTCACATGAGAAAGTTGCCAAGTAATAGCCAAATTTCTCCATGCCCTCAAAGTATATATGCTACCACACACCTGTCAAAAGTGGTCACCTGCTTCTCTACAATCTCTCCAAGTTATAGGCCTCCCAAAAGTTCTCCCCATTGCTCTCTCTGGAAAAGACAGCTGCAGTTACAGTCTATAGAATGGCTCAGGAACAAGCCAGTGACACCAAACTCACAAGGAAAGTTCACCTGGGCAGACCTCCACAGCCAGACACTGGAAGCAAGGCAAGCCTCCCACTCATGCTCCCAGCCCCCCCAAGTCTCCAAATGCAGGTTCTGAAGGACAGAAATACAGATGTGACAAGAAACTTCCAACAGGGGCTCCCAAAAATTTACCTCACAACAGCTTGGCAGGCCTCCAGGTCCCACCAAATCAGTGGAAATCAGAGTTTTTTTCACTTAAAGTGATTAGTGATGCCATGACAGAAAGGCAGACATCAAACAGGGGGTCCCTGAAGTAACCCCACAACAGCTTGATGGGCACTCCGGGCCTACCAGACCCGTGGAAATCAGATGTTTCCATTTAAAAAGATAATGAATTAGGTGTTATGTTATCATGTAGATGTTGTTTCATGAGGGAGGTGTTCAGTGAGGAAGCCCACCCCCACCCAGCAGAGGCAGTTATTCTCTCACCCAAGCGTCAAGGGCTCAACTCACAGGCCACATACCCAATCATGCATAGAAGAGAAGGAATGGGGGGACATGTAGGGGTACAATAGGAGGCCTGGATCTTACCCTGTGAAGTCCAGAGAAAGGTAGCCAAGCAGGGGGAGGTTGACCTTGAGGAAGGCCAACTCATTCACCCTGGTTGGGTCCAGGCTGAGAATGTTTTCCAGGTGGGAGAACATCTACTAGTTCTGGACACTGGTGGGGAGGGCAAGAGAGGAGGCTCATGGTCATGCATGTAGCTACCCCTGCAGATGACCAATCATGTGGAGCTGGGATGAGTAGGCAGCAGGCTCACTCCTGCTCTCCCTCTTCACTTGTTCAGTGAATGCATGGAGCTGTCATGTGCACAGAGTTAGAAAGATCTTGGTGCTGATCTTAGCAAACTTACAGTTGTATGATGTCCGTGTCCAATGTATCTGATGCAAAACACTCACTCCTCACTGCTAGTGCCCAGAAAAATGAAAACTTGGAGTGATGTGTCAGAATAACAGTCAGATCTGAATTTTCAGAAGTGTTACCAAATGTCTGAAATTCTTGCAGACTGATTTGATTTATTAACAAATGAATGTGATTTTGGCTGAATCTTGATTAGTTGTTCAAATGTGTATCACTATAGAAATATACTTAGTATTGAGCATGCTGCTTGATATTTTACTTGCCCAATAAAAATAGAGCACATTCAGAACTGCCCAGGAGTCCTCAGGATGTTAGTAGATGAGTAACATTCAAAAGTACATGTGCATGAACAAATGTATCAAGATTCTTAACTTCAATATGTTGTTGAAGGCTTTCATGGCTGGAGTTCATTAGCTGTTGTAGCTTTTCCGGGTTGCCTGGCTGTGGTCTTGACATTTTAGGACCTGACGTTTCACCAGTAGCTGTGACTGGCATCCTCAGAGATATAACACAGAAAGTACTCCGTCTTTCTGTGTTATACCTCTGAGGATACCAGTCACAGCTACTGGCAAAACATCAGGTCCTACAATGACAAGACCATGGCCAGACAACCCGGAAAAGCTACAACAGCTAATTGTTAACTTCATTTCTCTGACCTGTAATCAGGAAGTCTGTCAAAAAGACTCTCATTCATCTTGGCGCAATAGGATTATATGGTCAGTAATCAGATGTTGTCATGAGGACAAAACAGTTATCATTTTACATTTTCTTTCATGTTGCAGAATAATCATCTGAGAATTCCTGTATATGCCTTTGCTATGTATCTTTACTATACTAATAAGGATTTAATTGGCAAGGATTCCTGATATAGCAGTGTTGTCACCATACTTCATAATATAAGTTTTGACTAATATTTTTGTGAAATTTATACCCAGGGATAATAGTTACACTTATTAATTATAATGTTTCAGCTAATACATTAGATTTCAAAGAATATGTGAGCAATAGATTTTAGAACTAGAAAGATGACAAAGAAGAAATTACAAGATAAGATGAAAAAATGCAGGTATACATAAAGTGACTATAGTAATGAGAATTATTTTTAACATGTAGAAATTGCCTGTTCTTTTAAGTAGTTAGGATGTGTTCCACTATCAGTTGTTCTATGATGTTGGAGGCATGAATAACTGCAGATTAATAGGTTGTTAGTAACATGTGCTGTGAAGCTGAACATAGGTACTTGTGAGATCTTTCCACTGCAATCTGTGGAACTGTGATTTCACAGAAGAGGATTTGGTGGAATTAAGAAGAGTACACAGTAAGACTGTAGAGAAGTTTGCAAATTATATTCTCTAGCACCATCTTTTAGGTTAATTAGTGTGTTTTCATTGTTTTAAACCAGTTTTAAATTATATATTTTATGAATCTATTTTATTTAATTTTTATCCCACCCTTCCTGCGGATGGTTACAGAGTCACAAAATGTCAACAACAATAGTTAAAATAATTTAAACAGTAATTTCAAACAATAATAGAAACAGCAATCAAGGTTCATGTTGCTATGCTTGGTTTAGGCTGATCATATGGTCAGTGATTTCAGTAGGGGAGGCCAAAGATGGATGATGTTGTACACCGCCTTGAGCCCTGCCCTGGCAGGGAGAGGGCAGTCTAAAATCCAATGAACTAACTAAATATTTTATCCAGTGTTTTAGCAAAATATCAATCTTTTTATGTATCACAACAATGCAAAAGGAACGGTCTCTTTTCAAATTGTTAATAGAGCAATTAGGTAAATATGGAAGAGGCTACAAAAACTTGGCAGAGAGACATGAAGTATGAAATTAACCCTGATGTATGGAAACTTCTGTTTCCTAAAAGGTCATTTTTCTGCATGCATTTAATGGTATCCTATCTGAGACCTGTATTAAAATGGCCAATCAATGGCATTCATCTCCAAAGAAATTGGCAAAAATTTATTATAGCAGTGATGGGAAATGTTGATATTGTGTTAAAGATAATGCATCTTCCTACTACATTTGGTGGAAACGCCTAGGGCATATGCTTTTGGGGAAACGGTGTCAAATTGCTTATCCATTGGAGTTAGTTTTAGTATCTCATGCTCTCATTGCTTCTGAATTATGTGGCATAAATCTCAAGCGGACTAAGGGACATTATATTGTATTTGGTTATTACTGCTCATTAGATTCTTGCTTGTCATTGGGTATACCATTAAGCCTCTGAAGACTTATCTTCTGACTAAGATCTAAAAGCGTAGAGAATATTAATATTTGCAAACAAATGATGTCTTATATGAAAAATTCTAATTTAGCATAATTATTCTATATGTAGAGACACAGGAATGTGTTTGAAGTGTGAACATCTCTGTTAAGCAAAGTTTGTATTTTATCTTATACATTTGGGGGGAGGGATTTTCATCAATTCCCCCTCCAGCTGCAGACTTTGCCCCATGCTGCTCCTGATAGCCCACTGAACCCCAAAGAACAAAATGGGAGGGGTTACAGTGGGCTGCAGTAGAAGTGGGAAGCTGAAAAGTTCTGATCTGCAAAATTTGTAGATGGATTGATATGCATTATTATATACTAGGAGTAAGGCCCACTGTGGGAAGAAATACAATGAACTCTAGAAGAAAGCTCCAGGTGAAGTGTCCTGGCTGTGGCTGGTGGGGTGGCAGAGGGAAGGGGAAAATAGAGGGAGGCAAGCCATTTTTATTTCCTTCTGCTTAGCTATAAGGCAGGGCTGTCTCAAGTCATTTTGCTGCCCCAAGTGGGTAGTATGGGAGGACAGCCTCATGGTAACAGGTATGATCCCCTCCACCCATGACTTATGCTGATTTGGGGCTATGCAGTGGCAGCTAAGGTAGAAAACCACCTCCTCCTATGCCATGTCTTCTGAGTTCCAAGAGTCTGGAAAACAGTTTGTAGCCAGTTACAGGGTTGCCAACTGTGGGTTGGGAAATACCTGTAGATTTGAGGGGTAGAGCCTGGGGAGGGCAGGGTTTGGGGTGGGGAGGGACCTCAACAGAGTATAATGCCATAGAGTCCACTTCCCAAAGCAGCCATTGTCTCCAGGAGAACTGATCTTGGTCATCTGGACATCAGTTTTAATAGCTGGGAAATTTTCTGTAGGGAAAATGATGTGCTGTGGCTGGGGAACACGGTGGTTTCTGGGAGATCTCCAGGCCCCACAGGGAGACTGAGATATGTATTTTACCTCAGGATTCCCAACAGCAACAGCAGATTGTTTAGAATGTTAGCAGCAAAGGCCAATCAGGACACATATGCAAATGACCTCTGTGTTCTGACTGGCTATGGGGGTGAGAGGAACAGCAAACTGTTTAGAATGTTGGAGGCAGGACTCAGGCAATGCAGCCAGTGGATAGGGAGACCCTCTGAATGACAGATCATTCAGACAACTGATTTTGGAGCATGTTGGAATGTTCAAGGGAGTCCATGACCAAAACAGAATTATATGTACGGAGAGATTTGGGCTTCCAAAAAAGCTTTTGGCAAAATTCCTTCAATGAAACACTGCTGGGATAAGAAGACCAGAAAACAAAAGGATGAGTCCTGTTGTGGATTAGAAAGTTGTTAAACAACAAGAAGCAAAGAATAGGAGTAAACACTTTTCACAATGGAAAGTAGTAAGCGGTGAGGTTCCACAGAGATGGATACTTGGACAGTTGCTATTTAATTTGTTCATAAATGATCTAGTATCAGGGGTGATGGCGGGGGGAGAGATTTACTGATGACATCAAATTATTCAGCATGGTGAGAGCCAAAACTGAGTGTGAGAATCTCCAACTTTCTAAACTGGGCAAGCAGGCAACAGTATGGTAAATAAGATTCAGTGTATGTATAAAGTGATGCACATAGGGGCAAAAAATCCTAACTTGGCACAGCCAAGTACATTTTTATCCCACCCTTTCTTCAAGGAGCTCAGGAAGGCATGCCTGGATTTCCCTTTTCCCCTTCCAATAACCGTGTGAGGAAGGTGAAGCTGAGGCAGCATGACTGTCTCAAAATCGTCCAGTGAGTTTTGTGGTTAAGCAGTCAATGGGACAGGAGACTGCCGAGGAAGTCCAGAGTTGTGATGCAGAGGCAGGCAATGGCAAAGCCCTTCTGAATGTCTCTTGCCTCAAAAACCCTATGGGGTCACCATAAGTCAGCTGTGGCTTGACAGTACTTTGAATGCAGGTTTCTGAGATTCTAGTCAGACACTCTAATCCAGGGGTGTCAAACATGCAGCCCAGGGGCTAGATCAGGCCCCTGGAGGGCTTTTACCAGGCCCACAGTGGAACTGGATGTCTTCTGCTTCTTCTTCCCGTTCTGCTGCTGCTGCGTCATCGTAGGTTTGCAGCTTACAAATACACACCTGAACAGCATACTCAAGACTGCAACAGCACAGAATTGGCCAACTATCGGCCGGTCTCCAATTTGCCCTATTTAGGCAAACTAATAGAGAGACTGGTGGCGATTCAGTTGCAGAACTTTCTGGATGACACTTCCACACTTGATCCCTACCAGTCCGGCTTCCATCTGGGTCACGGGACGGAGACAGCACTGGTTGCCCTTACGGATGACCTCTGAAGGCATCTAGATCAGGGCGGGACGGCAGTGCTGCTGTTGTTAGACCTGTCAGTGGCATTCGACACGGTCAACCATCAGCTGCTTGCCCACCGCCTCGCCGACGTGGGGATTCAGGGGCTTGCCTTACAATGGCTCGTCTCCTTCCTCCAAGGTTGGGGGGAAAAGGGTGGCTCTTGGGGAGCAGCTGTCCTGCAGGCACCCACTAATCTGTGGGGTGCCTTAAGGGGCGGTACTCTCCCTGATGCTGTTCAACATCTATATGCACCCCCTTGCCCAGATTGCCCGGAGGTATGGGCTGGGTTGTCACCAATATGCGGATGACACCCAGCTCTATCTGTTGCTGGGTGGCCAGTCGGGCTCTAACCCGGGAGACCTGGATTGGGCGCTTCAGGAGGTGGCGGGATGGCTGAGACTGAGCCAATTGAAACTGAATCCAATGAAGACGGAGGTCCTGTGCCTGAATCAGAGTGGCTCAGGGTTAGGGATCCCTTTACCAGCCTTCTATGGGGCGCTGCTGGTGCCAGTGATGAAGGTCCGGAGTCTGGGAGTGCTCCTGGATGCCTCCTTGCCAATGGAGGTCCAGATAGCAGCCACTGCCAAGGCAGCCTTTTACCACCTTCGGCTGGTCAGGCAGTTGGTTCCCTTCCTTGAACGCAAAGATCTGGCAACAGTGATCCATGCTATGGTCACCTCGAGGTTGGACTACTGTAATGCTCTCTACATGGGGCTGCCCTTGGGGCAACTCCGGAAGCTGCAGCTTGTGCAAAACGCAGCAGCCAGGCTGTTGATGGGCCTCCCTATGTAGGAGAACATCCAGCCTGTCCTTAAGTTGTTGCACTGGCTGCCAATAGCATTCCGGATCCACTTCAAGGTGCTGGTTGTGACCTTTAAAGCCCTATATGGGCACGGGGCCTGTCTACCTGAGGGACCACCTTTCCCTGTATGTCCCCCAGAGAGCACTGAGATCAGGGACACAAAATCACCTGAGCCTTCCTGGCCCCAAAGAGGCCAGGTTGACAACAAATAGGTCCAGAGCATTTTCTGTGGCCGCTCCAATGTACTGGAACGAGCTCCCCAGTGAGATCCAGGCCCTGCGAGATCTTCAACAATTTCGCAGGGCCGTGAAGACGGAGCTTTTCCGCAGGGTATTCCAATGAGATTCATGCCATGCCACCTGAGCCATGTCACCCCATTACGGGACTATGTTCTACTGTATAGGAATGTTGGTAATTATTGCATATGTTGTATTGTATAGGAATGTTGTTATTTATTGTATTTTAGTCAGTGGTTTTAAATGAGATTCTTATGTTGTAATGTATATGGGCATTATGATGTTGTAAGCTGCCCTGAGCCACCTAGGCAGGAGGGCGGGATAGAAATGAAACAAACAAACAAACAAATAAATAAATAAAATTTTGATGCAATAATTCAGAGCAAGAGGTGTCAGTTATCAGACACTGTTAAATAAACAAAATATTGCAAGAGTGCTAATGTTTTAAGCATGTTTTTTATTTGAAGTAAAAAAAGAAAACCCTTTGTGTTTGTATCCTTTATAAAGTTTATATCTCCGCTACCTGGGCTTACATATTATGACATACATGGCCCGGCCCAACAAGGTCTCATTTATGTCAGATCCAGCCCTCATAACAAATGACTTTGACACCTCTGCTCTAATCACTATACACACCACACACTGGTCATAGTTCTACTATGGGAAACATCAAGGATAATTGGTGATGGTTCAAATACCAACTGGAAAGAATGAGCAAAGCCAGTGTAAAGGCAACATAACAAACAGCTGATCCAGTTTCATTTAATTTATGATTGCTAAGCAATACTCTCCAGCAAACAAAAAGATTGAGGCAATTTTGGAAGTGCTAGCTACATTGCACTCTGTATAATTCATGTATGCACACATAAAACCCTATACCACTTGTTTATACTGAATAAACAATTATAAAGAGATGGCATTGGAATAAAAACCTGTTGTATAAAAACTGCACATACAAACAATCCTATATATATAATTGCCCTATGTACTGGCACTTTTCAGGTCTCCCATTGGCTGTGCTATGTACTCCATCAGCCATTGGCTCCTCAACCGCCACTTGAGTACTTATGTACCATTGACTGGGTGTTAAGTCCAATCCTGTCCCCTGCCCACTGCCAGTCTGGACACTCTTCCATCACAGAATAAACTGCCAAAACGGCTGTCTGTCCTGACAAAGACACTTTTCCTGCTTGGCTCTTGTGGGACTAACTTTCCCCTCAGTGGCTGTTGCTAGGCAACCAAGTTTGGTTCTGTCATTAAAAAGGCAAAGACAGGAGACCCTTTCCAAGCCTTTGTGGGGAACTCATTGGGGCCAGTTCTGACTAGGGTTGCCAGCTCCAGATGGAGTCTATGGAAGCCAGAGTTTGAGGAGGGGAGAAGCCTCAGACAAATAGAATGCCATCTCTTTATAATTATCTATTCAGTATAAACAAGTGGTGTGGGTTGTGCGTCTGCATACATGAATTATACCCTCCAAAGCAATTATTTTCTTCCAGACCCAGGTTCTTCCTGTGGAAGCTGATTGGGTGATTTCAGACCACTCACAGATTTTCACCCTAACCTACCTCACAAGGTAGTTGTGCAAATCAAAAGGGGGAGAGGAGAACAATGTGAGCTGCTCTAGTCCTCACTATGGATAAAGACTGTACTTTGCTTAGGTAGAGGCTGCGGGTGGGGGGGAGATTGAAACCTGAAGTCAGAGGGGCAGATAACAGTATGATGATGGTTGGCTAGGAAGGAGATAGGATTTCCACCTCTAGGTTGGGAAATTCCTGGAGATTTGAGGGGTGGAGCCTGAAAAGTGTGGGGTTTGAGGAGGGGTGGGTCCTCAGATAGGTACAATTTCATAGACTGTACCCTCCAAACCAGTCATTTCCTCCTGGGGAACCATTGTTTCTTTTTTTTTTTTTTTGTAAAACTCTCTTAAAAAAGAGAGAATTTTATTCTTTTTATAAGAAACAGGAAGGGTAGACAGATGGAGAAAGAGAAAGATGGAGTGAAATTTTTCCTGTTAGTGAGGGTTAGTTTAGGTTAGTAACCAATACCAGTTTTGGCATCTATCATGGTTAGAAGATCTTCTTTTTAACTATTGCGAAGTCCAAAATCACTCTGTTAATGCAGTTAGTAAAGTCCATTGGGGTTAGTAATTAAACAGCTCCTTCCAGATGTTACACGAACAGTCCTCAAAATATCTTCTTTTTAAATCTCTTCCAGTTAAGGATTGAGTTCATTTTAACTTTGAAGTCTTCCGTTCCATCACCACTTTCCCCTGGGCTGCTGTCTTCTTCGCTTGTCCCAATTTGGAATACTGCATCTTCCTCCCTGCTGGCATGTCTCTTCAGAAGTTTCTGTATTTTAAAGATGAAATCCTTCTTCTTTCTTTTCTCTTTTTCCTTAAACTTCTGGCTTTCAAGCTTCCTGGGCTCCATAAACTCTTCGGATGAAATTAGATCTCCAGTTTGTCGCTTGCTATGCTCAACATCCCCTTCTACTGGCAGAGTATTCTCTTTTATAAAAGCGGAATAGGCTTTGGGAGCCTCATCCACCTCTTCTTTTAATTTTATCGCTTCACTGCCAGTTAGGGGTGCCAAGACATTTGTCAAGGTAAATCCGAGATCTTCTTTCTCTTCTTCTTTAACGCCCTGGAAACCTAGAATCAAATTTGATTTCTGTTCAGTTTCCATCATCTTTCTAGTTGTTTCCGATATCTGTTTCTGTCGACTGATGAGAACACTATCCATTTTAGACAGAGTTTCGTTGATTTTCTGCAATTGTTCCAGCAGGGGGCACAGCATCTCCTTTTCCTGTTGATTGACAGCAAGCTCTTGGGGGGGCTGTCTGGACCGGAAGTCCCTCCTCTCTTCTCTTCCGGTGACTGCAGGACTTTTTCCAATATCGACATTTTGTTTTTTTGTTTACTTTTAAAAAGTTCGTGCCGCATCCCCCAGGAAGCTAAGATGATCAAAATCTTCCATGCACCCCCAACGGTACTTTCACCAACACTTTTTTCTTCTCTCAGCCCCCCCTCGCGCTCCCTTTATAGATCTTGCTTCTCAAAGGGGGTGGGAACTCCTCCCTCCTCCCAACGCTTATACGCATGCAGGGGGGCTCCGATTTATGCTTCAAAATAGATCTTCAACTCACGATTCGATGCCACTTCTTCTTTTTATTTTAAACCATAGCGCTGTCTTCACTCCTGGAATTCGGTGGCGCCACTAAGTCCCATTACGGGCATGCCGCAGCGGGGCCGATTGGGGCGGGGAGAAAGCCTCAATTTCCCGGCTATCTGCCGGCAAAGAGGCTACTCCCCAAGCACCCCCGGTTCGGAGCCTTTACCTAAGGCTCACTAGGGTCTTTCGCACATGCGAAGACCCCCCCTAACTGCGCGTGGGCTAACCGCCTCCGGGAGCGTCCTGAGAAGCGGCCGCCATTCGCGACGCCGAAACCGAAACCTCCATTGTTTCCAATCTCCAGGGGAGGGCTGGAGATCACTCAGAATTACAGCTGCTCTTTAGATGGAAGAGATCAGTTCCCCTGGAGAAAATAGTAAGCTTTGTGTCATTATACCTTGATGAGGTCACCACAGCAAATTGACTCTGTGTGCCCAAGGCCAGGGCACCCGCCCAGAGCTTCTTTCTAGAGACTGTTGTATTTATTTCCGCAATGGACCTTATTCCAAGTTATATATAATACTGATTGGGGTGCAATCCATTACATCAATGAACACCACAACTGATCTAGCACTTCTCATCCAAAGCCACTATGTGACAAAGAGATTCTGTAGTCTGATTACTGGTAAGCCAAAGAGATTCACATACTAGTTGCCTCTTGGGGTGTTTTTTTCCATAAAACTTTTAAGCACTGGGTTTATGAGGTGCTTAAAGCTTCTCTGGTATTCAGTGTTTTATATTTACTGTGTTCAATACTCTGGAGAATTCTAGACCTGTGTGAAACAGTAAAATCCTCAGTTTTAAAAGCATTTTTGATCTGTCATTTTGCTCTGGCTTCCATGAAATTCAACAGGGTAGATTTCTTCACCATTTGACTTGACTATACGTGTTTTTAAATGACAACGTCACTTTCCTAGGATTACTTTTTTACATTTCTACCAGGTAGTGCCTGGAAAAGGGAAAACGTGAAAGGGAGAAGTGTGCCTTGTCACTAGATACCAACAGTAGGTTCATTTGGCTTTGATCCGCCAGAAATTTCTATATGTCCTAGGGTCCCAGAACAAGCAGAAGGAGAAGAGATACTCTGGCTTTGTACACTAATTTCAGCATAGTGTATCCTGAGTTGTTTTTCTAGTTGTGTAGAACATGATGCAAACAATATCTGGACATTGAAAGATATAGGAAGGGAAAGGGCTATATGTTGCAGATATTGTTGTGGAAATGAATCTATGAGCCCATGCAGTTATCAAGATGTAGTATTAAAAATATAACTCTTTTTTTTTTAAGAATACAAAGTAGACTTATCTGGGGCCATATTTGCAGCTATGGGGCTGAACGGACGGATTTTCTCTGGTAGCTGTCAGCAGCCAATCAGCTGCCTGGGCCTGCAGTAACAGGTAGCACTTCCAGGAAGGGAGGAAGCTGGCCCATCTCTTCTTTGTTCAAGGAGGCACATCCCAGGGCAGCCTACTTCCCCCCACTCACCCACTCTCAGTTGTTGCATTTTGAGGTAGGAGTCTGTGTTCTATTGCTAGCTCTTGTCACAGTCTTTTATTGGCAGTTTGGGCATTGGGCTGGGTCCAATGTTGTGAGAGGTGGAGGAGGCGTGCCTGCCACTCCTGGTTAGGGGACTCCATAAAGTGGGATTGAGGGTGGGAACTGACCCATGTCATGCCCAGCTTGGGGGATGGCACCCATCTCTAGCCCTCAGGAAGCAAGGGAACCATGAATTGGTAGATATCCATGTGGGGCCCCTGGACTTGCCATCCTGCTGTACTTCCTCAGCAGGCTGGCTGGAATGCGACTGTATCATTGGTTAACAGCTGAGTCACCTGATGCCAAATCTGTGCACCATGCTATGCCAGTTCTCGTCCAATTGTACTCAATAAAAAGCTGTGGCTAGTTTTTCTCCAGAGTTAATGTGATCTCTGTGTTCTTCCTCCCTTAACCCTCACTCATTCCTTGTCCTCCTTTGGTCCACAATTGCCAGTCTTTGAAATCATGTATCTGATCTCATATTACCACATGTTATAGTAAATCATAGAATCACAGAATTGGAAGGGGCCATACAGGCCATCTAGTCCAAATCCCTGCTCAATGCAGGATCAGCCTAGCACAAGTTTTTGTCCAGCCACTGCTTAAAGACTGCCAGTGAGGGGGAGCTCACCACCTCCCTAAGTAGCTAATTCCACTGTTGGACAACTCTTACTGTAAAAAAAAATGTTTCCTAATATCCAGCCAGTACCTTCCCGTCCTTCATTTAAACCCATTATTGTCAGTCCTCTCCTCTGCTGCCTGCCTCTGACAGCCCTTCAGATCAAGGGCGTAGACTTTCCAATTTCCCGGGGGGCTGGGGCTGGGCCAGAGGCATTGCTGTGCTAGGTCCTTAAAAGAACCGAGGCCCAGTGACATCATAGGGAGGAGCCAGTGACATCACAGGCCATTGTCACTATTTATGGAGGCGGAGCCATGTGGCATTCCTGGCTCCTATTATCTCCAGTGGGCCTTCAAATCTCTCCCATTGTTTGTAATGGGCAATCCTGTCATTTCTTTTATACATCCCAGTTAGTTGTCCCTTTGAAACTGTACCACACGTACATTCCTTGCCAATGTTCCTTCTGGACTGCACACAGGGCAAAAGGAAATTTTAAAAGGCCTCTGAACTGCATGCCAATCAAGGATAATGATGTGTGGCATAAACATGAGTTAAGTGTTAAGTGTTCTCCCTGGATGGTGTACATACCAAGAACATATCTGTTGCCATTTCCCTCTCTTCCTGCTCACCACTCGGAGAAACAAAAGCCCTGTTTACATATTACAGTAAACATATGTACATCTTGCATGGACATATGTTGTTAGAAAGAGGTAATATACTTTTGCATTACAAATAAAAGCAGCCCGCCTGCATCCTCCCCCCGAGCCCCAATGGCTCAGAAACAAAGCACGGCATGGGCAAAATCCTCTGCAAAGAACCCTGGAGAACCACTGCCAGTCTGAGCAGACAATGATTACACTGATGGACTGATGGTAGAGAGACCATGCTTTGCGTGCCAAAGGATAAAGGTTTAAACTGAGGAGGTCTAAGAGAACAGCTGTTGGAAAGGATCTTTCTCTGTTTGAGCCTGTAGAGCTCACCTGCATCAGAGCAGACCATGCTGAAGTAGATGGACCAATGGCATGAAGACCAGTGTGGACTGAGGAGACCCATGTTCAGATCTACATTTTGCATGACACTTACTCGGTGATACTGGGACAGTTAGATTTGAGTCCAGGAGCAGATTAGAGACCAACAAGAGTTTCAGGGAATAAGCTTCCAAGAGTCAAAGCCCCCTTCATCAGGCTGGGTGATATTGCCATTGTTGTGAGGTCAATATAAGGGAAGGGAGACTGGAGGAAGGGTGGAATAAAGAGGGGATTGACAGACAACATGTGAGCAGCAGAGTCCATTGGGATGGAAGAGGATTTTACAGGAAAAAAATAGCACCAACTGATGTGACCAAGAACACAGATCTTCCCAAACTAAAACATCATAAATTATAGCCTGGACATGAACCTATATTGTAATGCATTAAGTGATGTAGCAGTGGTGACAAAACCTCTAGTGGCATTTAGTTGAACTTCCTGGACAGACAGATGTATTTTCGGTTGCCACTGGCCAAACTGGTCTGACTTTAGAGAGTTGGGACAAGCAGCAAGGCTTGAGGAAGGGGATGTAGATCCATGGTTATAGAAAAGAAGGGGGCTAGGAACTGAGAAAGCAAAGCAGTCCAAATGAAGCACAACATAGAAAGCTGTACATAGTTGAGAGGAATTAGAAAGGAATGGAGATGCACAGTTGGTGTGAAGTACATTTGAGAAATTATAGAAACAGCATGGAAGTTTCTTAGTTGGGGTTAGCTACAATGCTATTGCAAGGTCCACAGAAACCTGTATGACATTTTCAGACATTCTTTCTCAGTGTCCTCAGGATTGGACTATAAAGAGCTCTATTCAAATCCTTAACCACTGAGCTTGCTAATACTTTCTCTTCTTTCAATTCCTTAGATCAATTTGCCCAATCCCCCATCAAACTCAAATCTTATTGGCTCTTGCAACTATGAGTAAATTATTATTACACTTCTATCACATGGCTCTTTCCTAATGATTGTGGCTTCGAAGAATAGGTTGAAGATTATTGCCTGGGAAGCACCCACACAGCACCATGCCATGGACCCAGATGGCTCAGGTTAGCCTGATGTCATCAGATTTTGGAAGCTAAGCAGAGTCAGCTCTGACTAGTATTTGGATGGGAGATCTCCAAGGAATACCAGGGACATGATGCACAGTCAGGCAATGGCAAATCATCTTTGAATGTCTGTTGCCTTGAAAATCCTACAGGGTTACCATGAGTTGGCTATGACTTGCTAGCATTTTACATCACACCAGGGCAAGTGCGCTTTAATGCCCAGAACCATTTGGGCAAGGTGTAATGTATAACTACTGTCAGTAGCATGAGATGGACCCACAGCTCAATTGGCTCTCATATCACTGCCATAGCATACAAAATAGTAAAACACTCAGTAGCACCTTTAGGACTAACAAACTGTATTGTAGCATAATTATTACTGTAACACAAGAAAGCCACACAAACTTTTCCAATCTCACTTCAGTGCCAGTTCCAGTCCTCAAACTCACAGAGAAACCCAAACACTCTCGTTTTTGGTAGAATGACACCCCTCCCCTCCTCCACCTGGGTGGTTTGGCAAATGTAAGCCAATGCCAGAGGTTTGCATGCACCAAGTCACACAGCAGAACCAGAGCTTCCAATTTCAGCACTGGAGCTAGGGATGCCAGCCTCCAGGTGGGACCTGGGGATCCCCTGGAATTACAGCTCATTGCCAGTCTAAAGAGATCAGTTTTCCTGGGGGGGGGAAATGATGTTCTGGAGGGTGGACTCTATGGCATTGTGCCCCACTGAGGTCCCCGTCCTCCCCAGACTCCATTCCCAAATCTCCAGGAGTTTCCTAACCTGGATTGGGCCACCCTCCCCTCATCCCCCAGAGGTGGCCAGGGGGTACCTGGCAATCCTAACTGGGGCTATTTTAGCAAGGGAGAGGGGGGAAGCTGGGGGAAAAAACATATAGATTGGGAGAGAGAAATGAAAGACAGAGGGAAGGGAAGGGAAGAAAGTCAGACTGGGAGGGAAGCAGCCTGGAGTGGGGGTGGGGCAGCTTCCCAGCATTTCCAGCTCTCACACATCTCAAGGGAAAGGGAAAGAGAAACAGAAAGAGAGAGAGGGACAGAAAGCGCAGGGCCCCCCTCCCGATTACAGGAGAAAGTGAGCCCAGGATTTTCTGTATCCTGGAGCAATGTGCTCCGTGCAGCACAAGGGTTCCTGGGTTTTGTTTTCTCCTGCAGCCCAGTTTAAACTGGACTGCAGGAGAAAGCAAGCCACTCACCGATGGCAGGGGCAACCAGAGGCCACAGAAGGGCCCCCCACCTTCCCCCTCCCTCCATTCTTGCCCAGCTCCCCTCCCCAATCCTCCAATCCTCTCCCACCTCCCCTGCTTGGACTTGCAGGATGGCTGGGTGGCTGCAGCCCTGGGCTCCCACCCACCCCACCCCACCTGAAACAATCCCCCACTCCTTACACCCCCACCTACTTACCCTTCAGGCTGGCAGCGGCAGCAAGCAGAGGCAGCATGTGCTGCCTCGAAGCTAGCCTCCACGTGCAGCTCTCCACGTTAAACTGAGCGGGGCTTCTGGGAACTGTGGGTGGAGCTTAGCTTCCAGGAGGAAGCAAGCCCCCACCCCCTTGACTTCCCTCCCAGCCCAGCCGAACAGTCTCAGAAAGCGGAGGGGAAAACCCTCCGCTTTCAAAATGGGGTGGAGGACGGGAGGGGGGTAGAAAGGCTCTGGCTGACACCAGTTGCCACCGGGGGGGCTCAGTACTTTCGGGGGAGGCTTGAGCTCCCCAGCCCCCCTGAAGATGACGCCTATGCTTCAGATACTTCAAGAGAGCAATCATGTCCTCTCTCAGCCTCCTCTTCTCCAGACTAAACATTCCCAAATCCCTCAGACTTTCCTCATAGGGCTTGGTGTTCAGGCCCCTGACCACTCTTGTCACTCTCTTCTGCACCTACTCCATTCTGTCCACATCCTTTTGAAACGAGGCCTCCAGAACTGCATCAGTCAGTTTGATGTAGTGGTTAAGTGCGCGAACTCTAATCTGGGAGAACCGGGTTTGATTCCCCACTCCTCCACTTGCACCTGCTGATGTGACCTTGGGTCAGTCACAAGCTCTGGCACAGCTGTCCTTGTCAGAAATTCTCTCAGCCCCACCTACCTCACAGGGTGTCTGTTGTGAGGAGGGGAAGGGAAAGGAATTTGTAAGCAGCTCAGAGATGCCTTTGGGCAGTGAAGGGCGGGGTATAAATCCAAGCTCTTCTTCTTCTTCTTCTTCTTTAAATTGCATCTTGTTCACATCCACCCACTTTTCCAGCATGCTCATATCTCCAAGGCTCTTTTTGTAGAAAAAGCCCAGCAGGAACTCATTAGCATAATAGGCCACACCCAACAGCAGAAACTCATTAGCATATTAGTCCACACCCCTGATAGCACAGCTCATTAGCATATTAGGCCACATCCCCATGTTACCAGAAGTGTGGTCATCCAGCCACACCCACCTTCTGTTTACCTTGTTTGTTGTCAAAACAGTTTTGACAAAACCAATAAAAACTTTATTTTTTTAAAAAAAGTTTCCAATTCCATACTTTTAATAATTAATATTATATTTATTTTAAAAGTAACATTAACAGTAACATAAGCAAACATCTCAATACACAGTCTGGAACTTGGAAAACTATACTGAAATGGTGAGATAAGTCTTTAAATCTAAGTTTAGATTTAAACTTAGAGCCATCAGGCAGTCCAATAGTGGGAGGGCTTCTAGTGTCCTGGCCCCATTGGTGGACCTCCTGATGGCACCTGGTATTTTTAGACACTGTGTGACAGAGTATTGGCCTGGATGGGCCATTGGCCTGATCCAACATTGGCTTCTCTTATGTTCTTATATAAACTTCATACTTGAAATCTGCCTTTGAAATATAGATTTGAAAACAAAAGTTTACTGTAGTAACTGCAATTTAACTGTTTGCTCACCAGAATGATTACTCCACACCTTATTTCTTTTTCTTCATCATCCACCAGTAATTGTTGAAGCACAAAACATTGAGTACAAGAACAAAAAATCATATTTTTGCATCCAAAACCAGTCCCTCAAGATCCCAAGAGGCACAATCTCCTTATCAAGGTGAAAGGAAACACTATTACAAGTTCACTATTTAACGTAAGATACTAGAACCTACAAACAAATATGGTAACTATTTTTTAAAACAACTGCAGGTGGGGGTCTCACATTAGATTATACATATAATAGAATCCCTGCGTATAGAAAGCCTGATATCAAGGAGAAGGGTTTCAGCCTTATTATCAACATACTAATTTCCTAGGGACAGCAATCTTTTCTGTGGGGAGAATGCTCCATTGTTTCCACTCCCCAGCAACCCAGGCATGGTTTTACTACTGCCAACTAGCCCTACATCAGCTTCTGGGACTGAAGGAACTATTTGATAAAACCTGTCAAACGGCTTCCTAAGTTTTGGCTCAAGCTTTTTAAGCTCAGAAGCCCCATTTCCATGCAACTCAGTCTAACCCACATTACTTAGAAGGAGCAACCTTTGTTCCACCTTGACTAGAATTGAATAGCTTAGTTTCTCACACACGTGCACACAACCCACTTTGGCTCCAAAATCAGCTCTACCATTGCAGGCAAATCATATCCACTTCCACAATTGGGCTTTGCCATTTTCCCCGTCTTCTGCTAGTGCATTACCAAAAGGGCTGGGCAGCACAAGCAATGTGCTCTGAACACGTCCAGAACTCTCGGGCTTCCTCAGAGAGGCACTCGCCATGGCACACATTCGCCAATGGAGTGAGCCCTGCTTTTCACTTACCAAGTGTGGCCACGCTGCACGCCTCTCTGCAGGCCAGGTCAGCTGAGTCCAGGAGGTCGAATCAGCTGTTGGAGTAGACCAGGGGCAACTGGCCAGTAAGGCAGCTCTTGTGTAATCCATGAGCGACCTGCGCATGGCTCCAACCAGGCTTGCCCAAGTAGCCCACAGCCTCTGGTCTGTGCCAGAGCTGCAAGGGCCAGCAGCAAGCCTACCATGCAGTGACCCCGAAGGCCAAAAGCAGCACCAGGAATGGCAGCCCCCAGGACACGGCGGGGAACAGCACAGCAGCACCTGCCCAGAGCACCCCCCACCTCCCCTGAGAGCGTCAGCTGTGGCAGGCCCTTGAGGGCTGCCAGGCCACGCTGTGGAGGAGAAGGAGGGTGCCAGGGCTTCTTCTTCCACCAAGGGCCTTTAGGCGAAGGAGGGGCTGGGCAGGCTCAGAAGCCAGCCGGAATGCCATTCTGGAGCGTTTCAACCCCAAAAGAGCCCTGCATATCTCATTGAATTTTATCTCTATCTTCTGGTGTGTTCACTGCTCCTCCCAATTTGGTGTCATCTGCAAATTTAATGAGTAGTCCCTCCACACCCACATTTATAAAAATATTGAAAAGTACTGGGCTCAGAACCAAATCCTATGGCACCCCACTGGTACCTCCCGCCATTCAAATGAAATACCATTGATAACTACTCTCTGAGTGCCAGTTCCCTGTCCACATAACTATCCTAGAGTTCAGCCACAGTCCTCTAGTTTACCCATCAGAACATCATGGGGAACCCTGTCAAAAGCTTTACCAAAATCCAGGTAAACAATATCAACAGCATTCCCTTGATCCAGTAAGCTCCTCATTTGATCAAAGAAGAAAATGAGGTTGGTCTGGCAGGACCTGTTGGAGACAAATCCATGCTGACTTCCCAGATCACCAAGTTGTCTTTTAGATGCTCACAGATCAATCCCTTTAAAATCTGGTCCAATATTTTCCCTGGGACAGAGGTCAGACTGACTGCCCTGTAGTTTCCTGGGTTATCCAGCCTTTTTTGAAAATTGGGATAACATCTGCCCTCCTCTCATCTTGTGGCACATCACCCATCCTCCAAGAGGTCTGGAAAATGATGGACAAAAAGCTTTGCAAGCTCTCTAGAAAGTTCTTTGAGCACTCTTGTGTGCATACCATATGGCCCTGTAGATTTGTACTCATTCAGTGCAGCCAGGTGCTTTTCAATTACGTCTCTGACCATCTCAGTCAGCAGGCTGGACACCATGGCCGAGGACAGACTGGCAATTTGCCGCGGGATGGGACCCAGGCTGACAACGACTCAATATCGGATTAAATGGAATGTTCACACAGGCACATCTGCCTGGCGTCCCCCACCCGTAGCCTACCGGTGCTCTCGCGCTTCACTGCCGGATTAAAAAAACGCCTGATAAAAGCCGGCGCAAATCTTGAAAGCCTGCGTTCATCGCGCGTTTCTCCGCTTCCGGGGAGTCTGAACGCGCAGCCGAAAAGCCGGGAGCAACCCGCGTTGGGCATGAGGCAGCAGCGGTGTGATTGGCCGTGCTCCGCTCCACCGCCCAATGCGGTGCTGGCGTTGTAGGGCAAAAAAAAAATAATCGGCAAAATGCGCTTATGCGCACATACACCCACAGCCGAATTAATGGGGAAACGGCGAATATAGCACGCCTCTGGTGCGGCATTCTGAATGCTCCCACGCGCCTCCGTCCCGTATCTTCCGGCAGAGGCCCCCGCTGTGTGGATGGGAAAACCCGGTATCGTTTACTCCAGGGTTTTTTTGCCGCGACTGGCTACCGGGGCAAATTGCCAGTCTGTCCTCGGCCCATGCCTTGCCTGTTACGATCTCTAGATGAGCCTGTTCTCTTCTTCAGGGAAAAAATGAGGCAAAATAGGCATTAAGCCTTTCTGCTTTCTCTCTGTCCTCTGTCAGAGTTTCTCCATTTTCACCCAACAGTGGGCTCATCACCTCTTTTATCTTGTGTTTTCTCCTCACATATCTGAAGAAGATTTTCTTGTTGTAGTGAGCCTCCCTGGCCAGCTTTAGCTCACTGTGAGCTTTGGCCTCTCTGATGGCTGACCTACAGTACCTAGCAACCTACAGATACTCTTCATTAGAGGTATGTCCTCACCTCCATTTCTTGAACATTTATTCTTCTCCCTTTACACATCATGGAGTTTTCTCTTCATCCACATTGGCTTCTGGGATCCCCTACCATGTTTCTTTCTTGTTGGAATAGTGATAGCTTGGAGCTTGCAAGAGCTCTTGTTTTAGGAGTGCCCACCCTTCACTTGCTCCCTTCCCTTCCAGCAGTCCTGCCTGTGGAATGATTCTCATCATGTCCCTGAGTTTATTAAAATCTGTCCTACTGAAATCTAATATATATGTGTGGCTGCAAACTTCCTTGGTCCCCCACAGCAAAAGGAATTCTAGCAGGACATGGTCACTTCCCCCTAAGGTCTCCACCACCTTCACCCTATCTACTATCTCTTGCCTGTTGGTCAATATTAAGTTGAGTATGGCTGAACCCCTTGTAGCTTCCTCCATCATTTGATGAAGGAAGTTGTCAGCCAGACAGGTCAGGAAGTTGTGTGACTCTGGATGCTTTGCAGAGTTTGTCTCTCAGTACACATCGGGGAAGCTGAAATCACCCATAACTCCCAGATCATGTTGCCTGGATACCCTGTTAAGCTGTTCAAGAAGGGCAGCATCCACTCTTCATCCTAGATGTAATATCATTTTCCATTTTTATGTATAAAAAGGAACTGCTGATGAATACAGATAGATATAACAGGTTCCAGTGAACACATACTGGATCTGTAATTATAGGCAAGATGGGAGATGTACATCTCTTCTGGAGCAAGTGGATGTAGTGACAGTTATGAAACTGGTGATAGGTACAGTTTACTTGACTAAAATGTTTTGGTACAATGTTGTAATGTAAAGGCAGGATCATTTTTCAGCCAAAAAAAATATATGTTGGAAAGTGGCATAAACAAACAATTTCTTGGCTGGTCCCAGAGCAAGTTGAACTAGATTCATAGGTCTCCTTCTGAAGAAAGAAATAGCCAGAATAGCAGAGGGAGAAAGATGGGGGGCATCTAAAGTTCACTGTTTATCTATAGGTCAAGCAATTCTGTGTTAGCTCTTGCAAAGGAGGAAAAAATCCCCTCTTGATATTTAAGGAGGCAGGCTTGCTGATTCATGTGGTACAATGAGTGGAAATGCCCTAAATTTGTATGAAGATAAAACCTCAGCAATTTTTTAGCTCGAGTAGGCAGGAGACTTGACTAAAAATATATTAAAGCAAAAACTGGAAGAGTTCATGGAAAAATAAACACTTGCATAAGCAAAATCTATTGAGGTTTATAAAACTGCTGGCAGATTAAGTGATCCAGGATTGCTATATTGTTCATTAGGCTGGCCATTAAGACTGCTTCTTGCCTTAGAATGGCTGATGTGGACTATATATAGCAAGATTATGGGACTGAAGCATACTTCTGTAGCCTTCCTTCTGCTTCAGAGGGTAGCCATGTTGGTCTGCAGTAGAAGCGCTAGATTCAAGTCCAGAAACAACTCAGAGACCAACAAGATTTTAGGGGTAGAGGTTTCAAGAGTCAAGACTAATTTCATCAGATTACAATGAAGATCTCTTCATCATTATCTGAGAAAGGAAGTCTAGACTCTCGAAAGCTCATACCTTGTTGATCTCTTCTTTTTGCTGTAATGCCCTAGTCACTGTGTCAGGTGTGGTTAGTTTCAAGCCCTGGATGAACAGCTGCACTAAACAATGGTGGCATATACTTCAATGCATGAGCCAAATCCTATACTGTTTCCTTGCATGGAAAGTGAAGTCTTGAATTTCACATCAGAAATAATCCTTATCAAACACTGAAGGACACTGTAAACAACAACAGTGATAAACATTCATTTTGGTATTGTGACCCACTAAGTAACTGGGGGGAAATGTAGATGAAGAGGAATCCCTGGACCTAGAGCTGTTATTTCTTTCAGTACTATTTCTCTGTCAGTGTTGGTAATACTAGTTCTTTATCTCTCTGTTTATGCTGCAGTTTAGTCTTGGAATCATCTTTGATCCATGAAAGTACCCGTACAGTGGTGTATTTATTATACCCATTCCAATGGAACAGTCTGCTTCCCTGCTCTGATATTTGTATTAGGGCTAAGGTCAGACTGGCAATTTGAAGTACAAGGGAGTCATGGCAAAAATACCCGGAACAGGTTTGTTCTGGGTTTTTCTGGTCACACTGCACCGACTGATGTGGGAGCATACCAGGGAGGAGGCTCAAGGGAGCATTCACACTGTTGGCCCACTCCTGGCAGAGGTGTGGCTGTAAGCAACTTTTTGTAATGTAATCTGACAATATGCACTTATGCGCATAAGAACATCCCTACCAGATCAGCTTGTTTGCATTCACACTTCTGGGAAGCAGGATGAATGCGCTCTCCAGGGTTTGCTACCACTTTCACCTGGTATTTTTTAAACTCAGAAGCATTACAAGATGGGTTGAGTATGCCTGAGGAATGCCTGACAGATGTGCCTGTGTGAACTGGCCCTTTAATCTGTTTGTGAAATGTTTCTGAAACATGCCTATATCGGGCCAAACTGCCAGTCTGAACTCGGCCTAGTTTAGTCTCATGGGTTGCAGTCCCTTCTGGGTTCTGTTTGTTAGTAAGAAGTATAGACTGCATGAGCTTCCATGTCTTGAAACAAGTTGCTTCTTTCCCTGTATCATCTTGCTAATAAATGAATGTTGTTTTGAACATACCAGTCTCTGCCATGTGAACCTAAGAGTAGGAATCTGAGTGGGTACCCAGTGCCAGATTTACAAACAGAAGGGAACATCACGTTATGTTTCCTCAAAAATGGCAAGGGGGAAGCTTCTCTAATGCGGTGGTTCCAGTCCCATTTGGTTCCTCATTAAAAGAGAAAACAACACAGGAAGCTCCATCAGCATATTTTTGTTGACCTTAATGGTCAGACTAGATGCGGAAATTTTCAGTGTGGGTACCTCCCCCCCCCCCGGGATGAATGTATATGTGTTAAGTGTCTTTAAGTTGCTTCTGATTTATGGTGACCCTATGAATTAATGTCCTTAAAAATACCCTATCATTAACAGCCATTCTCAGGTCTTGCAAACTGATGGGATTGTTATGAGGATCAAATGGAGGCAAGGACAATACTGTAAGCCACTTTGGGTGACATATAAAATGAAGTAAATAAATAAAAGCACATAAAAATGCAATGAGGCAGTTGTGCACTCAGCATATAATAATATAATAAGAATAGTGCAAGTGAGTATCTATTACTATATGAAACCTTGTAGCAAAAGGCTAGCTTGAAGCAAGAGATCCAAACATTTAAACAATCTCAACCTTCATAGAATAGAAAGGCTGATATAATTAAATCATAGAATGAAAAACAGGGATGTCTGTATAGTCTCTTGAAACTACCAGACTTACACTTATTTCAGGATGCCACCTCATTTCCACAGACTGAACTCTAATCATGTATTGACATGAAATCAGTATGATCACATGAAAGGTCAAAATCTATGATAAGATCTAAACTGCATAAACTTAAACTGAATTCTGCTTAAGCATGGGCATTTCTCATTCTTGTCAACAATATTTTACATATTATGATAGTTAAGATGAAATGTATTACAAATTTCTGGTTGGAGAATACTTTGTGAATACCAACACAGGTATAGTTGATGGCACATTCTTCTCAGCCTGCACACTTCTTTACCACAATGGTGATTTCTGGTGGGTTGAGAGCATTTTTTTCTAGAAAGCAGATAATAATTGAAGGGAATTTATAAATAAGAATTGATGGAATAAGCCAGGTTTACCTATTCAGTTACCCTCCAGGCACTATAAATAGTCCTTGGAAGGGATATCATATTTTATTTGCTAAACCTTTCAGGAAAGAGAAATAAATAAAAAATAGTATTTTAGAAAAAGGATCGATACATGATCTGCATTAAATGTTCAGTATTCAGAAAGTGATGGATATATAGTCTCACTCGCACACTGCCAAAGATATTTAACTGAAATGATAAAAAGAATAAATTTTTGTATTTTCCTTCTGTAACTGTGTGACTGGTAATAACTAGGCAAGGGATATTTTCTGTTTTTCTTAATTTACAGATAGGTAAGGAATTCTCCACCTTCAAAGTCTACTTCATTGTATCCACAGACCAAAATGACAACAGAAGACACTCAGTTTTGGCGAAGAAGCTTATTTATGAGTTCTGTTCAAAGTGCTGTTTCGGACATTTAAAGCTTTTCATGGACTCACATATCTAAAGGACTTCATGCCCCTGCTACAGCAGGGGTCCCCAAAGTAGTGCCTGTAGGTGCCATGGCCAGTGTTCCCTCTAAGTTGAGTTAGTGTGAGCTAGCTCACAGTTTTTTAGCCTCCAACTCACGCATTTTTGTCTTAGTTCAGGAAGGATGGCTCCAGAGCAAACTAATTTATGCAGTAGCCAAATCGCTTGCTCACAACTTTAATGCCAGAAGCTCACAAAGTAGAATTTTTGCTCCTAAGACTCCACAGCTTAGAGGGAACATTGACCATGGTGTCTACTGACAAGTTTCCTAGTGCTCTCCAAGTGTTTTTATAAAGTGGGCAGGGCCACATGAGACTTTCCAGTGTGGCTTCTGATTGAGCATTGGAGATCTGATTGGCTGTGAAGATTTTTTTTTAGTGTTGCTTTGGCAGAAGCTGCTATGAAAGCACAAAGATCTTCACTGTGTGACTGAAGGTAAGCTGTAGCACCCATTTTGTGGCTGGCTCCACCTTGTCCAGAAGCCATTTTGTGGCAGCCATTTGGTAGTTGTGTCCACCAAAAGGTATCAGAATTCCAAAGGTGCCCGTAAATAAACAGTTGGGGGGCCTTGAGCTATTGTCTTTGGTTTGGTTACTTTCTAGATGCTCCATCACTGCCATGAATCAACTAGGGTCTGTGCTTTTTTGTGATTTCTGAGAAGGTGAGGGGAGGCACCACACTTGGAAACTTTTTGGAGGCACCATAAGTCTGTTTTATTAAACAGAAAATTTAGTTGTGTGTATGTAGCAGTCTTTTATTGTATATATTCTGGGGGGTTATTATGTGATGCTAT
Organism: Gekko gecko; assembly: GCA_029375565.1. NCBI lineage: Eukaryota > Metazoa > Chordata > Lepidosauria > Squamata > Gekkonidae > Gekko > Gekko gecko. The sequence continues at coordinate 147,932,527 of JAPDNY010000003.1, read as the reverse complement.
TAATTATGTATCATAAACCGTGTTGAGACAGGCTGGAAAAGCAGAGTATAAATGTTTTAATAAATATAAATAAAAAAGCGGGGACCCTGCAAGGACTTGTGAAAGGCAACTTCATTCTTTCCATATGCCTTTCCCCACACTATTCCCTCTTCCTCTCCTTCTAGCAGCCCCCATATCCTTTCCTTTTTCCTGCTTCCTTCTTATCTACCCACTCACCAACCATTTTTCTTTTAATTGGCCCCACTCTTTAGCTTTATTATTTATTTACTTCATTTATATCCCACCTTTCTGCCCAAAGGGGAGCCAAAGCAGCTTACCAAATTGTCTTCTTCATTTTATCCTCACAACAGGCAGGTTAAGCTGACACAGAGTGATTGGCAAGGGGTGTGCATCCCAAAGTTTCTGAACCAAGATATATGTACAAAAGTCACTATTTGAGGTCTTTATTATGATTTCTGAAATGGTAGATACACATTGGGATTCTTAAGGCATTACAAAAATAAAATCCCACATCTGTGGGGTTTTTTTGGGGGGGGGAGGTCCAGGTGCTTACCATCACCAGCAGCAGCTCCGTCCCCCCTTTGATTCTCCTGGTTTCCCAGGCAACAGTATTTCTCCCTTCCATTTATCCCTGCATCATCATTGGAGACAAGTTCCAGAGAATGAATGTTTAAGGCCCACAGGTGCTGCTCTGCACCAGACAATATTTTCAGAGGAATGAGAGACTTTACCCATCAGGAACTAAGTAGCAATGACAATTAAGACACCCCTACAGTGGATGTCTAGCATACAGACATATCTTATAGTAATTGGATGATTGATGCATTACATGTAATCACTCAAAAAATCATGCTCTGTTTTTTTTTCTGAAAAATTAAAAGTACTTCCAAAGATTTCAGTGATGGGGGCAATTTTTTAAAAAAGAAAGCTCTTCCTTACTTGGTGAATGAAAACAACAAAACACAAAAATGGTGGACAGGGTTTAAAAAATTCAGGAAGAAGAAGAAGAAGAAGAAGAAGAAGAAGAAGAAGAAGAAGAAGAAGAAGAAGAAGAAGAAGAAGAAGAAGAAGAAGAAGAAGTTAGTTTTATACCTCGCCCTTTAAAACAAGAAGGAGTCTTGGAGCGGTTTATAATCACCTTCCCTTCCTCTCCCCACAACAGACACCCTGTGAGGTACTGTGACTGACCCCAGGTCACCCAGCTAGCTTCATGTGGAGGAATGTGGAATCAAACCCGGTTCTCCAGATTAGAATCTGCCACTCTTAACCACTACACCAAGAGTATGTAAAGAAACCAGATGCAGCCAGGAATATTTTTTTTAAAACCAACACTGGCAGCTGTTTGGTGTAGTGGTTAAGAGTGGCAGACTCGAATCTTGAGAACCAGGTTTGAATCCTTACTCTTCCATATGCAGCCAGCTGGGTGACCATCACAGTTCTTTCAAAGCTCACTCAGCCCCACCTACCTCACAGAGTGTCAGTTGTAGGGAGAGGAAGGGAAGGCGATTGTAAGCCGCTCTGAGTGAAAGGCAGGGTATACATCCAACTCTTTTTTTTCTCTCACCACGCTGCTGCCATTTCCCCCTCATAGGAAACAATTGAGAGAAATGTGCCAAAGGCCACCTACTTGAGAGTTTGTAAAATTGAACTATATTGTCTATTCTGCTTGACACTTGGTGTCTTTAGATTAGAGAGAGGACTATGCTCTGTGTCAATATGATGCCATTGTCTTTTTTTAAAAAAACTGTTGAACTGGTCCCTCCATTGAATTAGTTGAACTGCTTCTCCTTGATTTGGTTCTCCCATTGAGAATAATGGGCCTCAAATTCCAGAACCTAGAACACATATCTGAATCCCGAACCACTATTATCATGTATAAAAATCAGGAATAAATAGTAAATATGTCTACTTCAAATTCTAGATCTGAAATTATAACACAATTTTTATCGGAGCCCAGTTTGGCCCAGATTCACTCAGCAATCTCTCATGGGGATTTGGACTTGGCTCTCCTAGTCTGATACTCTTACCTGAATACCACCCTAGTTCTCAGCCTTCCCTCCTTCCCTCCCCCAAACAGCCTCTTCCTGGGAAATCTGGCCAAGTTGCAAAAGTTATGTAGAATCAAGTTACTCAGTCAACTCACTGAAGTTGCACAAGTTGTGTGGAGGCTACCCGTGCCCACTGGCAAGCAGTGTGGTATCACATCATCTGGAAGCTGCTGCTACACCTGGGTGATCCACTCAATTCATATGGTAGAAAGTTACCTAGTAGTTGCTGCTAGGCATAACCCCCATAAACCCTTGCTCCAGGGCAGGAGGAGGGGAGCAGGGTGGAGTGGGAGTCCAAAATAGCCCTGGAAAGAGCCCCCCTGACCTTTTATTGACAGAAACCAAAGACTGAAGGCTAGGGATATTGTTGGGTTTGCCTAGCAACCCATATAATGGCTACTGAGAACATAGAAAGCATTAATTTCTTAATGGTACAGTGGCCGCTTCTATTATTTGGGAGATTAACCCCCATTTTTTAATTTTATTTTTTTGTTTTTATATTTCAGATTTTTCTGCTGTTATCAGGTTTGCAGGAAGATCTGTCTTTAAGTATACACAGATGAGACTATGTTGAAATTAGATATATACAGGGCTCTTTTTGTAGCAGGAACTCCTTTGCATATTAGGTGACACACCCCTAATGTGGCCAATCCTCCAAGAGCTTACAAAGCTTGTCTTACAGGGGCTACTGTAAGCTCTTGGAGTATGGCTACATTAGGGATGTGTCGCCTAATATTGCAAAGGAGCTGCTACAAAAAGAGCCCTGGATATGTTGATAAAATTTTAGCTGTCTCTTTGACTATGGCTATGGCGCAAAGAAGCTATGTGATTGGATACTACTAGCTTTTTTGCTGGTGCAGGAGGATGGGTGATCACGTAACTGGTTGCTACTTACTAATTAATGGCTGTTGTTGTTATTATTAATATTATTATTATTAGTAGTAGTAGTAGTATGTAAACCCTGATATACAGATTAAAATATATTCAGTGTTTGTATTGGAACATCACTGAAGAAAATGATGGAACAGAAGGAACTATGTGGAAAGTATGAAAATGAGAGAAGGTCATGAGCTCAAAATTTCTGCAATATTACAAATGATGTAAAAATAAAAGGACCAAAATACCTGGAAGATCATGAGTGGGGTGAGAATAAAGAGCAAGAAGAGGAAATAATGTCCAAAGAAGATAGAAAGAATGTGACAATAAGGTTTTTGAGATGATTTTAAGGGAGTTCTGGAACACATCCTACATTGTATTGAGGGGCAGTTGTTTTGCTGAACAATGAACTGAATATGGAACATGTAGAATATTTTTTTTTATTAAATTGCATGTGCAGGTAAATTTCTCCTACTGAAAGAAGCTTTTCAATTTGCTTTGTTCTTCCTACATCCTATAAATAGTATTAATCTTTTAAACAAGACTGAAGCCATCTTTCTTACCTGGATGCTATTTCATATCCAGTATCTGTGAAATCATATAGAATAACTGTATTAGCATTATAAAATGTGCTTATCTGTGATTAACACTACTGCTGTGAAAGCCAGATAAATACAAATAATTTACCACTTTTAAGCATTGACACAGAAGAGTTCAGAAAATATGCTTCTTGAATTGAACAACATTTATTCCTCATCTGTAGCTATTGGACATCATCTTGCATTGATTTTTATTTCTTTTATTTTGTTCACTTTTAGAAAAGAAATCTTTTCCCCAAAGCTACTGTTTTTATTTGATGGATATAGACTTAGATTTAACTTGCAAAAAATGTTTGTGTTTAAAAGACTAATTATCTGCCTGATAATTATTTTGGATGTATTTATGTTGGATTTAGAAAATGCTCAAGAAAATGTAGTAATTAGTAACTGGAATGCACTTTCTTCTTCTCTCTGCCTGTGTTGCATTTTGTCTGGATTACAAACTGAAATGTTCTCAGGATGATAGCAGCCATGTTTATTTATCAAAGTGATCAGAAGGATAGTAGAGATTTGTCATAAATGTTATCTTGAAAGACCTGGTATTCAACCCTGGTATAAACACTAAAGTTGCACAGTAAATTTTGGTAACTTACAATGCCATCCTAAGCATCCCAATGACATTGAAGTCAGTGGGATGGCACTATAAACCTTCCCAAGCTGCATATTCTTGCATAGTTGTGATCTGATGATGATACTGGCTGACATCCACCTAATATTTGTTGTGGGGGTTACTGCTTTCAATGATGCTTAATCACAACTATCCAGCTAGAACTGAATCACTATGTACAGTTAAAAGCAAGATTTGAGTCCAGTAGCACCTTAAAGACCAACAAGATTTCCAGAATATTAGCATTCAAGAATCAAAGATCCTTCTGTCAGATGTCAGGTATATGAATGGAAGGAGCTTTGACTCTTGAAAGCTTATACTCTGGAAGTCTTGTTGGTCTTTGAGGAGCTACTGGACTTGAATCTTGCTCTTCACTGTATCAGGCTACCCACCTGATACTATATACAGTTAAGTGTTTTGATGGTTCGGATGATGATTTATAATGTTTCCCATCGTTCTGTGTATAAAACATACGTTTTACTTGATTATCTTTCTGTTATGAATGAATTAGATTATTATACAGTAGGCCATTTCATTGAACAAATAAGAAAATAATTTTGACTAGTACCACAGTTTCCTCTGTAAGTGCTAATAATAGCTTTTAATCTCTAAACTACCATATTTTAATAAAACCAGATACTTTTTACCAAAAAAAGTGACCAAATGGGCAAATAAGCAAATTACTGAATTGTATTGCAGGGTCATTTCAACCATTATGAAGAACCAAAGCTAAGTATGGGATGATTTGCAGGACCCTGTAAAATTCAAGCTGAAGGCATTTGTAGACAAAAATCTTTCCTAGCAACCCCTAAAACCTTCAAAAAGCTAATGTTCGAAGTTATGGGACCCACATGTATAAAAAGTCATGTAACTGGTGGGAACCCCCCCCCCACACACACACACCATGCTACTCTTCTGCAAGTAGTGCTCCCATTGATAGAAAAAGCTTCATAGATCCAAGCACGAGGGAGGCATTGACTAGTTTCCTTGCCTCACTAAAGCATCGCTAGCCAAGTGGCTTATTGTCCTGAGACTTGCAAGAGCAGCTTTTGGGAAATCTCAGAGTATTACTATGTGAAATGAGAGGACAGAGAATATCTGTGTCCATGAGAATAGTTGTGTTCATATTTAACAGGATCCAATGCTACACGCTAAAGAAGGTGCTATAGCATTTTATAGTTCCCTGAGAAGTATTTCTTAAAGATGCCCAATGGTTCTTAATGATTTCTTAATGGTTTATATACACTGAAATATGATATGTGAACTTGCCATTAAAGTTACTACAATTATAACATTTTATGTTTTTATATCTATTTATATGTTGGAGATAAATATAGTAACAAAATATGCTAAATTGTATCAAAGTGTAAGGATGTAAAAGAAGCGTTGCTAAAAATGTAATACACTAGTGTGTGTTTCTTTTTATTACTACATGATCAAATAGCCTTTCCATATAATATTCGTTCATTCTGAAAGCATTCACACTATACATCCAGGAAATTAATTGTTATAAGTGACAGATACATATATTGATAAATAGATAAAGATGTGTTCTTAATTGGAGTCTTATTGTATATTGTATGGAATCATATGAAAATGGAAAATGAGACATAAACAAACACATGTAATAAAAACACATCTTAAAAAACATTAATACCAAACAAACATGCATAATTAAAATGAGTTAAAACCAAAGCTTAAAATTGTTAGAAATATATGTGTTGCAAAGTCTAAAATTCAGTCATTATAGGGTTAATATTCTTACTTTGTGTGCTATTGTTTAGACTGATCTGGAAGGGAACCTGCCAGAATGGAAAGAAAGCATGGGAAACTGAAGCCTATTTATTAGCAATCATTGGTTAATGAATTCAGGTGATTTCCTTCTAGCAGTCAAGAAGAAAGGAAGAATCTCCATTACTATCTGTTGTTGCAAGCATGTAGTCTTAAGTGTTTGTTGCTTTTTAGATTTCCTGTGTACCGTTCCCTTTAGAAATAAAGATTTTCACACTGAAAGAAAATGCCTCCTCTCCAATGAACAAAGATCCTTTGCAAACTCTGAATATTTAACTATTTTTTACCAAATTTTCCAACAAAAATAAGTACAAAAGATAAAAACAATATTTAAAGCTTTGGGCAGAAACAAGAGATTACTTCATGAATGCCAGACCACCCCAAAAAGCATTCATCTGCTGGCAGAAGACAGCAATAGAGGGGGCTAAATGAGAGGGTTCCAAAGTTTTTGAACCCTTTGAGTTATCACCTGCATAATCTGCAGCTGGCTAACCAGTCAATGATGGTGAAAGTATTTTAAAAAACACAATGTAAATTTGACATCTTCCTCCAAAGATGGTGACGCTACAGGAGGTCTGCATTTATTCTCTTGCAATTGAGAACTAAAAGGGAGCTGGAATACACAAATTTAACAACAAATGCCCAGTCTGTGAAGATGTTGCAGACAAATACTGGGTGCTGGACTTGTGAGTGCCCCTTCCCATGCTGCTGCCTCCGGCATGACTCTAGTTCGAGGAGATGCCCTAGCCTGGCCTGCTTAACAAGAGCTCTGTGACTTATTGCCCCGGACTGGCGTGTAGCTACAGCCGGCACCAATGGATTGATTGGTGGTGATGTGATCCAGGCTTCGGTGGAGCTTTGGCCATCTTGGAGCAGTGGCTCCTGAGCGGTGACCATGCACTAGGCGACAACAGCGGCAGACCAGCGGGCAGTGGTGGGTGAGCCTGGGGAGGGTTTTTCCCTTCCTGGAATCCCCCCCCCCCGGTCAGCCGGAGGACAGGCTGGTGCAGTGGTGGGTGGCTGTGTGCTTGGCGGCAACAGCGGAAGACCAGTGGGTGGTGGTGGGTGAGCATGGGGAGGGTCTTTCCCTTTCCCTTCCTGGGAGTCTCCCCATCAGCCGGAAGACAGGCCGGAGCAGAGGCGGGTGGATGTAAGTCCACCCCACCCCCAATGACAGTGCCAGTGCCGGGTGCCTGCAACACTGAGGACTGCAGAGGATTACAAAATGCGATGGGGGCTGTGTAGCCAGATAGCGGGAGCAGAGAGCACCAACAGGGCACAGATCTGCCTAAACAAGCCAAACGGAAGGGACCTGAATGACTGTGGAGTGGACTTTACAACTGGGAAAGTTCTGACAGGAAGGTAACCCTAGTGGCTGACCTTCAAAAGCCACTCTGCAGGGGAGATCATGGTGACACCCCCCCCCGCCCTCCGCAAGCATGGAATTAGAATGAGGCTTGATGGGCATTACAATTGCTGATGTTAATGAGGAAGGCTGAGGAGTATTTTTTCTGCTAGTTATATGTATGGATGATTTTAGTGTGCTTGCTTATTAGATAGCTTAGTGCTAGCACTGCTCTTTGTCAGAGATTAGGTTAGGGGAGATAGTTTTCTTAGGGTAGTGTTAATGTATGTTAAGGATTTTAGTACAATCATTGGGGATTTATGGCAGATTAGGTATTTTGGTTGATTCTTCATCAGCATTGGTAACGGAGTGGTGTCCAGCCTGTGCTTAATAGGAATCAGTCCTTACTAGCTACCAGTGGTCTGAAGCACTTGCATGGACCTGCCGTGGCAGCACTGTCTGGGCAGCAAATTCCAGTGCTCTTGGGGAGGGGGAAGTATAGTGGTAGGTCCAGGCAGAGTGTTAAGGGAAGGTCACTGAGAAACATAATGGCTTGGTGCCCTTCCAGTCTGCGACCCATCCCAAGGGTTGTCAGCAGTGGGGCCAGGAGTAATCCCCCCCTTTGGCATTGGTGCTGTGTAATGCCAGGTTGAACAACAAGAAGACCACGGTCCTACGGGACTTTATGGTGGATCAACGTGTGGACTTGGTGTGTGTGACTGAGATATGGGTGTGGGAGGGGGAGACTGTAGCTCTCTTCCAACTTGCCCCCCCAGGTTTCTCAGTCCTCCACCAATCACAGAATAGGGGACAGGGAGAGGAGTGGCTGTTTTCATTCAGGAAGCTTACTCCTTCAGGGCACTCCCACCACTGGAGATCATGGGCACAGAGTATGTCGGCGTGGTGCTGGAGGCCAAGGAGAGTTTGGTGATCTGGTTGGTGTATCGACCATCTAACACTCTGGCTAGTAGCCTGCTGTCCCTGATGGAAGCCATATCAGGCTGGGTGCTGGAGCACCCTAGACTGTTAGACCTGGGTGACTTGAATGTCCATGCTGATGGTGTGACTTCCAATCAGGAAACGGACCTAATGTCATCCATGGTGGCGCTAAGACTCTCCCAACTTGTATTGACCCTCACACACCGAGCCGGTCACACACTCAATTTGGTCTTCGTGGCTGGGGTGACAGTGGACCGGATTACTGCTGTGGCAGTACCATGGTTGGACCACTATGCCCTGAAAGCCCATCTGAATGCTCCACCCCAACTCTGTTTAGGCGGTGAGCAGATTTTAGCTTGCCCGCGGAGCCAAATGGACCCTGTGTGGCTTCAGATGGCTCTGTGGGATCCAAAGCCCGCTGGTGGCTCGTTAGATGAACTTGTGGAGGACTGGTACAGCCGACTCTCCATGGCCATCGATGAGCTTGCTCCCAGGCACCCTCTCCACACTCGCTCTAGGCTGGCACCCTGGTACACCCAGGAGTTGTGGTTTATGAAGTGAGAGCTGAGACGGCTAGAAAGATGGTGGTGCCACGCTCGCGGCGAGGCTTCAACAGCATCTTATAGGACATTTAAGAGATCCTATGAGATGGCAGTCAAAGTTGCGAAGAGAGAATTCTATGTGACTACGATTGCATCTGCGAGCTCTCGCCCAGCCCAACTGTTTAGAACGATTCGGTCATTAACGACTCTGCCACAGGGCAGACAAAAGGTTAGGGAATTGGATATTGGCTGAGAGGCATTTGTGAGCTATTTCGCAGATAAAGTCTTGGCACTCCACTGTGATCTCCCTGCCACAGTTGATGCAGTGAGTGAACCTGAGGACCCTTGCACGCCTTCGATTCTGGGTTTGGATTGCTTTGGCCTGCTCAGTCTGGAGGAAGTTGACAGACTGTTCGTATCTGTGCGCCCAACCACATGCAGCCTTGACCCGTGCCCCCCCGGCTCATTAAAGTGGGCCACAAGGGGTCTCAAGGTGCCCTAAGGAAGATTGTCAACATGTCCCTCTCTGAGGAGCAGTTTCTGAGGGCACTCAAGGAAGTGATGGTCCATCCTCTTCTGAAAAAACAACTTTAGACCCAGCTGAATTGGCCAACTATCAGCCGGTGTCTAATTTGCCATACCTGAGCGAACTTATAGAGTGGGCGGTGGTGATACAGCTACAGAGCTTTCTGGATGATGCTTCTGTCCTAGATCCTTTCCAGTCCGGCTTTCACCCAGGATATGGGACAGAGACTGCACTGGTCACCTTGACTGATGACCTTTGGAGACATCTAGATCAAGGTGGCATGGCGGCACTGTTGTTAGATCTGTCGGCCGTGTTTGACATGGTCGACCACCAGTTGCTGACCTGATGCCTCACCGACATGGGGATATAGGGGCTTGCCCTTCAATGGCTCAACTCTTTTCTCCAGGGTCGGGGACAAAGGGTGGCACTAGGGGAACAGCAGTCCCGGAGACACCTGCTCAAATGCAGGGTGCCTCAGGGGGTGGTGCTTTCCCCGATGTTGTTTAATATCTATATGTGCCCCCTTGTCCAGATTGCCTGGAGGTACGGGCTTGGGTGCCATCAATATGTTGATGACTCCCAGCTCTATCTGATGCTGGGTGGTTGGTTGGATTTCACCCCTGAAGATCTACACTGGGCATTGCAAGCTGTGGCTGGGTGGGTCAGGCTGAGCTGGCTGAAGTTGAACCCGGCAAAGACGGAGGTCCTGGACCTGAGTTGCGCTGGTCTGGGGTTGGGGGTCCCTCTCCTGACCTTTGATGAGGTGCCATTGGTGCCAGCATCAGAGGTTAGGAGTTTGGGAGTGCTCCTGGACTCCTCCCTAACTATGGAGGCCCAGGTGGCAGCCACTGCCAGGTTGACCTTTCACCATCTTAGGCTGGCTCGGCAGCTGGTTCCTTTCCTCGACCATGATGACCTGGCCACAGTGATCCATGTGACAGTCACCTCGAGGCTAAACTACTGTAATGCTCTCTACATGGGGCTGCCTTTGTCGCAAATCCGGAAGTTGCAGCTAGTGCAGAATGCTGCAGCAAGGCTTCTGATGTGTCTCCCTAGGCGGAAACACATCCGTCCTGTGCTGAAAGTGCTGCACTGGCTGCCAATAGCGTACTGGATTCACTTCAAAGTGTTGGTTCTTACCTTTAAAGCCCTATACAGTCAGGGTCTGACATACCTGAGGGATCGCCTTTCCCCATATATGCCCCAAAGGGCACTACAGTCAGGGATGCAACTTAGTCAGCAAACACCAGACCTTATGATGCAAGCAAGGTTAGCATTTATTAAGCTGCAATAGATAGATCACTGGTACAGGTAGTTTGTTCAGAATCATCAATTACTTTTGGGACTGGTCCTAAACCCGCAACTCCAAAATGAGTGGCGGAGAAGAAGACACTATCCCAATTGAAGAAGATGAAAAGGAGAAGAGACCTCCCGGGAAAGACGCACCCCGAGAGACCCCAGACACACACGTGCCGAGACACTGGGGTCTGGAGTACGACTTTGGAGGGCCTTACGGAGATCCTTATGGGGCAGCCTATGGGGGGTGACCACCCGAGTTGGACGCAGACGTGACTGGGTGAAACCCCTGGCTGAGACCCACGAAGCGTGGTTCGGGACCCCGAGAGCTTCCATGGGGGTGAGCCACCCCGAAAGGTCGGTCCGGAAACTAATCACGGCGGAAGCCTTGGAGGAAACTGGCCGCGATTCCGATACCCTGGAAGGCGCCGTGGTGAGGAGGAGATGGACTGAAGAACCCAGCCAAGACCGCCTGATGCGCTTCCTAGACGAATCCCTCGCACGCATCCCACAGATGATCGCAGAGGGTATCCGGGAAGAACGCGAGCGGCAAAGGCGTGAGGAACCACCAGCCCAGGTCCCTCCTGATCAACGGCCGGTGCCGGACCAAGGCCAGGGGAACGTGCCAGCCGGGCCGGTGGATCAACCAGCGGGGCCAGGACCGCAGGGGCCGCCGGGGCAACCACCCCCTCGTCCTTGGGGGTTCTTGCCGCCCAAGCCCACAGAACTTCTGGACGCTGACTTCGATGGAGACCCCGAGAAATTCCCATTCTTCCTGGTGCGAGCCGAAAAGTTTATCGAGACCTGGGGCCATCTGTTCCAGAGGGAAGAGCGGATGGTCGATGTCATAGCAGCCCACCTGAAGGGAGCGGCAGCTGACTGGTATGTGGGGCTTCATCAAGTCGACGGGCGCGAGCTGAGAGAGATCGACTCTTTCATGTGGGCCATGAAAGAGCAATTTGAGGATGTGCACTCCACCAAAGCAGCGAAGGCAACGATCCGAAGCCTCAAACAGGGAGCGCGATCGGTGAGAGACTACACCTCGGAGTTCCGCAGATGTGCCGCCAAACTCCGAGGGGAAGGGAACCTCGTGGATTTCTACAAGTGGGGACTCAACGCGGAAATCCGCCGAGAAGTCACCAGAAATCAAGATCCGAACACCCTCACCGGATGGGTTCAGGCAGCCATCACGATGGAGAACCACCTGAAGACCATCAAGCTGGACGACGCTGCAGCGATGGCTAACAGGGGCCCTGCGCCGACTGCGAGAGGGAAACCCCCGGCACCCAACCCGAAACAGAGGGATGGCACAAGGGAGCTCCGAATGAAGCAAGGTCTTTGCCTCAAATGCGGAGAAGGGGGCCATTTCGCCGCGAACTGCCCGTCTTCAGCTGCAGCACCCGGAGCCCCGAAGGGAACCAAGAAGAAGTTTGACACATCCACGCCAAAACAGGTGGCGAAACCGAAGGGGGCGAAGGCTCTGCAAGCCAAGCCGCTTAGTGAAGCTTCCGACTCATCAGATGGCGAGACCGTGCCGCAGGGAAACGACACGGACCTGCTGTAAACAGCGCTGAACAGCAGGTCCCACCTCCCCAGGCGCAACTCCCGGTGAGCAAACCCCCTCTCTTTTCTTTCTCACGGTGACTTTAATGGACCCGGGTCTATTGACCCATGTGAGAGTACGAGCTCTCATTGACTCTGGGTGTGGGAGAGACCTTATTAACCCCACACTACTAACGGGACTTGGGGCAAAAGTTGTTAAACTAACTGACCCCTTGATTTTTACGCAGATGGACGGGTCCACAATGAAAGAACCTTGCAAATATGAGACTGTGCCCTTGCGGGTAGGACTCGGGCAACACTGGGAAGAGAGACCTTTCGTGGTTACCCCTTCAGCCCGATTTCCCTTGGTCCTAGGGAGCCCATGGTTCTTTGATCACGATCCTCATGTACTGTGGGGGGAGGGAAAGGTCAACTTCATCTCCAATAAATGCCAGTCCCACGTATGGAAAAAGGAGTGGGGACCTATGATGGGGGGGCAACTCCTAGTGACAGCGGGGGTGGCAACCGCAGAACTGGAAGGCATTCCCCCCGAATATCACGACCTGGCTCCCGTGTTTGGAGAGGAGGAAGCCGATGAATTGCCCCCCCATAGAAACTCTGACTGTGCAATTGAAATTTTACCCAACCAGAAATTACCGAAGGGAAAGCTGTATTCTATGAGCCCTTCGGAAAAGGTGGAACTGAGGAAGTTCATCGATAAAAACCTCAGTAGGGGCTTCATACGGCCGCCATCCTCCCTGTTTGCGGCTCCCGTGCTTTTCCGGAAAAAGAAGGATGGGGGATTGCGGCTTTGTACTGACTACCGCGGGTTGAATGCAGTATCAAACACAAACGCTTACCCCATGCCCCTTATAAAAGACTTACTAGCGGCTGTGGCTGGGGGGAAAATCTTCTCTAAGCTAGACCTCCGGGATGCCTATTTCAGAGTCCGCATACGGGAGGGAGATGAATTTAAAACGGCGTTCAACACCCCCTCGGCCAGTTTGAATACTTGGTCATGCCATTTGGACTCCAGGGGGCACCTGGAGTCTTCATGAATTTGATTAACGAGGTGTTACATAAGTACTTGTTCAAGGGGGTCCTTGTTTACCTTGATGACATTCTTTTGTATTCCCCAGACCGTAAATCACATGTAAAACTGGTGCGGGAGGTACTACAAACGTTGCACAAGCATAAACTGTTTGCCAAACTGTCCAAGTGTGAGTTTCACAAAACAGAGATCCCTTTTCTGGGCTACCGCATCTCTCAGAAAGGGATTGAGATGGACCCTGACAAAGTCAAAGATGTCGTGGGGTGGGAGCCTCCTAAAACGAGGAGGCAACTCCAGGGGTTCCTCGGATTCGCGAACTTTTATAGATCGTTCCTTTCGAACTTTGCCCAGGTGGCCCTTCCCTTAACTGACTTACTGAGAACCAAAGGGAAGCCACCCGAATGCACTCGGCCCGGGGCCAAACTGGATTGGTCGCCAGAGTGCCAGCAGGCGTTCGACAAATTGAAAGCCCTTTTACGTCGGAACCCGTGTTGGCCCACCCGAATGAACTTAAAAAATTCATTGTTCAAGTTGACACCTCCGACGTCGCAATGGGGGGGCGATCCTGCAGGAGGGGGAGGATGGCAAGTTGCACCCCCTTGCTTATGTTTCCAAAAAGTTTAACGATACTGAACGGAATTGGTCCGTGTGGGAAAAAGAAGCGGGATCGATCCGCTTAGCGTTGTCTACCTGGCGCCACTGGTTGGAGGGGGCGCGAGTCCCGTTCGAGGTCTGGACTGATCACAAAAACCTCGAGCTACTCCGCTCCCCCCGTTCCTTGAACGCCAAACAGCTCCGCTGGGCTGATTTCTTCTCCAAGTTCAATTTCACACTGCACCATTTCCTGGGGACATCTAACTCACTGGCCGATGCCCTGTCACGCCTCCCTCAACACGACAGCAAAAGGGAGGAGATTCGTGACTCGATTTTTACTCCCTCCCAGTTGGGAGGAGCGGTAACCACTCGGAGACAGGCCAGTCGTTCCCCCCACCGGCAGATCCTCCCCCAAATGAATGGGCGGTGAGATTTTCTACAGAACTCTCGCACGCGGATAGGGAGGAGGTGGAGGGGGAGGAAGGAATGTCCAAAGATGAACATGGCTGCTGGACTAAGAATAACAAGCTCTTTGTCCCACGGTCTCTCAGGGGGAGGTGATGGGCTGGGCGCATGGATCTAAGCTAGCTGGTCACACGGGGTTTGTGAAGTCCCTCCAGCTTCTGCAGAGACAATTTTGGTGGCCGGGCCTACGAAAAGATATGTCTCTCTTCACGTCAGCCTGCCAAACGTGCTTGATGAGTAAACCTCGGCCCGGTAAACCCCCAGGTGCCCTACACCCTCTCCCCACCCCGGCTCGGCCATGGGAGGTGATTTCTATGGACTTTATTACAGATCTACCCCCTAGTGGGGGGAAAACAGTCATCTGGGTGATAGTAGACCTTTTTACTAAACAGGCGCATTTCGTTCCGTTTGCCTCCATCCCCTCGGCTAGAAAATTAGCCTCTGCTTTCTTGCAACACGTTGTGAGACTCCACACCTTACCTGCCAAGGTGATCTCGGACAGAGGGGTTCAATTTGTTTCTAAGTTCTGGAGCGAACTTATGTCATTGCTTGGAGTAGAGAGGGGGGTGAGCAGTGCCTACCATCCTGAATCGGATGGGCAGACCGAACGTGTGAATCAGACTCTGGAACAATACCTGCGGTGTTTTTCTAACTTTCAGCAGGACAATTGGCATTCTCTCCTGCCTTTGGCTGAGTTTTGTTATAATAATACTCAGCACTCGTCGACGGGGATGTCCCCGTTTAAAGCAGTACATGGATATGATGCCCCGCCTTTGCCCTTTTTGACTTCTCCCGACCTCCCGGCGGGAGACGCTGGAGACTGGTGCAAACAACTGCAGGAGGCGTGGGGCTCCTTGGCTAAAACTCTTGAGGAGGCTAAGGCTGCATACAAACTCCAGGCGGATAAGAAACGTAACCTTGCTTGGATTCCGAAATGCGGAGAGTTTGCTTACTTATCCACCCAACATTTGCGTCGCATCCAGCCGAGTCGCAAACTTGGTTGGAAGTATGTTGGGCCGTTTGAGATCATAAGGGTAATTAACAATGTGACTGTTGAACTTGCCTTGCCTAAATCTCTAAAGTCTGTTCATCCTGTTTTTCATGTGAGGCTTCTACGCAAAGCGCCTGAGGAGAACAGATGGAGACCGCAACGGCCGACCCCTCCTCCGCTGCTGGTGGGAGGGGAACCTCACTACGAAGTATCGCAAATTCTGGACTCTAAAATCTCTCGCAATCGCTTGTTTTACCTGGTTGAATGGATTGACTTTGGGCCGGAGCAGAGGGAGTGGGTTCGGGCGGAAAATGTTCTGGCCCCCGGCTTGTCAAAGCATTTCACAAGTTGTACCCCCATAAACCGAAGGGGTAGGACTATTTTCGAGGGGGCTGCATGTCAGGTAGCCCTGCCATGATGGATGGAAGGGAGGGCGGTGGGCTATGAATGGAAGGGTGGGAGGTGGGCTATAGGCGCCTTGGTGGCGTGACAGGCGGGAGGTTGGAATCCGGGGAGCTGCTGATTTACACCTCGGGTGTGAGAATGGAATGTGGCTTTTATTGTTATTATCTCTTGCAGCCTAGACGTTCTGACCTTGGCAAGTCAGGCTGCGTGCTTCCCTATCGCTGGCATAGATGTAGCAGCTGTGGGTAGCAATGGGGCGATGGGAAATTCATTAGCTTAGTAACTTTCGATTTCCCAGGTGTATGTTATTCATGTAGTCGGAGAAGGGGGTCCCCATTCACCCCCTTCCCTGTATAACCGCTTGCTTTCTGTAACCAAGTCATTCTGAACAAGATACCTGTACCAGTGATCTATCTATTGCAGCTTAATAAATGCTAACCTTGCTTGCATCATAAGGTCTGGTGTTTGCTGACTAAGTTAGGACTTCTGACAATCTGCTGGTGACCCCAGGCCCTAAGGAAGCCAGGCTTGCTGTTACTAGGGCCAGGGCCTTTTCGGTGGCAGCTCCTACATGGTGGAATGAGCTCCTGGAGGAGATCAGGGCCCTGTAGGACCTTGTACAGTTCCGCATGGCCTGCAAGACAGAGCTCTTCCCCCAGGCTTTTGAGTAGGAGCCACCACTACCACCAACAACAACGAGTTGGAAACAGTGGGGTATGGGAGTGGCCCTGTGACGATCGAACTGCAGCACTATGGTGTATGAATACCACTGAGTTGAGATTTGACTGAATATCCTTTGGATATCATCTTTAATCTGAAGACTACCATCTGCAACCATCTTGAAGCACTTTATTTGTAATTACTGTAATTTCTGTGTTTTATCTTGTTTTTATGTATTTGGCATGCATGCCTGGATATTAGCCGCCCTGAGCCTGCTTGCAGGGAGGGCGGCCTAGAAATTGAATGACAAATAAATAAATAAATAAATAAAATGTTGTGTAACTGCTTTGATGCACGGATTTAATCTTGTAAAATAATTTAAATGAGAATAGTTCAGTGGGATGAGGGAAGTGACATGTGATAAGAAAGTCACACCAAAATTATCATTAGCAAACTTGGTTTCTCATTGTAGCAGACTGATTTTCTCTTTATGTTGCATGACAGTAATGACTAGTTTCTTTGTTTAAAATTTGGAAGTCAGTGTATATATGTGCTAGAGCCATCAAGTCCCCAGTGGATGTGGGAGACCCCCCCCAATTCCTGTTCCTTGCCACCACACCAAGTGAATTAAAAAATAAAATGGAAACTCACTGGCATTGCCAATGTGATGACATCACTTCTGGGAATACTTGAAACTTATGTATCATGTTTCTGAGACGGCATTCCAGTTGAAATTATTGTTTGTGGTGAGATTCAGTCTGTCCAGTGCAGTGGCTTACTCAGCAATGATTTAATGTTCTGTTAACCCACACACTAAGTAAAAAGGCTAGGAAGGAAAAGCTTATATCAAATAAACATTTTCAGTTCAGAATCTAGCTGAAGCAGTGACACAATAGTATGACAGTAGCAGGGCTTTTCCCTCCAGCAAGGATGCCTGCAATAATATCTTGCTTATCTCACAAACTTTCCTTGAGGTCTCATGTCTCTAAGTCTTACCGCAATTGCCTAGCTTCATACGACAATCTGCTAGTCACCTAAAAAGCCAAAGTTGTTGCTCTGTAGAACTTTGTATTTCTGTTTTTCCTGTATCATTTCAGGTTAGGGCAAGTGCCAGCAGAACATTATGCAATCTCTGCATGCTGTTTCTATTTCCCAGCACTAGATGGCTGCAACATTAACTTTAAAAATTACATTCAAAGCCATTTACAGTACGAAGACTATGGCCCAATCTGCATTTAGCATTTGCTCAGTTGTTTTACCAAACCCACACTGGAACAGAAAAAGATGTGGTTCAAAACCACATTAAACTACCCCGGGCCAATACCATACTGACTGCAGAGTCACCTCTGAATGGCCATAAAACGGCCATAAATCTATGCAGACAGCCACCATAAAACCATAGATCAAACAAAGTGAAAGCGGCATGCAGTCTGGACACAGCCATAAAATGTGACACTCAATCAAAGTGAAAGTGGCATGCAATGTAGAGAGGAATTTCTGTTCCAGTGTGAGTTTGGTATAACAGCGGAACAAATGCTAGATGCAGATTGGGCCTATAACACAAATGAAATGCATCACGCTAAAAGAGGTTAAAATCTTAGGCACCGTAAAACTGCATTAAACTGTCCTTAAACAAAACAGAGTAGGGCATTTAACAACAACTGCAGGAGATCTAAAAAGCTGGAACCTAAAGAAAGAGGTGTGTGGTACCAGGTGAACATCTGTGAGGAGGGAATTATCCAAAGTGCCACAACTGAGAAGGCTCTGCTCATGGTGCTTCAGAACGTTGGGACACATAGAGCATCACTGTAATGTTCAGCATCTGTTTCATGTTTTATATTAGTTCCAGGATACTGGAATCCGCAGCAGTTCCACCCCAGGTTTTATTCATGACTCAAGTCTGTAGAGACGACTGTTATGAAGGACTCATTTAGCCTTATGTTCTATTCCTTGGTTGTCCTGATTAAAGTTACTCTGTGTTGATGAAAAGAGACCTTCTGCATGTTCCTGAATGACCGCACAATCTTACAGTCAGCTGGCTGGCAGATACATATAGTAGGAGGAGATCATTCAGATAGCCTGATCCCAGGATATATAGGTCTTTATAGATTAAAAACTTAGTACTTAGAATTCCCTAAAGGTACATCGTAGGCTAGATTAATTTATAATCACATTGCTTTAATTGGCTTGACCAGGACTTTTTTTGTAGAAAAAGCCCAGCAGAAACTCATTAGCATAATAGGCCACACCCCTGACAGCACAGCTCATTAGCATATTAGGCCATACACCCCATGTTACCAGAAGTGTGGGCATCCAGCCACACCCACCTTCTGCTTCTTATTCTGTTTACCTTGTTTGTTGTCAAAACCCAGGGCTGTTTTTGTAGCAGGAACTCCTTTGCTTGTTAGGCCACACACCCCTAATGTAGCCAATCCTGATAAGTTTCTGCTGTTGGGTGTGGCCTATCATGCTAATTAGTTCCTGCTGGGCGTGGCCAACTTGGGAGCCAGCCGGAACTCTGTTCCTGTGTGTTCCTGCCCGAAAATAGCCCTGGGCTTGACTATTAAGGTGTCATTCCCTTGGCACACTGGCATCTCTTCCAATGGAATGACTTTTCCATTTGAGGAGAAGGGGAAGGCAAGTATCTAATTCCTTCTTCCTGCTGCAGACTCCCAGTTGACTGTTGACTTGCAAAAGCAGAGTTTTAGGAGGCACAGATGTCTGTAGTTGGAGGGGGAAGGCAGGGAAGTGTCCTTTCTCTAGCACAAGAATCCCAGATTTGTGTTACTGTTTTGGAGAATCACCCTAAACAGTGATTTCTGTGTATATTTTCAGTTCAGGAATTTCAGAATGCACATCCTTACCTTGTAGTCTTTAACACACTTTTATGAAAGTAGGTTATACTGAAAATTCAAATTCATTATTTTAGCACTGAACAACATCTATTCTCATATGTGTCTTTTTGGAGCAGCTGGCAAGCTTCTTCATGAATTGCTACCACCCACATCAATGGCAGGCCTTGTTGCAAACATCTATATTCCATACACATTCTGACCCTGACTTTTCTCCTGCTAATTTTATGAGATTTCTTTAGCTCCAAGCACGAGGTGATGAGTACACATAAATCAGCTCCTGGAGTTGAGTCTTGATTCTCACTGAAATTAAACACAATGTGGCCAAATGAACAAAAATCAAGAACGCCAGAACAGATAAGACCAAAAAAAAAAAAAAAGTTTTAGAAGTCCTTGAATTTTTTTCTTTGACATTGTTCCAGAGAAATAAATGGTAGTTTAGATAAAGACTCATTTCAAGATTTATTCTTCTGTGTTATGGGTTTATATCTTCAATTGGATACAATGATGAACTGTTTAAAAAATCTATTTTCTGCTTTTTAAATTAATGTCAGTGAGCAACATAGCTATTTCTGACAGATAATCTGCAAGGCATATGGCATTAAAGAACTATGCAGAATGTCATTTAAATTTGACCCTATTTTGTTAATAAACTAGAAGGAACTCTGTACAGGTTATGTGAGATGCAGTATTTGTTCTAGGGATTGGGAATGTCAGACTCTATACCTTTCTCCAACTGTAGAGGGCTTCTGTTGGTTAAGTGGTGGCAGTTGAGCAACCTGCACAGCACACCATTAATCTTACAAATAACTGTGCCTCTGTAATAGAGCATTTTGCTTGGTATGCAGAAGGTCCCAGGTTCAATCCCCCACATATCCAGTAGAAAGAATGAAATAGGAAGTGATGTGAAAGATCTCAGCATGAGACTCTAGAGAGCTGCTTTCCGAGTAGATGGTACTGACCTTAGAATCATAGAGTTGGAAGGGACCTCCAGGGTCATCTAGTCCAACCCCCTGCACAATGCAGGAAATGCAAAACTACCTCCCCCCACACCCCCAGTGACCCCTCCTCCATGCCCAGAAGATGGGGGGGGGCACCCTCCAGGATCCCTGGCCAAACTAGCCTGGAGAAAATTGCTTCCTAACCCCAAAGTGACGATCAACATTTCCTTGGGCAAGTAAGAAAGGGTCACAAGAACTAAGCATTGATGCAACCCCACCTGCCCTCTTTCTCATGATCTGCCTAAGTTCACAGAATCAGCAGTGCTTTCAGATGGTCATCTAGCCTTTGCTTAAAAACTTCCAAAGGAGAGCCCACCACCTCTACCAAGGAACCACTCTGTCAGGAAATTCTTCCTAATGTTTTGCTGAAAATTCTTTTGATTTAATTTCCACTCATCGTTTCTGGGTCCAATTTTCTCAGGGAACAGAAAACAACTCCACATCATCCTCTGTATGACAGCCCTTCAAGTACTTGAAGACGGTTATCATATCACCTCTGTCATCTCCTCTCCAGGCTAAACATACCAACCTCCTTCAAACTTTCCTCATAGGACTTGTTCTCCAGACCCCTCACCCATAGGCGTCATCTTCAGGGGGCTGGGGAGCTCAGGCCTCCCCGAAAGTACTGAGCCCCCCCGGAGGCAACTGGTGTCAGCCAGAGCCTTGCTACCCCCCTCCCGTCCCCCACCCCATTTTGAAAGCGGAGGGTTTTCCCCTCCACTTTCTGAGTCTGTTTGGCTGGGCTAGGAATGGGACGGAAGTCAAGGGGGTGGGGGCTTGCTTCCTCCTGGAAGCTAAGCTCCACCCACAGTTCCCAGCAGCTCGCCTGGAGAGCAGCACGTGGAGGCTGGCTTCGAGGCAGCACATGCTGCCTCTGCTTGCTGCAGCCACCAGCCTGAAGGGTAAGTAGGTGGGGGATTGTTTCAGGTGGGGTGGGGTGGGTTGGGTGGGAGCCCAGGGCTGCAGCCACCCAGCCATCCTGCAAGTCCAAGCAGGGGAGCTGGGCAAGAATGGAGGGAGGGGGAAGGTGGGGGGCCCTTCTGTGGCCTCTGGTTGCCCCTGCCATCAGTGAGTGGCTTGCTTTCTCCTGCAGTCCAGTTTAAACTAGGCTGCAGGAGAAAACAAAACCCAGGAACCCTTGTGCTGCACGGAGCACATTGCTCCAGGATACAGAAAATCCTGGGCTCACTTTCTCCTGTAATGGGGGGAAGGGGGGCTGCGCTTTCTGTCCCTCTCTCTCTTTCTGTTTCTCTTTCCCTTTCCCTTGAGATGTGTGAGAGCTGGAAACGTTGGTGAGCTCCCCCACCCCCACTCAAGGCTGCTTCCCTTGCAGTCTGACTTTCTTCCCTTCCCTCTGTCTTTCACTTCTCTCTCCCAATCTATATGTTTTTCCCCCCAGCTTCCCCCTCTCCCTTGCTAAAATAGCCCCAGTTAGGATTGCCAGGTACCCCCTGGCCACCTCTGGGGGATGAGGGGAGGGTGGCCCAATCCAGGTTAGGAAACTCCTGGAGATTTGGGAATGGAGTCTGGGGAGGACAGGGACCTCAGTGGGGCACAGTGCCATAGAGTCCACCCTCCAGAACATCATTTCCCCCCCAGGGAAACTGATCTCTTTAGACTGGCAATGAGCTGTAATTCCAGGGGATCCCCAGGTCCCACCTGGAGGCTGGCATCCCTAGCTCCAGTGCTGAAATTGGAAGCTCTGGTTCTGCTGTGTGACTTGGTGCATGCAAACCTCTGGCATTGGCTTACATGTGCCAAACCACCCAGGTGGAGGAGGGGGGGTGTCATTCTACCAAAAATGAGAGTGTTTGGGTTTCTCTGTGAGTTTGAGGACTGGAACTGGCACTGGGGTGAGATTGGAAAAGTGTGTGTGGCTTTCTGAGAACCCTTGTGTTACCGTAATAATTATGCTACAATACAGTTTGTTTGTCCTAAAGGTGCTACTGAGTGTTTTACTATTTTGTATGCTATGGCAGTGATATGAGAGCCAATTGAGCTGTGGGTCCATCTCATGCTACTGACAGTAGTTATACATTACACCTTGCCCAAATGGTTCTGGGCATTAAAGCGCACTTACCCTGGTGTGATGTAAAATGCTAGCAAGTCATAGCCAACTCATGGTAACCCTGTAGGATTTTCAAGGCAACAGACATTCAAAGATGATTTGCCATTGCCTGACTGTGCATCATGTCCCTGGTATTCCTTGGAGATCTCCCATCCAAATACTAGTCAGAGCTGACTCTGCTTAGCTTCCAAAATCTGATGAGATCAGGCTAACCTGAGCCATCTGGGTCCATGGCATGGTGCTGTGTGGGGGCTTCCCAGGCAATCATCTTCAACCTATTCTTGGGAGCCACAATCATTAGGAAAGAGCCATGTGATAGAAGTGTAATAATAATTTACTCATAGTTGCAAGAGCCAATAAGATTTGAGTTTGATGGGGGATTGGGCAAATTGATCTAAGGAACTGAAAGAAGAGAAAGTATTAGCAAGCTCAGTGGTTAAGGATTTGAGTAGAGCTCTTTATAGTCCAATCCTGGGAGGAAGCCCCCTTGGATAGACCTCAGTAGGATGCCTCTGTTAGACTGATGAGGAATTGTTATAGGAAGGGGATAAGCAATTAAAATATATGAGAAAGAATGTCTGAAAATGTCATACAGGTTTCTGTGGACCTTGCAATAGCATTGTAGCTAACCCCAACTAAGAAACTTCCATGCTGTTTCTATAATTTCTCAAATGTACTTCACACCAACTGTGCATCTCCAATCCTTTCTAATTCCTCTCAACTATGTACAGCTTTTTGTGTTGTGCTTCATTTGGACTGCTTTGCTTTCTCAGTTCCTAGCCCCCTTCTTTTCTATAACCATGGATCTACATCCCCTTCCTCAAGCCTTGCTGCTTGTCCCAACACTCTAAAGTCAGACCAGTTTGGCCAGTGGCAACCGAAAATACATCTGTCTGTCCAGGAAGTTCAACTAAATGCCACTAGAGGTTTTGTCACCACTACTACATCACTTAATGCATTACAATATAGGTTCATGTTCAGGCTATAATTTATGATGTTTTAGTTTGGGAAGATCTGTGTTCTTGGTCACATCAGTTGGTGCTATTTTTTTCCTGTAAACTCCTCTTCCATCCCAATGGACTCTGCTGCTCACATGTTGTCTGTCAATCCCCTCTTTATTCCACCCTTCCTCCAGTCTCCCTTCCCTTATATTGACCTCACAACAATGGCAATATCACCCAGCCTGATGAAGGGGGCTTTGACTCTTGGAAGCTTATTCCCTGAAACTCTTGTTGGTCTCTAAGCTGCTCCTGGACTCAAATCTAACTGTCCCAGTATCACCGAGTAAGTATCATGCAAAATGTAGATCTGAACATGGGTCTCTTCAATCCACACTGGTCTTCATGCCATTGGTCCATCTACTTCAGCATGGTCTGCTCTGATGCAGGTGAGCTCTACAGGCTCAGACAGAGAAAGATCCTTTCCAACAGCTGTTCTCTTTGACCTCCTCGGTTTAAACCTTTATCCTTTGGCACGCTAAGCATGGTCTCTCTACCATCAGTGTCATCATTGTCTGCTCAGACTGGCAGTGGTTCTCCAGGGTTCTTTGCAGAGGATTTTGCCCATGCCGTGCTTTGTTTCTGAGCCATTGGGGCGGGGGGGGAGGATGCAGGCGGGCTGCTTTTATTTGTAACACAAAAGTATATTACCTCTTTCTAACAATGTATGTCCATGCAAGATGTACATATGTTCACTGTAATATGTAAACAGGGCTTTTGTTTCCCTGAGTGGTGAGCAGGAAGAGAGGGAAATGGCAACAGATATGTTCTTGGTATGTACACCATCCAGGGAGAACACTTAACTCATGTTTATGCCACACATCATTATCCTTGATTGGCATGCAGATCAGAGGCCTTTTAAAATTTCCTTTTGCCCT
Source organism: Gekko gecko (assembly GCA_029375565.1). Lineage (NCBI taxonomy): Eukaryota > Metazoa > Chordata > Lepidosauria > Squamata > Gekkonidae > Gekko > Gekko gecko. Next base: position 147,908,453 of record JAPDNY010000003.1, on the reverse strand, counting down.
GTGTGCAGTCCAGAAGGAACATTGGCAAGGAATGTACACTCTATATGTGTGGTACAGTTTCAAAGGGACAACTAACTGGGATGTATAAAAGAAATGACAGGATTGCCCATTACAAACAATGGGAGAGACTTGAAGGCCCACTGGAGATAATAGGAGCCAGGAATGCCACATGGCTCCGCCTCCATAAATAGTGACAATGGCCTGTGATGTCACTGGCTCCTCCCTATGATGTCACTGGGCCTGGGTTCTTTTAAGGACCTAGCACAGCAATGCCTCTGGCCCAGCCCCAGCCCCCCTGGGAAATTGGAAAGTCTACGCCCTTGCCCTCACCATCTTCCTTGTCCTCTTCTGGACACATTCCAGCTTGTTTATATCCTTCTTAAATTGTGGAGCCCAAAACTGAAAACAATACCCTAGGGGAGGTCTAACTGGAGCAGAGAAAAGTGATACCACTGCTTTGTGTGATCTGGACACTATACTTCTGTTGATAACAGCTCAAAATCACATTTGCCTTTTTAGCCATCACACTGCTGACTCGTATTCAGTATATGGTCTACTAAGACCCCTAGATCTTTTTTGCACATACTACTTCCAAGACAAGTCTCCCCCATCCTATAATTATTAATTTGATTTTCCTATCTAAATGCAGAACTTTACATTTATCTCAGTTGAAATTCATTTTATTTGTTTTAGCCCAGTTTTCCAGCCTGTCAAGATTATCCTGTATCCTGACTCTGTCTTCTTCTGTATTTTCTACCCCTCCCAATTTAGTATCATCTGCAAATTTGATAAGCATTCCCTCTACGCCTTCATCAAAATTGTTGATAAAGATGTTGAACAAAACAGGTCTCAGCACAGATGCCTGAGACACTCCACTTGTCATTCCTCTCAAAGAGGATGAGGAACCATTAACTCTTTGGGTGCGATCTGTCAACCAGTTACAGATTCACCTAACAGTAATAGGATCCAAACCATATTTTACCAATTTGCCAACAAGAATAGAATGTGGAACCTTATCAAAAGTCTTACTGAAATCAAGATAAACTATGTCTACAGCATTCTTCTGATCCAGCAAGGCAGAAGCTTTCTCAAAAAAAGAGATAAGGTTAATTTGGCATGACTTGTTCTTGAGAAACTCATGCTGGTTCTTAGTAATCACAGCCAACCTTTCTAAATGCTCAAGGACTGACTGTTCGATTATACATTCTAACATTTTCCAGGTATAGACATCAAGCTAACAGGTTGGTAGTTACCCAGCTCCTCCTTTCCCCCCTTCTTGAAGATAGGGACAACATTTGCCTGCCTCCAGTCTTCTGATACCTCAACTGTTCTCCAAGAATTCTCGAAAATAAATGGACAGAGACTCAGAAATTACATCCACAAGTTCTTTTAGTATTTTTGGATGCAATCCACCTGGCTCTGAGGATTTAGTTTCTTTTAAAGATACTAGGTGTTTATGTACAACCCCTATGTCAATCCTAGGCTGCAACTCCCTTGCCCCATAATGTATTCTGCTTTTGCCATGTTCAGCAACCTTTCCCTTGCAGGAGAAGACTGAGAAAAGGTAGAAATTGAGCAGTTCTGTCCTCTCTTCATCACCTATTACCATTTCATTTTCCTGTCCCCGCAATGGACCTACCATGTCCTTGTTCTTTTTCTTACTTTGAACCCTTTTTTGTTGTTTTTAGCATCTCTTGCTAGCCTAAGCTCATACTGAACTTTAACTTTTCGAATATTCTCCCTGGTTATTTGTTTATATGCATCCTTGGTTATAAGACCCTCCTTCCATTTCACAAATGAGTCTTTTTTATTTCTCAAATCTTTAGAAAGCTGTTTATGGAGCCACCTTGACTTCTTTAGGCTCCTCCAATTTTTCCTTCTCATAGGAATCATTTGTGATTGTGCCTTCAGTATTTCGCTTTTAAGAAACTCCCATCTCTCTTGAACTCTCTTCTATTTTGGTCATGGGAATCTACCCAGCATAACTTTTAAGTTTGTTAAAATTTGCTTACCTGAAGTCCAACATATATGACTGATTATGTACAGTTTTTTCTTTCTCCAAGACTGTAAATTCCAAAATTACATGGTCACTACTACGCAGGGTGCCCACTATTTTCAATGTTTTTCCCTGATGGTGAGACTCAAGCCCAAGATAGCAAGTCCCCTTGTTTCCCTCTCCACTTTCTGGAAAAGGAAGTTGTCAGCAAGACAAGTCAGGAATTTATTTGACCTTTCATTTTTAGCAGAGTTGGACTTCCAACAGATATCCAGGTAATTGAAATCTCCCATGACCACTGTGTCCCGTCTCTTTGAGAACTTTGTAATCTGTTCTAGGAGTGTCTCATCCATGTCCTCTGCCTGGCTTGGTGGTCTATAGCAGACCCTCATCATAATATCAGTATTATTTCTTACTCCTTTTATTTTTACCCAGAGACTCTCAACTGAACTTCCATGCTCAGATTCATGTATTTCCTCACAAGTATATAACTCCTTTACATACAATGCTACTCCTCCCTGCTTCCTTATTTGTCTGTCCCTTTTAAACAAGTTGTACCCCTCAGTCCTAATATTCCAATTGTGAGTGTCATCCCACCAAGTTTCAGTAATGCCTATTAGATCATAGTCCTTCTCTTGTATTAGGACTTCAAGTTCCTTTTGCTTCTTTCCCATTATCTGTGCATTAGTATAGAGACACCAGGATCCATGGTTTATGTGCCCTGACATTTTCATTCCCACAATTACATGCAAGCTAATGTTTTCTAGCATATGTGCCACTCCCCACAAATCTTTAGTGTTTTTAACTCCAGTTATTGGTATCATAATAGGCTTTGAAATTTTGTCTTGCTTCCCCATAGAATTTAGTTTAAAACCCTTCTTATCAGCTTTGCAAGGCTGTTTCCAAACACATTTTTACTTACCCTTGTGAGGTGCAAACCATCTCCTGATAGAAGAGCTTCATCTCAAAAGTGTAAGCCATGGTCCAAAAAAACAAACCTTTTTTGATGACAACCTTCCTAAGCCATGGCCTTTGGCTGGAAGAACTGAAAAAAACACAACCTGTGCACCTAGGTTCTTCACCTTTTTACTCAGAGCCACATAGTCTCTGTGCAAGACAGTATCATTTGTTCCCCCATGGATGAGCAAGAAAGGATAATAATCTATGGGCTTTAGAGTCTTCTTACCCCTCTCTCACATCCTGGATGCGTGCACCTGGTAGACAGCATAACTCTCAAGACAACAAGTCTGGCCAGCACAGTTTAGCCTCTACCCCTCTCAGTAGAGAATCCCCAGTTACCAGCACATGCCTTCTCCTATGTTGGGGAACAGAAACAGAGTCTTCTTATCCACAGGGACCTGAGAAATTTCCTTTGGGGAGGCTGGGGAAGGAGCTCTTGTTCCTGTGGTCTGGAATCAATGTCTATAGGGAGATCCTGGAACCAATTGCTTAGTAACAGAGGCTCAGAATGTCTCCTGAGTTTCCTGCTCCTGTGGGTTACATTGTTCCATGCACCCTCCTCCTGTGTTGGGTGCTCCTCCATTGGCTGAGGTACCTTCCCCTCCTTATTTATTTATTTGATTTATATACCACTCCAGGCTCAGGACCGTTCACAACAGTCTCAATACAATACCATTAAAACAATAATTAAAATTACAATTAAAACAGTAAAACCATAAAATACCATGGAACAAACTAGTTCTGATCAGCAATACTGATATTAAGATCCAGGTGGAAGAGCTCTGTCTTGAAGGCCCTGTGGAACTGTAATAGATCCCACAGGACCCTGATCTCATATGGGAGCTCATTCCACCAGGTGGGGCTAGTCAGACATCTCTGGGGTCAGGGACTGCTAGAAGATTTTGATTCATAGACCTCAGTGTCCTCTGGGGCTCATATGGGGAGAGGCGGTCTCAAAGGAATGCTGGCCCCTGGCTGTATAGGGCTTTAAACCTTGAAATAGATCCAGAATTCAATAGGCAGCCAAGTCAGTTCACACAGCACTGGGTGGATGCGACCCTGCACAGGTATCGGTGTTAGCACCCATGCTGCTGCGTTCTGCACTAGCTGCAACTTCCGGAGCAGGATCAAGGGCAGCCCCATGTAGAGAGAGTTACAATAGTACAGTCTGGAAATGACCATTGCATGGGTCACTGTAGCTAGGTTGTGTGGGGTGAGATAAGGGGCCAACTGCCTGATCTGCCTCAGATGAAAAAAAGGCCAACCTGGCAGTGGCAATGACCTGGGCCTCCATAGAGAGGGAGGCATCCAGGAGCACCCCCAGTAGTTCTTAAGGGCCATTGAGTCCAACAAAGGTTTTTTAAGGGGAGGGCAAACTACTGTTGAGAGGGACAAGTTGACAATCTCCCTCAGGGGGATCTGAGCCTCATCGCCACAGGCTTTAACTAGCCATAATGGGCAGGGATCCAGGAGGCATGTTGTGAGCCTTACAGCTACCAGGATCCTGTCAACTTCATCCTGGGAGAGCAGACTGAAGTGGTCCAGAACTGGGCCTGAAGACAGCCAATGGGCTTCTAGTTCACTTATTGTATTAATTGTGGCCAGGAGGTCGCAGCAGAGCAACAAGATTTTTTCTGCAAAATAGCTTGCAAATGCCTCACAGCCAATAGCCAGTTCCCTAGCACTTGGTGCACCCTGCGGCAGACTAGTCAATGACTGAATAGTTCTAAATAATTGGGCCAGGCGAGAGCTAGCAGACACAATGGAGGTCATGTAGAAGTTTCTGTTTGCAGCCTTCACTGCCATCTCATAGGTTTTCATAAACGACCTATAGGATGTTCTTGTACCTTCGTCACAAGCTCACTGCCACCCTCTCTTTAGTTGTCTTAGATGTTGCTTCATCTGCCTTAGCTCCAAGGTATACCATGGAGCTAGTTTGGTACGAGGGCAAAGAGGGCACCAGGGAGCAACCTCGTCGATGGCTTTGGAAAGACAGGAATACCAATCTTCCACCAGCACATCCAATGGGCCGCCAGAGGGAATTGTATCCCGCAGAGCTTCCTGGAACTTATTAAGGTCCATTTGACTCCGCAGGCAAGCATGAATTTGCTCACCACCTAAACAGGGAGGGTTAGGGATACCTAGCTGAGCCTTCAGGGCAAGGTGGTCTGACCATGGAACAGCATCAGCAGTAATCCAGTCCACCATAATTCCCTTTTTCTGGGGTAATTCTTATCCCATTGCCTTCTCAAGAGTGCTTCATGTACTCTGTCCATGTACTCTTCACCTTCTCTTATGAAACGGAGTGTGGACAAGTGTGCCTCAAGTCCCTGTATCTTCTCCTCTAGTGGGGCTACCAACTTACATTTGCTGCAAGCATAATTGCTGTTACCCTCAGGTAAGAATATGAACATGTCACAGACTTTGCATCTCACCATTTCAGCTCCCACACCAGCCATGCTGCGGTGATCCATTCCAGAAGCGGTTCAGGTTTTTTTGCACTTCCCTGATAACTTCCCTGTCACACTGCCTCACAAGACCACTTGTTAAAATCTTGCAAAAGCAGAAAAAAACCCCTCGTAACACATATAGGATGTAAGAGCGACTCAGCTATTTATAGGGCCCCAGGCCTGACCTCCAGGCAAGCCAGAGAGCAGGATCAGCAGTCAGCCCCAGGCAAAACAGACCATTCCCAATCAACAACAATCACCTTCCACAATCAGCTGCCATCAGCACTCCAATAGCTCTCTTTCCTGCTCCTTCTCAGAGTGCAACTGACTGTGGCCTTGATGGACCCAATGGTATAATTTAGTATAAGGCAGCTTCATATGTGTTATGGGGAAAGTAGCTAGTGCAGTAAGTCAGTGTGGTTTAAGAATTATAATATGATATAAAGACCAGGGAGACCTTAGTTCATAGCTCCATTTTTGCCTCACGGCTCACTAGATAATCTTGGGTCACTCACTGTGTCTTAGCTTAACCTATAAGATAGTTTTATTCTGATCATAAAGTAAAGAGACCAAGTAGCTGGGTCTCCCCACCTATTTCCTACCAACCCTATCAGTCACCATCCTCATCTACAAGGTCTGTGCTTTGTCCTTATAATGAAAATATGAATTTTGAGGGGGGAAATTAGAAATTAAATAAAGTTTGCTTTAAATCCCTGAGTTTGCTTGATACAGACTACACATGGCACCAAGGCTTTATGGTTGTTTTTTTTAAAAAAATTCTCATCAATCCATAACACCCTCTGCACGGAGTCCTAATAGATCATGGCTGCAATCCAGAAGACTGTTGAACGGATTTAAAAAGGGGAGGCAGGGCCGGATCACCCACTGGGCGATCTAGGCGCTCGCCTAGGATGGCCCGGCCTCAGGGGCGCCAAATGGCGTCCCACTCCCCCCCGAAAAACACCTCCCCGCTGCCCTAACCAGGCACCCTCTGCAGCCGCTAGATCCCCACCCCCTTCCCAGCTTTCCTGGGGGCCGCAGCCGTGGTGCCCAAGGAAAGCCGGCTCTGGGAGGGAGCTAGACCCGCTGCCCCCCGCCCCCTTCCCGGCTCTCCTGAGGGTCCCACAGCCACAGAGCCCCCAGAAAAGCAGGTGCTGGGAGGGAGGGGGAGGCTGCTAGACCCCCCGCCCCCTTCCCGGCTCTCCAGCTCTCCTGGGGGTCCCGCAGCCACGGCGCCCCCAGGACAGCCGGCTCTGGGAGGGAGGGGCGGCGGCTAGACCCCCCGCCCCCTTCCCGGCTCTCCTGGGGGTCCTGCAGCTGTGGCGCCCCGAGGAAAGCCGGCTCTTGGAGGGAGGGGGCGGTGGCTAGACCCCCTGCCCCCTTCCCGGCTCTCCTGGGGGTCCCGCAGCCATGGAGCCCCGAGGAAAGCCGGCTCTGGGAGGGAGGGGGCGGCGGCTAGACCACCTGCCCCCTTCCCGGGTCTCCTGGGGGTCCCGCAGCCGCAGAGCCCTGAGGAAAGCCGGCTCTGGGAGGGAGGGGACGGCGGCTAGACCCCGCCCCCTTCCCTGGCTTTCCTGGAGGCCCCGCAGCTGCAGAGCCTCCAGGAAAGCCAGCACTCTGCCGCCGCCCCTCGGTCTCCAGGCCCCACCTGGAGGTTGGCATCCCCAGGGGGGCGCCCCAGGCTTCCTGCCTAGGGCGCCCAGATGCCTGGAGCCGGCCCTGAGGGGAGGGGGGGGTTCCCAAGGCTAAAACATCTGATCAAGGATTCAGAATGTCTTGAATAGGAAGATGAGAGGCCTCAGTCCTGGACCAGACTTGTCAACCCAAAAGATGTAACACCCATCTGAATGGATAGAAACATGTTAAGAGCATGGAGTTCTTGTTCTCACCTATGAGAACAGCATGGGACATCCAATCCATAATGCAATAGAATTTGACTTGAAGAAATCTGGAACCCACCAGAAATCTGAAACAGAGGTAAACAACACATAAGTATTACCATGACTCAGTAAAAAATGCAAAAATTGTACAGTAGGAACCTGCTTAACAGCAATAGATAGTACGAACTATTCACACTGGTATATTTCACAGGCCCTAACCCTTTACTCCAAGCTTCTTTCTGAGTTACAACATAGCCTTATTTCCCATGTAAAAGCCCTCAAATGATTCCGGTTTTCACAGTTTGTGGAAAGCAGGTCATTCCATAAGGTGGGGGCCGCAACAGTAAATGCATGCCTATGGGCAGCTGTTGATGATATGATACAACCTTCCTTGGTACATATGTTTCTAGCATATTGGCAGACTGCTGCAATTTTGAACCTGGCATTAAAGTACGACAATTACATGCCCTACTATCACAACACACAATTATTATAGTGCTTCAGCACACAGTTATTATAGTTCTTATGTACAAATCAAGGCACAACTTTGTTCTTCAGGACACAAATACATAGAGTATTTTCATTTCCTCAGTCAATAGACCTCTTATTGATCAAAGGGATTTGTTTGTTTTTTAAAGGGCAATAGAGAAATAAAGTGATGCATCAGACCTTATTCCCCCATTAGAAATGGTGGGAAAGATGAATCGTCTCACAACAATACGCACCTAAGCTAAGCCTGATTTCTCACGGCTCATCAAGACCTTTCCATTCAGTCCCCCTCTTCAATTACTGGGGAAGTGAAGATGAAGGAAGAACAAACAGGCAGGATGGCTGCATATGTTAGCCTGAGGCTGAAATAAATGCATTTTAAAATGGTGCTAAACCACTGTGACAGGAGCCGTGTGCTGGGGGAAAGCAGCAAGAGAGTCCAGCTGGAGAAATTAAATCTTTTTGTGTGGCAAACACTTAATAACCTCTTTGCTGTGTTGATGGAAATGATTAATGCAGTTCCCAGTGCAAGATGCACTTTTCAAGTGAGGGAGCAGTTAGAAGCTGTCTTTTTTGCCTCTTCCTGCAAAATGCAACACAGCTGGAGAGAGATTGACTGAAGAGATGTATGGAAAAGCAAACAGTTGGGGCAGCCAAACTTTATCTTAAAGCATACCTTCCAAGCCACAGATGCTTCCCTTGGATGCTGTTACAGTTGTTTGGGCTGCTGACGTTCCTTCCAACATACACAGAGTTTCTTCTGGCCATATCTGAATTGGTTTCATTGCAGCTCAATTTCTCATTTGATTCTTGCTATTGTTCCCATGCTAATGCTGTTCCAAGGATCTATGTTATAGAATATGATACTTGGGAATGATTTTCTGTTTCTCATTCCTGCTGTTTTGACTTTAAAAAACATCTCCATTTTGATCTGTCTTCTCCATGTGCAGTCAATCCCCGAAGTCTTTACTTCTGTATCATTACCTGCTGAATTTTTGTGCCTACATTTACACAGGGCTAAATTCCAGACAAAATTTTCAGTTAACAGAAAGCAGTTGCCGCGGAGAAATGTTCTGCCTCCCCCTCCAACCCATTGATTTACCCAGTCCCAAATATTGTTCCTGTGGGACTGAAGACTATAGGGGGTAGGGGCTCAGTGTATTACAGCAGGAGGGGGAAGGCAAAAATGTTCAATTCTGCATCAATGGAAACTAGATTTAGGAGCCACCCCATTATTTTGTATGTTGCCTCAACTGTGTAAATGATGTACAAAATCAGGAGCACCAAAAATGGATGACACAAAAAAGATGCACAATGGCACTATACCAAACCAACAGATGTGAAAAGGGCCTATTTGTACATCCCTTGTAACATCTGACTCCAAAACAGGGCAGTAGGAATAGGAAAAATTAAAACCAAACGGAGAGAAAAAACTATGAGGCAGGTTCCTATAATTCACTTCTGGTAAGCGAGAAGGTCATCTGCTGACTGAGGGAATCTTCTCACTTAGTGAAAGGAACTGTAAAATCCAGTCATGGATTTGCAGGCCATATTTTGTAGTTTTAGATGAAGAGGACTGGATTTGTTTATTTAGAAGTTTATCAGATTCTACAAATGCTCTAGTTTTTTTTACAGGAACCTTGTGATTTTCTTATGCTGCAGGCATGTATTTAAATTTTAAACTATGCACATTTGTGTGTTTTTTTCTATTAGAGTTCTGGGAGACTGGGAAAGGCAGCCTGGTGAGTAGGTTAGGGTTTATTATATAGATAAATACATTAATGAATTTCATTAAATAAGGCTTACAGTCCCTAGGAATAGCTTAATTAGAGCCAATAGATAAATTTCAAGTGATTTTAAAATGAGGGCAATGAGAAGCCAAATAGGTAAGAAGACATTAAAGAAAAAATAAAACTTTTTTTTCATTTAATCTCAATTCCCCTCCTTCTACAACCCCCATCTCACATTAGTTTTAATGAAGCACAGTTATTTGGGATCGTTAAAAGGGACTTTTCCTTACTTTTGCACCAGCAGAAAAGCTGGTTAGATCCAACTCAAAGGGCACTGTTTTTTAGCTGAACAATATGTGAAATTCTTTCAGCACATTGCAGTCATCAGATAACAAAGGATGCTTGAATTTTGATTTACTGTATTTTCTGAGCTCCCCTTATTCTGTTGACATATCCAATGTACAATGTACAAACTCTGATCTGGACAATGTACCCATCTGATGAACATGAGACAATGGACCCAAGATAACAGCATTGGACTTAACTAGTTTATTTAAATAATTAATTATGCAACTCTGCATTATATCATTAAATATGCTAATATAGTTAACATTTAACACAGTTAAATGGGTAGGTTGTGCTAGGCAGCCTGACAATAGCTTTCTTTGTTGGGCAGACCCACCCAGGCTACAAACTTGGCCTATGTCTTCTGCTAGCTTTGTTGATCATTGTCTCCACACAATATGCTAAGAGGTGCCCATCCCCATCCCCTGTTGTACCACACTCAGAAAGATGTTAGAACAGAATGTACTGCTTCCCAGCCACCCTCTGCTACACAGCTAGAGATGTGCTGTTTCAGACATGCCCTTCATCATGGCTGATGCCTGAGTGTGCTTGCTGATCATTCCTACCCCATCCATGCCAAGCTAGTTATGGCCTAAACAGCCCAAAGACCAGACCTACTTAACCACCTCTACCCCAGCTTCAGAAAGCAATAGAAACAAAGGCCTCCTCGATAGCCAATCAGAGGAAACCCCCAGAATTCCTGCTTGGTCCCAAAGACAACTGGTTAATCCCATGGGAGGGTGGGTGAGTCAGCAGCCAGCAGAAAAGCCTGCACAAAGGAGGCATGGCCACAATATAAGTGGCAAAACCATGATTCCTTATTAGCTGCTTCAAATATGGCTACCCAATTAAGCCTTGTGCCCGTCCTTGTCTCCAAGGGGAGGGAGAGGGAGGCAAACCAACCCCTGACATTAATACCATGAATGTCACTTGTGGTTAAAACTGGCCAAGATGTCTATGAGAGAGCATTATACTCATGAATGCCTGGAAAATCGGTATGGGGGCAGTAATTATAAAGTAACAATAAAGTAATAACTCAGAACAGAAAGTGCTGCTTGAAGCAATATGCCAAGATCAACTGGAGGAAGACAGAACAGAAGTGGTTAGGAATTGCTCAACTTTGCTAAAACTTTTGCCTTAAGTGTCTGTGCTTTACTTGGTCAAGATGTGGTCAAAACATGTGTGGAAAAGACATTTACAAGGGGATGTTGTAGCTGAACGTTTGGCATGCCCATTGAGAGCAACAGAAACATTGTTCTTCAAAAGTGGCCCATCTAGTCAACAGGACCTCAGAGTAATCCTGGGAAAGAGAAGCCTGAGAGAAAGACACCATCCAAAGTAACTAAGCTTGTTTCTACAATAGTAGCAGGAGCAAAGGTAAGAATGACCATTAGTACTAGCTAGGGATGGACACAAACTGGGAACATGCAGTTTGGTTTATGGTGTGCCCAGTTGACAAACTATGAACCATCATGAACTTTTAGGGGCTAAATGAACTGGTTTGGTTCATGAGGTTCATAAAGTGGCAGAATGACCCCCTAGAGACTTGCAGGGAATCTCTGGCCTATGTTTCTTTACCTGCCCTCTATGTTTGGTGATGATTGGATTTACAAGATCTGAGTTACAGTACCCCCCCCCCCAAAAAAAAAGGTGCTCCCATCCTCTATAGTTTCCAATGGAAGGGGGGGGACAGCAAGGGCAATAGAATCCCAGCAAAACAGAACCAAATTCCTAGAAAATCTCTGCAGTAGAAACTGAAGATGGAGGGAATTTTTGGAAGCCCAACACAACCAGTACAATATGCTAAACAGAACCAGTGCTACTGTGGCAGTGCAAACCCAACAGGACTAAGGTCAAACCAGAGAATCTCTGCAGTAGAAACTGAAGGGGGGGCATTTTTATAATCCCAGCAGAACCAGTGCAAGTCCTATGAGGAAAGGTTGAAGGAGCTGGGTATGCTTAGCCTGGAGAGGAGACAATTGAGAGGTGATATGATAATCATCCTCAAGTACTTGAAGGGCTGTTATATAGCAAATGGTGCAGAGTTGTTTTCTGTTGCACCTGAAGGTTGGACCAGAACCAATGGGTTGAAATTAAATCAAAAGAGTTTTGGAAGCACTTCCTGACAGAGTGGTTCCTCAGTGGAACAGGCTTCCTTGAGAGGTTTTTAAGCAGAGGCTAGATGGCCATCTGACAGCAATGCTGATACTGTGAACTTAGGTCATGAGAGGGAGGGCAGGAAGGGATGCACCAGTGCTTAGTTTATGTGGCCCTTTCTTACATGACCAAGGGAATGCTGATCACCAGAGTAGGGTCAGGAAGCAATTTTTCTCCAGGCCAGTTTGGCTGGGGGTCCTGGAGGGTTTTTTGAACCCCTGCAAGGGAGGGGGGAATGCCTCTTGAAATTGACAAGACTTGCTTGAAACTGACAAAAGTGTTTCCAGGGTTGGAGAATTTTGCTCCATCTGTAGCTTTGAGGTTTGGTAAACATTTTGTTTGAGTGGAGACAATCTGTCTGGTAATGTATCCATTCACAAACGACCACAAATCTCCATGAACTGCTTGAAAGTTTGTGGATAGTTCATACTAGTTGATCTGCCACTAACTTCAGTTCGTGAACCATGAACCAGCCAAAATTCCACACAAAGTTTAGTTTGTGAGCCAGTTTGTGCCCATCCCTAATACTAGCTTTTCCTTGTTGTTCATGAGAAGACCAGATGTGCTGTCTACCTCTGAAGCACCTTGTAGCTTCAGCCATTATCTTAAATACTGTGTGATTACTGAACCTTACCAAATAAACTTTTTCTATCTGTTCCCAAGTGTCCTTTACTGCTGAGAGTAGAAGTGAAGAAGTGAGCAGTGACTCACGAAATCTCATTCCCTGCCACATATTTTGTTAGTCTTTAGGGTCCTACTGGACTCTTGCTTTTTTCTATTGCTGAGTGATTCTTCAGGGTGCTAGGGAGGAGTCTTTCCCAGCTCTGATACTTGTGATGTTTTACCTGGAGATGTCAGGTACTTAACTAGGACCACAGCATGTGCTTTCTTGCCTGGTCCCTGCCCCCGAATATATGTTATAAATGTAACTTATTGGCTGTGGATTGGGAAGCCAACACATACAAAGTCAGGCATTTTCTTTTTATAACTTGCACATGCCTATTTTCTAAGTGAACAGGCCCTAAGTTTTCACAGAAGAGTAGCTGAAGAAATGGAATGATGGTGGTAGAACAATCTGTGAATGAGTAAATGGACAACTGTTAAACTTGGCAGACAGTGACCATAATCATATCATTTCTGGCACCAGTTCTCTGCAGAGGCTCTTTATCACTGCCCATGGGCTGAAATTGCCCAGCTGTGACACATTACTGGTTCAATAAAAATAATAATATAATGCATCTGTGATCATTTAATACACTATTCAGCACTGATGAGATATTTGCCAAAAGGGGCATATGGGTGTTAATGACAGCTCTTTTCCCACTTCCGAAGTCAATAGATTTTACGTTGCTGTCAAAAAGACCCTCACCCATTTTAATGCTGTGTTATCTAATAAAGCAACCTCTATTGGACAGTACATCTAGAAGAAGAAGGCATAGGACCAAACTGTATGTGACGTGAGAATTCATGAAGAGAATCTCTTGCAGGGTTTTTTGCCCCCCAAAGCAAAAGCTTTGAACATGAGATACAAGCTGATGGGTACCCTCTTTCTCCAGTGCTTTGTTCCACAACTTAAATAGTCCCTCTGAACTTACAATTAGCTTCACAGGAAGAAAAAAACAGGACTAAACTGAATCTTCAGAGGTGCTGCCAAATAACATCCACGCCAGGACCTTATGCAGTTCTGCAGGGCATGCAAGGCAGAGATGTTCTGCCTGGCTCCACCTTATCTGGCACTCCCTTCACCTGCTCCACACTGCTTTTTTCTCACAGCTGCAAGTCAGTTATACAAATTGTATTTATTCTGATGCCATCTGGTGTTATTTTAAATTTTAAACTATTTATTCTTGTATTTTATATTGTATATTATTTGCTGTCAACTGCCCTGAACTCTGTGAATTCAGGGAAGGGCAGTATACAAGTTGAAATAATAAATAAATAAATAAATAAATTTAAATCTTGGCAGAGGTATAGGAAACAACGGTTTCTCAGCAACTTTTGCCTGATATCCAGAGGAGGAATAAAAACCTACTAATTAGCTTATCTAAAAATATATACAGGAGATTCTCATCGCAGAAAGTACATATATTGTTTGGTCTTTAGACTTTGCTGAAATTTGAAGAATATCTCCTGTATTTCTTTATCAGATAAATTTTACTTTCAGTATAGGTTCAGAGAAGGCTAAATTTTGAAATAAAACTCATCTGATTTCTTATCATCATGTACTTACAATTTTGTAATTCCATATAGATAATGGAAAAATCCACAATGCATGGATTTTAGTTACGGATTTATCAAATCTATCTCCCACAGATCCAGTTTATCTACATATCAGCTCCTCCAGATCCAGGGTTGCCTGAGTCCCATAAGCTAATGTCAAGAGATTTTGAGTGCAGTGCCGGGGAGGGTATGACTCTAGGATTTTCCCTAAAGACCATAGAGATATGGCAGAAATCCTAGAGCATAACTGTGGAGGCCATTTTTCCTTGTACTTCTCAGTAGCTTGAGGGCAGGGGGTTGGAGTCAAAGGTGACTGTTTACCTTCTGCAGCAATGCAAATGCCAAGCCAGATCACAATCAGTGTATGCATTCAGTGCCTGCTTTGGCCTTTTCCAGCTGCAACTGATATTCTCCTGGCAGGGTCAATGGAGAGTCAGGAGGGCTGCAAGTGGTTTAAAAAATGATGTGGCCAGAGCTTGTTCTCCACCCAAGATACACATTGGGCTACATGAAGTGAGTACCAACATGCACTCTGATCACTGAAAGTCATCTTGGTCCTGCTGCCAGTGTTGCAGAAGGAAGCAAAGGATGTAGCCTTTATCATTGCTTCCTGGACACAGACTACTGCTGGTTAAGTTGCAACTGATCCTTTGGGCACTAACAGCATCTCTGGGGCTCAGTATCTTCTTAACTGTTAGTGATGTGGCAGGAGGTAATTTGCACAGACTAGGGATGCTTAAACACCTCCCAGCTGGGCTTTCATCTTGTTTTCTAGTGACTATCAGGCAGCCAATTAACTGATGAGCTGTTCAGCTATTTGCAACTTGTTTGCATCTAGTTTCAGGAGTGGGCTGCTTGCAGCAATCAGAAGCCAACTTCCAGCTGATGAGGGATCAGCTGGAGTTGACTTCTGATTGCCTGCTGGGGAAATTCTGTTCCAGACTCAGCTGACTTCACCCTACCTCAAGTTGCCAGCTTGGGTTGTAGAGAAAAGGAGGGGTTGTCCCTCTTCACCACGGCCTACACTTTCAGTTTGGAGGAGAAAGAAGCATCAGTGGGTACTTCAGGGATATGGTTCAAACCCACCTGGCAGTGGTATGAATTTAAAATATATCAATGGGTGTAGTGCATGCTAGGGGTGCTGTGGAATTCTGGGTGTTGTAGCTGTTTTTTAAATTGCATTTATTTATTTAACTATGAAGTTGTATCATGTCTGATTTAGGGGGGCCCTGTAGGCTTTTCAGGGTAAGAGCTGTTCAGAGGCAGTTTGCCATTGCCTTCCTCTGCAGAGACCTTGGTGGTCTCCCATCCATATACAAACCCTACCCTACTTAGCTTCTAAGATCTGAGGAGATCAGGCTAGCCTGGGCTATCCAGGTCAGGACAGCATACCTGCTTGGCATGATAAAACACCTTGGTTTTGGATGGGATTAAGATATGATATTCAGATGGTCAATGAAGTACTAGACAAATGCACATTTAAAGTTCTGAGAACAAAATGATGAAGCCAAAGAATAAATATTAGGAGCAAAGTTATTTTATAGTGTTAAGAATCTATGGTTTTAAAAGCACTGCCAGTAAATTAGGAAATCTGAGTTTTATTCCCAAAAATTCATTTACTGTGATACAGAAAAGCCTAGGAAATTTCAGCTGCTTATTAATTAAATATATAAATTAAGACCACAGAGGTATGAAATGTCAATTCAAATTAATTTTCTTTTTTCATGGGATGATTTTAAAAAACCCTTTCCTGTTACCTGTCAAAGTTTTCACTTAAACACAGTTCTGGCCATTGTCCAAGACAACTCTGAATTTCAGATAAGTGACGTAGGGCTGCCAGCTCCCACATAGGAAATTTCTGGAGACTTGGGGGCAGAGACTGGGGAGGATAGAGCTTGGGGAGTGCAGGGATCCCAGTAGGGATGCAATGGAACAGAGTTCCCCTTTCAAAGCTGCCATTTCTCCAAGGGAAACTGATCTCTGTAGTATGGAGTTCAGTTGTAATTCTAGGAGAAGTCCACATTCTACCTGGAGGTTAGTAACCCTAGGGCAAGAACCTGATAGGTTGTGCAGTTATTGTCTCAGACAATGGGGGATAGTTATGAATGAACAACAGAAGTTCCTTCCCATCTTTCTCACACAGCTATTTGCCATGAGCAGCTGACCCCCTCCCCAGCAACATGTGTCATGTTCTAGCTGCACCTGGGCAGAGCCTCACCAGTAGCTGTGACGCTGGGTCTCCATGTAGGGAGGACAGTCCTGGAAGTGGGGGCTGGTGCAAGGCTGGAGAAGATGTCGAGGCCTCAGACTGGCAGGGGACAGACTTAATGTCACACATAGTGTCCCTCTGCCCCCGTGCCCTGGAGTCTGGTTGGTGGACTGTCCTTCAGGTCTCTCTCGCTCAACCAGCTTGTGTTAGCCCCGACGCCATTATGGGGCTTTGCTATGGACTGTTTGCTGTTGCCACATGGTCTGTGTACTTGCTAGACTGTAAAATGGATGCCAAAGGAGAAGCCCATAGAGAAGGGAAAAAGCTGTCTTTTTACTCTGAGGGACTCCATTGCATACCTGCTGCATGTCACATACATGGATTAAGGGCCATACAGCAGACAAAGGACTTTTCCTCTGCCAGTCGTTTGCATAATGAGATTAAGTGCCTTCCCCACCCGAGCCATACACATGAACAATAGAAGAGCCATCAGCTACCTGGAGAAACCATCTGCCTGCCAGCAGGCTTCCTCTGTCCAGCCCCCAGGTATCCAACAGACAGTGTAGCCAATAAGATTTGAAATTGTCACTGACACAGCCGGCTGGGAGGGTCAGTAAGTGTACACTGCCTGGCCTTCTCCGCCCAACACCCAAGATGCTATAAAAACGCGATCTCTGGGTTAGCTCAGGTCGCTGCATCCCCTCTTCGCCTGTCCCCCGCCGATCCATGACCTCTGTCTGTCTGCTTTATCCTCTTAAGCCCCCATCCTGTACCCGAACCCTTGCCTCGCTTCATTCCAGTCTGCAGCTGGAACCATACACATGTGTTATTAGCTGGTCTAGACCACGTGTCCCTTCTTCCATCCTTCCTACCCTACCTAACCCCATTCACTGGAAGATTTAGGAGCCGCACCTTGGAGGTAAATATCGCCCCCAATGAACCAACGTTTACCTGCTCATGCAACTGTGCTATATCTATCTATATTTCCTAGCTCTTGAATGTATGTGTGTGTGATTTGATATTGTTGAGTGTATTGTGTATTTAAGTAAACTAAAACATTATTCTGAGTCCTGTCATTCGCCTCTTCACTGGGAAGTTTCCGCAGCAGCCCATTCCTCGTAGACATAGACCAAAAGATCCCAAATTTAATTATACCTGTTGCGAGGTGCTCTACCCCTAGAGAGCATTTCACCCAACACTTGCACATCCGTGACATGTTTTTCCTCCCCAGCCTCTCCATCTCTGCCTCTCTTTATTCCTCCTGCCCTGCATCCAGCACTGCCCATCTTCCCTGCTGCCTCCTCCCCTCGCCAGGCCCCACCCCCCTTGATAAGCGTGGATGCCCTCCTGGTGCCCTGGGCATGGTTGTTGCTGTGCCGGCAGTGGTTTTGCCGACCCTTGAGCCAGCAAGACCGCCACTGTCATCTTGAACCTTCTGGGACTGAGTGCCTGCCCTCAGACCATCTCGGGCAAAGCCTGCCCCATTGTCCCTCTCCGGCACTCCTTGTGGGCTGCGGCTTCGGGGCTGTGCACATCCGGCACTCCCCTCTTCTTTTGGGCTGTCAGAGGCCGCTGTGGCAGGGCTCTTTTCTGGCTGGCTGCTGGGCTCCCGCTCTGGTGAGCGGGAATGCCCCAACTCTTCTTGGTCTCCAGGCCTGCCTGCAGGTAAGCGCTCTGGCCAGGATGGGGTTGGGGGGTGCAGTCCTCATTCCAGACCTGCAGAACTGGGACAACATGGGATTAGCTGGTCACTTATTGCTGAAGCAGGATTTTTCTGTACATTATGACTGGGACTTTTTCTTGCCTGCTTCATATTATAGCAGAGTTTTGGTAATGAGGCTGAATGAATGCAAAATGATGGGCTTAACACCAAATATCGATGTTTGGGTAAGAATGGCAAATTAAAAAACAAAAATGGTATAGACCCTGTTGCTATTTGGTCAGCATAGCAGCAGCATAATGGAAGACAAGGGTGGTTTCTGCCAGTTTTCCCTCACTACGGTTTCCCCACACTGATACTGGGTGTCTACTGACTAGCAGGGGTATAGTTTCAGGAAGCACAGAAGACAGAAGTGGGAGAGGAAGGTGGGGAAATTGCCTTCCTCTAGCATGACCCCACTCATGCTTCTTAGTATCCAATCCAATATGCTCTTTATTATATCATCACCAATCACAGTTTCATCTTCTGTGATCTGAAAATGAAATAAAGAATCATCACTCTGAAAATCTTCCATTTCTTTTCCTTTTGTTTATAACTAGCTGAGTGAAATGATCTTGGCTTAATATGCTTGGTATTTAAATAGCTTAATATGCTTGCTATTTAAATATACTGAGCCACAATAAAAATGAAATTTGGTATGTGTTGGTAAGATTTATGGTAGGCATTTATAAAAGATTAGGAGCAATGAGGCTTTTGATGGCTCTTATACCCCATTTTTACTGAATAGTTACAGAAAAAAGAACATTGAGAAGCATGTGAATCTCTCAGCTCTAATTAAAATCATTGGTTTATTTTCCCTTGCTGTCTTTCGGCTCAGCTGATTTTTAAACCTCACTTCTTTTTCTAAAGCAGCATTATAATGAAATTTTACCAGTTTGCAATAAAATTGGTTTTAACAGAGAAATGTTCACATTCATACATGTATAATATTTGGAAGCAGTACTTAGACATTTGCTTGATCACAAATGTGTTGCTGCATATTGACCCATGAGGCAACCAGATAAGACTTGCATGTATACTTTTATCCAATCTTCCTCAAAGGGCAAATGTTCCTTCTTCATTTGCCCTCTAATTGACCCTGTGAAGTAACTTAGGCTGAGAGAGAGTAGCCCAAAGTAAGCATCATCACTGAGTAGAACTTTGAACCCAACTCTCCCAGATCCTAATATAAAACTCTAGATACTGCATCACACCCAAAGTAAAAGTTTAATATTCACTTCAATGTCCAATTCCAACTGCTAGACTTCTAGTAAATGTTTTGCCTGTATAATGTTTGTCTTCATTTCCACATATTTATTGACTTTGTTAAGTATAGATTAATATGTACAAGAATCCCTTAAAACTGATGAAATCTTATTATTAAAATCTTGATTATGCAAATCTTCTTGTTAATCTAATTCAGTGTGACTTCAGAATGACCCTCTTTATGTATATCTCTAGTTAATTTATCTGATCCTCTCATCATCCAGGGTAAAAACACAAAGTGGTTGGGTGTCGTGGGCTCCCCCTGCTCCCGAGCCACATTGGAAGGAGACTGGGAAGACAAGTTGAACTACCCCCCCCAACTGTAGAAGCGGTGGGGTGGTGGCCCAGGCTCACGGCCATGTGCATGGTGGGATCGAGGCCAAGCAAAGCCTGATAAACCAGAGATGCCAATGTGGCAGCCGCCACTCCAGTCAAGGCCACCAGGTGATCCATGGCGGGATGATACTGGGGGTACAAGCCAGAAATAGTTGGCAAGCTGTGCTGTCCCCATGTGGCGGCAGCCATCCCAGGCTGAAGGCTGCTGGATCACCTGATGGGGAAGGGGGCACAACATGCACAGGGCTGCACATTTGGCAGAGGCCCCAGGCCACTCAGTGACCAGTTGGAGATTGCTGGCACCCTTCCCCCACAAGGCAGCTCCTGCCTATGGCTGAACACTGTTGGATGTCCCAAGGGGTAGGAGGCCCAGCTGCTAAGTTGCATGCTCGGTGGCAACACTAGGCCCTAGATGTGTGGAAGAAACTGCAGAAGGACACACACACCCTTGTGGGACAAAGCACAGCTACCGTATGAGGTAGTGCAAATATGGTAGTGGCACTGGCTGCCAGCAGGCCCTGGCAGAGGATTGTCTGTGCCCCCCCCCATGTGCAAACACCAATTCCCACAGCCATCTGGGACAGCATCCTCAGAGCTGCAGGCCAAGGAAAGAGGTGTGTGACCTCACCTTGGAACTCTGAGTTGGCATGGATGTGGCTGTGGTGGCTCCCATCTTACCACTAAGGCTGCCACTGAAGCAAAGGGGTTCTGCTTGACTGCTGCAGATGAGGATGTTCCACAGTGCTGAAGTGACAATCAGAGTGCCTCTGCCCACTTACCCCCCTCCCCAAGCAACCCTCTGTTCCCTCCATCACACCAGTTGCTCATGGGCTGGATAAGAGCCCTGGAAGGTTCGCTTCCAGCCCCTCAGCCTTATGTTTGATACCCCTGGTTTAGAAGGGCAGCTGGATTGAACAGTTTAGAACAGCATGGGAGTGGTTATAGCTCCTTCTGCAAGCTGCTGTGGTTTTGACTGGAGTTGAAACAATGTGTGCAAGGAACACAGGAAAATATTCAAGTAATGTGTGATTGTGGCAGTGTTTGGCCCAAAGACCCCCAGCATATCCAACTCTGCGAACCCCTGTCTTGTGGAAATTCACTTTTATAGGACACAGAACAATATCTGAGTTGACTAATATGAGGGCACCATTCTGGTTTAAAAACTGGAGCTTGACATTTTATTTTGAATATGTCAAAGAACAGACTTTTAAAATCTTGCTAAGAATCTCCCTTTTCCAACATTTCTCTTTTCCCTTCCAAAAACTAAGATGCCACACCTCAACTGATAATACAGCACAGTTTTAATTTGTTGTGAATTTTCTGGGACTGGTTTTCGAGATCAAATGGAAATTCTTGTGTAGGGATAAAATGAAAGTATTTCAGTTTCAGAGACTGCTGTCTCATCATACTGAGTTTTAATGTATTATATATGATTTTAATGCTAAGTTTGGGCCTTCACATTTTCATTCATGGACTACTAACCTGTCCCAATATTAATAAGGATTGCCAAGTCTCTCCTGGCTACCAGTAGGGAATGGTGGGGCATAGGGTTGGGGGGGGCACAGAGGCCCCACTGGTGGACCTCCTTATGGCACCTGGTATTTTTTGGCCACTGTGTGACAGAGTGTTGGACTAGATGGTCCATTGGACTGATACAGCATTGGCTTCTCTTATGTTCTTAGGGTTGCTAGATCTAGGTTGGGAAGTTCATGGAGATTTGGAGATGGAGCCTGTGGAGGACAAGGACCTCAGTGGGATACAATGCCACAGAGACCACCCTCCAGAGCATCCATTTTCTCCAGGGGAACTGTTCTCTGTGGTCTGGAGATGAACTGTAATTCCAGGGGATCCCCAGATCCCATCTGAAGGCTAGCAACCCTAAATATTAAGAAAGATGGCATCCAGTTAAGATATCCCTGTAACTCTGACAAAGATAAATGTAAAGATGAAGGACTATGAAAAAAGTAACAAATCTGTTTCTGGCAAAAACTATGTTGCCCTTTTATGTACCACCTAATACAGGGTTGAGACTGAATTTTATAATCTCTCTAGTTCAATTAAAAATCCTCATTTTACACTTGCTTTTCATTTTCCTTTCCAATGAATTTTTTCACTGTGTTCCATTTTTTGTGCCAATCTCATCATTAAAATATATGCTTTTTCCATGTAATATGTGGGTCAGATGCATATAAATGACATATAAAATGGTGTAAGAGAAACAAAATAAACCAAAGAAACAAAAGAATTATCGCTAACAATGGAAATTAGGCGCACTGCAACCAATTGCTGTGATAAAGTATAGAATCAAAGAGAACCGAAAATGGCCCACTATGGTTCATATGAAAGAGACAGATGCACAATCATGTACTAACCATAGGAAATTAGCATATGTGTTTCTTGTTATCATTTTTAGTACTGAATAAATTTGTGAAGGATAGGTCTTTCAGTTAGTACTAGTCTTGAAATGGAACTGGCACATAAAATGCTAGCGTTCTTAGTTCAAGGGAATATCATTTTGATGTGCTTCTCTGGGGCAACAGACTGGCTGCCACCACTGTTACCAAAATAGGTCTACACATGAAGGGCCTGCAACATGCAAAGGTATCCCCTTGCTAGCATGGGACAAACATGTATATTTTGGGTACTTCAATACTTAGGATCTAGACTGTGTACACCTAGGCACAGATTCGGATAGGATTGCTATCCCCCTGACAGGGCAGGAGTTTACCTGCTTTTAGGGGGCCCAATCCGCCACTGCCTAGCTGGCCAGGGGGAGCCCTGCCCCTGAATAGTCCCATCCACACCAAAGTGCCTGGCACAATGACATCACACAGAGGTGACATCATTGCAATGGGCATGTTGCGGGGCATGCTCTAACATTTGAGAAAAAACTCTATGATTACCACAATGATGTCACTTCCAGGTGATGTCACTGTGGGTATGCTGAAAAGTCCCAGATAAGAAGAGCCCCCCCCCTCCCCTGCTGGCAACCAGGTAAGACCTGGCAACCCTAGATTCAGATCAATACTCAAAAGAATGAGGGTA
Source organism: Gekko gecko (assembly GCA_029375565.1). NCBI lineage: Eukaryota > Metazoa > Chordata > Lepidosauria > Squamata > Gekkonidae > Gekko > Gekko gecko. The sequence continues at coordinate 147,885,671 of JAPDNY010000003.1, read as the reverse complement.
AGCTTCTTAAACAGAAATGATTTTTAATTAATAAACAGAAAAGACAAAATTAACTTAAGCAATTTGCAGAGCAAAAGGGGGTTTACAGAAAGACAAACCCACAGTGATAGATACCATACCAAAACCTTTCTCTAGAAAAACTGCCTACCTACTTGGAGAGTAAAACACGAATGGGGAAAACACACAAACCTGCTACTGGAGAGAAGAGGGTTGCCTGCAGTGACGAAGAAGCAGAGTCAGGGGATGAAACTGACTGAGTAGGCAACAGAGATGTGGAGCAAGAGGCCAACTGAGAGGTTGGTGTAACAGGATGAATTCCAAACCAACTGAAAAAAGTAGGACTGAGGGATAACTCTTTATACCCTGTTGCTGAGACGGAGGACAGGAAGGGGTGTTGGCCTTGGAATGTGAGAGTAATAAAAAAAATCTTTTTCTTTTTCTTTTGAAAATGAGCCAGCCTGAAAATGAATACTTTGTCTGTATTGTGGAGGGGCATTTTCCTCTTGTGTCTTGAGAGTATCAAAAATATGCACTTGGAGAAATTTGGAAGTCTATTTATTTATTTTATTGAATTTATCAACAGCCCTCCCTAGGGGGACTGGGCTCAGAGTGGTTAGGTAGGTACTTGTCTCTATGACCAGGTACTTGTCACGACTGGGAAAGGGCAGGAATCTTCCTTGTCTGGTTGTTGAGATAGTTATGAAATTGTTAGAATTGTCTCATTACCTTCTTAGAGCTGTCATCACATAATAGTATAATGACAGTAGAATCCAGCACTTGACAGAAGACTATTTTTATGTTCCTATTCCTTTGTGTCATATACCCTTGTGTGTTTACCCCTTCATGTTAATTGTGCACAACTTGGAAAAGCTGTGTGGGTGTTGGGAGAACATGCATCTGAAGTATATTTGGAATGTAGCTGAAACCAGTATTGAGTGCTCACTACATAAGATGCCAATCACAGTGTGCAATAAAATTGTGATCCTAATATAGAAATAGTAACACATTACAAATAATATGTAAATGATACTAAAGCAATCAAATATTTCTGAGGGATGTGAGGAATTTATCCCTCTTTCCATGACTTTTTCTGATTCTTTTGGGAGCTGTTACCTCTGCAAACCACATCTGCAATGTATCACTCTCTGTGGCATACTATGGACTGAACAGTTTAGGTTGACCTGTGCACAGTATGATGGTAGTTGATGGTCTTTTCCTTAGAAAAAAGATTGGACTTGAAAACCTCTTTGGCCCTTTCCAATTCTATGAATCAGAATGAAAAGTAGAAAAGAAAGAACATGATCTAAGAACTTAGACTGTAGTTACATGCTGCATTTTAATGAACCTGAATATCAAAGAATAGATAACTGCATTGTGTCATGACTGTTAACACATATTTTGAATTCTTTTATTAGGCACAGTTGTAAATATGCCTTATGTATGGCATCTCCTTAACTTGTTTAACACCAGGATAACTTTGATTCCTACTGCCCTCTATAGCTTGGTTTCTTCACTGTTTTAAAAGAGAAAGGGGATAATGATTTTCTCTTTTGTCTTAGAGATGACACGAAGGTGTTTTCTTTCAGCCACTTCAGATCTTTGGGTGACAGTTCAAAGCTGTCAGTTCCTTCAGGAGAGACTCATAGAATGCCAACTGGGGGGGGAGAGATGGGGGAGCCCATTCTTAGAGAGAAGTAGGGAGGAGGTAGTTGTCAGGTTTGTTCCTTGTAACACACCAGCATTGCTAATTCAGTCAGCAAATTATTTCCCATGGCAGAAGGCAGTTAATGTGGTGCAGTTCCATGTGTAATTCTGAGATCTTACAACTCACTCCATAAACATTTTGTGGAGTTTCTTGGTTTCTGACTTTTTTTTTACTTAAGAAAGTCACAATGCCCTTGGAAAGGACTCAACATTAGCTTCCTCTCTCTTCAATCAGATAAAGCCATTTAATTAAGAAACCAGAGAGAAGGGGTAGAGAGAGGGGACTCTGCCATTTAAACAGTAAGGGAGGCATGCTTTATGAGCTAGTGTCCAAGTTGGTTAGTAAATTTGGAGCTTGCTGGGGAAGGCTCCAGCTGGTATCTGAATAGGCTATTCCCTAAACTGGCAAGCTCATTAGTCTGTTTTACACAGTCCCATTAACTTTTAGTACAGGCCTTCTCTGCAGTGGGTGTGCAAGAAAATGCAGGAAAACAGCCCAGATATAAAAGTATCAAAAGAACCATCTTGGAAATACTGGAAAGAGAAGGCAAAAATGATAAAACAATGTTTTCTATTGTAAATATGAAAACTGATCAGGGTAAATAGTAGAATCCTACACATTATAAAATTTTAGTTAATCCAATCTGATTATGGGAAATGTGCATATTTGATGCAATTATTCCCTGCTTGTTTCTTCTAGCCTGGGCAAAGAAACGTTTTGGCCTGGTGTCTAAAAGAAAGCAAGGTAGGTGCTAGGAGAGCCTCAAGGAGGAAGGCATTCCACAGGTGAAGTGCCACCACAGAAAATGCTCTGTCTAGTTGCCACCCATTTTGATATATCCTCTGTGTGTGTGTGTATTATATTTCTCGTATGTTATGTCACTTAATGGGGATTACATAAGAATAGGATCATCTTGTTCAACAAGTAGCACATAGGACAATCAGAACAAATACTGCAAGCTTTATTATCCTATGATTTCAAGCTGTTCCCGGCATGAATTAATAATGTAAGTAGTAAGTAATTCTTACCTTTCAGCAAAGGAAGGTTAAACAGGTTCTGCTCTCTGTTTTGTTTTCTTCACATTTTGAATAGATAGTTGAGTTCTGCAAACTTAGTGAGACACACAACACCATAGAATACCTTGCTCTGACTTTGTAAAATGACCTTATCTAGAGGCCTGATTTTGGAACTCATTTTGCAGAGGTGAAAGTTACTAAAATTGGGGCAGGGAGAGACAATAAATTATATAAAGAGTAAATTATTTCAAGAAGTGTCTTCTGTCCCAAGAAAAGACAACAACTGAAGTTGAACCACTGAATAACTGAGAAGTGGAGAAAATGACTCAGGTCATTTGGGAAATGGTTACCAATTAAGTATTAAAATGCTTTAAATTGACAGTTTATTCTGTTTTATAAAATACTAATAATAATTAGAAGACCTTGCAAATGGATCCACATTTTGAGAATATTTAACTCCATGCAATGAGTTGGGCCCAGACCAATTTTTCCATCAGTGGAGTGAAACTTTCCTGCCTCCCCAGTCCCACTGCAGCCCACTGAATTCCATGAAATGGCGTTCCTGCAAGAAAGTTCTTCTCCTGGAACAGCATGAATGGAATGGACAGTGAGAAGAGGGTGTCAGGAGAAATTGCCAATTTAGCCTGGATTCAACAGATTGTCAGACAATTCCAGCGTCTATTCGCTGTTAGCTCTAGGAACGTCTGGAATTAGTAGCAAATGAAACAAGCAGTGAGTGTCAGGTACTCCAATAACTCAGTATCAACAGCAGGTCCTTAAATAGATTCAGTTTTATTGATCAGAGAGAGATGAAGTCATCATGAATGTTTGAGTCAGGATTAGAGCATACAAAATGGCCACAACAGATATAGTGGTTTCATACAGTAACCCTTGACACCTAGGGGGCAATAAGCAATTATTGCAAAGTGCTGGGAACTGTATAACAGTTCGGAGGTGAGCGGGAGACAGCAGAGACTTCGCGCTGAAGGAGTCAAGTGCTCAAGGCCAGCAGTTGAATAAGACACACAGAGAAAGAGAAACAGCTGCACAACAAAGTACATTCCACAGAAGGAGCAAACTCCATGGCGGGGCTACCCGATAGTGAGTTGGAGTCTCTGTTTTTAAAAGTGAGGTGAAATGCTCTAGAAGTAAATACATAAAAACCATTCCTGCTTTAGGTTCATGTTACTATGGGGGAATATGTTGACATTGAAGTCAGACTTCGGCTCTGGTCACACTGCAAAGGACATGCGCTTTGTTCCCGGTTTATTTAAATCGGGAACATTTTTATTCGCTTTGGGATGTCCATGCAGCTGCTGGCCTCTTTCCCCTCTTTCCCAGCACCCGCTTGCCTGCTGCTGCACTGTCCTTCCAGGCGATCCTGCTGGCCACGGGGAGGCTCGGGCGGCTGCAGCTCCTGCTGAGACTTTGGGGGGGGTGCTGCCGCCGCCGCTGCCGCCATTGCCCCACGAAAATAGGCTCTGCCATCCTCCTTGCCGGCCCCATCCAGGCTGCCGTAGCCCCCACCTCTCGTTCCCGCCTCCAGGGCCATCTCTGTGCATTTTTTTTTTAAAGCTTCTGGTTTGAGCGCTTGACTAAACATGCGCTTAATAAATCCAGTATTTAAACTTTAAATGGATTTATTAAGCGCATGTTTGCTCAAGCGCTCAAACCGGAAGCTTTAAAAAAAAAAAAAACAACCCAAGAACGTTCAGATGGCCCTAATCGCAATCCTTGCGAGAGAGGGGCTGTCCACATAGGCGAAACCGCACAATGAAAGTGGAAGTGCCAGGAAAGCACTAGTTTCTCCAGGGGTCAGGAAAACCCGGAAGCATTGCGCGAGTAAGCCTGCTTCGAGGCAGGAGGCGGATTCGCGCGTGTGAACGTGAAACTGACATGCGCAAGGAAACAGCAGCGAATCCCGATCAAAATGGCAGTGTGACCGGACCCTTCATGTGGTCCAAGTACAAAAATAGGGTTACATGATACATGATATATTAACATACTCATCCCAAACATAACTTATTGTGAAGTCCTTGGACTGTCCTATGAAATGAAGGGGTTTCATTATACTTTGGATGAAGCTGCATGTTATACCATTTTGAAGGGACAGTTAAGATTACACATAGAATCATAGAGTTGGAAGGGACCTCCAGGGTCATCTAGTCCAACCCCCGCACAATGCAGGAAATTCACAAATACCTCACTTCCACCTCCAGTGACCCCATTCCATGCCCAGAAGATGACAAAAAAACTCAGGCATGTTTTTTTGAGATAAAAGATTGTTGGACAGTACCAGCTGAAGTATATGGAGCAGTGCTATATAAAAATCCCAGAACACTTGCCAATGCAACAATTCAGGAGCACTTGTTGAATTGTTATGCTCTATATCCAGCCTTCATGATCTAGGATTAGAGTAGGCTTGCCAGTCTCCAGGTTGAGGTGGGGGTTCTCCCGGGTATTGGGGCTTCTGCCCACCATCAGCCAGCTGGCCAGTGGGGAAAACCCTGCCCCCCAAAAGCCATGTCCCTGCATGACTTCCCCAATGTGATGTCACCTGGAAGTGACAGCATCAGGCCAGGGATGCTCTGGTTCGAGGGCAAACCTCTATGATTTTAAGCTGGTTTTACCATAGAGTTTTGCCCTTAAACCAGAGTGTCCCCATGAGACGTCCCTGGCATGGTGATGTCACCTCCAGATGATGTCATCTCATCAGGGATGTCCCAGAATGCCCCCCCAATCCCCCTCTGGAGTGACAAGAGGATCCGGCAACCCTAGATCAGACTCTGTAAGAGGCACTTGGGATCCCTGTGGAGCTTGCTCCTGGGGCTTGTGACCAGTGCTTCAAATAGGGTTTCTAATAGGGGAGTTGAGCTTGCAAATGCAGCAAGAGAATGTTGTGTGGATGTACCGGATGTTGTGTGGTCTCTGAGCTGTTGGAATGTGTCTGTGTGAAAATCTTCTTCTAGCTTTTGGTGAGTGCACTAAAGCACACAGTCTTCCTGGAAGGGGCTTCTGCTTGAGTGAGGTAAGTCAGTTGCCTGCTATTGTCTGACTCCTGGGGACAGAAGGGGAAGAGGACTTTTGGTAGTGCGTGATTCGATAATTAGGAATATAGAGAGTGAGGTCTGTGACAGATGTTTCAACTGCATGGTGATTTGCCTGCCTGCTATGAAGGTTCTGGATATCATGAGCTTTCTAGATAGGATGATAAATAGTGCTGGGGAGGAGTCAGCAGCCACGGTGCATATTGGCAATGGGAAATATAATATAATTTCCTGGAGGAAAAAAAGCAGGCAGAAAGTTAAAGTCTAGGACTCCAAAGGTAGCATTCTCAGAACTGCTATCTGTTCCACACAAAAGGCTAACTAGACAGACATAGATCAGGAGTCTCAATGTTTGGATAAGAAAGTCATGCCAGGAGGAAGGGTTTAGAATTGTTAGGCACTGGGGAACTTTCTAGGACAAGCCAAACCTGTACAAAAGAGATGAACCCTATCTAACCCATATTTTATGGCTGTAGAGTATTCAGCCACAGTTCAGAAGTTTTGATAAACCTCATCTAACCCATACTTTTGTGTGGGCAAATGGCCAACTTCCTAATTCATTGGTAATTTGAAACCCTGCCTCTAACTACACATATCCAGGGCTCTTTTTGTAGAAAAAGCCCAGCAGGAACTCATTAGCATAATAGGCCACACCCAACAGCAGAAACTCATTAGCATATTAAGCCACACCCCTGACATCACATCTCATTAGCATATTAGGCCACATCCCATGTTACCAGAAATGTGGTCATCCAGCCACACCCACCTTTTCCTTCTTATTCTGTTTACCTTGTTCATTGTCAAAATGGTTTTGACAAAACCAATAAAAACATTTTTTTAAAAAAGGTTCCAAATTCCATACTTTTAATAATTAATATTATATTTATTTTAAAAGTAACATTAACAATAACATAAGCAAACATCTCAATAAACACTCTGGAACTGGGCCGCATAACTAAACACCAAGGTGCACAGAACTCTCAAACTGCCGACCTTCCAGTCTGCAGGTCAGCATCTTAACCTCTGAGCCACCATGGCCCTTCCAGATCTTAGTCTGACACTTTAACCGCTACACCACATTGGTGCACGCTCTCTCTCTCTCTGTTTTTAAAAATTTTAAATAAAGCAATGGAAATAAATCCTGTTGATAAAAGCCTCACAGGCATTTGTCCCATTAATTTTAAAGGGAATGAATTAAAACAACCTTGAAGCCCACTTGCCCCAGTGGAAAGGAGTTACCATTTCTGGTTGGTTTGCTAGTCTGAGACCACAGTCCACAAACCACACACTCCATGGTAATCAGGCCAACTGCCTAAGGATGTCTGGGCCCCCTTCTGAAGTTAAGTGACTCACGGAGTGGTTGAGACAGAGTAACGCTGAAAACACCTTTTCTAATTCTGCCTCGTGGTGCAGAGGAATGTAAAGCATGACTGAGGCAGGGGAGGGCCACAGGTTATGTTTATTTTTCATAATCACCTGACCTAGCTGCCATGTGCACATGCTCTGGAATGGCAGCCTTCTCTTGTAGTTCCAAACAAACCTGGGATTGGGAAAGGGGGGGAATGCATGAAACTCTGCCAACCACAACTCCTGCGCTATTTGTAGAAGGGGAGGGAACCCTGGTTCTGCCATGCCCTGTTGGGTTATCTTAAGACATCATGTGGGCATTTGAAGATGTGCAACGTAAGAGTGAATACTGGTGGGACTCTTCTCATACCTGCTGCACAAAACTCAGCCTAGGGCTGCACCTGAGTCAACTGACAGAACCTCTCCATCTGTTTTCGAGATAGAGCATCAGCAACCCCATTACTGACCCCTGGCACATGCCTGACCTTAAACAATTTATTCGTTTGCTAGCATTGGAGTGTAAAAGCCCTGACCAGCACCATCACTCTTGGAGACTTAGATGTTAATGAGTTGATAACCTGTACCATCGCCAACTTATCACACCAAAAGTGAACAGTCTGGTTAGTAAGGTCATCAGCCCAGATGTACACTGCTACCACTATGGGGGAGAACTCCAGAAATGTCAGGCCATGCGTCCATCCAGCCTGGATCACTCAGGTGGCCAATCCTCGGCATACTAGTGTCCCCTAAAATAGACACCAAAGGCTGAAAATCCTGCCGCATCAGAGGTGACCTGCAGTTCAGCCTCCAGTCAGAGATCATTTCTCCTAAAAGACACCCCATTATATGAAGTCAAGAAGTCTCACCAAACTAATATGTCCTCCCTAATCCCCTGGGTGACCGAAGTCCTATGATGTGAACATTTTAAGCCTATTGTGGAATCACACAGCCTTCGCAGAAAGGCATGCCCTGGGGCCATCACTTTGCAAGCAAAGTTCAGGTGCCCAATGAGCTGTTGTAATTCCTTGAGTGTCAATTTAGTTTGTATACACACATGATCTACCAACCTTGGGACGTTAGCCAATTTATCAGATGGCAAACGGGACATCTGTTGCACAGTGTCCAGTTCAATGCCAAGAAAGGTTAAGACCACACTAGGCCCCTCAGTTTTCTCGCCAGCCAAAGGAACACTCAAAATTGGACAACAGTTGTGCACAGACATCCAATCCAGCAGGTCCAGCCAATAGAAAATCATCGAAATAATGGGCAGTACTGAACAAGCCGATGTGTGCATGCAAGGCCCATTCCAAAAAGGAACTGAACCGTTCAAATGCAGCGCAGGACACAGATCATCCCATAGAGAGGGCCCTGTCCATATAAAACTGCCCATCAAAGGAGAAACCCAGAAGAACAAAGTCATCTCGATGCACCGGAAGAAGGTGAAAGGCTGACTTGATATCACATTTAGCCAATTCGGCCCCTCGCCCACAACCGCAGATCATACGGATCACCTCATCAAAAGAAGTGTACATGACATCATTCATCGAGCCGCCCTGAGGGTAAGACAAATGGTGAATGAGGCGATACTCCCCCGGTGCACCACCCCCAAAGGTGATACCCACAGGTTGGGAACCAGAGGGGAAGGAAAAGGACCCAATACCCTACCTTCTAAGCAATCTTTTCCAATCTTAGCTCTAACCACCTGCTCGATGCCTCGCACTGATGGCAAATTGGGAGCCAAAAAGGATATCTTAGGATACAAGAGCAACCAGCACTCTAACACCTAAACTTTAACTGGACTGGGCCCTTTTCTCAGGTAGAGACTGACCCCCCCCCGGATGTCCACCTCTTCTGCCATTCTTGGCACCTGATCTGGCTTTGGCCTTGGGGCAGGATGGAAAGGAATGGGGGCTGGAACAGAGAGGGCACTCATGGCGAAAAGTGCACGTTTTCCAGCTACAGTAACCCTGCGTAGAAAACTCTCAACAGAGCAGGCGTCTTTGAGGTGCCTGCCCACCCTGAGAATGCAGGACTCTCGCATTATTAGATCACCGCACTACATGTCCACTGTCAGAGTCTTCCCCCAAATGGGCTTGGCTGGTGACATCAGCTGCATCCACAAATGTGGATAGATTAGATCCTAGCGCAGTGCCAGGTTCATAGCTACCCTCATGCGAAAAGCCTTGTCATACTCCATCCATGCTGATCCAGTAAAATCAGAATAGCCTTTACAAATTATATCCATGCACTGCGGTGGCTCAAATGGTTAAGACGCTGAACTGCAGGCTGTGGAAGGTCAGTAGTTCAGGAGTTTGAGACCCGAGAGTGCCGCATGACGGGGTGAGCTCCTGTCAGAACTGTTATAAATTGCCACAGCCAGGATGCTGACTGGAGTGTAGTGTAAGGATGATATTACTCTACTCTTGATCCACCTAAAGTGGTCCCCAGTTTGTTTCCAGGACTAATTCATGGAGCTGGTGTTGAACCTTTGGCTGGGTGGACCACCTATTCCTTCTATATTTCAAAAATAAATCAGTGATAAATGAAAATAAGAGGCTGAATCACTGGTCAGTTTGGTTCTGAGCCTTGTGGTTTTGGCCATCTTCTTATCTGCCCCTTCCTTTAGATCATAATTTCTTTCTGCTCTTTGTCACACATCTGGCCTAATTCGATTTTTAAAAAGTTATTAGAAGCAATAAATAAATAATTTCTAATTTAGCAGACAAGTCATAGCTCTCCCCCACCCCCGTTTCTTTCATTGCTAATGGTCCTCACCCTGGAAGTCTTGTTCTCTTTGGGCTGCAGGTCATGCCACAAAAGAAGAGGAAATTAGTGGCCAAGCAGTCACCCCCAGTACCACTGCAGGCTAAGGGATGCAACACCAAGGTGGCAGGAGCCACTCCCTCTATTACCAAGAGACAACCCAAGACTTTGTAAGCTGCCCCCATTCCCAAGAAGCACCAACTATCTACTCCACCTGCTGGTTCCCTGGCCAATCCACCACCTTTGACCTCACCCACTGACATTGTTTTGGAGGACATCTCCCAGGCATTGGTATGCCTTTACCAAACAAGTTGAGCTTGGCACTCTACCAGCAAGTCTTACCCTGTACTCCCAAGTAACCCCCCACCCCTTAGGGGCCAACACCATAAAGGCTATGCATCCAGCTAGGGGCAGCAACAGATACAGTCTCCTAGTATGTCTCTGAACTCTAGTTCTTCAGAGGATGACATGTCATGGAGGCACAGGTCCCATAAGAGGAGGCATTGCAGATGTCACAGGATATGTTGGATGATGAGAAGGCACAAGACATCCAGCAGTGAGATGTCATCAGGTGAGTCCTTCTCATACCTCTGGGGATTATTGCATGGCAGCTACCCATATCCCAGGCTTGTGTGCATGGGCCATAAGGAGGAGGGGGAGAGGGGACAGTGGTCCTGCTACCATTTGGAGTTCCAGTCAGCCTTCTCTGCTTGCAACAGGGTTTTCCACTTATAGTGATTCTGAGGACCCCCTCCCCCCAACATTCGCTTACATCACAAAACCAGAGAACACATTTGTTACAGATGTCTTTACCCTCCTGAAGCCTGAGGATGAAGAGGTCAGGCATGGTCCTTCCCCTGACAAAAAGGGGGACAAGAAGGGGGTGGTTGACTGCACCTTTTTAATTGGTTGACAGGCAACACCATCTTCATGGGAGTGGTCCAGTCTGCCTACCCGGAGTGCAGGTGGCATCTCGCCACCTCAGTAATATGTCACAGGCCTGGGCATTGGCGGGTGACTCAGCTGCCATTGGTTATTATGAAGCACACAGAAGAAAACAGATTGTTTAACTATGTCTCCCCTCCACGATGGGATACAGAAGCCCCTTCATTCACCTTTGTTCATTCACCTTTGTTGTTCATTGATGGCGATACTGGGTTGAATCCAAGGCTTCCATAAATGGGATGAGTTCTCTGTTTTTCTCTTCTACTACCAATCTCCTGCCCCTAAAAATCATTGCTAATGAACTGCAATCCATGCAGACAGCACACCATGTGCCTTGGGGGAGGGGTTTCAGGAGAAAGAGAATTCATAGATCTTCCCCTTATTCTTTGTAACCCAAATGTTCACATTTGATCTGTCCAGTTCTAACAAATTCATTCAAATGAGTTACCAATCGCCAATTATTTTTTTTAAAAAAGAAACACAACAAATATTTAATTAGTATCTAGATGCTGTTTTTCCAAAGGGCTCAGAATAGTTTGTGTATGGTTCCCAGGCAGTTTGTCCATCTAACAATGTGTAATCATCCTTTAGCTCACTCTATGGGTAATACTGCTTCCAGCATTCTCCGAAGCATCTCAGATATTTGACCTTTAATTTGGTGACTCTTTTGGAAATATTTTGTACCTGAGCACAAATTCCTGATCATATTTATTTATTTTTATTTCTTAAATTTCTATCTCACCCTCCCCATGAATGGGCATGATTAACATGATAGGCAAACAATAAAGCAAAGTTCCCTCAGGTAAGAAAGGGGCTCTTTCCATAGAAGCTTTATCTCCCATTGACCTTGCATTAGTTGCAATGTACTGGGCAGATAATAAACCATGAAAAGTGTTAAGTAGTGGGTTCCATGGGTGTGCAGGCTCAAGTCTACTGATCAGCTCAGCTTTATTTGTGATTTCAGCAAGAGCAAGACAAGACTCCAGAGTCTCAGCTCTGTTGAATAGCATGCAATTGCGATACCGCAAACACATCCCACTCCCAATGATAGGCTATTTACAGAACATTACTTCTTGACTGGTTACTTCCAGAGTCCTGGTAGGCTATTGTTCTTGTGCTCCAAGCTCAGCCAGTCTCTGGTGTGACATACCTAGAATGATTCCGTCCTAATACATAACAAAAAGTATAGGGATTAAAATACCCTACAGCCACTGCATAGGCTTTCCTTAAAAAGCCAATCCCCAAAGGGATGGAAATGAGAAAAAGATGCCCTTGCAGTGCAGTCAGCACTTGCTGTCAGCAGCACCCATTACAACTTTTCACTAGGCCACAAAAGGGCAGTCCACTAGAATATGAATCAGATTTAGTTAAGGCTTCAAAGAATAATAGTAACCAGTCTCAAACCTCCCTCTTTGAGCCCTAATAGCTTTTTCCACCTCAGTAACCCCTCATGGTAAACAAAAGAAAGCCATTTTAAACTGTATTTTCCTTCACTCCATTTGATTATTATTCTAGGAAGGAGGGAGGTCTTGGGTAACTGTCAAAGATTTAACAGCCATATGACATTCCATAAAGCATCCCTCTGATTCCCCCTCCAGTTCTTTGGATTTGTTTCAGACATTGCTTCTTGGTTTGTGTGAGAAATATATGATTAGCATGGCACTGCAGAAAAGGGAAGGGGAATTTAAAGCTTGGGTATTCTTTCCCCTAAGTATATCCCTCAGACACACAGGGTGAGGATATTAGTTGGGGTGGGGAGAGGCATTTTATCACTGTCTCAGGAAGAAGTACAGAAAAGCCCATTTGATTTATGTCACACCACCCTGTTCCAAATCATCACCCTTCAGGCGCTTTCAATTGAATGCATTTGCAATCTTGATACAGGCTTTCCCAGGGCATAAGAATATATTCCAATGTAAAATTCCTCTTCTGTTACTTGCTCAGGGAACTAGAATGATGGATACTTGTCAGTCAAATGTCTTCAGATGTCTAGCAGCAGAGCATTTACCCTTGACCTTGTGATTCTAGGGCTGCAAATCACACCTAAAGTTGTGCTCTGGTTGTGTGCACATACATTAGAATAGTATTTTCTGAGTTTTTTCTGTATTAATCTTTACACTCAATCTGTAAATCATTATCACATAGTGATAATACTCTGCCCATTTTCAGAATCTCTTCTTGGATTGGTTCAGCTGAGATTCAGGATGCATTTTCCCATCATTCACTGTAAAGTTAGCAGCATGTGATCTGGAATGCTGTTTGTTTGCATTTAATAGGAGCAATTCAACAGAAGGATTCATTTCTGCTAGTAAAGTATTTCTTTAAACAACCTCCCTATTCTAGTAACGTGAAACAGGTAAAAAAGAAACTTCTCCTGGTCAAAGTGAAAAGAACACAAAAATTTCCACTTAGCCACCAAGTGACTGGCTAGTTCTGTATGGCTAATACGGGGGGGGGGGGTGTCAGTTAATCCCAGAAATGGTTAGAAGTGAGCCAGGGGGACTATTTAAAAAATGTGATTTGCCAGGAACTGCCACAGCGGTGCAGTCCTAGAACAGTATCCTGGGAATAAGCTGTATTAAATAGATCTGAGCAGGATTCTGAATAGACCTGCTTAGGATGGCACTGTATCTTTCAAGGATGTATAATATAGGCCAGTTGGTGTGTCAAGACCACATTGTTTCCATGCTGGCCAGCAAGCCTGGTTCTTTTTTATTGCTGTTTCTAGATATGTGTATATTAGTTTGTATTGCTTGATTGTGTCACAAAAGTGATTCCCCAGTGTATGTAAGTGTTTGCATTATCTTTGAATTGTCATCTTGTAAAAAGCAGAACTCCATGTATAAGTGTTTTCAGGATTGTTATCTAAGTCCAGGGGTCTTTTGGGGGAGCGCACCGGAGCTGTGCTCCGGGAGCTCAGGAGCCAAGCCCCACCCCCAGCCGGCGTCCCGGGGAGTCTTTCAGGCAGCCGAATGTCAATTTCAGCTCCATTATATCCTATGGGCCATTGAAGTCAATGGTGAAAACATAGGGTATATTCTGGGGGCTGGAGGGCAGGGGGTTGAGGGAGAGGCTCCAAACTCACAGGAAAGCTGATGGAGCCTCTCCCCAAGATACCCACCAAGTTTCAAGAACAGTGGACCAGGGGGTTCAATTCTATGGGCCCCCAGACAGGTTGCCCCTATTCCCTCCATTGTTCTCTATGGTGGGAAAAAAGTTCCAATTTACCCTTCACCACTTCCCGGGTAAGTCCAATCACTTGGCAGATGCCCTCTCACGCCTTCCCCAGCATCTGAGCAAGAGAATGGAGGTGAGAGAATCCTTTTTACCCCAGACCAACTTGTTGGGGCCGTTATAACACGCAAACAGAGACAATTACAGCCCATTACTCCGAGTCAGGGGTTGCCATGGGAAAATCAATTTGCTAACGACATCACTGATCAGGAGAAAGTTGAGCTAAAAGCTCGAGATGATGTGGAATGCAAACCCAATGGCTGCTGGTACAAAGGCATTAAACTGTTTGTCCCAGAAAGTACGTGACCCCAAGTACTGCAGGCTGCCCATGATTCCAAGTCAGCAGGGCACTTCGGGTATGTGAAGTCCCTACATCTACTGCAGCGCAATTTCTGGTGGCCCCGAATGAAACGAGATCTATCGCTCTACATACAATCTTGCCCTACATGTAGTCGCTGCAAGATCAGAGTGGGAAAAACCCCAGGTCTACTACAGCCATTGCCTACCCCAAGTCAACCATGGGAAGTGATTTCCATGGACTTTATCACTGATCTTCCCCCCAGCAAACACATGACTGTTATTTGGGTGGTAGTGGACTTATTTTCTAAACAGGCTCACTTTATACCATTTCCTAGTTTGCCAACGGCCAAAATACTTGCAAGAGCCTTCTTACAACATATTGCCCGGCTCCACACTTTACCGATCAAAATAATATCCAACCGTGGGGTTCAGTTTGTCTCCAAACTATGGACAGAGTTAATGGCCCTCATGGGTATTGAGCGTGCTTTAAGCAGTGCATACCACCCGGAGACTGATGGGCAAACAGAAAGGGTGAATCAAACACTAGAGCAATACCTATGTTGTTTTACCAACTACCAACAAGACAATTGGGTCAAATTGTTGCCTTTGGCTGAGTTTGCATACAACAACTCCTGGCACGTGTCAACTGGAATGTCTCCCTTTAAAGCTGCCATGAGTTATGATAGCCCCCTCTTCCGTTCTTGAAACCGGGGGTTCTACTGGGAATGCTACAGAATGGTGTAAATCTTTTCAAGAATCTTGGCCAATGATTGTAGAGACTTTAAACGAAGCCAAGGCTCAATATAAGAAATATGCAGACAAGAAAAGGGCGGGGGATGGAATCTGCAACCAGGGGATTCAGTGTACCTTTCCACTAAGAACTTATGCCTCTCACAGAAGTCGCGGAAGCTAGCGTGGAAATATATTGGTCCATTCAAGGTGGTTCACTGTATAAATAAAGTGACTGTGCAACTGGATTTACCTAAGTCACTTAAAGCCATTCATCCAATTTTCCATTACAGCCTCCTCAAACCGGCATCTCCCCTATCTAAGTGGCATCCGGAGCCTCCGGCAACCCCCCCCGCTGATCATCGATAACGAGGAGCACTATGAGCTGGATAACATCCTGGACTCCAAATTTATCCGTGGACAATTGTATTATTTGGTTGAATGGGTACATTTTGGGCCCCAACACAGGGAATGGGTTAAAGTCTCCGATATTAATGCACCTGATCTTCTAAGGGATTTTCACACCCGTTTCCCAGCCAAACCAGGGGGTCCCATGTACTCCCCTTCCTGAGTGGTGGGTGGGAGGTATTTTGGGAAGGGCAGAGTGTCAGAAAAAGGTCTATTTGATGTTTCTCACTGAGTCCATTGTTATGTGTTCCCTATTCGGCTTTGCGCTTGCGTAGGTATGCAGGCAGTAACGTGGGAGCTTCTTCCCTTACCGCTTCTCCTTATCACGATGGCCTTGAATGTAGGCTTTGGGCTATTCTTGTGTTGATGAGAATTTTCCAGTCCTGTGAATGCGAGGGGAGGGGGAGTCGTCTCCCACTCATGAAGTAACTCTCCCGCCGGGAGTTTCCCACGCGCGCACTTACAGTTCATTCGCTAGTCGCTTGCATGCATCATACTATAACCCTGCTTGCTTTGCTCTTGCCCCCATTCCTGACAATGACCTTCTACTGTGGGTTTTAGCACTGTAATCCAATAAAGCCTTTCTTTTGATCAAGAATGGCTGGACCTACTTGCTTTTGAACCTGACTCTTTCTTTCTTTCTTTCTTTCTTTCTTTCTTTCTTTCTTTCTTTCTTTCTTTCTTTCTTTCTTTCTTTCTTTCTTTCTTTCTTTCTTTCCCTACCTTCTTCTCTTTCTCTTTTTTCCTCCTTTCTCTGTTTCCCTCCTTCTTCCTTCTCTTTCTTTTCCTCCCCTTTCCTTCTCTTTCTTTCCCTCTTTCCTTCATTCTTTCCTTCTCTCTACTCTCTCTCTATCCTTCCCTCTTTCCTCCTTCTGTGGCCCAACTCTCATGAGAAGGAGTTTAAACTTTAAACCCCTTCTCTCTTAGCTCCCCCACCCAGATCAGCTGGGAAAGGGAAGGGGAAGCTTTTGAAGATGCCTCCCCCCCACTTTGCTTCCCCTTCTGACATCACTTCCGGTGATGTCAGGGGGCATGGCATATGCTAATAGCCTAATAGATCATTAGCATACCATATGCTAATGAGCTCCTGCAGCTGTTTTTCTATGAAAAGACCCCTAAGTCATTGTAGCGCTTTACCTACCAAGTACCTGTAGTTAGTTTACAATGTAATAGATAGCAGCTGGGAACTGTCAGGGTAATTGTTTGACAGTTGGTCATCTACAGCTCAAATGTCAGTTTTGACAGCTAGTGATCGAGATCTCACCTCAGATCAGCTAGATTAAGTGACTGATCATGCTGATTGGTTGCTTAATTAGCAGGTGACAGCTGGGCTAGCATATAGGGCAAGGAGAAGGAAGCCATGACAATCAGAAGTATGTGACACAGAGAGAAGCCAACATTATGCTGATGGACACAGACTGGTGAAGAGAATGTGAAGCTGGAAGAAGGGCCTTCACACTTTTCAGAACTTCTGCTCTCTTGCACCATGGCTGCTGGGAAGACTGCTGCTCCATATGTCTGCTTTGGAGCTGTAAACTGCTTAGGGTTAGTGCCTAGAGACTGGCTCGATAGGTTTGTTATTTTGTCTTTATCACATTGTACACTCTTTCCCCCTACTTTTATGTTTGTAAATAAATGCTAAATTTGTGTTTTTAGCTATTGGAGTGAGTTACTAGTCCAGAACCCAAATTCATTTATTCCAGTGCTAAAACTTATGCTACCAAAAGATATTTTTCAGCTAGGCATAATCAGGGATCATTTCCTGCTGGAGCACACTAGAATGGTGCTCAGCAGTAAGAAGCCCAGGGGGCAGGCACATGCAGCAAACCCCGCCCCCAGCTCCCAGCAGCCCTCAATCGGGCCATGAGGAGCAAGAAGCAGCAAGTTAAGTTGCAGAGCCCCCCGCTGCCTTTCCTGGTGCACCTGCTGATGCGGACAGGCCTGGGGAAGGCCTGTGGAGCCCCTGCCACCTTCCCCAGCCTGCCTGCCAAGTCAGATGGGTCAGGAAGGCCTGCAGAGGGGGTGGGAGAGCCACATGGGGTGATGGGGCCTTGTTTGGGGTTGGGAGAGCCTCCCCCCTCCCCATCTCTTTGCCATTGTAGTGCTTTACCTTCTTTTTCTTTCCCTCTTTCCCTCCTTCTTTCCTTCTCTCTTTCTTCCCCCTTTCCCTCCTCTTTTCCTTCTCTTTCTTTCCCTCCTTCTCCCTTTCCTTCTCCTATTCTCCCTTTCCTTCTCCCTTTCTCTTTCTCTCTCTCTCTTCCCCTCCTTCTTTCCTTCTCTTTCTTTCCCTCTTTCCCTCCTCGTTCCTTCTTTCTTTCCCTCCTTTTCTTCTCTTTCTTTCCCTCTTTCTCTCCTTCTTTCCTTCTCTCCTTCTTTCTTTCCCTCCTTCTTTCCTTCCTTCCTTCCTTCCTTCCTTTCTCCCCCAGACCTGTGCCCTATTTGTCTTTTTAGCTTTCCTCCAGGAACCTCCCTTTAAAATCCAAACAACCCTGCCCCTTCCCTGAGTCTACTGGGGCTCTCCCTGAGGGAGGGTAGTGTTTTGCTCCACCTGTCTCTCCTACTGGGCTACTGGATGGTTCCTTCCCCTAGCTACCCTCCCTCCTGTCCCATTAGCTATGCCAGTGGTTTAGCTGGGGTAGGTTGCCAGGCTTCAATCCCTGGCCCTCCTTTCCCTGGCCCTCCCAAGTGTCCTGGACTGCTGTTGGGTTTACTTGCTCTTGTACAGGCCTTTCTGGCAATGCCCTGGCTTCTGCCTCAGCTCACTGTTGCAGTTCTCTCTGCCGCCCCCCCACCATGGTTTCTGCCTTGGCTATGGTGTCTGTTGTCTGCCTGGCTGGGGGGGGGAAGGGGAGGGGAGCAGACATACCCCCTTTTCCTCCTGAGCCCTTCTGCTTTTGTGGAGAAACTAGGGGAAGTGGGGGGATTTAAATGCCTTTCTTTCCCTTCCCCATCTGGGGAAGGGAAAGAAAGGCATTTTAAACATGCCTGGGTTCCCTGCCCGATCTTCTCCAGGTACCCCACAGCTGCAGGGCACCTGGAGAAAATCAGGTAGGAAATCCAGGCATGCTTACATGCCTGCCTTTTGTCAGGGGGTGTGACATATGCAAATGAGTTGTGCAAATGAGCTCCTGCACCTCTTTTTCTATGAAATGACTTCTGGGCATAATTAATTCTTCTTCTTTTCTTTTGTAAAATCTTGGTTAGTAGACATTGTTGGGGCACCCCAATGTCATGACAGAGTGTGTGCTATATGAAAGGTGGTAAAAAAAATCTGCTCTTTTTCCAGGGTATTAGAAAAGTGGACTCACAACAGAAATAAATTGTAAAAATTATATGTGTAAAGTGCACGCAGTAGTGTACTGTCATATTTTGAGAGAACAATCACTTTTGAATTCTACAATATGCTTATCATTTAATTTTTTCTCCTACTGAAAGAACACTTTGGGCAGGAAAATGTCATTGTTATATTTCCAGTGTAATCTTATATAAAAAGTAGCTTGAAATATGTGATATTATATTGATGCAACATAGGAGAAAATAAATATTTGACATACCTCAATCCTTCCCCCGATAATATATTATTTGGACAGGATGGATTAAGCTATTTGACAGAATACATTTTTGGGAACAGTGTGGCTATGGATTAAGGAGATTTCTGCAGGGTGAGAATCTAATCAGTTTAATTTATTTTTTACCAACTGGTCAGGCAAGGGGAGAAAAGAAGAATCATTTGAGAGAGGGAAGGAAGAAAGGAATTATGTCAAGCTGCCAGATGAATTGGTATGCAAAACAAATTGTGCAAAGTCTTATTGATATTCATTTTCTGTAGGGACTTTGGCACAGAGTTGACCTTACTGCCCATCTCAGGCAGCACTTTATTTGGGGGTAGGACATTTAATGTCATATTTAGTAAGAAAGGATTTCTCTCATAAACATTAGCTAGTTTGTGTGCCCCAGGAAAACAGGGAGTGAACAAGGTAACAGCCAAGAGATTTCTCAATGTAAGGGCTGCATTGAAAGGTCAAGTTCTACGCTCAGATATGGAAACAGATCTGAAAAAGTAATACTGTCCCCATTTCATTCAAGAGGATCACTTGCTCACAGACAGAAGCAGGGAAGGTCCATTCTCTCATTGGAAAATTGAACCTAGAATCAGTCCATAGAATAAGGGGAAAGAATCCTATAGTTTTAGAGACAGGTATGAAGCATGGATTGGTAAGTAACCATTGTCTGTCAACAGAAATATTCTTGTCTTACTGTAAAACATGAAACGAAGGGAGACAAATGTGAGTTATATCATAGTTCTCAGTATTATGTATCTTAGGTATGCTGCTGAATTTATCTTAATTTGAAGTTCCACCCAAATTTAATGGTTCATATTGACCTTGTCTGGCTGCCGAGTGGCATCAATGCAGTTGCTTATATGTGATATTTTGCTCTAAGCTGAGCAACATCAACAAGTGCACTACAATATGAATGTGCCACAGTTTATGTGAAGGTTAATCTAGGCTCAAGTGTACTGTTATTCATGAAGTTATCTATTTAGCACTGGCTTAAATAGGATCAGCAGTTGATCCAACAGATTTATCATCTGTTCTGTGTGATGAATCAGGTATTTTATTTTACATGTGGCTCATGACTGAATTGACTTTACTGGTTTCCAGCTTCTCATTGTTTTTATATGTGCTGTTCCCTAAAATAACAAAGACATGTTTAGTGCTCTTGTTGCTTTCACATTTCTTTTGCAATTTTTATGCAAATAAAAAGAGCCTGGCACTCTTTTCTCCATGTCTGGCAGTACTGACCCTTTCCTCAGGGTCTTGTGCTCAGCTTGCACCCTCCTTTATTTTTTCTCCTCCTCTTTCACAATGGCACTTCATTCCTTCCCTTTTCAACTTCCTCCACCTCCTTTGCCTGTTCCTGTGGTCACACAGTCACTTTCTATTCCCCTTCTGCTCTGACTCTCTCTTCCCCTGTAGTAGGAACTCTGGTCCCTTCAGCCTCTCTAAGTCAAGTCTCCCGCCTTTTCTGTGCCTTTGTCCTTTTCTAACTCCTTCCCACCCTCATCAGGTCAAGACAGAGAGCCATAGGTTGCATACCCAGGCTTGCACTGATGGTGAACCCAACAGGATAGTTTATGGCCACATCTGCTGTTTGCCCAGCCAGGCCCACAGCAGCATCTGCTTGCCTTTTACCAGGCTGCAGGTTGTATGTGCCAGTCCCTCAGCTCAGCACTGTTCTAAGACTTCTCCCATCTTTGCTACTCCACCATTGGGTAAGTAAAGGCCTAGATCAAGAGTGTCAAACTCATTTTTACAAGGGCTGGATCTAATATAAATAGTACTTTATTGGGCTAGGCCATGTATGACATAAAATGTAATGCCAGGTAGCAAAGATATTAACTTTATAAAGGACACCAACAAACACAATTAAAGGTTTTTTTTAAAATTTAAAATACAAACATGCTTAAAACAGTAACACTCTTGCCATATTTTATTTAACAGTCTTTGATAACTGAGACTTCCCAAACCTTCCCCCCCACCCTTTAAATAGGCCTATCTAAAATGGAAAGGTGGGGGGATAGTGGGATTTGGCAATGCAGTTTTTAAAATAAAACATCAAGAAAAAGCACAAGAATCACAGCAGAAACTAAAAATAAAAATATAAAATGCTCTGAGCCTAGGAAAACATGAAATGGCTGGGCATTACAAGCTCCCCCTCCCCCCCCCCCACTGGTATACTCAGAGTGTCAGTGGCTTTCCAGTGTAATGTTCCCCTTTGGCTGTGGGTTCCCAGGTTAGACTACTCGCTCAGGCACCTGTTCTCAGGTCCATTCAGCAGAGGCAAGCTGGCTCAAAACATCAGCCCCTTATTTGCAAGTGGACAAATTCAACTGGCATACAAACACTGGAAACTAAAACTCCACTCCATTAAAATACATTGCAGCTCAAAAAAAGTTGCAAAGAAAATGTGGAATGGATTTTCCATTAATGTTTCTGGGCCCAGATAGATTACTCTGGGACTGGAATGACGGCCCCCAGAGCGGAATTCCATTCCCAGAACACAGCTGTTACTCCGAGGGACAGTCATTCCACTCTGGGGGCTGCCATTCCAGTCCCAGAGTAGTCTATCTGGGTTCAGAGACCTTAAAGGAAAATCCATTCCACATTTTCTTTGTGGCTTTTTTTGTGCTTTAGCCCAGAGGAGCTTCCTGCTGGAGGAGAAACTGTGAAGAGGAAGCCCAGCCAGCTAGGAAATTCAGCAGCCCTGATCTCCCTCCAAAGGGTGAGAGCAGGCAATGGAGTGGGTGCAGGTGGAGAAGAGAGCCACAGACCTGATTAAAGCCCTAGATAAGCCGCTTCAAGCCCACAGACCTTAGGTTTGACACCCCTGGCCTAGGTAGCTGGGATCTGCTCTAAGTGTGCTGTTATCATGTCCGTGCCCAGGCTAGCCTGCTCTAAGCAAACAACAATGATATAGTATCCCTTTGAATCTTACCTTTTCTTTGTTTCTGTTTCTTGGCTCTGAGTTCAGTGAAAGAAATGAACAAATTACACTGTCAGTTTGGGTGCTATGAGTGCTTGGGGGAAATAACTTATTTACTAATGTAAACACTTATAAAAGAGTTTGATATCAACATGCTCCATACATGGTACTTTACTCTTTAGAGACTATTAAACACTGCTCCACACTGTAAGCATTTCACTTGGCTTTAACATACAATGCATTTATTACGATATGATAAAAAGTTTTATCTGCAATTGCCCCCCCCTCAGAATAATGAGACAGACAACAGTTTGGAAGTAAACAAGGGCCACTTTATTAACTATTTAACATAACATTGCGGCAAGGGACCAGCTAAGCGAGTATGGAACAGGCAAGGTTGGTGTCACTCTCCTGACCAACCTCCTTGCCCTTTTCTTGAGCAGGTCACCCAGCTCTGGTCTTGAGCCATTGACCTGGCTTGTGACTGGCAGCCCAGCATACCTGGTTGCCCCCTAAGAGCACCTACTCCTGAAGCCTTCCAACTTGCAGAGAGGAGCATACCCTAAGAGATTTCCAGAGGTGATCACCGTTCCCCACCCTAGACCTTAGAAATTCGAAGGCAGTTCCTGATGACCCCCTGTTCCCTAATGCGGAAAATGCCATAAGGTGCTCATTGGTTCAGTATTTTTGCCTTGTCAAGCCTTTGCTTTGGCCTTTGCTCCCACTAACAGGCCAAGGCTGAGCTAATCCCTTGCCATGAGTCCTATAAGAATAACCCATTGCCCTTGTCTGACAAGTGCGCCTCGTCAGCCCTATACAGGTCCAGGAACTCGACCCACATGTCATGGTGTGGCAAAAATTGTCCTAAACCACCCTCCATGGCCTTTCTCATCTGGCAGTTAGCTTTACACCTGGCACGGATAATGCAGTGGGGGTCTCCCAAGTTATGTCACACCTGGCGGGGCAGAATAGCTGACCAGATTATCTGCACCCTGAGCCACCTTGCTCTTATCATCACCAGGTCAGCCACAGCTTGTAACACCAGGGCCATGCCCTTCAATGGTGAGACAGAATAGCCAACCAGACCATCTGCACTCTGGGCCACCTTGCTCTTATCATCACAAGGTCTGCCTCAGCTTGTCACACAAGGACCTTGCCGACCAGACTACCCACACTCTGAGCCATCTTGCTCTTATCACCGCAAGGTCTGCCTCAGTTTGTAATACAAGTGCCTTCCTGGCCAGGGTGTCCTCCTGGCCTGGTGGATGGCCCAAAGGACCATGCTGTGGCCACAGATGCTGACTTTTCATCTCGCCCCACGGCCAGCAGCCCTGAAAGAAAAACCTCATTAATAACTTCAAACTTTGCAATTCCATTCTTAGAGTGCTAGGTTAAAGTCTGCCACTAGCTCACTGATCCACAGCACCACCCCCAAAAAAGGTGACCTTGACCAGCCCTCAAACATTTTCCCAATGCGGAAATAACCCATCTTCTTCCCAAACCCAGATGCCATGCTGGCATGGGCGAGAGATCACAGCTTGCCCCTAATGGAACATGCTAACAGGCCTCTACCTCTCAGTGTCACTCAAAACTTCATCAGATGGGGCACTGGTATGGGCCACATTTGCCACAAACCTGTTTCTTCCCTAAAGGTCAGAAACTGCTTACCCACTCTCTTATAAGCCCCCTGGGTGGAAAGGGCGAGACCACTGTCCACCAAAATAGACACCAAAGCCAGAGGATGTGACCTGCAACTCAGCCGTCAAAAAGACCCCCTTTATATGAGTCCAAAGAATCTATCCATACAAGGAGGTCATCCCATATACCCTTAGTGACCCTGGTCCTATGCTGTGAGAGAGATGGAGGCCTATCATGGACTCATATAGTCTCTTAACAAATGCCCTGCCGGGTGCCACAACCTAGCATGCAAATTTGAGGTGACCGACTAGCTGCTGCAACTCAGCAATGTAATCGTCTTCTTCACCCTGGCTACATCAATTAATTCTTTGCCATGCAGTTAATTTGTCAGCTGATTTGTCACCCAGGGAGCTTAAATGACAGGGTGGGGTTCATGAACTATGAGAGGTTTTACAGTTGCCAAAGCAGAAGTTGCCAGAGTTCCAGCAGTGTCCCTGCTTGGCAATATATATATGATAGGGAGCAAAGCCTGTTGTGGTGGAAGACAACGGGCCCTAGAAAGGAAAATGGGCTTCTCTGGGCCTACTGCCCCCATAGAAGGCGCAGGGGATGGCATGTGGGGGGCGGAAAAGGCCTTCTCTGGGCCTGGTGCCCCCATAGAAGGCCTAGGGGATAGCGTGTGGGGGCGGAAAAGGCCTTCTCTGGGCCTAGTGCCCCATAGAAGGTCCAGGGGATGGCGTGTGGGGGGTGGAAAAGGCCTTCTCTGGGCCTACTGCCCCCATAGAAGGCCCAGGGGATGGCGTGTGGGGGGCGGAAAAGGCCTTCTCTATGTCAGACAGAGTACTGTCATCACAGTGCACATTAAATCAACTCCCAACAGTACAGAATGAAGACCTTTACATGGATCCCTTCTGATTTTTTGAATACTTCACTGTATTCTTACCTAGAATGTTTTTGTTACTGTACTTAGTTTGAAGTAGTCATTCAAAAAGCATCAACAATAAAATGTTCAGCTGTTCAGACTGAGATGCAACAACAGCTCAAAACAATTCTGACATCACAATCAAAACAGATGACAAAGGAATTGCAATTGGCTGCTTCTTCAGAACATACAGTTCCCAACCTAAAATTCACAATAATTCAGCAAAACCAAGTGTCAATCCACTATGAAAGTGATGAACTAGAATTCACCAAGAGGTCTAACAAAATCACACACTACTCAAAAAGTTGAACGAGTCCTTAGTCTTATAACTGCTAATAACTTTAGTAAAACCTAGTCTCTATATGGTGTCACGAAGAGTCAGACTCGACTGTGTGACTGAACAACAACAAAGTCTCTATAGTCATTTCTGGTGTTCACTGGTTTAGAAACACTAGAGAAATAGCCAATTAATGTTGTTTGTGCTATTTTGCTACATAAATACTTTATGTGTGTTTTATTTCTGTGATTTAATGTGGGTTTTTATATATGTGTGTTAATATAGTTTAAAATGCAGACTAGATTAAGAAAGAGGGAGGCTGGATGGATTATTGAAGTGTGTTATGATTGGATGTTAGCTGTGCCCTAGGGTATGGAGTTGACTGCTTTATGGAAAGAGTTTGTGTGTGAGAGAAGAAGGAAACTGAGTGGGTAAAGAGATTGAGTGAGGGTGCTGTGGAGTATGAGAGAAATCTGTGTTCCTTGTGGAAGTCATTAGCCTAAATGGCAAGTGAGGAAAAGAAGCCTTTGTGGCAAGGTCTATCTAAGGACCTTTAGAGAAAGGAGGAGAACTGTACCTGTCTGAAACCATTATGCTTATGAACGATAGTGAAATTGTTACGCTCTTATACTTCCAAAAAACTCTCTTTATGTTTAAAAGAAAACACCTGTTTTATTTAAATTAAAGATCCCCTTTTACTTCAGAGCCACTCCCATGTGCTGACCATTCTGTCATTCTACCAAATAAAACTAAGCCCTCCACTTCTTTGGGTCCAATTAAGAAGTCTAAGGCAAGAGCCTTTGTTGGCAGCAAAGATAAATAGGAAACACTAATGAAGGCAAAGAGGCAGCATAACATGCATCTTCTCAGAACAACTAGAGACAGAGGCCATTACAGGTGTATTGTGTACTGAGCTCGAGGCAACGTTTCAAACAAGTGATTTCTTTAGTAGCTCAGATCACAGAAAAACAACACACAGAACGATCCAACTATATACAGTTTGAACCAGGGAAACCACGCCTCCTGAAACAATAATGACCAATCATTGATGAGTGTGTAGGACCAATGGGAATAATTCCTGCCAAAAGTCAGAGTCTCTCCGGATTGGTCTGTGTAGCACAGCAACCAATTTGGTTGCTAGCATTAGGATGCTGATAGTCTATGGATTTTGTGACCGAAGCTCCTGCTTTACAAACAGAGATAACCCAGTACATAACAAGGTCTTACATATAAGGAATCTCAGAAAGCAGCAAAACATTACAGTGTTGTTAATAGACTAATTTCTACTTTTGAATTCTATTAGTTAACACCTCACCTGGTAATTTATAAATTTCATGACCTTTTAAACTTACTGTTATTATTTTCCCAATAACCTCATGTAAAAATGTCTACCTAGTAGGACCCACTACATTTCATCTGATAAAATGGATGGAAGTTTAAGTTGCAATATAATGGAAGGTCCCATTGAAATCCTATTTATGTACCCTATAACCTTCAAACCGTAGCAGGTAACAGCACTTGTGCCTTTGTAAGATGAATTCTGATCCTCAGGGAAAACATCATAATGAATATCCTGTTCTCATTCTACTTGAACCACATTATAATTTTTCCAGCAACCTGCTTGATCCTACCTAAACAGCACATTAAATCTTGTAAACCAAAGCTATCAGATGAAAGATGCATAAATCCATAGGCTACAATATCAGATTGGACCATTGATCCATGAAGTTCTGTATTCTGTCTCCATAAATGATCAATATGCAACACTTCAGAAGATGAAAAAGAAAACAAACCACCTCTATAATAAACTCAGTCAATTGTGCAATGAATATGGGAAATTATTTTTGCTTCATGTAGAAATCACATAAAACTTTGAAGCATGAGGTTTGGTTCCTTATGCCACCATGCATTTTCCTGTAAAGATTATTGGAACATTATTCAACCCTTGAAGAAACCTAACAGCATTTTTTTTTACTGTGAACTGCAAACACGCCATACACTTCCCCCTTTTGTTTGATATTTGATTGGGGGGGAACCTGACCTCAAAGCACAGATATTAGATCAGTAGTACCCAAACCTTTTCAGGTCACTGCCCCCTTGGTTCCATAAATTCATCTCCAGTGCCCCTATAAAAAGCATTATCCAGAACAGTGGTTTGCATAGCCCATTCCCAGCTATTTAAACCAAACAGCTGAGTGGTGGGGCCTTTTATCAGCAGTTTATTGGTTTAAACGACCCCCTGGTTTTTGCTCCCTAGGGTGGTGAGCTTTTCACAGGGAGAAGAAAACAGGGGTTTAAATGGCTCCTAGCCATTTAAACCAAACAGCTGTTTTTCATGAAGAGCCATGAACTGCATCAAAATTTGTGAAAGCTCATGGTGGTTCTTCAGTTCACAAACATTGCTTCACAAACCACAAACTGGCCAAAATCCATGATGAACTTTAGTTCATACACTGGTTTGTGCCCATCCCTAGTTGTAACTTTATATGAAAAGGGACATGAGAAGAAAGCCTTGGGAAAGTTCCACAAGTATCCCTAACAGAGTTACTGAAATTTTCCTTGCTCAGAAGTGATGAAGAATCTATGAATGCTGAGCTTCACACTGATGTTGGAGTTACTGTATAAGCATCACAGTGACTAAGGCTTGTATCCACTGGTAATTTCCACAGATGGAAGGAATTTCCATCAGTAAAGGAGACTTTCCTCACCTCATCCCTTCTGCTGCAGCACAAAATACCCCCAAAGCTGTTCTTGGGGAACAAAGGGTCCCCAGGAACAACATGCCAAGGGAGAGGAAGTTGGCAGGAATTGTACACCTTCTATCTGCAGAAATCCTCTGTGAAATCCAACTCTTCAGCTCTGATTCTAAGCACACATATGAAAGGCAGTTCCCTGAAATCTACAGATTTAATTTACAAGTAATGTGTTCAAGATGTTATATTTAGAAAAAAAGAGATGATATGATGGCATATGTGGCCAAACTCGCATAAGGTTTGTGAAATAGACAGCTAAAGTAAGAAAGCAAACGTAATATAATTTTAAAACTGAACTAATAATACACAAATAAAAGCTATAAAAGTGATATAACAGAAACAATACTTAGGAAATTAATATTTAAAAATTCCAACTTTTTATTTTGCACGTACATTAGACAGTCTTTGAAAACTATAATGATAAGGGTAATTTAAGTGCTATTT
This sequence comes from Gekko gecko, assembly GCA_029375565.1. NCBI lineage: Eukaryota > Metazoa > Chordata > Lepidosauria > Squamata > Gekkonidae > Gekko > Gekko gecko. Next base: position 147,857,657 of record JAPDNY010000003.1, on the reverse strand, counting down.
GGTATACATTATTCTCTTCAGCCTGTTCTGCCTTCACATCTTGAATGAAGACACAAGAATATGGGCTGAACTGGGGAGGGGGATTATGACCATTTTGCATAGTTAATAAAATAATCCTTAATTTTTAGTGCTTTTCACAGATAATGGACATCCTGCTTTGGCTACCAGAATTTCTTTTTTTCTTTTTTTTGAATTATTTTTTAATTTATTTTTCCACGTAACTACATATATGAACCAAGTGTTACAATTTTACAATTATGCAACCTGCGAAGTCACCAAAGTGACTCTACCACCTCTTATAACAGTTTTCCAATATCTCTCTTATTTATCACTAATGTGGCTGCTGCTGGTTTTCATGTTGTGTAGAATGAACTAAGTATGTTAGTTTGCCTTTTTCCTTGATTGAGTCTTTTTATTTTTTGTTGGTACTTTCAGACAGATAACCATTTATGGTACTGTGGATTAGATGGGATTATTTCATGTCTTGTCAGATAATTTATTACTGGTTCCCATTTTTGCTTGAATTGTTCATGTGACTTAGTGCTTTGCATTTGCACACTGTGATTCAGGTCTGTTATTTTATTACAAACTGTTCCCATGTTTTATCTTGCCATGCTTTGAGAGTTGGAGGGTTTGGTGTTTTCCATGCTGCTGCTATTGCTAATTTTTCACCTTGTCTCTTAATGTATTGTCCCATTTGTTCATTAATATTACTTCTGGTTTGCAGGAGATCTTCTGTGAGGTTCTGTCATTTATACTCATTGTCACGTCCTTCCAGAAATTGAGAATCTTTGGGTGGCTTCATCAGCAGTGTAAATAAGAACCTTCTTGCCTACATTTTTTCCAGCATGATGGATCATTATTTCTGTTGATTTTATGTAATTGTTTTGGTGTCATGTACCAACTGGAGATTAATTTGAAGTTCTGTAGGCATATATTAGGAGCTGCGGTGGCTCAAGTGGTTAAGACACTGAACTGCAGGCTGTGGAAGGTCAGTAGTTCAGCAGTTCAAGACCCGGGTGCCGCAAGACGGAGTGAGCTCCCGTCTCTAGTTCCAGCTCCTGCCAACCTAGCAGTTCGAAAGCAAGAAATTGCAAGTAGATAAATAGGTACCACTTTGGTGGGAAAGTAACAGCGTTCCATGCGCCTTGGTGTTTAGTCATGCCGGCCACATGACCACGGAAACGTCTTCGGACAGCGCTGGCTCTTCGGCTTTGAAACGGAGATGAGCACCGCAACCCTAGAGTCGGATTCGACTGGCTTTCGAGCAAGGGAACCTTTACCTTTTACCTAGGCATATATTATATATAGTTGAGTTGTTTGCTGGGAAGGACCAAATTGTGTCCCAGTCTGAATTTTGCCACTGCGTATTTAGTTCTTCTTCCCATCTCAATTGATGTTTTAACTTAGTTTGATTCTCAGCTAGTATAATTATTTTATAGAGTTTGGAGAGTGTCCCTTTTGGTGACATTGAGTGACTTTTAATTATTTTTTCTAGTGGAGTCAGGTCTCTCAGGAATGTACCTTGATCTGCTAACATTTCTGTTAGATTTTTTAACTGGAGATATTGGTACCATGACATCTGTGTTCCCAAAATCTAATAATTTTTTTTTTTTTATCATGTATTTTCCCTTGGTGAACTAGGTCAACAGGCCAACTTATGTTTGCTTTTGTCCAGATCTCGAACTCATTCTGTTTCATTCCAGGAGGAAACCAATTTTGATGCATATACACTGAGAACTAGAAGCCTCTTTTTTTGATCCCGTATTTTGATTGCTGAATTTAATAAAATATTATTTTTAATGTTTTTTGGTCTAAGGGTTGGTTTTACCCAAAAAACTTCTTGTAGGTTAAAGGGTGTAGTATAAGACTCTTCTATTACCATCCAAGGTGTCTGTTGATTTGTTTGTAGCATTTGAATAGTATGAGAGAGTACTGTTGCTTGGTAGTAACTTCTTAGTAAAGGTAAATCAAGACCTACGAGACTCTTCAGTCTATGTAACATATTTTGATTTATCCTAGATTTTTTCCTTTCCCAAAGAAACTTTGTCAGGGAGTTTTGCCATATAAGTAGATCTTTGTTATTAATAGTGATGGGCAGAGTTCGGAAAAGGAAAAGAAATGTTGGTAATATGAAGTTCTTGATTAGGTGATCAGCAAGAGTCAGTCAGAGTATATTCCATTTTGAAATCTCTATTTTAATATTTTCATATATTTTATGAAAGTTATGATTTGTCAAGTCTTTAAGGTTTAGCAGGATATACACTCCTAGGTGTCTCCAGTGTGATGCAATCCATTGGAAGTTGAAGTTTCTTTTTATTCTTGCTGTGGTGGTTTGTTCAAGTTTTATAAGGTATATTTCTGATTTGGATTGGTTTATCTGCAAACCAGATATCTTAGTGAAAGAGGTCAACACCTGGTGTATTTTTGGGATTGTTTCAATTGGGTCTGTGCCATATATAGTGAGATAATCTGCGTATAAATTAATTTTATGTTCTTATCCATTAATGTTAAAAACGGTAATTGAGTAGTCTTTCCTAATTATTTCGGCCAATGGTTCTATTGTCAATGCAAATATTAGTGGGGTGAGAGGGCATCCCTATCTAGTTTCTCTCAGTAAGTTGACGCATCCCAAAGTATACCTATTCACTCTAACTTTTGCTTTGTTGTTCATGTACAGTGTTTGCATAACTCTCATAAAGTTTTCTCCAAAACCTAATGTCTTGAATAACATTAGTATATAACTTACTTCCACTGAATCAAACACCTTCTCAAAGTCCAAGGCCAGGATCAAAGAGACTACTTGTTTTCTTTTGACATGAATGATAATATTGAGGGATCTAAGGATGTTGTTAGATATTTGTCGGTTTGGGATAAAACCGCTTGGTCTGAGTTTATATATTTAGAGATAAACCCTTTTATTCTGTTGGCTAGAATTGTTCCAAAGATCTTATTGTCATGGTTCAATAGTGATATCCTATGAAGGATGCCTGCCATTTTTCCTTCACTCTCCATTCCAGAATACTTAAGTTTTGGGGGGATTTTTGCCACGACCTCTGTTTTAAATAGATTAATTTTTTTGTATTCGTGAGATTTCTAAATTGTCAAGAATTTTCCTCTCTGCATTCAATTTCTGGTATATCTTGTTGCTTCCTGTCCTTTTGTGTTTTTGTTCCAGTACTGAAATTTTATCTAACACTTCCTTTTTTAATCAGGTCTTATCTTTTCTTATTTTAGACGTGGTTGCTATCAAAGAGCCATGGATCACTGCCTTCATTGCGTCCCATAGTGTGGCTGGTGTGATCTCAGCTGAGCAGTTTTCCTTAAAAAAGTTTTTGATGTCACTTTCTATTTTCTCTTTCACATTCTTATTTAATAAAATATTTCTGTCAAGTGACCATACGCATTCTGTGGGTTTTTGTTGTCTCAGGTTTATTTGACCTTCCAGCCATGCATGATCCGTTAAGTGTCTTGGTTCAATTTCTATGGTGACAAGCTGTGGTGTGAGTGTTTGTGAGACCAGAATGTAGTCAATTCTTGTAAAAATCTTATGTCGAGCTGAAAGTGTGTATAGTCTTTTACCGAAGGGTGGCGCAATCTCCATGTGTCACACAGTCTATATTTTGTTATGATTTGATGTAGTTTATTGTTCTGTTGGACCTTTGAGTTACCCCTACTCCTCTTACTCCATGTTCTGTCTAACTTGTTGTCCAGCATTTCTTAAACTTCTCTTGGCTCCAAATGCAGCCACTACATATGATGGTGTTGCAGATGCAGATTAGCTTATAGCCTCCAGAAGAAAACCACACAGGCATCAAGAAAAGTTCTTTGTTATTTATTTGCTGCAGCAGACTGAGTCCAGCCGTCAAACAACAAAACAAAGGGGACTCAGCCCCCACTCTAAGACAGTAACAACTTTTATATGCCAGAGCCAAAGGTAACTCCCCTTTCTTTGCTGCAAGAAGCCACAAGTAAAGGAAGAGAGAAAAGATTTCAAAATTCTCTACTTTCCTACACAGTTTTGCATTGTGTTTAACATATTTGCAAGAGATTTCAAAGTGTCTTTCTTAAACAGAGGTTAACATATTTGCAAGAGATTTCAAAGTGTCTTTCTTAAACAGAGGTTAACATATTTCCTAAGTTTTTCTGCAGTTAAGCTATATTTCCTGCATCCCAGCGCAAGCCTTGCACAACCGAGCTGAAATGCTGTCTGAGCAGACCAAGCTTCGCCACAAAGCTTCCTGAGTGAAATGGATCATCTCCTTATGTTTGCTTGCAATTTCAGTCTGCCTTTCTAGCCCTAATGTGATAACTTAATTAGAAATTAATTCCCTGAGGTCTTTTATTAATGCCTCACTCCCTCCTCTTGGTCAACTCGCTGACAGGAGAGAATGACCAACTTAAAGGCGTGTAAAATTATTTTTCCTGTTATTATCCACTTTTACTGGGGAGTAAGAATCTGTGGGCCAGGGGCGATTGAACTTCAGGCGATTGACTGTCCGGTGCTCTGAGGCAGATAGATACATAAGCTTAGTGGGGACATTATCTGGAGGCATTATTGCAATCACAGCCCGGTTGACCATCCCTTTGATCAGGGGAAGTAAGCATGGCAGGATGAGGAGACCTCCAAAAGCCAAGCCCACAAGGAAAAGGGTCCACTTCCAATCTCCAAAAATTCCACTGAACCAACCCTCAGTTTCAAACATCCCCGACCAGGTCTGGACCGGGACATGTGCTAGGTTTCGCATACGTTCGGTTATCTGCTCTATCGCCTTCCCATTGTCATCTATTTGTAAACAGCAGTTTGTGAGGTTAAACTTTCCACACACCCCACCTTCTTCAGCAAGCAGATAATCTAGAGCCAGGCGGTTTTGGTAAATGGCTGTTCTCATCTGTGTGTTCGTTTTTGCTAACAGAGAGAGGGCCATTGAAGTTTCATTGGTGATTATCTCCAGCACTGCTTGAAGCCTGATAATGTGATTAAGCATATAGATGGGGGTCCTATACCCATAAGTACCATCTGCTGCCCAGGTAGCTGTCCGCTCTGGGGGCCACTCATCATCTTTCCAGGAGCCTATGTGGAGGGTCCGGTCCTCAAAGCTAGGGATAGACCACTTTGGCCGGCCCAGGGACTCATAAACAGTGACCCCTAAGCGTTCCCCGGTAGACAAAGGCAGCAGAAAGAAGCCAGGTTTGATGGTGCCCAGAACACATGCTCCAGACCATCGGCAAGGAAGGATGGCATATGCTGTAGTACCACAGATCCAGTAGAAGGAGTCTGGAGCCACCCATTCCCAACTAGTATTACACGGGGAGGTCCAGAATTCTTGTAGGGGGCCCAGATTAGCAACTCTTAGTTCTGTAGTAACATTGCGGTTAGAGAAGGAGACAAACTGTTGCCCTCGAGAATTATTACACACCCACCCTGCCTCACAGTCTAACTGTCCGACTGATACTTTGAATGGCCCTCCCTGTCTGATGAAACACAGTTCCCCGACCAATGTGTTTCCCAGAACCCAGTGGTTTGGGCGTTTCGTATCTACCCAGGTGAGATTAAATTTTACAGAGAGGTTAGTAAGGGGTATTTCAGTCGATAGCCACGGCCAAGCCTCGCTCATGGCAGTACCACCGCATACATAATAGTTTTTAATCATGAGTTCACCAGCAATTCTTTCTGCTAAATCAATGAAAAGATTTTTTTGTGACAGGGGGAATTTCAATGGTCTTTCCCATTTCCTTCCAAAACGTGGTATGTACCTTTAATTCAGCTGGTGCAGGTTTATAGCCCAGCATTTCCACTACAATTGAGCCAAATGGATCTCGGCCACTACCGTCTACCCCAATGCCATAGATGTGACGCCGTGTGCCCTCGGTAGTAGCTGTGGGGCTGAAGTGCAGACAGAGGGGGTGCAGTGGCCCTTTGAACAGTGAGTGGACACTGGGGGTGTGGTTAGGTTAAACCATGGATCAGGGCCCTGGTTGAGTCGAGGAGGGCCTCTTGCCATTCCAGTGAGGGGTGCATAGTAATAAGCATAATGGGTAGTGCTGGGTACATAAGAAGTTGAGGCTCTGCCACCAGACTCAGTATAAAAATAACGGTGAGCAGCTACATAAGACTGCTCCCATTCTAGATTATGGCAGGGAACCCTATAACCCTGGGTTTTAGACAGGGCTCCACACACATCAAAGCATACTTGTAAACCCTGGTCAGTCTGCAAGGTAACATTAGATGCAACTAGCAGGGCATTATTAGTAACAGGCTGACCTCTTGTGGACCCTGAATAAGCATACACATTAACCCTGGCCTGAACAGAGTTGCTTTCAGGTTTGTAACATGTGGGTCTTGTTCCCCAACATACTCTATATGAGGTTTCCTGATGTAGACACACGGTTACATTTTTGGTGGTACATTCAAAATCAGAGAAATACACAAGGGTATCAGTAATTTGCCTATCCCTGTAGGTCTTGGTTATACATGGGGTACAAGGAGGAACAGTATTAGTTTTGTTAACAAGGAAAAAGATTATTAGGTATAGGATGATTTTAGAACGCATTTTGTGGTAGATGGTCCGTGTGTAGACTAGTCAGCCTCTGGAGTGACTAGAACAGGGACTTTCCTTTCCAGCGAAGCTCAGATCTTCCCCTGTGCGTAGAGGGACTGTTAATCCAGGTCAGTCCCAGCAGAGGGTTTTGGAGATTCTTCAACCGTGTCCGCCTGGGTCGCGGGCCCAGGGGAAGCACGGCGTTGGAGGGTGAGGCGGAGCTTTAGGCCGCTTGTTCCAGGGGACACTTTCCAGTTAGCAATAGGGGCAGCAGGTTTGAGGTGCGTCCAGTGGATCCAGGGCTTCTTTTCAGCAACTTTAACAGCTGTTGGGGAACTGAGAATGACAGTAAATGGACCCTCCCATCTGGGTTGCATGGGTTCAATTCGCCAGCGCTTTACCCAAACTGAGTCGCCTGGGTAGAAGGGGCACACTTGATCAAAGACAGGCACTGGCAAAGTGATGGAGTAATATTTTTGAAGTTCCTGAACTTGCTGTCCTAAGAGTTTGAGCTCATTATGGGAAATTAAGCGTCCCAAGGGATAAGCTTCAGCATGGATGCCCAGAGTTAGGGGAGGAGGCCTGGCAAATAGGGCTTCATAGGGCGAAATTGATGTGCGCTTGCTTGGCAGGCAGTGAAGGCGGAACAGGGCCATAGGTAAGACTTGGGTCCATGGCAGATTGGTTTCTTGGGTGAATTTTCGCAGGGAGGCTTTAATTGTTCGATTTGCCCGTTCCATAAGGCCTGAACTTTGGGGCCTGTAGGCACAGTGTAGTTTCCAGGTTATGCCAAGTGCACGAGCCACTTGCTGGGTCACCACAGAGGAGAAGGATGGGCCGTTGTCTGATGATAAAGTAGCTGGGAGACCAAAGCGCGGGATTATGTCTTGCAATAGGACACGGCAAACTTCTGGTGCTTTTTCAGTTGCTGTGGGGAAGGCTTCAATCCATCCAGTATAGGAACACACAAAGACTAGGAGGTAGCGCTTGCGGCCTACCTTAGGCATTTCAGTGAAATCACAGACTAGGTGGGTCATTGGATCTGGACCCACAGTTTGGATCCCGGGTGGTCTCCGAGGGCCTTCCCGCGGGTTGTTACGAGCACAGGTGACACATTTAGAGCACACTTCCTTGGCTAGGGCATCTCTCCAATCTAAGTGAGCCCATCTGGAGATGGACCGCACCAGGGCTGTTTCTCCGTAGTGGGTATTTTCATGAAGAGCAGTCATAACTTCACGCCCTAAGTTTGCTGGAATCCAAATTTTTCCCCCAGGAATATGCCACCACCCAGCCGCACTAAGTACTCCCCTTGAGATTTGATCCATTCTACTTCTTCCGGATTATATCGGGGGGTCCAGGTGCCGACTGGGCTGCAAAAGACAGGACATGCATGTATGGGCCACGGTGGCTCGCTGCTTGAGTTGGTACATGAACTACCTAGGGTGGCTTCTTTGGCCATGCGGTCAGCCATGGCATTGCCTCTGGCAATCGGATCCATCTTCTTCTGGTGGCCACGGCAGTGGATGATAGCTACAGCTTTAGGCAATTGAATAGCTTCCATTAATTTCTGAATATAGGTGCCATATTTCAAATCTTTTCCTGCAGCGTTAATGAGTCCTCGGTTCTGCCACAGGATTCCATGGGCATGAGCTGACTTAAAGGCATACATGGAGTCAGTGTAGACATTTACAGTTTTGTCTCGAGCGAGTTCTAAGGCTCTGGTGAGGGCGACGATTTCAGCAAGTTGAGCTGAGGTCCCAGATGGCAAAGAGTGCATTTCATAGCAAGAGTTATGCGTGACAACTGAATAGCCTGCCTTGCATTGTCCGAGGTTGTCCAGGAAGCTGCTTCCATCACAGAAGAGAGTTAGGTCAGGCTCGGGGATCAGCTGGTCCTTGAGATCAAGGCGAGAGGCGAAGATATGATCAGTGGTTACAAGGCAATCATGCTCTAAGTCCTCCTCAATTTCAGGCAGAAAGGTTGCAGGGTTGAGAGTGGTGGCCGGGGCCAGCTGGATTGCTGGATTTTCAAGGAGGATGGCCTGGTACCGTGCCATGCGGGATGTAGTTATGAATTTGTGGCCATGCGCTTCGAGGATTGCTTTTACTCCGTGGGACACAAAAACTGTCATGGGGCCACCCCAAGTGAACTTATGGGCCATCTCAATAAGACGACAGCATGCGGCAACCACTCTTAGGCAGGGTGGCAAGCCTATCTCCACAGTATCTAGGGCCTGGCTGAGGTAGGCTACTGGGCGCTTGTGGGGTCCTAAGTTTTGCAATAGGACTCCCTGACCCACTCCATTCTTCTCATCTACGCAGAGAAAGAATGGTTTTTCCGGGTTGGGTAGTCCAAGGGCTGGGGCCTCGATAAGCTTTTGCTTTAACTTCTGGAAACCTGACTGTTGCTCGGGGCCCCATAGAAATGGATCTTTGTCTGCTCCTCGAGTAGCCTCGTAGAGGGGTTTGGCTAGGAGAGCAAAACCTGGGATCCAAAACCGACAGTAGCCTGCTGCACCGAGGAACGCCCGGAGTTTTTTGCGTGAATTGGGTGTGGGGATGCAGCAGACAGCCTCTTTGTGCTCTGGCCCCAGTGAACGGACACCCTGGGATATTTGAAACCTGAGGAAACGGACGCTGGTTTGGCACAACTGGGCCTTCTTGAAGGAAACTTTGTATCCACGGACACTAAGGAGGGACAGCAAGTTGGAAGTGCCACTGGCGCAGTGTGGAAGGTCTGGCGCACACAAAAGTAAGTCATCTACATATTGCAGGAGAGTCAGGAGTCCTCCATGGTTTTCAAAATCCTCCAAATCTTTAGCTAGGGCCCCTCCGAATATTACGGGCGAGTTCTTGAACCCCTGAGGCAAGCAGCTCCAGGTGCATTGTTTGGCGCAGGCCTCTGAGGGTCCCCTCCACTCAAAGGCAAAGATGGGGCGCGACCTGGGATGCAGGGGAATGCTGAAGAAGGCATCCTTCAAGTCCAGGACCGAGAAATAGCGGGCTTCTGGAGGAATCAGGGTCAAGATGGTATAGGGATTTGGCACAATGGGATGGAGGGTTTCCACCCGTTCATTCATGGCGCGTAAGTCCTGGCACGGCCTAAAGTCCAGGGGTTCATGTTCTGAAACAGGCCTGGGAACAGGAAGGATTGGCGTGTTCCAACTAGACTCACAAGGTATTAAGATTCCAGCTTGCAAAAGGCGACTAAAATGTTTAGTGAGGACCTTGCGGGCATCTTCACGAATTGGATATTGTCGCACTCGCACACGCACAGCATTTGGCTTGAGGGTGACCAGCACCGGCGGATGGTGCTTGGCATAGCCTGGAGGGTTGGTTTCAGCCCAGACATTCCAGTGCTTCAGGCGAAAGTATTCTCTATCACTGGTAGACAGTCCTCTGTATGCATCGCGCTCCAAGCATTCATAGAAGTCTTCAATTTCATCAGGGATTTCCCAGGCATCGTCTGCTGTGGAGACTGGGTAACAATTTGCCGGCTTAGGGCCACAGAGCCTCCATTCTTCAGTGGCATCTATCTCTAGTGTACACAGGACCTTTGGATGGGGAAGGGCCATTTCTAGATTTCCACTTGGAGTATCAAAGGAAAGAGTCGCCCATAATTTGCTGAGGAGGTCTCTGCCTAATAGATTAAGCGGGCAGGCAGGATTTAGGAGGAATTTGTGTTGGACACGGTGGCCTCCCAGTACACACTCGCGGGACTGTAAAATTGGCAACTTGACCTCTTTACCTGCCATTCCCACAACTGTTTTTTCCTGGTTGGTTAAGGGTGCAACAGGATGGGTCACAACTGATAATTCAGCTCCCGTGTCAATCATAAAGGGGACTTCTTGTCCCTCAACTTGTAAGTAGACCATGGGTTCCTGGGAGCCGGCGGGGAGGGAACCCGGTCTATCCTATTGTTCAGCCAATGTCGGCAGACCGGCCATGCCGATAAATCCCCAATCCTCGTCATCATTGGCCTGGTGGGCTGGACTAGCCGGGTAGTAACGGCCTCTTTGGACGCGGCCAGGCCTTGGGTCTTCTAGGAAATTCCCTTGTCCTCTTCCCCGGAATTGGCCCCTGTTTCCTCCGGCCCTGCCTCAACCTTGACCTCCTCCTGCAGTGAAGGTCAAGGGGGTGATTCCCATGGCCATTTTGCTTGGGCACTGATCTTTCCAGTGGCCAGTTTTTTTACAGTAAGCACACTGGTTCCTACTGAGGGGCCCCCTTCCCTCGGGGCCACCATGCCCCCAAAATCCGTTGTCATCTACAGGGCCTCGGCCTTTCATCATGGCTGCAAGGAGGGCCGCCTTCTTTTTCATTTTAGTTTCTTCTTCCTTGCGTTCTTCCAGATCCCAGTTAATGTAACATTTTTGGGCAATCTCGAGGAGCTGGGACATGTTCATCCCCTCAAACCCTTCATGCTTTTGGAGCTTCCGTCTGATGTCGGGGGCGGCTTGACTAACAAAGGAGGCATTAACCATATTACGGTTGGCCTCGGCCTCAAGATCAAAAGGGGTATAGAGGCGGTATGCTTTATAGAGGCGTTCAAGGTATGTATAGGGCGGTTCGTTGGCCGCCTGAATAACATCTCTTAGTTTGGCCATATTCATGGGCTTTTTCCCCGCCTCCTTTAGACCCTGGAGAATATAACCCCGATAGGCAGTCATATGGTCCCGGTGGGCAGGGTTGGTAGGCTCCCAGTTGGGTGCCGAATCCAGGAAGTTGTCTCTGAGGTGGTCAGCAAGCACCCCTCCTTGGGGGAGTGTGGCTTCAGACGCTTTATGGCCAGCCTCCAAGACCCGGCGCTTTTCCTCAGCAGTGAGGAGGGCAGAGAGCAATTGGTGACAATCGCGCCAGGTGGGGTAATGGGTGGTCATGATAGTTGTGATGAGGTCGGTCATCGGTCTGGGGTCTTCAGAATATGGCGTAGTTTGGGATTTCCAATTGCAAAGGTCAACAGTTGAGAATGGGTGGTAGACATATGTGATATTTCCCTGGGTGCCAGCTGGGGTCTGCCGTAAGGGGCAGAGGACTGAGGGTGATGGCAGCTGGGCGTCCTGGCTAGCCTTCTGGCACACCTCTGGAAGCAGGGGTTTTTTGACCAATTGGGAAGTTTCCTGAGTGAGTGAAGGACTGGGATAGAGCTTGCCGGAACTGCAGGTGGTGGAGGGCAACTCCGTATCTATAGTGAGATCCGGATAAGTCTGATGTTTGGGCAGAAGTGGATGGAGTAATGGCAGCTCCAGGTCATCTGGTGGGGCTGAGGCAGACTCAGCTGTCCGTAGTAAATGAATGGACTCCTTCTCCTGCTCCTGCAGCGCAGCTTTAGTCTTTGCTCTAGTCATTGTTGGACTGGGCATCCAAAAAGAGGATTGATGTCTCTGCCCTGAACTTGGTGCCCTGCCAGCCAAGTAAGGCAGAGGCAAGTCATCATCCTCAGAGGGAATGAGTTGGGGGCGTGACCCCGTGGGAACAGGCAGGGTTGTAGACCGCACTGGACACAACCTGGGAGGCTTAACAGGGCGCAGGGTGGCTGAAGCTTGTTGAGTGGGTAGGCTCGATTACAGCCAAGTCTTTTTCATCAGGGAAGGGTGAGCTCGGACATAGCCATCCCAGGAGTCTATGTAAGGGAATTGATCAGGGTGATCCGAGCGAGGATCAGTGACTGCAACATAGACTCTCCTAATGAGCTCCAAGTCCATTGATCCTTCGGGGGCCAACCTACATTAAAGGCTGGCCAGTCAATGGTGCATAAAGTTTCAAGGAAGGTAGGGTTCAAGGGCTCATCGCTTCCATAATCACTGGTGAAAGTATCTCCAAAATTTTTGAGCATGAATTGAAGGGGGGTCGTGGGTTTAGCCTTTGCTTGGGTCCCACCCATAACAACAAACAGACAAGTAGACAAACACAAGGGTGGGAAAACGAGGGGGTGGTGAGGGGTCCACCGCACCTGACATAAGGAGGAATTCCCTAAACCACAGGCGCTTCCCTCCGTAGCTAGCTCACGTGCAGTCGCCTGAGTGAGAACCGTAGCCATAAGAGGACAACACTCAAGTTGGGTTTGTTCTGATGAACGCCCCCATTTTCATTCAGACACACCACTCAAGCCAAACAAATCCTACCCGGATCACAGGGAAGCCAAAAGGCTCCCTCGCCTGCCTGACTGTACTTAAAACCGCTCAGGGGTTGATCAGGCCCCTGCTTCCCTCACACTGGGAGGGGCTGAACCGATTAATACTGACCTGTCCTGAAGACTGAGGCGCCTGTTGACTGAGAGAATGTTTTCTTGGCTGGGTCCTTTCTGTAGCGAGCGACCCCAAGGAGAGAACTGCCACCGGAGGAAGAAACAGTCAGCCTCTCGAAAGAGAGAGTGGGCCCGCTGAGAGTCAGTTACTCACTGGGCTTCCTCTCCCTGACGCCGTGGCTAGAGAGGGGGCCGCAAGAGCCCGGCTCTCCTCGAAGGCCAATGCACCAGTAAATGTTGCAGATGCAGATTAGCTTATAGCCTCCAGAAGAAAACCACACAGGCATCAAGAAAAGTTCTTTGTTATTTATTTGCTGCAGCAGACTGAGTCCAGCTGTCAAACGACAAAACAAAGGGGACTCAGCCCCCACTCTAAGACAGTAACAACTTTTATATGCCAGAGCCAAAGGTAACTCCCCTTTCTTTGCTGCAAGAAGCCACAAGTAAAGGAAGAGAGAAAAGATTCAAAATTCTCTACTTTCCTACACAGTTTTGCATTGTGTTTAACATATTTGCAAGAGATTTCAAAGTGTCTTTCTTAAACAGAGGTTAACATATTTGCAAGAGATTTCAAAGTGTCTTTCTTAAACAGAGGTTAACATATTTCCTAAGTTTTTCTGCGGTTAAGCTATATTTCCTGCATCCCAGCGCAAGCCTTGCACAACCGAGCTGAAATGCTGTCTGAGCAGACCAAGCTTCGCCACAAAGCTTCCTGAGTGAAATGGGTCATCTCCTTACGTTTGCTTGCAATTTCAGCCTGCCTTTCTAGCCCTAATGTGATAACTTAATTAGAAATTAATTCCCTGAGGTCTTTTATTAATGCCTCAATGGCTTTGTTCACCTTCAGACCACATAGAAAACTTGGCTAAGTGCTATTTTTCAGCTAAGGGTTGTTTAAGGTTAATGCCATGTGGCATCAAGGGAGTTCTGCACCTACACATCTGGTTGTACAAACCCATAAAGGGCTGGTCTGGGAAATACCATTTCATTGTTAGATACCTTATATATTTATAAGTCCTACCTATGTCATACGAACATGAAATTGAGCAAACTTCAGAGGACAGTGGAAGACAGGAGGGCCTGGCATGATCTGGTCCATGGGGTCACGAAGAGTCAAACTCGACTATGCAACTGAACAACAACAACCTATGTCATAACTAACCAATCCATTCCTTTAATTACCAGTTATTCTTGGACAGTCCTTGGACCAGGCTAATTATTATTAATAACCCAAGCAAGGTGATAAATATGAATAAAGGCCTCTGTCCAAAGCCATTCTGAAGCTTCTTTACCCTAACATCTCATGGGCTGGGCAGCATGTTGCAGGCCAAAAACTTGGGCTGCAAAGTGGATGTGCTTATATGTTACAGCAGAGTTGTGTGCTTAGTTTTTAAAGCCATTCCTTTGAAGCAGTTCCTTGAATGGCTGCAACAGTCTTCAAAATACTACCAAACATAAAAAAGGTTTTGCATGGAATAGTGTGATAGAACCAGGAATCACATGCAAATAGAATGTCCTGGTTTCCCCAGCCCTTTTTTCTGTAGTCTTCCAAAGTGTTTCCATGGTAAAATATACAAAGTTAAAAACAGAGCTAGCATTATCTCAAGAATGATCTCTGGTTTTCTCAAGGAAAGAAAAGAAAAGAAAAAAAGAGTTGTAAGCACCTTGGAGCATGTTTATGTCCTACCACTGTATCTGTCCCATTTACTCTTGGTTTCCTGCTCATGACCCTGAGTAAATTTCTGTCTTAGTCCTGGTACTGTCCTTTATAATGAAGGGCTGTAGTCCAAATTTTCTTACTTCTCCTAATTCAGTGTGGCAGTTTCCCAAACTTATACTACAAACTCACACTTCTTAGGATTGTATCTTCTTGATATAATCTGCTTAGTGGTCAAAATGAGGGAAGTTCATTGTCATGAAAGTTGGAGATGCTCACCTTCACTCAGTGAGGTTAAAGTGTCTACAGGTTTTCCATGCTGAATAGGGAATTGTTGGCAAAAAGGATGTGTACTGTTCCCAGAACTGGTTTTCTTTTTTTCCTGTATTTTTTTGTATTTTTATATGTGCATGTGTGTGCACCTGGAAGCTATGACGACCCTGGGTGACTGACTCCTATTCAGAGAGGCAGCTGAATAAAGCCTGCCCCCACCTCCTGCCTCTGTAGTTCAAGGAGGTCTCCCATCCAAGTACTTGCCAGAGTTGACCCCACTTAGCTTCCAAGATCTGATGAGATCAGGGTTGCCTGGGTTATCCAGGGCAGAGCTCCAGACTTGGATTTCTTAATTAGGAAAGGAGGCTGCACACATGGAAATTCTATACAATACCCTATATATTCAACCACAAAGGATGATGGTACTAGATGTAAATGTTTTGGGCATGGGTAAACGATTTCAAAACTGACCTTTCCCCCCTTTTTATATAAATACCAAAGAATATATGTTGACAAATCTTCTTGCTACTAAAATATAACTAACAAAATGACCTGCATCTGTGTTAAATGTGTGTATAATAAATAGATTACAAAGACTCGTGAGTAGGGGAAATGCTGTTTTCTTCTTTGCTGCCAGCTGCCCTCAGCTGCTGCCAATGTTGGCACTTTATTTCTTTCCTCAGTTTCATTGGTCCTTCCCCTTTCCAAGTGCCCCCCCCCCATAATTTCATGTAAGTTATTTTGGTTTAAACGCAAATACAAAAATAACAAGAAGCAAGAATAACAGTAACAGATTTATTTAGTCATGAGATCTACATACTTATTAACTAATATGGAGGTGTTTAAAAAGTACAAAAGTAAACTACATCAGGTACCACCATTTTTTACAATCACACTTTTCGTACTTCCAATGACGTTAACATTGAATAAAATTAATGTTTTTAATCTTTAAAGTCTACTTACTGCAACACAACCAGGAACATTAACATGAGCTACCTAGCACAGTGACTTGAACTTTCAAACTTACTCTGATGCCACAAAGCAACCAACCACTATCCCTAAAGAGCTGAGACAGTGGAGGAGTGAGTAGCATGGAACAGACACAATACCACACAAAGTTTGAAATTTGTAATGCTTTTTTCCCCTAAATTTTAATTTATATTGTTTTACATCATTCTTAACAGATGTATCACTTACAATAAAGTTATTACCATTCTTTTGAGTCTATTACATTATTTCATTTCTAACCATTTATACAGTCTATTCCATCTTTTCTTAAATATATCATCATCTTTTCCTTGTACATTCAGTGTCAAATTGTCCATTTCTGCTATATCCAACAATTTATATATCCATTCTTCTCTTGAGGGTATTTGAAATTTGTAATGCTTGATTGCGGTGGTGGCTGGTGCCCAGTGGAGCTGGTAGGGCAGAGGGCAGTAAATGGTGGGCAAAGTCAGAGCAAATTAACTCTGATTTTGTCCCTCCCACTTGTCCCTTGCAAACTAAAGGCCAGACTAAATGTTACAGGCTTTAAAGAGTTCTCCACAGCCACAGAGCAGCTGTGGGCAATGGCTTCTTAAAAAAAAAAAGAGCCCAAATAGCCTTGGAATGGTGTCACAGGAGAGGAAGGACTCCCACCTCCCCACCCCCCAGCTGCTTTCTCATGTGAAACTGCACTGGGGGGGAATTATTTTTCTGATTTTTCTGTTCCATGTGCAAAGATAATCAGTATGGAGCAGCAAAATTGGGGAAATAACTGCCTCCAGTGCAGTTTTTACATGGGGTGTGTGTGTGTGTGAAGGGGAGGCAACAACCTTTCCTCCCTGTGTTGTGATGTTCTGATCCTGTTTGGGTGTCAGATTCCACTGGGGCTGAGTCTGAGTGCAGAGCTGTCTCACCCTCTAGGGTAGCTGGCCAAATGTCTCAGGATAGAGCTTCAGAATAGACCAAGCTGAGAGGGTTTCTCTTCACCCAATTTCCACACTCTGCTCTGTCAATTATCTATCACCACCTGCCAGGGGAGTGATCTGGCTCATCCCCCCTGGCTGCTCCTGGGCATATTTTTTAAATGCTTCTCCAAGGGAAGGCCAATCCTGGGCTCAGCCAATCCTCCCTCCCCATCCCAGTCCCGGAGAAGACAGACTCTTAGGTCAATGGATACTTGCCTTGGCTTGATGAGCTCACTGGCCCTTCACCCTGGACTTCTTTAAAAAGCTGGGTGCTCTACCTGACCTCCTTTAAGAAGGTCAGTGTTGCCTGCTTTCCCTGCCCCTTTGTCAGAGTTCCCTTGGGTGTCAGTGCCAGGGTCACCTCTGGTAGGAACTCAGATGGGTTGGCTTCTGCTGCTGAACACATTACTGAGAGCTGGCTAGGGTCCTTCAAACTGACTGACTCCTGAGTAGACTCCATCAAGACCACAACCTGCTGCAACCTGACAGACAGGCTGCAACCAGCCTCAGGGCTTGCTGGTGCAACATACTTTTAGCGGGGCTTGCATTAACCCCAGACATTGGATTCCCCCTTTATAAAAAAGAAGCCATTCTCATTTCTTAGAAGCCATAGATCTAGGGATCCCCAAAACTTTAAAAATATAACGTTTAACTTGGCCCTTAGAACACTCAAGCACAGTAATCAGTTTCTTAACAGATAACATGTCAATGAACTTAAAAAGGGTCTCTTACCTCAGTTCAGTAGGTCTGTGTGCTGTCTTGCTTCTCTTAAGGGGAAAATGGTGTGGTCTCCACCACACCTTCCAATCATCTCTATCCACAATCAGCCCTCCAAACACTTATTAATACCACCTAGGTAGATTTCTCTCTCAATCTGGTACATTTTATAAACAAAATAGGAATAAATGTTGTTAATAAAGAACTGCAGACTGCAATTGTATCCATATTTACTTGAGAACAGAAAGCTACTGGAGTCAGTTTACTTCCAATCATATAACTGGTCTGATAAATCAAAATGAGTCCAGAGGATGGGAAACTCTTTCTGAGAGTGTAATCCTATGCAGAATTACTCCAGTCTAAGCCAATTAACTTCAGTGGACTTAGACTGGAGCAACTCTGCACAGGAATGCACTGTAAGGATCCTCCACCACCTTTGGCCAATATTCTTACCAAAAAAGTCCTTTCTTTTTTTAAAAAACAGAGACTGTACATTTCTGTGCTCACTTCGCCTGCTTTTATTGTTTTAAAAAAGCCTAATCTCATAGACAGATGACTAGTTGCTAGTACTACTGCACCATAAATGCATATGATACTTGGACTTAGCAGTGCAAAAAACTTTTTAAAAAATCAGCCTTCTGACCCAAGAAACAGAAGGAGCACATGGGAAAGAGTTCAGATTTCAGTGTGTGCATGACAGAATTTTAAAATTCAAAAGCCAAAGCCATGCAATACCTTTCATTACTACCAGCCAATACAACCCTGCACAGTATACAATTTTTCAAGTTCTTCAGAATTCTTCAACAAGTTAAAAAGCAAATAGAAAATGGGGTAGGGAGTAGTGCTTTAGGCAGTCTAGTGGGAAAGAGTAGAGGGGTTTGCTATGCAGTCCTAAGCATGTTGGTGATGTAACCTCCATGAAATAATTGGTTGAGTAGAGGTGAAGTATGAACGGAGACCAGCGGCACTGGAGGAAACTGTTTGCTGGGGGATCTGTATACAATTCTAGGTGCTTATCACCTTGTATAAGGTAATTGAAATTTATATATCTGAAATGTTAATTGGAAAGATGGAATAAATTTAGTATGGCTGTTATTACTGAAATCATATTGTTACTGTAGGGATGTTGTGATGGACTGCACTTTTAAAAGCTTAGAAGTTGGAAAAAAGGCATTCCGGTTCAACCTAGCCCTAAAGAAGGCCCTTCACCTTGATATGGCTGATCTGGCCACCTGGATCCACACCATAGTAACACCAGTACTAGACTACTGCAATGCACTGGTCTCCCCTCAAAATCAGTTCAGAAACTCCAGTTGGTGCAGAATGCTGCAACTACATTTGTACGGAAAGTAATTATATAATGGGGGACACACACATCCTTGATTGCAGAAGTTCATTTTTTAAAAAAGAACAACCTTCCCCACCATATTTTTAGATAAAGTTTTCTTGTTTAAAAAAGTAAAAAAAAATGCAAAATGGAAAAATGCTGGGCCCTCACTGATTGATCAGTGGTACACCAAGGTGCGGGACCATTTCATGATGGATAAAATTTCAACTGGTAGTACACAATCAGATCCTTATTCAGCCTACCAGGACTTTATTAGTAAGTGGTTGCCTGTTTTAGAATGAATGGACTATAATCTACACAGTAAAAGTTCTTTTAAATCACATAGTAGTTATGAATGTATAAAGTTATTGTAAAATTGATTAGATAGTTTAAATAATCTGCTTCTTGATTTAGAAGATACTTGTTCTATAATATTCCCTTTTTCACTATACAGCTTTGGAACTAACATTGTTATTGTTTGTACACTCTTTTTAATGTCTGTTGTTATTTTATTTAAATAATAATTTATTTAATAATAGTTTATTTTAAAAAGTAACAGTCAGACCGCCATGAATTGTCATGGATTGCTTTTTTTTTTTTACATTCTCCCTCAAAGCTGCATCAATTTATCTTCAGCTTTACAATACAAAACCCTTCTTTCTCTTCCTCATCAGGCCAAATGAACCAGGAAACAATTACTCCATAAATCTTCAACAACAAGCTCCCATTTCCCCTATTCTTTCCCAGACAGCACACCAGAGCACAGCACAGCAGATGTTCCAACCAGACCAGGCTCTGACTGAGCAGCCAAGCAAAACCACACTTTTCCTCTACCCAAATCTCACTCTGTACCTATATGTATGGACTGGTAACTTCCATTTCAATCTATCTGAAGACATGTGCACACAAAAGCTTATACCCCAAATAAAACGTTGTTGGTCTCAATGGTGTCACTGGACTAGGGTTGCCAATCTCCAGGTGGTACCTGGAGATCTCCTGGGATTACAACTGATCTCCAGGTGACAGAGATCAGTTTACCTGGAGAAAATACCCATTTCAGAAGGAGGACTCTATGGCTTTATACCATTGAAGTCCCCCCTTTTCCAACCCCACCTTCCTTAGGCTCCACCTCCCAAAATTAGAGGCAAATTAGAGCTGGAGCAAAAAGATGCGCGGTAGCACTATCAGACAGGTCCCTGAGATGCCGCACAGACGCCAATAACTGGCGATCACACGGCGATGTTGAAGCACATCAAAGGGTTTCACTTTCACATTCTTGTGCATGCGCAATCTTACATTTCTTCGCATACTGTGGAGGCTTGGGAAAAACACATCCGGTACGACAGGATGCATGCGCGTGCTGGATGCGCCGGATTAACTCCACTTCCGCGATCTGACGCTCACCTGCGACCCATGTTTTCCAGTTGCTACTACCCTTTTGCTGGTACTTTTTAAATCCGCTTCTTCGGGCCAACAGTACAGGTTGGTGATGGGTGCACTACGCTTCCCAGATGTTGCCATATGATCATGCCCGTTTGATGCGCCCTTAACCCATCCATTTTGCGGGGCAAATCCTCCCGTGTGACCAGGGCCATAAGATAGCAAAGATACATTTTATTTGTGCATCACTACTAAAACCTTAATGCATCACATCTTTGCAATAGTTTTGCTGTCAACCTCCTGTTTCATTTCCGAAGGTACCTGAAACACCTGAACAGGTAAAATAAAAAGGAGTATAACTTTATTTAAAACAACAACAACATTTGGTGCTATACTTCCTTTTAATAAATCACAATGCTAATCTGTTGCAGCCTCCTTAACCTTGGAAAGTAATAGATGTTTTATCATACTCATTTTTATACTGTTTCTCGGTACAGGAGGTAACTATATATTTGACATAGCCATTCCACATGAAAGCCAGAGATCCAGTGCAGACATGAAGCTAATACAAATGCTAAGGTTTCCATGTTCACTTCACCAAGTTTCTTTGTATATGTGGAACTTCTTTATTCAACTCACTGCATACAAATGCTGCTCACTTTCACAGGAGCACTGTGATTCAGATCCATGAGGATAAGATTTTTTTTTAAAAAACCACCTACACAAGACAAATAACATTCTTTTTTGTCTCATTACTATGGATAATAGGAGATGTAGACCTTAGGCGTACAAACATGTCACATGGTGTAGTTGTTGGTGGTCTGGGCCATGTAAGACTTCCACAATACTTCAAATTTCAGAGTTTCACAATAGTGGTGTATGAAGCTTTTGGACTTCAGAAACTCCCCTTTCCCCATATTCGCTGATTTTTTAAAAAGTCTCTAGATTTCATAATATAAACTTCCAATTTTCTTATTATACTAAACCATAATTGTTTAATTAGCACTTGGTGGCATTTGTGATCATACCCCCCCCCAACACACATGTGTTACACTGGTCTTCAGCTAAACTGTATTTACTTCATTTTAGTGACAATGAAGCCTGTTGGCATCATCATTATTGTCACTGACTTGTAAGCCACTTTGAATTCCAGCTGGCAGAAAAGAAGGATAAAAGTTTTGAAAAGACAGGTAAAAATAATGAAAAGTTATCAACTTGTTTCCCATCTTGCACAACCACAGTTTTATCCTCTCAATATCCCTGTAGACTAGGGTAGGCAAAAAGAAAATGCCTAGCTTAAGTTTACTCAGTGAGCATCATGGCAATCAGAAATTTAAAGCTGGGTTTCCCCTTTGTAGCCTGCTGTCTATGGAATACCATTCTCCTTGAGGCCAACATTGCAACTACACTATTTTCTTTTAGGTGCCAGACCAAAAATATTTCTGTTTACCCAGGCGTTTAACTGAGGGACAGATAGTTTAAGCATCATTTTATAGTCTTTTTTTAGCTTGGGAAATGTTTAAATCCATTTTAAAATGCTTTATATTATGCTCTGATGCTCTGATGTGTTTGAATGGTGGAATGTAATAATTGTATGATGTTTGATATCTAGATTATTTTGTAAGCCGCCGTAGGCAGGTTCCCTGGAGAGATGGCACATTCATTTTTCAAACAAATAAATACTACATCTCCCCCCTCTGTTGGCTGGGCTACAGACAGGAAAGATTGGGTGGATTATGGGGGCCCTCTCTATTGTTATTATTTTTCAGTTAAAACAATGTATGCTTAATATGTTTCAAATTCTAGTTCTCTATGGCTCATGGAAGATAGCTCCATCAATGACTCTTAGCCATTATGGCTAAATGAAGCCAGAAGGTTTGGAGGCAGTATATCTTGAATAGGTGCTAGGATGTAACAGTGGGAACTGTTGACTTCCATCCCCTATTTGTGTACCTTCCAGGACATCTGCTTGGCCATTCTGAGAAACAGGAGGATGACCACTTTTCTGATGTAGCAGCATTGCTCTTGTGTAGAAACCTTCTGACCTTTTAGGTGTGAATATGGAATGTTTTTCTTTTAATGTAAGGGAGGACGAGGAGGAGAAGACTGGATTTATACCCCACCCTTCACTACCCAAAGGAGTCTCAGAGCAGTTTACAATCCCTTTCCCTCCCTCTCCCCACAACAGACACCCTGTGAGGTTGGTGGGGCTGAGAGAACTCTCTTGAGAACTGCCCTTGATAGAACAGCTCTGAAAGAATTTATGACTGTCCCAAGGTCACACCAGTAGCTGCATGTGAAGGAGTGGGGAATCAAACCCGGAGTGGGAAGCATTCAGATAGGCCATTTTCCTACTTCCTCTGGTCATGTATTTCAGCTCTCAAACTTGATCGTTTGGCATATGCAAGACACCAGATATCTTAAATAGATTAAATACATGCTTGATGCCGCTCGACCAGTTTCTGTTCACTTATCCTCAAAAGAAAAAAGAAGCAGTTTTTTTCTTTGCATATATTATTATACTATTTACAGAGATGAATTAATAAGCTTGTAGAAGATTATGAAGTGTGTTCCTCTTGAACCAGCACAGACAAATCTCGTTGCAGGAGCTTTTGAACCATTTGAAATAGCTTGTTACATTTGCTGTGAATGAATGT
This sequence comes from Gekko gecko, assembly GCA_029375565.1. NCBI lineage: Eukaryota > Metazoa > Chordata > Lepidosauria > Squamata > Gekkonidae > Gekko > Gekko gecko. The sequence goes on along the minus strand of JAPDNY010000003.1, from coordinate 147,834,906 downwards.
AAGATGAACTAGTATTAAGAATAGTTACTGAAAATGAAGCAGTGCAGGAAAAGATGTGAGTCCATATTAGGTTAAAAAAAGGCAATGAACTAAGGGGAAAAGACACAGAGGAGGCAAAGAACTGAAGTTAAGAAAAACTCAGGAAGATGGGGATAAACATTAACAGGGACTGGGACCCTGAAGGGCCCTGTGCCTTTGGGAATCTGGGTCAACAGACAAGTAATTGAAACAGCAATGAGTTAGGTGTAAGGCAAGGAGGAACAGGATGAATTTCACATGTCAACTTGAATAAACTTTTTTTGTCTGCCTATCTCTAGCTGTGCAGTAATTACACATGGTTGGCAATAACTTTTCTGATCTCGTAATACTGTCTTCAACATCCATTCTGGTTCATCATGTTCTTTTGCTTGATTGGCACTTTAAAGAACAACAGCAACACAGTAGTCAGTGACCAAATGACTGACTGCTGTTGTTAAAATAGTAAAACATTAAGGAATATATAAGCCGAACCAGCAGCCATACTTTCCTACTCAAGAATGAGAGAAGTTTCCCAAGACCCTATTATACTTGTTTTTGACATTTTTCTACCTAGGTAGCTCATGCAGTAATCATATCCCGTACTGGCATTCCCTTTCCCATGAGAGCTGCTCTGTTGTTTAGGGTTTTAAAGCAGCTGAGATAAAGCAGCATATTTTCTGAGGCCCTTAGGTAGAGTTTTCACAGTTTCACTGATTATATGTTTTGTAGCAGGTGGGGACGTGAAGATGCAGCCAACATATTCTTGGCTGGTATATCCTGTGTTCCTTTGGCCTTTATTGCAGATTTCTTCATGAAACATTTAAAATTATTGTTAAATTTTAATGTAGCATAATAAATAAAACTGAAAATAAAATGAATAGAGATCTTCAGAAAGGCATAATGATAGCTTCTATCACAAGCTTTATTTCAGAATACAACCAACATTATCTACTTTTAAACAAATGTGACTGAAGCTGTTCTTCTGACTTCTGCAATAATATATTTTGTCATTGGAACTATCCTCCAGATATGAGTACTAGTGAAGATTCTCTTTTTCCCAGTAAGTAGTTATAACTTTTTTAGACACAGTTGGTAAATCTAATATCTGTTCCACATAACAACAGTATTTTTAGGTAGCATGATTAGAAATACTTAGAGGTCAGGAGGAATACCCAACATTTCATTAATAAGATCATATGCCAAAGCATATAGATTTATTTATAAACAGACCCCCCCATGCTCTAAGTCTCAAAAGGAAGCTTTGAATCTCTCTCTCTCTCACTCACTCACACATAGACACTAACAGCAAGTGACTGGTGAGTCAGTTATGTGAGGTAAAAGGTGCAATTGCTTGCTGTTGTGTTTTTACATGACATTACAAATGTCTCTGGCAATTCCAACCATAGCACTAGGAAGAATGTGTGAATGCTGCAGCAATTTGATTAGGCTTCTGTCTGATTTTTCAGGTCATTGTACAATCAATATAAATTCCAACTATTTTTATTTTTTTTAAAAAAATATATTGAAAGAACTGTTACCAACAATACAGAAAAATAAACAAGAATTACAGTGTGTCTTATGAGCTACACGAGCAGGCAAAACAGCAGCAAACTTCTAATAAACATTCAAAGTATGTATTTTTGTGTCCGATTTAGTTATTATGAATTTTTAGTCTCATTCAAATGAGAGATAATAACTGTAGTGAGTGGTGAATAGTGCGTAAGTTCAAGCTCGATATAACTTCTAATTAAATTCCGTCTATTAAAAAAACTATGTACTAATAATTGTAAACATTTGACTTTCCCCCTTTAATTTTTATTACGATTTCATTTGTATTTGACTTATTGGTTTTTCTCCCTGTTTGCAATGTTTTATAAATGTATGGTTATGTGAGTGACTGATTTTTTTTTAAGTGATTTGATGTCAGTTCGCAAGTTATTTCAACAAAGTTATAGTGATTTAATTCTGAGCTTCAGCTGGACTTCAGTAGTGATTTCTATATTGAAAAGAACTGCAGGCTATTGCATTATACTGTACTTTAGATTGCAAAGAATCTGAATTGCCCCCCCCAGTCGGAATAATGAGACAGACAACAGACTGGAATTAAACAAGGACCACTTTATTAACTATTTAACAGAACATTGCAGCAATAACAACTAAGCAAGCATGGAACAGGCAAGGCAGGCGTCACTTCCCTGACCAACCCCCTTGCCCTTAAAGGGCGGGTCACCCAGCTCCAGCCGTGAGCCATTTACTCTCTGGCTCGTGACTAGCAGCCCAGCAACTGGTTGCCTTCTAGGAGCCCCTACCCCTGAAGCCTTTCAACTTGCAGGGAGGAGCCTGCCATAAAAGGTTCCCAGTGGAGGTGATCACCATTCCCCACCCTGGACCCTGAAATCCGAAGGCAGTTCCTGATGACCACCTGTTCCCTAACGGGATATGCCGAAAGGTGCTCACCAGTTCCGTTTCTTGCTTGCATAAACCTGCCATAGCCAAGGTCAAGCCTCTGCTTTGGCCTTTGCTCCCCACTCAGCAACCTAGTGCCGACCTAATTCCTTGCTGCAAGTCCTGTAAAAGATCCTATTGCCCTTATCAGACAAGTGCACCCCATCACCCTATACAGGTCTAGAACCAGACCCGTATGGTGGGTGCAGCAAAAACTACCCTGAACCATGCTCCACAAATTTCCTCAGCTGATGGTTAAGCTTTACGCCTAGCAAGGGTCTCCCAAAATTGTGCCATACCTGGCGGGGCAAAAATAGCCAACCTGAAGAACTGCACACTGGGCCATCTTGCTCTTATCATCACAAGGACTGCCGCAGCGTGTAACATAAGGGCCTTGATGGCCTGACTATCAGCACACCGGGCCACCTTGCTCTTATCATCACAAGGTCTGCCTCAGCGTGTAACATAAGGGCCTTGATGGCCTGACTATCAGCACACCGGGCCACCTTGCTCTTATCATCACAAGGTCTGCCTCAGCGTGTAATACAAGGGCCTCAACAGCCAGACTATCAGCACACCGGGCCACCTTGCTCTTCTCATCACAAGGTCTGCCTCAGCGTGTAACTCAAGGGCCTCAACAGCCAGACTATCAGCACACTGGGCCACCTTGCTCTTATCATCACAAGGTCTGCCTGATGATCTGCACACTGGGCCACCTTGCTCGTATCATCACAAGATCGGCCTCAGCATGTAACCCAAGGGCCTTTATGGCCTGACTATCCACACACCGGGCCACCATGCTCTTATCATCACAAGGTGTGCCTCCGTTTGTAGCACAAGGCCTTAATGGCCACATAAGGGCCTTATCAACCAGCTATCAGCACACCATGCTGTTTTGGTGTCATCACCACCAGATCCACATCAGCCTGCAACATGAGGGCCTTGCTGGTCAGCCATTGGCACGCTGGGCCATCTTGCTCCTATCATCACCATGGCTACCTCAGCTTGTAACACAAGGCCTTGCCATGCTGTGGCCGCAAATGGTGACTCATCATCTCACCCCCCGGCCTGCAGCACCTGAAAGAAGAACCACATTAATAACATTAAATTTTCAATCCCGCAGGACCAGCCCTAGGCCAGATACATCCTTACACGACTAACAACTAGTTCCCTGATCTGTTGTGCCCGAAGGCTTGCCAGCCCTCATATAAGCTCCCCAGGTGGAAGGGGCGAGAGCATCCGACCAGGGAACTGGCCAGCCTCTAGAGGACCAGCAAAGGCAGACGTAACCTGCCACTTGGCTTCGACCAGAGTTTTCCCACCAAAAATACCCAATCATATGAATTCAAAAATTTTTCATACAAACTCGTCTCATAACCCCTGAGGACCCTAGTCCTATAGTATGTTAGGCTCAAGCCCTTCAGGGACTCAATATTCTTATAACAAATGCCTGGCTGGGCACCACAACTTTGCATGCACAGACGAGGCAGCCAACCAGCTGCTGCAGCTCCAGCAAAGTAATCTGCTTCTCCCTAGCTGTGTCAATTAAATGTCTGGTCAGTAAAATTCACACTGCCCTGCATCTTTCCTTCTTACCTATAGGCAGTCATCAAAATAATGGGCAGCGCTGCATAGTCCTGTCCTGCCACGCAAGGTCCATTCCAAAAAGAAACTGAACCTCTCAAATGCCAAAATGACACCGAGCATCCCATGGGAAGGGTCCTATCCATGAGGAATTTGCCCTCTAAAGCACCACCCAGCAGCACAAAATCTGGTAGGTAGGCTGGGAGGTAGAAAGCTGACTTGATGTCCCATTTTGCCAATTCCGCACTCTGTCCACAACGGTGTGCCCTCAGATGGCCTGATCAAATGACGTTAACTAACTGAACATAACTCCCCACGTGGGCATGACAAGTGGTGAACGAGGCGATACTCACCAGGTGCCTTGTACAACACAACTCCCATTGGGGAAACCCTAAGATTGGTAACTGGGGGGAATGGAAAGGGGCAAGGACCAATGCCCCCAGTAAGCTGTGAAGTCTAGTGAGCAAAAAATTCAACCCTGTGACCACTAGCATCAAGCCCTGAGCAGGCGGCCCGGCCATCACACAACCAGCCTGCTCAGAGTCATCCCTCCCGAGCCAAGATAAAAACTGTGTAAGCCAGAGGCCCAGAAAACCGAGCTAGCCTGCACCCACACAGCTTATAAGGAACACCACCAAGGCTCCACCCTCCTTGCATTGCTTGGCAATTTCCCCAAAGTATGTTCTCACTCCCCATAACTGAGTTCGAGTTAGGAGCACTATAAAGTCACCTTTTTCCAGCTAAGGTAACCTAAACCTTAAAGCAAAAGCTTCCAAGAGGTAAACGTGAGCCTGTCAACTGGGGTAATTCCTCACCCCATGCTCCAGAACCTTAACTTGAATTATGTCTGGGGGAGGGGGTTGTATCCACACCTCCTCCTGAACACTCATCTCCCCAGCCCCCTACCGTCTTTTTATTTTGGGGCCAAATATATATATATATATATATATATATATATATATATGCATGGGGCCTCCCAGCAAATGGGTACTGCTGAACCGCCCGCCCGGGCGTGGGTACCTGCCTGCCTTGGGATCACTGAACTGAATGGCCACTACCAGACCTCATTACCAGATCTGGGCTCTGCCCCCCCCCTTTTGGGTGATGATGGAGCAATGAACAGAATCATGAACAAGTTCTTCAATGTCACCCTTAAAGTTGTGTGATTCTCCAGTAGTCAGTACTTTGTTGCATTAATGGTCAGCTGTACTCCAACTAACAGCATTTTCTGCCAATAATGTGGTGCCTTCAACCTAAATAAAGAAATACATTTCTCAAACTGTTAATGTGCCTTCCACCAATTGTTACTGCACCTTCACTTCAGTCTAATCCAGTTGTCCTTATAATGTGTTCTGCACATAGATCAAGAGAGAGATAAAAGACATTAATCTGACAGTTTTGCTGATTGGAAACCAACCTGTTTGTCCCTATCCAGTCTTAACAGTACCCTCTTGCCCAGAGTACAAGTTTGAACATCCCAACAAACAATGTATGGGACATCCATCACTTTTAAAACCAACATCAGCTTGTCAAGGTTTACACAGTCAGAAGCTTAGTGGTAATCCGTAAAAAACAAGCTGACGTTTTTGCTTTTAAATTCTCTTGTAATTCTCAGTAACCAGCATAAATTTTGGCAATATGATCTCAGTGCCCCTTCCCTTTCTGTATCTGTCTTAAACATCTGTAAAAAGACACAGGAGCCAGGATGATTAAAGGGTTGGTGTGCCTTTTGTATGACAAGATGGGACCTTTCAGTTCAGATAATGGCCCCTTATGCACACACATCTCACTGCAGTTTCAGCATAGCAAGCCCTCAGTCCTGACTTCAAACCCTGCACCAGCCACATGCGTCATTCCCTTTCTCCCGGTGCATTTATTCTGCAGCCACAATTATTATGTAATAGATAGCGATGCATTTTTAACAGATAAACCCAAATACACCTCCATGGAAACCGATCACTTATCTGTGGTGTATTACTGATTACTGATCTATGGTGTAGTACTGAGAAGCCACCTAGTTAAAATCTGATGTTTTATGGACTGGCACCTCGGAAGACAGAGAGTAAAAGAAGAGATTGGATTTATATCCCCTCTCCACTCAAAGTCTCAGAGGAGCCCACAAACTCCTCTCTCATCCCCCCATCACAGCAAACACCCCATGAGGCAGGCGGGGCTGACAGAGCTCTTTCAAGATTTGAAATGTGACTAGAAATAAATAAATAAAAGCTGCCCTTTCATGGACAGCACTTGTCAGAACTATAGCTGGCCCTGCTCCCACCAGAGGCTTTTTAGCACCTCAAGCCCTTGAAGAATCTCTGGGCTGACAGGGTCATCCCACTCAGGCCCCAGCAGGAAGCCCCGTAGCCTCCACCGCAATAGATAACTGGTAACTTCCACTCACAAAATCTCCCCAGCTACAACTATAGAAAATGGCTGCTGTCAAAGTTACCTAAAATGGCTGCCTGGGAGGGACCTTCAAGATGGCCACCCCTGAATACCCTAACAAGATGGCTGACTCCAAAATGCTGGCCTAAGATGGCCTCCCCTGGGCAATGCCCTCCAAAGATGGCCACCCAGAAACCTCCCTCACACCAAAGGTAAAGAATAGGGAAATGGCCACCCAGCAAAGTCCCTTGGGGGGGGGTTGATCACCCAGTGTGGAGGGGGGGCAAATGCAGAGCTGGGGTAAAAAAATAAGAAATGTGGCCCAGGCAGTCTCACCAACTGCAGCCACCAAATGTGAAGGTGTGATGGGGGGAGGTTTTTTCTTTTCTGTTCTTTTCCTTTTTCTTGGTTTTTTTTTTTTTTGAAACAAGAACTGTGAGGGTGCGGGCTGACAGCCGCCCCCCCACCTCAGGCCTCCGCTGCTACTCAGCTGCTGCTGCAATGGGCCGTTCGCCCAGCCACCTTGCTGCCACATGGGTCGCTGCCACTGCCGCCGCCACCACACGAGCCGCCGTGCTGCCGAGCCGCCCCGTGCCAAGTGGTCTCCAGCCCCAAGCTGGCCCGTTCGAGGCCACAATGGCTGCGCAGCTCTCCTCTGCGTGCTCCGTTCTGAAGCGAGCACGTGGAGCAACTGCACAGGGCGGGAGCGGAGCCTGGCCCTTTAAAGCAGCCAGCTCCGCCCCCCGCCACGTCAGGATGCACAGCGTCCCCATCTGTTGCCATCTCCCTCCCTTGGAGCGGCAAATGAGCCCCCGCCCACCAGCGGCGTTGCCGGGCGGGCGGGAGCTCCATTCCATTCTTAAATATAGTTCATAAGAACATAAGAGAAACCATCTTGGATCAGGTCAGTGACCTATCCAGTCAAACACTCTGGGTGCGGTCAGACGTTTGTTTTGATCTGGCTTCGGTACTAATACCTGACGGATTAAAAATGCAAGTTCAGACGTCAATATCTGCCCCCCAGTTATTGAGGAGTCAGCATCCCATGGGCATCTGTGTTTGAACTGGATTAAATAGGCACATGGTTAAGTCCAGTTCAAACAGTTTTCTATGGATTCAATGTGCCTCTCTGGATGTCCGATTACTCTGTCACACAATTGTGTGATGCAGTGGGGGATGATCGTCTCTGACTTCGGCCATTTTTTTTTTTAGGTTTAGTGAGGTGTGCATATGTGCATATATGACTGATGGCTGAGAAGCTCTGTGTTGGCACTTGGTCACCCAACCAGTTGGTATAACAAAATTCCCCCGTTTACCTACTTGTTCACAAAATCATTTTAAAAAGTCCCCTCCATTCCAAGTGCCAAGGTGAATTCTAGGGTAAAATAGTCCCTTTCATTGTGCCAGCTGTCCTACAGCTCATCCCTGTAACTTGTTTCTTCCTCATATATCCCAACAGTTTTGCTAATATGGACTGACATGCCAGGAGATGAACCAATCACATTACAGCAGTCCATGGAGAGTGCGGAGGGATCAGTGACTTGTCTCTGCAGAGCAGTTTCCTACAATTGTTGTTGTGCACATGAGCAAACAGCTGAGGGTGTGGGGATGCAGATATGTGCATACAGTTGTCATGGCATAAAAAAAAGGGGTGAGGGTGTCTGAATGTTCCAACGTGGGGTGATCGTGTGTTGTGGTGGGTTCAGGATGGAATGTGTAATTGAACAAACTCTGTCTCAGAGAGAAACAGACTAATTAGCAGTGTTCACAGATTGTGTTATCTGTGTCACAAAGTGGACAAAACCCAAGTGCCATCAGGAGGTCCACCAGCGGGGCCAGACTCCAGCGAGGCCCCACCAAGCATCACTGCCCCAGAATACATGTTCCATCTATACCTTGTGGTTAATAGCCACTGAAGGACCTTTGCTCCAGATGTTTAGCTAATCCACTCTCTTGAAGCTGTCTCTGCTTGTAGCTGCCACCACTTTCTGCGACAGTGTTAATTACCCTATGGGTGAAGAAATACTTCATTTTATCTGTTCTAAACCTACTGCTCATTAATTTAATTGAGTGCCCATGAGTTTTTGTATTGTGAGAAAGGGGGAAAGTACTTCTTTCACTACCTTCTCTATTCCTTGCATAATTTTGTAAACCTCTATCATGTCACCCTTCGGTTATTGTTTCTCCAAGCTGAAGAGCCTCTTTAACCTTTCTTCATAGTGAAAGTATCATCATTTTAGTTTCCCTTTTCTGCATTTTGTCCAATGCTATAATATATTTTTGTGGTACAGCAACCAGAACTATACATAGTATTCCAAATGAGGTCGCACCATCGATTTATACAGGGGCATTATGATATTGACTGATTTGTTGCCAGTTCCCTGCCTAAGAATGCCCAGTATAGTATTGCCATTTTTATTACTGTTGCACACTGAGTCAACATTTTCAGTGAGTTTTTTACCACCACTCCAAAATCTCTCTCCTAGTCAGCCTCTGCCAGTTCAGACCCCCATCAACATGTATTTATAGTTAGGATTTTTAGCTCTAATGTGCATTACTTTGCAGTTGTTCATGTTGAACCTCATTTGCCACATTGATGCCCATTCCCAACCCCCTGCAGGCATTCTATCTTTATAATTGTTTTTTTAATTCCCCTTTTTATAAATTTCCTGTTTATGTGGATTTGTTAGTGGGAAGTCTGCTTACCGTATTAGGGACATGGAGAGACTAGTGCCCCGGCTTCCTCACCCTGCTGCTGAACTTGCACATTTGCTGAACTTGCACATTTATTCCCTCATTCCAGACCCTTTGTCACTGGAGGTGAGACACTTCAGCACTGGAGTAGGGCCTGCTACTTCACAGAGCTGGGCCCACTCATAGGAACCCTAAGTAAATAGCTTGAGCCAAAAACTCCACCCCCCTGGAGCCAATCACACTAATTGAAAGCTAACCAATACAGGAGGATGAGTGAGTCAGCCTCTGGTTGATTAACTATAGGTTGAGCTGAAAGAGAGATGTTTCAAGCTGCTGTTTACTTCAAATGCTAATTTAATTTCACATGTTAATTTAGCCCTGCTAGGCTTGGACTCTATTCTTGTTGGAAAAAAACTCTTCATTAAAGAACGTGAGACTTTGCTTAAAATTTTAGATTTAGATTAAAATTGGACCCTAGTTATTTGTTTTCCTTTTTTTGTTACAAAAACCTGCCTAAGGTTTAGCCTTATCTATGAACTCACTATCCCTAGTCTCTGGTATTATTATTTAAATCTATAGGTGTAAGATGTTTCAAATGATATTGGAATTTAAGCTAGTCCTGTGCCCTCAGTTTTAATTCTTGTCATTTGTTTGACCCTCTGTTTAACCCTTCCTGTACAACAGTAAAACTATCCAAGATCCTCTAAGTCTGTTTAGAACTAAAATTAGCTACTTCAGAGTAGCTTGAGCAGCTACAACCAATCTAAAATTAGAACTTGACCAGAAGATTGGAACAGAACTAGAATTAGTTACAACTGAGTGGTTTGAGCAGCTACAACACTGAGAAGTTACACAGTGTTGGTACCTAAAGGTATGTTTACTATTACCCTTACTATTTTAACCCTTTTCATTTAGCCTATCTTGACAGAATTATATATATATATATATATATATATATATATATATATATATATATATATATATATATATAAAATGCCACTTACTCTCTCCTCACATGTCTGCTAAACTCGCCCTTTTATTCCCTCACTCCGGACACTTTGTCACTAGAGCTGAGACACATCAGAACTGGAACAGGGCCTGCTACCTCATAAAGCTCCATTTTCTTGGAATCAAATTTCATTGAAATTTCATTGCATCTGTGTAATGTGTTTGGAATTGGGAGCAAGTTGGTCACAATTTTGCTTAGAGTAGAAAATTCATCTTGTCCCTTGTACCGTATTGTCTCTGTGTGCCTCTTGAAACACAGGTAGACATTTACACAGTTTTTAAATATATATATTCAGTATTGGAGGTTTTAACTCATTACCATGGCAACTGTTCACATCAGAATACTATTTTCCCCTCAAGCTATTTTAGTATCATTAAATCCTTGGTAATGTTTTATTATTTGCTATCTTTTAAGCCCATATGCATTTCTAATTTACTTAACAAATTACGTCTGACAAAATGAGAAAACTTACAACACAATAAACAAAACTATTAATTACTGCATGGAAGAGGGAGCGTCTATGTGTCTACAGCATTATGCCTTCAAAATAATGGCACAGAGTAATTAAGCACACACACTTACTATTATTAGGCTATAGATCCTTCCCTTACATTTATTTATTCCTTTTATTATTAAGCAAAGGAAAATCACATTAATTCTACCCATGATCTTTTTTCCTCCTCCTAAAATGAAGCAAAGCAAAAGTGAAAAGCAGGCAGCTTGATACAGCTGGAAAGAAATAAAAAAAGTATGTTTCCATGGTAACAAAAGTGTCATTTGTTATACTTTACTCATTAGTGCATTAGAGGTAACCTTATCAAGGAGAGAGAGAAAGTCCTCAAAATTTAGGAAGGACATTTGAAACAGAAAAAGACATTTCTAGAAAGCTAGTATTCCTGGTTAACATTCAAGAGGCAGGCTTGACAACATTTAATTGTATGGTATGTTCTTACTGCTTAAGAAATTTCAGCCACTTGCCTGGAATGCTTCCATGAGCAACAGGCTACCTGTAACAGCAAAACCATGAAAAGTGAGAAGCTGATCTCATTAAAATCAATGCAAATCTGGCATAACTCCACTGATTTCAGATATGCCATGCCTATAAAGGAAAAAATTCTGAACATTAATGCAGACACATGTCCAATCTTACTTCAACTGAAGTGAAATGCATTGAGAGCTTTTTTGTTGAAATCAATAGGAACAGGCCCCTGATTAGTTTCTTTGTCAAATATCAAATTAGTTAATGGGAAAATGTGCACAATTTACAAATTGGATTAAGGATTTCTAGATTCTTCCTTTCAAGAGAAAAAGGAAGACAGATAAAAACATTTTGAAGGCCAATAGTAAAATCTCCCTATCATTCAATTCACCTTGAAGAGTCTGTAGAGCTTCATAAGTTTAATGTTCCATGTATTTGGTAAGACAGACATCCCTGTTCTCTGCTCAGCTGCTGACCTATATCAATCCAGTCCAAGATATGCTGGGCAATTATACTACTTAGGCGCTCATGTGATGCTAATTTAATGATTTCACCACCATATATTTCTTTCTAAAAACTATTCTTATACAAGTATTAGGAAATGCTTACAAATAACAAATATCTAGATTAAATTTGATCTGGAAAAGAAATGTCAAGAAGCCCAAATAAAAGTCATATGAAGCAAATCTTTGAAGATACAGTAACTTTGATGTGTACAAAAGTGCTTCCCTCCCTGTAAGGGAGTACCTTTTCACTCAAATGGAGAGGACACTTTGCCTTCATCAAAATGACAGGGAAAGGCCACTACTGCAGCATTGAAATGAACAGGAAAAGCCACTGAAATAGAGCTCTGTACCTTGGATACAAATATTAGGGATAATTTTGATTTTCTCCTCTTCTGCTGTTATGAGCAGAAAAACCATGCTCTGATTTTGCTTCTCCCTCAGACAAATCAAACCTGTGATTCTAATCATGCTGATAAAAGCAGGAAGTGATTGATACATTGATTGCTGCTTTCTCTACTTCCCAATCTGTATGCAATTGACTATATGACAAAATCACTAAACACATTCAATGTATAAATATCCAGTAAAGAAACTCATGATGTGATGGTCCATTCAGCTGCTTGTGACCCATTCGTGGCTGTTTGATGGGTTGCTGTACTCCTCCTCAACTTTGCATAGTATACCAAAATTAGCTTTTATGCATATTATGATGGCCCAGTCCACTTCCCTCCTTCAGAGGCCATATTTTCCCTCTTTTTCTTTCCCTTTTGTGACTGAGCCACCCTAGTTGTCTGTTTTCTTCTTTCCTGAAGAATTCTGGCTGTCCACCCTGTCACAATATAATATTTTCGCTGTTTGCTCAGCCCAGGAACTTGAGGGAAGAAATGGGAGCCCCCTTTAACTTATACAACTTAAATAGCACTTGAGAAATTTTTATATTCCGAATTAACAAAATGATTTATTTAACATAGAGGGGAAAGGTCAAGCAAAATCAGCAGTAAAATTTCTGAGGTAGCTCCGTATAGATAACTCTGAGGTGAAATCAGTACATGCACAGACCTTACTTCTTATGTTCCAGGTTAATGAGAGTTTCTTAAGCTATTCAGAGTTACTTAAAATCTTTGAGAGGCTTTTGTTCCAGTGTTTTCCAAACACTCCAGCACACTTTCTTTGAGAATTCTCTGACTCTTTTGGTTCCCAGAAGGCTGGCACAGTCTTTTTGGTACCCAATCCCCTTCTCTTGAAACACCAGTAATCCTGAGTTTTTAATTGGTTCTTAAGGTCTCTAAATACAGTTTCTAACCACACCAGACCAGGAATCTCTACTCTTTAGAGCTACCAACTTGTTTAGACTGGGTAGGGAAATTCCTTCTCTCTCTAGAAGAACTATCCCCTTTCCTTGGCCTGGAGTCTCCATCTAATTACCCACTCATCCTTACCATCTTTCCCCAGTTCTTCTGTCTGTGTTAAACTGCTCTCAGTCAGGGCTGAATTTCAAAACTGTCAGTACTCAACTATTCTCAGGGCTGAAATCAGATTCAGCTCTCCTCAGGATCCACTTCAGAAGTCTTTCTCTGCTCAGTTGATGCTAGCCAGTCAGATTGCCTGTCATTCAAGGCTCTCTGCCTCTGTGAAGAATTAAGCCTTCACAGTCCATTATCTCTTTATGCAGCACTTCTAAGCTTTTCAAAGTGCAGTTCACCATACATGCATATTGACACGTAGCACCATTTAGCTCTCCTCCACCACTCATTGCTGCATACCACTTCTCTCCACAAGAGGTTTATCATATGCCCACTTCTGGCAGAAGATCTTCTGCCACCTACCTCCCCTCATCAGGAAACTGGCTGGTGAAACAGGGAAGCACAATCATCATCCCCGCATGATGATGCAACTTTCAGACCTGGAAGGAACATCATCACATGGGAATGACAATCATGCCCCCCCACAAGTTCCCACCTCCTCTCATCTCCTGCCAGTTGCCAGGACATTCCTTTTTTATATATATAAACACTTTATTGGAGTTTTATAGCAAATAATCCACAATTTTTGCAGAACTAAAGAATAGAAAACCCTGAACCTTTATACTAAATACTACTATAAAAGCATATTAGCAAAGCCAATACAATACTTAGAATCATGTTCAAAAGTTATAACTTTTACAAAAACTTATGCAATATTTTAACAAAATACAAAGTTGAGTGTCACACTACAGTGAATTAATCTACCTAAACAACAATTTAGAATATGTAATTTATAATTTTCATAACCATTTATGAAGTTGAGACCAATCAGATGGGATAAATTGTTGTTGGGACAACAAGTCCATAACTGGGTACCATTTTGCAGTGAATGTGGAATGTAATGACTAGTGAGCATTAGAACCTATTTCAACTGAGACAAAGTCCATAAGATAATGAGACCACAATTTCCTATATCATACCTCAATACTTGGTGGTTTTCCATTATGATGCTATAGCAGTCTTGGCAGCATCCAACATGACTTCAATAGTGGATCTATGTGGGTGGGAAGATAAATCCTTGGGCCAAGAGTTCAAAAATAGAGTTTCAGGTGTAAGAGGGACCAATATTGAAGTGACTTTTTTAATTACTCCATCCAAAAATGTTTAATTATCTCGCACCGCCACCAACAATGAGCAAAATTTCCGATTTGATGGCACCCTTTCCAACAATAAAGTGAGTTTGCTGAGGAAATATGGGAAAGCCTCTGTGGTGTGGCATACCATCTCATCATGATTTTCAGATTCTGTAAGTGTATTGACAATGTCTTAGAATTATTTACCTTGCAGGACCAAAAATCATTCCAGAATTCATCCATAAGAGAGATGTTGCAATCTCCCTGCCATGAAGATTGGTAGGGCATCAATTTGTTGCAAGTAGGCATGATTAGAAGTGAGTATAGAGCAGATATTAGGCCAGTGTTCTTAGATGTAAAAGAGCGTATTATATGTTCCAAGTCTGTTTGGGTTGTAGTTAGGATTTTAGTAACATCAGTTTGGTGATACATGTGACTCAATTGCAAATAAAAGAACCAGGGAATAGGATGTCCTAATTTTTTGTCCAATTCATTTTTACTCAATATACCATGTTTCGTGCCTATGTCCAAAAGACGTGATATTTTCCTTTCTCTCCAAAATTTAACCATACTGAAATCACTTCCAGGTAAAGACCACTTTTGGTTGAAAAAAGTAGAGTACATAGATATTTTAAGGAGGAATTTGTTGGCTGAAGCAATGGGGAAAGTAAGTCCATGGAGGCACAACTTCTGTTTGTTGTCTTAGTCTGGGCCCAGATTAAATCATCCAATGATATGGGGTGCAACGCATCATTGCACATATCTACCCATAAAGGCTTATCAGGAGTTCTCAGCATCTTGATCCCTTGGCCATCAGTATGGCCCTATAGTATATCTTTAAATCAGGAAAGGCAAAACCTCCCCAACTGTGGGTCTCCTTAAGATATTAAAACTTATTCTAGGACGTTTTCCTTCTCTTAAGAAATTAAGTAAGGTTTTTTGCCACCTATTCAGTATTGTGTTAGGTATATGTATAGGAACTGTTTGGAACAGAAAAATAAATTTCGGCAATAGAAATGATTTAATTAAGTTAAATTTCTCCATCCAATTTAAATTTAATGTCCCCCAATTGGAAAGAATCTTTTTTAGATCATTGTGCATGTTGTGGTAGTTCACTTTTAGCAAGTCATTATGAACAAGAGGGATCTTAATCCCCAAATATGTTAAATGTGATAAAACCCAATGAAATTTGTAGGACTTTTTTATGGATACAGCAACCTCCCGTGGAATGTGGACAGGCAAAAGATATTATTTTTTAGCATTAATACACAACCCAGAGAATGAACCAAATAACGCTAAAAGACAATGTAATTCTGAGAGAGATTGAAGTGGATTTGTGATATACAACAACATATCATCTGCAAACAATGAGAGTTTGTGTACATTTTTATGAATCTTAATTCCAACAATGCCTGGATGAGATCTGATAGCATTGGCAAGTGGCACAACCACTAGAGCAAACAATATTGGGGATAAAAGGGGTACTCCTAAACAGTGAGATAGAATTGGTATATGTGCCATTGATTTTAATTCTTGTGGTAGGAGAAGCATAAAGTGTTCTGATGGTAGAAATAAATCTTTGTCCAAAACCCAATTCCCCCAGCAATGTAAATAGGTATGAAAATTCAACAGAGTCAAAGGCTTTTATGACATCTAGAGATAAAAAAGCCACAGGTTGTTTGATTTTTTGGCAGTGGTGTAGAAGGGTTAATGTTTTAATAGTATTGTCAGCTAAATTCCTGCTGGGAATAAATCCCACTTGGTCAAGGTGTATATATTGTGAGATGAGAGTAGTAATCCAGTTTGCAAGAGCTGCTGTCAAAATTTTCAGATCTTGATTCAAAAGAGAGATGGGCCTATATGACGCCTGGAACAGCAGATCTCTCTCTTTTTTAGGTTTCATTACAGTATGGGCCTCCTGCCAAGATGGAGGTAGTTGACCAGAAGTTAAAACTGCATTGCACATCTCTGTTAGAGGACCTACTAGGGACATTACAATTTTTTTTTTATAAAAATCAGATGGAAATCCATCTGGACTGGATGATTTAGACTTTTTGAGAGATGTTATTATATCTAAAATTTCTTGTTCAGAAAAGGGTTGTTCTAACAGAGATCTATGTTCCTCCTTTAGAGTGGGAAGTGAACAATGTTCTTTTAAGAAAGATGATATTAATATTTGGTCAGGGTGTTTGGAGGAGTATAGCATTTTATAGAAGTTTTCAAATACTTCTGAGATTGAGTCAGTGTTGGTAATTTTTAATTGCAATTATTTTATTAGCTTTCTTGGGTTTTCAGTTTGTGTGACAAAAGGTTCAAAAAATGAGGAGTCCTAAACCAATATTTTTGCTTTGTAAAGATTAATTGTTTTTTTTAATTCTTGTCATCACTAGCATTGTTAATTTCTTACACTCTAACAAAAGTCTCTTATACACTTGCTTGCTGCCATTAGTTTTATGTTGTTGTTCCAGAATTTTAATATTGTTAATAATATCCTGTTCTAATTTTTTGTTTCTGTTTCTTAAGGTATGAAGATTTGGAGATCAGAATCCCCCTGAGAACTGGTTTTAAAGCATCCCACCTAATTCCTGGAGAAATAAAGTCTTGATTGTTTTCCTTAAAATATCATTTAATGTCTTGTTCTATCTCCTGGCATAGAGTTGGGTCATTTAACAATGAGGTATTTAAGGACCATTGCTGCTGTTTAGCCATTTGATCTTGAGAAGTTAAAATACAGTCTAACCAGGAATGGTCTGACCATTGTGATGGCTCAATGGATGCTTACAGTATTCTGTTTTGCAAAGAGGATAAAAGTAATATGAAATCTATTCTGGTACAGACATTATGGCATCCAGAGTAGTAAGTATAGTCCTTAGTTGTTGGGTTCAACAGATGCCAAATGTCTATAAGATCATGTTGGCAAAATACATCTGCTAGTCCTGTAAACCATTTCTTTCTTTTTTTTTCAAAAGTGGGTTGTAGTGAGATCTATCCAATTTGTTGTCTACCGGGAAATTAAAATTGCCCCCGAGAATAACATCCCCTTCTGCAAAAGCATGAAGATTGGACATAGTTTCCTTTAGAAAGGCTAGTTGACCTCCACTGGGGGCATATAAGGTGGCTATTGTTGTTAGACTATTGTTGAGTATGCCTTTTACAAAAAGAAACCTGCCCTGGGGGTCAGAAATTTTGAAGAGAAAAGAAAAACTCACATTTCTGGATAACAAGATTGTGACGCCCTTGATTTGGATGTGCCAGACGCCAGGTATCAATGTTGAATTATGGGTGATTTGAAAACAAAGTCAGTGGTTTTCTGAAGATGTGTCTCCTGGAAAAGTGTAATATCTGGATTGAGTTTAAATATATTAGACAAAATGTGTTTTCTCTTGACCACATTATTCAGTCCACGGGCATTAGAAGAAATCACTTTCAGAGTATTGATATTCATGTTGGAATCCTCTCTATTGTTTGATTAGAATTGAAAGAGGATAATTAGATTATTCACTAAAAATGCAATGCATATTGCATGTCGCTCAAAAACAATATACAATACTGTTGGGTATAGTATGACAGCAGAACCAGGTTCTTGGGTTATTTACTCTCTTAAACAGTCACAAACGTATTTTGGTTACTAATAAGGATAATATGCAAGTCCCTAACCTGGCAATAATAATAGACTATAATTTAAAGGGAAAAAAAGATTGTAAAAAGTCTTTTGTCAGCAATTAAACCCTTTCAAATACAATCAGCTAGGTAAGATAAGGCTTAAAACAACTCAGAACTAACAAGTAGTTGTTTCCTATGATCGTATCAGCCGCCCACATAGATCCACTATTGATTTTGAAGATCAATTGATTGCCAAAATAATTTATTGATTTATTAATATATTAAATTTAATTTAAGGTATTATAGTATTACTTTTACTATTTAGAGATCAACTGTAATTGGTACAAATTAATCTATCCTAAGGACTGTTATTTTTAGACCTATTACTTTTATATCTCCATTAGCCGGCTTGTGATTGGTTTCAGTTCCCACCTTTTTTCCAGTGCCTCAGGGGGCAGATCAGGATACACTTCAACTTTTTCTCCATGAAGGGAAGGATGCCCCTTTTGCCTTGCTTTTGCCAAAATACTTCATTTAAAACATAGATCCAACACCGGCCGAGGACAGACTGGCAATTTGCCCCGGGATGGGACCCGGGCTGACAACGATTCAATACCGGAGCAAATGGAATGTTCACACAGGCACATCTGCCTGGCGTCCCCCACCCGTAGCCTACCGGTGCTCTTGCGCTTCACTGCCGGATTAAAAAAACACCTGATAAAAGCCTTCGCAAATCTTGAAAGCCTGCATTCGTCGTGCGTTTCTCCACTTCCGGGGAGTCTGAAAAGCCGGGAGCAACCCGTGTTGGGCATGAGGCAGCAGCGGTGTGATTGGCTGCGCTCCGCTCCACTGCCCAATGCGGTGCCGGCATTGCAGGGCAAAAAAAAAAAATCGGCAAAATGCGCTCATGCGCACATACACCCACAGCCAAATTAATGGGGAAACGGTGAATACAGCACGCCTCCGGCGTGGCAGTCTGAACACTCCCGCGCGCCTCCATCCTGTATCTTCCGGCAGCGGCCCCCGCTGTGTGGACGGGAAAACCCGGTATTGTTTAATCCGGGGTTTTTTTTTGCCGCGACTGGCTACCGGGGCAAATTGCCAGTCTGGGCCACCGTAATAAGTATGTCTCTGCATGGTGTGTTTTTAAGTACATTTAAAGAGCTGATTCTAAATGCCTTTGTCACTACTGGCAATATGTCTCTGTCAGCTGGCACTTCTCTCAGTAGCCATTTCGAAATAAAGTCAGGAAAAGGTTCGGTCCCTTCCACTTTCTCTGCCAAACCCCTCAGCTTCAGGTTATTTCAATGCTCTCTCCACTATAATATCTTTCCCACATTGAATTTCCTGGATGTCCTGTTGATTTGCCAAACTATTATTCATTGCACTGTCTGCTGCTGCCTGAGTTTCCTGAAGATTTTTCTGCATAGCCTCTAATTGATCATACATAGGTTTTAGCATTAAAGATATGTTTTCTAGAATAGTCTTTTCCATTTTGCTTAGAGCGTTTGAGAGATCGGCAGATGTGACTGTGGCTGAGGTTTTATCATCTCCCAGGGTTGTCAGTGCCATTTTGGCTGTAACTTCCCGATTCTGAGTAGAAAAAGTTCTTCTCAAATGCACTGTGATTTTAGATTGTACTTTAGTTTTCACACTGGAATCTTGGTGAGGAGTCAAGTGTTTGTTCTTCCCCATATATTAGAGTGTTTGTCCAAGTAGTTTTCTGCATTTTAGATTGATTAGGGAGGAAGGGCTCTCGGAGTGTCGGAATTAAGTGGCCATCTTGTTTGAGCACTGCCATGCCTCCCCCGCCACAAAACACAGAGTTAAATTGATCACCAGGCATATAAACTGCTGGCAAATCAACATTTTTAAAATCCTGTTCTTTCTGTTCTTTTCTGTATTCTTTAGTGATGATAATGTCTGGTGATCTGTTTGGATCGAGAGGGATTTGGAACATGTGAAGTTTTAGAAAGCAACATGGGAATTGTGGACTTAGCCTTACATCTATCTTTTTTAAATCCACTAAAAATAATTAAAACATTTTTAAACGTGCAGCATGTTGACCAGCAGCCAAAAAAGATAACTATGAAAACAAGCGGACTCTAATCATGCTAAACAAAAATTCTGCCAAATCTGCTGCAATGGAGGACATTCTTGGTTTACATCAGTGCTTAGTTCTTGTTACCCTTTCTTGCACATCTAGGGAAATGCTGATCACCACTTTGAAGTCAGGAAGCAATTGTTCTCCAGGCCAGAAGCCCCCTCCCCCCCCTTTCTGGGCATAGAACAGGGGTTACTGGGGATGTGGGGGGAGGTATTTGTGAATTTCCTGTATTGTTCAGGGGGTTGGACTAGATGACCTTAGAGATCCCTTCCAACTCTATGATTCTATTATTTGACTAGGAAATCAGTTGTGTCATAAACTAGGAGTTCTGATTGGTTTCCTTTGTGTGCACAAGCGACTAAAAGCTACCAAGCACAGGTACTATGCAGCTGCAAACTCAGCTGTTTGCCTTTGAAACAAACAAATACAGAAAACAACTTACCTGATTGCAGCTGTTGAACCAGTTAAATTTGACTGTCAAATGTCAAATGCATTTGCTGAGAAATTTCCAGCATCCCTACTTCAGAATGCTTACCAGCTATAGCATTGCCCACAGAGTTCCCTGTGCATGGAAACCAAACTGAACAGTGAGAAGTCTGGGTTAGGAGGAAGAGTTTGGCATGAGTCTCTTTCTGGAAAGCAGTCCATAGGCATTCCATATTGCAAAAGCTTTTCAGCCCTTCCTGACTGTTCTAATTGGGTCTTATTAGCTCAGCTAAAAGTATTTCCATTGCTATATAATATGCATGAATCATGCAAGGTAAATGTTATACACTTTGAAAAAATATTTTTATGCAATGTGAATTATTGAAGAAGGAATATAAAACAAAAATCCTTTGCTCTTTTCTTGTTCTTGTGTGACAATATCTTCAGTTTTACTGCCACAATGAGTAACAAGCACATGTGGGAGCAATGACAAGTGTGAATTTGTGTATTTTTGCAGCTCATACTGCATTCACTGTCCATGATGTGGAGGAGGATGCTGAATGATTAAACTGATTAACCTATTTTTTCCCCCTCTATGCTGCACTACGACAAAAGTACCTGAAATGAAAGGGTATTTCCTTTTCATATAATGCTATAGACCACTGTCATGGAGACATGCAAGATCCTGGTTTTGTGATCTGCATGAGTTTATTTGATTTGAGCCTGTTCTAAAATATAGTATGGAACATTTAAAGCAAGATCCATGTTCTATTGAAAAAGATGGCTCCCTTTTTAATATTTATGAAGATATTTGAGCATAGTTTGAATAAGAACAACCATATCCCTTTTCAGATGTTAGGGTTTTTTTTTTGTTCTCCTACCTTTTGTACTGGGAAAACATGCCACGTACAGTCATCTCAATACAGTGATCGGCATTGGCCCCAGAACACCCCCCCCCCATGATATGAGACAACAGAATGGGGTTCAGCTAGTTTTTTCACTTATTAAAATAATTATTTTAATAATTAAATGGCTGATATACATTGCTACTTATTCCAATTAGCTGAAAATTTTGAAGGTCAGCTGCTCTAGGCATCCACTTGGCATGCCTTTCAGGCAGATCCATCCTGGCTTCAGACTTGCCTGGCACTTCCACTGGCCTTGCCTTTCATTGCCTGCACAGCCATATGTGTCAAGAAGTGCCAAGCTTCATCGCTTTCCCCTGACATGTCACAAGGCTCCTACCAAGTTCAAAAGATGTTGCTCAGCACCAAGGACAATCCTTCACAGTTAATTGTTTATGGGTTTTATGTTGTAAGCTGCCCTGAGCCCACTCATGGGATAGGGCAGGGTATACATTAAATAAATAAACAAACAAATAAATAAACCTAGCCAGAAGGCATGTGATGGCCTGTTCCAGGCAACCATCCATCACACCAGCTGTCTAAAAGTGCTTGCCGATGAACTCCACCTATCTTGAGCAAGCTGTCCTATTCCTGTCACACAAGGGAGATAGTCTTTTTTAAGATCCCTTGCCCCACCTGTTAACTATAACATTGTGCAAGCCTTGATGAAGGTCAGCCAAGTAACTGTCACACCCTTCCTCTGAAAGATAGATCCCATTATTCCTATATAGCATATCATAGTGGATGGAAGGATAAAGATGCATGTCACTTCTCCATCTCCAGAACTGCTTTCCTAATGGCCATGTTAACATTATGTTTGGCCTTTTTCAATGGCAGATGGCTTGAGGGCATGCTTCCAGACACGTCTTTGGAGGAATTTTATCCTGACCACCAACAATCCCAGGCACGATTCCCTAATCTTTTTTAAAGTCCCTAAGGGTATTACAGGTTCAATACTTCTTCTGTGTGCAATACCTCTGGTCTCCACTAAATCATTCTTTCCTAGGTGTAATACTAGGACTTCAGGATGACTGCCATCTCTCAGGACCTAGTGGAAAGAGGGCAGGAGCTGGCCCCACAACATCCCACAAGTGGATGCTTGTGATAGGGGGAAGGCCCAACTGAGTCCCTCCAGCTCTGATGTCTTCTCTTTGCCCCAAAGATAATGGAGTGGCCCAGGATGAGGACTGTTCAACTGGGCTGTGCAATATGCCTGCATCTGCAAGAAATATAAATGATGCTGCATTAACCAATATAACTCTTGAACTTTGGATCACCACCCACTGATCTGTGGAAACTCTTGTCCAGACTGGTCTCAGTCTTGCTGCCACTAAGGCAGCTCCAACACCAATTGAATGCATGGCCAGAAAGGCCATGGAGGCAGGTATACTGAAATGAATGTGTGGCCTTACAAGCCCAATTTTGCTGCTACGAAGGCAGTTCTAGTACAATGACTGCATGACCAGACAGGCCCAGTTTGCTGTCATTGAGTCAGCTCCAGTGAACTGGTGGCCTGACAGGCCCAATCTTACTTAGGGTTAACAACCTCCAGGTGGGGCCTGGAAATCTGGAATTTCAACTGATCTCCAGGCAACAGAGGTCCATTCTCCTAAAGAAAATGGCTGTTTTGGTGGGTAGACATTATGGCATCAAACCATACTGAGGTCACTCCTCAAACCTCATGCTCTCCAGGAATATTTTTTTTTTAGAATAGTATATTAGAAGACGGAATGTAATACAAGGAATATTGGAATGTTTGGCTGACATAACACTACACCCACCTCAAAAAAGGGAGGGAAATGCTGTTAAGTGACCTCCATGCCCAAGAGGAGTGAATGGAAAGTCTTGGTTTTATTTTGACATAGTTATTGCTTTACAACTGTTGACCGTATAACCTTAGTTTGTTATTTAGTTTTGTCTTCACATATCTTAAAACATCTTCATCATGTTACATGTTAATTTGCTGTTTAGCCCCTGCCGATAAGCTTGACGCTTACCTTCCATTCCAACGTATTTGAAACAGTGTGCATGCACATGAAAGCTCATACCTTGAATAAAACTTTGTTGGTCTTTAAGGTGCCACTGGAGTCTAAAGTTGTTCCTTAGAATGCTAGCAATAATTATCTTGTTAGTGTAATGTATTTTGTGGAAGTGTAATGCACCCATTAAGAATCTATGTTAAGCTTCATTCCTAGACAAGGATTGAAATCCCGCACTTCTGATTGGTGAACCACAAACTCTTGGGTGAATGAACCTTATTGGTTGTTATCTGAGTAATCGCATTGGTTACTTTCTGTAAATAGGTGTGGCTACATTAGCCCGGGAATGTTTAAAAGGAGCAAAGCTCCACTGTTTGTTTGTCATCTGTTAGATCTGTTGTTTGCTATTCTGGTTGACTTTGAGCTGTTGCTGAATAAAGCTGAATCACTATCTGAAATCACGTTAAGTATCATACTTAACAGTTAGGAGGCTGCATCCTGGCACTGACTGTAGCTTGCCCTGGCTGGTCTTGTGTTGCTCCAATCCTGGCTTGGCTGATGGGTTTAGTAGCATCTGAGAAGCAAGAACTACCCTCAGCCATAGTAAAGTTCGTGAAAAGTATGAGCCAGCAGAGTCAGAGTGCTTTATTGTGTTTTGCCTTCCCTTTGCCCCTATTGGCTGCAGTCAGAATTGCATGAATTTTTTTAAAAAATGCATTCTGTGAATACAGTACAATGCTGGTTTCAGGGGGCCTCCAGATGGCTTGGGCCCCTCGAATTTTGTCCCTCCCAGCCATACCCCTCTCAGCAGCCCTGGTCCAACCTTTAATAAAAGGTCACACTCTGATCACTACACCCCACTGTGTAGTGACAGGGAAGGTCCAACCCAGGTCAGAGTCTGACACTCCAAACTCTATGCCCCTTATACTACAGCCACTTACATCTCTACATATGACTTACAGACAGCTACAAAATAACTTATCTTGTGTTGATTAACTTATATGAATTATATCTGTGAACTAATTTACTCTTGATAACTTATTTTTCCAGTATTCCTCACTATTTTGCAATTACCCATTTCACAGCCCCTGCCTTAAAATTACAAGCTGGGAATTACTTGTCCTGCTCCAAATAACAAGCTTTACTTAGCCTTCCCTTGCCAGAGCAGTTTTACTTAACAGTGAGTTGACGGGAAAAAACCCAGCCAGGAAGCCTCCTCACAAAGTGGTGTCCTGCTGCTTCTCTGCAGCTGAAAAAACAACAACACTCAAAATAGTGCCTGTTGCTGAGATAAGGGTGGGGGGAGGCACCAAAAATCCTCCAGCCACTTTCTAACTGGTCCTGTATCCTCTGTGCAAAAGCCTGTGCTATTATGACGGAGGTGGTATCAGAAATGAGCCGGCCCCCTACCCACCCCGGTCCCAGTTAAAACTGGTTCTTCATAGCTGTCTCCTGGGATTGCAAGCACCAGAAATATGCTGCCCAGGCTGCTTCACATGCATTCAGCCTTAGCTTTCCCTCCCAGAGCTGAGCTTTGCTGCTGCTGCTGCTTTCTCTCTCTCTCTCTCTTTACAAAAAGCGGGGAAAGGGGACTATGCCAAGGGAGTGTGGTGGACAAATGAATAAGCAATAGTAAGATGGGAGAGGGGAGGGAGATGTGGGGGTATTGGAGTGAATAAGAAAAATGCTTACATTTGAACAATACTGGCATGCCCCACAGTTCCTCATATACTAAGCTGATAACTTGTGAAGTGCCATAGCCACTGGCTAGAAAGCTCTGGAGTGGTCAGATGCTCCTTCCCTCTCTCTCAGCTGCAGTAAAATGCTGTGGGTGAGAGGGTGTGGTTAGGTAAAGCTGCTATCCTCTCCTGATTGGCTGACTAGATTTGCTGTGAACCAATTGCATCCCATGCCTCATTTGAAGTTTATCGGGCCAGACCAAATTGATCCACAGCATGGTCTGCTGTGAATGTCTCTTTGTGGGCAACACATGTAGCTTTCAGCTTTCACATGTACAACTGGAAACCTATAGTTGCTGCAGGTACACATGCGTGTGTACTGAAGGTTGAAAAATATGCCCATTGTTCAATTCACACAAAATGGTAATCACACATATTCCACTATCTAGTGTAGGCATGTCAAAATGTTGTAACTGGAAAGGATTTATATAATTTCACAACTGATTTAAATTGAATGACAAGTCTCATTCCTTAAGTAAAAGTGATATTTGGCTAGGGGCCTTTCCGGAGGTGGGCCATTTCCACATGCATTGTTTGCCCTGAGTTCAGAGCTACAGGAACTGGGGGCTTTTTCCTGCTAACTCCACAGCATCATGGTGCAGTTGTGCACTTCCTGGGCTTTCTCTGGCTTTTCTCTGATCTTTCTCAAACCCTAATTTGTTCCAAAGTTTTGGGAAAAATCATAGTAAAGTCTGGAATTTTGAATTTTCCCACCCACTTACATGGCAGCCAGTTTCCCACCCTTGCCACTGTCCTGGACATTTCCTCCCCTTGCTGGGGGCTTTTAAAGGTTTTAAAAAAAAATCAGCCTTAATATTGTTATGTTGACAACAAATCAGCCAGTATCATCATGCCCCTGTATAAATCATTGGTGCGACCTCATTTGGAATACTGTGTACAGTTCTGGTCACCACATCTCAAAAAGGATATTATAGCATTGGAAAAAGTGCAGAGAAGGGCAACTAGAATGATAAAAGGGTTGGAACACCTTTCCTATGAAGAAAGGTTAAAATGCTTGGGGCTCTTTAGCTTGGAGAAATGACGGCTGAGGGGTGACATGATCGAGGTTTATAAGATTATGAATGGGATTGAGCAGGTTGAGAAAGAAGTACTTTTCTCCCTTTCTCACAATACAAGAACTCGTGGGCACTCCATGAAATTGCTGAGCAGTCGGGTTAGAACAGATAAAAGGAAATACTTCTTCACCCAAAGAGTGATTAACGTATGGAATTCACTGCCACAGGAGGTGGTGGCAGCTACAAGCATGGACAGTTTCAAGAGGGAATTAGATAAACATATGGAGCAGAAGTCCATCAGTGGCTATTAGCCACAGGGTATAGATGGGAACTCTCAGTCTGGGGCAGATGATGCACTCTATTCTTGTTGCTGGAGGGGGCAGCAGTGGGAGGGCTTCTAGTGTCCTGGCCCCACTGCTGGACCTCCTTATGGCACCTGGTATATTTTGGCCGCTGTATGACAGAGTGTTGGACTAGATGGGCCATTGGCCTGATTCAACATTGGCTTCTCTTACATTCTTATGTTCTTATGTTGGTGTAACACTATTGTTACGTACTGAACCAGGACAGCACCAGGAAACTGACATGAGCATGAGTTACCTGAATAATGGGCCACCAGGATCCTGGAATGGATCTATTGAATTAGGGTTGCAATGTAAATAGCCAGTCACAGGGAGTGGGTGTGTGGGATGTGTGCGAATTACACGAATCTAAGCAGGACTTCTGCCCTGCTAGAGTTGTCCTTAGTTTGAGCTAATCACTAATAAACTATGAGCTGATCACTAAATGCGTCTCAAACCCAATATATTGCAACTATGCCAATATATGTACCAGGTTCTCTGAATTCCCAGCTTTCATTTCTAAAAAAGTAAATCTGTATCCTCTTTCATTGCAGAGAGACAAAGAGAACGGTGTTATCTCCACAACAGAAGAGACTTTTCAATTAAAGGTGGTAATTTAGAGAACCTGGTACACATATAGGCATAATGTTATATTGTTATAGCAATTCCCTAGGGCCAATTAATTAAAAAACTGCAAACACTCCCATGGACCAGGGAAGGGGGAGTGGCTGCTGCTGGGGGACTTGGGCAGGGAAACTGCCGGGAAAATTGCCTTGTGGAAGCCCTGTTGTTGCTGCACTTTATCAGCGGCCACACCAGCAACCAGGAAACCTCTCCAACTTGTCTCTGTGTGGAAACTGCCATGAAGAGAGGACACTGGGGGATACACAAATGTAGCCTTCACACATGCACCTCCATGCTCCTGTGGTTATAGATCTTTTGTGTTTGCAAAAGTGCAAGCTTAGAATAGTATCTTGGGTGAAATTGTAAAAGAAAGTAAAGGGAGATGGTAATTTGCTTTTAATCTGTGTTGGAAGTATATAACACAGAGAGAAAAGGTGAGGAAAAATAGGCAGATAAAATGGCCGTGTAATGCACTTATCTTAAGAGTAACTGAATAAATACAAAACACAAAATATTCAGGGAATAAATACCAATCACTAATTATTTGCTCCTTGTGGGGAGATGTCCAAAGTATGCAACAGAGAGAGATTTCTTAGGAAATGGCACCTGAAGTTCTCGATCATTCCTGATACTTACCAAGATTAAGATTACTTCTGAGTAGCCTCTGTAAAAGCTGTTTTGTGGATGTGGCAAATTGTTGTTTTACTGTGAGTTTTAATCAGGGGTCATTTTGTAGAAAAAGAGGTGCAGGAGCTCATTAGCATAACTTATTTGCATATGTCACACCCCCTGACATCACCGGAAATGTGTCAGAAGGCAGCACCCACTGCTCAGGCTCCACTGGACTGTTTGGATTGCTAGCTATGGGGAGGGGAGCACGCAGATCTGCCCTCACAGAGGAGGGAGAGCTTATATCTGAATAAACCTTGGTCTTAAAGGTGCCACTGGACTCTTTTGGATTACTAGCTATAGGGGGGAGAACGCACAAATCTGCCCTCACAGAGGAAGGACAGCTTGTACCTGAATAAACCTTGGTCTTAAAGGCGCCACTGGACTCTTTTGGATGGCCAGCAAGTACAGGAAAGTGTGTGGCTGCTTGTGGGTTGAGGAGGGTGATGTGGAGGACGCACATGGTCTTGAACAGGTAGGGGGCCAGGCACAGGAGGAGGCTGAATAGGTACAAGAGGTTGGGGTGGAGCTCCTTGCAGGCCTCACAGGAGTTGCCGGGGTCCGCCTTGCAGAGGCACCATGCCAGGGCCAGCATGAAGATGGGCAGAGCCTGGGTGGGTTAGGTGCCATGGCCCACGCAGTGGCAGAGCAGCTCAAGGGCCAGCTCACCACAGTGCTCTGCTGGGTCGGCCAGCAGGCTGGGAAAGGTGAGGGGGGCTGCTGGGAGCAGGGGGCAGGACTTGCTGCATGTGCTTGCCCCCTGGGCTCCTTACTGCTCCAGCTTCACTCCTGTGCGCTCCTGCAGGAAATGAGCCCTAGTTTTAATTCTTAAAGTTTATTTTATAGTGTATGGCCTAAAGCCTGTTAAACTTGAATAAACTGAACACTCTAAAAATTCCCTCCTGTCTCCAGGGGTCTTTTCGTAGAATAACAGCTGCAGGAGCTCATTAGCATATGGTATGCTAATGAGCTATTAGGCTATTAGCATATGCCACGCCCCCTGACATCACCGGAAGTGATGTCAGAAGGGGAAGCAAAAGGGGGGGAAGCATCTTCAAAAGCCTCCCCTTCCCTTCCCCAACTGTTCTGGGTGGGGGAGCTAAGAGAGAAGGGGTTTAAAGTTTAAACTCCTTCTCATGAGAGTTGGGCCACAGAAGGAGGAAAGAGGGAAGGAAAGATAGAGAGTAGAGAGAAGGAAAGAAGGAAGGAAAGAGGGAAAGAAAGAGAGGGAAGAAGGAGGGAAACAGGGAAAGGAGGAAAAAGAGAAGAGAAGAAGGTGGGAAAGAAAGAAAGAAAGAAAGAAAGAAAGAAAGAAAGAAAGAAAGAAAGAAAGAAAGAAAGAAAGAAAGAAAGAAAGAAAGAAAGAAAGAAAGAAAGAAAGGAAGAAAGAAAGGAAGAAAGAAAGAAAGGAAGGAAGAAAGGAAGGAAGGAAGAAAGGAAGGAAGAAATAGAGAGAAGAGAGAGAAGAGAGAGAAGAGAGAGAAGAGAAGAGAAGAGAAGAGAAGAGAAGAGAAGAGAAGAGAAGAGAAGAGAAGAGAAGAGAAGAGAAGAGAAGAGAAGAGAAGAGAAGAATGAGGGAAAGAGGAAATGTAGTTAATGATATGTGATAGAACAAAAGCAGGCCTAACAGTTTCCACCAAACACATATTTGTTCTTTTAGCAAAGTTTTCACTGTTACATCCTTGAAAACATAATGCATGAAAAGATGGATGGATGCCTAGTAATAAATATTATAAACTGAAGAATGAATAGATCACTGATTTGTAACATCTTTTGTTATGGGAAAGTTAATCCCTTCCCATTGCAATATATGTTAACTTAAGAAGAAAGGAATTGATTGGTTTTTGATAGTAATGTGAATTTCATATAAGTGGGCTTATGTAAGATTGTTGTTGTTGTTCAGTCACACACTTGATACAGTCCAGTGATTTCATGATAAAGTGTTGCTTTGGAACAGGCAAATAGATGGTTTCTATGTGTCTGTTAAAGAGAATGCTTCCCTCATGGGGGCAGAATCTATTACACCTCCACTAAGAAGTGACATTACATCCTCCATGCTGCCTAAGGAATTCCCTTAATCTCTGTGGTCTCCATGCACCGTTCTCCAGATCTTCTGGCATTTGTTGGTGCAGGGGTGGCAGCCCTTCCTAAACCACTTTGGGACTACAAGTATTCAAAGGAATTCTTGTCAGGTGTGGTTGATCTTCATGTAGGTTTTTTTTTTCTTCTGGCCAAAGGTGAATACTGGTGCATATGATGAATCTCTGCCTGAAATCCTTCAGGCCACTAGTTCAACATCCTCTGTAGGTGTGAGTCTTAACAATATAGTGTTTCCCATAGTTACTGTTTCTGATTAGTGCTAATAACATTATTTTAATAAGTCACCACATTCCACTGAAGTAGGTCATTATAAGCTTTTAAGTTGCATTAAAAGAACAATTAATAATCTCCTAAACTGCTGGGTTGGTCATAATTATCTTCCACCATTAAGATGCAGTGTATAAATTCTGTTTCTAAAATGATACAATCTATTTTCACGACCAGCCATTTCACAGAGTGAGTCAATATCATGAAATAATCACACCCACAGTGTGGGTGAAAATCCTTAGAGCAGCAGTAGTTGGTATTAATAGATCTCACAAAAGTTATATATACTTCGTAGTCACAGTAAGCAATAATTCTGTCTGTGTGACAGGGCCTAGTATGTACCTGGCACAGAGGTAGGAGAAACCTGAAAGCATCATTAGCGGGACAGCACAGCCATTGGTGTCTCATGTGAGCCTGGAACATCACCTTCCTGTCTGTCAAGTTTCATAGTCGACTAGTAGTGCTCTGTCTAATTGGACATAATGGTGTACCAATACATGGGTGGGTCTTCTAATTTTCATGCATGAGAAGATCATTTTTTCACTTCAATAAATTTTCTGCTTTGTTATCTTTACAGCATTTTTGCTCTGTTTTAATGCCACATTGCACCATTTTTGTATATGACATGATAACATTTATGTGAAATGCATATCCTATTGACAGAAAATGGACATCCGTTTCAAAGGCAGTATTTCTATTGTAGTTTGTTAACATGGAGAAGACATGAGCTGTGGTCACACTGAAGATTAGGTGCTGTTTGGGTGCATCTCTAAGTCCACGGGTTCAAATTGTTGTGGGAAAGACCAACCGGACAGCACACCCTGTGACGGTATTCCCGCGTACTCATCTGGTGGTGAGACATCCATATTACTGCAGCACCTCAACCACAGAGTGTACTGCCCAGTTGGTTTCTTTAAAAAAAACATGTGGGCACTTGCGCACATGCACTCATGTGTTCATGCAAAAATTGGCAGCTACTCCAAAAAACAAAATCAAAAAACCCACCCGGTGGAAATGGATCTGCCAGTTCAGACATCCCCTGCAGCTTCAGTTCACAACAGGGGAGTTCAGACAGCTGGAACAGCAGAGTGGAAGTGCTAGCATCCATAAAGACTGGACTTTCCCCAGTGCCTGGTTACTATGCTTCTGAAGCAGGGCAAAATGGGGTGGCCATGACTGGGGCATGGAAGGCAGATGTTTTTGTCTGATCATGCTCTTTAAATCCACAAAGATACTGCAACGATATCACTGCAAACTGCTTGTGTGACCTCAACCAAGGTTTCATCATTTGTGGAGTTATCATAAAAGATAATCCAACTTTTAAATCAAACCAGAGTTGTCATGTGATTTGATAACATCCTTAGGTGGGAAGGAGTGGGACATGCCAGCAGCAGATCTGAGTCTGTATCTGGCAGGTGTAAAGGATGGAAGCTTAGGAAAGGCTCTGTTACATCCTTGCACACATGTAGAGCAAGTGCTACAAGTTGAGAAGTGCCTCAAAGCCAAGAACGATGTATGAAAACAGAGGAAGGAACACATGAAGAATATTTTCCCCACAATATTTGTTGTAGTTTGAAAGAAAGAACACAACAAAAAAGTCAAAAACAGCAACGAAAGGTAGAAACAGAGCAAAAATAGTACAGAACAATTTAGTATGTCCCTTGTTCTTTCCTTGTTGTAATGAGGAGAAGCATGTACTTTCTGTAATATACTGTGGGTTCAGTGAACCCACTCTTGCCTTCAGACAGCAATCTACTAAAGATAGGGCCATGCTGCTTGTTACAGTTCACCCTTTGCAGAGTGCTTTCAGTGCACCAGAGATGCTTTAACAGCAGCAGAACAAGCTTTAAGCAGTAAAACTCAAAACCTTTCAGAGCTATTTCGCCCACATATTTATATCTAGAATTCCAGTTTAAAATTATATCTAACCGTTAAAAATATTTAGGATTCCTATAGGTCTTCGTCAGTATGGACATCAAGAAATGATATTGAGGGTTATTGTTGATGGCATATTTGTTCTTGATAGAACACACAGAGTAAGAGGGCATGGAGTGAGTCTCCATGGAGCAGAGTTCCTAGTGGGCAGGTCCTTCCGTTGTGCTAGTGGCACAGAGGCATTGTGGGATTTTTCCAAAATTGTGAGTTGGGTCTCTTGATAGGAGGGATCATTTTTTAGTGCCAGAGCAGATTGCATGCAAAAAGTGCCAGGTTCATTTCTGCATCTATCAGATTATAAAGGTTTACAGATCATTAGTATACATAGAATCAGGCCTTTTCAGTTTAGCATCTACATTGTGTCCATGACTCTATGAGAGAACTGCTTGGGTGCCACTGAGAAATAAATTCAATATGCTGAAAAATGAAGTGCTTAAGGCACAATCCCAAACTGTTCCGGTAAAAAAGAAAGGTGGGAGACAGTTAATGAAGCCAAGGAACTCTCTGAAGAGCTGAAACTAAAAAGGGAAATGTGCAGGAATTGGAAGGAGAGCCAAATTACTGAGCTTGAGTACAAGAAGCAGGCTCGAATCTGTAGGGATGGTGTCAGAAAGGCTAAAGCACAGATGGAGCTGAGGCTTGCGAGGGATGCTAAAAATAACAAGGAAAATTCTATACCTATGTTCAGAGAAAAAAGAAGAACAGGGATGGGGTAAGATCATTGCTAGGGGAAGATGGTCAAGTCTTAACAAGGGATGAAGGCAAAGCAGAATTACTCAACTGTCACTTTGTGTCAATCTTTAACCGTAAGGCAAGCTGTATACAAACTGAAGAATGCAGGGCGTATGAAAGAAGGAGGAACTGCCAGTCCAAAGTAAGTAAGGAAATGGTCAGAGAGCATCTGGCTGCCTTAAGTACTTTCAAATCTCCAGGGCTGGATGGCTTGCACCCCAGGGTGCTAAAAGAAATTGCAGATGTTATTTCAGAGCCTCTGGCTCTAATCTTTGAGATGTCCTGGAGTATTGGTGTTGTGCCAGAAGACTGGAGAAGAGCGAATGTTGTCCCGATCTTCAGGAAGGGAAAAAAGACGGACCTGGGAAATTACAGGCCCATCAGCTTGACATCAATACTTGAAAAATTCTGGAGCAGATTATCAAATCCTCTGTCTGTGAGCACCTTGAACGGAATGAGTTAATTGGTAGTAGCCAGCATGGGTTTATCAAGAATAAGTCATGCCAGACCAACCTTATCTCCTTTTTTGACAGAGTTACTAAAATGGTTGACTCTGGCAATGCTGTGTATATA
The DNA here is from genome assembly GCA_029375565.1 of Gekko gecko. NCBI lineage: Eukaryota > Metazoa > Chordata > Lepidosauria > Squamata > Gekkonidae > Gekko > Gekko gecko. Next base: position 147,801,674 of record JAPDNY010000003.1, on the reverse strand, counting down.
GTGTATCTAGATTTCAGTAAAACATTTGACAAAGTTTCTCATGATATCCTTGAGGATAAACTGGTTAAGTGTGGGCTAGATGAAGCAACCATTGGATGGATTCATGGTTGGTTGAAGAACGAGGGCTCATAAATGGCTCTGTGTCTACGTGGAGGGAAGTCTCAAGTGGAGTGCCACAGGGCTCGGTCCTGGGCCCGGTGTTGTTCAATGTTTTTATAAATGACCTGGAGGAAGACATAGGGAGGATGCTTATCAAATTTGCAGATGACACAAAGCTGGGTGGGATTGCTAACTCTGATTGCTAACTTCAAAATGATCTAGATAGGCTGGAACAGTGGGCTGAGACAAATAAAATTAAATTTAATAGAGATAAGTGCAAAGTCCTACACTTGGGCACAAAAAATCAAAGGCACAGATATAGAATGGGTGGGACTTGGCTTGACAGCAGCATGTGTGAAAGGGATCTAGGAGTTATGGTTGATCATAAGCTCAACATGAGCCTGCAGTGTGATGTGGCTGTGAAGAAAGCTAATGCAATCTTAGGATGCATTAACAGAAGCATTGTGTTCAGATCACGGGAGGTGGTAGTTCCGCTCTATTCTGCTATGGTCAGGCCTCACCTGGAGTACTGTGTCCAGTTTTGGGCACCACACTTTAGGAAGGATGTTGACAAGCTCGAGCATGTCCAGAAGAGGGCAACCAGGATGGTGAGAGGGTTTGAATCCAAGTCTTACGAGGAAAGGCTGAAAGAGCTGGGTATGTTTAGCCTGGGAAAGAAAAGACTTAGAGGGGACATGATTGCAGTCTTCAAGTATCTGAAGGGCTGTCATGTAAAAGATGGAGCACATCTATTCTCTACTGCTCTGGATTGAAAGACTAGATCTAATGGGTGGAAATTACAAGGGAGTCGTTACCAGCTAAATATCAGGAGAAACTTCCTAACTGTAAGAGTGGTTGAGCAGTGGAACAGTCTGCCTTGGGAGGTGGTATATGCTCCTTCCCTGGACATTTTCAAGTGGAGGCTGGACGACCATCTTTTGGGTATGTTGTAGGTATGCTCCTGCAGAGTACAGGGGGTTAGACTAGATGACCTTCGAGATCCCGTCCAACTCTAACTTTCTATGATTCTATGATTCTATATCTCCTTAAAAGCCCCTATGAGCCCAAAGCACCCAATGCTCCTTTGAGGGTAAATCAATTAAATGTGTTTGGAAAACTGAATGATTCCCAGTTCAAAGACTTGGGTCACCTAAGTATTTGTTTGTTTGCTAATTACATTTTTATACTGAATCATACCCTGTATAGTCTCGGAGTTCTTTGACAATATTTTACAAATAGCTCCAACTTGTTAAGTACATTACCTATAAAAAAATAATTTGCCCCACCTTAGAAGTTGGGGAGTGTGTGGGGGGTGTCCATTTCCTTGCAGCATCATGGTTCTTCTGTATTCTTCCTGGGTTATCCCTGTTTTTACTGTGATCGTCCCCAAACCTCTATTGCTGCAACATTTTGGGAAATATCAAAGCAAAGGTGGGCTAGCACGCATGTAGATAAGGGGTCTTCTAGTACCACCTACATCTGTGCCATTTTCTCTGCCCTAGTGCCCTGCAGCAGCTTTTTCCCCATCTGCCCCTGGACAGCTTTATGTATTTCTTTTTAATCAGCAGTTGGCATATCATTGCATCATTTATCATATTACAAGCAGGAAACTCTCAAGGAATTGTTAGGAAGGCGAATGTCATTTCCACTTCTGTGCTATTTCTTCATCCTTTTCCTTGAAAACTCCTATAGCTCTCTCCTTTTCCTGTTGCCTTCTTTCTTTCCCATCCACCAGCCAACCTACATTAATCTCTCCCCCCAGCTTCCCTTCCTCCCTCCACTGGCAGACACTACCTGACAAAACTATGGCCCAATTGTGTGGTGCCAGTTGTCTGGCTGTACCCAGTTGCTCAAAGGGGAACCCTCAAGGAATTGTGGAGGGGCACTTTCCCCTGTATCCCCTTCTCCACACTATTTCATCTTTCACTTCTGGCAACCCCCATATCCTCTCCTTTTACATGCAGGCTTCTATCCTTCCCACCCACCCACCCATCTACCTTTAATCTGCCCATCTTGAGCTGTATTCATTATTTATTTACTTCATTTTTACCTTGCCTTTCTTCGCAATGGGGAACCAAAGATGCTTCATGATTCTCCTCCCCTCCATTTTATTATCACAACAGCCCTGTGAAGTAGAAATAAGCTAGGCTGAGAATGTGTAACTGATCCAAGATCACCCAGTGAGCTTCCACAGGAGAGCAGTGATATGAGGATGACAGATCCTAGCCTAAAACTCTAACCAATACACTACACTGGCTTCTATGGGGTAGCTGCTTTTGAACTAAAACTCTAACCAATACACTACACTGGCTTCCGTGGGATAGCTGTTGTTGAACAGTAGCAAGCATCTGATCCTAGATCAGTAATGCAAGTCGCATGGTACCATATCTCCTGATGGTTGCTGCCAGGCCAGGCTCCACCAATCCTTTCTCAAAGGCCAAAAGAGCCCTGAAAAGGGACCTGCCTCCTCACCTGCCTTTTAGTGTCAGAAACCAGGGGTTGAAGGCCGGCAATACAGTTGTGGCTGCCCTGAAATGGCCACAATGGCCTACAGACACTGCTTTCGTTATTTTGAGGAGAGTTACCTCTCAATGAACTTTTTAAAGTTTTCAGATTGTTCTGCAAAACTGGAGCTTTTTCAGGTTTGTAGAAAGATCTCTGTTATCTGTTTGTGAGGACTCTTCCCTCTCCTCCAGCTGAGACCCCTTAGATAGTAGTTTCCCCTCTTATTTTGAACTTAGTTGTTTTAATAGGTACCCGCTTTTACAGCCTAAATATCAAGGGGATCTGAAATTTGGTGAATCTCATAAAGGCACCTGGGTTCACCCATGACATTGGAAATTCCCAGGAATGAAGAGGAAGGGTGTTGCTGAAATGAAAGCAGAACAAGTGCAGTCTCCCTCAGCTCAGTGGCATATTGTTATTAACAACAAAAGACTTTTCAGTGCTGGGGACATCACCCAATATCTTGACATCCCCTAGTGGTGTCTGCCCAACCCAAAGAAGTTGCTATTTCATTAACCAACTCCTGATTGCTCTTTTTTCCTATTTTTACTCAATCAAGAAGGGCACTCACATCATTAATTTGGCCTCTATCCCGTTTCAGGATTTATCTTGCCTCACTGAAACTTTTGTGTCTATGCAGAACTGGCTCTTCAACCTAACTGAAGTATGTTAATCATGTTGCCTTTCCTAGGCTCTTTGTGTCCATGCAGAGTTGGCTCACAATACCCTCATCAAGGTATGTTTCTCACTTTTCTCCACTAAAGTTTGATAGCAGGTGACTTTAAACTAGCCAGTGAGATTCAAATCTTGACCCAATCCAAATCCAGGATGGCCAAACCCCACCTACCCTGCCCTGGGGATCTTTTCTCCATAAAAAAAAAAGCCTGTGCAAATTGTTCCTCAGATCACCAGTCTAATAATTTCTGCTGGTCAGAACTCTGGTTTCCTTCTGAGAACCCCTGCTATATTCTGCAGGCCTTGTCTCCCCTCTTCCTCCTTGGTACTCTGCCTCCTTGGACCTCAGCTGTATCTGCCACTGGACCTCTCCAGACCTCAAGCACCAGATTTAAGGTTGTATGTCTTTTCCCTAAAATTTCCCAGTCCCCTCCTTTCTACCTTCTATAAATGTGCCCTCTTGCTGGTCTGTGTGTGCATGTGTGATTGTTAGGGAATCAGTCCTCAGGTACTTAATTTAGTTTCTTTACATTTTTACTCTTTTTATTTTATTTTTATACAATAAAGCTATTTGTGTTTATAATCACTCTCTCACTCTCTTAATAATTTTATTAATTGTTATCAGGGCTTTGTGGGACCCCCAGTATACATGTGTCACAAGATCTCATTATTCTTTTCTGGAACCTTTCTAAAGCTAATTTCCCCTTGTCTGGGTCTAGTTTGGCTAACGTGTTTATGGCTCCAGTCCACAGGTTTAGCTATGCTGAGAATCTGATGGATTGACAGCAATCTCAATCGTCTTCCTTTTTTGTAAAAAAACCCCCATAACAATTGCAAATACCTTTCCCCTTTGTATCTTTTCAAAGCAAGAGACTAGAGATTTAATTTCAGAGAATTCAGAGAGCATGATACGTGTATAGATTGTTCTAAAGTTATAACAATATAACAACATGCTAACTGCTGACTATTTTTTTTAATACCATGTAGGTGCAGGATGAAAGTGGCTGCTTCAGGGGACTTGGCATGAAAATTCAGGAAACCTGTCATGTGGAAGCTCTGTTGGCATTATGCAACATTTGCATCTGCAGTACCAATGGGGAAACCATATAACTGCATTCCTGTGGTGAGAAATACCACAGGAAAATTACCGGACATCTCAAGCGGGTTCCCTCTTAAACTGTGCATGAATTATTAGGCTTGTCTTCTTTCATCCAAGAAGCATATTGAAAACAGTTTCTCATGGAGAACTCAGGGCCAATCTAAATATGATGGCATCCCAGGTCCAACCATTTTGAAGCATTAGCTGGGGGGGGGGTGTTTAAAATGCTGCAAGGGCCTGATTCTAATCAGGTAAGCTGCATGTCCTGACAGCAGCACTCTGGTTCTTCCCTGTGTCCTTTCAACTGCTGAAAAGGCTCCCCCTGCAACATGAGAGAGGGAAACAAGAGTGCCTAATCCCAATGTGCTCCAGGATCAGGTCCTTGCAGCATTTTAAAACCCCAATGTATTGTTTGTTGAATGTCCCATTTTGTTGATTGTACTGGCTTACTCTGTGTAATCCACCTTGAGTCCCTGTGAGAAAGGCAGACTAATGTACATAAATAAACAGATATGATAACAGAAAAATGATTTATTTATTTATTTATTTATTTATTTATTATTGCGATTTGCCAGACAGTTATCTTGGCAATGTTTCACTGGCATATATTAGATGAATTTCACACAGTTGGATGAGGACTACAAGTCATGATCCATATCAGCTCTGCCACATTACTTGAATTTAAAATATTTTGAACTTTGATCCCACATACATTATGTAGAAGCACATTCCACTACAATATAGGACTTGTATCTAACAAATACAGTCATGGCTGAAGTGGAAGACACATTGAATTCAATGAGGAGAATCAAGCCTGCAATTCTAAATACCATGTTCTTCTTCAAGTATATATGTTTCCTGGATACGGACATATGATCATAATTGTAAACATAGTTAGTGACTTACCAGATTATAGAGTAGATCACTAGGCAGAAATGTTTGAGAAAAGCTAAGTCCAGACACATCAAGCTAAGAAATAAAATCACAAGATAGAACTGTGAATCTCCTTTTTGAATTAATGGTGAGTAGGCTGCCTCCAAGTAACCTATCCACTGTCATTTTACATCCAGGCCAAATCCTATTAGGTAATATTTGATAAGAAAATTTAAACTTCTAAGCCAAAACCAAGGGGAAATAAATATTATTATTGTTTAAGATGAAATATGTTTAAAACAGGTAAAATTCAAAATTAGGGTGAAGGTAACACCACCTTGCCAAGCCCGACTCATTAAAATAAAATCCGTTGAATGTAAATCCCTTTCAGTCTGACTTCTGACCAGGCCATGGGACAGAGACGGTCCTGGTTGCCCTCACAGATGATCTCCAGAGGCATCTGGATTGAGGCGGTATGGCAGTGTTGATGTTGTTAGACCTGTCGGCGGCATTTGACAACGTCAACCATCAACTACAGATCCACTGCCTCGCTGACACCGGGATTCAGGGGCTTGCCTTGCAGTGGTTCTCCTCATTTCTTCAGGGTCAGGGACAGAGGGTGGCAGTCAGGGAACAGCTATCTGGAAGGCACCTGCTAATTTGCGGAGTGCCCCAAGGATCAGTGCTTTCCCCGATGCTGTTTAACATCTACACGCGCCCCCTTGCCCAGATTGCCCGGAGACATGGACTGGGCTGTCACCAATATGCTGATGACACTCAGCTCTATCTGTTGTTGGACGGCCAGTCAGAATCTAGTCTGGGGGATCTGGACCTGGCATTGAAAGCCATGGATGGTTGGCTTAGACTGAAATTGAATCCAATGAAGACAGAGGTCCTGTGCCTGAGTCAGAGCAGACCAAGATTAGAGATCTCTCTCCCAACATTCAATGGGGCACCGTTGGTGCCAGCGCCGGAAGTTAGGAGTTTAGGAGTGCTCCTGGACACCTCCTTAATAATGGAGGCCCAGGTAGCAGCCACTGCAAAGTCTGCTTTTTACCATCTACAGCTGATTAAGCAGTTGGTTCCCTTCCTTGAATGCAATGATCTGGCGACAATGATCCATGCAATGGTCACCTCAAGATTGGATTACTATACTGCTCTCTACATGGGGCTGCCCTTATCCCAAATCTGGAAGCTGCAGCTGGTGCAGAATGCAGCAGTGAGGCTGTTGCTGTGTCTTCCTGTGCGGGAACACATCCAGCCCGCCCTTAAAGCACTGCACTGGCTGCCTATAGCATACTAGATATGGGTCAAGGTGCTGGTTCTTACCTTTAAAGCCCTATATGGTCGGGGACCTACTTACCTAAGGGACTGCCTTTCCCCACATGTGCCCCAAAGAGCATTAAGATTTGGATCCCAAAATTGCCTGGCCCTTCCAGGCCCAAAAGAGGCCAGGTTGGCTACAACAAGGGCCAGGGCTTTTTCAGTGGCGGCTCCATGCTGGTGGAATGTGCTCCCGGACGACATCAGGGCCCTGTGGGACCTTCTACAATTCCTCAGGGCCTGTAAAATGGAGTTCTTCCACCAGGCTTTCTAGTAGGGGCTGCCTTGACATCATGGCCCTGGCCCTAACATTGACATAATCACTGCCGGCTCGCCCACTAGGCGAGCTAGGCGCTCGCCTAGGGCGCTGGGGCCCACAGGGGTGCCAAAGCGCCCCCGGCCCCACCCCCGGTGAAGCCGGCGCTCCACCCCCTGTCTCCAGCCAGCGCTGGGACTGGGAGGGAAGGGCGGCCGGCGCTCCACCCGCGGCTCCCCCCAATCCCTTGGGGGGGTTGGAGAGGTGGGGTGGTATGGCGGCGGCTGGCCAGCGGGGACTCTCCCCGCTGCCGCCGCCCCCGCCAGTCTGAGCACCCTTCCGGGGCGCTTCAGAAGCCCTTGGGGGGGTGGAGAGGTGGGGGCGGCATGGCGGCGGCCGGCCAGCGGGGACAGACCCCGCTCGCTGGCCGCCGCCAGTCTGAGCGCCCGTCCGCTGGGAGGGAAGGGGCGGGCGTTCCAAGGCCACCCCTTCCTCGGCTCTTCCCGGGCCCCTCGCAGCTGCGAGGGGCCCGGGGAGAACCGCGCCACCCGTTCCCCGGCGCCCCGCAGCTGCAAGGGGGCCGGGAGAGCCGCCCGCCCGTTCTCCGGCTCTCCCCGGCGCCCCGCGGCTGTGAGGGGCCCGGGAGAGCCGCCTGCCCGTTCCCCGGCTCTCCCCGGTGCCCCGCGGCTGCGAGGGGCCCGGGAGAGCCGCGCCGCCCCTTCCCCGGTTCTCCAGGCCCCACCGGGAGGTTGGCATCTCCGGTGGGGTGGGCGCCCCAGGCTCTCCTGCCTAGGGTGCCCAGACACCTGGGGCCGGCCCTGGACATAATCACTAACCTGGCTGGAACATCAACACTACCAGCAGCTGGATGATTAACAGCCTGGCAGGGGCCTGGAGGCAGCCACTCAAACAATGATAGAATGATGCCACCTTGTACTCTGGTTATGTGTTTTATATTTTAATCTTAATTTAATATTATTTTATTGTATATACTGGAATTTTAATGTATTTATAAACATGCCGTTAGCCTCCGTGAGCCTGCTACGGCGGGAAGGTGCGGGATATAAATTTCAATATAAATAAATAAATAAATAAATAAAACAGCCCTCAGGATTACTAATTATGCAACCCCATGTTGTCAGGTCTGAGCCAATCCAAGTAGATTTAGCAGACAAAATTATCCAGGATCCACTTCACTTTTGCACCCAGGAGAAAGCCAAAGAAGTTTTATTTCCTAGCCTTGCCTTTGATCTTTCACTTGTTGCTACAATTCCCATACTATATTAGCCCTCCTGGGCTCTTTCTCTGATTCATTATTTGCCACATGGGGGGAGAGTCTGCATGGTTGCACATGTAGCTACTTGATAGGCTTGGCTAGCCCTCCCAGAACCATTTTGGCACAGAAGAGAGGCAAAAGCCCTTCCTTCAGCTGTGCCATGGTCTCAACCAGAATCTGGCCACACAACGCTTTTAGAAGAGGTTCTCCATGTGGACCTGCAGCTGACATAAGGCTTCCAGACCTCAGGGAAAACATGTGGCAAATGTCACACCTAGTTCAGCCCATATGTTCTCTGGAGCACACTGCTTGAATACAAACCTCCACTAAGCATACCCAGCTACCCACCAGTTCTGTTCTCATCCCACTCACTAGTTGTCAACAGAGAAACAAACAGCCATTGAGCTGTTTAGAAGTGCTTTAACAAATTTGCACGTGTCTGTTTTATATGATTCTGCTCTTGCATAATTACAGTAAGTTTTCACCACAGGCCCCCAAGCACAGCCACTCATTTGCTATGATCACCAATTCAAAAAGGCACAAAGTTAAAAGAAAAAAAAAACATTCCATTTGAATTGCCACTTACTCTCTATGTGCCTTCAGTATCTGCTTATTATGATCATGAAGCCACATCTCCTTCTGTTTACTAGCATCAGTGCAGTCTACCTTGGTAATTTAGTTGTTTGAGCTGATTAGCACTTGTAATTCCACTTATTACATAGTATATGACATACCTTGCTTTAAGCACTTTGCTGTTCACATTGTCTTTTAATTCTGTACTGTAGCATTGTTCATTGGATGCCTTATACAGTTTGCATATATTGTTTTTATTCTATAACCCACCCTGAGTCTCAACAAGAAAAGTGGGCTATAAAGAAAGTAAATGACATTTAAAGGGAAAAAAAATGCAATGACACACCAGGAGTACTGCCTGATGGGAGAGATAGCTTAATGGTGTAACAGCAGCAGTTTCAATCATTGTGTGTGTGTGTGTGGGGGGTGACAAAAATAAAAAAAGTTCAGAGGCTGACAACCAGAACTGCAGGAACTGAACTTGCAATGACCTGGTCATGTAGAATCAGTAGCTATGCTGACACAAACATATTCAACACAGACATTAACAGTGGCTGCCAAGGTGATCCAAGACAAGCTTGCCTCACTTCTGATTGAAGAAGTTGAGCAAAGTAATTTCTCTTGTTGATCATATTTGTGTTGAACTTGGCCCCATGATGGGGGGTGCTTCCTCTTTCCCAAAGACCAAATCTAGTTTTTTCAACTCATCCCAACTTGATTTAAAATGAGGTTCATGATGCATGGTTCACATAGAAATCCTTCTCCTATTGTATCCAGTTCATTCAATAGAGTATCCACTGACACTTTAAACAGAACTGGATCTTCTGTTTAAGTCCCATTCTGAGACATACCTGTCTCACACTGGATTTGTATGGACCCTTTAATACCAGTCTTCAGACTAACAGACTGACATACAATTATTGGCAAGCTTTTGGTCCCCCACTCCAAAAGGAAGATGCATATACCATGATGCACGTGAGCCTCTGCATAGTTCCCTTGCCACCTGGGAGTGGAGCCTGATGCCAGCCCCCCAGCTGGGCATGAGCTACAGGGTTCAGCCCCCAGATCCCCTTAAAGGGGTCCTGTCAAGAGGTCATCCAACCCAGCCCGGGCTAAATTGGTGGCAGCAAACACAAATTACAAAATATTGAGGTGCACCTGCACACACCTCAAATTGATAGGCTGCCACCAATCCTTCGTTCTATCCCTCCAGCCAGAAGCCAAAGGATAAACTCCTGACTTTCCCAGGACTCACTAGGAAGTCCTCCCTGTGAGGTAGACTCACAGCAGGAATTCCACAAAAGCTACATAAAGTGTTAGGTAGTCTGCCAGGTTAGGCACTTGTTTCAAATTGCAGGCTGTGGAGATAAATGACAAGAATTAATATTTATGTTTTTATTAAGGTGCAAATAATACTTTAAACAAGAACAGTTACTGTGAGGAGAAAATAATAAAACTAGAAATTTAAAGGCTAACTAAACACTGTAAAACATTAGTTCACAAGTTACAAGATGTTACACATTCATAGTTGCAGGTTCCAAAGCAGCTCTGTCCAGTGTCAACAAAGCCAGTGCTGTTTGACTTCAGCAAGCATAAATCCAAGATGTTCAAAAGTGAGCCAGAGTATGTCAACATGTCTTGGTTGTAGGCACCCTCTGAGCTAAAGTATAGGTTTGAAGATGATTCCTTTATTGCTAAGTTTCCCAGGTGTTGCTAGGCCATTGCACCCATCAGGGCCCTCAACAATTACTTATAGCCAAATGAATGAGCCAATCACTGACCAGATGACCTAATCATGCCTCTGACCATTGTTACCCAAACTGGTCTGTCTCCATTTTAGATGGGGGATTAGCAGGGAGACTGAATTGATAAGATGGGTGTATTCTGTGTATATCAGAATCAGTTTCAAAGAGAAAGAATCTCAAAATGATTGAGACTAAGTTTGAAGGAAGATTGTTTTATTGAAAAATACTGGCTAAATCAAAATCATATGCATCAAAGCAATCAAATAACACACACAAACAAGGCTACAGAGAAACAGAGGAGCTTAGAGACATAGAGGGAGTTATGGGGTGATATTTGCCATTCAGATGTGCAGAAGTCTACAGAAGGGAGACTGTGAATAACCAGCATATCATGAACAAAAGGGGACCCTAATTGTGAGTTTGGGGGCGCTACTCTGTTAAGCACCCTAGAGTGACACACAGAACTGTGGCTGGGCAGTCATTTTATAGACTAGGATTCCAGGTCTGAACAGAGGACTGAGAGGTTTCCCAATCTTTGATCAAAAAGGTGTGATGATGCCCTAGTGGGTATATCCTGGAGTGTGTACGTAGGGCTGATGGCTGATACCGATACTTCAAAGTTAATATGTTTTGGTAACCCAGAGAATAGCCCAGGAAAAGGACCATAAATCTGCTTTCCAGAGAAATGTTTATACTTTAAAGGAAGTTTGGACCCAGGAAAGGGGCTATAAAGGAGAGAGTAGGTGTTTTGCAGAGAAATTTCACTAGAGAAGAATTACCCATCAAAGAGACAAAGGAGCTTTCAGAGAAAGAAGATCTCCATATTGGGACATGCTGGAATGCTGAGAACTCTGATACTTACCTGGGGGGGAGGCAGGCTGTATGTAGAAAAAACAGATGGTCTGTTCCCACAACCTCCAGGGTCCATATCTTTGGTGAGCTCCCATGATCAGGATTGCCCACAGACTCCAAAACAATGATTTGGGGGACCCTGAGGTAGTTTAGAGGTGAAGATGCCTATAAATGCAACTGTACAAGGCTTCCCTCTGATGCAGGATATACCAATGGGGTCACACCATGTGAGAATGGAGATGGATCTATCGGCAGCCAGCCCAAACTGGTGCTTAACTGAATGGTATGTAACCGGGAGACAGTACCAGGGGATGACTTCTAGCACAGCTGTCTCATCTCCCATTTGCAAGGACAGTGTGTTCTTTTCTCAGCAAGGCAGTTTGAATCTCTGAGGAAACAACCCAAAGCAGGCCACAGAAACTCCATTTTGAATTAACCAAAAAAATCGCCACAGGGAGTTGGACACACAGGCATGGCCTCTTCTGCAAATGGATCCAACCCAATGCCTAGAACTACCATCTGTGACAAGAAATGAACAATAAAGCCACACCACACAACTATATGCAGCCAAGGGAGGAAATGGCTGAAGCCTAACTGAAGGACAATGTGACTTAATAAGGGGAGAGGAGCAGACCAGAATGAAGACTTTGCCTCCCAGGTCCATTCCTGCCTCACCCTTCCAAGTCAGCTCAGCCAAACAATGATTGACTCCCCACCCCCATGGCTTCCAGCCATGGCGGTGAAGCTCCGGCCTGCTGCCACACCCAGATAACTCAGCCTCCTTCCTGACTCACCAACTTGCCCTGTGGCCACAAAGCAGGCCAAGGTAAGTTTGGGCCTGTCATTTAATGGTGACTCCTCCTTGCCTTCAGCCTTTCTCTCAGTTCTTAGAAGGCATCGGCTGGTAACCTTCTTCATGAAGATCCTCAGCCTTCCTGCTGCCTTCCAGCTGCTTCTTTGCTGCCTCTCTCAGCTACCACTTCTACACTCTCTCCAGAAGGTGCCATCCTGCTGACACTTGGCCAAGCCCTCTTCTTTTTGGTTCTGGAATCCAGACTTTAAGAACCACCTCAAAGCATCCCTCCTATTTTGACCTTGAAAGTTCTTCTTTACTGACCTTTTAACCTTTCCTTTGCAACAGAATTTGCTTCACTAACTGAAAATACATGGTAACAATTTGAAACCCTCCTGCTATCCTGTTACAAAACCTCCATACATAAAAACAATAACAATAACAAACAGTATTAGTTTTTCTTTGTGGAGAAGCCATTTCTCCACAGCCTGGCTGAAAATTTTTGTAAGAATCAATAATAGTAGTCACAGGGGTTCAGTAACTTAGTTCTGAAGCTTTAGTCACAGCAATCCTGTGTCTTAGTTTTTTTGTACTTGATTTCATAGGAAAGACATAGGATCCAATACTATCAGCTTTTCTTCTTATGAAAAAGGTGGGATCACATCTGATCACAAAGAACGCTATTCTAGGGATTGTGAAGCCTGCGTGGGGCAAAAAAACCCCAAAACCATGCAGGAGGGGGAGAGATGTGAAGAAAGAAAGGCAACCTGTTTAGCTCTGAAATGCTTGGTAAGTCATAGACTCATTGAGTGACCCTTGGGTAAGTTGCTTCCTTCAATTACCCATATATGAAACGGGACTATAGTGACCAAGCTTCTGGGCTTATTGTGCCAGTGAAAGAAAAATAACCATATAATTACTCTGAACATTTAAAGCATAATATAAATGACTAACAAGGAAATGCCATTTCACACAGAACGTTACTTTGTCAATGTGATCCATGTCAAGTATTAGATTGATTTAGAACTAAACTCTCAGATTTTATCAAAATCACTATGTAAACTTTATCACCAATAAAGCTTAGTACTTGAGAAATACTTATCCCCCCCCCATCTTCTTTGAATTAGAGGGGGAAACATAATTTGAGAATTTTGATCAAGCTGTCATGCTCTAAAAGTCAGAGACTTCCCTGGGGCACATATAATATTACTGAGTAAAATAGGACCCATTTGTGAAGGGGGAAAAAATCATTCTTTGGGGAAACTGGTGAGGGGTAAAAAGTTTTAAAAATAATTTTCTGATGGCATCACGCTAGCAGTGGTTCTCCCTCCTCAATCTCTCGACTGTTTTCTTTTCTTGTTAAAACAGAGGGGGATCAGAACATCAACATGACACTTTCATAATGAATGCTTCAGTGGTGTCTGTTTTTTCAACAAAAAGAACACACTTTTTGCTTTAATGTGAACTGAACATTTCAGCATAAATATCTTCCTGTTTGAATTCTTTGAATCATTATTGTATGAATGCAGAATCTTTATTCAAACATCTTTTAGTTATCTTAATAATTTTGTGACCTAATTGAATAAGAGGGCAATGTAAAAAAGCATAAAGAGTACAATTTATTAATAAAAATTACTGATGGTCTAAAAAATGGTCTAAAAAAATGGAAGAAACCTTGTATCTTATCAGAATGATATACAAAGTGGTATCAATCTTGTGTGCACTGTAAACTGGGGGGGGGGGGAATCACAAACTGGGAATCTGTTAATTTTGGCCAAGACAGTATGATGCACAAGCTGAAGGCAAACAGACTTCAACCATACCTACTTTCATGATCTATGAAGTTTCAAACTACACCTATCCTGCTGTGTAATTGATTTGTGAACTTTCAGACAACTTGTTATTCTTCTCAGGAAAGTAGACCATTCTTTTGATGAAAGCATTCAAAAGCAATTATATCCTCTAGTCCGTATGGATACACAGTGATCCAAGAATCATTCAGGATGCTGTGGGTTTCACTAGAAAGGTGTTAAACAGTTGGAACAACTGTATTTGATATACAGTAATATGACCTGATTACCCAGCATATTCTGTTCAAGCTGAACAGCCGCAAACTCTTTCTGAACAGGTTTGCACTGAGTTTTTGTAAAACTACATATGCACAGATGCTGCAAATGCAACCCTTTTAGCAGCTATTGTTGTCACCATGGATACTTAGACAGCCACTGAAGGTAGGATTTTATTAAAACAGCATTTATTTATTGCCGATTTATAAATTATTTAATTGTGTATTTAAACAATTGCCTGCTGAGTGGAGCAGTTACACAGCAGGTCAAGGGGTAGTACAACTCAGGCTATGTGAGAATGCCCATACATGAAAAGCCATTTACTCTATACTGCATGGTTAACAGTAAAACTACACATTATAGGTGGGCTCAGGACAGGACAACCTCATGGCTGCTGTTGCCATTTCAGATGAAAATTCAGCAGTTTTAAAAATGCTGTGAACAAGATCACATGCTACCACAGCACCACAGTCCTTATCAGAATCAGGCTCTTGCATCAATTTTAAAACTGTTAAACAATCATCCAAAATGGCATCAGCAGCCACCAGATGTTGTGTGCCCAACTGCGGTGTGTAGCTTGGTTCTCAGAAGGAATACAGTGAAGGAATACCTGCTGGATAGCCATGAATGGGCCCACTGAACTGATCACTGTAAAATCAGCTCCTTGTTCACAACTGGTGAACAGGAAATGAACTGAACCAGTGAGAGTTCAAGCAAAGTAAATTACTGTTTAGGTTAATGTCATTTGTGTGTGTGTGTGTAGACATATATATACATACATACACCTACACAAACATGCAATGGCATTAACCTAAACAGGAATGTACTTTGCTTGAACTCTCACTGGTTCAGTTCATTTCCTGATCACCAGGTGTGTGTGTGTATGTGTGTGTGCCTAAGGTCAAAAAAAAAAAAAACTGCCCCAAACTGGACAGCCCAAGCTAGCCTGATCTCGTCAGATCTCGGAAGCTAAGCGGGGTCCACCAAGGAAGTACAGGGTTGTGACACACAGGCAGGCAATAGCAAACCACCTCTTAATGTCTCTTGCCTTGAAAGCCCTATGGGATCACCATAAGTTGGCTGAGACTTGACAACACTTTTCACCACCACCAAGGTATAAAATATTGCCATATTCAATATATTAAATATGGATGTGAGCAGTAGGAATATATGTGCAGGTATAACTGAGCTGAAAATATACCTGAAAAATACCTTATTGGGTTTTTTTTGGATATATTAAGCTCCCTCAAATATATCTGGAATTTTTGGGAATACAAAAAAAAGGGGTCCTAAAAATCCTGGAAATATTTGGAATTCTGGAAATATCAGGACTCCGCATTTGCAGGCTCCCAGGACACCCCCCCCCGCCCATTTCTGTGTCTCTTGGGGCTTGGTATTGCCTTGTCAGGCTGCTGTAGGTAAGATTCTGTCATTTTCAAAGGTTGTTCTTTGCTGGAGTTGGTTTGTGTTGGGTTCACGGGTTGGGTTTTTTTGGAAGATTCTCATGTTGTACTTTGAGATTCTCATGTTTTTCATAGGCTCAGATTTTGTGCATTTTACATAGTTTCAGTTTCTCAGCTATTACATAGCTCCAGCCTCTTGGGTGTTACATTAGTTGGGCTTAGCAAAAGCTTCAGCCATGTTCTATGGGGAGAGTCTCAGGTTTTACATTTTTTGCTTCCTTTTTTTCCTCTGCAGGAAACAATGGAGGATATCTGGAGGCACCTTGTTTAGGGGTCCATAGAACTGCAAACCTTGGACTGGCACCAGCAGCTCCCCTACAATTTTGTTGCCAGTACCTTAAAAAAGACCCCTAGGCTCCTTGGAAAGATTCCCCATAGATGATAATGAAGCCAAAATGGATCTGAATAACATGGCAGTAGTTTGAACCAAGGAAACTGGGAATCCCAATATTTTTTGTCTCCAATACATCTGCGTCTGATTTTTTTTCACTGCATACCCCTAATAATCAGTGCTTT
This sequence comes from Gekko gecko, assembly GCA_029375565.1. NCBI lineage: Eukaryota > Metazoa > Chordata > Lepidosauria > Squamata > Gekkonidae > Gekko > Gekko gecko. The sequence continues at coordinate 147,785,560 of JAPDNY010000003.1, read as the reverse complement.
TCTTGTTAAAAAGAGGTGCCGGTATTTATCAACACCTATATCTGTCTGTCTGCCTGTTTATCTTCTTTATTTTGTTCATTTATATCCCACCTTTCTTCCCAATTGGGACCCAAAGTGGCTTACATCATTCTCCTCTTTTCATTGTATCCTCAGAACAGCCCTGTGAGATAGGTTAGGCTGAGAGAACGTGACTGGCCCAAGATCATCTAGCAAGCTTCCATGGCATGAGTGGGGATTCAAACCTGAGTCTTCCAGGTATTAGTCCAACACTCTTAACCAAAACACCAAACTGGTTCTCACTGATTTGCACTGGTTTCCATCAGGACTTGAGAGCCCCCCCCCAAAAAAAAAGTACCAGTACACAGGGGGAAAGGAAGGCATTAGCTTGGATCCATTAGCAATTTCTGTGGATGGAAGTTATTTCTGGGGACTGCGTCTTCTGTGCCTCCCTCTCCTGATGCAACTTTAAATGCCCCCCCTCCAATTGCTTCTCCTAGGCTATGGTCAGATGTGCCTTTAGATCCAACATGATCAGACAGTAACATCTGGGAAAGGTCCTGCAGTCATTAGCAACTTGTGCTGCCCTGCCACAGAAGCCGAGTTAAAAGATACCGGGGGAAATCAAGTCCTAACACTTGCTGATGGGCCATGGATGGGTTTTCCCTAGTCTAATCACTTAAGCATGCTCTCAAGCTATTTGGGAAGCTCATTCCATTTTCTTCCTGGCTTAGCAGTATGCACATAACCACACACTCCACAGGGAACCCTCCGTGTGGAGGTTTGATTCCTAGTTTATGCACATGGGAAACAAAAGGCAAAAAAAAACCCACTCACCCGAGGTGGTGTCTGATTGTGCAGTGATGGGTTAAGCCTACAGCACAAAGGGATGTGTGAACGTGCAACTGCAAGACAAATTCCTCTGGAGGAAATAGGGGTGCTTCCCCTCCAAATGGCACATCTGACCACAGCCCTAGGGGACAAAGGAATCTCAGGAACAATATGAAGATGGGGACTGGAGTGGATAGAGGAGATCAACAAAAAGCATATCTCCACCATTTCTGGAAATTCTGTGATGGTTCCAAGCTTTTAAAATTAAATTAAAATAGAAATATTTTACATATTTATGGAATAATATTGTCTTGCCATTATATTCAAAGCAGTAAAAACATCAATGTGAAAACAACTAAAAAGCAGAAATACTGGTTGAATCTGCATAACATGCAAACTGTTAGCAGTGAAAACAAACCCAATGCAGCATTCAGTGTCTGAGTGAATAAAAGAACCAGCTGCAGTAATTCAAAGACAGACTTGATTGCTCTTGGTGTGGGAGACTATGAGATGGTCTTCTCTAAAGCACTCCCAGAATGCTCTAGAAAGCTGCTTAACATGTTTCTGTCTTGTCTGGCAGACAGAGGTGGGTTGAAAAAGCATGCATTGTGCAAGGCATACATACTGTTTTTTTGAAAAGGTTTGAAATCCTTCCCTTCTGGTTTACTTTCAAAACACTTATGTCCATTTACAGCTGGGTCAGAATCTTGTAGTATCCCTAATTATTGTACAGTTCCATTGAACCTAGTGAAGCTGTTCAGGGCATTTGCTGAACTTCATAGCTGCTGTCTTGATCCTTTGTGATCAGTTGTCAATAACCCTACCCCAAGAGTTTTGCAAAGTGAGTGTTGCTAGGACCAAGTGGGTAGAATATCCCACATCCCTGGCATCTTCCAATGTTGTAATTGCTGTGGCATAAGCTGTACTTGTTATAAATATTTATTAGTAAATAAAGGGCTTGTGGATCATTTTACTGCCCAAGATGCAGAAGCTTCTGACATATGTCAGGAAACATATTGCTTTTGTATTTTACAGAGAGAAGAGAGAACAGCTGGCTAGATAAGATAGCCACAGCTGCTGTGAAGTTATGATAAGGCAACCCCATCTTTTATGCTTTCACATAACACATTTGTTTATTCAGAACGTATACTAATATAGTGGACCTCCTGCTGCTATGTTTAATATGATGGCAGAATGAAGTAATGGTTTATAATTAAACTGATATGTAAAAGGTGCTGATTGGATCTAAAAGACTGTAGAGTGGCTTGAAGTCCCAGCCCACTCCACTGGCATTAGATTCAGTGGGGTTGGGAAATTGCTTCCCCCAGACAGAATAACGAGACAGACAACAGTTTGGAAGTAAACAAGGGTCACTTTAGTAACTCTTTAACATAACATTGCAGCAAGGGATCTTTAACATAACATAAGCAAGCACGGAACAGGCAAGGCAGGTGTCACTCCCCTGACCAACCTCCTTGCCCTTTTCTCGGGCGGGTCACCCAGCTCTGGTCTTGAGCCATCAGTCTGGCTCATGACCAGCAGCCCAGCAAACTGGTTGCCACTTAGGACCGCCGACCCCTGAAGCCTTCCAACTTGCACAGAGGAGGATACCCTAAGAGGTTCCCATAGGAGGTGATCACCATTCCTCACCCTGGACCTTAGAAATCTGAAGGCAGTTTGTGATGACTCCTTGTTCCCTAATGGGGAAAATGCCATAAGGTGCTCACCAGTTCCGGTTTCTTGCCCGCACCAACCTGCCAAGTGACCAGCCTATTTAGGTGTTGACCATCACAACCATCTATCCAATCCACTGCTCTCAGTGCAAGGTAGGTGAAAACACTTCCACCCATTCAGCCAATACTGGGTAAAAGCAAAAAATTCCTACCTGGCCCCAATAGGCAACCAGCCACAGCCTACATTAAGAACAGGTGGGAGGGTGGGCAAGCACACTGGAGCAACTGTCATTGGGCGGGAGTGGAGCCTGGCCGTTTATCCAAGCCGGCTCCACCCCCCCGCCAATGTTCCCTCTAAGCTGTGGAGTCTTGTGAGCAAAAATTCTACTTTGCGAGCAGCTGGCATTAAAGTTGTGAGCAAGCAGTTTGGCTACTGCATAAATTGGTTTTCTCTGGAGCCATCCTTCCTGAGCTAAGACAAAAATGTGTGAGGTGGAGGCTAAAAAACTGTGAGCTAGCTCACATTAACTCAGCTTAAAGGGAACACTGCCCCCTCACCCATGTCATGACGCAAGACATCATGGCTCAGTTGCTGCCTGGCTTCCTCAGGGTGGCAAAGCAGCCCCCGGCGACCAGTGGTGTTGCCAGGTCACCGGGAGCTTTGTTGCCCCCCCAGTTGGAATAACGAGACAGACAACAGTTTGGAGTACTGAACCAAACCCAGTTCTCTCAGATTAGAGTCCGCACACCTAACTACATCTGACTGCACAGAGATGGGTGGTCAGTGCATCAACATAGGGAGATATGGTCTCCGTCTTCCTGCCCCCACCAAAGAGGGCGACTGAAGTTTCTGCTCCTGGTGCCAAACCGTGCAGAAACCATTCGTGATATAGATGTTCCAAGCCGTTCTGCTGAAGTTTTAAGTGATGCTGAATTAGCCCCCTTCTGGAAACCATAATGTCAAAAGGTGGCCCCAGTCTCCCGATGACCACCTTGGAATGCAGATAGAGGCTTCAAGCCCAGCCCTCCCCCTGTCAGGTATAACCAGCCACTGCAGGCCAGGTTACAGAATGCCAACTAGCATATCAAGTGGCCGGGGGCTTTAGTGCTCCTTTTGGGTGCCTAAAATGGTAGCCCAGAAACCCCTCATAAAATAGCTGCCCCTAAAGCAGTCGGGGTGGGGGGGCAGATGACAAACCCCACACCCTCCAACAGCCCACCTAGGCCAGATTTGTGGGCATGAAAATGGTGATGGTGGGGGGCAGGAACTGCAGTCCAAGCAGCCCACCAACTGCTGCTGCTCCCAGACCCCAAAGGCCCAAATGACAAACAGTGAGGCGTCACGGCAAGCAGTCCTGCAGCCGCGAGCCTCCTCAAACTCCAGGAACTTGTGCCACATGTGTGGCCTCTCTCACCCAGCTGCAAGTGCGGCCCTGCTGCTCCCACAATGATGGGCACCTCCCGCAGCTGGCCTTGGGCTGCCACCATGATCAGGCTGCCACTGCCACCATCAGACCAAGATCGGGCTGCTGCTGTGCAGGGCTGTGACTAAGCCAGCCCCAGTAGCTCTCCTCTGCGTGCTCACAAACGAGCACGCTGGAGTAACTGTCACTGGGCGGGAGTGGAGCCTGGACATTTATCCAAGCTGGCTCCGCTCCCTGCCCATGTCACGATGCAAGGCTTCATGGCTCAGTTGCTGCCTGGTTTCCTCAGGGCAGCAGATCAGCCCCCGGTGACCAGCAGCATTGCCGGGTCGCCGGGAGCTTTGATACTTTGAGAATTAGATTGTTAAGCTATTTTTGGGACTTTGCAACACACCCCTCCAATTTTAGGAAGGCATGTCACCTAGACGACTGTTGCAGCAATAGTAATTTGGACAATGGTATCTATTTTCAAGCATGTTTGGTGAGAACACATTCCTTAGTTAACAGTTAAATGTATTAGAATGTTTCGCTTTAAGTAAGACAATACTTATCGGGTTCAAAGTTTTGATTAAATTTTCATTTGATGACAAATGTTGTGGTGATAGATTGTATTAGTAGTTCTGGTTAAATCTGTGTAACAATCCCTCCATGGTTAGGTTGTTGAAAATACTTACAGTTTTGACCTGACCTGGCTAGCCCAGGCAAGCCCAATCTTGTAAAATCTCAGAAGCTAAGCAGGGCCAACTCTGGCAAGTACTTGGGAGGGTGACCTTCAAGGAATACCAGAGGTGGGACACAGAGGCAGCCTAATCAAGCCACCTCTCTGAAAAAATCCAAGCCCCCAGTAGGGGTTGCCAGAAATCACCCTGACTTCCAGGCAAACACACACAATATATATACATATATATATATATATATTAAAGAAAATACTTACAGTTTCTTCTCTCTAGCCTGCCTACTTCCTGCGGTCTCTTTTCAGCCTTCAGCCTTCTCTACAAAGCCACTTTTATTCCTTAGCCAATGTGAGGTATTAATCTTAACAATAACTGACAACTTTTCCTTCTATTACAGAAATTAAAGAGTTTCAGCACTGTTAGCTTTGTTTTCTGACCATTTGGAATGTTCATGAACATTCTGTATCATGCCTGCTCAGGCAAGTGGTGTCAGAAGCTTCATTGCTGCAATGCAGTTTAGATCTGAGGCACATCAACTGCCTGACGAAGAACACAAAGGATTAAATATCTACCAGACTACAAAAATCTTTCCTTCCTGGACTGATGGAGGAAATTTTTACTTATCATAAATGAGTGTTTCTTTACATGCAATTAATCATTTGCACCATCCAGAATTTTGCATTATGAGCCTTGAAAAATGATGATACAGAACATAAATTGCCATTGTGTAATAATGATCTTTTATTATTTCCTTTGTGCTGCATTGCAGCAGTTTATTTGGGCACATGAACATTTTCTAATAAAAGGATATGATTGAGGCTTTTACTAATACATTTCTTTTAAATTGCTTCATAGTTGATTGACAAGTTGCTCATTATTAATTTACATCTTCTCAAGCTGTATTTAAATGGAAAGTTGATTGCCAGACTCCAACCTGCCATCTTCAGCCTTCCATAAAACGAAACTCTGGACCTGAAAACAAGAGGCCATCAGAACCTGTCAGTTTTTCTGTTCATATAGCCTGCTCACAGGGAGGGTGGGGTACAAATTAATAATAATGATAACAACAATAATGATAACAATAATAATAATCTGGCCAGTAAGGAAGGGGTGGGGACAGTAGATTGCTAGGGGAGGATTCTGACAGATATGAATTGACAGCTGATACACCTGGCAACAGTAAATTAAGGGATGAGAGAGCTTCTTTTTTAATTAGTCATGCAAACTGCTTATGGGGTGCAAGGATAGAACATAAGAGCAGCAAGTCAGTAGGGACTTTAAAAAAATCTGCTCTATTGGACAGGTTATAGGAAAATAATATAACTTTTACTGTTGGCTTTAAAAACATTCCTGAGTCCCTTATAGAAAATAATTACCCATCTATATATCTAATAGTCAAGGCGCCCCCTGCATGCGGATATCTAAATCTGCACATCGGGGGGCACCTAGGGAGCTAAGAGATTTTTCTGCACATTTGGGGCAATCTCCAGAAGTGCAGAAAAATCTGAAATCTATAAAAAAACTATAGGAGAGATACTTAAATCCTCCCAAAAGTAAGAGAGTGTTCCCTGTGCATGCACAGAGAATGTTTTGAGAACTGCCTCAGTGCTGCTGCCACTGGGGGGGCAGGAAAAAGCTTGGCAGGCCAGCTTCTCAGGCCTCATGGGTGCTGCCACTGCCACCGCAGGGGGAAGCTTGGTAGGCACGAAGGCTGAGAGCCATGCGGGCCTCACCATTGGTGCCAGGGGGGCGGGGGAGAAGGCTTGGCAGGCCCAGCAGGAGCCACACGGGACTTGCTGTTGGTGCGGGGGGAAGGCTTGGCAGACCTGGCGGGAACCGCACAGGCCTCACTGTTGGTGCCGGGGAGGGGAGACAGCTTACCTGAGGCTGCTTCCTCCTCCTCTGCATGGAGCTCCTCCCCCCCACAAGTATCGCGGGTCCCCCTTCTTGCCATATAATAATTACCTTCTTTCTGAATCCTCTGGCCTGTCTCTGAACCTAGAAGATTAAACCTCAAAGAGAGATTGCAGTGACTTTTATCATTTGGCACCCTGTGATCTGACTCAAAATCAGGCTTGGTCACTAAGATGTCCAGTTTCCACCCTTTGTGGTTGGGAACTCCCTTTGTCCACCCTCCTGTTAAAAAGAAAAGAAAAAAGAAAAAAGGAGGACACCGAGGGCATGCTGGGAGGCCAACCAGGGTAGCAGAGCATGCAGCCTCTAAGGGTTTGCTCCTCCTCTGGAACGGCACTCGCTGTTCAGAGCTGCCCATCCACCCATCCCTATATTTGGCAAGGTGGGGTTAGCTGATCATTTTGGAACCAAGCAGAGGTGTTGGGGGTGCTTGAAAACTGGCCCAGACAGGGCTCTTTTAACACCTTCACTTTGCCACTTGTCGGAGTGGGATTATTTCATTAGGCCTGGTTTCAGACTGCTTAGACCAAACTGGGGTTGGCCAGAACAAAGCAGGCTTTTGCTTCAGTAAGAAATATTCTGGAGAGGCATCTTAATGCATTACCAATCAGTGGGGCTGGAGATGGGCCCTCTTCAGGGACGGGGCTACACCAGTTCGATCCCTAGTGTTTTCCAGGATAGGGAGAGGATGGTGGAGGTACAGCTTCCCTCAGCATAATATTATACGCAGGCTAGGATAACCTATGTGTGATTTTATGCCACCTTGCCCTTGGAGCCAGGGTGTGCTTACACTTATCCCCATCCTGGCATGCCTGTGGCAGTCCATTAGATACAGCATCCACACTAAGTGGTGGGTGTTAAATAAGGCTCTGATCAGTTATTAATTATTAATTAAATACAATCCCAGCTAAACCCATGCATCTTGGGTGGCATCTCTGTTTTGGAGGATAAGGGAGCAAGTCACATACTGGTAAGTCAAAGCAGGCCTGATAAATATGACCTGCCCAGAGTATGGATAATTTCTTCTGCTTGTATTATGTTATAATTGATCGTGGGAAGCTGTAACTTTTCACACACAGCCCCCAATTAAAGGCTATTCATGATGGAGGATGAAGAAGCAAACCATGAGTTCCCTATCTTTCCCCTCCACCATGTGAAGTGGGGTTCGCAAGTATAAAGCCAGTGGCATGCACTCTATCCATTGTGAAAATGGCAGAGACTGACGGTATCATTAGAGCCTGTGCATGGGGACATTTACATATGTAGGTTTGCTGGGAAAGATGCATCAACCTAAGGCTTATTCCTGCCCCTCACTACTTGCACAATCTATATTTCAGGACCATATTTCAACCAGTTTTTCTGGACTGTGAAATTGAAAACATGAACTCTGTCAGATCAAATACAAATATTCACATAAAATGTGTATAAACAGATCTCTTGCTTTGTTTATTTCCTATGGGATTCTCAAATCACAGTTTGTAGTGACAAGAGCCTGTAGTTTCCAGTGCTGTGAAGGAGCTGTGGATTGAGATTCATAGGATCACTTTTTGCTTCCAGGCATTTCAAAAACATACACATGTACTCAGCATGAAAATAATATTATGTAAGGTATTTGAATCAAAGGGTGCCTTTGTGGACTAAACTAGGGATGCAGTGGTTTATTGATTAATATATTAACTCAAGTATTTTTGACGGACTAGAAAGGGCATTCCAGTTGATCAGGCACCACAGCAATCCCTCCCCTCTGCACATTCCCAGCCTAAATTGAGGTTCACCTGTCTGAAATGTAGCTGTGAAAGACTGAGAATTCATTGATCTCCATCTCATCAAGTTTGACTCTAAGATTTCTTTAATGAATTGATAGCTTAACTCTTGAATCAAGGGTAAATGCAGCAAGTGCACTGGGCTTTCCTTCAACATAGACCTTCTTCCTTGGTGTTCTGTAGCAGCATGCTCTGAGATATTAATCTTTGGCACAACACGATTGTGTCAGGCTTCTGCTGAAGAATCCTTTGGCAACTGTGTTCCATTAGGAATCATATGATCAATTGAAATGTCTCACAGTAGATAACTCCAGGGAACAGCACAGCCCCAAGGCTATTCACCAGGTCATTACAAAACTGCACTCCTGAAGGAGCTGAATGTCTGTGAGCTACAGACAATATGGCTGTGATCACACACACTAACTAATGTACTTTCAATGTACTTTCCAACTGGATTTTACTGGGTAAACTGGCAAAATCCAGTTGGAAAGTGCATCAAAAGTGGATTGAAGGTGCATTATTTAGTGTGTGTGATCGCAGCCAATGTATTCTGTTCACTTAACTCAGACGTTCGCTCAGAGGATGGTGCTTCCTAGACACACATAGTGTGTGCTTACTCCTACAGTTCTGCCTTATTTGTTTAGTGAGTGTGTGCTCCATAATTGTGTAAATAGTTAAATAAATTCTTTTATTTAGGCTACTAATCTGTGTTGTGCTCTGACCACATAGTCTCCCCCGCTCTGCACAATAACGAAGGGAGGGGGTAGCCCAAGGAAGCAAGGGAAGGTCAGACCCTAGGGTTGCCAACTTTCCAGGGGTCCCCCAAAGATTGGGGATTCCATCTCCAAATAGGGTGATTTGGCTAGAGGGCAGTGAGTGGTGGCAGCGAACTTAAGGAGTGAGATACACCCATGGGAGCTGAAGAGTGAGGGGAAAATAAAGGTAGGTTGATGATTGGCTCAGAAGGAGATAGGGTTGCCAACTACAGGTGGGAAATTCCTGGAGGTTTGAGGGATGGAACCTGGAGAGGATGAGGTTTGAGGAGGTGTGGGACCTCAGACAGGTACAATGCCATAGACTCCACCCTCCCAACCAGCCATTTCCTCCTGGAGAACCACTGTTGCTAATCTCCAGGTGAGGGGTGGAGATCACTCAGAATTACAACTGATCTCCAGGAGGGAGGGGGAGGAGATGGAAAGCTGAAATCAGAGGAGCAGATAATGGCAAGTTGATGCTTGGCTGGGAAGGAGATAGGGTTGCCAATTCCACGTTGGGAAATTCCTGAGGATTTCATGGGTGGAGCCTGGAGAGGGTGAGGTTTGAGGAGGTTGCCACAGCAAATTGATGCTGAGTGCCCAAGGCCTTGGCACTCTCCCAGAGTCTCTTCCTAGAGCTCATTGTATTTATTTTCATAATGGGCCTTATTCCTAGCATGTGTGTATATATATATACACACACAGTGTTTAAAGGCTGGTGTAATGTAATGTTTATCATGCTGGCTTTTTAATACTTCTTACATGGTTCTAAATACCAACAATATAAATAAAAAAAATAGATAGCTGTGTTGATTCAAAGCAACATCCAAAACCAAAAGCCCTGGAACATCTTTTTAGTAAGACGAAATAATATGACACTTTGTACAAGCATTCAGGTTCTCCAGAACTCTTTACTAGGCTACATGTGGGGGGGCACAGAGGGAAAACAGATCTATTAGGCCATGATCTTAAGGCCTATTGTCTGCATCCTGTAAAGGAAGATTTAATGACTTCAGTTAGTATAGAGTGTGCCTGCCTGGTATCAAATTGTGCTCATGGCATGCTGAGCAGAAGATGGTCAGTACTAAATCTGATCTCCCACTCTTCCAAGGCTGACTGATGAGATTTTAAAGGAAACATACTCACAGGAGCTAATGGAATCTTGACATTTTTGAAAAAGCATCTTGCATGCTGGTCCACTGTTGAATCAGAAAAGGGACCAGTCCTGTAGCCAGGAATTCTTTTCAAGGGGAAGTGCTGGGGCACCAATTAAATCACAATTAATTAAATTAAACATCACAGTGGAAGGAGGGAGCTCCTTACTCCAGTGGCTCCCGCCCTGATCACCTACATCTGGCTGGAGAGTTGGGTTAGCAAATCCCAGGCTGGAGCCACAGACTGCCTGGCACCACTGGCGAGGCCAGCCTGGGTGAGGGCAAAGTGAGGTTACCAGGGAGAAAGGCAGGGAGAGAGAGAGAGTTGGAGGGAGTGATGCACGGACAAGGGAAGTAAGATTGAGGCAAAACAGACTCAGCCAAGTGAGCTGGACCCAGAAGAGCAAAGGGAACAGCTAGGAAACAGGCTGCAGAGGAAAAGGTCCCAATTCCAGCCTACTTAACTGAAAATTTTATTGCAATCAACTGTGAGGGTATGCAAATTCAATAATGGTGCCACTGGTTTGATAGGGGGTGCCGCTCTCAGTACCCACCCACCCCCGGCTACAGGCCTGGAAGGGAACCATGTGTGCAAGGGTGCATTGCCACATGTGGGTTGTCACACATATTGCTGTACTGTTAGATCATTATAATGCTGAATTTTTTAAAAATCCCCAGTGGCAAGTAGATCCATGCCACAAATATGTTGTTGTCTATACAGAGTGCTGGAAACAAAAAACAAAAGATATAATTCCTGATGAATCAACTCCACTTCAAAATCAAGATTTTGTTTCAAATTCAGATGAGAAGACCTTCCAGAACATCCCTGCTATTCATGCAGGAGAGCACCCAAGTGAAATCACAGAATCTTAGCATAAAACGATATACTATATACACTCAGTCCATTCTTACATGTGTTATATACCTTTTCCACGTATCAGTACAGGTGCTTGCAAGAACAGACTTTTTATGCTTGTTTTAATTAGTTATAATTATTAAAATATACTCTTCCTATTTAAAACAAAAGATCAGAGTAGGTGAACAAAACAAAACAACACTTTTAATTAAAACAAAATTCAGACTCACTGAAATCTACATTTCCAAATTATTCTACAAGAAGAGTTGTCAAGCAGCTGGGTGTCCCAAGCAAGCTTGTGAAGTACACTTTAAACCATGAGCTGGATTATTGAGAGTTCTGTGAGAGATCCCTGGGCCAAAAATATAAATAATATCCCCAAGTCTACCGTACCCAGGGATCCTCATGGCACTCTGTAAATGTAAAACATTGTTTAGCTCAGGAGCAGGCATTTTCCATACCAGAGGTCTCAGGTTTAATCCCGGAGTCCCTGTCTACCGTCTGTCAGAGTTCATAACACTTAATTAGATGTGCCAATTGTCTGACTCAATTTAAGGTAGCTTCATATATTTGTGTATTATTAGTCAAATACATATCCTTCATATGTATTTGGTGATGTTGAGCTGCTGTCCTTCTTGCCCTTCAATGTGGAGCAGGGAGATGGCAATAAACATGAAACTCTATTCCCATGTTTGAGGGTGTACGGGAAATGGCATTGCTTGCTGAAAAAACTCCTGTGCCCATGACCAATGCTACAATCATAGAAATACCAATTTAACTGATATATGACTAGAATCAACCTTCCTCTTAGATTGTTTTCAATAAATATGAAAGAATTTATGTTCACTGCAGTGAACAAGGATGCTGCACAAGCCCTTTTTTTTTCAAGAGTTATCACTTCCCAGACAGATAATCTTTCAATGCTACCAGCTCAATTGTGCAATGTGCACAGAGCCCTCGATGAGGATGGGTGCTGTAATTTGCCAGGCTCTGTAGGACAGAAGGAGCAGTCTCTCTTTCTCTCTCTCTCTCTGTTGGTGGATTTTTGTTTTTTGACATTTAGTTGTGTAAACAAAACCTGACCCGCCAGGAATGCTAGCTCTATTTTTGAGTCAGAATAGATGAAAAGCTGGATTATTTTTTATAAACTCATTTTTCAAACTGAGTGGCCACTGCAGTAGATCTATCATGACTTCATAGTACATTCCATTTCCAGGAAAAAATGGTGATACAAACAGAGCCATCTGATGTATATCAGGTAACCTAGCTTTGAGTGTATATGAGTCGGGTCTGGTTTTAACAGAGATTCCTACTCAAAAATTGCATTCTCATTATTATGGTACACGTGAGGGAACAAGAGGTCTTATCATCTGCCAGAAAATTGTCTGCATTCACTGGAGAATGGGTTTTATAGTGTGTGGGTTGAAGACTTCTGAATTAAGTTACTATGGAGAAGAGCAGTACAAATATCACCAATCGCCTTTAGATATGCACATTTTATAGTTGCAAAGCTATCTGAGATACACTCAGCTAGTTCTTCAAATCTGAATATTAGAGAAGTAATCCCAAAAGACAGCAGATTAAGCTATACCAAACTCATGGAATTTAAGATTTCAGTTTGTGGCTGAATGGAAGGAAATTGAAAATGTATCTTTCAATAATGAAGGCCAGAAAGCAAAACTGAACCTGATCCAAACACCAATCAAGAGGGATCTTTATTTTTCATTGAACCAGAACAGAACTAGAATTTAAAATATCTCATTTAGGAATGGGCACAAACAAAAGCTGGGCACAGCAGGAAGAGGCCAGACATGGAGGACACCCACCCCATGTGGTCCCTGTGATGGAGCAGCTTCTGGGATGGGCCCTGCCACTATACTGCAGCTGTGGCTGGTGACTGTGACCCTGCAGCCACTATGTGGTTTGCCACAGCCATCTCCTCTGCTGACCACCTCAGCTGGTCACCTCTTTTTTGCTGCCAGACTCCCCCCCACCTCCTGGGTGAATTCCCAATGGGAGATCTGGGGAGGGGGCATCCTCAAGTGACAGGGAAAGGTGGGTGAATGCTCACACTTGCCTGGATCACTGGGTTATGGATGGGGATTTCCCCTGGACAGGCTGGTCCCCATTTCCCTGCTTTCTTGTGCAGTCCCTTTAAACTTTAAAAGGATTGGCACAAGAAGGCCTGAAACAGTTGAGCAGCTGGGAGCACTCCCACTGCTCAGCTGTTTTGTTGCTTTCCAGAAACCTCATTTAAAGGGACTGCCAGTTCAATTCAGTTCAGTTTGTGGTTTGGTTTATGGCTTGGTCACAGACCGCAATGCATTTTTGTGGTTCATGCCCATCCTTAATCTAATTTACTTTGAACTAGTTCCAGACTGTCATAACAAGTAATAAACTAATATAACAGATGAGATAGACAGGAACTTACAGTATGCATTGTTTAATAATATTAAAATACTAACATTAGAGTAACAGGGATAGGATCTCCTCCTCTTGGGGTTTTTAGTTTAGTGTGGGTTACTTTTCTTTATCCATAGATGCAGTTTCCCCTCCCTTATTTTCTTTTGTAGTTTGTAGTTGTTTAATCAAAAATCAATAAAAAATCCTCTTCAGGGGGCCAACCCCCCCAAAAAAAAACATAGTCCCAGACTGAATCACACCATTTTAATACTATTCTTCTACCATTTACATGAAATGAACCCCCCCCCCACAAAAAAAGAAATAAAAATTCATTAATTTTAAAAAGAAAATATTTGTACAGGAAATTGACAATGCTGTGAAAATAAGTCAATTTTATTAGGTGTAGTGGTTAAGAACAGCAGACTCTAATCTGGACAACTGGGCTTGATTCCCCACTCCTCCACATGCAGCCGGCTAGGTGACCTTGGGCCAGTCACAGTTATCTCAGAGCTGTTCTCTCAAGGGCGGTTATTGAGATGGCTTTCTCAGCCCCACCTACCTCACAGGGTGTTGTGTGGAGATAAAGGGAAGGAGATTGTAAGCTGCTCTGAGACTCTGAGTGAAGGGCGGGGCAAAAAAATCTCTTCTTTCTCTGTTCTTCTTCATGTCCACTAAGAAATGGTTCCTTCTGTCAAGAGACCCAACTCACAATATTGCAAAACTCCTACAATGCCTCTATGCCACTAGCACAAGGGAAACACCTGCCCACTAGGAACTCTATTCCATGGAGACTCACTCCATGCTGTACACTTCTTACTCTGTGTGTTTTATCAAGAACAAATATGCTGTTGACAATTACCCTCAATATCATTTCTTGATTTCTAAACTGATGAAGACCTATAGAAATACTAAATATTTTTAATGTTAGATATAATTTTAAATGGAAATTCCAGATATAAATATGTGGGTGAAATAGCTCTGAAAGGTTTTGAGTTTTACTGCTTAAAGCTTGTTCTGCTGCTGTTAAAGCATCTCTGGTGCACTGAAAGCACTCTGCAAAGGGTGAACTGTAACAAGCAGCATGGCTCTATCGTAAGTAGATTGCTGTCTGAAGGCAAGAGCGGGTTCACTGAACCCACAGTATATTACAGAAAGTACATGCTTCTCCTCATTACAACAAGGAAAGAACAAGGGACATACTAAATTGTTCTGTACTATTTTTGCTCTGTTTCTACCTTTCGTTGCTGTTTCTGACTTTTTTGTCGTGTTCTTTCTTTCAAAATACAACAGATATTGAGGGGGAAATATACTTCATGTGTTCCTTCCTCTGTTTTCATACATCGTTCTTGGCTTTGAGGCACTTCTCAACTTGTAGCACTTGCTCTACATGCGTGAAAGGATGTAACAGCCTTTCCTAAGTTTCTATCCTTTACCATAGACTCAGATCTGCTGCCGGCATGTCCCACTCCTTCCCACCTAAGGATGTTATCAAATCACATGACAACTCTGGTTTGATTTAAAAGTTGGATTGTCTTTTATGGTTACTCCATGAAAGATGAAACCATGGTTGTGATCACATGAGCAGTTTGTAGCGATATCGTTGCAGTACCTTTGTGGATTTAAAGAGCATGATCAGACAAAAACATTTGCCTTCCATGCCCCAGTCATGGCCACCCCATTTTGCCCTGCTTTGAACCAGTGGACTTAGAGATGCACCCAATCAGCATCTAACCTTCAGTGTGACCACAGACCATATCTTCTCCATGTTAACAAACTACAATATAAATATTGCCTTTGAAACGGATGTCCATTTTCTGTCAATAGGATATGCATTTCACATAAATGTTATTATGCCATATCATGCAAAAATAGTGCAATATGGCATTAAGTAAAGGTAAAGGTTCCCTTGCTCGAAAGCCAGTCGAATCCGACTCTAGGGTTGCGGTGCTCATTCCGTTTCAAAGCCGAAGAGCCAGCGCTGTCCGAAGATGTTTCAGTGGTCATGTGGCCGGCATGACTAAACACCAAGGTGCACGGAACGCTGTTACCTTCCCACTGAAGTGGTACCTATTTATCTACTTGCAATTTCTTGCTTTCGAACTGCTAGGTTGGCAGGAAATATGGCATTAAAATAGTGTAAAAATGCTGTAAAGAAAACAAACAAGGAAATTTGTTGAAGTGAGAAAATTATCTTCTCATGTATGAAAATTAGAAGACCCACCCATGTATTGGTACATAGTTATGTCCAACTAGATAGAGCACTACTAATTGACTATGAAGCTTGACAGTCAGGAAGGTGATGCTCCAGGCTTACATGAGACACCAATGGCTGCGGCTGCTGCGGCAGTTGTTGCAGCTGCGGCAGCTTCTTGTTGTTGTTCTTCTTCTTTCCCCTGGCTTCACTGAGGTCTGGGTCATGTAACTCATGTGGCCCACCCAACAGGAGAGAGGTGGGAAGCAGCTATATAAAGCAGCTCTGCCTGTTAATCATGATTTTCACTGTGGTTGCTGCCCCAGCAACCCATCATGAACTGGAAAAATGGGATTAGTTGTTTGCTAAATTTACAAATCTCAAGGAATAGCCTGGACTCCCTCAGAATTACAGCTGATCTCCAAACTACACTGATCAGTTCCCTTGGAAGAAATGGCACCTTTGGAAGTCACATTCTATAGCACCACATCCCAAGTGAACTGCCTCACTTCTCCTAATTCTTCCTTCCTCAAGCATCACCCCAGAATCTCCAGGAATTACAGAAGCCACAGTTAGCAACTTTACTGGTTGCTGTCTGGGAACTGAACTTGAGTCTCTCTCTCTCTCTTTTTTTTTTGAGGGACAAGATCCCTTCAATTTTTGTTTGCTTTATGTTGTTTTCATTGGCTTCAGTGTTGTAGTTAGACCTGGTCCTTAGAGACCTGATATAGAACATTTTGGGTTGCCACTGAATAGGTAGGGACAACTGACAAGCACTTTGAATCATCTATGGAAGAAGGGAGGATTTCCCTAGTGGCCCTTGATTGGTTGTGCAGCTAGGAGTTTGGGGAGGGGATTCTTGGCACAGTTTGAAAAGAGCAAGAAAAGAGAAACAAAACTAGACAGTAATTCCTGCAGAGTTTGGAGCCAGAATGTGATTGTACAAAATGCTGACAGTCAGCAGAGTTGTGTGTGTCCATCATTTTTGGAAAGAATTGTTTATTTAAATCAGAGATTAATAAAACCTAGTTCAACCCATATAGTTGTATACCCTGTCTTTATTCCTTCATATGGAGGCAAAGAGTTTAACAGGTTCAGTTTGCAAAAGGAAGAAGGGAACTGAAAATGGGCATTTTCAAGATGAACCTGCAGGGATGAGTAATTTGATAGCATCCTTAGTCCTGGGATTAGTACTTGATTTTCATTTATTTTGTTCATCATCCCCCCCCCCAATGATGAACTGTGTAACTGATTTTCAGCCAGAAATGCCTGATCAGTTGCTAATTTGGAATGTGGGACTTCAAAGAAGCAAGAAGAACTCGGATAAAGTTAGAACAATACACATAATGATCCCTATCTGGAAATTATCCAACAACCTCATCTCAGTAACAAAAAAATAACTAAATATAATCCGGAATTGCCTTTTTGGATCAAACCAAAATAAATGAAGTTAGGCATTTAGTTTCTTGTAGAAAACGCCAAGCCAAGGCCTTTGGAAGTTATCAAGCAGGGAAAGAATGGGATAGCCATTCCCTGTTGTAACTTGTTTTGTCCATACTTGTATGCTACAGTTAGGGTTCCGTTATATGACGGACACACCGAAGTAAAGATAAATGTAATTGTTTATTGTCAGACAAACACAGTATTATTCTATCTTCCTTGAATGCTCTCTGACTTCTTCTGCCAGCAGCTTCTCCCTCCTAGCCAGCATAGATCCTCTGTAAACTCCATCCTCTATGTTCCTATATGGATGTGCCTCTGAATTACAATAGTCACTGAAGTCTTCCTCTAAGAGGTTCAGTAGGTCTTAGAACTAAGGAAAATTAGTAAGAGTTAGTCCTATCAAACTCAGTGGTCCTTAACTTAATCTCAGCTAACTTGCCCCCTTGATTTCAATGGGATGTAAGGCTAACTAAATTGCTTTTAGATTAAAGTCTGAGTCTAGTGGTTATTTACTTTATTATTATTATTTATTTATTCATTGCATTTGTATTTTGCCCATTCTTGTATGTGGGCTCAGGGCAGATAACATCATAATTTTATTTACAATATAATCAATAAAATTCTATTACAGTATAAGCAATACAATTTAAAATTATTAAAATTTAACTAAAATGGCAACAATCTTCTGTTGGCTCCATCAGCTGGATTGATGGCAGTCATAGCAGTTTCACTAGGATCACTTTGCAGGGCTGCTTTGCAGGGGAGGCCATGTAATTGGCCGTCTATCACCTCAACCAAAGGCCTGGCAGAACAGCTCCATTTTGCAGGCCTGCAGAACTGTAATAGGTCCTGCAGGGCCCTGATCTCAAGTGGGAGCTTGTTCTACCAGGTGGGGGCCAGGCTCAAAAAGGCCCTGGCCCTGGTTGAGGCTAGATAGACGTCCTTTGGGCCAGGGGTTACCGGTATATGTTGCTCAGCAGAGTGCAAGGCTCTCCGGGAGGCATATGGGGAGAGATGGTCCCTCAGATATGTTGGTCCCAGGCTGCTTAAGGATTTAAAGGTTAAAACCATTACCTTGAAGCAGATCTGGTACTCAATAGGTAGCCAGTGCAAATGGTAGAGTGCTGGCCAAATGCACGCCCACAGAGGTGTTGCAGTCAGTAGGTGAACCACCATGTTTTGTGCCAACTACCTCCCTCTACCTGTATGTAAGGCTTGAGGAAAATTGTTTCAATGTATCTGATGAAGTGTGCATGCACACAAAAGCTTATACCCAGAATTAAACTTTGTTGGTCTTGAAGGTGCCGCTGGACTCAAAATTTGTTCTGTTGCTTCAGACCAACATGACTACCCACCTGAATCTTTCTTTTAGATTGTGATCCTGTCCTGAACACATGATCTACAATCCTCTGATTGCAATAGGTTCAAGTGTACCTAACTTTGTGCTGGATTCTGACTAGGGATGCCAGTCCACAGGTGGGGGCAGGGGAATACCCCAATTTTGTGTGCACATGCAGTGCTGCATCCCTGACCTGATGACGTCACTGCATGATGTCATCATGTCAGGATGGGCCCTCCCCCTCCTGGACTGCCCTCCCCCAATCCCTCTGCCAGGAAGAAGATGGGACCTGGCAACCCTAATTCTGGCCACAATTTCAGTCCCCTGGTTTGTAGAAATTGCTTTTTAAAAAATACAGAAACTCCAACAGCTACGCCACTGAACAATGTCTTTATACTTGGGAAAGTTTTTTTTTTGTTTTTTTTTAAGTGTTCATAATTTCAGAGCTGGTTTAGTGGACTAAAAATACTTTTTAAAAAAGAAGTGTGCATGCTCAGCTCTTTTGCACCTGCACCCTGGAGAACAATGCATACAATTAGCATAATCAAGTGGTAAAGCTTTTTCCTGAGGCCCCTTCTTGACATGTGAGTTGCTTGAGTGCAGGGAGGGAATTTTCCCTCTGTTGGGCAAAGTTCAAGGATCTAAAGCACCTCACCAGCAGAATGTTTTGGAAATATGTTGTGGCTCGATCCTGCCCATTACATTAATTGCCCTTTGAGTTCTTCTGAATCATAGCAATCATGAAAGAACAGTTCAGTTTGTAATGAATGGAGTTACTCCCATGAAGTGCTGGTTGGAGTCAGAATGGTAATGCATGTATTCTTTTAATTCTTGAAAACAAGCTATGTTAGAATGAGATGCTTGATTCCTGTTGTGCAAAATGCCAGCTTCAAAGAATGGGTGTGTCACAATTATTCATGCAGGCTTTCCGCCATAATATACAGTGGGAACATCTCTCCATCAAATGAGAAGAGAATGCCAGAGGCTCATAAGGTCACCATTTTAAAAGAGCATTCTACTGGCATATGTAAAGACTTCTTTGTTGGCACAGGCACAGAATGTGTGCTACTGTGATATAGTGAGGAAATCTGCCTGTTTGTCTCAGTTTTATATTCATATAGTCACTGCTCAGCCCTAAAGCTGTTCTTTGAGCTTATTTGAGATCTATTGCTGAAATAAATGTCACATGCTGCTAAATTATTGTAAAAATAATTCTATTTATTTACAAATATGACAACAAGCTGGTAACTTATACAAACTCTCCAAAGAATTCTCAGATTTTTTTCCAGAGGTATTATCCAATCAGAATGTTTCTTTCTTCTTGTTCTTTTTTAGCAATGAAGCTGGATCTGGCTATTAAATGCTTGTTGACATATTTATCTAGCATTTTCCCCTGTATAGATAAGGAATAAATATTAGGATAATGCTTTTTATTTAAAATCCAAAGGCATACTATGTCCGCTTTCTGTTTCTTCCTAACTGCTTTATCACAAGGAGCTGTTAAGCTGCAGCAATGTACATGGAGGTTTGGGCCTCAACAGATCACATGCAATGTGTATAATAGCCTTACTGTATGCCCTCCTCATTGTAAGTCCTGGTGCCACAAGGAATCTTTACAGAGTTGCAAGTACCACATAGCTAGTAGTTTTGGAAGATGCAGGCAGATCAATTGAAGCACACTCAGGAAGTCAGAAAAAAGCTTGGCTGTTAGCAATGACCCAAGTCTCACCTGGAAGTATTTACAGCTTAGCTAAATCAGGAGAAACCATGGGCTGCATATGCATTTATGGAGGCAAACTGCTGCCAGGGAGATCAATTATGCCTTTCTCTATTTTGCACCATTGAGTGTAGGGATGGGCATGAATCCCATCACAAACCTAACTTCATCACAAATATCACTGGTTAGTGGTTCACAAACTGGAGATTCATGCCAATCTCTATCCACGACCCTCTCATGACACTCCACATGATTACAGAGGTTCATGGGGCAGGGGGAGCAAAAGGAATCACCGAAATGGCTTGCAAAAGCAGTTTAAAGGGAACATTCCCTTTAAATGGCTATTGCAAGATCTTCCCCTTCTATTTTGCTGGCCTTAGGGAGCTGCCCCTAGCAGAGAGAAGGACAAACTAGACAAGTTCATTAAACCGGGAGGTTTGGGTAAGTTCATGGTTTGTGTGACCTCACTAATCATGAACTGGGACAAACATTCATATTTGCAAGTCATGCCCATCCCTAGTTGAATGTTCCATCACAATGGACATTTTTGAAGACTGTGACAGTAGTTAAGCATACTTCTCTTACTTCCTCTTTATCCAATTTCTTCCTGGGATGCAGCAATCTGTTTCTTTGTCTCTTTTTAGCAAGTTGGAGTTGGTTTGAATCAATTCCATTTTGATCAAAAGAGACATTTGAAGAGAGGAGAGACAGGAAGAGAGGTTGCTCAAAATATTAGAATTTAATTCTGCAGATGCCTTTCCAAACTTCCCTATGCAGCTGCTAGAACGTCCATCCTCTTTTTTAAAAAACTGGTGAAAATGTCCTCTTTTTCGCTTGGAAGGTTAGGAATATTCCTAGTTAGTAGCAATCACCACAGTTTAAATAGTAGGAGTATTTAAAATGAGATTTGTCATAGTGATCACCTGTTTGAAGTAGTCAGTCGGGAAATATGTGCTCTTTTTTGCCTTTCAAAACATGGTATCGCCATTCAAATATCTAAGAGGCAGTGACACCTGAAAATTGTCCCACAATATCTGAGTCACTTCAATTGGCCTGTTTGGTCTACTTCTGCTGATAATCTGATGTTTCTCTTCTTGAGATTTTTTACCAGCTACGGTAATATAAATTTCCTTTCTAATTGCCTTGGAAGGGCTTGTAGACTACAAATACAACAATGCCATATTGAATGGACTTTATGTTTTTCCTGCACTTTGTACTACACACCTTTTCAAACACCCAATGCATTTTATTTATTTATTTATTTATTACTTTGTAACCTATCTAATACAGTGCATATTTCTCTCCCCTATTTTATCCTCACAACTCTATGAGGTAGGTTAGGATGACAGTGTCTGATAGTTCTGAATGATTTCAACATTTATGTTGAGTATACCTTACTGGGACCAGTCCAAGACTTTACAGCTTCTTTGACTGCCTTGGGTCTCTCCTAAATTGTGACTGGCCCAACACATGAAAAGAGGTCATGCACTGGACTTAATCTTTTTCAGTGGATTGTTGAAAAAAGGTTTGGTTTCATGGTCAGACCACTAGCTACTTAAAATCAAGGTGAAAATGGCCCCAGTACTCCACATGAGAGGGGGCCCAATTAAAATGGTCTATCCACAGAGGTTCATGAATCCTACTGGGTTTCAAAATGCTCTGGGGAATTTTAGGATTCCAAACATGTGTTCTATTGAGGCCGCAGTGGAAACATGAAATGTGAAGCTCCTTGAAGCTATCATCAAGGTTGCCCCTCGCTGACCTCTCCTGCCCTTGTAGCAAAACCCATGCCTATGGTTTACTACAGAGCTAAAGACTAAAGCTCTGCATCTAATGTCCTGGGAAAAAAACAGTTTTGCCAAGATTTTTGCTGGTAAAATATCAAAAATACACACTGATCTAAATGTCATTTATAACATAGGTATACCAAAATAAAGGCCTAATACACAGCCTAGGCTATTTATGGATCATTTTGACTCAGTATCCATGATGGATGGGGACAGGACCCTGGGGTTTTTGAAGGCTACTACTTGTACCAGGGATCCTTGCCCATCCTGGTCAATAAAATCATGTAAGGACCACATCAACAAACCCTTAGCAGATGTTATAAATCACTCACTAATCCAGCAGCCTTCCTTCAGCCACTCAAAGAGGTGATTATTCATCCACTACTTAAAAAATATTCCTAGAGAAAAACAATGTGGCCAATTATCACATGGTCCCATATCTACCCTTTTTGGGCAAATTGATTGACAGAGCAGTAATGAACTATCTCCAAGTATTCTAAGTCATAACTCATCTGACCTAGACCCTTTCCATTTTGGCTTCAGGCCAGGCCTATGGAACAGAAACAGCTCTGCTAGCTTTGGTTGATGACCTCCAACTGAATGTAGATAAAAAGCCAATTCTCTCTGTTGCTTTTATTTACAGCCTTCGATACAGTAGATCATGCCATCTTGTTGAGGAACCTAGAGGCAGAACCAGGTATCAAGAGACATGTAGTGAACTTGTTCAAATCATTCCTCAAGGATTGGGCCCAAAGGGTTGCTATTGGAAACCAGTTGTCATCAGTGTGGGACCTACTTTGTCGGGTTCCACAGGTGCAATTCTACCTCCCATGCTTTTCACACTCTATGTAAAGCCCTTAGGACAAATCATTTGTAACTTTGGGGTTGGTTGTTATCAATATGCTGATGGTATTCAGCTGTATATATTCAAATCTCCTGGTGATACGGTAGATTTCCTGAATCACTGCCTGGCCACAGTTGTTAAATGGCTAAAAGTGAACAAATTGAAACTAAATCCTGAAAAGACAGAGGTAATGATGGTTGGGAAGGAGGAGGTCTTAAAGGACATTGTTTTCCTCACTTCTGATGGTGTTCAAATGACTCTTGCTGACTCATTTAAAAGCCTTGGGGTATTCTGGATCCAGCTTTATTACCGGACAAGCAAGTTAATGAAGCTGCAAAAACGCTTTCTACTAACTCAGTTTAGCTCATAAGATGACTCCGTACCTTGATACAGCTGATTTGGCTGCCTAGATCCACACCACAGTAACATATTACTCCTGTTCTGCAGACACTCCATTGGCTGCCCATCTGTTACTGGGCTCAGTTTAAGATATTGGCTATTACATAAAAACCCCTTCAATGGCCTTGTCCCCTCTTCTTTGTAGGTCCAACTCTCTCCCTATGCTCCGCCACAACAACTTTGCTCAAATCATCAGGGGCTTCTTCAGGTGCCAACATGCAAAGGGGCAAAATCAACAACTGCTTGTACATGTGCTTTCTCCGTTGTGGCTCCTACCTTGTAGAATGGCCTGCCTGAGGAGATCAGCAAAGCTCCCACCCTCCTGGCTTTCTGCAAACTAAGCAAAACTGAACTAATCAAGAGGGCCTTTTTGCACAGATAATAGAGTTGTACTGCCAAAATGGTTTTACAAACTTGTTTAGATAAAGGATTAGGGCCTGTGGTCTATACTGCTGTGTTTAGCTTATTGTAAGTAGCATCCTATTTATGTAATTTCTGTACTGCTAAATGTGTCGTGTGAATACTTGTGCAATGCTTCAGTTCTTTCTGAGGGTTCCAGACTTTTAAAATCCTCATACCATTGGTTATTGAATGTCCCATTTTTTTACAGTATTGGCTCACTATGTGTAATATCTCTTGAGTCCCTGTGAGAAAGGTGGGATAGAAACACCATAAATAAATAAATAAATAAATAATCGTCTTCTGTACAAGCAGCTTAACATCACACATCTTGAGCCAATGGAAACAGACTATATTGTTTTATATTAATTGAATGAACTTCTCCGATATAGCATCTGCTTTGCAGAGGCAACTAGAACAAGTCTTGTTAGCTCAAAGGGAGGACTACTGGAAACTTCTGTTTATGTTCATAGTCCTGGCATTAAGTAGATTAAGCAATTTGTCTTTTTGTGTGTGTATTCTCTGACACCGAGGATGAGTTTACCCAAGCATATTTGTGAGTCCTTCACATGAGAAAGTTGCCAAGTAATAGCCAAACTTCTCCATGCCCCCAAAGTATATATGCTACCACACACCTGTCAAAAGTGGTTTGAATAGTCACTGCACTAAATATGGACTGTTTTGTAAATGTGCCACATGGTGAACCAAACTCTAAACCAATCTCCTGAACCTGGATTACAATCACAACAAATCTGGTTGTGCAAGTTTTCCCTCAGGAAAATCAGGAAGAAAATCCATTAGAACTAAACTTCTTTTTTTAAGGAAAATGTGCAATATATAAAAGTGAAAAATACATAAATGAGAGGACCTGTTCAAATAGCAGCAGGCTGCAGAAAAAGAAAACTGTATTTGATGAATGCTGAAGAGATTTTGTTAATGAGCGACTTATTGACCTTTTTCGTACAACCTGTGCATGGTAGAAGTGTTAAGTTACTGCAGTTTTACAGGTTTGGAGCTAATAGGTAGTAGTAGGAAAAAATAAAATCATCTGCATCAAGATGACTAATGCTATCAACTTGTACCCAAAATAACTAGACATAAACTGAGTTATAATGGAAATTTAGAAGGGGTGGCGAATATGCTCATCTTCTGTATATTCTAGGGGTGTGCATTTGGCATAAACTGAGCCGGGGAAATACCTGGAAAAAAACCTTACCAGTATTTTCTGGGTAGTTTTGAAGCCAGTTGTTGATTGGGGCTTAATTGAAATCTGAAATGGCCAAGCCTAGAAAATCCTACAAATATTTGGGATTTTTGTGACTATCAGATAGCCAAACAGGTGAACTCGCTGCTTGGAGGTGTTTAAAGGGACTGTGAGCCCTTTAAACACCTTCAGAGTTCACTTACCGTGGAGTTGCATGGCTTGGAAAAGGCATGTAAAGGGACTGTGGTCCCTTTAAATGCATTTTTTTCATTGAAAGCAAATGAGGATGGGGGCACCTTCTTTGGGGGCCCATAGAATTGGACTCCTTGGATCAATTCTCCATTATACCATATAGTGAGCATTGACTATAGGTCACAGGGCTCTTTTTGTAGCGGGAACTCGTTTGCATATTAGGCGACACACCCCTAATGTAGCCAATCCTCCAAGAACTTTCAATAGCCCCTGTAAGAAGAGCTCTGTAAGCTCTTGGAGGATTGGCTATATTAGGGGTGTGTCACCTAATATGCAAAGGAGTTCCTGCTACAAAAAGGGCCCTGGGTCCCCATAGGGTATCATGAACAAGATAAAATGGGTTTCCTGAATATTCACTGAATCTGAATACCATACTGGTATTGGGATTCAGGAATATAAGGAAACATAAATATTTTTCAGGTCTAATATACCCAAACCCCAAAAAATATCAGTTGTTTTTTTTTGCATACCCCTAGTATATCTATACTAATAAATATATAAGAGATCCAATAAGACAATTATATTCAAATGTGCCCAAACAAAGCTCAAAGCCTCTTTATAAGCAATGAGATTTTCTCCTTTAAGAGGATTTAAGCTCTCTAATTGAATATCTTTGGCTTCATTTATATCAACATTTTAACTCTGTCTTGCTAAGGAGCTTTAAGTGCTTAGTTTGGGTCACTCTCTTTTGGCTAATTTATAACTAAACTGCACTGTCCACAGATAATTGGTACAGCTTTAAATGGAGAAAGATGGCATGTCATAAACATCCCTTCTTTCTTTCTAGAAAAGGAAAGCTAGAGACAGAAGGAACTGAAAACTGTTCTTTCTTTTGTCATTATGAGGACACTTTTTTTTTTTGCCCTGACACTTCATATATAATGGTTCTGAGGTAAAATACCTAATATATCACATGGTCTAATGTGCCTAATGTGCATAATATTCTTTTTATTGCTATTTAGTAAACCTCTTATATCGGTCTCTCTATTCTCTACTTAAAAACCACAGGAAAATACAAATGGATAGATTAATGTCTGAGCTACGTATGCAACCAAATTACATAGCAGAGCAAATGGTGATACCAGTACAATGGCTGAAGTGTCAGACTAGATTTATAGAGTTCCAATGCCTACTCTGTGTGGTGTAGGGTTAACCAGTTTATCTCATGACCTAAGGTCTGGCTTACGTATGTGGAAGAATGGGGTAATAGAATGTTGAGAGGTGGTAAAATTGACAGCATCATTTCAGATTTCTGAATGTGGGTTCTGGTTTTGAATGTTCCTTTGGCATAAAAACTGCATGCAAAAAGGCTAGCACATCGGGGGGGAAGGTCTACCACTTCTCTTTGCTTTCTGTGCTGAGCATTTTTAACAATACATCATTCCACAGTAGTCTGCAGCACATCCTACCACCTTAAAATTTCACCATCTAATTATCCTGCATTTGTAAATCCATCTTTAATAAGATGCAGGAGACCTGTGATTGGCTCTTCCCAGAAGATTTCAAGGCAAATAGCAAATATGTGGGGCTCCAGTTTAGATAAAGACAAAGATAAAACATTAGGGGCAGAGCTGGTGAGAGCCACTGTGGCACCCTGGACAGACCCAACCTGGGCCCTTCCATATGACCCTGACCCTCTACATATATCAAGGAACTGTTACCTTCCATTTCATTGTATCTGGGGAAATGTGTATGCACACAAAAGTTTATACCTTGAATAAAACTTGATTGGTCTTAAAGGTGCCACTGAACTCAAGCTTTGTTCTACTGCTTCAGACCAACACAGCTGCCCACCTGGATCTATAGCAGAGAACAGTTAAACTTCCTGCTAAATGGAATTTGGGTTCTGTACAAATGATATCAGCTTTTAAAAGCCCCTGGAAGGGCCAGATGATGGAACAATAGCCTAAACTACTTCACACTGAGTATAAAATGGAGAAAAGAGAGAATTATGCATTCCACCATAAGTTCCTTGAAGGAAGGTTGGGGATTTTTTAAAATGATAGGCTCGATCCACTGGTGCAGGATAACATATGAAGTATACTCCCTGTAAGTTAAAATGAAATGGCACACCAGAACAGAAATATTAGCACAGTCACCTTTCTCTTTGCTGTTTGTTTTCAAAATTATGATTCTCCATATGCATTCTGTAAATTCTACTATCTCAGGTCTAATACTGCATTCTGCT
This sequence comes from Gekko gecko, assembly GCA_029375565.1. Lineage (NCBI taxonomy): Eukaryota > Metazoa > Chordata > Lepidosauria > Squamata > Gekkonidae > Gekko > Gekko gecko. Next base: position 147,758,353 of record JAPDNY010000003.1, on the reverse strand, counting down.
GAATAGAACTAAGATAAGAATCTTAGGGAGCAGGTAACACAAGCAAGAACTAGAAGTATACATCCTAAAATTCCCAAACCAAAAATATACACAAAAATGCTGTTCGAGGTTGTTACCATGTTTTTCAGAAATGTGAACAAAAATCTAGCAATCTTGGGCATTATGAAAAGCATCCTGTTAAATCATGGGTTTAACACAGCAGAGGCAAAGGTAAAGTGATTTCAGCAAGCAGCAGTTTATTGCATCTCAACAGGAATCCTTTAAGTGGGGCAACTGCCCTAACTATATACACCTAAGCCACTCCCTGCCCCCATGTAATTGGTGAGTTCAAATGTCCTCCAGGCTCCAGATTGGCTGGCTGCCCTCAGGGGCCAATCCGCAGGCAGGTTCCAGGATCCTGCCTCCCTTTGTTCTGGGGCTTCAACTAGGTGGCCTGCTCTGACAAGCCCAGACATGCCTCCCCACTCTCTATCTAGGTGGCCTGCCAGACAAGTCCAGGCATGCCTCCTTATGTCCAGACATAACACCCATTCATGTTGTTTTTCATGTTTGTATGCTTACCATTGTCAGAAGAAGCACAGCTGCTCTTTGATTCTCCTGATTTCCCAGGAAATGGCATTCTCTCTTCCAAATGGGTCCTTGCAAGGAATCAGGAGAGTGCTTCCATCCAATCACCATTGGAGATAAGCCCCAGAGAAGGAATTTTTAAGGCATGTGATTGCTGCTCTGAGCTGGATGGCATTTTCAAAGGAATGAGAGACTCCACCCAGCAGGAACTCCTTAATTAGTAGTAGTTATTAATATACCACTACAGTAGATACCCAGCATGAAGACATTTGTCTCATAGCAATTGTGTGATTGGTTTATCACATGCAACCACTCTTTCTTTCTTCCTTCCTTCCTTCCTTCCTTCCTTCCTTCCTTCCTTCCTTCCTTCCTTCCTTCCTTCCTTCCTTTCTTTCTTTCTTTCTTTCTTTCTTTCTTTCTTTCTTTCTTTCTTTCTTTCTTTCTTTCTTTCTTTCTTTCTTTCTTTCTTTCTTTCTTTAAAAAACTCAAACTATTTCCAAAGATTGCAGTGATTGGTGGGGTCTGCAAAGTAAGCCTTCCATACCTTGTGAAAGGAAACAAAAGACCCCTACAAGGGAAGATAGCAAATACAGAGGTTTCAGTAAAAAGGGAAACGTTTTCCATCATCAGTCACTGTAAAATTACATAAACTGGTTGCTGCCAGGTTTTTTTTAATCATTATAATTGCTGGTGGCTGGTGTTCTTCCATCAGGTTTTCTCCCCCCCCGGAAACAGTGCTGACAAGTGCATCAAGGGGAATCTACTTTGGGGGTCTGAAAAACTGAACCCCTTTGCCATTCTGCTTGAAATGTAGGGGGTATTTTGATTAGAGGGAGATGTTCTATACAAATTTGATGTCATGTTTAAAAATAGCTGCACAAGACCCTTGAATTTGTTCTCTCATTAAAAATGATGATCCCCAAATTCTGGAACCTAAAAAAAATGGATTTGAATCCTGAACAAGTACTGTCCTACCCCAAAATTAGGAATAAATGGTAAGATGTCCTCCCTAAATCCTAGATTCTAAATTACTTTCCCCCCCCCTTGGGGCATACCTCTAGCAAGAACTAACCTATGTGGCATGTGAAGAGCAACATTTTTAAATATCTGATGGCCCACAGGTAAAAACAGCAAATTGTCCAGCATTGCAGATTTCATATGGTTTAGACAATAAGAACATTTCTGTATGTACGTCCCACAGCTTTCTTAATCAGCACAACCTCATATAGACAAAATTACAAGATAGATCTTGGGGGGAGTGGGTCTGGCTCTCTTATTAAAAACAGGCAGAAGTTTACTATATCTTTTAGTTGGTTGTGTAAAAATTCTTGTTCTTTCAATCGGGGCACACATTAGCATGGGGGGCCCCCTCCACTACTCCCCATGTATATCAAGAGTATTCCATTATAATAACTTACCAATATATTATTCATTATAGTTTCCATTAGTGTGTATGGAAAACAATTTCTGGAATTTCTGGATGTAACACCTTTGTGTTTCATGCAATTTGGATGAACTTTTCAAGGACTGCAACTTTCACTCCTGGGAATATTCCTGAAAAGGTTGAGTATGACAGGAAAAACAGTTTCAGTTTTATTGGCAATTGAAGGAAAAACAAATGCCTAGGTAATATTTTCTGTCCAGTTTTGAGGAATTCTCAGAAACTATATTCCTCACTCAAGGATTTATTTTTGACAAATTTTGGAGAGAATGGGATCCATTTGTTAAGGAAATGAAAATAAATGGTCATGAATATTTTAAAACATGGACAGTGTAATAACTGCATTGCTACTTATACAATTATCATTATATGTTGTGAAAATTCACACCCCTTTGGAGATTGTCAAGGGACAGAAGCAGATATTTGTCAAGGGATAGAAGCAGATATTTGGCACCCCTAAAAGCAAGACATCATTACACAGTGGACAGATTAAGGTATTCAACACCCACAGGAAGACATGCATAGTAGCACAGTGGTCAGTGGATTGTATTTTGTATCCCAAAGTAGACAAGACAGGCAATAGAATACAGAGCAAGCGGGTAAACATTGAGTCTTGAAAAATCCAGGAAGAGAAGGTAAAAATTCTTGTTTGTTTTTGCCATCAAGTTGCAGCTGGTTTATGGTGACCCTGGAGTGTTTTTAAGACAAGAGATATTCAGAGGAGATTTCCAATTGCCTGCCCTGGGTAGTGACCCTGGTCTCCCTTGGTGGTCTCCCATCCAAATACTAACTGGGCTGACCCTGTTTATCTTCTGAGATCTGATGAGATTGGGGTAGCCCTGGTTATTCAGGTCAGGGCAGTAAATGATGTTATGATTACACTCCCCATCTCAGGATGCCAAGCAGAATTAATGAATGTGGAAAGGGCAGCTCTTATCCTTACACTAACAGGAAAATACATGAATACATGACAGTGCCTTATACTAGCCCTTTCCACAAATTCCAGTGAATGCATGTACAATCCTACACTTGATCTTTCTTTCTTTCTTTCTTTCTTTCTTTCTTTCTTTCTTTCTTTCTTTCTTTCTTTCTTTCTTTCTTTCTTTCTTTCTTTCTTTCTTTCTTTCTTTCTTTCTTTCTTTCTTTCTTTCTTTCTTTCTTTCTTTCTTTCTTCAGTTTGTACCCAACCCTCCCCACAAGCAGGCTCAGGGCTGCTCATACAGTTGGTACAAAGTACCAATAAAACCACATTAAATCACATTAAAACAATTCAGTTACAAATGAGTTATAAAATCATAGATGCTAATTGTCCATCATTAGTTAATTGAGATGGCGTACTAAGAGTGTTGTAAGCAGACAATCCAGCTCATGGTCTTCTTGAGTCACATGATGATCTAGGCCAGATGTTTATACATTGTTAGCCAAATTGCCTTATCTACTCAATAAGATGGGGAATTATGAATATTATTAATATTGGCAATCAGCATTAAGGGAGCAATGACCTGTGTATACCGGAGTTGAGTTATTCAGATTCTCAGAAATAGAACAGGAGACTAGATCAAAAATAAAATAGTTTCCTTACTGAATAATTTCACACTCACATACAATAAATCAATCACTCATTCAATCAATACAGAGCTATAGAAATTTAGTTAGAGTAGACAGCGACAGTTGCATGAGCAAGATGTATCATTGGTGGGGTGATACTTTATCTTCTTTTTTTTTAAAGAAACTATTTATTATTGGATATATTTCACATATTTAAAATTACATCTTGTAAATATCCCATATCCTTTTCTTTTCTCCCCTCCCCCCAATACAAGGCTTCCTGCAATGCTCTTACCCCCTTATAAACTCTATTATCTAATTACCATTGACAAAATATATCACTTTCGTTATCAAATTACGGTAACATTTTAACAATCTTATCATTCTTTTTCTTATTTTCTCCTTAATAACTGTCGAAGCAAATCAATCTGTTTTTAACATCCCAGTTTTTCTCAAGATAGTCTTTGAAATCTTTCCATTCTGCAAAAAATGCTTCATCTTCTTCATTATTAAGCTTTCTTGTCAATTTGTCCATTTCTGCCATAACAAGCATCTTCTTAATCCATTCCCATTTTTCAGGTGATACTTTATCTTCTGATGTGATGAAGTGATCCTGCAGTGAAAAATGGGGAAAAATACTAGGGAAGGGGAACCATGTGATGACCAGCAGCACATGTGAGGGAGACTTCAGGTAGTGCTAAGACTGAAGTCGGCTAGGTAGCATGGGGTTAGGTTGGAGAAGAGAAAGACAGAGAGAGCAATGGGCAGATGCTCTCTTTTTATACTCGTAGAGGGGCTTGGGGTATGAGCCACCAAGCAAGTAGACCTCAGGAACATGCTAGATGCTGCTAGCATCTTAATGGGCTAAAATAATAGGATTAAGTGTTGGGCAATTGACATGATATTTCTTTAATGGTGACCTTTTGAGACTGGACAAAGGAAAGGGGAGGCGATTGTTCTCGGTGCCTTGTCAGTCAATGATCCAGTGATCTGCATCATCGTTATATTGATGAACTGCATGTGTGCTTAGCTGCTCAGGTGATCTTGTCATGTCCAAATTCTATTGTTTAATTTGGGATGAGTACATGCAGTAAGGTGTGTGTGGGGGAAGGCTGCCTGTGTGCTGGAGAAGAAGTCCTTCAATGTAGTCCTCTACAGGAAAACTCAGGCTTCTGATGCAAAGCATGGCTTCTCCTTGCTGGCTGCTGCTTGATTCTGGCATCAGGGAGGTTGATCCATTTCCTGCATGGATGCAGGGGTGCAGGGTACTAAGTATGTCCATTGGTCCACATTTGGCTGGCACACTGCTTCCTTGCGAGGCTTTCCTCTTCTGGTCAGATGTCTACAGTCCGGGAGGTTGGCACCATTTATTGCACAGTTCAGCTTGCAGCTATCCTGTCCTTATATATAAAAGCATTTTCGCATGGCAACATTCTATGCCTGCCAAAATCAGTTGGTTCTGTGATATGTCAATCACAAGGTGTCCCTATCCACTGGCTGTGTTGCCTGAGTTCTCTCCTACCCACTGCAGCCTAGGCCACTCTTCTCTGATCGGCCCAGCATTTCAAGGTCATTTGCATATGGAAGCTGATTGGACTTCACTCCATTCTGCACCTCAAACTCTCCCCCCCCCATTTGCATATGCGACCTAGTGTATTCTGAGGTAAAATATGTTATCATCCACAACACATCACTTCCCCTTCAAAAGAAACAAACCCAATAACACAACCATGCCACACCACAAAAAAGACAGATCACATCATAAGCAAAATACCATAAGGCAAAAAATAGGAAAAGATGCCAGCAGTCACCCCATTACTGCCACAGATATGTACCTGAGAATGCTTCAGAGGATGGTGTGCAGATCCCAGGTTCATATTATAAAAGCTGCCTGGGGGATTATGGACCATTCACAGACTTTCAACCTTAGCATATCCCACAGGGTTGTTGTGCAAATCATACGGAGGAAAGGAGAATGATGTCAGCTGATTTGGCTCCCACTGTAGGGAAAGACTGCCCTTTCCCTAGGCAGAGGCTGTGTGTGGGTGGGATGTAAACCTGAAGACAAACAGGCAGATAAAGGTAGGCTGATGATTTCCTGGAAAGGACATAGGTTGCCAGCTCCAGGTTGGAAACTTCCAGGATATTTTAGGGATGAAGCCTGCTGAGGGTGGGGTCTGAGGAGAAGGAAGAGGCAGACCTCAGACAGATACAATGCCATAGACCCCTTCTTCCAAACAAGTTGTTGCCAATCTCCAGGTGACAGCAGGAGAGTTCTTAAAAGCCCTGGTGTTAATTCAAAGTGCTGGGGATGTGTTGCATTCTGGCAGGGGATGCTGTGAGTGTAGAAAATGAATGTGGACAGAGTAGTGTTTTGGAAAATCTTTGGAATTGTCCATTTACCATGGGGCACCCATCCAGAGCCTCTGGCATTTTCTCACTCTGCTGGCATCAAAACCAATTTAAGGCAAAATAGAGATATGGAGACTTTCCCATCCTCCTTTGCATCAGTCTGTCTTGTTGACAACCCTAGGCCTGCCAGCACTCTCAGGGTGACTTCATGCCTCCTGATTGGCATTACTTCACTAGCCCTGGCTGCTTACTCCTGTTTAGCGGGAGCCTCCCTATGGAAGCTGCCTGGGTAATTTTGGACCATCCACAGACTTTCTGCCTAACCTACCTTGCAGGGTTGCTGTACAGATCACCAAGTGGAAGAGGAGAATGAAGTAAGCTTCTTTACTCCCCTCTAACGAGAAAGACAGAACTTTGCCTAGGAAGAGGCTGCTGAGAGAGGAGATAAAGTTGCCAATTTTAGGTATGGAAATTCGTGGAGATTTGAGGGGTGGAGCCTGGACAGGGTGAGCTTTGAGGAGGGGTGGGACCTCAGACAGGTACAGTGCCATAGACTCCACCCTCCAAACCAGCCATTTGTTGCCAATCTCCAGGGGAGGGCTGGAGTTCACTTAGAAATACAACTGCTCTCCAGGAGGGAGGGGGAGGAGATGAAGTCAGAAAGGGAGATAAAGGTAGGTTGATAGTTGGTTGGGAAGGAGATAGGCTTGCCAACTCCAGGCTGGGAAATTCCTGGATATTTGAGGGGTGGAGCCTGGAGAGGGTGGGGTTTGAGGAGGGGTGGAGATACAGACAGATACAATGCCATAGATTCCACCCTCCCAACCAGCCATTCCCTCCTGGGGAAGCACTGTTGCCAATCTCCAAGGGATGGCTGGAGATCACTCAGAATTACAACTGCTTTTTAGATGGCAAAGATCAGTTCCCCTGAGGAAAATGGTAAACTCTGCGTCATTATACCCTGCTGAGGTCAACACAGCAAATTGACACTGAGTGCCAAAGACCAGGGCACCCACCCAGAGCCTCTTTCTAGAGCTCATTGTATGTATTTCCACAACCAGGGGTTGTTTGGGGCTGGAGGGTGCTGGAGCACCGCTCTGGAAGCCCAGGTGACAGCAGAGAGACAGGGGTTTTTTTAAATCCCTGACTTCCCTGCCCAAGCTCCTTCAGGTGCCCCACAGCCTAGAGAAGCTGGGGCAAGGAAGCCAGGCATGACTACGTCCGTGCCCTCCCCATTTCCAGCCAGCCCTGTGCAGCGGGTTGGCTGGAGACAGGGAGCGCACGGAGGCAGACATGCCTGCCTTCCCCCTGAGCCTCTCTGCTTTTGCAGGGGGGGTTAAATTAAGAACATAAGAACATAAGAGAAGCCAATGCTGAATCAGGCCAATGGCCCATCTAGTCCAACACTCTGTCACACAGCGGCCAAAATATACCACGTGCCATCAGGTCCAGCAGTGGGGCCAGGACACTAGAAGCCCTCCCACTGCTACCCCCTCCAGCACCAAGAATAGAGTGCATCACCTGCCCCAGACTGAGAGTTCCCGTCTATACCCTGTGGCTAATAGCCACTGATGGACTTCTGCTCCGTATGTTTATCTAATTCCCTCTTGAAACTGTCCATGCTTGTAGCTGCCACCACCTCTTGTGGCAGTGAATTCCATATGTTAATCACTCCTGGCTTTCCTGCCAGAGCTCCTGGAGGAGACCAAGCAGCCAAGGTAGGCATGAATCCCTGCCTCCTCTTCATTCTCCAGCGAGCCTGCTGTGGTGGTGGTGGGGGTTTTAAATCCCTGGCTTCCCTGCCTGAGCTCCTCCAGGTGCCCTGCAGCCACGGGGCACCTGGAGGAGACCAAGCAGCCAAGCCAGGCATGTCTCCCTGCCTCCTCTTCAATCCATGATCCAAGCCTCTTTCAGGCTTCTCTCTCCCCCCCAGCCCACAGGAGCAAGGCTGAAAGGGACTTGAATCTAAGAGATCCAAGCCCATTTCAGCCTTCTTCCCCCCCCAAGCCCACAGGAGCCAATGACAAAGCTGAAAGGGGCTTGAATCTAAGGGATCCAAGCCTCTTTCAGCCTTCTCCCCCCCTAAGCCTGCAAGAGCTGATGGCAAAGCTGAAAGGGGCTTGAATCTAAGAGATCCAAGCCCATTTCAGCCTTCTCTCTCCCCCCAAGCCCACAGTGCTGATGGCAAAGCTGAAAGGGGCTTGGATCTAAGAGATCCAAGCCCCTTTCAGCCTTATCTCTCCTCCCCCAAGCCTGTGGGAGCCGATGGCAAAGCTATGTGTAATGGAACAGTCTGCTCTTCCCTTAATATCTGTGTGATTTAGTTTTGTCCTCTTGGAGCTCTTGTTTCACTTTCATTTTTATATGCTGAACGGACCTAAGAACGGGTGGCTGAGTGAGTACTCTATCCTGGGAACTCAAAGCTGAAGGGGGACATTTCAAATGTAAGCCTTCAAGCTCCTTTTTAACTGCTGGTGGGGGGATTCAGAAAGCAAATATACACAGAGGCTTTCATTTTCTTTCCCTTTCTTTCTGTTTCTTTGCTCCCTTTCTTTTCCTTTCCCCCATTTCTTTCTTTCCCTTTCCTCCATTTCTTTCCCTTTCCTTCCTTCCTTCCCTTTCTTTCTGTCCATTTCTTTACATTTTTTTCTTTTCCCTTCCTTCCTTCCTTCCTTCCTTCCTTCCTTCCTTCCTTCCTTCCTTCCTTCCTTCCTTCCTTCCTTCCTTCCTTCCTTCCTTCCTTCCTTCTCTCTCTCTCTAATGAGTTAGGTTATAACCAGCTTAAATAAAGGTTAACAGTCAATAAACACAAAATGTGCCGAACGAAGCTTGAGTCCAGTGGCACCTTAAGACCAACAGAGTTTAATTCTGGGTCTAAGCTTTCATGTGAATAAACTTTGTTGGTCTTAAAGGTGCCACTGAACTCAAACTTTGTTCTGTTGCACTGGAACAGATATTCTTCAGTACCACTGCTAATGAAACATTGAGCTGCTATCCTACCTTAAGCATGTGTGGACAGGAGGTGTTGGGTGTACCCTAATAATTTGTTCAAGTAACTTTGTGAAGTCTTTGTATAGTCTAACTCTATTGCCTGTGTAGAAGAGCTCTCTTGAATAATTCTGGTTTGCATAGATTCAGGTGGGTAGCTGTGTTGGTCTGAAGCAATAGAACAAAGTTTGTGTCCAGTGGCACCTTTAAAACCAACAAAGTTTAATTCTGGGTATAAGCTTTCATGTTCTTGCACTTTTTTTCAGATACATTCAAACAGAGTCATCAACCATTACATGTAGGTAGCAAGTGAGGAGGATGTTGCCCATATCTGTAGACTTCTGCAAATGCGGGCACTGTAGCCTCTGTTCATAACTGGGTCACTGGTCACTTCTTCAGCTATGATGTATCTGTAGAAGAGAGCAGTGGCTCACAAAAGCTGATCCCCTGCTACAAATTTTCTTTGTGCTTTTGTGGTTTTGAAGCAGTTTTTCTCCAGGTAGGCTCGCAGCTCTGAGTTGGGAAATACCTGGAGATTTTGGGGGCGGAGCCTGAGTGGTGGCTGTTGCCTTCTGACACACTTCTGGTGATGTCAGGGGATGTGGCATATGCAAATAAGTTATGGTAATGAGTTATGCTAATGAGCTCCTGCGCCTCTTTTTCTAAAAAATGACCCCTGTCCACAACAGGCCTTATTCCTAGTAGTCTATAAAAGCAACACAAGGCAACAACATGTGAGTAATTGTCATGTTACATTCCACATATGTACAGCTGCATGTGAGACTGAAACTGCATTTATCTATGTACTGTCCCAAGTTTCATTTCGTAAAGTGCATGCACAATAGGTCTTTCTTACAAACAGATGCACATATGTACATGCAGGATGCATGTGTGTTCACTGCATGATGTGAACAGGGATACTGAGTCAGTCCATTTATCAAGTGTAGCAATATCTACTCTAACTGGCAGTGGGTCTCTGGAGTCTCAGGCAAAGGTCTTTCATATCACCTGCTTCCTAATCTTTTAACTGGAGAGGCTAATGATTAAACATGGAGTATTCTGCATGTGAGGTAGATCTTATAGCACTAAGATACTGTTCTTCCTAGAAAGGAAGAAAGCAGCCTAGCCACAACAGGTAGAGACTGGCGTCTGAACCCCCCAAACCACTGTACCAGAAATTGTTGGTGGAAATATTGTGAACTGAAATACAACTGCTTTCTATGTTGTATTCCTCTCTAAGGAAAATCAAAGTTATTGTGGTGAGTGGCCATGCAAGTGTCTGCTTCTGCACTTTGGATAGTCAGCCTGCCTCTAAAATCCATATTCCCTTCGATGGTAATAAGAGACAGACAATTCTCAGTTGCAATCATTTTGGCTCAGGGCTTATCTCTTGCTTTCTCATAGCTGTTCCCTTGAGCTAAGATGGACTGTTTCTCCCTCCTGAATGTGTGTAAAAATGGCCCCTTCACCAAGCTCTGAAGTTTTATTTCTGCTTTTCCCCACCCTCAGACTCCCCTTCTCTTGATGTGTGTCAAAAGGTCTACTCTCACCTTGGTCTCTCAGTGTTTTATGGTTTAGGCATAAGTCAGACTGCCCTATGTCCTTCTCAGGCCAGTATCATCTGCATTCCTATGGCACTGAATGGCTCTGCACTAGAGAAGTGAATAATCTCCACATCTCTCTCCTTTCCACCAGGTAACCACAGAGAAGCACTTTAGCTCTGTGACTGCACAGAATGCAATTTCAACAATTATCATTTCAGGCTGCAAACCTTGGCACTAATCCTAGGGTCGAGGGCATTTCACTGCAGTTATGACACTTATTCTGGAAACAGAACCAAGAAAGTCCTCTTTAAGTCACGGAGCCAACAATGATTCTTGGAAGCATTGTAGAAAGAATGCCTATGTATACAATTACTCCTTTTGCAATACCTGTATGATGACTAGAAAGGTCTGTTACATGTGTAGGGATGTGCAGCTTGAAAAATAAACTGGGTGTTTTTTGTTTTTTGTTTTTGTTTTAATTCAGATATCAGTAAACTGAGAAATATGGCCATTCCTGCTTTTCAGTGGGTGGGGGGTTTGGTATTCAGATCTGTTGGGGGGGGAGAGGTCTGATACATTATTCCCTTTGAAAAATCTTTCTAGATGTCTGGAGGGACTATGTTTTGAACCAATTACACCAATATTGCAGCAGAGCTGCTGGTGCATGTCTTTGACATAAGCCCAATATTTCAAGTGAATTGGACTTCTTGGTGCCCTCATTCATCCTGAACAAGGCGCCCTCCATTCATCCTCAATTGTTTGCTATGGAGGGGGGGATTCTGTGCTTTCTCCATGGCAAAGAAATAGCCAAAGACACAAGAGCAAGCAAAGCAACCTCTGGCTAAAAGCCTCTCAAAGCAGACAAAACTAACAAAGCCAAAGAACCTATGCAGAATCCAGAAATTGTGGCAGAACCATGGGGCAATGTGGCAAGCCTAACATAACAAATGTACAACCCAATAATCCAACCCAATGTCAAACAAGAGAATCCTGCAAGCCAAAACAAATAGGACACTGTGCTAGCCCAACAAATGTAAAATCAGAGAATCTGAGCCAACAACCAAAGAATTGCAGGCGATGTCAAACCCAAGAAGCCACTGCAAAAAGCAAACCAGACATGAAGCTACTTGTGCAAAGAATACAATGCTGCAGAACCAACCGAAACAATTTAACAGGACAGAATCAAAGCCAAACCAACATGGCAAGTCAAAACCAAGTCCTGGAAAGATGCAGACACACCAGAAAAAATAAAGGGGGGGGGAACCCACTCCTCAGAGCCTTAAAACATTTGCTCTCAGTACTTTTGATTATTCCTGAATATTTCCAGGATTTCTGGGGACCCATTTCTCAGTATCTTGAGAAATCCTGGATACTATCTGGAGACCACCTGGAGACCCAATATATCCGGAAAATACCAATAAGGTATTTTTAAAAATATATATATTCGGACCAGCTATATCCAAATGCATATCCCTGTTCATGAGTATTGCAGTCTCCTGAAACTCCATGGAAGTTTCAATTTCATTTTTACTGTCTACCTTGCTCTGAAAGATCCTTGAGCTCTCAAATTCAGACTATAAAGCACCAGGGAAAGGAATACCATATATAATGCAAATGGTTTATTCATTGTTGCCCTGACAAAGTAATAAATGGACCTTTTTTGGTTTGGTTTTTTTTTTATTAATTTAGAAACAAACGCATCCTCTAGTTACAAAGGATGTATTGTAGGTAGTTATTACATTTGTTTGTGTGGAAATTACTTCACATAACTTTCCTCTGAAATTTTAATTAATCAGATAATTTTGAAATTAATTATATCAGTCAATGATCTTTTTCATGCAGGATAGTAGGGCGACTTTGTTTTAAAGGTCAAGATTCACTTGTATATGTCAAATAGTATAGAGCAAACTACCTTCAAGTAGTGTATTCACTGTTTCACACTAAGAGGCAAACAGGAAATGAAGATGGAAGATACATAAACATCTCCTGTGGTTGTTTAAAGCGTTAAAATCATATGAGAGGAAGGAGGAGATTTTGGATGGTGGTAATGGTGTAAGGGAAAGGAGCTTTAACTCACATAGTTTCCCATGTGCAAACTGTCTACCCGGGATTGTTCTTTGCCCTGGTGAAGAAAGGATAAATGTACCTATTTCTTTGTTTTTCCACAGGCCAAATTAAGGTTGATAGCTGCCTGGAGAGAGAGAAAAAAAGTCATGTTGCTCCTGTCATAGAGGTTTAATTGGATTTTATTTGCCAGGTGATGCTATTTACTGCAATGCTATGTCCTTAGACTAAATTCCAGTGTAGGGAATTAATATGCATGAATGCATTTCTGTTAGCTATTTAAGACCTCTCAGTGGTATTAAGTAGCACATTGACTGTAGTATCCTTCTGGAGCACAAAGACAGAAAGGAACAGTGAGGCTTCTTCTTCTGGTGGTTCTGGTTTAGACTTTTGTCACATCCTGTACATGGGGCAACGTTTGAAAAATATTTAGAAACTACAAGCAGATTTTAAAATGTGACTGACAGACTAATATCTGGAGTAAGCTGTATCTAGCACATGAAGCCAGTGTTTCAACAGCTTTACTGATTCCCAGTTGATTTTTTGGATAAATTCTGGTTTTATTCTTTCAGCTGGCCAGAATACATAGAGTACTCCTTCATCCCAAATTAACCTACCAAGAAGTTCAGATTTTTTAAGCCGTACACTTAACTTCCTCTTCCAACAGTACTGCTTCCCCTTTACCCCAGCTTCCATTTTACTGGGGCTGCTAGGGGACAGGAGAGGTGAGAAAGGTCCATTACCACAGTCACCATTTTATTCATCCTTCGTTGGATTGTTATTCTTGCTATTAGTAGTAGTGGTAGTAATATTAAATCTCAGAAGACCGAAAAAGACAGTTTTATTCCAGGGAACATTTTGTATTTTATGCCTGGCTCCATCCTCCATTGTTGTTTATTTTTGAGTTTTTTTAAAATTTATTGTTGGTTTGTTTATTTTTTTGGCTTTTTAATGTTTATTGTGTTGTTTGTGCTTCTAAGTGACCTTCAAGTCATTGCGACATCCCTTTGCACTCACACAAAGTGTCTTACCATCCTCTTTGACCTCTCTTTCAGGTTATGGGTTACAAAAAGGTCAGGGTGTCACACTCACCACTATTCTTGTGTCTTTTAAAATATATATTCAGGTGGGTAGCCATGTTGGTCTGAAGCAATAGAAGAAAGTTTGAGTCCAGTGGCACCTGGACTTAAAGGTGCCACTGGACTCAAAATATAGAGAGAGCTATGATCACTTCACACCTCAAGTCCTCCTTCTCACTCCCAGAGACATCTACAGATAGGATAGTCCAGCCCTCTTGAATAACAGACCCTCACTCACAGAGTTATTGTGGTTGGAGCTCAAACACAGTTCCTTTCACACACTGTGGTCTTTTATTCATATCCTAAAATATATGGATTGACTATTAAATTGTATGTGTGTACTTCTTTCCCTTAGACACGCAGCCCATAGGATTAAAAAAAAAAGAACTTTTATTTACAGTATGAACATTGCACTGAGGAAAATAAGGTATAAGTAACAATATTTCACTTCCACCAAACTTTTGAACTTAGGTCCTATTCTTGCAACTGGAATCCTTTAGTTACAAATTTACTATTTTCAGGCTAGTCTAAGCAGCTCCTCAGCACAATTCCACTCAATCAGAAATCCTGCCAATCCCCAGCAGCTAAATTCTCTGTTGCTAATTCCTGTAATTTTTCAAGAGCTGTTTTCCAAGATCCCCTCTCTCAACATTCTTTCAGCTCTCTCTGGCTGCTTTTAAGGAGAGGAGGAACCTACCTGGTCTGTTACAGTTGGATATAAATATTTTAATAAATAAATCTAAATTTGTCCTTGGCACATCTAGTCATGGTTACCACATAACTTTCTTTGAGTCTTGAAAGCCTGAACATAGAAATAAGTAATATTTATTTTCAGGTTGCCTGTTGTTTGGTATGATGCTGTTCTGACCCCACCAGGCAGAAGGCCAATGGCCATACTGCTGGGGGCCGCCATTGCCCCCCTTGAAGGACTGAGATGGGTGGGGATGCTGACACAGCATCCAGGCTTTACCGGAGGGCAAAGCTGGGTTTTAATGGCCAGATCTGTGCCTCCCCCTTTCAGTCGTGCTTTTTCTTCTGGACTTTTCAGCTGTGTGGCTGCTCTCTGCCTCGGCCTTGTGGGAAACTAGGCCTGCGGAGGGAGCTCAGCTGCTTACCAGCTGATGGCCTGCAGGTAGCAGTGGCAGGCAGCATCCCTCTTTGGCCTCAGGGCCAGCAGACTCGGTGGCAGAGGCAAGGCAAGGCAGTGGTGGCTCCCCGTGCAGTGGCAGCCCATGGGGTGGCGAGTTTCTGGTGGTAGCAACAGCAGGAGAACCTCCTCTGCACCTGGCCATGGCCTGGTCCTCAGAAACAGCCTGTACGGTGGCAAGTTCCCAGCAGTGAAGGTGGCAGGAGGATCCCCTCAGCAGCCCCAGCTGTGGCTTGGCTTTTGGAGGTGGAGAGGGAGCAAGCTAAGGCGGTGCACACGGGATGGCACTTGACCACTAACAGCTGTGGGCCAATGGCTTTTGGTGGTGTTCGGGGCAGGGTGCTTGGGGGAGGGCCTGGTGGGCAGCTGTCCTGGTGGGGGGTTGGGGATAGGCTGTATCCATCTCTATTGGGCCGGCAGTGTGAGAGCGCTCTAGGCCTTGGTGGGCCTCCCAGCCCAGTGCTGCTGACTGCTCGGCCTCTTTGGGGCCTGTTCCTCTGGGTCACATGGCTACTCCCAGGCCAGCATAGCATCACTGGCCTGACCCTGCAGGGCTAGGAAGCACACCTGGCCTTCTTCTTTCAGGGTTTGCTCCATAGTGCAGGCCTCTGTGCAGTGGGGGGGGGTAGCTAGGCCAGTTTCGGCCTGTGAATGGCCAGTTTGGACCTGCCCTTCCCATCCACACCTGGCTGTTGTGTGGACTTGATTGCCTTGGGGTTCTTCCGCACATTTATATAGATTTATAACTGTATGTTTATAGTGTAACAACAGTGGTAACCCTTGGAACCACCCGGTGGGCCCTTCCTTTTGTACCCACTGCCTTGGCACCCAAGAAACAGCCCGCCCCCAAGGCTCCATCAAAAAGGGCTGCACTGGCCCTTTCCTCATCAGATGATCAGGAGAATGATGTGGCACAGCAGGCTATTCTTGATAGGGTGTTGGCCCTTGAGCAGGCAACCGCCATTTCCATTCTAGCGACAGTTATGACTCAGTCTAAAGGAGGAGGGAAGCAGTCCAGACAGGCATCCAAAACTTATTTTCAGGCTTTGGTGGCAGCCCGTTTTTCTCTTCTTGAGGGTCACGTTGTAAAACCATCTGGATCCGGTGACAGACAGGGTACAAGTGGGTCTTCAGATGTGACTTCTTCAGGACAGACCAGTTCTGACCAGAGCAAGGGATCCAAGGTGGCGACTGTATCTTCAGGAGCATTGGGCCCATCTGGTGAGTCTGTTCCCACTCCTCAACCTGTGCCAGCTTGGTTTTGGGGGCCATGGGGTCCTCTGCCTCCAGCAATGCAGGCTGCCTCCAGTCTGTCCCCAATGAATCAATCAGCACCGCCATGGCCTTATGGGCAGCTCTCACCTCCTCCGCTGTGGGTGGGTTTCCCAGGGCATGACACAGCAGCTGCAGGGGCACATTGGGGCGATTGGAGTTCATTCTCGCCCTGGGGTGCTTCTGCTAATCAAGTGCCCGCCAAGTTGTTACCTTCTGGTGACACGGCATTGCCTTTAGGGGATTGTTTATTGCCTGCCACAAGAGAAAAAATCTGTAAGGGCAAGTTTGTGGATGTCTTCTCCCTTCTTTATTTTCTTTCTTTCAGGAGCTGGAGAAGAAGGAGAAGGAGGACTTGGAAGAAAAGGATAAGGAGAAATTGAGGAAGAGGAAAGTGGATAGGACCTGGGCCAAGTGGCTACCGAGGTTTTTCATTTATGCTGAGGTGATAGCTCAGGCACAGCGATATTGCGCTGCCTCTCTGATCCAATACATGGCTATTATTTATAAAGCATATATAGGATTTGTAGGTCCAACTTGGCAGCAGTACGATGAGGAGTTCTGCATGTGGGCGTCCATGCAGCTCATGCTGCCCTGAGATCAAGTTCACCCTCATTTGTGATTACGGATCATGTCCCAGGTGTGGCCTAATGTGTGTGACCACTCTAACAGCGGGCACTTGGTCCAGCGTCTTCCTGCTGATTCTAGTCCCCAGGTTTCTGTGGGGCAGGTGATTCAACCCCACCTGCTGTGTTGAGAGTTTAGTTCCCAGGGGGTTTGTAGCCACAAGGCATGTCAGTATAAGTACAAGTGTCCCTTGTGTGGGGGCTCTCACTCTTTCACTAATTGCTTCAGGGTAAAGTCTTGGCATGGACAGAAGAAGCAGGGCAGCAGTGGCGGGCCCCCACAATTTAGCAAAGGGCCCCAGCCCCCTAAAGGTGAAAGTGCTTGAGACTTGGCTTGCTAGGTACCCTAAGCAAGAGGACATTCAATATTTGTTAATGGGTTTTCAGTTTGGTTTCTGGATCCCATTCATGGACCCAAGGGCCCCATTTATGGCCAAAAACCTCCATTCAGTTTGGGGATTGGAGCACGTTGTAAGTGAGAAGATTGAAAAAGAAAGGGCTGAAGGTAGAGTGCTGGGCCTGTTTCCTTCTCCTCCTGTTCCTAACTTGCAGGTGTCTCCACTAGGGGTGGTCCCAAAAAAGGCTCCAGGTGAATTTCACTTGATTCACCACCTCTCCTTCCCTCTTGGGGGCTCTGTGAATGATGGTATCCCTGAGCATCTCTGTTTGGTGCATTACACAACATTAAATCAGGCAGTTTGGGTGGTGCACCAATGTGGGCCTGGGGCAGAGATGGCTAAATGCAACAACAAGTTGGTCTTTCACCTTCTCTCTGTGCATCCCAAGGATTTTGAACTGCTCGGCTTTTCCTTCGAAGGACAGTTCTACATGGACAGGGCACTGCCTATGGGGTGTTCTGTGTCATGTGCTGCCTTTGAACGATTTAGTTCCTTTTTGGAATGGGTGGTTTGGGATCGGTCTGGTCTCCATGATGTTGCCCACTACCTCAGTGACTTTTTGTTTGTTTGCCTGGTGGGTTCAGGGCAGTGTGGCATGCTCCTGGCCAACTTTCTTCAGTTGGCCTCTGAGCTGGGCATTCCTTTAGCTCACAAGAAGTCCGAAGGCCCAGCTCCTCAGTTGACATTTTGGGGACTGAGCTGGACACGGTGGCACAGTTGTTCCATTTGCGCGCCAGGATTGCTGGGTTCCTTGCCAAACGCAAGGTGACTTTACTGGAGCTGCAGCAGTTATTGGGACCTTAACTTTGCCTGTAAGGTGGTAGCCCGAGGTAGGGCTTTTTTATGGAGGCTGGGAGAGGTGACAGTTGGCCTGCGTCTTCTACACCATAGGACCAGGATCACGGCTGGCATGAGAGATGACCTCTTGGTCTGGCATGTCTTCTTGGAGTCATTTAATGGTGTGTCCTTTTGGAGGAAGGAATTACAGCTTGAGGCTGACCTTCAAGTCACCTCCAATGCAGCGGGTTCTTTGGGTTTTGGGGTCTATTTTCGCAGACACTGGTGCATGGAAATCTTAGACTAGGGACTCTGTAAGAAGCCCAGGAAGAGCCAGAAAGCCAGGGCCCTAGTCTTTTTGGGTTCCCAGTAAGGTAAGTAGACTTCTACAAGGAGAACCACATAAATACAAAGGGTTTTAAGAGGGGGATTATATATAATTATTATTTTAAAAGCAATTATGATGCCAGAATGCCAGCAGGGGATTGGGGGCCATCCAGTGTTTTGCATGGAGTGTCACATGTATGACTATCTGCCCACTGGACAGAAGTCTTAGGTGTGTGCTCAGTGCAAGAAGCTCCTGGTTCTCAGGGAATTACTTTGCTCCCTTGAGGCCAAGGTGGCTGACCTGGAGAAGCAGAGACAGTCAGACACATGGAGAAGACTCTCGGGGACTTGCTAAATATGTCCCACACTGAATCTGGCAGCCCCACTGCTGTCAGGAAGCATGAAGGTTGAGAGGAAACAAGACACTATGCTGCAGATAAGGAGAATGTGCCCTCAGAAGGGACCTTTTCTTCAGCTGGTGAACGGGTATCCTTTCACATCAAGGAACCATCCCTTGGCAGGGAGGGAAGGAGGCTTTCGGTAGTTGGTGATTCGATCCTTAGGCAGGTAGACGGCTGGATGGCAAACTCACATGCTGCCCGTATGGTGACTTACCTGCCTGTTGCAAAGGTAGCAGACATTACATGTGTTCTAAGCTGGTAGATAGTGCTGGGGAGGAGCCAATGGTTGTGGTACATGTTGGCACCAACAATGTGGGGAAATGCAGTTGTGAGATCCTGGAGGAAAAATTTAGGCTGCTAGACAAGAGGCCCAGATCGCAGATATCTTCTTCACCCACAGAGCTCCACTCAGTCAGCTCTGAACACACCGTGAAAGAGGAGGAAGCAGGGGCAGAGCCACCTTCAAAATTGTGCTGTCTTCACCCCTGCCTCAACACCATGACATGAGCATCACTAGATGTATGCCACTTTGCTCCACAGGCGGCAGGGACTGAATACTCTATTGTGGTCAGTGAACTAGAATGCTGTGGCATTTGATTAATTGTGATCTATCCTTCAAGGGCAGCAAGTCCATATCTTCAAAGGTGATGGCAGTGGTGTGTGTATTTGTGTATTTATATCATAGACACTAGGCATTCTGAAGACTTTGTGGCAAACAAAAGTTTCAGGTCAAAATTCTCAAACTGATTTTTTTCATGTTTTTCATTTTTCATATTTTTCATTTTTCATATGCACTTTTAAAATTTGGGGGAGGGTTGTAGGGTAGAGTGGTGGTGAGAGAATGTAATTGTGCAAGAAAACAGTGCAATCATACAAGAGGAAATATCTGAATTCATTTAGACAAACCTGAATAGCTCACTCTAGTCAAGATTCACAAACAGGACATGAGCCACACCTGTGAGCATTTGATCATGCCCACTAAGCACACAAATGACTAAAGGGTACAACTGAATAGATATATGCAGATTTACTTTTATTTGAAGTTTCTTAAAATACCTATTACCCACTTATCCACTTAGCAAGAAGAAAATGTATAACAGATTACAAAATTAAGACCTCAAATGCAAAAATTGAAAGACCAAGCTAATTGGGATCAATGCAGTGATATATTAAAAATTGTTACAGAGCTGAGCAGCTATCTCAATAAGCCAATAATAATAAAATCTTACTTAAAATGTCTTAATGTACCCTGAAGACTGGCAGGGAAGATGTCATTTGAGGGCATTCTTTGCCCTTGGCGGCACTGCCACATAACACATTAGAACACTAAATATTTATGAATGCAATATACAGAAATATAGTAAATAGTTTATTTCGATCAGTTAAATTCAGGAAAACAGTTCTCCAGTGTTTTTTTCTGATGCTATCTAGCTAGAAGAGAGCCAATGTGGGGCAGTGGACAGAGGGGCAGACTCGGAGGCTGGGCAACCTGGGTTCAAATCCCAACTTCTACCATGGAAACTTGCTGAGTGACCTTCAGCCCACTGCAAATTCTCAGCCTAGCCTACCTCACAGAGTTGTTGTTGTTGTAGGACAACAGAGGGAAGGAACAATGTTCTAAGCCACTTTGAGTCCTGACTGGGAAGAAAAGCAGGGTATAAATGAATAAATGCAAATGAAGTTTCTGTTTCTCTCTCTTTCTTCTCCCCTATTTCTTTCCCTACCTTCTTCTTACATGACCAGTGAGCTGGCCAGCCTTTGATCCCTGCATTCTTTGGCCAGTGGGCAAGAGTGAATAGGACTTGGATGCTTGGAAACTTATAGTGCACCCAGTGACACCAGTGAAGCACTGTGGTATTTCAAATGTTTCTGACCAATCAGAATTCAGACAATCTGGACAATGTGAACTATTTAGCAGCCAACAGCTCAGTTTGGCTGAGCCTGATTAGAGGCAAGTCAAACAGTGGGGAAGCTTGCTCTTCTACACATTGGAGTATAACTCTTCAGTTTAGTCTTTGCCTGATCCAGCCTATTGGATCATGCACTCAGTAAGCTCCCTCCCCACCAACAAGCATTTCGAGCACACCTCTGTTGTTTGGTTAGAGTTCTCACCAGGTCTCCTCTACTCCTATCACTCTCACTAATTAGTCTTATTCATCAGGTATTGTCCATTAGGGACTCAAGCTTTCTCACATCTGTTGTTAACTCTTTTATTACTTGTATGCTAATTTGCTCCTAATCACAGATTTTACCAACTGTGTTATTCCAATCTCAGCTGTACTTATGCACCATGGCTCTAATTAGCCCTTTCTGGCAACAGACCCCCCCACACACCTATATGTAATGCTTGAGGAAATCTGTTTCAATGTATCTGAAGAAGTGTGCATCTACACATGCAAAATCTCTCAGTTCTTGCTTATACCCAGAATTGAACTTTGTTGGTCTTGGAGGTGCCGTTGGACTCAAACATAGTTCTCACATCTCTTTGTTATTTCTATGCTAATTTGCTGCCTTTCTCAGGTCTATCCAACAGCATTAATCCAATCTCAGTTATATTTATCACCCAGTTATTTATGTGTCTTGACTCCAATTAGCCCTTCCTGGCACTTAACCTCCTTGTACCCAGAATTAAACTTTGTTGGTCTTAAAAGTGCCACTGGACTCAAACTTTCTTCTATATTGTTTCAGACCAATATGGCTGCCCACCTGAAATTATTTGATTATATTCTTCTTGTTCATACAAGGATTCACACACTCATGTGCTCCATACAGAGGGAATAACAAGGAGATGTGCAATGCAGTCAGTTGAACAGAATCAAAATTCAAATACAGAAGTGATTTTCTTAAATAGGCACATGGCCCAGTCTACTTTTAGGAGCTCATAATAGTCAACAGTTGAGTCATTTCTCACAGTTGAAAGTCAGCATGGCATAATGGCTAGAGTACTGGACCAGGACCGGCAGCAGCCAGGTTCAAATCCCCACTCTGTCACATAGCTTGCTGGGTGACCATTGAGAAATCATTCTCTTTCAGCCTACCATGCCTCACAAGGTTGTTTAAGGATAAAATGAAGGAAGGGAGAATGATGTATAACCACCCTGAGTTCCTGGAAGGAATGATAAACATGTATGCAAATAAATAATGCAGGGAGAGTTTTTGTTATCTCTCCAATTGATTTTAAAAGTAAACATTGTACAATGAATTAACATTTTCAAGGAACAAAAGTAAGGTGAGATTCACTCATTTAGAAGCCATAATGCAGCTAGGAAACAGCTGAAAGCTAAGAAAGGCCTGCACAGTGGGAGGTTTGTACTAGCAAACAGCAATTCATACCTGTTAATTACTGCAAACAGACTTGCAGATTGCATTTCTCATGACATTTATCCATTGTTTAGAGGCAATCATGATCACCCAGCATCTTACATTTGTGATGTAGGACCTTCACGTTACTTGCAAATTAGTTCCCTTGTAGAAGTCAATAAAGACGGACTGACATTTATCAGAAAGTCCATTAAGCCACTCGAAGTGCATTCTTTCCCATCTCCCACTCAATTACATAGGAGTTTGAACACAGGAGGACAAGATCATCAGACTCTGAATCCATGGAAGTATGCATGTGGAAGAGGAATGGTCAGTCAAATTTGCTAGCCAATTAATATTCTGGACAGCCCCAAGGAACCATGCGCTGTTTCACTGAATCCCTTGGGCATGCAGGGGGAGACCTCCAGTGCTAATGGAAGTGGTAGGATTTTTCAGCTCTGAATACTCCCTACACACAAACACAGACACACAACAAATGAAAGCAGTTTTACCTTCAGAAAATCTCTATAAGATTCCAGGCTGTTCTAATAAAACCCAAGAAAGTATCACTCATCCACTTGATGCCTAGCAAAACCTTCCCTTTGAATGGCATTTCATATGGCTTGCACTGTGTGGCATCATTCACCTCTGAACCGCAAGCTCAAATCTTTACTCTGAAGCAGGAAATGTTTTTTTATGGAAATACATGGTATGTAGTCAGTATTCTGAGCAGCATCTTAATGAAGAATTCCCTTAAATGATATAGCAAATCTAGGCCATAATAACCCAAGGTTCAATTTGAATTTTAGATTTCAGTTTCATTCAAAAACTCCAAATCTTTTTGCTTTAACATGGACAGTCCCAATTTTCTGGTATAGAAAACTACTAAATCACTATTTTTGTTTCCTTCTTGAAAATGCATTGACAAATTTTAAATGAGTTGCTAGACATTTCATTCTTCAGGATTCAGATCGACCTTCCACCTGTGCCTTGATTTTCATCTAGAGGGCTGCAAGATGAGTACCCTGACCCAGCTCCTATCCTATGGGTGAGTACAGTGTCTAAGCATATATAAAGTGTACCTAGGTTTTGTCCCCATAATTGGGGATATTTGAAAAAGCAACATTCTTGTTCACAGGAACAGAGTCTATGTGCATACATGCCATTTCATGTTCCAGAAATCATGTGCAGGCAGACGCAGGGAGAGCATGAACATTTTCATTCTTGTACATATTGTACAACGGTCTCTAAGTCTTGTTCTAGTACAAACTAAGGTCATGTCACCTTAAGAGTAAGTCCACAAATTACCAATTTTTGAACACTGGTAAATGTAAATAATTGTTAAATTGCAAATTCTCACTAAGTACACCACCTCTATTTTACCTGAATTTAACTGGAAGGATTGTCTTCAGTAAAAACCACACATAAAGTTTGAGCGTAAGTAACCCTTACATTAGGTGGGGTTGCCAAAGCACTGCTGAACCCAATTTGTCCTTAGCTATCATTGCAGTGAAAAAGTGTTCATGTGGTTTAGTTGTACCTGCTCCTTATGCCATTTTCAGTTCTGGATACAGTTCCTGGGTTAGACAAGCTTTAAGTAGCTTCTGCTGTACTACCGTCATATTGATAAATTAAGACTGAAATATTTGTGTCTCTTACATGGGGACAACTGTATCAAGACAGCTCAGTGGAATATCAAATAATGTGTCCTGCCTCTGGCGCAGATGCTTGAGAGGAATGTAAAATCCCTGTGCACCTCATTGTACAATTCCTCAGCAAGGGGCAGGAAAGGGAAACATATTCCTGATCCAAATTGATGACCAATTTCCTCCTTGTATTATTAAGATAGATGACTTGTCATTTCATCCGAGATACTGTCAAATCATTGCAGAGGCAATTCCTTCTCATTTAAACATCAGATTCCAATTTCACATGTTCATTTTCAGCCTAGCACTAATTTCCATCTGTCTGGGAAAATCTATTTCATTTGACTTATATCTATAAAGTCAGGATGCCAGTCCCTGATAAGTAACATTGTTACTTACAGATTCTGAACACTGTGGTATGAAACAAGTTGACAAGTAAAATCACAATTTCCACAGACTCTTGAGTAATCCTACTTGGGAAAAAAGTCTCATGTTGTTAATGAGCCTTACTCACAGGAAAGTGTCCTTAGGATTGCAGCCTTAGATTATACTTCCCCAATGCCCTAAAAGTTCCATAGAAACATTTTCTGCATCAGACTATAAAGCATGAGCATTGCTAAGAACTAATTTAGGCCGAGTACAGACTGGCAATTTGCCGCGGGATGGGACCCGGGCTGACAGCGACTCAATATCGGATTAAATGGAATGTTCACACAGGCACATCTGCCTGGCGTCCCCCACCCGGAGCTTACCGGAACCCTCGCGCTTCAGTGCCGGATTAAAAAAACACCTGATAAAAGCCTTCGCAAATCCAAAAGCCTGCGTTCGTCGCGCGTTTCTCCGCTTCCGG
The DNA here is from genome assembly GCA_029375565.1 of Gekko gecko. Classification (NCBI taxonomy): domain Eukaryota; kingdom Metazoa; phylum Chordata; class Lepidosauria; order Squamata; family Gekkonidae; genus Gekko; species Gekko gecko. The sequence continues at coordinate 147,734,026 of JAPDNY010000003.1, read as the reverse complement.
GGAGTCTGAACGCGCAGGCGAAAAGCCGGGAGCAACCCATGTTGGGCACGAGGCAGCCGCACTGTGATTGGCTGTGCTCCGCTCCACTGCCCAATGTGGTGCCGGCGTTGCAGGGCAAAAAAAAAAAATCGCCGAAATGCGCTCATGCGCACATACGCCCACAGCCGAAATAATGGGGAAACAGCGAATATAGCGCGCCTCCGGCGCGGCAGTCTGAACGCTCCCGCGCGCCTCCGTCCCGTTTCTTCTGGCAGAGGCCCCCGCTGTGTGGACGGGAAAACCCGGTATCGTTTACTCCGGGGTTTTTTTGCCCCGACTCGATACCGGGGCAAATTGCCAGTCTGTCCTCGGCCATAGATTATAATATAGATAGATTTGAACCAGAATGGTATGGGTTCAAACCCTCAACCATCCAGAAAGCTTGCTGATGACCCTGAGCTAGTCATTTCTATCAGTTTAATAGGGATAAAATGGAAAATCCACTGAGCACTATGAAGAAAGGGCAGGCTACCTTTTTCTCAAGTGTGGCCCACCTGCAGGTATCTAAATCCATGAATCAGGGCCACCCAGAAAGAAAACAGATTTTTCTGCAAACTTAGGGAACCCCTTTGGTTTGCAGAAAAATCTGAAACTAAAATAAATAAATAAATAAGATGTGGGGTTTAATCCCTCCCAAAACAAAAGTGTTGTCTGAACAAGTGCAGACAATGCTCTTACTTCCTCCTTCTCCTCCTTTGTCAGGTGAGGGGCTGGTGGTGAGCGGGAAGAAGCCTAGCAGTGAGGGAGGGAGCTTTAGTGGGCATGCCAGAAGCCTGATGATGATGAGCTGATGGTGAGCTGATAAGCGGCAACAGTGGGGGGCAAGTTTCAGCAGGCCTACCTGGACCTGCACTGGGCAAGCCACTGAAAGAGACAATGATGGGGGGAGGTGGAAGAAGCTGCGTCAAGCCCTTCAATGGTGGTGATGGTGAGGGAGCAGAATGAGAGAGAAAGAAATACTGATGTGGTGGGGCAGCAGAAAGAGAGTGATGGGGCAGAAAGAGAGAAAGAGTGTGATGGGGTTGGTCAACCACTGGCGAGGTAAAGAAAGTGATAGAGTAATAGGATACAGGTCTGACTAAGCAAACCATTACCACACAACTCAGCCATAGCTTTCTTGGGTACAGGGTGCCCAGATAAGGAAGGGTAAAAAACTGAAGATGGGGAGAAGATAAAGGTAGAGTGTCTGGTGGATAGGATGGAGAGGAGGCAGGAAAAGGAGAGAGGCTATGGGGACTTTCAAGGAAGGGAAGGAAGGAAATAATGGGGGAATTCACCCTGCAAGTCCTTGCAGGTTCTTGCTTGTATTTCATAAGTGTGAAATTAGCAGCCCAATATTATTAGGTATTCTCAGTGCTTTCATGCCAGTGTGTTGATGTGGTTAGTGCTTTGGAGTAGGGCCTAGGACACCATTGTTTAAATATTACTCAGCAATGGAATTCACTGGGTTACCTTGGGCCATTCATTCTCATTCTCTATCTAATCTACCTATAAAGTTGTTGTGAGGGCAGCTTTGAGGAGAGAGAGCTCTGTACAGAAGCATATGTAGTAATCTTGATGAAGAATTAGGGATGTGTAGTCTGTTCATTTCCTGAGTGGGAGACTACCTGTGAATTGTATGTATACTAAACCATCACCCAAAGATGGCTCAAGAGAGTTTGGTAACTGAGGCAGAATATCTAAAGGGCATACCAGCTGAGGATGTGGTGCATTACTCAATGAAAATGTTATTCAAGTATGTGGAAATGGTTAAAAATTCTATTGCAGGGATTATTAGGAAAGGGAATGCAAAATAAATGCGTTAGTAGCATAAAGTCTTTGATGATATTTATAGTTCAACTAGCTTTGCAATCTTGGCTACAAGCCATTGGGGGGACAGAGAGTCATATAGCTGGAGAAAATGCAGAAAAAGCAAACAGAATGCTTAGACATGTAAGGAAAGGCTAGCTTTTTTTTTACTTTACTTTTGATTTAGTTTAGGATGGGAAAGACAATTAAAGGGGGTCATGCTAAAGGCTTATAAAGGCATGCATAGTGTAGAGAAAGTGTAGAGAAAAATTTTATACATCTCTCATAATTCAATAGTTGGGGGGTTCACAATGAATTTGATGGCCAATAGAGTCAGAACATATTGGCACAGGGCATAGATGATGAAACACAGCTCCTTACCTAAATGCCTGGTGGAAGAGCTCAATTTTCATGGCCTTGTGAAGCTGTGAAAGGTCCCACAGGGCCCTGGTCTCTTCTGGAAGCTTGTTCCACCAAGATGGAGCTGCCACAGAAAATACTATACTGATGTCCCTAGGGCCAGGGAAGGCCAGGCTATTTTGCAAGCCTGACAATAGTGTTCTCTGGGGAACATGTGGGGAAAGGCGGTCCCTCAGGTAGATGGTCCTGCTATCATGATAATCTTTACTGTAGATATAACCCCTCCCCTAGAGAGAGCTGCCAAGCAATCTTAGTGATTGAAGTCCTTATGGGCTTGAGGCTTCTATTCTGCAGGCCACAATTAGCCCCACTTCAAAAATTACTCTGCAGTGTTGTTGAGAGGCATGAATGTGACAAAACTCCTCACCCCAGCCATCCAAACTCCTGTTTTCATTCCTATCACCCTCCAGAAGGTATAATATATTAATAAAGAATCTGACAATTTTCACTATAGTATGTTCCCTGTAAGTGCATCATATCACCTTACTTATTGGTTCTTGCTGGTAATTGTAAATTATCTGTTACTGATTTCATAGACATGTGGTAGGCATGTGATGAGCGAAACAATTTTTGGCAAACATTTATAGATACAATGAAGCATGGACTAAGTTTGGATTCCCCATTTACCCTATGGATACTCTTTGATTAAACTCACTGCTTTGAGAAATGGATGAGATATAGGGCAAACTGAGGTATTAATGCTTTAATGCTAAGATTACAGGAATAGTCTTAGTAAAGCCTCTTTCCTTTTTAGTTTGATTGGAAGATTTCTGTTTGTCACAGAGTATAATCTATATACATTTTGATCATAATGGCTAAATTATTCTCTTTTTGAACTTTATATAAGACTTGTTTTTGTATGCAATTAATGTAAATATAATGCATAGTTTGTAATTTAAAACAAGAGGAAATAATCTTGCTATTGACTGTCAAGAATTGTTATAATTCTACTGATTTCTTAATAACAGAAAGAAAATGAAGAAAAAAACTCTTACTGACACTCTTACCTTACCAGCAACAGAACTTGATAGTTTATATGGAACTCTGTGTATTGAAAGTAAGTGTACGCCTAAGTGCTCTGCTGGATACGGGGACAGTGTAAAAGAATGTTACTGAACTGAGACTGATAAGAAGTAACTATCTGCAGTTCCATGTTCTGTCCTTGTTCCTCTTGACTTTTCATGTCATCAATGGCTCTTGTTGAATGATCACTCCCCACTCTCATTCTACACTTTCAATGATAAGCAGGATTGAAAAATCTTACACATTTCTCGTTTTACAAGCCAGTTGCTTTTTTGTGCTGTCTCAAGGAGAAGTTGTATTTTATTTTGCTTTCTCATCTCTGACAGAATGAATTTCCTTACAGGGAAACAAACATTTGATTTAAAAGAATAAAATAAAGGAGTATAAAGCAGTGCTCTATTAAAGTTCTGGAGGCAAAATGTAGTGATCTGGTTGGCAGAAGGAAAACTCTGCCTTTATGTGTACCAAGAAACATCTACACTTTTGTTGTTGTCCCTCAGGCATATAGAACATTTAGTGAGCATTCTGATAAGCTTATGTATACCTAGGCTGGAGATAATTTTTAAGGGTCCTGAAAGTGGTATAAGAGGAGACATCATTGCTATTAGTGTTTGGACATTTCTTTTTTCCACATTGTCAGCTCTGGTCAAACAGGTCTGCAGGTTTTGAAGCACTACATAACTGTCTAAAATCATTCTATCCCAGGAAACTTTTTGAGGGAAAGGAAACTGGGAAACTTCTCACAATTTTGATTCAGAAATCCAAGTTACAGATACATGCTCTCCCTGCTTAAGATAAAATTGCAGTCATCTTTTCTCCAACCATACTAATTTGATAGTCTCTAAGAATCATGCATTTCTATCGCAATGAATATTTTAAAAGATGACACTAATTAAATATATACTAAAACTATGGGTTGGATCAAATAGAAGAGTTCCCAGAAGCAGTTGGTGGGGGGCTCATTCCCAGATTTTCCCCTTCCACAAGCAGATGACTTTTCTGCCAGAATTCCTGTCTAATGACTTGGAGAGCACTGTAAACAAAATGTACCACTGGGCAAGATACTGCAGTGACAATGGGGAATGGAGAATAACCAGAGGAAGAGGAGAGAGGCAATGCCATCTGATTCCCTGTCATTCCTGTAACATCTCCTATTGTGATGATTTTGTGAAGTTCTCTTAAACTTCAGGGATGAGTTTTGGAGAAACAGCAGGCTGCTTAAGGAAGGAGGATTTTCCTCTGTGCTCTTCCATTGGATCCAACCCAATACGATCATAACTAAAATAAAGAATCAGCATTTTTTTAAATGTAAAAAACAAAACAACAAAAGGAGAGTAAAACCTGCACTGACTGGGGTTAGATCAGTAGGGAATCATTGGAAAGCTGCTTTTAGCTGCTGCCGCCGCCAAGTTGTGGAACTCCCTACCCCAGGAAACTCAATCGGTGCACCTTTTAGAAACCTTATTAAGTAATTTCTATGTTGGAAAGCCTTCAAAAAGGGTGAATGGAATGCCATTGTTACTGTTCTCTCAGGGACCTTGATTGATGCTCTGTATGTGTTATTAGTTCTATATGGCTTTGTATATTTTTATTAGTTTGACTGTGAACAGCCTTGGGTGCCTCAAATGAAATAGAAATGTGGCATGTAAATCAACTAACTCAAGAAACAAAATAAACAACAGATTAAACAGCACAGTAGTGGTTAGAAGCAGGAACAATAAAACCATCAGGTAACTCTAATTATCACTATATAACACAGTCTGTATATAACATAATCTATGTAAGTACCTTTTCTACTATCCTCAAGGTTAACTGAGGCTTCTAGAGAAGCTACCCTTGTAGACTTTAAAAAAAAAAAATTCCCTGTCAAGCTACCATATTGCAATATGAGATCACAAGGAGTCACTGTCACAGTGGTCAGGGAGTAAGTATGTGAGTGTGAGTGGACACTCCCCACTTCTCTGTTTCCTACTGAGTACTCTGGCCTGCCTTCGCCCAAGCAGGTTTGCCATTTCCTTCATTTATTAATTGCTTGGGATACTGGTTGGGTACCATGAATATGAGGGGAGTGTTGCTGTTCCTACCCACCCACCCCGTCTCCTTTTTGCTATTCAACCCAACCAAGCCAGGAAGTTATAGCATATATGTGGAAGAAATGGCCATATGTGCAGATGAGTCTCTTTGAACACCGTCTGAAAAGAACTATAAGAAAGTTTTATGCTCTGGAACACACATACACAGGGACAAGGTATATCATGGTACTAAAAGGACAATTGTAGAACTAAGAAAGCAAAATAATAAAATACCTGAGGTTAGTCTAAGCTTTACAGATGCAGGTTGTTATGTCCTCAGAGACATAAAGAACAGCATAGTGAGCTGGCGCTCATTATGCGGATCGGAAGTGCTACACAAATGTTGCCCAATCAGAGGGCTTATATTAGAAACAACTGTGATTGGTCATAAGGAACATAATGATTGGTCCTTACAACTGAACTATGATTGGCTGCCTTGTTCAAATGTTATTGGCGCGTTTTACATTCTGTGGGTGTGGCTACTACACCCTGAAGTGTATTTAAACCCTTGTATTTGTGGACTGATTTGTCTAGCTGGTCTAGTCCTTAGCTGGTCTAACTTGGAGCTGAAATAAAGCTGAAATCACTTTTTGAACTTACCTCCGGTGTGTTGTCTCGTACTTATCAACTGGCGACGAGGATGGGATCTAGCGGGTAGGCAGCCCCGCTGAGACACCACGGAGGAAGTTCCGATCGACCGCGAGTTTCCGAGGGGGCCATCCGCTCCAGGAAGCGCCGTGATGAGCTCCAAGCACCGGTTCGAGCCGTTCAAGCCCGCGACCGAAGACTGGGAGGCGTACCTTACCCGGTTCGAGTTTCACCTCAAGAGCAGCGGGGTGACGGATGCTGCGAAGAAACGAGCTGCACTATTTAGCTCGTGCGGCAAGGAGGTGTTTGACATCGCCCACTCACTCGTCACGCCTGATGACATCAAGTCCGTGCCGTACGCCACACTGACGGAGAAGTTGAAGGCTCATTTCGTGCCGCAGCCTTCCGAGATCGCTTCCCGGCACGCGTTCTACGAGAGGTGGCAAGGTGCTGGCGAATCCGTAGCTGAGTTTGTGGCGGCTTTACGGAAGTTGGCAAGGGCTTGCAATTTCGATGATCTCGAGACGGCTTTGCGAGACCGATTGGTTTGTGGTCACCGCAATGCCAAGTTGCAGCAACAACTGTTCACCTTGAAGACGCTGACTTTCAAGGTCGCGTTCGAGGAAGCCATCGCCGCTGAAGTTGCTGAAAGGGCAACGAGAGAGGTATGGCAGCGGCCAGTGGCAGCTGATTCCAGCATCCACCTCCAGGTCGAGGACAGGGAACCAGCGCCTGCCGTTGATGACATACGAGAACCGCGTTACAGCAGCCAACCGCAGACCAGAGTGAAGACTACGCCTACGCGTCAGTGCCTAGGTTGTGGCAGGAAGCACGAGCGCGATGCCTGTTGGGCCAGAGAGCTGATATGTCGAGCTTGTGGAAAACGCGGGCACATCGCCAGGGTCTGCAAATCGAGGAGGTCGCCGCCTACGTCACCTCCACAGCGCTCTCAATTCCGAAGCAAGGTCAACACTACCTGCTCTTCATTCCTGTCGTCCCGATACCCGGCCCTGTCGTCCAACCCCTGCTCGTCGACTGTCCTCACCACGGGAGTGCCCCGGAGGAAGAAGATTTTCATCACCGTGTATCTTGACGGTGTTGCCTGCCCTTTCGAAGTCGATTCGGGGTCGGCTAGAACCATCATTTCGACGCATACGCTAGATCGTTTTTTCCCTCGCCGAAGCCGCCGCCGTCTCCTACCGACTGACACCTGTCTTGCTGATTTCCAAGGGCACAGAATTCCGTTGGCCGGTGAGGCTGAATTTGAAGTCAAATTCAAAGAGCGAAAGGCAGCTCTGTCCCTAATTGTTGCTGAAGGGGACAGGGTAAGTCTCTTAGGGCTTGATTGGTTTGAACCGTTGGGCATTGCCATTTCTGGCATTAATGCAGTGTGTTGTGATAAATGGGATTGCTTGTATAGAGTTTCCTCAGGTTTTTGGAAAGGGATTGGGAACCTATACAGGTCCCCCGGTTTCATTTGAACTGGATCCAAATGTACGGCCTATCAGGTTGAAATATAGGAAGGTACCGTTAGCATTGCGACCAAAAATAGAAATGGAGCTCGACAAGCTCGTTGTGCAAGGGGTCTTAGAACCGGTACCATACAGCAAATGGGAAACACCCATCGTTACTCCTGTCAAACCCGATGGTTCTATAAGAATTTGTGCAGATTATAAGTGTACAATCAATAAGGCGTTGCAACAGCACTCATATCCTGTACCTGTGATAAGTCATGTACTTGCGTCTCTGGGGGGGGGGGCAAGGTTTTTGCAAAGTTGGACCTTGCCCAGGCTTATCAACAACTGCCTGTGGATAGCAATGCTGCAGAAGCACAAACCATCGTGACTCATAGGGGTGCGTTTAGAGTCAAGCGCCTCCAATTCGGGGTTAATGTCGCACCGGGAATCTTCCAGGGATTAATGGAAGGGTTGCTTAGAGGCCTCAAGGGAGTAATTCCTTACTTCGATTATGTGCTTATTACAGGGAAAGATGAGGAGGAATTGCTTGAAAGAGTCAAGCAGGTCTTACAATGTTTTCAAAAAGCGGGGTTACATGTAAAAAGAGAAAAGTGTACGATAGGGGTTCCCAGCGTTGAATTCCTGGGATTCAAAATTGACGAGCAGGGAGTTCACCCAACCCCGGGAAAGGTATCTGCTATTCACAACGCGCCCAGGCAACAAAACAAAATGGAGCTACAAGCCTTTTTAGGACTTGTTAATTTTTATCATGCGTTCCTGCCTCACAAAGCTTCGGTAGCTGAGCCGTTACACCGCTTATTAAACAAAGATGCAAAATGGGTTTGGGGGCAGCGTCAGGAAGAAGCTTTTCTAAATGTTAAAATGTTGTTGATGTCTAACAGTGTCCTCACGCACTTTGATGAGACAAAAATGTTGGTTCTGGCGGCTGACGCGTCGCCGTTTGGTATTGGGGCAGTTCTAAGCCATGTCATGCCTAACGGGACTGAAGCGCCAATTGCCTATTATTCTAGGTCGCTGAGTGGGGCTGAAAAGAACTATGCCCAAATTGATAAAGAGGGGCTGGCTCTTGTGAGTGCAGTTAAAAAGTTCCATGACTTTTTGTACGGCAGACATTTTCTTTTAGTTACTGACCACAAGCCGCTATTTGGGATTTTCGCCCCTGACCGCCCCACGCCTAACATCCTGTCGCCCAGGATGTTAAGATGGACTCTGTTCCTCGCCACGTATGAGTACGACCTGGAGCACAGACCGGGCAAGTGTATTGCCCACGCTGACGCCCTGAGCTGATGCCCCCTGCCAGAGACTGGTCCGGATCCGGCTCCAACCGCAGACGTTTTCATCCTCAATGAACTTTCACAGTCTCCATTACAGTCCAAGGACATTGCAGTTTCCACCCAAAAGGACTTAATTTTGTCCCACGTTCTAAACTGGGTGTGGAGGGGGTGGCCGAGTGTGTGTAACGAGCCTGAGTTTAAGGCTTATTGGGAGAAACGAACTGAACTCTCAATTTCTAAGGGCTGCATTCTGTGGGGAAGCAGAGTTGTAATTCCCCCCAAACTAAGAGAGAGCGTACTGAAATCCCTGCATGCCGGGCATCCAGGAATTGTTAGAATGAAGGCCCTGGCTAGGGGATACTTATGGTGGCCTGGGCTCGATGCTAACATCGAGGAGCGAGTTAGAGGCTGTGTTAGCTGCCAACAGTCCCGGCCAGATCCGCCACGCTCCCCTCCGGCTGAACTAAACAAAGCTGAAAAGCCTTGGTCAAGGCTACACTTCGACTTCGCTGGCCCTATCAACGGCCAGATGCTTCTGGTGGTCGTTGACGCCTTCTCGAAGTGGCTGGAGGTAGTCCCCATGCGGTCAACAACAGCGGCAAACTTAATAAAGGCTTCGCGCCAACTTTTTGCCACCCATGGGCTACCTGACGTACTTGTCAGTGACAACGGGCCACAGCTTACCTCTAGGGAGTTCACCGGCTTCCTAGAGGGTTATGGCATCCGGCATATCACCACAGCACCATTCCACCCCGCCTCCAACGGCCAGGCGGAAAGAATGGTGCGGACGGCGAAAGAGACCCTCGCCCGGCTGCAAGGCGAGGACTGGGACCATCAAGTGGCCGATTTTCTCCTGTGGCAGCATGTCACTCCAAGCTGTTCTACAGGGAAAAGCCCGGCCGAACTTCTAATGGGGAGAAGGCTGACAACTCTCCTTGACCGCCTGCACCCAGACCTGGATGGCAGCAGAACCGTGCGGCCCGAACCAGCCACTCCATCCAGGGAGTTCCAGCCCGGAGACTGGGTCTTTGCCCAGAACTACGCTGAGGGGCACCGGTGGCTTAATGACGAAGTCACCAGCAAATTGGGGTCTCGAATGTATGTGGTGAGGCTATCTGACGGCCGAAAGATACGCCGCCACATAGACCAACTCCGGCAGCGATGGTCTCCTGCGGACCAGGAGATTGAGGCCGGAGATTGTTTCAGGCCCAGGGAGCAGTCCCACTTGCCTCCGGACGAGGTGAGTGCTGCTGGTTCTCGTCCAGAACCTGAGGCAGGGCAGACCCCTGCACTCTCGGACCCTGTGGACCCTGACAGCCCAGCAATGCCTGGCGCTGAGTCCGACACTGACCCCATGGCAACAGAAGCCCCTGAGTTAAGGCGATCCGGGTGAAGCAGAAGGGCCCCTCCCCATTTAGCAGACTATGAGTGTGTTCCATCTAAGGGGGGAGGAGTTGTTATGTCCTCAGAGACATAAAGAACAGCATAGTGAGCTGGCGCTCATTATGCGGATCGGAAGTGCTACACAAATGTTGCCCAATCAGAGGGCTTATATTAGAAACAACTGTGATTGGTCATAAGGAACATAATGATTGGTCCTTACAACTGAACTATGATTGGCTGCCTTGTTCAAAAGTTATTGGCACGTTTTACATTCTGTGGGTGTGGCTACTACACCCTGAAGTGTATTTAAACCCTTGTATTTGTGGACTGATTTGTCTAGCTGGTCTAGTCCTTAGCTGGTCTAACTTGGAGCTGAAATAAAGCTGAAATCACTTTTTGAACTTACCTCCGGTGTGTTGTCTCGTACTTATCACAGGTATTATCTTAATGTGCTCTCCTTGGGATGGACACAGGCCAAATGAAACTTATAAAACAAAGATAAACACTATGTGACTCTATTCTGCTCCCTTCTCAATTCCTGGTTTGGCAAGAGCACTGCTGACAAGGTGTCCAGATGCTTTAACCCTTCCTGATCCCAACTGAATGGGTTCCCCTTCACCCAACCCCGAGCTCAGTAAGTGACGGTTGGCAATTCAAGCAATTTATTACTGTCTTCCCCGGGAAAGAGTGTTCTTCCTTGAGATTTGGGTCCCGTTGGTGTGATTCAAAGCATCTCCCCTCTGATAACAGTCATGACCACTGAATGGAAAGGCAGGAAAAGACACATTTTCTTCAAGCACTTCATTTTGTCTAAGAGACTACAGTACTAACAAGTGAAATTGCCCAAATGCAGAAAACAGTTTTCAGAAGGTGAAACCATGCCTTTTGCCTCAAAGAGACATTGATTTTTCTTTGAGATTTTCTCTTGTGGGATTTGTTCTCATGCTTTGAGATGAATGAGTTAGTTGGAACCACTTCTCAACATCACTTTCTAATGATATGGGTGTTCTCTCATTATACCTGTGTATGAAACTAACAAGTCTTACTCATTCGCAGTATGTAGCTTGTGACACACTTTCATCATCAGCTGTTGGGTGGCAGCTCCACAATCCCCTTTTCTTGCATAGCAGAGGGGTATCACACTGTCTGGTAGCCTGAAGTGATGGCAGATCCAGCGGTCAGTCTAGGTTTGAATAAAACTGATGTAGTGTTGAGAGAAAGAGCTTTATTTGCCAGTCACAACCCACGTTTATCTGTCTTGCTGTAATTCTAATAAAGCAGTAAATGGATTTTCTATCCTGCTTTTCCTTTTAAACATAGTTTTAATGATCTTTAGTAAACACAGTGATGATCCACAATGATTAGTATGACAATTTCATGCAGGTATTTCACAACTAAAATTGGTGTGATACAAACACTACAGTGTCTGCTGTATGTCACCAGAGGATGGTCTTGTCACTGAGTCCTGATTTAAAATTCAGTCATGATGGTCAGATAATGTTGTAGGGCATTTGAAGGATGCTACATGCCAATTCGTATTCATGAGTCTTTCTCAGCTTGGCTTATATCTTTTTTGGGGGGAGTGACCCTTCCTTGAATGGGGTAGGCATAGAGCCACCTGTGAAGAATCTTTTTCTTATAGATGGCTTTAAGAACTATTAACAAATTACAGATATCTACTGTCTAAAAAGTACCTAGAACAGATAGTGCTTATGCAACTCAAGACATTGTTGCATGAAGCTAATTATCTATACCCATTTCAATCTGCTTCCAACCTAGCTGTGAAACAGAATATTGGTTGTCCTGGTTGATGACCTTTTCTGAGAAGAAAACAGAAAAATGTGGCCCTCCTAATTCCCAAATATCTTTGATTCTATTCATCATGGTATCCTCCTGCATTGTCTGTCCAGGATCATGACATTATTCTGTGCAAACCAGATCTGTTAGAAGAGAAAAACAAAAGGTAGTTGAAGGAGAGTGTGAAAAAAAGAAAAAAAAGGTAATAAAATTATTTTTTTAATTCCCCCCCCCATGCCTACAGTGCAGTCCTAAACAGAGTTACACCCTCCTAAGTCTGTTAAAGTCAGTAGGCTTAGAAGGATGAAACTATGTTTAGGCCTGCGATCTCACACACACACACACACTAAATAATCCACTTTCCAACTGGATTTTGCCAGTTCACACAGTAAAATCCAGTTGGAAAGTGCACTGAAAGTAGATTGAAAGTGGATTATTTAGTGTGTGTGATCACAGTTTAGGATTCTACTAATAATGCTCAAGGTCTTTTTAGGTAACTGCACAAGAATCTCATGTATCTGTTTCCATTGATCTTATGCACTGCATTATATGAAGAAGATTCATATGTGACATAACATTTCACCAATGACATTATCAAGTAAGAATATCATGCAACAGAGGAATTCTGAAGCAGTACTTATATATGTCAGCATACCCAGAAGGCTCTTTACAGCTGGAGGAACTGTTACATGGGGAATTTAATTATTGAAACTCTCAGGGTCTAATAGAAAAGATGCTTGATGGTGAGTGTGTCAACTTTGTGGGGAATTGTACATTAACTGTTATCTGCTTTCTGAAATAGGACCCAAAATGAATCATGGATTTTCCTGATAAGATTTTTAAATTGTTTTACAGCAGTTTATATGTCCCCGTTTTTAAAAAAATGTAATTAAATTAAGCAGGATGGCAGTTTTTACTGGCAGACATCAGCTGTTTGGCAGGAATATATCTCTTATATCTTTAGATACATTCTGTACATGAAGGGTGTAACTTTAGTATTGTTTACCTTGAAGTAAGCCTCACTGAATAAGACATCCCAGTTTTTTTAAAAAATGCTAGAACCGATTATGATGCTGTAATTAGAAGCAGAAAACTGCCTTCGGTGGGTGGGAAGAATGACTCTCTAAAGCTGGTTATATCCTTGCTTGATTTTAAAAAAACAAAACAAAACACCAGCTTGCAGGATGGATGAATGGGTTATAAAGCTACTCTTACCCCACACCTGCTTTATTCTTCAAATTGCAGTCTCGATGGCTACATGATACGGGGCAAATGTTCTTCAGGAAGAACCACAGAACTACTTGTATTAGGTAAGTCTACTTTGGTGTTGGGCTTGTCAGGTCCAGGTTGAGAAATACCTGGAGATTTTGGGGGTGGAGCTTGAGGAGGGTGAGGTTTGGGAAGGGGAGAGTTCAATGAGGTATAATGCCATAGAGTTCACCTTCCAAAGTGGCCATTTTCTCCAGGGGAGCTGATCTCTGTCACATGGAGAAATGTTGTAATCCAAGGAGATCTCTGGCCACCAAATGGAAACTCAAGCCACAAATGGACCACAGTGACTAACCAAAGGTTGTACTCCACCAATGTTCACTGTGAAAAAATTGATTCTATTACAATTACAGTCCACAAACTTGCTTCTTCTTTTATTCCTTTATTTTACATCATGCAGTGCTGCTGCTGCTGTTTCCAGACAATTGCCATGTGACAATGGTGCATATTCTGTTTCCTCCAATGCTTCATCAGGTCACTTTTTTATACATGGAGCTGATGCTCTAAGCCTCCTACTCAGAGTTAATCTTGTGTTTCCCTTTGGCATCTGAGAGCCAGCAGAGGCTGAAGGGAAACACAAGATTAACTCTGATAAATAATAAAGGAACAAAAGAAGCAAGTTTGTGGACTGTAATTGGAATAGGATCAATTTTTTCAAAGTGAACATTGGTGGAGTGCAACCAAATAGAAGCTGGCAACCCTTTTTGGTGTTGACTTAAAGAAATATATTTTACCCTTTTGGAAGTTTAGTGACTTAGAAAATAAAAGAATTATTCCAAACAGTGATTTTGGCCAGATACATGCATTAGAACCAGGTCAAAGGAATTCCCAAACTATATTGCAAACCGGTTTGCATGTAAAGTGACAGCTTTCATAAATCAAACAGTATCAAGATAATGAGCAAGACAGTATTTTTTAAAAAAGAATCCAGAGTTGTTTATAATTGCAAGGCCTGTATCAATACAATGGGATATCGGACAGGAAGAAAAGCATGCTCTATGAGTAGATGGTTCTTAAAATGGACATTGCCATCCCGTCCAGACATTTCAGATTTGTTATACTTTCCTCCACAAGTTTCAAATTATGGAAGGCACCAGGAATGTGATTATGTTAAATTGGGTTTCATAATAAATGTTTAGTCCTCATTATTGCTATCAGTGTTGGACTCTAATTTCCTACCCCCACTGCAACTACTACTAGGGTTTCCAGTCCCCAGGTCTGGGCAGGGGATCCCCTGATTTGAGGGGCTTCTACCTGCCATGGACCAGCTGGCCATCGGGGAAAACCCCACTCCTAAACAGGGACATTGCTGCACAAAGTCCCCAATGAGATGACATCACCCAGAAGTGACGTCATCATGTCAGGGATGTCATACAGGGACACTCTGGTTTCAGAGCAAAACTCTATAGTTTGATGGCAAATTTATCATGGAGTTTCATCCAAAAACCAGAGTGTCGCCCCTGAGATTGCTGACACAATGATGTCACTTCTGGGGTCACTTATTTTGCCAACATCAAGGTGGGACCTGGAGATCTCCTGGAATTACAAGTAATCTGTAGACTACAGATATCAGGTCCTTTGGAGAAAATAGCTACTTTGGAAGGTGAAGTCCAGGCTCCACCTCCAAATTTCCAGGAATTTCCCAATATGGAGTTGGCAACCTGTAGGTTAATGAGGACTTAAACATTGTTGTGGCTGTTGTGGATGGCAGTTTGATATAGAAATGTCATTAACTCTTGGCCTTGAAATGTTCATAGTTACTTTCTAGATACTTCAGTGCATTTGCTGATTTCACTTCATGCGTCTGATGAAATAGGTTCTAGTCATGACAGTTTAAACTACAATAAAACTGTGTAACTTTAAGATGCCCTAAGATTCATTTTTGGTTTTGCCACAGGAGACTTCAGTGGATACCCCTCTTGAATTTCTCTGAATTAATTATGCAGTTTGTTCCAAGATTTTACTGAGGCTTAGCCTTTCACTTTCTTTTCAACACTTGGACTGAGGCCTGGAAGGATAATACTGCTGAGTGTGCCTTTCCTCAACCCTGAACAACTTCAGTCTCCTTTCCCCACACATACTTAATAATTCAAGAGAATATTTAAAGCTGTAGAGAAGGCAGTGGGATCACCGAGTTATATTTTTGAAACTTCTGTATAAAGGAAAGTAAGGTAAGTACATGCCTTTCATAAGAAAAAAAAAGGACAGATCAGTCCAAAAGTCTAGATCAGCGTCCTGTTTTCCCAGATGTTTCTGGGAAGCTCATGAGCAGGGAATAAAGGTAACAACTTCCCCACATAGTTGCTTCACAACAACTGACATTCAAAGGTAATCCACCCCTGAACACAGAGATTAAATCATCATAGCTAATAGCCACTGATAGACCTCTGCACCCCCATAAACCTATCTAATTCTCTCCTTAAGTCTTTGAAATAACTGGCTACTTCATCTTGTAGTAGTTAATGTCATCAATTGATTATGTGTCATGTGATGTAGTACTATCAAATTCATTTTGGGTAACCCAAAATTCTAGTAATGAGGAAGGAAAAAAAATTCAATTTTCTCCATGTCATCTATTGGTTTAGGAGCCTCTATAGATTATAATTTAATAAAAATTTGTAATTGTACAAAAGAGCCAGGCGCAGCTTTCCTTGACTCTCACACATACAAACAATTCCTTTAATGGCATTTCACAAGAGTAAAGACATAATATCTGAGAATTTTTTTAAAAAAATCAGATTCTGCATAAAATAGAATTCTGTTAAAAATTACCCTATATTGAGCGCCTACAAAATTTTGCTACGTATACAGGCAGCAACCAGCAAAAACTTTGCCACAAGTTTGGTTATGTCTTCCTCAGTGCTATTCAACAGAAATAGTAGTTTGTTCAGCCTGGAACAATCTAACACTCTACCCAAAATTGGTGATAAAATTAGTTTCCTAATGGAAGCATAATAACAACATTCAAACAGCACATGGTACACTGTTTCAATCATTTCACATGTACAAGGGCAAAGTCTATTGGCAAAGGAAATACCTTGGAATCTTCCAAATGAAATTGCTGAGGGTAAAACATTAAGCCTAGCCAGTGTAAAAATTCTGCGCTATTTTGGAGATTGCAGTTGAAAGAAATAACTGTGCAAGTATCCTACCATGGGAAATATCTCATGGTTCAGAGGGGAACAAGTCTTATTGGCTGCATTATACAAGTTCCACAACTCTGCCTCCAGTAATCTGCTCCTTATTTTGTGGAAGACCTCTGTTTCAGAGAGCATCATCATAGATTCAATAGAAATATTCAAGGGTCTCAGTTTTTTCTCTATTATGGCAAGCCATAATAGAGTCTCAGTCTCAGTTAACATCTGATAACTATAGCTAGTGGGATCCGAGTTATAGTGCAGTCGGGCCCGATATTTGAAGGTCATAAGCCATGCCCTCGTAGACATAAGGCTTAGACCACATTCCAGAGAGAGGGCCTTGTATGGGGAGCAAGGTGGAACACCTAGTATATTTCTTTAAAAGCTCGAATGCACCTGTTCAATTGACATATTAACTGCCTCAACCCACACAGGGGCTCCATAAAGTAGTTGGGGCTCTATTTTTATATTAAATACTTTTAACACAGATGTCACAAATTGGTTCCCCCCTCTGAGAAGTAAAACCATAGGAGGACATTGACATTTGCCTTAAGGTTGCTAGTTGCTATCCTATGCTGGAGTGTCCAATTTGTAGTAGCATGAAAATAAAGCCCTAGGTACTTAAAGTATCTTACTTGCTCAAGCTTAGGGTCGCCAATCCTCCATGTTAATTGTTTCCTAGATTTTGTGAAAACTAAGATTTTTGATTTCTCATAATTTATTTCTAATTGGTTGATCTTACAGTAATCCTGGAAGCTATTTAGAAGTCAGAGTAAACCCACACAAGTGCAGGAAAGCAGGACTGCATCATCTGATTATAATAAGATTGGTATATGGGCAGAGCCTAGCTTTGGACAATGTCAATCCACTTGATTTAAGAATGGAGCCAAATCCCTCAAGAAAAAATTAAAAAGGAGGGGTACAAGCACACATCCCTGCTGGCTCCTTTATTGGTAGAGGTCTTGGGTGTCAATCTACCAGATGAAGAGCATCTGATTTGGCACAAGGTAGCATTATACAGTCTACTAATTAGAAAGAGTAACTTCTTTTCAATGGATGTGCTAGCTAATTTTTCCCAAAGGCTATTTCTAGAATTGAAATAGAAGGCTCCTTTGAGGTCTAAGAAAGCCACATATCATTTGGATCTTTTACATCTTACTTGTTTATTGATTAAGTGAGAAAGGATCCATTGCAGATTTCCCTTGTCTAAAGCCTATTTGTACTGGCCCAATTATTTTCTGTCTTGTTAGCCAATCATGGAACTTGATTTGTAGTAGTTTGGCATAAAGTTTACCTATGATGGATAATAGACTTATAGGTCTAAAGTTAGAGGGGTTTGAGTGGTCACCTTTCTTAAAGATTGGTATGATAATTACATTAGTCCACATGGAAGGGGTATGTCCAGTAGAGTTTATAATAGTAAAGAAAGTGGCCAAAAGGGTGCCCCCCATTTTGGGTCTGCTTTTAAGACTTCTGAAGGTATTGCATCGGGAGCTGATGCTTTACCTGGTTTTAATTGGTCAATAAGCATAGCTAGTTCTTCCGAAGTAATGGGAGGCCATTCAGGGATGTCATCTAAAACAATTTTGACCATCTGCAAAGGGCTCAAGAGTTTCCTCTTTGTTATGTATTGGTATACATAACGCCTGAGCTTGAATTCTATCTCCTATTTAAGTCTGGTATCGTAACTGCTGCAAGCTGATTGGATACTCTGTGCAGCAGTCCAATCAGGATACAAGAAGGGTGCAGGAGGGAAATTATTTGATTGGTTGTTATGTTCATATTTTGATTGGTTATTATCTCAACTAAGGGCATGGCCTACGAAGCCTGGATAGTTTAAAAGAGAGCCTGTTGCTCTCATGTTCTGTGTTTGTCCTACCTTGTAAATAAAGCTGAATCACTTGTTATGAGCTGCTGCCTTAAGTCTCATACTTAACACTCTTGAAATAAATCTAGGAAATATTGGTACCAAGTGAAAAGTGAGATAACAGAGAACATAGGGGTTTCTGGTCGAAAAGCTCTATTCACCAATGACCAAAATTGTTTTGAGTTATTATGTCGGATAAAAATTATGAGTCGACTCCACTGTCTGTTCTCGTAGGAACTTCTTTTAACTTCTTTTAAATTTAATGACTCTCAAAAGCTAATCTACATCTGCTTTTGAGTAAATTCAGACAGGGCTAGAATGTGACACACTTCTTAGGAAGTTTTCCTTTGCTGAGCTCAATATTGTGCATGATTAAGCAGTCCCACAGAGTGCAATGTGCTTAAGTAAGGTTGTATATGCTTAACAAGCAATTTCTTTGGGTATGGGGGCCTATATATGATCTCCCCTTCAGCATGGTTATATAACTTTGAACAATGGGAAGGGGTGCTAGGCAGGCTAGGGATGAGAGGAAGACTTGTGCTTCTGGGAAAATTTTACATTCCTAACTAGCTTGATCAGTGGCATTCTACCATTTGGAAGCAGAGAAACTCCCTCACTATCCTTTAGACTCCTCCTGAAGAGAACTGCCCTGGGTGGGTCAAGGAGCCTTTATGGTCCTAGAAAAAAGGATAGATTGTCTATCCACACACTGTGAGGGGAGACATCAAACAGCTTCCCTGCCAGAAAAAAAATCTCTTTTGTCTCTGCAGGGGAAAGCCTTTATTAATGGGAGCTTGCTGAGCAACCCCATTCATCCTCCTGGATACCCCTTTCTTCTCTCTGTAGGGAAATTGGAGTTTCCCCCCCAGCTTGACTCTCATTGCCTCAGCAGCCAGCCTGCTGCCTTTGCCAGTACCAGCTCCCTCCCTGTAGCTGTTTACTGATAGGCCTTGGGCTTCTGATCTGATGGAGCTGCCACTGATGCCACTAATCACTTCTCATGTGTGGGAGGCAGGATACAAGGAAGGGCTGTGCTAGTTCAGCAGGAAGGGGAAAGAACAGGAGTGCATGGAGCTGCACAGAATTATGAGGTGAGGCTTTCACCATGGCCATCTGGTACCAGGGAAATCACCCAGAGAGTTCAGTGTCCAAGTCATCCTTTGACAAAAGTGAGACCCAATCAGCCAGTTATATAGCTCCTTATTTAAATGCCTGGTTCAGAAATATATTTTCTGCTTCCACATCACATATGTTCAATATATTATTAAAGCCTGCACAGTTTCCCCCACCTTTAGTTGCTGAACTACTGTAGCTCAAAGAAATCAATTTTGTCCTTGTGTCCTTTTAGCTCATCCATCATTCATTACCAGTTTAAAATCGGCACCCCACACACACACACACACACTAGTTGACTATTCTGATGGTGATGTACTAGAGGACAGAGAGAGGAGACAATTTGATTTCCTTAAGCTGCAACAGCAAAAGTGAAGAAAGAAATTATTTTGTTCCTGTAATAAATTGTTGCAAGTAAACAACACAAGACACAAGATTATAAAAGTGTAGAGTATATGTGAAATCCCAATTTATGTTTTCAGCAGAGATACGTAGTACTCTTATGGACTGGTTTTCAGTGCAGCCATTGCTTGGGGGGGGAGTGCACTCCATCACATTGGGATGTGCTTTCAAATGTGCTTCTCACTGAATGCAAGAGGAACAACTTCTGAATCCAGATGCACATATGGATGCGATGTCATTTCTCTGTACTGATGGTTTTCCACGGGATGTACATTTGGATGCACATCCCAGCTGCTAGCAACGTTGCCAAATCAAGCTTGATAGTATGATTTAGGGAAATTTTCCACTGGTGAAACCTAAATTTATTGGCCTTAATCTGCAATACAGAGTCTGGCTCACTAGGTGAAGTCATCTGGACTGATATTGAGCTAAAGGGTAAGCAGATTTATGTGGTGCATGGACATGTGAGTGTGAGAGAATAATTCTGACTTAAATTTCATAATAGATAAAGCAAACAACACTCCAGACTATAGATTTGGAATGGCTGATAGCAGCTGTAAATAATCCTGGAAACCTGATCGCACTGATTCAGGAAGAAGATTAGTTTAGGGTTTCTATCTTCACACCCACGTCTTTCTTTAAGTGTAGCAGAACTGGATGCAGTACTGTAGAGTCTAGATGAGGCACAATTGCTGTGGAAAAGAGTGGAGCTTCCACTTCACATTCCTTGGATATTATACTTCTATTAATGCAGCCTAAAATTGCATCAGCCCTTTTTGCAGCCACATAGTTTATGATCAGCTTATGACTGACTGTGATCCTGAGATCTTTCCCAAATATTCTATAACCAAATATCCCCCTACGCTATACCTGTGTTTGTTATTCTTTTTTGCCTAAATGAAAAACTTTGTAATTGTAGAACTATTGTTGTTAAATTGTTGTTTTAAAGTTGTTTTTTAAATTGTAGTATATATTATATTAATACTGATGGAACCCAGCCTGAGCCTGCTTGCAGGGAGGACGGGATACAAGTCCAATAAAATAAATAAATTTCATTTTGTTAGCTTCAGCACAGTTTTCGAATGTGTTGACACAATTTTGAATTTTTTTTGTCACCTGAAATTTGATGAGGCCTCCACTTTTTCATTCAAGAGATTGTTAAAATGTTGAAGAATACCAAATCAAGGGAAGTTCTCTCCAGTCTTATGAAGGTGTATTGATGAGCATTCTTTGAATATCGTTCTTGGGCTATGAATCCACCTATAATATCACCTACATTTAACTGGCTTGCTAACCAAAGTATCAAGAGGAACTTTGTCAAAATGCTTTGTGCATAAAATATTTCCCCCCATGATCCACTAACCTTGTAACTCAATTAAACAAACGAAGATTAATCTGTCAGGATTCCCCCCCCCCCGGGCAATTCAGTGCAGGCTAATACTAATTAATGTTTTGTTTTCTAGATGTTTCCAGGCCAATAATTTTATTATGTTTTATCTGTTCCAGTATTTTGCCAAGTACTGAAGTCAGATTGACCATTCTGTCATTTTCCAGGTCTTTCTTCCCACCCCCTTTGAAATTTCAGACAACATTTCTCAGTGTCCAGTCTTGTGCACCTTACACATCCTCCAGAATTTCTCAAAGATCATAATTGTCAGAGAATAAATCAGCAAGTGCCTTTAGCAGCCTAGATGCAATTCATTCAGCCACCCTGGTCAACTCATTATTACTCTTGGACTGCAATAATGCTTCTTCACATCACAGTAGTTTTCTGAAGTTGCACATATTTCCCCTCTGGGGAGAAAATGGAGACAAAATTAAACAGTTGCTTTCTCCTTCTCCTGGTCACCCATTAACATTTCACAAAGCTTATTGAGAAGCAGGGCTATTGCTTCCTTCACCTTTCTCTTAATTGTAACATACATGAAAGAACTCTTATATATATATGTGTGTGTGTATGTGTGTGTGTGTGTGTGTGTGTATTTGCTGTCCAGACATTAGCTTTCTTGGATTTGCTGCCACAAGTGGGGGATAAACAGCTGTAGATGTCCCTACTGACCTGTCATTGCTTTCATTTATTTATTCATTTGCAAAATTTATATCACACTTTTCTGATCAAGGCAGCAAACAAATTAAAACACAACATTATAAAAACAAATCATTTCTTATATCTCTTTTTATCTTTGTCTAATCAATTAGTTTTTTATGAGGACTTTCATTTTTATGTTTCCCATTTTTCTTTGTCACTGGCATTGCTTATGATTGCACTTTTGTAACTCATTTTCTTCAGGGTATCACACCATCTTGTATTCTTTCCCTGACAGATTATCTAGCTATGTAACATTTCTCTAAGTTTATTAAAATCAGCTTTCATGGAATTTGAAGTACATATTTGAATATACACAATTTTATCTTTCTTTGTTTACCAAGACTTTCCCATTGGTTTCAATCAAACCTCCTTTTTCTAAAACAGACCAAGATATGACAAGAATGTGTTGGGCATCCCATGCTTAATAGAATTTGTCTCCCAACATATTTATACAACCAGTGTTAATGTTGCCCACTTAGGCATCTGATTGGGCTTGGTTGTGGACAGCCCCATGGATGCCAGAAAACTGTTTGATGTGGCCTATACAGCAAAACATGATAAAATCATTATTAAAAAAGCATCAAAATCAATCATCCATAAAAACCCAGTCTTGAAAACTCTACCCAGAGCATCCAAACAACATACAGTATTTTGCAGATTGAACCAACCCTCATAAAACTAATATCTGTGCGATGGAAGTCTTCTATTTTTGTGTCCATTCCTAGGGGTTCTGAGGGCAAGCCCAGGGCTTCTGCACCCTCCAGGGTTACTTTTTTGAGGGTGGCTTCCAGGAGTGCCTCAGAATAGCAGATAAAGGGGGGTGGGTTTACTGTCACCAAGCTCCGTCTTGCCTGCTCTCTTTGGGACTCTTCCATACTATTCTGAGATGTAGCCTGGCTCTTTCTTCATGACCTCCCTTCAGCCTGCCTTTTAAAGGTCCTCCTGGGTGAGGAGCACCCCAGTTTCCTCCATTCCCTCTTCTCCTGAAGTGGGGGCTTCTCTACTGGCAAGTCTCCAAGCCAATGAATTGCTGGCTGGGGATTCTTGCCTCTGATCTCCACCTCTACCCTGCACCTTCAAGACCTATGGTGCAGACTGGACAGTGCCCAGGAAGCACAGGGCTTCACTTTCTGTTCTCTGCCCCTCCTCCCAGCCTACTTGGGACTTCAGGTTCAGAGAGTGGCTTATTGACAGACATGCTGAGCTTACTGCCCCCCCCCCATCTGTCTCCTGTTGGCACCAGCCTCTCTCTCCCCAGGAATGCCTTCTGCTGCCTGAATGTCGGGCTGCTGGGATTTGGGCTGCTGGCTGCTGTGCTTTTTCCTGCCACAGAGCTCCATCCACCCAACTACCTCTCACAGTGCGTCCATATGGCTCCTCCTCAGTTCCTAGACCTGCCTCCAATGATAGCTGCAGTGAACGCCTGGGGGAAGGATCACTGTCTTGTCCTCCTGCTGCAGTGTGAGTGGGGGATCCAGAGCTTCCTCAAATTGTTTGTAATTTATTTCAGGAAAGCATCATTCACCCTCTTTTTAGTTCAGTAGTCTGCAGTAGACTCAAGCCACAATATTGTTTTTAATTCTTTCTCTGTTTAGTATTACCAGGATACTCTCCACAGGGTTACCATGTTAAGTATCTTGAATCTCTGTGCAGGTGTATACACATTTGATATTTTTACTCCCCCTTTCTTTCTACTGCAGCTGTTATTTTTGAACAATGTTGTCTCCTGAGGTGATATTGTTAGTCATTGTGACTCATAATAGCCCTGTGGAGTTGTAGTTATTGACATTAATGCAAAGCTAGGAAGTGATTTTGTTATCATGCCCCAACTGATCCATTTCTTATTGTGTTCCTGTTGTATCAGTCTCTACAATATTTGGTTACCTGTTTCAAACTACAGGAACCCTATGAGATTTCATCAATTCCAAACAGTCCCACCTTGAAAGAAACCTTCAGGGATACTGAAAACTCACTGCTACCAAAGATAGTCACACGTGGCCAATAAGGGATAGTAGCAATGTTCACTGTTTAATATTACTGCTTATTGTTTTTACAGCACTGTTATTCTGCTGAATAGTTTATGGAATGTTTACTATTCTGAAGTGTTTACAGTTTAAAATTTGGATATAGATGGGAAGTTGAAGTATGCTGGTTCATTTATCTATTTCATTTTTCCTAAGAGCATTGCAGGGGGTTTGAACTAGACATGCTTTCAAAGTTCATGATTGTTTGGCTCACAGTAAAAGCTTCAGGTGGGTAGTCATGTTGGTCTGAAGCAATAGAACAAAGTTTGAGTCCAGTGGCACCTTTAAGATCAACAAAGTTCAGTTCTGGGTATAAGCTTTTGTGTATCTGATGAAGTATGCATGCACATGAAAGCTTATACTCAGAATTAAATTTTGTTGGTCTTAAAAGTAAAAGCTTCAGATCAGTAGCTCAGAATGCCTTCCTTTGAAGTAAGGTTATATGCTTCTCACAGCTGTCAAATCCTTCTTTGGCCCAGATGGTACAACTTAGCCAGAGAAGGTTTCCTCCTTTCCCCCCCCTTCTTCCACCTTATCTTACCTCGACTTATTCGCCTTGGTACCTGGGAGTGATGTAGTAACAGCAGCAGCAGGCAGGCAAGAGGAGAGAAATTTCCTATTACCTCCTTCCATAACTTGTTCTTTCTCTCAAGTTCTTTCCAGTATGCTCACTGGAAGCCAAGACTGGATTAAAACTGGTCTGAATTTGTGGCTGGATTGTATAGCATTTGGACTCAAAAAGAAGGGTGAAATATATTCTTTAAGCAAACCCGTATTATTAATATGCTTCTTTCCTTCAGTGACCTTGACTGTAAAAGTTTGCTTGGAGTTCAGCTTGACAGAATACATTTAAATTTTATTTTAACCATTTTTTCTCCAAATCAAATTACAACTTTGTAAAGGTAATCAAGTAAGTGAATCATATTAGTGGGAGGATCTTTCCCCACAACTGTAACTTTGTGAAAGAAATATCAGATATTAAAATACCTTAAGACAGTGTTGTATCAGGAAGTGACCTAAGGCAATAGAAATGTCTACACTGGATTTCTATTGATTCTTGACTTCTTAATTGGATCAGTGTTTTTTGCTTTTGTTTTGGTTTTTTTGGGTGTGTTTGGGTTTTTTTTGGTGTGTTTTACACATACTATTGTTTACCCATTGTTGGTCTTTTTTTTCTTTTCTTGTGGTTTTTCAAATGAACTTTGTGGTGGTCTGAGAAAAAGAAACAAGAAACTCGGGATAAAAATGGAAGAGGAATTACTGAGAAAGAATATTGTATGTAAGGGAGATGACAAGAACCCAAGCTGCAGCAAAAGAATAATAATGTTGTATTTAGGTGGAAGTAGTCTCTTCACCCTCCCTCATGGATCACTGCCTTGTCGTGGCGAGGGGGCTTGCGTGGTTCGATGAGGCTGTGGGCTATGCCGTGGAGGGCCACCCAGGACGGACAGGCCACAGCAGAGAACTCAGACCAAGCGTGATCCCCTGGAGAAGGAAATGGCAACCCACTCCAGTATCTTTGCCAAGAAAACCCCACGGACAGTAACAAAAGGCTAAAAGTTATGACGCCGGAAGATGAGCCCCTCAGGTCGGAAGGTGTCCAATATGCTACTGAGGAAGAGCAGAGGGCAAGTACGAGTAACCCCAGAAAGAGTGAAGCGGCTGGGCCAAAGCCAAAAGGACGCTCAGCTGTGGATGTGTCTGATGGTGAAAGGAAAGTTCGATGCTGCAAAGAACAATACTGCATAGGAACCTGGAATGTAAGATCTATGAATCAAGGTAAGCTTCACGTGGTCAAAAATGAGATGGCAAGAATGAACATCGACATCTTGGGAATCAGTGAACTAAAGTGAACAGGAATGGGCGAATTTAACTCAGAAGACCATTATATCTACTACTGTGGCCAGGAATCCCGTAGAAAAAATGGTGTGGCCTTTATAGTCAACAAGAGAGTGAGAAAGGCAGTATTGGGATACAATCTCAAAAATGACAGAATGATCTCGGTCCGAATCCAAGGCAAACCATTCAATATCACAGTAATCCAAGTGTATGCCCCAACCACTGCTGCAGAAGAGGCTGGAGTGGACCAGTTCTATGAAGACCTACAACAGCTCGTAGAACTAACACCAAAAAATGATGTCCTCATCATCATAGGGGACTGGAATGCTAAAGTAGGAAATCAAAAGGTAACCGGAATAACAGACAAGTTTGGCCTTGGAGAACAAAATGAAGCAGGGCAAAGGCTAACAGAGTTTTGTCAAGAGAACACGCTGGTCATAGCAAACACCCTTTTCCAACAACCTAAGAGGCGTCTCTACACATGGACATCACCAGATGGGCAACACCGAAATCAGATTGACTATATAATTTGCAGTCAAAGATGGAGAAGCTCTATTCAGTCAGTAAAAACAAGACCTGGAGCTGACTGTGGCTCAGATCATGAGCTACTCATTGCAAAATTCAGACTTAAATTGAAGAAAGTTGGGAAAACCACAAGGCCATTCAGATTTGACCTAGATCGCATCCCCGATGAATATACAGTAGAGGTGAAGAATAGGTTTAAGGGACTAGATTTGATAGACAGAGTGCCTGAAGAACTATGGACAGAGGTCCGTGACATTGTAAAGGAGGCAGCACTCACTGCCATCCCAAAGAAAAAGAAATGCAAAAAAGCAAAGTGGCTGTCTGATGAGGCTTTACACATAGCAGAGGAAAGAAGGAAAGCTAAAGGCAATGGGGAAAAGGAAAGATTTGCCCAACTGAATGCAGATTTCCAGAGAACAGCAAGGAGAGATAAGGAGGCTTTCCTGAATGAACAATGCAGAGTAATAGAGGAAAACAATAGATTGGGAAGGACTAGAGATCTCTTCAAGAAAATTGGAGAAATCAAGGGAACGTTCCATGCAAAGATGGCCATGATAAAGGACAAAAACGGTAGGGACCTAACAGAAGCAGAAGAGATTAGGAAAAGATGGCAAGAATACACAGAAGAACTATACAAGAAGGACCTCGACGTCCTTGACAACCACGATGGTATAATCACTGACCTCGAGCCAGACATCCTGGAAAGTGAAGTTAAATGGGCCTTAGAAAGCATTACTAACAACAAAGCTAGTGGAGGTGATGGTATCCCAGCTGAGTTATTCAAAGTCTTAAAAGAAGATGCTGTTAAAGTGCTGCACTCAATTTGCCAACAAATTTGGAAAACACAACAGTGGCCACAGGATTGGAAAAGGTCAGTTTACATTCCAATCCCAAAGAAGGGCAACGTCAAGGAATGTTCAAACTATCGCACAATTGCACTCATTTCACACGCTAGCAAGGTCATGCTCAAAATCCTACAAGCTAGGCTCCAACAGTACGTGGATAGAGAACTGCCAGAAGTACAAGCTGGGTTTCGAAGAGGTAGAGGAACTAGAGAACAAATTGCCAACATTTGCTGGATTATGGAGAAAGCAAGAGAGTACCAGAAAAACATCTACTTCTGCTTCATTGACTATGCTAAAGCCTTTGATTGTGTGGATCACAATAAATTATGGCAGGTTCTTAAAGAGATGGGAGTACCAGACCACCTCACCTGTCTCCTGAGAAACCTGTATAAGGGTCAAGAAGCAACAGTTAGAACCGGAAATGGAACAACTGATTGGTTTAGCATAGGAAAAGGAGTACGACAAGGATGTATATTGTCACCTTGCTTATTTAATTTATATGCAGAGTACATCATGCGAAATGCTGGCCTGGATGAATCACAAGCTGGAGTTAAGATTGCTGGGGGAAAGATCAATAACCTCAGATATGCAGACGATTCCACTCTGATGGCAGAAAGTGAAGAGGACCTAAAGAGCCTTTTGCTCAGGGTGAAAGAGGAGAGTGCAAAAGTGGGCTTGAAGCTCAACATCAAAAAAACTAAGATCATGGCATCTGGGCCCATCACTCCTTGGCAAATAGAAGGGGAAGTCGTAGAAGTAGTGACAGACTTCACGTTCCTAGGATCCCAGATCACTGCAGATGGTGACTGCAGCCATGAAATTAAAAGACGCCTGCTCCTTGGGAGGAAAGCGATGGCAAACCTAAACAGCATGATAAAAAGCAGAGACATCACCTTGCCAACAAAAGTCCGCATGGTCAAAGCAATGGTATTCCCCGTAGTAATGTATGGCTGCGAGAGTTGGACTATAAGGAAGGCTGAGCGCCGAAGAATCGATTCTTTTGAACTATGGTGCTGGAGAAGAGTCTTGAGAGTCCCTTGGACTGCAAGGAGATCAAATCAGTCAGTCCTAAAAGAAATCAACCCTGACTGTTCCCTGGAAGGCCAGATCCTGAAGCTGAAGCTCAAATACTTTGGCCACCAAATGAGAAGGGAGCATTCACTGGAGAAGACCCTGATGCTGGGAAAGATTGAAGGTCAAAGAAGAAGGGGACGGCAAAGGATGAGATGGTTAGACAGTGTCATCGATGCAACGAACATGAAATTGAGCAAACTTCAGCGGACGGCGGAGGACAGGAGGGCCTGGCGTGGTCTGGTCCATGGGGTCGCGAAGAGTCGGACTCGACTGTGCGACTGAACAACAAAAGTCTCTTCACCTAAAGTTTTGTTTTATATTTTATGACAAACATCAATGATATTTGTTTATTATAATAAATGAACCATTTGGAATCTTGTCTAACTTCCTTTTGAAACAACACGATAATTACATGTGAACTTAAACCCAGTAATGTAGTAAGTTCAGGGGTCATTTCGTAGAAAAAGAGGTGCAGGAGCTCATTAGCATAACTCATTAACATAACTCATTTGCATATGCCACATCCCCTGACATCACCAGAAGTGTGTCAGAAGGCAACACCCACTCCTCAGGTTCCACCCCAAAAATCTCCAGGTACTTCCCAACTCAGAGCTGCGAGCCTACCTGGAGAAAAACTGCTTCAAAACCACAAAAGCACAAAGAAAATTTGTAGCAGGGGATCAGCTTTTGTGAGCCACTGCTCTCTTCTACAGATACTTCATAGCTGAAGAAGTGAGCAGTGACCCAGTTATGAACAGAGGCTACAGTTCCCGCATTTGCAGAAGTCTACAGATATGGGCAACATCCTCCTCACTAGCCACCTACGTGTAATGGTTGATGACTCTGTTCCAATGTATCTGGAAAAAGAGTGCAAGAACATGAAAGCTTATACCCAGAATTAAACTTTGTTGGTCTTAAAGGTGCCACTGGACACAAACTTTGTTCTATTGCTTCAGACCAACACGGCCACCCACCTGAATCTATGCAAACCAGAATTATTCAAGAGGGCTCTTCTACACAGGCAATAGGGTTAGACTATACAAAGACTTCACAAAGTTACTTGAACAAATTATTAGGGTAGACCCAACACCTCCTGTCCACACATGCTTAAGGTAGGATAGCAGCTCAATGTTTCATTAGCAGTGGTACTTAAGAATATCTGTTCCAGTGCAACAGAACAAAGTTTGAGCTCAGTGGCACCTTTAAGACCAACAAAGTTTATTCACATGAAAGCTTAGACCCAGAATTAAACTCTGTTGGTCTTAAGTTGCCACTGGACTCAAGCTTTGTTCGACATATTTTGTGTTTGACTGTTAATCTTTATTTAAGCTGGTTATAGCCTAACTCATTAGCTGAAAGAGAGGGGGGGAGGGGGGAGGGAAGGAAGGAAGGAAAAGAAAAAGAAAGAATGGAAAGAAAGGGACAGAGAGAAAGGGAAGGAAACAAAGAAAAGGAAAGAAATGAAAAAAAAGAAAAGGGGGAAAGGGAAGGAAGGAAAGAAAGAAAGGGACAGAAAGGGAAGAAAGGAAAGAAATGGGGAAAAGGGAAAGAAAGAAATGGGGGAAAGGAAAAGAAAGGGAGCAAAGAAATGGAAAGAAAGGGAAATAAAAAATGGAAAGAAAGGGAAAGAAAATGAAAGCCTCTGTGTATGTTTGCTTTCCCCAAGTTCTAAATCCCCCCACCATTAGTTAAAAAGGAGCTTGAAGGCTTACATTTGAAATGTCCCCCTTCGGCTGTGAGTTCCCAGACTAGAGTACTCACTCAGCCACCCGTTCTCAGGTCCATTCAGCATATAAAAAGGAAAGTGAAATAAGAGCTCCAAGAGGATCAAACTAAATCACACAGATATTAAGGGAAGAGCAGACTGTTCCATTACACATAGCTTTGAAACTGGCTTCTGCTGGCTTGGGGGGTGGAGAGACAAGGCTGAAATGGGCTTGGATCTCTTAAATTCAAGCCCCTTTCAGCCTTGCTCTGGGCTCCTGTGGGCTTGGGGGCGGGGGAGAGACAAGGTTGAAAGGGGCTTGGATCTTGGACATGCCTGGCTTGGCTGCTCAGTCTCCTTCAGGTGCCCCATGGCTGCAGGGCACCTGGAGAAGCTCGGGCAGGGAAGCCAGGGATTTAAATCCCCCCTGTCTCCCCACAAAAGCAGAGAGGCTCAGGGGAAAAGGAGGGCATGTCTCCCCACCTCCTATTCCTTCTCCAGTGAGCCCATCACAGCAGGCTCACTGGAGAAGGAAGAGGAGGCGGGGATTCATGCCTGTCTTACCTGCTCGGTCTCCTCCAGATGTTCCATGGCTTCTGGGCACCTGGAGGAGCTCCGGCAGGGAAGCCAGGGATTTAACACACACCCCCCCCAGTCTCTCCACAAAAGCGGAAAGGCTCAGGGGGAAGGCAGGTATGTCTGCCTCCCTGCACTCCCTGTCTCCAGCCAACCCGCTGCCCTGGGCTGGCTGGAAATGAGGAGGGCACGGAGGCAGTCATGCCTGGCTTCCCTGCCCCAGCTTCTCTAGGCTGCGGGGCACCTGAAGGAGCTTGGGCAGGGAAATCAGGGATTTTTTTTTAAAAAAAAAAATCTCTCAGCAAAAGCAGAGAGGCTCAAGGGGGGAGGCAGGAGCTGGGGGTGGGGCTTGCCACCACCTGGGCTGCTGGAGCAGCACTCAGGGGTGCTCCCCCCAAATGACCCCTGAGTAAGTTTATTATCATATAAGCCATATTTACTTATACCTCGTGTTCTTAACTAGATGGGAAGAGTACTGTTCCTCTCTCCTTTTGTATCAAATGCAAAAGATCAGCCATAAAGGAGAAGGAGGATATTTTCTGATCTCCTCCTCTCTAAGCTCTACTTCCTACTCCCTGCTTCAGAATGGAAGTAAACCCTACAGAAGTCAGCAGGAGGGGGATTCTGCAGTGAAAAGATCATGACATAATATTTATCCCTCTCTTCTCTAAAACTGCTGGTTCTCTTTTATACACACCTCTCATACTTTTCCATTACCCTTTGCTGCCACTTGCTCATTCTCTTTCAGAAAGTTTCATCAGATTTCCTTGTAGGAGGCTTGTATGGCTTGATCCAGTATGGGACTAATGATAGGGCTATTCATCTTGCTATCTTTAATAAATGACAAATTTACAGAGTGCAAAGCATCCATTTCTATGCTGGCATAAGGTTAGTGCACTAGATCATTGCTAATCATTCACATTTATTTTCTTGGTTTACCCAGGCTGCTCTTTAAGGGAACAATAGAAAGGCACTGTAGATCTTGACTGTGGTGGAGGAACTACTTACTTTTTGAGATTCCAGCAATCTATAAATGAAAAACTCCACGAAGATTTACATGGAAGCAGAATGAAGAATTGCTTTCCGGGAAACAACTGAGGCCCAAGAGACACCTCACAATCATTCTTACCCAAGTCACAATATATTTCCTTCTAGATGAATGAGCCCACCAGTGATCTTAAGGAATTTTTGTGTATTGACAAAAGTATCCCCTTCCCCTTCCTAGGAATATGCAAATATGTACTTGTTTTCTTTTAACTGTCTTGTGGGATTGGGAGGACTGTTTTCATCCTGCCTATTTTATTTGATAAATTTCCATTTTCCCTTGCACTCTGTGCACTCTGTGCCAAATTTTCCCTGTTAGCCTGCTGCTCTCCAACATTATCCTCCATCCAAGTAAATCTACCTCAAGATCCTTGATCCTTCAGCTGTTGCCTTCTGCCCAGAAGCCTCACCCTTTTTGTGCCACCAAAAGTCCTTGTTTTATCTATCTGCCTATTCCTTGTGGTACTGTTCCTCAAGATACGTGGCTGCAGAGCTGTCTTTGTTACTGTTCAGAATCTTTCCTATCACTTCCCCATAAACGTTGATGCTAAATATGGGTGCTTTTAGTTGCCTCAAAATGGGGGGGGGTTTTCCTATCTATCTGGGATTTGATGGTGTTGGTGTCCTATGGGGTTATTACAATACCACTGAGTTTTGCCCAAGATGGATGGAAAACCATGAAGTTACAGGCCCAAGAAAAGTGGGAGGTCTTCCACTGAAACTAATAGGAAATAAATAATAACAAAATACAACAAAAAAAGTGACTCTTTTACTGAAGACTGGACTCTTTTACTGCAGACCAACTTGGCTACCTTCTTAAAATATATCTAATGTGAATCATCTCAACACCCACTATGTTGCTGCTCCCTGACCCATCAAAATACACAATCAAAAATCCTTTTTTGGTTTAATGATCCAGTGTGCCTAGAACTTCAAGTAACATTACTAGTGTAAGGCTGGAAAAAACTGAACACAAAAAAAATATGTTCTAAGATTCCTCCCAAAAGTAGTTCCCTAGAAATCTGATTGCAGTGAGAAATATCTGTGATAAATTCCAGAAGAGAAGAACCAGTTTCAAAGAGTGATCGCCCCTTTGGATAAGCAGACAATAGGTAAACCATCTTTAAAGTGTAAGTCATCTGAAAATAATAATGTATTCAGAATGCACAGCACAGGTGAAAAATGGCTTTCTTACAATGCTAAGTTCAGTGCTTGTCTGAGAAATGAATCTTTCATAAAGTTATAGAGTGGTTTTTAAACTTTATACTGTTAGAGAACCATTTCTCCATCCTTTTCTTTGTCCAAGAATCTCTGCATGTCTGTCAAACAATCCCTGAGTATCATAGAGCATTCTCGGAAGTGTGTTAGAGAACATGCATTCTTCATGTGGGCTACAACTAAGCCGACTCAGGTTGACTGCAATGTTGTCTGATCTCCGAGACTTTGCTGGAGTTCCATGTTTGGTAGTGAAGGGCAAGCTGTCTTTCATAAAGGTTGTCTTCCAGCAGGAACTGTGTCATGATTAAACCATGGTAATTTTCTGAAGGAACACCCAAGTTCCTTGAAATACATGCTGCGGTCACACACACTAAATAATCCACTTTCAATCCACTTTTGATGTACTTTCCAACTGGATTTTGCCAGTTCACACAGTAAAATCCATTTGGAAAATACACTGAAAGTGGATTGAAAGTGGATTACTTAGCATGTGTGACTGCTGCCACAGTTTCAAAAACAGTGCTCAAAAAGGTGTGCCTACTTTCCACAGGAAATGTAGAGTACAAGGGAAAAATCTGGGTATCACAAACTACTGTCTATAGTTTATGGCTGTAGTAGTGAACTTGTGTTTATATCTCAAGGTGTCTGAATGTTTACTTATGAACATCACTATATTATTGGAGCTTTGTTTTGTTCCAAATCATAATGCTGATATGCATTTCATTCAATTGAAGACAAAAATAAAAGTACTGCTTTAAGAAGAAATTTATTTTGTCAACTCACCTTTTCCAATGTATTGAAAATTACTACGAGAGGAATCCAAACTCAAAAATGGAGTGAATTATAAAAATAATGTTTGAGACTCTCTCACATACTAATTATGCAATGTGCAAAATCAAAGAGACTGGGGATTTTGCAAGCACAACCAAAGCTGCATTACTACAATTATAATTTCTGGTTATACGTGATTCCAAATCCTCTGTTTTGCAAACACAAACAAAACAATTGGAATAGGTTTGTGGGATCAGTTTTGCCACCTTTCTGCCTCCCACCCTCTTCTGTCCTGCACCCTCTTCCCCTGAAAAGCTATTGCTAAGGATCAGGAAACTTTCCAGAGTGACAGGATTATGGGTGTGCTGCTAAAAACTCTGCTTTTCCCATCCTTTCTTGTTGTGACCTGTTGTCTCCTTTCCTTTACAGCCCCCTGAATTTGGGAAAAAAATAGAGTACATAGAGTGTTTTTGCATGAGATGAATCAATCATCCAGTTGTTGAGTGGCAGATATCTTCATTCTGGGCATCTGCTATAGGAATACCTCCATTATTTACTGCTAATATTTAAGGAGTTCCTGGTGGGTGGAGTTTCTCATTCCTCTGAAAATATCATTTGGCTCAGAGTAGCAACTGTGGGCCTTAAAAATCCTTCTGTAGGTCTTGTCTCAAATAGTGATTGTCTGACAGTGGTCCCAATTTCTTCCAAAGATCCAGTGGGAAGGGAGAAATACCATTGCCCAGTAAATCAAAGAAAAATATGATGCTTGCTGCTGCTGATGGCACCAGAACATGACAAACAACACAGATTTTTTTTTCCTGTGAGTGTTTATTGCAATGCCTAAGAATCCCAGATATGTATTCACCATTCTGGAAATCACGGTAATAACCCAAAACAACAATTTTCATGTATAGTTTTGATTTGTGGATTTTAGGATGCACACCCCTGGACAGAATATAAGATATGGAGTAGGCTGCAGCAAGAAGATGGAATCATCTGAATTCACATATATGTATCATTTTTAGAACGTGTTCTGCTAATTCAAGAGCTGGGAAGAGGAAGGTTTGAGAGACTTCATCCAATTCCTCCTTCATGCTTTAACATAATGTGCCCTGTTGCATATTTATCTGAAACATCCCCTGATCCCCAGGAGTGGCTGTTCTGGACATGTGTGTATATACAAATGGCAGCTGTGATAAAGGGATGATTTTAAAATGATCTTCATTCATGGCAGCTTGAATACAATTCCATGTAAGTAGTTAAGAATAGTTTGGAACTGACTGCTATGTTCCCCACTGTCATTTTCTACTAGTATTCTAAAAATACACTGCATGAACAGTTATCATAGCTCCAAAAATCACTTTGCCATAAAAGTTCCCATTATAGAGTATCAATTGATGTGAAAACATGTATAATTTACCTCAGGGAGTATGTAATTAGAAAATTAACCTTTTACATTTCTTACCTTAATAAGCCACAACAAATGACTGGAGTGCTGCACATTAACAGCTGCTTTTAGTCTAGGTGTGTTTGAAGGGAGGGAAAAAACCTTCTAATATGATCAGATCATGAGTTTCTTTTTAGAATACTGCAACTGTTGGAAGAAATTCATATGAAATATTTTGCACTTTCATACACTGAGAACAGGTGAATGGGGCTAGACTTTTACATTACTAACAGTCAAACTAGATGATATTGCACCCCCAAGTCCACCATGGCAAACATGTTAGAGCTTGTTATTTAACTTTTCAAAATGCTATGGATCCCAATCCTGCTGGGGAAGGGGTGGGAAACAGGAGCTCCTAATCTTTCTCCATCATGGTCCTTAATGGGACTGGTCCCCTGTTATATATTAAAAAACCCACCCAAAACACCCCTTCCCCCAAATCCTGAAATCTAAATAAAATACATGGGGGCATTAAAACCTCCAAAAAATAGAAGCAGTGCCTATAGCTTTAAGAAACAGATGACAATTATGGCTGTTGCTAGGTAACCACAACAGTATTGCCAGCTTTCAGGCCTTGGTTTCTGTCATTAAAAGGCATGGGGCCCTTGCCAGGGCTGTTTTGGGGGAGGACACAGAAAGGTCAAGCCCACCAGCAACCACCAGGTTACTTAACACCTTGTGAGTTGCATGACTTACCCAGGCCAGCTGCTTTCTTCAGGACCACCTTTATGAGGGTCAGTAGCACCTATTTATAAAGATAATAGCATCAAAATTGCACAGAACACAGTCCTCCCTGTAATCTAAAGCCCCCCTCCCAATTTTCAAGCAAGTTGAACAAAGGGATTTGATTTTATAAACTCCTAAAATAGGTGACTATCTAAGTACCCCTCCGTGTGTGTGTGAGTGTGTGTGTTTAAAATGCCATCAAGTTGCTGCTGACTTATGGCAACCCCATAGACTTTTCATAGCAAGTGGTTAAGTAGTGGTTTGCCAGTGCCTTCCTTTGCAAAGTCTTCCATGGTATTCTCCCATCCAGCACCAACCCTGTTTATCCATGGCATTAAAAAAAGACATGACTGTATTTTCCTAATCTTACAGTGACTGATAGACAATAAAATGTCTTACCTTTCCACTGAAAATTCTGCATTTACCACCTTTCATTGTCGTGAGGAAAGTGAAAGTGGGTTCCTTTGCAAATCTCCCCGTGCCTTTCCATCACTCTGCCATTATTTCCTCTGGATAGCACTGGGGGAGTGGAGTGGCTGTTTTTGACAAAATGACACCAACATTGCAATGGACTGAGTGCTGTCTGTCCTCTGAAGAACTCCAAGTTTTGAGCAAACTGGGTCAAGGTGATGAATTCTTTGAGCCCCTGAACAAGGTGCTCCCAGTTCTCTGTTTACCCAGCCATAGGACTTGCAAAGAACAATAAGGGTTCTGTCCCCACAAAGGAGAGTGGGAAAGAGAACTGCAGCTGTCTGTGATTTGTCTCCAAAGGAGTGTTCTGTGCTCCTCCCTTGCAAGGATCTGATTGAAAGAGTGAAATGCCATTGCTTGGGATATCAATAGAAACAAAGAAAAACATGAGCACTCGCTGTAGCTGACTAGAAGCACCAAAGATGAAAAACAACATGCGTTGCTCCAGTAGGGAGTGTTCTTAATACTTAAGA
Source organism: Gekko gecko (assembly GCA_029375565.1). Taxonomy (NCBI): domain Eukaryota; kingdom Metazoa; phylum Chordata; class Lepidosauria; order Squamata; family Gekkonidae; genus Gekko; species Gekko gecko. The sequence goes on along the minus strand of JAPDNY010000003.1, from coordinate 147,697,549 downwards.
ATTTTGGATTTGTGTTATTTCTGTGTATAACTTTTGCTTGGGAATTTCTTTATGTACACCCCTAGCGTCCCCTGCTTACGTGTCCGATGCTGGTCAAATCTGATTACAATAAAGATTTTGGTTCTCTTACTAGAAAAAAAAATCAAGTTGATCCATCCAACTTTTCTGCTAGTGAAAGAGAGGGTGGAGTACCTTTTCACCATGAAACAGGCCATGCTGGGGATCATGAGAGGCTGAACTTAGAATACTTTATGTTGAATAAGGTGGCCTGTTTATAGACTCTTGATATGCCTTGCATAACTATTTTTTTTCAATATAAAGAATAATGACTTGATAATTGTACCCAGACTAGTCTATGAAGTCCTATGAAAATATGGTTGCTGCAGTTATGTAATGGTTCTTCTCTGAAGAAGCTTTATTAAACAAACATTATCTGGAAACTTCATTAGAAGTGAAGACTCCACTTGAATTTGGACCTTTATTTCAAATTTGATTCTATTTTTGCAAATTTCTTTTGAATATGTATCATTATTAGACACTTTGGATATATCATTATATACTTTGAACATTCCCTTTTGTACTATTATTTTTTACTAGAATATACTGATACTTTTCAGCATATTAGTGCTTGTTGCACAGCCTTTTTCCTGCTTCTTCTATAGTCTTAGTGGCTGTGGTTCTCTCCCCTTTTTGGGGGATCATGAGACCTGCATGGACATGAGTTTTGTGAGACATATCTTTCTTATATATAAAAGCCCAATGGTGGTGGCTTCTGTCCTATGGGGTGGCAAGATAGCATGTGCTTCCCCAGCCATTGGCCTGTTGGCTGTCAGTCAAGACTACTGGTGTGCCATTGGCCAAGTGCTGGGTTTGCTCCTTTTCCCCGCCCACTCCCCTTTCAGCCACTGTTCTCTGTCAGAAGCACTGTGTCTCCTGAGGAAGACACTTCTCTTGCTTAGCTCCTGTGTGGGACAAAGTTTTCCCTCAGTGGCTGTTGTGAGGGTTGCCAGCTCCAGGTAAGGAAGCCAGTTTAAGGAAGCCAGAGTTTGGGGAGGGGAGAAGGGAGGCCTCAGCTGAATAGGATGCCATAGAGGCCACCGGCTGAAGCATTCTAACTTTTCCCTCAGTGGCTGTTGGTAGGCAACCAAGCTTGTGAGGAACTCATTGGGGCTAGTCCTCAGTATAGTTGCCAGCTCCAGGTTGGGAAATTCCTGCTAAGTCCTTCCACACTCCCCCCCAACGCTGCCCTCCACAGGATCCAACCCCCAAATCTCCAGGTATTTCCCTACTCAGAGCTGGGAAACCTACTTTCCCCTCAGTGCCTGCTGCTGGTCAACCAAGCTTGGTTTCTGTCAGTAAAAGGCCCTTTCCACACCTATTTTGGCCTTGGGAGGAAACTCATTGTGTCCTTATACTCTGCTGACCGGCCCCTCCCCCCATGACAGCCAAGGTGACCTGGCAGTCAGGGCTTCAGAGCACAGTAGAGGCTGCAGGTGGGGGAGGAATGGAAAGCTGAACAGTGAGGGGGGAATGAAGGTAGATTGATGCTGGCTGGGAAGGAGATAGGGTTGCTAACTCCAGGTGGGAAATTCACTGTTGCCAATCTCCAGGTGAGGGCTGGAGATCACTCAGAATTACAACTGGTCTCCAGATAGCATTGATCCATTCCCTTGGAGAAAATTGTGGAGTCTGTCTCCTTATACCCTGCTGAGATGCACTCCAGCCTGTGACAGCCAATGTGATGTGGCAGTCAGAGCTTCAGAGAATGGTAGAGGCTGCAGGTGTGTGTGGGGAGAGATGGAAAACTGAACAATGAGGGGGAAATGAAGGTAGGTTGATGCTTGGCTGGGAAATAGATAGGGTTGCCAACTCCAGATGGGAAAATCCTGGAGATCTGGGAGATGGAGCCCGGAGAGGGTAAGGTTTGAGGAGGAGTGGGGCTTCAGACAGGTACAATGCCATGGACTCTGCCCTCCAAGCCAGCCATTCCCTCATGAGAAACCACTGTTGCCAATCTCCAGGTGAGGGCTGGAGATCACGCAGAATTAGAACTACTCTCCAGATGGTATTGATCCATTCCCCAGGAGAGAATGATGTACTCTGTGTTCTTATACCCTGCTGAGGTTGCCACAGCGAATTAATGCTGAGTGCCCATGGCCTTGGCACTCTCCCAGAGCCTCTTCCTAGAGCTCATTGTATTTATTTCCACAATGGGCCTTATTCCTAGTACTATAATAAAGATGAGAGTGTGTGAAAAATATGGCTGCATTCAATTCCATATTTCCTGGTTTTGATTTGGCATCTGTTGTTTAGTATCCCAACAGCTGTGTTCATGTTGGACCCTACAACTTATATTTGCTACATATCATCTCATTTTAGGTGTTTTTATTATTGTGATTTTCTCAAAGCATTGTTGTAAGTCACCCCAAGTAAAACTTTATTTTCAAAATTTATTATAAATGTAATAATAATTACGAATGATATTACCAACAACAAGATGTTTAGAATGCAGGCTATTAATATGTGCTGAAACATTTATCTCAATTTATCAGCTTGTTTTTTTTCTTTTCAAAGTTACTCACTCTGACTGTGTTGCATAAACATTAAGTCAGGTCTGTTAAATGAATTATAGGTGGTCTTCTATGAAAGCTTTCATGCATAACTCAACCAGTTAGTCTATAAAGTATTACCCATGCCATCATAAGAAGGTCTACTCAGAATCCCACTTAGGTCTGTTTCCTTCCAGGAAAATGTTCTTAGGATGGCACGGTACAGAATCTAAACCTTAACAGGCTCACAGAAAAGAACTTCACATTACCATAATGTGGAGAAAGAAGAAACACATCTGTGTTACTCTTTAAAATAAACTTACACAGGAAAATGCAAAACGTTGAGACAGTTTGTACATCTCCAACAAATGAATTCATTTTTGAACTATATCATAGGCACAAAGAAGCAGAAGCAGCATAATTCATTGTGTTTCCTCTCATCCTGCCTCCAGTTATACTCCAGGTAATATGAAAATTTCCTGAGAGCTATATTTGGGTTTACTTTTGGGTAAATATGTTTAGGGTTGTGGGCTTTGTATTTTTGCTGCTGCAGCACAAATGCAGCAGCCATTGTGGACTTACTGCTATGCTCCAGATCATCAAATACTGTAGTCCTAGAACAGTCCTTGTAGCCTTCAAATCACTGAGTAGATTGTACCACAAGCTGATTCCAATAGTATCTCATCCATGACAATCTGATGTTATTTTAGACAAGTGGCTCTATTTCTCTGAATCTTCAATTAGTCTGTTTAGAAAAAGGCCATTAAAATTCTATATTTCACTTGGATTTCTGTGGCTTTGGCAACATTCCATTGCATATACCTAAAATAGTACTTCTGGCATCACTGTGACTCCTGGGAATTTCAGATTTTGAAGAACAAATTGCATATATGCTAATGTCTATCATGCTCAAACACTGCAGAGCGGAATTTTATAAATGCTTATAAATAAACACACCATTTGGTAGACAATTGGTTGCCAAGGTCTGGGATAGCTGATGTAAGAAATGTCACACACTGTATTAATGCCTCCTGTTCATGATATTCAAATTAGAGCCAATCAACTCTTACTGTTGTACTCCCTGCAGATATAAGATGGATATGTTGTCAGTCTTCCAAGATCACTTTATCTACCACAATCTCTTTCTCATTTAGCATATATCTTCTCTGTAAATCCTCACTCCACCAAAAGCAACTGTCCTCTAGAATGTGAGGAAAGAAAATCATGTAACCATAAATTCTTATCTTTGATTTGTGCACTGACATGTTCCCTTATTCAATTATTAAATTAAAATCAATCATGTCCGGAGTACATGGGTGCAGAGAAATTCACACTGAATTGCATAAATATTTGGACAGATGTCTGAAAATAAATCAGTCTACTGGTGTGGAGAAAGCAAAGACTGCTGGGACCAGGAGAGGGCTATTCATCCAAACACTCCTGCTGAGAGAGAAGGAAAGCATTCGTTGCAGTTCACATTTGGCTACTAGTGGATAGTTCATTATGAAAACAGCTGGTTTAGAAAGCAGGTAGGGTATAAGAATATGTTTGAAGTAAATATGAATTTGTTCTGAGTTACAATTCAATATCTCATTAAATACAAACTGTCCTTCAAAGCCAAACTAAAGACAATGCAGAAGAGTGACTTTATACTGAAATGGTAGGACTCCAGTTTGGCTGATATCAGTGCTAAATATGAATAATACATTTTAGGAAATTTCAGAATTTTCAGTTTTTTATATAGTTCAGTGAAGGTTTGCTTACCTATTCCAAAGCAGTAGCCATTTTATCCATTGCAGCACAAATAAATCACAGTCTAGTGAAACGTTAAAGACTAACAAGATTTCAATATAGCATTAGCTTTCATTGACTAAAGACCTCCCCATCACCCACACATACACTATGGTGGATACTCACAAGGTAGAATTTATGTATCAAATCAGAAAGAAAATCAGTGGAGTCAAGGGACCATAAAATGCAAAAAGTATAGGTTAAAATACCATTACTTAAAATTCAAATGTAATCAAGAAAGTATAGAAAGCATTCACTAGTTTTGCTGCATCAGGTAACATCCATATGACTAAGAAATCCCAGGTCCTTTGTTCAGCCATTAGAGGAGGTATTATATCAAGTCTCCCTTGGTCATTTTCCCACCTCCAGCAACTCATTATCTTAATTAAAGCTTATGTCGCTCTTTAAGGTGCCAGTTGATTCTTGTTTATTCTTACCTATTTTGTGGCTGAGTACAGACTGGCAGTTTGCCCCGGTAGCCAGTCGTAGCAAAAAAACCCCGGATTAAACTATACCGGGTTTTCCCGTCCACACAGCGGGGGCCGCTGCTGGAAGATACGGGACGGAGGTGCGCGGGAGCGTTCAGACTGCTGCGCTGGAGGCGTGCTATATTCGCCGTTTCCCCATTAATTCAGCAGTGGGTGTATGGGTGTATGTGCGCATGAGCGCTCATGCGCTCATGCGCATAAGTGCATTTTGCCAATTTTTTTTTTTTGCCCTGCAATGCCGGCACCGCATTGGGCAGTGGAGCGGAGCACAGCCAATCACACCGCTGCTGCCTCGTGCCCAACGTGGCTTCCGCCTGGCTTTTCACCTGCGCGTTCAGACTCCCCAGAAGCGGAGAAACGCGTGACGAACGCGGGCTTTCGGATTTGCGACGGCTTTTATCAGGTGTTTTTTTTAATCTGGCAGTGAAGCGCAACAGCACTGGTAGGCTACGGGTGGGGGACGCCAGGCAGATGTGCTTGTGTGAACGTCCCATTTACTCCGGTATTGAATCGTTGTCGGCCCGGGTCCCTTCCCGGGGCAAACTGCCAGTCTGGACTCAGCCTGTATATCTTTTTAAATAAAAGTTATCAGATGGGAGAGCTGGCTACCACACTGTGGCTTAGATCCAGAACAACATTTCTGTGGGCGCAAAGATTTCTGCCAAAGGAGTCCATCTTCTCACTTCCCCACTCCCACACCAGTCTGTGATACCCCTCCCCAATCCTGGGGTTTCCCTGTCCCCTAGGAACAGGATTGGGGGTACTTTTATTTATTTATTTGTTTGACTTTTACCCCACCCTCCCGCTGAGGTGGCTCAGGGCAGCTTACATAAAACCAGCATAAATCCATACATAAATACATATTTTGGGCTTTTGTGAGTGGGGGGAGGCAAGAAAGTTACAATCAGGGGATGGAAATCCTTGACCCTGCAGCAATGCAGCTCTAGATCCAGGCTTTTCACTCCAGTCGTGAAGCTGCTCGAACTAATGTGAGAAAAGATGTACAGGACAAGGTAGCAATTGGCTAATGAGAAATCCTTGTGCTCACACTACAACCCTGTTGTGAACAATTTCATGGTATATCAAATTATTCTCAAAATCAATCTGCAAATAGAAAAAAGACTTCAGATTATCAGCTAGCTATAGGTGTGTGTTTGCCCTTCAGTCCAGCACTCCCAAGGAAAATCACAGACTCCAGCTTGAGGTTAAACTAAGGTTTATTAATTTTGAAAGCTGAACTGCAGCTGGTAAACTATTTATACTCCCTAAGAGTCTAGTCAATGTGTTTTCCAGTTTATGGGCCGTCCTGCTCTGGCTCCAAGCCCTGAACAGTAATGAAACTGCTTTTTGCTAATCTTTCCTTGTCTGAATGCCAACACATTGCTTAAAAATGCTGTCCATCACGGCCATTCCTCCTAAACCAGACAGTGAGGCACTGGTGACTGGTACTAAAAGAATTCCCTTCTGAAGTGTCTGAATCAGACAGCTCGACATCCCTGGTTTAGTTATCTCTTTCCTTCTCTCACAAGATACCTTAGACTGTTTGCCAGTTACTAACTTAGCAAGCAGCTCACACTAAACCTGCCACAAGAGTGGACCACTCTCAACACCTGCCAACATTAAAATTACACAGGGAAGCATGAAGTACAGCTAAATCAAGACCATTGTCCTTTTGAGACAAATACATCCCATCATCCTAACGCAGACATGGGGGGAGGGGTTGCTTTGATGCCAGGGTGAGGAATCCTAATTCTTCCTCCTACTACAACTGATTATTCTCCTTGCCTTATCAGAGTTGTAAGGAATAACTACTACTCCTTCCAAACTATTATAAGTAATATGGTGAACCATAAAATGGCAAAAGCAGTGCAGCACTTTCTGACTAGCTCCAGGTCTTGATGGGCCTGATGGCTAAGGACTAACCCTGTGGTATGGCCATGGTCATTTTTCTACAAGGGTACAACAAGTACTAATGGGTGCTGGCCAATGTCTATGTGTCAGCCATTCCCTCCATCACATCCACCATCTTCTGAGCCATTCTTTTCTTGTAAATTGACTGCTGCTGGAGCAGAATACCATTATTTCACTCCAAAGACCATGGAACAGCTACAAATGAGCACTGTGACAAGGGATCTGACACCCCTGAACCTACAGAAATTTTGACAAAATTACTACCACCCTAAGTCTGTTGATTAAGGCTGACGTCAACAGCAATGGGACAAGCAACGGGATGAGCACTTTATTGTAATTCATTATATTTAACTATTTAATGTTCTATTGTTTTAGCTGTTTGTAAGTGTTTTATGCTGATTCTGGCACATGGTGCCATTGACTGTGAGCTGCCCTGAGCCCATTCACGGGGAGGGCGGGATATAAATCCAATAAATAAATAAATAAATAAATAAGTCATATGACTGATACCTTGCAAACAAAGACACACCTGCATCTCACAGGGACAAACAAAACCTTGTACTGAAGAAGCAAAATTCAAATTACAAATATGCTGGCCTCTACCAATACCAATGTCAGCTGGTCTATTTTTTAAGTATTGAAATGCCGCCACCACCACTCCCTTGTGGAGAGACCTAAACCAGCTGCCATGGAAGCTGTCTCAGTCTGGAAGGAATAAGTACAAAACTCAGATGCTGATGAACTCAGATGGTGACAAATCTGTTTTTCCAATGGCTGTCCATAACACTGCCCAAAACTAGTTCTGAGTGAGTGGGCCTGCTCCATCATATGTAAACAGCTAACCTGAGTTGTCACTCCATAGCTCCAAAAAATGTTAAAGCAAAAATACAGGAGAAATTACTGGATCAGAACTAATACGCACAGTGACTGTCTGACCTTTCCCTTTTTTACCTATATTGTAATAACACAGTCTGAAAACTATCTTGCTAAATTCCCATTTCATATCACTGAGCTGTAGAGCTCTGCCTTCTTTCTGCCACTGAGATCTAGGCAAGATATCACTAATGACCACAAAAAATAACACTCATAGTACACTTGAACAATGTCACCTTAAACACTGAACTATATACTTCACTGAGTGCATTCCATAAAGACCTAATTAGCTCTCAAGTGTGTCATGTCCTTGCAAACTGGTGTCTCTCTGGACCATTCCCCCATTGTCTTGCACCTATGGGAGCTGGCTTAGAGGTACCATAAAAAGTCTCTGTTTCACCTTCTGTGCACCAGGCATTTGCTACATGTTCAAGGCTAGCAGGAATTTTGGGATACCCCACAATTAGCAGATCTGGTGATCATTTTTTCACCTGCTTCATGTTGCCTTTAAGAGATTTTGGATAGCTAGTCTTTAGACCAATTAGGCCATAACTATGATGTCAGGATTAGGATGGGATGCTCAATATAACTAGGCAAGTTAGTAAGCCTCCTGAAGCACCATGTGATGATGAAGGGCCAGTCCTGCAACAGCCTATCATTTGTTGTACAGTGGAGTGGGCTGGGGAGAAGACATGCTTGGTTCCAGGCAACATCAACCAAACCCTTAGTTGTCTGTGCAGCACACTGGGTGTGCAGGATCAGGCTTGGTCTTTGCCACCACAGTCGGAATGAAGAGATGGATACCAATATAGTTTTTAACAAGGGCCACTTTATTAATTATTTATAATCAAACGACTGGCGAGGGACTGCTAAATATACTGAGGGATATGATAGGCCAGGCCAGATTGTTCTAAGGAAGATCACTTCTTCCCGGCCTTGAGCTGCAAAGGCCCAAAAGTCATTCTTGGAGGACCCTTTAATTCCTTTATAACAATGCCCTCCAAGTGCTCACTGTTTTCAACTTGCTGATCACGCTACCCCGCCTAACACATGGGGGCCCAGGTGGCAGCCACTGCCAAGTCAGCTTTTTACCATCTTCGGCTGATTCGGCAGTTGGTCCCATTCCTCGACCGCGACGACCTGGCCACGGTGATTCATGCAATGGTCACCTCAAGGCTAGACCACTGTAACGCCCTCTACATGGGGCTGCCTTTGGGGCAAATCCGGAGGCTGCAGCTAGTGCAGAATGCAGCAGCCAGGCTGTTGATGGGCACCCCTAAGCGGGAGCACATCTGGCCTGTGCTGAAAGCGCTGCACTGGCTGCCTATAGCATACCGGATTCGCTTCAAAGTGCTGGTGCTTACCTTTAAAGCCCTATATGGCCAGGGTCCGGCATACCTGAGGGACCGCCTTTCCCCGTATATGCCCCAAAGAGTACTTCGGTCTGAGTTTCAACACCGCCTGGCGGTTCCTGGCCCTAAGGAGGCCAGGCTGGTGGCCACTAGGGCAAGGTCATTTTCAGTGGCGGCTCCTACCTGGTGGAACGAGCTCCCAGAAGAGATCAGGGCCCTGCGGGACCTTTCGCAGTTCTGCAGGGCCTGCAAGATGGAGCTCTTCCGCCAGGCTTTCGAGTAGGAGCCGCCGCTCCCTTTCCCCTTGGCCGCCAGCTCCCACCCCTCTGCCGCCAACGGTACCATCTCATGTGGTAGAGGGAGGGGACAGTCGTGGGAGTCCCCGCTGTGACATCACTGTGTTTAAACTACCATCTGACGCCATTGGACTGAGATAATAGAACAGCTGTAGAGCATTTATGATGTTGAAATGTTATCGATTTATATGTTTTAAGATATTGTCTTGGCACTTGGATGCCGTACTGTAAGCCGCCCTGAGCCCGCTTGCGGGGAGGGCGGGGTAGAAGTGAAATAAATAAATAAATAATAATAATAATAACCACAAAGTGACCATCCTATTTAGCAAAAGCCGGTCCCCCAAAGCCAATTTCCTAACACCACCATCATCAGTGCAAGGTAGGCAAAAAACACCCCTCCTTTCGAAGCCAAATTGAAAAAAGGGAGAAAAAAATCCTACCTGGCCCCATTAAAAGATGACTGGTTGAAACCTGCACTAAAATAGGGCAGGAGGGTGGGCCAAGTATGCTGAAGAACAGCTGAAGCAGGAGGCAGGAGCTGAGCCTAAATAGGCTGGCTCTGCCCCCAGCCTGGCACTGCACTTCTCGCAGTGCTGGCACCTTCTGTTCCTGCCTCACAAGGAGGCAAATCAGCCCCCTCCAGCCAGCGCAAGCTTGGCGGGAGTTGGGGCTCGCATTGCCAGCACAGTTGGAATGGACATCAATATGGATTTTAACAAGGGCCACTTTATGAATTATGTATAATCAAACAACTGGCAAGGGGCTGCTAAATGTCCTGAGGAATATGACAGGTGTCAAAACTCCTGACCACCTTCAGCTCCTTCTGGGCGATGCACCTTCCCCGATCTCGAGCCACCCAATGTGGCTCTTGATCAGCGGCTTGGCATGTTTAGGAGAACCCCCTGGCCCACCACCCCAGAAGCCGCAAGGCCTGCTAAGATAGGCTGGGCAAGATTGTTCTAAGGAAGATCACCCCTTCCTGGCCTTGAGCCACAAAGGCCTGAAAGCTGTTCTTGGAGGACCCTTTAATTCCTTTATAACAATGGCCAAGTGCTCACCATTTTCAGCTTGCTGATCACGCTACCCTGCCATAGCAAAGGCCAAGTCTCTGCTTAGGCCTTTGCCCCCACCAAGTGATCCAGCGCCAACAGCACCCCTCGCCTCAAATTTGCAAGAAATATATCATTGCCCTTGTTAGAAAGGTGCACCCAATCCCCCCATACAGGTCCATTAACTCAACCCATATATCAGGGTACAAAAAGAAGAGGCCCAAACCACTTTCCATGGCATTTCTAAGCTGCTGACTGGCGTTTCATCTCGCCCGGTCCAAACAGCTAGGAACACCTAGGCTACACCACACCTGGCACAGCAACATTGCAGACAAGACCAGCTGCACCCCAGGCCACTGGCTATCTTTATGCCTAGCGGGGTCCCTAAATGCACCAACCTGGTGGGGCAGAATAGTCGATCCAAGTATCTGCACTCTGGGCCACCTTGCTCTTATCATGGCAAGGTCAGCCTCCATTGTGACGCCAGGGCCTTGGTCTTCATGCGAGGCAGAATAGCCACCAGATTTTCTGTATTCTAGGCCACCTTGCTGTTATCATCACAAGGTTAACCTCCGCTTGTAACATCAGGGCCTTGCCCTTCATGACGACACAGAATAGCCGACCAGACCATCTGCACTCCAGACCACCTTGCTCTTATGATCACAAGGTCAGCCTCTGCTTTTCACACCAGGGCCTTGCCTTTCATGACAACGTAGAATAGCCAACCAGACTACCCGCACTCCAGGCCACCTTGCTCTTATCATTGCAAGGTCAGCCTCCACTTGTAACACCAGGGTCTTGCCCTTCATGACAATGCAGAATAGCTGACCAGATCATCTGCACTTCGGGCCACCTTGCCCTTATCATTGCAAGGTTGGCCTCCGCTTCCAACACCAGGGCCTTGCCCTTTGTGGTGAGGCAGAATAGCTGACCAGACCATCTGCACTGCAGGCCACCTTACTCTTATCATCGCAAGGTCAGCCTACACGTCACACAAGTGCCTTGCCAGCCAGACTATCCACACTCTGAGCCCTCTTGCTCTTATTGTCACAAGGTCTTCCTTAGCTCAGAGCATAAGGGCCTTCCTGGCCAGGGTGTGCTCCTGGCCTGATGGGTAGCCCAAAAGACCATGCTGTGGCCACATACATTGACTCTTCATCTCCTCTGTGGCCCAAAGCACCTGAAAGAAAAACCTCATTAATAACTTTAAACTTTGCAATTCCATTCTCTGAATGCTAGGCGAAAGCCCACCACTAGCTCACTAATTCACATCGTAAGAGTGCAGTGACTGGACAAAGGTCCTGATCTGAACAAGGTCCCACTGACCCTACCACACGGTAAGGGAATGCATAGCTCAGGGCAGCTGCAGTGGAAGCGGTACTGAACCAAGAAGAGTGAGTTCAAACTTCACCCTGGGAAAGGCCCGACTTACCCAAACCCAGGCCCTAACTGCTGCAAACTGGTGCCTGGTCAGCGGAGTTCCATCCACATGCCTAAAGTGGTAACCACCATCATAACTTGAAGTGTGGTGACATCCCAGGTTGCAAAAAATGACCCTTTTTTACTGCCAGGGAAATGGGTTGCCTCTGGTCCTCTAGAGCTCCCTTTTCCCAAGACCTTCATAGAATGCTTTAGAAATTCTACTATATTTACACAGCAGTGCTTGCATTTGCACAGACATTGTGATTTGCAAGGCACTACCCAATGTTCATAGGGCTTATGTTTGCACTGATCCAGTGAAATAACTTAGTGATATTCCTGGGTAACAAAGGAAGCCCATTCCCTTTAAAGGGATGTTAATTATTATTTACCTCCATGCTGTGAAAAACTACAGCTGCGCATTTTCACGCCTTAGGGCTCTATTAAGCAGAAAAGACATTTCTTTGTTTTTTTCTTTTTTTTTGGCAGTCCTGCATCCTGAAAAGATAGGAAACTGTAGAAACATTCTCTCAAGAGCCTTTTGTTGTTGTTGTTCAGTCGCACAGTCGAGTCCAACTCTTCGCGACCCCATGGACCAGTTTACGCCAGGCCCTCCTGTCTTCCACTGTCCGCTGAAGTTTGCTCTATTTCATGTTTGTTGCATCAATGACACTGTCTACCCATCTCATCCTTTGCCGTCCCCTTCTTCTTTGACCTTCAATCTTTCTCAGCATCAGGGTCTTCTCCAGTGAACAGAAGATACAAATGACGTATTGCAATGGATATTGTCGAATCCTTACACATAACAAAGACAAAGCCAATTTGCCAACTCAGAGTGCTTTTACACATCAAATTCACATGTTGCTGACTAGGATTCCTTCACAAAAGGAAACACTTAGAAATTCAGCTGTTTTCCATTCAGTTTACACTTGATTTCACCCCCACACACTAAGTGCTCAATCCAGCTACCCAGTTACAAGTACCCAGTGACTGCACTCCCTCACAACTGTTTCTATTTGTAGTTTACAGTTAGATACCAGTAAAGGCTTCTATAGTATTCTAGAAAAGAAAAAGAAGAGACCAGATTTATATCCCACTCTTCACTCAGAGCGGCTTACAATCTCCTTCCTTTCCTCCCCCCACAACAAATACCCTGTGAGGTAGGTGGGGCTGAGAGCGCAATGAGAGAACTACTCTTAGGAAAACAGCTCTCAGAGAACATTGACTGACCCAAGGTCACCCACCTGGCATATGCAGAAGAATGGGAAATCAAACCTGATTCTCCAGATTAGAGTCCACTGCCACCCAACCACTACACCAAACATACATCCCTATGCATTAGGGCCAAATATTGTAATCTTAAGATTGACAATTTACATTGTCTTTCCCTGAATAAAACCCTCCCTGAATAAAACCATCTAAAACTTGTTATTTTGAATAGAAATCCCTGTCTCCCATCTAAAAAATAAATAAGCCCTGCTGCAATAAGTAGGTAATCCATTTTTATTCTTCATGAGGAATGGCCTCCTCAATAGCACCGTACGCTTTCAAGCTTGCTAAATTGAGCATTGCCTACTCAGACTGGCAAAGGCTCTCCAGGTCTTAGGCAGAGGTCGTTCATATCTCCTACTGCCAAATCGTTTAACTAAAGGTGCTGGAGATTGTACCTAGGATCTTCTGCATGCCCAGCAGATGGTCTTTCTCTGAGACACATCCCCTCCAAAAATGCCCTCAAGGCAGTTATTACAGAGATAAAGTCACTTATAATCCCAGCGTAAATACCAGGCCAACCACAGTGGATGGAGGAAGGAAAGAGGAGATTGGATTTATACCTCACCCTTCACTCAGAGTCTTAGAGTGGCCTACAAACTCCTTTCCCTTCCTTCCTCTCACCCTGTGAGGTAGGTGAGGCTGACAGCTCCTCGAGAACTTCCCTTGAGAACAGCTCTGACAGAACTATGGTTTGCCCAAGGTCATCCAGCAGTTGCATGTGGAGAAGTGGGGAAGCAAACCTGGCTTGCCCAGATTAGAGACCGCGAGTTTAACAATTACACCACGCGGGTCTGTAGAAAACAAGAATTTCGCAGTAGATACTCCCTTCCCTTTCAGATGATTCCAATCAAGCATCTTTCATACTTAAAAATTGCCATCTTTCTCTGTGTCCTTCTCTGCCTCAATTGAACCAAAATGGCCCCCAAATGCCTCCAATAAAATAGCCACCTGAGCACTGTCTTTAAAATGGCTGCCCCTATCAAAGCAAGCCCAAAGAGGCCTGTTAAGCTACCTGGGTGGTGGTGGTGAGGGAAGCTGGAAAAGAAAACAGGCAAGCACCCCCTCCCTAAAGATGGCTGAATCACCAGGCCACCTGCGGGACCATGGCTGCGGGGGGAGGGTGTTACAAGCTAGGTGACAAGCTCCTCACAAACCTTGTCCTTTATAGCCAGCCTAGACTTGCTCTAGAAATCCTCTCCATGGAATGGTAGTTAGCTAATAGTTAATGATAAAGTCAGGGGTTGAGGGGGGGTGGTCAGCAGCCTTACCAACTGCAGCCACCCACCCCTCAGGGCCTAAATAAGATTTTCCCCACCCCAAAAGGACAGTGCAAGGGTGTTTCTGAAAGGGCATTAACTGTTAAATACGACAGTTTAGGACATAGATCATCCATTTAAATAACTAGTTAAACCTAGTTTTGATGGTCTTCTGTCTTTGTTTGGGAATGGTGCTAAGGATCACTGGAAATGCTAGCAACAAAAATGGATAAAACAAAAAGGCTCACAATGGCCATATGCAAGGATCTAAAAACAGAATATTTGAACATGCTTACATTGCTTTATTTGCAGTAGTCACAGTAATGTGAACAGAAGTCAAACACACACACACACACAATTTATGGAAAGGTGTGTGTGTTTGGCTTGCACATATATAAATATGCTGCTTTTTATCACATTAGTTACACAGCGTGCATATTCACTGACTGGCCCTAGGTCCCAAACACAGTACAGTGTTTTCATAACCTTCCCTAGACAATATCCATTTGGAAGGAAGAATTCAGCTCTCTAAATCTTGATTCTTTGTGATGACTAATAGTTGCATTATTCATTTTGCTTCCTCTTAGGGTCAGACTAGATGAAGGAGATCATGGATACTATCAGTTTTGAAATGCCAAACTACAGTCACCTGGTGCCCCAAACTGGTTGGGCCCCTGCTTTTCCATCCCTGCACAGGCTATGGGATTGAGGTCACTGTAATACAGGTCACCAATGACAGACAAAAACAACTAGCAGTAGAATCCCTTCTTTCTTCATACATTTGGGTGCCATGAGGCTGCAGCAGTACATCATCACCATGGTAAAAGCTTTAGAGTTAGAATAAGGATAGAAGAACTCTTGGAAGATAAATTAAGAAAGTAAAATCCCATTATTATGGGTAATACTATGCAGATTACTATGTCAGGAAGGCTGAATAAATTAAAATGGTTGGAACTTGCAAAAACTTCAACAGACAATTATTTGAAGCCGAGATTTACAAAGCACTGCCAGTAATACTAACCCCAAAGAGCTTTTGTGTTTGTTTGTTTTTATTTAAATGCTTTCACAGATTTATAAGTTCTTTTCTTGATAGCTAAAGGTATTTACATAAGATTCCCCATGTTTCTTTTTTGTATGTTAATGTGATCAGGAAATCATTAAGCTTGTCAATTTAACATGGAAAATGTATTTGCCCATGCATTCTCTAATGATGACATGAAACACCAGAGTATAGATTTAACTAGGTTATATTAATGGTTGAGCTGCATAATAATTAAATGTTTTCCTCCCTTTTATGTGTGTGTTTGTGGGGGGTTACTTCTCTGATGGCTGTTAGTCTTTGGACAACCCCACTCTAAATCCTAGCTTATCTGGCATCACTGTAATGCCTTGTTCTTTTTTGCCTACAGAAAAAGCTATGTCAAGAGGTGCCAAGCCTTCTCCCCCTATTCTTACGACATACAACAATGCTGTTCTGAACCAAGGGATTCACCTCCAAAATTCCCGTGAGCAGCCAATGAGAATCTGATTTGGGGAAACCACCATTTATCCTTAGATGCCACAGGGTGCTTGCCAGTTATCCCTACCTATGCCTTTCCTAGCCTACCCAATCCATAATAACCAGGCCTAATTATTGCTTTTACCAATCCTTCAAAGAATGTGGAACAGACACAAAAGGTCATCTTCCAAGCTAATCTAAAGGGATCCTCACCCAAATCTTATTCAGCTCCAACAACATCTGGCTACTCCCACATTGTCTATGTCAAAGTGACAGGGCAGGGAGCTGCCATGGCAACAAGCCTGGGGTCAGGAGCCAGAGCTGGCTTAAGTAGGGATGCCAGGGATGCCCCTCACACTCTGGGAACTGTCTGGGGAAGGGGCCTGGGATGAGAAAGACCCAGGTGAAGACCTGGAAGTGTTGTCACTGCCCCCTTCAAATTCTAGGAGTTCCCCCAACTCTGTGGTGAATACAGGTAAACACCACAGAGATTTGGTCAGTTTGTAGGTTGTCTCTTTCAGGTCTCTCCTTGTAAGCAATGTCAAAATGTCAGTGGTGACCCTCTCCTGCTTTTCCTTCCCACTGCTTAGCAGATCAAGGGCAGGGACAGGAGGAGGCTTCCGGTCTGGGATACATGGTGTCCTGACGTGTTCTGGCTCTGCTCCCAGAACATACGGAGGGTCTTCACGACAGGGTGGGCTACACAGCCTGCCGCAGATCTCCCCAGGCAGGGGAGTGACTAGCAATGAGCATTAGCCCGAGTGGGAGTTGAGATCGGCTGATAGCGGGGCTTTAAAGAGCGCCGTGACCAGCCTTGATCCCCTCCCCCCAAGAGGGCACTTCGGAATTTCTCTAAAAGACCCCACCGAGTTGGATTCTCAACATAAGAACGCATGACCCAGACCTCCAAGACATTCTACGGAAACTGATACCAAGGAAACACTGCTATAACAAGACACGGACTTTGAAGGTAACTTTTCCAAATTGTTCACCGGAAACGCGCTGATCCCGAGAATAAACAACACCCGATGTAGCGCATGATCGTGCTGTATTCTGTGTACTAACACCGACTCCAGAAAACGCGGTTAAACAGCAAAAAAAGGCCAAAAAGCCGGTTTGTTGATCATTCCTGCGGTCGGGATATTGACTTTAAAAACAGAAACTAACACTGAGTCCCGCGAGAATCAGTGTGGAAAATTACTGAAGCTGCGACAGAAATCACCAGAACAGGAAGTGACCTCAGACCAGACAAGTAGCATTTCCTAGAGATGACTAAGGAAGCCGGAAGAAGGAAGGAAACCAGAAGTCAAGGGGGACGATTAAGATTGCCGGAGAGGAAGTAAACAACAGGAAGAGCTATTTACCATAGAGAAATTGCGCCTGCCATTTTGAGAAGGTCGAAACATTTTTATTCGGATTTTAGCTAAAAGACTTAACAGAAAAAAGTGAAAATAGAGCGGTTTAACTGGGCATAAGAAAAGCTTTAATTTGATGTAAGTTTTGTGATAATTGTAAACAATGGCTTATGATCTTCGGCAACAACAGAGGGTGAACTCTTGGTCCTCCCCCAAAATGGCTGCTAAAGAAGGGAAGAAATTACAGGGCATGATGGAAGCCATGGAAAAACGGGTGATGGATACTATACAAAAAATGGAAAAAAACTCTAGGAAAAGTGGTTGATGAAGTAAGTGACCTGAAAAAAGACCTGGCTGGGATTACAAAGGAAATACAGACACTGAACAAAAGAACAGACAAGGTGAAGGAGAGAGTGAAAGGAGTGGAAACTGGTGTATCTGAGGTTGCCAAAGAAGCATTAAAAGCCAATATATTGGTGGAGTACAATGGAATGCTTAACCATATGAGATTTAGGGGAATCCCTGAAGATAAAAATGAGAATATCCATTCAGTCATGGTGGGTGCTGTTGCAGATTTTTTTAAAACTAGAAGAGGAGAGAGTGGCGGCACATATTGATTTGGTATACAGAGTCAACTCTGCGATTGCACAAAAGAAAAAAATTACCCAGAGATGTAATTGTCCAGTTTATATCCAAAAGATTGAAAGAAGATTTGTTTAAGCAACAATTTCAGGAAGATTTTACAACTGACAAGAAAATTATGATACTAAAGGAATTACCCAGATCAATTCTTCAGGATAGACGGCTTTTTAAAGATTTGATCAGCCAACTGAAAATAGAGGGCATTAGATACAGATGGGAAATTCCAAAAGGTGTCAGCTTTACATTTAAGCAGAAAAGAGTCACCATCAAGTCAGTAGAGCAAATGACCAAGTTCATTAAAGACAATTTTAAAGACTCTGATAAATAAATACAAAGTCAACATGGAGAGTCAAATTATTTCTTGGAATGTTAATGGACTTAATTCACCTCAAAAAAGAAAAAATATTAGGCTGTGGTTGGAAAAACAAAAATGTGATATTGTTTGTTTGCAAGAAACACATATTAAAAAGACTGATGTTAAATTCTTGACTCAAAGTAGACTAGGAGAGGAATTTTATTCCCTCTCCTCACAAAAGAAAAAAGGAGTTGTAAAAAAAGAATTGGAGCCAAAGGAAATTTTTAAAGACAAAGAAGGAAGGTTCTTGGCAGTGGAAGTTATGCTTCAGAACAAAAAGACTCTAATTGTAAATCTCTATGCCCCGAATGGAGCCAAGGAAAAATTCTTTCAAGATTTGTGGGAACAATTACAACAGTTAACCTACGAGCAAATGATACTGATGGGTGACTTTAATGGTACTGTTAACAATGCTATGGATAGAAAATCAAAAAAAGAAGTGAAGGCATAGGTAAACTTCCGAAAGTATTTTTTCAAATGGCAAAACATGAGCACCTGGAAGATGCATGGAGAATTAAAAATTCTAAAGACAAAGACTACTCCTTCTACTCATCAAGACATGAGTCTTTTTCAAGAATAGACATGATGTGGATGACTGAAAACTTGATCTTGCAAACACGTAAGATTGAAATATTACCTAGAATCCTTTCTGACCACAGCCCATTAAAGTGGTCAACATATGTTAAAAGAAAGAAATTTTGATGGAGACTTAATAAGGATTTACTGGACAAACAAAATATTGTGGACAAAATAAAGACAGAAACCAAAACGTATTTTCAACTAAACTTAAATAAAGATGTACAGACGCAAACGGCATGGGAGGCATATAAAGCTGTGATGAGAGGACATCTAATTGCAATTAACAACAATGAAAGAAAACAACAATCCAAAATAGATAAAGAAATTATGGAAAATATTCAAAAGAAAGAAATGGAACTTAAGAAAAGACCTGGCAAAAAGAAAATTTTGAGAGAGTTGAGGATCCTAAGGGAACAATACGATGCGAGGTTAAATAAAGAAGTATATTGGAATTTGAAAAAATTGCAACAGAAGTCCTTTGAAGGAGCGAATAAACCTGGAAAATATTTGGCATGGCAACTGAAAAAAAGAAGAGAGAACAAAATAATAATTAAACTGAAAGATGGGAATAGAGAAATCATAGACCCAGGAGGGATCCGGAGATAATTTTATAAATACTACGCTACTCTTTTTCAAGCAAAACAAACGGATCAACAAAAAATTCAAGATTATCTATCAAAAGTAAATTTGACACAACCAAGCTCAGACATAAAAAGCAATGTTAAACGCTGTGATAACTAAAGAAGAAATCAGCAAAGCAATAGGAGAGGCAAAAATCTCCAAAGTTCCAGGACCAGACGGTTTTTCAGCCAAATTCTACAAGAAATTTCAAGAAGACCTGGTACTGGTTCTAGAGATTCTTTTAAATGAAATTAGACAAAGCGGGAAGGTTCCAGACTCCTGGAATGAAGCTGCAATCACCTTAATACCGAAAGAAACTCAAGATTTAACTAATGTTAAAAATTATCAACCAATTTCACTTCTGAACAATGACTACAAAATTTATGCAAAAATTTTAGCAGAACGCCTTAAAAGGTATTTGAAAGACACTATTGCCGAAGATCAGGCTGGGTTTTTGCCAGGTAGACAAATAAAAGACAACATGAGGGTTGTTTTAGACGCAATAGAATACTATGATAAGCACCCGGAAAAAGAGGTTGGCTTTTTATTTTTAGACGCGGAGAAGGCATTTGATAACTTGAATTGGGAATTTATGTTCAAAGTGATTGAAAAATTGCAGATGGGCGCAGAATTTACAAGAATGATTAAATCAATATACAAAGAACAAAAGGCTACGGTGATTGTAAATGCAGAATCAACAGAAACGTTCCGGGTCAGAAAAGGGACTAGACAGGGCTGTCCTTTATCGCCATTGTTATTTATCTGGATTTTGGAGATTCTGCTGCAAGTGATTAGAGATGATGATAATATAAAAGGTTTGAATATTAGGGGTTTCTCATACAAATTAAGAGCATTTGCTGATGATATTATGTTTATTGTCGAAGATCCTGTTAATAATATGCCTTTGGTATTTGAAAAAGTAAAAGAATTTGGTGAACTCGCAGGGTTTTATGTAAATAAAAACAAATCGAAAATATTGTGTAAAAACTTGAACGTCACAAAGCAACAAATTTTACAAAATTTGACAGAATGTGAAGTGGTTAAAAAGGTTAAATATCTGGGAGTTGACATTACAATGAAAAATATTGACTTGTTTAAGAATAATTATGAAAAAATGTGGGTTTTGATAAAGTGTGATTTAGAAAAGTGGGAAAAACTTAGATTATCTCTTCTTGGAAGAATTGCCGTTGTCAAAATGAATGTATTGCCCAGGCTAATGTTTTTGTTTCAGACAATACCAATTGTAAAAGATGTGAAAGTTTTGGTGAAATGGCAAAGAGAAATCTTTAAATTTACCTGGGCAGGAAAGAAGCCAAGAATTAAAATGAAAATAATGTATGATATTAAAGACAGAGGTGGCTTCCAAGTCCTGAATTTGCGTTTGTATCATGAAGCAGTATGTATGTCTTGGTTAACTGACTGGGTTAATTTGGAAAACAGAAAACTTTTGGCCCTTGAAGGTCACGATTGCAGATTTGGCTGGCATGCCTATCTTTGGTATGGGAAAAATAAAGTAGACTCAATGTTTAAGCATCATTATGTAAGAAGAACATTGTTTGATGCATGGACCAGATACAGAAACACAGTTCCTGATGAGAAGCCTTTGTGGATCGTTCCTGCTGCAGTTATTCATCCCTTTTCAGAATATAAAGGTAATGATTGGTTGAAATATCAAGAGTTGCTTCAAAAGGAAGGGAAAAAATATGTTTTAAAACTAAATAATGAATTAGATTTCGAATATGGATGGTTACAATATTGTCAAATACGGGATATTTACAAAAAAGATTGTAAAGAGGTTGGTTTTAGAGCTAAGAACGATGAGATTGAAGATACATGGTTGAAAAAAGAGCGAAAAATGATATCAAAGATGTATAAAACTTTGTTGACTGTTTATACTTTGGATGAAACTGTTAAAGAGCAAATGATAAAATGGGCTATAAATATGAACAAAGAAATTTCTATGGAAACATGGGAATTTTTATGGAAAAAAGCTTTTAAAATGTCAACCTGTGTCAATGTAAAAGAAAATTGTTATAAGATGATGTACAGGTGGTATATGACACCAAAAAAGATTGCCAATATTAGTATGGATAAGAACCTGAGTAATAAGTGTTGGAAATGCAAAAAAATAGAGGGTTCTTTTTACCATATGTGGTGGTCATGTGATAAAGCAAAGGTATACTGGTCAAATGTACATTGTGAGATGCAGAAAATATTGAGAATTCCAATAAGGAAAAGTCTGGAACTTCTTCTCTTAGGTTTGACAATGGAAAAAATACCACAAGAAAAAAGGACATTATTATGGTATATGATCACATCGGCGAGAATGGCCTTTGCTCAACAATGGAAAGCGGAGCTTTCTGTGCAGCTTTGGCGGCACACTACAGATTGGTCACGGGAGCACTACACTTTCCAGATGTTGTGGTGTGATCACACCCTGAAACTCTGCCTGACATTCGTGCCTTCCGTATGGCAAATCCTCCGTGTGACCGGGGCCCATATATATCTTCAATGTCCCCTTGGAGAGTAACCCTGTGCAAGTCAGGCTAAGTTGAATGGTTTGTGGGGAATCATTCAAACATATGCTAACCCCTACCTGTACACTGAAACGGTTAGTTTGGCACCCCAGGTTACATTTGTGAGTAGTTTTTCCCTGCTGTTTTAGGACAAAGAAAGGATAAAGCTCTAGGTGCAGTGCTGAGGCATAAACCTTGTATAGTCTAGTCAGTGGGGAGATGTTGAGTACTGCAATTAGGTGTATCTCTTTCTCCAAGCTCCTCCCCATGCCAAAAACAAAGCTGCATAAGACTAACTGGGGCCTTTTTTCACCTGCTCTACAGAGCTTCCATGTTAATTTTGATAGATAGGCCTTACTGAAGTGTCACAAATAGCAATATTACAGGTTTTACATTAAAACAAATGGCTTCATGGTGAGTATACCCAAGGCATCCATGTGTGCAGGCAATGGCAGGTGAGGTACAGTACATGTTTTATGCTGATCTTCAAGTCAGGGTGGAGTTGTCCAAATGCTGAAGGTCATAGAAGACTTCTAACCTCTCAAGTTCCTTAAAGCGTATGGTAATTTATTCTGAGAAAGGGAAATCTTGGGTAGGATTTAATGACATTTAACTTTGTCTGCTTGTTTTTTGTGGATTGGTTAATGGATTTATTTTTAATGGTTGTGTTTTGATCATTTTTGATTATTTTAATGGTAGGCTGCTTCAAGCAGGTCTCTGGAGACGTAGCACATACATTTTCTAAATAAAAACCAAATCAGTTTAATTTCTGCATATCAGTAATTTGATAATGTTTTTTGAAGTTTAACCCATAATTTAAATCTTCTGTCTTCATTGTGTTGTGTGTGGGCAAAACTTTACCACTTGATTCTGCTGAGTGAATAGCTGGACTAAGAGCTGATTGAAACATTATGCTGATGGCATAGCTCTATCTAGGACCATATGGGCATCTCTCACTTGAACATATTTATGTGGAGTTGCCCCCATGAGACCAATTTTAGCTATGCCAGCAAATTTCTTGGCATGGCTGAAACTGAACAATGCAGAGGCCACTTTATAGAAATTATTTTCCATATGGAATGGACCCACACTGTTTACAAACTTGGTAGCAACCACAAACTAGAATGCATATGAAACAGGCATCCTCTCTTTTTAAAAAGGATCCAGATATTATAAATAGTAGTGCCAGTATAGAAGTGTGAATTCTTAAGAAATATCCCCACAAGAAACTGGCAAAAATTAAACCGTTTTTTTTTAATCACTTTATTGTGATAGAACATGGGAATTAGGCCTACTGGCACCTAGAATCTGGATTGATCAAAACTGAGGCTAGAGTAAGTAACACCTCCATTATATTGTGGCTCAAGTTAAACTATCTTCCCCAAGGTTTAACACATTTAATCCTTTGGGACTGTTTTTGATCTCCCTGGTTTATGGTGGTCCACCACACATTGAAAATTTTAGGATTGTCTGCTCAGACCCTCCTGGTAATGGGAATGGACCAGGAGAAAGCACTGGTAAAACAAAGGGTGTTTGACATTCAGTACCAGAATGATATTAATAGCACTCCAAATTTTTTGGCACCAGAGAATGCTAGGTATGTTGTAGCACCAGCTGGTTATTTATCAGCATTGGAAATACCATCCCATCACAGGGCTTTCTTTCTAGCTTGATAGAGAGCACTCCCCTCTGCAGTGGTCAAGGGGAGATCTGCTTGAGAGGATTTGTCCCTGGGGAGCTGGTATGGTTGACCACATCTATTGAACACATTCTATCAAGCAATTTGTGCGAAGTTCATCCTTCCATTCCTTAGAAAGCCACTGGACTGCCCTGCTTCTGAGATTACTAGGAAGCTTCTTAGAGCCACAAATCCACAAATTACAGCTTCCTGTGCAAGGTTTTTTGCAGGTGCCAGCAAAAATTGCAAAGTTACCTTAAGCAGTAGTTAACATAATATTTATTTTAATTTGTGATATCTTTTATCAAATTTAAATTTTATTTTCTACTTTATGGATATTCTTCTATTTAACTTTATTACTTGTGACTCTGTGTACATGATTTATGCTGGTCTTTGTCCGTACTAATAAATCTGAACCTGAATTAGGCCTCACCATTTTGTTCAGTGACAGGGGAAGATCCCTGCTTGCATTTTTAAGGATGAAAGACATAGAGAAGTGACAATACAAGAACACATCTCACTGAGAACCAGTCTCCTACATCACAATAATATATACAGAAATATGAAAATGCCTTCCTTTATGTTTTAATACAATGGAGTACTGAACCTGTTTATTTCATCTATTACCATGTTGGTAGGCCTGATTTGTTTGGTTCTTTTACGCCATTTTATCCCATTCCAATGCCATTTATTTGCAACTGACACACACAAAAACAATAAAAATGGGTAAATTTAATGGGAAAATTGGGTTCAAGAAAACAGAAAATAGCACAAAAATAAAGACTCATGGGTTCAATATGCACTAGAGAGAAGCAAGACTGAAACTGGGATATTCAAGTGAATATAATATGATTGTGACATTCAGTAGCATCTCTCCATATATATAAAAGAGTTTTGGTGTCTCTCCTGGACATGCTTCCACAGCCTTTGGCCTGCTCAGCTTCCACTCTCACAGTCTCCCAATCCCGTTGCTGCATTGGCTCGCTGCACTGGCTCGGCCCCGCAGTGTTTCACCCTCAGTCTGGAGGGAGCCAGTGAAGGGGATGGATGCTCCACCGAGAGAGCGGCAACCCCTCCATGGGGGAGAGGAGGCAGACCTAGCGAGCAGCGGCAAGCAGGGGAAACACTCACCTTCGCTGCCCCTCACAGCCCCTCTCCCTCGGCCTCAAGGCTGGCACTTCGTCAGGGTGATAGTTCAGTGGACTGCACCTAAGAGAAGGCTGCCCAGTGCCTTTCAAAGGCTCCCCCATCTTCCTTCAGCAGCAGCGGCAGTGCCAGGGAGGGTCTGGCCTAGAGGAAATGAGCTGCAGCTCCTGGAAAGCCGGACTATCTCCTGAGGAAGACACTTCTCTTGTCTCCTGTGTGGGACTAACTGTGACTAACTGTCTTCTCAGTGGCTGTTGGTAGGCAACCAAACAACCAAGCTTGCTTCTGTGAGTAAAAAACCCCCCAAAGGACTTTCAGCATAACCCCCTCCCCTGCTTGGCCACTTTCCTATCAGAATAAACGTAACACACCTCTCACTCCTTTCTGGCTCCACCATGGCTGGCTAGCTAATGAGGTGAGTCAGCGATCATCAGACCATTCTCTTCAACCCACTGCTATGTGGCTGACCTTCCCCTATGGTTATCAATCTCCAGGTGAGACCTGGAGAATTCCCACTGTTACAATTGATTTCCAGATGACAGAGATCAGTTCCCCTGGAGAAAATAGCTGCTTTTGAGGGTAGACCCTATGGCATTATCCCCTGCTGAGTCATTCCATCCCCCACCAATGCTGCCCTATACAGGATCCACCCCCAAAATCTCCAGGTTTTTCCTTAATCAGAGGTAGCAACTGTGCTTTCTCCTCAGTGCCTATTGCTAGGCAACCAGGTTCTGTCAGTAAAAGGCTCTTTCCACACCTATTTTGGCCTTTGGGAGAACACTCATTGGGGCCTGCCCTGATAGGGTTGCCAACTCCAGGTGGGAAATTCTTGGAGATTTGAGGGAAGAAGCCTGGAGAGGGTGAGGGTTGAGGGGGGGTGGGATCTCAGACAGGTACAATGCCATAGACTCCACCCTCCAAGCCATCCATTCCCTCATGGGGAACCATTGTTGCCCATCTCCAGGTGAGGGCTGGAGATCACTCAGAATTGCAACTGCTCTCTAGGAGGGAGGGGTGGAGATGCCATAGCCTTCAATCTCCAAACCAGCCATTTCCTCCTGGGGAACCATTGTTGCCAGTCTCCAGGGAAGGGATGGAGATCACACAAAACTACAACTGCTCTTCAGATGGCAGAGATCAGTTTCCCTGGAGAAAATGGTGGACTCCGTGTCATTATACCGTGCTGAGGTCACCACAGCAAATTGGCGCTGAGTGCCCAAGGCCAGGGCACTCTCCCAGAACCTCTTTCTAGAGCTCGTTGTATTTATTTCCACAACAGGCCTTATTCCTAGTCCTTAAAAATACTGTGCTTGAATACCTACCAGTTGGGCTCACCATTTATTCACCAATGGTAAACAGAGAGACAATTGTCTGTCAGTCAGTTCACTGTTTGCAAGCAGATGAAACAGTTCATTGGGTTATTTTTCAAGTATTCAGACAGTACAGTACAGAATAATCAGCAGTGATTCATGCATGTGCATTCTTACAAATCCCAATAGCAGTCCTACTCCCAATCACAGCACTCAGTTATTGCACAGCACTCAGTAACTGATGATTTTGATAGCGACAGCAAATTATTGTTATTGTTGTTGTTAGTAAATATTCTGTTTTAAAATTTAGGTCTCATCATTTGTTATTCATTTAAGTCCATATTACTGATGTTATTTCACACATATGAATTTCCACACAGCCTTATGGGACGCATGGTTCCCCCATCACACCATTTAATGGCCTGGCCCAACCATCCATGATTCTGGACAGAATCACTCTCACCTATTGTACTGATGCAAAAACCTCCTGCAAGGCAAGGAAATGAAACTGTACTTCTGCAAGGACACAAAACTGCCACCACAGCTACTGCACAGCTGCAAAGCTATTTGAAAAGCTCAAGGTTACCACCTTGGACAGACAGATTGTAAGTCTGGCTGACAGGTGATCTCAGTGGTCAAACAAGGTATGTTCAGTTATTGAATGTGTTCACTGCAAAATTCATGACATCTCTGCTATGCTTTGTCAGTGACATGTTGCATAGCCATTATGCAGAAGTTTATCTTTAAATTTTAATCTACAGTATACCAACCGAAGTGTTTTAACAAGCTCTCATTTCTCAGAGTTGCTATATGAAGGAAATGTTAACATCAGTGATTATGGTGATCCTTGAACAAATCCTCCTGTATGTGATTTAGCTGTACAGGGAGAGTGATGCAGATGAGAGTCATGGTATTGTAAAAAGGTGGTTTACTCTTCAGCCCATGCCATCTCCACTATCAAAAATATTTCCCAGTTGTTTTGAGCCCAAGCAGGGGAAAAGCCAGGTATAATATAGGTACCTGTCCATTCTCTAGCCCAGGCTATCTGGATTTCGCTAGATTTCAGAAGATGATCTCAGTTGGTCCTGCCTAGTATTTGGATGGGAGACTACCAAGGATTACCAGGGTCATGACACAGAGGCAGGCAATGGGAAATTATCTCTGAACATCTCTTGCCTTGATAATCCTACAGGGTTGTCATAAATCAGTTGTGCCTTGACAGCTCTTTCCACCACTGCCACCATTGTCCATTCTCTACTAGGAATTAGAGCAGCCATGGCTGCAATTTCATTCTGGAAGAATTACACTTTTTCTTTCCTTCCACCACAAAATGATCCATCTACTGCCCCACCATGGCCACTTTTTGCATTTAGATTATGTGTAGGGAGATTCCAGGATGGACCTCCATCATCAAATGCATTTTAGCCATACTATCCCGGGGTGGGGGAGGGGGGCGCTATGAGGTTTCAATGCCAAATACCTCAGTTTCAGTGAGCCAACCTAGAAATATTATTACAGCTGTGAAGTATATCACCACTTATTACTGATTCGTGGCAATTATTTGAAAGAATGATATTGCTATATTATCATTTCTCAGAGCCATGGTCTATTGTTTCTTGAGAGTGAATAATGATGTGTACCTGATTTTTTGGAATGCACAAGCATTGTATAAATGCTTAACAGCATTATTTAGGAAAGGACGACTACAGCACAGTGATTATTAAAAGTGTAGGAACTCTGGTGTTACAGTAATTGCAACAACCTGGCTAAATGTCATCTAAGATTAATTATACTCTGTCCTATTTACAACCTTCTTTGCTTTCTAGTTCAGCAGCTGCATTTCATTTAACAGTGTAGTTTAAGCAAACACCAGGTTCCATACTAGAGTGAGCTGCATCCATGTAATCACATACTGTCTATCACATACTCTCCTGTTTTTCCTATTATGCTTAAAGAAACTGCTGCATGTACTGAGCAAATCTGTAACTACTACAAAAGCTACCTGATAATGTCTGGAGCTATTTTTAAAGCATGTTACTGTCCACTCTGATAAGGAATTTAATCTCACAATGTAGCTAGTATTTGCTGAATTTTGTAATGCTGAACATATGTCTAAATATATACACATGATTTCTCAGTTATAGGAGAATTTTTTTTTTGGTTCATTGCACTATATTCCTGGGACCAGCTTATTAATCAGCCTTAAAGTAGGTAAACATATTTTTTTTGTCAAATAGTGTACCACATAGGACAGTTCAGATACTTGAAGTCTCATCCAGGCTGAGTATCACTAGAGATAAAACCACAAGGTGAATATAATATCTGCTATTTAGACAATGTTTACTTCCTGGCAACCATTTGCCTGTTTGAAAAATGTACCTCTACATCCGCACAATGGCCCCCAAGTCATTGTAACCAAGCCAGGGTGCTTCAAAAGTGTCATTTTTCCCATGCTAATTCTTCCTAGGGAATACTCAAGGAATTGGGTGTTTCAGTTGGGTGCTTTGATCCTACCACTCTGCTCAGCTAAGTGCAGTGCATTCCATCAGGACAAGTTGTGTGTTGTCAGTGCAAGAAGCAATTCTATCATCAGAGATGCCTTTTTTGTCTATGTGTTGCCTTTAATTCAGTGGAGTGGTAGGATGCAATTTACTGTGCTACACCAAATTGATCCACAGTGATTATAGCTTGAGAAATTAACCCTGTGCACATAATGTTTGTGTTTATAGGGCAATGTACATAGCAATGAAATTGGATGGATCATGCTGTCCCCATTCCTTATCAAGGATGTCATTCTTACCTACATGTATTTGCTTCAACATGGACATAACACCTATGTATGTAGGCTCTGTTTCCAGTCCAAGAACACTGCTTTTGAAATCCACCCAGTCAAAGGCATGTGTATAGGTCCTGTGACCATATTGGGGGGGGGGGCATGTAGAAGAAGATCATTCTCAATCCCACACCTACTAAGTATATGCTTAAAATGCTATGAACATGGGACTCTAGAGTTCTCTTTTATATTACAAAGTATTCAACCACTGTAAGGTTCATCCTGAAGAGAGTGGTTCTAAATATATATGACAAAAAGACTGTGTTGCTACACAATCACTCACATAAAGGCAACACCTATTGATTTATATACTTCATGTGGTTAGCCATTTGTGTTTGACACAGAATGTTGTTCAGAGTAAACTGAATTATTTGGTGGCTTAGGCAAGGACGCTTGGATAAATGCTTCAACATTCAAAGCTGAATGCTTCCTGAAAAGGGAATACACCCAATATCAAAGACCTTTTAGTACTATTGATTCAGAACTTGAATTATTAGAGTAGCTGCTTAACTCTGACTTTAATCCTTGGGTAAATCACTTTTCTGCTGGCTGCTGTGTTCACAAAGGTGAAACTTCTCTTCATTGCTTCCTTGGGCTAGAGGAAAAGTATGTGGCTACTGGCCATGAATTAAAGCTCTGTAGGACTCTCTCTGCACACAGAGCCTCATGTGAGAACAGGCTGCCTAGTCATTTTGAAACTGAGAAGTACTCTGCATGAACAATCAGAATCATACGAATAAAGGAGGCCCTGGGTGTTCGAGGATTTATGTGTACAACGAAGTGCCAAAGTATGTGCTCAACCTCCTTGAAAGGGCAATGGCCTGTTATTTTCTTATCTTTTAATCTTATATTCTATTTCTGACTGCATAGCCATATAGACTCATTGGCTTTAAAAGTGTTGTTTTCCACCAAGAATATCCTTTGGCACTACTGCAAGCATTGTAAGGATTTACTGTTTGTCTTTAATCAGCCATTTTGTAGGATAACAAAACATGAATGCACATGTCTCATTGTAGCCAGTGGGTAGCAGATAATGATTGCACCTTTAATAGATTTGAAATTATTGACATCTGTTTTGGAATATAACACCACTAACTCTCTTCCAAAACTATCCAAATTTGAAGATTGGTTGGATTGCATGCCCAGTCATAATGCAACTATTGAATACTTCAGTACTTACCACATTGATGAGAGTCTGAACTCCACTGGATAAATAAACCACATTGTTTTCTATTACTTTGCGATAGCAAAAGCTTTGAGGTCGGGGGCATAGTGCAATGACAGAACACACGGTATGTGCCAGAGTTCAAGGTTTCAGTCCTCAGTATCTGCACTTAAAAGAATCACAGGCAATATATGTTGGGCAAGGCCTCTGCCTAAGATCCTGGAAAGCTTCTGCCAGTAAGAATAGATAGCCCAGCACTAAATGGACCAGTACTCTGACACAATGTAAGGCAACTTTGTATTATTGTATTCTGGAGATCTTGAACAACTATGTACCTCATATGGAAAACTCTCTGTACGAAAATGATGGGCTTGAAGAAGCAATTTGGTCATATGATTTCACTATATTATTAGAAAACAAGACTGATGGTTTCATAGTTTTCCAAAAAATTTTTTTTTATTTTTGATATATATCTATTGGTTCATTTTGCAGCCATGAAACTCACCTTTGTTCAAAATGAAAAATGGAATGACGAGCTTGCAACATTTTCATTCTTGTAAGTTGCAAAACATTGGAGAATAAGAACCCATCTGTTACTCTCATGTAAACAGGCCAAAAGTACTAAAGCAATGCTGGCACTCTGGCTGCCTCAGCTGGACCAGGTTGCTGCCAACCCTTTGCCCCAGAGCCTCTGCTCACTGTGGAGAACTGGCCGCTGGCAGCTAATTTCATACCCTCCAAAAAATCTGCCAAACAACAACAAACAGATGCAAGGAACGGGGGTGGTAAAACAGGTTGCACAGTGAGTGATAGACTGATGGAAGGGTTATTTGGACTCCCTGATAAATAGGCTGCAGATTAACTGGCAGTCCGACTAATTAATTTATTTTTGTTTCTGGAAAGATTATGTCTTCCAGTTTTTAACTGGTAGAATAGACTGGTGGTTTGATGTGGGGCGTGTGTGGAAAATATTTAATATGCAGTAGCATAGTAAAGTTTTAGTGCTTAACTACTACATTTGAGATTTTTCAGAATTCATTTGAATGTTTGGAAGTGTCTTGTATTGCTGTCTTAAGAAGGAAGGATAGAATGAAGAACAAGCCATTTTTAGAATGGAATATACTGGAAATCATCATATTGAGAAGTAGATGTTTTTGAGGCAGATTGAGGAGGCACTCCAGATGAGTCCAGCTGCTGATCTAATCCCATCTAGTTTGGGTAGAACATAAGAGAAGCCAATGTTGAATCAGGCCAATGGCCCATCCAATCCAACACTCTGTCACACAGTGGCCAAAAATACCAGGTGCCATCAGGAGGTCCAGCAGTGAGGCCAGGACACTAGAAGCCCTCCCACTGCTGCACCAGCACCAAGAAATACCATTTGCATTGTGTTCCATGGGTTACATTTGTGTATCACATGCGGGGGGGACGGGACGACAACAGCATAGAGATTTTTCCATGATGGGTATGAATGTGACGACTTGTGCTAAAATACTCTATTCCACCATTTTTATATATATACAGAGAAGCAATAAAAGACTTCCAGGTTTGAGATACCTTGAATCAAACTCCAAGTTGTCCTAATGTCCAAAAGTATACATCTGGATGAACTAGATTTAATTTGGACAGAGAGGTCACCAATGGGTGGTGAGGGAGAGGTAGCTGTGCTGCTGGCTACTCTAGAGGTCTGCTGTGAAGTGCACGGTTCTGCCCCCCCCATATTATTTTGGTTCAAATAAATTAAGTTTATGTTATTAATATTATTAAACTATTAAATATGTTTTTTGAATAAATACCACAAAAGAACATATTTAAAATTAAGCAAGCAGAGTACTTCATTACAAACCTGCTTGCCAGGCAAACATACTTTGGATTCATTCAGAATTATGAAAGCCAAGTTTGTTGATGTTCCCTGGTAAAATTTACCTCAAGCACAGCACCTTTTGAAGCCTCTTTGTTCTGCAGAACAGTTGCTTTGTTGTTGCAACTTGTGGTTGCTATTGTCTGGCCCCGGTAACAATGACAGCAATCCTATGCAAGTCTGCTCAGAAGTAAGTGGGACTTATTCCCAAGAAAGTGTACTTACGCTTGCTATGTAAATAGTCTTATTTACTGGAGAAGAGCCACATGAAACTTGGGATTATGGTTGTAAAGCATGAAATCAGTTGCCCTTTGTCCCCTCTTTGCCCTTCACAGTTGGAGGCATCCTTTAAATTGTCATCATTGGAAAGAATGTCTAGGTTTTGCTACTTCACATACAGTTGTATATTTTTAAAAATAAATCTATTCTATATATGATGACAAGATTAGAAGGGGTTCACCAAAGGTGAGTGTATATTTAAGTAGTAAGCATAGCTGAGAAAGCCAGTGGTTATTTTTTTCTTTTATTTTTTGCAATTTAGTATTATATGTAGCAATGGTAGATAAGTAGAGGAGGGAGAAATGAGAGGCAACTGCCCACCGTGAAAGCTTCAAAATAGATGCATCTTAAATGCATCTGAACAACTTTTGAAGCAGGACATGAACTGAACCAAAGAGTAGCTGAGCATAACTATTAAAATATATAAAATGCATTAAAAAGCAAAGGAATTTATAAAACCAACTTCAAAAAGTAGAAAACTTGAAATAATACAAACAGATATAAAAGTAAATGAAATAAGGAATCTAGTGGTGGCCACCCAGCCACCACCTTTAATAGAAGGCTTCTACATGTTTTTCATAATGACATCCAGTGGCCCTTCTTCAACATTTTAATCCCAATTAGGGCTGTAATGTGTGTGTGTGTGGGTGGGTGGGGGGGTTTCAAGGCAAGTAACTAACAGAAGTAGTTTGTCAATGGCTGCCTCCAGCCAACTCCACAGAGAGTTCTGTTCCCTTTGATGGCATCAGACCAGATCAGACCAGGTCAAAGAAGCTTTTTGTGTTGTCTCCAGGAAAGGACTTCTCAAGGGTTTTCAGCCTCCAAAATCCTGTTCCCTGCCAGATAGAATCTATCTAGCTAGAGGATGTGTGTGTGTGTTAGGCTTTCCGGGTTCCCAGTCATAGCAGGGGATCCCCCACTTTTGCGGGCTCTGGCCCACTGCCAGCCAGCTGGCCAGTGGAGGTAAACCCTGCCCCCAAATAGATGTCCCAGTGTGACAGTGGCAACATGCTGGCATCACTTCCAGAAGTGATGTCATCATGTTGGCGATGTTGGGGATGTCGCTCTACTTTTTGGGCAAAACTTTGAAGTTTGTAGCTGTTTTTACCATAGAGTTTTGCCCAAACGTCATGATAAGTGAGGATAGCAATTGACTCCCCCCGCCTTTAATCTGCAGGGGGGGGTATTTAAAAACTCAAGGTGAAGGTTTTGCTCAGTTCAGACTTCCAAAGAAAAACATATTTCTCCAAACACAAATCCAATAAAGTTACACTAGGGCAGAAGCCATAGTTTTTCATTGTACATTTCACTGGAAATCTCCTCTCATACACTCTTTGCACTGATATTCTAGTTCATGTGACCCACAGAGGCCTTCCTGGGGCATCTAGGAAGCCACTGTGGGAGACAGCGTAATGGCCCAGATGGAGGTGTTCTTATATTTCTAAAATAAACAGCATTTCTCATTTTAATTTTGAGTATTTGATGCTGTTGCCTCTAAATCAGGAGTGTCCAAAGTTTTTTTGGTGAGGGCCAAATACAGAAAAATAAGCAAAGGCCCGGGCCACACACAAGAGGTGACATATTGAATCTGCAGGTGAAAGTTGGAAAAAGGTGTGTGGGGGGTTAAAGGATACAGGGTTTCAACCTTGCGCAGAAGTCAGACTCTGGAAGATTTTTTCCCCCCTTTGAATCTAATCCTGTGGGTCTGCAGGGACCCCTCCTCATCTCATCACCCCTTTCCCCAACTTGAAGTGCACAATCCTAAACATAACATAGTAAAGGTAAACGTTTCCCTTGCTGGAAAGCCAGTCAAATCCGACTCTAGAGATGCAGTGCCCATCTCGTGGCCGGCATGACTGGAGGCCGAGGCGCACGGAAAGCTGTTACCTTCCCATTGAAGTGGTACCTATTTATGTATTTGCAATTTCTTGCTTTCGAACTGCTAGGTTGGCAGGACTCCCTCATGCAGCACTAAGGTCTGGAACCGCCGACCTAACGATCGGCATTCAGCGTCTTAACCACATAACATACCCCCGAGGTAATTCGTAAATAAGGTCAATGGAGCTTACTCGCTAGTAAGTGTTTTTACGATTGCAGCCTTGCAGTATCTCCCACACACACACACCTGAGGGGGGCCACCCGGCCTGGAGCCTCGCTTCCCCGCCTTCGAGGAAAATAAAACAGAAGTCATGAGCCTGCTGGAGGTTTTTTTTCTTTTCCTAAGGAAGCAGCCAAACAAACACCGTTTATTGATTACAAAAGGAAGGGAATCGCCCACCGCAGGGACCTGCCCGAAAGCGCGGGTCGCGGAGGGAAACCGGGGAGGCGGCCGAAGTACCTGGGGAGGCTAGCACCAGAAGGAAAGCCAGAGTCCGGCGGCGGTGTGGGGGAAACGCAGCGCGGAGCCCTCAGCGGCTCGGTTGGGAAGCCCCACAAGTCCAAGTGCTGCAGGGAGGGGGAACCCGAAGGCGCACGGCCAGGGAGGGAGGGAGGGGCGCCCAGCCCAAAGTCACCTGCCCCACTGCGTGCGTCTCCCGCCAGTTTGTGGAGCTGAGCCTGCACCTTGGGGAGTCTGGGGAGGGAGGGGTGGGGAGGCGCGGGAGCGTGCGTCCCTCCAAGCGCACTGCCGGCTCTCGCTAGACCTTGGTGCCCATGTGTAGGCCATATTCAATTATATTTTCAGAATTTGCTGCGGGCCAATAAAAACTGACCCGCGGGCCGCAGTTGGCCCGCGGGCCGTAGTTTGGACACCCCTGCTCTAAATGATGAACTAATAACAAAAGGTATTAATTACATTAAAAGGAAACAATTCTTTCATTGGAAAAAAATGTTGTAAAGCTTTAATTTGTATTTATGATATACATAAATGATTATCAATTTTTAACATAGTATTTCCCCCTGATTTCTCCTGCTCTATCCCCACTCTTTCTTCTATACTTGGTGTTATGATGATTTTGCTCCTTATGGAAACAATCACATCTTGCATTTTTCAGCCTGTGTGTGTTTTCAATTGTCCTTTCAGAAAGACTGGTATGTATCTACATAGCAATTCAAAGAATCTAGGCCCATTATCATTCTGTTTGATATGGAAAAAAATGGAAATGGGAAATGTCAGGAAGATTATCAACCCAAATGACACATTTTGTGCTAGATGGATTATGAATATGTTATAAATAACGGTCATAATCAGAAAGTTAAAACTTTTCCAACAGTATTTTGAAAAACACACGGTAGCTGTCAGTTCAGCCTTCGTGTTTTCATTAGGATGCTTCCATTTCTCTAATTATATGTGATTAAGTGCCTCCAAAATCAAAGTCATTGCTTAAATACCAACCATTTAAAAAAAAAAAAAAAAAAAGCAGCTCAGTGCTTCACGGGCACTTCATTTTCATAGACCAGCAATGCAAGTAAACAGATCAGCACACAAAGCTGCCTTTTACTGAGTCAGACTATAGGTCTATCAGATATATGGTGCAATCAAATTAAGATGGGAGCCAAACTACACCTGTTCATTAATATCATAAAAGTTCCAAATTTGAATAGACTTTTTTAAACATTCAGGGATAGTTAGAGATCTCTTTATCTTGCAAGACAGTTGCTGTGTTGGTCTGTGTCAATAAACCGGCCTTATCTGGCTGTTATTTGGCCTTTCAGATTTTTGGTTCAAGCTTTTGGGCCCAGTCAAGTTACTGAAGGCTCCTCTCTGGGAAATTAATGTCTTTCAGGGAAATAATAATGTTTTGCAGTTTCCAGAGAGATAAGAGATGAGATGGAGTCAGGCACAGGTACAAATGAGTTCATGGGACTGGGAGGAGAGATCCAAAGAGACTTTTGCACTCACATTCTGTCTCATTAGCACAAGGAACCCTGGGTATGGGAGAGTTGCTTGATCATGAAATGCAGAAATTTAGAATGCAGAAGATTGGCCAAACAGGATTAGGCCAGCTGTGGGCAGTCTGGCATAAAGCAAGACCATGCATTCTAGTTTGAAGCCTTCCTTTCTCTTTTTAGGCCTGCCTTCTTTCTTGCCATCCTTTTGACTGTAAGTTGGGCCTACAGTGCAGCCAGAATACCTGCTTCTTGGATTTTGGAGTTCTATCTGGACCATGTACCTTCAGTCTGAC
Source organism: Gekko gecko (assembly GCA_029375565.1). Classification (NCBI taxonomy): domain Eukaryota; kingdom Metazoa; phylum Chordata; class Lepidosauria; order Squamata; family Gekkonidae; genus Gekko; species Gekko gecko. Next base: position 147,661,331 of record JAPDNY010000003.1, on the reverse strand, counting down.
CAGGTAACATCTGGGTCAGAGGACTAAAGCTTGAATTATTCTAGGGTAGTTTAATTATTTTCTTCCCTGTTTCGCACTGCTTTTCTATTTGTGTACTTCTGTATATTTCTTTTACTAAATCTTACTTTACTAAATTATATTCATGTGGTATTATTTGGGGTTTGAGGCTTCATTCCAGCTCCAGTACTTTGACCTATTTTGGCATTGGAAATCAAGTAATTGTTTATGACACTCAGCTTACAAGTGTCCTGCCTTGGAGGGCTGAGTGATTTATTAATACCTGGAGGCAATGTTCCCTCTAAGCTGAATTAGCGTGAGTTAGCTCACTGTTTTTAGACTCTGGCTCACACATTTTTGTCTTAGCTCAGGAAGGATGGCTCTAGAGCAAACTAATGTATGCAGCAGCCAAATCACTCACTCACAACTTTAATGCCAGTAGCTCACAAAGTAGAATTTTTGCTCTCAAGACTCCACAGCTTATAGAAAGCATTGCCTGGAAGGCTCTGTCTCTCAGATGAGGGTTAGCTTAGAGGGGCTGGTGGTAGATTGTTACCCTATGTAGTGAGGATTCACTCCCCAGTATTGTGCATTTTGCTCTTGACTTCCACCCAAAGCCACCTTGTGTGACAGTAGAACATTTGGATTCGAGTCCAATGGCACCTTAGAGACCAACAAAATTTTGGAGGGTGAAAGCTTTCATGAAGCCAAAGCTCTCTTTGCCATATACCCTTCAATGGGGAGTTTTGACTCTCAAAAGCTTATACCCCCCAAAATCTTCTTGGCCTCTAAGGTGCCACTGGACTCAAATCTAGCCTAAACTTACAGTTTCTTCTGGCATTTCTGGAGCACTACGTGGCTTGAAGGGCAACCAGAGCAGACAATGACTCAGCATGACAGGAATATTTTGAACATTTGGTAACATCCCTGCCAAATAGGATCATATCAATTGTTGCTACTTTCCACAAATCACTGCATTCTTTCAGGTCTTGAAGTAGCTTTCTAATTTTACATGAGCACCGGCAAAGCTTTGCTTATACGTGCTGGCAAGAAGACATGGCTGCATGGCTGGGTTGCATATGTATGGCAAGGTTCTGTATTCTTTTCCCTGATAGGCAGTCTATCATTTTTTAGACTTGTGGGATAGGGGCAGGGATAAGCCATGTTTCATCCCCCCCCAATGATAGCATGTATACAAGGGAAAGAGGCCAAATGTATTGTGACTTTTGGATCTGTCCACAGAGGTCATTTCTCTTTCAGCACCACAGAGGATGGTGCTGAAATTGATGAATGTAGTGAGGAGACTGGGGGATTGTATTCCTATCTGTTGGACAATTAGATTCAAGTCAAAGGGAGGCTCAACAGTAATAAAAAGTACATTCCTTTAACTGGATTAAATGTGGAAGTAGCTCTCTATTTAGATGCTCCTGAGTTGGCCACACTGAATCATCCTTCCATGACTTCAAGACTGAACTATTGTAACATGCCGTGTGTTGGGGCCACCCTTCAAGGTAATCCAGAAGCTTCAACTAGCATAGAATGCAGCTGCTCATTTACTAACTGGACCTAGGGGAGCCTATTTCTATAAGTGGTGCAGCTTCTGAAAAGACCATGCCTTGTCAGCCTATTATTTTCAATATTTCCCCCCCAGATGAGACTTCCACATAGTTTGTTGTCCAGATCACAAAGGATGGGCAGAGGGTATATTTCAAAGGGGTACTTTCAACCATACATCCTTATTCTAATTCCAGACTTTTTTCCTGTGCGGATACCTATTCCCACCAACAGGGGCCTCACTCTCCCCCAACAGCTTTTCCTACATAGTCAGTAGACTTCCTGGGTTTGTAGAAAAATCCAAACAGTGAGGAAATCCCTTCAAGGACGGTTGAATTCCCCCCAAAAAGCCTTTTGAAATGGCCTCTGCAGGGACCTGACTCCAGGCCTCAACAGTGAGAGATTAGAATGTTGGGGGGGGAGAGGCTTCTAACTGGCTCTGTCAGTCAAAGGGTGGGGGGAAGGGCCCTTTCTTTCCAGGCCTCTTTTGGCCTTGGAGGGAGGGAGGGGGTGAGGGAGGGAGCCTTGGGGCCAGGCTGGGGGATTCCTAGAGGTTTTGGGGTGGAGTGCAAGTAGGGCAGGATTTGGGGAAGGGAGAGGCCTCAGCTGGGTATCATGCCACAGAATCCACCCTCCAAAGCAGCCATTTTCTCCAGGGAGACAGATCTCTGTTGTTCACAGATCTCTGGAGTTCACTCTCCAGGCCTCACTTGGAGGTTGCCAACCCTAGGCCTGGCAGCAGTATAGGGTTGCCAGGTCCCCCCATGGGCACTGGCAGGGGATGGGGTAGTGGGGTTGCCAGATCCAGGTCTGGAAACTCCTGGAGATTTGGGGATGGAGCCTGGGGAGGACAGGGACCTCAGTGGGGTACAATGCCCTAGAGTCCACCCTCCAAAGCATCAATTTTCTCAAGGGGAAGTTATCTCAGTAGTCTGGAGCTGAGCAGTAATTCCAGGGGATCCCCAGATCCCACCTGGAGGCTGGCATCCCTAGGCAGCACCCTCTGGGTAACTTGATACCACCTAATTTGCATGACTCAACTTGGCCTGGCTGCTTGCTGCTGTTCAGCAGCCACCCTATGAAAGCCAGGAGTGGTGCAGCAGTTAGAGCCTCAGAGTAGGGTCTGCAAGACCCAGGTTCAGATCCCCATATTGCGGTGGAAGCTGACTGGGTGATTTTGGACCAGTCACATACTTTCAGCCTAACCAACCTCACAGGGTTGTTGTGCAGATAAAAAGGCGGTGAGAATAATGTAAGCTGCTTTGGTCCCCACTGTGGAGAAAGACTATAATTTTCCTTGGTAGAAGCTGTGGGGGAGGGGGACGGACGAAAAGCTGAAGACAGATAAAGGCAGATAAAGATTAAGTTGGCTGTTGGGTGGGAAGGAAATAGGGTTGCCAACTCTGGATTGGGAAACTCCTGGACATTTAAGGGGTGGATCCTGGGAATGGTGGGGTTTGAGGAGGGGAGGAACTTCAGACCAGTATAATGCCATAGACTCCACCCTCCAAACCAGCCGTTTCCTCCATGAGAACTACCATTGCCAGCCTCTGGGTGAGGGCTGGAGATCACCCAGAATTACAACTGTTGTCCGGGTGATAGAGATCAGTTCCCCTGTGTAAAATGGCTGCTTTGGAGGCTCCACCCCCAGAAGGGAGAAAGAGTGTGAGATAGGTAAGGGTAGAGGGGAGGAAGCAAAGGTGTGAGGAATGGGATGACCATCCCGCAAGTTTCTTGCGGGTCTCCACTTGTAGAATTCTTATAGCCAATGTGTTTGGGTCAAAGTCAGCACATTAACTTGTGAACTGAAACACATTGGCTACCATGAAAACTGCCATGAAATCAGTTGGGTACATTTTCATGCATCAACTTGCCAATAGAAGTGTGTTGTGGCATTTGTAGCTGCTACAGTTTCTAAATTTCCAATAGGGTCACCTTTGTTATACTTTAATAGCTTTCTAAGAGTTAATCATAGCATTTTCCCAGTTCCATTAGATTCCATTTGGGAGCCAGAGACTAACCAAGCATGCTGTTATTAAAATTTACAAATCAATCTATTTATTAAGCACAGCAACACACTTATGTTGCGTTCGAGCCTACAGGCCAGTTAACCTTTCTCTTTCCCCTCTAACTTGGTACCAGCACCAGGTAATCTTTGCCAGTTTTGAGGTTCAAAAGATACAGTTAAGAACAATTTCCAATACAAAGATTGAGAAGGAGCAGGATCAGATTTACACACACCTTGATCCCATGGGCATTCTGTATTTGGTTTATTTATGCTTTCTTGGTATTACCATTATTGTTTAAGTGTATTAAATAAAACTTAAATAACATTATCCCTGTATGAATTAAACACCTTCCCTGATTTCTCTATATCCAGGTTACAGTTCTCTTTTCAAACTTGCCAGAATCTCAAATGATCCCATAGTTGTTGTATGTTATACTATAAAACAGATGAAAAACTTAAGCCTGCAGAATAGATGTGAGAGCCAGCAGGAAGAAGATACTTCCTTTACACTCAGGCTTCTGCAGAATGAATCAGTAAAGTCGGCCTCATTCATACCTGTCTAAGACACACACACATCTTCCCAGCCATCATGGGAATACTAACAAAAAGTACAAAAGATTCGGAGCAATGCAAACAACATTTTATACTCACACACTCAAATTACCTGTTGAAGACACCGGCCTTTCCCTCTTGGTGGCAAAGAAACAGTCACATTTTCTTACACAGTACACGGGTTCTTTGACAGTTTCTTTCTGTAAGTCTCTTCTCTCTCCTGAATGTTTTCAAAGTCTTATGAGTTCAAGGGTCTAACATAAAGCAACATTTCCAAACCATCTGTACTGAAAAAAGTCAAGAATAAGTTACAACAGCTTTTTGAATCAAAGACACTTGTGATAACAGGCACATCTTGTCTCTGCCACAAAATGTTCTGTATGTGGTCAAATCCAGGTCGAATTTTCCCTCTCTTCCCCTTCCTTATTGACCATGTTGCTACTTGCTAACAGGTTCTCGTAAATAAGTTTTATAAATGTTGTTTTGTCTCCCTTTCTAGCTATTCACATTAAAGAGACCTTTGGAGAGGCTTTGCCTAATTTTATATGACCACATGTTTCTTACTATAACACAATTCTCCATTATCTTACAAACAGGGCTTTAGAATGGGGACTTTCGTGTTTCTCAGTTACAATCCACTCATTTTTTGTACTGAGCCCACCTTTAAAATGGACACTGCTTTTTCCTTGTAGTCTATTCTTCAAAGAAAAAGAAGGCAATTGACTTGTGTGCATCCCAGGCTGGGGGGGGGGAGATTTCAGACAGTTTAAATATCGCATAGAAGTTGCAAACTGTTTTTGAAGAAAGCTGCTGTACCCATCTCTCCTTTTATCAGGGGTCATTTCCTGCTGGAGTGCACCAGAGCAGTGGGTGGCTGGGAAAGGCCTTTCAAGGAATGGGGAGGCATTTAAATGCCTCCCTGTGCCTTCCCCCGCCCGCTCGCCAAAGCAGGCAGGCCAGGGGAGGCATTTCAAGTAGTAGGGAGACATGTAAATGCCTCCCCGTAAGTTCCCCCACCTGCCCGCTGAAGTGGGCAGGCCGGGGAAGGCCTTTCAAGGAGCACAGAGGCATTTAAATGCCTCCCCATGCCTTCCCCTGCCCCACTGCCCACCCGCTGAAGCAGGCAGGCCAGGGAAGGCCTTTCAAGGAGCACAGAGGCATTTAAATGCCTCCCTGTGCCTTCCCTTGCCCCCCTGCCCACCCGCCGAAGTGAGCAGGCTGGGGCAGGCCTTTCAAGGAGCACAGAGGCATTTAAATGCCTTCCCCTGCCCCACTGCCCACCCAACGAAGCGGGCAGGCTGGGGAAGGCCTTTCAAGGAGCACAGAGGCATTTAAATGCCTATCCATGCCTTCCCCTGCCCCCCCGCCCGCCGAAGTGGGCAGGCCGGGGAAGGCCTTTCAAGGAACATGGAGGCATTTAAATGCCTCCCCGTGCTTTCCCCCACCCACCTGCTGAAGTGGGTGAGCCAGGAAGGCCTGTTGAGACCTCCCGCCTTACCTGTCCTGCCCACTAAAGTGGGGTGATGGTGGCAGGGGGTTGATCGGGTGGGGAGGGGTGGGCCGAGGGCACCCAGGCCATGGGCAGCTTGGGCACTCTGGTGGGGGGAGCTTGCTTTGGGTGGGGAGTCTCTCTCTCTCTGTCTCTCTCTGTCTCTCTATTCCTCTGTGTGTATCTCTGCCCCTCTGTGTATGTGTGTGTCTCTCTGTTTGTGTGTCTCTCTCTGCCCCTCTGTGTGTGTGTCTCTTTCCTCCTCTGTTCATGTCTCTCTCTGCCCCTCTGTTCCTCTGTGTTTCTCTCTGCCCCTCTGTGTGTGTCTCTCTCTGCCCCTCTGTTTGTCTCTCTCTCTGTGTTTGTGTCTCTCTCTGCCCCTCTGTGTGTGTGTGTCTCTGCCTCTCTGTCTCTCTGACCCCCCCTCTCTCTGCCCCTCTGTGTGTGTGAGTGTGTGTCTCTGTTTGTCTCTCTCTCTGTCCCTGTGTGTGTGTGCCCCTCAGAGGTGGTTTGCCATTGCCTTCCTCTGTGTCACAACCCTGGGTTTCCTTGGTGGTCTCCCATCCAAGTACTAACCAGGGCTGACCTTGTTTAACTTTAAAGGGTCTGACAAGATGGGGCTAGCCAGGGCCATCCAGGCCAGGGCAACAACAGATTGCTGGCACTTTAAGTATCATTTAATTTGGATGATCACTGCATTTCAAAGGGGGTCAGGTTAATGATGTCTTCAATGGGTCCTTTAAAAATAATTTTGTCAAAGAGGTTCCAAAACTCTGTTCTGGCATTTCTCCCCAGGAAAAAAAAGCCCTGGGAATTGTCTTGCTCACAGCAACAGGAAAAGCTTAGCTTGTATTCACTTGAAGAAGGCAACTTGGTATTTAATGTTATTATATGCATCATGTGTGTAACTCTGTTTTAGGCACACCTCTCTCTCAAGGGGTCAGGTTATTCATAATTTACTAGAGAAGGGAGGCTGTCTCTTCCAGATAGTAGATCTGCTAGCCCTGTGAAACATGGGGTGATTTCCCACTAAAGCTGCCTTGGGGTTGCGCCGCTGTTTGCCCCGATACTATTAGTCAATTTCACACCCGAAGCCGCAGGGCTGCATTTTGACCCACGGCTTTGCCCGATTTCCCCGCAGTTTCGTAATCCTCAAAAAACAGGATTACGAAACTGCGGGGGAATCGGGCGAAGCCGCGGGTCAAAATGCAGCCCCGCGGCTTCGGGTGTGAAATTGACTAATAGTATCGGGGCAAACGGTGGCGCAACCCCGAGGCAGCTTTAGTGGGAAATCACCCATGGAGTATGCAGAATGTGTACCACTTGCTGGAGTGTTTGCTAGTGACTGAAAGAGAAACTTGCAAGAAATTGTGGCTTTTCTTCCATTATTAAAAGTTTTTGCTGAGCATATAAAAAAAGCTGTGATCTTGCACAAGTGCCATTCTCTAATGTCATACTGTTCATACAAGCAGACCATTTATCTGAACAGATTTTTTGCAATAATTTATTTTTCATGTAACTATACAGGTACATTGGTGTGATAAGAAAATAACTTCCTTTGACAAAACAAACCAACTCCACTCATATATAGCAAAGGTCACTGCTAATTTGCCCTTCTAAGAAAACTGGACTTTAAAAAGCTGAACCCAGGAGGCTTTGTATAGCAATTATCACAAAAATAAATAGCAATACTATCTTGATCTGTATTTTCATGCTTGTTGTAGGGTAGCTTCCAGTGATGTCAGGGTGTGTGGCATATATAGATAAGTTATGTGAATGAGTTATGGTAATGAGCTCCTGCACCTCTTTTTCTACGAAATGACCCCTGCTTTTTATAATGTAGTATGGGACTAGTTAACCACCTTTTGGGACCAAGTAGATTTTTTTTGTTGTCTGAGGGATGAGACCTGCCTCACACATCTTGCACACATTGTGACAAGAGGGCTATTAAATAGGCAATACTCCAGTGACATTGGCATGATCTGGCAGGATTAGTTTAGGTTAGATGATACACTTAATTTTATATTGGCAAATGCCCTGAAGCATCTAAGGATGGAGAGGGGTATATAAACCAGACATTGTGGGCTGACAGGCACAACAGCCTCATACCATTGGGAATCATCAGCTGGACTTCCAAGCAGGCCAGTGTGGAAGAAGGTGTTTAGCATATATTAGCATGGTTTGACTTGCAAGCAAGAAGAATGGAGGGGAAGCTGTCTTACTGCTCTATCCTTTAAGCCTAGGTAGGTCTGCCCCAGCTGGCAAACCTAACAGGTAGCCCATCAAGGAGCCACACAAGATGGGATAAAACTTTTTTTTTTAATAAAAACTTTTATTGATAGGATATATTAACATGCTCCATAACTCATAATACTTTTAAATACATCCTTTTCAATTATCCCCTTCCTCCCCCAGTCTTGGCTTCCAGCAATGCTCCACCCCGCTACCTGTTTCATTCAATATTCAATAACAGTAAAACTTATCCCATATTCAATTCTTCTTTTAAAAACATATTAATTCATTCAATCTAACCCTTAGGTAACATTTTAGCTATAATTCAATCATTACTTTCTTTTTTCTATCCTTAATAGTTATCAAAGCAGAGTAACTTATTTCTTACATCCCAATTCATTTCAAGATAGTCTTTAAAGTCTTTCCATTCTATAAAAAAATCTTCATCTTCTTTACCATTAAGCTTCTTTGTCAGTTTGTCCATTTCTACCATAAAAAGCATCTTCTTTATCCAGTCCCATTTTTCTGGTATTTTTTCTTGCTTCCAACATTGGGCAAATGTCATTCTTGCTGTTGCAGTCAAATACCATAACAATGTTCTTTTTGTTACATGCACTTCTTCCATTTTAAGACCTAGAAGTAACATTTCAGGGTTTTTTTCAAAGTACACTTCAGGATCTTCTGTATTTCATTATGAATTTCTGTCCAATAAGCTACCACTTTATCACAAGTCCACCACATATGATAAAGTGAGCCTTCCTTTTTTTTTTTTTACACTTCCAACATTTGTTAGACAAATTCTTGTTCATATTAGCAATTTTTTTTGGTGTCATGTACCATCTATACATCATTTTATAACAAAACTTAATGAAAGTGAATAAGTTGCAGTTCAGCTTTGTCACAAACTTAGTTAAAACACATATGATGTCCGGCAGTGTGATCCAAAGCAGAGTTACATCTTCCACCCACTGAATGTTTCTCTCTCTCTCTCTTTCTTCTTTAATTTTATTATTTTCAATAACAATAACAGCATGTAATATTAACAATAAAAATAGTTATATAGTATAATAATTATAACAACAACAATAGTTCTAAATTTTAACACTTGGATTTCATCCCTGGTTTTATCAGAGTTCAACACACAACACAATAACTTGCATTAATCACTGGTTATAATAGCATCCATTTATCCCAGGACAAGCATGGGGCAAAACTGGGGTGACCTCAAAGTAATGTGGGACCAAAAAAAATACCACAAGATAATTATAGGGGTGAACTCGAGTGTAGTGTAGAATGTAAGCTTGAGGACAGTGCTGAACTAGGATTTAAGGTGCCCTTTTATTGAAGCACTCCAGAAAGTTTGAAATGCCTTTATGCCACCATCACAAGAAAGGTTCTCAAATAGTTTGTAACATTTATATTGAAAATCATCGTGAAAACTGATGTTACCCTTGTTTTTGTTTTTTTACTGGATACTTTAAGATAACTCCAGCTGGACAATGAAGAAATCAAATGGGGAAAGTGGACTAAAATATGACAACAAAAGCACAACAACAGATGATAGTGTATGTATAGATAATAACAGATGGAATTTCATTGGTACATATCTAAGAGGTCATCTTGTTCCCCAAGCCTCTTTTTTAACTAGGTTCCTCTTCCCAGTCTTCATTACAATGAAATATTAATAACTTATGTTTCTGAAAGTTATAAATATCTAAAGCAGCAAAGAAAGAAGAACTTCCACACGCAGAGTGCTAGAGCTATGTGCCTTTAAAGGCTCCATTATGTATTTAAAGGGTAAATTATTTATAGAATTTTTACCACTCTGTGTAGAGGAATTTGCTTTCTGTTACATAGTTTGACTTAGCTACTCATTGGAAAATTTTAGCAGTAACTTCCAAGTGCTTGTTCACATTCATTTTCAGATTGTCATATATATGAATTCAGAATGGCAGAGCCAGTGTTCCTTTCTATTACACAACTTTATGGTAAAGTATGACATAACATCTGGTGTTATTTTGAAATCTGTACAAAATGGAAGATGGTATGTAACTGAAAAAATTTCCATGTAAATTATAATGGGTGTAATACAGTCTCTGTTACTGTTATTGTAGTGAAAGGTCCAAGTGTGGCAAATGTTGATATACTCATGTTAATGTTGAACATTGTTTAAAGAAGTGAATGCCATCATTCACTGGCATACTGTCTGAATTTTTATTCATCTGGGATGATAAAGACATGTCAACATTCACCATATTTAAGACGTTCACTTTAACATTGTCATAAAATGGATCTTCTGGCTTGAGCATAACCTGGCTCTATCAGAACATTCTTTGCCCATAGGCAGGTACAGTTTTAGAGATGTTTGACATAATGATTAGTGATATTTATTTATTTATTTGTCAAATTTATATCCCACTTTCTCTCCCCTGAATGGGCTCGGGGCAGCTAACAGCATTAAAATACACCAATAAAAACAATACAAAGATAGAATAAATAATCATTAAAATATAAAGTGGTTAAAAATCTATCCCCATTAAAATCTATCCACTATCAAGCAGGATAGGATGGGTGGAAGGTGAAGACACAGCTGAAGTACTAGTTGCCTGGTGGATCACAATCACCCAAAGGCCACCTGAAAAAGAGCAGCCTTACATGCTCTGAGGAACTCAGAGATGTCCTGCAAGGTATGTGCCTCTTCAGGTAGCTGGCTCCACGGGGCAGGAGCCACTACTGAGAAAGCAGGCAGTTTGTGGACCAGGGACCTTAAATAAATTTTGAGATGAAGAGCAGAGACGATGTGGAGGATCACGCCAGGAGAGGCGGTCCTGGAGGTATGAGGGTCCCAGTCATTTAGGGCTTTAAAGGTTAGTACCAGCACTTTGAATTGGCACCGGAAACTAATTGGGAGCCAGTGCAGCTAGTGTAGGATAGGTGTTATATGCATTGACCAGGACACTCCTGTCAGCAATCTGGCAACTGTGTTCTGGACCACTTGTAGCTTCCGAAGCATCTTCAAAGGTAGTCCCGTGTAGAGCGTGTTACAGTAGTCCAATCTTGAGGTGACTGTTGAGTGGATTACCATAGCAAGATCCTCCTGAGACAGACAGGAGACCAGTTGGTAGACCCAGCATAATTATGGTTCTCTGAGTTATAACTATAGACTATAGTTCTGCTGGAAACCTAACAGTGCAGAGTTGCACCCTTCTCAGCCCATTGTCTTCAACTGATTCAACTTAACCTAGAACATAGATATTGGCTGCTCCTCCAGTGTGGATCTCCTTGCAGTCTGTTATGCAGTCAGCTGGTGAAGGTGCCTATGCTGCCTCACATAAGGGTCTCCACAGACAGCAATTCTATGGATCCAGACACTACTCTCCCAGTACGGATAGTGTCTTTTGAGAGCCTCCTGGTTTGGGCTTATCAGTGGCTGCTGTTTGGAACAGCCATTGTAAGCCTTGGGTGCTAGCTTCCACTGCCTGCATCCCATTCCACTGCTTCTATGAGAGTTTTTATCCTTTGGCAGGGTTCTGTCAGACTACTTCCACATAAAATTTTGTACACCCATAGATTAGCTCTACTTCCTAGAACAGCTGCATTAGGTTAAGAGGTGTTCTTCTTCTTCAAACATTTACAATTAAGCAAGTGCCATTTAAGATAAGATATAAAATGTTTTATTCATTCTGATCTGACAAAACCAATTCCACCATGTTTGAGGTTATATTTACGGAATCTCCTGTCTTAGCGGCCTTCTTGGCGATCTGCAATCATTGTCAAACCATCAGTTTTTTAAATGTGGCTCTGATTCTTTGAATAAGCTTGCTTTAAAATAATAGGTTTAAGTTTTTCAAAAAAGATGCTCTAGTGTTATCAGATTTTGCACAACCATTAATCCCTTAACTGTTTAGCCATATTTAGGTATAGGTCTGAAAACACGGTAACCCTCACCTCCCTTTCTAGATCTACTGTCTAAGGTTTCACTTATCTGTATCAAAGGATCATGAGATGAGTTAGGGAGAGCAGATGGATCTAAAGATTGAATTTCTAACAATAAAGGAAGATGATCACTCTTCAATAAGATCACCCACAGAGAAGGCTGACACTAGTTGTAATCAATGCTCCCTCTAAGCTGTGGAGTCTTGTGAGCAAAAATTCTGCTTTGTGAGCTACTGGCATTAAAGTTGTGAGAGGGCAATTCGGCTGCTGGATAAATTAGTTTGCTCTGGAGCCATCCTTCCTGAGCCAAGACAAATATGTGTGAGCCAGAGGCTAAAAAATTGTGAGCTAGCTCACACTAACTCAGCTTAGAGGGAACACTGGTTGTAAAGCATTATCATTAGTTAATATATAATCTATAATGCTGGCCCCCATTGAATTAATACATGTAAAGTCTCCAAAATTATCAGTGCCAGGCTGGCTGTTTATAATTGTTAATTTAATTCTCAATCTTAACTTTAGCAACCTCTTCCCTGCAGAATTTGTTTTCTTATCTTTTGCAAATCTTTCCATAACCATATTGTTTATCCAATCAATTCCATCTCCCCCTTCTACCTCTATTGGATGTGCTTGAGTAATATTACCCAATCTTTCATTAAAATCACCAGCAATTATTACATTGGCCTTAAGGAATGCATTGCATATTTTTTTATATCATTTTCCACTGCCATCCAATTTTGATTTAGTTGAATTACACTTAGGGATGGAGGAATATAAACTATGATTATTGTAAAATTATTATTTTCCATCTGGATTTTCACTGCCATAGACAAAGATGAACAGTGTTTCAACTTTGACACATTTACCATTAGGGAGGAGGAAACGAGACATGTCAAGCCAACACTAGCTCTCCATTTTTAGCCATTCTTTTCTGCTGGTAAGAAAAGGAGACATAACCAGGGAGAAAAATATCCTCAGTAGCCCGTGTTTCTTGTAATATTGAATTGAGTTTGATATTCTCTAACCTTAAAGGAATTGTACTTATTAGCCCACCCTGCAATATTCCATGAGCACATCTTAAGTATGAATTTAGGTTGATTTTTAAGTCATACATTATTAGCCACATCTAAGGAGACAATATCATGGAGAATGCTAACATTTATTCTGGATTTTCCCTGTAGGTTTTTCATGCTTGGATTTGGATCACCAGCTTTCTTGATACCAGAGTCATTATTTTCCTTTGATCTAATTACTTGGGCTATATGTATAAACCCATCCTTGGTGGTTGTAGAATTTCCATTAATATTAATATTGTTATCACCTTGCCTAATTCCTGCGAGGGACTGCTACAATTTTCCTAATTTTTGTTCAATATGTTGCTATTCCTTCACTGGAAGATGGCTGAAGGTATTTAGCAGGCTTTGTTCCTGAAAACCTATTTTTCCCACTTCCTTCTCTATATCTGTCTCAATGTGTCTCAAAGGCATAATTTTATTCATCTGCTGCAGGAGGAATGGTTTAAATTTTGATTATAACCTGTCTCCTGGTCAAAAAGGATTTCTAGATCAGTTAATGGGGGCTCTCCCATCTTTTCTGCTCTCTTCTGTAAGGGTGGTTGTTCTAGCTTTGATTTAATCAAGGGCTTTGCTATTAGATTGTTAACAGCTCTTGTCAAGTGAATTCCAAAATTCCTAAAATACCCTAGATGGTAAAACATAATAGAGGAGATTTTTGGTGTGTGTGGGGGGAGATCAGGATATACCATTCTCCATAAATAGGACCCTGATTTTTTTCCTACATATTTCAGATCTATGCCCAACCAATAAGAGAGATGCCACAAACTATTTCTCCCCCTCACACACACACCAATTTATCCATCTGGCCTGATAGGGAAAGATTGTGATCACCACCTTAACTCTATTTAATTGTAATCTATCCTTTCCTTCAGGAGCTGACATAGAGAGGGTGTTACCCAGTGAGGACTTCCTGCTTCTTTATGGAACAATTAAAAAAAATCAGTTATAAACTCCAATTTTTCACATACTAGTTTTAAAATATCAGCTATAAGGATAGTCTGAGTGGCAAATAAATCAAATCCATCTGTTTTCCTTTTGATTTGGGATTCTGTACCTAAATTAATAGAGAAGGTCCACCTTCTGGATCCTAATTTAAACTAAGTCCTTCATTCACATCAGAATCATTCTCCAAAACATCAAATGTTTTTTTGGGGTGGCATAGAGTGCAGTCTATTTAAATGTTTTCCAATCTGTTTTGCTTAGCTTTTATAAAAGGTTCACCATCTATCTATTGTGCCCATTTTCTTTACTCATTGTAAAAAATGAAAAGAGAACAATACCCTCTTTCTAACCTAGGTAATAAACCAACCAAACTTCATGTCTTCAAGGGGGAGGGAAGAATAAGGAAATAGCCAGATAAGCCAGTATGAGCCATCCTCTAGTTACCCCCCGCACACTTGAAACTGAAAATAATAATTAAATACTAAATATAACTAATAGGAGTCTAATAAAATAGCATACAAACTAATAACACCCTAAAAGGACTGAACTAACCTAAACTAAGCTCAGCTGAAAAGAATTAAAATACAACGTACACTCAGCTGCAGCACCCCCCACCCAACACTCCATTGCCTGGGAATAGCAGGGCAAAGACAAAAAGGTTTAAACTAATAAATCCTCTAGGTCTTCTGAAAGTTCAAGATAGTCAGAAAACCAAAAAAAGAAAAGAGATAACAATAAAGAACTGCAAGAAACATCCCACCACTCCCTACATGATTAAGACTAATAAGGAGTGAGAAAAGGGAACCGTCTGTACACCAAAAAGAATCACCTACAAAGGTAGTCCAAATAAAATGGGGGGGGGGAATGAAAGGCAAATCTAAAATAGACTTATAATGAATGGGGGGGAGATAAAAGAAGCAAATAGAAACCAAAAATTAGAGAATAAAACACCTTGAAGCACTGCACAACCTAAAAGCACCAGCCAGACTAGCACCGGACAGTTCCACCACTAAACTGACTTTATTGTCAAAAAGTTTTTCCTAATATCCCACCAGTATCTTCTCACCTGTAATGTGAACCCATTATTCTGACTCCTATCCTCCACTATCAAAATTAATATCATCCTACCCTCCTATAAATCATAGAATCATAGAGTTGGAAGGGACCTCCAGGATCATCTAGTCCAACCCCCTGCACAATGCAGGAAATTCACAACTACCTCCCCCCACCCCTAGTGACCCCTGCTCCATGCCCAAAAGATGGCAACCTCCAGGGTCTCCAAACTGGCCTGGGGAAAAATTGTTTCCTGACCCCAAAATGGCTATCAGCATTTCCCTGGGTATGTAAGAAAAGGCCACAAGAACTAAGCACTGATGCAACCTTTCCAGTTTGGTGTAGTGGTTGAGTGCGTGAATTCTAATCTGGGAGAACCGGGTTTGATTCTTCTCCTTCACTCGCAGCTGCTGGATGACCTTGAGCAAGCCATAGTTCTGTCAGAGGTGTTCTTGGAAACGAGCAGTTTCTGTAAGAGCTCTCTCAGCCCCACCTACTTCACAGGGTGTCTGTTGTGGGGAGGGGAAGGGAAAGGAATTTGTAAGCCGCTCTGAGATTCTGAGTGAAGGGCAGGATATAAGTACAATCTCCTCCTCTTCCTCTTTTTCTTCTTCTTTCTGCCTTCCCTGTCATCATCTGCCTAAGTGAATAGAATCAGCATTGCTGTCAGACAGCCATCTAGCCTCTTCTTAAAAACCTCCGAAGAAGGAGAGCTCACTACCTCCTGAGGAAGCCTGTTTCACTGAGGAACCTCTCCAACTGTCAGGAAGTTCTTCCTAATGTTTAGCCGAAAACTCTTCTAATTTCAACCCATTGGTTCTGGTCTGACCTTCTGGGGCAACAGAAAACAACTCCACACCATCCTCTAGATGACAGCCCTTCAAGTACTTGAAGATGGTTATCATATCACCTCTCAGTCGTCTCCTCTCCTAAACATACCCAGCTCCTTCAACCTTTCCTCATAGGACTTGGTCTCCAGACCCCTCGCCATCTTCATTGCCCTCCTCTGGACATGTTCCAGCTTGTCTATATCCTTCTTAAATTGTGGTGCTCAAAATGGAACATAATGTTCTAGGTGAGGTCTAACCAGAGCAGAGTAAAGTGATACCATCATTTTGCATGATCTGGACACTATATTTCTGTTGATTCAGACCAAAATGGCATTTGCCTTTTTAGCTACCGCATCACACTGCTAACTCATGTTCAGTGTACGGTCTCCTAAGACCCCTAGATCAGAGGTGTTGAACTCATTTGTTATGAGGGCCGGATCTGACATAAATGAGAACTTGTTGGGCTGGGCCATGTGTGTCATACAATGTAATGCCAGGTACCGGAGATTTAAACTTTATAAAGGACAAAAACACAAAGATTTTTTTTTATTTAAAATAAAAACATGCTTAAAACATTAGCTCTGTAAGCTGCAAACCTACTTTTGATTTATTGACATTCACCACAGAAATCTCATGCTCAGAGTTCTGAATCTAGGACCTTAGCACATGGCTGGCTGAGGGCAGCTTGGTGGGCATGCGGTCAACAGCCTCTCTCGCAGGATGAAGAGCTCAGCCAGTGACCAGAGACAGAAGCTGCTCGGAGCCAGAGCCCAGCCCAAGAGCTGTAAGTTTGGGGAGTTGCTCCCCCCACCCCCGTTTATGAGAGAGAAGGTTAGCCTGACATGACTTGTTCTTGAGAAACCCATGCTGGCTCTTCGTAATCACAGCCATCCTTTCTAAATGCTCAAGGACTGACTGATGATATGTTCTAAAACGTTTCCAAGTATAGATGTCAAGCTGAATCAGGTATAGACGTTAATCCCTAAAACTCAGTAAGATCTCATAATGACATTATTTATAGCTGCTAAATGGGTATTAGCTATGAATTGGAAAAGAACCTATCTTGCTTATGATTGATGACTGGTATCTTAAGGTTTGGGAAATACTTTGGATGGACAAAATACCAGATTCCGTATCTCGTACTATTCCATATTTACGCTTTTCCAATACATTGGAAAAGTGGATACCATTTTTAGAATATGCTCTGGAAAATTCTACCTCCCAAAACAGTCCTACTAATTATCTATTGTTATGTATTAGAAGAAGAAGAGGTTGGATTTATACCCCAACCTTCACTGCCCAAAGGAGTCTCAGAGCGGCTTACAAACTCCTTTCCCTTCCCCTCCTCACAACAGACACCCTGTGAGGTAGGTGCAGCTGAGAGAGCTCTGACAGAAACTGCTCTTTTTCAAGAACAGCTGTGCCAAAACTATGGCTTGCCCAAGGTCATCCAGCAGGTGCAAGTAGAGGAGTGGGGAATCAAACCCGGTTCTGGCACTGGCTGAGCTTGGAGCTCTAGAACAATAGCCCACCAGGACCCTGGAGGTGACCAATGAGGAACTAATGTTATGCGAATAGCCTATCGTTGGAAGTTGGGTGTGTTTGGGTGTGGTTTTTGCATACTATTTAAACAGGACTGTTGCCCTGAGGATTCAGTCTTGTTCCTGAAATCACTTAATAAAGTAGAGCTGTTCACTCCAATGCGTCTTGAACCCAGTATTTAATATCTATATTAAGAGGTCATGATTTCTCTGTAACTCTACATCTACAGATATGAGTCTCCTTAAGTTTGTACATCTCTTGTTAAAGGTTATCCCCTCCTAATATTGGCCATTTTATCGTAATCCTGTGAAAATGTAGACACAGAAATTGTTACTTATTACTTGCTTTCACTGCTGAATTGTATTTTATTGGCTTTTTAATCTGTAATACTTATCAGTTTAAAACAATAAAATGTTATTAAAAAAAAAAAAAAAGCTAACAGGTTGGTGGTTACCCAGATCCTCCTTTCCCCCCTTCTTGGAGATGGGGACAACATTTGCATGCCCCCAGTCTTCTGGCACCTCACCTGTTCTGCAAAAATTCTCAAAAATAATGGACAGAGGTTCAGAAATTACATCCACAAGTTCTTTTAGTACCCTTGGATGCAATCTGGCCCTGAGGACTTAGTTTCATTTAACAAAACTAGATGTTTATGTATTACCCCTATGCTGATCCTAGGCTGCAACTCCCTTACCTCATCATGTGTTCTGTTTTTGCCATGTTGAGCACTGTTTCCCTCTCAAGAGAAGACTGAGGAAAAGTAGGCATTGATCAGTTCTGACCTTTCTTCATCATCTGGTACAATTTCACTTTCCTGTCCTGCACTGCAATGGGCCTACCATGTCCTTGCTCTTTGTCTTATTTTGAACACAAGAAAAGAACCTTTTTTGTTGTTTTTAGCATTTCATGCTAGACTAAGTTCATACTGAGCTTTAGATTTTCTAACACTCTCCCTGGTTATTTGTTTGTATGCTTCCTTGGTTATAAGGCCCTCCTTCCATTTCACAAATGAGTCTTTTTTATTTCTCAAATCTTTAGAAAGCTGTTTATGGAGCCACCTTGGCTTCTTTAGGCTCCTCCCATTTTCCCTTCTCATAGGAATCATTTGTGATTGTGCCTTCAGTCATTTGTGACTGTGCTCTTGAGCTCCCTTTTCCTTAAGTATTTTTGTTCATGGCCACCATGACCCAGCATAGCTTTAAGTTTGTTAAAAGTTGCTGAAGTCCAATTTATATGTCTAACTACATTCCCTTCCTCAAGACTGCAAATTCCAAAATTACATGGTCACTATTACCCAGGGTGCCCACTACTTTCACCTCATCAACCAGTTCTTCCTCGTTGGTGAGAATCAATTCCAATATAGCAGATATTATTGTTTCCCTCTCCACTTTCTGGAAAATGAAGTTGTCAACAAGACAAGTCAGGAATTTCTCTGACCTCTCATTTTTAGCAGAGTTGGGACTTCCAACAGATATTCGGGTAATTGAAATCTCCCATGACCACTGTGTCCTGTATCTTTGAGAACTTTGTAATCTGTTCCAGGAGTGTCTCATCCAAGTCCTCTGCCTGGCTTGGTGGTCTATAGCAGATCCCCACCATAATATAGGGCTGCCAGACCTCCTGGCAGGTCTGGCAGGATTTACCCGCCCCACCCCCAAGCTGAACACCCACAGCTACCCCTCTGCTCTTGAGAGAGGGGAGAGAGAGGAACAGCTGCTGCCTCTTGCAAGGCAGAAGCTCCTGGTACCTGCTCTTCCTGAGAGGAGGCTGTCAACTCCTCCCTTACAAGAGGCAAAAGATCATCTCTTGCAAGGCAGGAGCCCAGGGCACCCACTCTTCCCAAATGGGGGCCGTGGGCTCCTGCCTTGCAAGAGGTAATTTGCCTCTTGCAAGGCAGGAGCGCTTGGCCCTCACTCCCCCCCCCCAATCATTAAAATGGAAGTTTAAAAGCGGGTACGTGATGATGTCATGCAGAGTGGCATCATTACACTGGGGTGACCACACCCCCTCCTGGAATGCCCCCTAATCCCCCCGCTGGGAAAAAGGTTGGACCTGACAACCCTACCATAATATCATTATTATTTCTTACTCCTTTTATTTTTATCCAGAGACTTTCAACTGAACTTCCATGCTCAGATTCGTGTATTTTTTCGCAAGTATATACTTCCTTTACATATAATGCTACTCTATTCTTTTTAAGCAATATGTACTCCTCAGTCCTAATATTCCAATTGTGAGTGTCATCCCACCAAGTTTCAGTAATGCCTATTAGGCATCCTTGTCGCCAGTATTAAATACTGGGTTCAAGACACATTTCCGTGAACAGCTCTACTTTATTTAGTGATTTCAGGAACAAGACTGAAGATTCCAGGGCAACTGCCCTGTTTAAGTACCATGCAAAAACCACACCCAAACACACCCTGCTCCCAACAATAGGCTATTTCCATAACATTGTCTCCTCAATGGTTACCTCTATTTCCATAACATTGCCTTCTCATTGGTTACCTCTAGAATCCTGGTGGTCTACTGTTCCAGAGCTCCAAGCACAGCCTGTCTCTTATGGACAGACCTGGGAGATTCCAGCCCAATGCATAACAGTCCCCTTCCTGTATTAGGACTTTAAGTTCCTCCTGCTTGTTTCCTATACTCCTGTGCATTAGTGTAGAGACATCAGAATCCATGGGTTATGTACCCTGAGGTTTCCATTTGTGTACTTACCTCACCATCCCTTCAAGGCTAAGAACTTGAAGTCAGTGGTGGGGATAGGGGATATGGTTAGAAATATACTGTTGAAGGAAAAGAAGGAAGAGAGGAGTGCAGGCCCATTTTCAGTTTTGCCTTTTAGCATGTTGAGAATATCCTCTTTTGGTGTTGTCCCTAAAAAGCACTGAGGGAGTAAAGGCTCATTCACCACATGTTGTATCCCAAGGGCTAGTCAGTCAATGAAAGCATTTCAGAAGAGCTTTGCTTGGCCAGATATACTCCATTCAATATCACAGTACAATCATGTGGGCAGGGTATCCCATTGGCAAAGTGTGATGTAAAATCTACTTTCTGCCTGCTTCCAGTGCATCCTAGGAATTATGAGGTTTTGGGTTTTCAGTTTCAGGGCCAATTTTGCTTCAATAGAGTGCTGCCTATGGGGTGTTATGTATCCTGCACAATTTTTGAACAATTTAGTACAATGTTGGAATGGGCCTTTTCTCAGAAGGCTGGGAACAATAAGGTCACACAGATCATTTTTCTGTCTGTATGTCTGTGAGGTCAGGGTAATGTTTTTGGAGGTTTTTATGGAGTTAGTGAGGGAATTAGGTGTGACATTTGTGGAAGAGAAGACTGAAGGCTCAGCTCACTGTTTAGCCTATTTAGTTATAGGAATTGATACAGAGGTGGAGGCGTGTAGGTTGCCCAGGGAGAAGATGCTGAGGTGTACGGCACTGTTAATGGAGTTGGGTATGAATGAAAAATCACTTTAAAGGACATGCAGGTGATTCTGAGGCATTTAAATTTTGCATGTAGGGTTATGGCACCAAGTATGGCCTTTCTCAGACAGATGGTAGTGCAAAAAGCCCACCACTTGATTAAGATATATGTTTCAGTCAAGGCAGACGCACATATTTGGTTAGCTTTTTTGGCAGAGTTTAACAAGAAGGCAGCAGCAATTTCAGGTCCAGTCCAATGTAGCAGGATGCCATCAATTCGGAGTCTATTTCCAGGACACTAGCATGCCCAGCAATAACCAGAAGGCCAGGAGCAGGAAGGCATTTTGATGGGTCTGACATTTGTGGAATTATTTCCTATTATGGTAGCAGTGAATATTTGCAGAGAATTGTTAGGGATTCAACAGTTTTATTTTGGTGTGTGTAAAGTATTGAGACTGATGCATCATTGAGTGATTTCAGCTCATACCTTTAATAAGTGAATTCAGAAAGTGAGATACTAGGCAAGCCCATGGGCTGCTTAAATGCACAACAAACAATTCCACCCAAACACCCCCCCCACACACCTGTGATTGGCCTATTTACATAATTCTACATCTGATAGCGTTCCTCTTGGATCCTGGTCAGCCGATAGGCTGCCACTAGGATCCTCTGTGCCCATTGTTCCTGGGATCGAAGCTCTGGCTATTTGGCTGACCATGTGTGCAGAGCAACCATGTGCGCAGTCTCTGTTAGAACACAACAGTGTGACAACCAGGCTGTGGTGCAGGTGGTTAACAGACAGTATTCCAGGAATGTGAGGGTTATGCAATTGGTTAGAATATTAGTGCTGAGGTGTTCACAGTTGAACATAGTATTCAAGGCTAGGCATGTTTCTGGCTTGGATAACAATATTGCTGATGCACTCTCTTATTTCCAGGAGCAATGTTTTCATGATTTAGCACTAGGCAAGGATCACAATGAGATGCCAATGCCACCTGAGCTGTGGCACCTTGGGAGGCTGAAGCTCACTGTGCAATAATGGCATCGCTGACACCCAGCAGGAGAGTTGCCTATGCAAGGCAATGTAAGGAGTTTTTGGTTTTTCTCATGAGGGCAGATTTGGAACTCAGTTGGCCTTTGCCAGTTGCCCATATTCAGAAGTTCGTGGTGTCCCTGAAAGTAAATTGAGAACTGAGTCAGCTGGGCTGGGCATGGGAGAGAGCTACTGATGAGGTGTCTTCTCTTCTCTTCTCTTCTCTTCTCTTCTCTTCTCTTCTCTTCTCTTCTCTTCTCTTCTCTTCTCTTCTCTTCTCTTCTCTTCTCTTCTCTTCTCTTCTCTTCTCTTCTCTTCTCTTTTCAGAGAACCACACCCAGAGAGTAGTTGTCAATAGTATTTAACTGGTTGGAGGGAGATATTCAGGCGGTCGCCACAGGGCTAAATTCTGGGCCTGATACTTTTCAATATTTTTATAAATGATCTGACTGAGGGGGTGGAGGGGCTAGCCATTAAATTTGCAGGCACCGAATTGGGAGGAGTATCAAATGCATTGGAAGGCAGAGATAGAATTCAATGAGCTCTAAAGCCAGCTGAGCTCTGAGAAAGAGCAAGAGAAAGAGCTGCTAGAGGGGTGAGTGTTTTTTTATTTGCTTTCAGCTGAGGGGATTTAGCTCAGGGGATTGTGTGGGAGGCCTGTGTTTGGGAGTGTGTGCAAGAGATTAGAGTTGTTGCAGAGTGCTGGCTGCTTGAGAGAAGGTGAGGAAGGGCCATTTTTTGAATGTAATTGAGTGCCTGGTGAATTTGAATAGCTGCTGCCCCACCCTTTCCTGGGGGAGACCTCTACTTAAGGAAGCACCTGGCCAGTGGCATGAGCCTCTGGCTCGAGCTAAAGGGCTCTTTGCCTGTGGCTCTTGGACTAGGGACTCTTAGACTAGGGGCTCTGTAAGAAGCCCAGAAAGAGCCAGATAGCCGGATAGTAAAGTAAGTAGACTTCTACAAAGAGAACCACATAAATACAAAGGATTTTAAAAGGGGGCTTATATATAATTATTCTTTTATCATTTTAAAAGCAATTATGAAGCCAGCATGCCAGCAGGGGCTTGGGGGCTATCCACAGTTTTGCATGGAGTGTCACATGTATGACTACCTGTCACTGGACAGAAGTCTTGGGTGTGTGCTCGGTGCAAGGAGCTCCTGGTTCTCAGGGAATGACTTTGCTCCCTTGAGGCCAAGGTGGCTGACCTGGAGAAGCAGAGACAGTCAGTTAGGCACACGGCAAAGACTCTCGGGGACTTGTTAGATATGTCCCACACTGGATCTGGCAGCCCTGCTGCTGTCAGGAAAAATGAGGGTTGAGGGGGAACAGGGCTCTGTCCTGAGGATAAAGGGAATGTGCCCTCAGAAGGGACCTCTTCTTCAGCTGGTAAAAGGGTATTCTTTTGCACCAAGGAACCATCCCTGGCCAGGGTGGGAGGGGGGCTCTTGGTAGTTGGTGATTCAATCCTTAGGCAGGTTGCCAGGTGGGTGGCAAACCTGCATACTGACTGTATGGTGCCTTGTCTGCCTGGTACAAAGATAGTGTACATTACACGTGTTTTAGATAGGCTGGTAGATAGTGCTGGGGAGGAGCCAGTGGTTGTGGTGCATGTCAGCACCAATGATGTCAGGAAATGCAGTTGTGAGGTCCTGGAGGAGAAATTTAGGCTGCTGGGCAGGAAACTCAAGGCCAGGACCTCCAAGGTAGCCTTTTCAGAAGTGCTACCTGTTCCATGCGCAGGGCCGGAGAACCACAGATCAGGAGTCTCAATGCGTGGATGAGACGATGGTGCAGGGGGGGAAGGTCCACATTTGTTAGGCACTGGAATGCTTTTTTGGAACAAGAGGGAGCTGTACAAAAGGGACAGTCTCCACTTGTCTCAAGAAGGAGCCAGGCTGCTGGTGCTTAAAATCAAGAAGGTGGCAGAGCAGTTTTTAAACTGAATATTGGGGGAAAGCTGACAGGAGATGAAAAGTCTCTGGTTTGGGATGGCTCATCTCAGAGAGATGACGGGGTAGCTGTTGCTTTTCTACAGGGAGATGGATTGGAATTGTCCTCTGAGACTGTAGCTAGTGATATGGACTGCCTGACAGGTTCTCGAGGCAGCAAGAGGAAGGTTGTGGGCTTAACATGTATGGGAAATTATAGGTGTTTCTATACAAATGCTAGAAGTGTCTGAGGTAAAATCAAGGAGTTGGAATGCTTGGTGTTGGGAGAAAAAATAGACATTGTGGGTATATCAGAAGCTTGGTGGGATGAGGAAAATCAGTGGGATACGGTGAATCCAAGCTATATATTATATCGGAAGCATGGGGGGGAAGGGTTGGAGTTGGGGTGGCTCTGTATGTCAGAGAGGGTATACAGTCCAGTAAGATTGAGAGGGTAAGAGAATTGGATTCACTTCTGGAAATGCTATGGGTTGAAATAGTGGGCCCAAAAGAAAACTTAACACTGGGAGTTTGTTATCGCCCACCAGATCAAAAGATAGAGGAGGATTATAAAATGATGAATGAATTAAAGATAGCAGCTAGACAAAAAAAACTGTGTCGTAATAGATGATTTTAACTAGCTATGCATTGATTGGGTCAATATGTGTTCTAGTTGGGAAAAAGAGATTGAGTTTCTATACATTCTCAATTATTGTGCTATGGAGCAGATGGTCATGGAACCTACCAGGGGAGAGGCGATCCTGGATTTGGTCCTAAGTAACGCCCAAGACCTGGTGAGAGATGTTATTGAATTCAACATTTACATGAATAGGGAGTTGGCCAAAAAGATTGACACAACCACTTTTAACTTTAAGAAGGGTAACTTCTCTGATATGAGGGGACATGTGAGGAGGAAACTGAAAGGAAAAGTAGAAAGGGTCAAAAACATTGGGGAAGCTTGGAGACTATTTAAAACTACAATCCTAGAAGCTCAGAAAAAATATATACCACAGGTTAGGAAAGGCACAAACCGGTATAGAAAAAAGCCTGCATGTTTAACAAACAAAGTAATGGAAGCTGTAAAAGGTAAGAAGGATTCCTTTAAGCATTGGAAAGCTAGTCTCAGTGAGGTTGATAAAAGGGAACACAAGCTGTGGCAAATAAAATGCAAGTCTGTGATCAGGCAGGCAAAAAGGGAATATGAGGAGCATATCACAAAAAACATAAAGGCCAACAATAAAACTTTCTTCAAATACATTAGAAGCAGGAAACCAGCCAGGAAGGCAGTGGGGCCCTTTGATGACTAAGGGGCAAAGGGAGTAGTGAAGGATGATAGGGAAGTGGCTGAGAAGCTGAATGCATTTTTTGCCTCTGTCTTCACTGTGGAGGATGGGAAGTGCTTGCCCCACTCCAGAACCGCTGATTTTGGGAGGGGTGTTGAAAGACCTGAGTCAGATTGAGGTGACGAGAGAGGAGGTCCTACGACTGACAGACAACTTAAAAACTGATAAATCACCAGGCCCAGATGGCATACATCCGAGAGTCCTGAAAGAACTCAGATGTGAACTTGTGGATCTCCTGACAAAAATATGTTATCTTTCATTAAAATCTGCCTCCATTCCTGAGGAGTGGAAGCTATCTAATGTCACTCTCATCTTTTAAAAGGGTTCCAGAGGAGATCTGGGAAATTACAGGCCAGTCAGTCTGACGTCAAGTTGGTGGATGGGTAAGTTGGTGGAAACTGTTATTAAGGAAAGAATTTGTAGGCACATTTGATGGACAAAACTATTGAGGCAGACTCAGCATGGGTTCTGTATCTTGTCTTGTCTCACTAACCTGTTAGTGTTCTTTGAGGGGGTGAACAAACATATGGACAAGGGGGACCCAATAGATATTGTTTACCTTGAGATCCAGAAAGCTTTTGATAAAAGTTCCTCATCAAAGGCTCCTAAGCAAGCTCAAAAATCACGGGATAAAAAGACAAGTCCTTTTGTGGATCAAAAATTGGCTAATTAATAGGAAACAGAGAGTGAGTATAAATGGGCAATTTTCTCAGTGGAAGGTGGTAAGCAGTGGGGTACCACAGGGATCGGCACTCGGTCCGATGCTTTTTAACTTGTTCATTAATGATTTGGAGTTGGGAGTGATACGAAGTTGTTCAAGGTGGTGAAAACCAGGGCGGATTGTGAGGCACTCCAAAGGGATCTGTTGAGGATGGGCAAGTGGGCATCAACATGGCAAATGGGGTTCAATGTGGCCAAGTGCAAGGTGATACACATTGGAGCCAAAAATCCTAACTATAAATACACATCAATGGGGTCCGAACTGGCAGAAACTGAACAAGAGAGAGATCTTGGAGTCGTAGTAGATAACTCACTGAAAATGTTGAGACAGTGTGTGACTACAATAAAAAAGGCCAATGCTATGCTGGGGATTATTAGGAAGGGTATTGAAAACAGATCAGCCAATATCATAATGCCCCTGTATAAATCAATGGTGCAACCTCATTTGGAATAGTGTGTACAGTTCTGGTCACCACACCTTAAAAAGGATATTATAGCTTTGGAAAAAGTGCAGAAAAGGGCAACTAGAATGATAAAAGGTTGGAGAACTTTCCCTGTGAGGAAAGGTTGAGGCACTTGGGGCTCTTTAGCTTGGAGAAACGACAGCCGAGGGGTGACATGATCGAGGTTTATAAGATAATGCATGGGATAGAGCAGGTAGAGAAAGAGGTACTTTTCTCCCTTTCTCACAATACAAGAACTCATGGGCACTCAATGAAATTGCTGAACAGTCAGGTTCGAATGGATAAAAGGAAGTACTACTTCACCCAAAGAGGGATTAACACTTGGAATTCACTGCCACAGGAGGTGGCGGCAGCTACAAGCATGGACAGCTTCAAGAGGGAATTAGATAAATATATGGATCAGAGGTCCATCAGTGGCCACAAAGTATAGATAGAGACTCTGGAGCAAGTGATGCTCTGTGTTCTTGGTGCTTGGGGGGGGTGGGTCAACAGTGGGAGAGTTTCTGGTGTCCTGACCCCACTGGTGGACCTCCTGATGGCACCTGTTATTTTTGGCCGCTGTGTGACAGAGTGTTGTACTGGATGGGCCATTGGCTTGATCCAACACTGGCTTCTCCTCTGTTCTTATGTTCTGAACACACTGGAAAAATGGGCAGATGTGAATAAGATGCAATTCAGCAAGGATAAGTGCAGAGTTCTATATCTGGGTAACAAAAATGAGATGTATACAGGCTGGATGGGGGACAAACTTCTGGATAGCAGTGTGTGACAAAATCTCAGGGTACAGGTGGACTATAAGCTAAATATGAGCAGTCAGTGTGATACAATGGCCAAAAAAGCTAATGCAGTCTTGGGGTGTATCAACAGAGAACTTAAACATCCAACTTGCAAGATGTCATAGTCCTGCCATACACTGCGTTGGTCAGGCCACACCGGGAGTACTGTGTGTAGTTCTGGAGGCCTCACTTCCAAAAGAATGTGGACAGAATGGAGTGGGTGCAGAGGAGAGCAACGAGGATGATCAGGAGTGTGGAGACCAAGCCCTGTGAGGAAAGGCTGAGGGACATGGGAATGTTCAGTCTAGAGTGGGGGGGGGCTGTCACTTAGAGGAGGGCAGAGAGCTATTCCTGTTGGTAGCAGAGGATAAGACTCATAATGATGGGTTTAAATTTTGGGAGGAAAGGTACCAACTGGATAGTAGGATTTTTTTTTACAGTAAGAGTTGTTTAGCAGTGGAATTGGCTGCCTAGGGAGGTAGTAAGCTCCCCCCCACTGGCAGTCTATAAGCAGCAGCTGGACAAACCCTTGTCAGGGATGCTTTGGGCCAGCGGTGTCAAGCATAAGGCCCTGGGTGCCGGAACCAGCCCGTCCAAGGCTTTTTTGAGGCCTGCGGGCAACTAGTGCAATGGAGGGAACAGGAGACTGCTCAGGAGCCACTCTGATTGTGGTTTCAGCATGGCGGAACAACCTCATCTGCAGCAATCAAGCAGCATGGGAGCACCCGCCCAGTGCTGCACTGCTGGCTCTCCAGTCTGCCCATATGGGTTTTCCTTTGCAGCCCCCTCCCAGCCCATGGGGCCTTGCAGTGTGGACACACCAACTCGAAGCTTACCAGCTACTGTCCTTTATACAGTTTATATCTCCAGTACCTGGCATTACGTTTTATAGCACACATGGCCTGGTCTGACAAAGTGACATTTATGTCAGATCCAGCCCTCCTAACAAATGAGTTTGACACCTCTGCTTTAGGCTGATCCTGCATTGAGCAGGGTGTTAGACTAGATGGCCTGTATGGCCCCTTTCAGTTTTATGATTCTATGAAAAGATACTGATACCTAAGACCATTAAAAGTTACTTGGAGGTTTTGGCGTTTTAGGCACAGTTGGAAAGTATGAGGTATTATATCGGGGACTTTAGTATAAGGTGGATGTTGGAAGGGTAATCCCAAGACAGGCCTACTCTTAAGGATTCTTGGTGACCATTCTTGCCAGCAGTTATGAAGTTGTGAGTTTCAGTGAATCCAGGGGAAAGCACCCTGTTCTGGGCAGCAGCACTGGCAGCTTTCTGTGCTGCACTGTGGATTAGCAAATATTTGGCCTCTTCTTGTTGGTATGTGTTACAGGCAGCCCTGCAGATAGAAGACATAGTGCTCTTATCAGAAAAAGTGACATTAGTTATATCAAAGTCTAAGCAGACCAGAAAGGTAGAAGTATCAAGTGTTCTTAAAGACCACTGTGGCTCTCCAGTTGTGCCCAGTGTGGGTGTTGACAGTCTTTATGGGAAGAAGGGGAGCATCTTTGGGCTACTTTTTCCAGCTAAGGGACAGTTCTCCAATTACACAGTTCAGGTATTGGCCTGTAACTAGGTGTATTTTGACAGAGGATGGGCTGCCTGCCCAAGAATACAACGCTAATTCATTTCATATTGGCACAGTGTCCACGGCTGCAAGGTTGGGGCTGCCTGAGGAGACAATTCAGAACATCAAGAGATGGAAATCTAGTGTGGATAGAAGTTATATTAGATAAACAATGCATATTGAGAAGCCCAGTCAGAGTAATTGTACTGGGATATTCCATTATATTCTGGACAAGCGGAAGGGCCACATCCAGTGAATTGAGCACACAGTTGGGCCTCTCCCCCCTCACCAGTATCCAATGGTCTCCACCAGATCTTGAAGTTGTCTTCACGTCCTGGTGTCTTGAAGTCCACATATTGTCTTGAAGTCCATGTGTAGTAGCTGGGCAAATCCAACTGGGTGCAAACTTGTTGTTTCATGTTCAGACGAAGAATAATTAGGGATTTGAAAGCAATTAAGGACCTGTGCCCAGGCGTTGTGCTAGTATGAAATGAATTCTTGCAAAGGGGAGTTTGGAGGGTGGTGATTGAGCTTGCCAAATCAAAACAGCCCAGGATAAAATTAACAGGGCTATGGGTGGTTCCGCACTAGACCTTAAATGCTGGTTCAACCCTGTCCCCGAACTTACATTCTACACTACATGCGAGTTCACTCCTGTAATTATCTCAGGGTATTTTTTTTGTTTCCACATTACATTGAAGTCACCCCAGTTTCGCCCCACAGTTGTCCCAGGATAAATGGATGCTGTTATAACCAGGGATAAATGCAAGGTATTGTGTCATGAGTTGAACTCTGATAAAGCCAGGGATGAGATCCAAGTGTGGAAAGGACCAAGATGTAGCAAGGTTTGGGCTAGTGGGGGAGCATATCTCTCTCTCCAGGTCATTAAGTATGATATGCCTCACCTGTATATGGACTATGGTGTCCATCTCTCTACTGAAGGATGTAATACTTATTTAGCTGATCTACATCAAGGCCTGTGGGGTGTTATAATCAGCAGGTGGGGCAAGGGGTGTTAACCCCTTGTTTGCCAGGAACAGAGCAGGTTACTTCCGATAGGCAGAGATAAGCAGCATGCACACTAATCCATCAGGCATGATGGAGGAAATGTCCAGAAGTTGTTTTTAATACCCCACTTTTCTCTACATTAAGGGTCTCAGATCAACTTACAATCACCTTCCTTTCCTCTTCCCACAACAGGCACCTTTTGAGGTAGGTGGGGCTGAGAGAGTTGTGAGAGAACTGTGACTGGCCCAAGGTCACCCAGCAGGCTTCATTTGCAGGGGTGTGGAATCAAACCCGGTTTTCCAGATTAGATTCTGTTGCTCTTAACCACTACACCATGCTGACTCTCTGACATACCATCACTGTATTCACGGTGGGATGGGTCTTAGAGAAACATCTCTAATGCTGAGCAACATTTTTCTGGTAGTGGCTCCACAGTGCATCAGGAGACATGGATGGGGCTGGGGACCTCTTGGCACATTATGTGCAGGTGAGGATAAATAAAGCTGGCAGAAGTTGCTGGCCAAATTTGGAGTCAGGGTGGATTTGCTAAGATGAAGGCAGCCATGGCTAGGTTGCCTAGCATAGCCCACACGGTTTAAATATTAGCATATTTAATGAAGGTGACATAAATCAGTTACTTTCAATAAACTGAGTTAAACCCACATTTTGGTCTTGTGTCTTCATTTTGGTGCAAGGGCACATGCTCCAAATAGACTCATTTTAGATTTGCTTTAAAAAATTGTGTTAAGGATCATGGTAAATGTTTCATTGATTTAAATGTGCCCAAGGTTGGTGTTCCTACTTGATTATAATTCTAGCAGCTTTATAAATAAGGCTATCAAATGTTACACTCAGAAGAAACATAATCCAGATCTCAAGCATGTATATCTGCAGAACAAGTGCATTTAAATAGGGTAACAACAATGGACTGAGTACTTAGATTCAATTTTTATTATTTCATTTTGAAAAGTGGCATTTAAGGCATTAGCAGTGGATACATTTTTCCTCATCTCTTTTATCAAAACAGGCATGGGGAAGCATTGATCAAGGCTGGAAATGTTCCAGGTGTGTGTGTGGGGGGGCAGTTAGCTATTTAGACAAGCAAGCATTTGCTGTGGGCTGCTGAACCACTCACCCACCATTGTATGGGATATCACAGAATTAGCTGATTGCTTTTAAAGGGCCACACAGGAATATTTTAGGTTGCCCCACATTGGCTGGTGGGGAAAAACAATTTTTTTTTTCACTTGCTTCATGATGTCACTAAAAGGGGGCTGGTTTGTTTGTTTGTTTTCACTGCTTAGGCTATAACTACTTGGCAGGGAAGGGCAAGTTGTTCATAATAGGCTGGGGTGATCAGCAAGCATCCTGATATGCCAGGTGTGATGGTGGGTGTGTCTGGAACAGCACATCACTGGTCTTGTAGCAGGGTGGGGCTCATGAAGGAACTCCTTTGGTGCTGAGCAACATCTTCCCAAACCTGGTAATCACCTAGTGGCATATCAGGGGAAGGGGCTAGGGCTGGACACCTCTTAGCACATTATGTGCAGGTGATGATAAATAAGGCTGGCAGAAGACGCTGGCTGAATTTGGAGTCAGGGTGGATCTGCCCTGGCAACAAAGGCAGCCATGGTTAGGCTGCCTAGCACAGCCCACCCTTAAAAAATGTTAGCATATTTTAATGCATTATTATGTAGATCATCCATTTAAATAAACTAGTTAAGTCCATGCTGTTGTCTCGTGTCCTTATTTGGGGGTGTCTGAACTAACTTTCCAAGGATTCACTTCTGTGATACCATGGCATGTTCATAACTGCTGATCATGAATGTAGCAGAATTCTGAGACCCCTGAAGATTCTGGAAGAGAAAAGAAAGTTCAGTTTGGAAATATAAACATCCTTTAGGACATTAGACAGAAAGTGGAGGAGCCAAATATCTGGCAAGTTTTGAGATGGTAGAACAAGGGCTGGGGAACTCAGTGAGGACAATGAGGCAGTGAATTAAATAGATAAGGTAGCAGAAAGAAAGAAGTAGCCAGGAAACAGATCCCAAGGTAAATCAGAGGGAGCAGACAAGGAACTGAGAGAAAGATGAGGCAACAGAAAGCAGAAGAAAACGAGGGACATCATCAAACATAATCCAGTAGCAAAAGGTACTGTGTACTATTGGCAGGAAGATCAACGAATATGGACTAGGAAAGCTAAACTAGAAAACTAGGAGGAAGAACATGGATAGTGGAAATTCTGCATCTTGTAGTGAGTTATCCCTCTTTGCATAGGAGTGACTGTGAAGCAAATCCTATTGGTTTCAATAGCACTTTTAGTTTCATGTAATGTTTTGGGGCTCAAGGTGGAAAGGATGCTTAATTAAATTTCAGTACGCTAAATGAAGTACCCTTTGAAAAGGCACTGGGAAGTTTGGCAGTAGAACAAAGTGAAAGTGAAAATGGGAAAAAGGAGAGAGAGAAGAAAAACAATTATGGTATTTGTAGAACATAAATGTAGACATCAAACATAAAGACTAGAATTTTAAAAAGTCTCTCAGATTACTCTGATTTTCCTTTTCTATGCCAAAAATAACTCTAATCCAACTCTTGAAAGAGTCCCCCTCCCTGCTGCTGCCTTTTAAGAAACTAGACAGGTGCTAAACCCATCTATTATTACAAGACAGTGAACTGTAAACATCCAGCAGGGCACTCCATCACCAATGCTGCAAATCGAATGCTGGGGGATGTTTGCTTTATTCTCTTGGATTTAAAATTGATTGAAATGCATATACAAATGGGATGCCTATCAAAAAGGAACCAGTGACATGTTGATGGCTTATCTTTTCATGCTGACCTAAAGCTTTTTGTTGCTATTGTTTGCAGGAAGGTGACAGCAGGGATGTGTCTGAAGCCACAAAACAAGTGGAATGATTGCTTCCGATTGCAATTATTTACTGTACAGTAAAACTTCAGAATTCTATTTTTCAGGAGTGCTGCTAAGTCATAAATATCCAATGTTCTCAGCTGTGAAAAGGCCTGATATTGTGCCTTTCAAGGCTTCTTACCTATATCCCACATCACACATAAGCTTTTTTCGTCCTTCCAAATTATTAGTTGAACCAGTTCTACTTAGCAGCCCCTGATGCTTCCCAGTTGATTGACAGATTTGTGGCACATTTAACTAGTTAACATATTTATTCTTAGACTTTCTTCTGTTTCTGACCCATGTTTTGGATAGTCTTTTTTTTAGTTCTTCACATTTTCTTACATTAATGCTGCCACACATGAAGGTCTTAGGATGTTTCATTCAACTGAACAATGTATGGGGGGATGTAATCTATTGTCCCATTAAAATGAGATCAGCAAAGACCTAAGCTGCCCCAACCAGAGTTACCCATATCTAAGTCAAAGGTTGTAACTCTGTTTAGGATTACATGGTAGCTCACTTACCAATTACTTTCTTTTCATGTCATTAACTGAGTGGCATACAGTGGCATTCAGGTGGCATTGAATTCTGATTTTGTGCTCAATGCTGTTTTTATTCCAGCAGGTTCCCAAAATTTTATTCCTTGGATTTACCAATAACCTCTTAATTTCCATAGCAAACTACATAGCTGAATCTATGTTTCTGTACAATTATGGTGGAGTCTTCCTCTAGTGCAAAGAACCTTCCGTCAATCTGAGGGAACTTGCACTGGAAGAGAAATGTGTTACACTGCCAGTAGGTTGTATGTATCTATGTATGTATTACGTATTTTGGATAAGTGGAGGGTTTGTTGTATTTGAGGAGACTCCATGTTAGCAAACCAACTCATAGTTAGTTGAATATATGCTAAGAAACAATTGGTCTAAATTATCTTTGAATTCATAAATTAATTGTATTCACTAATTACAAAATCTAAATTTGATTCGAAGAGATATTCATTGACGTGGTATCACTTATCACATTTGAAGTTGGGAATGAATATATGACCGGACAACCATTTCTACATATATGCAGCACTGACTTTCCTGCTGTGTTCTACTGTGATAGCTCTATTCGTCTCTGCAAAGTTTTCTGGAGGTGCCACACTGAAAACAGGAAAAATCAGCACTGTGCATTCTCTGTGGTGACTCCTACTGTAATGTCTTAACTGTAATTGAGCCTATTCTTTACCATGTAAAGCTTGATTCTATGCAGAGGATTGTAAGCTGCAACATTTCTATTGGTCATTCCTATGGAATGGTTTAAAGCAACCAATCACAATTGTAAATATGTTTTATGGAGGGAACAGACCTGATTGGCCTTTATCTCTGCCATGCCATTGGTTCTTAACGTATCTGTGGGCGTGGTTTTGACAGCCCGGATCATTTAAAAGAAGGAGCTGTGCTCCACTTGTTGTTGTGGTTTGTCATTGTGTTCTGATCGTCTAGTTGCTGTTACCAATAAAGCTGAATCACTTTGCTGAAATTACTGCCTCTTGTTGAGTTGCATACTTAACAATTGGCGACGAGGATGGGATTCTAGAGCGGGTAGGCAGCCCCGCTGAACTGGAGGAACAATGGCAGATGAAGACACACACCCAGCTATGCCAGCTGATGCTCCACCCGGTGCGGTGGCCACAATCCCAGCTGCGATGGCCGTCAACCCAGTGTTCGAGGTGTTCGATCCAAACACTGAAGATTGGGACTCTTACCTGACGAGGTTCGAGTTCCACCTGCAAGTGAATCAAATCACTGACGAGGCACGGAAGAAGGCGACCCTCCTGTGCTCCTGCAGCAAAGCTGTCTTCACTGTCGCCCGGTCCCTGGTTGCTCCGACCGAGCTCAGTGCGGCCTCGGGGGACGACATCATGAGCAAGCTAAAGGGACACTTCTTGCCTCAACCGTCTTAAGATCGCAGGTAGGCACGCTTTTTACAAGCACTGTCAGGGGCCTACAGAATCCATCACCAAGTACGTGACTGCTCTTCGAAAGGCTGCTCAGCCGTGCGGGTTCACCAACCTCAAGGAAGCCCTCCTCATCCGTCTCGTGTGCAGACTTCGAGATGAACGCTTACAACAGCACCTGTTTGCTAGGACGGAGCTGACCTATGCCATGGCATACGCTGAGGCCATCGCTGCCAAGGCTGCTCACAGGTCAACACGAGAGGTCCGCCAGTGCCAGGCCCTGAGCGGTAAAGAGCTGTCAGTTCATCAGCAATCGACCAGCGAGTCTAAAGGAGAACCAGATGATGTCTGCAGGACGCGGGATGCATGCCCGTCGCAGACTCAACCGAGAACTACAGCGCTGCGTTCCTGTGCCGGTTGTGGCGGCAAGCATGAGTGAGACCACTGTTGGGCGAGGGAGCTGGTGTGCCGATCCTGTGGTAAGCAATGTAATCTGGCCCGAGTCTGCCGAGTGGCCAAGAAGTCTCCACCTTCTACTCTGTATGCAAAGCCTAAGGTTCATGCCCGGGACAACAACAAGGCCTCCGATTGCTATCAAACCGACACCTACTGCTGTCCGTCCACGTTCCTGGCCACCAGAGACAAGCCCAGCAGAAAGATCTACATCACGCTTCATTTGGACAGCATTCCCTGCACCATGGAGGTGGACTCCGGATCGTCCGTCACGATCATCTCAACACAGATGTGGCAGCGTTTGTTCCCGCGAAGGAGTCGCCACCGTTTGTCTCCAGTCTTTTTTTTTTTTTAATCAAAACCCTCCTAAAAAGGAGAGGAATTTATTCTTTTTATAAATAGAAAAAGGTAGGGTATATAGAGGGATAAAGAAAAGAGCGGAGTGAGTATTCTGTTAAAAAAGGTTAGTTTAAATCATTATAGATACAGTTTTTGGCAATCTCCGTGATTTGAGAGTCTTCTTTTCATCTAACAAAAATTCAAAATAACTCTGTTAATGAGGTTAGTAATGTCCTTTGGGGTTAATTATTAGTCATCTCCATTTTGACGCTTCCCGAACAGTTATTTCTTAGGTTGTCTTCCTTTGGTATCCCTCAAGTTATAGGATGGGCCACCTTTGGTTTTTACTTCTGCTCCGGCACCTCCCTCCTCTGGGCCACTGTCATCTTCACTACTCAAATCTGTCCACGTTGCGAGTGCTGCCTCTTCCTCTGGACTGGCGTGTCTCTTCAGAAATTCCTGCGCCTTGAAGATGGAGTCAATCTTCTCTCTTTTATCCTTGTACTTGAACAAAAGGCCTTCAGGATAGGTCCATCTGTATATGACCTGTCTTCTTTGTAGAAAAGTGGTCAATCCTTTATAAGCTTTCCTTTTCATCCGGATTTCATAAGGCACATCTTTCAATATTCTGATGGTCTGCTCCCCAATTTTCAAGGGCACCGCTGCAACTGCACGCAAGATTTGATCTCTAGTACTCTGCTTGACAAACTTGACAACCACTTCTGCTGGCAGATTATTTTTTTTGTAAATGTGGAGTAGGCCCTATAGACCTTATCAATTTCTTCTTTTAACTCACGCTGATCTCTGCCAGTTACGGGTGCCAAGGCATTCGCAAGTATAGATCTGAGATCTTCCTTCTCTTCTTCTTTAATGCCCTGAAATCGAAGAGTCAGATTCGATTTTTCCATTTGCAACATCAAAATTCTTTTTTCTTGCACATCCTGATGCTTTTCTAACTTGTTGACCCTTTTCTTCACTTTTCCGATGTCTTCCGACGAGACCAAACATTTCTGTGCGATCTCCTCCATCTTCTTTGACGTCTCTGTTAGTTGCCTCTGTTGACTGTTGAGAACACCTTCCATATTAGTTAAAGTTTCGCTGATTTTCTGTATCTGGACCAGCAGAGGGTGCAGTAGCTCGCTTGTCTGTTGACTGACAGTCGGCTCTGGAGGGGATTACCCGGACCGGAAGTCCCGCCTCCCTTCTTCTCCGTTTTCAAAGGGACCTTCTTCATGGCAGACATTTCTTGTATTTGTTTACTTTATAAAAGTTCGTGACGCGTCGCTCGGGAGTCCCGCTAACTCATTCGCTTCAATGGCACCCCAAAGGTAATTTCGCCAACCCTTCTTCCCTTTCGTCCCCCTTAGCTTTCTTATGCAAGTCCCGCTTCTCAGTGGGGGGGATTCCCCCTCCTCCCAGCCGCTTATTCGCTTACGGGGGAAGGGCTCGGGTTTCGCTTCAAATTCAGACCTCCAACTCACGGTTCCTGCTGTTTCTTCTTTTTACTTTGATTCATCGCTGTTCCTCACTCCTGTTGGAAATCGGTGGCATTGCTAAGTCCCATTACGGGCACACCGCAGCGGGGCCGATTGGGGCGGGGAGAAAGCCTCAATTTCCCGGCTGACTGCCGGCAAAGAGGCTACTCCCCAAGCGCCCCCGGTTTGGAGCCTTTGCCTAAGGCTCACTAGGGTCTTGCAAACCTGCAAAGACCCCCCAAACTGCGTGTGGGCTAACCACCTCCGGGAGCTTCCTGAAAGGTGACTGCCATTCGCAATGCCGGAAACCGAAACCCGTTTGTCTCCAGTCTTGACCCGTCTGACTAATTTCCAGGGCAGGCGCATTCCCTTGGCAGGGAAGTCAAGTTTCCTTGTGGAATTCAAGGATCGAAGAGCAGAGGTATTCCTCCTGATTGCGGACGGTGAGAGGGTCAGTTTATTGGGCTTAAGTTGGTTCGAGGCTCTGGGCATTGCCTTTACTGGTGTTAACCAAATATGTCAAATTAAAGGGGAATGCTTGTATAGTAAGTTTCCTGAGATGTTTGGTGAAGGGCTTGATCAGTATACTGGATCCCCGGTAACTTTCAACTTAGACCCTTTGATTCATCCAATAAGGTTAAAATATCGAAAGGTGCCTCTAGCCTTGAAGGCTAAGACAGAGGCTGA
The DNA here is from genome assembly GCA_029375565.1 of Gekko gecko. Classification (NCBI taxonomy): domain Eukaryota; kingdom Metazoa; phylum Chordata; class Lepidosauria; order Squamata; family Gekkonidae; genus Gekko; species Gekko gecko. Next base: position 147,624,038 of record JAPDNY010000003.1, on the reverse strand, counting down.
GTTAGACCAACTTGTATTGCAAGGTGTGCTTGAACCAGTCCCGTATGCTAAATGGAAAACCCCAATTGTAATGCCTGTTAAATTTGGTGGCTCTGTAAGAATTTGCGCCGATTACAAATGTACACTTAATCGGGCTCTGCAACAGCATTCATACCCCGTGCTGGTAATCAGCCATGTGTTGGCATCTCTGGGTGGGGAAAAGGTGTTTGTGAAACTTGATCTTGCACAAGCATATCAACAGCTCCCTGTGGATGACACAGCTGCAGAGGCATAGACCATCGTGACTCACAGGGGTGCATTCAAAGTTAAGCGTTTGCAATTTGGGGTCAATGTGGCCCCTGATATCTTCCAGGGTTTGATGGAAGGACTCCTGAGGGGGCTACTAGGGGTCGTACCGTACTTTGACGATGTGTTAGTTGCTGGCGAAAATGAAAATGAGTTAATGGCTCGGCTCCGAGCGTTATTGGGTCATTTCAAAGAAGTTGGTTTATGAGTAAAATGCTTGAAATGCTATGTGGGGGTAAAACAGGTAGAGTTTTTAGGGTTTTTAATAGATGCTAACGGAGTTCTCCCCACACCTGACAAGGTGTCAGCAATCAAAAACGCCCCTTTGCCACATTCTAAAAAAGAGCTGCAATCCTTTTTAGGTATTCTTAATTTTTATCATTCGTTTTTACCTCATAAGGCATCAGTGGTGGAGCCATTACATGCAATCCTGCATAAGAATGTATGGTGGGAGTTGGGGGAAAAGCAAAGGCGGGCTTTTACTGCTGTTAAAGACTTGCTGTCATCAAATGCTGTATTGACCCATTTTTGATGAGGACAAAATGTTTGTGCTAGCCGCCGACGCATCCCCTTACAGGATGGGCGCTATACTCAGTCATGTTATGCCTGATGGCTCCAAGGCGCCAATCACTTACTATTTGTGGTCTTTGACGACTGCCGAAAAAAAACTATGCACAGATCGATAAGGAGGGCCTCGCCCTGATTGCTGGAGTTAAGAAATTTCATGACTTTGTCTACGGGCATAGGTTCCTCCTTGTTACTGATCACAAGCCGCTGCTGGGTCTATTTTCACCAAACCGCCAAACGCCAAACATTTTATCGCCCAGGATGCTGAGGTGGGTGGTCTTCTTGGCGGCCTATGATTTCGAACTGGAGCACCAGCCTGGAAAGGCAATTTGGCATGCTGACACCCTCAGCCATTGTCCATCCCAGGACTTGGACTCTGACCAGGACCTTGACGTTCTGGCCATCGATGAGTTGCCTGAAGTCCCTGTTACCTCAAAGGACATTGCCGCTGTGTCGGCCAAGGACCCTGTTCTCATCTGTGTCCTTAATTGGGCGTGGGAGGGGGTGGCTGGTGGGAAAAACCTTTTGTTTCACGCCAAAATGAACTGTCCGTGAGCAATGGTTGTTTATAGTGGGGAAGCCGTGTTGTAATTCCCGCCAACCTCAGGGAGCGGGTGTTGGAGGCATTGCACTCAGGCCACCCAGGAATTGTACACATGAAGGCCCTTGCGAGAGGGTACGTGTGGTGGCCAAAACTGGACGAGGACATAGAGTCCTGGATTAAAAAGTGTATGCCATGCCAAGAGTCAAGGCCCAAATCCCCACTGGCTCCCATTCAACCATGGGAAAAGATGCGGAGGCCTTGGTCATACCTCCACGTCGACTTTGCTGGACTGTTTCAGGGACAAACGTTCCTAATTGTGGTAGATTTGTTCTCTAAATGGCTTGAGGTGGTGAAAATGCATTCGACCAGGGCAACCTCTGTAATAAATGTATTAAGAAAGCTGTTTGCAACCCCCGGGTTGCCTGATGTATTGGTCTCAGACAACGGGCCACAATTTGTTCCTGGGGGAATTTGAAAAGTTCCTAGCTGATAATTTAATCCGCCATCTCACTTCAGCCCCGTTCCATCCTGCCTGTAACAGGCAAGCCGAGTGGATGGTATGGTCAGCCAAAGAGGTGTTGAAGCGCCTGATGTGCGGGGACTGGGGGCAGAAGCTCTCCTCCTACCTCTTAAGGCTGCATATAACACCGTGTTCAGCCACTGGTAGGAGCCCCACAGAGCTTCTTATGGGTATGACCGGCTCCACCCGGACTTAGACCGATCCAAGCCTAACCAGGCTGAGGTCCGGGGAAATGGGCGAACCTTGGCAGTGGGAGACAAGGTGTTCACCCGCAACTACGCTGAGGGACAACTATGGCTGCCAGCCATAGTCTCTGCTAACTTGGTTTCACGTTTGTATGTAGTCCGGCTTCCAGATGGACGGAAGGTGCGGCGCCACATAGACCAGCTGAGGGAACGGTGGGCAGACTCAAGCCTGGAGTCATACCCTGAACCTGAGCTGGTTCCCAAAGAGCAGTGAAGGCCCCCGACAGAGGAGGTGAGTGCTGCAGAACCCAGGATGGAACAGGAGTCTGGGCAGACCCCAACTCCTGCTTCCGAACCCTCTGGTGTAGAGACCCCAGAAGAGTCCACCAGGGCACCTGATCCCAGTGTTGCTCCACCACTGCAGGAGCAGAGACCTCTGTGAAGGTCTGGCCGAAGTTGCTGTGCCCCCTCCTATCTAAAGGTTTATGTTTGGCAAGGAAATGTTCCATCTTAGGGGGGAGGAATTGTAATGTCTTAACTGTAATTGAGCCTATTCTTTACCATGTAAAGCTTGATTCTATGCAGAGGATTGTAAGCTGCAACATTTCTATTGGTCATTCCTATGGAATGGTTTAAAGCAACCAATCACAATTGTAAATATGTTTTATGGAGGGAACAGACCTGATTGGCCTTTATCTCTGCCATGCCATTGGTTCTTAACTTATCTGTGGGCGTGGTTTTGACAGCCCGGATCATTTAAAAGAAGGAGCTGTGCTCCACTTGTTGTTGTGGTTTGTCATTGTGTTCTGATCATCTAGTTGCTGTTACCAATAAAGCTGAATCACTTTGCTGAAATTACTGTCTCTTGTTGAGTTGCATACTTAACACCTACATTGTGGAACTGTCTGCTTGGGGCTATAACTTATATTGTTTTACAAAATGGTAAAATAGAATTGTTCAGGAGATCATTCTTCTAGGGAGCAGAGCTATGGTTTAATGGGTCAGCTCAAGAGATGGTTTTTATTAGACGTAAAGGTTTCCCCTACATTGATTGTTTTGGTGCCTTAAAGAAATATATATGCATATATAGTTCTTGTTTGCTTTTTCCTTGATCTACAGTCCCAGCTCACTTGCATTATTTTGTCTATATAGGAAGCTTTGATGCTAGATTTAAATGTTGTTATGTTGTAAACTGCTTACTGAGTTACTGATACCATTATACTTTGTAATTGCATTATTGATTGACTGAAAGTTTTATTTTAAAAAAACAGAACATACTCATAATCAGCCTTGAGTCCCAATGAGAAAGGCGGACAATAAACAATAACTGCTGTGTACTGCCTCTTTAAGAGGTGATCCCAGTAGGCCTCAGAGCAAGCAGGAGAGTAGGAGGGACTCAGGGCTTCTCTTCTCAGTCTTCCTGCTAGCAGCCTGCATGAGTTTAGGGCCTACTAAGAATCTGCAGAACCAGGCCAGGACAACCATAGTCTAGAACTCTAGAAACAGCTTAGTTAGGTATTGTTATTCCTTATTCTGATAGCTAAGTTATCTGCCCTACAGTTACTGTTAATAAGGAGGCCTTCACCCCAACAGAACTGGGTGTTTGTTGTTTACTCCACTCAAGGCTATTTTGGGGCAGGAATGCACAGGAATGGAGTTCCGGCTGGCTCCTGAGTTGGCCATGCCCAGCAGGAACTCATTAGCATAATAGGCCACACCCAACAGCAGAAACTCATTAGGATTGGCTACATTTGGGGTGTGTGGCCTAACATGCAAAGGAGTTTCTGGGTTTTGAGCAACAAACAGGGTAAAGAAAATAAGAAGCAAAAGATAGGTGTGGCTGGATGACCACACTGCTGGTAACATGGGGGTGTGACCTAATATGCTAATGAGTTTCTGCTGTTGGGTGTGGCCTATTATGCTAATGAGTTCCTGTTGGGCTTTTTCTACAAAAAAAGCCCTGGCTGCACTACACAAAACAACAGTATATCATTTGCCTATTTTCTTGTGCATATTTTTTACCATAATGTCTACAAATACACAGGTTTTTTTATAGCTAGCCACAAGATAATACCGTTATGCATCCTAAAAGAAGTGATGGTATTTTTTTCCCAGGCCCCCTAAGGGAGTCCAAAATTCTGTTGGGGAAAGGGCAGAGTAGAACAACTTGCACAGCCAGCCTAATCGGCAGAAGGCAAGGAGCAGTTACTTAAGCCATCTCCATCTCCTGGCTGCAGACTTCTTGCTGCAGCTGCTTCCTCATTCAGTCATTCTGGGAACAAGAAATACAGGGCCAACCAGTTGCTATATGAGGATCAGCAGGTATTTTGGAGGCTTTCCTTCATATTGTCTTAGAAGGAGGCTTTCTTTTGCTTCTTTTCACTTGATTTTTGGGGACTGAGTGTTGCTTTAATTAGGCCTAGTCCTTAAAGAGTGGATAGGCCCTAACTAGGGATTGTAGGAACAGTGTGGGTTGTTAGTGCGTAGGTAAGGATAATTGACAAGCACCTTGTGATATCTCAAGATGAAAAGAGGCTTACCCAAGCCAGCAACTCATTGTTTGTGTGATCAGGAGGGGCTGAGAAAGGGGTGCTAAGCATCATCATCAGTGGAACTGTTCATAGCTGTACAGTTTGGGGCAGAATGCGATGTGGTATGTCTTGGTACAAGTTTTCTGTGCATGCTAAGATAAACACAGCCAGAAGAGAAGATGGGTGTATAACCCCTTGAGTCCTAAGTGCCCGGTTCAAAGTCCAGGGTAATGTTCATAAACTCAAAATGTAAATCCAATTTATTTAAATACAACACAAAGCAACTGTGAAAGACATTCCCAAAGATATCAATACTGATTCACTAACCATTGTCTCAGAGCAGAGTCCTACTCACAATCCACTTTGCAGAAGGCACAGACAGCATCACCTGTTCTTTCTGGGGCGAAGCCTGGAGCAGAGTCCCAGATGTCAAGAAAGCCTTCTTATAACAGCAGGAACTCTTCCTGTGAAGATGCTGGATGAGTTTTTAAGCTTGTTCGTTGCCCTAGGACCAGTTCCCTTTCCTCCTGGCAAGACGAAGTGGGGCAGCTCTGTACTAGGCTGCTGATTTCAGTGCAGTCAATGAAGAGTTCAGCTGTCAGCAATTCCTGCTCCTCAGCTCTTCCCAGCTACTGCAGCTCTCCCAGGGAGGATTGTTCAGTTCTCCCCAACTAGCAATTTCGGCTCTGTCTTCTCTGTCCTTTTGGGATCCAAGCTTTGCCCTTCAGAGCACTACCTTCTATGCTTTTCAGTCAATATGCCCTTCTTGTCCTTTCAGCCAGCCCAGTCCTCCTTTATACCACCATTCACTGACATGGTGGTGCTTTCAAAAGCATGCCCCATGAGCCTTTGCTAAATATGAAAATTAACAAAAGCCTATGTACACATCAGCTATCTGCTCATCCGGTCTATCTAAGTATCTGTGGTCTACTAATCAGACCTAGGCCCCAAACCCTTTTTCCAATACAAGCATAAAGGTGAATTAAGAGAGTTGGCTAAAATATGGGCCACCAGTAGAGGTGACCTGTTAGTAACCAGGGGTGCATTGACAATTTAACATACAGAACATTTTTCCAGTAGGCTACTTCTCACTGGCAGCTAGGCCTCAAGCCAAGTGTCAGCAACTCTGCCAGCATCTCAGGGGCTATTTGGCTCAGACTCTTCAGCAGCAACAAGAATTGGTGTCAGATCACTGTTTAGCTCGTACACTGCAACCAGTTTGTTGGATGAGACAATGTGTGAGTCAATGCCAAATTCTGGTACCATAATGCTGGCTTGGAACACCACAGGGCCACTCAGCTTGGCTTGCTCCTGGGCCATTTTGAATTCCCATTCATCCCCTGGTAGTAATCCACATTAGTGGAAAGGATTTAATACTCATCAGATCAGGGTGGGCAGTAGGGTTGATAAAAACCTAGAGGAAAAAAATAAAATTCTATATGTCTGTGCCTACATCTCTCTCTCCCCCTTTTAATTTGTCAAAAAGAGCAACTGAAGCTTTTCATGGCACATAGGCAAATAATATCTTCTGGTAAATACCATCCCATTAAGCCTCCATTAAAGGGGTAGGACATTTTTTTCTCCAGGTTGTTGGCAACCCTAGGGAGTGAGGAAAAACTTTTCACTTGATACTTGTGGTCAGGGGTCAGTTTGTAGAAAAAGAGGTGCAGGAGCTCATTAGCATAACTCATTAGCATAACTTATTTGCATATGCCACACCCCTGACATCACCAGAAGTTTGTCAGAAGGCAACACCCACCATTCAGGCTCCACCCCAAAAATCTCCAGGTATTTCCCAACTCATCTGGTGAGCCTACCTGGAGAAAAACTGTTTCAAAACCACAAAAGCACAAAGAAAAATTGTAGCAGGGGATCAGCTTTTGTGAGCCACTGCTCTCTTCTACAGATACTTCATAGCTGAAGAAGTGACCAGTGATCCAGTTATGAACAGAGGCTACAGATCCCTCATTTGCAGAAGTCTACAGATATGGGCAACATCCTCCTCATTTGCTACCTACATGTAATGGTTGATGACTCTGTTTCAATGTATCTGAAAAAGAGTGCAAGAACACGAAAGCTTATACCCAGAATTAAACTTTGTTGGTCTTAAAGGTGCCACTGGACACAAACTTTGTTCTGTTGCTTCAGACCAACACGGCTACCCACCTGGATCTATGAAAACCAGAATTATTCGAGAGGGCTCTTCTACACAGGCAATATGGTTACATTGTACAAAAGATTTCACAAAGTTACTTGAACAAATTATTAGGGTAGACTCAACACCTTCTGTCCACACATGCTTAAGGTAGGATAGCAGCTCAATGTTTCATTAGCAGTGGTACTGAAGAATATCTGTTCCAGTGCAACAGAACAAAGTTTGAGTTCAGTGGCACCTTTAAGACCAACAAAGTTTATTCACATGAAAGTTTAGACCCAGAATTAAACTCTGTTGGTCTTAAGGTGCCACTGGACTCAAGCATTGTTTGGCACATTTTGTATTTATTGACTGTTAACCTTTATTTAAGCTGGTTATAGCCTAACTCATTAGCTGAAAGAGAGAGAGAAGGAGGGAGGGAGGGAAGGAAGGAAGGAAAAGAAAAAGAGAAAGAGAAAGAGAAAGAAAAAAATGGAAAGAAAGGGAAGGAAACAAAGAAAGGGAAAGACGTGGGAAAAAAGAAAGGGGAGAAAGGGAAGGAAAGAAAGATAGAAAGGGACAGAAAGGGAAGAAAGGGAAAGAAATGGGGAAAAGGGAAAGAAAGAAATGTGGGAAAAGGAAAAGAAAGGGAGCAAAGAAATGGAAAGAAAGGGGAAGAAAAAATGGAAAGAAAGGGAAAGAAAATGAAAGCCTCTGTGTATGTTTGCTTTTCCCCAAGTTTTAAATCCCCCCACCATTAGTTAAAAAGGAGCTTGAAGGCTTACATTTGAAATGTCCCCTTTCGGCTGTGAGTTCCCAGGCTAGAGTACTCACTCAGCCACTGGTTCTCAGGCCCATTCAGCATATAAAAATGAAAGTAAAACAAGAGGACCAAAATAAATCACACAGATATTAAGGGAAGAGCAGACTGTTCCATTACACATAGCTTTGCCATTGGCTTCTGCTGGCTTGGTGTGGGGAGAGACAAGGCTGAAATGGGCTTGGATCTCTTAGATTCAAGCCCCTTTCAGCCTTGCTCTGGGTTCCCACTGGCTTGGGCAGGGGGAGACAAGGCTGAAAGGGGCTTGGATCTTGGACTGAAGAGGAGGTGGGGAGACATGCCTGGCTTGGCTGCTCGGTCTCCTCCAGGTGCCCCGCAGCTGCAGGGCACCTGGAGAAGCTTAGGCAGGGAAGCCAGGGATTTAACCCCCCCGTCTCTCCCTGCAAAAATGGAGAGGCTCAGGGGAAAAGGAGGGCATGTCTCCCCACCTCTTCCTTCTCCAGCGAGCCCGCCACAGGAGGTGGGGATTCATGCCTGGCTTGCCTGCTTGGTCTCCTCCAGATGCCCCATGGCTGCAGGGCACTTGGAGGAGCTCTGGCAGGGAAGACAGGGATTTAACACCCCCCCCCCAGTCTCTCTGCAAAAGCGGAGAGGCTCAGGGGGAAGGCAGGCATGTCTGCCTCCCTGTGCTCCCTGTCTCAAGCTAACCTGCCATGCTGGGCTGGCTGGAAATGGGGAGGGCATGGAGGCAGTCATGCCTGGCTTCCCTGCCCCAGCTTCTCTAGGCTGTGGGGCACCTGAAGGAGCTTGGGCAGGAAAGCCAGGGATTTAAAAAATCCATCTCTCAGCAAAAGCAGAGAGGCTCAGGGGGAAGGCAGGAGCTGGGGGCGGGGCTTGCCGCCACCTGGACTGCCGGAGCAGTGCTCTGGGGCGCTCTGCCCCCAAACAACCCCTGCTTGTGGTGCAGAAGCAAGCTAGCAGTAGTAAAGTTCCATCTGAGCTAAACACTGATTTCCTCTCCCTGCACAGAGGTCTAAGCCCTTGAGCACAATCAGCCTGCAGCCTGTGTTACATAGCCGCATCAAGATGAATCAAGAGGAGGGGGTGTGGCGTTGGCGCGGCTCATGGCGGACGCTTTCTAGAGGAGCTCCGACTTCCCCTGTAAACCTCTCCCGATCGTTTGCCAGACATCGAGAACTGTAAGCCTAAAAAGCAATGGTAAAACACGGTGATTCTAAAGCTAAAGGTAAAGACGCTGATCTCCCGAATTTAAAAGCCTTTTTTGGATCAGCAAAGGAAGGCAGCGTTAATAAGGGACTCTCTGAGGCTTCTAAAATGGCGGCAGAAGGCGGGAACCCTCACACAGCCCAAACTCCCATCTCGATGAAAGATCTCACGGAGCTCTTTGCCTCTTTCAAAACGGAAATTTTAGCTAACATTAATTCATTACTGCAGCCCATATCAGAGCAAATGAGTTCCCTTCAAAATACCATTCAGAAAGTCTCTCAGACGGCAGAAATGGCTCTTGAGGTATCAACAGCTAATCAGGAAGATATTAGAATTCTTCAACAAAAAGAAACCTGGGCTAAAGACAGGATCTTATTCCTGGAACATAAAGCAAGAGAACGTTTCCTTAAATTTAGGGGCATTTCAGAACAAGCGGAATCAAATTCAGAGCTGTCTACCTTTTTATCAGGCTGGCTAGCCACAATACTTCAATTAGAAGACGGGGTGGCTCCCATGATAGTTAGAGCTTACAGGCTTGGCTCTCCTGCTGCTGAATGCAAGGGGCCAAGGGACATTTTAGCAGAGTTCCTAGATTTTCGCACCAAAAATCTTATCCTCAGAGAAGCTAAAACAAAAGGTAAATTTAAATATAAAGGCGAGGAAATCACCATATATCCTGATATTCCGCCTGAAGCGTTACAAATCCGTAGGAATCTTAAACCTATTACACAAAGTCTGAATGAAGCTGGTTTGCGCTATCGGTGGCTTCAAACAGATCACCTTCAAATTAAACATCGAGGCTCTGTTTTTCAGGCTGATGACATAGAAAGTGGATGGGACCTCCTGCAAGCGGTAGGTCTTGAACCTATGCAAATTTCACAGGATCCCCAAAGGAATAAACGCAAAAGAGCTTCCCCTGGAACTCCACATCGATGGAGTAAAATTCCTGTGAGACATAATCTGTCGCCTTAACTGTTCATTATTCTACCTTGATATGTATTTTACTGCTTCGCATGTTTATTTGTTCATGACGCTATGTTCTCTGTATTTGGCTCTCGTTTAATAATCCTATGTTTACACGTTCGGGCGAAGGGGAAGGGGGAAGGAGGCTTCTTTGGGATGCCTGTTTATAGAGGGAGGTTCCGGCTCTTTTTTTGCTTTATTTTTTTAGTTTGTTGTATGGTCCAGACGATGAGGCCCGTAAGGCCTTGTGCGATTGTGAATTGCACTCAAAAGGACCCTTTTTTTGAAATTTCTCATAGGGGGAGGGTGTACTCTGTTTACCTACCATGTTTTCTTAATCTTTTGCTCTCCCTCTGGTGTTTTGAGGGTATTTTTGGGGTTGGGGTGGGCGGGAGAGGGTGGGAGGGCAGACAGCAGCTACAGCTTTCAATGGCTTGCAGGTTGTTGACATTATTGATTTTAAGAGTTAATCTCTCAAGGTTTCTTGTTTGTTCACATAATTCAATGGTTCAGGTAATTATATTGATGGCAAAAGGCAGCTTATCTCTATTTTTATTCTCTCAATCTGTGGGTTATAGGCCTCTTACTTTAAATTTCAATGCTCAACTTTTTCCTCACGGGCTAGGTCTGTTTGAGAAATTTCACAATTCTGAGGGACTTTAATGGCGTCTGACTCTGTGAAAATTCTCACTTTAAATTGTAGAGGCCTCCATAATAAAATTAAGGCCAAACGGATTGTTTCTGATCTTAAACGAATGCGAATTAATATAGCTTTCCTACAAGAAACTCACCTTAAAAATTGCAAAACCGTGTTGCCGTCCAACTGGTTTCCTATTCAATTTAACGCAGGTGGTACTTCTAAATCACGAGGGGTGGCCATATTATTGTCCCAATCTACAAACTTTACCCTTGATGCTAAAATGTCGGATATTGATGGTCGTTTTCTTTTCATAAGAGGCAGAATTAATGATCTTTATATTACTTTGGCTAATGTCTATGCTCCTAACCACGGCCAGTTTGATTTTATAAAGATGGTATTGCGCAAACTTTCTGAATTTCAAAAAGGTCCTATAATACTAGGAGGTGATTTTAATTATGTAATGGATGTAACAGTTGACAAATCAAATGGTCCTAAAAAACTTAAGCATCGTAAAACTGCTTCTCAACAAGCTTTTCCAAGATTATTAGCAGATTTTGATTTACATGATATATGGAGGATCCAAAATGGCTCCTGTCGGGATTATACATATTTTTCTCCTAAGTATAAATGCTATTCCAGACTTGATTTCTTTCTAGTTTCATCTACACTCTGCTCCAAAATAAGCTCTACGGACATAGGTATTCAACGATGGTCGGATCATTCCCCTGTGATATGCTTACTTAGCACGAATAATACACCACGGCCCAGGCCACAGTGGTCCTTCAACAAATCTTTACTATATAATACCAAGGCTACAAACAGACTCAAACTTGAAATTAATAATTTCTTTGACATCAATCAGCAATGTGGAATTCCTTTGAACACGGTGTGGGACGCTTCCAAGGTGGTCGTCCGAGGTGCTTGCATATCACTTATTGCGGCTTTAAATAAAGAAAAGAATCAGAAGAAAATGCAACTTCAGCAACTTATTACGCAATTAGAACTGCAACACAAAAGAACATGTAACCCAAAATTATATACCAAACTTTTACACCTTCGCAAACAATTGGAATCTATGGACGTGTTCAACATCCAAAAAGAAAATCTGAAGTGGAAACATGCCAGAACAACCAAGGGTCCCAAGGTACTCCGCCTTTTGGCTTGGAAGCTTAAAAAGCAGCAATCAGAACGATTAATCAAATGTCTAAAAGATCCCAAGGGTAAGCTGCACACAACAACTTCAGACATCCTGCGGGTGATGGAATCCTTCTTTACATCTCTCTACACCTCAACAAATCCTTCGCAATTCGATATCAGCACATACCTCACTTCAAACGCTAAGGTCCCTGTTTTATCAGAGGATCATCGAGTTTTTTTGAATGCCCCTATTTTGGAAGATGAAATTCGACATGCTATCAAATCTATGAAAATCAACAAAGCACCTGGCCCTGACGGTTTCATCGCTGAATTTTACAAAAACTTTGTGGACACTTTAGTTAAACCAATGGGATCCCTTTTTAACAATATTCTAGCATCGGGAGAAATGCCTTCGTCGTGGCACCAAGCTAACATCATTTTGCTACCCAAACACGGAAAAGATACGTCTGATCCGAAGTCTTATCGTCCCATTTCCCTTCTTAATTCGGACTATAAAATCTTCACTCAAATTCTTTCAGAACGGCTTAAGCACATTATTGGCTTCTATGTTCACACGGACCAGACTGGCTTTATTCCTTCGAGAAATATCACAGACAATATCCGTAAGACTCTGGACCTCATACTCTATAGTAGAAAACACAAAATTCCGAATACTATGGCTCTTTCCCTCGACATTGAGAAAGCCTTTGATTCTGTGGAATTTCCATTCCTTATTAATACGCTCACAGCGATGCAATTTGGAGATACTTTCATGCAAGCAATTCAAGCAATCTATTCATCTCCAAAGGCTACCATCCTTCTCAACGGACAACGTTCTAATCCTATCCAACTCCATAGAGGAACTCGCCAAGGCTGTCCTCTTTCGCCATTGCTGTTTGCATTCATGATGGAACCTCTAGCCAATAACTTACGTTGCTTATCAGGTTTTAAAGGTATTCCAGTAAATGGCAGGGAATTCAAACTTAGTCTCTTTGCTGATGACCTCGTTCTCTACATTTCCGAACCGCGATCCTCACTTCCAACTATTATCTCGGCTCTTACCACTTTTGGAATGATCTCCGGTCTTCAGGTCAATCAATCTAAATCACTTATATATCCTTTTCACATGACTGCAGATGCGATAAATTATATTAAATCGTATCACTCCTTTCAATGGACGACTACATACTGGCAATATTTAGGGATCAAAGTACCTCTGGACCTTGCTGATTTAATACATTGTAACCACGTCACCATTTATAAAGAAGCCTCTTTTCAAATGAAGAATTGGGATCTCAAAATGCTCACATGGGCAGAAAGACTCCAAGCAATCAAAGCATTTATTTTCCCCAAATTCTTGTATTGTTTTCGAGCTCTTCCTACTTTGATATCTAAATCATCCATTTTAAAATGGCAACGGTCGCTCTTAACCTTCTTTTGGAACTATAAACGTCCCCGGATTAATTTTGCATCCTTGCGTCGTCCACCTGCCAAGGGGGGAATAGCATTCCCGGACCTTCATACTTATTACTCTGCATCAATACTTGCTACTCTAATTCGTCAATACCACAATGGCAATTGTCTGGACTGGGCATTCATTGAGGACCATTTCTCCTCTTCTAAGAACTTCAAAGAAAGTTTATGGTCGTCTTCACGCATTAAGTCAAATCAACTCTCAACTAGCATTTTTTCTAATGCGACTATGTCGATCTGGTACGCTAAACGCTACAACTTATGTCATTTGGGCTCACAACTGACAACGTTTACTGGACAAGATTGGTTTCTTCCTGCACAAGCACTGAACTCCTTTGCTTCTTGGAAACAAGTAGGTCTTACAAGATTCATAGACATTGTAATCAAAGGAAAACTGGCCTCCAAGTCTGAGTTGGAAAGGAGAGGCAATGTGAAGATTCCTTGGTTTGAGTATCTACAGCTTCAACATCTTATCTATTCGTCTCCCTTTGCCTCACAACTCAAAACTCCTCTTCTGCCATTTGAAAAACTCTTAGCTGATGTCACCTCAACCAGAGGGCTGATAGCAAAAATCTACAAAATTCTACTTACCTTGGGCTCCGACAAACTGCTTTACTACCAACGCTCCTGGAACAGTGATCTACAGCTCACACTTACTGCGGATCAATGGGAAACGGTTTGGTAATCAATTAACAAGGTTTCCAAATCGTTAACTATCTGTACAATGGCTCAAAAAGTTTTATTCAGATGGTACTTGACTCCGGTTCAGCTTGCCCACATATCCTCAAGTTCATCGCCGCTATGCTGGAAACGGTGTGGTCAAAGAGCCACTTTTTTCCACAATTGGTGGCAATGTAAGCATATACACCTTTTTTGGTCTGTTATACGGTCAAAAATTATTGAGATCACAAATTACAACTTACTTCTTGATCCATCGCTGCTGTTGCTGGGCCTCTGGCCAGACGATAAACCGCCTGTAATGACAAGAGACCTTATTAATATTCTTCTTACAGCGGCCAAAGCTGTGATTGCACGTTCTTGGAAAAACTCTAAAGCACCCTCAGTGAATTCCTGGTTTAATACAGTTTGGGATTACTTTCTGTTGGAAAAATGTTTGGTTTATTTTGATGTTAATAACAATGAGAGAGATCTATTTAACCCTTTAGAAAAATGGTCAGTTTTTCTGGATAAATTTGACATTAGTCTGCCTCAGAAAAATTCATTTAATCTGTGATGATAAGCTGCCTTTAGATTATAGTGCTCTTAGTTTATAACTTTGGTGTTTAATGTTTTGTTCAGAATACCTGTTATATAAGACTCTTCATTGCTCCTGTAGCTTGCCACTTGATATTTGATATGTTATGTTAATCTGTGAATATGTATCTTACGCTGTTATTTTTGGTTTAAAATCAGTAAAAATTGTTATAAAAAAAAAAAAAAAGATGAATCAAGAGGGGAACTGTTCCTTTTTGTTTGCTTGTTTTATTGTATTATTGTACTTTGGAGGATTTTTTTTAGAAACTTTGGGTCCCTTTGAGGAGAAAAGCATCAAAAATGCAATAAGTAAATAAAGTCTGAGGGAACCCACATGTCTGATGTCTTCTGTCTTTATTCCAGTTTGCAAGGGCAAAGACCCGTTGTTTTATGCTAGATAACAAATAGAAAAGAAAGGTCATGATCTTATGATTGTCATCATGATGGGGGGGGACACACACCTCTACTAAAGTTTCAGATTTCTTTTTGGTTCTCTGTCATTTGAAACGTTGAATCTAATATAGCCATTTTAATGTCCTTTGTACAATATTGATTTTCTATGTAGCATTAACTTACTCTGTCAAGATTGTTTATTCATCCTATTTGTACCATTCATCTTCGTGTACAGTCTCTACAGCTAATGCTGTCATTATGTTTAACTGTATTTCCATGACAGATCACTATTTTTTTCCAGTTTTCTGAGTCCCCTTTAGGAAAAGAAGGCTAAAGAGCCCAATCCACTTGCACTATTGTACAGCATCTGCACATGAAGGAATTCCATATGCCTTTTTTCTCACTCTCTCCCACCTATCACTTTGGAGCATGAGTATTTCAGGACAGCAAACAAGGTTCCCATGATTTTCTTCTTTATTTATTGCATTACTTGGCAGGCAGATGGGGAAGATACATCTGTCATTCATTAACTACAGGATTTATGCACTAATGGTATGTCCCAGTGACATACTATTAAAATATATATCTGCAGCCCGAATTCTGTATTCTCAGATATTGCTGCTCAGTTTTGTCAGGCAGCAGCATAATCCAACTTTTCTTACAATAACCTTGAAACCACAGGACATCACTTTGTGCATGGTTTTCTATTATGTTACTAGGGGAGAAAAGAAAATGCTGCCTGCTAAATTCTGTAACAATATGCCACAACACCTTTTTCTTTTCACTGTTGGATTCCCCATTTTAGTGTTTCATATATGTCATTCAGATATCTTTTTTCTCTTTCTTTTCGAATGCTAAGAATCTCATTTCTTGATATATCCCCACTTTCCTTTCATGTATATGAACTTTCATAAAGGAACCATTTGTGCCCCCAATGCCAGTCTGAAGGACATATTTATTAAACTTTTCAGAGATCTCTAAAGATAATTTTCATTTCTAGATTCACAATTTTGGATGTTAGGCACAATTCAGTTGCAGTTGTGTTGGGTGATAAGAGTGTAACAGAAAATAGATTTTTAAAGTAAAATTTAAGTACGTTCTATAGAAAGTAAGTTCTATAAGAACATAAGAGAAGCCAATGTTGAATCAGGCCAATGGCCCATCTAGTCCAACACTCTGTCACACAGCGGCCAAAATATACCAGGTGCCATCAGGAGGTCCAGCAGTGGGGACAGGGCACCAGAAGCCCTCCCACTGCTGCTCCCTCCAGCACCAAGAATAGAGTGCATCACCTGCCCCAGACTGAGAGTTCCCATCTATACCCTGTGGCTATAACGTATGATTTTGAATATAAATGGTTATAGTTTATATTTTACTTTTTTATGTTTGTAAATTGAAATAATTTTTTAAAAAAAGAAAATAGATTTTGCAGGCCTATCGAATGATAATTTCCCTCAAGTTTATACAGGAGCAAGGGAGGAGAAAGTTATTTGCATTTGCAGCAAGACTTAGTTCCTAATTCCTTACAAATAGTTCTATTTTTTTACATTCAATTTTTCTTTTAAAAAAATTGAGGAAAGACTATAGAAGTGCATATATCACTCACATCACAAAGGATGGATAGAAGGAGCTACACTTAGAAGAACAAACTTGACATACACTTTAAGTAGATTAGTCTGTAAGGAGCATCTTGTACGCACACAAGGATAAGGTGTATAAAGATTCTCTGGAGGTAGCTTTGTACTTTGGAATACAGGCGCTAAAACCTGGGGCTTGGAAAAAATCATAGGGTTGTCTATTCTCTCTAATAGGTTTATCTGGGGGGTTCACTGAAGTGCTCTATTATGAAACCTATGCTGGAATTCTCAATACCCAATTAGCTTTGAATGTTACATAGGAAGCAAAAGAAAGCTACAAAGTCTTGAGAAGGACGGGCCCAATGTATGCCTTGGCAAGTGAGCACCAACAGTCTCCTCTCTAATATCCAGTGGTGTAGGAACTCTATTGTTGCAAACATAATAGTGTCTTTGCTTGCCTACACAGACAGCATGGTGTCTGCAGATCAAACATTTCCCTATACTTTGTTAAAGCTTTCCATATGAAAAGCACTCTAGGAACACCATAATCCTATTCTTTCAGCATATTTCTAGAAGAGAGATAAATAATTAAAAAATTATTTTCTTTTCTCCATGTGAAGCTACTGTGATCACTTTATACAAACTGAATTTTTTAAAATAATGATTTCTTCTGTATGTTTAGAATTTGCAAAAGTGTCAATGTGTGCTTAAACGCCCTAGCTCCTGTATTTAGGCATTTCACAAAAAGAAACCAGTAATCTCTGTCAGTGTTAAGTGTTTGGCTTTATCTTAAAAAAAGACATATTTTGTATATCTTTGTTGAGGGTGGCTCATTACAGTGATGTGAAAAGAGCTTTCTGGTGAAATCTTGTCTCACAAGGAAATGGATAACAGTTCAATATCCATATATCCAGCTTGGACACAAAAACATTGCAGCTAAAACTTCCCTACATGTATAGGTTCATTTTCTGTAAAATCAAATCACCCATTTTCAATCAGTTTCAATGACCATTTTGAAAATTCACTCAAGTATAAAATATTAAAAACAGAGGTGAATTTAGGTTTTTAATATGAGCTTTAAATCATCAGCTTGAATGCCATGACAGCAGCTTCCCCCCATTTAGCTGTAAATACTACAGTGATCTGTCTTGCCCTGTGTAAACCAGCATTCTAAGAACTGTTTTGCAACATCAGGCCAACAATTGATTTAGTTCATTTTATGGTCTTCAACAATAGCCAGAATTTACAGGCAGGTATTATTAGACAACCCCACCATATATGATGAATAAAATTGCATAAAACATGACTAGGGTTGCCAGGTCCCATCTTCTCGCCAGTGAGGGGATTTTGGGGGTGGTCCAGGAGGAGGAGGGGCTGTCCCCAGCATGATGTCATCATGCAGAGTGACATCATTGTGTCAGAGACACAGCACCATCAGAACAGTCCCACTCCTGTGCTCTTCTGCTGCTGTGGAGAGTGAGGGTATCAGGGTGTCAGTCTGAGGAGGAGGGAGGTGATCCCTTGTTACCACCAATGGCCTGCCTTCTTGTTTGGGGAAGTTAGCTATGCGGCAGGATAGGCCAGAGGGGTACAGGAATTGCACACCAATTGTATACCAAGGTCTGACACAGTAGGAAAACTCCAGATTTGAAGAGTAAATTAAATAGTTTTTATTAAGGTTTTTCCCTAATTACAAGCATTCAAAAAGAGCAAACAATACATAACTAAGAAAGCAGAGATGATTGATAGTGAATAGAGGGGTCAGTTACTGGGTAATACTGCCTGTCCAGATGTGCAGAAGTCCTTGAAGAGAATAACGCCAATAGCCAGTGTTATGAGCGGGGGGGCAGAGAAAAAGAGAGTGGATATGTGTGTGAAGGAAATGGACTTCAGAAAACAATGCTGACCAATAGGAGGTTTTGAGGGGCTTGTCTCAGGTGAACACAAAAGATTACCTGGGCCAATCCTGGGTCCCAGGGATGAGGTATCAGGAGAAGCCAGACCTACATGCAACCAATGAAGTTCCAGAGGGACAGAGTCAGGCTTAACAATGGCCTTGATGAGATTAAGCCAGGTGCTGGGTGGCTAGTTGAATGGGTTTTCTGACCACTAATGGTCCAGTCAAGACAGTTTGAAAAGGTTCCCAAATATAGACAAAAGGTGGGAGATGTGTCCCTGCTTAAGATCAGGAAGGATCGCTAACATTTGAATGTATGATTGGTTATCTTGGTATCCTGAGAGATGGAGCAGGAAAAACAGGTTTGGATACAAAGGATTCTCACATAGACATGAGGTCACACAAAAGGGCTAGGTGAAGTTCTGGAGACAGAAGGGCTATGTGCCAGGTGGCAACTGAATAGCCTTTAGAAATGCAGATATCTACCTGGTGGAATCCATTGTTTCATATGTATACTTTTTGCTGGGGTGGGGGAGAAGACCGGAGGGTCTTTCCTCTGAGGGCTGCCGTTTATGCCACCTGAAAATGGAGACCCTTTTTCAGGGGTTTTGCTGTGGTTCAGAACCAGGAGTGTCTTCCTTGGTCTGGTTTGTGGGTCTCTGGCTCAGGTTAGAAAGGAGGGTGCCCCTGTTGTTGTGGCTATCCTAGTGTGAAGGCAGCACCTCTGGGCTACACCCTTAGAAGGGACCCCCTTCCTTGGGTGATGGACCAATATCCTTTCATGTCAAGAATATCACCCTGGGGTTGAGGGGAGGTGGGATTTTGGTAGTGGGTGAATCAGTGGGATACAGTCATCCCTTAGTATAAGCTCTATAGGCAGGACAGGGAGGAACACATTGGAAGAGGCATTGCATAATATATCTAAGAGGGCATAGTATCAAATATGTTTGAAAACACTAGGGGAATAAACTCTACAAGAGAAGTTATATGGGTGGAAATACTGGGCACTGGGGGTTACTTAAAACTAGGGGTGTACTATTGCCCACTTGATCAAACCTTTGAGGCTGATCTTGAGATGGAGAAGGAAATAGGGGAGGTGACTACAGCAGCCAATGTTGTGATACTGGGGGACTTCAACTACCTCACATTGACTGGGTAAACATGCTCAAGTCATGTTGTAGAGATTCCTAGACTTCAAAAATGACTGTGACCTGGAACAATTGGTTACAGACCCAACAAGAAGGGTAGTAATCTTGGACTTTGGAGAGGGACTATGGCAGTGGTAGAACATCTGCTTTTCATGCAGAAGTCCCCAAGTTCAATCTCTGGTATCTCCAGTTGAATGGATCAGGTAGTAGGAGGTAAGAAAAAATCTGCCTGAGACCCTGAAGAGACTCTGCCAGTCTGAGTAGACAATACTGACCTTGATGAATTGATGGTATGATTTACTATAAGGCAGTTCCATGTGTGTACAAATGTGTGTCTTGGTTCTGAGTGGTGATCAAGACCTTGTGAGAGATGCAGAGGTTGTTGCACAAATTGTTCAGCATTCATGTCAATGGAAAGTTACCTCTAATTTCCAAACCTGTTTGATTTCAAGATGGAACTTTATGAAAATGAGGGGAATAGTTAAAAGGAAGCTGAAAGGGAAACACAAGAGAGTCAAATCCCTACAGGATATTTGGAAGCCATTTAAAACCACACTAATGGAAACCCAAATAAAATGCATTCCCCAGGTTAGGAAAGACACTGCCAGTTCCAATTCTAAAAGGATGCCTACATGCTTAACAGAAGAAGGAGGAGGAGGAGGAGGAGATTGGATTTATACTCCGCCCTTCACTCAGAGTCTCAGAGCAGTTTACAAACTCCTTTCCCTTCCCCTCCCCACAACAGACACCCTGTGAGGTGGGGCTGAGAGAATTCTGACAGAAACTGCTCTTTTTCAAGGACAGCTGTGCCAGAGCTTGTGACTGACCCAAGGTCACATCAGCAGGTGCAAGTGGAGGAGTGGGCAATCAAACTTGGTTCTCCCAGAGTAGAGTCCGTGCACTTAACCACTACACCAAACTGGCTACACAAAACAAGTTAAGGAATCAAACTCGGTTCTCCCAGATTAGAGTCCGTGCACTTAACCACTACACCAAACTGGCTACACCAAACAAGTTAAGGAAGCCATAAAAACTTTAAAAACCCTTATTTTACAAAGTGGCAGGTCCCAAGGAACTGAAAAGGAGGGACCACAGGCTCAGGCAAAAGAAATTTGAGTTACTAATTAGGCATGCAAAAAGAGAATTTGAGGAACAGCATATCTATATATCTTTATCAATATATCTTTATCTATCTATCTATCACCTAGAACAGGAAACAAGCCAGAGAAGCTGTTGGGCCTGTCCAATGTAGGAGGGGGGAGAAGTATTAGAAGCCATTATGGAGGCGGGCCAGCATGATCACTAAGGCGTTACTGCTGGAGGGGCCTCCCTCATGGCTTTAAGCACCCTGGAACTGCTGCTGCACCTGACAGACAACTGTCTGTTAGGTGTAGGAGGTGGGGGGAGTGTGTTGGAAGCCATCAGAGAGACTGGCCCAGCAGCATCACTAAGGTGATCTTGCTGGGGCAGTGTCCCTGATGGATTAAAGTACCCTGGTCCTGCTCCTACCCCTGACAGACACTGGCCTGTCTGGTGTTGGAGGGATTGTATTTAAAGGCATCAGGTAGGCTGGGCCAGCAGCAGGGCTAATGCAGTCCTACTGAGCAATCCTCCCTGGCAACTGTAAGCATCCCACCTCCTCTCCTACACCTGATAGGCAGCTGCCTGTCCAATGTAGGAGGGGGAAGGGGAGGAGTATTAGAAGCCACTGTGGAGGTGGGCCAGCAGGATCACTAAGGCATTACCAATGGGGTGGACTCCCTTGTGGCTTTAAGCCTGCAACCACTGCTGCACCTGACAGACAACCACCTGTTAGGTGTAGGAGGTGAGAGGAGTGTGCTGGAAGCCATCAGAGAGGCTGGCCCAGCAGCATTACTGCACCTCACAAGCGGTTGTTGGCCATTCCTGAATTCCTCAACTGCTGTTAGCTCTGTGCAGTCTCCTGTAACTGTTTTTTTTTTTTTTTTTTACCTCAGAACACTGAGCTCTGCAGCTGACCAATCAGAGAGCGGGGGGTGCAAGGAGGCAGCAGCCTGGCAGCCACATAGGAATCAATGGGGGAACACATTTTACCACTTTTGACCCACTTAGGGGTCAAATTTATAAAAATCCCTTCTTAGTGAGCACCCACACCATGGTAGGAGCTCTCTCCCAGAATTTCATGTTTCTAGGTCCAGGGGTTTGGCCTGGGTTTTGATTTTACAGTGAGGGGACTTTCTTTTATATAGATAGATAGATATAGATGGTGTGGCCTCATTTGGAATCCTGTGTACAGTTCTTGTCACAGTATCTCAAAAAGGACATCTCAGCTGGAAAAAGTACAGAAGAAGACAACCAAGATGATTAGGGGGTTGCTGCTCCTTCCCTATGAGGACACTTTGAAGAGTCTGGGACTTTTCCATTTAGAGAAGAAGCATCTAAGAGGAGGCATCATAGAGGTTTATAAAACTATGCACAGGATGGAGAGAAATGACAGAGAACTTTTTCTGCCTCTCATCAAATAATAGAACTTAAGGATTTCCAATGAAGTGATGGGCAGTAGATTCAGGATGGACAAAATGAATACTCCTTTGCACAATGAGTGATTAAAATGTGGAATTGGCTGCCAAAGGATGTAGCAATCACCTAATGCATAGACAGCTATAAAAGGGGATTAAACAGATTCATGTAGGATTGATCATTCAGTGGCAGCTAGCCATGGTAACTAAAGGGAACCTCCACTTTTAGAGGCAGTAAACTTCTGAATACCAGTGCCAGAAGACAACATCAAAGCCTCAGTTTCTATGCCCTATTGTTGGCCCTCCAAGTGGAACTAGTTGGCCACTGTATGAGACAGGATGCTGGGCTATATGGACCACTGGTATGATCCAGCAGGACTCTTTATGTTCTCACATTTAACTTGTCAGTGATGCCTCAGAACCCTTCTAAAGGCTTTGTAGATTGGCCTGTGATGGACAGGCTTGTTCCACCTCTCTCTGTGAACAACCATTGAAATCAGATGGAATGTTGGAAGGCGAGCTGTCAAGTAGAGCCTCTCATTCAGTTGGACCAAGATCTAGAGCTATGTAGAACAGAGATGACAGCTTGAACCAGTCAGTGAGAAAATAGTAAACTGAAAGAAAATAATAACCCGAAAGGAAGACAACTTGTAAAAACAGACTTGGAAGCGTGAATCACATACAGTTCCCAATATTAAGTGTTTAGAAATATCATATCTGTTTACTTGAATCACTCCAGTGTTGGTTTAAGCCTTCAATAAAAGTTAATTCTTTTCTGGTTAATCCTGCTGACTGAATGTGTACTGCCTCAGGGAAAGAAACATGCACGTGTGCACATGTGCATGCACACACACGCACCCCTTTCAGTCATCAGCCTCTCTATATACATGTACATATGAATAAATGATAGTAGCATGAGACTGAAGCAGTGTTTGGTTCCCAAGGCCAATAGCTCTGTGAAATGTCTGAGTAAGTGGTGGTTGATAAGGGGAATGGGTCCTCCTATCTGTAGCTTCTCTGAGAATGAGAGAAATAACCCAGACAGTCAAGGCTGTCTATATAGTAATAGAGAACAATATAAGTGGTGAACTGTGACTGCCTGAACTGCCTGTATCCCTGAGGTTGTGATGGTTGGTAGTGCCTGTGAAGTGGGGTCACATCCCGCTTTCTTTTGTTCCATACAAATTAAGGAGAAAGGGCTAGAAGAAAAAAATTAAAAGAAATAATAGGAACCAGGGTAAAACGCACATCCCTCTCCAGATTAGTTCTTTCTTTTCCCCTATAGAAGTAGATGGAGCTAATATGTTCCATTAACTTCTGCTGAACAGACATGATACAAGCCTGTAAATCCAGGGGTAAAAATGTTCATGGTTTTTGGAAGGAATTTCACTTTAACTCTGTAACTAATAATTACTTCACAATCTTTTCCCAACAGCTTTCCTATTATATTAGTTAACAGGCTGAATACCAGTCTATAGATCTATGCAGAGAAAGCAAATGATCTCCATTCAAATAAATCAAGTCAGGGGAACACACTTGCTTCCTGACATTCATGTCATCTCCAGCCTCCAGAGCTGAGTACAAAGGTTACCCTCCCCCATGTACTCATTCCTGCTGCTGCTATCATCCTCTACTCCTGTATACCACCTTAGTAGGTTCTGTATCTTGGCCCTTTTCTTCCTTTCACCTCCCCCCATTCTTCCTCTATGCTTGGGTCATCACATCAAAAACATTTCATATGAATGTCTGAGGAAACATGTTCTACATCTCAGTGCCATCTCAGTGCCAAAACTCAGTGCCATCTCAGTGCCAAAACTATGTGACTATGAAGGAAATGGCACAGAGGGGGAAGGATTTTAGCCCATCTAGTAACTCGTGCATGCTCATTAAAACTGATTTTCTTCCACACCATGCTGTGAGCCCTAGAAAGGACAAAAGACAAGCATTTTCACTCTGTAAATATTTTTCCTTCGAAGTGTAATGACCCCACTGGGTGGCTGTATTTCAACTGGTGAAACTAGGGTGTCCTCTCACATAGCTGTTTCCCAATCCAAATTGGGGCCCCATGTTGCACTATTAGCCTTTTAAAAAATCTGTTAAGCAGGACTTCTGTATTGGCTCTCACTTGTAAAAACAAACATAAACTGACTCTGATTGCAGAGAAAATTGAAGGAATATGGCAAATAATTTTCTCTGATACTTGCATATTGCAGAAGACATCCAATGGATCAACCATTTATAACACAACCTTTTTTTCTGCCCAGTGAAGCTCTTTATTTAAACCCCAACTCTTTATGTAGTGCTGAATAGTGCATTCTCAGCTTTTACAAAATGAGGGTTATCTCTCTCTTAGCTATTCTGGGTTGACACACCACTTAGCAACGGATGCAGCTAAACAAACTGGAAGGGATACATCCTTCTGCTTAATGAAGGGCACATCTGACTGTCTCCACTTGTTTTTCTGTATTTTCACTCCAAAGGTTTCCGCTGTTCTGAACCACAAGCTGACAACCTCTTAGGATTTTTTAATGCTATGCTTTTCATTTCTTATAGGTCCATTAGCTTGCAAGTTGAATGAAGAGCCTTTTAAAATTCACGATTTTTAATTCCAGAAAGCTATATTATTATAATTTTTAGCTTCTTGTCATTAGCTGGATTGCATGTTGCTATGATGAAAGGCCCATTTAGGAAGCACAATGACTGTCAACTAGTATTGAAGAATTGATTTGCAAAATCTGTGTGTATTGTTCAGAAAAGCCTTTGGGAGAAGCTATTTGCCCAGAAAAAAACTGGCAGAATTTAAGGGAGAATTCATTTCTTATACCACCTAGTGACTGATTTTAGCAAAGAGTCCAGGTGATAGCACTTCAGTTGTTTATAAAATCACACTCAGTGTCTATTCAGAAATGAAGCTTTATTTGGCAAAGACCCTCATCCAAATAAATGGCAGAGTCCTTTTAATTTCCTGTCACCCATTGGCACAGGCAAGTCTTATTAGCAATGATTCTGAAGTTCTTTTAAAGGCTCAGCATGTGGCAATATTGTTGTCTGCTGAAAATCATAGATTAAATGATAACACAGATGAATCAAATCACACAACTACTCTGTTTCAAGAAAATAAACTATTTTGGATTCTCTTATGAATTCTGTTTCATCCTGGAAGCCACTAAGATCTGTGTGACAGACTGAACAAAGCATCTTTTATTACTACATCAGATAGCCGTGTGATTGTTTCTTTAAAAGGCTCTTTGGCATAGAGGCCAGCACAAACACTAATACTTTCTTTTAATAACTTAGCTGGTGTTGGCTTACATTTTTGCAACTTTTTAAAATGAATGTTTCCTATTTCATTTTTTTAATATTAAAATTTAAATTCAGTCAGTTATTTCACCATTTTTACTGTTGGTTTGATAGATATATTTGTGCTGTATATCCGTTTTGAATAGTTTTAATATACAAAATATATCTGATACTGCATTTCACTTTTCCAAGTATTTCACAGTGCACCAGGGTCTTTTCAGGATTCCAGAGAGATCAAGATAAACCACACATACTACTGATTAGATTACACATTAAACTGTTTTATTAAGCACAGCAGTACATAGTCATTAACAATGGCAAATAATCATAGTGCATAAAAGCCCATTACATTACCTCACACATGGGAATTAATGGTCCTAAGCTGAGAAATACTACGTGGTCAGCCCAGGCCTGTAGATAGGAATTTGTGGCTTGTGGGGCAATTTTTTTTCTGGTGGGGTTGCCATTTTTTGCTATTGAGTCAGAGCCTGCAGTGTCATCTGGTCTAGCATCCTGGCCCACCCATAGGCCAACCCAGCAGACAGGGCACAGAGGTCAAGGCATCCTGAGGGTCCCTTCAGTCACCCTTTCCTGCAGCCCTGGATGGTCCCCTCCACCACAGATTTCCCAGGTCCCTTGTCAAAGGCCACTACACCTAGGAGAAGCAGCCGGTGCCAGTCTTAGAAGTTGTTGATGCAGGCCAGGGTGAAGATGGCAGCCATCCCCGCCTGACCAGCCCCCTTCCAAGGTTCGCTCTGCCTCAGCCTTGTCCAGCTGCAGGGACAGGCCACCCATTATGCCCCCCCAGCTTCTCCCAGTCCATTGCCGCGACACGCAGCCCCGACATGGCGGTGGCCCTTCAAATTGTGCCACTGATGCTGCCAGCCCCTTTCCCCTGCCTGAGGCCCAGGTGCAGGTAGGGCAGCCATGGGGCCAGGACTGGAGAAGGGCAAGTGAGTGGGCCACTGAGCAGGGACCAGGGCCAGGTGGCAGGGCAGGGCAGGAGGCTTCTTCTCTTGATGAGGCTTCTCATCTGTTATAGATGCATAGCCCGCCATGGGAGCATACACCTTTTAAAAATGTTCTGAAATATCTAAAAAAAGAATTTTCAAGGGAAAATCTTGTGGGGCTGTCTCTTTACGAAAGGGAGCAGAGCCTCAAATATCCCCACTGTAGCTATGGGCCAGGGTCAGCCATGTTTTGCAGTGCCAGGCAGCACAAGCAAGTTGGTTTTTCTCAGAGATGGCAGACAATGGCAAAACGACCTCTGAACATCTCTTGCCTTGAAAACTCCACAGGGTTGCCACAAGTCAGCTGTGACTTGACAGCAAAACAACAACAACAACAACAAAATGGAGGACAGGGGTGTTAAAAGATTATCCACCCCAGGGGCCAAGTAGGCTAGGTATACCACTGGAAGGACAAAGGTTGAAATCACTCCTCCTTCCTTTTCTGCAAGCACAGCTCCACTGAGGAAAGGAGTTAATATCATCACCTCATCCCTCCTCTCATTCCAGCCCACATGCATATTCCTTCCCATGGATCCCAAGACTTGAGGAATGACTTTCAGGGTTTGGAAAATGTTGTAGGAATTAAGAGGAATGTAGGAGAGAACTCTGGGTACCTTCCATGCATGAAATGGTTGGATCCATGGCAAGGAACCATTGCCTAGCAGTAGAGCTTGGCTACCAATTCTATATTTGTTAAAAGGAGATCATAGGCAGGTTGAGAACTATTGTTCTATAAGACTTATTTCTAAGTAAGTTTATTTGGCATTATGGCTTCTGTTTAGCACACTGCTAACATAGCCAGGGCACTATGTGGCACCCTCCACACTGTGTCAGAATTCCAAAGGTGCCCACCAACTCAGAAAGCCTGGGGATCCCTGGCATATTAGCAGATCATATCTACTTATTCCTTTAGATGTCTACTGATGGATACCAGTTGAGCAACAAGTATATATTAGTTTAAGCAGTAGTGGTACATGTAGAGATTAGAGATGAATACATAAATTGTATTGTGGAATGGATGTGATTTATTTTGAAAAAAATCAGATTTTAATAACATTATGACATATTCAGATATTATTCTCATTCATTTCAATGGAAACATATTTCTGTCTGTAACTTTTCTGTCTTCCAACCAATTAGGAAGTGTTATGTATTGGTATACATAATGCCTGAGCTTGAGATTCACCTCTATTTAAGTCTGGTGTTGTAATTCTTGCAAGCTGATTGGATGCTCTGCGCAGCAGCCCAATCAGGATACAAGAAAGGTTCTGGAGGGAGATGACTTAATTGGTTGTTATGTTCATGTTCTAATTGGTTCTTATCTCAACAAGGGGCATGGTCTACCAAGCCCGGATAGTTTAAAAGAGAGCCTGTTGCTCTCCTGTTTTGTGTTCGTTCCCATCTTATAAATAAAGCTGAATCACTTGTTATGAGCTGCTGCCTTAAGTCTCATATTTAACAGGAAGGAATTCTCATTAACTGGTTTCCTTACCCAAATGAGTCTCCCAACTTTATAGGCAGGAATAAGAAAGACTGCCTTTCAATTGTCAAGGCAATTTTTTAAAAGTTGCTTCTTTTACCTTCTGGTTAGGAAGGCATCTGAAAAATGGTGGACCCTGAATAATTAGTACTCTCTAACTTAAATAAAAGACCCAATCCTTCATTTTCAGTGATACTTCTCACATCTTGGGGTGTGTGTTTATACTTATACTTTATTAATAGGTGAGAGAGTTTTGTCCCTCCCACCTGTAGGCAAATGGTTGCCTATTGCTATGGAGGAAAGGCCAGGTTTGGGCCTTTTCCCCTTCCCTGCCTCCTTGACTGATTCTTGGGAATCATCCATGCAATGGAAAGCTTTTGATACAGTTCCTCATCAAAGGCTCCTAAGTAAGCTCAATAGTCATGGGATAAAAGGACAAGTCCTCTTGTGGATCAAAAACTGGCTTATAAATAGGAAAAAAAGAGTGAGTATAAATGGGAAACTTTCTCAGTGGAGGGTGGTAAGCAGTGGGGTACCACAGGGATCAGTACTCGGTCCGATGCTTTTTAACTTGTTTATTAATGATTTGGAATTGGGAGTAAGCAGTGAAGTGGCTAAATTTGCAGATGACACGAAGTTGTTCAGGGTGGTGAAAACCAGGGACGATTGTGAGGCACTCCAAAGGGATCTGTTGAGGATGGGTGAGTGGGCATCAACATGGGTTCAGTGTGGCCAAGTGCAAAGTGATGCACATTGGAGCCAAAAATCCTAAATATAAATACATGTTGATGGGGTCTGAACTGGCAGAGACGGACCAAGAGAGAGATCTTGGAGTCGTAATGGGTAACTCAATGAAAATGTCTAGACAGTGTGTAGCTGCAATAAAGAAGGCCAACACTATGCTGGGGATTATTAGGAAGGGAATTGAAAACAATCAGCCAGTATCATAATGCCCCTGTATAAATCATTGGTGCGACCTCATTTGGAATACTGTGTACAGTTCTGGTCACCACATCTCAAAAAGGATATTATAGCATTGGAAAAAGTGCAGAGAAGGGCAACTAGAATGATAAAAAGGTTGGAACACCTTCCCTGTGAAGAAAGGTTAAAATGCTTGGGGCTCTTCAGCTTGGAGAAACGACGGCTGAGGGGTGACATTATTGAGGTTTATAAGATTATGAATGGGATTGAGCAGGTTGAGAAAGAAGTACTTTTCTCCCTTTCTCACAATACAAGAAGTCATGGGCACTCCATGAAATTGCTGAGCAGTTGGGTTAGAACAGATAAAAGGAAATACTTCTTCACCGAAAGAGTGATTAACATATGGAATTCACTGCCACAGGAGGTGGTGGCAGCTACAAGCATGGACAGTTTCAAGAGGGAATTGGATAAACATATGGAGCAGAAGTCCATCGGTTGCTATTAGCCACAGGGTATAGATGGGAATTCTAAGTCTGGGGCAGGTGATGCACTCTATTCTTGGTGCTGGAGGGGGCAGCAGTGGGTGGGCTTCTAGTGTCCTGGCCCCATTGCTGGACCTCCTGATGGCACCTGGTATATTTTGGCCGCTGTGTGACAGAGTGTTGGACTGGATGGGCCATTGGCCTGATTCAACATTGGCTTCTCTTATGTTCTTATGTTCTTAATGAGCTACCCGCCTCAGAATTAGAAGATTACGAAAGGATTGGTTTTTGGCAAACATGGGTCATTACTTATTGCCAGATTTTGAGGAGTCTGTGGGAGGCTCACATGTGTGTGCATCCGCACGCACACACACACACACTGTTTAATTTGCCCCTGAGTTTTCAACCAAGCTACCTGCTTTTAGAAGTGTCTGGGGAAAAATGCATTTCTAAATCCAAAGTCTCTGACATCAAACTGACAGATGGGTGCATCTGTGCCTCTGACTTCACTAGGCCAGGGAATCCCAGAGTGCAAACAACATAGATCTTGGGAAGCATGGAGACTGCAGTGGCCAGGAATGCTCCCAGAATGTACCACATCAGTGGCTCAGGATATCCAGCAGACATTCTCCAGCTTGATTCTATTTAAATGGACTGAAGCTGAATTGAATTGAATATGCTTGTACAGAACGGAAGACATGTAGTCTTTCTTTCCTATTTCCTTGCAACTTCTTTTCTTTAACCTGTGAAATGGTTCTAAAGTAGAAGAATGATATTGGTGAACATCTCCCTAACATAATTACTGGATGAGCGATGATTGCGTGTTTCACATTACATCACACAACATCCTATTGCTAAAAGCACAGTAGCAGCCAAATATCACACAAGAGATCTGCAGCTCAACAGACTCTCAAACACGATTACTTCCATTGCTGCATCGCTATTTTTAACAGTGTTATTACTGGTAATTTTCAAGCTGTCAGTAAAATACTTGCTCAACCAAAATAACTGTTGTGTGTAGTTTTTTATCTTTGAATCAAGTAGCTATGTTCTAATTAACAAATGAAAATATGCAGAGCTGACACATGTTAATTACCATCTTGTGCTTGCTATAGATAGTTTAACAGGCATTTTACTATTTCAGTAACAAGCCTGAATCTCCAGTAATACATGAGGGATGGAAAGGAGGAGGAGAATGGGTAAACAGCAGGGTATACCAATGAGAACAATTATAATTTGGGAGCCATACAGCTCACAGCTATGTAGTATAAGTCTTCTCATAAGATTAGTAGTTGAGATTAAAATGTATTTATTTCCCATTTGATAGCACATATTACCACATTTTAATTTGGTTTTGCTTTTGTTACAAATATTTTGCATTTTTACCAAACAAGCCCTTATAGTTTATAACAGAAAATATGGGGTATATTGAGCGATAAACCATAATAGTCCTTGAACAAAGTTTGAGTCCAATGGCACCTTTAAGACCAACAAAGCTTTATTTAAGATGTAAACTTTTGTGTGCAAGCACACTTCCTCAGACACACTTCTTCAGACCAAACACGGATACCCACCTGAATCTATAATAGTCCTTAACTAACTTCTTTGACCAAAGAAATGATCTAAAAGATCAGACCAAAACTTAGAACATGTAAAGTAAAATTACTAAATTACTGGCTGGGGAAGTATGGAGGAGGGAGCCTTTTGAAGCAGAGTGTGGGGAAAATGGCATTGCTCAGCACTCTAGGAATTCCGCAGAACTATATGGTTAAAAAAC
This sequence comes from Gekko gecko, assembly GCA_029375565.1. Classification (NCBI taxonomy): domain Eukaryota; kingdom Metazoa; phylum Chordata; class Lepidosauria; order Squamata; family Gekkonidae; genus Gekko; species Gekko gecko. The sequence goes on along the minus strand of JAPDNY010000003.1, from coordinate 147,593,314 downwards.
ATAGAGATTTGCAAAATCTGTCTTTACCCCTTATCTACAGAAAGTGTAGAGGTGGGTGGGTTAAAGAATACCAACAGAAACATTACACACTAGGAAAAAGCTGATTCAAAATTGGCTTCCAGAAAAGCTTTGGGCTAAAAGTAGACTCATCCATATCTATAGGAATGTATGGATATAAATCAGCTTTACCACTGATATAACTATGTCTGACTAGACAATATGTTAAATATGAATTGTGTTGATAAAAACCTGCAACCCAACTTGTGTTTAGTGTGTGACCTGAAACTTACCGTAAAAGTAGTGTGAGGAGACTAAATCATTCCCCAAGTGTGGTGTGGCAGCAGAAAGGGCTTCATCATTCCCTCTGACACCTCCTGGTTTCACTAGCAGAAAAGGGCCAGAGGGTGGGGTGGGCTGTTTGTCTCATGGCTGGTTCCATGCCCCTCCTTGGTGTTTTCCTGGAAGTCATGCCACAATGTTGTCAAGAACCACCCCTCCAGTCGCCACCCCACCCAGTCTCCCACTGGTTGCCAGCAGTGTGTCTTAAGAGCTTGTCTGTGGACAGGAAGTCATGACAAGAGAGTTTTGGAGGCGAAGGTGGCCCAGCTAAACACATATGCTAGCTGTATGAATTTATAAAGCCCATTTGAGATGTATCATGATTGAGATTTTAGAGGAAAGCAATATTGCTCTCAGAAATTTCAAAACATAGGAAACCTGTCTGCTTTACTATAATTTATCTTAGAGGTTTTGCCCACTCAGAAATTGATGAGTTCACCTCATATGCTAGTGATCAAATATAGGTTTATATCGGACTACTCACATATCCTGAAGCATCTTCTGTTTCATCAGATTGTATTGGGCTCCAGTTCAGGATTTTCTAAAATATATTGCTGGAAGTTTTCCTCTTTCCCATTCCCACTGCACAGTATGCTGGCCTAGGTTTCCAGCCCAATCACACAACACACACTGCCACACCGTGGCACCCCTTGCCACTGCCACACCAACCAACAGATGGAAAAAACCCTACAGGTGGGGTCCAAACAGGGTTAAAGTACTTTTTGAAGAAACAACCTCAGGGGAAACTCTGGGTTTATTGTAAAACATTAAAAGTTTTAAAGTTTGGGGACAAAACCTCAAAAGCCAGTAACACTGACAGGGGCGGGGGGAAATAACTGAAAATACATTGGGTAGAATTTTGGATTTCATCCTATAATGGCACCTGAAAACAAAAAGAGGTGAGTAGGTGGAAGAAGCAGAAAGGTGCAAAGAAGAGACTACAAAGGGGGAAGAAAGAGTAGACAGTGTGAGATGCTGGAGGGAAGAGAAAGACTGAATAGGCAGTTGGGCCAAAGGATGTTGAGAAATAAAGAGCTCGGTGAGGAGAATGGGATTCACTTCTCCTGTGAGTCCTCAAGGGTTGCCAGCTCATGTCTGTGGTTGTGTCTGTATGTGTTCTTTAATGTTGATTATCTCCAAACAGTTCTTTTCTTCAAGGAGCCTTCAAAGCTTAGGAGGTGAAGCCTCTTCTCTTTTCTGAGAGAAGTGGTACAGGTCAGAATAAAGGGGGGGGGATAATGGCTTATATCCTACCACCCTGCACAGCAAAGATTAAAGTTTTGTTCAGCTAAAGAGTTCTTCCTCCAATAAAAATGGATCAACTGGACAAAGAGTCACTTCCATCCGAGGAACGCTTCTTAGGATGAAAAAAATCTCCAGACTTTTCTAAGAGTAGAGTTAGGATACAAGCCTTGGCCTGGAAAAGAGAGAAAGAAAATTGTGAGTTGTACCCAGCACCACCTTCCAATACACAACACAAATATGCATAGGTTTTACGAGTTTGTATAAATTGCTGATGTATGTCATAATATGTTAGCCTATTTTAGGGATAGCAACATTTGGACAACTTCCACCTTGACTGCAAAGCCTTGTTTATCTTTACCTGCAAATGAAATGTGCCAAGAGGTCCCAAATTTCATCTCCCCCTCCTCAACATCCCACACAGACAACTCAGGGCTTGGTTGATGCTACTCAGCACCAAAGGCACTTCCTTCAAAACCACCCACCATGGAGTGAAGCACGAGCTGTTACATGAATGCCCCCCAACACAGAATTCCTCAGAGTGTTCACTCTATCAGAAGCATCTTATTCCTTCCATCCATGGTTGTAACCTAATCAGTCCTGAAGACCAGGATTATCTATCATGCATGAAGCAAGTGAAAAATAGTCCCCTAAGAAGTGAGCCCCCTGTTGGTGGGAATAGGTATCTTCACATTTTGGCAATTAGAATAAGGACAAAAAGTGGGACCCGTGATATTCGCGGGGAGGCTCCGCAATGTCCTCCTCCCCCTCCGGCGATCACCTCCCCCTGCTCCAGCAGCGTTGCCCAAGCGGCTTCCAGCCATCAGGCCACCAATCTCCTCTCCTCACCCCCCCCGGGCTCCAGCAATCTCCTCTGTACCGATCTCCTCCCTCCCCCCCCGGCTCCGGTGATGTCCCCCTCCTCCGCTGCTGCCGATCTCCTCCCTCCCCCCGGCGCCCCTCCTCCACCACTACTGAGCTCCTCCTCCCTCCCCCCTGGCTCCAGTGATGTTCCCCTCCTCCGCCGCTGCCGATCTCCTCCTCCCCCCCAGCTCCGGAGGCAAGGCCTGGCCCGCCAATCTCCCCCCCCCAGCTCCAGCAATCCTCCTCCTCTGCCACCGCTGATCTCCTCTTCCTCCTCCTGGGTCCAGTGGCGAGAACTGAGTGGCTTTCAGCTGCCAGCCGCAGAGCTCCCAGAGCATTCCGTGCGCATGCGCAGGGAACGCTCTTACTTTTGGGGGGGATTTAGATATCCCCCCTAAACTTTTAAACACTTTTTAGATTTTTTTGCACATGTGGGGACTGCCCCACATGCGCAAGAAAATCTCCCTGCCCCCCAGGTGCCCCCGATGTGCAGATTTAGATATCCGCACGCAGGGGGCCACTTGGGAATTAGATATATAGATGGTAGGAGATCTCTACTCCATAACAGATCCTGAACCTGCATTCTGCTTCAGTTGCCCTGGTGATGGCATACATGACAGGAAAGACAGGAAAATGGCCCCATGGAAACAATTTATAAAGGAAGAAGCAATTACTATTCTGCTTGACACAATTTTTAAAGCTGTTATAAGTGATATGTATGTAAAGTACTGGGTTCACCACATGGAGGACTCATACTATGACATGCATTCAGACGCGTTTATTGTACTTCATACATGAACTGGTAAAATGGTCCTGCAAAGGCCAACTATATACATCCCACCCGGCACACCTATAGTCCCATTGGAGGGTATGAATTTCCCACCAGAGGTGCTGTTGGTGGACACTAGGTGATCTAGGATCCTAGGTCCCTTTGTGTTCAGGGACCAAGCTCCTTACTTTAGCTGCGGACCCCTGGAGGCGGTCCGCATACATAACAATGCATGCCTTTAATGTTCCTTAAACAATTGCCCAGTATAATCGTGGGGGAAATTGCTTGTTTTCTAACTGCCAAGCAAAAAGAAAATTGAATGAGATAATATTGGACCATACCTATGAAACGTATACTCCAGACATTCTGCATACTAGTTAGAATATGTTTTTCATTAAAGAAACTAGTTAAACGTTTATATGCCTACTGTGTAAAATCTTGACAAGAAGCGAGTTCCAAGCAGACAATCTGCTTCACTGTCACATTTTTCATTTTTTTATTCCTTTCTACAATGATATCTATCTTAATATTGTGATTTTTTTTTAATACAGACAGAATATTTTTCCCTGATAACACAGCAGGCTAATGGATTTTGCAAGAAAAATGTGTATAAAATGTCAACAACAGATAAATACTGGAAATATTCAAAGACAGAGTCTCACCGAGTCCTGATATACATCTGTTAATATCTTGGACTGGGTATGAAAGACTGTTACTTTTAGGAAATCAGGTTATATGTGTGTCCAGTTGACAACACCACCCTGGTAATTTGGATCTTTCTTTGAATAAAATTTTGCTCCCCCTTTCCTATTGCAAATACAAAATACAAAATCTGAATCTCTATCTCACTGGATAAGATTTTTTTTTTTTTGCTTGGCTGAAAGATTGATCTCTTAGATAATTTCTTTTGTCTATGTGTTCTTCATGGCTGTTTTGGGGTTAGGGCAGAGGAAGGTCCTAAAAATGTTAGATTAGTTCCCAACTATATAAGTACACTCCCACATACAAATACACACTACACATCTTTTTCTGATGGGTTTCTTTTGATGTTGGTACTGCTATTGAAGAGGGAAGCATTCCAGTATCCTGGAGTGAAGATTCAGGTGTTTCCTGAGCAAAGTTACACACACACACTCAATCACACCATCACACCTGGAACTGAACTCATCCACAGATTTGTAATATTTGAAACTAGTCCCACAAGGACTTGCAGGAGACATCTCATTTCCCACTCCCCCACTATATTCTCTTTCCCTTTCCTGAAAGCCCTTATAGCCTCTCCCTCTCCCTCTGCTTCCTTCCTTTCTTCTAGGACTGCCAAACTCCTGGTGTGACCTGGATGTCTCCTGGAATCACAACAAATCTCCCAACTACAGAGATCAGTTCCTCTTAGGGTTGCCTTCTCGAGGTTGAGAAATTCCTGGAGATTTGGGAGGGCAAGGCTTAGGGAGGAAAGTGACTTCAGCAGGGTATAATGCCATAGAGTTCACCCTCCAAAACAGCCATTTTTTCCAGGGGATCTGATCCTTGTCATTTGGAGAGCAGTAGTAATTGAGGTGATCTCTAGCCATGGCCGGCTCGCCCACTAGGCAAACTAGGCACTTGCCTAGGGCATGTCGCCCTCAGGGGTGCCAAATGGCCAGCCTGGAATACTGTGGTTGGCTAGCAACAGCTACTGAGGGCATCCGGTGCTTAAAGCTTACAGGAGATCCATTTATAATTTTTGCATTTTTAACCCCCGATGTCTTTTTTTTTTTTAGAGTTCACATTTTTCTGCAAACCTGAGGCCCTTTTCAGGTTTGTAGAAAGATCTGTCTTGCCCATTCACAGCTCAGCTCAAGTCACCAAATTTAAGTATCCAAAGATTTGGTGGACATTACTATTAGAATATAAGATTATTAAAAATTACTTAAATGGTGAGCATTGTGTGTGGTGGAAAACCTGTAGTAAACCCCTCTTAACCCATGGACTAAAACTGAGATATAAATCAAATAAATTAATAACATGTTTTATCTCAGATCCAGATACTGTGTTCCAGACAATATCAACCAAGGCCATTTGTATTCTTACCCTACTGAGTCTCATAATAATGCAGGATCTCATGACCAAGAATGAAGTCAGGAAGTAAACTACTCTCTTATCTACAATCAGAAGACTAGTATACTGTATGATTAGGATGTGTGTATGGTATGATTGTGGTGTGTTTTATTGTATATATTACAATGGATCAGACAACTCCTTCCTCTGATATTTTTCTGTGTTTATATGGTCTCAAAGAGTTGACTTCCTGCTCCTTAGTTCTGTTTGTTAGATAGAACTGCATGAGCTCCTTTGTCCTGAAACCAACTGTTCCCATCACTTTATCTCCTTGGCTAACAAATGGATGTTATTTCAAACTCATCCATATCTATTATATGAACCTAAGTGCATTCCTGATTCCTGACCTGCAAGCAAAAGTGAACATCACATGGTGTCAAAATTCATCCTGCTACTTCTTTGTTCTCCAGCACTGTACAGGACTGGAGTCCTGACCTTTTTGAGCTAGTGGGCAGCTTTGGAATTTGGACACAGTGTAGTGGGCACAGACACAAAATGGCTGTTTTCAGGAGGCCTAGCCAGCCATAAAATCACTTCTACAGCTTATTTTCAGTTACATAGTGAACATTGTTGCACTATCATGGCATCTACTGCCAAAAGGGTATTTTTTAAAATAATGATAATAATAATAACTGTTATGTATTAAACTGTAAATCAAGCCTATACATTGCCATGTTAAGCTTGACTCTGAATGTGGCTCCTCAGCTGTCGCATTACCATTGGCTGGTTTCTGCGAAACCTCTGTAAATATCCAATCACTGTGTGAAAATGTATCTAAGAGGGAACGGTCCTGATTGGTCTTTATCCCTGTGTTTTGATTGGTCTTTAACATGTTCTGGGAGTGGCTTTGAAAGCCTGGGATAGTTTAAAAAGGGAGCTGTGCTCCACTTGTTTGTTGTGTGTTCCTGAGTTGGTGTTGTCGTTCGATAAAGCTGAAATCACTTGTTGAGCTTATTCCATTGTTGAGTCTCATACTTAACAATAACAATCTGTGCAGCCCATCTAATGGCAATCTGTGCCCATCTAATGGGCAAACAGAAGTCTTGTTGGGCAAAAGCCCTACCTGGTCCCACCCATTTCCTAAAAACACTTGGCAGGCTCCAGGAAAGGCACTAGCAGGTACCATGTTGCCCACAGGCACCACATTGGGGACCCCCGGAATAACAGATTCAACACATTTCCAGCCTCACCAAATTTATCCTTTGTGGGTAATTTAGGGGAGAACTGGAGATGAAGGAAACAGAAATTCACTCTGTACCTAGCAGTCACAAAGGCTGAAGAAGACTCTGAGGATTATAAAATTGCAGTCTTGCTTCACTGCATATGAGAAAAGAGCCCTTCACATTTATAATAATATGCAGGGGGTGTTTGGAAACTCTGACAATAAAACTTTTGCAATGGTTTAAACAGCCTTCAAATCTCACTATGAACCCTGGAAAAAATTCCTGTGCTTAAGAGATACCAGTTCTAGCAATTACAACAGTATAATGAGCTGGAATAGATGATTTTTGTCACTGAGCTAAGATAAAAGCTGACATTGTAAATTTGGCCCATCTTGTACCTTATGCTGAGGGAGAAGATTGTGTTCAGCATACCTGATTACAAGCTTAAGGAAAACCTTTTAGAAAAAAACTGCACTCATATTTGAAAAGGCTATGGATATTTGCAGAATGAAAACTTACCACTGCCCAGGCTAGATCTATGTTTGCAGGAGCAACATTACATGCAATTATGGATGCCAGTCCCCAGGTGGGGGTGGGGGATACCCCAGTTTCATGAGCTCCTGCCTGCTGTCCGCCAGTCAGCCAGTGGGGGAACTCCTGCCCCCAACAGTGACCACTGGCGGCCACCCCTCTTCCTCCCCTGCTTCCAATCAGCTGGAGGACCCTTTAAATCTTGCAGGAAGGGGAGGGGAGGGGCAGCCACTGGCCACATGCCTGAACTCCAAGCGGCAATGTCACCACTTGGAGTTCAGGCACACACACACACACACCCCATGGGAGGGCACGCTGGCCCCAATGTGACAGTGTCACTTCTGTGTGATGTCATCATGTTGGGGATGTCCCTGTCCCCTCCGGAAACTCCCCTCAAAGATCCCCCGTCAGGGACTAGGAAGGACCTGGCAACCCTATATGCAATTCAGCAAATGTGAAACTGCCCCAGACCCCAGCACAGAAGGCAAATGGCAAAATTGTCACTGCAAACAACTGCCCCAGCACAGACAAGATTTGCAGTAAATGTGGAATTGCACACAACCCATGGCACTGTCAAGCCTTTGCAACAGTTTGTTATAAAGGCTCCAGAAAAAGTCATTTTGCAAAAGCTTGCAAGCTGAAGGAAAACAATGCACAGCTAGAAAAAGGCATGAGTATGTTAATTATGGGTTCTATGTCCCAGTAAAAGTTTTCCAGGGACAGTGATCATTCTAATACATGATACAGCACAGTTTTCAAGGCAAGAAATGTTCAGGGGTGGTTTGCCATTGTCTGCCTCTGGCCCCGTTCACACTGAGCATTTGCCCTGCTGAAGGAACGGGAGCCCTGCGGACTTTCCATGCACGATCATATGAGCACATCTGGGAGGCATAGTGCTCCCGTGGCCAACCCGCGGCTTCCTGTGGAAAACGCGGAGTAAAAAACTACTAGGTCTGAAGTACTAGTTTCCGGAAACCCCGGGGCAAAGGCTGGCGTCTGATCGCGGGAGCGCCAGTATCCCACGGCTTCTGATGCCCGCCCATGTCCCCAGGGTTTCTGGATGTTGTAAGTTTCCATGGGATTCACACCAATGCTGAACAGCGCATGCGCACACACAAGACACCGACAACTGCCCGCCCCCCCAATGGCGCATGCGCACTTTGCAACACTTTGCACTTGTGTGGTCTGCTGTGCTGCTTTTTTGCTGTGCTGCAGCAGCGTGGTGTGATCGGGGTGCAGAGCTGGAGCGTGGCAACCCGGTGGCCCCTGTGATCGGGCTGCTGTGCCTTATTTAGCTCCGGGGCGAACTGCCATGCCTCTCCCCCACGTTTTCTGGCCCGTATGACCGGGGCCTCTTTGTAGCAACCTGCCCTTCCTTGGTGATCTCCTATCCAAAAGCTATCCAGGGCCAACTCTGCTTAGTTTCTGAGATCTGATGAGATCAGGCTAGCTTGGGCTATCCAGGTCAGGGCAGCAGCAGGCCTACCAGTCTCTCTTAAATTGGACAGTGGAGCAGAAGCAGACATCATCCCAGATGCAGTAGCCAAATCCCTCAAAGGTCAAGTGCACCATATTCAGTTGCAGGTAAGTATCACTGGTTGATTTAGGAAGTGCTAGCATCAAAACGAAAGGGGCAATTGCAAAGCAGTCCATAAAGAAGCTGCATTGACTTTCTATATAAGCCAGACAACCAGTGTAAGAGTGGTGGGGCAGGGACCAGGGCATGTTGTGATATCACTTCTGGGTACAACCTGGCAGATGCAGAGAATAGCTCTAGGAAATGCATTTTTCAACTGGATTTTACTGTGTGAACTGGCAAAATCCAGTAGGAAAGTGCATTAAAAGCGGATTGAAAGTGGATTATTTAGTGTGTGTGATCACAGCCAAAGATAGGCTGGCTGCTAATCAAGATCCAAAATGCAGAAACAATTTCATGATAGACAGCTTTGTTTCTTTCTCTTCTCTCTTCTTCTCCTGTTTGTCGGTGTAATTATTAGCCAAGGAAAAATGTTAACTAATGCTTTAAAAAGGCACATGCCAACGGATCTAAAATAAGTTAGTATACTTAGTCTTGTCTTAGTTAGTGTTGCCAGACCCCTGAGTGAAGGTGGGGGTCCCCCTTTGCCAGGCCCTGCCTCCAGCCACCAATCAGCTGGCCAGTGGGGGCACTTACCAGTAGAAAGAAGAAAGCCTAGGCCATGTTGCTGGTGTCACACCAGAAGTGATGTCATCACACCAGCAACTTCTGGTTGATGCTCTGGTATTTGGGCAAAAACTTAAGGTAAAAGATAGTTTTACCATAGAGTTTTTGCCCAAATATGAGAGCATCATCTGGGAGTTGCTGGCATGATGATGTCACTTCCTGTGCAACCCCAGTGACATGGACTAGGCCTTCCTTTTACAGTTAAGTCCCCCAGTCCCCAGCCAGCTAGACTTAGTAAATGAATTCTGTGGCCATTTTAGAGGTTGATTTTCATGGCCATGCTCAAGACAGTGACTATGTCCTAGTTGAGTGGTAGTGCTAACATTAATAGCAGCAGCCTACAAATATTAAAATGCAATTATAAAATAACTATAAAATAAAATGATAAAATAATTTTTCACAATTTACATTTAACCATTTCCAAGGCAAGTATTAATTATTAACAAAGAACCTATAACCATAAGTATGTTCCAGACAAGGTTGTTCTACACCACTTAACATATCGTGCTCAAAAGCTCATGCTGTGTTCTAGCTCTGTTTGAGATTTCTGTTTTCAGATTTCTGTTTTCCAAGCCCAATTGTACAGATCATTGGATGTTCCATCCTGTTAATTATACTTGATTTACACTATATAATCTACCTTGAGTCTCAGTGAAAAAGGCAGGCAGTAAATAACCAAGTAATGGTAAGAGATAATAATCCCCACCACCAAGCCCATTACAAATCCTTTTCCAGAGTAGGTTTGCTAGTCTCCAGGTGGGGATCAAGATCCCCTGGAATTACAACTGATCTCAAGACTGGAGAGATCAATTCCCCTGGAGAAAATAGCAGCTTCAGGGGGGAGATTCCATAGCAGGGGTCCCCAAGACTGCAGGCATCTTTTTGAGCTTGCAAACACCTTTGGAATTCTGACACAAGGTGGTTGGCACAATCACAAAATGACTGCCACAGTAGGCAGAGCCATCCACAAAACGACAGAGAGTGAGATCATGCATTACTCTAATAGTCATTGGTGCTGTGCAACACCAGGTCTATAAATAATAAGACTATGATCCTTAGGGGCTTTCTGCAAGAGCAGAAGGTAGACCTGGCATGCGTGACCAAGACCTGGGTGTGGGAGGGGGAGACAGTAGCTCCCTCCCAACTTGCCCCACCTGGGTTCTCAGTCCTTCACCAATCACGGACTGGGGGGCAGGTGGGAGGAGTGGCACTATTCATCTGGGAGGTTTACTCCTTTAGGGCACTTCCATCCCCAAGGATCATGGGCATTGAGTAGGCTGGCCTGGTTTGGGAGGCCGGGGAGAGTTTGGTGATTTGGCTAGTGTACTGACCACCTAACGTACCGGCCAATAGCCTGCCATCCCTGATAGAGGCCGTAGCAGGCTGGGCATTGGAACACCCTAGATTGATAGTCTTGGGTGATTTCAATGTCCATGCTGAAGACGTGACCTCTACTCAGGCAGTGGACGTGGTGTTGTCCATGGCAGCACTGGGTCACTCCCAATATGTATCGATCCCCACTCACCAGGCTGGGCACATGCTCGATTTGATCTTTGTGGCGGGGGTTATGGTGGACTGGGTTACTGCTTCGGCAGTCCCATGGTTGGACCACCATGCCCTAGGGGGCCACCTGAATGTCTCACCCCAACCCTGTTTAGGCAGTGAACGTATTTTAGCTCACCCATGGAGTCAGATGGACCCAATGTGGTTCCAGATGGCTCTGCAGGATCTGATGCCCCCAGCAGCTCATTGGATGAGCTTGTGGAGGACTGGCATAGCTGGCTTTCTGTAGCCACTGACAAGATCGCTCCATGGCACCCTCTACACCCCCTCACTAGGCTGGCTCCCTGGTATACCCAGGAGCTGCGGCTTATGAAGAGGGAGCTCAGATGGCTAGAGAGATGGTGGTGCCGAGCTCAAGATGAGGCAACAAGAACATCTTATAGGACGTTTATGAAAGCCTATGAGATGGTAGTCAAAGCCACAAAGAAGGATTTCTATGCGGCGGTGATTGCATCCGCTAGCTCTCGCCCAGCCCAATTGTTTAGGACGATTTGGTCGATAACAGCTCTGCCAGAGGGCAGACCAAATGCTAGGGAATTGGCTATTGGCTATGAGGCATTTGCGAGCTATTTTGCGGATAAAGTCTTGGTGCTCCACTGCGACCTCCCCACCACATTTGAAACAGTGAGCAAGCTCAAGGCCCACTGCACGTCTTTGATTCTGGATCGCTTCAGCCCACTCAGCCTGGAGGAAGTTGACAGACTGCTCGCAGCTGTACACCCAGCCACATGCAGCCTTGACCCGTGCCCTTCCTAGCTCATTAAAACAGGCCATGAGGGGTTTTGAGGTGCCCTAAGGGAGATTATCAACAAGTTCCTCTTAGAAGGGCAGTTCCCTGGGGCACTCAAGGAAGCGATGGTCCATCCTCTCTTGAAAAAACCATCTCTAGACCTGGCCGAATTGGCCAACTATTGGCTGGTCTCGAATTTGCCCTATTTGGGTAAATTAATTGAGAGGGCGGTGGCAGTACAGCTGCAGGGCTTTCTGGATGACGCTTCCATGTTAGATCCCTTCCAGTCTGGCTTTCGCCCGGGACACGGGACGGAGACTGCACTGGTCGCTCTGACTGATGACTTCCAGAGACATCTGAATCAGGGCAGGTCGGCAGTGCTGCTGTTGTTAGATCTGTCGGCTGTATTTGACATGGTCAACCATCAGCTACTGGTCCACCACCTCGCCGACATGGGGATTCAGGGGCTTGCCCTGCAATGGCTTGCTTCTTTTCTCCAGGCTTGGGGACAAAGGGTGGTGCTAGGGGAACAGCAGTCCAGGAGACACTTGCTTGAGTGTGGTATGCCTCAAGGGGCAGTACTGTCCCCAATGTTATTTAACATCTACATGCACCCCCTTGCCCAGATTGCCCAGAGGTATGGGCTGGGGTGTCACCAGTACACTGATGACATCCAGCTCTATCTGATGTTGGGCAGCCAGTCGGACTCCAGACCAGAAGATCTGGACCAGGCTTAACAGGCTGTGGCTGGTTAGCTTAGGCTGAGCCAGCTGAAGCTGCATCCAGTGAAGACGGAGGTCCTGTGCCTGAGTCAGGGCGGTTCAGGGATGGGGATCCCACTCCCAACCTTCGAGGGGGCGCCATTGGTGCCAGCGCCGGAGGTTAGGAGTTTGGGAGTGCTCCTGGATCGCTCCCTTATTATGGAGGCCCAGGTAACGGCCACTGCTAAGTCTGCCTTTTACCACCTTAGGCTGATTAGGCAGTTGGTTCCCTTCCTCGACCATGCCAACCTGGCTACAGTGATCCATGTGATGGTCACCTCAAGATGAGACTACTGTAATGCTCTCTACATGGGGCTGCCCTTGTTGCGGATTCAGAAGTTACAGCTAGTGCAGAATGCCACGGCCAGGCTGCTGATGGGCCTCCCCAGGTGGGAGCACATCCAGCCTGTGCTGAGGACACTGCACTGGCTGCCAATAGCTTATTGAATCTGCTTCAAGGTGCTGGTTCTCACCTTTAAAGCCCTATATGGCTGGGGTCCAAAATACCTATGCGACTGCCTTTCCCCGTACGTATCCCAGAGACCACTACGGTCTGGGTCTCAAAATCAGTTGACCATCCCTGGTCTGAGGGAGGCTAGGCTAGCTACCACTAGGGCCAGGGCCTTTTACTGTGATAGTAGCTGCTGTGAGTGACTTCCTGAAAATCTATACAAGTGGCCAGACAGAAGATCTGCTGGCTGAAAGCCTTGACTGGCCTTGCCCATTGAAAACAACAACAACTTTGCAGGCACCAGGAAAGGTGTTGTCAGGTCACACAGCACACACAGGTGCCATATTTTGGAGACCTGCTCTGTGAAAGCCTCCCTCCATCAGCACTGCCCCCAAATCTCCAGGAATTTCCCAGGCCAGAGTTGGCAACCCTAACAGAGTCATATTTTTTTTCCAGTTTTCATTTTGAACAGGTAATGAGTAATCACCTCTAACCTGAATAGCCCAGGCTTGCCCAATCTTGTCAGATCTCAGAAGCTAAGCAGGGTCAGCCCTAGTTAGTATTTGGATGGAAGACCATGAAAGAATACCAAAGTCATGAGGTGGAACCAGGCAACGGCAGTCACCTCTGAACGTCTCTGACCTTGAAAACCCCCATGGGGTTGTCATAAGTCAGCTGTGACTTGATGGCAAAACAAAACAAACAACTCAAACAACCAAACAAGTAATTGTATAGCATGACAATGAATCAATGACAAGAACCATCCCTAGGAAACCATTCATAAGATGTCAACTGTTACTGTTCTGGTAGAGGGATAATAGTGACTTTGTTGCATTTCTGTTGCAACTGTTGCATTAAAAAAACCCAACAACCTGTGTTTATCTTTGTTTCTGTGAAAAGCCTATATTATTTTGAAGCCTCTCAGCAACTGGAAATAGTATGCATTGTTTCACAGTGATAATGTGTATATGCATACACATAAATGCTAGAGATGTGCACAAGTTAAAAAAGAAATGGTTGTGTATTTTCTCCCTTAAAAGCTTGATTCATTTTGTTAAATTTGTATTGTTATGGGGAGGGGAATTTCTTTTTCTCAAGTTCATTTATGTCTGTTGTACTATTTTTCTCCTCTTTTAAAAGAGGGTTTTTTTTTCCTTTTATTTCTTTTTGACTTTTCCTTGCAGATAAATCAGTTCATACTTTTGTAACTTCAACCCTTACAGATGGTCCTCTAGCAAGGTGATAGGAAGGTTTGGGAAGACATTGCCTGCTTCTGAACATCCACAGAGTGAAATTATGAAATGTTGTAGAACCTCCCTTCCTACCCCTCCAAATTTCTATTTGCTCAAATGGAATTGATTAGAAATATAGTCCAAATTCCTTCAAAAATGAAAATAGATGGATAGTTGGATTTCAGGGAGAAGTTAGGTAAAGGGAGATTCAGAGAATTTCTCTTAATTTGTTATTAAAGCTGTCTGTTTTTGGCTGTTATAGTGTTCAAGGTACAAAAGCATCATTTTTGTGGATTTGGCTCAAAATTTATATATGCTTACTGGAGAATCAGGTGCTGAGATAAATAAAATTTAATATGTGCAATGTGGAAAGTTCAGATGATCCAGGTTCACTGTACTGGTGATTTTTTTAAAAGTATTTTATTTGACGGAAGTGGGGGGGGGGGAGAGAAGGCCCATAGAATTTTAAGCATACCATGTAATTACCCAGGGTCCATCAAAGAAGTTCAACACACACACACACATTCCATTGTTATATGAAGATATGTGAAATGTTGAATTTGTAATGTACTAGTTGGTGTGTTAAATTTTTCAGAGAGTTTTAATGGAAAGCAAATATAAGATGGACTTGAGCATAGATGAATTATATCCATTTTCAAAGCTGAGCAAATATTTGCAGGAACCTGAGTTTCCTATGAACTCACCTGTGTCTGGTTATACATTTGAGATAATCATGAAGGACAAGTTACCGATGTTATTTGGATCTCATTATAGATACTGAAGTCATCCACAAAGTTAAATTCTATGTATTCACTATTTCACTTGGTACAAAATGTTCCTTCAAGGGCCACTTCTCATGTTAAAAGTGGGACATTTTGGTGTTACAAATTAAAATGTTAGAAACATGAGTATACAGCCGCTTTCCTTGTGAAGATGATGCTAGTAAGCAGAATCACAGCTAATTATTGTTTGTTTGTGTGTGTTTCACAAGTGTGTGTTATTAGTGTCGCTTTCACATATAAGGAAGAGGCTGTAGGTCGGGATCAGGACATAGGTCTTCAGTACAGAAGGTCTCAGGTTTGCTTCTAATTATCTCAAGTTAAAGGATCTCAAATAGCAGATATTGGGAAAGACCTTTTAGTACTTGAGACCCTGGAGGTCTCAGTCAGAATAGATGATATTTAGCTATAAAAACCAATTGTCTGACTTAGAATAAGGCAACTTGATACAGTTAATCAAGCAAGTATCTGGAAAAGTGAGGTAATGGCTTTGTAACAATAAAACTGTAACTTCTGTCATATATACTGCATGGTTCATATTGGTTCCATTATACCAACATACCAATGTTATGTAAATAGCCTATCATTGGGAGTGGGGTGTGTTTCAGTGTGGCATTGCATGCTATTTAAAAAGGGCTGCAGCCCTGGAGTTCAGTCTTGCTCTTGCTGAAATCACTAATAAAATAGCGCTGATCACTAGACTTGGGGTCTGCTCATCCATGGAACCCAGGATTTCACCTGGAAACCACAAAAGCGGCAATAGTGTAAGTCCCGGCCATGGCTTGCTTACAAAAAAATGTTCCACCCACAAAGGGAATAGTCTGTTGATAATGAGGACATCTGCCCCACTGCCAAAGCAACTATTTATTCAGCTATTTTACAGGAAATCAGAGTTGTATTAGGTGACTAGAGATACATATCTGTGTGACTTTGTTATATATGAGGGAGCGGTGGCGCAGGTAGTTAAAACACCTGCAGGTAACATCTGCGAACAGCTGTTCTGGCTGTTCGAAACCCGCCATGACCAGGGTGAGCACCTGGTCCAAGTCCCAGCTCCCGCCCACCCAGCGGTTCGAAAGCTATAAGAAATGCAAGTAGATAAAATGGGTACCTGCCCTAGGTGGCAGGGAGCACCCTCCACCCCCCATGGGGATAGCGGAGCACCGGCGGCGGCGGCGGTCACGGCGGCAGAAGGCGAGCGGGCGGCAAGATGGCGATGGGATGTGGCACCAAGCGAGAATCGAGCATCAAAAATGGAAGGCGGAGCCAGGAAGACGCAGGGGAGCGTGAAGGCACAGGCGTGGCGGAGCCGAAACGGACAGAGCCGGAGCTGCGCTGACATGCAATCCATGCGCCGTATGGGCCTGCCAAGCCATAAAGGAAGCCAACGGGAGAAGATGAAAGACCGGGGCCAGACGCCGAGCCGAACTACAACACTCCATTGGGTGCTGGTAGGGTAGTCCCCTCCCTGACTATATGTGGCCTTAGATAGGATAATAATTGAGTAACTGTAAGCCGCTCAGAGACCCCTTCGGGGGTTCGAGTGGGATAGCAAGCTGAAAGTATAAATAAATAAATAAAATACTGTGAAAAACTAAAGTTCAGAAGTACAGAGAAAGGGGAGTAGCCTATCCAGGTATCACTGGGGCGCTGTGCAGATGTACCGTAAGTGAAATAATTAGGTCAAAGCACTAGAAAGTTAAACCGTGTTGATGTAAGAAATTCCCTTGGTCACCGGTCTGATTTACGTATGTACTTATATCAGTAGCTGAAACAGACTTGGATCCAGTGGAGGGTTTCCATAGATGAAAGGATTTCTGTCTTCAGAGTGCAACCTTCTCATCCCCTCCTTCCCACTGCAGGCAAAAAAAACACCACTCCCCCGAAATGCTGCAGGAAGAGCATGGGGAACTAGGTTTATGGAGAAGCAAGGTAGAGTCCAACAATATGAAGCTCTGTTATTTTAGATCTTTGGTGCATGTTCCATCCATACTTTGAATGGTGAATCATACCATTCTGCATATTGCTTGATGATATTTACTTCGTTTTTAAAATAACAGAGAATTACATTTAAAAAACAAACTAGTATTTCATATACAAACATTTTGGAATATAGCTAAAAACAAAAGAAGTCAGTCCTAATCATAATTTCACTTTTTGATTCAGCTGCATAGACTAAGGAGTCAGCCCTGAACAGAATTTGGTACTCATAGGTGTAAGGTTAACTGAGACAAATAGAGGGCAGTGCTAAAGGATACATTACAAATGAAGTGAGTTTCATTTTGACACAAAATATTTCTGACACCAGCTGTCCTAAAGGGGTTTACAAGAGGGCATACATGGAAAAAGCATTGTCAAAGTTTTTTTTTTTTCTTAATGTTGAGTCCAGAAGATTATCTATTGGTAATCTATAGAGAACAGATTATCTGTAGAGAATATGGAGTCATGCATATCAGGATAGTTGATGATTTAGTGAATTTGGCTTGCTAGTTGAAACCAATTATGATATAATACTGCCCTTCTAAATGCCCACTAGGAATTTGCTATACAAATTACCCAAGAAGTCGATCAACATTTTGAAAATAGTAACCAGCAAGCAATAGGATCTGTTTTTAAGCTATAAATATAAACAATAGGAAGCAGATGGAAAATTCAGTTTCAAATGTGTGATAGTATAGCCTCAATCACTGGTGCCTGATGTGGATGTTGTAAAATAATCCTTGGGAAAAATCCCTTTTCATAAGCTTACTCATCCACAAGCATCCTCAATCTATTGTAGAAAGCTGAAGTAGCTGTCTTCAAATCTCTTGCACATTAATATGGATGCCAAACAAGTTGTGCCATCAAAGTAATTCCACTGGAACACAAGATTATTTGCTTTGCTGAAGCAGATTGACATTCAACTTGAACTGGTGGCATAAAAAGGTCACTTATTATTATTGTTATTATCATTATCAAATTTCTGAATTGCCCCATTTCTGAGTACACAGGGCTCTGGGCAATTCCCAATGAATATACAAAAGTACAGTTTAAAATAAACAATCAATTCATCCCAAAGTTTCGCAGTCTTTCGGTGGCATTTATAATTTGGTCTGAAAACCTACTCTGGACTGTTCTCATCTCATGGTCAGGTTAAGGAGGAGGCCAAAGCAGGCAAGATGGAAAAAGAAGAAAGGAGGAGGGTACCAGCTATGATGGGAACCATCGCTGTCCTCAACCAAAAGCCTATCAGAACATCTCTGCCTTACAGGCCCTGCGGAATTGCATTAAGTCCCACAGGGCCCTAATGGAAGTTGGCAGAGAGTTCCACCAGGTCAGGGCCAGGGCCAAGAAGGCCCTGGCTCTGGTTGAGGACAGCCGGATGTCTTTGGGGCCAGGGATCACCAGCAGATTACTCTCAGCAGAGCGTATTGCTCTCCTGGGGACATACCAGAGGAGTTGGTCCTGAAGATACACTGATCCCAGACCACTCAAGGCCTTAAAGGTCAATACCAACGCCTTGAATCTGACATGGTACTCCACTGGAAGCCAGTGTAGGTGGTGCAGCACAGGTTGTATATGTGCTCTCCATGATGTTCCCATCAGGACTCATGCCACCACATTCTGGATCAGCTGGAGTTTCCAGGTCAGTCCCAAGGGAAAGCCAGCATAGAGTGAGTTAACGGTAGTCTAATCTGGAGGTGACCATCACATGGATAACTGTGGCTAGGTCAGGGAACATCAGGAAAGGGGCTAACTATCGTGCTTGACATAGGTGGAAAAATGCCAGTCTGGCAATATTTGTGATCTGGGCCCCGTCAAAGAGGGAAGTTTATGCCCCAGCCCTGACACAGCCCTGACGCACCTCACCCCAGCCACAGAACCTCCATCTTCCTTGGATTCAGCCTCAGCCTGCTCTGTTTTAACCATCCCACCACAGCCTCCAAACCCTCAGCCAGATTATGTGAGGCAGAATCCTGGCGGCTCTCCAGTAGCAGTTATAGCTGGGTGCCATCAGCGTACTGATGGCACCCTAGCCCAAAACTCCAGACCAACTGGACAAGGGGGCACATGTAGATGTTGAATAACATCAGGGAGAGGAGTGCTTTTCCAACTTTGTCTAATCTTCTTTAAAAATTGTTCTCCCATTACAATGAGAGGATGCATATATGGACTGCATAGTGCTAGGATTCAGGGAGAGGCCACAGCTTCGTGTTCTGTTTATAGAAATTGGGCCACATATACCAGACAAAAGAGTAAGCAAACTTTGTCCTAGCATAGCATTTATTTATTTTAAAATATGTTTCGCCCTCCTTTCAAGCTCAGAAACCAACCAATCAATAAATAAGCCAATTAATATTTTAAACACATAATATAAAAATAAAATAAAATTCAAAGCATCAACAAATAAAAATATCATTTCAAATCAACAATGGTACCAAATTTATGTAACAACTTCATCCTCTTTCCACCCAAGATGCTTATCTGAGTCAAACCATATTGGTGTGATGCTGAAAACACAAGAGGAAGGCTGCTGCAGAAATCTCTTAGAGAAAGGACCTCCAAACCATTGTCCAGATAGGGTTGCCACTTCCTGGTTGGGAAATACTTAGAGATTTTGGGATTGGAGACTGAGGAGGGCAGGATTTGGGAAAGGGAGGGACTTTAGTGGGCTATAATGCCATAGGCTCCACTTTCCAAAGCAGCCATTTTCTCCAGAAGAACTGATCCCTGTCACCTAATCCCAGAAGATTGCCTGCAGGTTGGCAACCCTACGTCCACAAGATTTAGCATTTCTTGTTGAAATAAATGGCAGCCATCTTTCTTTATATTTAATTGAGTAGTGGGGTGGCACTTTCTGAACAATCCACATACTCCTAAATCAGTTGGCTCCATGAATATGCTCTCTCTCCTGAGGAAGACACTTCACCTGCTTGGCTCAACTGTGGGACTAACTTTTCCCTCAGTGGCTGTTGGTAGGCAACCAAGGTTGGTTCTGTCAGTAAAAAGACAAAGGAACAAAACCCTTTCTACACCTTTGTGAGGAACTCATTGGGGCCAGTCCTGACTAGGGTTGCCAGCTCCAGGTAAGGAGATTCTGTGTCTAAGGAAGCCAGTCTAAAGAGTCTGGGGAGGCCTCAGCTGAACAGAATGCTATAGAGGCCACCATCTAAAGCAGTTAATTTTCTCTAGTGGGAGAGAGAGATCTGTTGTCTGGAGTTCAGTTGTGATACCTGGTGATCTTCAGGCTCCACTTGGAGGTTGGCTACCCTAGGCGTAGCAGTCAGTGCTTCAGAGCAGGGTCTGCTAGACCCAGGTTCTTGCTGTGGAAGCTGACTACGTGATTTTTGACCAGTCACAGACTTTCAGCCTAACCTACCTCACAGCGTTGTTGTGCAAGTCAAAAGGGGGAGAGGAGAATGATGTAAGCTGCTTTGGTCCCCATTGCAGAGAAAGAATACTTTTCCTTCTGGGGAACCATTGTTGCCAATCTCCAGGTGAGTATCAAAATGAGAGCTCACAGGAGGAGATTGTATCAATATAAAGACACTCCATGAATGAATTGTGAACAAAAGCAGAAAGATTATATTGTACAAAACAATTTAAACAGTTTTAAATCCTTGTTAAAGTTCAACAAACCCTTACATATTCTTAAAGAGCTTTGATCAAAAAGTACTTGATAAAAAGGGAAAACTCAAATGAAGTCCACAAATCCTTTGTATAACAAACTTCAGGAGAACAAAGGTTCTAATTCTGGCATGAGCAGCAGCTATACACAACCGGCTTCACTGTTGCGTTCACATTCTGCTTCTTCAGATAGCTGGTACTCTTTAGCTGTGGAACTGAAAATATACTTCTATGTCACATCCACTATGTTATAACATATTTACTACATCCCCACTTGTCAGCACATACATACTCACTGAAACAAAGTTTCAACAATTCTCCTTCAACTAGTTTTCCATTTGCTCCACTAACATGTTCTCTTTCTGCTAATTAGGCTTCTACAATAGTGGTGGTGGATAACACTCAACATTCACCATTAAGTATGTACTGACAACCTGGAGTCACAATATTCTGACACAACTTACGTAATTTCATAATATCCTATTTTATATTTTTACATGTCTAAGAATAAAATTTCTAATGAAACTGGTGGGTAAACCAAAGGAATGAAAACTGACCTGAAGCAACCTACTTGTATACAACCAACAGAATTTTATAAGAAACAGCTTAAATCAAATTCAGTGTTCAAACCATTAGGGATCAAGGTGTTTAATTTAAAGATCCACCTGTATTCCTGGCGAAGTAATTCCTTCATAGCCAATGGATGTTTTGAGTCTGCAACAAAGAGCATACCACATCTAAACTGGTCTTCTTTGTTGTTTTGAGAGGCAAAATGCCCCTTGTTTGTCATTTATTTCCTGTGATGTCTCATCACAATTTCAATGGTCTGGTGGTACTTCCAATGTATAATTTTAAATAATCACACTGGATGAAATACACAACAAGGGCACTTTCACAGGTAGAACTTGCATTACTATAAACAGTTATGCCATTTAAGGTGAAATTGTCACTTTCCCACATTACCTTACAGGCTTTACATTTTAAACAGCATCTGTGTCCTTTGGACTGAGTCCTAACCTCATGTCCTCCCTTATATCCAATCTGACTATGATGTCTTTAAGGGTTTAGTCCTCCTATAATCTATCCTGGGTGGAAGTTGGCACCCTTCAATATCTCCAAGATGTGGCCAGTATTTGGTGATAATTCTTTTGATAGAGAAGGATAGAGGAGTGTAGTCCATTGCCCATGTAACACCTGATGATGGAGGGGGGGAACAATTGGTTTCTTGAATAAGGATTTTCTTTCACGTAGTTCAACCCTTCCCTTAGCTCTAACTAACACATTTGAAGGATAACCCCTATTCCTAAAGGCACAAAGGAGTTATTCAGAGTCCTGTAAATAATCACTTTCCCTAGATGAATTTCTCTTTATTCTTAGCAGTTGTGAAAATGGAATATTGTGTCTTAAGTGTGCTGGGTAGAAAGTGTTGAAGCTGAGTAATGTATTTTTATCGGTTGGTTTTTTAAAAGTCCTAGTAGCCAAAAAAGTGCTTATTCCCTGCTGAGATGGCCCCCCTATGACAGCCAATGTGATGTGGCATTCAGAGCACAGTAGAGGCTGCAGGTGGGGGGAAAGATGGAAAGCTGATGCGTGAGGGGGGGGGATAAAGGTAGGTTGATGATTGGCTGGCAAGGAGATAGGGTTGCCAACTCCAGGTGGGAAATTCCTGGAGATTTGAGGGATGGAACCTGGAGAGGGTGAGATTTGAGGAGGGCTGGGACCTCAGACAGGTACAATGCCATAGACTCCACTCTCCAAGCCAGCCATTTCCTCCTGGGGAACTACTGTTGCCAATCTCCAGGTGAGGAGTGGAGATCACTTAGAATTACAACTGATCTCCTGGAGGGGGGGGGGGAGGAGATGGAAAGCTGAAATCAGAGAGGCAGATAATGACAGGTTGATGCTTGGCTGGGAAGAAGATGGGGTTGCCAATTCCAGGTTGGGAAATTCCTGGGGATTTCAGGGGTGGAGCCCGGAGATAGTGGGGTTTGAGAAGGGGTTGGACCTCAGACAGGTAGAATGCCATAGACTCCACCCTTGAAACCAGCCATTTCCTCCTGGGTAACAATTGTTGCCAATCTCCAGGTGATGGCTGGAGATCACTCAAAATTACAACTGCTCTTCAGATAGCATAGATCAGTTCCTCCCTCTTTTTGTTTAACCACTGTCAGCATCCAGCTTTTGTAGGAATGCCCTGCTGAAAGAACTCACAGGCACTCAATGAAATTGCTGAGCGGTCAGCTTAGAACGGGTAAAAGGAAGTACATCTTCACCCAAAGAGTGAT
Source organism: Gekko gecko (assembly GCA_029375565.1). NCBI lineage: Eukaryota > Metazoa > Chordata > Lepidosauria > Squamata > Gekkonidae > Gekko > Gekko gecko. The sequence goes on along the minus strand of JAPDNY010000003.1, from coordinate 147,570,698 downwards.
TAACACATGGAATTCACTGCCACAGGAGGTGGTGGTGGCTACAAGCATGGATGGCTTCAAGAGGGGATTAGATAAACATATGGAGCAGAGGTCCATCAGTGGCTATTAGCCACAAGGTATAGATAAGGACTCTGAGGCAAGGGATGCTCTGTATTCTTGGTGCTTGGGGGGGGTCAACAGTGGGAGGGCTTCTAGTATCTTGGCCCCACTGGTGGACATCCTGATGGCACTTGGTATTTTTGGCCATAGTATGACAGAGTGTTGGACTGGATGGGCCATTGGCCTGATCCAACATTGGCTTCTCTTATGTTCTTATGTTCAGTCCATAAGAACTCTGTCAACCCGTGGCCAAAAATAGCAGGTGCCATCAGGAGGTCCACCAGTGGGGCCAGGACACTAGAAGCCCTCCCAGTGTTGCCCCCGTACATATCCTAGAGAATGCTAACCTAAGGCAGGCTTTTTAACTTAAAAGGTTAATGTCCAGGGTCCACCACTCTGGACTCTGCCAGCCCTTGGGCTGCCACCCCCAGTGCCATGGGAAGCACAGGTGACAAGGGCCCACTAGGGCCACAAGGGACCCAGCAGGCCCAATGGGAAGAGGAGGGAACACAGGCCCTGGCCTAGCTATGGGGCATCCCAGAGAGCCAGCACTAGGACCCAGCCAGGGATGAGGCCAGAGCCAAACCCCAAAAGGAGGCTACCACACTCAAGGTTAAGGGAAGGGAAGGGATATGGGGAGGATTACCAGGAGCCACCCTCCAGGTGGACATCTGAAAGCTCCTCACCTGCTCCTCAGAAGGAAGGTGGGGATTGGTGGAGAGGGGAAGGGGACAGATTGGGAGCTGATTTAAGCCAGATTGCTTGGGCAGGCCAGGGAGGAAGAGTACACATCTCTCAAAGGGGAATGAGAATGCCCAGAAAGAATCCCTCCGAGAGCATGTGAGCTGGAGAGAGGAACCCAGGTGAGGCAAATTCCCCTGCTCCACCTATTTCTGAGGTCTGCCCTTCTGTTGCTACTGACTACAAAATCATGTCCTGGAGACCCCAACTCCTCAGGTGACCACTCTGGAGAAGCCAGGACTTGAGAGTTACCATGGTTCTAAAGGATTTCCATTACCTTGGAGCCTCTGCACAGGTCTGCAGTCCTGAACATGGCAAGGGACCTCCTGAGGCTGAACATGATATTTCTCCCCTGCTCTTATCAAGCTGATCAGATTTTGCATTGTACCTTTGCATGCTGAATGCCTTCTTTGGAACACCCTTCCCACTTTCTGACTGTGATATAAGGACTTAGGGAGCTTTGACTTTTGGAAGCTAGTGCCTCAAAAATCTTGTTGGTCTCTAATGTGCTGCTGGACTCAAATGTTGCTCTTCTACTGCAGACAAACATGACTATCCTCCTAAAGCAAACAAAAAAACAGAACAAAAAACCCCCAAAATTATTTTACGCATACAAATTCTGAGTTCTACAAGGAAGTAGTAAAAAATCAAATGCAAAAAAGGAGAGGATTATTTGACACAGGTGACAGCAGGATGTTTATGGTTCATAAATCTTTGGGAGGTATAAGAACTGAGACATAATTAAATTTGACTTTATAGCAGAACTTATCTTATTTAGAAAAAAACATCTATATAATGATCTAGTATGATAGAAATCCTTTCTAAATAAACAATTTATATCAGTTTTGTGAATCTACATATACATACACACCGCCTCCAATAAATGAAAGGTAGAGCCCTGTCCCTTGGATCTACCATCAGCAGCCTGTGCCTGCCGCATAAATAAATAGATCAATGAGCTGATCATCAAGACAGACCACTGAATATACCAATATGATTGTTGCCTCCATCTCTAAGCATTATTACTAGTATTAGATCTTGTACTAGCACTTTATGTCAATAGATTGTTTTAGATGGATTTTATTATTGTTTGGAATTTCATTTATGTGTTTTAATCTTTATGTAAGCTGCCCTGAGCCTGCTCCGATGGGGAGAGTGGGTATAAACTGAAATCATCATCATCATCATCAGTCTTGCTTTAATCCCAGGAATAAATATTGGCATTATCTAATGGTATCAAAGATCACCTTTATATCAGTACATCTGATCCTCAACAGGGCAACATTTCTGGATACTTAAATCCAGAAGCTGGGGCCATGGATAGACAAGACAGATTTTTCTACAAATCTGAAAAAAGCCCCAGGTTTGCAGAAAAATCTGAAATGTAAAACAAACAAATGAACAACCCTCTCCCACAGGCATGGGCAGAGGATTAAAACCCTGCAAAATGACAGAAGAAACAACCGTAGCTTTAAGAAATCACTGCCTTGAGTGGCTGTTGCTAGGAAACCATAACAATATTGCCTGCCTTCAAGCCTTGGCTTCTGTCAGTAAAAGGCAGTGGGGAGAGGCATGTTCCATTTCAGGCCAGTTTTGGCCTTAGAGGGGGGATTGATTTGTGCCAGGACTAGAAGCAACCACCAAATGACTTACTACTAGGATATGGGAGACCCAGGTTCAAACTGCCACTCTGCAATAAAAATTCTCTGTGTGACCAAACCAGTCACACACTCCCAGCCTAACCTGTCTCATATGGTTATGAGGATAAATGCAAAAGAGGAAAGTGTTGTAAGCTGCTTTGAGTCTGCATAGTGGAGAGAGATCCACATAATGGAGAAGGGGGGAGGTATAAATTAAGTAAATAAATAATAAATATAACTGAAGACAGGGGGCAGATAAAAGATAGGTTGGTTGGTAGGTGGGCTGGAGAGATGGAAATGAGGGAAGGTGAGGATATGGGGGTTGCCAGGGGAAGGGAAAGAGGAAATAGTGTGGGAAGAGTAAATACAGGGGAAAGCGGAGTGTGCCCCACAAATTCTTGCAGCTTCTACACTGTAAAACTGGGTCTGGCTTGGCGGTTGGCACTGTACAACTGGGCTAGGCTCAGTCCAGCAGCCGAGACCTTGTAACTGGGCCATATTTTTCCCAGGTAGAGGCTGCCAGAAGGATGGAAGCATGGAAAGCTGAAGACAGTGGTAGGTAAAGCTTGGCTGGTATGTGGGAATGGAAGACAGAATCAAGAAATGGGAAAAGACTATGAGAACTGCCAGGGAAGAGAAAGAGGAGGGGGGAGCCCTGAGAGTCCTTGTAAGTCTCCTGCTTGTCAATATATCTAATTCTCAATGTGGCTTCATCTATGGATACTTAATTGGGACCATGGACAGAGAAGACATCTTTCTACAAACTTAAGGAAAGCCCCAGGTTTGCAGGAAAACCCTGAAATTTAAAGAACACATAGTGAATTATTAAAGCATACGGTGACAGCAGCAACAGTAATATTTGCAGCAAAATGGAAGGCAGAAAGATGCCCAGAACTGAAGGAATGAAAGAATAAATTATATTAAAATGTGATAATGGCAAATTAATATCTTATATACACAGCAAACTGATTTTAGAGTTTCAAGAAAAATAAAAAGTATTTTTTGATTATGTAGCTGAGAATCAGGAATAAAGTAATATTAAGACATAAAATGAGAAAAGGGAAGAATTGGGCAAAACATGTCTGTTTTAATAAATTATCAGATATGAAAATATTCAAGAAAGACAGAATAAAGATATTTAAATAGAAATGGAAAATCAAGAGTATATATAAGTAAGTTCCAAAGGAGTATAGGTAACTGTATGACATAGATGATTGTAGTTCTGTTTAAGAAACAATTTGGATACTGTAGATGATTGCAGTTGATGATTAAAGAGGACCATCTATGTACTTATGTTTAATGTATGATGCCTGTTGTAGATTTGTTTTGTTTTTGTGTTGTAAATTGAAATAATCAAAAATTATATAAGAAAAGTGGGGGACACCCTGAAATCTTAAAAAAAAAAAACTTGAGGGGGTTTAACCCTCCCAAAAAATAAAAGGAGAAATGAATAAAAGAAAGCAACAAGGAAATTCTTGTTCTTCAAGTTTCTCTTCTTTTCTGCAGAGCTCTAACTCATCTAAAGGACTGTCATTGTTAAACTTTTAACCCAGGAGCCAATCTGTTCACGCGCTAATTATTGCCTTGAAAAAACCAAGGGAAGGCAATCCTTCTTGGTCAATTGCAGTCCTTAAGGAAGACTTGCATCAGAGTAAAAGAAGAGGGAGGAGGAAGAGGAGGAGGAGATTGGATTTATTATACCCCACCCTTCAATCAGAGTCTCAGAGCGACTTACAATCTCCTTTCTCTACCACTCCCTACAGCAGACACCCTGTGAGGTAGGTGGGGCTGAGAGAGCTCTTTTGAGGACTGCTCTTGAGATAACAGCTCTGAGACAACTTGTGATGACCCAAGATCACACTAGCAGCTGCATGTGGAGGTGGAGAATCAAACCTGGTTCTTCCAGATTAGAGTCTGTGCTCTCAACCACTACACTAAACTGGCTCCTCAAGTAAACTCCTCAAGTAAACATTCCACAAGTAAACTAAAAAATTGATTAAAATTTTACCTAATAAAATTATAATAATTCATCTGAGTAGAATTTTATTTGATTAAAAAAAACAGAAAAAAATTGTATGGGAGAGTGCACAACATCAAATGACATGTATTAAGCAAATGAAGTATAGGATAATGCCACCTCCTATTCTACTATTATCAGTGAAGTGCTTATACTCCTCCCACAAATGGGCAGAGGGTGGAAATAGGGGAGAGAAGTGGGCGGTGTTTAAAGACAAGCAGAAACATACTTCAGCATTTTGAAATCGAATCAGAACTAAGAAGCGCAGCAAAACAAGTTTTGAGAAATGCAGGGCAAGAGCATGCTAAAAGCAGTCTGACTACTGATTCCTGTGAAACAGATGCAGAAACAACAACAACAACAAAAAACCTGGCAACAAACCTGAAGTGAAAGTGGGATGGAATGCAGAGGGGAAGAAAAGGATGTGCTCTGAAACCACAGCTAAATACAGATGCAGAAAGGGCTTTTGTTTCTGTCAGGAAAAGCACTGGGAGGAGGGAATAGCTTGGCCCTTTCCTAGACTGCTTCAGCCTTTGAGGGAGGACTGATTGGGACCAGGCCCAGCAGCAACCACCAGGTGACTTGTTACCATTCACTTGCATGGCTTACACAGGATAGGCTGCTTCCAACTGTTCAATAACAGCCACCCACAAAAAGCCATTATGGTTTAGTGGTTAGTGCTTCAGACTGGGATACCGGTAGAGCCAGGTTTGAATCCCCAGTGTGAAGTGGAAGCGAACTGGGTGATTTTGGGCTTTTCCTTCTCACGCACGGTCAGGCTAACCTACATCACAGGTTAATGGGAAAGAGGAGATTGATGTAAATTGCTTTGGGGGCCCATTGGGGAGAATAGTAGGATATAAATATATAATAAAGATAGCTGGGGGGTAGATAAAAGGTTGGTTGGTGGGTGGGTAGAAAGCAGAAAAGGAATTAGAGAAGGGGGGTGCCAGGATAAGAGAAAGAGAAAATAGTGTGGGGAACACCAGTTGTATCTGGGGAACCCAGAACCAACCATTTTTTTTAAAAAAAACCTGTAATGTTTCGTTTGGCCCACAGATTAGCTGTTTTGCTGGGTATAAGGAACTAAAGGGACTATTCATCTGTAACATAAAAAACAAACCAACAACAACAAAAAAAACCTTAGTCATTTTCCAGCTCCGATAAGTGCACTCAGATTTGGAAACTGGAGTTGTGATTTTTTCAAAGGAAGACCTATTGTTCCTTAAGCAAACTTAAGCTTCACATCCTGCTCTGATTGGTGATCTCCATATATTCATGCCTCTGTAGAAAGTGAAGCAGCTCATTCAGAAAAACCTGAAGAAGCTACTATTATAGAGGCTCAGTGTTGCTTAGCATGGCATTTGATTCAAACTAATACATCAAAGCTCTCATATGAGGGGCTTTACTTTCATCAAATAGTTTGATTGTGGTAAATCAATCATGTTCATTTTGAAGTTCTTAGCATCTATTACAAGTATTTGAGGGCTATTCCAAGGTGTGGGTCATTCTGGCAGTCTGGTTCCCATCCCAGTTCTGTGAGAGTGGCTTCCCGTCGGTGCTGTCCCACGCAGCCATGGTTGGTGTGTGAATACAACAGCGCCATGAGCAAGGACAGGCTGATCATATGAAACTTTCATCTTTATTCTACTGGTTGATATGTAACCCTAGAGTTATACAAGCATAGGTGTCCCTTTTTTTTTTTTTTACAGGTTCATATTATTGTTATATACTCATTTTCTTGTATATGTCTTTCAAAACCTAATAAAGTGTTTCAAAATCTTTTAAAAAGGGGGGGGATATGAAACTTTCATCCTGATGGAGTGCCAGTCAAGTATGAAAGAGCCACATGATCACCTTGTCCATGTGGCTTCATAGCTCAGCTGCTGGGAGTACTACAGGAAGTTCCTCCAACATAGTTCAGTAGGTATGTGAAAGCAGCTGTTTTTCACACAATACTAGCATGAACCTTGACAACAGTTTGACATTACAGAACGATACTAAGCTGGGAAACTAGGAGTTATAAGAAGAGCCCTGCTCAGAAACTGAAAGAATCTGAACCAGCTACTGTGATAGAACATTTTTTAATTAAAATAATATTCATGTTTGCCAGAGTTGTTTTTAGATGTGGAAGTGATTTGCAGGAGTACCCCATGTGTAACTTGCTCTGGCAAGTGCAGGGTTAACTCTGGGAATCCATTTTTCATGATTTTAAATTAGATTACCAGAACACAATGCATGAGGTGATTTACTGAGTTATTCATAATAAGAAAACAGTGTGCATAAAGCAGATGCTAAACATAACGAGCCATAGCTTCACTGTGAAGCTAAAGGAAAATTATTGTTAATTTAATATGTTTTAAAGGTGCTATAGTATTAAAATGTAATCTTTCATTAATAAACTCTGTAGTGCATGAAGACAACAACTTCCCCTAAAAAAATCCTATCAAGAATGGGAAGTGATAGAAAGTTTTTCTGTGTAGAAATGTGAGTGATGATGAGACTTGTTCAGTGATTCAAAGCCAAGCCTCCTAAATAATATACTGTGTGGGGTGCTAGAAATGCACTGGAGCTGGCTTAACATTATTGATTTTTTTTAAAAAAAACCCTTTCATTCGGGAAATGAAGCTAGTGATATTCCAGAGCATGGGAAATGGATTTCTTCAGTAGTTTCCATGGCATATTTTGAACCATTAGGATAAAATGCATGACTTTCTGGCAGGCAGCACTTTCATCAGAAATAAAATGCCCCTCCAGTCCAGAGGTTTATACTTTGTCTTCCATCTCAGCATGAGAGTCTAAATGAAATAGCCAGCTCATATTCATGAACACGAGTTAGAAGTATGTAAATCTCAGCTGTAAGTAGTCCTTATAGTAGATACTTGATTCCTGCTTTAAAAGAAAGCCCTATTCATTTTTTTTATCTCCACTTTCTTGTCTAGGATCACATGGCATATGTGTTGGAGTGAGTGATTCAACATGCCTAGACATGGGGATGCTACATCACTCTAAGTGTGTATAGGTATTATCTCCTTGAATGGGATGCCTCCCTTTGTCTTAGGGTTGCCAGCCCCCAGTCCAGGTGGGGGTTCCCCTGCTTTTGCGGGCCCTTTTCTGCCACCAGCCACCTGGCTGGTGGGGGAAACCCCACCCACAGGCCCATAGCCTGGAATTTGTGGCTTGTGGGGCAATTTTTTTCTGGTGGGGTGCCACTGGGGCAGTCATTATTTGCCTTATTCCCCCTTCCTCAGTGGGTTTGAGGAATGTGAGTCCAACAGTGTGCCAGAACTCATGCTGCATAATAGACTAGTGCTGAATAAGAGAGGGCTGGCCTCCCATGGCTTCACCTGGCCTAGGGTGCTGCTCCTCTACTCGACTGCCCCACTCACCATGCATAGCTGGGCGAGTGCCAAGAACTCTTTCCTTACCTTCTGTCATCTCCGCTTCAAAGCATGAAGAGAGAAAGGGGAAAAGGGGGGGGCAGGCTGCATTCCAGGGAGCCTTGAAGTCCAAGGAGGCAAAGAAATAGCCCCCCTCCCCCAACTTGCTGCTGTTCTGCATTTTTCCCAGTGCTATAAATATTCTTTTTGAGATGTGTGTGGTGTGAGTGGTCTAATGAGGTTGCACCATCAATTTATACATGTATAAATGTTGTTCCTTTTGGTCTTTTAGGGTTTCTGTGTGGCACTGTGGCATGCTTGCACTGCCACAGTGCCACTTGTTCTGGAGTGTGCCATTTGTTCTCATGGCAAACAAGCACCTCCCAAGATAGTTCACTTTCCCTGAGATTCTCTGGGAGAGTCTTGACTGCTGGGCGGCTGCCTGCTTGCCTGCCTTAAGTGCTACTGGCTGGGTTTCCCCATTGGAAACAATGGAGGTAATGGGGGTAACCTGTTTGGGTGCCCATAGAATTAGGCCCATTGGTCCAATTGCTTTGAGACGTGGAGGTGCATGTGGGGAGAGGCTCCCGAAGCTACCCTGGAAATGTGGAGCCTCTCCCTCAAACCCCCTCCCCCTCCAGAGCTACTAACAGCACCGTGGGGAAAAAGTAACTTTTTTCCCACCATAGAGAACAATAGAGGGGATAGGGGGCAACCTGTTTGGATGCCCATAAAATTGGACCCCCTGGTCCAATGTTCTTGAAACTTGGTGGATATCTTGGGAAGAGGCTCCAACAGCTATGCTGTGAGTTTGGAGCCTCTTCCTCAAACCCCTACCCCTCCAGCCCCCAGAATATACCCTATGTTTTCACCATTGACTTCAATGGCCCATAGGATATAATGGAGCTGAATTGCCGCCAAATTTCTTTCATTCCCTCCTTTCCTTCTCTCCTTTTCCTCTTTCCCGCCTTCTCCTCTTTTTTCCTCCTTTCCCTGTTTCCCTCCTTCTTTCCTTCTCCTTATTTCCTTCTCTTTCCTTCCCTCTTTCCTCCTTCTGTGGCCCAACTCTAGTGAGAAGGGATTTAAACTTTAAACCCCTTCTCTCTTCACTCCCCCACCCAGGCCAGCTGGGGAAGGGAAGGGGAGGCTTTCGAAGATGCCACACACACCCTTTTGCTTCCCCTTCTGACATCACTTCTGGTGATGTCAGGAGGTGTGGCATATGCTAATAGCCAAGTAGCTCATTGGCATACCATATGCTAATGAGCTCCTGCAGCTCTTTTTCTACAAAAAGACCCCTGGTTTAAACCATAGAGTTTTGCCCCAAAACTAGAGCACTGCCACACAATGTCAGCAACGTGATGATGTCACTTCTGGGTGATGCCATTGTACCATGCACGCAAAGCGTGTGGGGCAGAAGACTCCTGGAGAAGGCCCATCAATCCCCTGCCAGCTGCCAGGTAGTACCTGGCAAACTTACTTTGTATTAACCTGGGAGCTGCCTTCTGTCTCCTCTTCTCTCTTGTTTTGTCCTCTTACTCTCTTCACATGGCCCACTGTGGAGACATCCCCACACACCCCAACCAAGTAGCCCTGCTCCTGCCCTTCCCTGCAACCAGCCTGGTGAGGGAGGGCGGGGAGAGAAAGAGGGAAGGTGGTGGTGGTGCTGGCAGCGGCACTCCTCAGGTCCACTTGCTGCCTGAGCCAGACTGCAGCCAGAGCGATGGGAGCTCAGGTTGGAGGCGGCAGGGGTGGGTGAGGGAGGCAGGGCCGGAGGGCGAGCAGGTGGGAAAGGCAGCACCAGCCACAGGAACCAGCCAGAATGCCATTCTGGGGCGTTCCGGCACAATAATAGCCCTGTCGACAACACTGTCTCACCATCTCATCCTTTGCTGTCCCCTTCTTCTTTTACTTTCAATCTTTCTCAGCATCAGGGTCTTCTCCAGTAAATTCTCCCTTCTCATTGGTGGCTAAAGTACCTCTATATTTCCCTAAATAAATTCTAAACTTTACTTTGGAAAATATCTGGTTTCCCCATGGTTACTGGTATTCTATTAGAGGCCCTTTGATCTTGCGTACATGCTATATAGGTAAAGATCACTAAATCACATCTTCTGTTCCCCTAATTGGCAAGTGTGTCAGTTTTCTAAGTTAGTCAAGCTATGAAAGTGGGAAGAGGCTTCCCCCAGCACTGAGTTTATTTATCTCAAATTTGTTGTTGTCCTAGTTGAGTGTTCTGAACTCAGGTTAAAAAGTCCACATATGTCTAAGGATACACATGAAAGGGAGCATGTGTCATAACACTGTGACAGCACATACAGACCATAGCATAAAAAACAGGGTGCCACACCAATACAGAGTCACAACAGAAAAGAAAAACAGTGGGAATTTTTCATAATTACGTTATTAATATTTTATCATCGATATTATTGGCATTATTAATAATACAAATTAATGCTATATTATATATTTTATTACATTTCACACAAAGATCCCTATGTGTTTTGCACAATGCTTCATCAGGAGATCCATAAAACAGCTTCTCTAAGGATGTTCCCACCAAAATAGGCTGACATTCAGATCACAGATCAGCTCCTCTAACTCCTCCCCTTCCTGTGAGATCACTTTCTACCACCAAAATTATTTTTTTAACATTTTAATTTACCACTCTGTATCACCTTTTTATCCCAGCTTACATTTCTTGAATGCTTGTGTTCTGTGTGTCATACAAACCATATGATTGTAAATATTTGTAGTGGCATAAGTGGCTGCTATCTTGTTGTTACCCTCAACCTAAATAGTCTCCAAAAAATCCCTTTCTTTTTCTTCCCAGTGTTAAGCAGAAGCATCTACTCTGAGGATCTGTAGGAGGATGCCAGCAAACAGCAACCCAATCCTTTTCTCAGTCTCCAATTGGCCTGTAGCCTTTAGCATGATTACAGGTGACAATCAATCATTTTATCCTAATCCCTGTGGTATCGCATAGGGAACTGGAAGTCCCAGAGCATCTATCTTCTGTAGCCACTTTAGGACTTTCAAACTGGTTCTGCCTGATTGTCATCTTAAGTCCGACCTTGGCATCTGGACAAATTTATTTTCCTGGGATGTTATTGTCTAGATGCATCATTTTGTTGAGAAATAGAAGGGAACCCTAAGGAAGAAAAAATAAAACTCGCCACAGGATTTCTCAGATGCTAACAATGCGTTCCTCAAGGTGGCAGTCAAACAGCCATTTTCCAGAAACCACCACACAGAGTAAGGCACATTCCTGGGCACTTTCTCAATCTGTGTGAGGTGACAGCTAGAACAAGCTTAGGCAATATCGTGGAATGCAAGCCTGAATCTTTGCTATTGTTCAAAGGCTATGTGTTTGGAAATACTATACAAAGTTTCTTCAGCAGACAAATCAATGTGGATACGATTCTATGATAGAAAACCACCTCACTAAAACAAAATGTCTAATATCACAGCCTGTGAATGCCAGCACGTCATTGGTCAGAAACTATGCTCATGATGCTAGTGATGAACAGGGACTTTGCATGATTTGTTACCTTCTATATTCATTACAGCAAATTAGGGTATGTAACCACAAAGGATTTGGCTGCCTGCCCCATGGTAGGTAGATAACAACAGCCAGCCTGTATTCCCTAGAGAAGGCAAAGGGAAACACTTAGCTTGTATCCAATGGCAGATATGTAGGACAGGAGCAGGAATTTAAATACATAAAACTCTGTAAAATAAACAGGCAGCGTCAACCAGTCCAAATGAAACATTTATTTTTTTTTTTTGCACAGCCCAGTATATAGAATCAGGTGGCAAAAGATGCTGAAGTTTTGGCTGGATGGAGCATGTATCATTGGGTATTAGTAAAGGAACTACTTTTTTGACTAGTTCATTTCCTTAAATGATTTCTAGCTCGCTTTATGGTTTATTCATGCTGTTAAATGAACCATGTGCTCACTTCTGTAAAGAAAAAGAAATCTAAGTATTATCACCATTATTTATTATTCATTTACAGGCAATGTTGAAGCTGTATCTGTATGAAGCACAGAGTTCCTGTCTCACTCTTTTAACATATTTGTTACAGCCACAAATATAATATTACATAAGATGATTTACATGAGCAGAGCAATCCTGTGTTGTACCTGTGCTGTGGCAGCCAGCAGTGGCACAGCTGCGGCATAGCTAGCTGCTTCCCTAAGAGGAGACTTATGCAGCAGCTGAATGGGGAAAAGGTGCACCAACAGTGTTCCTGGATGCTGCCACAGCACCATCTATGGCAATCCCACCACAGCATTCCATTCCAGCATTGTTGCAAGGCGGCAGCAGCATGACAGAAAGGGCAGGCAGGACCAATGGAAGTCATGAGTTAAGGAGGTCGAGCCAAGCGTCCATCACTGCTGGGGCAGAGGGGGCTGGCCACAGGAGAAATTCTCCTCCTCTGCCTCACACATCCCCTTGAAGAGACCAGCTCCTGTTACAAGCCCTGGCCACCTGTCAGTGGCGAGGGGGGTGGCACTCCACACACAGAGGACACAGGCCCCAGAGGGTGACAACGGAGAAGAATGTGGATGTGACGGTGCCCCCATTCACTGCTGGCCACAGCATCCATCAGGACACTCATGCTGTCAAGGGCGTCCCTGTGCCACATTCCACCTCCACTGGAGGCAAAGCAGGAGGAGAGTAAGGGAGCACAGGAGGTGCTGAGGGTGGAAAGACTTAGACATGTCATCTGGCAGCCTTTCAGTGGTCTCCTGTCCCTCACTCATGTCCCTCATTATGACAAGAAGCCCCTCCTGGTGACTGACAACCACTGTTACACATGCTGCCAGCCCCTCCATCCATTGGTGCCCTCAGGAAAAGGCTCCCCATCATTCACAATGGCTCTCCAGCCACTCCCACTCAGTTGCTGCCCACATGGAGGAAAGGGGGTGGGTGGGGATGCTGTGCCGGACATGGTCCCATGTCAGGGTACCTGGCAAAGGGCCAGTATCTCTTCCCTCCCCTGGCCCACCAGCAGCCACAACACACGGCCCAGGGGCAGCTGCCCTGGCACTGCCTCCCTCTTTCTGCCAGGTCAGGGATGCTGCCATCTAAAGATGTTGAGTCCATCCCCTGCACTGCTTCCTCCTTCAGGGCTGGAGATCCTATGGTGCCAAGTGACCACAGGCTGCTGCCATTGCCATTCTCCTCCTTGGGATCAGGGAATGTACTTGGTCCATGACATCAGCAGTGAAGGTCAAGGAATAGGGACTTGGTCACAGGGGGAAAACACAGCAGTCACTCCATGGAAGCTCCCAGGTGAGCACTGAGCCCTTGCACCCTGCAGGGGTGCCTCACCTCCCTCAGCCCCTGGCCTGGAAACCTGGCCATCTTGGTCCTCCCCCCATTGCTCAGCTCCATCTCCTCACTAGACATGTGGGGGCGGGGCCCTTGGTGAGAGGTCCTGGGGCTGTCAAGATAGGTCATGAGAATGGGAGACAGTTGGAGACAATGTGTTTCAGGACCTGGCCCCCACAGCTGGGGCCAGGTGGAAGTGGTGACCATGACACTCACCACACAAGACCTCATTGCTGCAGCCACCTACCACCATGGGGGGGGGGTTCACTACCTGCATGATGGCCTCTGCTCCTGGCATACCTTCTTCCACTGCCCACTCATAAGGAATACCGTTGGCCATGAGGGCTTGGACACACATCTGAGAAAGAATGAAGGAATCATTCCAGAGCTTCAGAGTGGGCATCTCTGTCATGATGGCATGTCCCAGGTTAGACACCCATTCTGTGGCCACGCACCAGAAAGCACAGTAGCAGGAGGTGGCAGAGCTGCTCCTGGCAGTGGCAAGGGCAACACTCTCATGCTTCATCACCAACCTGTACAGCAGTGTTGTCTCAGCCTCAATCCAGTTTGGTTGGCGATAGCTGTCCCTGCCACCAGATGTTGCAGCAGCCATGCCAGTCACACACTGGGGAAAGTGGGGTTGGGTTGTCACAACATGGGAAAAAACTGATCCCCTTGTCCCCACCCCCATGCTGTGGGTGGTGGGCAATGAGCCACTCACAGAGAAGATAGGTTGTGTGGGGGTGGGAAGCCAGCTATACAGATGATTGTGGCTCTGGTTGCCTGCTGCTTTTGTGAATACTGTTCCTTTTTTCCACAGGAGCAGGCCAGCCACATGTGGGATGGTGCCCACTCCTGTCCTTATCTCACTTGGGGTGCACCACATTCACTTGCTACCATCACTCTATGTCTGGGTGGCATAGCAATGGTGGAGGAGGCATTGTGTCCACTGGTACCAGGCTCACATCAGCGGTTTCCATTTTTCAAACCGTACCTGCCTCAATCAGTTTCACCTAGACAGAGCTGTTATCCAGGATCTGTGCAAGAAACTTGGGACAGCCTTCATGAGCCAAGCTTCTGCTTCCCATACCTTGCAGAAAATCCTGCCCTCCCAGAGGTTCCTGGCCATTAGGTCTTTCCAAGGAGTCATTGCAGAGGTGTTCAGGGTGTTCTCAACTAGCCACTGCCTACATAGCTTTCTTGCTGGCACACCTCCAGGAGCATGTGAGCTTTAATTTAATTAGAGCCTCACTTGGGGCCTCTGAACCTTCCCCCAAAAGAAATCCTGGCCTCGGGACTGAGTACAGAACAACCAGGTATAGTCAAAGTGGCTTTTTTAAATTGATTAAAGAGTACAAGGATATTTCCCAAATAAAAAAAGATGATCAGAAAAACAAGAAATCTACATCATACCTTCTAGCTACACATTATACCCTATAGTTACCACAGGTTACTTTTCTTAGGTTAAGTCAAGCATCTTTCCAAGTCTATGTGCCAGGCCCATGTCTAACCCAGGATAGGGTTAGGCCATTGCCTCCAGGAGAGCTGAAGCTGCCTTGCTCCCATGAACCACTAACAGGAAAACTAAACTTATTAAAGCCTAAAATTTGGACAGGCTGGGCCCTTCTAGCCAATCCAAAACTCAGATTAACAAAATTATCTTGACATGGATCTGTGACAACAAATGGCTCAGCAGAGAAGCTATTTATCACAGAATGCTTCCTCTCTGAAGTATAAAAGAAGCATCAATAGAAAGAGTGAGGTGTGTGTTCAGTGACAAATGGTGTGTCACCTTGTCACTGTTATTCACAGACACCAAGTCAGACTTGTTAACCTTCTCCTGACAAATGCCAGATGTTTCCTTTGATCTCCCCTCCACCCGTGTTTCAGACCTAAGTTTTGATATGAAGCCTGAACCAATGTTTTAATGCATGAGCGAGAAATTGAACTGGAGGTCCAGATTTCCTTGACACTCATCGCTCCCCAGGAAGAGCCACAGGTATACCGTAATCAGCACCACATCTACAGCCTGAATGTTGAGACATCTATGATCACGAGGGCATCCTTAAAGACCTCATGGTCAAATTCCTGGGCAGTGTCCATGATGCCCAGATGCATCCAGCCTCAACCACTTGTTGGCTGCCTAGCTGGAGTGCAAGGGATGACACCTGGGTTAGTATGGTGGGCATGGTTGGGTGAGCATACAGCAGAGGACATCACCCCTGATGACTCATGTGCCATTCCCTCCAGGTGACCAAGTGTATCCCCTGCTGCCATATTTGCTGATGCTTTATCCTGAAGATGGCCTGCTGGACCATGCAGCCTACAACCAAGCCCACCAACAAACACAAATGGTCATCAAGTGGGCATTTGGTCAACTGAAGATGCAATTCTGATGCCTCCATCACACAGGCGACCACAGAGCTATGCTGCCTCTGGCAGTGGCAAAGCCTTTTTTTTGGCCCCCCGAAGGGGATTTTTTATTGCTTTTTTATAATAGACTACAAACTATAACTCAAAAAAGGGAAGGGGACTAACACTAGGGGAAAAGAAAAGAAACCCACACTACACTAAAAACCCAAGAGTAGGAGATCATTAACCCAGTTAGAATCTATGTTAGTACAATATTAGTAGTAAACAATGAATACTATGAGTACTGTCTATCTTTCCCTAATTAAAGGTTAACTGGTTACTTTTTATGAGATAATTCCAGAGCATCTCGCAGACTCGCTTTGTAAAGGAGATTTCCAGAGTCCTTCTGCCTTTACTTAGGCTTTCTATCTCTAAATGAATAAGTTGGTTTTCGGGCGTCAGCACCCTCTTCTGCAGCCAAGTCTTCATCCATCTCTGAGGGTGCAGAGCCACTCGAACCAGTTTCACCGTCTTCTTTGGTTCCCAAGTGGCATTTGAGGAATTCTTTAGCCTTGTACACGGAGTCAATCTTCTCTCTCTTGTCATGCATTTTAAAAATGACTCCTTCTGGAACCACCCATTTGTATCCAATTTGATTAGTTTGGAGAAAGAGTATCAAGTCCTTGTAACTTTTCCATTTTTGATTAATTTTGAATGAAATGTCCTTTAAGACCTTGATAATATCATTCCCCGTTTTCAGTAGAGTTGCTGAAGTTGCTTTTAGAATTGCATCCCTTACACTTTGAGTACGTCTTCTCAAAATCTGACTGATATTTCTCCAGGTAGGCTATTCTTTTTGGTGTAATTAGAATACACCCTGTACGCTGCTTCAATATCATGCATTATTTCATCCGCTTTTAAGCCTACTACTGGTGTGATGAGATCACTGAGGAGCTTCTTCAAATCTTCTTTTGAAGATTCAGGAACTCCCTGAAATCTGAGGATCATGTTAGCTTCTTCATTTGCAAGGACAGCAGCCTAATTTCCTGATGATTTTGCTTATTTGTCACTTGATCCACTCTCTTCTTCAATGTCTTGTGTTTGGAGTGCATCTCTTTCACTACTGCCATTGTCTAATCCATCTGTTTGACAGTCTGGGCCACCTGGAGATGTTGCGCTACCAGAGTCTGGTTGAGAATGGTTAACTGCTGGTTAATACCAGGGAGGTGGTCCATAACGGGCTTGAGCATATCTGCTAGTAGTCTCATGACATCCGCTCCCTCCTCTTCTGGCCTAGGACTTTGGCCAACCAAAGGTTTCAGTTTCGTTCCTTTCCTCCCTGCACCCGACATCTTGGACGATTGTTTACAAAAGCCAACCACTTTTTCACCACCTCTGAAAATTGCTTATATGTTAAATCCGCTCTGGTAAGTCTCACAAAACAAGACAAACTTTCAGTTTTTCCCTGCTTCCTCTCTTTTTCTGCTACTTTGCCGCTTGCCGGGGGGGATCCCTCTGTACCGATCCAGGGAGGGGCAGAAAATTCGCCAGTTCTTTGATAATTCAGTTACATCCAACTCACATTCATCGCCGGCCACTTTCAGCCTCACTGAAATCCACACCTCATGCTCAATCTCCTCCACTTGCCCCGGTTAACCTAGCTTATGCCATTCAGCCACACAGCGGTAGGACCTTCAGGGTGAAGGAGCGCCTCAATTCACTGGCATTCCACCATTGAAGAGGCTACTCCTTCAAAGCCCTATGGCTTGGAACTCCCCCAGGGGTTCCATGGGGGGCCACATCAGTAGCCCCCTCCGAATCGCTGGTGTGCAAATCGTTCTCCCGAGCTCTGGGGAGAGTGACTGCCATCGCCTTGCCATAAACCAGAAGTCAGCAGTGGCAAAGCTGTTCACAGTTCGTGCCATGTTCCACAACAGTGCTATGTGGTAATGCTCCCCTACCTCCTCTTGGTAGGTCCAATGTGGAGGGTCCCTGAGCCAGGGTACGGGACCCGGTGCTATCACCAGGGGCTTCTGTGAGGCAGGACCTTAGGTGACAGCTTGGACAGGAATGTGTGTGAGCATGCATCTGGTGACAGAGGCATCCTGCTGTGCCAGCAGTTGGGGGGCCTCGCCTTCCCTCAGCCAAGGTGGGGAATGCCCATGATGCCTGAATCCTACTATGGTACACGGGGGCACCACCAGCTCCATATGGGTTTCCTCCCCCAAATGAGTGTCATTGGAATTGACAGGGTGGTTTGCTTGCCAGTATGGATTGAACATAGCACCACTCCTGGGCACACCTGGCCAGGTACAGGGCTTGGTCAGGTCTGTGGACATGTTCCTGTACCCCGGCTGCTGGACCCATGGTAGCCTCTGGCATCCAGAAGGGTCAGTGAGGTTGCTGCCATGGAGGCCATCCACACCTGGAAACCTCTGGCCCCCATGGCTGGGGTCAGGAGGTTGCCCAGCCCTGCCAGCCATTCTGTTCTTCACATTGCTTAGGATCCCCTGAAAAGTGGAAGAGATAACATTGACTACAGAGCTAGGAATTTCTACCAGGTGAAATGGTTAAGCCATGTGTCAGTCACATCTCTGACTGGGCAGCTGAGCTGTAACTTCTGCAAGCATAATGGAGAAAGGGGGGTTTCATCAATGGGACTGCACATTTGTGAGAATGACTGATCCCACCATGGTGCAGGCCCCCTACGTACACTCGATGATGGGCAGATTCTCCTAGCTCTGTGGGCTCTGGATACTGGGATGTTAGTGCCTTTCTTGGACCTGACTGTGGAGCAGTGACAAAATTTACCATCATAGTTGCCAAGCTGCTGGAGGGCCATCTGAAAGGGCAAGATGCATATTGTTCATGGCTCCCATCACTAGTGGTATGGCAGTGACATTGTTCAGTTGCTGCTATTGTTTGCCATTGGAGCCCCTTATTTGCATACCCAAATATTCCCCAGTGTGGCTGGGATCTGGATGGCCCTACCAAGGCTCCCATGGGGCTATACTAGATGTGTTGAAGTAATTTAGTATAAGGGCTGGATCTGAAATAAATGTCTCTTTGTCAGGTCAGGCCATGTGTGTCATAAACTGTAATGCCAGCAGCTGGTAAGCTCCAAGTTGGTGTGTCCTTACTGCAAGGGCCCACAGGCCACAGAGGGGAGGTGCAGAGGAAAACCTGCATGGGTGGACTGGAGAGTCAGCAATGCAGTGTTGGGCAGATGCCCCTACACTGCCTGGAAGGGGGGACAAACTCCTTCCCCAGCCAGCTCCCATTGCCAATGCTGAAAGCCTGGGCCTCAGAGGAAAAACACTAAGTGGCTGGGTGTTGCAGGCTCCCTCCACTCCCAAGCCACCACAGAAAGGGACCAGGAAGATGAGTTGAACTAACCTCCCTGCTCCTAGCAATGCAGGAGGTGGTGGCCCAGGCATAAGGCCATGTACATGGCAGGACCCAGGCTGAGCAAAACCTGATAAGCTGGAGATGCCTGTGTGGCAATGGCTTCCTCTAGTCAAGGCCATTAGGTGATCCATGTATCCATGTGGGAGGTATCACCCCAGGGCAAACACTGCCAGATCATCTGATGGGGGGTGAGCACCTCAAACACAAGGCTGAACATGTGTTGGAGGCCCCAGGCCATCCAGCAACCAGAGATTGCTGGTACTGCCCCCAATGAGGCAGCAGCCACCTATGGCTAAGGGCTGCCGAGTGGTCCATGAGAGAGGGAGGCCTGGCCACTGAAAGTGCAGAAGAAACTGCCAAAAAAGTGCAGCCACTGCATGTGGGGCATGAATACAGTGGTGGTACTGACCATCAGCAGGTCCCAGCAGAGGATCATCCACCTCCCATGTGGAAGCACCAGTTTATTTACTTATTTATTTATCAAACTTGTACCCCACCCTCCCTGCATAGCAGGCTCAGGGTGGCTTCCAAAATGCATAATAAAATTAAAATCATACAATTATATAAAACACAGCATATAAAACAAATACAATTCCCACGGCCATCCAGGACAGCATCCTCAGAATCGCATGCCAAGCAGAGAAGAATGCAGCCTCGCCTTGGAACTCTGAGCTGGTGTGTATGCGGCTGCCCCCAACTTAAAAGTGAGGCTGCTGCTGAAGCAAAGGGGTCCTGCTTGACTGCCGCAGATGAGGTTGTCACAATCACCCCCCCCCGAGCTGCACCCTCCCTTGCACCAGTTGCTTGTGGGCTTGATAAGAACCCTGGACAGGCTGCTTCCAGCCCACAGGCCACATGTTTGACACCCCTGGGCTATGCCCTCTGAAATGGACCATATCCAGTCTGCAGTGGTTTCAGCTATCAGTCGAAGCACACTGTAGTGGTGGGCCAATGGCTTTCTTCCAACAATGGTTCCAGCACTTGTCGGGTCATGCCAGCCCACCAGGGCCAGCCACCTCCCCCAGGGTGCTCTGGAAGTGACCACCAATGGCATAGGTTGGTGGTGTTTGCTGGCTGTCACAGGATTTTGGATGGGGGGAGGCATGTTGCCACCTGGCTAGGTGAGCAGACTAGTCCATGGTTGTCACAGTGGCTCCCTTTCCCAGCAGCTGCTTTAGGTGGGCCCTGACACCTGGCATGTGGCATCCTTGTGCAACTGGGGCCCCTCTGCTTGCTCTCATGGCTGCCAGGATCAGGAGGGGGAGACACTATGTCTAGTCAGGCCCGGTATCATTGTGGTAGGCCCAGGAGAGGTATGGGGGTAGGGGACTGGGAACCTCGCTTACCTGTTTACATGTGGCTATCCCTTGGGATCCCGGAGAAGGGCTTGGTGGTACCTGTGCAGGCTGAAATCTGGGAGAGTTCTGCCACAAAGTGTGGACTTTGGCCTCCCTATGGTGTATTCCTCCAAGTGCTCATTTAGTGGTGCTAGGTGCCCTCTCTGTGTTGTACCTGCCACCAGGTCTGTGTGCACTCGCTATAAGTTCACACAGCAGGGTATTGTCAGACAGCATTCAGTGCCATATGTCCTACCTTTGGACTTGTGCAGTGACCTTCTGGAACCATTTGTAGGGTGGGAACACCATGATTGGGTCCCATGGAGGAGTGCAGCCAAATCAGGGGAGTGTGCTGATTGGGTGCACACTTAGTATCCTGAGCTGCTTGGGGTCCTGTGGGTATGGTCACAGCTGAATTTGTGATACCATTGCTGGCAATGGGCTACAATGTCATTGGGCAACTTTGCACCTGCTCAGGGAGGTGTTCCCACACTGAAAATACCTTGAAAGCCACCTGACTTCTGCCACAGCCCCAGAATACCCACATAAACACTGCTGGCGGGGTTTGTGCCATTGCTCTGCAAGGGTGCAGCTGCAGCATTCCTGCACTGGTGGGACTCAGTGACACAGTACCATGAGTGCCCTGTGCCAGCATAAACTGCCTTTACACCAGCATAACTTTGAGTTACTTCAGTGTAGAGGTCAGTCAGCTCCATATTCCTATTTATCCCCCCCCCAGGATTGCTCTGTAAATCATGTAATTCATATAAGCAAATTGAACATAGGGTTAAGCATACTTTATCCTATTGACCAGTGAGTTACACTTTCTTAAGTTGTGCTGGACTGTGACAATCTATGGCGACATGTTCCTCTGCAAATACATTTAAGTAAACTATAACATGTAATGATTTTAGACAGAATTGAGTCTAGAATAAATACACGCTTGAATAAAACCCTCATGTTGCTTCAGAAAAGTTTCATATGGATTTGAGAGAGTTTCCTGAATGATAATAGTGATACCTTCATGGCTTAAGCCAGAGTGCATTATTAGGAATGGCCTACCCTGGTTTTAATGAAATAAACCTTTTTTAAAAAAGGTTGACACTATTTCAGATTACATCCATTCCCTTCTGTTTTTCTAAGCAACAGCTATGTAAACTGATCAGAAAAGACTTGATTTCCTGAAAAAGTAGCTGAGCCTTTATCTGTTGCATAATATCTGAAAATTGAGGAAAACTTTGACAATCTACTATCAGGAAACTGAATGGTACTGTAGGAAAAGAGGACACACATAGTACTGTGGGTACAATGGTGTGTGATACCTATATTCTATTTATTTCCATTTATTGATCACCTATCCCCACAGTTGTGATGCTCTAGGTGATGTACAGAGTTCTAAAAGCATAAAAACATTGGATAAAACCAAGCCCAACAAACATACAATAATTAAAACAAGAGGCAGAAATTTTGTAGCTCCCTCCTATCTAATCTGTGGGTGCTTCACACATTCAGGGAGGAGTAAGCTCTATTAGAGTAGGGGGCCAAGTAGGGGGCCAGCCATGATGTTTAACCATTGCTGTCCTTAACCAAATGCCTGGCGGAACATCTCTGCCTTACAGGCTCTGTGGAATTGCATAAGATCCCGCAGGGCCCTGATGTTATTAGGCAGAGAGATCCACCAGGTTGGGGCCAGGGCCAAAAAGGCCCTGGCCCTGGTTGAGGACAGTCGGAACTCTCTGAGGCCAGTGACCACCAGTAAGTTGTTCTGTGAGGAGCGTAATGCTCTTCCAGGGGTGTAATGGAGGAGGCAGTCCCGCAGATATGTCAGTCCCAGACTGCACAAGGCCTTGAAGGTCAGAACCAAAACCTTGAACTTGATTCAGTGCTTCACTGGAAGCCAGTGCAGCTGGTGCAGCACAACTCAAATGTACACAGTCTGTGGTGTTCCTGTTAGGATGTGTGCTGCCACACTCTGGATCTGTTGGAGCTTCTGGATCAGTTGGAGCTCTGGATCAGTTGGAACTACAGTCTGGATCAGTTGGAGCTACAGTCTCAAGGGCAGGCCAGCATAGAGTGAGTTACAGCAGTCTAGCCTGGAGGTAACTGTCGCATGGATTACTGTGGCTAGGTCAGAGCACAACAGGAAAGGGGCCAGCTGCTGGGCTTGGAGTAATTGAAAAAATGCCAGCCTGGCTGTGTATGTGACCTGGCCCTCTATTTTAAGGGAGGCATCCAGGATCACACCCAGGCTCCTGGCAAATTGTTAATGGCACCCTGTCATGAGCCAGTAAACTGAACTCAAGCCCTGAAGCCCTCCCCCCAGCCACAGAACTTCCGTCTTTGTCAGATTCAGTTTCGGCCTGCTCTTTTTTAACCATCCACCATGGCCTCCAAACCCATGGCCAGATTTTTTCTGGTGACATCCGGGTGGCCATCCATAAGCAGATACAACTGGATATGATCAGCATATTGATGACACCCAAGCCTGAAACTCTAAGCCAGCTGGGCAAGGGGGTGCATATAGATGTCAAACAACATGGGGGAAAGAAGTACCCCTCTGTGGGACCCCACATTCCAAGGGGTATCTAGAGGACACTTTCTCCCCAAGTGCCACCCTCTGTCTTCAACCATGGAGGAATGAGGTAAGCCACTGAAGGGCTACCCCATGAACTCCTGTGTCAGTGAGGCAGTGGGTCAGGAAGTCATGATCGGCTGTATTGAACGCTGCCGTAAGGTCTAATAAGAGTAGCAGTGCCAATCTGCTGTAAGGTTATATAGGCCATAAATTCTCCTGCAAATGTTAATGTTCTCCCTTGGCTGCTGTATTACATAAGTTGTCCTGCTCTCCATAATGGTGCATAAATGGAAGTACTGAAGGTGGGGATGGAAGAAACTGTTGTAGCATCTATAAGACCATTCACTATGACTAACTATAGAAGTGAATTTTGAGGTTTTGGCTTGGCCAAAACTTTGAAGCAATATTAAAGGTAGCCCAGGAAAATTGATTGCTAATGGTATTTAATAGTATTTTGTTAGTTTTTCCTGCATGATGCTAGTATGTGATTCTGTTTTCTTCACAAGAATAACCGGCAGACCAGTGATTTCGTTTCTAGTTTAGTTTATGATTCTGGTTTTATCAAAATAATGTGTCCATTTATCATTTTCTAAAGAAGTCTGTTGATATCTGAGACTGGCACCTGACCCGTCCTCAGTCAAGGGACCTGCAGCAAAGTTGAGGACTTCCAACATGCCTACAGCAAAGTCAGGGACTTGTCCAATGCTGCATAGGCTGGGCAGGACCCACCCAAATCCTTCATATCTTGGGCAGCCATTATAACTTGACTGCATCTAAAATATTTATCCTCATTGAGCATATTCTATTTTGGTTTAATTTTGGAAGCTTTTTCCTGGATATTACATATCATTCTTTAATTTAATTGTTATTAATTGGCTTTTGTGCTCAGCCATGAGATCAAGTAATGTATCAAGGTAAGGGCCACAGCCTTGCACATATTTAATCACATTTACTTCCCCACTGATTTCAATTCAAATTAAGCATACTGAAAGATCAATTAGATTCAGTCTATATTTATTTACCCTTTACCAGATTTTTCTAACAGCTTTATTTAGGTTAAAAATCACTTAATATACATGAAGCAGGCTAAGTAAAATATCATGGGGGAACCCATGTAATTCCCATTCAATTCAAGGTGGCTTCCATAGAAGAAGTTGCTGTATGACATAGCTATATACAAAGGACAGGATATGATCTCAGGATCAGGCAAGGATGGGAGGGTCTCATTCATCCATAAAGATTCTGAGATTAGGCAGGTGATCCCTCCTTCCCACTGAAGGAGGAGGAAGAGATTGGATTTATACCCCACACTTCACTACCCAAAGGAGTCTCAGAGCAGTTTACAATCCCTTTCCCTCCCTGTCCTCACAACAGACACCCTGTGAGATAAGTGGGGCTGAGAGATCTCTCTCAAGAACTGCCCTTGAGAGAACAGCTCTGAAAGAACTTATGACTGACCAAGGTCACACTAGCAGCTGCATGTGGAGGAGTGGGGGATCAAACCTGGTTCTCCCAAATTAGAGTCTGCATTCTTAACCACTACACCAAACTGGCTCACCAAAACGACTCCCTGCTACCTCAGTGTGAAGTACCTAAAGATGTTGCTGCATATTTTTTATTTGATTAATTTTGTCACACAAAGATGTCACTGGAAGACCATTGAACAGGGCTGTTGTTGGGAAGAAATATAAGTACAAGCAGAAATGTACAATGTATTTGTATGGAGTCATAAGATAAACAAGCGGGATTTTTTGTATTATTTTCTGTTTGCAACAGCCTCTAGTACTTGAGGGCACCTTGAATGACTATAGGGAGTGGGAGCGTCTATTGCTATGTTGTGTGTGTGTGTGTGTTTCCCATAGGAACAGAATCACAGCTAAGTCACAGTATTATTTTTGTTTTGATCTGTGCAGGAAATCAAAATGTTGAGCTGACAATTTTTAATCCACTGTTCCTGCAGCGCTGCATTAATTTGAACACTAATCCTAGCTGGATGGGGAAAACATTAAATCCTCTCTTATTTACTTCATTTCATTTAACCAAAACTTTGAGAGTTTGTCCTGGAATGAAGCAGTCTAGGCATGAAATAGACTCCTTACAAATGCTACTTGTGAAATATAATTAATATATGCCCTGAGAACATTCATTTTATAACTGTATTAGCTCTTTAAAATGCTCTTTCCAAGACAGAATGATGACCTATACAGGAAAAAAAACCCTTGAATCCATTAAAAAAAGAATCAATATAAAATATACTATCCATTAAGAAAAGAATCAATATAAAATATACTATTTCAAACAATACAGGACACACTCATTTAAAATTATGGTTAAAAACAACAACAACAATAATAGAAGTTTCCCTGTTTGGATTTGAACACCCTCTTCCATGAACAATAGGAGACTTTCCTTTGGGGCAGGAAATGATTTCTGTTGATTTCTCCTCTCAGTGCAGACCCCATGCCACTTCTCCCCATGCTGTCGTCAAGATTCCCCTGATCCTCAGAATCAGCTTTCTGTGATACACTGTGTTGTTTAGTAGAAAAGGAAAAGTGAGAAAGAACTTTCTGCTGGTAAAGCTCTGCCCATGGATTATTGGAGTCAGTTCCACTGTTAGCAGCTAGGTAGAGCTTTTAAGATCCAACCAAGTAAAAGTTAGTCACGTGTAAGTCTAAAAGTCCCATGAAATTAATGGATGCTGTATTTCATTTATTTATTTCAGCTTACATGACCAAAGGTCTCAAGCACATGTATAAAATACAGTTTATGTTTAAACATCAAGACAAAGTTAAAACAGTGAGCTTCTCCAAACTGATAAGATATAATCAGTATAAAACATTCTGAACATATTGTTTAAAATAATTAAGATAAATAAATATAAGCGCTTCAGTGGTATCCACTATATACGCTTCAATGCTATTATAGTCGCTAAATACCTTGCTACTGAAGCAGTAATTGCCAGGTTAGTATCTATCAGCAAATAATAAATCACCCATGACTCAAGTGGAAGATGATATTTTGTTAAAATACTATCCAGTGGGAACAAAACAGAAGGAGATGTGTCTATGCCTCAATCTCACCGGATGCACAGGTGCAAACTCTGTCTGAATAGGGAATGTGTGCAAAACTACCGATTAACTCTGCAGATGGTACAACATTTAGCCTAGCAACAGTAAAACCAATTTTGTGGGAAGGGAGGGTAAGATGGCTTAAATATGACGGAAGAGTCAACAGGGGGGAATTCTCAATGCTAGTGGAGAGCATATGCGCCTTGCATGTGTGGCAGTGCTCACCCTATCCCAATTACCTGCCCTCAATTTAATCTGGGTCCATGCTTCTTGCTGGGATATATTTTCCAGCATTGTTAATGGGATACCAAGGAGATCCAGGTTCTTATCTATTTGCTTAAACCAGGTATTTCTATAATTATCCTCCTTCAATTTATGTATTATGTTTCCTGATGCTGAATTAGAAAAACAGACCTCCAATCTTAGTCTAAAAGCAGCCAACCACGCTCTAAATTCTAGGGAGCTTTGTGCCAGCTCCCACCTAAGCACCACTCCGGCCATGCATTTAGGAATGCCCATGATTTGTCTTAAAAATTGTATCAATATATTATCTAAAGATTCTGAAGCTGCACTAATCCAAATGGGAGCGCTGTATAAAATCTGAGGTATTATTTTTTTTGTATTGAGGGCTTTGATAACCACCAGTATATATTGGCCACCTGCCGAAAAATAGTATCTTAAAAGAGCATTACACTAGGTCTAGCATTATCACAGGCTAGTTTAAGAAGATATTTCCATGACAGGTTCTGTGGCAGAAATGATAGAAAGGAACTATATATACAGCTGGTAAATAAAGAATAACCATGAATAACTTGTCCCATTGAGACCATACTTCTATCATTTGTACAATGTGCAAAAAAGAAGTGTTTAGAATCATATGTCTTAGAAAAGGATTAAAATGGAGCAATTCAGGAGGGTACTTTTAAAAGGATCCTACGTGTGTAAAGTGCTGTCAAGTCACAGCGAACTTAGAGTGACCCTGTGGGGTTTTCAAGGCAAGTGATTCAGCAGAGGTGGTTTGCCACTGTTTTCCTCTACAAAATCATCCTTAGCGGTCCCCCATGCAAGTACCGACCCTGCTTAGCTTCTGAGATCTGATGAGACTGTGCTATACTATACCATCCCACATCCCAGTGAGATCAGAATTTATTGTGATCTTTACTATATGTGTCATCTTGCTTATACTGCACTGTCTTCTACCTTTGTAATCTACTTTCTTCATAGTTGATATTATGTCATGCCTCATATTCTGTCCCATGGTTAGGGCTAAAGGCCCAGTGTCAGTGAGTCACAGGAAGGCCCTGACATCTGGGTTTCAAGGACTGTCCCAACCTAGTGGTCCAGGCACCCAAGCACCAAAGTTAGGTATCATTGCAAGGTAAGGCCCAAGAGCTGAGGTGTGGTCCAGTCCAAGGTTAAGGCACAAACACAGTCAGAATCCCAAGTGAGTCCACAGAGCATAGTCAAGTACAGAACAGAAGTCGCTGCACAAGGAGTAAAGAGATTAAGCACAGTCCAGGAGGTGTGGTCAGGTCCAGAACAGAGATCATTGCACACAGAATTGGGATACAAGGCAAAGTTCAAGAGGCGTGGTCAGGTTCAGAATGAAAGTCAAAGCACAGGAGAGGCAAGAAGCAAGGCTGGTTCTGGGAGTCACAGCAGGAAGCTGGTACAAATGTTGCAACTAGCTGCAACTGCTTGGTATTTATGGAACTGCAACAACCCCTCCTCAACCAAGTGTTGCTTGTTCTTGAAAGGAGCCATCAACTTTTCCAGCTATAATCACTTATGACAAGGTTTCCCCCTGCTTCTGTTTTGCTCTCTTCTCTCTCCAATGCTCTAACAGTGTGGGTGGGGTGATGACCTCCTCCCCAGGGTCGGGTTGTAGTTCTGGGGAAGAGCTTGTGCTTATCAATGGCTCTGGCTGTAAAACATGGAGAGTGCCTGTGCTACTGGATAGCACTGACTGTAAATTTTATGGGAGGGGGTCTGCAGCTGTTGACAACCCAGGCATTTCCCCCATCAAAGGTTTGAGGCATTCATCACCTGCTTCAGAGTCATCTTCAGACTCCCTGTTGGCTAGATCTGGCTGAGGCACAGAAGAGAGTGACAGAGTCAAACTGTGAGTCGTGACACCTTAGACACTTTTCTCTTTGCACTGTTTTCTAATACTGAAATCCTAATCCTATTGCATTGTTTATTAGATATTTTAAAATGTGGTGATAATTTTTTTAAAATGCTATCTGCTTTGAGTCTCAGTGAGAAGGGCAGGGCATGAATGAAGTAAACAAACAAACAGAGTCTAGTAGGTTTTACTAACTTCACTTGCATTGGGACCTTTATCAATAAATGCATCTCCACCTGCCATCAGGGGAGAATAAAGAAATTCTAGATGGTGATTGCTGCATGAGAAAAGGTCTTGTTCTATCCAGTTTTATTTCTGAGAAGGGCAGAATGATCCTTCCCCTTAGGTTCTGAGTGATCAGAATAATTTCCTAGAGAGGGCACAGGCTTTTTGAAGCTCTTCAAAAGTCTAAGACTGTTATACTTTAATCGATTGGATTGAACTCAATACGAATATATGTTAACAAGCATAGAATGAACTGTCCAAACCACAGCTATATGATAAGAAGTTATATTTTCATAACTTGAAATGAAGACATGAAGTTCAAATCAGGATTAAACTAAAGGTTTATTAAAATTAACAACTGACTTCACATTCATTATCCATTGTTTTAGCTTAGGGTTCCTGTTAAGCTGCCCAAAGATTTGGCCCAAACTCTGAAGAGTACTTCAGCCTATTAAGAACAGTTTTTATCCAGCTTTGCCTGCAAAGAGATGCTGCACATCTCATCTATTCTGCTATGCTGGTTAACATGAAGGTTATAAAGCCCACTAATCAAGTATGAGATCCCCAACCACCCCTATGTCGAGCCAGCCAAAGATAGTGAGGCTGGGTACCTTTCCTCAGCCTCACAAGCCCTAAGGGTGTTGGCCTATCTAACTTAACTTGCAACACATAAACCACACCTGTTCTGTCTATCCAATCTCAGTGGGGTGGATCCTACCCCTATACTGACACTTCTACTGAGCAAAGTTTATTTATGCTTTACAATATTTATACACCATCCTGCTTTTGGCTGAAGTTTATAGGATTATGCATGGGCATGGGATAGAGCAGGTAGAGAAAGAAGTACTTTTCTCCCTTTCTCACAATTCAAGAACTCGTGGACACTCAATGAAATTGCTGAGCAGTCGGGCTAGAACAGATAAAAGGAAGTACTTATTCACCCAAAGAGTAATTAACACATGGAATTCACTGCCACAGGAGGTGGAGGCTACAAGCATGGACGGCTTCAAGAGCAAATTAGATAAACATATGGAGCAGAAGTCCATCAGTGGCTATTAGCCACAAGATATAGATAGGAACTCTCAGGCTGGGGCGAGTGATGCACTGTATTCTTGGTGCTTGGGGGGAGGCAACAGTGGGAAGGCTTCAAGTGTCCTGGCCCCACTGCTGGACCTCCTGATGGCACCTGGTATTTCTGGCCACTGTGTGACAGTGTGTTGGACTAGATGGGCCATTGGCCTGATCCAGCATTGGCTTCTCTTATGTTCTTATGAAGTCTTCCTTCAATCTAAGGAGGCTTCTACCAAATTTAGTGGCTCTTCCACTTAAGTTGGAGGAAGGCTCCTTAGTCTGGAGAAGGCTACTTAAAGGATGGGTGGAACCATTACAGTAAGACCAGGGACATTTAATAACCATCCCCTGCTCAGTCCAAGAAAAATGAAAAACAAATGCAAAAAGACCTTTCTCCTTGTCAATACAAAAATAAAACATAAGAGAAAACAATCTGCATAGCCCCAAAGCATCCAGCTACTCCCTTCCTCCTCTGAAAGAAGGATGAGTCAGGTAGCATATTCTGACAACAGCCTGGATAGAGGTCTGAGTTAGAGTTGCCAGGTCCCCCCTGGCCACTAGCAGGGGATTGGGCAGGGTATCAGATCCAACTTTGGAAATTTGGGGATGAATCCTGGATAGGACAAGGACCTTGGAGGGATACAATGCCATAGAGTCCACCCTCCAAAGCATCATTTTTTTTTTCCAGAGGAGCTGATCTTTGTAGTCTGGAGATCAGCTGTAATTCCAGGGGATCCCCAGGTGCCACCTGGAAGCTGGCATTCCTATAAATCCATCTTAAAGAAACTTCCTGACCCCAATGACTGGTTCAGGTTACATGAGGCACTTTTGACTTTAGCCGTCCCACGTCCTATTTTGAAATAAGGGTTGGTCAAGAGAATAATAAAATAGATTGCCAGATTACACAGTATATAAAAATGTTAGTCATTTCTAGATATTGGTATCCTGATAACCAGCATTGTGGATGGTAGTTGTGTAAGGACCAGCTTGGGTGAGATAGTAATGGGAAATATTAGGAACTCAGTACTGGCATAGCACACTTTGCTTGCTCACTGTTTTCGTTTCTCACTTTTCAGTTCTGACTTCGACCCTTACTATCAGGTGAATAGATTCCGCAACATGTCACAGTACATGACAGCTAGTTTATGGGGGTGGGGGAGACAACTTTCTATTTGTGGATTTATTCTCATGAAGAACATACATCCCTTGGTTGATTTACATTTGTGAAGGCTACATGTTAGACAAATGAGGCCTGTGAATATGATTCAGGGGGCAGGAGAGAAATATGAAATGAATAAAACAAATGGCAGGCATCATTACATCTTCAAAATAATCACCAGAATAAAACAGGAAGGAGGATGCTAACTTTTTATTTCCAAGACAGTACACAGCTTTTTTTCCCCAGCTTCTTCAAATGGCCTTTCTTCAGTCATCATTAATCTTATCAAAACATTACATACTTTAAACCAAACCTGAGTATGAAAAAAATATATTCATCTAGTAGCAGAAAGAATATACTCCATATTTTGTATTTACCAAACAAAACACACATTAAATATTATATCTTTGACCATAGGCATGAGGTTTGCAGAAAAAAAACTACCAAAAGCTTTTAAAATGGGGGGATAAATTTCCCCCACCCAAATAAAGGGGTGTTGTCTGTGCAAGTGCAGATAAGGTTAAAGAAAGAGAAGGGATGGTTAGGGACAAGAGTACCGGTGGTGCTGGGACAGACACGCTCAAGGAGTAGCAGAAGATGTCAGGCAGCAAGGGAGGGATCCTTTTGCCGAGAAAAAGAGGGGGGAAGTGAGGAGGGGAGAACAAGTAGGAAGGCAGAGGTAATGTAGGCAGGCTGGCTGGTGAGCAAGTGAGGGGGTGGGCTGGAGAGCAGGTGGACAAGCTAGTGGGTGAGTCAGGCAGTGGGAAAAAGCAAGGGAGTGCAACATAGCAGGGTGAGCTCAGGAGGAGGAGCTGTGGATGGCGGCGGCAAGGAAGAACATGAGGAGGGATGAAAAGGGAGGAAGGAGAAGTGAAAGAAGAGGAGGAGGAGGGGGAAATTGGATTTATACCCCACCCTTCATTATTAAAGTTATAAGGAAGGTAGCTAAAATTAACTTAAATATAGATTTCAACTTAATGCTGACAAGTACAATGGGAAACCCAAGGCTGGATAAGGAAGACCAAACTTTAGCGAAGGCTCTGATACTGGCGGGTAAAGCAGTTATAGCTTGTGTTTGGAAGGATAAAAATAACTGGACAGTTGAAATCTGGCACAGCTATCTGTTTGATTTTATACAGACAGACATCGCTGCAACTCTGCGCAAGGAGATAACTTGGGGAAGGAAATCCGCTGAAATTCAGAAAAGATGGAAGACCTATGTCTTTTTTTTTTTTTTTGAAACAAAATTTTTATTGGGATACATTCAACATTTCCAATCACGTTACCAATACAATTTCAGAAAAGAAGATCCCTGTCCCAATCCCCCCACCCCCTAATAGGCTTCCAACACTGCTAATAACAAACAGAAAAATTATAAGGCAATCAAGCTTAGACTTAAGTACATCGACAAACCAGGTAACACATTTGAATTATATATAACCTCTACAATTTCAGCATATTGTATATAACAGCACATACAGTTCAAAATTCATTTCATTTCTCGTTCAATATCCATACGTATCCAAGTTATATATTTTCCCCTTCATTCTATATTCAGTTTCTAGATACAATTTCAATCCTTCCCAGTCTTTTAGGTATTGTTCTGCCATTTGTCCATTTAATTTCTTTGTCATTTTGTCCATTTCCGCTAAAAATAACAGTTTTCTCAACCAGTCATGTACATCTGGCACCTTCTCCATTTTCCAATGCTGAGCAAAGGCCATTCTCGCCGACGTAATCATGTACCATAACAATGTCCTTTTTTCTTGTGGAATTTTTTCCATTGTCAAACCGAGGAGAAGAAGTTCTGGCTTTCTCTCAATTGGGATTTTCAGTATTTTCTGCATCACACAATGTATATTAGACCAGTATGCTTTCACTTTATCACATGACCACCACATATGGTAAAAAGAACCCTCTACTTTTTTACATTTCCAGCATTTATTACTCAAGTTCTTATCCATACTAATATTGGCAATCTTTTTTGGTGTCATGTACCATCTATACATCATCTTATAACAATTTTCTTTTACATTGATACAGGTA
Organism: Gekko gecko; assembly: GCA_029375565.1. NCBI lineage: Eukaryota > Metazoa > Chordata > Lepidosauria > Squamata > Gekkonidae > Gekko > Gekko gecko. Next base: position 147,538,115 of record JAPDNY010000003.1, on the reverse strand, counting down.
GACATTTTAAAAGATCTTTTCCACAAAAATTCCCATGATTCCATAGAAATTTCTTTGTTCATATTTATGGCCCACTTTATCACTTGTTCTTTAACAGTTTCATCCAAAGTATATACAGTCAACAAAGTTTTATACATTTTTGATATCATTTTCCGTTCTTTTTTCAACCATATATTTTCAATATCATCATTCATAGCTCTAAAACCAAACTCTTTACAGTCTTTTTTATAGATGTCCCTTATTTGACAATATTGTAACCAACCATACTCAAATTCTAATTCGTTATTTGGTTTTAAAACATATTTTTTCCCTTCTTTTTGCAACAATTCCTGATACTTCAACCAGTCATTACCTTTATATTCTGAAAACAAATGTATAACTGCAGCTGGAACAATCCACAGAGGCCTTTCATCCGAAATTGTATCCTTATACCTGATCCATGCATCAAACAGTGTCCTCCTTACATAATGATGCTTAAACATAGAGTCAGCTTTGTTTTTCCCATACCAAAGATAGGCATGCCAGCCAAATCTGCAATCGTGCCCCTCAAGAGCTAAAAGTTTTCTATTTTCCAAATTTACCCATTCAGATAACCAAGACATACATACTGCTTCATGATACAAACGCAAATTCGGGACTTGGAAGCCACCTCTGTCTTTAATATCATACATTATCTTCATTTTAATTCTTGGCTTCTTCCCTGCCCAGATAAACTTAAAGATTTCTCTTTGCCATTTTACCAACACTTTTCCATCTTTCACAATTGGTATTGTCTGAAACAGAAACATTAACCTGGGCAGTACATTCATTTTAATAACGGCAATTTTTCCAAGAAGAGATAACCTTAGTTTTTCCCATTTTTCTAAATCACTCTTTATCGAACCCCACAGTTTTTCATAATTATTCTTAAACAAATCTATATTTTTCATTGTAATTTCAACTCCCAAGTACTTAACCCTTTTAACCACTTCACATTCTGTCACATTTTGTAACATTTGTTGCTTTGTACCAATCATATTTTTACACAGTATCTTAGATTTATTTTTGTTGACATAAAACCCTGCAAGATCACCAAACTCTCTTACTTTTTCAAATACCTTAGGCATATTATTAACAGGATCTTCAACAATAAACATAATATCATCCGCAAATGCTCTTAATTTAAATGAAAAACCTCCAATATTCAAACCTTTTATATTATCATCATCTCTGACCGCTTGTAGCAAAATCTCCAAAATCCAGATAAATAACAATGGTGACAGGGGACAACCTTGTCTAGTACCTTTTCTTACCCGGAACATATCTGTTGATTCTGCATTGACAATCACCGAAGCTTTTTGTTCTTTATATATCGATTGAATCATTCTTGTAAATTCTACGCCCATCAAAGATTTCTCAAGCACTTTAAACATAAATTCCCAATTCAAATTATCAAAGGCCTTCTCTGCATCCAAAAATAAAAAAGCAACTTCTTTTTCAGGGTGTTTATCATAATACTCAATTGCGTCCAAAACAACCCTCATATTGTCTTTAATTTGTCTATTTGGTAAAAAACCAGCTTGATCTTCAACAATAGTATCTTTCAAAAACTTTTTAAGGCGCTCTGCCAATATTTTTGCAAATATTTTATAATTGTTGTTCAATAATGAAATGGGCCGGTAGTTTTTAACATTTGTTAAATCTTGCATTTCTTTAGGGATTAAGGTGATTGCAGCTTCATTCCAGGAGTCTGGGATCTTTCCTGTCTTTCTAATTTCATTTAGAAGAATCTCCAACACCGGGACCAAATCTTCATGAAATTTTTTATAAAATTTAGCTGAAAAGCCATCCGGGCCTGGGACTTTAGAGATTTTTGCCTCAGCTATTGCTTTACTGATTTCGTCTTTAGTTATTGCAGCATTTAAAAATGTTTTCATTTCGAGGTTTGGTTGTATCAAGTTAGCTTTGGATAAGTAATCCAACATTTTTTGAGGATCCGCTTGCTTCGATTGAAAGAGAGTCACGTAATATTTAAAAAATTCCCTTTTAATTTCTCCTGGGTCTAAAATCTCTTTATTTCCATCTTTCAAACAGGTGATTGTTTTATTCTCTCTTCTTTTCTTTAATTGCCATGCTAAATATTTGCCAGGTTTATTTGCACCTTCAAAGGATTTCTGTTGCAATTTTTTCAAGTTCCAAAATACTTCTTTGTTCAACCTTGCCTCATATTGCTCCCTTAGAATCCTCAATTCTCTCAAAATCTTCTTTTTACCAGGTCTTTTCTTAAGTTCTGTTTCTTTTTTCCGAATATTTTCCATAATTTCTTTGTCTATCTTCATTTGTTGTTTCTTTTCATTATTATTAATTGCAATCAGATGTCCTCTCATCACAGCCTTGTAGGCTTCCCATACCGTTTGCGTCTGTACACTTTTATTTAAGTTCAATTGAAAGTATGTTTGGGTTTCTGACCTTATTTTATCCACGATATTTTGCTTGTCCAGCAAATCTTCGTTAAGTCGCCATCGAAATTTTTTCCTCTTAACATACGTTGACCATTTTATCGGACTGTGGTCAGAAAGAATCCTAGGCAATATCTCAATTTTGCGTGTTTGCAAGATTAAATTCTCTGTCATCCACATCATATCTATCCTGGAAAAAGATTCGTGTCTTGATGAATAAAAAGAGTACTCTCTATCTCTGGGATGTTTGAGTCTCCAAACGTCTGCCAAGTGTTCATGTTTAGTCAATTGGAAAAAGACTTTAGGAAGTTTGCCCATGGCCTCAATTCCTTTTTTGATTTTCTATCAACAACATTGTCAACAGTACCATTAAAATCGCCCATTAAAATCGTTTGCTCATAGGTCAACTGTCGTAGTTGTTCCCACAGATCCTGAAAAAAGTTTTCTTTTGCCCCATTGGGAGCATAGAGATTAACAATTAATGTCTTTTTGTTCTGCAGCACAACTTCTACCGCCAAAAATTTCCCTTCATCGTCTTTAAAAATTTCTTTTGGTTCCAGCTCTTTTTTAATATATGTAACAACTCCTTTTTTCTTTTGAGAGGAGAGTGAATAAAATTCCTCTCCTAATCTTTTTGAATCAAAAATTTGGCATCTGATTTTTTAATATGTGTTTCTTGCAAACAAACAATATCACATTTCTGTTTTTCCAACCAGAGTCTGATATTTTTCCTTTTTTGGGGTGAATTCAGTCCATTAACATTCCATGAAATTATTTGACTCTCCATGTTGATTCTGTAATTATTTATCAGAGTCTTTAAAATTATCATTGATGAATCTGGTCATTTGGTCAACTGACTTGATGGTGACTCTCTTCTGCTTGAATGAAAAACTGACACCTTTAGGAATGTCCCATCTATATCTTATGCCCTCTGTTTTCAGCTTGTCAATCAGGTCTTTAAAAAGTCGTCTGTCCTGAAGCATCGCTCTGGGTAGTTCCTTTAGGACCATGATTTTCTTGTTGTCAATTATGAAGTCATCCTGAAATTGTTGCTTGAACAAATCCTCCTTCAGCTTCTTAGATATAAACTGGACAATTATATCTCTAGGTAATTTTTTCCTTTGCGCAATCGCAGAATTGACTCTGTATACCACATCAATCTGTGCCGCCACTCTCTCCTCTTCCATTTTCAAAAAGTCTGCAACAGCATCTACCATGACTGAATGGATGTCCTCATTCTTGTCTTCAGGGATCCCCCTGAATCTCATGTGGTTAATCATTGCATTATATTGGACCATCACATTCACTTTATCTGTTTCTAAAGTGACCTCAGCTATATTAGATGCTACTCCCTTCACCCTTACATCCATCTCATCTGCTCTTTTGGTCAGCGTCTGTATCTCTTTTATAATTCCAGACATTTCTTTTTTCAACTCTGTTACTTCTGTTATTACAGTCTTTTCCAGCTTCAGAATCACGTCCATCACTCGTTTCTCCATAGCTTCCATCATGCCCTGTAGCTTTTTTTCCTCTTTCCCAGCCATTTTTGGGGAGGACCAGGTATTTGCCTTCTGTCGTTGCCGCAGGTCGTAAGCCGTTGTTCAGAATTTTCCCTCCAACTCACTCTAAATCAAAGTCCTTCTTGTGCCCACCTAAATCGCACTAATTTCACTTTTTTATATTAAGTCTTTCGTTTAAAATCAAAGAAAATTTTTCTGACCTTCCCAAAATGGCGGGTGCAATTTCTCTATGGTAAATGGTTCTTCCGGGTACTCACTTCCTGTCCGGCAATCTTAATGGTCCCCCTTGTTCCTGATTTCTTCCCTTCTTCCGGCCTCCTTGGTCTTCTCTAGGATGATTACTTGTCTGTTCTGAAGTCACTTCCTGTTTTGCCGATTTCTGCTGCAGCAGCTACAGTACTTTTCCACTGCAGTTCTCGCGGAGTTACTGTTAGTTTCTATTTTAAAGTCAATAATCTAACCGCAGGAATGATCAACAATTCGGCTTTTTGGCCTTTTTTAGCTGTTTAACTGCACTTTTTCCGCTCCAATGTTAGTACAACAGATACAGCACGATCATGCGATTCATCGGATGTTGTTTATTTTCGGCCGAAACGCGTCTCCGGTGAGCAATTTTTAAAAGTTACCTTCAAAGTCCGTGTCTTGTTATAGCAGTGTTTCCTTGATATCAGTTTCCGTAGAATGTCTTGGAGGTCTGGGTCATGCGTTCTTATGTTGAGAATCCAACTCGGTGGGGTCTTGTAGAGATTTTCCGAAGTGCCTTCTCTGGGGGAGGGGATCAAGGTTGGTCGCGGAGCTCTTTAAAGCCCCGCTATCAGCCGATCTCAACTCCTCTCTCGGGCCAGGCTCTCTGCCAGTCACCCCCCTGCCTGGGGGGATCTGCGGTGGGCTATTTGAAGCCCACCCTGTCGTCAAGACCCTCCGTTTGCTCTGGGAGCTCTAACGAGCAAGCCAGAACACCTTAGGACGCCATGAATCCCAGACCGGAAGCCCGATGGAAGACCTATGTCGACTGGATATCCAAGGAGGGAAGGAAGGACATTCAGTGGAAGATTCAGACTTTGTGCCCGTGGCTGGAGATAAAGGACTAAGGACAATAGGAAGATAGGTAGGGGAGGAAGGAGGGAAGGGAGGGGGAAGAAAAATGTAAGAAGCTAAACAATATGCAGTGTAAAGAAACTGATAAAACCAATAAAAATATAATTTTTTTAAAATATATATATATACCCCACCCTTCACTCGGAGTCTCAGAGTGGCTTACAAACTCCTTTACCTTCCCCTCCCCCTCCCCACAACAGACACCCTGTGAGATAGGTGGGGCTGAGAGAGCTCGGACAGAAACTGCTCTTTCAGGGACAGCTCTTGTCAGAACTATGGCTTGCCCAAGGTCATCCAGCAGCTGCAAGTGGAGGAGTGGGGAATCAAACCTGGTTCTCCCAGATTAGAGTCCGCACACTTAACCACTACACCAAACAGTAGCATAGGTGGAGCAAGAGGGCTACTGAAGGCAGGAGAAGATTAAAGGATTAATTGCTTTTGGAGTAAACTCTGGTCTGGATTACCTGGGCTGGAGATTTTTCACTCCACATGTTATCTTCAGATGAACAAGTTAATCAAAGTATCATTTACCTTGTTCTTTTTGAATGGTTCCTAAATATCAGATTCTAATGGTTCCATAGTGTGGGTCAGTGGGGCTACGGACAGATACCGTCTCTACAGACACAGAGAATTCCTAGGTTTGCAAAAAAATCCAGAAGGGGGTTATAATATCAGACTAAAGGACAGTGAGTATGCCTATGCACACATTACAGCCGCAAAAAAAGCCAACGGAGAACTCGCTAGATCATGCTATATACAAGCAGGCAAGAAGAAAACAATGGAGAATGGGAAGGAGTAAGGCCATGGCAAGGAAGGAGGAAGAGGAGCAAGCAGCAGTATTTTACTGGACCCACATTCCTGTCCAAGTCTAGTCATCATTTCCAGCTGGGTGGCAGCGGTGCAGGAGAAAGAGACCTGCAAAGGACAAAAGCATCATCATCATCCTTCCTGAGGTAAGGAAACATGCCCATCTTTAACATTAATGTTCACGGGAGAAGTTAGGAAACAGTAACACATAAAGCTGCTTGAGGAATTGGCACTGCAACCACTTAGCTTAAAGAACAGTAGCTTGAGCTTGCAAGGGGGACTTTCCATTAAAGATATATTGTTACCACTGTTGGCTGCTGCTGCTTTTTCAAAATCACCCCTTCCTTCCCCTCTCCCTCGGCCAGATCCTCCCCCACCATGCTGCACATTATTCCTACCACAGCCACAAGATCCCCTGCCAGTGATGATGTGCTGTGTTGTCAGATAAGGTTCTGTAATGTATATGTGAAATTTTTATTACTGGACTGTGTGTGATTAATTTTATTTATTTATTTTACGTGATGTGCTTGGGTTACACTTGGGACACCCAGCCATACAATGCAGACTGAGTTACACAAGACAGACAAATCCCAAATTAATTGTAATTCCCAGTGAACCACAGCAGCTTCTGTAGTGGGGACGCAGTTAAAAATCAAAAGGGGTTGGTAGGACAAGAACAGATTGAGGCAACACACAATCACAACAAGTCACACATTGAAACACATAAAGAACTCATGAAACAAGACTGAGGAGGGGTGTTTAAGAAAACTGGGATCCAAAGAGCCAGAAGTAGCAAGAGGAAGTAAGTTTACCTATACTGGGTTCTAGATGCATAGCAGTGATCAACTTAGGTTTATTCAGTGATTTCAGCAAACTACAAGACAAGACTCCAGAGCCTCAGCTCTGTTAAATAGCATGCAATTGCCATGCCCAAACACACGCTACTCCCAGTGATAGGCTATTCACATAACATTACTACTTGACTGGTTACTTCCAGAGTCCTGGTTGGCTGTTGTTCTTGGGCTCCAAGCTCAGCCAGTCTCTGGGGTGATTCAATCAGGGATGATTCAGTGCCAATACGTAACACCTGGTGTTTTTCTGGAAGCTGATTTTATGTTGGCTTTTTCTTTGTGCATAATGTTTCTGTTGGTTTCTTCGTCCCACCTACTCCCACTTACCTCCAGCCCACTTTGTAGTGATCAGACTATAGTCATTGTCAAACCACTCCCTCTCCTCCCTGCCCTGAAGTGGCTTTAGTTTATATTTTTAATTTTAAACCCCCCCTCCCAATATAATATATTGCTATAGTCTTGTAACAATACTTTAAGCAGTTTCTCTGAATTCCAAGCTGTCATTAAAAACAACAACAAAACCTAGTAAGTCTCTAGATGCTTCCCTCATGGAGATATGCTTTTTCCCCTTATATTTCTGCTGGGGAAGAAGCTAGAGACTTACTTAAAAAAAAAAAAAGATAGCTGGGAATTCAGAGAATTTGCTTAAATTATCATTACAACACTACAGCAATATATCAATGTTTTTTGGAGCTATTTAAACAGCTATTTAAAAAGCACTGATTACAACAGTACCCTCCCTTGAAAATGCTCATAATTGGAAGAAAATAAACTGACTCCATAATTGTAACAATGCACAGGGAGGGCAGACATATGAAGCAACCTTGCTCAAACCAATTCCAACACTTGTGGATCAATTCCCAAGAAAATCAGGAGTAAGTCAAGCATGTGGGAAAGGTCAGAAACCGAGTGCAAAGGCGAAAGCTCCTGGAGAAAACAAAAGAAAATCAAAGGTTTCTTTCATTATAGGCTGTTTAGATGAGGAATTAGTTTCATTTTCATATTAATTAATGTTAAAATACCCCATTTTTGTAATAATTATAATTAATAACAAAAGAAATGCACAGGTCTCGGGGTGGGGAATGTTGGCTGTCCTGCTCAGCATCAATATGACAGGAGTGTTGGTGAAGAGGTAAAACCAGAGGAGAGGAAATGAGGCACATTGGGAAAGGGGATTTTCCCTTTCCTGTGACTCCCTGCAGACCTATCCTTTGCAGAATTAGAGGATAGTAGCTGCTGGGACTACTGTCCCAGCCAACACTCTTTATCCTCCATGGGTGGCTGCAAAGGTGACAACAGACCCACCTTTGCAGCTATTTTAGGGAAAGCTTAAATGTTCTGCATCATTTTGTTGAGGGTCCTCACTTAAGAACATAAGAGAAGCGAATGTTGGATCAGGCCAATGGTCCATCCAGTCCAACATTCTGTCACACAGTAGCCAAAAATACCAGGTGCCATCAGGAGGTCCAGCAGTGGGGCCAGGACACTTGAAGCCTTCCCACTGTTGCCCCTCCCCCAAGCACAAAGAATACAGAGCATCACTTGCCCTAGCCTGAGAAGTTCCTATCTATACCTTGTGGCTAATAGCCATTGATGGACCTCTGGTCCATATGTTTATCTAATTCCGTCTTGAAGCCGTCCATCCTTGTAGCTGCCACCACATCCTGTGGCAGCGAATTCCATTGCTAATCACTCTTCAGGTGAAGAAGTACTTCCTTTTATCTGTTCTAACCCAACTGCTCAGCAATTTCATTGCGTGCCCACGAGTTCTTGTATTGTGAGAAAGGGAGAAAAGTACTTCTTTCTCTACCTGCTCTACCCCACGCATAGTCTTATAAACCTCGATCATGTCACCCCTCATGTCACTTTTCTTTCCCAAATACAGGCTGTGCTTAAATACTTCTATGTTCTCATGTTGTATGTTGCATTGCAAAATTGATGGTTTTCTTCAGAAACCACACTTTAAAAATCCATGTCCCTTGAGTTGTGTGTAAAAATTTCATTGAATGAAATCAAGTTGCTATTGTTTTAATGTTCTGGTGCACCAGTACCACCAAGGGTCCTTTCATGTTTTAAAATATTACAGGAATAAATAACTTTTACTGGCAGATTTATCTTTCTTCTTCTACATTTTAAAAATGGCTCAGTTGAAGTGTTGGTAGAGACACGCACAGACATTTTTATTCAGGCTTGAATTGAGTTCTCTTAGTTCATTATTTTTTTCTGTGAAAACAACAACAACATTCTCGGCTTTAATTCCCCCCCGTAACTATAGATGACACTCCTAGGATCTGTGCTGTACTCATCTAAGGCAGCCCCCATCCCATATTTCAACCAAATAGAAGGAAACATCTCAGTTACAAAGGCAATAAAAGGCACAACACATTTCTGGCTCTAGGTTTCTCTTCCACTCCTAAGTTGTGATGCGATTTTCTGAACAGGGTTTCTAACATTACAGTACAAAATGATATGCAGGGTGAAGATACACACATTAAAGAATGATATTAGGAAACTGGTTGGATCTATTCTTAATGGGTTTCTTTTAATTCTGTAGGGCAAAATAAATAGACTGCAACAGGGGAAAGAACTGAGAAGACAAAACCTTCCTTTCAACCCAGACAGTGAAATCTGATGATGCTGATGTGGCTCAGCCATGTGGCTCAGCATATACCCAGCATCATGTTTAAATTATGTCCAAGTTCACCATAGGCAGGGTCAGTTTATTTCCTACATAATGATGTTCCTGAGGGCAATCCTTTATTGTTTTCTAGGCAAATGAATGCCTGCCATTCAGTCCTATGGGAAATATAAAGAGCTGCATTTGGGGACAGAGTTGTAGGTTAAGCAAAATGTTTCTCTCATGGGCCCTTGGGAGTCAATTTGCCTCTCTGTGCAAAATGTACAGAGATCTTTTGCAACAATCACTCCAAACAGATCTCTGCAGTTATCCATGACATTCCCTCAAAATATATCCTGTCCATCACAATGGCAGACATTTTCCAAATGGTATGTGGTTATGGCCTTTTCCAGAAGGCATTTTATTGTAGAACATATATGCAACTCTCAGTTGTTTCAAAGGATCCAGATCGCTTCCTCAAATACAGCAGTTCCATTGCAGAGAAAGTACTTTTGCTTAGTCCTAAAACCTGAAACGTTTCTAAAATAATGTGATTCTTCCAGAAAATGTATCTAATATCCAAGCACAATTTCTTTTTAATGTGCACCATATATGGTCCTGTTGCTTCAATGGCCTTCATCTCTTCCTGACCATGGGCCACCTTCAATGCCCAGGCAGCAGCATGGAACCTAGAGATGCAGCCACATGACAGGAAAGCACCTCATCATTTACATGACAGGATGAGGAAAAGCCATGTTATGACCAAGCCAGTGGTGAAGGAAACTCTTTACGGCAACTGTGGTGAAGGATAAGGAGGCTTGCAATGGACAAAGCATAATGCCTGCGTGTCTGCTCCAAGTAACCAGCTGATTAGGGGAGACTTCTAGCTACAGCAACCTCCCAAATTCTTGCCCACCCAGTTATGGCCTAGCCATCCCCAGACCAGGCCAAATCAAATTATCACCACCATCTACCAACCTAAGAACAAGGTGAAGCAGGTAAAAAAGTCCCCTGCTAATCTGAAGAGGGCCCCCAAATAAATTCTTGCTTAGCCCCTGTAACAGATTACCAGGGCAAGCAGGCAAGCAGCAGAAAACCTACTGAGGGGTGGTGAAGTCAACTGAAATAGCAATACCAAATCCCTCCTTCCCTGTCTGTTAGACTGCAGGAAGCTTCCAGTGGCCAGTTCCACTGAATCATCATCCCAGCTTTCATTTGAAAGAGGGAGCTGCCCCGAACTGCATCCCAGCCCTGCAGGCCTATTTTAAAAACCCAGTAATGAACGTGCTATTCTGCCTACACAACAAGGACACCACCTGCCTAAAATGTTGGATCAGCAGTCAGGAACTAATAACATTCATTGTATTTACAAAGTGAAAAAGTTCCTTCTCTGTGGCTGCTTCTGATGCTGTTGTATAAAAACAATAGGACAAATGTGAAAGAATAATTTATGTTCTGTCATAATATCCCTGATTGTCCTATGAGATCAGAAGTAGTGGTGTGAGGAGTAAGAACATTACGCAATCCTTCCATGGACATTTTTATATAATGTATCTCTAGAGACTAAATATACATGGTAGGGAAAATGACATTGCAGTGGCAAGTTTCATCACAAAATGTGTGTGTGTGTGTGTGCATATAAACAGTCATACATGCATACAAGTGATGCATAGAACTCTTTTCCCACAACTCAAATTCCTGCTTTCCAAAGATCTTGATTGTGCAGAGAAGTTCCCATGAACATACTTCGGTATGTCTTCAAGCAAGCACTCTTTCAAGCGCTGGGAGTGGAATCGCTGCAGCGAAGATGCTTCCTCCCCTGTACACACAGAAACAGACACACACACTCAGTTTCAAGAGATATGGTCTCCAAACGCTTATGGTATCAGAAAGATTTGGGGAAGCAGCCACCTATGTTAGTAATTCTGGTAAGTTTCCAGCTGAGGGCATTAATATAAATGATAACATGACCACAGTCGAAGAGATACAAAAACTCAAATAACATATTCAATATCCATTTTTTAAAAAAGAAAAGCTGTGGAGTTGCTAGATGGAATAATATTTATTAATGGTACACTGGGTGTGTTCACATTTCACCCCTATCTGTTTTTGTTATTAAACTTACTTTATAGTATTAGAAACAAGCTCATTTTTGGCACTGACCTTTAAACATAACCCCCAAAACTTCACACTCAGCATCTGCATCCAACTGAAATGTGGAATGACTTGGCTATGTCTAAGGTTTAGAGCTGAGAAATCCATTTTGTTCAGTCTTCATAGCCTGCCTGATTTTTTTCCTTGCCACTGAGTGGTTGAACATCCTGTAATATCACTAAAAATATATTTTGCTTCTTAGCAGAAATGATTTATTCAGTAACATTAAATTCATCCCTAGTTTAACAGAAGATGGTGGCAAAGTGACTCATGATAGTATCTCAATTTAGCAAATCTCTTGTCCTCAGGAGAAGTCCCGATGGGTAGATCAAGGAGCTGAATAATCCACTTTAATCCATGAGAAGCATTTTTCTCTGCTCTTCCACTTTTCTGGTAGGGCTTGAAAAGAGTTCTTTACAAATGACTGCATCTGGGTATCACAGAGATAGGATATGCACTCATCTACCTCTGGAAGACATCAGCTTACATTAGGTAAAGGTAAAGGTTTCCCTTGCTCGAAAGCCAGTCGAATCTAGTCCCTACTAAACTCTAGAAAAGAGTGTTCCTTTAGTTTTCCTATTTTAATGAGGTCAATTTGGATGCTCTGTCTGCATGTAGGCATGCAGGTTTTTTAAAGAATTCTTGCTTTGTGCTGGATCTTACCCCACCTACCTCACAGGGTGTCTGTTGTGGGGAGGAGAAGGGAAAGGAGTTTGTAAGCTGCTTTGAGACTCCAAGTGGAGGGTGGGGTATAAATCCAATCTCTCCTCTCTCTCCTCTCTCTCAGAAGCCATGCTGATTTTTCTTCAGTAAGCTTTGTTCCACTATGTATCTAATAATGCTAATCTTTGATTAGATCTTCTACTAATTGGTCCGGGACAGACATGAGAGCATAAGAACATAAGAGAGGTCAGACAAAATGTTCAATCTATACCTCTTGGCTAATAGCCACTGATGCACATTTGCTTCATATGTTTATCTAATCTCCTCTTGAAGATGTCTATACTTGTAGCTGCCACCACTTCCTGCGGCAGTGAATTCCATGTGTTACTTCCTCTTTGAGTGGAGACATGCTTCCTTTTATCTGTTCTAAGACTACTGCTTATTAATTTCACTGAGTGCCTGCAAGTTCTTGTCTTGTGAGAAAGAAAGAAAAGTACTTCTTTCTCTACCTTCTCTATCCCATGCATAATTTTGTAAATCTCTATCATGTCACCCTTCAATTGTCACTTCTTCAAGATACACAGCCCTGACCTCTTTAACCTCTCTTCATCAGGAAGGTGTTCCATCCCCTTAATCATTTCAGTTGTCCTTTTCTGCACCTTTTCCAATGCTATATCTTTTTTGAGTTGTGGTGACCAGAACTGTACGTAGTATTCCAAATAAGGCCTCACCATAGATTTATTTTCAATCCCCTTCCTAATAGTCACCAGCATAGCATTGTCTTTTTTATTGCAGTTGTACTCTGCGGTGAAATCTTCAGTGAGTTATCTACCATGACTCCAAGATCTCTCTCCTGGTTAGTTACTGCCAGTTTAGACCCCATCAATGTGTATTTATGGTTAGGATTTTTGTCTCCAATGTGCATTACTTTGAACCTCATGTTGAATCTCATTTGCCACATTGATGCCCACTTGCCCAGCCTCAACAGATCCGTCTGGAACACCCCACAGTCCTCCCTGGTTCTTATGACTCTGAACAACTTAGTGTCATCTGCAAATTTAGCCATTTCACTGCTTACTCTCAACTCCAAATCATTAATGAACACATTAGAAAGAGCTGGACCTAGTACTGAGCCCTGCAGTACCCCACTGCTTACCACATTCCACTGTGAAAATTGCCTATTTATACTCACTCACTGTTTCCTGTTAATTAACCAGACTTGTCCCCTAATCTCATGACTGCTGAATTTATTTAGGACCTTTGATGAGGAACTGTATCAACAGTTTTCTGGAAGTGTGGGCTGACTGGCCTGTAATTTCATGGTTCCCCTCTGACCCCTTTTCCAAAATCAGTGTAACATTTGCTACTCTCCAGTCTTCTGGTACAGCAGCTGAATGTAGTGATAGATTACATATATGGGTTAGTAGATCAACTATTTCTCATTTCAGTTCCCTAAGAACTCTCAGGTGTATGCCATCAGGACATGGAGACCTATTGGTTTTTAATAGGTCTGGAACTCCCTTCCTGTAAACAGTGGCTGTGTCATGGGTACATACCCCACAATTTCCACAGTGAAGCAATATATATAACAAGCCGGATACTGCGCTGCTGAAGGGAGGCAAATTAGAGCCGGAGCAAAAGGATGCATGGTAGCGCGATCAGACGGGTCCTCGAGATGCCACGCAGATGCTGATAGCCAGCGATCACACGGCGATGTTGAAGCGCATCAAAGGGTTTTGCTTTTGCATTCTTGCACATGCACAATCTTACATTTCTTCGCATACTGTGGAGGCTTGGAAAAAACACATTTGGTGCAACGGGACGCATGCATGTGCTGGATGCACCAGATTAACTCCGCTTCCACGATCCGACGATTGCCTGCGACCCGCATTTTCTGGTTGCTACTACCCTTTTGCTGGTACTTTTTAAATCTGCTTATTCGGGCTGACGGTACAGGTTGGTGACGGGTGCGCTACACTTCCCAGATGTTGCCGTATGATCGTGCCCATTTGATGTGCCCTCAACCTGTCCGTTTTGTGGGGCAAATCCTCCCGTGTGACTGGGGCCATATATATATCTGCCATCTCTTTATCTTCCTTTAGCAATCCCTTTAATCCTTGGTCATCCAAAGGCTCAAATGCTTCTCTGACTGGTTTCCTGTTCTGGATATATTTAAAGAAATGTTTATTGTTTCTCTTGATGCTTTTAACAGCCTTCTTCTCAAATTCTCTTTTTGCATGCCTAATTATTGACTTATATTCCTTTGGCCAAAGCCCATGTTCCCTTCTGTTCAATTAACTGGGACAGACTTTCCACTTTTTAAGAGAAGCCTCTTTACTTTTTAAAGTGTCCTTGGCTTGTGTTGTTCACCATATAAACCCTTATATGGTTTATTTAGTATTCTGCCTGTAGATTGTTTCCAAATATCTATGCTTCCTAGTATTTATGTGCAGATAATAAAGTTCTTTTAAACTTGATTCCATGGATTTTACTGAAGACTACCTGAAGAACATCCTGCCCATTGTAGCCTAATGCTGCCCAGTTTCATGCTCATTCTTAGCTGGTGCTGAAGAACAGTACTAGCAAAGTTCTGGCAAAGTGAGAGAGGAGGAGAGGGAGAGAAAGCCATTTTCTGCTACTGTGCACACATATACTTTTCATGCTCATTCAGGGTGGCTTAAAATGATCCTCTGCTGGTGGCAGCTGACCCTTGAGCAGAAGGAAGAAGTTCCTTGTTTCCTGAGGGTCATTAATTTCAAACACACACCTTGTTCACACTAAGCCACCTCAACACACAAAGTGAAGATGCTGGTAGTGTAGGGGAAGCAGGGTGACCAAGCTGAGGGCAGGCTGGTTAGTGACTATACTGCTCCCTCATACCTTCATAGCTTCAGCCCATATGGTTTTTAATTATAAAAAAAACTTTCATAAAAAAAACCTACCGAAGTGAGAACAGTGAAACATTTAACACCAGCAGTATAACTGCCTTTGACAGATTCTGTAGATTGTGGGATGTTGTGGGGTATAATTTATTAAAATATATTTGTGGGATATTTCTTTTTCTGCAAACGTAAAACGTTCAATATTTGTGTAAAAAGTTCAAAACCTTAGGGATGGACCAACGTATTAATCAGATAAACCAACTAGTAAATGTAAACACTCTATCGGATTACATCTGTATACTGTTAATTTTATATTTAAATTCAAATTTTCACTCCATTCCATTAAGGCATCCCATTTTATCCTCATAACAATCCTATGAGGTAGGCTAGGTTGGATAAAGCAGCTCTGCCTGGGTGAGGAGGGATTTTAGCCCAGGTTTCTTTCATACTCTATACATTTCATCAGACTGGGTCCTCAATTTGGGTCTTTTCGTGTTTTTTTAATGGCCAAGAGAAGGGAGAAACTCTGCAGGTAGAATTTACAGAAGAACTTCAATTTGAAATTGTTTGAAAAATGATGATTTTTAAAAATGAAAGTGATATAAAGACATTAATATATATTTAGTAGTCAATTTTGCCATTATTTATTACCTTTCAATCCCTCTCAAGAACCCATCTGTGGCAGGTTTGGCTGTGGGAGAGAGGGATCAGTCCAAGTTATGGGTGAGCTTTACTGAAAATATGGCTTTGAACGAGCTTTACTGAAAATATGGCTTTGAACCCAGGTCTCCATTGCTGGGGTCTAGCACCCTAACCACTATGTCACAGTGATTCATAGATTTTGATTTGCATTATTGGTCAAAACTCAGTGACAAGACTTGAGTCTACAAACCATGACTGATAGAAAGGTTCAGAGCTCATGCTGTGCATCTTCTGGGGCTGCTCAATTAGAAACTCCTTATCCCAGTTGGTACAAAATTCATGCCCCAGGCTTTCTAATTTCTTTGATAAAAACAGCTCTTGGCATTCTAGAGATGTTATCAGTTATCAGCACACACAGTAACTGAGGGGTTTTGTACAGAAACACTTGTTTCAGGAGGATATCAATGTCTCCCTAAATGCAGAAAGACTGTAAATAGAATCTGGCTGCAGCAACTGTTGTGTATAAAAATTAGCATAGATTAAAATTCACATCCAAACAGAAGCCTGTATGTTTATTTATTACCAGGGTTTGTGTGTGTATCTGCAATATGAAAAGAACAGAATATTTGAAGGACTTGCTAGCCATCCCTTTCCCCACCCCCCCATATTTTTAGTTAGCAAACAGTTTTAGGTGCATGAGCAATCAGAACATTTACTGAGGCACCAAAGCATGTTATGAAAGTAAAACCTCTGCTGCTATTAGCTGGAAGTCTAACTTCCAGAAAGAGCTTGTTGGTCAAAGGATTTAAAATAAGATTTTGGAGGCCAGAGGACAAGTACCTAGGGTTATAAGATAAACAATCCAGTATGAATTTTTTAAAATAATGCAAGTAAAGTCCTGCTAGGTCGAGTCCATTTAATGATCCAACAAACAAATTTGTCTCTGATGGTGGCTAGTCAAATGGCTCAAATAAATTTATAACAGAACAAGCAGGTTACCTCCATTCTTTTTGGTTGCTCTTGACATCTGCCTGAGAGCTCTGAATATGCTCAGCATGTATATATGCATGTATGTATGGAAACATCTTCAGACAGTGCTGGCTATTCGGCATGGAAATGAGCACTGCTCCCTAGAGTTGGATTTGACTAACTTTCTAGCAAGGGAAACCTTTACCTATGTTTATATGTATGTATGTACATCTTAGCATTGTTAAGAGAAATTCTCTTAATTCCTCTTTTCCCTATTTCTCACTGAAATCTAACAATCTTTTTCTTTTGCTCTTTTGAGGAATTAGGAATCTGTTTCAAATCATGTTTGTTTTGATCATAAGAGGACCTCAAACTGAGAAACAAGGGAGGTTCGGCAAAAATTCAGAATTTCACTCTGCTTGTGAACAGAGGTACGCAATGTCTTCCGAAACCAGCAGTTCAGCCTTCAAGATAACATAATATTGAAGGAAGAAAGTTTGAAGAGGGAGATTTCCAAATTACTCCCTCTTCCCATGATTTCTCATGAAGCCCCAACTACTTTTGTATTATCATATCTAGAAAGATACATAACCTAAAAAAGGTTATATAACATTTATTACGGTACATGACTGTGACTTTTACATGTATTTAAGACTATCCCTACTTTTTCTTGATGGCACATGTGGGGGAAAATAGCATTTCTTTCAAGTAAATCAAATTATTAACTGAACATTAATTGATCAACTACTGTAAAATTGGATATTGTTTCCCGATTCCACAGACATACAATAAAGCTGGCTGTTACGCTTGTGTTCTGCAGTATTTTACATTTCCTCAGCTAATGTGAACATTTCATATTCAATATTATTACAAAACCTGATTATATTGTACTCAGCAGGAGTCCTCGTGCTTCATGGATGCGAAATCATAAACCATGAAACTGGAACAATTCAAGGATGTTAACTGGACTCACTGTTTAGGGACAGTTTTATTTTGTATGCGTACACTTTTGATCAACTGATATAGGCAATTCACAGGTGACATGGTATCACAGTGCTACAAAGCTGTTCCATTCTAGATCTTTCTCACAAGACAAGAACTCATGGGCACTCAGTGAAATTGCTGAGCAGTCAGGTTAGAAGTTAGAACAGATGAAAGGTTTTTTGGTTCTTACAGGTTTACAACTTTAAAAAAGTTCTGCTGGTTGCTATTGCTTGGTGGTGGTGGTGGGGGGGGGGTTTCCTGTCTGCTCCAGCCTCCATATGTTTGTCAAATTCCATCTGGAAGCTGTTCATGCCTGCCACCACCACCACCTCCTGTAGCAGTGAATTCCATGTGTTAATCACTGTTTGGGTGAAGAAGTACTTCCTTTCATCTGCAGTTGCCCTTTCCTGCATTTTTCCCAGTGCCATAAATATTCTTTTTTGCAAGGGGGGCTGGAACACTGACCAGGCCCAGTGAGTGGATGCCCATGGCACCCGATGCATGAGAAAGGGTGAAAAGTACTTCTTTCTCTACCTGCTCTATCCCATGCATAGTCTTGTAAACCTCTTAGCATGTCACCCCTCAGTCATTGTTTCTCAAAGCTAAGATCTCCAAACATGGAACCTTTCTTCATAGAGAAAGTGTTCTCCTCTTATTATTGCAGTTGCCCTTTTCTGCATTTTTTCCAGTGCTATAAATATTCTTTTTGAGGTGTGTGTGGTGTGAGTAGTCCAATGAGGTTGCACCATCAATTTATACATGTATAAATGATGCTTCTTTTGGTCTGTTTGGGTTTCTGTGTGGCACTGTGGCATGCTTCCACTGCCACAGTGCCACTTGTTCTGGAGTGTGCCACTTGTTCTCGTGACAAACAAGCACCTCCCAAGACAGTTCACTTTCCCTGAGATTCCCTGGGAGAGTCCGACTGATAGTGCTGCCTGCTTGCCTGCCTTAAGTGCTGCTGGCTGTGTTGTCCCATTGGAAACAATGGAGGTAATGGGGTAACCTGTTTGGATGCCCATAGAATTAGGCCCATTGATCCAATTGCTTTGAGACATGGGGGTGTATCTGGGGAGAGGCTCCTGAAGCTATCCTGAAAATTTGGAGCCTCTCCCTCAACCCCCCCTCCCCCTCAGAGCTACTAACAGCACCATGGGGAAAAAGTAACTTTTTTCCCACCATAGAGAACAATGGAGGGGATGGGGGCAACCTGTTTGAGGGCTCATAGAATTGGATCCCCTGGTCCAATGTTCTTGAAACCTAGTGGGTTTCTTGGGGAGAGACTCTATCAGCTACCCTGTGAGTTTGGAGCCTCTTCCTCAAACCCCTTCCCCTCCAGGCCCCAGAATATACCCTATGTTTTCGTCATTGACTTCAATGGCCCATAGGATATAATGGGGCTGAAATTGACATTGGGCTGGCCAAAAGACTCCAGAATAAGCTGGTACTGCTGAAACTGACATGTGAGAGCCTTTCTGCCCTCAGAAACGCTTGTGCCTGATTTGGCCAAACTGAATTGGGCCGAATTATTATTATTATTATTATTTGCACACCTCTACTGGGGATGCCAGCTGGGGGTGGGGCTTGCCGCCACTGCCATTTGTTGTGGCTCCTGAGCTGCGGGAGCTGTGCTCTGGTGCGCTCCCCTCAAAAAAGACCCCTGAGGTAGGGTATCCTGATCTGTGGCCTGTGCCTGTGGATCATCTGTTACATTTCTGTGTGGCAATGAGAGGTAAGGGATTGGCTGTCAGTTCCGTCAAAGAAATGCTTTCTGCTGTGGCCTATGCCATGGATAGGACAGGCGATTTCCAGATCTGTAGGATGTTAGAGGGCTGGTCAAGGCAGGCAGAGGCACGTGCAGACAATAGGCAGCCGATTTCCCCAATTGTTTTGAGGGGTTTACAGGCCAGTTGGGGCAATATTTGCACTTCTGCTTATGAGGCTTGCCTTTTTCATATGGCAGCGCTTGTGGCATTCTTTGGGGCCCTCCGCATAAGTGAGTTAGTGCCACAGTCCAAGGCAGATAGGTCTGGATGGGCTCTGGAGGCACGGGCCGTTCATTTAGTGGGCAACAGGGCCTTCCTCACTTTGCGTCATTCCAAAACTGAACAGCATAGGCAGAGGGGCATGGTTACCATAGGGCTATCCAATATCCATTTTCTCCATCAGTTGAAACATAAAGTCCCAATTTAAATTATCAAAGGCTTTCTCTACATCTACAAATACTCCTTTTCTGGATGTTTATCATAATATTCAATAGCATCTATCACCGTCCTTAGATTGTCCCTAATTTGTCTATTTGGTAAAAAACCGGCTTGTTCTTCAGTTATAACGTCTTCCAAATAATTTTTCAGTCTTTCTGAAATTATTTTGGCAAACAACTTGTAGTCATTATTAAGTAAAGAAATTGGTCTGTAATTCTTAACATCTGGTGATGCAGCTACCACTAATTATCTACAGCTCTGGCACAGAGCTGATAAGTTGTTAATTCCCAGAAACCAGGTAGGAGGTCCTCTTCTTCTAAGCTGGTGGGAATCTAGTGTCCAGAGCAGTGTTCCCTCTAAGCTGAGTTAGTGTGAGCTAACTTACAGTTTAATAGCCTCTGGCTCACACATTTTTGTCTTAGCCCAGGAAGGAGGGCTCCAGAGCAAATGAATTTATGCAGTAGCCAAATTGCTTGCTCACAACTTTAATGCCAGTAGCTCACAAAGCAGAATTTTTGCTCACAAGACTCTGCTCCTTAGAGGGAACATTGATCCAGAGGTCCTGTGGCAGTGACTACTGATACCCTAGACAGAGTGTGTAGAAATTCTTCTGGGCTTGTTTAAGTGTTCCTGAAGCATATGGGATTTTGGTATCTTTCATTCCTGGACTGGGGTGAGCAAGAAGGAAAATCCTTTACATGCTGGTAGTTGTGCCTCTTATCCCTGGACTGTGGTGAGAGGGCAATACCTGTACAGAGGTCTTGTGACCCCTGCCCTTGACCATGCTGCAATCTGCTTACCCTTGCCATTATGTTTGCCGTTGTGCTTGGTTATCAGGTTAATAAAGTGGCCCATTAGTGCCCAATTTGTTGTCTGTCTCATTATTCCACTTGGGGGGCAATTCTATTCCCAGGCCCCTGGCCATTGCGGCCATGCTGCCCGGGGGTCGCCTTTGCTGCCCTGCAAGGAGCAGAGGCAGCATGATGCGGCAAAACTGCATCTGGGTACTAATTGGGGGTGGGCCTGAGCCAGCCCTTGCCTCCCTCCTTCGTTCACCCTCTCTCGCTCAGCCCACCCTCCCAACCTGTTAGCAGTGCAGGCTTTGACTGGTTGCCTGATTTGGGGGCCAGGTAGGAATTTTTGCCCCTTCCCAAATTGGCTCCGGGAAGGGGGGTGTTTTTGCCTACCTTGTACTGCAACTGAGGTTCAGGGTGATTGGCATGGGGTGGCCGTGTTTAAATAGGTTGGTCACTTTAGTGGCAGGATGTTATTTAATACAGATTGTGACACAGTGAGCATCGGCTTATAACCCCTTTGGGGCATAGGGGTCTTGTTAGTACAGACTTTGGGCCCTGCAGCCTGGGACGGGGAAAACAGACTGCCTAGGGCATTGCACAGGGAGTCTCCCTGGCAATTCCACTTGCCATGCTGGCTGGATGCAAGCCAGACTCCTTTGGCTAGCTGGGCTGGGTGGCTCATCCTACATCAAATGGTGAGGGAGGGGTCTTGTGACCCCTGGCCTTGACCATGCTGCAATCTGCTTACCCCTTGCCGTTATGCTTGGTTATCAGGCTAATAAAGTGGCCCATTAGTACCCAATTTGTTTTCTGCCTCATTATTCCAGCTTGGGGGAAAATCTGTTTATTTGTTCACTTGTTCAGTTCATATATTTGTGGCGTCTCTCTAAAATTAAAAATCTACCAAATACACAAAACAATTAAAACAATAATATCAATGAACAACAGCGTAAAATAGAACCATAAAATTACAAAGAGCAAACAGTAATAAAATAACTATAACAACAAAACAGCTTTGGCAAGAGCCATTTGCAGATACAACACCAATATCAACAAAAAGTCTGGCAGATTACAACATATTCACTTGGCTTCTAAATCTTCAAAATACTAAAACCAGGCAAACCTTTGTAGTTAAGATGTTCTATATGTCTAACACTAAAGAAAAAGGCTAATCTCTGCAAAACTGGAGAGGGATATGATCCTCAAAATTTATCTGCCCTCATGCTCTCACAGAACACATAAATGAGGAGGTACACATTATTATTATTATTATTATTATTATTATTATTATTATTATTATTATTATTATTATTATTATTATTATTATTATTATTATTGATTTCTGATAATTAGTTTTGTAGTCTGAATCTTCGGGATACTTACAAAGCAAGCTTATCTTGTAAACAAATGTTAAGACAATCTGTAATAGCCACATCAACCCCCTTTCCTTCAAAAATCTTCAAATTCAATAGAGTTCATAATTGGAATAGGTACTCTAAGGTTTTTGAAAGCAAACTGAAGTAGGAATTCTCCTGTACATTTGTTTTGTTCTTTTGGGGGAATTTTATTCAGAAACATGAATAACAATAAGCTAACCTGTCTATTCAGTTCCTTATATACGGAGAACGACAATGCCTCTTCTACTCAAGGAGACATTGTTCCAGTTTCTCAAGCTTGCAAATAAGGCAGGTTACTGTGCCACCAGGGAAAATCACTCACATGCTCATAAATCACAAGACAAAAGGTACAGTATATTGCTAAAGTTAATATTTTCCATTTGAGACTTCAGGAATTTGAATATCATCCTTGAAGTCTGCAATGATTCATTAGATACAGAAGAATAGCTACATATCATTTGTGTGAGAAAGCATAGCTACCTCTGCAAAACTCTGAATAACTGATGACATCTGAATTAGCCTTTCAAGATCAAATAGGTCTCACCCACAGGTTTTGCTGTGTGGTGATTGCTCTGTGTAGGTACACTTTTCAAACAGATGCTTGGCATTGTCAGCTTTGGCAGGGATGATTATTTTACAGAGGAGATGCAACTTCCAAATGCCGCCCAGTCTCAAACATGATAAGCAAACAGCAAATAGATGTGATGAAGATCATGGATATCCATCCGTCTATAAAATGCAAATTATACATACATGCAATCAAGGAGGGTTCATGAGGAGAAAGGAAAGAGTTAATCCTTCAACTTTTAGGTCGAATCTGCATTTGCATTTTTAAATCAGTTTCATGCTGCTGTGATGCCATTTTTCTCTATGCTTGTCTGAAGAGTTGTTTGGAGAAGATTCATTTAAAGCAGTGTGGAGGCGCAATGGCAGTGGAGCCACCACGATAGGGTGATAAACATATGCAGACACACAAAAGAATGCTAGCACTGATGAAGTGTGAAAATGAAAGCAAATGTAGACAGCTTTTTTGAAGATGGAGTCAGAAGGCAAGGACACTGGTGGGAAAGACAAATGCAGATTCGACCTTACTTGGGTTTGTAAATTGAAACCAAACTCCTTGAGCTGACAGGAGTATGTTGAAGGGAGAGGGGAAAGGGTTTTGAAAAACACATTTCTCCCCTTTGAAACGTTAATAACAGTGTGATCCGGCTAGGTAGAGTAGCAGTTTGAAGGGTTCAGTCCACTTACGCCCTCCCCATATGACACTGATCAGAATCAGGGCTAAGTGTACATGCAATATGCATTGTACAGATAAACACAGACTTTGTCACATCTCTTTGTATCCTTAGTAAAACAGTCATTTAACATGAAAGTAACATTTATTCTTTTTCTTAAAAATCAGACTGACAATAAAGCATGCCTGGTGAAGTGAGCAGATCTTGCAAAGAATGGACTGCATTATTTGAAAAGGTAATTTCAATAATTTTAGTCCTTTGAACCACTGCAAGTTCTATTGCTGTTTTTCTCACTTGCAACATTAACTAATAAACCGTTATTATTTGTATTTATATGCAGATTTTTTTAAATAATCAAAGTCTACCATGTTGCCTTTATGCATAAATTATTAGTTGTTTGTTGTCCTGTTTTAGCTTTCTGTATTCATGGGGGAGGGGAGGGAATCTCTTTGATGAACCCTCTTGATGATTGTTAATAATTGACAACCAAATCTTTACACCTGTGGCTTTGAGCATAGATACAAAAGAAAATTAGCCTTGCAAAAAGCAAAATATAGCAATCATTAGAATAACTGTATGATTTCCTTTTAACATTGATCTTTTGTGTTTCTCTAGGTACAATAATATGTGCTGCATGTTGTAGACTGACAAAATGTTATTGTTGAATATTCCAAAAACATTTTTCTTAAAATATAAAAATAAAGTTAAAATAACTAACAAGTTGATCTTATGCATATTCTGCATAAGTAACGCCAGAATTCACTAGGGTATGGTTCACCCATATATGCTCTTAATTTGATGGCTGCAACATCAAGAAATGACTTGCCTTTGTTAATTTATTTATTATAATCCCTCACTCATGCTGAAATACAAATGTTTCTCACTAGTTTCTTGAATGCATGTGCCTCATGAGCTTCTTTGCAGAGGAATTTCTAAAAATCCCTGGGATCTGTTGTTGCTGATGTTACCCAAAGATCAGAGGTTACAAGTACAGGTGTCCACAAACTATTCTCCCAAGTCTCATTGAAATATTTTTAAAATGTGATTGGAGGCAAATTATCATAAAATAAAATCAGCTCAGAGGGAAAAGGGACAAATTTTATGAAGTTGAGGCAAATGGGTAACAATGGGACTATATTTTAAAGAGCCTCAAAGTTGATGGAGGGTTAAAGATCGTGAGAGAAGATAGGGAATGCTAAGAGGAGGTAGTGATGGCCAAGGAAGAGAATTTGACTGAAACTCTGAGAAAGTGAATTATGGTCTGAGACAGCAAGGGAGGGAGGAGGAGCTAGAGAAAGCCAAGCCATATATTGCTTCTTCTAGGGGGAAAAGCATTGGTCTAGTGGAAGGGCAGGGATGGAAAAATTGAAAAAAGGGGAAAAAAGGATGGAAATTGGCTCATCAAGTTATTCTTGGTGCGCTTTTGCTAGATAATCCTGTTTCTGGTAGTGCAGAGAACTTTCTATTTCATCTTCCAGCACATGGTCAAATAACAGAGTAATTTACAAGTATGGCCATTCTAACCAATTTTGGGGTGATTTCATATATTCACTAGATAAATCTTCAGTTAGAGGAAAAGCACCATCTCCTGAGCAATCACATAACAAGGCAATATTCATTTTTAAAGGTCCAATCAGAGTCATTGTATAATGACCCCAACACATCCTTTGCATATTATGGTACTGGGCTTGTGCTTGTGCCCCGGGGATATATCACAGAGAGAGAGAGAGGGAGGGAGGGAGGGAGGAAGCTTTGTGATGTTACCCCGGCACTGTCACAAGCCTGAGGACACAATGAAACCATTTTAAAGTGACTCTAATGTTTTCCACATGGGCTATATGCACTGATGGAAGTGTTTTGTGGAAATTTTTTCTTTTCTTTTTCTTTCCCTGCTTCCCCACAGCATCACAGTGCATTTGTGCATCCCCTCCCTAACTTTTCTCTGATCTTCCTCAAACTTGTTTTCTTCAAAGTTTTGGGAAAAATCATAGTAAAATCTGGATGGCTGCAGTATGTTTGGGAATTTTGGGATTTTCCAGCCCACATGGCAGCCATTTTCTCTGATCCTGTCCATGTTGCAGCCATTTCCTTTGTCTGCCACCAGAGGGTTATTTTTTTGGGGGAAATGGCACTAGAATATTGTTATATCAACTAGGGTTGCCAGCCCACAGGCCCAGGTGGGGGTTCACCTGTTTTTTGGGGACTCCAGTCTGCCCCAGCCAGCTGTCCAGCCCATATGGCAGCCATTTTTTTTCTGATCCTGTCCATGTTCAAACCATCTCCTTTGTCTGCCACCAGAGGGTTATTTTTTGGGGGGAGGGATGGCACTAGAATATGGTTATATCAACTAGGCTTGCCAGCCCACAGGTCCAGGTGGGGGTTCACCTGTTTTTGGGGACTCCAGTCTGCCCCAGCTAGCTCTCCAGCAGGGAAAGCCCTGCCCCAAGCCCCGTCCCCAAGAGCACCCCACCCATCTCCCTCTCCTCCTGCCCAATTTAAAGGGCTTCAGGGACCACATGGCCCGCCAACCAGCTGGAGGGCCCTTTAAATCTAACAGGAGGGAGGGAGAGGGGTGGTCACAGGTTGCACACTCTGCTCAGAAAAAGATCCTTTAAAGGGTCTTCTTGTGAGTGGGGTGGGGCCACAGTGCATGATGCATGGGGCTGAAGAAAATCTTTTTGCGAGCTGAGCATGTGAACAACGACTGCCCCTCTTCCTCCCCTCCTGCTAGATTTAAAGGCCCTCCAGCTGCTCGGTGAGCCATGTGGTCCCTGCTGATCAGCTGAAGTCCCTTAAATCAGGCAGGAGGGAAGGGAGAGGGGTTGCTGGGGGGGGGGTCAGTCTTGGGGGTGGGGCTTGGGGCATCCCCACCCACCCCCAAAAAACCCCAAATCCCCCCACCAGAGCAACAAGAGGACCTGGCAGTCGTAATATCAACAAACCATTGTGACCATAGGTGTAGCATTTTCTTTTAAATCTCAGCTGTCATTTACTTTAAAGTAAGTCTCTTTGCAAGGAAAGCAGCCAGAGACTTACTTTTAAAAAATGAAAGTTGGGAATTCAGAGAATCTAATACACCTATCGTTGCAATGGTATATGGATATAATAGTATTCTTGTGTTATTTAAAAATGCAAGGAAATTGCAAAAATTACAAAAGGCCTGGTCAGGAATAGAAATTTGACCCACGGGAGGGAGGGTAGCCACTTCCAGGGAATTGAGGCATGGAAACTATAGGGGAGACTGCCATGTGAGATCCTTGTTGCTGTTGTGCTCTATCTGTATTTGATGGAGGGGCAAGGAATTAATATTCTATATAGATAAACAATATGCAGGAGGGGACTCACAAGGACTGATGGGGAACAGAAATCCTATTTTTTCCCCTTCATGTGCATCATCTCCAACGCCCACCTAACCTGCTCTGGTTATATGTGTTCTTGGATGCAGTGGTTTTGCGAAGTCATCCTCACCGCATTTAAGACATTATTTTTGCCGTCAGCCAAAAGAAACATATTGAAGGAAGGTCACAGATGTTTTTTATCTTAGTCTTTTGAACCACTGCTAACAAAATTTGTCACTTCACAGTAACAGTGCCCCCCCCTATCAATGATACCCCTAACTATCTCCCTTTTATGGATTCCTGCATTACTCCCAACTGGGCATTCAATCCACTGCTGTGACATCGGTATATACCAAGCTTCTTTGAATAACTCTCCTAGGACAGGAAGTGTAATGTGAAGAAGACAGGGCTTCAGGCACTGCACAGACTTTAAAATGACTTGATAAAACAGAGTTTCTTTCTTTCACAGGCTGCAGGTTAAAGGACTCATTTAATTATGCTGTTTTAAGTGTAAAAGGCTCTCTTACTTTTTCAATGTTCCACTAAATAATCTGCATCGCAGGACGAATTCTTACACACACACATGGTCTTTTATTCCTTCTCAGTGTTTTCAGAAATGCATGCCTATACATCATACGTGGCTCAAGTGGTTAAGACGCTGAACTGCAGGCTGTGGAAGGTCAGTAGTTCAGCAGTTCGAGACCCAGATGCCGCATGATGGGGTGAGCTCCTGTCTCTAGCTCCAGCTCCTGCCAACCTAGCAGTTCGAAAGCAAGAAATTGCAAGTAGATAAATAGGGACCACTTCGGTGGGAAGGTAACAGCGTTCCGTGCACCTTGGTGTTTAGTCATGCCGGCCACATGACCACGGAAATGTCTTCGGACAGCGCTGGCTCTTCGGCTTTGAAACGGAGATGAGCACCGCAACCCTAGAGTCGGATTCGACTGGCTTTCGAGCAAGGGAACCTTTACCTTTACTTTACATCATACGTATATATCTTTCCACTCTGAAGAATTTTAAAAGAGGATATATTTGTGGAGGGATGGGGTGCATACACAATGCTGGCTCTTCAAAATCCTGTATTTCTTTAGAAAAGGGATTTATTTATTTATTTAAAAAAGGACTGTCACAGAAATTTGTTGTTACCTGATCAGGAATAGAAATTTGTCCAGCTTGTAATGCTCAGTTATATTATAATCAATTCCCACATCCCTAAGAAGTTCTTTTCAAGCTTGGATTGTCATAAGGAAAAAACAAACAAACACTGTTTGCAAATGATTGCTCAGCATTCAGACAAATGCCTGCTTGTACCAAAGGTTCCTTAATGTTAGACCTTGATTATACCCTTATTGAAATTCGTATTGATTGCTGAGGAATTTTGTTAACCACATTCGCAAATAGGCTTGCCAATCTGAGTTCAGAAATTCCTGGAGATTTGGGGAGGGGCCCTGGAGAGGGTGGAATGTGGGGGAGGGGAGGGTCCTCACAGTGTATAATGCCATATAATACATCCTCCAAGGCAACTGTTTTCTTCAGGAAACTGACTTCTGTGGTCTGGAGATCCATTATAATTCTGGGAGATTTTCAGGCACCATCTGGTGGTTGGCAAACCTATGCACAAATAATGTAAAATGATATGCATATATAAATGGTGTATAAATTTTAATTTTTATTTATTTATTTACATTATTTATCACTGAGACTCAAGGTGGATTAATGGCAGGTCCAGGGGTCTTTTTGTAGAAAAAGAGCTGCAGGAGTTCATTAGTATAACTCATTAGCATATGTCACACACCCTGACATCACCGGAAGTGTGTCAGAAGGCCACACCCACCACTCAGGCTCCACCCCCCAAATCTCCAAGGTATTCCCAACTCAGAGCTGGCAAGACTATCTGATGGCATACGTGGGAGAAAACAAGCAAACCACCCATGTCAGGTAAAGAGGGGGAATACCAGGTCAATATATTTTTATTCTTCTTAGCATTGATGGCTGAGGTGCTTTTAGTCTTCCTTTTCTGTTTGATTGGCAGCCTTCCTCCCTGTTATAGTTGTCTGTGGGTTTTATATCACTGCCACTTAGTGTTATTTTTGTCAGCCACAACAAGGTCACTTTCAGGGAGGAAAAGCAGGTTATCCATTTTTAAATAAATAATGTTGACAAGTCTGGATCCAGAACAACAATGAAATCATATCTGCTAATTTTTGCCTAAACAAAAGCCTGCCCCAGACATAAAAAACATCATGTTGGATCAGGCCAGTGGCCCATCCAGTCCAACACCCTGTGTCACACATCAGCCAAAAATACCAGGGGCCCTCAGGAGGTCTACCAGTGGGGCCTGAACCCCAGGAGCCCTCCCACTCTTACCCCCCAAGCACCAAGAATGCAGAGCATCACTGCCCCAGACTCGCAGGTCCTAAGGGAAGGACCGGGGGGGGGCTAAGGTGGGGGGAAGACGGATGGCAGGGAGAGGAAGCCTACTTACCTCCGTCTTCTGCCTTCTCCTGGGCCCAAATGAGGGCTGGAGGCAGAAAGTGGCAGAAAGTTGAGGGGCGGGGCTTTGCCATGTGCCTGCCCCCTGGCGTTTCACTCCCGGAGCACCGTTTCGGTAAGCTCCCCCCCCCCACCATCTGAGGCCTGGGCAGGTCTATCTAAATGGTGTGCAAATGCCATGAAAGAAAGAATTTTTTTTTAACGATAGCAAGAAAAATGAGGGAGCCCAAAACTGATAAAACAACTTCTATAACAATAAAATAATTTGTTTGTGTGTGCGTGCGCGAGTGTGCCTCTAATGGACATAACTCATCAGAAAATAAATCTCAGTGTTTCAAAATTGGCCACTGCAAGATGATTGTAGGAGTTGCCATGTAAAAAAATGAAGGGAATCAGAATATCCTGGCCCAGGTTATCTCAGGAATCCCCCTCATGCCCGTGCTATTTGCAATACAGGCTAAGGTTTTGTGTTTCTTGCAGGTAGATTTCATCAGAAAATAACTCCAGACATTTGAAAATCGTCCACCAGCTTTAGGATGATCACAGAAGTTTCTGTGCCCAAAACAAAAGAGACTAGAACATCCTGGCTTAGATTTATCTCTAGAATACCCATCAGCTATTTGCTATGGATCTTCTCTCTTAGAAGAGAGGTTGCTCTGTTCCAGGGCATTCAATCAGAGGTATGATGGTAGAGGACACTTAAACCCTGGGAGTAGTCCATATGTGACTGTTTACTGTGGACTCTGCTTAAGAAGGAGCTGAGTCCTTGCCTGGAATCTACAAGCACAGCAATAAAAGATTAAGCAGACAAAGTTTTGGGAATTGGGAGGAGGGTCTGCTTGCAGGGCCCTGGGAGATAGGCACTAACCTTACTTACCACCATTTCCTTTCTAGCTGTTTTTCCCTCCCCCTTTTTGATTTTTTCCCCCTTGCTTGGTGCCCTCTCCATTCATCTCAACAGTGGCTTTCTTGAGGAAATGAAGCACGACAGGAGGGGAAAGAGCCAGCAACAATCTGTCTCAGGCAGTCAAAGAACAGTATTGATTTATCTGGTAGATGTTAGTAAGTCAGTTGGGGAACATAGGGGTTGAAAATTCTTCATCTTCTATACCTTTGCTTGAACAGTTCTTTTACTCAGACAGGACACAGGCCCCTCCTCTTTTCTGGCTGCCATTTTTATTGGATACCAGCTTCAAGATGATCATGGATCATGGATGCAGTGCCAAAAATGAATGGAACTGGAAGATCCTGGGTCAGCTTTTCTTCAGGATGTCCCTGTGCAATTTGCAATAGAAATGACTATTACAAAATGAAACCATTTTAACAACTTCTCTGAACTATGCTTCAAAAAGCACTCTTTTCTCTGTGATTGTGTCCTTAATCAGTAGTTATGTTTAAAATTTTATTTTACAATATTTATACCCCGCCTTTCTGCCTCATAAGGGCCACCAAGGTGGCTAACAATTAAATTAAATCATACATAATCAAATCACATCTTTAAAACCATTAAAACCAACAAAAACACATCATTAAAACAATTAAAACCAGAGCTAAAATCATGCAAAACTATAAAATCAACAATTAAAACTTTGGACAGTAAAGATGAATCACTGAGGGAATGGCAAATGGAACAAAGTCTTCATCCACTGACAGAAAATGGCAGCAGGAGAGGACAGACAAATTTCCCTATGAAGAGAGTTCCAGAATTTTGGTGCCACAACTGAGAAGGGCCCCTCCTAGGTTGCCACTCACCTAATCTCAGAAGGGGGGGTGGCACCTGAAGCAGGGCCTCAAAAGATGACAGTAGTGATTGGGTAGGTTCATAAGGGAGTAGGTGGTCCTTCCAGTATATTAGTCTAGACCATACAGGGCTTTAGAGGTCATCACAAGCACCTTGAAATGTGCCCTGAAACAAACTGGGAGCCAGTGTAGATGGGCCAAGTAGGTGGTCACTATGACATAGTGTAGTCTGCATCAACTGAAGTTTCCAAATACTTCTGAAGGGCAGCTCCACACTGAGTGAATTCCTGTGCTGGTGGAGTCCAGACTGGCCAGGCAGCTAGGCATCTAACCATTTGGAAGAATCTTTGGCCCAACCTCTTTCTCGTTTATTTATTTACTTCATCTTCTTTATGCCCAATGGGGACCCAAAATGTCTTACACCATTCTCCTCTTTTCAATTTTATCCTCACAACCACCATGGGAGATAGGTTCAGAGTCTGTGATGGATCCAAGGTTACTCAGTGAAGTTTAATGGCAGAATAGGAATTTGAAGCCGAATCTCTCAGATCCTAGTCTGCTACTCTAACCATTACATAACCATGGCTTTTGTGGAATGGCTGCTGTTGTTTAGTAGCAAACAGCCAGTCCTGGATGAGACATGAAAGCTGAGTGGTAGAAAGTAGCCCGGGCATTGCTGCCAGGCCTGGCCCCAGTAGGTCCTCCCCCAAAGGCCAAAACAGCTGTAGAAAGAACCCTGTCCTTCTCTCTGCCTTTTACTAACAGGAACCAAGGCTTGAAGACTGGCAGTACTGTTGTGGTTGCCTGGCAGCCCCCACAATGGCCACTGAGAGGGTATTTGTTCCTAAAGCTACAGGTGCTGCAAATATTATTGGGGAGGGGTTAAGCCCTCCATTGTAAGGAGAGAGAGATTTCAGAGATTTCTGCAAACCTGGGGACTTTCAGATTTGTAGAAAAAAGAACTTTCTTGCCTGTTCATGGTTCCAGTCCAGAGATTTGCCCATGCTGAGAATTAAACATATTGATTTGTGAATGTATTGTATTTTAATGCCACTTAATTTGCTTTAAGTTAAAAAGGCCCTGACCTGGATAGCCCAGGCCAGTCCTGTCTCATCAGAACTCAGAAGCTCAGTAGGAAACCATCTCTGAACACCTCCTGCCTTGAAAACCCTTTGGGTCACCCAAGTTGGCTGTGACTTGACAATAAAATTATTAAAAATGGTACAGCTGCAATTACTAGAGTTGTAAACCTCCAGGTAGTCCTGGAGATCTGGAACAACAACTGATCTTCAGACTACAGGGACCAGTTCCCTTGAAGAAAATGGCTGCTTTGGAGGGTGGCATTATACCCCTCCTCTCCCTAAACTCCACCATCACCATGCTCCACCCCAACATCTACAGGAATTTCCCAACATGGAGTTGGCAACCATAATAAATAATGAAGGCATAATTACTTAATGGTTTGTCAGTAATGAAGTGAAATTATTTGAGAAACTTCAACATAAATCCCCATTTTGTGCAATAATTACTTGGATCAAAATGACTAATTTAAGTGATTCATTCTTAACAGTTGGGTAGACTTTGAATAATGCTTGAAATTATAAAATTAGTGCAGTAATAAGTTGGTCATTCCTGTAAGTATTTTTAAAACTACATAGGGAGCAGAGAATTAACAGTTTATTTAAAATATGCAGTATGAATTAGAAAACAAATGAGTCATTACTGGCTACAGTTTGCTGCTGGGTTGCATTTCCCACTTTCTAGATCAGCAGGATTTTTTTTTTAAAAATTATGGCATTAGGCAAAGTTCTTAATGGTTTTACCAAAACCAAGAGAACTGGCACACCTCCCCATTCCTGCCCTTCCCTTGTTGCTTCCCTGGTATCATTGTAAATTCCTTCAGCAGCAATCTGCCTTCTTGTGTTCTGTACTTTTACACCATGCACTTGATGATGGTATATAAAACACTAGGAGTAAGGCCTGTTGTGGGAAGAAATACAATGAGCTCTAGAAAGAGGCTCCTGGTGAGTGTCCCAGCTGTGACTTGAAATCTCTGACTGTGGCTGCAGTCACACACACTACATAATCCACTTTCAATGCACTTTCACATAGTAAAAATCCAGCCAGAAAGTGCACTGAAAGTGGGTTGAAAGTGGATTATTTAGCATGTATGACCACAGCCTGTGTGGACAGACGCTTTGGCCATGCCAACTGATTTTATGAATGATTACACTTTACATTTTCATTCAGGACTGTTTTTTTTTTTTTTTTAACTGTTTGGGTTAGCTGGTATTCATTCTCACATGGAAACACTGGGCCCTGGTACATCACGAAATGTTAGAAAACCTTGCAAATCCAGGCTCACATTCAAAATATTTCATTTCCTTCTGCTTAGCTATAAGGCAGGGCTGTCTCATTTTGTTGCCTTAAGTGGGAAGTACGGGAGGAGAATCACATGGTAACAGGTATGGTTCCCTCCACCCCGACTTACGTTGATTTGGGGCTATGCAGTGACAGTTAAGGTAGAAAAGCATCTCCTCCTATACCATGTTTCCTGGGTTCCAAGGGTCAGGAAAGTGGTTCCATGGCCAGTTACAGGGTTGCCAACTCTGAGTTGGGAAATACCTGTAGATTTGAGGGGTAGAGCCTGGGGAGGGAAGGGTTTGGGGTGGGGAAGGACCTCAGCAGGGTAGAATGCCATAGAGTCCACTGCCAAAGCAGCCATTTTCTCCAGGACTACCGGTCATCTGGAGATCAGTTGTAATAGCTGGAGATCTCCAGGTGCTACCTGGAGGTTGGCAATACTTAGGGGAGGGCCAGGTTTGCTGAAGGACTTCAGTGAGGTATACTGCCATAGAGTTCACCCTCCAAAGCAACCATTTTCTCCATGGGGATTGATCTCTGTAGTCTGGAGATCAATTGTAATTCAGGAAGATGTCCAGACCTTCCTCCCCCCCACAAACCCTGTTTAACAGTTTAACTGATTAACACTTCAACTGACTCTCTGCTAATGCCCCACAGCCTCTTGGGACTCCCAACTCAGAAGCTGTAGTTCTAATTCCCTTTGCTATGGTTGCAGTAAGGCCAACTGAGAACTACCAAGGTGCAACATGTCAAAAACGGGAGCATGAGAATTGAGACATCAGTGGGACAGGCCAATAGGATGCCAAAGCATCTTCTCCTGTGGCCAACGGGAGAGTAGGTGAGTTGTCAGCAGCATGGCTAGGCTTTTATCTCTCCTTATATTATACATAATTGAAATTTAGTCTAGCAACATTCTATGCCCGCCAAAATCAGTTGGCTCCATGATGCATCTATCACAAGATATCTCTATCCACTGGCTGTGTTGCATGAGTTCTCTCCCACCCACTGCAGCCTAGGCCACTCTTCTCTGATTGGGCCAGTGTTTCAAGGTCATTTACATATGGAAGCTGATTGAACTTCACTCCATTCCGCATCTCAACCCCCCACCCCTTCCTGGCGAGACAATTGGAACTGTCAATTGCATATGCGACCTGGTATATTCTGAGGTAAAATATGTCCTCACTCACATCACTTCTCCTTCAAAAGAAACGAACCCAATAACACAACCATGCCACATCACAAAAAAGACAGATCACACCACAAGCAGAATACCACAAGGCAAAAAATGATAGGAAAAGGTGCCAGCAGTCACCCCATTACTGCCACAGATATGTACCTGAGAGCGCTTCAGAGGATGGTGTGCAGGTCCCAGGTTCATGTTATAAAAGCTGCTTGGGGGGTTGTGGACCATTCACAGACTTTCAACCTTAACATACCTCACAGGGTTGTTGTGCGGATCGTACGGGGAGAGGAGAATGATGTCAGCTGATTTGGTTCCCACTGCAGGGAAAGACGGCCCTTTCCCTAGGCAGGGGCTGCAGAGTGAGACGATGTAAACCTGAAAACAGACAGGCAGATAAAGGTAGGCTGATAGTTGCCTAGAAAGGACATAGGGTTGCCAGCTCCAGGTTGGAAACTTCCAGGATGTTTTAGGGATGAAGCCTGCTGAGTGTGGGGTCTGAGGAGGAGGGAGAGGGGGACCTCAGACAGATACAATGCCATAGTTCCCACCCTCCGAACAACCCATTTCTTTCTGGAATACCACTGTTGCCAATCTCCAGGTGACAGCTGGAGAGCTCTTAAAGCTCTGGTGCTAGTTCAAAGTGTTGGGGATGTGTTGCATTCTGGCAGGGGATGCTGTGAATGTAGAAAATGAATTATCGACAGAGTAGTGTTTTGGAAAATCTTTAGGAACTGTTTGGTCCATTTACCATGGGGCACCCATCCAGAGCCTCAGACATTTTCTCACTCTGCTGGCATCAAAAACAATTTAAGGCAAAATAGAGATATGAAGACTTTCCCATCCTCCTTTGGATCAATCTGTCTTTGTTGGCAACCCTAGGCCTACCAGCACTCTCAGGGTGACTTCATGCCTCCTGACCGGCATTACTTTACTAGCCCTGGTTGCTTGCTCCTGTTTAGCAGGAGCCTCCCTATGGAAGCTGCCTGGGTGATTTTGGACCAGCCCCAGACTTTCTGCCTAACCTACCTTGCAGGGTTGCTGTACAGATCACAAAGCAGAAGAGGAGAATGAAGTAAGCTGCTTTGCTTCTCACTAATGAGAAAGACAGAACTTTGCTTAGGAAAAGGCTGCTGAAAGATGAGGAGATAAAGTTGCCAATTTTAGGTATGGAAATATCTGGAGATTTGAGGAGTGGAGCCTGTAGAGGGTGGGGTTTGAGAAAGGGGTGGGACCTCAGACAGGTACAGTGTCATAGACTCCGCCCTCCAAACCAGCCATTTCCTTCTGGGGAACCATTGTTGCTAATCTCCAGGGGAGATTAGCAACAATGTATTACTCAGTATTACAACTGTATTACTCAGTATTACAACTGCTCTTCAGGAGGGAAGGGGAAGGAGATGGAAAGCTTAAGTCAAAGGGGCACATAAAGGTAGGTTGATGGTTGGCTGGGAATG
Source organism: Gekko gecko (assembly GCA_029375565.1). NCBI lineage: Eukaryota > Metazoa > Chordata > Lepidosauria > Squamata > Gekkonidae > Gekko > Gekko gecko. The sequence goes on along the minus strand of JAPDNY010000003.1, from coordinate 147,502,282 downwards.
TGATATGCTTGCCAACTCCAGGGGGGAAATTCCTGGAGTTTTGAGGGGTAGAGCCTGGAGAGGATGGGGTTTGAGGAGGGATAGGACCTCAGACAGCTACAGTGCCATAAACTCCACCCTCCAAACCAGCCATTTCCTCCTGGGGAACCATGTTTGCCAATCTCCAGGGGAGGGCTGGAGATCACTCAGAATTACAACTGTTCTTCAGATGGTAGAGATTAGTTCCCTTGGAGAAAATGGTAAGCTCTGTGTCATTATACCCTGCTGAGGTCACCACAACAAATTGACGCTGAGTACACAAGGCCAGGGCACCCACCCAGAGCCTCTTTCTAGAGCTCATTGTATTTATTTTCACAATGGGCCTTATTCCTAGTATATTATAAATAATACTAGCATGTAAGAACATAAGAAGAGCCCTACTGGACCGGACCAATGGTCCATCTAGTCCAACATCCTGTCTGTGGCCAGCCAGTGGCCAGCCAGTTCCTCTGGATGCCCAATAACAGGGTATAGAGGCCAAGGTCTTTCCCTGATGTTGCCTCCTGGCTCTGGGATTCAGATAATTAGTGCCTCTGAACATGGAGGTTCCCCTCCATTACCATAGCTAGTAGCCATTGATAGACTTATCCTCCATGAAGCTACTGAATTCCCTTTTAAGGCTGTTTATTCCTGTGGCCATCATGACATTTTCTGGCAGCAAATTCCACATTTTAACAGGGCTGGCCCCAGGTGTCTGGGCACCCTAGGCAAGACAGCTTGGGGCGCCCACCCCACCGGGGATGCCAACCTCCCGGTGGGCCCTGGAGACTGGGGGGGGGGTGGAGTGCTGGCTTTTCTGAGCACGCCGCAGGAGCGGCGTGCCCAGGAAAGCCAGGGAAGGGCTCGAAGCGCCTGCTTCATGGGGGGCGGTTTGGCGCCCCTGTGGGCTCGCGGCGCCCTAGGCGAGCACCTAGCTCGCCTAGTGGGCAAGCCGGCACTGCATTTTAATCACTCTTTGTGTAAAGTTGTATTTCCTTTTTTCTGCCCTGGACCTACTGCCCATCAGTTTCATTGGATGCCCTTGAGCTCTAGTATTTTGGGAGAAGGAGAAAAATTTCTCTTTGCCAACTCTCTCCATCCCATGTATAATTTTATAAACCTCTTTCATGTCCCCCCTTAGTCATCTCTTTTCTAAACTGAAAAGTATCAGACTCTTCAGCCTTTCCTCATAGGGAAGGTGATCCAACCCTCTAATCATCTTGGTTGCCCTTCTCTGCATTTTTTCCAGCTCTGCAATGTCCTTTTTGAAGTATGGGGACCAGAACTGTACACAATATTCCAAATGAGACCACACCATAGATCTATACAGGGAAATTACAATATTGGTAATTTTATTCTCAATCCCTTTCCTAATATTCTCTAACATAGAGTTTGCCTTTTTCAACACTGCAGCACACATGACACTTTCATCGAGTTATACACTGCAACCCCAAGATCTTTTCCCCTCTCAGGCCTTTTTTGCATTGGCATTTTGCTCTGCATTCGGAGCTCTTCGAAGATTTGCATTTCATATCAGTCTCCACCTTCACTCCACTTTTGTCCTGCACTTAATTTTTTATTCTACATGTGTTTTTCATGATTCTGTCCCCAAAGCATTGCCATTACATAATTGCTCTGCGTTTTTTGAGACTACTTTTGTGATGGATTTTTTCATCTAAACTGGCTTGAGCACAGCACATGTAGAATCATCACCCATTGTTCCTCCCCACTGTCCCCTTGTATTTTTTTTTCAAGCAGGACCCAGTGCTCACGTGTACTATTCCCTACCCATTACCAGCTCATATTTCAGCCAATCAGCTTTTGCCAAGCAGGGCATAAGGTAGCCTCTTCTGTCTTTTTGCTTTTTTTCTTTCATTTTGCTGATATTCACTCCTCCTGTATCTTCTCTGGCAAACTAAACAGCTATACCCGGGTCTCATTTTTTTCAACTACCACTTTCTTATATGTGCAGCTGTTAAGGAGGGGATATGAGGGAGGAAAGAGACGTCTCCAGCATGCTGTGCTTGTAAGCTTCACAGAGGCAACTGGCCTTGGAAGGATGCTGGTCCAGGAAGGCAACTCTTTGTTCTTGTGATGGTGACATAGTAGAGGGATCATTACCTACAGTATTCACCTTTTCCTATTATTAATTACTACTACTGTTGTTGTTGCTACAGCTGCCTAGTTTTGTGAGGTTTTGTGTTCCATTTAACATCTAAAATTGGGTGGTGTAAAAGGGATGGGGAGAGTCCAGTAGTACCTCTAAGACCAACAAAGTTTTATTCAGAGTGTATGCTTTCATGTGCATGTGCATAATATTTAGGTACTTCAGACACTAAGACAGAAGTGTCACATATTTTGAAGAGAAAGGTTTTCTTCCACCCATGTAAAACAACCACGTGATCAGCTCTGTAGCTGGGTCAAAAGTTTGCAGCAGCCCCTAGGCTCTGTGTAGGGAATTCCCTGCAGATTTAGTGGTGGAGTCTGGGGAGGGGCAATAAATTCCACCATCCAAAGCATCCGTTTTCTCTCACCATCCAAAGCATCAGTTAAAACATAGCAATGGCAGCAAGGGCAAATGAAACAGCTCTAAGACGCATCTGAAACAACAATGTGGAATTTGAAAACAGTTCCAATCCAGTTTAACATGATATATGTAGAATAGAGAAAAAAAGATGGAGCAAAGGTGTGACTGTTTGACACTGCAGTGAACATGGATTAAAAGGAGACTGTGGAAAGGGCCCCTGTCTCAGCAAGTTCAGACCCCATTACTTGAAGTTGGTTTTTTTTGTCCCAGTGTGTATCACCTTACACTTACCAACACTGAACTTAATTTGCCATATTGTCTCCCACTCACCTAGTTTGTAGAGGTCTTCTTTGAGCTCTTTACACTACCCACCCACAGTTCCAGATAATTGATGAATAAATTATTCCACCATGCAGTTTCTTTGATGGAACAGCATTTCTATTTTCAGAACAAGAAGTGATGATTTATTCCAGGTCTCACTGCACACCCCCAGTTTGCCACTTGGCTGTTTCTGAGAACCAAAACATGTTATGTATGACACAATTCAGGTCACAGGAGCCTGATCTGACTGTCTGTCACATGTTCATATGTTCACTCCAGGAAGTAGCAAATAGCCTCCCCCCAGCCATTTCCACTGGTACTCTCCCCAGTACGGATCCTTTGACAACCCAAAGTCCACTTAAGGTCAAGAACACTTGAGAACAATGGAATGGAAGATACAATCAGAACTGGTAGAAATCCCCACCATTGTCTCTTAAGATAGTATCAAAAGAACTTGAACAAGAGATTGAGAGCCATTTTCCATCCTGCATTCTTCATTAAGCCTCAGTATCCCTCAGCCTTCAATAGTATTCTGGGGGAACATCTGCCTTAAGAAATTTCAATTGATGAAGTAATCTATCCAACATAAACATCAATATGAACAAGTGCAGAAGTGCAAACCAAGCTCAAATCTGAGCAGGCCCAGCTTGTCTTGACTTAGGGCAAGGCTTTGTGAATGAGGTGAGCTTTATTTTTAAAGTAGGAATAAGGCCCGTTGTGGAAGTAAATACAACAAGCTCTAGAAAGAGGCTCCGGGAGAGTGCCAAGGCCTTGGGCACTCAGTGTTATTGTGCTGTGGTGACCTCAGCAGGGTATAATGACACAGAGTCCACCATTTTCTCCAGAGGAACTGATCTCTGCTACCTGAAGAGCAGCTGTAATTTTCAGTGATCTCCAGCCCTCACCTGGAGATTGGCAACAATTGTTACCCAGGGGAATGGCTGGTTGGGAGGGTGGAGTCTATGGCATTGTACCTGTCTGAGGTCCCAGCCCTCCTCAAACCTCACCCTCTCCAGGTTCCATCCCTCAAATCTCCAGGAATTTCCCACCTGGAGCTGGCAAGTCTATCTCCTTCCCAGCCAATCATCAATCTATCTTTATTTTCCCCTCTCTCTTCAGCTTTCCGTTTCCCCTACGCACACACACTTGCAGCCTCTTCCATGCTCTGAAGCCCTGACTGCCAGAGTCCACCATTTTCTGTGCTCTGAAGCCCTGACTGCCACAGAGTCCACCATTTTCTCCAGGGGAACTGATCTCTGCCATCTGAAGAGCAGTTGTAATTCTGAGTGATCTCCAGCCCTCACCTGGAGATTGGCAACAATGGTTTCCCAGGGGGGAAAGTAGTCTTTCTCTGCAATGGGGACCAAAGCAGCTTACATCATTCTCCTCTTCCCCTTTTGACTTGCACAACAACCCTGTGAGGTAGGTCAGGCTGAAAGTCTGTGACCGGTCCAAAATCACCCACTCAGCTTCTACAGCAAGAACTTGGATCTAGCAGACCCTGCTCTGAAGCACTGACTGCTATGCCTAGGGCAGCCAACCTCCAGGTGGAGCCTGAAGATCACCCGGTATCACAACTGAACTCCAGACAACAGATCTCCCACTCTCCTGGAGAAAATAAGTCCTTTGGAAGGTGGGCTGTATGGCATTTTGTTCAGCTGAGGCCTCTCCCCTTCCCAAACCCTGGCTTCCATAGACTCTACCAGAACATCTCCAGGAATCTCCCTACCTGGAGCTGGCAACCCTAGACTCAGAATTGGCCCCAATGACTTCCTCACAAAGGCCTGCAAAGGGTTTCCTTCCTTTGACTGAACCGAGCTTGGTTGCCTACCGCAGCAAAACGGGCTCCAGTTTACTACTAAGCTGTTTGCCTCTCACCCTCGTCCCGTGGGCGTATCTCACTCTTTAAAGTCACTGCCACAACTCACTGAATTGTCACTGCCTTTTTAGAGGGACAGTGAGACCCCTCTGGCCAAATCTCCCTATTTGGAGATGGAATCCCCAATGTTTGGGGGATCCCTGGAAAGCTGGCAACCCAAGGGTCTGGCCTTTCCTTGCTTCTCTGGGCTACCCCCTCCCTTTGCTATTGTGCAGAGCAGGGGAGACTATGTGGTCAGAGCACAACACAGATTATTAGCCCAAATTAAAGAATTTATTTAAGTATTTACACAGTTATGGAGCGCACACACACACATTGTAGGAGTAGCCACACACTATGAACCAACATGGCATAAATCAACAGGGGTTAAACTCTTTCCCTACACACAATACTCTCTACCTCAGGACAGGATCTCTCCTTGGACCAGCCTCTGGCTCTGTAGCCTCTCTCTCTTGCCCAAGATAGCAGGGAAGCTTCCATTCATTCTCCAGTCCAGCCAACTGTGGAGTGGCTGAATTTCTGCTGCCTCCCAGGAATGAAGACTGCCTTAGGACAGTCCCTGTTTTCCTGCACTTTTTGGCCTTGGGGATACTGGGAAGTGTATGCCAGCAGATGAAGAAGCCCCATTCAACCCAGTGAGTAATGCCCCTGCAGTCCTTTCTCTGGAACTACAGCTCAATTAAACCTTATGGGGGAACATTTTAAACAAAGAACCACAGCCATCTTACAAACACAGGTAACTGCCATTTCGTGACACCTACCAACAGCCACTGAGGGGACAGTTAGTCCCACACTGGAAGCAAGCAGGAAAAGCATCTTCGTCAAGAGACTAAGCTGTTTGTCAGTAATTCTGACAGAGCACAGGGGGCTGAACGGGGAGCGGGCAGGGAAGAGGAGCAGACCCAGCACCCGGCCAATAACACATGAGTATTCTTGAGTGGCGGCTCATATGCCAATGGCTGAGGGAGTGCATGGAATGTGGCCACTCCAATACAGGATTATTATATATAGAGATTCCCCCACTTCAGCATCAACAACATTCCTACCAGGGATGCAACCTCCTGCGTAGTGTTAGCCTGATTGCATGTTATTATGAATATTAACGAGGGGAATATGATTGATTATTAATAGGCAATCAGCTGCGAGAGCGAACACCTGTGTATACAGAGGTCAGCCCCGCCGGGAGGTGTTGGTAACAGACCAGGAGACTTTTGTAGTTGAAAAATAAAGTCTTTTACTGAAGTTCTGCACAAGCAAACAATACACAGGCTCACACACAATTACTCAAGACTAGGAGATACAGAGAGAGGCAAAGCACATTTGCATTAGCAGGTAAATCGTTGGTGGGCTATACTTACCAGTCCCGTCGTGTAGAGTGTTCCTCAGGAAAAATGGAGGGGAAGGAAACTAAGAAAATGGGGGACCACGTGGCCTGACCGGCAAGTAATCACGTGGGAACTCTGGCTGCAGACCAGAGTTTAAAGATGGAGGCAGGGGTTGGAGATAGCAAGCTGGCCATAAGAGGGTCAAAGATTTGATAGGGGTCGGAGAGCAGAGAGAGAGCCAGTGGTCAGGCATCTCCTTATAAGCAGGAGGGTGGGGGATGGTCCCAGCCTCTGGTTCCACCTCCTGGTAAGTCCGTCCCTAAAAATACCCTATTGGATGGAAGGTGTAGGGGAGGTGTGTGGAGGTGTGCCTGAGGGGTGGTCAATACTGAGAGTTAGAAACTTGCTCATGTCTGACACCTGGTAGCAGCTAGGATGAGTCACCAGGCCGATTCCATTGTCTTCTTGATGGCATTAGCCAGGCTGCTGATGGCCATCAATTAGTTACCAGGCAACGATGAATAGACTCTGCCAGGTCTACGTGAGGTCTTGCAGGTGAGGGGGGAGGGAAAGAGGCTGCCTGCCTGATGTAGAAGGAACTCTCAATGGCGGTTTTGGAATTCTTAGTCCTTGTATTGTATTAAGGCATGGTGCTGTGTTTAGTGCATACTGGGTCTGCTCTATTCTCTTTCATGAGGAACAGGCTGGTAACCTATGCTGGGCGCTGGAGCTGCTGGGGAGGTCAGGAGAACGTCTCTTGCCTGAGTGCAGTCTCTTCTGGCATCTTGGTGGGGTTACCATGTGGTTCAGTCCCTTATGCATACACTGGCACAGTTTATTATTTTATTACAGTCCATAAAGAAGCTCAAAAGCCTTGCAGGGCAACAGTAGAAATCCATTATTGAATCTTTTTTTTTTATTTCTTTCATTCTTCAGATATTTCACTTAAGGGGCACTTCAAATCCTCTTTGATTTTTTTCACTATGCCAGTTATGTAGAAGTATGAGGCAGTGACTTGTATGCAACCACGCACTCTGAAGACTCTAACAACACTTAAGTATTCTCGACAGGAGGTGATAGTTTCCACAGATTCCGCCTCCCACTACAAACTTTATTACAAGTCCACGAAAGATGATAAAGTGTCCCTACATGCTGTTCACATTCCCAATGTTTATCTAAAGTATGTTTATACATTCTAGCTAATTTTTCTGGGGACATATACCAACAATACATCATTTTATATACATTCTCTTTAAGAGTAGAATTCAAAGTAAATTTAAGCCCCTTCATCCACATTCTCTCCTGTTGTCCCATTTGTATATTATATTAACCCCATTTTATCATAGAATCTTTCACTCTCTTCTTCTCTCTCAAATTTCAACAGCTGTTTATACATTTTGACAATAAAATGGTCATCATTTGCACATAGTTCTGTTTGAAATTCAAGTCTTCTTTTCTTCAAAGCCCCAGGATCTTTGTTTTAAACCTTTCTAATAGTTATGCGTAGAAAAAACATTGACACATATAAGGGCTATCAAGTCTTCTCTTGACTTCATTTTAAAATCTCCTTGGGAAAAGTCTAATCTATCCAGGTAGGGTTATTTGCTTTTTGCTTGGTTATCATTTCAAGTCTATAAAATGCTTCCTGTGTTGAGAGCCACAAAGTTGCTTTCTGATACAACCATTTGTTCCATATTCTCATAATGGCACACCTAATATAATGAATTTTAAAATCCACATTAACTTTAGCTTTATCATACCACAAATAAGTATGCTACCCAAATCTCAAATCATGTCCCTCCAACTCCAAAAGCCTTTTGTTTCTCAACAACAACCACTCTGTTCATCCACATTAGGCAGCAAGCAGCGAAAAATAATTTCAAATCAGGTAAACTCAAACTTTTTTCCTTCATATCTTGTAATACCTCATATTTAACTCTTGTTTTTTTCTCCCTGCCATATGAACTTAGATGTATCCTTTTCCATTGTTTAAATGGTATATCAGTTGTCAAAACAGGTATTGTCTGGAACAAAAACAACATTCTAGATAAAACATTCATCTTAATTCCATATTTGCTGGTATATTTGCCTACTACTGATCAGTGGCAGCCACCCTAGAAAAGCCAGCGTGTTAGCTAGAGTTTTGGAACAGGACGTAGAAGACTCAGGTTTGAATCCCCATGCTGCCATGGAAGCTCACTGGGTGACCTTGAACCAGTTAGACATTTTCATCCTATTCTACCTCACGGGGTTGTTTTGAAGGTAAAACAGAGAAAGAGGGGGATAATATAAACTGCTTTGAGTTCCTATGGCAGAAGAACGTTGGATATAAATAAAATAGATACAGCTGAAGATGGGGAAGATAAAAAGTAAGTTGTTTGGTGTCTGGGAAGAAGAGAAAGAAGTATGGAAAGGTGAGGATATAGGGAATTGTATGAAGAGAGAAAGAGGAAATAGTGTAGGAAAGATGATACGGAGGAAAATGAGGTGCTTTCCACAAGTCCTTGTAGGTTCCCCACTGTTATGTCCACTGACCGCCACTAGGCGTCAGCGATTCAATGTCAAGCTTAACTTCCTTAGAACAATAGGGACTAGGCTCCTGAATTGTCATTGGGAAACCAATTGGGACTTTGGCGGGAGGTTTGAACCCACCAATAGGATCTAGGAGTGTTCCCAGGTACTGTATATAGTTGACCAGGCCACCCAGCTGGTGTTCATCTCTCTAGTTGTGTACCAGTAGACCATGCTGATCACTACATCGGTCTCTGTGGTTTCTACTTGCGTCTAACCCACTACGCAACACCCACTGTATAACTTGTCCCAGCCTTTCATCAAAGCACACACAAGTGGGCCAGATTTTTCCCTCCATGGGAAAAAAAACTGCCAGGGGAGGAAACAATGGAAATCTGAAGACAGGGGTGGGTAAAGGTAGGCTGGCTGGTAAGTGGGAAGCAGAGAAGAAATAAGAAAAACAGGGAAGCTTTGGGGGCTTTCGGGGAAGATAAATAATAAATAGTGCATGGAGGGAGGGGCTTCTAAGGACAGGAAAAAAGGGATTGTGCATGAGGCGGAAATGAGATAGCCCGGCTATTTCTTGTGGGTTCCCCTCTTGCTGTATAACTATTTGAGTTCCAAATATTGCACTAACTGCAGACAACTGATTTACTTGATCATATTTTTACAGATACAAGGATGGAATGCAAATCCCTGAAAATCTAAAGAAGGATTGATCCCTGTGTCCAAGAGTTTCAACATTACTGTTTCTGTATGAGTAGTATTAAGTATTGACCCCAGAACCCATCTCCAAATAAAAAGACAGGGCAATTAAATGTGTTTAACTCGTTTATTAAATGGCTGATCTAAATCATAAGCTTATTAGTGTATTTAAGTACCATGATTTGGGCAATTCCACCCTAGCTCCAAACTTGGCCAGCAATTAATGCTGGCATCCTCTGTCCTTGACAGTCCATGAATGATGTCGAGGGGTTCCAAGCCTCACGTCTATCCCCCAATGTGCCACACAGACAACTAAGGGCTTTATTCATGCTGCTCAGTACCAAGGGCATTCCTTCCCCAGATCACTCTGGCAGTGATGGGTGCTCCCCGGTTTATTATTCATGTCCTGGGCTACCCAACCTATTCCTGCTATCCCTAGTTATGGCCTAACCACTACAAAGATCTTGCCTGTTTATCTTACCCCCCTGGCAACAACATGAAGTGTGGAGGGGAATGGTGTCTTAAACTGCCAGTCATAGAAGACCCAAAGATTCCCGCTTGGCCCTGAAGAGACTCATTAACCCCATCTTTCACATGGATACAGTGGGTGGTCAATATCACATGGGAAAAAAATCATTTGTCACTAGCTCCATAGCCATCCCCCACAGACTGAGGAATTAACCGTCCCAGCCTTATTTGAATTTGTAAAATGGTCTTGGATGCCTTTCCAATGAAATATCACTGCATGGTGAGCTTTCCTGATCACTCTAAAATAAAATATGCATTATAGTATTGGATTTCTAATTATGGGTAAGAGATATTTGTTACTGATATGATCTTTGTTTTATTCCTACAATTCTCTTTGTTTGACATGACCTGGGAAAGGTGTACTTTAAAAAAAAAATTATAAACTACTCTGATATTTCTTGGTCTTTATGCTTATGTGCAAATCTAGAGTGCTTATATAGTGCTGAACTAATCTGATGCAAGCAACTGTGAGAACTACTTACTCTTCTCTCCAGTATGGAAGACCAGAGCATCTGGACCATTTTTTGTGGGATTTTGGATTCCCTAAAGCTTTCGTGACTTCTAAGCCACATTTGAACTCTCTGTACTCTGTCATGAGAGTGCTGCTCAAATTAATTGTATAAGATTTGGCTAAAGGCTTCATAAGAGCAAGGAGATGCCGGGGGGAGGGGGGAACTCATAGCTAGTGGCTGTGCCTCTGCCAATAACATTTGAATAACTTATAGCATCAGATTTGAACACCTTTCTACATCCATTCAACAGTGACATGGGATGTGAAATGTGGTTGTAAAGAACATAGTTACAACGTCATTCAAAAAGGTCATTCTCTATTGTGACTAGTCCTTATTTACTCGGGTGTGTGTGTAAATATTTTCATTATCCTTGTATTTATTTAAATAGTCATATCCCACTTTTACAAATCAATACTTCTTTTCAAAGTAGCTATCAATCAAATTTAAAGCAATAAAATCACAAGACAGTAGTCTTTTTCAGACCTTACAGACTGGAGTATCAAACCCGGTTCTCAGATTAGAGTCCACCACTCTTAACCACTGCACCAAACTGGCTTAGAAGGACAGGGTTTAGAAGCACACACCAATTTTCATTAAAGAGACTTAAATTTCAACATCACAATTAACAGGATTTTTCAAAATGCTTTGTGATTTGTGTTTTTCTGTTTGAGAGAGAAAATCAGAGATTGTATTACTTGTTCTCACAATTAAAAAAAAAGAAATTAGCAACTTCAAATTTTGTGTTTTTCATTCTTCCTAAAATGCATTTATGTTTGAAATTTGGGGGGGGGGGCATGGGGGGGGCACCAGAAGGTATTCTCGCCTACTGTGCAAAAAAACCTGCACAGCTCTGCTTACAGTTGAACATGCTAGGAGTCTGCCAGCTGCAAATATCAGGATCACATTCTACCTATAATCCTTTCCATAAACTTGGTTGCCATGTTTTCTGAAAGTAAATAAATAAATAAAGTGTCACATGCATACAACTTCTGTACACACTACATGAAATTCTAATTTATTTATTTTTAAGATTATGGTTCACATGTATCATAGGTGATAATCTTTGTGTTGCCCTTAGTGTTGCAGACACTAAGACAACCACATATGTTAGCAGGCTCTACATGTGGTTGCTGGCCTCCCAGTATATATAGATTTTAGAGTTGAAAAGTACAAATTCAACAAATAGCCAATAGGACACAAAAGGAGTGGGTAGTTGAGACCTCTATCAGCTGCATGTAGATATTCTTAACAAAGGGAGGCTTAATTGACAGTTGTCTAGGTTCTTTGAAATACATTCCAAAGGGTATTTAGCAAATTCACATAGTTAGAACCTTTACATATGCATGGTCGTATTGTCAAGTCACAACTGACTGATGGCAACCACAGCAAAGGGCTTTCAAGGCAAGTCCTGGCTTTCCATTGACTTCTGGAAAAAAGCAGCAGAACAAAGTTTGAGTCGAGTGGCACCTTTAAGACCAAAAAAAGTTTTATTCAAAGTGTAAGCTTTTGTGTTCAAAGAAGTGTGCTTTGCACATGAAAGTTTACACTCTGAAGAAAACTTTGTTGGTCTTAAAGGTGTCACTGGACTCAATTTTTGTTCTTCCTCTGGGAAGTCTTCTTTGCTGGTCTCCCATTTAACTACCAACCCTGCTTAGCTTCTTATATCTGACAAGATCAAGCTACCTTCCCTCAGTTAGAACCTTTACATCTCCTCAGATATAAGGAACCAGGCCTGTAGCTACAGTGGGGCATCTCGGGGCGCACCCGCCCCGACTTACTGCCAAGGCCCTCCAACTTCCCATCCAGCCCAGGCCCCCCAACTTCCAGTTTAATTGTGATGCTCCCTTGGGGGGGTATCTGCCCCATGACTTATTGAAAGGCCCCCTGAATTTAAAAATCCTGGCTACAGGTCTGTGAGGAACATGAAGAACCCATATAGAATGGACTGCTGCTATGCACAGAAAGGCAAAAAAAAAATGTTTTAAATAAATCAATAAAGCCCTGAAGTCAATTTTATCATTTCACATTAACATCTGTTTCCATTGAATGCAATGTTCCTAAACTGCTTCTCTCTCCCTCCCTGCCTCCCTCCCTCCCCCTTGAAGAAATATTCTTCAAAAGCCAAAGCGTGGGCAGGTCTGTGTGGGGGAATTCTGGAAAGCAGAACCATATTTCTGTAACATTCAGACCTTCAATAATATATCATTAAAAATTAAACTGCACTGCTTGTAGAATAAGCTATTTCTGTGTTTAAGAATATATCCAAGCCCAACTGGAATACATACAGTTCAGTACTATCACGTTTACATGTCATTCATCTTTCATCATTTAAACCTACTTAGACATGATTGTTAAAAGTTTATGCCCTTTTTCCTTCCCCCTCCCACACACATGAAATCCTTCTATCTCTTCTTTATCCTGTACACTGTAACATTTAATTATATTACTAGATACTGAGGCAAAGAACTCAGTCATGTTTCTAGCACCATCTTATATGTATTGTAAGATATTTCCATGAAATATCTTCTTGATTATTTTCCCATTCCCTTTTGTGTTTGCTCTAGTGTTTTTCTTTTTAGAATGTTGAATACTCCAAGATAATTGAAATCAACTAGTCAAGCTTATTTAAAGACAAAATTTATATGCTATTCCAGTTGCATTGGTCATCACAATGTTTTCAAGCTCTTTATATGCTGCTTCATCAAAATATCACTTTCATCTACAAAATTTCATCTACACTAAATTTTGGGGACCCTGATTGAGCAAAATACCAGAAAATATTTAAGCAGAAAAAATGCAACATTATTAGCAACTTCTTTTCAGCACTGGCTTTCTAAAAATAAGCAAAAAACTTCCAAAATGACAAATATAAAAGGAAGCATAAAATTATATTAAAAATCAGCAGACCATCCTCTAAGATACAACACAACTTTCTGAAAAGTAAAGCCTTTTTCCTAGGCAAAAATCTTCCAGGACAAAGAGCTTCACAACTGAACAAGCCCTGCCATATCTACCATTTAGTTTTTTTCAAGTTTTTCAACTCTCTATAGACCTTTGAAGTGGCTATCAGTCTTACTTCCTGAATAGAGGAAAATCTTACCAGGGCCATTCTTCCTAATTTTAATGGAAAGGTGGGTTTATAATGAGAGAAGAAAATGCTAGGGGCTGTTACATATCTAGGATCTAGTGCTATGCAGTTTATTTTCTCAGTATTTTTTGGTTTGGATCTATTGGACCTGAAAAAATTTCAGGAATCCTGAAAAAAAACCCAGTTCTCAATACTAAAGTATTCAGATCTGAGATTTTTTTGGAAATCCCAATTTTTTTCAGGTACAATAGACCCGAACTGAAAAATACAGAGAAAAAAAGCAGTAGCAAAGCCAGAAAAAAGCGGCTGAGAGCTGGGGCTCAGCTGGGGCGCTTTTTGGTGGTCCCTTTAAACCATACTGCCCAAAAGAGCTTGCAAAGGAGCCAATCCTGTGGGGAGAACTAGGGCTAGGGCTCTGCTGGGCAGCTCAGTTTAAATCGGACTGTCCAACAGAACTCACAAAGGAGCAGATCCTGTGGGGAGAACTTTTCCTGTAGGCTGGCTGAAGCTCTGATGGGCAGCCCAGTTTAAACTGGACTGCCCAAGAGAGCTGGCCAAGCAGCCAATCCTGTGGGGAGAACTCTCCCCACAGGCTAGGATGGCACTCTACTGGACAACCCGGTTTGAACCAGACTGCCCAACAGAGCCCACCAAGCAGCCAAGCCTGCAGGAAGAGTTCTTCCTGCAGGCAGGGCTGGGGCTCTGCTGGGCAGTCTGGTTTAATCCAGACTGCTCAAGACAGCCTACCAAAGAGCCAATCCTGTGGGGAGAACTCTCCCTGCAGGCTGGGCTGGGGCTCTGCTGGGCAGCCTGGTTTAAACCGGACTGTCTAACAGAGCTGACAAAGCAGCTGATCCTGTGGGGAGAACTCTCCCTGTAGGCTCTACTGGAGCTCTCTTCGACAGTGTGGACAAAGAGCCCCAGCTGAGCCAGTGGGGAGAGTGCTGCCCTCTGGTGTTCTGTGAGCTTTCTTCTGATGTCCTTTTAAATGCCCCCTGTTTAAAGGGACTGCAGAAGAAAGCCCCAAAACAGCTGAGCAGTGGGAGCAATCTGTTCCAGCCCCTCAGCTGTTGTTCAGGTTTGCTGCTAATATATTTGGGAATGGGAGAGGAGTCTGGTTCTCCTGAATATCCTGAATACATTTGGGATGTTGAGAAAGACCTGAAAAATACTGATAATGTGTTTTTTGGGGGGTATATTTTCAGTTCAGGTAAACCCAAATGCATACCCCTACTAGGATCTTTTAAAAATATGATTAAATCCTTCAAAAGTTCCTATGTGGTAAGAACTAAGAAAAGTCCAATTAAAGAGGAATGCATCAGAAGTTATAACATATGAATGTTCAAAAGAATGTTCAGTGTCACTGCACTACAGATACAGAAAGGTCATTAAGATCATCTGGTACTCTACTGATGTAATGTTAAATACCTGCAGCAGATAGGCTTTAAAAATGTTGGCTATAGACTATGATTATTTAAATTCCACTGAGACTTAAAGAAAGAAATAGAGGAAACAAAACACTCTATTCCAAAGATTAGATATGTACTTAATAACATGAAATATGTTTACAGAGGATAGCTGTGTTGGTTTGCAGTACAACATCTAGATTCGATTGCAGTAGCACCTTAGAGACCAATAAGATTCTCGGGGTAAAATACAGTAAAATATGGTGTCTCAGATAAACCTGCTAGGAAGTCACTAAAAGAAAAACAGTTCTTTTAAAAGGCAGACTTTTTGTACAGGAGAACAATTAATGTCCATCCCCTTATATGGTACTTGGTGAATTAGATCCTTCACTCTCAGATTTGGTTAGGTGATATTATGGACTGATATTATGAAAAAATAACATATTCACATCCCCACTAGGTAAGCACTGAAGCATTAAAAAAAAAAAATCAGAATACACCATCTCTAAAAAATCATAATACGATCTGAAATCAACCCAGGCCCGTAGGCAGGATTTTTCATTTTGGGGGGCAATTTTTTTTCTTGTGGAGCACCCATTATGTTTATACTTATAGTTTAAAACCCTCTCTTGATACAAAACAAAACAAAAACATTGTTGGGATTTTAAAACTGGAGTTCCAGACTTGGGATCCCTGGAGACTGGCAACCCTCCCCCCCCCCCAATGCTGATAGTAGGCAGATATTGTTGGAAATGAGATCCCCAGGTCCCATATGGAGTATGGCATCCTTTCTTCCACACCCCCCACGCAAAAGAAAACAAATAAACTCCACCCCACGGGAATAGAGGCAGGGCTTTCTTGCTTTGCTGGCTGGGTGAGAGGCAAGACGAGCAGATAACAGAGAAACTGAGTGCCGGCCAGGTGAGGCAAGACGAGTAGACAACAGAGTAACTGAGTGCCATTGTCAAGAAGAGATACAGGCAGTGTTGGTGGCCAGCGTGAGGAATAAGTTGGGGGACCTGCCCAGGGTAGTAAGTCAGGGGGCCTTAGTAGAAAGGCTGGGCCCCAAAATCAGCCAATGTACTACAAGCCCGCATCAACCTATTATAGTTGGCATTACAGACAATGTGGCTGTAACGTTCATAAATCTGACAAAATTAAATTCGCAGATTTAATAAAAATAAAAGCTTCATAAGGGCCAACCAATGTTCACAAGCAGAATGTGTTTGTGTTGTATGGAGCAATTAAAAATACAAATGAAGGGTTTTATTTCCCAAAATGACATCCTTTTTCCTTCTTAATTTTTTTAAAAAATATTTATTAGTAGATCACAAGTTAAGTACTCATGATGGACAAAATACAAGAGTTAATTCTGCTTTGATGGAGAGGACTTCATAGGATTTTTCTTGCCATGTGGTGCTGGATGATGGCAACATGTAGTTGGCAAGATCCACAACAGCACAGGACTCAGTCTACAATAAGAAGATGATCTGAGGTTGGACTTGATGATATGAGAAATGTACAAGCCTATCAAAAGAATGCAGCAGAAATAATCATGTCACTGAATTGGGGAAAGGTTAAGCATTGCTGACAATGGGACTTGAGATGGAACAAAGACTGTACAGTTTGGCAAAAGTGATAGTGAATAGCGGATAGAAAATAGAGTGTTCAAAAAAGGGAAGAATATTGAATAATTGAACAGTTTCACAGTTCATAATGAAAGCTATTTCTAAAACTTCTAAGCTATTGTTATATAACAGCTGAGAAAGTTAAAACCATGTAGCATGATTCATGTAATTGCTAATATTACAGCAGAGTTATTTAGAAATAGAAATCCCTTGTGAGAAAGAAAGGAAAAATAAGCACACATTATACATTCTTCATTTCTCCCTACCAGCCCCCATACACCTACTATTTGTAATGGTTATATATGGGAGAGTTTTACATCTGCTAAAGATAAAGATTGGTTTGTATGATTCACTGAGCTGCCCAGCATCTTAGCCAAGCTGTGGTTACAAGAGCTAATACTAATGAAAGATGAGATAGGGATTTCCCACTAACTCAGGTCCCACCAGTGCCAAGGTCAGTTCCTCAGGGCCACAATACAGGAACATTAATCATTGCTTGTATGCTATGGTAACCTAATTCACAGATAAAAAGGCCTGAATGCAGAGAACTACAGCTGTTGCTTAGGGTTTGCAGAAAATCAAAGACAGAAAACACTTGGCATCATCCCAGTTAGCCTTGTACTGATCCCACCCCCAATTACTGAATGATAACCCCCCAAGAAATTATATAATAGGGAGAAATACCAAAAATGATAGGCCATTCTAGAACAACAGCAATCTCTCTATATAATAATTGTGTTTTGGGATGGCACTTTGCAGCTCTCCCATTGGCTGTGCATTGCACTCCCTCAGCCATTGGCCTATCAGCCACCACTCAAGAGTACTCGCATGTCATTGGCTGGGTGCTGGGTATGCTCCTCTTCCCTCCCCACTCCTCCTTCAGCCACTGTGCCCTGTCAGAATTACTCACAAACTGCTTTCTCTCTTGATGAAGATGATTCTCCTGCTTGCCTCCTGTGTGGGACTAACTTTTCCCTCAGTGGCTGTTGCTAGGTGTAACAAAATGGCAGTTTCCTGTGTTTGTAAGATGGCTGCCAACTGTGGTTGTTTGTTTAAAAAGTTCCCCCATAAGGTTTAATTGAGCTGTAGTTCCAGAGAGAGGCCTGCAGAGGTATCACTCACTGGGTTGAATGGGGCTTCCTCATCTGCTGGCCTACAGTTTCCAGCTGCCCCAAGGCCAAAAAGTGTGGGAAAAGACAGACTGTCCCAAGGGGCAGGGCAGCATCAATATAGACTCCAGCCCATCCAGGGAGGAGGCAGTCTCCTGCTCCTGCTGCTTGTGCTGACCAGCCTGTCTAGGCTGTCCAGGCCACAAGCCACAGATGTGGGGGAACCCTGGGAGGCAGCAGAAATTCAGCCACTCCACAGTTGGATGGACTGGGGAATGAATGTAAGTTTCCGTGCTCTCCTGGGCAAGAGAAAGAGGCTGAAGCAGAGCCAGAGGCCAGTCCAAGGAGAGATCCTATCCTGAGCCCACAATCTCCAGAGGTAGAGAGTATTGTGTGCAGGGAAAGAGGATTGCATTTAACCCCTGTTAATTTATAGCGTGTGCTTACTCCTACAGTTCATAGTGTGTGCTTACTCCTACAGTTCTGCCTTATTTATTTAGTGTGTGTGTGCTCCATAATTGTGTAAATAGTTAAATAAATTATTTTATTTGAGCTACTAATCTGTGTTGTGGTCTGACCACGTAGTCTCCCCCACTTTGCACAATACCAAAAGTAGGAGGTAGCCCAGGGAAGCAAGGAAAGGCCAGACCCTTGGGTTGCCAACTTTCCAGGGATCCCCCAAAGATTGGAGATTCCATCTCCAAATAGGAGATTCGGCCAGAGGAGTCTCACTGTCCCTCTAAAAAGGGAATGATGATTCCATGAGTGGTGGCAGCAAACTTGAGGAGTGAGATACGCCCATGGGACGAGGGTGGCAGGCGAACAGCTGAGTAGTAAACTGGAGCCCGTTTCACCACAGTAGGCAACCAAGCTCAGTTCAGACAAAGGAAGGAAACCCTTTGCAGGTCTTTGTGAGGAACTCATTGGGGCCAGTCCTGAGTCTAGGGTTGCCAGCTCCAGATAGGGAGATTCCTGGAGATGTTCTGGTAGAGTCTATGGAAGCCAGGGTTTGGGGAGGGGAGAGGCCTCAGCTGAACAGAATGTCATAAAGCCCACCTTCCAAAGCACTTATTTTCTCCAGGGGGGAAGAGGTCCAGAGTTCAGTGGTGATACTTGGAACCTCATAAAGGTACAATGCCATAGACTCCACCCTTCAAACTAGCCATTTTCTCCTGGGGAACCATTGTTGGCAATCTCCAGGGGTGGAGATCACTCAGAATTACAACTGATCTCCAGGAGGGAGGGCAGGAGTCAGCTGCAGTCACAGGGGAAGATAATGTTAGCTTGGAAGGGGATGGGGTTGCCAACTCCAGGTTGGGAAATTTCTGGGGATTTCAGGGATGGAGCCTGGAGTGGGTGGGGTTTGAGGAGGTCACCACAGCAAATTGATGCTAAGTGCCCAAGGCCTTGGCACTCTCCCAGAGCCTCTTTCTAAATCTCATTTTATTTATTTCCACAATAGGCCTTATTCCTAGTAGTTTAATAAATACATCTTATATACACTTCATTTAAAAGTGCTGCTGGGACCCAATTTGTTTTGGGACTGTGGCACAGGTAGGAAAGGGGCTCCTACCTCCCCCACACTGCATTTTCCTGAACTGAAACAGCCCCAGAGGGCATTATTTTCCCCACCAATTTGCAGCACGTGCTTTAAATGTTAGCACATGCAGCTCCCTAATTAAGCAAATAATGTCCCCTGCACCGTGTCTTACTTACCCCAGAAGAATCAACACAACAAAGGAAATAATCTCTTTTGTAAGTATTTGTGGGTGTGTTTATTTCTGTCAAATGGACAGAGTTAGGGTTGGATGAATAACAAACATCGAAGGGCACAGAAACTGAAGCAAAATAAAAGGATGATAATATGCATTTATAAATTGTTCAGCAATCTATATATCTATTTTTCAAGCATGGGCCAATCTGTAGATATCTAAATCTGAGAAGTGGTTCCATGCTGACAGAAAGGAGACTTTTCTTCATATTTGGGGACCCTCCAGGTTTTTATTAAAAACTGAAAACTGTAAAAATGTTACTTGGGGTGTTAAATCCCATAAAGAAAGACTGTTGTCTTCTAAATTGTCTTCAATTACGCCAGTAATCATTGGTTGATAGGGGTGTGTGCCAAGAAAAATGTTGTTATAGTTTTGGATCTGGGATGGAGGGTGTTGCCCCATAATTGTTTAACTTTGGGTAGGACATTACTAGTTTGGGATTTAAATCCATGTGTTTCTGGAGTTTGGGACCATTATTTTAAATGGGAAATTACACAAGGGTTTGTGACAACTGTTTATAAAGGTAATGGCATCAAATTCACACAGAACATCTAATAATCTATAGTCTACCCCCCCCTCCAATTTTAAGAAGATTGAAAAAAGGGGGTTTGGTTTTACAAACCCCCGAAGTAGGTGACTTTCTGTGTAGATACAGTTCTCTCTACTGATTCCTAAAATGGTGGTCAAGCAGCAGCCTAGCAGGAAAGCTCTGACTGGTCACAGCCCGGGGGGGAGGGGCCTGTCTGCATTTCCTTCTCTTACAGTGACTGACAGAAATTTCTTACCTTTCCACTGAAAATTCTGCATTTGTGATCCTTCTTTGTAGTGGTCTGTTTCTTTTCACAAAGTCAAAGTGGCTTCATTCGCAGAACTCCCCGCCACACACACACACTTTGTGATGGTCTGTCATTATCTCCTAGGGGGGGATATTTTGGGAGGGCTGGAGTAGCTGTTGTTCAAATAGATGACACCAAAACTGCAGAGGAACTATTGCTGCTTGTCGTGTAAGAAGTTGCTGAGTTTCACACTAATATGGGCCCCGGAACAAGGTACCCCAGCCAATATAATTGTGGTTTCATTATTCTCTGTAGGGGATTTTTCAGGAAGCTGGAGTGGCTATTTTTCAACCAAATAACAACAACATTGCAATGAAGTGAATGCTGCTTGTCATGTAAAGAACTTCTAAATTGGGCCAAGGGGATGAATTGTATGAGCCCCTGAACAAGGTTCCTCCAGTTCTTTACTTTCCCAGCCATAGCAATTTGCAAAGAGCAAAAGGCTCCAAGAGGGAGAGAAAGAGAAATGTGCCTCTCTGTGGCTTGTCTCCAAAGTTATTTAACTAGAAGCATCCTATTGGAAGGGAGAAAAGCCATTGGCCAGGGAATCATTTGAATCAAAGAAAAACACAAGCACGTGTTGTAGCTAGCTAGCAGCACCCAAAGGTTAAAAAAGACACAAATAGTTTTGGGAGGGAGATTTTGTTACCCAAGAATATTAAATTTGTATTAGCATTCCAGAATGTCATGGTAATGGTTCGAGCCAGTGATTTTCATGTATATCTTTGGCTTAGAAATTTTATTATGCAACCCCCTACTGATTAGTTTGAATCGGCAGTGTCTTTACACATGCATAGTTTTTCAAAAACACGTTGTAAAGCCTGTTTAGTAGAATTTGTGGCTGTCTGACAGAAACTGAACAGGCTGGGTGATCAGCTCATGTCTACCAATTTCTTCGAAGATGGTAAATTCAACTGTCAAATATATTTATAGAGAAACTTGCATCATCCCTATCCCTGACAAACTATAAGTTTTATGTGAGCATATTTTTACATGAGGATGTCTTGAAACAGATGGCTTCCTTTGTGAAAACTAAAGTGGTAGAGATCCATGAAAGAACTGTTCTACCTCATGCTATATAGGTTTGATTGGACTCTAATTTTGCAATGGCTTAAAAAGCTCTACTTTCTGGAAACTAGCTGGATAGTAAAAATAAATAAATAAATGAAGCCTATCTATAGGTTCAGGCTGCCTCAATCTATGGCTCTGGATGTTTCATGAACAATAAATGAATCTGAATCCAGGCCCTGATGAATAAATGACTTTATTAAGTTTCCTTTTCTGATATATTATTTTACTCCTTTTATAACCTTTAGAAAAGTGAGGATTAAACATGAGCAAACTTAATAGCCTGAAATATTTCTATACGAAGTGTTTTCCAAGTAATTACCATTAAAACTGCATTTAAAAAGCACACTGGGGGAACAAAACCAGTTAATCAGATAAATTATCCATTACAGTTAGTTTGACCATTCCTTAATAGAACACAGAAACCTGACTCAATTTCCTGCTGTAATCATTTGACTGCAATGTCTTCACTAATGTGAGCATGTTGCCCCTTGCACACTGAAAGGTAATGAAAGTGAAATATGCAGATACCCCATCCAGAAAAAGTCCATTGCTCTATTTTCCACACAACCTAAGTAGTTAAATTGCCCAGGGATGTACTGTAATACAATACAGATAATGATATAAAAAAATAAAACTGTACACGATTATCTCATTTCCAGTGACAGATTGACTTTTTATTTCCAAGAAGGAGGTACATTGAGATAAAAGAAAATAAAACTTACGTGAAGTGTGCTGGAAGTCATCAACATAACAAGACAAAACTATCCTTACAAGGAAGGGCTAATGAGATTACACTATATCCCTAGTGTATGGTGTATGACCAGAACCTATGTAACAAAATTAGAGTATTTCCTATTACTAATCTTCCTGTCACATCTTAGATTCATTAAAAACCAAACTTTTTATAAACTGTGATCTGATTACCCTCAAACAGAAAACAGATATTGAAACCACACCACTTACAAGACTTGTATCAGGGGAAGAATTCAGTCTCACTTACATTGGAATCTGTGGGCTTTGAAATATGGCTTCAAATCCCAACTAAGCCATAAATGCACACTCCTGGTTTTATTTTATCATCTGTTAAGTAGAACAACAGAACAATAGAAAACAGCTCTTCAAGAGAGGTCACCTCATATCTCTCTAGCATCAGAAACAGTTTGGTCGCAAACAAAGCTGCTTCCCCACAGGGATCCCTACATTTGCATTTGTCAAAAGACTCTCTGAACTGCCAGAGTCCTGAATAAATTAATCAAGTTTGATATCAAAAATGGGGGCCCCTGAACTAGCAGGAGCTTCACCTGGAGTCTGCCACAAAGGGGTAGCCCAAACATTGAAATGTTCTAAAAAACACATTGTTCAAAGACCTCAGCATCCAGAAGTTCCTTCTTCCAATCTGATTGACATAGTCTCCTGGTTAATCAACTAAGGCTATAAAAATATCTTAATTTAGCCAATCTATTAATTCAATCCTGAACCTAGAGAAATGTCATCAAACTACTGCTCAGCCTTTGTTGAATCAGCCCAAATCTGTCCACCACCCTGGTAACTCAATCACTCCACCTAAAATCACCTTACTGCCCCTCTTTTGCTTCCCATATCTCATCCAGAACGCAATACCTCATGCTCTCGACCTCATCCAGCCATGCATACTAAACCTACCCTTCACAAAGCCCCCCGCCAAAGACTTTCCAAAGCCCTCCACTATTGTAGTTGGTCAAGTTTTCTTCCCCAACTTTGTGGTTGGCTTGCTTCCCAGACTTTTGGCCTTTTGCTGAGTCACTGAATCTTTCAACTTGCATCCCCAGCTTCTTTGCTGATTTTGGTCTGGATTTTTCCTTCAACTCAGACCAGCTTGTCTTCTCTCCTGGATCACAGGTCAAAGGACTTTTCAGGGTAATTAAATATGTTTTTCTTTTCATCCTTTATTTCCCAAGAGTAGAATTGCTAGGATTATGTTACTGTATTCCACTGTTCTCCCTTTCATTTCATTTTTCTAGCCTTGTATCTTGTTAGGGGAATAAAGATTACTTCTTTTTGAGATTCTGTATGTGTCTCCTTTTTCTCTAACTTGGAGTGCTGTATCAAATTGGGACTCAGGTATGCACCAGACTATTCGACCCCAAAATAATTACTCTGGTGACATGGTCCAATCGCATATATGCAAAAGATGTTTTGCAGATAATCGGCCCAATGTGTTTGGGTAACACCAGAGCCAGTGTCTACTCAGCAGTGGTGCCTCAGCTGTGGAAATCCATCTTCACAGTACCTTGCCTAGTATCACCTAGTTTTAGATACCATGATGTTTTGATTTTCCTAGACATTTGGCAAATTTGTATTACTTTTATTGTCATTTACCAGGAGCATTATCAGATTTTTTATCCTTGACAATTCAACATAAAAGGGTACCAAGGAGGAAGCACTAGAGCATGCATGTCTTCAGAGCCTGAATCACTACGGGATCAGCACTGGGTCCAATGCACAGTAGTCATTAGAGAATCATGGGATTCTCTTGGAGCCTTGGGGGCTGCAGGACTTGCCAGGCCTTTATGATGCCTTAGGGAATTTCATGCTCCTCCAAAAAGAGCCTTGGGGTCACTGATGATACTCTGATGCACAGATCCAGTTCCTATATTATGTTTCTCAGCTTGGGAAAACATACATGTTGACAATCATTTAATCTTCAGCTTGATGCAAGTGAATTTTCTTTAGGAATGAGCCAATTAGGGGTGTGCATAACAAAATTAATGAGCCAAAGATATATTCGAAAATAGCTGGTTCATGTTAGCACAGAGATTTCCTGGAATGGGAATATAAATCTCGGATTGCTGGTTTAACAAAAACCCTTTCCTTGAAACAATCTGTGGTTCCCTCCCCCTAAATTCTGGTGCTTACCAGCAGTGCAACATATGCTCACCTTTTCTCTGATTCAACTAATATTTTGGGAAATAACATTTATCCTTTCCAATTAGTGCCTTGCAAGGGAAGAGAGCAGAGCGCTCCCAGCCAATCACCTTTACAGACAAGCTGTAGAGAGCTGTCACTGTCCTTTAGTTCCTCATTTGTGGAGGCAGGGCCTTTCCCCCCTCTACAAGTAGACTGGCTGGTGGCACCTTGTTTTAGGGCCATTAGAATTGGAACTGTTAGTTTGCTTTCCTTGAAATTTGTCTGGTGCAGATAGGATGGGCAGTCCTCACTCCCCTACAGTTTTGTTGCTATTTGGCTGAAAAACAGTCGCCGCCACCCCAAACCCACCATAGGGAATAATGAAAATGCTGCCAATCTCCTCCCTCACTTTGTGAAACAAACAGACCACAAGAGATAAGCATGGCAAAGAGTTTTCAGGAAAAAGGTCTTTTTAAAATTGTCAATTATTGTAAGAGTAGGAAAATGAAATGAATGCCGACAGGTTTTGTTTTGTTTTTCAATGCTTCTGACTAGCACCATTCCTCCTCCGACCACAGGAATCAGTGGAGAGCTAAGTCTGTGCTGAGAGGCCCATAAATCGAACGCCTTGATCCAATTCACTTTAAAATCATGCCATTTGGTGCCATTTGTTGTGCGATTTAATGTCATTACTTTTATAAACAGCTGCCCCAAACCCTCTAGAAGATTCTCCATTGAAAACAATGGCCCCCAAACTCTGGAATCCAAAAAACCCCACAAGAATTTGAATCACAAGTTGATAATGTCCCACTCCCACATGAATATAAGCAATTACAGCCCCCCCCCCAATCCTGGATACAAAAGTGAACACACCTAGAGCTAGCCATTTTGGTCTGAAGCAACAGGACAAAGTTAGAGTCCAGTGGCACTTTTAAGTCCAACAAAGTTTAATTCTGGGTATAAGATTTCAAATGCATGGACAGTTCTCCAGAACTAATATGAGTTTTTGAAGTTCTTAGAGCTAACATGAGTTTTTGAAGTTTCTTGTTGATTTCAAATGTCATTATCATTGGTTTTGGTTCACCTTATTTTCACTGTAGACATTTTTGTTGTTTTATATTATTTAATGCCATGTTTATGTCATTTATTCACACAATTATATGCTATTTATAGGGATGAGCATAAGCCTAAAATATCTGGGTTGATTTGATTTAGGGTCCAGGCAGCCTCCAAACTGAACCCCAAACTGAACCAAGCCAAAAGGCCCTGAACTGAACCAGTGAGTTTAGTTCCCCCTTTCTCCCAGCCATGGTCAGCCATGGCCGGGAGAAAAACGGGATCATGCAAGACCGGTTAAATGGCTAGCAGCTGATGGACAGACACACCCCACTGTTAGGTTTAAATGGCTGCCAGCCATTTCAGCCTAATAGTCAGGTGGGTGTGGCCATCAGCTGTTAGGTTGAAATGGCTAGCTGCCATTTCACCAAGCTGTTTTGCTTCCACCTACTTGGAAGTGCGGGAGACTGAAACCAACCAATGAAATGGCTCACAGCCATTTCAGCCCAACAGTGGAATGGGTGCACCAGTCAGCTGTTAGGTTGAGATGGCTGGCAGCCATTTAAACCTAACAGGTCAGCTGTGAACCTGTGCCACTCAGCTGTTAGGGCGAAATGGCTGGCAGCTATTTCACCATTTTGTTTTGCTTCCCCCAGCTTCACTGTGGGGAGGGAAGTGAAACTGACCGGTGAATGGCTTGTAGGCATTTAAATCTAACAAGTCAGCTGTGGACACAGGCTGCTCAGCTGTTAAGTTTAGTCAGACTGGACAAAAGTCAGACTGGACAAAAGTTTGGTAAATTTTTGGGGAGGGCACCAAACTTTGGCTCATGAGCCAGTTCATGCCCATCCCTAGCCATTTATACCCAAGTGATACAGGAAAACAAAAATGAAAATTCATTCATTTTAATATGAAGTATTCAGTATAAGGAAATGAAAGTAGTGTTAAAATAAAGATCATGGGTTCATTTCTCACAAAGAGAAAACAAAACTGTAATAGAGATATCTCTTTAGAACTAGACAACTTTCAAAATTTGTCTCTTCCATAGCATATATTCTTCTTTTCAATATATTTTAAAATTTATTTTATTCTGAGCAGTCTAGCAGACTTCATTTATCATTTGCTGTTCTTAAACTCAGTTTAAGTAACCTTTACGCAGATTCCCCCCCCCAAAAAAAACCCCACACTATTTTATACTAATTAAGTTGAATATTTAGGGGTGGGGTTTGACCCCATGAATGGGTCAGTATTTCTAAACATAGTAGTTCATTCTGAAAGTTTTCAATCAGAACTCAAATGGAGTTGTAAATGTCACACTGTTGGTTTTTTAAAAAAATATTTTTATGTGAATGTACTGTGTTTACTGTTGAACATTAAGATGCAGGACACATGAAAGAGTATGCTATTAATTAAAAGTGATTTATTAAAAAGTCTAATGAAGTATTAAATGCCACAAAAATATCATGTACAAGTAGCTCTCTTCAGCAAAATTCTAGTCAAATTTGTAGAAGCTATGCCATATTCATCCATAATGCAAAGAGGAAAAATCCATCATTAACATCTGGATATTCAACCTTTTTGTGTGAACAATTTTTTGTGGAGCTATGCCAGCTCG
Organism: Gekko gecko; assembly: GCA_029375565.1. NCBI lineage: Eukaryota > Metazoa > Chordata > Lepidosauria > Squamata > Gekkonidae > Gekko > Gekko gecko. The sequence continues at coordinate 147,475,489 of JAPDNY010000003.1, read as the reverse complement.
GGTTTTTTAATGTAATTTTTCAAGGTTAAGGGGACCTACATTTGCAGCACAGCAGAATGTCATGATTTTAGTGTAATATCTCCAAACAGTTATGAAACCGACATGAGAGAATAATAGTTCTGGGGGTAACCTAGACAGGGATGCAAAATACATAAACATTATGCATATATCGATTTTTATTTACAGAGCAAAACTATGCATTTCTTTTTAGCATATAAGCATTGTGCTTTCTATATGATAGGTGCAAAGCCAGTTAACAGCTGCTTTATAATACCATCTTATACAGAATTATTCCCATCTAATTTCAATAAAATCAATGGATTGGGCTGGAGTAATTATTGTTGCTGTTGTTCCTGAAACTAAACCCACCCAGCAAGAATATCTGGTAGAGACTGATAGATTTCTCAAATCAAATTGGAAACCAAGAAATATTTTTATCTTCTGGTCCTACTCTCTGCAGTCACACCTAACCCAGAACTTCAAAGTTTATACTTCTTAGTGATAACCAAATGAGGATCACTAAAACTTCCTCCCTTGGTAAAGACCGATAGATTTCTCAAATCAAACTGGAAACCAAGAAGCATTTTTATCTTCTGGTCCTACTTTCTGCAGTCACACCTAACCCAGAACTTCAAAGTCTATGCTTCTTAATAGTAGCCAAATGAGAATCACCAACACTTCCTCCTAAGGAACTACAAGTTCCATGCCTTCTTGTGTGGTTGCACATTTGTAGCACCTGGTTGCCCCACCCAGTCAGAAGAAGGAGAGAGACACCAGAATGGATTTAAACAAGGACCACTTTATCAACTTAGTTAAACCTGTGTGGAAGGGGTGAAAAACCCAAGTGTGGAATAGGCAAGGCAGGTCACCCTGGACCACCTCCTTGCCCTCCATTGGGTGAGACACCTGTCCTGACCCTGAGCCATCCTCTTGGATCATGACTGGTGACCTGGTCAACTGGTGACTGCCCTGTGGCACCATCCCAGAAGCTGTAAAACTTGCTGGGAGGAGCCTATCCAGGGCAGCCCAAAGGCAGTCCCCAATTCCCAGCCCTGAACTGTAAAACCTGAAGGCTATTAGGGTGGACCCCTTATTCCCAAAGGAATATGTCTAAGGTGCTCAATGGATCTGCATCCTAACCCACAGTAAATTGCTAAGTGACCAACCTATTTAAATGGAACCACCACAACCATTTCCCCCAAAGTCCACTGCCAACAGTGCAAAGTAGGCAAAAGCACCCCTTTATGAGCCAGTTATAGGAGGTGAAAAATTCCTACCAGGCCCCAAAAAGGCAACCAACAAGAAACCTGCACTGCATACAGGGTGGGAGGGTGGGCTGAGTATGATGCAGAAGAGGGCTAGTGGGGATGGAGCCAGTCTTTAAAGCCAGCTGGCTCCACCCCCACTTCTGGGAATGACACTAGTGTCACTTGGCACCATTTTGTCTCCCCTCCTTCATGGTAGGCAAAGCAGCTGAAAAGTACTGAGGCTGGAGGCTCAGCGTGGTGAAATCAGCAAGATGTTTATTGATTACATAGCAGAACGAAGCATGCTTTAGCTGGTCCATACCTGGTTTATATGCATACACAAATACCACACACACACACACACTCATCACCTGTAATTGGCTCTATTTACACATCTTTGTTTCAATAGGTTCCCTTTCAGATCTGGGCAAGTCCATTGACATGCCCTAGTATCCAAGGTGGCTATTGTCTTTAGGACCAAAGGTCTGAGGGTCTGTCTGACCGCATGGCCTGGCTAGAAGGCCGCGGCCATCTTTTACATCTTAATACACAACACCCCTTCCCCCATAGTTTAGATGTATTAGCATACATAGTCCTTTAAATATCCGGGCTGCCGCTGTTCCTGAGTAGATCTGCGTGGCTCTGTTCTGGGGTGGTCAGGGGTGTGCCTGATAACCTCTGGCTGGGCCGTTGGTTCTGAATGTACCGCCGGCATTGTTTCTGCTGCAGGGCTGGGTGACCCTAAGGGGCTAGGCACCATGGTTGCCTCAACTGCTGGTCTGTTTTCTGTGTCCTCCTTCATGGCCTCTCCGTTAGGTACCATGGGTTCTGGTTCAGCCCCACTGTCACCTGCCTCCCCCGTCTGTGGCTCGTCTAAAGGCAGTAGATGGCTGCATATCTGGTCCACGTGCCTGCGGAGCAGTTGGCCACCCTCTGTTGAGACCTCATAGGATAGAGGCCCCATCACCCACACTACCCGGGCTGGGATACATGTTGGCCCACGTGCATAGTTTCGGGCATACACTGGGTCTTCTGGGAAGAACCCACGGGGTGCATCTCTTTGTTTTGAGCCTGGAGCTTGTTCAGGTGCTTGATCCGGGTGAAGGCAATCTAGCTGGGTCATCAGTCACCTGCCCATGAGTAGCTCCATGGGGCAGCAGCAAGTGGTGATGTGGGGAGTTGTCCTTTGACCGACTAGGAAGGTGGCTAACCTGTGGTCCCATTTGCCTTGCACAATCCGCCAAAGTGCTTCTTTTGTTGTCCGCACCATCCGTTCTGCCTACCTGTTGGTGGCCAGATGGAAGGGCACAGAGCAGATGTGCTAAATCCCATAGTACTGTACAAAGTCCCCGAATTCAGCTGATGTGAAGGCCACCCCATTGTCAGATACTAACATGTCTGGGATCCCATGGGTACTGAATATCTTCAACATGGACTTGATCGCAGCCCAGGATGATGTGGAGGAGACCGGGATGACTTCCAGCCACTTGGAGTACGCGTCTACAAGGATAAAAAATATCTGCCCCTGGAACGGGCCTGCAAAGTCCAGATGCAGAAGGGGCCAAGGTTTTTCCGGAAGACTCTCAGAGATGCACAGGGACTCAGGAGGGGGGGGGGGCTGGCCATGACTCTTGGCAGGTCTGACAGCGTTTGACTAAGTCCTCTATCTCCCTGTCCAAACCAGGCCAGCAGACATAGTTGTGTGCTAGGGCTTTCATGTGCACGATTCCCAGATGGATCTTGTGCAGCGCAGTGAGTGTGCGTTTGCATAGGGGAGTGGGGATGACTACCCAGCTACCCCACAAGAGGCATCCCTTGTGGGTGGACATTTCATCCTGGCGAGATGAGAAGGCTATGAATGCATGGTCTTGTAACACTTTGTTTATTGTACATTTGTAGTCTGCACAGATCCTCATGTCCCCGTTGGTTTTCACCAGAGTGACCACTGGTGTCTCCCACATGGTGTGAGGAATTGGCTCTAACACCCCTTGGCTGACCAGGCAATCCAGTTCCACCTCTCTCTTTGGCTGGAGTGCTAATGGGGGGTGCCTGGCTTTCACTTGGATGGGGTGCATCATTGGATCCAGGGCCAGCATTACTGGCAGCCCGGTGTAGCATCCGAGCACCCCGTTGAAGATGGCTGGGAGCTCTTGGCACACTTGACTGTAGTCCCAGCAGCCCACCTGATTGATCCCGGTTACCACCAGTCCGAGTGCATCGAACCAGGATAGACCCAACAAACTGGTGAGGGGGGCCTTACCTACAACTAGTTCTAAGAGGCCTTCAAACCACTTGTACTGTATGCGAAACTGGCCCACCCCCTTGATTTCAACTGGGTTCCTCTGAAAGTCTCTTAGCCTGAGGCCGGTGTTCCCTAGAGGGGGTCCCCTGTGAGAGCATATCCTCCTGAGGGTGTCCTTGGAAATAATGGAAAGGGATGATCCCGTAACTAACTCCATCTCACATGGGATCCCCTCTATTAACACAGTTACAGTCAGTTTGTGGGCCGACCCCTGGGGCAAGTAATGTACCTGATTTTGGTTGACCATGGTGGAGTTGAGTTCAGTCGTCCCGTGGTGCACCGAGATGTTCCGGTGATTTCCCCATGAATGGCAGGCATGGGCGATGTGGCCCTGTTTGCCACATGTGCGGCAGATGGCATCACAGAATCTGCAGGACCTTCATTCATTGGGATCTCCGCAGCTGGCACATGGAGTTGACCCGGGTTGTTTCATAGACCCTTGTGAGGACACGTGGCTGGCCATTGCTCTGCTCTTGTGGGCATCGGGCTGGGCATGATGCCGAACCTGATGGGCTTTTATTCCTTCCTCCTCCAAGAGGTTGGAGTCCTGAGCAGCCGTGGTCTGGTGTGTGGAGCGTGTTTGTCGGTCCTTCTGTGATTTCTCAAACACAGTGGCTGTTTGCAGCACTGAGTTGAGCTTCAGGTCAGTCTGGGCAATGAGTTTCTGCCGTAGCTTTGGTTTGCTGACCCCCCAGATGCATTGGGTCAGCAGAGTGTCCTCTAGGGAGGGAAACTCACATTCACTGGTGAAGCAGCAGAGGTTGGCGAGGAATTCTGCAGTGGACTCCCTGGGCTTTTGCATGCATCCCAGGAAATCCATCTGGACGGCCCATTTTCATGGTTTTGGGGAGTAGTAGTTGGTCAGGGTGGTGAGCAGCTCATCATAGGTGGTGGTCTCCAGAATCTTTGGCACAATGAGATTCTGTGCCAGCCAGATCGTGGCAACACCACACGTGCTCAGAAGCCATGATTTCTTGAGTTCCGTGTCAGTTTCAGCTTGTATGTTTAAGAAGTGTTTCAGCTGGGCGACCCAGGCTCTCCAGAACTCAGGATGAGTCAGGTCGAAGGCCGAGAGGTGCTGTCCCAGAGCTGAAGCCATAATTCATTGTGGCGGAGCTGGGGCCAGTTGTGATGATGCAGAGGCCGCAACCTGTGGATCGCTGGTGGATGGCAGTGCAGCGTGGGAATCCTCGGGCTCCATGGTGGTCGCCGATATGGTGCTTGTGGTTGCAGAGGAGTCAGACTTGCTTACGGGATCTCATCCTCATCGCCAGTGGAAAAGTACTGAGGCTGGAGGCTCAGCATGGTGAAATCAGCAAGACGTTTATTGATTACATAGTAGAATGAAGCATGCTTTAGCCAGTCCGTGCCCGGTTTATATGCATACACAAGTGCTACACCCCCCACACACTCATCACCCGTAATTGGCTCTATTTATACGTCTTTGTTTCAATAGGTTATCTTTCGGATCTGGGCAAGCCCATTGGTGTACCCTAGGATCCGAGATGGCTATTATCTTTAGGACTGAAGGTCCGAGGTCTGTCTGACTGCATGGCCCGGCTAGTAGGCCAAGGCCATCTTTTACATCTTAATACACAACAGCTGCCCCTGCCCTTTACAGCTTTTTGGTTCAGAGGATGTAAGGGAGCCAGATTCTGAAGCAGAAATTAACAAGGAACAGCATTTCCAGTTCCTCTACATGTATATCATTGCTATGGAACTTGGGGTTCTGAGTGGAGGGGCTATTTCTTGGCTCGCCAGGAGCCACAATGTAGCAAAAAAGAGTTTTCTGGTGCACCTGCAACTTTATCAGTTAGTCTATGCCCATGACCTCCAATGTACAAAATTCAATGTAACTAGCCTCTTAATTTGTACAGTTTTATTCCCAGATACAAAATATACACAATGCCATGTACAAAATCAGCATATATTTATTTCCACTTGTTCGTTTAAACCACATAAACAATCTGGAAAGCACTAGTGCAAAGTTTCCATCTGACAAGTGACATGATTTTGTAGTTGAGTATCATACCTAGAGACAATTTCAGAAATTCTCAAATGGAGTAGCCTTGTGTCTCCACTGTTCAAACATAACAGTCTATAAATGTCAACACAATAATGTTCAGTGGTTAAAATAAAGATGGGTGAATTTGTATTTTCTCATTTTGTATTTTGTCTAGCATAGCTATAGTAAACATGCATAATCTGACATGGTGGTTATACTGTGCTGCTACATTGGTGGTTGCTCCGTTAGGACTAATTTGAATATAACATAGCTGTACTCTTTTGCAGGCCCAGCAGCTAAATACAGAACAGAAAGGCAGCTGTATAAATAAGAGATAATGTAGCAACACCAATAAAATTCCCACACTATCGTGAAACACTGCTGCCCCTCAATCACAATGTCAGTAACTAATAAATATCCTCTTATTATCTATGCATGGAAGGTTCTCATCAATATGTAGCTCTAGCAGGGAAGCCACAGTGCTGCCCACTCTTATGTCCCCACTCTTGCTCTCTCACTCATACACACTCTTTTCCATGCACAAGGAACAATCATGTTCTCAGGACCAGAAAAAATGCCTCCTCCCATCCAATTCTCTTCACACGCCAATAGACAGGAGTCAGACACTTTCCCAGATAAGGTGGCATGTCTCACATGCATGCCACAAATTCTACACAGACACTACTATTCATCTTCCAGGCATTACTTTTGTTTTGGTGTCTGTGACAGTGAGCCAAGCTGTTGTAAGGCAGAGAAAAGGGAGCCACTCACACAGGGAGAACGGAAGCTATAATACCATGCTTACAGGAGGCAGAGTCATGAGCTGCCTGGTAAGTGAGAGGGAGTAGGGTAGGACAATGCAATATGGAGTATGAGTCCCACCAGGGAAAGTGGTAATGTGCCTTCATGTGGAAAAGTATTGTTTTTATATGCATAACTGTGCAAATCTAACAGAAAGAAATGGCTACACGTCAGTTAATGAATTAACTAAAATTTATTTTCATCAGATGACATCATAGCCCAAATAACTCAGGACTTCATATATCTAATAATTAAGGATCTGGAAAACACCAATATAAGGCAGAATCCTGACTTTATTGTTTTATAGTTCAATGGCAGTTACAGGAGTCATCAAAGGCGTATTTGATGTCTTCATATGTATTTACAGAACACAAAAGGGAATAGACTGAACTGTGCCTGAACTCTGACTATGACATTGAGACCTACTTGGTGAAAGGCACACTCATGGGTAATCAAATAACAAAAGGAAGGCAGAAAAAAGACATTAATGCAACCATTTCATGCCAATTTACTTTGAGCATTCTCAGTGTGGTCACTAGCACTTATGGGAACAAAGCAATGTGCTTTTGATACTGTAAATTACCAAGAGAGTACAAATGTGTTCAGTTTTAAATTAAGTGTAAAAGAACACTGCATCTTTTTCATCATGGGAGGATTCTCAGTGCTTTGTAGGCCGAGACTAATTCCCATGCAAATGCACTATGGTATGGCATCGATGGCAGAGTTGCTCGCCAGTGGTCCTAGAAATGGAATCATGTTGTGTGATTGAGATGCAATTTTGTTTGCTGGTATACATATTTGCCTATAAGGCTTGATGAAACTTCATGTGCATCTTTCACAATATAAGGACGTTATTAGAACTGCTGATGTGCTACGGTTGATCGAGCAGTAGTAACCAGTAATATCCATTCTTCAGAGGTAGTGCATGAGAAACTATGGCACAGAGATGCTTAACTTTCAAAAGGAGGAGCATATGTTTTAAGGACTCACAGACAGGAGAGAGATAATGCAGAACAGAAAGGCATATTTTTTTTGTCCTTAAACCTAATTAGCTAAAGGACTAGAATAATACTGCAAAATAAACTAAAAGTTCTGTAATTATCACTTATATGATCACATCTACAAACTACTTATGGGATCATCTGACTAAAAATGTACCAACACTGATGTTTCTTCTCCTCTGCTAGATCTTAAGGATGTTCCTAGCTACAGAAGGAGGGGAGGGAGACAAGAGAGTCTTTCCTTGGGCTTTTTCTTTTCCGAGAGAGCTGCCAGCCGCTGGCATGCCTTTGATAAATAGAAAGCAGCTGGTGTCCCAAGGATGGCTATTAATCTCTTCAGAAGATGAAAGTTAAGTGGGGAAAGCAGAGCAATACTTTGTAATTACTGGTTCACACACTTCCTTGGGACGAAAAGGAGGCTGAAACAGTTCCTACTTGGAAGACGGATTAGTTTTAATTGATACATCTTAACTCTAAGACATTAGAATAAACCACATTGTGACAAAATTTGAGTCAAAGCTCCTTCTTTAGGATAACTATTAGCTGGAAACACGGATTTGATTACACTTTCTACTTGTCTGAGCTAGAAAGATAGATGGGCTGGATATGGAAAAGGCAGCCTTGGGATGTAGGTCTTGTTACATGCTGTGCCCCCCCCTCCATTTTAGAAGAAGTATATCTGAGACTTCAGAACTCTATGACTGACACTGATAATGCTGGAATTGCTTTTCTTTCTGTTGGTCAATAAGGAAATTAACATGTAGCTATAATTTATGCAGCTTTAAATAACATATATGTAATACAAGTGCTCCAGTACAATTTAGAAAGACCTTGAAAGAATGATTGCTCATATACAGAATTCTGCTTTGATTCACAAGGCCATTTGTTTGTTTAATTAAATCAAGAACTCAGATCCCCCTGACTTCATTCAGTTCTGATTAAAACCTTAAAGGTAAGCACAGCCTTGAAGTGGTTTTCAGAATGGAAGTGATTACAAGTGAAACAAAGGTGAATTTCCATATGTGAGTATTTTTGTTGTACCTAACTAACAACATCATAACACCAACCGACATTTGTTATTCGCCAGCTAATCTTAGTTCTTCTTTGCACTCATTTTTGTCATCTTTAAATTGTACTTGGACAAATATGCTGTGATTTTCAATAGGCATCATTTTGTTGTTGGTGCTGTTAAAGTAAAGAAAGAAGACCTTCAGAACCGGGATTCTTATAGCATGACAACATGCAGAACTACTCCAGTCTAAACTCATTGAAATCCATGGGTTTAGACTAAAATAACTTTGCACAAGATTGTACTATTTAAAACTTGTAAACAGACTTTAAAGTTGCTGTAGATTTTCCGGGTTGTGTGGCTGTGGTCTTGGCTTCAAAGTGTTTGCCACACTTTTTTATCCATTTTCATTGATAGATGTTGCTTTTGTGAATGGGCTGGATCAATTTTCATGCTACAAACTCAAGTATCTCAAAACAGTGGCAATGAATCCATAATCTGACCATGAAACGTTATTTCACAGAAATGTAAATGTAAGAGTTTTTGGTTCCACCAACCCATTAGTCAAAATAGAACAAGCTTCAATGTTTGTTATACTTTACAGTGTAAACATGCTTTGTTACTCAAATAGTTCATTAAGTAAAATGATAATGGCTTGGCAGTAACAAAACTCCACCCCACCATATTTTATTCTGTCTTTTGTCATTTATTGTTCAAGTGATGGTTATCTCTCTCATTTAACAAAAATGTAATTGGTCCAAATATCACAGCCTGGAACTAATTCACAAATGGCAGGAGCCCCTTCTTCCTCCCCTACAGTTGTTTGACACCAGTAAAAGATATGTTTTTATCCCATTAGACAGGAGTGTCAGATTAGGAGGTGGAAAAAAACATGTCCTCCAGATCAAATTGGCTCCTGACATTTCCCCCCCCTCTCTTGCATGTTTATTTAAGCCATCTGGATTTGACCTTTACTCATTCCTTCTTCAAAGGCTTTCATGGACATACCATTTTATAGCCATAATTATTCTGCGATCATATATACATGCCAGGAATAAGGTTTTGTTTTGTTTTCAGTACTTCTATCTGATGGCTTTTAGTGCAATTCTTTTAAATCCATCAAAATCAGTGAATTTAGAAAGTAACTCTGCTTAGGATTTCACTGTAAAAATAGTAGTTATGGCCTGGGGGAGCTGCACATTTTACCACCCCAATCAATTGCACCACCACCACCTTTGACCAAGTAGCACAGCTACAAGTCTGGAAAATGGAAAGAATGCAGCCTTCCCTATCGCTTGAGTCACCACAAGAAGACTCCAATGCTGCCAGCTTCAAGGGCAGCTTGCAGTGACACAGACTTAGGTCTGGAAGGCATGTCTCCTCCTCATGAACTTGTAGGATCTGGGGAAAGCACTGGCCTGTAGTTGTTACTGCTGACAGGCAAGGTGAGCTCCAGCAGGAGTTGAATGAGGTGGCAAATTGTGGAATCAAACTTTGTATGTGATGGGGAGAGATGAATCTCTGGAAGGCTAGGGGAGTTTGTGTGTATGTGTGTGGGATACAGTTTAATAGGAATATTTTCTTATTTGGCTTGAGGAAATGTTTAATATCAGAACCATACAACTTGACTCAGAATGGGACCTACTGTCCTAAAGTAATGCTGACTGATGGAAAGTCAGTCTGGTGCTGCAATGCAGGCTAGCATGGGGGCCAAGTATTTTTTTTTTAAATGGTGTAGTAGAGAAAGAATGCTGTGAACCTAGGATTTGTCTAGTCAAGGTGGGGTTTAAAAATCATCTTTGAGCCAGATCTTGCTTTCACAAATGGGGAAAAAACATGACTCATCATTTGTCTGAACTGAGCATATAGCTAAGAAGGAATGGAAGGACAATTTACCCAGACTCTCCTCGAACAAGGAGTGATCACCACCAACTCCTTTCTCAGATTACGTGGGCCACATATTTCATTTTAAAATATGCTACCACCTCATAGGCATATATTAGATTACATTGTAAGAAGCATGTTCACATTATTTCACTCAACATATAGCGTATGTCAAGTGAATTATAAAGTGAAAAGTAAGGTACTTGTTTCCCTTGAAATCAAAAGCCTTCTATTATTAATCTGACCTTTAAATGTACCATTTTGTTAGGCAAACATCATTATCTGAAATTAGTCACAGCTTTCTTGTTTTGTGCAAGCAAATCTTTGATTCCTGGCCTTTCTATAATGCCACTTTTCATTTTAATAATTTATGCTTCTCTGCTTATCAACTTTTGAAATCAAAAGGGGCATTCTGGTATAAGTCATCCTCACTGCTTTTCATTTTAATGCATGGGAGCCAGATTCTAATATAATTGGGGCAATCTGTTATTTACATGTGTGTTTCAGATGTAGGTGGCAATCCTGTTTTCTCTGTAAAAAATGAGGGAAGATGGGTATGGGGTCAGAGAGTAGAGCTTTGAAAATCATACCTGTGTTAGACAGAACAAATGTGATTTTCATGCTCAACAAATTGTCTTGCACATAGGCTGCTTTTGAAATACGCACAGAATTAAGATGGTATGAGGCAGTCTATGATTCTTTTCCATGTAGGTAAGGATACATGGCTTTCCCTGTTCCATTACATTGTTGAATGTTGCTCTAGATAGCATTCTACTTATCCTTAATTCTGCTGTAATGTGAAGAATTTCTAAAATTAATTAGAGATGTTAGAAGCAGTCCCATTCCCTGATACCCAAATCAGCATACCTGTGAAGGTCCTGTAACTTGCAAAGGTGTCCCCTTGCTAGCATGGAGCAAATATGTTTTTAGGTACTTTAAAATATATCTGGGATTTTAACCCTGTATATACCAAGGATTCAGACCAACACTCAAAAGAACAAGAAGGAATAAGCTTCTTAAACAGAAAAAAAAAATGTTTTTATTTATTTAGAAGAGAAGAAGAAGAGATTGGATTTATACCCTGCCCTTCATTTGGAGTCTCTGAGCATGTCAACAAGGGGCCGGAGGGAAAAGCCATGCACTGGCACGATCACACCATGGGAGTCCAGATGCAGCCTGTGGCAAACCATTTGCTAGTGCCTTCAAGAAGGTAGTTTTTTACTCCGCATCTTCAGCGGGAAGTTGCGGGTTGGCCACGGGAGTGCTACGCCTCCCAGATGTTGCGGTGTGATCACTCCACCATTCAATCGTGGCTCTCCCGTGGCAAATTCAGCATCTGACCGGGGCCTATATTAAGCAACCTGAAGAGCAAAATGAAGGTTTGCAGAAAAACTCATTAGTAAAACAACCCAGAATCCTTCCCTAATAAACCACCTTCCTATAGGGAAAAACTGAAAGGGGAAAACAAGCCTGGTCTCAGAGACAAGGGTGTTGTCCACAATGCTGATGAAAGAGGGTCAGGAGCTTGAAACAGACAATGCCAGGAGGGATGGGGCATAGAAAAACAGGTCTATGGAGTGAACAGGTAAACCATGAAGTTGTGGTAACTGGATGAATCCAAACCAGCTACAAAATTGGTTAGTTGAGTAATTCTTTATATCCATTTGCCAAGAGTGAGAAGGAGACAGGGAGTTAGTTTTGCAGTATAAGAGCAATAAAAACAGGCCTGTAGCTACAGTGGGGCATCTTGGGGCCGGGGCCCCGACTTACCACCCAGGCCTCCTGACTTCCCATCCAGCTAGTTTATTTTATTTTATTTTATTTTACGCACACACCACGGCCATGCTGAGCCAAGCTTTCAACCTGCCCTGCCTGCCGGCAGTGTACCTCTGGCTGGCTGTGGGTGAGGCATCCCACAGGGCACATCTGCTCCCTCCTCCAGCCTCCTCTCTCTCTTGTTGCTTTTAAAAAACTCTTACTCTCTTGTTGCTCCTGACACAGTGCCCCCCAACTTATTTAAGTGCCCCCTCGAAGTAAAAAATCCTGGATATGACCCTGAATAAAAATTAAATCTTTCTGGGGATGAGTAAGTTTTTTTAAAAAAATCTCTATATTGTGGAGGGGATTCCCCCCCCCGTTTGTGTTAGAAGGATATTGTTTTGGAGTCCTGGGTCATTATTTAAGATCAAATTATCTGGGAGGAGGCTCCAAGGTCCTTGGGGGAAATGACCCTCAAATGAATCCTTCTTAGGGTGGGCTTTCGCATGATTGCCCTATATCTGCTGTTTATACCCTGTCATTTCATGTTATTTTAATACACGTTTCATTTATCATTTCAAGGTAAGGATAAAAAAATATCAAAAATGGGTATCCAGGGGGGGAAAGCCTTGGGGCCTTCACTCCTATGCATATGGGGTCTGCTGTTACTTAACAGTGGGTGTGTACCATTGCCCACCTGATCAAAACCTTGAGGCTGATCTCAAGGTAGTGAAGGGAATAGGGTGTGTCTGTGTGTGACTAAAGCAGATAATGTTGTGATACCAGGTTTACCCCCTCATATTGGCTGGGTAAACATATGCTCAAGTCATGCTGTAGAAGGGAGATTCCTAGACATGCATTACTATATACTGGAAAAGTTGGTCACAGAGCCAACCAAAGTGGGCAGAGATAACTTTTTCTCCCTCTCCCAACATACTAGAACTTGAAGGCATGCAATGAAGTTAATGGGCAGTAGATTCAGGACAGAAAAAGGAAATAGTTCTTTACACAAGAAGTGATTAAAATGTAGGATTCACTGACAGAGGATGCCATGATGGCCACAAGATAGATAGCTTTAAAGGGAGATTCATGGAGGATAGGTCTATCAGTGGCTACTAGCCATGGTGACTGAGGAGAACCTCTATATCTAAAGGCAGTAAACCTCTGAATCCCAGTGGCAGGATGCAACATCAGGGAAAGGCATCAGCCCCTGTGCCCTGTGGTTGGCCCTCCAAAGGAATTGGTTGGCCACTGTGCAAGACAGGATGCTGGACTAAATGATCCATCAGGGCTCTTTTATGTTCTTAATGCACAACCTGGTCATACATAAAGGCAGCTGTCTACATGAACTCCTCAGGAGTGCATGTGGACTGCTGGACTTGTGGCTGGAAGTTCTCATTTCTTCCCTTTACTTATAAACCAAGACAGGGGTCATTTCATAGAAAAAGAGCTGCAGGAGCTCATTAGCATAAGGTATGCTAATAAGCTACTGGGCTATTAGCATAATAGCTCATTCGTATATGACACACCCCCTGACATCACCAGAAGTGATGTCAGCAAGGGAAGCAAAAGGAGGGGAGGAAGGCATCTTCAAAAGCCTCCCCTTCCCTTCCCCAGCCGGCCTGCCAGGTTTAAAGTTTAAACCCCTTCTCACTAGAGTTGGGCTGCAGAAGTAGGAAAGAGGGAAGGAAAGAGAGAGAGAGGGAAGAAAGGAAAGAGGGGAAAAGAAGGAAAGAAGAAGGAAAAGGGGAAAAGGGGAAAAGGAGAGAATGAAAAGAGGGAAAGAGAGAAGAGAAGAAGGAGGGAAAGAAAGAGAGAGAAGGGAAGAAAGAGGGAAAGAGAAAAAGGAGAGAACAAAAGGAGGAAAGAGAAAAAGGAAAGAAGGAAAGAAGGGAAAAAGAGAAGGGAAAGGAGGAGGAGAAGGGAAAGAAAGAAAAGGAAAGGAGGGACAGAAAGAGGGGAAAGAGATGGGGAGAGGGAGGAAGGCTCTCCCACCCCCCATCAAGCCCCCACCACCCCCACCCCTGTGGATCCCTCACTTACCATGATCAAAGCTTTCCCAGGGCGACAGGCCTCTTCATGCCTCCCTGGGGCCACAGTGCTCCAGTGTGGGCCCCGGGATGCTGGCGATGGGCCTCCTTGTGCTTCCCTGGGGCTGCAGCACTCCAGCACGGGCCCTGGGAGGCTGGCGACATGCCTCCTCCTCAAGGACATGCAAAAAGACTCCTTCCTTCCTTCTCCCCCTCTCCCCCCTTTTGAATGTTCTTTGGACTTTCAAGAGGAAAAGAGGTTGCAATGGGGAAACTATTGTGCAATTCTTGATTTACAGCAGATAATATCTGATCACTAAAACTGCAGATAGCTATATTATCATCTATGTGAATAACAGGTGCAGGCAACACGGTCTGTGTTATTTTATGTGGGACAGTGTGTAGCTCGTGTACAGAATAAGACAGAAACTGTCCAGAAAGTCCTTTCTCCCCCCCCCTGATGTAAAGTTGGCCTGACTCTCTAGTGAGAAGCGTACCTTTCTATCCATTTGATTGTTTGAGCAGGTTTCACCCTATTCTGCTTACTTTTTAAACTCTGCCCAGGACTCAGAAATCAGAGCAACAGCATGCCAACTTTTCATGCGAGCATGAACAATGGCCATAAAGGGATATGCGCCCACGTGGGGAATGGTCTGAATATATGAGACAACTTAGCCCAAGCCAGGACACCCCAGTCCAGTAGGATTGGCATCTATTATTATTATTAGTCGTAGTAGCAGCAGCAGCAGCAGCAGCAGCAGTAGTAGTAGTAATTTTCGGCAAGTAGATGCAAGATCGACCTGCAAGGAAACACTGTTTCGACTGAGTGGTGTTTTTGGAAAAAGTTCACAAGAGGGAAGGATGCCAAGGAGAGCGAGCGCTTTCTCATTCCACTTTTTTTTTTTTAAAGAGCTCTTCGAGTTTCCTGTGTTGAGCAGTTCAAAGTTAAAGATCAAGATCAAAGCACCATTTCTCTCGATTGTGGTATTGGCATGGGGGGGGTGTTGAACAGCTGTTAAAAAGAGGCTTTCAAAAGTCTGTAAACTTGTTAGTGAAGGTATCTCCCAGTTGAGTAAGCTCGGGGCCCAGGACCCCGCTGGAGCAGAAAGTCATTTGCTCTGACTGAGATCTGATGAGGACCAGGTGAACCAACGCTCCACTCAGAGAGCTGTCCTGCAGCTTTTGAGGACCAAGAAGCACGCGAGAGATAAGCTTTCTGGAAAACGGGGTGAGGTGGGGTGGAGGGATGCCGGGAAGTCACCTTGAAACAGAGTGACTCTTGGACGGTTTCTGCAAATGTGGGTCGCAGAAGATCCCCTCGGCACTGGCGTGAAAAGTTCGCCTTTGGCGGGGACGGGGAGAAGGCTGGCCGTGGCCGGGCAGGGAAGGCTTTCCTGCTTTTGGCTTGGGACCTTCTCAGTGACTTAGAATTGCTCTTCAGAAGTTCAAGTCCTCCTGTGGATTCGCAGGCTCCCCTCTTCCCTTCTGTCTGGGGGAGACACCCATGCCGCGGCTGCTTCAGGAGGCATCTCCTGGCAGGCGGACTTCAGCCCAGAAGCCCCGCACAACCTGGAAGGACATACTCCGGAGGAAGTAGGCATGGGCTTGTGCTGTGGTAGAGTGCGCTCACTGGGTTTTGAGGTGTAGGCCTGGGTGCTGGCTGGCTGGCTGGCTGCTGGTATCAGCTCCCTCATTCCTTAGGAAGGAAGGATGGTGCCCGAGAGGGCCCAGGAAATGGCTGGCCTTAGTGGGACTGGGCCGAAGGCATTTTGATCAGCTGGCTGGGGAACAGCTATGTTGCAGTCCTACCTGTCGGCACTAGAGGGGGAGGTCAGGTTCATAGGGTAGCTGTGTTGGCCTGCCACAGAGTAGAAGTGCCTTCGAGGCCAAGGCAGGGACAGCCAGGGAGGAAGCTTTCGGCAGTCCGCGCTCCCTTTGTCCGCCATGAGGCCAGCAGTGCTGACACATCTGTGCAGACCACTCCATACACACCACTGTTTTTTTAAAGACAAATGCTCCTCATTTTATCATTTTAAGGGTGAAGGGAAGCGCCATTAGACAGAAAGGGCCCCAAAAGCAGGGCGCAGGCTGGGAGGCCAGTGACAGGCCTCCTCATGCCTCCCCAGGGCCGCAGTGCTCCAGTGCAGGCCCCGGGAGGCTGGCGATGGATCTCCTCAAGCCTCCCCGGGGCCACAGCACTCCAGTGCGGGACCCAGGAGGCTAGTGACACACCTCCTTGAGCCTCCCCCAGGCTGCAGCACTTGGGGGTGGGGAGCTGGGGGTGGGGCTTGCCACCACCGCCCTTTGTGCCGGCACCTGGACTGCCGGAGTGGCACTTCAGCATGCTCCAGCCCCAAAAGACCCCTGAACCCAGACAATAAGAGAAAATTGGTCTTGGTGGTCAATACATTCTCTCCAGTTTGGGGTAGTGGTTAGGAGCAGCAAGGTCTAATCTAGAGAACTGGGTTTGATTCCCCATTCCTCCACATGCAGCTGCTGGGTGACCTTGGATCAGTCACAGTTTTCTCAGAGCTGTTCTCTCAGAGCTCTCTCAGCCTCACCTCCCTCACAGAGTGTCTTTTGTGGGGAGAGGGAGGGAAGGAGATTGTAAACCACTCTGAGACTCTGAATGAAGGGTGGGATAGAAATCCAATATCCTCCTCCTTCTCCTCTCACAGATTTTTTTTCTTTTCCTTCATGCATGGTATTGATTTCACTTAGTCTCCTTAACATAAAAAAGCCTAGAAGCAATTTAAATGAGGAAAGAATATTAACATTTAATATATGAGTAGGCAGCCTAGTGGAAAAAATGTCCAAGATCTTTCCTGATGATGATTTTTTCATCTATTTATTCTCATAGAAACAGATATTAGAGTAAATCTGGTGCCCTGAAATAATTATGTTGTAAATATGTATTTCAGGTTTCATTGTGATATCTGAAGGAGATATTCAGTGCAATCCTAAACATTTATACCATTCTAAGCCTACCAACTTCAGTGGATTTAGGGCCAAGTTACACAATAGGCCCAACATGTAGGGATTCCAGGCCCCCCAGTCTGGGGCTGATCCCCCAATTTGGAGTGGGCTTTCCTGCCAACGGCCAGCTGGCTGGTGAGGGGAAATCTCACCCCCTAATAATGTTTTTGGCCCACTTCCAGTAAAACTCATAGGATCGCCATCACACTGAGTACATCAGGGGGTGACACTGGTTTTTTTGACAAAACTCTATGGTTTGAAGCCAAATTTACTGTAGAGTTTTGCCCCAAAACCAGAGCATGCCCTCCCACTGCTGGCCAGGTAAGTGTCTCTGGCAACCCTAAACATGAATGTACATATATACTTTATAACTTTATATTTTGAATCTTCCTTTCTCTTCCCTCCAAAACATAGTATTCTGAACATGTGCTCCAATTTCATTCTGCTATCTCGGTCTTTTTTTCTTTTCTTCCTGTTCTCTGCAGTCCATGCTCTCAGTTGCAGAGCTTGGGTTTAATTGAAAAGGAAAATCTCGTTCTCCTCTTCCTTTTGCAATTGGGAAACCAGAAGCCAATCTCCTCTGATCACCAGTTTAACTGTGTAAGTATTTTTTAGGGGTGGTGGTGGTGGTCAGAATCTGATCAGCTGTGAGCTGGTGTCTGACCAAGAGAAACCTGTGCATTTGTTCAGCAGCTGTTCAGATTGTTCAATGCAAGCTGAACATATCCTTGATTGTATCAAAGTCTGATTGTGAGTGTCAAACAGGGTATGTTCAACTGCCAAACAGGTTCACTGCAAAATCTGCAACATCTCTGCTACACAGCAATTTTCCTTCCAATGTCTCTATTTCCAAACAATTGAAAGTGCATTGGACATCTTCACTGAATTGTTTTGAAATAAGTGTTGGGATCAGATGGAAGTTAAACATGAGCAATAGTCTGAAACAAGTATACCGAGTTTAATTCAAACACACCAACGTTCATCAGAATTATCATATTAGAAAACAGACTTCTAAACAAATCAAATGCCACTTCATGCTTGCATACAATGAAGCAGCAACACACTAGGCTGCCTGGTTCCACACAAAGTAGGGAAAGAGAAAGAAGTGAATGGAGGAACTACTAGTGCACAAGATCCATAAACCTTGCCAATAACTTGTTGGCAGTCGAATCAGCAAAGGGGAAACCAATGGAAGCGAAAGGGCTTGACTCTGAATGTTGGCATGTTCCATTGCCAAGTGATTTTACTAGAAGGAATACCAATAGGGCTCTGAAATAAGGTTTTTTTGTGTATGAATGATTCATGTGTGAAGAGAAAGGCAAACAAAAAGCTGGAGAGTACTCAAGATATCTAATATGCATAAAACTGGATTCACTGTATTGGTTTAAACATTCAGACTCCTTGTGTTGGATCGTTTCAAACTGATTCAGGGGCCTTCCCCTTCTACAGCTGTCTTCCAACTCTCTCCTCATGCTGTCCCTGCATTTGATTGGTATTTTGGGCAGGATGATGGCAGCAAGAAAGGCATCCTATATGGGTGCAAATCCTACTGTAGAAAAATTGAATATTTCTAGCACTATCTGTTGGAGGTAGCAATAGCATTCCTGGGCATGGGGGGGGGGTGCTACATCAGTATGGGTGTATAGGTGTTATCTCCTTGAATAGGATGCCTCTCTTTGTCTTAACCTGGAGCTGCCCTCTGACCTCTCCTCTCTTTCTTGCTTTGTCCTCTCATTCATTTCACATGGCCTTCCATGGAGACACATGTCTCTGTAGGTCTCTCTTGTAGACTCAGTGCCCTCATACCCCCACACCCATGATGCCAGACAAGCTGGCCATTTGTAATAGGGAAAGTACTCTTTAGATTAGGCTTCTTTTACTTCTTTTGACTGCAACCTGAATGTGAACTGGATCTACTGGAATAAATGTAAGTTTAGCTTTTTTTGCAATATACTTCTTGGGAGATTTATTTATTGCACTCAATATCATGCTTCTACGACTGGGCAAAACTCTGCTATATTAACCAAATATCCCAATATTACCTAGAAACCTGAGAACATGGAGTCAGAATGTTTTACAGTCTTAGGGCTACTTCCATGACGGTCCTGATGCACTTGAAATCATTAGTTTGTTCTTGTTTCTTTGGACAGTTTAATGGTGCTTTGCTTTAGGTTTCTAGAATGAGGATCTAGGTCTAGCTGACTCAATCCACTGTAATGCCTAGAAGTTGCACACAGACCATTTGAGATAGAATTTCACCTTTTCTTTTCAGCCAGAGTGTCCTACGCTATCTCTCAGTCTCATGGATTTTAATTGGGGGATATTCTTGTCCATGGACTGATCTCTGGAATGACCTCCTAAATAGCATGAACATATTGTTTGCCTTTTACAACACTGACTACTTATTCAGCAGCCCCAAAAACCATCAAACATCCACAGAGACGTTAGTGTATTGGACTAAGGTTTGGGAGAATTCAGGTTCAAATCCCCACTCTGCCATGGAATCTTGCTAGGTGACCTTGGGCCAGTCACCTACTTCACAAGGTTGTTGTGTGGATAAAATTGAGGCGAGGAGAACCATGTGAGCTGCTCAGGATCTCCATTGGAGAGAAAGGTGGGATATAAATGAAGCAAATAAATAAATAAAACATTTAAACATCTTTTCTTTATGGAAATAAATATACAAAATAATCCTTTGCTGAAGGGTTAATGGCTTAGTGGAGTGCTTTTATTATTGGTTTGTGTTTATACATTCAATTCACCTAGTAGTTTTCAAAGCTTTGGGAACTTTTTCCAAATCACACTGTGAAGCCATGTATTATTATAGAAAAAAACAGGGACTCACAAGAAACTTGCTGTAGCAGCCATCCCATTCCCACTGATTTTGCTTTCTCACCTCTCTCCCACCCCTTTACCCACTTTCTATCACCTTCTCTTAGTATTTTGCTTTTGTTATGTACTTGGACCGCCACTGGGGGTCTGCGGTTATTGTAAGGAGCATGGCTCCACTAAACAAAGGGAACCCAGGATCTTAGTCCACCAATGGTACCTTTGGCAGGAAATTCAAACCCTCCAATGGGAATGTGGGTGTGCCGGGTGGTGTATAAAGTTGGCCTTGCAGGGCCGGTTAGCTAGTTCTTGTGTGTAGTACAATAAACACGTCTAAACACATGTCGTAGTCCAAGTCCTCCATGCGGCAAACCCAGTACTTTACAGCTTTCTAGTTCTACCTCCCCAAATTCCTACTGTCACATGCTGTCTCTCTCTCTTTCCCTCTCTTTCTCCACCCCATCACTCTTTCTCTCCCAATACATACTGTCACTCTTTTTCTCCCTCACCAATGCCTGTCAGTCTTTCTCTTGTTCTCTGTCCTGCTGTCCCTCCCTCCCTTTCTTTCTACCTACCTACTGTTACACTCACTGACATATTTCTTTCTCCTCCCCCTCCTCATCCTCCCCTGCTGGAGGATGAGCTACAACTCCATCTCCTCCCTGCCTGGTAAAGAGAGTGAGCCATGACTCCTGTATCTGCCTGCAGCTTCAATGTCCTGGTGGAAACACACTCAGAAAAGCTGTGGCTTCTACTCATCTGCCCTCCTGCAGCTTCACTGCATCAGCAGTGGCAGTGACTCCTTCCCAACCTGCCTGCAGCTTTGTTGTCTATATGGCAACAGCTCCTCCCCTGCCTGCCTGCAGGAGCATGGTCTGCACATGCACAGGCAACTCTCTTGTCTTTTGCTAGATTTAAACCTCCCCTCCATGTTTTTTTTTCAAATTTTCACATATTTTGCAAACCCATGGTTCCCCCAAGTTTGCAGAAAAATCTCTCTATGACCCTGATCCACAGATAAGACAATAGTTAACTTTTTATGTATAAAAGTGGGTACCTGCAAGAAACTTGTTGGAATGAGCATTCAATTCTCCCTATTTTTCCTTCCTCCCCTCACTTTTATTAGTTTTCTCTGTCTTTCACACTCCTCCTCTTACTTTCTCTCTCTCTCTGTCCCCATGCCTACTGCCACTCTGTCTCTTTTTCTTTCTGCCTCCTTCACCTCACCTCATCTCTCTCTCTTTCTGTCTCTTTTCACTCTCTGTTTCTGCCCCAGTGACAGTATCTCCCCAGGCCCGTAGCTACCGTGGGGCCCATGGGGTCTGCCCCCCCATGGTTTTTATGGGCCCCTCACTCAATCATTGGCTCCCTCCCTCCACCAGCCCCCTCACCCTCAATCAATCGCCTGCCTGACAATGTCACTCCAGCCCCAGCCCCTGTTCCCCTTCAAGCCGGTTGTGCTTTGCCTCTCCCCGATGTAGCACAGTTATTTTTTTCCCCCCAGCACAGGGCCCCAAAGAATCCTCCCTGCCAAGGACACTGGGCTGCTGTGGCTTCTGCCTGGGTTCCAAGAGGACTGCTCTCTTTCTCTCTTGCTCTCTTCCTGTCCCCTCCCACCCACCCACCCTGTGCTTGTCCATAGGCTTTCCTGGAGCAGGAGGGTGGGCAGAAGCATAGAAAGAGAGGTGGGCTAGATGAGGCAGGAAAAATTTGCCGGTCCTCTGGAAAAGGGCTTTTCCATGTGGCAAGGCCAGAGAGGGGAGGAGAAAAAAGAAAGAAAAGTGTCTACTGCTCTCCTTGTGCTGGGGACTCCTATGGTGTATTTAGTAATGGAGGCCGAGGTGGGTGAGTTCTGGGTACACGACACCAAGGGAAGAGAGTGGGTGGGGGCAGAGGGAAGTGCCTCATGCTGTATCCAGGGCAGAGAGGGGAGAGAAAAATGCCTGTGGTATATGTTTGGGGGGGTCCTTTCCCTTCCCTACTGCTTTGGATGGGTGAGAGTCATCCCCGGGGCTCTGTGGCACAGGCATGGTGCATCAGTGTGTGTGTGAGAGTGGGTGGGGAGTTCAGTTTGATTTCCAATGAGCTGTGTGTGTGTGGGGGGGGCAGAAATGCCTGTGGTGTGGTTGCAGGGGGCTCCTTTCCCTTCCCTTTAGTGTATGTGTGTGTGAGAGTTGGGGGGGGGCACTCCAATTTCCCAGCGAGCAGGGGAAAAGAGAGAGAAATGCCTGTAGTGTGTGTTGGTGGGCTCCCTTCCCTTCCTTTCCCTATTTCTTCGGGCTGACAAGAGGCATTCCTGGGGGTTGGGCTCTGTGGCGCAGGGCTGACACTTTAGTGCATGTGTAAGTGGGGGTGGGGGAGTTCTGTTGGATTTTAGTACAACCGAGAAAGGCATAGCAGGAAGGAGAGCACATTTTTAAATCAGCCCTCCCCCCAAAAAAAAAATGTTATGAGGGGATCAAGTTGGCTATGGGGCTGCCTCTGCAGTAGCAAGGGGGGGGGGCAGCCCATCCCTGGATTTTCTATTGCTCTCCCCAACTTCTATATCCCCTCAAGTATGCCTTTTGATGTTCTTTTCTCTTCCATTTCCAAGTCTTTTCTGCCTATTTCCTTCTCCTCCCACAACATCATGCATTTTAATACCCCCTTTTCAGATTGCTTTTTATGTTCAGCCCTTCCTTTTCTCCCCTCCCCAAACCCCCATTTCAGAGTAGCAAAGCAGCGATCCCAATGCTTCCCTGGCTGTAGTCTTTAACCCATGTTTGCTGTGTGAATCCTTTGCATGTGGTTTATACTGGAGGAAGCCCATCTCTCCTCCTCCTCCCCTGCTTTCAGTTGGTTTTATTTATTAGATTTCTTGGTCTCTCACTCCCCCCAAAAGGTCTTGCTCTTGTAATGTTGTGGCATATTCATTATACAGGTTTATATGTAATGGAACTATCTGCCCTTCGCCTAATATCTGTGTGATTTAGTTTGGTCCTGTTGGGTGGAGCTCTTGTTTCAGTTTCCTTTTGTATATGTTGAATGGACCTAAGAACAGGTTGCTGAGTGAGTACTCTAGCCTGGGAACCCACAGCCAAAGGGGGACATTACAATGTAAGCCTTTGGGCTCCTTTTTAACTGCTGGTGGAAGGGGGATTTGGAACTTGGGGGAAGCAAACATACACAGAGCCTTGCCTTTCCTTTCCTTTCCTTTCCTTTCCTTTCCTTTCCTTTCCTTTCCTTTCCTTTCCTTTCCTTTCCTTTCCTTTCCTTTCCTTTCCTTTCCTTTCCTTTCCTTTCCTTTCCTTTCCTTTCCTTTCCTTTCCTTTCCTTTCCCTTTCCCTTTCCCTTTCCCTTTCCCTTTCCCTTTCCCTTTCCTTTCCTTTCCCTTTCTTTGTTTCCTTTCCTTCCCTTTCCCCCATTTCTTTCTTTCCCCTTTTCCATTTCTTTCTTTTTTGGGGGCACCCTCTATCCATGCCTCAGCTTGGCATTAGGGAGGGAAGGAGACGGGGTGCATCTCAGTGCTGGAAGCAGCAACAGTGTGAGCATTTTTTAAAATTTTATTTAATTTTTTATTTGTTGTGATGTCAATGCACTTTTTGTGATCTCGGTGCACATGTGTGGGGCTTTTGCCCCCCACTTTCCCTAGCCCCCTCCACTAAAATTTTTTTAGCTCCATGTCTGTATCTTCCCCAGCCAGCCAGCCAGCTAGCCACCTAGCCACTTTGCTGCCTCAACAGTGGTGGTGAATCCCTGTTATGTATTGGGATTGAATCATTCCTGATCAAATCACCCCAGAGACTGGCTGAGTTTGGAGCACAAGAACAATAGCCTACCAGGATTCTGAAAGTAACCAGTCTAGTAGTAATGTTACGTAAATAGCGTATCACTGGGAGTGGGGTGTGTTTGGGTGTGGCAATTGCATGCTATTTAACAACACAACACAACAAACCTTTATTGGCATAACCACAGCAGCCTTTGGTACAAAAAAGGCAAACAAGCAAAACAGTTAATTCACTACCCCTTCTGCCAAAAAAGAACTTCTCCTCCTATATGCTCTTTAAAGGAAGTTTGCCACTGCTTCAATGGTATCAGCCCTGTTGGAGGCTGGAAGCTTCATTAACTTACTTTCCTCAGATTTGCCCTCCAGGGATCACAGTATAGGGACGAGGTGATAAGCACGTAAATCCTGGTAAAATCTACAAGTCAGAAGTACATGGTCCATTCCTTCAATCTCTTTTAGCCCACAGGGACATAACCTATCTGGGAATGGTATTTTTTTTTAAATTTCCCATATAACACAGCTGAGGGGAGCACGTTAAAATGGGCCAGCGTGAATACCCTTCTAATATAGGAATTGATCAGACAGGAAAAATACTCTGGAAGCGGCCCGTTAAGAGAAATCTGCCAATGAATGGGAGAGCAGTGTCCAGTAGCAAGACTCTTAAGTTCTTGCATTTCTATATCGATCAATCTCTGTTTAATCATGCCAAAAGCATACTTCTCAGGAGAAGGATCAGATCATCCATGCTGAGCCCCATCAGTGTAATTTTCCCTTCAACACGCGTCAACCAATCTGATAGCTGAGATTCATACAGCATATGAGCAATGAGACTATTAGGCTCACTTCTATAGAGGAGGCGCAGCCAAAATTTAAAAGTTGTGAGCCACGCTTTAGTGACTAAGGATCTGGTTTGTCTCAAGGCATATTGCTGCATAAGGTCCACAAGTTGAGAGCCCTAGAATTTTCCTAAGAAATTTGGATTGGACTCTTTCAACCATTTTATTAAAAGCAGAGATCCAAATTGGGGCTCTGTAGAGTAATTTAGCACATATTTTGTGGTTAAACAACTTGAGAACAGCAGGAATAAATTGATTTCCTTTCATATAATAAAAGTGGGAAATTTCAAGTCCACTGATAGTCATGGATTTTACAACCTCCTTAGTGTGGAACACCCAATTATCATTGTAATGGAAATGTATACCAAGGTATTGGAAACTCTTCACCTGTTTGATAGGATTTCCTCGAACAGTCCATTTAGAGGGTTTCCAACTCTGACCAAACACAATAATTTTTGACTTATCAAAATTGAGGGACAGCAGGTTATTATCACAATATACTGAAAAGTGCATTAGCATCTTTTTCATCCCAACCTTTGAAAGTGACAGAAGGACAGCATCATCGGCATATAACAATAACAGGCAGTGTCTTACTCTCAGCTTGGGGAGATGACCCTTAACACCACTCATAAAGGGTGCCAGAACATTTTAAAAGAGATTAAACAATATTGGAGCCAGGATACAACCTTGCTTGATATCCACTGAAATGGCAATTTTTGGTGTTAGGTCACCTTCTTTTGAGTATCTAACCTGGCAAGTAGTTTCTGAGTAGGGTTTTTTTAAATAAAAAAAGCAGATGTTTATTAATCCCCATATTCAATTTCCTCCACAAGATATTCCTGGGCACTGAATCAAAAGCTCCCTTAAGATCTAAGAAAGCTGCATATAATTTAAGTCCTTTCCCTTTCCTATATTTATTTACTAGATAACTAAGAACGATGCAGTGATCTAAGGCTGACTTGCCCTGACAGAAGCCAATTTGCTCTGGGCCCCAAATCTGCTGGTCTAATATCCAAGATTTCAGCTTATTGACCAAGTGATTGGCATATAGCTTCTCCATAATGGATAAGAGACTGATCGGTCTATAATTATTTGGGAGCTGAGGATCACCTTTTTTAAAGATCGGGACTAATACAGTATTCTTCCAATCATCTGTTATTGCCCCAGGCTGTAAAAAGGGCTGCTAGGAAGGGGGCCCACCACTGAGGAAAAGCCTTAATAGCCTCAGGTGGAATAGCATCAGGCCCTGGAGCTTTTCCCAATTTAAGGGCTGCAATTAAAGATTCAGTCTCCTCAATCTGCACGGGGGCCCAACTTGGGCAATTGTCCAGACAGACGTCAAACTCCACTTCAGGATTGTGCCTGGTCTCCTGGAAAATCATTGTGAAATAATTGTTACAGCCATCGGCTGTAACTAAGCTGTTTACTGACCCCTTTCTTCCCATGGATTCGGCTACCATGGCCCAGAATTTCCTTGAGTCATTATTGATTGTGGCCTGCAAGAGGGGTTTCGAACTTTTAATCATAATTTTTTTTCTGCTTATTCTTATAAAGTTGGTGTAAAGCCTTTTTAGATTCGAAGTATTCTGGAAGGAGATGTGCTAAATTTGACATCCTATAATGTTGGTAAATATCACGTAAGTGATTCTTCATCACCTGACATTCATTGTCGAGCAACCCACACCTAAAGGCTTCCCCACTGCCCCTTTGTTGCTTTATTTGTAGCCTCAAGATCCCAGAGAGATAGTTAACAAGCTTATTGTATAGCACGATCCATTCTAAAGATGTATTCTCAGATAGGCTTACAAACATCTAAATTGCTGGGAACCAGGAGCTTGGCGGTCATCTCCATATCCCTCTGTGACCAAATAACCCTGGGTAGCTTTGGTGACACACTGCCACCTTTAACTCTCTGACAGCCCCTCCTACCAGGACTGACAGAGGCACCCAACCTCAAAGTCAATGGGAAATGGTTGCTTTCAGGTCATTCAGAGATTGCGAAGGCCTTCTACTCTTCCCTGAGGGCCGGTGTGATTGCATGCTATTTTACAGAGCTAAGGCTCTGGAGTCTTGTCTTGCTCTTGCTGAAATAACAAATAAAGTTGAACTGGACTCAAGCCTGCTCATCCATGGAACCCACTATTTAACAATCCCCTATCCATCTACCTGCTCTGTGGCTTCACTGCCTCATTAATTCAGTGACTCTACCACCTGCCCACCTGGCCTAATGAAGTTTTGTCTGTACTTATACAGACAATGCTCTGGTGTGGGCGGGAGGATTTAAACACTCTTCCATTTTAAAAAAGTGTTAAACATTTTCTGCAAATTGGGGTGGGGTCATTCAAGTTTGCCAAAAAATCTGTTTTTTGCCTGTGTGATTCCAATACAGAGATTTCTGTAGGGCCACAGTTGACTATTAGAATATATTATGATATCCTTAGTAATATTCTAGGGTACATAGCCCAGCACTTGCTGTCTATCTATTACATTTTTATCCCATCTTCTTAAGGTGATCAGAGTTGTATACATAATTTCCCCTTCCTCCATGTTATCTTCACAACAACTCTGTGATCTAAGTAGGGCTAAAAGAGAGTAACTGGCCCAAGGTCACTCTCTAAGTGTCATGGCGGAATGTGGTTTTGAACCTGGGTCTCACTAGACTTAGTCTGACACTGTACCATGCTTAATGCTCATCCCCCCAAAAAAGTACACCTGTAACACCTCCAGCACTAGATGCCTATTGAAGGAAAAGATCTACAGTGGTGGGCAAGCTGTTTTTGAGGAAATCTTGTTTACTATTACTAATCTCCATGTTGTGGAACTCCTGACAAGTCTTACAAACTTGATAAGCTCTGGAACATGGTGTAAAATCTATTGTGTTAAACATTAGGCAGGAAACTTCAAGTAACAAAAACAAGAAGGGGAAGGCATGACTTCTTTGAGAAAGAAGGAAACCTAGCGATGGTCTTTAATAAAAAGCATTACACTGAAATAAATGCAGTAAAAAGCAAGGGGGAGTTTCCAAAGCAAAAAAAGAAAAAGAAAGTATTATCCCACCTGGCATTTGGTCTGTAACAGTAGGGCTAAGATTCTCCCTTAAGAGAAAATGTTGTGATACATTTTATTGACTGCAAGTGGTCAAGAAGACCCTTTCTCCCCTTTAAAAAATGTCATCTAAAATTGGTTCCTTTGACAGGTTTGTATCCTCTAGTGCCAATAGTTGGCTTAGTGAAACTGAAAGGAAAATGTCAACTGCAGAATAATGGAAGTTTGTGTTTGGATCATTTTGCTGTATACTCCCACAGTCTGCCCCTTTTAAATTAATAAGGTTTCAAGAATTTTTGTGCATAGCTCTTTGCAGTACTAAAAATCTACTGGCTTGCTTGCTCTGTTTGTATATGCATGATCAATATATTTGAATTTTGTAATTGTGAAGACAATTGTCACAAGTCAATTTGCGAGTAGAATCTTTTTTTTGTTGTTAAAGCATATCAACACTCAAAGGAGGCAAACACGAGGCATATTGGCCTAGCAAAATGCAGAAAGTCATATTGTGTCTAAATCTGTGGGTCTTTGCCAATGTTGTGTTCTCAACAAATTATTATAGCCAACACTGGGAGGGCATTGGCATACGGGTGACAAATCTTGGGCCTGCTGAGGTTTGAAATAGAGTTTTTCCTCTCTAGGACGTTTTCTAAGTAGTCCATCCATAACTGAACTCACCAGTACACGATGACTGGTTCCTCTTTGCTGCCTAACATGCTGGCCAGCATGGTTAGGAGGGCTTGAGGCTTCTCACCAGATGTCTAACCTGCTGTGCATTGTACATTGTACTGATGAAAAGCACTGATGCATTTTGGCTCACAATAGGCCTCACTTCAGTAAAAATTTCAAGATTCAGCATTTGGTCTGGCAGATGGGAAAGCAAACCTACTGCCTAGGGTCGTGGTGAGTACATGGGTATCACTGCTTTCCCATTGTACAGCCTAAGCATAAAAAAGATAAACTTGTGCTTGTTACTGCAGCAGCTGATCTGTGTAGTACTCCTTGAAATGAAGACAGAAAACAGCATTAGCAACAAAATCAATTCCAGACAGTTGATGAATGTCTTTGCCCTGAAGAAGTCCTACTGTGTCTTGAGAATGCTGGGTTTTTACAAGACAGAAAACAACAATTACTTTCTTAATACTGTCTTGTTCCAATGGAATTTTTGCATGTCTTTACTAATCCTGGCCTAACATCATGGAAGTAGAACAAGATAGACTGGTTCAAATGCTGAATGAGTTCCAGATATCCATATATGTTTCACAAAATGATAAGCCTTTAAAAATACCCAATTACAATTTCAAGGAGTAAAATGAGTAAGAGAGTATTTCCATAAACACAATGTACTGTCTTGTCATAACATTAAAATATTCTGCAGCAAACATTTCAGAATCGTGTATGGGGTACTTATATATTTATTTGTACCCCACATTTCAATGAAAAGATCCTCAGGATGACTTAAAAAACAGATTAAATACAATTCAATGCAAAAGTATCCTTATTTAATACCCCTTGGCTCCTCAGATCAATATCAGAGTGTACCATCCATCTGTAGTCCTTAGTTAGCTAATATATAAGCAAAATGTTATTTCTGCCTGGATGCTACTTCTGTGCCCAATGACTGGAGCTGGGTGAGTCTTCTTCTTGATATGGTATTACTCCTGGAATGGAGAGTGTATAGGAACAGATTTTTCTGATTCATTCCTGCAAGGCCCAAATGGCCTAGCTGCTGACATCTCCATGTGACTTTTGTCACCTGCAACAGATGGCATGCCAGATGCCATGCCTGATATCCATATCCAAGCCACTTTGACACCTTGGTTGGGAAAAGCAGACATTGAGGCATCTTCCCAAGCTGGAGGGACACAGATGTCCCAAACATTAACTCATCAAAGCTTCTCTTACATAGCTCCAGTCATGTATGCAATGAATGCCTGTAACTGGATATTTGGGCATGCCCCTTCAACCTCTCATAATTGGGTAAATGGCCATGTTCAATTATGATGGGAAAGGGAGGGAGTTGTGATCACCCTATGAGAAGAGGGACAGAGTTTTCTTGGAAAGAGGGTGTCAGAAGTCCTAACTTAGTCAGCAAAACACCAGGCCTTGTGATGCAAGCAAGGATAGCGTTTATTAAGCTGCAATAGATAGATCACTGAAACAGGTATCTTGTTCAGAATGACTTGGTTACAGAAAGCAAGCGGTTATACAGGGAAGGGGGTGAATGGGGACCCCCCTTCTACCAGACAAAGAATAACATGCGACTGGGAAATCGAAAGTTACTACGCTAATGAACTTCCCATCGCCCCCATTATTTACAGCCAGCTACAACTATGCAAGCGATAGTAGAACTCGCAGCTTGACTCCTCAAGGTCAGAATGTCCAGGCTGCTGGAGATAGGGGTGACCAGAGCTACATTCCTTTCTCACACCCTGAGCGTAAATCAACAACTCCCCGGATTCCAACCTCCTGCCTGTCACGCCACTAAGGCGCCCAGAGCCAACCTCCCCTCCCCTCCATCCATCATGGCAGGGCTACCTGACATGCAGCCCCCTCGAAAACAATCCTACCCCTTTGGTTTGTGGGGGTACAACTTGTGAAACGCCCGGACAAGCCGGGGGGCAGAACATTTTCCGCCTGCACCCACTCCCTCTGCTCCGGCCCAAAGTCAATCCATTCAACCAGATAAAACAAGCGATTGCGAGAGATTTTAGAGTCCAAGATTTGCGATACTTCGTAGTGAGGTTCCCCCCCCACCAGCAGTGGAGGCGGGGTCGGCCGTAGTGGTCGCCATTTGTTCTCTTCAGGCGCTTGGCGTAGAAGCCTTACATGAAAAACAGGATGAACAGACTTTAGAGATTTAGGCAACGCAAGTTCAACAGTTACATTATTAATCACTCTCACAATTTCAAAAGGACCAATATATTTCCAACCGAGTTTGCGACTCGGCTGGATGCGACGCAAATGCTGTGTGGACAAATAAGCAAACTCTCCACATTTTGGAACCCAGGCAAGGTTACGTTTCTTGTCGGCCTGGATTTTGTAAGCATTCTTGGCTTCCTCCAGAGTCTTAGCTAACGAGCCCCACGCCTCTTGCAAGTGTTTGCACCAGTCTCCAGCGTCTCCCGCCGGGAGGTCGGGAGAGTTTAAAAATGGAAGAGGCGGGGCGTCATATCCATGTACCGCTTTAAACGGGGACATTCCTGTTGACGAGTGCTGAGTATTATTGTAACAGAACTCAGCTAAAGGCAAAAGCGAATGCCAATTGTCCTGCTGAAAGTTGGAAAAACACCGCAAGTATTGTTCCAAAGTCTGATTCACACGTTCGGTCTGCCCATCTGACTCAGGATGGTATGCACTGCTTACCCCCTCTCCACCCCAAGCAGTGACATAAGTTTGCTCCAGAATCGTGAAACGAACTGAACCCCTCTATCCGAGATCACCTTGTTAGGTAAAGTGTGGAGCCTCACTACGTGTTGCAAGAACGCAGAGGCTAGTTTCTTAGCAGAGGGGATGGTGGCAAACGGAACGAAGTGCGCCTGCTTAGTAAACAGGTCCACTATCACCCATATAACAGTTTTTCCCCCACTCGGGGGTAGGTCCGTAATAAAATCCATAGAGATTACTTCACATGGCCGAGCCGGCGTAGGGAGGGGTTGCAGGGCCCCCGGGGGTTTACCAGGCCGAGGTTTACTCATCAAGCACGTTTGACAAGCTGATGTGAAGAGTGAAACATCCTTTCTTAGCCCTGGCCACCAAAACTGTCTTTGTAGGAGCTGGAGTGATTTTACAAACCCCGTGTGCCCAGCCAGCTTTGATCCGTGCGCCCAACCCATCACCTCCCCCTGAGAGACCGTGGGACAAAGAGCTTGTTATTTTTAGTCCAGCAGCCATTCGCATCCCGGGACATTCCTTCTTCCCCCGCCACCTCCTCCTCATCCGCGTCCGACAGTTCAGTGGCGAATTTCACCGCCCATTCGTTGGGAGGAGGGTCTTGCGACAAGGGGGAACGTTTGGCCTGCCTCCGAGTGGTTACCGCCCCTCCTAACTGGGAGGGAGTGAAAACCGAGTCATGAATCTCCTCCCTCTTGCTATCGTGTTGAGGGAGGCGTGACAGTGCATCGGCTAGCGAGTTAGATGTCCCCGGGAAGTGGTGCAGTGTGAAATTAAACTTAGAGAAGAAATCGGCCCAGCGGAGCTGTTTGGCGTTCAAGGAACGGGGGAGCGGAGCAGCTCGAGGTTTTTGTGATCAGTCCAGACCTCGAACGGGACTCGCGCCCCCTCTAGCCAATGGCGCCAGGTAGCCAGCGCTAAGCGGATCGATCCCGCTTCCTTTTCCCAAATCGACCAATTCCGTTCAGTATCGTTAAATTTTCTAGACACATAGGCAAGGAGGTGCAATTTGCCATCCTCCCCCTCTTGGAGGATCGCCCCTCCCATAGCAACGTCTGATGCGTCAACTTGGACAATGAATTTTTTAAGTTCGTTCGGGTGGGCTAATACAGGTTCCGACGTAAAAAGGGCTTTCAACTTGTCAAAAGCTCGCTGGCACTCAGGTGACCACACTAGTTTAGCTCCGGGCCGAGTGCATTCGGGTGGCTTCCCCTTGGTTTTCAGTAGGTCAGTCAAGGGAAGGGCCACCTTGGCAAGGTTCGATAGGAATGATCTATAAAAGTTCGCGAATCCGAGGAACCCCTGGAGCTGCCTCCGCGTTTTGGGAGGCTCCCACCCCACCACATCCTTAATCTTGTCAGGGTCCATCTCAATCCCCCTTTGGGAAATGCGGTAGCCCAGAAAGGGGATTTCCGTTTTGTGAAATTCACATTTGGACAGTTTGGCAAACAGTTTATGCTTGTGCAACGTTTGTAATACTTCCCGCACCAGTTTCACATGAGACTTCATGTCGGGGGAATATAAAAGAATGTCATCAAGGTAAACAAGGACCCCCTTGAACAAATACTTGTGCAACACCTCGTTAATCAAGTTCATGAAGACCCCAGGGGCCCCTTGGAGCCCGAAAGGCATGACTAAGTATTCAAACTGACCGAGGGGTGTGTTGAACGCCGTTTTAAATTCATCCCCCTCTCGAATCCGGACTCTGAAATAGGCATCCCGGAGGTCTAGCTTCAAGAAAATTTTCCCCCAGCCACTGCAGCCAATAAGTCTTTTATGAGGGGCATGGGGTAAGCGTTTGTGTTAGACACTGCATTCAAGCCGCAATAGTCGGTGCAGAGTCGCAACCCCCCATCCTTTTTTTTCCGAAAGAGCACAGGAGCCGCAAACGGGGAGGACGCAGGCCGTATAAAACCCCTACTGAGGTTCTTGTCAATGAACTTCCTCAGTTCCACTTTTTCCGAGGGGCTCATAGAGTACAATTTTCCTTTCGGTAACTTTTGGTTGGGCAAAATTTCAGTTGCGCAGTCAGAGTTCCTATGGGGGGTAATTCATCGGCCTCCTCCTCCCCAAAAACAGGGGCCAGGTCGCGGTACTCGGGGGAATACCTTCCAGCTCTGCGTCCGCCACCCCCGCCGTCACTAGGAGTTGCCCCCTGCCATGGGTCCCCACTCCTTCTTCCATAAGTGGGACCTGCATTTCTTGGAGATGAAATTTACCTTCCCCTCCCCCATAGTACGTGAGGATCGTGATCAAAAAACCATGGACTCCCTAGAACCAAGGGAAAACGAGCTGAAGGGGTAACCACGAAAGGTCTTTCCTCCCAGTGTTGCCCGAGTCCCACCCGCAAGGGTACAGTCTCGTATTTACAGGGTTCTTTCATGGTGGACCCGTCCATTTGAGTAAAAATCAAGGGGTCAGTTAATTTAACAACTTTTGCCCCTAGTCCCGTGATTAGTGTGGGGTTGATGAGGTCTCTCCCACACCCAGAGTCAATGAGAGCTCGTACTCTCACATGGGTCAATAGACCCGGGTCCATTAGAGTCACTGTGAGAAAGAAAAGAGAGGGGGTTTGCTCACCGGGATTTGCGCCTGGGAGTGTGGGACCTGCTGTTCAGCACTGTTTACAGCAGGTCCGGCTCGTTTCCCTGCGGCACGGTCTCGCCATCAGATGAGTCGGATGCCTCGCTGAGCGGTTTAGCTTGCAGAGCTTTCGCCCCCTTCGGTTTCGCCACCTGTTTTGGTGTGGATGTGTCAAACTTCTTCTTGACTCCTTTCGATGCTCCGGGCGATGCAGAAGACGTCGGGCAGTTCGCGGCGAAATGGCCCCCTTCTCCGCATTTGAGGCACAGACCTTGCTTCATCCTGAGTTCCCTTGTACCGTCCCTCGGCTTCGGGTTCGGAGCAGGTGGTTTCCCTCTCGCGGTCGGTGTAGGGCCCCTGTTGGCCATTGCTGCGGTGTCATCCAGTTTGATGGTCTTCAGCCGGTTCTCCATCGTGATGGCGGCTTGAATCCATCCGGTGAGGGTGTTCGGGTCTTGATTCCTGGTGACTTCCCGGCGGATCTCTGCATTGAGTCCCCATTTGTAGAAGTCTAGGAGGTTTCCTTCCCCTCGGAGTTTGGCGGCGCATCTGCGGAACTCCGAGGTGTAGTCTCTCACCGACCTCGTGCCTTGTTTGAGGCTTCGGATCGTTGCCTTGGCTGCTTTGGTAGAATGCACGTCTTCGAACTGCTCTTTCATGGCCCACATGAAAGAGTCGATTTCCCGCAGCTCGCGCCCATCGTCTTGGTGGAGCCCCACATACCAGTCAGCAGCCGCTCCTTCAGGTGGGCTGCTATGACATCAACCATCCGCTCTTCTCTCTGGAATAGGTGGCCCCAGGTCTCGATAAACCTCTCGGCTCGCACCAGGAAGAATGGGAATTTCTCGGGGTCTCCATCAAAGTCAGCGTCCAGGAGTTCTGTAGGCTTGGGCGGCAAGAACCCCCAAGGACGAGGGGGTGGTTGCCCCGGCGGCCCATGCGGTCCTGGCCCCGCTGGTTGTTCCGGCGGCCCGGCCGGCACGTTCCCCTGATCTTGGTCCGGCACCGGCCGCTGATCGGGGGGACCTGGGCTGGCGGTTCTTCGCGCCTCTGCCGCTCTCGCTCTTCCCGGATGCCCTCCGCGATCATCTGTGGGATGCGGGCGAGGGATTCGTCCAGGAAGCGCATCAGGCGGTCTTGGCTCAGCTCTCCGCTCCATCTCCTCCTCACCACGGCACTCTCCAGGGTCTCGGAGTCTCGGCCGGTTTCCTCCAGGGCTTCCGCCGTGATCAGCTTTCGGACCGACCTCTCGGGGTGGCTCATCCCCATGGAAGCTCTCGGGGTCCCAAACCACGTCTCGTGGGTTTCAGCCAGGGGTTTCACCCAGTCCCGTCTGCGTCCAACTCGGGTGGTCACCCCCCATAGGCTGCCCCATACGGGTCTCCGTAAGGCCCTCCAAAGTCGTACTCCAGACCCCAATGTCCCGGCACATGTGTGTCAGGGGTCTCTTTGGGCACGTCTTTCCCGGGAGGCTTCTTCTCCTTTTCGTCTTCAATTGGGAGAGTGTCTTCTTCTCCGCCACTCATTTTGGAATAGCGGGTTTACGACCAGTCCCGAAAGTTAATGATGATTCTGAACAAACTGTCAGAAGTCCTAACTTAGTCAGCAAAACACCAGGCCTTGTGATGCAAGCAAGGATAGCGTTTATTAAGCTGCAATAGATAGATCACTGAAACAGGTATCTTGTTCAGAATGACTTGGTTACAGAAAGCAAGCGGTTATACAGGGAAGGGGGTGAATGGGGACCCCCCCTTCTACCAGACAAAGAATAACATGCGACTGGGAAATCGAAAGTTACTACGCTAATGAAGTTCCCATCGCCCCCATTATTTACAGCCAGCTACAACTATGCAAGCGATAGTAGAACTCGCAGCTTGACTCCTCAAGGTCAGAATGTCCAGGCTGCTGGAGATAGGGGTGACCAGAGCTACATTCCTTTCTCACACCCTGAGCGTAAATCAACAACTCCCCGGATTCCAACCTCCCGCCTGTCACGCCACTAAGGCGCCCAGAGCCAACCTCCCCTCCCCTCCATCCATCATGGCAGGGCTACCTGACAGAGGGCCCCTTTCTGAGAGTGAGTTCCCTTTTGGATTACATACCTGCAACATGGAATTTTACTAGTGGGCAGCAAGCTGGCCTTAACTGGCCACTGCAATCATGTGGCACATCCTCAAGATTCCCTGGTACCTATGAACTATCTGGTAACTATGAATATCTCTATGTATAGTTAGAGCTGAACAAGCTATAGATCTTATTTGTTTTTCTACCTCTGCAAGTCTTATGAAATATGCATGCTTCTGCTTTGATTAAAGATAATATTTCCTCAATATTATCTGAGTTTGCTTCTTGTGTTGCGACTGGGTTCTAAGCCTAGACCCTGTGCCTAAGCTGTTTGCATAGAAGGCTACCACTGTGTGTTAATTATCTGCAGCTCTGGCACAGAGCTGATAACTTGCTAAGTCCTCTAGACCAGGCAGGAGTTTAGATCTCTGCTCCTGAGCCTTTGGTGAGGACCCTGATATAAGAGATCTTGGTGGCAGACTACTGATTTAAGTGTTCCTGAACATATGGGATTTTGGTATCTCTCATTCCTCTCATTCCTGGACTAGCATGAGGGAGGAGTAAAATCCTGTACATGCTGGCAGAGTTCAGGAGTTGTGCCTCTCTTATCCCTGGACTGGGCTCTGAGGGGTTCAAAACCTGTACAGAGAGTATGTAACTTCCCAAGTGGATGTTGGACTTCTAAGTGATGGCTGAGGCCACAGTGTCCTCTTCAATTATTCCACGAATAAACAGTGCGTATATAATATTTTCAACAACACTAAGAAAAAAATGATCATAAATGTTTTCATATTATTTTTCTGCATGATTGTGTGCCCACTGGGTATCCCATGTGGGAATTTTTGCAATCTTTGAGCCAGACCCTGGATTCTCCCTATGCTCACTGTCTGCTACACAGAAGGGTCTTCAACAAGAAGACTATCTTAAACACCTGTGTTAGATGGCACAAACCTTAAATTTAAAAGTCAAAGACCACAGCTCAGGAGCTCTCTACACTGCTAGCAATTGCAATTCAAGCAAGTCATAGTTGAGGCCTTTAGTTCATCAGAATCCCAGCTATTTTCTCTTCTCCAGGGCCTTAGCCCAATTATAGTTTTTGGACCCAGCAACATCAGGTGAGGATGACATCCAATTAGAACACATTTTCAAGAGAAGCCTCTGGAAAATTACCTTATCACTCCCTGTTCTCCCCCTCCTATGACGCGAACTACAGGTTCTCGTGAGAAGCTAATTACCACACTTCCATCTCTGGCCTAAAGATGATAAGAACTGTGTGGACCAAGAGACCAACTAGGCAGGATGGTCATTTGAACCCTTGAGGGGAGGCCAGGGTGCTTTGCCTCACACTTTCCTCTCCTTCCCTCCCACCCTTCCCACTCCTGTTGCTTCAGCGGAGATTGAAAGCAAATGAATCCCAAAATGTAGTAATTAATAATAACAACAACAATAATAGTTGACTTGGCAAGATAAAGGATGAAACAGTTGACGACATGGTCAGTGCCTGCAGCAACTGAGTCATACCAGCAACTGAGTCAATAATAAAACTGTGCTTTAAGCTTTTTGACTGGTGCCCGTTTAGGAAATTTGCTGTTTATTATTCTGTTATCAGTACACCAAGGCACTCCAGCAATAACGTTAATTAGAAATAAGGCCCGTTGTGGAAATACATACAATGAGCTCTAGAAAGAGGCTCTGGAAGAGTGCCAAGGCCTTGGACACTCAGTGTCAATTTGCTGTGGTGACCTCAGCAGGGTATAATGACACAGAGTCCACCATTTTCTTCAGAGGAACTGATCTCTGTTACCTGAAGAGCAGTTGTAATTTTCAGCGATCTCTAGCCCTCACCTGAAGATTGGAAACAATTGTTACCTAGGAGGAAATAGATGGTTTGGAGGGTAGAGTCTATGGCATTGTACCTGTCTGAGGTCCCACCCCTCCTCAAACCTCACCTTCTCCAGGCTCCACCCCTCAAATCTCCATGCATTTTCCAACCTGGAGTTGGCAACGCTATCTCCTTCCCAGGCAAGCATCAACCTGCCATTATCTGCCCCTCTAATTTCAGCTTTCCATCTCCTCCCCCCTCTCTCCTGGAGATCAGTTGTAATTCTGAGTGATCTCCACCCCTCCCCTGGAGATTGGCAACAGTGGTTCCCCAGGAGGGAATGGCTGGTTTGGAGGGTGGAGTCTATGGCATTGTACCCGTCTGAGATCCGACCCCTCCTCAAACCCCACCTTCTCCAGCTTGCATCCCTCAAATCTCCAGAAATTTCCCACCTGGAGTTGGCAACCCTATCTCCTTCCCAGCCACTCATCAGCCTACCTTTATTTCCCCATCACTCTTCAGCTTTCCATCTCTCCCCCACCTGCAGCCTCATCCGTGCTCTGAAGCCCTGACTGCCATGTCACATTGGTTGTCATGGGGGGGGACATCTCAGCAGGGTATAATGACACAGAGTCCACCATTTTCTCCAGGGGAACTGATCTCTGCCATCAGGAGACCAGTTGTAATTCTGAGTGATCTCCAGCCCTCACCTGGAGATTGGCAACAGTGGTTTCCCAGGAGGAAAAGTAGTCTTTCTCTGCAATGGGGACCAAAGCAGCTTACATCATTCTCCTCTCCCCCTTTTGACTTGCACAACAACCCTGTGAGGTAGGTTAGTCTGAAAGTCTGTGACTGGTCCAAAATCACCCACTCAGCTTCTACAGCAAAAACCTGGATCTAGCAGCCCCTGGTCTAAAGCACTGACTGCTACACCTAGGGTAGACAACCTCCAGGTGGAGCCTGAAGATCACCAGGTATCACAACTGAACAGATCTCTTCCCCCCACCCCCGGAGAATATAACTGCTTTGGAAGGTGGGTTTTATGACATTCTGTTCAGATGAGGCCTCTCCCCTCCCCAAACCCTAGTTTCCATAGACTCTACCAGAAAATCTACAGAATCTCCCTACCTGGAGTTGGCAACCCTATATTCAGGACTGGCCCCAATGAGTTTCTCACAAAGGCCTGCAAAGGGTTTCCTTCCTTTGTCTGAACCAAGCTTGGTTGCCTACTGTGGCAAAACGGGCTCCAGTTTACCACTCAGCTGTTTGCCTCCCAACCTTGTCCTGTGGGCATATCTCATTCCTTAAATTCACTGCCACCACACACTGAATACTCACTGCCTTTTTAGAGGGACAGTGAGACCCCTCTGGCCAAATCTACCTATTTGGAGATGGAATCCCCAATGTTTGGGGGATCCCTAGAAAGTTGGCAACCCAAGAGTCTGGCCTTTCCTTGCTTCCCTGGGCTACCCCCTCCCTTTGGTATTGTGTAGAGCAGGGGAGGCTATGTGGTCAGAGCACAACACAGATTAGTAGTCCAAATAAAATAATTTATTTAACTTTTTACACAATTATGGAGCACACACACACTAAACAAATAAGGCAGAACCATAAGAGTAAGCACACACTATGAACCAACAGGGCATAACTCAACAGGGGTTAAATGCAATCCTCTTTCCCTACACACAGTACTCTCTACCTCTGGAGGTTGTGGGCTCAGGATAGGATTTCTTCTTGGACTGGCCTCTGGCTCTGCTTCAGCCTCTCTCTCTTGCCCAAGAGAGCAGGGAAATTTCCATTCATTCCGCAGTCCAGCCGTCTGTGGAGTGGCAAAATTTCTGCTGCCTCCCAGGGTTCCCCCACATCTCTGGCTTGTGGCCTGGACAGGCTGGTCAGCACAGGCAACAGGAGCCTTTCCTAATCTCCTGTAGGACGAAGACTGCCTCCTCCTTGGATGTCTATATTGATGCCACCGCACCCCTTGGGACAGTCCCTGTTTTCCTGCACTTTTTGGCCTTGGGGCAGCTGGGAACTGTAGGCCAGCAGATGAGGAAGCCCCATTCAACCCAGTGAGTGATACCCCCTCTGCAGGCCCCTCTCTGGAACTACAGCTCAATGAAACCTTATGGGGGAACATTTTAAACAAACAACCACAGATGGCAGCCATCTTACAAACACAGGTAACTGCCAATCTGTGAGTGGTCCAAAATCACGGCTTCCACAGCAAGAACCTGTGTCTGGCAGACCCTGCTCTGAAGCGCCAACTGCTACACCTAGGGTAGCCAACCTTCCGGTGGAGCCTGAAGATTGATGGGTATCCCAACTGAACACCCTGGAGAAAATAACTGATTTGGATGGTGGCATTATGGCATTCTATTCAGCTGAGGCCTCTCCTCTCCCCTCCCTCCAAACTCTGGCTTCCTTATATTGGCTTCCTTAGACACAGAATAGTCAGGAATTTCCCAATCTGGAGTTGGCCACCTTAGTCATGACTGGCCCCAATGAGTTCCTTACACCAGCCATTGAGGGGAAAGTTAGTCCCACACAGGAGGCAAGCCAGAAGCATCTTCGTTAAGAGAGAAAGCCATTTGCCAGTAATTCTGACAGGGCAGAGTGGCTGAAGGGGGAGTGAGTGGGGAAGATGAGCAGACCCAGCACCCAGCCAATGGCACACAAGTACTCTTTAGTGGTGGCTGATGGGCCAATGGCTGAGGGAGTGCATTGCACAGCCAATAGGAGAGCTGGAAAGTGCCACTCCACTTCACAATTATATATAAGGAGAGAGGAGAGGTAACAAAACTATATTTATGCTTTTTGACTGGTGCTCATTTAGGAAACTCACTGTTAATCATTTTGATATCGCATTGATCACTGTATAATTGGAATACCATTATAGAAGAAATACAGACATGACCATATGATGTAATATACTCCTGAAGAAGCGGCTGAATGAAATGAAGTGTTAATCCAGAGCCTTCATTGGTGTTATATATAGTAGTTGTACTCCACTTTCCTGTTGAATTGTGGTGTTATATAGAGCAGTTGTATTTTATAATTTTATAATTTATAATAATTTTGTTGAATTATTACCTGAATTATTATTGATTTGTATTGATGTATTGTATTCCATACGTACCTGCTGGATTGTGTTATATTGACTATTTGTTATTCTTTGTGATAAATGGTTAACTTTATGTGTTAAGCGTCTCATCCCAAGCTTTTTTTTTCTCTTTTCCTTTATGGTTTTGCTGGGTGGTCTCTTTGCGTGTATGTATATACATACACACATATACAAGTGGGAATCCACAAAGACTTGTGGAAGGCATCTCATTTTCTCCTCCCCCACTATTTCTTCCTTTGCTTTCCTTAAAGCCCCCATAGCCTCTCCCCTTTTCCTGATTCCTTCTCCCATTTCCACCCAACAGCCAGCCTTTGTCTCCAGGTTTCCCTCTCCCCCCAGTAGCCTCTACATAGGAAAACTGTAGTCCAGTTGTGTGGTGCTGGCCACTGGGCCAGGCCTACTTGCATTGTAGGGAACCCACAAGGAGTTGTGGGTGGCACCTTGCATTCTCCTGTATCCTTGTTCCCATACTATTTCCTCTTTCCATCCTCCTGTCACCCCTCTTAAGACCTACCACCTCACCGATGTGGGAATACGTGGGATAGCCTTGCAGTAGTTGGTTTCATTTCTCCATGATCAGGGTCAGAGGGTGGTGTCCCACAAGGGATGATCCTTTCACCCGTCTTGTTCAACATCTATATGCATCCCCTTACCCAGCTGGTGTGGAGTTTTGGGATTGTCATGGGTTGGGTTGGGCTGGACCAGGAGGCAGGAGTCAGGTCTGGACCAGGGGTCATAGCCAGAAGAGACAGAACAGGAGCTGGGTTGAGAGTCCAAGAGAATAGTCATCCAGAGCAGGAGGTCAGGAAGCCAGGAAGCCAAATGGGAATGAGGTGCGGAGACCCACCGGAACTGAGGGTGGGCGCGAGTTGCTTCCACCGACTTTTTGCTTCCACTGAGAGCCCAACCCCAAGCGGGAGCTATATACGCTGCACCACTCCTGTCAGTACTTAGGGATCGGCACAAGCTTTCCCTGCTAGCATGAGTCTTGGCGGTGGGTTGCTAAGTCCCTGAGGAGCCACTCCCTCAGCTGAGCCACCCACGGAGGTGAATCAGGTGGGCTTTCTATTTGCATCTGTACCTCATCAGCTGCTGCAAGACTGGCTCGGGTGCTGGCATCGGCAAGCTGTCAACTCTCAAGGAGTCGGAGCAGCCGGCTTCCAGCTCTGGTGATGCTGATAACTTTGGCTGTGCTACCAACTTGGGCAGGGGCCTGGCATAGTCATCATCGTCCATGACAGGGATGGGGGTTGTCATCAGTATGCTGACAACACTCAGGTATATCTGTTGATGGATGGCCATCTGGATGTCACTGCAATTACACTAGCCAGGGCTTTGGAGGCTGTGACTGGTTGGTTAAAACAGAGTCAACTGAAATTAGATCCATCAAAGATAGAGGTCCTGTACCAGGGCGGGGGGGGGCGGATGGGATCAGGGATCCAACTCCCAACTTTAGATGGAGCACTGTTATCACCAGCAGCAATGGTGAGAAGTTTGGACATGATCTTGGATACCTCACTATCAATGGAGGCCCAAGTCACGAATGTTGCCAGATCTGAATTTTTTCAGCTTCGGCAGGCCAGGCAAGTGATTCCCTACCTGTCTCCTTGTGACCTAGCCACAGTGATGCACACAACAGTCACCTCCAGGCTGAATTACTGTAATGTGCTTTGTGCAGAATTACCCTTGAGACTGACCCAGAAATTGCGGCTGGTCCAGAATGCAGCAGCACCTGTTCTTACAGTAATACCATTAAGAGCACATATACAACCAGTGCTCTGCCAGCTACACTGGCTCCAAGTTGAATTCTGGATCAAGTTCAAGGTGTTGGTTTTGATCTTTAAAGCCCTACATGGTCAGGGTCCAACATACCTTCAGGATCACCTCTCTCGGTGTGTCTCCCAAAGAACATCATGCTCGATGGACCAACATCTGCTGGTGGTCCCTGGCTTGAAAGAGTTCAACTTAGCCTCAACCAGAACCATTTTGGCTCTGTACGGCATTATACCCCACCTTCCAAAGCATTCATTTTCTCCAGGGGAACTTATCTCTGTAGTCTGGTTAACATCTACCCCTCAGAAGGAAGTCTGACTGGATTTTTAAATTTTTCCAGCTTTTGCCAAATCTCCCTGAATTTGGGATGCCAGCTTCCAGGTGGGACCTGGGGATCCCTCAGAATGACAGCACAGCTGCTCCAGTCCACCTTCCAAATCATTCAATTTTTTCCCAGGGGAACTGATCTCTGTAGTCTCGTTAACATTCCACTGAGGTCCTTGTCTTCCCCAGGCTCCATCCCCAAACCTCCAGGAGTTTCACTGCCTGGAGCTGGCAACCCTACTCCCTCCCCCAGTCCCCACTTTAGCCAAGAAGGACCTGGCAACCCTCCCCAGCACATTGGATTGTTATTAGACCTGGATTGCAGTGAGAGCACGCATGTGCGTACACACACGCATAAGAGAATCTGAAAATATTGAGTTGGAAATGCAAGGTAAGTTTTTATTTAAGTCCATAAAACGGAAAGAGAACATCTCCCCACCCCCCACAAATTGAAACTTCTCCCATGAAAACTTTGTTAGCAGAAAAAAAGGTTTTCTGCATCAGAGTTGCTGTTTGAAAGCATCCCATGACTGACACAAGAGTAAATGTACTGAAGCCAGTGGGGCGACTCTTGTGTAAATCTTTCCCCATGTATTCCAAGGAAGAGAGGTAAAGCAATGGAGGCAGAGAGTCCAAGCATCTCTCTGGTACCGCTATGACACTGAAGCTTGAGATTGGTTTAGTGGTCACATAAGAATATTTTAAAAGAACTCTGAGGAAGATCATGCATGAGGTGAAAGGGGTGGAGGAAAGAAAGCCAGGAAGCACTTTGGGCAATTCAAACAGCACACCACAACAATTCAGCAGTGCAAAGAGGGGGTTGAAAATGGAACATCAACAACGGCTCAGACATGCTTCACCAACGGGGGGCTACCTAGTTTGTGTGAAAACATAAATTCTGCAAGCAGCCGGTTACTAAAATGGGCCTGTTTGAAATGACAGAAAAAGACCTGTTAGTAACTAGCAACTAAAATGGAATAGATAGTCTGAAAAGGGAAGGGGAAACAGGAGGAGGGAGAGTGAGAGAGAATAGAATCCTTAACCAATATGGTCACTACCAAAGATTCAGGGTAACAGAACCAGTGACCTCCTTGGAATCCAGATCCAAAATTAATATGAATTTACTTGAACTGCATATCACTAGCTCCATTTGATTTTTGAATGATACAGGTTTGAGGAAGTCTTCTAGGCCCAGTTGCATT
This sequence comes from Gekko gecko, assembly GCA_029375565.1. Lineage (NCBI taxonomy): Eukaryota > Metazoa > Chordata > Lepidosauria > Squamata > Gekkonidae > Gekko > Gekko gecko. The sequence continues at coordinate 147,431,718 of JAPDNY010000003.1, read as the reverse complement.
TTTCATGATGTCCTTAGGAACATCACAATAACTACAGGCCTTTTCAGACTAATTTCAGAGTTCACAGCTCCAAACTGGAACAGAAAAATGAACTTTCTTGTCTCTTAGTCTAGTAGGAATATCTGGACCTGATCCAAATCTCTTCTAGCAATAAGCCTTATATCCACCCCATTCCTACACAAATTACTGAGAGTAAAACCATATCTGATCCCGTGGAGCAGGTCATTGACCACACGCCTTTGGTGGGAATTTGAAACCAGAACCCACTTTGCTATATTAGGCCAGAAAAACCAACCCACCTTCCTAGAGGAAGCTAGAAAATTAGGTGGGGAGGAAGAAGTCCTCTGTAAGGCTGTTAGGTCCACCAACCTGAGGTCCATCCATGAACAGCTACAGCCTGGAATTACAGACAGGCTGCCTTTCCCATACTTAGAAGGAATGGGGTTTTCAGTGAGATGTTGGGAGCATTTAGTTAGTATGAAACTATACTCATCCTTTTATTTCTGTTCTGTATTTTCCAAAAACATTAAAACCTAAATGTATTGACTTTGTGAGAGCTTAGCACAATAAAATTCCTCTCTTCTACATTTTGTCTACCATTGTAATGCCCTAATTTGGAGTGTGTGTGTGTGTGGTTCAGTGTAGAAGGAACAGGGATATATCTCTTCTCACTGTGTGAGACTGATTTCACACTAGCCTTTGTCCCCTGCTGGCTCCTCCTTTCCCTCCACTTCTTCTGGTCAATTTCACACCATTTGTCCCACAGCCGCCTTTTGACCCACAGTTTCCCCCATTTTGCTCCAGCTCAGCTCGATCCTTGATTTTCCAGAAGTTTCCTGTTGCCACGCAGAGAAAAAGTGGGAGGGGGAAGGGGAAGGATTAAGAGGGCAAAGACAGGGGAGTGGGAGGAGGGAGGACACAGGAAGCCACAGGAAACCTCACCAGGAAAATCAAACTCCGGGAGCAGATTGAAAACAGCCATGTGCCAAGAACTCTAATGCGAAATCAGTTTAAATGGTCCAGGGCAAACTGCCCCACCGGTAAACAGGGGTAGGTAACATGTGCGAAATCAGACTGAGTTTACTGCTATAACAGCACCCCTGGAATGATGATAACTATGGAAATGGGAGAGCAGATAGGCATCCTGCCTTTCCATGTATTTTTCACCCTTCCAGTGCTAATAACTTAAATGGCTCCATTTCAACTGGTGATGCCATCTCTTCCACCCCATGACCTTTGTTTGATTAAGTGGTCCACATAGTGGTTATTTCCATTAAAAAAAATGTGAAGATTTGTTCCCATTGCAGCTCTACCGCATGGCATTATGAGGATGTCCTTGAGCCAAATAAAAATGCCTCTGGGTTCTATATTTGCTCCATAGCACTGCATTGACCTATTCCAGGGTGCGTTCAGATGCGCCATTTGAACTGCTTTCAGCACACTTCAGTAAGGGATTTTATATCCATGTTCACACACCCAACATCTGTGCACCATCCCCAGCCGTCGCTTTCCAGATCAAACCCCCTTTAAAATGGAGTATTTTGATATCACTTACTCAAGTGGTATTTTCCTGATTCTCTGTTTCGAGCTGCACTTTTCTGTTGTCTGATCGCTCCGGTGTTGAGCCACTTCTGGTTGCTTCAATCCCCTCCCCTTTGGAAAGCTGTTGCGGAAGCCTCAGGCTTCCGCTTTTTGTCCACCATTTTTTTTAAAGCCTCAGCAGTATGTGCATGGGTTAGTAAAAGCTCCTGAGTTAGTAAAAGCAAAATTTGAATGGTGCCTAGTTTAAGCATTTAGACGAATTCGGGATCTCACAGAGGCCAGTTTCGGGGGTAAAAGTTTCATCTAAAGTGTTCATTTAAAGTCTGAAGGGAAGTGTGGAAATCACTGTTCTGCACATGCATGAAAATTTTAGTTCTAAAGATAGCTGCCTGTGCACATGTGCAAACTGAGAGGGGAAAAAACCCACTGATGCACGGTCCCAGCGGGGAGTGATATGGCTGCACAGGGATCCAGAACAAGGAGGTCAGTGTGATCATGATTCTCCAGATTAAAAAAAAAAAAATGGATCGGACTGGAGCAATTTACACCGCTCCCAGCATGCTGTCTGAATGCACCCCCAGTCTTCTGTGACATATAGACCCAGTTTCTAAGAGGGTGTAGAAAAGACACAGAAGTTTCCTGTTGCCGCGCGGAGAAAAGTGGGAGGGGGACCCAGTTTCTGAGAGGGTGTAGAGAATGCACAGTTCCTGGTCTGTAACATTCAGGCATCTCAAACCAATTAATTCTTCATATTGCCAGTTATCTTGGTGTAGAGAAAAAGAAAATGTACTTGAACACTAGGAGCAAGAGTTACATACGGCATGCATTTTCATAGGACATAGAACAAATAAATGGACACTATGAGATACCATTTTTATTAGAGCCAAGACAAGAGTGTGCATTATTTTGCAAACTTTAGGGGAAAGTTGCAATAAACACAATAGCAATTCTTTTGAAAAAGTGCATGTTGGCCTCATTTTCACTTGTTCTCAGTTACTTTCAGGAGCATCATAGTCAAATCTGACTGGCTGTTTACATTTTATCCTGTTTACTGTGTGATTCTTGATTGCACAGGACTAATCCACAAAGGAAAGAGAAGCAACAGTCATGGCTAAAAGGGAGCAAAGGTGCCAACCAGGATGGAGGGGGAAATAAAAATGCAATGGAGAAAAACAAGAGTGTAATTTAAAGGGAGGGGGGATGGGAGCCTTTTGCTGATTTCTAAAACAGCTCTTTTTAAGATTAAAATCACTGAAATTTTTTTAAAAAAAGGTGTTTGTTAAAAAAAAGGCTAAAACTGAATATTTTCAAGATGTGTAAATTAAGCACATACATAGATGAAGCTACCTTATACTGAACCAGACCCTTGTTCCATCAAGGTCAGTTTTGTCTATTTAGGATGGCAGCACCTCTCCGGGGTCTCAGGCTGAGTCTTTCACACCACCTACTGCCTGATCCTTTTTAACTGGAGATGCCGGGAATGGAATCTGGGACCTTCTACATGCCAAGCAGATGCTCTACCACTAAGCCACAGTGGTTTTAAATTAGTTACTTTTGGCTGCATCACTTCTATTCCAATAGCAATCCTTTAAAATATTGTTAGGGAGCACTCTTCTCCTTCTATAAATGAGTTCAAAGTGAACAGACTGGGATCAAGCGGTGTACTTAAATATTAAATGCCAGTACAGTACTAGATGATTTTGTGCATCTTTAAGCCGCTTATTTTGATAACTTTCGCAACATTTGCACAATCTCTTTCATTTGTTACTGTTAATGGTCTCATGAAAGCAATAGGATTCATATGAGTAAAGGCTGAGAAAGTGTTTGAAAAATCAGGTCTCTTAGCTAAACAACAATGTAATGAAACTATATTCTGATGTGCTCTATTCTGTATCCATGACTAATATACATTGCGAGTCAATTTAATTCACCACTTACAAAGCCTTGTTCAGTCAAGGCTCCCAAAGATCTCTTTCAGACTGAATTAACTAAAGCTAAGAGCACTCTGAAATAGTTGCGGTGGGGGGGAGGGTTGGCTTCATTTTGCAGTTGCAAAAATCAAAGTTCAAGGAGCTAAATCAAGCTAGCCGGGACTGTAAAGCAAGTAGAAAAGCCCAAACTACTCTCTCATCAACTTCACAATAACCCCAGATTACCAGAGAATTTTGTTTCATCAGCACTTATCACCTTTTCACAAATCTAGAAATATGTCTCATCGTTGCTTCATTGACCAGTATGTTATTCCTTCTAAATTAATTGGCAGTTGTCTCCAGGGATCAAATAGTGAGACTGCTACACAGCTTTCAGTGGCCAAGCTTTAGATTTAAAGAAGGGTGCCTACAGTTAAAAAATATTAATTTCAGATCCCAGTTTTGGGGAGGGCACTGGTTCCATTACCAGAATTTTTAGGAGAGTCTTTACCAGTTTGGGAATCACTTTCAGGGTACTTTGGGGGGGTTGGGGGGTAGTAGTTTGGAATTTTAGAACCATTTTTCCACTATCCCCCACGTAGAGACCACCTGACCTGATTAACAGCTGATAGTAGGGTAGACTGGTCTCCACAGGCTAGCTCTACTAGCCTTTATTTCCTGGGAGGGGGTAGACCTCTGGAAGCCAGGTCTACCCCCATGTCATTTTAAAATATATAGGAAACAAAAAGAAGGACCAAACTGGCCCAGGACTCACCTGCCTGGCATCAGTCCCACTGATTACTTTGCAAGTCTTCCTCCTGACTACAATCCATGCCACCAGCACTGGAGGCAGCAGAGCCCACTTAGACAGCCAGAAAATTATGGGGTGGGCTCCTGTACTCCTGCAAGGCTTGGCTGCACTTTTTTTTTAAAAAAGCAATTGGCTATTGTTATATATATAATAGCAATATGTGCAACATTCTCTAAATTTCCAGATTTCATTTTTTTTAAGTAAGTCTATTGCCCCTTCTGTGTCAGATTTATGTCCTTCCCCTAATACCCTCTTAGCTGACAGCCAAATCACTGGAGGTCACCTTATTGGGTCCTCACTTCCCTAGACACCAGTCACAGTCATATCAATGTTTTCAAAAGTATGCTACTTCCCACCAAACTTTTCAGTCTTTCAAGCCAGTAACAACAAGGCAAAAGGTGGTACTCATAATCAAAAAGAAAACAAACCCATTGCCAAATGTACACTTCATCACAGTATGCACCCATCATGAGCAACTGCCATTATAGAGCTGTGCAAACATTAGTCTGTAATTAATAAATTGTTTTGAGATTGAAAGTTTAATACTGGTGTACTGCATATAATAGGTAGGGCTGTGTCTGGGACTAAGCAGATATTGGGAACAAAATTTTTTGACTAGGTACAGGGCAGGATTTCCCCAAATAAAGTGCTTTTCTTGTACTTTGCAGCAGTATCCATACCCCTTTCATCCTGCCCTTTCGTTCTTGAAAGGATCAGGTCAGTATAAGTCCAACACAGTGAAAATAGATGAGGTTGAGTTAAACGAATGGCAGTGTTCCTGGAGTGCTCACACAGGTGATTCTACAAGTGAAAAGTGTGTTTCCTCTCCCCCAAGCAGGCAAGGAAGAAAGAAGCTTGTAGTAATCCACTGCATTCAAACAGGGTGGGCAGGCAGCAGTGGAGACTGCACAGTAAAACACAGTTTTGCCTTTGTCTTTCTTCCCCTTCAAAACTCAGCAAAAGGGGCTGCTATTGCAGCTGTTAACTTCAACTCAGCCAGATTAGCCAATTTAAGCCATAACTAAACTGACTTTCATTATTACATTAAATTCATGTTACCAATCAATCATTTCAGTAACCGACAGCACCACTTCATAAACAGTCTGTAGCTCTTTGTGTTTGCAATTCTGCCTAGTGTGAAGTCTAAATCTGGGCTTTTTTGTCACAGCTTTGGGTAAACTTTTCTCAAGCAGAGCTTTCTTTGGGAGTTTTCATTGTTTCTAGATACAACTAACCTTCATTATCTGAGAGGAAGCAACAGATGGGCTCTTTGTAGGCTTAATATGCTTTAAGTAGAGCTGAAGTGGTGTATGGAAATCTGTCATTGTGCAAATTTTTGGGACAGGCACATAAATGCTGGCAGGAAGCTTTGTTTGTGTGTGTCCCCATATGGACTGTACAAAATCTGGTTCAAAGGATGTGTTTATCAGTCACAGAGATCAAGGGGAATGTTACTGTAATAAACAGTGAATTAATACAATGATGGTATGTCGCAAACATATTAAATGTTGTGCTATCATAGGGTCAATGGGGGTTAGAAAAAGAATAGTTTATCAGACTTGATGATCATTCGTATTTTTCCCACCTTGGACAAAGATCTTTAAGGTTATTTTCACTGAATGCATGATGGGGGGGGAGATATTGTATCTCTCATCACTGGCTACAGTTTTATCTGATTATATCATGAGCATTCACGGTACACCTAGTAAACACAGTTTGATTCTCCTTAGGCTTTCAGCAAGTTTCAGACTTTTGTGATCAATGTCTTTGGAATGCTGCCAGCAGGACAGTCAGATATAATAACACACACAAACACACCAACCATGTAAGACTGAGTCTGATTATTGGAGCTATCAGACTATAAGCCTGAAAGATTGGCCTTCTCTTTTTCACATTCCATTCAAAACATCAGAGATCTCCTGATAGCAAGAACCATGTCCCATGTATCACTCAAAATTTCAAGATTACTCTCTTTTTTTGCCGCAGATCGTGCGAATGATGGGCTTGCTAATCTCCAAAATGTAATATCCTGTGTTTTATCTCCTTCTTCTTTCATGGTCTCCAAAGTTTTCTACAAGACTTTGGCAAAGTCACATTGAAGTTGTGCATGCCTTTAACTGAAAAATGTCATTCAGTTAAGGAAGGCTAAGGTTAAATATTAATCTAAGTCATAGCAAAAGGATCTGCAATGGATACAGACACCACCAAATTTAAAGGGATGTCTATAAAATGTATCTGATGTTACATAATAACTATAACACCCCTTTAAAGTCTTGAAATACATATATCCTTTAAAACATCTTGTGAAAGTATGAAAGAGGGAGCAGTAGAGTTAGCATAGTCCAACTGAATAGGATTCTTACTTACTTAAATAATACTACTCATTTAACCTATAGGTTTTGAATAGTACCATATTAGAATCCACATAAACCAGGCTAAACAATCATCTTAAAATCATTTTCCATGAGCTATAATGTATGGGGGGCCGGACTCTGCTACAGCTTAAGTAACTTCTGAATCCAGCCCAGCCAAATGTCTCCCCAATTTTTCTCCCACTGATACACCTACCATCCCATCTAGTGCTGAAATAATCCACAAATCTCTCACCTGTAGGGATGGGGGAGAGGCGACACAGCTGTTCATGGGCCTGGTGGCTGGGCTGGCTAATGGCTGTGAAGGCCTCTGTAGCTGTGTGGGACAGGGAGGTGGGACCCTGGCCATTGGACCCCACAAAGGGACTTTTCTTATCTGGCCAGGTTATAAAGGCCCTGCCAAACTGCCAGTCCTCAGTTGGCCTAGTAGCTGCCAGAACCATTTTTGAGGAAAAGGCAGCCTGCATGCCCGTTTTCCTCATATTAGGGAATCACCTTAAGGGATTTTGCGGTGAGGGCTTACAAGGACATGCCCAGCTCATGGGACGTCAAGACACCTTCAGTTTTTTGTTTCTTTTTTAAAAATTGACTTTATTGTAAAAGGTAGGAGAAAAGTAACAAATGCAAAAAGTTAATTGGTCCATACATCCCAGTACATATAGTACTACATCAGAGATATCATTATATTAACAGAGGTGAGGCTTATCTCTCCTTATATATAATTCTGTTTTGGTCATGGACTCCCCTGAACATTCCAACACACTCCAAAATCAGTTGGCTCCCTGATCTGTCATTCAGAGGGTTTCCCTATCCACTGGCTGCTTTGCCTGAGTCCTGCCTCCAACATTCTAAACAGTTTGCTGTTCCTCCCCTCCCCCATAGCCAGTCAGAACACAGAGATCATTTGCATATGTGGCCTAATTGGCCTTTGCCTCTGAACACAGAGGTTATTTGCATATGCAGCCTCATTGGCATTTGCCTCTAACATTCTAAACAGTTTGCTGTTGCTGTTCTCAGGTAAAATGTGTTCTGAGGTAAAATACATTTCCCCTTAGTGGCTGTTGGAGGAAACCATTGTTGCCAATCTCCAGGTGAGGGTTGAAGTTCACTCAGAATTACAACTGCTTTCCAGATGGCAGAGATCAGTTCCCCTGGAGAAAATAGTGAACTCTGTGTCCTTATATCCTGCTGAGATGGCCCCTGTATGACAGCCAATGTGACATAGCAATCAGGGCTTCAGAGCATGGTAGAGGCTGCAGGTGGGGGGGGTGGAAAGCTGAAGAGTGAGGAGAAAATAAAGGTAGCTTAATGAGTGGCTGGGAAGGAGATAGGGTTGCCAACTCCGGGTGGGAAATTCCTGGAGATTTGAGGGATAGAGCTTGAAGAGGGTGAGGTTTGAGGAGGGGTGGGACCTCAGACAGGTACAATAGCATAGACACCCTCCAAGCCAGCCATTCCCTCCTGGGAAAACATTGTTACCAATTTCCAGGTGAGGTCTGGAGATCACTGAAAATTACAACTGCTCTTCAGGTAGCAGAGATCAGTTCCTCTGGAGAAAATGGTGGACTCTGTGTCATTATACCCTGCTGAAGTTGCCACAGCAAATTCACACTGAGTGCCCAGGACTGGGGCACCTGCCCATAGCCTCTTTCTTGAGCTCATTGTATTTATTTCCACAATGGCCTTATTCCTAGTAAATAATATAAAACCAAAGGAACACATTTTTTTCAGTTTTAAAACAGCTACATTTTAAAATAAACTAATCAAAATAATTCTACTATATCTATTTGGCAATATATTCAAACAAAAAAAAGTAACAACAGAGTAGGGCTTCAGGGTATTACACACACATTACACGCAAACTTCTTTTGGAGCTGAGTATGTGGACTGTTATGTATTGGGACTGAATCATCCCTGATTGAATCACCCCAGAGACTGGCTGAGCTTGGAGCACAAGAACAATAGCCAACCAGGACTCTGGAATAAACCAATCAAATAATAATGTTACGTAAATAGCCTATCACTGGGAGTGGGTTGTGTTTGGGTGTGGCAATTGTATGCTATTTAACAGAGCTGAGGCTCTGGAGTCTTGTTTTGCTGAATCACTGAATAAACCAGAGCTGATCACTGCAATGCATCTAGAACCCAGTATTTAACACTGGCAACAAGGATGGAATCCTGTTGAGTCAGCCCAGCATCCACCAGCATCACACCACGCACTGAGCTCCAGTGCCACATGCATCACATCGCTCCAGGACCATGGCTGCCGCTAATGCTCCCTCTAAGCTGTGGAGTCTTGTGAACAAAAATTCTACTTTGTGAGCTACTGGCATTAAAGTTGTGAGAAAACGATTTGGCTACTGCATAAATTAGTTTGCTCTGGAGCCATCCTTCCTGAGCTAAGACAAAAATATGTGAGCTGGAAGCTAAAAAACTGTGAGCTAGCTCATGCTACCTCAGCTTATCGGGGATACTGGCTGCCACTCCAGGACACTTCGATGCATTCGACACCACTGCAGAAGACTGGGACTCTTACATCACCTGGTTTGAGTTCTTCCTCCAGTCCTCTGGGATTGAGGTGGTGGCAAAGAAGCACATCACCTTGTTCAGCGTCTGCGGCCACTCAGCCTTCAAAGTTGCCTGCTCACTTATCCAGGGCCGGCCCCAGGTGTCTGGGCGCCCTAGGCAGGACAGCCTGGGGTGCCCACCCCACTGGGGATGCCAACCTCCCGGTGGGGCCTGGAGATGGCCGAGCGCCGTTTTCCTGGGCGCCTCGGGAGAGCCGGGGAAGGGGCGGGGTTAGAACGCCCACCCCTTCCCTCCCAGCAGCGGTGCCGGCTTTTCTGGGAGCCTCGCAGCCACGAGGCACCCAGGAAAGCCAGAGCTGCTGGCGCTGGGCAGGAAGGGGGGCTTTTCACGGGGGGACGGGGGGCATTTTGGCGCCCCTGCAGGGCCGGCACCCTAGGCGAGCACCTAGCTCGCCTAGTGGGTGAGCTGGCCCTGCACTTATCACTCCCGTGGAGGTTAAGGACAGTGATTATAAGACAATTTTGGACCAGCTAAAGGAACACTTCTCTTCAAAACTGTCCATCATCACCACCCGCCATGTGTTCCACACAAGGAACCAAGCTATGAACGAATCTATCACAGCCTTCATTACAGCTCTCTGATGGATCGCCCAGCACTGCAACTTCCATGACCTCGAGGATGCACTTCATGACGGGCTGGTCTATGGACTGAGGGATGAGTGGATTCAAAGAAAGCTCCTCAGCAAGGGCGACCCCAACTTCAAGGAGGCCATGGAAGTGGCCCTTACCATGGAGGCGACTGAGCAGTTCACCGCTGAGGTTTGGCAAGCAAAAAGCCCACCATCTTTGTGGAGGCCTACCACCACAGTCCACCATTTGGACATATCCGAGGAGGAAGAAGAGGAGGTCCTGCAACTCCAGTGCCCAATACACCACACCACTTGCCCATCTGCACTGCCATGTGCCATCAACACTGCACATCAACAACATGCACCAGCTGCGGGTAACGCCATGAAAGGAGGTCCAGCCAGTTCCAGGACACCATGTGCAGGAACTGCAGAAAGGTTGGCCACATCACCCAAGCCTGCCATGCCAAGAGAAACCAGAGGCAACCTGCAGCAAGCCCGTCCTCCATGCACACCACGGAACTGCACACCACCCCCGTGCAGCAGCAGCAGGTACTGAACTTGCTCCTGGACACTCCCAATAAAATTATAGTGATTGTCCTTATTGAGGGGAACCCCTGCAAGATGGAGCTTGACATGGGGTCCTCCATCTCCATAATTTCAGAGGACACTTTCAAGAGACTGTCCAAGGGGGCCCCCTCACCTTAGGCTTGTGGATTTCACTCTGCAGGACTTCAAAAAGAATGAAGTATCTGTCATAGGGGAGGGCAAGTTCCAAGTACAGTACCAGAATTTTGATGGACTTTTGGATTTGCTGGTGGTGGGAGGTAGTCGCATGAGTCTCCTAGGACTCACCTGGTTCGCGCCTCTGGGTTCCAAGTGACTGGGGTGCACCATGTAGCCACGAAGGACTTTCAGCAGTTGTGTGATGAGTTCCCAGTGGTCTTTGATAGGACGCTCAATCACTACACTGGACCTCCCGTCTCACTACAGCTCAACCAAGAGGTGTGGCCCATATGGCTGAAGGCAAGGGGCATCCCATTCACGTTAAAGCCCAAAATAGATGTGGAGCTCAATCAGCTAGTGGCCCAAGGGGTTTTAGAGCCAGTTCCACATGCCCTCTGGGAAACCCCCATCATGACACCGGTGAAGCCCAATGGGGACGTCTGCATCTGCACGGACTACAAATGTAACATTAATAAGGTGCTGCAGGACCAGACCTACCCAATCCCAGTGGTCAGCCATGTCCTAGCCTCTCTTGCAGGTGCCAAGATCTTCAAAAAGCTGGACTTAGCTCAGGCCTACTAGCAGCTCCCCATAGATGATGCGACTGTGGAAGCCCACACGATAGTCATGTACAGAGGCACGTTCCGGGTGCGGCGGCTGCACTTTGGGGTCAGTGTAGCCCTGGGAATTTTTCAGAACCTAATGGACTCTCTCCTCAAAGGAATTCCTGGGTACAGCCCTTCTTCACCAACATGTTAACTGCTACCCCCACCAACGAAGACTTCGCCAGGAGGCTGTGCACCATCCTGCAGCAGTTCCAAGTGGCCAGCCTCAAGGTGAAGTGGGAGAAATGCCTCCTGGGGGGTTCTGCAGGTCAAGTTCCTGGGCTTCTCCTTCAATGCAGAGGGCATCCATCCTGCCCCAGACAAGGTGCACACCATTGTCAACACCCCTGCACCAACCTCCAAGTGGAACACCAGGCCTCCTTGGGGTTTTTGAACTTCTATCCCTCCTTCCTGCCCCACAAAGCTGTGATCGCAGAACTGCTTCACCGCCTCCTTGACAAGAAGACCCCCTGGCTCTGGGGCCAGAAACAAGCCACTGCATTCCAGGCCGTCAAGGAGCTGCTCACCTCCAACACCATCCTAGCCCACTTTGATGAAGTGATGGCCATTGTCCTCACCTTTAATGCTTTGCCATATGGCATAGGAGCTGTCCTTGGACATTAGCTCCTGGACAGCTGGAAGGTCTCCATGGCGTACTACTCCCATACCCCGTCTTCACCCGAGTGCAAATACATGCAAATTGACAAGGAGGTGCTGGCTATCATGGCAGGAGTTAAAAAAAAATTCCATGACTACCTCTACGGGTGGCCATTCACCATTGTGACTGATCACAAGCTCCTTCTGGGCCTGCTAGCTCCGGATCGCCAGACCCCACAGATGCTTTCACCCCAAGTGCTGTGATGGTCAATCTTCCTGGTGGGAAACCAGTACTCTCTCCTCCACTGCCCAGGGAAGGTGATGGGATATGCCAATGCCCTCGGCCACCTGCTGCTTCCCTCTTGCGATCCTGGACCCTGCTCCTGCTCATGGAGGAAGTTCCCAACCAGCCTTTACAGGTAACCGATGTATCCCACCACACTGCAAATGACCGTGTCCTCTCCCATGTTTTGGAGGGGGTTGGCCCACCAGTTGGTTGGGCCTAGAATTTGTAGCATTTTCCTCCCATCGGGACAAGTTATCAGCCCACAAGGGTTGTCTTCTGTGGGGAAGCCGGGTGGTGGTGCTCACTCCTTTGTGCCAGCAAGCGCTATTGGTTCGGCATGAGACACATCCCAGAATCATGTGGATGAAAGTGCTGGCCCACAGCTACATGTGGTGGCCAGGCATGGACAGGGAAATAGAGGCCTGTGTCAAGCACTGCTGGGCCTGTCAAGAAACCTGACTGGAGCCTCCCAGGGCACCAGTGCAGCAGTGGGAATCCACCCAGCTGGGAGGAGATGGCAGTGGAGCTGGTCTATGTGCTTCCAAAGTATCTGGCCTGTTTTTCTGCCTGTTTGGAATCTGGCATCCCACCATCCCATGGTATGCCCCCAGCAGGTGGGCTGGGGTGGGGTACATTGGCTGGAAGGTGGTCAGCTGATGCCTGGATCCATTTGCTCCATGCTGTGCTGAGGCTCTTAGAGCTGCTGTAACCAATAAAATTGTTGCCATTTTCAACATGTTGCCATGTTGCTTTCTTTCTTTCTTTTTGGGTTTTTTTTGTATTTGTTTGTGTGTGTGCATGTGTGAGTGAGTAAGTGAGTGAGTGTGTATGCACCTGGAAGTCATGGCAACCTCTGGTGACTGTGTGTGCAGCTGGATGTCAAAGTAACCTCTGGCGATTGACCCCTATTGGGGGTCTGGAGGATATTCAGAGAGGTGGCTGAATAAAGCCTGCCCCTGCTTCCCACCTCTGGTATTCCAAGGAGTTCTCCCATCCAAGTACTTGCCAGAGTTGACCCTGCTTATCTTCCAAGATCTGGTAAGATCAGGCTTGCCTGGGCTATCCACATCAGGGCATATGTTGCTTTCTTGTAATCACTGGAGAATGCGTGGTTACCTCTCCATCCCCCCAGCCCCTTCACAAAAGACCATTCTAGTAAACAATGTTCCAGTGTATGAATTTTTCCAGTAGCCCATCAGCATAGCCTCTCTGAATAGGGCACTTTCTTATAATGACCATTCATTACTTGAGATAATATAGAATTCATCTTAGCAAGCATGAAATCTCTTCTATACTGGGGCATAGTCAACTATTCAACATACAGTGGGAACCTTCTGGGATAGGACAGTCCCAAGTAAGTGGGAAAGCAAACTCCATGCGCTCTAATATGAGAGTTTAGAAAATCAAAATCACATAAACAATTCAAAATTATCATTCTAGCTCTCTCCAAACCCATCGACTCTAATTCCAGAATCTGAATTCCCAACATAGATAAGCTAGTTTCTATCAGTTGCTTCCAAGAGCTTTTATAAGGCTGTGATCACACACACTAAATACTCCACTTTCAATGTTCTCTCCAATTGGATTTTACTGTGTGAACTGGCAAAATCCAGTTGGAAAGTGCATAGGAAGTGGATTGAAAGTGGATTATTTAGTGTGTGTGATCACATCCTAAGAGTTCTTTCTTAATGATAAAAGGCAAACATTATTTTCAGAAGCAGAGGCCATTTTCAACCACATCCTAAGGATAGTTGCCCAAGCTGAAGCTTCAAGGAAATGAACACCCAGTTCTGATCTCAGAACAGTCCCCATTGCAGATCTGAGGACTCCAGGAAGTTTACACAGAAATTTTGTCAGCAAACAGTCCAGCGTTTCCTGACAAGTTTCTGTCCAAACCAGAGCACCCTAAAGAAATTGGGTTACTACCTTAGAATTAAATATTGTCACTGCAGCAGGAAGATATTGCCAGCCTTTAGTATAAAAGAAACAAAAAACAAAGTTAAGTAATAGCTTTAGAAGTTATTAGGGCCTTTTACCAAGCATTTCCTAAGATATATCTTCCATAGCAAATTTGTCTGGAAGTAAACCCCTAAGTAGCCAGTCCTCCAGATATATTTTACTGTGATCTAAAAAAGACCATGACTTCAGATTTATCATAGTTAACATTAAGGCACTCTTGTCCACAAAGTCCTTTATCAGTTGGTACAAACCTAATGGCACCCTGCCACACAATACTGCATCATCAGCATAAAGTAAAATTGGTATTGCTGATTCAGCCAGGATCAGAGCATGGGAATTTACCTTATTTAGAGAGACCATAATATCATACACACACAAACACACATTAAATAACACAGGTGCCAAAAGACATCTTTCTATGATCCCCTCTTGTAGAGAGAAAATATTTGGTAGATGTCCTTCAAAACTGTATCTCATTTGTGTTGTGGTGGTTTCATATAGTTGGCAAATCAAACAGAGCAGCTTAGGGTCCATAGCTAATTTATCTAATTTATACCACAGGCAACTACTTGGAACTGAATCAAAAGCTGCCTGCAAAACTGGATGGGTTTCTCAGGATGTAGTAGATGTAGTTTTTCTATTATAGCAGATCTGTGGTAGGAATTGCATGAAACAGTTGCCAGAAATCATAAAGGGCCAGATGTAATGTTCCTTTTGAAATATGGTAGGGAGTTACCATTTGTTTTAGTGAGTAATGAGATAAATGAAAGAAATAGTTCACTTTACCACTGTCATTATCATAATGGAAAAAATGGGAAAATGAATAACATTAATATTTGTTATTACAATGTCTAGTTGTCTGTTTTGGGGGGTTCAAGATGAGTTCAGACTGAGGAATGGGGAGAGTGAAGAGGTAGTGAAACTGATGAGAAATATATTACAGTAAAGTAGATCTTATAACAGAAGAGATTTTTCCTGATACATGTTTTTCCCCTCCTTGTCTCCCCTCCAATCATTATCCGTGGCTTCCAAACACTTTTTTAAATACAATAAAATAAATTGCACATACCCATAAAATCTGGAAACTCCAGAAAGTGAGTACATCCAGTTATTTTCAAATGCAGTTATGTGCATAGAACCAAGGTATGTATGTTTTGGGGAAAACAAAAATAAAAGCAAAACAAAAGGTCTTGTGCAGGGTGTCTGGGTGGCCCAAGGAAGGCACATATATGGACCTGCTTCAGGCTGGCCCTCCCTGTTTGAACACAGCAAAGAGAGGAGAAGGCACCCATCCAGGCTGAGGAGATAATCAACAGGACCACATGCTGGAAAGGGGAAAAGGTCTAGGGTGTTTTTTTAATTTGCCAGGCTTGCTCTGACTGAGGCAGCTTCCCGATCAGAGGAAGGCTAGGGGCAGTGTTCCCTCTGAGCTGTTTACGTGAGCTCATTAACAGGAAGTCCCACTCAGCACAACAGCAGTCTAGAGCCACACAGAGTCCTTGTCAGAGGAGGAATCAGAAGAATTGGGCCCTGCACCGATGGAATCCCCACCTGAGCAGCTAGGTCCAGCAGGAGGCCCAACTGGGGAAGCATTGGGAAGTGAGAATCCTTCCCAATCATGGCCAGGCTGCTCAGTCTTTCAGGAGAAGAAATAGACACCACAGATGGCAGTCATCTCCTCCAGCCTCTCCAGAACCAGCAGAGAGTAGAAGAAAGTGCTTGACAGCTCTAGAGATAAGATAAAGGGCTCACCTAATTGTTCCGCAATAATCAGTGTTAATTCCTGGAGCAGAGTCCTTGCAGAACCAGGACTGACAGGCTGATAGGGAAATAGTGAAGATTTGCTGCACCTGTAGGAAGCTGAATGTGACTGTAAGGATAAACACCTGTTCCTTGGGCAATGAGTCAGCAAAGAAGGCAGATAAAAGAAACACACTGAGCAAAGCTTGGTGTGGAAGCAATTTTGGTTGCCATATCTTTGTGAAGATGGCCTGTTTAGCAAATAGTGCTCTATCATGAGTTGCTGTGTTATATCTTGTTGCTGATAATCTGTGCTTGTTCCTGTGGCCTGGGACCCAGACCCTGTACCTGTTCACCAAGCCTGGAACTGAACCCTTCTTACCCTGACCTGGACTGGATCTGTGATCTCTGACTACTGACTGGTTTGTAGACCTTGCCTCTGTATGTATTGTTGTGCTTACTGTTACTATACTGTATATCTTGGAAACCCTGGGTAGAGCAACAGTGCCAGGCTTGGCCTTGAATGTGGCACTCCTGTACTGCTCATTGGCCATTTTAAGATTACAGCAGTTATATTCTGCTCAGGATATGAATTGCTCTGAGCAGTAGGGGAAAAAATAGAAGAAACATAGGCTGGGGGTTGGCTGTTAACTCACCAGGTTCCTGTTGGACTAAAGCAGCATCCTGTCTAGCTCAGTGCTGGTTCCCTGAATGCTCTCAATCAGCTCTTCCTTGGTTTCCCAGGCTGAGAAGCTGCTTTGCTGTGGTTAGCAGCCACTGGGTCCTATCACTGTGTGATCTTCTGTGTGTTTAATCTGCTTGTTTAGAGTAGAATTTCTCCTCCACTAACCCAGGCTGGGAGCCTCTCTCTCCAGTGCCATGGGCTTTTCCTGCATTTGGTTTCCCTGCATTTAGTCCCTTTGTTTTTGTTTTTGAAGGAATGTATCTTCTTCTGGATCTTGGCTGGGTGCCTAGGGCTGCAGCTAGCATCTGCTCTCCGAGTCCTAGGGCTATAAGCATTTTATTGTATTTCCCCCCTTCTTTTGTTTTCTGGCTGGCTCCTCCATGCCTCAGTCTCCATTTCCAAAGAGGGCCACACAAGGGGTGGGGGTAATCCAGAGACCAAGAGGCCCAAGAGGGTAAGGAGGCCTATGCTGAAAGTGAGGAAAGGACCAGCTTCCAGTCTGGCAGCTCCAAGACAGTGCCTGTCTAGCCCAGCTGCATGGAATGAGCTCCTAGCAATGGGCTGGATGCCCAGAGTTCACATGACCTAGACACAGTTTTTCAGTGTTGTTATGTCCTGAGCTTGGATTTCATCCCCATTGACATGCTGGTATCCTGAATGGCAATACCTGATTGGCTACTCTGTGTAGCAGGCCAATCAGGAGACAAGGATTGTACTGGAGGGAAGCAAAGTGATTGGATGTTATTTCTGTAATACTATTGGTTATTAACCTGAATATGGGTGTGGCTATGCTAGCCCGCACTGTTTAAATAAGAGTGTGTTGCTCTATGTTCTGTTGTCTATTCTGAGCTGTTGAATCACTTATTAAAACTGTATCACTTTTGTTGAGAACTGCCTAAGTGTCATACTTATCAAGTGTATTCTACAATTGCAGGCTGCATGGAGGTTTTGGAAAGCCAAGCACAGAGGGTAAGCCTCGGCACTACTACTGCTTCTTCAGACAGGAGGCAGTGGTGCAATGGATAGCCAAGCAATATGAAAGGCGGCGTGTGCCCCAGCATCATGGGATCAGGCAACCCTGGGGTCAGCGACTGGCATGGAAGTCAGAGGATGGCAGCTCACCATGACACAGGTCTCAGGCCAAATTCCAATGGACACACAAGGGCAAATGCCAGCAGTTGACCAAGTGTGGGGGAGTTAGTGGTACAGGGTCCGGGGGCACCTTGCACTTTCAAGGGGGTACAGGTTACTCAGCAGCCAGTAATGTCTTAAGCTGCAACCCAAGGGTGAATGTCAGCAGTTAACCAAGTGTGGTTAGATCAGTAGGTAACTCACCTGGTATGCAGGGTCGAGGGGATGCCTTCCCCTTGCCAGGAGTAGGAGCCCCTCAGCAGTCAGTAGTGGCTGCAGCCTCAACCCAAGGGCAAAGTTCAGCAGCTAACTAAGTATAGCAGGGTCAACAGGAAACTCAGCAGGTGGTGCAGTGTCATGGGGTCACATTGCAATAAAAAGGTTAATGCTATGCTGGGGATTATTAGGAAGGGAACTGAAAGCAAATCAGCCAGTATCATAATGCCCCTGTATAAATCAATGGTGCGACCTCATTTGGAATACTGTGTACAGTTCTGGTCACCACACCTCAAAAAGGATATTATAGCTTTGGAAAAAGTGCAGAAAAGGGCAACTAGAATGATAAAATGGTTGGAATACTTTCCCTGTGAAGAAAGGTTAAAATGTTTGGGGCTCTTTAGCTTGGAGAAATGATGGCTGACGGGTGACATGGTCGAGGTTTATAAGATTATGCATGGGGAAGAGCAGGTTGAGAAAGAAGTACTTTTCTCCCTTTCTCACCATATAAGAACTCATGAGCACTCAATGAAATTGCTGATCAGTTCAGCTAGGACAGATAAAAGGAAGTACTTCTTCACCCAAAGAGTGATTAACACATGGAATTCACTGCCACAGGAGGTGGCGGTGGCTACAAGCATGGACAGCTTCAAGAGGGAATTAGATAAGCACATGGAGCAGAAGTCCATCAGTGGCTATTAGCCACAAGGAGTAGATAGGAACTCTCAGGCTGGGGCAAGTGATGCTCTGTATTCTTGGTGCTGGGGGGGGGCACCAATGGGAGGGCTCCTAGCGTCCTGGCCCCACTGCTGGACCTCCTGATGGTACCTGGCATTTTTGGCCACTGTGTGACAGAGTGTTGGACTAGATGGGCCATTGACCTGATCCAGCATTGGCTTATCTTATGTTCTATGTTCTTATTGTTCTCAAAGGGAACACAGGCTCCTTATCAGCCATTAATTGCTGCCTGCATCCTGGGTAGTAGGAACCAGAGGTTTCCCAGCTTATATGGAGGTGAGGCATCCCTTTGGCTGCCACCTTCCACAGGCTTCAAAGGACAGAATAGTTAAAGGTGAATATGTGGATTTGTTCTTGCTTCTGAATGGAGAAGAAGAAATAAAAGAGAAGCCCAATGATGAGGACAAACTGTGGAAAAAGAAAACTGACTATAATTGGAACAACTGGTTGGCAGGATTGTTTGTGGGGAGCCATGGAAGGTCTCAGCACTGAACAAGTCCTGGCTATCATTAGCCATACTTGTAATGAGTTTATGGGCTAGCATAGCTCCACTGCAATCAAAACTTTAGAATGCAGGCTGCCCATAACTCATCTCTCACCTGGGACATCCAACAGAGTGAGTTGTGGGTGCAGTGCATTATGCCTGCCAAAGCTGTACAGGGGGAGAGGACCTACAGTGGACACCTTATTACCTGTGCCCCAAGTCTGGGGGACCCAGTGCAGGTCTGGGGAGGTAGCCAGGTGGTTCAACCCCACTTGCTGTGCTCTGCCAGCTGCTGCAATAGGCACACATGCAGATACAGGCATAAGTGCTCATTCTGGGGGGGGGCACCCCTTTAGTTCCTGTCCCAAGGAAAGAACCCATGGACAAGGGCACAAGGACCAAGGCCAGGAATGGAAAAAAGCAGTGGAGGAGCCAATACGGGTACTCCTAAAAAAGGCACACAGTCCAATTAAATTCCCTGAGCTCTGGTGCCTTGTAGTCACCTATCTCTTGAAATCTGATGCATGATATCTGGGGGAGGGTTTTATGCATGGTTCTTGGATCCCAGCAGTAGGTCCCAGGGGACATAGCATGGCTAGGCCCTTGAAGTCAGTGAGTGGGATGGAGGGCATAGTTCAAACAAAAATAGATAAGGAAGTCAGGGAGGAGAGCATAGCAGGCCCTTTCAGTGTTCTCCCCCTGGAGAATGGGTGCATTTCACCAATGGGGATAGTTCCAAAGAAAGCTCGGGGGAATTCCATCTGATCCATCATCCCTCATTCCTAAGGGGAGGATCAGTCAATGATGTCATTCCCCCAGAGCTCTGCTCAGTCAAATGGTCATACTTCAATGATGCAGTATGGATAGTCTGCCTCTGTGGGACGGGAGTGCTGACATTAAGTCAGCATTTTAAGAACATAAGAACATAAGAGAAGCCAATGTTGAATCAGGCCAATGGCCCATCTAGTCCAACACTCTGGCACACAGCGGCCAAAATATACCAGGTGCCATCAGGAGGTCCAGCAGTGGGGCCAGGGCACCAGAAGCCCTCCCACTGCTGCCCCCTCCAGCACCAAGAATAGAGTGCATCACCTGCCCCAGACTGAGAGTTCCCATCTATACCCTGTGGCTAATAGCCACTGGTGGACTTCTGCTCCATATGTTTATCTAATTCCCTCTTGAAACTGTCCATGCTTGCAGCTGCCACCACCTCCTGTGGCAGTGAATTCCATATGTTAATCACTCTTTGGGTGAAGAAGTATTTCCTTTTATCTGTTCTAACCCGACTGCTCAGCAATTTCATAGAGTGCCCACGAGTTCTTGTATTGTGAGAAAGGGAGAAAAGTACTTCATTCTCAACCTGCTCAATCCCATTCATAATCTTATAAACCTCGATCATGTCACCTCTCAGCCGTCGTTTCTCCAAGCTAAAGAGCCCCAAGCATTTTAACCTTTCTTCATAGGGAAGGTGTTCCAACCCTTTTATCATTCTAGTTGCCCTTCTCTGCACTTTTTCCAATGCTATAATATCCTTTTTGAGATGTGGTGACCAGAACTGTACACAGTATTCCAAATGAGGTCGCACCAATGATTTATACAGGGGCATGATGATACTGGCTGATTTGTTATCAATTCCCTTCCTAATAATCCCCAGCATAGCGTTGGCCTTCTTTATTGCAACTACACATTGTGTAGACATTTTCAGCGAGTTATCCACTACGACTCCAAGATCTCTCTCTTGGTCCGTCTCTGCCAGATCAGACCCCATCAACGTGTATTTATATTTAGGATTTTTGGCTCCAATGTGCATCACTTTGCACTTGGCCACATTGAACCCCATTTGCCACGTTGACGCCCACTCACCCATCCTCAACAGATCCCTTTGGAGTGCCTCACAATCCTCCCTGGTTTTCACCACCCTGAACAACTTTGTGTCATCTGCAAATTTAGCCACATCACTGCTTACTCCCAATTCCAAATCGTTAATAAACAAGTTAAAAAGCATTGGACCGAGTACTGATCCCTGTGGTACCCCACTGCTTACCACCCTCCACTGAGAAAGTTTCCCATTTATACTCACTCTCTGTTTCCTATTTATAAGCCAGTTTTTGATCCACAAGAGGACTTGTCCTTTTATCCCATGACTATTGAGCTTCCTTAGGAGCCTTTGATGAGGAACTGTATCAAAAGCTTTCCGGAAGTCAAGGTAAATAATATCTATTGGGTCCCCCTTGTCCACATGTTTGTTCACTCCTCAAAAAACACTAACAGGTTAGTGAGACAAGATCTTCCCTTACAGAACCCATGCTGAGTCTGCCTCAATAGTTTTTGTTCATCAATGTGCCTACTAATTCTTTCCTTAATAACAGTTTCCACCAACTTACCCGGTATCGATGTCAGACTGACTGGCCTGTAATTTCCCGGATCTCCCCTGGAGCCCTTTTTAAAGATGGGAGTGACATTAGCTACCTTCCAGTCCTCAGGAATGGAGGCAGATTTTAAAGAAAGATTACATATTTTTGTCATGAGATCCACAAGTTCACATTTGAGTTCTTTCAGAACTCTCGGATGAATGCCATCCGGGCCTGGTGATTTATTAGTTTTTAAATTGTCCATCAGTCGGAGGACTTCCTCTCTTGTTACCGCAATCTGATTCAGGTCTTTCAAACCCCCTCCCGAAAATTGCCTCTTATCAGTGCACACAAGTAACTTCTCTCTCCTGGGTTTCACATTGAAGGGCATATTTTACATTGACAAGGCTTTGCTGATGGGATGCTTCATCTCCTGTGCAGCATTTGAGAAATTTAGTGCCATGCTGGAATGGGCAGTTTAGATTCACTCTGGGCAGTGCTACATGCCGCAGTACCTGGAGAATTCTCTTTTTGCGGGCCCTGCTGGGTCACCTCAGCGTGAGGAGCTCATGTGGCTGTTCATGACACATGTTGAGAGCTGGGGTACCACTGGCAAGCTGGCATACCTGGGATCTGAATTAGATATGGTGGGACAGCTATCTTGACTCCCAGCAGACAAGCTAGCCACCTTGAGAGAGCCTGTTTTCAAAGACAGGAAGGCCAGGAGAGTCACTTTACATAAACTCCAGTAGTTGATGAGGCATTTGAATTTTGCATGCAGGATTGTAGCACTGGGTGGGCTTTTGTTTGTTACCTCTGCCAGGCCATATCAGGCATCTGGGCTACCCATCAGAGGATATGAGAACAGCTTCATGAGGAAGGATCTTAACATGTGGGGTGGCTTTCTGGCAGGCTATAATGGGGTGTCCTTCTGGAGGGAGGAACTTCTGCTTGAGGCAGAACTTGATTCACTCATGCAGTGGGGACCCATGGGTATGGAGTATACTTTGGTTGGCTGCATCTGCACTTCAGCTCTCCCTCTAATAGTCTTATTGCTCAACTTCTTGCAGACCCCTGTATTTCTACATGGTCACAAGCCATAGTACACAAAATTAAAACTATGGGAATTGATTTGGACTCTTTGTACAATTGCGGTGAAGCAGCTATCCTACAGGTGGTGCAGAGGACGATCTGGGATATGGAAGCCCAAGTAATCAATCCTGGTAGCTCAGGAGTTTGTTCTCCACACTTCCTCGTCCTCTCCCCACCCCAAGCCTTTAGGGCTTTGTACATTTCTAACCTAGCAATCCCTCTTTATCGAAGGGTCTTTATGCTAGCGAGATTTAACCTCTTTCCCTTGGCTGTTGTATCAGGCAGATATAGGGGTATCCCCTATAGGGACAGAATCTGCAATTGTCTCTATAGTGAACCGGATTCAGTTGCTCACATCTTGCTTCGCTGTTCCCACTACTCTACCATGCACAGCTATTTGATTAGCCCCCACTTAACTCCAACAAGGAATTCTACTGTCCCATAAGTACCCGGCAACTACTCTGTCTATTGCAGAATTCTTAGCCTATGTTTGGAAGTTAAGGATTGGGGTGTATAAGTTGTAATAACTTTTTTATGTTTATTGGGATTGTTATAGCACTAAATGAGCTTACTATTGCTGAGAAGTATACCTTTGGCCGGTGTAACTTGTATTGTTATATCAACTTGTCCCATTATCTTCCCTACTGTTGATGAGTTATGCCAATAAAGGTCAATGTATGTATGTATACTTTTGGGGCTGGTGGTGTGTAGAACGATGGTTGACTGAATGCACAGGATGATTGTTAGGGATCTGACTTCCTTGGAATCCTTCCTTATTGTAGTGGTAGTCTACATCTGGCCAGAGACCCTAGCCAACCATTCTGTGCAGTTTTGGTTTGACAATATAGCTGTGGTTCATGTTGCTGATCCTGGAGAATTTAGAAGAGAGTGTGTTATGTTGTTGCTCTGAGCCTTTGTCCTCCAATGCTTGGTTTAACATCCTTTTCATAGTATGGCATGTTCCCAGGATGAATACCAGTATCCCTGAAGAGCAATTTTGTTCACAGATGGACCTCTTCCAGCTCCTTGCTCCTCTAGCACAGAATCACCTGAGGAGATGCCTGTGACACTGTGGAGCCTTGGAGGGGTGAGGCTTGGCGGGCTGTAGAGAACTCTTTGGCCTCATGTACCAAACATGGTATGCCAAGGCCTTTAGGGATTTTGAGGAATTTAGGGTGGAAAAACAGTTACAGCAGTTCTGGCCAATACCAGTGGACTGCCTCATGCATTACTGCATCCAGCTACACACTGCACAGTATACAATGGGCACTATAGCTAGCTGCCTGTTGGCCTTGGTCTTCTACATGAAGGCCACTGGGAAAACATAATACAGGTGACTTCAGGGTAAGGAGGATGCTGGAGGGGTGGGCCCAGGAACAGCCAAGAAAACAGGATGCCAGGCCCCAGTCTCCCCTGAGATACTCACAGGTTTGTCTTTCGCATTTGAGTCATACTGCACTTCAGTATTTGAGGTAAGACTGTATTGGGCAGCAACCCTGTTGGTCTTCTTTGGGGCCATGCACATCAGCGAATTGTTAGTGGGGTCCAAATGGACCAGTCAGGAAAGGCATTGCAGATGTAGGATGTTATCTTCACTGGGACAGGGATGGCAATCAGGTTGAGGTAATCTAATATGGAACAGAGGTCCTGTGAAACTTTATTACATTTCAGGGACAGGTGACAGGGCTACTGTTTCAGCATGCCAATGGCAGGTGTGACAGACTGCCTTTAACAACAGGTTTTCTAGTGCAGCATTTTAAGAGCGCTGGGAGGTAGAATTAACTCTTCACTTGAATAGAGAGCTTGATAAGCTACTCTCCCCACCTTCCCTTGGATTGGCCAGCCCCAGCTGAGGAGACATATATGAATAGCTGAGTGCTGAGGGCATGGTCTTTTTGAAGTCTTTTGGCCAGTTGGTCTTTGGAAAGACAGTCAGTCGACTTCTGACAGAGCTGATTTGAGTCAGTCAGTCTGACAGAGTCAGTCAGTCTCCTTTACCTTTGGAGTTAAGGGAAACGATTCCTTGCCTTAACTATTTTCTATCAATTCTGACGAAGAATTCAGTATCAGAACTGAACATCTAAGAGTCAGCCTAAACTGGAGTCTGTTTTACACAGGCAGTGGAACTGGGATTGAGATTTTGGCAAAGGTAGCATGCCGAAACCCTCATTCAAGCCAAAAGAAAAGATTATATCTTCTGAGGAGTATAATAATTCCTGCTCAGTTACATGGGGGATTGCTCTGAGGAGACTCCGGTCTGTTGGGGGGGAATTGGATTTAGACACCTCGAGATATTGAAATAAACTGTGGTTTCCAAAAGGGGGAGACTTTAGGTACACAAATAAAGAGGAAACCTGAAGGGTCATAGGAAACTATGAAAAGACATTGTAACTGTAACTAAAATACTCAGTCAAATGCCTCTCACTGTTAAGATCCAAAAATATATGAAGATAAACTTCAACACTATTTTGACTGTTAAAAGAAGAATAATCTGTATTAACAACAATTTTTACCTCAGCATTTCCAAGCCCTGTCTACAGCTATTCAATCCTTGCCTGTTAGATAAAATTGTTATTTCCGTTTGAATGTTATACTGTCTCAAGTGCAATTTGAAAGGGAAAAACAAGAGGGCTCCTGCTTATTCCATCATGTTTCTGGGCTGGGCTAAAAAGACAAATTAGATCTTGGTGATGGGCTGGGACAGACAGACTTTTAAAAAAAAAACAACTAAATCCACACTACTTGGGGCTGCTCAGTCACATGCCTGATAGTGGGAAAGTGACAGGGGTCCATCATAGCAGGCCCCTTACCAGGTACCAGTTTTGGACAGTGGCAAGAAAGTATTGGCTGGCCTCAGGGTCCCACCCTGCCTTTTCAGCACAGACTCCTTTCACATTGGGTCAGCTTCCATGGCAGCCTCCTTGGGTGACAGAGATGATACAGTTAAATCAGTTGACAGGTGGCATTCATCATCCTTCAGGGCCTGTGTCAGACCATGTGCTTGGTTGCTCAGCTGCAGGGCATGGAAGTGGTGTGAGGACTCTCTGTGGTGAAACATTAACAGTCTGTTTTACAGGTGCATGTGACATGAGGAAGCGAGTTGTCATCTGTGGCCACAGCATTGTCCTTTGTGCCAGGGGCAGGGTGGTTGCCATGGGCTTCAGCTTACAATTGAGGAGAAGTGTTGCAGTCTAGATCCCGTGGCTGTGGAGTTGTTGCCAACTCTCCACCACTACCTGAAGGTGATTCTCCCACCCCATTTAATACTAATTCACCTGGACAAGAATTACATGGAAAGATGTGCAGGAAAGTCCATTGTTTTACAAGCCCTGTAGGACTTTTAGCATTTGAAGGCACTTGTGCTGGGTGTGCTGATTTGTATGGTCAGATATGCTTCAACAGTGTGTCTGAAAAGGTATGATGCACTCAAGGAGCCAGGAAAAGGCATGGGCCAAAGTAAATAGTGAGGTGCAGCATGAGCTTGCTGCCACTGATGACAAACATTGTTCACCAAAACATCTGGCATGGACTTCTGCAACTGTACAGGGCTGATGGAGTCCACCTTTCAGATGAGAGTTATGACATCTTCTTAAGGGATCTGCATTGGGACTTCTTGTTGGCCATAAGAGGCAAGTAGAGTGGTGGGGCAGACTGAGCAGCAAGCTGATTTCTCCCCCCACCCCCCCATGGTGGGAGCACTGCAGAAAAAAGGTTGCTTCAGTGGTACACGATACAACTCAGTTGAGCACCCTTAGGTATTAGTTTGGAAAGAAGGGGTAACCCTCAGACCAGAAGCCTGGGGCCTTGGTGCCTGCATGGACCTGGGACAGGAACCCTTTGAGGGGTGCCACTACCCTTGACTCATAGACCTCTCAGCTACGGGTGACTGGCATACCTCCCTTGAGTACTAAATATAATAAACAGTGACATTTGCATTGTGTGAGAAATGCCATTAGACTAGACAACACAACGGAAATGTCACTGTTTATTATATTTACGTGCCCCTTTGTAACAAAGTTTCAAAAGGGGCTTACAACACAGGAACAGATGGTTTTATTTATTTTCAGTATTTTTGTTTTTTTGGAGGGTAGTATTCTTTGTTTCAGAATATTCGTTTCTTAAATTAAAAAATGTAGATGAAAATAGTATTAAAAGTTATCAGATTTTCCAACCATTCTGCCATGTTATGAATTTGTGTAAATTAATTACTACTTTTCATTTAGACATAGTAAATAGACAGTCCCCCTCTGAGCTGATCCCATCCAGTTCCCATGCAACCCCCCTACATCATTCAAAAGCCTGCAAACTTTAGGACAGTGGTTGAGATAGCAGGCTTTTGAATGAGAGCCAACACACGCATCATGTACTCAGGACTGGCCTTGGTGTGGGCAAGCTGTAGGGGGGTTACCCAAGGTGGCTGTCCAGCTTGCCCACCTCAAGACCAGTCCTGAGTATTATAACATAAAAAGCTTCACCTAGTGACTCAACTACATAGCAATGGATGGGTGCCCCCTCTCCCAACACATTACTGAAACATTCTGTATTTCAGGTTCATCATTTGAGTACAGAATCATTTTTTTCAAATTTGTATGATCAGAACAATGCTTAGTTTTAGATCTATTTTTATTGCATTGAAGCTATAACTTCTTTCTTTGTAAAAGACTTGATTCAATATGAGCATTACTTATTGCCTTCACTAAAAGAAAATAGGTAATATTATTCGAGAGGATACATATAGAAATATAGCCCAGACTAAAACCAGACAAAATGCTTGTTCCCTACCACATTCTCACAGGTTGTAACCTCACTTCTATTTCTAAGAGTTTAAAAAACCTCATATTTTGTACTTCATTGTTCATTAATACAAGTCTGTCTACAATTTATTAATATTGAAAACAGAAAGTTGGACTGAGTCTGAAACTAAAAGCTCTTGGATGCCTTAAACCTGAACCAGAGTGCTAAATCTAAACACCTGTAACCAGTTCAAAGTAGAAGAAGAAGAAGAGATTGGATTTATACTCCGCCCTTCACTCGGAGTCTCAGAGCAGCTTACAAACTCCTTTCCCTTCCTCTTCCCACAACAGACACCACATGCGGTAGGTGGGGTTAAGAGAGCTCTTTCAAGAACTGCCCTTTTGAGACTTGATTTCTGGTTTGGCAGGCTGATGACAGCCGTTTCTCCAGGCTCTCAGGGACATGGACTGCAAACCAGCAGGTAGAGAGGGGGTGCGATCATACACATCCCCCCAGGGCTCGTGAGATGAACCCTGAGTCAGGGGGTGCTGAGGTTTGCCACCCCTCTGGCTTCTAGCTTGGGGGTGGGGGCATCCTTTTGCCCTGATGGTCTCTCTGCTGTGTTCCAGCATTGGCCAAGGCTTTGCATACCGGACCAAGTGACAGTGATCAAGTTCTAATTAAGCGACTGGCTGAATCCATGAAGTAACTGAAGAAGTGTGAGTAAAAGCTATGATGCATCAGAGGGAGGTGAAGTTTATCCCTGTAAGCATGGGGGGGAGGTAACTACGCCCCCCCCCCCAGATGACCAGATAAAAGAGATTAATTACTACTGGATAAATGGAGCTTGAAGGGACTGTGATGGAGGAGTGCCAAGATTTAAGAACTGAGTAACAGATAAGCAAACATTCAGGACTTTAAAAATAGTATCTGAAAATCTACGTCAACTTGCTGGCTAGAAATGGCAAGTTGTCTTTTAAAGACTGTTAACATCACAGTAAGAGTCAGAGTGAAGCAAAATCTACCCCCTCTTCAAAAAAAAAGAAGTGGAGGGGAAAGGGAACTCCCTCCCTCCATATAACAATGTTAAAATAAAGCTCTTAAGAGGGTAGAGTGAAAAGAGAGAAAGGATTGAATGGAAAAATTTACGAGTATTGAAGTGCTCTTATGAATGGCAGCTGTAAATGCAGCAGAATTTTCCTTTAGCAGACAGAGAGTAGGAAAGCCCCCCTCGAAAGACAAAGCTATTATGTAAACATCTGAAACCAACCTCTTTAGGCATTGGAAATCATCCTTTTCCTTTTCAAAGAAACTTTAAACATCTCCGTGAGTGGTGACTGTGAGAACAAGTTGATGGATTTATGGGACCCTGGCAATTTGGTAATAAAAAGAAGATAAACAGACTCCTCTGAAAATGGCATTTGTTGCGTCGAAAGAATTAAAACGAAATTGAATCTTCTTCAGGAAGTTGAAAGTCTAACTGAACAATAACACTACAGAGAAAGACTGGTGGGGCAGTGTGGCAGCTACGTCCTCCCTTGACAAGCGAAAAATAAAGTTACTAGGCATTTTAATGGGGGGGACAAAGCTAATGAAATGTTGGGTGAAAGGTGGATATGTGGGTTAGTTGTTCAGGAGATAATGGATTTTTAGAAGATATGGACTGTGAGCTGAAGAAGATTGAGAGAAGAGGATTCTCCAGCGAAGAATTTTTGCAGATAATGCTTTTGGTTAAGGGGGGGAGGTATGGATAAAATAGAGGTGAAGGGTTCACATAGAAAAGATGGATGATTGATGATGATTGTGCAAGTGAAATTTAAATGTATTTTATCAACTTAGACTAACATTTTAAATGGAAGAGGTGAAGGGGATGTTACTTGATGCCTATTTAGGTTGTCTCTTTGTTGCTTTTATTTTTAATAAGAGTATGAATGGAGTGAGCTTTTAGAAGAAGGATATTCAAGCCTAATTTTGATGTATTTAGTAATTTCACTTAAATAATTTTGGATGTTGGGAGGTAATGATTGGCAGGTAATGATTGGTTGATGGACAGAATGTAATAGCCAGATGGGCAGAAACTATTGTCTTTTAGATGATGAGGATGCCTGATGTTTGCATAAAAGAAATTTAAGTGTATTTTAGTAGTATACTCCAAACAGTTTGTATGAGCTAGAGCTTCTATAAGCGATTGATCTAACTGCCACCTTCAAGGTTAACAACTGGAAGTTTTTCTTAATTCCATATTTATAAGCATTGTATATGATCACCATACCTTGGATTTTCTTTTCTATCTCCCCTTGTAGTGTGTTTTACTACCCTTCCCTTTTTCTGTAGTTTTTAGAAAATGCAATAAAAAATCCCCTTCGGGGGGCCAAAAAACAACAACAACTCCCCTTTCAAGGACAGCTTTTGTCAGAACTATGGCTTGCCCAAGGTCATCCAGCAGCTGCAAGTGAAGTAGTGGGGGGGGATCAAACCTGGTTCTCCCAGATTAGAGTCTGCACACTTAACCGCTACACCAAACTGGCTCAATACTCACAGGGCTCTTTTGAAGGCCTCTCTTTTTTTCCCAAAGAGACTATAGTTATTTCACACTGCACTCCATAGAGAGTGCATTTTGGTGTAGTGGTTAAATGTGCAGACTCTAATCTGGGAGAACCAGGTTTGATTCCCCACTCCTACACTTGCACCTGCTGGATGACCTTGGGCAAGCCATAGTTCTAGCACAGCTGTTCTTGAAAAAGAGTGATTTCTGTCAGAGCTCTCTCAGCCCCACCTACCTCACAGGGTGTCTGTTGTGGGGAGGGGAAGGGAAAGGAGTTTGTAAGCCACTCTGAGACTCCTTTGGGTAGTGAAGGGTGGGGTATAAATCCAATCTCTTCTTCTTCTACAAATGGGAGAGGTGATAAGTTGATGTATGCATGTTCACTTGAAGGTATGTCACAGGAGTTGTTTTTAAAAATATCTAGATGCTGTGTATACATGATATGACCTGCCCTTGATGATCCTGTGGCATACATACTCCCCAGCAAATCGATAAATTGTGAATATGCAGCCAGAGAAGCTGCCCAAACATCTAGCACATTAAATGCTACACATTGTGAAGATGCAAAACTACCAGAAATATTGTTCATTTTATATTACAAACAGAAAAAACAGGCAGAGCAAAGCAAATATATTCAGGTTTTGAACATCTTGTTAAAATTGAACCATCACTAGTATAACTCTGCATGCACACAAAAAAGCAATAAAAAGGATTAGCCTTAAAAGATGCTTCCTGCTTACTATTGGAACCTCAGAATTAGCAACTCTGACAGGGAAGAATGCCAGCTGTAAACCTGAAGACGTAGGACAGAGGAGTGTGCTCTGTTGGGCTGTTCCTCACATTAACTGGAAGACAGGAGCTGACTCAAAAACAGCAGCTTGCTTGTTAAATACAATTGTCACAGCAAGATCATGGCACCAGTGCTTTGTGATCTATGAACTCTACTAGCTGAATCTTGGTTACTAGGTTGAATAAAAGGTGCTAGCATTTACCTGTCTGTGAAGATGTGAGATGGTGCTCTCTGACCTTTGCTGACTGAGAAAGAAAAATGAGCAAGGCAGACTCTAAGGGATACCTTATGCGTTGTAATTTATATCTAAAGGGAAGACTTATTTTCTTCTGGAAAATAACATTGCAGAGGTCTAATGTTTAGATAAATAAGTATGTGGGGTACATTCTTCTCTGTCTTCTGTATAGGTTTTTTTATATGGGAAAATCATGAGATTGATTTTAATAAGGCCCAGTTCCAATTTAATCACAGGGCCTAGGGCACCAAGCCATGTAACATTCACAGGTTATGGGCAAGGAGAAATCACTCTTGTTACTTCTTTTCAACTATCCATGGATATGCTGAACTAGGAATCAGTGTCTGATTCCCAAGACTCCTGATCTGAGCTGAAATGAACCTAACAACAGTTCACTTCCTCATAAGAACCCATAGTTCAAGAAGCAGTATTACATTTGGTCATCACATAAAATATCTTTATTTCTTTTAACTTATAGATGACTTTACAAAGTATTTGGCAAATTCATAGAGGTTAGATCTAGCAATAGCTATTAACCATGAAATCAAAATTGAGCTTCCAGATACAGAAACAGTAAACGCTGAAACACCAGATGTCAGGGTAAAAAAAAAAAAAAAAAAGAATAGCTATCACCTTCTTGCCTTCTTTGTGAGTGCTCAGAGAAAGTTGACATTACTGGGGAAAAAATCAGGACTAACTACACTCTGTTGTAACCTGCAAAGTAATCTATATGAGTTGCTGTAGATTTTCCGAGTTGTGTGGTCATGGTCTTGCCCGGAAAATCTACAGCAACTAATGAACTCCGGCCATGAAAGCCTTCGACAACATATTCAATCTATATGATCTTATAGGGTTGCCAGCTCTGGGTTGGGAAATTCCTGGAGATCTGAAGGGTGGAGCCTAAAGAGAGTGGGGTTTGGGGAGGGGAGAGCAGGGTATAATGCTATACAGTCCACCTTCCAAAGCAGCCATTTTCTCCAGGGGAACTGATCTCTGTAATCTGGAGGCCAGTTGTAATTCCAGGAGATCTCCAGGCACCACCTGGAGAATGGCAACTCACCAGCAACTTCATTGTTGTTGGAAGAGTAGCAATCTACACGGGGGATGGCCAGGAGGAAACAACTTCAAGCACTCCAACTTTTAGCAATAAAAAACAAAAGCAGAACAGATTCTGTTCAAATGGTCTGAAATTCTACAAATCCAACAAACACTCTTCTTCCTCTCTCCCCTTTTCATATCAATGCACCATGGCAGCACACAGTGAATTTTGGATCACATCCAGATTATGCAGCTTTTGGGATATAAAGAGTTTTCTTTTTTCATATGTGTGTAAATAAAAGAGAGAGAGAAACATTTGTGAGTTGCGAATGAACAGATGACAAGTATAGGTATTGTGTGTGTGTGTGTGTGAATGTGGGTGTGCTTGAGAGAATCGCTGCTTATGAATGGTTTCAGATTCATGAAATCCTGAAACTATAATATTCAAAACTAATAGACAATAACTTCTTTGCTCACATAAATTGGAATAAACAATTAAATTGCATCTCAATTTTCAGATCTTAACTCAGAATAAATATATGCAAGAGGCCATGCCATTCTATTTTCTAAATTTAGGCTGATTTGCTAAGAAATAAAAGCCAACAAAATCCTTTCTGCAAAAGAAGCCTTGAATTTTCTTTCCTATTGCAAGTCAGGCAAGGCACCCCACATTCATGCATGCACACATACACACTTTGGAGCAGGAAGAATTGCGTGCTTTTATAGGCCACTAATTCTTTTTACAATCCATTAGCGGTTTGTCAAAAGGCTGGCAACTGCCAGAAGGAGCAGCTACTTCCCTGTAAAGCTGCCACTAGGGGTTAGCAATCACTTGCAAATTGCAAGGCAGCCAGGAAGCACAAATTGCACAGCTGAAGCACCTGAAAATGTCATTTATTGTTTTGTAGTGGCCAGCCAAAATTATATTGTCTTTCAAGGTGAGAATTTGGGAACTAGAGCTAGCCAAAGGGAAGGAAAGAAATGTCACGAACACTTTCATCCACATCACAAAGCATGCCTTGCCGTCCCCTTTCGGTGATTTTTGTACATTGCTGAGAAAGGTATGAAAGTGTTTAGCTACTTACTATGATTCCTTTGATATAACCCATGTGACCAGGAAGCATTATTCTCACTCCTCAGCTCCTTCCATTTATGTGGAAGTAAGTCATGCTTAACTTATTTTTAAATAATCATGCATAGGATTTGGCTGTGAATCAGCTTTGTTTACCTTCAGTAATATCAGTATCTAGCTAATTCTGATTGCCTCTATTGCACCATGACATCATTACAATCATTATATCAAGGCTGATTATCTGAAAGACAAAACACCCTAATCCAGGGCAGTAATGATGCTGCACCAGTAGCCAACCAATGGAAAACTTGCAGCAAACAAAAGCAAAATAAGCAAAACTCTAAAGCAGGGATTTGGGTAGATTTTTGGAGGCCATGAATGTGAAACTGGGGGACATTTAAGACTGTTCCTGTTTCAAAATCAGAGCACCTATGTGCCCCAAAGCACAACTAATAAAACAATGGCCCCACTAACACTTAACCCCAGAGATATTTTAACATATGTCGATCTAATTCTCAGGGCACAAAATATAAATGCTACTATAGAGTAGCATGCTTATCATTACCAGCTAAAAGATCTCAGCTGAGTACAGACTGGCAGTTTGCTCCGGTAGCCAGTCGTAGCAAAAAAGCCCCGGAATAAACTATACCGGGTTTTCCCGTTCACACAGCCCGGGCCGCTGCCGGAAGATATGGGATGGAAGCGCGCAGGAGCGTTCAGACTGCTGCACCGGAGGCGTGCTATATTCGCCGTTTTCCCAGCACCGCATTGGGCAGTGGAATGGAGCACAGCCAATCACACCGCTGCTTCCTTCTGCCCAACGTGAGTTGCTCCCGGCTTTTCGGCTGCACGTTCAGACTCCCCGGAAGTGGAGAAACGCATTTTATCAGGTATCTTTTTAATCCGGGTGTGAAGCGCAACAGCATGTGTTGGCTATGGGTGGGGGACTTCAGGCAGACGTGCCTGTGTGAACGCTCCATTTACTCCGGGATTGAATCGTCGTTGGCCCGTGTCCCTACCAGAGCAAACTGCCAGTCTGTACTCAGCCATAATAGATGAAAATCATGTAAACAGCTAAGAAACCTGCTCAATATAGTCAATACATATTTAGCACTTAAAGATTAATCCAAATAACAACTAAATACAAAATAAGGTAAAGTTTCAATTACAACTCTACCACAAGGGCAAAGTCTCTGGGGATGGCTAATACTTTTGCAGCGACTTGACAATTCTGCAAGTGGTAAAGCATTTACTCTAGCCAAAAAAAAAAAGTTGATGAAAAATTGGGACGGTTAGAAAAATGAAATACCTCGGCAAAACAGGAAAAAAAACATTTAGTGCTGCTTCTATTTTTATCCCATGTTCTATCCATACACTGACAGGATCTTCCCTTAAAACTATCTTGTCATAAGTAGTTTTGAAAGAACTTTCTGAATTCAAAGATTGCAGTGAATATTTCAAAGTACTTAGAAATTGCCTGACAGTTTTGCTTTTGCATTAGTCTCACTTATTTGCATCTGCAACAAGGTCCAAATCTGTCTATTACTCTGATTCTAAGCACATTACTTAGACATCAATGAGAATTGCGTCCAAGTAATGTGCTTAGGATGGGAATACTAATCTTGTTTGTCTTTGGATATACTTTAGAGAGAAATAAGTCTTCCCTTGAGATACTGTACCTCCTGTCACCCTTATTTGAAAAAGCTTACAGCCAACAGCCACAGCAGAAGTGTGAATAGCAAGAATAGAATACTTTGGTGGAGGACAGTTGCAAGATACACTGCAGCACATATTCACCTTTGGCGGCTTTCAGCAGACAACCAAAAAGTATTTTTTTTCTGTTTATAAATTCCATATCTATCTTATTTTGTGTCAGCTGCATATACTTCAGTCCTCATGGGTCAATTTTAACAATAATAACAACAACAACAATAATAGTAACAACAACAGCAGCAGCAGCAGCTCCAGAAGACAGTGTTGCTTTGAACAGCAAGAATCCTGCAAAAATACATCTGCAGTTCCCAAGAACTGTTCTTTATTGCTTGAGAGTAGAGAGGGGCACAAATTGGGAAAATAGAGGTTTGTGGAGTTTCATGGTTTGTGAGACCATACAAACCACTAAACTCCATGAACCTTCCCATTTAATGAAGCAGTTCATGGTTCGTGAGGCTCATGAGGTTTGTGGCATGGTAGAATAGTCCCCCTGTGGGCTAGAGATGCCAAACTTGTGGTGAGTCTCCAGCTGACCCTCCTCTATCTGTCTTCCAAGTTCGGTGAGAATTGGATTTAGAGGGCTGAGTTACAGACCTCCAAGTGATCTCTAGGGAAATCATAGCTGCAGGGTCAGCGTGTGTTAAATGCCTCCCCCCACACACAAGCTAGAGGGACATCAGACTCACAGCAGACCTCCCTGGGATGTCTCTCTACCTGCCTTCTAAGTTGTGGACAGATTGGCTTGGGGGGAGATCCCAGGGGCCAATATCACCCCTCCTGACTGCTTCACCTGTCCTTGGACATTGGAGAGAGGCTCTTCCCTGGTGCCTCAATTGTTGACTGTTTGGAGTCTCTGTCCCTCCCTGAATGCTACCAATGTCTCTCCTTCAAAGGCTGGTTTCATCCTCTCTCTCCTTGGCTGTCACTTTTCCTGTTTCTTCCCACATAGCTCACCTCTCACCCCCCCTCAGCTTGGCCTCCAGCTATTTTCTTGCGTCTGTTAAATGCATCTCCTCCTGCAGCTGGGCCTGCCCCCTCATTATCAGGGCCTGGCCCGTCTGCGGCTAATGTCGGTATATCAGGAAATACCAATGTTTGGGGGGGTTGATATACCCGAACTTGAAAAATATTAGGTTGGGGTTTTTTGCACACCCCAATTTCTCAGCATGCCCCTCTGATGCAGTTGGGCACCATGGAGGGGGAGCCATGTTCTGGCTATGGATGGCTAGTGCTGTTACATTTTCGTCTCAAGCCTTTTTGGCATTAATATATGTGATAGTCACCCATATCTTGGTCTTTGTGTGAGGATAAACCTGGTAACAATCATACCACAGAACATGGCAGAGGGGTCCCACCTTCCTCAGGAAAGAGCACACAGCAAAATGCAAAGTAGCCATCTGTCTGCACTTAGAAGAATGGGAAAATAAATTTGACAGATATACAGTAATGGTGAAATTAACAACTTATTTGAGAAACAAATAACTACGAAATTTAAGGAGAGATGGTGTGTGCATTATGCAAGCAGAAGACAATTTTAGAATGAGAAGTAGTCTAAAATATTGTATACAAACATATTGTAATGAACAAGCAGAATGAGAATTAGTTTTAAATGTAGCATTTTGAAAGTGGATTTGGGGGAGAAATATTTTTATATTTATATATATATGACTTTCCTTCTGCATTTTTGTGATATTACCTACTTGTTAAAAGTAATAACAAGCATGCAGAAGTGGCAAAAATATGTAATACTGAGTATAAAGTAATAGTAAAACTAATAGATTAGTATGAAATTTGAAATGTAAAATGTTGAATATAAATGTATCTCAACAGACATATCACTGTATTTTACAGACAGCGTCTCAAAAAGTTTTCAATGTAATGAAGAGGTTGTTGACTCTTACACTCTGTTATATATAATCATCTTTGATTGGACTTATGTTATACTAGGAATAGGGCCCATTGTGGAAATAAATACAACGAGCTCTAGAAACAGGCTCTGGGAGAGTGCCAAGGCCTTGGGCACTCAGCGTCAATTTGCTGTGGCGACCTCAGCAGCGTATAATGATACAGAGTCCACCATTTTCTCCAGAGGAACTGATCTCTGCTACCTGAAGAGCAGTTGTAATTTTCAGTGATCTCCAGCCCTCACCTGGAGATTAGCAGCAATTGTTACCCAGGAGGAAATGGCTGGTTTGGAGGGTGGAATCTATGGCATTGTAACTGTCTGAAGTCCCACCCCTCCTCAAACCTCACCCTCTCCAGGCTCCACCCTTCAAAATTCCATGAATTTCCCAACCTGGAGTTGCCAACCCTATCTCCTTCCCAGCCAAGCATCAACCTACCTTTATTTCCCCCTCACTTTTCAGCTTTCCATCTCCCCCCCACCTGCAGCTTCTTCCATGCTCTGAAGCCCTGACTGCCATGTCACATTGGCTGTCATGGGGGAGGGGCATCTCAGCAGGGTATAAGGACACAGAGTCCACCATTTTCTCCAGGGGAACTGATCTCTGCCATCAGGAGACCAGTTGTAATTCTGAGTGATCTCCAGCCCTCATCTGGAGATTGGCAACAATGGTTTCCCAGGAGGAAAAGTAGTCTTTCTCTGCAATGGAGACCAAAGCAGCTTACATCATTCTCCTCTCCCCCTTTTGACTTGCACAACAACCCTGTGAGGTAGGTTAGTCTAAAAGTCTGTGACTGGTCCAAAATCACCCACTCAGCTTCTACAGCAAAAACCTGGATCTAGCAGCCCCTGGTCTAAAGCACTGACTGCTACACCTAGGGTAGACAACCTCCAGGTGGAGCCTGAAGATCACCAGGTATCACAACTGAACAGATCTCTTCCCCCACCCTCGGAGAATATAACTGCTTTGGAAGGTGGGTTTTATGACATTCTGTTCAGATGAGGCCTCTCCCCTCCCCAAACCCTGGTTTCCATAGACTCTACCAGAAAATCTACAGAATCTCCCTACCTGTGCAACCCTATATTCAGGACTGGCCCCAATGAGTTCCTCACAAAGGCCTGCACAGGGTTTCCTTCCTTTGTCTGAACCAAGCTTGGTTGCCTACTGTGGCGAAACGGGCTCCAGTTTACCACTCAGCTGTTTGCCTCCCAACCTTGTCCCGTGGGCATATCTCATTCCTTAAATTCACTGCCACCACACACTGAATAGTCACTGCCTTTTTAGAGGGACAGTGAGACCCCTCTGGCCAAATCTCCCTATTTGGAGATGGAATCCCCAATGTTTGGGGGATCCCTGGAAAGTTGGCAACCCAAGAGTCTGGCCTTTCCTTGCTTCCCTGGGCTACCCCCTCCCTTTGGTATTGTGCAGAGCAGTGGAGGCTATGTGGTCAGAGCACAACACAGATTAGTAACCCAAATAAAATAATTTATTTAACTTTTTACACAATTATGGAGCGCACACACACTAAACAAATAAGGCAGAACCATAGGAATAAGCACACACTATGAACCAACAGGGCATAACTCAACAGGGGTTAAATGCAATCCTCTTTCCCTACACACAGTACTCTCTACCTCTGGAGGTTGTGGGCTCAGGACAGGATTTCTTCTTGGACTGGCCTCTGGCTCTCCTTCAGCCTCTCTCTCTTGCCCAAGAGAGCAGGGAAATTTCCATTCATTCCGCAGTCCAGCTGTCTGTGGAGTGGCAAAATTTCTGCTGCCTCCCAGGGTTCCCCCACATCTCTGGCTTGTGGCCTGGACAGGCTGGTCAGCACAGGCAACAGGAGCCTTTCCTAATCTCCTGTAGGATGAAGACTGCCTCCTCCTTGGCTGTCTATATTGATGCCACCGCGCCCCTTGGGACAGTCCCTGTTTTCCTGCGCTTTTTGGCCTTGGGGCAGCTGGGAACTGTAGGCCAGCAGATGAGGAAGCCCCATTCAACCCAGTGAGTGATACCCTCTCTGCAGGCCCCTCTCTGGAACTACAGCTCAATGAAACCTTATGGGGGAACATTTTAAACAAACAACCACAGATGGCAGCCATCTTACAAACACAGGTAACTGCCAATCTGTGAGTGGTCCGAAATCACAGCTTCCACAGCAAGAACCTGGGTCTGGCAGACCCTGCTCTGAAGCACTAACTGCTACATCTAGGGTAGCTAACCTCCAGGTGGAGCCTGAAGTTTGCTGGGTATATAAGATGTTCTACAGATGGTATATTACCCCTGAGAAACTTGCTAAATTTGATCTGAATTGTTCAAATCAATGTTGGAAATGTCAAAACAAGGTGGGATCTTTCTATCATATGTGGTGGTTTTGTGACAAAGCTATAAAATATTGGGCTTGGATACATGAAATATTGCAGAAAATGTTAAAATGTTCTATACCCTTTGTATCAGAAATATTCTTGTTAAATATTTTACCTGAAAGCTGTAAAAAAATGAGTCCTGTTTGATTTTGTATGTAGTTACCTCTATTAGAATTTTATATGCAAAATACTGGAGAAGAGTAGAAACTCTTACTAAAGAAGAGATCAGAAACAAAATGCTGGAAGCAGCAGAAATGGATAAAAACTTTTGAGAATACATGGACAAGGTTTTACACCTGGTTGGAAAATTATAATAACTTAAAGTTATAGTCAAACAATATATTAGTGGGGATACAGAGAAGGGAGTTTGTTATCCTGGCAACAAAAGACTGAAAATTTTTGAGATCAACATTTGACCAATATGGTTTAGTTATTAGGCACAAGTATTAGAATTACTGGAAAGATTTTCCACCGTGTATGTATTTATGTTTGTGTGTTGAGTGTGTGTTTGAAAATTTAATAAAATATTGTAAAAAAAAAAAAAAAAGAACTGAACTCCAGAGAAGAGAGCTCTTCCTCCCCTGGAGAAAATAACTGTTTTGGATGGTGGCCTCTATGGCATTCTATTCTGCTGAGGCCTCTCCTCTCCCCTGCCCAAACTCTGGTTTCCTTACCCTGGCTTCCTTAGACACAGAATAGCCAGGAATTTCCCAACCTGGAGTTAACAACTTTAGTCAGGACTGGCCCCAATGAGTTCCTCGCAACAGCCATTGAGGGGAAAGCTGGTCTCACACAGGAGGCAAGCAGGGGAAGCGTCTTTGTCAAGAGTTAAAGCAGATTGCCAGTAATTCTGATAGGGCACAGTAGCTGAAGAGGGAGTGGGCAGAGAAGAGGAGCAGACCCAGCACCCACCCTGTGGCACGCAAGTATTCTTGAGTGGTGGCTGACCAGCCAATGGCTGAAGGAGTGCATTGCACAGCCAGTGGGAAAGCTGGAAAGTGCCACTCCACAATTATATATAAGGAGAGATTTGCTTAGCTGAAAGTCAGATTCTTGACCACAGCACTGAAAGCTTTGATATCTGATGAATTTTCTTACAGGAGGATACCAAATATGAAGGGGGGGTCAAAATCATATGGAAGCCACAGAATAGATAAAACCACTAGGATTACTTCCCTAAAAGCACCTCCAGTGGCAAAACATTAAAGTGTGCAAGCATGAATGCTCTGTGATAATGTGGGGCTGTTAAATATAACAGATATTTCACAACAGATCCAGTGTCAAAGGTCCCCAACCTACTTGGGGAGCATCTGCTGGCTGCGCATTCCCAAAGTTTTCGTGTTTCGATATTGAGAAATCTTTGATAATAGTATAAGCTTGTTTATTTGAAAAGGGGGAAGTCATGGAAGCAGTGACAGACTTCATGTTCCTGGGATCCAAGATCACTGCAGATGGTGACTGCAGCCATGAAATTAAAAGACACCTGCTCCTTGGGAGGAAAGCGATGGCAAACCTAGACAGCATAATAAAAAGTAGACACATCACTCTGCCAACAAAAGTCCATATGGTCAAAGCAATGGTATTCCCAGTAGTAATGTATGGCTGCGAGAATTGGACTCTAAGGAAGGCTGAGCACCAAAGAATAGATTCTTTTGAATTATGGTGCTGGAGAAGACTCTTGAGAGTCCCTTGGACTGCAAGGAGATCAAATCAGTCAATCCTAAAAGAAATCAACCCTGACTGTTCCCTGGATGGCCAGATACTGAAGCTGAAGCTCAAATGCTTTGGCCCCCAAATGAGAAGGGAGCACTCACTGGAGAAGACCCTGATGCTGAGAAAGACTGAAGGTCAAAGAAGAAGGGGTCAGCAAAGGATGAGATGGTTAGACAGGGTTATTGATGCAACGAACATGAAATTAAGCAAACTCTGGAGCACAACGGAAGACAGGAGGGCCTGGAATGATGTGGTCCATGGGGTCGCAAAGAGTCAGACTCAACTGTGCAACTCAACATCAGCAACAAAACAAATATTTTCTAAAAACAAAATACCCTCCTGCATTTTTCATCTCTTCCTTTCAAGAGCAGTACAGGTATTCTAAGGTCAAAGTGGAGCTAACAGAACCAAACCTTTCTGTCTTTTGAAGCCCACCCCTTCCAATTGACTTCCAATTAATTTCACCTTCTCTCCATTAAACAGCAATGATAATGCTGGTAACTGGGGCAGCCTCACCCATCTGAAGGATGCTTCTTTGAGTAGCTAGGCTGTAACTAGGGAAGGCAAAAATAGTATGGGTTGCTGTTTATGACTCCGGTTGCAAAAACAGTATAGACAATATATATATATATATATATATATATATATATATATATATATATATATATATATATATATATAGAGAGAGAGAGAGAGAGAGAGAGAGAGAGAGAGAGAGAGAGAGAGAGAGAGATAGAATGTTTTTTTGGAGTATAGTGCAGGTTGCAAGAGTATAGGGAGGGGTAAGTGACAAGAATCTTGAGACATCTAACAACTGAGGGCTATTCCCAAGCCATTGGCCTGAAGAATTGGTGGGTTAGTGAGAGAATATTCTTGGTTCTGAGCAGCATAAACTAGAAGAAGAAGAGTTGTTTTTTATACCCCGCCTTTTTCTACACTAAGGAGTCTCAAGGTAGCTTACAGTTGCCTTTGCTTCCTCTCCCCACAACAGGCACCTTGTGAGGTAGGTGGGGTTGAGAGAGTTCTGAGAGAACTGTATGACTGGCCTAAGCCTATAGTTGTTTGAACGACACATGGGGGAAGAGGGTGAGGCTTAAAACCTCTTGGCATTGTGCAGGTGAGGATAAACAAGGCCAGCACTAATGTTGCCCATGTTGCAACCAGGATGGCCTTACCCAAAATACTGGTAGCAGAGTTGCCAGCTCTGGTACTGGGAAATGCCTGGAGATTTTGGGCATGGAGCCTGAAGAGTATGGGGGACCTCAGTAAGATATAATGCCATGGAATCCATCCTGCAAAGCAGCCATTTTCTCCAGGTGAATTGATCTCTGTAGTGTGGAGATCTTCAGGCCCTCCCTGTAGGTTGGCAGCCCTAGCTGGTAGCCATGGTAGGCTGCTTGTTATCAGCAATATGCACTAAATGTTAAAATAGGGTGTTTTTATGTTGCTGATGTACATCAGCCATTAATAAAACCCAGCTAAACTCATACATTTGGTGTTCTGTGTTCTTTCTGGTGTTCTGTTAGAATTAGGGTTGCCAGGTCCCTTTGGCTTGCTGGTGAGGGGATTTGGGGGTCATTCTGAGAATGGGCGGGGATGTCCCCAATGCACTGACATCACCTGCCAGCAAGAAGATACTGACATCATATCCAGGGAGGTGGGGGACCCACTGCCCTCCATCCCCTTTGGAGCAACCAGCCACTCCTAACCAGTGACGGCAGCGAACATACCTCCCTCTTTCCTGCCAAGCCAGCTGGTGAGGGAAGTCCTGGTGGCCGGCTGGGGCTGGGAGGCAGAGCTGATGCAGGCTTCAATGGAGAGAGAGCAGCCACCTCCCCTCCTTCTTCCACCTTCCTTGTCCAGAAGCAGGCTGCCCCGACGGCAGCACTTCCCTGGAGGCAAGCATGCGTCCCTCTTCTTCTTCACCTTCCTCCTCCTCAGAGTGTTGCCTTGGAGCAATTCACCCGCATCTTTTCACATTCCCACCAGTGTTACCTCTAAGCTGAATTACTGTGACCTAGCCTCTGGCTCACACATTTTTGTCTTAGCTCAGGAAGGATGGCTCCAGAGCAAACTGATTTATGCAGTAGGCAAATCACTCACTCACAACTTTAATGCCAGTAACTCGCAAAGTATAATTTTTGCTCACAAGACTCCACAGCTTAGAGGGGCATTGCTCCCCACCCCCTACCCCAAGGCAAAGGAGAACGTGAGGGTGATGCACTGCTCCTGTTGAGTCTGTCCACGTTCCCTCCCCCATCGTGCGAGGGAGGACAGGAGCGCAGCACCGGGTGTCTCCCAAAAACAAACATGCAGCAGAAGGAGGAGGCACTAGCTGGTAATAGAGCTGCCTGAAGCAGTACCAGCCACAAGGCGGGGGGGGGGGAAGCAGACTGAAACTGGGTTTGTTTGAGTTGGCTGGAGAAGCAGGCATGAGGTTCACAAACACTGCTGGATCATGCTGGGACAGGATGGGAGCATCCCTAATGGGCATGCTGACAGCAATTCCTGTGACATCAATGCATAGGGGTGTGGTTTCACCCACCAGCCAGCTGGTCAGCAGCAGATAAAAGCCCCCCCCCTTTCAGGGTATTCTCCACTCAGACCTGGGGAATGGCAACCCTAGTTAGAATTCAACATTTCTTGAACTTTCATAAACTTTTAGTACCAACAGTTGAGCAAGTCAGTTCTGCTCCATTCCTCCAAAGACATATCTTCCTTTCCTTTGTTTTAATAAAAATGAGATTGGTCTCATTATAGGAGTTCTCTTATACCAGCTGAAAAGGTGTGGGGAAAAATTAGTTAGTTCTCCACATTATTTGGAGGAATCTGGTGCAAAAAAAATTAACTAGCTACAAATATGGTTTAGTAAAAAATCTAGATGATGAAACCATAAAACTTCTGGATGCAGTCACTGTGAGGTAATAATGTTCATTTCTTTAGTTAAAGGGGGGGAAACACAAAAAACCTAACACTTATTTTAGGTTATATTTAAAGAAGATTTAAGGACTGGTGCAATTGTGTAACATTCTTTAAAAAATCAGACCAGTTAAAACAAACACTTCACTATTTATTAACGGGGGGGGAGGAGGGAGCTTAAATAAATGGATCTGTATAGGTCTTGCTGTGACTCAGCTCCCCTGACT
The DNA here is from genome assembly GCA_029375565.1 of Gekko gecko. Taxonomy (NCBI): domain Eukaryota; kingdom Metazoa; phylum Chordata; class Lepidosauria; order Squamata; family Gekkonidae; genus Gekko; species Gekko gecko. Next base: position 147,388,063 of record JAPDNY010000003.1, on the reverse strand, counting down.
GTGTATCCTTGTTTCTGCTGTATCAGGCCAGACTTGCAGCCAATCAGATCTACAGGAAATGAATCACCCTCACTGCTTTATGAATAACTAATTCTATAGTACAAGATCCAAAGTACCACTTAGGCTCACAGAAGAGGTCTCTGCTAGCCCCATGGCAGTGTTTGAATTTCTTTTCTTTGAATGGCAGACCTCCATGCCATATCACAAACTGCTTCCCCTCTTAGTTTAAAAGGCAGCAAAATGTGGGGTTGAATGGAAGCAGGGATGCCCCTTTCAAAGAATAAGTCTAAAGCCTCTGGCCTGTTAGAACTAGTTTCCCATTGGGGGGGGGGAATCCTGGCCTTTGTTATCAAAATTTATGGACATCTTTAAAAGTTGGGTTTTTTTAAACGCTCTAAAATTCACAGAGGACAGGTCAATTGAAAGCTATTAGACAGAATGACTAAATGCAACCTTCATGTCCAGAAGCAAGTGAACTTCTAAAATACCAGTGCTGAGGGGTGAAATAAAGGGAGCCTTTGGCCTCCATGACCTGCTTGTAGGCCTTCCAGTAGTGCCTGGCTGACCACTTTGTTAATAGGTTGCTGAACTTGACTGGACCATAGGTCTGACCCAGCATAGTTGATTTTATGTTCTTTTGTGATCTAAGTTAATCATAAAATGGCTATGAGCCATTTCAATGGATATGAAAAGAAAGCATTTGGACTTGGACCCTATAACTTCTTTCAGCTTGTGCACCACTGCAGAAGCAGCCAGCTGGAGCATGTTCTCCTGGCACTGTTCATCCAAGAGCAATGACTTTCAAAGAGTCTAGAAGTGCCTTGTGTCAGAGGAATGCGCTTTGCAGCAGAGGATCACCTGTACAGAATTTCTTGCACTGTGCACGGCGTTGGACTAGATGACCCTGGAGGCCCTCTCCAATTCTGTGATTCTATGGTGGATAAAGAGGACTGCAAGCAGAAACCAGGGACAGGATTTAAGCCTTAAAATGGCTTTTCTGGAAGGAGCAAAGTTGTTTGTCACACACTCAGAGATGATTTCCAGATATATGTTCATTTTCTGAGTATCTGTTAAGTCTCCAAAGACCTATCTTTTCCCACATGGTCAGATAGGAGGCAGTATACAAGCTGTGAAGCAGGTACTTTAATTGCTGGACTTCTTTACATTGCCAGCTGCGGAAGTCGATCACCACTCTGTGGCTCAACCAGCTCAAGCCTCCTCACCTCCACCTGTTTAGACCACACTGTTAGGCCAGATTCCCTGTCTGGATCCTTCTTCCAGCTCTTGCCGCTCCTGCCCTAGCCACTGCACCCATTCTCCTGGGTTAAGCCAGGAGGTAGCCCATTTGCCTGGGTCAGGTGTGAAAAGTTCCTCCTGGCTGCCCTTGGGGACAGGAATGCCAGCTTGTGACACTGTAGGAGACATGGCACCTTCCTTTCTATAAAGGCACCAAGTTCATGGATCCCTCCCAGCCTTCAGTCAGCTGCCTCTTTACCACCTCCAGTTGGGGCCTTTTATCCTCCTTCCCCTGGCCACTCCTAGTTCCTATTTCCCTCCTCCTCCTCCTCTCAAGTAAGCCCTTCCTCTCAAGGAGGCCTTGGCCCCTGAGAAGTCCTCTGCTCCACAAGGAGCTAATTCTGATCGGCTTCTGTTCTGACAGTGCCACCCTTACTGTTGCCACCCCACCTGGCTCTTTTCTCAGCCCTGCCACTGAGTTGCTGCCCATGCTCCACTCCTTCTCCTCCAGGGTAGAGAGCTATGGGCTGTGACAGTGGCAGAACAAACTAGCCCAGCTAACAAGCCTGTTTCCTATGATGGGTTTGTCCTGCAGCCCAAGGAATTTATATTCTCCCTCCTGGTACTGAATACAGGTCCTCTTAAAGCAGGTATCTTAATACTACAGCACAGCTTCACTTTAACCCTGTTACTCTGTACCTGTACCACAGCTTAGTTGAGCAAAGTACAATGTCAGGTCAAGACAAAGCCTTCACCCTTGAATTTATTGATTTCTATTACTCACAGCATTTTAAACCCCCTTTTGTTCCAAAAAAGGACTCAACTAACAGACTTTGCTCCTTGAGGACCTTCATGTAAATACTCACTAGAGGTTTGGAAAGGAGTGGGCTGCTGAATACTTCATGGTGAGCAAAATGGCTGTTAGAGGCTCACGGTGATATGAATGGCCTGGCATGCTGAATTACTCGAGCTTACCCTCTCATATGTTTGCAGCACAGTGCTTTAATACTAGATAGTCTTGAGGGTGGCTCCTTCATACTATTTCCGATAAACAAAACAAAAATTCCCAAGCAGCTCAAGTAATGTCTAGTGAAATAAATGTTGCCCCATTTTTTATTTATCTCTTCAGTGGAATGAAAGTGTTTACCAGAAGACATGACCTCATTTCCCACTCTACCTGCATTTATGGTAATAATTCAGTCAATTTAAACAAATGTAAAAAAAAATGTGGGACTCTAAAAGTGATGGCCGTTTTTGAGAAACTTTTATTTGACTGTGCGATCAGGCTGCCCTTGAATCTATTTGTTTATGTAGATAAGTATGGCAATGCAGTCATTTGAATCTCATTTTCATAAATATATTTTAACAGAAAGCTGCTTCCTCCTTCCCTTGGAAGTCAACAAAAATTCTGTGTCTTTTTTTTTTTTTTTTAAATCAAGCTGTATATACTGACAAAGGCAAGACAATTCATATTCAAGTAATTCTCACATTTCCCATTTCTTTTTCTTGATGAGGCACAAGGCATATATTAAACAAATAAATTATGTAAAATCAATGTGGAGGAAGAAAACTACTGTTAGCTGCCTCCCAGGTTTCATGGTGAAGAACCATTTTCTTTGACTGGTTGGCATCACTTCAACTAGTAAACTGGGTAGAATCTAGGAGAGAACACAGCACACATCCCTCAAGCACCCTGGGACTTCAAAACAGAAACATTCCTCAAAATAATAATGGAGAGGTTATCTTTTTGGCTATTTATCCATTACTAGCTTGTCTCTGGAAGAATCCAGCCATAGACTGACTCAGAAGCCACATTTCCATAAGTGAAATCAAATGAACAGAACATAGATTCCAGAAATGTTGTAGAGTTATTGTTATGCCAATAAAGGTTATTGGAATTGAATTCCAGAAATGAGATCAAATTTTATAGCTATTCATTCTTGTATAGTCCCCAGCTGGATACTCTACACTTGCTGTAACATGAAAATAAGTATTCTTCAGGAGGTCTCAAGATCATCATGGCCTTAATCTTAGGGCCATACATGAAACTGGAGACACATAATCAGATCTTCTGACACCCAGTTTAAGTTTCACAAAGCAATTATAGGGGATGAGAATATGGACTGAAATGAGAGTGCCGAGGAAAGGCTTTAACACTTCCCTGCATTATTGTCTGAAAAAATTGACTCCTAGGCTGCTTTAGTCCCAGTCTAACCCAATCTTATCAAATCTCAGAAGCTAAGCAGGGCTGGCCCTGGTTGGTACTTGGACAGCAGACCACCAAGGAAATCCAGGGTTGCTAAACAGAGACAGGCAATGGCAGCCCACTTCTGTTCATCTTGTGCCTGGAAAATCCCATAGGTTTCTCCATTAGTTGGCTGTGACTTAATGGCACTTTCACCACCAAAAGGAAAAAGAAAAAAAGAAAAATCAGAGCTACGAGAGAGAGAGAGAGAGAGAGAGAGAGAGAGAGAGAGAGAGAGAGAGAGAGAGAAGATGGGGGTCATTTTCAACCAGGGGAACAGCTGTGGGGGGAGAATTCCTTCCTTAGCTATGTTGTGCCACCTGCAGCTACTGTCTGAGAGTAAGTTACACACCAGAGCTTTTGATCATAGTTCCCTAATGGCACATGCGGTTTGCCCCCTATGAAGACATACAGGATTTTTATGCAAACACCAGGCTTACAACATGAACACTGCAGGCCCCAGTCAGGAGGCTTCTGTTTCCAACAGGTTCCATATGATAGCTCAGTACTTCCAAATGTAAAGCAAAAAGCTCTGCTTCCTTGCATATGTCTCACATCAATCCCTCTGAGAATGAAGGCAAATACACCTCTACCAGCAGGAAACAGGCTGCAGAGTTCAATTCTGCCACAAGAAAATCATCTGAATTACAGTCAAATATGATTCCTGAGAAATATCTCTCATTGCAATATACTAGAATGAAAAATTACAGGCAAATCCTTAGCAATATATGTGTCTATGTCAATACAAGATAATTTGGATTCACCACCCAATTAATAAATAACTGGACAGTGAAATCATAGGTGGGAGTTATGTCAATTTTCTCTTTCCCACCCCTCAATGTGCCTTGTATGACACTGCATGAACTGAAGAGGAACTAAACATCGATTTGCCTTTAGTTAAATTGGACCTTGAATAAGAAGACAGATGGGAAGGAAGTCTGGTTCTGTCCAAGAGGATTCTATGCATGCCTTTATTCATGCTTCTGTCTTTCTCTGCACATGGCAAGCCATTTGCTTTGGCTATATCAGTAAACATATTATTTCCATAGTGAGCTAATAAAATGTGAAGAAAATAGATGCATCCATGAACAACGACATAATGTGCTGGAGTATTATTGGCTGTCAGTTCTAGTCCCTAATATGTGTCCTTCCTATGTTTAGGAGCATGCACCTGATTTTGCACATTGGTGTGGTAGGTACTCATGTAGCCACAGGAAGCATGGTTCCTGAATTAAATATGAAGAGGCTGTAAGTCAGCTTACAAGATACTTTATTTCATAGTTCATAGTTAAAGAGTAAATAAAACAATTTCAATGGACTTGAGGCAAACAATGAATCCATTAAAAATAAAAAAAGTATGATTTGTTTCAAGCACATTGTAATTGGGAAAGGCTTACAGATCTCAGAATTCCTAAGCAACAATAATAACAATCTTTCCCCCTTATTTCTCATGTTGCATAAGAGGGGAGTCCGCAGTTGGATGCAGGAATGGTCAATTATTTAAACAACAATAAAGAAAGCAATGAACTGTGCTCACTCCACCAACCTTTGGCTAGACTCGATGCCATTTGTTTATGGCCAAAATGCACTTTTGTCCATTTTAAACAGCCCTTGTCTTTTTTTTATTGCAGCCATTTCTTTTTTGATAATTACATGTGTTAAATTATGAAAATAAACTCCTAGGCAGCCTTTCCAGCGAGTAAAATTACTTGTATGTCATAGTGCTTAAGCCATTTCCAAGAGACCTTTGGTTGTACCTTCAGCATTGTAAATCTGAGAATAAATGCCTTGTGTATGTTAGCAGAACTGGTGGACATAAGCCAGTTCCCCTTGACTGTGGTAACTCAGCCCCATCTCATATCAGATATGAAGATAACTAATTTGAGTTCTCACCAGGAGGTTATTCTGACACATTCAGATTCAGACACAAAATAGATTTGTCATTGCATCTTCTCTCTTTTTATACCATTATATGCACAGTACACAATCACGTTTGCATTTAAAATATACTTTTCCCCTTTATTTCTAAACATACGGGTTTCTTATAGGTTTATCTGAGATTGTAGCTCATTAATTACACAGACTCAACTAAGAAACATGCAATTAACATGGATTTTTAAAGTGGATTTTGGTCAAATATTAACAATAATAGAAACAAAGAAGCAATAATGTACTTCCATGTAACAGTTTTTCATTAAACATTATTTATCAGTAATGCTTTCAATAAATAAATCTCTTTTTGACTAGATTTTTGTTTAAATTGAATGTAAATGCATCAAGTAATTTAAAAAGAATTATATTGCAATTAAACTTTAATATGCTGAAAATCTTTATTTACTATGCTAATACTGATGAATAGCAACAGCATACAGGAATTTATTTTATTTATTTATTTACTTCAGTTATACCAAACTTTCTTTCCCATTGGAGACCCAAAGTTGCTTACATCATTCTCCTTCAGTGGGAGAAGTCATCAGTGGTTAGTTCATGCCACCACCAACTCCAGGCAGGGCTATGCAGATTTTCTTGCAAGTCCCTCCTGGTTGGATTGGCTGACCTGCCAGTCTGGATAGCCATGAAGCTTCAACAGAAAGCTCCACTCTAGCTCTGCTTTTTTAAAAAAAAGGGGAATTAGAAGGAAAAATTTCTAGCAGCATGGAGGAAAAAAGGCCATTCGGGTTCCAGGGGGACACGGAAGGTAGGCATCCTTTCCATGATGACTTGAGGGAAAATAAATCAGTTCTGGCTAAAGGTACAGGCTACAGAGCTCAGGACAGCGGAAGACAGGAGGGCCTGGCGTAATCTGGTCCATGGGGTCACGAAGAGTCGGACTCGACTGTGCGACTGAACAACAACAACAACAGAGCTCAGGAGTCATTTTCAGGTGCAGGAGGAGGTGCCATGAGAGTCTATCGACTCGAAGCTTCGGTTCTTAGCCTCACTCTGAATCTGGAAGCACAGGAGAGCCCCAGAAAGACCCAGCATACTCCTGCCAGCATGGTGGGGTTGATGTGAGGTAGTCCCAGCCCTGAAGACCCGGAAACCTCAGAAAGAGTGGTGGCTGTGCAGGAGATGTGGGACAGTGAGAGACCTCCCCCCACAATCAATGATCAGGTTGGTGGCTGGTCTGGGGGCAGAAAAAGGGAGCATGGGCCCAGCAATAGACAGGGAGAGAACTGGATATTTCCAGGGCCTGTCACATTGGGCTTCCTGATGCAGCAGACATGCACTCCTGATGCAGTGGCAAATATGATAGTGGTTCCATTTTTACCCATTGAAATGCACAGTAAGAACTGACACATTTCTGGCAGAGAAGCCACCAAATTCACACTGAAATTATATATGTCAGCAAACTTTTAAAATAGAGACATTTATGCTTCTTGTAGGATTACTTCTAATATTTTAGTGATAAAGTTTGGAGTTAGGGATAAACTAATCCAGATCCAACTAAAACATCCACAAATAATATCACAAAAATTCTGAAACCATATATCAATATTTTCTACATTTGTGAGTGGTTGAAAGCCTGTCACTCTGACTGTTTATTCTTGCACCTCACTGTATAGCTTTACTTTTCCTAGGCAATGATGAATTGGAGTAGCAGCGAGGGGAGACAGAGCATAGTTTTGTGCCTCATGAAGTCATTGTCCAACAACACCAGTAAACCCAGTTTCTTTCTGAACAGAATAGTTCCAGCTGACATTTTTATGGCATTTCTACTTTCTATCAGTCATTCCACTGATTTATTTACTCTGAAAGACTATATAAGCACAGGTCTTGTTCACATGAGCTTTACATTATCTGGGGCTGTTCACAACTCTCACTGTTTCTCCCTCTCCCTTTGTTTGTTTGGTTGGTTGCCTGCTCCTCCCTCCCCCACAACATCTAAGCAAGTAAACGTATTGTTGGCCATCACCTAAATAAAAGGCAGAAAACCAGGAGATAAATTAGTCTATTGTAACAAAATAAAACACAAGTCCATGCTCCTTATAGAGTAACTACATTTAGTCCAGCATGAACTTTCATGAGTCAAAGCTTACTTCCTCAGATGCAACAAAGCACTAGTCATTTTCCTCATCCTATATCTAAGACATGTGTAGATTGATAGATGTAGATAATGGGGGGAGGTATAGATAAGGATAATTTTTCTACAAACCTGGGGGACCCTTCAGGTTTGCAGAAAAAAATGGAGGGATGGAAGAGGGTTTGACCCTCCCCAAGACGGGAGCATTGTCTGTACTCGTGCAGCTCTGTGGGGAGAGGATAACTGGGCAGCCCTTCAAGGAAGGGGACAAAAAGGATGAGATGTTGTACCTGTGAGTCTCTCAGGTCCCTGCTTGTATTTATCTACTTCAGTCATACTAACTGGAGTTGAAGAGACATCTCAGAGAGTAATCTGGAGAAAGCCTCATGCTCCCCCCCACCTCAGAAATGAAATGAGAGGGGATGGAAAGAAGCTTTATTCCCTACACCTTGGTCATCTTCCTTGGTGATAACAGCATTAGTTCAATTACCACCAGAAGAATTGTATCCATGGGCAAAATGAGAGGGGAAAATATTGTGATATTGAATTCCATAATAAACTGAATTAAGTGAATTTTATGCATTAAGAAAGGACCCAGAGGGGAATGAATATCAGGTTGGCACATGAGATGGGAAAATATAGAGTAATGCATTTGTTATTAAAAAAGTATCAATCTGAGTTAAGCAACAGGCATTTCACAACAATTATATTACATATAATTTAAGACTACGTATCAAAGTCACAGACATACAAAAAAGCTTTGTCCAAAACAAAACAAAACACAGATAATAAAAAGCAAGCAACCACAACAATCAAATATAGATGATCCATGGGAGAAACCCCAGGAGATCCAAATTCAAGTCTGACAGATTTAAATAGTTTCTTTGTTAATGAAGATGTATTGCTTTGCTGAGTTAAGAGAAAGACATTTTAAATTAAAAGAGATATCTATTACCAAAAAAAGTCCCTGGTTAGTATTTCCATAATTTCCATGATGTCAAGAATATTCAGTTGCAATGAAGGACATGTAAAGGAAAGACACTACTGCTGAGCTGACCTGGAAATAGAAATATGTTTTGGAAACATTTTCACAATTTGCAGAACACACTTTATCTTTGGTGGTGTTTAGCTAAAGTGGGCAGAATGTGGCTTTAAATATTCACACAGATTTACATCCAAATGGGCATGCCCAGCTACATGTTGGCCCAAATAATAACTGTACAAGATTAGGATTAGATTTTAGTGAAAATCTTGCCACATATGACAGAAAGCAATGAAACCATCAGTATAGTATGACAAGACAAAGAATATGAACTCAGTTGTCTGGGTAATATGAATGTGTTCGCTTGTTAGCACCATCTCCCCATTTAGAGTGAATAGGAAGGCTTCTTGTACACTCTGTAACCCAAGTAGTCAAATCTTATTGTTATGTTATTGTAAGATTTTGATCTTGTTTAATGTACATGTGTGTTGTGCCGTCAAGCCACATTCAACTGATGGCATCCCTATCAATTAATAACCTCTAAAGCATCCTATTATTAACAGCCTTGCTCAGGTCTTGCAAACTGAGGGTCATGGCTTTCTTTATAGAGTCAATCTAATGTTTGATCTTTCTCTTTCCTTGCTGCCTTCAACTATTCCTAGCATTATTGCATTTTCCAGTGACTCTTTTCTTCTCATCATGTGGCCAAAGTACAACAGCCTCAGTTTAGTCTTTTTTTGCTTCTACAGAGACTTCAGGCTTGATTTGATTAAGAACACACTGATTTGTCTCTTTGGTGGGCCATGGCATCCATAAAACTCTCCTCCAACACCACATTTAAAAGGAATCTACTTTCTTCCACTCAGCTTTCTTCATTATCCACTTTCACATCCATACATAGCAACGGGGAATATGATGGCATGAATTAACTTGGTATTGCTCACCAGCAACACATCCTTACACTTAAGAATCTTTTCTATATCCGTTGTGGCTGCCCTCCCCAGTCTCAATCTCCTGATTTCTCGGTTGTGGTCTCCCCTTTAGTTGTTGATAGAGCCAAGGAATAGAAAGGATTTAAGTATTTCAGTTTCTTCCTTGTCATCCCTAACAGTGTGTAATTCCTCAGTAGTCATTACTTTTGGGGAATTTCAGACAGCCAATATATTCTGGTTCAGGAAATGTTCCCTGACCGTTTCTGGTCTGACATTTCAGACTGAACTGTTTTAGTAATGGTTCCCTGCCAGAATATATTTTCACTTTCAGACAGAAATGCTTCTGTCCTGTTAGGGAAGCGTTTCTGAACCGTTTTACCTGCAAACTGCTTCCAAGTGGTCTTCACTTTTCTATACCATTTCTGAAGTGCTACGGGGTACAATGTAAAATGCCCCATAATGCTTCCTCCTGTGCTGCTTTGTTTTCCTGCCTTTTTCACCCATGCGAGCAATCTCTGTCCTTTTTTTTAATGTTTGTTTTAGAGTACTATACTGCTATAGTGCTATAACACAACACCAAAACAGTGCAATAGCAACCCCATTGGAATGCTTGGACTCCACTGGGATACATGAGATGGCTACATTTGCCACCTGGAAACAAGTACCTCATTGGATACAGACTTCAAGCAGGAAATCAGGGCATCAGTGATTGGTGTGACAGATGTTGCTAAGCCTTCCATGCCCACTGTGAGTCAGGGGTAGGTGATGGGTTGTCAGGTTGCTAGCTGGGGAGAAGATGCTCATTGGTCAGCAGGTCTCACCATTCACTGATGCCCTGATCTCCCACCTAAACCTGCTGTCCAATGAGTACTTGTTTCCAGGTGGCAGATATAGCCATCTCCTGTATCTCAGTGGAGTCCAGGCATTCCAATGGGGTTGCTATTGCACTGTTCTGGTGCTGTGTTATAGTGCTATAGAGGTATAGTGCTCTAAAATGAACATTTTTTAAAAAAGGACGGAGATTGCCCGCATGGGTGAAAAAGGGTAGGAAAACAAAGCAGTGCAGTCTGAAATGCCAAACTGCTTCAGAGACAGCTCCTAACCTGTAAGGGGAAAGGCTTTGTGAAATGGCAGTCGTGTACCGGTTTAGATGGTACAATAATGGCTTAAAAACAGCTTTAAAAGGGTAATGTGAAATTCCCCTTTGTCTTTTTGATGTTCAGATAAAAACCTGCTTTGGCACTTTCTGCTTTAGTCATCATCACTAGTCATTTCAAGTCTTCATTATATTTTTTTAAAAAATGCAGTGTCATCTGCATATCTCTAATTGTTAAAGTTCTGTCCATCAATTTTCACTCCATTTTCATCTAAAGCTAATCCAGCTTTCTTTATGATATGCTCTGCATATAGATTGAGAGACAGGGAGATAAAATACATCCTTGTTTGATATGTTTGCAAATTTTAAACCATTCTGTTTCTCCATATTCTGTCCAACTCCTGACAGTAGCCTCTTGTCCTAAGTACAGGTTGTGCATCAAAACAATCAGATGTTGTGACATGCCCATTTCTTTCAAAAGCAACCACAGCTTTTCACGATCCACACAGTCAAAAGCTTTGCTGTAATCAATGAAACTCAAGCATTCATGCTGGAGAAGACTCTTGAGAGCCCCTTGGACTGCAAGGAGATCAAATCAGTCAATTCTAAAAGAAATCAACCCTGACTGCTCCCTGGAAGGCCAGATACTCAAGCTGAAGCTCAAATACTTTGGCCACCAAACAAGAAGGGAGCATTCACTGGAGAAGGCAGTGATGCTGGGAAGGTAAAAGAAGAAGGGGACGGCAAAGGATGAGATGATTAGACAGTGTTACTGATGCAACAAACATGATATTAAGCGAACTCCAGAGGATGAAGGAGGGCAGGAGGGCCTGGTGTGATGTGGTCCATGGGGTTGTGAAGATTTGGACTCAGCTGTGCAACTGAACAACAGCAACAGCTTATTCAGATCTCTTAATCCTTCCCACCCTAGCTGGCTGGAAGTTCCTTCCCCAATCTAAAGTTCGGAAGTCTTTTACCCTCATGGGATTGTTGACTCCTATCTCCAATCATTACAGAGCTCATGTCTCACATGCCTCAATACCCCATTCATGTTTTGCCAATAACTATCCTATTGTGCCCTTCCTGACAGTTTGAGCAAATAGTTATCTCTTTGTGGAAACATGTATCCATTTTGCTGACACTGTGAATTTTATGACTCTTTTCCTTGGAAAAGCAAGATGTTCCCAAGCATTTGGAGCCCTCTTTGTGAGCTTCAGAGCATTAGGGATGGGCACAAACTGAACCACAAAGCAAAATTAGTCAGAAATTTTGCCCTGTTTGAAGTTCCAGAACAGAAGTTTGTGACAAGTCTACTGTCATGAACTTCCACAAACTTTTAAAGCAGTTTGTGGAGATTTGTGAATGGAGAAGAAAGCAAGGGTTTAAAGGAACTCTCTTTAAACCCATGCTTTCTGTTCCCTGTGAACGCCACAAAAACAGGCATGAAGGTGTTCCCTGCTGCTCAGCTGTTTCAGGCTGTCTTGCATAGTCCCTTTAAAATTTAAATGGACTGCAGAAGACAGTTTGAAAAACAGCTGAGCCAACAGGGAGCAGTCTCCCCACCAGTTGGCTGTTTCGGGCTCTCTTGTGCAGTCCCTTTAGATAGGTGCATTTAAAGGGACTGCACAAGGTAGCCCAATACAGCTGAGCCTGCAGAAAGAAGTCTCCCCACCAACCCAGCTTTGGGTTGTCTTGTGCAGCCCTGTTTAAAGGGGCTGAACAAGGGATCCCAATAGAGCCTCCCAGGGGGCACTTCACCCTCTACTGGCTCTGGCTTTCCCTGGCCAGCAGAAATGAAGGGGTGAAGTGCTTTCCTGTGGCTTGCCTCCTGAGAGGCACTTCCCCTTCCTTTCTGCTGGCCAGGGAAAGCCATGGCCAGCAGAAAGGGTGGGTTGAAATACCCCCTGGGTGGCAATTCACCCCCATATCTAACCCTGTGGTTTTGCTGCCCCTGCTTTGAAGTGGCAGGGAGCAGAACTAGAGGGTTTAATGGGTTTGAACCATTTAAATCCTCCTGATCTGCTCCCCACTGCTTTTTTTTTGGAGGGGGGGCAGAACCAGAGGATTAAATGGAGCTAATTAACCCTCCATTTTTATTCCCCGCTGCTTCAAAATGGCAGAAAGCAAAACCAGAGGGTTTAAATGGCTCAGAGCCATTTAGACAGTTGCATTCTGCTCCCTGCTGCTTCTCCAGGGAGTGAAAAGCAGGGGTTTAAATTTTAAATGTCTCACAAACCAATACAGACTGTTTGGTTCATGAATATTTGTGCTTCAGCCATGGACCATGAATTGAACTGTAAAAATGATGTTTGCACCCATCTCTACAAAGGACTTTACATCTATGGATCATGACAGTTCCCCAGATCCAACCTGGGTTCCCCACATTCACATAGCAACTGCAGGGAATGGCTTCTAAAATGAAGAGATCCCCCAAAGGGCTTGAATAGCACTATGGGGAGGAAGAACTCCTGATTCCCTCTTCAAGCCATTTTTTTTGTGCAAAAACCAAACAGGGGAAGGGTGAGTTATATCCCTGATTTTGCTGCTCCATTTGCACAGATACTCCACATGGAGCAGCACAAATGGGGAAATAACTCCCCCCAGCAATTTTTGCACCTGAAAAATAATATCCCATTAAGTATCTATTTTTTTTTCTCCAGGCTATTGTTATCCCTTAGACCTATACTGTAACTACTACAATATAATGACATTTCCCTCTTTAGCTGTGCAACAACAGTGTTGATTCCTGTTGTGGACAGAGAGCCATGGACTTTTAAGCATGGAAACCAAGAGGTAAAGGTTTCCCTTGCTTGAAAGTCAGTCAAGTCCGACTCTAGGGGGGCAGTGCTCATCTCTGTTTCCAAGCTGAAGAGCCAAGTGCTGTCTGAAGACTTCTCCATGGTCATATGGCCAGCATGACTAAACACCGAGGCACATGGAATGCTGTTCCCTTCTCACTTGTTGTGTACTAACTACAACCATGCATGTGGTCAAGGTTGCACATGGCCATGCGAACCAGCCAAGCTTCACTCTCTACAAACAACAGCTAGAGAGGATCCACGAACGGGCCAGTCAGTCACCTTGGATCCTAAGGTAACCCTATGGAAATGGACACTGTGTAAATAAACCAATCAGGGGTTTGTATGGCTGTGTGGGGTGTGGCAGACTAGGGACATTTAAGCAGGCCTCCGGGCTGGCTTCAGTATTCCAGTTCTTCTGCCTTAATAAATTATGAGCTGATTTCACCATCAACACCCCTGGACCCAGTACTTTACACTGGTGATGAAGGTGGGATCCCATTGAGCACGCCTGACCAAGCATCAGTACCTGGGATTCCTGAGTCCACTCTGAGCAACGCACTGCGTTCCGAGAACAGCTCACCATGCCCCACATCATTCCTCCAGTCATCATGGCTGCTGCACCAGGACAAATCACCATCTTCGATCCATCCCAAGCTGTGGGAAGCCTGGGTTGAGCAACTGAAGTACTTCTTTGAGGTCCAGGGAATGACCGACGTGGGTAAGAAGAAAGCATGGCTGCTAAGCACATGTGGGGTCAGCACAATCCGCCTGGTCCAGAGTCTAATCTTGCCAAAGACTCTGGAAGCAACAACATACGATGAGCTGGTGAAGGTTTTAACCGACCATTTTGCACTGAAACCATCCAAGATGGTGATGCACATGGACTTCTTTGTGCAGAATCAAAGGTTGGGAGAAGCGGCCATGGACTTTGTACAGGTTTTTTTCTTCTCCCTCACCCCAGTCCAGGAGTGAGAGAGACCAAATTCCCACAACCTGTCAGCATGTACAGGATTTGCGCTCTCTCCCCAGTCCAGGGATAAGAGGCACAATCCCACAAGCTTCAGGAATACTTAAACAAGCCCAAGAGTATGTCTGTACACTCTCTAGGGTATCAGTAGTCTGCCACCAGGACCTCTTGCAAAGAAGGTTCCCACCTCAGACAGGAGCAGAGGTCCCAACTCCTGTCTAATCTCTGGGAATTAATAATTTACCAGTTCTGTGCCAGAGCTGCAGACAAGTACTTAACACACAGTGGTAGCCTTCTAGGTGAATGGCTTAGGCACAGGATCTAGGCTTAGAGTCAGGTTGCAACATAGGAAGCAAACTCAGATAATATTGATCAGATATTATCTTCATTCAGTGCACAAGCATGCATATATCATAAGACTTGCAGAGGTAGGAAAACAAATAATATCTACAGCTTAGACAGTTCTAGCTACACACAGAGGTATTCATAGTTACCAGTCATTCAGCAGTACCAGATGATTCAATGTCCAATGTATAACCAGGGAATCTTAAACGGAAATTCCATTATGCTGTTGGCAACCAAGTCCAGTTTAGGTTACCTTGTAGTCAAAGTCCATGTTGCAGGTATACAATCCAAAGGGGAACTCTCTCCCAGAAAGGAGTTCTCTTTCCAAGAAAACTTCTCCCTTCTGCCCATAGGATGATCACAATTCCCTCCCTTTCCCGTCATACTTGAATATGGCCATTTACCCAATCATGAAAGGGTGAAGGGGTATGCCCAAATAGCCAGTTACAAACATTGCTTACGTGACTGAAGCCATGTCAGAGGAGCTTTGATGTGTTAATGTCTTGGGACAGCTGTGTCCCCAGCTTGGTAAGATGCCTGAATGTCTGCTCTTCCTAGCAGAGGTGTCAATATGTCTTGTATATGAAGATGAAGCTTGGCCATCTGTGTAGGCCATCTGCCCAGGTGACAAAGTTACATGGACATGTTATAAGGGAGAATTCAGGAAAGGTTTTTCCTATACAGACTTCATGGCCGACATCTGCAGGCTGGCAATTAATTGCAAGTTTCCCACCATTGAGGATGCCTTGCTGAACCAGTTCATCTGGGGCATCCAGGAGAAGAAGCTCTGTAGGAAGCTTGTCAACCTTGACGACATCACCTTGGCACTCTGTGTGGCCATGGCTTTTCAAAAAGCCCAGTGGGATTGCCAGGCACCCTCTGCACACCAACCCATGGAATTCCCGGCATCCGACACATCCAACGGAGAGGATATTCTACAGGTACAACGTCCAGCCCATCGGCAGGCTACAAAGCCCAGCAGCCAACCACCATGTGCCAGCTGCGGGGAAGTGCATGAACACCGCTCGTGCCATTTCCGAGATGTGATCTGCAGAGCCTGTGGCAAGGCTGAACACCTAGCATGGGTTGCCACTCCTGAGGGTCCCAATGGCGGATGAAAACTCATCAGCAGGACACGGCGGAGCTCCACGCGATGACCTCAACCCAACAGCACCAGGTAATGAATTTGCCCCAGGAAACCCCTAAATTAAAGTCCGGGTCATGATTGAGGGGTCTCCATGCAAAATGGAGTTGGACACAGGCTCTTCCTTCTCCGTCATCTCAGCAGAGACTCTTAGGAGGATCTGCCCCAAGGGAGGACCTAGAGAAACTGGTTGGCCTCACCTTAAGGGACTTCAAAAAACAAACAAACAAAAAAAAAACAGTAGCCATCAAGAGGTGGGGCAAATTCAGAGTCCAGTATAAGGAGTTCGACGGACTACTAGACTTGCTGGTCATGGAAGGCCAACTCACCAGCCTGCTTGGCCTGTCATGGTTTGGGCCCTTGGAGTTCGGGGTGACGGGGGTTAACCACATATGGCCCCAGGACTTTGACATAGTGTGCAAAGAGTTTCCAGCCGTATTCGATGGGGCACTTGGGCATTACATGGGCCCTCTGGTCTCTTTTGACCTCGACCCCGCAGTACAGCCCATCCAAATGAAGGCCAGATGGGCCCCCTTCACCCTAAGGCCTAAAATAGCATGGAACTTGACCACCTGGTGGCACAGAGGGTCCTCGAACTGGTACCACATGCCTGGTGGGAAACGTCGATTGTCACCCCAGTTAAGCCCAATGGGGACATCCAGATATGCACAGACTATAAATGTACAATTAATAAGGTGCTACAGGATCATGTATATCCAGTCCCCATTGTTAGCCATGTCCTCGTGCCCCTGGCCAGTGTGAAGGTCTTTGGAAAATTAGATTTGGCTCAGACGTATCAGCAGCTGCCAGTGGACAAAGCCACTGCCGAGGCACAAACTATAGTTACCCACAGGGGGGTGTTCTGGGCCCGGCAGTTGCAATTTGGAGTCAGTGTAGCCCCAGGGATATTCCAGAATTTAATGGACTGTTTGCTCAAAGGTATCCCCGGGGTCTAGCCATTTTTCGATGATGTTCTAATAGCGGCCTCTGACACTGTGACCTTTGCGGCACGACTGAGGGTTGTCCTGCAATGCTTCAACGATGCCAGTCTCAAGGTAAAGTGCGAGAAATGCCTGCTGGGAGGGCTGAGAGTGGAGTTTTTGGGGTTCACCATCAATGCGCAAGGCATCCACCCCACGGAGGACAAGATCCGCACCATCATACAAGCGCCTGTCCCCTCCTCGAAGGCTGAACAACAGGTTTTTCTCAGACTTTTAAACTTTTACCATTCCTTCTTGTCCCACAAAGCCGCCATCGCAGAGCCCCTGCACTGCCTGTTGGACAAAAATGCTCTGTGGGTCTGGGGTCCCAAGCACACTGCACCTTTCCGAGCGGTAAAGGATCTTCTGACCTCCAATGTGGTCCTTGCCCATTTTGACGAGTCCTTTCCTGTAGTCCTGGCATGTGATGCCTCACCGTATGGGGTGGGGGCAGTCTTGGGCCATTGACTTGCTGACAGCTGGGAGGTTCCTATTGCATATTATTCCCAGACTCTCTCCCCGGCCAAGTGTAACTACTCTCAAGGAGGGCCTGGCAATCGTGGCTGGGGTAAAGAAGTTCCACAATTATGTCTACGGTTGGCCCTTCACTGTGGTAACAGACCACAAACTTGTCCTGAGTCTGCTTGCCCCAGACTGCCAGACACACAGATGCTCTCCACTGGGTGCTCTGCTGATCCATCTTCCTGGCCAGGTACCAATATGCTTTTGTCCACCACCCCGGTAAAGTGATGGGCCACATGGATACCCTCAGCTGCCTTCCATTACCATCCTGCAAGCTGGCCCTGGCCCTGGTTCACCACATCACTTTGCTGGAAGACCTTCTTGACTGCCCTCTCCAGGTAGCTGAGGTGTCTCGCCACACCACCTGGGTTTACACCCTCTTCCGGGTACTAGGCTGGGTGGGGAGGGGATGGCTCACCGGCCCAGTGGGCCTGGAGTTTGCGGCCTTCTTGGCATGGAGAGATGAGCTCTCAATCCACAAGGGCTGCTTGCTATGGGGAAGCTGGCTGGTGGTGCCCACCCCACTCCACAAGTGGGTGCTCACAGTGCTACATGAAATGTACCCTGGGATCATGCGCATGAAAGCACTGGCCCAGAGTTAAGTGTGATGGCCCGGGATGGACGGGGACATTGAGGACTGGGTAAAGAGATGCCAGACTTGCCAGGAGTCTAGACCAGAGCCACCTCAGGCCCTGGTGTGGCCATGGGAGTCATCCCACAAGCCGTGGGCCAGGCTCCAAGTGGACTTTACGAGCCCCTTCCAGGGACAAATCTTCTTTATACTGGTAGACGCATATACCAAGTGGCTGGAAGTGGTGCCAGTCCTGTCCACTTCATTGAGATCTACCATCTGTGTGATGTGGTGGATTTTCAGCACACACAGCATCCCAGACTCCCTCATGGCTGACAATGGGACAGCATTTACCTTGCTGGAGTTCCAGGAGTTTGTGTGCTATTACAGGATTAGGCACATCCGCTTCACCCTGTTCCACCCCACAACCAACAGCCAGGCCGAGCGTATGGTCCAAACAACCAAGGAGTCTCTGCAACATTTGGGCCCGGGAGATGGGGACAGCTGGCTGTTCAGTCAGTGAATGACACCGCATACCACCACAGGTCACAGCCCAGATGAGCTATTAATGGGCCAGTGCCCCACAATGAGATTTAACCACCTCCACCCCAATCAGGTACCAGAACAAAGCATGGAGCCAGTGAGACAAGAAGCTGCCTGAGGGTTCTTTCCAGAAGATCCCGTGTATGCCCGGAACTATGCTCAGGGCCCTGCATGAATCCCAGCAAGGGTGGTTAGTGTGACGAGGCCCAGATTCTATGATGTCTTTACAGAGCATGGCCAAGTGCTGAGACACCGCATCAACCAGCTCCGGTGGTGCCTCCTCCCACCAGAGATGGAAGTGCAAGAGGAAAGCGACTCCAGAGACTAGCGACCCAGATGAGACCAAGACCACCCCACAAGCACAGCTGTGACCAAGTGGAACACTGGAAGGAACTGGTAGCACCTACCCCAAGCTGGGCCAGGACACAGACAACAGCAGCCCATGAACCTCAGCCAACAGACCCGAGGTGCCTCCGGCTCATACTAGTGGGTCTCCAGAGCAGCCAGCTCTGGGACCAGAGCTCTGCCATTCGACCCGGGAACAGCGCAGACCCACCTACCTCAAAGATTTTGTCTGTTCGGGGGATCTGAACCATGGGGGGAGGGGTGTTGTGTACTAACTACAGTCGTGCAAATGGTCGAGGTTGCATGCGGCCAGGCAAACCAGCCGAGCTTCGCTCTCTACGAACAATAGTTAGAGAGGATCCAAGAACAGGCCAATCAGTCACCTCGGATCCTAAGGTAACTCTATGGGAATGGGCACTGTGGAAATAAACCAGTCACGGATGTGTATGGGTGTGTGGGGTGTGGCAGAGCAGGGACATTTAAGCAGGCCTCCGGGCTGGCTTCACTTTTGCAGTTTCTTCTGCCTTAATAAACTATGAACTGATTTCACCATCAACATGCCTGGACCCAGTACTTTGCACCACCAAAGCAGTACCTATTAATCTACTTGCAGTTTCTTGCTTTCAAACTGCTAGGTTAGCAGGAGCTGGGGTCAGAGACGAGAGCTCACTCCATCATGCGGCACTAGGGTCTTGAACTGCCAAACTACAGACCTTCCGGTCTTCAGCTTAGCATCTTAACCTCTGAGCCATCGCCTTTTCCCAATCAAGAGGTAACACAAGTTCAATACATGAAGAGTTTAATAGTGAGGTTCCTTTTCTATCTATATTCAGAACAACAGCTGAACAACTTCCTTTCAGAATTCTATCCAATTCTTGAAGTTCACTTTCACTCTTGCAGTGGATTAACATGTGGTTAACAGAGGGCATTCTAAAATAATGATCAGGATCATGGAATAGAATTGTCATAAACAACACTGTGCTCAGCTATTTACAAATACAAATTGACAATAAATTGAGAAAAAAGAGAAATGGATGGCCAAAATGTTTCAACTGTGGGAAAAGGTGGGGTACATTCCCATGCTGGAGCCACTGTTTTTGGGAAAGGTGTCTGAAGTACTAAGTCAGATTTATGTAACAAGAAATTAGGTTCTAGGACTACTAGGCAAAATAAAAACTAATGAATCTGCAGGTCCTGATTGTGTACAGCCAAGGGTTTGTAAAGAATTCAAATGTGACATTGTTGGTCTCCTAACAAGTATATGTAGCTTGCTGCTAAAACAGGCATCCATGCCAGATGAGAGGGAAGTAGAAAATGCCACCCAATTTTTAGAAAGGGGTCCACACTGGACCCAGGGAATTACAGTCCAGTTAACCTCCAGGTAAATTAGTAAAAAATGTTATTAAATATAGAATTTTTAAGCACATTGAGGGAAAAGAATCTGCTAAGGGAAAATTAGCATGACTTCTGTGAAGGGAAGTTTTTCCTCACCAACCTTTTGGAGTTCTTTCAGCAGGATAACAAGCATGTGGATAAGGGTGATCTAGTAGACATTATATACTTGGATTGCCAACAGACATTTGACAAGTTACCTCGCCAAAGATTCCTGAGTAAGGTTAGCAGTCATGGTGTAAGAGGATGAGTCCTCTTATAGACTAAAAATTGGTTAAATGGCAAGAAACAGACAGCAGGAATAAATGGACAGTTCTTGCAATGGAAGGAAGTAAGCAATGAGGTCACACAACAACTGGTATTGGGACCAGTGCTATTTAATTTGTTTACAAATGATCTGGAATTAGAAGTGGGCAGCATAGTAGCTAAGGTTACAGATGATATCTGTCAAGAGACTGGCTTGCCCTAGCAGTTTCTTGGTTTTCCAGAAACATTGGTTCAGACCTTGGACCTACAAAATCATAGGAGCTCTTATCTCTTTGAGAACTTGAGATCATCCTGACTGAGGTTTTAGGGAGCAAGATGATAAGGAAGAGATAGAAGTCTGACACAGTTGCAGGTGGAATCATAGGGCCTGAAGGCTTCATGACCAGGAACTGGGAGGGAATTTCACCTACATTTCCCATCTCATTAGTGAAAAGTCTCCTGGGTGAGGGATGGTCGCTTGCTTAATTGGGCCTATGCACAGCTGCAGAGTATGTGGTTTCTTGCTGGCAAAACACCTGATGGGTTAGAACCCCTACTAATAACACTGCCTGGTTAGCAACACATTTGTTTGATATGAAGGAAGATCGTTCATTCTAGTCTGTGCCCTTTGTCTGTATCTGCCTTTGGATAGGGATGGCATGAATCAGCTCATGAACTGAAGTTCATCATGAATTTTGGCTGATTCATGGTTCGTGAAGTGATGTTCATGGAAGGGTGACTGGCAAGAACATTTCACAAACTTTGATGCTGTTCATGACAGTTTGTGAAGTATTACATTTTTCAGACAGTCTCTGCTCAATTAAACTGTTTACAAAACTCCAAGGTGATAGCAGGGTGGAATTCTCCACCCTTGGAAATACCAATAGGAGCCCTCCGAAGCTTAACACACTGCTGGCTGCCAATTACAAGGTACTCATTTTGCTTTAGGGGATCAGAAAGCTATATATATATACACTATCTGCCTGTTTTCTCTTGGCTGTTTGCAGTTGCAGAGAGAGGCAGGGAACTAAAGCAAACTAGCAGAGCACATTCCTTTGTGATTGGGAACTCCTCTTCCCTGTTGGGGTTTTGGTGTTAGGTGAACCCAGGGTCTGAGCCACCTGTCTGTGCTCACACTGAGCAGAGGGTCTTAGCTAGTGGATTCCTTAGCCAAGGACCCACATTTTGATTGTGATTCCTTGAGCTTCAGAGTCTTGGTGGACTCAGAGCTCTGAGCCACCTTGTCTTTCTGCTCACACCAAGCAGAGGGGCTTAGCTAGTAGGTTCCTCAGCTGAGGATCCACATTTTATACCCTCCCACCCCTCCTGATTGTGAACCATTTTCTCTGTGCCATGAATGTGAAAGTGGGTGCTCATTGTGGGGGGAAGACTTGGGGGAGCTGTGAGCATAGAATAGATGCTTACCTTGCCTTGAGTGTCTGGCTGGTGGAGGGCCTGCCCAGGTGGAGTTTCCCTGTGAGTTCGGTGTCACTGGCTTGTTCCTGAGCCATTCTATAGACTCCTGTAATTGCAGCTGTCTTTTTCAGAGAGAGAACTGAGGAGATCTTTTGGGGACCCCAGAAATGCAATCCATCCCCAACTTGGAGAGACTGTAGAGGAGCGGTGGGTGGCAGGGTGAGGTTCCCTGTGTACTTGGTGTGTGTAGCTTGAAAGGGATCCATCCGGTACATTTTGAAACCTGTGCCTGACATTTTCCCCCAAAGCACTTTCCTGGCTTGACCTTAGTCCTGTTGGGTTTGCAGAGCCACAGTGGCACTGGTTCTGCTGGATGCATTACACTGGTTCTGCTTCAGCTTGTATAAATTCCCCCCACCTTCAGTTTCCATTGAGAGATTCTCTGATTTGACCTTAGTCCATTGGAAGCCTTTGGGGTGGGGGGGCATAACTTGGACCCCATAAATTCAATCCTCACCAAACTTGGCAGGCGTGTAGAGGAGAGTCAACCAGAGATCCATGGCTAGTTTGGTGTTTCTAGCTTGCACAGAATCCATTCTATGCACTCCTGAACCTCCTGAATTTGTGCTTGTCACTTCCCAGAAAGCACTTTCCTGGGGGCACCTTCTTTGCAGGTCTATAACTTTGATGCTGTAAATCCAATCCTCACCAAACTTGAAGGCAAGGTATAGGGGAGTCATCTGGAGATCCCCTGTGAGCTTGGTGCCTTCTATTGCATCATGAACTTCACAAACTGAACCCATTCGTCTAGGGCAACAAAGTTTGTGATGGTCCATGGTTTGTGAACCATGTACATCATGAACCTCGAACTGAATCCCATTTTCCTGGTTTGTGCCCATCCTTACCTTCGGTTGTCTGCTTGTGTTTATTTAATTCAGTCATGCTAACTGGCGTTGAAGAGACATCCCAGAGAGTAATCTGGGCCCTAAGTTACTTAAAAGAGGGGGTGTACTATTGCCCATCTGATGAAATGTTTGAGGGTGACCTCAAGATAGAGATTGAAATAAGGTAGGTGACTAAAGCAGATAATGCTGTGATATTAGGTCACTTCAACTACCTCATGCTGAATAGATAAATGCATGCTTAAGTCATGCTGTTGTTGCCAGAGGCACTGCCTTTTATTCTTGGGTAGCCCCAAAAGAGGGGTGCCCTACTTTCTAACCTGAAGTCCAAAAAGCCAGGCACTCTCAGCTTGACCACAGAGTCGGGCTGCAGGTGGTCTGCAAAAGGGATTTCATATTCAGGTTTCATAAGGTGACCTCAGAGCAAGCCTCCAGTCTTCCCCCTCCACCCAGCAGAGATTATGCTTATGGAATAACAATGAGTTCCAGAGGTAAGTCTTTAGAAGCCACCTGGCACTCTCCAGCACCTCACCCAGCCTTTGTGTCCTATGTGTAAATTCTTTGTCTTTCCTGTCTGTGTCCCTCAAGATACCGGGATAAATCAATCAATCATTCAAATGTTTGGGGGGTTTCGGTTTCGGTGCTGCGAATGGCGGCCGCTTCTCGGGACGCTCCCGGAGGCGGTCAGCCCACGCGCGGAATGGGGGGGTCTTCGCGTTTGCGAAAGACCCTAGTGAGCCTTAGTCAAAGGCTCCGAACCGGGGGCGCATAGGGGAGTAGCCTCTTTGCTGGCAAACTGCTGGGAAATTGAGGCTTTCTTCCCGCCCCAATCGGCCCCGCCGCGTAGTGCGTCCTGAATGGGACTTAGCAGCCCTGCCAACTTCCAGGAGTGAGGAAAAGCGGATGAATTACTATGAAAAGAAGAAACAGCATCTAATCGTGAGTTGAAGATCTATTGTGAAGCGAAAATTAAAAACCCCCCGCAAGCGGATAAGCGTATGGGAGGAGGGAGGAGCTTCCACCCTCTTCGAAGAAGCGAATTTTTAAAGGAAACGCGAAGGGGGGTAACAAGAAAAAATGTTGGTGAAAGTACCGTTGGGGTTTTACAGAAGATTGCGGCTTTAGTTGCTTTCTGGGGGATGTGGCACGAACTTTGAAAAAGTAAATAAAAAATAAAATGTCGATGCTGGGGAAAATCCTGCTTAGAACGGAAGAGAAGAGAGGAGGGACTTCCGCTCCAGTCAACCCCCCCCAGAACTAGCTGTCAATCAACAAGAGACTGAGATACTGCGCCACCTGCTGGTGTAAATGTAAAATATCAATGAAATGCTTTTAAAATGGAAATTGTTCTCATCAGACTATAAAAACAAATGTTGGAATCAATAAGGTTGATGGCAGAAAATATATAGAAAATTAATTTGATGCTAAAGTTCCAAGTTATGGATGAAGAAGGGAAAGAAGATCTCAGATTTATTTTGACGAAAGTCTTGACACCTCTATCTGGCAGTGGAGCGAATAAATAAAAGAAGAGGCGGATAAGGCTCCCAAAGCCTACTCCGCCTTTAAAAAAAAAAGGATATACTCTGCCAGTAGAAAGGGGTGTTGAGCTTAGCAAGTAATGGAGATCTAATTTCAACTTGAGTGTTAATGGAGCCAACGAGAAATGACTGCCAGAAACAACAAGAAAAAAGAAGCGAAAGAAGATGGATTAAAAAATTTCTGAAGAGACATACCAGCACAGAGGAGGAAGCAGCACTCAAAATTTGGATTTTTGAAGAAGACGGCGGCTCGGGGGAAGGAAGTGACGGAACGGGAGGCACTAAAGCTCAAAGGACTTAATGATAATTGGAGAGACTTAAAAAGGAATTTGTTCGTGTAACATCTGAAAAGATTTGATTTAACCCCAGTGGACTTTACTAACTTTACTAACAGAATTGATTTGGACTTTGTAAAGCTGAAAAGAAGATCTTTCAACCGTGATGGATGCCGACAACTGGAAGAAATAAAACTAACCTTTACTAACAGGAAAAAAAAAACTCACTCCGCTCTTTTTTCTCTTCCCATCTGTCTACCTTACCCTTTTCTTATAAAAAAAATAAAATTCTCTCCTTTTTAGGAGAGTTATTTCAAAAAAAAAAAAATCATTCAAATGTTTAGCAATCCTTCCTGATGCTAATCAGGGATGTCTCCCACCTTTTGTCTACCCCAGGCCAGGACCATTAGTGAGTCAGATAATCCATTTAACTAGCCACCCAACACCTGGCTTCTATTGTTAAATCCAGACCCTGACTCTCTGGAAGTTCATTGGTCATACCTAAGGTCTGCCCCTACTGGCATCACACACCCCTGGGACCCATCATTGGTCCAGGTAATCTATTGCTCTCACCTGAGACCAGCCCCCAGGGCCACCCATTGGCCTGCATTCTTTGCCAGTGCCTATATCCCAGCACACAGTTGGCCTTAGACTGTGTGTTTTCTGCCATGATCCAAAATGGTAGGCCACCCCTGAACTCTCTGAGTTTAGGCCAGAATCCATGGACCTCTGCACATCTGGACAGGTTGTATTACCCCTCTATAACCCATCAATCACCTCTTCTTCCTTAGTGCTATATTGTGTGAATGTTTGAGAATATTTAGTAAAGAAATCATTATTTTAGCCACCCAATTTTGTGTCTGTTCCTGGGTGCTTGGGAATTCTAACTCTGGTATACAAAGGTCAGATCCTATAGATAAGCCAATTGCATATTAATAATTATAATTCCCCATCTTTATTAAATAATAGAGCAATATGGCTAACACTGTATAAATGGGATTCTTAGACATCATAAATGACCATGCACTGCAACAGTTGGTCATAGACCCAGCAAGAGGGGTAGTGATCTTGGACTTGGTTTTGAGCAGGGCAGAAGACCTGGTGAGAGATATAGATGTCATTGCACCAGTTAGGAGCAGTGACCACAATGGTCAGTATTCTTGTCAATGGAAAGCTACAACTAAAGTTCAAAACAGTAGCATTTGATTTCAGAAGAGGGAACTTTAGAAAAATGAGGGGATTGGTAAGAAGGAAGCTGAAAGGAAAATGCTAGAGATGAGAAAACAGGCCATCTTATTAATTAAAATTAGTTAAATGACAGGAATCTGGAAATAATAGTGATAATAATAATAATAATAATAATAATAATAATAATAATAATAATAATAATAATAATAGTAATTACTATTATTATTCAATTTATACCCCGCCCTATCCCACAAGTAGGAATAAATATACAGTTCTCACAATGTAGGGAAGTGAGCAGTAGTATCCCATAAGGATGGGTATTGGGGCTGGTGCTATTTAATTTGTTCATAAATGATCTGGAACTGGAAATGAACAGTATAGTGGCCAAATCTGTAGATGATGCAAAATTATTCAGGATGGTGAAAACCAAGGATGACTGTGATGAGCTCCAAGAGGATCTCCACAAATTGGGTGAGTAGGCGACACTGGCAAATGAAGTTCAATGTAGGTAAATTTAAGGTGATGAACATTCAAACAAAAAATCCCAGCTTCAAGTATATGCTAATGGGGTCTGAACTTTCTGAGACTGAGATGGAAAGAGACCTTGGGCTTGTAATGGATAGCTCAATGAAAATGTTGACCTAGTGTGTCACATCAGTAAAGAAGGCAAACTCTATGTTAGGGATTATTAGGAAAGGGATTGAAAATAAAACAGCCAATATTACAATTCCCTGTGCAGATTTATGGTGCTAGCCCCATTTGGAATATTGTGTGCAGTTCTGGTCACAATATATCAGAAAGGATATTACAGAGCTGGAAAAAATACAGAGGACGGCAACCAAGAAGAAGAGATTGGATTCACTTGGAGTCTCAGAGCGACTTACAAACTCCTTTCCCTTCTCCTTCTCACACAGACACTCTGTGAAGTAGGTGGGGCTGAGAGAACTCTTTCCAGAACTGCCCTAATAGAACTATGGCATAACCAAGATAATTATGGGATTGGGACACATGAGGAAAGGCTGAGCAGTCTGGGACTTCTCCATTTGGAAAAGCGATTTATGATAGAGATTTATAAAGTTATGCATGAGGTGGAGAGAGTTGACAAAGAGAACTTTTTCTCCCTCTTCCAAAATACTAGAAATCGAGCGCATCAGTGAAGTTGATGGACAGCAGATCCAGGACAGACAAAATGAAACACTTCCTTACACAAGTGATTAAAATATTGGATTCACTGCCAGAGGATGTAATGATGGCCACAAGCATAGACAGTGTTAAAAGGGGATTTGACAGATTCTTGGAGGACCTATCAGCAGCTACTAGTTATGGTGATTAAAGGGAACCTCCACATTCTGAAGCAGTAAACCTCTGAACAGCAGTGCTAGGAGGCAACATCTAAGGAAGGACTCAGCCTCCATGTCCTGCTGTTGAACCTCCAGAGTAATTGGCTGGCCACTATGTGAGATAGGATGCTCGACTAGATGGACCACTGGTCTGTGACAGCAGGGATTTTCTTATGTTCTTGCCATGAAGATGCTGATCCTCATGGCTACCTGTTCTGCTTAAATGGTGCATAGGATCTCCTGGAAATTCCAGTGATGGAAGTCAATGGAGCATGATTTTCTCACATTTCTCACATTCCCGCTCCCATTGCAGCTCAATATGTCCCTAAAATGTTGCTCCTATGAGGAGGAGGGTAGGAATAATAGGTCTGGGGGGGGCAGCAAATACTGTATCTCACCTTTTTCTTTAGAAATTTTCTCCAGGATGCAACCCAATGTTTCTGGCAGGGGTTCCCAACATTTTTAAGCCTTTGGGGGCAAAATAGTTGCTACAGGAGGCAGAACCACTCACAGAGAGGAAGCCTAATTCCAGGGTAGAAGAAGAGTAATGTTAAAAACACACTAGAAAGAGGATTGAGATAAAATAAAAGCAAACCATTGCAGCAACTGCAGTGGTAAATCAAAAGCTCTGCTGGGCAAGAACCCCACACAGCTCTACCAATGTTCTAAAAGCACTTGGTGGCACCAGGAAATGTGTCAGTGGCAGCCATGGTGCCCAAAAGCACCACATTGGGGTCCCTTGGTTTGTGGTATGCAATAACCTCACTGTTAATTTGTCAAAGGAATTTTACACACTTCCCCTGATAACTTTTAAATGTAAATAAGCACCTTCTGCGGGTGTAGATAATAGCATCAACACTGAAAGACTAACATCTCTGTTATCATAAAATCTAACATCAAACAGCAACCCTGTTGAACTCTGACATAACTATTTAATAGAATAAGGTTTCACTGAATTGCTGGTAAGATTTTTTTTTTGTTAAAAATATAAACATAGCCACTAATTCCTTTAATAATGTTCTCATCATTACTAATCCAGGTGAAAAATTGTTGCTGGTATGTGTTTACACGAACTAAGTGACAGTCCACTGATTGTCTAATATTTACAGGTTTGTATATTATATTAGGCTACATATTTTTCACAGCTGTTCTGTTATTGGAAGCTCTGCACCTGGCATCCTGCCCTTCTGTTATTTCAGATATGTGATCATAATGAGAACAGCAGATGGATGTTGAAAAGCCTAACTAATATGGCTAGCAATGGGTGTCTTCAGCTCCTTTTCAATCAGAATGCTCTTAGCATAATAATAAACATTATCCCACATCAATACAGTATTACAACTCAGTCCCTCATTCTCAAAACATTATCCTTTGTGGCCAATAAAGGCTACAAAGGTGGTGACAAGTGAATTTCTTTGAGGAATTCCAATCTTCCTCACCAGCAGTTTTATGAGTGCTTACACTCACAAGAACCTGCAGTTTAAAGGATGTGAATGTTTGGTATAGGTACTGGGCTTAACATATAATTTTTGGACTGGAGACAAGTATCTTTAGCGCTGGAATGGTGTATCATTGATCATCACATCAGGGAAAGAGTGAAGGAGATAATTAAACTATGTGATTTACAACAATGCACTCAGGTGCAGGTGAGCAGGTTCTTGTCATGGCTTGTAATGGTGGATGGTGGTGTTTTTTATCCCTCAGTCAAATATCTAATTTTATGCCACATCTCTGTAGGCATGATCTCATCTTCTTATGGTTGTGGCAAATGTTTAGATCTGCAATGTTTATTTATTTCTTCCCAGAGGTGGGCTCAGGGTGGGTAACAACCACTTTATTTATACAAAATATATTAGCTGATACAATAAAATTCAAATTTAAAATATCCATCATAAATATTAAAATGGTGGTCACAGCTGATAACAAAGAGATTTTCTGGTTGTGGGAGGTTTCGAGCCATAGCCAGTAGTTGTTAGCAGAGTGACAAACACCTCAGGGAGGCCATATATGGACATCTGCTGCCTCAGCCAAAGGCCTGGAGGAACAGCTCCATCTTGCAGGCCCTGTGGAATTGAAGTAAATCCTGCAGGGCCCTGATCTCCGTGGGGAGCATGTTCCACCAGGCAGGGGCCAGGGCAGAAAAGGCCCTGGCCCTGGTCAAGGCAAGACAGACATCTTTTGGGCCAGGGACTACCAGGAGGTATTGATCCATAGAGTGTAGTGCTCTTTGGGGCATATATGGGAAGAGGCGGTCCCTCAGATATGTTGGTCCCAGACTGTGTAAGGCTTTAAAGGTTATTACCAACATCTTGAAGCAGATCCAGAACTCTACTGGTAACCAATGCAATTGGTGGAGGACCTGCCAAATGTGACCCCCACATAGGCATCACCATTAGCAGGTGCTCCGCTGCATTTTGCACCAGCTTCCTTCTCTTAAAATCACTTTGTGGAGAGAGGGAAGCTAGGCCAAATCCCTTTTATGGTAGGAATACTGTGAGAAAGTACCATATACATAGGGATCATTGGTGAGTACCCTGAAATGTCTACCAATGAAGGGGGGTTTCCCAAGCTCATCCTTCATTCCCCCCCCCAGCTGGAAGGGTTGGGGAGAGTACTCTTCAGTTCTCAGCAGTATCAATCAAATTCTTAGCTGCTGGAATGGCTTGCAACAAGTAAATGATGTGTAGCACTTTCATGTGCAGGGTAGGATGAACAAAGACAGCAGGAATGCTAGCTAAGTTTGGAGCCGGGTTAGATTGCTTGAATGCTGGTAGTTAATTACACTGCCCATTAGGAGGAACTCAAACTAAAGTTAAAGTGATATGTTTAATGATGCATATCAACCATAAATAAGCCTAGTTTTACTCACATTGCTGATACCTTGTCTCTTCACTCGGGCTGCTGTGGCAAACAGGCAAATTATCAGACAAATACATCTATTATGCTTTCTGCAAATTCTGATACAGAGAAGGATAGAGGTGCATAAAAATACCCATTTATAGGTGCAGGAAACCAGCTTTCTTTTGAAAAGGGCATAAAATGTGTTATGACATTAAATACTTCTAGCACTGGTAAAGCCAATGAAGATGAGAAGACTTGGTGTGATGTGGTCCATAAAAAGCCAATGAAGAACCAGGAATAATAATAATAATAATAACAACAACAACAATAATAACAATAACAACAATAATAATAACAATAACAATAATAATAGTTGTTGTTGTTGTTGTTGTTGTTGTTGTTATTATTGATAGTCACAGTATTTTTGCAGGATTCTTGCTGTTCCAAACAGCACTGTTTTCTGTAGCCAAGCTGGTGTTATTTGTTTTTGAAGAGTAACGGTGCACAATCTGATTAAAGTGTAAAGGTTTATTTATTTACTTAATTGTAAAGAAGAGAGACAGAGATAGAGTCCTAACTACATCTCTAGCCAGGGGTCTTTTTTGGGGGGAGCGCACTGGAGCACAGCTCTGGCAGCTCAGGAGCCAAGCCCCACCCCCAGCCAGCGTCCTGGAGTCTTTCAGGCAGCTGAATGTCAATTTCAGCTCCATTATATCCTATGGGCCATTGAAGTCAATGGTGAAAACATAGGGTATATTCTGGGGGCTGGAGGGGAGGGGGTTTGAAGGAGAGGCTCCAAACTCACAGGGAAAAAACTTACTTTTTCCCACTATAGAGAACAATGAAGGGAATGGGGGCAACCTGTTTGGGGGCCCATAGAATTGGATCCCCTAATCCAATGTTATTAAAATTTGGTGGGTGTCTTGGGGAGAAGCTTCATAAGCTACCCTGTGAGTTTGGAGCCTCTCCCTCAAACCACCTCCTCTCCAGCCCCCAGAATATACCCTATGTTTTCACCATTGACTTCAATGGCCCATAGGATATAATGAGTCCAAATTGCCACCGAATTTCTTTCATTCCCTCCTTTCCTTCTCTCCTTTTCCTCTTTCCCTCCTTCTTCTCTCTCTCTCTTTCTTTCTTTCTTTCTTTCTTTCTTTCTTTCTTTCTTTCTTTCTTTCTTTCTTTCTTTCTTTCTTTCTTTCTTTCTTTCTTTCTTTCTTTCTTTCCCACCTTCTTCTCTTTTTCCTCCTTTCCCTGTTTCCCTCCTTCTTCCCTCTCTGAAAAGTACTGAGACTGACGAGTGATTTCAGCTCTCACATACTTTATTAGTTGAAGAACAAGACAACTAAGCCGGCTCGCAGGCCGGCTTTTTATCCCCAAGTGACCCACACTCCAAACACACACACACCCGGTGATTCGCTATTTACATTGATTGGATTAACTCCTGCTCCTCCATTGGAGGGGAGTCAGGCTCCACTAGTCCATTGTCCTTCGGGGCGAAGCTCAGGCCCTTCGCCTGGCCACATGGTGGACCAGTTGGAACCAGTCCAAGCACATGGCTGCCCGGAGCCCATGTTCTCAAGTGGATACATTACACTCTCTTTCTTTCCCTCCTTTCCTTCTCTTTCTTTCCCTCCTTTCCTTCCTTCTTTCCTTCTCTCTAGTCTCTCTCTTTCCTTCCCTCTTTCCTCCTTCTGTGGCCCAACTCTAGTTCCTCTAAACTTCAAACCCCTTCTCTCTTAGCTCCCCCATCCAGGCCAGCTGGGGAAAGGAAGGGGAGGCTTTTGAAGATTCCTCCCCCCTTTTGCTTCCCCTTTTGACATCACTTCTGGTGATGTCAGGGGGTGTGGCATATGCTAATAGCCTAATACCTCATTAGCATACCATATGCTAATGAGTTCCTGCAGCTGTTTTTCTATGAAAAGACCCCTGTCTCTAGCTGAAAGAGTGGGAAGACTAAGCGTGGAGCTTCCACAGATAAGCAGGATATTGCCCTAAGGGTAGCCATCTGGAGACAGACAAGGGATGGCACCTAAAAGGACAGAAAGTGCTGACCTCACTATGCTATCTAATTGTCTCCTTGC
The DNA here is from genome assembly GCA_029375565.1 of Gekko gecko. Classification (NCBI taxonomy): domain Eukaryota; kingdom Metazoa; phylum Chordata; class Lepidosauria; order Squamata; family Gekkonidae; genus Gekko; species Gekko gecko. The sequence continues at coordinate 147,356,108 of JAPDNY010000003.1, read as the reverse complement.
TGCCATCTCTACGGTCTTCTTCTCTTCTTCTTCTTTATGCACTAGACATTGTCTATTCCAACACCCCTTCTCAAGGTCTAGTGTACAAAGTCCACAAGAGTCATCTTCCTATATACACTTCCAATTTTTTCTCAAGAAAGTGGCTTGGTAAGTGTGTCTGCAATCATTTAAACTGTAGGACAATATTATTCCAGCTCAATGAGCTTTTCTTCTTGCACTGGTTTGGGTTCCTTTATCCCAAAGTCTTGTATTACTTACAGTATCCACTTTAGTTGAGTACGTGCTGTGAATACATATTCAACTTCAGCTGAGGATACAGATACAGTTTGTTGCTTCCTGCTGCTCCAGCTGACTGCTCCACCACTGTAGAATATGTGTCCACTTGTTGACTTTCTGTCTGTAGTATCTCCTGCCCAATCTGCATCCATATATTATTATTATTATTATTGTTGTTGTTGTTGTTGTTATTGTTATTGTTATTGTTATTGTTATTGTTGTTGTTGTTGTTGTTGTTATTGTTGTTATTATTATTATTATTATTACTTTCAGCTTAATATCCCGCTCGAACCCCCGAAGGGGTCTCTGAGCGGCTTACAGTTACTCTTTAGATATCCTATCTAAAGCCACATAGACAATTGGGAAGGGACTGCCCTACCGGCACCCCGTGGAGTGAATGTTCTTTTCCATCCTGGGTCGGCTCAGCGTCAGCAGGTCCGTCCGGCACGTGGTTCCCACAAGTCTGGGATTGCCACTTGTTGGTAACTTTGGTTTCAGATGCACAGTGCCATGCAGGTACTTTGCAAGTCTTTTGACTGCATTCCAGTCCCTTTTGCTGGGTGATTCCATCTTGCTGCATAACATGCCCACAGCTGCTGTGATGTCAGTATGGATCAATGTGCTTATATACAACAATTTTCCAATTGCTTCTGTGCATTGCTTGTTATCAGGAAGAAGTTCACTACTTCCTTGCTGGATCAGGTAGTTTGTTTCCATAGAAGTGCTTGCTGGTTTAGCTCCTTTCATATTCATGTAGTCCAGAAATTCTAGGATTTTCTGCTTCTAGTTAAGAAGATAGCTTCCAGCTTCCTCCTTTTCTATTGGTATTCCAAGATAGTAGTTGATGTTTCCTATTTTTTCACTTCTACGTCTTGATTCAGATGTTGAACTATTTTATCAGAGTCCTCCTTGTCCTCATAGCATAAAATCAAGTCATCCACATAAATCAGAATTTAAGTCCATTTGTTGTCTCTGTATCTTGAGTATAGGCAATGTTACTAAAACCCTAGAATGTGACTCCTCACACACCAGTCTGGTAGTTTGCCACCAGCCCTTTAGACTATTCCAACAATTAGAAGCCAAAGGGCAAGTTTCCAATCTTCCCAGGACTAAATAAGAAAGTCAACCCTGCAAGGTAGGCTTGCAGAACAAGTTTATCACAAAAGCAATTATCTTGGTAGGTGGTCACACAGTTTAAGGCCCTGAATTTTGACTGAGGTCAGTTGAAGGCAACCGCCCCCCCCAAAAAAAAAAGTAAATTAAAATATATTTATTTATTAAGGTGGAAGAATATTTCAAAAGGAACAAGAACTGTGAAGATGAAACAAGAAAACTAGAATTTAAGAACTAGCTAAAACAGAAATACATTGGTTCCAAGTTGCCAGATGTTACCATTCTCAGTTGAAGGCTTCAATAATCCAAAGTGGCTCTCTCTTTAGAGTCAGTATAGCCAGGAGCTATCTGGATCACACAAGCAAGCATTCAAGATTGCCACAATGAGTGAAATAGTGACTGCATATCAGGATCTCAGACAGTCACCATCAGGTTGAGAAGAAACTAGAAACCTACTATGAGGGGCCCTCGTGATCTCAGGCCTGAAAGACCAACAGGGACCCTGGGTGGTGATGTATGGCCAATTTGCTAGGACAATAGCTAAGCAGATGACCTAAGTGGTGGTCTGACCAGGGAGAAAGGAATCAAAACCAATCTGCAGCTAGGTTTGTCCCTCTCCCACAGGTGCAAATCATAGACCTTAACTGAATGGAATGTGGCTAATTGGGAACTTGTACCAACTTCTTGACTCCTCTTTGTACTGGGTGTTAACTACAGTTTCGTAAGAATAGGTTGTTCTGGCTTAGCAAATTGTTTCTGAACTCTAATAACCCACAAGCAGGCTGCTTCAAGCCTGAACCAAAGTTTTAAAACACACAAGAACTTTTAGGGAACCAATTTCTTTACAGGGACCAAAGCAGCTTATGTTATTTTATTGCCCTCCTTTTTATCCACACAACAGCCCTATAATGTAGGTTAGGTTGAATGTATGTGACTTGTCCAAAATTGCCCAGTAAGCTTCCACAGCAAGATGGGGGTTTGAAACTGGATCTCCCAGACCCTACTGTTGAACAGCAGCAAGCAGATAGGCTCAATGGCTGCCAGGCCTAGGGTTGCCAACCCCCAGGTGATACATGGAGATCTCCCAGAATTACAGCTGAACTCCAGACAATTGAGACCTGTCCCATGAAGAAAATAACTGCTTTGGAGGGCAGATTCTTCACCTGAGACCTCTCCCCGCTAGAGCTGCCAAGTCCCCCCAGGGGATGGGGATTCCCCCAACGAAAGGGCCCCCAATCTACTGGTCCAGATCTGGCCGGTGGAGGGAACCCCATCCCCGAAATGGCCAGATCAGGCCGATGTGCCCAGTGCAATTACATCAGCCAGAAGTGACATAATCATGCTGGGCACATTGCAGGGCGACGCTCTAGCAATTGCTCTAAAAACTCTATGTTCTGTAACTCCCAGACCAGGACCAGGTCCCCCCCGCTATTGCAGGTAAGAGACTTGGCAACCCTACTCCCGTCCCAAATCCTGTCCTCCTCAGACTCCACCACAAAATCTCCAGGAATTGCCCAACCTGGAGCAGGTAACCCTAGTCAGGTCTGGCCCCAATGAGTCCTCTCTCAAAGGCTAAAATAGGCCTGGAAAGGGCCCTGCCCACTCCCCTGCCTTTTCCTTACTGAAACCCAGCCTTGGAATGCTGTGGTTGCCTAGCAACAGCCACTGTGGGATGCCATTGCTTAAAGCTATAGGCGCTCCTTTTATTATTTTCATTTTTTTTAACCCCTCACAATGCATTTGTTTTAGGTTTCATATTTTTTTCTGCAAACCTGGTGATTTTTCAGGTTTGTTGTAAGATCTATCTGGCTGTTCACAGCTCCAGTCACCAGATTTAAGTACCTAAGGATTTGGCTGACTTCTACTAGAATATAAGATTTATATAAATGTAGAAATAATAATAGCTGATACATTAATATGTTAAAATATAACTGACACATTAATGCAGCTGATACATGTATTTTTTAAAAGTGTTAAGTTTAATATTAAGGTTCTGTGAAATTATGAGGTCAATGTGCTTTTTGTTTCTTCTGTGAGGGAAATAAAGCTATAAAATATGTAGGCCTCTGAGCAGCCTGCCAAGCAGTGGAGCCGACGGTTAGTTATTGTTATCAATGGAGTAGTTTCCTCTCTGAGATTGTATGTGACTTTCTGTCTTATTTATATGGGATAGAAGAATTCAAAATATCTCATTTCTGATTGGTTAGGTTTAATTGGTAAGTGTGTGAAGTATAATACAGAAAGATCTTTATTAAACACACCTACTTGAAATTCCTGCTCTTTTTCTATCTGTGCCTCTCTGCTGAACCATTTCCTGTAGCTGGTCCCTCACTCTCTGTCATCTCTTGTGCTGGTGAATGAATTGCCTGCTCTCCTACCTCCCTGTTCCATATACATTGACACAGAGGAATCAGATTTTTATACAATATACAGACTGTGTGTGAAAGTAGGAAATAACAAAATAAGATGGTTTTTACATGCAAGTGCATATTTTTTAAAAAAAATATACAAGGTCCTCCTCACTGTTTTAGTTCTTGTATCTTTGAAGAGCTAATGTAAATTAGGCTCATCTTTGGCCCTGGGTTGGCCCAGCCTCTGTTGTGTAAAGTAGCTCTAATTCGAGGCATCATATCCATGCCTTCTGAGCATCACTAAAACTTGGGAGTATACAAAACTGGAATTCAGTCTGGAGAAGGTAAAAGGGAACAAGGTCCACGCATCTAGAATTGAGGTTGAGTTCTATAGGATGTGGAGTGTTTTTCTGTAGAACAAACCAAACAAACAAACAAACAAACCCCTATCCATCCAATTGGGTGTCCGCTATTGGCAAGTCCCAAAGATTTATCTGAAATCTAGCACCTTCCCCTATAATATCTTCTGTCTATCTTTCTGGAATATAGATTTGCATACACGTATTAGAAAAATGACTAAAGAAAATCTTTCATTTACATGTTTCTCTTTTACCTTTCTAACAATGAAAATATGCATCCATAAAATATATATGAATTTACTCTGTGATTTTATGTGTTTTATTAAGTTACCAAGATTTTTAAAAAATGTGATTAAGTCAGCTTGGTTGTCCTTACATTTGTCTTAAGTTATTTTGTTAATGTTAAGGATTTTTTTTTTAAAGAAACACAAGTTAGTGCAAATGTTTATCCACTTTCATTTCAGATATTTTAATTTGACATTCATTTTGCATCAAGTTGCAGTTTGGCTTTAGTTATGATTCTCCCCAGGGAACCCCAAATCTGCCTTAAAATTTCATGGTACCCCTGTTTTGCATCATTCAAAGCCTTTACTAGCTTCCTAAGGCTATTAGTAAGGCATCTAGGATTTACTGTACTGAGATAATTTAAATACTGTGATTTAATACAGCAACTCTGGGTAATTGTGTTTGGGTCATTATTAACTGACATATAAATATATGTCTTAACTGAAGACATCAAGAAGCAAGAAGCTTGAATGTAAGACCCAATGGGCTAGATTCCCCATGGGCTGGATAATTCCTTAAAAAAAAAAAATGATTTCATTCAAATTAGTGAACTTCTCATAAAAAGTACAATAAACCTCCACAGGTGTAAATAATCTCATATCTTTTTGTTACCTGCTCTGTTTACAGCCATGATTACTATTGTACCTTATAGAAAAATAAGGGCACCTATTTTTGTTATCCATTTTTTATAATCCAGAGAGAAAGTAGAATAAATTAGTGCATTTTATTATTAATGGAACAATTATTTAATACTCATTAAAAAGCTATTAGGAAAACACTGTTGTTATTTATGATAAGATATAAGCAGTTCACTGGAAAAATACTTGGTAATATGAATTAGTAAGTGATAATATTTATTAGGTAAAAGGAAATAAGAATCTAAAAGGGGTGTTCTCTCTATTCTGCAACATAAAACACTTCATTTATTTGTTCAGAGAGGTGGCAGCTTAAATATTGTTTCTCATCTTGAAACTGCTCCTGCTGGAAGGCCTAGAAAACAGCTAAACTGCAAGCCTCCATGAACTATGGGATCCATGCTAGGTATGGAAATAAAGGGCTAATTCTCTTCAGCAGTCCCCATCCTTCTCTGCAGCTTTTGCACTGTCATCCCAGCACCCAGCCAATTGCTAGGAAGAGAGCAAACTGGCTAAATAATTATCCTTGGTAAATTTCCTTTGGAATCAATAAAGACTGACATCTGAAACTGCAGTCCAGAGTGTGAAGGGTAGTGGCTTCACTCTCTCACATATGGCAGCTTAAAGGAGCTCACAGTTGGCTTTCACATGAATAATTATATTTGTTAAATTACTTTAGAGCTCAGACCATGTCACCTGACAGACTTATTCATACATATTATTGGGACTATGTTTAATATGATTTGAATGTTACTATGGAAATATGTTTGTTTTGAGTGAGGATTAAAAAAAACAATTTTGCAACATTGTTTTCCCTTTGAAGACATAAGTGTGACAAAGTTACAGCTAAAGTTAAAGCTAATTAGATATAATTATAACCAAAGAAAACCAGTTGAAGACATATTGTATAAACAAAGCTTCTCTTGTTCAGTTAATTAATCCTAAAGAAGAAGCAATTCTATGTCAACTCTGTGACTATGGAACAACTTATGGAAGACATCATAATTTGCAACTGTATATATAATTTCCTTTAATATAATTTAGCTACTGGTTGTAGACAAATCTTTTATCTATTCAAATGTATAACATTAAAAACTGATCAATTCACACCATGGTGAATGAAAGAGAGAAGCTAAGAAAGGGGATTTGTGTTCACTTTTGTTAGCACTAAAGGTCCTTTCCTCCCTCCTCCCTTTTCTGTGTATGTTCAGAGATAATAGTGACAGATGAAAATGTGTTCAGGTTGCCCAATGTGAGCCCTCTAAATCACTTTTATCCTTCGTGGCTAAACTCAAATGGATGTAGTTGTGATATCACTGCATTTTTGTGTGTGATATGTATTGGATGGGATTGCTTTATGAAGGAAAAAGATGGTCTAACTTTCCAGATATTTGGGTATCAGCATGGTACATGAGAGGATTTTAAGTGAGCACTGATGACTCTGGGTGAACTCCAAAATAGTTCTAGTAATGTTTTACTTTCAAACTCCTTCAAGCATCCAAGCCAAAATGGAAAATATACTGATCAGTAGCAATGTAGTTTACTTTTTGTAAGAGCAGATACAACAGCTCCGAATCACATGCTTCAAGCCAGAGTTACTCTTCTGGATGCTCTGAGCTTGTGCCATCTAGCTAGCAGTGATTTCTTCCTCCATTCTAGCTTGTGTATAAAATGAAAGAGAAGAAAATGTGCCCAGCAGCAGTAGCAGTGAATCTGATTGATAGCATGGCTAGTGAAGAAAACACTTCACATCTGTTTAACTTCCTCAGCTCTTCAACCTGGAAGAAGGTCAGCTGTGTGTGTGTGCGTGCATGTGTAAGAAATTTCAGACCAATCTGCATTTAGCATTTTTACCAAACCCACACTGGAACAGAAAAAGATGCAGTTCAAAACCACATTCAACTATCCCAGGCCAACATTGTGTTGAGTGCAGAGTCACCCCCGAATGGCCATAAAACAGCCATCAATCTATGCAGACAGCCACCGTTAAACCAGAGATCAAACGAAGGGAAGGCGAGCCCCAACCCCCGCCGAGCCTGCGCTGGTGGGGGAGGGCTGATTTGCCTCCGTGAGAGGCAGGAAGAGAGTGGACTCCAATAGGGGGCAGAGCCAGCCTATTTAGATCTGGCTCTCGCTCCCCTCCTCACCTGTTCGTCGGCACGCTCGGAAGGATCGGAGCGTTCGGTCTGCGCTGCTGGGTGCTGGGGCCTTTGTCTGTGCAGCAGCAGCAGCAGCAGCAGCCGTATTTGGTCGGGTTTGTCCGAGCAGCGTGTGCTCAGGCGGGAGCGATAGCCCTTGCATCCTTTGGGCTGAGTTACAGCGGTTCCACAAGGCGTGAAGGGGTTGAGCTGGCTGGCTAAGGCTAAAAAAGGGACTTGGCGTCTGTGGCTCCTGGGTTTTTTTAGCTTCATAAGGAACTTTAGCAGCGCTTTTGGCACTGGCGCGGCTATTTGTATTAGTGTGATCAGCCAATTTTAGTGCCCCTTAACCCCTGCCTTTTTACCTTAATTGCCAGTGGCCACCGTGTGGGGCAAGCTGGGGTAGGGTTCTCCCCCCCCTTTTTCTTTGAGCACAGTTGCACGCAGCGTGGTGAGGCTGCTTTGCACGTTGTTGTTTGTTTTTTTGTTGTTGTTGTTGTTAATTGGGTATTTTTCCCTGCTTCCCAACCACCAGGCTTCAGTCCTAGGAATTTGGCTTGTGGAGGTGGGCCAGTTTAGGCGGGAGGAATAATGGCCATTCTGGCAAGTTTTAAACGGCGGCCATTTTAGGTTGCTGGCTGGGTGGCCATTTTGGGGCTATCTCTATTAGGCAGCCATTTTAGGCACTCCTCTCCCCCAATTTTTCTGGCAGCCATTTTAGGTTCCACCAATTAAGTGCCTTTTTATATTTCCCTGGGGCTGGTGTGTGGGAATTACCCTGTACTACTTGCAACATTTTGTTAGGATCTGATAAGCATGGCTCCAAAGAAGGGTGCCAGGGTCTCTAAGGGGAAGCAGCCTGCCCCCAAGAGGGTTGGGGGTGTTCCAGGGCCAGGCAGGCAGCCTCCTCAAAAGCGGCCCGTTCAGGTCCCTGCACCAGTTCTGGTGGGTGACCCAGGGCATTCACAAGTTATGCAGCCCTTAGCTTCGGCACCATCGGGCAATGTGCAATTGGCAGTGGGTCCTGGGGCACCCACAGGTGCGATTTCACCTGCTTTTTTGGATGCAGTTTGGGATAGTCCTGTTAGCAGGGCAATTCTGGACCGGTTAGCTGGTATTGAACAGCGTTTGGGTGGGTCTTCGCTGGCTGGTCAAATGGCCATGTCTTCTATGGAGTCATTTCAGGCTCAGGTACTAAACCGTCTTTCTATTCTTGAGAGCCGGTGTGCTGGTGTTCCAAGCCAGGCTGCTGTACCAGTGACAGAGGCAGCACGACCTGCGCCGATGGAGGTTGGCACTGCTGAAAGACGGTGTGACGATCAGCAGGTGGATAATCGAAGTGTCCCATCACAGGTGCCAGGTAGGCCAATTGCAACACAAACGGTTGACATCGCTTGGCCTTGGGGCCCTGTGGACTTACAGGCTTCTGCTGTGTCCCCTGCGCCCATGTTGGGGGGGGGCACCTCAGCCCAGGGTGGTCAGTACGCCTGCTTCAGATGGATCAGTCGGGGCTATACAGGCTCCACCTGCGGCTGGTGGGGTGTCACTGGCTGGCACTGGATCCTCCTGTCAGTGGGGGTTTACTGATGTCGCCTGCTGGTGGGTCTTCACCGGCCCCAGTTGGCATAACTCCTCCGTCCTGCTCCGACCTGCAATTGCAGGGTGGGGTGTGGACTGGGTGTGCTCCCCAGATCCTGGTAATCGGAGCTATGAGATGGTGCCGGCGAAGGAGTTGCCTTCGGGGGAGCTAGCCATGCCGTTAGGTGACCACCTCACTGCGGCTACCAGGGAGAAGATTCTGCGGGGAGATTACGTAGACGTTTTCTCCTTGTTGTATCGGGAGTTAGATAAGAAAGATAGGGAGGATCTTGATGAACGCGACAAAGAGCGCTTGAAGCGTCGTAGCGTGGACAGGATTTATGCTAACTGGTACCCTGGCTTCTTAATCTATGCGGGGGTGCTAGTTAGGGCGAAACCTGAAAGGGCCTCATCGTTGCTCCAGTATATGGATATAATCCATAAGGGTTATTCGGATTTTGCTGGGTCCGCATGGATGGAGTATGACAGGTCCTTCCGGATGAAGGCAGCTATGTACCCAGCCCTCCGTTGGGACTTGATTCATCCACATATCTGGATGTAGACGATGTCCCCAGCCAGGTCGATGGGGGAGAGCATTCAGACAGTGGGCATGTGGTAAAAAAGGCTAATGCAGCCAATGTTGGGGTTTTTCGGTCCCCAGGTGGACAGGTAGTGCAAAGGCGCCCTTTGTGTTGGGAATTTTCCTCACAAGGGTCTTGTGGCCGTAAACCTTGCCCCTTTCGGCACGAATGCCCCCTCTGTGCCGGCCCCCACGCCTTTCCATCCTGCCCCAAGTCAAAGTTCAGATCTGCTGCTAAGGATGGCAGGGCTGGCAGACGTCAGGGAGGGGGTTGAACCCTTCCAACAAATACTGCCTATCGTCAAACTTAGGGTAAAAGCGCAACAAGCGCTCCAACACAGGGACCTTAATTGGACTGGGTCCCTTTGTCGGCCTTACCTGACAAAGGGACCCAGTCCAATTAAGGTCCCTGTGTTGGAGCGCTTGTTGCGCTTTACCCTAAGTTTGACGATAGGCAGTATTTGTTGGAAGGGTTCAAGTTTGGTTTTCACATTCCCTATATGGGTGAGAGATGTGCCTTTTCAGCTCCTAATTTGCCCTCAGTTCGTGGCATGGAGCGGGTTGTTAGAACCAAGATTCTGAAAGAATGTTTGGAAGGTAGGGTAGTTGGTCCTTTTCCCTTTCCTCCGGTGCCTAATTTGCGGGTATCGCCCTTAGGCGTGGTGCCAAAGAAGGCACCTGAGGAGTATCGTCTCATTCACCATTTGTCTTATCCTCACGGCAGTTCGGTGAATGACGCCATACCTAGTGAACTCTGCTCAGTTAGGTACACTTCTTTTGATGAGGCGGTTGGCATGGTCCGTAGCTGCGGGCGAGGGGCCGAATTGGCTAAATGTGATATCAAGTCGGCCTTTCGTCTTCTGCCGGTCCATCCAGATGACTTTGTCCTTCTGGGTTTCTCCTTTGATGGGCAGTACTATATGGACAGGGCCCTCCCGATGGGATGCTCTGTGTCCTGCGCTGCATTTGAACGGTTCAGTTCCTTTTTGGAATGGGCTCTGCGTGCACGCACGGGCTTGTCCAGTGCTGCCCACTATTTAGATGATTTTTTATTTGCTGGCCCTGCGGGATCTGGAATTTGTGCACAGTTATTGTCCAATTTTGAGCAGATGGCTATGGAACTTGGAGTTCCTTTAGCCGTTGAGAAAACAGAGGGCCCTAGTACGGTCTTAACTTTTCTAGGTATTGAGTTGGACACTGTGCTACAAGTGTCACGCTTGCCTCCTGATAAACTGGCTAACCTTTGTCGGTTAGTTGAGGAAGCGTGTACTAAAACTAAATTGACACTCAAGGAGTTGCAACAGCTAATTGGGCACCTTAATTTTGCGTGTAAAGTGGTGGCCCCGGGGAGGGCATTCTTGCGCAGGCTGTGCGACTCAACAATAGGTTTAAGGCATCCACATCATAGGACCAGGGTTACTCTAGGGATGAGAGATGACCTGTCAGTTTGGCGGGACTTCTTGGCCTCTTATAATGGGGTGTCCTTTTGGAGGACTGATCTCCAACTCGAGGCTGAACTGCAGGTCACCTCTGATGCAGCAGGCTCTTCGGGTTTCGGTGTATACTTTAGGGGTCACTGGTGTGCAGAGGACTGGCCATCTGGGTGGATTCATGCTGGATGGATGCGTGACCTGACGTTTTTGGAGTTTTTTCCTATAGTGGTAGCTGTGCACATTTGGGCTGAGGACCTTGCTTGCCAGACAGTTCATTTTTGGTGTGATAACATGGCAACAGTACAGGTCATCAACTCTTTAACGTCTAGGTCCCCCAGAGTAATGGCGCTTGTCCGGGCCTTTACCCTCCAATGCTTGCGCTACAATATTTTGTTTAAGGCCAGGCATGTGCCAGGAGTCAATAACGGGGTCGCTGATGCTCTGTCTCGGAAACAGATGGAGAGGTTTCATCAGTTGGCCCCGGACTCCGACCGAGTAGCGGTAAGAATGCCCGAAGACCTGTGGCAGATTGGAGGGCTGAAGCCGAGAGGGCAATGGGCTTAGCTCTTGCACCCAGCACACGCCGGGCTTATAAACGGGCCGGCCAGCAGTTTGTGGCTTTTAGGCAGAAGGTGGGTCTTCAGCAACTCTGGCCTATCCCAGTGTCACACCTGATCCAATTCTGCGTGTCTGTGAAAGGTAAGGGTCTGTCTGTCCGTTCCATCCGGGGCAAGTTGTCAGCCCTTGCCTTTGCAAGTAAAGCCGGGGGTTTCAGGGATGACACTGGGGATTTCCGTATTCGGAAAATGCTGGATGGCTGGGCCCGAGAGGATGGTGCTCCCCCTGACACAAGAGAACCTTTTTCCCCTTCTGTACTTAAGGGTTTGAAACCCCAATGGGTTTCTTTGTGTTCGGATGCATACGAGGCTGCCTTGTTTCATTCAGCAGCCTTGATTGCAATTTTCGGGGCTCTTAGAATTAGTGAGTTGGTAGCCTGCTCCCGACAGGACAAGTCGGGCTATGCGTTAAGCATAGGGGATGTCCGGGTAAGTGATGAGGGCCTACAAATTACAATTCGGCATTCTAAGACAGACCAATTGGGCAAGGGCACTATAACTTCAGTGGGCCCTTGTTTTGATTCTGACCTTTGTCCAGTTGTAGCACTCCGCACATATTTGGCTTTGAGGGGGAGTAGTATAGGTCTCCTGTTTATACACAGGGATGGATTGCCCTTGACAAGGTTTCAATTTTGGGCAATTACCAAGAAGGCTCTGGTTGCTTTGGGCCTTGGTAGTTTCCAATTTGGGACTCACTCTTTCAGAATTGGGGCAGCTTCCACTGCTGCGGCTATGGGATATCAGGGACCTGACATCCAAAGAATAGGCAGGTGGCGGTCAGCACGTTACAAGACGTATGTACGGACCTGCAAAGTCTGAGCTGCTCATTTAGTTTTGTTTTGATGGGAATTGGAGCATGTTGTTTTGAGCCTAGTGCTCTTGTCTTATTTTGGTTAACTAGTTTCTGTTTCAGGTGCGGTTGGTGGCCGGAGGAGGAGCCGTGTGCTGATCTGTGGCCACAGTATGGTGTTCTGGGCCGCGCACCGGGCCAAGAGAACGACCATCGGATCCCAGTTGGGATGCAGTGAGCGGGCAGAGGTCGAGTGGCTTGGCCGAAGAGGCATGCACTGGCCTCAGTTGATGCCGCTACTGTTTGGGGAGAGACGTGGTCCTCCTCCTGATGTGCTGCTGATACACCTTGGTGGTAATGACTTGGGTCTCATGAAAGGTAAGGCCCTGGTCATTCAGGCCAAGGCAGATTTGGCTGGCATTGTGGACCGTTGGCCAGGGGTGCAACTGGTCCTGTCAGCGATGTTACCACGTCAGGTGTGGCGCAGCATTGGTGACCCTAGGTGTCTGGACCGGGCAAGGCGGAATGCCAACCGGCAGTTTAAGAATGCCATGGAGGGCGGTTTGGGCATTTTTCTGTTGCACCCTGATATACGGGTCGAGTTCCCTGACCTGTATAGGGGGGATGGGGTGCACCTCTCTAACAAGGGCAACGACATTTTTCTTTCAGATCTGAAGCGAGGGGTCCTGGCTGCGCTGGATCGCATGGTGGGGGCCAAGGCCTAAGCAGAGGCTTGGCCTTTGCTGTGGTGGGGTAGCGCGATCTGGATGGAAATGGTGAGCACCGGGGCATTGTTATAAAGGAAATAATGGGTCCTCCAGGAACGGCTTTCGGGCCTTTGCGGCTCAAGGCCGGGAAGGGGTGATCTTCCTTGGAACAATCTGGCCCGGCCTACCTTAGTGGGCCTTTGCGGCTTCTGGGGTGGTGGGTCAGGGGTTCTTTTCAACATGCCAAGCTGCTGGTCAAAAGCTACCTTCGGTGGCTTACGATCGGAGCAGGTGCATCGCCCAGAAGGAAATGCAGGTAGTCTGGAGTTTGACACCTGTCATATTCCTCAGTACATTTCTGACAACCCCTCGCTATTATTTGTTGTTATTAAATAATTAATAAAGTGGCCCTTGTTAAATCCATATTGGTGTCTGTCTCTTCATTCCGACTGCGGGGGCAAGGCGAGCCCCAACCCCCGCCGAGCCTGCGCTGGTGGGGGAGGGCTGATTTGCCTCCGTGAGAGGCAGGAAGAGAGTGGACTCCAATAGGGGGCAGAGCCAGCCTATTTAGATCTGGCTCTCGCCCCCTTCCTCACCTGTTCGTCGGCACGCTCGGCCCACCCTCCCACCCTATTTTAGTGCAGGTCTCACCGGCTGCCTTTTCCGGAGCCAGGTAGGAATTTTTCGCCTCCATCGGTTTGGCCTATGGATGGGGGTGTTTTCGCCTACCTTGCACTGATGATGGTGGTGTTGGTATATTGGCTTCGGGGGCCGGGTTGTTAAATAGGATGGTCACTTTAGGTTTGGCGGGGTAGCGCGATCTGGATGGAAATGGTGAGCACCGGGGCATTGTTATAAAGGAAATAATGGGTCCTCCAGGAACGGCTTTCGGGCCTTTGCGGCTCAAGGCCGGGAAGGGGTGATCTTCCTTGGAACAATCTGGCCCGGCCTACCTTAGCGGGCCTTTGCGGCTTCTGGGGTGGTGGGTCAGGGGTTCTTTTCAACATGCCAAGCTGCTGGTCAAAAGCTACCTTCGGTGGCTTACGATCGGAGCAGGTGCATCGCCCAGAAGGAAATGCAGGTAGTCTGGAGTTTGACACCTGTCATATTCCTCAGTACATTTCTGACAACCCCTCGCTATTATTTGTTGTTATTAAATAATTAATAAAGTGGCCCTTGTTAAATCCATATTGGTGTCTGTCTCTTCATTCCGACTGCGGGGGCAAAGCAGCATGCAGTCTGGACACTGACAATCAAAGTGAAAGTGGCATGCAATGTAGATGGGAATTTCTGTTCCAGTGTGGATTTGGTAAGACAGCGGAGCAAATGCTAGATGCAGATTGGGCCATATGCGGAGCACTAATAATGAATATTATGAAGTGCCTTGGAATAACTGCATAGTGATACTATAGTGATGAAAAAGATGATTTCCTATGAACACTCATGACATACTGAACAAATACCTTGAAAATCTTGTTGGTATGTAAGTTGCTACGGGACTTTAATCTAACTGTTCTACTGCAAACCAACATGGGGATGCTCTGAAACAAATATTCACTAAGGTGTTACAAGGCTTTTCATCTTCTATATAGATCAAGTAAAATATTTCAAAGTGCAACATTCTGTTATACATTTTCTTTATATGCCAGGAATGATTATTGAAGCGTCACATTATTCTCAGGCACCATCAATCTCCATAACCTGGACTTCTACGAGAACAGTGTCCTTGAATATTCCTCACTTAAGAACTACATGTCAAAACACATCTTTCCTCACAGTTCTAAAACGTTAATGATCTCAAAGGCAAGCAATAAAACATACCTGTAACAGAAGCACTTTGTAAGCCACAACACCTTATCTTAACATATCATTACCAACACAGTGGAGCGACCATTTTATGAAAGGATAAATTGTTGTGCAAGCCACTTAACAAAGGCATACTATTAACTTGTCAGTTGCTTGTGGTTTGTACAGGACTGCTTGTTCTCCTTCTCATGCAATCCCTGCTGCATAGGTCCTCAATAATTTCCTTTTGCTTCTCTTCTGATTAGACTGGTGTTGAGCAGTAAGGGAGGCCAATCTCCCCAAATAGTATAAAGATTCAGGAAAGTTAAGTTGGAAGTCTAGATAGATTTTGCTGTTCTTTTTTAAAAAAACAACAAAAACCTTGACACTGGTATGGGAGCCTCAGAGTCAGGCTTAAGCAATTGGTAGGTAGTCAAGCAGTTGTCCTACCTCCACTCAACATAATTTTTTTTTTATGCTCCAGAATAAATTGTATGCACATGCTCCAGAAAAGCTGGTCTGATTTCATTGGTTTTCACCCTGTCTTCCAGAACAATACCTTCAGCTGAACTCTGCCCATATCACAGAATACTGGAGAAATTTATTCATAGAGTTGCTTCCATGTTGCAGATTTTTCTTCATAATTCAAATACTGGAAGGCAGCCATTTCACAGCAACCAAGGCACATATTCTCATGTGAATGAACTGGCAACACACAAAAGCAGCCACTTCTTCTGGAGTCATATTGTGAGAGATGTGGCATTTTTATTTTAAAAAGTGTACATTAAACATGAAATAGTTGTCTTCCTATTAGCTCCAACTCTGAGTAGCTCCCAGTGAACCAGCCAGAAAGGAAGACACAAATGCTTCCTCCTGTTTGTTATAAATGTGCAACATGACACAATTTGGAGGGAAAGATCAGAACACTGATTCTTGGCTCCCATTGCCTACATTGCTGGCTCTTGCAAAAAGAAGTGGATTTTTTTTCAGCAGGCAGGAACTGACAAATACATAAGCTGTGCTGGCGAGGACACTCATGTTTGGTGTTTTCCAGTTGGTGCACTGAGCAGATGGCTTGCCAAAAATGAATTAAGACAAAATAATATATACCAAGCTATTCTTCTAAAATACACATGGTGACACAGAGAAGCAGAGAGGAGGGTATACTAAGGAGGACAGAAAGCAACCACAAAGCCATGGCTTTGATCCAGTACAGCATATGCAGAAGTGCCAGAGGTGGAAAGAAAGTGCTCGGATTAGCTGTTTGACAAGGACTGAAACCACCTTCTTGATTTCCCTTGCAAACCATCAGTTGATGGGATTTTAGCTTTTAAAACAGGGCTTTGATTTTACAGCCCTAGATGTTGGATCAGGAAGGAGCACAGCATATGCAAGATTAACCATGTGCAGGATATGCAGCTAGGGATATGCACACAGTGTTAATGGTAATGCTTTTCCAGACAATTATGGTCTGTTCTCCATCGTCAGCTAACCCTATCACGGTTTCTCCTGATTTAGTGATAGATTTTTTAACTCAATAAATAGCCAATTAATTTTCTCAAAGGACATCAGTTTCCCAGCTACCTGACTAAACCTTAAATGGCCATATTATAGTTATGAAGCTGTACCAGCAGAAGTAAGACAGGAACAGAACATTATAGATGACAACAGAACATTATAGATGGAGTTGACAACCCTATCTCCCTCCCAGTCAATTTGATTAATTAATTGATTATTAACTGAATCAAATAATTAACGGATTGATTAACTAATTGATTAGTTAAATAAATTAAAATACCTAAAGTAAGTTTATAAGCAAAGTAGCCAAGTCTTCAAGCTAATTAATTGGTTGACTAATTGAATAAAAATAATTGTTAAATAGTTAACTGATTAATTAGTTAAATAAATAAAATAACCAAAGTAGCTAAGTTCTAAGCAAAGTAGCCAAGTCTTCAAGCTGACTAACTACCTAAACAAAAATAAGCGTTAACTAAGCAAGGCAACCTTCCGAATAAGCTAGTAATTAATTAAATTAATTAAATAAAATAATTGATTAATTAGTTAAATAAATAAAAATAACCAAAGTCTTTAAGCAAAGTAGCCCAGTCTTTAAGTTAAATAATTAGCTGACTAATTACCTAAACAAAAACAATTGTTAATTAACCTTCAAAACAAGCAAGCAAATTAATTAAATTAATTGAATTAAATAATTAACTGATTGATTGATTGATTAAACAGAATAAACCAAGTAGCCAAGTTTTCAAACTAAATAATTAGCTGATTGATTGTTAACCAAACAGGTCAACTTTTTAAACAACTTCAGCAAATAGGCCAAATTAATTAAATTTCTGAGAAATTAAATAATAATAATAATAATTTTAAAAAGCGAAGCGCGACAAAGGTACATCTATATAATAGTTAAAATGGCATCCGGTAGCAGGAAAGGCTCAACAGCGTCTCCCAGTCAAACTACATGTCTAACCCAGCTTAAAGCCTCAGTGACAACACAGGAGCTTCAAAAGATGATGCAGAGCTTTCTGCAGATGGCGGCCGAACAAAATGCAGAAATCATAAAGAAAGAGCTAGAGCCAATGCAAATTAAGATGGATCAAATAGCGAAGCAACTAAAGGGTGACACAGAGGAGATTAAGATGGAAATTAAGAAACTTTCTAAGAAAACAAGCCAACTCCAGGAAAAAGTAGACGACATTGATCTAGAAGTGATGGAATTAAGAGCCAAATCAGAAAAAATGGAGGAATCCCTTATTGCACTCGAAATGGGAAAAGCAGAAATGATATTGATATTTCAGAATGTCTCGGAAAAACTAGGCAAAAATCTGAAGGAAGAACTAGCCCGTAACATTGCGGAACAATTTAACATCTTAGATGTAAAGGAGCTTGAAGGAAATATGGAAGCGGCATACAGAAGAAATTCTGCATACTCCAAGAAATTTAAAACACCAAGGGAAGTCCATGTAAAATTTGCCAGGAAATCAATCAGAGATCAAATCCTTCAAGAGGCAAACAGGAAATCTTTGATAGTAGCAGGTGAAGAAATAAAGGTTTTGAAAGATATCCCCTGGCGTGTAAGAGAAAAGCGCTACAAGTATAGGACATTGGTAGATCTATTAAAGAAAAATCAAGTTCAATACAGATGGCTTGTTCCAGAAGGGCTTTTATTTACTTATAGGAGTCAAAGATTCAGGATAGACTCCATTTTCAAATTAGACAACTTTCTAGATAGGAATGGCGAAGACCTTGGCTGGCAAAGACCAGATGATGGTGAAGCAGAGTCAGATGATCCAAACCAGGGAGAAGAAGAAGGGAGTAAAGAATGTGGCGATGACTCCGATGAGCAGGCGTCTGGGTCTCAGAGGAAAAAAGACCAAAAGAAACGTCAACTAAGTTACAAAACTGAATCTCAAATTCAAACTAGATGGCAACTCAAAAATATAGTGTCGAAAAAGAAAAGATAAGCAAGATGGGGTCCAAAAAAATATCGTTATTATCGGTAAATGTGAATGGTCTTAACAGCCCGCAAAAAAGAAAGAGGATATTACATCAGGCAGTTAAACTTAAAAACGATATCACTTGTTTTCAGGAAACACATATAAAAGAAGGACATGAAAAATATTTAACGTGTAAAAAATTAGGCATTCCTTTTATAGCGTCACATAAAAGTAAAAAACGGGGAGTTGTAATATATGTTCAAGAAAAACTGAACCCCATACTTAAATTGAAGGCGGCCAATGGAAGAATTATAGGAGTCCAAATAGTCCTTAACGGTATGGAGGTATTACTTGTTAATATATATGCCCCAAACCAAAGCCAAGATGACTTTTTCCTAGATCTTAATAACTATATCCTTAAGGAAAATCCTAAAAATATCTGTATTGTAGGAGATTTTAATGCGGTCTTGGACCCCAAAGAAGATAGGAAGAAGCTTAAAAAAACACACAAAGCGGGGGCGATCTTAACAAAAAGCTTCCTAAAAATAGCTGATGAATATAACCTCATAGATGCCTGGAGAACTAGAAACCCACAGGAGAGAGACTTTACGTTTTTTTCTAATAGGCACAAATCGTGGTCTAGGATAGATATGGCCTGGACAAACATAAACTTGATGAAACACATCGTGGAAGTTGAAATCCTGGCGAATACTTTTGCAGATCATAACCCTATACAGATTTTCTTTCAGGGGGCCCAAAGATTAACAGATGGAAGATCAATACAAACCTCTTAAGAGATAAATCATTTGTTGGAAAACTTAAACAGGATGTGAAAGAATTTATTAATTTAAATAGGAAGGAAGATATGGAGCTGAATACCATTTGGGATACCTTAAAAGCATACATTAGAGGTATCTTTATTAATCAGGAAGCATGGAGAAATAGACATAAAAGGGACAAATTTAAGAAATTAACTATCGAGTTAAGAAATCTAGAAAAAAGTAGTCAGATTAATAAGAATCCAAAGGATATAAGAATGAAGATAAAGCTATTACAGCACCAAATGAACCTATGGCTATCTGAAGAAATAGCCAGTAGAATTGAGTATGCAAAAGCTTATTGGTTTGAAAATGCTAACAAACCTTCACGTTGGCTAGCCTATAAACTCAAAAAGGAGAGAGCAAAGAAAACTATCTTAGCATTAAAAAATGAAAATCAAGAAATACAATATAGTGCCCAAGAATTAAAAAAAATAGTTGAAAGCTTCTATGCGAACCTATATAAACAAACGACGCATAACAGCCATGAAATTAAAAGTTTTTTATTGAAACATGAGCTAGGCAAATTCACGGAAGAACAAAGACAGGTATTGAATGGGAAGGTGTCCCCATTTGAACTCTTAGAGGCTATAAAAAAACAGAAATCATTGAAATCTCCAGGTCCTGATGCAATTACGGCAGAAGTATACAAAACGGTAGAAGATGAAATTCTACTGCTTTTTAAAGATTTAATTAATAATGTGATGGTAACAAGTAAAATTCCGCGTTCCTGGAAAGAAGCTTTAATAACCCTTATTCATAAACAAGATTTAGAATCTAATGATATTAAAAATTACAGACCCATATCACTATTAAACGTAGACTATAAAATATTCACCACAATCTTAACAAATAGGTTTAAAAGGATCATGTTAGAAATTATACAAAGATCAATCAGGTTTTCTGCCTAAAAGGCAGATTAAAAATAATATAAGAAACATAGTTAATATATTAGAGTTCTATGACCAAAATCCGGGGAAACAGGTGGCCTTTATCTTCTTAGACGCTGAAAAGGCCTTTGATAATGTAAGCTGGGAATTCCTGAAAGAAAAATTGAAGTTATGGAATTGTGGAGACAAATTTCTAAACTCAATTAATGCCATATATGAAGAACAGGATGCGAAAATTATCATCAACGGAGAACTAACTGGCAAAATCCCCATACAAAAGGGCACCAGGCAGGGATGCCCTCTATCACCTCTGTTATTTATTTTCGGCCTGGAGTCCCTAAATGCCTTAGTGAGAAAGGATAAAAATATCCAAGGTGCCAGAATAAAGAAAGAACATGTTAAACTTCAAGCATTTGCGGATGATCTAGTCTTTATTTTGGAAGATCCTAAAAACTCACTACACCATTTGTTGCAAGATATACAGGAATACGGGCAAGTGGCGGGCTTGAAAATAAATATGGAAAAGACAAAAATCATCACTAAAAATTGTTCGAAGGCTCAATGTTCCACTATCCAAAATACCGCGCACATTCAGATAGTCGATAAAGTTAAATATTTAGGGATAATCATCACAAATAACAATAAAAACCTATATAAGAATAACTACACAAAACTTTTAGAAGAAATTAGAAAAGATTTAAATAGATGGCAAGATATGCATATCTCCTTCCTGGGTAGGATTGCCACGGTTAAGATGAATATCCTGCCACGATTTCTCTTTTTAGCGCAATGCTTACCCATCTTAACAAATAAGATATTTTTCGAGGACTTAAATCGGTTGGTGAGAAGATTTATTTGGAATGCTAAAAAACCTAGAATTAATAGAAAATTGCTTACTGACAGAAAAGAAAACGGTGGATTGGGTTTACCAAATTGGAATTTATACTATCAAGCGGCCGCAATGGGTTGGATCAGAGATTGGATTCTTTTAGAAGAAGAAAGGACCCTACATATAGAAGGTCACGACCTACCCATGGGTTGGCACGCTCACATTTGGTATAATCTAGATAAAAGACAACAAATATTTCAAAATCATGTATTTAGAGGCCCCTTGATCAAAATTTGGAAGGAAATTAAAAACAGGTTCTACAATAAAATTCCTAAATGGCTTTCTCCAACAGAAGCATTTATTCTGCCCCCCTGTGGGCAAAAGAGAAAAAACTAACTTATGAAATGTTATTAACTAAGAATAATGATCTTAAACCTTTGGACTCCCAAGCTTTCCAAAAGGCGAATTTAACAGCCTGGGAGAAAATGCAAATAAGTTCTAGGTATTCTAAGGACAAAAAGAATAATTTTCACAACACCATTACACACCTAGATAAAATTTGGCTCTCCTCGGCAGATAAGCTGATACAGAAGTTATATACTTTTCTGCTCACTGAGGATTTATTAGACGAAGTGGTTAAACCAGGCATGATATCTTGGATGCGTGACATAGGTCATAATATCACTCTAGATCAATGGTCTGGGTTATGGAAATCTCTAAAACTCCTCAGAGCAACAAACTATAAGGAGAACATTTATAAAATGTTCTATAGATGGCACTGGACACCTGATAAGATAGCCAAATGTTTTAAAGAAGGCTCTGATATCTGTTGGAGATGTAAAAAAGAGATAGGAACCTATTTTCATGTTTGGTGGAATTGTGAGAAAATTAGGCCTTTTTGGAAAACGATTTGTAAGACACTGGAAGAAATCACAAATGTTAATATACAACTCGCACCGGAAATATTTTTACTTAATATCCTCCCGGTGGGAGTAAGAAAAAGAGGATGCAAGAATTATTCTCTATACAGTCACGGCATCAAGAATAGCAGTGGCAAAAAGTTGGAAAAAAACATTTGTCCCGTCTCGAGAAGAAATAATAACTAACTTACTGGATATAGCAGAATCTGACAAAATTAACTTAATCCTCTCAGGGAAAGATGAGTCATTATTTGTAAACAGATGGAAAAAAGTTTATAACTGGATGGAAAAGAGTATATGAATAGCTTCCCATTGTAACCTCAAATGATCTGTATAAGCCTTTATTTTTGCTTGTGTTTTTTTTTGTTTTTGTTTTTGTTTTTGTTTTTGTGTTTGTTTTGTTTTTTATTTTGTTGGTTTATGTATACTGGAAAACCTATAAATAAACTTCATAAAAAAAAAAAAAAGAAACAAAACCAAGGACACTCTGAGGGAGATGAAGTTATCCTGTTTAAGGATTTAGTTTGTTTACTGGGTGAGTCTGTAATGTTAGTGATGCTCTTGATGGGGAAAAGAAATAAAATGATTGTCCTGAAAAGACCAATAGTTCATTTTGGCCTCAGTGGGAGAGGATCATAGACAGTCACAGAATAAAGCCTTGGCTGGAATGTATGATAGCATTCCCTTGTAAAGCTACTTGTCTCATCAGGGGATACACTTGGATGCATGTTGGTCTGATCCCAATTCACAGATTTGATGTACTTTATAGCTCTGACTGCAT
This sequence comes from Gekko gecko, assembly GCA_029375565.1. NCBI lineage: Eukaryota > Metazoa > Chordata > Lepidosauria > Squamata > Gekkonidae > Gekko > Gekko gecko. Next base: position 147,333,774 of record JAPDNY010000003.1, on the reverse strand, counting down.
ATGACCCTGGTAACATAGCTCTCTTAGGGTAACATAGCTCTTGGCCGAGACAGATCTGTGGGTGAAACAGCAGATATTTTACTGGGTTTTCAATGGCTGCATTTTGTATAACTGGATTTTAATAGTTTGTTAATTTTAATTCAGTTTTGTGCTGGTTTATATTTTACTTGAGCTGTCTCAAGCAGGAGAGGCAACATACATACAAACAATTTAGAGTCAGGATTTTTTAAATATATACCACGATGTGCATTACAGTGTACTTATTCAAAATGAGCTTCCTTTGCCACATTATTGCCTACTCAGACAGTTAGGAGAGATCTGCTTGGAGCTCTTCAAAATCCACTCTGGTACTCACCATCCCAAATAATTGAATTTCTCCTGGCCACTTGGTCACCAGAATTCCAGAAAATTTATTAGGAAATTAAATGCAATACTGTGGAACCTCACTGCTCATTTCCCTTCAGTGTGAGAACTGTATTTACTCCTACAATCTACCTTTATTTGTTTACAAAGTTTCTAATCCATGAGAGAACACATCTACGTATCCCACAACTGTTAGCTGAGTATTCTAAAATGCACATTCACCTCTTCACTGGTACACAGTTACTGCATTAGCAACAGATCCATTAATGTAGCTTTAGTATTGTACACATCTAAAAGGAAAGAAAGACAAATAGCCCACTAAACCAGCAGCTATGATGTTAGTTCTGGTGCCCCATAGTGATGGTAGACCGGCACTCCTTTCTCAGTTATGGAATTGCAGGAAATACATGGAAATAAGATCACATTCCTTGGCTTCACTTGGCTATGGCGTTCTAGCAGTGGGCACGCTTGTATCTGATGTGGCCTGGGGAATAAATACATTGTCATATTCTTTAAAAGACTCCTTTATTTTAAAAGTTTAATTTCTGTTTTTATGTTTTGTACGTATTTTAAAAGTTGTTTTCATGGTTGTGTTGTGGGGTTGATTTTAATGGTTTTAAAATGTGATTTTTTCATTTAAGTTTTAAATTGTTAGCTGCCTTGGTAGTTCTTGTAATGCAGATTTTATAAACAAACAAACAAACAACTGTTTTCTTTTAAGTAGTTGGCTCTATAAGGAGATTCTCTTTTTCCTCCCATAAGTCTCTGGAAACAAGTTGTTGCTGGCTCTCTTTCAAGTGTCATTTAGCCTTTCTAAAGAGCTTATTTAGCATATGGTCCTGCAACTTTTGAGGAACAGCCAAGCTAACCATAGTCAATTTCCAAGTAAAACATTTTAAAAAAATATTTCCCCATCTTCCATTATCATTTGTCACATCTATGCAACAAGAGTGCATAAACTAAGTAGTAAACAGTGTATTCCAATATTTAACTATTTCTCAGTTTAATCAGGAATTTTTAGGACAAAGAGAGTCAAACTACATTTTTCATTTTCTTTTGTGTTCATTTCAAAGGGTTCTTTTCTTTTGCAAATGCAGCAGACATGGCTGCTTTTTCAAGGAGGAAAATGTGGGGGGAGAAAGGGCTCTTTGATGCTTTCCTTCTCTATTTTCTTGCTGGGGGGGGAAGCTTACGAAGATGATCCCCCCTCACAAGGAATATTTATAGGTTCTTCATTTTTTGCTAGTGTGAGTGCAAGTAACTCAGTGTATACATTTAAAATACTTCTTTTCATTTCACACTGAAAAGTACTGAGACTGATGAGTGATTTCAGCTCTCACATACTTTATTCATTGAAGAACAAGACGGAGAGAAGCTGGCTCGCAGGACGGCTTTTATCCCCAGTGAAACCCACATCCCAACTCACACAACACCCCGTGATTCGCTATTTACATTGATTGAGTGATCCCCAGCTCCCCGATTGGAAGGGAGCTAGGAGCCTCCAGTCCATTGTCTGACGGAGCGAAGCTCAGGCCCTTCGCCTGGCTGCATGATGGACTGGTTAGAACCAGTCCGAGCACATGGCTGTCCTGAACTCATGTTTTCCAGTGGATACATTACACACACATTCAACTGACTGGGCTGCTTTTTTCAAGGAAAAGCATGGAATGGGGAGAGACAGAGGGAGATCCTAAAACCAGTTTTAAAAGGAACAGGGGGGGATGGGGAAGAAATGGGACAGCACAAGAAAAAACAACAACACAGCAACACTAGGTTCAGGCCCGTAGCTACAGTGGGGCCTCCCAGGGCAAGCCCTGCGAACTTTCTGCCAAAGCCCAACAACTTGGTATATGCAGCCCAGGCCCCCTGACTCTCTGGGCCACTCAGAGGACTCCCGCCGCCACCACCGCCACCACTGTTGCCCCTTCCCTTTCCCCACCTGCCAGCAGCCCAGCAGGCCTCTCCTTGCCTTCCCCCATGGCTGCTGCAGCCGCCAGGGGTGGGCAGGTGCTGGGGTCAGGGGCACCAGGGAGGAGTGGGACACCAAGGTCTGCAATGGGGGTGGCTCCTCTTCTTTGTCCTCCTCCTTGGCCACCTCAGAAGTTGGGACAGCAAGGAGGCCAGCTGCTGCTCTGTCAGCCGTGGCGGTGGAGAGGAGAAGGTCCCCACATGGGCCATGGCAGCACTGGCTGCTGCTGCTGCTTCCTGGGTCTGTCCTGTCATACAGCAGTCAGCAGGCAGGCAGGCAAGGAGCGAGCCCCCCCCCCTGTTCCTTCCCTTCCTTCCGTTTGCACAGCCTGAAGTCTCTCCCACACCCCCTGGGGAGGGGGACAGTGAGGAATCCATGCTGGCTGGCTCTTCCTTCCTGCCAAGCAGGTGCGAGGGGGAGGGAGACCTGCATGAATTTTGCATGGGGAGAGGCAGTTTGCACAGCCAGGCCTCTCCCACAAATCCCAGCCCAGCACCCTGTGTGCAGCATGTCCACCATGCTCCTTGCCCTGCTGCTTCTGGGCACCTTTCTGACTCACCTGCTGCTCATGGTTCACAAGTGCCTCTGTTGCTGCTTTGACGCCTGAGGGCCTGCCTGGCTTCTAAATTGCCTGATGCTGAACTGGCCCCTTTGGGGCTTTCTGGGGCAAGCCTTCCCCCTTCCCCCAGGACTTCATCCTTTTGAGTGAGGATGCTTGAGATTGAACCTGGGACCTTCTGCATCCAGCCACCAGATGGGAAGACCAGCTGGGGCAGGGGCCAGCCAGTGTGCCTGAGTTTTTAAATTTTTATTTTAGTGTCCCCCAACTTATTTAAAGGCCCCCCAATTTTAAAAAATCCTGGCTACAGGCCTGATTGGGTAATGCAAGGGAAGCCAACAAATTCCTTCTCTGAATTTACTCCATTCATGGTTCTTTAGGATTTAATTATTTTCTCGCCTCAGTGATATCAAAACATACTGATTATTCTGATATACAGTACTCAGTTTTGTGATGGAAGCTCAGGGTATAGTCTTATACTCTAGAAATCCTGATAGATACTATGTAATATATAGAACTTATATTATGTAACATCTGAGATACAGATTTTTCCACCTGGATGTATGTTTGCATTTGGAAGCAAAGACCAATCTTGGTTCCTCATCACTATATATGTTGGAACTTTGTAATCTGAAGCAATGGAAAGGCTTAGGTGACCTAAAGTGCTCGTATAATATATTTTGCATGGAACTGTCTTAAGGATATATGGTATCTCAGTCCCAGATTTCAAGATAATATGCATCCTGGAATATTTTTACAAGAGTAGTTTAGAAAAATAAAATGACCTATTCTTCTATGGAATATAAGTTCAGAATTTCATGGGATCTGAACTGGGCTCAATTTATTTGGCATATAGTTTTCAGAAAGATGGCAATAAAAGCATTAAAATATCCTGCATCTGTGTTCACATTAAATAGCAAAGACATATGCAGTGCTCTACTGCCAATATTGCAAAAATATTATCCTAGTCAGCAACACTGTGTAATAAATAGGTTAATTATTATTAATGCTTTGAGTTCCCACCCATTATAAAAACATTAATCATGATGAATTAATTTGTAATTAAGGTAGATGCATTATTCATTGTACATGAATTAGTATTTTAGGCCACCACCATGTTGTGGTTTTCACAGTATCTTCTGCAGTGTTCCAGAATGGATGCCCATTCAACATTGTTGCCAACATTCATACAAGTTCATTTCTCTGCTTTAATTCGATGCCGTTTTACCATCTGTCTCAACATTAACTGAGGCGAGAAAATGGTCAGTCTATTCAGTCTCATCCCACATTATCTGTCAGTCCCAAATGGTAAATCATAATAGACTGATTATCGAGTTTCTATATTTTTAATTTCTTCTAGGGCCATAATGCATGCTCCAGTACCACTGATTTTTGATAAATGTTAGTCAGAAAAAGCATGAATAACTTAGTCAGCTTAACAGAGATTCTGCTCCAGTTTGGATGAGGAGATGAGTTGATGAGCTCAGTATATTTCATAATAGTCTTTATAATAATACTTGTGATAAGGCCTGTTACAGAAAGAAATACAACGAGCTCTAGGAAGAGGGCCTGGGAGAGTGCACCAGCCTCCTGGGGCTTACAAACGATCTCCAGAAAACAGGGATAAAGTCCCCCTGGAGAAAATGGCTGCTTTGGAAGGTGAACTCTATGGCATTATACTCGACTGAAGCCCCTCCCCTCCCCAAATCCCAGGCCCCCCTCAAGCTCTAGTCCACAAATCTCCAAGTATTTCCCAGCCCGGAGCTGGCAACCCTAACAACAACACAGATCAAAGCACAACACAGATCAAAGCCAAACTGGAGCAGGTGGAGGGGGTGTGCCTGGGGGCAGGTTGTGGCCAATGCTCCCTCTAAGCTATGGAGTCTTGTGAACAAAAATTCAACTGTGTAAGCTACTGGTATTAAAGTTGTGAGTGAGCGAAGTGGCTACCACATAATTTGCTCTGGAGCCATCCTTCCTGAGCTAAGACAGAAATGTGTGAGCCGGCAGCTAAGAGGGAACTCAGCTTAGAGGGAACACTGGTTGTGGCCTACATGAATCTCTACCTTATTAGCATTTTAGTGAGAGCTCAGAGGTTTAACTGGCACTTGCAGAGTTCACTGGGAGTAGAAAAGAGAAGCACTGAAATCAGGAAATATAGATGCCTGCTGTGAAATGTTTTTCCCCTCCATGGCACTGCAATGACAACATGCTTTATTTTCAAGATGTGCAGACTGCAGAAGCGTGTTATGCATTTGGACGGTGCTTTTTAGTGCTTAATTAGAAACAAGAAACAGCTCACTATATATTTTAGTTCCTCCATGGTCTTTGCCCCCCCCCCCCCCGCGCTCTATTCTGATGGTTGGTTCCCAGCACCCACTTCAGAAAAGGGCAGACAGGAGCTGGCAAAAGCATTCCCTGCAGCACTTGACCGATTTACTCTGGAATAGTCCTGCCATCATCCACAACTTGACCCCAGTGTAAATGAAAGCAATAGCCCCAACGTTTCCCCTTCAATTAGGCATTTGTGGTTAACCTTGGCACATTCTTAAACTTTTCTGCTTACCAGGAAATTATTTCTGTGTCTCTCATACTGGAATTGTAGAAGAGCCTCTTGAAATCCCATTTGCATTTCATTCTGCCACCAGAACTGCTAGCTAAATGTCCAAAACCTTAAAATATTTGGAGTCTGTAAGTCTTTTTTTGCCTTCACCTATTATATTGTAGTGGTTAAGAGTTTTGGACTTAGGATCTGGGAGACCCAGGTTCGAATCCCCACTCTGCCATGGAAGCTTGCAGGGTGTTGCTGTTGTGAGTATAACATAGAGAAGTGAAGAACAATGTTGTAAACTACTTCAATGTCCCCACTGGGGAGAAAAGTGGATTAGAAATATCTAAATAAATACATTTGAAGCCTGCCTCTATGTATCCTCCATTAGGAGTAAGCCTCACTGAAAATGACAGAGATGGAAAATCGGGGGGGAACTCCATTAGAATCAGGTCAGTTGCCGATCCGGGACAACATGTGGGGAACTGATCAATTTCCTCGGATATTATCAGGCGGTGACACTGGGGCAAGTGATTGTGTGGAATCGGCCTGAGTTTAAAGGCATTTGCTCAAAAGTAAACCTGCTCTAGATTGCAACCTTATAAAACCCTTGCCCTTTTGGGACACCATTATCTCTACTACGATGCTCTAGAGACAGACAAGAACTTCTCCGCCTCCTAGAGCACTTTGTTGTCTATGCATCTATCCTATCCTGAAAGCCAGATTAACAAATGGGGGGGGGGATCTCAGTAAACCGTCTCTCAAGTCAACAATTTGAACAACCTTTATCCTGTGACTCTGCTTTAAGTCGACAAAAAAATTGAATATCTGTTGTCCATTGTAGGATGCATTCCCTGAATAGTTGTCCAGATGAAAATGTACTGTTATGACTGGAGAGGTGTGTGTCTGGGGCATTCATTTTTTTAAAAAAAATCTATTCACATCTAAGGGCCAGGAGATTTGTCTTGGAGCTGGGTTCGAATCCCATTCTGGGAAGATGAACCCATTATTTATAAATGGGAACAACAGCGACACAGGGCTGGCAAGGAAAAGAGAGCCAAAAACAGAAAATGAAAATAATGTGCATACTCAAAGTCTGCCTGGATGATCAATAGGAGGCATATAATGGAAATAAGTGCACTTTAATGATAAGGGGATATTGAACATCATATCGGGCAAGCACAAGAACTGTAGTGATGCCTTCTTCCATTGCAAGCTATAATGAGTTATGATTCTGGTGGCACCTTTAAGATGAACAAACTTTTATTCTGGGTCCAGGCATGAGCGGCCCATGTACCACAGCTTGAAGCGCTTCTCAGCTGGGCGGTGGCTCGGTGGCGACAGCCTCCTCCAAGGGGTGCAAGAAGGGCTCGGCTGTGGTGCCCACCTTCACCATGGCCAGCCACGCATCTCCTGCAGCCCACACAATGCGGCCTGGTGGCTGCTGCCTCCCAGAGACAGGGCGTCTAAGAGCACATTTGAGGGCAGTGGTAATGATGCACATTGGGGGCAGTGGCTAGCTGGCCATTCACCGAGGGCCACTGGAGAGGGGCTGGACAAGCTAGGTGTCCAGTGGGGAATCTCATGTCCCTCACTGCCTGCCCACCTGCCTGCCAACTCCCTGTCCTCCCGCAGGGGCTGCTTTGGAGCTGTTGCAGAGGGACTGGCCTGCACCCACCTCCAGTGCTGGCTACCCCCACTGACAGCACCACTGAGAGCCCAGCCAAAGGCAGCGTCGGCCCACCCACCTGCCCACCTCTAGCCACAACAAAGCCCAGACCCTCAGGAGCCTCCTCTGCCACACGCTTGCCCCCAAAGCCAGCCTAAATGGCGTCCTCTCTCTTCTGAGGCGAAGGGGTGTTCTGAGGTGAATGTTGGCGGGCAGTGCTCTTCTGGATGGGACAAAGGCAACGCAGCCAGTGATCAGGGATCTGTTTCTGAGTGGCAGTTCAGGCAGCCAACTGATTTTGGTGCGCATCTGTGTGGTGTGTATGCTGGAGTGGGGGTGAATCCTCAAGTGACTGCCAGACAGTTTGCCTCATCCTACTGGGGCCAGCTGAGAAATGGAGTGGGACACAGTGATGAGGGCATCGCTCCAGCTTGCCTCTTTTCTATATAAGCAGTCACCATGAGGGCACAGCCCACTTGGGTGCAGAGAGGCTCAGCCATATGCTTGGGCTTGGCCTTCTTTCATACAGAGCAGGGATCAGCCACCTCCTCATGGACAATTGACAGTAATCGGACCTGTTGCACTCAACAGGAAATGTGTCTCAGCCCTTCTCATTACAGTGTTGCCTCAGCCAATTGAAGAGACACCCTGGGAGTGGTGGGCTGTTTTGCTTCAGCAAGGCCCTGCAGTATCACTGTGTTGTTGGTGTGGGTGGGCAACAGCATGGTGAGCCTGAGTATTAGCCCATTTGTGGGTGCAGTTTTGGGTGACTGGGCAAGCCTGAGCTGGTGCCATTTTGAACAGGCTCCTTGCCACATGCAGGTCAGAGACTTTCTCCTTTCTTCCGTCAGCCTCCATTTACCATGGTCATTCAGGCCAGCCCCCCCACCCTTTCACTTTTAATAGCTGCAATTTTCCTGGGCCACCATCCCATCCACCCTAGAAGTCTCTCTCTTTCACAGCTGTAGCCTTTGTTTGCAAGGGGGCCTTCTGCTTAATGACAGGCTTTTCAGCAGCAGGACATCATCTTTGTTGAGCATTTTTCATAGGGGTGCATGTATGGATAGGCACCAGAAGGTCACATATATCCACTATTTAAGCATAAGGGTGCAGTCATGCAAGTCTACCAGTTCACCAGGAGCCCCTTCGTGCTCTTAGTGACCACCAGATGATCACGCACAACCTGCCCCATGGCCACCATCAGCCCCTATGCATTCTGATCACTCAGCTGTTCTGCAAGGCATCACACAGGCTATTGAACATTTACTGGAGAGGGTTAGCCAGCTACTGGTCCACCCCACAGCCCCTGAGCTCCCCGAGTCTCCCAGATTTATGGGCAGGAGGTGGCCATGGTCACCAGCTGATTCTGAGGCATCAAGAGAGTCAAGAGAAGCCACCTCCCAAAGGTTCCCCACAAGGAGATTGAGCTGCACCAAATGGCACAAGTCCTAAAGGTCAGCAAGGGCCTGTGATTCCTCCAGCAGCCTCAGCTCTTCCAATGAGTCTTCCTCAGAAGAGGATTTGGCCCATACTTCTGAGGGTTATTGGTTGGCTGGGGCCCACATTCTGGACCTACTGGCTTGGACCCTTAGGCATTGAGTCATGGGACAGTCCAGTCATGGGGCAATCTGGGGTTCTGAAAGGCCTCACCATGCACAGGGACCCCCTTCCTACAGTGGAATTGAAGATGTGGGGTGCTGCAGGGGTGATTCTCTCACTGATGTTGTTCAACATCTACATGTGCCACTTCACTCAGCTGGTCTGGGGGGTTGGGCTGGGTTGTCACCTGTATGCAGACAATACCCAGCTCTATCTGTTGATGGATGGCTGCTCCAGACTCTGGTCCAGAGGATTTGACCAGGGCATTGGAGGCCATGGCTGGCTGGTTGCAAGCAGAGCTGGTTGAAACTTAATCCAATGAAGACAGAGATCCTATACTTGAGGCAGGGGGGAGTTGAGTCATGAATCAGTCTATCCACCTTGGATGGCGCCTTACTTGTGGCAGCCCAGAAGGTGAGGAACCTGTGGGTGATCCTGGATACCTCACTTTCTATGGAGGCCCAGGTTGCCACAGTTGCCAGGTCTACCTTTTATCATCTTTGGCAGATCAGGCAGCTGGCTCCCTACCTCTCTGCCCATGCAATGGTCACTTCCAGACTTGATTACTGTAACTCACTTTACACAGGCTTGCCCTTGTGGCTGATCCAGAAACTCTAGCTAGTGCAAAATGCACTGGTGCACCTGCTGACTGCATTGCCTATGTGGGTGCACATTTGGCCAGTGTTACGCCAATTACACTGGCTTCCAATTTCAAGGTACTGGTATTGATCTTTAAAGCCTTCCATGATCTGGGACTGACATACCTGTGAGACTGCCTCTCCCGATATGTTCCCCAGAGAGTCTTGTGCTCTGCTGATCAAGGTCTGCTGGTTGTCTCTGGCCTAAGAGATGTCTGCTTAGCCTAAACCAGGGCCAGAGCTTTTTCTGCCCTGGTCCTGGCCTGATGGAGCATTCTCCTGGCTGAGATCAGGGCCCTGTGACAGTTATTACCATTCTGCAGGGCTTGTAAAACTGAGCTGGTCTCCTCTGCTGAAGCTCACCATCTCTATGTGGCTCAGATCAAGAAGACCTCAGAGCCCAGTGGCACCAGCTTGGAAACTATGCATATAACAGTGTGTCCTGTTTTTAAATAATGTGGTTTTAAACTGTTTCAATTATTTATCAGTGTTGTATCTGATGTTTTTTAGAATCTATGTTGTGATCCATCCTGAGCCCGCTTGCGAGGAGGGTGCAATATAATTGGAAATAAACAAATAAATAAATAAGAAAAAATACCACCAGACATTCATCAAATGTATCTTCAATGGCTATTATACAGACATATTTTCCTTTCACAAACCTGAGGGTGATTTGGGCAGGCTGGGTCCTCATCCTGATAGCAAGTGTGGCTGTTGGGTTATGAGATTTTTATGGGCATAGTGCAGTCTGCAGTCACCATTCCTATTCGTGGGCTGTCTTGTCCTTTCTAGAATATTTAGGTTTCACCAGCACGGGTTCACGGCTGATTTCAGAGGCCCAGGTCCTGCAATATCTTGCTTCACAGGGGTGTGGCCTCACAGGACAACAGGGATCTATTTGGCAACTGTTGCCTTCTACAATAAAGCTTTGGGTTTCTCTGATCCTTGTGACGCTTTTCTCACCAAGGGAGCTATCAAGGGATGGAGGAAGAATTCCCCTCTGGAGTCTGACACCTGTAAGCCTATCACAATACAGATCCTCACTAGTCTATCCAACAACTCCCTGATGTACGCTGGCCCACTTTTGAGGCTACCCTGTTTCATTCTGCCTTCACTTTGGCTTTTGTGGGGGCTTTCCTTTGTAGCAAATGGGTTGTGGCATTACATCTTGAAAACTCTGGTGAGGCCATGGCTGTGAAGGATATCTCCCTGCTGGGCTCCAAGCTCCTTGTTAGGATCCATCCATCCAAAACAGACCAATGTGGGCAAGGCTTTCAAATTCTCCTCCACCCTGCCCTTTGGGTTTGCCCTGCCCTGTTCACTGCATGGCAGATTGTCTTACAGTCAGGCTTTCCATTCCTGGCATTCTCTGTGTCTGGGATCAGCCTTTCTAGATTCCAGTTTGTTAGTGTGTTGCATGCATGTATCATGGCTTGAGGTCTCTCTGCATGGGATTATGAGTTCCATTAACAACATAATAAGAGCCTTGATGATTTAGAATAATAATCCATCTAGTCCAGCTGAAAAATTCCAGGCTGAGTTCAGATTGGCAGTTTGCCCCGAGATAGGCACGTTTCAGCAATGTTTCACAACTGGATTAAAGGGGCCATTCACACAGGCACATCTGCCCAGCGTTCCCCAGCCCTACTCAACCTGTCTTGTAATGCTTCCCTCCCGAGTTTAAAAGATACCTGGTAAAAGTGGTAGCAAACCCTGGAAAGTGTGTCTATCCTGTGTATATCCCACACCAACAAAGTGTGAATGCTAATATCTCCAGATTAGCAAAAAAAGAAAGCCATACCTTACAGCTGCGCCTTCAGGCCAACAGTGTGAACACTTCCTCACACCTCCTCCCGGTATGTTCCCACATCAGTCAGCGCAGTGTGACCGGGAAAACCCGGAACAGTTTGTTCCGGGGCATTTTTGCCATGACTCCCTCCTACTTCAAACTGCTAGTCTGAACCCAGCCCCAAGCTCTTCAGCCTTTCCTCGTAGGAAAGTTGCTTCAACCCCCAATCATCTTGGTTGCCTTCTTCATTCATTTCACATTGGCACTGCCACTGAGGCTGCTAAACTGCTAAACTCACCACCAGAGCAATGTAAGACCAGAACAAATGATCACTGTGTGAGCCCCTCCAAAGGAGAAGCATTTTGAACCCATCCTCCACACTAATTCACACACTAACTAGCCAGGAGGAGCTGCAAGATTGCCCACCAAATTCGCTTCCACGTTCACTCATATACTGGGATATTTTCCTGGTTTCTTTGTTTTTCACTGAATGCCAACTGTACAAATGAAGATATAGCAATAAAAACTTCAGATGCACATCCATGCTCTGAATTCCAAATTTATATACTTCCCAGACCCAACCAAATCCCATTTTGGTGAAGCAGAACACCAGTTTAAAGGGGAATTCCAATAGGCAGATGCACCATAACAGAACACAACACTGAGATGGGTATTTCCTGCAATGTTCCTTCTAGTATATGAGTTCTACATGATTTTTTTAAAGTGCAATACAGGAGAGTATGGGGGAGGGCATAGTTCTTTGCTGTAAGAAACACAGTACCTTGAATTCAAACAGCAGCTTTAACTGTACTTTCCCATTCTTTTCTTTTTCAAACCATACTATTAGAGAAAGGTCTTACATTCCCACCTGGCAATTGCTTGACATAAATGAAAAGAATTTTAATTACTCCAAGAAAAGATGATTGATTAGAGCTGCCGGTGGTTAATTGTAGCTTCATTCATTTAGGACCTGACACAAGTGGTTATTTTTTAATTACAAAACCTTTAAGTGTTTTTGGAGGAAACGAAGCAGAGTGGTACTATGCCAGTATTTGTTTTAGATGTATGTGCAGTGCTGGCTCAAGGCATATTGATGCCTGCGGCAGATAAAATGTTTGTTTCCCATCCACCCCTCAGTTTGCATTTCATCCCATGTTGAGTAACATAACATTGACATATTAAATGATACAAAGTGTTCTTTTCTTAAAGAACAATGAAAGAGAATAGAAGTTTTTACAAAAACTTAGAAGTTTTAAGCATCACTGCATTCTTCCTTAGCTACCAACAGTAGCATTCATAAGCCACTTGGACTAACATATTTGGACTGGAGCTAAATCATGCTGCAAACCTGAAAACTTAGAAATAAGATTAATTTGCCTCTTGTAGTTCATGGCCTTTTAATCCAGTGTTCACAGGACTTCCCCCCCCCATATATTTGCCTCCCCCTGCAGTGTTTCTCCCTCATGGATCACTGCCTTGACATGGTAAGGAGGCTTGCATGGTTTGATGAGGCTGTGGGCTATGCCGTGGAGGGCCTCCCAGGATGGACAGGCTACAGCAGAGAACTCAAAGTGTGATCCATTGGAGAAGGAAATGGCAACCCACTCCAGTATCTTTGCCAAGAAAACCCCCATGGACAGTAACATAAGGCTAAAAGATATGATGCCGGAAGATGAGCCCCTCAGGGCGGAAGCTGTCCAATATGCTACTGGGGAAGAGCAGAGGGCAAGTACAAGTAACCCCAGAAAGAGTGAAGCAGCTGGGCCAAAGCCAAAAGGACGCTCAATTGTGGATGTATCTGATGGTGAAAGGAAAGTCTGATGCTGCAAAGAACAATACTGCATAGAAACCTGGAATCAAGGTAAGCTTGACGTGGTCAAAAATGAGATGGCAAGACTGAACATCAACACCTTGGGAATCAGTGAACTAAAGTGGACGAGAATGGGTGAATTTAACTCAGAAGATCATTATGTCTACTACTGTGGCCAAGAATCCCGTAGAAAAAACGGTGTGGCCTTTACAGTCAACTGAAGAGTGTGAAAGGCAGTAACGGGATACAATCTCAAAAATGACAGGATGATCTCGGTCCAAACCCAAGGCAAACCATTCAACAGCATAGTAATCCAAGTCTATGCCCCAACTACTGACGCAGAAGAGGCTGAAGTGGACCAGTTCTATGAAGACCTACAACAGCTCGTAGAACTAACACCAAAAAATGATGTCCTCATCATCATAGGGGACTGGAATGCTAAAGTAGGAAGTCAAAAGGTAACTAGAGTAACGGACAAGTTTGGCCTTGGAGAACAAAATTAGGCAGGGCAAAGGCTAACAGAATTTTGTCAAGAGTACACACTGGGCATAGCAAACACCCTCTTCCAACAACTAAGAGGCGACTCTACACATGGACATCACCAGATGGGCAACACCGAGATCAGATTGACTCTATCATTTGCAGTCAAAGATGGAGAAGCTCTATACAGTCAGTAAAAACAAGACCCAGAGCTGACTGTGGCTCAGATCATGTGCTCCTCATGACAAAATTCAGACTTAAACTGAAGAAAGTTGGGAAAACCACTAGACCATTCAGGTTTGACCTAGACCACATCCCTGATGAATATACAGTGAAGGTGAAGAATAGGTTTAAGGGACTAGATTTGATAGGTAGAGTGCCTGAAGAACTATGGACAGAGGTTTGTGACATTGTACAGGAGGCAGCAATCAGCATCTTCCCAAAGAAAAAGAAATGCAAGAAAGCAAAGTGGCTGTCTGATGAGGCTTTACAAATAGCTGGGGAAAGAAGGAAAGTGGAAGGCAAAGGTGAAAAGGAAAGATTTACCCAACTGACTGCAGATTTTCAGAGAAAAGCAAGGAGAGATAAGGAAGCTTTCATGAATGAGCAATGCAAAGTAATAGAGGAAAACAGTAGAATGAGAAAGACTAGAGATCTCTTCAAGAAAACTGGAAAAATCAAGGGAATGTTCCATGCAAAGTTGACTATGATAAAGGCAAAAATGGTAGGGACCTAACAGAAGCAGAAGAGATTAGGGAAAGATGGCAAGAATAGACAGAAGAACTATACAAGGAGTACCTCAATGTCCTTGACAACCATGATGATGTAATCACTAACCTTGAGTCAGACATCCTGGAATGCGAAGTTAAATGGGCCTTAGAAAGCATTACTAACAACAAAGCTAGCAGAGGTGATGGTATCCCAGCTAAGCTATTCAAAGTCTTAAAAGATGATGCTGTTAAAATGCTGTAGTCAATTTGCCAGCAAATTTGAGAAACACAAAAGTGGCCACAGGATTGGAAACAGTTTACATTCCAGCCCCAAAGAAGAGCAATACCAAGGAGTGTTCAAACAATTGCACAATTGCACTCATTTCACATGCTAGCAAGATCATGCTCAAGATCCTACAAGCTAGGCTTCAGCAGTACGTGGATAGAGTATCAAAGAGGTAGAGGAACTAGAGATCAAATTGCCAACATTCACTGGATTATGGAGAAAACAAGAAAAACATCTACTTCTGCTTCATTGACTACACTAAAGCCTTTGATTGTGTGGATCACAACAAACTGTGGCAAGTCCTTAAAGAGATGGGAGTACCAGACCACCTCGCATGTCTTTTGAGAAACCTGTATAAGGGTCAAGAAGTGACAATTAGAACTGGATATGGAACAACTGACTGGTTTAGCATCGGAAAAGGAGTATGACAAGGATGTATATTGTCACTTTGCCTATTTAATTTCTATGCAGAGTACATCATGCAAAATGCCTGCCTGGATGAATCACAAACCAGAATTAAGATTGCTGGGAAAAAATATCAACAACCTCAGATATGCAGACAATACCACTCTAATGACAAAAAGTGAAGAGGACCTAAAGAGCCTCTTGTAGAGGGCCAAAGAGGAGAGAGCAAAAGTTGGCTTGAAACTCAACATCAAAAAAATGAAGATCATGGCATCCAGTCCCATCACTCCTTGGCAAATAGAAGGCAAAATTGTGGAAGCAGTGACAGACTTCAAGTTCCTGGGATCCAAGATCACTACAGACAGTGACTGCAGCCATGAAATTAAAAGATGCCTGGTCCTTGGGAGGAAAGCGATGGCAAACTTAGCCAGCATAATAAAAAGTAGAGACATCACCCTGCCAACAAAAGTCCGTATGGTCAAAGCAATGGTATTCCCAGTAGTAATGTATGGCTGCAATAGTTGGACTCTAAGGAAGGCTGAGTGCCGAAGAATAGATTCTTTTGAATTATGGTGCTGGAGAAGACTCTTGAGAGTCCCTTGGACTGCCAAGAGATCAAATCAGTCAATCCTAAAAGCAGGGCTATTTTTGGGCAGGAATGCACAGGAACGGAGCAACAACACAGTGTTTGGGTATTTTCTGAATGAGGAAGTACTTCAGACATTTGATGAAGTGGGATAATGCTGGTGGTCCCTTGGCCCGAGAAACATCCAGCTGTCCTCGACCAGGGCCAGGGCATTTTTGGCCCTGGCCCCAACCTGGTAGAACTCTCTGTCAAGTGATATCCGTGCCCTGAGGAACTTAATGCAGTCACAGGGCATGTAAGGCAGAGATGTTCCACCTGGCTTTCAGTTGAGTACAGAGATGGTTTTCCATCTGTCTGGCAATCCTACTTCTGCTTCTCCTGCCTCCCCTTCACACCATGAGGCAGCAGCATACTATGGCAGCTTCACTGCTATCTGATTAATAACATTGTATATTTTCATGATTTTAATGTTTTATTATATTTATGTAAGAGGGTTTTTTGCTGTACACTGCCCTGAGCCCCGTCTTACGGGAGTGGGAGATGAACAATTCAAATGTAATAAATAAATAGTTTTTAAAAAGAATGGATGGATGAAAGCTTTTGCCAGAATTAATATTCCTATCCTTTGTAGCTTCAGGCAACAGGTGAATTCATTTTATTCAATCTTTTGAATGAATTTGGATTGATTCATTGATTTATGCTGTCTTGTTGCTTGTTGTTGTTTCTTTTGATTTTGGTTTTCCACCTGAAACAGAAAACAGACACCAGGACTGGATTAAACTTAAGTTTTGTTAATTATTTAGAAGTCTGAATTGCAACAGGTGAACTATGCCCCCTATTAATGTAAGCACTCTAAAAGCCTACCTGACAGGCTCATTGGCATTTGTGCAGTCCTATCCTGGCTCCAAGCCCAGATCAATACATAGCTGATCTTTGCTTGTCTTTGCCTGCTTATTAAAATTGTAGCAAGAGATGCTGCCAGTTAACGCCATTGTCTTATAGTGGTCAGCATGAAGGTTGAGATTTTGAACAGCATCACTGAGAGAGTTCATTCCCTAAGCATTTGAATCAGGCAGCCCAAAGTGTTTGGTTTCATTACCTCTCTCTATCCTAGGATGACTCAGGTTATTTGCCAATCTAATTAGGATAAGTATGAACTCACATTAAACCTACCACCTTAATTAGGGTAAACATTTTAAGAAAGAAATTCAATAACTTTCAGTGCAAGCCTAAGCAATAGAAAAGAGCAAGAGTCCAGCAGCATCTTAAAGACTAACAAAATTTGTGGCAAGGTATGAGCTTTCATGAGTCACGGCTTACTTCTTCAGATACCTAAGAAAGTAAATGCAGGATTAAATCCTACTGAATTCAATGGAACAAATTGCAGCCGTTGCTAGTCTTTAAGGTGCCACAAAGCTCCTTTAGTTTTTCTGCAATTAATACAACTTTTTAATTACTACTGCTCTGCAATTAATATGACCTTTTAAAAGCAATTTTGTTTAATTAAGTATGTTCCCTACAAGTCATTTGGACTAAACTGACTGAAATCCAAGCACTTGATTTCAGCTGAACTGTTCATTACTTGATATTTTTTTGCAGAAGGGTGGCCATGTTAGTCTGCTGCACTCAAAATAACAGTATAGTGTCACTTTGGGTACATTCATACGGGCAGCTAATCCTTGCCATTATCCTGGCTCAAATTTGATCCAGATCTTTTTAATCCATCCTCGCATGATCAGACATCCCCCATGGGAATCACCTTACTGTGTGCTGCTTCCACTGTGGATTGTCTAGACGGCGTACACTGAAGGAGGTGCATGTGGTGGTTTTTGCGCATGTGTATAGGTGTGACTGCACATCCTTGTAGATCCGAGGAACTTGCAGGGATGGACTAAAGGAGTCCCGGCCATCCCCCTTGCCATTGAGATCATGCTCAATGGAGAGACTATTTTGCATGTTAGAAGACTCATCCTTCCTCCAGGTCCCATTCCATTAACCGATTGTCCTTAAAGTGACGGGTCATTCATAAACATTAAATTCTTCATGGCACTGAATTGGGGTTCTGCAGCCTCATTTTTAAATGCCTTTAAGCACATATTGGGTAGTGATTTTAAAAAAATCACTCCCACTTGGGATGGTCTGATGTCAGACCACCCCGATGGGAGGATTGCGTGCTGGTGGCATGATCAGACAGGTGAAAGTCTGCTGTTGTCCCGTAGGGCCCAGAAAACTTCAGATTTAAAGTGCTATCTTTTAAGTCTGGTTACGAGGCATGGCAAAACGGGATGTCTACGGAACAGGGACATTTCCCAGATGTTTTTGTCTGGTTGTTCTGCTTAAATCCACCAGGAAATCATGCATGTCATGGATCTAAAGAGCCGTCTGATTGGGACCTTTAACAAACTTATTGTGGGATAAGTTTCTATAAGTCAGAACTTACTTCATTTCATGACAAAATGGCCTCTGGTTTATGAAAGGTTATGTCATAATAAATGTGCCAGTCTTTCAAGACTCTTTATTATTTTTGCTGAAGAGATGCAAAATTTCTCCTGATGCTAATTTGTTTTTGTTCTAGAACAAAGTTAGAGTCCAATGGCACCTTTTGTTTTGTTTTTGTTTTGTTTTTCAGCAAGCAATCCCAGGGTGTATATATGTGTCATATTTCTATTAGGCAAAGCAAACAAAAACTATTTGCTAAGTGAAGTTCCTGTACTTTTTTGTTGCTCACAAATCTATCTTGGCACCATGTGAATTCCATACATCTATTGGCACAGTTCCATGGATACAGAAACTCATGAAGGTTATGCACAGTTTTATTTTGTGTTGCATATTGATTGATGCAGTCAAGGATAGGTCAGGTTGTTTATTCCTTGTTACAATCAGATCCCTACAATGTTTAATTTTGGCAATTTTAGATACCCTTAAGGTCCACTGGTTAATTGACATGGCCTTTAACATGAGAAGTCATGCAAAAAGAAACCTGGCTTTATCAGTTTACAGTGTGCAAGCCACTGTAGTTTATTTTAATTCAGGGGGAAAGGTAGATCTTTCAACACAACAATGAATAGTAAATGTTTAAAAACACTGATTATTTCTAAGAAAAAGAAAAGGCTAATTTGCTGAAGGCAGTGGAGAAAATCATTACAGAAATGGAAGAATTACTGGAGTCACTTGAAAATACCATTTAAAACTCTAAGCAATTCTACAGAGGCTTTATGGATTTTCACTTTATCCAGTGGTTAGGGAACCAAGATAGGAAAGGTCACTGTCATAGCACAGAATATGACTAGGTGTGGGGGGAAAATTCTACTAATAGGAACCATTTTTCCATATTACTCCCATATTGGCTTTCAGGAATTTTAGCTTCTCTAAATGGCCTCTTTAACAATGGTTTATGAAGCAATGTGGGATACAGTTGGTAATAATATTGCAGTACCTTGCTTTTAACTGCATTAATTTACAAGTAAGATACATACTTAGCCTAGTAGAAGTAATAAATAGTAAAACAACAAAATGTAGCAAAAAATAATAAATAGGAAATTACTTTACTGAAAGGAACAGTATTATAGCTTTTTCTACTGCAGCCACCCACTCTCCCATGCTAAATGATTATACCAATCAATGATTTGTCCTGCATTCAAAGTTATATTGTGGGATCCTACCATGAAGCCCCCTTCTCTGTCTGAAGCTTTTTTTCTGATGAAAGTCCTACAGTTCAACATTTTGTCCTTTTTAAAGGATGAGGTCTATATGGTCCCACCTCGTTTTTTCTGTTACCTCTTGTTTATACCTTCTCCCACAGTCTCCAAGCTGACTGAACAATGGCTTGGGGTCATGGACAGATCAATGGATGTACTGTACTGTAGCTAGGCTAGTAATATGCCAGTTTTATCCATTCGAGCTTGTTGATTATCTTTCAATTCTGACAATGTTATGTATTGTTATGTTATATATTGTTAGCCACTCCAATTCCAAAATATGCTGGGAGAAAGGCAGTTTTAGAAATATTTTAAATAAATAAACTTCCTCTCTTTTCTCATTCCATGGGTTTCTGTTGGTTGAACAATCTTATTAGGGAACTTTCTCTATCTTCTCACAGATCACACTACAATTATTCCTCCACTTGGATATCACTGAGTACCATGAGCCTAGAATAAGGCTACTATGCAGATCTGACATTATTTCTTTACTTCTTTGTTTCTTCAGAGTATTTGCATTTGTAGTTAACCACCTGGCTACTCAGCCCTTTATTAAACCCAAACTGGAGACCAGGTAGAGGTGGTGATTATTATTCCCCATGAGTCTTACTCATTCCACAGATTCCATGTACCAACTGTTCCCAGCATTGATGGTCTGTTCTTTATGTTAGGATCCAGGGTCAGATCAGGCA
Organism: Gekko gecko; assembly: GCA_029375565.1. Lineage (NCBI taxonomy): Eukaryota > Metazoa > Chordata > Lepidosauria > Squamata > Gekkonidae > Gekko > Gekko gecko. The sequence continues at coordinate 147,313,973 of JAPDNY010000003.1, read as the reverse complement.
TTATACCTGTTTACCAGTCACCTAGCTCTCTGCCCATTTACTTTAAGAAAGTTGTGTTGAATAGTATGGTAGTACTGTCCGTGAGATTCTTTTGTACTATTTATTGAAGAAAATGGGGGAAATTAATACATAACTGAAATACCTTTTTATAATTTGCAGTGTGATGTTTTATTTACTTTAAATTAATAGTTCCTCAGTCTGAACGTGTGCGCTGGTGGCTTTTACTACTCTAAGCAAATGAAATATTAAGTTTATAGTTTTGCATTACCACTGCCTGAGACCCTAGAGTCTGAATCTGAGTAGACAAAACTGACCTTGGTGGACCAAAGGTCTGATTCAGTATAAGGCAGCTTCCTGTGTTCATGTGGTGGGTGCCCTGTCTGTGCTGATAAAGGTGATACTGGAATTAGTTCTGGAGTCCGTCAGACTGGCAATTCCAGGGAACTTCAGTATTCAGGTTGAGGGCACCTCATCTGGATCAGCTCAGGATCTATTAGTGTCTTCAGCCACCATGGGTCTTAATAAGATGGTTATGAGCCCAGCATATGAGAAAGGTACATACCTTGGACTTTTTCTCCCACTGAGCCTTTGAGGGAAGGTCTAATTTGGGACCTGGAGGTTCAGCTTGTACTATGGTTCAACCACCTCCTCAGGACCTAGGCAAATGTGCCAGCAATTCTATTGGGTTACAGAATTTTAGGGGATTTTAGGATGACATCTCTGTTGAGACCACAATGGAAACATGGAATGGAAGTCTCCTATAAGTGACTTGTTTGGCCTCCATCATACTTTCCCATTCTCAACATGGGCTCTAGGCCCTTATTTTATTATAGAGCTGAGTGATTTGAAGAGAACAGGGTGATCTAGAGAGTTGTTGGCAGAAAACCTGGAATGAATTTGACAGAGTATGTTTTGGAGACCACTGGAAGGTCTGTAATGTAGTAGTGACAGTGATAATGACATCTTGTTTCTCTACTACCACTATATCAACTAGTTCATGACTGACCGAGTTAATTCAAGTATTCTAGCACTAGATCTGAGTCCTTAAATTCTCAGAACATAATGATTAGTTCTGACACATCCACAAAAGTTTTTGTTGTTGTTGTTGATAAAATCTCTCAAATATATTCTGATTTGGATGTAAATAGTAATACAGCTACAGTGCACCATCTGGATCATTTCTTGTCATGCTACAAATTTCACAGACAACATGGTTATCTTATTCAAAACTCACAATCAGACTGTGAGCTGACAAGGGATGTGCTCAGATTATGCTGAGTAACTCAAACATCTGTGGAACAAGTTTGCAGCTGGGAGATGGGTTCTGATTCCCCCTCCTCCTTTAGCAAAACGGCTGCACAGTGAAGTTGCAAAGGGAAGTGGAGGAAAAAAATAATAATTTTCCTTCCCTCCTCTTCAAGCTGGGTAAGGATGGAAGCAATGCTGTTGAACTTGGCAATGCAAAAGAGAGAGGAGAAAGAGCTCATTTATCTACTTTTTTTCCTCCTTTTGTCTGTAGTCCAAACTGACAGCTTGGGGTGGGTAGAAGAGAAAAGAAAACATCTGGGCTTCTGATCACATACACCCTGCTAAAACTGCTACATCTCTGCAAGTCTGGAAGGCCATGAAGTTTCCAGGATGGAGAATCAGCTGAGAGTCAGCTCTTGATCCACCCCACCCCCAAAGACTTTGCTGGATAGAGAGCAAATTTTCCCAGAGCATATTAGAAGGCAACATTCAGCCAATTCCTCATTATTGTGGTTGCAATAACCTGTTCATGTGAATACACACAATTTGATTGCAAACAGCCAAATGTAGGGGTGCAGACTTCAAAAACCTTCATTTTAATTTCATTTCAGAGCATGATTGCCATTATCCTGATATTTCAAGATTGCAGATTCTACTTCAGTATCCATTTCAAGTAATTGTTTCCAGATTCAGGGATATCAGATATCAGTAGATGTGGTCTCCTTGCAGAGTCCAGTTTACCAAAAATGATTTTACTAAGTGGTAGATCTGGCATCTAATGAAGAATAGATGCTTTTGAATTATGGTGCTGGAGAAGACTCTTGAGAGTCCCTTGGACTCCCAGGAGATCAAATCAGTCAGTTCTAAAAGAAATTAACCCTGCCTGTTCCCTGGATGGCCAGATACTGAAGCTGAAGCTCAGATACTTTGGCCACCAAATGAGAAGGGATCACTCACTGGAGAATACCCTGATGCTGGGAAAGATTGAAGGTAACAGAAGAAGGGGATGGCAAAGTATGAGATGGTTAGATGCAGTGAACATGGAGTTGAGCAAGCTCTGGAGGATGACAGAGGGCAGGAGGGCCTGGCATGATGTGGTCCATGGGGCTGCTAAGAGTCAGACTCAACTGTGCGACTGAACAACAACAACAGACCTGGCATCAGGAATCTAGATACCAGGTCTACTGCCTACTGAAAACAGTGGAAATCTAAAGGATGTTTAAAGTGCTGTGGCAGCATATGTAATTCAGCAGCTCAGCCTCAGCATCCCCCCCCCACCTTCCTCACTATTCCTGCTGCTTCTGTTGCCTGTGAAGGAGAACAGGAGCCTACAGCTGGGCTGGCTGCCACTACAGATCTCCAGCTGATACTACAACCTTTCCTGCCAGATGTTAAGCTCCCTGCAGCTGAAATGCTCCATAAAATTCAGACAGTTCCAAGATTTCAGGAATGTTTTGGGTTGTTTCAGATATTTCCAAGCCAAAAAGAAACAGAAAATGTTGTGTGTTGTTTCATCTTGAGAATATCTAAATACACACCCCTACCAAACAGCCCAAAGAATCATTGGCTGCATGATTACCACTGTCATATGGGAAGTGGTCAAGCATCCATAGTTATTTTGACTCAGTTACCTTGCTAGATGTTGACAGGATCTGTGAAGACTAACATTTGTACTCTGGAGGAACTCTGTCCATTCTGGTTGTTGAAACCTTGTAAGGATCACATCAGTGAGCCCCAGTGTCCACTATATATTTGTTTTTGTGTAAGTTTTGTAATCTGCCTTTAGTCTCAGTGAGAAAGCTGAACTATAAAATAATTAAAGCATATAATTAAGTATAATGAATATACCCAGATTAATGAGAACACATCTTATCTATCTAATGTATTTTTATTTCATCCATCTTCCAAGAAGCTCATGGTGGCATCAATAGGATTGCCTGCATTTTGTTCAAACAGCAACTCCATGAGATAATTATGAGAGACTGATCCAAGGTCATGGATGAATGAGGAATTAAACCTGGGTCTCCTCAGTCCTGCTCCGACAACACACTAATATACAGGTTCTTCATCTTACAGCTATAGTTATATTCATTTTCTTAAATGTGTGAGAGAGAGGTCTAAATAGACTTTTGAGGGCTTCAATAGGCTTCTAAATCTTAGAAAAAGAACAAGTAACCAATGGAAACATGCTATCTTCAGGTATTAAACAATGAATCAAGGACTAATCTGCCTGCCTCTCAAGCACTCTATTTATGTATGTTGTTCTAGCCTTTCAGTAACTTCCATTATAATTGTAAATACTATTGTCATCAAGTCTCTCTGTTTATGGGTCTTTCTCTTCCCCATTCATCTTAGCTTCACTCTTGTAGGGCTCAGAAAAATGCAGTTTTGAACCATTTCTAATACAAATGCTAAGACCTGGCAGAGAGTTCAAGATCAGTAGTGCCTCAATCCCATTATATTTCATCAGAAAATAATGACAGCCTTGGAAAGATCTGGACATACTTAGCAGTAGTCTTTTCAGACAATAAGAATTGGCTCAGTAATTAATCAAGGTGACTTTGACACAATTAGCTCCTATTGCAATTAGCATTTTTTCTGACAAAGTACTCCAGGTACACAAGAGCATCTTGAACAAAACAGGTTTTCTGTGCACATAATACTGGAAAGATGGGTAATTCCGATGTCTCATATTCCAATAACCTAGCTTCATGCTGAAGAGTTTCTTCCCCATTTGAAAAGTTTTCAAGGCCTCAACAATTCCAAATTTCTATCAACCAAACAGTTCATCTGCATTCTCATCTCCTTTTCCAGTCCTAGGAAAAAAAGAAATATCTTGTGTCCTATTCAGATCAAGTCCACAAATTGAAATCACAATATTTGCATACTGCTGCTTTCTGCCTTGCCATTTGCCTTGAGTTCAGCTTCCTTAATAACTTCAACCCTGACTTCTTTGGATTTCATGTGTTTTCCTACTCTCCCTCACCTTTGAATACGTATTTTGCATGAAATATTTGTATCACAACACACCATTCTACTATTTAGGCATTATTTTATAATGCTTGGTTTAGTTGAGATGGCTTTAATAGATTCTTATGGAGTGCGGACTCTAATCTGGGAGAACCAGGTTTAATTCCCCACCCATCCACATGCAGCTGCTGGTGTGACCTTGGGTCAGTTACAAGTTCTTTCAGAGCTGTTCTCTCATGAGTAGTTCTCGACAGAGCTCTCTCAGCCCCACCTATCTTACAGGGTGTCTATTGTGGAGAGGAGAAGGGAAAGGAGATTGCAAACTGCCCTGAGACTCTTTCAGGTAGTGAAAGGTGGGATATAAATCCAATCTCCTTGTCCTCCTCCTTGTCCTCCTCTTCCTTTAAATGCAGTCTCTGATTTCACCATATCCAGGTGTCAGTACTTCTTTTCAAACCTGCATAGGATCCTGATGACTTTGTCAAATGATTCTGTAGTGATTTGTGTGTGCCATCTCCATATACTGTGTGCTAGCTAAGCTAGCCTGAATCAACTACATTTACAATGCCATCCTAAGTAGAGGTAAGGGCTACAGTGTTATTTGGGACTAAGTCCCATTAAGAGCTATGAGGTTGTCACTTACACGAATCTTGTTCCATTGATTTGATAGGAAGTTAGAGAGCCAGTTTGGTGGAGTGGTTAAGTGTGTGGACTCTAATCTGGAAGAACCGGGTTTGATTCCCCACTCCTCCACTTGTACCTGCTTATGTGACCTTGGGTCAGTCACAAGCTCTGGCACAGCTGTTCTCTCAAGGACAGTTTCTGTCAGAAGTTCTCTCAGCCCCACCTACCTCACAGGGTGTCTGTTGTGGGGAGGGGAAGGGAAAGGAGTTTGTAAGCCGCTCTGAGACACCTTTGGGCAGTGAAGGGTGGGGTATAAATCCAATCTCTTCTTCTTCTTCATATCATAACCCAGGATCACCTGTGTTTAAAGAGTCTAAGGGTCCTCCCCTTAAACTGGAGCCATAGTACAAAAGAGAGGGAACAACCTCTCTGTGGTTTTCCAAACCTCAGTTGGACCCTTTGCAACATTTTTCGAGTTTGGGTATATTGAACCTGAAAAATCTCAGTATTCCCAGATATTGCCAAATCCCAATACTGGTATGGTATTTGGATACCATATATAATGGTATCCAAATATACTGGATAATCAATCTGGGGGCATCTGGGGCTCAGGGGTGTGTGTTTTTTGAGATAGAGGCACCACATTTGCAACATAGCTGCTGATGCCTCTTCTAAAAGAAAACTCCCAAATTTCAAAAAGATTGGACCAGGAGGTCCAATTCTATTGGCCCCCAAAGACGTTCCCCCCATCCTCCATTGAGGGGAGGAAGTGTTTAAAGGGATTGCAGTCACTTTAAATGCTTTTTCCAAGCCGTGTGAGTGGCTTGACTCTGGAGGCATTTAAAGGGACCACCATCCCTTTAAACAGCTTCTCCAAGGGGTAAGTTCACCCAGAAGGTGTTTAAAGGGACCACAATCCCTTTAAACACCTTCTCCAAGTCCTTTAACTTTGGCTATCCAGCCACCAATGTTCCCTCTAAGCTGTGGAGTCTTATGAGCAAAAATTCTACTTTGTGAGCTACTGGCATTAAAGTTGTGAGCAAGAAATTTGACTACTGCATAAATTAGTTTGCTCTGAAGCCATTCTTCCTGAGCTAAGACAAAAATGTGTGAGCCGGAGGCTAAAAAACTGTGAGCTAGCTCACACTAACTCAGCTTATATGGAACACTGCCAGCAACCCCCCAAAAATCCCAAATATTTTTGAGATTTTGGGGGACTGGCCATTGTGAATAGCTGAAAAGTGGCCAAATCTCTATCCAGCTGAAAGAATATCCAGAAAATGCCAATAAGGTATTTTTCAGATATTTTTTCACCTCGGATTTAGCTGAATACCCCCCCCCCCCAGTTTGCACTATGACACCAGGTGAATGCTATTTATCCTTTTAAAGAAATACATCAGGGTATCTGTTTACAGATTAAATGTGGTTAGTCATACACATATGCTGATGCTGACTCAGTCACTTTCCCTCCTCCCTGTCTCACCTCCTCCCACATCTTACTACCTGGGGAAATAAACCAGGCAATGACATGTCAAAATAGCCATCAGATTAGAAGGACTGTGATAGCTCACACGTCTGAAATAATTTTAGATAGTTTTTGATGTTATAGGTCTGTCAGTACTTCCACTTCACACCCTTCTAGAATAAAGTGCTACCTGGAGAGAGAGCAGGGGAAAAGACTAGTTATAGATTCAGGGCAGTAGGCCTAGCTGTTTTGCTTGTGGAAAATGGAAGGAATGCTTTATGTATAATTTACAAATGGATAATGAAATACCATAGTGTAAGATATTCAGTCTTACATTGTATATTGATTTGTGATTGTTTCTCCTCTCCATCTCCTAAGTACCATACTGCTCCTGGACACTATTTGCCAGACTCTCCAGTCATAGAAACATACTGTGTAGAAATCAGTCCCATTGATCAGCTGGCTATTTTGGACAAACACAAGAATAACTTATGCTAGCTAACATCTCTGTGCACCCCCTCCTTTTAATTCCAGCCTTTGCATGGTATGCAAGTTTTTAATGTTACCCACCACAGGGTGCTGCTCTAGCAGGGAGGTAGGAAGGTTTGGATGACATTACCTGCCTCTGAGCAGCTTCACCTGTCTTTCTGCCCCCTTTCTCTTTGAATTTTTCTTTTGATCAAAATGGAATTGATTCAAAACAGACGCCACATTCCTAAAAAAGAGGATGATTGGATTTCAGGGAGAAAATGGGTAAGGAGGAATTAAAGAGAATTTATCTTAACAGTGCTACCTTAGGTACAACTTAATGTACATACTTAGGTACTACATAATGTACATAAAGGGAGCTGCGGTGGCTCAAGTGGTTAAGATGCTGAACTGCAGGCTGTGGAAGGTCAGTAGTTCAGCAGTTCGAGACCCGGGTGCCGCATGACGGGGTGAGCTCCTGTCTCTAGTTCCAGCTCCTGCCAACCTAGCAGTTCGAAAGCAAGAAATTGCAAGTAGATAAATAGGTACCACTTCGGTGGGAAGGTAACAGCATTCCGTGCGCCTTGGTGTTTAGTCATGCCGGCCACATGACCACGGAAACGTCTTTGGACAGTGCTGGCTCTTCGGCTTTGAAACGGAGATGAGTGCCGCAACCCTAGAGTCGGATTCGACTGGCTTTCGAGCAAGGGAACCTTTACCTTTACTAATGTACATCAATCACTGTTTTTATTCTGGTAGGATGGTAAAAACCTAACAATGGCTTGCCACTATACAACATGTGCTTATGGAATTGTTTTCGCAGTCCCATGTTAATATTGTCTTGTTCATTCTAGACTGTTTTCATGATCACTGTATCAAAATAGAAGCTTACCACTTATTTAAAAGTTCTTTTGAAAAAAAGTGTTTATATTGTTGTATCTGTCTAACAACCATATATATATAAAAGAAAGTCCCCCTCACTGTAAAATCAACGCCGAGGCCAAACCGCTGGACCTAGAGACACCAAATTCGGGGAGAGCACTCCTACCATGATGTAGATGCTAAGAAGGGTTTTTTTTAGAAATTCAACCCCTAAGGGGGTGAAAAGGGGTAAAATGTGTTCCCCTATTGATTCCTATGTGGCTGCCAGTTGCAGAGTCAGCGTTCTGAGGGGAAAAAACAGTTACAAGAGACTGCACAGAGCTCAGGACAGTTGAGGAAATCAGGAATGGCCAACAACCACTTGTGAGGTGCAGTAATGCTGCTGGCCCGGCCTATCTTATGGCTTCCAACACACTCCCCCCACCTCCTACACCTAACAGGTGGTTGTCTTTCAGGTGCAGCAGTAGTTGCAGGGTGATTAAAGCCACAAGGGAGCCCACCCCAGCAGTAACACCTTAATGATCCTGCTGGCCCAGCCTCCACAGTGGCTTCTAATACTCCTCCCCTCCCCCTCCTACACTGGACAGGCAGCTGCCTGTCAGGTGTAGGAGAGGAGGTGAGATGCTTACAGCTGTCAGAGAGGTTTGCTCAGCAGGATTGCCTTAGCCCGGCTGCTAACCCAGCGTCCATGATGCCTTTAAATACAATCCCCCCCAACACCAGTCAGGCTGGTGTCTGCAGGTGTAGGAACAGGGCCAGGGTACTTTAATCCATCAGGGACACCACCCCAGCAGGATCACTTTAGCGATGCTGCTAGTCCAGTCTCTCTGATGGCTTCCAACACACTCCCCCCATCTCCTATGCCTAACACATGGTTGTCTGTCAGCAGCAGTTGCAGGGTACTTAAAGCCATGAAGGAGCCCACCCCAGCAGTAACACCTTAGTGATCCTGCCAATCCCACATCCACAGTGGCTTCTAATACTCCTCCCTCTTCCCCCTCCTACACTGGACAGGTAGCTGCCTGTCAGGTGTAGGAGAGGAGATGGGATGCTTACAGCTGCCAGAGAGGTTTGCTTAGCAGGATTGCCTTAGCCCTGCTGCTGACCCAGCCTCCCCGATGCCTTTAAACACAATCCCCCCCACCAACACCAAACAGGCAGGTGTCTGTCAGGTGTAGGAGCAGGAGCAGGGTACTTTAATCCACCAGCCACAGCAGGATCACCTTAGATGTGCTGCTGGCCCAGCTTAGCCACACTCTCACCCACAATGGAAATATACCCCAAATTTGTAGAAAAGTTGTTTCTTTTATTAGGTTATTTAACTTCTCACAATGTGAGTTCTAGAAAATTAGTTCATATGAACTTGCTTAATATCTGACTGCTTGGATGGTGTTTTGAATATGTAGTTATGTCCCAGTTCTAAAATGTAACATAAATAAAAAGGATTTTTGTAAAAAAAAAAAAAAAAAAAGAAAGGGGGGGTATGCCCTCCCCCCAAATTAAATGCCCAGGCCAAACCCCTGCACCAAGAAACCCAAAATAAAGTAAGTACATTCCTGCCATGATGTCAAACCCCCCAAAGAGATTTCTGAGAAACATGACCCCTAAGGGGGTAGAAAGGGGGCAAAATGTGTTCCCCCAATTGTTTTTCTTGTGCCTGGCAGGCTACTGCCTCCTTGCCCACCCCCTCCCCCGATCGGGCAATTGTGTAGTTCAGAGTTCTGAGGTAAAACCTGCCTACTTGCACCTCCCTCCCTCTGGTTGCTCAGCTGTGGATCTCAATGTTCTGAGGTAAAAATACAGTTAGAAGTGACTGCAGACATTTGAGGGCAGTTACACAAATCTGCTGTTCAAGATTCCTGAATAGACATTTTTCAAAAAAGCCAGCATGGCAATTGAGTTAATGAATGTTTATGGGGAGATAGTAAAGGATATATCTAGGAGCCATTTTGATGCATGCCTCCCTAATGAACCTGAAGAAATGTCCACCACATCACCACTCCCTCACACCAACTCCTCCTCACACCACTCCACTCTTACTGTCCCCAGGAAAGCTCATGGCAAACGTCCAGCCAGATACACCTACAAGGAGGAGGCAACTTAGGAATGTGGCAAAGACATTTGCACATAGTACTCCTGCAGTGCACTGAGCTGCACAGGCCAAGTACCAGCAAGATCACCCTGAGGTGCTCAGAACAACACAGTCTCCATAGAAGCAAAACAATCCAGGAACACAAGTAGAAAGGCCAACGCTTTCGTGGAAGGTGACAAGAGTTGACTTAACAGATGACTGCTTCTTAAATGGACAGTTCTATGTGGCCTGCTCCAGAGTGAGCTCATCAAGCAACCTGGTGATCCTAGCACCTGAGGACAGAACCACCAATGTAGTCTAGAGAGAGGTCCTTCAGTAGAGAAAAAAAAAGTACGTATGTCTCACTTCATTTTTTACTCTACAGTCTTCTCCATTAGAATTCCTACAACAAATGTCGCATTTCAAATTTCACATCATCGGTATTATAACTGGGTTTACAGAACTTAAATACTGTAGTGAAGCATGGGTATCAAGCTAGTATCTAATAAACAATATGCCATTGTAAGAATAAAATGATTGGCAGGGGGGACTCTAAAATACATGATTCTGCAAACATGGGAGAACCACAGATTTTCAAAATAAAACAGGACAAATTAAAAAATAACAGGGGGTGGGTTTAAAATGCTCAAACCACATCAGTGCTGTCTGCCTCAGAACAGTAATAACTGGGAGGGGAGGACTTCAGGTGGCATCTTGGGATCACTTCAGAAACAGAACTTCTCCCAAAAAACATGTGGATCTCTGCAACTATAGAAACTCCAAGCAATCTGCAAAAAGGAGGGAAAGCGGGGGTGGAAATGGAAGCAGGGAAAAGATGAAGAAAGAGAGGAAAAACCATGGGGACTCTGTGTGATTGTGTGTGTTTGTGTGTGTGTGTAAAATCAGTTAATGAGAAGGGAGGAAGAATAAAAGAAATGTTCAAGGCAAGTGACTGAGGGAGGACAGAGCAGGAAAGCAGTTAAGTGATGGAAGAAGAAATGGAAAAGATCAGGAGACTGGATGACTGGGTGGGAAGAAGTAAAAAAATCAAGCACATAGGGTAAAGAAGAAGAATCTGAGCTGAGGAATGGAGCAAGTGACACAAAGCAAAAAGAAAAAGAGAAAACAGGTCACTAGGGGACAGACAATGGGATTCTCATGGGTCTACTCAATGGGCTCAGTTTCACTAACTATTTATTGCCTGCTCTACATTTATTTTAAGTGGCTTCTGTTGGAGCAATATTTATGGTCTAGGTTTTGTTGGTCCCATCCTCTGTCCTACCTTTATCTAATTAGCCCCATTCCTCTCTGAACTGCCCCATCCCCACAGGTTCTTCCATACAAGGATGTCATTTGCACCTGTGAAATCGCAGAGGATAAGTTTGCTCCAGCCCACCAAATAAAGACACAGAACACAGTATGGGTTTAACTACTTTATTTAAAATAGATAATCACATCATATTTAAATATGTGTTAAATATTTAAATGGGGTGGGTCACAATAGGCAGCCTGATCCAAATGGCTGTCTTAGATTGTGGCAGATCCACTCCAGCTTCAAACATGGCCACTGGTTTTTGACAGCCATTTTTATCCTTGCCTGTACATAATGTGCCAAGGAGAACCAAGCCCCCTCCCCTGATGTGCTACAAGGCTGCTACTAGGTTTGGTAAGATACTACTCAGTACCAATGGCTGTTCCTTCCTAATCTCATAATGCCTCAAGTCTGGTGACAGCAGCCCCATAGCTAACAACTTTTTGCTCGGGGGGGGGCAATGTTTTTCTCAGGGGCCCTGCCATTATATGTCTATGTGGTACTGTCATGCCATGCTCATACTTCTAAATAACAACTAAATAATAAATACAAGTGGTTTGTTGCACAAAAATGTTTCAGGGAGAGACTTGAAATATATTATAGCTCAAGAAGAGTTGCAAAGAAAATGCAGAATGGATTTTCCATTAAGGTCTCTGGTCCCAAATACACTGCTCTGGGACTAGACAGTGGAATGACAGCCCAGAAGGGTAGTAGATGTGTCCTGGGACTGGAATTTGGGACCAGAGACCTTAATGGAAAATCCATTCTGCATTTTCTTTGCAACTCTTTTGTAATGTATTTCAATGGAGCCCATGGAAGTCAATTGGCATTCCTGGCTCCCATTATTTCCAATGGGCCTTTAATTCTCTCCCATTGTTTCCAATGGGCAATCCTGTCCTTCCTTTTAGTACATTCCTCACATGAGCCCCTCTGGTCTCTACCTGACCTTGGATTCCTGCAGGCTGCACAATGGTGGAGGGAGGAATGGATGCTGGAAATGCAGCAGCACAAAAATGAGGGGGTAAAACAACAAACCCCAGCCAGCCAGCCTGGCCCCACAGAAGATTACTAGGCTCAGCAGAGGAGATTTCCTCCGAGACTGCTGAGCTGCTGAAGATGGAGTTGCCAGGGTCTAATCGTCTGATGAAGGAAGAGAAGGAGAAGGAGGAGCTATGGCCTGGGGTTGTGCAGGAGGACAAGCAGAAGGCTCAGATCCTCGTGCTCTGCTGCTGCAGCAGTTTGTCTGGAGTTGGAGGAAGTGGTGGGGTGGCTGGCTTAAACTTGTATTTTGTGGGCTCTTTGCTTAGAGCTCGCCCACTATTCCAAATAAGGCAGCCAATGCTGAGCCTGAGGTTGGGGGTGGGAACTGGCTCCGCTCCTCTTTCTGTTTTCCCCAAGAAGTCCTGCTGCTCCTCTCCCGAGTCAGCCAGCAGAGTGCTGACAAGATTATTGATCGGGGGAGGGGGCTGGGGGAGGGGGAGCTGAGGATCAGAGGAGGGGCCCACAAAAACCACGGGGGTGGGCCCCGTGGACCCCTTGATAGCTACAGGCCTAGGTGACAGGCTGTCCTGAACACACCTACCATCATGTCTGATGCCTCATGAGGCTTGCCAATCATCCCTACCTACCTTGAGCAACCTGCCATATCCCTGTCAAACTAGTTATGGCCTAAACAGTCAGAGACAAGGGATATTTTATCTAACATTCCACCTCCCTTGACATCACAAAGCAGGCAACCCCCCCCCAACCAATCACCCCCACCCAATTTCTGCATAGCCCCACAAATGGTGACTGGTTAGTCCCATGAAATCTAAAGGGAGGGAGGTTGGGTCAGCAGCGAGTGGGAAAAGCCTGACAAAAGGGGACAAGTCTTGCTTATATCTTCTCTGCTTATGCTGCACCCTGCTGCCTGATTTACTTTAGCCTTCCAGTTATTCCCGTCTTTATTTGAAATGAGACTGGGGCAAACAGATTCACAGCTCAAGTGCTCTAAATGTCTCTTTTCTTTCTTTGTCAAGGGAGAAACATGAGATCAGAAAAACATTAAAACTAATTATTATTATTTTCATTTCTATATTGTATCTCACATTTTTTTGTTGTCTACACAATGCTTCCTGTTTCAGCTTCTGCTCAATGTGGAAATTTCACAAAATAAGAGAATGATAGATCAATGCTTAGCACTGCAGTCAGCTATTACATGTACCCTGTATTATAGTGTTTACAGTGAGCTAAATTGTACCAGTGTATTGTAGTGTGGTTATCTGCTTTTAAAGAAAGGGTTTTGAGTAGCACAAATTATATTTGATTTTTCAGCCCTGTAGTCTTGATATCTGGGACTCCACTGCAACAAAGAAGCTATTTCTGAAGCAAATGTCCAAAGTGACATTCCAGTTTGTGAGGTCTGCATATTTGGAAGCTTCTGATAAAAAAAGAAAATTCATTTGGATTTCAAATGTTTTGTTTTTCAGAGTCTGATAGAATCAATTTATGTCTACGGAGAGAAGGACCTTGAATTTCAGATTCTACTTTCTCAAAAGCCCCATTAAACCAGAGGTGCTCTGACCTTCAGATATCTGCCATAACTAATCTAGACTTAAGTATTCAATTATTTGTTATTGCATTATTATTACGCTTCAGACATGGTTGAGAAGCAGGATAAAAGGATGTAAAGATATTAATCTTTGTCACTAGAAAATGTTCATTAAAAAATCCCCAAAATCATCTAATCAATGCTTCTCCCTGTATAGATTTTTACTTTTTTTTTTTTTTTTTGCAAATCAGCATGATCTCGCTGACTAATATGCTTTGTATTCATGGGCCACAAACTCTACAATGGCATTTTATTCTTCATCTCTGTATTCAAGCCATGAAAATATGTTGATTATCCAGGGTCCTTGCTGGCAAAATGAGGATAACTCTAGGCATCTCTATAAGAAGTCTGTGTGACAGCAGCCACAAGTATGATATAGTGATTAGAGTGCTGGAATAACTGCAATCCTAAACAGAGTAGCACAATTAGGTCCATCAAAGTCAGTGAGCTTGGAAGGACATAATTGCTTAGAATTGCACTGGAAGTCTGGAAAAATTTGAGTTTAAAATTCCATTTTGCCATAAAGGTCACCGGTTGAACTTCAGTTAGTCAACTGTTATAGCCTAGCCTACCTTACAGGTTTGTGGGAGACTACAAAGGAGGAAGACAGAATCTTTGTAAGCCATTCTTTCCTAAGCTTCTTGAAGGGATATATGTATAGATGGATTTGTTGTAGAAGAGAACTTAATGCCTAAGAAAGCAATCCTAAGTGCCTCTAGCCACAATTTTTCCCAGAACTATTCAGTGACGCTCACTGAGGTGAAATGCCTTACACCCCAGGATTAATGCCAAAGTTTAGAGCTCCAAGGATACTTTTGGGATTTGCAGTCTGTATGGGCTCAGAGGCTATGAGGGCTAGCAGCAGTAAAATGCAGAAACAACTTAGAAGGACTAGTGCCTCAGAGCCAGCCAGTGCTATGGAAATGGAAATGACTTTGAGAGGAGGAAAACAATAGGCAGCTGGAGTTCCACCTAAGTCACAGTCATACCTAAACCATGAAAGACAAAAGGCAGAGTGGAAGCTTCCTGCATAATACCAGAGAAACATGATCTGCTAGGGGACGAGCAAAGGCAGATAATAAAATCCCTGAACATGCTGAAGATCTCTTAGCACTAAGATATTTTGGCCATTTTGACTCACTAAGGAAGAGGACTCTGTCAACTCCAAGAAAGTTCCCTAAGCACATAGTACTGAACTCACCAGGGGATGACCTCTCAGTACCAAAACCAAGCTAATGGATGCTTTCAAATTGCTTGTGACTACAAGAATTTTAATGTCTATCTCTTATTACCATCCACAGGGATATGTAAGAATCAGGGTTTAGAGGACTGCATTTTACCACCTTTTCTTTAATCCTTGCTCAGTCTATTGTGTTTGCATTTGTGGTGTGTGATTTTTATTTTCTTATTAAACTTTTTTTTATTTTCAGTATTACTTAGTGTGATTTCTATGTCCCATGTTAGTCCACATGGACCAGGAAAAGAAGGGGGGGCAGTAGATAACCCTAGAGTGGAAAAGGAGAAGGAGATGGAACACAGAATGAAGCCTTTAACTGGCAAAGCAGCAGAGGGTACCTGAGTGCTAACTTTCGGGCTGTAAACCTAAAAGGAAAATTCATTAACTAGTGGTGAAGAAAATACCATGAGAGTGAGAGAAAATTAAGGAATGGAGGAAGAGAAGCTTTACTGAGCAAGATACCTGAGATGACTGTGGTCAATTAGCAGATTTGGCCTAGCAGGGGAGTATTGATGCACCTAAACACAGAGTGGGCATTGTAAGCATATGTTTTTGCATGTTCAGGCCGAGGGTATGGCTGGGTTATTGAGCAGTGCTTAATTTTTCCCCATCTTGGTCTTAAACACCTGAGTTACTTCCCCAAGCACTGTTTCTAGAATGGGTGAGTTTGGGCCCTGCCCATTGTGCATTTCCTGCAGTTCTTATTTTGTTTGTTTGTTTAAGACAAGGTTAGTGGTTAGGTTACTTGGAGGATGGTTAGCTTTGCGAGCACCTAAGGTGATAGTAGTGGCTTAAGGGAAACTAAGTAGACTTTAGAATCCAACAAGCATTGAAGGGCCAGATGCAGGATGTGTCAGTGGTGTGATTTTGTTGTGTCTGCTGACCACTACAGGCCATCAGCGAAGGAGCCTGAGCTTGAGTCCCCAAGAACAATGGGACTGGGGCTCCTGGCTCCAGCTTAGGGGAACCAATGGGAACAGTGGCGGGAACTCAAACCCACCAATGGCACCAGGGGGTGTTCCCCTTCGCCTGTATATAGTTGGCCACCTGGCCAGGTAACGTTGTCTTGTTGTTGTATAATAGCGAACCATGCTGATCACTACATCGTTGTCTGTGGTTTCATTATGCGTCTAACCCACTATACAACAGATTTATGTATGCCTACCTCAATGGGGCTGCTTGTGCAATAAGGTGGCATTCAATGTTCTGGACACACTGAGGAGTTTTTTCCACAGTGATGAGACATCCAACTCAGTTCAGTTAGGGTTATGGGTATCAAATGGCACTTTGGACCACTGGGGATCCCCAAGGTTGCCCAGTTTAGGAACTCAGGGTTTTTTCTTCAAGCACAGGGCAGTGGCCCAGGTTGCCTCTTTTCAGTACCAGGGTGGATCAGCTCTGGCATTCACCTGGATCAGATCAGTTGGGCAGTGGCATCATGTTGCATTGAGGACCGCTAAGGATCACCAGTGTTGCCTGGTTCAGGCTCTTTTTTTGTTGCCTTTCATTGAGAGTGGGCCACCTTCGATGTAAATCCAATTGAATAGTTGGACAAGGGATATCCCGTTGTACTGAGGGCCACTGGGAGTCCCCAATGATGCCCAGTTCAGGCACTCAGGGTGTTCCTTGAAGACAGGCTGCACTGGCTTCTGGTGGAGTACCAAATCAGGTTTAAGATTTTGGTATTGACCTTTAAGGCTTTGAACTATCAGGGATCCATGTATCTGTGAGACTGTCTCCTCTGGTATGTTCCCTGAAAAGCATTGCACTCTGCAGAGCACAACCTACTGGTGATCCCCAACCCAAAACTTGTTTTTAACTTGTTTATTAATGATTTGCTTTTTAACTTGTTTATTAACGATTTGGAATTGGGAGTAATCAGTGAAGTGGCTAAATTTGCAGATGACACAAAGTTGTTCAGGGTGGTGAAAACCAGGGAGGGTTGTGAGGCACTCCAAAGAGATCTGTCAAGGATGGGTGAGTGGGCGTCAACGTGGCAAATGGGGTTCAAAGTGGCCAAGTGCAAAGTGATGCACATTGGAGCCAAAAATCCTAAATATAAATATACGTTGATGGGGTCTGAACTGGCAGAGACTGACCAAGAGAGAGATCTTGGAGTCGAAGTAGATAACTCACTGAAAATGTCAAGACAATGTGTAACTGCAATAAAGAATGCCAACGCTATGCTGGGGATTATTAGGAAGGGAATTGAAAACAAATCAGCCAGTATCATAACGCCCCTATATAAATCATTGGTGCGACCTCATTTGGAATACTATGTACAGTTCTGGTCGCCACATCTCAAAAAGGATATTATAGCATTGGAAAAAGTGCAGAGAAGGGCAACTAGAATGATAAAAGGGTTGGAACACTTTCCCTATGAAGAAAGGTTAAAATACTTGGGGCTCTTTAGCTTGGAGAAACGATGGCTGAGGGGTGACATGATCGAGGTTTATAAGATTATGAATGGGATTGAGCAGGTTGAGAAAGGAGTACTTTTCTCCCTTTCTCACAATACAAGAACTCGTGGGCAATCCATGAAATTGCTGAGCAGTCGGGTTAGAACAGATAAAAGGAAGTACTTCTTCACCCAAAGAGTGATTAGCATATGGAATTCACTGCCACAGGAGGTGGTGGCAGCTACAAGCATGGACAGTTTCAAGAGGGAATTGGATAAACATACGGAACAGAAGTCTATCAGTGGCTATTAGCCACAGGGTATAGATGGGAACTCTCAGTCTGGGGCAGGTGCTGCACTCTATTCTTGGTGCTGGAGGGGGCAGCAGTGGGAGGGCTTCTAGTGTCCTGGCCCCACTGCTGGACCTCCTGATGGCAGCTGGTATTTTTGGCCACTGTGTGACAGAGTGTTGGACTAGATGGGCCATCGGCCTGATTCAACATTGGCTTCTCTTATGTTCTTATGTTCTTATGTTCTAAAGATGTCTGGCTGCCCTTGACCACAGACAGGGACTTCTCTGCTCTGGCTCCCACCTGATGGAACTCTCTGCCAAACAACATTCATGATCTGCAGGACCTAATACAGTTCTGCAGGGCTCGTAGAGATATTCCACCAGGCTTTTGGCTGAGGACAGCAACGGGTACTATCTTACTGGCATTCTCGCCTTTCCTACCTCCCCATCTTTTTTCTTCTTCTTTCTGCCTCCTTCCATCTTCCTGTAGGGCAGTGATGTGTTTGCATTCATAGTGTTAACGCCATCTGACAATGTTGTATTCCATGTGTTATTTAAATTGTTTATTATATTTATTTATTGTATTTAAGATATCCAGCTGTCATCAACCAGATCCAAGGCCTTCTCAGCCCTGGCTCTGACCTGGCGGAACTCTCTGCCAAACAACATCAGGGCCTCACAGGACTTAATGCAGTTTCGCAGGGCCTGCCAGACAGAGATGTTCTGCCAGGCTTTTGGTTGAGGGCAGTGTGATGCTCAGTTATAGTTGCGTCTTGCTCTTTAAAATGTCATTACTTTAAGACAAAGCTAACAGCCCTCTGTGCTGGTTAATTTGACCAATTGTTAACAGGCGATGTTTGCCAGGGATGAAGTTTTTGCATATTGGCTGGAAAAGATCATGTTTATTAAATCATTAGCTTGTTAGTGGAGAGATAGTGAATAAAATCAGTAGGTAGAAGGATAGTTTTTTTAATCCCCATCTCTCTTAATGATGGAGTATTCACCTGTGGCTGAATCAGACTAGCAGGAGGAGAAATTGATGTGCAGCTGGCAAGATTGAAAGTTTTGCTTCCCTCCTGTCTGTCACTTTCTCTGGAGCAAGATCCTGCTTTTAAAGACAAAGTGAGATAGTTTAAGTGGCTGGGTTCTTTTTTTAGTTTTCTGCTTTGGACTGAAAAGATGACACGGGCTGAAGAGATGAAAGAGAAAAAGATTCCAACCCTGATAGTTGCATTTCTAACATCATGCAGACAGATCTGCAATCACACACGTATACACACTCTAGTGAGAGTTCTCTGGGAAGTTTCCCTATGCCTGCACTTCCAAGGCTCATGCATGGACTCACAATCCTTAAAGGTACAGAATGGTACCTGTATGAGCCACCATTAATTCGTTACCCCAAATGATTGTTTACTAATTAGTGGGGGGAATTAGCTTAGTGGGGGGGGACTCAGGAACTCCACAAATGTTTACAGGGATTGTTCCATTGGAGAAGTCTAAAAATAAACCAGCTGGGTGGTAAACTAGTTGTTGTTTTATTGAAAAATAATAAAAGAGGAAAACACACACACACTTGGTTCATACAGGCTAGGTAAGAGGAAAAACAGGAATGAGTGGGAAAAAGTGAGGGAGTTTTGAGGGTGATAGTTACCAGTCAGAGAGAGAGAGAGGTGTGCAAACAGCACTTCATTGGCCCACACACAAGTGGGGGTGCAAGGTTGATGTTGAAACACACAGACACACAATGGAGAAGAGTGTTTGTATTTATAAGGAAAATGCACCTTGAGGCTATATGACAGCTCCCCCCCCATAGCATAATGTGTTTACCAAAATTTTCCCAAAGACTTGATGGCTCTCCCACAGGGAGATCAGAGAAGAACTGAGTGGAGCCAAATGGCTAGGATATAGGTGGTAGTATGACCCCTTGAGGTACAGGAACGGAGAGATTTCAAGGTGTTATACATATGCTGATAAAGGTCAATGTATCTGGAGGAGGAAGCAGAATCAGGGATGAAAGAGGTTAATTTGAGGTGAAGTTCTGTTTGTTTGTTTTTTAAACCAATTGTTATAAATGATACATTACTTTAGGGTGGAAGAGTGTTATTTGCAAGTCAGCCTCTTGATTCACTTCCAAATATTTTCCCAAGCTGTTCTTCCTGGCATCCCTTTTGGGATCAATTCTGGGCCAGGTAGTGTGTTGCACTTATAATATTTGGAGTGCGTTTACATGACAGGTATTCAGTCTTATTTTTCTCTCTGGGTGCCAACTACCCATCTGCAGGAGAGGTCTGACTGCTAACTTAAGGTGGAGCATGTCGGGACAAAAAAATCCGAACTTCAAGTATAGGCTAATGGGGTCTGAACTTGCTGTGACTAAGATGTTATAGTCAGCAGGTGGGGCAAGAGGTGTTAAGCTAGGCTAACCCTCTTGTGTGAAAGGGTTTGGACAGGCTGATCATGACAAGTAGTGATAATCAGCAAGTACCTGGAGACATCTAAGCAATGGAGGGCATGTCTGGAACAGTGTATCGCTGGCTGTGTGGTGGGTGTGGCTGGGAAGGAGCAGCCCTTTGTGCTGAACAACATCTCTCCTCACCTGGTAGTGGCAATGTGATGCATCAGGTGTTTGGGCTGGGGCTGGGCTTCTCTCAGCACATTGTGTTCAGCCAATGATAAAGTTGGCAGAAGATGCTGGCCACGTTTGGCGTCAGGGTGGGTCTGCCAGAAAATGCAACCACGGGCAAACTGCCTTAGCACAGCCCACCCATTTAAATATGTTAGCATATCTGTAGATTGATTTAATCATTTAAATAAACTAGTTAAACCTATGCTCTTGTGTCTTCTTTGAATGGGACAAAAGACTATTTCCCCCCTCCATAGACCCTCAATTGCTTTAAAAATCTAGGATCCCTGGGTTACTAGACCTTTAAAAAGGATTTATAAAATGAAAAGCATTAATTATATTTATAGGAAATACTTTCCTCCAATATTCTTATAGTAATACTTATAATACAAGTTGTTTGTATTGGTACATACAGAAGTGTGTGTGTGGACAACACAAGCTTTCCTTGCACACTTTCACACAAAATCACACCAACAGTTAACTTGCCTCTTCCTAAAGGCACAAAACCTAATCCACCCCTTGTTCTTACATCCCCTTTTGTGGCATTGTTTATTTTCCAGGAAATTGTATAAAGTAATCCGCTGAGCAGAGAACTGGAGATATATAAAAGATGCACATGCATCAAACCCTAGTTCTTATAAACATAACTTGGCTCTTAAAATCTTATTCCTTTAAATATTACTCAGTACATTAAATTGCTCTTTTCAAAGGTTCATTAGGGAGTTTAATATCTAAATAGGAATCTAACACTGCTGCAAAAATGTATCTGTTGTATTGGTCTACTGATTTTTTTATTGTATTTTTAAAGCAACTAAGGGGTTCACCTACATTTGAACAGAGTTAAAAGGTCTCTCCCCTTCTCCAGTCTTGCATTCCAGATGATCCATGAAGAAGGTTTATAATGAGTTGTCAATTGGCATTGATTACCTTTAAAAGGCAATGAAATGTGTAAACTGTATGGCAAGGTTTCCATTGTTAAACTATACATGTATTCATGGAGACTATCAGGAAAAGGGCAAATTAATACAGTCAGGCTGAGGGACAGGAACTGGTCTCAAGATCCAATAGAATAAAATGACTTTTCATTACTAGCAAGGAATATTGGCATGAACAGCTTCAGTAATATGATCTGGAGAAAATGCATGTTTATTTAATATGCCTTTTAAAAAACCTTGTGCTGTATTAAAATTGTGATTCCAAACATCCAAGTTGGAACATTGCTGAATCATGGGGAACACTGGTCCAGTCTTCTGGAGGATAGCAATGTATATAATTCTATACTAGACTAATTGTAGAAAGCAGTAGTAGAACAAATAAATCAGATCGGTGGCTATTTCTTTCTTGGGTCTTTTTAGTTAAATGATACAGTGATAGATACACACATACAAATGCGCACACATATTTCCAACATTCTCTCAAACTCTAAAATGTCCCAGAAACAGAACTATGGGGATATGCAGACAGGAGCATGAGCTTATCAGGAGCAGTTAGGAAGTTTAACCTTGTCTCATAACCTCTTTGAAGGAGTTTAACCTTCATCCTAATGATGACCTTCACCCCACTTTCTTTCACATAAGAAAATAACCATTGTTCATTTCTATGAGAGAAAGGGTTATATTCTAGGAAACACGGTTTGGGTACAGTTTGTGTATTTTCTAACCCTCCCTTAGCCCTGGCAATATATGAAACCTAGAGTTAAAACAAATATCTGAGATTTGATAAAGTAGTTTTTGCATTTTGAAAGATTTTGAAACATTTTAAAAGCTATTCAGAATTTAAATGCAAAGAATTCTTAGACTGTGAGTTTAACTGTAGGTTAGACATAGGTATGTCTTGACTGCTTTGAATTTACCAAGTCCTACATATGAAATGTCATTATCTGTTAGCTGTCAAAAACCAAATCCCATTGTATATTACCTATAGGGATGCCACAAGCTTTGCAGTGAACAGGTATGGCAAGTGAACATACTGTGTATGACAGTCATGACCATTCATGGACTGAGTTCAGATCCACTTGTCTTGACACCATCCACATCAAACAGCTACTGAACAACTGCAACCCTGCAGTGGTTGTAGTGGTGGTGCTTCATTTCCTTGCCTTGCAGGTACATTTGCATCTAGCAGAAACAAACACCAAGCAGTAAGACTTTAAAACACACAGGCTGACCACTCTGCTCAACATTTATTTATATACTTGATTGCATAGTGGCGTAGAGTGACAATAGATCTGTGGGGGAGTGGGAAAATTAGCACTCACACTGGGCAGTGAGCAAATGTGCATGAGTGAAACACTGCTGATTGCACTGTATTGTACTGTTTGAATACATAAAAAGTAACCAATTAACAATTTTGAACTGCTTACAAAAAGCAGAACATTTTGGCAAGAACAGCGCACGGCTCTCAACCAACAAACAGAATGTGAGCTGAACTCATGAGTGTTTGAAGATCTCTAATTTCTTAACCAGTGCTGTTAGACCCAAAATGCCACTGCTAGTTAACTATGAAATACTGTCAAATATTCAATAATATTGAATGCCAAGCAGAAAATATTGGCTTGGATCCTCTGAATGAGTTCCGTGTGTGTTAGATAGTCTCTGCCATGGAATGTGATTTCTCTTCTGCTAAAAAAAAAAAAAAATGGTTTGTGCAGGATCAAAAGGGTTCCAATAGGCCCTTGAATAAATGGAAGTTTGAGCAGAAAACGAAGCATGACCCATGACAGAGATTAAGTAGCACCCATGGAAGCCATTCACTGCATCCAAGCCACTGGCTAATATAAAATGCAAAGTAGTTTTCATACAACATTGAACTATTTGGAAGCTTGTAAGGGATCATAACTGAGGAAATCAATAATAGCTGACAAGTTCCCTGAAATGTCAACTTGCCCACCACTGTTTAATTTTCAAAGAAAAAAATGACCCCAGGATTGTTAGGTGTTTCCCTGGATACACTCCCAGGTCTTAACGAGCAATGATGAGCCAAGAGGAAACTGAGTGTGGCATATCCCTCAGAATCCCTCAAAGGGATGGTCCCCCCCCCCATTTCTTTTAACGTTCATTTATCTTTGGGAAGTTTTTTTTCATTCTTCATATTTTCTTTGGCAACTTCCACATACTCATTTAGTTCTCTTATAGAATCTGTATGCCACGTATATTTTACTTTGTTTATTACATTCATATAGCAAAATACTCCTGTTGAATAAAAAGGAAGGAAGGAAGGATTAAAAAAAAATCTGATGGTAAAATGTTTGAAAGACGCTAAGATAAACATATCTTTATTAGCTATCAATAAATACTACAGCAGGGAAATGATCAGAAGGGGTTGGGCTTTTCTACTCACTCAGGAATAGAAGTCTACAAAGAATCCCAAACTGCTATTATCTTTTTGAGCCAATGGTCGTCTGTGGCCCACAACCACCCTAGGAACATCCTCTTAAGATACTTTTCTTTTCACAAGGTGTGGGTGGCTGTGGAAGAGAGGAAATGGGAAGAAACATGGGTAGATACAACCCTTCATTAACCCTAACAGTCTCCTGTGGGCTGAGTATGACAACAGAGAGCCATAACAGAGACAGTAGAAATAGCAGACATGCCTCCCCATGTGCAGAGCAGAAGAAGCTGTGAAAGAGGAAGAACACAAAAATCAGCCAATGACAAGTTGTGAGCAACAAACATCACAAAGAAGCTGTGTCTTGCCTCTCTATCCTAGGATAGTTTCTCCTATCCTAGGGTGATGCTCACTGCCCCCTGCTGAGCCCACCAAGCCCACTCACCCACAGAGCCATAAAGTGGGAATCAGGTGCAGGGAGTGCAGGAGTCCTTGCCACCCCCCAAGCCTGCAAGCCCACCTGCTCACAAAGCCATAAGGCAGGAATTGGGTGGGGGGCTGCAGGAGTCCTCACTGCCCCTTGCCAAACCAGCAAGCCCCCTGCCCACTTGCTAAACAGGCAGTCATTGAGATCAGGTGTGGGGGGGTGAGTCCTAGCTGCCCCCCAGAAACCAGGAAGTCAGGCAGGGATGTGCAGTAACCCTGCCACCATCCATCAACTGGCAATGAATGAGCCAGATGGCTGCTGCAGCAATGAGGGGTGGCTTGGAGACAAGCAGGCCTGGCAGTGGCAGCAATGGGGAGAGGGATTCCCCAATGAGAATTGCAAGTCTCCACTGGTGTATGTATATTTGTTCCATCAAGATGTCATGAAACCTAAGGCCTTCTTTTCATTTCCACTAATTCCAGTAGGAAATTCAGTTTAGTTTAATTTTTAGGAGTTGTTGGCTAGTTGGATCTATAAAAATCCTTTTACCAGAATACAGTAGGACATTCTGAACTGTAAAAATGGGCTGATTGAACTGTTACTGTCTTTGATAAGAAAGATCCTTTGACATAATTTATAGATATTTCTTTTTGGAAGAGGAGGAGGAGGAAATGCGTCCATTCACCTGCATTGAAATAAAACCCACCCTTACATCTCATCCCGTGGTTGAAGCACAACACTAATGTGGATGCTCCCCTACAGGACGGCCACACGGCTAACCTGCCACAGGGTGTGCAGTCTGGATGAAATGCTCCACTACACTTTAAACCAGTACAATTTGAGGCACCACTATACCATGCCAAGTCACCAGTGTGACTGTGGTGAAGAAGAAGAAGAGGAGGAAGAAGAAGAAATAGCAATGTAAACATCAAAGTATTAAGGGAGAGGGGGAACATGTGTGCCCGTGCCAAGAAACCAGTTGTCCTAGGGGGTCATAAATCCTTGTCTGATAAAATCAGCATCCTTTCTGTCTTCTACTCTCTTTTGAAGCAGCAAATGATTTTTACTTTATTTCTTACTCTTTAGTCTCCACAGTGAAGTGAATTGGGTTAAATCGTTCATGATTTATCTTAGGGTTTTACTGTTCTCAATCAGTTATTAGTGTCAGAAACTCAGGACTTTGTTTGCTGTTGGGACTAATGTGGCTACCTATCTGGAATTATTGTTCCTAATCATTTTTAATGGACTTTTCACTTTCAAGTTACTTGCAGTATTTGCATCTGTCATTTTAAATTCTTCTTTTCAATTTTAAATCAGCTAGAATGAGTCTGTTTTATGTTAAACTATCATGTGTGTATTCTGAATAAATTGGTTCAGCTAACACAGTTTCTAGCCATAAGAAGCAGGCCTCCATCTGTCATTATCATTGTTGTTGCAGAGAGAGCTGCAAAGCCTCCTGCAGAGAGAACTGTTTGAGTAGGTGGGACACAGTATTCAACAGTGAAAGTCATAGGGCATTTGTTATTCACGAACTAAGACTATTATTTTTTGCCAAAGCAAGCTCAACACAAAAAGCTGAGAAAAACTGGTGGACCAAACATGTCCTAGACATGAAACAATCTTGTTAATAAATTCTTATAGCTATGGCTTTAAAAATCAAATTAATATATATATGGAAACTTCAAAGAAAGCTTTGAGCCTGAACTACCATTTTTTAAAAAGGGGGCTTCTTTCAGGGAGAAAATTCCACTTCACTATTCAATTAGAACTTAAATTGCTCTGACTATTTAAAGTATGGATTATTTTGTTCATCTCTGCGTAATGGTTGGTGAGGTGTGTGCATTATATATGTGTACCATCCTTCAGTTTATTAAAAGAATACAATTTGAAGAGCAATTGTAAGAAGAAACCCTTTTTATTTTTCCTTTCACCCTGCTGACACAAGCTACAAAGGTGTATTCAAATTTAAACATGTACTGCCACCTGTGGTCCAAGGAACCACTCTAAATATGTCTAGACATCTCTGCCAAAAATTGTAGCCCAAACACAGCAATTGCAAACTTGACTCTGGCAGGCCAAAAAAAAAAAGTTCAAGAGAAAAAAAAAAAACTTGAGGAAACTTTTTGTCAGTTTTTTTTTTTTGCAAGTTAGGGTTTTTTTTTTCAAAATAGCAATAAAGAGCTTTCAGAATCACTAAATTGCTAAAATATTTAATTTGGTGAGATAACATAAGAACATAAGAGAAGCCAATGTTGAATCAAGCCAATGGCCCATCTAGTCCAACACTCTGTCACACAGCGGTCAAAATATACCAGGTGCCATCAGGAGGTCCAGCAGTGGGGCCAGGACACCAGAAGCCCTCCCACTGCTGCCCCCTCCAGCACCAAGAATAGAGTGCAGCACCTGCCCCAGACTGAGAGTTCCCATCTATACCCTGTGGCTAATAGCCACTGGTGGACTTCTGCTCCATATGTTTATCTAATTCCCTCTTGAAACTGTCCATGCTTGCAGCTGCCACGACCTCCTGTGGCAGTGAATTCCATATGTTAATCACTCTTTGGGTGAAGAAGTATTTCCTTTTATCTGTTCTAACCCAACTGCTCAGCAATTTCATAGAGTGCCCACGAGTTCTTGTATTGTGAGAAAGGGAGAAAAGTACTTCTTTCTCAACCTGCTCAATCCCATTCATAATCTTATAAACCTCGATCATGTCACCTCTCAGCCGTCGTTTCTCCAAGCTAAAGAGCCCCAAGCATTTTAACCTTTCTTCATAGGGAAAGTGTTCCAACCCTTTTATCATTCTAGTTGCCCTTCTCTGCACTTTTTCCAATGCTATAATATCCTTTTTGAGATGTGGTGACCAGAACTGTACACAGTATTCCAAATGAGGTCGCACCAATGATTTATACAGGGGCATGATGATACTGGCTGATTTGTTATCAATTCCCTTCCTAATAATCCCCAGCATAGTGTTGGCCTTCTTTATTGCAGCTACACATTGTCTAGACATTTTCAGCGAGTTATCCACTAGGACTCCAAGATCTCTCTCTTGGTCTGTCTCTGCCAGTTCAGACCCCATCAACATGTATTTATATTTAGGATTTTTGGCTCCAATGTGCATCATTTTGCACTTGGCCACATTGAACCCCATTTGCCACGTTGACACCCACTCACCCATCCTCAACAGATCCCTTTGGAGTGCCTCACAATCCTCCCTGGTTTTCACCACCCTGAACAACTTCGTGTCATCTGCAAATTTAGCCACATCACTCACATCACTGAGAAGAAAGAGAAATCAGGAGGTTTGGGATGAGATGTCATCAATATGCAGATGATACCAGATCTACCTTTCTCTTCCACCTAATTCTGAGGATCCTGTTGATATTCTTTTTTATATATATAAACATTTTTATTAGTTTCATAGACAGAAAATACTACCAAAGAAAGAAAATAAAAGGAATAAGAAACAGAGTAGAAAATTCTAACAGAGTGGATACTATACTCATACATCCATTTTGGTTACAATGTAATTATATACTCTTAAGTCTTCTGTACTGTGTCTGTAATGTTGTTGTAGGTATTCATAGTTTAAATTATCCTAGATAATTTTGTATCCAATTGTAAAATCTCGCCCATTTTCTTTCAAAGTTCCCTTCTTGCTTTTCATGTAATTGTAAAGTTAATTTGTCAATTGCTGCTGCATCTAACAGCTGAAAAATTGTTGATATTCAGATTCAGTACTTGAAGTCAGTAATGGGCTGGCTGACAGTGAATGAGCTAGAGCTTAATCCTGATGAGATGGAGGTTCTCTGGGTTAGTAGAAAGGCAGACCAGGAACTCCAGATATCCCCTGTCTTGGAATGGGGTTATACTTGAGAGCCAGTTTGGTGTAGTGGTTAAGAGTGGCAGACTCTAATATGGAGATCTGTGTTTGATTCCCTAGTCCTCCACATGCAGCCAGTTGGGTGACCTTGGGTCAGTCCCAGTTCTCTCAGAGCTGTTCTTTCAAGAGCAGTTCTCTCAGAGCTCTCTCAGCTCCACTTACTTCTCGGGGTGTCTGCTGTGTTTATACTATTTTCTGTAACCATATACATCTTTCTGATGATTTTTTTTGGAAAAAAAATATTTTATAACAGCAAACATAAACAAAACCAACATACGAAAACACACAAAACGAACACAAAATGGCATGATCTCTCCAACTTTTTGAATAGACTGTTTTGTTATCCATACATCCCTCACTATAAAAAAAAATAAAATTCTGCACCTTATATTGTAAAACATAGCTTTGCACATGTTATTGTTAATATTCTTATTGTCCTCTGTTTCGGTTATAATCATGTTTCATTTGCTATATTCTTCAATCCACTTGTAAAGTCTTGACCATGTTTCTTCAAAGTTTTTCTCTTTATGTCCTTTCAAAATTAAAGTTAATTTGTCAATTTCAGCAGTTTCTAGTAGTTTGTTTATTATTTCTTTTTTTGAACGTGTCTCCTTTCACCTCCAGTATTTAGCATACAATATTCTAGCAGTTGTAACTACATGTAAAATAAGATAAGAGTCTTGCTTTTTACAATTTTGCGGAAGTATATTCAATAAAAAAAGTTCTAGTACAAAAGGTACATTGCTTTTTAAGATCTTTTGACATTTCCCAACAATCATTCAACATAGTGACGTAATATACCATCTATAAAACACTTTATAAATATTTTATTTGTAAGAGATTGCTTTAGTAATTTTTATATTTGTTTTCCATATCTTGGACCATTGGTCTAAATCCATAATATACCCCAAATTTTGTGCCCATTTAACCATAGAAAATTTCACCACTTCATCTTGTGTTTTAATTTCTAACATTATAAAGTATAATTTCTTAATAAGCTTATCAACTCTATAGATCAATATTTTATCTCTTTCAATTGGTTTTTCATAAAAATCCATTTGTTTATCTTTAACAAATCTAGATTCTAATTTTGCTCTTTCCCACCAACTCAAATGTATATCTTGTTTTTAAAGTTTCTCTATTGTCTTTAGTTGCTTTTTATTATCCAGCAAGTCTTTATATCTATGCAATATTTTTTTTTGAATGAATCTGGGTTTGTAAAAGCTTCAAGTGGTGAGATCCATTTTGGTATCTTGGTATAGAAAAGTCTTTTAGTTTCTTCCCAAACTTTCAATAGTGATCTTCTAAGAATATGTTGCTTGAAATATTTATGTGTTTTGTCATACCACACAAATGCATGCCAACCCAATCATGTCCTTCTAATTTTAATATTCTTGTATTTTCCAAAGTAATCCATTCTCTCAGCCGAGTCAATGCAGCTGCTTTATAATATAGAAGCCAGTCCAAAAAAAACCCAAATCCAGCTCTTTCTTTTGCATCTTGTAAAGCTTTTAACTCAATTCTTGGGTTCTTATTTTGTGATATAAATTGTGACACCAATTTGTCAAGATCTTTAAAATATTGTTGATTTTGAATAATTGGAATTGTTTGAAATAAAAAGATCAACATTAAAAAAATCCAGACAGGAAAATCTTTTGTAGCAACTGGTTTACTTTTCAAATACAAGCATGTGGGAGTTTAAAATCTTGAGGTGTAGCAATTCACTGTGCAAGACATTTTGAGAGACACTGATGGCAGATTTATTTTTGTTAAAGGATTAATGGAAGATTTAAAAAAATCCTATTAGTTCCACATATGCTCCAAATTATGACCAAATTTTTTGACAGATACCTTTCAAAAACTAGGAAAATTTAAAGAAGATGAAACTATTTTGGGCAGTGATTTGAATGATACAGTTAACCAAGAAATAGAGAGGTTTTTTTTAAGTATTAAAAGGAAAACAAACAGAACTAGGTAGACTTTTTCAGGAATATGCTTTGCTAGATATTTGGAGAATTCAACAGCCAACAGAGAGAGATTTTACATATTATTCAGCACAATATAATATACAGACTAGACTATATTATCTGTTGATTTCACAAACATTACAGAATCAAATTAAGTGAATGCAAATAGGAGACAAGTTATGGACTGACCACTCATGGGTGGAGTGTGTTTTGGATTGGACAGAACAAAAAATACTAATTACACTTGAAAAATGGACAACAGTTTATTGGAAAACCAAATTCTTAACGAAGAGTTAGAACAGCAAATCAGATTGTATTTTCAAGAAAGTGCTACTGATGTGTCTTCACCATTGATTCTTTGGGATGCATTGAAGCCAGTCTTAAGAGGGATATTGATTGTGAAATCCTCCTATATAGTGAAACAAAAAAGGAAAAAGACAATCAATTGTAAATAAGGTACAAGAACTAGAGAAACTACTCAGACAGACATGTAACAAAAAGGCCTATAAACAATTACTTGTAGAAAGAAAAAAAATAGAAAATCTGGATACAAATAAAATACAAAAAGATCTATTATACTTAAAACAGGAATCCTGATATTATACATCCAGAAATCTTAAAATTTTGAATAGAAGGGTAAATAAGAAAAAAAATAAGAAGACAAATCCACTTAATAAAAGATTTGGCAGGCAGATTACATTCTAAAACAGAACAAATAATTAAAGTATCTGAAGATTACGAAAAAGGTTTATATGCTTCTCAGAAAGTTTTGCAATCTAAAATGAGTTTTTTAAAACAAATATGGCAACAAAGTTGAAAGAACATAAATTCTTTCTAGATAAAGCTTATACAAAAAAAAAGAGATTATAGATGCTATTAAAAGATTGAAGGTAAATAAAGCTCCAGGGTCATATGCTTTTACTTCATTATTTTATAAAAGCTTTGCACATACATTACAAAGCCCACTTTTGGACACTTTTAATTAAATTTTAAAAGAGGGTCACCTGCCCCATCTTGGTCTCAAGCAACAATGGTAGTTATTCCCAAGCCTCAAAAAGATAGAACTATCCCGGCATCATATAAACCAATTTCGCTTCTAAACGTAGACTTTAAAATTTTTACATCAATTTTAGCTCAACATTTAAATAAGATTATCTCAGAATATATATCTCCACATCAAGTGGGATTCATACCAGGAAGGGATTTGGTGGATAAAACTCATAAGGCACTGAATATAATTAATTACACACAAAAAAATAAACAGTGTATGATCATTCTTTCATTAGACGTAGAGAAAGCATTTGACTCTATTGAAATATCTTCTTCGAAGACTTTATTGAAAAAATATGAATTTTGGTAATTTTTTGCAGGCAATTAATGCAATATATGAACATCCACAAGCTTCTAGAAACATAAACAATATATTTTAACATAGATTTACACTAGAAAGGGGAGCAAGACAAGGCTGCCCCTTATCGCCATTATTATTATTGTTTCTCGCAGTAGAACCATTAGCAATGAAAATTAGAAATGCAGGAAACATACGAGTGCAGTTATGATAAAAAATAAAGAATACAAAATCACGCTATTTGCAGATGACATGTTATTATTTTTATCAAACCCTAAAATCTTTCTTAAGAATTTACAAAATGTATTAAAAGAATATGGAGAAATCTCTCTTTGGACCGGCCTCTGGCTCTGCTTCAGGCTCTCTCTCTTGGTCAAGAAAACAGGAAAACTTCCATTCATTCCCCAGTCCAGCCAACTGTGGAGTGGCCAAATTTCTGCCACCTCCCAGGGTTTGCCACATCTCTGGCTTGTGGCCTAGCTGTAGTCTATATTGATGCTGCCCCGCCCCTTGGGACAGTCCCTCTTTTCCTGCACATTTTGGCCTTGAGGCAGCTGGGAACTGTAGGCCAGCAGATGAGGAAGCCTCATTCAACCCAGTGAGTGATACACCCCTGCAGGCCCCTCTCTGGAACTGCCTTATGGGGGAACATTGTAAACACAGAGATGGCAGCCATCTTACAGACATAGGTAACTGCCATTTCATTACACCTACCAACAGCTACTGAGGGAAAATTAGTCCTACACAGGAGGCAAGTGTCTTCATCAAGAGAGAAAGCTGTTTACCAGAAATTCTGACAGGGCACAGTGGCTGAAGGAGTGGGTGGGGAAGAGGAGCAAACCCAGCACCTGGCCAGTGGCACACAAATACTCCATTGACATTAATTGAGATTATCTTTATTTTTCTTCTATCCTTTCTGTGATTGGTTTTCTATGTCATCTTTATTCTTCTGTTATATATATATATACTTTCAATTTATTGATCCTGTGGGCTCAGAGCAATTAACAGTTACTCATTTTGACAATTGGACTAACAATATTCACTGGGGGATAGGGGAGACAACACATACAGTTATTTAATCACACACTGTAGCTGCTTGGGAGGATTCATCTGCAGGCTGTATCCCATGACATATTCTTTGTCGGCTGGCTGATGACGTCAGGACTCCTGATGTTGCATTGTCACACTGTCACCGCCTGGCCGATTTGCTCCACTGCAGATCGATTCATTCCACTGCAGGAATGCTGACACAGATTTTTCCACCTTCCAATCTCACAGCACAGTAGATGCCTTTCCATGGCAGCCAACACCCCCCGAAGGGATTGGTGTGCCCACCCCTAGCGGGTGGTCCCCAATTCATCTACTTGCTGAAGCTTTCGAATCTCTGGGTGGACGATGAGCTAGGGACAAGGCTTGGTTGCTCACACCAGCACGGGGCTAGAACTGACAAAGCTTGGCAGTTCAAATGTTATCGTTATGCAGGGGATTTTACCCACTTCGCCACCGCTCCCCTCATGAAGTCTCATGACTATTTGTGATGGTACAATCCTTACAGTTTTTATCTTAGATCTTTGAGGTTGTCCAGTAGTTCCTGTTGCTCCTTGTAAATCCTTAACTACTTCTTCTGTGTCTTTCTGTTACTCTTCCTGTGTTTCCAAGTCATCTCCATTGAATAAATCTTCTGTTTTGAATATTGAGTTGATTCTGTTCCTTTTCCCTCTGAAGGTAGAGAGGATTCCTTCTTCTAGAAGTCACCTGTATGAAATGCCATTTTTTTCTTAGTATACTTGCAAGATCCATATAATCCTTCCTTTTTTCTCATACTCTCCAAAGAATCTCTTTTAATATTTTAATCTCTGTATTTTCTATTTGGAGAGAAGTATCATTTGCAGAATCTCATCCCTCATAGCTCTCTTATGGAATCTCACATGTACCTCTCTAGGTAGTTTATTTTTTCTTGTGTAAGCTGAAGGCATTCTATAAACCACATCAATTTCATTGTATACCTCTTCTGGGTTCTCTGCACTCGTATGTTTTGCAAGAATATGGGCCATGTCAATCTTTATTTCTTCATCCTTTTTCTCTGGTATGTTCTGGAATTTTAATATGTAGGCAGCTTTATCAATTTCCAGTTTTATAAGTGAATCTTCCATAGTATTCTGCTTGGACCTCATGGCCTAGATTTGAAAGTCTGTTTCTTCAGATTTAGTTTCCAGCTTACTAGTTGTTTTCACCACACCAGAAATTTCTTGTTTGTTATCTGCAATCTATTTCTTGATTTCTTCAGTTTGCATAGTAACTTGTTGGGCAAGTGAATCTTGTTTTACTTGAAAAGGATCCACAACTGCTGCTACTGCCTCCTGAATCAGGCTTTGTAAGTCTTTTATTGAAATATGAGCTAAATTGGTGGCCACAGATTTCATTTGTCCTGGAAATGGTCTTCCAGGACCTTTCCTCATGCCACTAGCCATATTTTAAACCTTCTATTAAGAACAGAGAATCACTCACCCCTCCCTTTCAAAAACAAAGCCCTTATGTTTGTTTACACTCCCTGTCACAGTAATACAATAACTCTTCCCAGGCTAAGCAATAAAAAAACCCTTATCAAGTTATTTACATTACTAAAGGAACAGTTTATATTTTGTTGTTACTATTTGAATAGACCAAACAATACCAAGTCATTCAGAAATGACATTCTAAGGGTGCAGTCAGACGGCTTGGTGACCGCAGTTTAAATTGGTCTCATCCCGATGTGATTTTTTTAATCTGGATAATCACGAACACACTCACCATGAGCACAGCTCACTGCGCAGTCACATTGATCCCTGCCATCTATACTACCAACGTGTGGGAGCATGTGTCGGTGATTTTTTTTCTCAGTTTGTGCATGTGCATAGGCAGCCATCCTTAGACCTGGAATCTTCGCACATGCACAGAATAACTAGTTTCCCACCAAAAGCATGCCCTGAGGTGTCTCCAACCACTGTAACAGAACACTTCCCTTTAAACTTTTGACCCAAAACTGGCCTCTGTGAGATCCCAAACTCATCTAAATGCTAAAATGAGTCACCATTTAAACTTTGGTTTTATTAACGTGGGAGCAGAGCTCTGCCTATGTGCATACCAATGCTAAAAAAAAAAATGGTGAGCGAAAAGCAGCTTTTGAATGGGGAGGGGGTTTAAACCACTGGAAGTGGCTTGACACCAGAGGAGTGATCACACAGGGGGGAAATGCTTTAGATGGGAGAACTGAGAAAACACCACTTGGGACCTGGTAACAAAATACTCCAGGTTAAAGGGGTTTTGAGCAGGATTGGGACCGGAGGCAGACATTGACTGTGTGATTGTGCACATAAAATCCATTGTTGAACAGTCATGACACCAGATCAAACGGTGCATCTGAATGCACCCACATAGTACTGTCCACCTTCTTCTTTCTTCCAGTGAGACTTAAATACTTCCATTTGTAATCCACATGTGAAAAATAGCCATCTTTGTAATCCAATAGAAAATTTTCACAAGATAGCAATAACTCCAAATATTCCACAAGAAAAGGGGGGGGAGAGAAAACCACTTATAAATCCAAACTATCAGAGAAGAAATTCTTAATTGTAATCCAAACAGGTAAATCCCAGGTATCCAAGTTACAAAAGGAAAGAGAATAATATCCAAATACAATAAATGTTATAAAAATGCAATCCAATGGAAATTCTTAAGAAAAGAAATCCAGAATAAAACCAAAAAATAGTCTACCCAAACTAGGGAGAAGAGGAAGGAAGTAGGAGTTCTTATATCAAATATACTAGTCCATGCTACCCAAGGAAAAACAAAAGGGGCCCACTTTTTAAAGTTATTTATAATTGTTATAATCCAAACTGTGGCCAAAGTTTTAATATATTCTATTAAAGGGTTTGTTGTCAAGTATCAACCAAGTCTCTTTATAGCCCCAAATATTTTCTGCCTCACTGTTCCACAATTTTCCAAGCTGTTAAAAGAAAGGAGGGGGGGAAATATCCTCATCTCCTTTTTCTTCTAGTCAGGGTTTTAAAGGGGCTTTCAACTCACAATGGCTCTTCAGATATTGCGCTCTCCTTTACTCATGGTACAAAGATCTTTTCTTTTCCAAGTTGTATGGAGTATCAGGTCTCCCGCTTGTCCTGGTTGATCACAGCTGTGCACTAATGGCTGCCATTAGATGTGCTTGCCATGTCTTTTGCATCAGGGCAATCTGGGCTCTACCCACCTGCCACCACAAGCAGGAGTGCCCAGTTCAAGCCCCCTGCTTGAGCTCCCCTACAGGAAAGCTCAATGGGGTCTGGGTGGTCCCAGGCATCCCTAAAAAGACTGGCAATGCAGCTGCTACATGGAAGCCATTACCGGAGCAGTCCGAAATTGCCACACCACTTCTGGGTCTCATCTTTCTGATGATTTTGTAACCATGCTTTTTCATATGTATTCCTGTATCATGCATCTGATTCATTTTTTGTTTAGTTTGCAATTTGCTTTTATAATGTACTGTACACTAGTAGCTTTCAATAAACTGCTTAATTTTTATCAGTAATACTTTGGAGTCTGCCTCTTCCTACTGATACTTGCATACTCATTAGGGTGATATGAACTTGTAGGAACAGAGGCCTCCTCCTTAAGGGGACCAAATTAATATTGAATACCCTCTCAAATTAAAAGAGAGAAAAAGTACTTTTTTTTCTGAACACATCACACTGATAACCTGGTGCTGCCAGTTTAGAATCCAGAAGGCTCCATTTTCTGATAGTCCCTGCAGACAAAGAAAGCAAGATCTCATCTGTCTCCCAGCTTATAAGAAAGATGAGTTGCTAGAAAGAAAATAAGAGATGGAAACAATCACAGAGAATGACTCTTCCCTGTATGTATGATTGTTTATATATGGTGTTGTAAACCTTTTTGTTCCATCATTGTTTTTTACTCATGCCCCTATCCTTTTAAACCATTTTTGCATTTCTATGTAATTCATATGTTATATATCATATAGGTGCAATTCATATGCAATTGATTCAAAAGTAACATTGACAAATTCATTTGTTTTAACAACAACAACAAAAACTGGAGCAAGGAAGCAGAACATGGTATGAAAATGAAAGATGGTGGGAATAGGACCTTCTTGGACACAGGAGCTGAATGGCCATTGTCTCCTATGAAACAACATTATTTCCATTGTTTTGGAGAAACAAATGCACACTTTATGGGGGAGTAGAATATGAGAGAAATCATGTGGAAAAGAAACATTAGTGCTTCATGAATTACCGTGTTCTTGAAATTCCTATTTGCATGAATACAAGTTTAACCTTTAAAAAAAAAAATTGGAATTAATTATGTTTACTGAATTAATGATAAGAAAGAGAGTTATCTAAATAACAATATCTCCAGTTAAGGAACTTCTCAGCATAAACTGCTTCTTTTGTACATTAAAGCCACGTTGCTTCAATGGAACTCTGCCTTAAAAAGATTTAATGGGACAGGAAAACATAAAAATAATGCATTTTTTTATAACTCACTATGGCATTCTTATAAGAAAAGCTTCTCACACTGTATGACTATTTTATAGGTCTGGGAGGTCTCTCTAAATGTTTGTGTTGATTTCTGTGTTTTTCAAGCAGATTCTTTCGCTAGTAAACAGACATTTACTAGTGTAGTGTGTTGGTCAAGCTACAAATGAAGTTCTGGGTTCAGATATCCTTGGTTCACATATGTGAGCTACTCTTGACCTCAGCCCTGCCTTCCATCCTTATAGAATACTAATATTAATGTTATGATAATTACAACAACATGTCCAATCCATCAGGTTCTTCTTATGTTCTTAAATAAATAAGTGGGCCTTACGAGGAAAGTGTTCTTAAGATTGTACTGTCTGAATGATAAATTAATTTAGGAAAGTATCAGTCAAAGGCATATGGATTCAATATGAGTGATATATTACTTGGGGAAAATAAGTTGAAGGGGCATGAATCTGAAAAGTTGTTAATTGGGTAAGATCTATTTAAAAAGTATAGATATGGATGAATCTGAATCACAATTTAATTTGGATTGGGATAAATTGGGTGAAGGTGAATGGTCTTGGGAACAGATATGGGTATGCAATCAGATGACTTTATTGCCTCACCTTATTCTACTAAGACTCAACACAAACATCACATGAAAAGAAATCACATGAGCCCTCAGCATGGTCAGGTTCCTCAGAATTTTATTCCTTGGTTCCCCCTGGTTTGTGAACCTAACAATGTGACAGGATGAGCCGCCAAGTGTGGGGCCACTAGAATTAATTTTCCTGAGGGGCCGCCTAACATTTGAGTGTGCTGATGATGATTTCTTCTTAATTTTCTTGACCATATTACTTGTTTTCACATCACTGGTTTGCCTTCTGTGTGATGGATATTATGCTACTGCAACAGTTAAATCTCTGTGGGAATGGTACATGATAGCAAAGGCATTTATTTTCATGCTGTTTTTCATGAGCATTTGCTCTTTAGAGTACACTGTCTAATTCTGAAGAGGGTGGATCCAAAAAATCTGCATGATGGAGCCATGTTAGTTTTTCTACACCTCTAACAGAACCCCAGGTTTGTGGAAAATGCCAAAAGTTTTTTTTTTTTTTAAATGAGTACTTAATCCTTCCAATGAAGAGTGGTAGCTGACAACCTGTAAAATCTCATCAAATCACAGTCAGCATTGTGGTGTTGCCTTGCAATGAGGTATTAGCCTGCGCCTAAATTTATGGTTGAGTATAGGTTTGGGAGAAAGATGTAGAAGGAAGAGGGGAGAGAAAGTGGTGAGGGTGGGGGAGTCAGAAGAGAAAGTGATGAGTGAGGGAGATAAATTTGTGAATGGGGAGAAGAGAAAGTGGAGAAAGGAATGGAGTCAGAGAAAAAGGGAAATGGAGTGAAGTAAAGAGGTAGAAGAGAAAGAAACTGAAGGCCAGAGGGGATGATGGGATCTCCCCTGCAAATATCATAAACTCCCAGTTTATATGTCATATTCTCTATCCTTACAATTGACAAAAAATTCTCTTAATTTTCTTTTGTGCTCAAACCTGTGAGTGTGCAATGTTTATTTTGTGTGACAAGGTTCAATTTCTTTAGGTACCTGCTCTGCATGTAGATTAATCCCCCCCCCTCAGTAAATCGTGAATCATTGAAGTCTGGATTATCATGGTTAGATTTCATGTATGCATGGAATTGATGGTTAAGAAACTAATTGGTCTGAAGCAGTAGAACAAATTTAGAGTCCAGTGACACCATTAATTCATAAGAAATTAGTTTATGGTAGAGGATCAAAGGACTATTTACAGGCTCTACTTCCTGACCTCCAAGCAGGGCCAGTTCAAGACTGTGGCAGCTGCATCGGGGACCAAACTAGAAGGGGAGGGCAATGTGGCATAAGCTGACATGTTCTGACACATACTAACAGTTTGGAAAAATTCATGGTGGGTTGCAGAGGAATTAGAGATCTTGCAGGGGACAGCAGGGAAGGAGGGGGCTTGTGAAGTAGTTTATTAGCTTGAGCTAATATAGTAAGTTTACCTGGAGGCCACAACAGTCTACTTCTTGGCCCCACTGGCCTCACCATCCCTTCCTCTTGACCCACCAGATCCCACTTCTTGACCTTTCACCTACCAGTCTCAACTGGTAAAAGCAGTATGGCACAGGATTTGATGTCTACCACGTTTTGGAGGACCAGCCCTGTGTGCTATAATTCCATTACCTGACATCTTGTCTGTTATGTACAAGGTTTTTTTGTATACAGAAAAACATTTAGTCATGTATTCCACAGCTTGCTATCTGAATTGGTACAGCCAGAAACAAGTTTATCTCCTCTATGAGAACTAGGCTAAAGTCTTGGCACTTTAAATCAGTCACGGCATTTCATTGAAACATGATTTGTACCTTTTGAACACTGGAGTTGGAAATCATGCCTTCACAGTCATGTGGTGGTTCCAGACTGGTGGTTTAGCCTTCTATGGTGGTACACTCTCTGTGTGTATTAGATAGCAATTTTCCACTAGGTTATAATTGCAAATGGCAACATTAGCATGACTGATTTTCGTTAGGGCATTTCACTGTGATGTGAAATTGAGATTAGAAAACCTTTGTGCTTGAGACCAAAGTCTGAGGCCAAAAGTGAGCATTAGGCAGCACTTTTATAATAGCCTCCATGTGTCTCCCTGGTTTAGAACAGATGCTCAGTGCCCTGCAGTCACCCATGCATGCACAAAGAGGGACTGAAAGGGTTCTTTATTGACGTTCACAGCGTCTGTGACTCTGGCACTTCTGCTTAAATGTTCAGTAGAAAACAATTCCTGGATCACTAAAATGAAGCCCTGGTATAGCTGAGTGCCTTGTTTACAGGGAGGTCCCCATTCAGTATTCAGGCTGTACAATTTTCTTTAGAAAGTTGTTTCTGAGTGTGTATTAAAAAATCAGACATCCCAAGTCTCATCATCCTTTGAAAACCATAGGCTATTTGCCTCCATTGAAAATTCTTCTGAGAATATGCCTACCTAGAGAACTTTGCATCCACTTGCTGAATATCTCTAGACAAATAAGGATGTTTTCTATAGGAATTCAGACAAGAAAAACATTAAGGAGCAAACAGTATTCAGCATTAACATCTAATCACAGATGTTATCATACATTTTATAGCAGTTTTGCTATTTTATGGTTAGGGTATAATTCCAGAATTACTTAATTATAAAAATTATTTTATAAAAATTCTCTTAATTAAACTGAAATTAAATTGGAGTGGTTTGCATTGTAGAATATCTTGCATACTTAAAAAAATGGAAGAAGGGAGATATATAGTAAAAAGATATAGTATAGGGTTGGGTTAATGGCACAGAAAGACTCTGCCTTTGGAATTTCTGCCCACAGCGTATTTGTAAATAACAGGGTTACCCCACTCCTGCTAAGAAATTTATCTGCGGTAGAGCTCCATGAACCAAACTCTATAACCTTGGCAGACGTAAGCAATAAATGGCCCAGCTACTTACACACAACTCCATTCCCTCAAAAGATAATCTTCATGAGGAGCAAATGTATATTTTTACCTTGGATAATTAAAAAATTCTATTTACAGGCTCTGGTATGGCTGGACAACTTAATCCACACATTTCAAGGGGGTCAAATGGCTCAGAGAAAACTAACTTCTCAAGAACATATCAGCAATAGAAGCAATTTTAGTGGATGTAATCATAACGTATCACCAAAGAACAGCCCAATTTCATCCTGTGAGTCTCCCAACAGAATCCTTAAAGCAGTCCCAGCAAGGCTTCCACTTTCACACCTTCAGTCTCTGGGGAAGCATCTTCAATGTCAAAGATGGGTACAGTTCTTAAAGCTACACCCCCTATGGGAAAATATCTTAGGAGTGAATATGATCAACTTTTATTCAGGATCACCTTATTGTTTGCTGAATCAGATTGGAGAGTCTTATTCAGCTGAATAAATACCAAAAAAATACCAATAAGGTAGTTGTCAGGTATTTATTTGGTTTGATGTAGTTGAATGGACATCCCTAATAGTGACCACTTGCCAATCAATTTAGCACTAAGACTCCAAAACCTCAGTTTAACTGAGAAATTCGACATAGAGCTGTCACAGGCCTCTAATTATAGCAAAATCAAATGGTCTAATAATGTAGCTAACAAAACAAAATGGTCTAATAATGTAGCTAACAAAACCAAGGCCAGACAGGATTGATCAACTTCATAATAAACTGGTTATGACTAGTCACTCCAAGGTAGCCTTAGATTGTCATACACAAATCATCAATGGTTGGCAAGATCTGTTTGTTTGTTTGTTTGTTAAAAAACAACAACAACTCTGCTACAGATCACCTGATGTCAAAACTATTCTCACAACCATGGTTTGACTGTGAATGCTGGGGAGATAAAAATTGTAACAGATAAGTTTTCTTCACAAAATGGTGTTCCCAT
This sequence comes from Gekko gecko, assembly GCA_029375565.1. Taxonomy (NCBI): domain Eukaryota; kingdom Metazoa; phylum Chordata; class Lepidosauria; order Squamata; family Gekkonidae; genus Gekko; species Gekko gecko. Next base: position 147,272,874 of record JAPDNY010000003.1, on the reverse strand, counting down.
ATTCCACACAGGTTGAAAGTTTTTCAGGGTAAGGTGGCCCTGCAGCTCATGTACAGATCACAGGTTTTCCTTACTCAGTTTAGAGGCAGGCCTGGTATCATTAGAAGCACAGGCCTGATTTTATGCTATATGCCTCTATCTTAGGCTACATTTCTGGCCCTCTGTCTGGACTAGTTCCCTTAATCTTTTCAGATTTTTTTTTTTTTGTTCAAAGTAGGTGAGAGCAATTGAGGACAAATTGTCACTTCTTGGTTCCTCTAGTGCAGCATTGTTGAATCTTGGATACCAAGGAGCTAAAGCCGTAGTCAAATAAAGATTATGGAATATCTCCCTTCAGATAGACAGATCACATATCTATTCCATCCTAGCAGTGGGGAACTGCAATCAAAATTTTGTTCCAGCCAATTACCTTCACTTGCTGGAATTTCCTAAGCATCATAGAGCCTTCACCATGGCCCAACTCAGCGTGTTATCATCTGCCTTACTCAAAGGGAGATATGCACATATTCCATATGTAAAACATTTCCATCTTTGTCAATCTGGATCAATAGAGACAATTGAACATGTCCTTTTACAATGTCAGCTTTCCCAGAAGATCCAGATGTCATATATTACTCCATTTACATCCAGGTCTAATTTACATCCAGGAAGATCTAATCAATGTTATACTTTTCTGCATCTTGTTGATCTCTGTATCGAAATCACTTCCAAGGTGGTGAGGTTTTGTGCTTTGGCATGTTTAATTAGGTAGCAGAGGTTGATCTTGTTTTAATGTACTTATTCTAACTAACACATTTTACTTATATTTAGTTTCAATTTTAATTCTAATGTATTTTAGCTACGAATCTTGATTGTAATAAATTTGACTTGATGGCAGAGAGAGAGAAAATGAGTGAAGTAATGTAATCTGTTCTTTCTGATAAGAACTAGAAGAAAAAAATAAACCCCTAACTGCACCCCTCCAGCATGTATAACCCAAATGTATTGGCCTGTTTTCTAAAAGATTCTTCAGCACTTTGAATCTTATGTTCTTGATTCTGTTTTGTTTTTTTGCTAATAAGATTGCACACCACAGGTGGTGGTCAGGTGACAAGAAGTAGTTCTGTTTCATCTGGACCAAGTAAAGCAATCTGTGGAGAGCAAAGTACTTGCTAGGAATTAAATCAGTGACACTTCCACATGGGTGCTGCCTATATTATTTTAGTAATCAATGAATTAAAAGCAAGGGATGTCACTCAGTGGTAAAACACATGCAACATATATAATGCTGCCAGGCCTCTCACTATGGCAGGAGGTCTCCCACTGGCAGCCCCCTTTCCTATCACCATTCAGAATGGTGATGGAAGAATAAAACAAAAACAAAAAAAACCCCAGTGATATCACCAATCTTACTACGTTACCTCTGAGGAAAAGTCAGAAATTACGTATAATAGGGTAGCTCCTTCCTAACATGTGCTACCTGGTACCTCTAACTAGAGATGCCAGATTAAATGTTGAATTTTCAGCATACAAAGCACATGCATAAGGTTTCTTGGCCAAGCCTGGCAATTGGTAGGATGGTTGGGGGTGAGGGCATATGAAGTTGATGTCATTGCCAACATCATTATGTCACTTCTGGGGAAAACTTGGAAGTGAGGTTAGGGTAGCTCTAGGAATTTCTGTTCTTCAAAGTGGTGAACAGAAGCCCTCACAAGTGCCTGCTCAGAACACAAGTGGTGTAATGGAATCCCTCCCCCCCATCAAGCCACAGCTGTCTTATGGTGACCCTGTAGGGTTTTCAAGGCAAGAGATGTTCAGGGATGGTTTGGCATCACCTGTCTCCACATCAGCCCTGCTTAACTTCTGAGATTTGATGAGATCATGCTAGGCTGGGACTATCCAGGTCAGGGCCTTTCCTCTATACAACAAACTTATTTTCATTAAAAAATTATGAAATAAAATGAATAATAATAATGGCCAGAAAATAGATTCAGGTGGGTAACCATGTTGGTCTGAAGCAGCAGAATAAACTTGGCCTTGAATGTGCCATTGGATCCAAACTTTGTATTCAATGGCCAGAAAAGAAAAGCAGACAGTGAAAAATTTCTTGTGTTTAACTTTTGTAATCATGACTGTTAAAAAAATATTCAAATTCCAACACACTATTCCACCACAAGAGTGAGCATGGTGTAGTGCTTAAACTGTTGGACTAGGATCTGGGAAATACAGGTTTGCATCCCTATTCATGCCATGGAAGCTTGCTGGGTGACCTTGGACTAGTCACATTACTCTCAGCCTAGTCTTGAACTAGATAATCCCAGGATAGCCTGATCTGCCAGATCTCAGAAGCTAAGCAGGGCTGACGGGGAGGCAGGCAGTGGCAGACCACCTTCAAATGGCCTTGAAAACTCTACAGGGTTGCCATGAGTCAGCTTTGACTTGACAGGAGAAAAATTCCGTCATACTACTCATGTTCTGAGCACCCCACTTGGGAGGGTTTCTGTTCTCCATTTTGAAGCCCAAGAAATGACCATCCCAAATGTCAACAAAGCATTTTTTAGAGATAGGAGTCTGTCTTTGTACTAACTTTACTAACTAACACTAGCCAAAGCATCACAATATAATGATCACAAGCTTCATCAGACTGGATGTTAAGAAACACACTACTCCCAAAGAAGATGCCCCCATCCTCCATTGTTTTCAAAGGGCTAGAGTCAAATCAGAATATCTTTGCTGTAGAAACCGATTTTTGCAGCTCAACAAAACCAGTGCAATGTACAGAGTATCCAGCATAATCTTAACAAAGGTTTGCTACTATACTACTCTTAAATACATTCTGTCCCCAAGTAGGATAAGGATGAGAAGGTCTTGAGAACAGGAAGTGAAAATAAAGGGGGAGACACAGAAAAATTAGGTGAATGAGGAACGTGTCAAAAAGGAGAGAAATTAGGACAGGGAAAGGTTGTTTTAACTTGTTGCAACATCCTATCTACTGCTTTGCAAGATCTGACTGAGCTGGGTGCAAGGAAAGAGAGAGAGAAAGGCTAGACTATTGGATAAAATAACCTGCAGGCTGGCAATTACTGTAGCAGCTATCAGCGCAATCTGTTAAGGAAGTTTGCTTGAGTCCTGGAGAAAAGGGAAGCTTAGCTGATCCTAGTATGCTTTTTGCTGTGTTCAGACTTCCCTGCACTCCTAGTGGCTGCAATCAGAAGTGCATCTTAAAAATAAAAGGGAAGACAGTCAGCTGGAGGCAACAGGATGACACTGGCTTTGAGGGCACCCTTAAAAGACCTTCCTTAAGTTGCACCTGGACCACCCCTACCCCTTGGTACCCCACTGGATCCACCATCGGGCAACCTGTCCACTGCCTGATAAATGTATCCCCCAACCTACCTGCTGGGGAAATGAAACCATGAGGTGACAGGGCTTGGGGTCCAAGGGGGCACCAACTATTGCATGGACCCCCCTGCCACCTGGTGGTGGGAGCCAGCTGACAGCCCACAAACTGTGCATGCAGCTATATAACTCCACCCCCACAACCCCTTAAGGGAGTCCCCAAACCAGGGGAGGTGGGCATGCAGGTATAACCTTCCCCTCAACAGATCTGTCCCAATGCCCCAAACCACCACAGAGTGGGGCTACCCCCAGGCCCCACTCCTACCAAAACTCCTACTCCTGAAGCCAATCTAGCAGACTGTTCTAGATACCATGGACCCAGGTATCCATGCCACACTCCAAAAGGTATACACCACCTGCTCTAAAGACTCTAAGAAAGGAGAGAGTTGGCAAAGCAAAGCTTTTCATAGCAATCTGGTTCCATGAACTTTTAAATGGCTTAAACTAATGATCTATGTGTAAATTATACTGAGGTGTTTTTCTTATTAGTTTTTTTATTATGTTTTTGTTAGAGGGTAGACAAGAAATTTCCAAAAGAGACTCATCGCTCCAGTAGAGGCAGTCATCTCCACTCAGACCAATCATTTGCTTTTTCTTTACACTCCAATAGTATATGTGAGAAAAGGGAGCATGGAAGAAGTGCTCTTTTTCTTACAAAGCCAACAAAGTATTGAAAAAAATATCTCCTTGAAATAAATTCCATACCTTACACAACCCACCTTCACTCCTTAAAGCAGTGAGTATAAATGATCACAGAGATTTGAATTATGATGCACTTGCTCATTGTTTCCGTCCATCAGAATGACCACATAGCATAGTAATGTGTGTAGAAATGAGATTGAATTGTCACTGTAGCATTTTTACATCTTTTTATAGGCTAATTAAACATCTGAAAATGCAGAAAGTCATCAGGTTGCTGTTTTAAGGAGTAAGAGCTCAATTTGCTGCATGTTATTACTCACAGTGAATGACAGTAAACACCACTGAAGCACAAGATTATTCTAAGATCAACACTAAAATTAATCAAACTCCCTTGATTAATCAAAATTATATATTATCAACCTGATTGCAATCATCTATCAAAGTATCATTTCCATGTGTAATTTATAAGATACATAATCAGTGGCAGGGAACCTAAATGAGAACGGTGAGAAAACATGTTAACTGGAAAAAAAATCAGATGGCCAAGAAATGACCTGCCAATGACAACCATTAGCAGTGCAATCTTAAACTGAATCACAGTTTCTAAGCTCACTGACTTCAGTGTACACAGTATGCTGTAACTCTGTTTAGGATTGCACTGACAGCTGCCAAGATCAAGTATTTCCAAGGAATAATTAATATGTGAAATAAATTACATGTGGCCTCAGATGTTTAGACTATCCCTCCCCCGCCAATGAAATTGTATATTACATTATCAAATTGATTCTCTTCAAGTGGTTTAAGTTCTTCCAGTTCTACTGAATGAAAAAAAAATCTAAAATATTATCAATTTATCTAATAAAACTGTTTCACCTCCAGTTTTCAGAAGATGCAATCTGGAACCAGTCATTGGTTCAACTTCTGGTTGACACATGGGCACACGCTATGAATAGAGTAACAGCCAAGAGCAGAATGGTTGTACTATGTTATCATCTGTGATGTGTGTGGACTCCTCAATATATGCAGGCCTGATTGACAGCAAAACTTTATAATTATTATTTGAACTTACACTGTTCCATTGATTCATATACCACCTGCCTTGCATGAAACAGACATTTTATATTTTCAGTGTGTGTTGCTATTATTTAGACCACTGAAGAAGGCCCGCATAGCCAAAACACATTTGGTCTAGTGGTCACTGTATGTGCAACTTATATTTGCTTCTGCATGCAATGTCTTAATGGATATGATGTTACACCTACTACCTCATTGTTTTTTATCTACATTCTACAAATGCAACTGGGTGAGCTACAGGAAGCTGCTTGAGAGCTGATTGGCTGACATCCAATGCCAGGCCCAGTTGCTCAAGGTCATCTTTGTTTCCGCCCTCACCTAGGCACAAATGACACCCCCAGTTTACAGCTGGAGTGAAAGCTTCTTGTATACAAAACAAAATGCCTGTGTTTCCTAATAAATATGAACCAAGTCTTTGCATATACACCTGCTGTTTCTCATCCAGTCATTTCTGCCTCTTCCCTTTTCTGGGGAAAATAAAAGGATAGAAACCGCACTCTCTCAAGGAGAAAATTTCTCATGCAAGAGACATGAGTTGTGCCCAATGAAGAGTTATATTATACTCAAAACGTGTAGAGCATAACAAGCTTTCTCAAGTGCTTCAATAAATAGCTTTTTAACATGTTATGAAGCTTGCTTCACTTTGTTTATTCTTTCTTTTCCTTAAGCTCAGGGAGAACACTGGTAGTCTCGCTAAAACACAATGAGCACATAAAACTGTAATCCTGTTCCATGTGTTTGAACCTGTCTCGAAGGTGAGAGAGAGGGGAAGGTAACAGATGTGTCTATAGACCCTGTTACCTGGGAGCAAGTTACTTAATGCCCACTTCCCCTATGAACTGTGGGGGAGAAAACAGTAACAAGGTTGTCTGGGAAGCTTGACCAGAAGAAAGAGATAACAGGATTTTGTTTGTTTTGTATTAGATGTTTCCTAACTAGGAAAAGTTAAAGGAGAAGGAAAAGAGGAAGACCCAACATGAGACGGATTGACTCAATCAAGGAAGCCATAGCCTGAGCTTTGCAACACCGGAGCAAGGATATTTTAGAAGTCATTAATTCATAGGGTCACCATAAGTTGATGACACACAACATTTGACTGTACCATTGTCTTCCAAAGTTAGCCTTAAAGCTTATTGCTATTTTTTTTTTTAGGCCCCCTGAAGGGGATTTTTTTTATTGCATTTTCTAATATCTATACTATGGGGTTCGGGGAAGGAATACTAATTTCCTACCTCTAAATTCTATGGGAGACGGGAGAGGGCAACTAATACACCATCAGCTACTGGAATGGGGAAGGAAGACTAAGACCCTACCTCTAAACATACTAATGGATATAGGGAAGGATAAACTAATGAGGTGACACGATCTGGTTACATAGATATATATCCTTGTCACCTAGTAGTACAAAAAATTGTTACTGCTTATAAAATTTTAACAAAGATTGGTAAAAAAAAAGTTAGCTGGTTAGTCAAAAACTGTATTATCAACAATTATCTTGGTTTTAGAGTCTTTTCTTCTTGCGTTTCTTCTTTCCTTGGGGTTTGGGAGTGGCTGCTTCTTTCTCTGATTCCGAAGTATATGGAGAACTGTAAAATTTAGAACTATCGCTTGATGAATCCTGTGAGTAGTATTCTTCATCTTCTTCTTCCTCCTCATTACTTTTTGGTTTCTTGTCTTTCCTGCATTGTGCTAAATTGAAGCATTGGTCCACAAACTTTTTTGCCTTAGGAACAGTATCAATATTATTTTTTTTTATCTTCATATTTAAAACTCAGTCCTTCTAGGAATAACCATCTGTAAAGTACTCCTTTTTTCTGTAGAGGGAGAGTAAGTTCCCTGTAGAGCCTCCTCTGCTTCCGGATTTCAAAGGGGGCTATCCTTCAAGATTTTTATCTCTTCATTCTTGATTTTTAAAAGTTTCCCCTATGTAGATTTCAGCACCAGATCTCTCGTAGACCTTCTTGTGAATTTCATGCATATTGCTCCCGGGATTTGGGGTTTTTTTTATAAAGTCTGGATAAATCCTGTAAGACCAATCCATCTCCTTCAATAAATCTTCCTGTTTATAATCCATTAATGGAGCAAGAGCCTCTCCTAGATGAGCCTTTAAGTTCTTATTCTTTTCCTCTGGCGCTCCCTGGAAGCGTAGAATGTACATGGATCTTTCCAGCTGGAGCTGTGTTAGTTGTGTTTTGTTGGAGTTCTTTCTCTCTCTGCTTCATCCACTCTTTTGTTAATAATCTCCATCTGTTTTCCCATCTTTTTTAACGTCTTTTCAGTTACAGAGGTTCTTTTGTCCATTTGAGTTAATTGTTTTTGCAAATTGCCCATTTTGGAGTTGAGACGAGTCATCTGTTCCATTAGGGGGCGGAGTGCGTTCACCAGCAGTGCAGACATATCTGCTGCTACTTCCTGGTTCTGGGAGGGAGTCGTTGGTAGGCTATTTCTGACCGATGTTTTTTTTTCCAATCCCGCCTTCCGCCCTCTCCCAGCCATAATATCAACAAGAAGTAAGTTTTCCAAAACAAAGTAAAAGTCAGCTAAATTGGCCGTCGCCTTGGAAGAGGCTCTCCTCAGCTCCCCAGGCTGAGGGTCTCCTACAGAGACCCCGGGAAGGTCTGGAACAATCTCAGACCCTTCCCATCAGCTGAGTCTCGGCTCCCCCCATCAGAGTGAGATGGGGTGCAGCCAAGCAGCGAAATGCTTAAACTGGAAGTCAAGCTTATTACTAATGTTGAATGAGTATGTTCCTTATCTTGTTCACAAAATGCATCTGATCCTCATTGCTCCTGTTTTCTGCCAGTTCTGCAGAACCCCTCTTCACACTATATTGATTGGGTTTAATGTGAACCAGCAAATATGCCAAAGCCTAAGTAAACTTGTCAAAGCTATATTTCTAGCAATAGAGGATCATGTCACTATAATTAAACCACCTCATAGTCATTTTCTTTGAAGGTCATATTTCTCTGAATCTCCTCTTACCTCCAAAATGGTATCTGTCTTTCTTGATTTGTCCCTGCACTCCAAAATTATGACTATATATTCAGAAAATTTACTTCAGCCTTTTAGCGTGGATTGCTGCTAATAAGCAGCCACAGTTATCAGAATTTGGGGCAAACTCACTCTGGCTCCAACCTTGGCCAGCATTATTGCAAGCTTTGTTTATTGTTACCCCAATTGGTTTAATAATTGATGGTTTGGGGGAAATTAACTGGTGACAGGCAAGTAACATGGGGCTCTCCACCTTTGTATATGGGAGTCCTTCCCCAGAGAACTCTCAAATAAACCAAGCTGATGTTCAACTGGTAGAATTTTTATTGAAAAATAATAAAGGGCAAAGCAGACTTAACAGCACATTGTACAACAAGCATACAAGACCCAGCTTAGAGAATAAAAGGAGGTAGCAGGGGAAATAGTGGTTTAGGGTAGGTGATACTTACCAGTCTTGTAGTTTCAGGCCCATAGAAGAGAGAAATGACTAGTGCTTTGCCCAGTGTAAAGTTGATACCAAGTAGACAGTGCATGTACTGAAGCTGGGCTCATGTATTTATAAGGAAAAATGTACCTTCAGGCAATATGACAAGTTTGCCCCTAAAACAATAGCTAAGTGTGTTTACAGGAAGGTTCCCAGAAACTTGGACAAATGGTTAATGGTTTTCCCAGAGGGAGATCAATGTATTGAATGGTCATTGATAGCCCTCCTGGAGCTAGGATATGGCCATTGATGTGCATTGATACAGGATGTATGACACTTCCAGGTGCTATGGATATGCTAACAGTGTTGTTGGTGCCAAGAGGGGAAGCCAGTACCAGGGATGAAAGAGGTACCATCAAAGTGGGGTGCTGTTTTCCTGAAAAATCCATTGTTGTAAAATATGCACTGCCTTTGGGTGGCTTATTTGCAATTCAGTTCCTGGGTTCACTTCCAGATAGTTTCTCTCAGGCTGGTTTTCTGCTTGGCATTCCCTGTGGGGTCATTCTTAGGCCAGGCAGTGTGTTAGATTTAATATCTATCTGGAGTGATTTTTTATGAAGGATGTCTGGGCTTGCTTTCTCTCTGGGGGCCAACTACTCATATTTAGGGGAGAGCTGACTGCTAACATTATGGTACACAAGGAATACCCATTCATTTTAGATGCCTCAGGGTATTCACCAATTAGCTTACCAGGACTATAGCAACCTGTACTATTCCTGACATACCAGTTTATAGATCCAGTCCAATGTCTAGTCTTAATTATGATTAACTACTAGCAGGTAAAAAAAGTTGACTTCTCTGTCAGTTTGAAAGGGGAGAAATCTTGCTTGGCCCCTAAAAATTAACCAGCTAATCCCTCTTTTCTGTGGAAAACATGGGTCAGCTGGCATGAAGCGAAAACCTGAAATGAGGAGAGACAGCAACCTTAAACTGCTGCTCCTAAACTCTTCTCCAATAGCTGTACTCCCACCCCTGTAGAAAAGACTAGGAGTGTACATTGGGATATACCCAAGCCCAAATGAAGCCTGTCATTAGCTGTTTCTGTTGGATCAGGGATGTCCAAATGACCCAAACACAGCTGAAATTTCAGAAGTAACAAAAAATTATTTCCTGGAATTTCAGGAATGTTTCCATTTCAGGGAAGCATGGGGTGGAGACAGAGTGGGAGGAAGCTGGTCTGCCAAACAGCTGTTAGTTTGTATCTCAGTCTTTTTGCATTTTAAAAGAACTAAAAACCATGCCTGCCCTAATCTGGATGGCCCATGCTAGCCCAGTCTTTTCAGATCCTGGAAGCTAAGCAGTCTGCAATGGAAAACCACCAATTTTGTCTTTTTCTTGACAACCCTATGGGGTCACTTAAGGTCTGGTGCAACTTCAGGGCACTTTCCAGCATCAGCCCTAATAGTTGATGGTAGATCAACAGCTGACTGGTAGGCAGGAGATCCATCTCTCCCCCCCCCATTCTTGCTGCCTTTCATGTGGGGTGGGGAATTGGAAAAATGGTTCTAAATTTTCAGAACCTGAAAATGTACCTGAAAAAAATCCATAAATGGTAATGAAGGTAATGTTAGGGGAGAATTCAAAACTCTAGTATAACTCCCCCTTTCCAAGTTCTATCTGAGAGACAAAACAAATTGATTCCAAGCTCTTCTTTATTAACAAAGCAGGTGATTTTATTAAGAATGATCATTCTGATGCGAGCTCAGTCCCTCTAACTAGTTAATATGATGGCCCTGTCCACTTCCTTCCCTCAGAGGCAAGATTTTCCCTCTGTTTCTTAGATTTTTTCCAGTATAAATCTTAAAATCTGCAGAAAGGGGGGGATTAATTAGTCTTTCATGTTACCTCCTAATAAAACTGTAAAAATCCCTAAAGAAAGTGATTTCCAAACTCAAAACCATCTTATAAAGTAAAGTTGTCTAAATAATCACTCCCTATGTAGCAGGACATCTGTGTAAATAAATGTTCAAGAAGGAATTATTATCAGAAACAGCACCCTATAAAACTAAAACTTAAAATTTGTGGCTAGTGTCTTATCTAAAGCAAGAAAGCCCCTTCTGCCTGTGTTCATCAAATGCAAACCTGGGGGTGTCATAAATTCCTGCTCCGGTGGGGCCTGGAGATGGCCCAGTGCCGTTGTCCTGGGCACCTTGCAGCTGCGAGGTGCCCAGGAGAGCCAGGGAAGGGGCGGGGTTAGAACACCCGCCCCTTCCCTCCCAGTGGTGGCGCTGGCTTTTCTGGGCACCTCGCAGCCACGAGGTGCCCAGGAAAGCCGGGGCTGCCGGGGCTGGGTGGGAAGGGGGCTTTTCACGGGGGGGGGGCAGGGGGCATTTTGGCGCCCCTGCAGGGCCAGCGCCCTAGGCGAGCACCTAGCTCGCCTAGTGGGCAAGCCGGCCCTGTCTGTATTTGTAAATGCAGTATGTCCTAGTGCTGAGGCCAATAAGCTTAGAAGCATATTCCCTTTCTGGTTGCTCAACAATTTTGCTATTAATCTCTTGCCATGCTCACATTTTTTACACACAGCTGAATGAACTAACTTTAATTCTATTGTCCTACTGTCACCAGCACTTATGATAAGAGTTGTTTTCTCAGTTCTATGGGAACTGAAGTTGTTTGGATTGATCATAATCCATTGTCCCCCACATGTGGAAAGAAATATACAGGATTAATTAAATGGGTTTAACTGCATAAATAGTTAAATCTCCATAACCCTTTGAGGTTCCCTTAAAAGCTTTTTTTTTCTTCTAAAAGAGATGGCAGCATTTAGGTAATCCTACCCTGGGCAGATTTCACCCAAGGGGGTGTTTCTGTGGTGGACATGTTGCCAGTGTGGTGGTTGCTAAAGCTGCCCTTGCAACAGAAAGTCCACAGAACACAAGATAATCTGGTTTCTCAGCCTTGTTAGCCATGGTTTCCCTTCCATACCAGGTACTGATATCATTACCTACACAGTTGTCATGCCTCATAATTTCCAACGTAGCATTTTTGGTGATCAAAGGGACCTTCTCCTTTCTTCTTTCCAATGGAAAATTGGTCAAGTGCAACCCAAGATCACAGCCTTAAAGACAAAAACAACAAACAAAACCCCCTATATCTCTATTATTCTGCTTCTTGAGAATATAATCGCCCTTCTTGAACTAATTGCTCTATGGCTTAGATTTTATTTTTAAAATGTCATGATATAGATACTTCCATATTTGCTGAAGCTGGAGAAAAAATATTTTTTTGTAAGTTGATATATGGTGAACAGAATTTGAAATTAAATGTAATACCTGATCTTAAGCTGGCTTTGTTACATTTTTATACAGCTATTGGCACATAATTGATATACATACAACAATGGCACATAAATAATAGACAATTTAAGTAATGAGATCCATCATATCTCAATATTGGTAAACCACAACAGAATTACAACTGATATGTGGTACAATTCCTTGTGGACTATAGCTGGGATGTAAAAATTAACACATCTAGTTAGATTAGCAAAAAAACAACAAATAAGTGTGGATGCTTTTTTAAGCTGTCTGGAACCCATTTGTATCTTTTGCCAACCAGCACTCAACAACTCTTTGACTACCTTTTAATATTAGGAATTTATATTAAAAAGTTGTGATTTAATAAACAATGCAGGTTTAGGTGAAAAAGCTGCAAAAAATCTTTCTCAAACTGTAAAACAAAAAGTATAACAATAATTGTAAACATTTTTTTCTTAAACTTTTGCTCTTTTTAGTATTTGCCTCTTCCCCCTCTTGTTTGTTACGTTTGTTAATATATGATTATAGCATTATTTTTTATCATCTTTTAATTTCAAGGTATGTTTGTGGAATGGAATTCATTAATTTAGCAACTCTCAGAGTAGCTTGACATGTGATACTGATGGGGAGAGGAACAGAAACCATTAGACAGTTGGACTTCCTGTTCCTCATGTCTGTCTTATTTTTTTCTCTTTCAAGTAGCTCAAAATTTAATTGCAGGACAATACCATCATGGAAATTAGGCTGCAGCCAATAACTGGAAACCAATCCTATTCAGTGACACAATCTGGACTCATTCCTTTACTTTATCCTTTTGACAAGTCACACATCCAGCTGTCAGTACTATGAAGGCAATTTCTAATGAAACAATTTTGATTCAAAAGAAACGTGAAAAGAATGTTTCCTTAATGAATGTAGAGACACAGTGACAAGACACAGAATGGTTAACTGGATGTGGGGCCTAGAAACATTATGATATTGATTTATAGAATGCATTTTAAAGTTACTAATATCCTATCTAACCTAATGAGACAGTTTATGCTTTATGCAAATAAGGATTTACATAATTTCTACAAACTAATCCTTAACTCATTTTCTCAGAAGTATGCCTTACTTTGTTCAACTGAACTTACTTCCCATGTTGGTCTGCAGCAGCAGAACAAAGTTTGAGTCCAGTGGCACCTTCAAGACCAAAAAAGTTTTATTCAAGGTATACACTTTCATGTGAATGCATACTTCTTCAAGTATCTGCCCAAATCTGGCTCACCTGGTCACCAGCCAAACCACAGGGAGTGGGGTCAGAAGTTTGCTGGGGCTGGCTCTGCCTCCAAATCTTCAGTCTTCGCTCTTCCTCTCATCAGGCAAAGGCCATGTTGCTGAGCTCCTCTATTTGGTTGGGTGGGCTGGACAAGGAGTGGGTTGGCGTTGGCAGCAAGTATCTCCGGCGGTGGGGGTGCGTCATTGTCCTCATCCTCAGGTGGTGGCTGGCAGTGGCCTTTGAACAGCATCATCATTTGAAATGACAGTGAATGGCTCAGCAGCAGTGAGAAGCACAGCAGCAATGAGAGGCTTCAGGGGAGAAAGTATTGCAGGTGGCAGCTGGCAGTGGCAGGAGGAGAGCAGTGGAGGCACAAGGCAGCAGTAGCCTTGTAGGTGCAGTAGGCTGTGGGCAAGCATAGCAGCTCTGGCAGCCATAGCTGCTGGCCAGGCACAGGCAGCAGCTCTAGGGGCTGGCCTAGGCATTTAGCTCGAGTAGCTGGTAGAGAACCCTAGGTGTTCTAGGGGGGTGATCTGGGCCAGTAGGCTCCTGGGCTTGCAGGGTGGGGCTGTTTGCGATTCCTCTCCATCCATGAGATAGTCATTTGGGGGTTGGCTGTTGGGGTCCCCTCTCATTAAGGTTGCCCCCACCCTTTTTCCTTAGGCCAACCTCTGCTTCCCCTCACAGTATTTGGGCTGCTTGATGGTGGGGTTGGCCTGGCCACAGTAGGATTGGTTGGGAGCATTTCAGCACTGCGTACTCAGACCTGGGATGCCCAAGCTAGCCTGATCTCTTCATAGTTTGTCTATGAAGCAGGGCCAGTTCTGGTTGGTATTTGGTTGGGAGACCACCAGTGTTCCCTCTAAGCTGAGTTAGTGAGAGCTAGCTCAGTTTTTTAGCCTCCAGCTCATAAATTTTTGTCTTAGCTCAGGAAGGGTGGCTCCAGAGCAAACTAATCTATGCACTAGCCAAATTGCTCGCTCACAACTTTAATGCCAGTAGCTCACAAAGTAGAATTTTTGCTCTCAAGACTCCACAGCTTAGAGGGAGCATTGGAGACCACCAAGAAAATTTGGGGTTAAGCCCACAGAGCGGTTAGACTCTTTTGCTGAGACCAGTTAGCCCCAGAATCTTCTTTAAACTGATCAGCTAGGGTGGCCATTTTGTGGTCAGCCAGGGTGGCCATTTTGTGGTCAGCTGGGGCAGTCATTTGAGTGACCAGCTAGGGAAGCCATTTGGTGAGCAACCAGGGTGGCCATTTTATTTTGGCACTAACAAAACATGGCTCCCAAAAAAGGCACAGGGTAGCAGCTGGCTCCTAACCCCCCCAATGGGCCTGCTCTTGCCCCTTGTTTGTCTGAGGATGGGGACATCACCCAGCAGACAATCGTGGACAGACTGCAAGCCTTAGAGCAGGCTTCAGGGGTTTCAACATCCTGCTCTCCACCTGTGGTCGCACAGGTGGGGAGGAAGGAATCTCACTTATCTTCGAACAAGCACTTTCAAGTTGACATTCTAACTCACGTCTTTTCTGGAGAGCAGGGCTCCTTCTTCAAGAAAGGGAGACAGCACAGCTGCTCCAAATGATCCTGGCACTGGGTGTTCCTCCTGGACTGGAGATCAGCAGTTATCAATTCCCTTATGTCCAGATCACTCTGGGTGATGTCTTTGGTTCGGGTCCTCACCCTTTGCTGCCTTCAGCTTAATATTTTGTTTCTCACCAAGCATGTCCGGGGATTGACAATGGGGTGGCTGATGCTCTCGTAAACAGATGGAGAGATTCCATCAGCTGGCCCCAGAAGCCAATGTGCAGCTGGTCTGAATACCTCAGGAGCTCTGGTTGGTTGGTTGGAAGGCAGAGGTGCACAGGGCAATGGGCCTAGCCATCACTCCCAGCATGAAGCAGGCTTATGACCATGTGGTCTACCAGTTTTCTGAGTTTAGGCATGAAGTAGGGTATGCTAGTCATTGGCCAATACTAGTGGATCACCTGGTGCATTTTTGCATGGCTATGAAAGGTAAGGGGTTTGTAGTTAGCTCAATCAAAGGACTGCTCTCTGCGTTGGCTTATGCCAGCAAGGCTCAAGGGATGTTGGATGTTTTGGGTGATTTCAGAGTTTGTAGGATGTTGGAAGAGTGGACACACAAAATGGGGTTCTGCCCAGATTGTAGGCAGCCCATTTCTCCCACAGTGTTGCAGGGTTTGCAGGCTGTCTGGCGCGATGTCTGTTCATCAGCTTATGATGCATGTCTTTTCCATGCTGCGGCCCTAGTTGCCTTTTGGGGGGCCTTTCGCATAAGTGAGCTGGTTGCTCAAAGTTGGATGGGTCAGGGCGTGCACTTAATGTCCAGGATGTTCACCTGGAGGGGGATAAGGCCTATCTTATGGTGAGGCAGTCCAAGACAGACCAACAGAAACAGGGGTCCTTAGCCACACTCGGCGCGTGCTCAGAAAAAAAGTTGTGCCCTGTCTCAGCACATCCTGCCTATTTGGCTGTTAGGGGTTTGGAGGGCGGGTTGTTTTTCTGTCATCAGGACAACAACCCCTTAACCAAACATCAGTTTTGGGCTGTCACATTTGCTGCATTGGGCAGGCTTCGGCTTGCTGAGGTGGATTTTTGCACCCACTCTTTTTGTATCGGTGCTTATACACTGGCAGTTATGGGTTACCCAGCCCAGGACATCCAGTGTGTGGGTAGATGGCATTCCGTGGCATACAAGGCCTATGTGCGTCCCATGGCAGAGCCTTGAACTAGCCCCTGTGTGCCGGGTTATGTTGCATTTTATGTTCCATTGCTCACTGTTCTTTTGTTTCAGGTCCTGTTGGTCAGCTGGAAAGGTGGAGGATTCTTATCTGCAGGCACAGTTTTATATTCTGGGCTGCTAATCGAGCTAGGAGGACTCCTATGTGCTTGCAGTTGGGCCTCAGCTGGTGGGCTATGGTTGAGTGGCTGGGGTGCTGGGGTTTGCAGTGGCCAAACCTTTTGCATTTATAGTTTGAGGTTTGCTCATGGCTGGGGTAGGGTGGCTCACCCTATTCCACTTAGCAAGGGAAGGGTCGTGATGACCCTTGGCCCTGGCTATGCTGCTACTTTTCCTAGCCCTTGCCATTTCTTTAATTGTTGTTAAAAAGTTAATAAAGTGACCCTGTAGTTTTCCCAATACTGGAGTCTGACTCTTTATTTCAGCTTGGGGAGAAAATATACATATTTGTTCCATGCAAGCAAGGGGATGCCTTTGTATGGTACAGCCTTGACCCATATATACCAATTTGGGCAACAGTTGGGACTTCTCACAATTTGCATATAAACGTTATCTCATATATTTATCTTACATGGGGATTAAATTTGTATTTTCAAAACTTGGAATTCTTATTTTATTTCAACCTTACCTTGAAATGAGATCTCCTAATTATGTCTAGGGAAGCACAAAAATAAGCACTTAAATATTTAGATTATTTTAATGGTTTATGTTTATGTATTTAGTTCATATTGCTGGTATCATTTAAACAGTTTACATTTATTCATTTGAGAAAGAAGTCTGATTTCATTACATGATGAGCACCAATAGGTAGTTTTTTCAGCTTAGAAAATCAGGATACTCATTTAAGTTTCTAAATAGAGATGTAGCTACCTAAATTTGATTATCTGATTGCATTTCATTGATTATGTATATTGGCTTTGACAGACAGCCTTGAATTTAGACTAATTAATTTCAAGAATATTTCCTAATTGGGACCGAACTCAAATCTTTATATTCCATACTGGCTTAGAATAGTTGGTGAACAACAGTACAATCCTATGCAGGCTCACTCCAGTCTTAACTCCTTGATTTCAATAAGCTTAGACTGGAGTAAGTTTGTAGATGAAAGAAGGTGATGACTAATTACTCACCCTTTCTTTGATTTTAGTTACAATAAAGTAAGATGATATAGCAGTAGTTAGGTACAGATTAAGACATAAGGTGTTCTATAACGTTATCACTAAAGATCCTGGGTAATCCAAATGGAGCCTATTATAATTAACTGTAAAACATACTGCTTGTTGTCCTCCCAGTGTACTTTGAAGACAATTACAACTTTGTCACGTTGAACTATATCTTCATGCGGCATCTTAGTGTGTAAGTAAGATTTATATAGAGTTATACATGATGATGCAAGGCAAAATTAAGAATCCAGCCCCACCTGGCAGACAGCCAACAGCTGTGCTGCTGGGGCCCACCTTTGCTGTCCCTGTAGGAGGGGGAGCAGGCACGAGGCTAATTATAGCATCCAGGCCCTTGGGGGCAGGTGGAGCTGGTGCATTTTAATGGTTGTCTCCACTCACGCCTTCTTCAGTTGCCGCCTTTTCTTTGGCCTACCCTCCCACCCTGATCACTGTCCATGCTTTGGCTGGTCACCCATTGATGGGGGCCAGGTAGGAATTTTGGATCCCCAACTGATTGGCTGGGGTTGGGGATGCTTTTTTACCTACCTTGTACAGTCAGTTAGTGGGTTGTGGAATTGGCATATGGCGGTGCTGTGTGTTAGGTTGGTCACTTTAGCTAGCGGGATGAGAGCTGGTTAGTGATAGGCGGCTAGGAGAGCACCAATTACCAAACCCAGTGTGGGGGCTAGGAGTCTGGCCCGATTAGCCTTTGGCTTACGTGACCTATGGTTCCGAGGGCAGACTGTCTTGGGGCAGCATGGATTTAGACTCCATTTAAGTTGTATGGCTCAGTGGTGGGATCCCCATGGCATTGCCTGTTTGTTGGCCAGATGGGTGTGAGCCAAATACACTGGCTCAATCTGGGGCTGGGTGGCTCCCTGTTATACAGATAGGGAAGGGTCAGGAATGACCCCTGGCCTTTGCCATGCTGCAAGACGCTTGATCCTTCCCATTGAGTTACAAGTTAATATGTAAAATAAAGTGGCCCTTAGTTCATCCAATCCTTGGTGTCTGACAATTTATTCTGAATGGGGAGGGGGCAAAGTGATTTATCTTCTAGACAGCTGTGTTTTCAAAGGGAATCTTATTAGACTTCTTAGATGCCATTACATTTAGTTTGATTAAATAAATTATTATATCAGTCTCAACAGACTGAATTGTCAATGTAGGCTAGGTATCAAGAATTACTAACCCTAATGCAGAATCAGAAAATTAAAAGGCTGAGTTTTTTTTTAAAAAAAGATAATTCTGGGTTCAAGATAACTTAAGAACATAAGAGAAGCCAATGTTGGATCAGGCCAATGGCCCATCTAGTCCAACACTCTGTCACACAGTGGCCAAAAATACCAGGTCCAGGACATTAGAAGCCCTCCCACTGTTGCCCCCACTGCCAAGCACCAAGAATACAGTGTATCACTTGGCCTAGCCTGAGAGTTCCTATCTATATCTAGTGGCTAATAGCCACTGATGGGCCTCTGCTCCATATATTTATCTAATTCCCTCTTGAAGCTGTCCATACTTGTAGCCACCACCACTTTCTATGGCAGTGAATTCCATGTGTTAATCACTTTTTGGGTGAAGAAGTACTTCCTTTTATCTGTTCTAACCAGACTGCTCAGCGATTTCATTGAGGGCCCACGAGTTCTTGTATTGTGAGGTAGGGAGAAAAGTACTTCTTTCTCTACCTGCTCTATCCCATGCATAATCTTATAAACCTCGATCATGTCACCCCTCAGCCATCGTTTCTGCAGCCTAAAAAGCCCCAAGCACTTTAACCTTTCTTCAAAGGGAAAGTATTCCAACCCTTTTATCATTATCCTTTTTGAGGTGTGGTGACCTCAATTTCCTATTTATACTCACTCTCTGTTTCCAATTAATTAGCCAGTTTTTGATCCACAAAAGGACTTGTCCTTTTATCCCGTGAGTATTGAGCTTACTTAGGTGCCTTTGATGAGGAACTTATCAAAAGCCTTCTGGAAGTCAAGGTAAACAATATTTATTGGGTCTCCCTTGTCCACATGTTTGTTTACTCCCTCACAGAACACAAACAAGTTAGTGAGTTGAGATCTTCCCTTACAGAACCCATGCTGAGTCTGACTCAATAGTTTTTGTTCATCAATGTGCCTACTAATTCTTTCCTTAATAACAGTTTCCACCAACTTACCCGGTATCGATGTCAGACTGACTGGCCTGTTATTTCCTGGATCTCCCCTGGAACCCTTTTTAAAGATGGGAGTGACATTTGCTACCTTCCAGTCCTCAGGAATGGAGGCAGATTTTAACGAAATATTACATATTTTTGTCAGGAGATCCACAAATTCACATTTGAGTTCTTTCAGAACTCTCAGATGTATGCCATCTGGGCCTGGTGATTTATCAGTTTTTATGTTGTCTATCAGTCACCTCAATCTGACTCATGTCTTTTAACACCCCTCCCGAAATCAGTGTGGAGTGGGCAAGCATTCAGCTTCTCAGCCACTTCCCTATCATCCTTCACTACTCCTTTTACCCCTTGGTCATCCAAGGGCCCCACTGCCTCCCTGGCTGGTTTCCTGCTTCTAATGTATTTCAAGTTTTATTGTTGGTCTTTATGTTTTTTGCTGTGTGCTCCTCATATTCTCTTTTTGCCTGCCTGATCACAGGCTTGCATTTTATTTGAAGAAGAAGAAGAAGAAGAGATTGGATTTATACCCTGCCCTTTACTACCCAAAGGTGTCTCAGACTGGCTTACAAACTCCTTTCCCTTCCCCTCCCCACGACAGACACCCTCTGAGGTAGGTGGGGCTGAGAGAACTCTGACAGAAACTGCTCTTTTTTCAAGAACAGCTCTTATCAGAACTATGGCTTGCCCAAGGTCATCCAGCAGCTGCAAGTGGAGGAGTGGGGAATCAAACCCAGTTCTCACAGATTAGAGTCCACGCACTTAACCACTACACCAAACTGGCCACAGTCTGTGTTCCCTTTTATCAGCCTCACTGAGACTAGCTTTCCACCATGCAGTCTTTTTTCTATACCTTTTTGTGCCTTTTCTAACCTGTGGTATATATCTTTCTGAGCTTCTAGGATTGTAGTTTTAAATAGTCTCCAAGCTTCCCCAATGGTTTTGACCCTTTCTACTTTTCCTTTCAGTTTCCTCCTCACATGTCCCCTCATATCAGAGAAGTTACCCCTTTTAAACTTAATAGTGGTTGTGTCAGTCTTTTTGGGCAACTCTCGATTTATACAAATGTTAAACTCAATAACATTATGGTCACTGTTCCTAAGTGGTGCAATCACTCTCACCAGGTCTTGGGGATTACTTAGGACTAAATCCAGGATTGCCTCTCCCCTGGTAGGTTCTATGACCATCTGTTCCATAGCACAGTCATTGAGAGTGTCTAGAAAGTCAATCTCTTTTTCCCAACTTGAACACATATTGACCCAATCAATGTATGGGTAGTTAAAATCACCTATTATGACACAGTTATTTCATCTAGCTGCTATCTTTAATTCATTCATCATTTTATAATCCTCTAACTTTTGATCTGGTGGGCGATAACAAACTCCCAGTGTTAAGTTTCCTTTTCAGCCCACTATTTCAACCCATAGCATTTCTAGAAGTGAATCAAATTCTCTTACCTTCTCAGTCTTACTGGATTGTATACCCTCTCTGACATACAGAGCCACCCCACCTCCAACCCTCCCCCCCCATCCTTCCAATATAATATATAGCCAGGAATCACCATATCCCACTGATTTTCCTCATCCAACCAAGTTTCTGAAATACCCACAATGTCTATTCCTCCCCCAACACCAAGTATTCCAATTCCCCAATTTTACCTCGGACACTTCTAGCATTTGTGTATAAACACCTATAGTTTCCCATGCATTTTAAGCCCACAACCTTCCTCTGGCTGCCTCGAGACCTTGCCAGGCAGTCCATATCTTTAGCCACAGTCTCAGTGGACAATTCTAATCTATTTCCTTATAGAAAAGTAACAGCTACCGCTTCATCTCTTTGAGATGAGCCATCCCAAACCAGAGACTTTTAATCTCCTGTTGGCTTTCTCCCAATATTCAGTTTAAAAACTGCTCTGCCACCTTTTTGATTTTAAGCTCCAGCAGCCTGGTTCCTTCTCGGGACAAGTGGAAACCATCTCTTGTGTACAGCTCCCTCTTGTTCCAAAAAACATCCCAGTGCCTAACAAACTTGAGCCCTTCCCCCCTACACCATCATATAATGCATGCATTGAGATTCCTGATCTGTGCTTGTCTCTCTGGCCCTGTGCATAGAACAGGTAGCATTTCTGAGAAGGCTACCTTGGAGGTTCTGGCCTTGAGTTTCCTGCCCAGCAGCCTAAATTTTTCCTCCAGGACCTCACAACTGTATTTCCCCACATTGTTGGTGCCAGCATGTATCACGACCACTGGCTTCTCCCCAGCACTATCTACCAGCCTAGAACACATGTAATCTCTGCTACCTTTGTCTAAGGATCGAATCACCAACTATCAAGAGCCCCCCTCCCTCCCATTCACCAGCTGAAGAAGAGGTCCCTTCTGAGGGCACATTCTCCTTATCTGCAGCATAGTGCCCTGTTTCCTCTCAACCTTCATGCTTTCTGACAGTGGTGGGGCTGCCAGATTCAGAGTGGGACATATTTAACAAGTCCCCAAGAGTCTTCTCCATGTGCCTGACTGTCTCTGCTTCTCCAGGTCAGCCACCTTGGCCTCAAGGGAGCAAAGTAATTCCCTGAGAACCAGGAGCTCCTTGCACCGAGCACACACCCAAGACTTCTGTCCAGTGGCAGATAGTCATACATGTGACACTCCATGCAAAACTGTGGATAGCCCCCAAGCCCCTGCTGGCATTCTGGCTTCATAATTGCTTTTAAAATAATAATTATATATAATCCCCCTCTTAAAATCCCTTGTTCTCCTTGTAGAAGTCTACTTACTTTACTGGGAACCCAAGGAGACTAGGGCCCTGGCTTTCTGGCTCTTCCTGGGCTTCTTACAGAGCCCCTAGTCTAAGAGTCCCTGGCAAGATGCTGCCTTAAATAGACACTTCCCCCAGCAGAGGGTGTGGCCAGCAGCTATTCAAATTCACCCAGGCACTCAATTATAGTCAAACAATGACCCTTTCACACCCTATCTCAAGCAGCCAGGACTCTGCAACAACTCACAACACACCCACACACTCCCAAACACAGTCCCCCCACACAGTACCCTCTCAGCTAAATCTCCTCAGCTGAAAGTAAATAAAAAACACTCACAACTCTAGGAGCTCTATCTCCTGCTCCTTCTCAGAGCTCAGGTGGGTCAGCTGTGATACAAGCAAATATTTTAATTTCCACTAAATAAAACATTATCGATGGGACACTTCACCCTTATATACCCCAGCTGTCCACTCCCACAGTGAAATCCTAAGGAGACTGAAACCCTTCTAAACCCATTCACATGTGAATCTGCTGAGAATTGCACTATCAAACACTTCAGAAATATGCACAGCCTGTTTTTCCTCCAAGTGGAGAAAAATTGGCTGGAATGTAAGAATATTGTTGACTCTTGATCTTCTGTGAAGCCTAATAGCTGAGAAGCAACGTTTGCAGGGTTTTCAGCAGCTGGTGGAAGATGGTTTGCAATTACACAAGAAAGTAAAGGTCATAATATTTCAGAACCTGTTAAGAGGCCATGCTAACTCTTCCTGTTATTTTTTGGTTAAGCTTTCATGATAACCTTTGCTTTCATAACCCAGTATCTTAAAGCATTTATCATTCACCTATTACATTAGTATGCATTAGTCATACAATGTACCACACATCCATTTAATTTTTTACAAGAGTAAAGTGTTGCCAGGAAGGGATTTGTCTTCAGCTTCAAAGGACTAGCAGACTTACAAGGCAAGCTATCACCATGAAAAATCATGTAAGACAAATGCAGAATATTAGACGGTCTACAAGTTGCACTGGCTGGACCATCTAATTGCTAGAGAAAGGAATGATGACTTTTGAAGTTAGCATTGCAAAAGAACAACACCAGTCCATGTGAGATGTCCTTCACTCTAGGGGAGTGGTACTCACTCTACTAATCGCAGAAAACTACATTCACAATCACCAACAGCTGAAAGAGCCAAATGTTTACTGTATACCCTGTGAAGCACAGATATACAATATTATAAGATGTAACTGTTAATATTATAGGTAACTATAATGTTAACCTTTTCAGTTACTGGAGCACCTCTGTGCAAGTAGGATTGTCTCTCCCCACTGCAATTGAGCCTCAGCCATTCCCTCTATATCTGCCATCCCATTCTCTGCTGAGCACAATGCACAAGATTGCCAGGCACAGCCTCTGCTGGGCAGGCTCAAGCTGAAGTTCTTGAACAGGTCACTTGCAGAGCAGTGCTAAGGCTCACTTCAGGCCTTATTGCTTTTTGTTGTGCTTATGCACGGGGAAAGATGCTGTACGTTGATTCCTGAAGGTCTGTGTTAAAGACAAAGCATAAGAACATAAGAGAAGCCAATGTTGGATCAGGCCAATGGC
Source organism: Gekko gecko (assembly GCA_029375565.1). Classification (NCBI taxonomy): domain Eukaryota; kingdom Metazoa; phylum Chordata; class Lepidosauria; order Squamata; family Gekkonidae; genus Gekko; species Gekko gecko. Next base: position 147,249,342 of record JAPDNY010000003.1, on the reverse strand, counting down.
CCATCCAGTCCAACATTCTGTCACACAGTGGCCAAAAATACCAAGTGCCATCAGGAGATCCACCAGTGGTACCAGGACACTAGAAGCCCTCCCACTGTTGACCCCCCCCAAGCACCAAGAATATAGAGCATCACTTGGCCCAGAGTCCCTATCTATACCTTGTGGCTAATAGCCACCAATGGACCTCTGCTCCATATATTTATCTAATTCCCTCTTGAAGCTGTCCATGCTTGTAGCTGCCATCACCTCCTGTGGCAGTGAATTCCAAGTATTAATCACTCTTTGGGTGAAGTAGTACTTCCTTTTATCCGTTCTAACCTGACCATTCAGCAATTTCATTGAGTGCCCATGAGTTCTTGTATTGCGAGAAAGGGAGAAAAATACCTCTTTCTCTACCTGCTCTATCCCATGCATTATCTTATAAACCTCGACCATGTCACCCCTCAGCTGTTGTTTCTCCAAGCTAAAGAGCCCCAAGCACCTCAACCTTTCCTCATAGGGAAAGTTTTCCAACCCTTTGATCATTCTAGTTGCCCTTTTCTGCCCTTTTTCCAAAGCTATAATATCCTTTTTGAGATGTGGTGACCAGAACTGTACACAGTATTCCAAATGAGGTCGCACCATTGATTTATATAGGGGTATTATGATAATGGCTGATCTGTTTTCAATACCCTTCCTAATAATCCCCAGCACAGCATTGGCCTTTTTTATTGCAGTTGCACACTGTCTCAACATTTTCAGTGAGTTATCTACTACAACTCCAAGATCTCTCTCTTGTTCAGTCTGCCAGTTCAGACCCCATCAATGTGTATTTAGAGTTAGAATTTTTGTGCATCACCTTGCACTCAGCCACATTGAACCCCATTTGCCACGTTGATGCCCACTCGCCCATTCTCAACAGATCCCTTTGGAGTGCCTCACAATCCTTCCTGGTTTTCACCACCCTGAACAACTTTGTATCATCTGCAAATTTACCCACTTCACTGCTTACTCCCAACTCCAAATCATTAATGAACAAGTTAAAAAGCATCGGACCGAGTACTGATCCCTGCGGTACCCAACTGCTTACCACCTTCCACTGAGAAAATTACCCATTTATACTCACTCTTTTGTTTCCTATTAATTAGCCAGTTTTTGATCCACAAAAGGACTTGTCCTTTTATCCCGTGAGTATTCAGTTTGCTTAGGAGCCTTTGATGAGGAACTTATCGAAAGCTTTCTGGAAGTCAAGGTAAACAATATCTATTGGGTCCACATGTTTGTTCACCCCCTCAAAGAACACTAACAGGTTAGTGAGAGAAGATCTTCCCTTACAGAACCCATGCTGAGTCTGCCTCAATAGTTTTTGTTCATCAATGTGCCTACTAATTCTTTCCTTAATAACAGTTTCCACCAACTTACCTGGTATCGACATCAGACTGACTGGCTTGTAATTTCCCAGATCTCCTCTGGAACCCTTTTTAAAGATGGGAGTGACATTAGCTACTTTCCAGTCCTCAGGAATGGAGGCAGATTTTAACGAAATATTACATATTTTTGTCAGGAGATCCACAAGTTCACATTCGAGTTCTTTTAGAACTCTCAGATGTATGCCATCTGGGCCTGGTGATTTATCAGTTTTTAAGTTATCTATCAGTTGCAGGACCTCCTCTCTCACACCTCACACCAATTCTGTAGTAGGTGTATTTTTCCTCCAGAGCCCCCAAAGTAGTGACATCTGCCACCAGTAATCATCACTTTGGGGAAATAAAGAGGACTTCATGTTCTGGTGGCTGAATTTAAGATTCCCCTCCCCTCCTTACCATATGCTTTGTTATGCAATGATTGGTTGCTTAGATAATTATTTTCAGGGTTCAGATACTGGGTATGAGTGGACTGTCAGGTGAGAAATGACAGAGAGGATGATGGCTTCTGTGAGAGGGTGAACCATGTATAGCTGATGGGCAGGGCTGCAATGCTTAAGCAAGGCTAATTGGTCTATTTAGGTAACATAGGGTTGCCAAACAGTATAGGGTAGGTACAATTTTGTTCTTGGTTGTTATTGTTTGCTGGAGGTGATGTCCTTGGGGTTTTGAGTTGTGGTGTGGTGTGGTTATGAAGCCATTTCTGTGATAATACTTGAATTGCAGAAATGTTCACCTAGTGACCTATCCAGATTTTTCTGATGGCAGCTTTTCCTTGGCATATTCTGGAGAACATTACTAAAGCCCTGGGCAGGACTTTCCAAGGACCCCTAAGTAATGGGAATATTGAAGTATGCATTAGAGGTGTGCCAACCTGCACCAAGGCCAGTCCAATACAAGAAAGCCCAGTAATGTTTTGTTTTCGTTCAAAGCCAAGGGCAAACCCAGAGAAACCTTATACTCCATTTCCCCAGGGAAGGCCTCAGAAACAGAGGGAGGGAGTTGTGTCCACCTTGATCCTCCTCTCTCAGAAGCAGCAGTACACACACCAACCATCACTGCCTCAGTGGAGGAGCCTTAGCCTAGGTGCTGCAGCTGCCCTTCCTTCATCACAGGCCCTCCCTTTCCCACCTTCCACCCCTGCAAAGAAAAATGTTTGCTTCATTATTTATGGTGCTCCTGTGGGTTCTGCTGGTTTCTGTTAGCACAGGTCTCACTATCCTACTCTACCCTTTCATTTCCATCAAGATGACAAACAGGTTTTGTGCTGCTGCTGTTTTAATTTTAGCATGCAATTTCCATTTGTGGTGGCTGGTGGTGACTCGGTGAACTTGAGCACACCACCTTCAACATCACACTGTGCTGCACTCCTACCAAGATTCTGTAGAGGTATGTTGGTGCAGGTGGATTCAGAATGGCAGTAGGGAGATTGGTGGGGCATTTCTGTGCCAATCCAACAGGTTAATGGCCCTGCTACATCTTTCTATTCTCATTTTAATTTTGGGAAGAGTGTTTTGCCACAACTTCCCAGCACAGACTGAGAGAGGATGCAGGCACAAGTATGTGCTCACTTCAGTCACCCTCAAATCCAGGACCATGTAGCCAAACAGTTGCAAGTTGACCTTCAGGAAGACCGACTGTTCAACAGTCAAGGGGAGCAGGCATGGAAGATGCAAGCAGACAATGTCACAGGCAATGTTCCCTCTAAGCTGATTTAGTGTGAGCTAGTTTTTATCAGTATCTTTTATATCTGTAGCCAATAAGGCATTTTGGGGGTATTTATTCAGCTCAGTTTATACTGAATGCACATCCTTATACTGAATGCACCCATGGAACATTTTAGGTATATTTTTATTTCTCAGAGACCAAAAAGGTAAAATTATATTTTAAAAGTTTCCTTTTCCTGAAGTTTCCTATGTCTCTGATGTCCACTGTCACAATTCTGTCTTTACAATGTGCACTCTGGTCATTGAACAACTGTGAAATTCAGCAGAAAAGAAAGCAAACCCACTAAGGGTAAAGAGATGATGAATCCTAAATGGAATGTAATTTGCAGGTCTCCATCCACAGATAGTTAACCACCTAAATACAAATGCAGTAAAAAAAAATGCAAGTTTTTGACAATTTGACAATTGGGGGATGATTTCTATTTTGATCAAATATCATTTCTTTACATAAATTCTTATTTTTATCAATTCAATATCTATTCTAACTCGTTATTAGTATTATGCACCTAGTTTACTTGTTTGTCTTCTCTGCTGATCAGCTGTTAAGCAAATAAGACTTTTTGGAGTTAAATGGTTTGAAAAGCCACCCTAATCTCATGGTTCTGGCAACCAAACTGAGATAAATATAGAGATGTGATCCAAATTTTTTTTTTTGAGCCACAGAATTCCAAGGAAAAGTTTGGCATACACAAGTGAATGCCCATTATGAGTGCCAGCCATTCTTCTGCACATTCAAAATTCCAAATGTTTCAGTAATGGCCACTTTTGATATTAGATTTTACATAAGGTCAGTTCACAGTTTTCACATACTCATGCATTTCACTGCCAAGACACAAATTCATTAATGCATTCTTCATGCCAGTTAAAGCTAACCTTGGAAAAAGCACAACCATTAGCATTTTGTATTTCCTTGTGATTGTTCTGTTGGTTGCATCTCTTAAGGCAGAATTATGAACACTTACCTGTTTATAATCTGCTGTCTCCCCAACAACCAAGGCTTATACCACAACAGATTCTCATAAGGCTCTTGTGAGCCACTGATGAAGTCCTGTTATAAAGAAGTCTTAAGCTAAGGCCATAAAAATGGCAAACATGTAAACTCAGTCTCTGCTGTTCAGTGTCAGCAAATATACTGCTAACCCTGTTTTTCCTTAGCTTGTTACAGTAATCCAAATAACTCACAAATATCTAGTATGAGTATCATGAAAATGTCCAATAATGGTTGGTTGCTACATGCATCATCCTTTTTAATATTAATTAAAACACTATGCTTGGTCTTGTATTGAAGTGTTCAATTTTATTTTTATTTATTTTTTTGCACTCCTTACAGATCCCTGCAATATGGCTGGATTTCTAGGAACTGCCAGTGGAACCTGATCCTAGACCTGATGGCAAATCATTACCACCTTCCCTTTGTTGGGAAAAGGCATACTGGGTGTATGACAAGGTGTATATTTGTTTTGGTGATCGATTCAAGGGTTTCCGCTTGATGCCTCTCTTTCTCTACAAGTGAATGGAGAATTTCTTGCTTCTAACTTCCTTCCAGAGTTTGTTCTTCTTAGGAGCCAAGGGGCAGCATGGATAGCTGCACCTCTTCTATGATCCAGTCAGACACAACTGCTGCCAAATTTGCGCACACACAGCCATTTATTGGGGCTATTTGCAGGAAGTTCTGAGTAGATAGATTTCTTCCTGATGGAAGTGGAATATTATTCAATAAGTAAACTTTCTCTTTTGACCATTCTCTTTTGACCTGGCCTTCTGTCTCCAATTTTGTTTTCTTAAGCCAAATGCTGTAAGAACAGCCACCCTTGCTGCTGTGGTGACTAACTCTGCTAATCAGACTTTAAGAAGCTATAAACCACTTTCATTTTCTAGCGCCCTTTTCCCCAGCAGCTCCCTAAACCAATGCTAGGGTTTGAGGAGTCTTGTGTACAAAATGGCACAAGGCATATAGGGAGGAGAAAGGAGGGAGAATTTGGCAAAATTGCCCTTCTTCCCAATTGTGTAAAAGAAAATCCTGTTCCAAATTATATATTTATAAAATGTATATGTCATCTCTTCAGAGAGCTGCTCTTCAGAGAGAGCTCACAAAGTAAAAGGAAATACAACAGAATTATTAAAACAAATTGTATAACAACAAGCTATATAAAGGTAAAGGTTCCCTTGCTCGAAAGCCAGTCAGATCTGACTCTAGGGTTGCGGTGCTCATCTCCGTTTCAAAGCCGAAGAGCCAGCGCTGTCTGAAGACGTTTCCGTGGTCATGTGGCCGGCATGACTAAACACCAAGGCATGCGGAATGCTGTTACCTTCCCACCGAAGTGGTACCTATTTATCTACTTGCAATTTCGTGCTTAAGCAGACCACAAAAACAGCTTTAAAAGTTGGAATGTTTTAAAAACCTGGTATGGCAATCTCATCCTCTTCTCTCCCTCACTCACAGGATTTACTCTTTCTTCTTCTTTCTTTCTTGCTGAGCAGTCCCTTATTTTCTTATTATTATTTCTCTAGCTGTCTCATGCTGTCACATTATTATATATTTTGCTGCTGGCCCAGCCCAGGGACTTGAGGGAAGAGACAAAATCACCTTCTTATCTTCTACTTCCGAAATGGAACAAGAGAGGCTTTGGGAAGTTTAAAACAAAATGCTTTATTTAACTTAGAAAAAAAAAGGTCAGGTGGAATCAGGGGTAGGATGCATGAGGGGAACAGATGATGAAAACTGCTGTAACTTTGTTATCACACTAACTCCAGATAGTTTGTTGCCCACAAGTAAGTGTTTCTGCTATACAATGGAGTCTTGAAAACTTTGATGAGAAAGGCTTTCTTTTCAGTTTCTGCTTTAATACTTTCTAAGTATCACTTTCTAGGTTTCTAAGTTTCACTGACACTTCAAGTTTAGAAGGCAGGAACATACAGCCCAGTTCCCCAAATCCTTCTTTATACACAAACCAGGGGTCACTCCTCTTTCAAGAGCGGTCTCCCTTTTCACTGGGCAGGGCAGGAATTACTTCTCTTAACTAGAAGCAAGTTCCCTTTCCAGCTTGAATGGGGATCCTTGTTGATCACTCCTTCTGCCACTTTCCCAATCCACAGTCAGTGCTAAAAATTCTCTCTTCTTCAACTGTCAGTTCCCAATTGTCATGTCTTAACTGATGCTCTCCACATAATTCTATTTGAACAGCCTGTTACTCAAAGGTTCTCAGACTCTGTTAGGCATTAACCCTTGACAGTCTGTCACAGCTATGTAAAGAGAAATGTTTTGGCATTTAAAAGACAGTAAAGTAGGTAGAAGATGAATCTCAAGGAGAATGGAATTCCAATGGTGAGGCAACACCACTGAAAAAGTTCTGTCTCAGGTCACCACCCATATCACCTCTGAAAGCGGGCTGGGGGCAAGAGAGCAGGGTTTGAGTAGTGGCTTTTATTTGGCAAGCTGTACCATATGAGTGGAGGCATTCCTCAAAGCATTCTAGTCCTGAGCCATTCAGAGCTTAAAGGTTTAGGGACTTAAAGAACCAATGCTCTAAGTTGTGCCCGGAAACATCCAATATGCTTCTCCCTCTAGTAGAAGAAAGGCAATTGGATGATTTCTCCCAATTCCCCTTCCTTACTGGGTGCTCCCCCACTAGCATTTTGTCCAAATAAGCTCTCCCTGATGTGCAGCACTTTTAAAAAAATATCTTAAAGCGAGGCAGGAAAATGTGATCTTCCATGATAGCTCATAGTATTCAAATATTTTATCTTCATTGCAGTTTGGAGGGAGAAAGTGGCCTTTCCTAAGGCCACTTAGTGAGTTCATGACAAAAATAAGATTCATAGTAAAACACTATAAGAGTTATGTGAGTTTAAGCCTATTATTTTAATCAGCATAGATTGAAGCAGTGAGATAGAACTTACTTATTTATACCCCTCTTTTCTCAAAGTGGTGTGCATTGTTCTCTTCCCATTTCCATGGTAAGAGAACTTGTTTTAGACTAGTTTTAATTACCAAAGTTAGTATCTTACCATGCCATCTTAAGCAGATTTACACCCTTCTGAGGCCATTGACTTAGAGCAAAACCAAAATGTTCCTGTTTTTGAAGAGCTGGATTCCTCAAAGCTGCAGCAGCTGTAGGGAATGACTTCTGGGGGAAAAGAGAGAGGCCAAATGGGTGTTGCAGTGGGAGGAAAGTCTCCATACTGGGGGAAGGGAGTTATTTTCCTGATTTTGCTGGTGTAAATGGATGTCACACCCCACCTGCCTCCCAGAGAGGATGCTACCATTAGCCATCATGCTACTGGTGTTGAGATCCTCCCCAGAGGCCTCAGAATGGGAGGGGAGGGGGTTAGCTCACCCCAGTCCTCTTCCTTCCAGCTGGAGCACCTTCTGCCACAGCTTTGGCACCCAGTATTTTCCTTCCCCAGCCTCTCTACCAGAGCCTACATTTATCCTTCAGTCTACCTTGTCACCTCTCAGAGGGGGGGTTATTCTGACCTCTCCCACTGGAGCCCATCTCACCCATCATCTTCAGGCCATCTCTATTCAACTGGGCTACCTTTCATGTGTGAGGGCCCTGCTGCCTTCCTACTGTCCCCCAGCTGGGGTCACAACTCTCCCAGTCCCAGGTGCATCCTGCCCAGGGAGGGATGGGGGTTGTACAACCTCTGGAGCTATGGCTGGCCTCCCAGCACTTTCCAGACCTACCCAGCCTCTCCTCTAGTGCCCTGGCCTGGGAAGTTTCAGCGTCGACCAGCTTCTTCTCTGTTGGCTGTACAGCTGCCTGCCCCCACTGTGTGGACTCTGTGGCTGGCCCTCGATGCTTGGGTCCTGCTGCAAGCATGGCCCACGCTTCCTCTACCTCTTTTGGCTCCTTCAACTGCTTCCTCTAGTCTTTGCAACCTCACCTCTGCGTACAACTGCTGCTGCTTGCCACCCTTTATGTTGTCTTGCCAGGGGGCAGGCTCTCCCAGAGGCTGGGCATGGGTGGGTACAGGAGGCAACTTATGGAGGCTCAGGGAGGGCATCAGAAGTATTCCCCCACAGCCCCACTGCTGGCCCCAGACACTCCCCCCTTTAGCTAGGTGTGTGGGGAAGCATCCTCGATGAGATGAGACACAGACCAAGTTCAGACTGGCAGTTTGGCCCAATATAGGCATGTTTCATGAATGGATTAAAGGGGCCAGTTCACACAGGCACAGCTGTCAGGCGTTCCCCAGCTGTACTCAACCCATCTTGTAACGCTTCCCTCCCAAGTTTAAAAAGTACCAGGTGAAAGTGGTAGCAAACCCTGGAGAGTTGATCCTGCTTCCTGGACATGTGCACGCTAAAAGCCACACGAACAAGCCACATTGTTAATTGCTACTGTGCCTATGTGCCTAGTTCGGCAGTTCGAGACTCTAGTGGCGCATGATGGAGTGAGCTCATGTCTCTGGCCCCAGCTCCTGCCAACCTAGTAGTTCAAAAGCAAGAAACTGCAAGTAGATAAATAGGTACCACTTTGGTGGGAAGGTAACAGCATTCCATGCACATCCGCATCTAGTCATGCCAGCCACATGACTACAGAGCCGTCTTCAGACTGCGCTGGCTTTTTGCCTTGGAAACGGAGATGAGCACTGCCTCCCGGAGTCAGATTTGACTGGCTTTTGAGCAAGGGAAACCTTTACCTTTACCTTAAGGTTGGTCCATCTTGGCTGGTTCAGCAATCACCAGATGTTTTCCTATTGTTCCAGGATTGAGTTGTGACTCCTCTTTGGCCAGTTTGGTCTTACCCCCAGGGCATTTCTCCATCTGTTAGCTCACCTGGGGCATCTGCCAGATGGCAGGAGGCCATAACTTCCCAGGGAAGCCAGTCTTTCAGGTCTTTAGTGTGTAGGTGCTTCTGCTGCTGTAATGACTCATCTTGTAGCTTTTGATGGGCCATTAATCTTTTACTCTGTCTGCGTTCTTGCAATTGCCTTCAGATCTTAGCCCTTCTTCTCTCTATGACTGTGGGGGGGATCTCGGGGAGTTGTGAGTGCCTCCGGAGGTGCCTCCGGAGGTGCTTACTCCCTGACTTCAGCCAGCTCAGTATTATCTGACTGGAATTCCTGAGTATCCTCTACTCTGAAGTCATCTTTTGCCATGCTGGACTCAGGCTCTACTCTTACTCACACTGGGCCCCAGTTGCCAATCAGACTGGTCAGGCTGCAAGTCAGACTGGTCCTCACCTAGGCTGGGTTCAGGCAGCAAGTCAGAGTCTGGCTGCACCTCAGGCTGAGGCTGGTCCATGACACCAAACCAAGGATCCCCCATGGAACTCTCCTGTAAAGGAGCTGGAAGGGTGCAAAGCCCATTGAAGGCTTTTCCTGATTGGAAATATTAAAGGGTCCACATAGAGGTCCCAGGCACTGGGCCAATCATTGGCCAGCTTGAAGAGCATAGTTTTCAATATATGTAGTAGGTTGCCACCAACAGGTGGCAGCATTCTTTAGAGTGATCAGAGCCCGTGGTCATTCTGGCAGCTGATAACTCAGGGCATGGAACTTCTGGCAGGGGGTATCCAGGATGACAATATACCAGTCAAGGATTGCCACCTCCAGCTTTGTATAGTCTGCTGCCTTAGCTTTCCTAATGCCTTCAGGGTTGCTTGTGCTTCCCCTGTGAAGTAGGGCCCCAATATGAAGGACCATTGAATGTGTAGCCACAGGGCCACCTCAGCAGTGTGCTCAAATGTTTCCAAAAACATTTCTACCTCTTCCTCCTACCTAGGCCCCCAGCAGGACCAATTTCACCTTCCTTGGTTGCCCCTGCATCAGAGGGTGGCCAAGTGGAGTCCAGGGCTTGACAGAAATCTCACAAGAGGGCAGCTTGTGCCTCATGCTGTTGCTGGGTCACCTCTTGAAGTTGAGCTTAGTGCTTCACCAGTCTGCCCCCACTGAATGGACACTGTGGCTGGCCCTGGAGGCTTGGGCCCTGCTGTGAGTGTGGACTGCACTGCCTCTGCCTCCCTCAGCTCCTCCAGACTCCTGTATCTCTCCACTGCCATCTGCTGCCCTGTTTCAGGCACCAGCAGTGGTACTAGTCCTTGCAGCCTCATTCCTGACTCTGCTATCACTAGCCGCCCCCATAAGTTGTCTTGCTGGGGATGGGCTCTCCCAGAGGCTGGGCATGGGTGGGTCAGCAAGGATGCCAGTTGCATTTTCCTTCCATGGCCCCACTGCCAGCCCCTGACAAATGCTTTCCACCTGAAAAGTACTGAGACTGGTAAGTGATTTCAGCTCTCATACTTTATTATAGGTGCAGAACAAGACAAGAGACCCCTGGCTCACAGGCCAGCTTATATGTTCCATGAACCCACTCCCCAAAACACCCCCCCACTCAGTGATAGGCTATATATAGTGGCTGAGAGTTCCATAGGTCCCGACCAGGACCCTAGCCCTCTGATTGGTGCGGACTAGAATCCGTTCAGGCTATTGTCTTCCAGAATGAAGCTTGGAGGTTTCACATGACCACGTGAAGACTTGCCTCGCACGTGTTCAGGTTTCAGTACATTACACCCCTCCCCTCATAGTCCGTACACATCCACACACAAAGTCCTTGAGGTATGCAGGTGCCTTCTGTTCCCGGCCGGAACGGTAGAGCTCAGGTGTCATGGCTGGGGTTGGTGCCCTCAGCTGAGGGCTGGTTGGCATTGGTGGAGAGGGCCTGGGTGGCGGTGCCTTGCTCAGGGTGTGTGCACTGTCTGCTGGCTGGGTGGCCAAGGGTATACTAGGCATCTCATCTGCAGGACCGGCTGTCATCCGTGGTTGTGCGGTGTCCACTGTCTCAGGGCCGTCTGGGTCTGTGAAGTCCTCTGGATCGAGAGGGAGAACTCACTGGTGCAGCTGATCAATGTAGCACCGGAGCAGCTGGCCATCCTCCATGGAAACTTCATAGGAATGAGGCCCCGTTACTCACACAACCCTCACTGGGATCCAGGGGGGCCCCCGGGCATAGTTGTGGGCATACACAGGGTCTTCTGGGAAGAATCCCCTGGCTGCCTCTTGTGTCTCAGGTAGGGGAAGGTGACTGAGGACATCCACGTGTCCCATGGCCTTCCCAGATCGATGGATGAGCGAGTAGGAGTAACCCACTAAAAAAATAGACCACCAGAGCACCCGGTGAGAGACCATCTGGAGCGTCTGGCAATTGGGGCCCAGGAGGCCAAGGAGGGGGTTGTGGTCCATCAACACCGTGAAAGGCCACCCATACAGATAATGGTGGAGCTTTTTCACTCCCGCCACTATTGCCAGTGCCTCCTTATCAATCTGCACATAGTTGCGCTCTGCCGGCGACAAGGTCCTGGAATATTACACAATGGGGACCTCCTGCCCATCCACCAGATGGTGGCCCAGGACCACCCCGATGCCATAGGGTGAAGCATCACAGGTGAGGACCATTGGTAGAGCCTCGTTGGGTGGGTGGGCGGGAAGCGCCTTCAGCCAGTGGGCAGTGGCTGTGCCGCTGGCTTTCTGGGTGGGTGGGTGGGCGGACGGGCAGGGCCTTCAGCTAGCATGCAGTGGCTGCGTGGCTGCCGCTGGCTTTCTCTTGGTTGGTTTGGGGGGGACGGGAAGGGCCTTCAGCTGGCGTGCAGTGCCTGCACTGCTGCTGCCGGCTTGGTGGGTGAGTGGGTGGGCGGTAAGGGCCTTCAGCTGGCATGCGGTGGCTGTGCCACCACTGCCAGCTTTCTGGGTGGGTGGATGGGTGGGAAGGGCCTTCAGCCAGCGTGCGGTGCCTGTGCTGCTGCCGCCAGCTTGGTGGGTGGGCGGGAAGGGCCTTCAGCTGGTGTGTGGTGGCTGTGCCACCACGCCAGCTTTCTGGGTGGGTGGCTGGGGCTGACGTGGGCAGAACTGCACAAAGCAGCCACTCAACCAAGCCAGTGTCTTCTTAGTGACAGTTCATGCCGCCAATCTATTTTGGTGCGCATAGAACTTTTTGGAGCAAAAATTCGATTATATATAAGGACAGATGAAAAACAGCCATCTCTAGGGTGGAATAGAGCAGCTGTTTAACAAAGCACAACAGTAATTGTTTAGGATAAGGAGAGTACTTTGACCATGGGAAGTGCAACAGGAATTCAAGGATAGATAACATTATCACTTCAGCTAATTTTTAGTCAGAATACAGGGATTATTAGTACACAAGCATTTTTAATTAATGGCATTTCTAAATGCCACAACAGGCTTACATTTAGGGTTAACACCAATCACCACAATACCTTATAAGCTTCACACTTCCTGCTCTTCCCTGTTTTCAGTTGCCCTCTGCTAATTGCAGCAATGGGGAGTTGCAGTTTTTACCTTTCAGTTCTGAGAATCTATTTCTTTCTATACAATTGTATGATAGCCATAAATTAGAATATAACCACTGATAAATACTGTGAGTGAAATTTTAAAAATAAAATGTTATAAAAACACTTTAACTATTTAAGAGAGGAGGAATAATTGGGTTGAAGATAGTGGACTTCTCACCACTAAGTGAGGATTCTTTCTCTACTTGCAGACAAAGCTTTTTTCTGACAGAAGAGGGCTCCTTCCACTCCAAAAGACTGTTCACTTAAGGGAAATGATTATTTTGTCCAACCCATTTTGTTCATCTGTTTTTTAAAAAAATGTATCTATTCTATTTCTAAATCAGCACATCTCACAGAAACATTATAAATTCTAACTTTTTAAACATCTAACCATGAATGATCAGAGAATTTAATACCCATTAAAACATGAACACTAGACTAATAAATCAATCAATCACTCCATGCCTTAAAAAAAAGTCTAAAACAAGATCTCTATCAGAGCACGTGGAATATACTCAGTTTCATTTTTTTCATATTATCTGTTTCACCATTAATTCTAAACATATCTGTACAACAGATAAATTTAATATGTGGTCTAGATGGAAAGAATGCTTATATGCCTCTGTAAGTAAGTATTCTGTATGTGGTATTCTTTCTTAATGGAGTTTTAAAATTCCATTATAATGTATTGGTCTGATGCTTAAAGTAAGGGGTTTTTTGCAAGCCTCTCCTTATGCTATAATCAGAAGAATGTGTATCAGAATGCTTCATACTGGCAGGTGCCATCATCTTTTGGCAGGAATGCTGAAAAAATAGCAAATATAGCACCTATGAACAGCAGCTATAAACATTGCATTACTGAGAAGTTCCACTCCAAAATAATAAAGGATATTTCAGATTCTACAACCAACCATTAATTATTGCAAGATCAAAAATAGTTACAAGTGAGGGCCCCACAAGGCCTTTCAGGGGGCATCTCATTCCCCCTTCCCTCCTTATTTTAACTTTCCCTTCCACAGCAGCCCCCTTTTCCTGCTTCCATCATTCCTTCCTCTTCACCAGCCAGCCTACCTTATCTGCCTCTCTGTCTTCAGCTTTCTCTCCATCTCTCCACCTGGCATACTCTACCCAGGTAAAACCTGGCTCAGTTGCATGGTGGGGAAGCGGCAAGGACTTGCATTTTCCCTTGAATCCCCTCTGCACACTATTTCCTCCTTCCCTACTCCTGGAAGTTCCGATACCCTGACTTTTTCCTGTTTCCTTCTCCCCTTCACAATGACTAACCAATGTAACTGCCCTCTCCTATTTTAGCTATATGTATTACTAATTAATTCATTTATATGTCACTTTTCTCTGCAATGGGGAGCCAAAGTAGTTGATACCATTCTCTTGGCCTCTGATTTATCCTCACAACAACCTTATGAGTTAGATTATTTGTATTTATTTTATTCTTCTATCCTGCCCTCCCCATGAATGGGTTCAGGGCCACTTACATTTAAAGGCATTATGTGCCAAAACATATTAAACATATAAAACCAGATAAAAACAAGTTAAAACAATCATATTATTACAATTAAAGTGCTTAGCATAGAATTGATCTTCCAATCACATTAAAGATGGCATCCTGTAGATGGACACGAGTCCCAATTCGGCTGCATCTGTTTCATGCGTTACTGTAGTTCAATCTCCATATAGAGCCAACCAACCACCCTGATGTTACTAACAATAATAGTTGGTGGTAGTGGTGGACGGCTCCTAATTAAAAGCCTCGCAGAAGAGCTAGAGATTAGGCTAGTAGTGTGTGGCTGCAATCATACACACAATTAGACCCAACAATGCTGGGCGGATTTAAAGGGTGTGATCAGACAACAACATCTGTGAAGTGTCCCGTTCTGCTCCACTGCAGAAATGGAGTTAAAAGACACTGGGGAAAATCCGGTAGTTATCGGGTTGCAACAAGCCACAGACGAACTTGCCCATGTTTGATTGCTACAACGTGCTCTCATGGCGTTGGGATGGTCTGATCAGGCCATCCTGACTCTGTGCTGTTGTTCCCCCCACCCTTCGCAGTATGAGCATCATTGCAAACTCCATAGGGAGCCCTTGGTGCAGAGATGTGATTCATCAATCCCTCAGTTAAGCACATGGGGGGAAAATGGCACACACACACAAAAGACTCACCTGCAGTTGTGTCTGATCACGCACTGATGGACTGTGCCCACAGCTTCAAAGGGAGGTGTGATCATGCAACTGCGGGTCAAATTCCTCCAGAGGAAATAGTCTCACTCCCCCTCTGTTTTTTCTGACATATGTTACTGCAACCTGTGACTGGCCCAAGATCACTCAGTGAGATTCCGCAGTAGATTGGGGATTCAAACTTGGTTCTTCCAGATCCTAGTCTGAAACTCTAATCACTGTAACACACTGGTTTTTGTGGGGTGGCTGCTGTTGAGGGTAGCAAGCAGCTGGGCCTGAGTAAGTCATGGAAGTTTTGTGGTAGCAAATTGCCTAGTGGTTGTTGCCAGTCCTGAGTCCAATGAGTCCTCCCTCAAAGATCAGCCTTGGAATGAGTCCTGACCCCTCCCCCTGCATTTTCCTGACAGAAACAAAGTCTTGAAGGCTGGCAATACCCTTGTGGTTGCCTAGCAATAGCCACTGATGGCATTAGTTTCTTAAAGCTTAAGGGGCTCTTTTTATCATTTTAAGGGGTTTTAAACTCCCCCCATGATTTTTTTTATTCCAGATTTTCTCCAAACCTGGTGCTTTTATCAGGTTTGTAGAAAGACCTGTCTTGTTTCTCCATGACCCCAGGCCTTTAAGTATCCACAGATAGGGCAACATTGAGATTTAGATGTATTGAGTTTTTATCCATGTTACAAATCTCACCTTGGAAGAGAAAAAAAAATACAACAAGAGATATAGATACCATGTTCTTTCCTACTTGGAAACTGAAGAACTGTCCATAAATTATACTGGGATAGAGTGAATGCACACAAAAGGAGCAGGGTCATGTAAACTCAGCATAATTTCCAAAGGACTATGCATGTACTTATCTCTCTCTCCAAATTACAGTTAGAAACCAGGAATTGATCATGCATAGGCTATTTCAACCAGTGCACTGAATGTAAAGGCAGGAGCAGTCAGAGAGCATATCCCCACTACGTCATTGAGATGATTGTTTGTTGACCAGAGATGTCAAAGCCTATTTGATTATCTAAATAAAAGAAGCTGAGGCATAACAAACTACTTTGTCAGAAGGCAAACTGTGACCATTTCCTGGATCACAGATATAAGTCTCATTTTGGTATCTGAATATATTCTAATATTCTAACACTATAAACAGGAGCATATTGGAAGCCAAGAGTTGGATCCAGTGGCAAGTATCAGCAGATGAAATTAGGGGAGGGGGATTTTCTCCCATTCCCATCTCCAGCTTCCCTCTCATGCTGTTCCTTCTGGTCCCCTGTCCCACCAAGCATCAGTTCAGGGTGCATTGGGAGCTCTGTGTTGGGAAGCAAAGAAATGAAGGAAGGAAGGAAGGAAGGAAGGAAGGAAGGAAGGAAGGAAGGAAGGAAGGAAGGAAGGAAGGAAGGAAGGAAGGAAGGAAGGGGTTTTGTATGGGTTCCAACCCAGAACCTAGAAGGCATGGATCTGGGAACCAGTTCCTGATATACTGAGGTTTTACATTCTCAGAAAAAAAAATATTCTGCAGATTACACTGGAGCTGTAGGCAGGAATATTCCCTGGGCAGTAAAATGGTCTCTGGAGTAAGCAAATCCACCCAGACTGGTCTCTGCTTCCCTTTCCCTGTATGGCTTTACCTTGATCCCAGGCTCCAACAGCCCAGCACCTATATGGACAGAGAAAATTGCAATCAAGCATATTTCGAGAGAAGTTAACATTACTATTAAGCAACATTTGCTCAATAAAATCCCATTAGTCATAGCAATGGTTAACATTTTGAAATACAGAAATCTATTTAAAAACTGTAGTCTCAGCCACAATTCATCAATAGTTTTAGGCTCATCGTATTTTCAGTCTCAGCCTACACACCAGCCTCATCTTTGCAATTATGCGGGTAAGACTATCCTACTTTCCAGAACTGTTGCAAGGATCAATGAGATAGTATATGCAAAGTACTTTAAGCACACAAAATGTGCTATATAAATGATGTGGATTTCAGTTAAAGCTATTGGAATTGTCTAATTACTTTTGAATGTGCACTGAATTTCTGTTCCAAACTACCTTAATCGCTTTCAGAATACTGGAACACAGGATATACAATCCATCTGTATAAAGAGCGACATACTTTGCTGTTGGTAGATGGAGAAGAATGGCCTTGATCTCTCAGAACAGTAATTTCCTCAGGAATTTGCTGGAGAAAATAGAGAAGAAGGTAACAAAGGGATCTGTGGTATGGATCAGCATGTGTATAGGGTGAAACTACAATAGAGAAAGGAAATGGCAAAACTGGGAAGGGATGTGGTAGAGGTTTAGAGCTTAATGAAAGTGGTGTGAATAGGAGATATCATTTACTCTGGTCTTATAAATATGAAACCAGGAGAGGTAAGCTTTGAACAAATAAAAGAGAGACCCTTTATATCAGGACTCCCTGATATGGTGCCTGTAGATACCATCTTTTCTAGTGCCCACCAAGTGTTTCTAGAAAGTGGGTGGCACAAGAGGGAGTTTTGCCCAGCAGGGCTTCTGATTGGCTGTTGGAGATCTGATTGGATTAGCAGGTTTTTTAAAAAGTTTCTTCAGCAGCAGCTGCCACCACACCATAAGGATCTTCAATATATAAATGAAGGTAATCTGTAGTGTATGCAAGAAAATATTTTTAAACAGTGTGTTCATTTTAAATTGCATCATGTTAAATAGAGCTTCTGACTGAAATGCTAAAGAGCCGTTATTAGAATTATGCCTAATCGTATTCCCTGACATTTTGAGGCTGTCCCCACCTCTTCTGGCAGCCATTCTTTGTTGGTTTTGCCCACCACCGTGTGTCAGAATTCTAAAGGTGCCCACAGACTCAAAAATGTTCAGGACTCCTGCTTTATATACAATAGAAAATTATTCTGCTGAATTTCAAACTATTGATTAAATGGCATCAATAGCACCAGTGCAACCTCATTCAGTGTTATATCAGACAAGTACGGGGATACAGGTACATTGATAGTTCTCAGACAAGACGATGAAGGAATACAACTTAATTTTTAAACCTATTACTTCATTTTCTACTTCTGTGTACTTCCTTAGAAACTTTGACCACTGAACATAGGAACATGATACTGGATTAAAACAATGTCTGGTCTTGCAACACATGTTGATTTATATCTTCCCTGGAGGAAATTGCAATTTCAGAGGGTGGACTCTATGGCAACACATCCCCAATAAAGCTGCTCCACTCCTGCCCTTCTCCTTGTAGTCAGGTTGCTTTTGCAGGGATTCTGGGCCTAGAGGCTTGGAGCTGAAGACAAAAGGCTTGCATCTAGTGCGCCAGTTGATCCAGCAAGGCAGCACTCTCATGCCTCAGTAGGCTGGGAAGTAGTTGGTCCCAGCTGTGCTGCTGTCAGGTATTGGACCTCCAGATGCTATACTGCACTCTGGCCAGGATTCTGCACTATTCTGAGAGCATTGTTGTATACCCATAGGGGAGTTGCACACAGCCAGTCTGGTGCTTCACTTCCTTTGTGCCATTTTAGCCTGGACCTTCTGCTACCACCATTCCTGCAGAGTTGGTGTGGGTTCTGAAGGACTATGGGCCCAGGTTTGTGTTCTGGCCAGTGAAGGCCTGGGGACTATTCCAGGAGCTAGTGACAAGGCAGGGTTGCCTCTGGTGCAGCTGGGTGATTGTCAGCCAACTCATCTGCAGTGCCAGGCCCTCCATTGTCTTCCTTGTCCTCCTCAGCCACTGGCCTAGGCTCCTTGGACTCCTCCCCTGGAGTCTCTGAGTTCAAGTCACTGGACTTGTCAGAGAGGATCATGGCAACTCCCCAAACTCTGCCCTCTCCAAACACCACCTCCAAGTTTCCAAGAATTTCCAAAATTCAAGTTGGCAACCCTCTTCCAAAAGTGAGTTGCTACCACTGAAAAAAACTTGTTCCTAGTGGCTAGTCACCTTTCCTCTACAGGTACATCTTGAGAATATGTCAATTTATATCACTCGTTTGAGCTTGGATTTTCCTGTGTGGAAAAGATAATCCAGTTATGAATGATTGCTGTAGCACAATGATAGTACAGTATCAAAAGACCAATCTGACTCCAAAATAGTTCCATTTACTGCACTGCTGAAAGAGAAGGTAGGGTTGTCGTTCTCCCAACAGGATGGGGGTGAGCCAGCTGGTGGGGGGAACCCCACCCCCAAAGAGCCCTATCTGTGCCAACATGTCTGGCACAATGATGTCACCCAGATGTGATGTCATTGTGCAGGACACATTGCAGGGAGGTTGCTCTATTGTTTGAGGGAAAACTCTGTGGTTCACCTCTGGGTGAAGTCATTGCGCATGCATGCTGAACACTCCAGGGACTGAAAAGGAAGCCCCCTGCTGGCAGCCAGGTAAGACCATGTGCTCATGAAAGAATGACAGTGGGTAATCGTGGGTGTCTGTTTCTTCTGTGCATCATATTTGCATATCAAAAGGTGTGTGTGTGTGAGAGAGAGAGAGAGAGCAAGAGAGAACAAGAGAGATAGGGGAGTATCAGTGCAAATCTGGTATAAAAGTTTTTTGTTCTGTTTTTTTAAAAAGAACAATAGAGATATAAGTGCTTGAATTTGGAGAAAAATAAAGTGGGATGATTTTGGCATTTTCCAGACTGCAGCCTCCTTTCAGGTTTTCATGGGTGTCCTGGTGGTTTTGATTATTTATCTATTTATCTACTTGCAATTTCTTGCTTTCGAACTGCTAGGTTAGCAGGAGCTGGGACCAAAGACGGGAGCTCACTCTGTCATGCGGCACTCGGGTCTCAAACTGCTGAACTACCGACCTTCTGGTCTGCAGTTCAGTGTATTAACCACTTGAGCCACCACAGCCCTTCTCCCTGATTGGCTTCTCCCCCCAAAAAATATTGAATTCCTTTACCTGTCTTGCATCAGGTACACAGCTCTGCTGGTGTACTTAATGTATCTGACACCCAGAGCAGATATCATTTTTAACACCCCCCTACTCTATACAACAAAATTGTCCATGTCAGAGCTTAAGTGGGCTTACTCCTCATGAATTCAGTGGGGCCTGCTCAAGTAAGCATGTGTAGAGAGTGGCACTTCCAAGATGAGCCCCAGTCTCCAGCACCTCTGCCCTTTCTTGGGGAAGAGGGTCCATGAAACCCCCTCCTTGCTTCGCTCTGCCAGACTGTCACCTTTGCACGGAATGGTGGCTGATCTCCCAAGAGAAGCTCTGCATTTATGCATACAAACACCCACCCCTTTGGATGTGTCTTTGGCCAAACAATATTCTTTCACACTTCCATGAGGGCCAAGGGCTCTGGACTTCTGACACAAGATAGTCCCACTGAACACCATGAAATTTGCTACCATTGATGCATGACTAAGATAGATCAGGCTGCAGAGAAAATAAATGGGCAATGTCAGGCCTCCCAATGGGACTGACTGTTTCAGCTCAGGTGCCCTCCAGCACTGAAACGTTTCAGCACTGGAATGCAAATATTTTTTAAAAAGTTCACTACCCCAAACCTGACCTTTCTGGGTGGGTTTTGGATGTTAGTCCACGAAGTGGGGAAAAAATGTTCAGATTCTCAGCATGATAGTATGTTGCAAATTTATCCCACAATGGGGTGTGTGTGTGTGTATGGGAAGAACTAGTTTAGAAATGGATGGGGAAAAATTGAGGAAAGACTGGGACAGCATGGGGATGTTAATGAAGTTGTCTGGACACAAGGGGAAAAAAACACGGTAACACAGGGGAATGAAAATGGAACATCTCCTCAGCTACAATTTGGATTTGGGCTATGTAGGAAGGAGGAAGAAGATATAACCCTTCAGCAGCTGTTCAGTTTCACTAACTGAAACTGAGCTCCATGTCCTGTTATTGGTCTTTTAAAAAATAAAACAAGAGGGAGTTGTCATTTAAAAGCTCAGGTTTTTTCTCTTTAAAATGCTGATAGTGTGGGAACTGATTAGCAAATTGAGAAGAAGGGTTAACCACTATCTTCCTCTCCCAGGTAGCCCCAATCTAAATCACAGCTGCACACACATCACTTTCACTGGCTGATGGAAAGTCTTTGTTTCATCTCTTTATGCCCTTTGAGAACATTCTAGAACATCATAGCTGCAGTTTAGAACCATTGAGGAAGGGGAGTTACAAAGGACATGATTTCAGTAGTCAGTTTTATATATATAATGAAACTGAAGGAGTAAAAGAAGAAATGGGCTTCTCTTTTGTTGCTGATATTCTGAAAATGCATTCAAATAAATGTTAGGAATTATAAGTATGCACTGTAATAAGACATATACTGGGTTCCTTCTACAGTGGAACAATTTCTAATGTAAATATTACAAACACTTAAAAAAAACTTACACCCATTTCTGAAATTAGCAACGATTTTGATTTGAACTTTTCCCTTTGTCTTTCCCAGATAGCCCCATTACATTGAATTTTTAATGCCTTTTTGGCTATTTCTACTTGGGTGTCTAGTACTGTTATGCCAATATTTGAGTAATTGGCTTGAGTATTATTTTAATAATGTGGTTTAAAATTTGAATTTCATAGGAGGGAAGTAGGTGGCTTCCTTATAACAATGCCTTTATTTCCATGTATTTTCCATCACATTTCCATAATTCCTTTATTTCCAGTTTCCATATACAGGTGTATTGCTTGCATAATGAAGTATAGAAAAGTCTGAACTGTGCTGAGTTTCACAATGAGGGTATCGAGAGTGCAAAAATCTGCCTGTCCTTTTCAGCCATTATGCAAATAGGAGCCATAGTCTGATCCCAAATCTGCTAAAGGTACAAGCAGCAGAATTAATTCTTAGGCTAGTAAGCAGAGGCTAAGGGACAGGAAGGCGGGGGGGGGAGCGATGACTTTTACTGTTTGGTAGTTCTGTGTTAGAAACTGTCTTGCAGTCCTCTGGATACTTTTCACTCCCAGAAAAACAATGCAATAAACTTTTTAAAGAGGATGAAATTGTCTCAAAGGCTACAAATGGTTGCTCTGTTGACATGCTGTAAAAGAAATCCAGAGCTCCAGGGGAAGGAACTAGCAAATAAATAAATAAATAAATAAATAAATAAATAAATACATCTATCCTGGTTTGTTGAGAAGAATCAGAAGAATCAGGGACCTACAGTCCCTATGGTTAGCGTATTGCATATGCTTGCTGTTTCATTAGCTGCCATCCTAAATCTGTTTACTAAGAATTAAGAATACAGAATTATTTCAAATTTCTCAGCACTGTTGTTTCAACACACACATCTCCATTTTAATGCTTTTCCTGTCTGATAATAGTTATTTATTTTTGCACCATTTCCTCTTCCTTTGCACCTTTTTTCCTGTAAAATTTGTGTGCTTTTCCATGTTATTTATGCATCAGTAAATCATGCTTATACATCAATAAATCTAATTCTCAGCATGGCCAGATCAGTAGATACATAAATCCAGAGACTAAAGCTGTGAACACATAAGCCAGAACCTTCTAAAACCTTAAAAATGTCCCTGGTTTGCAGAAATGGGGTTAAACATCTAAAATTTTAGACTCACCACCTGTAGTTTTAAGAAATGAATGTCCTTAGTGGCTATTGCTAGGCAATCACAACACTATTGCCAATCTTCAACCTGTTACTAAAAGGCAGGGGGAGGGGCCGGACCCTTTCCAGGACTGTTTGGACCCAGCAGCAATCACTTGACAACTTGCTACCACATGTCTTACATCACTTAGTCAGGTCTGACTTTAGCTACTGTTTGAGATCAGCCACCCCATGAAGGCAGGTGTAATGTAGTGGTTAGGGTTTCAGACTAGGATCTGGAAAATCTAGTTTTTAATCCCCGCTCCGCTGTAGAAGTTTATTGGGTGACCTTGGGTCAGTCATCTACTGCCAGCCTAACTTAGGTCACGGGACTGGTGTGAAGATAAAATCAAGGAAAATAGAATAATGTGGTCTGCTTTGGGTCCTCATAGGAGAGAAATGTCGGGTATAAATGCAGTAAATAAGTAATAAATATAGCTGAAGGTGGGGGGCAGATTAATAGGTAGGTGGGATAGTGTGTGGAAAGGAGATAAGGAAACAGGGAAAACTGAGGATATGGTGGCTGATAGGAGGAAAGGAGTAATGTAGGGAGCGGGAATATAATATTACCATAATTATTTAAAACATTTTTATACCACATTTCCACCCAATCAGGGTTTCCAAGGTAGCAGTTTAAATTATAATTAAAAAATTCAATTAAAACACATGAACAAACAACACTAGAAGCGGGACCAGTAACCGTGATTGGAGGGATGCCAGATGAAACAAAAAAAATCTTCATTTGTTGATGAAAGACACTCATAGAGGAAGACAGATTAACCTCCCTAGAGTGAGTTCTAAAGTTTCAGTGCCATGATGGATGATGGGGCAATCAAAGCAGAGTCTCTGAGGATGACCAGAGTAAGCAGGTAGATTCATATGGAAAAAGGGAAGGACTTAAGGTATATTAGTCCCAGACTACACAGGGCTTTACAGGTCAATACCAGCACCTTGGATTGAGCCCAGAAGCAAATTAGAAGCCAGTGTAGGTAGAACAATACTGGAATGATATAGTCCTTATGTCCCACTCCAGTCAACACTCTGGCCACAGCATTCTGTACCAACTGTAATTTCTGGACAGTCTTCAAGGGTAGCCTCATATAGAGAGTACTGCAGTAATCTAATCTAGATGGTATATCTAATCTAGATTCCATTTTTCTCTTGGATCAAGATGGCTTAAAGGCAGTAATTGAAACATTGCAGTAATCTAATGTAGAAGTTACCAGGGCATGCACCCCAGTAGTGAGAACTTTTCTGTCCAGGAAGGGCCACAGTTGGCTCACCACCTGAAGCTGCTGAAAGCTGTGGGCCATGGCTGCCATCTGCTTATCCAACAGGAGGCCCAGGTCCAGAAGCACACCCAAGCTACAAACCTGATCTTTAGGGGGAGCGCAACCTCATCCAGAACAAGGGATAACCCATTTCCTGGGCCAGGCCTCCCCCCACCCCATAGTAGCACCTCAGTTTTTAATTAGATTAATTTTCAGATTGTTAGCCCTCATCCATTTCAGAACTGGAGGATAGGAGAATGATGTAAGCTACTTTGAGTCCAAACTGGGGAGAAAGGCATCACAGAAAAGGAGGATGGAAAATATCCCCTCTTTGACAAAATGGGATGGCATAAGAACTTCCTTGTGATATCTGAGTCAATGTGATATAATATGTTGGATGACTATCAAGGAGACTAACTGCAGGTTGCCATGTGACCTTGGGCGAGTCCCATACTTTCAGACAGATCTGTATGGGCTCTTGTGGGCATGGAATGGAGGACAGGTGAACAATGTAAGAGGCTTTGGGTCCCCACTGCATAGAAAGGCATGGTGTAACTTTGCTATAAATCTAATTTTGTCTGCAGTTTGCCAAAAAAGGATGATCACACTTGTTGTTGCTTAATTAGGTACTGCTGTCACACTTTTGGGAGGAGACAGAATGGCTTATTCAGTATTCAAACTACCATTATATATTGCAAGTGAAGAAAGTTATGAGGTTTGTAAACAGTGTAAACAGGGGTGGGCCTTAGTAAGGACTGTAAAGAAAATGGTTCCTTGAAAACTTTGGTCTTTGTAAAAAATCTTTGCTTCAGGCTGAAAGTGTGACCTAGAGAGTGTTCCCAGGGACAGTCAGGCACAGAGCAAGCTGACCTTGCTGTGTTAGATAAGATGCAGCTGTGCCAAAGGAATTAACATTCTAAGCAAATGAGGTCTACGGACTCACTTGTGGGAAAGAGGTGAGGCCTAATTTTCAGTAAAGTTTGGTTTCTTCCCTCTGGTCAAGTCATGCCATAGATCATGTGTCCAGTGACAGTTACACCACCTCTAAGGGTTTGATTGGCTCAACAGGCATGGAGCCAATTTGAGATCCCTGCCCATAAAAACAGTTAGGCGCATCTAACTTGGAGCTTTTTGTCTTTTGCTTGATAGTGACTGTGCATCATGCAGTTGCTGTGTTCCTGGCAGCCATCTTGATTGCTTACTCATGAGGGCCATATAGCTCACTAGCCCATGCTAACTCTGGAGAAAGAGAGCTGCTTTGATGCTGAGACCTTCAGCCTGAGATGGATTAACATCTGGTAACCTGGAATCTTGTCTTACTATATTAGCTAGTAACTTAACTTTTAGATTTATTACTTTCCCTCAAAGTCTTGTCGTCTTATAAACTATTTTTTTGCACCTTAATAAAATAATTATATTTTTCTTGTGGTTTTTGCCTTCACTGACCTCAATTCTAATTCCAGCGTCTTGACCCAGTGACCACCTACTAGGTAACTGTTTAGTGTTTGGAAACTCATTCTGCAACCTCACCCTGCAGGGATGACTTTCTTGTTAATTTCTGTGAAAGGCTGGGAAACTTGCCCTTCTGCTCCCTAGCTGTTGGAATAGACCGAAAAGGGCTGGCGGTGGCCTACCTGGCTACTGTGAGGGCAGCCTTATGCTAGGGTTTTGTAATTTTATCTTCTTGCAGCCCTTCCACTCAAAAGTCCTTAGCCTGGTCTGGGTTGGGGACTTTTGACAAGAACATATATTGTACACATAAACACTGCAGATATAGACATTGCTTAACAAGCATACAGAACACTAATATATCTACAAAACTAACAATAAAAAGTGGATCATATGATAAAAAATAATTTCATTAATTTCAGAAATAGGAAATACGAACAAAGAGAGAAAAGAACAAAAACAAAAAATAACATACAACAATAAACATATAGTGGAGCTTATACTCTAGACTGGTTTAGTTTCACATATTGTCATTGAATCTTGCTCTTATGCACCTAAGTTAGCTTATATATTTACTTTCGAAGAGTTATTATGCCAATCTTCCAAGATAATTTTCTATCTTCTTATATAACCT
The DNA here is from genome assembly GCA_029375565.1 of Gekko gecko. NCBI lineage: Eukaryota > Metazoa > Chordata > Lepidosauria > Squamata > Gekkonidae > Gekko > Gekko gecko. Next base: position 147,223,820 of record JAPDNY010000003.1, on the reverse strand, counting down.
CACCAGGTTTTCTCAAAGGTTTCTTCCTTTTAATCTTGAAGTTGCGATGTCAAATTATCCATTTCTGCTGCTTCCAAAAGTTTATAAATGTTTTCTTCTTTTGTCGAGCTTTCTTCTTTTTTCCAGTACTTAGCATACAGTATCCTAGCTATTGTTACAACATGTACAATCATATATACCTCTGCTTTCTTATAATATTTAATAAAAACAACTCTGGTACAAATGGTATATTTATGTCTAGCATATTTTGCAATGTCTCATGTACCCAGACCCAATATTTTTTAACATCCTTACATGTGAAAATGTATATTTAGCTGGAAATGTGTTACACCTGTTAAGGCTGCTTAGCATTTTTGGTATCTGCCTGGGAAAGATGAATTGAATGAACTTTACCATGGTAGTTTGGTGAGTTTTAAACTTTGTTCATTGAGATGATATAGTCTTTTGAAAGAGGCTTTATAAAAGTCTTAATGTTTATTTTTGTAGAAATTTGTGATGAAGAATACATTTGCTTTAACACAGAGATGAGACTATACCACTAAGAAAATACACCATATGCATTAGAGATATTTATTGTAGAACTTGTACAATTGTAGGTATATTCCTCTTTGAGGAGAATCATTTATTGATGTATATATATTTTTAATCATATAAAGTTTAGAAGAAGTGTTCACAAGGAAACGGAACACTAGTCCGGAAAGTTTCGTTAACGACTAAGAAGAACGGTCTTTGATTACATCTATGAAGATCTGCTGTTGTTTGTTATTATCCTTGAACAATTGTTAAATATAGTGCACTTTTTGGCTACTTAGCACATATTGTCCAGTTTCGTTTGGGATCTCTGATTTTCTTGTTTTTGACTGATTTCCATATGTATAAGTAACACATTTTGTTTACATTTCCAGCATACTTTCGACATATTTGGATACCATTTAGCTAAGTTTTCAGGTGTCATGTGCCACCTATAAAACATTTTGTATATATTTTCTTTAAATGTAATAGCTTTTGTAATTTTTATGTTTACTTTCCATATCCTTGACCATTGCTCTAACTGTATATTATAACCCATATTTTGTGCCCATTTAACCATGGGATCTTTTACTATCTCGTCTTGCATTCTCATATCTAGTAGCAGAGTATAAAATTGCTTTATAAATTTCTCATCTGCGCACATCCAAATTTTATCCAGTTCTATAGGTGTATCATAGAATCCTGTGGTTTTATCCTTTACATATCTAGAGTCCAATTGTGCTCTTTCCCACCAGGTTAATGTCTCTCTCTCTTTTTTTTTTTTTTTGGTTATCTTCCTGTGATATTTTTATTTTGATTATCTAGCAAATCATATCTCCATATAGCTCTTTAAAGCAGCAGCCCTGACGTGGATGAAAGAGTGGATTATGCTGGAAAATCCAAGATTTTTAAATCTAGAAGGACATGAACTAATGCTAGGGTGGCATGCTTTTGTTTGACATCGGAAAAGTGGAAACCATAAATATTTTAAACAACATTTATTAAGAACAACGTTGTTAAAGACATGGTAAGAGGTCCAGAAGATGTGCTACACCAAAATCCCAAAGTGGGTTTCACCACTAGAGGCCTTTACAAGCTATCCACATTTTTTGTGCAGAAGTAAAAGAACAGAACTTAACTCTGTAGACTGGGTGAGACCAATCTGTTATTCATTTAAGAACTGGTTACATATCAACCACTTGGCCTTACATGAGTCACTAGGGCTAACTCAGATAGGGCCAAATGGTTGGAATGCTCGAGTCAGTGATCTAGAGTTATTGCTTGAAAGAATAAGAAACACCTATCAAAAACTTGAATACATTTAGTACAACACAGACAGAACCCCTTCTTAGAATATTTTGATTAAAATGCCAATAACCTTGATGTGTGGGTCTAAGTGGGTATGTGTGTGTCTAGTTTGATTTGTCCCTTCTCATTTTTTTAAAAAAAGTCCTATTAAACCTTTTGGTTCTTCTCATATGCTTTCTTTTGGATAGTCACATCTGACATATTTTTAAATCAATAGCAATTATTCATAGTAAATAGTAAATTTTGATATTTCAAAACCATACCTGAGCAACCCAATAACTGATTTTTCTTTACCATCTTGAAAAGGTGCCCAAGTCTATATTTAACAGGAAAAAATACATAACAGTGCTACTTTACACAATCATTTTGTGCACCAGTTCAAATGGCATTCAAACCAGTTTCCTATTTCAGAAAGTTATGCTACGTATACCTGGCTATGTATTGCCAGAGTCTTATAATTTTCCAAGCCAAGAATTAGTTATGTGGGCATTGAAGGGGGAAAAAATGCAGAAGACCACTAGTGCAAAAAATGTACAGTTCACTTATTAGAAGAAGACCTCAGATCTGGCAAAAAAGTAAAGAAGGATTTCCTCAGTGACAGTAACCATCTGGCAGAAAGTATGGAGTTGATCAGTTTATCTGAATACAGCTCAGGCTGCCAGTGACTGGACTCTTCCCATATCCATCAACTGGGAATCTGGACAGATAGCAGCCAGCTGGTGTTGCAATTTGATATGGAGCAGATGTATTTAGAAAACAGGCTTGAACTCTAGGAGGACAGCATTAAATTGGTACAGTTAGAAGGAATGGAGAAGCCAAGAGAAATCAGTCATGTGAGAAGAACTACAGTAAAAAGGACTGATAGAACATGTAGTAGTGGACATTTTCCAACATGTAGTTTTTAAATATAAATGATCAGCAATCCCAAAACATAAATCAATGTGCATGTGTGAGTCCTGTAGGAGGAAGAGTTACATAGGTGGACTAACAGTATATTCTTCAGCTTAGCTTTGATGGACATGGATAGCAACAAACTATTGCTGGTTCAACTATCAGTCCCTCCTGCCTGCTCACTTTCACGTTACCACGGCTGCTTTCTTCTCTCATGTCAGCTGGGGGAAGTTAATAAAGCATCCCACAGTGGGGTATCTGACATTTTGGTTTTCCTTTCTCCTTTGGTGCTCTGAACAAAACAAAGTTTCCTGCCTCACTCTGTATATCAGACCAGAGGAAAGGTGTAGGGGCAAACACTTGAACTTTTCAAAGGAAGGGAGGAAACGGCACAGCCTTCTTTTATAAATAGATAGCCTTAGCCTTGGGACCCATAACAGCTCATCTGAGGGAGGCAGAGGCAGGGGCAGCAATGGCACTAGCAAGTAAAGACATAGATTGGAGGGAGTGCCGCTGGCTGAATTGCAGATGGACTTGCTAGCATGCACACCTGTCTTTCCAGCTATGGAAATACATGGAGTCTTCTTCCTCTTTTGCATCTCTCTTCACACTTGGGGAATGTTTGCAAACTAGAAAAAAAAATACGATAGGGACTATCGGGAACAAAAAAAATATGGTGACAGGTTTGGGGATCTGGTGAACTCTGAGATATATTTCTAGCTTCCCTTTCCTGGAATCTGTTGAAGAATGGTTGGTCCCTGTTCTTATGCGATATAGAGGGATATTTTTGCTCACCATTCCCTTCCATAGAAAGAAGATGCCAAAGAGTGAGCAGAGCCAGGCCAGGATCCTCATGTATTCCAGCCACCTGAGAGAGATGGTGATGTGTCTTAAGCATGCTTCACCTCTTTGTGTTAGTCACTTTCCTTCTGGAATCTGAGGGAGGTGGTGTGGGATTAGCCAGGCTCTTTATGACCAAGCAGGAATTTTATAGTTCCTTCTCAGATCAACCATGACAAGTATCTTTTCTTCACTGCTTGATAAGGAATAAGTGTTGTAAATAATCCAGGTTATTATATTAACAAACCTTTCATCTGGGTAGTCTGTAATACTGTAACATAAGGTGAGGAAATCTGGTGATCACCCTGAAGCATTTATTGATATGTCTGGTGACTTCATTTCAGGATGTGATGATCAACCATCTTATTCTGCGTATTCCCTTTCTAAATGGTGCTTAAAGGTTTTACTAAGGCCTCCAGTGCTGGCATAAGCAAAATACATTTGGTGATGTGGACCATCAAACAGACAAATCAGTGGGTTCTAGATGAAACCAAGCTTGAACCGTCCCTAGAAGCTAAAAGGACTAAACTGAGATTATCATAAACTGAGGTTAGCATATTTTGGTCACATTATGAGAAGACAAGAGTCACTGGAAAAGACAATGATGCTAGGGAAAATGGAAGGCAGCAGGAAAAGAGGAAGACCCACCATGAAATGGATTGACTCAATCTAGGAAGCCCTGGCCCTCAGTTTGTAAAGCCTGAGCAAGGCTGTTAGAATCATAGAATGTTAGAGTTGGAAGGGACCTTGCAGGTCATCTAGTCTAACCCCTGCACTCTGCAGGAGCATAGCCGAAAGATAGCCCTACAACATACCAGAAAGATAGTCGTTCAGCCTCTGCTTGAAAACGTCCAGCAAAGGAGCATCCACCACCTCCCAAGGCAATCTGTTCCACTGCTCAACCACTCCTACAGTTAGGAAGTTTCTCCTGATATTTAGCTGGTAACTACGTAATTTCCACCCATTAGATCTAGTCTTGCAATCCGGAGCAAGAGAGAATAGATCTGCTCTATCTTTTACATGACAGCCCTTCAAATACTTGAAGACTGCAATCATGTTCCCTCTAAGTCTTCTCTTTCCCAGGCTACACATACCCAACTCTTTCAGCCTTTCCTCGTAAGACTTGGATTCAAACCCTCTCACCATCCTGGTTGCCCTCTTCTGGATACGGTCCAGCTTGTCAACATCCTTCCTAAAGTTTGGTGCCCAAAACTGGACACAGTACTCCAGGTGAGGCCTGACCATAGCAGAATAGAGCAGAACTACCACCTCCCATGATCTGGACACAATGCTTCTGTTTATGCATCCTAAGATTGCATTAGCTTTCTCCGCAGTTGCATTGCACTGCAGGCTCATGTTTAGCTTGTGATCAACCAGAACACCGAGATCCCTTTCACTGTTGTCCCATTCTATATCTGTGCCTATGATTTTTTGTACCTAAGTGCAAGACTTTGCACTTATCTCTATGAAATATATTTTATTTGTCTCAGCCCATTGTTCCAGCCTATCTAGATCATTTTGAATCCTGACTCTATCTTCTTCAGAATTAGCAATCCCACTCAGCTTTGTGTCATCGGCAAATTTGATAAGCACCCCCTCTATGTCTTCCTCCAGGTCATTTATAAAAACATTGAACAACACCGGGCCTAGGATCGAGTCCTGTGGCACTCCACTCAAGACTTCCCTCCACGTAGATGCAGAGCCATTTACGAGCACTCATTGGGTATGATTTTTCAACCAACCATGAATCCATCCAATGGTTGCAACATCCAGCCCACATTTAACCAGCTTATCCTCAAGGATATCATGAGAAACTTTGTCAAATGCTTTACTGAAATCTAGATACACTCAGGGGTCATTTGGAGCAGGAGCATGCAGGAGCGGAGCTCCGGCAGTTAGAAGCACAGGTGGCAGCAAGCCCTACCCCCAGCTCCCAGCAGGAGCACAAAACACCACATGTAGCGTTCCTCCTGGGCCCAGATAGGCTACTCTGGGACTGGAATGACAGCCCCCAGAGTGGAAAGACTATCCCTAGGGGTGGAGCCTGAGCGGTGGGTGTTGCCTTCTGACACACTTCTGGTGATGTCAGGGGTATGTGGCATATGCAAATAAGTTATGCTAATGAGTTATGCGAATGAGCTCCTGCACCTCTTTTTCTATGAAATGACCCCTGGATACACTATATCCATTTTAGTATGTCTGTCAAAAAAGGAGATAAGGTTGGTCTGGCATGACTTATTCTTGATAAACCCATGCTGGGTACTACCAATTAACTCATTCCGTTCAAGGTGCTCACCGACAGAGTGTTTAATAATCTGCTCTAGAATTTTTCCAGGTATTGATTTCAAACTGACAGGCCTGTAATTTCCTGGGTCCGTCTTTTTCCCCTTCTTGAAGATTGGGACAACATTCACTCTTCTCCAGTCTTCCAGCACAACACCAGTACTCCAGGACATCTCAAAGATTAGAGCCAGAGGCTCTGAAATAACATCTGCAATTTCTTTCAACACCCTGGGATGCAAGCAATCTGGCCCTGGAGATTTGAAATAGCAGATTTAATAGCAGGCCTGTAGCTACAGTGGGACATCTAGGGGCTACGCCCCCTGGCTTACTGACAAGGCCCCACAACTTCTCATCCAACCCAGGGCCCCTGAGTAGCAGAGGGTGTGGAGAAGGAGCCAAGTTTTCCTGCACAGCTGTCTGGTTTGAAAGGCTGGCTACAATGGCTGCACAGAGCCAGACACGGCTTCTCTATTTCCCCCAGAAAGTCTATGTCCCCTGGAATGTACTTGTTGCTGGCAGGCTGCACTGCATTGTCTGGCATGAGGGGTCAGCTATGGTGACATGAGGGGCTGCTGTGAGGAGGAGATGGCTTGGTGTAGGCTAAATTCTACGGTACCACATCCCTGATGAGCTTCCTCCTCTTCCCAAACTCCATTCTCCTTAGGCTCCACCCTCAAATATCCAGTAATTTTCCACTCCAGAGCTGGCATTCCTAATCTACTTCCATTTTTTCTTCAGTGAAGGCAGCTCTATACGGATGCAAGCCCAGCAGCATTCCATATAATATGCTGATGTCATATACACAACATTTAACCAAGCGTTTGACTTCTGGTTTTAAAGATATATTCTCAGTTTCCACACTTGGCATGTTTATGATGGGAAATACCAGTATAACAGAAGTGTAAAATGCAGCAGTTGAGTTTCTTGGGTGAATGGCAGAGCTGCCATGAAAAATGCACACTACGAAGAAAAGAATGACAATATTGTTTAATGGGTGGGCCAGTCAGCAGTCTGATATCCCTTACTCAGGATATGTGGAGAAATAACTTATTCAAGATTATTATTGTACCAGAATAGTGTTTCCATTGTAAAACAAATGTACTTATTTCTACCCAATGAATTTTGAAGGGGATGTAAATCAGGCAAAGAACTTACAAAAATTCCTCTCAGACAAGGATTTTTCTCAGGGGTACATGGAAGCACTGGGGATAAATTTAATCCTGCCCTCTGTGCAAGGACTACATTAGAATAATTAGTATCCTGCATAAACACCTATGATAGGGCTTATGGCACGTTCATTAGCTTTCACATTGCTCTTGACATAGCAATGAATTTCATTCATAATGTTGTCGTCATGTGCAAAATAATTTCCTCATAGAGGTGCCACTGGCAAATATTAACTTTTCTAAGTTCAATGAGATGTAAGAGAATAGCCCTTGCTATTCTTGAAGAATATTTTTAGGTGATGTTAATACATTGTATCATCTATTTTTTTTAAAAAAAGTGAATATGCATTCTAATTCTGGGCATGGATTTAAGGCATAACAAAGGATAGGCACGGAAATTTGTCCTGGTTCGTGGTTTGTGAGGTCCCACGAACCATGAACAGGGATGAACCTCCCCAGCTTTGCAAACCAGCTCAGGTTTGTGAGGTTTGTGTATCTTCCCTCCCTCCTTTCTGCTGGTGGTGACTTCCCAAGGCCAACAGAATGGAGGGAGGAGATCTTCCAAAACCCATTCAAAGAGAACATTTCCTTTAAATGGGTTTTGAGTTGGGCGCCATGCAGGATGAAGGCCAAGTGATGAATTTGCTGCTTGGCTCCCACTCCTGCACAGTTGGGGTTTTTTTTTTACCTCATTTGCTTCCCATCTCTGCATTTTAAATGTTGTAGCTGGAACCTGGGGTTGCAGTTACTTGTGATGGCCAGTCATACAGGAAGGTGGAAAGAAGTTCCATTTCTGCTGTCCTAACCTCCTGCACCACATTGGATGCTGTTTCCAGAGCACTGAGCACCAGTATATTTCCTAAAATGCACTGAGATGTGGTCTATTGTTCTCCTTACAAGCAGTATTGAGAGGGTAATTCCACGTAGGTAACCATTTTAGTGTGTAGCTGCAAAATAAAGAGGAATCACTGGGATTAGGGGTGTGCATCTGGAAATACCTGAGGTGAAAATAAGACCCCAAAGTTAGCTTTTTTTGTGTCACCTCAGGGATATCTGAAAACACTCCTGAAGTTCCAGGGGTAATGAAAATTTATATCCTGAAATTCTGGGAATGTTTCAGGGAGTTATAGGAGTGGGGAGTTAGGATAGAGACCAAGGAAGCTGGCTTAAAGCTGTTTATCAGTCAGTTTGGTGTAGTGGTTAAGTGTGCGGACTCTAATCTGGGAGAACCGGGTTTGATTCCCCACTCCTCCACTTGCACCTGCTGGATGACCTTGGGCAAGTCATAGTTCTGGCACAGCTATTCTTGAAAAAGAGCAGTTTCTGTCAAGAACTCTCTTAATCCCACCTACCTCACAGGGTGTCTGTTGTGGGGAGGGGAAGAGAAAGGAGTTTGTAAACCGCTCTGAGATACCTTTGGGTAGTGAAGGGTGGGATATAAATCCAATCTCTTCTTCTTCTATTCTACAACCCAGACAGCTGTTAGTTGGCTGTTTAAAGTTAGTATAAAGAGACAGGAGATAGGAACTAACAGATGTTTGCTGAGACCAGCTTCCTCTGTCTTCCTCCCTTCCTCCCTGATCCTACTGCTTCTTAGGGTATGTGTGAAGAATGGTCCCAAATGTTCAGGGCCCAGAAAAGTACTTTGAAAAAATCCCACAACAGCCAGGAGGGTCCAAAAAAGTATTCCCTCATCAAAATCCAGATCTGAAATTAACACATTTTTTTAAAGTACACACCCTTATCAGTGGCATCTTAAACACTGATAATATTTATTGCAGTGTATTCATCTAATTAAGTGAGCTCTGCCTTGTGAAAACTCATTTTGGAACAAATAATTGCTAGCTGTTAAGTTGCCACATGACTTCTGTTTTATTCTGCAGCATTAAAAATATATAGAGAGAGATCCTCTACCTCCCTTTGTCAGGAGATAGGTATACGATAGATGTGATGTGAGCTAGATCAGGGCACCTGGGTGACTTGCAGTCATACCATCACTGAGGGAATCACTTTGCAAACTATTCCATCATTCAGAGGGTGATTCTCTGCACAATCAAATGCACATTATTGATTAAATCTAGTGTTGGTCCTTGCAAGATACGGATCGACCTCAATCATTTCAAGGAATCCTTGCAAACCCTTTTAATCTTTCCCAAAGAACTACCTGTGAATCAATGGTTTGCTTCAACTGAAGCAAGCCGTGTAATATTATTCAGAAACTTATTAGTCTAGCAGAAAAAAAAGTTTGGTCATCTGTAACATCTAAAAAACTGTTTGCTTTCTTGCTTGTGCTAAAGGCAATCAGAAGTAACTTCAGTAACTTCAGTCATATTAAGAGGAGTAAACCAGGGCTATTTTGGGGCAGGAATGCACAGGAATGGAGTTGGCCATGCCCAGCAGGAACTCATTAGCATAATAGGCCACACCCAACAGTAGAAACTCATTAGGATTGGATATATTAGGGATGTATGGTCTAACATGCAAAGAAGTTCTTGCTACAAAAGAAGTCCTGGGTTTTGACAACAAACAAGGTAAACAGAATAAGAAGCAAAAGGTGTTTTTTCCCCAGTTTTGGTGACTTGCAGACAGGCACGCTCCATCATAGCTCTGATGTGAGTGACCCACTAATCATGCCAATGGGGAAGGGTCCGAGTTGATCTTGGACCCTTTCGACTCCTTGTAGGGGGGTTGTTCCCTGGGGTGCAAGAGGTGCCTCTCCCAAGGCAGAAGCCAAGGGGCTGAGGCTTCTTTTTGCCCTGATAGGTCCCCGCGGCTCAGAGCCAGCAATGGCAGAAGAGGCACATACCAGCCAGAGCACGCAAGAAATCTGAAGCAAATGATCCTCTCTACTTTCTAACAAGCACAAGTAAAAATGTGAGTGAACTCATGCCCCAGCAAACAATCACCTAAATGTTAGAAGTAAAGCCAGCCCAAAGTCACAAACAAGCAGAAGGGGGAGGGGAATGCACAATCCCAAAAAAACTGAGTTTAAAGCAGAGAGTGAAAGGGCAGCTGGAAGAGAGTGGAGAGTGGCTGAGAGTGGGGCAGAATAGCAAGAAAGCGACTTAAAACCAGAACATCAGAGATTTAAAAAAAAACTTTTCTCTTACTATAAACAATGATGCAGTGTGCAGAAAGAATGGCAGTGAAAGTGAAACTTACAAAAAGAACTGCCAGCACATCTTCTCCGACTATTAGACCGGAAGTAATCATAGACTTTCCCAAAATGATTGCTGCTGCTTTGTGCCCTCTACTGGACCAGTTGTCAAATCTCAATGAAAAGTTTGATGTGTTGCAAAAGGAGCTCAAAGAAACTTCAACAAAAACAGAGAAGATAGATAAGAAGCTGAAAAAAGTTCATCTTAAGTCCAAAGAGTTTGGAAAAAGACTGGAGGTGGTGGAAAATGAAAAAGTATCTGGGAACCAGATTACTACATCTTCAAGTAGAGAAATCAGCATATGTCCTGAGATTTTAAGATATTCCGGAACAGAAAGGAGAGAACCTGAAAGAAATTTTAAGCGAAGAGATAGCTCCCATCAGCGGAAATTCTACAAAATGATATTGATTTGATATACCGTACTTATCCAGATTATATATATATATATATATATATATATATATATATATATATATATATATATATATATATATAAGCTACCTGGGGAAGTGTACATGAAATTCACAAAAAGGGCTACAAGAGACAGAATCTTGAAAGCAACAAATGGAATTATCTTGAAAATTAAAGGAGAACAAATTAAAGTCTTCAAAGATGTTCCATTTGAAATTAGGAAAAGAAGGAGACAATACAGAGACTTAGCTATGTTTTTGCAAAAAAAATAACACCACATACAGATGGATTGTACCGGAGCGGCTTATCTTCAATGGAAAAAAAAGAAAAGATTGACTCTGTTTTGAAAGTGAAAAAGTACCTGGAGCAACAACAGAAAGCAACGGAGGGATCTGGGAAAGAAGAGGATAACAAAGACACAGAAGAGGAAGAATGCAACGATGGGGAAAGTTCTGAAATGCCTCAAGTAGCTCTGCAGAATCCTATGACTTTGAAGCTGAATTAGGGGTTGCTGTCCCTAAGCCTTTAATAATTAAACTGGATTTTGAAAAGAAGCTTAAAAGGAAGAAGAAAGCAAAATAGATTAACTCTGATAATCTGATGTTAACTTTTAATACTTAATCTTAAAGATAAAATGCACACACTATAGCCTAGTATGATTGTGATTGCCTGCTTTAAACTTTTATACCTTTATGCTGTTAACTCACATATTTTACTATTTGTGCACTAGGGAAGTATCAAAACTTTAATTCTTTGTATTAATGATCCTTGCTACTTTTAGTTTTAGGCTTATCCCATCCCCCATCCCTATAGGTCTGTAGTTTAGAAAATGCTATTTCAAAAAAAATAAATAAAAAAGAAGCAAAAGGTGGGTGTGGCTGGATGACCACACTCCTGGTAACATGGGGTGTGGCCTAATATGCTAATGAGTTTCTGCTGTTGGGTGTGACCTATTCTAATGAGTTCCTGCTGGGCTTTTTCTACAAAAAAAATATCCCTGGATTAAACCAACATCTGTGTGTGTTATCTCAGGGGTTTTCCTCCCCTGAGGTGTGGCTCCCTACTTTTGGTTCATCCCCTGTTTTCTGCACATTCTCTGGAGGCATTAGTTTTTGCCTCATTTTTTCCCATCCCCCCCAGTTCTTTTGAGACCAGTTTCACCCTGAGATTTCCCTAGCAATAGAGTTTGTTTGGATGTAAAATGTTTCCTGCACTTTTGTTGGTTCCTTCCACTTCCTGCCCACTTTCCACTGAGTGGACAATGACCATGTGACAACCCCACCTTGTGGTCTCTTTCTGCTGCCTCAGTAATGAGAAAGTTTTATCCCTTGTGTTTTTCAAGGTGTTTTTTAAAAACATCCACACTGGATAGTAATATATCTCCATGGCACCATGAGAATGCTCAGGACTGAACAGTGCTCTTCCAGCATGCTTGCAGCAATAAGTATCTTTTTCTTTTTTTTTATGCCCCCTCCTGGCAAGGGGGGGGGGGTTACCAGGAGCAGGAGGGAGGCCTAGGCCTCGTCTCTGAAAATGCAGTAATGTCATTTCCAGCACCCAGCATCTGTCCAATCACGGAATAATTTCTGTATACTACCCCTACAGCTTTAGAATGATTTTTTTCCCCCAGTGTTCAGGTTGATTAACCCTGTAAACTTTGTGACATTATTCATATATAGAAGTCTGTGGGATCAGAACCTGGTGGTGACTTCTTCTAGAGCCACCCTGTGTAAAATGGGATTCAAATGCCGATTTGAATCATATTGTTAATATCATCACCACTATACCATTTGCTGTGCGCCTGGCTTAATACTGTGGGTATATTCCTTGTTTTCCTATAAAGACAGAGTTTTAAAAAATCTCTCTCTCTCTCTCTCTCTCTCTCTCTCGTCTCTCTCTCTCTCTCTGTATTTGTGGGTGTGGATGTATTTATGTACACATAATTTATATGCCACTTCACAAAACCTGTTTTTAGGGGGCTTATACACAAACATGCAAACCAAATTTCTGAGGATGTTCAATGAGATTTAAGCAAACTGAATATCATAGAACATAAGAAAAGCCCTGCTGGATCAGACCAATAGTCCACCTAGTCCAGCATCCTGTCTCACACAGTGACCAACCAGTTCCTCTGGACGGCCAATAACAGGGCATAGAAGCCAAGGCCTTCCCCTGATGTTGCCTCCTGGTTCTAGGATTCAGAGCTTAGTGCTTCTGAATGTGGGGGTTCCCCTCAGTCACCATGACTAGTAGCCATTGGTAGACTTATTCTCCATGAATCTATCGAATCCCTCTTTAAAGCTGTTTATTCCTGTGGCCATCACTACATCCTCTGGCAGCAAATTCCACATTTTAATCACTCTCTGTATAAAGTAGTATTTCCTTTTGTCCATCCTGAACATACTGTCCATCAGTTTCATTGGATGCCCTTGAGTTCTAGTGTTTGGAGGGAGAGAGAAAAAATTATCTTTGTCAACTCTCTCTACCCCATGCATAATTTTATAAACCTCTATCATGCCCCCCCCCAAGTCATCTCTTTTCTAAACTGAAAAGTCCCAGACTCTTCTATCTTTCTTCATAGGGAAGGTGCTCAACCCCCCTAATCATCTTGGTTGTTTTCCTGTGTACTTTTCCCAGCTCTGTAATGTCATTTTTAAGATACAGTGACCAGAACTGTACACAGTATTCCAAATGAGGCCACATCATTGATTTATACAGGGGCATTACAATATTGGCCATTTTATACTCAATCCCTTCCCTAATAATCCTTAACACAGAGGTTGCCCTTTTCACCAATGTAGCACACTGACTTGACACTTTCAGTGAGCTATCCACTATCACCCCAATAACTTTTTCCCTTTCAGTCTTATCAGGTTCAGACCCCATTAGCCTGTACTTGAAGTTGACATTTTTTGGCTCAATGTGCATTACCTTACTGTCCTGGAACATCCTGGGCCTCCTGCCAGGAGAGCTGGAAGAGCCCCAAATGATGCCCCCACCTGAGGAAGAAGCAGCCCCTGACCTTACCCAGCGATGGAGCAGTGGAGAAACAGCTGGCGATGGGCAGCAGGGACGCTCCGAGGCCAACAAGTCCAGGAGGAAGACGATGGGCCAGTGGCATGGCCGGGGGGAGATGGGGCCAGCACAGCAGAGGATCCCAGGGTGGGCACAGCATGAATGGGGGCAGGCACTGTGGGAGCCCAGCAAGGCTGAGGGAGCAATGGGCCGCACCGTCGCACAACAGCACACAGGAAGACACGCTGCAGGGGCCCGACACCGGTGAGTCAAGGCAGCAGCCTGGCAAGCCAGCCAAGGTGGGGCTGGAGCCAGGCATGTCCACATCTTTTCCTTTGTGGAAAGGCAGAACCAAAGGGCCTGGGAGACCTGGGAGCAAGGAGGGGTTTAAAAGGAGGGTGGCAGGTGGCCAGGGAGGAACCAGGAAGCCTGCAGAAGAGTGTGGATTGCCAGAGAGAGGGAAAAAGGGAAAGCCAGAGCTTGCAGGACCCGGAGAGTGAGAGGGCAGTGAAGTAACCCCACACAAGCGAATACCCTATGTCTGAGGCCCCAGCCTGCCACCCCGGGAAGCCAGTCTCCATCCTCTCGGGTTTTCCCAGGTCTGTCCAGGGGCAAAGGAGGAGGAGCGAACTGTAACATTGGGACACTTTCGGGCTCCTGAAGCAGAGAACGAGTCACAGCCACCAGAGGGTCCCACCAGGAGGGTATTTATTTATTCGATTTATACCCCACCCTCCCTGCCGAAGCAAGCTCAGGATGGTTTACATAAAAATTAAGGTAGTTAAAACAGAACATTTATAAAACCATTAATAAAGTGCTAGTATATAATATTACATAAACAAGGGTGATACACAGTATCATATCATTCATAGTGGGTACAGTCAGCAGTGGGATTGAGAGTGGAATTTATACTTGAATGGAGACACATTCATAAGAGTTTATTATTTCCATTGAAATAAATTCATTCATATTTTATCATAGTGCTTTATTGGTTTGAAGTTTTAAACAATGATGGATACATTCTAAGATGCTCGACAGTTCACTTTGGATGAATAACAAAAGATTTAGGTGTTTCTCCAGTCTAAGCTGTAACATATTTCCCTGGGGTAGGTCCATTGACTCTACTCAGGTTATACTGTGATTGAATTTTGTCTACTGAGTATTTAAAATTGGCCTGAAGTAGAAGTTTAAGGAAAATAGATTCCCCCATGAGTTTGCTGGGGCTTTCTATTTCTATTTCAATTGGATATATAACAATACAAATGTCTTGTAAACCAGTTAAGGTGAAAAAGCCCAGTCAAAATCTTGACGAAGGCATGTGTGTGAAAACTAAACAAATATTCCAACTATGCTTGCCCCTCTGGATTGGGAAATTCCTGGATATTTGGGGGTAGACCCCAGGGAGGGTGGGGTTTGGGAGGGGAGGGACCTCAGTGGGGTGTAATGCCATAGAGTCCGCCCTTCAAAGTGGTCATGTTTCCCCTGTATCCTGGAGATCAGTTTTAATTTCAGGAGCTCTCCAGGCCCCACCTGGAATATGGCAACCATAATCTCAACCCTTAAACCATTTATTTAGGGGAAGTAAGGATTTTTGAAAGGTGTTGCTATCCTAGTACATGTCTGTAACCACAGGCTAAGATGGATGCCAAGCTAACATACAACGAATAATGAGAGGGATGACTGCATTTTAATATATTTTACTGGGACCAATTACATTGGAGGGGGGGGAATCACCAACCCCTCCCCCCAACTTGTTGGTCCTAACTGAGTGGCTTTTGCTCTTGTTTTGGGATTTTACTTTGGGACAACTGAGCTGCCTAGAACCTCTTTCAACAGGGAATTACTTACTAAAACGATCAATATTAGAAAGAATTGGGGAAATCCTGAGGCTATGATAAGACTTGAGGTTTATACTAAACAGAAACTTCTAGTCTGAAGAAGTGTGCATGCATACAAAAGCTTATACCCAGAATTAAATGTCATTGGTCTTACAAGTGCCACTGGACTCAAACTTTGTTTTATGTGTTCTAGAGACTTCTAGTGTATCCTAGAGGCAAATGATCAAGGTAAGAGCTTGGAGGTGCTCCTGGATGCAGCCTCACTGATTAACAAGTCAGTGCTCTTGCAAGAAGCACCTTCTTTTGGTACTAGCTCATAAGGTGGTTTCTGTTTTAGTTACGTTGAACTTGCTACACTGATTTGTGCTACTTTAACCTCCAGTTTGAACATTCATAAGAACATAAGAGAATGTAAGAACAGAAGAGAAGCCAATGTTGGATCAGGCCAATGGCCCATCTAGTCCAACACTGGCCAACAGTAGTCCAACACTGGCCAAAAAGAATAGGTGCCATCAGGAGGTCCACCATGGGGCCAGGACGCTAGAAGCCCTCCCACTGTTGCCCCCCCCCAAGCACCAAGAATACATTCTTAATATGCTGTAGATGTGTCTGCCTTTGAAGATACACTTAAAGCTAATCCAGAAATTACAACTGGTGCAGAATGTGGCAGTGCGCCTGCTGATGTTGATGCCTGTGTGGGTTCACGTTAGGCACGCGCTCTGCCAATTGCATTGGTTGCCAGTTGTTTATTTATTTAGAGGCTGATCAAAGTGGCTCACAACAATAAAACAAATCATATTAAAGCCAAGAAAAATAAAGTGAACAACAGCAGTAAAGTAATAACAACAATAACAACAACAACAACGATGATGATGATGATAGTAATAAACCATTGATAGCAAATCAAGATAACAAAGCATATAAAACAACTGATGTTAATAAAAGTGGCCTCAGGCTAGGAGAAGCTGTATCACTGCTAAAAATAGCCCCTTAGTTGAAGGTCTGGGAAAAGATAAATGTTTTGGCCTTGTACTTGCATCTGAAGGAAAGGAAGGTAGGAGTCAGGTAAACATCAAAGGGGTTGGGAGCCATCACCAAAAACCACCTTATTATCTTTAAAGCTATCCATAGCCTAGGGCAGGGGTGTTGAACTCATTTGTTATGAGGGCCAGATCTGACATAAATGAGACCTTGTTGTGTGTCATAAAATGTAATGCCAGGTAGTGGAGATACAAACTTTGTAAAGGACACAAACACAATTAAAGATTTTAATTGTTTTTTAAATAAAACATGCTTAAAACACTAACATTCTTGCAATATTTTGTTTAACAGTCTCTGATAACTGACAGCTCTTGCTCTGAATTATTGCACCAAAATGTTTGTAATGTAACAAGTATGCTGTTCAGGTGTGTAAGCTGAAACCTACTTTTGATTTATTGACAGTCATTACAGAAATCTCATGCTCAGTGTTATGAGCCTAGGACCCGAGGAAAACACAAAATGGCTGGGTATTGCAAGCTTTTGTGCATAAATTACTTTGGGTGCTGGTCAAGAACATGAGAAGGTATCCTGACACAGATTGAGGGCTATGTGTTTATCTACAAAATTATAGTCTTCCTCAGAGAAATAACTACAACTCCTACGAGGCAGTGCAAGAATAGAGAGACAGCCATGTATAGTGGTCAGTATCAGCCTGCTATTGGAGAAGTCTAGGTTCAAAATCCCCAGCCTACAAAGGGAATATGCTGGGTGAACTTGGTCTGGACACACACTCTAAGCCTAATCTATCTCACGGGCTTTTTGTTATTCCTCATCCAAATACTTCACATTGTTTTCTTTTTTTTATAAATTTGTTTATTGATTTTTAACATTATGTCCAAATACTTTACATCATTCCACCTCAACAATCTGAGTCCTTTATACATTATTTTCTAACCATTTTTCAACTCTTTTAATTACAATGCTTTTTTCAGTACCAAACAATTGCACATGTATCCTACACATTTTCAGTACCAAACAATTGCACATTTCTGCAGCTTCTATCAACTTAAATGCTATTTCTTCTTGAGTGGGTAATCTGTCCGCCTTCTAATATTTTGCCAACAAGATCCTAGAAACTGTGAAAATATGCAGCAGAATATACAGTTCTTGATGTCTTTGTCGATCCCCTGGTACAATGTTTAACAAATCTCCAGATTTAGTTCCACCTTTACATTCAAGATTTCCCAAATTATATTTTGTGCTGATCTCCAGTATTTTTGTATTTTGGCACCTCCACCACATATGGTAGGAGGTGCCCACATTCAACTTACACTTCCAACTTATATTAGAACCATTTTTCTGGCACTTAGCAATTCTATCAGATGACCAGTACCATCTATAATGCATTTTATAAACATTCTCTTTATATGAAACCACCCTTAAAAGTTCCAATTTTTTCCAGACATGCCACTTCTCTAGATTTATTGTATAGCCTATATCCTGCATCCAAGAAATCATAGACATCTTCATAATTTCCTCCTGCATATATTCCCTAAGCAGCCAACTATAAATTTTCTGAATTAACTTATCATTTGATGACAACCAAATCTTATCTGATTCATTCTTACTTCCCTCGAATCCCACACTTACATCTTTATCATAACTAGATCTTAATTGCAGGTTTTCCCACCAAGACAATTTAATATTAAGTTGGTCCACTAAAACTTCCCCAGACTTTATTTTTTTTCCCTTTTATCTAATAAAGTTTCATATTTTCCCTGTGTATCCTTGTTATAAGTGTGGGTTTCACAAATGCCTCTAATGGCGATACCCATAAAGGGGTTTTCTTATAATACCGTTCTTTTATATTATTCCATATTTTAAACAATGACATTGAAAATTTGTGTGGATTCTATCTTTACCATACCAGATGTAGGTATGTCACCCCATACAGGGGTCAAAACCTTCTAAAGCCAAACATCTTGTATTTTCCAATAATATCCATTCTCTTTTCCAATTCTCTTATCCAAAGCCAAACATCTTGTATTTTCCAATAATATCCATTCTCTTAATGCTGCCGCTTGGAAATAAATCCTCCAATTCGGTACTCCTAGTCCACCTCTTTCTTTCTTATCTTGGAGTGTTCTACATTTTATTCTGAATTTTTTTCGTGTCCAAATAAAGTGTCTGGCTATTTTATCTAACTCCTCAAAATATTGTACTTTTTTGACTATTGACATGTGTTGTGCTAAAAATAGGAACCTTGGCAATACATTAATCTTTAAAGTCACTATCCTTCCCATCATTGAAATATGTAAATCTTTCCATTTGGCCAGGTCCTTCCTAACTTCTTCCAACAACTTATTATAATTATCCTCCATTAATGTACTACATTTATTTGATAAGATTATATCCAGATATTTGACTTTTTCCACAATTTCCATACTAGTTATATCCCATAACCCCTGCAAAGTTTCTGGTAGACAATTCTTAACCAATAATTTGGTCTTTCTAATGTTAACCTTAAGGCCAGCCACTTGTACATAATCTCTGATCACCCCTAGCAGTATTGGAATGGACTCTAAAGGATTTTCTATAATAAACAAAAGATCGTCCACAAATGCCTGCAGTTTATATTATTCACCTTGTACTTTCAACCCTTGAATTAATCTGTTGTCTCTCACTAAGTTTTTTAGTGTTTCTAACGCAAATATACAAAGCAAAGGAGATAGTGGGCACCCTTGTTTTACACCTTTTTGCAGTTCTATTACCTGAGTCATTTCTCCATTAACTATAATCTGAACAAATTGTTTTCTATAGATTGCTCTAACCATATCCAAAAACATCTCTCCGGGGTCCCATAATCTGAGGTTTTGTACGAAAAATTCCCAAGGTAGATTATCAAAAGCCTTTTCAGCATCTAGACACATTAACACCATTTGCTTCTCAGGATGTTGCTTGTAATATTCCAAGACATTAACCACCATACACAAATTCGCTTTCATTTGCCTCTTAGGTAAAAACCCCATCTGGTCCGAGTGTATCTTTTGTACTAGTACCTTTTTGAATCTAGCTGCCAGAATATTTGCATAAATTTTATAATCTGAGTTTAATAGAGAAATCAGCCCATAATCTCCCTCATGGATCACTGCCTTGTCATGGCGAGGGGGCTTGCATGGTTCGATGAGGCTGTGGGCTATGCTGTGGAGGGCCACCCAGAATGGACAGGCCACAGCAGAGAACTCAGACCAAGCATGATCCCCTGGAGAAGGAAATGGCAACCCACTCCAGTATCTTTGCCAAGAAAACCCCATGAACAGTAACAAAAGGCTAAAAGATATGACGCCGGAAGATGAGCCCCTCAGGTCAGAAGGTATCCAATATGCTACTGGGGAAGAGCAGAGGGCAAGTACGAGTAACCCCAGAAAGAGTGAAGTGGCTGGGCCAAAGCCGAAAGGACGCTCAATTGTGGATGTGTCTGACGGTGAAAGGAAAGTCCGATGCTGCAAAGAAAAATACTGCCTAGGCACCTGAAATGTAAGATCTATGAATCAAGGTAAGCTTGACGTGGTCAAAAATGAGATGGCAAGAATGAACATCGACATCTTGGGAATCAGTGAACTAAAGTGGACAGGAATGGGCGAATTTAACTCAGAAGACCATTATATCTACTACTGTGGCCAGGAATCCCGTAGAAAAAATGGTGTGGCCTTTATAGTTAACAAGAGAGTGAGAAAGGCAGTATTGGGATACAATCTCAAAAATGACAGGATGATCTCGGTCCAAATCCAAGGCAAACCATTCAACATCACAGTAATCCAAGTCTATGCCCCAACCACTGCTGCAGAAGAGGCTGGAGTGGACCAGTTCTATGAAGACCTACAACAGCTCATAGAACTAACACCAAAAAATGATGTCCTCATCATCATAGGGGACTGGAATGCTAAAGTAGGAAATCAAAAGGTAACCAGAATAACAGAAAAGTTTGGCCTTGGAGAACAAAATGAAGCAGGGCAAAGGCTAACAGAGTTTTGTCAAGAGAACACGCTGGTCATAGCGAACACCCTTTTCCAACAACCTAAGAGGCATCTCTACACATGGACATCACCAGATGGGCAACACCAAAATCAGATTGACTATATAATTTGCAGTCATAGATGGAGAAGCTCTATCCAGTCAGTAAAAACAAGACCTGGAGCTGACTGTGGCTCAGATCATGAGCTACTCATTGCAAAATTCAGACTTAAATTGAAGAAAGTTGGGAAAATCACTAGGCCATTCAGATTTGACCTAGATCGCATCCCCGATGAATATACAGTAGAGGTGAAGAACAGGTTTAAGGGACTAGATTTGATAGACAGAGTGCCTGAAGAACTATGGACAGAGGTCCATCACATTGTAAAGGAGGCAGCAATCACTGCCATCCCAAAGAAAAAGAAATGCAAGAAAGCAAAGTGGCTGTCTGATGAGGCTTTACACATAGCAAAGGAAAGAAGGAAAGCTAAAGGAAACAGTGAAAAGGAAAGATTTGCCCAACTGAATGCAGATTTCCAGAGAACAGCAAGGAGAGATAAGGAGGCTTTCCTGAATGAACAATGCAAAGTAATAGAGGAAAACAATAGATTGGGAAGGACTAGAGATCTCTTCAAGAAAATTGGAGAAATCAAGGGAACGTTCCATGCAAAGCTGGCCATGATAAAGGACAAAAACGGTAGGGACCTAACAGAAGCAGAAGAGATTAGGAAAAGATGGCAAGAATACACAGAAGAACTATACAAGAAGGACCTCGATGTCCTTGACAACCACGATGGTATAATCACTGACCTCGAGTCAGACATCCTGGAAAGCGAAGTTAAATGGGCCTTAGAAAGCATTACTAACAACAAAGCTAGTGGAGGTGATGGTATCCCAGCTGAGTTATTCAAAGTCTTAAAAGAAGATGCTGTTAAAGTGCTGCACTCAATTTGCCAACAAATTTGGAAAACACAACAGTGGCCACAGGATTGGAAAAGGTCAGTTTAAATTCCAATCCCAAAGAAGGGCAATGTCAAGGAATGTTCAAACTATCGCACAATTGCACTCATTTCACATGCTAGCAAGGTCATGCTCAAGATCCTACAAGCTAGGCTACAACAGTACGTGGATAGAGAACTGCCAGAAGTACAAGCTGGGTTTCGAAGAGGTAGAGGAACTAGAGATCAAATTGCCAACATTTGCTGGATTATGGAGAAAGCAAGAGAGTATCAGAAAAACATCTACTTCTGCTTCATTGACTATGCTAAAGCCTTTGATTGTGTGGATCACAATAAATTATGGCAGGTTCTTAAAGAGATGGGAGTACCAGACCACCTCACATGTCTCCTGAGAAACCTGTATAAGGGTCAAGAAGCAACAGTTAGAACCGGATATGGAACAACTGATTGGTTTAGCATAGGAAAAGGAGTACGACAAGGATGTATATTGTCACCTTGCTTATTTAATTTATATGCAGAGTGCATCATGCGAAATGCTGGCCTGGATGAATCACAAGCCGGAGTTAAGATTGCTGTGGAAAAGATCAATAACCTCAGATATGCAGACGACACCACTCTGATGGCAGAAAGTGAAGAGGATCTAAAGAGCCTCTTGCTCAGGGTGAAAGAGGAGAGCACAAAAGTGGGCTTGAAGCTCAACATCAAAAAAATGAAGATCATGGCATCTGGCCCCATCACTCCTTGGCAAATAGAAGGGGAAGTCATAGAAGTAATGACAGACTTCACGTTCCTGGGATCCCAGATCACGGCAGATGGTGACTGCAGCCATGAAATTAAAAGACGCCTGCTCTTTGGGAGGAAAGCGATGGCAAACCTAAACAGCATGATAAAAAGCAGAGACATCACCCTGCCAACAAAAGTCCGCATGGTCAAAGCAATGGTAATCCCCATAGTAATGTATGGCTGCGAGAGCTGGACTACAAGGAAGGCCGAGCGCCGAAGAATAGATTCTTTTGAACTATGGTGCTGGAGAAGACTCTTGAGAGTCCCTTGGACTGCAAGGAGATCAAATCATTCAATCCTAAAATAAATCAACCCTGACTATTCCCTGGAAGGCCAGATCCTGAAGTTGAAGCTGAAATACTTTGGCCACCAAATGAGAAGGGAGCATTCACTGGAGAAGACCCTGATGCTGGGAAAGATTGAAGGTCAAAGAAGAAGGGGACGGCAAAGGATGAGATGGTTAGACAGTGTCATCGATGCGACAAACATGAAATTGATCAAACTTCAGAGGACAGCGGAAGACAGGAGGGCCTGGCGTAATCTGGTCCATGGAGTCGCGAAGGGTTGGACTCGACTGTGCGACTGAACAACAACAACAACAGCCTGTAATTTTTAATCTCTCCCTTTCTGTATTTGGTTTATGAATTAGAGATATAACTGCTAAGTTCCATGACTCGGGTAATTTCCCTTTCTTCCCTATCTGTTGTAACAACTCCTTAAACGGAAGACAAATCTGATCTTCAAATATTTGGTAGATCTCTGCCGGCAAACCATCTGGACCAGGCACTTTCTTTTCTTCTGCTTCCTTATTGCTTCCGTCACTTCACATATAGAAATAGGTTGATTCAATAGTCACTTTTGTTCTTCACTAAATTTATCTTTATTATATTGTTCTAAATATTTTTTCTATTTGGTCTGGTATTTGCACATCCTGATGGTATAAGGATTTATAGAAATCTTCCACTATCTTTTTTAGTTCATACTGTTCATGTTTTTCCTCCTCTCCATTTCTTAGATTAACTATTATACATTTATCTCTCTCCTTCCTAAGTTTGTATGATAACCATCTTGATGGTTTATTTGCATTCTCAAAATAATAATGCTTAGTATATTCCATTTCCCTTGCTATTTCTTGTGATAAAATCAAGTTCAATTCATGTTGTAATCTTTTTAATTTACCTCTTGTATCATTTGTCCCATCATTAATTTTCATTTTTTCTTCTTCCCATTTGATCTGGTTACTGATCTTTTCATAGTTCTTCTTTCTTTGCTTATTTTTCCATGCTTCTTGATTAATGCATCACCCTCTCAAAAACACCTTAGAGGTATCCCATACAATTTCAATTGACATATCGGGTTGTAAGTTCCTCTTGAAGAAATCAGTTATCTCGCTCTTCATTTTCTTTACAAATTCTTGATCTCTGAGTAGCCCAGTATTAAATTTCCATCTGCTTCTCTTCTTCCTTTCTTCAAAAGATACTAATATTGGATTATGGTCTGCAAAAGTACTTGGTAATATTTCAACATCTATGAATTCTTTAAACATTCCTAGTGTAGTCCAAACCATATCAATCCTTTACCATGTTTTGTGTCTTGTTGAATAAAATGTGAAGTCACTCTTTTTTTTATGTTTTTGGTTCTCCAGACATCCAATAGATTGTATTTGTCTGCTAACTGCATAAACATTCTGGGTAACGTTTTTCCTAATTTATTAGGGTTTTTTTTAAAGTTTCCTATCTAAATAAAACCCCATTATAATCTTCTATTATATACATATTTTCAAAGTCTTTCAACTTTAGTACTTCCTGTAATTCTTAATAAAACTTCTCCTGGTTTTGATTTGGAGCGTATATGTTAACCATTAATGTTTCTTTCACCTTTCTACTTATAACCACATCTACAATCCTTCCATCCTCCGATGAATACATCATTTCAGCCCAGATATGGTCTTTAACATAAATCACTACACCTCTCTTCTTTTTCATATCCACTGCTATAAATGCATTTCCTAATTTTTTTATTAGCTAAGTATTTAACATCCTCTTTCCTTATATGCATTTCTTGAAGACAAACTACTTCAGCTTTTAGTTTAACTATTTGATGAAATATTCTTCTTCTTTTCCGGGGGCTATTTAATCCATTCACATTAATTGAAATAATTTCCATCCCTTTATTCATTTTTATTTCTATAGTCCTTTTCTCTAGCTCTATATTGGAATTCTGCCATTACTCGAGATGTTGCTGTCCCTTGTCCTCTTTTTCTGTTTTTTTTCCCAGCCTTTTCCTTTTCTTGGCCTACCATTTTCTCTTCTTTTTCTTCCCCTTCATCTTCTTCCCTTTCTTCATATTCATCCTTCTGCCATCCCAAGTCCTCTCCATATTTCTCAAGAAAATTTTCTACCTTAAAAATCTATGTCTTTTATCTTTGAAATGAAATAATATTCCTTTGGGGATAAGCCATCTATACATAATTCTGCTCCTTTTTAATAGATTAGTCAAGGTTTGATAGTTCTGTCTTTTTTTCCCTAACTCTCTAAGGGATCTCTTTTAATAGTCTAATTTCTGCCCCTTGTATTGTCACTTTACTTTCATTTGAGGATTTTTTCCCTTCATTTCTCTTTTGTAGAACTTTATATGCACTTCACGTGGCAGGTTATGCCTTTTCGCATAAGCTGAGCCGTCTATATATTGATTCCATTTTGGCCATAACTTCCTCTTTGGAGCCTATTTGTAACTGCTCCCCTAAATTCTTGGCTACCACCTCCTTAATTTTTTTCTCTAAGTTCTCTGGTATGTTTTGACATCTAACTATCAAAGCTGCCTTATCCATCTCTAAATTAATCAGAGATTCTTCTATTTGTTCATTTTTACTTTTCAGCTCTTGCACTTCAAAATCTAAATCTCTTACTTTTCCCTTCATTTTCTCATTATTGGTTATAATTTGTGTTATTTCTTGTTTATTCTCTATCAATTGCTTTTTAATCTCTTCAGTCTCAAGTTTAATTTGCTCATTTATGCTTTGTAGAGGCTCTATCTCTTTTTAAATAAGTGTGGGCACTATTTCTTCTACCGTTGCTCTAACTGTCTGAGCTACCGTCTGTGCAACAGTTTCCTGAATTAAGACCTTTAAATCTTTCAGGGTCATCTGTGAAATATTTATATTACCAGTTTTCAGTTGGCTCACACACCCCGCTTGTCCTGGGGATGTCACCAAGCCCTTCCTAGATCCAGAAGCCATTAAACCATTGACTTCTCAAGTTAAATTATATATCAAGTTAAATTATATATAATCAACTCACACCTGTACTCAGACAGCTGCCCCTTCTATCTGTCTCCCTCCCTCCTTTTACCAATATAATACTATTATTATTGTTTCTTATCACTGTTTTAGCTTAAGTTTCCTTTTGGTTTCCTCCCCTTTACAGTTCCCTTATAGTATCACACAACAACCACAGCTATAGCCACAGGGAGCAGGCAAAAAGAAAAAAAATTGCAAAATCCTTCCTCCTTCCTTCTGTCTGGCTCAGCTTAGTTCCTTCCTTTCTCCAGTCTTCTTATCTCTAATCATTTAACTCTGTTGCTGTTCTCTTGTTGCTATCCTCTCATTTCCATCTTCTGCCCTTCTTCTCTGTAGTTCTGGTTTCCTTCACCACCCTTCTTCCAGGTAGTCTTCCCATTTGGTCCTCTGTGCCCCGGCTGCTTCACTCCGATGCTGCACTGACTCGGCTTCACTGGCAAGCCCTTCTAATGGTGTCCTCTCAGCAGCTCTCTCCGTGCCTGAGCCAAACACACCTGGAGTGAAGAGGAAGAGAAAAAAAAGGAAACAGAAAGAATCTTAGTGTAGACTTTACTAACTGCTGCTAACTCTTCCTAATTGCCCTTATTAAGTCTAAGCATTCTTCTCCAGCAATTCCACATCTTTCTTTCCTGCAGCCACTTTGAAGAAGTCCTTAACCTCCCCCCCCTTCCCTTTGGACCTTCCCACCTGCACTCCTCACCCTCCCTTACTCTAACTCTGGCAACCTTCTTGAGCAGGACACTGTGATAAGTACATTTAACTTCAGAAATATACTTAACTTCATTAAGTCTTCTCCTATTTGGTTCTCTTTCTTGGACTCCACATGGTTCAGCTAGACTCTTCTTGTGCTCAGCATGATTTACTTCTCATCTGGGCTCCATCTGCTTTCTGCCTTGGGACAGAGCTGTAGCACAGCTGGAGGGGGTTGCCACCCACTCTCCTTCTGCCAGCAAAAGCCCCCTGCCAAAACTCTCTCTCTGGGAGAACTCTGGGCATTGGAATGGCCTTGTAGAGAGCAGACAGACTGGTGTGTGTAGAGAGCGAGCTCACCACATGTCCACCATCACTGAGCCCGGAACTGGGTTCACATTGCTTTCTTACTGAGAATGACTGGATCATGAAGGCATGCATACAGTGAAAAAGAGGAGGGGAAACCAGCTGCACCTAGGAGAGTCCTGGAATAATGAGCCCAACAATATACCCACTGTAGCAAGGCACACAAAAACTCATACCTTCAATAAAACCTTATGGGTCTTAAAGGTGCTTTGTATTTCTCCTGTGCAATTGAGACAAGTGAACAAAGCAAGGCAGGAGGAAGGGGAAGAGCCTCAGCCAATGGAAGGGAAGAAAGGCTTACCTTTGTCATCTCTGCAATTGAGGCAGCCTGGCCAGGAAGCAAGCTCTGGCTTGTTCCCTCCTTCCCTCTGGGAGGAACAGGGGGAGGAGCCCCAGCCAGTGCAGGGAATAGAAGCTTGCCTATCTATCTCTCCTGTGTGATTGAGAGAGTCTGATAAAGCAAGCTGTGATGAAACAACAGCAGCAGAACTGGAGAAAGAAGCAGGAGACAGCCAGTTCCTTGCAGGCCAGATAGGAGCCCTCTGAGGGCCTGATTCAGCCAGTGGGCGTCATGTATAGGGCCTCGGGCCTTATACTTATTGAACTGCTTCTCCAGGTATATGCTTGGAGAACATATGTCTATGTTCTTCAGACAACCATCTCCCTTTGTTGGAGGGTAAACATTTCAGGAGATTTAGGTTTTCTTTTTAATTATGCCCATTCTTTTTTAAAAAAATCTTATTTGCCATTATTCTTATTTGTCATAAAGTTTTCCATCCCCCCCCCCCCGTAAGTGAAGTCATGGCATGTGGGCCACCAGAGCCTTCCATGTCCCACCTCTCAAGCTCCCAGCAGTTGCCATGTATGGCCTAGCAACACTACTATTTACTCCCTGGAGTTAGACTACAGTGAAGCAACTGCCAGAGTGAGCTGATCCATTCCCCTGAGGCAGGGATGAGTGTGACCTGAAAGGGATCAGGTACTACATACGTAGAGTTAGAAGTCCAGCAAAAAAACAAAACAAAACACAATTGTGTTCTAGCCAGCTTCATTCTGTGTGAGTTTTGTGCTGTGTTAATCTGCAGTACCTGCAGCATTGTTTTCATACTTCATCCATTGTTACATGATTTGTTTAATAAACTAGTAATTTTGTTCACTCTGCCGGAATCCTTCATGCCTCATTGTGATGTTTTCTTTTGCTTGTAGAACTGGAATAGGGCACTCACTGAGGTTCCTCCTCTCAGATTCACATGGAAGAGACAGGTTTGTTCAAGACCAGTGTTCCCTCTAGAGTGAGTTAGCATGATCAAGCTCACAGTTTTTAAGCCTCTAGCTCACACATTTTTGTCTCAGCTCAGGAAGAATGACTCCAGAGCAAACCAATTTATGCAGAAACCAAATTGCTCATTCAAAACTTTAAAGTCAGTAGTTCATAAAGTAGAATTTTTGCTCACAAGGGAGCATTGTTCAAGACAACAGCCGTTTATTGGCAAGAAGGTACATGGATGGGAGCAACTGATTTCAGGACAAGGGAGCTCATGCAATCCACAATTCTAACTAACAAACAGAACTAACAAGTACATACTTCACCCCATAAAACTTAATCAGCACAGACAAATATTATAGAGGAAAATTGGGTGTTCCTTATTGGTATGGTTCAGATATATTCAGGTCTCTGGATAATATCTGGAATTTTCCAGGATACCAGTAAATGGGGCGTGAAAGATCCTGGAAATACTCAGGATTAAGCAGGAGTGTCAGGAGCCAGTGTTTGAAGTCTCCCAGGACTTTTCTTATATTTTATTTTCTCAGAATGCCTGTGTCTTTCCAGGGTTGGTATAGGCCTGCCAGGATGATTTGTCTTAGATTATGCCCTTTTAAATTGTTTCTATTGACTTTGTAAAGTAGCATTGTTTGTGCGAGTTGTTTCATGCCAGCTTTACTTTTTTTTTTCTGCTTGCCCAAATGGGCAAGGTTTATTGTTTTTTAATTTTTTTAAAAGAGCCATACAGTTTAAAATATCTAGCCAGATATCTCATACCAACATCATATCTGCATATGTTACCATTTTTCCTTGCCTTAACTTATATTCAAACAACATACATCTGTTCACAGTTCAGTTTCAATTTGCCTACAATCCACTATTCCTAATCAATTCCATGTCTATAAACCTGAAAAAGAAAAGAAACAGGCATTTCCTAACTATTCAAAAATACTGATTTGGACACATTATCTTTTTAATATATGTTAACACTCTATTCTCTTTAAAATGTTCTTTCATATTATCAGTAAAGTTGGCTTTAGAACTCCCATTTACTTACAAACTTCTCAAAGCAAGTTATATATCAGTTCTTAAAATCATAAAACCAAGAATCCTTGACCTTATAATCAGTCCTCCTGTCTATTTTATCCTTTAGATCCTTACAGATTCTCTGCATAGACCGCCCTACTTATACATTTCCCTGCAGTACCAATTTTATGTTTCAAACTGCTCCATGTCTTTTTGTTCCCACTCAGTTAAAACATTACAAATAATCCAAGTATGTTGTTTCAAATTAGGCAGCCTTTGTACCTAAATACAACTTTTAATCTCCATTCAGTTAAATCATTGCCAATAGTCCAGGTATATTATTTCAAATTAATTGCAAAGACAATCCTTCTTTATATATTTATTACTTATAAAGTTTCAGGTTTTTTTAGTTTTCTCTGTAAATTCCAGGTTTACTTTTTTTAGTAGATTCTCAGGTTTGATATGGCTGTAGATTCTCCAGTTGTACATTGGC
The DNA here is from genome assembly GCA_029375565.1 of Gekko gecko. Taxonomy (NCBI): domain Eukaryota; kingdom Metazoa; phylum Chordata; class Lepidosauria; order Squamata; family Gekkonidae; genus Gekko; species Gekko gecko. The sequence goes on along the minus strand of JAPDNY010000003.1, from coordinate 147,194,526 downwards.
TGGATTATCTGATTTTACATTTGCTAGGCTTGCAACGGTGTTCCTATTTGGTTTGTCTTGGTGACTCTTGGGTTGTACATTGATGTGGAACCTCGAGATTTACATTTTTAAAAAATCTTTTTTTCACTATAGGAATCAATGTGATTTCCTATAGGAATCAATGATGGGGCACTTTGTTCAGATGTTTTTGGTCCAATTCACTTGAAATGTTGGAGGTTATATAAAGGATAGACACCCACAGCTCTGCAGCTATTTTAGTGCCAGTATTTTTTTAAAAAAATCCCCTCCAGCTTCCTGGAAAGATTCTGTATAGAGAATAATGAAACCCCAAAATATTGGAATCCTGAGAAAAACCTAGATCAAAATACCAAACCAGTATTTAGAACCCAGGAACCCAGGAATACTAATTTTTCTTTTTTGGATTCCTGATATTCAGATCTGAAAAAACACATTTTTTTTTTTAGCTGCACATCCTCAATATAACTATGGATATAGTTTAGGTTCAAGCCTGAACTTGATCAGTAAATTTCTGACTGAGACTTCCCTAGAACCCAGTGCTTGGTCTTGCCTGCTGTTGTAAAGCACAGGATATTTTATTTTCATATTATACCACTGAAACTATTTTTCATGCTACTATGGTCTGGATAAATGTAGCTATAAAAGTCAGGAACAGTTTGTATTTGAGCAATCAGTCTACAAGAGTGTGCATGCCTGACTAAGGTCTCAGTCTGTCCATGTGAGCAGAAAGAAACCATGTAGTTTCAGTGCTGGGAATACATAGTGTAAGAACAGAAGGTCTCTCTCTCCCCCCGCCCCACATGAGTGAATTTTACTGCATCAAATCCTGAATGTCTGAGTTCTAATCACCACCAGTGATTTTCCTAGTGTGTCATTTTGGATTGTTATAAGACTGTGATCCTGGCCATGATAAAACCAAGCATGTCAATCTTATTTTATTAAACTTAGCAGCAGCAACAATATCTCCTAGCATACTATCAGTCCATCTCTATTTAGGATTATATATTTTTGCCATGGACTCAGAGTGATCAGTAAAGCATTACAGCCATGTATATGAAACCTTCAGAAAGAAAGAAAGAAAGAAAGAAAGAAAGAAAGAAAGAAAGAAAGAAAGAAAGAAAGAAAGAAAGAAAGAAAGAAAGAAAGAAAGAAAGAAAGAAAGAAAGAAAGAAAGAAAGAAAGAAAGAAAAAACTCTCACAATTTCTGTATCCAAGGAAGTAAAATTTAGGAAGGGTAGGATTTATTCTAGAGTCAAACAGCAGCAACAGCAAGCCACATAAATTCAGCTTACAGACTGAGAAAGGTCCAAAGGTATAAAACAGAAAATAGCATAGCAATAGATGTTTTATTTTATCTTTGATTGTGGGATATTGTGAATAATATAAATGCTTGCTTTGACACAGATGATCAATTTGGAAGCATTCTTTGAATATGTGATCAATAGAATACATATTGAACACAAGGAAAATTCCCTGGATCCAAGGTCATTAAACCTTTCCAAATATGTTCTTTTTTCTGCCTTTGTTATTGTGAATCAAATTGGGCATCTGTTTATGTATAAGCAGACTACAAAATCATATTGATTGGATAAAAAAGAGATTTAATTTTAACTTAGCAGATACTGATTATGAAAAGAGCACAACATCTTGATCAAGTAAACATCTATTTGCAAAATTCTGAGAAAAAGGAAATAAAACAGAATATAAATATATTCCTATCACACTCTACACTTAGGCTGTGGTCACACTGGAGGCTTGTCATTATCTGATGGAGTCTCTATTTGAGGCAGTTTAAATCATTGTGGGAAGGGGTGACCAGACAGCACACCCTAACATGGCTCCTTCATGTGCCAGTCCAACACCAAAGCATCCATATTACCGGTGCCTCAACCATGGAGTGCAGCCCTTGCTGGCAATTGGGGTCACATGCTCATATGTGCACATCCCTACTGGGTGAAAAAAACAAACAAACCATGACTGAGATGGAAATGACCATTCACAATTCCCATCCGGCATCCATTCACAACAAGGAGTTCAGACGTCATGAAAAGTGGAGTGGAAGCACTGGCATATGTAAAGACTGGACTTTCCCTGGTGTTGGCAAACTCCACTTCCAAGATGGGCTGGATCTAGGTGTCAATGACTGGGACATGGAAGGCAGATGTTGTTGTCTGATCATGCTCTTTAAATCCACAAAGGTAGGACAACTATATTGGCACAAACTGCCCTTGTGACCTCAGCCTTAATTTTACCAAACTGATTCATGGTTACCCCATGGCTGACCTCTAGAAATTCTCAAGACTCCGTTTGTTACACAGCATCTTCTCATGTCTAAAACATTTTTTTCTCATCCTTCTGTCTAAAAACAAAATCTATTCTTTTTGAGACCACACCCTAGCACTGTCCCCGCACTAGCCTAACAGACATGTGCCTAACACTTGCCTAAAAGCTTCTTCCAGTGTGCAGCATTTTATGGGTTCCACTGCTTAGATGACTGTTGACTATACTTCAGAAAGGGGCTTTTGTCTTTCCTCTGCTATACATTAACATAATGCCATTCAAGTCCCTCCTCTGCAAAAAGTGAGTGCAAGAGGGATGATTTGCTGGCAGCACACACAAGGGAGTCAGCTGGCATTGGCTGTAAGGGGTATCCTGGGGTGGTATGCAGCTTGATTGCTCAGGGCTTGGAGCCAGGGTGGCCTCTCCTGAAACATAGGGGATACACAGAGAAAGGAGGCCTAACTCTTTTGCATCCTACTGGTAGCCTGTAATGTCATTAAACATGTGGTGAGTTTTGACAGTTGATCTTTGATTATATGAAATTCTCTTGTTCAGTGTCTGTCTGGTACAAGGCATTTTCTTGCTGATCAGGATGATTCCCAGCTGCCTTTAACTAACTTTACAGCATTTGTCTATGTTTAATTGGAGAGGTAAGTTTTGGCTAAATTCTGAATATCGTCAAAAATAATTCCCTCACCCCAAACACACAACTGATGAATGTTTCAAACTTCACTGTTCTTCACTGTAAAATGTGAACATGGCTAGGGTATATTCTGGTAGAATAGGCTGTTTCTATTCAAATTGCTTTTTTCTGGAGAGGGTACAGAGGGAACAATGAAACAATAATTGCATTTGAGGTTTTAAGACTAATATATTAATTACCTGTCACAAGTGCTTCAGATGGAATAGACTGTGAACATTAATCTAATAAAAGGGTTAGGTTTTATTTAGGAAGTCTATGATGTGGGAACAAATGGGGAATTTGTTCTATTATATATTATTATATTGCAATGGGATTAAAATAGCTCTCTGGATTAAATTGCAAAGCATCTGGGTGCAATATGGGGCTAATTCAATGGATACACAGTTATTGTTTTGTGATACTACTAGTAATACACTGAATTATAATCAATTTTCCAAATGATCATGCTATATATATGGATTCATATATTAGCCTCCAGGGTTGTTTTGTTTGTTTGTTTGTTTAGAGTTGCAACCATTGAACAAGCACTGAGATTCTGGAAGGTTTTTTTTTTTTTTTTTACTCTTTTTTGAGTCTCTCAAGTGCAAAGATAGCAAAGTTGAAAAAAAGTAGACTTGTATGATTGCTTCCCCCCCCACCCCTTTAGCTTTGATCATTCACACCTAGTTATGGGTTATGCAACTGGAACTCTCAAGGAGATCCATTTTGTTGTTTTTCTCCTGGCAAACAGAAGGCTTAAGGGTTTTTATCATCTTTGCAACAACAAAAATTTAATCATAGTTCTAGCACTTTCAATGAACATTTCTTCTCCTCTCTATTTTACAGCCTTTTTATGTCAAAGTAACTGTATTGACAAAGAGGATGCCATTTCTCATCTTAGCAGCAAGGGTTATTTGAACACTCCTCTGATGGGAAGGTGTAGGCCTGGCTAATAAAATGGATGTTAGTGCCTTTAAAGAGGAGTGCAATAGCTTTCTTCTAAATAAAATAAAAATATACTATAAAATTGAATAGTGGAAGATCATTATGACTAGGGTCAGGGTTATGTTTTTGCCTTGCAACAGTGTTTGAAATCTGGGCAGGTGCAAGAACATATCTTACTATCGCAGAAGTAAAATGGAATGTTTGCGTTAAAGGGCACTAAGCTGCTGGAACAAATTGTATAGGTATTGGCAATGCTTCTTCCACTGGCTCCTTTTTGGTCCTTCTTTGGATCTGTTTATGCTTTTTGTCAGCTGTTTCAGTTCTCTGTTATTTGCTATTGGTTTTGTAGACTTATTTGCACTGTGTATGGAGTATTTAGGATTTTATGTGCAATTAATGTGTGCTGTGTATATGACCTGTATAGCATACAAAAAAGTATTATTAAAACATTTCCCCTACATGTCTAAAAAAAAATTGCCATAGAAAGTAAGACAAAATGTTTCCTATATAAAATACTTATCATAAACAATAAAAATATACTTTTACATATTCCTCTTTCTTTGAGCAGTTATTCCATTCATGGCATTTATCTGGGTTGATTTCCTGTGGAAAAGAGAACATTCTAATCTTGTTGTTGTTACTTTACAATTGGCTTTATTATTATTATTTTTTTCAAATTTATATCCCATCTCTTCCAAAGCAAATTTATCTCTGGACAGCAAACAATGGTGCAGAATAGCATCATTTGAGTAAGATTCAGGTGGGTAGCCATATTGGTCTGAAGCAGCAAAACAAAATTCAAGTCCAGTGGCACCTTTAAGACCAACAAAATTTTATTCATAGTACAAGCTTTCATGTGCACATACACTTTTTCAGATACATTTCCTCTGGAATTAAACCCAAACAAATGGTGACCATATAAACCAAGCTTGTTATTCCAGTTTGGTCCTTGCCTCTGTTAAACACCATTTATTAAGCTTACGCTTATTTGCTGCTCACCCACTACCTATATATATATATATATGGACTGGTAACTTCTATTTCAATTTATCTGAAGAAGTGTGCATGGACACAAAAGCTTATACCTTGAATAAAACTTTGTTGATCTTAAGGTGCCACTGGTCTCAAATTTTGTTCTGATGATTTAAGCAAGTTAGACACCATAGAACAGCTAACAGCGATGGAGAATAACACAATTTAAAAACAATATAAATAAATGACAATAAAATCAGTATAAAATTCTAAAAAAATAATCAGTATCAAACCTGTTCTTTCTTTACACATAGGCTGCATTCACACACACTAAATAATCCACTTTCAATGCACTTTCCTACTGGATTTTTCTCAAATCTGCATTTGCATTTTTAAATCAGTTTCATGCTGCTGTGACACCATCAAGCATAGAGAAAGACAGCATCACAGCAGCACGAAACTGATTTAAAAATGCAAATATAGATTCAACCTAAAAATCCAGTAGGAAAGTGCATTGAAAGTGGCTTGAAAGTGAATTATTTAGTGTGTCTGAATGCAGCCACAGACACACACCTACCTCCTCTCTTCTGTGGTGGGGGGGAATTATCTCCAGTAAGCTCTGATGGGCTCTTGGAAAAAGCTATTTCCTAACAGCTAAGGCCTGTTGAGGAGAGCTAGTTTTGTGTAGTGGTTAGAGTGTATACTAGGATCTTGGAGAGCCAAGTTCAGATCCTCATTCTGCCGTGGACGCTTGTTGGCGATCTTGGACCCGTCACTCACAGTTTCTAACCTACCTCACAGTGTTTTCAAGAGGCTAAAATGAAGAGGGGGAGAATGTTGTAAGCCACTTTGGTTCGCTATTGGGAGAAAAGTGGGGGTACAGATTAGGTATTTTTAAAAGAAAACCTACTGTAGTTAAGGAACATTGGCTGCTTCTACACAGAGACTATTTTCCTTGTAGCTGTCATTGCTGCCTTGAATGCATTCACACTTCAAACAAAAGATCTGCTTTGAAGTATCACCTGCACTTACATTGCTTCAGCCCCATTGTGGCTGTCTTCCCTCCTAACAGAGCTCCCACCCACCCCCCAGCTTCTTAAATAATTGATTGACAGATTGCTACAGTACAATAACATTATATTAATCTATTTCAATATTGTTCCAATTCCCAGCTTCTATTTTTAATGTAAGTCTCTAGACCTGTTTGTTGTGATCTTATAAAAGGATCTGTACATTCTGCACCTCCCCTTTTTAACTCCAAGGGGAAAAGGCTATATACTTACCTTTTAATAATAAGAAAATCGGGCTCCCAGCCTCATGGCAATGCCACTGATGGCTGGGGGCTGCTTTGCCACCCCGGCTGGAATCCAGGGCAGCAACAGAGCCATGATGTGCTGTATCATGACACGGGCAGGGGGCAGAGCTGGCTTGGTTATATGGCCGGGCTCCGCTCCTGCCCAAACAGTCACAGATTCATGCTCGCCCATGCTCCCATCCTGTTCTTAGTATAGGCTTTTGCTGGTTGCCTACTGGGGCCAGTTAGGAATTTTTCACCTCTACCCAGGATTGGCAGATAGGATGGAAGTGTTTTTGCCCACCTTGCACTGAGAGCAGTGGATTGAGGAGTTGGTTGTGGTGGTCAGCAGCTAAGTAAGTTGGTCATTTGGCAGGCTTGTGCAGGCAAGAAACCAGAAACTGGTGAGCACCTTATGGCATTTTCCCCATTAGGGAACAGGGGGTCATCAGGAACTGCCTTCGAATTTTAAGGTCCAGGGTGGGGAACAGTGATCACCTCTGGGAACCTCTTAGGGTAAGCCTCCTCTCTGCAAGTTGTAAGGCTTCAGGGGTAGGTGGTCCTAGGTGGCAACCAGTTTTTCTGGGCTGCTGGTCATGAGCAGACTGCTGGCTCAAGACCCACCCAAGAAAAGGGCAAGGAGGTTGGTCAGGGGAGTGACACCTGCCTTGCCTATTCCGTACACACTTAGTTGGTCCCCTGCCGCAATGTTATGTTAAATAGTTAATAAAGTGGCCATTGTTTACTTCCAAAACTGTTGTCTGTCTTGCTATTCCAACTGGGGGAAAGGGTAAATAATAAATCTGGGAACTAGTACATGGTTGTCACAGGTCACTATAATAGTATTATTTTATAATGATCTGCCAGTTTTTCAAAAGCCCCTCAAAGCCTTCAAATAATGGCTGAATGACAGCTGTGAAAGCTGAGGTGGGGAAAATGACCTTGGCATGGAAAGATCCTACAAAAATGCACATCTCACCATTTGCACATCATTGAAGGTCCTTTTAAAGAGATCTTACCATATCAGTTTTGGAAAGGATCACAGCAAAGTAGGGAGAAACACAGTAACAAGACTAATAGATGATGATGTAATATGGATATTTCTGAAAACAGCACTTCTGTAAGGAAGCTAAGGCAGAGCAAATCCTCCATGTTAAAATAGCAGCCATTATCAATCCTTTATTATATGTTTTGGCTTCTTTAGGGCAGAAAAATTTTCAGTAACCAGACCTCAAACTTGCAACAATACCAATAAAGTAAAAAAATAGCTTCCTCAATTAGTTAACAACCTACAAAAATCCTGTTTGAACAGTTTAGTCTTGCATCTCTGGTTTATAATACTGCTTTAATAACACAAAAATAATGTTAAGTATGCATACATCTTATAGGATATGTTCCATGTAAGAAATACAAAATAGTTTTTAGAAGTAAATAGTCATAACTTTGATGCACACAAGAAAGCGGCAAAAGTAAAACAGGTACTCCCCTCCCTGGGAAAGAACTCTACAAGCACAAAAAGCAAACTGTTTAGAGTGAATTGCTAAACCTTGGGGCTATTTCCCCAGGACTTTCTGCTGAAACTTGTAATTGGAAACACATTTTCCAGTTTAAGACAGAGAAACTTTACCCATTTCTCTTTTCTGATTTTTATAGAGATGGAAACATCTATGGCAAACTCACTTTCCTTGACAGTGGTGGCCTTCCAATGGGTCAGCATAATATTCTTTAGCATACATTGTTAGCCAAAAGTGTTTGGCTGGGAAAGGAGAAGGCACAGGGAGACTGCTGACGAGGCACAACCCTGTTTGTCATGCCCCTTGCAGGCAGCTGAACAGTCCAATGAAAAGTTGGTTCCCTGCTCACGACTGAGTAGCAATCTGTGAGCTGACTTGGCAGGTGCTTAAGCATCCTGATCTGTGACGAAACCTGTACACGTCTGATAATCTCCACACAAGGTTAAGCAAGAGTTCAGATGTATTCCCAAACTTTGTGTTCACATTCAGTTTGTTTTGTTTACTTTCTCATCTCATTAGCAAACTTATTTAAAAGGTGATACAAATAAATGTTGTGCCAATTACAGTGATTGGAAAAAAGCCCACAGGAAAAAACCCACGGAAGAAACCCCATGGACATAAATGCTCACAGGGAAAAAAGCCCAGGTGGAAAAATGCCCACATGGAAAAAAAAACCCACAGAAAAAAGTCCATAGACATAAAAGCCTACACGGAAAAAAGCTCATGTGGAAAAAATACAATGTAAATAGCCATAGCAACAATTTGTGCAGTGAGTTTATCAAGCATAATCTTATATTACATAATTGTCTTACATGTTGGCCATTTCCACCTCTCCCATTGGCTGAAGGAAACTCTTACCAGGCCATTGTGAGGAACCCATAGGGGCCAGGCCTCACTAGGGTTGCCAGCTCCAGGTTGGGAAATTCCTGGATATTTTGTGATGGAGTCTACAGAAGATAGAGTTTGGGGAAGGGAGAGGCCTCAGCTGAATAGAATGCTATAGAGGCCACCCTCCAAAGCAGTTATTTTCTCCAGGGGGGGAGAGATCTGTTGTCTGGAGTTCAGTTGTGATACCTGGTGATCTTCAGGCTCCACCTGTAGGTTGGCTATCCTGGGCGTGGCAGTTAGCGCTTCAGAACAGGGTCTGCTAGACCCAGGTTCTTGCTGTATAAGTTGAGAAGGTGATTTTGGTTCAGTCACAGACTTTCAGCCTCACCTACCTCACAGGGTTGTTGTGCAGATCAAAAGGGAGAGAGGAGAATGATATAATCTGCTTTGGTCTCCACTGTGGAGAAAGACTGTACTTTTCCTCCTGGGGAATCGCTGCTGCCAGTCTCCAGGTGAGGGCTGGAGATCACACAGAATTAAAACTGCTCTCCAGATGGTAGAGATCGGGGCAGATAAAGGTAGGTTGAAGGTTGGCTGGGAAGGAGATAGGGTTGCCAACTCCAGATTGGAAAATTCCTGGAGACGTGAGGGGTGGAGCCTGGAGAGGGTGTGGTTTGAGGAGGGGTGGGACCTCAGACAGGTACAATGTCATAGACTCCACCCTCCAAACCAGCCATTCCCTCATGGAGAACCATTGTTGCCAATCTCCAGGGGAGGGATGGAGATCACGCAGAATTACAATTGCTCTTCAGATGGCAGAGATCAGTTCCCCTGGAGAAAATGGTGGACTCTGTGTCATTATACCCTGCTGAGGTCACCACAGCAAATTGACGCTGAGTGCCCAAGGCCAGGGCACTCTCCCAGAGCCTCTTTCTAGATCTCGTTGTATTTATTTCCGCAAAAGGCCTTATGCCTAGTTAAATAATAATTTTGCTGTTATTAGTAAATTACTTCATTACTATATAAAAGTGGCCTTATGAAGAGGGCTTTAATGCTCTTGAGTGTAAAGGCTTGGAAGGGAAAATAAAGGAAATAAAGGTGACCATTTTGTTATCAACAAACTTTATTAAGAAGGAAAAACAATAACAACAGAAATGTAAATTAAACTCTATATAGAAATAGTTTTAAATAAAATTAAATGCTTTAAATTTATTAATTTACCATTCATCAACCTTTGTAATGTTTGGATAAAGTAATTTCTAAAGTAAAGACAGAAAGGCATTAAATTAAATTATGTATAGACTGCCTAGTATACATAGATTTTGAACAACTATATGGCTTAAATTCTTTAAATGATTAATATTATTTAATTATTTTGTTATTAAAACCATAAGATAACATTGTCCCTAATGCTTCAGGTCCCCCCCTTTTCTACATGTGTTTTGCTCCCCCTGGGACTACTAGAGCCAGGAAAGCACATGGGGAAGGGGAATCCTGAAGCAATAGGGACAAACAAGTGAAACTTCCTTTTGGGGAGATGTTTTCTTTCTCTGCCAAAATTCATTTTGATTTTTCTAAATAAGCATTCAGTTTTCAAAACAGCAGCAAATTCTCAATTTGCAAGACATCAAAAAGTATTGCTTACTGACTTGTTTTATTTTAATGCTTACCACTTATTTCACACTCCAAAGTGTTCTAAATACTTCACCTGTATTATTTCAGTAACCCATGCAACAGCTGTATAGGTTCATATTATTCACATAGGGTTGATAGGTAAAATGAAGTAAAAGCTCTCTCAAGGTCACGGTAGCTGAGGCAAGGTATGAACCAATCAGTGACTCACCATTTTACAGCTGACACTATAACCAGTCTCCTAGGCCCTGAACCCAGGGTGATCTTTCCTGAGAGAGACACACCCAAAAACGACCTCTGAACTTCCACAAGCAGTGCCCTCATTAAGGCTTGGCTTAAGCAGTGGCTTTTGCTGGGAGGCTAGGAGAACCACATCTTGGCTGGGAAAACTCAGGCCAAGAGAAGATTCTGCAAGCTGGCTGCATTGCCAAACATCCTCCTTGCAAGCAACTGCAAACCCCCCCACACACACACACTTCTCTACTGTCAGCTCAGTCCAAAAGGACTAGAACGGGCAAGTTTCTCACTTCAGACATCTTCCACTGACCAAATGGTTAGTCTTTTGTCTGCCAAATGTACAGGCAGGCAGGGACAAAAAGCCTCTGGTCTGTGCTATTGTCATGAATGAAGTATGTTGCATGTTTCCATCTCCATCTCCTGTTTCACCTATATGTCAGGAAATATCTTTGAAATAATCTTCACATTTCTGTCTACATATATTTGTCTAAAATATCTGCATTCTAATACCTCTGCTAGACCTATCAAGGTAAACAATCTTCATGTACAGTGAATGGTCACCCATTCAGGTTCATCCTGCTACATATTAAGAAACATCCATCTTTTTTCTGGAACCAGGGAAATACCAGACCACCCTATTGTTCCACAATGGACACTCCTAGCCCAACCATCTAGCACCTGGCTAGGCCCATCATAGCTATTGTTAATCCAGACTCTGACCCTCTGGGACCTCATTAGTCACACCTAGGCTGTGCCCCTCCTGACAACCACACCCCCTGGGACAGCTGATTGGTCCAGGTAATTTTTTGTCTTCACCTGGGGCAAGCCCCTCAAGACCTCCCATTGGTTAGCAATGTTCTCTAGTGTCTATATCGGTCCGAGCACATGGCCTCAGATTTTGTGTTCCTCTGCCCTGATGCCAACTGGCAGCCCACCCCAAACCTATGTTCGGGCCACAATCCCTTCTCCATGGATTCTGTACATCTGGACAGGTTGTATTACCCTGTGACTGAACCCTCTGTTTTCTATCAATCACCTCTACTTTCTTAGTCCTGTATTGCTTGCTCTTTTTGAATGCTTAGTATGCTTGTAATTAGGGAAATTCTTCAATAAAACCTTTTTTAAATTTACTCTTCAAATCTGGAGTCTTCCTACTGTGCTGGATCTTGGTATACAATTGGTGTGTGGTCCCTGTATCCCTCTGGTCTCCCCTGCAGCATAGCTAATTTCCCCAAACAATGAGGCAGATGATTGGTGGTAACAGCACTCTTAGGCTGGGACTACAAATCCAGAAGAATGAGTTGTTAGAACTCTGGGGGGTCAGAGACTGGAATATAGAACTTCAGAATGCAGGTAGGTGGGGGATATCACTTGTAATTGTGTAAAAACTTTCTGAAACAAAACAACTAACACCAGGTTTGCCAGCCATCTGATGGCAATGGAGGATCTCCTGCCCCCACTCCCCTTTTCCACCACGACTTGGAGCATCAGCAGGAGGAAAATAGAAAGGCCATTGGGCTGACAATGTGGTGTCACTTCCAGGTAGTCCTCAGTTCCTCTCTATGGTTTTACCATAGAGTTTCCAACTCTTCCTGGAGAGGACTGATGTCACTTCCAGGTTTCCCAGAAGTGATGTTATATTGTTGCTGGCATGCTTCCCCTATGTTCCCATCCACCATGTCTCCTGCTGGTGACCAGGTTGTGCCATGTGAGAAATATAAAATGTGTTTGGCATTCCTGATTAGCATAGCAGGTTGTAACCTAGCCCTTTGTATGCTTCTTAGTTTTTCACTAACAATGAATTATATATGTAAGAAATCTTTGACCTACAGTTTGAAGTGGCACAGTTCATTTTAATCCCTGAGCTCCCTGCTATCTCATTACCATTTCATTCTACAACGTGTGATGAATATGCCTTAGTTGAATATGACATCACTACTATGTTAAAGTTTAGGCTTGGGCATATTATTTGTGCTGTATTTGTCACAATTATCTAGCAATGGTCTCCAAGAAGGGCTATATAAAGTAATCATTAAGTGTTTGGCTATATTCTCAAAGTTCACAATCAGTGTAGAACTGATATTTAAAACATTCCAAAATGTTCTGGCAGAACCTTCTCTTTCTTTGTATTATCTACACTGAGTAACTAGCCATTACAAACTGTGCAAGTTCACCTCAGGGATGCATTCCTGGTAGTAACTCATGAGTAAGTGCACAGCAGGGTCCAATATAGATTGGCACTGTTGCACAGAAGGAGGAATCTTCCATGTGCTGTTTTTGGTGGCTGAAACACTCTTTGTGATACAGGGGTGTGTAATTTTTTACCGAAGGGAGCCAGCATAGGTGAACATTCTGTGCTTGAGCTGACTCCCAACAGTGAAAATAATGATCCCCCCACAGCCCCAGGGCTGTTTCAGCCACTGAAAACAGCACATGAGAGAAGGCAGGAATCCCTCCTTTCCTCATGCAGTGGTACCATGCAGTGGCATGTTTATTCATGAGTTGATGTCAGGAACTTTCATGTACAGTACTGCAAATACCCATGGTGAATGCATGCAATTTGTGATAGTTAGGCTCTGTATTGTGCCTGTAACAGTGAAGCTTCTGTAAGACTGATTGACTTAGGTGGTATAGTGGCATGAAATATTCAATTTGTCAGGGAACTAAACAGCTTTTAGTCCCATTTATATGAGGAAAAGAAATGGAAAGTTGTCAATTGGGCTGGGATTGAAACCTCAATGGAAGCATGGTTCCCTAAGGGTCTGAAAGTTCAGATTCCAGGAGGCTTAAATTAAGAACATAGAGGGAGTAAACTGAGAACCTAAAAGAATAGTAGTTGGCTAAAGGAAAGGAGTATTGGTAGACACACTGAACAAAAGCTATTGAGGAAGAATCAGCATGGAAGATCTTATCTCACTAACATTTTAGAGTTCTCTGAGGGGGTGAACAAACATTTGGACAAGGGTGACCCAATAAATATTGTTTACCTAGACTTCCAGAAAGCTTTTGATAAAGTTCCTCATCAAAGGCTCCTAAATAAACTCAGTAGTCATAGGATAAGAGGACAAGTCCTCTTGTGAGTTAAAAACTGTTTAACTAACAGGACACAGAGAGTGAGAATAAGTGGGCAGTTTTCATAGTGGAAAATGGTAAGCAGTGGGATACTACAGGGCTTGGTACTAGGTCCAGTGCTTGCAGATGACACTAAGTTTTTCAGGGGGGTAAGAACCAGGGAGGACTGTGTGACACTCCAGAGGGATCTGTTGAGGTTGGGAGAGTGGGTGTCAATGTGACAAATGAGGTTCAATGTGGGCAAGTGCAAAGCAATACACATTGGAGCCAAAAATCCTAGCTGATGGTATCTGAACTGACAGTAACTGATCAGTAGAGAGATCATGGAGTCATGGTAGATTACTCACTGAAGATATTGACTCTTTGTGCAACTGCAATAAAAAAGGAGAGGAGAAGAAGATTGGATTTATATCCTGCCCTTCACTACCCAAAGGAGTCTCAGAGTGGGTTACAATCTCCTTTCCCTTCTCTTCCCCACAACAGATAGGAGGGGCTGAGACAGCTCTTTTGAGGACTGATCTTGAGACAACAGCTCTAAGAGAACTGTGACTGAACCAAGGTCATGCCAGCAGCTGCATGTGGAGGAGTGGGGAATCAAACCCAGTTTCCCCAGATTAGAGTCCGCTTTCCTAACCACTGCATCAAACTGACAAATGCTGTGTTGGGGTTTATTAGGAAGGGGATTGAAAACAAATCTGCCATAATGTCCCTATATAAACTATAGTACAGCCCCTCATTTGGAATACTGTGTATAGTTCTGGTCACTGCACTTCAAGAAAAGATGTTATATAGCACAGGAAATGGTGCAGAAAAGGGCAACTAAAATTATTAAGGGGATGGAACACTTTCCTTATGAAGCAAGGTTAAAGAGGTTAAGGCTCTTTAGCTTGGGGAAATGATGACAGTAGTTTACAAAATTATGCAAGGGATAGAGAAGGAAGAAAAAGTACTTTTGCAATGGGCTATTGACCTGATCCAACATGGCTTCTCTTACGTTCTTATATCTTAGGAGTAGAGGAGCCAGCAAATGAAGGCAAAAAGTTTATTTAATGAAAGGACTCTGAAGAAAATTACAAGTACTTGTGAGAAGAGGATGTATGTTAAGAAGGTGAGGGCTAGTCTGCGAAGAGACAACATGTGGTAGTTAGATCTAGAGTCTAGACTCTCACAGGAAAATTCTGCCAGTTGAGGCTTGTACTGTCATGGTAGCAGGGTGACAAACAATGCTATAAGGGCCAAAAGGAGGGAGTGCATTTCTCATGCTGATTTGCACCAAAGCACCAATTCTGTAATGGGATGCAATTACCCCCTAAATACCTTACTGGTACTCAGTATTTATCCAAGATTCAGTTATTATCCAAAATAATCAGTTTTTATCCAAGATTTCAAGATAGCTGCTATTAAAGCTCTTCTAGGTTGCCTTTTCCTTACCTTTAAAGGTTTCACAGGCAATACGTGGGAGGGGGAAGAGACATTGTTTTGCTATGCTTCTATTGGTTTTGTCACATTTGCAAAAAGGTTGTTCTGCTGGGCTTTTCTGGGTTGAGATTGGTTCCGCTTGGCATGCCAAATTGCCCCACTCCCCACTTAAGATTGTTCTTCTGACCTTCTGTGGATTGCCGTTGCTTCTGTTGCACTTGCAACAGTGTCCCTCTTGCCTAACTGTGTTCTGATAGGTTTCTATGGATTTACTTGGTTCTGCTGGGCTTGTAAAAGTGCCCCTCCTTTGCTTGAGATTGTTCTATTGGACATCTGTGGATTGCCCTTGTTTCTGCAAAAAACCCCAAATCTACTGAAGTTCTCTGGTTTGACATTGGTTTTGTTGGGCTTGCACTGACACATTGGCCTTGGGTTTTGCTGAGCTTCCCAGATTTGACATTGGTTCCACTGGCCATGCAAAAGTGTCTTCTCTTGTTTGAATTTGTTCCACTGAGATTTTCTGGTTTGGCATTAGTTCAATTGGGCATATAGTCAGGGCTCATTTCCTGCAGGAGCGCACAGGAGCGGAGCTCTGGCAGTAAGGAGCCCAGGGGGTGGGCACATGCAGCAAGCCCCACCCCCTGCTCCCAGCAGCCCCCCTCACCTTTCCCGGCCTGCTGGCTGTCCCAGTGGAGCTCTGCTGCAAGCTGGCCCTTGAGCTACTCTGCCACTGCCTGGGCCATGGCACCCAGCCCGCCCAGGCTCTGCTTGTCCTCATGCTGGCCCTGGCATGGTGCCTCAGCAAGGTGGGCCTGGGCTACAGTGCCTCTGCAAGGTGGGCCCTGGCTACTCAGCCTCCTCCTGTGCCTCTGCCCCAGCACCACCCTGGGCCCCTACCTGCTCGAAGCCATGCACATCCTCCATACCACCCTCCTTGACCCACAAGCAGCCACACACTGCACTTGCCATCCTGCACTTGCCATCCATCAAAAGAGTCCAGTGGCACCATTAAGACAAAGGTTTATTCAGGTACAAGCTCTCCCTCCTCTCTGAGGGCAGATCTGTGTGCTTCTCCCCCACACAGCTAGCAATCCAAAACAGTCCAGTGGAGCCTGAGTGGTGGGTGTTGCCTTCTGGCACACTTCTAGTGATGCAAATGAGTTATGCTAATGAGTTACACTAATGAGCTCCTTCACCTCTTTTTCTATGAAATGACCCCTGCTTATAGTTATTGTGGGATTCCTGGGTTCTGCATTGGTTTTGTTGGGAGGAACTGACCAGTGGTTGCTGCTGGCATGCCTCTTTATTTTTGCCCTGGAGAAAGCAAGACTCTCACAATGGAAACAATGGAGGATGGATGAGGGCACTTTGTTTTGAGACCCACAGAACTGGATCCCTTGATCCAATATTTTTGAAACTTGTGGTTCTTCAGTGAACAGGCACCAGCAGTTGTGGGTGGGTTTTGTTTTGTTTTTTGGTGCATCTAGCTTCAAAAACACTATCCAGCCTCGTGGATAGATTCCCCATAGGCTGTAAGGGAGCAAAAAAATAAATAAATCAGATTTCTGAATGAAACCTGGTTCCAAATACCATACCTGTATTTGGATTCCCCAAAATCAGGAATACTGATATTTTTCTGCTCCAGTATATCCAGATCCAAAAAACACCCTTTTAAAAAATGCACACCTCTAGTTCCAGCAGCCAGGCCCTGTTTCTTCCCCAGACTGGCTCTCCTCTTCCTCTCCTTCAACTGTGCTCAGTCTGCTTCTTCCTCCTTGGTCAGGTGGAGAAGACATATTTATATTGGACCTGGTCTGTCCAGATCCCAGCATCCCTTGCTTCGCCGTGGTAACTGTAAGAGGGGAGTGTTTCCAACCTGTTTCCTGAACCTCTAGCCTCAGAGCTTGCCCAGGGACCCCAGAGTGCATCTTGCTTTCCTCTACCCTGGCTCTTCTTCATCCTGGCTCATCTGGGCTACCTTCCTGCCATTGCTGGGCCCTTGTCTCCTGGTCTGCAGTTCATGTCAGGCATGTGAGGTCCTCTTTCTGGGAGGCCATTGCCACTTCTTCTGGGCTCTTATAGCCATCTGAGGCCTTGTCATCATCCATCATCCTCTCAGCATTGACAGGGGTCTGGCAGATGACACACTGATGGAGGTTTGGCTGTCTCCTCTCCCAGTTCCCCAGGGCAGGGTGAGTGCCATCAGCTGCCATTCATGGCTGTCCCAGCTTTGGTTGGGACAAGCTGGGGTTGGGCAGCATTCTCCAACAATCTAGTCATTGGGGCTTTTCAAGTGTTCAAAGCACATGAAATAAATCTGCATAGAGGGAGAATGTGGTTGTGTTGGCAGCAAGCTGCTTTCCCCAGTTTCTGTGTGTTATTTTTATGGTCTGTATATAATGAAGGTGTATACAAATGCACAGGGACAAAATCAGGAGCACTGTTTTTTTAGAGTTCTTATTTATGGGGGCTCTTTGCTTTTCTAACAGGTTTACAATAGACTTTAAATGGGTACTTCTTCAGATTATCTCCCATAGGGCAGTGCTTACCTATGAAACAACAACAAGATGGGAGTCATGCATTCATCGCTAATCATGAGCTGTTTTCCTCAAACTGCAAGCAGAGAATCATACTGTGTATATGCCTTAATTTTAAATACATAGTTGTCAACTGCCCATGCAGGAGGGGGGGGAGGAAATGCATGTCCCTTTAATAGAGGCTTAATAGGATGTTATTTACCAGGTGATATTATTTGCCATGGAAAGCTTCAGTTGCCCTTTCCACACATTAAGCTACTAAAGTGACAGGATGTTTTTTCTCCTGGCCTATTGACAACCCTAATTAGACTCTCACTTGTGTTATATTCTTTGTCACAATATAATATTATAAAACTGATTTAGTTTTATAATACTATAATTGGGAATATCTACTATTTTGTCAGGTTAACAACCTCATTTTGATTGTGACACTTGTACCAAATAATTAATTCTGGATATTTTTTTGTCTACTGAATATACCCACATAAAAATAGTATAGAAACAATATAATGTTCACTGAAGTGCTTAAAATGGAGAACTCATTTTCTCAGAATGTGCTTTTGAAAGCAAATAAGTGTTTGTTTAGTCTTAAATCAAAGAATTGTCACATGGGCTTTGAAAATGGAGGCTTGGTTCCAGCCAAAGGTTTTCATGGGTGGAAGGATTTCTATCTGTGGAGCACTCCTTTCTTGCCTACTTCCTCCTTTCATCTACAGAAATCTTTGATTGGATCAAAGCTGGAATGTCCAGTTTCTTAGGAAGGAAACTAACCACATTAAAAAAAAAAATCTTACCATGCAGTAACTAATACTTTTGGGTCAGCTACTTGCCTGAGAAGTCAAATCCCATGTGATAACAGACACTTTTTAAATTGCCAAATTTCAGATTAAATTCTTGCCCCTACTACATCCAGATGCAGGGATCTGGTTTGGGAGCATGATTGCAACCTCTTAAATTTTGCTCTGTATTTCTAATAACATACTATTCATTATTCCATTTATACTCTCGTAACAAAGGAATGGAGACAGGAAGGCAGAAAAAAATTACCAGCAAGGCCAGCTGCAGAATCTTATTACCCATGTAGAGAGGTGGAACATGAAACTTGTACCTAGGGATGCCAGCTCCCAGTTGGGAAATTGCTGAAGATTTTGGGGTAGAGCCCAAGGAGAGCAGAGTGTGAGGAGGGGAATGACCTCAGTAGGGTATCCTTCCTTATATATAATTGCATTTTGGTCATACCTTATATGGCCAAAATGCGCGCCGGAATCAGTTGGCCGAGGGACCTGCCAGTCAGATAGGGGGTCCCTCGCCACTGGCTGCATTGGGTTCCTGCGCGGCTGCAGACCCGCCCACGCACGCGCCGTAGGGCCTCACGCCCCCATTCTCACGCCGGACGCCGGCAGGGATGGCTGCTCTGGCGACAGCCCACCCCACGACCCGGACCTCTGCTCGCCGGCAGACTTGCCTGGAGAGAGGCGGCGGCCGCTCTCCTCCGCCGTGCGCCAGGATTCGCCCTCCAGCCCAGCACATCCTCCCTGCTAGACCCGCGTCTCAGGAGGAGCCACGCCCGCTTCCTCCGCCGTCCGGGCAGATTCGCCCTCCAGGCCGACGGGCCCGCCCTGCTGCGGACGCGCCTGAAAAGAGGCGCCTCCCACTTCCTCCACAGCCGCACAAGCAACAGGCTCCCGCCGACGCCGAGGCTGCCTCACACAGGTAGCCCTCAGGGAGCTCGACGACCGTGCTGGCTACTGGCCCCTACCGCGGCCCACAGCCACCAAAATGCCTCCTTCTCACGCCTCTCCAGCACTGGAGAGGCGCGCCGCCAACACTGCATCCCAGGAGGGTGCGGGGGGCCTTCACCCACCAAACGGCTAGGGCCCGTTGCATCGCGCCACGCAACGGGCTTGGCCGCTAGTAATGCCATAAAGCCCACCCTCCAAAGCAGCCATTTTATCCAGGGGAACTGATTCCTGTAATCTGGAGATCAGTTGTAATCCCAGGAGATCCACGGGCCTCACCTGGAAGTTGGCAGCTCTACTTGTATCTATCATTGTGCATTTCCCATGACAGAATGATCCTTTGCAATAAAGCAGCTACTCACATAGGTAAAGGTAAAGGTTTCCCTTGCTCGAAAGCCAGTTGAATCCGACTCTAGGGATGCGGTGCTCATCTCTGTTTCCAAGCCGAAGAGCCAGCGCTGTCCAAAGATGTTTCTGTGGTCATGTGGCCGGAATGACTAGATGCTGAGGTGCACAGAATGCTGTTACCTTCCCACTGAAGTGGTACCTATTTATCTACTTGCAAGTTCTTGCTTTCGAACTGCTAGGTTGGCAGGAGCTGGGGCCAGAGACGGGAGCTCACTCCGTCATGTGGCACTTGGATCTCAAACTGCTGAACTACCGACCTTTCAGTCTTCAGTTCAGCATCTTAACCACTTGAGCCACCACAGCCACAGCTATTCATCTTTAATATCGTATATGACATTAAATGCCAACAATGCCCTTCAATTTTCTACATAAGGCAAAGGGGTCAAACCTACGCCAAAGGATAAATGGACACAAATCTGACATCAAGAATCACAAGACTGGGAAACCTGTAGGAGAACACTTCAGCCTTGCAGGACATTGTGGGTGACATCAAAGTAGCTGTTTTATTGCAAAGGAACTTCAAGAATGGACTAGAAAGGAAAATTGCTGAGTTGCAAGTTATTCCAACAATCAGAACAATGGAATCCCCAGTACTTAACAGGGATATTGGTTTCTTATCTCACTATATATGTTAACCTCATTCAGCCTTTACATCTGTATTCTCACCAATCCCCAAAAAGGCCATACATCCTCTTTATTTTATTTTATTTTATTTTATTTTATTTTATTTTATTTTATTTTATTTTATTTTATTTCTTAATTGGAATAATAGATTAGAATAGTAGATTGTAACATAACATAATGAATAGTAGAATGTAATGCAATTTGGAATGGTAGATTGAAATGTATTTCTCTGGTCTGGGGACAGAGGGGATAACTCTACACAGCCAATCACCCTACTTCAAAGAAGATGATGCTGTAAGGTCACCTCCATGCTTGAGAGGAGAGGGATGGAGCATAATAGCAGTGTCTCAGGTAATTATTCTCAGCATTCCACAATTAAAGATACATCAGTCTCCAATTTAGAACTGCTAGTTTAGCAGTTCGAAAGCAAGAAATTGCAAGTAGATAAATAGGTACACCTTTGGTGGGAAGGTAACAGTGTTCCATGTGCCTCGGCATTTAGTCATGCTTGCCACATGACCACGGAAACGTCTTTGGACCGACAGCACTGGCTCTTTGGCTTGGAAACAGAGATGAACACTGCCCCCTAGAGTCAGGTTTGACTGGCTTTTAAGCAAGGGAAGCCTTTACCTTTACTATTTCCTTCACTATGTTTCCCCCCGGTATTGAACCAAACAAATGGTAACCATATAAACTAAGCTTGTTACTCCTGAATCTGTAAAATATCTTCATTATGTTGTATACTTTGAATAAGACTTTGTTGGTCTTAAAAGTGCCACTAGACTCAATGTTTGTTTTATAGGTGTGTTGAGTAATTCTCATGTTACAGTCAACTCATTCTCATGCATGACCAGCATCCTTCAATAAGTGAAGCATCAAAGGAAGGTGGTGTAGCACAGGACCAACTCAACCAAAGAGTAGTGGCAAAAATGGAACTCCTGGCACTAAGGCTGTGGATCAGTTTGCCTCAGCCCCCGTTGGTGATAAGGAAGGCATGATGTATTACTGTGCAGTGGTATGTGAAGTAGCCAACAGGGAAGTGTGGTTTTAGAGTGCATATTCTGACTGCACCTGCTCCAAGCAGATATTGCTGCTGGCTTCTGAATTTAGATATCACTGGATTAGCTGGTTGTCCTTGGGGTTAAGCAGGAATTTGGAGGTTTCTCCAGATTGCGGGGAGCCTTTTTTGCCTGCTTTGTGATGTCATTTTAGAGGCTGGCTAATTAGGCCAAGTGTTTGCACTGTGTAAGCCATTGTTAGCTCAGCAGGGATAGGGTAGGGGTGACCAGCAAACACCCTGAGGCATCAGCAGAGATATAAGGTGTGTCCAGAACAGTCCATCACTGGTTATGTGGCAGGATGTGGCTGGGAAGAAGTGCCCTCGGTGCTGAGCAACATTCTTCTGAACCAGGTAGTGACTACGCAGCACATCAGGGGAAGGGGCTGGGTTTGGGCACCTTTTGGCACATTGTATGCACGCAATGATAAATGTGGCCAGTGGAAGATGAGGGCTGAGTTTGGAGTCAAGATGGGTCAATAAAGGAGCCACTGTGAGGCTGCCTAATACAGCCCTCCCATTTAAATGTTATCATATTTAATAGTATGATGTTGTTGTTGTTCAGTCGCACAGTTTAGTCCGACTCTTCGTGACCCCATGGACCAGATCACGCCAGGCCCTCCTGTCTTCTGCTGTCCTCTGAAGTTTGCTCAAGTTCATGTTCGTTGCATTGATGACCTTAGGGAATTTCACATTACTGAGATTCTGCCGGTTTGAAGCTGTTTCTGATTCGTCTTGAAGTAAACTGGTACAGGGCTGCCATTTCACACATGGCTTTCCCCAACCGGAAAAGAGCCGAATCAGAAACGGTTTGGCAATTCAGACTGCATCGCTTTGTTTTCCCGCCATTTCCCACTGTGCCTTTTTTTTTAACATTCCAATGCGGTTGCTATGCTATTGCGTTATAGCACTATAGCGCTCTAAAGCGAACGTTAAAAAAAAAAAAGCCAGAGATCGGGTGAAAAAAGGCAGGAAAAAAGCTCATCGAATCTGGGAGAAGAAACTGACGACTACTTGGAAGTGGTTGACAGGGGAAATGCTTCAGCCCAGTTTACTGAACGGGACAGAAGCATTTCTATGTGAAATTACAAATATATTCCAGTAGGGAACCAGTTCTAAAACGGTTCTGTCTGAAATGCCAGACCAGAAACCGTTTGGGAATCGTTCCTCTTCCAGATTATATCATCTGTCTGAAATTCCCCACTGTCTAACCATCTCATCGTTTGCTGTCCCCTCTTCTTTGACCTTCAGTCTTTCCCAGCACCAGGGTCTTCTCCAGTGAGTGCTCCCTTCTCATTTGGTGGCCAAAGTATTTGAGTTTCAATTTCAGGATCTGGCCTTCCAGGGAACAGTCAGGGTTGATCTTTTTGTAGGATTGAATGATTTGATCTCCTTACAGTCCAAGGGACTCTCAAGAGTCTTCTCCAGCACCATAGTTCAAAACAATCTATTCTCTGGCGCTCAGCCTTCCTTATAGTCCAGATCTTGCAGCCATACATTACTACTGGGAATACCATTACTTTGACCATGTGGACTTTTGTTGGCAGGGTAATGTCTCTGCTTTTTATCATGCTGTTTAGGTTTGCCATTGCTTTCCTCCCAAGGAGCAGGCATCTTTTAATTTCATGGCTGCAGTCACCATCTGCAGTGATCTGGGATCCCAGGAATGTGAAGTTTGTCAGTATTTCTATGACTTCCCCTTCTGTTTGCCAAGTAGTGATGAGGCTGGATGCCATGTTCTTAGTTTTTTTGATGTTGAGCTTCAAGCCCACTTTTGTGCTCTTGTCTTTCACCCTCAGTAAGAGGCTCTTTAGGTCCTCTTCACTTTCTGCCATCAGAGTGGTATCATCTGCATATCTGAGGTTATTGATCTTTTCCCCAGCAATCTTAACTCCAGCTTGGGATTCATCCAGGCCAGCATTTCACATGATGTACTCTGCATATAAATTAAATAAGCAAGATGACAATATACATCCTTGTCATACTCCTTTTCCTATGCTAAACCAATCTGTTGTTCCATATCCGGTTCTAACTGTTGCTTCTTGATCCTTATACAGGTTTCTCAGGAGACATGTGAGGTGGTCTGGTACTCCCATCTCTTTAAGAACCTTCCATAGTTTATTGTGATCCACACAATCAAAGGCTTTATCATAGTCAATGAAGCAGAAGTAGATGTTTTTCTGGTAGTCTCTTGCTTTCTCCATAATCCAGCGAATGTTGGCAATTTGATCTCTAGTTCCTCTACCTCTTCGAAACCTAGCTTGTACTTCTGGCAGTTCTCTATCCACGTACTGTTGGAGCTTTGCTTGTAGGATCTTGAGCATGACCTTGCTAGCATGTGAAATGAGTGCAACTGTGTGATAGTTTGAACATTCCTTGGCATTGCTTTTCTTTGGGATTGGAATGTATACTGACCTTTTCCAATCCTGTGGCCACTGTTGTGTTTTCCAAATGTGTTCACAAATTGAGTGCAGCACTTTAACAGCAACTTCTTTTACGACTTTGAATAGTATGATGTAGATCTGCCTAAAGCTCATATAGTAAATAGAGCATCAACTTAGTAAGCAAGGATCTTTTTGAGTAGTTCAGCAGTTCAAGACCCGGGTGCCGCAAGACGGAGTGAGCTCCTGTCTCTAGTTCCAGCTCCTGCCAACCTAGCAGTTCGAAAGCAAGAAATTGCAAGTAGATAAATAGGTACCACTTCGGTGGGAAGGTAACGGCATTCCGTGCGCCTTGGTGTTTAGTCATGCCGGCCACATGACCATGGAAACGTCTTTGGACAGCACTGGCTCTTCGGCTTTGAAACGGAGATGAGCACCGCAACCCTAGAGTCAGATTCGACTGGCTTTCGAGCAAGGGAACCTTTACCTTTACCTTTACTATACAGTAGGTTGATGGTATAGGAAAAATATGTTCTACGCTGATCTAGGTCAGTAAGTTATTTGAGACACTGAATGGCATAAAAGATAAAAAAAAATCTATCTGAATAAAATAACATTGTCCCTCTAGTGAGCCATGCACACAAGTTTCCCCATTACACCTAGTGTAGAAAAAGGGGTCCTGGAGAGTCTGGATGAGTAATGATGTTAGGTCTGTTGCAATAAAAATACACAGAAGCCTTGGGATACTTTCACCAAGACTATCCAAATTTTATTCCAGCACAATCTCTGGTGTATAACAGCACATTTCAACAGATGCTAAACTGGGTCCACTCCACAAATGCTTAAATTGGAATAAAATTTTGTTAACCTTGACGGTGCCATACTTCTGTTTATTTTGGAGACATGTATAGTTTGGAGAAATGTATACTTCTGTTGATTTTGGAGGAATGTATAATTATTCATAGTAAAGGAAAAGTGGGAAACTCTCTGAGTAGTGTTCAGGAATGTGATAATCTTTCTACTTAGCAGTTGCTATGGTAGCAGCATCTGTGGTGGATACTCTTAGAGTGACAAAGGCAGCTTTTAGGTTTTCTCACTTCACCATGGTGACTTTGATTTCTAGGGTTTTCTTTTCTAGACCAATTTTATTATGATGAAACCACATCTTGCATGTTCTATCTGCAGTTTGCATTTTTATAAAGTGGCATTAAATTTAACATAAGATTTCTGTATGTCATCTAACCAAATTTTTGGTGCTTTTGTTCTTTAATAGTGTGGCCATCATAAAAACCCAAATGTAAGCACTCAATGAATTTCAGGGTTTGGTGCTGGATCTGGAAGTTTTGATTACTTTAGATGAAACAGAAAGTCCTGGAACTTTTTTGACTTACTGAAGAAGTACAATAGAATGGTTATTGTTTCATGCCTGTTAGCTGGCAACATCTCTTTGCTGAGAGGAGTTAGTTTCTCTTATAGTACCTATCTATTGCACTTTTTTGTCTCCCTTTCTCAGGAGGTATACATGCTATTTGACATCTACATGAAACTACTTAGGCTGAGTTCAGACTGGCAATTTACTCTGGGAGCCAGTCATGGCAAAAAAGCCCCAGAACAAACTTTTCTGGGGTTTCCCTTTCACACAGCCCGGGCTGCTGCTGGAGCATACCGGGAGGAGGCACACCAGAGCGTTCAGACAGCTGCCCCGGAGGCACGCTGTATGCGGCGTTTCCCCATTAATTTGGCTGTGGTTGTATGGGTGTATGTGCGCATGAGCATAAGCACATTTTGCTGATTGGAGGAGGACCCCGCAGCGCCGGCACCACATTGGGCAGTAGAGCAGAGCACGGCCAATCATATTGCTGCTGCCTTCTGCCCAATGCAGGTTGCTCCCAGCTTATCGGCAGAGCGTTCATACTTCCAGGAAGTGGACAAACGCGGGACACAGGTGCTCTTTGGGGATTTGCTACCACTTTTATGAGGTATCTATTAAACACGGGAAGAAAGTGGAACAGCCTGGGTTGCCTATGGGTGGGGAACGCCAAGCAGATGTGCCTATGTGAACACCCCCTTTAATGCGGTTTTAAAGTGTCACTGAAATGGGGCTCTGCTGGGGCAAATTGCCAGTCTGAACTCAGCCTTAGAGAGATCATTCAGAGATCTAGATTGAGAAGACATCAATATATGGATGGTACTCAGGACTACTTATCCCTAATAGTTGAGGTGGTTGGGAGTGTAGCATTCCTTGAAGTACGTAATGGGAAGGATGAGGAGCAATACACTGAAGCTCAATCCAGGAAACACTGAGGTGCTGCCAGTCAATAACAAACTTGCTAGGCGTATCAGTCTCTTATGGTGTGGAGGTCATTTGCTCAAAATCATGATTTAGCCACAGTGATTTCCTCTTATTACATTCATGTTATAATACTGTGATGCACTCACATGGGATGCCTTTGAAAACTGTCTGAAAACTTTAAGCGGTTCAAAATTCAATGACCTGATGATGTTTTATGGCTATTGTTTTTAACTTTTCTTTTAAAGATATTTTCTTAAAATTATTTAAAAAATATTTCCTTAAGAACGTATCATAACTATCTGAAGATTTCTCAAAATGGAATCTGCTAGCAAACAGTAATGATATATATATTTTTTTCTAGACTCATGCTTTTTGGATTCCTGATGCATTTGTATTGGATGACTTAATTGAATTGTTACATATTTAATTCTTTGGTCACTCTTTTTATGTACAATTTGGTACACTGGTATACTAGTTGTGATTTATGGTATTGTTATGTTAATTATGCATATTGTTGGAACACAATTATTTTTTATTAGTGGGCTCAAGGTAGTTTCATTGGCTGTGTTATACCCTTCTGTACTTTTGTACTTTTTTCCAGGCTAACTGCATCCCAAACACAAATAGAGGAGAACTTAGAAGGGAAACTAGACCTCTGAGATTTATAGGATCGCACAGTTCATGCATATGTTCTGCAACAGTGGTTTTCAAACATACTATCAGCCCACTAAGAAATATGAGATGTTTATAAACTCCTTTTCTTTATGAAAAAGACAGGGATGATAGTATTTTCTGAAGCTAGAATTAGTTAGCAATAGATTCAAAAGAAAAAAAACCTGTTAACACAATTGCAGAGGATCAATATCTAAGCTTTACAATCATCAGGAGTAATCAGGCTTATAAAATGGTTAAAGTCATTAAATGTGAAATGTTTCACTTCTCAGGATTCAATTCTAGTACTTGCAACATAAATATTTTAGCATTTGCTTAATTGACAGTCAAATTTTTGACCACAGCACTGAAAGCTTTGATATCTGATGAGTTTTCTGACAGGAGCATACCAAATATGAAGGGGAGGTCAGAATCATATGGAAGCCGCAGAACAGATAAAACCACTAGGATTACTTCCTATGTATTTGCTCAACTATTCAATGTATGTTTACCCTTGGAGCCATGCTCATTCTGTGTCTGCCCCAACATTTTGCTCAAACCAAGATCTGGATGAGAAACTGGAATTGCTATGCAGGTTTCATGTCTTTTACATCAGGCATTTATCTCTCAAATGGAAAACACCAAACTGGGACTAATGGCTTCTTTATACAGATTCACAGACCAAAGTGGACTGTTTAAAATTAACAACAATGAGATTTCATTCCCCTAATCAGCATGTAGCAGATCCCTACATGGGCATATTTGAATGAGTTCAAATATTGAAATAATGTTGCTGTAGATTTTCCGGGTTGTGTGGCCGTGGTCTTGGCATTGTAGGACCTGATGTTTCACCAGTGGCTGTGACTGGCATCCTCAGAGGTATAACACAGAAAGATGTAGTACTCTATGTGTCAAGGTGAGCAGAAAAATGGTAGGCAGGTAATTTATATCTACCCTGGAAGGTGGGGTAGGGATAAGTCTTTCTGTGTTATACCTCTGAGGATGCCAGTCACAGCTACTGGCAAAATGTCAGGTTCTACAATGCCAAGACCATGGCAACACAACCCGGAAAATATACAGCAACTAATGAACTCTGGCCATGAAAGCCTTCGACAACATTGAAATAATGAGTTCAAAATTTTCCCGACCCTGTTGTCCCATAGTCTGATAACTGTGGCCCAAAATATGTTCTATGCAAACCCAGGAATTATGTTGGCACAGGGTTCTCCAAATCCTGCAAACTTTTAAGGATTTTATTTCTCATGACCAGTTTGGCCCTAAATTACCAAGGGGGTACATGAAGAAACCATTGCATAGACAGTACCCTCAAGCACAGTTGGGTAGGCTGTTATTACCACCATAGCACCCTCTGTAAGCAGGTACTAAAAAGTTCTGTGACATTTTGTGCCAAATTCAATAATAATCTAACACTGATGGGCAGTGTTAATAACACTGATGAGCAAACAATTTTTGTTTGAATCACATTTTAATTGGAAATTTCATGCAGTGCCATACATTAACCCCCCCCCCAATTTTGTTGACTGTGTAACATGATTCTTAATTGTATTGCAAGCTTTTTGTGCATGCATATTCTTGCGCTGCTGTCCTATGTTGTGCCTGTCCCTGTTTACTATTCACTATCCACCCAATAAATATATAGTTATAAAAGAAGTGATGTCTTAGTTGTCTGGAGCTTGTAGGGCAGAAACAGAATGTGGATAAGCTTATCATTCTACTATTGCACTCTTGTCCATTTTGCCAACCTGACTGTCATAGCCAAACATGTTTGTGTAAATCAAGTATTCTAAATTGGCATGCAAATACAGTGTGCTTTCAAGCATTAGGAATAAGATGGAACCTTGTGAGACCCTATAGGACAAATGACTGAGCAGCAGTCCCCCAGCACCACCTTCTGAAACCTACTGTCCAGGTAGGACTGGAACCACCACAGAATGGTGCCTACCAATCCCAGCTAGGATAGGTGGTCTAGAAGGATACTATGATCAATGATATTGAAAGTCACTAAGAAGTGCAAGAGAATCAAACAGAATCACACTCCCTCTGTCCATCTCCCAGTGCAAGCTGTCCATTGGGGTGATCACGGTATTACAGTCCCATAAACCAAACTAAACCAAGATTGTAAGGGATCTAAACAGCTTGGCTCATCCTGGAAAACTTGGAGTTGTCCCATCACAGACATTCATTTTGAGAAAGATACTCAGGCAAGGATATTGACCCATCAAGGTATCCAGTTACCTTTGTTTGCCACCCTTTAGTCTATCAGAAAATGGGAGGAATTAGGGATGTGCACCAAAAATTTTTTTGGCTCAATTTGGATTTGGCCTGCCAAATGACTCCCAAATACCACTTTTGGCAATGCAAGCTGATTTGGATGTCATTCAGCCAGCTGAATACCATTCGGCCCCATTATACACTATGGGGCATTGAAGTCAATGGCAAAAATTCATAGGGTATATTCTGGGGGCTTGGGGAGGGGGTTTGAAGGAGAGGCTCCAAACTTGCAGGGTAGCTGCTGGAGCCTCTCCCCAAAAGAACCACCAAGTCCCAAAAAGATTGGACCAGGGGTCCAATTCTACAGGCCCCCAAACAGGTTGCCCCCATCCTCTCCTTCATTCTCTATAGTGGCGAAAACTATCAAATTTGCCCATGGTCCTGTTAGTGGGCTGGGGGAAGTTGAGGGAGAGACTCCAAATTTGCAGGGTAGTTTCTGGAGCCTCTCCCCACAGAAAACCCCAAGACCCAAAGACATTGGACCAGTAGGTCCAATGCTATGGGCATCCAAACAGGTTGACCCCTTCCCTCCATTGTTTCCATTGATGGTGCAACCTCATTTGGAATACTGTGGAATACTATGTGCAATTCTGGTCACCCATCACCACCACCACACCTCAGAAAGGATGTTTATAGCATTGGGAAAAGTGCAGAAAAGGGCAACTGGAATGATAAGAGGATTGGAACACTTTCCCTATGAAGAAAGGTGATGGCACCTGGGGCTCTTTAGCTTGGAAAAATGATGACTGGGAGTGACATGATAGATTATGCATGTGATAGAACAGGTAGAGAAAGAAGTACTTTTCTCCCTTTCTCACAATGCAAGAACTCGTGGGCACTCAATGAAATTGCTGAGCAGTCAAGTTAGAGCAAATCAAAGGATGTACTTCTTCACCCAAAGAGTGATTAACACATGGAATTCATTGCCACAGGAGGTGGTGGTGGTGAGCCAGTGCTACAAGCATGAACAGCTTGAAGAGGGAATTGGACAAACATATGAAGGCCAGAGCAGAGGCCCATCAGTGGCTATTAGCCACAAGATATATAGATAGGAACTCTTGGTCTCTGAGGCAAGTGATGCTGTGGTGCTTAGGGGGGCGCAAGACTGGGAGGGCTTCTAGTGTCCTGGCCCCACTGGTGGACTTCCTGATGGCACCTGGTATTGTTGGCCATGGAGTGACAGAATTTTGGACTGGATGGGCCAGTGCCCTGATCCAACGTTGGCTTCTCTGAAATTCTTATGTAACATAAGAGAATCTCTGTCAATGGGGCTGTTCTGAAAGGGCAGCAGAACCAGTGCATTGAATGCAGTAGTGCCAGCCTGGTGACAGAATACTGTGTCTGCCAGTGCCTACCTGCCAACATGTACGGCATCACTGCAGTCAAAAGCTTCAAGACAGGCTTCCCCTGCAGACCTGGGTAAACTGGGAAAGGAAGTTTAGGTGAGAGTGGGTTCCACGTGATCTTATCTAACCTCGCTCCTCCCTGACACCCCCTAGCTTGTCACCTCACCTGTAAGATCAGATGGACTCCAAAGGATACACAGTGTGTGTGGCATGGTCAAAGAAACAGGTGCTTTCCCTGGGTCAACTTCCTCCAGACTTCATGGCAAGACAGACAGATAGCTGGATAGTCATTCTCACACTGACCTTTACTTCCTGTGTTTTCTCTCCTGTCACTGACTATCCCTTTGATTTGTAGAATGGAGATCTCAGGGAAACAGCTTCCTTTCTTCCTTTCACCTCTCCCATACCTGCCTCTACCCTTAGCTAGTACTCCTCTATCCTATCTCATAAAGAGACTAGTATTAGTCTGTTAAACTTAAAACATGGCTCCGTGTACCTTTGTGGCACTCAAAGCTGACCTACCTACCATGGTTGGATCCTCACCAACTACTTCTTCCCTTCCAAGCAGCTGAATCCACTGCTATTGTGGGACATGCCAGCTCTACAAGACTGAGTATCCCCTTTAGCCCTTGTCAAGTAGTCCTGAGAAGGACCGCTTGTCTGGCCAATGGTCCACTGGGCAGTGTGGATGGGGGATCCTGGGACTGCCTACGCGAGGGCTGTTCTACCTCTTTAGCATGACCCAGGGTGCACCACAGGGAGGTGAGTTAGAGTAGCACCCCAAAAAGAGAGACTCAAATTCTGGGTAGTGGTATTTTGTGGGACTGCTGCCCAGTCAGTCTGCAAACATACCCCTACCCATTGAGTCAATCCAGGGAAGGAAGGCCTCAGAAAGTGAGAGGGGGAGATGTTGTTGTTTGTCCACCCTGATCCTCCTCTCTCTGCAGCAATGCACCAGCTGTTAGTGTCTCATTTGAGGGACCTTAGCCTAGGTGTATCTGGCTGCCCCTCTTCATGGGCCCTCCCTCCCTGCCACCAGTGTTCCCTCTAAGCTGAGTTAGGGTGAGCTAGCTCACAGTTTTTTACCCTCCTGGTCACTCTTTTTTGTCTTAACTCAGGAAGGATGTCTGCAGTCCAGAGCAAACAAATGTATGCAGTAGCCAAATCACCTGCCTATCACAACTTTAATGCTGGTAGCTCACAAAGTAGCATTTTTGCTCACAGGACTCCATAGCTTAGAGGGAGCATTGCCCACCACCACCCACCCCTGCAAAGAAAAATGTCATTGTTTGTGGCACTCCTTTGGGATTTTCTGGTTTTTGTTTTGTACTGTCCATTTTTGCAGCTAGAGTGAAAAGTGTTTTGCTGCTGTTTAAACCAGCATTGAATTTTTGTTTGGGGATGAAGGGATGGTGTAAGAATGCTGGTGGGGGTGGGGGGCAACTGTCTGTCAATCAGAATGATTTGAGGGACATGTCTCTCTCTCTGGTCTCTCTCTTCACTTTTAATTTTGGGAAGAGCATTTCTCTCCAAACTTCCCAGCACAGACTAAGAGAGGATGCAGGCACAACAATACTGTGCTCACCTCAGTCACCCTCAATGTCCAGGTCCGGGAAGCCAAACAATGGCAAGTTGACCTTGAGAAAGACCATCTGCTCCACTGTCCAGGGGTTCAGGTGAGAGTGATGTGGGCTGATGACGTAGCCTGCATGTGAAAAAAGTGCTCACTCTTAATGCTCGTAGGAGGGCATGAGAGGAGCCCCTGGGCCACAACAGATCAACCCCTTCACAGCCCAGTAGCTTAGCGGGAAGGTGGACTGTGATTTGCAGGGCTCCGAAAAGTAATCCCTGACCATCATAGCTGCTGTGTCCTGTCTCATGGGCCTGCTATTGCTCCCAGAGGTGCCAGTGAGCCACCCCAAGAGTGGGGGCTGCCTAGCTAGGGAGGTTGGGGAAGAGCAACAGCTGTGCTGCTTTTGCCCCCCCCCTTCCTCAACTCCCAGCAACATAACCCCACTAGCCTACCTGTTTTCAACCTGCTGGGAGAGTGCATCTCTCCAGCTGTCAAACTCATTGACTCGCTCAGCGATCCTACCCTTGATGCACAGGTCACACAAGCTCACCAACATGTATGCCTTCTGCTTGGTGAAGATGGGCTGAAAGCATTCCTCGAGGCCTTCTTTCAGCCTCCTCACCAGCGTGCACACCTCTGGAAAAAGGTCCTTTTCCTGGCTCCAACAATGAGGCCAGACCCTCACATGCCATGTGGAATATGGGGATGACCAGAGCCAGACTCACTGTGTCAGATGAGAGCATATCTGTGTGGCTCTTGAAGGGTGCAAGAACCTCCACAGTTTGAGAAACAATCACCCGCTCATCCTGTGTGAGTCCATTCACTTCTCAAATGACCCCACTCTCTGAGATCAGGACAATCAGGGCTCTCTTCTGCTCCACCAAGTGCTCCAGCATGGCACAGGTGGAGTTCCAGCAGGTGCTGATGTCATCGAATTGGCAGTGCTCTGGCACGCCCATCAGTGTCTGTTTCTCATGCAGCTGATAAGCATCCTTATTGCTGCATGAGAAGTGGCCCACAATGTACTGGCATTTCTGGAGGAGACACTTCCGGACATTGGAGATGAAGTGGGAACCATGCTGACAAGCAGCTTCGGTCACCACTTGAGCCTCCTCCTGTGAGGAGCTTGGGGCAGACACACCGTGTCTTGGGAGGACATCAGAAGATCACTAACCGGGAGGAGGGGGTTGAGATGGGGGCACCCTCAGGTGCGTCTCCTCCATCTCTTCCTCCTCCGCCTCCTCCAGCATACCCTCTTGTCCCTCCCCAGAAGGTCTGCCGGAGCCTAGAGGGACCGGCACAGTAGGCTGGTGGGGGCCACCCAGCTCCTCCTCCAGTCTCTCCATAGCCCTCTGAGTCTGTGGAGTGATCTCTGGAGATGAATCATCCCCAGAGATCGACCCCAAAGATGGCTCTTGCTGCCCCTCCTACTGCCACTGAGCCTCAGAAGCAATGGCTTGAGGAGGGACTGCCTGAGCAACAGACCCCTGCCCAGTGCCAGCACCTGCAGGCACCTCTCCCAGGGCCACCCCAGGAGCATCCTTCTTAAGGAAGAGAATCACACGTAGCTTCTTCATGGCACCATTCTGGCCAGAGGTCGAAGTGGTGCCAGGATGCTCTGTTGTGGTCCTGTGCAGAGGTCCCGCTCCCCCTCCCCTCTGCCCCTCTGGTCTTCTCCTTTGCCTTGCCCCTAGGGCCCCTCTGTGTTCCTTTCCTGCCACTGATGTCACCCTGGGCCAAACTCTGACTAATATGACTGTAGGTAGCAGGGTGTTTAGGCACTTAACCTGAACCTGACAGAGCCTGGCAGAGCCTGACACCTTTTTAAGAACCCTCCCACCAAATATCTATTTTGATTTTCAAAGGACCCTAGGCTATCCTTTCCTCAGTCCCGTCCCCCCCCCTTTTGGTACTGGACTGGTGATCCTGCTTCTCCCTAGCTGGAGGTTTTATAAAGCTGTCCTAGAGATAGAAACAAACCTTTGTAGAAGTGCTTGTGTCTCTTTATTAAACTACTCCTGGCTAATGTACTAGGACAAACCTGATTTCCTAGGAAGGAAATGCAGGTGTCTGTGTGAGATGAACTAAAAAGCGGGGGTTCACCCTAGGCAATGTGTAAGCACCGGCCTTCAATGAAGGTCAGGTGCACAAAGCACTGTTTTCTGTAAGTAGTTAAGGCTACTTAAGCACTTTTAAAGAAACCTATCCTCACCTCTTTTTAAACAGTATCTTATTCTGGCCTAGTTAGGTATATAAACTAGAGCCCTACACTGGATTACTTATAGTTTTTTTTTTTTTTTTAAGAATTCCTGAACAGACCCTGATTAGACTGACCTATTTACATCAATGGCCCTGACAAACCAGAAACACTCACCCACCCACCCACCAAGTCTAGAAAACCCTTTTTAAACCAACAAACCCCCCAAACGAATGCTACATAACTGAACTAAACAACTGAACTACCTAGTGCCACTGTCAACTACCAATCAAGCAGGAATCTAACTAACACACTAAATATCTATTAAACAGGAAACTTAAATAAAAAACCACCAGAAATGCACCTCCAGCACTGTCTGTCTATCTATCCATCCATCCAATTATCAAACACACAAACAGGAAGGAATCTATCTATGGAACCAGAAAGCTATCAAAATACACTATCTCCATCTATATTGAACAGGAACTACTAAGAAAACCAGGGCACTAACAACAACAGCTCACAGTCATGAAACAGACATAAAGCCAGTGCAACTTTTAAAACCACAGCCCCCTAACCCCACCAAACAGAGAAAAACCCACACACACCCCAGCCCCCACTGAAGCAAAAGTAAAACTTTGAAACTTATATAAACCTGTTAACTTTTACAGAAAGGAAAAAAAAACCCTTTAAACCTTTAAACAGAGGGAAAAGAAGAAGACCCTAACACCACCAAACAAGGGGGGGGGGACCAAAGCAAAATCCAGCCCCCCTCCCAATCAAGCAACAACAAGCAGTACAACTTTTAAACTGCTGAAAAGAAACTTTTTAAACAATCAAACTATACCCCAACCCCCACACACTCCACCCCAGAGAACCCACAGAACTCAAATCACCCACCCAGAACAATCCACCCAACCCAAAGAAGGAAAAAATAACCTTAAAAATAAAGAAAAAAGATAAAAGCCCTTTAAAAATTAAAAAGATGCCACTTGAACCAAACCTGGTGATATCATCTTCTGAGGTCCAGTCCAGGGAGTCCAGCAGCAGTCCAGGGAGAGGGCAGCAGGCCAGGCACAGAGACCAGCCAGCAGCTAAAGCCAAAGGCCAGCGCAGCACAATATCTCTCAGCCAGGCAGCCACCAGGAAAGCAGGAACAGCAATGAGTCTAGCTACTAGGCAGGACTCCTTATATCCTCTTTGGGCCAAGCACAGGACAGTTTCAAAAAATGACACTTTCCTGTAATTGGCCCAAAGAAGATGCAACTCACCCCTACTGGTAGAGTTGCAAGCCTCCCTCTACCCTCCCAAGCAAGGAAGGTGGTGTGCTAAGCAACACCAACCTTGCAAAGTCTGCACATGGGTCCAGGGAGGAGGGGAGGGGGAGGAGGCCAGTTTTAGCCAATCACTGTCATGCATTTGCAGCTTGCAAATGCACGTGCAGACTTTGCAAGGTTGGTGTTGCTCCTCCCCCTCCCCTCTTCCCTGGACCCAGGGAAGAGGCAGGAAAAGGCCAGTTTCAACAGGAAAGGCAGTAAGAGGGTAACTTTCCCCCTCCCTGCCTTTCCCTGGCTGAAAATTATCTGAATCTGCTGAATGATTTGACCGCTTGCATTCAGTTGGCTAGATCAGATCAGAGAACCTGATTTGGCCAGTGGCTGGGCTGAATGGGGCTGAATCACCGATATTCGGCCACTCATTCAGCTTGGCTGAACCGAATTCATATCCTTAGGAGGAATCATTAACAGGATCCAAAGCACTGCATTTTTGTGGTTTTTTATTATAAAATAATATATAAAAATAGATAGCAGGTCAAGCAACAAGCATGGATAAAAAGTACAGCAGACCTCAAGCATGGTAACTGGTTGGTTATTTAAATAATTTATTTTTGTTGTATCTTGTATGACATTGCTCAAGGCCTGTAGGCTGAGTAGTATCATTAAACAAACAAACAAATTACAGCAGTCTTTTCGGCATAATTTTACCCTCTGAAAAAATCCTTTTTTTAAAAAAAGTAAGGGTAAAAAAAAAAATGTGTCTTTTGAACTGGCAAAACAACTTCGAGCCCCAGAGTCAGTTCTCATAAAAGGAGTTCTCACAAAAAGTTCTCCTAGCCATACACATTACATAGATATCTGTTCCTCAAAAATGCAGACATAGTTCACCAAGCTGAATCAAGTTGAAGGTTGAAGTAAGTCTGTCAGAGGTCAATCTGGAAATCTTTGGAGGCTAGAAAGGCTAAAGCAGCCAGTATCTTTAACAGTCCAATCATCACCTGTAACAGTCCAGTAATCTTGCTGAATAATGGAACATTTGAGACTAGTTGATAATTATTGAGATCTCCTAGCTCCAGGGTAGGCTTCTTCAGAAACGGATGTACCACAGCCTGTTTCAAGGCTAGGGTGGCCATTCCCTCTCTTAAAAAAGCTTTAACTACTGCTCAGACCCAACTGGTCTGCCCCCACCCCCAGATTTAAGTAACCAGGTAGGACAAGGGGCATATAAGCAGGTTGTAGGCCTCAAACTTACAAGGATTCTCAGGCTAAACAAACTGAAAAGTATCTCAAACAACTGGACCAGTTGGCACCTTGGCACTATCCAATCCTGTCACTGCTAATGTACATTAAAAGTCAGAATGGATACAAGAGATTTTATCTACAAAGTGCTGAGCAAAACAGTCACAGTGGGCCACTGAGTAATCTACTTTCTCATACATGCCAAATCCCAATATGCCACTGACCACCTGAAACAGTTCAGCTGGTCTGTTCTGTGCAAACACAAGTGTTGCTTCTTTGTTGCCATCACTGTCATGCA
Source organism: Gekko gecko (assembly GCA_029375565.1). Lineage (NCBI taxonomy): Eukaryota > Metazoa > Chordata > Lepidosauria > Squamata > Gekkonidae > Gekko > Gekko gecko. The sequence goes on along the minus strand of JAPDNY010000003.1, from coordinate 147,157,721 downwards.
GTATGCCTTAAAATGAGCTTTTGCTCCTGTCTTATTGGATTTATTCAGAGTCTTCCTCCACTGTTGCTCTAGATATCTCCCTTGTCTTTTCATCACCTGCAGCCTCTCAATAAATCGAGAGGCTACCTGTGCTCTAACTCTTGAGAGTGAGTACCTGGAGCAATCTTGTGAATTGCACAGGTCATTTCCTCATTCCAGAGGTCAACCAGAACATCAACAGGAGCACCAAGTGTATTAACAGAAAAATTCCCTAAAGGTGTCAGAAAACCATTTGGATCCATCTGGCTTTGGGGGTGCATCATTTTAATAGTTCTTCCACCCATGCAGAGTTGTGGCATCCCTGTAAGTCTAAACCTAAGCAAGTAATGATCTATCCATGACAAAGGAGCCATATTCAATTCCTCCACCTTCAGATCATATACCTCCTACCCAAAACAAAATACCAGATCAAGACTGACCTGCACAATGTGTAGGACCAGTTATAACTTGAGACAGACCCATAGTTTATTTATTTATTGCATTTTTACCCCGCCCTCCCCGCGAATGGGTTCAGGGCAGCTTACAATGGGGCAACTAAGTGCCAAAGATAAAACAGCTTAAAGACAGATAAAACAGATAAAACATTCCACAAAAATATTCCACAGTAAAGTGCTCAACAATTACTCAACTCAAACCGATGACATCAGTCTCACAGAAGGCTACCATTCGGTGTTATTTGGCTCCATCCAGCGATATTGGTCACAGCGGGGCAAGATTGATCTTCCTCGGCCGTCCCCTACATCCACTGCATAGGATGGTAAATAGCTGCAGAGGTAGTGGTGGCTCCTACTCAAAAGCCCGGCAAAAGAGCTCTGTCTTTCAGGCCCTGCAGAACTGTGAAAGGTCCCGCAGGGCCCTGATCTCCTCCAGGAGCTCATTCCACCAGGTAGGAGCTGCCACTGAAAAGGACCTGGTCCTGGTTGCCACAAGCCTGGGCTCCCTGGGGCCTGGGATTACCAGGCGATGTTGTGTCCCTGACCAAAGTGCTCTTTGGGGCATATGTGGGGAAAGGCGGTCCCTCAGGTATGTTGGACCCTGGCCATATAGGGCTTTAAAGGTAAGCACCAGCACTTTGAAGGGAATCCAGTATGCTATAGGCAGCCAGTGCAGCGCTTTCAGCATGGGTCAGATGGGCTCCTGCCTAGAGACGCCCACCAGCAGCATGGCTGCTGTGTTCTGCACTAGCTGCAGCCTCCGGATTTGCCCCAAAGGCAGCCCCGTGTGGAGTGCATTACAATGATCTAGCCTCAAGGTGACCATTGAATGGATCACCATGGCCAGGGCATCGTGGTCAAGGAATGGGACCAGCTGCCAAATCAGCCAAAGATGGTAAAAGGCTGATTTGGCTGTAGTTATCATGGAAGCCATGAAACCCCGACCAGATAGCCTCAACATGCATGAATGTTAAAGTCCCCCAGGACTATCTGTGTAGGGATCCTGAGCACTGTCAAGCTTGAGGTTCACTTGTCATATAATGTTGCACAACTACACTCAGACTCTGTTGCATCAGGGTTAACTGCTTGCTCAGAAGTGCTCTGTCCACTGTTTTTATCTTCTTCACTAGGAAAGGTTGTCTCTGTGCGTGTGTCTGTGTGTGAATGTCCGCTTATACTTGTTTAGTGCCAGCTTGGAGAAGTCTGCGAACTCTGGGAAATGTATGATCTCAGCGTCCACCCTGACCTTGGGTGCAGGGAATGTCTGGATAATGTAACCGTTAGTTGCAGGTACGGGGGGGGGGGCAGCTTTATGATCAGGTATGAATCTTTGGCAGACTGAGTGAGAATACTGATTGGGTAGTTTGGCAACAATGCAAAGCAATAGAGAAAAACAATAGTATGGGAAGGACTAGAGAGTTCTTCAAGAAAATTGGAGAAATCAAGGGATCATTCCATGCAAAGCTGGCCATGATAAAGGACAAAAACAGTAGGGACCTAACAGAAGCAGAAGAGATTTGGAAAAGATGGCAAGAATACACAGAAGAATTATACAAGACGGAGCTCAATGTCCTTGACAAACATTACACGATGACAATGCATTACACCATACACGATGGTGTAATCACTGACCTCAAGCCAGACATCCTGGAATGCAAAGTCAAATGGGCCTTAGAAAGCATTGCTAACAACAAAGCTAGTGGAGGTGATGGTATCCCAGCTGAGCTATTCAAAGTCTTAAAAGATGATGCTGTTAAAGTGCTGCACTCAATTTGCCAACAAATTTGGAAAACACAACAGTGGCCACAGGATTGGAAAAGGTCAGTATACATTCCAGTCCCAAAGAAGGGCAATGCCAAGGAATGTTCAAACTATCACACAATTGCACTCATTTCACATGCTAGCAAGGTCATGCTAAAGATTCTACAAGCTAGGCTTCAGCAGCATGTGGATAGAGAACTGCTAGAAGTACAAGCCAGGTTTCGAAGAGGTAGAGGAACTAGAGATCAAATTGCCAACATTTGCTGAATTATGGAAAAAGCAAGAGAGTACCAAAAAAAGATCTACTTCTGCTTCATTGACTACGCTAAAGCCTTTGATTGTGTGGATCACAAGAAACTATGGAAGATTCTTAAAGAGATGGAAGTACCAGACCACCTCACATGTCTCTTAAGAAATCTGTATAAGGATCAAGAAGCGATAGTTAGAACAGGATATGGAACAACTGATTGGTTTAGCATAGGAAAAGGAGTTCGACAAGGATGTATACTGTCCCCTTGCTTATTTAATTTATATGCAGAATGCATCATGCAAAATGCTGCCCTAGATGATTCACAAGTCAGAATTAAGATTACTGGGAAAAACATCAACAACAACAGATATGCAGAAGATACCACTCTAATGGCAGAAAGTGAAGAGGACCTCAAGAGCCTCTTGCTCAGAGTGAAAGGAGAGTGCAAAGGTTGGCTTGAAACTCAACATCAAAAAAACAAAGATCATGGCATCCAGCCCCATCATTCCTTGGCAAATAGAAGGAGAAGTCATGGAAGCAGTGACAGACTTCACATTCCTGGGATCCAAGATCAGTGCAGACGGTGACTGCAGCCATGAAATTAAAAGACGCCTGCTCCTTGGGAGGAAAGCAGTGGCAAACCTACACAGCATCAGGGCTAATTTTGGGCAGAAATGCACAGGAACGGAGTTCTGGCTGGCTCCCGAGTTGGCCACGCCCTGCAGGAACTCATTAGCATAATAGGCCACACCCAACAGCAGGAACTCATTAGGATTGGCTGCATTAGGGGTATGTGGCCCAACATGCAAAAGAGGTTCTGCTCCAAAAAAAAAAAAAAAAAAAGCTCTGGGGTTTTGACAGCAAACACAGTAAACAGAATAAGCAGCAAAAGGTGGATGTGGCTGGATGATCACACTTCTGGCAACATGGGAGTGTGGCCTAATATGCTAATGAGCTGTCCTGTCAGGGGTGTGTGGTCTAATATACTAATGAGTTTCTGCCGTTGGGTGTGGCCTATTATGTTAATGAGTTCCTGCTGGGCTTTTTCTACAAAAAGAGCCCTGCACAGCATATTAAAATGTAGAGACATCACCCTGCCAACAAAAGTCCGTATGGTCAGTACTGTATGGTTGTAAGAGTTAAACTATAAGGAAGGCTGAGCACCGAAGAATAGATTCTTTTGAATTATGGTCCTGGAGAAGACTCTTGAGAGTCCCTTGGACTGCAAGGAGATCAAATCCATCAATCCTAAAAGAAATCAGCCCTGACTGTTCCCTGGAAGGCCAGATACTGAAGCTGAAGCTCAAATACTTTGGCCCCCCAATGAGAAGGGAGCACTCACTGGAGAAGACCCTGATGCTGGGAAAGATTGAAGGTCAAAGAAGAAGGGGACAACAAGGATGAGATGGTTAGACAGTGATTGATGCAATGAACATGAAATTAAGCAAACTCTGGAGCACGATGGAAGACAGGAGGGCCTAGCGTGCTGTGGTCCATGGGGTCACAAACAGTTGGACTTGACGGTGTGACTGAATAACAACAAGAAGTTTGGCTTAGGGGGAATGTCTTGCATGTAGTATAGGGTTGGTCCTGGCACCTGGGTGTCAGTTCTGACACAGAATTTGTCTATGCTTGGAACCTTTCGACTCTCAATAAACAAATCTCGCTGCTACAAGAGTATTGTTAGAGTGCTTGCATCTGAGACTTGAAAAACACCATCCTTGAGATGAGCTCTATCAGCTCAGGTTGGGAGATTTTCAGGCAGTGGGGTGGGCAGTACACTGATAGAATCCCAACCCTGTCTTTTAATTCCATCACTAGATACATAGCCTCAAAAATCAGTAGTGTCCTGGATGGAGCACTGTGTTGGGGGACAGAATCCTTACAGACTACAGCAACACCACCTCCCCACCTGCCAGACCTATGCTAATATATCTCTGAGTATCCCTGCTTTAAATTGCAAACAAATCATCAATGCAATCATATGTACTCTTCCCCCCAAAAAATATGTCTCCTGGGACTGGGAAGGCTGTTGTGTATTAGGTATGGAGAAAATGGTGGACATACTGCACTATCTCAAGATAAATGGAGCTTACCTGAGACAACTGTTTTATCAACTGTTGTGGCCAGATGGTTCAGGGAAGGGGGATGGACTCTCTTGGACCTGCACCATATCAGCTGGTCTTCTAGCTGCCATACAGAATGGAGGAGGTGCATGAGGCTGACTTCTTCCAGCGCAAACTTATGTGCAGGTGATGAAAGATGAGGCATGGCAGTTTAGATAGCCAAGCTAAGGGGTGGTATTCTTTCAATAGATATATATTTAAATAATTTAAATATTTAAATAATGTGTGCTGATCGGTCTTGAATTAAGGTTAGTCTAACCCAAAGCTGTGTTTTTGTGTCTTCTTTCTGGGCTGTGGGGGGGTCATATGGGTGTTATGAGCAAAGCAAACTTTATTGTCCAATATTTAATTTGTACAAATCTGGTCATCACCACCTGCTACTACCACAATAGCTGGGGTCTGTTTGTTTGTTTTAATTTATATAATTTATAGTCCACCTTTCTCACTGAGACTAAAGGCAGATTACACAGGGTAAATCAATTAAATGAACAGGATGGGACATCCAAGAATCAGTGCAATAGGCCTAGGATTGCAAGATTCCAAAATCAAGCAAAAATCTGAAAGAAAGCTGAGGCAAAAGCACCTGTAATGGGTGGCTTCCTGGAAGTCTGTATAAGTCATGTAAACTTCTAGTTCTGCCTGTTTTTCTTGTGTCATTCTAATGTGGTAGATCTGACAAAACTAGCTGTTCCCAGCATGCTGTCAATGATCAATATGCCTTGCCAGTGTCCCCTATAAAATCTTTGTTAGCCTGGAAACGCATCCTTTAGTATTAGCCTCACTATCATTACTGATTAAACCCACATACTCCTACTGCACATCACACTACAATCTGATGTCATTATGACAAGAATGTTTTCTCACATCTTTCCACAGATTGCAACATAAAATTCAGAATCTTAGCTACTGCTTGCTACATATTGTATGATATATACCTTGAACAAATAGTTGATGTTGTTTTTCATTTGGGCTCAAAGTCTGATCCTTTTAAAAATGGTGATGATCACTGGATTTTATATCCTTTTCCCCCCAGACCCATGGAGGTTTGTTCACATGCTGAACTGATAGCTTTGTTGTTCATATATTCATCACAGTAATCCCCAAACAATGTCACAAGTACTGCTTCAGAAAGTGGGGGGGGGGAAGAGAGAAAAAAGAACAAGAATCCATTTTAGCATGATTCTGGAGATGGATTACCTTCTCAGTGAAAGCAGGATTTGGATAGTAACCTCAATGCCTCTGAGAAGGCATTTTTTAACAGCAAAGACACTGTATTATGAAAATATTAGATGTGTGTTCTCCATCTTCTTGACTCTTGACAGCTAAGTTAGATGACTGCTGCAGCACAGTTTCAATGTCTTTCTTTGAAGTCAGTGTAACATATACACCTATTCAACATACCTACTCTTCTTGTTTGCTCCATACAGCCTCTGGGGTGTGAAGTTGGAGGAAAAATCTATATCAATTTCAAATAAGTCCCAGCAGCCTGCTATGAAAATAAACTACCTTTGACATTATTTCTATAATGTGCATTGATCTACAACAAAAGCAGTTTTGTACAATGTTTGAGTCTGTACAGCCATTTATATTACCTTCCTTTGACACCTCCTACAGTTTAAAAAATGTACCTTAGAATGACATGTACCCAGTTTATCCACATGCCTTTTATTTTCAAGTTATGACACATGTACTGCATAGTAAGGCATAGTTTTCCTATATTGTTTTTAGTAACAACTTCTCTCACAATGCAAGTATGGACACAATTGAAATCACTGTGTAACTGTGTCCTGCATTAGGAATGGGCATGAACTGGCTCACAAAGTAAAGTATGTCACAAATTTTGGCCAGTTTGTGGTTCGTGAAGCAATGTTCATGGAAGGGTTTTCAGCACAAACATTTTATGAACTTTGGTGCTGTTTGTTGTGGTTCATGGCAGTTCATGAACAGGTACAATTCCAGCCAGACTGTCTCTGCTCAATTAAACTTTTTACAAAACCCCATGCCAATTCTGCAGCCTTGGAAACACCAGTAGGAGCCCTCCAAAGCGTAACAGGTGCTGCTGGCTGCCAATCAAAGAGTTCCCATTCTGCTTTATAGGAACAGAAGGTCAGCTCAGCTCCACACCCTTTTGTCTATTGGCTGTTCACAGTTAAACAGAGAGGCAGGGAACCTGTTAAAAAAAACAACTAGCAAAGCACATTCCTTTATTCCCTCCTCTTCCCTGCTAGGGTTTTGGTGTTAGGTGGACTCAGGGCTCTGAGCCATCCCCATCTCTGAGAAGAGTGGCTTAGCTTCTGGGTGCCTTTGCCAAGTGAAGACCCACATTTATTCACTCCTGACTGTGAACAGGTCTCCCTGCTGGGGTTTCAGTGTTAGGGATTAGGGATGGGCACAAACCAAACTGTGAAGCAAACTGTGAAGCAAAAGTCACCACAATTTTTGTTCTCTTCATGACGGGTCTACCATCATGAACTTCAACAAACTTTTAAAGAAGTTCATGGTGGTTTATGGATGGAGCAGAAAGCAGGGTCTCCAAGTCTCTTTAAATCCTTGCTTTCTGCTCCTCCTTCTCCTCCTCCCCTTGCTGTCCCCTCTGGCCATGTCTGTTGGCTTGTAGCCTCCACAGTCTTTGCAGAGCTCACACTTCCAATTCAAGAGCTCTGTATTCAGGAGAGTAATGCTGCCTTTTATCTGGGGGTCACAGATACAGTCCAGTTTGTACTCCCCTTTCTAGCAGAGGATGCGACCTGGTGATGAGGCCCACCTGCAACCTCTCTGTCAAGGCCCTGACCTGTGGAGGCTTCCAGTTTGTGGCACAATGCCTTCAGACAGTCCTGGGAGATCCTCCCAAGGAACCTCCAAATCTCCAGGTTTCAAGAGGGGTCCAGGGCTTCCCAGGCTCCATTGAGTCTTCTCGGAGGCAGGCTCATTGCAGGGAGCTTGATCCGGGGGCTGTTGCATGTAGTGGTGCACAAGTAGACCCCAGATCGCTCCGACTTGGGGACCTGAGAGAGGGGACCATTGAGTGCCAAGTCATGATCAACCAACTATGATCAACCATCTGTTTAAAGAAGATTTAAAATTGATCTGCAGCACCGTGAGTATCCGAGTGGCACAATCCCGGCTATTCCTTTAAAGATTTGATGTCCCTTTAAACTTTGAAGCTACAAACAACAAGGGAAAGGAGCAGTGGATTTCCTCCCCCCTCTGGCTGGTGGCTGGGAAGATATGCTCTGGCTTTACTTTTTTTTCTTTTCTACACTTGGAAAAAGCTACATAGGGCTGAAAGACTGTGGTTTTCCTGTTTTTTAAAGACAAAATTGATGTGGTATTGCCTCTTACTTTCTTTGGATAATTTTGTTTTTCTCCCTTTTGCATACTTTAGGAAAGGATTAATACTTTATAGCTAGTTGAACTACTGCTGGTTTTCTGCTTGAGATTTTAAGTGACTCTCCTTTTTCTTCTTATGGAATAAACGTAGTGGCAATATAAATAGGGAACAGAGGGGTTTTTTGAATGTATGGTTTTTCTTTTTGTTAAGAGACTCTGTTAAAAACAAGAATTGCCTCCACTTAAAAAAAAAAAAAACTTTTGGAGTTATAAGCTGGATCAAAAGTTATATATTGCAGAAGACCTTAGTTTGGATATTGAGATTTGAAGGGGGAGAGGAAAAGAACATTCCTAGAGGCTTGAAGATCATTGAGACCTTTTATAAGAACTTACACCAGAAAAGAGAAGCCACTCAAGAATAAGTCAAATATATATATATATATATATTAAAAAAACATAATAGTAAGAAATTCACAGAAGATCAAAGGAAAATTTTTAATGAACCAATTACTTTCTCTGAAATAACTGAAGTGGTTAAAAACCAAAAGAAAGGGAAAACTCCGGGTCCAGATGGTCTTCCAGCAGAGTTTTATCAAGTTTTTGAAGATTTCTTTATTTCTTTATTTGACTTTTACCCCACCCTCTTGCTGAGGCGGCTCAGGGTGGCTTACATAAAACAATAAAATTCATGTAAAATGCATGAATACAATTCCATATAAATACAGTTTTAAAATCATTTGTGTATGGCGGTGACATACACAAAGTGCAAAGTGCAGAGTATAGAGTGTAGCTGGCAGAGCGGTATGTGGTGCCACTTCTACTGGAACGGCTGGCGAAAAAGCTTTGTTTTCATGGCCCTGCAGAACTGCTGAAGGTCCCATAGGGCCCTGATCTCGCTGGGGAGCTCATTCCAGAGTGTCAGAGCCACCAGAGAGAACGCCCTGGTCCTGATCAATGCCAGCCTGGTGTCCTTAGGACCAGGGAGGGCCAGGTGGTTTTGTGTTCCTGATTGCTGCACTCTCTGGGGAACATGTGGGGAAAGGCGGTCCCTCAGCTAGACAGACCCCTGACCATAAAGGGCTTTAAAGGTCAAAACCAGCACCTTGAAGCGGATCCAGAATGCTATTGGCAGCCAATGGAGCGACTTTAGCACAGGCTGGATGTGCTCCCACATAGGGAGGCCCATCAACAGCCTGGCCACTGCATTTTGCACCAGCTGCGGCTTCCGGAGTTGCCCCAAGGGCAGCCCCATGTAGGGAGCATTACAGTAGTCCAACCTCGAGGTGACCATTGCATGGATCACTAAAGCCAGATCTTTGCGTTCAAGGAAGGGGACCAACTGCCTGATTAGCTGGAGATGGTAAAAGGCTGCCTTGTCAGCAGCTGCTAACTGGGCCTCCATTGTCAGGGAAGCATCCAGGAGCACTCCCAGATGCCTGACCCTCAGTGCTGACACCAACAGTGCCCCACCGAAGGCTGATAATGGGATCCCTACCCCTGGGCCATTCTGATTCAGGCACAGGACCTCCGTCTTCATCGGATTCAATTTCAATTGGCTCAGTCTAAGCCATCCTACCATGTTCTGAAGCACCCGGTCCAGGTCTTCTGGGGTAGAGGCAAATCAACCGCCCAACAACAGATAGAGTTGGGTGTCATCTGCATATTGGTGACACCCTAGTCCATGCCAATCTGGGCAAGGGGGTGCATGTAGATGTAAATAGCATCGGGGAGAGTTCTGCCCCTTGAGGCACCCCACAGTTTAGTGGGTGTCTTCAGAACAGCTGCTCCCTGAGTTCCACCCTTTGTCCCCGACCCTGAAGAAAGGAGACAAGCCATTGCAAGGCAAGCCCCTGAATCCTCATGTCAGCAAGGTGGTGGGTGAGCAGCTAATGATCAACTATGTCGAACACCGTTGACAGGTCCAACAACAGCAGCAAGGCTGTCCTGCCCTGAACCAGATGCCTCCAGAGGTCATCTGTGAGGGCAACCAGTGCTGTCTCTGTCCCATGGCCTGGGCAGAAGCCAGACTGGAAGGGATCTAGCGTGGAAGTGTCATCCAGAAACCTCTGCAACTGTATCGCCACTGCTCTCTCTATTAATTTGCCCAAATAGGGCAAATTGGAAACTGGCCAATAGTTGGCCAATTCGGTCAGATCCAAAGATTTTTTTTTCAGGAGAGGGTGGACCATCGCTTCCTTGAGAGCCACTGGGAACAGCTCCTCAGAGAGGAACTTGTTGATAATGTCCCTAAGGGTGCCTCGAAACCCCTCATGGCCAGCTTTAATTAGCCAAGAGGAGCACGGATCAAGGCGGCATTTGATTGGGTGTATCGTTGAGATCAATCTGTCAACTTCCTCTAGGCTGAGTGGACTGAAATAATCCAGAATGGGACCAGAAAATGCACATGGAGCCTTGAGTTTGCTCATTGTCTCAAATGTGGCTGGGAGGTCACGATGGAGCAACAAGACTTTATCTGCAAAGTAGCTCGCAAAAGCCTCACAGCCTATATCCAATTCCCTAGTATTTTGTCTGCCCTGTGGCAGAGCTGTTAAGGACTGAATTGTTCTATACAATTGTGCCAGGCATGAGCTCGCAGATGCAATTGTGGCTATGTAGAACTCCCTCTTAGGAGCCTTGACTGCCATCTCATAGGACCTCATAAACATCCTATAGGATGCTCTTGTTGCCCCGTCACGAGCACCCCGCCACTGTCTCTCTAGCTGTCTGAGTCTTCGTTTCATCAACCTCAGCTCCCGGGTATACCAAGGAGCCAGCCTTGAGCAAGGGTGCAGAGGGCATCTGGGAGCGATCTCATCAATGGCTGCCAGTCCTCGACTAGCTCATCTAACAAGCCGCCAGGGGGCAATGGATCCTGAAGAGCCATCTGAAGCTGCAAAGGGTCCATTTGGCTCCCTGGTTAAGCTAAAATACGCTCAACTCTGTTATTACAAGGCAAAGGAGAAGATACTTTTGAGAAAACATGGCCAAGATTTTATAAATGGATTGAGAACTATACATTATAACCACCAGAAAACACAAATAGAAATATAAACTGTAATATTATATATGCATGTATAAAGTAATAGAATAGGTGCAAAAAGAAATGATTGTAATATAAAAAGAAAAATTTAAGCGTGATTAATGGAAAATACTCCTGATTAATGTCTTGTTTGTCTTGTGAGGTTTTTTTGTTGATGTTGCTGTTATGTGTTGAATTTTTTTTTTAAATAATCTATAATAAACAAAGGCCCTGACCCGTGGGAGAACACCAGCTCCAGTGCAGAGGCCAGGGTCTCGTCCAGCCCTCAAATCAGAGGCATGACTTGCCCCAGGCTGGTCATATGAGCACCGAGCACACTGGTGGTGTCCTGGAAGGGCTTTGAGGATATACACCGTTTAGAAGAGGGTCAGCCAATCATTGCAGCTGATGCTGAGCTCCCCTTCCCTGTGCAGAATGGTCATGGAGGAGATGATGTCCTGCACGGCACTCTTCTGCTCCAACAAAAGTGCAATCATGGTGTAGTTGGGGTTCCTCATCCCCCTCTCCCTGCCTCTTGTATTGCAGACAGACAGACTTAATGCTGTGTGAGAAGTGGGCAGCCAGGTGCCAGCAGGTCTCAAGCAAGTACCACACTCAAGGGTGGGGAGTGTCCCAGGTGGCCTTGCCAGTGTCCCCAGCCCTAGAGCAGCTCCAGAGCATCCTTCACCACCAGCTGAAGCATGTGGACAAGGCAGACAATGCCCTTCAGGTGCACACACTTCACCTCTGCAAGCATGTTGGGGTTGGCATCCGTGACCATGTAGTCATAGATGATGTTGCTGCCACCCACCCACTCCTTCACACCTCTTTGTATCACATGCAGTGTTGTTTTTTTTGCACTGTGTAGTCTGCATTTATACCCTGCACATGAAGCAGAACTACTTTGTAGCCTGGTGGCAGTACTGTTCCCTCTTGGGGCTTGGGCCAGGCCCCAACAGTCCTGTTGGCTGTTCCAAAGGTCTGCCATGATGTGCATGGTTCTGCCTTGAATTCTGGAGAGTTGAGCCTTGACCATTGTCACTGCAGCCGGTGAAAGGCTACATCCTCCATGAGGGAGAAGGAGTGGCCATCCACAGCAATCATCTCACCAATAATGAGGTGAATGACGTCTTCCTGGGCCCTCCACATAGCCCTTTTGATCTCTTGGAGGGTGGCCTGCCTTGATGTCCCACCCACAGCAGCTCGAGTCTGGGGAACCTTTCTTGGAGGGGTGTCCTGTTTCCCCTCTGCTTTGCCCTACTGAGAGGGAGTGGCCCTCTTCCTCCTCCTACTGGCTGCCACTCTTTCCTCCAGTGGCAATATGCTGAGGCGCACCCTTTGTAGATGCCTGCAAAGAAATGGAGGAGAACAAGTGTTGGGGTAGGTTTGCACCCCTCTGGGCATGAGTATGGCACACTTGGCACTCTGTCACACAGGGGTCACTGGAGAAAGTGGGAGGCACAGAGCCAGCTTGGTGTAGTGGTTAAGAGTGGTGGACTCTGTTCTGGAGAACGGGGTATGATTTCCCAATCCTCCATATGAAGCCAGCTGAATGACCCTGGGTCAGTCACAGTTTACTCAGAGCTGTCTCAGCCCCACCTACCTCACAGGGTGTCTGTTGTGGAGAGAGAAAGGGAAGGCAATTGTAAGCCACTCTCCTTTGGGTAGAGAAAAGCAGGGTATAAAAATCAAATTTCTCCAACTTTTCTGCTTTCTAGTGCTGGGCTGGGAGGTGCCATACAGGGATGTACTTGAAGCAGGATCAGCAACAAGAAGTTGGGATATGGAAGGGGAGGATGCTTCTCCCCCACCTTCTGAATCACTGCTTTCAGAGTCCTCCTCTGCAATGAATGTTAGCAACTGCTGGTGTTTCTGGGCTGTGCTAACAACTCTTTTGCCTCTGTGGAGAACCTCAGGAACAGATCAGGGGCATAAGGCCTGCTGGGGCCTGGTTCCAGTGGCCTGGCAGGATGGGTTTGGTGCCCAGGGATGGGAGCCTGTGGTATGAAGGGATTGGAGGACTTCTTCCCCCACGACAAGCACCCTTCTCACCCTCTTTCACCCTCTTGGCACACAGAGATGTTCATTCACAGGAGGGGTAGGATGGTATCAATGTGGGCAACCTGCTAGGCCTGGGTTCTAGTGGCCTGGTGGGATGGGTTTTGTGCCCGGGAACAGGGGTCTGTGGCATGCAGGGGGTGAAGGACTTCTTCCCCCAATGATGAGCACCCTTGTCACCCACTTTCACCCTAATGGCACCTAGAGGTGTTCACACTCAGGAGGTATCAATGTGTCAATGTAATCTGCCCCCAACTTGGGGAGATTGTAGAGGAACCAGTTTTAACATCCAATTTGGAAGTAACTCTAGAGGCACAATTGTGACTTGGGAATATCCTTGAAATAATTCCCATGCGTTATTTCAGTGTAAGAACATATGTCAATGCTTCAATCCATAAACACTTGATTGGCAAGAAACTGTAGTCTTTATTATGCGAGACAGTTTGCATCACTAATCATTTTAAATGGAAAGCTTTGATTTCCACAGGTCTGGTGGGGCTGGGGTGCCCACTAAGATGTTATAGGATTACTTTTGGGAGCCCTGTCAGAAGTCTTGTTATGTCTGCCTTTCTGTCCTTCCAAATCTGCCTTTGAAGAATTGTGGTGGCCCAGCCAGCCCAACAGGTGTTTCTTTTCCTCCACAGAATGGAAGAATTCATCATTTGTTCTTTCAGCCCTTGGGGGGACTGTGAGAGTTGTGAGCACTAGGCATGCTTCCCTTGCTTGTCTGGTGGGGCTGGGGTGTGTGCCAAGTTGTCATGGGGTTACTCTGGGGAGCCTCTGTCAGAAGTCTTGTCATGTCTGCCTTTCAGTCCTTCAGAACCTGCCTTTGAAGACTCTGGGTGGCACTGTGAGTGTAGGGGGGATGCTTGTCTTGCTTCCAATATCTGGCTGGGTGTGTGTGTGAAGTTTCCCTGTGAGCTTGGTATCATTGGCTTTTTCTTGCACCATTCCATAGATTCCTGTAAATGCAGCTGTCTTTTCCAGGGAGAGCACTGGAAAGACCTTTTTTGGGGTCTGAAACTGGGATCTCAGAAATGTGATCCACCTCCAACTTGAAAAGATTGTAGAGGAGTGGGCAGCAGGGTGAGGTTCCCTGTGTGTTTGGTATGTGTAGCTTGCAGGTGGTTGTCAGGAGGGGAGCTGCCCTCACCTGCCAGACCCCTAAAGAGAGGATCCAGGCACACCCCTCCAGGGAGAGGAAAAAGGGAAATCCTCTGCCAATTATGATGATGATGATACACTGTTGCACAAGTCAGTGCTATTCTAAAGTTTATCTCAATATCCAATACTGATAGCCCTTAATACTGTGGTCTGTTAGGCTGGAGACAGACACTACCATTTGGAGGTTTTCTTCCTCTTAGTTTTGAAACACTTTGGCAAAGGATCAATGTTTGTGGTGAATAGTACACCTATTTCTCTGTTTCCTCTAACAAACAAGTGTTGAAAGGGCTTTTTGTATTGTTTCTACACAAAGCTGACTTTATTGAGAGAAGGTTGTATTTAAATCTACATAATAAAAACTTTATTTAATGGATTATTGATTTCTAGCTTTAATCTTTATTTCCCCCCACTATTCCAATTGGCACACACTAAGATGTGGTTATATACCCTTAGGTGCAGCCTTGTTCCATCTCTCAGACTGGATGTGTTCATAATTATTGTTTGAATTAAATTATTTTTGTTTTCAGAAATATTTCCAACATATAATTTTATCTTTTAACTCCATTGTACATAATGCATTCTATGTAGACAGTATATCTACATCTGATAATAAACAAAGGATTTTACACACATACCCACAAAAGTTCTTTTTCCCTGAAAAAGGGGGGGAAAGTCTCATGAATTAATTTTTTTGAAATATTACAAAAGTAAAGATATACAGATTCAGGTAAGGGATTAAAAATGGAGAAATTGGGAATGGTAAATTGGTCATAGTATTAAATTGGGAGCCATATACACAATTAATAGTGCTATGAACGGTTGTATTTTTTCGAAGTCCATTGATTTCCTTTGGAGTCAGAAGGGTGTAACTTATGACATTTTTCTCCATATCTGGACCAGGGTTTTTGTTTTGTTTTGTTTTGCAAAGGAATGTGTGCATATGTTCTTCTGCATACCCAATGTGCATTAATGCTATAATGCAAACCAACCAACTGGAAAATCTGTTTCCCCGCTCCCACTGAATGCTTTATTTGCTTTTGTGAAAGAATGCTTTGAAAATGCCTTGTCACTTTTCAACAACATAGAAACTGCCACCAAAATAATAAATAATTTTAATGCACTCTTCATTGTGAGATGCTTGATTAATCCCTGTGTGAAAAAGTACTGTACAAAACAATGCTTATTCAAAGAAAGCTTTAAAATATTTAAAAGGAAACAAAGACTGACTCCATGTATCCCTTTTTTCAGAAATTACCCATTTATATGTTTATACATATATACTAAAAATGTATGTTTTTCTAATATTCTAATTTTGCCCATATATTACATACCTACAGCATACAGATGAAGTCAGACATATGATTCCTATATTGTCTGTGATTACCCTATGATAATTTCCCAGATAATATGTGATTCCCTATGGATAAGTTGTGATTCCTGTGTGTTGTCCATTTCTATAGTCAAAGTGAAAACCAGCAAGGACAAACTAGTCTCAATCCAACCACACTTGGAAATAGAAACTGCAGAAAAAAGTTAAGTGTTTCCTCCAGCCACCACTCTATAGGTTCCACCCACTGATTTGCTGACTGAAAGGCCATCAACCAAAATTGTCAGAAATCTGAAAGGAGAGGCTAAAAAAAAAAAAGGCAAAACAGGAAAGAAAAATTGCATTCAGAATATAGTTTTCCTCAAAGACAGTTGATGGATAAGCTTTCATGTTCTCTGTACATAAATAGAGCTTTGAAGCTCTTAGATATTCCCTACCTAATTGGGTGCCAAAGTTCATTATCATTCTCCTAGTCCCCACTTTGTCTCCGATTTTTATATCTATATTTTTTTTCCTTGGTAACATTGATTTTTATCTGGAAATTGCTGCACTGACTTTCCCACAGGCAAGTTTTGCCTTTTGGAGTGCAAAACATTTTTTCCCAAAGATTTAGGCTAAAGTGGCTTTTTGTTGTTTGTCATTGTATTTTTTTTTCCTAGTGAGATATCATTGGAGTTATCTTTTAATTCAGAAATGCCAAAGGGTAGAAGGAGGATGTGATTGGATTCATCATGCTTTTTTCTTGCCACCTCCCTTACCACCCTCACTTGCATCCCTTTCCCTAAAAGAGAAGGGGAAAAGACAAAAGGAAAGATTTAAAAGTACATAGCTGAACACCTGGGCATATAGGAAACAGGATCTGTTGAATGGGTAATTCACATGAAAAAATCATTCCTGTTCATAGCTTGCCCTCAACCACACATAAGGAGCTTGCAGAGGTGACAATTATATTTTTAACAGCTTTGCCGATAATTTATTTTAGATCTTCTTGAGAGTCACTTGGTTGGGTTTGGGGAGTCATTTAAGACTGTGGATTTTTAAGCCATTTGATTTTTGTTGAATATTTGAAAATATGTAATTACTTGAGAAGCTCACCTTGCTAGGAAAAAAAATGAACGACATTCTGGCAACGATTTAAATGTATTTGATATAAAATCATATTATTTGCACTTATATACATTAAAAATCTGTCTGGAAATCAATTAAAATTGAGTAGTAGCCCTTTTAAAACAGGAAAGACATTTGCTCCAGCATGCTCATAATAAAATGAAATGACCTAGATAGCCCAGGTTAGCCCAAACACATTAGACTTTGGAAGCTAAACAGGATTGGCCCTGGTTAGCACTTTGATGAGAGACCACCAAGGAAGTCCAGGGCTGTTATGCACAGTCAGCCAGTGGCAAACCACCTCTATCCATCTTTTGCTTTGAAAACCCTATAGGGTCACCATGACTTGTCTGCAACTTCACAGCACTTCCCACCAACAACAAAATAAAATAAAATTATGCACTTCTTTATATAGCAATTCAGAGTTTAAAAAATGCCAGTGGTCGGTCTGCCATGTTGAATATCACAGTTCTGTGAAATCATATTCAGTATTGCAGTTCTCCACCACTGTTATGCCTTGACCAAACAGGCAATCTAAATTGTAACACAGATATTAACTTGCCTATCAATGAAAAGAGGATAAATAGTTATAACACATATAAAACATCATCCACAAATACTACATCTAAGCCTTTTGATACATTGTTAAGAACAACTTTATGTTCAGGTTTGGGGTACACTAAAGGCAGTAGGAAGGGGAGTCCTCCGCAAGGAGGAATTGACACAGAACTACACTTTGAAACTAAATGGCTTGGACTTGTTCTACAGCACACTATTAAACCTTTATGAGGATTAGGACAGGGGTTGCTTAATAGTAACCAACTTGCCTATGACCATGGAGTTCCCTGTCTGGTGATGAAGAAGAAGAGGAGATTGGATTTATACCCCGCCCTTTACTTGGTCTCAGTGGCTTATAAACTCCTTTCCCTTCCCCTCCCCACAACAGACACCCTGTGAGGTAGGTGGGGCTGAGAGAACTCTAACACAAACTGCTCTTTCAGGAACAGCTGTGCCAGAGCTTGTGACTGAACCAAGGTCATATCAGCAGGTGCAAGTGGAGGAGTGGGGAATCAAACCTGGTTCTCCCAGATTAGAGTCCGCACACTTAACCACTACACCAAACTGGATCATCCCATCCATACTTTCTGCCACCTTTCCTCTCTTCCCATCTCATCTCCCCTGAATTTCAATTCAAAGTGACTCAAAGGCTGATTTCCCACAAGTGCTGCTCCGCGCTTCCCTTTTGCCCAGAAGGTATATGGTATGATTTCACACAAGCTGCTGCACAGCCGCATTTTGACCTGCAGCTTCTCGTGATTTTCTCCGCATCTACTCAGTCCTTCTGGCTTCACACCCACTGAACTATGCCATGTAGTGTTGGCCAACAGGTTAGTATCATGTTGGTCACTCTTAGTGTCGCAGAGGTCTTGAGTTCTTTCTCTCTGGTCTTTCCTTGTGCTTGCTATTTCTTGTGGTCTCTATCTCCTCCCCTAATTTTGCTGTAGTAGCAGTTTATATGGTGGTAGCTGAGCATGAATTATTTTATCTTCCAGCTGACTTGAACAGCCAATGGGAAAACTCTTGTATATTATTGTTGTTGCTGTAGTTATTTTACATGGGAGTGTTTTAGTGTGAATATGCACAACATGCTTATATATTGCAAGGTTAATTGTGCATTGCTTCTGATGCTATTCTGCAGGTTGAATCCGAACTCATCAGATGTTACCACAAAGCTATATTTGTTTTTAAAAAGGCTGTCCCCTATTTATTAGGGGAATTAGCAAGGAGACTGGAAAGCTTGAGGGAGGGAGGTAACTAGTAAGATTCTCCACCTATGTTTTATGGGGATCTTTACCTTAGAGAACTCTCAAATAACTAGTTTGTTGCTTAGCCAAAAGGGCTGTTTTAATTAAAAGAATAATAATAAAGTGCACACATACACACAAATACTGGAAATACAGAGGTGAGTGGGAATAATAGGAGGCTGTTGAGTCATAATTACCATTCCAGTCATGCAGAAGTCCATGGAGAAGAGGCTGTGAAGATGGAAAGGGACGCAAATGAAGTTTGTGGGTGCAAGTCTGTAGGCACCCAAGACAAGACACACAACAATGGAGTTGTGGCTGCCTAGTTACAGGAAAAAATGGACTTAAGGGCATGCTAATATGCCTGCCCCCTTGAAACAATGTGCTGAAGGGATTAAGTGGGACCAGAACAATGGGCAGGGGAGGCTCTGAGTAGTAGTCACAGGAGAAGATAAAAACAGTGTCATATTTCACATCTGAGTGGATGAATGGATTTCCTGGTGCAAACAAGAACTGTTAATGTTTCTGTTGGAATTTGGCTCCATTATGTAGAGAGATTCCCTAAAGCCAACCCCCCCCCAACATAGCAAGCTCAGACTTGGTCTTCCCTGCTAGGAACCATTTTGTTTGGCTCTGCTCCATCTTGGTTTAGTGTATATTTCCAGGCCACACTCTGGCCTACTTCTAGATATGGCTAGTACTCACATACAGAGGGTGTTGAGGGGGTAAATGATAGAGGATGTTTTCTGCCAGTTGCTCCCCTTTGAAAAGGCACATAGGTGGCCTTACACAGATGTGTTGTCAGAAAAGCCACAGGTTACCATTGACATTGATATCCATGTTTCATCATTGTCCTAATGATTACTGCACAACAAAAATGCAGAAAAAAGTGAAAGAGAATCTATGGCTTCTGATTTGAAATGGTACAATCTGGCAAATCCATGCTTTAACAGTAGGTGTTCATCATTCTGAAACCACATCCTCTGTATTGACATTCTCCCCAATAGCCCTGGAAATGGAATTGCAAATCAGGAAGCAATATGCTACCTACCTCACTTCTGATGCATCAAGACATTGTATACAAAGGAAAGCAATTTTACACCATTTTCTGGACCATTAAATGTAATGCCAAAGCATCCATACCACATTTATGCAAGTTGTATTTCAAAAGCATACAGCAAGTTCTATACCATATCAAGGTGATGGACTGGATTAAATCTGCTCACATACCCCAAGAGCTTTGTAGCAAATATAGCCATATTTTTCCAGCAAGTCTTTCATTTAATTGATAGCAAGAAAGGAACAATCAATCAGGCATTCTACCTAACATAGTTACCTGTCTGTCAAACATTCAAAGGCCTTCATTAAATATATTGAGGAATACTTGCAAGCACAAACTGTACCACAGTTCAAATGACCCCAAAGACAGCCAACACAATAGACCATTCTCATACAAAGTATCTACTTAGGATGATTTAATGATTCAAATCAGCCATTTAATCAAACTATTACTAATGGCATAGTTTTATGCTTAGGATACAGTAGTCTCCAACACTAATGTCATTTCCATTCTGAACTGCTGTTATCAGGAAGTTTATAATTCTGGTTTAGGTTTGCTGAATATGAAGGTTCTAAAATTATGAACAAATAAAACTTCACACTGTAATGATCTTGACCTTCAAAAAAGTTAAATGGAACTTTACTTTTTTTGTCATTCTGTACTAAATTCAGAACATCCTGGGATCTGACTGGATGCTCCAGTTGAATATGTATAATATTCAGTTCCCTTGCATGGTGCTCTGTCACCTTCTGCTCATTCTTCATTGTTCCTATACATCCCTAATGTCTACTCTTTTCCTCACTGATATGCCTTTCCTTGGCCTCTCCTTTCTTGCTAGCCCATCTTTGTCATTGGTCCATCCTTGATTTAACTCCCTGCCAGTGACTCCTCTTAACCTCAGCCATCAGCTCATCTGCCTCCCACTTATCTTCCTTTCCATGTTTGCCTCAGAAAATAAGGAACAGAATAAATTAGGTGGCAGTAAATATTCACTGTGTGCGTGTGTGAGAGAGAAATTATATGGCGTATCTATAGATTATTAACTGAGTCACTTTTCTTTTAGAACAAGTAAGCGGAAGAAGCAGACAATACATGTAATCTCACTTCCCTGGGTTTGAGCACAGCTGGGAGGAAAGAACTTGGGACTAAAGACTAATTGACAGTTTTATTTGGTTGGCCTGGTGGGTTAGTGCTTGATCGTTTAAGGTGGACATCCATCTATCATATTACACATGCATAAGACAGTCCCATATTTAATGGTATGAGTTATCTGCCCCTTTTTACCTTCTTTCTCTTTGCAGCTTGGTCTCACACTGGGTTGCCATTGTGGTGCACTCTTCTGTTTTAGAAAGTGTGTGCACCAAAACTCTACTTTGACCAAGGAATGTCAGTGACCTCTCTGCACATTCACACAAAAAATTGTTTACATTACTTTCCAATATGTGTCCATTTCCTTCACATCTATCACAGACAAGCTAAGCGACTATGTAGAAAGGACATTTGTCCTGTCCGCAATGCAGATCTGATTTGTCTGCCATTATGCCTCAAGTGTGTCCAGAGATGAGCCTGACAAGGAAGGGTGCTGCTCTTTCTCTGGTTTAGTGTAGCTTACTTTGGTTTTTGTTCCTGGGTAGCCCCCCTTCTCCTGCTTCAGACAGCACTGTGTCTCTAACATGGAACAGCTCTTCTCCTTTGGATGTATACATTCTTGGAAACTAATATGCTCAAATGCATTTTTTGTTTCGTTTTGCTAGTTAAATTAGAAAAGGGTTTGTTGATATTCATGAAACTACTTTGAGATCTCTGAGATGTGTTAGGTGACAGATAAGACTGTTGCAGGCTGGGTGAGAATGCTCAGTGTAATAGACTAGTTGAAAGTGATGGTTTCACCACAACAATAAGCAAAGGAATGTATTTCATACATATATTCCCCAAGACAGTTCTCCAGCTGAATTCAATGTCCCCTCATGTCATACTTTGGATACCATCACCTGGCCCTCAACCGCAGCCTTGCATAAAAAAAATACACAGCTTTCAAGTCTGATTTAAAATAGTCATAGACCTTCTGCTGTGATGAAGAGTGGGGAATCTGTGGAGGTGACAGAAGCAATGACAAAGGGTCCAACATCTCATTAATTTGTTCCTGGAATAGTCGATAAGTAGTGTAGCCATGTATCTGTACAACATCCCCCCCCATATATTTGAAGTTCTACTCTTATGGATAATATAATATTTTACAAAACTGTTGCAACTCCAGCAAGAACACAAATCCTTCACAAAAAAAGTAATGCTGTTGCATCCACCTGAATACCCACAGACATTATGAGAAATGTCATTCACAGCCATTAACATGCTGGGAGTGATCCAGTTCACAGACACAACTAAATTGCCTAAACAACATTCAGCGTAGCATTTAGACAAAAGTAAATTGCACCTCCACTCTGCAAACATTTGCAAAAAAAAAAAAGGGGGAAGGAAGGCAGACAGGCAGAAAAATCTTTTAACCTTCACAGCATCCAAGATACTACTGCAAAGAGACATTGTAAGGCTATAAACTTACAGAAAGGCAATCTTTTCCAGAAAATAAGAACATGAATTATCTACATGCTTTGCAAATGTATAGCATAGTTGCCTGCATATGGTGTTACCTGGTTCACCTCTGCCACCCATCACAATCCACAAGCAAATGGTAGTGGCACTGTTTATTTGCTTTTGTGAATGGGCCTCTACATAGACCCAGATAATCCTAATACATTAGGAGATCAGAAAGAAACTACAAAAATGCTTTGGCATCATGACTGTGCAGTGTAACCTCACTGGGGTGGAGGGAGATCAGAAATCCCATGGACAATCAGTGTTGAAATTTGAGAGTGTAGCACTATCTATGGAGTTCCTCTAAGTTGTTTTGTCCTATCTGTAGCTTGATGCCAACAGACATCTTTTGAGCTCTTTATTAATTTCCTAATACTGCAGAGCAGAAGCCTCCTCTGATTAGCATGAGCTCAGTTCTCAAAGGAACTTTCAGAGTTTTCCTCTGATGCTTTGGTGCAGTTTCTTTTTATCTTTTCCCCCATCTCCAGCAAGGTAGGGCAAAAAACTACTTACTTGTCTGTGGGTATGTGTGTCACAGTAGCGAAATGCCAGCCTGGATGAATCACAAACTGGAATTAAGATTGCCAGGGGAAAGATCAACAACCTCAGATATGCAGACAATACCACTCTGATGGCAGAAAATGAAGAGTATCTAAAGAGCCTCTTGTACAGGATGAAAGAGGAGAGCGCAAAAGTCGGCTTGAAACTCAACATCAAAAAAATGAAGATCATGGCATCTGGCCCCATCACTCCTTGGCAAATAGAAGGGAAAGTCGTGGAAGCAGTGACAGACTTCATGTTCCTGGGATTCAAGATCACTGCAGACAGTAACTGCAGCCATGAAATTAAAAGACACCTGCTCCTGGGGAGGAAAGCGATGGCAAACCTAGACAGCATAATAAAAAGTAGAGACATCACCCTGCCAACTAAAGTCAGTATGGTCAAAGCAATGGTATTCCCAGTAGTAATGTATGGCTGCAAGAGTTGGACTCTAAGGAAGGCCAAGCGCTGAAGAATAGATTCTTTTGAATTATGGTGCTAGAGAAGACTCTTGAGAGTTCCTTGGACTGGAAGGAGATTGAATCAGTCAGTCCTAAAAGAAATCAACCCTGACTATTCCCTGGAAGGCCAGATACTGAAGCTGAAGCTCAAATACTTTGGCCACCAAATGATAAGGGAGCACTGATGCTGGGAAAGATTGAAGGTCAAAGAAGAAGGGGACAGCAAAGAATGAGATGATTAGACAGTATTATCAATGCAACGAACATGAAATTGAATAAACTCCAAAGCACAACAGAAGACAGGAGGGCCTGGTGTGATGTGGTCCATGGGATCACGAAGAGTCGGACTCAACTGTGCAACTGAACAACAACAACACCAAAAAGTTGGTTGAAGAGGTGAAAAGGTCAACCACAAGTCAGGTCAAAAGATCAGCAGAAAACATGCGACCACTGGAAAGCAATTAAATCCCTGCACGCTCCCCTCATGAAGATTAAGTATCCTTCTAGGTGCTGAAATGCATCTTGGATTTAAGAGCTGTCTATGTCAATAGCATGCCCACCTTGTCTTTAAAGCATTTCACTCATTCTAAAAGAGAAAATATTTCACAGAAGTTCTTTTCAGTACTTCCCCAAATTTCCACTTTTTCTGTTGGAAATTTTTTTGGGGGAGAAAGGTCTCATAAAAGGGGGGGGAGAACACCCCCACCCAATTTACTGTTCCCCCCAGGCCCTGAACTCTATAGTTAGCTCACATTAATTTGTGAATTGTTTCCTGACCATTTCTGCATCTTGCTCCTTAAGGATCCCAAGCACAAATCCTACAACTGTTCATATATGTCCAGTTTCCAGATCTTCCTTTGTTCACAGATTGTATTCTGTTCTGACCTGCTGCCCTAGATAAGGGGATTTTGTCCCTTGGACTCTACTTGTTTTAGCTCCTTGTCTTTACCCTTCCTTTAATCCTCACAGTTCTTTGAAGCATCTCCTTTTTGGTTTAACAACAAATGGTAAAAATTTTGCTTCTGACAGTCTGCTCCCCTCAGCATTCCACAACAACAAAACAGTTCATGGGTGCCAGAAATTTCACTGCTGCATACCCTAGCATGTTACATGTATCTCCACTGACATACAAAATCTGTCACAGTGGTAAATACAAAGGAATTCAGTGCAATGCTTCTCCCTGCTGTAATCCCATTAAAACGATTTCTATCTTAGATGCACAGAATTCAGGATTCTTATGTGGGTTTTCTACTGTCCCAATCTTCCTCATATCCATTCTGCTTACATTTCAGTGGTGAACGCAAAGGAGAACTTGCAGAATATTGGTATAAATTTTAATAGTGGTTCTAGTAATGGTGGTAATATTTCCCCACCCAGGCATCTCCACCTCAGAGGTTTCTGTGTGCCGTGCACTTGTAAAACAGAAGCTTTACAGAATGTATGTGAGCATATTTTAATTCAATAACTTATTCTTCTTATTGTTAACTGGAAGAATTTAGGACCAGTTCTGTATCGGGTTGTTAATGCTGTATAGCTCCATCCCATAATGTTGTATTGAAATTGGGGTTATTTTTGTGAAGATGTGAGGCTAATTAAATGTGGATTTAAAAAGCTATGGTTACAGGAACACACAAACAAGATACTTTTACTACTTAAATGGCTCCGGTCACACGCACCATTAGGGACATGAGAGGGACGAATGCCAGGTGGAGTTAATGGGCGCAATCACATGGACACATCTGGCAAGCATCATGCACCCGCCCCCAACCCGTGCCGCCTGGCCAAAGCTGTGAATTAAAGAACTACCTTGGAAATCCCAGTAGCAAACACTTGCAGCGGGCCACAGACGGACGTCCTCCATCTGATCGCTCCAGCACATTCCTTTTGTGGCATTGGTGTGCCCCAGGAACACATGCCGCCGAAAACAATCCCAGTCTGCTGCTGCTGCCATCAGATCAGGTAACGGCGGCTTAGATTGCAGCGGCACAAATAGCCACGCCTCCCCCCTGCGTTTTCCGTGACGTGTGACTGGGACCACATGACAGCTAAATTATGTCATGCAATGTGATGCCATGATCCTTTACCTATACATGATGGATGTTGCAGAAATATCTCACAATTTATTATATTTTATCTTCTTCTCCTTTCCAAGGAGCTGATGGTGGTGAACATAGTTCCTGGCCACCAGGATCTGTCTTCACAGCATCTCTTAAATTAGATTAGGATGATATATATAATTGGCCCAAGATCATCCAGTTAGCTTCATATCTGAGAGGAGGGTTTGAACCTCAGTCTCCAAGATCTTTCCCCAGCATTATAACCAATACCTGGCTCATCCGGCGACTGACCTTAACAGCCATGCGGCTGGCATGCTGCCTTTGCCTCCCAGCAAGGAGGAGGGGTGGTTTCCCCTAGTGGCAACAGCCGCATATGGGGCTTGGAAGTGGGTAGGGCCAGAAGTCTCCTGGGCCAATCCCCTCAGCCCCTGGCCATTCTTTGGCTGCTTGCTGCCCACTCGCCTGCCTTGGAAGCAGTACAAGTGTTTGCTGGTTGCCCTAGTTGGGGGCTGGGTATGAATTTTTTTGCCTCTACCTGATTTGGCTAATTGATGGGGGTGTTTTCGCCTACCCTGTACTGTGGCAGTGGATTGGGTACTTGGCTTGGGTGTGGCCATGTTAAATAGGTTGGTCACTTTAGATCTGGTGGGGTTTTAGTTAAGGTACTGATTACAGTCTGGTGAGTGCCAACTGACACCCCTGCTTGGGGTAAGGGGTCTTGCAAGTACAGCCTTTGGGCCCTGCGGCCCGGGATGGGGAGGGAAAGCAGACTGCCTGCAGGGCTGGCCTGGATTTCTTCCCTTTGAGCCTTGCGGCTGGGACGATGAAGTTCCAAGGTGACCACCCAATTATGCTGATCAGGCGCAAGCCATGTGGGTTGGCTACCATCTGGGGCAGGACAGCTCACCCTACTGTACATGGCAAGGGAGGGGTTACTGAGGCCTTGGCCTATCCACAATGCAGTTAGGATTGGCCCTTGCCATTTTCTCTATGTTATTGTTAATAGTGAATAAAGTGGCCCATTAGTTAATCCAACATTGGTGTACGTCTCTTCCTTCCAGTTTGGGGGGCAATATACCATATTTGCTCTCTATATTGCTTAAGAGGTGTGATGTCCTATGTTAGTTTGTGCACAACAAAAGCTAAGAAGGTCTCAGTCTAGTCTGAGCAAACTGATTTGAGCAGACTGTTTGGGAGATGAATTTAGGTTCACTTGTCCTTAACAAGAAAAAAATGGGATATAAATATTAATAAATTAAGCTGGTTGTGAGTAGGGATGCAACAAATTTTGACATGAACATGTTCAACAGTCGGACAATGTGTTCATCTGTGATGACCAGATGAGAGCCTATCACTTGATCTATTTGGTTCAACACTGAATGGCTCAGATACCTACTGAACAGGTTTCTGTCACGTTTTCAAAACTATGCATGCACAAAAAGTGCTGCAGATACATTGGCAGCCATTAACACTGCTAAAGTTTATAAACACCAAATGGCAGGATTTTTTTTAAAAAAATATTTATGACTGATGCATATGATTTGTGACTGATTTAACTTTAAACGACTGCCAGACAATTAGAAAAGTGACAGAGCAAGGACAGGCAAGGGGAGTAGACCACCACTGAGCCATGAGACAGCACACATGTCAGTTGCATTGTACTACACTGTTTGGAAGGTGAAGCAACCATGGATAACCAAGAACCAATCAGCAAATCAATGAGCAGTACGTGGAAAAATTGTCCTCCATATTATGAATGGCAAACAGGTACTGAGCAAAAATGTGGGTATTTTGAGTTGCGAGCAGGGACTCACCAACAGGGTGAACTCATTTTCATTTTTTTCCTGTTTTTATGTATTGTCATTGCTGATTTCCTTTCGCCTCATTTGTATTGCTGTTGTTTATTTTTGCTTGTTGTTTTTAATACCATTTACATACAATATAAATGTATATTGCATTTATACATCACATTGTTCTCTCATAATTTATATGTTATTCACCATCTATGATACTCAAAAGACACAAAAATAACATTGAATTTTAATGGGGGAAATTCAGTGCCAGGAAAAAAGACTCACGGGATTGTTTCATAAAAGATAGAAATGAAATAAAAATAGAGATATGCAAATTGAACCTACAGTTTTCAAAATCTGCAATGTTTGTAAAATTGAATTTGTGTAATAATAATTGTACCCTGCTTGAACACACATTTACAATGTAACAGTTCGTAGAACTGGGCAAGAGTACCATTTGTTTTAAAACCATAAACTTTTTAGGTGTACAAATCTGCTACCACAGGGAATTCACCTTTATATGTTCCAAATGCTTCAATAGGATATGTGCAGAGATAGCTTTGCAAAGATTACCACTAATTTTTTTAAGAGCATTAGACACCATAAATAAGCGGCAAGTCATTTTCAAAAGGTCATTCAGCACAATTGAGCTCAGCTATCTTGCATCAAAACACACACAAGACTTTATTACCAGAAATGTGAGATGACATTCAAATTCAAAAACCTTCCATAAAACTGCAAAGAAGAGCAAATTATTAAAGCACTTTTCACTGACATACATTTGTTCTGCCAATAATGGACTGCTTTCTGTGTACTGTAGAATGGAGTGTAGTTATATTAATCACAGAAGGGAAATACCACACCATACCTAAGCCTACTCACACCATTATGTTACACATTTTTTTAAAAAAGATACAATGACCTACAGACAGGGCAAACATATCTACTCAGAATGGTTTTGATACCCTCACCATTAACTCACTAGGTGTTAGTAATTGTTTGCAGCTCAGCACTTTTCCTAGAAAATACAACAGTACAAGTCTTCACACATTACAGTTTTAGTGGGTACACACCACACATTTGGCTTATATCCCATAATGAATGCAAGTGATAAGAATTTTTCATTTCATTTTATGTATACTGTGCATAGGTAGCCATGTTGGTCTGAAGCAGCAGAACAAAGTTCAAGTCCAGTGGCACTTTTAAGACCAACAAAACAGTTGAATAAAACTTTGTTAGTCTTAAAGATGCCACCAGACTAAAATGTTGTGGGAAAGTGTGATAGATCATTCCTGTGATAGCTGGTATGAGTGAAACTGGAGATGAAGCAACGAGGTGCAGCCTTCAAATAGCAATGCAGATAAGAGAGTGCTTGATGCACATTTCTGTCTAGTGGGAAATACACTTTCAGATTTGTTGGTGGCAGTGGTTACTACCAAGAGAAGTTGGTACTCCCAGGCAGAGACATGGGGCATTTGCAATACTTTTTTCAGCTGCTGGGACCTAAGGGAATGGAGCCTGTGAGTACATTCCTTCACACATACCATGAAAAACAGTGCAATGAGGCTTCATTGTCCTTGGTTCTACCAAGCTGTTTTTCATTTCCCCCCATGTTGCCTGCAGTGGAATAAATACATGTATGTATTTCACACATTACTCGGTTCACTGTTTGTGATCCTTTACACAATCAGACTATACAACATGAAACATTCCTAAAAGAGAGTTAGAAAAAAACAGTTCAAATAAAAGAGATTGGAAACTAAATTTAGTGATTACATTCTGACTATTTTGATGAATTTAAATATTATGCTAAGCATAAACACTAGATCCTTTCAACCCAATTACATGTGCAGAAGCAAGGATCTGGGGAATGCCCCCTTTTAAAAACAGCACTATCAAGTCTACGACATAATACAAATCATAAAATCCAGGCTCTACTAAACAGCAGATCCACCAAGTTCAAAGATATCTTGATATACTCTGTCCCTTCACTTATTTATGTATATGTGATCACTAATATGTGGGATGGGGGAGGGGAGAATGACCTTCTGTGCAATCATATGTGCACTTAGAAGTTAATAGTAGTAAAACAGTATGCATTGAATATTAATTAGGTAGTTTGTATATTAGGTCATACCTCCTTACACCACTGGAAGTGTCGTCAACTTGCCATACCCACCTTGCCAGGTCACCAGAAGTGACACCAGCATGCTATGCAATCACATCAATGAATGTGATGTGTTTTGGACATGGCCCCTCCCACATCACTGGAAGTGATGTAAACCAGCCACTGCCCTTCCCTACCACATCACTAGAAGTAATGTTCATAGGCCACCCCTGTCCTCCTCCATCACCAGAAGTGAAATGACCAGGCCACTCTCCCTTCTACAGTATATATTTTTTCTGAGCTTCTAGGACTGTAGTTTTAAGTAATCTCCAAGCTTCCCCAGTGATTTTGAACCTTTCTACTTTTCCTTTCAGTTTCTTCCTCATATGTCCCCTCGCATCAGAGAAATTACCCCTTTTAAAGTGGTTGTGTCAGTCTTTTTCGGCAACTCTCTATTAATACAAATGTTGAACTCAATAACATTATGGTCACTGTTCCCAAGCAGTGCAATCACTTTTACATCTCTCACCAGGTCTTGGGTGTTACTTAGGACCAAATCGATGACCACCTCTCCCCTGGTAGGTTCTGTGACCATCAGTTCCATAGCACAGTCATTGAGAGTGTCTAGAAATTCAATCTCTTTTTCCCGACTTGAATTCATATTGACCCAATCAATGTGTGGGTAGTTAAAATCACCTATTACAACACAGTTATTTCATCTAGCTGCTATCTTTAATTCATTAATCATTTTATAATCCTCCTCTATCTTTTTATCTGGTGGGCAATAACAAACCTGTCAACCTGTCAGTTTCCTTTTGGGCCCACTATTTCAATCGATAGCATTTCCAGAAGCGAATCCAATTCTCTTACCTTCTCAATCACAATACATCAGTTTGGTATAGTAGTTAAGTGTGCGGACTCTAATCTAGGAGAACCAGATTTGATTCCCCACACCTCCACTTGCAGCTGCTGGATGACCTTGGGCAAGCCATAGTTCTGACAAGAGCTGTCCTTGAAAGGGCAGTTCTTGAAAGAGCTCTTGTGGGGAGAGGAAAGGAAAGGAGTTTGTAAGCCGCTTTGAGACTCTGAGTGAAGGGCAGGGTATAAATCCAATCTCTTCTTCTTCTTTTTCTTCTCTCTCTTCTTCAGTCTTATTGGACTGTATACCCTCTTTGATATACAGAGCCACCCCACCTCCAACCCTTCCCCCCCTTTCCTTCCGATATAATTTGTAACCAGGAATCACTGCTTCCCACTGATTTTCCTCATCCCACCAAGTTTCTGAAACACACACAATGTCTATTTTCCCCCCAACACCAAGCATTCCAACTCCCCAATTTTACCTCGGACACTTCTAGCATTTGTATATAAACATCTATTGTTTTCCCATGCATGTTAAGTCCGCAACCTTCCTCTTGCTGCCTCAAGACCTTGCCAGGCAGTCCATATCATTAGCCACAGTCTCAGTGGGCAATTCTAATCCATTTCCTTATAGAAAAGTAACAGCTACCCCTTCATCTATTTGAGATGAGCCATCCCAAACCAGAGACTTTTCATCTCCTGCTGGCTTCCCCCCAATATTTAAAAAGGTGCTCTGCCACCTTTTTGATTTTAAGTGCCAGCAGCCTGGTTCCTTCTCGGACAAGTGGAGATTGACTCTTTTGTACAGCTCCCTCTTGTTCCCAGAAAGCATCCCAGTGTCTAACAAACTTGAACCCTTCCCCCCTACACCATTGTCTCATCCACACATTGAGACTCCTGATCTGTGCCTGTCTCTCCGGCTCTGTGCATGGAACAGGTAGCACGTCTGAGAAGGCTACCTTGAAGGTCCTGGCCTTGTTTCCTGCCTAGCAGCCTAAATTTTCCCTCCAGAACCTCATGACTGCATTTCCCCACATCGTTGGTGCCAACATGTACCATGACCACTGGCTCCTCCCCAGAACTATCTACCAGCCTATCTAGAACACACTTAATGTCCGCCAACTTTGCACCAGGCAGACAAGTCACCATACAGTCATTATGCCGGTTTGCCACCAGGCTGACTACCTGCCTAAGGATCGAATCACCAACTACTGAGCCCCCCTTACTCCCTGCCAAGGGATAGTTCCTAGGTTCACCAGCTGATGAAGAGGTCCCTTCTGAGGGCATGTTCCACAGCATAGTGCCCTGTTTCCTCTTGACCCTCATGCTCCCTGACAGCAGTGGGGCTGCGATATTCAGAGTGGGACATATCTAACAAATCTCCAAGAGTCTTCTCCATGCACCTAACTGACTGTCTCTGCTTCTCCAGGTCAGCCACCTTGGCCTCAAGGGAGCAAACTCATTCCCTGAGAACCCTGAGAACCAGGAGGTCTTTGTACTGGGCACACACCCAAGACTTCTGTACAGTGGATAGTCATACATATGAAAGTCTGAAAGAAGCTGGCCCCTCTGACTCCTCAAGAGTTGACAGCTTGCTGCAATCAGTGCCCAAACCTGTAAACTCTGCACCTGATCCTGCAACTGTCGATGAGGTACAGGTGCAATCGGTGAGCCTGCCTGACTCACCTCCATGGGTGGTTCAGCTGAGGGAGTGGCTCCACAAGGATTTAGCCACCTGCCGCCATACACATGCTGGCAGGGAAGGCAAGCGTTGAGTCCTGAGTACTAGCAGGAGCAGTGCTGCTGCCAAGAGAGGCATGGCCAGAGTCCTATATAGCTCCCATTCAGGAATGGACTCTCCATAGAAGGAACAAGTCACCTCTGTGTGGACTTTGCATCCACCTTCAGTTCCTGCTCATGGACCCCCACTCTCACTGACTTCCTGACTTCTGCTTTGGATGACCCATCTTTAAAACTTGCAATTTGGCCCTCGCTGTGCCTCTCCTGGCAACAACCTTGGACCAGACCTGACTCCTGCCTCTCAGCCTAGCCCAGCCTGTCACAACCCCTTTCATAACACCAGCTTTCCTTTCTCCAGTGCCACCCACTGTGGCATCACCAAACTTCTGCCTGCTGCCCCCCACCATGGAAATGGTTGAACCATCACTCAAATGCCCAAATATGGCCATGTGACCCCCCCTGGAAACACGCCCAGTGACCCCTGACAAATAGCAAATGGTCTGGGACCCACCCTGGAGTAGGTGATTTTAGGAAAGACACCATTAATGCATAAAATTTCTTAGCAAAGTTAGAAAGTGTGAGAAAGAAATGATCACACGGTTGATGGCCACTCCCTCTGCTCAGTGGAAGAGGCCCCAACCACCTTCCATTTGGCAAATAACACCTCATCAGCCTCTACATGAGTTCCCCCTGAAGAAAGCCCCTTAGAACTACCCCTGCAAGAATCTCCCTCAACCCCTGGTCTGCCAAGGATTTACCTAGAAAGGTAACAACAATTACAGGGCTTGCCATTATGTAGAAGTTTTCAGATTTTTGAACATAGAACAGTTAAGCCACCCATTGCTAGGAGAGGAGGCTATCCATCAATCTACTCAGGGGTTTTTCAATGAGATGAGAGGTTGAGTCCAGGAGGGAGATTTCAGCTCCATCTCAAGGGAGGGGGCTTAAGTAACCCTCTTTGCTCTGTGAGGAGGCCGGGGGGGGGGGCCTTCCCTGCTGTTGAATTTATTAACCAGATGGCAAAACTTATGCAAAGTAATGAGAAATCCATTTTCATGGTTCTTTGTGCTTAGTTATGATGGTGATCAGAAACAGAGGTGGGAAGGCAAGGAGAGTTATAAGCACCGTCCTCTACAGAGAGGTTATCCATAAGAAAAAACAAACAAACACTCTAATTAGATTTTAAAAATGCCAATAGTAACCTGTGCTTTGGGATAAGTGTCCTAGGGGTTATGTCAGAGAAGCTGGTTACCATCCCAAAATTAACAGAAAGTGACTGCCTGGTTGTATAGGGAGCTTAGGTTTTCTGATGAGCATAAAATATTACTATCTGATGTGGCCACATTTGAAAAACATTTAAAGGTGAGTATAGGTATGGTGATGAATGGAGGAAAAGGTTGGGGATTTTTTAGAAGTGGGCCCCCTGCATACCCCCAAACATAGTTCTTCGTGCTCCATGATCATCACTATTATGCTCCAGTGGGGAGCATAAATTAAATAAATAATAAAATAAAATAAAACTATTATGGGATGAGAAATATAAAGGTATTCTTTGGCCAGGTAAATGTTTGTGCTGTATGTTGGAACATTTATAGCCACTCACACAGCTGCAAGTATAGATGCCGCTTATGTTTGGAGCCCCAATACGATCTGCAGCAGGAGGAAAAGTGCCCTAATTCTAAAGTATGTTGCAAATTCAAAGCCTCTTTAGAAAGGCACATGGCTTTGGCAAACATCTGCAAAACTAAAAGCTGTTGCAAATCATGCCACACCTATGTTCCAAGGAAACACATATGCATGGTGCAGTGGTGTAAGCAGTTTAAGGAGCCTGTTGGTGATATAAACAACCACCGCTGCTTCATGCTCCCTCATAAACAGTCTGTAATAACAAACAAACATATCTTTTATGATTTTATACAAGAAACCAACATACATCTACTGAATTATATTTTTTGCAATGGGCCTAGAGGAATGCGATACCTGGGAATTCAAAGGAACTGACTGTGTTTCAGACTTCGTTAAAAAATTCATCAACCAAAAAAAATAAAAAAAATAAAATCAAGGATTATATTTTTCTAGTCCACAATGCATACATTGCTAGGATAGGTGATATAAAAGCTGCTGTCAGCCATTTTTTTTTCTATACAGGATTGCAAAGTTGAGAAGCAGAAAAACAACTGTTAAATCTATCAGGCCACCCAAACCACTTCACTAGACAGTATTTTCTCTTGCCTTGAGGCTAATTCCTCCCCCCCCACCACCCAATTCAATACACTGTGTCTCCTTTAGTCTTAACTTTCTGTAATGGTTCAGGATAGAATGACCCTATGACAGGGTCTCCAGCATAATCTTTTAGCCAGTGTAAAGGCCTCTTGCCTCTACAGGTGACTTGCTCCATTATGAATATTTCACCCCTGTAGCTCCATTCATATCCTTTTACAAAAAGGCCTTTGCTTTTAGACACTTATTACACACCGTCTCCTTTTCTAAAGAAAGGACTCTCCCCCCCTTTTTTAAATTTGTCCCAACACAGTCTCCATAAACATTTTTCCACACTGTCTGAGCATTGGTGGAATTTACATCCACAGGGCGGGCCCTGATTGTAACTCTATATGAGCAGCAGCAACACATCAGTATATCTGAATGTGTTGCTGGCAGTAAAATACCTCCACGTTTTTGTTTTTAAGGTTTGATTGAAACACTCCATAATGGCAGCTTTGACTTCATTATGGGTGGAAAAAATGGTGAACTCCATGCTGCTATGACACACAGCTAATAGACTGGTTTAGAAACTCTTTACCATGATCAGTCTGATGTTTGGTGGGTATTCTGCCTTGCCTGAAAATATCCTTAAAGGCTTTTGACACCCATTCCACAGGCATATTTAGACAATATGTCAACCACTGTTAAAATGTACTTGTAGCTGTCATTATATTTGGAAAACGGCTGGTTATCCACTAAATTAGCCTGCCACTGGGCATCCAGACCAGAAACTATAATGTTGTTTATTTTAAAGTGGACCCTGACTTGCTTATGCAACGTGTAAGCATAATTCTCTGAAAACCAGGTAGTAACATTGATTGAGCATCTTGATTGAGCATCTCCATTGTTACCCGCTTAACACAAGAATGACCACAGAAGGCTAAAAAAAAATGTTTTTGTTGTAACAAAACACAGGTACAAAAACAAGACGCATAAGAGAGGTTCATGTCAACAGGGTTACCAATGTGCAGATTGCCAAAGCCTAGATAAAGTCCTCATCAAGCCAGCCAAACAGAATAATAATAAAAACAATAGTTCAGTGAAAAAGGCCTCCTCAATTGCCATCCCCGACTTCATTACACACCCATTCACAAACACTGCTTCACCTGATTGCCTGTGAGTTCGACACAATGTTTTCTACTTCCATGGATTCATTTAAAGCCTCTACATTCTCCTGCTCCTCTGGAGTTTCCTCATCTCAACAGGGGTCTGGTAAAGACACCACAGCAGGATAGGTATTCCCAAGTCCATTTCATCTGTACGGTGGCTGGAAAGTTCCATCTGTAAACCATGATGGCTTCCCCACGTTGGCATCATTGTGTTTTCTATGTTTGCGTGGTCATTTACACCTGCCTCTGGAGTCCCATCTTCTATCTCCACCAAAGGAATCCAGTACATACACGACTGTGGGTTGGGTTTCCCCAAGTCCATCTCATCTGCAGGGTGGCCAGCAAGCTTCAACAGTGCACCATGATGGCTTCCACACATTGGCAGCATTGTGTTTTCTATGTTTGTTGGGCCATTTACCTTTGGAGTCCTGGAGTACTCATGCATCTCAGCCTCCTCATTGGGGGCCCAGTAGGTACAACACATAGGAACAACCCCACCTAAGTACATCTTAGATGCTGTCAGGATATTAAATTCCAGGGGCCTGACAGGAGTGTCCATGTTCTCACCAAGTGCCTGAGTGTGTGTCACCTAGCACAAATGGCTTCTTTCCTAAAATCACTTACTCTGGGGTGGGTCTGAGACAATTTGCTATTGGTTAGGGGTGACTGGGTGTGTTGCCAGAGGGATCACATAGCCATACTCAGGCATTCCCAATGGTGGTTCACCCATTTCCTGGGAGGAGTGCAGCAGGCAGAAATTCAATGATGCTGCAGTGGGTGGTGATGGAGAAAGGACATCCAGTAACATGAGAGGGCAGGGTAGCTCAGGTAACACCTGATGATGGTGGGGATCAGATGGGGTTAGAGCAGGGAAACACCCCTTCCCAAATTCACGATGCCTCCACTCTGGCCAAGGGAGAGGCAGAGATGGTGGACAGAGCAGGCAGGCATCATGGACAGATTGCTGTCTCGCCTCCTTTTCTCCCTGTGCTGTCAGCCACAGCACCTCCCTCCCCTCCCTCCATGAGCTGCAGATTGATGCTCAGTCAGGTGGACTGAGGCACTTGGCTGCCATGCAGTTTACCCAGCTAGCCTGGGTGGTGGTTGAAGCTGCAAGCTGTTGAGCAGAGCCCAAGCCACCCCATGGGGTAATGGCCTCACACTCTGACCGCAGGCTCCAGGCAGTTGGGGGAAGAAATCTCTCTGAGATTCTGCCTGAGCACAGTCCAGTGCAGAAATGGGTGTGCTCTTGGGCACCTTCATTTCCTTGGGGAATTAATACCCCAACAGACAATGCACCCACTGACATCAGAGGAAACTACCAGTTTAATATGGTCAGAGTCAGGGAGCATCGAGCTGACAGCTTTGGGCCTTTCCCAAAGCCCCTTCTTCATTCGCTATTGAACCCAGTATCCCCACTGGTTTTAAGGCAATTTACTTGAGAGTAAGCAAGCTTAGAGGTGAGCCATCCTAGGCATCCCCCTTCCCTTATTTCTTCTCAGCATTATTACAGTCCAGTGCTTCCCTCCAGTCAGTGCTCCCCTCCACCAAAAATCATCTAGCTATGGGGCTGGGTTAGACACATCATTTCTGGTGCTGGGCAAGGGGTGCAGATGAATATGGAAATTGCCCAATTAATATGAGAGGTTTCCCTATCATTTCCAGTGACATAAAAGGAGGAGTACCCTGGTCACATCACTTTTGGTGACCAGGAGGAAAGAGGAGTGGCTGGTTGACGTCAGTTCTATTGCCATGAAGCCACTTCGGATGGCATTATTAAAGACTTTTAAATATGACTGCTTTGCTGACCTGTGAAATGAGTGTGTCAGGCCAATGGACAGAACTGTAGCCCAAGCACAGTGCCCTTGTACTGGATGGTGAAATGTACTTTAGGAAGGGGAGCCTTGTGCCTAAGCAGCATACCAAGCCAGATGGACTACATAAGCCTCCTGCCCTTGCAGCTTTACAATCATGCCAGCACTAGGATGCAGACCAGCAGCCCTGACCTCCATGCACACAGAAACAGCAGCAGATCACAGAAGGAGGCCATGCTTTGCAAAAAGGACAAGATGTTCCTGCACAGACACCATGAAAGACTCTCTTCTCCATCACAAAGGCATTTCCCCACCACCACCTTCATGTATTAACATCACTAGGAGAAACACACATTCCTCTCCAGCCTAAGACAAAAGGATGCACCCAATGACAACAATAGCCTGCCATCAGATCTTCCTGTGACCCATCAAGACAATGCAACTGTCAAACATCTGATCATTAATCTAAAGCACCAGACCTACAACCTGATTGGCTCTCTTCCTTCTCTCCTTTGTCTACCCCCTTCCCCCAAGAGGTGTCACTCCCTGCCGACCATTGCCCAACCATTAATCCCTTTTTCTGCCCCATTCATAGTTTAAATTTTGTTAATATCTTCTGGGATCCAAGTGACCACAAGTGCTAGCCTCAGGTCACATTTTAGTATGAAAGAAGAACCTTGTGCTTTTGATCACCCTCTTGCTTTTACCTCTCTTAACCCCACCCTATCTTGCTGGTTCCATTCCTTACGCAGTTTGGAACTTCTCCACAGTTGCTGGTCAACTCATAGCCTCTTCCCTTATTTTTATTCCTTTTTTGCTGTAGAATCAACTCATCTCACTGGACAAGTAAAGTATCACCCCACCAATGATACTTCCTGCTAATGAAAACATCTCTGTATTATTCCTCTTTGAATTCTTAGTTCTGTATTGAGTGTGTGTATGCTTGATTTATGTTTGTATATTTGA
The DNA here is from genome assembly GCA_029375565.1 of Gekko gecko. NCBI lineage: Eukaryota > Metazoa > Chordata > Lepidosauria > Squamata > Gekkonidae > Gekko > Gekko gecko. The sequence continues at coordinate 147,119,939 of JAPDNY010000003.1, read as the reverse complement.
GAATCTTTCAGTAAAGAAATCACTGCTTTAGCAATCTAGCCTCAGCATCTATTCCTAGGTCCTGGGAACTCTAACTGTGGTATATACAGGTTATGGTCCTATATTTAATGCCTTTTGCCTTTTAATACTCATAATTCCCCACATTTATTAATAAAATAAGGCAATTTGGTTAACAGTTCCAGTGATGTGGGAGAGGTTGGGTCCAAAACATGCCACTTCTGGCAATGTGGTAGGAGCATTGCCTGCTGATGTCACTTCCAGTGATATGGCAAGGTGTCTGTGGCAGGGTGACAGGAGTTCCGATGACACAGGGCATGGCCCAATATGCAAATTACCTAAATAATATTCAATGTGTACCCTTTTAAGTCCTAGGACTTACTCCCTAGTAAGTGTTTTTAGAATTGCAGCCTGTTCCTACTATGGTTTTATTAACCACAGACCAATCTAAATCTGTTTGTTTAAATCTGAGTCTGCTCTAATATTGATAAAGCAGGCATAAGGATTACATTTTCAACTCAGCACTAGATATCAGCTTTTGTCCCCCCTTCAGCATTGTGTTAGTAGAATACAGCAAGATCTATTCCATTCAATTATTTAAATTACAGATTGTCATCTTATTGTGGATTAAGGAAACTGACAATTGATTATAAAAGTTAGAAGTGTGAATAAGCAGTGTTGATATGCAAAAAATATATTGTTTATTAATGTAAGAAATGTCCAATAGATGTGCTAATAATAAAATATTGACTTCAATATCTGTGAAACATTTCCTTGCAGTGAAAAAGAAAGCAAGTAAAATTAAATTAACATTAAGACACCCTGTTCTTCAGTGTTCCTAAATCAGTATGCCTATGCTGATGCTTGAGTGGCAGTGATAGGTTAGGAGACATGCATGAGCCAGGTGGCAAGAAGTCTGTGATTCAAATCTCACTTCCTAGGTAGAACCAAACAAGACATTGCTTGAGCATGTCCCTGGCTCAATGTTAGAGTATCTGGTTTACATGCAGAAGGTTCCAGTTTCAATTCCTAACACCTCCAGCTTAAAAACAACAACAACAAAAGAAAAAATAAGCAGCAGGTGATGTGAAAGATCCCTACCTAAGACCCTGGAGAGCTACTTCCAGTCAGACAATACTGACCTTGATAGACGAATGGCCTGACTCAGTAATAGGGTTCCCAAGTATTTAACGTGTGCGCGCAGGGGAAACATGCTCCCTGGCCAGACCATTCCTCCCTGTAACACATGATGTCATCACCTGGAAGTGACACCAGGCAACGCTCTGGCAATGGGGCTGAAAACTCGATGGTACGTGTTGTGTCCTGGGATCAGAAGGCAGAGCTGGCGAAATACAGCCAAGCTTCGCTCTCTGAGAACAATAGGGACTAGGTTCCTGAGCTCGCCAGTAGAGAACCAATGGCAGCATTGGCGGGCGATTCAAACCCGCCAATAGGAATATGGGGCCGTCCCCCCTAACTGTATATAGTTGGCCTCCGGCCGTTACTGCTGTTTCTTGTCTTGTGTGAAGTACGAATAAACGCGTCTTCTCTTATGTCGTCGTCCGAGTCATGAGGCCCGAAACCCAGTACTTTACAGTGGCGACGAGGATGGGATTTCAATGCCTTCCGTGACTCCATGAGCGACGAAAAGGACACCGCCGAGCACCGCATCGCTGACCCCGAGAGCAGCACCGCACCGCTCGCCGAGCATCGCATCGCTGACCCCGAGAGCAGCACCGCACCGCTCGCCCCGGCGCACGCCTTCCCAGACAGAGCCATGGCCGCCTCTCATGTAACACTGGAGCGCTTCGATCCGTCGCAGCCAGAAACCTGGGACGCATGGGTCGACCAGCTCATCAGCTATTTGGAGCTCAACAAAATCCGCCACCCAGACCAGAAACGATCGATCCTGCTGAACGCGTGCGGCACCCAAACCGTCCGCCTTGCCAAGAGCCTCTTGGTGCCCCGCACGGCCTTGGAGAGCTCGTTTGGGGAGATCCTGGATGTCCTCAACGCTTACTTCAGCCCCCGGCCGACCTTCCTGGCCAAGAGGATGGATTTCCAGAGGCGAGTCCAGGCCCAAGGGGAATCCATTGCCACCTTCCTGGCCGCGCTAAGGGCGCTCGCGGTGGACTGCGTGTTCCCGAAGGTGGAGGACAACCTGCTGACGCAGTTCGTGTGGGGCCTGGCGGACTCCAAGCTGCGGCGCAAGTTGGTTGGACACCGGAGGCTCTCCTTGGACGAGGCCCTCGATGCCGCAACAGCCCACGAGGCCGCGGAAGGGGAACGCCCGGCCGCGGCCGCCCATGTGGTCGGAAGGAGTCCAAGCCCCGGGAATGTAGATACGGAAGAGGTCTTCGGCCTCAGACCCCAACAACGCCGGCCGGCGCCGTTCCAGCAGGCCAACAGAGAGCCAGCCAAGCCTTCCGGCAACCGGACCGTCTGTGCCAGCTGCGGGGAAGGCCACGGAAGGAAAGCCTGCAAGTTCCGGGATGCTGTTTGTCACGGGTGCGGGAAGCAGGGACACCTCGCACGGGTCTGCCGGTCCAAGGGCCCCAGGAATTCGAGATCGTCGGTCCCACCGCACCGCGCATCGTCCACCGCCTACGAGACGATGGAAGAGGTCGCCGAGTTGTACCATCTCACCGACCAGCCGCTGCAGGTACTTCGCCTCCCCAACCCCAACCTCTCCTCTGCCCCAAAGATCCAAGTAACCGTGAGGATCGAGGGGCAAGGCGCTGGGTCATGCCGACGCCTTGAGCCGCCTGCCGCTGCCGCATACAGGGGAAGATCCGGCCCCGGCTCCCGCAGTATTGTTAATGGAGGAGCTGCCAAACCCCCCCCCTTCAGGCTGCAGACGTGGCCGCCCGCACGTCCCGAGATCCCATTCTCTCACGGGTCCTAAACTGGGTGGTGAGGGGATGGCCAGCGGAACAGACAGGGCCAGAGTTCACGGCATACAAAGCCAGGCGGGAAGAGTTATCCGCCTTAAAAGGGTGCTTGTTATGGGGGGACAGGGTGGTCATCCCGGGGCCCATGAGACACGGGGTTCTAGAAACGCTACATGAAGCCCACCCCGGCATTGTACGAATGAAAGCTCTGGCAAGGAGCTATGTGTGGTGGCCCGGGATGGACGCAGAAATTGAAACCTGGGTCCGAGGGTGCACACGGTGTCAGGAAGTCCGCCCCAATCCCCCGAGAGCGCCAACCCAAAGCTGGGAGTCTACCCACAAGCCGTGGTCACGCCTACACATAGATTTTGCAGGGCCGTTTCAGGGGCTCCAGTTCATGGTGACGGTAGACTCCTACTCGAAATGGGTGGAAATAAGCCCAGTGTCTACCACCTCTGCCAAAGCGGCAATAAGGGCCCTGCGGAAAATATTCGCGACGCACGGGTTACCAGACACAATCGTGTCGGACAACGGGGCAGCGTTCACATCTGCTGAGTTTCAAGCATTCCTCGAAAAGAACCTAATCAGGCACATACGATCAGCGCCCTTCCACCCGGCAACAAATGGACAGGCGGAGAGAACGGTACGCACCGCCAAAGAAGCCCTGAGCCGCATAACGGAGGGGGACTGGGAGTTCCGGCTGGCCCGCTTCCTCCTAACATACCGCACCACCCCAAACCCCATCTCCGGGCATTGCCCCGCAGAACTATTGATGGGCCGCCGCCCCACAACTTTGTTAGACAGGCTTCACCCGGACCGAGTCCCAGAGAGAAAGCTGGTCGAGACCCGGGAGGCGCCCCGAAGCTTCCTCCCGGGGGAACCTGTCTACTTCCGGAATTACGGGGCGGGGCCTCAGTGGGTGGCCGGGCGCATCCTAAAACCCACCGGGCCAGTGTCATACGAGGTCCTAACAGATGGGGATCGGGTCCTCCGTAAACACGTGGACCAGCTCCGGAGGCGGCAAGACCCCGACACAGGGATCCAGTTACTGGGAAACGCCACGGCCGCCCCAGCATCTGATCGACTGCAGGCACCGACAGCGGAGCCAGCGCCGGAAGGTCCACGGAATCCGGAGGGGGTCCCGGAGACAGCTGAACCGCCGCCACCGCTGCCGCCGCCGTTACAGCCGCCACCGTCACTGCCTCAGCTACTACCGGAGATCCAAGCTCCTTGTGCTGGAGGACCACCCGATGGGGGCCCCGCCAGTCCGATACCGGCCCCCCGATGATCGCTAAGGGAATGGAGGGCACCAGCATACTTAAAAGACTACGTCACCTGATAGGAGACGAACTATGGGGGAGGGGTGTTGTGTCCTGGGATCAGAAGGCAGAGCTGGCGAAATACAGCCAAGCTTCGCTCTCTGAGAACAATAGGGACTAGGTTCCTGAGCTCGCCAGTAGAGAAGCAATGGCAGCATTGGCGGGCAATTCAAACCCGCCAATAGGAATATGGGGCCGTCCCCCCTAACTGTATATAGTTGGCCTCCGGCCGTTACTGCTGTTTCTTGTCTTGTGTGAAGTACGAATAAACGCGTCTTCTCTTATGTCGTCGTCCGAGTCATGAGGCCCGAAACCCAGTACTTTACAGTACCATCGAGTTTCCAGCTGCATTGCCAGAGCATCACCTAGCATCACTTCCTGGTGACGGCATCATGCGGCGCGTCTTTCCTTCCCCTGGAGACGGTCCTGCGAGGACATATCCGTCCCCCGCCAGCACGAGGTAAGTATTTGGGAAGCCTACTCAGTAAACAGCAACTTCCTGTGTTTTCATGTGTGCCTCAGAGTATGGATTTAAACAAAAATATATGGACATTGAAGTCATGTACAGATAGCAAGGATTTTTCTAAAAACCTGAGAGAAAATTGGAAGGTTACCCTCTGAAGGGGGGGAAAAAAAAGCCAGAGAAATTATAATTGTGGAAGCACAGAATCTGCTGGTCAAAAACATTCTGAATGAGATTCACTGTACTTGTGAGAGCTCAACTAAAGTTCGCTGGAACTGGCAGGTGCTGGGTAAGGGTGGAAGGCTTGGAGCACCCAGACTGCCTACTTGAATCCTCCCCTGCTCTTGGAGGTGTCTAGTCTAATCATGTTTTCTATTCAACACTCCCCACCAGCTGGCAGGTGGCAGCAGTAATGGTGGCAGTGAGAGGCCTGTACCAGAAAGGGTGCAAGACCTTCTGTCACTGCCACCTAGCTGACTGGGATCTGGGATTTCCATTCAAAGCCTTGTCAGCTGGTTCATAGGGAGAAGCTTGGAGCACAAAAATGTATCCTGTATTCTGTCTGCTCTAAGGATCCTTCCAACTACTGCCAGCGAGCTGCTGGGGGATGAGGGGAAAACACATCTAGTGCATTTTCTACCTGGATTTACCCATTACTTGACTGCACTGAAAGGGAGGCTTATCAGAATAGGAGCCACAGGAACCAGAAGGGGAGGAGAGAGTAGGCTGTCACCTTCCCTACAGATTTTTGTGTGTCCCTTGTTTTTCTTTTCTAATAATGGTTTGCATTCCAGGCTTGTGGAGATAGCATATGAAAAAAGCTAAAGTGCTATGGGTTGTATCCAAAGTGCCATGAATTTTCCAAAACCCAAGGAAGAGAGATTCTCAACCATTTCCTTCCAGTTCATCCCACTAAAACCTGTGCAATTCTTTTTCTGGGTTAGTACAATCTCACAAAAAGCATGGGGTGGAGAGGAAATCTGTAGGGGGAGATTGAAATCTACTAGAACTTCCTCTTCTTCCACCCACAGAAGTGCTGTCAGCAGTTTTAGATCAAACTTTATCCTGATATATGATTATCAATATCTATTTATCATAACGTTATTCTACCATTCCTCCAGACCTGGTTTCTTCAGAACAACTCTAGCAAGTAGGTTACACTGAGAAAGAATGAGTGTTCTAAATTTCTCAGTCAGCCTAGCAGCAGTTTATATATGTGAACTTAGATCTCCCCAGTCCTAGATCAACACTCCGAACCACTAAACCACATTGACTCACAACTATTGAAATGTTGGGTAAAGATCCCTATGTTGCTAGCAGTGTCCTGAGATGCTTGCTTGCTGATATCTTTAGAGATGCCTTGAAAAACAATGTAAGAACACAACATGATACCTTGAAAACTGAAGACTCAAAACAAAATGATGAAAATCACACATCTCTTTCTATCCATAAAATGCAAATTTCTATTAATAAAATGCAAATGTTTATTTCATGCATAGTAATAGCCACTAGCATAGATGGGTTTATAAAAGATCAGAAAATCAGATGGGTCCATCCAAGGCCTCCAGCCAGAGTGACTAAAAGAGCACCTCCATATGAAGTGTAAATATCTGGATATGGTGCTAGAAGGAAACATTGGAGAAGACCTTGCTATGTTTCTGGATTTTCCAGAGCACCTGGTTCAACATGGTGTTCAACAGGATGGTGGAACAGATGGACCTCTGAGGGTCTGATTCAGGAAGGGGCATCACAGAAGTGAGGAAATGCAAATAGAAGGGAGGAAAGAGGGTGCTAGGAAGAAGGACAAAAAGAGAGGAACAGAATGGTGTAGCAACACAAAGTAGGAGAATACAATCATGAACATATTGTCCTGGCAGCAATTTTGTAGAAAGAGTGGTATCAAAAAAGTGCCCAAAAGAGTTAAAAGCCAGAAACTTTTTTTAATTTTTTTTAAATAGTACTTTACAATATGCTAAATATAAGCAGCTTTTCAGTACAGCTACCATAAATTTATTTTAAATGAAGTTGGCTATTGACCAAAAAGAGATTAAAACAGAACATCAAGAGAAGTTGTTAATTATTTCCTTTGCCACCAGGGTCTCAAAACTGGGCTGTTGTTATTTTTGGTTTCTTGCTTTGCTCTGTGATTAAAGGGGTGGGGGTAAGCAAGGCTTGAAATGGCTCCCAAAAGTTTCTGTTGTTCTCACTTAATCAGGAATGAGATTTGGTTTTCTTTCTTTCTTTTTTATTCCATCATTCACAGATCTGAAATGATTAGCTTAGTTATACTGTCCTGGTCCTCATCCCACTGGTGTTCCTTATCATATTAAGAACATAAGAACATAAGAACATAAGAGAGGCCAATGTTGAATCAGGCCAATGGCCCATCCAGTCCAACACTCTGTCACACAGCGGCCAAAATATACCACGTGCCATCAGGAGGTCCAGCAGTGGGGCCAAGACACCAGAAGCCCTCCCACTGCTGCCCCCTCCAGCACCAAGAATAGAGTGCATCACCTGCCCCAGACTGAGAGTTCCCATCTATACCTTGTGGCAAATAGCCACTGATGGACTTCTGCTCCATATATTTATCTAATTCCCTCTTGATATTGTAATGTGCCTCTTTCAGTTTTAAAAATAGCTAATCTTCTGAAGTTTAATATTCAGTCATATTTCATAGGTAACATTTTTCTACAAGAATTACCATTTGCAGGAACTGCTCTATGGAGAAAATCCGAAGCTAAGAAAACAGCACACAAAGAAAGGGAAGCAATCTTTGTGACCTTATTCATCATCATCAGGGGTCATTTCATAGAAAAAGAGATGCAGGACCTCATTAGCATATCTAATAAGCTATTAGCATAATAGCTCATTAGCATATGCCATGCCCCCTGATGTCAGAAGGGAAAGCAGAAAAGGGGGGAAGGCATTTTCAAAAGCCTCCCCTCCCCTTCCCCAGCCAGCCTGCCAAGGCAGGCTGGGGGGGAAGCAAAGAGAGAAGGGGTTTAAAGTTTAAACCCCTTGTCACTAGAGTCATCTTTCAATTATATTCTACTAGCGGCAAGGCCCGTTGCATGTCGAGAGGCAACGGGCGCTAACGGGTGGTGGTGGTTGGGGCCAGTGTGCTGCTGCTCGTCTGGGTGGCAGGGCTATGTAGGCATTGCCTACTCCTCGGTGCCGTACCGGCTAGCGAGGGAGGACATCTGTGGGCTACGGCCACAGGAAGCGGGTGTTGGGGGGAGCTCTGGGCAGTGAGGGACAGGGGCTGCAACTGTCCGCCACTCTCCATGGCCTCCTGTGTGAAAGATGAGGGGGTGAGTGGCCATCTCCATGTGGCCCGGCCTTTACGTGGGCATGCACAGGAGGCAGGCTGCTCAGTCTTCGAGGCTCCTGGTCCCCCGCGGCCATGCCCTTCTCGCATCATGACCCCTGCCTTCCGTGAGACTGAGCCGGGGGCAGGGGGGGCTGTCCGTCTCCATCTTCCCCGGCTTTGGGGTGGGCACGCACCGCACTCAGTGGGGCATGAGAAGGGAGGGGCATCCTGTGCCCCCCCGAAGAGTCCGCTGTGGCCTTGAGGCCTTGCGTCTGCGTGGCTGTGGTTCTCATGCAGAAAGGCCCCCGTCCTCCATCCCTGGCTGTCAGCCTGACCTGCCCGCAGTGCTCCACGCAGCATGCAGCAGCGAATTTGTTGGAGACAGGGCCCACCTCCTTTGGGAAGCTACGGCGAGTGAAGGAGCCCCTCGTATGGCGCAGGAGCGCCATGCCCCCCCGAGTCCCGTAGGGTGAGCAGCCGTCAGAGCATCCATTCCGTGGGGCGGCTGGGAAGAGACTGTGGGCGAGAGGCCATCTGAGGGACTGAGCCCACACAGCAAGGCAAGGCAGCCAGTGGCCAGGGACGCAGCCATGAGTGGCAGTTGCTGTGGCGAACAGATTTTGCCACACATTTTTACCATATAAGGTAAAGGCAGCTGACCACTACTCTTTTATATAATAGGGAAAGATGAGGCCATAGAATACAATGGAAAGATCCAGAGAGAAGGGGTTTAAACTTTAAACCCCTTCTCTATTCGCTTCCCCCCCAGCCCGCCCTGGCAGGCCAGCTGGGGAAGGGGAGGGGAGGCTTTTGAAGATGCCTCCCCCCTTTTCTGCTTCCCTAGCCAGCCTGCTTCTGGAGGGCCCCCTCCAGGCAAGACAGGAAGGGCCGGGGAGACATTTAAATGCCTCCACTTGGGCAGGGGAACTTCTAGAGTCCCCCCGCCCTCTCCTGGCTCACCTGCCTTGGCGGGCAAACCAGGAAGGGCTGGGGAGAGAGTGGGGAGACATTTTAATGCCTTCCTGTGCCTTCTTTGGCTCCTCCACTTGGGTGGGGGAGCCAAGGAATGCTTCTAGAGCCCCCTCCACCCTCTTCTGACTCACCTGCCTCGGCGGGCAAGCCATAAAGGGCTGGGGAGAGAAAGGGGAGACATTTAAATGCCTCCCCGTGCCTTCCTCGGCTCCTCCACTTGGGCGGGGGAGCCGAGGATGGCTTTTAGAGCCCCCATCCTCTACTGGCTTGTCTGCCTCTATGGGCGAGCCAGGAAGGCCCAAGGAGTGAATGGGGAGGCATTTAAATGCCTCCCCATGCCTTCGTCAGAGTGCGGGGGTGGGGCTGCAGGGGCGGGACTGCCAGAGCGGTGCTCCAGCACAATCCAGCCCCAAATGATCCCTGATCATCATTGTTAGAGATCTAAATTTAAAATACAATGAATCAGCATTCACAGACTGTGTAGCAGGGCACTCCCAATTTTCCCTCCTATAACAAACCCCTGAGCCCTCACCTCTCAAAATTTTGTTCCTGGAGGGGTCAGTGGAATCCCATGGAAAGTATAGATGACAAGGGGGGGGGGTGAAGTAAGAGAGACGAATTGTCAGAAATCAACAACCCCATCCACAAATGTGAATGCTATTGTGTTGGATATATCATGGTTTCATCATCACTGCCATCACTATCATTGCCATCAACATCAAAAGAACAGTTACCTTTGGTATATTTTTACTTGTCTTGTTCTCATAACTTTGATTCAGTGAACCATATTTCACATTGCAACAAATATCTGCATAACATTTTTCTTGGTGGGAAGAAACACTGAGACATGTCAGTAAAGCATTGGGGGTGGGCATATGTCAGGGTTGTATGGTACCAGTCCATTTATTCTATTGTAAGTGTACAATAATTTCCTCTAGACATCTTAGATTATAGGACCAACATGGACATTAACTTTCCTCATGTCTTACAGAGATAACAGTTCTTCATGCATGTACATACTGGAAAAGGTGTGATATACACAAGGGAATTATGAGATCTCACCCAAGGTCAGGCCTATGTATTAAAATAAAGGGCTGTGTATTACAATTAGTATCTCACTGTTTCTCTACTTCCTGCCAGCATAGTCTCTCACTGTTTCTCTACTTCCTGCCAGCATATGAAAACCCTATAAACTGGTAAATACATTTGGTGATCCCTTATTCCAAAGAAAACAAAAAGGCAAGCAATATAACTTGTGATCCACCAAGCTAAATATTGCCTACCAGCCATATACTGAGGAGTCCATAAACGTTTTTTTTTTCTTTCTTTTGCTGCAAAAAACTGCAAAAATGGGAAGCAGGAGATAGTTGTTCCACACCTGATAAGGCACAAAACACAGCTGGTGAGCAGTGTTTAGTTTGACATTCACCAGTTGTACAAAATTGTACTAGAGCTCTGAACAAAACAATGTTGTTGTTGCAAAGCTGTTCCAGTAAGAAATAATCCTATAGTATTAGGGACTGTGCTCCAAAAGAGAATGTAGATGTTTGTGGGAAATTTTGGATTGTCCTATTCAGAAACATTAGTTGGTGAGGAAAGGGGCTAAATATTCTGGCTGTTGTGCACCACTCTATTTTCCAGCTGTGTGCTTTGTAGGGGCTTTAAAGAAATTTGTAGTACTGTGATTCAGCAAGAGAAGCACTGCTTTTTAGTCTGTAGCCAATTGCTGCTTTCTTTGAAAAGGCAGAGGGAGATTCTGCATTCATATTTTCCCTCACAGTTTTACCACAGCCATGTTGGAATGGAAATATCCCTCTTCAGTGCATGCTGTTCACACTCTCCTTGTGCATCGGTTTATTTGAGACCTTCTGCATTGTTTTATGGCCATTCAGGACTGACTCCACAGTCACTATGGCATTGCCCTGGGTTATCTGGATGTGGTTTTGTGCCAGAACTTTTGCACTCTCTGCTCTCAATTTGCAGTGAACAATAAGCAGACTAGTTGACATGGCTTCACTAATCTCTGTCCATTCCCCCAGCCCCTATTTCCATTCTGTTTTCTTACCCTGCTTCTCCAAAGACAAAAAAGGACACGTCCTCCCATTCAGGCAAACTTTAAAAAAGCCAGAGAGAGCATAAAAGGGAATCAGTAACTATAAAGGACTAGGGGATTCCCTGATCCCAAATGTGTCTGTGTGGGCTTGGATTCCCACCTCCCCTCCCTTTCTTTTTTGCAGAATCACAGAGGGAGGGAAGGAGATGTTGGGCCTGCCTTTCTCTTCATCTTATACAAAACAGCTAGTTAGCTTAGTGAGTTAAGGATTGGGCTCATCATACAAGGGTTGTGAGTTTGAGTTCTGTGGTGAGCTGGTAATTTTTTTAAAAAAAAAGTCTTTTAATATATATTTCTTAAACTCAGGGATAAGTCTAATGATGTTTTAATGCAGGGATGAGTTTATCATTAAATTCTGATCACTGGTGAAAAAAAAATTACTGAACTGCAAGGTGTGTTTGTGTGTGTTCTTAGGGTATCAATGTGACTTTCTCCTTTCCTTTTCTCCTATAGACACAGTGTCCTATTCTCTGTGTTCCCATGCCCTGTCAGAGTAAAATGCCAGAAACATTCAACTAGGATCCTCTTCAGCTCTCCCCTCCCTCATCAACCGTTTTATTGATTTTTTTAATGCTCTACTTGCATGGCAGGGATTGGTGCCTCCAAGCTGGCTGGCCCTATACTCGTTGCCATCCCCCTGTCACCTCCCAAAGCCATGAGTTTGGGGGGGAGTGTCCTGTCAAGGTCTCCTGTGCAGCTGGGGGGTTGTGTGCTGACAATGCCCCAGTAACTGAAGTGTGGGGGGCAGTTTTCTCCTGTTTCTCCTTCTTCTTCCTCGTGGTATCAGCTTTCTGGTGGCAGCCTCCTCAACTTGGAACTTTTCCATTTCCTACTAGACTAGCTGGCTGTAGATCTCCTCCCCTTGGGATCTTCTAGTAAAACTGGTCTCTAATTGAATCCATATTAATTAGGAAAAAAAATGTTGGTTTTGCTTGTAGATGCAGAATACATACAGAATACACAAATAAATAAACCAGAGGGGGAAAAACCAGGGCAGAGGGAATGCATGTGACTGCAAAGAATCCTCAGATTCTCTGGAGCAAGCTGTTAGTGTAGAAAGGGCCAGAGATAGCCCCAAAACAACAAGGTAGCAATAGATGGGTAGGCTGTGATATGCTGCAATTGTCTAAGATAATTTTCCACTGGATCTTCCAGACAGCTTTTTGTAAATGAGTTCATTTCCAGAAATCATAATAAGCTGGAGGTGCATTCATCCATCCCCCAATAAGGAAAGAAGGATGAGGCTGTGTTCTTCTGGAAAGGCTGGGTCACGAACCTAATGCAGCTCAGACAATGAGAAGCATGGTTGTGGAGCTGCTATGAAAATCTCAGTGTTAGGCTGTTGGTTGGGGAGGGGTCTCCCTTGTTTCCAAGCAGCACACATGGGGATGAAGCCTGGGGCCTTTGGGCACAGATTTACAAGATAGCATAAAGGAGCTGGGATGTTATACCAGCTGAATTTGGAGCCAGAGTGGGGGTGCCTGAAATGCTGGTGAGCAACAGACCAATTGTTGGTGATAACCCACACTAACATTGGAGAAGTTTTATGATGTTCAGCCATCAGTGGAATCCTAGCTCAACCCATATATACATTTGTTTTTTTTAAAAAAAATCTTTGTTCCTGATTACAGGGACAAATATTTCCTACTTAAGCACACAAGACTCTGTTTGTGCTACTTACCACCTTTATTTTTTCCGTTTCATATAAGCTATTTTGAAACACACCAAGCCCAATCAACAACAGAATTTTCTGAATTTCATTTATTAATTATTTATATCCCACTTTTCCTTGTGGCTCAAGGCAGCTCACACATCACAGTTATAACATTACAGTTTAAAACCAATAGAATAAAACCTCTACCTCCCCCCAAAGATGCCTGTATTTTATACCCGTTAGAAGCCCTGGTGAATAAGATGGCCTTGCAGCATCTCCTGGAGATTTCTGATGCCAGAGCTCCCCACACATTCTCAGGGAGCTTGTTCCACAGAGTCGATGCTGCAATGGAAAAGGAACAGGCTCTGGTTGATACTATGCTGACCACCTTGAGTGGGAAAGCTTGTAGGTGGCAACCTGAAGGACCATAGGTGGTATAGAGGAACATATAGGAGCAGAAGGTAATTTAGGCATGTGTATCCTAGGTCATGTGGAGCTGTGGTGGCTCAAGTGGTTAAGACGCTGAACTGCAGGCTGTGGAAGGTCAGTAGTTCAGCAGTTCGAGACCCGGGTGCCACATGACGGGGTGAGCTCCTGTCTCTAGTTCCAGCTCCTGCCAACCTAGCAGTTCGAAAGCAAGAAATTGCAAGTAGATAAATAGGTACCACTTCGGTGGGAAGGTAACAGCGTTCCGTGCACCTTGGTGTTTAGTCATGCCAGCCACATGACCACAGAAATGTCTTCGGACAGCGCTGGCTCTTCGGCTTTGAAACGGAGATGAGCACCGCAACCCTAGAGTCGGATTCGACTGGCTTTCAAGCAAGGGAACCTTTACCTTTACCTATCCTAGGTCATGAAGGCTTTAAAGAACCTATTACTGAATTTTTAAACAAACTGACTGCCAACACACCTAGTTTAAGATGGAAAATACATTTTCTTATTGGCTAGCCCCTGACATACTGCTGACCTAAAGATATTCTAGCTCAGATCCATCATATCATCGCAATTAGAGTCTGTTATTAACTGAGTCTGAACTTACACATCTTGCTAGAGCAAATTAATTGGTGTTATTCATGTGTCTTAATAAGCTTTTGGCTGCTCTGTAGTGAAAACCAGAGAATATTTGCAAGCATAGAGCCAACACCTGCAAGTGTTTGGTCAGACTAATTAATAATATGTCTCACCCTAAGACAGGTCAATCATAATCCATTAAAGGGTAAGGAGAAAAAGTTAAATTGGGGAGTTTTTTTCTTCTCAAAGCCTGTAGCATTTATGAACTATTCAATATAAATGGATATCTTTGTTCTTAATTCTTTATTTGTACAGAGGCTTAATGCAAGATATATTTTGAAGGAGCCATTCATCTCAGTAGATGACTGCTTGCAAAATTGACAGTGATCTCTTTAATATTAAGCATGCAATTTGTTATGCAGAGTAATACCTGTAAAAACAGTCAATAAACAAGGACAGAATCGGTCCTGCAGTTTTACAGAACAAGTGCCCTCAGAGGCTGTTGCTAGACAACAACAACAATATTGCCAGTTGAAGCCTTCATTTCTGTTAGTTACAGGTAGTGGGAAGGGAACAGGGCACATTTTAGAGCTGTTTGGGCCTTTGAAACAGGGAGTCATCAGGGCCAGGCCAGGCAACAACATCTGGGCACCTTGATACCACATGACAGGCATGACTCACTCAGGCCTGACTGCTTGATACTGTTCAGAAGTAGTTGTCCTATGAAAGCCAGTGTGTTGTACTAGTTAGAGTTTCAGACTAGGATCTGGAAGACCCAGGTTCAAATCCCCATTCTGCCATTGTATGAACTGAGTGACCTTGAGCCAGTCACACAAACTCAGCATAACTTATCTCAAAGGGTTGTTGTCAGAATAAAATGGAGGAGAGGATAATGAAGTAATCTGCTTTGGGTCCCCATTGTGGCAAAAGGCAGGATATAAATGAAACAAGTAACAAATATAGCTGAGGATGGAGGGTCAGTAAGTTGTTTGGTAGGTGGGAAAGAGAAGGGCAGGGAAATGTGTGGGGGCTTCAGGGAAGAAAGAAATAGTATAGGGAACAGGATATGGGGTAAGTTAGATTTCCCATGCAAGTCCTTCTAGGTTCCTCACTGTGTCCTCACAAGACTCCACAGCTTAGAGGGAGCATTGTTCATTACCCATTTTCTTGTATAGAGCCTGAAAATCCCACCTGCCTTGCTTGGATTTGTGACTTAGTGCTCTGAGATCAGTCCTTTTAAGCTTGCAGTACCAGTGGCACTGGGTTCTGCTGGGCACTCTGTGATTACACTGGTATTACTGGGTACCCCTTGCTTTGTTGGCATTGCCGCATTGGCACTGGGTCCTGCTGGGCACTAGTACATTGTAATGGTTCTGCTGGGCTTCCAAACCCCCCCTCCCCCGTTTGGATTGTGACTCTGTGTTTGACATCAGTCCTGTTGAGCTGGCATTACTACAATGGCCCTGGGTTCCACTGGGCACACTATGAAGTGAACAAGACTGTGAATTACTGGGTACACGAAATTTCACCTTGTAAAAATTGCAAAGATGTTTCTATGGACAATCTTTCCAAAGGTACAATATCATGTTTCAATAAAGCAGAAATATTCATCAAAAATAGAGAAGGATTTGTATATCCATAGTGTTTTGTGAGCACTCAGGACTATTTTTGGGCAGGAACGCACAGGAATGGAGTTCTGGCTGGCTCCCGAGTTGGCCACACCCAGCAGGAACTCATTAGCATAATAGGTCACACCCAACATCAGAAACTCATTAGGATTGGCTACATTAGGGATGTGTAGCCGAACATGCAAAGGAGTTCCTGCTACAAAAAAAGTCCTGGGTTTTGACAACAAACAAGGTAAACAGCATAAGAAGCAAAAGGTGGGTGTGGCTGGATGACCACACCCCTGGTAACATGGGGGTGTGACATAATATGCTAATGAGCTGTGCTGTCAGGGGTGTGGCCTAATATGCTAATGAGTTTTGCTGTTGGGTGTGGCCTATTATGCTAATGAGTTCCTGCTGGTTTTTTTCTACAAAAAAAGCCCTGTGGGCACCAATAGGGATGGTCTAGGTTAGCCTGTTCTTATCAGATCTTGGAAGCTAAGCAGGGTCAGCCCTGATTAGTAGTTGGATGGGACACCACCAAAGAAGACCAGGATTGCTATGCAGAGGCAGACAATGGCTGGCCACCTCTGTTTTGTTTCTTGCCTTGAAAACCCTCTAGGGTCACCATAAATTAACTTGATGTCACTTTATACACACACAGTGGTCTGTGATGCCATGGGAGAAGTTTGTAGATTCATCATGTAAGCCAATGCAAACAAGAAACTGGCGTCCTTACAGATAGACATCTTTGCACTGAAAAAGGCTGTTCTGATGTTGCTTTGTGAGTCAGTTTTGTGCAGTGGTTAAGTGTGTGGACTCTAATCTGGGAGAACCAGGTTTGATTCCCCACTCTTCCACTTGTACCTGCTGATGTGACCTTGGGTCAGTCACAAGCTCTGGCACAGCTGTTCTCTCAAGGACAGTTTCTGTCAGAAGTTCTCTCAGCCCCACCTACCTCACAGGGTGTCTGTTGTGGGGAGGGGAAGGGAAAGGAGTTTGTAAGCCACTCTGAGATGCCTTTGGACAGTGAAGGGCGGGGTATAAATCCAAACTCCTCCTCCTCCTCCTCCTCCTCCTCCTCCTCCTCCTCCTCCTCCTCCTCCTCCTCCTCCTCCTCCTCCTCCTCCTCCTCTTCTCCTTCTTCTTCTTCTTCTTCTTCTTCTTCTTCTTCTTCTTCTTCTTCTTCTTCTTCTTCTTCTTCTTCTTCTTCTTCTTCTTCTTGTGTGTATGTGCGTGTGCACGCGCCTGTCAATGCAAGTCCCAATTGAAGGAGTGGAAAGAGATGTTGTGATCTTCACCACAAATGAGATCATCAAGCAATACATTACTCAATGGAAAGTGATTATGGTGAGCCCATCCCAGGATTACTTCATTGGCCCAGCAAACATTGCAAATAGCTCAGAAATGGGTTAATGGCTACACTGTAGCTTTTTTTTTTTTTGCTACCAGCCATAGTATTTGCTTGATCTCTTAGGACATTTAACAGACTTCTCAGCCACAAATGGGTGAGAGAGAGAGACTAAACTCCATGAAGGAAGGAAAAGTGAACTTGGTGCTTCATGGCTACTTTTAAGTTCCGCTATGACTCACTTGGTTTTCCAGAGACCTTTCTTACTGGGAATGCTCTGGGAATTTGCCTGGCCACATAACCACTATGAAGCAAGAAAGGAAGGAAAGAAAAAAAAAATACATCACCTCCTCCATTGCTCCCTGGGAGGCAGGCAAATTCAGTCACTTCAAGGGCACATGCTAAACTATACACTAGGCTTTGGCCTTCTGCATTTCATTGGGTCTGGTCACACGCAGGATTAGCCACGCACAGTAGGAACTCATTAGCATAATAGGCCACACCCAACAGCAGAAATTCATTAGCATATTAGGACACACCCTGACAGCGCAGCTCATTAGCATATTAGGCCACACCCCATGTTACCAGAACTGTTGTCATCCAGCCACATCCACCTTTTGCTTCTTATTCTTGTTTGTTGTCAAAACAGTTTTGCCAAAACCAATAAAAACATTATTTTTAAAAAAACGTTTCCAATTCCACACTTTTTATGTCATACTAGACAGACCCTTTATGACATTTTTTGAGAAACACAGAAGGGAAACACAGAAGAGATAGTCTTTCCACTCTGGGGCTGTTATTCCAGTCCCAGAGTAGCCTATCTGGGCCCAAAGACCTTAATGAAAAAACCATTCCACATTTTCTTTGCAACTTTTTTTGTGCTGCAGTGTATTTCAGTAGAGCCCATGCAAGTCAACTGGCATTCCTGGCTCCCATTACCTCCAATGGGCCTTCAAGCCTCTCCCATTGTTTCCAGTGGGCAATCCTGTCATTCCTTTTACACTTTCCAGTTAATTGACCCTTTGAAACTGTACCACACCATTTCACTTGTGGTCATTATTGGAAAAAGATTGTATATCTACAGCGTTTATGATCCCAGATACAGTAGCCAGCTCTGGTTGGGAAATACCTGGAGATTTTGGGGGTGGAGCCTGGAAAGAGTGCAGTTTGGAGAGGGGAGGGACCTCAGCATGGTATAATTCCACAGAGGCCACCCTCCAAATTAGCCATGGACTGGTACATATAAGTTGCATATAGTTATCATACACAATGCTGATTTATGCACAAAAGCCAGCAAAAAGCAGAGATCCTGTTATAAAAACCACAAATATAGAACATGAACACAACTGATAAATCTTTCTTCATCCCTATTAAAGATCCAGGGTTGTATTGAATGCAGTGCCATTTAGTTTCAAATCTTTTCTAAACATCAAGAAAACTCTAAACTACTGCTAGTTAATGCAAAGAAAGTTTAGCAGTCATTTTAGAGGGTATTCCAGCAACTAAACACCATATAAGATTTTGTATGCAAGTCTGATTTTTAAAACTAACATGTAGAGATTGGGGGGGGAGTTAATGGTCTTATTAAAAGAAAAAATTCCAAAGAAACCTATCTATAATCACCCAACTACTTAACATTTCTTTTTTTCAAAAAAAAAAGGACAGCTAATGACCCAGCAGAAGAAGAGCCCCCCCCCCCAGTCCATACCTTACACCCAAGGAGCCTTGCTGTGTAATTGAGGGCAGGCAGAACAGCAAAGTCACCCTACAAGGGATTGGCCTCCTGTCTGTTTTTGTAAAGAATTTGCTTACAAGACGAGTCTCCAAAGATCACAAGGGACAAAAGACATTCCAGCATCCATTGTCCAGTCACCCAAGTGAGCCCTACCAGAAACAGGGATGGAATGATGGAGGAGGAAGGGGGGGTGCAAGAGAAAGAGAAGAGAGGCTCGCTCTCGGCAGGGAAGGTGGCCAGGTGGAGGGAACCTGGGAGCGGAGATGCTCTCTGAAAAGCTGCTGCCACTGCTGTTTAAACCACCCCCCACCCACCCCACGTGCAGCTGGCACAAGGCAGCCGCTGGCCAAGAAAGACCTCACCCAGCCAGGAGAGGGCTGCCCGGCAGCGAGCCCTTTTCCTCTCCGGCAGGCACAGCCAGCTCACCCGCTAGGTGAGCTAGGCACTCAACTAGGGTGCACTGGCCCACAAGGGCACCAAACTGCACCCCGCCCACCCCGCAAAAAGCCCCCCGCCATTGCTGCCGCCACCAGTGAAGAGCACCCCAGCGGGGTTCAGGAGGCAGTGGTGGAGCTTGCCCACCCTCCCCCCTAGAGGGGGAGAGGAGGCAGGGGTGGCCACCACCACCAGTGAAGAGCACCCCAGTGGGGCTTAGGAGGAGGAGGCGGAGCTTGCCCACCCTCCCCCTCACCCCTTGGGAGGGGAGAGGAGGCGGGGGCAGTGGCTGCCACCACCAGTGAAGAGTGCCCTGGTGGGGTGCAGGAGGTGGGGGTGGAGCTTTCCACCCTTCACCTCCCCCCTTGGTGGGAGAGGTAGGGGCAAAAGGGTCTCCAGGCCCCACCAGGAAGTTGGTATCTGCACCCACTTAGGGCGTAGAATCACCTCAAGCCAGCCCTGCCAATGGGGGTGCGGTGGCAGTGCATGAGAGATAGCCTGCAGCTGGGCAGGAGACAATGAGATACCATAGTGGCGGGGATGCGAGCTGCTCCTGAGCTGGGGCACCAAGGGATATGTTGCTGCGGCACCTTTTTACAGCCAGCCTAAGTTGGGAGTGGCCAGCAGAGAAGGGCACCAAGAGCAGAAGCCAAGCACTGCAGAGGACGAGGGAGCTGCTTAACAGGAGAATGGCAGCCCTGAAGGAGGGCACCACCCAGGAGTAGCCTGAACATGCCGGCGACCTCACTGCCATGCAGGCGGGCTGTGTGTGGCTTGCTTAGTCCTGGCCAGTGGCCTCCCCACTCTGAGCATTAGGCTTGGCCCATGCCGCGGAGGGGAAAGAGAGTGCCCATGGCCTTCCCACCCCACATGCACACTGCATGCACACACACATGGCGGAGGGGAAAGAGAGGGGCCCACCTCCCCTGACAGCACACTGTATGCACACACACACACACAAACACCACACCTGCTTCCCCTGACAGTGCCCCGCACGCACACACACACACACGAAACACACACCACCCACCTCCCTCGATAGTGCCACACACACACACGCACATGCACACAAACACATCGCCCACCTCCCCTGACAGCGCTCTGCACACACGCACGCACACACACAAACACAGCCTGCCTCCCCCAACAGCAGCCTGAATGAACACAAACACACACACAAACACACCACCCACTTCCCCTGACAGTGCCCTGCATACACACACACATATCACCCACCTCCCTTGACAGCACCATGCACGCGCACACACATACCCTGCCCACGTCCCCCGACAGGGCCAGCTGCAGCAGGCCCTCGAGGGCTGCTGGCCTGCACCAGGGAGGGGTTGGGGAAGGAGGGCACCCAAGGCCTTCCAACCGCCCGCCCTGCACGCACACACACACACACACACAAACACACTGCCCACCTCCCCTGACAGTGCCCCACATGCACACAAACACACCACCCACCTCCCCCAACAGCACCCTGCATGCATGCACACACACAAACACACCGCCCGCCTCCCCCAACCGTGCCATGCACACACACACACCGCCCACCTCCCCCAACAGGGCCAGCTGTAGCAGGCCCTCGAGGGCTGCTGGCCTGCGCTGGGGAGGGGTTGGGGAAGAAGGGCCCCCAAGGCCTTCCAACCCCCCCACCTCGCATGCACACACGCACACACACATACACACAACCACACCAGCCACCTTTCTTGACACGCACACAAACATACCACCCACCTCCCCCGACAGCGCCACGCATGCACACACAAACACACCACCTGCCTCCCCCGACAGCACTCCACACACATACACAGACACACACAAACACCCTGCCCACCTCCCCCAACAGGGCCATGCATGCATACACAAACATATATGAACACACTGCCCACCTCCCCCAACAGGGCCAGCTGCAGCAGGCCCTCGAGGGCTGCTGGCCTGCGCTGGGGAGGGGTTTGGGAAGGAGGTTGCCCAGGGCCTTCCAACCCCCCCACGCCACATGGACGTGCGTGCGCACACACACACCACCTGCCTCCCCCAATGGTGCTGATTCAGTTACTTTGCCCAGAGTCCTTTTGGCAGGGAGGTGCAATGTAGCAGCAGCCAAGGGCACTGGGCAAGCATGTTCTCTGGTGCTTGTTGCTGCTGCAGCTTCTTCTTTCTCTGAGGGTGGGGCAGAGCAGGGTTTTTGGAGAGGGAGCGTCGGGGCTAGGGGCAGGGCAGGCTCAGAAGGCAGCCAGAACGCTGTTCTGGGGCATTCCGGCCCAAAAATAGCCCTGGTGGCGCAATAGGCATGAATGCCGGGCGGATTTTACAGGCGCACTCACACGAAAACATCTGGCAAGCATCCTGCACACGTCGACAACCTGTATCAATCAGCTGAAGAGGTGGAGTAAAAAGATACCTGGGAAAGTGTATGTGGGGCATGGGCAGGCATCCGATCATGGAAGTGCTGGTATCCCGTCTCATCCGGCACCCGTCTGTGTCCCGTCTCACACCAGATTTTTTTTTTTTAAAAAAAAAGCTTCCTTGGTCATGCGCTTCCATGGTCATGCACATGCAGGAACTCCAGCTTTGGGGGAAAAAACACCCGTCAGGAAGCAGTGGCTTGCGATCACTGCATGTGTGATCATGCCATGCCATCCCCCCCCCTTTGCCACACTTCACCATCAAATGTGTGATCAGCGGCAGACGACCTAAGCACGAAGCCTTGGGGGAATGTCTGATCACACTATGGTGCTTCATTTTGCTCTGGGGCAAAAAGCCTCACTTCCCCCCCAGATTATCTCACTTGTGTGACCAGGACCATTGGCCATTGAACAGCTCAGTGAGTCAGAGAGTTTCCTAGGAGGGGGTGTCCTTCTCCACACAAACAAATGAGTCTTGTGGAGGGCTAAAAGATTTAGGAGGGAGGTACATTTGAGGTACTTTTTTTTACACTAGCTGCTGCATTTTGGTGCTTTCAACAGGCACTGCCTACCCACTGATGTTCTTTCCCCCCAATAACTGTGTCACCTTTCTACCCCTTCTACCTCTCTCTCTGCTGTCTCCCCTATTGTTTAAATTTAGACTGTAAGCTCCTTGGGGTAGACACTTTGCTTTAAGCTTTTCTGTTGACTTTTATTCTGCAGAGCACTGAATATTTTTTTAGGAGTTGCAGTCTGTGGATCTTGCTGTGACAAGTGATTTGATAGTAAATTAGGGGTGACCCAATTAAAAAAATCATGAGTATCCATTCAAGTTTATCTGGTAACTTAAGGAGCATCATGAATAAAATCCAGCATTTTTTATCATATGGAAAGTGTTTTCCACACAGGGATAGGCTGGTTTAGTTTCCCCATTGTAGCTGCAGCTACACAGCAACCATGGGGCCTTCACCTGGCAAGTTTCGCAATGGTTTCCCTGTCCTAGTCCCCCAGCAGTGGCCATTCCCCCATCTCTCCCCCCCATTACTAGGCTTTTTCAGGTTCTTTTTTTTCATATCAGCAATTAAATGTCATCATAACAATGTAACAATCTGTGTATCAGATTCTCTGAATTCCCAGCTCTCATTGTTGAGATATGCCTTTCCCCATATAGTACTGCTACAAAATGGGGCATTTTTTTTTAAAAAAAGGAAAGTTGTAATTCAGAGAACTTGATACACATATTGTCATATTGGTATAACACTGTAACAGTATTCAATTACTGGTTAAAAAACAGAAAGCTTCCCAGTGATGGGGGGAGGAAATAATTGCTGCAAGGGTAAAAGCAAGGAAAATAGCTGCCATTTGAGTGGGGCTGGGAAACTCTGAGCTTTCTACCCACATAGCAGTCTTCCAAGCTTTACTGTACTCTTTCCCACAACTCTGGAACAAAGCAGGTTTAGAAAGGATTGGAGAATGCATACTGGATTACAGTTAGGAAAGATGATTGTTATAGAAAATCAGCTTATACTATAAAAGTTCCCATCTTTACTCAAAATCTATTTACAAAATATTGCATTGATTTAAAATATGTGCAACCTCCCAATTCACATTTAATGTTTAATACCTTTTGCAATTTACATAGTTCATCTGAGGAAAATTTAGCAGTTAGTGCCTACTTCATGCAAGATTTTTTAATACCTTGAATGCAAAATGCTTGTGAATCATCTAAGATGTGAAGAGTGTATGCATGTATTTTTCACAGTTTGTCCTCACTTCACATCTAACACATTATGCATAGATTCTGCATTCTGTTGGCATTCCCATATATAAAAAAATAAATAACCAGTATGAAATTATCCTGTGATTAACTTTATGAGGTTTGATTTTTGCTGCAAAAAATACTATTTTAGTATGTCTGCAAAATTATTCATGGGGAAAAAAAACACAGGCCTTTCACTTTTCACACATTTCTGGTGCATATTTACAACACTTGTCTGAATGACCTCTTGGGGATTAACAGGGAAGAATGCAACAAGGGTTAACACTTTCTTGCTTTGTCAAAATTCAGTTGGCAATTGCATTTCCTGTCAATATGGTGCAGTAAGTATGATCACCTGCAGATAACCTGTAGATATCTTTGCTGGTCTTAAAGGTGCCACTGGACCCAAACTTTGTTCTGTTGCTTCAAACCAACATGGACACCCACCTGAATCTATCTGCAGATGACTAGGTGGGGCAGAATGATGATGTGGACATGTACATAGATAAATTTCATTACCAAAATTATTTATACAAATTCCACATGTAATGCATTTGAAATCATCTCTGTATATAAAAGAAAGTCCCCTCACCATAAAATCAATGCTCAGGCCAAACCCATGGATCTAGAAACACAAAATTCGGGGAGAGAACTCCTACCATGACGTAGAAACTCACTAAGAAGGGATTTTTAGAAATGGGGCAAAATGTGCTCCCCCCATTGCTTCCTATGTGGCTGCCAGGCTGCTGCCTCCTTACACCTCCCACTCTCTGATTGGTCAGCTGCAGAGCTCAGTGTTCTGAGGTAAAAAAATACAGTTACAGGAGACTGCAGAGAGTTGAGAAAATCAGGAATGGCCAGCCACCTGTGAGGTGCAGCAACGCTGCTGGCCCAGCCTCCCCAAACCTCCTACACCTGACAGGCAAGTGCAGCAGTGGTTGTAGGGTGCTTAAAGTCATCAGGCTTAGAGTTGTCAGCTCCAGATTGGGGAATACCTGAAGATTTGGGGGGTGGAAGCTGAGGAAGGCGGGGTTTGGGGCATAGTGCTACAAAGGCCAACTTCCAAATTCAGCCCACTTTTTTATACAACCAATGCATTTGGTTGCTTACATTGAGTGTATTCTGCAAAGCCCTTTTGTCCAAATTCCAGAGAAATTTTACGTTTCCATCTCCCCAGAAAAATGGCCTGCTTCCGCAGCATGGTCTGCTACACAACAGTTCTCACACAGGCTTTCTCGTGCCTTTGCAGCCCGATTCACAGAGGTGGTGCTAGGGAGGTTTTCTGGAGCATGCCGGGGGTTTTGTACATTTGCTTTGCTCGGGTTTTTATACATTTTTACTAATTTTGTCTGATGTCATTTACCATCGATACATCATTTTATAACATTCTCTTTCAGAGTAGAGCTCAGCATCAATGCATCCACATATTTCCCCATTGTTCCATTTGTAT
The DNA here is from genome assembly GCA_029375565.1 of Gekko gecko. Classification (NCBI taxonomy): domain Eukaryota; kingdom Metazoa; phylum Chordata; class Lepidosauria; order Squamata; family Gekkonidae; genus Gekko; species Gekko gecko. Next base: position 147,095,458 of record JAPDNY010000003.1, on the reverse strand, counting down.
ATTATATCCAAAGTTTGGGGCCCATTTTATCATGGATTCTTTCACTTGTTCATCCTCTGTCTCAAATTTCAACAAGAGTTTATAGGTAAAGGTAAAGGTTCCCTTGCTCGAAAGCCAGTCGAATCCGACTCTAGGGTTGCGGTGCTCATCTCCGTTTCAAAGCCGAAGAGCCAGCGCTGTCCGAAGACGTTTCCGTGGTCATGTGGCTGGCATGACTAAACACCAAAGTGCACGGAACGCTGTTACCTTCCCACCAAAGTGGTACCTATTTATCTACTTGCAATTTCTTGCTTTCGAACTGCTAGGTTGGCAGGAGCTGGAACTAGAGACGGGAGCTCACCCCTTCATGCGGCACCCGGGTCTCGAACTGCTGAACTACTGACCTTCCACAGCCTGCAGTTCAGCATCTTAACCACTTGAGCCACCGCAGCTCCCATGTTCATCAGTTGTACATAATGTTCATCAGTTGTACATAATTCCATTTCAAATTCATTCTTTACAAAATGTTCATCAGTTGTACATAATTCCATTTCAAATTCATTCTTGATTGTTCAAAACCATGCAATCATTGGTCTGCTTTAAGCCTTTCTAATAATTGTCCATTAAAAATGGGCAAGTATTTCCTTCCGTTATCAAATCTTAATAATCATGCATAAAAATTGGGAAAATCAAATCCTCTCTTAATTTCATTTTACAATCCCCTTGAGAAAAAATTAATATGTCATGATATGTTAACCATTTATGTTCAGTTATCATTTCTCGTCTATAGAATGCTCCTTGAGTAGAAAGCCACAAGCTGACCCCTGTCCTCTTGCCCCCCCCACCTGCTGTGCTGCCCAGGGATTGGTCCCTGTTACCCAGATGCTGATGTCACAATGCCAGCATCACAAAGCCCCTGGGAGACAGAGATGCATAGAGAGGCTTGAGCCTTGGCAGTTGGATTCAAAAGCAGAGGCTGTCAACCGAGACACCCACCGTTGGGCTAACAGTAAGCCATCAAGAGGGCCAATGGCGAGTTTTAAAGTGGAAGTTGGTGGGGAGAAGGATGGTTGGTAGGAGATAGGAGGTGGCGAAGCAGGAGGTGGGTATAGGGTTGCCAGCCTCCAGGTGGGGCCTGGAGATCTCCCACTTTTACAACTGAGCTCTAGCTGACAGAGATCAGCTCCCCTGCAGAAAACAGTGGACTCTATGGCATTGTACCCTGCTGAGGCCCCTCCCCTCCCTTCCCCAAACCCCGGCCTCTCCTGGCTCCACCCCCAAAGTCTCCAGGTATTCTCCAGCTGAGTCCTGGCAACCCTAGGTGGGTAGGAGGCCATGGAAGACAGTTTTATTGGAGACTGCCCTGGACTGGTTTAGTTTTGAATGACTGGCAGTCCAAAGTTGTTCATTGTGGCTTTTAATGGGTTTTTATAATTGTTTTACCTGTATTGTTTCAAAGGCTCCAGAAACAGCAAGATTGGCGAAGGGTGCGCCGAAGACGCAGTAATCTGAGGTTTCCCTCCCCACCCTTCCGCTCCCCTCCCCAGCTCACCGGCACCCCCTCCTCCACTCACTCTGTCTCTGTCTCCTCTCTCAGCACTTTTGACTGTCTTCTAACCTGTGATCTCCACTCTGCCTTCTAATCTATTAGCTCCAACCCCCCACCACTGGCTCTTGTTTCCTCTCTCCCACCACTCTTATGACCCTTCTTTCCCTCTCCTCTTCTACCTTCAACATCCCCTCTCCCCTTCCCTTCTTGGTTTCCCTTCCCACTCCACCCCCACTAACCCACCCCCACTAACCCACTGACTTAGCCCCCCAACTGTCCCCACTGCTCCTGCTTCCCCTCCCTCCACTGGCCCCACTGTTGGCTATTCCACTCCTGCCCCCCCAACCAATGGCTGGGGCGGTAGAGGGAATGGAACAGGGAGTGATTGGGGGTGGTAAAGGAAAGGGAACCAGGGGCACACATGCTACGGACCTCCCATTCCATTGTTTCCCAAGAGGAACTGATGGAATGGGGGGCCTGTGGTTGACCCCATCCTCTTCCTACCCCCTCCCTCCCCCTCTCCAGGGAGTGGGAACTCCACGGTAGCTGTGCCAGGCAGTGGCCCTTTGCCAGAGAAGCCTTCCACTGGATGCCATTCCTTGGGCCCATCGCCTTCTCTCAAAGTGACCAGTCTAGCAAGAAGCTGAAGTTGGTTCCTTATTCGCACTTCCTTATTCATTCCTTATTCATGAATAAGGAAGTGCAAATAAGGAACCAACTTCAGCCTCCTCCAAACCAGTATCTTCCTCAAAACTCTTTAGAAATACAGGCCTCAGGGAAGTGTCCAAATATTTTTTGGGGGTGCAGCCTGGCCCGAGTGTCTGCCTGTGTGTTTGTCCTAGGGGCACTGCATTTTGGAACAACTGGCACCGGAACCATGCTTTGGACCAGCACACAGAATGTGTTCCCTCAAAGGGGAGGGTCTGCTGAAGATGGGAATGTATGAAGTGTGGGGGTCCAAACCTTATTTTGGGTGCAGGGGGCACAGTCTCCAGATAGTGGGGATGTCCAAATTTTTTGGGGGTGCAGCCTGGTCCCAGTGTCTGCGTCTGTTTGTCCTGGTGGCACTGCACTTTGGAGCAACTGGCACTTTGGAGCTTTGGACCAGCACACAGAATATGTCCCCTCGAAGGGGAGAGTCCAGTGAACGCGGGGGTATATGATATGTGATGGTCCAGACCTTATTTTGGGTGCAGAGGGCACTTCCTTATTCAAATCTCCTTTGAAATACAGACCTCGGGGAAGCACTATGAACAAAAACTCGTGGCATCAGAACCAGTGTTTGGACCAGGCATCACCATATGTCACCTTGTAGGGCACCATCTCCAGAGCATGAAGATGTGTCATTTGGGGTGGTCCAAATTTTTTTTTGGGGGGGTGCAGCCCGGCACCCCCACACACACCCAAATCCAATGCCCAGGCCAAACCCCTGCACCAAGAAACCCAAAATAAGGGGAGTGCATTCCTACCATGACGTCAACCCCCACTACCAAGAGATTTCTGAGAAACACGACCCCTAAGGGGGTAAAAAGGGGCAAAATGTGTCCCCCCAACTGTTTTCCATGTGCATGGCAGGCTGCTGCCTCTTTACCTCCCCCCCCCCCGATTGGTCAACTGCGTAGCTCAGCGTTCTGAGGTAAAACCTGCCTGCTTGTACCCATCTCCCTCTGATTGCTCAGCTGTGGATCTCAATGTTCTGAGGCAAAAACACAGTTAAAAGAGACTGCAGACAGTTGAGGACAGTTACAGAAATCAGCAGTTCGACTCCTGAATAGACATTTCTCATAACAACCAGCATGACAATTGAGTTTATGAATGTTCATGGGGTGATAGTAAAGGACCTTTCTAGGAGCCTGCGCCAGAGTGAGCTCACCAAGCAGCCTGGTGATCCTATCACCTGAGGGCAGAACCCCCACTGTGGTCTACAGAGAGGTCCTTCAGTAGAGAAAAGTACGTATGTCTCACTTCATCCTTTACACTATAATCTTCTCCATTAGAATTCCTACAATAAATGTTACCTTTCAGACTTCATATCATCAGTATTATAACTGGATTTATGGAACTTAAATACCATAGTGAAGCACAGGTATCAGGCTAGTAAGAAATAAACCATAAATATCATTAACAACTGTTATTTAAGCTTCAGAGACTGAATAACAGTTAACAGACTGGTAGCTCCCAGACTTTTCTGAGACCTTGTAATTTCTTAGACCTTGATTTTGCTTTGTTCTCATGAACATATATAATGGTTAATTTTTTTCAGAGAGATTGTGGTCTTTATATATATTTAATTGATTAGTTTATATTTTTATCTTGATTTTGTCTGTAGAGCATTGTTTTTTGCCTTTCTGCCAATCTTGGCACCCAAATCCTGTGGGGCAGGGGAGCCAGAGGAAAGATAGAGAGAGCAGTGAGCGACAAGCTGCGAGTCCATCTGCAGCAGAGGAAGAGGACTTGGTTTGGCAGCAGTGGCCTCACTGCACCTGCACCCTCCCAGCCATGTGACCCACCATCATGTGACTTGAGCTGGCTCGGCTGGTGCAGGTACAGTGAGGCCACTGCCACCAAGCCGAGTCCTCTTCCTCTGCTGCAAGCAGGCTCACCACTCACAGCTTGAGCAGCATTTATAAAGAGGAGCCAAGACCTCTTCTGTGTTTAAAATGGGGAGCCAAGTCCTCTTCCTCATCTACTGGCTTCCTCATCTACATGAGTCCGGGGGGGGGCAATCTCTGACTCTGTCTATTTTGCATTTTGCATTTTTATTCATTTATTCATTTAAAAAAAAAATGGGCCCAGAAAAAAAGAAAATGTGACTGAAGCTTCCCTGACTGTGCCCAGGGTGATTTTGAAAACCCCACATACATCTTACAGTTCTATTTTTTTTCTCCCATGGAGGGTGGTGCTTATCCAGGGGGGCATTGCCCACAAATGACCCCTGTGGCTACAGACCTGGGGGGCTCACCATAAAGTAGGACTACAATGAGAGCAAGCTGTGGAACTTCTCTGTAGAATTTCCTCTCTGTGGAAGTTCTGAGGCCTGGGGGAATTAAGCTGACAAAAAGTCTTCGGTTCAGCTCTCAGATAGTGCTAGTATTAACATCGCTGCTGCCTCTTTGGGGATGGTGGGAATCCAGTAGATATTGTCCCTCCTCCAAAAGTTGTTGCTAAGCACAAACCACATCAACAAAAATGAACAGTGTTCAAGAGCCATGGTTCTTGAACAGTCCCACCTATTTGTTTTCCATTTGTGGAGACTAAGCTCATAAAGTCCTAATTATTTAATTAATAGGTATCGTATCATAGAGGGAGTTGTGTTTTTTGTTTGCTTGTTAATGAAACAACACTGAAGGACTGGAGAGCAGACTAAATCACATCTCACTTTGGAATAAAGGGAACCCCTCTCCCCCACAAAATACTGTCTGTGATTTTCATGGTACATCTATTCTGTAAACCACACAGGAATGGTGTTTGGTTCTTAAAACTCTCTCAGATTTGAATTTGATATAATTTCTTCCTCCCTCCCATTAAACTCACCTCCCAGGCAGCAGGAGGTAAAAGTACAGCTTCCTAAGCAGAAGACAATTTTAACTTTATCAGAATGCAAAGAGAAGGCCCTTTATACCAATTCTGGAATCTTTCTCTAAGAGACTATTCTAAGCAGATCAGTTCAGATCCCTGCTCAATTCTATTTGATGGGTCTTACTACCAGGAAAGTGTTTTTAGGATTGCACTGCTATTTTCTTTCTTCTGTTGCACAGAAGCGTTGGAAAACATATAATGTATCTCTAAAAGACATACAGTTTTTAAAAATCCTTTTAATCCGCAGTATTCCACCTTTGCTCCCCATGCTTAGAGAAACATTTATTTCTGTAACCACAGTTCTCAAAAGTGAAAGGAACACTGTGATTGCTGTCAATGTTATTGCCTCAAGCAAACTTATGGCAGCTTTTTCCTGTGTTCCACAAGCTTTTCCTCCACTGAAATCCACCCAGTGAATGGACTGCCAGGACTTCTGATAGTAGAACCTTCTCAACACCTCATTCTTCTAATAATGAAATGGGAATTAGAAATCAAGTCTATAATGCAATATCAGAAAAGCAATAATATCTGACCAGTAGATGTCACTCACTTGTTAGGTACCAAACACTGTATCATGACTGTACTATAACACTTTCATTGGAAAGCTGCATCCCATATAACAAATTAGTTCTTGTTGATAATGAAGTCTGAATATGAAATGCCAGTATAATGAAATATGGAATTCTTTCTGGCTCTATATATTGATGCTTATGTGTGCATGAAGATGACCATATGAGAGATGTGATCTAGACATTAATGATATAAGTTTCCATCACAGATTACATATAGTTCTGCTTCTTTACTGTTATATCAAAATCTAAGGGATTTCTAAATAAATTATGTTTTTGATAGGGTTTCATGTACTTACCATATGACATCAGGGTCATGTATGCAGGGTTTTCTGCATACATGAGGCTTTATAGCCTGCATATCTGGATTTTAAGGTACAAGAGAAAATAAGTTGCTCAGTTTGCCAGTAAATTTCTGTTTTCTCATTCACTCTTCTTTTAAAAATTGTTACAAGAGGGTTGATATCAGATAAGGTAGAAATGGTAGTATCATTCCCCTCCCCCAGTAATGAATTTTGGTTTATTTACTACAGTACAGCTTTAAGCAGAGCTACACCCTTCTACATCCATTGAAGTCAATGGGAGTAGAAGGGTGTAACTCTGTTTAGGAATGCACTGCCATCCCATGAATGATGATCATGTTTTGCTTACATACATTTCTGTGTTATAGATAGTCTGAAGCCATCAGAGGGAGAGGAATCAGGGAATGGGCACTCTTCTATCATGTGTTAGCTGGAGCTGAGGTTCTCACCCCATTAGCTAGTATTGTTTACCATTATAATGTAAACAATTTTGAAAACCCTTGTGCAAACCCTTTTTGGAAACCCTTGTGGCTGAGGACCGTGCATGAATATAATTAATACATGAATAAATACACCATATTTGAGTAATTGGAACCCAACTTATCTGGGGACTGTGTAAACAGGTAAAACAATTCTTTCTGTGGTCCCTGTAACATCTACATTGTTTAAGCACCAGACTTTATTCTAAAGTAACAAGAGTTTTAATGATATAATTATTTATACTATTCAATAATAGCTTCCAATTTAAGGATATATGAATTTCGGCATTACTTACATTTTTAGATATAACTTGCACATTTCAGATTTTGACCTTTTAATTCAGATATATCTTGTCTATTGTAACCATTTATGGCAAGGGAGATGTGTGAACATGGCCTATTTGTGGTCTTCCTCCATACAGTCCCTCATTCTTTATCTAGGGAGCTGTGGCCTTCAGTTTTAACAGTTTCAATGAACAACCGTAATCTTGGAAAGAATACAGAGAAACTGAACAAGATTTTTAAAAATTAAATATATATCATGAGCATGGAATAGATATGAGACTGTTTCCCAGCATTAAAGGCAGAAAGCTGACTTCCGGTCTTTGGCTCAACAATGGCGGCCACTCTCCCCCTCGCTCGGGGGAGTGACATGTGCACCAGCGGTATGGGGGGAGGCTGCTGACACAGCTTTTGAGGGGTAGCCTCTTCAGTGGCATAATGCTGGAGAATTGAGGCACTCCTCTGCCCTGACAGCCCTGATGCTGTGTGGCCTTCAGGCACTAGCTGGGCTGGCCGGAACAAGCGCTGGAGATTGAGCAAAATTGCAATAACAAAACTGAGGTCAAATGGGACCAACAATGAACATGAATTAGACTTAAACAGACTTTAAATCAAGCAGAAACCCTTACACCCCCCTATCTTAAGAACGGGAGAGAGGAGGGACACCTCCTGCTTACATAAACTGATAAGCAAAAAAGAAGGGGGGGACAGGGAATACAAGTGACTGACTTGTTTTGAGAGGCTTACCAGAGCGGATTCATTCTGAAAGTGATTTTCAGAAGTGTTGAAACAGCAATTGGCTTTTGTAAACAATTAGCCATAATGGCAGGCGTGGGGAAGAAAGGTTTGAAACTGAAACCAGCAGGCGGCCAAAGTCCGAAGCTAGAAGAGGGACTTGATGTCATAAAGCTCCTAGCGGATACCCTCAAACCCGTGATGGAACAACTTGCTGGTATTAACCAGCAGTTGGCCACCCTCAACCAAAACTTTTCATCACAGCAACTCCAGCTGGCAGAGATGGTTAAAAAGATGGAGCAAACAGAGGAAATAGTTAAAGAAATGTACTCTGCAAGCAAGAACATGAAGAAAAAGATGGGAGAATTAGTGAATAAACAGAAATACCAGGAAAACTGTTTATTGCAACTACAAATGGAAAAGGCAAATATGGTTCTCAGATTTCAAGGGGTTCCTGAAGCACTGAATCAGGACTTGAAAAAAGTGCTCAGCAAAATTATAGCACCAGTAACAGGCTTGAAAGCAGAAGAAATCATTCACAATATGGAAGCAGCATATAGGGTGTACTCTAATTACACCAAAAAAAAATAGCCTGCCTGGGGAAATAATGGTCAGGTTCTCAAGAAGACAAACCAGATATGTAATTTTGAAAGCAACATCAGCAACTCCACTGAAACTGGGAAGCACAACTATTAAAACTCTAAAGGGCATTCCATTTGAAATTCGTCAAAAAAGAAAGAACTACAAGGACTTGATTATTTTTCTCCAAACTAATCAAATCCCATATAAATGGCTGATGCCAGAAGGGGTCATTTTTAAAATTAATGATAAAAGAGAGAAGATTGACTCCATCTTCAAAGCCAAAGAATTTCTAAAACACCACCTGGGAACAAAAGAAGAAAGAGAAACCAGGTCAAGTGGCTCTACACCCTCAGAGATGGACGAGGACTTGGCCAAGGAAGAGGCTGCTGCAGCCATTAAAGCATCTTATAATTTAAGAGATAGAAAGTCTAGATAAAGGCAGAAGGACTCTGATAATTGCCTTTATGAAGCAAGCTGATGGGGATGCTCTGGAATTCCCTCATAACAAGTAACAAATTAATACAGTAGCTGAGTTAGATAGGAACTTACAGTTTGCATTGTTTACTAACACTAAAGTACTAACATCTAGATTAACAGGGACAAGATCTCCTTCTCTTGGGTTTTTAGTTTAGTGTGGGTTTCTTTTCTTTATCCTTAGTTGTAGTCCCCCCCCCTTTTTTTTTTCTTCTGTAGTTTGTAGTGCATAAGCAAAAAATTAATTAAAGAATCCCCTTTGGGGAGCCAAAAAAAAAAAGGCAGAAAGCTAAGTATCCCACTAAAGCGAAAAAGAAGGGAGGAGTGAGTGAGAGAGAAGGCAAGTAGGAAAGGAAGAGAGATAAAGCAGTGTATCAACTTACCCTTTGATCAAATCTGAGGCATGGGTCAAATGATATTACTTTGCATTTACAAGGGCAGGAGACCTTTTCTGGCTCCTTGTTTAGAATTGATGGTTGTCATTAAAATTACAGATGGTCTGAATCAACAGGACAGCACAGAAAAATTCTGGTGAAGATTCACTCAAAACATTTGTTCATGTGTTTTAACTCCATTTGCACACTTTTTGATGGATTTGTAGACTTATACTACCAATTGTTTTCCTCTTTATTCCTTTGTCATTATTGGTATACAAGGAATAAGGCCTGTTGTGGAAATAAATGCAACAAACTCTAGAAAGAGGCTCTGGGCAGGTGCCCTGGCCTTGGGCACTCAGTGTCAATTTGCTGTGGTGACCTCAGCAAGGTATAATGACACAGAGTTTACCATTTTCTCTAGGGGAACTGATCTCTACCATCTGAAGAACAGTTGTAATTTTGACTGCTCTCCAGCCTTCCCCTGGGGATTGGCAAAAATGGTTCCCCAGGAGGAAATGGCTAGTTTGGAGGATGGGGTCTATGGCATTGTACCTGTCTGAGGTCCCACCCCTCCTCAAACCCTACCCTCTCTCAAAACTCCAGGAATTGCCCAGCCTGGAGTTGGCAACCCTATTGCCTTCCCAGCCAACCATCAACCTACCTTTATGTGCCCCTTTGATTTCAGCTTTCCATCTCCTTCCCCCTCCCTCCTGGAGAGCAGTTGTAATACTGAGTGATCTCCAGCCCTCCCCTGGAGATTGGCAACAATGGCTCCTCAGGAGGAAATGGCTGGTTTGGAGGGTGGAGTTGGCATTGTACCTGTCTGAGGTTCTACCCCTTCTCAAGCCCCACCCTCTCCAAGCTCCACCCCTCAAATCTCCAGGAATTTCCCAACCTGGAGTTGGTAACCCTATCTCCTTCCCAGCCAACCATCAACCTACCTTTATGTGCCCCTCTGACTTCAGTTTTTCATCTCCTTCCCCCTCCCTCCTGGAGAACAGTTGTAATTCTCAGTGATCTCCAGCCCCCACTTGGAGATTGGCAACAATGTTTCCCCAGGAGGAAATGGCTGGTTTGGAGGTCGGAGTCTATGGCACTATACCTTTCTGAGATTGCACCCCTCCTCAAACCCCATCCTCTCCAGGCTCCACCCCTCAAATCTCCAGGAATTTCCCAGCCTTTAGTTGGCAACCCTATCTCCTTCCCAGCCAACCATCAACCTACCTTTATCGCCCCTTCTGACTTCAGTTTTCCATCTCCTTCCCCCTCCCTCCTGGATAGCAGTTGTATTTCTAAGTGATCTCCAACCCTCCCCTGGAGATTGGCAACAATGGTTCCACAAGAGGAAATGGCTGGTTTGGAGGGTGGAGTCTATGGCACTGTATCTGTCTGAGGCCCCACCCCCTTCTCAAACCCCACCCTCTACAGGCTCCACCCCTCAAATCTCCAGCTGGCAACTTTATCTCCTCCTCTCTCAGCAGCCTCTTCCTAGGCAAAGTTCTGTCTTTCTTGTTAGTGGGGAGCAAAGCAGGTTACTTCATTCTCCTCTTCTGCTTTGTGATCTGTACAGCAACCCTGCAAGGTAGGTTAGGCAGAAAGTCTGGGGCTGGTCCAAAATCACCCAGGCAGCTTCCATAAGGAGGCTCCTGATGAACAGGAGCAAACAGCCAGGGCTAGTAAAGTAATGCCAGTCAGGAGGCATGAAGTCACCCTGAGAATGCTGGCAGGCCTAGGGTTGCCAACAAAGACAGATTGATGCAAAGGAGGATGGAAAAGTCTCCATATCTCTATTTTGCCTTAAATTGGTTTTGATTCCAGCGACTGAGAAAATGCCAGAGGCTCTGGATGGGTGCCCGATGGTAAATGGACCAAACAGTTCCTAAAGATTTTCCAAAACACTACTCTGTCGATAATTCATTTTCTACACTCACAGCATCCCCTGCCAGAATGCAACAAATCCCCAGCACTTTGAATTAGCACCAGAGCTTTAAGAGCTCTCCAGCTGTCACTTGGAGATTGGCAACAATGGTATTCCAAAAAGAAATGGGTTGTTCGGAGAGTGGGGACTATGGCATTGTATCTGTCTGAGGTTCCCCTCTTCCTTCTCCTCAGACCCCATCTGATAAGTATGACACTTAAAGGCAGTGTTCCAACAAGTGATTCAGCTTTTAATGATAGTGATTCAACAGCTCAGAACAGCTCAGAACAGACAACACAACATAGAGCAACAAGCTCTTATTTAAACAGTGTGGGCTAGCATAGCCACACCCATATTCATGGTAACAACCAATAGCATTACAGAGATAAAGTCCAATCAGTTTGCTTCCCTCAAGCACAATCCTTGTATCCTGATTGGCCTGCTATGTAGAATAGCCAATCAGGTATTGCCATTCTGGATACCAGCCTGTCAATGGGATTTACATCAAGGTCAGGACATAACATCCCTTCACCCAATGAATGGACTACCTCTGAACAGATGTAGTCCTTCTGATAAGCCGGTCGCTGCCTAGACCGTTGAGACCAATGCAGGGTCTCTGTTGGGGTGTCAGCTCCTCACTAGTAGTCTGAGGACTACTGTTTGCCTGTTCAGGCACCTGGGATTCTGTCCTTTGTTTGGTCGGAGCTACCTCCCTAGCTTCAGCGACCTGAGGATTTTCACCCACCTCTACCTCTACCTCAAGAGGCACTGGTCTGGTGGTTTGGCTTTCTGCTGCTCAGTTAGGGGTGGACCATCGCTGGCGTAGCTGGTCGATGTGGTGCCTAAGGTGTCAGCTGTCGTCTGTCTGCATCACATAAGACAGTGACCCAGCTACTTCTTTGACAACACCTGGAAGCCAAAGGTGTCCCTCCCCATAGTTCCAGGCAAACATTAAGTCCCCTATTTTAAAGGAGTTTCCCTGTCCTCCCTTTAGGGCGGTCGATCTGTGGTGAGATCGGGCTGGAGTCTGTCAAGGAGGGTGATGAGGTGGCGACCCATTAATAACTCTGCAGGAATCCTCCCTGTGGCAGAGTGTGGTGTTATATGTTGGTATAGAAAGAAAGATGCCACCTTTTGACTCCAGTCCCCCTGAATCATTCTCCCCAGAGCCTCCTTTGTTGTTCTAACCATTCTCTCTGCCTGCCCATTTGTTGCAGGATGGAATGCTGCGGATTAATATGCTTTATTACATTGTCTTGCATAAACTTTGCAAATTCTGCAGACACAAACTGAGTGTCTGGCAACCCATGTGTAGCAAAAAGTTTTTGCAGTGCTTTTATGACTGCTGCAGTTGTCATCTTGCTCATGAGGAGTACTTCAAGCCATTTAGAATAGGCGTCTACCACAACCAAAAACACCTGCCCATGAAATGTCCAGCAAAGTCCACATGCATTCTGGACCAGGGTCTGTGTGGGTTTTCCCAAGGATGCAGAGGAGCCTGGAGGGGATCCGGCCTGGACAATTGGCACTCATTGCAAACCTTTACCCACTTTTCTATGTCGTGGTCTATCCGAGGCCACCAGATATAGCTCCGGGCCAGAGCTTTCATTTTTACTATGCCCGGATGACACTTGTGCATCTCCTCCAAGACCCTTTCCCATAAGGGAGAAAGCACTACCACCCTGCTTCCCCACAACAGACAGCCCTTATGTACCAACAGCTCTTTTTGACACGTACAATAAGCTTGAAATTCTGGCGGCAAATGACCCGTTGGCCACCCCATCCACACCCAGTTAAGCACCCGGGTGATTGTGGAGTCCTTTGAAGATTTAGCGGCAATGTCCGAGGCATGGACTGGCAGCTGTGACAGTTCTTCCAGGGCCATTACCTCATAGGCAGGAGCAGGGTCCAGAGTAAGTTCTGGAATGGGACACTGGCTTAAGGCGTCCGCATGTCCCATTGCCTTGCCGGGGCGGTGATCAAGTTCAAAATCATAAGCTGCCAGGAAAATCATCCAGCGCAGCATACGGGGTGAGAGAACAGGAGGCGTTGGGCGACCTGGAACAAAGAGGCCCAGCAAGGGTTTATGGACGGTGACCATTACAAACTTCCATCCGTACAAAAAATGATGGGATTTTTTAACACCGGTGACCAACGCAAGTCCCTCCTTATCAATTTGCGCATAAGTCCTCTCAACGCCCATCAGTGTCCTTGAATAATAATCTATTGGTGCTTCCCGCCCATCCACCATTTTGTGGCTGAGGACCATGCCAATTCCAAACAGGGAGGCGTCTGAGGCCAGGATTAACGGCTTACCTTCAACATAATGCGTTAACACAGAATTAGACTCTAGCAAGTCTTTTATTCCTTTATACGCTTCATCATGCTGCAGCCCCCAGGTCCACCGCACCCCTTTTACAAGAAGTCTGTGCAATGGTTCTGCCACCGACACCTTGTGGGACAAGAAGGTGTGGTAGAAATTTAAAATGCCCAAGAAGAACTGCAGCTCTTTTTTTGTTTTGGGCTTTGGGGCTCGTTGGATGGCAGCAACCTTACTCTTCGTGGGGTAGATGCCCTGTTCATCGATTAGAAACCCCAGAAATTCAACCTGGGAAACCCCGAACTGGCATTTTTGCTTTTTAACTTTTAATCCTGCTGCTAGGAATCGGCCTAGCACACCCCTAATACACTCTGCCAGTTAATCTTCAGTGGCACCAGCAACCAGCACATCGTCAGAATAAGGCACCACCCCTGGCAGATCCCTAAGCAATCCCTCTATCAAACTCTGAAAGATACCAGGAGCTACATTCACCCCAAATTGCAATCAATTGACCCTGAATGCTCCCGAATGGGTCACAATTGTATGTGCCTCGGTTGCCCTGGAGTCCACGGGCAACTGCTGGTATGCTTGTGCAAGGTCGAGTTTTGCAAACAGTCGCCCCCCCCCCTTCAGTGAAGCCAATATGTGATTTATAATGGGAACGGGGTAAGAGTGCTATTGTAAAGCCTTGTTTAAAGTACATTTATAGTCCGCACATATTCTGACTGAACCATCTGGTTTGATTGGCGTTACAATGGGCATTTCCCACTTCACATAAGGCACAGGGTCTAAAACCCCCTGAGCCACCAACTTATCTAGTTCTGCCTCAGTTTTCGGTTTGAGGGCAAGTGGCACAGTTCTGTACTGCAACCTGATGGGTGCTACTGAGGGGTCTAGCTCAAACATGACTGGTGGACCCGTATACTTTCCCAGGGTTCCGTCAAACACTTCAGGGAACTCCGCATAGAAAGAATTCAATTTATTTCCACCAGTGTGTTCGATCCCCGACACAGCAATTCCCAGAGCCTCAAACCAGCCTAACCCAAGCAGACTGGCCCTCTGGCCCTCAGCCACCTGGAGACTTACAGTCCCCTTAAACCTTTTAAATTTTACCTAGAAAGTGGCTTCCCCAGCCACTGGTATGTGCCACCCTTGTAAATCTGAGAGATACACCCCACTGGGTGCGGCAGCTCCTGTGAGGAAACAAACAATGGAATATATCTGTGGATATGATGGTCAACGCCGATCCCAAGTTGACCTCCATCTCACATGGCACTCCGTCCAGCAGCACGGTGATATGGATCTTCCTCTTGGTGCGATTTTGGGTGCTCAGGACAGTTGTAGGGCTGGAACAGCTGGTGGTCACATTGCACTCTGCTTTTCTCCATGCTCTGATGTCTCGCTCCTTTCTTGACATTACTGGGGATGACTGAGATTACTTCCTTGGACCTGTTGCCTTGCAGACTCTGGCCAAATGGCCCTGCTTGTTGCAGTTTCGGCACCATAGGTCACGTGCCCAGCACTGGTCCCAGTCGTGATTGCCGCCACAACCTGAGCATGACTGCCAGTGTGTTGCTTTCCTTGTGGTCTGCTGTGGCTTTGCTCTCCGCATCTGATGGACATCATCGCCCTCGGCCTTGGAATCAGTAGTCAACTCATGATGCACCGCCTTCTCAGCCCATGGTTGCGACAGCCTGGTGGCTTGCCAGACCTCCCATGTGGACCGTTCAGCAGCTAAAGGAATGCTGCCTTTAAGTGCCATACTTAGTGGCGACAAGGATGGGATATAGCAGGTAGGCAGCCCCGCTGAATACCGACACAACAGCAGATGAAGTGGAACCAGTCACGGCTCCGCCACCAATAGAACAGCACCCTGCTAACTCACCGGCAGAACCAGCGAGAGGGATGGCAGCCAGTGCCAAGTTCGAGGCATTTGAACTAGGCCTGGAAGACTGGGAATCGTACATAACATGGTTCGAGTGTCATCTAAGGGCACACCAAATCGAGGATGAGGTGACGAAATCGGCGGTCCTGTTGAGCTCCTGCAGCCAAGCTGTATTTGACGTGGCAAGGTCCCTGGTCGCACCGACTGACATCCTGACAGTCTCATTGGCAGACCTGAAGGCAAAGCTGAAAAATCACTATGCACCTAGTCCGTCAGAAATTGTGTGCTGCCACGCATTCTATAAATGGGACTAGAAGGTCAGAGAATCATACGCAGAATTTGTCACTGAGCTGAGGAAGGCTGCCTGCACATGTGGTTTCTCTGATCTGGAGATGTCCTTGCAGGACCGGTTTGTGTGTGGCCTAAAAGACAAGTGTCTGCAGCAGTGGCTGTTCGCCAAAGCTGAACTCACCTATGCTATAGCCTAAGTCCTTTCCAGGCAACCATCAGTCTACCTTTATCTGCAGTTTACATCTCCCCCCCCCCGCAGCCCCTGCCTAGGGAAAGGGCAGTTTTGCCCTGCAGTGGGAACCAAAGCAGCTGACATCATTCTCCTCTCCCTCATATGATCTGCACAACAACCCTGTGGGGTATGTTAAGTTTGACAGTCTGTGAATGGTCCATAATCCCCCAGGCAGCTTTTATAACATGAACCTGGGACCTGCACACTACCCCCTGAAGCACTCTCAGGTACATATCTGTGGCAGTAATGGGGGGACAGTTGGCACCTTTTCCTACCATTTTTTGCCTTGTGGTATTTTGCTTGTGGTGTGGCATGGTGGTGTTATTGGGTTTGTTTCTTTTGAAGGGGAAGTGATGTGTTGTGAGTGAGGACATATTTTACCTCAGAATATACCAGGTCGCATATGCAACTGACAGTTCCAACTGTCTCGTGGGGGGGAGTTTGAGGTGTGGAATGTAGTGAAGTCCAATCAGCTTCCATATGCAAATGACCTTGAAAAGCTGGGCCAATCAAAGAAGAGTGGCCTAGGCTGCAGTGGGTGGGAGACAACTCAGGCAACACAGCCAGTGGATAGAGACACCTTGTGATTGGCACATCATGGAGCCAACTGATTTTGGCAGGCATAGAATGTTGCCAGACTAAATTGCATTTATATATAAGGAGAGATTTATATACAGTATATATTTACAGCCATTATATACAGTCATTATTGGAATATTTAACATTGTTTATAATTGTATGTTTGTTACATTATTTCTCATATTGCAGGTTCAACATTGTTTTCAATTTATAGTTTCCAAAACATTGTTGTATTTGATATCCTTTCTTGTACTTTATTTTTGGACAGTGTATAAAATTGCATGTTGAACATTCCTGATTTTGTTTTGGTGGCTTATAAAGGTTTTTATTTCAAATTGTAAGAACTGAAACTTTTAACAAAAAAAGAACAATTTTGTTAACATGGTTAGTAAAAAAAAAAAAAAAAAAGCATGTCTACAGATTTGCCATGTGGAGGAACCATACAAGAAACATGATTTTTTCAACTGAACTAGACAGTGAAGTACACTTGAATTATTTTGTCTTCATTGACTCTGCTAGTTTGGCTTTTGACCTGCCCGTAGAACTGATGATGCAGTGATGGCAGTGAGTGACAATCTCCACCTAGAGAAGAATAGAGGTAACTTGTGCCTTACTGATCCTATTACATCTTTCAGTACATTTGGTATGCTTGGTCATAATGTATGACTGCATCTCCTGGAAGACATTATCAGGATTGCTCAAATATTCCCATTCATTCATGTCACAAAGGCCCTAAAAAGTGTTGATGAGTAGTTGCTATAAGGATGTACAAAATCATCCACCTGTTCTGAGAATGTCTAATAGAAATTATTTGAGCTTTCCTTACTCTTTCAGATATTTTGCTTGTGAATGAATGTCCAAAACTACCTAAGTTTTATTTTAGGTGAAATTTTGGTTTAAAATGATATAAAAGAAATTATGTGAATCAGTTCAACTTGAATAAGTTTGTTTATACTGAGTTCTTTTGTGCTGCCAGACAGGACAGCACTATGTTTACATCTGAATCCATGTCAAAGTTTGAGCGGAAGCATTTCTATCGTATTTTGTCATTTGATTTTTCCCATGCAATATCTCTCCCCCCCTTTTATATATTTCTTTTGTTACTTAGGATGCCATTACAGTTTCTTGCTGACTATGTTTCTCCAGGGATTCAATGCTAGTGTTACAGTAATTTGTATTGCTGCAAATGTTGGTCCATCATGCCTTTGTTTAATTAATAGGTCAGAGGGATGTGAAGTTTTCTCAACAGTGATAATTGTATAGAGCTAATTTCCCTGATGGGAGTTCAGAAGTGATCTTTCCTCCCTGCTTATGGGAAAGGGAATGTGTGTTTCTCTATGTATGAAGAAAGAACATCTATAACTGCTGATTAATACAAAGCCAGACAAGTCATACTGATTAGTTAAAACAAAGCCAGCCAGATCAGTAAAAAGCCTTTGGTAGCATGGATGACGCCAGTGGTATAGTGATAGCCACATATTTTAATGTTTTAATGTTAATATTTTATATTTATTTTTTATGTTGTTTTTACCTTACGGTTTTAATGTTGTAAGTTGCCACAGGTGAGTGATGACAAAAAATCTAATAAATAAAATGATTTAAGAGCAGCATAGAGAAAATCATTTTAGATAGGGAGGAAATTCTCAGTTTTACTAATATATGAAGGCAGCTAAAGTAGAGTAGAAGGAATATACTTTTAAGGCCCACTGATTTTCAGAGGAGGGATTAAAATTCTAGTTTGTCTTAGGGACCAAAATCAAACAATGCAGGATTATGCCTGCTCATTCGTACCCCTGGGCTGTAGAAAGATTTTTTTTTCATTAGATCATGTAAAGGAACACAGTTAATCAGTTAAAAATCAGATGACTTAAACTAGACAAACATTATATAAGTGTAAAAATCATTTGGATTGTGGGGGGAAATCTGGGAGGTAGAAACAAGGCTTCTAAAACAAAGAGCTCTTAAAGAACTTATAATTTACAAGTTCACAAACCTCTCCTTATAATTACTCTGTAACATAACACTCTCCAGTCTTTTCCCTGTCTTTCCCCTAATCAGCATTCCCTAATCAACCTAAGAAGGATCCTGCTGAATTTGACCAGTGGTCCATTTAGTCCAGCATCCTGTCTCTCTTTTGAACAATAGTACACCCCCACTTTTAAGTCTTAGGGCCATGTATTTCCACCCATATTGGTTCTGTTACGGAGTTCCTTCCAATTGTTTTCTGACTTACTTTATTCCACGTGCTCTTTGATATATAACACAATACCTCCTCCACCATGTCCAAAGGCTCTCACCTCCAGGGGTCTCCCATTTGTGCCATGACCTGTTTTCCAGTTTTGTACATGTGTACACCTCAGTGTGGGCATAGGATTGACAGAAAGAGCTGAATTAAACTAATAACAAATGGCAGTGAGTCATGCCAAGAACAGAAGTCAGGGCCCTTCCTCAAGTCAGTCATGAAAATACCCACCCTAAGAGGAATTCAGTCGAGGGTCATTTCGCCCAAGGACCTCAGAGCCTCTTTCCAGATAATTTTATCCTAACTAGTGACACAGATCTCCAAAACAATAAGCAATGGAATGATTACAGTCATTTCATTCATAATTTCAACAACTGGAGAGGAAGATTCCTGCCCTTCCTGTTAACCTGATTGCTCTTATTTATTAATAAAATTATGGGGAATATTAGCTCATCAATCAGCAATCGGTTGCGGGATGCAACACCAATTTATACAGAAGTCCTGCCCTTCCAGAACTATCAGAAACAAACACAGAGACTTTATAAGGTTGAAATTTTACTGGAATCTTCTCACACAAACAATACACAAACACACACACAATTACTCAAGTCTAGGAAATAAATAGAGAGATATAAGCACATTTGCATTAGCAGGTATTCGTTGTTGGGAGATATTTACCTGTTCTTGTGGTATGAGCCATTCCAATGGAAGAATGGAGGGGAAGAATGAAAAAAGGGGACACATGATCTGAACCAGCAGGTAACACGTGGAACTCAGGCTGCAGACCAGAGTTTAAAGATGGAGGCAGGGGTTGGGGATAGCAAGCTGGACCTAAGAGAGTCAAAGCTTTGATAGGGGTCATAGAGGAGAGAGAGAGAGCATGTGGTCGGGTTGCCCCTTTTATGCACGAGGGTGGGGGTTGGCCATAACCCCTGATCACACCTCTTCAGTCCCAGAAAACCTATGATTGGCTAAAGGGAGCAGAGGAGGGGGAACTGAGGAGTGGTCAGTATTTGAGATCTAGAAACTTAGCTTGTGCCTGGCACCTGGGGGCATGTAAATGAGTCATCGGCCACAGTCATTGTTATCCTGATTGCATCGGCCACAGTCATTATCCTGATTGCATCGGTCACAGTCATTATCCTGATTGCATCGGCCACATTGTTATCCTGATTGTATTAGCCAGTTCCTGGCTGAGTGGATTAGTGGCTAGGTGACCATGAATAGAGTCTCTGGATCTGCATGGTCGCTCTGCATGTGCTAGAGGGGGGAAGGAGGTTGCCTACATGTGTTGGAGAGTTTTCTTAATGGCAGTTTGGAGCTCTCTTTCCTCATGCTCAGGTATGGCATGGCGTTTGTGCTGTGTACTGTTGCGCCCCACGAGGGCGTGTCCCTCCACCCAGAGGGCCTCCAACAGGAGCAAGGACAGAGCACGACCCAGGTGGGCGGGAACTCTGGGTTTCAGTGGGTGAGGCCTCAGCTAATGGAGTCCTGCCTCCTGGTTGCGCCACCAGGAACAAGACAGGGACTCTGCCGGGTTGTGAGTCGTGGGGTGCCGTCTCTCTCTTGCTCTCTGGTCGTGGAGCCCAGCCAACCTTACTCCAATTCCAGCTCATTCCTCCTCGACCTCGCTCCGCTCTCCCCCTTTTATTCCCCTTCCCGTTCGTGCTCCACCCTGTGCCACCCTTCCCCCACCATCCCATTGGTGCCCCGTCCTGTCCCTCGACTGCTATCCTGCGTAGGTGGGAGTGGTAAATTTCCAGTCGTCACGGCATGCCGCTGCTCCGAGGCGGGGCCCGCTTCCGGGACGTGGCCTGCCGGCGCGCCTCCACTGCCCCATCGCCTCCCAGTCGCCTTGCTGCCGCGGGTGTCCGCTTCATCGTTTCCCAGTCCCCTCGGCATGCGCCTGCGGTCCCGCGCCCATCCCAAGCCGGCAGGAGCCTTCGGTGAGTGGTCGGGGCAGGCAGGGGGTTCTCGCTGCGCCGCAGGGTTCCCCGGGGCTGACTGTTGAGGCGCTGCCTCACCACCGCATTCTTTGGGGCCGTTGCCTGCCCGGTCTCAGTCTCCACCCATCCGGCCTTCCACTGCCACCACCCTGGACTTATGGTCCCTTGAGAAGGCCCAAGGTACCCTCTCAAGCCCATCCAAAAATGCCCCTTTTACAGCCGAGAAAAACAGGCATGATGACCAGGCAGATAACTTTTAAACAATTGTTTTATTTATACAGTAATGGGGCACTGAAAACAAGACAAGGTGCTTCAAAAAAGTATAACAGTGTTGAAAAAGGCAAAATAAACAGAATCTAACACAGCTACCTATTACTCCTTAACTGTTATTACTTAAGGCCTACAAGCCTTCTTACCAAGCTGCACTATCTGTAACAGTCACTCTGACTAGTGAGGGACCTTTTCCTCTCAGACCAGCCCTTCTCCCTCAGTGACTCCATGAGAGGGAAAACTGCAGGCAGACAGGAAGATCCGTTTCCTCACAACACACAGAGTTTATCACAGTCCCCTTCAGTTCACTCCTGTGTGAAGAAACACAACATTTTCCACAACCTACAGCTTAAGACACACCTCCACCAGAATGCAACAGTCTCCTCCCAGAATCTCTGCACTCCCATTGGCTAAAAATCATCCCCAAGCATCATGGGGATTGTAGGCTGTCTGCTTTCCACTGCCAGACAGGCCCCTCCTATAGTTTAGGTCTCTAGGCTCTGTCTCCATCCTGTACAGATCATGACGCTGCCTTTAAGCTCTATTCCCCAAGCAGGTAGGCAGTTTTTCTAGGGAAAGGTTTTGTGCTGTATCTATCACTGTGCAGTTTCCTTTAGTCTGAAAATTACTTAATTTAATTTGGTTTCTTTTTCAGTTATTAAATAAAAAATCATTTCGGTTTAAAAAGCTTATCCCCCCTCATTCTTTTGAGTGTTGGTCTGATTCTGTACCTTAGTATACAGAGTCTAGATTCCAAGTATTGAAGTACCCAAACTGAACACATTTGCTTCATGCTAGTAAAGGGATACTTTGTGGGCTCCAGCTCTTATGGGGCAGGGGAGTTCCCGTTGGCTGTAGACAGACCCATATTAAAGAACCACACATGCACCACTGAATTTGAAAATATGTGGAGTAAATTGGCCACAACTTCATTGACTACAGCTGTAAGAAGCCTTGGCACAGCATGGGTCCACCAGATCCAGTGCATCAGCTGGCCTTCTGCCAGCCGATGTACCCCCCCAAACACCCAGCCAGCTGGCAGGGGTAGCAAAAGCAGGATGGCAGGTTGCTGGAGTTCACACGGACAACTGCCTCTTAGTGTTCTCCCCTGCCATCTGGTCATGAAGGTAATCTCTGGTAGTTCTTGAACAAGCTTGCTCCCATCATTCCTCATGCCAAGACCCCTTGAGAGGTCCCCATATCCAGGAAATGGCATGCAGGCTGATTTCCACAAATGGAAATCCCCATGCTGTTACCGCCAAAGTTGTGACAAGAAATAATGCATAAAATATATCAAGCAATGTCCCTTGGCTAATAACATCATAATATAAGCTTATTAACAAAACCCTACACCCTGCCCCCTTACCAGCTATACATGTTAACACCTGACAACCTACGCTTAGGAAGGGATGGGTGGGTGAGCTGCTCTGCAGCCACACAAAGGATGAGGGCAGATGGCAGGTGGCTGGCCTGCTCCCCCTGTCCAAGCCCTCCCCTGGCCACCCCGGTCATCCCCTACTATTGGCCGTGGGGAGAGGGTGGAAGCCCTAATTTCCCCACCACTCCACCATCTGACCCACAACCTGCCTCTGGCTGGCTCTCCCTCCCCTGCCTGGCCCTGCAAAATTCAGGCTGTGTTGAATCGGGTCCCTCTTGCTTTGCATATTACAGCCCCTTCATATGCATGCTGATTTGGGTAACATCCCTGTCCTGTCTATAGAAATTATACCCAGGGATTTTCCTCATTCCACCAAGTTTCTGAGACACACACTACATCAAAATTTTCGTTTAGCACCAAGCACTCCAGCTCCTTCATCTTGGCTCAGGGGCCTCTAGCATTGGCATATAATAGACACCTAAAGCATTTCCCTCTTCAACAGCCCTCACCTCCGTTGGCTTCTTTCTCTCCACACATTACATTCTTTTGCTTCCCTACTCTCACTCCCAAGTTCTGTTGTACACCTACCCACATTACCCTAGGAGTTTACACTATTACCCCTTTGGAATGACTTGTTCTGAACTGGAGGCTTTCTGGCTCCTGTTGTCTTTCTCCCTGGGATTAGTTTAAAACCTGTTCTGCCACCTTTTTGTTATTAAATGGCAGCAGCCTGGTTCCCTTCTAGTTCAAGTGAAGACTCTCTCTTTTGTACACTTCGGCATGTCCCCAAAAGTTCCCAGTCCCTAACAAATCTAAACCCTTCCTCCAGCACCACCTTTTCATCCACACATTGAGATCCCTTATCTGTGCATATCTAGGTGGCCCTGTGTGTGGAACTGGTAGTAATTCTGAGAATGCTGTATTTGAGGTCCTGGAATTAACTTTCTGCCTAGTAACTTCCCCCCCCCCTGCAGGACCATGCAACTACTGTTCCCAATGTCACTGTACAACATGCATCATGACTGCTGACTGCTCCCCAGCAATATCTATCCACCTATCTAGAAACCAAGTGGTGCCTATAATCTTCACACCAGGCAGGCAAGTTTGGGCTACAAACCTCTTTCTTTCCCTCAGCTTCTTCAGGTCAGCAATCTTAACCTTAAGGGACAAAACTTTTCCCTGAGATCCAAGAGCCCCACGCATTGAGAACACACCCATAAGGCAGCTAACCCTACATGTGGCCCTTCATGCAAAACATTGAATAATTCCCATTCCTGATCTTGTTTTCTGCCTTTATAACTGTTTGGGTTGTTTAAAGGTGCTTTAAGGTTGAAATAGGGTGCTCACCTGAAATTTTGCATATTTTTGTAGCAGGAAGGATACTATAGTACACTGCCTTCCTTGCTGATGTGGCACTTGTGTGTTCTTTTTTCAGAAACTCAAGACTAGAACAGTTCCCTAGTGCTCCCCCTCAACCTTCTTTGATGAACTCCTAAGTTCAGTTCCCATCTGGTTTTAGTTTAAAACCTGCTCTACTACCTTTTTGTTATTAAATGCCAGCAGTGTTGTTGCCTTCTGGTACAAGTGAAGATTCTCTCTTTTGTACACTTTGGCATGTCCCAGAAGCCCTGTTGGAAAGCATTGGATGCAGTCCCTGGAAAGCAAACCTCCAGAAAACCTATGTGCCTTCTTACTGACTCAGTAATGACACCAGCTGGCTTTTCTATTTTGAAAGGATATCTGTAAATCTGTACATGTGCCTATTGCACATGCAATGCACAGCAACTGTTCAAAACAAATATTGGGGATCTTTGCTCAAGCTCACAAACCATTGTTCAGAAAGTGAAAATAATTTCAGAAAAAATATTTTAGAATGTTTTGTGCATTTCTAATGCTTCATACATTTTTAAGGCATTCAGCAGTATGAAACTAATGTAACTATCTAGATTTCAGAGCAGTTAATATGCCTGCAGGGCTATTTTTGGGCAGGAATGCACAGGAACGGAGTTCCAGCTGGCTCCCAAGTTGGCCACACCCAGCAGGAACTCATTAGCATAATAGGCCACATCGAACAGCAGAAACTCATTAGGATTGGCTACGTTAGGGGTGTGTGGCCTAACATGCAAAGGAGTTCCTGCTACAAAAAGCGCCCTGGGTTTTGATAACAAACAAGACAAACAGAATAAGAAGCAAAAGGTGGGTGTGGCTGGATGACCACACTTCTGGTAGCATGGGGGTATGGCCTAACATGCTAATGAGTTTCTGCTGTTGGGTGTGGCCTATTATGCTGGGCTTTTTTTTACCAAAAAAGCCCTGTATGCCTGTAACACACTTCCACATTTCTATTTAGCACAGGCTGGGGTTTCCAACCTCCAGGTAATGCCTGGAGATCTCCTGGAATTATAACTGATTCCCAGATGACAGTTCCCATGGAGAAAGTGGCTACTTTGGAGGGAGGATTCTATGGCATTACAGTCTATTGCGGTGCCTCCTCTTCCCAAACCCATTCTCCCCAGGCTTTATCCCCAGATCTACAGGAATTTCCCAACCCAGAGTTGGCAACCTTGACCAGATCCTACAATAAAAAGATGTTCTAAAGTTTTGCTTCAGTAAGAGGTAAGTTGCAAGTGAGGTAATTCAAGCAGATTTAGGGGGGGGAACCAAACCTCAGGCTTTATAACCTCTGGGAAGAGGCAACTCATCATAACTGGTATTCAATTTTTCCTCTCCTCTTAAACCCTACACCACTGCTGCATCTGGTCCTTCATGTTTCAGCAATGGCCAGTACTATTCCATCATCTACATTTTGCCAAAAGGACTGCAGTAATTTGTTTGGGACTCAAACTTTGGAACTGTCATTTATGCTTTCATAATTCAAGACGAAAGACTACTGTCACATAATCTATATATTGATTGGCACTTGGAAGCTAAAGTCAGTACATTATGCAACTATCTGCCTCCTGAGAGGCTGAGCCATCAAGCCCATAAAAGCTAGCACTCCTTGCTATGAATGCTCCCAGCAGTAGATGCTATGTGTTTTGAGACTTAGGTGACAGTGCTGGTTCTACAAAGCCTTATCTATTTTCAATATAATATCTTTTCCAAAACTATAACAAACCATTAGGAGTGCCCTCTTGCCTATGTCATGCATGAGCCAAATCCAAATGACTTAGGTATATAAATGTACTATATGCATCTGCCCCAAAGTCAATACTTTCAAAGAATAACATTTTTGTTTTGTAGTGGCTGTTGTACTGAATCAGTTTAGGTATAAACATTTATATTGCCAGCTGACTTAACTTGTATAGGAAAAACAATATTTTTCAAGTAATTATTTTCTAAAACAGTAACTGTCACAGAGTTTTCTGCCCTATAATTAATGAGGGTTTTTAAACAATGTAACACTTTTACCATCTGGATTTAATGCACCTGGAATGATTTGTGAGCAATTTTAGCTGTTCTTCTTGAAGAGAAAAAAACACCATAAGCACATCAGAACAGTGCTGCCTTCCAGCTAGTAGTAGTATTCTTTGTTTTAAGTCTCCTTTGAGTAACCTTAGTATTCTAATTTCCAGCTTCTTTCCTTACATACATTGCATGAATATAATGCACCTGATGTTATAGATGGGTTCTGGCAGCTGCTTCCATAATCTGCAGTTTGATCACCTGGCCAAATGGCTAGTTTTTCATGTGAAATATGTCAGTGCTGAGCACCAGTGCTTTAACTGAAAGTGAATGTTTTAAAAGGGGGCGATTAATATTGTACTCTCTAAAATTAATGATTAGGCCAGTTGGGACAATGCATTACAGAACTTGTAATCATGCATGCTTAACCATCCATAACAAATAACTATTTTTCATAATGTTCACATTGCTGGTTGGAGCAAACATTTTTGGCCCAATGGATGTTAGCCATAATTTGATAAATCATAGGAGAAGTGAACATGCATTATGATCAGTGATATGAACATATGAAACTACATTATACATCCCTGGTACTTGTAGCCCTATATTGTACCTGTTGGATCAGGCCAGTGGTCAATCTAGTCCACCTGTTACCCCTACCAGCATAGATTTTAAAAAAGGTGAATTGCTGCCTTCAGGAATTTAGCTAAATGGCAGGCCTCAGTGAGAAATGGGATACTAGCAAGGATCTCCTATCTATGTTTATGGGATCTTTCCCTCTAAGAGAGCTCTCAATAACCAGTCCAAGGGTAAAAACAGATAATGTTTTATTGATCGTAAATTAAGGAATTTAACACACAAAGAGCACACATGGAACATACTCACATCCAAGATCTATGGAAAATAAAGAGAGTAATGAGAAAGTAATGGGGAGAGAGGTGATATCTACCTTTCCTGAAGACATCTGTGAAGAAGATGGCAAAATGACCAGCACTTTGCAGAGAGGAAGGGCCCAGGACACTGAGTGTGTGTGTTGGTAGGCACCTGAGACAACACAGACACAGCAATGGGGCTGTGCTGAGCTAGTTGTACCCAAAAAATATGTCCAGAGGGCTTGCTAACCTGTGGGGTCCCTCAGAACAAAGCATTGATGAGATTAATCAGGAATAAGACAATCTAGTTTGGAAATGCTGTATAGAGTTCCCAGGAGTGCACAAAAGAACAAAGGTTCTGTTCTGGGCTGGGTTCCTGATTACTTCTCCATATTGGCTTCTTGGATTTCCTACGATGTTTCCTTCTTGTTGGAATAGCAATGGCTTGAGCTTGTAAGAGCTCTTGATTTAGGAGACACCACCCTTCACTTGCTCCTTTCCCTTCCAGCAGTCTTACTCATGGAATGATTCTCTTCGTGCCTCTGAGTTTATTAAAGTCTGCCCTACTGAAATCTAACATATATGTATGGCTACAAATTTCCTTGGTCCCCCACAGCAAAAGGAATTCTAACAGGACATGGTCACTTCCCCTAAAGTCCCCAACCACCTACATCCCATCTACCATCTCTTGCCTGTTGGTCAATATTAGATTGAGTATGGCTGAGCCCCCTGTAGCTTCCTCCACCATTTGAGGAAGGAAGTTGTCGGCCAGACAGGTCAGGAAGTTGTGCGACTGTGGATGCTTTGCAGAGTTTGTCTCCCAGCAAACATCAGGGAAGTTGAAGTCACCCATAACTACCAGGTCAGGTTGTTTGGATAACCTGTCAAGCTGTTCAAGGAGGGCAGCATCCACCTCCTCATCCTGGTTAGGAGGTCTGTAGCTGAGGTCAACCACAATACTATTTGTCCTTACTTCCCTTATCCTCATCTAGATACTTTCCACTGGGCTGTCACTCTCCACCTCCAATATTTCCTGACAAATAAACCCTCTCCTCACATAGAGTGTCACTCCACCTCCTCTTTGACTCTTTTGGTTTTTCTTGAACAACTCATATCCATCCACTACTAGATTACAGTCATGGGACTCATCCCACCAAATCATATTGTAAGCCCTAAAAGAACACATGCAAAAGAAAAGCTACAGGCAAAAAGAAAAAGAAAAAAGAAAAGTTTCACAAGGAAAAGGAAACAGTTGAGAGTAAAAAAAAGTGGCTTTGAAGCTGCTATGAAAGCTGGTATGAAAAAAGTGGTATGAACCCATGCAGCAATCACATTCCTCACAACAGGATCTCATAGAAGTCCTTTTGCTCTTGAGAATGAGATCTGTAACAGCTTGGACCTGGGCCTTCTTTATTGCTCTTCCACTGCTGTGGAACATCCTCCTGAAGGAGTGAGATAGGTACCTATTCTTGGGACCTTCTAGTGTGGCTATAAGACAGAGGTATTTAAAAGAGCTTAAGAGGTAAATTCCCTTATCCACCTTTTCAAAGTTGTTTGTAAGAGAGTAAAAAAAAATCAATTCATGGATTTATTCTTTAAACAGTTTGACATGAGATCATACTGGTGCTCAGATTGCTGAGTCAATAGAACAGTATTGTGACCTTGAGAATGTTCATCTAAAAGGTTCATAGCAGTTATGGTAGGACTAGATATGGAGAACACATGGCTGTCATCACAACCAGCAACCACAGAATAATAAAACAATATGACATGGTGTTATTGTGCTAAGATCTAACTGTGATAACAGCATGTAATTTATTTTGTTCTGGGGGTGGTCACGCATGAGATAAAGCGGGGGGGAAGCGAGGTTATTTCCTCCAGAGGAATTTGATCCGCAGTTGCATGATCACACAGTCCTTGGAAGCTGCGGGCACAGCCTGCCACTGCATGATCAGATGCAACCATGGGGGAGTCAGGGGTTTTTTTCCGTTTCTTTGTGATGTGCTTAAACAAGGAATTGATGAATCACATCTCTGCACTGAGGGCTCCCTATGGAGTTTGTGATGATGCGCATACTGAGAAGGGGGGGGAAAGCAATGGCACGGAGTCAGGATGGCCTGATCAGACCATCCCAATGCCATGAGAGTGTGCTGGAGTGATCAGACATGGGAAACTCCATCCATGGCCCGTCGCAACCCGTTTACTACCGGATTTTCCCTGGCGTCTTTTTACTCTGCTCCTGCGGCAGAGCAAAATGGGTTGCCAATGGGTGTGGGGTGCTTCCCAGATGTTCATGCCCTTTAAATCTGCCTGGCATTCATGCCTATGGTGGGTCTAATTGTGTGTGTGATCATGCCCTTTAAGTAGGAATTAGCTGGCCTGAGGTTGGGAGTGTCATCTGCATATCCTTAAGTGGGGCAGCTGCTCAAACCTAGGGCTTCTGATGCGGCCACCCCATACATACTTCCCCTTCTGTATGATCTTCCCAGCCCAATTAGTTGTGAATGCTCTGACTCCAGTGGCTGCATACGCTGCCCAGCAATGTGGGGCAAGGCAATGTGAGTAGCACATGAAGGTGGCACTCCCAGCTACAGTCACTGCTCAATGTTGTCAGGGAAAGTCTGTAGAAGTGGTATGGGTGGTTGTAAGAGTGGGCAGTAGGAGGATTCGAAGGCTGATGGATGACATGTGGGTGGGTGGGAAGGGAGGCATTAACAGGTTGATGGGCAGAAGGGGCCCTGGGCACTTTATAAATAGAGATATGTATTTAGATATTTAAAGTCCAATTACTTTTTTGATATATTGGGGCATTTGGATGATACTCAGGATTTTTTTGGAATACTGAAGATTGGGTCCCTCAAAATTCTGAAAATATTCGAGAATATTCCTAGCCAGCATTTTTAAGTCTCCTGAACTTGTTCAGTTTTACAATGTGACTGTGTCAAGTGTCTCTGCCAGGTCTGGCTGGCTGCATTGATATTATTTTACTAGTTTGGTTTGGCTTGTTTTGTCTTATTTGACACAGCTTTTGTTGGGCTTGCAGCAGTATCCCTTGCTTTAAATTGTTTGGCTTGGATTCTCTGGTTTGACATTGGTTCTGTTGGGCTTATTGGTTCTGTTTTCATTTGGAGGCTTTTGCCCATTGCTTTCTCTTGTGTCCCTGGCTGTTGGCTTCTTTGCCTTGGAGAAAGCATGGAATCCCCCCCCAAAACAGTGAAGACAAGTAGGATGGCATGGGCATCTTGTTCAGAGGCCTGTAGAACTGGACCCCTTGATCCAATCTGCTTGAAATCTGGGGGAGGGAAGTCTTTAATGGACAGGCAGGACCAGGTTACCTGAAATGTTGGTGTCATTTGCTTGAAAAACAGCCACTCCAGCTCCCAAGAACCTCATAGGGAATAACACGCGCGAAAACAAAAACAATGAATAATCCAGAATTTATACCCTTTCCAAATTAAAAAAAATACTATTTTTTTTGCAAGTGTTTTCTGCTGTCTTGCCCAAACCTGGAACAGAATTGACTGGGGCAAAGTAGATATGGGGCTGCTGATTTTGGTGACAACTTTGTACCACCCAGTTCTGCCCTTAGATATCTCATCAGTTAACAACTGTGAGATTACATATCGAGAACAGTGCTCATTCCAGATTTAAATTATCTTTACAAAAGACAGTAGCATGAACAAAAATAAATACCTGTAGATTTCCTGGTCAACTGTTTCTGGTGCTAACAGACTGGACTGACAGCAAGCAGAATATGCTAGATCAATGTGCTTATTGTATATTAGGAAGCTGAGCTCAAAAAGCTATCAAAATTGTAAGATGTTTCACAGCACAAAATATCAGGATGGTGCTACACAACTAATCTCTTGCATGAATTTAGAAGTATGTATTCTCAATAGGTACATAAAGATGTTTTATGTTACTTATCCTGAAGGTAAGTTCAGACTGGAGAATCCAAGCAATGGTAAGGGCATATGTGAAGAAAAAAAATTCCTTGTAGGAATCTGACAGGTGAATACTTGCATTCACTCAGGTATGTCAGAATATTATATAAGTGTGGTAATTTGTATTGACAGCATCTGTTAGTTGTAGCCCAGAGGGTGTCAAGCGAGATATAAATTTGAAAATGCAAATTTTATAGCTGCCTTTCAAAGTTAATTTTTTGCTTTCTACTGGCTATACCTATGAATAAATTCTACGGGTTTACTCTTTCTCTTCCATCCATGCAATGCATATTAAACTACTACAGAGACATGTTTATATAATGCCTTCTTTTAAAAATAAATATACAAGCCTAAAAGGAGGTAGGGAATGTGTCTGCAGGACCATTTTTCTTTATCATTCATGTTGCCTGCTATGATATGGTATATGCTTGCTTCCTCTTGCCTTCAGTTTCCTCTAAATAGTCTGAGATAAGGCAAAGTATGAATAACAGTTCCTAACTCTGTAATGTTTTGGCTTATATGTGGTTAGCACATTGCTGAGAATGGTCAGATAGGTCTTTCTTTGCTTGAAAAGCCCCCTCCTTCCTGAAAGCTACTCTCAGATTGGTCTTGGGCTATGATCACATGCGCCTTTAGATCCAACATAGCTGTGAATGCCTGATGGATCTAAATGGAACAATCAGACAACAACATCTGGGAAATGTCCCACAGTCGTCAGCAACCCGTCCTGCTCTGCCATGGAAACAGAAGTAAAAGGCACCGGGGAAAATCCAGCTCTAAAGGGGTTCCAATGGGCCACAGATGGACTTTCCCCTGTCTGATTGTGCAAGCACACACTCATGCTGTCGGGATGGTCTGATCAGTCCATCCTGACTCAGTGCTGTTTCCCCTCCTTTGCAGTATGTGCAATAATTGCATATGCCATGAGGAACCCTCAGTGCAGAGGGGCAATTCCTCATTTATGAGCATGGGAAACAAACAGCATAAATAAATAAATAAATAAATGGCTCACCCATGGTGACATCTGATCACACAGTGACAGGCTGCACCCACAGAACGAAGGGAATGTGTGATCTCACAATAGGGTTCCCAATAGGTACCGTATTTCAGTGAGGGATGCACAGTCCCCGGCCGGAACATTCCCCCAGGCAACATCCACGCTACACGATGCCATCACCAGGAAGTGATGCTGGGTGATGCTCTGGCAATGGGGCTGGAAACTAGATGGTACCAACGAGTTTCTATCCCCATTGCCAGAGCGTCTCCCAGCATCACTTCCTGGTGACAGCATCATGCGCACGTCTTTCCTTCCCCCGGGGTGGTCCTGCCAGGACATATCCGTCCCCTGCCAATGTATGGTAAGTTCTTGGTAAGCCTGTCTCACAACTGTGGGTCAAATTCCTCTAGAGGGAATAGCCTTGCTTCCCCTGTGCTCCAACTGGCACATGTGACCGCAACTCTTGTTCTTATTGGAAAAAAAAGAGTGACTGACATGGTGCCCTATGATAATAAAGTTTTGTTCTCAGATTAAACAAACAAACAAATCAAACCAAGCAAACAGACCCCCCTCTGGAAGAATCTACCAAGTTAAAATTTGTTCAACATGAGTTATGATTGATTTAAACCTAATTTCCAGTGGGTTTTTTTATTTTAATAGGATTTACCATCTTACTCCATTCATGTTTTCAGAGAAGTGATACTGAGTTCAAAGGGGCTTACCTCTAAGCAAATCTGCATATAATTGAAACAGTAGGAAAGAAACAGATATTATGGGAGAAACTTTGTAATGCTCATCTGGTGAGGGGACATGATTCATGGGGAAACTGGTGGGTGGGAAAAGGGTCCTGATTCCTTCTTGCATTTTTTTTTTTTTTTGCCATCAAGTCACATCTGACTTATAGAGATCCCATGGGGTTTTCAAGACAAGAGATGCTTGGAGGTAGTTTGCCATTGCCTGCCTCTGTGTCATGACCCTGGTATTTCTTGGTGGTCTCCTTTCCAAATACTGACCAGAGTCAACCCTGCTTAGCTTCTGAGATCTGATGAGATCAGGCTAGCCTGGACTATCCAGGTCAGGGTTTCTTGCAAATACCCATAATGTTTTAACAGGGTTTTTTTTCCTAGCCAAGAAGTGATACCAGAAGTAAATCCTTCTGAGTGGAAAACAGGAGGACAGGGGTTGTTACAGGAGACAAAGAATTAATTAACATGGGAAAGGTGAAGCCATACTCTTCCCATCTGTTGATTCTCCATTACAACCAGGGTTGGCTCAAGACACTTTGCCACCCCAAGCCCCCTTCTTGCATGCCACAATGCTGGATGCAACGTAGGTTGCAGAGAATCCATATCCTCACCCGTTGCCCTATCACTCACACTGGACAGTAAAGAATATTTGGGTTTCAAACTAGACCTGCCTGCAAGTGCCCCTCTGGTCTCTCAACATGTTAAAAAGCAATTTGTTTGCCTGGATAAGATTAAGTTCTTCCAACCTA
This sequence comes from Gekko gecko, assembly GCA_029375565.1. Taxonomy (NCBI): domain Eukaryota; kingdom Metazoa; phylum Chordata; class Lepidosauria; order Squamata; family Gekkonidae; genus Gekko; species Gekko gecko. Next base: position 147,062,777 of record JAPDNY010000003.1, on the reverse strand, counting down.
TCAGGAGTCAGGACTTTTGATACTATTAACTGTGGTATCCTTCTGGATCACCTTCAGGGTTGGTACTGAGAGGCACCATTTTGGGATGGTGTCAGTCCTACCTGAAAGGTAGGTTTCTGAGTGTAGTGCTGCTCAGTCCCTCAGCTTCTGGCAAGGTTCCATTTTGTCCCCCATGCTTTTTAATATCTATGTGAAGCCACTGAGAGAGGTCATCCACAGATCTGAGTTACTGAGTTACCAGTAATATGCAGATGACATTCAGCTTTATTTCATGCTTCCAGCAGGTCTTAGAGAGGCTGTGAAAGTTGTGGACCTGTGTCTGGAGGCAGTTTTGGGATAGGCAAGGGCTAATCATTTGTAACTTATGCCTGATAAAATGGAGTTGTTACTTTTTTGGAGGGGGGGAGGTTTGACTCAGGGTTTGGGATGTCTCTTGTTCTGAATGGGGCTGCATGTTCTAAAGGAATATGTTCATAGCTTGAGGGAGGCTCCTGGACCCAGAACTTCCGTTGGATATATAGGTGGCAGCAAGTAACCCGGTACACTATTCACCAGCTATGGAAGTGCTGACCTTCCTGAGCAAAAAAAGATTTTGTCACTGTAGTGGAATATCCTGGTAATACTGAGATTAGAGTACTGTAACACACTATGCATGGGCTGCTCTTAGAGAGGGTCCAGAAGCTATAGAAGAGAAGAAGAGGAGATTGGATTTATACCCCACCCTTCACTCAGAGTCTCAGAGTGGCTTACAAACTCCTTTCCCTTCCCCTCCCCACAACAGACACCCTGTGAGGTAGGTGGGGCTGAGAGAGCTCTTTCCTGGACTGCCCTTTCAAGGACAGCTGTTGTCAGAACTATGGCTTGCTCAAGGTCATCCAGCAGCTGCAAGTGGAGGAGTGGGGAATCAAACCCAGTTATCCCAGATTAGAGTCCGCACACTTAGCCACTACACCAAACTGGCTGCAGCCAGAACATTGACTGGAATGAGTCGTTGGGACCATATCATTCCAGGTTTGTTCCACCTACATTAGCTCCCAGTTTGCTTCCAGCCCCAATTCAAGGTGCTGGTATTGACCTTTAAAGCCCTATATGTCTTGTGGACAGCATACCTGAAGGACAGCCTACTCTCATATAAACCTACCCTACCACTCCAGTCATCTTCAGAGGTCCTACTCAGGGCAGTATAAATCATCCCCTCTCTTTTACCCTCTCAGTAATCCTATGTCTCAGGTTAACCAATAATCCTGTGTTTCAGGTTAACCTGAGACAGAGGGACTGTATGAAGGACATCCGCCAAGGTTCATGACTGAACTAGGGATGTACCACCTTTTCAATTAATGGGCCTGCCAGTGAACTTACCATAATCAAAGGTAGTAAATCAGGTGAGCCATCTCAGGATTAGTTATTATTGCCCAGTCTTCTTGCAAACTTGCCACCAACAAGCAACAATTGCAACATGAACTGCAGACAATTGAACTGCTCCCTCCATTGCAAAAAAAAACTAAGTTTGCAAGCAATAAAACCATGCTGGCCAGTTATACTTAGAATTCTTATTAATGAGAACTACAAAAGGAAGACTCTACTTTAAAATTAATTCATTTTGGAAGACTGGTTAAACATGGTTGCTGAGAAAATAATTATGCTTGTACAGTACTGTCATCAGGCTGTAAGAGACAACATGTATGCCTGCAAGCTGTGTAAGTGCTGTTGCGCACCCCCCTGGCAAACTCCAGCAAATTGCTTACTGATCAGTCAATCCAATCATTGATAAATCAGTGACATATTCTCACCTGGTGATTTCAAGACAATTTGCACTCACAGTAGACTGGGCATGAATTTGAACCCAGAGCTCCTCACCCCTAGTGTGACATGCTAAGCACTATATTGGTTCTCTAGAAATATAGACAGAGTGATTAAAAATAATGTTTTCTTAGTGCTCAAAACAGTATTTGCATGTTATTGGTGAGTAGAGCTCTGGTGAGAATCTGAAACTATCTAGTTGCAGTAAAGGAACAATGGAAATATCAAAGGTTGAATGTTTCACAATTATTGTCTGTCTCCCTCAAACAAATTATGTTGGTTACTTGAAAGCTGGAGCTAGGTCATTCTTACTTTAGCAATCTGCTCTGATGTTCAGGTAAAACAGAAGTGATTCATTCAGCTCTCTGTCAAAACTGTCAAGAGCACAACCAAGTAGCTCTACCCATCCCTAATAGCAGTCATTTGGAAAACTATTTACTCTCAGGTTTAATTCTGGGGAAAGTTTTCTGCTGTTCCCTTCAAATGCATTCCTTATCTGCATAACTTCTCAGCATCTGTGCACTGAACACAAACAAAATGGGGCTTAGAAATGGATTGTGCATTAAATATTAGACACCTGTTTTTTTACTCTTGCATGCCTCTGAGATGTACAAAGAAGTGAAACCTAAAATCAAAACCTAGCCATAAGAAAATATAGAAATATACAATCCTTAAATTTCATCTTATAAACTAACTGTGCGCATCAGGAGTGCTCTGCTGATTCCTTCTATGTTATAAGAAAACATCATTCCCTCCCCCCCCCTGCACTTTCTTTGGATTTATACAGCAAGAGAAGAGGCCATTGTTGCCATATAAAAACATTGCTAGAATAAGGTATCAGCATTCCTTCCCTACACAAGAGAGCATGAAACAAATTCCTTCAATCTCTCCCACCTTGTGAATTTTGTCCCATCTGTTCTGTACTGATGATTTTGATCACTGCATGCCTGTGTCAGCAAACTCATGAATTTCTTGGGCACCTTTGCCATGTAATGCTTTGGATTCTTAAAGCCTATTTAAGACTAAATGCACAGAAGTGAATGCAGACCTGCAGAGGCACAGCAGATGATATTGGTGCCATTTCACTCCTATACCTGTGTGTTTGTTTTCCTATTTCCAGAGTCAGATAGTGTTCAGAGAACTCAGTGGGGTTTACCTTCATGACTTGGCACATACATTTGAAACACAAAGCTATTTTCCAAAGGATTGATATATAAATCCCATTGAATATCACCCAACAGGCTTATATTTTAAATTCTTTTCAAAACCTCACTAATCTGTGACTTTAATTTGACACGTTTTGCCAAAGTACAAAGTTTTCATAATTTACAGTGTATTGCATTGTGGTTAATATGTATCATATCATCACTTCAACATGGAAACACTGAACACAAAGTATCTTAGGTGGTTTCACAAAGAGGTGTTAGTGGCAGTTGGTTGTAAAAATTTAGCTGCAGCCACAGATTCTGAAATTGCTTTTCTACCTTTACCCCTGTCATATCCAGTGAAATGACCCAGAATTGGTAACTGAAAGATGGGTGTCACTGATACTGCAAAATCAAGTCCCTTTACACTCTGATTTCAACTAATCTAAAATCCAAGCAAAGATGTGTGCTCAAGACTGGAGCTGCCTTACAGGTTGTTCTGGTGGCTTTCAATACACCAGTAACAATCTGCATCCAAATAATTTTAAAACTGATGCCAGTTGTTGGTGCCTTCAACAAGAACCCGAACAACTAGGTCCCACTTTGGATATTATCATTTCATAATTTGGTTAAGTGCCACAGCAAGCCAAACATTTTTTTAAAAAAATCAATATTTCTCAGCTGGGTTCCTATTGTCCTTTCTTTTAAAGCATGTGATGAAAAGGCAATGATTGGCTGTCCCTAGCTGTGAAGAGTTATATCTTCCTGTAGTCATATAATAACCTGTCAGGTCACGCCTTTCTCTAATAAAACCTTCCCATAAAATGCCAATCAATTCAGTGCAGTCTCTTTTAGAAGTCACAAGAGTTCTGTTATGGACCAATTAGTGAGGGGATTCCATGTGAACCCAGTCAGTGCTATGCAACCTAGCAATGCTTTAGTACTTGTGTTTGGTGCTTGACAATGAACTGCTAGAAGCTCCCCTGTTTTGGGTGGTTCAGCTTAATAGCAATGCCTGTCAAACACTACTCTTGAGCTGGGACAAGTGGCTGATCAAGGTGAAGCTACCGTATTTTTTGCTCTATAAGACACACTTCCCCCCCCAAAAAAAAGTGGGGGGGAAAGTGTGTGCGTCTTATGGAGCGAACACTGCAAAAGTGGGGGGGTAGAGTGCCGGCTTTTCTGGGCGGGCAGGGAAGGGGCGGGCATTCTAACTCCCACCCCTTCCCTCTGAGCCCCAGTGCCGGCTTTTCTGAGCGCGCCGCACGAGCGGTGCACCCAGGAAAGCCAGGGAAGGGGCAGGCATTCTAACTCCCGCCCCTTCCCTCCCAGATGATGTGCGTCTTATGGTCAGGTGTGTCTTATGGCACGAAAAATATGGTAAATCTCGGCAAGACAAAAGGAGATGCTATCTGATAAGGATGATACACTTGATGAGCTTCGTTTGGCCAAGTTTTAACAGCTTTTATACCTGTACCTCTCATATCATATAGAATCCAAAGAAGAAAGATCTATCATTCTATCAAGTCCCCCTTTTTTTAACAAATTCAGTCTTCAAAATTAGAGAAAGAGTGGTCATCCATTTTTTGTAATTTGACATGAACCTCTCAATGTAAAATAGACTCATAGAGGTAGCATTGTCAATTTAAGTTGGGACCCTATTAAAAATTATGTTCCTATCAACAAAGCTAATCCCAGTTAACAAATGCTGAAATACTGTCTGATTTTCCTTCTCCAGGGTTAGTTTTTCTTTTCCTGCATTCATATTTAAAGACAAATGAGTAGGCATCATGTCCTTAGTATAGATTAGACTAGAAAGGGGAAGAGCTAGCTATTGCTTTGTAAGAAAGAGAAAAGCACACACACATTTAGTTGAGCTAAAAAACTAGGTGTAATTTACTATTTCTCAAATGGAGCTTCAGCATTGTTTATAAAGCAGTCCAGGATCATTACATTACCTAGAGACAGAGAACTCCAGACTATGATCTGGGAGACCCAGATTCAAATCACCATTCTGCTATTATGGTTGGCAGCTCTGGGTTAGGAAATACCTGGAGATTTTGGGGGTGGAGCCTCAGGAGGGTGGGGTTTTCGGAGGAGAGGGCTGATATTCTTGATTTTTTTGCTGTTTCATTAATACCATTTTTATACCATTTATATGAAGCTGAGGCAAAATAACTGAAAAAATAGAAGAAGAGAAATTATGAAAAGTAAAGACTTAGGCTCAAGTTGCAGAAGGGTGAATGAAATGTAGGTTTTCAAGTGAAACTTGTGAGGTTGAGAAATTCAGTAGCAACCAGTTAGTTCAACAACAGGGATACCACAAGGAGTGAGGCCATTTTAGGTCTAGAGTCTCTATAGCCTATTGCTGAGAGCTTACTGTGCTTTGACTAAAAGGCCTCCATGTTTAAAGGATCCCATATTAGAGGCCTTTTACTTATAAAGAGGATTTATTTCCTTTTACCTGTCATTCATGTGGGCCAGGTGGTTGGTCAATTCCAATAAGAGGGGTGTCACTGAATTTTAATGTTTCCTGAGAATTACATACTATCGCTTTTATCCTACAACTGAATTCTCTCTCAAAGAATCCCATTTTTCTGGTAGCTGCTCTTAAAACTATTTTCTTTCTTTTGACAAACAAATTAACCCATGTATGTGCCCTTTATACCTTCAGTCATTTTATCATAAAATTCCATTCCCCAACACCTGAAAGCTGAAGTAATTCAATATAACCTAAACCTAAGCTCCCCCCTCTGCATTATTACATTCAAGGCTGGTCTTATCCCGTACTGAAAATATAAGTGACACACAGGGATTGTGAAGGTAATAAGGATATCTTGATTCTAAACCAAAATAAACAGGCTGTCATAAAAATGTGGAATAGAAGAGCTGACAAACCAGATTCACTCTCTGAAAGCAATTATTTCTGAACCTCAGATCTAATCATCTGTAATTCTGAGGGCCAAAGGAAGTACTCAATTGTTTCTCAATTGACTCAATCAGTTTAACAGAGAGATCTACATGATAACGTGGCTAGTGGCAGAGACAAATGCCCCACAAGCTGCAAGGGGGAAAAATGCATTTTTCTAATCCTTATTGGATCTGAATTTATTTCAATAGCACAGTTATATAATCATCTCTATCAGCATACAATAGCTATATGCACTTCTGAGATTTATTTCTCTTCAGTAATGTCAAATTGTAACAGATGAACAATGAGAAAGATCCTGCTATCTCACCATCTAGTATTTATAGATTCACAATCACTGGAGAATGCAGGCAATGAAAGGAAGATCAAAACCGTAGGTTAGTTTTGTTTTCTTTTTCATGTGGACTTCATTTGTAAAATACAAGAATCCTATCTGCCTAAGTCTTTTTTGCAAACACTCACACACATATTATGGAACTTTTGACAGACTCCAATTAGACACAAATTCAGCTGGCCTGTGATTGATCAAACAGAACTTAACTTAAAAGAATACATTCTGTACTGGTTGACATATTGACATCATAATACTGAACTTAAATGTAACAACCACGTCCTTTCCATTCCCTTAGAGAGGGAGACACACTTGAATGATATACAACAGATCTTTCACTGCCAGAACTCCTCTCCCTCCAGCTTTATTTATAAGTCCATGTAAAATTTTCATTTCAGATGCATCTGAAGAAGTGAGGACTGACTGACAAAAGCTTATTCAGTGATAATCTTGGTTAGTGTCAAAATACCACTTGATTTCCTTTTTATTTCGCTACTACATACTAACACAACTACCCTTTTAAATGGGTTGTCATATGGCAAGGCTAGGTGGTGTATAAGTCTCAAAATGGCCTCAGATTTTAATAAAAGTTCCTACCTACTTGCAATCAAATGGTTATTGTGTCATGCATCTTCTGTATACGGAGCAAATATTCTTCCTTTCTGTGGTATTCAAGCCTCTAATGTGGAAAGGGGAATTATGACCAGGTAGAGTGACAGGTGCAGCGTTTTAGTCACAGCTGTCTGTGGGACAAAGCAGTTGGAGGTATTAGAGCCCTTCTGGGTTGGCTGTCAGGGCCAGGATCATCGGCATCAGCTATGCAGGGTCCAGAACAGAGAATCAACAGCTTGGGTAGGGGCAAACAGTCAAGTACCAGAAGATCAGAAACTGTGATTATACAAGATTATAAGGAACAGAGAGTGCAGAAAAACCCAGAGATCAGATGCCAGTAGATCAGAAACTGACACTTTACTGAACGGTAAACAAGAAGGTAATATCATGAAAAAAGTATTATCAGCATACCAGCAGTAGCATTTAGGGGTGTACTTGGGATACACACAACCTGAAATTATACCCCCCCCCAAAAAAAAAAAATTCTTATCAGTATTTTTTCAGGTATATTTGGCACCCCAAATATATCCAGGAATATCCCAGGAAACAAAAAAAGTGTCCTGAAAAATCCCATTTGTAGGCTTCTGGGGACTGTTTTCTTTTCTTTCCCTTCCTTTTTTTCTGTGTCTTCTGGGGTTTCTATGGGCTTCCCAGGCAGCTTTTGTCAAGTTCAAGTTTGTTTTGCCAGTTTCAAGAGGTTCCCTCCCACTTCTTTGCTGGTACTGCTTTGTGTGTGTCCCCACAGTACTTGCAAAAATCCCCTTCCCCTACACACACTTAGACTTGTTCTGCTGTGGTTTCACTTTGGTTCTGTTGAGTTTACACTACCCCAGTAGCACTGGGTTCTGCTGTGTATTCTTACATTGCTATTAGTTCTGTTGGGCTTGCAAAATTCCCCCACACATATACTTGGATTTGTTCTGTCGTGATTCTGTGATTTGATATTAGTCCTGTTGAGCTGGATTCTGCTGGGCATTCTGTAAATTGCAACTGGATTCTGCTGGGCACTGGGCATTCTGGACACTGGGCATTCTGTAAATTGCACTGGATTCTGCTGGGCATTCTGTAAATTGCAACTGGTTCTGCTGGGCTTCCAAAGTGCTCCTCACTTCTGTTTCCACACAGAGATTCTCTGGTTTGACTTTGCTTCTCCTTTGTGCCTTAACTTTGGACTGGACCAGACTTCATCTCTTGGACCTTGCCTTGCAGTGTTACCTAACCTTGGTGCCTTGGTGCCTGGACCACTTGCATTAGGTTGGGACTGTCAAAAGCAGGATTCACTGGCACTGGGCCCTTGGCCTAAAACATGCTTTGAGGTGTTCATATTGAACCATCACCTGAAGAGGTACCAATCAGAAATATGTGCCATGATGGCAAGTAGCGCAAATGTCATGCCCATTATGGCCACACCTGTGGGGCACCAGCAGGCTCTGTGGTTCTATCCTCCAATTGCCAGGGAACTCCCCAAGGCACATGAGATAGCCATCCGGAAGATACTGATCCCATAAGGAAGTGTTCTGCAACTACAGCTGCTCCATCTGTTGCTGCTGCATAGGACTCTAGTCCTGCAAATAAATGCATCCTATGGTTACTTGGCCCACTGATCCATAAAGCACAGTGGAGCAGTTTCCAGGCACTGCAAACCACAGTTGTGTCCCAATCCTCAGCTGGGATGCTTCCTGGCAAGAAACTGTTCTATCAGCCCAGAATCAGTCTACCAGAGTACCTACCACCCATCATAGGCAGTTCTCCTGGGTACACTTTCCTAGGAGTATTCCCCATCACATGACACAGAACATACTGCTGTGTGGGTCTGACTCAGGTTGCCCCCCATATGTGTACAGTCAGGTGTTGGAGCCATCATTGTTCATACAGGGCCCAGGCTTGTGTGAGGGGGATGGGGGAGGAAAGTGTGAACTCCTGGTCCAAGGCAGCTAGATTTCTACCACTGCTCACCTGTAAGTGTGTGGTCACAGTTGTGTGCTTGGAGATGGGGTAATTGTAGGGGTCCTGAAGGAAGACATGTTAAGTCATACACCATGGGCTTTGCTCTTCCCCTTGGGTGTTAGTGCTAAGTGCTCCCTCAGTGATGCTAAGTGCCCTCTCTGTTCCTCTCCCACCACCAAAGTGCGACATTTGTGTGCTCTTAATATGCACATTAGAGACATCTGAGACAGACTCCATTGCCATACACGCTACCTTGAACTATGGGGAATACTAGATAAGGTTTATGTAATGCTGGGAGTGGGAGCTGTGATTGGGTGCAATGGAAGAGGTTTCACAGCCACTGGGGAGGAGAGTCATTGGCTGTGGCTCTGGTCAGCATCCTGTGTTATGCTGAAGCTTGTGAATGGGGCTGAACCTGGGGGACATTTTGCTTTTATCAGTGTATGGCCCCCATAGGCTACAGTATGATTTGTGCTCACATGACTTTCCACCATTTCTTCAGCTGTGGCAACTTAAGAAGCCAACTAACTTCTGCCATACATCTGGTCTGCCCCTTTCCCTACAGGTGCAGTGGTTTGTGCCAGCATTGCGCTGTGCCATTACCATGCTGACTCCCAACCTGGGGCTCTGCCGCTGCATCTCAGAGATATGCTGGCTTATCTGTGAGATATGTTGGCATAGTACTTTGTTGGCCCCCTGTGAACTTTCACGGCCTTCCCTAAGGATTGTGCAGTAAACGTTTAATCAAGTTAGAAGTTGGAATTAGCCTGTAGACTCTTAATCCATCATAAATGAAGGAATATGTGATCCAATAGGCTTCAAGTAACCCAAAGTCATTTTATGCTTCCTGTAATAGACCAGACTAATCTCAATTTTAGATGTTTCTGGCAGACATGGAAAGGGGAGGGAGTGAAGTTTTCCCTCAAACAATGCAAGCAATAATGGAAAGGAAGATAATGGTGTCATTTCATTACTACCACTTATTACCAAATACATGGACATTTCAAGAACATTGTGTTGGCACAACAGTTTACTTATTTATTTAGGTATTTATAACCTGCTTTCCTCCCCCATGGTGACAAAAAGTGAGTTACAACATCTTTCTCAATTCTTCTTCCATGGCAGAGTGGAATCTTAGTCCAGCCATTTAACCATGGTGTCAAATAGCTTGCCAGCTGCCTGGAAATGCTATTTATCTCCATGTCATGAAAAACTCCAATTCCTACATATTAAACCTCTCTTAAAGAGACAGGGCATTTTCTTCAGTCCTGTTGACAACCCTAATATCATGATGTCTTGATTAAGAGAAATAGATGAAGTGCTTGCACGGTACTATTCTGATCTTTTATGTATTTACTCAGGGTGGTGGTGGGGAATCCCATTAAATTCAATAAGATGTTTTCTTCAAGTAAATGTGCTTAGGTTTGCAGCCATAGTCCTTATACTTTTGCTAAACTGCAGAGCAATGTAATCTTATATCGAACTTCTGAGTATTCCAAACTAATGCTGAAAATAAACTTTCCTAGTAATGCAGTTGTATTCCTTGTGTGTTTGTCAATTAAATTGCATTGCTGGCACTCCATTTGCAACTAGTCTGGGTTTTGGCAAGGTTATATTAATAATCAGCAGAAAGGGGAGAGAAATAAACAAAAAATGACTGACATCTTTATTGCTTTTGCCTTTTTGGAAGGTGATGGGTGAGGGGACAGGTAGGTGGTATATCTGCAGTGATTTTATAAATCCCAGGATAAAAGTGGTAGCTTTTTGTTTCCTTAGCAACTGTGAAATCCCCATTTTTGTATATTAAATAGCATGCATACTGAGAGTTTGCTTTCCCCACCTAAAATCATTCTCTGCAGGGGGATGTAGAGCATTTAGAATGAAAAGATAGGAGGGAGTAACTTTTAGCTCATCATAATGGTTCTAGCATACTATTTGAAACCCTAGGAAATTTCAGAGGGAAAAAGGTGGGAGGAGGATAAAACTGAGAAGTAGGAAATGTTTTAAGGGTTATATTTATATCTGAATTAAATGTGAACAGCTGTGTTAAGGTTTGCAGTTTTAAAAGGTGGTGGTATTTCCCTTCTTTCACGGTATTTAATGAGTTCATTCAAAAAGGAAAAAAAAAAAGCATGTGATGCCCTCTTATTAGTTTTAAAGGCTGGTTGTTTGGAAAGTGGGTATAAGACCAAACATGTGGATCATCCTGATTCATATTGCTTCTAGCAAGAAAACAAAACAAAAAACAAACAAACAAGGGACAAAGGACAAGCTTGGACAGAAGAAGGGTCCTGCTGGATCACAGTAACCATCTAGTCTAGTAACTTATTTTCCACAACAGCTAACCAGACACCCAAGGAAAGCCTGTACACCCCTGAAGCCAAAGGAGCCTCTGGGTTTATCTGTCCTTCAGCAAATGGCATTAAGAGATACACTAGATGGAATACGGCAAGTCCATTTGATTATCATGACTAATAGCCAGCCATTGGTTGACCTATCTACAAATTTGTCTGAACCCTTTTACAATAATCTAAGCCATGATTATATCTTGTAGCCAGGACTGTGCTGTATCGTGCATCTCCTAACATTTGTTTATTCCAGCTATGCAGCCTAACAAACACATGGACAGTGGGCAAGGGAAGAAAAAGAAAGAGACCACCTGTGTGCATATATATTTGATGCTGATTAATAAGAGAGAAGATGGCAGACTTGATCCACATGTTGGAGAAGGCACATGAAGAGTATCCTATACTTGTGTCGAACTGAAACAAAAAAATAAAAAAGTGGCAATCATCATTTCCCTGGGTGTGTAAGAAAGGGCCATGAGAACTGATGCAACCCTCCCTGCCCTCCCTCTCATGATCAGCCTGAGTTCATGGAATCAACATTGCTGTCAGATGGTGATCTAGCCTCCTCTAAAGAAGGAGAGCCCATTACCTCCTGAGGAAGCCTGTTCCACTGAGGAACCACCTAATGTTTAGCTGAAAACTCTTCTGATTTAATTTGAACCCGTTGGTTCTGATCCGACCTTCTGGGGCATCAGAAAACAGCCATGGAGCCCCTAGAGCCTCTGGGGAGAGGCAAAAACATCCCCATGGCCTCTGCCAACTCCTGTGCCCAGTGCCCAGAACACACATGCTGGCAGCAAGGTTTAGGGAGGGCCCACTCTCAGAGATCCCAGCCAGCACAGAGTTGGAGCTGCCAGTCAAGAGGCCAGTGCCATGACAGCTGGGTTGGGGAAGCTGTGTGGAGGCAGCCTCCAGCGCAATGGCAATGCCGCTGCCTGAAAGGTCCCCTGAGACCAGGCTGCCCAAAGAGATGCCTGCAGGGAAAGGCATCAGCCTCCCTCAGCTGGTGAAGGGGCTGGGGGGAAATGGTGTGCTCCCCAATACAAGAGAAAACACTTTACTAGAGCAGAGGTGGACCGGTGCGGGCAACATGGGGGAGGGGTGGTTGGTTTGAGGGGGCAGAGGTAAAGGGGCCAAAGGGGAAGACAGACCCACAGAAGGGCACAGCATGTTCCCATTGGTCATCAAAGACCAGGGGAGGTAGCTGCTGGTGATAGGTGGGGAAAGAGGAGGAGGCACGGATGAAGAAATAAAAGAAATAGGCTGGGGAGGAAGACAGTGGCTGATGACTCCAGACTGTGAGGGAACTGAATCAAGCTGGGAGAAGAAAGAACCAGGTGTTGCAGCCCCCTCCCCTCCTTTTCTTGAGTCTGGGGAACTTCCCTCCCAAAGGGGAGCAAGATGGTGGAGTATAGCCCCCATCCCAGGGCTAGAAGGCAGGGCCACACAAATAGAAAAGCTATGAGAGGAGGAATCAGACAGAAAGATGTGAAGGGCCAATTCTGGAAGCAAAGCAGAACAGAAGAGAGAAAAAACAGAAGAGAGAAGTGTGCATTGATTTCAGGGTCAGAGATGATGGATGAAGTTTGAGGAGCAGAGCCAACTACAAAAATGAAGGGCTTGTCATGATCTTGATGTTCTGTTATTCTGCCTGATACACTTCTGCCAGTTTTCATTTATGCGTCAGCTCTTTATGTACATAGGATGAACTCTCAGGCGTACCCCAGGTCCAATGAGTGGCTGGGGAGAGAGTGAATAAAGTAGAATGAGGGGCTAGAAAAATGCCATATGTTGCATATACGGAAGGCTACGTGCAGCTTACTTCACTTCCATAATATTGTCAGCAAGACAAGTTAGTCTGACAATTTGAAATTAATTTGAAACCACTCTTAAATAATGGTGACAATACCTGGATTTATTAGGTATTGACTTGGTGTACTGGAGTTTCCATTGGTTTTTGGGAGGCTCTTGGGCAGCATTAGCTGAGTTAATCTTGAAGATGTTGTTGATACCTCCTGACTGATTGCAGTCAGGATTTCTGTGTACAAGTTAAGTTGTCAGGACTAAAGTGTTTGTTTGTTTTGCTCTATGACAGGGCAGGCCTTATCTTTAAAAAATGTTCTAGGAAACCACAAGACATGTATCAAGTACCATGTTTTGCTCTGTTCTGGAAAAGGGTGCTCTAATAACTGAAAGTATTGAGAAAACTTCAATTTGATCTTGTTCTTGAAGACAACAACCAGAAGAAAGGCCCACTTTGTGTAATGAAACTTATTCACAAATAAGTAGCTGTGAGTATGGGCTGAACTAGATGTGATAGCATCCATTAGTCCAACCTGTGGATGCCACTGCCATTTTAAAGGATTTAAAAATAGTGCAAGGGCATAATCCTGACTGGGCATGCAGTATGAGGTGCTCCCCCCACACACACGCTTAAGTGCCAAAATAGCTGTACCCCCCCCAGCCATTTTGCCACTTGGAAAATTGTGGGAGGAAGAATAGCACTTCAGCCTGCTATGCTGTGGCATTTTTAAATCCTTTTTAAATGCTGGCAGTGTCCATGGGTTGGAACTGTTGATGCTGTCATGTTTAGCTTGGCCCTAGGTAGGCTGCAGTTGCAGGCATATTTACTAGCAGCAAGCCCAACTGATTCAAATAGCAAGTAAAAATGTATTGGATCACACTTGTACCCCCCCCTTTTGCCAATAAGAAGAAATCATACACATAACATTACAACCTGCAGTCTAGGGTACACTTACATGTTTGTTTGTTTATTTAATTCCCTGAAACAGTGGAAGACAAACCAGCTGCAGCTTCTTCTGCTCATTTGTATTCAAGTCATGATGTCTGCTCACTGTCTAGCACACCTGAAGTTCTGCTTGCCATAGCTGATGAGGGATGAGTGAATAATAGAAGTGGTGAGGGGACAGCTGGCAAAGGGGACAGCTGGCAGAAGGCACAGCTATCTTCCCTCCTGTAGGATGAAAGATTTACAGGTGGCCATATTGTTTTGTGGAAACTCAAGCCCACAGTAACCCCCGCCCTAGGAGTGATAGTATTAGCTCCCAAGGAGACTAATGACTAAGGGGTATTACTTTCCTGTAGTTTAAAATATGTGTGCTTTCATACCTGATAAGAAAGAAAGCCTCCTGTAGTGAATTTTGGATTATTTCTAGGGGTGCTATGGTAACAGGTCAAGTTGTAGCTTGTACTTTATTCAAGCCATACTGTTTGCTTGATACATTTCCTGGAAATGCTGGTCAAATAAAAAATTTCCCTTGCACCCTTTTAAAATGAAAAAAGTCCTTTAACAACCCATCAGCTGGAAAGTTCTTTTAGATCTTGTTTTCATACACCATATCTCCTTGGAGACAGCCAAAAAACTCAATGAAATCAGAAAACTAAACCTTCTAATCTTGCATCTGAGCAGCAAATGGAGAAATCACTTGTCAGAAATAATCCAGATATTTCCCCTGAACACTGAAAGAAAGGATCTGAATCTTTAAAGAACTACTGCATTCAAAATTTAAGCAATGTTTGAGTCCAGTGGCACCTTTAAGACCAACCAAGTTTTATTCTTGGTCTAAGCTTTTGTGTGAATGTGCACTTCTTCAGATACATTGAAACAGAAGTCACTAACCATTACACAGAGGTAGAAGGTGGGAAGGGTGTTGCCAGGAAGGGCTAATTAGAGTCAAGATGCATAAGTAACTGAGCAACAAATACAGCTAAGATTGGATTAAGGCAATTGGTAAGACCTGTGAATAGCAGCAAATTAGCATACAGCATAATAAAAGAGTTTACAAACAGATGCAAGAACTGAATGATATTAGCATGTGTAGGGAGATATTAGCATGTATAGGAGCTGCGGTGGCTCAAGTGGTTAAGACACTGAACTGCAGGCTGTGGAAGGTCAGTAGTTCAGCAGATCAAGACCCGGGTGCCGCAAGACAGAGTGAGCTCCCGTCTCTAGTTCCAGCTCCTGCCAACCTAGCAGTTCGAAAGCAAGAAATTGCAAGTAGATAAATAGGTACCACTTCGGTGGGAAGGTAACAGCATTCCATGCACCTTGGTGTTTAGTCATGCTGGCCACATGACCATGGAAATTTCTTCGGACAGCGCTGGCTCTTCGGCTTTGAAATGGAGATGAGCACCGCAACCCTAGAGTTGGATTCGACTGGCTTTCGAGCAAGGGAGCCTTTACCTTTAGGGAGATAAGAAACTGATATCTCTGTTAAGCCCTGGAGGTTCCATTGTCCTGAATGTTGTAATAACGTGTAACTCAGCAATCTCCCATCCTAGTCTGTTTCTGAAATTCCTGTGCAATAAAACAGCTACCTTGAGGTTCCCCACTGAATGCCTTGGAAGGTTGAAGTTTTCTCCTACAGCTTTCTCTGTTTTGTGATTCTTGATGTCAGATTTGTGTCCATTTATCATTTGGCATAGGATTTGGCCTGTTTGCCCTTTGTAGAGAAGTGATGGGCATTGTTGGCATTTAATGGCATATACAATGTTAGAAGATGAGCAAGTGAATGAACCTGTGATAGTGTAGTTGATGTTGTTAGGTCCAGTGATTGTGTTGTCTGGCTGTATGTGGCAGTGAAGTTGGCATCTGGGTTTATTGCAAGTTCTGGTACCAGTGTCCATGTTCAATTTAGATGTTGTATTATTGTGAGTGAGGAGTTGTTTAAGACTGGGGGGCTGTCTGTGGGCAAGAAAAGGGTTGCCGCCCAGTACTTGTGAAAGAGAAATCACTGATGATGAATTGAACTGTTTTGTTGTTCAGTCGCACAGTCGAGTCCGACTCTTCGCGACCCCATGGACCAG
This sequence comes from Gekko gecko, assembly GCA_029375565.1. Classification (NCBI taxonomy): domain Eukaryota; kingdom Metazoa; phylum Chordata; class Lepidosauria; order Squamata; family Gekkonidae; genus Gekko; species Gekko gecko. Next base: position 147,046,838 of record JAPDNY010000003.1, on the reverse strand, counting down.
ATTACGCCAGGCCCTCCTGTCTTCCGCTGTCCGCTGAAGTTTGCTCAATTTCATGTTCGTTGCATCGATGACACTGTCTAACCATCTCATCCTTTGCCGTCCCCTTCTTCTTTGACCTTCAATCTTTCCCAGCATCAGGGTCTTCTCCAGTGAATGTTCCCTTCTCATTTGGTGGCCAAAGTATTTGAGCTTCAGCTTCAGGATCTGGCCTTCCAGGGAACAGTCAGGGTTGATTTCTTTTAGGATTGACTGATTTGATCTCCTTGTAGTCCAAGGGACTCTCAAGAGTCTTCTCCAGCACCATAGTTCAAAAGAATCTATTCTTCGGCGCTCGGCCTTCCTTATAGTCCAACTCTCACAGCCATACATTACTACGGGGAATACCATTGCTTTGACCATGCGGACTTTTGTTGGCAAGGTGATGTCTCTGTTTTTTATCATGCTGTTTAGGTTTGCCATTGCTTTCCTCCCAAGGAATTGAACTGTAGAGGTTGTAAATCAACAGTATAGGTAGTAAATCACTGATGCATTGAACTATTTTGAGTTGAGAGCTGTATATAACTACTAGTAGTATTCTGTTATTGTCTCTTTTGGACTTGTCTTGCAACAGGTTTTCTCAGAATTTAAGTAACTTTTAAATAAGATCTTTTAGTATTCCTAGATGTATTTGGCATAGCAAAAATACCCATTATATAACTTAAGAACAAGCAAAATGAACTAATCTGCACTGAATAACCACGTTTGGAGCCAAGATTGTACACACACTCCTCCATTGTGTTCATTTCCAGACAAAGAGTTTCCATTTTCCCTTTCACCTGTGTGCTGGGATGCATTGATTAAGCCAAATGACAGATTGTTAATGGGAGTGTTTACTGTATTTCAGATGTGCTATAGAGTAGTCCTGCATGCTAACAGAAGTATATTAATGGAAAGGAGACTCTGCCCAGGTCATTCCCCCCCTGCTATCCATTGCTTAGATTAGCTACCATGCAATTCAGACACACTTCATCTATCCTTTTCCATGCATTGGCGAAAACAGCTAGAGATTCTCATGCTAGTTTATGTCACTTACCCCATTGGATACTGTGCAACATACTTGGAATCCTTCTGGTGTACTACAGCAGCAGAGGAAGGGGGTTGGAGAGGGAGTCTGAGGGACAAAACATAGTTTCTCTTGCAATACTTGTTACACAAAGAGGTCCCACATACAGAGAACATCCACCTTGTGTGTTGGGTCCACATGTCTCCAGGAAAATACATTAATATGGAGTTGATCTGTCTAGTGTATACCTGTGTCCCAGTTTAGGAGAGCACTCCAAAAGAAAAAAGGGAGAAATATTTATTCCTCTAAGAAGATACTATGTGGAAAAATGGAATGACAAAAATCACAAAAAGTAGCAGCAAAGCAACTGAATCTAATAAACCAATGCAAAACCTTTACATAAACTGACTTGACTATGAGCTGTTGTCTGGAGAGGGGAGGGAACTTGGGGAAAGGGGACTGACTAGTGGTAAGGCAAACTGGAAATATTCTGGGGAGAAAAAGACGATCCTGGTCCTGAAGAGAAAAGACTGCCTAGGGTTTAGAAAGATGAGAGAATAAGATAGAGAACAGAATAATCAGAGGTAGATCTGGGGATGGAAGAATTCAGTGGAGCCAACTGCATGAGCTTGGGAAGGAGGCTTGAGATGATAACTGTATTCAAATTTGGGGATGCTCAGAGGCTGTTGTATGCATCTTGAACACAATGCTTATCAGTGGAGTACACGATGACTGGCTGAATTTTGAGGGGGTTAGAGTTAATCAGATAGCATACCTGATGAGGGGTCTGGGCCAAGTAGTCCCTGCAGCTTGGCCAGAGTTGCTGAAGGTTGGCTCTGCTTGCTCCTATCCACCAGTTCCCCCAGGGCAGTGGCCCACCCTGTAAGTTAAATGATCGCTCTTCCTCTGGATCCACTTGTTGTAGGTGGAGTTGGGTTGACTACTGCAGAAAAGGTTAAGAGATTAGGGGTTATCATGGAGCCAGCCTTGCTGAGTTCATAAAGTGACATTGGCTGAGTTCAGACTGGCAGTATGAAGCGTGAGGGAGTTGTGGCAAAAAGACCTGGAACAACCTGTTCTGGGTATTCCCCAGTCACCCTGCACTGACTGATGCAGGAGCATACCGGGGAGGAGGCGCAAGGGAGTGTTTGTACTGTTGGCCCACCCCTGGTGGAGGTGCAGTTGTAAGCGGGTCAAATTCCTCCAGAGGAAATAACCTCACTTCCCCCTATTTTTTCTGGTGCGTGTGACCACAACATCCTTGAGCTATCCACTGCAACCCCAAGATCTTTTCCCCTTTCAGACTCAGCAAGTTCAGACTTACCCTTAGTTTCAGATAATTTGTGAATGAATTAAATAGTACTGGCTCCAATACTGATCCTTGTGGGACCCCACTGCTTACTTCCATCCTTTGTGAGAACTATCCATTGATTCCTACTCTTTGCTTCCTGCTATTTAAATAGTTTTTTTATCTATAAGAGAACCCATCCTCTTGTCCCATGACTGTTAAGGGCAACTACAATAAGAGGAGGACACTTTACCTATGAAGAAAGATTAAGGCACTTGGGGATCTTGGCTTTGAGAAACAATGACTATGGGGTGACATGATAAGAGGTTTATAAGGCTATGCATGGGATAGAGCAGGTAGAGAAAGAAGAACTTTTCACCCTTTCTCACAAGACAAGAACTTGTGGGCACTCAATGAAATTGCTGAGCAGTCAGGTTAGAAGTTAGAAAAGATGAAAGGAAGTACTTCTTCACCCAATGATTAACACATGGAATTCACTGCCGCAGGAGGCTGGAGCAGAGCAGTGGTCCATCAGTGGCTGATGTTCAGGAGTTGTTTTTTTTTTAAAAAAACCCTATAATCCAGTACTATTAAAAGAGGTGGGGGGTTGCCCCCCCCAGCACCAGAGCATCACTTGCCCCAAGAGACCAAGCGTTCCTTCTTACCTATAGCCACTAGCCACCAGTGTTAATAGGGAAAGTGTCTTCTTCTTATCATTGTAGTTTCCCTTTTCTGCATTTTTTCCAGTGCTATAAATATTCTTTTTGAGGTGTGCGTGGTGTGAGTGGTCCAATGTGGTTGCACCATCAGTTTGTACAGGGCAGGCCCTGTATAAATGTTGTTCCTGTTGGTCTTTGGGGGTTTCTGTGTGGCAATGTGGCATGCTTGCACTGCCACAGTGCCACTTGTTGTTGGGTATGCCACTTGTTCTCCTAGCAAACAAGTACCTCCCAAGATAGTTCACTTTCCCTGAGATTCTCTGGGAGAGTCTGACTGCTGGGTGCTGCCTGCTTGCCTGCCTTAAGTGCTGCTGGCAGGGTTTCCCCATTGGAAACAATGGAGGTAATGGGGGTAACCTGTTTGGGTGCCCATAGAATTGGGCCCACTGATTCAATTGCTTTGGGACATGGGGGTTTATGTGGGGAGAGGCTCTGAAGCTACCCTGAAAATTTGGAGCCTCTCCCTCAAATCTCCTCCCCCTCAGAGCCATTAACAGCACTGTGGGAAAAAGTAACTTGTTTTCCCACCATAGAGAACAATGGAGGGATGGGGGCAACCTGTTTGGAGACCTGTAGAATTGAATCCCGTGGTCCAATATTCTTGAACCCTGGTGGGTATCTTGGGGAGAGGCTCCAGCAGCTAACCTGTGAGTTTAGAGCCTCTCCTTCAAACCCACTTCCCTCCGGCCCCCAGAACATACCCTATGTTTTTGCCTTTGACTTCAATGGCCCATAGGATATAATGGGGTCAAAACTGACATTCGGCTGGCCGAAAGACTCCCGAATCGGCTGGTACAGCCAAAACTGACATGCGGGAGTCTTTCTGCCAGCCGAAATTGATTCTGTCCAATTTGGCCAACTCCGAATCGGGCCGATTTTTTTTTTTTTTTTTTTTTGCACACCCCTAGTCTAAAAAGTGGTCACATGTGCAGAAACTCACTTACTTTGGGGTCTAGTAAAACAGAGTCTCTTTGTTGCATGTGCTTTAAATGTGTGTGTGGGGGGTCTTGAGAGAAGAGGGAGAACTGTGTTCTGTGTAGTTTTAGTGCCATTATCTTCAATGACTGCTCCCCAGATCTTGGAATTGGATGTCTATTGAAAAGAATGATGCCAGCAGTGAGCATGCATGGATGCTCATCTACTTCATGGTCCAGTAAAACAGACTCCCTTTGTTCCATGTGTTTGCAATCTGAGGGTTCTTGAGAGGAGAGGGAGGACTGAGTTCTGTGCAACTGTTGTTATTATTATTTTTAATTATTGCTGACCCTCTAATTGGCTGTGTTTTGAAAATAATGATCCTGAATATCCAGAACCTGAAAACACCACACAGATTTCTAACCCAAACCCTACATGAAATGAAGCACTCATGGTCTAAATTTCTCCGCCAAAGCCTGTATCCAAAACTGTAACAATTTTATTCTTGGCACATACCCCTATTGCTTGGGAGAGTTCTGAAAAGAATTTTCACTTCAACAGCTGTGGAAAAATGCATTCGATTTGGAAGTTTGACTTGATAAAACCTCCCCACTGAGTTTAAACAGTTTTTCTCTGTCCTAGCCAGAGGAAGGAGGGGGAATCAATTGCTCTCAAGGCTCATCAAGTACCAACCATCAAATCTTGGGAAATACTAATGACTGAAGACAGTGAGATGGTTAGCTCACACCTTAATTGTGAATCTGACACATATAAGGAGCACAGAGAATGTTGTGTCCGCAGATAGTCACTAGCCTTAGTCCAAGCTTGGTCTGGGATAACAAAATGGCATAGGATCCTAGGCTCACCAATAGGATCCCTGGAGGGAATTCAAACCCACCAGTAGTAAGAGGGAGGCAGACTAGGAAGGGTTTGGGGGGCCTATAAATTCAGGACTGGGGTTGTTGTTGTGTAAGTGTGCCAATAAACAGAGCTGATCACTATGCTGCATCACTGAGTCTTCCTGCAATGAACCCAGTATGCAATAGAGATTTAGTGGTGTGAGGGACTATATTATATTTCCTTGGAGGTATCGGGAAAGGATTCTTTGACCCACAAGCTGTGGGCAAATGGAGAGAATAAAATCCCTTGCTAAGAAGGAAAAGGAGTTCATTTTGGATGGTCCATACTGAGGAAAGGAACTTTCACACCTGAGCTCCAGCTGAGGGCTATCATTGCCACTTGGAGCAGATGAATGACTGGCCAATGTCTACATTACAGCCACATGTACAACAGACATTTTGTTTGGAATGTATTAATGAAACAGATCAACAAAGACAAAATTATACCAAGAGAGAACCTCCTACTACAAGATAGGCTCAAATGAAACAAAAGCAGAACACCACTGGTGGTTTCATACAGCTCTCAGCTCAAACCTGTTCAGTGCATCATCCTATGTTGGACAATGATACTTCTCTCACACAGAATTTGGGAGGCAAACCTTTTCTTGGCCATGGACAGCCTTCAAACCTCAAAAAACTTCTCACTCACAACAATGTGCTTCCAAAAATGGGCATGGACTCTGGGAGCAGGCCCGGCAACAAAACAAGATGTCATCTCTGTCTCCATATTCTCTGTGACAACACAATCATCAGACCTAATAACACCAACCATATTAGCTCTGGTTCTTTCATTTGTTCATCTTCAATATTATATATGCCATTGTATGTCAGCAATCCCTTCCACTCTGTACATAGGACAAACAGGGCAGTCCCTACACAAAAGAATGAATCAACATAAACATGACATTAAAAATCACAGCACTCAAAAAACAGTGGGAAAATATTCTAATCTTCCAGGGCATTCCATTGCTGACCTACAAGTGGCAGTCCTGAAACAGAGAACCTGAAAGGGGAAGATTACAACACATGACTTCTGAGAGGGGAAGCTGAGAGGGGAGATTACAACACATGACTTCTGAACTTGAGTTTATTCACAAATTCAGAACAATGAAACCATCCTCCCAAGGGCTGAATAGGGACATTGGATTCTTCTTTCCTTACAGATGCTAATTTTCTTCCCCAAAGTATTTTTCCTCTGCTCTAATCAACCTGATTATAATGTGCATTTTTACATCTTGACTCCTTTCTTTGCAACATCTCTCCCACCTTCTGACTGGAGTATAAGGATGCAGGGTTCACCATTACAACCTGATTATGACAAAGGGAACTTTGAACTGAAAGCTTATACTGCAAAAAATCTTGTTGGTCTCTAAGGTGCTCAAATTTAAATATTTTTGTTGATTCCTACCTCTGCACCCAAGGGGGCACCTCCCATGGCCATGGAGTCCCTTCAAGTCCAAAAAGGGAGGACCGGTCCTGGCAGCTGGGGTCCTCACAAAATGGGATGAGGAGAAGTAGGAGTCTCAGAAAGACAGGGGATGGGGTTATCAGCACCCCACAAGTCCCTCTGTCAGTGTGGGTGTCGTCTCTCAGCCCCCCTGGGCTGTGGGGTTGCTTTGCTTCTCTCTCGCTTCACCTTTGCTTTCCCCTGGGCTTCCATGCCAACTACTCCTCCCCAACTTCTTCTTCTCTTCCCCCTTTTATCCCCAGCTTCACTCCCAGCACTGCCCACTTTCCCCCGTGCTCCTTTCTGGCCTCTAGCCCCACCCCATGATATGCTGAGATACTCTCCTGGTGTCTCGGATATGGCTGGGCCCGGGTCTGCAGCCAGTCAGATCCACGGCTGGGTGAGGCTGCCTCCTTCACTACTCAGGTGGGGAGGCGGGGTGTCATCAGGCCAGTCCCTCAGGGCCATCTCTTGTCTTGCCATGCTGGTGCCTCCCTGTCAGTGTTGGAGCTGGATCCTTGGACCTGGGGCTATGCGCACCAGAGCAAACTCAGCACTGTTGCTGCCCCAGCAGTCAGGTCATTTGCACCCGCTCTTCCTTTGCTGTGGTGCCCCGCTCCTCCGTTCCCTGTTCCCTGGGTCTCAAAGGGTGAGTGGGGTGTTGCAGGGGCATCCAGGGGGTGGGGGGCGAGTCCCAGCACTCCAGGGCTGGGACAATTTTGTTCTGTTCTTTTGCACGTTATTGCAACAATTTCACCTTTTCTTTTTAAGCTGCGGACTGGAAGGTCTGTAATTCGGCAGTTCAAGACCCTAGTGCCGCATGACAGAGTGAGCTCCCATCTCTGGCTCCAGCTCCTGCCAACCTAGCAGTTTGAAAGCAAGAAATTGCAAGTAGATAAATAGGTACCGCTTCGGCAGGAAGGTAACAGCATTCCACGTGCCTTGGCATTTAGTCATGCTGGGCACATGGCCACAGAAATGTCTTCAGATAGCACTGACTCTTTGGCTTGGAAATGGAGGTGAGTACCACCCCCCTAGAGTCAGATTCGACTGGCTTTCGAGTAAGAGAAACCTTTCCCCTTACATGTACTTACAACACTTTTAACATGGTGAAGTCTATCTGTATATGTTTCTGTAAAATATTTTTTAAAATAATATATTCATACCTGTTTCTAAATAGAGATTCATGCAGTTAGCCAAATCTGTGCTTTTGTATAGGGGCCATTATGCTAGCATTCAAAATGGATTGCAGTGATTTGGAATTACTCTACATTCATGAACACAGTATATCTACTTTACAAGTTAGTGTTCAAAACACCAAATATTACTTTTTTGGGAAGGCAGAAATACCCATGGATATTCATGGAAATAATTGAGAAACTTCCATTAATCTCTAATTAACAGCGATATCAATCAATTCATGTAACCTTCACATCATTGAGTAGTTAATACTTTATAGGTGATAAAATTGAGAACAGATGGGTAGCTGGAGATATGTATACATAATGTCTATGAAGGTGGAAGTAAAAAAGTCCAGGAACACAACTCATTAGAACCAGCTTGGCTTAATGGTCTAAATTCTCAGCCGAGTTTACTTTATTAAAAGGTAATGTGTACATTTGTGAAGCATATCCAAATACACATACTGGAGGAATCTTGCCTGAAACAATTTTTTCTATGAAGTTCAGTGACAAACCAATAGCACTGTATAAATGTTTCTCCATGCCCACTGTTTGCACCTGAAGGCTTCACTTAAGTGTATTGTACTTGACAGGCATATTTCCCCCTATCTCTGCATCTCTGTGCCAGTAAAATAAAACAAGTTACGTCACGTTTCTGCATGTCATGAGGCTGTTGGGATTGTAAGGCACTAAACAGATGCTTCCACAAAATAGACTCTGCAAGTAGCAGAAGAGAATGAACAAGAAGCTGGGTGGAGAGACACAAAATGAAAACCATGACCCTATTGCCTCTTTTTATGCTTTGAAATATTTCAGCCTCTCTCCATGTGGACTCTTGCACTAGTTAAGATGATCAATCCAGCTACTTTTGGCTATCTCCTGTCCAGGCTTGTCCCATCTTCCACCTCCAGAACCTGAGCTGCTTTTTAGCCTTTGCTTTGTATTTCAATTTTTGATTGTTATGGCCCCTGCTCTGTAGGATGGATTAGCAGGGGAGGTACAGAGTATTTCCTCCTTGTGAACTAGAAGGAAGTGCAAGGTGATGATGTTTCTCTAGGTCTGTTTTTTAAAATAGAGTGTTTTATGCTCGGCCCAAGGGAGCCACAGCAGTACCCCTGCCCCCTACAGTCCAATTACCTGCACTAGTGACTAACTTTGAAACTATTTGCCTTAGAGTTTTTAGAGCAAGAGATGTTCAGATGTGGTTTGTCATTGCCTGCCCCCGTGTAACAACCCTGGATTTCCTTTGTGGTCTCCCAGCCAAATACTAACCAGGGCTGACCCTGCTTAGCTTCTGCGATATGAGAGAATCAGATCAGCTTCGACTATCCAGAAAAAAGTGGCTGATGTCAGATCAAATAAATGTCTTCTTTGCTGCAAGTGCTGTGGACTTGACAGAGTGGTGAGGCAGTTTTTCATCCTCCTCCAGCCAGGAACACATGACAGCATGCATAGGATCAACCAAATCTGCATCCTTCTCTCTCCTTTCAGTTCCTTGATGCATGCACTGCTCATGGCAAGGCTTTGCCAAATGATGCACAATATGGCATGAGCCTTGTTTGAAAACAAACAAAACAGGTTCTAACTGTCCAAGAATGATTCATACTGTTTCATCCTTATCTGCTGTAGCTATAGCAACCATAATTCAGCTAAGATTAATTAAACGTATTGACAGGATGTAGAGGTAAGATGCAATGACTCATTCCCAATTTTCAATGACTCATTTGCAGAGTATCAACTGGAAATTACCCTGATTCTGAGCATTACATAAAATGTTTATAATGTCTCCTGTTTAGCCTAATATACTATTTTTTCATGTGATGTGGCTCCAAAACTATTTCAGTCTGCTCACCCAGCATACAGTTGACAAGACCTTAGCAGCTGTGAAACCCACCATTTGCCCTCTTGATCCTTGCCCATTGTTGCTAATTAAAGACTGTGGTGATGTGGTAGGGACCTCTCTGAGGGGGATTATCAACTTGTCCTTATCGATGGGGACCTTTCCAGGGAGCTTAAAAGAGGCAGTGGTCCACCCTCTCCAAAAAAACCATCTTTGGATCCTATGGTCCTTGATAACTACTGCCCAGCATCTAATCTACCATTTCTGGGTAAGGTAGTGGAGAGGGTGGTAGCGATACAGCTCCAGGCTTTTTTGGAGGAGGCTAATATCCTGGACCCCTTCCAATCTGGTTTTTGTCCTGCCCATGGAACAGAGATGGTGCTGGTCATCTTAGTGGATGACCAGAGGTATGGGCTAGGGTGTCACCAATATGTGGATGACACCCAGCTCTATCTACTCATGGATGGCCACCCATACTCTTCTTCTGAACATCTGGACAGGGCATTAAAAGCCATGGCTGGATGGTTACAACAGAGCAGACTGAAATTGAATCCATCAAAGACGGAGGTCTTGCACCTAGGTTGCGGGGGAATGGGATTGGGTATTAGGTTCCCAGCCTTTGATGGAACCCCATTGGTGCCAGTGCCGAATAAAGAGCTTAGGGGTGTTCCTGGATGCCTCACTAACTATGGAGGCCCAAGTCACTGCCACCGTCAGTTCTGCCTTTTTTCATCTGAGGCAGGTCAGGAAGCTGGTCCCATACCTTACCCCCCCATGATCTGGCTGCAGTGACCCATGCAACAGTCACTTCCAGATTGAATTACTGCAATTTTCTCTACATGGGGCTTCTCTTGGCTCTGCTCTGGAAGTTACAGCTAGTACAGAATGTAGTGGCAGGGATACTGATGCTGCTGCCTGTGTGGGCACATATCTGCTCGGTGCTGTGTGATCTGTACTGGCTACCTATTGAATTCCAGATCCATTTCAAGGTGTTGGTGCTCACCTCTAAAGCCCTATATGGCCAGGGGGCTGCATATCTTCAAGACCACCTTGACCCATATGAGCCCCATAGAACATTATGCTCCATGAACTAACACCTCCTGGTAGTCCCTGGCCCTCGGGATATCTGGCTTGCCTCAACTAGGGCCAGGGCCTTTTGGGCCCTGGGCCCTGCCTGGTGGAATGAGCTACTGTATGAGATCAGGGCCCTGCGGGACCGGCTACATTTCCGCAGGGCCTGTAAGACAGAGCTCTTCTTCCAGGCCTTTAGTTGAGGCAGTGGGCATCCATTTGATCTGGCCTCCCCTCCAGTGATTGCAGTCCCCAGAAGTCAGGCGGGACCACAATACTATCCATTCAGGCATGTTATTGTCTTAGTTTAAGATGCTTTATTGATTTTAATCAGATTGTTATGATGTGTTTTATTTTTTTTACTGTAAATCTACTCTATTTGCAGATCTTAACTGTAAATTATAAATGGTTTTAATTGTAAATCTACATTATTGTAGACATATATGCTGGTACCCACCCTGAGCCTACATTGTGGGGAGGGTGGGATATAAGTCTAACAAAATAAATAAAACAGGAGGTTGTGCTGGCATGGTTGGAATTGCCACAGATAGAACATATACATAGGTTGTTTTTCAAACTTGTACATTAACACACACATACATTGAACATTGAAGTTCCAGTTCTAAATTGTATAACTTTGAAAGAAATCCCATCTAAATGCTATTCAAACAGGTTCCAATGCATAGGCACCATGACTGTGCATTTAGGATTTGTATGAAAGAGCACCTATAGTAATAAAAAGACCTAAAAAGAGAGTTCATCTTCAGTGATGCAAAGAATAACTGAATCATACTAGTTAATGTGATGAAAGTAACAAGTAGATTGTTAAGGTTTATTTTATTTTAACAAGTGCAGCCACTAGGGCAGTGATTTCAATGGGAAGACCAGTTCATAATGCAAGAGCTTTTAAACCATTTCCCCTTCATACTAATTTCCCGCTGGAAATCATAAACCCAAAACTGCTTCATTGGGAAAAACCTATCTATGCAATCTATTGAAAGGACATAATATGTAGTTCCACTGTTAATAGGGTGATAAACATGTATACAGCCCGAAGCAATTTAGAGGAAGGTTAGGGAAGGTAATCTAAGAGCCCATCTATGTTCAGCTGGAAACAAATCCTGTTGAATTCACAATTCACAAGTGAGCATACGAATTGCAGCCTAAAGTCAGATTCAGTAAGGCAGAACCAATTTTCTTTTAAACTCTTCAAGCTATGGTAAACATGTTTATGTTGCTTCCATGTTTGTTCTGGAACAGTAAGACCACAGGATACCTGTGGAAGACCTGGGGCTCAAAGAGATTTTTTTTACAACCAACTAGCTATGTATCTGCAGCTGTACAGCTGACCTGTAAAAGTAAATATACAAGTGCCACGTGCTGTCATTATTTTCTTTAGTCTAATTTGAGGATGCTCTTGTTTATATATGAGACCAGGGAATCCCCTGGTATGATAGCTCATCTTGACTACAGAGATCAGTTCCCTTGGAGAAAATGGATGCTTTGGAGAGTGGACTCTGTGGCATTGTAACACAGTGAGGTCTCTGTCCTCTCCAGGCTCCACCCCATAATCTCCAAGTGTTTCCTGACCTGGATCTGGCAGCTCTACTCCTCATCTCCTTCTGGTGGCTCAGGGGACCTGGCAGTGGCAACCCTATTTTCAGAATTTAACAGATAGGCAGGTGCAATAGTTCAAATCCATAGGCACCCTAATTGAACAGATAAATATAGGGGGCTATAATTAGGAAATCAGTGCTTAGAACTGAAGGATAAAATATAGCTATAAAGAAAGCAACCATTAGTTGTCCTGTCGTGAGCACAAAAAGTACACACAAGGAAAAGAAAGGGGCATAAATGTTTAAATAAATAATTACTTGGTTTTGTAATTGTCAATAAATCTCATTCTAGTTATTTCAGAATGGTTGTGGTCACACATCCTTGAGTTTGGGGCATATTCAGGCCAGTGTATGTATCATGGAGTTATTAAGACAAAGAAGAAAGAAACTGAATACAGTAAGAAGACTCTCACCTCACTCTTTATTAAAACTTATGATTTAGCAATCCCACCCTTGGAATGTGAATCCCAATCAATAGGTTACAAGACTACAAAAGCAATTAGATCTGCACAATTAAAGTTGTGCAAGGCTTTGATGGGTGTCTTGCAGACAACCGACTGGCCAGCTGTTCAACATGCCAATTGAACATTCCACAAAAAGAAATGCCATCTGACTAGCTCTCTCCAAAACATTTATGGTATTAGATGATTGCTTATGGACAAGCAAAGTAATATACATTAGCCCTGGGCTAATTCTCTGGCTGCCAAAAAAAGAGTTTTCCCTTTTAAAATGCAAAGGCAGTATTAAGGAAGTGAAACAAGATTAAGCAAAATGACACAAAAAGGGATTCAGAGATAATGTATAGAATCATAGAATCACAAAGTTAGAAGGGGCAATACAGACCATCTAGTCCAACTCCCTGCTCAATGCAGGATCAGCCTAGAGCATCCCTGACAAGTGTATAGAATCATAGAATCACAGTCCACTCATATGATTGCCAACTAACTACAGGAAATTGACATATCTGCTTGGTGTGTAATCTGGGTGTTAGAAATAAGGGCAAGTTAACGGCTTAGGGCCTCCTTTCTTAGAGCCCCCTCCCACTCACACACCTGGCTTTAGCAAAGTAACTATTTATTACAATAGGGAAAACACAATTTTGCACACACAGTATGGTACTCCCCACTCCCAAACTCCTTCCCCTTCCCAAATCAAAGGCCCAGTAGTCAGTGTCCTGGAAGTACTGTTTTCTTGTGGAAGCTGGTCCAGCAACAGTCCTTGAGAAGCAGGCCTTCAGTGTGAAGGAAAGTTCTCAGGGCCTCCTTCCTCACCATCTAAGAGAACAGATCAGCTTCAGTTCAAAAATAGATGGTCTGGGGGCTAAGTTCCTCCACATGAAGTAAATTCCATTAGGGGAGCAACCACACCAGACAAAAATTTCTTCAGCTGAGACTAGGCTTGCCAGTCCCCAGGTCGGGGTGGGAGTTCCCCTGGTATTTGAAGCTTCAGCCCATCACCAACTAGCTGGCCAGTGGGGGAAACCCACCCCCAACAGCCACACCCCATGTGACTTCTCCAATATGATGATGTCACCCAAAAGTGATGTCATCACACCGGGGATGTTGCATGGGGATGTTCTGAAGGCAAAACTCTATGGTTTTAAGCCAGTTTTACCATAGAGTTTTGCCCTCAAACCAGAGTATCACTATGTGACATCCCTGGCATGATGATACTTCTGAGTGATGTCACCAAGTCAAGGACATCCTGGAACACCCCCAAATCCCCCCACCAGAGTGACGAGGGGACCTGTCAACCCTAGCACAGCAATCCAGTCCTTGAAGAGAATAACAACTAGGCCTCATGCTCCACACCCTACCCAGTTTTTTTTTCTTCCACTTCTACAAACACTCCTCCCAATATGCAAACTGAGTAGTTTCATTGCTCCACCCAACAGCCTATATTCCTAAAGCTCTACATGTGCCTTTTACAACACCTTGATTTTCAGAATTCAATGCACAATGCTTAGAAAGGCACAGGAGCAGGTGCTTTTTATTAAAAAGCTGATGACTTCAATAATTCCACACCACAGATTACCTTCTAGGGCAAGTGTCTATAAGAGGATTTTTTAAAAAAAAAAAAAACTGAGTTTCTATGAGATCCTCTCATGAGATTCTAGGATGAGGTGGAGTCAGACACTTTTGAGAACTGTACTTTTTTCTTGCAGCAATAGAATGTATTCCATATCCCACAACCTACTTTATTGTTTAGGTGAAACAGAATGATATTCTGTTCTCTGACAAAACTTTTTGGAGTGGGACCAAGTGCATAAAAATAATTAAGTGAGCTTCTAAGGAAGATTCTCCTTCTTCAAGCTGCTCTTTGTTTCTGGTCATCCTTGCAATGCATAAAAATTAAGTTTAGGGGCAATTTTAATAGCCTCAATATAAATTTACCCAGAGACAATATTTGATTCAAGTTGGTAATATGGCTCTGCAGTTATTTGCAAACTTATATCTGTTTAAGATGGGTAGCTGTGTCTGTCTGTAGCAGTAGAAAAGCAGCTAAAACATCAAAAGCCACAACTTGGAAATGTTCAGATGCACCTACACTTGCATCATGGCATCAGAACTTATGGAAAATGTATATAATGGACTAAATGTATATAATGGACAAAAGGTGAATCAATATGAATCTCATCCATCTTGTTCTGATTTTGTTGAAGTTTCTTCCATTGTATTAGAGTATTTGGTGAGATTGAAGTGGTTCCAAAGAACTTAAAATCTTTAATTTTAATATAATTGTGTATAATTTTTTAAGATGTGATGTATGGTATTGCTTTGTTTCTATAGATTTGGTGTTTGAGAAATAGAATTATTTGGGTTAGTGTGGTTAGTAGTGTGTAATATAAGTATTGTTTATAAAATGTTAAATAAATAAAAAGAACAAAAAATTTGAAAAGAGTAATAGTCCAGTAGCACCTTAAAGACTAACAAAATTTGTTTAGGCTATGAGCTTTCGTGAGTCACTGCCCACTTCAGATACTTTCAGGTACCATCTATGATTCTTATGTCTGCTTGTAAAAGTAGGCCCTTTCTAACCCTAGTTCTAGTCCAACAGAAATTCACTAGCGGTGACAAGGTCTCTTTTCCATTCTAGGAAACCTGAAAGGCAGGTGTGCTGTTTTTGCCTGCAGAGTTAATTTCCAAGGTGCTACTTCTGCTCCCTTGCAGACCCCTGAGTAAGCTTCAAGTTCGGTTCAGGTTATAAGTCTTTTACAGAGAAGTAAAGAAAGATTAACTAAAGAAATGTCTAGCTGTGCATCATGGTACTGTTGGAACCTTGGAACTCTCTTTTAAATATAAGAAACTTGTTTTAATATCTAGATATTATTGCTTATAAGCTTACTTTTTTAGTTTTCCTGTTGTATGGTCTTATATGGTATGTTTTATGGTTGTAAGGGTCTACATACACACATGCATTATGAATCGTCCCCTCCCTTTTTTTTTACTACTACTACTACCACCCTTTTTAAAACTACTACTAGCACTTTTATGATTGGATTGTTTTAATTGTAATTCATGTTTTTAATGTAACTTATTTATCTTATGTAATTTACATGTTTTTATGCAAGCCACCCTGAGACAACTCTGGCTGGGAGGGTGGGGTAGAAATCCAAGAAATTAAATTAAAATAAAATAAAATAAATAACATATGGTCTATAGCTTGATTCACCTGCCATTATGAAAAGATGGATACACCAATATATGGAAATAATTACATGACATTAATTATCCCACAGTGTGTGAACTGATGAAGCAGGGTGAAATCTTTTCTTCTTTATAAAGGGGAGTAGCATCTGTGGAGGCAGATCTCAAGAGAATAAAGTATAACCAAGTGCTGTGCTTCACTGCTTGCATAACATGTTCTTTTTAGAATCAAAGTAATCTTTTAAATACTCATCATGCTGGAGCCATTATGTAAATGCTAGTTAATAATTGTATGCATGACTTAACCTTCATTTAGAAGCACATCAACAGTTTGCATGCTGTAGAGTATCCTATGTACCTTCGCCTTTCTCATTAAAACATCTGACAATTACCTTAACAATCTTTCTTTGCAAATATCTGTTACACCAAAGAATGCATTAATTGGGATTTTAAAAAAAAGAATGAACCAAATTCTAAACTCCTTTCAGAATTCTTTTTATGTACTAGAGTAAGTTTACCATAGTCTAAAACACAGTAATGCAGGTGTAGGTCAGAAAACACCAAATATTTTGTAGGTGATAGTAATATGCTATTAAAAATAAGGATGGACCTAGAACCTTGGAGGACAGGACAGGACATGTTCTCAATGCAAGAGATCTCAGATTCAGTTAATGGCATATTCAGTTAAATTATCTCAAGGCCCACCTGAGACCGTGAGGACTCATTTTCAGCCTGACAAGACAATACTGATCTAGAACGGCCAATCGTCTGACTCAGCATAAGGCAGTTCCACGTATTCAGCACTGCATTTAATGGATTGTATTTAGTTTATTAGTCTTACCACTGCACTACTAAGGACCTATCATGGCCATGTATGTCCTTTTTGTACTGAAGTTTTTGTTTTCAAAATTGGTCACAAGTAACCCCACCCCCTTTATATCTACAAATATTAAAGAGGAGCATGTCACTCTTCACTGGCATGTTGGCTTCTCATCGATACAAGACACTGCAGTGGTGGAACACAGTGAGAAAGTGTGTCTTTCTCAGTGTAACTGCTCTTTGCTATAGTAGGAGTTGGCAATAAGGGTGTGCACAAAAAAACTGGGTAAAACAGGCCCCCAAAATATCAGTATATACTGATATTTCTGAATCCCAATATCCATATGTTATTGGGGTTCATGGAAAAATTGGTATTGCCAAATATATTTGGCACCATTATACTCCATGGGGAAAGTGATAATGGAATTGGAGCCTTTCTTTCTCCAGCCATACCTCTGGTCAGTTTCACTCCCTGCTGATCAGCTGGGGAGTGAAATTGACCAGTTGAAGCAGCTGGGGAAGGGAATATTCAGTGGGGATGTCTACATGCTCCCCACCCTTCCCCAGCCTGCCCACCTCTTGGGATTGGCTTCCCCAGGCGTCCCACTGCAGGGCTCCTAGGGAAGGCAAGGGAAGGCAGCTTGAACTGCCTTCTCTCCAAGCTTCAGCTTCCCCAGGCATCCCGTGGCCATGGGACGCTTGGGGAAGGCAAGGGAAGGCAGCTTGTGAACAGGGCTACAGTTGAAGCAAGATGGATGGAGGCAGAACAATGTAGCAACTTGGTAGTAGTGATAGCTGCCAATCCATTTGCCTCCACAGTTCCTTCACCTCACATTAGAACCCAAATGAAGGTTCACTATATTTGCAAAAACCAACCATGGTAGCAAACAGAAGCAGATACTATTAGGTCTGCTCAGTCTTGAGGCCACCAACCTACTTCCTTGGGCCTATTCCAGCCCAAGTATCAGAACTTCTGAAATAAATGTTGCCACTTTTGAGGGAGCTAGTAGAATCATATACTGAAAGTGCCTAGTCTTTGAAGAGCCCACCCCAACATGTTTCCTTCATGTTTTGATTTTTTTTTTTTTTTTGCTAGCAGTTTCCTGCATTACTCTCCCCACACACAATAGCCTTGCAGCTTCATTCATTAGCATCATGTACCAGTAAAATCAATTACTAAATTGTGTGGTTGTCTACTATTTGTGTAATGAGAAAATACCTCTGGCTCCATTTCACTATTATTTCCTCATCCTAGGCATACCAATGTTGTGAATTCTTTCTTCAGAAATTTTTCAGGGTTGTTTTGCCCTCAGATAATATTTGAATACGCATTTTATTTTGCTGTTCAATACAACACTTCATAGATGTTTGAATGAGTGCTGAGTCATACTCTATTCCTTGAGCTTGGAGGCTCATTTGGAGTGGGGGAGGCCCAGAACATGGCATCTGTGGTCAGACATTATTCTTTATGGACTTCTAAGCATTCTTGTATTGTATTTAAAAGTCATAGTGCTATATTTAAATGAATATGTAATTAAATGAGTATTAATCATTTTGTAAGTGGTAACCTGAGGCAAGCAAAAATGCACACAACTGGGTCTGTTTTGTTATGGAGTAATGGTGAGTGAAGAGAGAAATCTGGTAGCAAAGAGTTTGCTAGCTACCTGTACATCTGCCCCTAACTCAGTCAGATAGACATGATCTAATGATAATGTTTATGTGTATTGAATGAACATTATATATCAAGTGCATTTCTTTCTTATGGTTACATCTAAAAAAAAAAAGCTTAAAACCACTTACTGTCAAACAATTAATGGAAAGTGTTAAAATAAGTAATACAGAACAATAAATATAATGCTGCATTGGGCTGGTTGACTGATTCACTTAGGTATGAAAAGGGTTAGGCTTCTTTCAGTCCAGTGGAAAAGCTAAAATGTAAATGGACCTGTAATTTCCTAACCCTTGAGTGGGATGGGATTCTCAAGGACTGTACCAATTTACAAGGTTAGCCTTCCTTCCAATTTCAGGCACATAGGAGAAAGTGTTCCCATCCAGGAACAATGAAATATATTTCCAGATCAAATTTCTGTTCCCCATCCAGCTGGAATGAAATTTCATGGATTGTTACTGTCATCAAAGGGATCTTCCCTGCCAAATTATAGACAGGTAAGAGAAAGGGGCCTAATTGCCATGCTATTAAAATTCTTTGGAAAGTGGCAAACTGAGTTATGGGGATTATGATCCTCCCATATGTAGAGATGGGCATTAACTGGGAAAATATGGTTTGTTTCGGTTTGTGGGTCAAGGCATGCCCAGTTCATGAGCCACAAACTGTCACAAAATTTATGTGTCAAATGAATCAGTTTGGTTCATGTTTGTGATGTGGTAGAATGACCCCCAGCACACCAGAGATACCATCTTTGCAGGGGAACTCCAGCTGATCCACCTCTAGTGGCCCTCCAAGTCTGGTGAGGATTGGATATCTGGGGTCCAAGTTATGCCCCCTCCGAAAGTGCCCCCAGGAAAGTGCTTTCTGAGCAAATGAGAGGTGCAGGTTCAGGATGTTCAGGAGTGTATAGAACAGACCTCATGCAAGCTAGAGACATCAAACTTGCAGGGGATCTCCCCCAATGTACCTCTATATGCTCTCCAAGTTATGTACAGATTGGACTCTGTCCCCCGACCCAAGTTATGCCCCCCCAAAGAAGATGCCCCCAGGGAAGTGTTTCTGGGGAAACTGTCAGGTGCAGGTTCAAAAATGTATAGAATGAGCCCCCTACAAGCTACACACACCAAACACATTAAGAACCTCAGCCTGCTACCTGCTCCTCTACACACTTTCCAACCTGGGTCCCAGTTACAGATGCCCTCAAAAGATCTCCTCATGCTCTCTCTGGAAAAGACAGCTGATGCTACAGGAGTGTATGGAACAGCTCAAAACAAACCAGTAACACCAACCTCACAGGGAAAATTCACCTGGGGAGATCCCCCTCCAGCCAGATATGGAAAGCAAAGCAAACATCCCCCCTACATTCATGGCCTCCCAAATGCTGGCTCTGAAGGACAGAAGGGCAGACACCCCTGGAATTTCAACAGGAGCTCCCCAAAGTAAACCCATGGCAGCTTGGTGCGTACCCTAGCAATACAACACAAGCAAGGGAAGCATGCCCATATCTCTCAGAACCCTTCTCTGAGCTGAACCACACAGGTCCAGAGCACATCCATCTACTGGAATATATTTTTCTATGCAGCAAAGGAATGTAAACAAACTTTGAGCTGGCCAGGCCACTCCCGACTCTTCAAAGGCAGGTTCTGAAGGACAGAAAAGCAGACATCCCAAACATAAAACATAAAATTGTTTTTAAAATAAAAAAAAAAATAAAAAGGCAGACATCCCCAGAACGCCAACAGCTTGAATTAATATTCAAAGTTAATACTATCAAATTGCTGATTTATATGAAAACTGAACCCCTCATCCTGTCACCTCACTGTTTTGTTCAAAGTCTGAATTGGGCAACCTATCTGCCCATTAATGTCTACCAATTTGCAACGTTGAGCCTCGTAGCTCTCCATGGCCTCTTCAGACTCTCCTGAACAGTATCAGCTCCCATCCCTAGTATTTTGGGAGCTGATTGCACTCTCTCCATTTCTAAATAAAGAAGACTCCAAACTTTTGTGGGAGGGGCATGTTTGGAGACTGGGCTCCCCACCAATCAGGTAAAAGCAGGTAAAATTCTGCTCTTCCCCTGTAATGGCACTTGCTGTCTGGAGCTGAATCCCAAGATAAGATAAGCTGATTGCTTTTGCAGTAAGCAGGAATTTTTGAACTCTTTCAGATTGGCTGAGAAAGGTGTGGGTTTTTTTCCACATTCACTTTGCCACTTTGTCAGAATCTGATGTTCCAATTAGATCTGGTTAAGACTGGTTAGGGATTGGTTAGAACAGTGCATGCTTTTAAGTTAAAAGACTATGGCAAGCATTCTAAGACATGTTATGATGCACGATGGCTTCCCAAACTGGTCTTTAATGGCTTACCAGTCAGGGGGGTTGGAGATGGGTCCCCTTGGGAGTGTGGCTTTACCAGTCAAACTCTAGTGTTTGCCAGCATGGGAGGAGCTTCCTTTGTCATACCTTAGTATGCAGGCCAGGGAAAAAGATTGCTAGATTAAGGCCACCTTGCACTTGAAGCCAGGGTGGAATTGCCCATTAATACTAGTATAGAATCATAGAGTTGGTAGGGACCACCAGGGTCATCTAGTTCAATCCCTGCACAATGCAGGAAATTTACAACTACCTCCCCCCACACTACCCCCAGTGACTCTTGCTCCATGCCCAGAAAATGCAGCTCCCGAAAAAACCCTCCAGGATCCCAGGACAAACTGGTGTGGAGAAAATTGCTTCTTGACCCCAAAGTGGTGAACAGCATTTCCCTGGGCATGTAAGAAAGGGCCATGAGAACTAAGCACTGATGCAACCCTGCCTGCCCTCCTTCTCATGATCTGCCTAAGTTTACAGAATCAGAAGTGCTGTCAGATGGCCATCTAACCTCTTTTTGAAAACCTCCAAAGAAGGAGAGCCCACTACCTCCTGAGGAAGCCTGTTTCACTGAGGAACCACTCTACCTGTCAACCTGTCAGGAAGTTCCTCCTAATGTTTAGTTGAAAACTCTTTTGATTTAATTTCACCCCACTGGTTCTGGGGCAACAGAAAACAACTCTGCACCATCCTCTATATGACAGCCCTTCAAGTACTTATCCCAGTAAGCAGCTGCCTAGTAAGGGTTGGGTACTAATGAGGTTCAGATCAGTTTAATAAATAGATCCCAACTGATCTCTTTGTTTGTGTGTGTGGCATATTTATTTGGGAGGTGGAGGAGGAAATACCTTTGTACACAGGGCTCTTCTTGTAGCAGGAACTCCTTTGCATATTAGGCGACACACCCCTAATGTAGCCAATCCTCCAAGAATTTACAGTAGCCCCTGTAAGAAGAGCTCTGTAAGCTCTTGGAGGATTGGCTACATTAGGGGTGTGTCGCCTAATATACAAAGGAGTTACTGCTCCAAAAAGAGCCCTGCTTGTACATTACATGATCATGGACACACCACAACCCAGTAAAAAGATAACACTTTAACACATTATGTAGCCAGTTACAGGATCGCTCTGTCATGATGCAGGAAGGAGGTATGTGGTTGCCTAGAGAATACCACATCTTTTTTCTGAAAAATGAAATTCCCATTTGGCCATGCCAGAATATGCTTGCACAAATTGTTTGAGATGGGACATTTCAGCTACCCCTACCATTAACAAACATTTAGTCAGACAGCTGTGAAGGGCAGCGGGACACCTGCAAGTCACTTGTGAAAATGTTTTAGGTATTTGTATATTGAGGCAAACAGTAGATGGAATGGGGAGGCAGCGACAAAGACAGACTGGGGAAAGCTGTATGAGAACATGTGGGTATGATTAGCTTTTCAGAATGATAGCACATATGCAGATTGTTCAACAAGTGAACAGTTTGTTGAATATTTGACAGTATTGATTTCAACTGATGGACAGTCTGTGAATCGAACTGGCAGATGATTGAATATCTCTGCTGAACACCAACATAGGTCCTTCATACATTGCATTTCTCTCTCTTTTTTAAAGCATTTTCTTCCCACCCTTACAGAACATAACTTACTTCTCAGCACCCATTGACAAGCTGGTGGGTGGACTTGCTTGGAGAAATTAAATGTGTCACATAATAAGCTAAGACACAGGAAGTTGTGGAGCTAACTTCACTTTGCCTGCATGCTCTGTTTTATGGGGGAAACCACCCACCCTGCACTCGATTGGTGAATGGGAAGACTCATAAGCAGCTTGTGTTATCCAAAATGAGCCCCAAATCCAGCATGGACATATGAGCATCCTCACTCATGCAGGACCTGAACAAAAATTCCAGACCAACATGGAAGTCTATTGAATACACAGATTGGGCTATAGTTTAATATTTCTGCCCCTGAGAGAAAGGGGGAAAGACACATATTTAAACAGAGCAATTGTATCGTACTAGCTGAGACACCGAAAAGTAAAGTAAAATGATAGTGATATAAGACAGTTAGATTGAACTATTTAGTGACAAAAATACAGTAGCTATTTATTTACAAAATGTATATTCTCCTTTTCTCCCCAATCTGTGCCAGCAAGGCAGTTAAAATTTAAAAGCAGAGCATTATAAAAGCATATGATAGAACTTAAAAGTGCATCATAAAGATTAAAAGTAGAGCATTTTAAAGCACATTATAAAACCAATTAAAGCCAAAACTAAAATACATATACAAAACACAGAAACATAAATTAAAAATTAGGGGAGGACGGAAGGATCATTGAGAGGAATCTTAGATAAAACAAATTCTGGGCAAAGACAATGATAGAGGGGGATAGATGAATACCATTGGGAGGGATTTCTATAGTTCTGGTGTCACAACTAAAAATAATCTATCTTGAGTTGCCAACTGCCTAACCTCAGAAGATGGGGGCTCCTGAAGCAGGGCCTCAAGAAGTGATGGTAGCAGTGGGGTAGGTTTGTTTGGGAGCAGGTGGTTCTTAAGGTATGCCAGTCCCAAGCTGTAGAGAGCTTTAAAGATCAGCACCAGCACTTTGAATTGGGCCCAGAAACTAATTGGAAGCCTGTACAGATAGGCCAAGACTGGAGTGATATGTTCCCTATGACTCACATCAGTCAATATCCTGGCTGCAGCATTCTGTACCAACTGAAGTTTCTGAACTCCATGGGCAATCCCATGGAAAGTGCATTGCAGCAATCTAAACTGGATAGGGTTGCCAGTCACCAGGTCCCAGTGGGGATTCCCCCAGTTTTGGGGGCTTCAGGCTGCCATTGGCCAGCTGGCCATCAGGGAAACCCCAACCCAAACAGCCACAGTTCTGTGCAATATTCCTGATGCAATGACATCACCAGGAAGTGACATCATCCTATTGGGGGTGTTGCATAGGATGCTCTGGTTTGAGGGCAAAACTCTATGGTAAATTTGGCCTAAAACCATAGAGTTTTACCCTGAAACCGGATCATCACCAATGCAATTACTTCACTTTCGGGTGATGTTGTCACATCAGGGACATCCCAGAACACCCCCCCCATCCCCCTGCTGGCATAGCGAAGGGACCCGGCAATAGTGGTCAGATCTTTTCATCCCTGAAAAGGCTGCAGCTGGTTAACCAGTCAAAGCTGATAAAACACACTCCTCTTTATGTCCACCAACAATCAGAAACCAAAGTGTGTTTTTCCTTTTTGACTTTTCCAAAAAAAAAAAAAAATAGTCCAGAGGAAAAGATAAAGATGTACGGATTTCCCCCAAGGAATGAAAAAAATGAAAAGGGAAGAAAAGAGAGGGAGCTTGGATAAAAGGAAACTGGGGGATCCCTAGCAAGGACAGGAATGGGGAGAGGGGTATAGGAAGCCAAAGACTATAAAGCCTGTTGGCAGGGGATGAGCCAAGTGGTAGGAAGAGAAGGAATGCCATGGAGAGAAAATTTAGAAAACAAGGAGGTAGAATGGGAAAAGCAACCATGCTTCGCTTACAGTAGATAAAAAGATACAGTTATTTAATTTCTAGAGTAGAATAAAGGTTCAGGAGAGAACCAACTACAAAACTGTGAAACTTGTGACTCTTTTTATGCATTTTACCTGGCTTCTAGAAGGTGGGCAAGTCAGGGAGATCTCAGATCTCTCAAAGGTACCTGCAGACTGATGCAATTGGTTGGAGTCCCTTGCAGGGTTGTTGGGATTAGAAAACCTTTTTTTTTTCCTTTGTGGAAGGAGGTGATGTAGAGGTGATACAATTCCTTCCAGGGTCTTCCCCAGCTCGCCTTCCTCAGTGGGCAATCCAGGGAAGGTGTGGGGGGGGGGACTCCAGGCATTTAAATACCTCCCTGACCCTTCCAGAGCATTCCCTAGCTCGCCTGCTTTGGTGTGGGGCAGGGAAGGCAGGGGGGCTAGCTCAGGGAGCAGCATACCCTCATAACTGAAGGGAGCGTGCCACATCTGCGGCTCAACTCTGGGGGGATTTAAACTTCCCTTTCATGCTTTGGTTTCCTCCTCACCAAGCAGCACAGCAATCTTTCCCTACTTTCCCGCCTGGGTTGCCAGCTCTGGCTTGGGGTATTCCTGGAAATTTAGAGGTGGTGTCTGAGAAAGGCAGAGTTTGGGGAAGGAAGGGAGCTCAGCAAGGATTTAATGCCAGAGAGTCCACCATCATTTCCTCTAGGAGAACTGATTTCTATAGTTGGAAGGTCCACAATAATTCCAGGAGAATCCAGGCCCTACCCAGAGGTGGCAATCCTAAACAAAACCTCTCCCTCATTTTCCAAAGTTGCATGGCATGTGATAGACTTCTGCAGTGGGGTTAAGCTTAGTCCAAAAACCTCTGCCTGTGTCCCTCCCCTTTCGCTACAGACATTTGTTTTGTCCTACAGTCAGGCTCATGCCTAATGTGTCCAGCACAGTTACATAAAATGATAACTCTCACCACATCAGTAATGTGATTCAGGCAACCATTTTGCATATGCTTGTCTTGTTCTGGTTGACTGGTTGTGGTCTCTTGACTCCCTGTCTCCTCTTGCTGCTTTTTCACCATCAGCAGGAAATGAGAATTTATAGATGGAAAATAAAATACAGAATAAGAACATAAGAACATAAGAGAAGCCAGTGTTGGATCAGGCCAACAGCCCATTCAGTGCAACACTCTTCACATAGTGGCCAAAAATACCAGGTGCCATCAGGAGGTCCACCAGTAGGGCCAGGACACTAAAAGGCCTCCCACTGTTGACCCCCCCCCAAGCACCAAGAATACAGAGCATCACTTGCCAGAGAGTCCCTATCTATACCTTGTGGCTAATAGCCACTGATGGATCTCTGCTCCATAGAATGCAGCTCTATATGTTGTGGAATTACCAGAACAGGCGTAGTCAATTCATATCTGGAAGTCTGAAGAAACGTCATTTGAATTATTTATCATTCTAAAGTTAACTAGGATTGGTCCAGCTCTGATTTTGTTTAGTTATATTCCAAATGCACCTGTATCACAGTATGGAGATTTTAGGGATGAAATATATTTCTCTCTTTTTCACCCTAATCCTCCATACGTCTTCCTATTAATATTCAACACTAAAGGAACTCCCTCATACACACATTAACCTCAGACCACTGCTCCTAACTCTCAGATTAATGGGCTAATGATATCAAGGTAGATTAAATTGTTCTCTAATTAATTATTATTTCTTTTATTATCTTTTTTAGATGGTACTAACTCAAAAGAATAAAATGTGCTTCATAACATTTAATTGTGTGTCATAATTAAGTCATTTCCAACAATGTGCCATCTCCAACAAGTGAGACTACTACTGTTAATTTAACATACCCTGGTGCCTCACACAGCTTTTTAGATGTTCTTCAAGACCTATTGGACACCAGCTGAAATATTTCAAAAGAAAGCCAGTCATCACAAACGTGAATAGTACTTATTGGATTTAGAAATAACAGTTTGTTCAATACACTTTGGCTATGCCTTAAGGTAAAATCAGTTCTAGGCTGAAGTAATGAAAAGATTAACTATCCTTCTGGAAACCATTTCCAGATGACCCAATATTTTAATATTTCTGCAAATGTGGGAAATTTGAACTGAGTCAAAACTGAGTTTGGACATGCTGATATGAAAAGCCAGATAACTTATAGATGAGGTTCAGATGTAGAAGCATGTGGAATGTGTGGTGGGGATGGGGCTTTTCAGTGATGCTGGGTTCACTTTTTACTCAGGGTGGGATGTTTGATGAATGTGCTATTTAAGTGCAGATGGGAGCTAGCAGAGGCACTTTTGATCATGTAGTTTGAAACACCTAGCCTGTGAATTATTGAGGAGGACATTTTTACACAAGTAATATGGAACAGTTCAGAAAAATGCTTTAATGATGGGGAAAGGACTGTGGTCTGTGTATGTATCATCTTCCTATTCTAAACTCTTCATAATTTAAAATGTCATATTAATACTAACTCCCCACCCAGATTTCTGCAGTCTTTATCCTATTACATGGTTTATGGGATGTACCTTCCTGTTGAATGTATTGATTTACACTGTGTAATCCACCTTGCATCTCAATGAAAAAAGTGAACTATAAATAATGTTGAAATAAATAAAGTCATCCAGTGATAATCACTGCTTCTAGGTTCGTAGTTGGCAGGACTGGTAGTATGAACATGTTTCACTCCTCTGTACCACACAGACCTCAGACTGGATGGAAACTGAGTGCTCTATGAGCATGCCTAATCTTATGGAAGTATTTTTTTTTACAGGTAGAGGAATAAAATGTGACCTCTTGTGATCAGGTGGCATGCTTGGTTCAAATGAAATATTTCCTGGATCACAGAGGGTTAGGGGTAAACTCAGATCTGGAGTGTTACACTAGAAAGATGTTTGAATTCTGGACTGCTGAGCAGTCTTCCTAACCATCTTATTGATCTGGAGGCATCGTTTTGTGGCCTTCATCCACAATCATTTCAGTCTACCTCTCACCCTCTTTCGCCAAAAAAGGACAAGGGTATAAATTTGTTACCTCTTTATTCATGCAGCCACAAAGTTACCAATCACATGGTTAATCAGATCCTGATCCAGCAGTGAACAGAGTCCCAAGCAAGGATCTTTTAAAATAAGTAAGGCTTTATCAGTTTGCACCCTATACTATTCATGCTCTTACTTCGCACATTCACCACAGAGTTAGTTTGGTTAGATCTTGAAGATAGGGTACCAAAGACTGTCCAGACAGGGGACACCTGGTAAGTCAGGTAGAACTCTGCCTCTGCCAGGCTTGATCCTCTCTTTTGTATGGCTGGTGATGCCAAGTTGTTCCGGCCCTTCTTTACTTGTCTTTACTTGCCAGTTTGGTGTAGTGGTTAAGTGTGTGGACTCTAATCTGGGAGAACCGGGTTTGATTCCCCACTCCTCCACTTGCACCTGCTGATGTGACCTTGGATCAATCACATGCTCTGGCACAGCTGTTCTTGGAAAAGAGCTCTCTCAGCCCCACCTACCTCACAGGGTGTCTGTTGTGGGGAGGGGAAGGGAAAGGAGTTTGTAAGCCACTCTGAGACTCCCTTGGGTAGTGAAGGGTGGGGTATAAATCCAATCTCCTCCTCCTCCTCTCCTCCTCCTCCTCCTCCTCCTCCTCCTCCTCTCCTCCTCTTCTTCTTCTTCTTCTTCTTCTTCTTCTTCTTCTTCTTCTTCTTCTTCTTCTTCTTCTTCTTCTTCTTCTTCTTCTTCTTCTTCTTCTTCTTCTTCTTCTTCTTCTTCTTCTTCTTCTGTTCCTTCTCTCCTGCCACCCAATGTGGGTGAACCTTACTCTTGTTCAGTAGCTTTGACCAATACCAGATATTCCCTGTGGACAATTCAGGTGGTTTTGACTTACAGTCCCACAGTTTTTGCTTTCAGGGACATTGCCTTATCTTTCATTCTGGTGTGTGTGGGGAGGTGTAAGAACAAAGCTAAGTACATGGAAAGATTAATAGCATTTCACTTGTCCTAGGTTAGTGCAACAATTTCAGGGTCAGAATGCAGGGGGTATTTCAGCCCTATTTCAGCACTTTTTCTTTCCCATTCACGCATAACCAAACATGCTATTTCTAAACTGCATTGTTTGCAACAACTTAGACTAAGACTACTGAATATACAAAATACACAGTATATATCCTGCAGGTCAAAGTAGCAAAATAGCTGATTACACAAAATATGCAGGAACACGTTACTTTTTGCAAACACAGCTGTGCAGGACAACTGTATTCTTGATTTTGTTAGCTTGGGAACAAAATATAAACATTTTGTAGAGCATTTCAAAAAGTACAAGCACACTAAGGTATCCACTTTATATTTCATATCTCACACCCACACATAAATCACAATAGTCAGTATCAATTACTGTCATAAGAATCATGTAGGGGCTTTGTCACCTATCACTTGGCATTTTTTCCTGTTCTGTTGTCTCATAAAAATCTCAAATGTGCAGAGAGGAGCTAGTTTTCTTATAGTTAATGGAAGTTTTGCATTGTGTAATGTGAAGTGTGAATATTTAAGCAGTTAACTTAATGGAAAGACCCTGGACAAGCAGACAGACAGTAAAGTAAAAATCATGACAAGTTTCCTGAGTTTCAGTTACATTCCTTGAAACACTGTAGAAGTTTTGGATTAGGCCTTTTTTTTGCCTCTTTTTGATTTTCAATGTTATTGTCATTGGTTTCAATTTCCTTCATTTCTCTTGCTGCCATTGATTGTTTGGGTTTTTTAAAATGTTAAAATGCAGTAATTTTAATGGGAAAATGCAGTATGAAGAATGAGAATGGTGCAAAAATGAAGATGTATAGATTTGTTTCTCAGAATGGAAAAAAATATAATCACAACAGCAAGATTCAAATCAAACAGAACAGATTTTGAAATTTAGCTTTATCCCTAGTAGGAGATGATGGAAGAAAGGAAAACTTCTACACTTCATAGAGGCAGTCCAGATATATTCAAGTAGGGATGGGCATGAACTGGGGAAATGTGGTTGGTTCGTGGTTCATGGCAGACTCATGAACCAAACTATGAACCATCATGAACAAAAAGGTTTTATACAAACTGAACTGGTTTGTGAAATTTATGATGCAGTAGAACACCCCCGCCCCAGCATGCTATAGGCAACAAACTTGCAGGGCAGGGGATCTCCTGATGACTCTCCTTTATCTGCCCTCCATGTCTGGTGAAGATTGGATTTACAGGGTTCGAGTTATAGCCCTCCAAAGAAGGTACCCCCAGGAAAATGCTTTCTGGGGAAATGACAGGTGCAGGTTCAGGAGGTTATATAGAATGGCTTATGTACAAGGGTTGAAATTAAATCAGAAGAGTTTTTGGCTAAACATTTGGAAGAACTTCCTGACAGAGCAGTTCCTCAGTGGAATAAACTTCCTTGGGAGATAGTGGGCTCTCCTTCTTTGGAGGTTTTCAAACAGAGGCTAGATGGCCATCTGACAACAATGTGGATTCTGTGAAGTTAGGCAGATCATGAGAGGGAGGCAGAAAGGGTTGCATCATGGCTTAGTTCTTGTGGACCTTTCTTACATGCTCAGGGAAATGCTGAATACCACTTTGGGGTCAGGAAGCAATTTTCTCCAGGCCAATTTGGCCAGGGATCCTGAGGGGGGGCGGTTGCCTTCTTCTGGGCATAGAGCAGAGGGAGGTATTTGTGGATTTCCTGCATTGTGCAGGGGTTGGACTAGATAACCCTAGAGGTACCTTACAACTCTATGATTCTATGAAACCAATCCCACATAGGCAGTTGTTCTGCCCACGGTCTCCCGTTTCCCCAACTGGTCTGATTCTCTCTACACCAGGCAGACAATGTCCTTGAGTTGTACAGCCTTAACTGCTACCAGTATGCTGGCATCCATGATCGTGTAGTCATAGATGATGTTGCTGCAGAGTCCTTATACCACCCCTGACACCCAAGTCATGGGAGGGTATATTAATGTAGGCCCTCATATGAGGCACCCACCAGCTAAGTCCCTGTGCTCATCTGGAGCACAGTGACTGGGTGGCTCAGAGCCTGAAAACCACCCCTGAAACCCAAACCCTGGAGGGTTTATAAATGTGGGCCCTCATCTGAGGCACCCGCCAGCTAAGCCTCTGTGTTCATCTGGACCAGAGAGACTGGGTGGTTTAGAGCCCCCATATCACTGCAATGTCCAAGTCCTGGGAGATACATTAATGTGAGCCCTCATACAAGAAATCCACCAGCTAAGCCCCACTGTTTGACAAAAGCAGAGAGACTCAGTGGCTCAGAGCTGTGAGTCCACCTATATCCAAACCCCAGCAGCAGAGAGCAGATTAAAATCAGGAAGAGTAGGGGGTATAAAATCTTGGTCCTCCACCAAGGCACTCAGTTAGCTAAGCCCCAGTGCTCATTATGAGCAGTGAGACTTGGTGGCTCAGAGTCCCGAGTCGACCTACTCCCAAACCCCAGCAGCAGAGAGCAGATCACAATCAGGAAGGGTGGGGGTATGAAATCTGGGTCCTCACTGTCAAGGCACCCAGTAACTAAGCCCCAGTGTTTGGCATGAACAGAGAGACTTTGTGGCTCAGAGTTCTGATTCCACCTGCCCAAACCCCAACAACCAAGAGCAGATCACAAGCAGAAAGCAATGAATCTGCTCTGCTTTTAACAAGCTCCTTGCCTGTCTCTCACCAACCAACACAAGAAAGGGTGGGAGAGGAGATGAAGCATTTTGAGCCCATGGAGCAGAACGGGGACTCTTTGACTGGAAGCCAGCAGTGCCTGTTAAGCTCTGGAGGGCTCCTATTGGTGTTTCCAAGGCTGGAGAATTCTGCCCCCCTCCCTGTTGACTTGGAGTTCTGTAAACAGTTTAATTGATCAGCGCCAGTCTGTCTCCATTCATGAACTGCCACAAACCACTATGAACAGTGCTAAAAGTTCATGAAAGTTGCAATGAACAAACCACAAGTGGCCAAGTTCATCACAAACTTTATTTTGTGAGCTGGTTCATGCACATCCCCATATTCAAGCCATTGACCATTTCAGTGCATGTTCAGATCAGAAACCAATATTTCAGAAAATCTCATTTTCTAGGTTTCCTGCAGTCCTGTTACACCATTCACTAAGTTAGTTATGTGAATCAATTTTTAATGTGTTGGATCCAAGAGCCGCCTTCCACTAAATGAGTTGCCTTGATGTAGCAGAGAGAGAAAGCGGTTCCCCTTTGGATCCAGTTGGTAGTAATTAAATATACCACAAGGAACTGGAAAGGAATATAGGATAATGAGAAGTGTGAGAGACCCCAGGTAAAGGTGCCATATCATTTGCTAAGTTATCAGTCCCATTCTAGAAGGACAGGAAAGAGGAGGCTTCCCAGTTGTGTTGCTAATAGAGATTTCTTTGCCTTTATGCCAGTTTATGCAAAATATGTTTGTTTCCCTTTCATGGCAAAACAGTAAGAAATGACTTGAATTTCAATTCTCAACACCCTTTGATTTCCCTGTTTGTAAAGCCTGTTGCTTTCTGGCCAAAAGTCAGAAATTATTCCTATCTTCTCACCTGCACACATAAATAGTGGCTTATCTAAATGGTTGCCTCCCATAGTAATCAGGCTTGTCCTTTCTGCCCCAAACATTTGTTTATTTCTTTGCCTCTTGGAAGCCCTACAAATTACAATAAATTGTGGCTTTATAACTCTGAGGTGACCTTGAAATGGAAGGAAAAAAACATAATGCAATGCCTTTGTGAGGCATCCCAAATTGGAGGAGAGGAGGATCACGGTTAGTATTCTTATCCTCATTTGGACTATCAGTAAAGGTAAAGGAGTATTGACAATCTGTTTTAGCAGTATTTTCATTCCTAGTTGTTTGTGGAGGTGTTTTCTTTCTTTAGATTCCCCTTTTTTATAGTTCACGTCACCAAAATTCCTACTTGTGTCTTCTAAGTATTCACAACAAAAGTCCAGAGATCTGTATCCCTATGCCATGTACACTATTATCTGAGATATGAGTCTCATGTTAAAGCTTATATAACTCTTTGGTGCGCATAGTAGTTGACTGTAGACTTAGGGCCAATTTGCATTTAGCATTTGCTCAGTTGTTTTACCAAACCCACACTGGTCCAGAAAAAGATGCAGTTCAAAACCACATTCAACTACTCCAGGCCAACACCATACTGGCTGCAGAGTCACCCCTGAATGGCCAAAAAATGGCCATAAATCTATGCAGACAACCACAATAAAACCAGAGATCAAACAAAGTGAAAGCAGCATGCAGTCTGGACACTGCCATAAAATGTGACACTCAATCAAAGTGAAAGTGACATGCAATGTAGATGGGGATTTCTGTTCCAGTGTGGGTTTGGTAAGACAGAGGAACAGATGCTAGATGCAGATCAGGCCATAATTGTTCTCCTAAGCTGTATTGTGGCTGTCTAGGCCCAATGGGGACAGGATAGAGGAATTTGTTTTTCTCTCCCATTGAATTCCACAGGAGTGTTTTTATGACAAGATTGTAGCTGGCATAATGTGTTTGGGGTGGAGGGGCACAACCCTGTCACTGCTCACCGCTGGCCCATATACCAGGAAGCTGTGCCAGGTTTATGCTGGTGTGATATCAGTGGTGTGCTGTTCCAGCATTTTTCTGTCTTATGTCTACATGGGACTTAACTGGAGTTCTAAGCATTTTAATCTTCCTAAGTTAAATCTATGTATTTATTATTTAGTTTTCAGTTCTCATCCCATCATTTCTCTGCTGAGCTCAAAGAGACATATATGGTGGTTCTCCTATCCCTTTAGTCTCCACACACTTTTTCAGAACCATATAGCAAAAAATCCTTTATGTGCATCTTGTGATCACTGCTAGATGAAATCACAAATGGCTGCTGAAGATTTCTGTCTTCTGAAAGCATCTTCTCTTTGGGAAAAAAGCCCATTAGAAACACAATCATTTGCATGGCACATGACATATGCCTCTCCTACAACAAAATGGCTTAGTGTAGTTTGGGGCTTGGAACAGTTTATATGACAGACTGATTATGGCTTTAGCCGAGCTGAGATTTGAAAGGTATGCAAATGAGTTATTTAAGTGAACATCCATTTGCTTATGGAAAAGCAGCATTACTATAAAACTGATACATTTGTTAGCAAATGGGTAGGCAGGCAATGTGAGTCTCACAAACCTTCGTTAAAGGAAACTGCTGAGCTCTCAAACAGCCATCCTTCAAGGTTTATAAAAACATTCATAGCTGGAATCTTGCTCTGGAGACATTGTAAAACATTTGAAAGTTCATCTGTTTTTTTGTTGTCCCTGCTTTGAAGTCAGAATGCTAAACTGGGAATAACAATTTAGCATTGCCTCTTATATTTCTTGCTACTGCATTCTGTGAATAAAAGATTTAGATTTGCATTTTTTGTTTCATTCCACTTTTTGCCCATCCCAAATTCAAACCTTTATTTCCTTCATAATAAATTTTGAATTCAGAAGGATCCTGGTATTCTTGTATCTTCCTTTTGGTTGCTAAAATCATAATCAAGGTTTCTTTTACTGTTCCTGTCTGGCTACTGGATATGTAACATGGGAATGTGTCTCCCACACAAGTCCCTAAACTCAAGAGAGAGCCATTAAGAAGAAGAGGAGGAAGAGATTGGATTTATACTTCACCTGTCACTACCTGAATGAATCTCAGGGTGCAGTCACATGGTCCTTTTGATCGGGGTTTGCCGCTGTTTCCTCTTGCATTTAAATGTTCCATTCACATGTGCCAATCTGCCTCCCATGCTGAAGCAGGCTCACTCCCGCAATGCTGCCACAATGCTCCCGGTTTTTCCTGCCCCTGGGAAAATCAAGTATTTTCTGAGTACTTTCGCTTTAAATCCACGATTTCACCGATCTGGACAGCCATCTATCGCTATGTGATTAGGGCCGTCTGACCATTCTCCCCCACGATGAGATTTTTTTTCCAGGCTTCTGCCTTTGCGCTCATGGGCATTCAGGCGCACAGATGGGCTGGGCAGACGAGCAAAGTCCTCCGCAAAGGTGCTTTGGGCAACAACAGCTGTTGCTGCTGCAGGCTTTGGAAGGGAAGGAAGGTGGAAGGGGAGGTGGTTGCAGCGCAGGGAGTGCAAGGAAGTGGTGGCGGTTTTGTGCACCCTTGGGTTTGGCAGCAGCTGTGGAGGGGGGAGGGCTTTTGGAGCAGACCCTGCTGGGATCTCGGGGCTGTTGGTCTTTGCAGTGGCTTGGAGGGGGAAATCACTGGATGCTGAGTCCTCAAACTGTCTCCTGGGCCATCCGGGTGGGCTGGCAGCAAGCGGGCGGGGAGAGAGGGGCCAGCTGCATCTAGTCCGTGCCCAGAGCCTTCTTGCGCAATGCTTGTGGTTTGGGGAGGGATGTGTGATCATCCCAACCCAGAAAAAAAAATCCTGATTAAATGTATACTGGGAACAAATCGTGATTACCCTTGCCATGTGATCACAGCCTCAGTGTGGCTTACAATCTCCTTTCCCTTCCTCTCCCCACAACTAGTTACTAGACACTCCTACTTCCATATATTAGCATCTCGACTACATAGATGAGTATCATTACCAGAGTCAGCTTGTGGCATGGTAGGCTTTCCTGCTTCAGAGGCATGTAAGCATGTGACTAAATCCCAATAATATTCTTACAAGCAATCCCCAGAGATAAACATGGAAAGCAGAAGCAGCTGTCCAAAATTCTTAAACTTGCTTACTGAAAGCAAAAGATCAAGCTGTAAACAGCAGAAACACAGAACTGCAGAAGATGAGGCTTCACGGGGCTGTGATGGTATTTTCAGTTACCTGAAGCACCATAATAAACACCACATTTGATACCTTATATGTTTGTTTAATTCTTTATTACATCAGAATGCTTCACTTCAACCAAGTCAGAGTAGCATATATGAAGTATCCCATTTTATATTCATTACAATCCGTAAGTTAAGAAAAACTACAAGAAGCAGTGGAGGTACAAGCTTAGCAGATAGTAGGCATGTCTCTAAATTTCAAGAACACACTATTACAAAGCAACAACAACAACTCAGTTTCTGAGATGGCTTTCCCCCTGCTGACTGAAACTGACAAAATTTGAGAGAATGATTAGCACTGAAATTGACACCATTAAAATAACATGAAAATGCCCTACAAGGAGCAAACAAATCAGAAATACTACCAAGGACAATGAGGAAAATGAAAAGGCTCATGACAACATATGAAAACAAAATAGTAATGAATAAGGCATATCCGTATATCCCAACTGTTAAGTGGTGAGATTTCAAAAAGAGACAAAAGGTGGTTGTGCATACACATACACACTTCCCCTTTTTTCTGATTTCTCTTGCAATCACTTCTAGTCATTTTTTCCTTAGCTGGGATACTCTACACGGCTTTTTTTTTTTTTTTTTTTTTTTGCAGCATGGGGAAAGGAAACCACAATAGGATGGTACAGGATGAAGCACCTTTTTTCAAGTACCATTTTCTCCATATCATATCATGCCCCTTTGCAGTTTTTCATACCTTGGTCTTTGCTGAACATATAGTTCATACATAGTGATTGGGCCAAGGTCACAAGGACATTCATTGCTGAGTGAAGATATGATCCCGATCTTGTAAGTCCCACATGGCATCCATCTAGCAAGAGTGATCACAAGAAAGAATCTGTATATTTGCCTGAGCCATCACTCATCAAGACTGGGTAAAAGAAGCGACTCCCTAATTTGATGAGAGTCGAGTCTAGTATTAGTTTAGAATCAGTAGTGATATACAGTATCATATGGGAAAGGTGTATTCAGTGTATTCTTTTGTGAAAATCTATGCATGCCAAGTGTTCAGTCCAGGTAATACGTGAGTTTTCTTGTGAAAAGAAAAGCTTTGGGTATAAGTAGTCTGTTATTGATGATGAGTGCATTGTCTATTAAAGCAAGTCCTAGATTTGCTGTTACCAGATAAACAGATTATACTTAGTACACTAGCTGAATCTTTATATTAAACACAAGTCTTGGGAGAAAAGGGCCCCTGAAGAATGTCATGAGGGGTGTCTCAAGTGAAAGGGAGGTTCTGTGAAAATTGCCAATTTAGACTAGATCCAAATCTTAATCTGTGTAGTGCATCCTTGATAACAGCCTAGCTCCCATATTCTATGCAAAATCGAGTTTCTGCTGCCATGCTCATATATAACAAACACATTGTGGTAGTCAAACCTGGACCTCACTACAGCATGGATAACTGTCAAGATCATTCTTTTCCCGGACAGAACACAGTTTAACACACCGATAAAGGCTGGCGAAAGGTGCTGAAAGGTGTTGACGTTACAAATGTTTTGCTGAACCAGGCGGGGGGTGGGGGGGGGAGGGCAACAGGAGATGGCAGAACAATGCAGCATTACATACAGGGTTCACTTCCCAAACTACTTTTCTGTATAAGCACATGCAAAGTTCATCTGTTTTATTCCCCCCTGCCCTGTTGTAAACAGAAAGCTGATGCTACTGATTTCACTTGTGCAGATGTCATCTAGGCTCCCCCGGCTCTTGGTGTCCCAGAATGTCTGATATTGAAAATCAGCAGCTATTTAAGCATCTCATTCAAATCACTTCTTGATCTTGCCAAAGGTGTTTCTGTGTGGTCAACAAAGGGGCAGGACTGAGTGCAGAATTAGCACAGGCAATGCTCCAAGACTTTATTCTTAATGTTTAATGCAGCTCTCCCTCATCCTATCCAGTTTAAATGGAATAGTGTTCACTGCCGCAAACAAATTACATAGTCTAACACTGAGCATGTGAGTCTGTGTGTATCCTAATTGGACATGGCTGAATGGGAAGAGAATTATACTGGTGTTTTGCTGAATTTTTGCTTAAATATTAAACACATACAGCTCTATTAACATCAGTCCTGCTTCATCTAGATGAAGAAAGAGCTTTGGGCTGCTTCTATAATGGGCAGAGAGTCATAGTTTATACTCTGCCAGAGTTCTACAGGGCCTCCTAAGCCAATCACAGTGTGAAAATATTAATCATGAGCCCATAAAAACCTATAAAACCCAGAGCTGCAGAAAGCATTGAAACCAACGACATTATGTTTTGCATATTGTAACTTGTTTGCAAGTGTTTTATAAACCTCAAGCAACTCAAATGGAAGTGTGAATGCCAAGGATGTAATATTTCACTCACTTACTGGGGCGCTTAATAATTTCCGTAGTACATTTCCATCAACGGCACACTGCATTCATTATGGAGTTTTATGGAGTTTTCCTTTTCGATTCAAGTCCTTCGTATTTCCACAAAAACACCGTGCAGCAAAAATGGTTATGTAGGTCCCCCCCCATATGGAAAGACAACTTGCAGCACTGCAGCAGAACTGAGGCTGGAACTACACATTATGCTTAGGTCTGTGATCATTTAAAAATACTTTTTTCCTCCCATTGCTGGGATTGCTTTTTGGAAGGAGAGGCCAGTATGGCAGACTCTTTCCTCTCCTGTGTTTTGTCACCCAAAACATCATACCCAAGCCATTTTTATCGGGGGTGGGGTGGGGTGGGTGGGCTCTTAACTTTTATCCAGCAGGTGTCAGACTGGCTTAGGGGTTGCATTGTTTTACTGGGAAAGACTTAAGAGAAAGAAAGGATTAAAGAGTCTCTCCAAACTATCTCCCTCCCCTCTAAAAAGAAGCCTCAGTAACTGTACTTGGAAAAGAATAGCAAGTCTTTTAAAATGACCATGGAACAAAGCATGAAGGGCTGATCTATACAGCAGACAGAAGTCATGTTGGGGGTCCCAAGATATGACACCCGATTACATGTGCATAGGGAGACTCTCCTTTACAAAGCACTTTGCTGTTTTGTATGTCTCTGAGAGCTTCAAGGGGGAAGGAGGGGCTTTATGGTTCTCAAACAAGCTGTTTTTGCAAGTGGGAAACAGCCACATAGGGGTTTTTGCCCCTTCCCTGGACTTTACATATCATCGACCACGTGTCCATTGTAATGGCTATATAAGCCCTCAGTTTGGTGTAGTGGTTAAGTGTGCAGACTCTAATCTGGGAGAACCGGGTTTGATTCTCCACTCCTTCACTTGCACCTGGCTGGATGACCTTGGGCAAGCCGTAGTTCTGATAAGAGCTGTTCTTGAAAAAGAGCAGTTTCTCTTAAGAGCTCTCTCAGCCCCACCTACCTCACGGTGTCTGTTGTGGGGAGGAGAAGGGAAGGGAGTTTGTAAGCCACTCTGAGACACCTTTGGGTAGTGAAGGGCAGGGTATAAATCCAATCTCTTCTTCTCTCAGTGTAGTTCCACCTTGAGAGGCCGATCTACAGAGATTGACCTGAAGTCATCATGGTAAAATAATGTACTGTGTCTTCCTTGGATACTCTTGTTTTGTTAGTTCAATATCCATCCCACCTGTTCCTTAGAGCTTGAGGCAAGAGTAGGTAATAAAAGTTCTGCTTTGCTGCATAGCAGCTGTGGGGCAGACAGAAAAAAAAAATGAGGAGGGAAAATAAGGCAGAGAAGCCATGGTTGCTTCATCTCTTAATTCAGTTGTGATTTCAAGGTATAGGGACAATTTCGGAATTGTGATCTGGTAATCCTAGCAGCCAGTAATAACTGGTAAATTGGTAAGTGAGGGCAATTAAAGCAATGTTCCATACTTGCCAATCAAACTGTCATCGTGCTTGCTACATAGAAAGTTAGTGGATCAGCAGACATGAGAAAGGATGTTTACTGATTTGATAACATTTCTGATTTGATTAAAAGGTTAAGTTTCTCTGCTTGGGACATAGCTGCCTTCCTCTTTTCCCCAAAATTTAATAAAAGTATTGTCATTAAAACTGACATCTGTTTTTGCAACAATTGTGTATGGATGTCATATACCACAATAGTGTAAAATACTTGTTTGTTTTTAAGGATAATGTGATAAAGGAAATGGAGATTAAAATTATCTATCAATTATGCACACAAATTAAATAAAAAGAAAAAAAATCATAAATTCCCCATATAAAAGTTCCAGACTGTTCCTAGATTTTTCCATTGTGAATAGAGAAGGGGTAGATATTGTAAGGAAGTTTGGGTCAACAGTGAAATAAAAGTGGGGTATAAATGAAGTAAATAAATAAATTGTGGATTCAGTGTCAGTTACTTGTGGAAACCTGATGTGCCTGTGGACTTAGGAAAGCTAAATTCAAGTTTATACTCAAAACCTGCTCTTTAACATATGTAAAATGATGGCATAAGCTACTAAGAACTCTTCTTCAAAAGCTGCTTGGAAAGTAAGGACTTATAAGCAATTGCTTTTGTGTCCTTGTACTCACCCAGTTCTATCCATTAAAATGGCTCTTGCAGTGGAAACAGTCACAAAAGACTGTGTTCAGTGATACTCCTGGCTAGACATGTTCTTGTTTCTGTGGACAGGAGTTTGTGAAGAGATTTTGGGGTGTGGTCTGCTCCCCCTCCACACTGGAGCCCCTTGAGTCCCTCCAGGACCTGTTTCTAGGGGAGTGGCAGAGGGGGATGGAATCAGCAAAAATTGCACCACATCAGTGTTGCTTGTATGTAAACAGAGCAAAACCTGGTGGAAGATGGGACGGTTTACTGTCCAGCTGCAGCTTCCTCTATTACATCTGATGTCGTTCCCAAGGGTCCCTTAATCTTCAGTTTTTTTGGTACTTGGAGTACTCCAGTGAGAAGCAGAATGTGGCAAATATCCCTTCCCTGAGATCTCCTCCAGTTAGAGATCTTGGGACCCAAGCCTTTGTTTTGCTTTTAAATGTGCAGAGTGGTGTCATCTTATTTTATAGTTCAGATCTTGGACAGTCTTCTTGCCCTTATGTTTGACCATTCCCCTGCCTTACTCAACAAAAATAAATTAATGATCTGTTGAGCTGCAGAATATAGAAGAGGAAACTTCCTTCATTTAATCTATTGCATCTGTAAAGCCAGGTGCTCCTTTCAATTTATAAATCTCTTCCATGTTTCTTACATGTTATGGGGAATCTTAATTAACTCAGCTCCTTATTTACCATAAACAATATAAAAATAAATAGATTCCCTTCCCCCATAAAGAGCATAGTCCTGATTTGAAAATCATTATTTGGTTGACTAACGCTTTTAAAAGTGGAAATTAATTGTGCAGTAAAAAGTCACACCCTGTCACTCAGGTTGGAATCAAGTTTATATTATATATTGTACCCGCATGCTCAGCCCCCTCCAATCAAATTGCAAAAGGAATAGGCTATGCTTAAATGGCATAGAGAAATTGCCAGGTTTGATAGCCAGCCTTTCTAGTTAAGGGATTCCAGGTCTGGTCCATACATGCAGCATAATAAGGTGGTGGTAGAGTTGCGAGAACCAGGTTGGGAAACTCCTAGAGTTTTGGGGATAGAGCCTGGGGAGGCCATAGAGTGCACTCACCAAATAATCAATTTTCTCCAGGGGAATGGATCTCTGTAGTCTGGAGATAAGCTGTAATTTATGAGATCCCCAGGTCTGACCTGGAGGATGGTATTCCTAGGTGGTGGAGGGCTGAAGTGATAGGATAGTATCTCAGATGAGGAATTTTATTTTTGTAAGTTTATTTGTTGGAGACCCTTGCCTGTTGCAGATCTTGGCTGAATAAACTGCCAATTTGCTTCAGTTTTCCAGTTTGCAAAACATGTACAAGTTGTACTTTCTAAGCTGTGTACTCACTGTCCCATCCTTGGAAGAGAGATACTTTGAATATATAGATGCCTGGAACCATTTCTGAACAAGTTGATCTAATAGCAGGCCTGTAGCCATGGGGGGGGGCTGGATGGGCCCTGCCCCCTCCCAGTCCCCCTCCCCTCCCCTGGGATACGATAACTGATAAGGGGTGATATGTATGTTTTCATGTTTCCAATTTCATTTATGTATATTTTGTTTCGTAGTGAGTCTTTCATATTTACTTATTTTCTCATTTCAAGAATGATTAGATGAATTTTAAATAAAAATCCTAGAAGATAAGCATGAGTGATTGGGCTGGGATAAACTTCTGACTTCTCTTCAGTCAGAGTCATCTAACCTATGGAGTCTGGGTATTGAAGAGAGCAGCCATCTCAATATAGCCCTATAATTTAGTGCTTACTGCATTGCTTTGGGACAAGCAAAGAGACCTTTCATTTCCATGTGTCTCTTTTAAAAGGAAATGCTTCCTTTACTGAGGGTGGTTCACATGTTACACCTCTACATTAATAATTCCCTGTTAAGTGTTAAACTAGCACAGCATGCAATGTTTTGACTAGAAGTATTAATACTGGGTGGTGTTCCTCTATTTATAGAGAGGTTTTATTTGCAAAAGTATTAAAAATGTGAATCTGCTGGCCTATACTCTAAAGTGGTCCAGCCCATTCTACCATCTCATTCTGTTACATATGTAGATCAGGCCTCAGCACAAGGTATTGAGAACACGTTTACTAACATCAAAGTGGGGCCTGGATTTTCCTGGATTTACAGCTGATCCTCATACCTTCCCATTGAGCTCCCTCTCCTTCCCAAACACCATCCTCTCCAGGCGTTGTCCCCAAATACCCAGGAATTTCCAAAACTAGAGTTGGCAACTCTAGTTGGGTAAGACCTTTGTCTATCTGGAACCTTGGACAATACTGATCTTGTTGGGCTGGTATAAAGTACAACAGAATCCTATGCAGCGTTAGAGAAGTAGTAGTAGAAAGTGCTGTCAAGTCACACGGAACTTACGGTGATCCTGTAGGGTTTTCAAAGTAAGAGATGTTCAGAAGTGGTTTTCCATTGCCCGCCTCTGCATAGTGACCCTGGACTTCCTTGGTAGTCTCCCATCCAAATTCTAACTAGGGCTGACCCTTCTCAACTTCCAAAATCCAATGAGATCAGGCTAGCCTGGGCCATACAGATCAGGGCTACACAGAGTGACATATTTCTAAATCAGTGGGTTTAGGATTGCATTGCTTAGCTTCCTAGGAAACATGCTCCTCTCAATAGTCTCACATATGTCTAAAAGTGTTCTTTATAGTCATACATCCACATCACTGAAAGGTAGTTGAGAAGTTTAAATGCTGATTACTAGATATTGGATTATACAGATAGTCCCTCAAGCAGATTCTGCAGAGGCAGCATACAAATTCTCTCTCTCTCTCTCTCTAAAAAAAGAAGAAATAAATAACAGTTAATGCCACTGGGTTGTACATTGTGCATGTGATTGTGAATGTAACATGTGATCATAACAGTAAAGCTCATAGCAGAAAGCCCATTAGAATGGTCACTTTGGCAGCAGAGAATAATTTCAAAAAATGCTTAACCTTTATTATATTGGAAACAGTTCTGGTTCCTGAAATGTTTGAACCCAAATGAATACCTGTAGGCATAGGTGTCAACTTCAGGGGGGCTTGAGGGCTGAGGCTACCTCCGAAATTTTCCAGGGGTGACTGAGCCCCCCCCCCGGGCAACCAAGCTCACTATCCTTGCCACTACCACCCCATGCCACCCCCAACCCATTTTGAAAGCAGAGGGTTTTTTCCCTCCACTATCTGAGACTTCGAGTGGGGTGGCAGGAAACTCAGGGCTTGCTTCCTGAAAGCTAAGCCCCACCCCCAGCTCCCAGAAACCCTCAGTTGGGCCTGGTGGAGCTGGGGGCTGCACAAGTTTTCAGTGCTTTCAGCTTTCCTGTGTAGAAAGGTAAGGAGCTGTCCTGGGGCTCCAGCGACGGTGGGGGGGATGTTTTCAGGGGTGGTGTGGTGGGCACTAGGCAGAGA
This sequence comes from Gekko gecko, assembly GCA_029375565.1. Taxonomy (NCBI): domain Eukaryota; kingdom Metazoa; phylum Chordata; class Lepidosauria; order Squamata; family Gekkonidae; genus Gekko; species Gekko gecko. Next base: position 147,004,048 of record JAPDNY010000003.1, on the reverse strand, counting down.
GTGCCCAGGCTGGCTGGCTCAGGCCAGCCCTGGGGCGGCTGGGTGCCCGAACACCTTTCCTGCAGCCTTGTGCCGCTGCTGTTGTTTTCCTGCTCCCTGCAAGGCTTGCCTTGCAGAGAGCCATGCGAGGAGGTTGGGGGGGGAGGCTGGTATCCTTGGAGGATTGCTGACCTCGGGGAGGCTGGGCACCCTGCACCCTTGTTCTTCTAGGGTTTTTTTTCCTCTCTCCCTGCAAGGCTTGCAGGGAGGACAGGAGGTGGGCGAAGTGGGGGAGGAGGCCAGCATCCATGGAGGATTGCCCGCCGTGGGGCAGCTGGACTCTTGGGGACCTTTCCTGCAGCCTTGTGCCACTGCTGTTGTTTTCCCACTCCCTGCAAGGCTTGCCTTGCAGAGAGCCATGCGAGGAGGTTGTGGGGGAGGCCAGCATCCATGGAAGATTGCCGGCCTTGGGATGGCTGGGGGCCCTGCTCCCTTGTTCTTCTGTTTCCCCACACACACAAGGCTTGCCTTGCAGAGCCATGCAGGGAGGTCGGGAGGGGGGAGGCCAGCATCCATGGAGGACCTCTGGGAGGCTGGGTACCTGGGCACCTTTCCTGTGGCCTTGTGCCACTGCTATTGTTTTCCCACTCCCGAGTTCACTACTTAATCAGAGCCCTTTATTTCCTCCAAGAGGAGACTCTTCTGAGTCCTTTGTTGAGCTCCACCCCTTCCCTTGACAGAGAGAGGATATTAGGAAAGCCAGGAATCAGCAGTTTACAGTCACTGAAATCACACACACAGCCCGTGCAGGGGGAGGGGGAGGGGGAGGAGGGCAGGTGAAACCTCGAAGAGTTTAAATGCATACATTCAAGAGCAACTCTCCCCTGAACTCCTGGATAAATTATGGAGAGGGATTTCTATTTTCTTTCTTTTCATTCCTCCCCTCCATCCCTTCCCCCTTCTTTCCTTCCTCTCTTCCCATCTATTTGCTTTCTTTCCACCTCTCGCCTCCCTCCCTCCCTTGTTAAAACATCCCTAGTTAGGGTTGCCAGGTTCCCCCTGTCCACCTCTGGGGAATGGGGGGGAGGGGTGGCCCAATACAGGTTGGGGAACTCCTGGAGATTTGGAGATGGAGCCTGGGAAGGACTGGGACCTCAGTGGGGTACAATGCCATAGAGTCCACCCTCCAGAACATCCATTTTCTTCAGGGAAACTAATTTTTGTAGTCTGAAAATGAGCTGTAATTCCAGGGAATCCCCAGGTCCCACCTGGAGGCTGGCACCCCTAGCTCCAGTGCTGAAACTGGAAGCTCTGGTTCTTCTGTATGAAGACATTGACATTGGCTTGCATCTGCTGAATCACCCTGCTTCATGTAGGATGCACAACAGCCAGGTGGAGGAGGGGAGAGGTATATTTTACTTGGGTCTATATATCCTTGATTGAGAACAGTTGGTTTTTTCATGGTAGTGGGGGGGTGGGCTGCTTCAGCCACTCCTAAGCTCTTCTTTAAATCTCCATTTCATTTTTAAGTTGTAAGCCCATCTGCATGAACACGATGGGGGGGCATGCAGATCAGAGGCCTTTTAAAATTTCCTTTTGATCTGTGTGCAGTCTAGAGAGAACATTGGTAAGGGATGTGCACTCTATGTTTATGCTCTTCGTTCTGCTGTTACTTAAAATGGTTTGGCAGTTTCAAAGGGGCAACCAACTGGGATGTACTAAAAGGAATGGCAGGATAGCCCATTGGGAATAATGGGAGAGGCTTGAAGGCCCATTGGAGATAATGGGAGCCAGGAATGCCAATTGACTTGCATGGGCTCTGCTGAAATACACTGCAGCCCAAAAAAAGTTGCAAAGAAAATGCAGAATGGTTTTTCCAATAAGGTTTTTGGGCCCAAATAGGCTATTCTAGGACTGTAATGACAGTTCCCAGAGTGGAAAAACAGTCCCTAGCAATAGAATCTGTGCTGCATTTTAAGGTGGAGTTTCTAAGCAGTGTGCTAAGAAGGCACCTGTTCCTGGGGTTAGCCTAGCCCAGGGGCATTGTTAGGGGGGTTCCCAGGCCACCCTAATTTTCTGGGGAGCCCCTCCCTAAATGCCACATAGTTCCACCTCCATAGATAGTGACAATGGCCTGTGATATCACTGGCTCCTCCCTATGATGTCATTGGGTCCCAGTTCTTTTAATGACTTAGCAATGCCTCTGGCCTAGCCCCAGCCCCCCCTGGGAAATTGCAAAGTCTACGCCCTTGCCTGTAGGAATGAACAATGAAGGAGTTTGTTTTGGGTGAGATGAGATTCTCTTGTCAGGATTTGCAAAAATAAATAGATATTATTAGGTATTAATCTATTTTGAGCTATCACCAGGACAACAAATTAAAATATGTCAGCAAACAAAACAAAACTAGGGAATGAGAACATCATTTTATATAAGAGGATATCATTTGAGAGAGAGGGAGAGAGAGAGAGAGAGATATTCCAGGAAAAAAGAGCAATGGGAGCATGACACAGTTAAAAGCCTCAGCACTATATGGGGAAGAGAAATTCAGTGATTGAATGAGTTTGTGAGACTGATTGTGGCAAAAAAGGTAAGCATTAACACAGCTTGTTTGTTCCAAAGACCTCTGCATTACTGTGAGGAAGGTCATACCTGAAAGTGTGTGATAAGCAGAATAATATAGCAATTAACATGTTTCACACGTGTACATATTCTAGACACTCATTCTGATTTATAGAGGAGCTCATGCTGAAAACCATTGTAGTAGTAAGCATTATGGTGCTAACACAAAATGCTCTACAGCTGACAATAGCACTACGTATAAGATCAGAGTTTCAATAGCCATTCCACACACAAAAGAACCTCCTCAAGAAACAGGAAACCTCCTCAGAAAACAATCCATAGACAAAAGAACCTCCTCAGGAAAGCTCCTCCATTAGCATGTTCATAGCCAGGAGAACTACTACAAGATAATGACTCAGCCCTACCCCACCTTCCAGGGTAGATATAAATTACCTGCCTACCATTTTTCTGCTCACCTTGACACAGAGAGTACTCCATCTTTCTGTGTTATACCTTTGAGGATGCCTGTCACAGCTACTGGTGAAACATCAAGTCCTACAATGCCAAGACCATGGCCACACAACCCAGAAAATCTACAGCAACTAATGAACTCTGGCCATGAAAGCCTTCGACAACAATTTGTTTCTATATTTGGTCATTGCTAGATGCTTTGTTGAAACTTGTTTTAGGTGTTCATTGTTTTTTATTTTTTTTTATAACTGTATGGATTGTTTTATTTTGTTAACTGTCTTGAGTCCCAATTTTGGGGAGAAAGACAATGTTATAAATCTTCAAAACATGGGCCCAGAATATCTAGTTGGTGAAAATTACACAGAGTATACTGACTGGCAGTTTTTGTTTTCCTCTGTCCTTTGCATGTATTTTTAAACCAGGGATGCAAACCTTGCTCTTGGGAGACATAGGGCTCAAATACATGACATGTCCAACCCATGTCAGGTTATGGATGTGCAACTGGACTCATAGTCAGATGTCCATCAGGAGAACTCATCTTAAACAGCACATGTTCAGTACTGTGAGAGAGCAGTGCTAGCAGATAAAAAGGCTTCTGGTTTCCTTCTTGCCCCATTTTCACCAGTGAGAATGGTGAGGGTTACCCCTTTTCTCTTCCATGTGTCCTTTCTGGGGCACACAGAGTCAGAAAAAAGGGTTGCAAAGCCCTGTCATCACCTTTTCCTCTGGCAAAAGCAGAGTGAGAGAGAAAGCCCCTTCTTATAGTGCTCCGTCATCACCAAGCAAATGACAATTGTTTAAGGTGAGTCCCCCCAATAAACACCTGACTGTAAGTCTGGTCATACACCTGTGACCAGATATATATTGGGTGTATTATATTTTGCACACATAAGAACATAAGAGAAGCCAATGCTGGATCAGGCCAATGGCCCGTCCAGTCCAACACTCTGTCACACAGCGACCAAAAATACCAGGTGCCATCAGGAGGTCCACCAGTGGGGCCAGGACACTAAAAGCCCTCCCACTGTTGACCCCTCCCCAAGCACCAAGAATACAGTGCATCACTTGCCACAGAGTCCCTATCTATACCTTGTGGCTAATAGCCACTGATGGACCTCTGCTCCACATATTTATCTAATTCCCTCCTGAAGCTGTCCAAGCTTGTAGCCACTGCCACCTCCTGTGGCAGTGAATTCCAAGTGTTAATCACTCTTTGGGTGAAGTAGTACTTCCTTTTATCCATTCTAACACATAGAATGGGTTATTTCACTGCATATGTTGTGCATCGCATGGGGACCACAGTGACAACGCAAATATATAATTATGTTTTGGTTTTGATTACAGTGCAGCCAGGTGTCCATGTTGTGTGTGTATGGTTCCTTTCAGACAGCTTTTGTAATCCATTTTGGTAGCCAGTAGCTGATGGATTTTTGTGTGTGTGTCATTTCAAACCATTTTAGCAACCAGCTGCTAACAGATTTTATTTACCTTTTCATACAAAGTCACTTGAGTCCAGTTAGCAAAGCATGGCTGAGCCATTCTTGAGGTAAACTGCTTTCTTCCATTTTCACCTCTTCTTTGCACTTCTGAATCACTGTAGTATGCTATTCAAAATGTCTGCAACACTTCCAATAGCACCATGCTTTTTTCTCACCCTTTTTCACCATGCAATCTTCCTCAAACTTTTTTTTTTGTTTTAATGTTCTAAGTTGATGGCTAAACCAATATAGTGTTTTAGTGCTACAGCATCATCATTGAGATGCCTTGGCACCATAGCAATACATTCAGAAGTGCTATATTGGTCTAGCACTATAGCACTCAACTTAGAACATTAAAAAAAAAAGTTCAAGGAAGATCACACAGTGAAAAAGGGCAGGAAAAAATCACAGCACTGTTTGAAATGGCCTGATCACTTCAGAGACTGCTTATTAACATAATGAAATTTGCTGTACAAAATTTCCATCCCTGTATTGCTTTACTCAAAACCGGGCCAACAACGGATAACATCTAGTTTAGAATGATAATGTAGAAGGGGCCTCCATGTGTGGAGGGGGAATCCAAGCATAGTTTCCCTGATGAAAGTGTGCAATTTGCCTTTCAAAACAAAACTTGTCAACAATGCAACAAATATGAAACATGTATCACACTCTCCCATCTTAACATTTAATTTACACTGTGTATTATAAAAGGCCCCCCCCAAGAAAAACAAAGAATGATAACCAGAAAGGAATATTACAATAAATGTATGTCTTGGATCCAGCAATGCACAAGCAGAAACATAAACAGGCTTAGTACAGTTGTGCTTGTGCAACATCTAGTACTTTCCTCCCTATATATTATAGTGCCAAGAAGTGGATTGCACAAGATCTTGTACAAACACAAGTGGGGATACATAAGTTTGACTTAGCGTAAGTGGTTACCACTGTATCTAAACAGGCACTTGGGCTACGAGGAGGCAGGAAAGAGAGCTCCAGTGAGACAACAGACATTTGTATGCTGTTTCTCCTTTGGGGTCTTCTCCCAGCCAAGGTGATGTCAGTGACCAGATCAACAACCCACAGGACTTTAATATCTTTGCTTTTAAATGCCAGGTCAGTTACTGGTGAAGCGGCAGCCACCCACAATTTAAATCTGGATAAGTAGGCTGACCTGGCACGTATCAATGAGACCTGGTTTTCCCAACTGTTCCCCAAGGTACTCAGCAGGCCTGTAGCTACAGTGGGGCCTCCCGGGGCCAGGCCCCCCTGACTTCCTTCCAAGGCACCACAACTTCCTTCTCAGCCCAGCCCTCCCCCCCAATTCTCTAGGATGCCCAGAGGATTTGCCGCTGATTTCCTTTCCCGACCTGCCAGCAGCCCCACTTGCATGGATACATACAGTGAAAAAACAGCAGGCCCACCAACCTGGCCTGCTGCTGCTATTGGGGGAGGGGAGATAGCAGTGATGCTGCCACTGAGCAGAGAGTGGAGCATATGGAGGAGAGCGGAGATGAGGCAGCTGCAGCCATGCTCCTTCCCCAGGCCGACCACTTATATAAATATATAGAATGAAAACAAGCAGCAGTGCCCCATGCAGGCCATGGCGGGTAAGCGGCTGTTCGGAGGAGGACAAGGTGCAAACAGCAGCAGCTACTCGGGCCTGGCCTGCTGCTGCTGTTACTGGGGGAGGGGATGGAGAGACAGCAGCGATACTGCCGCTAAGCAGAGGGTGGAGCACATGGAGGAGAGTGGAGATGAGGTGGCTGCAGCAGCGCTCCTTCCCAAGCCAGCCACTTGTCTAAATATATATCATGCAAACGAGCAGCCCTGCCCCATGCCAGCCATGGTGGGCAGGTGGCTGGCTGGGGGAGGATGAGGCTCACACAGCAGCTGCAGTGGCAGCAACTTCTATCCGGGCCTGACCTGCTGCTGCTTGAGGAGGCAGTGGGGAGATGGCAGTGCTGCTGTCGTGGAGCAGAGGGCAGAACATGTGGAGGAGAGCAGAGATGAGATGAGGTGGCTGCAGCCTGCAGCAGTGCTCCCTCCTGGGCCGGCTGTGCTCAGCCTTGGCTAGCTAAAGGGTCTCCTAGCAGGCGAGTGCATCGGTGCACTCCTCCACTGCCTCACCTTCCCATCTGCCTTCCCCACCCGGCCCCTGTAAAAGGGAGAGCAGCCAGTGGCTGGCTGGGGGCTCTCCAAGTGGGTGAGTACACCTGCACACTCCTCCACCGCTTTCCCACCTGTTTGCCTTGCCTACAGGGTGAGTGAGTTGGGGGGGTGTAGGGGTCCAGCCTGGGGAAGCCCCCTCTGTGGGAGGAGGAGAGGAGGAGGCCATCAGATGCAGCTGGGTGAAAGGGGCACTTAATATAAATGTCATAAAATTAATTAATTAACTTACTTTAACCAAATCAATTAGGTGCCCCCTGAGAAATTTAAAGGCCCCCCCCACAAGAAATCCTGGCTATGGGCCTGGTATTCAGTACAGGACCCCAGGGCATCAGCAGAGGTCTGGTGGGCAGGGATGTGATTTTGCTGTAGGCTATAGGGATTCTATCTTCCTGGCTCAATGACCTGTCCATGACTCTGCTAGGTTTGAGATTGTGTATTGAGTGGTGAAAATGCAAGATAGGATTGGGATTCTGTTGGTGTACTGCCCACCCTGCTGTGCAACTGTCTCCCTGCCTGAGCTTGTGAAGGTGGTTTCGGACATGGGGTTGAGAACTCGGGTGGCTTTCTTGGGGGACTTCATGATCCATGAGGAGGCTACCTTATCAAGAGTAGCTCAGGATCTCATGATCTCCATGACAACAATGGGCCTGTCTTTGGTAATAACAGACTTCACACACTGGGCAGTTCGCTCTCTTGATCTGGTGGTTTTTTCTGGGCTGGAAGATGGTGATCTGAAGGTGGGGAAATTGAAGACAGTCCTCTTGTCTTGGATTGATTAAAATAACACACCCCCATAGCCTGAGAAATCCAATAGGTTTTCAGATGGCATTGGCAGATTTTCCTATTAATATGGTTGGCACTACTGTAAATGCCCTGGTTGACCTCTGGAATGGGAAAATGACTTAGGCAGTTGACAAAATTGCACCTAGATACGCTCTCTCAGGTCAAACAGCCTGGGCATCCTCTTGGTTTCCTGAAGGATGTGGGTGATTAGAGGACAGAAGAGACAACTACAGTGACAAGGGAGAAAGACTCAAGAGGAATCTGACAAAGCACCGGCTACAGCTCATTTGAAAGTTTATTCTGTGGCAGTGACACCAGCAAGAAATCAATACTTTTCTGCCACCACTGCATCTGCACAGCTCCGGGTGGTGAGGAGCCTACTGGATTATGGGTGGCAAGAGAAGGTGGACTGTTCTGCAGCCCACTGCAATCATTTTGCAGATGAAATTTCTCACATCCGTTCTGACTTGGATTCTACATTAGCAGCAACAGAATCAGATGATTCTAAGATGCTGATTTGTCCAGTTGTGTGGGTTACCTTTCAGCTTGTGCAGTCTGAGGATGTGAATAGGATTCTGGGAAGTCTGAGACATACTATCTGCTTGATGACCTTTACTCCTCCTGGCTGCTTAAATCTCCCGGGGGGCAGACTGGGTCCAGGAGACTATAAGTACCTCCCTGAAAGAGGGGGTGGTTGGTCCTGCCTTGAAGTGGGTAGTGTTGCATCCACTCCTAAGGAAACCTACTCTGGACCCAGGAGAACTGAATAACTACTATTCAGCCTCAAATATGCTGTTCTTGAGCAAGGTGATTGAATGAGTGGTGGCTGGCTAACTTCAGAGATTCCTGAATGAAGCAGACTGCTTAGAGACATTCCAGTATGGTTTCAGGCCTGGTTATGGGGCTGAAAAGACCTTGGATACCCTGATGAATGACATGCACCAGGAAATGGACAGGGGGAGTGCACATTTGAATTCTCTTAGACTTCTTTATTTATTTGTTTGTTCGATTTTTATCCCGCCCTCCCACCTAAACAGCTCAGAGCAGCTTACAACATCAATAAAACCAATATACATAAAAACACGCACAATTCGTATAAAACAGTTTAACCAAAAATACAATAAATATAAATAAATGTCTCAATATATATTATAACTAAACTTCTACCGCAATGTGATCACTTAGCGGGTTGGCATGGCTCAGTGGGCATGACATCAGTCTCACTGATATGCCCTGTGGAAAAGCTCTGTCTTCACAGCCCTGCAAAATTGCTGGAGATCTTGTAGGGCCTGGATCTCACTAGGGAGCTCATTCCAATATACTGGCACAGCCAAGGAAAATGCCCTGGACCTAGTTGTTGTCAGCCTGGCCTCTTTAGGGCCAGGAAGGGTAAGGCGGTGTTGTGTCCCAGATCACAGTGCTCTCTGGGGGACATGCAGGGAAAGGTGGTCCCTCAGGAAGACAGGTCCCTGACCATACAGGGCTTTAAATGTCAAAACCAGCACCTTGAAGCAGATCCAGAATGCTATTGGCAGCCAGTGCTGCGACTTTAGCACAGGCTGGATGTGCTCCCGCATAGAGAGACCCATCAACAGCCTGGCCGCCACATTTTGCACCAGCTGCAGCTTCTGGAGTTGTCCCAAGGGTTGATGATGATGATGATGATGATGATGATGATGATGATGATAATCATCTTTCGATTTATTGATTGCTCACCATGCACACCATGCAGGCTCTGAGCGATTTACAGTTACACATTTGAGACATGGGACTAACAATGCTTATATAAGGGATAGGGAGGACAACATATAATTCATGAATTCCACACACACTGCAGCTGACGGAGGGTTCGTCTCTGCTTTCAGACCTGTCGTATTCTGTTTGGCATTTTCAGTTGGCCTGCTGGTGACGTCAAGCTTTCAGGACTCTTTGTGTCGCAGCGCCATACTGCCACTGCCTGGCTGGATCAACCCACTATGGGGCTTTCTTGATGCTGAGAGATTTTCCATAGCTTCCGGTATTTCACAGCAGGACATTCTACCGTCAGCTAACACCTCCCCCACGTGGGGGGGTGGGGTTGGTGTGCCCACCCTCTCTAAGGAGTGGTACCCGTTTTATCTACTTGCCAAGGCTTTCGAATTTCTGGGTAGATGGTGAGCTAGGGACACAGGCTGGCAGCTCACACCACCACGGGGCTAGAACTCACATCAGTTCAGATGTTACTTATTAAGCAGTGGGATATACCCACTGTGCCACTGCTCCCCTTTAGAGAGCTGGGAGGTTAGAGAGCATTACAGTAGTCCAACCTCGAGGTGACCAAAGCGTCGATCACTGACGCCAGATCTTTGCGTTCAAGGAAGGAGACCAACTGCCTGATCAACCGAAGATGGTAAAAGGCTGCCTTGGCGGTGGGTGCTATGTGGGCCTCCATTGTTAAGGAGGCATTCAGGAGCACTTCCAAACTCCAGACCTTTGGTGCTGGCACCAACGGTGCTCCATTGAAGGCTGGTAATGGGATCCCTAACCCAAGCTGCTCCGATTCAGACACAGGACCTCCGTCTTCATTGGATTCAGTTTCAATCGACTCAGTCTCAGCCATCCCGTCACGTCCTGAAGCGCCTGGTCCAGGTCTTCCAGGGTAGAGCCCAACTGACCACCCAACAACAGATAGAGCTGGGTGTCATCTGCATATTGGTGACAACCCAGCCCATGCTTCCAGGCAATTTGGACAAGGGGTACATATAGATGTTGAATAGCATTGGGAAGAGTACCACCCCTTGAGGCACCCCACAGATTAGTGGGTGCCTTCAGGACAGCTGCTCCCTAAGAGCCACCCGTTGTCCCCAACCCTGGAGAAAGGAGACAAGCCATTGTAAGACAAGCCCCTGAATCCCCATGTCAGCGAGGCAGTGGGCGAGCAGCTGATGATCGACCATGTCAAATGCTGCCGACAGGTCTAGCAACAGCAGCACCGCCATCCCACCCCGATCCAGATGCCTCTGGAAGTCATGCCTCTGACCAGTGCTGACTCCATCCTGTGACCCGGACAGAAACCGGACTGGTGGGGATCATCGTGGAAGTGTCATCCAGAGAACTCTGCAACTGTATCGCCACCGCCCTCTCTATTAATTTGCTCAAATAGGGCAAATTGGAGATTGGCTGATAGCCAATTCGGCCAGATCCAGGGATCAATAGAGGGTGAACCATCGCTTCCTTAAGAGCCCCGAGAACAGCCACTCAGAGAGGGACTTGTTGATAATATCTCTGATGGCTCCTTGAAACCCCTTGTGGCCAGCTTTAATTAGCCACAAGGGGCACAGATCAAGGCTGCATGTGATTGGGCGTACCATTGAGATCAATCTGTGAACTTCCTCAAGGCTGAGTTGGCTGAAGTCCAAGGGTGACGGGCTTTTTAAATCTAGCCCTGCACCCCATAGTAATCATTATGGGATTCCAGATTGCCCTATGCATTGCATTAATTGGATTGGGGTATTGGGTCAAAACTCAGATCAGCATAATGAAAACCCTCACCAGTTTCACTCAATATCCAGCATTCAGGTGCTTGGAGCCTGAAGTTTCTTCCCCATTATCCCCGTTCCCTCCCCCTCCTTTCCCTTTTCCTTCCTGATAATAAAACCGACTTAGATCCAGCCATTCATTTATAAGGGAGCATGGGTTTTGAAACCCTGCCACCCTTCATCCACCACAGGTGGGGAAAGGCGGTTCAGCACTGGGTTTTTCTGCCAGCAGCGTTGCAACCCTGTGTCATATTATGCCTGCTGGATGCCATGCTCCAGCTGGCAGAGCTTGCGGTCATTCTTTATGTCATTTTTTTGAAACACAAATGTTACAAATGGGGGTGTAGGCATCCCTGGGACTCTCCCCCACTTTTTTATAATAGCATCCACACAAGAACAATAAACAACTCCTGAGAAAGAAAAGGACTATTTTATATTTTTGTTCTTCTGGGCAGGAGACCAGGAGACCTGGAGAATGGGGGGAAGTAGCAACCCAGTTCTTTAAATAAATCCATTTAGAAGAGACCTAGGCTTGCCTCATTTGCCAACAGTTTGCCTTGAAACCATAAGGGAAAATGAGAACCTATCCTTTGGGTTTTGAGGTTGGGGTTTTGTTTGTTTGTTTGTTTGTTTTGTTTTGTACATCTTTGCATTATGTTCACATTATTTTTATTAAATTGTTTATCGTTTAGTGATTAAATGTAATAGTGAAATAAGTAATTATGGATTTAGGTAAGAATTTAGTGTTAGGACTTTGAATTCAGACTACACAGCCTAACTATGTGACTAAATATTTATTTTTGACCCATCTTTTTAAAAGGGTGCCCATGGGAAACCCCAATCTTCCAACTCTGTCTCGGCTGATAAGATTTGCCAACCTGGCCATCTAGTCTGGCTACTGATGCAGCACCAAAGCATTCACTTGTCCATCACTGGGAAAACCTCTTGTGATGTTTCTGGCCACCACCACTGCCAAAGAACGAGGGAACCAACATCTGGACTTCACACCTCTCATGCATGACGGGTTGTGTCTCCAGTGGAACCCAACAGCCGATCCAGATGCCTATCTGGACCTGCAACAGGTGGAAGTGACAGAAGCCGAGGCCCTACCCAGACCTGACACACTTTGTTACCAGTGTCAGACCAGCAGCCGTCCCTACTCCAGTCATTCCAGTTACAGCGGAACCCTGCAATCTGCATCCTTGCAGGCGACGTTTGCATGCCTGCCACCTGCACAAGCCATCTTGACATGCAGAGCCAGCACCCTGTTGTTCCAGCCAGTGTTTTGTTGTTTCAGTTATGTTCCAGTTTGTTCCAGTTTGACCCAGCCTTTGTTCCAGCTTTGTTCCTGAACTTTGACTTTGTTCCTGAATAATAAAGTTTGCAAGCCACCAGCCGACACAGAACTCTTATGCCAGCTCAGGACTCTAGTGATAGTGAGAGTGACTGTAGTGAGTTTGAGTTTAATGAACCAAGATCTTCCAGTGAATTTTCTCCATTCACCCCATTAGAGACTTCTAGTACTGACTCTAACAAATTTAGTGAACCTAGATTCACTACTGAACTATTTCCAATCATTCCTGTAGAAATCACTCCCTTAGAAGATTACAGCGTTCCAATTGGGTCCAATTCCAGCCTTGGATCTAGTACTGACTTTATTGCTTTTACAGTAGACAACTTTGATCTTTTCTTTAACCCTTTTCATTTAGGTAATACTGGACCTGAAGAGTATTTGTGGGTTTCATTTTGTTCTAAATATTTTTATGTAGAGCAAGATTATCAGGAAGAATGTTTACCTATTTCCTCTGATCTTTTATTTAAAGAATGCAGTATTGTTAGGTGGTTTTGTAATCTTGATATGTTTTCTCACTATTTGGGTGTAGCTAAATGTATTCCTTCTTTGTTCTCTTCCGGAATCAGAATAGTCTCTAACTCCACAGCAGCTATATCACCACAACAACGTAAGATAGATGGATGGGCCTAATAGCTTCCAGTAGCCTATTTTGTTTGGGTTCTTTTTTAAAACCCAAAAATGGGGGATTGTGGTAAGAAATTTTAGAAATATAGAAGGTTTGGATTTTAAAATGAACCAAATAGTTTATAAAATCCATGTATCTGTCTCTGTCTTTGCTAGCAAACAGCTTTGGTCTGTTTTCACTGAACAAAATCCCATGAGTCTGTGCAAAACCCTTGTTCCAGGCAAAGCACCCCTCTCTGTCACGTACAAAGTTCACACATTCCAGCCCCAGGATCTAAATCAATGTAAATTCCCTTAGGTTTGAGACCCACTATATCCATTTAAACCATAAAATGCCATCTGGCAGGAAACGCCATTTGGGCAGTGACAGACTTCAATCCATCTGATACAGGGATTCACACCCCTACTCCCATTCCAGAGATAACATGAAAGAATGGTTTTATCTTCAATGCTGGGAAACACCAGGAAAAACACAATAACACCATTCCTGGTCCTGTAAACAAAAGGCAACTTTTGTTGTGTGAGACTCAAGGAAGCAATTTCCTCGCAAATAATCTCAACTTCAAGATTTCAATTTACAACTGGAATTTAATTATTGCAGACCCTTTTGATCATGTGGTACAAATGCTAGTCAGTTCCAACAGACTTTCGCTGGCTCTTGAAGGAACCAGGAGAGATTTTACTCTCTGGGGACTTTGGGAGTCAGCCCGAAAGGCCTTTCATTTTCTGCATGCTTTGGGGGGGGGGGAATTTGCTTGCATGTATTGTCTGTGTTTTCACTATCAATGTTTAAGAAATAGGATTGTACTGTGTTGGCAGTTGGTTTGGCGTCTTGCTAACCACCTTGCCTGGTAAACTTTTGGGTGTTTTCTTAATAAAGATAAGTTTTATTTTAAGAAGAGACCTTTTGCTAAGAGTGTCTCTGCCAGCGTTTGGGGGTTTCCTAGCTTGCATCTATTGCCTTTGGTAAGGAGGCGACACTCAGGGAACACACGAACCAAGAGGGAGAGGTGTGGGTGGCACGGGTGAACACATTCACAAGACACGTGCAGCCCCATTATTTTCACAACAGATGACCCTGGGCAAGTCATAGTTCTGACAAGAGCTGTCCTTGAAAGAGCAGTTCTTGAAAGAACTTTCTCAGCCTCACCTTATCTCAGAGGGTGTCTGTTGTGGGGAGGGGAAGGGAAAAGAGTTTGTAAGCTGCTCTGAGACTCCGAGTGAAGGGCGGGGTATAACTCCAACTCTCCTCCTCCTCCTCCTCCTCCTCCTCCTCCTCCTCCTCCTCCTCCTCCTCCTCCTCCTCCTCCTCCTCCTCCTCCTCTTCTTCTTCTTCTTCTTCTTCTTCTTCTTCTTCTTCTTCTTCTTCTTCTTCTTCTTCTTCTCTCTTCCTCTTGGCTACATTGTTCATTGTGACTTTACAATCTCCATCTATTCTTTTACTGAGATCTGATTTTATCACTATAGAAACAGCACAGTCAGAGAACTGGACGGTTTCAATAATACCTCATGCGTTTGACATGTAGCTCTATACAAATCCTCACAGTTGTCCCCATTTATAGTGCCACACCTCTGTTTTTCAAGAATTGTGTCTACTCCAAATGTGTTGACCTAATTGATTTGTCTCTCAGTTTTTGTCTTCAAAACTACAGTATTCTTAGAGGAGACTTTGTTTTGCTACAAAAACAGCTACAGATATTCCAGGTGGATGTGAGAAACTGTTAACTTGAAATGTTACACAGTCTCTGATGCCTTGGAGATGTAACAATTCCTGTCATCTCCTTAAAGGATTTGGCACTGGGGTTTTCAGGTGTTATCAGACTTTTAATTAAGCCATATGTCTTTTCTACACAAATATTCAGTGCAAATTGCACAGTTTTTATTCCCATCATTAGCATCATTAGCAATGAAATCTTGAAAGGGCCTCCTTGCATATTGGACTCAATCCTCCTGATCAGCATAAGACTCTTCTGTAATTCCATAGGTAGCCATTCTGTGTCCCTTAAACAGATGCACTTCTACTTTATAATGTAGACAAGCAGGTGAGACTGCTGCCCATTTATTCTCATTGTTAGTGTAATGCTTAGAGGCCATAGCAACATTGCAAAGACAGGACTTTATTTTCAATACAGTACACAAGACCTTGGCCAGACATCCATCTTAGAAATCTGCCCAAGACTAAGGTCTCTGAGAAACATGCCCAATTTACTTTAAAAACATGGCTAAATCTGTGGTGAACTTATAAAAAGTATCACATGAATAACAGGCAGAGAAGGGTGACTATGTAGGGCTATCTTACTTTCCATACCTCCTTCCTTCACTCATTCTTCATGGACGCAAACAGGTTACTTTAGACCATGGCTTCCAATTCTTTTGCACATCTACAAACTAGGACATCCTGTGGCTGTCATACAGAGAGATTCTTAATTGTTGTTATTTTTTCTGGATGTCTCATTGCTGCATGCCCAACATGGTTGTGACATTATGCAGAAGCAGTACATGTTCTGTATTAGAAGAGATTTTGTGTCGAGAGTGTTTTAAGTAACACTAGAGCTTTAAATATAGCCTTTAACATAAAGATTAATTTGAAAACTTTTGTCTGTATCTTGAGGAACCATTCACAAGCACTGTTTGGGAAGGGAAAGAAAGGCATTTTAAACATGCCTGGGTTCCCTGCCCAATCTTGAGAAGGTCAGGCAGGGAAACCAGGCATGCTTGCATGCCTGCCCTTTGTCAGGGGGTGTGGCATATGCAAATGACCTATGCAAATAAGCTATGGTACCTCTTTAAATGACCCCTGGATCCACCTAACAGTCATAGAACCCAAACCACATTTTCCCAATTTGTCAACAAGAATATTATGTGGAACCTTATCAAAGGCCTTACTGAAATCAAAAACTATATCTACAGCATTCCTCTGATCCAGAAAGTTAGTAACTTTCTCAAAAAAGAGATAAGGATAGTCTGACATTCTTGAGAAACCCATGCTGGCTCTTAGTAATCACTATGTCCACAGAGAGTGAACTGGACCCAGGAATATGGCCACCTGCAACATTGTGCATGGTTCCTGGCCCAGGCAAGGCAGGGAAAGAGAGGGGCAATCATCTTGTCTGCAGATGGTAAATGGAGCTTGGGGATGTCGCCACCTGCAACAGTGTGCGTGGATCCTGGGCTCAGGCAAGGAAATGGAGGAGGGGTGTTGGCCATGCACAGTTATCACCTTGACCATGATGAGTGAACAAGGACCAGGGATGTGGCCACTCACCACAGGAAGGTCCACTGTGATGCCTCTAGCTTGCACAGGGCCCATTCTAGACACTCCTGCTGAAGCTCCACCCAACATTTCCCCAAATACACTTTCCTGGACCACCTTTTTGAGGGGGACATGACTTGGATCCCCCAATTCCAATCTGCACATAATTTGGAGGGCATATAGGGGGGTATCCTGGAGAGGTATTTCCTGAGTTTGATGCCTCTAGCATGTACAAGGTCCATTCTATATACTTCTGAACCTGCACCCAAAGTTTCCACAAAAACACTTTTCTGGTGGCACCTTCTTTGAGGGGCTGTAACTTAGATTCCCTACATCTAATCCTCACCAAACTCGGGGGGCAGGTAGAGGAGAATCATCTGGAGATTCTCTGCATTACTGCAGTCTCTAGCATGCTGGGGGACTGTTCTGCTGCATCACGAATTTCATGAACCAGTTCAGTTTGTATAAGGCCATTTTAGTTCGCTCTGTGGTTCAGTTCATGAGCCAACCATGAACCAAACCTCATTTTCCTGGTTCATGCCCATCCCTACTCTAGAAATATATGTTTAAATGGTGCATTCATTTTTTTAAAAAAATTAAATTTGATTTATAGTTCTTTAGCAGGAAGAGCAGCAACACAGGAAACAGCTAGCTTTTGTTTTGCATTCAATCCACTTATAGAAAAAAATACATCAGCAGTAAGAAGACATTATTTGTCTGTTCTTAGCTATCCACATTCAGATCTCATTCTTGTTCACTAAAGATGAGGAAAATCCTCTGTGATTCTAAAGGATCTATCAGAGTTTATATTTAAACCCTTCACTTTGCATCCTCAAATTTGAATTCCAAGTCTGCTGGCTGTACTATGCCAAACAGCTTCAGTTCTTTCTGGTGGTTCCAGACGTCTAAAATCCTGATGCACTGGTTATTGAATGTCCTGTTTGTTGAATTGTATTGACTCATTATATGTAATCTGCCTTGAGTCCCATGTGAAAGGCAGACAATGAACAATATAAATAAAATAATGAATGAATAAATATATTAGAACAGAGATTCTGAAATACTGTTTGTATTTACCATTGTGTCATGACAATGTTGTAGGTGGGAAGCCAAATTTGTTTTTAAGTGCCACTCATTAGGTTCTTTTTCCCCCCTGGAACAAATCTTCCAGGAAGCCTCTGCTATTTTATCCACAAGCAATATCGTTTGTAAAGCACAATTATCACAAATCAGTGCAGCCACTTATCACAAATTCTAGCTTTATGTGCATTAATTTTAATAACAAAATGTGCAGTAAGGTAGGTAGGATTTGTATTTTTGGCAACATAGTTATTGTGCTAAACCAAATCTGATTTCGCAGCTAAGAAGAATATTTTGTTTGATATATTAGTTATAAATAATATCAGCACAATACGCACACAATCATGGTTCTTAATGAAGAAACTCTTCAACATGCAATAGTATAGATTTGTTATTGTTTTACTATGAATTCATTTTTAAAAGAGAGACAGAAAGATTGGGAAAACAATCTGTTGGGAAAGCTATCTGTTCCTTCTTTAAGCTTCTTGCCAGCAATGTTTTATGTTTATTCATTACTACAACATGAATAAGATTTATTTTACATCAGTTTCTTTCAAATCTTTGCACATAGTTTTAGGACTGCCAAACTAGACTTTTCAAAACTTTCACTTCCAGTCCAGTAGGGCTACATATTAGATAAAGGCCTAGGCATGGTGTGTGTGTGTGAATGTTTACCTTTGGCATTCTCTTGATCTGAATGCTCCCAGGGTTTTTTTTCCCCCTAGGACTGTCCACATCAAAAAAATTCAGATCAATTTCATTTCAGGATTTTAGCTAGGGCATGCTTTTTGTTAACCTGAATTTTCAGGAGTGTCAATGCTCCCTCTAAGCTGTGGGGTCTTGTGAGCAAAAATTGTACTTTGTGAGCTACTGGCATTAAAGTTTTGAGTGAGAGATTTGGCTACTGCATAAACTAGTTTGCTCTGTAGCCATCCTTCCTGAGCTAAGACAAAAATGTGTGAGCTGGAGGCTAAAAAACTGTGAGCTAGCACACACTAACTCAGCTTAAAGGAAACACTGGTTGTTACTAGCTTGAGATTGTGGCCAATTTCCCACAAGCACTGCTCTGTTCTCGCTCTTCCCTTTTGCCCCGATGGTATGTGTCCATTTCACACAAGCTGCTGCATGGCTGCATTTTGCCCCACAGCTTCACACGATTTTCCCTGTGTCTACTCAATCCTCAAAAAACAGGATTGAGTAGACACGGGGAAAATTGCACAAAGCTGCAAGGTAAAATGCAGCTGCACAGCAGCTTCTACCATTGGGGCAAAAGGGAAGAGCGAGCACGGAGCAGTGCTTGTGGGAAACTGGCCGCGTGCGTTTCAGATACATTTTCTGGATTCTGGAATTTTGGGACCATTATTTCATATGGGGCTTCAGGCAAGCTTTTATTTAATCAAAATACACTGGTATTTCAGACAACCTATGCTTGGTCTTTACTAACTATTCACCATGTTTCAATGGAATAGGACAAAGTGGGTCCAGTTTTATAGATCCTGAACAAAGTGTCCCAGTGTCAGGTAGTCCTGCCATGATGGATGGAGGGGAGGGGAGGATGGCTATGGGCGCCATGGTGGCGTGACGGGCGGGAGGTTGGGATCGTAGGGGTGTTGATTTATGCCTGGTGTGTGAGAATGGAATGTGGTTCTGGCAACCCCTATCTTTGGTAGACTGAACATTCTGACCTTGGAGAGTCTAGCTGCGAGCTTTCCTATCGCTTTCAAAGCTGCAGCTTTGCTAAGATTAATGGGGGCGGTGGGAACTTCATTAGCGTAGTAACTTTCGATTCCCATTCGCATGTTATTCTCTGATTGGTAGAAGGGGGGGTCCCCATTCACCCCCTTTCCCTGTATAACTGCTTGCTATGTGTAACCCAAGTTATTCTGAACAATGTATCTGCTCCAGTAACCTTTCTATTGCAGCTTCCCAATAAACGCTATTCTTGTTTGAATCACAAGGCATGGTGTTTGGCTGACTAAGTTAGGGCTTCTGACACCCAGGCATTCTTGTTTCTGTTGTTTTCTGTGGGGGGAAAATGTCATGCTTCCTCCAGGACTAAGAAGCCAATAGCCACACAGAATCAATGTTGCACATGAGAATTCAAACAGAACCAAGAGCAGAGGAGCATGGAAAAAACTGGCTGGCAGCAGCATAGTCCCAGAAGCCAAATACACCCCAACTCTCTCACACACTTTAATTTCCTAAGATCTCAGAAAATGAGGTCTCATCCACTCTTTGCAGTATGGTATCTGTAACAGCACTGGCTCAGAAGAGCCTCAATAGCATGCAGTTGCCCTTTCCCACTGGTGTTCCTGGGAGTTGTGAGGATCGAGATGTGATATGACTTTTAGCCCCATTCCTTCCCATAAAAAAGACACATGACAAAAGTCATAAGGGGGACACAGAGAGAGAGAGAGAAACATACAACAACTTTGGAAATAACCTATCCTGGGAGGTTTTCAACCACCCTAGTGTAGTAGGATGAATATCAAAGTAACTTGTGTCTATAAACTTTTCCTCTCAGGTCATTGTCACTTGTACAGTACTAATATGTTCCCAAAGTACAGCCAGTTACCACTTTTGGTTTATACAAATAGAAGCAAAAGAGTTAGGGGAAGTAATCATCGGGTGTTACTTTTCAGTCCTACTCTATCAGGGTAAAAAAAAAAAATACCCTGTGAGGGTTCCCCCCCTCTCATGATACATTGCTTCAGGAAAGCATTTTATGGAGCCCTTTATGGCAACCAGATGACCCTTTCTGATAACATGGAAAATATTAACCTCAACACAGAGAAATGTGTTCTTGGACAAGAAAGATACCCTAAGTTACACACACACACACTTTTGATGATTAGAATAAAAAAAAAAGTTTTCCAGTTTGCTAATTTTCTAAAATTATCAATTCAAAACACCTTTGTTGGTTTTTCAAATGGATGGATTCTGGCTTGAGTTCAAAACACCAGTGCAGTACAGGTGGTTTTTCCCCTCAGTGTTCATTTTCTGGTTAACCTGAATGGAGGAGATGTAGGTTGTGATCACATGAGTAGTCTGGCCCAATGCAACCACCCCTCTACTCTGGACCAAATGGGTGCAGTCACACAGCCACATCTGTCAGGCATTCCCTGGACATACTCATCCTGTCCTAGGATGACTTGGAACCAGGTTAAAAAGGCACCACATCACAAGTGGTGTTTTTGGTTCCCCACACATTCATTGTGCATAGCCAGCTGTCTGAATACGGGGGAGTGTGCACAAAATGGATTGGCAGTCTGAATTGGCAAATCCATTCTCACCACTAGGGTGGGATTTGGGTTTGGGTTTTTTTGAAATTTTCATCTATATGTACATGTGCACATGTGCACATGCATGTGTGCACATGCACACACATATTTTAAAAAATGACCAGAAAGCACAATCTGTGGCTGATGCGCTGCAGTAATATAAATGCTTGACCATAGGATGTCCGTGTGGGTAACCTGCAGCAGGATGTGCTATGCCCTGCAACACTTTAAACCAGTAAAATTAGAGGCAGTGCCATATCGCACCAAGCTGCCAGTGTGACCACAGCCATAGTGTTGTTATTCTAACCCTCTACTTGTTTAAGGTATATCCATCAATTCCTCTTGTTCTCATTTTTTCTTTCAACATTTTTTTTTCTTTCATTTCCCTTTGATTTCTCTTTCAAGTTTTTTGTCATATCACATCGTAGTGCTCTATGGACAGTTTTGTAATTGCAGCCTTCCAGGTTTGTTTGTTTGCTTTTTAAAAATGTCACACGCCACAGGGTGGTTCTGTAGGAGGAGGACAGAAAAGTCTGGGGAGATATTACCTTCCTCTGAGTATTTGCAGAGTGAAATTAGGAATTTTTTTTTGCAGAACCCCCCTTCCTGTCCCCATCTTTTCAAATTTCTCTTTTAATCAAAACAGAATTTATTGAAATCATACCTCATATTCCTAAAAGAAAGAAAGAAAAGAAATAGATTATTGGATTTTGGGGAGAAATTGAATAAAAAGAAACTAAGAAAGTTTATCTTACAATATTAGTGCTAGACAACATGCACACCTTCACAGGACAGGTGAACTTGCTTAACTGACAAAGAGGTAGAGCTACAGAAACCAGGAGGGAGCTTGAAGCAGATGCCAAAGTGTTGCCCCCCACCAGCAACAGTGGCTGTGATGTCAGTAAAGACAGGGAGTGGGAAGTGAGAAAAAAAGGATAAACTTGCTGGATTATTTGGTAAATTAGCAGAGTACTCAAGGCTTACAACACAACAAAGCTTTCTGGAGCATTTGTGCTGCAGAAATAAAGTTACACACAGAGCCCTTTTTGTTGCAAAACTAATATAAATCCTATTATTTAAGGAACTTCATTCTAGACAGGATAGAGGAGAGATAGTTTCCTAATCTAGGCTAACTAGCTAAAATGGATGGAGATACAGGAGCACGTCTTGCTCTCATGTTGCCAAACACTAAAGGGCTATCCTTTCACTGATATATATTTTATTTCCCCTGCCCCCTCCCCTCACATGGGGAAAAGACAGGCAAAGTTCACATATAAATAAAGCAGCAGTTCTCAGACCACGGGAGTTAAACCATACCATAGCAAGTGGTTCACTGTGGTGCTTTCTCATTCTTTGTGTTGACTATCTTTTGCCACACTGTATATTTCATTAGAATGATTCAAAATTTAAGGCAAAAATAGAAAGTTTTTTTAAAAAACAGAATGAACATTTTTCTACTGCTTGGTATCTGTTTCCTTCACTTTTTGACCAATTACATATCTTAGTATTGAATTACTAATCTAAATCAATTTTGTTTTGAAACTGAATGTAAGAAGACTCATGTTTTGCATTGAGTCTGTAATAATGAAAGCATTTCCCCTTGTTTCTTCAACAAATTTATTTCAGGCAAAATGCAATAGAAAGCGTATTAGAGTAGTTTTGTGAGTGTTGGTAGACTGGTAAATTGTGCTTTAAAATTTTTAATTTCCATTTAAATGATTTTCATTTGTTTTAGTATCATTTGTCATTGCATTTATACATTTTAGGTATACATGAACTGGTTAATGTTCAAGGTCTGGATGGTTCCCTAACATTCTAGTAGTCTTGCTTCATCTTTTCCTAAATGGTTTTGTTCCAAAAGTTCAAATTCAGGTGATTCTTGTTTTATTAGTATTACAAGGAATAAGGCCCGTTGTGGAAATAAATACAACGGGCTCTAGAAAGAGGCTCTGGGAGAGTGCCCCGGCTTTGGACACTCAGTGACAATTTGCTGTGGCAATCTCAGCAGGGTATAATGACAGAGTCCACCATTTTCTCCAGAGGAACTGATCTTTGCTACCTGAAGAGCAGTAATAATTTTGAGTGATCTCCAGCCCACCCCCAAGATTGGTAACAGTAGTTCCCCAGGAGGGAGTGGCTGGTTTGGAGGGTGGAGTCTATGGCATTGTACCTGTCTGAGGTCCCACCCCTCCTCAACACTCACCCTCTCCAGGTTTGACCCCTCAAATCTCCAGGGATTTCCCAACCTGGAGTTGATAACCCTATCTCCCTCCCAGCCAACCATCAACCTACCTTTAGTTTTCCATCTCCTTCCCCCTCCCTCCTAGAGAGCAGTTGTAATTTTGAGTGATCTCCAGCCCCGCACCTGGAGATTGGCAACAATGGTTCCCCATCAGGGAATGGCTGGATTGGAGGGTGGAGTCTATGGCATCGTACTTGTCTGAGGTGCCACCCCTCCTCAAACCTCACCCTCTCCAGGCTCCATCCCTCAAATCTCCAGGAATTGCCCACCTGGAGTTGGCAACCCGATCAGGACTAGGCCCAATGAGTTTTCTCCCAAAGGCCCACATAGGTGTGGAAAGGGCCTTTTACTGTCAGAGGAGAAAGTACAGGTGCCAACTCTGATTAGGGAAATACCTGGAGATTTGTGGAGGTGGATCCTGTGGAGGGCAGCATTTGGGGTGTGTGTGGAAGGACTCAGCAGGGTATAATGCCATAGAGTCTACCCTCCAAAGCAACCATTTTCTCCTGGGGAACTGATCTCTGTCATCTGGAGGTCAATTGTAACAGTGGGAGATCTCCAGGTCCCACCTGGAGATTGGCAACCCTAGGGGAAAGTCAGCTGCACAGTGGAGAGTTGAAGAAAATGGTTTGATGGTTGCTGCCCCACCTCATTAGCCAGCCAGCCATGCTGAAGTTAAGCAGGAGAGAGAGCCTTTTCCCATTTATTCTGACAGGAAAGTGGCCACTGGGGAGGGGGTTATGGGCGGGGGAGGGGGTTATGCTGAAAGTCCTTTGTATTTTTACTCACAGAACCAAGCTTGGCTGCCTACCAACAGCCACTGAGGGGACAGTCCCTCAAAGGAGTCAAGAGAACTGTCTTCCTCAGGAGAGAGAGCTGTCTGCCAGTAAATCTGACATGCAAATCTGTCTGAAGGGGGAGTGGGTGGAGAAGAGGAGCAGACCCAGCACCCGGCCAATGGCACGCGAGTACTCTTGAGTGGCGGCTGATGGGCCAATGGCTGAGGGAGGGCATTTTACAGCCAATGGGAGCGCATGGAATCTTACGAAACCAAAAAATAATTATTATAAGGAGAGATGTTAGTATTATAGTTTTTAATATCAATTGTAGCTGTTTGTTTAATACATCTTTTTATTAATTGTTTAAAGGGAATTCACTAAATATAGTGTAAGCAATGTTGTCAGTGGACTAAAATAATGTGTCACAGGCTGGGGTGCAGGCAAAGGGAGTCCAGAACAGGCCAAGGTCAGGAGCCAAGAAGATAGTGCAAAGTCCAAAGCCAAGCCAAGCCAGGGTCTGGAACCAGAAACACAGAGCCAAGTCCAAAATCACTAACCAGAATTGTAGTCCAAAGCCAGGGGGTCCAAAGTTCTAGGTGCAAGAGCCGAGCCTAAGTGGATGCAAGCAGTACGAAGCTGACTTGTTGCTTCCACGAAGAGTACTGCCCAGAGTGTGGAGTTAAATGCTGCTACCAATAAGCCAGCTGCACAATGGTCCAGCTCTTGTTAGAACTCTGGGCTAGCTGAGTGTCTCCCCTGTAGCCTGGCCTCTCTTTGCCTGGTTGCTAACTTTTGCCACAGTCGCTCCCTTAAACAAGTCACACGTGGGGGTGAGTCAGGAGGGCTTTCAGCTTGCAGTTCTTCCTTCTTATCTGAGCCAGGTGTGAAGATTGCTGTTGCAGGCACTTGCCAGCTATGCTCCTCTGCTGCTTCAGAGGCGCCAGTTGTGATTTCTGCAGGCTCTCTCTGCTCATCGTCATCCATGCCCTTGACATAATGTTCTCTTGTTTTGGTTTCCTTATTGAAAATTAGAAGTAATTTTTAGAGGGGAATTCTACTCAGGTCTACTCAGTGGGACCTACTCCCAGAAAAAATGTCTTTAGAATTGTACCCTTACAGCCCAATCCTAAGAACACTTTCCTTGTAGTAAGCCCCAGTGAATATACCTGGTCAAGATTCTGAATACACCTGCTTAGGATTGCTGTCTTGATCTCTTCTTTGTAAATCAAGCTTTAAAAGAATGCATGTTTTCATACCACAATTTATTTTTTAAAAGACATCAACCCATTTATTCTTAGGCACTAATTATTTTAACAGATATATTACAACTTACATTTGTTTTAACCAGCACTTACAGGTGTTCTACTTTCTTATCTTCCTCCCTTTGTCTAGGAATTAATTCCTTGAAGTTCCAATGAATATTTAACATAATCATAAGGAGTGCTCACTGAGAAAACATCAGCTTATTATTTTGATCCATTAGCCTAACAAAGGCATGGTCAGCCAACATTTGAAAAAAAATCTATTATAGATCATAAAGGGACACTTCACTTGAGTCCCTGAGGAAACAGATATTTCAGGTCACAAAATCCCCCCCCCCCATTCACACATAACAAAAAGAATAAAACCAGATCATACAGAATTATTATAGAAAAGAATATAATGGAAATATGCTTCTACCTGAACTCCAACAAGCAGTCGAACAAGTGAGGTTATGTTTTTCTGCAGTACAAAATAAAACATTCAGAACACAAAGGGTTGAGCTGGGTAGATCGACATCAAAATTCCTTTTTCATCCCTAATTTATTTTTGATTCTTTTGTTCATCATTCACATGTGTGGTGACAACTTTGTTACCATTTTCTCTTCTTGTAGTCAACTGAAAGGTGGGTGAGAGAATCTCTTAGCAGTCAAAGGATAGACCTCAGGTCTTCTAGCGGATTAGGAACTAATTAAGCAATAGGAGGCAGGCAGCAGGAACAAATGGACACTTCTTGTAGTAGAGCTATATCAGTGGCTCCTCACAAATCCATACTGGGACTAGTACTATTTTATCCTTATTCTAATAGCCAAAAAGTGTGGATACCTATTCCCACCAACAGGGGCCTCACTCTGTCAGCATAATGTATATATGAAGCTGGCAAGATTGTCAGCAGTCAGAATAGATCAGTTCCATCTACTTGACAGATGTAGCTAGTCAGGTGATAAATGTTGCATCAGCCAGGCAGCCTGACTCAGCATATTCTGACAATTAGACAAAGTGTCTAGTGATTGGCTGGCACTGTGTATATATGTGTTTAGTGTCCAGCAGCTCTCTCTCTCCCAGAGAGACTGGTTGCAGCGCAGCACTTTGTCCTTCTGTGAAATAATTGTAAGTAAGCTCCAGCTCTGTAAATAAATCTGTACATAGCTTTCAGCTCACGGCTCTGCATTCATTCTTTACGGTGGCGCGCACCCGCTACCGACAGGGTTATGGGCCCAGCCTGAGCTGTTAGCGGGCTAGTACAGTAGCAGAGTGAAGCTGAGTGAAGCTGTGGAGAATCAGTTCCTGAAGGAGCAGTGATTTCTCTGGAAGCAGTTTTCAGCACAACGTGGAGCTAGCCAGCATTTCTGCAGAGGACGAGAAACCTCTGTCCAGCTTGGTGAAGGCAGAGGCGTCGGAGGAGGCAGACCAGTCTGTGGAGCAGCTGTTGCCAAGGTCGTTTTGGCGTGGAAGGAGAAGTGAGTACGAGATGGCTCTTTCCTCAACTACACTGTTAGTGGATAAGCTAACAGACTCTAATTATGCTGTGTGGTCTATCCGGCTGAAGCATTTACTTAAAAAGGAGGGTCTGTGGACTTGTGTCAGTTCCCCTCCAGCCGCTCCTGACGAGGACGAAAAGGAGCAAGATGAGCGTGCCTTGGCTCATATCGTGCTGAGCTTATCAGACTCTCAATTACTGCATGTTTCTACTTTAGAAACGGCCAAGCTTGCGTGGGAGGCTTTGGCAAACATTCACGTTCAGAAATCAGCCTCTTCAATTATAGCACTCACCAGGAAGCTCTATCGCACTGTGCTCTGCCAGGGGCAGCGTGTCAGAAGTCATGTTGATGCTTTGACTGAGTGTTTCCAGGCTCTTGCAGCACGAGGTAAAGACTTTTCTGAGCTTGACAGAATATATGTTCTTTTGTCATCTTTGCCTGACAAGTACAATGCATTAATCTCATCGTTGGAGAGTTATAAGCCTGAGGAATTAAGATGGGATTCAATCGTGGGTCGCCTGCTTGATGAGGAAGCGCGTTGGAATGCAAAACCCAGTTTTGGAGCTGCAGCAGCCTCCTGTTTCCGGTCAGAGGAGTCAGCGTCTGTTGGCAGTGTTTCCAGCTCTGGAATGTGTCCGGGCAAGCCACCTTTTGCAGTTTCCAGGAAAAAGCGTTGTTTTAAGTGCGGCTCGGAAAAACACATAGCTCGTTTCTGCCCCAAGCGGGAGCAGTCTCGCCAGAAATCGTCTGTTCAACAGTCTACTGAGCAGCGTACTCCAGCCTCATTTTCAAGTTCTGTCCAGAAGAATCGCCTTACTTTGGTGACAGTTGGGAAGGGGCTAGGCTGTGTAAAATATTTGCTTGATTCAGGAGCTAGTAAAACTGTTGTGAAAGACAGGCATTTGCTGACCAGTGAAACTGCTGCAGAGGTAAGCTCTGTCTGTCTAGCTGATGGCAGAGAAGCCTCTGTAATTTGTAAAGGCAGCGTGTTTATTCCAGAATTGAATTGTGAGATAAAAAACGCACTCTGTGTCCCAAGTTTGGAAAATAATTTACTTAGTATACAATCACTCACTGAGAAAGGATTCAAGATAATTTTTGAAAATGACGAATGCCTTTTATGTGAGGGTGATGAGATAATGGCTCGGGGCAAGCTGCAAGATGGTGTTTATGTGCTTAGCAGTGAATGTGTGCAGGCACAGTCAGTTATCCAGAATGTTAACCCTCTGCATTCTAACTGTTCTCATCTTTTCCATAGAAGGTTTGCACATACCAGCTTCCATACTTTGGGCAAAACTTTTGATTGTTTGGGCAAAACTGATGTGTCTCCCTGTGACAACTTTCTTGATTGTTCTATTTGCAAGCAATCCAAGTCCCAGGCTCACCCGGTTGCCAAGGTGAGCAGTAGAGTCTCTGAGGAGCCTCTTGAGCTTGTTCATGGGGATGTAATTGGTCCACTGCCCCCCACAGTTTCTGGGTGTCGTTTCTGTTTGGTCTTGGTGGACGACCATTCACATTATGGTTGGGTTTTTCCATTAAAGCACAAGTCACAAGTGTGTGCAACAATTAAATACTGGGCTGCTAATGTGGAGAAGCAATTACAATGTCCTCTTCGTGCCTTTCAATCTGACATGGGTGGGGAGTTTCTGAGTGAAAATCTCCTTCAGTTTTTCCAGTCACATGGGATTGTGCATAGGCGGACAAATGTGGCACAGCCCAGAGAGAATGGCATAGCAGAGCGTAGAAATGGTGTATTGCAGACCATGGTCCATTCAGTACTTACTGATGCCAAGTTACCTTTTTCTTTTTGGGGAGAAGCAATCAAATATTGCCAGTATACTTTAAACCGTCTCTGGACCAAATCCATTGATCAAATCCCCTACACCGTTCTGTTTGGCACAGAGCCCAGCATAGATCATTTAAGAATCTTTGGTGCTAAGGCATGGGTAAATGTTCCTTTAAGCAAGAGGCGAAAGGGACAGAAAAGGGCTCAACTTCTAACTTTTGTTGGGTATCAGAGTGGCATGAAAGCCTACCGGTTTGCCACTAAGGATAATGCTGTGGTTTTCAGTCGCTCAGCAAATTTTTGTGAACATAAAAACTGGGCTGATATTCATGATAATGACTTGCCTTCACAGGTAATTTTTCCTGTTGCTGGTGCTGAGCAGAGTGCTCAAGGTCGAGCTGAAACTAACTCAAAGAAGCTTTCTCCTACCAGGTCTTTATCTGAAGCTGATAAGATGGAACAGCAGCCAGAAAGCAGCCAGCAGTCGCAGCTGCGTGTGTCTAACAGGAGCAACAAAGGCGTTCCGCCCCAACGTTATGGAATTAACCATGTTTATATTCCTAACACTGTTGATGATGTTTTTGCTTTGCAAGGGGCCGAGCGGGAAGCGTGGCTTGAAGCCATGAAGGCAGAACATGCCTCTTTGCAGAATTATAAAGTGTGTTCTCCTGCACAGTTGCCAGAGGGCAAGAAAGCTTTGGGCTGTCGCTGGTTATTTAAGGTTAAATCAACCAAGGATGGATCTTTAACTTATAAAGCTAGACTTGTCGCAAAAGGCTACGCACAGGTTGAAGGTCAAGATTATGATGCTTGTTTCTCTTCTACCGTGAAGATGGAAAGTGTAAAGACAGCATTGGCTCTAGCTTCTAAACTTAATATGAGTGTTACACATTTTGATTTTGACACAGCGTATTTAAATGCTAATCTCAAGGATGAGCTGTACATGCAGCAAATACCAGGGTTTGAATTTGCTGATCCAAACTTAGTTCTGCGTTTACATAAAGGCCTCTATGGTCTCAAACAGAGTGCTTTTCTTTGGCAGGACTGTTTGTACAATGCACTGACGCAGCTAGGATTCAAACAGAGTGTTGCTGATCCTTGCTTGTATAGCATATCTGTAGATGATAAGCTTTGCTTGGTCTTAGTTTTTGTCGATGATCTCCTATTTCTGCATCTTACAAACAAGCAGCTTTCGTGGTTTAAAAGCACTGTGCAACAATTGTTTAAAATAAAAGATTTGGGGTCTGTGAAAAACTATTTGGGCATAACAGTGCAGAGAAATGCTCAAGGGATGTTTGAGCTGAGTCAAGCAGACAAAATACAGGCATTGCTAGATAAATTTAAAATGGGTGAATGCAACATTGTTGGAACTCCAATGTCCACTGATTTTTGTAAGCCTGTAAATAGCCCAGAGTTCGCTGACAAGCAATTGTATCAGTCATTGGTGGGGTCTTTGTTATATTTGAGTTGCTGTACTCGCCCTGATATATGCACTGCTGTACATTGGCTAACCCAAAAGTCTTCCTCTCCCACAGATCATGACTGGCAAGCTGCTAAGAGAGTTCTACGTTTTCTAAAAGGGTCAATAAATAAAAAACTTGTTCTGGATGTGTCTAGCACTCAGCAGCTGTTTGCATACTGTGATGCCAGTTGGGGGGAGAGATCTGATGGCAGATCTACCACAGGGTATGCAATATGTGTATATGGCGCACTTGTATGTTGGAAAACAATCCGCCAAAATCATATTTCAGCCAGCTCTTGTGAGGCGGAATATTCATCGATAAATGAGTGTGTGTTACAGATGGAATGGTTTATGCATCTGTTAAAAAGTTTTGATATAAATTGTTTTTTGCCTGTTAAACTTTTTTGTGACAGCAGTTCAGCTAGGCAACTTGCTACAGGCCAACAGGTACGCTTCAGAAGCAAGCATGTGGTTGTGCGTTACCAAAATGTAAGAGATGCTGTTCAGAGAAAATTTGTATCCATTGAACCGTGCACCTCTGAATCAAATGTTGCCGACATCTTTACTAAGAATTTATGTAAAGAAAAATTTGTTTATTTAAGTGGAATGCTTGGTCTGACTGTCTGAAATCTTGAGAGGCGTGTCAGCATAATGTATATATGAAGCTGGCAAGATTGTCAGCAGTCAGAATAGATCAGTTCCATCTACTTGACAGATGTAGCTAGTCAGGTGATAAATGTTGCATCAGCCAGGCAGCCTGACTCAGCATATTCTGACAATTAGACAAAGTGTCTAGTGATTGGCTGGCACTGTGTATATATGTGTTTAGTGTCCAGCAGCTCTCTCTCTCCCAGAGAGACTGGTTGCAGCGCAGCACTTTGTCCTTCTGTGAAATAATTGTAAGTAAGCTCCAGCTCTGTAAATAAATCTGTACATAGCTTTCAGCTCACGGCTCTGCATTCATTCTTTACGGTGGCGCGCACCCGCTACCGACACACTCTCCCCCAACAGCTTTTCCTGCATAGTCAGTAGACTTCCTGGGTTTGTAGAAAAATCCCAAAAGTGAAGAAATCCCTTCAGGAACTCTTGAATTCCCCAAAAAGCCTTTTGAAATGGCCTCTGCAGGGACCTAACTCCAGGCAGCAACAGTGAGAGATTAGAACGTGGGGGGAGGGGGGGAGGAGGCTTCTAACTGGCTCTGTCGGTGAAAGGGGTGGGGGAAGGGCCCTTTCCAGGCCTCTTTCAGCCTTGGAGGGAGGGAGGGAGGGAGGGGAGGAAGCCTTGGGGCCAGGCCTCACAAGAGTTGCCAGGGCTAGGCTGGGGGATTTCTAGAGATTTTGTGGTGGACTCTAAGGAGGAGGGCTGGATTTGGGAAGGGAGAGGCCTCAGCTGGGTATAATGCCACAGTGTCCACCCTCCAAAGCAGCCATTTTCTGCAGGGAGACAGACCTCTGCTGTCTAGAGTCCAGTTGTAATTCTGGGGGGTCTCCAGGGCACATTTGCAGGTTGGCCACTCTAGGCCTGGCAGCATTCTAGGATTGCCAGGTCCCCCTGATTTGCATGACTCACCTAGCCTCGGCTGCTTGCTACCATTCATCAGCAGCCACCCTATGAAAGCCAGTGAGATGCAGCAGTTAGAGCTTCAAAGTAGGATCTGCAAGATCCAGGTTCAGATCCCCATCTTGCAGTGGAAGGTGACTGTGTGATTTTGGACCAGTCACATATTTCAGCCTAACCAACCTCACAGGGTTGTTGTGCAGATAAAAAGGAGGAGGGAATAATGAAAGCTGCTTTGGCCCTCACTGTGGAGAAAGACTGTAATTTTCCTAGGTAGAGGCTGGGGGTGGAGATGGAAAACAGGAGACAGAGAGGCAGATAAAGGTAGGTTGGCTGTTGGTTGGGAAGGAAATAGGGTTGCCAACTCCAGGTTGGGAAATCCCTGGACATTTGAGGGGTGAAGCCTGGAGAGGGTGGGATTTAATGAGGGGAGGAACTTTGGACTGGTGTAATGCCATAGACTCCACCCTCCAGCCATTTCCTCCATGAGAACCACCATTGCCAACCTCTGGGTAAGGACTGGAGATCACCCAGAATTACAACTGTTGTCCAGGAGACAGAAATCAGTTCCCCTGGATAAAATGGCTGTTTTGGAGGGTTGAGTCTATGGCATCATACCCTGCTGAGGCTGCTTGCCTCCCCAAGCCTCACTGTCCTAAGGCTCCACCCCCAAATCTCCAGGAAATTCCCAACCTGGAGCTGGCAACCCTAAGGTGAATTGATCTCTGTAGCTGGGAGATCCATTGTGATTCCCAGAGTGCTGCCACTGCTGCTGTTGGGGGGAGAGAAAGCAGGTGGGTGGCTGAGAGCACTGCCACCACTGCTACTGCTGCTCTGCGGAGTGGGGGAAGAAGCAGGCAGGAGGCTGGGGGCAGAAAGCAGCCAGGAGGCTGGGGGCAGAAAGAAAGAATGATGGGGTGGGGGGCAGAAAGAGAGAGAAAGCGTGATGAAGTGGGGAGGCAGAAAAACAAAGAGAAAGATGACAGATCAGAAAGAGAGAGGAAATCACATGCATGGAGCAGAAATAGAGTAAGAAAAGGGGAGCAGAGGGGAGAAATAGTGTGAGAGAGGTAGGGGGTGAGCAGAGGAAGCAAAGGTGTGACGAATGAGATAACCATCCCGCAAGTTTCTTGCGGGTCTCCACTTGTTAATTCCTAAAGCTTGGGGCTTTTAGAGTGAATAAAACATGATGGGGGGGGACAAGATAGAAATGTATAAAATTATTATTGGGCAGAAAAATGGCCAAAGAGAACATTCTTCTCTGTCTCCCAAGGAATTTGATGGGTGGCAGATTCAAGACCAGTTTTCATCTCTGTGCCCCTGCTTCCTATCATTTAGGGGGTGTCTGGTTTTGCCACACATAAAACAGAATGCTTGATAGTCTCATGGAATTCCAAATATGAGAAATTTGGGATTAATAGGGAGTGACTAGCTTTTATTACTTTATTAAACATATGATTTGATATGAAGTATCCCTAAGGATACAGTGATTGATAAGTATGAGACAACACACCGGAGGTAAATTCAAAAGTGATTTCAGCTTTATTTCAGCTCCAAGTTAGACCAGCTAAGGGCTAGACCAGCTAGACAAAATACAGTCCTAAAACAGCAGTTTATATACAGTTCTGGCTGAAGTAGCCACGCCCACAATATTATAACGCGCCAATAATATTTGAAAGTAATAACCAATCACAGTTAATGTAAAAGGGCCAATCATAACTCAAGTCCATAACCAATCACAGATGTATTTTTATCAGCCCTCTGATTGGGCAACACAACACGGTATTTCCAATCCGCATAATGAGCACCTGCTCGATTATGCTGTCACTTATGTCTATGAAGACATAACAACTCCTCCCCCCTTAGATGGAACACACTCGTAATCAGACAAGTGGGGAGGGGCCCTTCTGCTTCGTTGTGACCGCCTTAACTCTGGGACTTCAGGTGGATCAGGGTCTGCACTAGATTCAGCGCCAGGCACTGCTGGGCTGACAGGCTCTTCAGGGTCCGAGAGTGCCGGGGTCTGCCCTGCCTCAGGTTCTTGACGAGAACCAGCAGCACTCACCTCGTCCGGAGGCAAGTGGGACTGCTCCCTGGGCCTGAAACAATCTCCGGCTTCAATCTCCTGGTCCGCAGGAGACCATCGCTGCTGGAGTTGGTCTATGTGGCGGCGTATCTTTCGGCCGTCAGATAGCCTCACCACATACATTCTGGACCCTAGACGGTTGGTGACTTCGGCGGGAAGCCACCGGTGCCCCTCGGAGTAGTTTCGGGCAAAGACCCAGTCCCCGGGCTGGAACTCCCTGGATGGCGTGGGCGATTCGGCCCGTACAGCTCTGCTGCCATCCAGATCCGGGTGCAGGCGGTCGAGGAGGGTTGTCAATTTCCTCCCCATAAGCAGCTCGGCCGGGCTTTTCCCTGTGGCAGAGCTCGGTGTGACGTGCTGCCACAGGAGAAAATCGGCCACACGATGGTCCCAGTCCTCGCCAGGCAGTCGGGCAAGGGTCTCTTTCGCCATCCGAACCATCCACTCTGCCTGGCCGTTAGAAGCAGGATGGAACGGGGCTGTGGTGATGTGCCGGATTCCGTAGCCCTCTAGGAAGCCGGCAAACTCCCTAGAGGTCCGTTGTCACTGACCAGTACTTCAGGTAACCCATGGGTGGCAAAAAGTTGGCGCGAAGCCTTTATTAGGTTTGCCGATGTTGTGGACCTCATGGGGACTACCTCCAGCCACTTCGAATAAGAGTCCACAACCACCAGGAGCATTTGGCCGTTGATTGGCCCCGCAAAGTCAAAGTGCAGCCTTGACCAAGGCTTTTCAGCTCTGCTCATGGGTGCTGGTGGTGTGTGCGGAGGGTCAGGCCATGACTGCTGGCAGCGCACGCAGCCTCGAACCTTCTCTTCGATGTTTGCATCGAGCCCAGGCCACCATAAATACCCCCTCACCAGGGCCTTCATGCGAACAATCCCTGGGTGCCCGGCATGCAGGGACTCCAGAACCCTTCCTCTTAGTTTGGGGGGAATCACGACTCTGTTCCCCCAAAGTAAACAACCCTTAACAATGGACAGCTCAGACCTTCTGTCCCAGTACGCCTTGAACTCAGGCTCTGAACAGACACTCGGCCACCCCCTCCACACCCAGTTTAAAACACGAGATAGTATCAAGTCCTTCTGGGTGAATGCGGCAACGTCCTCGGACCGAAGTGGAGACTCCAACAGTTCATCCAAGGCGCAAATGTCCACTGTAGGAGCCGGATCGAACCCAGTCTCAGGCAGAGGACAGCGGCTCAGAGCATCAGCGTGCGCGATACATTTTCCAGGTCTATGTTCCAAGTCGTATTCGTACGCCACCAAGAACAGGGCCCATCTCAGCATTCTGGGCGACAGAATGTTGGGCGTGGGGCGGTCAGGGGCAAAGATTCCCAGTAGCGGCTTGTGGTCCGTCACCAGAATGAAATGGCGGCCGTACAAAAAGTCATGGAATTTCTTGACCGCACTTACAAGTGCCAAACCCTCTTTGTCTATTTGCGCGTAGTTTTTTTCTGCACCACTCAATGACCTTGAGTAGTATGCAATCGGCGCCTCAGACCCGTCAGGCATTACATGGCTCAAAACTGCCCCAATACCGTATGGCGACGCATCAGCCGCCAAAACCAACATTTTACCCTCATCAAAATGAGTTAGCACGCTGTCAGAAGTCAGTAACGCTTTAACATTTTCAAATGCCCTCTCTTGTAGCTGTCCCCAAACCCATTTCGCGCCTTTATTCAACAATCGATGCAATGGCTCGGCTACTGAAGCTTTGTGGGGCAGAAATGAGTGGTAAAAATTGATTAGCCCAAGATAGGCTTGTAACTCCGTTTTATTTGTCGGTCTGGGTGCATTGTGTATAGCTGCTACCTTTCCAGGGGTTGGGTGTACACCTTGTTCGTCAATCTTGAACCCAAGGAACTCGACACTTGAGACCCCAATCGCACATTTTTCCCGTTTTACTCGCAACCCAGCCTTATTGAAACACTTCAGAACACTCCGGACCCTTTCCAGCAACTCTTCATCACTTTTTCCCGCAATAAGCACGTCATCAAAATAGGGAATTACTCCCTTGATACCTCTGAGCAACCCCTCCATTAAACCCTGGAAAATCCCTGGTGCGACGTTAACCCCAAATTGTAGGCGCTTAACTTTAAACGCACCTCTATGCGTAACGATGGTTTGTGCTTCTGCAGCATTGTTATCTACGGGCAACTGTTGATATGCCTGGGCAAGGTCTAATTTTGCAAACACCTTGCCTCCCCCAAGAGATGCAAGTACATGGCTTATTACCGGTACAGGGTAGGAATGTTGTTGTAGCGCCTTATTGATTGTGCATTTATAATCTGCACAAATACGTATGCTTCCATCAGGTTTGACAGGAGTAACAATAGGCATTTCCCATTTGCTGTACGGAACTGGCTCCAAAACCCCTTGCTCTAGGAGCTTGTCAATTTCCATTTCAATCTTGGGTTGCAATGCTAACGGCACCTTCCTATATTTTAGCCTGATAGGCCTAACATTTGGATCCAACTCAAATGAAACCGGGGGACCCGTATAAGTTCCCAGCCCTTTTGCAAAAACCTGAGGAAACTCGTCATACAAACAATTCCATTTATCATGACATACCATATTAATACCAGAAATAGCAATGCCTAATGGCTCAAACCAATCGAGCCCCAACAGGCTTACCCTGTCCCCTTCGGCAACAATCAGGGACAGAGCCGCCTTACGCTCTTTGAAACGGACGTCAAATTCCTCCTCACCTGCCAATGGAATTCGGTGTCCCTGAAAATCTGCTAGACAGGCATCAGTGGGCAGGAGGCGGCGGCGGCGGCTTCGGCTCGGAAAAAGACGATCCAACGTGCACGTTGAAATGATGGTTCTAGCCGACCCGGAATCGACTTCAAATGGGCAGGGAATTCCGTCGAGGAACAAGGTGACGAAAATCTTCTTCCTTCGGGGTGCTCCCGTGGTGAGGACGGACGATGAAGAGGGGTTGGACGACAGGGTCGGGTTTCGGGACGACAGGGATGAAGAGCAGGTTGTGTTGACCTTGCTTCGGAATTGAGAGCGCTGTGGAGGCGACGTAGGCGGCAATCTCTTCGACTTGCAAACTCTGGCGATGTGCCCATGCTTTCCGCAAGCCCGACAAACCAACCCTTTGGCCCAACAGGTGTCGCGCTCGTGCTTCCCGCCACAACCAAGGCACTGACGAGCTGGCGCAGTCTTCACTTGGGTTCGCGGCTGGCTGCTGAAACAAGGCTCTCGTACGTCATCCACGGCGGCCGCCGGCTCACGGTCCTCGACCTGTTGGTGAATGCTGTATTCAGCTGCCGCAGGCCGCTGTCGCACTTCTCGCGTCGACCTTTCAGCAGCTTCAGCGGCGATGGCTTCCTCGAACGCGACCTTGAATGTCAGCGTCTTTCGGGCGAACAGGCGTTGTTGCAGCTTTGCATCGCGGTGGCCGCAGACCAGCCGGTCTCGCAAAGCTGTCTCGAGATCTGCGAAGTTGCAAGCCCTTGCCAACTTCCTCAATGCCGCCACAAACTCGGCTACTGATTCGCTGGAGCCTTGCCGCCTTTCGTAGAACGTGTGCCGAGAAGCGATCTCTGAAGGCTGCGGCGCGAAATGAGCCTTCAACTTCTCCGTCAGGGTGGTGTACGGCACGGTCTTGATGTTATCCGGCGTGACAAGTGAACAAGCAATGTCAAACACCTCTTTGCCACACGAGCTAAGCAGTGCAGCTCGTTTCTTCGCAGCATCCGTCACCCCGGCGTTCTCGAGGTGAAACTCGAACCGGGTGAGGTACGCCTCCCAGTCCTCGGTCGCGGGCTCGAACGGCTCGAACCGGTGCTTGGAGCTCATCGCGGCGCTTCCTGGGGCGGACGGCCCCCTCGGAAACTCGCGGTCGATCGGAACTTCCTCCGTGGTGTCTCAGCGGGGCTGCCTACCCGCTACAACCCATCCTCGTCGCCAGTTGATAAGTATGAGACAACACACCGGAGGTAAATTCAAAAGTGATTTCAGCTTTATTTCAGCTCCAAGTTAGACCAGCTAAGGGCTAGACCAGCTAGACAAAATACAGTCCTAAAACAGCAGTTTATATACAGTTCTGGCTGAAGTAGCCACGCCCACAATATTATAATGCGCCAATAATATTTGAAAGTAATAACCAATCACAGTTAATGTAAAAGGGCCAATCATAACTCAAGTCCATAACCAATCACAGATGTATTTTTATCAGCCCTCTGATTGGGCAACACAACACAGTATTTCCAATCCGCATAATGAGCACCTGCTCGATTATGCTGTCACTTATGTCTATGAAGACATAACAGTGATACTTCAAAATAATTGTAGCAAACCCTATTCTGTCCTTCCTAATTTTTTTCTGGACATTGTATCAACCTATTCATAATTCAGTGTAACGCAATAGTTTCTATCAGTGGACAGCATACCTAGATCTTGTTGATCTGTGAGATGTCTCTCCAAGGCAGAAAGTCTGAATTCTCTGAAACAGGGAGAAAAATGCATGCTTGTAGTTTTACACAGAGTGAGGTAAGAAAATTATCATGCTGGAATGCTACAGAGATATTTCAGCCCCATGTCTCCGAACAGAAAAGGCTTGAGACCCTCCCCAGGCTTTTTTGCCAGATGATTCCCCCTGCAGTGTTTTGGACAGACAGCAGATAAGGAGGGAAACAGGGCCAGTTATAGAAAAGCAGTGTGATAATGCACATGCACAAAAACTGTGAAACAATCTCCTGCTACGCTCTGCCGCAGCAGAGTCACTCATTCACATGAGCAAAGCCTTCCGAAGGTGCCCCCTTACAAATGGGTAAGATTAGCAACTGTCCTTTCATGCACACTCTCTGTGGTGGTTCCCACCTCATGGCACAGCCTGCCTGAGGAGGTCAGGAAAGCTCCCACACTCCTAATCATTCTGCAGAGTGTGCAAAACAGGAAGAGAGCATTTTTGTGAAGGCATTAGAACTACAGTAGAATGTAACAGTCCAGAATGGCACCTTTATAATGGAGCCAGATTGTAGTCTACTGCATTGGTTATTCTAGGTATTGTTCTGCTTTTACTGCATTGTCTTCTAGCTTTCTAGTTCCACGTACTACATTAATTATAGTATAACTTGCCTTAAGATAGTTTGTTGTTCATATTTTATTTTAATTCTGTACTATTCCATTGTTCATTCTATGTTTTATGCTGTATGAGTACATTTTTATCATGTAACCTGCCTAGTGTCTCAGTGAGAAATGTGGGCTACACAAGTAGAGTAAACAAATAAATAACTTTTTAGAGCATTTGGAAACATTGAACAACTTTTTGAGTGTACAAGGAACATAATGGTATCCACAACAATACTATTGTTGTGTTGAAATGAAAGAGGAAATGTAATATAAGGTTTGGGAAAATAGCAGCAATACTTAGTGATGCAAGAATCAACACAATGATTTACAGTGAAGCAAAAGCATTTCCTAGCAGTTGGAGGTGTTGAATTTAAGGTTAATTCCAGCCTTACTCACTTTTGATCTTGCACCAGCATTATCAAATGCCACCAACCAATAAATGTTGTCAACTGTGTAGCTGCAAAAAACCCAGCGCATATACTGAAAATGTAGCATTTTTTTTAGTATATGTGCTGCCAAAGCAAGCACATGTACCATATGTAACCCAAATAAGGAAGCAAACTGTGAGCATGTGCCAATGATGGTTACTTGGCCAGCTGCCATGGTTAATGCACAGATGAAAAACTACTCAGAGATGTAAAAAAGGGCTAATAAGCCAGCAATGTAATCATATGAATGTTCAGTATAAAAATAAATGGGTGTTACAAACAGAGCAAGTTCGGTTTTTGAGTACCTTATTATCTCCACTTTGGGGTCAGGAAGCAATTTTTTCTCCAGACCAGTTTGGCTGGAGATCCTGAAGGGATTTTTTGTCATCTTCTGGGCATGGAACAGCAGTCACTGGGGGTGTGGGGGGAGGTATTTGTGAATTTCCTGCATTGTGCAGGGGTTGGGCTAGATATCCCTGGAGATCCCTTCCAACTCTATGATTCTATGATTATACAAAAATCAAACCCTGAAGATGGTTTCTTAAACTTGCTGGGGAACACCTTAAGTGGCATACAACCATTGTAGACATGCCCACATCAGAAATGAATATTTGAGCTATAGGTCCAGAAACCTAGACTGTTTCCATGTGGAGATTTTGCTCTTTTTCATGTCTAATATGTAGAGAAGCATTAATTCCCCTATGGATCCACTGACTAGCTCAATATACATTTATGTGACCCTCTTGCAGCACTCATTCCATCATTTTTATCACATTTTTAATTTTATTTTACCATACTTGCAGTGCAATCCTAAGCAGTTAGTAAGCTTCAATGGACTTATGAGGGCATAATGCTCTTTAGGATTGTACTGTATATCTCATAGTTTAGTTAAAATTACAACAATTGAAATTTCTTCTACAGTGAAATAATATGAAAGTGCTACACTTGTTATGATGCATCAGAATGAGGTAATACAGGTCTTGTCAATGTGTCAGTCTTAAATTAAAATTTACTTGATTTCTTACAATAGACTTTATCAAGAAAGAAAAATTTGTTCTGCTGCCAGCTTTGATCATTCTTGTGAGAGCTACAGTTCTCAAAAGTATGCATGAGTTTTTGAACAAGCATAATATATTGGGCTTAATCCAGCAAATATTAGTCACAATCAATTCCTGCGGCAATAAATGAAACCTAAGTTACTTGTGATGGGATTTCAGTGTTGAGTTGTACCCTCTTTAGAACATGATAGATAAGACGGAGCAAGCATGAAAACATTTCCCACACATTTTGAGGGTAAGGAATTGATTTTTTCAAAAAAATTCCCCCCTCGACTCGTTTTTTTTGGGGGGAGGGAATTACAAGTATTCCTGTCTCTTAATGGTGTGTCAGGAATACCAGGAATTTGGGAGTGCTTTTGCATGGGTCAAAGCAAAATGTTCTCTGGTTTTTCATCTATTTCGTGCTACTCATTTAGCCATTTTCATTTGGATGAGAAAGATGATGAGCACTTTGTAAAGTGTATAAAGCAGAAGGGACTTTATCTAGATTCGGCTGATGTGACTCAGCTAAATTGTATATGCTTTGAAACTACTTAGCTTAACTTTAATATGCACTACACATTCTCTGTGCTTAGGGAGTGAATTAAGCCCTTCATGTGGAAATACTGGTGGCCTAGATATTGTTATTGGCTGGCTCATGCTGCTCTATTTGTGTCTATAAAAACATACAGTCTCTCTATGACTAAATTGGATCCTAACTTTCAGGTAGAATATCAGCACTGGAAATAATGAAAATACAGCCTCTGTACCTTAACACTGTGCAGCTTACCGTGTTGTAATAAAACTTCTTTCCTCTGAATTCAGCAGCAACAAGCCTAGGAGAGAAAAGTTTATGGTGCCATAAAGAGAAGTGACCTGCTTCAAGGAAAGGAATGAAAGTTCATTTAATCACAGTGTGTCTCATGCCAACAGAATCTTGCTGAAGTATAATTAGAAGCAATGATAAGGTGTTATATAATCCACATAACTCCATCAAGAGTAAAAGAGCATGGAGAGACTCTATAATGCCCAAATCCTAGTAAGTGCTGGAGTCACTGATTCTGTGTGGCATTGCTGGAAAATACATATCGAATATTTAACATCATAATTCATTAACTTGCAGATCATTAATTTTGCCACAGTTAATTAGTAGGCTTTCAGGACATTGATGACATTCATGCACTTAGCAGCTTGGATTGGTACAATATAAAAATAGAGATGCCTAGAGAAAGGATTATTTATTGATTGGGAGTGGTACTACATGATTATTTATTTATTTATTTATGGAAAACATTCCATGGAACCCTGCTAACATGCAGCTTTCCCAAGCTGTTACAGAGTCATCTTTTACTCCATGTGCAAAATGCTCTATCCGCTTTCCCCCCCTCTGCACCTTGAAATACCAGTTCTTTATCCACACTGTTATGCCACTAGGTGCCAGCAAGTAATGCCGAGCTTAACTCCCTGGGAACAATAGGGACTAGGCTCCTGGACTTTCTCTTGGAGAACCAATAGAAATTGTGGTGGGAGGTTCAAGCCCACCAATAGAATCTAGGGGTGTCCCCAGGTGCTGTATATAGTTGGCCACATGGC
This sequence comes from Gekko gecko, assembly GCA_029375565.1. NCBI lineage: Eukaryota > Metazoa > Chordata > Lepidosauria > Squamata > Gekkonidae > Gekko > Gekko gecko. The sequence goes on along the minus strand of JAPDNY010000003.1, from coordinate 146,962,700 downwards.
TGGGGTTCTGGGTTCTAATTGTGTTCCAGTAAACCATGCTGATCACTACAACCATGTCTGTGGTTTCTACATGCGTCTAACCCACCACACAACACACACCGTCTCCTCTCCTTTTCCACCTTCCTCCCCCTTCACTGGTCACCATTTTTTTAAAACAAAATTGAAACACTATCAATAAATTCCTAAATTATACATTAGTGTTAAAACACTGAAGGTAAACCACCTCTAATGGTGCATTGGGGTGTCCTTTTGTAGGAGGCAGTGGAGTAGATCTAATCAATGGTTTTGCCCATCAACCATGTAATTTCCAATTGTTTCATAAGGAGAAATAAAGTAAATTAATGAGAATGAATCAAAGGGAAATTAATGTTTGTGTGTCACTGGGTTGAAAAATTTCTCTGTAACTGTATGGACTCAAGTTGAGTATTCTCTCTCAAGTTTTCCCCTGCTTTCATCCTGCATTACTTTCCCTTATTTATTTATTTTTAAATCAATGTAATTAAACTAGCAATTGTGCAGTAATGAAATAAACCATTTAAAAGGAACATTTATGAAGATCAGAGAATCCCCCTTTTCATTAGCAATAGAGTGCTAGGGATTTTCAGAGCAGTGTTCAATCAAAATGTTCTTCGTCATGGTTTCATTCTCTGTGTGTATATTTCCTCTTACCCCATATTTTCCTTTTCCTACAGCAAATGGTAACTTAAGTTTTTTTGGGGGAATCATTTTAGCAGTCTCTGGTCCCTACATCAAAATGGTGTTTAAGTCACATGGACCTTAGGGGCAGGCCCATAGCCATGGGGGAACAGACAAGTGTGATGCCCCTTCCTGAATTTTCCATGCTCCCTCATGAATGTGTCCTATTCCAAACAGCTTTTTAAAAAAGATCTATCTGCTTCTGCTGCAGCAGCCATGTGTGCTGGCTGGCTGTGCTGGAAGCTTGCCCGATGGCATTTCCAGGCCAGCCTGCCTGCCACATAATTGTTCCAGGGTTAGGAGCTGTGCTGGAAGGAGCAACAGTGACATGGGTGTTTTGGTGGGGTTCTCATGGGCATTTAAACCACCATAGCCAAGTGCCTCCTCCTGTTTTGTGGTCCTTCAGCTCTGAGAAGAAGAAGAAGAAGAAGAAGAAGAAGAAGAAGAAGAAGAAGAAGAAGAAGAGAAGAGAAGAAGAAGAAGAAGAAGAAGAAGAAGAAGAAGAAGAAGAAGAAGAAGAAGAAGAGAGAAGAAGAAGAGAAGAGAAGAGAAGAGAAGTGGAGGAGTGGGGAATCAAACCCAGTTCTCCCAGATTAGAGTCTGCACACTTAACCACTACACCAAACTGGCTCTCCATTGGGCTTTGCTCCTAGACTCCACCATCTTCACATGGCAGTTTCATCTGTAGCAAGTAAGTGCAAGGTTGAGAGTCTTAGGCAATTAGGCTTTTTCTTAAGCATGCAGCTGGCAGCAGACAGCCCTGCTTCACAGAGCCGGTACTTGATTAGCAGTTGTTTATTTGTTTAAGTTTGCTGGCTGAGGGGGAGGGGGCTTGATCACAAACATTGTTGTGCATCCAGGTGGGGTGGAAGTTTTCTCTTATGTTTATTGAGCTAAAGGCAGCAGTCACATGTGACACATTGCTGTGCATCCAAGTGGTTTTCTCTTGTGTTTATTGAGCTAGAGTAAGCAGAATCTATGGTTGTTTTTAATCATTATTTGGCATTTATGGTCCATTTGTCTCTCTGAACTATATAGAGGTACTGGTTTGTTGAGGTACTGGTTTGTAAATTCAAACAGGTGGAAGGGAGAAGGTGTGATGATGAAAATGTATGTTGTGTGTTACTTGTTAAGAGTGCTCAATATGTTCTATGTGTAAGTACCTTTGTAATAAACCTGAATTTTTTTTGTATGATATTCCACTTTACTTAATTATTTAGCAGTATAAGCATGGCAGTTGTGTACAGACACATGATGGACGGCTCTCCACCGTGCTAAACTGCCCACTTAACAAAAAAAATTACCCCCCTAACAACAACAAAAATCTGGCTATGGGCCTGCTTAGGGGAGACTATTGGCACTACTGCACAGCTGCACTAGAGTGCTTGCACAAAATACGGGGGGGGGGATTTAAAAGTACAATTTTTATGTTATATATGCAGAATAAATATATGGCTTGAATGAAACCAAAAATCTGGAGGAAAAAGAATGGTGTGAAACACGAGTGCAGAATCCAAATCCAAGCTTTGCAACTCAACTACTCTGAAAATCTGGGGTAAGCTGTGCATGCGGAAAAGCCCTTTTTGTAGCATTTAATGACATGTCAATTCTGTGACTTGTTGCCGTGCAAGGTACGTATAGTGCTCTTATGGACCTATAGTTCATAAGTGATAAAACTTGGACTGTGCAATTAGTATGCAAAAGGGACTGAACTGTGTGGTGATCCTAAAGTGATGCCAGCTGCAGACACACACCAGCAAAGGAAAAGCCTTCTCCTGAGATGATGTGCCAGTGGTTCCTGAGGTTACCTGCCATCTCTTATCCACAGCACAGCAGAAAGAGAGCCCAGCTGCCTAGCCACATGAAGCACCATGAAGCCAGTAACCATTTGCTGTTTAAACGGACGCTATGCCAGGCCAGAAGACCAGAGATCCTGAGCAAAGACTCCATAAGCCAGAATCTTCCTTGTCACACAGGCAGCCTCCCCCCCCACCACCTTTGCCTAATACTGCATGCAGGCCAACCAGCTTGACAAAAGCTTCGCAGCCATGAGTGGATTAATGGACTGACATGCACCAGCTAAGCCCATCACCTGGAGCAATCAGCAGACCATAGAAGACAATGACTCTAGCTGACTCAGCCATTTTTCTCCAAGGTGCCACTGTTAAAAGTAAATAAAATCTAGTATTGCTCCACCATTAAGCCCCCTTCCTCCTGAAACTGGTGTTTGATTTAGCAATTTCCTGGGACTGACCAAGGGGAACTGACAAGGGACGTGGCCAGTGAAGCCCACCCCCAAGGAGATGTGACAATGGAGATGGCCAGTGAAGCCCACCCCCAAGGGGATGTGACAAGTGAAGCCCACCCCCAAGCCCCAAAATAGCATAAAAGAGCCGGCCTGGCCATGTGTTTTCTCTCTCTCTCCTCCACCTCTAGATGACTCCACGACTCTTGGTTCTAGTGCTGCCAGAGTCTGCCACGTCTTCTGCTGGTCCAGAATACGATCCCTGTTCCCCATAGTCTCCCCATTTTTCCTGTGGATCACTTCATCTCTAAAGGTCAGGCAAGTATCACCCAATCAATGTTTTTACCTCTTAATGTGAATGTCACTCTCCCTTTCTATCTAATTTTCCTAGGTCTGTGTAAGTGTGTGTGTGCTTGAATTTATTGTATGTTTGTGAAGAACTGTATGTGAAGAATCCATTTCTCTAAAAGAGTTGGTTTCTGCATTTATTCTTGGTTTTACTGGATAAGGTAGGACTTCTGTATACATAGGCTTGTGTCCCCTTAGTTGCCAATTGCTCTTAAATATCATAATTCCCTGTAGTTATTAGTATATTAAGCAATTTGGCTAACAGACTAGCAGGACACAATTTATATTGAGGATCAATATCTACTGATTTTTTGCTACTAATGATGATCAATATCAATGATCTATGCTGGATTTACTGAGTTCCAACACTTCCAGTTTCCTTAAATTTTATCTAGACTTATTTTTTGATGACTATAGTGCATCACTTTTGTAACTTAACAAGGCAATAGTGTGATATAAATTGAGGTTTAGAAACACTTAGAATCTCACTAGAGAAAAGAAAAACCAGGAGCCAACCCCTGCTCACTCCTCTTGCCAACCCCATAGCTCCGTGCACTTGCAATATTATTTTACTAGGACTCTGCCTCTGACCACTCTATGTGAATCATAGAATCATACAGTTGAAAGGTACCTCCAGGGCCATCTAGTCCAACCCCTTGAAAAATGTAGAACATTCACAAATACCTCCCCCCACACCCCCAGTGACCGCTGTTCCATGCCCAGAAGATGACAAAAAATCTCCAGGATCTCCAGCCAAACTTGCCTGGAATAAATTGCTTCCTGACCCCAAAGTGTCGATCAGCATTTCCCAAGGTGTGTAAGAAAGGGTCACAAGAACTAAGCACTGAGGCAACCCTTCCTGCCCTCCCTCTCATGATCTGCCTAAGTTCACAAAATCAACATCGCTGTCAAATGGCCATCTAGCCTCTGTTTGAAAATCTCCAAAGGAGGAAAGCCCACCACCTCCCGAGGAAGCCTGTTCCACTGAGGAACCATTCTAACCGTCAGGAAGTTTTTCCTAACATTTAGCTGAAAAAAACTTCTGATTTAATTTCAACTGTTGGTTCTGGTCTGACCTTCTGGAGCAACAGGAAACAACTCTGCACCATCCTCTATATGGCAGCCCTTCAAGTACTTGAAGATAGTTACCATATCACCGCTCAGTCTTCTCCTCTCCAGGCTAAACATATGCAGCTCCTTCAACCTTTCCTCATAGGTCTTTGTCTCCAGACCCCTTACCATTTTTGCTGCCCTCCTCTGGACACTTTCCAGCTTGTCTATATTCTTCTTAAATTGCGGTGCCCAAAACTGAACACAATACTATAGGTGTGCTAACCCCAAAGACAATGTTTAATCATATGATTCTCCTATACAGATAACTTTCAGTATGTTTTGTTTGTCAAAAAAACCCCTATTCTGTAAAAGAAATAAATTAGAACACAAGTATTTAAACAGCCTGACTTCCTCATTGGTGTAGCTGCACCTGAGACTTTGTTTAAGCTTGCAGGAACATTTAATTCTGGGTAGCAGTCTGTGAAAACAGACACTTGGAAGAGTTTCAGTGGGTGCCAGGACAACCACTGATTAAGGAAGTATACAGAGAAAGGAGTGGTTTTGAAGCATAGCTGAGAGAAGCTGTTAAACCCCTTTGTTTTGCAAAGGAGGACATCTTGTTCACTCTTTGTTGTGTAGTGGGTTCAACACATTAAGAAATCAAGAAACAGTATGATAGTCAACACATGCTTTACTAGTAGACAACATAACAACAAATACCGGCCAGATGGCCAACTATATACAGTCCCCGTGGACCACCCCCAGGTCCCATTGGTGGGTTTAAACTTCCCACCAAGGTTCCTATTGGTGACTGCTTGAGGTTTCAGGATCTTAGTCTCTTGAGCTCCAAGCTCTGGTAAAGTCACTGTCACCTAGTAGTGGTCAGCAGACATAACACTCTCCCTCTTAGTGCTGCCTGCACCTTCTTGGCTTCTACAGAGCAGACCATTGCTTCCATTAGCTGAGGGATGTTTGGGAGAAAATCAGGGCCAGGGTGTTCAGATTGTTTTCATTATTGGCTCTGCATCTCACATGATCATCTAGAAATTTCTGCCCAATGCAGAAACTTCTAGCTTTCATGTCTGGTGAATTAGGCCTGCCACAATCAGACAGCCTTCATGGCTTTTCAAAGAGCAGAGAAGGGATGTCCTGCAGGTAATGGGACTCCATATTTTTGTGGTTAGGTTATGCTGAGTAAGCACCACAAAGTAATGAAGGGATGTGGTCAATTTATTGTATGCATTACAATGAAATGATATGCTTCTCCTTTGATATTTGTGTGAGTTGGTTTAGACTTATGGGGTGGAGTCCTTGCTTAGTTAGCACTGTTTGTTGGCTAGAAATGGAAAGCATGAGCTGCCTTGTTCTGAAACCAGTTCCTCCCATCCCGGTATCTCCTTGTTAATAAATACATGTTAGTTTGAGTGGACCCATCCATGCCGTATGATCTAAACATAGGAACTTGACGGAGTACCCTAATCCTAACTGACATGTAAAAGGGAACATTACACAATCTTTTTTTCTTTCTTTTTTTTTTTTTTGGTCAAGGATGACATATTGTCCCCCCTCCCTGTCTGTGCTCCTCCTACCTTCCTAGCTTCTAGTGCATAGAACATCACTTCCCTTGCAAGTAGCAGAGGGTGTTCTGAAGAAAACCTAGGCCAGGATGTTCCAGTTCCTACATTTTTGGCACTGCAACTCCTATAATCAGCTTGAAGATGATGGCCAGTATGGAAATGCCTAGCTTTATTTTCTCATATGCTGTGCCTGTCATAGACTAACACACACATCTTTTTATTATTGTAGATAACTGACAAAACATGAATACTATTCATTTTTTAAAGAATACAGTTCTAACTGCAATAACATTTGCAATATGGTTGTGAGATAGCTTTACCATGTAGGGTAGTTCAGGTTTATTGCTGTTTCGTGATCTGCTAGTACCTACAGAAAGCAAAAACAGGCTGCCCAGGCTGCCTCCCAGCAGTATCAGGTTATAGCTAGGTATAAAATGGCTAGAGTTACATACTCTACACCGTATTTGGGCATCTGGCATTGGTTTTCCAGATTGCTTTGGACTTATAGCACTAGTCTTTCCTTTTCATGGAATTTTGATTTTAGACTCAATTTTTACAGCATGGGTTATTTTCTGATTTTTAGAGAATATGCAATGCAAAGAGCTGGCTTCAGTGTGAGTTCAAAATTGTTCAGTACCTTGCAAATCTCACCAGGTGCATAAATCTTAGCCAAAAGATTTTGCACCATTTACTGCACAAAGAACCTAAAATGGCTAAACTTCACCTCTTACATTTTGCATGAACAAATATGAACTTTAAAAAGTCTAAGGGCAAAAAACCTGCCAGTCACTGGATAAACGTTTAAAGCTCTTTTTATTATTTTGCAGCTGGTGCCCTTTGCTGAAGGATATTTCCTGTGCTGCAGACTCAGAATAAAAACATTTCATTTTAAGAATGCAATTAGAAACACATCTGTTGTTCAAGGACCTTTATATTAAAAGTAGGTCCACACGAAGATTTAAATATCAATTTTTTCGGTATGCAAGGGAGCTATTCATGTACACAGCACATGCAAAAACAGTTTTGTCCTTAGTAAGGTTCTCCAGCAAGCAAAAAAATCAATCCAAAGACATCCAAAACACAGAAAAGCTTCTCTGTATAAGAAATAACACAAGGTCTATTGGCTTATATGCTCAGAGATAATTCTATCTTATTTGCTTTGAAGTTTCAAACACAGTTACAGAAAGTGTCTTTTATGCATATCAGTCCAGTATAGTATAACAATCCTTTATATTTAAAAGAATTGACTCAGTTGTTCTATACATTCCTTCTGTGGCGTCATGCACAGGATACAATCTAGTGTTCAGTGATGTTTACTGAAAATGATTGACTTAATTATAACATATGCATGCCTAGTCAGAGACCAGCATATGTAACTTTTTGTGGGCTAATATTAATAAAGATGGAAGAGCCTGTCAGTTTTTGTTTCCTTTGGGATTAATTAATTTTTAGGAATCCTTTGTCATTCCTACCTTCCCCCCCTTTCCCTGAAAATCTGAATGTGGAAAATCCTGTTAAAGGGGTGGTAGGTGAGACAGCTCTGTCAGCAAAAGGCTGGTGTCCTTGGGTTCAGGGGCTTTAAATAGCCCATGCAAAATCCTTGATGATTGGTTAGATGGTAAACAGCCTCCCCCAAGAGGCTAATGCCCCTTTCAAAAGAATGGAAACTGCTGTGTGTGTCATTTCAGAAATGAAAGCATACAGTTTCCCTTCCATGGCACTTTAGTGGCCATGGGATTTATATGCTGGGGCCCAGACTCACCTTGAATTCTGTTTGCAGTGCTGTGGGGAGAGGGGAGAGTAAGGGTATCCATGGCAGTCCTAACCAGTGGAGGGGGCAAGCCGGTGGCAAGTGAGAGAAGCTGGGGTCCACCCAACCCAATGCTGGGTGTCCAAGGGTGTGGAGCACCCTGGCCACTATTTAGGGTGCCACCCCATCCCCACTCTCCATCTTATGGCATCAGATAACTTGGTACACCCTCCTAGTTCTTTAGTTTGGTGTAGTTTGATGGGTTTGCATGCGGTTTTGTTTCACTTGATTTTTCTTCCTTGTCACAGCTTGGCAGTATCAGCATGGGGCCAGATCCCTTATCAGGAAAGCCAGCCTGCATGTCCATTTTCCTGAGTGTGGGGATCCCCTTAAAGGATCTTGGAGTGAGGGTCAAATGGTATGCCCAGCCTGGGGGTATGCCTGGGGATTACCCTCATGCTCAGGAGGCAGGGGAGATCACCTTGGGGTAGCCACCCTTGTGGGATCCAAAGACCTGTCATCCCAAGGTGTCCAGCAGATCATCAACTGGCAGGTAGTCAGTTGGTGGACAGGATCCAGTACCCATGCTGTGCCAAAGCATACTAGAGCTGTAACCAATAAAGTTGTAGCCAATTTTATTCCACTTCTTTGTGTGTGCACATGTTATTTCAACTTAAGCTGTAAATGGGGTTAGTATTTAGTTGGGGTACAGAGGAACTCTTTGCCTTGGGTGCCCACCTCACTCCCTCCCCTTGGCACTGGGGCTGCAAACATTTGAACTGAAACATGTCATTTGAAGCACAAATGTCCTGCCTTGTTAAACTGTCATTGTACAGTACAAAAGTGCCTGCCCACCAATAACTTTCAAAATAAAAACTCCAGTGACAGCTGCAACTGCTGATTAAAAGTCATGATCAGTTTGATCAATTAAAATACTTAGGTGCCTAAGGGAGAAATAAAGAAATATTTCACATCTTGCTAATAAGGAAGTGCAAGATGGTACCAAAAAACACAGCTAATTGAATTGGTATGTGAAAAAAATGGCATGGAAATATTCTGTGTCTGCATGATAGAACCATGTTCAGTGTCACCAATGGTTTAAGGAACATTGACTTGCAAAGGAGAACTTAACAATCCTTAAACAGCCAGGTCACACTTAAGGAAAGGTGAACAGCATCATATAACAGAAGGCATTGTAACTGATTACAAAAAAATGACACACAAGCAAACATCTAAAAACAGATATCAAAAACAAATATTAAATCATTCTAGAAGTAGGATTAAAAGATCATTCTGGGTCTGAGTAGGCATTTTTGGGACTATCTCAGACTGGCCACAACAAAGTCTTTTTTTCTTTTTAATTACTGTAGTACAATCAGGGCTCTTTTTGTAGCAGGAACTCCTTTGCATATTAGGCAACACACCCCTAATGTAGCCAATCCTCCAAGAGCTTACGGAGCTCTTCTTACAGGGGCTACTGTAAGCTCTTGGAGGATTGGCTACATTAGGGTTGTATTGCCTAATGTGCAAAGGAGTTCCTGCTACAAAAAGAGCCCTGGGTACAATGGATTTAACTTAAATAAGGTAATTAAAAATAATGTCTGGGCTTAATTCAGCTTCAATGTCTATGTCTTTCTTTTTGGAGTGTCAGGCCAAATTTCTGCTTTGTGAAAGCATTGACTGCATCATGAGATACTCCGTGAGACATGACGTAGAATAGTGTAACTAAAAAACACTATTATGCATGGGTCTGAGTTAGGGTCACTAACCTCCAGGTGGTGCCTGGAGATCTCCTGCTATTACAGTTGATCGCCATCTGACCAAGATCAGTTCCCCTGGGAAAAAATAGCTGCTTTGGAGGGTGGACTCTATGGTGTTATACCTGGCTGAGATCCCTCCCCTTCCCAAACCTGACTCTCCCCAACTTCACCCCCAAAATATCGAGGTATTTCCCAACCCAGACCTGGCAACCCTAGTTGGAGTCCCTAATGGAAGATCAACAGAACTAGACAATGTCACTTAATTGGCTAGTAGTGTCCTGTTTACTATAATATCAAACATGTGGATACTTAAAATCATAACAAATTAAGATCAGCCTTAAAGGAAATACCTGCTGGTATACTTCTTTTTTAAAAAAGAAGTATGTGTGTGGGTGGGAGAAAACAGATATCATAGGCAGTGTTCCCTCTAAGCTGAGTTACTGTGAGCTAGCTGATAGAGTTTTAGCCTCCAGTTTACAGATTTTTGTCTTAGCTCAGGAAGTATGGCTCCAAAGCAAACTAAATTATGGATTAGCCAAATCGCTCATTCATAACTTTAATGCCAGTAGAATTTTTGCTCACCAGACTCCACAGTTTAGAGGGAGCATTGATAGGCAGGGATTTTCGAATACCCCTGCCAATTCAGCTCATATCCTGTTTACCAGGCATGGAAAAGGAACCAATTGTTTAGTGATCAGTTTGACTATTGACCCATTTGCAGCTGTTTATCAAGTTGCTTCACTGTATTTCTTCCTAATCATTCAATGGGCTTTTGACACATGCACGTTCTTGCTGCATGACTGCTCCCCTCAGCAAGCAATTGTTTAGACAATTAAAATGGTCACAAATTATATAAATCAGTCATATATAAATGCTTTGTTTTAATTAGAGATGTAAAATTTCTGGAAATTTTGAAGCTCAGAAAAAATGGAATTTTTTGGAAAAATTGGGGAAAAAATGCTACATTAGCACTTCTTTTTTTCTTTTCTAGATTGAAAGTGATTCTGTTACTTTAGGAATATAAAATATGACTATGGACAATTTTAGTTGGCATGAAATTATCACAACTAGCATATTAAAAATATAGTATATCCAAACAATTATTACAAACAATTTACTTTTTAAATAACATTTATTTGCTATTGTAACAAATGGAGCAACAATCTCCTGAAATGTTTACTAGTTTATGTGGAGCAGACAAAAAATCTTCCACAAAACTATTTTTAAAAATCCAGAAGTAACAATTATTCATATTTCCTCTCTACAGTATTAAATAAAAATAAAAAACCTTTTGTAACATAGAACTTGCTTGTCCTCAGTGCACAGAAATTAATCTGGTAGCATACATATTTTTTAGAAATTTGGAAAATATTTGAACACCTTGTCTTAAAATATTTTATTCATTATGTTAAAATAAAACGTTCCATAATCAATTTATTTTCTTTTTTCAATTTTTCCAATTTTTTGGAAAAAAAGCAAAAAAGCTTCAGGGAAAAAAATGAAAAAAAACCCTGTTTTTTTCCTGAATTTTTCTGGTTTTTTCCCCAGGTCTTCACATCTCTAGTTTTAATACAATCCTACCATTTGGTGTTCATCTGAGCAGCTCCTCCTGATGGAGATGGTTGCAAATTGGTTTGAACCACAGGCATCTTTGTTCATGCACAGTTTTGCACAAGCCCAATGCAAACCTGTTTAGCAGGCATTTACGTCTTTTCAACATGAACCATATAGACCAGGAGATTGGCTCACATCTGATCAACACCCTAAAACATGGTAAGATCAGCTGTCAAACATGTTTGCAGTGAACTTTGTGACATCTGTAACCAAAGTGTATGCAAATTATACATTTTTTTCTTATTAACATTCAACAGGGAATCAAATACATCTGATTAATGGAGTTTCATCCAGCACCCTTTAAAAAAAGTTTGGAACATTGTGATTCAAACTGAACTGATGAATTGGATAATTTCTTTTCCCATCCATAGATGCTGTGAAATACTGTAATATAGGCTGCTACATTTACACTAGCAGAACTTTCTGAACAGTCTTAATGGGCAGAACTAGGTATGTTAGCAACGTACAAAGGTGTGAATGATGATTAATAGATTCTGAAGAGTCAAAACCTTCTAATCAGTGCAATTTGCTAAAGATGCACCTGGCCACTACTGCTGTAGCATGCCCAGCCAGTTCGGTTGGGTAGCTACAGGAAGCCATACTCCATTAATAACATACCAACACTGTTCCAGATTATAATGATGACATAACAACACTGTTCCAGATTAAAATGGTGGGAATAATTCTTTGAATTCAATGTTTGCCAGTTTGCCAGCATACTAGCAGCTGGCATGTCAGACTGATCATATTGGCTAAGGTTCAGATGTGCGTAAAGGTTTTGTTTTTGATGTGTTCAATGAATCTGTGAGGAAGTCTCACCTTGTGGCTTTGTTTCCCATTTCCACAGATTTAAGTTTCCTTGTATATGGCATCTACACAAAAACATTCTCTTATATGTGTTCTAAGGCCTTAGAAATGCTGAGGATGTGAATGAGGAGGTGTCTACATGGGACTAGCTAATCATCTCAAGACCAAGCAGAAAGGTTTTGAGTTCTTTCTCAAAGTGGCATTCATGGCATCAGCAGCTGTGGATCTGTTTGCCCGGCCTCATTTTGCCAAATGAGGTATGGGTCAGCATTGGTCTTGGCTGGAAATATTCCTGTCAAGAGGGAGGGGCAGCAGAGTAGCAACTTAGACAAGCCATGCCCCTCCCAAGAAAACATTTGGTGGGAGAGCTGTTGCCTTGCCTAGTTTTTTGAAGCATTGTGTGTCTGAAGGGCATGTTTGGGTACAATCTGGGATTTGAGTGTGTGAGTGTGTGTTGAAATTGGAGGAGGGATTTCACCTAAAGGGATTTTGGTGTGGGATTGGGAGTATCTCAGGGCTTCTCCTTTTTAGGATCATTTCTCCTCCACCCATCCCCACCAAATTCCCTTTAATTTTCTTTAACATTCTTTTCCATACTGATTTGGCCGGGGAGGGGGCAGAACTCTGGTTTATTTTGGTTTTATATCATTAAAAGTCCTGTCATTAGAATCTGAGCTCTAATATTGCTTCATTCAGCTGTTGCATTTGTGGCACAGCTATTCAAGATGCAAATTCTGTAGTATAACTGGTAGTCTTATTAGAATTGTATTAGTTAACAAGGTTGTTGCTAATTAATTTGTGTTGGTATTGCTGCCAGGCAGGGTTTGTATTAATGTTATGTTGAGTTGGTGATTTAGCCAAGCAGGTTAGGTGTTACAGTTAAAGTAGTGCTTATATTATACTCATTCCATAAGCAGATTTTGAAATAATGCATTGCAATGTTTGCACTGCAACAAATTAGCATTGTAAATTAAGCAATAAGCATTGTTGGCATTGTATGGTGTTTGGGGACTGTAGTAATTTTACATTGCAAGTTAAGTAATAAACAGTTGGGAGCAATGTGAGGAGTTGCAATATGAGCTAAGCAATAGGTACACTTGGTATTAGGTGGATCTGAGTATTACAAAATATTGCAGTTGTGAACTGGCAACAATCAGAATTGGTGGAATTTTGCAAACTGGGCAGAAAGCAGAAATAGTGGCATTGCAAGTTGTTTGGTTTTTTTGCAAGGATTTTGTATTGGAAGTAGACCAGTAAGCAGAAGTGATGGTATTGTAAGATTTTTGTAAAGATTTTGAATTGCAAGCTGGCCAGGAAGCAGAAGTGGTGGCATTGCAATGATCTTTGCATTTTAAGTTGGACAACAAGCAAAATTGGTGGCATTTCACGTTGGTTGGTGGCAGACAAGAAGCTTTGTTTTGCAGTTAAAGTGAGTCCCCGGTCACACAGGTGGGATAACGTGGGGGAAGCGTGGCTATTTGCACCGTCGCAGTTTGATCCGTGATTATGTGATCAAATGTGACAGCGATGCAGTGGGGTGTGATCAGTCGACGCCAGCAGCAAAGATGATGGCCAGAAAGAAAAACCGTGCACTAGCACAATCACACCAACCGCATCTATCAGCAGCCCATGGCAAACCAATTGCTAGTACTTGTTTGCAGGTACTTTTTAACTTTGGGTTTTTGGCAGGAAGCCACGGGTGTACTACACTTGCCAGATGTGGTGGTGTGATCGCGCATGGATAATCCACCCAACTTCCGTAGCTCTCCTGCGGCAAATTTGCCGTGTGACCGGGGCCTGAGTTGCTCTGCTTATTTAGGGCTTTGTAGTAATTAAGTGGAGATACTGGATAGTTATCTAATATGTTGCTGAACTTGGTTGGAGTATATTGTTAGATTTCCCAGCCAAGTAGGGCTTGATGCATGTGGACAATGGTTTCTGATTCTTGTCATTCTTTTGCTGTATCAGGAGTCCAAGCTAATGAAGAAACAAAAAGCAACTCATAACTGTGGAAGTTTGGAAGCCTCCTCCCCAAAGATGCCCATTCCAGTGTTGTCTGATGTTCTAGTGTGTGCAGGTGGTGGCCAGAACAGAAAGGCTTGAGGAGCAGTAGAGCAGCTGCAATTCTGTGATAAAAAGAATGAGTAGGGCATTTTGGCCCACAAAGGTAGCAAACTAAAGCCTTCCTGCTTTCTGATTTGGTTGCCAGGGTGGTAATTTGAGAGCAGGGACTTCTATGGGAAGTTGGCAGGGCTTTCTGAAGCAAGGACATTGTGCATTGCCATACAAGCATTGCTGTCACTGCACCTTCAGTTTCCACAGTGGTGGCAGTGCCCTCAGTGATGGAGTTCCTAGCTGCCCAGCTCCTGTGCTTCCAGGCAGGTTTGTAGATATGGTAGGGCTATTTGGGGCCCAATCCCACATGAATTGATGTTTATTTAAAGACATGTGTTCCCACAAGCTGCATGCAGATAACACAGGCTCTCACCCCCCCCCTTTGCAGTCTCACCAGCTCTCGCCTCCCTCCAGAGCAAAGCTGGAAGAAGGGAAAGAGTGAAGCATCTCCACTGGCAACAAAAGGCCAGAGGAGAAAGAGTTAAGTGCCGCAGACAACGAAAAGCCAGGAGATGTGGTTCCAAAAGAAGCTGTTGTCTCTGTCCCCACATTGTTCTCACCAGAATCCCCCTCCCCAGCAGCTCTTGGGTAGTGCAGAAGCTCGACCCTGCTGAGCTCCTTCTCCAGCTTTGAGCTACCTGGTATTGCTGAGAATGAGGTGCTTTGGTATGTTCCCTTTGCCCACCAGCTTTTCTCCAGACTTTGCTCTGGGATTCCAAAGGGGAGGGGGATTGGGGGGGATGTTGTGCAGTTTGGGAGTACTGCAGGGTTAAATGTGATCTGCATTAGACAACTCACATTTGATGGAAGCTCCTGTTTGATGGAAGCTGGATAAAATATACATTAACAACAACAACAACAGTCCAAACTAATTAGTGACAAAGGGTACCTGTTGCACAAAGACACACATAGGTAACATACGTAGACATGGAGGGGGCTCCAATCTCAGATTGCCTTCTCACCGAGATAAAAAGAGGAAAAATATTCAGTGACTGAACAGTTTTAGGCTACAACCTTCCTGTGCTTCCCACTATGCAGTACTAATTATTTGAGGGACACAATAGGCCATGTAGTAGGTTTGTCTCTCAAACCACTGCAGATCTAGAGTGCATCTTTTCATTGCTTTGTAGAGGAAGTGTTCATGCCAATATGAATACATTTCAGCTTCATTGTGTTAACTTATTCCTTTACTTTTCTAATCCAAATGACAAAAATCAAGATTTGTAATATACATTCTATTTATTTATTTGAAGGGGTGTAATTTTGACTGCATTTATAAGCAGTAATAAGAAAAACTGATTAATTTTGAGTTAATCACATAACTGACAAATGGACTTAGTAGCATCTAACTTTGTTTAAAATGGCAAAAATAAATCTATTTCCTCCACTTCCACACTGAAAACTTTTTTTCATTTCTTAGTATTTTGAAAAGCTTAAATGAAAATGAAAAATTAGGTTGTATTTCCTCCTGAAAGATACAATTTTAAATCAACATCCTTGTGGATATTTGAATGATTGTCAACACCCTTTGATGTGCTAAAAACTTGTAAATACACTACCTACCTAGTGAAATATTTGCATAATTCAATGATGTACATTGATGTTATTGTTAAAGGTGAATTTCCAAGATCAACACACTCATAGGCTTGTTTTAGTTCTTTGTTTTCCATGATGTGATTTCATTGTAAGTCACAAAGATAATCATTTCCCCCCCTTTTCCCACTGATGAAAGTTGTCTGTTTTCCTGTATCATATGGCTGTTATTTTATAACTTTATATATATTTATGTGTGTATCTACAGATCTACAAAACAAAGACAGACAACTGTAAACAGTGGTGGAAAGAAAAAGAAAATATCCACGTCATTGACCATTTTAGTCTGAACTCCTATAGAATTTGATGAATTTGTCCTGTTTGTATAGAGCAGGCTTGCAAACTCCAGATTTGTTAAAATTTTACAAAGTGTGCAAGGGGGAATTATTCAAGAGGGCTTTTGATTCTACAACCTAATTTTTTAATTCTACATTCCTGACAAATTTTTAAAATTGATTTTTAGTTGTACATTGTTTTTCTTAACATTAAAATTGAGTCCAGGTTTTCTTTTTTGTTTTCATAAAGGGAGGCTGAAAATTCTCTAAATAAATAAATACAACAATGGATTTTTGACAGGCAGAAGAATGATTTAACTTCCATATTCTGCATCTGGCACCGGGAGGATCTGAAGTGGAGTCAGACTCTCTTCTGCTGAAATCCATGGCTTCTGGAAATCTCTACAGTGGCTCACAGCCATGGACATTCATATGCAGGGCCGGCTCGCTCACTAGGTGAACTAGGCATTCACCTAGACTGCACTGGCCCTTAGGGGCTCCAAAAGCCCCCCGCCCCTGCCAAAAGCCCTGCCAAAAACCCCACCCCTTCCCTGGCTTGCCGGTGCTCTGATGGAAGAGATGGAGGTTTAAACCCCTGCCCCTTCCCTGGCTTGCCGGCGCACCCTGCAGCTGCGGGGCACGCAGGCAAGCTGGTGCTCAGACAGAAGAGACGGGGGTTTAAACCCCCACCCCTTCCCTGGCCCTTGCCAAGGAAAGAGCATGGGGGGAGGGCGCCAGAAGGTGTCCTTGCCTAGTGTGCAAAAACACCTGGGGCCGGCCCTGTTCATATGTACAGCTCATGTTCATCCTAGTCAATCACAAATGATGGTTGGGGGAAGCATATCCACAAAACTGGAATCTGTGATTTATGTCATTCCTATTGTGTTATGTCCCATTTCCCAGATCAAACAACCTTACACCTCAGAAAGGCTTCTTCTCATTGACTCTCATCTACTCAAAGGCTCAGAGTCCAATCAGATGGCTCTTTAGATCCACGCGAGGCATGATTGCCTCACTTAACTAAAGTTAATGTCCAGACACAAACATCTGGGAGATGTCCCTCTTCTGTGGGCATCCCATTTTCCCGTGCTATGGAGTTGTACTTAAAAGATACCACTTTAAATCTGGGGTTTTCGGTTACCTGAGGGACAACTGCAGACTTTCATCCATCTGATCATTCCATCAGCGCACAATCCTCCCATCGGGGTGGTCTGACATCAGACCATCCCGAGCAGGCACCATTGGAAAAAATCTCTACACATGTGCGGATCAACAAGGATGTGCTGTCATGTCTATGCGTGTGCACAAAAAGTTTTTTTAAAAAAACCACCGTGTGCCTCCTTCAACAAGGATGTGCTGTGATGCCTATGTGCATGCACAAAAAGTTAAAAACAACAACAACACTGTGCGCACCTCCTTCAGTGGATGCCATCTAGACAATCCACAACAGAGGCAGCGCACGGTAAGGCAATTCCCCTGGGGGATGTCTGGTCATGCAACGATGGATTAAAAAGATCGGGATTAAATTTGAGCTGGCATAATGGTGGGATTAGCTGCCCATCTGAACGCACTCTCAATCTCATTGGACTCACAGAACTTTTTAGCATCCAGTTTATCACTTTACCTTCACGGCTACTATGTTGGCCCCATCCACTTCCCTCCCTCAGAGGCAAGATTTCCTTCCATTTTTCTTTTCCTTTACTGACTGAGCCACCCTAGTAATGTGCTTTCCTCTTTGCTGAAGTATTCTGGCTGTCCCAACCTGTCACAGTATGATCTTTTGGCCATTGGCTCAGCCCAGGAACCTGAGGAAAGGATCAGGAACCCACTTTAATTTAAACAACTTAAAGTGCATTAGAGGCATTTTGAAATTCAAATATAACAAAACATTTTATTTAACACAGAGGGGAAAGGAGTTGTGAAATCAGGGGTTGAAATTTCTGAGGTAAAACCAGTACATGCACAAACTTTAGTTCTTGTGTTTCAGGCTAATGAGAGTTTCTTAAGCTTTTCACAATGGAAGGAGGAGGAGGAGGAGGAAAGTTGGATTCATACCCCACCCTTCATTTGGAGTCTCAAAGTGGTTTACAATCACCTTCCCTTCCTCTCCCCACAACAGACACCATGTGAGGTAGGTGGGGCTGAGAGAGCTCTGAGAGAACTGCTCTTGAGAGAACAGCACTGAAAGAACTGTGACTGACCCAAGGTGGCCCAACTGGCTGCATGTGGAGGAGTGGGGAATCAAACCTGGTTCTCCAAATCAGAGTCCTTCACTCTTAATCACTACACTGAACTGGCTCTATAAGATCTATCCCCTTTTCTTGGCCCAAATGGGAGTCTTCACCTACTTCCGAACTTCCTTGCCAACTTTCTCCCAGTTCTCCTGTCTGTGTTAAAACCACTCTCAGTCAGGGCTGAATTCCAAAACTCTCAGTACTTGACTCTTCTCAGCTAGGGCTGAAATCAGACTGAATCCAGTTCATTCAAGCAGGAAATATACCCTTCCTTGTACAGCACATTGTTTATACCCTCTCTCTTTCTTGCTGGCTTAGCTGTTTAAGAAATTCATTTATTCATTTTTTAAAAAAATTAACATGGTTCTGTGCTGCTTTTCCATTAAATATTTCCATTAAAATATTTCAACATTAAAACAACATTTAAAATAAAATAAAATAAAAATAAAAAGTGTGTTTGTGTGTGTGCGGAATTCAATTAAAACATATAAATGCACATAACATCAAAACCAGGGAGGAGGGGCTATAACATAAGTACACCTCTTCTGTTGAGACTCTGGAGTATCAGAATTTACAATTGGTATTTTAATTTTGATGTCTTTTAATTGGATTTAACTGCTATTTGAATATTTATGTAATTGTTACCTGGTATGATGGAACCCAAGCTGAGCCTGCTATGTGGACAGGATGAGATATAAATAAAATAAAATAAAAATAAACAAACAATTATTGGAGGCACAATAAACAACACAAAAAAGTCTTCATCAGCTGGTAGAAGACAAAAATAGATGGAGATGGATGAGTCATCCTAGGGAGGAAGTTCCAGACTTTTGGTACCATGACTCAGATGTCTGTTTCTCAGGTTGCCCCCTTCTAGCTTCAGGTGGCAGGGGTAGACTACTCAGGGCCTCCCTAGAATCTGCTGGAAGTGCAAGTTATCCCAGCTGTTCAAGAAGAGAAGGCACCATATTAGTTGAGTTTTATTTGTAAATCATAAGCCAAATGGTTTTCTCAGATTACTTACATCAATTAAAGATTTCAGTCCCAGTTAGAATCCAATAAAGCATTTTTCTCTGCTGGAGCAAAAAGAGCACCATTTTATTTCCAGAGTTAAACCAGAAACATGCCTGCCATCTTCCAGGTTGTGTGCATGCCCACAAAGCCTTGATAAACCAATCCACCTTAACATGATTTGCTCTATCCTCCCACCCCCTCCAAAAAGTTATTATCAAAGTCTGTAACAGAATATTAATTAGCACATCCCCCCACCAAATACTTGTTAACCACACTAACCTCTAAAACACAGCAATATTCTAAAATAAATTTCATGATCTGGCCTTGTTAGGCACAGGAAAGAACAAAGTGGTGTTTAACCAAAGTATACTATTTTATAGCTCTGGTGCTAATCTCTCAAACAAGCAATGAAAATCTGTTAAAAAATCCTGCACTGCCCAAAACATTACTTAGGGAAACATCTACAATTAACTAGGCATTTGCAGTTGTTGTAACACCCTCTGAAACCTCTTTCCCCTCTCCTGAAATAAGTCCTTCTTAGTTTTTTCCACATTGTGTTGTCTGTGCCTAGAATAGGGATGTGCTAAACATTGACCTATAGTGCAAGCAGTACAATGCTCCTAAAGCATGAAGAATGCACAAGGTAAGCAGCTAGAACTGGACAGCTAATACAGATGCATTAGTTCATTCTGTTCTGTCAATTGGCTCATATTGCAATTGGGAATTTGCTCACCTAGCGTGTGACTGTGGGCTGCAGCAGGCTCTCCCACAGGAGATGAGGGCAATGAAGAGGTGAATGATGCCCTGTGATTGAAATGCTAAGCAGCAGAAGTCCGATACCAAAGTGGAAATAAAACCCTGGTTGTATCCTCTTTTTTGATCTTGACTGCTTTCCTGCTAACCTCCACTGCTGATCAGATACTGCCCTCAGCAGTCACTGATGATAGTAAAGACCGTTTATGTGTGACTTTCACCTAGATACAGTTAAGCTTGTAGCTTACTTTGACATGGGATTTTTGATGTATTGAGTTCACAGAGTTTGAAATGCAGCTTCTGAAACTTTCCCAATCAGTTATATTAATTGCGGGACCTAGGGATGTGCACTGGTTATATCTGATCTGAAAATATACCCCCCCAAAACAGTAATTCCAGTCCCAAATATTTCTGTAGATATTTAAATATATCTGGGTACTAGGAATAAGGCCCGTTGTGGAGACAAATGCAACGAGCTCTAGCTGGGCTGCTGCCTGCCAGCCCCTCTCTCGGGAGAAGAAGGGTGGCAGCAGCCTCATCCCCTGGGCACAGTGGCAGGCAGAGCACCACTGTTCCACCACCTCAGGTGGCATCTCAGCTCCTGGCACCAGGGTTGGACAGGAGGAGGCATTTGGCATGGCAGCATGCCTGCCTCTGGGGGGGCCTTGCAGTGTGTTCAGCGATGTTGCTGGTGGTAGCAGCGGGGTGCAGCGTGGAGTGGCATCAGAGCTGGTTCGGCTGAGCCAGGCAACAATGACAAGGGCTGCTGGTGGAGGGGCAGCCTCCTGATGAAGCTGCTGCCCCACCCCCACCTCCTCCTTGGCTGTGGCATTTCTGAATGTCTCTGGCCTCTCGCTCCTCTTTTCCGTGTCTCCCAGGTGGTGTGCTCACTCTCTGGCTGCCGGAACATCCATCCCATCAGTTGGCTCAGAGCTCAGTGAGTCAGAGATGCTGGGGGCCGCCTCTGTGGGTGAGACGGAGGCAAGGGAGCCAGCCAATGCAGCCGGGGGATCTTCCAGAGTGGCAGGTGATGGAGCCAAAGGCTGTGGGAGCATGTGCAGGAGAGACACCAAAACTCTTTTATATATAAGGAGAGATATCTGGAGCCAGCAATTTAAACTTTAAAGCTTCCCAAGGCAGTTTGATCCCCCTGCCCCTTTGCATGTTTCCCAGGCAACAGAATGGAGGGGGATAGGGACAGATGTCATAGGCAAGGGGGATCACATATTATGGAGAACAGATGTTCATGTATTTGTGTGTCTTTGTGTCAGTGTCTTACAGTCTGCCTGGCTGTCTCTTGTTCTTATGGGCTTCTCTGGATTGCCATTGCTTCCATTGGGCCTTGCCATTGCTTTGTTTCAGTTTGTTCTGCTGGACTTCTATGGATTGGTATTAGTTTTATTGGGCTTGCAAATCCCCCCCCACTTAAGTTCTTCTGCTGGGCTTCTGTGGAGTGACATTGGTTCTGTTGGGATTGCAAAGGTGCCTTGCTAGCTTAAGTTTGTTCTTCTGGAATTCTCTGGTTTGACATTGGTTCTATTGGGCTTGCACTAGCACATTGTCCCTGGGTTCTGCTGGGCTTCTGTGGACTGGCATTGGTTCTGTTGACCTTGAAAAAGTGTCCCCTGATTAAATTTATTCTTCAGTAATTCTCTAGTTTGACATTGGTTCTATTGAGCATGCCACATTCCTGGTTCTCCAATAGTTCTTTGAGCTTGTGGGTTCTGTCTGCTTTCAGAGGCTTTTGGCTAGAGGTTACTTTGCTTGCTCTTGAGTTACTGTTTGCCCAGGAGAAAGCTCGGAGTTGTCGTCCCCCCCCCCAAGAAACAATGGAAGATGGCTGGGGGCACCTTATTCAGGAGCCCATAGAATTGGATTTCTTGGAGCACTTCATTTGAGATTTGGCAGTTATTTAACAGACAGGCACCTGTTTGAAAACACATGGGCAAGATTTTACACTTGGTTAAAAGACTATAATAAATGAACAATATCGATATAACAATTATATAAGAAAAAATAATAAAATGTATATCTTACTATAATGCAAAATATATTTCAAAATACACAGTGATTCAGAAGGATAATACTTTAAACAGCTGTTGTATGAGGTAATATAGAAGTCAAATCAAAGTTTTATATGAAACCCTGGATTGTATGTATCTATGCTTGTCTGTTTGTTTGTCTAATATAATAAAAAAATAAAAATAAAAAAGAACTTTAGACTTGCCAGAATCCTGTACATGCCGATGGATCTATTATTTTTGATGATGAGGGCCTGATACTATGAAGAAACTTGTCTGTGTATACTTTTATGAGCCTAGGGATCTCTGCAAGTACATTGTAAGCAGTTGTGAAGAGCTATACAGCTACATTGTCAAATTCTTCCATGCTAGCTTGGAGAAAGCATGAAATTATATGTAATGGGTTGTATATGTTGTGAATCAGTAGCCATTTCCATTATGCTAACTAACAGACAGGATCACATAGACTACTACCAGAACCCTGGTTAGTTCTAGGAGTGTGCATTGAGGCACAAATGAGCCAAAAACAGGTATATTTGGCATCCCAAATATATCCAGGATTTTTTCGGAACCCCCTCCCCATGGTGCCGGAAAAATCCCATAAGTATTAGGAAATTACCAGAAAGATCAGGAGCCAGCTTTTGCAGGCTCTCGGAGACTGTTTTTAATTTCCTCCCCCTACTTTGTTTCTCTGTGTTAGGGGTTTCTATAGGCTTCCCAACTGCTTTTGTCAATTTCAAATAAGTTTCAAGCTTTTATTTTTCTTTGCTGGTGTTCCTATATGTTCCCTTCCCATTTTCTTGCAGAGAGCTTGCAAAACCCTTCCCCCCCTTGCTTGGATTTGTCGTGATTCTATCTTTTGAGGTTTGACATCAGTTCTATTAAGCTTGAACTGCTACGGTGGCACTGGGTTCTGCTGGGCATTCAGTACATTGCAACTGGTTGTGCTGGGCTTGTAAAAATGCCCCACCCCAGTGTGTTTAACATTAGTTATTTGGTTTAACATTAGTCCTGTTCAGCTTGAGCTGCCACGGTGGCACTGGTTCTGCTGGGCATTCTGTACACTACAACTGGGTGTGCAGGACTTGCAAAAAAGCCCAAACCCTTCAGTTTGTACTGCAAAGATTTTCTGGTTTGACATTACACCTTTTTTGCTTGCACTGTCACAGTGGAACTGGTTCTGCTGGGCATTCTGTACATTGCAATTAGTTGTGTTGGGCTTGAAAATTTTCTTCACATCCCTAGTTGTTTCAGACTTTTTAGCAAGTGGTTGTGTACCTGAGTACATATACAATGGCATAGGAAAAGTTAACTGTCAAGCAACACCAAAGGGTTCAGCTAATGCAATGGTTAGGGCAATTAGATCTGAAGCGCTTACTTGTTTCAGTTTTCACTACAGACAAACAAACAAACAAACAAAAAAACCCCGTGATACATGATTTGGATGAACTTTTTCAGCTTAAACACTTCTAACAATATTAGACCTTATCTGACTTCTAAAGGATTGCTTCTGTGTTTCAAAATGTTAGAATAGTCTGTAGTTGTTGTTGATTTTCAATTTGCTATCAAGTGAAGTTAAGGTGGGAAGAATACAGAGCTGCTATAGGGCTGGGTCCACCAGGTTTTATGGCTCCAGGTAAGAGCAAGCTCAGTAGTCTACCTCAGTGGGCTTAGCCCTAAGTAGCCAAGATCACAGTATGCAGCACTTTGGCCCATGTCTGGACTCAAATTCCCAGACAGTTACTGGCAGCTTCCTGCTATCACCACCAACTATCTTTATCTGGTCACTCCTGTTTCTCCTTACCAGAGCATTCAGCCCTGGCCCTGCCCCATTGCTGTGGGTGCAGAAGCATGTTACATTTTCTGCAACAATGAGCTGGCTTGTGCTTGGCTCACTCATCTTTCTTGTTGCTGCTGTGCCTATTGGTTCCATACTGCATCTGTACTTACAAATGATGGCTTGTGACATCTTGATGGTTGACCACAGATACAGGAAAGACCATTCCCTGACTACTATTGAGAGCTTCCAAATAACTTCCTTTTCCCCCACCTTCAGCCTGGTCACAGCTTCATCTCCATATATATCCCCCTGCTGCTGCTCTTAAGATCAAGACTCAATAAAAATGCTCTCAAGAATAAGACTATATAGAAATATTGTCTTAGGTTTGATATAACAGAAGTACTTTTTCCCATGTTAACCCCCCAAAAAAATCCACACTGTTTATTATTGGAGGATATGGCTACTGTGAAAAGGTTAGGGAAATATCACATAACAGAAGCTGATACATTGATTTATCATGCCTGGCATTTAGCTATATTGAAAGAATCTTCATGAAGCCTAAAGAGATGAATGTTCAACTTCTCCATCCTAGTTGTCTATTGCTGGAGACCAATGGTAAAAGATCTGAATACACAGTGATGCCTTGTTAGCAGTTGGACAAGGCTGAGTAGTTTGGGATAGCCACCAGCAACTTAGGTAGGAGATGAGTAATGATGGAAGGAATGAAGACTATTTTTGCCTGTACATCTGAAATACAACCATGGTTTGAAATCCAAGCCACAATTTCTGTAAACCATAGTTAGTATCAAAGACTGATTCAACCTGAGTTATTAGAAAATTGATACCAACAAAACAAAGCAGTGGGTTGGATCCTACCTGCTTTCTTACTTGATCTTATGTGATTCCTCACTTACTGCAGTCCTCATCCTATATGTCTTTTTTCCCGCATGGGGCAACATGATCTCCAGTGTTGGGGTTTTGGTTGTCAACATGTTCCCCTTCTTTTTTTCAGAAAAAAGGTGGCAAGTTCCAAGCCAATATTTAAAAAGCCATACAGTTCACTGTATCTTGTTGTACATGCCTGTGATTCATGAGTTTTATATCTAGGCTACCTATTTTGTCATCTAGACATTTGTTCTGCTGGATTTATTTTAATAAGAAACATGTAGGAGAACAATTCTAGACATACTTGCTTCAAAAGCACTTGAATTTTCAAGTCAGCATATTTTTAATTAAAATATTTGATATTTTCTACTTGAGGTTGAAAACAAATTGATTTCCCCCCCTTCTAATCTTTATCTTAATGGTAATTGAATGTTCAGTGTAAATGTGTAATTTGCTAATAACTGCTAGCTGGAGCTGTGGCTGTGGTTTCTGGTGAGCTCTCCTGCTGCAGACATATTAAACTTAAGTGGAAAAGGAAACAAATTACCATGTCTAATTGTTCTCGTCTTCACTTTAGGCATAATGCACAGAGGTTAACATATCAAGTCATATTTTCATGAGTGAGCTTAAAATATGGCTGACACTGTAAAAATAAGTTTTTCTATTTTGATATATGAACAATTTATGAACTTTATGTAGAGCAAGCCCATTTGACTTGCATTAGCCTTTCTTATTTTGCTGAAATATGTACTTGTTTAACTATTTGTACAGTGACAGCATCAGAAGACTTCCCTCAGGGGAAGAGGCTGTTACATGCTTTTAAAGATCAAGTAAAGTGTACTTCTGTTTGGAAGATTTACAAAGCTAGATCCTGTGTGTGTTTATTCAGAAGTAAATCTCAGTAGTAGGTTCAATGGAACAGACCCAGGTTAATTTTGTGCCATTTGGGGCTTTCTGGAAGCTCCATGTCATGAGATTATGACCAGCCACATTAGAAGTGACCACAGTCAAGCTGCTCCTGGGATCACTAGATCTTTGAGAGCCTCAAGGGACGTTAACAAGATAGAGTGACTGTCAAGCAACACTTGAATCTGCCAGCCAACATATTAGACTTCCTTTCTACCTAAAACACTGTGAGAAAGGACTCCAATCAACCTGAGAAAGATTGAATGTGTGGTGGCCTATTCATATAAGAAACTCAGCATTTGATGTTTCAATATCTTTGACAGAAAATGTGTGTGTGAACCATTGCTTAAGATAATTAACACTGTTCTCAATGCTTTTCTCACTGTGCTCAGACTTTTGCAGTTGCCACATATCAAGAGCAATCCTAAAAAGGTTTATTTTTATTTATTTATTTATATTTATTTATTTATTTGACTTTTACCCCACCCTCCTGCCGAGGTGGCTCAAGGCGGCTTACATAAAACCATAAAATTCACATAAAATACTTAAATACAATTTAAAATTTTGCACAGTCCACCATATGCAGATGATACACTTCCAGACTTCTCTCCTTCCCTCCCTTCAAGCACAATGTGCAACATTTACTTGAAAGTAAATCCCATTTTATTCATTGCAGCTTGGTCCCAACAAATTGTTATTTGTATTGCATCCATAGTGTCCCCACAATGGCATTGGGCTATGTTTAAATGGTCAGGCTGTGCTACAGCAGCCTGCCCATGGCTATCTTTTCTGGCAGACCCACCCTAACTCCAAACATAGCCAGCATCTTCTGCTGGCTTTGTTCAGGGCTCTTTTTGTAGCAGGAACTCCTTTGCATATTAGGCGACACCCCCCCTAATGTAGCCAGTCCTCCAAGAACTTACAGAGCTGTTCTTACAGGGGCTACTGTAAGCTCTTGGAGGATTGGCTACATTAGGGGTGTGTTGCCTAATATGCAAAGGAGTTCCTGCTACAAAAAGAGCCCTGGCTTTGTTCATTATCGCTTGCACACCATGTGCCAAGAGGTGCCCAACCCCAGTCCCCTCACCTGATGTGCTGCACAGCCACTGCCAGTTATGGAAAGATGTTGCTGAATACCAAGGGCTATTACTTCCCAGCCTTATCCACTGCACAGCTAGTGATGTGCTCTTCTGGACACTCTATCACTTTGGATGTCTCAGAGTGCTTGCCAGTCATCCCTACATACTGCAATCAACCCACTCAATCACTGCCACACAAGGGGGTTAACCTAGCTTAACATCCCTTGCCCCACCTGCTGACTATAGTGCCCTGCAGGGCCTGATGCAGATCAGCTAAGTATGTGTCATTTCCCTCAAGAGAGAGTTGTGCTCTCTAGGCCCTAAACAGCTGTGGCATATCATATTTAGTGGAATCATATGGGATACACATACCACCTCCATCCCAAACTGCAGGGCAAATAGCTTTATTCACTTTTGCCCTTGCCTGCCCTATGCAGGCCATCTTCTGTGCTCCCCGCCAAACTTTCCTCTATAGAAAATCAGACCACCCTCCAGTGCGCCCAGGTAAGAGATCTTTTATCTTGTTTAAGTCGCTATGAATCCTTCAGGTCAAGGCCATTCCTTTTGTTCATATCAGGTCTCTCTTACCCACATGCAGGATAAGAATATTGGCATGACTGCCCTCTTTTAAAACTTGGTGGAGAGAGGGCAGGAGGGCAGGAGCTGGCTCCACAACTACTGCATGTAGGCCCAGGGTAAAGCCCCAACTATGTTCCTGCTAAATCTCCTTGTACTAAGCCAATTCTGGGTCCACAGAGACCCTCATCTGGGGAATTTCATCATATCTAAGCCAAGCAGAGCCAGAATACAGAAGCTTTTCTTGTTGCAATGAGCCTCTCTGGCCAATCTCAGCACACTGTCAGCTTTGGCCTCTCTGATGGCTAACCTACAGTGCCTAGCAACCCTTCTTTAAAGGTATGTCCTTCCCTCAGTTTCTTAAACATTTCCTTTATTTTCTTTCTCTCATCACAGAGTTCTTTGTTCATCCACAATGGCTTTTTGCATCCATCCTCTATCATGGTTCTGCCTTGTTGAAATAATGATGACCTGAGCTTGCAAGACCTCTTGTTATGGGAAAGCCCACCCTTCACTTGCTCCTTTCCATTCTAGCAAGTCTTGCCCATGGAATGACTCTCATTATGCCTCTGAGTTCATTAAAGTCTACCCTACTAAAATCTAACATACACATCTGGCTACAAACTTCCTTGGCCCCCATAACAAAAGGAATTCTAGGAGGACATGGCCACTTCCCCCTTAGGTCCCACCACCACCCTCACCCCGTCTGCCAACTCTTGTCTGTTGATTATAGTAAATTGAGTATGGCCAAGCCCCTCGTAGCTTCCTCCAACATTTAGTTGTCAGCTAGGCAGGCCAGGAAGTTGCATGACTTTGGACACTTACAAGAGTGTCTCCCAGCACGTGTTGCCCTGCAAGGCTTTTTAGCCTCTTTTTGGACTGCAATAAAATAATAAACTGTGCCAGTGCGTGTGTAAGGAACTGAACCACATGGTGACCCTCCCAGATGCCAGCAGAGACTGCACCCAGGCAAGAGACGTTTCTCCTGACCAGCCCAGCAGCTCCAGTGCCCAGCAGAGGTTACCAGCCTGTTTCTCGTGAAGGAAATATGAAATAGAACCAGTACACACCAAAGCACAGTAATATGTTTTGATAAAATACCAGAAATAGGAACTCCAAAAGCGCCATTGAGAGTTCCTTCTACAGCAGGCAGCCTCTTTCCTTCCCCCACCTTCACATGCAAGACCTCACGTAGCCCTGGCAGAATCTATTCATCGTTGCCTAGTTACTGATTGAGAGCCATCAACAGCCGGGCTAATGCCATCAAGAACACAATAGAAGTGGCTGAATGACTCATCCTAGCTATCACCTGGTGTCAGACATGAGTAAGTTTCTAGCTCTCAGTATTGACCATCCCTCAGGCACACCTCCACACACCTCCCCTACATCTCCCAACCAATAGGGTGCTTTCAGGGACGGACTACCAGGAGGCGGGAATCAGGGAGGTAACCAGCCCCCACCCTCCTGCTTATAAGGGGATGCCAAACCACAGGCTCTCTCTCTCTCCGACCCCTATCGAACCTTTGACCCTCTTATGTCCAGCTTGCTATCCCCAACCCTTACCTCCATCTTTAAACTCTGGTCTGCAGGCCGAGTTTCCATGTGACAATCTGCTGGTCAGACCACGTGGCCCCATTTTTCTTAGTTTCTTTCCCCTCCATTTTTCCTGAGGAACGCTCTACAGGACTCGACTGGTAAATATGACCCACCAACGACTTACCTGCTAATGCAAACGTGCTTACCTCTCTCTGTATTTCTTAGGACTTGAATAATTGTGTGTGAGCTTGTGTAATTGTTTGTGTGTGCAAAACCTCAGTAAAAGACTTTATTTTCAATCATAAAAGTCTCCTGGTCTGTTACCAACTCCTCCTGGCGGGGCTGACCTCTGTATACATAGGTGTTCGCTCTCGCAGCTGATTGCTTATTAATAATCAATATAATTCCCCTCGTTATTATTCATAATAACGCGCAATCAGGCTAACACATGCCTCAGGGAAATTGAAGTCACCTAATACAAAGTTATGTTGCCTGGATGCTCACTCAAAGAGAGAAGCTTCCACCTCTTAAGCCTGGTCAGGCAGTCTGTAGCAAACTGTTTGTCCTTCCTTCTCTTATCCTCACCCAGATACTTTCCACAGGGTTCCACTGCCCCCTCCAGTATTTCCTGACAAGCAAACCATCTCCTCACATAAAGTGCCACTCTGCGTCCGCTTCAACCCTTTGGGTTTTTCTTGAACAACTTATATCCATCCACTACTACCTTCCAGTCAAGGGAATCATTTCACCAAGGGTCTATAATGCCTACTAAATCGTCTCTCCCTGTCTGCATTAGAAGCTATTGCTCTTCCTTCTTATTACCTAAGCTTTGGGCACTGGTACGTAGGCACCTGAAGCCCCGCACCTTTGGCTACATTTGACTTGGCCTCCCCCCCCCTGCTGTTTGCTCTCCTTCATTGAAACCCCTATGTTGGTCATCTCTTTCTTTTTGTAGTGTCACAGCCACCTTCCCCTTGAGGTGTCAGAAACTCCCCCCCCACTTGTCACTCACACAAGGCTCTCCTCCTCACTTGCCAAAACACACGGTCACACACCACCAAATGACAGTCACTCTTTACATACTGAATTAAATATCATGCAAAGAGCTAAGATAGTCCAGTGGGCAAGCTCAGACCAGCTCAACCATTTCTCTCCTCAGCAGCCAGCAGCAAGAATCCTGCTCAAAAGAGGCACAGCTACAATATATTCTGAACAGTTGCACCTCTCTATTGGCTGCCTGGATATTTTAACACTCAGTGGGGCTTTGTGCCTCCTTTGAATTCTAGTGGGCTGAGGCAAACTCTTCCCCAGCATTAATGCCAGAAATGCCACATTACAGTTTGGATTCTGAAGTCTGATACTGGCTCACTTTGGCCTGGTGGTTTTGGCTGCCTTGGATTCCCTGGCCTGACATTATTTTGTTTGGTTTCCAGGTTTGTCATTGTTTCTGTTTGGCAATTGTTGGCTTCTTTGCCTTGAAGAAAGCATGGTATTTTCCCCCATTGGCAAAAAAAGAAAGAAAGAAAATACTATTATACATAGTTTTTGTGTGCTTTTTCATTATTTTGGGAAATTCTATAATTCCATTTTTCATTCTGTAAATACACAGAATGATGTAAAAAGCCATTTGACAATATAATTATGGTTCAGGAATTTTTGGATACACACGGTTAATTTTATGAAATATGAAACTACTGTATATTATGTCAGTTTATTATCCACCGAAATCATTACTGTGTAGATAACATGACAATAGTTCTAGAAGATCTAAAGGTAATATCTTTGTCCATACTGCTCACTTTTTGGGATCTACCTCGCCAAAACTTTCTGAGATTTTGAGAAGATCCTGTGGAGGAATATCAAAAGTGTAATGTATAATGAACAACAGTTAAATTAACCAGCTAGCCTTAAGCTTTCTGTTTGTAAATCTATCCAAAATAAATACATAAATAATTATAGCTGAAAAATCATGTTCTTATTCGGTGCTTTGGAGGTTTTCATGTGCTACAAGTAGTTATAACCGGTCACCTCTGTCGATCTTGCAGCCAGCTAATCACTTTTTCCTTTTTTTTCTGTCTCTCCCTAGGGTTTTCAAAATGTTTTCTTAAAAGAAGCAGCAAATCATTTTCCAACACCATTTTCAATAGCACTGCTAGTGTCAAGTAGGGCAAAAGTGTAAAGCACATCTTGCCAAGCCTAATCTGACAGAAGTGCTGCTATTACTTTAGTTTGAAAATGTGCTGTGTATTTCAAGTGTCCAAAGCCCAGGAGTAGCCCCCACAATGTGTAAGAAGTCAACACATTTATTCAGTTTATTATTCATGCGGCATCTTTACTGTACACAGTGCTGTACGACATAACCAAAGAAGGCAGTTCTCTACCTCAAAGAGCTTACTAAGCAGGGGAAAGAAAGCAAAGAAAACAGAGGCACTGATCATAAGGGATAAAAGTGTGCAATTGCAGTCACACATCCTTAGAATGTAAGGCAACCAATGATGAAAGCTGGACCTTCTGTTATATGAGTCTTTGTTATACGTATTTATTAGCTTTCCAAAATCCCACTTTTCCTATATTGTCCAGTCTCTGTGTTTCTGTACACTATTAATACACAGGGACACACAGGCAACTTTTCCTTGTTTAGATGAGTATTCCAACACAATCTCTGATAAGCTGGCTTTATTTTCAACTTAATAGGTTATCTTTTTGGCTCCCATATTCTTAGTTTTCTTAATAGTCACATACTGGAAATTAGACATATGCTGTAGGTCTGCTACTCCACCAAAACAGCCAACTGCACCACTGCTGGAATTTTTAAAATGCTCTGTGTCCCTAACCTTAGCTCACTGTGCCTGCTTTGTTTTCTTCTCAGGGGATCAGCCATACCCAAAGAGTAGCTTTCAAATTGGATAAGAAAATCTGTGAAGGAAAAAAAAATGTTTTCTCTCTCTAACTCCACACTCTGAACCTTAAACCTGATGTCTCCTACAATGAATGTCATGCACTATATTTTGAGTCAGAGTGTACATCCATAGAGGGTTTATATATATATATATATATTCTTTAAAAAAATCATTAAAAAACCCTTTCAAGATGAGGAAAGGGACAAAAAAATCTGTTTATGTCTTCATAAATCCCTAGCCAGCAAAACACAGCCATGCTGTTCTCACAGATTTTGATATTTTTCGCACTCAGACAGGAAAAAGAAAAGAGAGAAAGAAAAACCTCTTTTTCACTTTAGTGAACAGATAGCTGTGAGGCCACCATTCTGTCTACAATAGAAGGTCTTTTATTTCTGACTAAGTTGGTTGGCCCAAAGGCATTGTATCACTGTCAAAACATTTGAGAATTCAGGTCTCAGAAGATTTCCCTAAATGCATTATCACTCTCTTACAGAAAAGTACCCAAGTGTGTGACCAATGCAAGTTTATGTTTAGAATCAGGCATGGTTAAAGTTGAAGCCAAGCTGAAACTTGTCTCTATTATTTACTGGCTGAGGGTAAGGCAAAATCCTCAGGGTCTTATGACCTTATTTTTAAAAGATGAATTCCAATTGTCTTGGACAAAAGACGTCCTCCAGAATCTTCAATCCATTGGACTAGCAGAGGACAGTAACCTCCATCTAGATATTACTCATGCTAGAGACAGGAAGACAACACTAAGGTACCTCATTTTTTGATTCTGGAGAACCGCAAGTACTTTACTGCACCAGCCACATATCTTTCATTATTGGTGGTACCCAAGCAAAGAAGAGACTATACATTGGCAAGATGGCAGGCTTTTCCTTTTGCAGTTCTTGATGGAAAATTCAAAAAGATTCCTTTGGATCAAAGACTATGTATGTGTAGATCTAACAAGATTAAATCAGTTGATCATACTCTACTACACTGTAATATATATGTGAATATCCATGCAAAGTTTATTGTTCCCTTGTTATGATCTTATCTTGGAAGTTCAGATACAGAGAGTCTCCTGAAAGGGACTAAATCTCAAATAAATATTAATTGTGCAAAATTCCTCGCAGCTGCTTATAGAGTACATCAGAGACTTACAGCAACAAGTTGATTTGTTCTACTCTAGGGTTATATAGTATTTTCAGTTATATAATGATTTCAAATAACTATAATAGTGTTTTGTATTTACTTTTATGATTGGAATCCTTATGTTTTATTCTGATCTATGATCATAATAGATTTCTGAGTCTGAGTCTCTTATAGAAACAAAATTTGGTACCATAATTAATATATTTAACAGCAAAAAAGAAAAGAACAGAAGTCTAATCTTTCACATGAATTGCCCCCCTATTCAGAATAAAGAGTCAGACACCAAGGATTGGATAAACTAAGGGCCACTTTATTTAATATATTAACATGTAACTCAACAGCAAGAGCAAGTAAAGGCCAGGGGTTATTCCTGACCCCTCCCTAGCTGTATAACAAGGAGCCACCCTGGCCCCAGATCGAGCCAGTATATGCGGCTTGCCCCCACCTGGCACAACAAGCAGGCAATGCCATGGAGATCCCGCCACCAAGCCATACGACTTTGGTGGATGGTCAATCCATGCAGTCCCAAGGCAGCCTGCCTTCCAAACCCCAGGCCGCACAACCCAAAAGCTAATATGGCCAAGTTCCTAGCCCCCAAACTGGGGTTGTTAATTGGTGCTACCCTAGCCACATATCATTCACCAGCCCCCATCTAGCAACTGCCAAGGTCAAGCCTCAGCTTAGGCCGAAGCACCCACCAGGAGGCCTAAAACCTCCCACAGCTTCTGCCATAAATCTTCCAGGAAGATATAATAGCCCTTCTCAGAAAGATGCACCTCGTCAGCTCTCTAGAGGTAAGAGCATTCCGGGTGAATGCTTGGGTGTGGCAGGTAATGGCCCAAGCCACCCTCCAGAGCTTTTTAAATATCTCTGTTAGCTTTTCATCAAGCATGGTCAATCCCCAACAGGTTCCATACATCCCACCAGATCCTGTGCGGCACCATGGCTTACCAGATTGTAGAACCCCAGTCCACATGCCCTGTATGGTCCATAAGTCCTCCACAGCCTGCAGAACCAAGGCCTTACCCTTGATCAAACCCAGGTCATTGCCACCCAGGTGAATCACTAACACATGAGGTGGATGATCAGAGTCTTCCCAAAATAACAAAGGCATTAGGCCCAACCAGTGCAGGCCTTGGTGCCCCCACTATTCAATGCTAGCCCATTGGCTGAGCCCCAGCTGAGAGCCAATTGAAGTTCTCCGAGCTTGATAAGTGGCCCAAAACACAAAACTATGGCCACAGATGAGAACCTGTCTCCTTTCACTGAAAACAACAGCACCTACAAGGGAAACAACAGTTATCTAAAACACACAAACCTAGGAAGAAACGTAGGGGCGGACGTATGACTTATAAGCAGCTGAGTGCCACCTACCCAATTACTGAATCTCAGGGGAGGAATAACCCATGGCTGCAGCTGTAGAGACTGCCCCAAATCAAAAAGAATGGGTACCAAAGCACCTTCCCTAGGAGGAAAGGCTGAAGAGTTTGGGACTTTTCAGTTTAGAAAAGAGATGACTAAGAGGGGACATGATAGAGGTTAATAAAATTATGCATGGGATAGAGAAAGTTGACAAAGAAATTTTTTTCACCCACTCCCAAAATATTAGAACTCAAGGGCATCCAATGAAGCTGATAGACAGTAGATTCAGGATGGGTAAAAGGAAATACTTATTTACACAGAAAGTGATTAAAATGTGGAATTTGCTTCCAGAGGATGTAGTGATGGCCATGGGCATAGACAACTTTAAAAGGACATTAGATAGATTCATGGAGGATAGGTCCAGGGCTCTTTTTGTAGCAGGAAATCCTTTGCATATTAGACAACACACCTCTAATGTAGCCAATCCTCCAAGAGCTTACAGTAGTCCCTGTAAGAAGAGCTCTATAAGCTCTTGGAGGACTGGCTACATTAAGGGTGTGTCACCTAATACACAAAGGAGTTCCTGCTACAAAAAGAGCCCTGGTAGGTCAATCATTGGCTACTAGCCATGGTGACTGAGGGGACCCTCCACATTCAGAGGCAATCAACCTCTGAATATCAGCACCTGGAGGCAATATCAGGGATGTCCTTGGCCAGAGGAACTGGTTGGCCACTGTGTGAGACAGCATGCTGGACTAGATGGACCACTGGTCTGATCCAGCAGACCTCTTCTTATGTTCTTGACAAATGGACCTGGTGTTCTGGTTAACCAGATCACTTCAGGTCTGGGAGGGAGAATGTGTGGGATACATACTCATAGATATGCAAACATGGAACCAGAAATCAAAAGTAAGGTTTTGGTTGCATCCAGAGGCACTGGGAAGGGAACAGGATGAGCTGTTTCTGGGCCACTTACTCCCAGACACTCATTGTCGAAAGGATGAAATGGTTGTGGTCAACCTGGTGTTACATTGTGAAACCTGGCTCATTTGGGCATTAATTGCACTGGTTACCCCATACTCAGTCCCTTATCCCCCATTTTGCTTGAGTATAGTGGTACACTTTCACACAACTGCTAGTCTTCTAGCCTTGCATATCATTTCTCCCACTACACATGTAAGTAATGTACTGACCTGTGGTGATTCACAGGCCCTCTTTTGTTCTTTGTGCAGGCCCAGGTGCAATAGGAAAGATGGTAAATCACTATCCTCTTGACTATATATGTGTTTTTAAAAAGAACTGGGAGGGGGGGAAACTCACTACAGTAGTGACAGAAGGAGATGTGGTTCCCCCCAAAAGGGGGGGGGGTGTTTTATAAACAATTGAAATGTTTCATAAGCAACTGAAGTTTGTTGTTTGGTTTAACACTAAAGACACAAGTGTGTGTTTTTTGTTTGTTTTTTTCATTTGAGTAAAGTGTACTTCCTCGCCCATGAGAGAAATGCAGCTTTTTGTGGTCACTCGTGAAACTGTACATCCATTTTGCAGTGCATATGAATGAAGGCTAGTTTGGCATGTATATGTACATCCACTTGGCAAATTCCAACATGTGTGTTAGTGAATACATGATCCAATAATTAATCAATCAGCCAGGTGGGGTTGGGGGTATTCATGACTGGCAATTGTGATTTAATCTGAACCCACAGAAGTCTAGGCATCCATAGCACGGAATTACATCAGAGCCTTGTTCAAGGATGTCAGCATTTGGCTATGTATAGTATATATTATACATATTATGCATGCCCAGACACACATGTATCTGGACTTCAAGGTAAGACTTACGGATGGATTTTTGTCCAGGCTATATTTGTCCTTTTTATTTGTTTGTTTTTAGTTGTCTTGTGCCTTCCTGTGTAGTGTATGTGTGCTGGCTGGCTTGCTGGAACCATCTGGAACTATTTATTCTGTGGGGTGCCTTTTTGTGGTACACCTGCTCTCTGTGCTTGTGGCATACTGTTGTCTGGTTTGATCAGGAAGTTGGATGAGCAAACAGCCTTGCCTCACAGCAGGAAGCAGAAGTTAACAAATTATATGTGAAGAGACAGTAGTTTATTTTTAGCATTTTTCTCTCTCTGAAGAAGAGTTAGTGTACTCAAATGGCATCAATATCTGCCTGGAAAAGAAGGCTTATACATACATCTGTGGCTTTCTTCCATTATTACCTCACTACAGTTTGGTTCTGCCCCTTTCATGGTCATTGCACTTGAGGACCTTTTGGGTCCACCTAACAGTTTTTTGTTCAGTGAGGCTATCCTTAACAAAGTGCTTTGGGTTCCTGAATTACAGAAAACTGTGGTAATGCAAACCATTATGTACTATCTTCCAAGATGTCCAGTCCAAAAGGGAAATTAATAAGCATTGTAATGCTAAAAAACCCTCTGCCAGTGAAATCCTAAACTTTATAAAAAGCTTGACAGTTATCCAGTATTTGGCTCACCCCTTATTAGCTCTTGGATGGAGATCAGCAGACAAGTTATTTTCAAGGATCTGCAGTTTTATATCCTGATTAAAGATGCTCCCCTCCCCCATCATTAGCATGTAAGAGGTTTTCAATTTGAGTTCTTCATACCTTCTCTATCCTCATTCCATAGTCAGCACACGGGGGCTCCTCATATAATGGATGAGTTATATTTTACATGTCTCCTGCCAGGAAATCTATTTAGGATTGTTTTGGAGACAGTAAAGATGGCAGAAGTAACATGTTGTCCCACTGCAGCATATGTCCCTGTATTATCCACCTGCCAATTTTTTTTTCAGCTGCCAAATGCCATCACTGCTGTTCTCTGAGGATAGTTTCCATCAATATCTCATTTCACCTGCAAATCTTATGGAAGGGAAATGGGTAATACCTTAATATGAGGCATTTAGACAAAATCATTTATTTTGGTGAAATAATACATGACTACTTACCACATTCCAGTGATTAAAAGCTACTGTAGCATTCCAGCTGAGGAAGAATGTCATTACCTAGTAGGAGACTGTTTGGGTGGAGGGACTAAAAATCGTACCTGCCATTCATATTCTTCCTGCTCACTACAGTCAAGGATATACAAGAAGGGAATAACCATAAATGAAAAGAAGAAACATGAAGAGTTGCTAACAGGGCAACAGCAGAAATACCTACCAGTCAAGGACACTCCAATCATGGAACCTACTAGACTGAACATATTTACTTCAGATGAAAACAACCACAATTGTTCTGTTTATTAGGGAGGGGCTTTTTGGAATAGTATATATTTATTGACTTCATTTATGCCCTGCCTTTCTTCCCAGTGGAGACCAAAAGTGACTGTATGGTTCTCTCCATTTTATCCTCAAAACAACCATGAGAGGCAATTTAATCTATGTGACTGGTCCAAGGCACCAAGCAAGTTTCCATGGTAGAGAACAGAGATTTGAACTTGGGTCTCATAGATCCTAGTCCATCACTTTTACAACTACACCATGCTGGCTCATTTATCATTATAATATATTCACAGTGCAATGCTCCCTTCTAAATCTAATTGATTCAATTAGGGATATTTGGGATGATATTAAGGATGATACCACATTTTGTAGCTCATGCAGATTTGATCTGAAAATTCCCACTTAGTTTTTTCCTCTTATTCTTATGCAACTAAAACTTGGAAATCTTTATTTCCATAACATATTCTCCTTTTTTGGGATGATTCCCCCCCCCCCATTAAATCACTGGCCTTTTCACATTGTTTTTGGCATCAATGGTGTACAAATGACAATGTCTAAATGGCATTATAATAGCTTGTCTAATATATATAGAACTTACATATAGAACTTATTCAAGATGGTGCCATGGTGGGAGCCTTGAATGTGAGCTCCTGTTTGTAATATGTGTATTGGCAATTCTAATAGTAAATGTTACAATTTTAGCAACTCTGATAGTAAATACAGACTAAATACTACCTAAATATTGAGTAGAACTTTGCTACAAGTTGGGAGAGCTATATCTGGATAAGGCCCTCATAGTATTTTTCTAGCTTGGAGATCTGGACTAGACCTTTGGGACCTGAAATAATATCTACGATATTACACCCTCAGAACTCCATGAAATAGCCAAGAATAGCAGGAAAATGTCCTGAGTACCTGTGGAGACTGGTTAAGATGACCCCTTCCCACCTTTGAGAAAGCTAGGCATGAGAAGCTGTTGGTCAGTCACTGGAGATTATTGCTGAATTTACCTACCGTGGAGACTGCCGGATTCCAACATGGTTTCTGTGGAGAGGGTGAGGAAGACTTACTGTGGGAAATTAATTTGTGTGTGTGTGTGTGTGTGGTGTGGCCCTGTTTTTGACCACCAATGTTTCCCTGCCTCAGTCACCATCAGCCAGCTTGCTGTTGTTATTGGCTCTTACTAATAGCCTGACTGGCAGCTCCAAACAGGCTTGGCCTTCCGTTGGCTCCAAGCAGGTTTGGCTTGGCCTTTTATTGACTCGGGTGGCCTCAGTGTGGTGCCAAGTGAAATCAGACACTTTTGACTGGTTTCAGAGCCTTTAGAAACTCATGGATACTCTCAGATGTCCTGAAATTGCTGGTTGCAGACTGCAGCCAATGTTAGTTGGGTTCAAACCATTGAGTACTTGATACTGATCCAAGGGAGTACAGAGGACTGGGGAGCTGCTCGAAGGACTGTGAGTGAGCAAAGTGATTGAAATTGGTTTGAGGCTTGGACTATTTGGGGGTCTACCCAGGGATCATTTAATAGAAAAAGAGGCGCAGGAGCTCATTAGCATAACTAATTAGCATAACTTATTTGCATATGCCACACCCCCTGACATCACCAGAAGTGTGTCAAAAGGCAACACCCACCGCTCAGGCTCCACCCCAAAAATCTCCAGGTATTTCCCAACTCAGAGTTGGTGAGCCTACCTGGAGAAAAACTGCTTCAAAAGCACAAAGAAAATTTGTGGCAGGGGATCAGCTTTTGTGAGCCACTGCTCTCTTCTACAGACACTTCATAGCTGAAGAAGTGACCAGTGACCCAGTTATGAACAGAGGCTACAGTTCCCACATTTGCAGAAGTCTACAGATATGGGCAACATCCTCCTCACTTGCTACCTACTTATAATGGTTGATGACTCTGTTTCAATGTATCTGAAAAAGAATGCATGAACATGAAAGTTTATACCCAGAATAAAACATTGTTGGTCTTAAAGGTGCCACTGGACACAAACTTTGTTTTATTGCTTCAGACCAACACAGCCACCCACCTGAATCTATGCAAACCAGAATTATTCAAGACGGCTCTTCTAAACAGGAAATAGGGTTACACTGCACAAAACACTTCACAAAGTTACTTGAACAAATTATTAGGGTACACCCAACACCTCCTGTCCACACATGCTTAAGGTAGGATAGCAGCTCAATGTTTCATTATCAGTGGTACTTAAGAATATCTGTTCCAGTGCAACAGAACAAAGTTTGAGTTCAGTGGCACCTTTAGGACCAACAAAGTTTATTCACATGAAAGCTTAGACCCAGAATTAAACTCTGTTGGCCTGAAAGGTGCCACTGGACACAAACTTTGGCACATTTTGTGTTTATTGACTGTTAACCTTTATTTAAGCTGGTTGTAGCCTAACTCATTAGCTGAGAGAGAGAGAGAGGGAAGGAAGGAAGGAAGGAAGGAAGGAAGGAAGGAAGGAAGGAAGGAAGGAAGGAAGGAAAAAGAAAAAAAGGGAAAGAAAGGGAAGGAAAGAAAGAAAGGGAAATGGGGGAAATGAAAGAAAGGGAACAAAGAAATGGAAAGGAAGGGGGAGAAAAAATGGAAAGGAAGAGAAAGAAAATGAAAGCCTCTGTGTATGTTTGCTTTCCCCAAGTTCTAAAATCCCCCACCAGCAGTTAAAAAGGAGTTTGAAGGCTTACATTTGAAATGTCCACCTTCGGCTGTGAGTTCCCAGGCTAGAGTTCTTACTCAGCCACACGTTTTCAGGTCCATTCAGCACATAAAAAATGAAAGTGAAACAAGAGCTCCAAGAGGACCAAACTAAATTACACAGATATTAAGGGAAGAGTAGACTGTTCCATTGCACAGACATGTATACAATGAATATACTACAACATGACAAGAGCCAGACCCTTTGGGAGGAGTGAGAGACCAAGAAATTTAATAAATAAAACCAACTGAAAGCGGGGGGGGATTTCCTCCATTATAAACCATGTGCAAAGGATTCAAACTGCAAACATGGATTAAGACTACAGCCAGGGATGCACTGGAATCACTGCCTTGCTGCTCTGAAATGAAATACATGGTGGGGGTTATGTGGGGTGGCTGGAGAAGGAAGAGGAGGTGGGGAGACATGCCTGGCTTACCTGCTTGATCTGGGTGGGAAGCCAGGCATTTAAATCCCCCCCAGTCTCTCTGCAAAAATGGAGAGGCTCAGGGGGAAAGGAGGACATATCTTCCTGCCTCCTCTTCTTTCTACAGCAAGGGAAAGGAGAAAATGAGGAAGAGAGCAACTGGAGAAGGAAGAGGTGGCGGGGAGACATGCCTGGCTTGTCTGCTCAATCTTCTCCAGGTGCCCCGCAGCCAGGGCACCTGAAGAAGATTGAAGTGGGAAGCCAGGTATTTAAATCCCCTCCCCAGTCTCTCTGCAGATGTAGAGAAGCTGGGGAGGGGGGAGAGAGGAGGCATGTCTCCCCACCACCTCTTCCTTCTGAAGGAAGAGGAAGTGGGGAGACATGCCTTGCTTCCAGGCTCGATCTCCTCCACAGCGGGGGCACCTGGAGAAGATCGAGCCCGGAAGCAAGGTATTTAAATCCCTCCCAATCTCTCCAGAGATGCAGAGAGGCTGGGGGAAAGGAGGGTATGTCTCCCCCACCTACTCTTCCTTCTGAAGGAAGAGGAAGCAGGGAGACATGCCTGGGTTCCCTGCTTGATCTTCTCCAGGTGGCCAGCAGCCACGGGACACTTGGAGAAGATCACGTAGGGAAGCCAGGTATTTAAAGCCCTCTCCCCCATCTCTCCACTTTTCCCCCTGAGCCTCTCTGCACAAGTGGACATAAAATTGAAGTATCCATTGCCCATTGTTTGTGTGTGGTTTCATTGGAGAGATCTGTTAAATGACAGCACAGCCAGGCATGATCAGTTAGATGATTTGTGCCTATAGTGGCCTCTCAGAGAGAAGGTGATAGTGAAGAGGAGATTAATATATGTGGGTAAAAACATCATGTCTTGCTGAGTAGTAAGAATAGTCCCATTCCAGAGGGTTGCATATTCTCCAAGCATCAAGAAGGTCAAAGTTTTTAAGTAGATGTGCTAGTCTTGACTTGGTATCCTTGAGCTGCTGTTTCTTGAATTTGTCATTGGATCGATCCAGTTTATTATCCAATATAAAATCCTCGAACCACCAAATGGCCCTCCTTGAAAGCATGCAGTTGCAACAGAATGTCTTGTAAAAAAGGGATCTGTACCGAATTTGGGGCATATATGGAAGCAAAGGACCACAGAGATCCATTTAAGTAGCCTTTAAGAAAAATATATCACCCCATAGGATCTATCTCTTTCTCTTTCAGAGTGAAATTGAGGCATTTTGCAAGTATGATAGCTCTAGCTTTTGAAGAACCAGGCACCATATATTGTTGTGGGTATCTAGAAGATATCAGAATCAGATGAGAAGTTGAGAGAAGGTGTGTTTCCTGAAAAAATAGGATGTCAGGGTCAAGTTGTCTGATATGTTGTGAGACCTGCTTTCTTTTTATGACATTGTTAACACCTCTGATGTTTACCGAGTGAATCTTAAGGGATGGCATGTTGTGACTCTAAGAATATAGCAGATGTGACTGAACCTGAGATTGCCTAGTGGAAGGTTACTGTTACTGCTGGTAAAGTATCAAAGAGGTCTGAGCACCTCGTGCTATTATACCAAGATGTCAGGAGAACAATTGTTTGCAATCTGGCTTTATGCTGTATCTTAAAACAATGAAAAGATCAACAGCAAAGTGTAAGGTAA
Source organism: Gekko gecko (assembly GCA_029375565.1). Taxonomy (NCBI): domain Eukaryota; kingdom Metazoa; phylum Chordata; class Lepidosauria; order Squamata; family Gekkonidae; genus Gekko; species Gekko gecko. Next base: position 146,920,654 of record JAPDNY010000003.1, on the reverse strand, counting down.
GATGAATTATAAATGTTAAATCAATTATCAAGCTGATAAAGATTTTTAAATTGCTAAGTCACAGTGCAAAATGCTATCAATTTAAACAGTGCAATATTATATATATTTATATGAAACAAGAAACTCGAAAATCAGTTGAAGTTAATTTTTACGATGGAAATCCTTGGAAACACAAAGTAACAATCACAGTATTAAAGAGAACAGGAGAACAGTATCTGTGTCTGTGCAGAGTTAATTAATAGTTTTCTAAACTATAGAGCTCACAGAATCAAAAGAAGGATTTACTATTGTAACTCTGAGCTAAAAAACTGATTAGGGTATAATAACAGTAAATTGATTTAGCAAGAAATTAAAATAAGCGATTACACCAAAATAAACATTTATCAGAAAGTACAAAGCACTCCACAGGTTGCCAACTATCGAAGTCAGTGCTCTTGGTTGTAAAGCTGCCGAAGTTCGTGTTCAATGTTTAGTAAAGTTGCCACTAAGAGAACAATAGGAAGTTATACCGCACACTGTTTGATAATATTGTGAACTAAAGGCCAGGATATGCTCTTAAGTCAGGGCACTAAACACCTCCCCCTCCTCTCTTCCTTAAACTCAAGCGTCCTTTATAGAGAGAAAGTGCTTTCAAGGACCTACATGTAACTTTACGTTTGCAAGTGTAAGCGTTGAATAACCTATAAAGGGAAGACAAAACCTGGCACTTAGAAGTATCTGCCGATAACACTGAATTCTTGTATGAAATCTAGAGATCATTTAGACAAAGCAATGGACTGTCTCCTCCGTAAACCCAACCTTCTCAACAGTCAGGGAACCGACAGTGGTCTCTGTAGGCAAGGAGCAGGTAGAGTCTGCAAACTCCACCCCCCTCCCCAATTTTAAACATGCTATTAAATCAACAAAACCAAAACCATTTAGCCTATACTGAATGGTAGACTTTTCTAATCAGCTGTAGGGAGGACAAAAAAAAATGACATTGATGATATTAAGTTGACCCGCTGACATGTGGATTAGCAAGACGTTCTGTAGACACTGATGAAGTTGCAGATAGAGTACAGAAAGAGTCCCCTTGAAAAGATCTTATTACTCTTTTCAGGAGTTTCTGGAGATTAATGTCTTCATTTTCAAGAGAGTCCACTTGTGTCCATTGGTTCCATCAGTTTTAGGGCATCCAACAGGTCATATCCAGAGTCCTCATCAAAGGCTTGTATGGTTTTCCCTTAATAATTAACTTGTAAATTTCCTGTAGGCAACCAATGGTAGCGGACATTTTCTTGCTGCAGGTGGGAAGTCGTAGGCTTCAAGGAACGTCTTATTTTTAAGGCTTCTTGTGGCAAGTCCGGAAACACTTCTACTTGGCAGTTTTTATAATTTAAAAAACCTCTAGCAACCGCTTCCTTTAAAACCTTTTGTTTGGTTCTGTCATCTGCAAATTTAGCCAGAATATCTCTCGGCCCGCAGTGTTTTGGCGCGTTAAGGGGACCCAACCTGTATGCTGACAGAATGGTGGGCACTATTCCTTCTTCTAGATTAAATATAAATACTAGCCAGGAGGAAATAAAACAGATCAGGTCAGAGCTGCCCTCCTCACCTTCTGGAATCCCCTGAAATTTTAAATTAAGGTGCTGAATTTGCATTTCAACTGTAAGTAGACATTCTCTGTAGTTTATTTCTCTACTTTGCAGATCACGAACATCATTTTTAAGAATAAGACCCATGTTAAGAGCAGTTTCTGCATTGCCTGTGGTTTTAATTAGAGCAGTCTGAATATCGGCTAGTTGTTCCTTTACTGGCAATATAGAAGCTTTTATGTTCTCTGTAAGCCATTTTTCCATATTAGCCAGAAGAGTTGGGAGATCTAGGGTATTTGCAGCTGGTACTTGCTGTTGTAGTGATGAGTTATCTGCCACCATTTTCCCATTTCCCACACTGACAGATCTATTATCAGACCCACTGGTTTTAGGCAGAAAGAAGTCTTTCGTGGTCTTCTGAGTAGTTTTGACAGTTGCCATTTACGATCTGTGTTTTTTTCCCATACCCAGGAGATCGAAGAATGGTTTTGGACATTGATTTTATATTTAAAGGGGAGAGAGGGATTGGAGCTCACAGTTCAGGCAACTGCTATTGTTCACAGCGTGACCACACACCCCTGGTAAGAGCTGTTTTAAATAATTTTTATGTATGAGTATTGTTGTTATCCACTCTGAGCCCTGTTGTACAGGGGAGGGTGGCCTATAAATCCAATATATAAGAACATAAGAGCATAAGAGCATAAGAAAAGCCAATGTTGGATCAGGCCAATGGCTCGTCCAGTCTGTCACACAGTGGCCAAAAATACCAGGTGCCATCAGGAGGTCCAGCAGTGGGGCCAGGACACTAGAAGCCCTCCCACTGTTGCCCCCCTAGCACCAAGAATACAGAGCATCACTTGCCCAGCCTGAGAGTTCCTATCTATACCTTGTGGCTAATAGCCACTGATGGAATTCTGCTCCATATGCTTATCTAATTCTCTCTTGAAGCTGTCCATGCTTGTAGCTGGCACCACCTCCTGTGGCAGTGAAGAAGTACTTCCTTTTATCTGTTCTAACCTGACTGCTCAGCAATTTCATTAAGTGCCAACAAGTTCTTGTATTGTGAGAAAGGGATAAAAGTACTTCTTTCTCTACCTGCTCTATCCCATGCATAATCTTATAAACCTTGATCATGTCACCCATCAGCTGATGTTTCTCCAAGTTAAAGAGCCCCAAGCGTTTTAACCTTTCTTATATAAATGAATGCAAATAAATATATAGATACCTGTCAGCTTTTGGAGCCTGAGGATGTGGGTAGGATCCTTAAAGAGGCAAAGTCTTCTTGGTCCTTGCCCTTCCTAGCTGATAAAACTGCCAGATGGGTCTGGCCAAGTATCTAAGGGGAATGGTAACTGCTTTCTCTAGAAATGATTGGACCCGTTTTGGGAAGGGGGACACACTAACCTATGAGCAACGCTCCCTCTAAGATATGGAGTCCTATGAGCAAAAAATCTACTTTGTGTCATTAAAGTTGTGAGCAAGTGATTTGGCTACTGCATAAATTAGTTTTCTCTGGAGCCATCCTTCCTGGGCTAAGACAAAAATATGTGAGCCAGAGGCTAAAAAACTGTGAGCTAGCTCACACTTACTCAGCTTAGAGGGAACACTGCTTATGAGCCCTTCCATCTTGGAGAACTTGAGGCCAGTCTCCAGTGCTCCATTCTTGGGCAAGGTGCTAGAGCAAGTGGTTGCTTCTCAGCTCCAGGAGCTCTTAGAAAAGATGGTTTTTCTGGACTGATTTTAATCTGGATTTAGGTGGGGATTTGGGATCCTTTGGGATCCTGTGGGATCCTTGGTTGATGATATCTACTGAGAAGTAGACAGCAGGAGTGTGATCCTGCTACTGGATCTCTCAGCAGCCTTCAATACCCTCAGTATATTGAGATATTTTGTTAATATCACAGAGTTTGCTTACTCATAGAAACATGATACTGAGTACAGTAAATAAATGCCCCAAGAAGTATATTGCAAAAAGGAAAATATTTACTTAAGTAGATTCAGTTCACATTCAGGTTGCAGTTGAAAGGAAGAGAGAGAAGCCTAATCTACAGAGTACTTTGCCTATTACAAGTGGCCAAATGATCCAGCATCATGTGTATGGAAGTATATCATTGTTTCTACAGGAGAGACCTGTAGAGATGTATGACTCCATAAAGAGCCATGTGAAGAATGGGGAGAACAAAAGACACACAGAGAGAGGAGGGGTCAGAGGGCAGCTCCCAGGCTGAGACAAAGAGAGGCATCCCATTCAACAGACTTAGGACACTTTCACACACACTAAATAACACACTTTTAAGCTACTTTCAGTGCACTTTACAACTGTGTGTAAATTTTACTGTGTGAAATGGCAAAATCCACTTGCAAATAGACACCTAAGTGGATTGAAATGGCTTTATTCAGCATGTGTGGAAGTGCCCTTAGAGTGGTACAGCACCCCCCAGTGTACAGGCATGCTGAGTCACTCACTCCAACACTACTAATCTACTGGACTGCCTTGTGGTGCTGTTGGTAAGGGCACTGTGTGACAATGGTTCATGTCCTATCTGGGAGATTGGTCCTAGAAGGCAGTGCTGGGGAATTCCTGTTCTCCTGCATGGTCTTTGGACTGTGCGGTTCCATGAAGCTCTATCTTATACTATTTAAAATCTGCATGAAGCCATGAGGAGAGGTCACCAGAAGGCTTGGGCTGCATGTCACCAATGTGTGGATGATACCCAGCTGTACCTTCCTTTTCCATCTAATCCTGAGGAAGCTGTTGATGTACTGAATGGGTAGAACAAATGTAGAGTCCAGTGGCACCTTTAAGAACAACAAAGGTTTATTCAAGGTATGAGCTTTCATGTGTATGCACACTTTTTCAAATACATTGGAATGTAAAGGTCAAACATAGACAGAGGCTGAAGAACAAATTAACATGTAACATGATGAAGATGTTTTAAGATATGCAAATAAAAAAAACTAAATAACAAGCTAAGATTATAAAGTAAACTGTTGTTTTGATTTAATTAAGGAGGGGAAAGGACAGCAAAGCAATAAATATCCCAAATAGGGGATAAATGTCTAAAGGCATCTTTTCTAATTGTGGGAAGTAAACTGAGACTCCCTTCATCTCCTCTTAGGTGTGGAGGTAACTTAACAACCTTTATTCCCCCTTTCTTTTTTGAGGTGGGTGCAGTGGTATGCCAGCAAAACATTTGAATATTCAATATGTTGTTGAAGACTTTCATGGCCAGAGTTTATTAGTGGTTGTAGATTTTCTGGGCTGTAAAGTCGTGGTCTTGGCATTGAAGTACCTGACGTTTCACCAGCAGCTGTGGCTGGCATCCTCAGAGGTATAACATAGAAAGATGGAGTACTCTTTTTTACACTGACACAGAGAGTACTCCATCGTTCTGTGTTATACCTCTGAGGATGCCAGTCACAGCTGCTGGCAAAATGCCAAAACCATGGCCATACAGCCTGGAAAATCTGCAACAACAAATTCCAATATTCCTTGCATTACATTCAGGATTCTAATATACTATTCTGAAAAAGAAATACACTAAAATATAGAGGAAGTATAGCTCATCTTGTTGAGCATACATATTTGAGAACTGAATGAGTTCGCATATGTAATGAGATAAGAAACCAATATCTCTGTTGAGTCCTGGGGAGGTTTTTGTTCCAAGTATTGTAATAACTTGTAATTCAGCAATTTCCCTTTCCATTCAGTTCCTGAAGTTCCTTTGTAATAAAACAACTACTTTGAGGTCATTCATTGAATGTCCTGGAAGGCTGAAGTGCTCTCCTTCAGATTTCTCAGTCTCATGATTTCTGATGTCTGATTTGTGTCCATTTATCCTCTGGCGTAGAGTTTGTTCTGTTTGTCCTACCTTGCATAAACCTTTGTTGTTCTTAAAGGTTCCACTGGACTTCAGAGAACAGGTCTATCCACCCCAGTCTACTATATTAGTAGGCTTGGCCTCTGACTGTCACCCTTCATTGGGCCTTAGAAAACATACCTGCACTTGGGGGGTGGGGGGTCTTGCAGCCTAATTTTTTTGGGGGGTTAGTGAAATATTACAAATGACAGGTCAAGTATAACAGAGGTGGAACAATCACTGTCAGAACCCTGCCTAACCTAACAAATAGGAAGTTGCTTAAATGTTATCAACCTGTCCGAAGTACTCATTTATTTAAATATTTATATCCCACTTTCCCCTGTGATTCAAGGCAGCTTACAGATCATACTGAAGAAGCATAATAGGGGTGTGCAAAAACGAATTTCCCTCCAGCTTCATTATAGTCTATAGAGACCATTATACTCAGTGGGCTCCATAGGCTATAATGGAGAATCAATCTGGGGGTATCTTGGGCTCTGGGGGCTGTTTTTTGAGGTAGGAGCACCAACTTTTCAGCATAGCTGCTGGTACCTCTCCTCAAGCTCCACCCCAGGTTTCAAAAAGATTGGACCAAGGGGTCCCATTCTATGAGCTTCAGAAGGAGGTGCCCCCACCCTCCATTTTTTCCAATGGAGTGGAAACTGCCTTCTCAGTTTACTTGTGAGCTGAAGCTAAAATCTGTGAGCTACCACCTAAAATTTTGTGCACCAGCACCCCCTAACACAGTTTAGAGGGAACTCTGGCAACTTGTATGAACAAGGTACATTTCAAACAGAGGCAGGCTTAGTGATTCTAGGGCCCTGGGCAAAACTCAAGGATTGGGGCACTAGAATCATGATGTCATAAGTCAGTCTGTGCTCAGAGACAGCACAAATTCCTCAGACAAAGAGTTACCTGCAACTGGCCCTCAGTCAGTAATTGAATAACAAGCTGCAGCTGGTTCTGAGCCAGGAGAACAGCAACAAGAGTTCAGGTTACCAGCTGAGCAGAAGTCACAGCCCACAGCTGAAACTAAGCCAATGTCTTGTAGCTCTGAAGCAGTAACCAAGCCTTCAGAAGCCACTCCCAGCCCACCTAGCTCACCCACACTCCTGCAGTACTGATGCTGTCAGAGGCAATCTGAGATTCAGGAAAGGAGGAGGAGTGTGAGACTCATGGCCCATCAGCAGTTGTCAAATGACAAGATGGATGAGTAGTTTCAGGATGACTGCCAAGGAATTGGTTGGGAGTGTAGCTTGTTAAGATTTGGCTATAAAGTCAACCAGGAGAAACAGCAGTTTGTGGATGCAAGAAGTACACTTTGCTACTGAGCTACTAACCTTGCTGTTACTGGACCTCTGCAGCCTTGAACCAGACCTGATAACCAGATTTTCTGGAAACCTTGACCTTGGACTGGATTTGCTACTTGGAAGTCCATGACCTTAAACTAGACTTTGTTAAACCTACTCTCTGGAACCTCTGACTTTCGACTGGACTCTGATTACTCTGTCTCTCTCTGCCATCCTTGTTGTGACACCTGCTCCCTGGGAGAGCTAGGCCATTACACATGGAATGTTTGGGGAAGGTGCAACCCTGTGCTTCTTTGCCATATAGCTGATTTCCCCCAGTCACTGCCTGAGTGATGCTGCTACTGCCACAACTCCAGAGCCTCTGAAGGCACAGTGATGGCAGTGAGTAATCAGCTGAATGGTGGTTAGAGTTGCCAGCCCCCAGTGGGAGCGGGGAACCCTTGCTTTCACAGGCTCTTGCCCACCACTGGTTGGCTAGCCAGTGGGGGGGAATCTCACCCCCAATTGACCTTTCAGGCTTACTTCCAGTTTCAGACCTACTTCCAGCTGGGAGTGATGCTCTGGTTTGGGGGCAAATCTTTATGGTTTTAAGCTGAATTTACCATACAGTTTTGCCCAAAAACCAGTCTATCACCCCCAACCAGAAGTAGACCTGAAACTGGAAGAAGGCCCAAAAATGCCCAACATCACTTCTGGTCTCTCAGAAGCATGTTGGGAGACCCCTGCTGGCCAGGTAAGTCAACCTGGCAATGGTGGTGGACTGGGGTTGATTGGGGAGCCAAAACAGCCCTGGCCCCTCACATGCCTCTGATAAGGCTGAAAGGTAGAACCAAGAGTTCAAAGGGTACAAAACTGTGAGGTACTAATTCCTGACTTTGACTGATAGAAATCTTGCAAAATCCTACCACTCAGGCATTTGAGTTTCTTGAGGCAATCAAGTATAATGTTTATCTTCTATCTAGCATAAGTGAGTGAGCATTTATTTTATCTATGATGAGAAATTAAGAAGTAAGATACTTTACCAGAAACAGGCACAATAATGATACAGCACTATAACATTCTACTTTTTGTGTGTAAAAAACTGAAAGACAAAGGAGAAAATAGGAGGACAGAAGTCAAATGATGCCATGCCTCATTTGGAAAGACTAGTTCTTTTTCTCATTTGTTTTCTATGGGTCCAATTAACTTAAATGAAACTAGGTTGTAGTTCCTTTGTATGTGTGGAAACTGCCCCATATATTCAAATGAATGAGGATCCCCACAATGCAACAATGTCATTTGCACATAGTAGTTTACATATTACTTTCTACTCTGGTCGCTGACTATAACAATAAATACTTCTACTGCTACACACAATTCTGGTCCAAAGTGAACACAGGACAGGGTATGCTTTAAATAACTGGAAAAAACTTGATAAGCAGATAAAACTAAATTCTGAATTGCCTATTTGAGTTCTTCTCAGATTGTCACAAACAGATGTTATACAGAAAGCATGGGTGAAAGCATTCAAGTACAGACAGGTATAAAGTATCAGCAATACATTATCGATTTCAAGAAAAAACACATACAAACCACACAATCATATTCTTGAAAGAAAAGAAGTTTAGCTCAGTTCTCCCACTGGGCTTCATTCAAGCCTTTTTCACACGCAACCTATAACTACGGATGGTGGCAAATCTATTTTTCTCTTAGCTATCTTTTCCAACCATACCATTCTCACATTGTCTCTTACAGGATAACTTAAAACACCTCAGACTGATTTCCCACTAGCCGCTGCTCCATCCTTGCTCTTCCTTCCCCCCCGATTCTATGTGTCAGTTTCCCACTACTTGCTGTTCAGCCACATTTTGCCCTGCAGTTTCACCCAATTTCCCCCGCGTCTTCTCAATCCTCAAAAAAGAAGATCGAGAAGATGCGGGGGAAATCAGGTGAAGCTGAGGAGCAAAATGCAGCCGCACAGCAAGTAGTGGGACATTGACACATAGAATTGGGGGAAAGGAAGAGTGAGGACGGAGCAGTGGCTAGTGGGAAAGCAGTCTGAGTTGGATTCAGATTAAACTGGCAGTTCCCACTGATTTCCCCTTCCTTCTGCAGACCATTTTCATGACATTTGTCCTAGGAGCAGCATTTCAGGGAGATCAGTTAGCTGCAGTGGGAGGGGGAACTCAGTAAACTCCCATTCTGCCACTGGAAAATTTAATTGGGCTCCAACCCATTATATGGCTGTTTCTCTAAATTAAATATGATGAGGAGCCTGATTTTATACACACTTACTCAGATGTATCATCTTAAGGAGTTCAGTGAAATTTAGTTCCTAATAAACATGGTTAAACGCAGGCAGGTAAATCTGTGAAGATCTAATCTTATGCACAAATATATCTAGGAATAAATGTCATTGAAATCAAAATAAACAATAGGCTTTGTCTAAAAACCCCCACAGACATACCACAACTCCATGGACCAGAGTACTGACCCCTCCTCATGAGGCAAAGAGGCCAGAGACTCAGAGGAGACGGCATATGGGCATCTAATGCCACCACAGAAGGACACAGTTGAGACACTTCCAGGAGCCTCCCTTGATGTGGAGGAGGAGCACCAAGACTATGAGTCAGCCTGCCTCCTCCAGATGTTACAGGGCTAAAACCACCCCTGAATTCAAAGGATAAGGCTATGGGATGACATATGATACAGAAACCTTGCTGAAGCTAAGAAGATCTGTGTTTGATTGTAGCACAGATGGGATACTTCCTAAGAACCCTATGTAAGCTACCATGAGCTACAGGATGGAAGGGGTATCAATGTAATAAATAAATAAATAACCACCATTAAACCTGCTTGTGAAACCTGCAACATCTGAATCCCCTCAGATAATATATAAACTGGTTCTTAGCTCTCAGGACATGAAACAGTATATAATTCTGTTGTTGTTCAATTGCACAGTTGCGCCCCCATGGACCACATCACACCAGGCCCTCCTGTCTTTCGTCGTGCTCCGGAGTTTGCTTAATTTCATGTTCATTGCATCAATAACACTGTCTAACCATCTCATCCTTTGCCGTCCCCTTTTTCTTTGACCTTCAATCTTTCCCAGCATCAGGGTCTTCTCCAGTGAGTGCTGTCTTCTCATTTGGTGGTCAAAGTATTTGAGCTTCAACTTCAGTATCTGGCCTTCCAGGGAACAGTCAGGGTTATTTTATTTTTTTTAGGATTGACTGATTTGATCTCCTTGCAGTCCAAGGGACTCTCAAGAGTCTTCTCCAGAACCATAATTCAAAATAATCTATTCTTCAGTGCTCGGCCTTCCTAATAGTCCAACTCTCACAGCCATAGATTACTCCTGGGAATACCATTACTTTGACCATACGGACATTTGTTGGCAGGGTGATGTCTCTACTTTTTATTATGCTATCTAGGTTTGCCATAGCTTTCCTCCCAAGGAGCAGGCGTCTTTTAATTTCATGGCTGCAGTCACCGTCTGCAGTGATCTTGGATCCCAGGAACGTGAAGTCTGTCACCGCTTCCACAACTTCCCCTTCTATTTGCCAAGGAGCGATGGGACCGGATGCCATGATCCTAGTTTTTTGATGTTGAGTTTCAAGCCAACTTTTGCACTCTCCTCCTTCATCCTCAGCAAGAGGCCCTTTAGGTCCTCTTCACTTTCTGCCATTAGAATTGTATCATCTGCATATCTAAGGTTGTTGATCTTTTCCCCTGCAATCTTAATTCCAGCTTGTGATTCATCCAGGCTGGTATTTCACATGATGTACTCTGCATACAAATTAAATAAGTAAGGTGACAATATACATCCTTGTCGTACTCCTTTTCCTATGCTAAACCAATCAGTTGTTCCATATCCAGAACAACATATAATTTTACCTGAGTATTAACAATCCTGCACAAAAGTCACTGCCTCTGAGCACTCAGCATCATTATCCATTGGAATAACCTCTTCTAGGCAGGCAGAATGACAGTTGGAAAGATCATGTTCATTAGTTTGAGTGCAGAAGGTATAAAATCTGCTCTTAAGCAGTCATCTGATTTTCCCATCCAGATCAAAGCTTATCAGGGCCCCAAAACAAGTGGGAAAAACTGTGAAGAAGCAACTTGTCAAAGAAGCTCACTGCTGAACACTGTCTAAGCATGCATAAGGGGTAACTTTAAATGGCTCCCAGTTAGCAATTGGAAGACCTTGGTAATTTTACATAAGACAGGAAAAAAAGACTTTGCACTCAATATTCATGCTAAGTATCTGCTGTTGCAACAGTTCCCCCATCTCCTGCATTGTAGTCAATAAGCTGCCAATCAAGTTAAATCAATTGCCAGGAGTGGGGGAACAATCATTGTTCATGCTAAACGGCACTTCTTAGTTGCTAGCAAAGTGTTCTAAGTATGTGTAAAAGGCAGAGAAGGGACTTGGGGAATTGGTATTTTCACTTTCTTCTTGTCTCTGCTTTCAGCAAAACGAGAGAGAGAGAGAGAGAGAGAGAGAGAGAGAGAGAGAGAGAGAGAGAGAGAGAGAGAGAGAGAGAGAGAATGAAACAGATTTATCATTAACTCTCAGTGCTGCACATGCTTTTGGAATATTGTGTATTAATTCCATTATATTTGCTGCTCTTTCTCCATTATGCCTATTTGGGTTGTTCCACCTATTCCTTCTCTTCTGGAATGGAGAGCCTAGGCTATTTGAGGGGTTTGGTAATAAGATATAAGAACCAGTGTCTTGTGGTGGTTAGAGTGTCTGACTAGAGTTTGGGAAACTCAGATTTGAATATTCAATCTGCTATGCAAGCTTGCTGAGTTACCTTGGGTCAGTCATACATTCTCAGCTTAAAGCTACCTCAGAGTGGTTGTCAAGATAAAGCAGAAAGGGCCCGGGTAGCCCGGGCCTGCCATTTGCGGGGACGGGCGGGGACAAAGAGGCCGGCCGGAAGGGGAAAGGGGGGCCGGGGGCGCGGCGGGGAATGACGTGCCTCCTCCCCCTTTCCCTAGCCAATGGGGGTTAGCAGAGCGGTCAGGGAGGGGAGGCGTTAAAAAGCAGCAGGGAAGCCGCTCCCCCTCCCCACTCGACCACGAGGCGAGCCCGGTTTGCCCACCCATCCCTCCCTGTGTGTTATGGTGTTGGGATTTGGTATTTTGAATTTGGGTGTATGAAAAGGGGTTTAGTGGGTGTAGGTTATGATATTGTTAGCGTTTACCTATTGTTTCTTGCACACTTTGTCACAACTTTCAGCGGTAACAGCATGGGGCCGGATCCGTTGGCGGAATTCGGCCTGCGTGCCAATTTCGGAGTTGGGGACCCCTTAAGGGTCTTGGCGTGAGGGCGGAACGGAACTGGCTAGCTCAAGGAATAACAGTGCTTACCCTCACAGCCAGAGGGCAGGGGAGTTCACATAGGGGCAAGCATCCACGTGAACTCCGACAACCTGCCCTCCCGCCTTCTCTACCCATGCCGGCTGGCTGGGTAACGGTTAACTCGGCTGGCACGCCGGCCAGCCGATAGGTCGGATCCGGTGGACCCATGCTGTGCCAATGCTCTACAGCTGTAACCAATAAAAGTTGTGGCCAAATTTATCCACTTAATTTCCAAAGGAAACTGTTTGTATGAGTTCATTTGTAGTGAGCGCGGGGCGCGGGTACAATGCGGGCCGACCTCGGCGTCCCAAGTAGGACCTGGAACCGCAAGTGTAGGAGAAGAGTAGGAGACCCCATAGGGAGAGGAAAGTGGGAGAGAAATGCAGCAAATAACTAAATAAACAGCTATGGACCCATTTGTGGTTTACTGTCCAATACAGATCCGCATAAATGCAGTCATTGGGCAGTGTTAGGGGATGTATTCCTCTCCATATTTTTTTACTCAAGTATATATCACTTCAAATATAGCTCGACTACAGATGACAGCCCTTACAACTTAGAGCCATATGTGGGTCTGGAAAATTACACAATGCCCAACATGTTTGTATAATGTGAGAAGCAACTCTTTGCACGTGCACACAAGGCAAATCCAATCACTATGCTGTGTAACCTACACAGTAAGAGGCAACACATGTAGGTGTACTGTTACAAAAATAATTTCATTTGTCTATGAAAATGGATGCAGATTTAAGATATGATGGCCATTTCCTCCCCAAAGAAGGAGTACAATGCTGTTTATGATCAGTGACCTATTATTACTACTTCCTGTAGGCAGAATCCTTGAACACTTGGGGAGAGCATTTAAAATTGTTCTACATTGAATTACAAATGCTATGGGGATAAATTTTCTTGCTCTGCCTCTTGGAAATGGTTCTTTATTTGGCGGGGAACATATCAGTCTGAAATAAAGCTGCATCATTCCCACTTTTGTCCCACAAATAGCCTAATAATCCATTTAGGACTGCCTACAAAAAGTACTCACAAAAGAGATGCTTCGTTCCTTCTGTGATGCTTGCTTGGTTTGACCTTTTCAGCTGCCTGAGTCCTAATCTTGCGACATAGCTTGACTCCAGTGGTTCCCCCCTCCCCCGGCTTGTTTAGCATGGTTATTTGTTCAATTTAGTCCTAATATTGACTCAGGGGAGGGGGACTGAATATCTATAAAATGTTCTAAGTAACCTTGCAAATACTTTGCACATATGTATTCCCACACTGCCATTTGGAAACAACTGTTCGTGTGCAATAGAAGGCAGTGCATTAACTAGACAATTATGTGGTGCTCAAAGCATGAATCAACAACACCTCTGGGCCAGCTGCTGACTGTGATGATGCAGATTGGTGATTGCACAAATACAACAATTTCATACATTCTCAAAATAAGCTTCACTTAAATTGCACATGCTTTTACTGTCAACAACTGTACCTTAAATGCAGAACAAGAAGAAATAGCACAAACAAAAGTAGAAAAGAAGAAAAGTAAAAATATGCAATAAGCAAAGTACAACTTCACTTGGGCTGTGATTACACACACTAAATAATCCACTTTCAAAGAACTTTCAAATTGGATTTTTTCAGTTCACACAGTAAAATCCAGTTGGAAAGTGGATTGAAAGTGGATTATTTACTGTGTGTGTTTGCAGCCTTAGTCATCCATTCAGCTCTTTGAAGGATCCAGCACAGTGAAGAGATCTTGGAGTGAGTGACTGAGGTGGAAAACAATTTTGTCATTATAACATAACAAGGAATAAGGCCCATTGTGAAAATAAATACAATGAGCTCTAGAAAGAGGCTCTGGGAGAGTGGCAAGGCCTTGGGCACTCAGCATCAATTTGCTGTGGTGACCTCCTCAAACCCCACCCTCTCCAGGCTCCGCCCCTGAAATCCCCAGGAATTTCTCAGCCTGGAGTTGGCAACCCCATCCCCTTCCCAGCTAACCATCAACCTACCATTATCTGCCTCTCTGACTACAGCTGCCTTCTGCCCTCCCTCCTGGAGATCAGTTGTAATTCTGAGTGATCTCACTTGGAGATAGGCAACAATGGTTCCCCAGGAGAAAATGGCTGGTTTGGAGGGTAGAGTCTATGGCATTGTACCTCTCTGAGGTCCCACCCCTCTTCAAAACTCACCCTCTCCAGGCTCTACCCCTCAAATCTCCAGTTATTTCCCTACCTGGAGTTGGCAACCCTATCTCCTTCCCAGCCAATCTGCCATTATCTGACCATCTGATTTCAGCTTTCCATCTCCTTCCCCCTCTCTCCTGGAGATCAGTTGTAATATTGAGTGCCCCTGGAGATTGGCAACAGTGGTTCCCCAGGAGGGAATGGCTGGTTGGGAGGGTGGAGTCTATGGTATCATACCCGTCTGAGATCCCACCCCTCCTCAAATCTCCAGGTTCCATCTCTCAAATCTCCAGGAATTTCCCATCTGTAGTTGGAAACCCTCCCTCCCTCCCAGCCAATCATCAATGTACCTTTATTTCTCCCTCACTTTTCAGCTTTCCATCTCCTCCCTACCTGCAGCCTCTGCTGTGCTCTGAAGCCCTGACTGCCACATCACATTGGCTGTCATGGGGGGGGGGCATCTCAGCAGTGTATAAGGACACAGAGTCCACCATGGTCTCCAAGGGAACTGATCTCTGCCATCTGGAGAGTAGTTGTAATTCTGAGTGATCTCCAGCCCTCTTGAGTGGCAACTGACCGGCCAATGGCTGAGGGAGTGCATTGCACAGCCAATGGGAGCACACGGAATGTTGCCACTCAAAATCAGAATTATATATAAGGAGAGATGGTTGTTTCATTATTTAAAATATTAATTCTCCAAAGGTTTGGGGGCTGTCCTTGTAGTAATGAGTGTTGATGAGCCAGTATACAGACAAAAGCTTGATAACAGTGAGCAGTTTGCAGTGTGGTGGTGGCAGCTACAAGCATGGACAGTTTTAAGAGGGTATTAGATAAACATATGGAGCAGAAGTCCATCAGTGGCTCTTAGCCACAAGGTATAGATAGGAACTCTCAGTCTGGGGCAGGTGATGCACTCTATTCTTGGTGCTGGTGGGGGTAGCAGTGGGAGGGCTTCTAGTGTCCTGGCCCCACTGCTGGACCTCCTGATGGCACCTGGTATTTTTGGCCACTGTGTGACAGAGTGTTGGACTAGATGGGCCATTGGCCTGATTCAACATTGGCTTCTCTTATTTTCTTATGAAGCAGTTATCATACTGTAACACTTCCAAGTGACCTCCCCATAGTAAAGAACATATCTAAGACTGGAAACCGACACTCACTATCTTATGCTGCTGCATCTGTACTCACATAACATTCATATTACAGGCAGTTAAGGAAAGAGGAAAGCTTAGCCAAGTGAACACTGAGCATCCAACATGTGAATAATGAATAACTGAGTTTATAGAAAGGGAACATAAGGGAACATAATTGTTTTGTTGATTATAGGATCTGTTTAAAATTCTGCATTCTAAGTGTTTCATATGTTAAAATTAGTATTATATAGTGCCTCCTGACTATGAGAATGAGCAAGTAAGAAGTAGCAAGTCACTCTTTTCATCCCAATACTGTCATAAATTCACTATGAGACTTTAGAAAAAAACTATTGTTTTCTAATTCACAACCCATTAGCGTTTCCAACTGGCTGGAGAAAAAAATCCCTGTCCCTTTAATAGAGGCTTCATGGGATGTTATTTAATAGGTGATACTATTTACTTCAACCCCATGAAAAGCCTCAGTTATCCATTTCCACATATTAAGCCTTTGTTAAAGGGATGGGCCATTTTTCTCAGGTCTATTCACTAGAGGTGTGCATTACAAAATTCCAAACTGAAAATACAAATAAAAATAACTGTTTTGAGTTGATATTGTGATTTTTCTGGAACATTAACATAGATTTGGGATTTTTATGCATTATGAAAACAATCCTCACAAAAAAATCCCTGTTGTATTTTCATGTCGGGAGCATGTCATCAACAGCAGCAAGTGTCATATCTTGCTTTGATTTCCCTGATTTCCCAGGCAATGGCATCTCCCTTCCAATTGGATCCTTGCAAGGGATCAGGAGGTTCATGTTCCCATCCAACCACCTCTGGAGAAAAGCCCCAGAAAAAAAATTTCTATGGAGGAGTATCTTCTCACTGGGGATTCTTTAAGATCTGGAAAAAGTTGGGGGTAGAAGCAAAAGCCCGATCCTCCACCTGTACCACTTCTTATCAGCATAGTCAGCTTTATGGCTTTTAAAGCGATGTTCATGGAGCCAACATGTGACTCTGAACCCAGGGACACCTCATACACAAATACAATCTTGCTTAGCTTTTGAACTCCTGCACCCCAGCCTATCATCCTTTCCTCCTACAGGTACTCCTTAATACTAATCACTTATTAGGTATCCCAAAGCCAGAAGGATACATGTGCCATGAGGCACCATCTTTGGGGGTCTGTAAAATCAAAGCACTTTGTCTATTATGTTTGAAGCAGGGCTTTAAAAAAAAAAATGAGGTGCCAGAACTCTCAAGGGGGAAATGAAGTTTTCAATCTGTAAACTCCTGAACTTTTAAACATTTTAAAAGAGGTTCCAGAACTCTATTCTAGCATGTTCCCCAAAAGCCCTGGTTTGAAGTATAGGAGGCCTTTAGATTAGATTAGAATAACAATGTTCTGTGTTATTTTTATGCCATTATCTTTTTTTAAAAAAAAAGCTGCCCAAGCCCTTCAAATTGATCCTACATTTAAAATAATGATCCTGACATTCCAGACCCCCCTACAAACAAACAAACAAACAAACAAACCAGATGTAAATCTAAAACAGATAATGTCCTACCTGAAAATCAGCAATCACAGTAAAGCCTTTCTCCAACCCTGGATCCAAAATTATACTTTTTTTTTTTCTTAGAACACATCCCTACTGTTCACAATTATCCAATCCATCTACAATACAGCATATTAATACTGACCTCTTTTACAGGGCTTTTGTATGGGTAACTAAGATAATATATGAACACAATATATAAATGCTGTAATATTATTAGATAGAGTTGTTATAACTCCCAGCACACTGAGGTGTAAATGGGTAGATTTAAAATAACATTCTAGTATTTATCAGAATCCATTCAAAATAGGTCATTTGGAAAGTAGCTTGAACAATTTGCTGTTAGCATGAATAAATGCTTTATAAGAGAAAGAAAATTTTCAGTGTATAATTCTTTGGTTGTGGCTCACAGTGAAACAAATTAGTTTGGTCAGACTCTATGCATTTATTACAGAGGGGCTTGGCCAGTAAAACACAAATGGGAAAGCTGCTGAAGTGATCCCTCCATGTAGGGACAGTTGGTTTCTCACTGGATACATTGCTCAGTCATTAATAGAATATAGCACTATCTGGGAATCAGAACATCCTTAAGATGGTTCCAGAAAGCACATCATTAGATTATGTAGGCAACATTCCTTCCCTGCTATCTAACCTTCAGCAACAGTGGGACAATTACTCTGGAATGGCCTGCTACTGTTTGATGTAAGATGAAGGACAATTTCAGAATTTGATAGTTGGGAGAGGAAGGTATGAGTGTCTGTCAGACAGTGGCAGGATTGGTGGAGGTGTTGGGAGCTGATAAGCAGTGACAGGCACAAGAGAGGTACAGGGAATCCTGCTGGGTGGTGGTAGAGAAGGCACAGAGGAACAGCTGAGGATCCCATTGCTGTATGTTGAGCCATTTCTCGTGTGTATCATGGTACTGCATAACACATCATGGAGAGAACTTGCACTGCACTGTATCATTCTACACATAAGGAGTTGCCCAACAAACAACGTTGAACACCTCACAGGTAGCCAAACAGTCTGCCAAGGGGTTGTTTCCCTGCTTGTGACCAGTAGGCAGGAATTGAAATTAACCAGCTGGTGTTTGAGCAGCCCTAGTGTTACGCAGTTCCCTTGTGTCACAAGAGGCATCCATGCCTGACCGATGACAAGATAAATGATGCTAATGATTTTAGACATATATATTTATCTTCTGTAGTAATTATATGAATAATATCCTTATATATTTATCCAGTAGATTCTACAAAGACCATGTGAGGATTACTGAAAGAAGAGAAAGACCAAGGAATGGTACAGACTGTTACACTGATAAACATGGAGTGTGTGTCATTCAAATTATGATACAGACCCTGATGAATCAATACAAATTTGAAAATCACATAATCTGCTGAAAATCATACAATAACAATAACCCCATATTTTCTTCCTTACAGCTAAATCATATGTTGGGTCTTCAAAAACTGCCACGAAGAAGAGGAAGACCAGTCAGGGTATCTGATGAAAGAATTATAAACAGCTAGTTTCATATGCATATCTTAAACAAAGTCATGTAGAAATAAGTGTCAGTGAAATCAAAGGAATTTAGTGGGTTGACTAACTTGCAATTTCCACTGATTTCCCCTTTTAGCTACACTCTCCTCAGGGTCCCCTATTTCTCAGTGCAGGTAAAGGTTTGCAGTGGGAGGAAGAGGCAGGAAAATATTATATCACTACTGGAAAGTGTAGTCTGGATCCAACTCCCTGTCTGGTAATCAGAGGCAAAGCAGATAAAGTTTTTGTACTTTGTGTAAGAGGGCATTTCAGCAAATGTAGAAGGCCTTGGAAAGCAGAGCAGTTTCCCTTGACATATGAGAAAATATTTTTTCTACTTAGGCTATTTCTTTTAGAGGTTTTGCATGTTACAACTGCAAAATGGCAAACAACACAGAGCTCTAAGTTGGAGCTCCATGGTTTACAATGAATTGGTTGGAATTGTAACCTGTTGGTGACAAGCTGATCTGAAGATTTACCCTTTGAGGTCTGAGGAAGTTTGGGGATATACTTGGAACTTGTTTTGGTCTTTAGAGTGGCAGAAAGCAGATAGGAGAGTCTCCTGTGGGAGTAGCTGGCTACTGGCCTGGTTGTCAGACTTACCACCATGGCATCCTCCACTTTTCCTGCAGCATTTCCCATCATGACTGGCCTGAGCGTCAGCCTTGTTGCCCCAGCATGCTTCATTGGTTAGCTGAGTTAGAGTGAGCTAGCTCACAAATTTTTAGCCTTCAGCTCACAGATTTTTGCTTTAGCTCAGGAAAGATGGCTCCAGAGCAAACTAATTTATGCAATAACCAAATCGCTCTTTAATAACTGTAATGCCAGTAGCTCACAAAGTAGAATTTTTGCTCACAACACTCCGCTGCTGCCTGTGTGACCCCCCTGCTCTCTGATTGGTCAGAACCAGCTGAGGAGAGCTTTCAAAAGTCTTATCAGTCTTGCCAGAGGGAGTCAGTCATTGGCCGAGGACAGACTGGCAGTTTGCCCCGGTAGCCAGTCGTAGCAAAAAAACCCCGGATTAAACTATACCAGGTTTTCCCGTCCACACAGTGGGGGCCGCTGCTGGAAGATACGGGACAGAGGCGCGTGGGAGCATTCAGACTGCTGCGCCGGAGGCGTGCTATATTCGCCATTTCCCCATTAATTCGGCTGTGGGTGTATGGGTGTATGTGCGCATGAGCGCTCATGTGCTCATGCGCATAAGCGCATTTTGCTGGGTTTTTTTGTTTTTTTGCCCTGCAATGCCGGCACTGCATTGGGCAGTGGAGCGGAGCGCAGCCAATCACACCGCTGCTGCCTCGTGCCCAACGCGGGTTGCTCTCGGCTTTTCACCTGCGCATTCAGACTCCCCGGAAGCGGAGAAACGCGCGACAAACGCGGGCTTTCGGATTTGCGACGGCTTTTATCAGGTGTTTTTTTAATCCGGCAGTGAAGCGCAAGAGCACCGGTAGGCTACGGGTGGGGGACGCCAGGCAGATGTGCCTGTGTGAACGTTCCATTTACTCCGGTATTGAATCGTTGTCGGCCCGGGTCCCTTCCCGGGGCAAATTGCCAGTCTGTCCTCGGCCATTGTTTGGATTTTGGCTTGGCAGTTGTCATTTAGGAGGAATGTGTGTGTTGGTCTGAGGGAAACAGATAAGTCACTTGAGAAGTGAAGGGACACAACTCCTTGCCCCTACTGTGTACCAACACAATTGAGGAAAAGTTCAAAAATCAGAATTAAAAGTCTAAGTATCAGCCCTAGCTGAATTCCATTTATTCGCAGTCTCCAGAAGGGATTGGACAGGAGGTTGGAAACAGGAGGATATTTTTTACCAAGTTGTTCAGAGGGTTCAGCTCAGAAGGGACCCCTGGTCTGTGTGAAAAGAGAAACAGTCTTATACTCCTCAAGAATATAAAAAGGAAAGTTATAATCCCACAATGGAAATATTTAAATACAGGAAATACTGACTTCTAGAAACTAAAATAGTTTTATGAAACTTTACTAAGACACATTGTCACTGAAAGAAATATTCAAGACATAAGAACATAAGAGAAGCCAATGTTGAATCAGGCCAATGGCCCATCTAGTCCAACACTCTGTCACACAGTGGCCAAAAATACCAGGTGCCATCAGGAGGTCCAGCACTGGGGCCAGGAGGTCCAGCAATGGGGCCAAGACAAACAAACCTCTCAAATTTAAGAAATGAGTCTTTAAGAATAAATACTTCAACTGGTTTCTAAAGTGGGCAACACTGCCCCCTGAGGGTGCTGGTATGATCTAGGTGGGCGATTGGAGCCTTGGGTGCAATTGGGGGGCACTGAATGCAATTAAGGGGCCAATGGAAGCATAAAGAAAGAAGAGTCCAGAACCTATTTAAAGCAGCCTTTTGGCAGTAGGCCAAATAAGTTTGGGAACCTATGTACCTGATCAAAATATTCCAGTTTGTATAATCAACAACAGTTACCTCAGCTTCTCATCCCTTGCCCTATTTCTGATTCAACTGTTCCTGTTTAATAAAATAAGCTGTTTCGTTTTAACTTTACTTTGTGTCAAGTACCATTTCCAAAGGGTTTTATAAAAGGACTCCCTGGCCTGGTCAAAAGCCAAATAACTTCTTTAACACAGGGTGGGACAGGCAGGAAGTAAAAATTCTATAATTCAAACATGCTTCTAAGAGGCTGCTCAGTCAAAGTGGGGAACAGTAGTAGGGGTCCATTATATAGGTGATACTAGTTAAGATGTACCTAAATGTATTTCGTTGTCCTTTACAATCTTGATTGTATATCTAGATTGCTTTGTTCTAAGATTATAATTCAATAAATTCATAACACTGAAATTAAAAACTCTTTAGTACTTTCATCTTGTCTTCTGTATCAGAAGATTTCATTTCCTTCCTTCATTATTGTTGTAAAGGTAAAACAAAATGAAATGAAATGTGAATGATAAAACAAAATCAATAAAAATTATGTTCAGTTTCTGGAAAACTAAAATGTTCCCTGGCCATTTTGGTTTACAGAGATAATACAGCACATTGACTTTTTTAATTGGAAAAAAATTCTTTTCAAAATTTGGGAAGCTTGTTGCTGTTTTGAGGCAGAATGGCACACAAATGGCAACACCCCCAAAAACAAAAACTCTCAACTTGAAAACAACACCTGTTCATAAATGACAAGGACAGTGGCTAATTTTTAATCGCTTTGGAGAATAACTGAAACCCTATCATCTCTATGAGCTGGGGAGGGGGGGGGGAGACACCAGATGGCTGAATGAAATTGTAAATGTTGATTTATGACTTTCACCCTTTACACTGGCATATTCAAAGAATCTGAATAATTATCCTTTTGTTGCCAAGGCAAGCAAACACAGTGTTGGTCCAGTGGAAACTGTTAATGGTACTTCATGCCACCTCTGTCATTTCTTGGAATGGATTGACACTAATCTCCTCTGTGCTGGAGGCATTTCTATGTGATTCTGGGATCCCTCAGGATAGTCCAGTTTCAAAATGTCTTCTCTTGTTGTCAAAGTGTCTTGGATTTCTCATTTCCCATGATGCACATCTTGGTAGCTTCAGTTTTAGATAGCCATTGTTCACCACATTCTGGCTGTGTCCTTTTAAACCGTTATTTTGTTCATATATCATTGTTTTTTGTGTATCAGTGCTAGGAAACTAAAGGGCTAGTTTCCATTCCAATAACAGAAGTATTATAATTTTAATATGTATATGTGTTTTGGCTTTCATTGCAATATTGCACTATCTGATAATATAATTAAATAGAATCAATTAAAATTGTAGGCACTACTCAACAGACAGTATCTGACACAATTTTTCTTATATACTGAAGTAAGGTTCTCAAAGGCTTCAACTTTGAATTGCTGATGGCCTATAGATTGGTCCTGAAAGTTGTAAAGAGACCCCAATATCCCACTCAATGGTCAAAAAGCCTTTTGACTCTGACTCACCTGATCTGCTGGCCCAGTCCACCTGTCTGTCCCTTTTAGTTTCCTTTTCAGACAATCTTGGGCTTTCAACATCTTTGGTTTTCCCCACAGATGCTCTTTATGATTACAGATCCTACCAGGGAGAGGCGATCCTGGATTTGGTCCTAAGTAACACCCAAGACCTGGTGAGAGATGTAAAAGTGATTGCACCGCTTGGGAACAGTGACCATAATGTCATTGAGTTTAACACTTGTACAGATAGGGAGTTGCCCAAAAAGACTGACGCAACCACTTTTAACTTTAAAAGGGGTAACTTATCTGGTATGAGGGGGCATGTGAGGAAGAAATTGAAAGGAAGAGTGGAGAAGGTCAAAACCATTGGGGAAGGTTGGAGACTATTTAAAAATACAATCCTAAAAGCTCAGAAAAAATATATACTGCAGGTTAGGAAAGGCACAAATAGGTATAGAAAAAAGCCTGCATGGTTAACAAATAAAGTAATGGAAGCTGTAAAAGGTAAGAAGGATTCCTTTAAGCAGTGGAAAGCTAGTCTTAGTGAGGTTGATAAAAGGGAACACAGACTATGGCAAATAAAATGCAAGTCTGTGATCAGGCAAGCAAAAAGGGAATATGAGGAGCATACCGCAAAAAACATAAAGGTCAACAATAAAACTTTCTTCAAATACATTAGAAGTAGGAAGCCAGCAAGGGAGGCAGTGGGGCCCTTGGATGACCAAGGGGTAAAAGGAGTAGTGAAGGATGATAGGGAAATGGCTGAGAAGCTGAACGCATTTTTTGCCTCTGTTTTCACTGTGGAAGAGGAGAAGTGCTTGCCCACTCCAGAAGCACCGATTTCGGGAGGGGGTTTGGAAGACCTGAATCAGATTGCGGTGACAAGAGAGGAAGTCCTCCGACTGATAGACAAGTTAAAAACTAATACATCACCAGGCCCGGATGGCATTCATCCGAGAGTTCTGAAAGAACTCAAGTGTGAACTTGTGGGTCTCCTGACAAAAATATGTAATCTTTCTTTAAAATCTGCCTCCATTCCTGAGGACTGGAAGGTAGCTAATGTCACTCCCATCTTTAAAAAGGGCTCCAGGGGAGATCCAGGAAATTACAGGCCAGTCAGTCTGACATCGATATCGGGTAAGTTGGTGGAAACTGTTATTAAGGAAATAATTAGTAGGCACATTGATGAACAAAAACTATTGAGGCAGACTCAGCATGGGTTCTGTAAGGGAAGATCTTGTCTCACTAGCCTGTTAGTGTTTTTTGAGGGAGTGAACAAACATGTGGACAAGGGGGACCCAATAGATATTATTTACCTTGACTTCCAGAAAGCTTTTGATACAGTTCCTCATCAAAGGCTCCTAAGTAAGCTCAATAGTCATGGGATAAAAGGACAAGTCCTCTTGTGGATCAAAAACTGGCTTATAAATAGGAAACAGAGAGTGAGTATAAATGGGAAACTTTCTCAGTGGAGGGTGGTAAGCAGTGGGGTATCACAGGGATCAGTACTTGGTCCGATGCTTTTTAACTTGTTTATTAATGATTTGGAATTGGGAGTAAGCAGTGAAGTGGCTAAATTTGCAGATGACATGAAGTTGTTCAGGGTGGTGAAAACCAGGGAGGATTGTGAGGCACTCCAAAGGGATCTGTCGAGGATGGGTGAGTGGGCGTCAACGTGGCAAATGGGGTCCAATGTGGCCAAGTGCAAAGTGATGCACATGGGAGCCAAAAATCCTAAATACAAATACACGTTGATGGGGTCTGAACTGGCAGAGATGGACCAAGAGCGAGATCTTGGAGTCATAGTGGATAACTCAATGAAAATGTCTAGACAGTGTGTAGCTGCAATAAAGAAGGCCAACGCTATGCTGGGGATTATTAGGAAGGGAATTGAAAACAAATCAGCCAGTATCATAATGCCCCTGTATAAATTATTGGTGCAACCACATTTGGAATACTGTGTACAGTTCTGGTCGCCACATCTCAAAAAGGATATTATAGCATTGGAAAAAGTGCAGAGAAGGGCAACTAGAATGATAAAAGGGTTGGAACACCTTCCCCGTGAAGAAAGGTTAAAACGCTTGGGGCTCTTTAGCTTGGAGAAATGATGGCTGAGGGGGGACATGATCGAGGTTTATAAGATTATGAATGGGATTGAGCAGGTTGAGAAAGAAGTACTTTTCTCCCTTTCTCATAATACAAGAACTCGTGGGCACTCCATGAAATTGCTGAGCAGTCGGGTTAGAAAAGATAAAAGGAAGTACTTCTTCACCCGAAGAGTGATTAACATATGGAATTCACTGCCACAGGAGGTGGTGGCAGCTACAAGCATGGACAGTTTCAAGAGGGAATTAGATAAACATATGGAGCAGAAGTCCATCAGGGGCTATTAGCCACAGGGTATAGATGGGAACTCTCAGTCTGGGGCAGGCGATGCACTCTATTCTTGGTGCTGGAGGGGGCAGCAGTGGGAGGGCTTCTATTGTCCTGGCCCCACTGCTGGACCTCCTGATGGCACGGGGTATATTTTGGCCGCTGCGTAACAGAGTGTTGGACTAAATGGGCCATTGGCCTGTTTCAACATTGGCTTCTCTTATGTTCTTATGGATTTAGCTTTGCTGCAGGGGAGGCTGGTGGATTTAGCTCTGCTAGTGGGAGGCTGGTGGAAGACACCACTGGATGGCTGCCTCTTCCAAAATGTCTCCTACATAATATCCCA
Source organism: Gekko gecko (assembly GCA_029375565.1). Classification (NCBI taxonomy): domain Eukaryota; kingdom Metazoa; phylum Chordata; class Lepidosauria; order Squamata; family Gekkonidae; genus Gekko; species Gekko gecko. The sequence continues at coordinate 146,895,497 of JAPDNY010000003.1, read as the reverse complement.
CCTGCTGGTCTGTGTAGGCTTTCGAACCCCCCACCCCCCTTATGGCCCACCATTGCCTCCTGTGACTGGCCTAGAGGTGCCTACATCACTTCCAGCCTGCCTTTTTATTTGGGTAAATCAGATATGCCATGGCAATGGTCTCAGACAGTCCTTGCTATGGAAACAGACATTACTGCTGCTGTTGTTGCTGGTGATGACGGTGATGTTTCAGGTATCCATGTAATGCATACTTACCTGAGAGAAAGCTCCGGTAGATTCAGCAGGAATTCAACGTGAACAAGTAGAATATGAGGTTGTTAACTGAGTAATAGCTGGTATCCTATTTACTAGTGAGAATGTGAATCAAGGCTGATGTTGTTGTTAGTATATTATTGCAGTTCAGAATAAATAAAAAAACAAAGATATCTGTTTCTTCTAATAATAAGCGGTGTCTTAACTATGGCTAGTAGCATTTGCTAATCAACCAGCTCACATGTCTTGATAATATGCAGTTGATTGATGAATTGGTTAAAAGACCAATATTTAATCAACTAAGCATCTTTCAGCTTTTTGTTATTGGTGTGATGTAGTCATTAAGCCTACAGAATAAGGATCTGAGTTCAAATCCCTACTCGACCATGAAAGTTTGGTGGTTTACCTTTAGCCAGTCACACCAGGGCCATAGCTGGGGTGCAGTGCACAGGGTGGAGCCCCCTTTCAGATCTGCAGTGCCCCCACTCCAATCACCCACCCACCCCAGCAACCTACGTGAAGCAATCCTGCTGCAATTGCCCAGCTCTGCAAGTGGTATGTTATGTTTGGCAAGGCTCCTGGTGCAATGGGGACAGAGGCGTTGAATTTGGGCTGCTGACAGGAGGGCCTGTCCATGTGCACTGGGGCTGCCTGTAAGAAGGGTGAGTGCTCTCTGGGTCCCTCTTACCCTCCCTCCTTCCCATCACGTGCCCACCATCTCCAGAGACAGGAGTCCCCTGATGTGCTCAGGAGAGGCCCTTCATGAAAGCAAGTCCAGTTGAACTGGGTTGAAACCTGTGTGTGCTGAATGGGGTGAGCTACACAACCCACATACCAACCCAAATACAGTCTGAATTCCTATTGCTATGCCTGTGATCCTGTACTCATGCATGTGTACTGTACTCAATTATGTGTCAGCTTGCATTCTTACATGCATATTCTTGTGTTCAGCCTCACGGATTGCCTTCTGTTTGGCTCGCCCTCCCTCCTTCCCATCATGTGCCCACCTTCCCTGGAGAGGGAGCAAGGAGACTTGTGGCACATCTGCTTCCCCACATTGTGCCTCACTCCCTCCATTGCAGGGTTCTCCAGCTTCCCTATCTCAGTTTTTCTTTCTTCTTCAGACATCCTTTTCTTTTCACTCCCCTCCCCTTTACTGCTTTCACCCACTTTCTTGGCTCATTAAATTAAATTGGATTTAATTAGTGGGACCCTCCCAGGTACCCCAGCACCCCCCCAAAAAAAATAATATTCTGGATATGGGGCTCAGTCACACACTCTCAGTCTGACTTTATCTCATAGGGTATTGTGAGAATAAAATGGAGATGAGAATGATGTAAGCTGCTTTGGGTTCTCACCACAGATTCCTGAGTAAGCTTAGCAGTCATGGGATAAGAGAATAGGCCATCTTATGGATTAAAAACTGATAAAACAAAAGGAAGTAGATCGTAGGAATAGCTGGGCAGCTCTCAGTTAAGGGAGGTAAGCAACAGGGTTCATAAAGGTTTGGTATTGGGGCTGGTGCTATTTAATTTGCTCATAAATGATCTGAAACTGGTGTAAGCCAGGTTTGCAGATGACACAAAAATATTCAGAATACTGAAAGCTGATGTTGACTGTGGAGAACTTAAGGAGGATATCCACAAATTAAGTGAGTGGGCAACAATGTGGCAAATGAAATTCAGTGTAGGTAAGGGTATGGTGAAGCTCACTGGAACAAAAAAAAATCCCAGTTTTCATCATCATCATCATCATCATCATAATCATCATCATCATCATCATCATCATCATCATCATCCCTTTATTGGCATTGTAAAAGGGGGAACATTAAACAAATACATAAATATTACGAGTTAAAATATCCCAAGGTTATAGTATATTGCTTCGTATAAAAACGGTGACATATAAAAATGTTGCCACTGAATCAGTTATATTGTCACCAGTGTTGTTAAGTAGAAACAACAGTTTATATGTATCAGGAAAATCCATAATACTGGATAAGATTGAAGATAAAATACTTTGTCAGATATTGTCATAATAAGGACTTTCTAACAACACATGGGACACTGTTTTAATAGTTCCATTTAAACAGGGGAAGTGTCTGTTAATAAGCGGTATACCCTGAAATCTTCCAGTTAAAATCGCTGACAGTAAAACATTAAGCCTTGCAAGAGAAAAAATTCTGCTGATTTTTGGGGTTTGTATTTGTTAAAAAATAACTAGGAAGAAGTCCTACAGTGGGGAGTATCCCATGGCTAAGAGGAGAGCAGGTCTTATTGGCTGCATTGTATAAATTGGCTAGCTCTATCTCCAATACTCTGTTCCTTATTTTTTGAAATGCCTCTGATTCTGAAAGTAAAAGGAGGGATTTAATGGAAATATTCAGAGTTCCCAGTTTACTTTCTATGGTTGCTAGCCAAAGTGAAGATTCAGATTCCATTAAAAGCTGGTAAATGTGTCTGTGAGTCCGTGTCCTATTTCAATTGTCTCCTTGTATGAATCTGGGTAGTTAAGGTCTTTGGGGCTTTCTTTAATGCTGTCACTTTCATAGTTGTGGTTGAAGTTGAAGTTGTTCCTGAAGTACCTTGAATGTCCTGCTCTTCTTCTTCTTTTGTAAGTTCTGAGTTTCCTTCTTCCACTTGAAGATCTATTCCATGTGCCTTAAGAAAATTCTCTGCTTTAAAAATTGAATTGATTCTATATCTTTTACCTTTGTAAGTAAAGAGTAAACCTTCTGGGAAAATCCATCTGTATGGGATCTCATCGCTTCTTAATACTCCTGTAAGGTCCATATATTGTTTTCTTTTTTCTCTAACTCTCCAAGGAATTTCCTTTAAGATCTTTATCCTTTATATAAAGGAGTCTCATTTGAAGATTTGAGGATTTCATCCCTCAAGATTCTCTTGTGGAATCTTACTTGTACTTCTCTTGGAAGTTGGTTTCTCTTAGCATACAAAGAGTTCATCCTAAAAGCAATATCAATCTCATCTATTTCTTCAGTCTTCATGTACTTCACCAAAATGTGCATTATCTTCTTTCTGATGTCTTCTCCTTTCTCCTCAGGGATATTTTGAAATCTTAGTATATAAACTGTTTTATCTAATGTTGTATTGGTCAAATCCTCAATTTCCTGGTTATTTTCTGTCAGTTGTTTCTGTATGGTCTCCATACTAGCAGAGAGTTGTTGTGTCATATCCTTCATTGAATCTATGATTGGATCCACTGCTTCAGCAATTGCTGCCTTCATAGTAGTTGAAACTACTTCTTTCATCAGTGTAGAAATAATGTCCTGGATCATTGATTGAAGTTCCTTCATGGTGGCTTGTGGTAGACAGGAGGCCACTGATTTTATTATACATGGTGAACAAGAAGATTGTGGCTTAGGTATAGGTTTGTTAGAGACTGCCTTTTTTTTTTTTTTTTTACCAAAGTCTTTTATTAAAACCAGGGGATCAATACAGTACTATGGCAGGATTTTCCTTAAAGCAGCTTATTGTTTATGCCCAGACTTATTGTCATTTACAATTCATACCATACTATAAACATTACACCATGAGAAATAGTTCAAGAGGACATAGACAAACCCAAACAAAAAACACAAAAGTAAAATACAGTACTACAAAATTGTTATGAAAGTACTTCTTAGCAGCTTCTTCTCTTCTTGCCTTATATGGATGACCAGGGAAAAAAAGAAAAGTCAATGCAGAGCAGGAGGGGGAAAGGAAGAAAACAGCACTTGATAATGCAAACTTTTTAATTTGTAAATCCAAGGGGGTAAATATTGTTATCCAGTTGTAAAATTGGAGTTGCCTTGTTTTGAAATGGAGACGCTCCTTAGCTACAGCCAAAACGGAGTCAATAGGAGCACAGTTGCGGATATATTCAAGGCAAATAGAAAGTAAGTTTTAACTGTCTTTTAATGCCATCACTGAGAGTCAAAGAAAATAAGTTGATTTGAGGAGTCTTCTAAAGATTGCCCCCAAAAGCTTTGAATGCAAATGCTTCTCTCATCTGTTGCAAGCCACTAGAAGAGGGGGGAGGGGAATTCTTCCCCCAGTCTCTATTATAGTTCTTTAAAGTTTAAAGGGGCATCAGAAAGAGAATGAAGATCAATGCTTTGCTTTGCTTTCATGCTAATCACGGTGATTTCTTGGAGGTTGATTTAGCACAGTTTCAATAGTTCCTTTAATTGGGAAGTGACAGCTTTGTGCTCATGGCTGCCATAAGCACACCAGCGAATCTCCTTGCTGGGGATGATCCAGGACTTCAACCCGTGTGCTGCTGCCAAACAGGGAGCCTGGATCCAGTCCCATGCACTGCACCCCCCTCCAGGGAGTACAGCGGAGCTCAGGGATCCCTGATACTCCTCTAAAGCAGGTTCGTGGCCAGCAGCTACCACAGAGCAAGCCCTGGTGCCAACCGTCATGCCACGCTGCAACCTACTCCCCCCATAAATCCAATCTTCACCAAACTTCAAGGGCAAGTAGAGGAGAGTCAGCCAGAGATCCCCTGAGAGCTTGGTGTCTTTAGCCCAGCTGGGGGGTATTCTACCACATCACAGACCTCACGACCTGAACTGGTTTATTTAGCCCTTGAATTGTTTTTGAAGGTTTGTGGTTTGTGAACTGGGCATGCCACAAACCAAAAACCAAACCACATTTTCCCAATTCATGGCCATCCCTAGCTATTTACACCAACCTAAGGTTATTGATTTTAATGAGCTTGGATTGGAGAAACTCTGCAGAGGATGGCCCTGAAAAACTATCACCAACTCAAGGTGTTCTAGATATTTGAAAATTATAAGAACATTAATGGGGGACACACAAGGACATACAGGGGACATCTCATTATCTGATCACCTATTATTTTTTCTTTCCCTTTCCCAAAACTCCACATAGCCTCTTCCTTTTCCTGTTTCCTTTTCTCCTCCCCACCTACCAGCCACATTGCTTTCATCTGTCCTCTGCAAACAGCTTTCCCTCTTTCCCTCTCCCTGGCAGCATCTACCCAGGAAAACCAGTTGTGTGCAGTGTTCCCTCTAAGCTGATTTAGTGTGAGCTAGCTCACAGTTTTTTTAGCCTCTGGCTCACACATTTTTGTCCTCGCTCAGGAAGAATGGCTCCAGAGCAAACTAATTTATGCAGTAGGCAAATTGCTTGCTCACAACTTTAATGCCAGTAGCTCACAAAGTAGAACTTTTGCTCACAAGACTCCATAGCTTAGAGGGAGTATTGGTTGTGTGGTATTGGATGCTGGGCTGGGCCCAGTTGTGTGTGTGGGACATGTGAAGGCACCTTATTTTCCAATGTTATTATCTTTTCCTCCTCCTGACTTCCCCATGTTCTCACATCTTTGTGCTTCCTTCTGTCTTTCCCACCCACTCACCAGTCTACCATTTATGTTGCCCCTTCTTCAGCTATACTTATTAATTATTTAATTCATTTATACCCCACCTTTCTCCACAATATGGACTCAAAGAAGCTTATAGCATTTTTATTTTCTCCATTTTTATCCTCACAACCACCCTGTGAGGTACTGTATTTTTAATTCAAATTTTAATATAAACATTTTAATTTAAATTTTAATAGAAATTTAATACCTGCTCAAATGCAATACAGTACAGTAGGCAAATACAAGAATATAAATTATTTCACCGTGCCATACAACAATAAGTTCTCATCATATACATAATTGACCTCTGATATACTAACTATCCTTAACTAACATCAAACAGATGTATCCATAAGGCACCTGACTTACAGTTCCAACTATATAATCTTAATAGGCATAATAGGCATACTATTGCCGTAACTATTGTTGACTGTCTTATCTTAACCGTATGTTAAAAGCTTACATTTAACTTCTTTCAAGTTTTCCTAATCAAGCTTATAGTTTAGACTGAGAATGTGTAACTGGCCCAGGGTTACCCAGCAACCTTGCATGGCAGAATGGGTATCTGAACCCGTGTCTCCCAGATCCCAGTCTGCAACTCTAGGTGCTACACAATACTAATTTTTGTGGTGTGGCTGCAAGAAGCCAGTTCTGGGTGAGTCATGCAAGTCAGGCAGCAGCAAGATGCCAAATGGTTGCTACCAGGTCTGGCCCCAGTGAGTCTTCCCTCAAATGCCACAATAGCCCTGGAAAGGGCCCTGCCCCCTCTCTGCCATTTCAGGATCGAAACTGAACCTGGAGGACTTGACAATACTGTTGTGGTTGCTTAGTAACAGTCACTGAGGGCATTCATTTTTAAAGCTGCAGGCACTTTTTTATGATTTCAGATTTTTCTGCAAACTTGGGGCTTTTTCCAGGTTTGTAGAAAGATCTGTCTTATCAGCCCATGGCTCCTGTACCTGGATTTAAGTACCCACAGATGGGGCCATGTTGAGAAGCAGACATATTGATAGCAAATATGTATGACAATAAATGTGATAAATAAATACTAAGGTTAATGCATCTGATTATAGATCCCAAACATATATGCCATCTGGCCCTGAATCATTAAAGCTTAGCCCGTCACACACACACACAAATCTTATTAAACTTTGCAGTGTTAACTGTCTGTAGCTTATGCTGTCAAAGTTGGTGGGGAAGAATAACCAGGCACATAGTGAACAGAGGGATGAAAACATCACCCCTTTTATGTTCCTTTATTGTTTCTGAAATTCTATCTATCCAGAGTTCTAGTTCAATAAAAATTCTAAATTGTTTCTTCATTTGGAACATGTACAATTTCAATTATTTCAGTTAATTTTGATCCCCCCTTCCTGCAATGTAACCTATGTGCACTTGTGCATTGACCAATGTGCTAAATACTTCATGGATAAAATCAATCTTATCAGATCTAGTTTGGCTTTCTCATTATTTACAGTTATGATGAATGACTGTAAGGCTTTCCCTGGTTCTTCTTCTATGGATATGTTACCATTTGACAAACTGAAGAGGTAGACAAAACCTTTAGGGAGTTTGCCTTCCCCACTTCATAGTCTAGGAGAGAGGTTTGTCCTGGTCCTTAGAAGCATGCAACAACTGTCTATGCCCAGCAGGGAATTTGGCATTGGGGAAAGGGTGCTTAAGGACATTTAAGCCCTGGAAACCTTTCTCTTGTCATTTGCCAGTTGCAGTTTAAGAACATAAGAACTGCTATGCTGGATAAGACCAGTGGTCTAACTAGAAAAGCATCCTATTTCATACAGTGGCCAACCAGTTGCCCTAGTGGACCATCAAAGAAGGCAAATTTAGCCACCTACACATCCCTTGATGGGACAGTGGAGGCACTTTTTGGCCTCGGGAACAAGTGGACTGCTTTTACCTCCAAGAGGAGGTATCCAGTGCTTCAGATTGGCCAAGAGCTAAGGGATTTTGTTTGTTTGTTGCCCACTGACCTCTGTCTAGGACCACAGTGTGTCTTGCATAGTACAAACACAAGCATAAATGCAAAGAGTAATGAATACAGGATATTTCACCAATTAACTTTTGCATTAGTAATTATTTAACTAGCAGCAGTATCTACCTTTTCTTAGAATCTTTAAACAGGTGGCGATAATTCCTTGTTGCTGGACCCCTCAGATTTGAGTAACTTCTGTCCTATGTCAAATCTGTCCACCGTGCAAAGTAGTCAGAGAATGGTAGTCTCAGGGGTTTCTGTATGAAATGTATTTATGAACAATGGAGGACTTTTAACACAGTAGTTGTACTTTAGAAATAACAGTAGACAATACAGAACTCTAAATCCAGAAACAAATTTGGATGAGGAGAATTTCTGAGGAATCCCTAAATGAAAACTGATAGCAAGAGCAAAGAACTTACAGCAGAGTCCATCTGTGCTAAATGTAGCAAGTATTTAGTTTTGCTAGCATTTTCTCAATGACTAAATCTTAATTTGCAGTCAGTACAGTACATTTTGTTTATTGAATTCTGAAGCAGTGCACTTCCTCTGATGAACAGATCATTTTAAAGGACATATATCATTCTTTCCTTATTTCATTGCTCACTGACTGACATGTCTGACATTGATTTGAAGAGCCTCTATTGATGGTGCCAGATAAACAGATTTTTAAAAGCTCCAAGCAGACCTACAAAACATCCAATATATTAAGCCCCTTTCACTTATCTTCTTGCTGGGCAGCTCATGTTTGAAAAACAATTTTAAAAGAACTGCAGAGTTCACAGATCTTATGTGAAGAAACTTCTGGCTACTGACTCTGGGCTTTCCCCCACCCCCCCTTCTATTTAATACCACAATACTTGACAAGGACTAAATTATGGGACACCTCCAGTCAGTAGAGTGTGTTCAGATAATTACACATGTGCTTAGAGCTATATTTTTGTGTGTCATGTGTCTCTGCTTCAGAGAGTGTTTCTGAGATATCCATTGGCTATCTATATAAAACACTTGATTGTATACTTGGTCATCTTGGTTTGACAGTAAATGGGCACATGGAGCACCGGGATGGTATTTTAAAGAAGTTTAACCCAAGTCAGTAAAAGACACAATAAATGACCAAGTCCTTGTATAAATCTTTCAAGGAGGTCAAGCTTAGTAAGAGGCCAAAAGGGGAAGCTTAGCAAGGATGTTGCAAACCAATCTTTTTTTCTTCTTTTTTAACCAAACCTTGAAATACATTTTACCTTCTGAGACTAATTCTAATGATATCATTGGGAGTGTGATTACGAAATAAACTGAGGTTTTTATGAGAAAACACTTGATTTAACAAGTATTGTACTCTGAATTACATCAAAGACTTTGGAAAAGTGCTTCTTTAAATTGCCACTACTCTTGTTACCATTAGTAATAAATGGATAACAGAATATTTAAAGCAAGGAAGCACCAGAAAGATTTTCTTCCTTATTTTTGATAAGGCATACTGGTAATATTTCATCTCCAGGAGAATAAAGTTATCCTTTGGAGAAAAGACCTTAATAATTTCAGTATAGACTTATTCTCATTTTCTCTCATGCATACCATCTCAATAATAATGATAAAAGCTTCCCTGCGGAAATCTTTATTTGGCATGTTTTTATTAGGTTCTGTGGGGTGACGAGCATTCTGTAGAAGGTTCCCTCTTCTACATAAATTCCATACAAAGTATTACAGTAAATTTAGAAGAGTTCTTTTTATGTTCACTGTAGCTGTAGGTTTTCTTTTTTGTATCATCTCCAAGAATAGGTTATCACAAGCTGAATCTCTCAACCTGCGTCATTACAGAACTGCCATAAAATCTAGCTTTAATATTGGACTTCCCTTACTTTCCAGGGGTATTCTCACTGAACTTACTGTGAGCTTCCTGGGAGAGATGGGTGCAGGTAAGTGCCAGTGCACACTGGTCAGTTTAGCACCCTCCCCAGTCTCTAAACAGAGCAAAATCAATTACTGCTTCACTCTTGCCACACTCGCTGCATATAATGTGTCCACATTTAATCACTTCTCAATACTGGCTCCAGCCTTTCTTCATGAAGCTGCCAGGTTAAGGCAAGGAGGGTGTCTGTTTCTACAATTGCAGCCAACAACGAGAAGTGTTGGTTTCATGGATGACTTGGACCCAAGTTCTCCATCCTGATAGCGAGAACAGTGGGAAATATTTTTGAACAGCTAAATATAGTGCGCTCTAGACCTGAAGATCTAACAATTCTACTGAGAGAGTTTAAAAACCATCTAAAACCCAGGTTATAGAAGAGGCTCCAGGACAGGCGAGAACCTCATAGGCATTTCTAGAGGGCACAAAGGACATGTGAACTTCAATAGTTCATACAGTAGGGGAGGGAAGGGGTCCTGGCAGCTAATTCTCCATTCTCATCATATTCACATATTTTTCCATTTCATCGGCATATCCCCTTCTAGAATTCTAAAAAATCCTGTGTAGTGCAGCTTCTGAGAATTTTGCTAAATTGAAGAAATCTGTTTATCAATCTGAAATCAATTGAACTTCTTAATAACTTCCCACAGGTGAGCAGATTTTTATTAATGTTTGAGGGTCTGCTATTCTCTCATTAATCATTCAGCAGAATAAACCTTCTGAAAACAAAGGGAGTATTTCCAACTTGAGTTTTTAATAATATTTCTGTTGGAAAAGGCAATGTCTTGTGTACAAACAAGAAGAGAAGAAGACGCTGCAGGGGGCAGCAAGAAAACTATTATATAGGATCGTGAGGTCAGCACCTTCTCTCCTGTTAAGTGTCATTCCTTGTCTTGTCTCCAGACTGTTACTCTTAGGACAATTTCCTGTTTCTTCTGGGAAGTCCCCCCCCCACAGCTAGAGCTGTAGTTAGAACCCCATCTCTGTCTCTCCTCTTTCCTAAATTAACTTTTATCTACACTTTACTCAGGTTGTGCATCATTGCTGTGTTAATTAGTCTGCCAACAATTTCAAGATTCCCCCAGTTTAGCCCAGGAACCATTTGCCCTCTAAAACCTAATGATGTGACAAAGAACACAAAGGGGGACCCAGATGAACCCTAGACCATGTTTTAATCAGCTGGACTGACTCTCCACATGTACAAATGGAGTGTCACATTGGGAAGTCCCCCCCCCCTTAAGGATATCATACAGGAGTACCTAATTAATTATTTTAATGTTCTACCTCCTATCAAGCAAAAAAAAAGCCATCACAGACAGATCAGAGCATCTGAGGGTTAAACTACTGAGACTGAGAGAATGTGAATCTGCTCTCCCTCATTCCCATATAGCATCACCAAAGGCAATTAGAGTAAAGCAAGTTCAAACTAGAAGTTTCCCTGCCCAAATCACCCAAGAAACACTCAAGCCATGAGATGAGACTTTCAAAAATGATGGCCTTGTCCTACAGAAAGAATCAATTTTCTTTCAACCTCAGTAGGGATTGAGAGGCAGCAATTCAACTCCTGTACCCCCTTTCCCTTCATCAAATGTAATTAGAGTCAAACCTATTCAAATCAACATCTCTACGTGTCTAGACCCTTTTAAAGAATATACTTACACTCAGCAACCCAGCAAGATCAACTGACAAAAGGAAAGGGATGTTCAACTGCTTCTTGGAGGATTTAAAGCTAGGAATTAAGAATTCTTGAACTCTTGTCACCATGAAATCCTTTACTTCATGTAAAGCTGGAACCTGAGTGGGAACACATGACTTGTAGGGCATGTATAGCAGTTACTTGGCAACTTATATGTAGAGTTGTAAACCTGGAGGACTTCTATTCTGTGGAGAGTGGGGTAGATATGCAAAAGTAATTTGAAAAGTTTTGGATTATAGGAAAGGGAGCCAAAATGAATTGGGAGAAGAAGGTTATTTAATTTTAATTTTTGTGCTTATTATTGTTTTTAAAATGGCCTTTCCATCTTGGTCAGATGCTCAAGGTGATATATAAAATTATAATAATCTAGAAAATCAATAAAACATGATCACATGCAAAACAACCAAAAAACAAAACAAAAGGGTAGAACCATTTCTCATCCCTGATCTAGATCATGTGCCTTTCAAAAGTGAAGTGTTGGCACCCCCTTTCAGAAGGTCTGAAATGTAATTTTCATGTAGTGACCGAAATTATCAATCAATTTTGCTCCAGTTTTCACATTAAAAATGTGGTATTTAAACCACCTCCAATACTGGGATGTATGTCAAAGCTGGCACAGGTGAATGTTTGAGCATGAGTGTGACAAAAATACCATCCAGGTAGTTTTAATGTAATTTCTTATTTCAACATTCACATTCAAATTCATTTAAAACAGAAATTAAAACAGAAACTTGAACTGTCTTGAATTTAAGGAGGAAGAGAAGGCAAGGAGAATTTGTCAATGAAGGGTGGGCTACCTTAAATAACAAAACTTAAATGAAGCATAAATGATTTCATTGCTTGCATGCCTGAGAACTGTTATTTCTATAAATACAATGGACACCTTGTACTTGTGAGGTGACGCATATAAAGCTTTCAGCTGAAGGCAGAACTTTCCTCCTCCTGTATCAAACAGGCTGCTTGCTCTAGTGTTATGACATACTGTGAGGGGTGGGTAACAACAAATACTCCTCCCTTTGCCTCTTCCACCTGCTGCTCTTACATGTTTATTTGCATGGCCCTTCTGTCTTTACCTCACACGGTCCCAATGCCAAAGGGATTGCCAGGATCTCTGAACATGCTGTGATAAAGATGTGCTGTGTGCCTTGTAATACTGAGTTAAATTTGTGTTATTATGGTAATCTCTGACAGCGATAATAACAAGCAGCTTTTTATATCCATCTCCTCTGCCCATTGCTTGCTACATATTCTGTCAAACCTGGATCACTATAAACTACTGTAGTTGCCTTATAAGAGTGAAAGGGTAATGGAGTCAAAGGCAGAACAGCTACTACCAAAGAACTGGGAATTAAACCAGGTGCCTGCACACATTTAAGATTTCACAAAAAGTGCTCTTGTCTTTCACAACCCCTCCCATTTTAGTCAGATGACCTTTGGATCCAACCCAAAAGTTTAGGACATAACCCTTTTACATAATGGCAGGTTACTTCACATAGGATTGGCTCTAATGCCAGGAATTCCACTTGCCCCAGACACCCTCTCAGAGTGAAGACACAACACAACAACTTTGGCATAAGTAGTTTATTTAAATAAATTAAGCTATTCTTCATCATCTTATGGTGCCTGCGGTGGCTCAAGTGGTTAAGATGCTGAACTGCAGACCGGAAAGTCAGTAGTTCAGCAGTTCGAGGCCTGAGTGCCGCATGATGGAGTGAGCTCCCACCTCTGGTCCCAGCTCCTGCCAACCTAGCCGTTCGAAAGCAAGAAATTGCAAGTAGATAAATAGGTACCACTTCAGTGGGAAGGTAACAGCATTCCATGCACCTTGGCATCTAGTCATGCTGGCCACATGACCACAGAAATGTCTTTGGACAGTGCTGGCTCTTCGACTTGGAAACAGAGATGAGTACTGCATCCCTAGAGTCAGACTTGACTGGCGTTCAAGCAAGGGAAACCTTTACCTTTACATCATCTTATATTCTTATAGTGAAGTTGGCCAAATCTTTGGATACTTAAATCCAGTGACTGAAACTGTGAAGGGGAAAGACGTAGCTTTCTACAAACATGAAAAAGTCCCCAGGTTTGCAGAAAAATTGTGAAATCCAGAACAACAACAACCCTATATTGAGTGGTTTAAAAATCTGAAAATGATAAAAAAGAGCATCTGTAGCTTTAAGCAATAGATTCCCTCAGTGGCTCTTGCTTTTTGTTGTTGTTGTTCAGTCGCACAGTCGAGTCCGACTCTTCGCGACCCCATGGACCAGATTACGCCAGGCCTTCCTGTCTTCCGCTGTCCGCTGAAGTTTGCTCAATTTCATGTTTGTTGCATCAATGACACTGTCTAACCATCTCATCCTTTGCCGTCCCCTTCTTCTTTGACCTTCAGTCTTTCCCAGCATCAGGGTCTTCTCCAGTGAATGCTCCCTTCTCATTTGGTGGCCAAAGTATTTGAGCTTCAGCTTCAGGATCTGGCCTTCCAAGGAACAATCAGGGTTGATTTATTTTAGGATTGACTGATTTGATCTCCTTGCAGGCTCTTGCTAGGCAACCACAATATTCTAGGCTTCAGTTTCTGTGAGTAAAGAGGTAGGGGGAGGGGGCAGGGCCTTTTCCAGGCCTATTTTGACCTTTGAGGGAGGATTGATTAGGGCCAGGCTAGGGTTGCCAGGTCCAGGCTGGGAAATTCCTGGATATTTTGTGAAAGTCTGAGGAATGTAGGGTTTGGGGAGGGGAGAGGCTTCAGTGTGGTATAATTCTACAGAGTCCACCCTCGAAAGCAGCCATTTTCTCTGGGAAACAGATATCTGGAGTTCTGCCATAGTTTTGGCGATCTCCACGTCCCACCTGGAGGTAGGCAACCTTAGGCCTGGCAGCAACCCCTGGGTGACTTGATGCCACCTGAGTTGCATGACTCAAGTAGGCTCTTTGCTACTGTTCAACAGCAGACAGCCTGTGAAAGCCAGTGTGGTACAGCAGTTAGAGCTTCAGAGAAGGGTCTGCAAGACCCAGGTTCAGATCCCCATCTTGTTGTGGAAGCTGACTGGGTGATTTTGGACCAGTCAGATACTTCCAGACTAACCTATCTTGCAAAGTTGTTGTGCGGATAGAAAGGAGGAGAGGAGAATAGAATAATATTAGTTGCTTTCGTCCCCACTGTGGAGATAGACCATAGTTTCCCTAGGAAGAAGGTGGCTACAGAGAAGGTGGCAATGGAAAGCTGAAGACAGGAGAGCAGATAAAGGTAGGTTTGCTGTTGGGTGGAAAGGTGCCAGCTCCAGATGGAGCCTGGGAAGGGTTGGGTTTGAGGTGTGAAGGGCCCTCAGAGGGGTAAAATGCCAAAGACTCCACTCTCCAAAGCAGCCATTTCCTCCAGGGGAACTAGCATTGCCAATCTCCAGGTGAGGGCTGGAGATCATCCAAAATTACAACTGCTCTCCAGATGACAGAGATCAGTTCCTCTAGAGAAAATGACTGCTTTGGAGTGTGGAGTCTATGCTACTATATCCCACTAAGGTTACTTTTCTCCCCACACCTCACTTCCCAAGGCTCCACCTCCAAATCTCGAATCTGGACCTGGTAACCCTAAGGAGAGAAGGAAGCAGGAAAACGGAAAAGCCTATTGGAGCTTTTGGAAAAGGGAAATAATTAATAGCACAGGATGGAGAAACGTAAGTTCTTCCACAAGTTCTTGTGAGTTCCTGCTTGTAATATTAAATATGCTAACATATTGAAAAGAATGGGATGTGCTAGGCAGCCCAACTGTGAGTGCTTGTGTTAGGCAGACTCAACCCAACTCCAAACTCAGCCATCATCTTCAACCAGCCTTGTTTATCATTGCCTGGCCCCAATGTGCTAAGAGGTGCCTATCCTCCTCCCCGATGTGCCACATAGCCACTATCAGGTTTAAAAAGATGTTGCTCAGGTATTTCTTCCTAGCCACACCCCACTACAAAGCCAATTATGTGCTATTCCAGACATGCCCTCCATTACTGCTGATGTCTCAGGATGCTTGTGGATCATCTCTACCTACTGTTATCAGCTTGCCTGTCCTTGCCACACAAGGAAGTTAGCCTAGCTTAACACTCCTTGCCTCACCTTTTGACTATAACATCATGCAGGCCCTTACACAGATCAGACAAATAGATGTCACACTCTTCAGGAAAAAGATGCACACTGTCATCCCTACCAGTGGCCCCTCTAAGCTGTGCAGTCTTGTGAGCAAAAATTCTTTGTGCGCTATTGGCATTAAAGTTGTGAGCAAGCAATTTTGCTAAATTAGTTTGCTCTGGAGCCATCCTTCCTGAGCTAAGACAAAAATGTGTGAGCCGGAGGCTAAAAAACCTGTGAGCTAGCTCACACTAACTCAGCTTAGAGGGAACACTGATCCCTGTATAGGTACAACGTATTTTACTGGATGGAATTGTGAGGTATGCATGCATCCCAATCATCTAAAATTGCCCTACACACTTATTTTGATCCTAGTATATTTGATCCAAGTAGGTTTTCAAGCTCCCCTGGAGATTATTCTCTGCAGAAAATATGATCAAACCAGGATCATCCCAGAACATGCATATTTTATCTATATAACTAATAGGCACTCTATTTTTTTCTGTGTGGACATTTATTTCCACCAACAGAGGGCTCACTCTCCCCCAACAGCTTTTCCTACATACTCAAGGGCCTTTCTAGATCTGCAGAAAAATCCAAAACGTTTTTTTAAAAAAACACCCTTCAGGGATGGTTAAATTCCCAACAATACCTTTTGAAATGGCCTTTGCAAGATCTACTTCAGGCATCAACGGTGAAAGATTTGAATGGTGGGGGGAGAGAGAAGAGCTTCTAACTGGCTCTGTCAGTAAAAGGGAGGGGAGTGGGAAGGTCCCTTTCCTGACCTATTTTGGCCTTTGAGGGAGGGATTCTTGGGGCCAGGGTTGCCAGTGCCAGGCTGGGGAATGCCTAGAGATTCTGTGGTGGATTCTAAGGAGGACTGGGTTTGGGGAACGGAGAGGTCTCAACTGGATATAATGCCACAGAGTCCACCCTCCAAAGCAGCCATTTTCTCCAGAGAGACAGAGTTTAGTTGTCTGTCTAGAGTTCATTGGAATTCGGAGGGGGGGTCTCCAGGTCCCACTTGGAGGTTGGCAACCCTAGGCCTGGTAGCAGTCTAGGGTTGCCAGGTTCCCCTCCCCGGACATCGGCAGACTCCACCCTCCAAAGCATCCATTTTCTCCAGAACTGATCTCTGTGGTCTGGAGATAAGCAGTAATTCCAGGGGATCCCCAGGCAGCATGCTCTGGGTGACTTGATACCACCTGAGTTGCATGACTCAATTAGGCCCGGTTGCTTGCTACTGTTCATCAGCAGCCACCCTTTGAAAGACAATGTGATGTAACAGTTAGAATTTCAAAGTAGGGTCTGCAAGACCCAGGTTCAGATCCCCATCTTGCAGTGGAAGCTGACTGGGTGATTTTGGACCAGTCACATACTTTAAGCCTGACCAACCTCACAGGGTTGTTGTGTGGACAAAAAGGAGGGGAGAATAATGTAAGCTGCTTTGGTCCCCACTGTGGAAAAAGAGGCTGTGAGAGAGTGGGGTGGAGACAGAAAGCTGAAGACAGAAAGGCAGATCAAGGTAGGTTGGCTGTTGGCTGGGAAGGAAATAGGATTGCCAACTCCAGGTTGGGAAATTCCTGGGCATTTGAGGGGTGGAGCCTGGGAAGGGTGGGATTTGAGGAGGGGAGGAACTTCAGACTGGTATAATGCCATAGACTCCACCCTCCAAACCAGCCATTTCCTCCACAAGTACTACCATTGCCAGCCTCCAGGTGAGGGCTGAAGATCACCAGAATTACAACTGCTGTCCAGATGACAGAGATCAGCCCCTGATTCTCACGAATGCCCTGAGTGCCTGCACTGGACAAATCTGGGAATCCCGAACTGTCCCTAGAATCACATGATACTCCTTGCCTGACTGGTCCATTTTAGATTTATGGATCACTAACAGTGCCTTGTACTGCAAAAGCTTATGGTTAGGCACCTACAAAGCTGTTATGTGATATGTCCCAATGGGAAATGGCCAACAACTCACTGATATGCAGAGCAGTATAAAAGGCAGTCAACACTGTGGCAAAAAAACAATTCTGCCACATCTGGATCAGAACACCATACTTTATACCCCCATACCTAAAGCCTCAGGAATCTAGGGGGAAATGGGCACTTGGTATCCTTTTGTACTGATGCTTCACCTGCCCAGCCCTCAAGCATCTTCCTAATTCTGAAGTTGGTTGTATCATCATTATGTCACTCAGACTTTGGTCTGAAAGCTAAAATCTTCAGATAACCCTTTACAGTTGTAACTACCAAACCCTTAACCTACAGTGCCTCTAAAAACTGCTGAACGTGGGCAACCAGCACAGGGCAAGTCTGCTCTAGGCCTTTCCTTTCTCTAAATTCCACCTCCCAGTAGAAGAGCTTCATCTCGAAAACATAAGCCATGATCCAAAAAACCAAACCTTTCCTCATGATACCATCTATGTAGCCTGTCATTTATTTGCAGTATTCTTCTTTCCCTACCTAAGCCAATGCCTTTAACAGGAAGAACTGATGAAAACACAACCTGTGTTCCCAAGTCCTTTACCTTTTTACCCAGAGACACATAGTCACTTTTAATAAGTTCTGGGCTGTGCTGGGCAGTATCATTTGTTCCCACATGGATAAGCAAGAAATGATAATAATCTGTGGGCCTGATGAGTCTTCCTACCCTTTCTGTCATATCCTGGATGCATGCACCTGGTGGATGGCATACCACTTAAGATGACAAGTCCAGTCAGCACAGTTTAGTCTCTACCTCTCTCAGTAGGGAACCCCCAATTACCAGCACACACCTTCTCCTATGTTGGGGAGCAGAAGCTCAGGTCCTCTCATCCATGGGGGCCTGAGAAATTTCCTTCAGGCTTTGGGGAGGCCGGGGGAGTAGCCCTTGTTACAGTGGTCCAGAAACAATATCCATGGGGAGATCTGGAACTGATTGCTTAGCAATAGAGGCTCAGAATGTCTCCTGATTTTCCTACTCCTTCCATGCAGCCTCTGCCTGTGTTGGGTGCTCCTCCATTTGCTGGGATAGCTTTCCCTACTCTTCCTCCTCCTGTTGCCCTCTCAAGAGGGCTTCATGTGTTCTGTCCATGAATTCTTCACCTTCCCTTATAAAATGATGTGTGGACATGCGTGCCTCAAGTCCCTGTGTCTTCTCCTCCAGTAGGTCTACCAACTTATACTTGCTGTAAGTGTAACTGGTGTTACCCTCAGGTGAGAATACAAACATGCCTCAGACTTTGCATGCCACTGCCTCAGCTCCCTCACCAGCTATGCAGCTGCAATCTGTGGCAGAAGTGGTTCAGTTTTTCTTGCACTTCCCTGATAATTCCTCTGCCAAACTGCCTCACAAGCTTGCAGACGCAAAAAAAGCTTAACACATAGAGTATGTAAGAGCTACTCGGCTTCTTGCAGGGCCCCCAGGCCTGACTCCCAGGCTAAGAACCATAGGGCAAAAGCCCTTGAGCTCTCACCCATCGGCTCGCACCTGAGGCGAGGAGGAGCCTTACATAGTTCAAGGCTCACCCAGCAAAGGGTGGGGCCAGCTGTCAGCCCCAGGCAAAACAGACCCTCCCCCATCAGCAACAATCACTTTCTGCAATCAGCTACAACCCAGGCAAAAGAGACAAATAGAAACAACGCTTACTAAAACAGGCACCACTCTACAGCAGTCGATACATACCTACACACTGTCAAACACTGTCCTCCCACACAGCAACCTCCGCTAATTGTCCCTAAAAGTTAAGGAAATGCACACACACACCAAAAAAAAAAAAAAAAAAAAACCCTCACCATTCCAGAAGCTCACTTTCTTGCTCCTTCACTTCTCTGGCGAGGAGGAGCCTTTGACCCTGGAGGTGCCTTGTAACTCTATGATTCTATTATTCTTGCAAACTGCCCCTCCCCATTGGCTGCAACCCAGAAAGAGTTGCCCACTAGGCCTTGTGTTTCTTTTGAGTTCTGAGGCAAATTGATCCTGGCTCTGGTGCCAGAAATTCCACTTTTGCAGGAATACGGCAGGTTGTTCAGGATAGACTGGGCTAACTGGCAAGCACCATAAAGCGTCAGGTATGATAGAAAGATGTTTCTGAACAGCCCACCATTTGTTTTATGACAGGTTCAGGAAAGAATACCCTTGGTGCTGAACAGTATTAACCAAACATTTGTTGTCTGTATGGCACATCAGAGGAGGGCAGGAGGCTAGGCACATCTCAGCACATTTCATGTGCAGGCAATGATAAACAAAACTGGCATAACCACTAGTCAAGCCTGGAATGAAGGTCGAGTTACCTAAAATGATGTTAGCCCCAAGCTGGGTTGCTATGGCCATAAAATATGTTAGCATATTTTAATAATTATGACATAGGTTAGCCATTTAAATAAGAAATTCTATTTTCTTGTGTCTTCACTGTGGTGGGCAGCAGGAATGATGGTGACAAATTAATAATAAATGTTCCCGCAAACAGAAAGAACTGCTGGGTAAGGCGAAAACTGGGAAGATCAGCAACCATCAGCACCTTCTGATGACATACCATAGTACTCAAGTTACAGTGTTCAACAAGTTTTTTAAAATTCAGCACTTTTCAGTGTTTTTTCTTTCTTTCTTTCTTTCTTTCTTTCTTTCTTTCTTTCTTTCTTTCTTTCTTTCTTTCTTTCTTTCTTTCTTTCTTTCTTTCTTTCTTTCTTTCTTTCTTTCTTTCTTTCTTTCTTTCTTTCTTTCTTCTTTTTCTGCCTTACTGTGGAAGCTGGTCAAATCATTAGAACAAACTGCATTAGGAACACCATACTTATAAAAGCTGCATGTGGGCATGTGGCTTTGCAAGGAACTCCCTTATTCCTGAGTATGTGGGTTTTGGTGTCTTTAAACTTTCACAGGCTGGAACTTAATGTTTAACTTAGATCCTGTCAGACACTGAGGCACATGCAATTTGGAACAGTAAAATCAACTGAAGATTTTATTTACAAGGATGGGCAGGCAGGGAATATGTATATACAAGGAGAAGCTTAGGTTTGTGGATACGTTGTTTCAGATGGAATAGTTAGGTTTAAGTTAGTTCCTTTATAAACAGTCAATTCAGATGTCACAGTACAAAACACACTTTCACTCTCAGTTCAACCCCTGTGCTGTTTTAGACGACCAGGTTTTGGGTGAACTTCTCAGGTATTCTCCACTGTGCCCCATTTAGATTTTGGACTCTCACCAATCCAACAAATACTCCTGGCACACACCAAATCCACCACACCAGACTCTCTTTCCAGCAGGGTACAAACTCTTAGTGAGATGAATGTGTATCTTTTGTTTCACCCCCAAGGAGTTAATCTTTCTTTTAAGACTCCTTAGTTGTCACTGTAGTAGTTATATAACTTCGTTTGAATCTTCTCAGGTTCCCTTAATCTGGGAATCTGTAGAGAAATCTCCTGTGCTCCTTGGACTAAGCAATGTTCAATGTGACTAGTCAGTCCCCTGGCGCAGAACCAGCTCTCTAAGAACCAACTGCCAGGCTCAACTGCCAAACTCCAACCGTCAAGAGTTTGTTTTCATTAGAACCCTCCCCAGAGTTCTGCATCAGGATTACATCATCCCTGCTAGTCACCTGACTGCAGGTGTCTTGTCTTGCAGGCTGATCTCAAGCCTGGAATCTGTCACAGGCTTCTAAGAAATGTTTGAGAAAATGGTCTCCCCTTCTTCCCCAACATTGCCTGGAAAACTATCTTGTTCAGATTAGTTACTATGCATCAGAGGGTGATGCTCTTAATTACTAAAATTTAATGCCAGGTTTGCTAGTGTTCCATATGTTGCCCAATGCTGGTTTTGTGGCATGGAAGAAACAGAACATAAGCATTCAGTTTAGTTCAGTACCTTTATTGGCACAGAGTGCTGCTTTCATATAAAGTATTTTTGTGCACTGACTACCAAACTATAGCCTTTGCTGGGAGGAGCATCCACAGAACATTGTGGTCAACCTTGTGGTCTAATTGAGCTCCAATTGTTCTTTCCCCATCCTTGTTTTGATCTTGCCCAACTTGCGCATCTTCAGGGCTATTTTTGTAGCAGGAACTCCTTTGCATATTAGGCGACACACCCCTAATGTAGCCAATCCTCCAAGAACTTACAGTAGCCCCTGTAAGAAGAGCTCTGTAAGCTCTTGGAAGATTGGCTATATTAGGGGTGTGTCACGAAATATACAAAGGAGTTCCTGCTACAAAAAGAGTTTATCTGCTTATCTTTGATCTTTGGGGGGAATGGTTCAGTCCAAGCACCTTATAGGTAGTCTTCATCGGAAGGTGTGCATTATCCAATGTTCTGCTCACATTAGCACCATTTTTATCCATTCTTTACAATCACTATTTCCTTTAGCATGCCCCACACCACAGCAGGAAATTCCTGCCTGCCCCCTGCATGGTCAGGTGAGGTAGCAAGGCATAGTGGAAGTAAGGAGGGGCTGTACTGCTTGCACCCCATCACCACACCACTTCCCCTGACTGAGAGAGGGAAAGAGGAAGCAGGCCTCCCACTGGGCCCAGGGGCACCTCTTGTAGCAGATCCTGGTGCTGAAGATGGACAGCTGAGCAGGGGATGTGGAAGTAACAGGACTGGTTGGTGCCCTTTCATCACTGCTGCCCTAAACTATAATCTAGGATTATTTAGTGGTTGGGCCACCGTTGAGCTACTCTAAGAAGAACACGGAAAGAGCTGGCATCCATCAATGTCTTCTACCCTCCAGGTGGTACCTGGAACTTTGATTTATTATGGAGCTGGGTGACTTTAAAAGGGCTGGGAAACATCTAGAGTGGTGTTGTCTGAGATTTTAATTTTTTTAGGAACTGATGACTTTTGCAAAAGTTTCTTTTTTTGCTGAGAAAATCTCTCAAACATACTCTGATTTGAAATATGCTCATATACAATCTCAGATATGCCGGCTGTAATATCATTGAGATGCTAGAATTCTCCAGTACACTATCTGGCCTGTTTATGCATCATTTTAATCTGATTACTGCAATTAATGCCAACAGAGTTCTGAAATCTCTGAAGGCAACTATTTGTACTTTGGACCCTCATACATCCTGGCACCTTTTCTTGGTCTCTAAAACACTGGTCAACCATCCTTTACATTTTTTTTCCCAAAATAGTTTTATTTTCCACCACATGATAACATCAACACACAATAACAACAAACAAACAGTGGATAGGAGTACATTCCATTAGTGTTTAAAATTTTCTTTTTTGTATAGTGGTGATTTTTGCACCTGTTCTATTATTTTATATATGTAAATATACTAATAAACATTTCTAATTCTATTTCTATTTGTATTTTTTAAAGGTTAAAACATATATTACTCAGGGCACCACTCAATCCATTTATAGAGTCTTGAACATGTTTTCTCAAAAATATCTTCTTTCTTGTCTTGTAATAGCAAAGTTAATTTGTCCATCTCAGCTGTTTCTAGAAGTTTGTAAATTATTTCTTCTTTTGAAGGTGTTTCTTCTTTTTTCCAATATTTAGCATACAAGATTCTAGCAGTAGTTACAACATGAATAATCATATAAGCATCCAGTTTTTTATAACGTTCTGGTATTATATTCAATAAAAAGAGTTCTGGTACAAAAGGTATACTTGTTTCTAGTATTTTTTGTAACATCCCATGTATCCAGACCTAGTATTTTTTTACTTTTGTCACATGCCCACCACATTTGAAAAAAAAGATTCAACATTTCCAACACTCATTTGACATATTGGGATAAAATTTTGCTAATCTCTCTGGAGTCATATACCATCTATAAAACATTTTATATAGATTTTCTTTATATGAAATAGCTCTGGTGTACTTTATATTTGCTTTCCATACCTTGGACCATTGATCTACTTCAATGTTATGTCCTATATTTTGTGCCCATCTGACCATTGAACATTTCACCACCTCATCTTGCATTTTTGTTTCTAATAGCATTATGTACAATTTTTTATAAGTTTTTCATCAGTATGCAACAATATTTTATCCAATTCTATAGACTTTTCATAAAAAGCAATTTGTTTATCTTTAACATATCTGGATTCAAGTTGTGCTCTTTCCCACCAACTCAATTCAGTATCTTGTTTTTGAAGAGTATCCTGAATTTTTAAATTATTTTTATTATCTAGCAAATTCTCATATCTCCACATTGGATGTTTTATAAATAGTCTGGGATTTGTAAAGGCTTCAAATGGTGAGACCCATTTTGGATTTTTTTTGTATAATAAAGCTTTTTTGTTTCTTCCTGTTTTCAGCAGTGAACCTAGAATATGCTGTTTAAAGTACTTATGTGTATTATCACCGCCATACCATGCAAAAACATGCCAGCCAAGTAGTAGGTCATGCCCTTCTAGTTTCAAAAGTCTTGAATTGTCAAATATTATCCAATCTCTCAGCCAAATCAGAGATGCCGCTTTGTAGTATAAAGTCGAATTCAGAAGGGAAAATCCTGCTCTTTCTTTCATATCTTGAAGTACTTTCATCTTTATTCTGGGTCTCTTCCTTTGCCATATAAACTGTCTTATAAATTTATCCAGGTCTTTAAAATACTGTTGATTTTTAAAAATTGGGATAGTTTGGAATAGAAAGATGAGTCTTGGTAAGGTATTCATTTTTACAGCAGCTATTCTTCCCATGAAGGATATCTGCAAGTCCTTGCATTTTTCCATATCCTTTTTAATTTCTGACAGGAGTTTCATATAATTGTCCTGGAATAAAGAACTACATCCATTGTCAGGATTATTCCTAAATATTTCACTTTCTTTTGAACTTCAGTGCCTGAGGTACTTTGTATTTGTTGGATTTGGTCTTTCATGCAATTTTTTGTCAATATTTTGGTTTTCTTAAAATTAATTTTAAGGCCTGCTACCTGTCCTTATTTTTGTAATGAGTTTATAAGTTGAGTAATAGATTCTAGTGGATCTTCTAGAATGGATGCTAAATCATCTGCGAATGGTTGTAATTTATATTCTCCTTCTTTTAGTTTTAGTTTAAATCCTTTGAGCCAAGTGTCTTTTCTCACTATATCACTTAGTGTTTCAAGAGCAAAGATGAATAGTAATGGGGAAAGCGGACATCCTTGTCTGGTTCCTTTTTGTATTTCAATGTTTTGTGTTAGATTCCCAGTCACCAAAAAAATTTCTCACTGTTTAGTATAAATTGCTCTAACCATTGTATAAAAATCTTCTCCACAGTTTCAAATTGTTAATTGTTCCAAAATAAAATTCCAGCTAAGATTATCAAAAGCCTTTCAGCATCTAAAAAGACCAAGGCCATCTGTTTGTCTGGATGTGCTTCAAAACACTCAAGTACATCTCAAATACATTTCAAATAGTCCTTACATGGTTTCTTATCTGTCTTTTAGGTAAAAATCCTGCTTGATCTTGATGGATAACTTGCAGAAGAACTCTTTTCAGTCTCGCGGCCAATATAGAGGCATAGATTTTATAATCCATGTTCAATAATGATATTGGTCTGTAATTTTTAATTTCCTTCTCATCCATATCTTGTTTATGAATTAAAGTAATCAAAGCTTTATTCCAAGTCCCTGGTATTTTCTTCTCCTTTATAATATTTTGTATTGTATATTTTAATGGCATTATTATTTGATCTTCAAATGTTTGATAAAATTCTGCTGGAAGGCCACCTGGACCTGGTGTTTTCCCTTTCTTTTGGTTTTTGACAGCTTCAGTTATTTCAGCAAAAGAAATTATCATAGAATCATAGAATGTTAGAGTTGGAAGGGACTTACAGGTCATCTAGTCCAACCCCCTGCACCCTGCAGGAACATAGCCAAAAGATAGCTCTACATACCTACAACATACCTGAAAGATGGCTGTCCAGTCTCCGCTTGAAAATGTCCAGCGAAGCAGCATCCACCACCTCCCAAGGCAGGCTGTTCCACTGCTCAACCACTCTTACAGTTAGGAAGTTTCTCCTGATATTTAGCTGGTAACGACTCCCTTGTAATTTCCACCCATTAGATCTAGCCTTGCAATCCAGGGCAAGAGAGAATAGATCTGCTCTATCTTCTACATGATAGCCCTTCAAATACTTGAAGACTGCAATCATGTCCCCTCTAAGCCTTCTCTTTCCCAGACTAAACATACCCAACTCTATCAGCCTTTCCTCATAAGACTTGGATTCATCCTGGTTGCCCTCTTCTGGAAACGCTCGAGCTTGTCAACAACCTTCCTAAAATGTGGTACCCAAAACTGGACACAGTACTCCAGGTGAGGCCTGACCATAGCAGAATAGAGTGAAACTACCACCTCCCCTGATCTGGACACAATGCTTCTGTTAATGCATCCTAAGATTGCATTAGCTTTCTTCACAGCCATATCGCACTGCAGGCTCATGTTGAGCTTGTGATCAACCAGAACACCTAGATCCCTTTCACATGTGCTGCTGTCAAGCCAAGTCCCTCCCATTCTATATCTGTGCCTTTGATTTTTTGTACCTAAGTGGAGGACTTTGCATTTATCTTTATTGAAATTCATTTTATTTGTCTCAGCCCACTGTTCCAGCCTATCTAGATCATTTTGAATCCTGACTTTGTCTTCTTCAGAATTAGAAATCCCACTCAGCTTTGTGTCATCTGCAAATTTGATAAGCATCCCCTCTATGTCTTCCTCCAGGTCATTTATAAAAACATTAAACAACACGAGGCCCAGGACCGAGCCTTGTGGCACGCCACTTGAGACTTTCCTCCACATAGATGCAGAGCCATTTACGAGCACTCGTTGGGTACAATTTTTCAACCAACCATGAATCCATCCAACGGTTGCACCATCCAGCCCACACTTAACCAGCTTATCCTTAAGGATATCATGAGAAACTTTGTCAAATGCCTTACTGAAATCTAGATACACTATATCCACAGCATTGCCAGAGTCAACCATTTTAGTACCTCTGTCAAAAAAGGCCTTATTTTTGATAAACCCAACCAATTAACTCATTCCGTTCAAGGTGCTCACAGACAGAGCGTTTAATAATCTGCTCTAGAATTTTCCCAGGTATTGATGTCAAACTGACAGGTCTGTAATTTCCCGGGTCCATCTTTTTATCTTTCTTGAAGATCGGGACAACATTCGCTCTTCTCCAGTCTTCTGGCACAACACCAGTACTCCAAGGCATCTCAAATATTAGAGCCAGAGGCTCTGAAATAACATCTGCAATTTCTTTTAGCACCCTGGGATGCAAGACATCCGGCCCTGGAGATTTGAAAGTATTTAAGGCAGCTAAATGCTCCCTAACCATTTCCTTACTTATTCTGGACTGGCAGTTCCCCCTTCCTTCCTATGCCTTGCATTCTTCAGTTTGTATAGAGCTCACTTTACAGTTAAAGACTGACGCAAAGTGAGAGTTGACTACTTCTGCTTTGTCTTCATCCCTTGTTAAGGCTTGACCACCTTCCCCTAGCAATGAGCTTACCCCATCCTTGTTTTTTCGTTTTGCTCCAAACATAGGCACAGATTTTTTTCTTCTTATTTTTAGCATCCCTCGCAAGCCTCAGCTCCATCTGCACTTTAGCCTTTCTGACACCATCTCTACAGATTTGAGCCTGCTTCTTGTACTCACTCTCAGTAATCTGACCCTCCTTCCATTTTCTGTACATTTCCCTTTTTAGTCTCAGCTCATCAGAGAGTTCCTTATTCAGCCACCTCAGCTTCATTATCCGTCCCCCACCTTACTTTCTTACTGGAACAGTTTGCAATTGTGCCTTAAGCACTTCATTTTTTAGCATCACCCATCCTTTATGTGCAGATTTCCCCCTCAGCATTTCCAGCCATGGGATCCTACCTATTATTTCTCTGAGTTTTTTGAAATCAGCTTTCCTGAAGTCCAGGATACGAGTCCTACTATGTCCTGATTTCACATCCTTCTCTATGTCAAATTCCAAGCTGGCATGGTCACTATTCCCCAAGGATTCCACACCATTAACTTCATCAATCAGTTCTTTCTTGTTAGTCAGAATTAAATCTAGGATAGCAGATCCTCTGGTTCCCACCTCCACCTTCTGAGAGATGAAGTTGTCCACAAGATTATTCAAGAATCTACGGGATGCCCCATGTCTAGCAGAGTTAGATTTCCAGCAAATATCTGGATAGTTGAAATCTCCCATAACCACAACATCCTGTCTCTGTGAAAGTTTAGCAATCTGTTGTACAAAGGCTTTATCCTGTTCCTCCAGTTGATTTGAAGGTCTGTAGTATACCCCCACAACAATATTCCCTTCTTTCCCCCCTGCTCTATCCTTACCCACACACTTTCAACAGGGCAACTATCAAAATCCTGAATTTCAGTGCAAGCGTATTGATTCTTGAAATATAGTGCCACCCTGCCTCTTTTTTTGTTTATTCTGTTCTGTTTGAACAAGGTACATCCTTCAATCACTGTGCTCCATATATGAGACTCATCCCACCAAGTCTCAGTGACACCTATCAGATCATACTTATTTTCCAATATTTGAAGTTCAAGTTCCTCCTGTTTATTACCCATACTCTTTCTTTCCTTAATTTGTGTGCCAACCATCTAGTTGGTTTATTTGCATTCTCAATGTAGTTTTGTCTTGCGTAGGTATTTTTTTTTTTTTTTTTTGCTATCTCTAGTGTTAGGAGACAATTCATTTGGTGTTGTAAATTTTTTATCTTGATCCTTGTTTGTTCAGTAGGTGATTCCCTCTTCATCTTTCCTTCCTCTTTTATAATTTGCTCTTCAATCTGAGTAAATTTTTGTTTCTTTTGCTTTCTCATCCAAGCATCTTGTCTGATAATCAATCCCATTGCATAGGCCTTAAAAGCATCCTATACTATATCAATGGAGATATCAGATTGTATATTTTGTTTAAAGAACTCTTGAAATTCTTTTTTGGAGTCTGTTATAAATTTTTAATTTTTTAATATCCAAGTATTCATAGACCATCTAGGGTTGTTTTTTTTTTTTTTTGGCGTATCTTGTAATGTCAGAAGAATTGGACTGTGGTCTGCAAAAGTTGCTGGGAGAATCTCTACATCCAATAAGTCATTTATCATAGTAGTTGATATCCAGGTCATGTCTAATCTTGACCATGACATATGCCTTGCTGAGAAAAAAGTAAAGTCCTCCTTGTTAATATTTCTAATTCTCCAAGAATCTACCGAATTAAATTCTTCTACTAATTGTAAAAACGAATTTGGTAATTCATTTCCTTGTTTCTTTTTTCCTGTTTGTTTTTTCCTATCAAGGGCTCTATCAAAAATGGCATTATAGTCTCCAATTAAACAAATTTCTTCAAAACTTTGTTTTTATATGATCTCCTGCAACAGTTAATAAAAATTTTCCTGGTCCTGATTTGGTGCATATATATTGACGATCAGAGTTGTTTTAGCTTATCTCTGTATTTGAACCATCAGAATCCTACCATCTTTGGAATCATATACTAATTGGGGATGGAGATGTTCTTTAACATATGTCACTACTCCTCTTTTTTTTTAATCCAGTGAAATAATGGCTTTCCCAAATTTCTTTATCTCTAAAAACTTTTGATCTTAATGTTTAACGTGAGTCTCCTGTAAGTATATAACAACCAATTGCATCTTCTTAATTTGCTGAAATATTTGAATTCTCTTTTGTGGGGCAACCATCCACTACATTTTTTGAAAAACATGGCAGAAAATAATATTGTGGTCCCACAGTACCCAGTCTCTTATTTGCCCTTCCCGGGCAAGATGATAGAGAGAATAGTGGGAGAATAACTCCAGGTCTTCCTGATGATTCATCAGTTTTATCCCTCATCCTACTCTATCTGTATCTAAAGCCCTAAGGGGAAATCATTTGTGATTTTGAAGCAGGCTATCATCAGTATGCTGATGATACCCAGCTTTGTATTTCTTTATCCAAATCACCTGGTGATGCTTTACAAGTCATGAATCAGTTTCTTACTGCTGTGGTTAAATGGCCAAAGGTGAACAAATTGAAACTTAATCCTGACAGGATGGAGGTAATGTTGGTTGGGAGGGCTGAGGTCTTGAACAACATTGTGTTTCACACTTATTGATGGGGTCTAGCTGACAAACAATGATTCAGTTAAGAGCCTAGGGTTTAAACTAAATCCAGCATTATGGCCGGAGAAGTAAGTTATTCCAATTGAAAAAAGCATACTTCCAACTTTTGGGGGGCCAGAAGATTCCCCCTGACCCAGCAGATATGGCCATTTGGATCCTCACTATGGTTACCTTGATACTAGACTATTGTAATGGGTCTGCTCTTTAAGAGAATTTCAAAATGCTGTTTGGTACAGAAAACTGCAACCTAGTTACCATCAGTATCTAGACAGAACATGTATGTCATATCCATTCTACAGACACTCCATTGGTTACCATCCAGTTTCTAGGTTGAATTCAAGAATCTGGTTATCACATACAAAGCCCTTAAAGGCCTTGTACCCTTATACCTGCAGGACCACTTATCTTCCTATAGTTTGCTTTAATCATCTGAGCAAAACCTTCTGAAGGTATCATCCTGAAAACTGATAAAATTGGCAATTTGCCATTCAAGAGTATTCTCTGTGATGCCTCCCACCTTGTGGAACAACCTGCCTGAGAATATCAGGAAGGTACCCAGACTTCTGCCATTTTGCAGAATGTAAAAACAGAAACTGATTTGAACTACATTATTTTTAGAAACTGATTTAAACAGCATTATAAATGAATATCTCAAAAGCTTGCTTTTAAATAGAATATGACCATAGTCTATCACAATCTTTACTGTATGTATCACTTTCCTTTTACTGCATTGTCTTCTAACTTTGTAACTCACTTTCTGCATTATGGTATGTAATGCCTTTGTTCTCCAGTTCTATAATTCTTCCTATTATTGTTGCATTGTCTATTGGAAGTATTTGCTATCTCATTGAACTTGTTTTATATATGCATATATAGTGTAATCCATCTTGAATCCCAGTGGGAAAGGTGGGCTATAAATGAAGTAAATAAATAAATAAGTACACTGAAGCAAATAAAGGTGCTCCTTGGTGTGATTTTTAATATATCAGACTGAGATCTGGTAAGTCTATAATATTTATTTATTTATTGGATTTGTATCCCACCCTCCCCTTAACGGGCTCATGGCAGGTTCCAACAATATATATATGATACAATATCAATACAATACAATTAAAACTATGTTAAAACATATAAAACATACCACTCTTATAAAAAGCCAATTGCCTCAGTGGCTGATAGTAAGGAGAATAAATTTCTCAGAAATCTATGCAGTATAAGATCTCAGACCCAGGCCATAAAATATGGGCTGACCCAAGCTGTAACTGGGGCTGACCCAAGGAGGGAGGGGGACGTCCGCTGCCTCAACTGAAAGCCTGATGGAAGAGTTCCATCTTGCAGGCCCTGCGGAATTGTAACAAATCCCGCAGGGCCTTGATCTCACTTGGGAGCTCATTCCACCAGGCAGGGGCCAGGGCTGAAAAAGCCCTGGCCCTGGTCAAGGCAAGTCAGACATCCCTGGGGCTGGGGACCACCAAAAGATGTTGATAGGTGGACCTCAGTGCTCTACAGGGCTCATAAGGGGAGAGGCAGTCTCAAAGGTATGCTGGCCCCTGGCCATAAAGGGCTTTGAAAGTCAGTACCAACACCTTGAAACAGATCCGGAATTCAATAGGTAGCCAGTGCAGGTCGTGCAGCACTGGGTGGATGTGTACCTGCACAGGCATCACTGTCAACACCCGTGCTGCTGCATTCTGCACTAGCTGCAGCTTCCGGAGCAGAGTCAAGGGTAGCCCCACATAGAGAGAGTTACAATAATCCAGTCTGGAAGTGACCATTGCATGGATTACTCTAGTTTAGTCTCGGGAGGAGAGATATGAGGCCAACTGCCTGACCTGAGCCTCCATAGAGAGGGAGACATCCAGGAACACCCCCGGATAATCTGGGCAAGGGGGCGCATGTAGATATTAAATAACATAGGGGAGAGAATTGCTCCCTATGGCACCCAACATTCCAGTGGGTGTCATTGAGACACCTCTCCCCCAAGCCCCACTCTCTGTCCCTGACCTTGAAGGAAGGAGGCTAGCCATTGTAAGGCAAGCCCCCATCTCCCAGCATCAACGAGGCAGTGGTGTTAACATATCATGGTCAACCATGTTGAATGCTGCCAACAGATCAAGAAATATCAGCAGCACCAATTTTGTGAATAATGTCTGGCATTTGTGGTGCACATTACAGAATGCATCATTTTTTTAAAAGAACCCTTTCACTCATAATGGAGCTTGGTGGAAAGGCAGAAGAAATTTAAAACCAAAGAAATTATAATTTAATCTGGCCTGAAACATCTAACTTTCATTAGCAGCTGTCAGCCAATATATTAGACCTCAGTTGGAGCCAATCAGGATAAAGTTATTTTGAACTTTGAGTTCTGTGTGTGTGTGTGGTGTTTTTAAAGTTTCTGCACATTCTTTCTCATGGTTTTCAATTAAGACTCAGGTGAGAGATCTGCGATAAAAATAAAATCACTTCTTCAAGTGTTACTCAAATGTAATTATGCATCTCCTCTGAGAGCCAGACAAGTGTCTGATAAGGCATTTCAATGGACTTTGTACTCTGATATTTTCAATCAAATTAGAATGTAGTTTGTAGTAATGTATCAATGCTTCAATTATTACTTTTTTCTTTCTGTTTGCCCACCCACATTTTCACCCTCCTTACCAGTACAATACTGTATATAACACTAACAATTTCATTGATGAGCTGTCTTACAGTTCATTTAGATAAAGATCTTGCCACTGTGGTGCATGCCCTGGTAATATCTAGATTAGCTTCTTGATCTGTGCTCTATGTGGGACTGCCCTTGAAGACTGTCAATCTTCAAGGGCCAGTTTGGTGTAGTGGTTAAGTGTGTGGACTCTAATCTGGGAGAACTAGGTTTGATTCCCCACTCCTCCACTTGTACCTGCTGATGTGACCTTGGGTCAGTCACAAGCTCTGGCACAGCTGTTCCTGAAAGAGCAGTTTGTGCTAGAATTCTCTCAGCCCCACCTACCTCACAGGGTGTCTGTTGTGGGGAGGGGAATGGAAAGGAGTTTGTAAGCCGCTCTGAGACTCCAAGTGAAGGGCAGGGTATAAATCCAATCTCCTCCTCCTCCTCCTCCTCCTCCTCCTCCTCCTCCTCCTCCTCCTCCTCCTCCTCCTCCTCCTCCTCCTCCTCCTCCTCCTCCTCCTCCTCCTCCTCCTCCTCCTCCTCCTCCTCCTCCTCCTCCTCCTCCTCCTCCTCCTCTTCTTCTTCTTCTTCTTCTTCTTCTTCTTCTTCTTCTTCTTCTTCTTCTTCTTCTTCTTCTTCTTCTTCTTCTTCTTCTTCTTCTTCTTCTTCTTCTTCTTCTTCTTCTTCTTCTTCTTCTTCTTCTTCTTCTTCTTCTAGATGCTACAGTTGGTACAGAATGCTACAGCCAGAATGTTGACTGGTGTGGGTTGTAGGGACCATATCTCTTAAGTCTTATTCAATCTATGCTGGCTCCTGATTTGCTTCTGGACTCAATTCAAGGTACTGTTATTGACTTTTAAAGCCCTGTATGGCTTGCAGCCATCATAATCTTTTCCCATATGAACCTACCCATTCACTCTGGTCATCTTCAGAGGCCCTGCTTTGGTTGACCCTGCCATTTGAGGCTAGGTGGGTGGTGACCTGTGAAAGGACTTTCTCAGTTGCAGCACCCAAACTTAGATTTGCAAATAATTAGAGGAACTGAAAGCTGTAGGGGAACTTTACATACATTTTTAGAACTGGATTGTTTGCCTTTCATTTATTGTTCCAGAATTTTGTTCTCTGAAGCATTTCACTCCTCCTGAATATGTTTAGAGGAGTGATGTCCCAAAAACCCCAGAA
Organism: Gekko gecko; assembly: GCA_029375565.1. Taxonomy (NCBI): domain Eukaryota; kingdom Metazoa; phylum Chordata; class Lepidosauria; order Squamata; family Gekkonidae; genus Gekko; species Gekko gecko. Next base: position 146,862,299 of record JAPDNY010000003.1, on the reverse strand, counting down.
GCAGTCCTTCTCAATCTGTGGGAGAGTAAAACAACTTCTAAAGCTCATAGAGAACTCATCATGACAATGCTGACAGCTGCCAAAGCTCTTATAGCTTTATGCTGGAAAAAAGAATCCCTCCCTAGCATACAGCAATGGTGTACCAAACTTTGGGAGTATTGTACATTAGATAAGATTTTGACTAACAACCACAAAAACAGCACAAATCAAACAGATTTAATAGAGAAATGGTACCCATTATTAAGCAATTTCTGGACTGACTTACTTGATTATATCTTGACATTTTAAAATAACTACCTCTGCTTTTCTCCATCCGCTTACTCCTTCTCTCAGTTACCTTGTTTTGTATATTATGTTTTATATATTATATAGAACAGTGTTTAAATTGTACTTTCTATTAATATTGTGTATTTTTCCTAAAGAATATCCACCATATATTTGTAAGGTTTAACATATTGTTATCTCTGATTAAGATATATTTTTATATATTACTATTGTTTAAGAACATAAGAGAAGCCAATGTTGGATCAGGCCAGTGGCCCATCCACTTTGGCCAAAAATACCAGGTGCCATCAGGAGGTCCAGCAGTGGGGCCAGGACACTAGAAGCCCTCCCACTGTTGCCCCCCCGAACCACCAAGAATACAGAGCATCACTTGCCCCAGACTGAGAGTTCCTATCCATATCTTGTGGTTAATAGCTATTGATGAACCTCTGCTCCATATGTTTATTCAATTCCCTCTTGAAGCCATCCATGCTTGTAGCTGCTACCATCTCCTGTGGAAGTAAATTACATGTGTTAATCACTCTTTGGGTGAAGAAGTACTTTCTTTCATCTGTTCTAACTCAACTGCTCAGAAATTTCATTGTGTTTGTTATCTGTTAATCTATAGTCTTATATTTTAATGAAGTATATAATTTTTTTTTTAAAAAAAACAAGAGGAGTGAAATGCTTCAGAGAACAAAATTCTGGAACAATAAATGAAGGGAACAGAGATAGAATGGAACAAATTAAATCTACTTAATCCCTCATCATTTACCATTGACAGTCTATTCATAGCTTTTAAAAACAATCCTGTATCAGTTTGATGTGTATTTTAATTATTTGTTGTTGTTCAGTCGCATAGTCGAGTCCGACTCTTTGTGACCCCATGGACCAGATCACGCCAGGCCCTCCTGTCTCCCACCATCCTCTGAAGTATGCTCAATTTCATGTTCGTTGCATCGGTGACCTTGCAAAATACTTTCAGCTGTAGGCTGATAACGGGACCTGGAGATGACCAATTCTCACATACCGAGCAATTAACCTTGCACCACCTGTGTGGAGGCTGGTCCTAAAGTTATGTTGCAGCTCGTTAGACTCTCTCCGCCTGACCTGAATATTATGGGATATAGGTATGCCTAGCAACCTGAGTATTGACATCATTTTCCTGGTCCCTCATTGGGTGGAGCCCATTGGGTGAGAACTCATGTTTTCCTATAAGATGGGCCTGGTTCCGTTATGTTGGCCTGGGGTTTCTGGCTGCTGAACCTAGCTTGGTCTGAGCCAGTAGCTAGGACCTCATCCATGGTTTTCCTGTCTGCTGATGCCATTCAAGGTTAAGAGATGCCTTTCTCTGACTGCTGCTCAACTGAACTCTGGTCTCTGGAGAGGTAATGTTGTATCGCTGATTCTTGTGTAGTCAGGCTGGATAAGCTTAGGATCTTTCTTTTCTGTTTTACCCTGCAAAGTCATGTCTTGTGTCTGCCTGCACCAAAATAAATTAGAATATGTTTTACTCTGATCCTTTGTATATATTTTTGTGTGTTACCAAGTCTCAAAGCCTAAATCCTGTTTGCCTAGTCTCTTGTGCTCACCCTACCAGGTGCTTTTGATTTTGTTATACTTTTGGGGGTCTGCAGTCCCAGCTGCAGACTCAGAGATACATAGGAATGTTGTCGTTCCTTTGGCTCCTGTCTGGTCGAAACCTTTGATTAAAGGAATTTGGTGGCAGTTCTACCGTGCTGACCTGTTTTGTTTTTCCTGGTTGCCCGGTCTGGGGAAAAGCTTTTGGAAGCCTTCCAGGGCTTCTCCTGTTTTGCGCCCTCCCGGTAAAAGGTTTATTTTTACACACCCAGAGAAGGAAAACCCTTTAACAAAAACCCTTAAAAATAGAGAAAACCCCTTTAAAATGTCCCACTTTAAATCAAACCTGGTGATGTCTTCTTCTCAAGAGTCCAGGAGTCCACAGGAAAACGGCAGGGCAGGCACAGAGAGCAGCCAGCAGCTGAAGCCACCAAGGCCAGCGCAACATAATCTCTCAGCCAAGCAGCAGCCACCATGCAGGAAGGAAGCAATGGAATCTAGCCACTAGGCAGGACTCCTTATATTCTCTCTGCCCAAGCACAGGACAGTTTCAAAAAAAGAACACTGTCCTGTGATTGACTAAAGAGGATGCAACTCACCCCTATTGGGAGAGTTGCAAGTTCTCCCTTCCCCCCCCAAGCAAGGTAGGTGGTGTGCTGTGCTAGGTCAAGCAACACCAATCTTGCAAGGGCTGCACAATGTATTTGCAAGTTGCAAATGCATGGCAGTGATTGCTAGCCCAAGCATCACCAACCTTGCAAGGGCTGCACAATGCATTTGCAACTTGCAACTTGAAAATGCATGGCAGTGATTGACTGTGACTGGCCTCTTCCCCCTCCCCTCCCCCTGGGCCCAGGGAAGAGGTGAGAAAAGGCCAACTTTGGTGGGAAAGGCAGAAAGAGGGTAAGTGAACTTTCACTTTTCCCCTTCCCCCAGTCGTTTTTTGGGCCTCCAAATACTTGCCGAATACTTCAGCAAGTATTCAGCAGCTTCTATTCAGCATGCCAAATAGATCAGAGAATCTGATTCAGTATGCGGCTCGGCTGAATAGGGCTGAATCAGCAGTATTTGGCCAGTTATTCAACTCATCCAAACTGAATGCACATCTCTACAAGAGACATTTAGAGGTGCGACCCTGGACTTCCTTAGTGGTCTCTCATCCAAATACTAACCAGGGCCAACCCTGCTTAGCTTCTGAGATATGACAAGATCAGGCTAGCCTGAGTCATCCAGGTCAGGAGAGCTACGACTTAAGCATCCCAAATAATCTGCAGCTCCTCCAGCTCCAATGGTTATCTGTCTTGTTAGGCATTCAAAGCCCAGATCCAAGAGTTGTAAAATCCTGTACCCAGGCCAGGAGAGTATTGAATATTTGGTTGATGTGGGCAGATTGAAGCTTTGTGCACTCATGTATCAGCTTCTTCCAATTCCATCACAGCAACACCTACCAATGACTCCCATGCCAGCACAGGGCATTGATTAAAATATCTGGCCAAAATCTGGGAAACCTCCCACTGACAGGGCTAACTTGCTGATTTGGGGCCAGTCACATTGCTGCCTCGGAGGGCTTTTGTGAAGATAAAAAGTCAAAGGAGAAACATATACATTGCCCTAAGCTCTTCGTAGGAAGGGAGAAATAAAGAATAATGTGCTAGATAAATACCTCAACCTCCCAGAATACATGTGTTCTCTATGGACATATGCATATGATGAAGAATAATTTTAAAATATCAAAAAGTAAATTTATGGGGAAAGATATAGGTTAAAGAAAACGGCCTTTCTGGAAATGGGAGTGCAGACACTCCCAAACTGCTTGGGTCAGTAGCTTTCCAGCCAATCTGAAGCCCTGACTGATATGAAGACAGATTTTGTCTAGCATGCTCACTTAGCATTAAAATAATACAATATTGTCTAAGATAGCAGAGAGAGTGAAATGCCGATTTGCATTAAAAGTCCATTTGCAAATTCATTTCAGAAACTGTGCCTGATAAAAAAGTTCCTACTATGGAAATTCTGAGAGCACAGTATTGACTAAACATAGGCCCATTTCCTCTTAATTCATATATTGCTCTCAGATCTGAATAGAGAGAACTGTGCTCTAAAGAGCTTTTGATGCATCTTATTAACATGTTTAATACTGTGCCCAGCATAAACTACAACAGCAGGGCCTTGCTTGGTTTGTTAGTTGCCTTGCTTCCTTGTGTTTTATTATGGGTATTAAATAATGGGACTTGCTGATTAAAAATGAAGATGTTACATGCTCAATTCATGTAACTGTGAATAATTTAGAATGATTTTCAAAGAGGGCTTTTATTCTAAGCGAGCAGAGACCAGTATACATCCCAGAGGAAATTGACAAATTCATAGTTTGTTCATGGTTGAAAAACCCAATGCCACATTTTGCCACTGACAAAATGGCAAATTTGTATTTCCACAAATTGCTCTAATTATTGCTTTGTGGTTATATCTCTCTCTTGCAAAATGTTGTTCCTTTGGCTACAGAGCATTAACAAAATGTTATGGCTGCACATTCTAATATTAATATTCATGGGAAGAATAGTTCTATGAGATAGCCTTTTATACGCCTTCAGACAGCCAAATTCTGTGTTGAGCTAATCTAACATCTGTCTCAAGGAAAATATTGTGACAGTAATAAAATATGGTCAAAAATATTGTTATCCAAAGGGGTGGTCTCCTAATTATTTGGGGGAATTTAGCTCTCGGAGGAGACCGTTTGTTTGGCAAGAGGGGGTAACAGAGAGATTTGTCCACCAAAGTTTATGGAGATTTTTTTCTTAAGAAAACTCTCAGAAATGAATCAAACAATGGCTTAACCAGAAAGTTTCTTTTTATGAAAAGAAGAAACCCTAAAATGCATGCATACAGAAATAAAACACACATTAAAACATGCACACAAGTAATGGAAATACATAAGTCAGAGGGAATAATAGGAGGCTATTGGGAGTTATGATTATAGTTACTAATTTACCAGTCTAGAAGATCAGAGGTCTGAGGAGAAGTGGTTGTGAAGCAAACCAGCACTTCATGCAGAGAAGACGGAAGGAGCCCAAAATGTGTTGGGGGTGAGATGTCAGTAGGTGCCCGAGACACACACATCCTGCATGGGGAAGAGAAGAGCATGTTTAGTTATAGGCCAAAACGCTACCTGAGGGCATGATGATGAGATTGTCCCTTAGAACAATGCTCTGATGGGATTAATTGGAAGTAAAACAATGTGTTGGGAAATATTGAATGGTGTTCCCAGGAACTGACAAAGACCTGGAGGAACTTGTGATATTTTGTGTGAGTGTAACTAATGGCTGTCTGATAGTTCTGTCTGGTGTAGACAGAAACTGTTAATGTTTCCTTTGCCATGTCAACAAAAACAAAGATGTTAATGTTTCACTGACAATCCTTGATTGTGGGAGAGAAGGGCTACCTGGTGGTGTGATTAGCCTATTAGGGTGAACAGATCAGGAAGGAAATGACCAGGTGTGCTGAGGTCATATCAGGGTATAGAATCTCTTTCCTGAGATCTCATCTTTGAGATAAAACATCTCTTCTTTCCAGGTGGGGAGAGAGCTATTAGCAAGCAGGTGCCTTAGAGTCACCTTCTAAAAATAGCATGTCCAGTCTTGTCCTTTATCAGCATTCATTTTGTCTGTTCCATTTCCATCTTGTTTCCTTTGCATGTGTTTCAACTTCATTCAGGATCTACTCCTAGGAGAGGCTGTGCGGTGCACATACACGACTTTGGGGGGTGAAAATATGGTGAGAGGCATCCTCTGTAAACTGCCCTTCAGCACAGGTGATCTGGGGGCTAACAATATCAGAATGCTATTTATTATGCATCTTCTAGTCATGAGAAGAGCAAGGAGGTATGCAGCAATCAAGGTTCCATCCTAACCTGTACAAACATTGCTTATTCTTCCTCTGGATTCAGAAGCCTCTAGATGTAACATCCCACACATTTTCAAGCTTATATTTATAGTCACAGAAACCAAACACTGAGATTCTCAGGATGATGAAATATGAGCCAAATACTGGACTCTATACAGTTACACCTTCAGTTTGCAAGCCATGACCAAGGCAGTTAATGATGGCATGTTTTAGAGGTCTTTAATTCATAGGTCTGCATAAACTGAAAGCAACTTGATGGCACACAACACACATACAGTCACAGAAGATAATAGACACAGACAACAACCTTTGATCCAGTGGCAACATTATTCTGTTCATCTTTGCGTGTATATACCTCCTCTAATTTATAAATTCTTCATTATTACAAATGTTCAGATTCTTTGTTGTATTTAGTTTTCATTTCATTGGTTTCAATAAAAAGCATATATCTGCCTGTATATTATAGTATTCAGAAGCAATGATGGTTGTGTAGAATACATTCATTTATCTCTGGGACTGTGTAGTAATGTCAGAGGACACATTGGTATAAACCACAATGGCTTGAAGTGGTGTGGGATGCCTCCACGACACTTTTCAAGGGGGAAGTAAAGCCATCCACCCCACCCCTCCAGTGAATGATCATCTTGGAATGCAGCAGAGTCGCACCAGTGTTTCAGCAGGTCACTTATTTTATGTTCATTCCTGTCTGCGCATGTTTAGTTGCTTGCATTTAGGCTCTGTTGAACGCAGATAAAGCTGTGTCTGGGAAAGGCTAGAAGGGTCACATAGCATTGTCTACTGGGTATCTAATGCTTATGCATAGGGTTTCCAGGCAACCAGTGACAGATGGGGAAAGGCAAGAACTTACTGGTGGGGGGGGTGATTAGCTTCCTCAGCACAATGATGTCATTGCATTGTAGTAGCCAGAGTGTCAAACTAGGATCTGGGAGACCCAGGTTCAACTCCCTGCTCTGTCATGGAAGCTAACTGGGTGACCCTGGGTCAATCGTGCACTTTCAACCTAGTCTATCTCACAGAGTCCCCATTGGGGAAAAAGGCAGGGTATAAATGAAGTAAATAAAGTGAATAGAAAACAACCACCCAGAAGTGACATCATCACTCTGGGGGCAACAATCTAACATTTGCCAAAACTCTATGGTCACCAGTCATGATGATATCACTTCTAGGTCATGCCAGAAGTTAAATCATTGTGTTAGGGACACTAATTTCACTGCCCTCCATGCTATCAGCTAATTTCCTCCAGCTGCCCAACTAAGTGGCAACAGGAAGCAGTGACCAGCCAATGTAACTTTATCTCCCTCCCTCCCCCCCCATCTTCAGCTTTCTCACCATCTCTCCTCCAGCAGCCTCTTCCCAGGAAAACTCTGGCTAAGTTGTGCAGTGCCAACGAAGCCTGGCCCAGTTGCACAGTGGGGAACCCACAAGGACTTGTGGAGGGGGCAACTCACTTTCCTCTGTATCCTCTCCCCACACTATTTCCTTTTTCCTTTCACATGGTAGCTCCCATATCCTCACCTTTGCCTGCTTCCTTTTCTGCTCCCCAACTACTAACCAATCTGTCTTTTCCTGACAGAAACCAAAGCTACAGGTGGTCCTTTCATCATTGCTTCCTTTTCTGCTCTCCAACTACTAACCAATCTACTTTTTCCTGACAGAAACCAAAGCTACAGGTATGGGGGGTAAATCCTCCATTCATGCATGCTTGAGTGTTTGTGCTCCCTATATCCCCCTTTCGCCTATTCCCCCTTTCAGTCAACCTACCTCCATCTCTTTTGCCTCCCACCTTTTCTCCATTAATCTACCCAACCCTTGCTGCTCTCCCCACCTACCCTCCCCACCCTTGTTGCTATCCAAATCTACCCCCCTTGGCATTCCTCTCACCCCCACCATTGCAACTTTCTCTATCTACTCCCACCATTGGCACTCCACTACCCTTCAAACCTTTGGCAGTCAGTCACCTCCCACCCTTGCTGCTCTCCCCACCTACCTTCTAGTAGGAGGGCAATATAGGGGGCAGCAAAGACTTCTGCCCAACTCAGTGAGGGGCTGTGAAAGTCTCAAGATGGGGAATCACATTTCCTCTACTTCCTAAGTAAGCATCTTATACCCTAAATGCCAGCTGCCAGTCAAGAAATCATTAATCAAGCCATCCCAAACTTTGAGATGAGCCAGGCCATCTTGCACCTGGCATCCAGTGGTGAGAGGAAACAAATCAGGCTTTGCGGATAAGGGCTGCTGGCTACTCACACAACTCAAGGCAACTAAAAGGTCATTAGTAGTAGTCTGTAACAAAGATGGAGTTACTGAGGCTATACACAGGCTCAGAGTGGCTTCTGGCCTGCTGCATTGCCACCAGAGTGGCTCTTGGCTTGTAACACCTTTGACACCAGGCCAGACATGACTCTGAGGCTGCTGCTGTGTCACCACCAGGCCCAGCATGGCTCCCAGCCTGCTGTGCCACCTCAGATAGGCATATTCTCTGCACTTGCTAATAGTGTATTTGTGCCATCAACACATCTAATTCTCAACCTGGCCCCATCTGTGGCTACTTAATTCCAGAGATTGTAGCCATGGACAGACAAGACAGCTCTTTCTACAAACCTGAGAAAAGCCTCAGGTTGAAACATGTCCAAGTTTTTTTTTACAAAAACCTGGTGCTTTTATTGGGTTCATAGAAAGATCTGTCATCTGTCCATGGCCACAATCTCTGGATTTAAGTATCCACAGATGGGGACAGGTTGAGAATTAGATATATTGATAACACAAACATAAAACTATCTAAGGCATGACCCACTATAAACAATGCTAACAGTGGGTAATAACGATGGAAGTCAGTGCAGTAAAAGCAGGACGACACATAAAACATTGCAATGGAATGCAACCTTATTGCTTTATAAAACCACCTTCCTGGACTGTTCTGTAATAGTGCAATTGTAATCCTTTTATAAGGAAGGAGCTAGGTTTAAGAGCAGAAGACTTAAGAAGCTGTAACTCTTCTTAGGGACATCCTGTTAACTAACATCCATGCAATCCAAGACAATCCCAATAACAAGGCTGGTGTTTTAGTCTATTTGTTTTCACTATATTCATAAGTGCAGATTTATTCATAGAAGTATATATTTTCTGTGCAATTTTGTAATTGATTTTTATTGCATTTTATCACTACTCACTACAGGGATATGGGGTATGGAATACTCTAAGCTAAAATACAGAGTAGCAAGGATCATGAATCAGTTAAAACATCAAATTCTTGGGATTTCCCTATTACTTAAACAAAAACATGTAAAAGTTAATATGACTATATCAAACAAGCAAAATCATAATTAGCTCTAGTAAGTGTATCTTAGTATTTCAATTATTAAAAAAAGAAGTGCGTTAGATTTTCAGAGTTAAGCTATTTTGTAGCTTTCTTTCCTTTAGGCTTATTTTTATCGAAGGCCAGTTTAACTTTAAGAGGTTTATGAGTGGCTGCTCCTAATTCTGATTCTGAGTCAGATGCTTTTTCTAAAGAGCTGCCCAAGGAGCTGTCAGAACTTCCTGAACCATTTCTGCCATTTCCATTGCAACGTTTTTGTCCTCTACTTTCTCAGAGTCAATCTTTTCTTTTTTCTCCTTGAAGTTGAAGATAAGTCCTTCTGGTACCATCCATCTGTAGGGAGTGGAGTTTTTCTGTAGAAATAGTGTCAAGTCTCTATATTGCTTCCTCCTCTTTCTGATCTCAAATGGAACATCCTTTAAAACTTTAGCTTCTTCTTCTTTGATTTTTAGGGTAATCCCATCTCTTGTTGACCTTTTAGAGAATTTCACACAAACTTCACCAGGCAGCTTATTTTTCTTAATAAACTCTGGATAGGTACGATATACCATGTCCATGTCGCTTTGCAGAGCTTCCTCTTTAAAGCCTGCCAGTGGAGCTAAAATTTCACTTAAGATCTCTTTCAGGTTCTCTCCTTTTTGCTCTGGGATACTTTGAAATCTCAGGATGTATGTTGACTTTTCCAACTGTAGTTGTAAAAGCTGTTGTTTCTCGGAGGTCTTCTCTTTTTCCACTGCCTCCAGTCTTTGATTTAGCCTATTTGTCTTAGCATCACCCTTTTTCAGCTTTTGGGCTGTCTTCTCTGTTCTTGCAGTAATTTCTTTCAATTCCTTTTGAAGAACATCAGAGTTATTGTTGAGATTAGTCATATGGTCCAGCAGAATTTTCTGTCCAATTTTTGAGGCACTACAGTTTTCATTAAGGCTCCATCCATCTCTCAATAGAAGTATATAGGGGTGTGCAAATAATAATAATAATAATAATAATAATAATAATAATAATAATAATAATAATAATAATAATAATAATAATAATAATAATAATAATAATAAGGCCTGATTCGGATTTGGCCGAATCAGGCAGAATCAATTTTGGTGGGCAGAAAGACTCCCGCATGTCAATTTTGGCCATACAAGCCAATTTGGGAGTCTTTCGGCCAGCCGAATGTCAGTTTTGGCCCCATTATATCCTATGGGTCATTGAAGTCAATGGTGAAAACATAGGGTATATTCTGGGGGCTGGAGGGGAGACGGTTTGAGGGAGAGGCTCCAAACTTGCAGGGTAGCTGCTGGAGCCTCTCCCCATGATACCTACCAAGTTTCAAAACATTGGATCAGGGGGTCCATTTCTACAGGCCCACAAACAGGTTGCCCCATCCCCTCCATTGTTCTCTCAGGTGGGGAAAAAGTTACTTTTCCCTATAGTGCTGTTAGTGGCTCTGAGGGGAAGGGGGTTTGAGAGAGAGGCTCCAAATGTTCAGGGTAGCTTTGGGAGCCTCTTCCCACGTAAACCCCCATCTCCCAAAGCAATTGGATCAGTGGGCCCAATTCTATGGGCACCCAAACAAGTTACCCCCATTACCTCCAATGTTTCCAATGGGGAAACCCAGCCAGCAGCACTTAAGGCAGGCAAGCAGGCAGCACCCTGCAGTCAGACTCTCCCAGAGAATCTCAGGGAAAGTGAACCGAATGCACATCCCTAGAAGCATAGCTATAATCACAACTCATCAATTAGAATTTAGCATGTTACATTGAACAATTACGCTCCAGCAAGCCCAAGTGTGTTCAATTGTTTCTGGCCAAGCTACAGTCATTAAACTATCATATTAGAGAGACTTGCTGTATCCAAGTTTGTATCCATAATAAGCATTCTAAGAAAACCAAAGCCACATTGTTGAAAATAAAGAGTAATTTTTCAGGTCATAGTCTAGATTTTGTTTCTTGTGGGGCAATTTTTTTCTGGTGGGGCTGAAGTTCTCATTGCAGAAAGAAAAGCCAGAATTATGAGAATTATGGCTCAACTACTGTGGAACCAAGTCTTTTAGAATCAAAGAATAGAGATTTCTGCAAATCTTAGCCCCAGAGTGTGACAATAGCTGGCTGAGAAGGGGGGGAGGGGAAGGGAGAATAAATTTTCTGGCAGATTGTAGGCATGGCACTGGAAATACTTATCTGGGTTTGGCCAGTAAACTCACTCTAATTTGTATAAAAACACATAAATCTTTAATTAGAACAACAAAGGACAAACAACACATTGGAGATGGAATGTATACAGTTCAGCAAGGAATGCAAATTAAAACAAAAAACCTAGTTAGCTACTCTACTCACTATTTTTCCTATCAGGCATGTAGCTCTGGCACCTCAACTGGTGTTCCTAAAGAGCAGAGTCTCTGGAAGCATAGCAACGGGGTAGAAGTTGAAGAGAGCTTCGAGGCAGTCTCTTCTCTCTCTAAGTCTTCTCAAGCTGTCTATTCTACATAGGTGTTCTTAACCATTTAGCCAATAGAAAGCTGTTACCAAGATAGATCTCTAAATTGCAAGCTGTCAACCACTTTAGATGACAGTTCTCAGCTGCTGCAAGTTAATCACTTTGTCCCAGTTCCCCAGACCTGGAGCCAGACCAACCCCCCCCCTGAACTCCCCAAAGTCACCCTGCCTACCTGGGAGAGCACATCAGTGGCAGTGAGGCCCCCGAGGAGGGATCTGCCTGGCGTCTGGAGCTGCAGCAAAGAGCAAGGAGCTGGTGAGTGCTGCCTTGGTGGGAAGAAATAGCCGAGCACAAGAGGAAGTCTGCAGCTTCAACAGGCCAGCGGCTTGGCATCACATCTGACAGGAAAGCCCCACCCCAGATGCTGGGAGAGCATCTTATAATATGAAGGGGGGCAAGGCCGGAGCGAAGGGAACACACACGGGGTCGAGGGGCGGTACTGGGAGTGAGGAGAGGGATAAAAGGAACATGGAGGTGAGGGTCGAGGAGGATGTTGTGCAACTGCAACTGGGAAAAGGAAAGTGGAAAAGAGAATGAGAGAGAGGGAAACCACTGCTGTCCCAAAGCCCCTGAGAGGGCTGAGAGTCAAAGCGGCACCAGCAGAGGGGCTAGAGAGGTGGAGCCAACATCACCCCCTGACCGATTGAGACCCTCTTTCGCCTCACCTTCCTTTATCCCGGCATCAGTCCCAGCAACGCACCCTCCGCTGTCCCCCCCATTAGCCATGGCCACCGGCGGCAGCACTTTGAATAAGAGGATGGAACCTCACACACTTATGGCAGTCTAAGCAACAATTCTGATAATAAGCCAGTAAGTGGGGGTGGTGACTTCTATATTCAAGAAAGCTAATACATAGGCCAAAAAACTCTCTTAAAGGAGACCAGTTTCTTGACATAGAGTTAGAAGGGATCCTAGAGATCACCTGCTCCAATCCCCTTGTTCAGTGCAGGAATTAGTAAATTACAGCACGCCACTCTTCTTAAAGGAGAACACCCCTTTAAAAATGTTTTAAAATGATTGAAAAAAGCATTTACAGGCTGTACCTTTAAGAAAGGGGGCAGAGCCCTCAAAAGCTCTGCTGTAGCTATGGGCCTGGATCACAAAGAAAGTTTTCATATGTATTTTGGAACATTTAGTTGCAGTGGAGGTATAATTATTGGAACAAAAAAATCCCAATTTCAAGTATAGGCTAATGGGGTCTGAACTTGCTAAGACTGAGAGGGATCGTAATGGACAGTTCAGTGAAAGTGTCAATGCAGTGTGCTGCTGTGGTGAAAAGGTGTTGGTATTTTGCAAATGTCACACTTCAGGCATGAAAGAGTTAAACTGTTGTTTATGTATGTTAAAGTTAGTTAATTAGCATAGAACCAATTATGTGTTAGGCACATTTTCCCACCAGACAATAGGATAGATTATTCCTAATGGGATGAGTTTGAAACCAGCTATTGGCTCATTAATATATTGGAAGATATTACATGATGATCTGCACATACATGGAAGTGGAGCTTTGGGGAGGGGATCTTTTATTTCCTTCATTCTACTCTCAAAGCTGAAGAAGAAGAAGAGTAACCAAGATGGAGTTTAGAACTAGTCAGGATTTATTCCATAAAACTAATCAGTTTTATTCCATCTAACCCTCCTCTTATTTTCTAGTAATTTTTTCTTATAACTAAATACACGTGTGTGCTCTGTAACTTTTATTCCACTATGCATATTAGTTCTGCTAAGTAGCCAACAAAAAGGCAAACTCTATGTTAGGGATTATTAGGAAAGGGATTGAGAATAAAATGACAAATATTATAATGCTCCTGTGTAGATCTATGATGTGGCCTCATTTGGGATACTGTGTAAAGTTCTGGTCACTGTATCTCCAAAAGGATATTGCAGAGCTGGAAAAAGTACAGGGGAGGGCAACCAAGATGATTAGGGGGTAAGAGCATTTTTCCCATGAGGGAAGGCTAAAGAGTCTGGGACTTTTCAGTTGTGGGGGGGCATGGTAGTTTATAAAGTTATGCATCAGGTGGAGAGAGTTGACAAAGGGAAAATTTTCTCTCTCTCCCAAAATACTAGAACACAAGGGGATTCAATAAAGCTGATGGGCAGTATGTTGAGGACAGGAAAAAGGAAATGTAGGACATTTATGCATTCACAATTCAACTGCCCCTTTTCAATGATATTGCTGGGTCATCTGCAAATGATCCTCTTTTCAGATTGGCTATGTCCTAGCCCCCTCCAGTCAGTGGACTACATATTCTCTTGCAGTGTCCTTATGTGCTCCAGTTTAGGCTAAAATGGTTTATGCCATGCCTTGATAAATGGACTATGTTTCCTCTAGCGACATTAGAGCAAAAGGTTCAATACCTCTTAGAAGATTCTGATTCCCAGCATATTTATTTTGTTGCTTTTATTTCTAGAGGCTGCAGAGAAGTGTTGAAGGGAGGTGTTTTAAATGTGGGTTTTATTTGAGTTTTTTTGTTTTAATGTTCAAGACCCTGGTCTAAGAATAGGGAATGAAGTGGGGGGGGAGATGGTTCATGGATCACGAACAGGGAACACCATGAACCGAACTGCATTTATCTGGTTCATGCCCATCCCTAGGAATTTCCCACCTTTGCTTCCTTCACTCTCCCCACCTTCTCTATCAATGTTTCCCCTCACTCTTTCTGCCCCCATCCCTTATTTATCAATCTTCCCCACTCCTTCTACCCTTACCCCTTCTACATCAGTCTTCCCCCTCTCTCCCCACCCTTTATCTGGTAATCATCTCTCACCTCCCTTTTGTCTTCCCACCATTTCTCAGACAATCTCCCTACTCTCTTTACCCACACCTTCTCAGACAAACTCACCCTCTATTCTCCCACCCCATCTCAATTCCCCCCTCTTTTTCACACATTTCTACTTTTCAGGTAATCTCCACCCTTTCTCCCCATTCCCTTCCCAGACAACCCCCCTTTTCTATCCTCACTGTGGGAGCTGTAGCAGTTGGAGCAAGCCTCCCAGGAGGCACAACAGTGACCATGGCAGGGTCCCTGGGAGCTGTGGCACCAGCTGTAGCAGGGCCCCCTGAAGCCATGGCAGCAGCTGGGGCCAAGGAGCAGCAGCAGTGGCTGGCCCACATGAGCCAAGGTGGCAGCTGTGGCAGGGCGCCCAGAAGCCATAGCTGTAGCAGGGGCCCAGGAGCTGCCATACCAATAGCCTAGTGGTCAAGAACTGTGGTGGTTGCAGAAAGTCCCCCAGGAGATGCCATGCTGCCTGCAAGGCCCCATTCTGGTAGGTGCTCTGTGTATACTCAAAGAATGTTTTTATTTTGGGGGGATTACTTTTTTTAAAAAAAAGTTTGGATATTTTTCTGTAAACTTGGGGGGGGGGGTTCCCCTAAGTTTGGAGGAAAATCTTATTTCTCTCACTGTGGGCCCAGTCTGCAGATTTAGATATCCACAAATCTGCCCACACTTGAGAAATAAATAAATACATGATAACATCATAATGTGAATAATGGTATCTAAATATTACAGAGAAAGAGGCAAGAAACACAAGCAGGGGTTGAATTTTGTGGTAACTTATATCTAGTTTACCCTAAGGGCCTGACCCTCAGCTGCAACAAAGCAGAGGATCAATACATAATTATAAGGCTTTCAAAGTACAATGTGACTTTTTCTGCATCAAACGGTATAATGTTAGGTGCCAGCTTCCTCCTGTTCCTCCCCCCACCCCGCTCTGGTATTGTCAGAACATAACTGGAGATTATACCTGACTTTTCCAAACCCACAACACTGACAGACTGTCAAATGTTGTACAATTGTCTTCCTGTTCTATCAGCATCCTTGAAATAAAAAATGAATTATTGTTGCCAATAGATCTCTTTACAGGCTCCAGGCAAACAAATACACGAGGGTGATCCTGGTGAGTTTTTTCCCCCACTGACCTCTGAAGTAGTCTGGTTGATGGACAGTGTTCTCCTTTGACACGACAGATCTTTTTTTTCTTTCTCTGGTTCTTTTGATGCCTTTAACAAATTGCTTACCAGCAAAGGAAATATATTTATGAGCAACGATTTGAATTCTGAACAACTCCTCTGCTTGACCAAATTTCTGCTTCTTTATATGTGCTATTCACAAATATACATGAGAACAGATTTTGTTTTGTTGTGTTTTGTTTATCTGTGGACCACAAGTTCTTTATTGGGGAAATTATTTCCTGGTGTGGAGAGACAGTATGACTCACTCTTCCTCTGTACCATTTACAACCCACTGGGTCTGCATGGCAGTAAATGAACAAGCTATTTCTTTAATGACCCTGTGTGTGGTCCATGATCCAGAAGTTCATTGAGAACCTTTGAAAACAGGGAAATGCCTTTCCTTTTCATGTCTGTGAACAGGAAAACACGGTCTTAAATTCATCACAAAGGATTGGCTAAACATATTTTGAAGTAAAGCTGGGCTAGAGATTATTTCAAATTTCTCATTCCTACTGTTTCAACTTGATTTTTTTTTATTTGATTCTACTGTCTAGTGCAATTCAGATGTGATCATTTTTTGTATATTTCTGCACCAAAATTCACCATTAAGTGCTGTGTTCTCAGTATTATCTGCCTATCAGAGTCAGCATTATATATACACTACTAGTGTACCTGCAAGAAGTTGTGGACGGCATGTCATCTTCCTCTCCACCACTTTGTTCTTTTCCCCTTCCCTGAAAGTCCCCATATTATCTCCCCTTTTCCTACTTTTTTCTCTCTTTACCACCCACCAGCTAACCTACCTTTATCTGTCCTCCCCATCTAGCTTCCCCTCCTTCCCTTTTTCTGACGGCATTTACCTGGGAAAACTATGGCCCAGGTGTGTGATGCTGTCCATTGGGTAAGACCCAGTTGTGCAGGGGAAAACCCACAATGACATGTGGGTAGTACTTCATTTTCCCTGTGTCCAATTCCCTGCACCTTTTACTCTTTCCCTGCCTTTCTCCACAATGGGGACTCAAAGCAGATTACATCATTCTCCTCTCTTCCATTTTATCCTCACAGAAACCCAGAAAACACAGAGATCAGGCTGAGAGTGTGACCAGTCCAAGGTCACACTGGGAGCTTCCACAGCAGAGGGGAGATTTGAACCTATGTCTCCTATATACTATTTATTATTTACTTAATTTATTCCCCACATTTCTTCCTGGGGGGTGGGACCCAGAGTAGTCTACAAATTTCTCCCTTACTCCATTATCAACCTTAGCAATCATCCTGTGAGGCAGGTTAGGCTGATAGTGTGTGATGAGCCCAAAGTCACACCACAAGTTTCCATGGTATATCTTTCTGAGTTCTGAATTACAACAGGAATGGTCAGGAACACTTACAGACACACAGACACACCTACAAACAAGACTAATAAACAAGCCTGACCTGTCAAACTATATGGCAGATGAAATTGAACAGGAGTCCAGTGATACCCTATAGACTAATAAAAACTCATTCCAATACAAGCTTTCATGAGTCAGAAGGAAAGAGAGTTCTGATACACAGGAGTTCAGCTGGAACAAATCTAGTTTATCCTCAATAGGCCATTGGACTGATGCTCAGTTTTGCTGCACCCTTTGGAACAGCAGGCAAGAAGAATATCTGAGAGTCCAAAATACTGTTTCAAAATTAATCAGAAAATTGAAAATATGGAGTCAGAAATATTTATATATTGTATGGCAGAGTTACTCACAGGAAGCATATAATAATATAAAATATGTAACCAAGTTGATACAACAGGCATGCAGACCAACTGGACAATCCCCCTAAATACTAATATGTAAATTTTCAATCCACTCAATCACAGCTGGGGAGAATTCAAATAGCTCTGTCATATCTCCCTGGAAAGCACAACGCTCACATTCCTGTGTCAGATGGAAAACAGTTTGATGGGCTGCACCACAATCACATTCAGGTCCTGGTATTTTGCCCCATTTAAACAACAGGTCTGCACAACTGTCAAAGCCTGTTCATAGTCTATTAGCTGTCTTCCACACTTTACGTGGCAAGACAAATTCTCTGGGCCTCTCATTGGTGTTTATCAGGTTATGGATATTATTATTTTATTATTTATTAAATTTGTACCCTGCCCTCCCCACCATGGTGGGCTCAGGGCGGCTAACAAACATACACATGAAAAATACATTAAACCTCCATAATATGGTAAAAACAAATTAAGATTACAATATAAAACCATAACTACTCAGTACATCCTATAATAAGAGATGGCAACATTCTATCAACATTTGAATGGCCACCTACATCCTAATCCAGGCTCCTGCCAGGCTGTTAGGTGTCCAGTTGGTGGTGATGTTGATGTTAGGGCCACGGCCATGGTGTTAAGGCAGCACCCTACTTAAAAGCCTGGAAGAAGAGCTCCATTTTACAGGCCCTGCAGAACTGCAAAAGGTCCCGCAGGGCCCTGATGGGTGGAACTTATTGCATCCATGTTCACAACCATTCATATCCTAGATTGAAACTTTAGGAATGCAGGATTTGAGCAAATCTTATTGCTGGATGTCAGGATCTTTGTCTGGATAGGCCCACATTATTATTATTACTATTTAGATTTATATCCCACCCTCCCCGCGGATGGGCTCAGGGCGCCTCACAGTTCATGGCACTATGTGCCAAATCAGCATAAAACATTTAAAAACATCAGCCATGTCTTTGTGGATAAACAACTCTTTGTTTTCAATTATCTTTCTATATTCACAAATATACTCACAATGTGAGTAGCCAATAGCTCAAGTGGGTTTAATACATCTGCTGATGGTTCTCATTATTGTATTGAGTTGGACATCAAGTTTGTGAACATAGGATCTGTTGAGCCACACTGAAGCACCATATTCCACAGTGCTATACACCAACCACAAAGCTGAGCATCTAAATGTTGTAGCAGATGCACTCAAAGTTCCACCACATAATTTTTGGAGAATGTTGTTTCGCAAGCATATTTTACTGCTGTTTATAGCTCAAGGTCCTGTCTAGGGTAGTGCCAAGGTACTTAGGCTATGGTTATGTGAAAGTCAGGTGCCATTAAGGTAGACATGAGGGATGGGTACAATTCTAGATTTGCTGCCAGGAATAAACTGCCATGTGATATTTTAGTGAAGTTCACACATAGAAGTAACATAAACATATTCTTAAGAACAAGAAATTGGGCATGGTCTATGCAGTTTTTGCAAATGAGAAGAAAAAAACAACAAATTAATTAATGTTAACAAAAGAACTGAAAGATATGGGAGATATATAATGTTGAAAATTAGACTTCCTGATGGCAAGAGTAACACACTTGTATCTCTACATGCTTCAAATAATGTTAAAGAAAATTTTGAGAACTTTTTTCAAAAGGTACTAGACTTTCAAGAAGGAGAAATTATGATTTTTGGGGATATAAATTGAGTTTTTGACTATAAAAAGGACAGATCTAAGAAGACAAAAGGGGGCAGATTCCCTAAGAATGTTGTCTGATATATGGAGTTGCTACACTTGATTGATGCATGGAGACTTTTGATATCCTGGCAAGGAAGACAATTAGGAAAAAGAAGATGGAGACTAAACAATGATCTTTTTACTTCAAAAAGATATAATTGAAAAATATAAAAAAGATTTAGCATATTTTTTAATTGAACCACAGTAGATGCATCTATGACAACAATCTGAGAGGCAAGCATAGCTTATATATGATTGCTTCCAAGAAAAAATAAAAAAATTGAAAGAATTCAAATATTGGAAGATCAGGATATAAAAACATAAGAAACAGTTTTAAAAGTAATTAAACAATAGAAAAACCAACTAAATTTGATGGAGATGGAAGAAAGGCAGAAAAAAAAGTTTTATTAAACAAAAATATTTTGAACATGCAAATAAACCTAGATGCTATTTGGCATATTGCTTAAGAGAAGAAAGTGAAAGAAGATCAATAAGTGGAGTCAAAAAGTTAGACGAGATTTCTTATAAAGAGAAAGACATATATGAACTATTTATTCTCTTTTTCCCCACAACACTATAAGAAATTTATCTGAGGAAGGATTAGATGAGTATATAAAAGATACCTTCATATCTAAATTCACAAAAGAATATAGAACTATTCTGATTCAACATATCAAAATACCAGAGTTATCACAAGCAATACGGAAGCTCAAAAAAGGTAAAGCTTCAGGCCCAGATGGCTTGTCAGCAATGTATTACAAATGTTTGGAAGAAGAGCAGCTAATTTTTCCACTTCAAAAAGTGATGAATCAAATAAGTGAAAAGAAAATGTTGTCCCAATCGTGGCAAGAGGCACATATAACATTGATTTCTAAGGAAGGAAATGACCCAGTATTGCCACAATCTTACAGACCAATATTGTTGTTGAATGTGGACTATAACTTTTCCCCCCTCAATAATGGCAGAAAGACTTAAGAAATGTATCTTATATATATAATTATCATGACGCATTGGCCATTTCCAGTTCTCCCATTGGCTGTGCTGTGTGCTCCATCAGCCATTGGCCCATCAACCACCACTCAAAATTATATGATACTGGATGCCTCTCTCCCTCTCTATGGAGGCCCAGGTTACTGCAGTCACATGATTTGCCTTTTTCCATCTCTCCCCCCAGGCTTGATTACTGCAATTTGGTCTACACAAGCTTACCCTTGAGGCTGACCCAGAAATTACAGCTGCTGCAAAATGTGGCAGCATGGCTGCTAATGGCAATGCCTATGCAGGCTCACGTTTGGCAGGTGCTGCACCAATTGCACTGGCTACCAGTAGAGTTCTGGATACACTTCAAGATGTTGGTAATAAACTTTAAAGCTTTACATGGCCTGGGATGGAGCTGTTCCACCAGGCTTTTGGCTGAGGCAGCAGGCATCCATGTATGAGGTTCTTGTCACCCACTTTATACTTTACTAATGGGCCAGGGAACCTCTCACAACTGGAGAATTTTTTCTGTTATCAGCTTGTGACCAATTTAATATATATGATGATGTTTTAAAATTGTAATTTTTATTGTATTAATGAAATATGTGTTGTATAAATGAAATGCTGTTACCTACCCAGAGCCCATTTGCAGGAACAGCAGGCTATAAGTATGAAAAAAAATCTACATTTAAAACTGTTCTTCATTCTAAGTTTGTCTTTTATTTGCATAATATACACTCCATCTCTCTTCAGATTTTGAAATTGGCCTGTTTCTCAAATACATTGTTAATTTTGCCATTGGTGCATAATTAGCAAGTTTATTTTCCCATTCTTCTAAGCTTGGACAAACGACTGATTTTCATTTTGCTGCATAAATAATTCTAGCCACTGTCACCATATATTCAAATATCTCTTCCAAAAATTTTGGCAATTTGTTTGGTAATTTTCCTAATAATGTATTTTTAGCTTCATTGGGAATTTAATTTTTAATATGTTCATCATTTTCCATGTATTTCCTTCCAGTACCTTTTTGCTTTTTTACAAGTCCACCACATATGATAAAAGGTTCCATCTATGTCTTGACATTTCCAACATTTTCCTTTATAATTTTTGTCTACTTTCTCGATATCCTGTGGAGAGATAGTCTGAAAAACATTTTGTACCAATTTTCTCTTAATGCTTGGCTGTCTGTGAACCTAATTCCCTTTTCCTGTAATTGTTCCCATTGTTGCATAGGTATTTGCTCTTTGAAGTTCTGCATCCATTTTATCATACATTTTTTCACTTGCTCTTCTGTTTGGTACTGAAGTAATAATGTGTATATCCATTGTGATAAATGGTCTTTTAGTTTTATAATCCACTGTTCAGATCTCCTAGGGTTCCATCTTCCATGCTGATAATAGTCTTTAATCTTGAGGTTGATTGGTGATATGATAGCCATTGAAGATTGATTCCTTCCTCTCTAATATCTTGCCAAGACTCAGGTTTCCCATGGACATTTACCATGTTACCATATGGTTAAAAAAACACCTTTATTTCTTGTATTCATATCGTGGTAAGCTTCACTAGGGAATGAACAGAGAGTTTGGGGGACTCAAATTCCAACATGCAAACCATATTCTCAGAAGCCCATCTCTAATATATTACTCCTTTCTTGTATTATAATCATTTTGGTTGGTTTCTTAATCCATAAATAATCATATAAACTTTCTTCTAGATCTGCTGATTCAAATTTTACTATTCTTTGTCTTGTATTTTTAATCCAACCCATGATCCAAACCAGCCCTGCTGCTTGATAATATAATTTTATATTTGGAACTACTAGCCCTCCTCTCTTTTTCTCATCTTGAAGTATTTTAAAAATTATTCTTGCTTTCTTGTGATTCAAATTTATCTGTCTTTGCCACTCTGTTAATATTCTTTTTTCTCTCTATATAGGTAACATTTGAAATAAAAAATAATAATTTTGGCAATACATTCATTTTAATTGCTGAAATTCTTCCCAGCCATGAAAGTTTTAGTTATCCCCATCTGAATAAATCTGCTTCTATCAATTTCCAGGTCTTCTGACAGTTATTTCTGAAGAGATAACAGTTTTGTTCAGTCAGATTTATCCCCAAATATTTAATAGAAATGGTGGCAGCTGTACACTTTGTATTCTTTATAGTATCTCCTTCTTTTTGTTGCATTAAATTATTAATGCAATATGATTTTGTTTTCTTCCTATTTTCTTTATATCCTGAAAAGGCTCCAAATTCTTCAATATGTTCCATTACATACTGTATCGATTTTTGCAGATCCAATAGTGTTATAACCACATCATCTGCATAGCTGTTCATTTTAAATTCTATATCATCCACTTTTATTCCTTTAATCCTTGTATCTTGTCTGATCTTTATAGTAGTGTCTCTAATGCTAAATAATAGGGGTGACAGAGGACAGCCTTGATGTGTTCCTTGAGATTGTTTCTGTTAGTTTTCCATTTATAAAAATCTTTGCTTGTTATTTCAAATATATGGTTTGCATCCAGTTCCAGAATTCTGGGCTGCAGCCCATACTCTGAAGTACATTCAGTAAGAAAGTCTATGTTATATTATCACTTTCTCTGCATCCAAAAATAAAAATGCTATCTTTTTTTTTTAATTCACAAATTCAATTGCATCTATTATAAATTGTTTATTATCTTTCATATACCTCTTTGGTACAAAACCTGTTTGATCCATGTGTATTAAATTAGGTATACATTTTCTTAATCATTCTACCATTACTGTAGCAAAAAAATTATAATCGACATGCAATAAGGAGATAGGTCTATAGGACTGTAGCAGCATTAAGGTGCCTCTGTCTTTAGCATGTTCTTCAGCCCAGTTGATAAGTGCCTCACCATCTTATCATCAGCCATGTATCTCCAATTCCCATGGTGGCTGTCAAAGTCACCAGTGTATACAGAAGGATGAGGGTAGGTTGATAGGGCACGTGCTGGCCATGAAGCTGCAGGAGGTTTGTAAACATTGACAACTTGTACTTCCCCAACTTTTAGTATGATTGTGTGGATGCCATTGTGGAAGTTGGTCAATACCAGCTTTACATTATCAGTGTTGCTTCAGGCATAAGTTGCTATGCCTTAGGTATGATATGTGATGTCAATAACACCATATCCTACAATTTTTGCTTGGGGGCCAGCTTGATTTTCATTATCCAGATGAGTTTCTTGAACAAGAGCTAAATCTATTTTATTGGTCAGTAAGATTAATGATAAATATTGGCATTTAGACTTGCTTATACTCCCAATATTCATTTGGCAGATTTGGATGCAGTCTCCTATACCCCTTGTTAAGTAGTCCTGAGAAGGACGGTTTGATCAGTTGTTTCCATGTGTATAGTGTAGCCAGAAGATCCTACAGTTGTCTGGCATTCAAAAGTTCTAGCTGTTTAGCATTATCCAGGGTGCACCACAAGTATGTGAGCCAGAACTCTCCTGGGACAGCAGCAATAATTTTACTCAATCTGAAACTCTGACAACTACACCACACTGGCTTTCCTGGAGTGACAGCTTTTGAACAGTAGCAAGCAGCCATCCCTAGGTAAGTAATGCAAGTCATGTAGAAGCAAGGTGCCTCGTGGTTTCTGGCAAGCTTTGCTCTGATTATTCCCTTAAAGGCCCAAAATGCACTGGAAAGGGCCAAGGGCCGTCTTCCTCCTCCTACCTTTTATTGACAGAACAAAGCTTGATGGATGGCAATATTCCATGGTTGCCTAGCAACAGCAATTGAGGGCATTCATTTCTTAAAGTTATTATTTGGGGAGTTATGGTATTTTTTAAAGTTTTCAGATTTTTCTACAAACCTGGGGCATTTTTCAGGTTTGTAGAAAGGTCTGTCTCCTCTCTTGATGGCTCCAATCTCTGGGTGTAAGTATCCATAGATTTGGCCATGTTTAGAATTAGATTTATTGACAAGTGGGGGACCTTCAAGGACTTGCAAGGAGTATCTCATAGTCCCATTCCCCTCTATTTCATTTTCCCTTCCCAAAAAAGCCCCCATAGCCTCTTCACTTTTCCTGCTTCCATCTCTCCTTCCTACCCACTAGCCAACCAACTTTTATCTGGCCCCTGCCCTGTCTTCGGATTTCACCCCCCCCCCGCAGACTCTCTCTAGGAATACTTTGGCCAAGTGGTGTGGTGCCAGCTGAGTTGTGCCCATTTGTGAGGTGGGGGACCTATAGTCCCTTTACCACAGTGTTTCCTCTTTTCATCCCTCTGGCAGTCCTCATATCCTTACCCTTCCGGTCTTCTTTCTCACATATTCACCAACCTACCTTTTAACTGCCCCTCATCTTCAGCTGTATTTATTGTTAATTGCTTCATTTTTATCCTTCTTTTCTCCATAATAGGGAACCAAAGCAACTTACACATTCTCCTCACTTCCATTTTATTCTCACAATAACATTGTGAGTTAGGTTAGGCTGAGAATATGTGACTAGCCCAAAATCACCCAGTGAGCTTTCACAGCAGAGTAGGGATCTGAACTTGGGTATTCTACAGCCTAGTCTGAAACCTTAACCACTCCACTCCACTAGCTTTTGTGAGGTGGCTGCTGTTGAAAAGTAGCAAACACCTGGACCTTGGTGAGTCATGCAAATTGTATGATGGCAAATTTCTTGGTGGTTGCTGCCAGGCCTGTCCCCAATGCATCCTCCCTCAAAGATAAAAACAACCCTGAAAGGACTGACTCCTCCCCCTGACTTTTCCCTAACAGAAACCAATGCTTGAACACTGGCAATACTGTTGTTGTTCCCTAGCAACAGCCATGAAGGGCATGTTTTTCTTAAAGCTACAGGAGCTATTTTTATTATTTTGGAGGGTTTTATACCCCAAGTTAGAAACAAAAGAAGATCTCAGGTTTTTTCCTGCAAAACTGAGGGTAGTCTCAGGTTCGTTGAATGATCTGTCTCATATGTCTATGGCTATTGTCTCTGGATTTAGGTAACCACAGATGGGCAATGTTGAGAATTTGATCATTGATTGTCTGTACAAATAAATACAAATGAATCTCCAGAATCAATAAAACATGGAGAGCAGAAACAACTGACAAATATTTAAATCCATATAAAAAAGAAACAACGCAAGGAACCTTAAATACACTATTATTTTCACATGATTACTAGAATTGCCTGTGAAATTTCAGAAGTAAAATTCCAAGCAAATTTGGATGTTCCTCTGCAGAAAAGCTTTTAAAAAAATAATAAGTGGCAAGGAAGAAATTTTCAGTAATATTAGCAATGTTTATATCTTCGGGGTTCTGCACTCTAAAATACTTGTTTTCACTGTAGTTGCCTACTTTATTTCTACAGTTGGTTGGGTTAACATAAAAATGCAGTAAGAATTTCTCCAGTTATTTTCCTCCTGCATGCACGTCAGCTGTATGTCACCATTATCATTACTATTGTTATGTGGGTCTTAGATTTCATCTGCTTCCAATTCAGCGGTGCTAATGTCATTAGTCTCTGTGTCAGAGATAATTTCATATTCTGTTAAGAAATGGAATTTGAAATGAACATAAGCAGAGAAGCTTTCAGAAACCAAGTTTTTGTCTCTTTTGAAAAGGTCAAGTAGTTGTAAATCATTGTCATAATTAAAGCAGCACAAATGCCTGATAGTGTCAATGGTCCAGAAATGCAGTGCAGTTAATGGCTCAATAATGAAGCCTACAGAGTTTTGGAGCCACATACAAAAAAGACCAAAAGCTGGAGTTATTTATCAAAATCACTGAAGAAAAATTATCCTTAATAAATGGGAAAAACCCCTTATTCTGACATCCTGGGGAAAAGTTGGCTTGGCTCAAAAGAGGTTTGACCAATGTAAACAAAGAAAATTTTAAGTGCTGCAATGGACCAATCTTACAATGCTAGTGTGGATAAAACCAAAAGATGTTCCTGTTGTCATCCTTACTATGGTTATTCTAAAACATAACATAAAAAGCTGAAGTTGAAGCTTTTCATGTCATTGATGCATTTATTATCACTTGGCATTTGATGTGGATATCAAACTGAGATTATAGGGCAAGATATAGTACCAGCTGTTACCTTGAACAGAGGAATGGAAATGAAGCCTTTGGGAAGTTCAGGGTCTTAACTGATGTTGAAACAAAGGTAGCATGACTGAAGCTTGAAAGGTGTGGTCTATACCCCAACCCTCTACCTGAGTACGATTGTCAGACAGTCCCTGGCAAATGGCAGGATAATTGTGGGTGTTGATGGGAGGGCACTATGCTGCCTTCAATGCCACATTGCTTCTGGTAAAAGAAACATAAGTTACATAGTTACAAATCACCAGAAACTCCATTGTAAAACTTAGAGATATTTAAACCAGAAGTGACATTGAGCTACACACAATGCTGCAGGGTTTTAAAAAATTGTTTCTCACTGCCTCACTGAGTTGTGGTGGACAACAGGAGCAGGGGGAGGGGATGTCCTGCCCTCACCTGGGGAATGGGATCCCTATACCTGACAGACATAACCCAAGTGGCTTTTAAATGTAATAGGTCCAGCACCCATGAGTGAAAAAGGAAAAGAACACTAACTTTTATTTATCCCCAGATATATGGAGACTAAGACATTTCCGAAAAGTGAACAGAAACTATTTACAGGTGTAAATAGAGTCTTACTGGGCCCATTTATTTATAAGGTTACAGCTGATAATTTAGGAGTGCAGAGAGTAGTTAACAGGTTTTCCAAGAAACTAGGCTCTGAGACACTACAGTCTCCTAGCAAAGGATTTATTTCAGCCCACAAGTCTGGAGGCAAAATTCTATCTCTACTACTTTAGTATTTTCACCAGTTCTCACTCAAAAGGCAAGACTCTTGAGACTTTTTGAGTCTCCTGAGACAGGATCTATTCAACCTATCTGGAGTTTCAAGCCCTATCTAACTAAAAACTGAGAGAGTCTCCTTTTTCTCTTACTCTCCCCTTCCATCTGGCTCATCCAACCCTTCCAGGGATCATTACTTCTGCCCACACACCAAACAGGACTAGGGATGGGCACAAACCAATTTACAAACCAAAATTTGTCACGAACCAATCCTGGTTCATGGTTCGCGAACCTTGGTTTGTACAATCACTTCTCCCACAAACAGCCCTCGAACAGTACATCAGAATTCATCTATAAAGTTAAGCCTCCGGGCAGGTAATTTATGTTATATCCTGTCCTTGTCAGAAATATTATGTAAGAAGTACCATGAGAGCAATCAGAACTAGAGTGTTACACTATGCTAGAATCTGTTCTGGGGTGCTTGATACATCCCTTGTTATGCACTTTAGGGGGAAAGGTCATAACCCAGATGATCTTAGCTATTTTGTTTTATTTAAATATCATTGCCAATAAGAGAGTTATAGGGATGTCCACAATTTTCAATTACAACAATAGATGTCCTGGATCTTCAGACTGGGCACATTAGGCCCTGTTGGTTTGAATTTGGAATGGAATCTTTCTTGTTTTCTATAACAATCTTTTGATAAATGTTGGTCCTTGAGTATACTTGGTGCCTGCCATAAGTATTGTACAGGAAATTTATAATGATTATGCAATGTTGTGATATGCTGGTGTATACAACTTTAATGTACAGCTGCAACTAGTAGTCTTTGTTTATTTAAGGATGCCTCTTTAATACATTGAACAGATGTGGTACATGTATAAACCCTTATTAACTTTAATGTTAATTGATTGGCTAATGTGTCCCTTTAAACTGGTGTTTGTTTTCAGCTTACTTGTGGCTTCCTCAAGCTAGTCACTATGGGTTGCTTGCCATCATGTGCTTGTGAATTTTTGGAGACTAGGTAAGTCCCTTTTGTTCTAGTAATTACTAATTTTGTATTTTCATTCTTATTGTTAGTGGAAGTCCTACAAGACTTATGAAGATTTACACTTTGATAAAGATGTTGATTCGAAACAGGCCTATCATGTTTACATACCTTTGATGTCTTCATGCTCTAAGGGACTTTTCTTCGGCTGTTACAGATATTGTTTTTCTTGTCTACTCAGCCTAAGAGGATTGTATTGGCTCAGTCCCTTTAAGATTGTATTTCAGCAAGGTTTATTTCCCACCTGTACTTCTCATGTTCTTTAATGCAGTGATGAACTTTACTGTTTGCATGATAGTTTATACAATATCTCTATAAATATTTTTGTAAAAAACAGACTTTGTGTACCTTCTTTAAGGTTGCTTTTTGTACTTTTGTACTGATTGAGCCATTTAAACCTAACAGCCAGACAGATCCACCCATCAGCTGTTAGGTTTAAATGGCTAGCAGACATTAAGCCTGTCAGTTTTGTTCCCCCCCCTTCCAAGCAGGAATTCACCCAAAGGTGGTGAATTTGCTTCTTGGACTCCACTCTCACACAGTGCACACTTGTAAAACCCATTTAAAGGGAACATTCCATTTAAATAGGTTTTGGAAGATCCCCCCCTTCCATTCTGCTGGCATAGGGGAGCCACCAACAGCAGAAAGGAGGGGGAAGGTTCACAAAGTTCACAAACCTGAACCAGTTTATGAACCGCAGGGATGTTTGTCCCAGTTCATGGTGTGGTTCATGGGACCTCACCGACCATGAACCAGGATGAACCTCCGTTTCCCCAGTTCATACCCATTCCTAAAAAGGGCTAAAAGAGATTGTTGCTGTTGTTGTTTTGTCAGAATGGGCAGGGCCTTTGTACATCTGTCACAGCCTATTGGTACATATTTTGTGTAGCTATAGTGGAAAGTGCCCTGGCCTGGATGGCCATCCCAGCTTAGTATTTGGATGGGAGACCACTATGCAAAAGCATGCAATGGCAAACTACCTCTGAATATCTCTTGTCTTAAAAAGCCTTAGAGGTCACCGTAACTTGGGTGCAACTTCATGGCATTTTGTATCACCAATAAAAGTTACTCTTGGCAATCACTGTCATGCTGAGGTTTGAGTCAGTCTGCCCACATGCTGGAAGGGAGGGGCTTGTTCTGTACAACTGTAGCTCAAACTCTGGGTGTACAACTTGGCATAACTTAGACCTTCAGGGCTCATTTTGTAGCAGGAACTCCTTTGCATATTAGGCGACACACCCCTAATGTAGCCAATCCTCCAAGAGCTTACAGTAACCCCTGTAAGAAGAGCTCTGTAAGATCTTGGAGGATTGGCTACGTTAGGGGTGTGTCGCCTGATATGCTAAGGAGTTCCTGCTACAAAAAGAGCCCTGGACCTGCCACCATTTTTTTTTGCATGATTGTACAATGAGCTGACAGGCTGAAATGAAATAGTCAAAGCTTTTCTTCATATGGTGATAAAATAGCCTGGATTCTACAGACCATGGTATTCATTCCAAATGCCTAAAGGAGTTTCAGAGTTGTGTGTTTTTAAATAAAACAAAACAGCACTTTAAACACCAGTAATGTTTATAACAACATGAGTTTTCATGAGCCAGAGCTCTTTTTTTTTCAGATACAATATTTTTTTAAAAAAATGAAAGCCATTGTTTTCATATTTACCCAGAAAATTACAGAAAAGGGCTTCCTGTGCCACATTACAATCCTTTATAAAAATAGGGGAATTTCAGAGCAGTTTCTGATGGTCATTGGAGTCTGTCCATGGCCATGGTAACCGTTTGGATATGAACTTGGTATGTAAAAAAACCCAGCTGCTAAAGTACTTTCTGCCATACAGCTGTTAAAGACATGGGGGGAGAGCTTGTCTTGAACTTCATTTATTCTTTCTCTGGCTTGGGTGTTAGGAATACTAGGTTTTGTTCCTGCAAAAATTTGCCTATTGTCACATGGTGTCCTTGAGGAATGATAAAATAATTGCTTGCCTGCAACTTAAAAGTTCTATGCATAGCTGGTGTCTATTGTTAATGCATCCCTGATTGATAGAATATTAATAATAGTTAATGTTCAGTTGATCTGATCCACCACTGGCAAAACCAGTCATTTTATTTTAATAACAAACTAATGGGAGATAATTGAAGTGTAGAAATAATGGAATAAACCCTTGCAACAGTAATTCCATTTACATTTTATTCTTATGTTAAATCACTTCATCTGTTTTTATTCTTTTTCTTTCTTACATAATTGCCAATAAAGACCTTTGCTTCCAATAAAGCACATGAGTGAAGGCATTAATACATCAAATTCATGTTATTAATTGATAGCAAGGCATGTCTGTACTATAATACATAAAATGCTGAATTTGCAAAGAACCCTTCTTATCTGGATGTAAATGCAGGTTTTTTCCCCAAAGAGGATTTGTGGGGGTGGGGGGGATCATACTTGGATAAGTTATAGTATCAGCTAGCTATGTTAAAAAATTCACTGTGCTTGCACACAATGATGTGGTCTCATTTAACTACACCTAAAAAGATAAGCAGAAATGGAATACCTTAGGCACCTAGTTATAGGATAAGTTATCAGTTGGTAAGAAAATATACTAAAATGAGTTGTTTGGCAGCTGGCAATTGATTTGTTAACTGGAAGTTAACAGGGGGATTTACTGGGAACACCTGTTGTAGAAAGGATTGACCTTGGTATATGGACATAGATATCAAATTTCTGATTTTTTTTTAAGCTGAGAATTCCCATTCAGTTTCAGATTTGCCTTGTGTGAATTAAACCCAGGATTCATCATACCATTTTCTTTTTTCTACACTGAATTTTCCTTGTAAGGTGTACATATTCTCAGTGTTTGTGCATCAAGAAGTCATCAGCGGTGGAATATTCCAAACACTTCATTGGGGAGTTGTTGTTTAGTCGCACAGTCAAGTCTGACTCTTCATGACCCCATGGACCACATCATGCCAGACCCTCCTGTCTGCTGACCTGCACTGGAGTTTGCTTAATTTCAAGTTTGTTGCCTTGATAACACTGTCTAACAATCTCTGCCATCCCCTTCTTCTTTGACCTTTAATCTTTCGCAGCATCAGGGTCTTCTCAAGTGAGTGCTCCCTTCTCATTTGGTGGCCAAAGTACTTCAGCTTCAGTATCTGGCCTTCCAGGGAACAGTCAGGGTTGATTTCTTTCAGGATTGACTGATTTGATCTTCCTGCAGTCCAGGGAACTCTCAATAGTCTTCTCCAGCACCATAATTCGAAAGAATCTATTCTTCGGCGCTCGGCCTTCCTTATAGTCCAACTCTCACAGCCATACATTACTACTGGGAATACCATTGCCTTGACCATATGGACCTTTGTTGGCAGGGTGATGTCTCCACTTTTTATTATACTGTCTAGGTTTGCCATCACTTTCCTCCCAAGGAGCAGGCATCTTTTAATTTCATGGCTGCAGTCACTATCTGCAGTGATCTTGGATCCCAGGAACATGAACTGCTTCCACAACTTTGCCTTCTATTTGCCAAGGAGTGATGGGGCTGGATGTCACGATCTTAGTTTTTTGGATGTTGAGTTTCAAGCCAACCTTTGCTCTCTCTTTAGGTCCTCTTCGCTTTCTGACATTAGAGTGGTATCGTCTGCATATCTGAGGTTCTTGATGTTTTTCCTGGCAATCTTAATACTGGCTTGTGTTTCATCCAGGCCAGCATTTTGCATGATGTTCTCTGCATATAAATTAAATAAGCAAGGTGACAGTTGTTCCATATCCAGTTTTAATTGTCGCTTCTTGACCCTTATACAGGTTTCTCAAGAGGCATGTGAGGTGGTCTGGTACTTTAAGGACTTGCCATAGTTTGTTGTGATCCACACAATCAAAGGCTTTAGCATAGTCAATGAAGCAAAAGTAGATCTTTTTCTGGTACTCTCTTGCTTTCTCCATAATCCAGCAAATGTTGGCAATTTGATCTCTAGTTCCTCTACCTCTTCGAAACCCAGCTTGTACTTCTGGCAGTTCTCTATCCATGTACTGCTGAAGCCTAGCTTATAGGATCTTGAGCATGACCTTGCTAGCGTGTGAAATGAGTGCAATTGTGTGATAGTTTGGAGATTCCTTGGTGTTTCCCTTCTTTGGGATTGGAATGTATACTGACCTTTTCCAATCCTGTGGCCACTGTTGTGTTTTCCAAATTTGCTGGCAAATTGAGTGCAGCACTTTAACAGCATCTTCTTTTAAAACTTTGAATAGCTCAGCTAGGATACCATCACCTCCACTAGCTTTGTTGTTAGTAATGCTTTCTAAGGCCCATTTGACTTCGCATTCCAGGATATCTGGCTCAAAGTCAGTGATTACACTGTTGTGGTTGACAAGGACATTGAGGTTCTTCTTGTATAGTTCTTCTGTGTATTCTTGCCATCTTTTCCTAATCTCTTCTGCTTCTGTTAGGTCCCTACCATTTTTGGCCTTTATCATGGCCAGCTTTGCATGGAATGATCCCTTGATTTCTTCAATTTTCTTGAAGAGATCTCTAGTCCTTCCCATTCTATTGTTTTCCTCTATTACTTTGCATTGTTCATTCAGGAAAGCCTCCTTATCTCTCTTTGCTGTTCTCTGGAAATCTGCATTTGGTTGGGTAAATATTTCCTTTTCAGCTTTGCCTCTTTCTTTCTTTCTTTCTTTCTTTCTTTCTTTCTTTCTTTCTTTCTTTCTTTCTTTCTTTCTTTCTTTCTTTCTTTCTTTCTTTCTTTCTTTCTTTCTTTCTTTCTTTCTTCTACTATTTGTAAAGCCTCATCAGACAGCCACTTTGCTTTCTTGCATTTCATGTTCTTTGGAATGGTGATGATTGCAGCCTCCTGTACAGTGTCATGAACCTCTGTCCATAATTCTTCAGGCACTCTATCAAATCTAGTCCCTTAAACGTATTTTTCACCTCCACTGTATATTCATCAGGGATGTGATCGAGTGAATGGCCTAGTGGTTTCCCCAACTTTCTTCAGTTTAAGTCTGAATTTTACAATGAGTAGCTCATGATGTGAGCCACAGTCAGCTCCAGGTCTTGTTTTTACTGACTGGATAGAGCTTCTCCATCTTTGACTGCAAATTATATAATCAATCTGATTTCGCCTCTTAGGTTGTTGGAAAAGGGTGTTCGCTTTGACCATCATGTTCTCTTGACAAAACTCTGTTAGCCTTTGCCCTGCTTCATTTTGTTCTCCAAGGCCAAACTTGTTGGTTATTCCGGTTAAATTTTGACTTCCTACTTTAGCATTCCAGTCTCCTATGGGGAGTAACCTCCATTAAATAGACCTGGGTAGTATTCTAAGTAAACTGTTTTAGGATGGTTTTGCTTGTCTTTTCATCCTGTATAGTCGCTAGTTTTCCCCCAGCTTTGACAGGGGGGCTTCAGAATTTCAGATTATGAAGATTCCAAATGTTTTTATTCCAGTTATATGAGGAGCCCCTCAGGATGATTATTTTTCTGACAACTGGCAAGAAATGAAATTACTTTTTTATTAAATAAACATGTTGGCAAACATGAGGTATATAAGCTTCTCCCCTTTATCATATACCCTTTCACTGGCAGGAAGTTATTCTCCTTATCCCTAAGAAGCAATAACTCCTTTTACTATTTGGCTTGAATGGGAGTTTGTTCTAATTACCTAGACCTTCTGCCAAACCCTTCTCTAGTATCCGTTGTCTGTATAAGGCTGTTCTGTAGCTTTTCTGACTAACTAAATTTCTCCCTCAGAATGATTTTAATATCTCTAAGACATCGGGGTTTCTCTTATTATCTTTGTAGAAGGACGTTCCTGACTATTGCCTGTCAGAAAACACTGACTCCCAAAAGTCCCTTCCCTCAGAAGCCAAACCCTCTAGCTACTGATTCAGACATTAGTAAGACCTCAAGGCAAAAAACCTAATTGTGAAAGACCCCTTTTCCCTCCAGATCAGCTGTTTTATTTTCTCTCTCAGTTGATGCTGGCCAGTCAGAGAGTCAGCAGAGCAGCTAATCACCTAAACTCTTCTCTCCAGGGAAGATACAAGCAGCATTTCAAAAAGCCTGCTTTTCTGTGCTGTCTATCACACCCCAACTCCACATTCCCTTGTGTGTGAGTGGCATGGTTGCACCAACATCTGGCAGTGCTGATGGCCACACTTTCCCCGGATATTCACAACTTATATCATGGACTATGTCTGTGCCATGATCTCCACAAGGCAACTTGTACCAGCTGGGTCAATTGTCCTGCAAACACTGGCCATCACAGAATCCCCAGAGACAGCAGCTGAAGGCAAGCCCATGCAGCAGGTGGACTCAACATCTTTGGGTGACAGTGTTGTTGTGATGGTGGAGAATGGGGAGGGTGTGGGAGCCAGAGGTGAGCCGCATCCTCCAAAGCCATGTGGCACAGCCACTGATGCCCTGGGTGATGCAGAGGATCCCAGCCCCTTGCCTGGGCCTTTGCTCAGCTCAGCCTATTGCCCCCACCCTCTCATCCATGTGGGCAGCAATTAAGCAGGTGTGGCTGGAAGGCTGCTGAGATTGGTGGGGTCATCAAGGAATGAAATGGCTCACAGCATCTGTAAAGGTGGCTGCCAGGCAACTAGAGGGGCTGCTTCTTTTTGCAAGGGACATTGGGGATGGACAAGTGGACATCAAGAGGCTGCTAGGGAACCTCATGGAGGTGCTTTGGGGCCCCCTACAGTGTCCAGACCTGGTGCCGCTCTTCCTCCACCTCCAATGAGGCATCCTCAGCAGCACAGCTATTCTGCTGGAAGGCGCAGCAGCATGTGAGTAGAGGGCAATTGTGACAGCACAGACTGCTCGTAGCATTTTCCCCTTCTGAGATTTGAGTGCTCACAGATCTGTGTAGGTAGGAGACTGGCTTGTGGTAATTGGTATTGCTGG
This sequence comes from Gekko gecko, assembly GCA_029375565.1. Classification (NCBI taxonomy): domain Eukaryota; kingdom Metazoa; phylum Chordata; class Lepidosauria; order Squamata; family Gekkonidae; genus Gekko; species Gekko gecko. Next base: position 146,827,555 of record JAPDNY010000003.1, on the reverse strand, counting down.
GGTCCATGCCACCATTGTTAGGTGCCTAGGAACTTGTAACAGGACTTGGAGTCCTGAAGTTGGGAGGTGTTGCCAACAGAGAGTGAGGATCCCTGCCCCTGCCCCTTTCTGCTCCTGAACTATGACAGCCACATTCCTTGGCACCCATACGTGAGGCCCCTGATTGGTTCTGGCTGCCCTGTCCATCATGGCCCAACCACCTCACCATAACACCTGCAAGGAACCCAGCAGCATGGCTTCTGGGGATGCTGACACAGTTGCGGCCACTGACACTCAGCTACTGACACTTTTTTTTTCCTGCTGGCCACTGTGCAACCTATGGGGGGAGGACTAGCAGCACCATAGTTATATTGGGGCCAGATTGTGAAGTGCAGGTGTGCCTCAGGATTGCTCTGATAGTTGACTTATTTAGTAAGTATCCATGAGAAGTTTACTTGTGAAATCCCAGGATGCCTTAATATCCTAAATTAGGTCATTTGACACAGCCAATTTGATAGTAGATTTGAGTCTGGTAGCACCTTAGAGACCACCAAGATTTTCAGGGCATAAGCTTTTGAGAGGAAAAGCTCCCTTCATCTCTAAGGTGCTATTGGACTCAAATCTAACCATTCTACTAAAGACCAATACAGATACCCCCTGAAACTAGCCAAATCAATGGTTCAATTATGAATGCAAAATTATCTGTATTTTACTTGTATCTTCCACTTGCAAGGAGAGATACATGCAAAGAACAAAATGATCTTCGTAAGATACCCTGTGAAACAGGTTTTCTGATTCGTGGTCTCTTACCCTTGCTAGTGAATCATAACTGCTAAGATCAGTCCTCATTTTTCATATTTCTAAGTTATTTAATTCACCTTGAAGCAGAGTACATACCAAATACCTATTAAGAGACCTGGACTGAGAACAGAATTTATAATAAGGATTTTTTTAACTGTCAGATATGTTGGAAATCTTAGGCCATCTGGTTTCACAATACACTTGTAGTAGATTAACTGCTTAAGAATTAATTAGCAATACATGCTAACCCTTGTGATTGTAGAACTGTTGACATTTATCTATTTGTTTTTAAAGAGTCAGTATCCAAAATAGATACCAACACAACATAAGAGTTATGGAAAGAAAATTGATACATACAGAAGTCCTAGGCAAAACAGTTGATATCTTTCATGGAATTGAAGGCACTGTGGAACGTGGATCTTTCTTATACCTGTAGTACTGTAGGACAAGTGAATACCTCAAAATAGCCATTGTTAATGATGGGATAAACAAAACAAAAAAAATCAACATTACTTAAATGTTATTCAGCTTCTTTGAGATGTCGTTAATAGATTTAAAGATAGAACAGACATATTTTGATAAATAAAGCCATAATGTTTTCCCCATTATATCCATATGTTCAGAGTCCGTTCTCACACATTTTTCCATACTCAGCCTTTGCGGTTGTGACTGGAAATAGGACTATATCTGTAAAGTCCTGCTGATTTGAGGGAGGAGACAGCCATGGCTTTCCCTACTGTTTCTCTCTCCTTCGCTCTCCTTCTTAATCTGTTTGCTGCCACCCCCACCCCCCATTGCTATAATGTGCAAGAATAGCAACAAGAGTGCACAAAAGGACCAGGAGAAAAATAGGCAGAAGAAGAATCCAAGGCTGCTCTGTCTCTCAGTATACTAGGATAGTAATCTGTGGTGCACTTTTCTCAGGTTTTCTGGGGTCCAAATCAACAATTTGTTTAGATAATGTATATGCTGCCTCTCTGGAGAACTACATGAGGTGTCTCCCCCCAAAAATCATAAAACAACCATAACATTATTAATATCTTTAAAAAGTAATTAGAACAGTATTAAGAAACTTGCATTAAGCAGCAATTGTAATACAACTAATTTTGGCACACATCGATATAATGAATTCTCAACATGGCAACATTGATTGGTTAAAGCTCCACAAAATCATAGAAGTAGCACCTATAGCTTTATGAAATGAATGCAGTAAGTGGCCATAGCTAGCTAACCACAACAGTATTCTCACCCTTTGTTTCTTTCAGGAAAAGGTAGGGAAGGAGCAGGGCCTCTTCCTGGGTTGTTTTGGCCTTTAAGGGAGGACTCATTGGGACCAGACATGAAAGCAACCACTGAACAACTTTATGCCATATGGCTTGCATGACTTACTTTGACCCAGCTGCTGGCTAATGTTCAACAGAACCCAGAAATTTCAACTCCCAACTCAGCCAAGAATTTAAAGCTGTAGTCAGGTTGGTATTCAGATCAAAGTCTGGTGGAATCCCATGAATTTTAATTTTCCGTTCATGCACTTTAAGTTCTAATATCATTGACTTACTTTTGGACCAGGCTTCATAATCACGTAGCTCCAAGATAGCTTGTTTATTATATTTCTGCTGGAGCTGAGTCTGCAACTGCTTTAATTTCTTCCCTGCTCTTAGTTAAGTTGTCTATTTTTGTTGTCATTGGAGTGATAAGACTCTTGATTTCTTCTTTTATTTCTTGTTTCAGTTCTGTAAAAAATTCTTGCATTTTTTTTTTTAATCGACCCTTTACGTTATATTTTATAGATGACAGGAAATACAGCTAGAAGTCAAACATTCCAAAACTCTTTAACTGTATGAGTCAACAGTCCTACATACACAAAAACTATTAACCCCTGCCCTAACTCTAATGAGAATTGCATACACATATTTTATCTGATAAATATTGCAGATACACAGTAAATCACCAACAAACATGGCAAAGTTAACAAACCTAGTAAACAAAAGATCAATTGAAGGATTTCAGCAGAAATGGAAAACATACTACTCATATCATGGTCAAGGTTAATAACTGATGATAAGTCTGTATTAACTGATACAAAAAGTTGCCATCTCCTGAAATAACCACAACGGCAGGGAGAAATATAGACATTATTAATGTAAAATATGTTTATACTTTTTTATATGTCACAAGCAAACAAAAGGTCTAAAACATTACTGAGCAAGTAATATATACCTAAAGAAAAGGAGTTATAAATAGTATTTTAAATTCATTATCCTGAATTGTTCATAATTGGGTATGCTTTGGTTTTATTCTAAAAAGTACATTGATATAGTGAGAAATTATTGGAATCAAATTGTAAACATATCCTATTCTTGTTCTATGTATTAAATATCAGAATTGTGTCTCCAAGAAAGGTAAAATGTAAAAACTGCTGATGATTAATGACTTTCTGATTTCTCGATACCCCCTCTTTTTTTCTTTTCTGAACCCTTTTAAATATATAATAGAATAAAATATATATTTTAAAAACCCAGTGTCTCAACATCCTATTATCCCACTGCACTATACTGTCTTTAAAAATATTCTACCAAATGGTTTCTACTTCATTTATGTGTAAATAAATAGTGGCTTATGTTTTAGATAGCATTATGATGTCATGCAAACAGCTTTCAAAAATAATTTTCTAAATTTTTTTAAAAAGGCTAAAAAGAGCAACAAGTGTTACTAAAATAGTTTGCACAGTTTTTATTTCATTCTTTCTCTCTTGGTGCAGATATTTACTATCTGATGCATCCAAATGAACTGAATGCCATCATGACCCAATCTATTCTGATGAGCACATACCCAAATTAAGACATAAGACAGCGTCATATGTAGGTTAAGCTAGTTTATGAATAGCTGATCTACATCAAATAAAACTGCCCTAACTTCTAGAGTGAATTGCTGTTAACAAGTAGATTACTACAGCTACTATGTGTTGGTTGACCCCACCCAAGTTCCAAATTTGGCCAGCATTACTGCTGTCTTTCTTTATCCAGCCTGCACATAAAGTCTTATCTCTATTTCCCAATGTGCCACTCCAATAACTAAATAATTGGTTGATGTTGCTCAGCCCCAATGGTGTCTCCTCCATGAACCACCCTACGGTTCCAAGAAATGATGGGCTATTTTAGAAATAATCCTCCATCCTTCAGTGCCACAGGCACCATTCCTGACATCATCAGTTATGGCCTACCACTAGTTAATTATATAATATCACTCCTTAAAATAATGTGAAACAGGCAAAAAGCCAAATGAATTTTCAGGAAGCTAAAAAAAAAATACACATGGACCCTAAAGGTGACCCATTCGTATCACATTATTTCATAGGATGAACAAGTTGCAGAACTCCCAGAACCTAATAGTTGCTCAAGAGACCATCCTAGATGAGGGTACCACCAGAAGAAAGGGAGCCTGAAGAACACAAATGCAGCTGAGAGTCAGCAAAATTTATCCTCCTTCCATCCATGGAAATTTTCTGGTGGATCCAAGCCTATGATTTCACATAGCATATAAACATCCTGGCTAGGGCTGCCAGACCCCCCAGCAAGGTGGGGTTTACCTTTTTTTCAGGCTTCAACCTGCCCCCTGGCCAGCTGGCTGGCAGGGAAAGCCCTGCCCCCAAGCCCCACCCCAAAGCCTGAACACCCGCAGCAACCCCGTCCCTTCTCTTTTGAGAGATTTAAATTTTGCAGAGGGGAAGGAGAGGGGCAGCTGCGGGCACATGTGGCCCCACCAGCTTGAAGCACTTAAAGGGTCCCTTTAAGCACTTCCAGCCTGCAGGGACTGGCCCCACGTGCCTGGTCTTCAAGTGGCATTCCTGCTTGGTGTTCAGGCACACTGGAGGGCCTCTCCCTCCCCTCTTGCAAGATTTAAAGGGCCCTCCACCTGGTCGGTGGGCCCTTTAAATCTTGCAGGAGGTTTGGCTGCCAGTGATTTTTCTTGGGGGCATGGCTTGAAGCAGGATGTCCCCAAGGTGACATCATCATATTAGGGACGCCCACCCCCTCTGGGAATGCCCCCCAAAGTCCCCCACTGGGGACAAGATCAGACCTGGCAACTCTAATCCTGGCTTAATCCAGGTTTGTTCCCCAGTGCCATCCTAATGTCCTTTCAAGCTAAATAAGGATTTACGTAATCCTCTCATAGCCAGATTGAACACCAGTGGGGTGTAGTATTAGACTAGAACCCTAATATTTATCTAGGGCCTCAGGACACTCCCAAAAAAGAAAAAAAAGAACAGCTGAAATCACCCCACCTTGTTTTTAGAGGCAGAGGCCTTCCCCCTGATGTTTCCTTCTGGCACTAGGATTAAGAGGTTGGCTGGTTCCCTTTAGTCACCATGGCTATTAGCTACTGATAGACCTGTCGTCCATGAATCTAATTCCTCTACATTTTCTGGCAGTGAATTTCACATTTTAATCACTCTCTGTGTAAAGAAATATTTTTTTCCCCTGTCCTGAACCTACTGACCATCAGCTTCACTGAATGCCCTCATGTTCTGGTATTTTGGGAGAGGAAGAAAAAGTTCTCTTTATCAACTCTCTCCACCCCATCCAGAATTTTACAAGCCTCCATCATGCCCCCCCTTAGTTGTCTCTTTTCTAAACTGGAAAGTCCCAGATTCTTCAGCCTGTACTCATAGGGAATGTGCTCCAACCCCTAATCATATTAGTTGCCATCACCTGTATTTTTCCCAGCTCTGCAATGCCATTTTTTGAGATATAATGACCAGAACTGTACACAGTATTCCAAATGAAGTCACACAATAGATCTATACAAGGGCATTATCATCTCTTCTTGTATATATTTGAGTTTTGGTGTCCCTCCTGGACACGCTTCCACAGCCTTTGGCCCATTGAGATGCCACTCTCACAGTCTCCCAATCCCATGGCTGCATTGGCTCACTGCGTTGGCTTGACCCTGCCCACTGAGCTGGCGGGCAGCATTTCACCCTCAGTCTGGAGGGAGCCGTTGAAGGGGATGGACGCTTCACTGAGAGAGTGGCAACCCCTTCATGGGGGAGAAGGAGGCAGACTTAGCAAGCAGCGGCAAGCAGGGAAAGCACTCACCTTTGCTGCCCCTTGCAGCCCCTCTCCCTCGGCTGCAAGGCCTGCACTGCAAAGAAGGCTGCCTAGCAGCTTTCAAAGGCTCCCCCACCTTGCTTCAGTAGTGGTGGCAGCACCAGGGAAGGTCTGGCCTAGAGGAAACGAGCTGCAGCTCCTGGAAAGCTGGACACTCTCCTGAGGAAGATACTTCTCTTGGCTCCTGTGTGAGACTAACTGTGACTAACTGTCTCCTCAGTGGCTGTTGGTAGGCAATCATACAACCAAGCTTGCTTCTGTGAGTAAAAAAACAAAGGACTTTCAGCATAACCCCCCACACACACTTGGCCACTTTTCTGTCAGAATAAATTTAACATGCCTCTCACTCCTTTTTGACTTCACCATGGCTGGCAGGCTAATGAGGTGGGCCAGTGACCATCAAACCATTCTCTTCAGCCCCCTGCTGTTTGACTGACTTTCCCCTAGGGTTGCTAATATCCAAGTGAGGCCTGGAGATCTCCCGCTGTTACAATTGATCTCCAGATGACAGAGATCAGTTCCCCTGGAGAAAATGGCTGCTTTGGAGGGTAGACCCTATGGCATTATCCCATGCTGAGTCCTTCCATCCCCCCCAATGCTGCCCTCCACAGGATCCACCCCCCAAATCTCTAGGTATTTCCCTAATCAAAGATGGCAACTGTGCTTTCTCCTCAGTGCCTGTTGCTAGGCAACCAGGTTCTGTCACTAAAAGGCCCTTTCCACACCTATTTTGGCCTTTCAGAGAAAACTCATTGGGACCAATCCTGATAGGGTTGCCAACTCTGGGTGGGAAATTCCTGGAGATTTGAGGAATGGAGTCTGGAGATGGTGAGGTTTGAGGAGGGGTGGGACCTCCGACAGGTACAACGCCATAGACTCCACCCTCCAAGCCAGCCATTCCCTAATGGGGAACTATTGTTACCAATCTCCATGTGGAGGCTGGAGATCACTCAGAATTACAACTGCTCTCTAGGAGGAAGGGGGAGGAGATGGAAAGCTGAAGTCAGGAGGCAGATAACGGTAGGTTGACGGTTGGCTGGGAGGGAGATCAGGTTGCCAACTCCAGGTTGGGAAATTCCTGGAGATTTGAGGGGTGGAGCCAGGAGTGGGTGAGGTTTGAGGAGGGCTGGGATCTCAGACAGGTACAATGCCACAGACTCCACCCTCCAAACCAGCCATTCCCTCATGGGGAACCATTGTTGCCAGTCTCCAGGGGAGGGATGAAGATCACACAGAATTACAACTGCTCTTCAGATGGCAGAGTTCAGTTCCCCTGGAGAAAATGGTGGACTCTGTGTCATTAGACCCTGCTGAGGTCACCACAGCGAATTGGCGCTGAGTGCCCAAGGCCAGGGTATTCTCCCAGAGCCTCTTTCTAGAGCTTGTTGTATTTATTTCCACAATGGGCCTTATTCCTAGTATTATAATATTAGCCATTTTATTTTCAGTTTCACCACTGCAGCATACTAGGTTGACACTTCCATTGAGCCATCTACTTTGAACCCAATATCTCCCCCCCACCACCTGCTTTTCGGTTGGGATTTTTTTGTCCCAGTATGCATCACCTTAGATGCGCAACAGATCCAAGAGAACAATTTAGCCTCTTTCCTGAGTTAATCATAAGGGCAAAGACTCATCTCCTGAACCCCAACACATATCTAAGCAAATATTCATCCATGGTGTTAATCATATCATGGTCAGCTTTTGTCACAAATATATCTTTAGCAAGGAAATGATTTCTGTGAGGAAACTAGTAGATACAATAATTTAATTTGAAATTGTCACAAGACTCCCCTAAAACAAAGGCAATTTTAGGTATATGGACTGACAGTTCAGCCACAAGATGGGTTCAGCCTCTCCTCCAGACTGACCTCTGCACCCTCACCCCAGTCCTCTGCCATAGCCTTAAGCATAGCCCCTGGATTCAGACCCAGGTGCCTGTCTCTGTCTTTCTAATCTGAGCAGCTGCTTTCTCATGGTCCCTGCCAGGACCCAAAACACACACACAGTCCCCCATTTGATTGGACCTCATACAAAAGGAATCAGAAGGGGGGGGGGCATTACTGTAACATAAGGGAATAATCTCACTAGGCTTGAGATTGTCATTATTGCATGTATGAACTGTCATTGATTAATTGATGGTTTATTCACTTTTTAGTCCAATTTACTGTTGCTTATTAGCAATTCCTTTCTTTTCAGCTCCTTCAGGGAAGGGATGTATAAGGACAAACAAGTGTATAGACAGGCCTAAGGGAACCCTTGGCTGTTGTTGTGCACATTGAATGCCATCCTCAGGTTTTTGGTAACAGCAGTAGTTATTGTGTTGGACAAGAACTGGGGAAGTTAGATTCAAAGTCCTTTTCAGTTACATATCATAACGTTGGGCCACTGACTCTAAGAATTATCATGCATACTGCCCTGAGCTCCTTGGAGGAAGGGTAGAATAAAACTGTATAGATAGAGGGCTGGATCCAGTGCATGGACTTCACAAGGTCTGTGCAAGTATCCCTGACCTTCTTCACTCTCCACCCTCCAATCAACCATTTCTGGCCCAAGGGACATTAGTTCACTTGACCACATCCACAAAGCCTTGGTTGAGCATCTGAATCAATACCTGCCCTGGACACTGAACAGAGGCCTTCAAAACTTACTTTGTACTGATGAAAAACTCACAAGAAACAAACCTAGAAACATAGCTTGGGTTTAAACCAACACTTGCTTTTAATAACATGTTTCCAGTCACAAGTGGACATCAATCCCAAGAAAGTCAGTTTAAAGGAGAAGAAATATTCAGCTTACTATTCCCCATCGTGTCCAGCCAGTAGTATAAGCCTCCAGTCCATTGACAGAATAATTTAGGGTTTTTTTGGGGTGTAGTATTGTTTGGAGGCTGTGGTAGCTCAGAGGTTAAGATGCTGAGCTGCATGATGGAGTGAACTCCCATCTCTGGTCCCAGCTCCTGCCAACTTAGAAGAAGAAGAAGAAGAGATTGGATTTATACCCTGCCCTTCACTATCAAAAGGAGTCTCAGAGCAGCTTACAAACTCTTTTCCCTTCCCCTCCCCACTACAGACACCCTGTGAGGTAGGTGGGGCTGAGAGAGCTCTGACAGAAATTGCTCTTTTTCCAGAACAGCTGTGCCAGAACTATGGCTTGCCCAAGGTCATCCAGCTGGTGCAAGTGGAGGAGTGGGGAATCAAACCCAGTTCTCCCAGATTAGAGTCTGCACACTTAACCACTACACCTAACTGGCTCAAACCTAGCAGTTAGAAAGCAAGAAATTGCAAGTAGATAAATACGTACCACTTCAGTGGGAAGGTAATAGTGCTCCATGCATTCAGTTTTAGTTTTACCAGCCACATGGCCACAGAATCATCTTCAGACAGCGCTGGCTCTTTGTCTGGGAAACAGAGATGAGCACCGCCTGCCTAGAGTCAGATTTGACTGGCTTTCAAACAAGGAAAACCTTTATCTTTACTCTTTTAGTATTGTTTTATGATGTAACAATAGGTCAGATGTTTTGTTTGATCTTTCTCCTTTCCACAATAAAATGGTTGATATGATTTTATATCTTATGAAAGCTATAACAGTAATGAAAACACTTTTTAAATTGTCTGTAAGTATAAGTTCCTATATGATAGAGGCCAAGGGAAATGACTTGCTGATATCACCTCTTTGGTGCAAGCTTTGAAAAGTTTTGTATGCTGAAGGTGGTGTAGCAATGTTTTTTTTTGTTTCAGCACCATAAAAAGTTTGCCTTTGAAACATTGAGTTTGTGTTATCAAACAGGAGCTATCAGTTTGAGTTCAACATGCATTGATACAGAACTTGCTATATGGTAGCAAATTAATAATAACTAATTTATTGTTTTTCTCAAGAGGGTCAAGAGCAAGCTTTTCAGTGCTAAAATGAAGGGAGCAGACATCCTTTTCATTGCAGGTGTGCATATGTTCAGAAATCCAGTCAGGTACTCATTATGAGTCATTCCATTGTGGAGTTTTTTGGCTTTTTTAAATTGAAAAGACTGCCAATAGCTTCAGCTTCATGACCCAATGAGCATTATGTGATGCAGAAAAAGATGAATACTTTGGAATCAGGTGTTACCTTCACTTCATCATTTTCTGACAAATGGATAGCCTAGTAATCTAGTGAGGTGAGAAAGATATCATTCAGACTTCTGGTCAGATGTTCTCCTCACATGCTGTTATGGATCTGAAGGAGATTAAAGGCCTCTGTTTAAATACTGTCTTTGTATGGTCAGAGTTCTTGCAAAGGCAAGTTTGGAGAATGTCTTTTAAGCAAACATTAGAATGATCATTCCTAAAGCAGCACACCATTCATTAGAATGGTGGGAGAGTGGCTTGCTGTGCAGCATGAATCAAATTCTTGGTTTCCCAAGCAGCTCACTGGGGATGGGGAATGGCCCTTGACATTTCTTGACACAGTTAATATGCAGGCTAGAATAAACAAATTTGGTAGTAACGCTAGCCAAATTTAGAGGCAGAGAGGAGTTCCCCCAAGTTCTGGTAGCCATTGGGATTCCTTTTAGTTTTAACTTATGCTTAAAAGTTAGGCTGGAATTTTGATGATACATAGTTTTTCTATGCTGGCCTGGATGAATCACAAGCTGGAGTTAAGATTGCTGGGGAAAAGATCAATAACCTCAGATATGCAGACGATACCACTCTGATGGCAAAAAGTGAAGAGGGCCTAAAGAGCCTCTTGCTCAGGGTGAAAGAGGAGAGCGCAAAAGTGGGCTTGAAGCTCAACATCAAAAAAACTAAGATCATGGCATCTGGCCCCATCACTCCTTGGCAAATAGAAGGGGAAGTCGTAGAAGTAGTGACAGACTTCACGTTCCAAGGATCCCAGATCACTGCAGATGGTGACTGCAGCCATGAAATTAAAAGACGCCTGCTCCTTGGGAGGAAAGTGATGGCAAACCTAAACAGCATGATAAAAAGCAGAGACATCACTTTGCCAACAAAAGTCCGCATGGTCAAAGCAATGGTATTCCCCGTAGTAATGTATGGCTGCGAGAGTTGGACTATAAGGAAGGCCGAGTGCCAAAGAATAGATTCTTTTGAACTATGGTGCTGGAGAAGACTCTTGAGAGTCCCTTGGACTGTAAGGAGATCAAATCAGTCAATCCTAAAAGAAATCAACCCTGATTGTTCCCTGGAAGGCTAGATCCTGAAGCTGAAGCTCAAATACTTTGGCCACCAAATGAGAAGGGAGCAATCACTGGAGAAGACCCTGATGCTGGGAAAGATTGAAGGTCAAAGAAGAAGGGGACGGCAAAGGATGAGATGGTTAGACAGTGTCATCGATGCAACGAACATGAAATTGAGCAAACTTCAGCGGACAGCAGAAGACAGGAGGGCCTGGCATAATCTGGTCCATGGGGTCGTGAAGAGTCGGACTCGACTGTGCAACTGAACAACAACAACAGTTTTTCTTATATACTGGTATCTGATCTCAGATTGAACCTGAGAGTCATATGATAATAATTCAACAAGTGCAGCTGTATTAGTCTCTTGCAACAAAAAATAAACAGGAGTCACGTGGCACTTTGATGTACCATAAGACTCCTCTTTAATGATCCATATAACAATATTGAAAACATTAATGATCCATATAACAATAATGTTTTCAATAGAAAAGAGAGAAAAGTGATCTAGTTGCACAATAATGTTTTCAACAGAAAAGAGAGAAAGGTGATCTAGTTGCACTAAATTCTTTGTAAGTTGACTCAAATATATCAAAATAGGATTTCCTTTGTCACCAGCTTTTATAAAAATCAGACTATTTTAATCTGCAACATCAATGAAGGAGTTTCTTTCCTTTCATCCACTATTATGCTGCTACTGATCTTAATCATTTTAGAAGAATGTAATAATTATAGAGATTAATTAGTAGTCAGAGCAATCAAGGCACAGCTCTTCAGAAAAGAAAGATGTCAAAACCAAAAGGTTGAAGGTTTCAAACAGAGAAAATGAGTTCCCAAAATCATAGTGCTTGATGGGTCAGACAGGAATATGAAAATGATTTTTTCCTGTCATTAGGAATCTTTTGTGCTGATATGAAAAAGGCAATTAGTCTTCTTCATTAGAACATCTCTTTAAGTTTGTAAAAATGCCTTAAGTGCTAATTAGGTAAAGCCCATCAAAACCAAATTAGCAACAATTAGCACTCGTGCTTATTACCAAAGAAAAGAAAAGGGGGAGCATATTTGTTGATACTTAGACTTTAAGTGGGGTGTTTTATTTGGGATGGAAGAGTATATCAAAGCTATTGCTCTGTGCGAATTCAGCAGTCACTGTCAATCCTCTTTAAAAAAAAAAAAGTTGCATGTCTCTTTCATAAATCAGAGTACCAAAACTTCAAACAGAAAATATTCTGAGCAGAAAAATACCACATATCATAATAAGAGCAGCTTGGATTTCATTTGTAGTTTGTATTTAATATCTATGCACATCGTGTAGTGCCTGCCTAAACCTAAAATTTGTTTAACGGCTGCCAATATTTGACATTGCACATACACGTGGGCCAGACTATTGAACATCAGGTTTCAGACACAGTTAGGAATGGGACAATTCCGGGTAATGCATATCCAGCACAGGAAATAGTGTGACACTCAGGTTATGCAAGTTACAATTCATGACAGGAAACCAAAATCAGGTGAATCACATATACATCTATATATGTGCATACTAGGAACATGTGTTATTTCTTCTGGGTGGGGTTGGGGGGGGTCACAATCCTAAGATCTGCCCCATATTACATAGTATATAGGCTACTGTCACACTGACTGTATCTTTACAAGGCCTGCACACCTGTGGAATTAAGCAAATTTGTGGTATGAAAAAAGAATTAGGAATTAGGAATCTTTTGTTGTTTTACTTTATTTTAATTCCACTCTCTGGGCATGGTTAAAGGTTTCTTACCAGGGCAGGAATAATAAATGGAAAACATTCATTCATTTATTCTTTGTTACAGTCATTTAACCAACCATATACACAATTTTACAATTAAAAATTCAAACTTTACAATATGCCAGATAAAAAAAACTATTAAAACTATTTAAAATTTGAAATCTAATTATTATATATTTTTCGAGACTTTAGTATTACCAAACAAAATCTAACCTTATCAGATAGAAGATAATCAAGCCTACCTTTTCAGCGAGGCCAAGGATTTTGTCTAATAATGGGGCAATAATCTTACCTTGTGCTTCCTTTCAATATGGGCAGCTGAAAAACATTTTCTCTATGGTTTCAGTATCTCTGAGCGGACATGAGCAAAGCCTTTCCTTACAGGGAATTTTCTTATATCTGCCTTCCAGTACTGCAGAAGAGAGGGCCGAACACACTGCCAAGGTAAATGCCCTTCTGAATCCATTTATTTTTAAAGATGTTAAATAGACTGCCGACTTCACAGTACATTGAAAGTTTAACAACATGTAAGCGTTTTGTAAACTAGCAATATCAGACTGGCATTCTGTGTCCACAATCCTCTGTTTAACTAGTCTCTTTGCCTGATCATACCCACAAGATAGCAGAGCATGAAGAGAGAAGCCAATCCTAACAATATGGCTCTGGACAGATTTAAGCCATTTTGATTGAAAATCGTCTCTATTTAGTAATGGAAATAACCCTTGGGAGTTATAGTGTTCCTTTAGCCAGATAGATAGATAGATAGATGATAGATAGACAGACAGACAGACAGACAGAATGCATACCCATGCTTCAACTCTTATGCTGCCTGTCTCCAGTCTTAACCTGGCATTAGGCATATACCTAGGGACTTCAAGAGATTATTTGAGTTGTTATTAATCCACCTAGATTCCAGATTTGCCATGAATACATTAGCCACACTTGGGGTAAAACAGCTGCCCATTGCCACTATAATTTCAGGCTACAACTCCTTCCTAGAGCCTTTATCAAAATATGTGTACTCATTTTTGCAACCTTTAGTGAGTAAGATCCTAGCATATCTGAAAGATACCAAGGACTTTATAACATCAATCAATCAATTTATTATGCAGTTCCGCAGGGCCTGTAAGATGGAGCTCTTCTGCCAGGCCTTCAAGTAGGGGCTGCCACTGTCACTATACCACCACTGTATTAATATCACGAGGCGTACTGGCCCGGGTATGGGGATCACAGTTATGGTGGAACTTCATTAGAGCAGAGAAAATTGTGTTTCCTGGAATGTGTAGTGTTATGGGTATTCTATTATGGATGGATATGGTCAGTTGACCATTGACTTTTAACTGTTTTATAGGTAATTGTTTATTGTTTTTAGTATTTTATGTATGGCATTTGCCTCTATGTTCGCTGCCCTTAGCCCATATTGGAAGGGCGGGATACAAGTCTAATAAATATATAAATTGCAACAGTCAACAACCAGCAGTAAAGTTTGATGATTTTTCTAAAAAAATGATAAAAAAGATAAAATTAACAGCATAATAGATCATCCCGAGTAACTATAAAACCATACTGCCCTATAGGATTTTCGATGCTTATAAGCCTGACAGAAACCTTGGCAGAAACTGAAAAGAAAGCATCTCTCCTCAAAGTTTTAAAGACCTAGTTAAATAGCAGAAACACTTGCTTGTTGGCAACAAATTGTCTGGAGTCTCTGTGAATACAAAGTTATCTCAGTTTTATTATCTGTTCACCTCATACATCCTCAGCAAGAAAGAATACTGAAGAGGGAAGTGTGTGAGGGAGGGAAGAGGGCAAGATCACCATACTACTCTTCAGCTTTCCTCCAAGACCATTTGTTAATAATAAACTCAATTTAGGTTTCCTTTCCTTTCCTCTAATAAAAGCTCTATGATACATAGATCTTGAACAGTGAATAATTAATTGAGGTTCCAGGGCTAATTAAAAACTAACAAAATACTGGCCCAACCGTCCTTAACAACCTCAAAAAAATGAAATTGATGATCCAATAAAAAAATGTAATTCATTGCTGTTGCTGTTGTTATCATCTCTATGCTAGAAGATTGAGAAAATAGCCACTTACCTTTTTAAAAAGGAATCCAGAAAGGACATGGGAAACTGCAAGCATGTTGGCTTAACATATGTCTCAGGTAAACTGATAGAATTGTCAAACAAATGGAAGAAGAATGTGTATTGCTGAAGATAAATCAGCATGGCTTTTGTAAATGGAAATCCAGCCTCACCAGACTCTTAGAATTCTTTGAGAGTGTCAATAAGCATATAGATAATGGTGACCTAGGAAATACTGTGTACTTGAACTATCAAAAGGCATTTGAAAAAGCACCTCACAAAAGGTTTCTCATTCATGCTGGGCCAAAACAAAATGTTTTACACAGGGTCATAAACTACAGAGGTGTTGGGGAAGCAAGGCTCAAGCCCTTGGGATTTCCCAGAGCAGGCAGTGCCCCCCACCTGGACTGCCAGGTAGCATCATGAAGCTGTTCAGGCTGTCAGGTTCCCAAGTTCTCTCAGTTGTGTTTGCCTTTGTAGCAACTTAACAAGTTCCTATGAAGAATGGATCACTGCCTTGATGTGGCGAGGGGGGTTGTGTGGTTCGATGAGGCTGTGGGTTATGCTGTGGAGGGCCACTCAGGATGGACAGGCCACAGCAGAGAACTCAGACCAAGTGTGATCCACTGGAGAAGGAAATGGCAACCCACTCCAATATCTTTGCCAAGAAAACCCTATGGACAATAACAAAAGGCTAAAAGATATGATGCTGGAAGATGAGCCCCCCTCAGGTCGAAAGGTGTCCAATATGCCACTGGGAAAGAGCAGAGGGCAAGTACAAGTAACCCCAGAAAGAGTGAAGCAGCTGGACCAAAGTCGAAAGGATGCTCAGCTGTGGATGTGTCTGAAAGGAAAGTCTGATGCTGCAAAGAACAATACTGCATAGGAACCTGGAATGTAAGATCTATGAATCAAGCTAAGCTTGACGTGGTCAAAAATGAGATGGCAAGATTGAACATCGACATCTTGGGAACCAGTGAACTAAAGTGAACAGGAATGGCCAAATTTAACTCAGAAGACAATTATATCTACTATGGCCAATAATCCCATAGAAAAAATGGTGTGGCCTTTATAGTCAACAAGAGAGAGCGAAAGGCAGTAATGGGATACAATTTCAAAAACGACAGAATGATCTTGATCCAAATCCAAGGCAAACCATTCAACATCACAGTAATCCAAGTCTATGCTTCAACCACTGATGCAGAAGAGGCTGAAGTGGACCAGTTCTATGAAGACCTACAACACCTCATAGAATTAACACCAAAAAAAGATGTCTTCATCATCATAGGGGACTGGAATGCTAAAGCAGGAAGTCAAAAGGTTACCGGAATAACAGACAAGTTTGGCTTTGGAGAAAAAATGAAGCAGGGCAAAGGCTAACAGAGTTTTGTCAAGAGAACATGCTAGTCAAAGCGAACACCCTTTTCCAACAACCTAAGAGGCGCCTCTACACATGGAGGGGGGAGGCATCTTCAAAAGCCTCCCCTTCCCTTCCCCAGCTGGCCTGGGTGGGGGAGCTAAGAGAGAAGGGGTTTAAAGTTTAAACGTCTTCTCATGAGAGTTGGGCCACAGAAGGAGGAAACAGGGAAGGAAAGAGAGAGAGTAGAGAGAAGGAAAGAAGGAAAGAGGGAAAGAAAGAGAAGGAAAGAAGGAGGGAAACAGGGAAAGGAGGAAAAAAGAGAAGAGAAGAAGGTGGGAAACAGGAAAAGGAGAGAAGGAAAGGAGGGAATGAAGGAAATTTGGGGGCAATTTGGCCCCATTATATCCTATGGGCCTTTGAAGTCAATGGTGAAAACATAGGGTATATTCTGGAGGCTGGAGGGGAGGGGATTTGAGGGCGAGGCTCCAAACTCACAGGGTAGCTTATGGAGCCTCTCCCCAAGATACCCACCAAGTTTCAAGAACATTGGACCAGGGGGTCCAATTCTATGGGCCCCCAAACAGGTTGCCCCTATTCCTTCCATTGTTCTCTATGGTGGGAAAAAATTAACTTGCAGCTGATGTCATGTCATGTTTTGATATCTTGAGACTTGCAGCTGTAGAGAACAGAAATGGAAGGTAAAGGAATAGCTTTTTATTTATTTTTTTGGCTCTGTGTATCTGTACATGGGAGGGGAGTAGATAAAGCAGGTGATTCTGCTGTCCTGGACCCTACTTCAACCAAACAAATGCGCTCATATTTTCAGGCCAGAGTTATCTGAGAAGCCATTATTTACTCTGGATTCTGAGATGTATTTGGAGGTTCATACTTAGTATCCAGTATGTGAGTGGTATAGTCGTTAAGAGTGTTGGTCTGAGATTAGGGAGACCAGAGTTTAATTCCCCACTTAGCCATGAAGCACACTCTGTGACCTTGGGCCAGACACACACTTTCAGCCTAACTTATGAGGAAAAGAGAGAGGAGAATGAAGTATTTCCTTTAATTAATGAATGAGATACTCAAAATATCTCAGTGAAGGAGTTAATGACATCTTTCCTCTCCTCTTACTGAATTTTCTTTCTTTGACTGAGATTCAAACTATCATGCGTGGGAAAATATATTTTTTCAAACCACATGATTAATTGTTGATGGCATATGTTTTTTAAATATAAATAATTTCATATATGTTACTAAGTGTGGGCCTGGACTATGTTCAGTCCCATGCCCCCCCTCCCAAATTAAGAAGTCTACACCCCTGCTTTCACGTATACTCAGTTGAGCCTGAACTTGTGGTGACAGACCAAGAAAAGGATTATGGGTTGGTGGATTATGGAGTGGTGGCTGAAAATACTGAGGCAGTTAGGTGGGTGAGAGAGAAGAAAGGTCGAGAAACTGCCAGGAAGAGCAACAGGGGAAGCTGAAGGCTGGGGGAGGGCAAATAAAGCAAGGTAGGTTGGTTGGTGAAAGAAACAGAAGAAAGCAGAGAAAGGGAAGAGGTGGTCAAGGCTGCTGGAGGAGTGAGAGGAAATAGTGTAGTGAGGAAGATACTGGGGAGGGGGGAATGAGATGCTTCCAAATCCCCTTGGGTCTGTTATGTTTTAATGTACACATTCAATGATTGTGTTTTTTTTAAAAAACAGACATTTTATTGAACATATTTTCTTATTTCACTTTTGTTTTGTCAGCAAACATTGGTTGCTTTCATCCAAGATCTGTGATTTTTATCAAATAAAACATTTTGTCTCTTCTAAAATTACCTGCTGCTCATAGAAGTCCAAAAAAGAACTTTCTGTGAAAGAATATCACATGCTTAGGAATGGCACAGCGTGTTCTGGGAACTGACTCTCCCACTCACCCACCCACTCCATGCATTTATCTACTTGGATAAGACTGGATATCATTTCAGGTGAAAGGTATTAACATGAAATATATTAATTTCCTAAGCTTGGGATGTGTAGAGACAAACCACCCCCCGCCACGTGTATGATATTGAAAACACATATATGAAAATCAAAACTTTCTACAGTTGGTGGTAACCTTGCCTTTTACTCAGATTCCATCCACTCTTTGATCACGACGACTTTGAAGCAATCCAGAAATGCATGCAACAATTAACAGAGCTTTAATCACTGTTATAAACCTCCTGAGAGCAGTCACTGTAATAAAATTGGCGTATTAAGGATATGAAAAAATAATTGCAGGTGCAACTAAACATGATTAATGATCAGACAACAGCTTCCACATGAAAAGAATATTAAACAGTTTTAGATGCAGGTCAGAGCCAAAATTATTATTCTATTGGCTCCTCTGTTCCCATTTCTGAAAATATAGAATAAGGGCATAACAAAATACCTTTGCAAATGAGCATTGATTCCAAGTCATATGTAACTGGACGAGCAATAGGATTCAGTGGCAAGGGAAAGGGCAGGAGATGCAGCCAAAAGGATGTCAGTGTCCTGTGCCTAATGCCAATATGTCTCCTATAAATCAGAGCCATACTCTATCCAACACAGGCAGAGGTCTAATTATCTTTTTGGCTTAATCTCATTGAACCTGGGTGTTGTGGTCCAGCTGTGAAGAGAGTAAACTGAGAAGATGAAAGATAGATAATGGCTGTAAGGAAGGTACTACTTCCCAGCATCACCCCCTTCTTGTGAAAACCCAAACGTTTCCCCATTAGCTTTTATTTTGAATTGCTTTATGAATGATGATGATGACAATGGCAATGATGATGAATTGTCACACTCAGATATTTGACTGGTAGATGGTGTTCTGCAATTCAAGATCTAGAGAAGTTCTTGGAAACAGCAGACATATCTTTGCAGGATTATTGTTGTTGTTGTTACCATCATTGCTCCATACCTTGGAACGACGACAGTAGACACCAGTATATAGGTTAAAATAAGTTTCTTAATGGCTGATCTGTATAATTAAACACTTCCTTCATCTTTAGTGGCGGTTATCACTTTTGGCAGCCTCCAAGTTGACTGCTGGGGGTGTCAGAGATAGATGGGTTCCAGAACCATTCCTAATGCCTTGCCACCCCACCTATCTCATAGCAATAGAGTCTGCTGCAGCAAGTGGATGACTTTAAATTTACTCCTTCCTTCCCTCCATCAGGGCCACTCTTCCTCCTTAATTTATTTAGTTAGGATAGCTGCATGCTGCCTCTTCAGAATTCTGCTTGAGGAAGCTTACCATTAAAACCATGTCAAAATATAAAAAATAAGCCATTAAAAACAAAACATTGGACAAAAGCAGCATAAAAAGTTGTCCATCAGAAGCACATCATTCAATAGCTTGTAAGATAAAAGCCCTAATTAATACCTGACTTTAAAAAAAAAATGTTTTGGCCTAGCCCCCAAAAGAAAATAAAGTAGGTGACAGGTGAGCCTTGAGGGGTATGGTATTCCAGAAGTGAGGCGCCACCCCAGAAAATACCATCACTATTTGCCACCTGCTTCTCTTCTGATGGCTTGGGCAAAGAGAGGAGCATTTGAAAAGCAGATATTGTGTGCAGTCAGACATGCATTTTAATCTGCTGTTGCCCCACTTCTAATTGATCCAGAATATTTTGGAACAGAGAATCAGACTCACCCCTTTAAGCATGCTTCAAAGCACTTTTATCCTGTTCTTGATTGATGCATATCAGACCCAGCAGCCAAGGAGTGTTGCTGTCAGCCATTTTTTTAAGTAGTTTCTCCCTTGGGTATGCCCACAAGTGCTGCTATGCCTCCTGGGATATGTAGTTCATGGGGCCATTTGTCCTCTGGGCATGCACACAAGCACTGATCAGCCTGCTTGGACATGTAGTCTCCCTCTCTAAACTTTTCAATTTACCCCTTCCCCAAAGCACAGGAAAAAGCTGAAGTAGAAGGGCATTTTTATTTGAAAGTTTTTATGAAGAAAACAAAGCTTAGAGCAGCCCCTGTGGGAGAGGGGGAGAGAGAGAGAGGTGCGAATATGTAGTTGAGTGCACTTCTCTAACTAGTAAAAAAAAATGGCAGCTGAAAAACAAGAGACCAGTCAGACCTGCCTGATGGTTTGGGTGTGCAACAGAGCAATCAGACAACAGGAGATTCAGTTTGAAACCAGCTCAACCCAAAAGGACTGGACTTTCACAGGTATCAAATAAACATGCAGTAAGGGGGGGGGATGGGACACAGATGACTGGGGCATGACAGACAGATGTTGCTGTCTGATCATGCATTTTAAATCCATACGGGAACAGCAACGGCAACAGATTAAACTGCACGTCTGATCAAAGCCATTAATTGACAGGCTGGATAGTATGGGAGGAAATGGTTCTTCACGTACTCCACCCCACACCATTTAGGGTCTTAAAGGTGGTGGAGAATGCCCAGGGCCCTTTACCAAGGCAACTTTTTTGCCTCCCAATCAGCCCTGTTGAAATGGTGGCACCACAGGAAGCCATAGACTTGGACCCAGTGAGGGAGTTGTAAGTCGGGGCAGTGTCAAACTCGGCCTTTGTTTGCAATGTGTTTATTTATTTATTTGATTTTTACTCCACCCTCCCTGCATAGCAGGTTCAGGATGGCTTACATAAGATTACACAACTAAAACCGATGTAGATAAATCATAACAATATAACCCTGAAAAACATTATAAAGTGCTAGTGCTTGTTAACTGTCTGGCTTTGGTATCTGTATCTCACTGCCATGTTTCATTCTAGCTGGGAATCAGGTAGGAGTGGGTGGGGTATGTGCGGAGCTGCTTTGCTGAGAGTTTTGCTGGCTTGTAACTGCATCCATGTGGGGCCTCCTCATAGTGGGAAGTATGCATGCTTGACCTTGAGTACCAGACACTGCTAGATAATGTAATCATAGGCTTGCAGGTGCTGGGGGAGCAAAGCACCGTAGATTTTGGCAGGCTGGATGTATTAGTGTAATTGGAATGGTCATTGGGGGGGCTGTTTGAATTATGTATAATGTGAGAACTGCCACAAAGGGAGCCACTTCTGACACAGATTCCTCTATGCTTGAAACTTCTTTACCTCTCAATAAACAAATCACTGCCAAGAGAGCATTGTTGAGAGTGAGTTCCTTCAAGACATGACATAGTGTCAGAACTCCATTTCCCTCAACCCAGAGCACCGCAACTGTGATGAGCTCGGGAGGCGAGGGAGATGACCCTAAGATTCCTCCGAAGCCACCCAACTCCAAGGAAGGCCCTGGTAAACCTGCAAAGGGG
Source organism: Gekko gecko (assembly GCA_029375565.1). NCBI lineage: Eukaryota > Metazoa > Chordata > Lepidosauria > Squamata > Gekkonidae > Gekko > Gekko gecko. Next base: position 146,806,013 of record JAPDNY010000003.1, on the reverse strand, counting down.
CCTAAGGTGAAAGATGTGAAACAGAAGCAGCCATGGTTTGACTTGGGATAGTGGGACACTCCAGCAGGGCCAGCCCTAGGGTTTTTTGTGCCCTAGGCAGGACTACCTTCTGCCCCCCCTGTGCGTGCCCATCAGTTATGGGGTTGCCAACCTCCAGGCAGGGCCTGGAGAGAAGGAAGTGCAGCTGCCTATGTTTTCCCTTCTGCTGGCTCCCTTGCTAGCCAAAGGCCCCTTTTCAGGAGGAAGGGGAAAGGAAGGATACACCTACACTTTTCTCTAAGGCCCCCAAAGAACCTCTTTTATACACTGATGGCTTCTGTTAGGATTGGGTTCACTACACTGCCTCAAGGGGTGCCACGGTTCACCCGAAGCCCAGACAGCAGCAGTACACGTGCTATAGAAGTGAGGGGGAACAGACAACACTACCCCTGAGCAAGCGCAGAGTGCATCCCCACCACCACGTCAAACTGTGGCGAAAACGGCTGCCAGGCCCTGTTGCTTCCAATCTGAGACCAGCCTGAGCATCCACACCTCTCTGCCTACAGCCCCGCGGGCTCCTTCCTTGCAGGCACTTGGAACGTGCTCAGAGATACCTTCTCCAGTAGACCTGCTCCAGCCTTCGGAGGCTCCAGGTCTGGTTGCTGCCTTGGTTGAGCTCAGAGCGCTGCTGCAGCTCGGTGCTCAGCTCGCTGTCTGCCCCGCTGGCCAAGGCGGGCTCTGCGGTGGGGGGAACTGGCGGCTTGGGCTCCGGCTCAGCCGCCGCTGCCTCCTCACCATTGTGCTCCCCGACCTAGAGGTGATGGCTCAGCTTGCTGGCCAGATCGTTATTAGCCATCGGCTGCATGCAAGATGATGATCCGACGGTGGTAGCAGCACCACCAGCAGCAGCTGCTGCGATAGCCAAGCCCGCCAAGCCCAACTGCCTCTCCCAGCTGAGCTGCCGCCAGCCCCGCCCAGGCCTTGGAGTGGCAGTGCTGGGCAGGTGTGCACTGGGATGCCCAGGCCAGGGGAGGAGGAGAAGGAGGAAGCCCTGCAAACTGGCAGCCCTTTTACAACCCCCCCGGGGCTTCCTTGAGAGTCGACGCACAGGGGGATCAGTGCCCCTGGTCAGATGCCTGCCTCGGCCTGCCTGCTGGCTGGGCCCACCTCAGCCTCACTGCGTACCCACTGGCCCCCCACCCCCTGCCCCGCCGCAACTGGCTATCCGCCCAGAAGCAGAACCCAGCGAGGGGGGAAGAGGCTGCAGCAGGCATCGTCGTTCGGGGCATTTTCTCCTGCGCCGGCTGGGGCGCTCTTCCCTGGCGGGGAGGCGGCAGTGGCAGCAGGGGGGCTTTGGGGGGGCAGGGCACAATTTAGCGACCCTGTGGGCCAGTGTGCTCTAGGCAAGCGCCTAGCTCACCTAGTGGGTGAGCCGGCCCTGCACTCCAGACTGGGTTACCCCTTCAGTGGGGGCCATGGGTGTCTGGCAATGGCAATCAGAGGGGGACTGTCATCGGGTCTCCAGGCTCTTCCACAATGACCACAAGTGCTTATTGGTCATGAGAGCCAAAGCTGAGAGACGCCATCTGGAAGAGACAGAAATCGAACATGTTTGACAGGATCTGCAGGTGGAGATCACAGAGCTGTGCAGGAACATCCAGGCCATCTGGGATGTGCTGCAGCAGGAGCTTCATGGCTTAAGGCTGCAAGCAGGAGGAGATGATGCCCAGGTGACCCCCCTTGGGGTGGTGAGCCCCCTCTGGAAGAATTACACCATCTACGTCCTGGCCCTGTGGCCCCTCGAGATGCACTTGAAGCCACTTTTGATGGGGAAGCTGGCATTCTTTGTGCTCTAGGTCCAGAAGTTCCTGAGGGAGTGGGGTCACACCTTCACATCAGATGAGCACTGGATAGATTATCTGGGGTCATGGCTGTGAGACCCTATAGCAGACTGGTTTGTGCGACTGTAAAATGTGGGGGGCCTGGATGCTTTTATGAGGGCCCTCCACCAACAATATGAAGACCCACTAGAGCTGGAACAAGCCAGGACCTGCTTCCGGGGTTTGAAGCAGGGCAGTCAGTCAGAGAGTTCTCTGATGAATTCAAGTCATATGCAGCCAAACTGCAGGGCTGGCTGGAGGAAGTGCTCATTGAGTTCTACCAGGTGGGCCTGAACCTCTCCATCCTTGACAAGGCACTAGCCCAAGAAAACCCTTTAACCCTGAATGGTTGGATTCAGGTGGCATGTGAGGTGGAGAATTGCTGCAACCTTTTGAAGATGTACCACCCCAAGTCAGTGGCAAAGGCACCGAATGGGGAGGTGAAGGCACAGCGAGGTTGGCTCCTGGGGTCTGGGAGTAACCAAGAGCAGAGAATGTGGTGGGGTCTGTGCCTAATGTGTGGAGCCCCTGGTCATTTTGCCACCAATTGTACATGTGAAAGGAGTCCCACTGGAGCCAAGAAAGAGGAACACAAGGGGACAGAGAAAAGGGCTAAACTGCCAGGGGGTCATCCCAAGCTGCTGAGAGCCCTGTAGTTGAGAGGGAGAGAGGATTTGGAAAGCATCTCATCCAGCAAGGAGGAAACTCAACAGTCGGCAGGAAAAGGCCAGGACCTGCTGTGAAGGGCACTAAAAGGCAGGTCCGAGATTCTCTCATGCCAGAAACAGTGAGAATCTCTTCTCCCCTATTTTATATGATGGTGACTGTGGCTAATCCCCCCCCCTCCACACTCACATTCGGGTGTGAGCTCTCATTGACTCAGGGTATACCCAAGACCTGATCAGCCCGGCCTTGGAGACAGGACTGGGGGCCAAGTTGCAAGAATTGAAGGAGCCCCTGGTTTTCTCCCAGATGGATGGGACACCTATGAAGGGGGACCCCTGCATGCACCACATGGCTCACTTAGCAGTGGGAGTGGGCTCCCATTGGGAGTTGCGATCTTTCATTGTGAACCCCTTGGCTAAGTTCCTGATGGTACTGGGGAGCCCCTGGCTCAGAGCACATGACCCTGTTATCCAGTGGAATGTAGGAACCCTGCAGTTTCTAGACCCCTGCTGCAAGGCACATAGCTGGAACCCAGAGTGTGTGTGTGGGGGGGAGAATCGCAATCAGTGCCAGTGCAGGTATGCTTGGCCAGGGAAGAGCTAAACCAAATCCCCCCTGATTATAGAGACTTGGCCAAGGTATTCAAAGAGGGAGAGGCGAATGAACTTCCCCCTCACAGGAACACTGACTGTGCTATTGAAATCTTGCCTAACCACAAAATGCCCAAGGAGAAGCTATATTCCATGAGTTTGGTGGAGAAGGACGAGATGTGGAAGTTTATTGATAAGAATCTGGCCCGGGGGTTCATCCAAGTGGTGGCTTCACCATTTGCTGCTCGTGTACTATTCTGAAAGAAAAAGGATAGAGGGTTGAGACTGTATACAGACTACTGGGGTCTGAATGCCGTGTCAATGTCCAATAACTTCCCCCTTCCTCTAATAAAGGATTTGTTGACAGAGGTTGCTCAAGGCCGCATTTTCACTAAGTTGAATTTGAGAGATGCTTACTTTCGGGTACACATCCAGGAGGGGGATGAATGTAAGACAGCCTTCAATACCCTGCTTGGCCAATTCAAATATTTAGTAATGCTGTTTGGGCTTTCAGGAGCCCCTGGAGTGTTCATGAACTTGAAGTGTTGCACAAATATTTGTTCAAGGGAATCCTTGTTTATCTAGATGATATCTAGATCTATACTACAAATAAAGACTCACATGTGTGGCTAGTCAGAGAAGTGCAGAAAGCTCTACCAGAACCAATTGTTTGTAAAGCTGTCAAAGTGCAAGTTCCATAAGGAAGAGCTGGACTTTCTAGGGTACCAAATTTCTGGGAAGGGACTGGACATGGACCCCCACAAAATCAAAGATTTATTAGGGAGGGATCCCCTCAAACCTGGAAAAAATTGCAAGCATTCCTCAGGTTCACAAATTTCTATTGTCCTTTCATTCCAAATTTCAGCCAGGGAGCCCTATCCCTTACAGACTTGTTGAAAACAAAAGAGAAGGGTGAGAGTGGGCATCCTAGTCTAGTTCCTTTTTGTATTTCAATATTTCGTGGATAGAAAAAAGAACCCTTACTTGTCGCTTGGTATAGATTGCTCTAAGCATTGTAAAAAAAGTCTTTGCCACAATGAGAAGATAATAGTTGTTGCAACATAAAGTTCCAGCTGACATTGTCAAATGCTTTTTCAGCATAGAGAAAGATCAAAGCCAACTGTTTCTCTGGATGTGCTTCAAAATATTCAGTTTACATTCAATATAGTCCTTACGTTATTTCTTAGTTGTCTTTTTGGTAAGAAACCTGCTTGATCTTGATGAATTATTTGTATCAAGACTCTTTTCAATCTTGCAGCCAAAATAGAAGCATAAATTTTATAGTCCACATTTAAAAGTTAAATTGGCCTATAATTTTTAATTTATTTTTCATCTGTATTTTGTTTATGTATCAAGGTTATTAAGGCTTAATTCCAAGTTTCTGGTATTTTGCCTTCAATTGTTACGTTTTGTATTACATGTTTTAAAGGTAATATCAATTGATCTTCAAAGGTTTGGTAGAATTCTGCCGGAAGGCCATCAGAGCCTGGAGCTTTCCCTTTTTTCTGTTTTTTAATGCTTCTGTCAGTTCAGAAAAAGTTATTGGTTCATTTAAGATTTTCCTTTGTTCCTCAGTAAACTTCATTGAATTGTGTTTTTCTAGAAAATCTTTAATTTCATCTTGTTTACCTTCTCTTTTTTGATATAACTTGTCATAGAAAGCTTCAATAATCCTTTTTAGATCTTTAGGCATGTTTTTCTCTTCTCCTTCATCATCTCTCAGAAATGTTATATTTCTTTTTTCTTTCTCTTTCCATAGCTTATATGCTAACCATCTAGTTGGTTTATTAGCATCTCAGGATGTAGGTGTCCTTTCACATATGTAATTATGCCTCTTTTCTTTATCAGAAGAGAAAAAAGTATTTCCAAAGTTTTTAATTTCCAAATATTGTTGAGCTATTTTATATGAGTCTCTTGTAGGGATATAACATCCAGTTTCATCTTTTTTAATTGCTGGAATATCTGTCTTCTTTTTTGAGGTACATTCAATTTGTTAACATTTATTGAGATTATCTTCATTTTTCTATCCATCTTGAAGTTCTGTGTTTGTATCATCTTTACTCTTGTGTTGAAGTCTTGTAACCATTTGTGATACTGGAATCTTTACTGCGTTCCTGGTTTTTATAGTTTTCCTAGTTGTCCCTGAAGCTCCTTGTACATCCTGGTCTTCCTCTTCCATCATCTCTGGCTCCTCCTCCTCAGTTATCAGCTATTCTCTATCAGTTTTTAGGATGTCTTCTGCTTTAAACACTGAGTTGATTCTATATCTTTTCCCCTTAAAGGTAAAGAAGATGCCTTCTGGGAGTAGCCATCTATATGTGATCTCATTTTTCCTCAGAATGCTTAAGTCCATGTATTCTTTCCTTTTTTCTCTCATTCTCCATGGGATTTCTTTCAACACTTTTATCTCTGTATCTTATATTTGGAGTGGAGTTGTACAGAAAAAGCCTCTTTTTCTGAAACTATCCCTGCCAGGGCCAAATGGCCTTAGTTGCTAACACTTCGGTGTGACTTTTGTCACCTGCATAGATGGCCGGCCAGATGGCCAAGCCTCATATCCATATGCAAGACACTTTGACACCTTTGCTGGGATAGAGAGACATACAGATGCTTCCCAAGCCTGAAAGAAGTAGGCCCAGCACTTCAAAAAACATTTCTAAGCATCCTAATGAAACCCCCAAAATCATATGTATTTATGTTTGTTTATTGTGTTTTTGTTTGTTTGACTATAAAAATAAAAAATGGGGAAAAAAGAAAACAAAAGGGAAAGGGCCGAACAAAACAGGGCTGTAAACTACTGTTGACCCTGGAGTGCCAGCAGGCTTTTGACTAACTAAAGGCTCTGTTCACCTCTGAACCAATTTTAAGCCATACAGATGAAAATAAGCCCTTTGAGGTGCAAGTGGACTCCTCAGATGTGCCAATGGGGGGAAATATCGCAACGGAGGAGGACACGAAACTGCACCCCCTCGCCTATGTGTCAAAAATATTTTCTGACACTGAGGGAAATGGGGCTGTTTTGGACAAAGAAGCCACTGCCATTAAATTGGAGACATTGGTGGGAAGGAGCCAGAGTACCATTTGAGGTCTGGACTGCCCATAAAAACCTAGAGGCTTTATGCATGCACCCCCCCCCCGGTGCTTTAACACTAAGCAGTTGCATTGGGAGGAATTCTTCTCCAAGTTCCAGTTTACACTCAAGCACCTTTCAGGAAAGTCTAATTTTCTAGCCAATGCAGTCTCATGCCTCCCTCACCACGCCAGTCAGAGGGAAGACATCATTGACTCTATGTTCACCCCCACACAATTGGGGGTGGCAGTGCTCATGCAGAGTCAAGCCAAGGAAGAGGGGGCTTCAGTCCCGAGCCTTGGGTGGAAAAATTTAAAGCAGTCTTCAGTGAAGCCACTAAGGAGAAGGTGGAAAAGAAGGGTACTCTCATTCAAGGAAGGAATGGGTGCTGGTATTGCCAGCATAGGTTGTTCATGCCTAGTTCTCTGCATGGAGAAATTTTGAAACTGGGGCATGATAATAAACTGGCTGGCCATTATGGGTATTTAAAAACTTAACACCTCATACAAAGACCATTTTGGTGGCTGTGCATGTGGGCTGACATCTCTCAATATGTAGCTTCCTGCCAATGACAGGTTGGGAAAACCCCTGGATTGTTGCAACCTCTCAAAACTCCCAAGAGGCCTTGGTCGGTCATTTCTATGGATTTCATAACAGATTTACCACCAGGCAAGGGGAGGACAGTGATTTGGGTGGTGGTTGATCTTTTCTCAAAGCAAGCCCATTTCATCCCCTGTAAGCAGTTACCCTCTGCCAAAAAGCTGGCACAATTATTCATGCTTCACATTGTGAGACTGCACTCCATGCCCAGAAAGATCATCTCAGACAGGGGGTCCCAATTTGTGGTTGCTTTATTTTTTATTTAGTTATGCATTTGTCAGATTTATACTCCACCCTCCCAGCCAAAGCTTTTTGGAGGGAACTGCTAAAACTCCTGGGAGTTGAGCAAGGACTCAGTAGTGCTTACCACTCAGAGACAGATGGCCAAACTGAGTGAACCAAACAAGTTCTGCAGCAGTTCTTGAGATGTTTTGTTAACTATCAACAGAATAACTGGCTAGACTTGCTCGCATATGCAGAATATAGCTACAATAACTCTGTTCATAGCTCCATGGGAGCCACCCCATTCAAAGTGGTACATGGGTATGAAGAGACCCCCCTACCTACACTTGTGGGGGAATTCACTGGGCCTGGGAACCTGCAAGCCTGGTGGTCAGAGTTACCCAAACTATGGGCTTTTATTCAACAGACTCTAGCCAAGGCAAAAGAGGATTATAAAGCCCAGGTGGATAAAAATACAGCCCTGGAATGGGACATTAATCCTAGGGACTGTGTTACATCTCCACTAAAAACTTGAGGGGTTACAGCCTGGGAAGAAACTGAGTTGAAAATACGTTGGGCCTTTTAAGGTGGTATGAGTCATTAACAGAGTGGCTGTGGAACTGGACTTGCCAAAAAATTTATGCCACATTCATCCTGTATTCCATTTCAGTCTGCTGGAGAAGGACCCTGGACCCTCAAGATGGAGACCTCGACCTCCAGCTCCAACTCCCCTGAAGGTGGATGGGGAACTCCACCAAGTGGTGGAAGAGGTTTTGGACTCTAAGATAAAACAGGGCCACCTATATTACCTAATCAAGTGGTGAGACTTTGACACTAGTCACAATGAATGGGTCAAAAGTGATCACATCAAGCTTCGAGATTAGTTCAAAAATTCCATAGAAGCCTGTATAGGAAAAGGCTTTCCTGATTCATTCCTGCAAGGCCCAAATGGCCTAGCTGCTGACATCTCCATGTGACTTTTGTCACCTGCAACAGATGGTATGCCAGATGCCAAGCCTGATATCCAGATACAAAGCCACATTGACACCTTTGCTGGGAAGAAACAGATATTCAGGCCTCTTCTCAGGCTGGGGGGACACAGATGTCCCATGCATTTACACATCAAAGCTCAAGTAGACGTGCCTTTAGTCGTGTCAGCAATGTCTACCCATCCCCTTGTGATTGGTTAAATGGCCATATTCAATTATGACGAGAGAGGGAAGGAATTGTGATCACCCTATGAGAAATGGGACAGAGTTGAGAGTGAGTCCCTTTTGGATTACAAACCTGCAACATGGAATTTTACTAGTGGACAGTGAAGCTGGACTTAACTGCCCGCAGCAACCATGTGTTTCATCCTGATGATTCCCTGATTCCACAAATGAAGGACTGGTAACTATGAATACTTTTCTGTCTAGTTAGAGCTGAACTAGCTATAGATATTCTTTATTTTCCTACCTTTACAAGTCTGATTATATGCCTGCATTGTACTAAATAAAGATAGTATCAATTAATATTATCTGAGTTTGAGTCCTGTATTGCAACTGAGTTCTAAGCCTAGATCTCAGTGCCTAAGCTGTTCGCCTAAAAGGCTACCACTGTGTGTTAATTAATTATTTGCAGCTCTGGCACAGAGCTGGTAAACTTGCTAAGTCCTCTAGACCAGGCAGGAGCTTAGATCTCTTCTCCTGAGCCTTGGTGAGGGCCCTGATATAAGAGATCTTGGTGGCAGAATACTGATTTAAGAGTTCCTGAAGCATATGGGATTTTGATATCTCTCATTCCTGGAGGGGATTGAGAGAGGAGTAAGATCCTGTACATGCTGGCAGAGTTCAGGAGTTGTGCTTCTCTTATTCCCTGGACTGGGGGTGAGGGGGTTCAAAAACCTGTACAAACCCATCCCCACAAACAGAATGTCAAACCTGGCCTTTGTTTGCCATGTGTTTGTTAACTGTCTGGCTTTGGTATCTGTATCTCACTGCCTCATTTCATTCTAGCTGGGAATTGGGGTGGAGTGTGTGGGGTGCTTGTGTGAAGCTGCTTTGCTGAGAGTTGCACTGCTTTGTAACTGTATCATTGCAGGGCCTCCTCATAGTGGGAAGTATGCATGCTTGGCCTTGAGTACCAGACACTGCTAGATACTATAACAATACATGATATACCATCTGTATCAGCGAAAGGACTTGGAAGCCCTACTAACCAAATTCCTACTTTAAAAGAATTAACAAGGAACCCTATAGAGTTGGAAATGGTTAAAGAAGACCATCAAGAACTTTTATACAATGAGCTGATTAAACCGGTTATAGAAAGAGCAGGGCGTCATACAAGGAAACTTGGTAGATGTAGTAGCAGTAAAAGCCTGAAAACTTGTACTCTGAAATTTAGATAGGAAGAATTGGAAGTAAAACTTTATATAAAGAGATAAGACATTTAAACATGGTTGTTAAAAAAATATGTTACAGAAAATTAAGAAAAGAACCAAGCAATATGACTTGTTTAGAATAGTTTTTCTTTGTGCGTAATGGAGAAAACTAGGTACAGTATAAAGTACTTTACAATAGAATGATGGGAAGATGAATGATAACTCTAATTTGGAAATTTTCTGCCTTTGCCTGCTTCTGGTTTATTTATATTTTTTTCTCTTTTTGGATGTTCTTAAACATGAACTTAATTAGCTTTTAGTTGGATAGTAAAAATAATATTAGTATAAATAACCTGTAAGACTGTAAGAAAGTAGAAAATACAAGGTTATTTGAATAAAATGTTACAGCTACATACCAAGCAATGTTTAAAAAATAATAAGTAAGAAAAAATATTGTTTTACTAAATTAACAAATATAAATTGTATGGGAGTAGAAAATATGAGATTATCTGAATAAGACTCTACAGATACTTGTTGAGCAGTTGTTAAAGGAGAATAGGTAAGACAATAAATATGGTTTTGGTATGGTAATAAATATAGTTTCTAGCAAGGCTAAAAATAAATTTACCTGCTAAAATTTCTTGTAAATATTGTTAGGAGTTTAGGTTTACAAAGCAATTAGATGGACTGGAAATAATAGAATGAAATGGTTAAGTTTTGATTTGCCAAATTGAAAATGCTTTTCTGACAAATTAGGTAATTAGATGTCAACCTAACTGAATGAACTTTATTTGAAATACACATTGAGGCGTGATCTATTGTGTAAAGATGGGAAAATTTAGACTGAATTTGTTATGTCTGAGCACTTTGATGTAGATAAGATAAGATGAAGTGTCTCTTTCCTTTTATGTTTTATGTTTAAATATATATAACAATATATATAACAATAGGCTTGCAAGTGCTGGGGAGGGGTAGCGAAGCACCATAGATTTTGGCGGGCTGGATGTATGGGTGTGATTGGACAGGACACTGTGGGGGCTGTTTGAATGATGTATAATATGAGAACAGGCAGTAAGGGAGCCAGTTCCAACACAGACTCGTCTATGCTTGAAACCTCTTTACCTCTCAATAAACAAATCACTGCCAAGAGATGTTGTTGGGAGTGAGTTCCTTATGTATCCTAGCCTGCACACAAAACTGTACTGAGCAGTGCCAAGCCTTAACTCCCTCCCCACATACATTATAGAAGTTAGGCTGAGGTGATGTTCCAAGAGAGTTTCCTCCATTCCCACTGATCTCATAGCCAATGAAAAAAAATTCCTTTATCCTTAAATTCTTCATGATGCTAGCCAATTATCTTTACATGTACCAAAGTAGCCCACACAATCCCTGCCAGCAGATGGCTAGAGTAGTTTAAGATTGTTTACATCATTTGCTGACAATAAAGTGAAGCAGGCTCTGATGCAGGTCAGCCGAAACAATATGTCCTCCTCTATAGAACAGGGAACTTTTCATCCCTATAGAGGTGTGACAGTGAGAACCTGATACCCTAGAAGGCAATATATCCATCATCATCTGAAATCACCTCTGCAAGACCCAGTTAACAATGTATCTTGCTAAATCTTATTTTCAGGATTGACAGCCTCTCACTCAGATGATGTTAATCTCTGAATAACATTCCCTAACCAGCTCCAAGCTGTAGTTGGCCTACAGGCTAAATGCTATGTCCATGGTGTGCCAGAACATTCTCACCCAAGTGGAGGACAAGGAATAGAAGTTGCCAGCATCATCTCAAAATTGGCAGAAGGAAAGCAACTGTTATTTCAATTTATCCCATGCTTTCAAAACATTCAGTCCCAGGAATTGAGCTGATGCCCCCACTGGAATAAGTGCTATAGCAAACCAAAACACAAGGGGAAAAAAACTAACTTTACAAAGCAACAATGTTGGTTACCCAAAGATTGGGGGTGAGAAAAAAATATTTTGAAAAATAAATTAAACAATATATATATATTTATTATGAAGTGCACTAAAACTATACTTTAAAAAACATTGCCACAATCCACCCTTAAAGTGGCAAATATTTGAACTAAGAAGTCCTGAGTCTAATGTTAATGCCAAGGCAGGCTGATTATAAGGCATTCTAGATATCCTGTGTGGCAAAAGAATTGGGTTGTATGAGGGCTATCTTAAACTTTTAAGCACACACATCTAAGGAATGCATGTTTAACAATTCTTTCTGACCATATCATAACTCTCAGACTATGCATATATGTATAAACCTTTAACTGCTTAGGCACTAATGCATGTTTATATGTTATAGTGTGCATGTATATGAAACATTTTGACCACAGAGGAAGGCCTTGGAGGCCAAAACGTGTTTGGTCCTGTTTTAACATGGTTCGAGGTTGTCAGCTTAAATATATTGAAATATTGGTACTGTTTTATTGGTTCAAGGTTCTTAACCTAGGAATATTAAAATGTATCAGGTTGTATAGATTCAGGACTTCTTAGTTCAAATATTTGCCAGTTCAATGACAGATTGTGCCAACGTTTTTAAAGTATAGTTTTAGTGCACTATGTAGTAAATACATATATTTTGTTTATTTATTCATCAGTGCTATAGCAGTCATTTTCCCATGAAGCAAAGGTGATTCAGTGGCCAAAATAGGCACCCAAACACCTTTTTAAAAAGGAAAAACTATTATTAAAGGCCAGAGCAGTAGAACCTCATGATCAAATGTATATATTTTAGATTTTGATTTCCACTTACTGATCATTTTCATCTGCAGTTCTAAACGCTGCACTTAGCCACATCAGAGACTGCTCCTGTCTTGAAAGGGAAGGTCCAAGGATAAAGAAAAAGAAAAAAAATGGGCTGTAGCCAGCAATTTGCCAACAGAACAAAAAGGAAAAAATGCCAGGTGATATTTGATTTTATTATTATTGTACAAAGTCCCTGTGCGTTTTGCTATGCAGGCTTCACTAGGGGGAATCAGAGCATTCAACCAGTGCTGGAATTCTCCTCAGCAAGAACTTTATTGCTGTGGACAGTTCTGGCACTAGGTGAATGCTCTGATTCCTCCTGATGAAGCCAGCACGGTGAAATGTGTAGGGACTATGTACAATAATAAATCAATCAACTATCACCTGGCCTTTCCCCCTTTTTGTTCTGTTAAAAGAGAGGGTACCATAATCCCTGACTGATAGCCCAGTCCTCCCTAAGGATCACAAATCAGATGTTTGATATCATGGTTGATGCTTTATATGATGTGTAAATCCCACAATCTTGAGGCTTAATGTGCCAAAATGGTAGCTACATTATATAATTCAGGCCCATTCTGCATCTAGCATTTGCTCCGCTGTCTTATCAAACCCACGATGGAACAGAAATCCCCCTCTGCATTGCATGCCTCTCTCACTTTGGTTGATTGTCGGATTTTATGGCAGTGTCCAAACTGCATGCCCCTTTCACTTCATTCGATCTCTTGGTTTTATGGTAGCCATCTGCATAGATTTATGGCCATTTTATGGCCATTCAGGGGTGACTCTGCAGTCAGCATGGCACTGGCTTGGGGTATTTGAATGTAGTTTTGAGCTGCATCTTTTTCTGTTCCAATGTGGGTTTAGTAAAACACCAGAGCAAATGCTAGATGCAGATTGGGCCTTCTGATTGGTGGGCCAGAATTTGTGACCGCAACTTTATGCTGACCCAGTTTGTGAAACCTCCTCCCATGGAGGGCTGAACTCATTGAAATTATCATTATGCAAAGCCTACTTAGGTGTCAGTGCTAAGCTGATGATCATAACTGATAGTAGGCATCATTACAAACACCACCACCTACACTTCACATGATGCATTAATGGTCACACAAAGACAACTAAGGCTCATTGGATGGCCCTCAGTAACAGGGGACTAATTCTGGCACCTAAGATCCAAAGGAGGGTAAACACTAAATATGGTGATTCATAACAAATTCCCTCCAAGCATACGTCTCTACTTAAAATACTCAACAACTAAGACTAGGGATGGGCATGAACCAGAACAATGTGGTTTGGTTTGTAATCCGTGGCTGAACCGCAAACCAAACCATGAATCGAACCAGGAGGCTTGTACATGAACTGAACCAGTTTTTGTGGTTCATTGTCCTGCAAACTGCATGAATCAGTTTGATTTATAAATGAGCCTCTTGGTTTGGTTTGTTGTTTGGTTTGTGGATTATGTCATGTGAATCCCATTTTCTTAATGAATGAACTCAATGTTTGATGCCTTACCAAGTTTTTTGGCAGCACGGAGAGCCAGTTGGGTGTAGTGGTTAGGAATGCAGACTCTAATTTGGGAGAACCAGGTTTGATTCCCCACTCCTCTACATGCAACTGCTGGTGTTACCTTGGGTCAGTTACAAGTTGTTTCAGAGCTATTATCCCATGAGCAGTTCTCGAAGTGCTCTCTCAGCCCCACCTACCTCACAGGGTGTCTGTTGTGAGGAGGGGAAGGGAAAGATTGTAAGCTACTCTGAGACTCCTTTGGGTAGTGAAGGGTGCAGTATAAATCCAGTCTCTTCCTCCTCCTCTTTCTTTACAGAATACTTTAAAGTCCAACCGCACAAGACACTTGAGCTGAAGAAATTGGAGACATAGGAAGAATATAGGAATATCCTTTACATGAATTGTGATCTAATAGGGGACTGAGTGATTTGGGGATTTTGTATGCATAATAAATTTGTGAAATGCACTTTAAGGGTAATTTGCAATTGATATTTCCAGTTCTTGTCCATCATTAAGTGGTTTATTTCAAAGTTTAGAAATTTATTTATAGAGTGTAATTTCTAGTAATTATATCATGGTATTGTGTGTGATTTGAAACAGCTGAGTGGCAGGGAGTTGGTTTTGAGGCTTTCTGCTCCATCCACAAATCACAATGAACCACTCTAAAAGTTCATGGAAGTTTGTGATGGTGAACCCATTACAAATGTCTGTTTGTGAACCATGAACAGGGCAAAATTCATCATAAATTTTGCTTCATGGTTTGGTTCATGCTCATCCCTACCTAAGACTAGGCTGTCACTATTCCCACTAACAAAGAATTAGCACACGTTTATGTGGACCATGGAAAGATCATTTCCCCAGCCTAAAGGCTACTTCTTTGGCCCTGAATTATTCACATATTTCTTGTTGGCCTCTTAACAGTCATTGCCATTTGGTCCATAGCCTCCTCCAGTGCTAATATCCTTATACTAGAACATTGCTTCCCGTCATCTTTGTTCTCAGCAGATGGTTCCTAAGTGAATCAACTTGTTATGGATTGCTGATCAAGCAATACCATAGGTTATCTTATTAGCCCTGTAGCCCCAAGAGCAAGCACAGCACCAAGACCACGGTCACTGGTGCAAAACCACACAGACCACCCACCATCCTAATGGTGTTGCATGACCATCTCAGCAAGTGCCAGGATATGCAGGGAGCATGCAGCTGGGTGGGTTCTAGAGATGTACATTTGGTTCATCAGAACCAAATGCAGCTCCAAAAGTTGCCTATTTGGCCCCCTTTTGGGCACCCGTGGCCCGAATCAGATTCTCTAATCTGATTTGGCCCGCCCCTGAAAGCCGCCATTGAAATTTGGCGGCACGGACAAAAAGTGGTCCCCGGTCCCAGGGATAGCACAGAGAGGCATTTAAATGCCGCCCTGCACCCTCCTAGGCCTTTCCTGGCTCGCCTGCCTCAGCGGGTGGTGAGGGAATGGCAGAGGGGGCTTTGGAAGCCAGGGAGGGAAGGCAGTTTAAACTGCCTTCCCTTGGCTTGCTGGGGTTCCTCACAGCTGTGGGGAGCTCAAGCAAACCAGCTCCTGGAGCAGAGGGAAGGCAGTTTAAACTTCCTTTGGCTTGCTCAGGTTCCCCACAGCTGTGGGAAGCCTGAGCAAGCCAGCTCCTGGAGCAGAGGGGGGTTGGTTTAAACCGCTTTCCCTTCCCGTGGCTTGTGTTCCCTTTGAATGACTCCCAAATCTGCTTTCATTGACAAGCATTGGGGGAGCAAAACAGATTTGGCCCAATTTGGCCAAACCAAATCGAGCTTTTTTTTTTTTTTTTTTTGCGCACCCCTAGTCGGTCCCAGTGCAGGGACAAAATTTCCTTTTCACCTTTGTAGTCAATGCAAAGGGGGAAAACCCTTCTATTTTGTCAGTGTGCTTTCAAATAGTACAGTACATAAGCTTAACAAACAGTTCACTTTCATTCATTTACCTATTGTCCTGTTTTGTCCCTATTTCTGCCTTTGGTGATGCCTTGTGTTAATTTCTTAGTGCAAGTTCTTAGAACTGCTATCCTTTATGATTCAATTATTTTCCTGGGGCTTTCTAACTTAATTCTCAGGGTGGGGATGCATTGTCTCTAATATCTATGTATGAACATGAACAGAAAGGCAGCAGGCAGCACACAGCCTGTCAATTCACTCATCATAGTTGCTGAGACATATTTCGAATTCTTAATAACCTAGTGTAGGACAACTATTTTTTATAGTATATCTTTAACGAAACAAACAATCATTTTTTTAAAATGGTAAAAGATAGGCAATTGCTCAGTAATTAACTGAGTAATTAACTTTATGCTAAGTAGCATAAAGAAGGGGGTATAGAGCCTTTAGCCATGAATAAAGGGATGCTTTCGTCAGTGATCCTTGATATGAAAAAATGGGATATTAGAAGTATGTTCCTATTTTCTATGAGAGTATGAAATGAAAAATTACCAAAAGAATTACAAAAATAATCTTAAGTGTAAACACCTGCCACAGACCAACAAAATGTCTATCTCTATTGTCCGATGCTTATTTTAGCTTCTATGACTGATACGCCATTCTTCCTGAAAACTAAACTTTTGAGCAATAGAATATTGTCCTTCAGTAAAGGATGCTGAATTTCCATCGGCCAGGAAATGCAGCTGGTATTGACCACTTTCTACCCTTACATTTAGCTAGGGTTTTACAACTACCCCATCCCATCCTGATACCTCAAGAAAACAAAGAATCAACTTATGATACCACTTCCTGTAGTTTTGTGTAGTTAACTTTCCACTAGTGCTTCAAAGCTGTGTGACAGAAGCAATGTGTGATGTGGAAAATTTCAGATGGATGTGAGGAAGGTTTCACTGGAGCTATAATGCAATACATTGTACTTTAATTTCCTTTGCTGATCGAAAGATCTGGCATACACCTTCTGTCAGAAATTACTTTGAAGATAACCTCATCTTCTATCTTCAAGATTATGGCTGATGTTTTAACCTTATCATTTTCAGACTTGGCTATTGGGCTGATAACTATTCATAACAAAGTTTTGTTTCATAAGGATGGGCTGGTGATGGTGAAGGAGTGAATTTTATACTTTCCTATAAGATATTATCCCCTTCTTTTGTACTTCATCTCACCTATTAATAACCGTCATTTGGGGTGGCAAGATTCTATGCACCCCAAAATCCATTGGCTCTCTCTCATCTGCCAAACTGCCAATCAGAAGCTGTTGCCACCATCCCAACCACAGAGGCACAGCCCAGCAAAAATTTCCCTCAGAACACCGTGACACCTGAGGAGAGAGGAAGTTTGCCAGGAGAGCCATTTCCCTGGGGAGCCTTTCTTCAGGCTTCTGCCCGTCATGTGCTGTCAAAGGTGGTAAGCTGCCGCAAAGATGGCCGGTTCTGGGTAGGCCTGCTGCCCACTTTGCCGTGTCCACAGCCTGAGACTTGGTCTCCTCTGCACACAGGCCACGGGCCCTCCCTGAGCCCTCCCAGCCCCGGCCCAAGTGCGCTCCTCACCCACCACCCCTCCAGTTTAGCCGCCAAGCTCTCCCCACTCCCGCCGGACCACAACTTGGCCATCCAGCAACTCGCGCCACCAGCAGCAGGTGCCTAGGACTGCCAGATGCACAACCCATGTCACAGCAGCACAACCGGCAGCCTCGCACCGCTCCTGCACGCAGGCTATGGACCCTCCCCCAGTCATCCTGCCACAAGGTTCCTGGGTCCAGCCCAAGTGCATGCCTCAGCTGCCACCCTGGGAAGCCACTGAGCGACGTTTCTGTGCTCAGCCGCCAGCAGCAGGGCCACAGGTCCCCATTTAAACTGCCAGTCTTGCCCCACTCTGGACGGGCCGCGACTTGCTGGGAACCGCCAGTGGGAGGCCTCATATCACTCAAGTGCCACTGCCAGCCTCTCCCTGCTCCCACACACAGGCTGCAGGCCTTCCTCCAGCTGTTCTGACACAAGCCGCCACCAGCCTAAGTGCATGCCTCAGCCACCCCATGGCACCAGGAGCCACAGGACGATGCTCGCCTGCTCACAATCTCCAGCAGCAGTGCCATGGGGTTCCATTTCAGCTGCCATGCTTGCTCCCCCTTGCCAGGCCATGACTCTGCCACACTGCAACCTGCCCCATGTTGCCCTAGTGCCACCACCAGCCTTGTCCCACTCCCACCAGTGTGCGACTCACCCGCCTGGCAACCTGCACTAAAAATGGCACCTGGCACCATCCCTACTGCCCCTCTAAGTACGAGAGGCAGCCGGGGGTGGACCGCACCACCACCTTGGCCCAGGACCCACCGAGCCCCCCCCACCCCATGCCTGGGTAAGCCCACTCCCATGGTCCCACGCCCCGAAAGGGATCCTCCTGCCGAGCCACAAGGCGGCGAGACTAATGACATGTCTCTTGGCTGGGGAGCCTGCCCACCTTTCCGTAGCTGGCCGGCCCCTTCCCATTGATCTCAAGCCAATTGAGTTGCCTTCCCTCAGCGGCCCAGCCAGTTTAGTAACATCCCATCTTCAGGCCTACCAATATCCTCCCCAGTCATTTACACAAGAGAAAAGATTACTAACTACAGATATGAGAAGTTACCCTGCAGTGGAGCAGCAATACAAACATTTTTGAAATGCGTTTAATTCCTTAGAAATTCAATGCCCTTCTTTTATGTCCTTCTGACTTACAAGACTCTGCATCTGGGGATGTACTAAAAGGAAGGACAGGATCGCCTGTTGGAAACAATGGGAGAGACTTGAAGGCCCATTGGAAATAATGGGAGCCAGGAATGCCTATTGCCTTGCATTGGGTCTATTGAAATACATTAGAGCTCAAAAAGAGTTGCAAAGAAAATGAGGAATGGATTTCCCATTAAGGTCCCTGGTCCCAAATACACTGCTCTGGGACTGGAATGAAAGGCCCCAGAGTGGAATGACACCCCCAGGGTTGTAGCTGTGTTCTGAGGGTGGAATGACAGGCCCCACAGCGGTATGATAGCCCCTGGGGGTAGCAGCAGTGCTCTGGGACTGGAATGGCAGACCCAAGGTTGGAATGACAGCCCTTGGAGTGGCAGGAGAGCCCTGGGACTGGAATGACAGGCTCCAGAGTAGAATGACACCCCCTGGGGGTTGTAGCTGTGTTCTGAAGGTGGAATGACAGGCGCCAGAATGGAATGACAGCCCCTGGAGGTTGTGGATGTGTTTCAGGAGTGGAATGGCAGGCCCTAGGGTGGAATGACAGCCCTCGGGAGTAGTGGGAGTGTCCTGGGAGTGGAATGACAGGCCCCAGAGTGGAATGACAGCCCCTGGAGGTAGCAAGAGTGTTTTGGGAGTGGAATGACATGCTCCAGAGTGGAATGACAGCCCCTAGAGTCTGTTATTTTAGTCCCAGGACACATCTCCTACCCCCCTGAGCTGTCATTCCACTCTGGAGCCTGTCATTCCACTCCCAGAACACTCCTGCTAACTCCAGGGGCTGCCATTCCACTCTGAAGCCTGTCATTCCACTCCCAGAACACATCTGCTACCTCCTGGGGCTGTCATTCCAGTGTCAGAACACTCCTGCCACCCCTATGTGCTGTCATTCCACTCTGGGGCCTGTCATTCCAGTCCCAGAGCAGTGTATTCAGAGATCTTTATTACGGTTTGTAACCAGCACAAGCAGTCCAACCAAGCATACATACATACATCTCAAAATAATTCAAAATTATTTTCAAGACAATACACTGCATTAGCCTAAGAGTCTTTAAGTTACGCTTTTAAGAGATCTTTCCTAATTCTGTAGGCTGCTGCCAGAAATTTGGCACATACTAATGTCACCTGTGGCTTGGCATCTATCATAAGCAAAATACTAATAACAGAATCCGAAGGGCCTGAAAGCCTTTCCCGTATGGGTTGTGTTATGTCCTGAAGCTAGCTGAACCCATCCTATTCTTTTCTGTGTTAAGCTTCAGGCCAAATGTGGATTGTAATCTGTTGCATTCTGTTGGCTGGTTTCTGCGAAACCATTGTAAATATCCAATCACTGAGTGATAATATATCAAAGTGGGAATGATCCTGATTGGCCTTTATCCCTGCATTATTATTGGTTCTTAACTTGTTATGGGTGTGGCTTTGACAGCCCGGGACAGTTTAAAAAGGGAGCTGTGCTCCACTTGTTTGTAGTGTGTTCCTGAGTTGGAGTTTGCTGTTAAATAAAGTTGAAATCACTTTTTGCTGAAATTCTGTTGTTGAGTGGCATACTTAACAGGCTGGATAAATGTAGCTTGTATATTTTGATAGAACCCACATACAAGCAAAATATGATTGATAGTATCAGCCTCAGCAATACCACAAGGACAGATATGCTCAGCCAGAGGTATCTTCTTGTAACGACCTATTATGACCTCAGAAGGAAAAATATTACAAGGAGCCAAAGAGAAGTCCCTTCAATGAGATGGAATTACCAAATTCGTCAGATATGGAGCTGGAGAGACTACATATTTTATTTGAGAGGGAGCCAAAAAACTAGGGGCTCTAGCAATATAATTCTGTCTCTCTACATCAAATAGTCTCTGCTTTACCACGGCTCTTGCTTGATTAAGGCCATCATTTGTAGACATTCGGGCAAAAAGCCTAGCAAAGCCAACTTCTGATGTACAGCCCTAATCCAACAAGAACTGTGTCTATCATTCAAAATTAGTGAGGTAATGTCCAAAGGGGAGTGACTAAGCTTGAGCCAGGTGTATATTGATGTAAAGGTGTATTTGGGACCACAGTGTATTTGGGACCACAGACCTTAATGGAAAATCCATTCCGCATTTTCTTTGCAACTCTTCTTTGAGCTGTACTGTATTTCAATGGAGCCCATGCAAGTCAATTGCCATTCCTGGCTCCCATTATTTCCAATGGGCCTTCAAGTCTCTCCCATTGTTTCGAATGGGCAATCCTTCCTTTTAGTACATCCCTGCATCTGCAAACACCACAACTTAGTACAAAGAAACATCATTGAATGTCTCTTTTATCTGAGCTACAGATAGGGTATCATACTCAAAATATCCAGCAAGCCACATTTTTTTAACACCCACGTTTTCCCATCCCAAAGGGACCGAATGCTGCACTTTTACTTAAAAGGAATCCCCCCTGAGTTCACTGGGATGCGCTTGGGGTGCTCTGCCACCAGCCCTCTGAGCCAGCACAGCCCCAGAAGCCAGGTCACTGTGCTGCTACTGAGGATTTCTTTCCCGCACGCACAGCAGATGGCCAGCACAAACAAGGCCCCATCCCTCCACGCCGGAGGGGCTTGGGAGTCTGTGAGGCCAGCTGTGGCCTTGGTTGCCTCGGCCCACTGGTAGTTGCTTCAACAGGTGTGGCAGCAGGGTGGAGGGGCAGGACACCATCACCCCACTCTCCTTGGCACACAGAAGTCATCAACACGGCTGGAGCATCAGAGCCAGGGGTATGATTCTGTATTGGCCAGCTACACGTGTCCTCACAAAAATGGGCCTAGAGTCTGATTCAGTATACATCAGCTCCATGTGTTCTCTCACTACAGGCCCAAGGGGTCTGATCAGTTGACTGAAGTTCTGACCATGCACTCCAATTGCAGAAACAGATCTACAGCACTGTGAATCATACCCAGTTTGCTGTCCAAACCCCAAAAAGACCAATATACACTTCAGCCACAGCACATGAGATCTTCCGACAAACAACATACACACCAATATCTCATATATGCAGCATCCATCCTTGCTAGCTGGCATCACTTACTGCTTTACTTTCCAGAGACAACACTTCAGATTCCAAGACCCACAAACATCACAGGAGACTGAGACCACTGTGAACAGACACACTGTACACATTACAGGACCAGGTAAGTGAACCAGACATGGGGACAATGTTCCAGTACGAGAATGCCCTCCTGCACTTTTGTGTGCATGGTTTTCCGATTGATGGTCTTGTGGCCACAAGATCTTTAGACCAAAAACCCTATGTCTCAGAGATGCTGCATTCATCCTTAAGGGCTAACAACACTTACTTCTTTCCTTCCTACAGACAACACTTCACATTCAGAGAACTACAAAACACACGGCAGACAGAGACAACTATGAAAAGACACACTGTACACATTACAGGACCAGGTAAGTGGGCAGACATACATCCTTGGTGGCTGACATAACTTAATGCTTTCTTTCCTACAGACAACACTTCAGACTCAGAGAACCATGACAACCACACGAGACTCAGATGGCTGTGAAAAGACACACTGTACACCTTACAGGACCAGGTAAGTGGACAAGACATGGGGGAAAAGTTCCAGAACAAGACTACTCTTCTGCACTTTTCTGTGCATGCTTTGCGAAATGATGGTCCTGTGGCATGAGATCTTTAGAACAAAAACCCCTATGTCTCATAGATGCTGCATCCATCCTTCGTTGCTGACCACACTTACTTCTTTACTTTCTGCAGACAACACTTCAGACTCAGAGAACCGCAACACCCACACAAGACTCAGACAACTGTGAAAACACACACTGTACACGTTACAGGACCAGGTAAGTGGACATGACATTGGGAAACTGTTCCAGTACAAGAATGCCCTCCTCCACATTTCTCTGGCACTGTGGGAATGCTGGTACTGTGGGAGCCTTCCTGGTGTTCTCATGCATGCTGCTCCATGAGATGGGAACCATCCAAGAGTATGCACATGAGTGGCACATTGCAGATTTCTCCACTTTGCATGGAGGTCTTTTTTGTACCACTTCCAAAGGGTCCTGAACAGTTGACTGAAGTTGTGACTATGCAGCGTGGTAGGATGCACAGTCCTGCAGGACTGTGGATCAAACCCACTTAGCTCTGCAAAGCAGAAAAATTAATACGTACTTTGGCCACAGTACACTAGATCTTTAGACTCAAACAGCGATGATTCATGAGTGTAACATCCATCCTTGATGGCTGAGATCACTTAATGCTTTCCTTTCTACAGACAACACTTCAGATTCCAAGAACCTCAAAATGGACACACTACAGAACCAGGTACAGGGACAAGACATGGGGAAAATTACAGGAAAATTGGGACAAAAGAAAGTGGAGAGTCTACAAACAATGGAAAAATTAAGACAGACTTGGGAGACAATTTAGACAAACCAACTCCCTGACTCATATTTGCAACATCAACCCTCCCTAGCTAACATGAGCTAACTCTTTACTTTCCATAAAATACCCTTGACATAGACAAAACCTCAGATGCCACCAAAAACAACAGGGAACCTGCGAAGATACACACTCCACAGGGCCCGAGAAGACACATACTCTGCATGGCAAAACCAGGTAAGCCTACAACTACAATCAAGACGATGGCATGCTGTAGGTGCCTGTGAAATGATGTGACAAGTAGACAACTGAAAAAATACAGCACGTACATTACCCAACCAAGCACACTACCATGGGAGGAAATGACCCCACTGCTTAATAGAAAAGTCACAATCCAATAAGGGGGAATTCTGGAATACCAAGACCAGAGGAACTTGAGGAACTCAGGGAGAATACAAGGCACTTAGAAAACACATTCCATATACAGAGATGCTTCTTTACAGTTCAATGCTAACTGCAAGGTTAGCAGATTGGGGAGACAGTACATGGGAAAATGACCAAGGGATTCTGTTCACTTTCTGAAAAATCAGTCAATGATGTCGTATAATCATGGCCTCAGAATCCACTCATCCATTTCTTTTGCATTTCTGCCCTCCACCCAATCTTTGCTTGACCCTCCTGCTTATCCTTCCACTTTGTCTTCTTTCACTATTGTCACTTTCCATTCTCAACAATCCTTTCTGCCTACACACATTTCAAACTCAGATTGCTGCCTAAATACCATTCTTCAGTTTCCTGCATCCTGAAGTGCACATTTTAGATTCACTCCCAGCTGCACTCAACAGCTCCTTCATACTAAGATTGCCCACATCCCTGCTCTGCATTCACCAACTGAAGGAACACTGCACACCAAAACAATGGTTTTCCATTACAAGAACCTACCGGGCCAAAAAAGGAAACTTACTCCAGAAGAACATGCTGAGGCAAAATGTGACAGGGCAAGGCGTCCAAGATGCAATATGCCCCAAACCCATATATACTCCTCTTCATCATTTCAACATAACCTTCTGAGACTTTCCTCACAACCACTTTTCCACCCAACTTTCCTTCAGACCTCTTCTATAACAGGATCGACACTGCGACCACGACCACATTGAATGACAGAGACATCCAACATAAACTGACTTTGCAGACTGCCCAATTGCAGAAGTTACTCCAAAGACCCCTCTCCTCACCATTTTCTGCCCCACATTGTGCAACCTTTGATACCACTTATTGTGTCACATCAGGTATGTGAGATTTTACTTCCACGTTTCTGCCTTTCTACTACATACTGCTAATATATACTTAACCTACTTCCAGCCACTGCATTCTTCACACATCACACATTTCTAGAGCTCATTGTATTACTTCTACAATGGGCTTCTCCACTAGTCATCATATAAGACAACTTTGGACCCAAAACAAAATTCTATTTTTAAAAAGTTGCATTAAAATACCTGTACAATATTTCAAATATTTTTATATAACACATGTTATAGCTATTTTTGAGTAAATTTTGCTCTGTAATGATGACCAGTTTTATGAGCCATCTGTGTCTGTCTAGCATTAATGGAAAACTGCATTATCTGTTTATTACATATTTGAGACCCATCCCAAATTTTGTTAATTAATTCAGCTGTTATGTGGAATTGGCTATCCCTTGTACCATATTGCCCATGTAGTTATCTTTATGTCATGATGTGAAACTGAGTTGTCTCTCATCCCACATTGGCGATGTATTCATCTTGGATTCCCAGTCCCTCTGTCACTTTGTTCTACACCTCCCTTGCCTTTCTGCTCAAATTGGTGTATTCATTGAAGCGTAGCATGTATCATGCCACTCTCCTCAGCTCTGTAGACAACATTACGAGTGTTCACAACTTTATACAGTCACCTGATTGTATATTCATTCTAATTATTTAATTCAGAATCCTGGCTGGATGGGAATTACACAAATAGGATCCATAGATGTCACAGAAATATCAGCATGTTTGATATCAGAATATCACATCAATCATCCACCATGTTATTTCCATGCAGGATTATGGTGAAGAAGATTCTTTCATCCTTCACCCATATGTTTCTTACACTACTGCCTCCTTCACTTACCTTTGTCTCACATTCTTATTTCTGTTTTCATTTATATAATCAGTCTTTGTCCCTTGGCTAAAGGTGTGCTATTACAATTTGGACCTTAGCTAAAAGTGTGCTTTTACAATCCCTGAAGTTCATTTTTCTGCAGACAAATTGAACAACACAAGTTTGGTGTCGTAGTTAAGTGCGCAGACTCTAATCTGGGAGAACCAGGCTTGATTCCCCACTCCTCCACTTGCACCTGCTGGATGACCTTGGGCAAGCCATAGTTCTGGCACAGCTGTTCTTGAAAAAGAGCCGTTTCTCTCAGAGCTCTCTCAGCCTCACCTACCTCTCAGGGTGTCTGTTGTGGGAAGGGGACAGGAAAGGAGTTTGTAAGCCACTCTGAGACTCCTTTGGGTACTGAAGGGCGGGGTAGAAATCCAATCTCTTCTTCTTCAAGTGTTTTTGCTTTGGATAAAAAACACCTGGGACAAGGACAAAGAAAGGAAAACTGAGATGGGGTGTCAGTGCATCCCTTTGACCCCCTCATTACATTTTATAAATGATTAGGGCAGGCCCACATTTGAACATATGTTTGGGTCAGCCACCACCATTTTGTATAAGTAGTACAAGTACCTTGGTACATATGGTTTTCTAATTAGAAACAAAAAGTAGCAACGCTTGGCTCATGTGATGCTTATGTGAATCTTAACAGGATAGAACAAGTGTTCAGTGGATTGTGTCCATAAAAAAAACATACCCCCAAAAGAAATGCAGTACGCTCAGAATTCTTTGAAAATCATTGACTAGTGATGGTTTTCATTAAACTAATATTCTGAAGAAGAGGCATTTCAATTCAAAACATGTTAGATTTTACTGAATATAAATATCAGTTTCCTGCTTTTTCTTGAGCAGTCCACTGACATATTTTGTGATGCAAACTCATTTGTATGTAACTCAGAAGGCTAAAAAAAACTCAGAAGGTTTACTGTACATTATTTTATCAGAAAAGTGCCAATTTCATTTCTGACCTTATTAAGTATCAATACGCGATTTTAGGAATTCACAGAACACTGTTTTCTGTTGACTTCAGTAGCCAATGTACTTATACACTGGATAAAGCAGCGGTATAAGCCAGAAGTATGCTGTATCCATCCCTCATCATCACTATTCAGAAGACTTTTTGCTGTAAGCATTTGATTAGAAACCAGATGCTCTCTATCACTTTCCCCCAGAACCACTGCTCAACACTAAACCATTTTTCTTTCTGTATATAATTATTTGTTCACTCCTGGCTTTTAACATATCGTTTGGAGATGCCAGATTGTTCTAATCAGGTGTGTCAACCATTCATTAGAAGAATGGGGAAAAGCTAACTGATCATATGTCTAGCAGCCATCCTGAGAAGAAATATTTATTTATAGCCCATAACACTTATGTAGATAAATTATACACACAAGGGAGGGAGAAATAAACAATTACTTTAATGGAAAGGAAGAGAATGTGATTAACATGGAATGTGGACCAAAGAGAGTGATGTTTTTACAACAATGACATATGGGACAGCTATACAACTGGCCTGGTCCTCCTGGAGAAAGGAGATAGTGCCCTGCACAGAACAAATAAAATATACCATGTGCCACAGCAATTCTTCAGATTTATGAAGTCCTAAAATTGTGTTTGCTTTTCACTTTCTTTCAGAATCATTTTGTCTTGTTGACTTTGCATGTATGACTTTGCAGGCAAAGAAACAAGACTTCACAATATAGAAAGAGAAAAGAGAGGTTGCATAAAACCATGAATATCCAAGCCTACCGGGGTCGTGATACCAATCAAAATGTCTGTGCTTCACTGTATGTATATCATCCGCATTTACTTTCCCAGAGTTAATAGGATTTCTTTAAATATATAGCACTCAGGAAGAGTAAAATCCCTTAAGAAATAAAAAAAATGAAATTAAAAGTGGGGCAAGGATTTACGGAAATGATAGGAGGCACTAATATTATCACTCTACTGGTATTTGGTACTAAGTAGTAAATGCGGAACTGACACTGATGAAGAGTTCATATAAGGATTCTGAATAGACTAGTGGGTTATAATATATCACTAAACATAAATTACGAGTTTCAGTGAGTTATTGGAGTACATCAATATTCAAGCAATAGATTTTGTTACATGTTTGTATTGGGTGGGGGTAGATTATGATACCATTGCAGCAATATTATATAGAGGACTCATGAAATGGTTTCCAGCTGAATAGTGTCTTTGCAAAGTTATAATGCAATGAGACAGGAAAATGTTAAGCCTCTACTAGATGAACTATTTTAATTAATATGATTGCTACCACAATTAAAATAAAGCAACAAGATGCAACAGAGGAAACAAAGAAGCTCTTAAGTCACTCTTGAATTAATAGAGCTATTCCTTAAGTACTAAAGCATATGCACATGCAGACACACAGACAGACAAAACATTTGATTTTTGAAACACATACCTTTAATTATTCAGTAGCAGTAGCTGCTGAACTATTAAGATACTGAGCTATTAAGGTCAAATGTTTATTTCTAAGAATTCCATACTCTTAGCTTCTTAAAGGCAAGTTTGCTAATTTAAGAATGTAATAGCTTACTTTCCTAGACATTGGGCCTATTCCAATAACCCTCTCAAAATACAAGACCTGTGGTTTTCTGGTAGTCCATATGGATTTCTAGCCATAGCAGGCATATGCTGTCAGAACCACTGAAAATGTTTTGGTTACAGAAATGTTTGAAGTACATTGAAATCTCTTTTAAGGACCAAGCTTATCTTATTTAATTTTGAAGAAACCATTATTAAAGCAATGTTTTGTTCTGTTTTTGTTCAGTTGGAATAGATAATATTGTCACTGTGATCTTGGTTTTATTTAAGCAAGAAGAAGAGAAAGAACAGTAGGTTTTTATACCCTGTTTTCCTCTAATGTAAGAGTCTCTGTGTGACTTACAATCCATTCCCTTCCTCTCTCCACAACAGGCACCTTTTGAGGTAGGTGGAGTTGAGAAGGTTCTGAGAGAACTGTGACTGGCCCAAGGTCAACCAGCAGGCTTCGCATGGAGGAGTGGGGAATCAAACCTGGTTCTCCAGATCAGAGACCACTGCTCTTAACCACTACACCACACAAGGATTATAATCCTTGTTTAAAGTTGGACATCCTTCCTTGTTGATACTGTTGGACCTCTCAGTGGCCTATGATACAGTTGACCTCTCAGGCACCTAGGATACTGTTGACACCTCCATTCTTCATCATCATCATTGACCTTTATTGGCATAGCAAACTCCATTCTTATCCACTGGCTTGAATATGGAGTTTGTCAGGGGTCTGTAGGAGGGCTTTTACTGGTTTCACTCTTTTCTGTCTGACCAGATGCAGAGTCTCTACCAGAGATACAGAATCAACTGAGTGGAATTTGTCTTGTGAGCATTACAGGGTTCTATTATTTTACCATTCCTGGATGGCAGGGGGAAGCGCCACCCCCAAGTGCAACCACCAGGGGCCATCCATCTCTCTTCCTTCCTGTGAGAATTAAAGGGCCCCCCTCCTTACCCATAAACCTTCCCCTGCTGCCTCTTAAATCCACTCCTCTTTGCTCCTCCCCCACGCCTTCTGTTAGCATCTGCCTTCTGTGTCTGCAATCAGTGTCCTTCCCCACTAGGCATGTGTGTTTCTGGGGTAGGTGTCTTCCTCCCCCCTTCTCCCGAGACTCTGTCTCCAGTCCTGGGGAAATAACTTGCCTAGGTCCAAAATTTCCCCTTTTCTCCAAAATTCCCCTCTCCCTGGCCCAACCCAGCATGCTAATGACAGACTACCGCCTTGATTTCTCTGAAGCCTTGCTTTGTATCATTTTTGGTAACCAGGGCAAGCTCTGTGGGACCCCAGGAGGTGGGGTGGGGCTGGCTGCTGGAGGCATGAGATGTTGCAGAAGTAGTGCTGGGTCTGGCACTCCATCGGAGACATTCACGGTGGTGTTCTCAGCAGTGGTGAATGGGGTGAGTGACTGCTGAGGACCTACATGAGGGCTTGTTGGCATGAGGTTTTGTGGTGGCAGGACTAATCCTGGTGCTCTGTCACTGGCTTGCAGTATTCTCAGCAGTGGCATTCTTAGTACTGGTGAGCTGGGCAAGCAAGGAGTTTGTCGAGGGTCTGTAGGAGGGCTTGGCAGCTCAGGTAAGTCCCTTTAAATGCTTCTTGTAGGTGGGCGCTGCTTGGAGTTCAAAGCGGGTACTGGAGGTGGCTGCATCCCCAAGATGACATAATCACATTGGGGATGTCCCTGCCACCTCCCAGAATGCTTTGCAAAGCCTCCCACCAGCAAGCCAAGGGGACCTGGCAATCCTACATGAGGCCCTTCTTTTATAAACAGAAGATCCCCAGGGTAGGTGGGATTTGGCCCATCCTGGTTTTAGATTGGGTCAAGATAAAAGTTTGAGTCTCACTGGCTGGTTTATAGTTAACCACTGTCGAACTTTGGTGGAAAAATACCCTGATTAAGCTATTGTGAGGCAAATCTGCACGGGCACAAAGATCCTGGATGTGACAACATGATTAACATACATTAGTAAGGCTGAAGCAAGCCAGAATTGCATTGCCACAAAGGTTTGGGTGAGTCAAGATAGCTCCTGAAACAGGATGGAGCACAAACAGGATAAAGCTGCCAGGCTGTTGACCAGCTCATAAGAACATAAAGAGCAGCCAATGTTGGATCAGGCCAATGGTTCATCCTGTCCAACACTCTGTCACACAGTGGCCAAAAATACCAGGTGCTATCAGGAGGTCCCGCAGTGGGGCCAGGACACTAGAAGCCCTCCCACTGTTGACCCCCCCCAAGCACCAAGTACACAGAGCATCACTCTCCCCAGTGTCCCTATCTATACCATGTGGCTAATAGCCACTGATGGATCTCTGCTCCATGTTTATCCAATTCCCTCTTGAAGCTGTCCATACTTGTAGCCACCACCACCTCCCGTGGTAGTGAATTCCATGTGTTAATCCCTCTTTGGGTGAAGAAGTCCTTCCTTTTATCTGTTCTAGCCCGACCGCTCAGCAACTTCATGGAGTGCCCACGAGTTCTTGTATTGTGAGAAAGGGAGAAAAGTACCTCTTTCTCTATCTGTTCTATGCTATGCATAGTCTTATAAACCTCAACCATGTCACCCCCAGCCATTGTTTCTCCAAGCTAAAGAGCCCCAAGCGCCTCAACTTTTCTTCATAGGGAAAGTATTCCAACCCTTTTATCATTCTTGTTGCCTTCTTCTGCAATTTTTCAAAGCTCTAATATCTTTTTTAAGGTGTGGTGACCAGAACTGTACACAGTACTCCAAATGAAGTCACACCATTGATTTATAGAGGGGCATTATGATACTGGCTGATTTGTTTTCAATACCCTTCCTAATAATCCCCAGCATAGCAATAGCCTTTTTTATTGCAGTCGCACACTGTCTTGACATTTTCAGTGAGTTATTTACTATGAATCCAAGATCCCTCTCTTGGTCAGTCTCTGCCAGTTCAGACCCCTTCGACGTGTATTTATAGTTAGGAGTTTTGGCTCCAATGTGCATCACCTTGGACTTGGCCACATTGAACCCCATTTGCCATGATGACACCCACTTGCACATCCTCAACAGATCCCTTTGGAGTGCCTCACAATCCTCCCTGGTTTTCACCACCCTGAACAACTTCATATCATCCACAAATTTAGCCACTTCACTGCTTACCCTCAACTCCAAATCATTAATGAACAAGTCACTGTTCATTAAAGAACTGAGTACTGATCCTTGCGGTACCCCATGGCTTACCACCCTCCACTGAGAAAATTGCCCATTGATACTCACTCTCTGTTTCGTATTAATTATCCAGTTTTTTGATCCACAAAAGGACTTGTCCTTTTATCCCATGATTTTTGAGCTTACTCAGGAGCCTTTGCTGAGGAACTTTATCAAAAGCATTCTGGAAGTCAAGGTAAACAATATCTACTGGGTTCCCCTTGTCCATATGTTTGTACACCCCCTCAAAGAACACTAACAGGTTACTGAGACAAGATCTTCCTTTACAGAACCCATGCTGAGTCTGCCTCAATAGTTTTTGTCTTTTTTGTCATCTTAGTCTACTCATAAACAGCTGCACTGGTTGCCAATTTGTTTCTGGATTAAGTTCAAGGTGCTGGTTATAATCTTTAAAGCCCTAAACAGTCTGGGACCAACATACCTGAAGGACTGCCTCTCCTGATACAACCCCCCATGCTGCTTGCGCTCATCATCACACAGTTATTTGACAGGACCTAGTCCTAGGGAAGTCCATCTTGCTTCCACCAAGGTGAGGGCATTTTCCATCCTAGCCCCATCCTGGTGGGATGCCTTATCAGAGGAGACATGTGCCCTGCGGGACCTGTCAAAGTCCCACAAGGGCATGCAAGGCTTTTCAGCAGGCTTTTAGTTAATCCCTTCATTTTCAGCTTTAATTGGTTAGCCAGATGTTTTCTAGGTTGTAAGAGAATGTCAAAATTTTAACTGTTTTAATGAAGAAACATGTTTTGTTTTTGTTTTTTTAATGCTGTGAACCACTTCAAGACCTATACAGCAGGAGAGGGGTGGGATATAAATCACAAAATAAATAAATAATTTAAAATGTGTGTAGTACACAATATTGTTATTGGGAAAGTTCTCATTCATGTTTTTATTGAATACTCTTGTGAGGGCTCATGCTAGTTATTATTATTAGTAGTAGCATCAGTCATTATAGATTTCTCTTATATTTTGAGTCTTGTTTCTCTTTCCTTGTTGAGTGATTTCACTTGCTGTATGTTGACCCTGAAGAATTTTCATGCACTCTGAAGAATTTTTTTTTTTTTTTTTGCTGTCACGTCACTGCTGACTTATGGTGACCCCATGGGGTTTTCAAGGCAAGAGACGTTCAGAGGTGGTTTCCCATTGCCTTCCTCCATGTCACAACCCTGGTATTCCTTGGAGGTCTCCCATCCATATATTAGACAAGACTGGCCCTGTTTAGCCCCCAAGATCTGATGAGATCAGGCTAGGCTGGACTATCCAAGTCAGAGCAAAGGATGCTTATAGGTTATCTTTAATGTGTTTATAGAACAAGGGATTGCAGTAGTCATTTACAGATGATAAATGCATGAGTTAACATTCCTTTTCTTTTGCAAGTATTGTTACAGTGTTGGGATGAGGTGTAACTACCATTTGGTTTGGGAAACATTTCCAGCAGTCAGAAACCCCTGCTCCCACCAAAGAAAAAAAATAAAATTTAAAAGTTTGCCTACTCATTTATATTGACATCTCTTGCCTTCTTTCTCTCATTTTCCCCCAGTAATGTTATCATGTCACCAAGTCATTTCATACCAGTAGTGATTGCCATCCCATTCACTGCCTGGTACCTGATTGTCTGAAATTACTTACGCGAGTAATCCAAAAATGTTCTTACTTTCAGTTAGTTTTACGGGGTTTTTATGGACCACAGTGACATAATCTCATCACTAAATCTAATTGCCTATGTAGGATATAATATTGCCCCATTAAGTATGTGGCCCCTGATTGGTTGGAATCACTTATATGACTAAGGAAGAAAAGAAGCAAATGAAAAAAGTTAGCTGCAAAGATATGAATATTCACGCTGTCAAAGCATTTTTCAAGATGTTTTCTGCCCTCTGTAATCACTATTTTTATTCCAAGAGTCTATATAGAAGATATTTTAACTGTAGCCATAGTTAATGGTAAAGGATCCCCATTATTTCTGGTCATTCTAGATATGTATAATAACTGACATGAATTGACCATTGCTACGACTGTAGTGAAGTGAAATGTTCCTTTGCTTACCATAACTACTTTAAACCCTCATTTTTCACAATCAAGTAACTTACGCAGAGATTCATACAGTTTTTCCAAGATTCCAAAATCTTCCCCTACTTTGTGTGCTTGAATTTTGTTTAATGGATGGTTAGCCAGAAAGAATACAGAAAACATTTTTTAATCTCAGAAAGAACACAAGAAAAGCGAATAATATGAGCTTTGACAATGAGCTAAAGATTGTAAATGCCACTTTCAGCATTTGACAATGTAGCACATTACTGCTTGCTCTTTCTTACTTTCATCCTCTGACACATCTAGGCTATGTGCAAAAAAGATGTCCTGTGTCAGTCTTAGGTAATTAGAACCTGATTAATCAGATTTGCAGCACTTCATTTTGATGATAATCTTCTGTTGAAATGGATTTTACCTTTGACTAATGGATGCTAGAGTTGATAACTGGGGACATTTTAATCACACAGATGTAGTGATAGATGACTAGCCTAGTTAATTGAAATATTTGACAGCATATTATCTTTGGGACTTGTACATTTTAGATTCATAGGTGCAAGTCACCTTATAGGGCAGTGTAAGAAAAAAACTTTTCTTATTTGCTTGGGGCCGCCACAAGCCCACACTATAAAATCTGATGCCTTCATTTTCAATTTTTAGCTATGGATACCTCAAGCCTATAATTGCCCACCATAGCACTATGTAATACTAAGTGGAAATTTGGCGTCTATTCTTTTGTGGTCAAAAGAAGCTTCTTTTGATACAAAAGGCCAGCAGTTGAGGCAGAGGAGCCAGAAAAGGTGGAAGATATTGTTGATTCAGCCACACAGATTATCACAGTGGCTTATTTTAGCAATGCAGATGTGCATATTCATCATGAAAACTGGGAAAATATGCATATGACCTGAAAAAAAGGGATTGAAAACTGGCAGAGTATTAATGTTTTAATTCTGGAATTAATTTAAGACATTCTTAGTTAAAATAAAATTTAGCACAAAATATTTCAAAAACACAAAATTAAGCTTTGGATTTTTTTTTCAAAGATGACTAGACATGGAATATACACTGGTCCTTAATTTGTTTTCAGTGGGATCATTCTAAAAAGAACAATTATAAACATGTTGTGATGCCCCTTTCCACTCACACAGAGTGCCTACCACCCTCAACAACCTCTCTGTCTCATGTCCAGACTTATCACTAGATCAGGATGCCACAAGTTACCCCTTTTTTCTCTTTTAAAATATACAGAAAGCCATGACCATTTCACACCTCAGGTCTTCTCTCTCACTCTTAGAGACATTCACTTAGGGTGGGCTATCCCCCTTTAATAATAAGCTCTCACTCACATAGAGCTATTGGTTTGGGGTTCAAACACTGTTAAAATCACTCGCTGTTTATTCCTACTCATTTAAGGAACCTATGCAAATAAATATTTGAAACTGGATTAAGCATGATTGGGTCCAATAGCAGCCATCTGGGCTGTGGCCATTAAAAGACAAACTTGGCATATTTACAGTATGGGACATCCTGTTGGGTTTGAAATAAGTAAATTGTTGTGAAATTATAAGTAATTAGCGCCAGCATTTTAGCAGATCCTATGAAAATCAGCTATTGGCTGATTGAGCGAAATAGTCTAGTTACTGTGGAACATTTTGAATGCTACTGATAAAAATGTTTGTATTCCATGAGAGAGGGCCACTTAACTATGTGCATAGCAGTTATAGAGATAAATGCAAGAACTGATGTGGATAGGATATAGGAAGCCTGCCATGAAATGCAAAAGGTTTAATTTTGGTCAGTAATTTCAAATATTACTATTACTTGAAAGGGAAAAATGGATTGCTCCATAATTTTGGTTTAAATCTAAAGACTGAATATTTTTTGGGGGGAAACAATCCAACATTTAAAAGCCACAGATCTCAAACCACATGCAGTGTAAGCCCTCAGTCTCCTCTGAGGTCTGTACCCATAGGATATCTCATAAGTTTGGATGAAGATAACCATATTGAAAATGACCTCTTTAGGAAGCAATTAATACATTTCTTAATTCCTTCATATGATTGGCCTCCACTTCACTGATGTTAGCTTCTAACTGGCAGCCACAAGAGGTGATAGGCTAGTAAAGAAATATCATAATGCCATACACTTTTATTGCACCTTTTGACAGTGTTTCCAGATACAATACAAAATATACATTAGTTAAAGAATATAGGCGTCCTCTAATTAACCACCTGTAGTGCCCAGTGTTTGTACCAGAAAGAAACTCCTGGGTCTGAGGTGGAACCTAGAGCACTATAATGGATATTTGGCCCCAGAATGCTCTTCAGGCACTGAACAGAAGAGAGTGTTCAACATCAGGATCTCTGATTGACAGAGAGCATGAAAACCCTGGATTTGGCATTTTCTTACAGAGGAGCATGGATTTATAGGGATGGGCATGAACTGGCTCATGAAGTGAAGTACATTATGAATTTTGGGCAATTTATGGTTCACAAAGTGATGTTCATGGAACGGCAATGGACATGGACATTCACAAACCTTGGTGCTGTTCATGATGGTTCATGAATGGATACATTTCCAGAAAGACTGTCTCTGCTTGACTAAATTGTTTACAAAACTCCAAAGCAACAGAGGGGGTTATATTCTCCAGCCTTGGAACCAACAATAGGAGCCTTCCAAAGCTTAACAGTCACTTCTGGCTGCCAATAACAGAGTTCTCATTCTGCTCTATGGAATCAGAGTGCTATGTATACTTTCAGCTCAGCTGAACACCCTCTCCTCTGTTGGCTGTTGGCAGTTACATAGAGAAGCAGGAAACTTGTTATAAGCAGACTAGCAGAGCACATTTCCTCCTGGTTGTGAACTCCTTTCCCTTGGTGTTAGGTGGACTTAGGGCTCTGAGTCACCCCATAGCTCTGCTCACACTGAAAACAGGGGCTTACCTACTGGGTGCCTCAGCTGAAGATACAGATTTTGATTCTGATCTCTTCTCCCCTGCTGGGGTTTGGGGGTGTTAGGTGGACTCAGAGCTCTGAGTCCCCGCCCTATCTCTCTGTTCATACCAACCAGAGGGGCTTAGCTACTGAATTCCTTGGCTGAGGATCCACATTTTATACCCAAAACAAGACTGTTGTTGTGTGTTACATTCTTGTGGTTTATATTTGATTTATAGCTGATAAACTTGTGTGCTAGGAATTACTATTTTTCAGCTGGGTTTAAAACAAGGTTGTTGTATAAACATTAACTGTGTTTTGGGTGATAGAGTACTCTATAAAGAAAAAGCAAATTGTACCTTTTAACATTGAAGGGATTCTTTGGTCTTGTTATAGAATTTCTGTTAAAAATGGCTGGTTCTAATAAGCCTCTTAAAATACCCTCAAGCTCACCAGGGTTGAGTAGATCAGTTGCCTCCAGTCTATCATCTGTTACAATTAAGGATTTCCAGACTTTGATTCAGGAAACTATAAAGACTACAATCACAGAGGCAATTGGGTAGACCCAATTAAAGAGGCAATGAAAGAGATGTCACAACAGTTCTCAAGTAAAATTGAAGATTTGCAGAAACAGCTTTCAGAAAACACACAAAGGATAGCTAAACTGAACAAAACAACCTTAAAGATGGAAGACAAGACAGAAGAAATGGATACTAAACTACAAACAATGGACTACAAACAGACTGTATTGAAGCAAGATCTTATGAGATTACAATTAGACAAAGCAGCATTTATATCAATGTTTCAAAATATTCCTGAGGACAAAGATGAAGATATAAGGAAGAAGATGGTGCATATCTTAGTGAAATATATGAATACAGAGGACACAGAGAAAGTTCTGGATGAAATTGACATTGTTTTTAGGATGAATTCGGTGTATGCCAGGAGAAATCAGCTGCCCAGAGAGGTACACATGAGATTTCACAAGAGAACATTAAGAGATGAAATTTTAAAGACTTCAAACAAAATTCTTCTACTTATAGATAATACATAAATAAAGATCTTAAAGGAAGTTCCCTGGAGAGTCAGAGAAAAAAGAAGAGAATTCTTAGACCTTACATCAGCACTGAGGAAAAAAGAGATTCCCTATAGATGGCTGCTCCCAGAAAGCCTATTTTAATCCTACAAAGGAAAAAGATTCAGAATAAACTCAATTTTCAAGGCAGAAAATTATCTCAGGACACATGGAGCAGACCTTCAAATTAAAGAAGGAAACCTAGAAATCTTAGAAGAAGAGGAAGAAGAAGATCAAGACTCCCAAGAAGCTTCAGGAACAACTCTGGCAACATCATCCACAATTAGAAAAACATCAACATCAAAAAAGCTTCAAAGATCATGACCTCCCATATATGTACAAGGAGGCAAATGAGAGACAAACAGGAAACAGAATCACAGACTCAACCTCAAGATGGACAGAAGGAAGATGAAGATAATTTCAATAAACATTAATGGACTAAATGCACCCCAGAAAAGAAGATGGGTTTTCCAACAATTGAAAAAAAATATTATATGTCTTCAAGAGGCCCATATTAAAGCTGTAGACCAAAAGCATCTTCAAGTTAGAAAATTTGGCAAAACTTCTATTGCATCAGAGAAAAAGAAAAGAGGTGTAGTGACGAATGTAAAAGAACACTTTCAACCAGAGATGATATATGCCTCAGAAGATGGACGAATTCTATTGGTTCAAACACAAAGACAATTTAAGAAGACTCTTCCCTTAAATATCTACACACCAAATCAACACCAAGAGAAATTCTACAAATCATTACAAGAATTGATTTCTAAACAGGACTATAATGAATTTTGCATGATTGGAGTCTTTAATTCAGTTTTTGACAGGACTTCAGATAGAAAGCTGACTAAGGGAAAGCAGAAACAAGGACATGAATTACCTCCAACATTTCACCAACTATTTGAAGAAGTTGTGTGTGAATGCATGGAAACTGAGAAATCCACAAAAACAAGACTATACCTTTTACTCGGCAAGACGTAAGTCCTGGTCAAGAATAGATATGTGTTGGATTTTATCTACAATGACATATTAGAAGCAGAAATTCTGCCAGCAACTTTTGCCAACCACAATCCAATTACTCTTGAAAAACAAGATACTCCTAAAAGAAGCAGATCAACTCTGAATACTGCAATTTTGAAGAATGAAAGATCTTTAAAAGAATCCAAGAAAGTATTTCAGGGTTTTTTTAAAAGCAATATCCAGCCTGGAATCTCTATAAACACGGTATGGGACACCGTCAAAGCTTTTACCAGAGGATGGATGATCAAAGAATCAGCATATATCAAAAAACAAAGGTTAGAAAAATACTTTCAGATTCAAGATCAGATAAAAAAGAAGAAATAAAGCAGGATCCTTCAAGTGAACAGAGGAAGATTAAACTTAATTTTTTGCAACATCAAATGAACTGCTTATTACCACAGGAAATAGCAAAAAAAGATAATGTATGCCAAACAAAACTATTATGAAAATGCAAATATACCTTATAAGCTAGCTTATAAACTCCATAAGGAAAAGGAAAAAAAGATGCATAAAAGCACTTAAAAATGATATGGGAGAAGAGAGAAATAAATTGGAAGACCTGAAAAAAAATTGTGGAACTATATTATGAAAATTCATATAAAAAAAACCAGAAGCACCACAACAACATATCAGGAACTATTTTGAAATCTACAAACCAAAAACCTTTTCAGAAGAGCAGAGAAAAATATTAAACCAACCAATATCACTAGCTGAACTGACAGAAACTTTTAAAAAGCAAAAAAAAGGGGGGGGGGACTCCAGGCCCAGATGGACTCCCAGCGGAATATTATCACATTTTTGAAGATCAACTGATAAGGCCCTTAAGAGCAGTATGTCAAAATATAATTGCTGAAGGAGAAATACCAGATTCTTGGAATGAGGCCTTGATAACACTTATACACAAACAAAACTCAAATGAAAAATAAATTAAAAACTATAGACCTATTTCTCTTTTGAATGTGGATTATAAAAATTATGCTTCTATTTTAGTGGCAAGAATGAAAAGAGTTTTGTCACAAATGATTCACAAAGATCAAGCAGGATTTCTCCTCAAAAGACAACTCAGAAAAAATGTGAGGATGTTATTAAATGTTTTAGAATACTATGAAGCTCATCCAGAAAAACAAATGGTTTTAATTTTTTTAGATGCAGAGAAAGCCTTTGATAATGTTAGTTCGAATTTTATGCTTGAACTACTTTCATACTCCCAAGCTGGTACAGATTTTCACAAAATGGTTGAAGCAATTTGTACTAAACAACAAGCGAAGATTTGTATTAATGGAGATCTATCACAAAGTATTGAGATACATAAGGGGACTAGACAAGGTTGTCCCTTGTCGCCTCTATTGCTTATCTTTGCTCTTGAAGTCCTAAATGAACTAATTCGAGCAGATCAGCAAATCAGAGGTCTTAAGCTACAAGGAGAAGAATACAAACGTTTAGCATTTGTATTTAGTTTTTATTTTGGAGACTCCATCTAACTTTATAAATATACTGATATCTACCCAGCAAAAATATGGAGAAGTAGCAGGACTTAAAATTAATTGCAAAAAAACAAATATGCTGATAAAAATATGACAAAACCTCAAGCTCACCATTTACAAGAAATAACAGGAGATCCAGAAGAAGATCAAATATTTAGGAATAAACATAACAAATAAATGTAGTTCTTTGATGGAAAATAACTATATGGAGTTGATGAAATAAATTAAGAAAGACCTGGAAAAATGGAAAAACCTTCAAATATTCTTAAAGGGCAGAATAGGTACTATTGAGATGAATATATTACCAAGATTGATTTTCCTATTCCAAACAATACTGATTCTTCAAAATCAAAAGTATTTTAAAGAACTTGATAAAATGATGACTCACTTTATCTGGGAAGGGAAAAAAGTAAAAATAAAACTTCAAGAACTTCAAGATGCTAAAGATAGATCTGGCTTCGCATTATCAGATCAGTCACTTTACTATAGAGCTGCAGCACTGGCCTGGATTAAAGACTGGATAACTCTGGAAAATGTCAGGCTCTTGAAACTGGAAGGCCATGACCTTCTGTTAGTATGGCATGCCTTTATTTGGTATGGGAAAGCGGATTCCCACAAATACTTTAAACAACATTGGATTAGAGCCTCTTTACTGAAAGTTTGGGAACAAACTAGAAATGACTTTTATACTAAGACTCCAAGATGAGTGGCTCCATCAGAAGCCTTTACAAATCCTAACGTATATCAAGAAGAAATAACTACAAGATATCAAGACTTGTTAGATGTTAGAAACAAATTGAAGCCAATACAAGAGTTAAATTGGTGGCAAAAGATACAAATTGAGTCTAGATATAGTAAAGATAAGCCAGTAGATTTTTATGATAACTTTTTAGAAATAGATAAGATTTTCATGTATGTTGAACAGAAATTTATTCAAAAAAATGTATGTATTGCTGTTAGAAAATAAGACCCAAGATGAAATGGTTAAAAATGTTATGACAAAATGGGCACAAAATCTGGGACATAACATTGAATTAGACCAATGGTTACAGGTGTGGAAAACATATATAAAAATTACACTAGCAATTTCTTATAAGGAAAATATATATACAATGTTTTATAGATGGTACATTACTCCTGATATATTGGCTAAATTTGATTCTAAATGCTCAAATGTGTGTTGGAAATGTCAAAACAAAATTGGATCCTTTTACCATATGTGGTGGTTGTGTGATAAAGCTAAAAAATACTGGGCTTGGATTCATGAAATGCTCCAAAATTTTTGAAATGCTCTGTACCCTTTGTTCCAGAAATATTTTTGCTAAGTATCCTACCTAAAAAATGGAAAAAAAGAAAGAGATTCCTATCTTATATTGTGTTTGATTACCTCTGGTAGAATATTGTATGCTAAATATTGGAGAAGAGCAGAAACACCGTCCAAAGAAGAAATTATCAACAAAATCTTGGAAACAGCAGAAATTGATAAAATGACTTTATTTTTGAAAAACCAACCAAAAAGTACATTTGAAAACACATGGTCAAGATTTTATACTTGGTTTGAGAACTACGCTAAGTTAAGCAACACAGTCAATTAAATGGGTTTTTTTTCCCAGAGGATACCTAAAATATAACTTTACATATGTGCAAAAGAGACTTTAAATCTATAAGATGGTTTATATATAGGTATTAAAAATTTAGCATGAGTGTGTTAAATATTTGGAACTAAAATTGCCCCCCCCATGTGTGTTTGAGTGTTTATGTACGTTTATGTCTGCTATGTGGGTTCAAAATAATGAAAAATATTATAGAAAAAAAAGTCTGCCTGTCTGCTGTGTGAGAGGCAGGTAAGGAAGAGGAGCAACAGGTGGAAGAGAGGAGAGGCAGGAGGAGGAGCTGCAGCCCGGCACCTCTGCCTCCAAGAGCCCAACCAAGAAGAAGCCTCACTACAGGTTGTCAGTGGTGAACTGGAAGGTCAGCAGCAGTGGGGATGCCAGGCATACCATGGCAGAAGATTTGGCAGAGGTGATGGTGAGAAAGGTACCTTGCCAAGTCCCCAGAGCCCTGGAATACTGGTCATGCAAGGCTGCCATCTGGCCCAACTTCTCTTACATGGCCATAAGTCTCCTCTCCTGCCCTCCCATCAGTGTCCAGAGTGAGCAAGTGTTTTCTCACCTGGGAGAGATTCTCAGCCCCCACCGCTCCCACCTGGACCCAGCCAGGGTGAATAAGTTGGTCTTCCTCAAGGGCAACTTCCTGCTGCTAGCCTACCCCTCTCTGGACCTCATAGGATAACAGCCAGGACTTCTGTGGTCCCCCTGCATGTCCACACATTCCTTATCCTCTCTGGGTGATCTGGCTGCGCCTAGGCACTTGGGTGAGAAGATGGCTACTTCTGTCAAGTGGGGGTGGGCTCCCTCACCCAACACCTGCCTCATGAAACAACATCTACCTCATAACACCACACCTACCTCTTGGAACAACATCCTCCTCAGGAAACATGTACCTCAACAAACATCTGCCTGTACGAGAAAGCCTGTACCCCTTTCAATTGCATTTGTACAATTCACAGCAGGTGATCTCTTATCTGTACAATGTGTTTGTCACGCTCAGCCTGCGAGGCGGGCCCTGGTCCCCCGGTAGCCTTGGCATCTGGAGATCCAGCAAGAGGGGTGGTCCTGGTGATGGGGGGGGGTACTCAAAAAGGGGGGGAGGAATGAGGCACCTGAGACCGGCAGGGGACGGGGTCAGAGTCACCCCGCAAGTCCCTCTGCCAGCGTGCCCAGGAGTCACCCTTCTCGTTCTCTCTCTCTCTCAGCTTGACGGTCTCTCTTTTCCTATGTCTCCCAGCTGCATGTTCTTCCTCCCCAGTACCTCTTCTACCCCACCTTTTATCTCCTGCACCACTCCCAGTACCCCCATCTACCTGCTGTGTCTCCCTGCCCCCGTGGCCCCACCCTCCTTCTTAAGCACGGACACTGAGTCGGCATCAGGTGGGGCGGAAGTTGTGCCAGTGGTGACTTTGGCAGCCTCAGGGCCACACTGACGCTAACCTGCCAGTGCACCAACCCAGGAGGGCCTTTCTGGGGCTTGCCGTCACGCCCGGCGGTCTCCCGAGGGGCCTGGTTTCGGCGCCAGGCCCGACCGACGCTATCGCTTTCCTGGGGGCCAGCACGGGCTGCCTCCACCTCCACTCCTTCACCATGCTCTGCCCTGGTGGCCCAGACAACTGTCACCTCCCTCCAGACCGGGGGCTTCCCAGGTGAGTGTGAGGGCTGGGGTTGCCACGGGAGGTTCCTCCCCGGGGGGATTGGGGTTGCCATGGGAGGTTCCTTGCTGGGGGGGGGCGTCAGGCTGAGTCCCAAGTCCACGGGGCCAGCACAGTGTTCTGCAAATGATAATAATGAAATTTTAACTAGGGGTGGGTTGTGATCAGAGGATCTATGTGTTTGGGCCTGAAGAGCACACCTTGCTGGGTTCCAGTGATTGCCAGGGGTGCCTGCCAAGGTGTCATGGGTTACTTTGGGGAGCCCTTGTTAGAAGTCTTGTAATGTCTGCCTTTCTGTCTTTCCAAATCTGCCTGTCCCAGCCAGTTTGAGGGGTGTTTCCTCTGCAAAGTAGAAGAATACATCATGGTATTTCAGCCTGGGGAGGGGAACTGTGAGAGTTGTGGGCAATTTCCCTTTCTTGTCTGGTGTAGCTGGGATGCCAACCAAGCTGTTGTGGGATTACTTTGGGGAACCCCTGTCAGAAGTCATGTCTGCCTTTCTGTCATTCCAAATCTACCTGGCCCAGCCAGGTCAATAGGTGTTTCCTTTCCTCCATTCCACACGCTCCTGAACCTCCTGAACCTGCACCTGTCATTTTCCCAGAAAGCACTTTCCTGGGGGCACCTTATTTGGGGGGCATAACTCAGACTCACAGTTGCTGCAGTGGCTCAAGTGGTCAAGACGCTGAACTACAGATCAGAAGGTGGGTGGTTCAGCAGTTCGAGACCTGAGTGCCGCTTGACGGAGTGAGTTCCTGTCTCTGGTCACAGCTCCTGCCAATCTAGCAGTTTGAAAGCAAGAAATTGCAAGTAGATAAATAGGTACCACTTCAGTGGGAAGGTAACAATGTTCCATGTGCCTTGGTGTCTAGTCAAGCCGGCCACATGACCACAAAAATGTCTTTGGACAGTGCTGGCTCTTTGGCTTGGAAACTGACATGAGTACCACATCCCTAGAGTCAGATTCGACTGGCTTTCAAGCAAGGGAAACCTTTACCTTTACCTAACTCAGGCTCTGGTCACACTGCAAAGGTAATTGCACTTTGTTCCCGCTTTGTTTAGATCGGAACATTTTTCTTCGCATTGGGCTGACTAGATGCAGCCAGCCCCTCTCTTACAGCACCCGCTCGCCTGCTGCTGCGCTGTCCTTCCAGGCGATCCTGCTGGCCACGGGGGAGGCTCGGGTGGCTGCTACTTCTGCCGACACTTTGGGGGGAGGGTGCCGCCGCTGCTGCCGCCATTGCCCCACGAAAACAGGTGTCTCCGCCGTCTCTGCCATCCTCCTTGCCGGCCCCATCCAGGCTGCCCCGCCTCTCATTCCCGCCTCCAGGGCCGTCTTTTGTGCGTGTTTTTTTTTAAAAGCTTCCGGCTTGAGCGCCTGACTAAACATGCGCTTAATAAATCCATTATTAAACGTTAAATGGCTTTATTAAGCGCATGTTTGTTCAAGCGCTCAAACCGGAAGCTTTTTTTTAAAAAAAAAAGCACAAAGAGCGTTCAGACGGCCCTAATCGCAATCATTGCGAAAGATGGGCTGTCCAGATAGGTGAAATCGCGCATTCAAAGCGGAAGTGTCAGGAAAACACTTGATTTTCCAGGGGTCAGGAAAACCCAGCATCATTGCGCGAGTGAGCCTGCTTACTGTACATCGGTCTTCCAATTTCTTTTGTTCAGGACACTTAGATCAATGACTTTGAGGTAGAAAATACTCTGTTCCAATTAGATGTAGCTGCTCTCACCCTGACATTAGCCTGGCATCTTTGGAGAATAGGTTACGTTGCAATGTGGGTAGGCTGCCCCTATAACCAAGTGTGTGTTACACAGTGTAAGCAATATTAGCTAAGCATGTTTATCTTTTTTCCCTTTGGAGACACAGTTCTTTTTAGAATCCTTAACACATACAGTGGGTAATTGGACACAAACATTCCCCCAGGAGTCTTTTCTTATAACCCGTTTAATTCAGTCTGAAATCACATCATTACTCTATGCATGACAGCAGCCGCTCTATATTCTCACCAAATCCCACTTGCAGTGTGCCAATCAAAAGGCACTCATGCTGTGACTGCAAGTGCACTACTTC
This sequence comes from Gekko gecko, assembly GCA_029375565.1. Taxonomy (NCBI): domain Eukaryota; kingdom Metazoa; phylum Chordata; class Lepidosauria; order Squamata; family Gekkonidae; genus Gekko; species Gekko gecko. The sequence continues at coordinate 146,761,481 of JAPDNY010000003.1, read as the reverse complement.
TGTCTAATTAAATGGGTAACTCTGGAGAAGTTTGCTCCTGCAAAATGGGAGCAGCACTCTTTTTTGGCAGATGACACTTCATTTCTCTCTGGAGCAAATATTCTGATGTGTGTTCAGACAATTAAACTACCTATGTAAGGGGCGAATTATTAGACTTTTACATTTTTTCCTGCTCCTTTGCCTTGCAATTTCGGTGCTCCAGCTTTGCACTACTGAAAATATGCTGAGCGATGATAACTTCTTACATTTGGTTCCCTTGCTTCTACTTTATCACCACACAGAATAGGAAAGTCACACAGATTAGATGAGTTATGGCCTGAAGTGTGGTCCCTTGGTCATTTATTGATTGGCAGTCACCATGATCCATAAACCACCAGTCCTTGAACATGGATATTTCAAAGCTATTTTAGCGAATGTTCCTAAGATTGTTGGCTATCATAACCTGTTGAGTTCTATTGATTTTTATATGAGAATTAAGAACAGACTTAACTAATTTCCACCAGAATCAACTGGATCTTAATCTAGCTGACTTGACTAAATATGACCCTTTTTGCAGGGGTGTCAAACATGCAGTCTAGGGGCCGGATCAGGCCCTCAGAGGGCTGCAATCTGGCCCATAAGGCCCTGGCTGTTTTCTGCTTCCTTTTCCAGTTCTGCTGCTGCAATAACTCAGAGCAAGAGATGTCAGTTATCAGAGACTTTTAAATAGACAAAATATTGCAAGAGTGCTAGTGTTTTAAGCATGTTATATTTAAAGTTTAAAAAATTATTTAATAGTGTTTGCCTGTGTCCTTTATAAAGTTTATATCTCTGCTACCTGGCATGACATTTTATGACACACATGGCCTGGCCCAACAACGTTTCATTTATGTCAGATCCGGCCCGCATAAGAAATGAGTTGACACTCCTGCTTTATTGTAAAAAATAGGAATAAGGCCCATTGTGGAAATAAATACAATGAGCTCTAGAAAGAGGCTCTGGGAGAGTGCCAAGGCCTTGAGCACTCAGCAGCAATGTGCTGTGGTGACCTCAGCAGGGTATAATGACACAGAGTCCACCATTTTCTCCAGAGGAACTGATCTCTGCTACCTGAAGAGCAGTTGTAATTTTGAGTGATCTCCAGCCCTCACCTGGAGATTGGCAACAATTGTTACCCAGGAGGAAATGGCTGGTTTGGAGGGTGGAGTCTATGGCATTGTACCTGTCTGAGGTCCCACCCCTCCTCAAGCCTCACCCTCTCCAGGTTGCATCTCTCAAATCTCCAGGAATTTCCTGCCTGGAGTTGGCAAGCCTATCTCCTTCCCTGCCAGCCATCAACCTACCTTTATTTCCCCCTCTTTCTTCAGCTTTCCATTTCCCCCACACATACACCTGCAGCTTCTCCCGTTCTCTGAAGCCCTGACTGCCAGAGTCCACCATTTTCCGTGCTCTGAAGCCCTGACTGCCACAGAGTCAACCATTTTCTCCAGGGGAACTGATCTCTGCCATCTGGAGAACAGTTGTAATTCTGAGTGATCTCCAGCCCTCACTTGGAGATTGGCAACAATGGTTTCCCAGGAGGAAAAGTCATCTTTCTCTGCAATGGGAACCAAAGCAGTTTACATCATTCTCCTCTCCCCCTTTTGATTTGCACAACAATCCTGTGAGGTAGGTTAGGCTGAAAGTCTGTGACTGGTCCAAAATCACCCACCCAGCTTCTACAGCTAGAACCTGGATCTAGCAGAACCTGGCTTCCATAGACTCTTCCAGAATATCTCCAGGAATATCCCTATCTGGAGCTGGCAACCCTAGACTCAGGACTGGCCAAAATGAGTTCCTCTCAAAGGTCTGCAAAGAGTTTCCATCCTTTGTTTGAACCAAGCTTGGTTGCCTACTGTGGTGAAACGGGCCCCAGTTTACCACTCAGCTGTTTGCCTCCCACCCTTGTCCTGTGTGCGTATTTCACTCCTTAAATTTGCTGCCATGACTCACTGAATCATCACTTCCTTTTTAGAGGGACAGTGAGACCCCTGTGGCTGAATCTCCATGTTTGGAGATGGAATCCCCAGTCTTTGGGGGATCCCTGGAAAGTAGGCAACCAAAGGGTCTGGCCTTTCCTTGCCTCCTTGGGTTACCCCCTCCCTTTGTTATTGTGCAGAGTGGGGTAGACTATGTGGTCAGAGCACAACACAGATTATTGTTGTTGTTGTTCAGTCGCACAGTCGAGTCCGACTCTTCGCGACCCCATGGACCAGATTACGCCAGGCCCTCCTGTCTTCCGCTGTCTGCTGAAGTTTGCTCAATTTCATGTTCGTTGCATCGATGACACTGTCTAACCATCTCATCCTTTGCTGTCCCCTTCTTCTTTGACCTTCAATCTTTCCCAGCATCAGGGTCTTCTCCAGTGAATGCTCCCTTCTCATTTGGTGGCCAAAGTATTTGAGCTTCAGCTTCTGGATCTGGCCTTCCAGGGAACAGTCAGGGTTGATTTCTTTTAGGATTGACTGATTTGATCTCCTTGCAGTCCAAGGGACTCTCAAGAGTCTTCTCCAGCACCATAGTACAAAAGAATATATTCTTCGGCGCTCGGCCTTCCTTATAGTCCAACTCTCGCAGCCATACATTACTACGGGGAATACCATTGCTTTGACCATGCAGACTTTTGTTGGCAAGGTGATGTCTCTGCTTTTTATCATGCTGTTTAGGTTTGCCATCGCTTTCCTCCCAAGGAGCAGGCGTCTTTTAATTTCATGGCTGCAGTCACCATCTGCAGTGATCTGGGATCCTAGGAATGTGAAGTCTGTCACTACTTCTACGACTTCCCCTTCTATTTGCCAAGGAGTGATGGGGCCAGATGCCATGATCTTAGTTTTTTTGATGTTGAGCTTCAAGCCCACTTTTGCGCTCTCCTCTTTCAATCTGAGCAGGAGGCTCTTTAGGTCCTCTACACTTTCTGCCATCAGAGTGGTATCGTCTACATATCTGAGGTTATTGATCTTTTCCCCAGCAATATTAACTCCAGCTTGTGATTCATCCAGGCCAGCATTTCGCATGATGGACTCTGCATATAAATTAAATAAGCAAGGTGACAATATACATCCTTGTCGTACTCCTTTTCCTATGCTAAACCAATCAGTTGTTCCATATCCGATTCTAACTGTTGCTTCTTGACCCTTATACAGGTTTCTCAGGAGACATGTGAGGTGGTCTGGTACTCCCATCTCTTTAAGAACCTGCCATAATTTATTGTGATCCACACAATCAAAGGCTTTAGCATAGTCAATGAAGCAGAAGTAGATGTTTTTCTGGTACTCTCTTGCTTTCTCCATAATCCAGCGAATGTTGGCAATTTGATCTCTAGTTCCTCTACCTCTTCGAAACCCAGCTTGTACTTCTGGCAGTTCTCTATCCACGTACTGTTGGAGCCTAGCTTGTAGGATTTTGAGCATGACCTTGCTAGTGTGTGAAATGAGTGCAATTGTGTGATAGTTTGAACATTCCTTGACATTGCCCTTCTTTGGGATTGGAATGTACACTGACCTTTTCCAATCCTGTGGCCACTGTTGTGTTTTCCAAATTTGTTGGCAAATTGAGTGCAGCACTTTAACAGCATCTTCTTTTAAGACTTTGAATAACTCATCTGGGATACCATCACCTCCACTAGCTTTGTTGTTAGTAATGCTTTCTAAGGCCCATTTAACTTCGCTTTCCAGGATGTCTGGCTCGAGGTCAGTGATTATACCATCGTGGTTGTCAAGGACATTGAGGTCCTTCTTGTATAGTTCTTCTGTGTATTCTTGCCATCTTTTCCTAATCTCTTCTGCTTCTGTTAGGTCCCTACCGTTTTTGTCCTTTATCATGGCCAGCTTTGCATGGAACATTCCCTTGACTTCTCCAATTTTCTTGAAGAGATCTCTAGTCCTTCCCAATCTATTGTTTTCCTCTATTACTTTGCATTGTTCATTCAGGAAAGCCTCCTTATCTCTCCTTGCTGTTCTCTGGAAATCTGCATTCAGTTGGGCAAATCTTTCCTTTTCACCGTTGCCTTTAGCTTTCCTTCTTTCCTCTGCTATGTGTAAAGCCTCATCAGACAGCCACTTTGCTTTTTTGCATTTTTTTTTTCCTTTGGGATGTCGGTGATTGCTGCCTCCTTTACAATGTCACGGACCTCTGTCCATAGTTCTTCAGGCACTCTGTCTATCAAATCTAGTCCCTTAAACCTATTCTTCACCTCTACTGTATATTCATCAGGGATGCGATCTAGGTCAAATCTGAATGGCCTTGTGGTTTTCCCAACTTTCTTCAATTTAAGTCTGAATTTTGCAATGAGTAGCTCATGATCTGAGCCACAGTCAGCTCCAGGTCTTGTTTTTACTGACTGGATAGAGCTTCTCCATCTTTGACTGCAAATTATATAGTCAATCTGATTTCGGTGTTGCCCATCTGGTGATGTCCATGTGTAGAGACGCCTCTTAGGTTGTTGGAAAAGGGTGTTCGCTATGACCAGCGTGTTCTCTTGACAAAACTCTGTTAGCCTTTGCCCTGCTTCATTTTGTTCTCCAAGGCCAAACTTGTCTGTTATTCCGGTTACCTTTTGATTTCCTACTTTAGCATTCCAGTCCCCTATGATGATGAGGACATCATTTTTTGGTGTTAGTTCTATGAGTTGTTGTAGGTCTTCATAGAACTGGTCCACTTCAGCCTCTTCTGCAACAGTAGTTGGGGCATAGACTTGGATTACTGTGATATTGAATGGTTTGCCTTGGATTCGGACCGAGATCATTCTGTCATTTTTGAGATTGTATCCCAATACTGCCTTTCTCACTCTCTTGTTGACTATAAAGGCCACACCATTTTTTCTATGGGATTCCTGGCCACAGTAGTAGATATAATGGTCTTCTGAGTTAAATTCGCCCATTCCTGTCCACTTTAGTTCACTGATTCCCAAGACAGATTATTAGCCCAAATAAAAGGATTTATCTAACTATTTACACAGTTATGGGGTGCACATACACTGTAGGCATAAGTACACACTATGAACCAGCAGGGCATAAGCCCATAGGGGTTAAACACCATCCTTTTTCCCTACACACCAGCCTCTGGCTCTCTGCTCTAGCATCTCTCTCTCTGGCCCAAGAGAACAGGGAAACTTCCATTCATTCCCCAGTCCAGCCGACTGTTGAGTGGCTGAATTTCTGCTGCCTCCAAGGGTTCACCCACATCTCTGGCTTGTGGCCTGGACAGCCTGGTCAGCACAGGAAGAAGGAGCCTTTCCTAACCTCCTGTAGGACGAAGACGGCCTCCTTCCTTGATGAGCTGCAGTCTATATTGATGCTGCCCTGCATGATGGGGCAGTCCCTGTTTTCCCGCCCTTTTCTGCCTTGAGGCAGCTGGGAAATGTAGTCCAGCAGATGAGGAAGGCCCATTCAACCCAGTGAATGATACTCTTACAGGCCCCTCTCTGGAACTACAGCTCAATTAAACCTTATGGCGGAACATTTTAAACCAACACAGACAGCAGCCCAGCAGCCATCTTACAAACACAGGTAACTGCCATTTCGTTACACCTACCAACAGCCACTGAGTGAAAAGTTAAGTCCCCCAGAGGAGGCAAGCAGGAGAAGCATCTTCGTCAAGAGACAAAGCCATTTGCTAGGAATTCTGACAGAGAAGAGTAGCTGAAGGGGAAATGGGCAGGGAAGAGGAGCAGACCCAGCACCTGGCCAATGGCATGCAAGTACTCTTGAGTGGCGGCTGGCAGGCCAATGGCTGAGGGAGGGCATTTTACAGCCAAGGGGAGTGCATGGAATCTTGCCACCCCAAGTGAGCTTTATATATAAAGAGAGATAACACCACCTTCCCAGTTTAGTTGTCAGTACCTCACTATGTCAGTCTGGTATGTGTATGAACAAGTGAATTTGGTTCACCTTCCTGTTATAGACAATGCAAGCAATTCTAGGTCCTTGACTGTAAATATGCCAGAAAGTTTATCAACATAGAGATGCAAGTCTTTTGTAGGTACCCAAACCAGTGTGTAGGTATCCTTAGAGAAAATAGAAATCCCATCTCAAGAGGTATATGTTAAGTGGGTCTACATTTCTCAGAAATCAGTTAGTTTTACTTCCACATAGTGTATTTAGGAGCAGAGTGCCAGTTATACATAGTACATTTAAATCTGGATACTAGATTATTTTATCTCCACACACCTTATTTTCCTAATCTAGTTCAATAACAAGAGTCTAATGTATAGTACAACTAAATCAGAAAACAAGTTTGTAGCCCTGGTCTGACATAATCTAGTGACTACTGATAAAAATCAATAGAAAAAAAAATCCCATTTACTTTGATAGTAGGAAATGCATCCCCTCGTATTTACAAGCTGATACTGATAATAGTGGATTTAAATAATATCAGCCTATTGCTGATCCAAGGCAATTGGAAACTAAAATAATCAAATCTGGTCCTGCAGTGTGTATTGAGAATTGTCTCCTACTAAAGCAAGTGGGACTTTGATTTAAATAGGAATTGAAGAAATGGCCACAATTTAATCCTATGACTCTACTAAGGAATCTTTGAGTAAAGCTAAATGTATAAGCACATACTGACCGGAGTATTCTTCCTTTATTTGTGCTGAGTACTTGTCAAAATCATTACAGGCTAGGGGTGTGCACATAATTGAGCTGGAAGCTCAGATTTGTTAATTAATCATTTTGGATATTCTTTAATAATATTATGACATCTATGCAGACTAATTGTATCCAGCAACCACTTTCTTTTCTTCCATTGGCATATAGATTCCTATCTGTAACTATGGAAGCCAAGAATTTTACACTGAATATTGTGAATATTTTCAAGCACTTCAACAGCCATAATCACTTCTGAGATGAGCCTTGAATCTCCTTGTCTCACAGCCATCAGATTGCATGCCAAACAGCTTTGTAGCTGTACAGCAGTTGGGGTGATGGACCTTTATTTCCTTCTCCCTTTCAACCACTTTTGTGCCTGAACATTAGCTGAATGGTTGGATCAAGTAACTAAATGATGCCAGGAGCAAGAGAAAATTATGATTCCTGTAGTGCTATTTGAAAAGTGCATGTGAGAACTGCTGCAGATCCAAACAGACTGGGAACTATTAGCATTGTTCAGACAGACACAGACTAACACCATGTGGTAAGACCTTAAAATATGTATTTGTATTTCACTGAGGGTGATTTCCCACTAAAGCTGCCTCGGGGTTGCGCCGCCGTTTGCCCCGATACTATTAGTCAATTTCACACCCGAAGCCACGGGGCTGCATTTTGACCCGTGGCTTCGCCTGATTTCCCCGCAGTTTCGTAATCCTCAAAAAACAGGATTACGAAACTGCGGGGGAAATCGAGCGAAGCCGTGGGTCAAAATGCAGCCCCGCGGCTTCGGGTATGAAATTGACTAATAGTATCGGGGCAAACGGCGGCGCAACCCCGAGGCAGCTTTGGTGGGAAATCACCCTGATTGTTTTTGTTCATTCTTCATTCAAATAAAATAAGCAGAATCTGATGGACATTAGAAATGGCTGAATGGGTTTAGTATACACTGAGAAACATACATAAAGTAATCCAGCAAACAAGATGATGTTTGCTATTAGCAACCTGAACCATCTACTGAACAACTGGCTTCTTGTCCACAGTGATGCTCAACCATTCCTACTTGCAAACTCTTTATTTCCCATCCAATTTCAATGACATGCTCAGAGACTGACTTCACGGAAATGATTATTCCTCACAATTTTGAGGTAGATGGGGACCCCCCCACCTTTAACAATTAAAATTGTCACTTGGGGGCATAGTGCTGGCGCCGATGGAAGCAGATGCCTAAAAGCTATCCTCCAACCCCTCATACCCTCAAATTTTTAAAAAATCAATAATCTAGAACCTCTTTTTACTACTAAAACAGTGGGCAAACTGGACTCTGATAAGACATTACCTTCTACACTAGTAATAAAAGGGATTCCAGACTTCTTCCCATCATTGCATTCCAGTAAATCTTCTGTGGAAGATCCGGAGGACTCCTCCAAGATGGCGACAGATGAAGTGGCCTCCCTCCAGTCAGAACACCCATCCTCAGACCCTTCCTTACCGGTAATACTAGCTAATATGGAGTGAAAAATCTTAGAGAACATGTCAGCTCTCATTTCCCTGCTGACAGAACAATTTGCTGATTTCAAAATAGCCCTGGTTAGAGTCAATCATACTGCTGAGCACGCAACCAAATTAAGTCTCTCCCTGAAAAAAAAAATGTAAACCCTACAACACGATAACAAAATTCTCCATGATAAGGTTCTCAACTTAGAGACTTCGATGCACAGACCTAACCTCAAATTTAGAGATTTTGTGGAGAATCTTAACACTAACAAAGACTTACTGATATTCCTGTCAGACTGGCTGGCGGGAGAATTGCAGCTAGAAGATGGCATTGCTCCATTAATTACAGCGTCCTTTTGTTTGGGCCCAACTGATCCTGCTCACTTAAAGAGGCTGAGGGACAGCCTGGCAACAATACCAGACCTTCACATGCAAAATAAGATTTTGGAGGCAGCAAGAAGACAAGGTTCTCTGAAGTACAAAGGATCACCTATACAAGTATAACCCCATCTGCTGCGAGATGTTCTCTCCAGGCACCATGATCTTCACCCCATAACCGAAGCACTCAGGCATGCAAAAATCAGATATAAATGGATGAACTTAACAAAATTGTGTATTGCCATTAACGACAAGTTTCTCTACATTGAAGATCTGGATGCGGGAATGAAGCTGCTCCACTCCATTCACTTCATGCCCTGGCCAGACCAGGGCAAATCATCACAGAAAAGAAAGCTCCCACCATCACCAGATAAGGATAATATACTATCAGACATGCTTAGATTTTCAATCATCTAATTGCTCTTTAAAATACGAAAGTCCGTCATCTGATGTTTCATTTATCCTGGCTCTAGATTATGATAAAGTTTAATGAATTATGTTGTTACTATATCTCGATGAAATTACTTCCACTTATAGTGCTGATTTGGGGGGAGGGGTTGTAGCCTTGAACAGCTCTCTTTTTTAGCAGTCTTCAGCACTTGGAGTACTCTCCATTACCCTCAGTGGCACATAGTGCTAGCTTGGGTAAGTGGGACTGCTTTTTAATCTCTATCACTTCATCATTATTATACCACTTCTACAATTTTTTAAAAGTTCCAATAGATTATAGGTGTTTGTTAGTTACTTCTTGTTGACTTACCTCAGTCAACAGTTTGTATTTAATACTTCTATTTGTGATTCACTTCTACCAATTAACTTATCTAGCTGATTTAAGTTAAATTAATGGCTTCTTTGATTAATTTTGTCAACATTATTACAGAAGTCCTGTCAATCAATTCGTTTTCATAACTGATTATCACTTGAATATTGCTTAATCTGAAAGAATTAACTGTCCAGTTTGTTAGGTGGTATTTATTATTCTTAGATCAATAATTGTTTTAATATCTTATCTTATAAACCCTTAGCTGTTACTTGTTAAATTCTAGTTTATAGTCTCTATTTGGTCTAGTAGTTAATAATTCTAGTTCATCACATCAATTCTACACAGGGCATATAGTGTACTAAAAAGTATCTATTAAAGAACAACCAACTATTTGAACACAGCTCATTGTAATACTTCTCTGTAAAGTTTCCTGCATCCTCCCCAGGTTGCTTTTTACTGTATACATCTCACAGAACAATTGATTGTATCAATTTTGTGACCAGCATTGTCTCCTTTCCTGTCCCTTTTCTCCTGCTCCTCACTTCTCTCTAACTGTTCGATATGACTGCCATTTGGAATCTCGTCATGCAGAACATACGTGGTCTTAACAATTTAATCAAAAGAAAAAGAGTGATCTCTAGCCTAGCTAAACTTAACTCTGATGTGCTCCTATTGTAAGAGACTCATCTTCATTCACCATCTAAACAGGAACTGAAGGCCAAATGGATCCAATAAAAATTCCATGCTAAGGGCACCTCCAAATCTCATGGAGTAGCCATTTGCTTCCAGCTCTAGAAGGTGGAATCTGATCCCCGTGGATACTATATTTTCATTGTTGGCCTTCTTGAAGATCATCTGGTTACACTTGCTTCAATCTATGCTCTGGTTATGCTTGCTTCAATCTATGCTCCCAATTTCAATCAAATAGCTTTCCTGGACAATCTGATAAATAAACACTGCACTTCTGATACTGGCCCTATCATTTGGTCAGACCACACCTGGACGAGTCGTACTCTGAAGATGTCTCCTGTTCAAACGTCTGTAAAACACTGGACCTTAAATAAAGCTATTCTGTTGTATGACAAGTTCAGTTGAACTTCTCATACAACAGTACTTAAAGGATAATATCAATGAAGAAACCTCTCCCTCCATCGTTTGGGATGCTTTAAAAGCAATCCTTCATAGCCAACTAATCTCAATGTTGTCTCATCTGAAGAAAAAGAAAGATGCCCTGTGGCTAGAGTTGACAAACAAGATATCCCATCTAGAACAACAACACAAAGCTACAGGAAGCAAGAAAATCTACAGAAAGCTGCTCACAGAGTGCAAATTGTTAGAAACATTTGAGTGTTCTCAAATCCAGAAAAACCTCCTTTATGTAAAACAGAAGTAATGGATAAATTCACCCAGATCCATGAGACTCCTGTCATGGCGGGTTAAAGACAAACAATCATCTAGACTGGTTATGGCACTTAAAGATCCTAAAGGAAAACTGCACATTGACTCTTCATCAATAAATACTCTCTTTGCAGATTATTATCATTCTCTATACTCTTCATCCAATCCATCATTAGCAGATATCCAGTCATTTCTTTCCTTGAATCGATTATTATAACAATCCAGAGTTAAGAGGCACTATCAAAGAGACACCTTGCCATCTATTTCCTGCTTGTTGGACCTCAAGGAAAGTTGGTTAGCCACTCTGTGAAACAAGATGCTGTACTAGATGGAGCACTGGCCTGATCTAGCAGGGACCTCCTTGTGTTCTTATGATTTTAGGACTGCAGTGCAGAAACCTACATACATATAATTTCCAAATGGTACAAATTTCCTTGGGGCTGTTTCATGTGGGGAAAATGGTGTGGAGGAAAACCGAACCCCCTTCTTCTCATGCATAGTTTTCCTGAACTGGGCCTCTGCATGTCAGGGAACTGAGTTCCAAGTATGGAACTTGCAAGGTACATCTGATGAAAAGTCCTCCTCCACCTATGAAGGACACAAGGATGATTGATTAACCTGAATTTCAGTTGTAGTATGCACTACAAATATTGAGTGTTTCTCCCTTTTGGTGGATTAGTATTTAGAATATTAATAATTTGATTGCCCTGAGCCTAACTATCCACTGAAATACAAGACAGCATGCCAGAAAACATCTGTTTCATATATTTTTGACACAGCAGTTGATTAATTGTGTTGATCAGCAAAATTAGTTCTTGGTATATAGTTTTTATGTGTGAATCCTAGTCATAAAAAATGCAGGGCATATGAATGTGCCCTTGTTTTGGGACATTAGAAAATTAGAAGAAAGGTGAATCCAACCTTTCCAGAAATAGGTTGTTTACAGTACAGTCCTAAACAGAGTTACACCCTTCTAAGCCCATTGACTCCAATTGATTTAGCAGGGGGCTAAGAATTACACTATTAATTTCTTAATTAAATATATTGTCATGGATTACCATCAGCAATAGTTTGATTAATTTTCAGATGTTATGGCTGTTAAGTAATTTCCAAATATTTATAATCTTGCATAAAGCCAGTATCATCTAATGTTATACACAGTAAGATTTCAAGATGCAAGTTCAGCTAGAATGTGTGACTACATATTTTTAGAGGCTTCTCCAGCAATTTTGTGACTATTCATTAGAGGCTTTAAAGAACATTAAGGCACAATGCTTCAAGTATGTTGTAATAGGAATGTGCAGTTGGAAATACATTGATCAAGATCCAGAATGGAACATAGCCAATTTGTAAAAATAGTGATGTGGATTTGAATAGAATTATATCCAAAGCTTGGGACTGGTCAGAAACATTCTGGTCTGCCAGTTATTCTGGCTGATGATTATCTGGGTCAGTTTCCTGGGAGGTTGGAGGAATGAGGGGTTGAGAAGGGAGAGAATGACTTAGCATCAGCAGACATGTGGATGACTGGGATCATCCAGATCAGTGCTTTGATATTTAATATCTCTCTCTCTCTTTTTTGCCACTCATTGCATTAGCTCAGTGGCTTTGATAAGATCTAAAAGTAGTCTGTGGAACTGTATGAGCTGAAACAGTTACACCATTTCTCTGTGGTCTTGCTACTGATACAGCTAGGTTCTAAGGTGCTACTGGACTCAAAACTAGCTGTCCTATGTTTGCAAAGCTTATTGTTTCTTCTTATTTCATGTACAGAATTTTAACATGCTGTTTATGAAAATGGAGATTGGCTGTTTTAATTTCATTAAAAGTTTGATGGAAGTACAAACCAATTCTGTCATCAGTTTCTGTGGATTTTGGCATTTATCCAAAACCCTCACTGTCTGAATCTTCCAGGGTAGTGGCTGTGATGAGGCAAAGCAGCTCCTTTTCATTTTCTGCACTGTTGGAGGACGGGAGGAACAATGCTGAAAAAGTCCGAACCCCAATACTCAGACAATTTCCACCCTAGTGTGGTTAGTTTCTTTCACAGTAACTTTTTAGTCAAGAATCTCTCCCCCACCCCACATACAAGCAGAAGACCAGGAAGACAGAGATGACTATGCAGACTGATATCTTAGACTAAGCTTGTCAGCTCTTACAAGATGGGATAAAACTTTAATTTTATAGTAGTCATGGATACTAGAAATAGTAGTCATAGCTTATTATAGTACAAGTAGTCACAGAAGTAGATGTATGTATGTAGGGAAAAAAATTAAGCATTCGGAGAATTCGTTATTATTTTAGCAATTCTTGATATTGTAAGATAAATCAGCATTATTAATCCCATAAATTGGAAGCCTGAGGGGAATTATAAAAGGGGCCCAGTTTGGAACTAACCCTCAAAACCTCCCTTTCCAAAATTCAATAAAGTTGATTTGACCTCTACCCCTATTTCTCATCTAACTGACTCTCAACTTCCCTTAACATGTCATCCCTTCTAGAGGGTATGCAATCTCCAGCAGACCATTTTTGAGGATATATGTGTGTGTTGATTAACCAATTTATATTAGTCTGTGTGCATGGAACACTTGTCTCATCTGCATTTGGCTGAATAAATACTCAAAAAAATACAGATAAGGTATTTTGGGGGTATTTATTTGTTTCTGTTTATACTAAATGCACACCCCTAAATGAGACCATCTATAAATAAATAAATAAATAAATCCTAATGAGGCATTTCAAGACTCACACTTTTATCATCTGCATTAAATTTTCTCATACACTGTATGATATAAATAATGCCTCCTCTTTGTGATGAAATATTAAAGTATTATACCTCTAACCCAAGGGGACTTTGCTACTAAATTTCAGTCACTAATAACTGATATGCCAAACAAGTTTTAACAGACTCCAGAACACTTACACAGCAACTGCAAAACAACTGTATTAGTAGCAGAGGGTAGTCATGTTGGTTTGCAATAGAACAGGTAGATTTGAGTCCAGTAGCACCTTAGAGAACAAGATTTTGGGTGTATAAGAGTTTGAGAGTCGATGTTCTCTTTGTCAGTGTCCAAGGTCCCTCTCTGTGCTTGGTAATTCAGTAGTGTTACTATTCAAGCAAAGCAAAGGGAAGGCACAAACGAGTACATTGTGATCAGAATCCAGTCCTTAGGTCATTCAGAGTCTGAGGGTTGTCACTACAGCATGTTCAAGGCAAGTCCAGAAGCTGAAGCCCAGAAACAGTCCAATGGGTCACAGGAGCGAGGCAGCGACAGGATCAGTGGTGAAAAGGTCAAAAGTAGTTTGACTTGTTTCGACAGCTGTTCTCTCATTCTCACCATCCTTTACAGCCAAGATGCTTGTTTTATAGCTGGGCTGTATCTGACCCATGTGTGTGCACTTTTCCTGACTATTTAGATTCAGGTATCTCTAGGCTAGGGCCATCTGTAGCTGACTGTAGGGATGTCTGTAGCTGACTATGGGCTGGGGCCTGCTTCAGTTGCTCCTTCCCCTTCCACCGAGACCTCTGCCTTGTCAGGGCTGACTGTGTCTGGCTGACCTATAAAAGTCAGAGAGTATTGACTCTTGAATACCCTGAAAATCTTGTTGCTACTAGAATTAAATCAAGCTGTTCTACTGCAGACCAGGCCTGTAGCTACAGTGGGGCATCTTGGGGCTAGGCCCCCTGACTTACTGGCAAGGCCCCACGACTTCCCATCCAGCCCAGGCCCCCCAAGCAGCAGCAGGTGCATGGAAGGAGCTGGGTATGCATTTAATTTGACTAGCCAGTGCCCCCTAAGAAATTTAAATGCCCCCTGACTTAAAAAACCCTGACTACGGGCCTGCTGCAGACCAGTACAGCTACCCTCTGAAACCAAGTCTGCAAACATAATAGTCAAATCTGCATTTGCATTTTTAAATCAGTTTTGTGCTGTTGTGATGCTATTTTTCTCTATGTTTGACAGCATAACAGCAAAACTGTTTTAAAAATGCAAATGCAGATTCGACCATAGTAAGAGAGACCTACTATTTTATCTTAACAGTGTTAACTAAAATGTATTTCCAAACTAAATTCACCTAAAATATTATTTTGTTAACATATTCAAAATGCAGAACTGTTTGGGTATATGTATTTAAATTTTACATTTAAAAATTTTAATTAAAAAAATAAAGCACAGTTCAGAAACTGAGATGCATCTTTATGAACTAAGAGATACTGCTGGCTAATCTTATCAACTGCAGACTTCTGAGTTCAAGGGGTTTTACAGGAATGATCTGAATTTTTTCAAAGAATAATTTCCTCACCTATAAACACTAGATTAATCTCTAGATTACAAACAGTATCTTCAGCTCAAAGCAAGCTTTGAGGGAACACTCCACAGGATCATATTTACTTGAAATAAACTCCAGTCCCTACCTTAGAAGATTTTTTTGAGAGACTTGGCTACCTTTAAATCAGACTGAGTTCGTAAAGTTAGGAGGTCTCAAGTGTTTAATGCCACATAACGTGAAAATGGCAGAGAGACAACAAATCCAGATGTGCAGAGAAAATATACAATTTATGTGAAAGTGAAATCAAGTTTGGTACATTTACAGCGCCATCTTTAGCAGAGTTACACCCTTCTAAGCCTATTCTAAGTTACCATTGCAAAGACGGAGGAGACAATGCTGGGCGGGCGGGGGGGGAGAGAGAGAGAGAGAGAACATTTGCTCATCTCTCCTGAGAAAGGCTTGCCATTTGTCCCTGTAGATGTAACTGAACATGGTGAGTGTGCCTACATGTTCCTTACAATACAACAACTCATTCTAGTGCCCTTAAAGATAATTACATTTCTAATAGCCCAATTAGAAAGTCTGAATTGTCTTTTCAGCAAGGGCTTACTTCATCTACAGCCAGCAAATATTGGAATAAAACCATGAGATTTTCTTTTTTACATTTTTCTAATATATGTGAATGGGGATGACCACGGGCAAAAATGCCCTAGGAAAATTGACTAGCTGCGTACTAATATTTAATTAAAACTCTGATCTTTAAAACCTTTCCACATGGAATCTAACAGGAATACTCTCTCCTAATCCATGTATCAAAATGCTGGTGAGAATAATCCATTATTAACTCTAGTATAGATCTGTCTCCTCTTCCAGCTTGAGTCAGCATTATTCAATAAAGAAATATCAGTGGGAGACTCCTGAAGGAAATTGCCGAACATGAATTTATCAATAGGTTTGATAGCACTGGCCAGGAGCTCAGCAGGTCTGATGATTTTCTCCACTTCCATAGGGTATTAAATTGCTTAACATAATAAAGCAGTCTGTGTTATGACTAATTTCAGCTATTGTGAATCATCACTATGCTTATCCATGTATTTTCAGTTTTGCATAGAAATGTCACGAGCCAGGCCTTTGGGAAAATTACACCCCCTCCCATTCTCTGTATATAAAATCTTGCTGACTAAAGATTTATTTCAGGAAGGAAGGTGGCATGGTACAGCTCAATCTTATCAGATCTTGGAAGCTAAGCATTGTTGGTACTTGGAAGGGAGGACACCAAGGAAGACTGTGTAGAGGAGGCAATGGCAAACTGCCTCTGCTTCTCATTTGCCATGAAAGCCACTTCCTGGGGTCACCTAAGTCAGCTGTGACTTGATGGCACTTTACACAGAGAGAGATTCATTTTACTGCATCTGAGGAGGTGGGCTCTAGTCCATTAAAGCTTATGCTACAATAAATCTGTTATTCTTTAAGGTGACACAAACTCTTATTTTTGTTGCAACAGACAAACATAGCTACCCAATTGGAATTTGTTTCCAGTCTGAGGAAGCTGCACGGAATACATTGGTCTTACTGTCTTTACCCTAACAAACCGAGACTTATCTCCATCTCCTGCATCTTGAATCACACCCTAAGGATTTATTTATCTGCATATCATTTGTTAACTTGCCCCCAGTTATGCTACCCCTAAAATGAACTCAAAAAATTAATGAGAAAGTTAAACAGTAAAGATTTGGTCTTTGATCCATCTCTCAAGTTTTAACTTCTCTGACTATATCACTATGCCATCCCTCATTTCTGAAGTCATCATGAAGCAATTTAGTATCATCCAGGTTGCCACTTTCAGAGCAATCAGACAGGACAGTGCTCTGATTTGTGACAAGAAAGATGTGATCTGAGAGCTATCAGTCTGTGGCTGTTACACAAGTTCCTGCTCCCAGATGACATACATATACATTGACTAATAATGGTCACAGGACTATTACATTTGATTCAGGGGACAAATACCAGCATTCGGGTGTGAAGGTCACAACTTTATTTAAGAACTCTGAATGGAATAATTAAACCAGAGTGGAGAACACATCCTTTAGTTTCAAATGACTTCTGTGTGATAGTCCAGCTACATTACTTTACCTGGATAAGGCTCAGTCCTTTTCTTTGTAACCTGAAATTCAGTTCCTACTTTTAAGAGAGAAGGTAGTGTGGAACAAAGTTGTTATTTAGAGCTGCTAAAATCGTTGTTTTTATTCATCATTTATCTATCATATGCCCTTTACCCAGGGCTATTTTGGGGCAGGAACACACAGGAATGGAGTTCCTGCTGGCTCCCGAGTTGGCCACACTCAGCTGCAACTCATTAGAAAAATGGCCACACCCAACAGTAGAAACTTATTAGGATTGGCTACATTAGGGCTCTGTGGCCTAACATGCAAAGAAGTTCCTGCTACAAAAAAAGCCCTGGGTTTTGACAACAAACAAAGTAAATAGAATAAGAAGCAAAAGGTGGGTGTGGCTGGATGACCACACTTCTGGTAACACGGGGGTCTGGCCTAATCGACTAATGAGCTGTGCTATCAGAGGTATGGCCTGATATGCTAATGAGTTCCTGCTGGGCTTTTTCTTCAAAAAAAAAAAAAGCCCCGCCTTTACCTAATTTGATCCCACCCTTTCCCCAAGAAATTCAAGGCAACACACATTGTTTCACCTTCCTCCATTCCATGCTCAGAACATCCTTATATGTTGAGAGAGTGCAACAGAATTGTGTACATAGGGGAAAGGATGAGTTCATCCCAGAATAGATTGTTCCTCCCCCACACACGCACCTGACTTTGCACACTAGGGATCCATACACTTTTCAATAGAATATCTGTACTATCTTGTCCGATCTATATCTGTTCAATCTCCCTCCCCACAGACTTAGTTGTTGGCTTCTTGTTGGTGCATAGCATTATATACCCAGTACACAATGTCATTTGCTATGCTCTACTCATCCCCCCTTGGATAATTTCCTTTCTCTCCCTGTGTTTCTCTTTCATCTTCATGGGCATGCTGTCTCACCTACTGCTGCCAGCCAACTTGGCAAATTAGGAACTTGAATGATAAAAAGACTAACCCTTGTCCTCTCTTGGAGCAAATGAAGAAAGTGGTGGGCTCTTCTATTCCTAGTGATATCCACCCCCCCCCCAAACCCATTATTTTGCTCATACAAATCTGAGATCTCAGTCACCTTGGATCACTAATTCCCTTGTTCATTGTAATTATTTGAATTCCACAGGCAAGAAGAGAATAGAATGAAACTTAGAATATACAGAAGGATGCAAGTTATTATGAAATATGGCTTTATCTTTTAATTCAATTCATATGACCTTGGTTAGGCCCAACTCTATTTATGTTTATGCACTATATTCAATGGCACAATGTTTAGTGAAAATGTATAGGATTACAATATTGTATTTGTATACAAGTTACCCTGGCTATATACACTTATATTTTTTGCATCAGAATTACTATTGAATTTCTCATCCCTACTGGTTAATTTATTTTACAATATTTATACTCCACCTTAAACATGCCCCCAAGGTGGCTAACAAATTTAAAAATATACATATTTTTAAAACCATTAAAATCAACGACAGGCATATCATTAAATCAATTAGAACCAGAGCTAAAATACATATATTAAAACATTTTAAAAAATGGGCAGAAAGGAGGGATCCCTGAGGGGAACCCCCCCCCAAAAAAGGCTTCACCCATTGGCAGAAGATGGCAACAGAAGGGGGCAGATGAATCTCCCTGGGGAGAGAGTTCCAGAGTTTTGGTGCTGCAACTGAGAAGGCCCTCTCCCAAGTTGCCACCCACCTAATCTCAGACGTTAGGGGAACCTGAAGCAGGGCCTTGGAAGATGACCTCAATGGTCCATTAATTTCATAAACAAGTATGTGATCCTTCAGGTATGTTGGTCCCAAAAATTTATGTCTTTAAGGGTCAATGACAGCATCTTGAATTGTGCCCAGAAATAGATTGGAAGCCATTGTGATTGGGAATGATTCCAAAACTGGAATGATACAGTCTCTATAATCCACTCCAGTTAACTGCAGCATTCTGGATCGACTGTAGTTTTTCAACACTTTTAAAGGGTAGCCTCACAAAGTATGCATTGCAATAATCTAATTTAGATGTAACCAAGGCATACACAACAGTGGCCAGATATTTTCTGCCCAGGAACGGTGGTAGCTGGTTAACCAGTTGAAGCTGATATAAGGCACTCCTGGCCAAAGCTGCCTCCTGCTTCTCCACCAGTAGGCCTGGGTCCAAGATTATAGCGAGAATATAGACCTGTTCATTTAAGGGGGAATACAACCCATCCAGTATGAGTGACACTTTTATATCTCAGGTTAGACCTCCTGCTCACCACTAGCGCTTCCCTCTTGTTGGGACTAAGCTGCAGTTTATTAGTCTACTTCAGCTCCAAAACTCCAGTTAGTTCAAAATGAAAATTCATCATTTCACTTTTGCTTGCCTGTTGTACAAACAGAACCTTTGAATATTTATTTTTGCACCATTTTCTATTTTTATTGGATTTTTACCATAAAGTAGACATCAGTTTTCAATATTCTCTCTCTCTCTCTTTCTCTTTCTTTCTCTCTCTCTCTCTCTCTCTCTCACACACACACATACACACACACTCACACTCCGAATGCAGTTAGGACTGATGTTGGATGAAAACAATATTACATGTTTAACAGGACCAATAAACGGTAGGCTTCCAGTGGAAGCCTGTTGAGGTCACAGAGAAACCTCTGGAATGGACCACAACAGAAAGAAATTCCCTGTGAGAGGGAGCACAAATGAGAAGTTGGTGAGAAGAAAGGATGTGCATGTTCATTGTACGTGTAAATTTCATATACTACACATTAATTGCATGTGGCACTTTAAATAACACATGACATTGACAATATAGGACTACCCAGTTTTTTGAAAGGGGAATTATTTTAGGAATCTGTATGGTGAAGTGTCAGGCCCAGGGCTCTGGGACCCAGGGCTCAGGAGAACCTTATTTCCTCCAGCCACACAACCACAGCTAAGCCTGAGGCTGATGAAAACAACAGTAGCATTCCACAAGTGGATAGCAGAGACAGGTGTCTGAAAGAGCGAGTGAAGGCTGTGCTGGAGCAATTTAACTTTTGCTTCTGACATACCTCTCAGTCCTAGCAAATCATTCAGTAAGTAAGGACCTGCTTCTTTATCAGACCTTGATCATCCACCTGCATTGACTATAACACCTGTCTTAGTTTACTGCTCTGACTCTACCTTCTGCCTATCCGAAACCCATTTAGAAACCTTGAGTGGGGAAAAGTAAACCATCCTTCCATCAGAATCCATTATTTTACCTGTCTCCCTCCAAATATGTTTTATATGGCCAAACATCTGAAGTTCTAGTCATGGAACTTCAGCATCACTTGTAGTTTGGATTGTAAGCCTGTGCTTATGTTCTTAAAGGTACATACTTTTCTTCGGGAATTAGTAATGCTTTATTAATAAATGCTTTTTTGACTTTTTGTCTCCCTCAGTGGAATAAGAGGCAAATGCTCTAATTTTGTATGCATTGAAGGAATCATGTACTTGAATACCTTCCTTGTCTTTCATAACAAATAGTTTTGAAGAAATAATAAAAGCTCTGCCCTTTTTCAGAAGAAAGTAAAACGAAATGAAACTGGCACAGTCCCCAAGGCAGATATGTGCTTGCTAGTCTCAACTGAGCCTTTAGTCACCATCAATGCCAAATTAACTTTTCTAATATATTGAAATGCCACATAGCTCAGATAAACAATGCTGGAAGAGAGATGTGACTCTATAGGGAATTGTATCCTTCATCTGATTTGATAAAGAAATAGGGATAATGAAATGTTAGCTGTGTTTCCTCTGAAGCTAAGTCTGACATACAACTAAACAATAGCCTGAGGTGAACTTTGGTGAAAATGTTGCTCTACAGCAGTGAACTCAGAATGGGGGGAAAAAATAGCTAAAACCACTTATGGTCTTGCAAACATTAGGATTATTGGTTGATCAATGGTATTCATAAGAAATAGCTCCAGATGGATTTTTTTTAATAGGGTCACTAATTAATGTTGCACCAGTTCTCAAAAACATCATCTACATGTCTAGTTTCCCTCTACTCTGCCATAATACCTACTATAATTTGGCTCCCCACAAGCCACGGAGACAACGGCAGTGGCGAGTGGGTCTCACTCTGCCCCCTTTGGACGGAGGACGAGACCTCCAGTGATGTACAGTATCACAGTGTTGTGCTGTGAGGGTGGAGTCAGCAGGGATTTAAGGAAGGCTCCACCCATGTTCTTCCTCTTTCACCTCATGCTTGGCACTGAGTGGAGCTCAGACAGCACAGTGAGGAAGCAGGTGGCCACATGGGTGTGGTGGTGGTGCAGCTTGTGCGATGGCCTTGCGGTGGTGCTGGGCCTTCACCTGTTTGGGCCCAGGTGGCAATAGGACTGCGGTGCTGCAGCCTACACAGTGGGGGGCACTGCTCAGGGGGACAGTGAACTCTGAGGCTGTGGTCTCCTCAGCAGCACAGGCCTCTGTGGGAGCCCAATGAATGCTTGTTCATGCCCAGAAGGCTGTAAGGCAAGGCTGTGGCCTCAGTGGTGGCTGCCTACACAGGTCTCCAGCAGCTGCCTATTTAGGACCAGGGGTGGTAGACTCTGCATCTGTGACCTATTTGGTGGCGGCCTCCTTAGGAGCCCAGCAGACATTTTTTTAGGTCCAGGAGCCTGAGTGGAAAAGCTGAAGATTATGCAGCAATGGCAGCTGCCGCCCCAGGTCTGGCAGCCACTTGTTCAGGAGCAGGGGAGGCTGTAGAAGTATAAGGCTGTGGCAGCAAGAGTGGCAGCAGCCTCCACAAGTGCCTGAAGCTGCCCATTCAGGACTGGGAGGAGCAGTAGGTCACAGCCTACCTCCTGGGTCACAGGGTCACAGCCTGCCTCCTTGGGAGCCTAGTGGCCACTTGTGGGGACTTGAGAGGGAGGCAGGCAAGGAAAGGGACACTGCCTGCTCATTGGCCCAACATTGGTGGCTGCCTGTTCAGGCCTGTGTCCCAGATGCAATGTCCCCTATCTCAGTCCTCCAGACTGAGTGGTAAGAGAGACTAGATAGCTAGACAGGCAAACTGACCTTTCTTTTGGTATCCACTCTTCTGCCACTGTCCTCTTTGATATGCCGCTTGTAATCTCAGGGACCAATTTCCCTTTCCTGCATCTCTCTCACTTTGAATGAAGACTTACTCTCTACCTGCATGCACCAAGAGAGGGATGTACAGTCCTTTCTTGGCACCATGAGGCAGATGAGCCTCTCGCCATCCACCTCCATCCTTTACCTAGTAAATTAGTAATCTAGCAGTCTCTGCTCTTTCCTATCCAAAGTGTACTTCCCAAATAAAGAGAGAAGCATTTCTCTTCTAAACTTGCAATGTGGCTCTGTGTAGCTTTGTAAACTGAGTAACCTGGTAAAGTGATGCTCCTGCATTTGTAGCTTTATTTAATCACTCTGCTAACTAATGGTGACTGGACTAACCACACCAGTTAACCTCAATAATCCTTTGGGTCAGGGATCACCAGGAAATTCTTCTCCCCAGAGCGTAATGCTCTTTGAGGGAAATGCCAGGAGATGCAGTCCCATAGATACGCTGGCCCCAGACTGTTTAGGGCCTTAAAGGTTAGTACCAAAACCTTGAATTTTATCTGGTATTCAACCCAGAGCCAACGCAGCTGATACAGCACCAGTTAAATATGTGCTGCTAGTGGGGTTCCAATGAGGACCTGCGCCACTGCATTCTAGACCAGTAGAAATTTCTGGGTTGGTCTCAAGGGTAGCCCTGCATAAAGCGAGTTAAAGTAGTCCAGCCTGGAAATGACAGTTGCATGGATTACTGTGGCTAGGTTAGAGTGAAACAAGTAGGTGGCCAATTGCTTGACCTGATATAGCTGAAAAACACCAGTCTGGCAACATTTGTGACCTGGGCCTCCATTGTTATGGAGCTATTTAGGAGTACACCCAGGCTTCTGGTGGTAGGTACCAGTGTCAGTGATACACCATCCAGAGCTGGGAGCTGGCACCCACACCCACAAGCCCCTGACCCAGCCACAGAATCTTCACCTTGGAAGGATTCTGTTTCAGCCAACTGTCTCAACCATCCCAACATGGTCTCCAATCCATCAGTCAAGATAGATGGGGTGATATCCATCCATCCATCCATCCATCCATCCCCATCCATCCCCATCCACAGATACAGCTAGGCATCATCAGTATACTGGTGGCAGCCCAGCCTAAAACTCCACATCAACTAGGTGAGGGGGTGCATATAGGTGTTAAATAACATTGCAGAGAGGATTGGCCCCTGAAGGACTTCACACACCAGGGGATGTTGAGGCAGCACCCTCTCTCCTAGTGCTACCCTCTGTCCCCAACTGTGGAGAAATGAAGTAAGCCACTCCAAGGCCATCCCACAGACTCCTATATCAGCATTATAACAATGATAATAACAATACAAACCTAAACAGAGTTACATATCCTTCTAAGCCCATAAAAGTCAAAGGCTTTAAAGGGAATAACTACTCTGGATTGCATTGTAAAGAGTTTATGGCCATAATCTGTACAATGCATAAGTGAACCCACAGAAGTATTTCATGCATTTAGTGTTATTACACTATCCGCAGTACTGGCACTGCAGTAGTACTGTAGTATGGTTTTGGTTTATACATTTGTTCAATAATTTATGTTTATGAATACTATATGGGTCCAATGCTTGACCCAGCATTGGCAGCAACACCCTCAGCAAAATCCACACCAGCACTAATGAGCTAGCAACCAATCCTGCCCTCGCCTTCATACCTGGCAAGGCACTAGAAGAGATTGGAGCTCTCAAGACAAGACCCAGAAGGCACAACAGTCCCTGCAAGCCAGAGCACACCTCCACATCCTCTTCCAAGGCTGCAGACCCAGACAAGCTGGCTAGTGATATAATCAGCTAATGCTGGCTGAGCAGCAGCAGGGCCAGGGAAGAGCAAGCCAGGGAGAACACAGGGGAGTCAAGCAACCAGCCCTGTCTGGGAGTCAGGGGTAAGCAAGGTGCAGTAGAGGTAGGTGAGCTAGCCAGGAGAATCAGCAGCAGCTAGTGTCCAAGTTCAGGCAGGTAACCGAGACAAGATAAAGAGAGTATGGTCAAAACAGAGTCCAGGGGTTAAAGAACAAGTATTCAGTAGTGCAAATGTCAAAACCATTAGGACAATCCAAAAAGCACAAGTCAGGTTACAGTCCAGAAACTCAAATACACCAAGATTCAGAATGAGACACAAAACAATAGCAGACACAGAAACACTATAACCAACTTTCTTCCACACTAGCTCACCCTTTTTCTGGCTGCTTTTATCAGAAAACTCTGCTGAGACATTCAGGGACAGGAGCAACTCA
Organism: Gekko gecko; assembly: GCA_029375565.1. Classification (NCBI taxonomy): domain Eukaryota; kingdom Metazoa; phylum Chordata; class Lepidosauria; order Squamata; family Gekkonidae; genus Gekko; species Gekko gecko. The sequence continues at coordinate 146,737,088 of JAPDNY010000003.1, read as the reverse complement.
TCGATAGCCAAGCAGCCTATGTGGCCATCAGCCCTGAACCTGAGATGACTCAAGCTCACAGCCTTTGTGGCTGTCAGCCCTGATCCTGTGATGACTCAAGTTCACGGGCAGAGGTTGACCACTACTGGGCTGCCAGCCGCACACTACAGCTCTGGTCCTGTACTTCTCTCTGGGCCCATCTTCTCCAGTGTTCCAAGGACTCTGGTGATCCTGGGGGTGAAACTGGTGGCTGTAGGGCTTCTGCTTCTCCTTCAGGTCCCAGGCTGTGGGACTGAGGGTGTGGCATGCTGGCTTCACACCAAGACTCTCCCTCTACATCTGACAAAATCTCCTCCTTGTTCAGCAGGCCTTCCTCCAGCATCTGAGGGGTGAGACTGGCTTCCTCCATCTCCTTCTCATACAAGGAGGCATTATCAGGCAGACCCATGATAGACAATACCACTGCAGTCAAGGTGATGGGGACCAAGACAAGGCCAGAGTGCACCAGGTTAAGCCCCAAGGAGGAAGGGGATTAGGCAACTCAGCCAGTAGCTGTCCTGGGACCAACAAATGAGAGGGAAGAGGAGGGCAGACCAAGGCAGGCCTGACAGCTGAGGGAAAGAGTGCTCCAACCCCTGACTCAGGTGATAGCCCAAGTGGTAGAGGCAAAGCCAGGGTGTGGGGGTAACTAATGGGGAAGGTAGGAACAAATGGCTTCAGAACCAAGTCAGGGAAGAGAGAAGTAGAGAGTGGGCCTAAAGCCAGGGCCAACTATGATACTGAGAGGAGGATGTGCATGGATACTGCAATCCTGATCCCCCCACACCTTCAGTTCTGAGCCTTGTGGAGCCCCAGAGCTGTAAAACACCATGAAGGAGGCCAAAGAGATGGCACTGACAGTGAAGGAGCCTCACAATTCTGTATGCAGCAACAGCATAAAAGGAATTTATAGCATTTTAAGTCAACTATCTTCTGACTTCTAAAGGGCTATATAAAAGTAATAATTGTAATGTATATGACACTATCATTAGCATGTATTGAATCTGTTACAAATACTTTATGGTTCATTAAAGCCAGATCAGAAAAAATCCTAATATCTTCCAAAAATTAATTAATTATCATTTTCATTAAAATTGGGCTAATACTTGTTTCCAGTTTCTGTCAAATGAAAAAACAAAACAAAAAGTATCAGCACATAATTCAGAAAGAGTCAGTAACACTTCAGTGACAAGCTCTGGGGGAAAAAAATCTAGGCCATACTTATTTGGTTCTGATGACTGATCTTCTATGAGAAGGGAATGTTCAGAAAGCATCACAATGAATGGATGTGACACTGTTGATTAGAAGCAAACAAAAATTAAGATATCTCTTTTCAGGCAGCATGCATATTCATTATTCAAGACCATAGTCTAGCTTGTCTAGACAAAGTATACAATTATCAACTCAATTTTCTTAGATATTAGAAGTGAATCAACAGTCATGAGCCACGAAGCATTTGGCTTAGATCCCATGCAGTATTTCTTCATGCAGAGAGATCTGCATTCACAGAATGCAACCTTCTCCCCTCTCCCCTCAGGGGGCAGCCTGAACTGTTCCCCAAAATCTTATTCCTGGGGGACATATATTCTGTATGGTTTTATTTTCCCTGGTAGTAGGAACTTGGGGTGAGGGGAGAGAAATGGCAAATGACAAGGTCTGCAGGAGATGGAGGCAAAAGACACCTCCTTCTCTCACATTGTTAATCAGCAAGTATACACTATCAGGAGGCTACAGATAAATCAGTTATGATGATGTATCAGATCATCTCGCTGTATAACATGATCTAATATTTTTGAATGGCTTAATTGTATTTAAAAGTAACAAACAGGGGGCACAATCAGTACAAGTCCACCCATTCACATGTAGAACAGAAGCTTAATTTTTAAACAAAGCAGGGTATGCAGTTAAGGAAAGCCAACCCTATCCTCTCCCTCCATCCCAGCTCTGCCTTACCTACTGCACTTCATGGTTTGAAGTATATTTTTCCTGCCCTGACTATAATTCCAAAAGTCAGCCAAGCACGGAGAAAACATGTTGCAATCAACTGAGCACAAGGGAACTGGGAGTGGAATATCTGGGTTTCACCCTCCTTACTTGTACACTCCACTTTTGTAAAACCATAGACCCATTTAACTGGAAAGCTCATTCACATGCTGATTTATGCTTCCTTCTGCCTGCTCTGCACAAGTGAGAATTTTAATTTCCTGCATAAAGTGCATTCTCTCATCTATCTGCCCGAAATCTGAAAGGTGGATCCCTTTGGTGATGGGCGTGGTATTTATGAATTTCAGTTTGCTGGGGAAAGGGGGGCAGTTACATCCAAAAATGTGTTTCCCATTCCCAAATACAATGGAAATGGCTGCCAAATATATTTGCTAATAAGACCAGTTTTACAGTTGATAATAACTTAATTTTTAAAATGGCCAAAGAACATTGCGACTGCATGTGAGCCAGTATCCATATGGTCCTTCCAGAAGGTCAGAAGCAACCCACCATAGATCAATATGTCATTGCATAAGACCTCTACTGGGGAAAGTTAGAGATATGACAGTATATATTTCTCCTAACCTTTTCCCTGGGTCACCAGGATGCTCTACAGACTACCTGTTGTCTCAGCCCCACAGGTCACTCTGTGCAGTGATAACTGGAAATAGCTGTGGAAAAATTCAAGTGAGGTTCTAAGGAGCAAGCCAGGAAGCCAATCAAAGGCCCAGATGCTACTCTTGGAAGCACAAACTGGAGAGCTTTCCATCTGGGGTCCTGTATCTGCCAATTTTGTCACATAAGTGGTCACAGCAGTTAGGTTCTCTGCTCCAGATGAGAGAGAAAGGCACCAAAGGGAACCATTTTCCACCCTGCAATCAGCGGGAAAATGCTGTGCCAACTGAAATTGTAAGTATATCTGCAGTAATGTGCTAATGAGCTTTGAAAAGGTTTAGCAGAATAACAAAACAGGAAGAATCAAATGCACTGTATGGGAGCATTTAATGTGAAGTATTTTTAATTAATAAATGAATTTCCATTCAAAAATTTCTGTTCATAAAATAAATTGTATTTCTTGCTGTTAGATGGCAAGGAGAAACCTTCAATGAAAGCATTCCCTGCACATGTATGACTAGTCAACTGTGGAATAGTTTACATCAATGTCCCTAACATTTCATTGCTGTTCCCAAAACTTTTAACAATATCAGGTTGGTGGTAGTTTTTAGGGATGTGTGTACCCATCCTGAGAAATATTATGAATATTATTGAAATTATCTTAACTTCTTTTAAAATTCATCAGATGTTTCTCCTGAATATGAATCTCCAGATTTGCTTTGAATTGCCTTTTCACAAAATCTAATGAAAACTTATAGGCTGACAATATGAAAGCCATATGTTCCCAGTTTAGGCCCACCTCCTGTCAGCCCCTGTGGTTGTCCCATGTCTGTACATTTTGTTTTGGTTCAGTAGCAGCATCGCCCCTCACACACTCATCAGGCTTCTTTTTATCCCCAAAGACTCATACTTCCTTCATATATTGCTTAAGTCATAACTTTATGGAAACTGGCTAGGCGGGAACCAAACATGTAGGAACCAAACATGGTAGTGAAAACGAATACATCTTACTAAAGCCATAAGGTCTAGCCCTGGCTCAAAGGCCATTACCACACAGTGTGGTGTTTGTTCATGTCTCATGAGATTGTATGTAAATTACAGATTGGATCCTATGGAGTGTTTCCATTGACAGAAAGATTTCCATCCGCGAATCATGACTTCTTTGACCCTCTCACCTTATACTGCAGCCCAAATACCTTCCCCCCAAATGCTGGAAGCAGCATTTGAGGGGGCATTTTGGGTTCCCAGGGGGAAGGTAGGTGGGAGCCAAGCCCCACTGTCATAAATCCTTCCATCAATAGAAACATTCCATGGGATTCAACCCATAGGTATGACCACATGTATGAATGTAAGCAGGGGGAGAGGTGGATTACAAGTTAAAATCAGACCCACTCACCCCTCCCCAGTGGTTTGTGGATTCTAGCCATAGTTTTCAGTTCTCCATTGGTATTACCCAGTCCTGTTCCTTCTTTCCCCATATCTATTTTGCCTGACTATTACATACTGTTACTCTTGCTACATAGAGACTATCTATCAAACTAGAAAATTGCCAGCTGCACTCAAATGTGAACAATATTTTTGTTTAGAATTAGAGTATGTACAATATCTACTACTTCTATGTATTTATTAATCAGTATCTTTAAAAAGGAAGTATGAATGAGCAAGTTAGAGGAGTGGACTTGGTGGTTAGGAACATCCAGTTTTGTAAGAGTACCTGTAAACAGTTCTAACTTACTACAAGTACAGAATTGTACTATACTTGGTAAATTGCAAGGGCTTACTTTGGCTCAAGTCTTATGGATGTCCATTATCCTGTATGAAAAAGGGTGACAAAAAAAATGTATTTGGGAATTGCATGCCAAAATATGGTGTCATTTATTTTAGGGAGTCCACCAAACCACAGTGAGAGAAAGTCTGCCAATTTATTGTCAAATACAGATAATTTTATGAAAAGAACTTGGAGATTTTTTAGACAGATGCTGGTGGAAAACTCATACTGAAACTGTCAGAGTATACTGTAGAGCAGGGATATGGATTCAGATATTTCTAGTCTGAATATATAACAGACCAATACCTTATTTGTATTTGGTTGGTTTGATGTGGGTTCTCTGGTTTGAAATTGGTTCCCTTGGTCTTGCAACATTGTTTCTTGCTTAAGAATCCATTTGTCTTGGATTCTCTGGTTTGACATTGGATGTGTTGGGCTGGCTGCATTGGCCCGTGGTTCTGCTGAGATTATCTGGTTTGTTATTTGTTCCGTTGGGCTTGTTGGTTCTGCTTGCATTGGGAAGGTTTGGGCCAGTATTTGCTTGCTCTTGAGAGTTTGGTTTCTTTGCCCTGGAGAAGACATGGAATTCCCCTGTAGTAGTAGTAGTAGTAGTAGTAGTGGTAGTAAAAGAAGAATTGGTTTTATACCCCTCTTTTCTCTACCTTAAGGAGTCTCAAAGCAGCTTACAATCTCCTTCCCTTCCTCTCCCCACAACAGACACCTTGTGAGGTAGGTGGGGCTGAGAGAGTTTTGAGAGAACTGTGACTGACCCAAGGTCACCCAGCAGGCTTCATGTGGAGGAGTGGTGAATCTAGAGTCCACCATTCTTAACCACTATACCACACTGGTTCTCATTGGGAAAAATGCAGACAAGTAGAACGCCTAGGAGCACTTTATTCAGGGGCCCATAGAATTGGACTCCTTGATTTAATCTACTAGGAACTTTGGGAGTAGTCTTTAGTGGACAGGCAGGACTAGGTTACCTTCAACTTTGATGTGATTGGCTTGAAAATCAGCCACTCCAGCTGACTGGAAAGGTTCCCCATAGGAAATAATGGATCTGGGGGGAAAATGGAATTCTGAAAAGAAAGAAAAAATCTGAATACTGGGGGCCCAAATAACCCAGAATACTGTTATTTTAAAAATTCTGATTTTTTTCCAGGTGCACATCCCTACTATAGCTCATTCAAAACATTACTTCCCCTTTACCATTGCATCAGCTAGTTCATGATCAGCTGTTAAAGGTATCTTGACATCTGCTAACTCCTAAATCTGAGTCTGTAGTGTTTCAAAAACAAGCAATTAGTCGTGATGCTTTTGAAAAGCTATTTTGCTGATAACATCTCCCAAACACGTTCCAATTTGGATGCTGGTTATAACACAGCTTAGACAGAAGAAATGTCTAATGCATTGTGCTGTCTCTGTATAGTCCATTTGACCCAGTTGCCATGATGGATGTTGATAAGATTTGGGGATCTATAAAGCAGGGAGAGATTTGGTGTTTGCTATTTTATTTTTAGTTTTAGCTGGAGGGGGTTTCTAACTATTATTGTAAGTCACATTGAACCATGAAGAAGGTGGAATATAAATGTTTTAAAATAAATAAATAAATAAAATAAAAATGCCACCATACGTTCTGTATCCTTCTCCATCCTGGTTGCTGAAATATGTAAGGACTGAGTCCTTGGTGTCCATTATAATAGTCACTATCTCAGGGCACATTCTTTTGGCCACTCAAAGTGGCTGTGATCCATCCACTGCTTAAAAAACATCCCTACAGAAAAATGATGTGGCCAATTATTGCCAGTCTGTAATCTGCTGTTTCTGGGCAAGGTAATTGGGACAGCAGGTCTATAATCCCTCCTGCATATTATCATTGATACTGAATCTCTGAAAAAAGTAACGTATGGATATTTTATACATAAAATTGCTTCCTCACCAGATTGTAATCTAATGTGGACATAGCCTGCACATAGGATGGAAAAGAGGAAATTATGGAATTTAACATTTCAGCAGATCACCAGAAAAAAATTCTGTGACTAGAAAATGTAATAAGGAAACAAGGCATTTAGGTTCTCTTTAGAATTATTAGACATTTATTACTGGAACTCAAGAATTTGGACTCTGAATTCTTTGTTGCAAGTATGTTCTGAACAATATGGTTGTTAATAAATCAATGAAAACAATAAATGGGTGTAAGTGGTAATAAAGACAATTAAGTGGCTCTGTTTTCTCACACCAAGGAAAAAGGCAATTTACTCTGACAGTCAGGTTTATAATTGTGAAGTTGTTCTCCAAAGACTTGTTTGTTTAAACTTTCACATTTCAGACCCTGTCTACCACAACGGGTACATTATCACCCACCTGTATTGTAAGGAACTTGCAGTTTTTTCTACATCTCTGAATACCGCTAATAATACAATACAATGAAGTATTGGAAACAAACTCATAACCTTGTTTCTTCACAATTGTACCTGAAACATTTTGTGGAATTAAAAAAGAGTCAGAAAAGTGCATCAAATTGCTGTGAATTAGGTACACAACCACTTACAATAAACTAGTACAGACACATCACAGGAAGAGGGATTTCTATGTGTAATACCTTTGTACAATAGTTTAGGAGTATGGCTTCCGGTCTGGGATTCATGGCGTCCTAATGTGTTCTGGCTTGCTCTTAGAGCTCCCAGAGCATACGGAGGGTCTTGACGACAGGGTGGGCTTCACATAGCCCACCGCAGATCCCCCCAGGCAGGGGGGTGACTGGCAGCGAGCCTGGCCCGAGAGAGGAGTTGAGATCGGCTGATAGCGGGGCTTTAAAGAGCGTCGCGACCAGCCTTGATCCCCTCCCCCAGAGAAGGCACTTCGGAAAATCTCTACAAGACCCCACCGAGTTGGATTCTCAACATAAGAACGCATGACCCAGACCTCCAAGACATTCTACGGAAACTGATATCAAGGAAACACTGCTATAACAAGACACGGACTTTGAAGGTAACTTTTTAAAATTGCTCACCGGAGACGCGTTTCGGCCGAAAATAAACAACATCCAATGAAGCGCATGATCGTGCTGTATCTGTCGTACTAACATTGGAGCGGAAAAAGTGCAGTTAAACAGCTAAAAAAGGCCAAAAAGCTGAATTGTTGATCATTCCTGCGGTTAGATTATTGACTTTAAAATAGAAACTAACAGTAACTCCGCGAGAACTACAGTGGAAAAGTACTGTAGCTGCTGCAGCAGAAATCGGCAAAACAGGAAGTGACTTCAGAACAGACAAGTAATCATCCTAGAGAAGACCAAGGAGGCCGGAAGAAGGGAAGAAATCAGGAACAAGGGGGACCATCAAGACTGCCGGACAGGAAGTGAGTACCCGGAAGAACCATTTACCATAGAGAAATTGCGCCCGCCATTTTGGGAAGGTCAGAAAAATTTTCTCTGATTTTAAATGAAAGACTCAATATAAAAAAGCGAAACTAGTGCGATTTAGGTGGGCACAAGAAGGACTTTGATTTAGAGTGGGTTGGAGGGAAAACTTTGAACAACGGCTTACGACCTGCGGCAACGACAGAGGGCAAATACCTGGTCCTCCCCGAAAATGGCTGGGAAAGAGGAAAAAAAGCTACAGGGCATGATGGAAGCTATGGAGAAACGAGTGATGGATGCGATTCTGAAGTTGGAAAAGACTGTAATAACAGAAGTAACAGAGTTGAAAAAAGAAATGTCTGGAATTACAAAAGAGATACAGACGCTGACCAAAAGAGCAGATGAGATGGATGTAAGGGTGAAGGGAGTAGCATCTAATATAGCTGAGGTCACTATAGAAACAGACAAAGTGAATGTGATGGTCCAATATAATGCAATGATTAACCACATGAGATTCAGGGGGATCCCTGAAGACAAGAATGAGGACATCCATTCAGTTATGGTAGATGCTGTTGCAGACTTTTTGAAAATGGAAGAGGAGAGAGTGGCAGCACAGATTGATGTGGTATACAGAGTCAATTCTGTGATTGCGCAAAGGAAAAAATTACCTAGAGATGTAATTGTCCAGTTTATATCTAAGAAGCTGAAGGAGGATTTGTTTAAGCAACAATTTCAGGATGACTTTACAATTGACAACAAGAAAATTATGGTCCTAAAGGAACTACCCAGAGTGATGCTTCAGGACAGACGACTTTTTAAAGACCTGATTGACAAGCTGAAAACAGAGGGCATAAGATATAGATGGGAGATTCCTAAAGGTGTCAGTTTTTCGTTCAAGCAGAAGAGAGTCACCATCAAGTCAGTTGACCAAATGACCAGGCTCATCAATGATAATTTTAAAGACTCTGATAAATAATAGAACCAACATGGAGAGTCAAATAATTTCATGGAATGTTAATGGACTGAATTCACCCCAAAAAAGGAAAAATGTCAGACTCTGGTTGGAAAAACAGAAATGTGATATTGTTTGCTTGCAAGAAACACATATTAAAAAGTCTGATGCCAAATTTTTGATTCAAAAAAGATTAGGAGAGGAATTTTATTCACTCTCCTCCCAAAAGAAAAAAGGAGTTGTTACATATATTAAAAAGGAGTTGGAACCAAAAGAAATTTTTAAAGACAATGAAGGGAAATTTTTGGTGGTAGAAGTTGTGCGGCAGAATAAAAAGACATTAATTGTTAATCTCTATGCTCCCAATGGGGCAAAGGAAAACTTTTTTCAGGATTTGTGGGAACAACTACGACAGTTGACCTATGAGCAAACGATTTTAATGGGCGATTTTAATGGTACTGTTGACAATGCTGTTGATAGAAAATCAAAAAAAGGAATTGAGGCCATGGGCAAACTTCCTAAAGTCTTTTTTCAATTGACTAAACATGAACACTTGGCAGATGTTTGGAGAATTAAAAATCCCAGAGATAGAGAGTACTCTTTTTATTCATCAAGACACGAATCTTTTTCAAGGATAGATATGATGTGGATGACAGAGAATTTAATCTTGCAAACACGCAAAATTGAGATATTGCCTAGGACTCTTTCTGACCACAGTCCGATAAAATGGTCAACGTATGTTAAGAGAAAAAAATTTCGATGGCGACTTAATGAAGATTTGCTGGACAAGCAAAGTATTGTGGATAAAATAAGGACAGAAACCCAAACATACTTTCAATTGAACTTAAATAAAAGTGTACAGACGCAAACGGTATGGGAAGCCTACAAGGCTGTGATGAGAGGACATCTGATTGCAATTCATAATAATGAAAGGAAACAACAAATGAAGATAGACAAAGAAATTATGGAAAATATTCGGAAAAAAGAAACAGAACTCAAGAAAAGGCCTGGCAAAAAGAAGATTTTGAGAGAACTGAGGATTTTAAGGGAGCAATATGAGGCAAGGTTGAACAAAGAAGTATTTTGGAATTTGAAAAAATTGCAACAGAAATCCTTTGAAGGTGCAAACAAACCTGGCAAATATTTAGCATGGCAATTGAAGAAAAGAAGAGAGAATAAAACAATCACTTGTTTGAAAGATGGAAATAAAGAGATTTTAGACCCAGGAGGAATCAAGAGGGAATTTTTTAAATACTACGCGACTCTCTTTCAAGCGAGGCAAGCGGATCCTCAAAAAATGTTGGATTACTTATCCAAAGCTAACTTGATACAACCAAACCCTGAAATGAAAACATTTTTAAATGCTGCAATAACTAAAGATGAAATTAGTAAAGCAATAGCTGAGGCAAAAATCTCTAAAGTTCCAGGCCCGGATGGCTTTTCAGCTAAATTTTATAAAAAATTTCATGAAGACTTGGTTCCGGTGTTGGAGATTCTTTTAAACGAAATTAGAAAGACAGGAAAGATTCCAGACTCCTGGAATGAAGCTGCAATCACCTTAATTCCTAAAGAAATGCAAGACTTAACAAATGTTAAAAACTACCGACCCATTTCATTATTGAACAACGATTACAAAATATTTGCAAAAATATTGGCAGAGCGCCTTAAAAAGTTTTTGAAAGACACTATTGTTGAGGATCAAGCTGGTTTTTTACCAAATAGACAAATTAAAGACAATATGAGGGTTGTTTTGGACGCAATTGAGTATTATGATAAACACCCTGAAAAAGAAGTTGCTTTTTTATTTTTGGATGCAGAGAAGGCTTTTGATAACTTGAATTGGGAATTTATGTTTAAAGTGCTTGAGAAATCTTTGATGGGCGTAGAATTTATAAGAATGATTCAATCGATATATAAAGAACAAAAAGCTTCGGTGATTGTCAATGCAGAACCAACAGATATGTTCCGGGTAAGAAAAGGTACTAGACAAGGTTGTCCCCTGTCACCATTGTTATTTATCTGGATTTTGGAGATTTTGCTACAAGCGGTTAGAGACGATGATAATATAAAAGGTTTGAATATTGGAGGTTTTTCATTTAAATTAAGAGCATTTGTGGATGATATCATGTTTATTGTTGAAGATCCTGTTAATAATATGCCTAAGGTATTTGAAAAAGTAAGAGAGTTTGGTGATCTTGCAGGGTTCTATGTCAACAAAAATAAATCTAAGATACTGTGTAAAAATATGACTGGTACAAAGCAACAAACGTTACAAAATGTGACAGAATGTGAAGTGGTTAAAAGGGTTAAGTATTTGGGAGTTGAAATTACAATGAAAAACATAGATTTGTTTAAGAATAATTATGAAAAACTGTGGGGTTCGATAAAGAGTGATTTAGAAAAATGGGAAAAACTAAGATTATCTCTTCTTGGAAAAATTGCCGTTATTAAAATGAATGTACTGCCCAGGTTAATGTTTTTGTTTCAGACAATACCAATTGTGAAGGATGGGAAAGTGTTGGTAAAATGGCAAAGAGAAATCTTTAAGTTTATCTGGGCAGGAAAGAAGCCAAGAATTAAAATGAAGATAATGTATGATACTAAAGACAGAGGTGGCTTCCAAGTCCCGAATTTGCGTTTGTATCATGAAGCAGTATGTATGTCTTGGTTATCTGAATGGGTAAATTTGGAAAATAGAAAACTTTTAGCTCTTGAGGGGCACGATTGCAGATTTGGCTGGCATGCCTATCTTTGGTATGGGAAAAACAAAGTCGATTCTATGTTTAAGCATCATTATGTAAGGAGGACATTGTTTGAAGCATGGACCAGGTATAAGAATACAATTTCGGATGAGAGGCCTCTGTGGATTGTTCCAGCTGCAGTTATACATCTGTTTTCAGAGCATAAAGGTAATGATTGGTTGAAATATCAGGAATTGTTGCAAAAAGAAGGAAAAAAATATGTTTTAAAACCAAATAATGAATTAGAATTTGAGTATGGTTGGCTACAATATTGTCAAATAAGGGACATCTATAAAAACGATTGTAAAGAGTTTGGTTTTAGAGCTATGAATGATGATTTTGAGAATATATGGTTGAAAAAAGAGCGGAAAATGATATCAAAGATGTATAAAACTTTGTTGACTGTATATACTTTGGATGAAACTGTTAAAGAACAAATGATAAAGTGGGCCATAAATATGAACAAAGAAATTTCTATGAAATCATGGGAATTTTTGTGGAAAAGATCTTTTAAAATGTCTACCTGTATCAATGTAAAAGAAAACTGTTATAAGATGATGTATAGATGGTACATGACACCAAAAAAGATTGCCAATATTAGTATGGATAAGAACTTGAGTAATAAATGTTGGAAATGTAAAAAAGTAGAGGGTTCTTTTTACCATATGTGGTGGTCATGTGATAAAGTGAAAGCATACTGGTCTAATATCTTCTTTTTTGAAATTGTATTGGTAACGTGATTGGAAATGTTGAATGTATCCCAATAAAATTTTGTTTAAAAAAACAACAACAATAGTTTAGGAGTATATATAAAAACGAGTCAGAATTAGATCACGTATCATTTTAAAAGCTTGATTTTTAACATTGTAACTAAAACCATCATTTTTAGGAAATAACCCAGAGAGTCATTTCCATTGGTTTCAAAGGGAAAAGGCATTTCTGGCTATAATTTTCCTTCCTAAAAACAAAAACCTGGGATCAAATTTCTAGAAATCGTACTCTTCATCCAATGTATTCTCAGGCAGGCAACACAAAAAGCCAGGTGGTGTAGTGGTTAAGTGCGCAGACTCTAATCTGGGAGAACCAGGTTTGATTCCCCATTCCTCCACTTGTACCTGCTGGATGACCTTGGGCAAGCCATAGTTCCAGCACAGCTGTTCTTGAGAAAGAGCAGTTTCTGTCAAAGCTATCTCAGCCCCACGTACCTCACAGGGTGTCTGTTGTGGGGAGGGGAAGGGAAAGTAGTTCATAAGCCGCTCTGAGACTCCTTTGGGTAGTGAAGGGTGGGGTATAAATCCAATCTCTTTTTCTTCTTCCATTAATTGATGGATAAAATATCCTTGTAGTCCTCTTGAAACTGCTTGTCTTCCCCCCCCCTTGACATTGTTAAAACACTGGAAAATGTTCAGTGGATATTTGTGAGTGATTCATGAGAGGCTCACCAAATGTGCATGTGAACTCACACAAGTGCCCATTCCTTTCTCTGTCTGCCCTATCTATTCCTACATTCCCTATTTATTAATTTAAAATCTTTATACTCTGAGTCCACACTGATCAGAAGCTGCTTTATCCACACAATACATTTTTTGAAGGGGGAAAAGTGTCATGGGAGATGCCACCATCATTGACATATTTCTCATAAATTATTCTTCCCAGTCTCCCCCAATCTGTTAGGGTTGATGGGAATTATTGTTTTAGAGAGATGGGCAGAGAAAGCTGGTGCTGTGCCTGCACCACGGCAGCCAGCCATTCTCCAAGGGGGTTAGTGGCCAGCAGATAAATTCGATAGGTTTACAGTGTTTTCCAAGTGTCACTAGGTCAGTGTCTGCAGCAACTGTGGTGCTGTGGTCAGTGGAGGCATTGTGTAGAGGTGGTGGCACTATGATGAACAGGACCACCAGAACCAATCTGGGGCTATGTGGCAAGCAGGGGGAGTCCAGTGTCCATCTCAGGCAGGAGGCACAGAGGGGTGGGCCACAGGAGTTCCACATTCAAAGTCAGCAGAACACCACCCCACACACCTCCTTAAAGGGACCAACTCTTGTCAGCCGATCCAGGCACTTGATAGTGAGGAGGGGGGTTGAGCTGTCTGCCCTACAGACATCTGCAGCTGCCTCAATGACCATACAGAGCACAGGGACCCCAAAGGGCAGAAGGTGAAGGGGGCTGTCAGTGCCACCCTACACATTTGGGGCTTTCTGTTGCTCCCCAGTGGGTGTGCTTCCCAGCAGCCCAACCACATAGCTGAGGACACTGAGGATCTGCAGCATAGCATGACTCTAAGTGGGATGGCATTACAGGTAGAACTTGGAAGGACTGGCTGGGTGCAATGCTCCACTCTAAGAAGAGGGCTGAGAGGAGGCGGGATGAGCCACAAGTCTCCCTGTTGGATCTTCATCTGTAGGAAAGCAAAACATAGAGATGTGCAGTTATGAAAACCAGGCACAAGTGTCATGCTGGGCTCAGCCATGGATGTTTTGTCCTGATAGGGTCTGCAAATGGGTCTGGGGGGGAATTCATCACAAACCTTCTTGAAGCACATCATCATGGGTCAGCCAGGGCTCAGCAATAGTGAGGACTCCTCAGAAGAAGAGGAGCCCTGTGTAGCCAGCCTTGAATTAAAAGAAGTTGACCAGCAAGAGAATGAGATACAGGCTTGTCAGGATTTACAGCCAACAGCTGCTCTAGAGCCACCAACATCCTCCAGCCTGAGCCCTGATTCAGCAAGTGAACCTCAGTTAGTTGTTCCCAACCCACCAGTATCTCCTACAGCTTAAAGCACCACAGACAGAGGCTGAGAACAGAACTACAGGCAAGAAGGCAGAGTGCACACCTTCTGGCCTGACACCAGCTGCCTGCTGATGACAAAGATGAGTAGTTGCAGGATTACTTTTGAGCAACTGGCTGGAAGCATGACCCTTAGGCAAGGGGCTATAAAAACCAGCCAAGAAAGGCTGTTAGACATGGATGCAACATGTACAGTAGACACGAAGCCACCAACCCTGCCTTGCCTAATTCTTGGAACCCTGCCTTTGGACTGATTAACCCTGCCCTGCCTAACTTCTGAAACATGGTACTCAGAGCCTGCAAGCCAGTACACACATGATGGTACCATTGCATCACACTCACTTGTCTTGTATTGAAGTCCTCAGGGATTGCTGGTGATCCACCACTCTGATCCTGCAAGGAAATAAGCCAGAGGGTCACCTAGCAAGCTGGTTCACCATGTATAGTGGAGCAGCTACCAGACCCCCCACATACCAACCCCCCCCAATATGCCATGTTCTCTGCCAAGGGTGGGAAACAGACAAATGACAGAGCTCCCCGCAATTCTCCTAGGAAACTTTCCTGGGATTTTTTTCTCATAACATGCCGGGGGCCATGGTGCTGCAAGGCCTGGCTTGTGTCACCCCTGCACAAACTTAATGCTGGGCTTGAGTACAGAAGGTGCCATCACAGCTCCTGGCCTCAAGCAAGGGAAATGGGGGAGCAGATTTGGGATCCTTGCCCTTGCTTAACTGTTAGTGCGTGGTTGCCCTTTTGAGTCAATCCTCCCAAGGTGAGGTACCTGTTAGAGTTCTGAAATGGGAGGGGTCAGCCATAGAGTATGGACTTTGCTTTCCTTGTTGGGTGTTAGCACAAAGTGCTTACCCTGTAGTGCTAAGTGCCCACTCTGTGCCCACAGCAGCACCATCAGGTCAATTCAGATTCTCACTTGTAGAACATGCACAGGGAGTTATGAATTAGCATTTGGTTGAATATTGTCTTACTCTTCTGGGAAACTTAAGTAACAGAGTAGGCAAAGGGTGTTTTTTTTGTTTTTTTTTTGTTTTAAATAGAGCACACAGGTAAGGGGTAGTGCCATAGGCTCAACCCACACTCTGTTTGTTCCTGATAGGACACCCATTTAGAGAAAGAGAAAGGGAGAGTGTGAAAAGCAGAGCCAAATTCATCCCCTTTCTCATATCTGCCAATCCCCTTTGTACCCTGATAGTCCAGAAAGAGAGCCAGCAATGGCTAATCTGGGCCCTTGGAACCTTCAAATGGCAGAGGGAGGGGAGGAGCAGAGAGGCAAAAAGCTGTTTTGTTGCTATTTGAGTCAGATATGATTTAGAAGTTCTTTATGCAGGTTAGCAATCTTTCTCTGCTTACAGTCACTTCAGATAGAAGTGGTCTTACCTAGTGTCATGGCCAATGCTCCCTCTAAGTTGCCGAATCTTGTGAGCAAGAATTCTACTTTGTGAGCTACTAGCATTAGAGTTGTGAGTGAGCAATTTGGCTACTGCATAAATTAGTTCATTTTGGAGCCATCTTTCCTGAGCTAAGACAAAATTGTGTGAGCCAAAGCCTAAAAAACTGAGCTAGCTCACACTAACTCAGCTTAGAGGAAACACTGGTCATGGCCTAGTACGACACACACTGGTTGATGGTTCTTATGTATGGGCTTTCAGGGTTATTTGGAAACTTCAGGGCAGGTATATGTCTGAAGTTTTAAAATGCTCCCATATAACATAAATATTTAGGAAACCTATAGAAAAAGTAACAGTTTTTAAAGTCCAAAGTGTGTGTGTGTGTGTGTGTGTGTGTGTGTGTGTGTGTGTGTGTGTGTGTGTAAAACTTTTAAATGACAATTCTGCATTTTCCATTCTTCCTTGTGGTGGTCTGTTTTTACATAGAAGAATGGCAGCTCTTCCATTATTCCCTATGAGAGACTTGGGGGAGGGGTGGTGCGCCTGTTTTCCAACCAGATGACACCAAAATTGCAGGTGAATGAGTGCTGTATGTCCACTGAAGATGAGCTAAGTGAATGAGACCAAGGGTTCCAATTCTATGGACCCCATAGCAAGGTTATCTCAGACTTTCTACTTTCAGAGGGGAAAAGTCTCTGGTCCAACAAAGGAGGGGGGAAGTATGAATGAACTGCAATGGCTGTTCTGCTATTATTCACCATGGGGGACATTTTCAGGGTGGCTGGAGTAATTATTTTTCAACCAAATGACACCAAAATTGCAGGTATGTGAGCATGTGAGCACTACAAAACAGGTTTCAAGCAAATTGGACCCAGGTGTATAGTTCTACAGGCCATTTAACAAGGTTTCAGTAAAAAAAAAAAAGGACTCTGCCTTCACAGTGCAGGGAGAATAGGACAATAGCAGCTGTCTGCAACTTGTCTCCGAAGGAGATTAGCTGTGAGCATTCTGTGTTCCCTCTTTGAAAGGATCCAATTGGAAGGGAGAGTGCCGTTGCAGGGGAAATCAGTGGGATAAAAAAAAAAAAAAACATGAGTGGATGCTACATTGCTGGTAAGCATCTAGACTTGAAAAAGAAAACATGGACTGTTTGGGGACAGGAGTTTCATTGTACTAACTACCCCAGATCACCAGTACCATTCTGGGATATCACTGTACTGACCCAAACCAGCAACTTCCTTGTGTATCTTTGGTTTACGAATTTTATGTACACCCCTAATAATTTCAGATCTGGGATTTAGGGGACCTTTGCTGTGATCACTGATTTTCAGGTAGAACATTACCAGTGTGTGGTTCAAATCCATACACTCTTTTCAGAATCCAGAATTCAGGACCTTTATTTTCAATGGGGAACCAATTTGAGAGTCTGGAGCAGCGGTTTTTAAAAACAATGGCACCAAATTCATAGAACAAAGTACTCCCTTTAATCAAAAGACCCTCTAAATTCCAAGCAGAATGGAGAAAGGGCCTTGATTTTACAAACCCCTGAAGTAGGTGCCTCTTAGCAAAGAAGCACTTTGCTTCTCCACTGACTCCTGTGAGGTGGGATGGTGGCAGTCCAGCAGAAGAAGAACATTGTCATTGCCTGGGAAATCTGGGGAAACAAAGCCTCTAAAAAAAGTCTGCATCCTGTGACAATTTAAAAAAATACCGTTCACTGGAAATTCTGCACCTGCCATCCTTGTTTGTTGTGTTCTGTTATTTCCTTTCACAAAGTAAGGAAGGTTTTCTTTGCAGAAAGCTTCCCCCCATCCCTGCAATCTTTGAAAATATTTCCAGTTTTTCAAATAAAAAATGAAGTATGTGTGTAGGATTGTGTCATGACCCCCTCCCACCAGCCCAGTGACTCAGACTCAGAATCCTGAGGGGAAGAGCCTTAGCAGTCAAGGCCACTAGCTGAGGAGAACCAGCAGGACCATCAAGAACTTGACATGGCAGAAGCACCAGCAGAGGTTGTACCAGAGGCCACCCTCTCAAAACCTTCAGCCAAAACCTTGTCACTGACCCTAAGATAGCCACCATGCATCCACTGCACACATTTTGAGCCTGGGCCCTTAGCCTTTCAGGACTTGCCCCCTCTCTACAGGAACAGAGGAGACAGAAGGCTTGGGCCAAAGCAGCCCAAAGAAGGCAAAGTGTTGGACTGGCAGCATGCAACATTGTCTCAGAGCCTGACAGTGAGAATGATACTTATTTGCATGATCCTGGCCACAGCACAACCAAGAGCTCAATACCTGCCAGCAGTGCAGCTAAGCCTGATTTCCTCCCAACCCATTTAGGCTGAGACATAGGAAGGCTGCCTTGCTGGATCAACCAGTCCTCTAGGTACAAGCCTGTGTGCCATTGCCTTGCCTCCACTCCCGGCTACTTTGGTCTGCTGACATTCCCAAGCCCCGCTATTTAGACATAGGGATACTACTCTGGAGGAGATCTGCCTGGGCCTGCCTGCAGACCAAAGTAACCTGAGTACTCACAGTTTACCAGAGACTCTTCCATGGGAAATGCTTCTCTGGGGCTTGTCTCCCAAGGTGATTGGCTGCGAGCACTCACCTCCTAATCCCTTGCAGGGATCAGATTGGAAGGGAGAAATGCCATTGCCTGGAAAATATGGGGAAACAAGGGAAAATGAAATACCTGCTACTGATGGTAAGTACTCAAACATGAAAAACAGCATGACTTTTTCTCTGTGTGTGTTTTCATAATGCTCAAGAATCCCAGATTTATATTACTGTTCCAGAGAACTATTGTAATAACCAGAAACAGTGATTTTAATGGGAATTTAGAATGCATACTGCTGGTTATAACCAGGATTCTCTAAGGGAGAGGAGGAACACTGTCACAATTTACGTCAGGGGTGGGTAGTGCCAAATAGAGCCTGTTTTTCCCACCCCAAACTGCCAGAGGAAATTTTTTGTCTTAATGCCTCTTTAAAAGACTAAGGAGTGTATTAGAGTTGAATTAGATGAAGGTGACTGAGCTGTTGGATAAACTATGGGGTCAGAACAGCTGGAAACTGGAAAAATAAAAGAGGAATAGAAATGGCTAAGTTAGCTCCAAAAAAGATACAAAGAGGATTAATTTTTTTAAGATGAAAAGAGAGTAAGCATAAATGAGAAACTGAGAGACCAGAGAGAGAGAGAGAGAGTGAATGACAAACTGAGAGACAAGAAAGAGAGCCAGACCGATTTCCCACTAGCAGCTACACCGTCCTTGCTCTTCCTTTCCCCCGATTCTACGTGTCAATTTCCCACTACTTGCTGTGCGGCTGCATTCTGCCCTGCAGCTTCACCCGATTTCCCCTGCATCTACTCGATCCTCTTTTTTGAGTTTGCTCATTTGGAAAGTTCCAGACAGCAAGCAGGAAGGGCTGGAAAGCCAAAGACAGCATGAATTGGGATATTCCAGGGCTAGTGGGGAAGCATTTCCCACACAGCAAAAGAAACTTCCTCATTAGCAGAAAGGCGAAAGTGTTGAAATCTTCTTCATGAGTTTTGAAAGGGCTTGCAGTGATTTCAAAGTTAATGATGATGAGAGAATGATTTGCATTAATTCTAAAATATGTGGAGGTCTGAATGATAGCTACTCAGAAATGGAAACTGTGGAAGCTATGGACAATAACCTTTTTAAAGGCAGACTGAGGCAAAGGTATCACCTGACAACACAGCATTGTAAACAGCAATTCTGTGATTCAAAAACAAGCTGATGAGATTTATTGCCAATTTGCATGCAGACTAGACAGATTGTTTGCAAGGTGGTTGGAAAGAAGTGGAGCTATATCCTTTGAACATACAGGACTGGGAAGGAGAATGGGAGGTAGGAGTTTACTCTGCCTTCTGCCTTCCTTCTGGGAAATGACTTGGCAGGCAATGCCCAGAAAGTCAGTGTGGTGAACAGAAACCAAAGGGGTTAAACACAGTTCTAAGTCAGGGGAGCTGGCAAGCAGTGTAAGCAACAGGGTCACAAACCACCATGAGCTAATGTTGCTACAGAAACAAGGCTGGCTGGAGGAGGAGAGTGCAACCCCTAATGACTTCTTAGTGGAACAGACACTGATTAAGTCAAAAGAACCAGCTCAGGAGAATCAGAACCAACAAAGTTTTACTCATGATATAAGCTTTTGTGCGTAAGCATGCTTCCTCAGCTCAGAAGAATGTCACTGATAGCTGAAAACCTTCTATGGCCCCGTTCACACTGAGCATTTGTCCCGCTGAAGGCACGGGAGCCCTGCGGACTTTCCGTATGCAATCATACGAGCACATCTGGGAGGCGTAGTGCTCCTGTGGCCAACCCGCGGCTTCCCATGGAAAACGTGGAGTAAAAAACTAGTAGGTCTAAGGTACTAGTTTCCGGAAACCCCGGGGCAAAGGCTGGCGTCTGATCGCGGGAGCGCCAGTATCCTGTGACTTCCGACGCCCGCCCATGTCCCCAGGGTTTCTGGATGTTGTAAGTGTCCATGGGATGCGCACCAATGCTGAACAGTGCATGCGTACACACAAGACACCGACAGCAGCCCACCCCCCCAACGGCGCATGTGCACTTTGCTGCTTTTTTGCCACATTGCAGCAGCGCGGTGTGATCGGGGCGCAGAGCTGGAGTGTGGCAACCCGGTGTCCCATGTGATCAGGCTACCACACCTTATTTAGCTCCGGGGCGAACTGCCACACCTCTCCCCCGCGTTTTCTGGCCCGTATGACCGGGGCCCTTGTGTTTCAAACTGTGGGCAAGCCTGGAGCTAAGAGCAAAGTTACAGTCTATGCCTATCATAAAGACATGGAAAGAAGGAGAGTGATCTGAGCCTGACAACTTGTGATCTACACAGAGAATCTTCCAGACATGCATTGGGAGAAGAATGTGGCCGGAGAAAATCAACAGACTGCCCACAGGTAGCTGAAGAGAGAAACCAAATGTCACTGAGAACAACAAGAAGATTTCAAGAAGTGCAGAACCAAACTCAAGATCAACTGTTACCCAGACAAAGCAGCCAGGGGCTGCAGTCTGCAAAACATTTGAAATTTAACTTTGAAAATGAAGGTAACTACCCACTTACTGTGGGAAGTAAACAAGACATCATTCCAGTGTATACTGCAAATGAAAATGCTATATAATGATTTCACGTGCTTAATTTGTTGATAGTTATTGGTCTTGTTAAACAATGGAACACAGTTTGTACAAAAGTAGGGTCAATGGGAGAGGATTATTAATGACTTGTTTGTTAACCACTGTCTAACACGAGTGCCGCATGATGGAGTGAGCTCCCGTCTCTGGTCCCAGCTCCTGCCAACCTAGCAGTTCAAAAGCAAGAAATTGCAAGTAGATAAATAGATACCGCTTCGGTGGGAAGGTAACAGCATTCCATGCACCTTGGTGTCTAGTCATACCGGCCACATGACCATGGAAACATCTTAGGACAGTGCTAGCTCTTTGGCTTGGAAACAGAGATGAACACCACACCCTAGAGTCACATTCAACTGGCTTTCAAGCAAGGGAAACCTTTACCTTTACCTAATACTTTATTGGCAGTTGAGGACTGATAACTGTGATTCTTGGTGTTTTCGGGTCATTTTTTGAAAAAATGTTGCTTACTGCGAACTTAGTGGAAGGTGGTTAGACCAAATTTAACTAACTCAGTAGACATAGTGACCTAGTTTAGTTGCCGCTATTGTGAATGTATGCTCAGTCATAAGGGTTAAAACTAGGCAGCTTTGTTTAATGGTGGTTAAAATAAACTTTGTTCTACATGAATCTATGTAGACATTTTTTTAAAAAAAGTACAGTGTTCATAGCTACTGGCTTATTGATTTGCTCGCTGTGTATGTATGTAATATATATGGCTGGCTGTTGAGCTATGTGCTCTAACAATAGGTTTGTGGGAGAATGGGAAAAAAAGAATATTCATTGGGCTGAAAATATGTATTCTTTGGATGTCTGCTGACTGTAATGTACTTTACAATACTGCTTGCATTATGAAAAGAAATCTAATGAACAGGCCTGAATTGTTTGCAAGCAGCCAAAATACTGGATACCCCTCCCCAAAAAACAAAACCTCGCTGTTCACAGACTGTAAACAGACTGTGAGCTAGGCATTCCTAGATCAGATTCTTAAAGCAAAGTGGTCTCATGTTATGAGGTGAATTCTCAGTTTTCTTTTTCCACTCCTGTGATTACTCATGGGCATTCACTTGTACTAAAACTACTCTTTTAATAGCTTATCTTATGTGTTGAAACCATATCACATCTTATCCTAAGAATCCTTACACCATTCTTATAAGGATAGCCCAGCATTACTGCAGATTAAATAGCCGAAATTGCTTATTTAAGATTACCTAGTGAGTTTATGGTGGAGGGGAAACATGAACCCATCTCATAGATTACCTTCTTTGCAATTTCATGGAAGTGGCCCATGAAAATAAGCTCACTGCAGACAATATTATCAAGACAATATAATGATGAACAAATCACTAATCAATTCACATGTATATGGGTGTCACTAATACCACTAAGCAATGAAATCAGATATAGGGAAAATTGCTATTGTAAACTTTCATTTGAAGGTTTCATTTATTATTTCTTGTAAAAACATTAAAAACCAAAGGCTTTACCTTCTTGAATCATTCTTCACAAGTGAGCAAAACAAAACACTATATTTTGATTTAAGAAATAGCTCTTTACCTGATTCGTTTCAACCAGTTATATTGTATAACCTTTTGTCTATGGGAGCTCACCAACTCCAGGGAAAGCAGGAAGTACTAAGGGAAGGGGAAGCTGTGAGATGATCTGTTTCTTGCACTCAGATTCATGCAACCCAATTGTGATGAGTTAATATGATAATCTCCTCATTTCAAACCCTCATGTATCTGCAAAGCTTTCTTGGAAACTTTGGGTTAGTTTTTTTTTTTCCTTTGGTTAATTTACCTCACAGGACCAATGTAAGGAAAATGGAATATCCCCATATGTCATACCCTAAATTCCTTGAAGGAAAATTAGATAAAAGTATGTAATAATAATGTGTTATCCTCTGAAATGTGTTTCAGTCAGTTCCATTTATCATGTTAACTACTATAAATCTTGTTCACACTATCCTTTCAGGACCATACACTTGGCTCATTGTTTTAGAGCCTACCTCTGATATTTTAGTGTGATAAATAATGTGAAAACAAAGCCTCAGTATAATTAGCACCATAATTAAAGTGATTCAGGATTTACTCGGGTAAAGTAAGATATAATTTTTGCATCAAATCCATTTTGCATGATTTTTGTCTTAATTTTTGTCATTATTCTAGAAACATAAATATATGAATTTTATGTACACTGGTCATTTTTTAAGAGCTGGTTTTCATATAATACAACTTCCTTTGAAATGAGATGGTATCAATATTTTCTCTGCAGCCCAAGCCAACAAGCTTGAGGTGGCAAAAAGAGAAATGAAAATCAGCTGGGCTTCTGATGCATCTCCCTCAGCTAAATTTGCTTCATATCAGAAAATATGGAAGGGTACAAAGTTTCCAGTACAGTAGATAAGAAGAGCCCAGCTTCCAGCTGGCCAGATGGGGTGGGGGATGCTGGGGATAGAGCAAAATTTCCCCAACATAAGATCAGAAGACAACTCCCAGTTGAACCCTCATCAGCTGAGCCCTCATCAGCTGGGAGTTGGCTTCTGATGGCCCCAAGTAGTCTGTTCCTACAATTACACACAAATTGTGTAGAGTCCAACAGCTGGTTGATTAGTTGGAAGTGAAACTAACTGGCAGGTGTTAAAGCATAATTACATATGAGTAGGGATGGGCACAAACCTAAAATACCTGGTTTAGGGTGGCCCCTGAACCACGCTGGCAACCATTTAAACCTAACAGTGCAGCTGCAGACCACATGCTGCTCAGCTGTTAGGTTTAAATGGCCCCAAACAGCTGAACTGGACAAAAATCTGTTAAATGTTCGAGGAAGGCTCCTTCCTTGAACATCGGTCTGGGAGCTCCAAACCAGCCCAAATTCATGCCAAATTTTGCCTCCTGAGCTGGTTCATGCCCATCCCTACATATGAGTGTGGGGAAATAATAGAGGAAATCACTAGGGGAGGAAATCCTATATAATATAACATGCTATTCTGCTGTTCCTTCAAGGAGCTCAAGATAGTACTTATGGTTCTCACATCTGATTGTTACAACACCTCTATGAGGTAGTTTAGGTTAATAAAAAGTGACTGGTTGAAAATCACCCAGAGAGCATCATGGGTGCATGAGGGTTTGAACCCAAGTTTCCTTAACACTAATCTAATCCTAATAACACTAATCTAATCCTAATAACTGCACCATGCTAACTGTCCTTGTAGATTTGTTCAGAGAGGTTTTATGGGAAGAGGTTTCCTATTGGCAGCTTCCTATTGACAGTGATATTGGCCCAATCTGCATCTAGCGTTTGCTCTGCTGTCTTACCAAACCCATGGTGGAATGGAAATTCTCCTCTACATTGCATGCCACTTTCACTTTGATCAATTGTCTGATTTTATGGCAGTTTCCAAACTGCATGCTGCTTTCACTTTGTTTGATCTCTTGGTTTTATGGTAGCGGTTTGCATAGATTTATGGCTGTTTTATGGCCATTCAGGGATGACTCTGCAATCAGTATGGTATTGGCCTGGGGTCTTTGAATGTGGATTTTAGCTGCATCTTTTTCTGTTCCAGTGTGGTTTTGGTAAAACAGCAGAGCAAATGCTAGATGTAGATTGGACGATTGTCTGGAATTAGCCACCTTATTCTAATAGCTTTGGAATGTCTCTTCTAGCAAAGAGATTTGAAACTGGATTTTTGATTGTGACTTGGATTTAGTGAATTTCTCAATAAATACATGCTCACTTGGATAAACCTTAGTAAGTAAACTAGGTCGCATTTGTGGTGAACTAGCAGCCACTTCTGTTGTTGGGGGATTGTAGCTACTATGAAAAGTGTATTCAACAACAACAAAGGTAGCTGCTGTTTCATGACATAAAATAATTCAGTGTTACAATTGCATATCATTGTATCAGAGTTTGTTGAAGAAATTTAGGTAGGAAAACTGTCTCCTGATTGCTTACACCTCACTCAAGTTTTCCCTGGAATATTTGTGCAAGATCTTCTACAGACAAACAGAGCTGGGATCCTAGAAGGGAGGAAGAGGGAAACACTTGCTCTTCCCCAGAGTAATTTAAGAAGGCTAAAGTGTACCTCATTGGAGGCAAAGACACAGGAGAGTTTCTATTTCTCCCTCAAGAGCATAGATAGAAGAGATGAAAACAAGTAACAACTCACAACAACCATTCATGCATCATAAAAGTCCCATGATTTTGGATAAATTGCAGGGGTTTTTTCATTATCTTCTCTTTAGTTGAAATCACTGTGCTGTGTGTCAGCTTGATAAAATATGTTTTACTTTCTGCTTGCATAATGTTATTTTGTTTTGTTAGGACAGCTGTTGTGTTCCACCCTAGTGACAACTGCATTTCCTATCTAAATGGTGAGATTGCTGCTTATGTTCACTCTGAAAAGTGCTTTGGAATTCCTTTGAATGGCTTTACAATCATCACTTTGGTATGCTTTTACTGAAATAAAACTATTTCATGCACTTCCTATCCCAAGTTTCCCTTCTACTCTCAAGGCTTACTTCTCACTCTACCCTTCACTGTACTCCAAGCTTGATTCCCATTCTTTTCTCTTTCCCTCTCTAGTATCCCTGCTAATACAGTCCCTTAAGAGATACCTATCTAGATAAATATAAAATGCTAGCTGTGTTCCCAACAACTCACCTTCTACCTGATTGGGCCAGTCTTTTAAGGTTATTTGCATATGCAGGCTGATTGGGCCTCACTCCATTGCACACATCATCCTCCCCCCCACAGCCATTCGGAACACAGAGGTCATTTGCATATGCAGCCTGATTGGCCTTTGCCTACAATATTCTAAACAGCTGTTCCTCTCCCCCCCATCACCAGTTGGAACATGGAGGTCATTTGCATATGTGGTCTGATTGGCCCTAGCCGCCAACATTCTAAACAGTTTGCTGTTGCTTTTGGGAGTCATTGAATGTGTCCTGAGGTAAAATACATCTCCCAATCCTCCCTTAAACATTCATTGAGGTTGCCACTCTCCATGTGGGGCCTGGAGATCTCCCAGAAATCGCCGTGTTCCCTAGCCACAGCACATCATTTTCCCTACAGAAAATTTCCCAGCTATTACAACTGATCTCCAGATGACCAAGATCAGTTCTCCTGGAGACAATGGCTGCAGTGGGCACTGGACTGTATGGCATTATACCCTGCTGAGGTCCCTCCCCATCTGCCTTCCCCATGCTCTACCATTCAAATCTACAGGTATTTCCCAACCCAGAGTTGGCAACCCTGTAACTGGCTATGGAATCACTTTCCAGACACTTGGACCCAGAAAACATGGCATAGGAGGAGGTTCTTTTCTACTTTAGCTGCCACTGTGTAACCCCAAATCAACAAAAGTCAAGAGTGGAAGGAACCATACCTGTTACCATGCAACTCTCCTCTCATGCCACCCACTTGGGACAGCAAAATGACTTAAGACAGTCTTGCCTTATAGCTAAAAAGAAGGAAATAAACATGGCTCACCTCCCTCTATTTTCCCCTTCCCTCCACTGTCCCACCAGCCACAGCTGGGACACTCAACTGGAGCTTCTTTCTAGAGCCTGTTGTATTTCTCCCCACAAGGGTCCTTGTTTATTTATGATTTGCTTAATGTGTAATCCACCTTTCTGCACAATGGGAACTTGAGGAGGCTTACATCATTCTTCTCTCCATTTTGTCTTCACAGGAGCTCATAGTCATCCAGCAAGCTGCCATGGCAGAGTGAGGATTCAGCTTTCAGCACTCAGCTGTACCTGGGTGAGTTCATCTCTGGATTATTCACAGGTGAGACATTTATTAATTCTTACTAACGATAGGGATTATAATAGTGGTATATAGAGATTTTGGTCTTATATTGTTGCATTGAAATTGCCTTTCTTATCCTCTTTTGTACTCTATGAAGTCAATCTGTTTGACAGAGGTTCTTTCCCCCTTTTGAGGGGTGGAGGAGGGATTTTGCTGAATATGCATCCATGTGTATGTAAGACTTAGCATTCTCATATGTGGGAATGTCTACAAGTGCATGTGCAGGAGTTCATTTCCTGGGTAACAATGCCCAGTGAATCAATTTCAAAAGTCAAGGTAACCTGGAACTGCACAGCCATGAGAGAAATTTGAATGAGAAGAGTTTCAGAAATATCACTAGATATGTTGAATAAGTGTGGGCCATTTCAATGAAGTTCTCCATTCAGTTCAATGGAGATGAAACTCCTTTACCATGTGAGCAGTGCTTTGTAAGGAATGATGTAACTGAAAGCTAGCTCTTCCCTTTGAAAGCAGTATTTAACTGTATCCTGCTTTCATAATGTTTTGGGAAATGGATCTTAAATTAATACTATATTTGCTTCTTAGTTTAAGCATGATTAAGACAAAAGTTAAAGAAATTAAAATGCCAGTGATATCAGAATAATCAAATATTAAAAATACTTAACTTTGGCCAGCTCATTTATTTGTTTCTAATTATGATTGCTTTAAATGAGAAAAGTCAGAGCCACCTTTCAGGTGAGAAATAATGTTAAGTTTCTTATATGACTGATGTAGGAAGGAATGGACAGCACCAATAACAGCTAAATTTGTTTTGTGATAACATAGTTTGGATTAACAGGAAGCTACACATAAATCATATTGTAGTTTGTAAAACGCTGTTGCTGGTTGTCAGCTTTTTGAACATGCTCACTATTGATATGATTCAATCATAAGTAAGAAATTTAATTTTGGCTGCTTCAGTAAATAGTCCATCCCCTTTAATCAAATTGTGTATTAATTTATCTGTGCCTGCAGACTCTCAAGCCTTGAAAATGGTATCAGAGGATCTTTTTCCCATTAAGATTTTTTAAATCCCTCCCCCATACAATAGTAAATATAACAACAAATGCCAACTGATGACGGGAATTTTGAGTCTCAAAACTTATACCCCCAAAATCTTTTTGGTCTCTAAGGTGCTACTGGACTCCAAGATATGTCTATCCTCTGAAACAAAACCATATCACCCACCTTTCACCACCATTTTCCCCAGTATAGCCCATCAACAAGAAGAAAGTAAGAGCTGCACAAACATAGGCAGCTAAGAGTAGCGATTATAAAAGGGGGAAGAGTAAGAATGGAATCGGAGAAGTGAGAAGCAGTAATACAGATCCAGCTAAGCAAGTTGTAGAGATAGTGAGGTATCACTGCTCAAAGAGGTACAAGAAATTTTGCAAGGTTGAAAGTCTCAGGAGCTTTTTGTTTATTGTATGCAGTTATATCCTCTATGCAGAGATCCAACATGCCATTGACCCAATCATCCACAGAGGGAGGAATACAAGATTTGCAGTGCTGGCAACCAAGTTGGCCCTTTGCAGGGCTATTTTTGGGCAGGAATGCACAGGAACGGAGTTCCGGCTGGTTCCCAAGTTGGCCACACCCAGCAGGGACTCATTAGCATAATAGGCCACACCCAACAACAGAAACTCATTAGGATTGGCTACAATAGGGGTGTGTGGCCTAACATGCAAAGGAGTTCCTGCTACAAAAAAAGCCCTGGGTTTTGACAATAAACAAGGTAAACAGAATAAGAACCAAAGGTGGGTGTGCCTGGATGACCACACTTCTGGTAGCATGGGGGCGTGGCCTAATATGCTAATGAGGTGTGCTGTCAGGGATGTGGCCTAATATGCTAATGAGTTTCTGCTGTTGGGTGTGGCCTATTAAGGTAATGAGTTCCTGCTGAGCTTTTTCTACAAAAAAAGCCCTGGCCCTTTGATTTCATAATATTTGATGTTTGGGAACTGTCTGTAGAGATGGCACGTAGTCAAGAATTAAATTATTGGCTATGAGGCACAATTTGGTAGATAATGTAAAATTGAGATATATGACCTTGCCAGAAATGTGAAATTTTGGGGCATCCCTGGAGTAGGTGGACCAGATTGGTTCTTGGTATTCAGCAACACCAACAGGCATAATTGTCAACATGACCTAGGTGGCTAATTTTTAAAATATTTTAATTAAAAGAACAATTAAAAATAAGAAAGTAAATCCTGATGTTTGTGCAGAGCAAACAGAGAGGTGCTGAGCAAACAGAAGAGGTGACACTTCTAAGAGGGGCATCCATTTTTCTTGGAGGTTGTCAAGAACAGGTTGGTTTTCAGATTGAAGGATACTGGTGGAGACTTTGTCCTGTAGAAAAAAGTCCCACAATTTCAGATACCAGTCATTCAATGACAGGGTCTTCTTCAATTTCAGTAATATGCTTAAAATTATCCACCTTACTGCATATTATAGGTGGCTAATTTTAAGCAGAATACTGATATGCATAAAAGGGTTTTTGTTTTTTGATGATGATGACTGAGAAGCAAATCCATGGTAGCAGATGTAACTGATTTAAGTGTGTTTTGCCACTGGGACAAGTAGATTAGGGTACTCAGTTCTCAGTTCCACTGGGAATAGGTAGAATCTAAATCATGTTTTGTTTGTCTAGGGAGAAATTTTGAGGACTGGAGTACAGGAAGTAGTAGGGAGGAAGTTATGAAACTGCAAACGCCTCAGGACCAAAAAGAGATTTCAGACAATGTTTTAACTGAATATATTGTCAATTAGCTATGGCTGGAAGGTTAAATTATGTGCACAAAATATTTAAGGGTTTGAAATTACCATTTGGGCCAGTCAATTGAGAAAGGAACATTAGACCACTGGAAAACCAGTGATTCTAAAAAAAAATAATAAAAAATCCCATATGTGGTAGAATGGGCCTGCTCAGGCTTGTAGGTCCAGTTCCACTCTGCCCTCCAAGGTTTTCCCAACACCTGGAGAGGCTTTTCTTTCTCTCTCAGGTAACCACTGCCACCACCTGACCTTGGTAAAGAATTATTCGCTGGGAGGGTCAGGACTCCCAGCTTCCCTTCCGAGTTCTGAGGCCTTGCCTCTGTGTCTCCTGCTGCCGAGTGCCTGGTCACCATGGGGACAGATTACTGCCTTGAGCGCCACTAGAGGAATAGCCAACTGCCTGCCTTCCTCCTGGCACTCCTTTTAAAATAGCGTGTCCAAGATAGTGGAGGTCTATGTGGTACAGACTAGCACTTTATGATATATGGATTGTTTTAGAAGGTTTTATGATTGTTTTAACTGTTACTTTAGCTTAGGCTGTTATAGATCTCTACAGAGTACCATTACCTTGCAGCTTCCTCCAGCTCTTCAGGACAGCACATGGTTAATGGCTGCCTCCTCCAGACCTCAGTTAAGAGTTCTGTCTTTGGTAATGGACACCGCACCAAAGAGATCTTCCTCCTTGCTTCTAGAAGTTTAACCTTCTCCCTTTCTCCTCCTACTGACCCAGTCAGGCCAGGTCAAGGAAGCTTTTCCTGAAGTCTTTCTAGTCTTCATTCCTTGGAGTCTCTGTTCCCTGCTTGGGGGGGGGAGCTTGACCATCCCATTGTCTAAACCGATTAGCATTCGTGTGAAGGTTGCTGTGGTAAGTCTGGAAAACAATTGAACTGGCTTCCTCCCTTCCTGCTTGTTCTCTGCCAAGAGAAGGGTGGGGAGGAACCCTTTTGAAACTCAGACTAAAGGTTTTGCTTAATTCAAACCTCCAAAGGAAAAAAAAATGCATTTCTTCACACAATGCATTAATTTTAAGATTTTTCCTGGTAGTTAGAGTGCTAACTATTTGCCAGGTCAACCTAGTATCCTCAATTACAGGAAACTACACCTGAGAATGATTTAAATTGGTAGAGCCCAAGACTCCATGCATATAAGGGATAGAGCTTGGCCATTTCTACATAAATGTGCATTCTCGTTATGGCTGCATAAAATAATATTTCTGGTGACTTCAAAGTCAGTATGATGAAAAGTCTCGTGGAGTCTGGAATGTCTAACCTTGACTCACCTGGATATTTATTGAGTGTAGTACGGCTCAGTTGCATACAGGGGTCATTTTGTAGAAAAAGAGGTGCAGGAGCTCATTAGCATAACTCATTAGTATAACTCATTTGCATATGCCACACCTCCTGACATCACCAGAAGTGTGTCAGAAGGCAACACCCACCACTCAGGCTCCACCCCAAAAATCTCAGAAAAAAGAAAGTACCATTCAGAAAAGGCCCTTTGCACATGCTCAAAGGTCCTACATGTAGCACACACAGGTCTGAACCAAAATGTCTGCAACTTTCTCCTAGCCCTCTGTAGTCTTCCACTGGGTTGAATTCTGGTTGGTAAACAGCTCAGGGTAGGGACCTGCATTTTTGATAGCTACTCTGTGCCATGCCGTGACTGCCCCTCATAATAATAATTTCTACAAGATTACCTGACAGCAATGCTCCCTCTAAGCTATAGAGTCTCGTGAGCAAAAATTCTACTTTGCTGCATAAATTAGTTTGCTCTGAAGGCTTCCTGAGCTAAGACAAAGAGCTCTAGCATCCTTCCTGAGCTAAGACAAAAATGTGTGAGCCAAGGGCTAAGAAACTGTGAGCTAGTTCACACTAACTCAGCTTAGAGAGAACACTGCCTGGCAGCTCCATGGAATGGCTCAGAGGAAACTGGCCAAAAGGTTTTTTTAAACAGACACTTTGTCCAGCTCAGGGAACTACACTCTGCACATGCTCAGAGGCCTGGCTATGGCCTTTTAAAACACATATACGTTTGTCCAGCTCAGGGAACACATACTGCCAAATGCTTAGGAACCCTTTAACCACAGTGTCTGGTTTTTTTAAAAAAATAACATACTTTTTTCTCCAGCTCAGTGAAAGTTATTCCACATATGTTCAAAGACCTTTTACTCATGAGCTCTAAAACAAACAAAACCCATTCTGTGGTGCTATAAATGCTAAAAAGCATATTGCCTATTATTTTCAAATACAACCCTTGTTTTCAGGTGAGACACTCCACACATGCTCAGGTTCAGAAGCTCTGAACCATATCTTTACCCAAAGGCAACTCCTCCCCCACACTCTATGTGCAGCAGGTGCTACCCCCACACACATTATTTTAGAGAAAAACTTTTCTTTTTTCTCAGAGAAAAACTTTCCTCCTCAGATCCCCCCCCCCACCTGGCCCATGTAGAGTGGGCCCATGCTTGTGTGTCAGGCACTATGCTTCTTGTACACCTCCAGGGATCCACACAGCCCAGCTGCTCAAATAAATGTGCAGCCCTATGCAACCCCTAGAGAAGCCACACCAGCAGGACCGGTGCCAGGTTTTTTTGCACACTAGGCGAGGCTATCTTCTGGTGCCACCCCCCCCCCGTGTTCCCATCAATTTTCAAACATAAATGCATTTTAGGAAGAAAGGAAAACACAACATTGAAATTGCCGGTCCCCAGGAATTTTACAACCTGGAGCTGACAACCCTGCCCATGGCCAGGGGAAACCTGGCAATTCTTGGGGGGGGGGGGAGAGGCTAAGAGATGTCAGCTGCCTGGCAGGGCTGGGGGCAATGTTTCCATTTTGTGTTAACAGCTGAACAAAGTTTGAGTCCAGTGGCACCTTTAAGAGTAGACCAACAAAGTTTTATTCATGGTATAAGCTTTCCTGTGCAAGCACACTTCCTCAGATACACTGGAAAGAATGTCCTCAACCATTACTTATGGGGGCAGAGGTTGTTGTCAGAGAGGACCATTTGGAGTTAAGATGTATAAGTACTGGGTACTTATAGCTGAGATTGGATGTAAAGAAAGATCTGTGAATGGCAGTAAATTAGCAAAAAATACAAGCGTTAACAAATAGATGTGGCCAGCGGCACCTAAAAGGCAAATAAAGCAGCACCTACAAGACAAAAACCCTGGGTACAAGTGAGAACTGAGAGCCTCCTTCAGATTCATAGAGACAGAACTCCTCAAACATTGCATATAGGAAGGTGGGGTTATTGCCAGGAAGAGAGTCAAGATGCCCAAGTAACTGAGCAATCAATACAGCAATTATTAGCTATTATTAGTTCAAAGTGTTCCACCCAGTCCTTGAAACAGCAACAGAAGCCACATCTACTGAACCCACTGGATGTGAAAGAGTCTTCCTGAAAGTGGGGTGAAGTAAGGGGGGAAGGATCTCAGGCATTTCTTCCTGGCATGCCTCTTCCTGCCCCCAGCTTCTCCGCAGCGGTGGAGAAGCTGGGGGGAGGGGAGGAAAGCTAGGCATGTTTAAATACTTTTCTCTCTGTTTTTGATCTCGGGGACAGATAGAAAGGCATGTAAACGTGCCAGTGTTCCCTCCCTGTGCTCCTCCAGAGGCAACTGGAGAGGGGAGCCCAGGCAGGGAAACATGCCTCTTCCTGCCCCCCCAGCTTCTCCGCAGCAGCAGAGAAGATGGGGGGGAGGGGGAAAGCTAGGCATGTTTAAATGCTTTTATCTCCGTCCCTGATCTCAGGGAGGGAAAGAAAGGCATCTAAATGTGCCAGTGTTCCCTCCCTGCGCTTCTCCAGAGGCAACTGGAGAGGGGAGCCCAGGCAGGGAAGGTGGGGGGTGGCAGGGGGGCTCTGAAGGCCTTCTATGGGCTCAGCACTCTCATACAGGACCTGTAGGTGGTGGGCTCTGAAGGCCTTCTACTGGCCCAGCACTCTGGCACAGGGCCTGTAGAAGGGGGGCTCCAAAGGGCTTGTAGAAGGTGGGGGGTGGCGGGGGGCTCTGAAGGCCTTCTACAGGCCCAACACTCTGGCACAGGGCCTGTAGAAGGTAGGGGGTGCCTTGGCAGGTGACTGGAGGGTTCTGCAGGGAACTTACCTGCCTGCTACTTTCTCCTCATGGCCTGACTGAGAGCAGGGGGCAGGACTGGGAGCAGGGGTGGGGTTTATGTGCCCACCCCCTGGGCTCCTTACTGGCGGAGCAGTGCTCTGGCATGCTCCTGCTTCAACTGAGACCTGGTTGCATAGCGTATGCTTTGCATGCAGCATTCTCAGGCTTAGTCCTAGTGCCTCTAGTTAAATGATCTCAGAGGTCAGTACTGAGGAAAACATTTTGTGCACCTGAGGTGACAGAGAACTAAGGGTATCCACAGAAGTAATTCTGAGAGCATGGAGGGGGCAAGGTCTGTTAACTGCAAATCCAGATCAGAAAACGTAGGATTCTAGGTGGAGGCAAACACCCCCCTCCCCTCTGTGGACACCCATGCAGAGAGCCTCTGCCAGTTGGAGTGGACACTGGTGTGGCTCAGGATAAGATGGACCAATGCTAATGAGATCAGGCCACTAATGACCACCCATTATAAAAACCTTCACCATGACAATACAGAATACACACCTTCACAGCTTTGAGATGATGATGATGCGTAAAAGTTATCAGAAAATAAATCGCAAACTCATCCGACATAAGGAACATAAAAGGTTGAATGCATTGTGCTTTCCCCCTAAGCCACTATGAAGCTTATTTTAAATTCAGGAGTTAAATATATGCTCATTAATGTAAATGTGATTCTTATCCTTTTGTTGTGGGTTGAAATAGGTGGTACATTTAAGTAATTGTTCCTTTATTTATATAAACCTAATATATAATATTGAGATGGAAGATATGTTTCCTGGAAACATAATACTCTTAATGTAAGTACTCTGTTTCTCTCACTCCCTTTGAGTTACAAAACTGCACTCTATGGGACATGACAAGAATGAAATTTTCTTTGTTCTTTATGCATATCAACAGACATGCTCAGCTGAAGAATAATAGCAGAATGGAAAGTCTATACTCCATATGGTGTTGTGGGAACTACAATTAGCTGAGAATCATCTCTTTATGGGAGTGACTCTGTTAGGTTCTACATTACACATTATATTACATTTGCGATTTATATACCGCTCTCTCCATACGTCTCAGAGCAGTTTACAGAACACACATAGTTTTTGATCTATACTAGGGGCACAGTGATAAGGGGAGGTGTATGCCTAACACAACACCCGACAGCAGGATCTATTGGCTTCAGTGGTAGATTCTCTATTTGGGCGAAGACATCTCGATGCCGAGGCACAGATCTTCTTGCGATAGCGACTTCTTCTGGAAATGGCCCCCTCAGCGCATGATTGCAGACCTTGGCTTCTCGTCCAATCGGCTCCAGCCTCGCTGTGCTGCCATGCCTCTCTGGAACCAGTCTCCGTGCTCGCGCTCGCCGCTCATCGTTCGCTGCTATTGCTGCCGCCATCTTCACCTGCCTATTGCCACTGCTTCAGCCACTGCTAACACTGATCCCAAGGGAGGGAGGGAAGGCTGCCTCCCACTTATAAGGAGCAGGTACCCATTTATCTACTTGCCTGTACGGGCTTCCAAACCGCTGGGTGGGCGGGAGCTGGGACAATGGGCTGGGAGCTCACCCCAGCCGCGGTGAGACTTGAATAGCCGTTGGCTGTTTGGTTAGATAACCTTGAAGGCTTTAACGCCTTGTGCCATCACTCCCTCTATAGATAGAAAACATTATTTGGATTCCCGACTTCTACTGAATTTCTTTATAAATTGAGAAATTACTAAACTTGCCAGAACAGTTTATGGATCCAATCATACTGGTAATTTGTTGTCAGGCACATAATGGTTTCCTATTGGGTTGAGTTTTGTCTAAAGCAAGGAGGAGGGTCAGTTTATGACTTGTGAGCAGTATTAGACTTGGTGGAGCAAATGTTGAGTCAACATTGTTGACAGACCAATGAGTAGTTATTACAACATAACATTCTGTGATGATTTGGGATTCTTTGTGTCAACAAATTATGGAAAAGAAAATTGACATTCAAGCAGCATTTCTTTACAATGTTAAAATCAGCAAGTCATAATTCATGCCCTTTGTAGCATCAAGATCACTTGCCTAACCTCTTGTATTTGATATCTGATATCAACTCTTCTATCCAACATGAAATCCTCTTCCTTTAGTAAGTATACCATTAATCTGCCTGCTTTGCCCTCTTCCTGACTTTCACACAAACAAAACTTATGTTTGTTTTTTTTCAAAACATGAGGCTCCACACTGTTTCTTTTTGGGTGGTAGGGTGAAAAGCAGGGGTATTTGGGCAGGGAACGCACTGGAGCACAGCTCCGGCAGCTTTGGAGGGTAGAAAGGCTCCTGCGTGTCAGTTTCGGTCATACAAGCCAATTCCGGAGTCTTTCGGCCAGCTGAATGTCAATTTCAGCCCCATTATATCCTATGGGCCATTGAAGTCAATGGCGAAAACATAGGGTATATTCTGGGGGCTGGAGGGGAGGGGAGTTGAGGGAGAGGCTCCAAACTCAGAGGGTAGCTGTTGGAGCCTCTCCCCAAGATACCCACCAAGTTTAAACTTTAAACCCCTTCTCTCTTCACTCCCCCACCCATGCCAGCTGGGAAGGGAAGGGAAGGGAAGGGAAGGCATTTGAAGATGCCTCTCCCCCTTTTGCTTCCCCTTCTGACATCACTTCTGGTGATGTCAGGGGGCATGGCATATGCTAATAGCCTAGTAGCTCATTAGCATACCATATGCTAATGAGCTCCTGCAGCTCTTTTTCTACAAAAAGACCCCTGGTGAAAAGTATTGTGCAAAATGGTCAAGTATGACTGACTAGTTCTTCCTAGGCTTTGTTACTAAGCATAAGGAAAGAATACCAAAATGCCTGTACTACACTTGGGGAATACAACTATTTTTGATTTCTTTAAATTATCTATGGAGGGAAAGAGTATTATGAATTAATATTATCAAGATTCTAAAAGAACTCACTTTCATTATAGAAATAAAAAGAACTGAAGAACTTTTAAAGTTTTCTTAACAGAACTAAAAGTGTCAGTCAAACTGTAACAAAGTTAGTCTGACAGAATCTATTATCAGCTATTAAATTGTCTTTGACATTAAGGATCAAAACTGGGGAGGGGAGTTGCAAGAAAATCCTGATAAAAATCTGGAAGACAGTTAATATTCCATGGTGGGGTGGTTCTGCAACATATGGTCTTTTTTTTTGTGGGCGAAGTGAGGTGTTAATTGGCCCATAGATACACTAGACAAATATATTAGACTGTCTGACATAATATTGGTGTTTTTATGAATATCCATAATATAAATATTGAAACCTTTGGTCATATTTATGACCTCTATTTTCAGCAATGGTGTTTGAAATGTTCATTATCAGCCAATTTCTGTGCAGATATCACTAATTAACCTCTTGGGGGTTTTTTTCCTAGTAAACATTAGGGGTGTTTGCTCAGTATATTTTATTTATTTATTTATTTTCACATTTATATCCCACCCATCCTGTAAACGAGCTTGGGTTGGGTTACAACATTTCAATAAATACAATAAAATTTTAAAACACATTGTAAACATATAAAATTCCCAGTCACCAGGTCAGTAAGTCTTAATATGTTTTTCACACTTCTGATTTCCTTATAGTCAGAGAATTGTAAAATGCATATTGTGCTTGTCTGTTTTCTTTTAGAACTTAAATGCAAGAGCGTGGCACCAATATAGTATATGAACTAGCACTAAGAATCTTGAAACATTGGTGAGTTTATAAAATGTAAAATGTTCCTTATTGTAAAGGAAAACTTCTTTATGTTTTTATGTAGTTTATTAAGCATGTTATTTTACTGCAGCCTTCAGTACTTCAAGATTGTGTTGAATCAACAACAACAGACAAACCTGATGAAGAATATGCAAATGGAATGATTACTAGAATGCCGTTGTTTGTCTTAATTATTTTTATAATAAGTATATTAGATTAGGACCTTGTGCCTAAGATAAGACTTTATTATTGACTGTAAATATTTCTACAGAAGTGACATCATTCTGAATGTACTGTTGAGCTTCATGGTTAATGCTTAAGTTGTATTTGTGTTAATGAATCATTCTAAAAATAAATATCTGAGAAATACCTTATCAATATTTTCTAAGTATTTATTCAGCCACATACAGATCCCTCTTTGGCTACCTAAGTAGCTGCACCTGAATAAAAGCCAATATTATTCAACTTTGATTTAGACTCAGCTACTTGTGGAGTCCTGTGGCCCCAGCAAAGGGAAGGGATTTAAACTTTAAATACCTTCCCTTCCCTCTAGGGTGTCACTCTGTGGAGGCAGTATGAGCCCAAGAAGGAAGGGATTTAAAGTTTATATGCCTTCCCTTTACTCACAGACTCACACAGCAGGGCATCTCCACCAGTGAAATTCTTCATTATATCCTGTGGGGACGGTCCCCATTGGGTATAATGGAGCCAAATATATTCGGGTTTCTGAATATTGACCAGAATACCAGTGAAACTCCAATACTGGTATTTGGATATATTCAGGATCTTGGATATTTTCAGGTCCAACAGACCCAAACCCGAACTAACCCAAATATTTTTTTTTTTGGTACACCTCTCATTAACATAGATAGTTGCATGCTGTAATTCCAATCAGATACTTTACATTTTGGAACAAAGATGTGTTCTCATGACTGTTTCTGGTGTGGTAGACACCAATCACTCTGAATTGTAGCCAGTAGTGTCATAAACAGTATAGACCACCAAAATCATTATCACACCTATTGTGTAGTGGGTTGGATGCATAATGAAACCACAGACACTGATGTAGTGATCAGCATGGTTCGCTATTACACAACAAGACAACGTTACCTGGCCATGTGGCCAACTATATACAAGTGAAGGGGAACACCCCCTGGTGCCATTGGCGGGTTTGAATTCCCGCCGCCATTCCCATTGGTTCCCCTAAACTGGAGCCAGGAGCCCCAGTCCCATTGTTCACCAGGACTCAAGCTCAGGCTCTGTCGCTGACAGCCTGAAGTGGTCAGCGGACACAACAACACCCTTCCCCCCAAAAGCAGCAGGTGCAAGACACTCTATTTGCAGATGCATGGACAACATGGATGGGAAATAAGTGAGGCTGTCGTTACATTACCCCCTCTCAAAGTCCTGGAGGCAGAGAAGATTACAATCCCAGGATTCCTAGCATGTTATAATCTTCTGATCATATTATATAGCATAAATTTCCAGCAGCTTTGCAGCATAGCATTTATGTCTGCTGAGCTTTCTCCACTGCTACTTTCCTCTTCCACCTTACTCAAAGGTTAGATTTTCTTGCTTCTGAAAGGAGAGGTTTCTAGCAAGAGAGAGGAACATGTTTCCTTCCTTTGTTTCAAGTTCTTCTGTTAAATGTTAAAAACCAAACAACCAAAACTGATGTAGTTTTTTTTCCAAGCATAGTTCCAGTAGTTCTTTTCTTAGTGCTGTTCACAGGATAGGACACAGTCAGTTTGGAGCCAGCCCTCTGCTAGTGCTGCAGCATGTACAGCCCAGGACAAGATTACAACTATCTCATAATAGTTTAATAAGCAGTATTATCAGGCTCACATGTGATACTGGTGATTCATGGTGCAATTTGCAGCTTAGTTACTCCCCTCTGAGACTATTGAAGTAGGGGTGTGCAAAAAATGGTATTTTTCAGGTTTGGTATATTGAACCCAAAAAATATCAGTATTTCCTGATATCTCCAAATCCCAATATCAGAATGGTATTGGGATTAGGGAAACAATTGGGAAACCTGAATTTATTCAGCTCCCTTATAGCCTATGAGGACGATCTCCGATAGGCTATAGTGAAGAATCAATGCAGTGGTTTCTGGGGCTCGGGGGGGGGTGTCTGCATTTTGAGGCAGAGGCACCAAATTCACAGCATAGTTGCTAGTGCCTCTCCGCAACCCCCCCCGGTTTTAAGAAGATTGGACCAGGGGATCTAATAATATGGGCCCTCAAAGAAGGTGCCCCCGTTCTTCATTGTTTCCAATGGAGGGGAAAAGGCATTTAGAGGGATGTGGTCCCTTTAAATGCCTGAGTTTACCTGATGAGTTGCACCACCACTGCTTTGAGTAGGGATTTAAAAAGAATATTCTGCCACTATAGCGGGCATGGCCCAACTCAACTTCTCCAAGCTGTGCCCTAATAAAGCCTAATACTATCAGCTTTTATTCAGGCTCATTTAGATCGGAAGCCAAATCAGATTCTCAAATCTGACTCAGCTGAATAAATACCCCCAAAAAACTGATATGGTATTTTTGGGGTATTTATTCGACTCAGTAAATATAGAAAGCACACCCCTACATTAAAGTTAATAGTCTAGGAAGAATGTAACTCTGCTTAGGACTCAAGTGTCAGTTTCATATTTTCTTCTGAGGGTATCTGCTTAGCTTGCGATATGCCTCCTCCTCAGTGAATTATTTTAGCTTTAGGTGGTTCCTCTTTGAAGTCTACCATACCTTTTACTTAAATTGTGATTGCAAATGGAGTATATTAAAATGAGATCTTTTTTATTTTCTTGCTTAATATATTAGGCTACTAAATGCATTGAGGAATTGTCTCAGAACTGTTTAGCCTTTTAATATTAGAAGTAGCAGGATTTAATATGAGGTCTAGGAAATTAAATCACAGTTGATAAAAATGTATAAAATGTACTGGTAGATAAAATAGATATTTTTGCAAAGGTCAGCATATATAATGTACTTGTGTTCAAATTAATGGAATATTGGCTAGTTAATGCTTTGCAATGTAACCCCCAGGCTACAATATTCTGTCAACATTTTTTAAGTCAACCTATAGCCAGTGTTTTGTTTTGTTTTTAATAAGTTGAGCTAAACAAGCTAACCTAGTAATATTTCTGGAATTAGCTGGAAAATGAGGCAGCTCAAATTGTAATCACAGATGACACACAATAATATCCTCATAATAGCAATACATGCAGATGTAATTGTAGTTCCCCCCTCCACTGTAGGTGGAAAAATAATCTGAAGGAAAACAACGATGGAGGAGAAGACATTCTTCTGAAACTGAGCTTTAAAATTTCATTTCAGCAAAGGAAGTCCTACAACATAAACTGCAGAGCTCTTTAAAAGCATAATGAATTGCTAGACATTATGTGCCTTGCTTAGGCTAGCTTGATCTCGTCAGATCTCAAAAGCTAAGCAGGGTCAGCCCTGGTCAGTATATGGATGGGAGACCACCAAGGAATACCAGGGTTGCTACACAGGGGCAGGTAATGGCAAACCACCTCTGAATGTCGCTTGTCTTGAAAACCCTAGAGTGTCACCATAAATTGGCTGCAACCTGATGGCAAAGAGAAGAGATTATGTACTTAGAGACCCAAAAGGTTTCCAAAGAGGTCCCTCATCAAACCTCCTGAATAAACTGACAGTCAGAAAATAAGAAGATGGGTTTGTTATAGCTTGGCAAATGGTTAATCAGCAGGAGGTAGAAATAGATGTATTTATTTAAAACATTTCTATGCTTCTTTTCCACCTAATTCATGGTTCCTGAGGTGGAGAACATTAAAACATTTGAGACAATAAAAAGCATTTAAATGAGCATTCTTTATGAAGGACAGAAGTATGTGAGTTCTAGGGATCACTGGACTGGTACTATTTAATTTGTTCATAATTTATCTCTAATCAAGGGTGAACAGTGAAGAGGGCAAATGTGCAGATAACACCAAATTATTCAGGAATGGATAAAAGCCAAATCAGAGAGTGAAAAGCTAAAAAATTAACTTTCCAGACTTAGTCAGTGGGCATCAGCATGGGAACTGATGTTTTCCATTATTTGAATATGTTTTCAGCAGAAGGAATAGGACCACATCTAGTCTCACTTAGTGTTGTTCATATAACCACCAGTTTGGTTCACATTCTGCTTGCTGGTCACTCACAAGCAGGGAGTCAATTTGAGCTCTTTGGCTGTCCATGAGCAGTTTGAGCTGTTCAGCAGGTGAATTTCTACACACACAAACAGCACAGTATAGTACAATCAGCACAATTTCAATCATGCACATTCTCCTGTCCCCCAGAGACCTGTCATCATTGTACAGCAGTCAGTAGCTAATAATTTAAATGGTGTCCCAAACAATTATTAGGATATAAACTGAGGGGAAAAAATGGTAGAATTACGGTTCCAGATTTTGATGGGCCCTGGACAGAGATTGTTCAGCTCCCCTTCTTATGCTCCCTCTAAGCTATGGAGTCTTGTGAGCAAAAATTCTACTTTGTGAGCTACTGGCACTAAAGTTGTGAGCAAGTGATTTGGCTACTGTGTAAATTAATTTGCTCTGGAGCCATCTGTCCTGAGCTAAGACAAAAAAGTGTGAGCTGGAGGCTCACTAACTCAACTTAGAGGGAACACTGGCCAGGACCATTCCTTCCAAGTCCCTTTCTGCCCCACCCCAATTCTTCCCCTACCTGTGCATGGCCCCTCCCACAGCCACCTGCATGCCTTTTTCTCATTGGCACTGGGAGGTTTGCACACTCTTCCTTAGCAGTGCTGGGCAGCCCAGGTAGCTAGAAACACAGGAGGTGGAGCGCTTACAAACAGGTGGGCACACAGGAAAATGGCAGAGGAAGTGTGTGGGTGGAAAGACACCCTGGGCCCCGGCAGATGCCCTTCCTCAAGGTATGCTGATGCCAGCCATAGTTAAAATTTCAGATCTGAGATATTTGGGGCTCAGGGGAAACTTTACCATGATTCCATCTTTTTTTGGAAGACATTATTGGTTGGGTTTTACACCCCCCCCCCCCGGGTTCTGGATCTTTAGGCCCATTATTTTCAGTGGGGAACCCATTTGAGGATCTGGTACAGCTGTTTTTAAAGATAAGGACACCAACTTTGCCAAGAAAATAGTCCTCCTGCTATCCAAAAGATCTGCCAAGATTCAAGCAAATTGAACAGAGTGGCCCAAGGCCTAGG
Source organism: Gekko gecko (assembly GCA_029375565.1). Taxonomy (NCBI): domain Eukaryota; kingdom Metazoa; phylum Chordata; class Lepidosauria; order Squamata; family Gekkonidae; genus Gekko; species Gekko gecko. The sequence goes on along the minus strand of JAPDNY010000003.1, from coordinate 146,694,667 downwards.
GCCCCTGAACAAGGTGCCTACTGGCATTCTACTTGTCCAAAAAAGGCTCATTTCAACAAAGCAGGAAGGGAAGAAGTGACCTAGAATGGCAGTTTTACTGTTATTGCCTATGGGGGACTTTTTCAAGGGTGGCTGGAATGGCTGTTTTTTACAACCAAATGACTCCAAAATTTCAGAGATGCTGGTGTTATCTGTCCAATAAAGAACTGCCAGGTTTCAAGCAAATTGGACCAAGGGGTCTTATTCTATGGGCCTCTGTACTAGGTGCCCCAAGCCATCCTACTTAGGTAAAAAGGGCCCCACATAAGAGGGAGGGAAAGAAAAGCAGCCAGCCAGACTCACAGTTCTATTGAACCTGGCTTGTGCTGGCCAGGAACTGCCTTCCTCAGGCCACTGCCTAGGAAATTCAGAGAACTGGTTACGCCCTAGAACATGAAAAAACTATACAGATTTTTCAGGGAGGTGTGTGTGTGATGCCTAAGAATCCTGGGTTTGTGTAACCATACTGGAAAATCATAGCAACACTCCAAACAGTGATTTTGTGAACACTTTCATCTTAGGAATTCCAGAATGCACACCCTTGTTGTTGTTCAGTCGCACAGTCGAGTCTGACTCTTCACGACCCCATGGACCAGATCATGCCAGGCCCTCCTGTCTTCTGCTGTCCTTTGAAGTTTGCTTAGTGATTATAAATAAATACTTTCTATAAGTCTTACCATTTGGTATTCATTTAAGACTGAATTGAGATTATTTCATTCATGCACATTTTTCACAGCCTTATAGGAATTATCCCTCCCTCCTCCAGCAAACTGCATCATTTGATTACCTCACCCAACTATCCATGACTATGGGGAGGACATTTCAATTAATGTGCTGATGCAAAAATACCCACAAAGCAGAAGGGACTTAAACCCTACCAACACAGTTACTATACAGCTACAAAGCTGTTCAACAGCTGTTAGAATCAGATGGTGGCAATGCAAGGAGATCCGAGGCTCAGCTCATGAGTGATGGCAGGTAACAAACACAGTGGCTGATTTCCCACTACAGCTGCCTCGGGGTTTCGCCGCCATTTGCCCTGATACTATTCGTCAATTTCACACCCGAAGCCACGGGGCTGCATTTTGACCCGCGGCTCCACCCGATTTCCCCGCAATTTCGTAATCCTCAAAACAGGATTACGAAACTGCGGGGAAATCGGGCGAAGCCACGGGTCAAAATGCGGCCCCACGGCTTCGGGTGTGAAATTGACGAATAGTATCGGGGCAAATGGCAGCGTAACCCCGAGGCAGCTGTAGTGGGAAATCAGCCAGTATGTTTAACTCCTGAACATCACTGTAACACTTCTCCAAATAGGTTATATTAAGTCACAATTGTAATGAAGACTGTTTTGAATGGCCACAAAAGTAATATGCCACCAACTGAACCAAGACTGTCCCTAAATAATCTCCTTTCCACCTGGAGACTATCCTCCTTTTTAACCTCCTTTGGAAACATTCTCATCACTCATCCCTTTTGGCTTGTCAGGTGACATACCTGGCTCACCCCCTTGTTCCTATGCTGTTTCCAGGACAAAGAAGAAAAAATGCTTTTGACCCAACTCTCTTGTTCTATAATTCAACAGAATCTGTCCTCAAATCAAACTTGTGCCTACTGAAGACTGTCTTTGTCAGGTGAACAATGAAGTCTTGATACCACAGACCCATGACATATCTCTGCCATTCTTCCTCTTTTGAATTATCTGCTGCCTGGATGATTGAGTCCTAAAATCAAGACACAGAACCTATGCCTGGGCTAGAATCAAAAAGGAGTTATATCCCCAGATATACATTTCTGTTTTACTGTCTTTCCCTTATACCTCTGCTTTTGAATGGAGTACGTTGCATGATGTGTGAGTGGAGTATTTGTCTCCTTTCTAGTGTCAAGTATTTCTTCTGAATGCCCAATCCAATAAAATCAGCTGAAATAGAAACAGATGCTAAAAAAATAATGCATCCATTCATATAAAACACTGTGTTTTGTCAGGCGAAAATGCAGAGCTATTGTTGTACTTCAGAGCAGAAAAAAGTTTGAAAGAAGGGCAATTAAACCATGTCAGTTGTCTGATCTATGGCAACCTTGAACAGAGTTTTCTACATTCTGGATTAATAAGACCTAGGACATTTCAACAATGTCACGAGAAGCATTACAGATTACAATTGTAATAGATCAAGATGGCCTATTAACTAGTCTCCAAGATTTAGTGACTAATTACAATTCTCCTTTCATAATCAATACATTTTAGAGTGTTAGATGTTTCATCTGAACAGTGAATATTAATAAAAAATTGGTTGGAGTTTTCTGTGCTATAATTTTGAGCTGTAAATTTGGGGAAATAAATACTGTTCTTTTTATCAATATGTTCAAACAAAATGGGTTTAAAAAGAAATATAGATGATCAGACATGGTGCACTAGTGGAGGAAGACAGTTCCAGATTTCAGGAAAGCACACAGATCTCCAGCATATATAGATGTGTATATGGCATATCAGAGCATTATGAAAAGATCTCCCTATTCTTATCCTATGCTGTGGTAGGACATGGGAAAGAATTAAATATTAAAGGTATTAACTGTTTAATGCATAGTTAAAGGTAAACAGAAAAATACATTAGTAAAAGATGCAAGGGTTCCCCCCCCTAATATTTCCCCATTTTTAAAAAAGTATAATTTATGTGCATCCATGAACCCCATTTCTCCTTTCCCAACTACAGAAGTGAAAGAAAAAAATAACATTTAACAAACTGAGGAAAGTCATCCTGAGTAGTGCAAATGATTTAAGAGAGGAATGTGGGAAATACCTGATCAGGGATAGAGGGAAGATTGAAAAGAAACCTAAAGTATTTCTCTATCTAGGATAAAGGACTGAGTTAATAGCAGTATCTGTGCTGGCCCTATCCCCAGTTCCCTACAGCAATCATTCAGGCAGACTTCTTCCCAAAGGAACTATAAACAGGCAAAATGGTCTGAAGCTTTCTGTGAGATGTATTCACAGCAAACGGAAAAATAATACTAAGTTACACCAATGTCCACAAATTCTGAGTCAGTTTACAAATTCCCAGGATGTTATCTTGCTATAGGTTCATTTTGCTGGAGAAAACTGCTTTCCCCTTGTGGTTGAGAACTTATGAAACTGCTGTACGCCAAAATAAACAACATTTTTGCCCAAGTTTCAGAAGCTAAAACAACCTAAACATGCTTGCATTGGTGTAAGAAGCCCAATAGAACACAAAGGTTCTAAACAGACACATTGGCCTATATCCGTACATATTCTGAAGACTTAAAGGCACTGAAGTTTTCTTAAGAGGGGACAGCAATTTGTACCGATTCCAACATCATGCTGTCAATGTTCCCTCTAAGCTGTGGAATGTTGTGAGCAAAAATTCTACTTTGTGAGCTACTAGCATTAAAATTGTGAGTGATCCTACATTAGACTATCATATAAATTAATTTTCTTAGGCAAAATAAGCAATTTGCCATTGGGGACCATACTGTCTGAGGGAGCCCACTTATTTTGACTTTAGTAGAACTGGGTGTGTAATTCTGTGATCCTCTCCCTCAGTGTTTTACAGAATGCAGCCATTGGGGATGTGACTTTGATTAATATAGATGGTGATGGAGAGAGTTAAATACATTAGGGAATTTCACATTACCAAGTTTCAGCCGGTTTGAAGCCATTTTTTATTCATCTTGAAGTAAACCGGTACAGGGCTGCCATTTCACACATGGCTTTCCCCTACCGGAAAAGAGCTGGATCAGAAGCAGTTGGCAATTCAGACTGCACCACTTTGTTTTCCCACTGTTTCCCGCCCGTGCCGGCTTTTTTTTTTTAACATTTGCTTTAAAGCTCTGTAGTACTATAACACAACCTCAAAACAGTGGTGGGATTCTGATGGGATCGCTATGGCGCTGTTTTGACATTGTGTTATAGTGCTATAGCACTATAGCGCTCTAAAGCGAATGTTAAAAAAAAAAAGCCGGAGATCACCCATGTAGGCAAAAAACAGTGGGGAAAAGCATTTCAGATCTGGGAGAAGAAACTGAAGACAACTTGGAAGCGGTTTACAGGTAAAAATATTCAGCCCTGTTTCCTGAACAAAGCCTAGAATGGAGGCAGGCAATTTCTTTGCCCCTAAGAGAACTAAACATGGTTTGAAAGAGGGATTGATGATCACAGTGTCCCATTTTAACCATGCCTTGAACATTGCTGTATGTTTTTTTTAAAGTCTGCAAAATGGTTTGGATATGGCTGTATTTTTTTCACATGTGTGCAAAATGTGTTTGGCCACAAGAAATGATGGAACAAAGTAAACATGTTATTGAGATAGAAACATCTGTTATGCCTGGACTATTGCATGCATACTTTATTGAATGTATTGATTGTATTCAGTCCTACTAAATGGCCTGTATTTAATGTAAATAAATAGAATAATGAAAATAACCCCCCGGGGAAACTGAAGTTGGGGGGTGCACCAGTCAAAAGATGTGGTATTTGGGCAGACACTCAGCACCAAGGTTTCCTCCCCTGTGATCATGCCTGGGATGTCTGCCTGGGCCTCCCTGGCTGTGAATTTATTTTGATTTACAAAATCAGATCCCGCCTTTCAGCCCCTGCAGGGGTGCCATGGGGGCTAACAAATGAAAATATATATCAGAAAATTATGTTTTAAAACTATTTAACCCCTCCTCAAGCCACACGATAGCAGAATTTCTGTCTTCCAAGACTGAAATGACTTGACTGAAATGACTTACCTGAGAGCAAATCTTCCCAGGATCCAGCAGCAAGGCTTTTCTTTACTGTTGCATCCCCAACCTCCTTGTTTTCTTTCCCCATTCAGAAGCAAACTCCTCCACCACTCCCCCCCCTTGGGTTCTCTAGCAAACAGCTTGGCTGTTTTAACCATTTCAGAGCTGTAGACACATGAAAGATACTTCCTGCCCTTCCTATAGAAAGCAGCACCCAGCCGCTGCTGAACATGAACGTTAGCCTGGCTGCTGTCAGAGGTGCCCTATGCAGCTCAATGGGATTGCTCTGGAGTAACTCCGCACAGGGTTGCACTCCCCGGGAATCCCAGGCTGTTTAGTCATCTCAGAAAATGGGGGCTTGATTAGAAAAAGAAAGAAAGAAACTGAAGCAAGTTCATGCCAAACAATCCAAAGCAGGTCTGATCAGAATCCTCTTCAGGCCTCTTCAATGGGGCTTACTACCAGGCTGGAGGCTGGCCAGGGGGGAGGCAGAATGAATCCTGTGCCAGCTAGAGGCATCAAAGTCGCAGGGGACCTCCCTTGGATGCTCCTCTACATGACCTCCAAGCTATATTTGCTTTGAAGTTTGGTAAACATTTAGATTGAGCAGAGGTAGTCTTTCTGGAAATGCATCAATTCACGAACCGGTAAGAACCTCCATGAACAGCTTGAAAATTCATGCTGGTTGACCTGCCACGAACTTCATTTTGTGAACCATAAACCGCCCAAAACTTTTCATGAACTTTAGTTCATGAGCTGGCTCGTGCCCAGCCCTTACAGCAACTGTATTTCTAGTTCACATAAAACTTTATTCACATGAATATAGGCAGCTTGGAGCACTTTGAAACATGAAGGGGGTGAAAGACTTCTGTGAAGAACATCTAAAGAAGGTCAATCTCTCTTCTGCTTGTACTACTTGGGTATTAGTTTTAGTTATGTGCCAATATTTAGTAGGGTGTAAATGCAAAGAGTAGAGATTAAAGATGTAGAATGTGGATCTGGTTTGCATAATAAAGTCTAACATATCAGAGCCCGCTGCCACTCTGCAGTGATCTCTGATATGGGGCAATATAGGGGAAGGGTTACTTAAGAGTCATCACCTCTCCTTTGGCTGCAAAGAGCAGTTCTGGAAACTAAGCCTTAAAAGTGGGGAAACTTGAGTATGGGCTGTTCACTCTGTTCTCTTTGGCTTTCCCAGCTGGCTAAAGAAACTGGTTGTGAGGAAATGTACATAAGATTGAAATGATGTGTTTGTGTGTGGAAGGGCCCTTGTAATGTTCCCATCAATTGTCCTGCTCAGTGACCACATCTTCCTGTTTTTCCAGTGACTGGATTTTAGGAATCCTAATTCTACAAATGCAGTTTCTTTTCATCATTTTATTCTCAAATGTATGCTTGTGCTTCATTAGTTGCAGATTCATTGTTTCGAATATGAGATTGTAGCAAATATAGTTCTAGATTGCTGTGCACCATCACAGCTATTCACTGAGCTAAGTATGGATATTACTCATGTAATATGTTTTTAAATGGCTTTGTCAGGCATTTGCCATAGCAGCTTCTGACCCACAAAAAAGGGAAGCTAACAAGACACTATAAAAAGACATAAGCAAGAGTTCTAGCAAGACAAGATTAACAAAGCTCTCTGCATAAAGAGTTATATTGTGGTAAGGTTTGTTACCTCTGCAGTATGTTCTGTCTTGTTAACAGGACTTATTTTATAAAGATTAAGATGGTTTGTACTCTAAATGCAACTTATTTCAATGTTTAATGTAATTTTGATTGAATATACCAGTTTAGTTAAATGGAACTTTGTTCTGTTATTTTACCATCATTGCAACAATTTAGTGTGAAAATAGAAAAAGGGAATTAAGTATTAGGATCACATACAAAAAAATCAACAGAAATTGAGAATTTTGTATGATAATGACTTGATTCATATTCCATTGCATTCATTCTTCATTATGGAATTATTACAAAACTCTGTGCAAGTGTCATTCTCCAGAAATCCAGCAGGAACTCATTAGCATAATAGGCCACACCCAACAGCAGAAACTCATTAGGATTGGCTACATTAGGGCCTAACATGCAAAGGAGTTCCTGCTACAAAAAAAGCCATGGATTTTGACAACAAACAAGATAAACAGAATAAGAAGCAAAAGGTGGGTGTGGCTGGATGACCACATTTCTGGTAACAAGGGGGTGTGGCCTAATAGGCTAATGAGCTGTGCTGTCAGGTGTGGCCTAATATGCTAATTAGTTTCTGTTGTTGGGTGTGGCCTATTATGCTAATGAGTTCCTGCTGGGCTTTTTCTGCAAATAAAGCCCTGGTTATGTTCAATGTCTGCATTCCATTTTGAATGACTACCAGGTGGTCTTGAATAGCTTGTCTGGGGTTGAGCTGGTTTCTGATTGCACCTTCACCCTTCTGTGAAGAAAATGAAAAATGAAAGCATCCAACAGAAGTTAGATATTTGTAGCTGAAGAAATGTTTCCAAGACAAAACAGCAATTTTTTTCTAAGTTCTTAGTGCAGTGGAAGAAAATGGTAATCATTGCCCCACCTCAGAAAATATCAGACATCAATGTAGATTAAACTAAGGTTTATTAAAATCTTAAACACCTGAACTACAATTTATTAACTTCTCCCCTCAAAAAATACTGCATCTTGATGTTATTCCAAAACATCACCAATTGCTTACTGCTGTTTAATCTAGAAGAAGATGGGTAGCCTGTTAGTCTGAAGCAGCAGAACAAAGTTTGAGTCCAGTGGCACCTTTAAGATCAACCAAGTTTTACTCAAGTTATAAGCGTTTGTGTGCACGCATACTTCTTTAGATACTGTATCAGGTACTTCAGTACCTGAAGAAGTATGTACACACATGAAACTTATACCTTGAATAAAACTTGGTTAGTCTTAAAGGTGCCACTGGACTCAAACTTTGTTCTGCTGCATAACCTGTTTCTCTAAAATTGCTGACAATTTGAGCTATAATTTGAGCTATTCCTTGCATTTCAGAAGCTGCCACAAGTGGAAACTTTCATCTGTTTCTTGCTTTATATTTGCTGTCAAGTCACAGCCTACTTATGGTGACCCTGTAGGGTTTTCAAGGCAAGAGACTTTGAGCAGTGGTTTGCCATTGTCTGCCTCTGCATAGTGACCCTGGTATTCCCTGGTAGTCTCCCATCTAAATACTGACCAGGGCCAACACTGCTTAGGTTTAAAGATCTGGCAAGTTTAGAGTAGCCTGGCCTATCTAGGTTAGGGCAAACTTTCACTGGTGCTACATTATCTGTGGTCGAAGTTAATAGGATTTATCCTCTGTGCACAACTGCTCATAGCAATTATATATAGTTTAAAAACAAAACAAAACAGACAACATTTTTTGTTCTTAAAATATACACTCTAGTGTTGTCTTTCAGATTCCTGGGGAAAGATGAGTAAATATAACCATAATACAGTGTTTTAGCATTTAGCAGTTCCAGAATTGGATCATGTTCTGTTTGCCACAGCTTTCAGCTCATTTGTACATTTACATATTCCCCCCTTCCATATTAGTTATATGCATTCATAGAGATTGATAACACACTGCAAAAAAGCTATCTTGCTGTGATCTTATTTATGGCTGCATTAAAGTTCTTTTTGTGCAGTGCTTTATGGCTGCAAAGAATATCTCCCATGCCTTGATAAAACACCATAGAAAAAATGTTGCTACAAGTGTGCAAATAATCAGTTACAATTTTGCCATGTTTTATTAGTGTACATAGATGTTTTAGTAACATGGGGTGTGTATAAACTGAGGGAACTGAAAGCTACAGCAGAAAAGAGTACTCTGCATACAGTTCTGGATTATTATTTTTTGGAAAGGACGACTGAAAACTCCTAATTAGCATAAGACTGCACTATAAATGCTTGGCAATTCTACCACAATAAAACATATCAGCACAGTAATACACCCACAGCACAGTTTTCTCACCCATCCATTCGTGCTATTAAACTTTTTTAAAAAATGCTGAAACAAAATGGACCTAAAATGTTCTACACATGCATGTTCTGACACACCTGCTTTGTCCCTTAGATCACCCATAATTTATTAGAATGAAGTAAAACAAAAAGAATTTAAATCTTGCTTGGGATGGAAATTGCTGTATGGCTTGTGTGTCTCTTTTAACCTTGCTCATTTTGGGGTTGGATTCAGGGAAAATTTCTGCTTGTGCTAAAGCTATTATGCAAGCAGAAACACAGAGAATATACATAGTAAGCATCTGTCCTAATTCACACTTATTATATCCCTACGTTTTTCTGCTTGTGCACAACTAGTTTCTGGGAAAGTGCTAGGTGTTGCACAAGATCTTGCACAAACTGAACCATCTATTTATATTCTCCACTTACACATCACTGGATCCAAGCCTATGTCTGGTTGACATGATGTTTCTTGTGTTGAGATCTCAAATGTTTTACCATGGCTATTTCCTCTCTCCTTCTTCCATTCATTCAGTGCACCCAACAGGAACAATATCAACTTAGAATTTCTCTTTCTAAGCTAAATCCTTTTGATATGACAGATGGGGAGAGCTCCATGGTTTCTTTGTCAAGTCTTCCATCCTTGCTCATTTTGCTTTTTTGACTGTATCCCCGAAACCAAGCATGTTAGGAGTGCCATGAGCTTCATGGCAAATATGTTTAATAGTACAGCATGCCTTGTTCAACAGCTGTGATCACCTTTGAGCCAAACCTCCAATTTGTTTGTCCGTATGCCATTCACCTCAAGCACTTTTGAACACCTGTGCAATAGGTGTGGTGGTGGAGTTTCATTTAGGGGTATGCAGCAAAAAGGAGGTATTATTTTGATTTAGGTGTATTGGAGCAGAAAAATATTGGTATTCCCAGGTTCCAAATACCAGTATGATATTCGGATCTGGGTTGGGAGGAGAGGAACCTGTCTCTATTGTTCCCTATAGCGAATCTTTCTGCGGGGGCCGGGGGGGTGTTTTTAAAGGTACTGGCACCAAAATTGTGGGAGTACTACTGGTGCCTTTCCTTTAAATGACCTTCAAATTTCAAATTAATTGGAGTAAGGAGTCCAGTTCTATATTGGGGAAAGATGATTGTACCTTAAAAATATGACTAAGGAGTGTTTTTTGTTCATTTTTATTTGGCTTGATTATATCCAAATGCACAGCCCTAGTTTCATTTTCTTCCTCTTTTGCACTTGTGTAATGGGTGAAATAATTCTACCCAAGATCATGGATGATTGGGTCAGGTAATTAAGTGTCATTAGGCAGTAACTATGCTGCCTGTAACTCTGTATAAAAATGTGCATGTGTGAAATAACATTAATAACACAGATTTAAACTCCAAATAGTAAGGTGTGTGTGTGTGAGCATTACCAATGGCTGCCTGATTGATTTGGTCATTCTTTAGTTGTACAATTGCCTGCTGAGTGGCATGTAGTAACAGCAGGTCTCTGGGAGAAGAAGAAAAGTAGGGCTCCCATTGTATTGAGTGAAAATATGCACATATGAGACACTGCCAGTTGTATTGTTTGAATACATGAAAAGAAGCTCAACAAATGGCTGAGACTGTTCACTGGGCATGCTACATATTTTGCATGTTTGGCAGTTGAATGTACTGTGTTCAATGATTGCACCAGACAAAGGATATGTTCAGCTTGTGCTGAGCAACTTGAACAGCTGCCAAACAAGTTTGCAGCTCCCTGTTGTTCAGAATCTGACTCCTAGCAGATTGGAGAAACAGCTGGGAGTTGGGTTCTCCCAGCACTTCCCTGTATCTTAGTCTTGTTGTGCTAAAACATGGGAATGCTTTAGGGGGTGAGAAGCTGACTCACAGCTAATGGAGTATCAGCTGGAAATAGGCTTCTAACCCCCCCCCCCTTTCCCAAATTGATAACATTGGAAATGTGAAGTAGATCACTTCTGGTCGTCCAAGTGCAAAAGAAAAGAGGATAAGAAAATAATTTCTCTTATCTTCCCCTCAAACTGAAAGAAGGGGGAACTGAAGCAATGCTTCTAAGTTCCTGTTGCATTATTGAGAGGAGAAAGAGATAGTTTGTCCCCCCGCTTCCAAACTGGTGCGAGGAAACAGAGAAAGAAAAAAGAGAAAAGGAGATTTTTTTTTCTTTCATTTTCTCTGTAGCCCAATCTTGGGGTAGGAAGAATCAACTGGGGAGAATCAGCTGGGATCTTGGTCACATGCACATACAGCCTCAACAAGTCAGAGATGAAGCAAAGTTTCCAAGGTGTGAGATCAGAAGAATATGATTTCCAGTGATATCCAAAATTGAGTACCTGGCCCCACCACTCCCCCCCCCAAAAAAAAAAAAAAACCTCCTCCTGGGTACAGAGCAGAATTTTCCCAGCAGGTGATCAGAAGTCAATGCACAGCTTTTTTCATTGGTGGGGAGCTGGCTTTTGATGGCTTCTAGTAGCCTGTTCCTGCACATAGGCATAGACAGGTTGTGAACAGCTAAACAGCCTGCTGATTCATTGGCTGGCTGATCACCACTGGCCAATAGAATGTGAGCCAAACTGGTTCCGGGCTGTGGCACTACGAGGCAGTGGGAGCTCAGTCTTGCTCCTGAGCCCTGCCAGCTGTTTGCTGCTTTTATTGGAACTCTGGGTTCTCCCAAGTTTCACCAGACCTCCCACAGAGAGGACTGGAGCAGGAGACTTGATCTGAGCCCCCTGCAAGTGGCAGTGAGTGGGTAGGAGCCAGATTGTCTTGAAGCAAGAGCATGAACCAGCACAGTCACGGTCTGCCATGACTGCTTAGTGGTGAACGCCCAGCTAAGAGAGCACCATACCTCATCTCCAACATCGATGAATAAACAGTGAGTACATTTACAAAGCAACATCAAAGAAGCAAAAGACTCCTTTCTTAAACCCCCTCTGCATCCACGATGATGAGGAAAGGGGGAGGAGAAACTCCCATCCCCCTTGCCTTCACGTAATCGTCTAGCAAAAGCACTGGATATAAAGCTTTTTTAAAGAACTATAAGTGGGGGGGGAGAAAAGGGACATAAATAACCTCATCTGATCATTCTACCCTCATATTGGAATTACAAATTAGCCAAATCACTGGATTTTATCAACAAGAAGAATAAAATACAGGCATTTTAAAATGAACTTCCTTATATGGTAATAGACTTCCTGTAACATCAGCCCTGCTGCTGAAGTTTTCTGGGCTCAGAAGACATTGGTTAAAAGCAATCACTTGGCTCTCTACTGAAAGACTCTTGGTTGTTATTATGTCTGCTATAACAGCTTATCTGGCAATGTGGTTTAACAGTTAGATTGTTGACAGACTGAACTGCTTATACTTTCTCTGGTACTAGGGTTACAGAAATTGTTTTTTAAAATGGATTTCCAAGCGGAAAGTGTATTAAAAGCTCCAAACACAGAGGATACCACAGGTGCTGAGTTGACTCAACTTTCATGGGAATACATGATTCGGGACTTGATTAAGCTAGCAATCAAAGAAACATGTGCTGAACTATATGACATATGCTCAACTGCTCTATTGAAATCTACAAGCAATTCAGATAAACTGCAGGAGCAAGCTTTGAGAGATACTGATCAAAACTGCAAGTAAGAGGACCACTCTTCAGCTGACTGGAAGATACCCTACAAGAAGACAAACACATCAAAAAAGCAACCTACAACTCGTATGGAATTCACGGAACTATGTTTTATAGAACCCAAGAAACAGGTGTATGCAGGAGCAACTAAATTCTTTCTACAGGAGCCAACTCAGGAAGAGAAGAAGACAAAAAATATCCAGCCAAGCTTTATTTTAAGTTACTTACTGCAACTCTTAAAACAAATGTATGCAGTCCACAAGGGCAAAAGACACAGAGACAAGATCCTTCTGAAGAGAAGATACCAGACAAAGAAAAAAAAGATGTTAAGCTTTTTGAATAAAATTATCATTAGGGAAATTCACCCTCACTCCATATAAGAATGCCTTAGGGAGTTTTTAACAAAGTGTAACTAAACAGAATGGCTTGTTTTGATAAGAAATCAACTGAAAGAGGTGCAAATGTAAGGAAAAGATGTTAAGCTTTATGTTTAAAAATACTAATAAGAAATTTACCCTCTTTAAATATAAGAGTGCCTTAGGGAGTTTTTATTAAAGTGTAACCAAACAGAATGGCTTGTTTTGATGAGAAATCAACTGAGAGAAGCGGAATTGTAAAATAGTAGATAAGACAGATTTGTAGGTGAATTACAAAGAAGGAGCATTTATTTTTATGTGTTTTAAATAAGGCAACATTTCAGAAGAATAATTGATAGATTTGTTTTATAGGGAAACTTGAACTTATAAGGGAAAACAGGAGGGGAATGACTTTATTAAATATAAGAATTGATTAAGAAAATCTAAAATTTTATGGCAAAAGCCTTTGAATATAGATGACTAAAATATATTAATACTAGCGGGGAAGCCCGTTGCAGGAAGAGGCAACGGGCGCTAGGGAGTGTTGTGGGTGGGGCAAAGTGCCTAAGGAGGTCTGGGGCGTTGCGGGTGAGGGGAGCGTTGTGGCACCATTTATCCCCCGCGGAGGATCGCCCCCAGTGCCGGGCATGCAGCGTATAGGGCGGAGGCTGCGGCGGGCTGCAGAAGCACGGCGCAGCCCACCGCCCCGTCCCTGAAACCAGGCAGGGGCAATGGAGCGCAATGTCAGGCTGGGGAAGCGTGGTGGTGGCTGTCGTGGCTGAGAGGCCCCCCCAGGCCGGTCGTGCAGGCTTGCGCTCAGAGGGCTCAGCGGGGTTTGTATTCGCGGCGCAGCCCCCCCGGAAGGTAGTTTGGGGCTGTGGAGTGCCGCGCTGTTTGAGGGAAGTGCGGTGGCGGCATTTACCCCTTGTGCAGCAAGAGTGAGGAAGGGACGCCTGGAAGAGGCACAGGTCCCGAAGAGCGGAGGATTCATGCCAATGGGTGGCTGGACGCAGACTGGAGGCGGGAGGCTGCATGCTGGCTGAGTGGGTGGGCGCACGCCCACGCAGGATGGCAAAGCAGCCAGTAGCGAGGGACCCCCTCTCTGAGTGGCAGGTCCCTCGGCCAACTGATTCCGGCGCGCATTTTGACCATATAAGGTATGACCAAAACTCAAATATATATAAGGAAAGGATTAGAATGTTTAGATAAGTTTAAATGAAAGCATTTATGTATTCTTGATATTTGTAGCAGTGATTATTATTATGTTATTAGATAAATTTTCTATTGTAAGACAAGTAGGAGAGACATAATCAGAATGTATCACAAGATATTACTCTCATTTTATTTGTATTTCTGGAAAACTAATAAAAACCTATTATAAAAAAAAAAGAATGTGAGCCAAACGAGCAGGTGTTTGAGCATCCCTACAGTTCATGGGCAGCTGAACTGATTGATGAGAAATAGCTTCATGTTCACAACTAGTGAACAGTCAGTGAGCTGACCCAGTTAGTGTTCAAGCATCCCTAATCAATATTCACTTCTGTTCAACATATTTATATGTAATTGCCTCTGAAATGTAGTTCTGAGTTTGGCCAGCATCATGAATGTCAATGACTTCTGAGTGTCACCACCTGCACAGGTTCAGAAGCAGCTATATACTAATACTGTTGATCAGTTATAATGACCCATGGGTGTATGTAGCCCAGACAAGCCTATAATAGTGAGCATGTGTCAACAACAGGAGAAAACTGCCCTGACTAGGATAGCCCAGGCAAGCTAAGAACATAAGGAGGGTTGACTCTGGCAGGTACTTGGATGGGAGATCTCATTGGAATACCAAGAGGTGGGAACAGGCTTTATTCAACCACCTCTCTGAATATCCTCTAGGCCTCCAGTAGGAGTCAGTCACCAGAAGTTGCCATGACTTCCAGGTGCACACACAGTCAGTCACCAGAGGTCACTATGGCTTCCAGGTGCACACACACACACACCTGGAAGCCATACGCATGCACATAAGAAAAATACAAACACACAAAAAAAGTAGAAAACTGGCAATATAGGTAAGGCTAACTGGCAAGTATCCAGAGACATTGAATGCTGATGAACTATTCCCAAACTAGCTCAATGTCGCTTGAGTGGCTGGACAGGTTCAGGAGGGAACACTGTTGGTGGTTGAACAGCATTAACCAAGCCCTTAATTGATTGAGTGGCACATGTGGGGAGAGGAGAGGTCTCAATACCTCTTTTGTTTTTTGCCTTTTTAAAACATTTGCATGCAGGTGAGGATAAATGAAAGCAGCAGTAATGCTGACCAAGTTTGAAGATGGTTGGATTTGTCCAAAAAAAACCCCAGCTGTAGCTTTTCTGAGTGGCTTCTTAGCAGGAACCCACCCTTCTTTAAAGATCTCATATTGACACAAAGCAGCTATTAGCAGGAACCCACCCTTCTTTAAAGATCTCATATTGACGCAGAGCAGCTATTAATGTCTAATATCCTTTGGGGGGGTATTGGTTACAAAGCATTAGAATGCACATACACAAATTGTTCAACACATTTTGTGGAATGCTTGACTATGCTCAGAAACCCAAAAAACAAAGCTGCAGGTGATCGTGCATCTCTCATGGTGCCTATAGATTGGTTTGGAATTTCAGCACTTAGCTGCTAATATAACTTCAAAACCTTCACCTGCACTACTATAAAACTGCACTCCCCCCCCACCTTCATAAATAAGCTCATTCATAATGCTATCAAGTGCCTTACTTGTAAACAAGGCTTTTGCTTCTGCATGCCTTGCTTAGCATTCCAAAAGCAAAAGTAACCATTTTAAAGAAGAGCACCTGGGGGAGTCAGACTCCTCATTATTCATGCCTTGGCACACAAGAGCTGCGATAACTAGCTTAAACCTAAATGCTTTAAATGAAGGGGGAATTGTATCAAATTTGGTTCTTAAGGACAGCCCTAGGCAGATATCACTAAGCAAAGCCTGCACTTAAGAGGGTGTGAGGGATTCACAAACTATTTGAAGTTGGCCTATGGCTCCTTGGAGATTTAGCACACCAGACAGCCATCTTCCACCTCTTTTTACTACCTCCTTCAGCCACCATAGAAATCTAGAACTATACTACTTGCCTAAAGCCAATCCCAAAAAGCAAGATTTCAGTGTTTAATTCAAATTGAAGAATGACTTTCTTCTTCAATACAAGGTGCCTCCCTCAGTCCTCATTGCTATGCAGAGTATCAGGTCTGCCTGGTAGCTTGCCAACAAGTTAAGCAACTGTGACTTCTTCAGAGAGTTTTAACCACTGATCTGGAAAATACAGTGCAGCTAGTATTTAAGCGAGCCAGTGATTTTTCTACTTACAGGGCCCGCTTCTGCTCCTCTGAAGTTAATGGAAGTTTTGCCATTGGCTTCCACGGGATAAGTCATTGCCCCCTAGAGGATCCTTGATTTTATAAGGCGTTTGGAAGAACATGCAAAGCATTTCTTAAGATCAGGAGGTGGAAAAGTAGAATTTTACAGATTACATAGAGACCTATTAAAGTTGTCCCAAGTGGGCCAGCATTTCTGTATAACAAATAATTATACACTGGATGTAGCTTATACATTCCTAAGTCCAGGTCAGACTACTGGCCTCCAGGATAGTGTCAAAGTATAGCTTAAATACGTGCAAGTTTAGAAGCTCAGAGGGATTTCTCTTATTCAGCCCAGAAGGTCAATGGAAGCCCACTTTCCAGTTTCTTTCCACAGAAAAAAAAATGTATTTCAGAATTGTATAAAGCCAAAAATGGCATCGTGATTTTAAGTTCTGATATTTATTCTTATAGGAATCTTCTATATGTGGTAGGCAATTGGCATGGCTCTCAGGAAACACGTGCCACCCTGCTGCTGTTGTTACAGTGTCGTTATTTCCCAGATCTCTTAATTCATGGAACTTAATGAAGCTTGCACAGGATTCTTGAGTGGTCTCCCGCTTAGGTTCTGCTCTGACCAAGATTTGTATCAGGAAGGCTGGTGAATCATGTGCCTTTAGATACCATATTTAGGTGTCACTTTTGAATGCAACATAAAACATGTACAAATGTGAAATAATCATTCAATATATATAAATGATTCATTCAATTTCTAGTATCCTCCCTACCTTGTCCTCTGATCCCCCATGGCTGTAGCTAGCATGGGGCCCAAATTCACAATGCTCACGGCTTTGCCCCAGCCCCAGATCAAGTAAGAACAGCTGTAGCTCCACAGATGAAGAACCCTCTGGCTACATGTGGTGGGGATCTGTGAGCAATCAAGGTGTTCATTAATTTAATTAATTTAGCCACCATGCCCCCACAAAAAAATGTCTAGCTACGGGGCTGCCCCCTCCAACAGTGAAATTTAAGGTGAATTTGGTGGGTCTTGCTATATGGGTTTTGAGGGAAAATATTTTTTGATATGCTAAGTGAAAATTTTTGAGAAGGTTCTGCTCAGTTCCAATTTTGTCACTTAGACTTTGTTGAAATTACTGAAGCATTGGTGTTTCACTGGATATACTCAGCTGAGCCGCGATTGCTAGGTCGTGAGTATTCTCATTTATACCTGTAACCAAACCACAATTAATTAGGGATGCCACACATTTTGCAAGGAACATGTTCAGCAGAATAGGGTTATTGTATTCAGCAGTCCCGATCACTCATGACTGGACTCTCGTATCTCCTCACTTTGCCATCTTCTGGCTCAAACAGCCAATAGACAGCTTTGCAGCTACATGGTAGCTGTAGCGGTTGAGTTTTATTTCCTTCTGCCTTGCAGCCTGTTTAGCACCTGCACAGAAGGTGAAATTGATTCTGTCTCAGGGTTATGGATGTTTATGTAATTAAATGATACTGGAGGGGGGCGACTCCCATAAGGCTCTGCAAAAATTCATGTGCACAAAATATCATTACTAGATTTAAACATCAAACAGTAACACTTTTTTATAGTGTTTATAATCACTGGCTAGCTGATTGATCTGCTCACTGTTTATTTATATGATTGGCTGCTGAGCAGTATACATCAATGATAAGGAACACATCAGGTTGTGTTAGTACATATATGTATGAAATACTGTCAATTGTTCAGTACTTTTTGAATATGCAGAAGTAACTTGATGAATAAGCTTTGGCCATTTATGAACGGCAGAACTGCTTGATGAAAAATCTTCTCTGGTAGGTAGGGTAAGTAGAATGTGAATCAAAGCAGTGGGTGTTTGAGCATCCCTACCATTCATGGTATGTGCTATTAATATTTCCTGTGATCAAGATACAATAAATGAATACGTAACCATGATTTATTTACTAATATAATTTTACTGTACATTAGTCAAAACCATTTCAAGGAAATACATTCAGGATGAAATATAAACCTCCCAAGGCTCAGTGCTGGTGCAAAAGCTGGTTTAGAAGGAATGAGTTATTAATAGTGTTGCCTTCAAACTGTTTTAAAAGTAGGATTTGGACTGAAATTGACAGTTCTGCTAAGTGGGAACAACATTTTGCATTTGCAGCACACTCATTCATCCCAAAGTGCTCTAATGTTTTTCAATGTGACAATAATGATTTTTAAAAATATTCTTACAGTATACTTACCTTTTGATTTTAAACCTATCATTCCAAACTACTTCCTGCAATTTTGTTTAACCCCATGATGTTCCCCCCCTAATAAAAATTATAGGTGATGGTTAGAACCCAAGCTTCCACAAGAGACAAGACACCTCTCTGCAGAAGTTGCCCATACACTCCAGTGACTAGTATTTTGTATCTGGGAATCCTCTAGAAAAATATTCCAGTGTGGCTTGGAGGGCTGCAAAAATTAACCACTTCCTTGCTCTACTTATGCAAGAGGTTGGGGCAGTAATGGTATCATTCCCCCTTTTTGCATCATGCCTCAGAGCTCAACTAAAAATTAAGTGTGACCTTAGTTGGATTAGTGGTACTCTCAGGGAACTCTCATTCCAAAGTACTGGTGTGTGTGTGTCCGCAATGAGGAATCTCTGGCCATTTTATCTTGAGAAAACAGTGTGGGAGGGAAAGTTGAAGCCACACTCATGAACAGATAACAGCCCCACAGCACTTGGGACCCCAGCTCGACTTTGTTTGTGTGTAACATCTAATTGATCACTCAGATAATATTATTCTAGTACACAGGGAGCTGCTGGAGTGAGGGCAAAGCATTAAAAATCATTTCCATGAACACACATTATTTATGGAAGATTGTACCTAACACATGAAATGCAACAAAGTTTGAGTCCAGTGGCACCCTTAAGACCAACAAAGTTTAATTCTGGGTATAAGCTTTCATATGCACTCACACTTCTTCAGATACAAGGAAAATTACTTGTGCTAAAATGTCTATTTATGTGTGTTTGAGAACATGATTCCTATGATTCAAGAAAATGAAGTAAACATCTAACAATTTTAATTAACTGCAGCATAAATAGTACTAGCTATAAGCATATAGAACTTCCATGAGAATCTGCTTTTTCAGCTAGTGAAACTAGGGTTGCCAAATTCTAGGTAGGGGCTGGAGTTCTCATGCAATTACAAATTATGTCCAGACTACAGAGGTCAATTCCCTTGGAGAAATTGGCAGATTTAGAGGGTGGAGTCTATGGCATCACATCCCTGTTGAACTCCTGCCCCTCTCCAAACATCACCTGCCCCAGGCTCCACCCCCAAATCTCTAGGAATTTCCCAACCTGAAGTTGCCAATCCTAAGTAAAACCAAATGGAAAATCCAAACTTTGCTGGTTTTCATACATTCCAAAATTACAGGATTCTTCCCCTCATTAATATGTTACAAGATTCTGTGAAAACCCATAGGAAACTAGTCTAGAAAAGTTGTCAAATATTTACAGAATTTGGGAAAAGAAGCTGTCTAAGTAATAGAAGACCCTTAAATAATGTTTGGATATACTTCTGAAAATCCAGTGGCATGATGCTATTTCAAAGCTGGTAAGAACATAAGAGAGAAGTCAATGTTGGATCAGGCCAATGGCCCATCTAGTCCAATTCTCTGTCACACAGTGGCCAAAAACACCAGGTGCCATCAGGAGATCCAGCAGTGGGGCCAGGACATTAGAAGCCCTCCCACTGTTGCCCCCCCCAAGCACCAAGATTACAGTGCATCACTTGCCCCAGCTTGAGAGTTCCTATCTATTCCTTGTGGCTAATAGCCACTGATGGACCTCTGCTCCATATGCTTATCTAATTTCCTCTTGAAGCTGTCCATTGGTATAGACGCCACCACCTCCTGTAGTAGTGAATTCCATGTGTTAATCACTCTTTGGGTGAAGAAGTACTTCCTTTTATCTGTTCTAACCCGACTGCTCATCAATTTCATTGAGTGCCCATGAGTTCTTGTATTGTGAGAAAGGGAGAAATGTACTTCTTTCTCTACCTGCTGTACTGCATGCATAATCTTATAAACCTTGATCATGTCACCCCTCAGCCATCATTTCTCCAACCTAAAGAGCCCCAAGTGCTTTAACCTATATTCATAGGGAAAGTGTTCCAACCCTTTTATCATTCTAGTTGCCCTTTTCTGCACTTTTCCCAATGCGATATCCTTTTTGAGGTGTAGTGACCAGAACTGTACACAGTACTCCAAATGAGGTTGCACCATTGATTTATACAGGGACATTATGATACTGGCTGATTTGTTTTCAGTTCCCTTCCTAATAATCCTCAGCATAGTGTTGGCCTTTTTTTATTGCAATCACACACTGTCTTGACACTTTCATTGAGGTATCTACTATGACTCCAAGATCTCTCTCTTGGTCAGTCTCTGCCAGTTCGGACCCCATCAACGTGTATTTATATTTAGGATTTTTGGCTCCAATGTGCATCACTTTGCATTTGGCCACACTGAACCACATTTGCCACGTTGATGCCCACTCACCCATCCTTGACAGATCCCTCTAGAGTGCCTCACAATCCTCCCTGGTTCTCACCACCCTGAACAACATCATGTCATCTGCAAATTTAGCCACCTCACTGCATACTCCCAACTGCAAATCATTAATAAACAAGTTAAAAAGCATTGGACCGAGTACTGACCCCTGGGGTACCTCACTGTGTGCCAACCTCCACTGAGAAAATTTCCCATTTATACTCACTCTCTGTTTCCTATTAATTAGCCAGTTTTTGATCCACAAGAGGACTTGTCCTTTTATCCCATGATGATTGAGTTTACTTACGAGCCTTTGATGAGGAACTGTATCAAAAGTTTTTTGGAAGTCAAGGTAAACAGCATCTATTGGGTCCCCCTTTTCCACATGTTTGTTCACTCCCTCAAAAAAACACTAACAGGTTAGTAAGACAAGATCTTCCCTTACAGAACCTATGCTGAGTCTGCTTCAATAGTTTTTGTTCATCAATATGCGTACTAATTCTTTCCTTAATAGTTTCCACCAACTTACCCGGTATTGATGTCAGACTGACTGGCCTGTAATTTCCTGGATCTCCTCTGTAACCCTTTTAAAAGATGAAAGTATGTCCAGTCCTCAGGAATGGAGGCAGATTCTAATGAAAGATTACATATTTTGTCAGGAGATCCACAAGTTCACATTTGAGTTCTTTCAGAATTCTTGGATGTATGCCACCTGGGCCTGGTGATGTATCAGTTCTTAAGTTGTCTATCAGTCCTAGGACCTCCTCTCTCATCACCTCAATCTAACTCAGGTCTTTCAACACCCCTCCCAAAAACAGTGGTTCTGGAGTGGGCAAGCACTTCTCATCCTCCACAGTGAAGACAGAGGCAAAAAATGCATTCAGCTTCTCAGCCATTTCCTTATCATCCTTCAGTACTCCTTTTACCCCTTGGTCATCCAAGGGCCCTACTGCCTCCCTGGCTGGTTTCCTGCTTCTAATGTATTTGAAGAAAGTTTTATTGTTGGTCTTTAAGTTTTTTTGCAATCTGCTCCTCATATTCCCTTTTTGCCTGCCTGATCACAGACTTGCATTTTATTTGCCACAGTCTGTGTTCCCTTTTATCAATCTCACTGAGGCTAGCTTTCCATCACTTAAAGGAATCCTTCTTACCTTTTACAACTTCCATTACTTTGTTCGTTCACCATGCAGGCTTTTTTCTATACTTATTTATCCCTTTCCTAACCTGTGGTATATTTTTTTTTCTGAGCTTCTTGGATTGTAGTTTCCAAGCATTCCCAATGGTTTTGACCCTTTCTACTTTTCCTTTCAGTTTCTTCCTTATACAACCCCTCATATCAGAGAAGTTACCCCTTTTAAAGTAAAAAGTGGTGTGTCAGTCCTTTTGGCCAACTCCCTATTTATACAAATGTTGAACTCAATAACATTATGGTCACTGTTCCCAAGCAGTGCAATCACTTTTATATCTCTCACCAGATCTTGGGTGTTACTTAGGACCAAATCCAGGATCTCCTCTCCCCTGGGAGGTTCTGTGACCATCTATTCCATAGCACAGTCATTGAGAATGTCTAGAAACTCAATCTCTTTTTCCCAACTTGAACACATATTAACCCAATCAATGAGTGGGTAGTTAAAATCACCTATTACAACAAAGTTATTTCATCTAACTGCTATCTTTAATTTATTCATCATTTTATAATCCTCCTCTATCTTTTGATCTGGTGGGCAATAACAAACTCTCATGTTAAGCTTCCTTTTGGGCCCACTATTTCAACCCATAGCATTTCCAGAAGCAAATCCAATTATCTTACCCTCTCAGTCTTACTGGACTGTATACCCTCTCTGACATACAGAGCCACCCCACCTCCAACCCTTTCCCCCATTCTTCCAATATAATTTATAACCAGGAATCACCATATCTCACTGATTTTCCTCTTCCCACCAAGTTTCTGAAATACCCACAATGACTATTCCCCCCCCACACCAAGCATTCCGATTCCCTGATTTTACCTCAGACACTTCTAGCATTTGTGTATAAATAACTATAGTTTCCCATGCATGTTAAGCCCACAACCTTCCTCTTGCTGCCTTGAGACCTTGCCAGGCAGTCGATATCATTAGCCACAGTCTCAGTGGACAATTCTAATCCATTACCTTGTAGAAAACTAACAGCTACCCCTTCATCTCTTTGAGAGTCTTCTCCATGTGACTAACTGACTGTCTCTGTCTTTCCAGGTTTGCCACCTTGGCCTCAAGGGAGCAAACTCATTCCCTGAAAACCAGGAACTCCTTGCACCAGGCACACACCCAAGATTTCTGTCCAGTGGGCAGATAGTCATACATGTGACACTCTGTGCAATACACTGGATAGCACCCAACTCCCTGCTGGCCTTCTGGCTTCATAATTGTTTTTAACAAAATGATTTTATATAATCCCCCTTTTAATTTTATATAACCCCCCTAGTCAGTCATCGTCAAATGTTTTAATTTAGGCATTGTTTTTTATATGAGTTTTTCTTTCTGTAACTTCATGTAATTCTTTTTATACATTACCTACTAGTTGAATGAGTCTTTTTAACATATTCTCTCTCCAAAGATACTTCAGGTGTAATCAAGCCACTGATTTCACTCCCCCCGCCCTTGATTCCATTATATCTTTGATGGCAAGCTAGAGCTTCCAGCCCTCAAAATTATGTTTTTAAGTCATTTCCACACCCTCTCTAATTTCCAACATCTTTCTAAATACTTGGGCAGGACCAATTCTGAACATATTTTAATAACTTGGGGGGCCATGAACTACCGAGTAATCATCAATAGAAAACCAAAAAGATGATAATCAGAGCATGAGACATTGAGATAGAAAATAACATAATCACAGAAATTGTGGAGCTAAATGTAAAAAGGTGGCAATGTGAGGGGAAATTGAATGTTTGACGTATAATCATGGAAGAGGATCACGTCCAGCTTAAATATGTGGAGACATGGAAATGCAGATATTACCAAAAGAAAGTGAAAAGAGATATTATGATGTTTTGATAATGAGCAAAAAGAAGAAGCCAAGGAATGAAGAAACAGCGGTGCCATAGGATCTGCACCATTTCAAAGTGTCTGCCTGGCCATCTGAGAATAACACTGGCTGAGTTCAGACTGGCAATTTGCCCTGCTATAGCCACATTTCAGCCACGGTTCCCAAGCAGATTAAAGGGGGCATTCACACAGGCACATCTGCCTGGTGTTCCCCACCCGTAGGCAACCTGTGCTGTTCCGCTTCGCTCCCGGGATTAAAAGATACCTGTTGAAAGTGGTAGCAAATCCCAGAAACCCCGTTTATCCCTCTGCATTCCACTTCCTGGAAATGTGAACGCTCAGCCGAAAAGCCGGGAACAACCTGCGTTGTGCATAAGGCAGCAGTGATATGATTGGCTGTGCTCCGCTCTACCACCCAATGCAGTGCCAGCACAACTGGATCCTCCCCAAATCAGCCGGATGCCTATGTGTGCATGAGTGCATGAGCACATATGCACTCATGCACACATAGGCATCCAGCCAATTTACCAGAAAAAACCATTTACGGCTGTGCCTCTGGGCCAGCAGTCTGAACGCTCCCACGCACCTCATCCAGTATGTTCCTGCATCAGTCGGCGCACTGTGACCGGGAAAACCTGGAACAGTTTGTTCCGGGGCTTTTTTGCCATGACTGGCTTCCTCTTCAAACTGCCAGTCTGAACTAAATGGTGTAGATCCCCCCCAAGGAAGCACTAAGCAAAACATGTTGGGGTATATAGAGAGAATAACATTTATTCCCATGGCACCATTGTTTAGTTTCTTCATTCTGATAATGCATTACTGCCCACTAAAGTGTCCAGCACTACACTGTACACTTGTTTATTGTAGGAAAATATTAGTCATATCCAGAAAACCCATGGCAATTCATTCATTCATTCATTGCAGAAGGTCCCAGAAGCATGTAGTTTCAATCCCAGGAATCTCCTGATAAAAGGACCAGGTAGTGGGTGATGTGAAAAACCTCTAATGAGCCTCTGACCAGCAGTTGCCAGTCTGTGAAGACAACATTGACCTTGAAGGACCAATGGTCTGACTCAGTATAAGGCAGCTTCCTGTGATTCATATGATTCATTCATTTATTTTCTTTATTTCCTGGTATTTGGTGATTGGCTTTCAAAGCTGCTAGCAATTTAAATCTAGAACAATATACAATTCAAATAATTGTTTATCTTAGAACTCTGTTCAGCTGATGGAAAAAGAGAAGTTTGCTTTTGAAGAGAAGAAACTATGCTGTAAAGATGATTTTTGGGTGGTTAGTTTGTTGGATTTTTTTTAATAAAGTATCTATATCCTCCATTTCCTGCATTCAAAGTGACTAACAAAAATAATTCATAAATAACAAACTGAGAAAAAATAACAAATGATGTAACTCAACTATTCAGTCACCTAACAAACTGTTCAGTAATCAAATCTGTTTCGAGAGGCTGCTATGCAATACTTTGCTAGCCAGGTCACTGATTAAAAACTAACTAAAACAGTGGGGTCTTTCAAATTCTATGCAAATGCAGCAAAGATTTTTTCCCTCTCTTACTTCTGTTGAGACAGGTTCATCCACTGATAATGTTTTCTTCCTCCCCACCCATTTTCCTCATTTGATAGGGAGAAGATTCAACTATAGAGAGTAACTCAGTCTAAATTGGTATGAGGACATATGGAGAGTCCTTCAATATGTGGGGTTATGGTGATCTTACACTCTTTTCTTCCTCACATGCAGGTTTTTTCCTTTCTTTCTTGCTGAGCAGCCCCTATATCTATTTTATTATTTGTTTGCCTATGGCTGTCCCACCCAGTCACACACACACACATGCATATGCTGGCCCAGGGAACTGAGGGAAGAGACAAAATCACCTTCTTATATTCAACTTCTGAAATGGCACACAAGAGGCTTTTGAAAGTTCAAAATAAACAAAATGTTTCATTTAATTTGGAGGAAAAAGGGTTAGGTGGAATCAGGGGTAGGATATATGAGGTGAACTGATAATAAAACTGAGGTAACTTTGTAATCACACTAACTTCAGATAATTTGTTGCCAACAAGTGTTTCTGCTATTCAAAAAGATCTTTTAAAACTTTGAGGGGAGAGGCTTTCTTTTCAGTTACTGCTTAAACGCTAAAGCATAGGTTTCTGAGTTTCACTGACTCTTAAAGTCTAGAAGGCAAGAACATACAACCAAGTTCTCAAAATCCTACTATATACATAAACCAGGGACCACTCCTCCTATCTCCCTTTTCACTGGGCAGTGATTACTTCTCTTAACTAGAAGCAATTTCCCTTTTCAGCTTGAATGGGGATTCTCTCTGATCCTCCCACTCCTTTTTGTCTCCTTCCCAGTCCACAGTCGGTTCTTAACTCTCTCTTCTTCAACTGTCAGTTCCCAACTGTCATTTCTTAACTGACTCTCTCCACAGAATTCCATTAGAACATCCTGTCACTTAAAGGTTCTCAGATTCTGTTAGCCATTAACCCTCTAGTGACCATCATGGGGGGGGGGTCCTAGACTGTGGAGAAAATCAGTTCAGATCTACTGCTCTTCCCAAGTCCTTTGTTGTTTCAGGTGTTGTTTTTTCTTTTGCCTACAAGATGTTAAGAGAAGTATTGGGCTTCCTCACTCAGGTCAAGCTGTTAATTGCCACAGTATGCTAACATCTTTATGGCTGACTTGGAGCAACGCTTCCTAAACTCCCACCCACTCACATCTCTCTTGATGAAATTTTTATTGTCTGGACACATGGTAAAGAAGCCCTGGATATATTCCACTGAGCATTCAATGACTTTCATGCCACCATCAACTTGACAATGAACCAATTTATGCAAGAAATACATTTTCTGGACACTACTGTAAAAATACACAATGGACACATAGACACCACCTTCTACCAGAAACCTACTGACCAACAAACATACTACATGCCTCCAGCTACAATCCTAAACATGTCAAACAATTCATTGTATGCTGCTAGGCTCTACACTACAGCCGCATCTGCTCCAATCCTACAGACAGAGATTCTCACCTGAGGGATCTATAACAAATCATTTTGGAAGTAAAGTACCAAAATGAGGAAGTTAAGAAACACATTGACAAAGCCAGAATGGTACCCAGAGAAAACCTGTTGCAAGAAAGCTCCAAAAGATACAATAACAGAACACCACTAGTGATCATATGCAGCTCTCAACTCAAAACAGTTCAACGCATCATCAGCAACTTACAACCTCTACTGGATAATGGCAGCTCTCTTTCACAAGTACTAGGGGGGTCCATTTCTTGCACACATACAGCCCCCCAATCTCAAACAACTCACCCACAATAATACAACATCTAATTTGAATATGACACTGGTACCTGAACTTGCAATACACCCAGAGGCCAATTTTGCTGCCACATACATCCAGGCAAAACAATCACTGGACCTAACAACATCAACTGCACCATCTCAGGCTTATTCACATGCTGATCTTCTAATAGTGTATATGCCATTAAATACCAACAACTGTAACCAGCATCCTGGGCCCCGAATCGAGGGTAGTCTTTTCTGAGAGAGAGACACCCCAAAACAACCTCTGAACCTCCATAAGCAGTGCTCTTATAAAGCCAGGCATGGCTTAAACAGTGCCTCTTGCTGGGAGGCTAGAAGAACCACATCTTGGCTGGGAAAACTCAGGCCAAGTGAAGATTCTCCAGGATGGCTGCACTGCCAAGCATTCTCAATGCAAGCAACCCCCCCCCCACGCACACTCTCCTATCAGCTCAGTCCAAAAGGACTAGAATGGACAAGTCTATGCCCCTGCCTCAGGCATTTTCTACTGACCAAATGGCTAGTGTTTTGTTTGTCAAATGGACAGGGACAAAGAGCCTCTAGTCTGTGCTATTGTCATGAATGAAGTACGTTGCATGATTCAAGCCCCATCTTCTGTTTCACTTGTATGTCAGGAAATACCTTTGGAATAATCCTCTCATTCCTGTCTCCATATATTTGTCTAAAATATCTGCATTCTTACACCTATGCCAGACCTATCAAAGTAAACATTAACTCTCCATGTCTAGTGAATGATCTCCCATTTAGGTTCATCCTGCTGCACACTAAGAAACATCACCTATTTTGGCTGGCACCAGGGAAATGCCAGACCACCCTATTGTTCCACAATGGACACTCCCAGCCAAACCATCCAGCACCTTGCTAATCCCATCAGAGCTATTGTGAATCCAGACTCTGCCCCTCTGGAACCTCATTGGTCATTCTTGGGTCTGGTTCCTCCTGATGCCACACACCCTGAGACCCATGATTGTTCCAGTTAATCACTTGTCTTCACCTGGGACAAGCCCCTCAAGACTTCTCATTGGTCAGTGTTGTTCTCTAATGTCTATATCTGTCCATCCACATGGCCTCAGATTGTGTGCCTTCCCCCAATGCCAACTGGCAGTTCACCTCCGAACTTTGGTTTGGGCCATAATCTCATCTCCATGGACCCCTGCACATCTGGACAGGTTGTATTACCCTGTAACTGACCCCTCTATTTACTATCAGTCACTTCTGCTTTCTTAGTTCTGTATCGCTTGCTCTTTTTGAATGCTTAGTGTGCTTGTAATTAGGGAAATACTTTAATAAAAATATTTAATTTACTCTTAAAATCTGGAGTCTTCCTACTGTACCGGACTTTGGCATACAGTTGGTATGCAGTCCTTGTACCCCTCTGGTCTCCCCTGCCACATAGCTTATTTCCCCAAACAATAAGCCAGGCCATTGGTGGTAACACAATGCCCTTTGGTTCTCTACACAGGGCAAACTGGTCAGACCCAATGCCAAAGGATAAATGGACACAATTCTGACATCAAGAATCACAAGACTGAGTCAAGATACGGCAGATAAGCAAATATGTTTTTATTCAAAAATAACAGAAATAGACAAGATATTGTTATATATTGATGAGAAATTTATTAAGAAATTATATGTAACTAGGAGCAAGGCCTATTGCAGGAACAATGCAACGGGCTCTAGAAAGGGCCCCCACCTTGTAGCCACTCCTTTGTAGCTCCCACTGGGCCCCCCACCTTGTAGGCACTCCTTAGATCCCTGTGCTGTGGCAAGGGAATGTCCCAGCAGCGAGTCCCTGTCCAGGCCATCTCCAAGGACACAGAGGAGCGGATCGTTGTTCCCTCCCCCCTCCCAAGATCCTGGTGTTGAGGGGTGAGTGTCTTGCAGTGTCCAGCAGCCTGCAGGGCATGGCCAGTGCAGTGAGCCCCTGAGCAGCCAGACGGTTTACTCTGCAGCCTCTCCATGGCTGTCCCGCCAGGCTGCCACCATCATTGGCATCCCGATGGGTGTGTGCCATTTCCCTTGTGGCTGCCGCTAGCCACCTGGCTCCCTCCCTCCCCTCCCGTCAGAGCCCTCGGCCTGCTGCTGCTATGGCTGGGCCAAGCAGAGGGGGTGACTGCAGCAACAGAGAGGAGTGCAGAGCAAGGTATGCTGAGGTGCTTTCAGTTGACCTCTGTCTGCCTGGGGCCTGGCTTTCCACAGCCCTCGGACGATCGGATAGGCATGGGAGGGAGATGCGAAGAGGCTGCAGGTGAAGCGTGGTGAGGAAGGCAGTGACAGCGCAGGCCAGATCATCTTAGCCTGTGACCAGAGGGAGGCAGCAGGCTGTGGTGAGGCCAGGTGGACCTATGCTTCTGCCTCCTGAGATGTGGATGTTTGCCTGCCTGCAGCCACTGGAGGATCCATCCAGCCCAGTGCCTCCCTGTAGACTGTGGGTGAGAGGCTGGCAGGGGCTTCTGTGGGCGGGACTGTTTTTGTGGGACTTAGTCTACACATGACAATGCAGCCACCAATGGATGGTGAGATGGTTTGATTGACAGGTCTCTGGGCCATAGGCTGTGGGGGCGGGTGGACACAGACAGCGCTTTATAATAATGAGAGATAATGTTAGAAAATAAGGCACAAGATGAAATAGTCAAAAACTGCATGGTCAAATGGGCACAAAATTTGGATCGTAATATTGCTTTAGACCAATGGTCACAGGTATGGAAAACAAATGCAAAGATTACTAAAGCAACTTCATTTAAAGACAAATTATCAAAGTTTTATTCTAAATTACCAAATGATTGTTGGAAGTGTCAAAACATGTTGGTGCTTTTTTCATATATGGTGGACGTGTGATAGAGTTAAAAATATTGGTCTTGGATTCATGAATTGCTACAAAAATGTTAAAATGTACTGTACCTTATATGCCAGAGTTGTTCTTATTGAATATATTACCAGAAAATTGTAAAAAGCAAGATTGCCATCTTATTATACATGTAGTGACAGCTGCAAGAATATTATATGCCAAATACTGGAGGAAAAATGAGGTACCTCCAAAAGAAGAAATTAATAAAATACTTGAAACTGCAGAGATGGACAAACTACCTTTAACTTTAAGAGGACAAAATGGAAGAGACTTTGAGAATACATGGTCAAGGTACTATAAATGGATGGAACAGCACAACAAATAAATCATATGGACATACAACCGAAGTACAAGGAAATATGAACTATAACTTTCTTTTTTAGTTATGAACAAAGATTTAGTCCAAAATACAAGGTGGAAAAAAATAAATATATATATATAACTTGTTAATGTATGAGGCAACTTAGACAAAATAAGGTTTCAAATGGAACCCCCCCCCTTTTATGTAAGTATGTTTTTTGTTGCTTTTTTATATATATGCCCCATTGGAACATAAATTTTATTAAGTATTTTCAATAAGACAAAACAATACTTGTCACATAGAAAACATACAACACAAACACAAAACATACATGGGGGGTAATTTAACTAATACATAATCGATTTCTATGCCAGTAGAGTCTAACTGCTATAACAATGTGTGCAACAAAAACTAACAATAATCTTCTAGCCAAATTTGTAACTCTTGTAAGCATCTTGAATATCCAGTCTCTTATCATTAAACGTTATTGTGATTATTATACCACGTATAGAATCTTGACCACGTGTTTTGAAAAGTGGATTCTGTCAGACCTTTCAAATGTAAGGTCAGTCTATCCATTTCTGCTGCCTCCAAAAATTTGTTAATAAGTTCTTTCTTCTTTGGAACTTCCAACATTTTCCAATATTTAGCATATAGGATTCTAGCTGCAGTAGTCAAATAATAAGATACTGATCACCTTTTTTTACAATTGTCAGGCAATATATTTAACAGTTTCAAGAGGGAATTAGATAAACATATGGAGCAGAAGTCCATCAGTAGCTATTAGCCACAGGGTATAGATGGGAATTCTAAGTCTGGGACAGGTGATGCACTCTATTCTTGGTGCTGGAGGGGGCAGCAGTGGGAGGGCTTCTAGTGT
Organism: Gekko gecko; assembly: GCA_029375565.1. NCBI lineage: Eukaryota > Metazoa > Chordata > Lepidosauria > Squamata > Gekkonidae > Gekko > Gekko gecko. The sequence goes on along the minus strand of JAPDNY010000003.1, from coordinate 146,663,617 downwards.
CCTGGCCCCACTGCTGGACCTCCTGATGGCACCTAGTATTTTTTGGCTGCTGTGTGACAGAGTGTTGGACTAGATGGGCCATTGGCCTGATTCAACATTGGCTTCTCTTATGTTCTTATGTTATGTTCAATACTTCTGGGGTAAAAGGAACAGAGCAATCTAATATTTTTTGTAACATTTCATGTACCATGCCCCAAAATTTTTGACTCTATCAGAGTGCCACCAAATATGATAAAAGAATCCCAACTTATTCTGACATTTCCAACATTTGTTAGAACATTTACTATTATATTTAGCTAACATCTCTGGAGTTACATACCACCTATAAAACATTTTATATACATTCTCTTTATATGGGACCACCTTTGTTATTTTAATATTTTTCTTCCACAGTTGAGCCCATTGATCAAGTTCAATATTGTGTCCTAAGTTTCGTGCCCACTGAACCATATTAGTCTTTACAATTTCATTTGCCATCGTATAGTCAAGAAGATACGTATACATTTTCTTAATAAATCTTTGATCTGTGGAGGTCAAAATCTTTTCAATCTCCAGCAAGTTTTCATGGAAGCCCAACTTTTTATCTTTTGAAACTCTAGATTCAATTTGAGCTCTTTGCCACCATGATAATTCCAACAATGGCTTTAGATTTAGATTAGAGTCCAAGATATCAACATATCTTCTTACCTTCTCCTCAAGATAGACTCTAGGATAAGTGAGCACTTCCAATGGTGTAATTAATTTTGAATTTTTTGTATAGAACTGTTTGTAGATTGGCTCCCATACTTTAATAAAGATGCTCTGAGCCAATGTTGTTTAAAATATTTTTGTGAGGCCACTTTCCCATACCACAGGAATGTGTGCCAACCCAGCATCAAATCATGGCCTTCCAATTTTAATATTCTTTGATCTTCTAGAGTGATCCAGTCTTTAATTCAAGCTAAGGCTGCTGCTCTATAGTATAAGAGCAAGTTGGACAATGCAAACCTTCCTCTTTCCTTGAAATCTTGTAATGCCTTGAGTTTTATTCTTGCATGCTTCCCTTGCCAAATAAATTTTGATATAACCTTGTCTATGTCTTTGAAGATTTTTTGACTTTGCAAAATTGGAATGGTTTGGAAAAGAAACAACCATCTAGGTAATACATTCATTTTGATAATAGCTAGACGGCCCATTAATGATACTTGAAGATTTCTCCATTTTTCCAAGTCTTCCTTAGTTGTCTTAAGTAGTTCTTTGTAATTGTTTTCTTGCAATGTGCTACATTTATTAGTTAGAGTGATACCTGGGTTACTTTATTTTCTTTTGCAATTGAAAATGTGATTCCTCCTGGAGCTTTAAAGCTTGTTCATTATTCATATTTTTTGTCATTATTTTCATTTTATTTATGTTTACTCTCAGGCCAGCTGATTGTCCATATTCTTGTAACTTTCCTTTTAAAATATGAATTGAGTCATGGGGATTTTCTAGAATGAAGACAAGGTCATCCGCAAATGCCAAGAGTTTATATTCTTCTCCTCTCAATTTAAGTCCAGAAATTTGTGCATCATTTCTGATTGCCTCATTTAAGATTTCAAGTGTGAAGATAAATAAAAGGGGTGATAACGGACATCCTTGCCTCGCACCATTGTCTGCCTCTGTGTAGTAACTCTAGACTTCCTTGGTGATTTCCTATCCAAATACTGACCAAGGCCAATCCTGCTTAGCTTCTGAGACCTGACAAGATTGGGCAATCCAGGGTTATCCAGATCAGGCTGCAACACTGTTATCACAGATGAAATGCCACAGAATTTTCATAGCACACACACACACACACACACAAAAAAAAACACCCAGAACCCATGGGTACAAAACTACCACCCCCTTCTAATTATTCTGTATTTTTATTTTTGTGAAGTGAAGAAGATCTCCATTTAGAAATGCCAGTTGCTGGCCTCAGACAATGAAACAGGGCTGTAGCCTTCATAACTTTATGGAAGCACTGGCTAGCCACTGTGAAGATCCTGGAATGTCCAGCTCTTTAGTCTGCTTCTCCTTATAACCTCTGTATGTTTTAAAACTGCAATGAATAAGGGAGAGTGGAGAGAGAATGAAATGCCTAGGCATTGTGAAGAACACAGTAACAAAGCAAGGTTTCCCTCAAGATGACCTCTGGAGTAAGCAGGTAAGTACCAAAGGCTGCCTCGCCTCTTATTCCCAGAATGCTTATCAATTGTCTCTGAAATTAATAAATGCGTGCTGCATTCAGCTGGTTAATATTTTTTTCATGAAGACAGTACATTTTCAGTTGGTTAATCAATAAGTGATAGGTGATGCATACACCTGAGTGAAAGAGCCCTTAATTGGAGCTGTGGACTTGAATATAGCAGGTAAGGAGAGCAGACTAGAGGAACAGTCTGAAAGCTATGAATGTAACATATAATTAGAATCAAAAGTCAGATGCTGACTTAATTAAAGCCTACCTAATAGCCTTGTTTAGAGTTATGAAGATTTAGTTTAACCTCAGGCTTAAATGACTGGATACATTTTCTTATTTTGGCATGTTCAGAACCCATCCATGACATTATAGCCTTATAATTCACATTTACCTCTAATTTCTTTAATACACTGTCAGCATTTCTCATTGCTCATACTAACACTAATATTAACAGCCAGATGTTCTTTTCTCTATTCCTTCCCCCAAGCAATATATCTGTTATTCACCAGTGAACTAAATTTCACACTACAATGCAGGCGTGTGTTAAAACACCATGAACCAGTGGTGTGGGGATAGCTGTGCCAGAGGCAATTTTTTTCTTAACTGTCTCATAAAGAAGAAAGAACTGGGTAAGGCCTGATGAAGCAAGAAAGGCAACTGATCAAGATAAATGCAAATCATAAATCCAAATATCCAGAGCTTGTTGTTAAAACAAAGAACAGAATCAGTAATCCTTCATTGCTTATGTGTTGATAATGATGTCCCAGAAAATGGTTAGAAAAGAGTAACTGATACATCTACAGACTTTGCAGAGATTATAGTAGGCTGCATTTTTATAATATTTCAGTGTACAAAACAGAACAGCAGGTGGTAGTCAGCCTGTAAATTGGGCAACCAAATATTTTATGACCCAAGGAAGGAACAGTTCAAGGTGTATAAGTAATTAAAAAAAATGGATAAATTGGGGATAGCTGACTAGGCTGGTCTAAATCTTTAGGCATGAGATTTATTTAATGCTGACTACCTGAAAGCTATGGTTTAGATATTGAGAGCCAGACTTGGGCATGTGCATACACTCTCCTTCCCTTCTTCTTAACTTTTTGGCATGAATTCCACTTTTCCTTCCAGGGTTTGCTTTAACCGTCATGTAGAGTTACTGATTGCCTTTGCTGATACTAAACACACTGATGCTTACCCTTGTTGATACTAAACAGATCAGACTGTACCATACCAACTTTTCCACTACAAAAAAAGGCTACACCAGGTACAGTGGGATAAATGTGGGAAAAAAGCCACATGGGGTGGTGGCTACAATGAAGAAAGGAATCAGTAAAGGGGGAAAGCTGGTTAGATCCATCCTACTATCTCTTAACTAGGGGTGTGTGCTCAGTATATACTGAGGCAAATAAATTACCGAAAAATAATTTACTGGTAATTTGGGGGTACTTATTCAGATGAATATGGATAAGAGATCTGTATTTGGCTACCAAAGAAGCTGCCCCTGAATAAAAGCTGATATTCAGCTTTTATTCAGGCTTGACTATTTGCAAAAGTCCTGAAGCCCCTGCCACAGGACTCCCTGGTGAAGGGAAGGTATTTAAGCTTTAAATACCTTCCCCTCCTTCTTGGGCTTATGCCACCTCTGTGGCATGACTCCCCAGTGAAGGGAAGGTATTTAAATACCTTCCCTTTGCTGGGGAGTCATGCCATGGAGGCAGCACAAGCCTCAGAGGAAAGGGAAATCTAAAGTTAAAATACCTTCCCTTTGCTGGAGAGGCACACAACAGAGGAGGCACAAGTTCCTGAGGTTAGGGATGGGGAAGGTATTTAGAGTTACATTTAGGTGGCGAGCATATTTTTGCTCGCCCACAGAGCCAAATGGACCGTGGTTGGCTTCTGAAAGCTCTGCAGGGTCCGATGTCCCCTGGTGGTTTGTTAGATGAGCTGGTGGAGGACTGGCATAGTTGGCTCTCTGAGGCCATCGACAAAATTGCCCCCCCCCCCGGTGCCCTCTCTGCCCTTGAGCGAAAGCAGCCTTGTGGTGGAAGATGAAGCGGGAACTGAGATGGCTAGAGTGAGGGTGGTGGCACACTTGTGATGAAGTGGCAAGAGCATCTTATAGGACATTTATGAAAGTCTATGAGATGGCAGTGAAGACTGCTAAAAAAGAGTTCTATGCTTCAGCAAACACGCTCCCATCCCAATTGTTTAGAACCATTCAGTTGTTAACTACACTGCCACAAGCAGACAAAACAGTAGGGAATTGGCTATTGGCTGTGAGGCTTTTGTGAGATATTTTGCAGATAAAGTCGTCACTCCGCCAGGATCTTCCAGCCACAATTGATACAGTAAAGGAACTGGAAGCCCCCTTGTCCACCTTTGGGACCAATCTCGGACCATTTCAGCCATCCCTCTAAAGAGGGAATTAACAAGATCCTGGCAGCTGTGAGGCCTACCACTTGCCCCCTTGAGTCCATTAATCCTGGCTGATTAAAGCCTGTGGAGATGGCATTCGGGTTCCCCTGGGAGAAATTATCAACTCATCCCTTTCTTCAGGGACATTCCAGGTGGGATTGAAGGAGGCAGTGGTACATCTGGTCCTTAAAAAATCATCACTGGACCCTGCAGTCTTAGCCAACTACTGCCCAGTTTCAAATCTTCCCTTTCTGGGTAAGGTAGTTGAGAGGGTTGTGGCGGAACAACTCCAGGTCTTCTTGGATGACTCTTCTATTCTTTATCCATTCAAGTCCAGCTTCTGCCCTGGCCATGGGACAGAGATGGCATTGGATGACCTCTGGAGACCTCTGGACTGAGGCGTGTCAGCACTGCTGTTGCTCTTAGACCTGACAGCAGCGTTTGACATGGTCAATTACGATCTTATAATCCATTGCCTCACTGACATAGGCGTTTGGGGGACTGCCCTACAATGGTGTTCCTCCTTTCTCCATGGTCAGGGGCAGAGGGTGGCACTAGGTGAGAGGGTGTCTCCACAACACCCACTAGAATGTGGAGTATCACAGGGGGTGATCCTCTCACCGATATTGTTTAACATCTAACAACTGGTCCAGGGTTTGGGCTGGGTTGCCACCAGTACACTGATGACACCCAGCTCTATTCAGTGTTGGATGGCAACCCGGACTCCACCTCTGAGAACCCTGGTCAAAGTTACCTATCATTAGAATGCATATAGATGTAATAATGGACCACGGTTAAGAGAATGAAGGGAAAGGAATAGAATTTCCCCAAAGGTCATTTGCAACTGGCAAACTATGGATTGCATGGAGATATGTGCTATAGATCTTAGAATTTATAGGTAAGTGTTAAGCATATGTTTTACATTTGGAGATTTTCATTTTTTAAAACACAAATTAAGCCTAGACTTTAGTGGATGGTTTGAAGAAAAAAAGACACAAATTTAATGTGTTTATCACATCCATCTTGGTGCATGACAGAATATAAAAAATAGCAAAACAAGTCAGAAATAGTAACTCTGTGGATCGTTACTTAATAATGAGACTATGAAAGGCAATGTACCCCTCTGATCATCCGTGAATCTCTAGCAGATCGTATCATATGACTCTTAAACAGAAACCACAAATAAATACCTTAGTTTATAAATACTGTAGTCCTGTACTAACCTAACAAGATATATTATAAATGAGGAATGGTTTTGAATGTGGTTCTGCAATCTGCAATCCTCCCTCAAATATGCTGAGTTTTGTTTATTATGGTCCTTTGACCCTATGCTCAAACTTCTATCAGTTGTAGATCTTACTGTTTGAATAATGTTACTTTTTCCTTACTTTCCATGATGAGTTATTCCATCAGATTTTAATATATGACATCCTGAGTTCATTACCCCACTAATTCAACCAAATATGGTTCCTGAAACAGTTAACAACTTCACTCACATATTTCTTTTCATATATGAATTTCTTCCTACAGTCCCAAAGCTGAAGTCCTGCAACTACTTTTTTGTACCCACTGAGGTTTTTATAAACCATCTTGTGTTGAAATCTGCTAAGAATTATATAAAGTACATGAATTCATCACTTTGCCAATGTTGTGTTAAGTCCACAATCCTTCATTCCAGCCATCTTGGGCTTAGATCCAACGAGCTTTTCTGTTGGTGAAAAGGGAAGGAAAGGTGTCTTTAAAAAACAATAAATGTGCTGGGGATCATTGGTCCTATGTGGACAAAAGTCATGTGGGATAGGGCCTGTAGTAAGAAGGGGAATTGGGTGAAAAAATTGACTGGATCCAGCTCCTGAAGACTTGCTGTATACCTTCATGTATTTTACATTGACTCTCAGCAGAGTGACAAAATAAAATCTACCCCTAATATGCAGAGAATTTCTACCTCATGCAACATTCTCAGATAAATAACCAGTGTAGGGTGCCTTAAAACATTGCCACCATTCCCTGACCACCCCTCTTAATGATATATGTTAAAACACATTAGTCAGAAGGCCCAATAGGGGTTTTTCTTTTCTTTTTTAAAAATCCCCAGCAGTGTAATTTTAGTGTTTTGTTTTTCTTTTTCCTGAACAGGATGTAAAGATTACTCTGTCATGTTGATTGGCATTTTATGAAAGCTTGTTAGGAAGCTAGGCACCTAGCCAATTGCAATGAGTTGGACCTCAGAGCCAAAATAGAAAAATTGCTGATAAGACTTGACAGAGGAACACTGTGAGGGTGGATTCTGTTGGGATGACGCAGAGTGGGAGAAGAAGGGAAATTTCAGGCAGCATAAAGTAACAGCCGTCTGTATGCCTGACTGTTTTAGAAGTGACATAAAAAATGGGCCGGCCAGCATTTCTGTCTAGGAATAGCCTTTGGCACCAGAAAGAGGCTGAGGACTGACTAAAATTTATATCTTTAATTCATTGTAAATGAATTCTTTGCTAACATTTGGCAGTATCAGTCTAAAACACATACACACACAGGAGTCTGTTATAATTTCTTTTTTCCCCCTCTTTTTAAAAATATATATTTTATTAAATTCTTAAAATACAATAACAATTAGAATTACAATAGTTCTCAGGTAGAATATTTAACCAAAGGTCGAGAAAGTTAACAGAGATTGTCTTGTACTATTACCAACAATATACAGATCATATCAAATGCATTATCTTTGCAATTTCTGGAATTTATCCTTGTATTCTTAGGTATTCTAAGATAGGATTCCAAATACCTATAAAAACAGGGTTTATTTTTCCATCAAGATTATGTGCCAAATCAGCTGAAATCTTGGCCATAATAAAGTGTGTCCACAATTTATTCTGCCATAATGTCAGTTTTGGAATCTCTGGATCTTTCCATTTTGAAGCTATAGTTGACTTGGCTGCTGACAGGAGGACAATCAAAGTTTCTTTAACGTGAAAAGGTAAATTTACACCAAATCTGTTATAATTTCTCATTGCATTTGGGAGGAGGTGTGCAAAAAGCTGAATTAAAAAATCACCCCAAAAATCTGGATTACCTTTGCCTTCACTGGAACTTCTAAAGCAGAGGAAACAGTAGAGCTGCATACCTCTCCTCTCTTTCCTGGTAGGCAGGTATATCATTGACAGACCACATTAAGAAAAATTACATGGCTATGCATTCCAAACAGTATCTGCCTAAAAGGATATTATATATCAGAGTGGGAAAGACTGTCGTTTGAGACCTTGAATAGTTGCTGCCATTCAGAGCTGCCAGTGATGCATCCAGTTTTTAAACTTTTTTCCAATTCCAGCTGTGGAGGAATGAAAGAATGTAGAAGAAATGTACTAGTTTTTAGTGGTGAATGGGTAGATTGGCATAAAAACAAGTTAAAAGAATGCTCCTGTAATAATGGGGAAGGGCAAAACCATAGATAGGATTAGTATTGTTTGAAAGTAAAGAAGGCATATTGTGCTAATGCCTCTTTAACAGTATCTGAAACAAATTCACATCCAAACATCGTTCTTTGCCAAATATTTCCCTGTATATTTTCATGATATAGTGGATAACAGTATCTGAAACAAGTGATATTTGATTTCTGTATTAATAGTTGAAATGTGATTTGAAGTATTTGATGGCTGACATGCAATTATATTAAGTACTGTACTAAGAGACAAGTAATGATATGACACAATGGCTAAATTTTTAATGTTTAGCTGACTTTTTTTCATATTAACAAGGTGTTTTCACATGCCTGCAACAGAATACTTTTTCATTGATATGATAGGACATAGGGTATAGTGCTCATTAGACTTCTGCATGGGAGTCAGTGCTGTTTCAGTGTTGTTATTGATTCAAAAAGGAATTGCTGTTTTGTATGGCTTTGTTTTGTTATAGTTTATTTGGTGGCTGTTTCTTTTTTATAATTCTATTTCAGTATTGTTACTCATTTGTTTCAATGAAAGCCATACAGGCTCCCTTTTCTCAGGTCTGTGCCTTCATGGTTTTCTATCCAAATTGGACAAAACTCAGGGGATTGTAATATTCCCCAAATTTCAGACAGATAGAATACTACCCCCCCTGCTCCGAGGCAATGAAATGCACCCATGTTTAACATCAAAGTTTTGGGGAGAATTATTAGGAAAGATTCCAAGCAGTAACATAAACATGCAGCCACTAAGCTTGAAGAACAGGAGTACAGGGAAGAGGCAGAAGTTAAGGACATTTGGTGGTACAAGGAGGGTAATGCATCTGGCAGGAAGGCAGCTGCAGGAAGACCTTGAAGCAGATTTGCTTGAGGAGGGCATAAGGTTTGGGGAGAAGCAGGCAAATATAGGAGTGCAGATTGGAAAGGAAAATGGGTATTGGAAGAAAAAAACAAAGGCAAAGTCCTATCCTGTATCCTTCAGGATTGGAATGCTTCCTGGTGACTATAGCTTGTATTCAATAAAGAAAGTCAAGATTTTATCTTTCTCCTTCACCTTAAGGGATACTATGCTGTCTAAAACGCTAAAAAGTGAAATGAGTAGAGGCATACACTGCTATAATTAAAAAAGCAGAACAATACAAAATAAAATCATAGATTATGTTGTAGGCTGTTTAGATTGGGAATTTGTTTTGTTTTCATATAATTACAAAATACTTCATTTTCATAATTATTTTAATTAATAATGAAATAAATGGACAAGTCTAGTGCACATATTTCACTTGGGTGGTCCTGGGCCTCAATATAACCCATTGTGAAGTGAGAGTATTTCAGTGATCATACTCAACGTTTCTCTAGGATTGTGCATTAGAAAGTGGTGAATCTTTCAGTTGTTCAGTTTCTTGAGTAACCTATGGTAAGTTTTCAAAGAAGGATCCCCCCCGCCACAAGAAAAACAGTAAGATAAAAGAATTGGTATCAAATTTGACAATATTTAATAATGTGCCTCTGAGCCCCATGCCTTGCACTGCTCCAGAGACCATGGCTGCCACTTCAGGACATCTACCAGAGTTCGACCCCGCACACCCCAAACTATGGAAACCTGGGTTGAACGACTGAAATACTCCATCTTGTTCCAGGGCATCACCAATGCCGACAAGAAGAAGGCCCTCCTGCCCAGTGCTTGTGGGATTGCCACCCTCAGGCTAGTCCAGGGCCTCATTGTGCTCCTCACTTTGGAGGCATCCACATACAAAGCTCTCCTCAAGGTCCTTATGGATCATTTCATGCCTAAGCCCACCAAGATGGCGCACTGCGTGGACTTCTTTATGCACCACCAACAGCCTAAAGAGATGGAAGCCGACTTCATGGCTGACCTACGCAAGCTGGCCCTCAATTGTGAGTTCACGAACCTGGATGAATCCCTCTTGGACTGGTTCATGATGGGCCTCCAGGAACCAAAGCTCCACCACAAGCTAATTGGGCTGGAAAAACTCACCCGTGTGAAGGCACTGTGTGAGGCCACTGCCTTTGAGAAGTCCCAGCAAGACCATCAAACCCCTGCCGCACACCAGGCATCCATTCCATCAGCTTCGGAGGCATCAGATGAAGATGAGGCCCACCAGATCCACCGCCTGGCCCACCACAGCTCACAACTGATGGCTGATCCTGCTCAACCAGCCAGGACCCCTGCATTGCATCCCTGCACCAGCTGTGGAGAGGCCCACAGACGTTGCTCCTGCCAATTCTGTGACGTGACCTGCAGACCCTGTGGCAAGACTGGCCACATCACATGTGCTTGCTGCTTGAAAGGAACCAGGAGATGCACCGCTGACATCAAGGGGCCGAGGATCTACACACGATGGCTATCCACCAACGTCAGGTACTGAATTTGCCCCAGGACACCCCTGACAAAATTAAAGTGACTGTGTTGATAGAGGGGAAACCCTGCAAGACAGAGCTGGACATGTGGTCCTCCATCTCCATTATATTGGAGGAGACTATCTGGAGGCTCTGTCCACAAGGGGGTCTCCACCTGAGACCCACTGGCTTCACCCTCTGGGACTTTCAGAAGAATGAGGTGGCCATTAAGGGGTGGGGCAAATTCCATGTGAAGTACCGGCACTTTGAGGGACACTTGGACTTGTTGGTGGTAGAAGGGTGGCTCACCAGCTTGTTGGGACTGTCTTGGTTTACGCTGTTAGGGTTCAAGGTTACAGGGGTGCACCACATGCGGTCTGCAGACTTCACAAGCATGTGTGACGAGTTCCCGGCCATCTTCAATGGGACATTCAGCTGGTACATGGGCCCCCCGGTATTGCCCCGACTTAACCCCAATGTGCGGCCAATCTGCCCAAATAGGGCAAGTTGGAAACCAGCAGGTAGTTAATCAATTCAGCCAGATACAAGGATGCTTTTTTCAAGAGGGGATGGACCATGGCCTCCTTAAGTGTCCCAGGGAACTGACCCTCCAAGAGGTATTTGTTAATAATCTCTCTTAGGGCACCTCAAAACCTAATGCAACCAGCTTTGACTAGCCACAGTGGACATGGATCAAGGAGACATGAAGTGGGGTGTACAGTTAAGAGCAATTTGTCAACTTCCTCTAGACTGAGTGGACTGAAATGATCCATAACCTGACTAGAAGATGTGTATGGATCCTCGAGTTCACTCACTGTCTCAACTGTGGCAGTGAGGTCACAGCAGAGTGCCAAGGCTTTATCTGTGAAATAGCTTACAAAAGCCTCACAGACAATGTCCAGTACCCTAACAATTGACCTGCCTTGTTGCAAAGTCATCATGGACTGAATAATTCTAAACAATTGGGCTGGGTGTGAGCTTGCAAATGCAATTGAAGCTGTGTAATGCTCTTTCTTTGCAGCTTTGCCATCTTATAGGATCTCATAAACATCCTATAGGATGTTCTTGTAGCTTCATCATGGATGTGCTGCCACTGTCTCTCTAGCCGTCTTAGCCTTTGCTTCATCAGCCACAACCCTTGGGTATACCAAGGTGTGAGCTTAGACCGAGGGCACAGAGGACATCAGGGAGTGATCTTGTCGATGGCTGCAGAGAATCGGCTATGCCAATCTTCTGCAAGCTCATCTAGTGAGTTGCCAGGGGGCATTGGATCCCGTAGTGCCATCTGAAGCTGCATCAGGTTCATTTGGCTCCACGAGTGAGCTAAAATATGCTCACCGCCCAAACAGGGTCGGGGTGAAATATTCAAGTATTGCAAGAGTACTTTGTGTGTGCTTTTACTGGAGCATAATAATGAAACAATTTTACATCATTCATTTTCTTCATCTTAATGTTTAGCAGTATAGCAAGAAGCAGATTTTACAAATCCTCTGGAAGTATTCCTTTTTTATTTTTTAGAAATATCTTGTTTCATGGGCTTTCTAATTAGCACCACAGTTAACTGAACTGTACTGTCAATATTAAAAAAGACAAATGAATGCTTTTTAGTTTTCATATGAACTTTTATTATGTCAGAATAGCACAAATGAGTTTCTAAAATCAATATTGATCCAACCTTCTGTGGCATTACTTTTGCCATTAAACCTGTAACTGTACCCTGGCAATGTTGCATTAGGAGTAGGCCGTTTTATGTAAAACATTTCTGTACAGTTAGCAGACCTTTCACAGATGAGAACTCAGAAACCCAGGGAAGTTCCTCTTCCCTGCCATTGCAATGACTTATTTAGTTCATTCACAGCTTCCCCACCCTTACTGCCAGCTTTGGTGTTCTGCGTTTATTCAAATTGCTATTCCTTGAATAGAGGCTAAACCCATCCAATTCACAATCTTGTGTTGACTCCTCCCACTCCCCCCCTCTTTTTTGCTACCATACAGCAACAAGCTTATTGGGAGGTTGTGAGTATATGAATGCAGCTGCACTGTAATTTCCAGCTTAGAAAGCACAAATACGAAAATTTACTGAACTCATAAGGGACAAAATTAAATTTGATGTGATCAAGTATTATCTTTAATACAGCCGTAGAAAACATACCAGCACCGGGTGGGGGTGGGGGGATACTCTTGCAGTCTACTTTGTTTTTTAGGTTTTTTGTTTGGTCAGCTGTTTTTTTTTTTTTTTTTTTTAAGTGAAATATGAGAACCAGCATTATCGGTCAGGTATAACAGAGGTGGAACAATCACTGTCAGAACACTGCCTAACCTAACAAACAGGAAGTTGCTTGAATGTTATCAGCCTACCCAAACAACTCATTTATTTAAATATTTATATCCCACTTTTTCCTGAGACTCAAGGCAGCTTCCAAATCACACTGAAAAGCATAATAGAGCCCCGAATAACCTATTCCCTGCAAGAGACACCTGAGCTTTATAGCCCCATTAATAGTCGATATATAAAATACCCTTTATTACATTCTGAAAGTTTCTAAAGATGCTCTCCCCCCATCTTAATAGTTCAATCTGTACAGATTTTTAGTGGAGCATAATAAGTAGAGCAAACTTCAGAGGATGGTAGAAGACAGGAGGGCCTGGCGTAACCTGGTCCATGGGCTCGCGAAGAGTCGGACTTGACTGTGCAACTGAACAACAACAACAACAACAAATAATGAAACAGTCTTACATCATTAGTTATCTTCATCTCAACGTTTAGCCACCTCCTTCCATTGCAAATAGTGGAAGACTAAAGCCAGATTGCAAAATGAAATTCACTATCTGGGTTCTCCTCCTTCTCCTCCTCTCCGGAAATGGCCGGCTGCATGCCTGGACTTCATCTGCACTGAGGCCCCCAGCCCTGACTACTCACTTGCCAACAGGGCAGGGATGGAGAGGAATGTGAGGGATGTGGCAACAGCCAAACAGATTTCAGGGTGAACCAGGCAGCAGGAGCCTCACAGAGCAAGGCCAAGCCTGACAGCCACAGAGGCCAAAGAATGGGCCACACAGCCTGGTGCAGCACCAATGCATCGTCAGGAAGGGCAAGCTGGGGCAGGCATACCATGGGCTTTTGGCACAGCCCCAGCTGTCATCAGGTGGCCCACCCCCATGGAGGAGGTACAGAGGCGAAGGGTGACTCCAGCTCTCTCTGAACTTCCTGGCCATCTCTCACTCTGTCTATGCCAAAGGCTCAATGGAGCCTCCCTCAGAAAGTGAGAGCAAGACAAGGTGCTTTGGGGGCCAGGGTAGATAACCTGGTGGTGGGAGACCCCAAGAGCTCTGGACAGCTTCCTGCCCAGGGGGAGGTTGACCTTGTTGCAGCCTCCCTGTGCCTGCTTCAGTCCCTGGAAAGTGGCAATCACTCGCCCGCACTCTCTGACTTTGTTTTCTCTCGCACACAGGTTGCTCTTTCCCTCCCCTCCCTTCCTCCCCAGGGAGGTGTCCTCAGTCGATGGGGGAAGGGAAGGAGGGAGGGGGAGGGAAAGAGCACTGAAACACTGAAAGGTCATTCACCATCACAGTCTGCAACATGCCAGTGAGTGCTCTGTTATTAATGACAGACTATATTCAATTTTTAGCATATATTCAGTTAAAGTGCTGGTATTTGCCCTCACATATGCCAAGTTCTTGTTGGAAGAAAAATAAAAGGCCTGTTTGTATTAATAACAATATTTATTCTCCATTCATTCTGAGTATTTTCTGTCCTCTGTTTATCTTGTCTCATCTAAAATGCATCTGTTTAAGGCAATTTTACTTAACGAAAATAATTTTAAAATGCTGTTTTTGTACATTTTAAATGAAAGCCAAATTCCACTAAAATACAGCCTGCAGATAATCTTGACTTTAGAAAGGTAATTATTTTAGCAAATAAGGAATATATTTTTTGTATAATGAACAGATCAAGTTTGGAAATTTGAATAAATGTATACCAAGTATCAGAGTAATATATACATACAATTTAATACTTCATATCTAGCAGAAAGATGCCCATTTCGATGTAGTTTAATTTAGGTGTAAATAGTCCAACCAGCATTTTTAATGATTGTGGCAGCCAGTGAAACTGAAATCCTATTTTTTAAAAAATTATTCAAAGTACAAATAATTAAAAAAAACCCTTAAGGCTTATTATTTGAAGCAAGACATTTCCTTGCTGATTTAAATTATAACCAAATTCATACATTTAAATTAGACCAATCCAAAATAATCACGTCATTTCATTCATGAATGCAAACATATGCACATTCCTATTCATCTGTTAGATTCTCCTTCATCCTTCCCATGCATTTTCTTAACATGTTCAGAATATTGTCCAATGGAAAATTATTGACCTGATTGGACAGTACGCAATATATTCAGTCCTTCAGTGTGTTTTACCTTGTTTTGTATATTTATATGGATACCCTTTCCCAAGGAGGAAGGCTGCATGGTATAGCCCAATCTCATCTGATCTCAGAAGCTAAGCAGGGTCAGTATTTGCACGGGAGACGACCCAAGCATGTCTCTGCAGAGGAAAGCAATGGCTAGCTACCTGTACTTCCCTCTTGCCTTGAAAGCCCCTTGCTGAGGTCACCATAAGTTGGCTGTGACTTGATAGCACTTCACATACACACAGCACAGTATGAACTGCTATTTCATCCTTCATCCTACAAGACTGTTGTAGTTTTTAATGACAACCATATGGACAGCATGTGCAGAGTCAGCCACAGGAGACCTTACCAGAAAATCACGCCCATTGCAAGCTAGATGACATTATCATGTTAAACACAAGTAGATGGTTGCAGACAATGCTCTCTCTAAGCTGTGAAGTCTTGTGAGCAAAAATTCTACTTAAAGTTGTGAGTGAGCAGTTTGGCTACTGCATAAATTAGTTTACTCCGGAGCCATTTTTCCTGAGCTAAGACAAAAATGCGTGAGCCAGAGGCTAAAAAATGGTGAGCTAGCTCACACTAACTTAGCTTAGAGGGAACACTGATTGCAGGTCCTTTAGCTGTTGACAGGATATATGAAAATTGTCTTCCTGCTGTTCTATGGTAACACCTTAGTATAGGTAATAATGAATATATTATGGGAGAAAGTGATCTGGTAACTCAGTGGGTCCTTGGATGCTTTACATGAGTTCTTTGAAAAGAAGATCAATAATGCTTGTCAAGCTTTCCTGAAAGACAGCCTCTCCAACACGGATTGTATTTCATGGGAATACCTTTAAGACCAACAAAGTTTAATTCTGGGTATAAGCTTTCATGTGCATGCACACTGCTTCAGATACATGAAAGCTTAGACCCAGAATTAAAATCTGTTGATCTTAAAGGTGCCACTGGACTGAAGCTTTGCTCTGTTGCTTCAAACCAACACAGCTACTCCCCTGAATATATATATTAGGTGATGTTACTAATTAGGCTTGTTGAGAACTATGACTTGGTTATGATTTTCTTGCTTGAATGCTCCTTGATAACATGCCAAGAGAGCTCCTGATTAGTTTACATTGATGTCCCTTAGTGAAGTTTTCTTGTGCTAACAATGCACCTATAAATATTACAGAGAAACTAAAAAACTGAGGCGTGGCTTAAAACAACTTTAATATAATCAATAAGTAAAAATCTCAAATTGACCCCCCTTTTTACTATGTACCTTTTATCAAGTAACTGATGGGAGATGTGGGGAAGGGTGGCTGTGAAAAAATAGTGTAATTATGAGGAAAAGATGCATCACTGAACAATTAGCTTCCTGCTCCAGACTAACAAGAAAGACATGAGTCAAACCAATGGGTGATACCTGCTCTTAATAGTAGCAAAAAGCCTGGCAGTCACCCTATCTGTTTTAAAGTGTACCTTAGACAGTGTCACATAATTAACTTCAACACTTGAGTGGTCCTCTACAGACATGCAGACATTCCTCAGCAGAAAAATAAGTATGAAAAAAATTCTTTGACAGTAGAAAATTTAAAAACCACTACTGTATATTTTTTTTAAAAAAACCCTGTAGTCTAGGAGGTCATCTTTATAATAGAACAGGATTGTAGTCCACTGCATCACCTTGCTTTTACTGCCTTGTCTTCTACCTCTGTAATCCCATCATACCTTGCCTGGGCACCTGGAGTTCACATTGTCTACTAATTCTCTAATCCTAGTCCAATTGTGTTGCAAATTAGATGTCTTGCTGTCTGATTGCATTGTTTTTATCTTTGGTAATCTTCAAGTCTCAGAGAGAAAGGTGGCCTATAAATAAATAAATAAATAACTTTGATCTTTCAAACACTTTTTCCACATTAAAGTTGTGTCCACTGTTTATTTCATAAAACTCAATGCTTCTGTGGGTCCACATAGTAAGAAAAGTCTTCCCAGAATTGTATATAGGGATGTGAACACACACACACACACACACACAAAAACCCTAATATTTTTCATGTTGGAGTATACAAAACCTGAAAAATATCGGTATCTCTCCTTATATATA
The DNA here is from genome assembly GCA_029375565.1 of Gekko gecko. NCBI lineage: Eukaryota > Metazoa > Chordata > Lepidosauria > Squamata > Gekkonidae > Gekko > Gekko gecko. The sequence goes on along the minus strand of JAPDNY010000003.1, from coordinate 146,646,707 downwards.
ATTCTGTTTTCAAGTTGCAAAAAAAGAACATAAGCACTGGTAGTAAGGTATAGAAAGTAACCAGCATTCTGTACATTCCAGAGTTTAGACCATAGGGCTGTATCAAGACGAATGCTTCCACAGGGGCAAGGACTCTCATCTACAGAACACAAATCCCTCCTTCCTGTGACAGTCTGAAATGCCAAGAGATTCCACGGAACACCCCCCCCCCGGTGACAGGATTTTAGGGAGAAATATATCTGTTGTGGAGGGGAAGGGGAAATCACAGTCTGCAGGTGACAATGCTTGTTTCCACTAACATTTCTAGTCTAGAACCAAGGCACTGTGTTGTACAATGTTTGTTTTGGACACCACATTTTAATTCAAGCAAACTAAGAAAGTTCCAACAAAAGCAACCAGTGTGGTTAATAAATATGAGATATTCAGACATGAGAGGATACAAGATATTTTTTTTTCTGGGGATGGTCAAACAACTGCTGGCTCAGCTCACATAAAAGATTCATCCAGAGCCCTGTTCTAACCAACACTCCCCAATGCTGTTGTCCAGGTATTTATGTTGGTTCCATTATCCACACCATTGGCTGGATCAGTTAGAGGCACAGCACACCCTATCTAATCCACGTGACTTGCTTCTCTCATGAAGCACAGGGTTGTCACAAAGTGACAGGAATTTTCCTGGATCTGCATTTCAGATGGAAAAGTAAACATCCTGCATGATCCCTAGAGAAAAATTGTGTGTGTGTGTATTAGAGGCAACAGACAGTACCATATAATTGTAAAACCAAGGCTGTAAACATTTTCTACACCTTCCTGCTGAAGTTGTAGATCTTGGTTTTGTGTATTTCTTCTCCATTTCTCCCTTCCCTCTCTACTTTCCTGTTCACCCATAGGAGCCGTGCAGTATAACCATAAAAGCTCTGGCTAAAAATGTATGAATGTTAAAGGCTATTTTATGTGTGTTATGCCAAATTTATGTTAATAAAATTGTCTATATTAAACGTGTTCAATAATCATAACAGTAATTTTACTAGGAGATAGCCAACAGAGTAGTATTTTCCAGTTGATTAATTTTATAAATGTTTAGTTGGTTGTCTTAATTAGAATTTTTATTAAAGTAAGTAATACAGTATTTAAAAGAAAGTACTAAAAAGAAAAATGTGCAGATTAAGACACAGCAACAATTGTAGTAGCTGAACAGATCCCTTGCCCCTTAATTTTAAAGTTGTGTTAACATTTACCATGCTTAGTTCATATATTTACCAAAACAACTATGTATGCATAGTTACGGAGTATGACTACATGTGCATCTTAACTACATATAAACTGTATCATGCGGCACATGATGTTGCACTCATGGTCCATTTTTGGGAAGGGGGCGAATATCACAATACACATGCATCACAAAGTACGTTCTAGGTATGGCACAGGGAACACACAAGTGTAAGTGTCTAAGACACACAATTTGCAAAGAAAGACACAAAGTAAGGCACAGATTCCACTCAGCCCTAGATGCAAATATAAATAACAGAACTACAACACCAGATTGTGTGCATGTGAGTGTGTGTTAAAGCATCTTTGAAAACGGGGAATTAACCAGCAAGAAGATGCTTAAGCCGCCTGCAAATTCTGTGTTCCAGATTGCCCTCCCACCAGCTGCTTTGGGATTCCAAAGGCATGCTTGTCCATTGTTTATATAAGATATTGTTTGTCAAGTTTTTCTTCATGATAATGACTCAAAGCCTGTCTATTAAAGTGTAATATCTCAGGATTTCAAATATGTGCTATTGTTTTCAATTCTACACAGCACAACTGCATTTATGTACATTGTTAGATGCTTTCCACATCAGAGCAGGCTCGTGTAGCTTCTTCATTCCTGCTGCAGCTACAGATACAGTGGCAGTAGCAACAGGACTTCCACATGCCTAGTTTTCCTGTAATTTCCCTCTCCTAGTCCCTCAGCAGTGGTCAACTGCCCCCACACGTCACACACCTCCAGGGCTTTCCCAGTTTTTCTTTGTTTGTTTAGTAAATCAAGAAATGTATATATTGCATCATTTTCTGTGAATTCCCAGCTTCCATTTTTTAAAAGTAAGTCTCTATCCCCTTTTGTTGTGGAGATACATGTAGAAATTCATATCTCTGCAAAAAAAAGAAGTTAGAGACTTACTTTTAAAAAGTGACAACTGGGAATTCACAGAAAATGGTACATATATTGTTATAATATCATCTGATACAGCATATTCATTTGCTGATTTAAAAAAAAAACAACAACACAGAAAAAGCCCACTAATGGTGGCAGAGAAGAGCTACTATCAGGCTTGTAACCAGGATTTTTAAAGTCAGGGGGCATTTAAATTTCTTAGGGGGCACTGGCTAATCAAATTAATCCAGGGGAGAAGGCTGTGATGCCCTGGGCTGGATGGGAAGTCAGGGGGCCTTGCCAGCAAGTCGGGGGGCCTAGCCCCGAGATGCCCCCTGTAGCTACAGGTCTGGCTACTATAGGGACAGGAACAAGGAGAATGGCTGCTATGTGGGCAGGACTTGGAAACAGGGGCTTTCTCACCCATATAACAGCTACCTAGGCTTTGCATCAAAGTATGTTTGTGAAAGATCCATCAGAATCTGGGGAAACCTTGTGAGGTTCATGAATACACCATGGTGTTGTCAGGAAGTGGTGAACCCCCTGATTCCCCAGCAGTAAGGAATCTGGGGCAAATAACCTTTGTGGAAAATGGCCTTAGTCTAATTACAATATTGAGGAATTCCTTCTTTCTTTGTAATTGATGCCTGTTAGTCTCTCTTCATTTGTTTCAGCAGTACTAAATTATATTTTTCATTTTGTCCTGCTGTATTTTTTACCACTGTCAAAGATTAAAAAGTGCAGTGCTTCTCCCTAGCTTCTCTCTTTTTTGATAATGAGCTTAGCATACATAATTTTTTCACTGAATTTTCTCCCTCTCAGAATCAGCACTGGTTGCACTCACAGCACTGTTCTTTGGCTTGTTTTCCCATTTCAAAATAATCTCTAATTTGATCTTCTAAATTCGCATTGTTCATTTAATGAGTTCTTCATATTGCTGGATGGTCAAACTGTGCTTTAAATTTTTTTAAATGAAATAATATACTTCTTGTCTGTCATTCTATACAACAGTTATCTTCTGATGTCAACTGAAATTTCCTCAGTTTGATTCCCTATCCTAGCATTTATGCATCAGCAGTCTCAGATTACCCTGTTGCAGGAGTGTCCAGGCTTTGGGGTATTTTTAAAAAAATACTGAATTTCACATATTCCCCCTATTCTGGCCCATGTTTGTCACTGTACACCCTGCAATAACTACTTTTGGCTTCTATATTCTCTAAGAATGGAACTTCCCTGACCATAACTTGGAATAAGAGTTATTTGAGCTATTTTCCCTAATAAATAGGAAAATTATCTGGGTTTAGTTTGAAGTCTAGCAGACGACATCATAGTGAGGAAACAGGGTTAAAATCTCTCAATAATTCCTTCCTGAATACTCCAGGCCTTCATTTCTCCTTCAACTTCTCACCGAATCACCAAATCCTCACTGCCATGACCTTCTCTGCAACAGCCAGATAGGTAAGTGACAATCATGGAAAGGAGAGAGGAGATATGCTATGCTTCACATTGTAATCTGAACCAGAAAAGAACTTTTTGGTCATAATGATCATTCTGGATTAGGAATTAACTTTGCAAATCACTCAGGCACATATTTCAAATTATGAAAATATGAAGTTCAGCAACATTAGCACCTCTGTGTCTGTGGATGAAAGTACAGGTAACATCTTCAGAACAATGAGGCCAATTTGGAATCCCCTTTATGGCATTTTTCCCAACTATACATTTCCTGTCTAGAAGTGAGAAAAAAAATCATGTAAACTATCAGTGACTGGGAGTGGATTAGGGTTGCCACTGAGTTTGGAAATTCCTGGAGATTTGTAGGTTGAGCCTGAGGGTGGCAGGATTAGGGGAAAGGAGTGATCTCTTTAGGAGTCACCTAGCTAGCTTACCCATGATGTCATCAAGAACCTCATTCCAATCTCCTGAGTAATTTTGTGCTTTCCATGCTTTTTTAAGTAAAAACCCATGTGAAAAACTTTTTTCTAAAGGTAGAAGCATGAAATCTCTAAGAGTTGAATCATTGTTCTGTTCTCGTTTACGTACCTGAGTTGGAATAGATTTGCCTTATTGCATTCGAACATCTTCTGTCCATGCAAAGTGTCAAGTGTTCCATTCTGCTCTATCTGCTGATTGTTAGAGTTTCTTTGAAGAGTTTCATCAGTATGCACATTTTCTCGTTAGGCAAACCACTATATTCCTTCTTAGATCACTAAGCTATTGCTTTCTCTGGAATGTATTGGCTGGAGTGCATTTGCATGGCACTCTGATGGATAGAATTTGGCCCATTTAAACTACAAGAACAATTCATATAATTGATTTGCAGTTTGACAGAAGGTCACTTATAGGAGACATTGATTACCTGTTTTCATTTGCAGTCCATGCATCTCTAAAGATGCATTCTTGAAAGTCTTTTCCCACATAAAACAATTTTAAAAGATCTTTTAGGGAAATTTTTGTAGCAAGAACTCCTTTGCATATTACATGACACACCCCTAATATAGCCAATCCTCCAAGAGCTTACAGTAGCCCATGTAAGAAGAGCTCTGTAAGCTCTTGGAGGATTGGCTACATTAGGCGGGTGTCACCTAATAAGCAAAGGAGTTCCTGTTACAGAAAGAGCCCTGATTCTGCACAAAAAAACCTAATGCTATTATCTCATATAATTTCCCCTTAACTGAAAATGCTTATTGTATGTATGTAACAGCATGGGGTTTTTTTTCCAAATTTTATGGCAGCAACTGTGATGAAAATGAGAGACACAAGCATTTGGGATAAACTTGGTGTTATTAGTGGCAGATGTAAATCAGTGATAACCTTTCCCTAGCTTTTGAGTTTGGGCTTCAGGCCAACAGAAGAAGGAGGAGGAGGAGTTTGGATTTATACCTTGCCCTTCACTACCCAAAGGAGTCTCAGAGCAGTTTACAAACTCCTTTCCCTTCCCTCTCCACAACAGACACCCTGTGAGGTAGGTGGAGCTGAGAGAGCTCTGAGAGAACTGCTCTTGAGAAAACAACTCTGAGAGAACTTGTGACTGACACACCAGCAGCTGCCTGTGGAGGAGTGTGGCATCAAACCCGGTTCTCCCAGATTAGAGTCCACACACTTAACTATTACACCAAGCTGGCACTACACCAAACTGGCTCTCAACAAACAGCCTAGAACAACAACCAACGTTTTGGGTAAACCCACTCTTGACCAATTCTTCTTTTGGCTTTGTTTAGTCTAGCTTCCACATAAAATAGTGCCAAGAGTATTAAGCCTCATATCTCTCCCCTCATATGATGCTACAGCAGCTAAGGGTTTTGGTTGATGTTGCTACCAAGGGTTTCCCCGTCCCGCAACCACCTGTCTGCTCCGGTCAATGATGGGCTGGGTCATGAACAGATCTTCACCCTTAGATGCCTCAAGGTACTCACCAGTTTCCCTGCTTATACTTTAACAACCCATTCTAGTTTTGGCCTAGCTAATCTAAACCAGACTAAATTATTTACAATCTAACTTTGGGAAAATGTAGACCAAGCAAAAATAAAAGCCACATCGCCTTGCAAATCCTTAAAAAAAAAAAAAAAAAGATTTGAAAGGTTTCTGCTCCATGGTGACCCTTAATGGTGACCATTAATAAATTATGATCAGCTACACTAATCAGCTTCTCATCATTCATTCCAAAGGGAACTACCAGAAAATTATACCAAACTTGATATACTTGAATTGTCTTGTAAGTATGGAATTTATTGCTGTAGTTTCACAGGGCATCTGTGTTGGTCTGTAGTAAAAGAACTAGATTTGAGTCCAGTGGCACCTTAGAGACCAACAAGATTTCCACAGTAAAAACTTTCAAGAGTCAAAGCTACCTTTGTCAGTTTATTGGCACAGACTTCCTTTAAAATATTTCCTCTGATTTCCTCTAAAGAAACTGCAGAGTTCTTTCATGGATCTTTGTAACTATATTCAAATTTATATTTAGAAATCATTGTTTCATTACACATCAATATCATTATTATAAATAGAAATAATTTTTAAATTATACTAAAGTTGATACTATGGACATTCTTTTTTTTACATCAGAAGTAGTTCTTTAATATCACATGACTTATTTTTTTCTATAAATTAATTCACAGGGAAATGATCCATCTACCACATATGCCCTTAGATAGTATAGACATACCATGATTGATAGTTTTTTGAATGAATAACTTATATTGCATCTGTCTTCATCTTATGTTATCATTTGTCATTGTCTATGAACTCAAGGAAGATCCAGGTAGCTAAAAATGTGCTGTGTCAATTAAATATTGATTCATTTGTAATGTGTTACTGAGTTTTTTCATTAGACAAAAAGTTGTAGTTCAGACTGGGTTAGACTGTGAAATCCTATGCACACATATGCCCTGATAAACCCTACTGAGGCCAGTCAGACTTGAATCCAATTAAACCTGAATTCTCTCTCATGGATTACTGCCTTGACATGGTGAGGGGGCTTGCGTGGTCCGATGAGGTTGTGGGCTATGCTATGGAGGGCCACCCAGGATGGACAGGCCACAGCAGAGAACTCAGACAAAATGTGATCCACTGGAGGAGGAAATGGCAACCCATTCCAGTATCTTTGCCAAGGAAACCCCACAGATAGTAACAAAACTGGAAGAGGAGCCTCTCAGGTTGGAAGGTGTCCAATATGCTCCTGGGGAAGAGCAGAGGGCAAGTACAAGTAACCCCAGAAAGAGTGAAGTGGCAGGGCCAAAGCTAAAAGGATGCTCAGTTGTGGACGTGTCTGATGGTGAAAGGAAAGTCTGATGCTGAAAATAACACTACTGCATATGAGCCTGGAATGTAAGAACTATGAATCAAGGTAAGCTTGATGGGGTAAAAAATGAAATGGTAAGACTGAACATCGACATCTTGGGAATCAGAGAACTAAAGTAGACAGGAATGGGTGAATTTAACTCAGAAGACCATTACATCTACTACTGTGGCCAAGAATCCTGTAGAAAAAATGATGTGGCCTTTCTAGTCAACAAGAGAGTGTGAAAGGCAGTAATGTGATGCAATCTCAAACATGACAGAATTTCTCGGTCCGAATCCAAGGAAAACCATTGAGCATCACAGTAATCCAAGTCTATACCCCAACCACTGACACAGAAGAGGCTGAAGTGGACCGGTTCTATGAAGACCTACACCACCTCCTAGAACTAACACCCAAAAAAAGATGTCCTCATCATCATAGGGGACTGGAATGCTAAAGTAGGAAGTCAAAAGGTAACTGGAATAACAGACAAGTTTGGCCTTGGAGAACAAAATGAAGCAGGGCAAAAGCTAACAGAGTTTTGTCAAGAGAACATGCTGGTCATAGCGAACACCCTCTTCCAACAACCTAAGAGGTGACTCTACACATGGACATCACCTGATGGGCAACACCAAAATCAGATTGATTGTATCATTTGTAGTCAAAGATGGCAAAGCTCTATACAGTCAGTAAAAACCTGGAGCTGTCTGTGGCTCAGATCATGAGTTATTCATTGCAAAATTCAGACTTAAACTGAAGAAAGTTGGGAAAACCACTAGGCCATTCAGGTTTGACTTAGATCACATCCCTTATGAATATACAATGGAGCTGAAGAATAGGTTTAAGGGACTAGATTTGATAGACAGAGTGCCTGAAGAACTATGGATGAAGGTTCATGACATTGTACAGGAGGCAGCAATCAGCACCATCCCAAAGAAAAAGAAATACAAGAAAGCAAATGGCTTTCTGATGAGGCTTTACAAATAGCAGAGGAAAGGAAAGTAAAAGGCAAAGGTGAAGAGGAAAGATTTACCAACTGAATGCAGATTTCCAGAGAACAGCAAGGAGACTTTCCTGAATGAACAATGCAAAGTGATAGAGGAAAACAATAGGATGGGAAAGACTAGAGATCTCTTCAAGAAAATTGGAGAAATCAAGGGAATGTCCCATGCAAAGCTGGCCATGATAAAGGACAAAAATGGTAGAGACCTAACAGAAGCAGAAGAGATTAGGAAAAGATGGCAAGAATACACAGAAGAACTATACAAGAAGGACCTCAATGTCCTTGGCAACCACGATGGTATAATCACTGACCTCGAGCCAGACATCCTAGAGTGTGAAGTCAAATGGGCCTTAGAAAGCATTACTAACAACAAAGCTAGTGGAGGTGATGGTATCTCAGATGAGCTATTCAAAGTCTTAAAAGATGATGCTGTTAAAGTGCTGCACTCCATAGGACAGCAAATTTGGAAAATGCAACAGTGGCCACAGGACTGGAAAAGGTCAGTTTGCATTCCAATCCCAAAGAAGGGCAATGCTGAAGAATGTTCAACCTATTGCACAATTGTACTCCTTTCACACGCTAGCAAAGTCATGCTCCAGATCCTACAAGCTAGGCTTCAGCAGTATGCTGATAGAGAACTGCCAAAAGTACAAGCTGAGTTTTGAAGAGGTAGAGGAACTAGAGATCATTTGCTGGATTATGGAGAAAGCAAGAGAGTACCAGAAAATCATCTACTTCTGCTTCATTGAGTATGCTAAAGCCTTTGATTGTGTGGATCACAACCATCTATGGCAAGTCCTTAAAGAGATGGGAGTATCAGACCACCTCACATGTCCCTTGAGAAACCTGTATAAGGGTCAAGAAGTTAATGCTGCAATGTTAAAATGTATCAAAAGGTCTGACACCGTGCTACTTAAGAGGATTACTCCTGAGGAAGACTATTGAAATGAGTGTTTAATGCTGCAATGTTAAAATGTATCAAAAGGCTGACACCTTGCTACTTAAGAGTATTACTCCTGAGAAAGACTATTGAAATGAGTATATAACCGGGTGCTCATTGAGAATATTAGAGTTGTTTTGAATATGTTTAAGTTTCCAAAGTTTTGTCTTGAATATGTTAGAATTTCTAAAGTTTTTATAGATATACATAATTGTCATTAAATGTCCAATTTCATCACAGTGGTTCTTTGTTTTGATATATTATCTGCCACTGTGCCCCCTCCTTTGATTCTAAGGGTCAAGAAGTGACAGAACCAGATATGGAACAACTGTCACCTTGCTTATTTAATTTATATGCAGAGTACATCATGCAAAATGCTGGCCTGGATGAATCACAAGCTGGAGTTAAGATTGCTGGGGCAAAGATCAATAACCTCAGATATGCAGATGATACCACTCTGATGGCAGAAAGTGAAGAGGACCTAAAGAGCCTCTGGCTCAGAGTGAAAGAGGAAGTGCAAAAGTGGGCTTGAAACTCAATATCAAAAAACCTAAGATCATGGCATCCGGCCCCATCACTCCTTGGCAAATAGAAGGGGAAGTCATGGAAGAACATAAGAACATAAGAACATAAGAGAAGCCAATGTTGAATCAGGCCAATGGCCCATCTAGTCCAACACTCTGTCACACAGCAGCCAAAATATATCAGCTGCCATCAGGAGGTCCATCAGTGGGGCCAGGACACTAGAAGCCCTCCTACTGCTGCCCCCTCCAGCATCAAGGACCAAGTGCAATGATAGACTTCATGTTCCTGAGATCCAAGATGACTGCAGACGGTGACTGCAGCAGCCATGAAATTAAAAGATGCCTGCTCCTTGGGAGGAAAGCATTGGCAAACCTAGATAGCATAATAAAAAGTAGAGACATCACTCTGCCAACAAAAGTCCGTATGGTCAAAGCAATGGTATTCCCAGTAGTAATGTATGGCTGTGGGAGTTGGACCATAAGGAAGGCCGAGAGCCAAAGAATAGATGCTTTGAAATTATGGTGCTAGAGATGACTCTTAAGCGTCCCTTGGACTGCAAGGAGATCAAATCAGTCAATCCTAAAAGAAATCAACCCTGACCGTTCCCTGGAAGGCCAGATACTGAAGCTGAAGCTGAAATACTTTGGCCACCCAATGAGAAGGGAGCACTCACTGGAGAAGACCCTGATGCTGGGAAAGATTGAAGGTCAAAGAAGAAGGGGGTGGCAAAGGATGAGATGGTTAGATAGTGTTATTGATGTAATGAACATGAAATTAAGCAAACTCCAGAGCACGATGGAAGACAGGAGATCCTTGCATGATGTGGTCCATGGGGTCACAAAGAGTTGGACTCGACTGTGTGACTGAATAACAACAAACCTAAATAGGATTACACTGTGAAATGTCTAACCAGTAGAGTTTTATCTGAAAAATATCAGATATTGCCCAAACTTGGTACCTGAGATTCTGGTATCTGGAACTGAATATGAGACTGTGCATGGAAGCATATTTTCTACTACTGAGCAATGAGCCTCTTATTAGTACTCTAATTTTCAAGCATAACTTTGTAAACAGAGCAGTTGTACACATAAACACACACGAAGCTGCTTATACTGAATCAGACCCTCAGTCCATCAAGGTCATTATTGTCTACTCAGGCAGAGATCTTCCTTTTATGTGGAGATGTCAGAGATTGAACCTGGGACCTTCTGCAAGTAAAGCAGAGGTGCTTCCACTGAGCCACAGCCCCTCCACCAAAGGGGATAGTCATCAGGCTCATATTTGCATAGCCGATTTATTTGGTAGTGGCTTCAGGCTCAATGTCTTTTATTAACCTCTTTTTTTTCCCTTTTACAGAGTTGCCATTTATTAGTTAAGTACTGATCCTTAAGGTAATAAACTAAAAGGAGATTTAATGCAAGGTAAAAATATTTTGACAGAGGCTGTGAAAATAAGGACTTTCATTATGCAGTCCAATCAAGAGCACCCAGTTTGGAATTCATTGCTTTAATTTTCCAGGCTCTCTACGAATATGCAACATTCTGAGAAAGCAGGAAGGAAGAAGAAGCAAAACAGATGGATGGAAAGTTGAATGTTTTGTGAAAGGCAACAGTATTCAGATATTTGTTTATTCAAATTTCTTTTTTAGCAATGGAATCTCTGTTTATACAAAGAGCAGTAATATAATTTTGTTTCACTAAAAAATGGAGTTAACTGACAGAATCCTTTTCCTGGGGTATGGTGTTATGTCAAAGATCAGCAAGATATTGCATTGCATTATAATCAATATTATATTATACTATTGAAAGAAAGAAAGAAAGAAAGAAAGAAAGAAAGAAAGAAAGAAAGAAAGAAAGAAAGAAAGAAAGAAAGAAAGAAAGAAAGAAAGAAAGAAAGAAAGAAAGAAAGAAAGAAAGGGAGGGAGGGAGGGAGGGAGGGAGGGAGGGAGGAGGAAGGAAGGAAGGAAGGAAGGAAGGAAGGAAGGAAGGAAGGAAGGAAGGAAGGAAGGAAGGAAGGAAGGAAGGAAGGAAGGAAGGAAGGAAGGAAGGAAGGAAGGAAGGAAGGAAGGAAGGAAGAAAGAAAGAAAGAAAGAAAGAAAGAAAGAAAGAAAGAAAGAAAGAAAGAAAGAAAGAAAGATATAGGGGATGTATAGCCCTACTTGGTGAGAATACGTATGTGAGGTTTGAATGTGTTAGCATATGTAATGGGATAAGAAATCATATCCCTGTTAAGTCCTGGTGGAGTATTTGTTCCAAATATTGTAATAACTTGTAATTCAGCTATTTCCCTTTCCATTCTATTCTTGAAGTTTCTTCGTAATAAACTCGGTTTCCCAGCCGTCGGCACTCAGGCCGTTCGGCTGGGGGACCGCCTTTGCCGCCCAGGAAGGAGAGGAGGCAGTTGGATGCATCGTCATGCATCCGGGGCTAAAGGGGCAGAGCCTGAGCTTATTAGGCAGCTCGTGGCTCCAGTCCTTCACTCTTTGCCCCGCGCTCGGACTGGAGGGAGCTCTCTGAGCTCCGTCTCTGGTGACTGCTGCGATTTCGGCTGTTTGTGGCCCAGATCGAGCAGCGAGGGTGCGGAAGGACAGCAGCGCGCGCTTCAGTGAATAAGGAGGGCTGAGGATCGGCGGAGCAGCGCGTGCAGCAGAAAACGGGGGAAGGCATCCAGGCGGAGCAGCACGTGCCGCGGCGAACGGGGGAAGGGCTGAGGAGGCTTCGTGTTCCAGCGGAGCACCCCCCCTTTTTTCCCTTACATGCTGGCTTCTTTGGAGCTGGGTTGCTGGTTTTTGGGGCTTGGTTGGTGAGGCCGGCCCCTGGGGGTGGTAGGCCTGTTCAGGCCTTGGATTGTTAACGGGGGCTGGGTTCTCTTGGCAATTGTACCCCCCCCCAATTTTGCCCGGTTTCCTAGTGAAGAAGTTGATTATTCTGCCCCAGTTTCTGTTCAATTTCCCCACCAAAAAATTTCAATAAATAGGAAGTCTCCACAGTGGCCCTGGCTGTTGGGGGTGACGATATTGGATAAGTGGCCAGTCGGGTACTTACCTCGGCTCTGGGCGGCTCAGCAGTTGCCAGCACTCCACAGATAGTTGTGGTTGGCGGCCATTTTGTGGATTGGCGGCCATTTTGTGGGGTTTGGCGGCCATTTTAGGTCTGTAATCACCCGGTACACAGGAGTCACAGTGGAATTTGGCGGTTTTTGTACTAACGGCAGCCATTTGGCGGGGCTGGGTGCCCCCCCCCAATTTTCCTTTCCCTCCCAGGTTTGGTGTGTTGGTTCAGTGTGCAGACTGCATTTTAGGTGGCCTGGGTGGATTTTTTTTTTTTCCAATTCACTTGCTCCTGGGTGGTGACTCTGTGCCCCTGGTATTTTGCCCGGCTGTTTTATAAGGAGGGCAGTTTGGTGCGAGATTTTTAGCACATTGGACAACAGGTGTTTTTTGGGCGAAGAGTGTGGAGTTTTTTGAGCCGTTTTGATACCCTTGGGCAAGAGTGGGGTATAACCCAGTTCTCTCCATTTGTGCCTTCCTTAATTATGGCACCTAAAAAAGGCACTGGTCGTTCAAAAGGTAAGCAGCCGGCTCCTAAGGCTCCTCCAAAGCGGCCAGCCCCCACCCTCTCTTCCTCGGATGAGGAGGGGGATAATGAGGTGCAGCAGGCCATATTGGCTCGCCTGATGGCAGTAGAGCAGGCTTCTGGGTTGGCAGCCCCCCGCCCTCCTTTAGTGCCCGAGCAGGTCGGGCGGAAAGAAACTCGTGCGTCGGCTAGCAAACGTTTCCAGGCCGAGGTGTTGACCCGTCTTTCTCTCCTTGAGGGTAGGATTTCTGCAGGTGCTGGGTCTGGCACTGGAGCTGTGGGCAGTCAGGAGGGTGCTACGGCGGGCCCTTCTGGTGAAGGGCCTTCTTCAGGAACAGACATGCCGGGCTTGACAGCCATTCCAGAAAACACCGCAGTGGGTAAGTCAGCTTCGGGTTCTCCTCCTGGGGTGGCATGGCCCTGGGGGCAATTTGGGCCCCCGATCACCCCAAGTCAAGGTTCCGCTCCTGCTTTGCATAATCAGGGCATGGGACCACATTGGGGTGCACAGCCTGTTCAATTGCCTATGCAATGGCCTTCGGGGACATGGTATGGCCCGCCGCCAGGGGGACCGGGCCAGAGTTTGGGCTCCACATCGTATGGGAGTGCATCCTATGCTGCCACGCCTGCCACTGAGTTGCCTTTTGGAGACGTGGCTCTGCCTTTAGGTGACCATTTGTTGCCGGCCACCAGAGAGAAGATTTATAGAGGGGAATATGTTGATTTCTTTTCCCTTCTTTTTCGAGAGTTGGAAAAGAAAGACAAAAACGATTTGGACGATAAGGACAGAGAAAAGCTTCGAAAAATGAGAGTAGATCGGACTTGGGCTAATTGGGTGGCTGGTTTTATAGTTTATGCCGGAGTGCTGGCAAGGGCGCAGCCTTGGTGAGCTGCAGCTTTATTTCAGTATTTTGACATTATATACAAAGGGTATACAGGTTTCACTGGACCGGCATGGCTCCAGTATGATGAGGAATTCCGCATGCGGGCAGCTATGAATCCTTCACTGCGGTGGGACCAGGTACACCCCCATCTGTGGTTACAGATCATGTCCCTGGCTCGGCCTGACGTAGGTGAACAGTCACACAGTGGACACATAGTGCAGCACTTGCCTGTGTCACCTACCACCCGCGGTGCCGCGGGTCAGGCGGTTCAACCCCGCCAGTTATGTTGGGAGTTTGGATCGCAAGGTGTTTGCAGCCGGAAGGCTTGCCAATATAGGCACGAGTGCCCTCTGTGCAGTGGACCGCACCCTTTTTCAGCTTGCTTTCGGGGAAAATCCCGGAGGGGACGTAAGCGATTTGAACCGGGGGTTCCGGAGCAGCTGCTGGTAAAGGGCCCCAGTCCCATAAAACTGAAAGTGCTTGAGGATTGGTTAAGCCGATACCCCAGGCGGGATGATAGTTTTTATCTGTTAAACGGTTTTCGGTTTGGTTTTCGTATTACCTGCCAAGGCCCTAGGGTTTCATTTATTTCACCTAATTTAGCATCCATCAAGGGTTTGGAGCACGTGGTTAGGCACAAGATTGAGAAGGAGAGGATGGAGGGAAGAGTGCTGGGCCCGTTTCCTTCTCCGCCAGTGGCGAACTTGAGGGTCTCCCCGTTGGGCATTGTTCCAAAAAGGCCCCTGGTGAGTATCAGTTGATACACCATCTGTCTTATCCCCGTGGGGCATCAGTTAATGATGCCATTCCAGAGTTTTTGTGCTCTGTGCGGTACACCTCCTTCGACCATGCGGTCAAGGTGGTTCGCCACTGTGGGGTAGGCGCTGAGATGGCCAAATGTGACATAAAGTCGGCATTTCGACTCCTTCCGGTTCACCCTAGCGACTTTGAGTTGTTGGGGTTTTCCTTTGAGGGGCAGTTTTACATGGACAGGGCATTGCCTATGGGCTGCTCTGTTTCGTGTGCAGCATTTGAACGTTTTAGCACATTTTTAGAATGGGCCCTTTGCTGCCGCTCGGGGATTACCACGGTGGTTCATTATTTGGACGATTTTTTATTTGTGGCACCTGTGGGCTCTGACCAATGTCGGGTGCTATTGCAGAATTTTTGGAGCTAACTGAGGAGCTGGGTGTTCCTTTGGCTCATGAAAAAACTGAGGGTCCTTCGCAGGTCCTGACCTTTTTGGGCATTGAGTTGGATTCCCTGGCTCAGGCTTCTCGGTTGCCTCCAACTAGGGTCACTGAGTTGCGGGAGAGGTTAGCCATTTTATTGGTGCGCAGGAAGGCCACACTTCGTGAGTTTCAGCAGCTAGTGGGGCACCTCAACTTTGCCTGCAAGGTGGTCGCCCCTGGGCGGGCTTTCTTGCGCAGGTTGTGTGATGCTTTGAAGGGTCTTCAGTTGCCACATCATAGGGCTAGGGTTACAGCTGGTATGAAGGCCGACCTCAGAGTGTGGCTGGAGTTCCTAGACTCTTTTAATGGAGTCTCTTTCTGGAGGACTGAGCTACAGTTGGGGGCCGGCCTCCAGATTTGTTCTGATGCGGCAGGGTCCCTGGGTTTTGGTGTTTATTTTCAGGGGCACTGGTGTGCGGAGGAATGGCCAGTAGAGTGGGTGCGAGATGGTATTTCCAGGGACCTCACCTTTCTGGAATTTTTTCCCATTCTAGTGGCGGTGTGGTTGTGGGGAGACACACTGGCTAATCACACAGTGCATTTTTGGTGTGATAATTTGGCTGTTGTCCAGATTATCAACTCCCTCACATTCAGATCGCCTCGAGTAATGGACTTAGTATGAGCATTCACACTGCGCTGCCTTCATCTTAATATTCTGTTTTTTGCCCGACATGTTCCGGGGATCGACAATGGGGTGGCTGACGCTCTTTCTCGTAAACAGATGGGGAGGTTTCGTCAGCTGGCCCCGGAAGCCGACCTGCATCCGGCGCTCATGCCAATGGAGCTGTGGCAGGTTGGAAGGCGGAAGTGAACAGGGCAATTGGACTGGCTGTTGCGCCAGGAACGAGGCGGGCGTATGACCGTGCGGTTTACCGTTTTTCCCAGTTTAGAAAGGAGGTAGGGTATCCTGACCTGTGGCCAGTACCAGTGGATCATTTACTACACTTCTGTGTAGTTTCCTGAGGTAAGGGGCTGGCGGTTAGCTCAATTAAGGGATTGCTATCAGCTATTGCCTTTGTTAGCAAAACAAGAGGGCTATCGGATGTCATTGGTGATTTTAGGATCCGTAGGATGCTTGAAGGGCGGTTACGGGAAGCCGGGGCCCGCCAGGATGACAGGCAGCCTATTTCTCCTGCTGTGCTACGAGGTTTGCAGGCCGTTTGGGGAGACATTTGTACATCAGGGTATGAGGCCTGCCTTTTTCATGCGGCTTCACTAATTGCCTTTTTTGGAGCATTCCGCATTGGTGAACTTGTTGTGCAATCAAAGTCAGACAGGTCAGGCCACGCTTTTGAGATTCGGGATGTTCATTTGTATGGTGATCGGGTGCAGCTCACCTTGAGGCAGTCTAAAACGGATCAACGTGGATGAGGTATGGTCGTCTCCATTGGTGTGTGCGCAGAGAAGGAGTTGTGCCCAGTGTCCGCATTGGCGGCTTATCTGGCTGTTCGAGGGTTAGGGGCAGGTATTTTGTTTAGGCACCAGGATGAGAGCCCCTTAACAAGACATCAATTTTGGACAGTTACTTCTAAGGCCCTGGCTAGGATCGGTTTAGCAGGGGTGCGATTTTGTTCCCATTCTTTTAGGATTGGGGCAGCGTCCACGGCGGCGGCTATGGGATATCGGCCTAGGGAGATACAGCGTGTAGGCAGGTGGAAGTCCTCAGCTTACAAGGCCTATGTTCGCCCCGTGGCAACTTTGTAATTGTATCCCGGATATTTTATTTGGTTCTGTATTCCATTGTTCTCTTGTTGCAGGTCCTGTTGGCTGGCTGGAACGGAAGAGGGTCCTCATCTGCGGGCATAGTTATGTTTTTTGGGCCGCGCATCGAGCAAAGAGGTCGCCCATTGGCTCGCAGCTGGGGCTCAGCCAACGGGCCTTGGTGGAATGGCTTGGTCGACGTGGTTTGCAGTGGCCTGGTTTGTTGCACTTGTTGTTTGAGGAGAGGGTTGGGTCTCCTCCGCATATTTTGGTTCTTCATGTAGGGGGCAACGATTTGGGCTTTATGAAAGGATAGGCCTTGATTATTCAGGCTCAAGTTGATTTTCGCGAAATTCAGCAGCGATGGCCTGAAACCTTAATTGTATGGTCGGCCATGACGCCACGGCTGGTTTGGCGTGGGACCTGCAACCCATTGGCCATCGATAAAGCACGTCGAAAAGCCAATCGGGAAATCCGTATTGCTCTTGAAAAGGGCCTTGGCCGGTATTTGCCTCACCCGAGCATACATGCGGGTGATCGTAGCTTGTATAGAAGTGATGGTGTGCATCTGTCAGAGGCCGGGATGGACCTCTTTTTGAATGATTTACGGCAAGGGCTTTCTGATGCATTGCGTCTTTAGTGGGGTAAAGGCCTAAGCTCAGGCTTGACCTTTTCAGTGGCAGGAATTCGTTCCATACAGATTGCGGCACGGTGAGCACCGGGTATAACCCCTTTGGGGGACATAGGGATCTTGCCAGTACAGTCCTTGGGCCATGCGACCCGGGATGGGGAAAGCAGATCGCCTACGGCATTGCAGGGATTTGCCTCCCTTTGAGCCTTGCGGCTTGGGGGCGGTTTCCCGGCAATTGGCTGATTACCAGGCTGACTGGACGCGAGCCATACGTACTTGGCTGTCGTCTGGGGCCGGGTGGCTCGCCCTAGTATAATGGCGAGGGAGGGGTCCTTTGACCCCTGGCCTCGGCCATGCTGCAATCTGTCTGCCCTTGCCGTTGGTTATTGTTCAGTTTAATAAAAGTGGCCCATTAATACCCAATTGTTGTCTGTCTCCTTATTCCGGCTTGGGGGGCAAACAGCTATTTTGAGTACCTTGGAAAGCTGAAGTGCTCCTCTACAAATTTCTCAGTCCCATGATTCCTGATGTCAGATTGTGCCCATTTATCCTTTGATGTAGGGTTTGTCCTGTCCGTCCTATGTAGAGAGCCGAAGGGCAATGCTGGCATTTAATGGCATATTCAGTGTTAGAAGACGAGCAAGTGAATGCACCTGAGATGGTAATAGTTGGTGTTATTAGGTCCAGTGGCTGTGTTGGCAGGGTGTGTGTGGCAGCAAAGTTGGCATTTGGCTTTGTTGCAAGCTTTGGTACCAATGTCCATGTTCAAATTAGATGTTGCATTATTGTGGGTGAGAAGTTATTTGAGATTGGGGGGAGTTGTCTGTGCACAAGAAAAGGTTTACCTCCCGGTATTTGTGAAAGAGAATTGTAATTGTGCAGTAGAGGCTGTAAGTCATTGTTGATATGTTGAACAGCTTTGAAAGTTATATGTGACCACAACGGGTGTTCTGTTATTATCTTCCAGGAAACAAAATGTTATTACTGCTCTCAACAATTAAGAATGTAATTAAATATGTACTGCAATTTGGAGTAGTAGATTTAAATGTAGTTCTCCATTTTGGGGACAAGGAAAATACTTTGCACAGCCAAAATGCTGTAAATGTCACCTCCATGCTAGAAAGGAGATGGATGGGTGTCTAAGACCAGGAGTCTCACAAATTAGGACACAGCAATCTCCATTTCTAACATATTTATTACCTATGTTGCCCCCCCCCAGTTGAAAACTGAAATAGATAATAACCAGAAACCAAGCTTGTCATTCTTTCAATCTGTTTTTTTAAATATTTTCACTATTTTACATGCTAATTTAACAAGCCACCCCTATATATATACAACTATGATATGTAACTCCATTTTATCATCTGACAAAGTGTGCATGCACATGAAAACTCACATCTTGAATAAAAAGGTGCCATTCGACTATAACTTTGATGAACTGAGGTAGTATAAGATGGTGTCCCAAAAGTACAGAAAGTTCCTTATAGGGGCAGTGCTTCACAAAACCTATTGCTGGCTCAGCTAGCACAGAGGATTGCTAATTACCCTGGCATAACTGCCCATGGGGCATCAGGTACCAAGCACTAAAAAGACTTGTAAAATGCTTCACTACTTGCTCCCTCTGGAAACAATGACAGAGGAGTCACTCAGGCAGAAAGTTAAGTGCTGCCCCAGAGCACAGCCACATCTTCTGTCATGATTGCACTGAACCATGTGCCTAAAATGCCCACCCCAGTGTAGGTGCATCAGTACTCCCTGCTCAATCACTACTTGGTCCACCCCTCACAATCTGCTACTTGACCACCTCGATGGCACTGCGAAGCATTCATCAAGGCATCAGAATGCCTGAATCTACAACCTGGCTTCTTGATGCAGTAACGGCCACCAGTCTTGATGGTGTTGTGTTTCCAGATGAAAGATGCCCATCAAGGTCCCCTTGTTATTTCTACCCAGGCTTCATCCTGCAGCACTGCCACCTAGTCCAGATACCAGGATTGCTACGATGGCCACTAAAGAAGAGACATATTAGTTGTTGCCCATTTATATATTTGCACACAGAGCCATGCTGGCTGACCGGTTCCAAAAGGCAAAAAGTTGACACACAGCTCTCAACCAGGCTTCTATTCTTGGTACCAATTCAGTTATATCACACACATCCTCCCTGACTGATAGGAAGTGAATAGAAAGCCTCCTGGGTGGTGGGCAGTGTGCCAAACTGTCTTTCACTGGATTGTCTTTGGCTCTATGCCCCATAAATTCAAAAATACACCTACAAATCACATTTTGCCAACACCAAGACAGTTCTTCCACTACCTTAAAAGAAAAAAAAAAGTTTCTGTGACAGAGGTGAAATTTGAACCAGGATCCTAGTCCAAACACAAACTGCTGTGCCTCACTGACTCTAGCACCTGCTGATGCTGCTGAGACCTATTTTTCTCTGAATACCACCCTACTTTGACCTTTAATTTGTTTATTACAAACAGTACATCCATGTTGTCCTTTAAACCAAATTAGACCACTAATACATAAAGATGAGTGTGGCAGACAGTAAATGGTTAATACTGTAATCCGGTCTGAGAACCTTGAGTGACAGGGGATTCAAATAGAATTCTTCAGTTGAGAGTGTCAATAAGGAGTTGGGAGTTGACAGTTAACAATGAGAAAGTGAAGCAGACAGTGGGAGGATCAAGAAGGATTCCGAGGTAGGGGAGTGGGGTATGTAGCCCATCCCTATTAAGTCTGAGATAAATAGCTCCTAGAAGATGAGGGTGACCCCTAGGCTGTAGATAAGGAAGGAGACTGGAATTTGTGTGAATGTTTTTGCTTTCACCAAGTTTAGACCAAGAAACCTGTGCTTGTTTATATATGCTGGGTGCCGAGAAATCTCTCTCCTCAAGTTTAAAAGACCCATCTGAATAACAGAAACAGTTACTTTTTTTGGTGACAGATTATCCAGTGTTTATTTTTATACAAAGTTACCTCATTCCTGTTGCCTGTTCACCTTGTAAGTCCTAATCCTGATTCCTACCTGATCATTTCCCCTCAAAGTGAAATAAAACAGATTATTAATTTTGATTTACCACCAGCCTCTCATGAATCATGAATAAAAAGAAGGATTTTAGTCTCTCCCCTCAGTTCCCTAGGCTGGGTCAACATTTATCAATATGCATTCAAGTGACTGGATGGGACAGCCATAGAAAAACAGAAGAAGGAAAATTTCCCAAAATTAGAGTTACAAATCTCAGCCAAGACTGTTAATATAGTTAACTAGCCTGATACCCGTGCTTTGCTATGGTATTTAAGTTCCGTATAATTCTGATGATGTGAAATTTGAAATGTGCCATTTGTTGTAGGAATTCTTATGGAGAAGATTGTAGTGAAAGAAATGAAGTGAGACATAAGCATTTCCCCGCCCTCTACTGAAGGACCTCTCTCTAGATCACATTGGTGGTTCTGCCCTCAGGTGCTGGGATCACCAAGCTGCTTGATGAGCTCACTCTGGAGCAGGCCACATAGAACTGTCCATTTAAGAAGCAGTTGTCTGTTAAGTCAACTCCTGCTACCTTCCGTGAAAGTGATGGCCTCTCTACTTGTGTTCCTGGATTGTTTTGCTCATATGGAGACTGTGTTGTTCTGAGCACCTCAGGGTGATCTTGCTGGTACTTGACCTGTGCAGCTCAGTGCACTGCAGGAGTACTATGTGCAAATGCCTTTGCTGCATTCCTAAGTTGCCTCCTCCTTGTAGCATTGGTGTATCTGGCTCAACATTTGCCAGGAGCTTTCTTGGAGGCAGTAAGAGGTGAGAGGTGTGAGAGGGAGTTGGTGTGAGGGAGTGGTGATGTGGTGGATATTTCTTCAGGTTCATGAGGGAGGCACGCATCAAAATGGCTCCTAGAAATGTCCTTTACTATCTCCCGACAGACATTCATACCCTGACCCTGCTCCTACACCTGACAGACACTGGCCTGTCTGGTGTTGGGGGGGATTGTATTTAAAGGCATCAGGGAGGGTGGGCCAGCAGCAGTGCTAAGGCAATCCTGCTGAGCAAACCTCCCCGACATCTGTCAGCATCCCACCCCCTCCCCTGAACCATTGAAGCCCTGATAGGCAGCTGCCTGTCAAGTGTAGGAGGGGGGAGGAGTATTAGAAGCCACAATGGAGGCAGGGCTGGCAAGATCACTAAAGTGTTATGGCTCAGACAGGCTCCCTCATGGCTTTAAGCACCCTGCAACCGCTGCTGCACCTGACAGACAACTGCCTGTTAGGTGTAGGAGGTGGGGGGAGTGGAAGCCATCCCACCTCCTCTCCTACACTTGACAGGCAGCTGCCTGTCCAGTGTAGGAGGGGGAGGAGTATTAGAAGCCACTGTGGAGGTGGGGCTGCACCTGACAGACAACATCTGTTAGGTGTAGGAGGTGGGGGGAGTGTGTTGGAAGCATCAGAGAGGCTGGGCCAGCAGCTTTGTTTCACCTCACACGTCAAGTCAAGTCAAGTAGTTTATTGTATTTAGCCATTGGCCATTACAAAATGCAAAATATTGTGGCACATTCATAAAACGTTAAAACATTAAAACATTACAATACAACCTTAATGACCGGGTTGACCTCACATGTGGTTGTTGGCCACTCCTGATTTCCTCAACTGTCATTAGCTCTCTGCAGTCCCCCGTAACTGGTTTTTTTTTTTTTTTTAACCTCAGAACACTGAGCTCTGCAGCTGACCAATCTGAGAGTGGGGGATGCAGGGAGGCAGCTGCCTGGTAGCCTCATAGGAATCAATGGGGGGAGCACATTTTACCCCTTTTGACCCACTTAGGTGTCAAATTTCTAAAAATCCCTTCTTAGCGATCACCTACACCATGGTAGGAGTGCTCTCCCCGAATTCAGTATAGTGGTTAAGTGCACGGACTCTAATCTGGGAGAACTGGTTTTGATTCCCCACTTCTCCACTTATACCTGCTGGATGACCTTGGGCAAGCCATAGTTCTGGCACAGCTATTCTTGAAAAACAGCAGTTTCTGTCAGAGCTCTCTCAGCCCCACCTACCTCACAGGGTGTCTGTTGTGGGGAGGGGAAGGGAAAAGAATTTGTAAGCTGCTCTGAGACTCCTTTGGGTAGTGAAGGGTGAGGTATAAATCCAATCTCCTCCTCCTCCTCCTCCTCCTCCTCCTCCTCCTCCTCCTCCTCCTCCTCCTCCTCCTCCTCCTTTAGGTCCAGCAGTTTCGCCTGGATGTTGATTTTATGGTTAGGGGATTTTCTTTTATATATATAGAAGGGACTTAAATAGCTACTGATCTCCATTGAAGCCCTGAACCAGAAAAAGCCAAACCAGAGAGACCAACCAGAATCTTACAAGTATGGACATTACAGGAGGATTTGAATAAAGAATATATGGAGTTGGTAGAGATTAACAGCAAAGAAGTATGAGGCTGGAGAAATGCAGGGGGAGAAATTAAATTAATAACTCCACATATTATAAAGAAAGAACAGTTCCTACCTGGAAAATATAAAATTTGAACCCTAGAGATTTTAAACTTTTTAACTGAATTGTGCTGGTTACACACTGAATAAAAACTGACTGACTGAATAATATAAAATCAAGGGAATCAGTGTCCCAGAATTTGATGTGGGCAGAAATCCCAATAAAATACAAAGGATTCCAGGGAAAGTGGATAATGGGAGTGTGGGGAGAACTGGAAGTTTCTATACACCTGGGGAATGACTTCTCTTCACAAGCCAGATTGGTTAATGTAGTGACCAAGGCAGATCTCAAATTCAGGCATTAGAATTGCCTACTAGGCTAGGAGCTAGAGTGGTTGTTATGGAAAAAACAATGTAGCAACTCAGCAGAAAAGACCCAGGCAAAGCCAAGTGTGAGTGAACCTGTAACTTTGATGCAGAACATCCCTGCTGTACAGTTTCTGACTGAGCAAAAGCAGGAATGGAGGCAACGAGCTGAGACATCTTCCCAAGAAGTAATGATAGAGGATCCTTGTTTGTTTAAAGTCACAAACCAGAGACTTTATGGGGCAAAATGTGTTTCTATATGGGAGAAGCATGAACAGCTAGCTATCCCAAGAAATTTTGCCCATAAAACACCCATATCTGGACATTTAGGAATTAACAAAACTAGAGACAGGTTAACAAAACTAGAGATAGATTGCAAGTGCAATTTCATTGGCCCAATATGGGAAAAGATATCAGAGCTTTTTTCAAGTCTTGCCAAGCATGCCAGCTGGTGGGCAAAGCTCTGGACAAAACAGAAGGATGCTTACAACCTGTTCCACTAGTGACCAAAGCATTCTCAAAGATAGGTGTGGATATTGTAGGACCAGTTGCTAGAGCAATCCAGCATGGTAATAAATACATTTTAACAATTGTGGATATTCAATTAAATTCCCAGAAATCATCCCTTTAAAGGATATTGAAGCTAAAAGAATAGTAGAAACCTTTTTATCTGTGTTCACTAGGCTAGGCTTTCTGCAAGAAATGGTCATGGATTTGGGAACCACATTCATATCCCAGGTAATGAAGGAGTTGTTGCAAGCTTCTGGCATTAAACATCTCAACACCACTGCTTATCACCCACAACCAAATGGACTAAATGAAAGATTCAATGGCACCTTGAATCAATTTTGTTTCCATTGATGAGTTTGAATTGATGACATCATCATGGGTTCCTGTCTTCAGAACATATTTCAAAATATCCAAGTACTTTGTAGGTGGGTTTGGGGTTGGTTTTTTTGTAACTTTGGCCCATTTTCTTTTGTTTCTTCTTTTTTTTCTAAAGTAGTTTTATTCATTTTTCAATTACAATAATAATGAGTAAGATAGGCATGCGTATATAGTTTACATATACATATAATACTCTATAGTGCTCTATACATTCTCATTTGCAGTGCGGTATGTTCATTTCTGTACAGTCATACTTTAGTACTCGTTTGAAATTCTACAAAAGATGGAGAGTGCTTATTACATCAGGTATTGTTTCTTTAGTGGTTAGATGTGCTAAAATGGGAGACCAAATACATGTGATATCATTATGTTCGCCTTTGGGTTTGTTTTGTTTCAAAACGTCTGAAATTTTTTCCATTACATATTGGTTCCATAGTTTTTTATACCAGAGGTTTACGTTTAATGTACTTTGGGATTTCCATGTGGCTGCAATTGTTGTTTTCACTGCAAATAGTAATATACTGATTCATTTGCTTGATCTGAAAAAGATCACTTAATTCATCACATTGTTTGGATTTCATTGGTGGGAAAAAATTAGGACAGTTAGCCACTCCAATAATGCAATACAAATAAAAAGTAATTTTAATAAAAAGGTTGATTTTTAAAAAATCAGAATGGTCTTGTCACGGGCTCCACCACACGTGTATTTTGTTATCTTTATCCTTGATAAACAGTAGACAAGTGATCTTTCCACTTTCCTTGTCCTTTACATAGTGGTTCATAATGCATAATTCTCCATATGTTCACAGCTTCCTTTGATTGCTTGAATCAGTTTTGCAAAAGAATAATTTATACCTTTTTACACAAAATCTATAGCTCAGCTAAGATGTGGGAGTGATGAATAACATTAGAATGACTTTATCTGCATATTTCAGATAAAACACTCTTCATGGTTCACTTTTTTGCCCAAACCCCCCCCCCAACTTTACAACATACCTTGTTCTGCCAAATACAAATGAAGCAAAAGCAATGGTTGTCAACAATGAATTGTAAATTTGAGGTATATAAAAAAAGACTCAGAATACTGAAAACAGTAGCATGTAAGTTAGATATTACATTATGAGGGTAGTTGATATCTCATGCCAGGTCTACATGAGTTTCAGTGACCGAGACTGGCTGTGCTATAAGGTTACATTTCAGTTGTAACTATGCCAAACTTGGCCTTGGTTTAAAGTTATCATAGTCCATAACTGAGGTTTGAGGAATAAAGGATTTCAGCCAAACCCATAGCTAAGCATAGACATATATTGGTGTGTTCATAATGCATGTAAAGTAGCCAGGGGGAGCAGCTGAGAGAATACCATGGCTCTGAAGATGGCCAGTGTTTGACTGGGTACAAATGTTTGCTGAATATATGCTCTTCATGGTTTCTCACCCTAGTAACAACTACCCTAGGGAAGAACAAGGCTGAAACTTTTGAAAGTCTAAGACAAAAAATAAGGTAGAGGAGAAAAAGGGGTTGTGTTTCTACATACCACTAGGTATTGTACCAAATAGTACCTATGCACATGTACAGTCTTCATGATCGCTTTGAAGAAATGGGCTATTTAAAGTGGGAAAAGGGGAAATTAACTATGTGTAAACTGTAAAATAGGGGCTGTGGTGGCTCAGTGGTTAAGACGCTGAACTGCAGATCGGAAGGTTGGTAGTTCAGCAGTTCAAGACCCGAGTGCCACAAGATGGAGTGAGCTCTCGTCTCTGGTCCCAGCTCCTGCCAATCTGGCAGTTTGAAAGCAAGAAATTGCAAGTAGATAAATAGGTACCACTTTGGTGGGAAGGTAACAGCCTTCCATGCACCTTGGCGTCTAGTCATGCTGGCCACATGACCACAGAAACGTCTTTGGACAGCGCTGGCTCTTCGGCTTGGAAATGGAGATGAGCACCACACTCCTAGAATTGGATTCAACTGGCTTTAGAGCAAGGGAAACCTTTACCTTTACCTAAACTGTAAAAGGCTCTTCACTTGGGCAAAGCATTTGCCACTTTGATATTCAGAGACAAGATTATTCTTGGCTCAGATTCATTTATGTCCCCCAAATGACCCCCCCCATAATTAGTGTCAAGTTTAAGATGTCCTCTGATGATGATGATGATTTTCAATGGAATACCTCTTTTTCTGTAGTGAGAGATTCTGGAGTCTAACCTGCCTGAGCACAAGGCCTCTAATCCTAGATTTTGAGAAAGTTAGGACATGAATTTGACAGTGGTTATTCATAGGGATGGGCACAGCTGCTCAGCTGTTTCAGGCTGTCTTGTGCAGTCCCTTTAGAGTTTAAAGGGACTGCACAACAGTGTGAAAAACAGCTGTGTGCTGAGGAGGTACTTTCCACAGAGCAGTTCTGTACAGAGACTACACAAGACAGCCTAAAAAAACAGCTGTGTGGTAGGGAAGTGCTCCCTGTTGTGAAGCTCTTTCTGTTGACCCACTACCTTGTGGATGTGGGGAGTCAAGGGAAGGCCTTGATGTGGTTTACCTCACTTATCCAAGATTGGGAACAGAAGGTGGTGCTGGAGGGGGGAGAGGAGGAGGAGATTCGATTTATACCCCACCCTTCACTCAGAGTCTCAGAGTGGCTTACAATCTCCTTTCCCTTTCCCTCCCCACAACAGACACCCTGTGAGGTAGGTGGGACTGACAGAGCTTTGAGAGAACTGCTCTTGAGAGAACAGCTCTGAGAGAACTGTGACTGACCCAGGGTCACCCAGCTGGCTGCATGTGGAGGACTGGGGAAACAAACCCTGTTCTCCAGATCAGAGTCCATTGCTCTTAACTACTCAACCAACCTGACTCCCCCTTCTGGTATGTGGTATCCCCCAAGGGACAATGCTATTTAACATCTTTATGTGCCTCCTCGCTCAGCTGGTGTGGAGCTTTGAGCTGGAATGTCATCAATATGCTGATGACACCCAGCTATGTTTGTTGATGAGCAGCTGGCCAAGCACAGCCCCAGACACCCTGGCCAAGGAATTGGAGGCCATAGTTGGTTGCTTAAAACAGAGCTGGATGAAACTAAATCCACTGAAGACGGAGGTTCCGTAGCTGAGCTGGGGGATGCAGGTTTGGGATGTCAACTTCCAGTCCTTAAGGGGGTCCTGCTGTCATACGGCTCAACTGTCAAAAGTCTGGATGTGATCCTGGATGCCTCACTTTTGATGGAGGCCCAAGTCACTAATGTAGTTAAACTGGCATTCTAGCATTTATGCCAGGTTAAACAGTTGCCCCCCCCCCGACCTCACCACAGTGACCCATGTAGTGGTCACTTCCAGATTAGACTACTCTAACTCATTCTGTGCAGGGCTACCCTTGAGATTGATCCAGAAACTATAACTTGTCCAGAATTTCCATCAGAGTCCATATCCAGCTTGTGCTCTGCCAGCTGCACTGGTTCCAGGTTGAATACTGGATCAAGTTCAAGGTTCTGGTCTTAACCATCAAAGTCCTGCATGGTCTGAGACCAGCATATTTTTGGGACCTTCTCTCCTGGTACACCAAAGAGTGTTATGCTCCAATGATAAGAACCTTCTGGTGATCCCTGGCCCAAAGACTGTCCAGCTGTCCTCAACCAGAACCAGGGCCTTTTCAGCCCCGGCTCTGACTTGGTGTAAAACTCTTCCAAGTGAGAATCTGATGCAGTTCCACAGGGCCTGTAAAACAGAACTGTTCTGCCAAGATTATGGTTGAAGGCAGCAACAGGTTTCCATTTCAGATTGGTATCCCCTTGTTCTCTTTTCCCCTTTCCCCTCCCCTTCTTTTTATCAAATAGTTTTTAAGATAACTACTCCCCATCCCTAGGATTTTACACCATCTAATAGTGGAATGTGTTATTTGTGTTTTATTCTATGTATTTTATTTGAATTGTATTTTGAATTGTTGATATTTTAACTGTATTATATATTTTTACAAATGATGTTACCCACCCTGAACTCTATTGACAAGGGAGGACAGGCTATAAATTGAAATAAATAAATAAATAAATAAATAAATAAATAAATTTAAAGGGACTGCAGAAGACAGCTTGAAAGAGCTAAGTGGCCAGGAGGGCCTCCCCGCTGCTCAGCTGTTTTTGCAGCTTTCATGGGGAACAGGAAGCAGGGGCTTAAAGGGACTTGGAGTCCTTTAAAACCCCACTGGGTGCTCTATCCATGAACTACCACGAAGTGCACGTACTGCTCTAAAACTTCATGGAAGTTTGTGATAGTGAAATTTCTGTTTGTGGACTACAAACTTCGTGGGTTTGGTTTGTGCCCATCCCTGGTTATTCATCTGTCCTTATATATATTTGAATTTTGGTTCCAGAACATTCTATGCTTGTCACAATTGATTCGGCACAAGAACTGGCAGTCAGAAGACACTGGCCGGGGCTGACTGGCTGCTTGGCAGACTCCCGCCCACATCAGTCCCGACCAGTATCTTTGGCTCAGTCTGCTCCGGTCCTCTGACAGGAGAGGACTGTTTGCAGAGAGAGCACAGGGACAGGCCTTCAAGGCTGAGGCAGGTGAGAGAAGCTCCTTCCACTCCCCCCACACACCATCCTCTGGGCCTTCTATGGGCCCAGTAGGCCAGAGAAGCCCCTTCCACACACCCCACCATCCTCTGGGTCTTTTATGGGCCCGGTAGGCCAGAGGAACCCCTTCTGCCCCCCACGCACACCATCCTCTGGGCCTTCTATGGGCCCAGTAGACCAGAGAAGCCCCTTCGCCCCCCCCACATACCATCCTCTGGGCCTTCTATGGGCCCAGTAGGCCAGAGAACCCCGTTGTGCCCCCCCCCATCTTCTGGGCCTTCTATGGACCCAGTAGGCCCAGAGAAGCTCATTCCACCCCTCTTCCCTCCCTTCCCCCTTTCCTTTCTTCCTCTCTCCTTCTTTCTTTCACTCTCCCCCTCTTCCTTCCTTCCTTCCTTCCTTCCTTCCTTCCTTCCTTCCTTCCTTCCTTCCTTCCTTCCTTCCTTCCTCCTCCCTCCCTCCCTCCCTCCCTCCCTCCTCCTCCCTTCCTTTCTAGGGCCCATTGTCTTCCTCCACAATGGGCTTTGCTCCCTAGTTACTGAATAAAGACATTCTGCACAGGCTAAGAGGCATACATTCTTTCACAGAGCCAAGTTCCACCACGGTGATTTTCAATTAATTATTAAAAAAGATAGGCTGAGAGAAATTGATCATTTTTTTTCCAGTTTGTGTCCTGCCACAGTGTCTTCTGTTCCTAAGGCAAATTCCCTACTGCAAACAGAATAATCAACCACAATATCTCACTTCAGTTTTCTGCCCATTATTCTGATTTGTCACAGTGGACATTAAAGAAGACAGACATGAACAAGGAAGAAGCAGGTGCCCAGGGAGAAAAGGTTATGGGATGGAGCAGAAGAATGAATTTGGTCAGAAAGGGTTTAACAAACTCAGGCCCAGCTTTCTTGAAGTTTCCTTTCCCTTGTTTCTCCTCAGGCAATCAGAATCAATACTGCTTGTAAATTTCCCTTTATATCTGCACGACAACAATAACAAAAGGTCACAAACATACTTAAAAAATAAAAGCTGGGAACTCAGACAGGGGCCATGGCATATATCTGAAGAAGCAATGAACTCCATATGCCACCTGCAGCTACAGGTCTGAGATGGGTTAATGTAAGAGGTTCCTATCCTTGCTGGTACATTAAGAAATTAGAAGTGAGCCTAGATCGGTATTTTTCCCCCCTCAAAAGGTGTGTGATTCAAGTGTGTAATGTAACCATATCAGTATATAAGCTGGATGAGTGCTACTTTCTTTAGGTAGTGAGAACTCCTGGAATAATTTAATGGAGTGCCACTGGGAAGTGAAAACAGACTACTTGAGGCTGAACTCCAGAGTCATCTCATTCAATTGGAGGAATGAATTTTGAAGTATACTTTGGGGGTTGCTAAAGTGGATGCTTGGACAGAAACCTAGTTTCAGTCAGTGATCTGGATTCTGGGCATTTGTCCAATCACAGTAATAATCCATATTCGGATGGACACTTCTGCCAACTTGGCATGCCTATTGTGTTGCGTCTGCATGGAGACAGCAAAAGGAAATATTCTGGAAATACACATACATCTGAAAGGGATCTGGTCTACTCATGCAGCGTCTTCATGTGGCAAGAACTTCTGTGCTAATTAATGGAGTACCTTTGAAATGGAAGAACAGGCTGCATGAGGCTGAATTACAGGTTCAACCTAATGCCTAGGCAAAAACTTAATTTCAGTCAGTGTTCTGTATTTCTGTACATTTGTCTGATTAAGTAGTAATCCATGCTGAGGTGGCAACTTTTGTCAACTGAGCATTCCCATTATGTCAAGTAACCAGACTGTTGTCCAGGTAGTTAGTGCTTATTCTAAGATCATTTTTATTTATATCACCACTGGAAAATTTTAACCACTACCCTGAAAACAACAATAGATATATCAACATGCCAAGTGCATTTTTATTATAATTTTCATATTTAGGAACGAACTAAGGCAATAAAATAAAATTTATGTGCTGTGCTTGGCTTTAATCTTTAGCAAATAGAGATGTATATGTGTATTATTTGCTTTCAGTCTCAGTTGAAAAATATAGATTGCAGTGTTATTTCATTACCTTGAATCTATCCATGATGAATATGTGATATACAACAAAGGTTTATAAATATGCAGAAGGCTGATAGACAAAACAAATCAAGTCATAGGAGGTCTTCTTACAGAGTCAGAACTTCTTAGTAGGAGACCTTCCAGGCAAATTTGTTCTGTGAATTGCCCACTGCTTATAAAATAAGGTTCAGTGATGCTATGGTATGTACTAATTCAAAATTGAATGTATGCACAACCTTTTACCCAACATAAGGAGCATTACCTATACTGAACTGATTTGGAACCAATAGCAGGCATTTCAAATGCATTTCATCTTTCTCAAGTGGTCCCTGAGATGATACACTTTAATGATAATGTCATAGTTAAATAGCCTTTCATTCCAATATAGCCAGATCCTACAAGTAGAATTCAGAGGACATAAGTTTATTGGAATCAGCTGGTTTGTGAAAGCCTAATTATGCACAGGGTTTGACTGACACTCCTTATAACAGCTGAAACCCTTCATAAATGTCAAGTAAGAAGTAGGTCTCCCTTCCAAAGAGATTACACTTGACAGTGAAGAAGATGTATACATGTGAATTTGAAATACTTTCAGTCTTTGTGATGATGAGAGAGGCCAGCAAAGCTTTAGATTCATGCTGGAAGAACATCTGGGGGGGGGAATTTAGCACATGTGTTTTGGCAGGCAGTCTCATGTTGAGGAAACACATCCATGCAAGTGCTTCTTAGACCAGAGACTATGTCCCAGAATGCAGAGCCACATGACTTGTACCTTATAGTCCTGAGAATTTTTCCTAGCCATGCAACATGCAGTTTCCAGTTACCTATTACATTTTTCCTCCAGTCCTTCCCCATAGAAGCTTTAGTGACACCTTCTTCTTGTCCCTCACCCGCTGGTTTACTAGTCCCCCCCATTAGGTTATGAGGTGTGCCAGGCTGAAAGAGAGTAATTTGTCCAAGATCATCCAGAGAGCTTCATGATTCAGTGAAGAGCTGAACTCAGCTTTCTTCAGCCATAGACCGACAGAATAATCAATCACCAAAATGGGCCTTTGGTTTATTTTAAGTGACTTATATACTTACTTGGAATTAAGTTCCATCAGAATTTACCATCAGAAGTTCCATCAGAAGTTCCAGATAGAATTTACCACTTGCAAGATTTCAAAATGAATTTCTTTAAATAGAAAATAATTAGTGTATCTGGTAATTTTTACCAATTCAAACATCACTGGGCTTTTAAATCCCCCCCAAACAAAAAATGTTTTCTGTGCATGTGCTGCAATGACCGTGGTGGAGGCTGATGGCTTACAGTAGTGATGATTGGGAGGGGGGAGTTGTGGTGGGCCCAGTGATGGAGGCTGGGAGCTGCAGAAAGCCTGATGCCGATGATGGGGATGGCCGGGAGCTGCGATGGCCCTGGCAATGGCAGCAGCAACTGGGGACGGCTGTAGCAATGGTAGGCCTGGTGCTGGAAGTTGGGAGGCACACCAGGCTCGATGCCCATGATGAGGGGGTGGCCAGGAGTAGCAGCTGCCCAGGTGATGACAACAGCAATTGGGGGATAGAAGCCATGGTGCACCTGTCAGCGCTGGAGGGAGCTAAAGCAGGAGAGGGAGAAATAGAGAAGGAGTGATGGGATGGGAGCAGAAGCAGAAGCAGAGAAAAAGAATGATGGGGTAGGGAGGCAGAAAGAGAAGGAGAGAGTAATGAGTAAGGAACAGAAACAAAAACAAAAGTGATGGGATAGGGGGCAGAAATAGAGATTGATGGAGTAAAAGTGTGTGTGATCCTTGCACTAAATTGATGTGAAAGAAAGATCCAAAGAACTGCAATTGCAGAGTAGCAAGTAATACAGATAGACACACAGAAACAGAGTATTGGATAATGTGATATTTTAAGTGTCAAAATAGACAAGATGGTGTAAGATCCACAAACAGATTTCAGTTATAGTTTTTAATTGCTAAATAGTTGCTTGGGGGATTCAAATTAGAGCTGTAACATGGGGGCAGACAAGGTAACTCTGAGCTCAAGCTCTCCCGCTTCCCAAAGCTCCTATTGACAACTATATGTTTCCTTCAATAGGACATATAACAGCTCTGGGAGAAACCACTGAAGATGAATGATTTAAAGAGCTTATTTCCCTTTTCTATGCTGTCAGTATATCTTATTCAACATGGCCTCATCTGTGGATACTTAAATCTGTGGATCAGGGCCAT
The DNA here is from genome assembly GCA_029375565.1 of Gekko gecko. Classification (NCBI taxonomy): domain Eukaryota; kingdom Metazoa; phylum Chordata; class Lepidosauria; order Squamata; family Gekkonidae; genus Gekko; species Gekko gecko. Next base: position 146,613,768 of record JAPDNY010000003.1, on the reverse strand, counting down.
GTACAGGCTAGGGAAATTTTTAAGGAAACTCAGGGGATCCCCAGGTTTGCAGGAGAGGATGAAAAGTGAAAATGGAAGGGTTAAATTCTCCCCAAATGGAGGAACATTGTTTGAAATTCAGCTAAGTTTACTTACCATGAGATGGGAGGGAAGGAAGAGCTAGCTGAGCCTGCATGTCTGGACATAGCTGAGGTGCTGGCTCAGACATCCTTGAGTCTCTGGTTCAGGTGAGAGGAAGGGAGGAGGAACAGGAGCTGATGTTACCATTGCCTCCTCCAGATATCTCTGCCACAGGTGGTGGGGGAGAATCAGGAGTCCTTGCCACCTCACCAGCCCCATTTGAACAAGGAATTAGGAGGGTGGTTGAGAGAGTGTGCTGGTGCTTCCCCACCCATCCACCACTGAGATGCTCTGGGTGAGCAGGGGTACAGGAGAGCCATGACAGAAGCTGCCACCTCTGGAGACAGACAGGCAGATCTGGAAGGGAAGCAGCATCCACCATATTCACATGCCACCACAGCCCACTGGGTTGGCTGGCTGACAAGTAAGCAAGCAAGTGGGGGTGCTGACTGAGAGAGGGGAAGGAAGCTTGAGAGAGGAAGGCTGAAACCAGGCTTTAAGCATTCTTAGTCAAAAGGCATTAAGAATTCTCAAAGTCTCCAGAACTATGACTGCTTGAAAAACTAAAGTCAATGCACAGCAACACAATTTATAGTAAAATTAGGAAATATGTAAAATTAAAAAAAGTATGTTTGACCTGACAAACATTTGCTCCTATGTACTGCATGGTACTTCTGGAGTAGAATGCTTAAAGGCTATATGACTCCCTTGCACTATGTCAACCTCATGAAATGCCACATAATTAGCCAAGCTTGAATTTAACCAGGGCACCCAATTATGACTGATTTTTGCAGGAGTTCCCCTAGAATCTTCAGATATCATAATCATTTAGAGCCTTTTATAATTTCTTCAGTGAAGGGCATAGCCTTATTTTCTTCTTGACGAATGTTTTCCAAAACTGCCAATTAAAGGTATTTATTTCCCCTCATCTCTGGCTTATTTTTCTTATGTAATTTTTTTTTTCTAATTGGTTCTCTCATTTGCCTTCAGGTTCACTGTGGGCTGCCTTGCCATAATCTTCCTCTTCTGAGGCATTTTCAGATGAGAAAAAAGAAGCGTCATTTGTCAGATGTTATTACTTAATTAAATGTCTCTGAACACAAACACTACACTCAGAAAGGTGGGTGGGGGTGGGTGAAGCGACACAGCAGGCATCTGTTTGCATGGAGAACTGTAAGGAGTCTAGCTTAGTCCATGAAGAGACAAAGTGCCATCTAGTGAACACTCCTCAAGAAGAAAGAAAGAGCCAGAAATGTTTCCATGTGGAAAGAACTGTGTAGTGTTTTGTGTGCATGAGAACACACATTTGTTTGTATGTGTGCAAAGGAGTTCATTGTCCTCTTGTTATGAATTATTTTTACAAATAGGGCATGGCTGCGAAGCCCTGTAAAGTACCATTGACAGGAAGAGAGCCCCATTTAAAGACCGGCAGTAAAATCAATTAGACATAAAAATGCTGAATTTATGGTGGCTTGTGCCAGGACCCCCTTTTTTCGTTTTGCATTTCCCTCATGGTACTATGTACCCACACTGTTCCCTGCTGGTTTAGCTTTATTTTCTTTCACTTAGGCTCATCCAGCAAGCAGATATCTCTTTCTCTCCCCCATTCCTTCCCTCTCTCTCTCAAGTATATTACACTTCTGTGGACAGGCCCCTGTTTATGTTTATCTTGCACATGGGCAACTTGCTATATTGTGGGCACTTGATTAACACTTAATGCTAATGATGATGCCAGCTGATGCACGTGTCACATTTTAATGGATTATGCAAATGTAATATGGGAGTCTGTCATGTATTTCCAGGGTAATCATTTTCACAGAGAATAGTAATATATGGATCATAGTAATAGTAATACAATTTATTTATTTATTTTTATTTATTTTAACTTTCGATTTCTATACCGCTCTAACCCCAAGGGGTCTTTGAGCGGTTTACACAGGATTATGATTCCTAATCTAGGGCCACAATTCATAGGGGGATGGCATCCTAGCAGTAACCAGGCAGCAGGGTCTTCTAGTTCTTTTTTGTCCTTATTCCGGTGGGCCTCAGACGTCAGCACTCCATCCATGATGTTCTGGGGCAGGTTCTTTCCAGCTCAGCAGCTTTCTTCCCAGAAGGCCTCATCTTCGGTGTACAGCCTCGGGTCGGCTGCAGTTTCTGGCTGTGTCCATTTGGCTCCGCCGCACTGCGCCGACGTGCCGCTCGTCGTTCCGTGACTCCGCCCTCCTTCTGGACTCAGCCACCCAGCGCTGCCTCCAAGCTGCCTCTGCTGCTGTCGCCATCCCCGCCGGATCGCCGATGCTTTCCTGCTGCAGTTGAGATACAATGGATCTCAACTATGCTCAGACTGACCAGGATACTATATACTCAAAGCCACAGTTTAAACTGTTTGTTTTAAATAGACATTTGAAGTGTGATAAACTAAGGATGTGTTCCTGAGATATCACTGGTGATCCTTAGGAGGTCAACTAGGACCACTGTCAGAGTAAACTGGAGATGTGCCAACAATATGTTGTTGAATTACTAGTATAACCCTGTGCTTGTGCTCTGATGCTGGTGTAGCACTTGCACTGATGGAAAGAAATTGATACAAAAGCCATTATTAGGCAGTGTCAGGGAGAAATGAAATTTAGTTACCATCCTAGCTCTCTCATTCTAGGATACCACCCCTGGTATCAGCATAACCTTACAGCAGTTATAGAAGTTGTGTGAATCTACATATTCCATCTGATCCCCATGGGAGGAAAACATAATTGTCCCATGCTAGCCCCCACGTTGTCCTCATTGACACAATGGAGCTTTAAAAAAGATAACTAATCCTATTGCTAATCACTCTCAGATGTATATAAGTCCCTCCCTGGATACCCATATCTTGGACCAGAGTCTATGTAATAGCTTTGCCTGCCAAAAATGTTCACCATGAAGTTTGTGGCATCCTTAGAGGTTGCATGGATGCCTTTTGGGAATGTGTTATGTGTCTTGTGGCTTGTCCCAGTGTCTATTATTTCCTTGTCTTGCAAAAATGTCTGTTTATCCTTTCTTCCTGTGTTTCTGCTTGTCAAAAGGGTAACTGTTGCCAGAAGAGGATTCAAACCAGGATCCTCAGAGTATAGCAATCACTGCCCTTGAATGGAATGAGTTAATTGGTAGTAGCCAGCATGGGTTTATCAAGAAGAAGTCATGCCAGACCAACCTTATCTCCTTTTTTGACGGAGTTATTAAAATGGTTGACTCTGGCAATGCTGTGGATATAGTGTATCTAGATTTCAGTAAAGCATTTGACAAAGATTCTCATGATATCCTTGTGGATAAGCTGGTTAAGTGTGGGCTGGATAGTGCAACCATTAGATGGATTCATGGTTGGTTGAAAAACCGTACCCAACGAGTGCTGGTAAATGGCTCTGCATCTATGTGGAGGGAAGTCTCGACTGGAGTGCCACAGGGCTCGGTCCTGGGCCTAGTGTTGTTCAATGTTTTTATAAATGACATGGAGGAAGACGTAGAGGGGATGTTTATCAAATCTGCAGATGACACAAAGCTGGGTAGGATTGCTAATTCTGCAGAGTCAGGATTCAAAAATATCTAGATAGGCTGGAACAGTGGGCTGAGACAAATAAAATGAATTTCAATAGAGATAAGTGCAAAGTCCTACACTTAGGTACAAAAAATCATAGGCACAGATATAGAATGGGAGGGATTTGGCTTGACAGCAGCACATGTGAAAGGGATCTGGGTGTTCTAGCTGGTCACAAGCTAAACATGAGCCTGCAGTGCTATGTGGCTGCAAAGGAAGCTAATGCAATCTTAGGATGCATTAACAGAAGCATTGTGTCCAGATCATGGGAGGTGGTAGTTCCGCTCTATTCTGCTATAGTCAGGCCTCATCTGGAGTACCGTGTCCAGTTTTGGGCACCACATTTTAGGAAGGATGTTGAGAAGCTCGAGTGTGTTCAGAAGAGGGCAACCAGGATGGTGAGAGGGTTGGAATCCAAGTCTTATGAGGAAAGGCTGAAAGAGTTGGGTATGTTTAGCTTGGGAAAGAGAAGGCTGAGAGGGGACATGATTGCAGTCTTCAAATATTTGAAGGGCTGTCATGTAGAAGATGGAGCAGATCTATTCTTTCTTGCTCCGGATTGCAAGACTAGATCTAATGGGTGGAAATTACAAGGGAGTCATTACCGGCTAAATATCAGGAGAAACTTCCTCCTGCATAGATTTGAGGGTACTGTGTTTCCTTTGTTTCTTCCCTTGTTGGTTTTCTACATGGGTAAGGCAGAGCATTGTGACATCACAGAGTTTATAATATCTCTGAAGTTATTTGAATTCCTCCGTATATGGCAAACATAGGGTACTCTTGCCATGCCACTCCTCTGACAGTTTTGTTATTGACCCCAATGCTATTATGCTCATTTTTCTTTAGGGTTAGCATGTTTTCTGTTGTTTCTCTGGTAGGACAGCATAGCATACCAGCTTGCTATTCCCATGGCATACCAGGAGCATCACAGATTAAGAGTGTATTGTTTAAACAAAATATTTTAAAAGCATGCTTAGTTAACGAATCACTGCTGCTTTGGGTTAACTTTTGGTCTCTCCTTGGAAGAGTGAGGAATTGATTTACAGTAGACTTATGTGTTTCTTTTGTTACTAATTGCAATAATTACAAAAATGGGTTGTTCCATAATTACCACAATTAATATGAAAACAAAAACCCCCATCTAAATAGCCTATAATGAAAAGTCTATGATTTTCCTTTGTTTAGTAAAGTAGCTTTTGTTCTCTCTCTCCCTCCCCTGTTTTACAGAGTTTTCCTAGTAGAAATAGAAAGCTGTGGTGCTTAAGGGGAGGGGAGGGAGAACCTCTAGACTTTCTTGGATGACCACAAGTTACAGCATACCTGCATGAGGTGTTCCAAACCTGAAGGATATGTGGTGAGACTTTGAATCAGATTTAAGCTGATGTCCCATACTGGTTATTTTTCTTCTTGAATATAATTTCTGTTCTCTCTGTGTAGTGTTCTCTGCATGTTTCTGAAGCAATTTACAGGTTTTATTTGGAGCTTGCCCCTCCCCCCGTTCTTCAGTGCTTTCAATATTATTTGATTTGTGGCCTGCTTCTTCTTATTTCTTACTTCCTTCTGTCACTTCTGGCTCTTTGAAGCCCATTTTTGTTTTAAATAATCCCTCCCTTAGTTTTATTTGCTGTACTGGGCAGTCTTCTTTACAGTGTTTCAGTGTGTGACCTGCTGTGACTGTGTGTTGCCTCTGTGAGTCCTTGTTCTTGACTTTTTGCTTTTGTGATTTTTGGGGAACTACAATAAATTTGGGATTTATTTGAATTACTATGTATTACTAACATTTGATAGTTGTCGGCCTCATGTAATTGACTCTGTGTTATATGAATGTTCCAAGTATAACCCAAGTACAGCACTTAAAATACGGCCTGGACAGTGAAGAGTCTTGGAGTGACACTGGATGCCTCTTCCTCCAGGTTGCTGAAGTTGCCAGATCTGCATTTTTCCATCTTAGACAGATCAGGCTACTGAAGCCCTATCTTCCCCCCAAGACCTAGCAGCAGTGACCCCTGTATCGGTCACTTCCAGACGTGATTACTGCAACTCGCTCTATGCAGGCTTACCCTTGAAGCTGATCTGAAAATTACAACTGGTGCAGAATGTGGCAGCATGCCTGCTGACATCGATGCCTGTGCAGGCTCATTTTAAGCACATGCTCTGCCAACTGCATTGGTTGCCAGTTGAGTACCGGATTCGCTTCAAGGTGCTGGTTGCGACCTTCAAATACAGCCTGGGACCAACATATTTAAGGGACCACCTTTTTCCATATACACTTTGAAGAGTATTACGCTCAAAAGATCAACACCTCCTGGTGGTCCTTGGCTCAAAGGATGCCCATCTTGCCTCAGCCAGGGCCAAGGCTTTCTCTATCCTGGCCCCAGCCTGGTGGAACATGCTCCCTATTGAGACCAAGGCCCTGCAGGATCTTCTTCACCACTGACAACTGGCCTTTAACTCATTGTACCATCAGGCCAGAACTTTATAGCCACCTTATGCTTTTCCAAGCTGTACCCATTGTTTTAATGGTTATAATGTTTTATTGTGTTTTAATGTTTAGTGCTTTAAACTGTAATTGTATTTATTTCAATGATGTTACCTGCCCTGAGCCTGCCCATGGGATGGGTGGGGTATAAATGCAAATTATTATTATTAATAATAATAATAATAAGAAGAAGAAGAAGAAGAAGAAGAAGAGAAGAGATTGGATTTATACCCCACCCTTCACTTGGAGTCTCAGAGCAGCTTACAAACTCCTTTCCCTTCCCCTCCCCACAACAGACACTCTGTGTCACACAGTGGGCAAAACCCAGGTGCCATCAGGAGGTCCACCACCAGGGCCAGAATCTTTCCCATCAATATTTCCATGGACTGGATCGCTAAACACGGGTACCTTTCATTTCATTAAAGAAGAGGAGGAGGAGGAGGAGGAGGAGGAGGAGGAGGAGGAGGAGGAGGAGATTGGATTTATACCTTGCCCTTCACTCGGAGTCTCTGAGTAGCTGACAAACTCCTTTCCCTTCCCCTCCCCACAACAGACACCCTGTGAGGTAGGTGGGGCTGAGAGAGCTCTTTCAAGAACTGCCCTTTCAAGGTCATCCCGCAGCTGCAAATGAAGGAGTGGGGAATCAAACTTGGTTCTCCCAGATTAGACTCCGCACACTTAATCACTAGACCAAATTCAAAGGGAACCATTTGTTGTTTCTGTTTGAAGTTTGGCAGTCTAGATGTGCTAGAGAGTAGTGAAATACCTTTGAGTATTGTCCAATGTAGATGGAAAACTATGAAGGTACAGACTTGAGTACAAGAGTTTCCATTGAAACCCATGTGAAATGATAACAAAATAGAATTATTAAGGCAAAACAATGCAAATCAACTTAATAACAAAACAGCCCTTTTTGAAATTAATAATGAAAACAAAACAAACAAATGAAACACCCACACACAAGTTTAGTTTGCAGCTTTAGCTTTTAGGGAATTACCAGCAAAAATTAAGATTCCCCCCTACCCACGGTGAGTTTTTTCTATAATCAACTGGAAATGTGGTTCATTGACAATATTTTTTTAAAAAATAATCAGGACTCCCCCCATTTATTATAGTTATTATATTCTTTTCAATATTCTCCAAGGATTTAGACCAAAGGTGGTTCCCCCCTCCCCTCTTTCATTTAACTAGTGCAGCACAATTTTATACCGCAGTTGATCCAGGAAGTCTTTTCTTATGAATTATCATTTCCAAATTTGAGAAAGATGCTGTCTGAAACATATTTTAGATACTTCTCCATCAGAGATCTGTATTCGGCTACCAAAGTAGCCATGCCCAAATAAAAACTGATATTAATCAGCTTTTATTCAGGCATGACTAGAAGGCATTTAAAGAGACCATGGATTCTTTAAATGCCTTCTGAATTCACTCACTGAGTAGTGCCACCATAATAACTTTGGCAATCCCAATTATTTCCTGAATCCAAATATCATACCAATATTGGGATTCAGGAATATCAGGAAGCACCAATATTTTTCAGGTTCAGTACATTGAACCTGCAAAACACTGATTATTATTTTTTTTGCACACCCCTGATCTACATACTAACATCTCTATTTCAGATTATAAACAGCTTGGGGAGCATTATGATGTAGGTGTGGTTCCCCACATTCCCCCCCCGTAAGGTAAGGAGTAGAGACCATTTTCTTCCCTCCTGAGAGCCCTGGGTCTATCTATGTGTCATGGCTTTACGTGAAGAAGACCATTGTATTACAGAACTCCATGAACCCCTCTATTTGCCCAATTTCACTCTATCCCAGGCTTTAGGCCTAAGGCTACCAGGAAGGTGGGGGACTTACTTGCAATGGGGGCCTTCATCGGAGATGTAATCTCATCACTGGGAACATGTTGAATTCTCTCCTGTGGGAATGTTGGCAGTTTCCAGACATATTGACCTCACTCTGTGCACTCAGAAGTTTCATCAACACATCACAGGGGGACACCAGGGACACTCCAGCATTCAGAGAAAACCCTTTGGGAAAAACTTCCCTGTCAATGTACAACATCATTTCTAGGTGCATGGAATGACATCAGCATGTCTGGACACCACAAGCATTCCCATGGGGAGTGATTTCAGTGGTTCCCCCATTTCTCTATTGCCAGCTAGCTGAACAGCATGGGGGAAGTGTCTACAGCAGGGAGGCAAAAGGCAGCCCTGTTCCAGCCTGTCTGTACTGCCAATTCCCAACCAATAAGTCCCAGCCCTAGTAGTGCAGAATTAGAGGCAATGCTGAAGGCAGTAAACAGCCTGCCTTTGCAAAATCTCTCATGAACAGGCACTGGCAATTGCTTGCAATCAGGCCACAACAATTTTTAAAAAGACAGGCAAGGCTTGAGGTCTTGGACCTTGCTGGTTGACAGGAAACTGCATAGATGTATAACCAGCAGGAGTCCCATGGAGTAACATCTGAATATCCTCAGTCTTTAGAGAGGGATGTAGTAAGCCTGTCTTTTTCTGTGTAACTACCACTCTGCATAGAACACTTTGTCAAACTTTAATAAACACCAGGGCTATTTTTGGGCAGGAACACACAAGAACAGAGTTCCGGCTGGCTCTTGAGTTGGCCATGCCCAGCAGGAACTTATTAGCATAATAGGCCAGACCCAACAGCAGAAACTCATTAGAATTGGCTGCATTAGGGGTATGTGGGCTAATATGCAAAGGAGTTCATGCTCCAAAAAAAGCCTTGGGTTTTGACAACGAACATGGTAAACAGAATAAGAAGCAAAAGGTGGGTGTGGCTGGGTGACCACACTTCTGGTAACATGGGGGTGTGGCCTAATATGCTAATAAGCTGTGCTATCAGGGGTGTGGTCTGATATGCTAATGACTTCCTGCTGGGCTTTTTCTACAAAAATAGCCCTGATAAACACTAATAAACACCAATCTTTATCACAAGCAATCTGTCTTCTTCTTGGGTATCCTACAAACCTAAATGCAGAGTCTGGCAGGTCCTGACTCTATAGTAAGACACTACAGACTGAACCAGATGAGAAGTATGCCATCAAACGGTGATTTGGTTTACTGAGCGTTTCTGTCTTTCATATAAAATGGGATTAGGGTTTTCAGAGTATTCCCTATGTAAGCCGTCCTCTACTGCTTCAATTCCTAGATTCATTTATAATAACATTACAGCCTAAAGGTGAGATTATGTCAATTCATGGTTGAATCTTATATATTTATTCTCTGTCCCTGCTCCTCTTTCTTATTCATGTGACTCAGTTGACATAACTGTGGATCATTTTCTTATTATGAATCACAAATATGGATAAAAAAATTCTATGTATGTAATACATGCTTATGTATAGAAAGAACGTTTCTTCACCTTTTATGAATGCTTTTAGTCTAGAGGCTGGTTATGCTTTTGGCTTAGCAGTACCAATAACATTAGAGGAGGCTTTGTAAGCAAATAACCATTAGAAGAAAATTAGGAAGGATTTAGCAGGGCTCTGTGAGCTGGAACGTATAATGGGAAAATTCATTACAGACTGACCAACTCCAAGAGCCGCACAGTGCTCAAAAGAGACAAATAATTCATCCTGATTGTTATTTGCAAATGGTATATGGGCTGCAGGCCAAGTCAGTTTGTTTCTTATTTATTCTTTCTAGCTAAAAATCAAGAACCAGAGGGCAAAAAACAAAGAACAGCATAAAGAAAACAATAATTATGGCATGGGAAGATTTTTAAATCTCTTCACATTTTCCTTTTAAGTGTTCTTTGCTTCTAGATTATATCCTAATCATAAATAGTCATTAATTGACTTTTTTTGAGGGGGGAAATAGGTAGCTAATAAGCCCTATTATACATTTTGGTCCCCCACTCCAAAAGGAAGATCCATACAAAATTATTGGATTAAACTAGTTATCAATTATTATTTTAAAGGTTTGACTGCAATAGGTAAAATATTACAGGCAATTATAGGTACTATAGATATTATTATAGGTATTATAGGTTAACTCTATTAATGTGGGCACCCTAAGAGGCTACCGGATGGGTGCATCACTGTTTAGGCCTGGGGTGTCAGACATGCAGCATGTGCAAATTTAATGAGTAATCCCTCCACTCTGTCATTCACATCATTTACAAAAAAATATTGAAAAGTAGCAAGCCCAGAACTGTGGCACCGCACTGGACACTTCCTTCCAGTCAGATGAAATGCCACTGACAACTACTGTTTTGATATGATTCTCCATCCAGTTCCCTACTATGCATTAGAATAAAATAGGGAGAGGTTCATCTAAATCAAGCCGCAGTATATATTTTGAGTTGTTTTGAATTGCATCTTCGTGGGACTTAAACAAAAAAAAAATCTATTATTAAGTCCATTCAAGGCTGTGCTTGAGCCACTGTTGGCATTCTGTCAGTCCATCTGACTCAAAAGTAGCACAAGGCATTACTGGCTGATTGGACTTGTGTATATCCAATGAGAAGAGACACATGAGCAGGATCTGTGCTTCTCATGTAGCCATTTTCCATGTGCCACCCACACATCCTCCAGTATGGAGCAGCATGATATTAGCTGTTCACACTAAGGGCCAGTCAGAAGTATTTTGGATCACTTTCAAATTGGCTCTAAAAAGGGTTTTTTGTTTTTTTTTTTACCTAAAAAGAGGGATTTTTAACCTTTCTTACCTCCTTCAGGTTGTTCTTGAAACATGGTGTTATAAATAGGTCTAGTTTTGTGACTGTTTAGGCTATAGGCAGGAATAATGGCACTTGTATGGTGTTTATGCTTTTTAAGCCATCTCAAGCAGATTGTATGGGGAGGCAGCACAGAAATCATCTAAATAAATGAATAAATTAAATAGTGCAAGTCACTAAGACACAGATAGGCAAGCAGATTAAGGCAACCACCCATGAAAGGTTGTTCCTAAAAAAAGCCTATCTTTTACTATGGTGGTAGGGTATGCTGGTGGGAAGACAACATCATTGGTGCTGAGCAGCATCAACCAAACCCTTAGTTGCTGGAGCAGCATGTTGGAGAAGTTAATGGAGTTAACCGTCAGTGTAGTTAATGTGCAAGATAGAACAAACAAACCGGCAGTAATGATTGCTAAGTATATAGCCGGGATGATGTTGCCAAATGCTGGTCCTAAAACATGATTTGTAGTTTGTTCATGCCATGTAATTAAACTGGTATAACCCATCTTTTGTCTTATATCTCTGGGTGTGGGGGGTGGGGTTACTAGTAAAAATAACATTTTGCAGCAGTGGATTTCATGGCAGCTTTACAGCACTGCAAATCTGCAAGGGACACACTGTAGCCAGTATACCCTGTTCATATAAAGAAAACCAGAGCTTTAATTTGAAGCTTTCATGGCTGTCATTATAACAATCTTTAATTAAAAATTTTGGAATGCAGGCCATTGTTGATAAAAACTTAACTCTTCAGACATTTTTCCGGTTTTTGCTATTGGCATCATCAGTAATCAGCCTGTCGTTATAAGAGCAGGTAATAAGTGTCTTAAGAAGAAAACTCTATGTGAGGCAAAGCACCCCCAGATTCCTCCTGTGGGTTAATGTGAATACTAATGGGCCTATTCCATCTTGCAGGTGTCAGTAATTGGGTCTTTCTGCCTACAGCCCTGATTATCTTCAAGGCCTAAGTCAGGAATGTGATAATTATCTCTTCTTGGGAACTTGTGGCCCACAGGATGGGAGGGGGAAAGCAGGAGTGATGACCTAACCTTCTAGAGGGTTCCAGTGAGAACTGTCCTTATTGGATTGTCACCATTACTTGATGCCAGATGGCTCAAGACTATAATTGGGCTAGGAGCCAGAGAGGGATGGTGCTATCATTGTGATTCTGGTGGACTGAGGCCTGGACTATGAAATGCTTGCATTGAAATGGATGGCTACATAAAGAATGCTTAAGCCTCTGCCTCCAACTTTGGGTTTCTAAGATTGTGCCATCTAAAACAATGTATAAATGTGTTAGATAGAAAAGTTAGCTTTTTTCTTGTTTTCTCAGCTGCAAGGATTTTAGAGTTTTATATTGCCTAGAAACAACCTTATCCGGTTCAAACAGCCCCCAGCCCTTGCGGCCATGGGGCTGGGGAGATGCCTTTGCCTCCCAGCTGGACAGGTGGGCCGTTGCTTTTTCAGCAGCAAAATGCCGCAGATAGGCTTTTGGAGGGGGCGGGGCCGAAGTGCTTATAGTTCGGCCCCTGCCCTTCTCGGCCACAGTTCTGCAGCAGATTTCGGCCCACCCTCCCGCCCTGTTGGTAGTGCAGGCTCTGGCTGGTTGCCCGTTTTTGAGGGGCCAGGTAGGAATTTTTCACCCCTTCCTGATTGGAACCTGGGAGGGGGTGTTTTTGCCTACCCTGTACTGCAGGGTTTTTGTAGGGGTGGAGCTGTGTTATTGAGGTTGGTCACTTATAGTTGGGCAGGGTTTTTATGCTGAGACAGATTGCAGTCTGGTGAGCACCAGCTGACACCCCTTTTTTGGGGTTGAAGGGGTCGAGTGAGTACAGTCTTTGTGCCTGGCGGCACAGGGCAGGGTAAGCAGACCGTCTTTAGGACTGCCCTGATTGGGTCCTCCCTTTGGGCCCTGCGATCTGGGGGATGGGCCTATGGGGCTGTCCTACAATGGCTAGCCAGCTGGGCAGCTGATGGCTCTTGCTCAGGGCAGGGTGGCTCGCCCTATATCACATGGCAAGGGAGGGGTTGTTCGACCCCTGGCCTTGACCATACCGCAAACTGTATTGCCCTTGCCGTTAGTTCCAGTTAAAGTTGATTGTTAAGAAAGTGGCCCTATAGTGTAACCCAACATTCATGTCCATCTCTTTATTCTGGCTTGGGGGGCAAGTCTAAAAATATATAATAAACTTCATATATTTTTACAAAGGACTGGTTTCTTGTATACAACAGTCCTTGGGAACCCATGGGGTTCAGGCTTGGACTCCTTGACACTCTAATTATATCTGTGTTATATAGATGGAACCTCAGCTTCGGTCATTACACTGGTGTCATTGAAATTTCCTGTTCTCTGCAAAGTAATTGAAGGATGATGTAATTGTATTTGTTTATTATATAGTAAAGGTTTCCACACATTACTGATAGAATATTCTTTCTGGCGACTGATGTTATTAGGGTGCTGTTCTATCTCAATAGCTTCTCTTCTAGATAAATTATAATAGCCATTAACCTTTGCAATTACTTCCACTTTATCAAACAAAATGTTGTGATTTTCGTCTACGGCATGCTGGGCAACTACTGATTTTTATGGTTATTTCATTCATATATAATGTTTGTGTTCATTTTTTCTCTATAGTTACTCAGCAATCAGTCATCCTGATGTAAACCTTGCCACATTCACAGGGGATCTTATATACTCTGGATGTCTGCAAAGGGTGAAGCTGATCTTTAATAGGTCTCAGCTGTTGACATATTTTTTTGTGTAGGCATATACGTTGTCTCAGTTCCTTAAAACCAAAATCCTGAATACCTTTAAACCAAAAACCCGAGCTTGTAAGAGCTACCATAGGCTCCCAAGACCCAGATTCCTTCTGGACCCCCTAACACCACCCAGACATAACCAAAATATAATTTAATGACAAATTTGCCTGGATCCATGGATCCCCAGAAAAGTTAGGGCTCCTCAAAGTGTATTTTGATAGTCCCCTTCTCTTGTCAGACCTAAAAGAAACAAGAAAAGCTTGGCCTAGAAAGGAGAAGATGGAAATAGTTATGTATTTCTAGTTATTTGTACCCATGGATGAAGTCTTTTTCACTGGACTTTTCAGATAGTTTTTAAAAAATAGGTTCTGGTTAAGTGCAGCAGTACCCTGTTTTTGTTCTGCTCCTCTCACAGCACAAGACTCTGATTCATGTTTACTTTATGACAGATGCTGGGTGTCCTCATTTATCCTGAAGAAAAAGATTGGCCCAGTCATGTATAGGAATGTACATGCAGATGGTCTCATACATTACAATGAAAAAGAAAGCCATTAAAGATAGACTGCTCCATGTGTATGTCACATCTCTGATTGCCAGAGCAGATTAATGCAATTGGACCAAACCACTTCCCCCAATATAACAAGAAAGATCATAGTAATAAATGCTCAATATACTGAATTTTTACTATAGAAGAGCTGTAAGAGTTCATTCATACCTATGCTTTTCAAAAAAAATTTGGCGGGGAGGGAGATGGAAAAGGTGATTTAAAAAGCAAATAAAAATGGCTAAAAGTACAGTTTTGTTGTTCCTCTTCCTGTTTTGTTTATTGATTTGTTTTGCCTGCCTGCTGTGAAATCACTTGGTGAATTGTGTCACATTAAATCAGTTGAGTTGGATTACCATCAGTAATGTGACTAGACTAATGTCATCTGATGAGAGATGCTACCCAGTGGGATATTGGGTCTGTATCTATGTGGGTAGAGGAGAGTGGGATAGAGCTGTTATAGCAACACTTAGCTGGTTTACAAGAAAAGCAGGCAATGTGACACAAAACTTTCTGTCAGTGAGCAGCCATTACTTCTATATGCATTGACTGCAGTAAAGGAAACAGTGAAGCATAGATGCTGGATTATTCTTTACATTTATTTATAAGAAGGTGCCAACATGCATTCACTTTACAAATGAAACTGGGGACAAATTTCTCAATAAATGTGTATCACATATTCAACTGTTCATGTGTCAACTGTAACATGAGAGTTACTAGACACACATACAAAGAACAATCTAGTGTACACAGTTCACAGAGAGTACATCATGTTCATTGTAATTTATGAACAGGGTTAGATTTGTCATCTAGAGATTTCATTTTCTTTAGCTTGCCATACCATAACGAAGGAAAATGTGATGGCCTTGAACTACCATCACTACCACTTATTCTGCAACTACTATTGTGTCTTTATAAACAAAAGATTTATATTCTCTCTCTCTCTCTCTCTCTCTCTCTCTCTCTCTCTCTCTCTCTCTCTCTCTCTCTCTCTCTCTCTCTCTCTCTCTCGTTTTATCCCATTGTCTGGGATTGGGGGCAAGCTGTGGCTCTGAAACAGTCACTGGCACAGGCTCTGAGCACCTGAAGGGTGGCTAGCCCCCCCCCCATTGACTCCCAAAGCAGTTCCCAATGCCCGGAACTTACCCAGGAGTGGTAGGGAGCTCAAAGACCTTGGAGGTGACACCCCCAGCTGCCGCAGAACAGGATAAATTGGGAGGGAGCCCAGAGAGCATGGCAGCAACAGCACAGGCTGCCAGAAGTCAGGAGAAACCATGGAGAAGCCCAGGGCCACAGCAGTGAGAACTGTGGAGCAGGAATTGCTGGCAGAGAGCCAGATTCTCCTGCAGCTGAAATGCTGGGCAGCCACAAGCCCTGGCATCTCAACCATAACACAGCAGCAGCGGAACAGGCCCCCAGAGCCTGAGCTGCCAGGGTGGATGCCTACAGCCACTGACACCAACCTCCCCCACCCACCTCAGAAACAGTCTGACACCCCAGACCACAGCAGCTGGGTAAGGGCAACCAAACCAGGCGAGGGGGTCATTGGAAAGGGAGGCTTCAGGAATTAGAGAGCCAATGGGGTGGTAGCCTCATGGAATGGTGAGCTGGATGCCCTGTGGTTGCCTGAGTCCAGGGGCAGACTGGGATGGGGGAAGAAGGAGTCCAGAGGCAGACTGGGATGGGGGAAGAAGGAATCTGGCTGGGAAATAAAAGGAAATCCCAGGAAACGCTGCGGAGGAAAAGAACTGGTGACCCTAAGCAGCAAGAGGGTCACATCCAGTTGAGAGGAGGAGGAACAAGATGACACAACCCAGTGCCCTCCCATTCCAAGGCCAGGGGAACCTCCCTCTGAACTGCAGGTAAGATGGTAGAACTCAGACCATCCCAGGGCAAGCAGAGGGGGCCTCATGCCCATCTCACAATTGGTTATTCTTGTGATAATACCAGTGTGTTTCCAGTAGGAATACTATCACATATTTCCCTTGATGAAGTGTATCTATGACTAAATATTTAGAACAATAACACATTTAACTCTTCATATTCTAGCCATCGTTATTTAAATAATTTTCAATTTTGTTGAGCATGCCTTCTCACTCTGGTAGCTCTTTCTCAATGTATCAGGTATTGTTTCATTGCACTTGCCTCTCCATTGATATCCTCTTTTGTGTGGTTCATAATCTTTTCTGTCCTTAGTCCAGCTTCAGGAAACCTACATCTACTGATTTCTTTATCAGCATGTCTTTCTGATCCATTTTTTGGTATAGTGGTTAGGAGTGTGGACTCTAATCTGAGATAACCGGGTTTGATTCCCCACTCCTCCACATGCAGCTGCTGGTGTGATCTTGGGTCAGTCATATGTTCTCTCAGAGCTGTTCTCTCAAAGGCAGTTCTCAGGAGAGCTCTCTCAGATGCACCTACCTCACAGGGTGTCTGTTGTGTGGAGGGGAAGGGAAAGGGATTGTAAGGTAGTGAAGGATGGGGTATAAATCCAATCTCCTTTTCCTCCCCCTCTTCTGCTTCTGTTTCTGCTTTCTGCTGGCAGTAATTGCAGATGTTTCTTGTTACTTGTATGAATCTGACAATTCATTTTTACTTCATATGATCTGGTACCACTTTTTTTAAAAGGACTGTTTTGTGCCCTATATTATTTTAATGTATAATCTAAAAAAACATTTGATGCATATACTTAAAAAGGTAAAATGCAAGTTTAGTGCACTGACGTCTGAGAACACCCATACTTTACAGCCAAATCAGTGGCAAATGCAGGGAAGTAAAGTACTGGAGTGTACATCTCCTTTTTTAACCAGAGTAAGCCAGAGAAAATAAATATACAGTTCATAAACCATAATGACTCTTTGGCTTTTTAAAATTGTGTTAGTAAACAGCTCCCATATTAATTCACAGAAATCTTCATGTAATTCTGTCTCATTTTTTCACAGTCCAAAAGAATTCAAAAGGTATATGTTCCATACAAATGATCATTTTAGTTGCCCTGTAAACTAAATGTGTAGATTACCCTAGAAGCCTCGCCCTGAAGCAGTGAGCCAAGCACCAAGGGATATGCTACAGTAGCTGGGCAGCAATGTTGACTGGTGCAGAAATAAAGAGAATCTGACAGCCATCTGAGGGTAGAATACTGCCCATGCCCTTGGCAACTGGGAATCCATTCTTTTAGTGCATAAGGGAGGGGATGATCTGAACAGAAAGGCAAGGGGGCAGTGAAAGAGGCATAGCCATAGCAGACCATTTCCTTCTCAGAACTGCAATCCGTGTATCAATTATTATTCAGGTCACAAATAATTAAGCTGGTAAGAACAGGCCACATGGTCATTAATATGCTGTCAAAAGGCATGGAATAGCACTCATGTGTTAATTTGACACAAGATTAAATATGAAAATGACATCTTAATAACACCACGAGCTTCACATAAAACTAACAAAAGCACAGAATTTCTGTGAGGTGTATCTGGACACCAGTATGCAATACGATTCCCCATGTTCATAGAAGTTCAAACAGGATGTTATAATGGCAACTAAAATGAATGTAAGAAAAGACTGCAATTAGCCAAATGACAAGCTAATGTGCAGCTACAATTTGGAATCAAAATGCCTTTTTGGATTATCAGATGCCAGGGTCAGCCGAATGGGATTCAATCTTGCCCTACTTAGGAAATTGCATGAGACATCAGCTTGGAACCTGCCAGCAGTGCAGGTGCTGAGCTAGACTGAGTATGGTCATTGTTATGATGCTGGAACAAATGTTTGAACAGAGAATCCTAACTGCTCTACACACAGCAGCTTACTGTTCTTTTGGGACCCTCATCATGTGACACTTTTCTGTTCAGAAATCAGCACAACATGTGTTAACTGCAGCAAAAACAACAGACAATTATTCTCATATGGATGTTTGTTCACTCCTCCCCCCCAAACAAACACACAGAGATTGGCATCATGCAGGAAAGGTACTGTGTGTGTTAGTATGCCCTGTGTAATTGTCAGGAGATACCAGTGCTAGAACAAAGAACTTTTAGAGCTGTGTCCTGCTTCCCTGTATGGTACAGATCAGAAGGTTCTCTATTCAAAGTTATCCTCTCTCCATGGGTGTCAAACACCCCTAGGTAAGGATTCCCTCTTCCTTCCCATTATGCTATTCATCCCTAGCCTAGAGATGACTGGGAAACAAGACACATAACAACTAATAGTCTCTAATATAGGCCCATTATGCATGGACAGTTCACTGCAGGAAATCCGAGCAGTCAAGCTTGACTTTAAGCTTGACTTCATATTTGTGTGCCTGCCGTATGCACCATTCTTTTTTCTCTGGTGTATTTATTGTGTATACTGTGTATTTATTCTGCAACTGCAACTGAAACTTGCAGTTTTTCTTATTTGGGGTGGGAACATCACTTGTGATGTGTGGGGGGTGGCATCCAAAGCTTCTTAAAAAAAAACACCCAATGCAATTACCTTAACAAAGCTGCACAGTAGGGTCAAATAAGTACCTACTAGTAAATCCTCGTGCTTCAGTTCCTTGTATGAAGGGGAACACAAAGGAACATAGGCAAAGTTTTAAAGAATCCTGAAATTGACCAAAGTATTTTTTAAACTGACTAGAGAGCAGCTGCTCTTAGGTTTTCCTCCTCCCCTTTGCTGCCCCTCGAAGGTCACTCTCCCACCCACTTGGAGGTTGTTCCACCCACTCTGCCTCTTTCACCATTCATCGGTGTTCAAGATCCACTTTCCCCCTCATTGCTGGGATACAGAGTGGCTTATCCAAAATTATTTGTTTGACATGGTACTCAAATGATTCTCTACATCTTATATACTCTTAAAGCTCAGTGCTATGCATATTATATTCCTTACTCAATTCATGGTGTTGGGTTTAACCATGACTAGTCCCACTGAATCAGTTACCTACTTCTGAAAAAGCATGCATAGGATTGCACTGTTAGCTTACCTGGCTGTCAGGAAGGAATGAAAACTGAAATGTTCATGTTCTCCTGTATTTATTATTTATTTATTTGTTTTTATTTATTTCATTTATTTCCCATGTGTCCATTCCTTTCTTAAAGCCTTTTAGCCAAACTGCCTTATTTCTTTAATAAGATGGGGGAATTTGAATACTAGATGGCAATGACTTTAATTAAGAGAACAATAACCTATGTATACTGGAGTCCAACTTATCCAGATCCACCAGAGATAGACGCAAAGGCTGGATCTAAAATATGATTTGTTTACTAACAATTCTCGCACACATACAATAAAAATAAAACAATCATACACTCAAGTGATACAGAATTAAGAAATTAGATAGAAAAGTACAGTGACAGTTGCATTAGCAGGAAGGTATCATTGATGGGGTGATACTTTACCTGTCCGATGTGACGAGGCGATCCTGCAGTGAAAATAGGGAAGAATACTAGGGAAGGGGTCATGTGTTGGCCAGCAATGCACTGGGAGACTCCAAATAGTGCTAGGAATGGAGTCAGCAAGGTAGGGTGGGGTCTGGTAGGTAGGAAGTGAGAGAGAGAGAAATGGGGAGAGGTACTCTTTATATACCCTAAAGTGACTGGGGGTGGGGACCTCTAACCTGTCACATATCCAGGAATTCTAGAAAAATCCAGTTACTAATGGTCAGGAGATGACAGGGAGAATAGGATTAATGGTTGGACAATTGTAAAGACATTCAACTAATGGTGACACCTTTAGAGAGACAAAGGAAAGAAAAGAGCAGTAATGTTCCAGCTCTATGGACGGTTGTTAGTTGTAATGGCCCAACGATTGGCAGCTGCATTATCAGAATGGGCGATGGGTGGACGTGCTAGCTGCTTAATCCTCTCATGATGTAAGTCCTTTTGTTTTACAATGAAGAGTATGTGCAGGTGGGGGGGAAGTGCCTGCGTGATGGAGAAGGAGTCTTTCCGTGGAGTTTTTGCAGGAATGCTCAGGCTTCTTCATAGAGAACTGCTGCTGGTTATTGTGTGCTTGTGATGCCAGGGAAGTTTGTTTGTCTCCTGCAGGAGTGCAGGGGTGAGAGGCATGGGGTATTCCATGGGTCCATCGTCTGGCTTAGCTCACTGCTTCAGGGCGAGGCTTCCCTCAGCTGGCCACATGTCTACAGTCTAGAAGGCTGGCACCATCTTCAGGCTACCGCACAGTCCAATACCCTGGCACACGTATTGTACAGTCCAACTCACAGTTACAGTCCATAGCCTTATAGATGCTGTGTAAGGTTCTTGCAGGGCAACAAGCTACTCATGTTGTTTCTATTCTTTAGGGGAGTTTTAATCCCCCAATGTACTTCTTTTTTTAAGTTTCGGATATTTCTACAAGCCTGGGGTTTTCTTCAGGTTTGTACAAAAATCTCCCTAGTCTGTTTGTCTGTCTGTCTGTCTATCTATGTGTGTGTGTGTATAATTTCAGACATGGATGTAGGTTACAGTAGGTAGGGGAAAAGAAGTTATATTATATAGGTGATGCTGTTACACTGCAAGTATTTTAGTTTATTTTTTCTATGTTTTCTTTAAAGAGGAGGTCATATTATTAATAGAGATTGAGAAGACATGCAAAAATCCTTTAAGACTGTCTGTAAAGGTGAATAAATTATTGTTCTCTTCCTTTTTCAGTACATCATTGTTTTCTTTTGACTCACAAGCATCCTTGAGCTTTCAAGCATGGCCTCCTGTAGCTTCTTTAATAGCAGCCAGAAACTGGGGCATAGATTGCTGTTCTGGCCTTTACATCAGTAGGGAATTCTTCTTGTGGAATGATGGGGGGGAGGGGGACTGTCCTTGCTGAACTCACCAAGATTTTTCCTTTCCTGGAGGAGTGGCAGCTGTTGTTGCTTATTCACTGCTTCCTTTCACTGGGCAGCAATGTTCCCTTTTAAGCTGAGTTAGTGTGAGCCAGCTCACAGTTTTTTAGCCTCCAGCTCACACATTTTTGACTTAGCTAAGGAAGGATGGCTCCAGAGCAAACTAACTTATGCAACAGTCAAATTACTTGCTCACAGTTTTAATGCCAGGAGCTCACAAAGGAACATTTTTGCTCACAAGACTCCACAGCTTAGAGGGAACATTGCTGGGCAGTGTTGGCCCAGTGCTGATCAGACACAGATTATTCAGGATTCCAATAAACCCCAGAAAGAGCAACAACTGAGTTCTTGTGTCAGGGCCAAACTACATGTAACTTATATTTGTTGCCATTTTTGCCCCAAACTCAGCTTGCTTTTGTTTCAGTCACACAGCAGCTATGGAGAACAACATTTTTTTTTAAATCCCTAGGAGTTTGGTTGGGCTCAGGATGATGGTCTATTGCCTCACCCCCATGACACTTTCCTGAAACAAAATGCTTGCAGAATTGTAATTTGTGCCCATCTTTGGAGCTGCCTGAGGAATATTCTATACATATACAACTCCAGAAAAATAGCATGGGACGGAGAGAGGAGCCCCTCCTCTTTCCATAGTCCCAAGCCCAGTAGGGCTCCTAGGGACTTTAAAAATGCCCTTCCCCACAGCTGCTGTGTGACTGCAGCAAAAGGGAATCTGGACTCATCTCAACAAATAACATAATGTGTAGTTTGGCCCTTAGTCTCTGCTTTAAAGCAGCAAGCTCTTGGCATAGAACCTCATGTTCCTTGGTATACTCTGAGGATTGGCATACTTGGGATTTGTTTATTTATTTAAAATATTTCTATGCTGCCTTTCTACCCAAATAGTGTCCTCAAGGCAGCAAAGATTGAATAATTAGGTGGGATGATGGTACTGTTGTCGTTAGACCTGTTGGCTGTGTTTGACATGGTCAACCATCAGTTACTGATCTGCCACCTCACCAACGCTGGAGTCCAGGAGCTCACCTTACAAAGGGCTTGCCTCCTTCCTCCAGAGCCGGGGATAGAGGTTAGTGCTTGGGGGAGAATTGCTGTGTGAAGTGCCCCAAGGGGCAGTCCTATCCCTGAGGTTATTTGACAGCTACATGCACCCTCTTGCCCAGATTGGTCAGAGCTATGGACTGGGCTGTCATCAGTACACTGATGACACCCAGCTATATCAGTTGTTGAGTGGCCAGTCAGACTCTGGGCTGGAAGATCTGGACCTGGTGTTACAAACTGTGGCTGGATGGCTTAGACTGAGTCAGCTGAAACTGAATCTGATGAAGACAGAGGTTCTGTGCCTGAGCTGTGGTAGTCCGGGGTTAGGGATCTCATTCCCGACCTTCGATTGGGTGCCATTGGTGTCAGCACTGGAGGTTAGGAGTTTGGGACTGCTCTTGGGTGCCTCCTTAATGATGAAGGCCCAGGTAGAAGCCACTGCTAAGTCAGCCTTTTACCATCTTTGGCTGATTAGGCAGTTGATTCCCTTCCTCGAACATAGCTACTTGGCAATGGTAATCCATGCAATGGTCACCTCAGGATTAGACTACTGTAATGCTCTCTACATGGGGCTGCCTTTGTCCCAAATTAGGAAGCTGCAGCTGGTGC
Source organism: Gekko gecko (assembly GCA_029375565.1). Taxonomy (NCBI): domain Eukaryota; kingdom Metazoa; phylum Chordata; class Lepidosauria; order Squamata; family Gekkonidae; genus Gekko; species Gekko gecko. The sequence goes on along the minus strand of JAPDNY010000003.1, from coordinate 146,591,109 downwards.
AGAATGCAGCAGCCAGGCTGTTGTTGGGCCTCCATCTGCAAGAACACATCCAGCCTGCACTGAAAGCTTTGCACTGGCTACCTATAACATACCAAATTTACTTCAAGGTGCTGGTTCTTACCTATAAAGTCCTTTTGTGGTTAGGGGCCAGCATACCTGAGGGACCACCTTTCCCCACATGTTTCCCAGAGTGCACTCTGTTCAGGGTCACAAAACCTCCTAGTTCTTCCTGGACCTTTTCTGTGACAGCACCACATTGGTGGAACAAGCTTCCTGAGGACATCAGAGCCCTACAGAACTTACTTCAATTCCACAGGACCTGCAAGATGGAGCTCTTCCACCAGGCATTTGACCACACTTAATATCTTGGTATAACATTGGAGCCTTCCCTGGGATCTTTTCTGTCAACCATGTCTGCATTGATTCCTGTCATGATAATATTGGACTACAATTCTCCATTATATAGGAATTTATGTATTGCACTTTAGATTTTATGTGGTTTTAAATTGTTTTTTAAAATTTTATGTAAGATGGGGAGGGCAGGGTATAAATCCAATAAATAAATAAACAAAAAAACAAAAAACAGCATTTTAAAGAAAGTATATATAAAATAAACAATTTAATTAAAAACATATAAACATACAAACACACATAACATACACCATAAGGGAGGAGGGCCAATAGCAATTACTGGGGATACACCAAACTACACAAAAATGTCTTCATGGCTGGTAGAAGACAGCAGTAGAGGGAAGACAGCAAAAGCTACAATTGTTGCAAAAGCTACAGTTTCCATTAAACCCAGCAGGAAGTCTTGCAGTGGAAGATTAGGAAGACCAACCAATAGGAACAATAGTTTCCAAGAGAGCAGCTCTACTGAAATAATGTCCACTCATCACAGATCTCCTGCCCCTATCCCAGAAAGGTAAGGTTTATGAAGTAGTTTGTGGAAAAAAGAAGAGAAAGGGGAGCAGGCACTTATGCATATGTGCATGTGTGCATTCTGCAAGCATTTAGAACAGATAAAATGAAGTACGTCTTCACCCAAAGAGAAATTAATACGTGGAATTCACTGTTGCAAGAATTGGTGGTGGCTACAAGCATCAACAGCTTCAAAATAAGAAGAGATTGGATTTATACCCCTCCCTTCACTACCCAAAGGAGTCTTAGAGCAGCTTACAATCCCCTTTCCCTTCCCTGCACAACAGGCACCCTGTGAGGTAGATGGGACTGAGACAGCTCTCTCAAGAACTATCCTTGACAAAACAGCTCTAAAAGAACTTATGACTGACCCAAGGTCACACCAGCAGCTGCATATTGAGGAGTGCGGAATCAAACCCAGTTAGAACATAAGAACATAAGAGAAGCCAATGTTGGATCAGGCCAATGGCCCATCCAGTCCAACATTCTGTCACACAGTGGCCAAAAATACCAGGTGCGATCAGGAGGTCCACCAGTGGAGCCAGGACACTAGAAGCCCTCCCACTGTTGCCCCCCCAAGCACCAAGAATACAGTGCATCACTTGCCCCAGACTGAGAGTTCCTATCTATACCTTGTGGCTAATAGCCACTGATGGACCTCTGCTCCATATGTTTATCTAATTCCCTTTTGAAGCCATCTATGTTTGTAGCCGCCGCCACCTCCTGTGGCAGTGAATTCTTCCAGATTAGAGTCTGCACTCTTAACTATTACACCAAACAGGGGACTGGATAAACATATGGAATAGAGGTCATCAGTGGGTATTAGCCACAAGGTACAGATAGAATCCTATGTCTGGGGCAGTGGTGCTTTGTATTCTTGGTGCTTGGGGACTGACAGTGGGAGGACTTCTGGAGTTCTGGCCCTTCTGGTGGACATCCTGATGGCACTTGGGTTTTGGCAACTGTGTGACATAGACTATTGGATTAGATGGGCCATTGGCCTGATCCGACATGGCTTCTCTTATGTTCTTATGTTCTCTTAAGCATCCTGTTAAATGTTTGCACATGCTTATGGAACTTTTTGAGAGCTCATCAGTGATGTTAAGCAAAATTCAAGCAGTTTTGTGCCATGCACACTCATCAATAACTCCTATTAAGATCTTGCAGGGGGAGAATATGTTTCATATTTAGGACAAGATTTTAGGGTCATAATTCTTATAACACTAACAGTTAAGCATACTTAACAGTATCACAGTAAAGATACTGCTCTTCTTTATATGTTATCTATCTTTAGCTCCGTTAGAAGTAGCATTGTAAGCTATGCATAGTTGAAGGAAGTCTTATTCAAAACTTTTTTTTTTCCCCCTGGCAATGGATGAAAACAGGGAAGGGATATCTGGACAAATGTTATCATCTTCTGCTGTTATAGCATTATACAAACGGTAGAGAAAAGGGGACACATCATAAGGTGAGTTTTTTTGGGTTTTTCCTTAATACTTCATGGGCCTCTTTAGGATGCTATTTTCTCAGGTTGCTGCCATTTGTTAATGATTCTCTTATTCAAGCAGGATTAATAACTTCAGGGATTCATATTTAATTTTGCTTCAGTTCCCTAGGCATTTGGCTCTTTGAAACAGTCCCTACCAAATGGTTACAGATGAATATCACTTGAATTCAGAATCATGCATTTCAAACTGAAGACACAAGCAACACTCTGCAGATTCAGGTTAAATACCTTGGCAGCTGGCCAACCAACTGTGACCTGGAAATGCTGAGCTCCTATGAATTGGTTAGGAAATATCCTATTTCATTCTTCGACCCTAAGGGATACTAAATGTCCAGTAAATTAAGTTTGGTCATGCTGATTTGTCTATAGTATTAAATGAGCCTAATCAGATATGCTGTTAGGGCATGACACATGAATGGTTTTGACTTATAGTCCTCATTCTGGAGATTGTTGTTCATCATTATACCAATTTTATATGTTTGTAAAGAGAAAGCAGCAGAAGCAGATATAGCAGGTTTGGCAAAATTAACCAGAATGCTGTCCCTCTGATAAGTATGAGACAACACACCGGAGGTAATTCAAAAGTGATTTCAGCTTTAATTTAGCTCCAAGTTAGACCAGCTAAGGACTAGACCAGCTAGACAAAATACAGCTCCAACATAGCAGTTTATATACACTTCAGGCTGTTGTAGCCACACCCACAGGATGTAAAACGCGCCAATAACATTTGAACCAGGCAGCCAATCATAATGCAGTGATAAGGACCAATCATATTTCATAACAATAGCCAATCAAGCTGTTCCCTCTATGAGCCCTTTGATTGGGCAATACAAGACAATTTCTGAATCCGCATAATGAGCACCTGCTCAGCTTATGCTGTCACTTATGTCTCTGAGGACATAACAACTCCTCCCCCCTTAGATAGAACACACTCGTAATCAGACAGGTGGGGAGGGGCCCTTCTGCTTCGTTGTGACCACCTTAACTCTGGGGCTTCAGGTGGATCAGGGTCTGCACTAGGTTCAGCGCCAGGCACTGCTGGGCTGACAGGCTCTTCAGGGTCCGAGAGTGCAGGGGTCTGCCCTGCCTCAGGTTCTTGACGAGAACCAGCAGCACTCACCTAGTCCGGAGGCAAGTGGGACTGCTCCCTGGGCCTGTAACAATCTCCGGCTTCGATCTCCTGGTCCGCAGGAGACCATCGCTGCCGGAGTTGGTCTATGTGGCGGCGTATCTTTCGGCCATCAGATAGCCTCACCACATACATCCTGGACCCTAGACGGTTGGTGACTTCGGCGGGAAGCCACCGGTGCCCCTCGGAGTAGTTTCGGGCAAAGACCCAGTCCCCGGGCTGAAACTCTCTGGATGGCGTGGGCGGTTCGGCCCGTACAGCTCTGCTGCCATCCAGATCCGGGTGCAGGCGGTCGAGGAGGGTTGTCAATTTCCTCCCCATGAGCAGCTCGGCCGGGCTTTTCCATGTGGCAGAGCTCGGTGTGACATGCTGCCACAGGAGAAAATCGGCCACTCGATGGTCCCAGTCCACGCCAGGCAGTCGGGCGAGGGTCTCTTTCGCCGTCCAAACCATCCGCTCTGCCTGGCCGTTAGAAGCAGGATGGAACGGGGCTGTGGTGATGTGCCGGATTCCGTAGCCCTCTAGGAAGCCGGCGAACTCCCTAGAGGTCAGTTGAGGGCCGTTGTCACTGACCAATACTTCAGGTAGCCCATGGGTGGCAAAAAGTTGGCGCGAAGCCTTTATTAGGTTTGCCGATGTTGTGGACCTCATGGGGACTACCTCCAGCCACTTCGAATAAGAGTCCACAACCACCAGGAGCATTTGGCCGTTGATTGGCCCCGCAAAGTCAAAGTGCAGCCTTGACCAAGGCTTTTCAGCTCTGTTCATGGGTGCTGGTGGTGTGTGCGGAGGGTCAGGCCGTGACTGCTGGCAGCGCACGCAGCCTCGAACCTTCTCTTCGATGTTTGCATCGAGCCCAGGCCACCATAAATACCCCTTGCCAGGGCCTTCATGCGAACAATCCCTGGGTGCCCGGCATGCAGGGACTCCAGAACCCTTCCTCTTAGTTTGGGGGGAATCACGACTCTGTTCCCCCAAAGTATGCAACCCTTAACAATGGAAAGCTCAGACCTTCTGTCCCAGTACGCCTTGAACTCAGGCTCTGAACAAACACTCGGCCACCCCCTCCACACCCAGTTTAAAACACGAGATAGTGTTAAGTCCTTCTGGGTGAACGCGGCAACGTCCTCGGACCGAAGTGGAGACTCCGATAGTTCATCCAAGGCGCAAATGTCCGTCGTAGGAGCCGGATCTACACCAGTCTCAGGCAGAGGACAGCGGCTCAGAGCATCAGCGTGCGCGATACATTTCCCAGGTCTGTGCTCCAAGTCGTATTCATACGCCGCCAGGAACTGGGCGTGGGGCGGTCAGGGGCAAAGATTCCCAGCAGCGGCTTGTGGTCCGTTACCAGAATGAAATGGCGGCCGTACAAAAAGTCATGGAATTTTTTGACCGCACTTACAAGCGCCAAACCCTCTTTGTCTATTTGCGCGTAGTTTTTTTCTGCACCACTCAATGACCTTGAGTAGTATGCAATCGGCGCCTCAGACCCGTCAGGCATTACATGGCTCAAAACTGCCCCAATACCATATGGCGACGCATCAGCCGCCAAAACCAACATTTTACCCTCATCAAAATGAGTTAGCACGCTGTCAGAAGTCAGTAACGCTTTAACATTTTCAAATGCCCTCTCTTGTAGCCGTCCCCAAACCCATTTCGCGCCTTTATTCAACAATCGATGCAATGGCTCGGCTACCGAAGCTTTGTGGGGCAGAAATGAGTGGTAAAAATTGATTAGCCCTAGATAGGCTTGTAACTCCATTTTATTTGTCGGTCTGGGTGCATTGTGTATAGCTGCTACCTTTCCAGGGGTTGGGTGTACACCTTGTTCGTCAATCTTGAACCCAAGGAACTCGACACTTGAGACCCCAATCGCACATTTTTCCCGTTTTACTCGCAACCCAGCCTTATTGAAACACTTCAGAACACTCCGGACCCTTTCCAGCAACTCTTCATCACTTTTTCCCGCAATAAGCACGTCATCAAAATAGGGAATTACTCCCTTGATACCTCTGAGCAACCCCTCCATTAAACCCTGGAAAATCCCAGGTGCAACGTTAACCCCGAATTGTAGGCGCTTAACTTTAAACGCACCTCTATGCGTAACGATGGTTTGTGCTTCTGCAGCATTGTTATCTACGGGCAACTGTTGATATGCCTGGGCAAGGTCTAATTTTGCAAACACCTTGCCTCCCCCAAGAGATGCAAGTACATGGCTTATTACCGGTACAGGGTAGGAATGTTGTTGTAATGCCTTATTGATTGTACATTTATAATCTGCACAAATACGTATGCTTCCATCAGGTTTGACAGGAGTAACAATGGGCGTTTCCCATTTGCTGTACGGAACTGGCTCCAAAACCCCTTGCTCTAGGAGCTTGTCAATTTCCATTTCAATCTTGGGCTTCAATGCTAACGGCACCTTCCTATATTTTAGCCTGATAGGCCTAACATTTGGATCCAACTCAAATGAAACCAGGGGACCCGTATAAGTTCCCAGCCCTTTTGCAAAAACCTGAGGAAACTCATCATACAAACAATTCCATTTATCATGACATACCGTATTAATACCAGAAATAGCAATGCCTAATGGCTCAAACCAATCGAGCCCCAACAGGCTTACCCTGTCCCCTTTGGCAACAATCAGGGACAGAGCCACCTTACGCTCTTTGAAACGGACGTCAAATTCCACCTCACCTGCCAATGGAATTCGGTGCCCTTGAAAATCTGCTAGACAGGCATCAGTGGGCAGGAGGCGGCGGCGGCTTCGGCTCGGAAAAAGACGATCCAACGTGCACGTTGAAATGATGGTTCTAGCCGACCCGGAATCGACTTCAAACGGGCAGGGAATTCCGTCGAGGAACAAGGTGATGAAAATCTTCTTCCTTCGGGGTGCTCCCGTGGTGAGGACGGACGATGAAGAGGGGTTGGATGACAGGGTTGGTTTTCGGGACGACAGGGATGAAGAGCAGGTTGTGTTGACCTTGCTTCGGAATTGAGAGCGCTGCGGAGGCGACGTAGGCGGCGATCTCTTCGACTTGCAAACTCTGGCGATGTGCCCACGCTTTCCGCAAGCCCGACAAACCAACCCTTTGGCCCAACAGGTGTCGCGCTCATGCTTCCCGCCACAACCAAGGCACTGACGTGCTGGCGCAGTCTTCACTTGGGTTCGCGGCTGGCTGCTGAAACAAGGCTCTCGTACGTCATCCACGGCGGCCGCCGGCTCACGGTCCTCGACCTGTTGGTGAATGCTGGATTCAGCTGCCGCAGGCCGCTGTCGCACTTCTCGCGTCGACCTTTCAGCAGCTTCAGCGGCGATGGCTTCCTCAAACGCGACCTTGAATGTCAGCGTCTTTAGGGCGAACAGGCGTTGTTGCAGCTTTGCATCGCGGTGGCCGCAGACCAGCCGGTCTCGCAAAGCTGTCTCGAGATCTGCGAAGTTGCAAGCCCTTGCCAACTTCCTCAATGCCGCCACAAACTCGGCTACTGATTCGCTGGAGCCTTGCCGCCTTTCGTAGAACGCGTGCCGGGAAGCGATCTCTGAAGGCTGCGGCGCGAAATGAGCCTTCAACTTCTCCGTCAGCGTGGCGTACGGCACGGTCTTGATGTCGTCAGGTGTGACAAGTGAACGAGCAACGTCGAACACCTCTTTGCCACACGAGCTAAGCAGTGCAGCTCGTTTCTTCGCAGCATCCGTCACCCCGGCGTTCTCGAGGTGAAACTCGAACCGGGTGAGGTACGCCTCCCAGTCCTCGGTCGCGGGCTCGAACGGCTCGAACCGGTGCTTGGAGCTCATCGCGGCGCTTCCTGGAGCGGACGGCCCCCTCGGAAACTCACGGTCGATTGGAACTTCCTCCGTGGTGTCTCAGCGGGGCTGCCTACCCGCTATATCCCACCTTCGTCGCCAGTTGATAAGTATGAGACAACACACCGGAGGTAATTCAAAAGTGATTTCAGCTTTAATTTAGCTCCAAGTTAGACCAGCTAAGGACTAGACCAGCTAGACAAAATACAGCTCCAACATAGCAGTTTATATACACTTCAGGCTGTTGTAGCCACATCCACAGGATGTAAAACGCGCCAATAACATTTGAACCAGGCAGCCAATCATAATGCAGTGATAAGGACCAATCATATTTCATAACAATAGTCAATCAAGCTGTTCCCTCTATGAGCCCTTTGATTGGGCAATACAAGACAATTTCTGAATCCGCATAATGAGCACCTGCTCAGCTTATGCTGTCACTTATGTCTCTGAGCCTCAACAAAAAGTAGTCTTCTATAGTTGCATTGACTAGGGACCATGACAAGAATCTTCAGTATTCTGAGAACTGGTGTGACATAGTATACTGCTTGACTAGGGTCCCGAGAAACTAAGATTTGAATCCATATTATCATGTAAGCTCACATTCACATGTAAGTCATCACATTCTCTCATTCTGACCTACCTCACAGAGTTGTTGTTGTGAGAAAATGGAGGAGAAGAGAAAATATTCTAAGCCATTTTGGATCCCCATGGGTGGGGGGAAGTAGGCTACTAATAAATAAATGTAATGCCTATATCTTCCCTGTTTTAAGGTTTAAAATATTTGTATAGCTGCTCTGTAGAGATGTTAAACAGGTATCCAGCTTCTTGGATCCAATACTCTTTAGCAGAATCCGTTACCAGTTAGATTAAAAAAAAAAAATTCATTTAGTAAAATGATAGATAACAAAGCTTTATACATTCATCTTCAGTTCTATAAGCAAATCATACAGAGGTTCAATTCACCATCCAAGTCAGAATGCCATTCTATTTATAAAACTTATCTAACTTTTTTGCCATGCAACATAACGTTACTTTACTCAGCTGTACACATTCGTTTACTTTATCCAGCCATTCCTCTTTATTTGGTGTTATATTCTTTTCCCAGTATCTAGCAATGACTAATCTTGCAGCCCTTATGACATTTAACTTAGATATTATAAGAATGAGAACATAGTCAGTGTGCATTTGTGAGATAGGGGGAAAGATCCCACCTCCCCCTGTTCTCTCTTAATTGCTAGAGTGAGCTTGAACAGCAAGCTCTTAAAAGAAAATAATCCAGAGAGTCTTTCAGAATCAAAAAGGGAGGGAGGGAGGGAGGGAGGGAGGGAGGGAGGGAGGGAGGGAGGGGAAGGAAGGAAGGAAGGAAGGAAGGAAGGAAGGAAGGAAGGAAGGAAGGAAGGAAGGAAGGAAGGAAGGAAGGAAGGAAGGAAGGAAGGAAGGAAGCTAATGGGGGAATCTAAGATATGATAATATATAAGTGGGGAACTTCAATACTCGCAGGGGAATCCCTTCCCCCTTTAGCTTGCCCCAGTCACTGCTGCTGGGCCTGGTGTGGCTCCCAGCCACAGTTCACACTGTCATTGCTGCCACTGTTGAGGCCATTGTGACTTCCAGCTGCCCCATCATCACTGCCACCAGGCCAGATGAAGCTCCTGTCCTCTGCCTCTGATAGGTTTGCCATTCCCCCCGGGAGGGGGTTGCCTGCTTTTAAGGTCTCCAATACACTGGCCCAGATCTGGCCAGCAGGGGAAACACTGCCCCAAAAGTGTCGGGATCTCACCAACGTGTCCAACGTGATGCCGTCACCCGGAGGTGACATCATCACACCAGGCATGTTACTGAGGAGACGCTCTAGCACTCAGCCAAAAAACTCTATGGTACCAAAGAGTTTCTGGCCAAATGCTAGAGCGCCTCTCTGGTGACATGCCTAGTGTGATGATGTCACTTCTGAATGATGTCATTGCAGCATGCACACATAGCGCACACTCCAGAAGATCCCAGACGGGAAGCCTCATCCCCCTGCCAGCAAAAGGTAGGGAACTGGCAACCCTAGCCTATGGTCCTGCCATGGCTTCCAGCCACCATTTCCACCGCTGGCAGCAAGTCCATCACAGATCTCAGCCACACTCCCACCATTGCTGCTGGGCCTGACACAGCTCCCATCCTCTGCCACTGGACCTGCTGCAGCTCCTAATCCCCTCCCACAGTTGTTGCTGATATTATTGCCACAACAGTCCTCTGACAGGTAAGGAGGGAAGTGCATTGCCTGCACATGTACAAGCAATACTTTTTGGTTTGAGGAGGGTTTAAACACCTAATGTATTTTAAATGTTTTCAGATTTTTCTGAAATCTGAAATTTCAAGTTAGGGAGTCCCCCAAATTGGCAGAACTGTCTGTTTTCTGACAGTGTGGACCCAATCCATGTATTTAAGTGTCTGTGGATCAGCCTGCATTTGACTATTAGAACATACAAGTGGAGTCCCGCAAGAAACTTCTGGGATGGTCATCCCATTCCTCACACCTTTGCTTCTTCCCCTCTCCCCCTACCTCTCTCACATTATTTCTTCCCTCTGCCGCCCTTTTCTTACTTTCTATCTCTCCTTCATGCATGTGACTTCCCTGCTCTTTTTGAACCATCATCATATTCTTTGTTTATATGCCTCCCCACATCCCCACCTCATCACTCTCTCTTTCTGACCCCACCCCATCACTCTTTCTTTCTGCCCCCATCACTCTCCCAGCCTCCTGTCTGATTCCTCCCCCACCCTTCATAGCAGCAGCAGTGCTGGCAGCACTTCCAGCCACCCACCTGCTTCCTCTTCCCCCACAGCAGCAGTAACAGCACTGGGAATCACAACAATTCACCTTAGGGCTGCCAGCTCCAGGTTGGGAAATTTCTGGAGAGTTGGGGGTGAAGCCTTGGGACAGTGAGGCTTGGGGAGGCAAGCAGCCTCAGCAGGGTTTAATACCATAGACTCAACCCTTCAAAGCAGCCATTTTATCCAGGGGAACTGATCTTGGTCACCTGGACAGCAGTTATAATTCTGGATGATCACCAGCCCACACCTGGAGGCTGGCAATGGTAGTTCTCATGGAGGAAATGGTTGGTTTGGAGGGTGGAGTCTATGGCATTATACCAGTCTGAAGTTCCTCCCCTCCTCAAATCTCACCCTCCCCAGGCTCCACCCCTCAAATGTCCAGGAATTTCCCAACCTGGAGTTGGCAACCCTATTTCCTTCCCATCCAACAGCCAACCTACCTTTATCAGACTCTCTGTCTTCAGCTTCCCGTCTCTACCCCACTCCCCTACAGCCTCTACCTAGGATAATTACAGTCTTTCTCCACAGTGGTGACCAAAGCAGCTGTGAGGTTGGTTAGGTTGAAAGTCTGTGACTGATCCAAAATCACCCAGTCAGCTTCCACCGCAAGATGGGGAACTGAACCTAGGTCTTGCAGATCCTACTTTGAAGCTCTAACTGCTGCACCTCACTGACTTTCATAGGGTGGCTGCTGATAAACAGTAGCAAGCAGCCTGGCCTAGTTGAGTCATGCAAGTCAGGGGAACCTGGTAACCCTAGACTGCTGCCAGGCCTAGGGTTGCCAACCTCCCAGTGGGATATGGAGACCCGTCGGAATTACAACTGGACTCTAGACAGCAGAGGTCTGTCTCCCAGGATAAAATGGCTGCTTTGGAGGCTGGACTCTGTGGCATTATACCCAGCTGAGGCTTCTCCCTTCCCCAAACCCAGCCCTCCTGAGAGTCCACCACAAAATCTCTAGGCATTCCCCAGCTTGGCACTGGCAACCCTTGTCAGGCCTGGCCCAAGACTCCCTCCCTCAAAGGCCAAAATAGGAATGGAAAGGGCCCTTCCCCCACCCTTTTACTGACAGAGCCAGTTAGAAGCCTCCCCCCAAAAAAATGTTCTAATCTCTCACCATTGATGCCTGAAGTAGATCCCTGCAGAGGCCATTTCAAAAGGTATTGGAGGAATTCAACAGTCCCTGAAGGGATTTTTTTTTTTTTTTACTTTTTGGATTTTCTGCAAACCCAGGAAGTCTCCTGACTATGTAGGAAAAGCTGTTGGGGGAGAGTGAGCCCCCTGTTGGTGGAAATAAGTTTCCGCACAGAAATCACAGAGTGGCTATTAGATATATAGATGGAAAAATAAAATCAGTTTCTTACTGCCTGAACAGTTACAAAACCTCAGTTTTCTTCCACCTGGGGACGGATGACCTTTCCCACAGTAGGCATCTAGAAGAGGGCTTGCCAAAGCAGTGACCAATGTTTGCTCATTCCAAGCTCATATTTCAATGGGTCACTCTGAAGTAAGAAGTTTCTATTGGCCCAGTCAGAAACTGGTGTGGTTGTTCAAACATGCAACCAAGGAGGATCTGGCTAATAAGCCATTTGTCCAAGATCATGTGAATTTTCACATGGGACCAAGAGTGTGGTATGGAAAGGAAGTGGGTGGGGAGGGAAATTAGTGGGAGAGACCAGAAGAAATTCTCCATTGAACTCTCCCCCCAGTTATGATTTTCCAGAGCATTGTGACAAATGGCACGGTATACTATTTATTTACCAATTCTCCCTATCCAGGATGTTTACATGCTTTGCTCATCATGTGGAGATTGTGGTTCAACTGCAATCCTACACAAGATTTGGCCTGTTTCCCCACTACCCTACCTAGAGGTTTACCATAACAAGTACTAACTTCACACTTCTTACTGTAGTGTGAATTCATGTTTTATATAACCTGAATTGTATTGAACATTTTACAAATGAATGTCCATGCATTTCATCACTGTTTCATCTCCATCCTACATACCTATTTTTTCAGATTTATGCCTATGAAATTACAATCAAAACTGACAAATTAGTGGTGTGTTCACTAAAATCACATAATCCTCTTGACTAGTCTTAAGTGAGATACAAAACAGAAATACAGCTTATTAAAGCTAATAATTGATGCAACTTTACTATAATACTTTTCAACCTGAAGGACCTAAAAAATAAACTAGCATTGAATCAGTACTCTGTGTGTGTGTGTGTGTGTGTGTGTGTGTGTGTGTGTGTGAGAGAGAGAGAGAGAGAGAGAGAGAGAGAGAGAGAGAGAGAGAGAGAGAGAGAGAGAGAGAGAGAAAATTCATAAACATGGAAAGATGAACCATTCTCTACCTGTGCTGTTCCCTCTGATATTAGGGATAAATGCTGCAGTTTAAATTGTATTTGAGGGCAGTAAACTAATTTTGCATCAGAGGGCGCCTGGGCAGCTGTTCATCCCTTGTGTATACTTAAATGTTAGCCTTATTCCCCTCTCATCACTGGCTGGTTAATCATAGGTAAGTGTCTTAAGTAAGCCATGCTCCCTGGAATGGGGTCCTCTTAGGTAAAGTTATTTAAGAAGTTGTGAGGTAAAGCTCCATTCCTGCCTTCTCTCAAGGGTTAATGTGCATAATAATGGGTCTGGCCTTCCCTGTGGGTATTGCTAATTGGATTCCCCAGGCTGCCTGGTACCCTACCTCTTTCAAGGCCATGATGGAACAGGGCAATTAGCTTCCAATGAGAATGCATGTTTAGTGATGGGAGGGGAAGGTCAGGAGTGGTGTTGTAATCTTCCAGAGATTTCTCCTAGGGATGCATTTGGATTAGATGTCATCATCACCTGCCCTTTGAGGTCAAAACCCCTCTATATTTATGATATGGCTCAAGAGACTAGAAGCTATCTGCGATCTTCTTTGACTATAGGCCTGAGACTATGCTTCTCAACTGCAGGAGAGGTAGACTACGCTGACTAGAGGCCTTTATTTTGGATTTATGGTTTGTGCCACCTAACAAAGTTTTGAGAGTATTAAGTAATAAAAGCTAGCTTTCTTGTTTAATACGCTATATGATTTAGAAAATATCTGTTGGCTATATTCTTTTGGTAATTCTTGAAATAAACTTTATAAATATTTTTTAATAAGATCAGTCTGGTTACTTGCGTGCACTTGCCCTGGAAACCCACTGGATCAGTTTGTTGACTATTTAACTGAAGTGAAGTAATTTCTCATTGTTCATGATTGGGAGAAGGTGCCATACACAGGTAAGCTTCCTTTCTTCTCAAGGCCAGTCATTATATTACTGTGCTTGTCAGGAGTTCAGATAGAACCCGATATGTCAATAAAGCACTGGAGGCCCCTATTCTCTTTCAGGCAATGTCAGTGTTTCCTGTAGCTTTGGCAGGAGAAAGATTCTGAAGCTCTGATTTAGCTGTTCACTCTTTCTTGCCAGCTCTGCCTCTGTCTGTTTTGTCTGATGGTTTGTTCTTTTATTTGTTTATTTTCTGTAGCTGCTGGTAGACCAGTTCTTGCTCTGTCTTCTGAAGTGCAATGCAATGCCACTTCCAATCTAGCTGTGTTTACTTCTGGTCAGGTTGGCAGATGGACCTCACATATCTGAATCAGGATCAAACCCAGACAATGCCCTTTTGTAAATATGTCAGATACTCCAAATCCAAACAAACTTGATTACAAATATTCAGAAACAGCAACAAACTTCTGGTATTATATTTCCCCACACTGCAGAATATGGGAGAAGCAGTGAGTAGAAAGAATGCACATTTCTGTGAACATAATTTCCTTTTTTTTTGCTAACATTAGAGGCTTCGGTGCTTATCTTGTGACCTCAAAGATCAACAGTGTGCCTGCCCTGCAGACTGAGGAGGAGGGTAGAAAGGGAGGCTGAAGGTTCTCTCCCATGATAGTAATGATCAAATATATACACGTTTGGGAAATACAAGAAAGATCAGTGCAGGAGGGTCAGGTCATCTTTCTATGAAAGGGAAAACTACAAATTCAGAATTGAAGATTTCTCAAGACATCTTTATTGTATTTAAAAGTGGTACAAATATGCATGAGTTTAGCCAGCCATGTGTAAACCAGAACAAGGGGCTGAGAGGAACAAACTCTTCCTTATTGCATCCTGCCATTTGAAGCATATTTCTTCTAGTCAGGCTCCAGAAAGGGAAGTCTAGCTGTAAGTATTTAATAGAGCATTAGTTAACTACACCCCAAGCTGTTGTCTGGTGTCTTCATTTGGGGCATGTGGTAGCAATGCACACTATCCCCACTTCCTACATCCTGGTTTATATATGCCTCCTTCCATGAGTCATTTAGTAGAAAAAGAGGTGCAGGAGCTCATTAGCTTAACTCATTAGCATAACTTATTTGCATATGCCACACCTCCTGACATCAACACCCACTGCTCAGGCTCCACCCCAAAAATCTCCTGACTCAGAGCTGGTGAGCCTACCTGTTCTAAATTCCCTCATCAGCAGTTAAAAAGGATCTTGAAGGCTTACATTTGAAGTGTTCCCCTTCAGCTGTGAGTTCCCAGGCTAGAGTACTCACTCAGCCACCCGTTCTCAGGTCCATTCAACATATAAAAATGAAAGTGAAACAAGAGCTCCAAGAGGACCAAACTAAATCACACAGATATTAAGGGAAGAGCAGACTGTTCCATTATATATAGCTTTGCCATTAGCTCCCACGGGCTTGGGGGGGAGACAAGGCTGAAAGTGGCTTGGATCTCTTAAATTCAAACCCCTTTCAGCTTTGCCATCAGCTCCCGTGGACTTGGGAGAGAAGGCTGAAAGGGGCTTGGATCTCATAGATTCAAACCCCTTTCAGCTTTGCCATCAGCTCCTGTGGGCTGGGGGAGAAGGCTGAAACGGGCTTGGATCTCTTAGATTCAAGCCCCTTTCAGCCTTGCCCTGGGCTCCTGTGGGCTGGGGGGGAGAGACAAGCCTGAAAGGGGCTTGGATCATGGATTTAAGAGGAGGCAGGGAGACATGCCTGACTTGGCTGCTCCGTCTCCTCCAGGTGCCCCACAGCTGCAGGGCACCTGGAGGAGCTCAGGCAAGGAAGCCAGGGATTTAAGCACCCGCATGGTAGCAGGCTCACTGGAGAAGGAAGAGGAGGCGGGCATTCATGCCTGCCTTGCCTGCTTGGTCTCCTCTGGTCTGCTTGTGGATGCAGGGCACCTGGAGGAGCTCTGGCAGGGAAGCCAGGAATTTAACCCCCCCAGTCTCTCCACAAAAGTGGAGAGGCTCAGGGGGAAGGCAGGCATGTCTGCCTCCGTGCGCTCCCTGTCTCCAGCCAACCTGCCATGTTGGGCTGGCTGGAAACGGGGAGGGCATCAAGGCAGTCATGCCTGGCTTCCCTGCCCCAGCTTCTCTAGGCTATGGGGCACCTGAAGGAGCTTGAGCAGGGAAGCCAGGGATTTTTTTTTAAAAAAACTGTCTCTCTGCAAAAGTGGAGAGGCTCAGGGGGGAAGGCAGAAGAGTGGGTCAGGGAGCTGGGGGTGGGGCTTGCTATCACCTGGGTTGCTGGAGCAGTGCTCCGGTGTGCTCTGGCCCCAAATAACCCCTGCCTCCTTCACCAGCAACAAGTTCTCTTAAAGCAAAATACCTAAACACCACAAGTACATCTGTGCCTTTATAGCATGAGCCACCATAACAAACCATTGTATGCTATTAGTATTGTAGTTTTGGGGTGTGTGGGTGGAGGAGGGACTAGGGTGATGGAGTCTGATAACATCTTATTGGGTGCCAGCCCTGGGCTGAAGATCCCAGTGTCTGGGTACAGAGGAAAGTATGGCAGTGGAAGAAGGTCTAGGACTGGAAGGGGATGGAGATATGGTTGTGCTCAGTCCCTTTCCAGCCTTCGTCCCATCCCAAGATACATTGGTATGAAGGCTAGGATTTTAAACTCCCTTTCGATACTGATGTTGTGCAGTGCCAGATCTGTTAATAAAAAGACCAGGATCATCTTGCAGCGCAGAATGTGGATCTGGCTTGCATGACTGAGACCTGATTTTGAGAGGATGAAAATGTTGCCTTCAAGAACTGGGGCCCCCAGATATCTTGGTCCTTCATCAGTCTCAGTCTTGAAGGTGGGGGGTTAGCTCTACTCATTCAGGAGGGTTTCTCCTTCAAAACACTCCCCACCCCAAAGATCACCAGTATTGATTGTGATGGCCTTGTGAGGCCTGAGGTAAGCTTGGCTGTTTGTCTGGTGTACCAACCACCTAGCTCACTGGCCAACAGCCTGCTGAGTCTTATGGAGGCAGTAGCCATGTGGGCCTTGGAAGTCCCAAAATGATTAAATCTTGAGGATTTTAACATCCATGCTGATGTGACTGCTGCCTCCATTCAGGCCTCAAACCTTGTGTCTTCCATGGCAGCACTGGGGCTTTCCCAGTTTGTTTCAGGCCCCACACATCAAGTGTGCCACACATTGGACTTGATCTTTGGTGTGGGGATAGATGTGGATCTGACTTTGAAGGAGGAAGTGCCATGGTCAGATTAATTGGTTTTGAAGGCCTAGCTGGCTGTCCCCCCCATCTAGGTGGCAAGCTAATTTATGCTCATCTGCGGAGGCTAATGGATCCAACTGGATTCCAGAATGGTCTGTGGGATGTGATGCTTTCCAGCACCTCATTGAATAAACTGATAGAGAACTGGAATTCCCATCTCTCTGAAGCCATCAGTGAAGATGCTTGCCAACATCCTCTGAGTTCTCATTACAGATCATCCCTCTGGTATACTACAGAACTTAGGGAGAAATGAGAACTCAGACAGCTTGGGCAATGGGTTCACAATGAAGCTACAAGAGCTGTCCTGGCCACTCCTGGCTGGTCCTCAACCCCAACCCGACAGCCCCCAAAGTGCTCCCTCCACAATGCCCCACAGCAGACTCCCAGTCCACCCACAGGGAAGAAGCCACAACCAACCCACCTGAGAGCAAGTGGGAACCAAGGGAAGCCACAGGACTGCCAGCAAGTAACAGCGGGGTGCAGAGGTCATGGCCATGACTCTGGGAAGTCAGGGGGCCCATGGGAGCCCTGGCATCAGAGGAAGAGCAGAGCCACATGGGGAGAGTCAGCAACGGCACCCTACATGATGGGGCCAGCTCCAGACATGGCCAGGAGGAGAGCAAAGAATGTGCCACCTCATTGCAATGCACAGGAAACATGACAACGACATCAACTCCACCCAACTCCAAGGGACAGCATCAAAACACAAATAGGGGGCGGGGCTTGAATCCACAGGGAAGGGGAACATGGAAAATGGGAGCGGGTTGTAGCGGGGCAGGGATAAAAGGAGGGACAGCTACGGGGGTCAAGGAGGAGTCGGAGAGTTGGATGTTACAGGGCCGGAGGTGAGAGAGATCTCGGAAGCAGCTGCAAGGGAGCACTAAGAACCCAGCCTGGCAGAGGGACCAAGGGAGTGCTGTCAACTCCATCCCCTGCCTTTCTGAGACCCCCGGAATACCCTCCTCAGCACTGCACCCACTACCATCCTGAGAGTACCCCACACCTGCACTGGATGATAATGGTAACCGGCAGTGCCACCCCTGGAGACAAGGATAAACATGACAAGAGCATCTTATGAAACACTTATGAAATCCTATGAAGTGTCAATGAAGGCTGCAAAGAGGGCAGTGGGTTCGTGATGAAGCTACAAGACCATCTTATAGGAAGAGGGAATTCTACTCAGCCTCCATCATATCCACAAGCTCACTCCTGGCACAATCGTTTAGGGTTATTAGGTCTTTGACATTCCTTACGAAGGGGAGCCAAAATAGCAGAAATTTGGTTATTGGCTATGAGGCATTTGTGAGATTTTTTGTGGATAAAGTCCTTTCACTCTGCTGTGAAATACCCATCAATACTGATACAGTATGTGAACTGGAAGCCCCACAGCTGCCTTTGGATTCAGTTTTTGATACCTTCAACCTGCTCCCCTCTGGTGATGTTGACAGGATCCTGGGTGCTATCAATTTCAGAGGGCCAGGCAAGCCACTTTGAGACAGTGGTTACCTCACCCCCTCCAGTAAAACCAATCACTGATTAGAAACTTGCATAGAAAAAGGAAGCAAAGAAAGCCTTCCTTCCATTCCCCTGACAGATAGTTCCTGCAATGTAACACCTTGCTTTTCTAAATGTGGGTTGGATCCAAGCAGTCATTCTGTTGGTAAGAAAGAAAGGAAAGGACATTTTTAATAACCCCAAAAAAGGATATGCTGGAGAGCATGGAACCTGTGTGAACAAAATTCTTGCGGGATGGGGGGTATAGTAAGGAAAGGATTTGGGTGAGACTGAATGAAAAATTTGGTTAGATCTAATTCTATATGTTGATAGTGATAAAGGTAAAGGTAAAGGTTCCCTTGCTCGAAAGCCAGTCGAATCCGACTCTAGGGTTGCGGTGCTCATCTCCGTTTCAAAGCCGAAGAGCCAGCGCTGTCCGAAGACGTTTCCGTGGTCATGTGGCCGGCATGACTAAACACCAAGGTGCACGGAACGCTGTTACCTTCCCACCGAAGTGGTCCCTATTTATCTACTTGCTATTTCTTGCTTTCGAACTGCTAGGTTGGCAGGAGCTGGAACTAGAGACAGGAGCTCACCCTGTCATGCGGCACCCGGGTCTCGAACTGCTGAACTACTGACCTTCCACAGCCTGCAGTTCAGTGTCTTAACCACTTGAGCCACCGCAGCTCTGTTGATAGTGATACATGTATGTAAATAACACAGTACTGAAAAGCTTCTTCTTATTCAGTCAGCGAATACACACACACACACACTGAAGAATGAGTGTTACATTAAAAACTTTCACAGCAATATCACTCCATAGTTTCAGCTGCTAATCTAGGTTAACAGCTCTTCAT
Source organism: Gekko gecko (assembly GCA_029375565.1). NCBI lineage: Eukaryota > Metazoa > Chordata > Lepidosauria > Squamata > Gekkonidae > Gekko > Gekko gecko. Next base: position 146,572,037 of record JAPDNY010000003.1, on the reverse strand, counting down.
GTTTTCAGATAGGCAGTAAACAGGAAGATGGCATTTGTGAGGCATTTGCCAGAAGAAGGCACAAGACAGAGAGAATAGTTTAAATTAACTATTTTTGCCATAAACTGACTTGCTTTAATAAACTTTCAACTTGTCAAAATTGTTGCTGAAATACTTAAAGGTCCAACACCTTCACAGCAACTAATATAATGTATATATTTTGACATTTTGTACATTGTATGAGGAGCACTAGGTGTAAAATGCACTGTAGAGAATGTATCTTTTTGCCTCTGGAAGAAATTCATATAATGGTTGAGTTGTCAGGGAAATGACAGCCAGTAAAAAATAGGAATGCAAACTGATTTAGAGCTGTGGGAACCTGTGAAGGACACAGATTAGCACAGAATTGAGTAGGAGGATTCTAAAAGGTCTCTGAATTCATATATTTCTGTTACAACAAGTTTCAGATATAGGCAGCTGTAGAGTAATTACAAAGAACCTGGTGGGGGGAGGGGAGAAAGAAAGAAAAGAAATCATTGGCATTTTACCAGGAAGTTAACAATGATAGGGTTCCAAAACACCTATCCAAAAGAAAATAGGGGCACACAAGTCTAAAAAAGGGATGCTACAAACTAAGAAAACATAATGAAGATTGAAATTTACTTTGTTCATAATATTTTGTGTACCTTCTAACCTGAGCAGTGATGTCTGATTGATAAACTGCTGATTCAAGCTCACAATTTGTTGGCTTGCTTTGCTGGATTATCTATGATCCAGGGTCATTGTCATGCATCATTTAAAACCAATTACATTAGAGTGTATGTGCTGTTTTTGTGCCTGTGCAGTCGTTTGCATTCCTCAGCTGATGTATGTCCAAGTTCAGAACCAACTGGATCAAACTACAGTTTCCAGATGGGACTGTGAGAATGTATTGGGCATGCTCAGCTTTAAACTCAACAACACAAAAGGTCAGCTACACAGTAATGAGATCAGTAAACAAAAAGAACTGTGTATCAATACTGTATATAAAAGCCAAATATTCTTATTACTTAAGCAAATTAATGCACACTTTAATACTATATGCACATAAGGACTGTACCATAAGGATAAATACACAAAATATCTCCTTCAAAGGATGTACAGAAGTGTGAGTATAATAATTCCAAGTCACACTATTAGAAACAACTCCTTTAGGTGTTGAAATTAAGTCTGACGTGAATGCTAGCTTACTCCAAACTCATTTCTCATATGCCTTCTCAAAGAACTGATCTGATTAAATTTTGTTCCATGTGAATACTTTGTAAACCAACCCTACCCCAGAAAAGATGAGACATCTTTTAATGTCTCATCCCCCACCATGGCATGATTGATACAATGAAGGAACTGTTATGTATGCGGACTGCCACCAGGGGTCCGCAGCTAAAATAAGGAGCTTGGGTCCCAAACACAATGGGACCTCGGATACTAGACCATTGAGTGTCCACCAATAGGCCATCTGGTGGGAAATTCGAACCCTCCAATGGGACTGTGGGTGTACTGGGCGGGGTGTTTATAGTTGGCCCTTGCGGGGCCAGTTTTCCAGTCTTGTGTGTGAAGTACAATAAACGCGTCTGAACGCATGTTGTAGTCTGAGTTTCCATGCAGCAAACCCAGTACTTTACAAGAACCTTCTTTTTTCTGTTATAAATTGAGATTTTTCCTGTTGGGTGTGTTATGCAAACAGATAGGGGAATGGGACAGGGTCATTCTCAACAAAAATATCTGGAATTTGGATCTCATGAACATTAAGTTCATTAAGATCCAAACAAGAACCTTCTTTTTTCCTTGCGGGGCCAGTTTTCCAGTCTTGTGTGTGAAGTACAATAAAGGCGTCTGAACACGTGTCGTAGTCTGAGTCTCCATGCGGGAACCCAGTACTTTACAGTGGTGATGAAGGTGGGATCCCGATGAGCGGGTCTGACTCTCCAACCAGCACAGCACAGAGCAACGATCCAGAGGAAGCCACTGCACCCTGCACTGCTCCCAAGCAGCACTGCATCATGCCCAGCTCTCCCTGACTCTGCTCCCCGGCCGCACTGTGCTAGAGTCATGGCCGCCACTCCGGGGGCCCCGCCTGCACCTGTCGCCCATGAGCCTGGTGGACTTCCAACAGAACCCGGTCCTGATTCAGGGTGTGGGGACCTTCTGGGTGAAGTACAGGGTTTTTTAGGGTTCACTGGACTTGATAGTGGTCGAGGGCAACTTGGTTAGTCTCTTGGAGTGGGCATGGTTCATGCCGCTGGGCATCACCATGGGGGGGGGGGTGAGGCAATGCACACAGACGGATTTTGCTGAGGTTTGTGGAGAACTCCCCAGAGTTTTTGATGGGACTCTGGATTGCTATAAGGGGCCCCCAGTTTCACTGCATCTAGACCCCCTGGTTGCCCCCATCTGCATGCGGTTCTACTGCGCCTTGATAGCATTGCAACCAAAAATAGATGCAGAACTAGACTGTTTGGTGGCACAAGGAGTCCTTGAACCTGTCTCACACACATTGTGGGAGACTCCTATTGTAACCCCCATAAAGCCCAATGGCGAAATCTGCATCTGTACAGATTATAAATGCACTTTGAACAAGGCCCTCCACGACCACTCCTACCCAGTCCCAGTCGTGAGTCACATGTTAGTGTCTTTAGCTGGGGCCAAGATCTTTGGGAAGTTGGATCTTGCACAAGCATACCAATAGCTACCCGTGGATGAGGCCACAGCCACCACTCAGACCATCGTGACACAACGGGGGGCATTCAAAGTCAAGCAGCTACAGTTTGGGATTAGTGTGGCCCCAGGGATATTCCAACAGCTAATGGACTCTCTGTTAAAAGGGATCCCTGGAATGATGCCCTTCTTCGATGTCTTCATTGCCGCGGCCATCCTAGATGACTTTGCCTCCCATCTCTGTGCTGTCCTGCACCGCTTTGACTCGGTGGGCCTGAAGGTCAAGGGGGAGAAATGCCTTCTCGGGATCCTGGAGGTGGATTTCTTGGGTTCTGGGTCAACGCGATGGGCCTCCATCTGGCAAGGCACAAAGTCAAGGCCATCATGTGCCCAGTAACAAGGTGGAATTGCAGGCATTTTTAGGGCTTCAGAACTTCTACAATGCCTTTCTGCCCCACAAGGTGGTGGTAGTCAAGTCCCTGCACCAGTTGTTAGACAAGTCAGTGCTGTGGTTCTGGGGCCCCTGGGAGGCTGTGGCATTCAGGGGTGTAAAGGCCCTCCTGATCTCGAACAAGGTGCTGGTTCATTTTGATGAGTCCCTGCCAGTGGTCCTCGTGTGTGATGACTTCCCTTACAGCATGGGTGCGGTCTTGAGTCATGTTCTCCCTGATGGCTGAGAGGTCCCGGTGGCCTACTATTCCCAGACCTTGTAGGCCACCAAGCAGAATTATGCCCAGATCGACTGGGAGGGCTTGGCGACTGTGGCTGGGGTGAAGAAATTTCATGACTATGTGTATGTGCACCCCTTCATGATTGTAACAGACCATAAGCCGCTCCTTGGCTTCTTTGCAGTAGACAAACAGACCCCTCAGGTACTCTCCCCACGGGTCCTCTGCTTGTCCCTCTTCCTAGTGGGTTACACCTACCACCTGGAGCATCATCTAGGCAAAGCTATGGGTCACACCAATGCCCTCAGCCTCCTTCCACTTCCAGACATGGATGCCAATCCCACTTCTGCCCCCGGGGTCCTCTGGCTCGGCAACCTCCTGGATCCACCCCTGCAAGCTGCCGACATTGGCCACTGCTCATCCCCCAACCCTGTCCTATCCCGGGTCTTGGGCTGGGTGGTGAAGGGGTAGTCCACAGCCTCGGTGGGCCCTGAGTTTACGGCTTTCGCCACTTGCAGGGATGAATTGTCAGCCCTTAAGGGATGTCTCCTGTGGGGGGAGAGGGTCATTGTCCCCAGCACCTTGCAGCAGCAGGTCCTCAACACACTATACAAGGCCCACCCAGGAATCGTCCAAGTGAAGGCAATGGCCCAAAGCTACGTGTGGTGGCTGGGGTCTGATGCAGAGATTGAGTTATGGATGTGGGGGTGCCTGATGTATCAGGCAGTCCACCCAAATCCACCAAGTACACCCACCCAGCCATGGGAGTCTACACATAAGCTGTGGTCCCAGCTCCACATAGACTTTGCCGGGCTGTTCCAAGGACTAATTTTCTTGGTCATGGTGGACTCCTACTCCAAGTGGTTGGAGGTCAGCCCAGTAACCACTACATTGACAAAGGCTGTCATACGAGTGCTGCACTGGATCTTTGCAACTCATGAACTGCCAGACACCATCATCTCCAACAACAGGGCAGCATTTACTTCGGCAGAGTTCCAGGACTTCTTGCAGAGGAACCTCATCTGCCATGTGAGGTTGGCACCTTTCCACCCATGACCAATGGGCAAGCAGAGCAAATGGTATGCGCCGCAAAAGAAGCCTTCAGCCGGATCTCAGATGGAGACTGGGAGTTTCATCTCGCATGCTTCCTCCTGACCCAGCTGATGACACCCAACCCTGTCAGTGGCCAATGCCCCACAGAACTATTGATGGCCCACCATCCTGTTGGACAGGCTACACCCAGACTGGGCACCAGAATCCAGGAAGATGACGGAACAACAGGAATCTCCCAGGGGGTTCTTCCTAGAAGATCCCATCTACATAAGACACTTTGGGAAGGGACCCCAATGACTGGCAAGAAGAGTCATACGGGCTACCAGCCCCGTGTCATATGAAGTGTCTACAGAGGACAGTCAACTCCTAAAGAAACACATTGATCAACTGCAGAGGCAACAACTTCCGGTAGCAGAGGAATAACACCTGCAGCTCGTGGGACCTGAGCCCATCCATCCCGAGCCAAGTGCCCGGACCAATCCACCTAATCATGGCGAGGCAGCAGCGGTAGAACCACCAGCCACCACACCGGGACCAGTGGAACTGCCACTGCCCCTGTAGCAACCAGAACCAGCCAGTCAACCTGACGTGGTCACAAGTGACTCTGTACCCATAGCCCGGCATTCCCTGCAAGAGTGCAGACCACCAGCCTATTTGCAGGACTATGTCATATAGGTTGGGTCAGAACTTTGGGAGGAGGGGTGTTATGTACGTGGACTGCCACCAGTGGTCTGCAGCTAAAGTAAGGAGCTTGGGTCCCAAACACAATGGGACCTCAGATCCTAGACCACTGAGTGTTCACCAATAGGCTATCTGGCGGGAAATTCAAACCCTCCAATGGGACCATGGGTGTACTGGGTGGGGTGTATATAGTTGGCCCTTGCGGGGCCAGTTTTCCAGTCTTGTGTGTGAAGTACAATAAACGCATCTGAACGCATGTTGTAGTCTGAGTCTCCATGCAGCAAAGAACTTTACAAGAACCTTCTTTTTTCTGTTATAAATTGAGATTTTTCCTGTTGGGTTTGCAAACAGATAGGGGAATGGGACAGGGTCATTCTCAACAAAAATATCTGGAATTTGGATCTCATGAAGTTAGCTATCATGCATTTGTGATCTGGCCCATAATTAGCCTTGTTATAGGGGTGTAGTTTTCTTTTTCCACAATGCACTGTTTTAGATATAGTCATTGATTATACTGTTTTCTCTGTTGGAAAAGAGAGATTTTTCTTTCATTGCTCTTTACAGGGAAATTGATGCACCCTTTTACAATTTTAGCCCTTGCAGTTGTGTTAGGTTACACACTACAAGGTGATGCTCCAGTAGAAGGACATGAAGATTTGAAAAGAGCTTGCCTATCTCTGAGCATCTACAGAGTAAAATCCTGACATTTTGCAGAACCCCTTCCTGCTCATCCACTCTTCAGATTTATCTTTGATCAAGATGGAATTGATTAGAAACTGACTCCAAATTCCTAAAAAGTAGAAGAATATAAATTGATTGTTGGATTTCAGGGAGAAATTAGGTAAAGAAGAATTATGAGAATGTGTCTTAACATTGCTACCCATAATGAACATTGAGTCAATTAGTGAAAATAGGTTAGGCAATACTAGAAAGATGCTATAGAGCTCAAGCAAGAGTGAAACATCTCTTCTTTTTAATTTATGTTGTGACATAGAGCAAAGATTATATATGAGAGACAGGAATGGAGAAAGCAGTATGAATGTGTGTCTCTGTGTGTCTGTGTTTGTATTCAGTGCTCAAAGGCCCTGGTTGCTATTTGAGAATCAATTGTGATTCAAACAGAGGACTACTTGAACACCCTTGATTAAAAGCGCTAAAGGAAATATAATCTTACAGTGAAAACAACAGTCAAATGAATCACCCTCAAAAATTAAGTTTAGACACATTATATACCATTCTATAGTATTATTTATTATTATATACCTTTCAGCTACCTACAATGCTTTCTTAGTGTTCTGAGTCATGTCAGATAACCTGCATTTGGCAATGTCCTTGTTCACCAGTATTAAGAATTTCCAGGTGTTGACAGGTGCAAAAAACTTGGTGTGCCTCTGCAAAAGTAGGGCACCTTTAAAGGTGGAAAGAAACACAGAATGTCCCTGACAAGGAACATAATTTTAAGATGAATACGCTCTTGTTTGCTGTTCAAACATTATGAATAAAACAAAATGCTCTAATTCCTAATATTGTAGGTAAGCAAAGTGTTCAAGGTAATTACAATTGCTAGCGGGAAAGGCTGATTTTGATGGTGGCTACTATTTTTCATAATGGTCAATACTTTCCATTGACACTGCCACTGTGTCACTTCTCAAATTGCCTTTCATATGCCTGTTAACATTTTCAGTTTAAAAAACACTCTTCCTTTTATAACAGCGGTTTCTTTAGTCTTGGGCTCAATTCCTATTAGTGTCTCCAACTTCTGCTGAGTGGAATGAACTGCAGAGCAGCTAATCTTGGCATGCTGATGGGAATCTCCACAGGAGGAAGAAGAAATTTCTGAGAAGAAGTTTTGTTGTTTTAAAAAATGAATGAATATAGGGAGCATGATGCTGAGAATATGCATGATAAGTGTGGTGGGGAGAGGAGGATGAAAGTGACTTTATATATTTATTTGTTGAAGCATGTATATCCTGCCTTTCCTCTTGGTTCAAGGGGGCTTAAAATAATAGTTCAAATTTTCTCAGCTAAAACTGAAGATAAAATAGCAAGCCCCAAATCCTGCCCATTCCCTCCTTAAAAGATGACTGCCATTTAAGCTCCTTCTAAAGCCCTGTCAGCAAGGCAGGATTTGTAGCACCTGCTGAAAATCTCCAGGGAGGGGCCTCATCTCTCGAGGGGTGTCATTCCACAGAGCCACAATGAAAAAGGCCTGGGATCTGGCTAATGCCAGGCTGGCCCCCATAAGTAGTGAGATAGCCAACAGATGGCTGCCTAATTATCATAGCTGGCACATAGGGACATAGAAGGAGACAGTCCTTTAAATATGTGGTTCCCAGTTTGTGAAAGGCTCTAAAAGTCGTAACCAGCACCTTGAACTGAACTTGGAAACAGAATGGCAAGCAATGTAGCCATTTCAAAATGGGCAACATATATTCCTGATAGCTAGCCCCTCGCAGCAGTTGGGCTGCTGCATTCTGAATCAGCTGTAGCTTGTCTTCAAGGGCAGCCCCACACAGAACATGTTGCAATAATAAAACCATGAAGTTACAGAAGCATGGGTCAGTGTGGCCAGATCAGCTGAGTCTAGGTAATGAGAACGTTGTGAACCAGATGCAGCTGACAGAAGGCATTCCTGGCCACCCTGCCAATCTGCTTTTCAGAGAGCAAGGCAAGGTCCATGGGCACACCTACACACCTAAACTCTTAATCTGCTTTGAAAAAGCATCTCAGTACCAAACCCAGGCCTGAAACCAGACTGAAATGAGTCGAGTGCAGATGTGTAATTTAGGAAATCCCTGGGGTTGTTCTGCCACCACACACTATCACCTTCCCTAGAAAAGGTAAACTGGAGAGTGGCCTATAATTGGCTACCTCATCCCTAGACATTTTTTTTTAGCCTTCAAAGACCCTTTCAATCAGGAAGGAGTTGGCAATTTTCACTAGTGCCTCCAACTGCACTTCCCCATTGATTGATTCATTTCAGCCTAACCAGTCCTGTCTCATGACTCATTCAAACAGAAAGGGGCCAGGGCAAATATATCCCCAGCTATAATGCTGTGAATAGTTCTTTTGACAAGTTTGGTCTGGGTTCACCTGACCATATAACAGGTGTAGGGAATGTTGTTTTAAAGATCAAAGGGAGCCCTTTTCAACTTGAAACAGTGTCATCACCATTTCAGTGTGTGTTAAGAGGAATAGCTCCATTTGAAATATACATGCTATCTTCATAGCTGATGCAAAATGAATTTATTTTTGTATTCAAGTATTCAATACACCATGAGCATAAGATGGTCATAAAAACAGTTTTCACTAGTTGTTTGACCTTTTCCTCCACAATCTGATATTTGGAACTTTACCTAACTTTACACAGCATTTTATTTAATAACATGAAAGACTTCTATAGAATTAATAACTCTCCTTGCATTTTTAGTTTGTAAATACTTTACCAATACTGTCATGTTTGTTGCCACATTAACATTACCAACTAGAGACTAGGACCATTTCCACAGTAGTGAAATTCCCCTCATTGACATGTTAAAAACTGTGCATTATGTGACATTTTCTGCAGCAGATTTTTCCTCACCAGGTGCAAACCCAAAGTTTTCTCCCTTTTACCCCAGATTTTCAGAATCCGCCATTTTAGCAAGTTCCAAAAACAAAGAGTAAGAAGGAGAAAACTTTGGATTTGTACCTGGTGAGGAAAAATCTACAGTGGAAAATTTCACATAACACGCAGTTTTTAAAATATCAATGCGGGGAATTTCACTACTGTGGTAATGGTTTAGGAAAGCAAACCTAAGCAGGTTTTCTTAGTGTTAGTCCAATCCCACCCACCCCGGGGTAACTTCTAGGAAAACATTCTTAGGAGGGCAACCTGGGAAAGGAGAAGAAGAAGAGATTGGATTTATACTCCGCCCTTCACTACCTAAAGGTGTCTCAGAGCAGCTTACAAACTCCTTTGCCTTCCCCTCCCCACAACAGACACCCTGTGAGGTAGGTGGGGCTGAGAGAGCTCTTGACAGAAACTGCTCTTTTTCAAGAACAGCTCTTATCAGAACAAGGTCATCCAGCCAGGTGCAAGTGGAGGAGTGGGGAATCAAACCCGGTTCTCCCAGATTAGAGTCCGCGCACTTAACCACTATACCAAACTGGCTTTCTATAAGTTGTAGAACTTGCCTAAGTCTGTCCCACAGCTTCATCATGACCAATTTCAATCTATTTTTATACTCTAGGCCTCCGTCATTCTGTCCCCAATCCATGTTTGAAGCACCATATTTTTAGATATATCAAGAATATGAGGATCTACAAAACTAAAAGCTAAATACCACCCGCACAGAAGGAAGTATGTTCTCTGTCTCATAAAATGGAGGCCCTGTTGTCCTTGCCATGTCAGCAGTACCACTATTTTTAAAACAAGAAGTGTAATTTACCAAAGGGTGATGAATTTCTGTCAACTTAAATGGGGCTGTCCATCAAGTATATTGTTAGACGGCACCTCAGAAACCACAGAACAGCCAAAAGTAAATTGTAGTCTCTTTTGGTTGCTCATTCAAGCCAGATAGATTCCCATCCTATTCTCCTTGCCAAGGAAAATGTACCTGATTAAATGACAATTTCCTTTAATTTCAGCCCAGTTTGCTATAATAAAGTATGTGTATTGGACACAGCTGTTCAGTATCTGCCTTGCAATGCTGTATAGATTTTTAAGCATTTTGAACTGAATAGATGACCATACAGTTATTCCTAGGTAAGCTTATGTTTCACAGCATTTTATACTGTAGTAATAAACTTCCTCTCTATGATAATGTTTATCAGAGTTGCAAAACAAAAAGTATTTTCCAGTATATTTTTTATTTTCAAAACAAACAAACATAAAATTGGGGTACAACACTTCATATCAATCTTTTCCTCTATTATAGTACCTCATACAGTATCTGAATCTATATCATTTTTCTACCTTGTGCTTTCATATGAAATTTGCAAATATATGAATATACAGTTTCTTATTTTCTACTAATATGGACTTCGTCTAAAGATTTTATTAAATTCTTTCATTAGATATATAACAATGTGTAGTAGGATCCTACTCCATCAAAAGTCTCAGGGACTGCCACAGTAGAAATATGGTTCCCTCAGAAATTTTACATCTTTTTAATGAGTTTCATCATCTTGATTTTCCGATTTTTCCTCTTAAGTTTTAGGGTGTTAATTCTGTGTCTTTTTCCTTTATAAGTGTAGAAATTATCTTCTGGAAGCAACCATCTATGCTCAGTCTTGAAAGTAGTTTGTAGTTTCATTTTTTGATTTCTTTGCTCTCCCTGAGGTGACAAGTGACTCATTATTTTGGAAATTTCATCAACAATGATTCCTTTATAAAGACTCTGATGTATTTTTGAAGAAGTTTTGTTTCTCTTTGTAGGTGTAAACTCCTTTCTGTACATCCTGTCAACTTGATTATAGGTTTCCTCTGACTCTTCTGTACAGTTGTGTCTTTTTTTCTCCTCTTTTCATGATGTCTGATCTGTCTCCCTCTTAGTTGTAGCCTGCTGCAGTGCACTGCAGTGTAGTTTACAGCAGTGACAACTGTGTTTTGAATCATACTCAGCAAATCCTTCAAGGGAACCTGTATGGATTCTGTGTCTATAAGTTCCAGTATATCTGGGAGTAGAGCCTTTGGCCTCTTTTGCAGTCTATCAATGTCAGTCATTTTTTTCAGAAACATGTTAAAACAAGAGAATCTCTAAAGATATTTTCCAAGCCAAGTTTTACAAGGACACCACTTCTAATATAGTCATATTAAAAACAAAGACAGTGCTAACATACACCAAGAATGTTATCAATTGTTTACATAACAAAACAATGCGGTCAGAACAAAATTGAGTTTTATAGTTTCAATAAAGATAGACATACATTGTTATGGGAATGTGATATGTGAAAGCTTCAGAGTAAGATCCAATTTTCTTTTTACTCGTTAGAAAGTAAGGTTTTATAGTCCTTTATTAAAGATGTTCCTAGACCTTATTTCAACAGAGTAGTTTTACAAGGCCTCCAGATGTTTTATTTTTAACTCCAAATAAGAAGAGAGAACTAAAAAAAGTTTTAGTTCACTAAAGTTTAGAGTCAGACTTTATACTCCAGAAAATACCTTCTTAGGCAAAGTCCTTCTTGCTTTCTTTGCCCAGCAGGCTGTTTAGACAGATGCTTTAAGCCCTTTTCCTAGCCATGGTAAAGGGAAGGGGGGGGCAAGAGAGAAGTTCTTCAGCCCTCCATTCCATTGTCTTTTTAAACTTTAAAGGGGCTTTGACCATGGCTAGTAGATTTTCTGATATTGTTGCTTTAAGATGGACTCACGGTGTTACACTTCATTGGTGTTCTGGATGAGATCCCAGCTTCTTCCCCCTCTGCCAGGGCAGTCAGGACTACATGCAGCCATGTCTAGCATGGGTGCTCTCAGCCGGCTCCTGCGTCGAGGCACATTCGGTTCTTCACCCACTTGCTGCCACTTGCAGGGGATCTAAATCAAGCCCCTTGCAATGAGTTCTTCTAAGGGGAACTCATTGGAGCTCAGGAGCCCCCAAACCCCTCTAAAGAAGCCAGCAAGCCGGTCGACCCTCGGGAGAGCTTCCCGGTGCAACCATTCCCATCATCCTGAAGCCCCATCTCCTCGCAAAACAAAAAGTATTATGAAAGTGGTTTAAAGCCAAACCAGACAGCATCAACAGGTTTAACCTGTGGACTCCACCTACATGAGTAATTTTAAAATGCTGTCAGGGCCTGATACTGATTTGACCCACAGTGCAGCTGGCTAAGGCACTCTTCTCCCTCCTGTACCATTCTAAGTGCTGAAACAATATGTGTGTGGGGGGGGGTAGTGTGGCCATATTAGTGTTTGAAAAGTCATTGGGGGAACAATGGGCTCTCATTATGTTTTTAAGTCACTTCACAATGGCAGTGACATCGTGGATGCCGTCATTCCCAGTTTGGCTCTAAAGAGGCAAGCATGCAACTATAGAGAGTCAATAAGACATGGAGTTGTACCAGGAGAAAGATACAGTTGTTTAGTGTTTTATATGAAACTAGGAATAAGGCCCGTTGTGGAAATAAATACAACGGGCTCTAGAAAGAGGCTCTGGGAGAGTGCCCCGGCTTTGGGCACTCAGTGACAATTTGCTGTGGCAATCTCAGCAGGGTATAATGACAGAGTCCACCATTTTCTCCAGAGGAACTGATCTTTGCTACCTGAAGAGCAGTAGTAATTTTGAGTGATCTGCAGCCCACCCCCAAGATTGGTAACAGTGGTTCCCCAGGAGGAAGTGGCTGGCTTGGAGGGTGGAGTCTATGGCATTGTATCTGTCTGAGGTCCCACGCCTCCTCAACACTCACCCTCACCAGGTTCGACCCCTCAAATCTCCAGGAATTTCCCAACCTGGAGTTGATAATCCTATCTCCCTCCCAGCCAACCATCAACCTACCCTTAGTTTTCCATCTCCTCCCCCATCCCTCCTAGAAAGCAGTTGTAATTGTGAGTGATCTCCAACCCCCACCTGGAGATTGGCAACAATGGTTCCCCATCAGGGAAAGACTGGATTGGAGGGTGGAGTCTATGGCATCGTACCTGTCTGAGGTGCCACCCCTCTTCAAGCCTCACCCTCTCCAGGCTCCATCCTTCAAATCTCCAGGAATTGCCCACCTGGAGTTGGCAACCTAATCAGGACTGGGCCCAGTGATTTTTCTCCCAAAGGCCAACATAGATGTGGAAAGGGCCTTTTACTGACAGAGGAGAAAGTACAGGTGCCAACTCTGATTAGGGAAATACCTGGAGATTTGGGGGGTGGATCCTGTGGAGGGCAGCTTTTGGGGTGTGTGTGGAAGGACTCAGCAGGCTATAATGCCATAGGTTCTACCCTCCAAAGCAACCATTTTCTCCTGGGGAACTGATCTCTGTCATCTGGAGGTCAATTGTAACAGTGGGAGATCTCCAGGTCTCACCTGGAGATTGGCAACCTAGGGGAAAGTCAGCTGCACAGCAGGGAGTTGAAGAAAATGGTTTGATGATTGCTGGCCCACCTCATTAGCCAGCCAGCCATGCTTAAGCTAAGCAGGAGAAAGAGCCTTTTTCCATTTATTCTGACAGAAAAGTGGCCACTGGGGAGGGGGTTATGGGCGGGGGAGGGGGTTATGCTGAAAGTCCTTTTTTTTTTTTTACTCACAGAACCAAGCTTGGCTGCCTACCAACAGCCACTGAGGGGACAGTCCCTCACATGAGTCAAGAGAACTGTCTTCCTCAGGAGAGAGAGCTGGTCTGCCAGGGGGAGTTGGTGGGGAAGAGGAGCAGATCCAGCACCCGGCCAATGGCACGCGAGTACTCTTAAATGGCGGCTGATGGGACAATGGCTGAGGGAGGGCATTTTACAACCAATGGGAGTGCATGGAATCTTGCGAAACCAAAAGATAATTATTATAAGGAAAGATTACAGATATTGAAAAATCTCGGATCCTAAATCCGCAGTTCTCTCAACCACAGGCAACCTGATTTTCTTCAAACATCAGGCCTCTACTGCTTTTCATCTGGCTTGGCATGTGAATTCAGTGTTAGGCAGGGCCGGCCCCAGGTGTCTGGGTGCCCTAGGCAGGACAGTTTGGGGCGCCCAGCCCACCAGGATGCCAACCTCCTGGTGGGGCCCGGAGACTGGGGGCGGCAGCGGAGTGCCAGCTTTCCTGGGCACTCCACAGCTGCGAGGCCCCCAGGCATGGCAGGGAAGAGGCAGGAGGTTACCCCTTCCCTTCCCTTGGAGCGCTGGCTTTCCTGGGTGCTCTGCAGCTGTGGGGCGCCCAGACAAGCCAGGGAAGGGGTGGGGATTCTAACCCCCGCCCTTCCCTCGGAGCGCCAGCTGAGAGCACTGGCTTGCCTTTGAGTGCCCGCTGGGGCGCTCTTCGCTGGTGGCGCCGCCCGCCGCCTCGCCTTCTCTCCCCCCCAGGGGGGAGGGAGAGGCGGGCAAGCTCTGCCACCGCCTCCTGAGCCCCATTGGGGCACTCCTTGCTGGCGGTGGTAGTGGGGAGGCGGCAGTGGTGGTGGCGGGGGGCTTTTCACGGGGGGGCATTTGGGTGCCCCTGCAGGCCCGGCGCCCTAGGCGAGTGCCTAGCTTGCCTAGTGGGTGAGCCGGCCCTGGTGTTAGGAAGAGAAGATATAGTATCTGTTTCTACCCTGTCTGCAGGTAATGTGAGCCACCCATCATGATATTGAGAAGGCAAAACCTGCACTTCTGCTTTCAAATTTGAGAGCCAGTTTGGTGTAGTGGTTAAGAGTGCAGACTCTAATCTGGGAGAACCAGGTTTGATTCCCCACCCCTCCACATGGATCTGCTGGTGTGACCTTGGGTCAGTCATAAATTCTTTCAGAGCTGTTCTCTCAAGGGCAGTTCTCCAAAGAGCTCTTTTGGCCCTACCTACCTCACAGGGTGTCCGTTGTGGAGAGGGGAAGGGAAAGGAGATTGTAAGCCTCTTTGAGACTCCTTCAGGCAGTGAAGGGTAGTGTATAAATCCAATCTCCTCCTCTTCCTCTTCTTCCTCCTCCTCCTCCAAATCTGTGTAGTTCTGCTTTGCTGTTGTTAGCCATTCAGTCGTATTCAACTCTTGACAATTCTATGGGCCAGCTCTCTCCATGTTTTCCAGTCTTGTACTGTTTCTTTGAGTTTTTCCATGCTCAGGCTGGGGTCAACTTTTATGGTGTCTAGCCACCGTGTTCTTTGGTGTCCAGGTTTCCTTTTGGTGCTAACCAATCCAAGCATAATTGCTTTTTCTAGTGAGTTCTTCCACATGATATGGCCAAAATAAGTCAGTCACAGTTTTGTGATTTTTCTTTCCAATGGCATGTCTGGTTTTATGCACTCCAGTACTTGCTTGTTTGTCACCTTTGCAGTCCAAGGAATGCACAGGAACATTCCCCAGCACCACAGCTCAAATGAGTCGTTTTTCCTCCTGTCTTTCTTCTTCATGATCCAACTTTTGCAGCCATAGGTTGCTATGGGGAACACAATAGCACAGACTAATCTGCATTAGGTTGCTAGGCTCGTCCACATTTGATTCATGCTTATCATTGCTGTGCAGCGCAGCATGATTTGACATTTTATTTCTGGACTGCATTCACTGTTTTGGTTGATCTGTGAACCTAAGAAAGTAAATTCTTCCACACATTTGATTTCTGTTATTCTGTTGTCAACTGTTATTATGATGTATCTGTTCTTCTTGGTGGTCATGAACGGTCTTTCTGATGTTTAGGAAGAGGCCAAACCTCACTTTCTTCTTTGATTTTCTTGATCAGGTACTCCAGGCCTTCTTTAGTTTCTGAGAGTAGGGTTGTGTCATCAGCAAATCAAAGGATTTTGATATTCCTTCCTCCAATCTTTACCCCAGTTTTTTACTCTTCCAGCTCTAATTTCCTCTTGATTGTTTCAGTAAGCTCTGCTTACCTCCCAACTAGTACAAGTAATGAGTTTCTATCAGTCCCTTGCAGGGTATATGGGCCGGCTAGCGCAATCTACCTACAGATGTGTGGAAAACAGTATTCCCTATCTTTGCCTAGCTAGCCATAATAACATTCTAACTGCCTATTTTGGAACAGCCTATTTTTATTGTATGCCTCTTTGCCTCTTCCAGATCTACTGTCTTGTTTCTAGCAGGCACAATCAAAGCATTTCCCTGCCTACCTAGCATAGTCACAGTCCAATATAATATCTCTATTGTAGCTTGCTGAATATTTTCAGTTCTGAGTTTCCCCAGATACAAGTCTAGGGTCTTGTTCATCATGGCACAAAGAGTTCTTTTAATGACCTGGTGGTTTGGATCCAGCTTTTTTATTCAATCTCACCCGATTGCTCTACTTACCACAGTGTTACCAGGAACTCCCTTGTTAGATGCGTGCTGTCTGCTCTGACTCCATCTTGGCTAAATTCACTTTGGCAGCCATTTTAGAAGTTAGCATGCCATGCATTGAAGGTGAGGTTAAGGATCTCCACAGGTTATGCTAAGGATTGGCCAAAACTGATTCGCTGATGGGACATCTGCATGTCTACACATTGCCACAGGGTTTTCAACCCACCTAGATCTGTCAATGTAATTTCATCAGCTAGGTCAATTCCTTCTGATAACAAAATCTAATTATCATCAAGCAGCCAGGTGGGGTTGATTGCTTTTACTGTCCTTGTCTGTATGTCTTGTGCCATCCAGCCACAAGTATGGGTGAATCCTCCAGCCTGCTAGCCCTTTTGTCCATTGTGCCTAGAAGCAATCACCTTTTGTTACCATTTTGGGAAGCCCCCCCCTTCCCTTTCTAACTCAGTCAAAGTCAGGAAACACATATATGGAATCACCCAGAATTCCTGGATTTACAATTATTTCTTCAATATTCTTTTGTGCTGGTTCCTACAAGTATTGCTGTTCTACCAGCCAAAATTGTGCAGTCTGACCAGCTACCAACTACATTTTTCTCTTCTGAGACCAGTAAACCATCTTACTATTTCTTTGGGACCTTTGAAAGCTCTGTCTGCAGTCCTGTACCTTGAATGTCTGGATCATCTACACAGACAACATATTCTATCCAGCTCAGCAGACTGAGGATAGGTAGACTCCTTCACTGTTCACTCCTTTCTTTTAAAAACTCTCATTTCCTTTAAATCACTCTGTTCCCCCACTCCCCCTCGTGGCCATTCTCTGGCACAGAATTCCCATTGAACCAGAGACTTGGCTCTGTTACTTTCTCTTCTCTCATGTAACTCTTCTTTTGCACATCCTTCTGAACACAACAATTTCACTGTTCTTATGCTTTACAGTTCCTATACCCTTATATTTCCTCTCAATAAATTCTACACCTGGCTTTGGGAAAGATCTGGTTGCTGGTAGCCCTTTAGAGGCACTTTGAGCTTGCTTGCACACTATGCAGGTAAACATCCTTAAATCACATGTTCTACTCCCTCTAACTGATGTGTCAGTTTTCCAAGCTAGTCAGGCTGTGGTAGTGGGAAAAGGTTTCCTCCTGACACTGAGCATAATTCCCACAAATATGTTGCAGTTCTGGGTGAGTGTCCCAAACCCAAGTTAGAGAAAGAGAGCACATGTGGTAACAACAGACACCACCGTATGTGGCTTTTTACAGATGTAGGTCCCACAGTCTCTCTTTTTGGTGGTCAGTGTGTATCCCTCCTACATTTTTGATCCATGGAAAAGTGTGTTGAACCCAGCCTTGCAACTTTAATCAATCCCAATATTCACAGAAGTATTTCCTCCCCCCCCCCCAATTCTCCATGCTATAAATACACAAATCTCAGTTTCTGCTGGGAACATGCTCCATTGTCTGGCCTTTACTGACTTGGTGTATTTGGTGCAGTGTGACCCATAGTAGTCAATAAAATCATCTCACCAAAAGGTAATAAAAGTGGTTTTAACCTCTGGGGTTGCTGCAGAATAAAGTTAATCAAACAGAAGTTCCAATGACACTTATTGCTCCTCACCAGTTTATCTCTGGATCAGGTGTAATGAAACAAACAAGGATTTAGTGTACTAGAAAGACCTGTCTGGTTAATATATTGCTATTTGAAAAGGTCTGTGCTATTTTTAAACAAAGGTTAGAGCTGGCAGCCCTTTGTTGAGCTCCACAAAGCAACCCAAATATATCTGACTCACCTCTGCCCGATATATAAAGGCTCATTTGAACTGATACTTGATTACCAACTTTCCACAATTTGGTAGCAGATGACAAAGTTATCTGGGTAGATTTCCTCATCCTGTTTGCTTAGAAAGGGTTTTTATGCTATTACACTATGCTGACTTGGGAAGTAATATTTATAAATATTGTTGTCTTGTTATAGTGCTTTAGCCTTCATGTCTCTCATTTGATCCTATCATCAGACCTGGTGCTGATCTTATAACCAGTCTTTTGCCTCCATCAAAATTACTGATTTTTCCTCCAAAATTTTTGACAAGCTTTGTTTTACTTGACCATTTAAAGCTTGATTCAAAATTTATTTATGCTAGATCAATAATATTACTTCCACGCAGTAACCATCAGGGTAAATTCTCATGTTAAAAAGACAATTCAACAAAGCATACACAAAGTATGCAAGGCTGCTAGAACCCTGGAGATAGGCTATTTGATTGGGAAGAAGGATAAGGTAATTACATTTAGCCCACAACTTCATCTCCTGTATAGGCGATTGCAGGATTTGGGTTTGAGCCTAGACTAATGTTTTCATAGGTGCAAGGATTTCTGTTCATGGGATAGCCAGTTTTGAGTCCAGTAGCACCTCAGGAACCAACATGATTGCCTGCCCACCCCTTGAATGAAACACAAGTTATGGGTTAAACTGGGAGTTTTATTTATATATAAGCTGATCTGCACCAATACATTAAAGGACTGGTCGCCATGGGCTTGCAAAGCAAGCTTCCTGATAAGGCAAACCCACTGTTACTCTTCATGGCCCGCACACCAGTGCATTGGGGGGGGTCATATTCCAGCCCACAGCTGCAAAGCCTTAAGACTCGTCATATGCTCCCCCACCCCAAAGAGGCCCCTAACTGAGTCACTGCAAAGTCACTGAGTGACTGCAAAGCCCATAGGCACCCAGTATGAGGACCCCTCCTATCGTTGATATCTCAGGGTGCTTGCCAATTCCACATCCCCTCAACCTGAGCTTTTTCCCACCTTTCCAGTTTGGGCCTAACCAGCTTTGCCAGGCCTACTGATCCATGCCCCCACCAACCACATGACGCAGGAAAAAAAAGCCCCCCCTGTCAGCCAATCTGAGTGAGGCCCAAAAATTCCTGCTTGGCCCCAGAAATGGTGACCTGCTAATCCCACACAGTCCCCCCCCAAAAAATGAGGGTGGGCGGGTGGGGAGCTTTCACTGGGCTGTTCTGTGCATGGAGGGCAGCTGCTGCCAGACTTGGCTGGCCAGCTCACCCTTGATTGGTCAGTGTTCGCACACTGAGCCAGGATTGGCTTGCTCCCACCCACATGCTTCATTCAAGAAGAGCGGGGGCAGGCAAACAACTGTGCCTGCTCCAGGGGCAGTCACTGCTTTTTTTAGGAAATAAGGTTTCAAGAGTCAATGTTTCCTCTATCAGATATGTACCTGACAAACGGAACATTGACTTTTGAAAATTTATACCCTGAAAATTTTGTTGGTCACTAAGGTGTTATTGGGCTCAAATCTAGCTGTTCTATTGCAGACCAATGTAGCTACCTTCTGAAACTATGTTTACAGAATGCCATTCTCCTGTCAACCCAATTCCCCCACAGCCTCAAATGACCCCTGATTTTTTTCCCCCTGGTAGTACACTCTCCTCTAAGTTTCAATTGCAGTATTTCTTTGCTGTTTCAACAATGTAATTGGGAAAATGGATGACCATCACTTTATTCTGTATCTGGAAAAAATGAGAAAAGAAACTTCCCAAAAGAACCAACACAGAATTTGGTAACATACTAAGTAAATCTAGTATGTAGCATCAATATACCTGTATAGGAGTACATATGTGCAAGCCTGTTTCAATATGTCTACAGCCCCTTTAAGTATTGGGGGAGAATACATATATACATGCTGCTAAAAAAGCTTAATGTATGGCTAGGTATAGAGCTTCAACATATTTGGAATACAATACTTAGGGACATAATATTTGGGCAAGACTGAAGACTTCAAGGAACATATGTGGTTGACAGAAGACTTGAGTTCATTTCTCATGATAAGGAAACAAAATCAAATAAAGATATTTGGATTTGTCTTTTTTCCTAATTAAATCAATGATCACAAATTGAAAATATGTAGCAAATTATTACCCAAAAAATACTATAGATGCAAATCCAGTCATTTTTAATTGTGAAGAAATTGTCAGTGCAATCATATGTAGTGATTGATTTGAGATTTGTGGCTCTGTAACTGCAAGGTGCAGAGTACATCATGCGAAATGCTGGCCTGGATGAATCACAAGCTGGAGTTAAGATTGCTGGGGAAAAGATCAATAACCTCAGATATGCAGACGATACCACTCTGATGGCAGAAAGTGAAGAGGACCTCAAGAGCCTCTTGCTCAGGATGAAAGAGGAGAGCGCAAAAGTGGGCTTGAAGCTCAACATCAAAAAAACTAAGATCATGGCATCTGGCCCCATAACTCCTTGGCAAATAGAAGGGGAAGTCGTAGAAGTAGTGACAGACTTCACGTTCCTAGGATCCCAGATCACTGCAGATGGTGACTGCAGCCATGAAATTAAAAGACGCCTGCTCCTTGGGAGGAAAGCAATGGCAAACCTAAACAGCATGATAAAAAGCAGAGACATCACCTTGCCAACAAAAGTCCGCATGGTCAAAGCAATGGTATTCCCCGTAGTAATGTATGGCTGTGAGAGTTGGACTATAAGGAAGGCCGAGCGCCGAAGAATAGATTCTTTGAACTATGGTGCTGGAGAAGACTCTTGAGAGTCCCTTGGACTGCAAGGAGATCAAATCAGTCAATCCTAAAAGAAATCAACCCTGACTGTTCCCTGGAAGGCCAGATCCAGAAGCTGAAGCTCAAATACTTTGGCCACCAAATGAGAAGGGAGCATTCACTGGAGAAGACCCTGATGCTGGGAAAGATTGAAGGTCAAAGAAGAAGGGGACGGCAAAGGATGAGATGGTTAGACAGTGTCATCGATGCAACGAACATGAAATTGAGCAAACTTCAGCGGACAGCGGAAGACAGGAGGGCCTGGCGTAATCTGGTCCATGGGGTTGCGAAGAGTCGGACTCGACTGTGCGACTGAACAACAACAACAAACTGCAAGGTGAACTTTTTTCATGTTAATCAAATCATCACTATATTAGCAACAATGTATAAGCAAGTTTTCCCTAACTGGAAGTTGCACTTCTAAAAGCCCTAAGATGAAGAGAATTGAATCCTGAAGAATGTGATCTCCAGCAACTCACACCCAGACTGTTAATGAGGCAAAACTAGAGACAAAATAAGGACAGTATTACCAGAAATTGTAAATTAAGGCTGTTGGAGCATACGGGACCCCCTAATATCTTACTAGTTAATCACCACCAGGTAAGACCCCCATCAGTATACCTAGAAGCCATTTCTGCTATGTGCTAAAATGATTCTGACAATAGGCACTGAGATACTATAGACCAAAAGAGTCTTCCAATTATTTCATAGGATGAATGGCCACAATTCCTTCTAAAATATGTGTTTCTTCTATGAGTGAAAAAAACCTGAACCTGGGCCTCATATCTCTAAATCACTATGGTAAAGGGAGAACTCTGTTCCAGAATTATTTGTTCTTTTTAATACCTTTTGAGAATTCTTTGCTTTATTGATATTGTATGCAAAAGGAAAAAGAGCCATTCTACTGTGGTAGGAGTCTTTCAAAGGTAATAGTTTATTTTTCATTAAACTCACTGTGCGCAACTGCAAAATAACAAAACAGAGTAATTATTATTAATTTCAATTCATTTGATTTAAAAGACAGAATTATGTCCCTGCCAGTTTATTTGATCTTACTTAGCCAGAATAGTAATTAACGTTAAGAGCTGTTAACAACAATTTTTAAAAAAATCCACCTGAAAGTCACATAAATTATAACAACTATAGATTATTTTTTGGAACCCCAAGCTGCTGTTTTTATCAGAATTTCACTCGAACGCCCCACAGTCAAGATACAGCATAGTGATTTTTTTTTCATTGTATTGGCTGATTTTCCAGCTGAATTAGTTGTGTATACAACAATCCTAAAAGGGCTGAGGCTGAAATTTGCAAACATGCTGTTTCAGTTAAATATTCTCATTGTTATATCACTTCAAACGAACAAATCTTTATTTTTGTACCATTTTCTGTTCCTTCATGCCACACACACACACACACACACACCCCAGGTGGAAAACTATGCATTTTTCAAATTTAGTGGAGGGAAATTAATTTTGTGTTTGTCAGAATCTAGAATGGAATTAATAAAAAGCCCACAGAAGAACAAAGGACTACAATGAGATATAGTTCACTACCTGAACATTATATACAGGCTGACAGAGAAGGGGACTAAGTGAAAAAAAATACTGGAGGCCCAAGTCACTGTGGGTGCCAGTGGAGCCAGACATGTCATATGATCTGTGTTGACATTTGTGTTAACATAGAGGCTGAGTCATGTGATGCTAGGCCCACAGATTATTTTGTCCAGGACCTGTGGATGATCTCACCAAGCCCACACTATATTAAATAGATATATTACAGGCAATTGAACAATGATACCACCAAGTAATGATGATAAAATGTGGTATCGAATATTGGCATAGTAATGGCATTCCAATAACATGTGAGGCACTGTTTCAACTGACCAGCTTGCACAGAGAGCTTCCTGACTCATACAAATTGCTTTATTTGCTAAACAGCGGTGATGAAATATAACCATTTCTGTGGCAGAGTTCTTGCAGACTGCTCTTTTTATTCGCAGTACAGTATTGTAATACAAAACTTGTTTTCAAGAGATATGAAATTGAGACTATTTTACATTGATTTTAGACTATCTTAGAACTTTTTTTCTCTTATCTTTTGTATATTCCTCTTTTTAATGTCAATGCCAATAAAGGTAATTGAATCGATTACTGGAAATTGAACACTGATAGTAGCAAAAATGTGTTGGTGCTTCACAATTCTATGAAAAAATGCCATACAAGTGCTCAATTTATCTTGAGGAAATCATCAAAGAGGAGTTGCAAAATAAGTTCCTGCATTCTCAATAGTGTCTCCTTTGGATGGTCATCATGTAACTTGTTGCCCTTTATTAGGGATGGGCACAAACTGCAAAAATGTGGTTCTGTTTGTAGTTCATGGCCAAACCATGAACTGAATCACAAACCAAAACAGTTCTCTCCCTGATGAATTGGTTTGGTTCATGGGCCTAGCAAACCTCATTTAAAGGGACTGCAGTCCCTTTAAACAGAGTTTTCAGAAACAGTTGAGTAGCAGGAGTGCTCCCCTCCATTCAGCTGTTTCGGGTTCTCCAGTGTATCTTCTTGTGGCAGAAGCAGGAAGTGGGCCAGCCATGGGGTCTGTTACTTTTTTATTTTGCATTTTAATTTCTAATTTAATAAAGCAGTTAAAGAATGACATTTCAAATCAAAAATAAGCATGATCGTGCAAGGATTGTGCCACATCCAGTACTACCACTGACTTTAGGAGACCACTTCTTCATTAGGGATGAACTCCAGTGATGCTTTGTTGGATACAAACAGCTCCCTCTCATCACACATGTTCTATATATTCATCATAGTTTATAACTATTGATGGATCTATCATTCATGAATTGGTCTTTTTCTATTTTAAAAAGAATCTTGACCTTTTTCAATATGTGGATCTACACAGGCTGATTAATTCGGGACATTCTGATGTAGAAATGCTGGTTCAGTTCTACCAAGCCTAAGTCATGAAAACTTACTTTTGCTTTTCCATAGTTCCATGAAGTAATTCTCCTTTCAAGATATTCCTTTAATGTTGTCCTCTAGCCTTCAATATGACAAAGTGTGATAACTGGAAAATAAAATCTCTGCCAACAATGTTTTCAGGAAGAAATAAAGAAATACTCTCCAATTCTCTCCCGTAGTAGCAGATCATTTGTGCACATTTACAATAGTTATTTATTATCAACACAATTAACATTAATCAAAGAATGAACATTAATTAAACATTAATCAAATCAGAAAAAGTGTGATCAGACAAATAAGGGCTGTTCCATTTCAGTTCACTTCAGTGGGTCTGAGAAGGTTTTGTAGAAGCTTTAGCCTCAGCCTGATCAAAAATTCTGCCTGTTGTTCAAGTTTTGTAAACCCATCTTTTTCACAATCTTCAGCAAGCAATACAGTCCAATCTGCTTTGGCACATGGCTGTGTGCAGTGGGCATTGGTTGCAGCATGGGTGGCCACCTTGGCTGGGTTTTTTCTCTTCTCTCCCAGTCATTGGGATTCCACCTTTTCAGCGGGCCTAGGGTGCATCTATACAGTGGACTCCACCCTCTTTCTGCTACCTGAGTTTTTTGGTTGGAGTGGTAGGGGCACCTTTTTCTGCTAGGGTGATAGCCATCTTGTGGGGCCAGTGGTGGCCATTTTGTGGTTCTAAGGCAGCCATTTTGCTGGACCATTAGCGGCCATTTTAGGGGGCCAGTGGTGGCCATTTTGATGTAGCAGCTGCATAAGTCTGGCCGGCCTTCTTGATTGCTAGCTGTTGTCTTGCTCATAGTTCTTATATTCTGTTTACTTCTAATTTTTGTGCCCACCCTGTACAGGATGACACCCAGGAAAGGCACCAGGCATGCCAAAGGGAAGCTCTGCCAAAGTGCCCTTTCTTTCTCAGATAAGGATGGTGAAGACGAGGTGCAGAAAGCTATCTTGGCTCATTTGATGGTGGTTGAGTAGGCTTCTGGGGTGTCTACTCCTCACCCCAACCCAAGCCAGGGTCAAGCAGGGAGGAAAGAAACCCACTCTTTGTTTAACAAACATTTTCAGGCTGAAATTTTAACCTGTTTGTCTCTGGTTGAGAGCAGGGTCTTGACAGGTGCAGGGATCAGCGAAGGAAGACTGAGTCCTCCAGATGATGATGGGGCAGGCCCATCAGGCTCTGGGCCCTCGCAAGAAGCTGCAGATCCTGGTCCAGCCCCAGTTCAGGAGTTGGATGCAGCAGGTAAGTTGGCTGTTGAATCCCATGCTGTGGCTTCCTGGCCATGGGGGCCTTGCAGGGCTCCGGTTACCCCGGTTTCAGGTATGGCTAACGCACGTTGTACACACACTGCAGGGCAGCATTGGGGGTCATTACCTGTGCAGCAGCCCATGCATGGGCCCCTTGTGGGGTGCTATGGGCATCTGCCCATGGGGCCTGGACAGTGTTGTGACTCTCCATGCCAAAGGGGTACATCCTATGCAGACACCGTGGTTGCAGCACTCCCTTTTGGAGACGTGGCATTGCCTCTGGGGATCATTTGTTGCTGGCCACTAGGGAAAAAAATTTGCAATGGTGAGTACGTTGATGTCTTTACCCTCCTTTTCTGGGAACTGGAAAAGAAGGGCAAGGATGATTTGGAGGATAAGGACAAGGAGAAGCTTAAGAAAATGTGGGTGGATCGGACCTGGGCCAACTGGGTGGCTGGGTTCTTGGTCTATGCAGGGGTATTGGCTAAGGTGCAGCCTTGGAGGGCAGTGTCATTATTTTAGTATTTCAGCATCATTTATAAGGGTTACATTGGCTCTAATGGTCCAGCCTGGCTTCAGTATGATGAAGAATTTAGGATGCAGGCGGCCATGAACCCTTCAGTGTGCTGGGACCAGGTTGTCATGGATGCCCCCTGTGTGGTGGCTTGCACCCCTTCTCAGCCTGTTTCCAGGGCAAGTCTCGCAAAGGTTGTAAGTGATACAAGGCTGGAGGGCAGGGATCTGGTGCTGGAAAAGGGGCCCAGTCCCATAAAACTGAAAGTGCTTGAGGAATGGTTAAGGGAGTACCCTAATCATCAGTATTGTTTGTATTTGTTGCAAGGTTTTAAGTTGGTTTTCACATTCCCAGTCAGGGCCCTGGGGTTCCCTTTATGGCACCAAATTCGGCATCTATACAGGGCATGGATCACATTGTTAGGCGGAAGATAGAGAAAGGAAGAGTGGAAGGTAGAATCTTAGGATCTTTTCCTGCCCCACCAGTGGCTAACCTGTGGGTTTTCCCTCTAGGTATTGTGCCCAAGAAGGCACAGGGGGAATACAGGTTGATTCAGCATCTTTCTTACTTGCGTGAGGCATCAGTCAATGAAGCCATTCCTGACTCCCTGTG
Source organism: Gekko gecko (assembly GCA_029375565.1). NCBI lineage: Eukaryota > Metazoa > Chordata > Lepidosauria > Squamata > Gekkonidae > Gekko > Gekko gecko. The sequence continues at coordinate 146,546,136 of JAPDNY010000003.1, read as the reverse complement.
TTCTGTCAGGTACACCTCTTTCGACCAGGCAGTTCAGGTGGTGCGCCAGTGTGGCATCAAGGCCGATATGGCCAAATATGACATCAAGTCTGCATTTCTGCTGCTTCCTGTGCACCCCAGTGACTTTGAGTTGCTGGGGTTTTACTTTGAGGGTCACTTCTATATGTATCAGGCTTTACCAATGGGCTGCTCAGTGTCTTGAGTGGCCTTTGAGCACTTTAGCTCTTTTCTCGAATGGCCCTATGGTATCACACAGGAATCCCCACAGTGGCACATTACCTGGATGATTTTTTTGTTTGTGGCAACGGGGGCTCTGGGCAGTGCAAGTTTCTTCTTCAGAGTTTCCTGGACCTGGCAGAGGAGTTGGGTGTACCCTTAGTGCATGAAAAGATTGAAGGCCCTGTCCAGCAGTTGAATTTTATGGGAGTAGAACTTGATACTGTGGCTCAGGCATCATGGCTGCCTGCAGCCAAGCTGGTCAACCTTTGACAGTGGGTAGCTAGTTTTATGCATAAGCAGAAGGCATCCCGGTGGGAATTTCAGCAATTGCTGGGGCATCACTTTGCTTGCAAAGTGGTTGCCCCAGGGCGGGCCTTTCTATACCAGTTGTGTGATGCAATAAAGGGTTTGCACCTTCCTCATCATAGGGCCAGGGTCACAGCGGGGATTCGGGCCAACCTGGGAGTTTGGCTCAAGTTCCTGGATTCCTTCAATGAGTTTCATTCTGGAGGACTGAGTTGCAGGTGAATGCTGGCCTGCAGATTCACTCTGATGCATCTGTGTTGCTTGGCTTTGGGATTTATTTTCAGAGGCACTGGTGTGCCAAGGAGTGGTCAGCCGAATGGAGAGCAGAAGGTGTGGCTTGTGATCTCACCTTCCTTGAATTCTTCCCTATCCTGGTGGTGGTGTGGCTGTGGGGTGACTTAATGGCTAATCACACCATGCATTTCTGGTGTGAGAATTTGGCGGTTGTCCATATCATCAACTCCTTCACTTCCAGACCGCCATGGGTTATGGCTTTAGTGCGCGTGTTCACACTTCGCTGCCTTTGGCACAATATTTTGTGCCTGGGATCGACAATGGGGTGGCTAACTCTCTCTCTCGTAAACATATAGAGAGATTCTGTCAGCTGGCTCCAGAAGCCAAACTGCAGCCAGTGAGAATGCCGCAGGAGCTTTGGTCGCTTGGAAGGCAAAGGTCCACTGGGCGATTGGCCTGTCCATTGCACTGGGCACCAAGCAGGTGTATAGCCATGTGGTCCACCAGTCTGCCCAGTTTAGGAATGAGGTAGGGTATCCTGATCTGTGGCCAGTGCCTGTGGTCCATCTGTTGCATTTCTATGTGGCAATGAGAGGTAAGGGATTAGCTGTCAGGTCCATCAAGGGGCTGCTTTCTGCGGAGGCCTACGCCAGTAAGGCCCAGAGGCTTATGGATTGGACAGGTGATTTTCAGATCCGTAGGATGCTAGAGGGCTGGTTGAGGGAGGCTGGGGCCCATGCAGACAACAGGTGGCCAATTTTCCCAAGGGTTTTGAGGGGCCTACAGGCCAGTTGGGGGGATATTTGCACTTCCACTTACGAGGCATGTCTTTTCCATGCGGTGGCACTTGTGGCATTTTTCAGGGCCCACTGCATAAGTGAGTTGGTAGCCCAGTCCAAGATGGATAAATCTGGATGGGTGCTGGAGGCACAGGATGTTTGTTTGGCAGGTGATAGGGTCATCCTCACTTTGCATCATTCTAAGACTGACCAGCATATGCGGGGGACTGTGGTCACCATAGGGCAATGCACCAAGAAAGAGTTGTGTCCGGTTTCTGCCATGGCTGCTTACCTAGCTCTGAGAGGGTTGGGAGATGGTGTCTTGTTTCAGCATCAAGATGGCACCCAGTTGACCAGGCACCAATTTTGGCCCGTAACAGCACAGGCCTTGGGTAAATTCACTGGGGTGCATTTTTAGGATTGGCATTGCCTCTATGGCCACGGCCATGGGCTACCTGGCACGGAACATCCAACATTTGGGTTGGTGGCGGTCAGCAGCGTACAAGTCATATGGTCTTTAAGTATAGCTTCTCTGGAGTTCCTTGGGTTCTATTCTGTTGGTTCTCTTGTTATAGGTCCTGCTGGCCGGGTTGAACGGAAGCGTATCCTCATCTGCAGCCACAGTTTTATATTCTGGGCAGCACACCAGGCCAAGAGAATGCCCATTGGCTCCCAGCTGGGGCTCAGCCAGCTGGCCACTGTTAAATGGTGTGGTCACTGAGGCTTACAGTGGCCTGGCCTGTTACATTTGTTGTTTGAGGAAAGGGTCAGACTCCCTCCCCATGTTTTGTTGATCCATTTGGGGGGCAATGACCTGGGCCTGATTAAGAGTAAAGCCCTCATCCTTCAGGCACAGTTCAATTTCTAACTCATTCGGTGGCAGTGGCCTGGGATGGTTATTGTCTGGTCCACTATGGTGCCGCACTTGGTGTGGCAGGGTTCCTGTAGCCCCTTGGCGATCGACAAGGCTCATTGCAAGGCTAACGGAGAGATTTATAGGGTGCTTGAAGGGGGCCTGGGCATGTATTTGCCTCACCCAGGAATAATGGTGGGTTCGGTGAACCTATTTAGGAACAATGGCATACACCTGTCTGAGGCAGGTATGAATATCTTTTTAGAGAACTTGCAGCAGGGGATTTGTGAGGCTTTAGGCCTTTAGTGGGTGCAAGGATCTAAGCAGAAGCTTGATCTTTGCAGTGGCAGGGTGTCATTCAATACAGATTGCGGCATGGTGAGCACCGGCTTATATCCCCTTTGGGACATAGGGGTCTTTTCAGTACAGTCTTTGAGCTCTGTGGCCCGGGGCGGGGAAAACAGACTGCCTATGGGATTGCAGGGGATCCTCCTCCCTTTGAGCCTTGCAGCTCGGGGGTTTGGGTCTCCCCGGCAATTCCACTTGCCATGCTGGCCAGATGTGAGCCATATTCCTATGGCTTGCATCTGGGGCTGGGTGGCTCACCCTAGATCAAATGACAAGGGAGGGGTCTTGAGACCCCTGGCCTTGGCCATGCCACAACCTGCTTACCCCTTGCCTTTATTGTTGTTATGCTTGTTGTCAGGTTAATAAAGTGGCCCATTAGTACCCAATCTTGTTGTCTGTCTCTTGATTCCAGCTAGGGAGGCAATGATTCCTAAAACGTCAGCCAAGCAGCATCCTAGCAGGAGAGCTCTGGCTGGCCATCACATCACATTGTCCTACTTTTACAGTGACTGACTGACAATAAAAATTTCTTACCTTTCCACTGAAAACTGCATTTGTCATCCTTCCTTGTTGTGTTATATTTGTTTCCCTTCACAAAGTGAAAGTGGCTTTGTTTGTAACCCTCCATCCCTTTCCACTGATCTGCCAGCATTTCTCATGGAGGACTTTTCAGGGGCACTGGAGTGGCTTTTTGACAGATGACATCAACATTGCTGCAGAGGGAATGTTACCTTCCTTCTAAAGAATCTCCAAGGTTTAAGCAAATTTGGTTACAAGAGTGGATTCTACAGGCCCTTGAACAAGCTGTTTCCAGAAATTGTAATTGCACTTTCATTATTTCCTCTGGGCTTGAGTGACACCAAAATTGCTTTTAATTTGTTATGGAAAACTACCTTGAGTTTCCAGAACAGTACCATATAAATTATTATATACACACTTAAATAGAAGAATGGCCAAAGCATCAAAGGGTTAGATCCAGCGGAAAAGCTCATAGATGGAGGTATTGAAATGGCTTATTCCCCATCTTCCCCTTCCCTCTAGCATTCTGCTTTTAGTCCCAAAAATCCTTTCTGCAGGTTGGGAGAGCCTCAGAAGTGTCTACAGAACAATATAAGGTACCATAGTGCCAAGGGGCATCATGTAATTACTTCCTTATAATTTCCACCCATTAGATCTAGCAACAACAGGCTGCTTGGAGAAATATCTACTCTACTCTAAGTTGTTTTCTGTATGAACAGCTCTCCCTGCTTTTGCATTTGTATTCCTCCGCTGCTTTCGCTCATTTCCACAGATGTTTTTTGCAGTCCCAGGTGCAAAATCGCAGTTTGTTCTTTCTTGTGTTCTCTCTTGTGGCGCAGCATTGGACTTCCCTATTTCCAGGAATTCCAGTTCACTTCAGGGAAAGTGAACTGTCTTGGGAGGTGCTGGTTTGCCATGAGAACAAGTGGCACACTTCAGAACAAGTGGCACTGTGGCAGTGCAAGCATGCCACAATGCCACACAGAAACCCCAAAAGACCAAAAGGAACAACATTTATGCATGTATAAATTGATGGTGCAACCTCATTAAACCACTCACACCACACACACCTCAAAAAGAATATTGACTGCTGGGTGGCTGCCTGCTTGCCTGCCTTAAGTGCTGCTGGCTGGGTTTCCCCATTGGAAACAATGGAGGTAATGAGGGTAACATGTTTGAGTGCCCATAGAATTAGGCCCATTGGTCCAATTGCTTTGAGATGTGGAGGTGTATGTGGGGAGAGACTTCCAAAGCTACCCTGAAAATTTGGAGCCTCTCCCTCAAACCCCCTCCCCCCCAGAGCTACTAACAGCACCGTGGGAAAAACGTAACTTTTTTCCCACCATAGAGAACAATGGAGGGGATGGGGGCAACCTGTTTGGGGGCCCATAGAATCGGACCCCCTGGTCCAATGTTCTTGAAACTTGGTGGGTATCTTAGGGAAAAGCTCCAACAGCTACCCTGTGAGTTTGGAGCCTATTCCTCTCCAGCCCCCAGAATATACCCTATGTTTTTGCCATTGACTTCAATGGCTCATAGGATATAATGGGGGTGAAATTGACATTCAGCTGGCTGAAAGGCTCCTGAAACTGATATGTGGGAGCCTTTCTGCTCTCTGAAGCTGCCGGAGCTGTGCTCCAGTGTGCTCCCCCCCAAAAAAAAGACCCCTGCCTGTAACTGATGATCTTTGAGTGGTCATCTGTGCAGTACCATACATGGGTTGGGCTCCTGTGCACGACCTCAACCAGAGAATATTCCAGAGCTTGCCTCAGAAATCTTTTTGGTGGGCTCTCTTCCTGCCCTGGGGAGCAAGCACACATGCACACATACACACACAGCTAAATTACCAGGAAAAAGCTGTTTACAGCCATGCCTCTGGGCCAGCAGTCTGACTGCTCCCGTGCACCTCCTCCCAGTATGCTCCCACATTAGTTGGCACAGTGTGACCGGGAAAACTTGGAACAGTTTGTTCCAGGGCTTTTTTTTTGCCAAGACTGGCTCCCGCTTCAAACTGGCCATTTGCCCCGCTATAGCCACATTTCAGCCACGTTTTACCAGCAGATTACAGGGGGCATTCACACAGGCACCTCTGCCTGGCATTCCCCACCCGTAGTCAACCTGTGGTGTTCCGCTTTGCTCCTGTGTTTAAAATATACCTGTTGAAAGCAGTAGCAAATCCTGGAGAGTCCCTTTATCCCACCTCATTCCACTTCTGGGAAGTGTGAATGCCAACGTTTAAAAGCTAGGAGCAACCCACATTGCACATAAGGCAGCAGCGATATGATTGGCTGTGGTCCGCACTACTGCCCAATGCGGTGCTGGTGCAATGGGATCCTCCCCAAATTGGCCAGATGCACTCATGTACACATGCACACATGCATACACAGCTGAATTACCAGGATAAAGCCATTTATAGCTGCACCTCCGGGCCAGCAGTCTGAATGCTCCCGCGCGCCTCCTCCTGGTATGCTCTTGCATCAGTCAGCACCATGTGACCAGGAAAACCCGGAACAGTTTGTTCCGGGGCTTTTTTGCCACGACTGGCTCCCGCTTCAAACTGCCAATCTGAACTCAGCCTTTGTTTAGTATAATTTGGCATAAACATAGTTCTTATTGATGTTTCCAGATTTCTTCCTTCAGATATTACAGGTTTTCCTTTAGATAATACAGCTTTTCATTAACTCCTGGGGTGTCTAAGCTTCTTCCCTTTATCAGGTTCTCTTTCCAATCCCTTTCACTGGCAGAAAGTTATAATAATAATCTTTCAATTTATTAATCGCTCACCCCGCACCTGCAGGCTCTGAGCGATGTACAGTTACTCTTGAGACGTGGGACTAACAATGTTATATAAGGGGTAGGGAGGACAACATGTAATTCTTTAATTCCATACACACTTGCAGCTGATGGAGGATTCGTCTCTGTCTTTCAGACTAGTCATGTTCCGATCAGCATTTTTCAGTCAGCCAGCTGATGTCAGGCTTTCAGAACTCTTCGTGTCACAGTGCCATACTGCCACTGCCTGGCTGAATCAGCCCACTGCAGGGCTTCTTGATGCCGAGAGAGATTCTTTATGGCTTCCTGTCTTCGTAGCAGGATGATCCGCCATTAGCTAACACCTCCCCACGGGGGGGGGGGAGGTTGGTGTGCCCACCCTCTCTAAGGAGTGATACCCATTTTATTTACTTGCCGAAGCTTTCAAATTGCTGGGTAGATGACGAGCTAGGGACACAGGCTGGCAGCTCACACCAGCGCGGGGCTAGAACTGACAACAGTTCAGATGTTACTTTATTAAGCAGTGGGATAAATCCCCTGCACCACTGCTTATCCCTAAGAAGCAATAACTCCTTTTACTATTTGGCCTGTTTGGGAGTGCACTCTAACTTCCCAGATATTCTACCAAATCCTTCTCCAGTATCCTTTGTTTGTATAAAGCTGTTCTGTACTTTTCCTGAGAATCTAAAATTCTCCCTCAGAGCAATTTTAATAAATATGTAAGACAATGGGGTTTCTCTTCTTCTCTCTGTAGAGGTACTTTTCTGACTATTGCCTGTCAGAAAATACCAACTCCCAAATCTCTCTTCCCTCAGAAACCAAATTGCAAAAAACCAAACAGCAAAAAACCAGATCAGCTGTTTTATTTTCTCCCTCAGCTGATGTTGGCCAATCAGAGAGCAAGTAGAGCAGCCAAACACCTAAGCTCTTCTCTCCAGAGAAGATAAATTCTTGAATTCCCTGTCTCTCTGATACAAGCAGCATTTTTAAAAGCCTGCTTTTCTGTGCAGTTCATGACAGGGGGGCAGGAACAAACCATGGTTGGGCATGGGAAGGCCAAAGGAGGAAATGGAGGAGGGAGAGCACTCCTCAGAGCCCCTGACTGGCCTATAAGGGGGCAGAACAGCCCGAGGAAAGACAGAACCTGGATTCCTCCCTTTTATCATGCTGGGTGGGTGGATGATACCAGGGATGGATTGGGCCCAGGTGTCAGGCACTTCAGAAAGTCAGTCAAACACCAGGCTTCCATGAAGAAGATAGCATTTATTGAAAGCAGTTCTAAAGGCACATTAACAATTCCTTGTCAGAGATAAAGCATTACCAGAAGCATCTACAGTTATACCCGCAGGATTTAGCCCCCCCCCCTCAATCTACCAATGACTACCCAGTCCACGCGTGGGAAAAGGGGTACAAAAGTTGTAAAGCAGTAAATAACCAAACGGCCGCCGCTGTCTCCCCAGAAGAAACAAGGAGAAAACAAGAACTGTGAGACTAAGGCCATTTGGTGCAATAGCCGATAACCCAGGCTGTGAAAGTCTCTGTTGCCTAGGCAACCTGCACACCTCCCCACATTCCAGACATGAAAAGTTACAGACCATCCACCCCTCCTACCCTCCCATCCATCTCATGGCAGGATTACCTGACATTCTGCCCCTCCGATAATAAATCCCCCTTTTTTGGCTTGAGGGGGTACAATTTGTGGAACTGTTTAAGTAACTGGGGGGCATGAACATGTTCCTCCCTCACCCACTCCCTCTGTTCAGGCCCCAAATCCACCCACTCAATTAAATAAAACAAGCGGTTCCAGGAAATTTTAGAGTCTAAGATTTGCGCCACCTCGTAGTGCGGTTCCCCCCCACACACACACCATCAAGGGGGGAGGCGTCGGTCGTTTCGGTCTCCACTCATTCTCCTCAGGCGAACGTCGCAAGAGCCTGAGATGAAATACAGGATGAATTGCTCTTAATGATTTTGGTAAGATCAGTTCAACAGTCACAGCATTCAACACACATTTAATTTCAAAAGGTCCTACGTATTTCCAGCCCAACTTCCGACTGGGTTGGAGGCCCTTTATGTTTTGGGTAGACAAATACACAAAGTCTCTCGGCTTGGGGTTCCACCCCTTGTCTCTTTTTCTGTCAGCTTGGGCTTTATAGGCGGATTTAGCATCCTCTAAAGTTTGGGCTAACACTGGCCAAGCCTCCTGGAGTCGTTTGCACCATTCTCCAGCCTTTCCCAACGGTAGACTAGGCTGCGCTAAGAACGGCAGGGGAGGAGCTTCATACCCGTGCACAGCCATGAACGGGGAGATTCCTGTGGAAGCATGGGACATGTTATTATAGCAGAATTCTGCCAAAGGCAACAAAGATTCCCAGTCGTCCTGTTAGAAATTAGTAAAACATCGGAGGTATTGCTCAAGGGTTTGATTAACCCGCTCAGTCTGCCCATCCATCTCTGGGTGATACACACTGCTTACCACCCTCTCCACCCCCAAGACGGGCTCTGATGTGAAGAACGTTTTCAGTCTATCAAACGCGTCTTGGTACTCGGCCGTCCACGCTAGCTTAGCCCTGGGTCTAGTACTGTCTGGACCTTTCCCTTTAGTTTTAAGAAGGTCCATGAGGGGCAGGGCCACTTGGATGAAATTTGCTAAAAATGATCTGTAGAAATTCGCGAACCCGAGGAATGCTTGTAGTTGCCGTCGGGTTTTGGGGGGGTCCCACCTCACCACATCCTGTACCTTTGCTGGGTCCATCTCAATCCCCCTTTGTGAAATGCAGTAGCCCAGGAACAAGATCTCAGACCGGTGGAATTCACATTTAGAGAGCTTGGCAAATAGTTTGTGCTTGTGCAACGTTTGGAGCACCTCACGCACCAACTTGACGTGAGATTGTTTGTCAGGGGAGTACAGCAATATATCATCAAGGTAAACAAGGACCCCTTTGAACAAATGCTTATGCAACACCTCATTAATTAAATTCATAAAGACACGGGGCCCCTTGTAAGCCGAATGGCATCACCAGGTATTCAAATTGGCCAAGCGGAGTGTTGAACGCAGTTTTGTATTCGTCCCCTTCCCTGATGCACACCCGAAAGTATGCATCCCTCAAGTCCAGTTTAGAGAAAATTCCCCCCCCTGCCACTGTTGCTAGCAGGTCTTTGATCAATAGCAGGGGGTAGGCATTGGTGGCCGAGACCGCATTGAGGCCCCGGTAATCCGTGCAAAGCCTCAACCCCCCATCTTTCTTTTTCCTGAATAACACAGGGGCAGCACAGGGCGAGAAATCCGGTCTAATGAACCCCCGTTCCAAGTTTTTATCAATGAACTTTCTCAGCTCCACTTTCTCCGCTGGGCTCATGGAGTATAATTTCCCCTTGGGAAGTTTCTGATTGGGCAACAGTTCTATGGCACAGTCAGAGTTTCTATGAGGAGGTAACTCATCTGCCTCTTCCTCCTCAAACACCGCCGACAAGTCCCAATACTCCCGGGGAATGGCACATTGCTCAGCCTCTGCCAACCCCACCGGCACCGAGGTGTCACCAAGGGGAACAGGACTCCACGAGTCTTTCCAAGTATGAGTCATGCAGCGAGGAGAGATAAAATTGACCACCCCCACTTCCCACAGTATGTGTGGGTCATGATCAAAGAACCATGGACTTCCCAAGACTAGCAGGAACCTTGCCACAGAGGTTACTACAAAAGGTCTCACTTCCCAATGCTTTCCCACCCCCATGCATAAAGGTACAGTCTCATACTTGCAAGGCTCCTTCATTGTGGAGCCATCCATCTGGGTGAAAATCAAAGGTTCCGTTAACTTTATTACCTTAGTTCCCAATACTGTTACTAACGAGGGATTTATAATGTCTCTCCCACATCCCGAGTCTACCAGGGCCCGCACCCTTACGTGGGTCTGTAGTTCAGGGTCCATTAAAGTCACTGTCATAAAGAAGAGGGAAGAGGATTTGCTCACCAGGTTCAGCGCCTGGGAGTCGGGGACCTGCTGCTCAGCGCTGTTCACAGCAGGTCCTTGTCATTTCCCGCCACTGCAGCGGCTTCCTCTTCCGATGACTCTGTCTCCTTGCTCAGCGGGCGGCCTGGAGAGCTCTTGCCCCATGGGGCTTTGCCACTGGTTTCAGGGTGGAGGTCTCGAATTTCTTCTTGGTCCCTCTAGGTGCGCTCGGTGAAGGTGTAGATCCGGGGCAGCTGGCGGCGAAGTGACCCAATTCTCTGCATTTCAGGCAGAGCCCTTGCTTCATCCGTAGTTCCCAAGTGCCATCCTTCTGCTTTGGGGGGCCAGTCACTGTCTTCCCCTTGTGTGGAGTGGTGACCAGTGGGGTGGTCTTCCCTAAGGTGGCCGCGTCATCCAGCCGGATGGTTCGCAGATGAGTCTTGGTGGCAGCAGCCTCCTTCATCTATCCCGACAGGATTTCTGGATCTTGACCCCGCATGACGGTGCGGCGGATTTCCGGGTTTAAGCTGAGCCAATACTGTTCAGTTAGCACCCCGTCTGGCCATCCCCAGATCTTGGCGGCTTGCCTGCGGAATTCTTCTGTGTACTCACGCACCATTTCTATCCCTTGGCGGAAGGTACAGAGAAACGCTCGAGCCGTCTTGTTAGCGTTGGCATCTTCAAAGTGGTCTTTCATTGTCCACATGAACGCGCCAACCTCCCTTAGCTCATGCCCATCCTCTTGGTGTAAGGCTACATACCAGTCAGCGGTGGCATCTTTCAGGTGGGAAGCAATCACGTCCATGATGCGTTCTTCATTTGGAAACAGGTGTCCCCAGTTTTCCATGAATTTCTTGGCCTTCACCAGGAAGAAAGAGAACTTCTCTGGCATCCAAAAGATCAGCCGGGTTAGGTAAGAGCGGGCCCCAGCCTCTCGGTACTCCCAGTGGCCTCGGCACTGGCGGCCCAGCGGGTGGTTCCACGGGTTGCCCCAGCACACCTCCAGGTGGTGGTCCAGCTGGCTGTGGAGGAGGTCTTTGGTCCAGGGGCCCCCACTGTCCTGGGGGCTGTCTTCTGTCCATCTCCTCTCGTATCCCATCCGAGATCATCTTCGGGATACGCGACAGGGATTTGTCTATCAGGCGGAGTAGTCGATCTTGACTGGGGTCTCCGCTCTATCTCTGGCCTCCCATGGCCCCTTCCGATTCTCTGGCTCCCAGGTGGGTTTCGTCTCCACCTTCTGCTGTGCTCAGGCAGTAGACCGACCGTTCGAATCGGCTTTCTTGGATCGATGCTCAGGGGGTGAGGAACCACATCTCATGCGTTTCTGCAAGTGGCTTTGCCCAGTCCCGCCACTTCCACGGCCGAGTTGTCACTCCAGTGAACACCCCCCCATAAGCTTCTCCATAGAACCCTCCCAGGTCATAGTCCGTACCCCAGGGCACTGGTGCGCTGGTGACTGGGTTCTCCAGGGTAGCCGCTGCCGTTGTCACTGGCACGGATGATACAGGGACCCTGTCCTCTTCAGTGGATGTTGGGGTCAGGCTGGTTCCTTCCTCATCACTCATCTCTGCAAGAGGTGCGGTGTCGGGCCCAGTCCCGATCAATGAGATCTCTGACAATCTGTCAGGCACTTCAGAAAGTCAGTCAAACACCAGGCTTCATGAAGAAGATAGCGTTTATTGAAAGCAGTTCTAAAGGCACATTAACAATTCCTTGTCAGAGATAAAGCACTACCAGAAGCCTCTACAGTTATACCCGCAGGATTTAGCCCTCGCCTTCAATCTACCAATGACTACCCAGCCCACGCGCGGGAAAAGGGGTGCAAAAGCTGTAAAGCAGTAAATAACCAAACAGCCGCCGCTGTCTCCCCAGAAGAAACAAGGAGAAAACAAGAACTGTGAGACCAAGGCCATTTGGTGAAATAGCCTATAACCCAGGCTGTGAAAGTCTCTGTTGCCTAGGCAACCTGCACACCTCCCCACATTCCAGACATGAAAAGTTACAGACCATCCACCCCTCCTACCCTCCCATCCATCTCATGGCAGGATTACCTGACACCAGGAAGGGGTGGGTCCAAGGTGTCATATAAAGTGGGAAACTCAACCTAGGCCAGGAGGGAGGAAGAACTGTGTACATGGGTGGGGGGGAGTGCAAGAGTGCCATTCCTGGGAAGGAAGAGGGACCAGGTGCTAGAACTCTCTCCTACTCAGCACCATCTATGATGGTAGAGGGTGGTCAGACCAGTCAAATATAAGGGGGTATAAAAATAGTGGATAAAAAGAATGGGAAAACAACAAAAGAAAATAGATGGAATGAAAATGTTTATAATGAATACATACAAAAACTAATCCATGTGTTCCTATTAATAAAGCAAGTTCTAACAGCAGCTTCCAATCTCTTAATCACAACACAATAGTTGTATACTGTAAATGAAAATGTAATATTTATATTTTAATGTAGAGTTCTGTTGTACAGCTGCAAATAATATTACAACAGATATTAAAATTCCATAAATTATCAAGAAGTTTTTGCACAGCTTCATAAGAAGTAATGTTTGGTCAATCTTTTCTCCTCTTAACAATGGCCTAAGGAGAAAAATATTAACCCCAAACAAATGCAGCAAGCTCCATGCAAATGGAAATGAGGAAGATCAGGTGCTGTATGTTCTCCCAGGTTGAACATTTCTAGGATAAATTTCTTTCCCTCTCATTTTGTTGTCAGTGCCAACCCCATAATAATAAGCAGTTTTATAAATTGACAGATTTATCATTTTGACATGCAATTTTCTGTGTACCTTTTCCAAAGCCATGGATAAGCTATGAAGATATTTGTATTTGGAAATAAACTGATTATGATGCTGCACAGATATTTGTCCAGTATTCCTGTTATTTTTCTCCAAATTCTAGCCTTCATCTTTAGGATTTATGATGTCTTATGAAAATAAGTACAGGTTAAGACCTTGAAGCAAAATGTTGTTCTTCGGGAGTGAATGCATTGAAAAGACAGTGGGTTAATCTATCCTTACATGGCAAGACAATGATCTATATATCTATTTCTCAACTATGGCCCCACTTGCAGATATCTAGATTCGAAGATCAGATTTTTCTGTAAACCTGTTTACAGAAGTTTGTAGAAGTATCTGTTTTCTTTCTGTTTGGCCCTGTCAGGCCTTTGTTTCCTTTCAGAGTAAGAAAGGTTTCCTTTGCAGCAGATCTCACCAAGCTCCCGCAATCTTTAAAAATAGTTTTTAAAAATTTAAATGAGTGTATGTGTGTGTGTTTGCATGTGTTGAATCAAGAAAAAGAACAATTGGTTTTTATACTCCACTTCTCTTTACCCTAAGCAGTCTCAAAGTGGCTTACAATCACCTTCCCTTCCTCTCCCCACAACAGGTACCTTGTGAAGTAGGTGGGGCTGAGAGAGCTCTGAGAGAACTGTCACTGGCCCAAGGTCACCCAGCAGGCTTCATATGGAGGAATGGGGCATCAAACCCGGCTTTCCAGATTAGAGTTTGTTGCTCTTAACCACTATATCATGTTGGCTCTCAATAATCCAATTGCTATGAGGCATAGGTCTTCCCACTGGGCATCCACTGTAAAAACCAGTAACTAGTAGTACTACTTAGTCCCTATTAGTAATTAGTACCCTAATAAGTAATTAGTACTACTACTATTTAGTACATAGTAATTAGTACTTTAGTAATTAATACTAGAACTATTTATGGGATTCCTGGAAAATTCCCAAGGAGATGGTGTGGTGAAGGGCTGAGGTGTGGGATTCTGAGAGCTAAGCTACATGACACATTTGTTTATGAGTCGTCGCCAGGTTCTGTGTTTTGATAGTCACACATCTTCTCTAAGAACATCACTTTAAAAACCACAGAAGCTGATTTTGCTGGTAAGGGGCAGTATAGTTGGAGGATGGGGCTTTTGCTCCCCAAAGACTTTTTCCTCATCCTAAAGAACTCCCAACTGGAAATTATTCACATAAATTTTGAACTACATGCGGTGTTGTCCGAGCACTTAGGGGCTTGTCTCCAAGGATGACTAGCTTGAAGTACTCACTTCCTAATCTTTTGCTAGGATCTGATTCGAAGAGAGTTATGCCATTGCCCAACCTGCTGCTGATGACACTTAAGTACCTGAACACAAAAACCAAAATTGATTTTTCAGGTCACATTTTTTTGTAATATTTAAAGTTATACACACAGAAGCCTCAATGGAGTACTAAAATGGATTTTCAGAGTTTAAGGACTGGAATAGAACTTGAAAACTGCATGAAATAAAATCATAATTTGTCGAAACCAACAATTTTCTTAGAGATTTCTATTACATGGTGGGTAAGGGGTTGCACCATCAAGTCATAGATGATTTATGGCAAACCTGTAGGGTTTCCAAAGCAAGAGATGCTCAGCGATGGTTTGCCATTGTCTGCCTCTGCAACATGACCCTGGTATTCCCTGAAGGTCTTCCATATAAATACTAGCCATGCCAACCCTACTTAGCTTCCAGGATCTGACAAGATTGAGCTAGTCTGGGCTATGCAGGTCAGGGCATTATACAGAATAGGTACAATTAATTAAATGTGCTGTTCCTGCCCCCCACCCAAACCCAAAGCTTTAATTTGAAGTAAGTTCTGAGGTTTCATGAATAAGTATATGAGAACTTAGTTTGGGGCACATAAATCAATCTTTCCCCACTCACTTTCCAGAGTATTGTCTGGCCTTTTGACTAAATATGTCTGTGGTGGTAGTGGTGATACTGGGGAAAATGTTGTGGCTGTATTTAATGTGTACTTTCAGAAGGCAACTTATGCTTTGCACTTTAAAGTGAATATATGTGAATGAGTTGACAGAATAGCTTTACTCAGTCAGAAAAAAATATTCATACAGCAAAACTGTGGATAAGGCAAAAAACCTATTAGGAGAGGGAGATAACACATCATGATGCGGATTCAGTTTTTATTTTCAGCAATTCAGTATCCTTTAAACTGAATCCGCATCATGATATGTTATGCCCAGATCTAGCAAAAAACAAAACAAAAACACAACATGCCAGGGTTGAATACATATTAAGGGAAAGGCTTTAGTCAATTTGCTATGAAAAATAATAGCCTTATATTGATTTATGTGGTGATTAAATTAAATGTCCTTCCAATATGTAGATTTAGATTCATAAGGAATTTCCACACTGACAGAGAATTCAACCTTAGAACGGCTAAAGCTTCTGTGACGCAAGAAGAAAAAGGCAGATTTACTGTATGCTCTCATTCCTTAGATATTTGCCCTAAAGAGAACTCACACAAAACTTTAGTAAGAGTTTATTCTTCTTTTAAAAGTCTACCCCCCTTTCTTTCCTCTTACCAGTTCTTCAACCAATTTAACGGTATTTTTTTCCACTGTTCACTTGCTCTGTAGGAAACATTATTTTTCCAGAACACTAAACATCGTTTATCTATTTAATATTTACTCCATTAACCTCTACCACCTTTCTCCCCAGTGGGGACCCAAAGTGGCTTACATTGTTCCTCCCTTCTTCATGTTATCCTCACAACAACCCTGTGATATAGTTAGGCTGACAGTGTGTGACTGACCCAAAGTAGGGGTGTGCAATTTTCCCCCTGGGATTTTTCGGTTCTGATTTATTGGACCTGAAAAAATCCAGGATTTCTGAAAAATCCTGGATCCCAGGACAGTTAAAAGATTTGGATCTGGGATTTTTTGGAAATTCTGATTCCCCCTCTCAGGTCCAATAGACCTGTGAAGAAAAAAAAGGGAAGAACCCCCCCCAGCAGCAGCAAAGCTGCAAACAAACAAACAAACAGCTGAGCAGCGGGAGCAGGTGCTCCCAGCCATTCAGCTGTTTTTCGGGGTGTCATGTGCAATGTCTTTAAAGTTTAAGGCGGCTGTACAAGACAGCCCCAAACAGATGAGCAGTAGGAGCAGGTGCCATTGACCATTTCTTAACTCAAGATACCATTCCTCAGCCATTTTAGAGCAAAATTTCCCAGCAAAAGATCAGAAGCTGACTTTCAGCTGGACACATGAACAGTTCATCACTTAATTTGCTGCCTGATCACCACTGGCAAATGGGAAATGAACTGAACTGGCAGATTTCTTTCTTTTATTTTAATGCCATTTGGCATTGACCTGAAAATCTCTTGAGATAGAAAAGTTATATGAATTGCTCTGAACAGATAGGCCCCACGAGAAAGCACATTGTGTTCAATTTATTATTAAGATGTTTAGAAGTAAGTATTATTGCAAATTTCCCTTGGGGGTCACAGTGGTCTCTTGGGTCCAGGAGCTTTGTTTTTGCCCTTAGTTTCTGTCGGGGACCATTGTTTACTTTAAAATAGCAGTTCAATATGCTAAACTACAACTGAAGAACTGAAGAACAGATCTGTTTTCACAGCTGATGCCTAATGACTTTGAGGAGGAGGAGGAGGAGAAGAAGAAGAAGATGATGGATGATGATGATCAGCCATTTCTGACTCCTGTTTGAGTTGGAGGCCTGAGGTGTACATTGGAAGGTGGGGAGAGATGGGAGTTTAACCCATCTTTTTGCATGCTTCAATGTTCATCAGATTCTGACCCCACCACACACTGTGTGTGTGTAAAGGGCCATCAAGTCACAGAAGACTTCTGGAGACCCGGCAAGGAGCTTTTAAGGCAAGTGAGAAGCAGATGTAGTTGGTTGTTGCCTTCATCTGCAGAGTGTCCCTTAGTCATCTCCCTTCCAAGAACTGACCCTGCTTTGCTTCCAAGATCCAACAAGATGGGCTATACTATGCTGCTTTCCCACCACTAAACTGGTGCATTTCTTTTGTTATTAAGTAAAATAATGATTTTTTTCATAATTATAATAATTATAGTGAAAACAAAACAAATTCCCTATCTGATCAGCCTATAACAAAATAAATCCATCTTCATTTGTCTAAGGGCATACAAAGCCGTGTCCCTTAGGAAAAAATTGGAAATAGTTAAAAAAGTTAAATATCTGGGTATAACTTTTTCTAATAAGTGTTCTACTCTTATGGAAGATAATTATAACAAATTGTTGGAAGACATTAGAAAGGACTTGAATAAATGGAAAGATTTATATATTTCTATGATGGGAAGGATTGCAACGTTGAAAATGAACATTTTACCTAGGTTTTTGTTTTTAGCACAGAACATACCAATACTTAAGAGGATGAACTATTTTGAAGAATTAGATAAAATTACTAGGAGATTTGTTTGGGCACCTAAAAAGGCAAGGATAAAATGGAAGGTTATGCAAGACAAAAAAGAAAGGGGTGGGTTAGGAGTTCCAAATTGGAGGTTTTACTATGAAGCGGCAGCATTAAATTGGATACGAGAATGGATAGTCCTGGAAAACACTAGATGTTTAGCATTAGAAGGTTTTGATCTCTACATGGGATGGCATGCTTATATCTGGTACGGTAAAGACAAAGTACATACCAATTTTAAACATCATTATCTAAGGGATGCACTGTTTAAAGTTTGGGATAATATAAGAGGGCACCATTATAGGAAAACGCCATTATGGGTATCACCATTAGAAGCATTTGTGAAGCCTACTCTTGTTACAGAGGTACATAGAGAAAAATATGAAAATTTGCTAGATAAAAGGGAAAAATTAAAACCAAAAGAGGTTCTAGAAGGAAAACATAACATCAATCTATCATGGTGGGAATATACCCAGTTGAGATCTAGATATGCTAAAGATATGAAAGAGGGGTTTGAGAGAAGCAAAAATGAATTGGATAAGTATGGCTGTCCTCAAGAGATAAGTTGATTCAGAAGATTTATAATTGGTTATTGGACGAATATATGAGGGATGAAGTAGTAAGAACATCCATGGTGGCATGGATGCAGGATATGGGGCATACAATAGAACTTGAAGAATGGTATAAGGTTTGGAATAAGATGAAACTTTTAAGGGCAGTACCTTATAAAGAAAACATTTATAAATTACACCATAGGTGGTATTGGTCACCTGACAAAATTGCAAGATGTCAGAAAAACAACTCAAAAACTTGTTGGAAATGTAAATCGAACGTGGGCACTTTTTTCCACATGTGGTGGAGATGCCAAAGAGCACAAAAATATTGGAAAATGGTTCAAAAGATAATAGAAGAAGCATTAGGTTTAATGGTGGAACTTAAGCTGGAGATCTATCTGTTAAATATGCTGTCGGAAGATCGACAAACGCGTCAAGAAACTTATACTTTGTTGTATATCTTAACTATCTCAAGGATTTTGTTTGCTAAATATTGGAAGTCAAACAGAGTACCCACTAGAGAGGAAATTGCTTCAAAACCTATGGAAGCAATAGAAATGGATAGGATACACGCTCAAATAAATGGTATCGATGATAAAACCGTGTTTAAAAGATGGTCAGGAGTAAGAAATTGGATAAAATGTAATACAATGTAATGAGGACTTAAAATATAAGAATGTCAATGTACAAGTCAAGTGTATATAATGTTAAAATCCCAATAAATATATTTATAAAAAAAAAAAAAAGGAAAAGGGGTGGGGGAAAGAGCCTCTGAGTTTCCTTGATTGATTGCAGCCTGTAGAACTAAGATTGCATGCATGTGTGGGGTAGTCGAATCCTGAAGCATATGGGGTGGGACTTCAAATCAGAAACTCATTGCATACTGCAGCTTACCTGTTTCTAGGGATCTCAGAAAGAGAGAGGCCCTTTGCATGTCTGTTTGCACCAAAGTACAGTGACTATAGCATTTAATACTATATTATTTATTTCTTACTAATTTAGCTTTCTTTTTGAACATAGTTTATGATTTGCGTGTGCTGTAGGGATGCCAGCCTCCAGGTAGCACCTGGGGATCCACCAGAATTACAAGTCATCTCCAGACTACAGTGGCCAAGTCCCCTATAGAAAATTGATGCTTTGGAGGGTGGATGTTGTGTACTGAGTTTGACCATGTGGAAGTCAGGTCCACATGCAGTCAGGTGAAGAGCCCTAGCTTTGCTTCAAGAGACAATAGCCAGAGCGGATCCTAGCCTGCTCCTATCAGAAGGCTAGGATCCAAGAAAGGACCTATGGAACTCTTGCCACTGTAAATAATCCTATCACGGGTGTGGGGTGTGTGTTTGGGTGTGGTTTGCCTTAGATATATAAGCTGGCCTGCGAGCTGGCATTTTCTCTCTTGTTCTTCACTTCCAAATAAGTATGAGCTGTTATCACTACCAATGCATCCTGCTCAGTACTTTACACTGGCGATGAGGATGAGATTCGAATGAGCGAACAAGATGCGGCACCAAGCACTGCACCCCCCCCCAATGCACAGAGTACCACACACTGCACCGCTGACCCTGGTTCCAGCACCACATCGTGCCCCGCTTCTCTGACGCCACAGAGCACTGTTAGCCCAGCCGCCTTTATTGGGCTATTTCTGGACTGTTTTTATGCTGATATAAACCTGATAGTGTGCCAGCCGAGACACTGTGAGATAGATGCCACGGGGAGAAACCCAGAGAAGAAACAGAAGCCAGCCAAGGACAATGAAATGCTGGCTGAATTCACTCCAGAAGTGCTGCATAGCCTGCCTGCTGCTTGTCACGTCTTACACTCACAGGTTTACACTCAAACAAAAGACTCTTGCATACAGCCCAGACTCCTGGTCTCCGCATAATAAAGAGACAGATGTAGTAACCCCCCCCCAAAAAAAATGCCAACTCACACGTTCCTCATGGAGAATCTGCCTGGATACTGAAGAGTCATCCTCCTTTATTTCCAACTTCCTCTTTTCCCGCTCCCAGGTGTTCAATGATCAAGGTAGCCACTAGTATTTGAAATTGACCCTGACAACCAATCCCTAGCCAGCAGGGAGTGTCCCCAGGTGTAAGCCACCTGGCCTCCCACGCCCACCGCTCGAGAAGCTTTAAAAACACTTGCACATGCTTCTCAAGCTCTCTGCTTTTGCCTACCCCCTACCAATGACCTCTCTCAGCCT
This sequence comes from Gekko gecko, assembly GCA_029375565.1. NCBI lineage: Eukaryota > Metazoa > Chordata > Lepidosauria > Squamata > Gekkonidae > Gekko > Gekko gecko. Next base: position 146,526,166 of record JAPDNY010000003.1, on the reverse strand, counting down.
GCTATTACCTCTTACACCCAGCTTACTTTACCCAAACCCTTACCTTGCTTTAAGGCTTCAGTCTGTAGCCAAAGTAGTGCACATGTCCTTAGCAGATCTAGTACATGTGTTCCCCATTCTTTTTCTTCCATATTCCTTCCCACCCTGAATCTCCCACTGGAAAATTTAGGAGCTACGCATCCCAGAGGTAAATATTGCCCCTCATTGCTTCAATACATACTCATGCGAATGTGCTATTTATTTCCTTCCTGTTTTTATTAGTTTCTTGTATGCCAGTGTGTATGATTGTGTGTTCTGTTGGATATTACTGCACAGTAAACAAAAGATTTATTTTACTCCTGTCTCTCACCTCTTTACTGGGAAATAGTGTGGTAGCCCATCCTCCGTATACACAGACCAAAGAATCCTGATATTAAATACTGTTCCGAGTGCTCTGTTAATCATTGATCAGAGCATTTCGACTAACAGCACCACACCCCACATCGCTGACCCCAGTTCCAGCACTGCATTGCACCCCACTTCTCTGATTCCCAAAATGAGCAATGTTCCATTGCCATATGGAGTTGACAAGATGGCCACCACCCAAGGTATCGTCCCTGAATTCGATGTCACCCAACCCAAGCAGTGGGAAACCTGGCTCGAATGACTGGAAAACCAACTCAATTTCTACGACATCACGGAGGCTGGCAAGAAAAGATCCCTGTTGCTGAGCACCTGTGGAATCGATGCGCTATGGTTGCTCAAGTACCTGATTGCCCCGAAGAAGATGAAGGAGGAAACCTTTGAGGTCTTGGTGAAGGTGCTTAATGATCACTTTGTGCCCAAACTGACAAAAATGGTGGAGCACATCGACTTCTTTGCATATGTCCAGGGCCCAGATGAATCTGCCACCGACTTCCTGGTGGGGCTTTGCTGTGCAGCCACCCGTTGTGAGTTCCCCAGCCTCTGTGATACTCTGATGAACCAATTCATTGTGGGCCTCAGGGAACCCAAACTGCACTGCAAGCTAGCCAGCCATGAGGACTTGACCCTGGACAAGGCTTTGAGGGAATTGGTGGCATATGAAAAAGTGCATCAAGGGACCAGCAGCCGGGTGGTTCACCTCGCCAACGCAGCCCAGGGTTCCAACATTTTGGATGAGGAGGAGATCCTGCAGGTGCACCACCCATCTTGACATGCCCCACAATCACAAGCATTGGCAGCTGCTCCACTGGAGAAGGCCTTCACGCCCTGCACCAGCTGCAGAGAGGTGCACGAGCACCAGACCTGCCATTTTCAGGATGTCAGCTGCTGCACCTGCAGCAAGCAAGGGCACATTGTCCGGGTCTGCCAGTCTCGGGGACTGTGCAGGAAGTCATCCGCTCACCAGGAGTCCATGGATCAGCACACCCTCACCACCCACCACCAGCAGCACCAGGTAATGAACTTGCCCCCTGATGGCCCCAACAAGATGCACGCCACGGTTCTGATAAAGGGGTCCCCATGTATAATGGAGCTGGACACTGGGTCATCTTTCTCTATTATTTTGGCAGCCACCCTAAGTACACTCTGCCCCCGGAGGGGACCCTTCCTGCAAAAGCCATGGGGTTTGTCACTGTGGGACTTTAAAAAAAACCTGGCGGCCATTAAGGGCTGGGGCAAGTTCCGGGTGCAGTACAAGGATTTTGACGGACTGTTGGACTTGCTGGTGGTGGAGGGATGGCTCACGAGTTTGTTGGGGTTCTCGTGGTTTGGGCCGCTGGGGTTTACAGTGATGGGGGTATCACGAGCACTGCCCTGTCCTAGAATTTTGCCGTGAGGTAGCTGTGGCTTCGCTGGCTTTCTATATATGTAATGGCACTGTATTCAGTTTATGATCTTATGAGGTGACTGATCAGTCCTAATTCCTACCTCTGATGGCTGATCAGCTCACCCTTAACAGTAGTCTCTTCGGGGTTTGCTTTGCAACCCCTACTGGAGCAAATGACAGCACTTAATCAAAACTTTGCTGCACAGCAACTCCAGATAAACAAGACCATGAAAAAAAATGGAGTAAAATGCGGAGAACCTTAAAGAAGTGGATGCCAATACCAAAAAGCTTAAAAAGCAAATGCAGGAGATGAAAAAGAAGAGAAACTTAACGAAGCCCAGCTTTTACAGCTTCAAATGGAAAAATCAAGCTTTATTCTGAGATTTCAAGGAGTTCCTGAGAATAAAGGGGAGAATCTTAAACTGATTATGAGCAATGCCTTGGGACCGGTTGCAGATTTGAAAGCAGATGTTCCTCAAAATGAGATGGATGTGATCTATAGATCATATTCTGAATATATAAAGAAAAATAATCTGCCCGGGGAGGTGGTGGTTAGATTCTCCAGAAGATATGTGAGGGATCAGATTTTAAAGGCAACAAATGGAACTGTCTTTAAAATTGATGGCAAGGAGATAAGAGTTTTGAATGACATTCCCTTTGAAATAAGGAAAAAAAACACAAAGACTTGGCTTTGTTTTTACAAAAGGAAAGCATACCTTACAAATGGATTGTACCTGAAGGCATACTCTTCAAATTCAAAGATAAGAGGGAAAGAATTGACTCTGTTATGAAAGCACGGGAGCTTCTGCAGCAATAACTTGGACCAACAGGAGAAGATGACGAGGAGAGCAGCAAGGGAAGTGATGATGGAGCACCTACTGGAGAAGCCTCGGACTTGGAATGTGGGGTGGCTGCCCCCAAGAAAGGATATCAACTGAGGGAAGAAGGGAAAGTAGAGGCAAATGAGTTGCTAACTTTCTCTAAAGTCTATTCTTCTTTTTAATATTTAATCATTCTTTTGCATTGTTCTTTACTAAGTCAGATTATCTGGACTTGAAGCATATGGGTGCATTCAGACGCTCCATTTGAGCCGCTTTCAGCACGCCTCAGGAACGGATTTTATGTGTGCGTTCACACGCCCAACATCTGCGCACCATCCCTAGCTGTGGCTTTCCGGAGCAAACCCCCTTTGAAATGGAGTATTTTGATACCACTTACGAAGTGGTGTTTTCCTGATTCTCCATTTCGAGCTGCACTTTCCTGATGTCTGATTGCTCCATCAAGCCACTTCCAGGTGCTTCAACTCCCCTCCCCTCTGGGAAGCTGCCTCAGGCTTCCGTTTTTAGTCCACCATATTTTTTTTATGCCTTGGCGGTGTGCACTTGAGTGGAGCTCTGCTCCTAAATTAATGAAAGAAAAATTTTAATGATGCCTAATTTAAGCATTTAAACAAGTCCGGGATCTCAGGGAGGCCAGTTTTGGGGTGAAAATTTAAAGAGAAGTCTTCATTTAACTTCATTTAAAGTTTAAAGGGATGTGTGGAAATCGCTGTTCTGCACACGCGCAAAAATTTTAGCTCTAGAGAGGGCTGCCTGTGCACATGCTCAAAAGGAGAGGAAAAAAACTCCACCTGCATGTGGACAGCAGGGAGCCTGGAATGAGGAGGTCAGTGTGATTGCAATTCCTCCTGGGGAACCATTGTTGCCAATCTCCAGGTGAGGGCTGGAGATCACTCAGATTACAACTGCTCTCTAGATGGCAGAGATCAGTTCCCCTGGAGAAAATGGTGGACTTTGTGTCCTTATACCCTGCTGAGATGCCCCCCCTATGACAGCCAGTGTGACGTAGCAGTCAGGGCTTCAGAGCAGGGTAGAGGCTACAGGGGGAGGGAACAGAAAGGAGAAGAGTGAGGGGCAGATAAAGGTAGATTGATGGTTGGCTGGGAAGGAGGTAGAGTTGCCAACTCCAGGTTGGAAAATTCTTGGAGATTTGAGGGATGGAGCCTGGAGAGGATGAGGTTTGAGGAGGGGTGGGTGGACCTCAGACAGGTACAATGCCATAGACTCCACCCTCCAAACCAGCCATTCCCTCCTGGGGAACCATTGTTGCCAATCTCCAGGTGAGGACTGGAGATCACTCAGAATTACAACTGCTCTTCAGATGGCAGAGATCAGTTCCCCTGGAGAAAATGGTAAGCTCTGTGTCATTATACCCTGCTGAGGTTGCCAAAGCAAATTGACACTGAGTACCCAAGGCCAGGCACCTGCCCAGAGACTCTTTCTAGAGCTCATTATATTTATTTCCACAATGGGCCTTATTCCTGATTAATAATAAACATGAAAGAAACTAAACAAACTCCCATGTACAAGTCTACCACACTGTGGGCTTTTCTGCACACTCAACTTGCTCCTGATTTTCTGGGAAGTTGATCCACAAGAAGTGGAATTGGCTTGGACACAGTTCTTCCACACGTCTGCCTTCCTTGTGCATTTTAACACTTGTTGAATCAGTTTATTTGCTTCCACACATGCCTTAGATAATGGCAATTTTCAAAGGAGGGTGCTGCCAAGACCCCCTCCAACTAGCGCAATGACTCAGACACAGATTCCTCAGGCCTGCAGTATGGTGCCAGAACCAATGACAAAAACCCATGTGGAAAAGCCCACACTCTCTTGAAGGGGGGGGGGAGAGACAGACAAATGCTACTACTACTACTTGGAAGTTGGTTTCAACTGAAAAAACTGCACTAGAGGGAAAGAGTTAAAATACCTTGCCTTCTGCCCTGTGTTTTTGATCTGAATTAGGGCCACCTTTTGACACTTTGCTTTCCTTTTATAATGCTGAACATGGATCTCTGTGTCATATCCAGTTTGATCTCGACTCCACTGTGGAGATGTGGGAGTTGTTCCACTCTCATGCACTCACTGAAATGACACATCTCCCTACTGGTATCAGTCACTAGCCAATTCTTTTCCTCTTCTGACATCTTGTCAGTCTTGGCACTACCAAAAGTTGTTTTATTCACAAGGGTTTCTCCTATGTCAGATGCAGAACTATTGGACTCCTGAGTCCAATGGATTTCCCCATCTGCTACTTTGCTACGATGGCATTTCCCTACAGAACAGACACTTGCAAATTTGTATAACAGCTTGGCTTGACATTTAGGCTGCATATCTGTAAAGTTCTGTGATACTTTGCACATCTCACAAGGTACAAATGTGGCAGACAGCCTTAGCATCTTAAACATACAAAGCAATTCATACTTTAGAAGAATGATAGTTCAACAAAGAGAGTTTGAAATGCATTTTTCTCCTGCAGTTTATTTGGCTAGAACAATTGCTTTAGAAAAATCATGTTGGCTATGTTTGGAAATACATATTTCTTTATTTATTTTAAGGGTAGATAAGAGTAGTTACTTACAACAATGGTAGCTTCTGGGTTGCAGTCAATTTTCAGATACAGGATGTGTGATGCAAGGGAAAATAATATAATACACTCAGACTATTCAGCTTGCCCCAAACTATATTAGAGACCAAAAAGCATTGTCTTAGCTAGCCTTTGCTCTAATTACCTAGCAACATTGTGGGAACCATGTGGTGCAGATTAAAATTCCATATGAGCAATTTAAGATAAGGAGGAGAAAATCTTTACATTTGGTGAGCCATCAATATGCCATTTTAACAAAATGCCATTTCTTCTCTCATTTGAGTAAGAAGTTTTAGGGTTGTAGGTGAATGTTTTTTTTTTGTTTGTTTTGTTTTTAGGATTCTGCAATTTTCTTCATGATCATATTAAGGCTATCTGGTGTTGGATGTCTGCATAAAGAAACACTAGAAATACATAACATATTGCAACATGCCCACAAGCATTAACCAATTAAAACTGTAGACTCCAATGTTGCCTAAACAATATGCAGGGAAGTCCCATGAAAGTCATTTTAGGAATTCTGCTTTAGTTCAAGATACAAAAACTCTGGGAGAACTTATATATGGACAATATAAGCACTAGGATTTCTGGGACACACTTTTGAGTGTTCTGGACACATCACTCAGAGCTGTTGTTTTTGGCTAGTTGTTTGCCCCAGTGATTAACAGAAGATGACACTGGTGCAAACATTATTGAGAATCTGGAGGTGAAATGTTGAGTCCTGTGATTTCTTTGTCCAGTTATTATCATATTATAGTAGATACAATAATGATAATGGAAGGTAAAAACATTCCATGGATTCATATGACATTTATATAAGGTTTAGGTAACTCAGATGAACTTCAGGTAGATTGCAGCAAATGGAATAGCTCTGGATTCCATCTGTAATATAGACCAAACAGAAGAATTGCCGAACACTGGTCTGCTTATGGAATATTTTGAGCCAGTTACCATGATGGACATTGACAGGATATTGGGATTTGTGAATGCCACCACTTGTGCATTGGATCCCTGCCCATCATGGCTGCTAAAATCATATAAGAAACATATAAATAAGCCCTTGATGTAAACCACAAATCAGTTAACTCAAAATGCCTCTCCTCAGCCACTCATAGAGGTGATTATCCTTGTTCTTCTTTTTAAAATAATCCCTACAGAAAAATGAGGTTGCCAACTATTGCTCAGTCTCTAATTTGCCTTTCCTGGGGAAAGGAATTGAGATCAATAAGTGACAATTTCTAGGTTTTTGTGGATAATTCATGTGTTCTGGACTCTTTTCAGTCTGGTTTCAGGTTGGGCTATGGGATAGAGGTTGCCCTGGTGGCTTTAATTGATGACCTCTGTTTGAAAGTAGACTAGGGCTTTGCTTCTTTATTGCTCCTACTGGATCTGTCTGTAACTTTTGATATTGCAGATCATGATATCCCATTGAGGAAAGTATTAGGGGATGTGCCTTGGACATCATTCCTCATGGATTGGATTCAAAGGGTTGCAGTTGGAGAAGAGCTATCATCAGTGTGGGAGCTGCCTTATGGATCTTATCCTCCATAATATTTAACTTCAGGGTATAATCAATATGCAAATGACATTCAACTCTCTTTCTCTATGCAAATCCCCTGTTGCTGCTGTTGAGATCATGAGCAGCTGTCTGACTACTGTGGTCAAATGGTGTGAAACACACACAAACAGAAACTGAGGTTAGACAAGGCAGAAGTGATGCCAGTGGGGAACACAGAAGTCTTGAATAACACTATGCTTCCCATCTTCAACGGGATTCAGGTGCCCCTTTCTGACTAGGTTAAGAACTTAAGAGCTATACTGCATGCAGAATGCTGTTGGAGATGCAAGTTAATGCAGTTGCAAAAAAAAAAAATCCTTTCTTCCATCTCAGTCTGGCCCAGAAGATGCCCCCTATCTTGACACAGCTGATCTGGCTACCTGGATCCACTTCACACTAACACTGAGATTAGACTTCTGCAATATGCTCTGCATAGCTCTCTCTTGAAGTCAACTTGAAGCTCAAAGGGATGCAGAACACTGGAGCTCAGTTATTATCAGGAGCTAGGAGGAGCATGCATATTACTCCCATTTTGTATCCACTCCACTAGCTGCCCATCAGCTACCAGGCCCATCAGCTTCTGAGCTCAATTCAAGGTTATCAGCCATCATATACAAAGACCTTCACATATTGGATCCATCATATCTGTGAGACCGCCCCTCCCCATGCTTCACCAGAACAGCTTCATTCCTCTGAGCACAGCCTTCTGCAGGTGCCATGTGTCAAATGGCAAAATCAACAACTGCCCATACACTTTATTTATTTCATTAAACTCATGAATTGCCCACCCTGCAAGCAGGCTCTGGGCGATTTACAGCCTTATAAAACATTCAAAATACAATCAATATATATAATCAAATTTGCCAAGAGTAAATCAATAATTTAAAACCAATCCAAGATAGTAATATAATAATCCCCCTTTGCCGGCCATACTGCTATCCTGCCCAGCAGGGAAGGGTACGTGGGGGGCATAGGAAGGAAACAAAGGGTGCCAGTCTTAACCTCCCGTTGCTGCCCAAAAGCCTGGCAGAACATCTCTGCCTCACAGGCCCTGCAGAATTGCATCAGGTCCCACAGGGCCCTGATGTTATTCGACATGCATTCTCTGCTGTGGTCCTCGCCTTGTGGAATGGCTTGCCTGATCAGCTCAGGAAGGCCCCCATCTTCCTGGCTTTCCACAAACTATGTAATACTGAATTATTCAGAAGAGGTTTTTTACACAGGTAATAGAGCTGCACTATAATGAAATGTCTGCTAGAAAGATACTTCGGCAAAAGGATAGGACTATACTTCTGTGTCTAGTATATACTGTCTAGGGATGCCAGGCTCAAGGTGAGACCCGAGGATCCTCTGGAATTACAGTTCATCTCCAGACTAAAGAGATCAATCCCCCTGGAGAAAATGGATGCTTTGGAGGGTGGACTCTATGGCATTGTACCCCACTGAGATCCCTGTCTTCCCCAGGCTCCATCCCCAAATCTCCAAGAGTTTCCCAACCTGGATCTGGCAGCCCTGCACCCCCATCCCCACTGATGGACAAGGGAGACCTGACAATCCGAATACCATCTGTTGCTGTAAGTGTGATCCTGCTATGTAATTTCTGCATTTCTAACATGCTTCGTTTCAGCTCTGTTTTTAGATTTCTGCTTGTTTTCAGATTTCTGCAATCCAAACCTCTATTGCATTGTTTATTGGATGCCCCATTTCTATTGATTTATATTGTCTTTCACTGTGTAATCTGCCTTCAGTCTCAGTGAGAAAGGTGGGCAATAAATGAGATAACTACAACTAGATTAGAGTTCAGTAGCATTTTAGAGATTAACAAAATTTTCAGGGTATAAACTTTTACCAGTCAAAGCTTTTTTTTTTGTCAGATATATATTCAGGGTACATTTTGGGGCTGACACTTTGTAGTAAGGCCTGCTGGCAAGACACTTTAAGTCTCAGCCATTTCAGAATGTAGTTCTCCCATCACTCATGTATTTTAAAGTGCAGTGCTAAAGAGAGTAACACCCTTCTAAGTGCATTGACTTAAATGGGCTTCGAAGGATGTAACTCTGCTTAGGAAAGCACTGTTGGTCCCTCAGAAAATGATAGTAAGACATTTTCAGCAATCCATGTTTATCAGCATTGTACACTACAGGTTCATGTCCCTCACAAATATAGTGTTCCACATTTAACCACGTCTTGCTGCGACACCATCAAGTTTATCTCTCCTTGCCACTGCCTGGCCACACTTAATGACACATTGCAAACAATTCCATAACACTTACCTCTAAAAGCCTGCAACATTCTCAGAAAGGCCAGGACTTTGAAAAGCACTAGTGTTGCCATGGATATTCGAAGCTTTCATTCCGTATATGGGGGGGAAACACCTTGTTTCTCTTTCAACATAAAATGTCTTAAATGCCAGCAGTGCTATGATATTTCACTTACATTTACTTTTATCTGATCCTACTACAGTCAATAAGCCAGACGTCAAGAACTTAAAAAGCAAAGCAAAAAACAACACCACCACCACAGGTAAGCATGTTGCATGATCTTGACCAGGGGGGGGGAAATGCAAAGATAGAAAACACAGGCACATTCATTGCCTCAGAATCATTCTCTTGGTTTTGTACAATGACTGAATAAATTCAGTTGTCCCTCTTCTTCTTTTTTCTTTTGCAGATTTTTTCCACTGCAGTTTATGTAAATGCATCTTACATTCATTTACTTTGCAAAGAGGAGAGTCATTCCACACATACCCAAAGGTGTGTGTGTGTGTGTGTGTGTGTATGTGTGTGTGTTTAAAGCTTCTCCTAAGCAAAACTAACCTCCATAGTTCGTTGTGCTTTCATTTTAAGGGCAATTATCAGGGTGGTTTTTTTTGTCTCCTCTGGTTAATTCCCCACAAGGCATAGCATGTCTGCAATAATCTGTGCCCACTGTTAAACTTGAAATTCAACATTGTACCATGGCCTGTTCAAAGCTGAACAATGATTTGCCCTCTGAACCTATTTTGGCATCAGTGTAACTTGAAAGGTCATATTTCAATGCTCAACTAAGTCAATGTTCCCTTGCAAAAGCACTTTACTAACAATATCTGTGAAAAAGTTACCATGCAAATCTGATACATGCCTCTCATGCAGAAGGAACAATTATGTGAATTGAATACATGCTAAACTATTTCACATCTCATTACTAAATGTTGTAACCAACATTCATACACTACATTTACAGACTGAATTGCCTCTGATGACGTTAAATCACAAGGTGATAATAATAGTATCAAAAGTCTCATAGTAGCAATGGTAGCAGTAATTATAGTGTAATTGCTATGTAATAGAGAACTACAACAGGCCTAAAACCAAATTCTAATTGAACTGAAAATGAACAAGGTGTTACGACAGTTTTTTACATGCAACATCATGGAACATGTGTAGGAGGGGGAATGATATGTGAGAAACACTTGCCTGTAAATGCTTCCCATCAACTATTTTAATTTATTGTTTCCCCAGCTGGCCTGATATAAGCACTATTCACAAATGGTTTAATGGGCCCAGTCACTCAGCCACAGCTGTCAGCCATTCCCCAGTTGTACTCACCCCATCGTACAATGAGTTGGTATTGAAGTAAATAGCCACCACATAACATGTGGTGCTTTTGCTACCCTGCACCTTCATTGCACATGGCCGGATGTCTGAATGTGGGGAGTGCAAACAGAATAGACTGGTGGTCTGAACCTGCAGATCCATTCCTGCCACTAGGGCATTTTTTAAAAAAAATGTCTATATGCACATGTGCGCACATGTACATGAGAGCATATGCACCCACATGCACATGTATGCACATGTGCAAGCACACATGTGTGTGCATGCATTTTGAAAAAAAATGGGGCAGCGTGCTCCATGGCTGAGGTGCTGCAGTAATGTGGATGCTTGACCACGGGATGTCTGCGTAGGTAACCTACAGTAGGGTGTACTTTCTGTATGATATGCCCCTTTAAACCAGTAAAATTACAGGTGGCACCATATCACACCAAGCTACCAGTGTGACCACAGCCAGAGTCTTGGGTCTAATGGAGGGTTATTGAGCTGGTAAAAAATACTCTTGGTGCTGAGCAGCATTGCCCCAAACCTGGTAGTGACTTAGGGTGCATTGGGGAGGGAATGAAGCTTGGCACCCCATGGCACATTGCAGCTACAGGTCAGGATAAGCAAGGTTGGCATAATTATTTTATTTATTTATAGCCTGCCTTTCTCACTGGGGCTCAAGGCAGATTACACAGAGTGAGTCAATACAATTGACCGGATGGGACATTCAGTAAACAGTGCAATAGGATTAGGGTTGTAGAACCAATTAGAAATCTAAAAACCAAACTGAATCAAAGCATATTAAATTATGCAGAATTACATAGTAGGATTCTACTTACAGCAAGCTATGTACAGTGGTCCCTAATCATTTACCCAAGTAACTATGTGAATCATTTTGTACAGTGCAACCCTGTTGCCTCTGTACAAAAGCCCCATTGAATAATTCCAAATCCCAATGTGGGGAAGGGTGGCTGTGAAAAAAATAGTGTAATTATGAGGAAAAGTTGCATCATTGAACAATTAGCTTCCTGCTCCAGACTAACAAGAAAGACATGAGTCAAACCAATGGGTGATAACTGCTCTTAATAGTAGCAAAAAGCCATTCCAAAAGGCAGGAGTGGAGAAGGTCATCTCACAAATCCCAACAAACATTACCTCTGTCTTTTCAGAATTTAATTTCAATTTATTCACTCTTAGACAATTTACCACAACAGCCAACAGCAATTTAGGACCTCTACTGCATCACCAGGAGACTTGGATAAGGGTATATAGAGCTGGGTATCATCTGCATATTGATGACAACCAACCCCAAACCTACAAATGATTTGTCCTAAGGGCTTTATATAGAGATTGAGAATCTTGGGGGATAGAATTGCAGCCTGTGGAACACCACAAGTTAGGTCCCACACTGATGATAACTGGTTTCCAGCAGCAGTCCTTTGAGCCCAATCCATGAAGAATTATTTGAACCAGTTCAATGCACATCCCTTGATACTCTGTCTCCAAGTGCCTCAACAAGATGGTATGATCTACTGTATCAAAGACAGCAGATAAATCCAATAAGAACAAAAAAGAATTATGGCTTTTGTCTACACTGCAACAGAGGCTATCAGTTAAAGCTAGCAGAGCCGTCTCTGTCCCATAGCTTGCTCTGAAGCCAGACTGAAAAAGGTCTAGAGCACATGAGTTATCCAAAAAGATCTGGAGTTGATCTGCTAACGCTCTTCAATCACTTTGCCCAAAAAGGACAGATTAGAGGCTGGATGATGATTGGCCAGATAATTTTTCTGTAGGAATTTTTTTTAAAGTAGTGGATAACCACCTCTTTGAGTGGCTGAAGGAAGGTGTGCTGAGTTAGAGACTGATTTATAATAGATAAGGGTATGTTGATGTGGCCTTACATGATTTTAGCAGCCTGGATGGGAAAGGATCCAGAGTACAAGTAAGGGCCTTCACCAGTCCCAGGATCTTGTTGACATTCATCATGGAAACTGGTTCACAATGGTGCATAAATAGACTAGGTGGTACATTAGGCCTATGATACCACTGGGATGTCTCTGATAACACTAGCACCCAGTTCCAGGTGCATTCTTGACATTTTTTTCACAAAAGGAAAAAGTATCACAGCTAATTTTCTCTTCCCAGGGCAATAAAGGCTCAGACTTTGGCATTAGCAGCTGCTGAGCTACCTTGAACTATCGGGTTGGTTGTGAGCTAGTTGATGCTATAGCTGCACAGAAGTAACATTCCTTTGCTGCTATCACCACTACTTCATATATCTTCCAGCTGGCTCTATAACATAATCTATCAGATTCAGTACGAGGTCAATGCTAGAGTCATTCTAGATCTTTCCTAGCCCCCTTCAGGTCACTCAGTTCTGTAGTAAACCAAGGGATCAGCTTTTGCTCTAATGGTGGGAGTGGCTGGTGAGATGAACATAAGAACATAAGAATATAAGAGAAGCCAATGTTGAATCAGGCCAATGGCCCATCTAGTCCAACACTCTGTCACACAGCGGCCAAAATATACCAGGTGCCATCAGGAGGTCCAGCAGTGGGGCCAGGATAAGAGATGCAAATATGTCAATAACTTCAAGGAACTTCATGTTCCACACTCTCTCTGCAGCCTCAGCTGAGCATGTGTTTGGGATTCTAAAATCCTGCAGAGCCTTCTGGAATCCAGTAATGATCCATTAGTCTCCATGGCCAGGCCATTTTAATTGGGTCCCTTTTCCAGTGGGGTATCAGGGCCACTTTCACATTTGCCTTGAGTAGATAGTGGTCATACCAGGCTTCAGGCTGATCTCCAACCAAACCTTTCCTCAATAGCTTAGTGCAAAAAAAAAAAAATCAAAATCAAAAGTGTGACTCCTTTCATGTGTTGTACCCATCATGATTTGGCAGCCAAAGAAGTTATAAAATCCTGGTTGATCTTGGTAAGGTATCCTCACCTCCAGAATAATCAGTCTAGAAGTATCCAATACTTCATCTGACAGTAACTCTGCCAACTCATAAGGGGTGCCCACTGGGGAACTAGGTGACCTGTAAAGAATACCTGATCTATCTTTAGTCCCTAATATCAGGGGTATAGAGTGAATGCCAGTGATAGTTTGCAATGGAACTCTGTAGAAAGACTCATGGACAATAATAGCCACACCTCTCCCTCAGTCAGCCGTGCGAGGTTGGTTGAAGACTGTATAACCAGGGGATGTTAGTTGGGACAGGCACATCATATCATTTTCTTCCAACCATGTTTCTGTTTAAGCAAGCAGGTCAATTTCTTCTTCCAGCAACGCCTCATAGAATTGTGCAGTTTTGTGCTTAACTGGCTGAGTTTTGAATCTGAGTAGATTTGCCCCCCAAATGGTAAGCATGATAAGGCTGCCTAGTGCAGCCTGCCCCTTAAATATGTTAGTATATTTTAATACATTGTGATATAGATCATCCATTTAAACAACTTAGTTAACCCCCCTTCTTGTGTGTCTTATTTGAGGGCAGGTGCCTGAGACTGTCTGAGGGGCAATTGCAGGGGGGAACTGGTGAACATAAATGGAGATAAGAAAACTATTTAATGAGAAAAGTCTTGAAGGTAGAGCACATCCTTTGCCTGCTTCAGTTACTAGTGTCTCCACTTAAAGTATCTTGGGTTAGGAATCTTGGGTATTATTAACTTTCTGTGACCATGCCCTGAAACATTGCTTAAGAGTTTTAAGATGGTTTTAATTTAGACTGCTGTAAGTGTTAATGATTTTTTTCTTAGTGATCTCAACACAGCTAACAGAACTTCATTCATTTCTCAGGGTGTCATCTAGAAAGGAAATATTAACTAGAATCTTCCTTGAAATGAAGCATACAGAGGATCAGTAAAATTCTGTGAAGAGTAAGAATTTCTCTTAAAATATAGAAACTGTGTATAGGCACATGTCAAGTACCATCATTCTTCTTCCTCTCTCCCCCCTCCCTCCCTCCCCCCACCCAGCTTCCCTGCCCTTAACATCAATATATTACTTGGTCATAAAAATTCAGGGTAGTTTAGATGCACACAGACACCCTTGGGTAGTTAATTTTATGGCATTTATTTATTAATCAAGTTCAGTTATTAAGATATGTTTTGGTAGCTGCTTGATCACTGCATGGGCTTCCAGAACATGCTGACAATATGTTTCTCACTAGGGGACAATTAATGACTGGCCCATGGTGAGAAGCTGCACATAGCTGTCTGGCTGCCCAGGAAAGGCTGTTGTTCTAAATGCTGAATGCAGTGCTTAAATGAAGGCACATTCCAAGAGATAACTAAAAACCCCATGAAGGGTCAGATGCCTCTCCTTTGATTTCCTGTACTGAAGCTACCTCTATTCACTATCAGTAGAAGGTTCTGAGTTACTATGATACAACCTGAATCAGATAGTAATATGCTGGGTTTTTTCCTGACTTTTTTTTTCAAATGACCCCCAAATGTGTTCTTTTATAACAATGCCTGCTATCAGGGATGGAATGGAAAGTTAACAATCTGCAGGATTGCCCCGTGCAGTATTATGAGCCAGTGCCAGGGGCCACTTGACTCTGGCTGGGCTAAATATTGGCTGAGGTCAGACCGGCAGTTTGAAGCACGAGGGAGTCATGGCAAAAAGAGGAGTCCCAGTCACACTGCACTGACTGATGCGGGAGCATACCAGGGAGGAGGCGTAAGGAAGCATTCGCATCGTTGGCCTACCCCTGGTCAAGGCACGGCTGTAAGTGGTTTTTTGTAATGTAATCTGACGATATGTGCTTATGGTGCATGAGCACTCATGCGCATAAGAGCATACCTACCGGATCAGCTTGTTCACATTCACACTTCTGGGAAGTGGGATGAACGTGCTCTCCGGGGTTTGCTACAACTTTCACCTGGCATTTTTTAAACTCAGGAGGGAAGCATTAGAAGACCAGCTGAGTATGGCTGGGAAATGCCTGACAGATGTGCCTGTGTGAACCGGCCCTTTAATCCGTTTCTGAAATGTTTCTGAAACGTGCCTGTATCGGGCCAAACTGCCAGTCTGAACTTGGCCATTGGGTGTCAGTTCAGCCATTGCCTCCTTCTGCATTGCTGAGCTAAGTGGCCCCTGCTGAATTATCAAAGCTACTGGAGTTTGGCATTGCTTTTTCCTGGTTGCCAATGGCCCACCAGGCACTTTTCCTGTAAGTTAAATGGCCAGTCCACCCCTGCTGGTTATAAATTCTATTGTGTCTTCTGATTTTATCTCACACTGTGCTGCTATACCAAGACATTCATGCCAATTGTTTGTTGGTAGTCTGTCTTTTAACTTCTTTTGGCTTCTCCAGCTTGTTCAGAATATCCGCTTGGGGCAAGAGAATATGGTTACACACTGAGAACATTACATTGTTATGATTTCATTTCTCTCTGACATGTAGACAAACATACACAAGTTATACATATGAAAAACCAAAACAGATTTTAGGGTTCCATCTCCAAAGAATTCAGGAATTGAGGCATCCAGAAGAAATATTAAAAGAATTATGATGCAACTATTGAGTGTGTATCACAAATATGTACCCCAACATGATGCCTATAGGCACCACAACACCCACTGATATATTTACTGGCACTTGCCAAGTGTTTTCGAAGAGTGGATGGGGCCAGATAGGGCTTTTGCCCAGGCAGGCTTCTTAGCGAGTGTCCTTGGTGTAGTGGTTAAGAGTAGCAGACTCTAATTTGGAGAACCAGGGCCCCGGTCATACGGGCCAGAAAATGCGGGGGAGAGGCGTGGCAATTTGCCCCGGAGCTAAATAAGGTGCGATAGCCCGATCTCACAGACCACCAGGTTGCCACGCTCCAGCTCTGCACCGCGATCACACCGCACTGCAAAACAGCAGCACAGCAGACCACGCAAGTGTGAAGTGCGCATGCACCGTTGGGGGGGCGGGCCGCTGTCGGTGACTTGTGTGTGCACATGCGCTGTCCAGCGTTGGTGCGCATCCCAGGGAAACTTACAACATCCGGAAACCCCGGGGACATGGGTGGGCGTCGGAAGCCGCGGGATACCGGCGCTCCCGCGGTCAGACGCCAGCCTTTGCCCCGGGGTTTCCAGAAACTAGTACCTCGGACCTACTAGTTTTTTACTCCACATTTTTGGAGGGAAGCCGCGGGTTGGCCACGGGAGCACTACGCCTCCCAGATGTGCTCATATGAACGTGCACGGAAAGTCCGCAGGGCTCCCGTGCCTTCAGCGGGGCAAATGCTCAGTGTGGACGGGGCCCAGGTTTGATTCCCCACTCCTCCACACAAAGCCAGCTGGCTAAATTTGGGTCAGTCACAGTTCTCTCTGTGCTCTCTCTTAGCCCCACCTACCTCACAGGGGTGTCTGTTGTGGGGAGAGAAAGGGAAGGTGATTGTAAGCTGCTCCAAGACTCCTTTGGGTAGTGAAGAGTGGGGTATGAAACCTATAAAGTACTGAGACTGATGCAGTGTTGCGTGGTTTCAGCTCATACTTTATTGCTCACTGTCAGAACTTAAGAAGGCTGCTCCGGCTCGCAGGCTGTTTTATATCCCTGTGAATTCCCATTCCCATTCCTACGACACACGCATACACCCGTGATAGGTTATTTACAGTGCACTGTTCCCATTGGTCTCTTCTAGGATCCTAGACTTCCCATAGGTGCATGCTAGGATCCACTTGGGCTATTGTCTTAGGAGGCGAAGCTTGAGCCCTTTACCTGGCCATGTGTGTACCAGACCATGTGTGTGGTCTTCTCTTGGTACATAACAAAATCTACTCTTCTTTTTCTTCTTCTTCTGCTGCTGAGCAGATTTTTTAAATGTTGCTTTGGGAGCAACTGCCACCACAGCACAAGGATCTTTATTGAGGTAAGCTGTGTATATATTCAAGAATGTATTTTAAAATAGTATGCTCATTTTAAAAGGTTTCCTGTTAAACGAGGCTTCTGCCTGTGATGCTGAAGTTACAGTTATGCATAACCTCACTCCCTGACATTCTGCAGTTGGTGTTGCCTCTGTGGCCATTTTGTGGTTACTACCATCACCCTGTGCCAGAATTCCAAAGATGCTCACAGGCTCAAAGAAAATTGGATAGCCTTCATGTATACTGCTTTAAGTGAATAAGAACACAACTATGCACATTCAGGATGTAACTAGGGTTGCCAGCCCCCAGTGTGAGTGGGGGAACCCTTGTTTTCACAGGCTCTTGTCCGCTGCCAGCCAGCTGGCCAGCAGAGGGAAATCCTGCCCTCAACTAACCTTTTGGGGCCTACTTCCAGTTTTGGGCCTACTTCTGGTTTCACTGGTTGGGCTGATGCTCTGGTTTTAAGGCAAAACTCTATGGTTTGAAGCTGAGTTTACCATAGAATTTTGCCCCCAAACCAGAGTGTCACCCCCAACCAGAAGTAGGCCCGAAACCAGAAGTAGGCCTGGAACCGGAAGTAGGCTTGAAAATGTCCAATATCAATTCCAGGCTCCTGGCAACCCTAGATACAACTGAAGAGGAAATTCTTGCATAACCTATGTGTCACCTCAGTAACAAATGGAAAACACAGACAGCAGTGCCCAAAAAGATTGCACTGTATTACATGGGTTTTCTTTGTGCATGTTGTATTTACAATTATCACCTCCAGGAAAGGTGTACAATTCTTACAGAGCTACAACTGATCTCTAGATTACAGAAATCAGTTCCCCTGGACAACATGGCAGCTTCTAAGGGCAGGTTCTATGGCATTACTTACTCATTGGCTCTTTTCCCTGCCAGACTCCACCTTTCTCAGGTACTACCTCCCATCACCAGGAATTTCCCAATCCAGAGAACTGGGAGAAAATCCTAGTTATTTGAGCCATATGGGCATTCACATCATGTATTCGGTCCTTAAGGATTTTCATCATCTGCTTAGGCATTTCAGCAGTTACATTTGTGACTGAGAATATGGTGCAGTTGCACTGGAGACATGTTAGCCACCTACATAAACCTTGATAGGTTGCAGCAATCATAGTGAAATGTGGGTAGCAAACAACCAATGGTTTAATGGGGTACTTAAAACAGAGAATTTTGCAGCCAGCAAGGGCCAGTATATCATAGCTGAATTCAAGCACAAGAAACTTGTAGCTTCTGTAGTTGTCAGTTCAGTGATACCCTTGCACAGGTCCAACATTATATCAGGCCCTTCTGTCCCAAGGCTTTCTGGATATAATTATTTTGTGTCAGAGTCTGTACCTTTGCTGTCAGTCTACCAGTAATGTTCTCCCCTTGCCCCGGTTTTCAGTATCCTCACTGGCACTTCACTGGATCTGTCAGATCTGCATCCAAGTACAGCTTTCTTTCAGTCCATTCCCATCCTTTTTCCAACCTCTCCCCCATTCACAGAAGAGAAATTTGGATTTCCTGTTCATAGCAAGGGACAGGAATTGTTGATAAATGTTGATTAAATTTCAGCTACAATCTCAATAATGTGGAGAGTTTTCAAACCTCATGAGAATGCACTGCAAAATTGCAAATGCACATGTTTATACCCTGTGGAGATTAGTCGGGCTTCAATGTCTAACTAGATTTAGGATATATGATTTTACTGATTAGCTTTTAATAGTATTGTTGTGGCTAAATTGAGGGAGTTTTTTTTAAAGAAAGCAAGGTAGATTACAAATTTTGAAAGTATTGCCCACTACCAAACATTGTAAATTGATTCTGACTTTCCTGAAAGAAGCTCAAAATTGTATCCACGTACCCTACCATATTATCCTCACAATAACTTAGTGCTGTAGCTTATGTTCAATAACAGCGGGATGGACCAAGATTAACCAGTAAGTTTTATGGTAAACCTGGGCCTTACAACAAACTAGTTTCTGCATCATTGCAAACTGTTCACTGTTGTAATATCTAGGCAATGTCATCCAAAGAAAACTTATTCTGTGTACCAATTTGATTATGATCTTCTATTTCCCCTGGGTTTAGAGTTAATTCCTACTTAGAATTGTAGATGAAAATTAGCCTTCCTTTCCTTTAAACTAATTAGTCTTGGCTATCATAAGAAAGACTTAAACAGTCTTTGGTAGAAATCCATCTGATCTCCTCCCTAACAAAATCTCTTTTTTTCCACACTTTGTCATAATCCCCTGACAGAAACCTAATTGTTCCCAAAACATCCATTGAGGAGATATGGTGAATGACATATAGCATGTGGTGCTGCTGTTCAGGAAACAAAAGAACTCCTCCGTATTGGCAGACCTCTAAAGTGCCATAAATGTCACCTAACACTCAGTCAGTATTTATGGTGACATAAAACCAACACAAAACATCCTAAAAAAGAAATTTCATTTTTAAATTGGCACATTCTACATCTTTCCCATCAAGTAAACACAAATTTCTTCCTTACTCCCCCTCAGAATCACAATAAGTAACAAGGTTATCTCACATTATTTTTGGCCAGCGCTAAAATATATGACCATGCTTATTAGTTTGAAACTGAAAGGGATGAAAGGCATTTATATGCTATTCTCTCAAAATGATTAAAACAATTATCTACCTATCCAGTATTTTACCTGAAGTAGATCAGCCTCACCTATTAGCTCATTCTTTACTGTTGTTTGTACTTACAGAATTCCCATTGCAAAATCTCTCTGTCTCTGGCTCTCCCTCTTTCTCTCTCTGTGTGTAACTGAATTCACATTGTGTTCCTATAGCGACAATATTTTGGGTAGGGGGAGGTTATATGCAATTAAAATTGCACCCAGCTTCTGACAAAAGCAATTAAATTAACCATTTGTTCAGACACACATTAGGAAAACAAGACTTCATTTTTAAAATTAGTTTATTAAAATGCATATACCCCACTTTTCCTTAGGCTCAAGGTGGCTTACAGATCCCTCTACCTGCTATCACCTCCCCCAAAATATCTTCAGTCTACACTCAGTTAAAAGCCTTGAAAAATAACTTGCAGTGCCTCTTAAACATTTCTAAAGGTGTAGCCCTCTCACCTCCTCATACCACAAAGTGGGAGCTACAGTGAGGAAGTACAAGCATTGGTTGATGCCAGGTTGGCTACTAAGTGGGGAAACAACTAGTAAATGGCAGATTGAGGCCTGTTGTTGGTACATGGGTATACATGGGAGGAGAGAACCATTGATATATTTGGGTCCTAGATAACAAAGGGGTTTAAAGGTTATGACCAGCACCTTATATTGAACTGGCAGAAAATTGCCATCCATTGTAGCTGTTTGCAAAAGATGAGATATACTCCCATTGGCTAGCCCCTGGTATTTGGTCTGCCACACTGTAAAACAGCAGAAATTTCTGGGTCACTTAAAGGACAGCCCAAAATATAGCACATTATTGTAGTCCATGAGGAGGAGAAGGAGGAGGAGGAAGGAGAAGAAGGAGAAGAAGAGGAGGAGGAGGAGGAGATTGGAGTCTCAGAGCAACTTACAAACTCTTTTCCCTTCCCCTCCTCACAACAGACACCCTGTGAAGTAGGTGGGGCTAAGAGAACTCTTTCCAGAACTATCCTTGAGAGAACAGCTCTGACAGAACTATGGTTTCCCAAGGTCATCCAGCAGCTGCAAGTGGAGGAGTTGGGAATCAAACCTGGTTCTCCCAGATTAGGGTCTGCACACTTAACCACTACACCAAACTGGCTATCATGTATTAGCATGAACACATTTACTGAGTCTAAGGAAGGAGCGAGCTGGTGGCCTATATGCAGCTGATGGAAGGCACTCTGCCTCAACACCAACTTGGGTTATTTTTGTTTGTTTTCACTTTTCAGAAAGCAATGTTGTGTCCATGAACACACTCAAGCTCTTATCCTGCTCTGCAAATGCCATATTCACTCCACCCACTACAGTTTTCCTGACCAGCATCACCTCTGCCTTTCTGTGTGCAGCTTCATATTGCTCCTCCTTAGCCACCTGATCATAGTCTCAACGAACTTGTTCTGAGCAAGATGATAACATCTGGAGACTTGAATAATAAACCTGACTGATATTTCTGCATATCAGTGACACCAAATCTCAAAGCTCCGGATGCTCTCATTCAGAAGCCTCATATAAACGTTGAAGAGAATAGGTGAGATAATAGAAACCTGTGGCACTCCACAGGACAAACCCCACTTGTAAGAAGTTCTGGATTTGTGTATGTTATGACAACAAAAAACAAATGAAACTGAGGGATACATTGTACCCACAGACTGATGTTCTGTAAGTAAAAAGCACACCAAAAACTGTTTCTTGAAACAAACTCAAATCTAACTGCTTTACTGTAGACCAACATGGCTACCCTTTGAATCCATACTCCCCCCCAACAATATTGACCCTCTTTCAAGAAACAGAACTGATCCAGCTGTGTTCTCCCAAAAGAACACAGGGGAGAGCTGCTGATAAAGTGAGTCTTTTTTTTTTTTTTGCCTTTCCTAAACTGCCAAACTACTGGGGAGCATTAACTGAGGTTGCTTTGAGAGAGGATAGAGTTTGTGGGTGAGTGGGTGCTTGTAGCCTGCTGGAGAGTGGTTGTTTTGTCTGGGTTTGTTTGGGTCTTTTGTCTAGCCTGTTCCTCACTGAGCAAGGTCACATCCCTGAGGAGGAGGGATGTGATCCCTTAGAAGAGAAAGACCAATATTCTCTTTTGTTGAGGATACCTATCTAGGGTTGGGGGAGGTGGGCTTTAGTAGTGGGTGATTCAATCATCAGGAATATAGAGAGCAGGGTTTGTGTCAGGCATTTTGATTGAATGATGACTTGACTGCCTGGTGTGAAGGTTGTGGACATTGCACGCTGTCTAGATAGGTTGATCGATAGTGCTGGGGAGGAGTTAGCAATCATGGACCATATTGGCACCAATGACATTGGGAAATGTCATTGTGTGGTCCTGGAGGAAAAATTTAGGTTACTAGGCAGAATGTTAAAGGCCAGGACCTCAAAAGTAGCATTCTCAGAAGTGCTGTCGGTTCCACATGCAGGGCCAGCTAGACAGGGACAGATCAGGGCTCTCAAAGCATGGATGAGAAAGTGGTGCTGGGAGAAAGGGTTTAGGCACTGAGGAACTTTCTGGAAAAGCCAAACCTGTACAAAAGAGATGGGCTTCACTTGAACCAAAAGGGAGACTGCTGGTGATTAATATAAAAAGGTGGCAGAGCAGCTTTTAAATTAATCCGGGGGGGAACACTGGCAGGAGCTGGGGGGCCTCTGGTTTAGGACAAGTCAATCCAAAAGGGATGATTGCATAAACACTCAGGGTAATACTGATAGGAGTGTAACAGAATTTGGGGGTGAAGGTAGGATGGAGAGCCATGTGTAGCAACTAAGGGGTCAAGTGAGGTGAGGGTTACAGGAGAGGGAAACACTATATGCTAGTGCTAGAAGTCTTCAAGCCAGGATGGGTGAGTTGGAGTGCTTGGTGTTCAATAACAATTTAGATATAGTAGGAATCTCAGAAACATGGTGGAATGGGGAAAATCTATGGTTTACAGTTATTCCTGGGTATAAGCTCTATAGGCAGGACAGGGAAGGATTAGTTGGTGTTGGTGTTGTGTTGTACATCAAAGAGAGCATAGGATCAAATGAGTTAGAAAATATCAGCAGAATTAACTCCTCAACAGAAGTGATATGGGTGGAAATACCGGGCCTTAAGGGTTACTTAAAAGTAGGGGTGTACTATTGTCCATCTGATCAAACACTTGAGAATGATCTTGAGACAGAGAAGGAAATAAGTGAGGTGACTAAAGCAGATATTGTTTTATTTTGGGAGACTTCAGCTACTCTCACAGTGACCGGGTAAACATATGCTCAAGTTGTACTGTAGACATGAGATTCCTAGACATCATAAATGACTGTGCACCAGAACAGTTGGTCACAGAGCCAACCAGAGGGGTAGTGATCTTGGACTTGGTTCTAAATGGGTCCCAAGATCTGGTGAGAGATGTAGAGATTGTTGCACCAAATTGGGAACAGTGACCACAGTGCTATTAAGTTCAGCATTCAGGTCAATAGAAAGTTTCCTCTAAAGTCCAAAATAGTAACATTTGATTTCAAAGAATCAGGAAATTACAGGCCAGTCAGCCTAAAGTCCATCCCAGGCAAATTAGTGGAAACCATAATCAGAGATAGAATTGTTAGGCACATAGAGGAACACTGATGGACCTCTTGATGGCACTAACAGAGTGTTGGACTGGATGGGCCATTGGCCCGATCCAACATTGGCTTCTCTTATGTTCTTAAGCCTGCTGAGGGAAAATCAGCATGGCTTCTGCAAAGGGAAGTCCAGCTTCACCAACCTTTTGGAGTTCTTTGAGAAAGTGAACAAGTATGTAGATAATGGTAGATAATGGTATGTAGATAATGGTATGTAGATAATGGTGACACAGCAGACATTAAATACTTAGACTTTCAAAAGACTTTTGACAAGGTACCTGTCAGTAAACTTTGCAGTTATGGGAGAAAAGGATGTGTTCTCTTATTATTAAAAACTGGTTAAATGACAGGAAGCAAAGAGTAGGACTCAATGGACAGTTCTCACAATGGAGGGAAGCAAGCAGTGAGGTTCTACAAGGATTGGTATTGGGGATGTTACTATTTAATTTATTTATAAACTAGGAATAAGGCCCATTGTGGAAATAAATACAACGGGCTCTAGAAAGAGGCTCTGGGAGAGTGCCCCGGCTTTGGGCACTCAGTGACAATTTGCTGTGGCAATCTCAGCAGGGTATAATGACAGAGTCCACCATTTTTTCCAGAGGAACTGATCTTTGCTACCTGAAGAGCAGTAGTAATTTTTAGTGATCTCCAGTCCACCCCCAAGATTGGCAACAGTGGTTCCCCAGGAGGGAGTGGTTGGTTTGGAGGGTGGAGTCTATGGCATTGTACCTGTCTGAGGTCCCACCCCTCCTCAACACTCACCCTCTCCAGGTTCAACCCCTCAAATCTCCAGGAATTTCCCAACCTGGAGTTGACAACCCTATCTCCCTCCCAGCCAACCATCAATCTACCTTTAGTTTTCCATCTCCTCCCCCATCCCTCTTACAGAGCAGTTGTAATTTTGAGTGATCTCCAGCCCCCACCTGGAGATTGGCAACAATGGTTCCCCATCAGGGAATGGCTGGATTGGAGGGTGGAGTCTATGGCATCGTACCTGTCTGAGGTGCCACCCCTCCTCAAACCTCACCCTCTTCAGGCTCCATCCCTCAAATATCCAGGAATTGCCCACCTGGAGTTGGCAACCTGATCAGGACTGGGCCCAATGAGTTTTCTCCCAAAGGAGGAGGAGGAGGAGGAGGAGTTTGGATTTATACCCCACCTTTCACTGCCCAAAGGCGTCTCAGAGTGGCTTACAAACTCTTTTCCCTTCCCCTCCCCACAACAGACACCCTGTGAGGTAGGTGGGGCTGAGAGAACTCTAACACAAACTGTCCTTGAGAAAACAGCTGTGCCAGAGCTTGTGACTGACCCAAGGTCACATCAGCAGGTGCAAGTGCTGGAGTGGGGAAACAAAACTGCTTCTCCCAGATAAGAGTCCGCGCACTTAACCACTACACCAAACTGGCTCTCTACTACACCAAAGGCCAACATAGGTGTGGAAAGGGCCTTTTACTGACAGAGGAGAAAATACAGGTGCCAACTCTGATTAGGGAAATACCTGGAGATTTGGGGGGGTGGATCCTGTGGAGGGCAGCATTTGGGGTGTGTGTGGAAGGACTCAGCAGGGTATAATGCCATAGAGTCTACCCTCCAAAGCAATCATTTTCTCCCGGGGAACTGATCTCTGTCATCTGGAGGTCAATTGTAACAGTGGGAGATCTCCAGGTCCTACCTGGAGATTGGCAGCCCTAGGGGAAAGTCAGCCACACAGCAGGGAGTTGAAGAAAATGGTTTGATGGTTGCTGGCCCACCTCGTTAGCCAGCCAGCCATGCTGAAGCTAAGCAGGAGAAAAAGCCTTTTTCCATTTATTCTGACAGGAAAGTGGCCATTGGGGAGGGGGTTATGCTGAAAATCCTTTGTTTTTTTACTCACAGAACCAAGCTTGGCTGCGTACCAACAGCCACTGAGGGGACAGTCCCTCACAGGAGTCAAGAGAACTGTCTTCCTCAGGAGAGAGAGCTGGTCTGCCAGGGGGAGTGGGTGGGGAAGAGGAGCAGACCCAGCACCCGGCCAATGGCACGCGAGTACTCTTGAGTGGCGGCTGATGGGCCAATGGCTGAGGGAGGGCATTTTACAGCCAATGGGAGCACATGGAATCTTGCGAAACCAAAAGATAAATATTTATAAGGAGAGATGATCTGGAACTAGGGATGAGTAGTGTAGTGACCAAGTCTGCAGATTACCCAAAATTATTCAGGATGGTGAAAACCAAGGAGGACTGTGAAGAGGACCTACACACACTGGGTGAGTGGGTGACAACATGGCAAATGAAATTCAGTGTTGGTAAGTGTAAGGTGATCTACATTGAGACAAGAAATCCCATCTTTAAGTATAGGCTAATGGGGTATGAACTTGCTGGGACTGAGAAGGGAAAAGGTCTTGGGGTTGTAGTGGATAGCTCAATGCATGTGTCAACCCAGTGTGCTGCAGCAGTGAAAAAGACAAACTCTTTGTTAGGGAACATTAGGAAAAGGATTGAGGTTAAAATGGCCAATATTGTAATGTCCCTGTATAGGTCTCTGGTGCGGCCTCATTTGGAATACTGAGTATGGTTCTTGTATCTCCAAAAGGACATTGCAGAGTTGGAAAAAGTACAGAGGGCAACCAAGATGATTAGGGGGTTGGAGCACTTTCCCTATGAGGAAAGGCTGAAGAGTCTGGGACTTTTCAGTTTAGAAAAGAGATGACCAAGAGGGGCATGATAGAGGTTTATAAAATTATGCAAGGGGTGGAGAAAATACTAGAACTTGAGGGCATCTGATGAAGTTGATGGGCAGCAGATTCAGGAAGGACAAAAGGAATTATCCTAGTAGAACAGGAAAATACCATCCCAAGTATTTCTCATTTGTAAAAAAAAAAAAATCTTAAACATCTTGTGCATCTAGAAATAAAACAAAGTGTGTGTAGTATTTGAGACAGTTCTTTGGAGTCAAAATTTTTCAGTATGAATAATATTTGTAAGGAATTTGAACTCTTTTCATCTAGCAAATTGTTTGTTCAAGTAACTTTCCTTTGCATGTATTTGTTATTCATAAGTCTCTACCACTTGCTTGGAAGAAAGTCTGTTTGTGCCCACTGGTTGTTTGTGAACTGTTTGCTCTCATTATTCCCTGTTTTATTATTCATGCTGGTTCACCTCATATGTTATAGGCTATGGTTTCTGCTTCAAGATTGAATGTCATCTCAACGATTGGAATGAATGACTTAAACTTTGTCAGCAGGTAAAAAATGAATAGCACAGTTAGGACACAATCCTCTCTCTGGCAGTGGGCCTTTGCATGTGCAGAGCATTTGCAATAGTGTTTAACAGTGGGGTGAACCCTTTCCTTTTAGAGTCATACTGCATTTTAACACAGATCCATCCACATTAAAAGGAACGGGCATGAACCTAGGGCTACACAGAATCCATGAGAACACAGCAGGGAACAGCAGTCCCTGCCGTAAGAAAGAATGAATAGAAGAAAGAGGATCATTTGTAAACATTATTTTATTTATTTATTTATTATTTTCAATGTGTATCCCGCCTTGCCAGGGGATGTAATAGCAGGAATGATCAACTGGAATGAAGAGAAGCCGGGAGATGACCACTCCACATATTACATCTCCAAGGGCAAGTTCACAAAAATATGTCAGTGTCACATGTACATGCATACAAGTAAAGTATACATGTAAACAATCATCCTTGTGCTTTGGGAGACCAGACTGAATATGTCAAACTACTTAATATTTATTAAGCCCACTGGTCCATCTAGCCCAGCCAGTACTATCTTCTCCAACAGGAATCAAATCTCTAGCATCTCAGGTGGGAACTTTTCTAGTCTGATTACACAAGTTCCTTTGAATGGGAGAGGCCAAGAACTGAACAAAGGATCTTCTGTGTAAAAAAAAAAAAAAAAAAAACCTTATGGATCCCATGACTGTGCTATGCCCTTTTCTTCACTGGGCCATGGTTGCCATCAGTGTTCCCTCTAAGCTGAGTTAGTGTGAGCTAGCTCACAGTTTTTTAGCCTCTGGTTCACACATTTTTGTCTGAGCTCAGGAAGGATGGCTCCAGAGTACACTAATTTATGCAGTAGCCAAATCGCTTGCTCACAACTTTAATGCCAGTAGCTCACAAAGTAGAATTTTTGCTCACAAGTCTCCACAGCTTAGAGGGAGCATTGGTTGACATATATATGAGTGTGATTGTTTTATTTATTTATTTATTCATTCATTCATTCATTCATTCATTCATTCAATTTATACCCTGCCCTCCCCATGAATGGACTCAGGGCAGCTCACAACATTGGCATTGATTGCCAATTTAAAGAGAAGTATGCATGTGTATGTATCTATATTTTATATTTGCAGCATGGTGCTTCATGCAAGTACCAGGCCACAAAGGGGATGGAAAGCTAGGAGGTCAAAGAATGATTGAACAATAGGTACTTAGTAATAGAAACTGCCTCTGGAGGTTTCAGTTCTATTGATGCCCCATGCTCTATTCTCATTCCAGGATCTTATTATGATATGATAACCATTTTCTGAAATCTGGGTATCAATAGTGTCCACTTTCTTTTCTGACTGCTGTAAGATATATCAGTTAATATATTGGCTCTTGCTTAAGGTCTGGGTTTTTGTTTTTGTTTAAATAAACAGTAAAAAGCTTTGAGCTTTAAGCAGTTTAGATTTATTTGGAGGTTCATCTTATAACTTGAAGACGAATTGGACCTCTTTCCAGTCTCCCATTTATAAATAAACTGCTTCAAGAGTACAGACACCTATTCCTGCCAAATGATTTGTAAAGTCTCTCTGTTCTTGCCTGTTGTTGACAATTGAAGGCTCAAAGGGATCGAGTTACCACTTAATGTTGCTGACATCTATAAATGTATTGAACATCAGAGAATAAATAAATAACCACTCAGTAAGGGAATGATTTAATATTAAACATGTACTATGTTCATAAATTATGAATCTTCACTGAACCCAGAGGCTTATAAATTTAGATTTATATAAAATGTGAGTGGGATAGTTTGTTTCACCATGACAGCTGCACATCTGTCTTGGAGCTGGTAATTTATATGACAATTTCTAATAGGAATGTATGGATAAAGGCTATAATGGTGCACATATGCTGTTTAAATCATGGATCTCAGTTGGATTTTAGGTGTATAGCAAAGATATCTACACTAGCATACATGGTGGTATCTCACTACAAATGTGACATTGTTTCATATAGGCCATAAACATGGTTATGAGATACAGCATAAACTGAGGGAGCACGCACATTCTCCCTTCTTCCCTCTCTATCTCTTCTATGGTGTGGTGTTCTATCTGCTTTGATACTAAGCAGATTTGTAGATAACCAGTATTTGACAAAGTGCTTCAAGTACTGTTTCAAAGTCTAGCTTTGAAAGGACTCTGCAGATATTGCATTAAGGTAGACTGGAGTGCACAGTGAAAGCAGGACCATGCCCACTGGAACTGTTGCTCCTTATGCATATTCTTTCTACTTTACTATTATGTGTAGAGAGTCCTGGAGCAAACCATGGAATGGAGTAGATATTTTCCATAAGCGAGGACAATGGAGGGAACATGTTGGCTCATACTATGATTTTCTAAGTATAGTTAGGAGATGGAGAATGTTAAGTCTGCATTGTATGATAGTAACTCACCAGATACCTTGTCTGCCAGACTGGAAACATTATTTTCCTTGGATGCCTCTTTTTTCAAATAAAACTAGCTAGGATAGCTATTCTTTCAATAAATCATGCTAATTTTCCTCCTCATTTATTAAAACACTTGTATTTCCTGATACCCAGTTTGTTTTGAACAGTAATATATCCTGAGTTGTACCATAATGAGTAAATCAGCAAAAAAAAAGTGAAATGGAAAACATAATGTTATTTTAACCTTTTCTTTTATTTAGAGCTCAACTGGAACATGACTGTACAACCTTTGAAGAAATAACTTTGTCTTACAGTAAAGAGCATCCATTTTGGAACTAATGATTTTTGGCACTTTCTTTTTCAGTGGTTTTCTTTTGACCGATTCTCAAATAACTTGCACAAAAAATAAATAAACTACATATAGCTTAAGCCAGGGCTTTTTTTTCTGGGGGAACACACTAAAACAGAGTTCCAGAATCTCTTGGTCAAAATTTTTTTAGAAATGTTTTAAAGTTCAGGAGTTTTCAGTATACAGACTGAATACTTCATTTCCCTCTTGAGAGTTCTGGTACCTATTTTTCGAACAAACAAACAACAACAAAAAAGCCCTGGTTTAAGCCCCCATAATAATACCCTGATATCCACTGAAGGTACTGTCCTATGCACAGTAATCTATACTGAATCCAGTGGGACTTGCTTTCAAGTATACCTGCTTAAGATGGTTTGTCTGTATTGTCTGATTCACCAAGGTGATAATCTCCCTTAACAGAATATTAATACCAAACAGATTGTTATTTGTGGGGGAGTCTTCTGGTCTTTCCTATATCTTTGCAATATTTTAAAACAAATTCTTTTGCCCCCTCCCCCAGTCAGAAGAAATAGACAGACTGAGTTTAACCAAGGGCCACATTATGAACTATTTACACCCTTTATGACAAGGGCAAACCCTGAGTATAGAAATATGCCAAGGGTCGCTCCAGACCACCTCCTTGCCATATTTTGGGTGAGCCACTTTTGCCCTGGGTGTGAGCTATTTCTCTGGCTGGCCTCTGGCCAGTGTAACTAGCAGGATGCTGCCCTTGAGTTCCCCCCAAGCTGCCCCACAAACAAGAAGTCATCCAGATAGTGGGCATAATAAAGTTCGTTAGGTCTAAGTGGGGGGGGGGACTTTGTTCCAACTGCCCTTAAACTTTTCAAACTTAAGATTATACCACAATTACTACATGGAATTTTTTTAGGCCCTACTGAGTCTTGCTTTTCGCTATTAGAATGGGCTCAATCTAAATTTCTAAGGGCAGTATTACGAGTCCCAAACTCTGTCTCAAACTCCATGATTCATTTAGAAAGGCAGGGGTCAGTTGGCACTGAAATGCACTGGACGCTCAGGGAGTGAGGGGCCTGGGGATGGGGCTGGCACATGACCAAGACACACCCCCTGCTCCAGCAGCCCTCAGTCGGCCACGAGGGAGGCAGAAGAAGGAACGTAAGTTGCTGCCTGCAGAAATGCCTGCCGAGGCTGGGTGCCCCCACCCATGGCTGTCTCTCTCGGGTCCTGTGCTGGAGTGCAGGGCCTGAGAGAGGCCTGCTGAGGCAGGCGCCCCCTCTTGCCACCACCGCTACCGTCTCTCTTGGGCCTTGCACTGGAGCACTGGGCCTGAGAGGGGCCTGCAGAGGCCGGGTGCCCCCCCTTTCTGCCATGTCTCTCAGGCCCTGCAGAGGCTGGGTGCCCCCCTTGCTGTCATCTCTCTTGGGCCCTCAGGAGGCTGGGCGCCCCCCCCTTGCCACTGTCTCGGGCCCTGCACCAGAGCACCAGGCCTGAGAGAGACCTGCAGAGGCCAGGTGCCCCCCTTGTGCTGGTGGAGACTTTTCTGGGCTGCAGCCACTCAGGTTTGTGCTGGTGGGGAATGTTTCTTGGGAGGCAGGGTGTGTGGCTGTGAGTGCCTGGGCTGCAGGCCACTCAGGTGCTCCAACATGGGCTATCAGGGAAAGTTTCTTGGGAGGTGGCCATGAGCACCCGGGCTGCAGGCTGCTCGGGCGTGCACTGGCGGGGGCTTTTCTTCGGGTGGGTGTCTGTGAGCACCTGGGCTGCAATCCACTCCAGCACAGACTGGCAGGGAAAGTTTCTTGGGGTGGGTGGCTACGAGCACCCAGGCTGCAGGCCGCTCAGACACACACTGGTGGGGAATGTTTCTGGGGGGGGGGTTTCTCTGTCTTTCTCTTGGACCAATTTCGCACAAGAGCTGCACCACCCTTTGCCCCGTTTCCATTGATCAATTTCCCACTTGAAGCTGTGCAGCTGCATTTCGACCCACAGCTTTGCTCGATTTCCCCCGCAGTTTCGTGATCCTGTTTTTTGAGAATTATGTAACCATGGGGAAAATTGGGTGAAGCCATGGGTCACAATGTGGCCGCATGGCTTCAAGTGGGAAATTAACCAATGGAAATGGGGCAAAGGGAGGTGTGATGGTGACGCAACTCCTTGCACAAAATTGGTTTATTGTTTTATCGTATTTTAACTGCGTAAGCCACCTTGAGGCAGTTTGCCCTGGCAAGGCGGGATATAAATTAATAAATAAATAATAAATGTGCAGGCAATGGAGTGGCAAGGGGGCAAGCTCAATTCTAGGCAGATACTCTTAACATACATTCTTCATTAAGAACATAAGAGAAGCCATGTTGGATCAGGCCAGTCCAATACTCTGTGTCATATAGTGGCCAAAACTCAGGTGCCATCAGGATGTCCACCAGCAGGGCCAGAACTCTCAAAGCCCTCCCACTGTTGCCCCCCCAATCACCTAGAATACAGACCATCACTGCCCCAGACATAGTGTTACACTACACATCTATCCTTTGTGACTAATAACCACTGATAGGTCTCTACACCATACTCTTCCAGTATGAATATTATTGACCTCTGATATCACTGACCTCCACTAGCTTTCCAGTGACCCTTCAAGTGTACAGTGCCCTTTAGAGTAATGCAGCCCTGGAATAAAAGGAGAATCACAGATCATTCAGTCCATCACACCTTTGCTCTGTTTCAGCCACTCAGGCTGTTTCTGCACATTGATGGACATTGTACTATTATTGCTCTGTCACAATCAGTTGCAAGTGATTTGACCATCCACACAGGAAAATTCATTTGCAAATTATTGCTACAGAGAACGTGGATGCAGCCTTGAGGTTGTTTGTGATGTGCAGCCAAATAGTGAGGAGACTGTTGTTTGATCAGAAATCTGGGGAAGCAATAGAAGGGTGAAATCTTCCTTATCCACCACTCAAGCAAGAAGGTGCAGGAGATCAGCTTTCCAGGCAGCTTTAGACAAATGCACTCTCTCTCTCTCTCTCATATAGCTTAATAATGTCCTGTTCACCATTGCTGTTGCAAGGGTGAGGCCAAATGCCCCTAGCTTGTCAAAGGATACATACTCAATTAATTTCAAGCCAAAACCCATCTTCTGAGTGTGGAACACTGGTCACTGGGGGTGTGGGGGGAAGGTATTTGTGAAGTTCCTGCATTGTGCAGGGGGTTGGACTAGATGACCCTGGAGATCCCTTCCAACTCTATGATTCTGTTCTGATTCGGACCAGTAGGGAAGTACCTGGCCAACTGCCGTCCATCATCGATGGCAGCTGAAAATACACTGGGTCAGCCCTCATCCATAATAGAAGCAGCACCTGTAGCTAAAGGAATTCTCTCAGTGGCCATTGCTTGTCAAACACAGCAGTATTTCCAGCCTTCAAGCATTTGTTTCTGTCAGTAAAATGTAGTGGGGGAGAGCATGTCAGGCCTGACAGAAGCCACTGGACAACTTGACATGATGCAACTTGCATAACTCATGCAGGCCCAGCTGCTTGCGACTGCTCAACAGCCACTGCCCCATGAAGTGTTGTGTAGTGGTTAGTGTTCCAGACAGGGATTTGGGAGACCCAGGTTTGAATCTGAGTTGGGAAATCCCGGAGATTTTTGGGGTGGAGCCTGAGTGGTGGGTGTTGCCTTCTGACACATTTCCAGTGATGTCAGGGGGTGTGGCATATGCAGCTGAGTTATGCAAATGAGTTATGCTAATGAGCTCCTGCACCTCTTTTTCTATGAAATGACCCCTGGAAACAGGGATGGTGAAAATAACTGCCAGAATAATTTAAGATAAATACAATTTAAAATAAAAACTCTTGTGGTCTTGCTTCATTAATTTTGCAGGATGATTTTCAATCAAGCTGGCTTAAAGCAGTCCATACAAAATTAGCTCAGGTTAGACTTTCCCCTGATTCAGTTCTTCATCTGGGTTATGATACAGCTAGCAGAGAGTGGAAGACATAAAACACCAATCCAACATTTCCAAAGCACCTAATTTCATTGTTGCCCCTCAAAGACGTTATCTTGTCCAACCAGCCTCTTACTTATATAGCCTGGAATATGCTAACCAAAGAAGAGCTTTTTCTCTTGCAAGGCCATCAGCAGCTGTTGAGGGTAGATATAATAAAATCCCTCAAGCTGAGAGAGTATGTCCTTGTAACATTGATGCGATAGAGACAACAACACACGTCTTACTTCCCTGCTCGATATACAATGAAATTCGCCTGACCTTTGTTTCACCAATATTACCGAAAGGTCCCGAAATCTCCAAGGAAGAGATTGTTAATACATTTCTTTCTGATGAGAACATGGAGACTACTAAGAAAATAGCAAAATTTTGTGCTCAAGTGATAAAATTATGTTCCATCTGTGTTTCTAAAGGAATAGTGGGAACTTGATACGCATAACCATCTTATCAGAGTTTTAAATTTGTGCATTCCATTTTTGAATATTTTTAATTATGGTATTGTTTTATTGTCTTATGTGTGATTGTTGTAGTATTTATTTATATGCAGGCCATGGGCCATTAATAAAATCTTACTGACTGACTAGCAGGCCATAGCGACCAGCCCAGATCGGCAGTGCAGGGCCCACTCCAGGAAGAAACTAAAATGCTCAAATGTCACACACAAAATGGAGCCTCCCATAGGCAGGGCCCATATAAAACTCCACCTCAAATGCAAAACCCAACAACTCAAAATCATAGGGGTGGATCAGCAGGAGGTGAAAGGCAGATTTAATATCACACTTAGCTAGCTCAGCCCCCACAGTGCAGTGCACAAACAGCCTGATCAAATGATGTGCAGCAGACCGAGCACAAGTGCTCATGTGTTGCATCATTTACTGAGTCACTCCTTGAGTAGAATAAGTGGTGTATGAGGTGATACTCTCCCGGGGTCTTCTTAGGCACAACCCCCAGCAGGGATATGTACAAATTAGGCACTGGTGATGAAGGGAAGGGGCCCGGCATTCTCCCCTCCCTATATTCCTTTTCAATCTTAGCCCTGACCACATGTTCCATCCCCCTGACTGAGTGAAGATTGTCAGCTCAATAGGGCCTCCTCAGGCCCTGAAATGGGATGTGGAAACCCTAAGTAAAACCTTCCAACAAATACAAATGGTCATTCCTTTTAAGATAAAATCTCAACCAGTTCTCCAACTCCTTCAGCTTAATTGGGCTGGGCCCCTTTTTCAGGAAGTGGATTAGAGACCTCACTGCTGGGTCACTTACCACCTCACTGTTCCCTGAACCCTGTCTGGGGTGTTTGCCCTAGAGCATGTCATGAATACATGGGGGCCTGCACACAGGGGGCACTCATGTCAAAATTTGTAAGGTCTACAGGCACATGCCCATTGAAAGGTAAACGCCCAGCAAAGCAGGCCTGGGCATGGGTGCCTAAACTACTCATGAGCCGGTGCACAGTGATCCTGCTGTTGAACTGATCACTGCCATTGGGCCATGCTGGTGACATGACCTGCATCCACAGTGGTGGATGAATCCAATCCCAGCCCAAGGCAGGATTCATGGCTGTCCACATATGAAACTCCTTGCCAGATTGGAGCCACACCGGGCCCACAAAAACTGAATACCCTCAGTAAATAATGTCCATATACTGAAACAAGGACAGCATCCATCAGGGCTGGGCTTGGACTACTACAAAAATGTAAGTTAAGAACCCTGGCAACCAATGGAGGTTGCTACACTGGACCTCCCATCTCACTACGGCTCAACCCAGAGGTGCAGCCCATATATAAGGCATGTCCCGTTCGTGTTAAAGCCCAAAATAGATGTGGAGCTCGATCAGCTAGTATCCAAAGGGGTTTTAGAGCCAGTTCCAGATGCCCTCTGGGAAACCCCCATCATTACGCTGGACTACAAATGTACCATTAACAAGGTGCTGCAGGACCACTCCTACCCAGTTCCGGTGGTCAGCCATGTCCTGGCCTCTCTTGCAAGTGCCAAGATCTTCAGAAAGCTGGACTTAGCTCAGGCCTACCAGCAGCTCCCCGTAGATGATGCAATCGTGGAAGCCCAGACAATAGTCACACACAGAGGCGCATTCCGGGTGCAGCAGCTGCAGTTCGGGGTCAGTGTAGCCCCGGGACTACCTCTACAGGCAGCCATTCACCATTGTGACTGACCACAAGCCCCTGCTGGACCTGCTAGCTCTGGATTGCCAGACCTCACAGATTGCTGCAATGGTCAGTCTTCTTGGTGGGATACCAGTACTCTCTCCTCCACTGCCCAGGGAAGGAGATGGGACATGCCAACACCCTCAGCTTCCTGCCGCTTCCCTCTTGCAATCCCGACCCTGCTCCTGTGCACCAAATTCTGCTCATGGAGGAACGTCCCAACCAGCTTCTACAGGTAACCAACATATCCCGCCACACCGCAAAGGACCGTGTCCTTGCCCATGTTTTGGACTGCGTGAGGAGGGGCTAGCCCAGGGTAGGCCTGGAATTTGCAGCATTGTCCTCCCACCGGGATGAGTTATGAGCCCACAAGGGTTGCCTGCTGTGGGGGAGCCGGGTGGTGGTGACTGCTCCTTTGTGCCAGCACGAGCTATCAGCTCTGCACAAGATGCACCCCAGAATCATGCAGATGAAAGCACTGGCCCACAGCAATGTGTGGTGGCCAGGCATGAATGGGGAAATAGAAGCCTGTGTCAAGCACTGCCAGGCCTGTCAAGAAACCCGACCGGAGCCTCCCAGGGCACCAGTGCAGCAGTACCATGGTCCCAGGTACACCTGGACTTTG
Source organism: Gekko gecko (assembly GCA_029375565.1). Lineage (NCBI taxonomy): Eukaryota > Metazoa > Chordata > Lepidosauria > Squamata > Gekkonidae > Gekko > Gekko gecko. The sequence goes on along the minus strand of JAPDNY010000003.1, from coordinate 146,489,929 downwards.
CTGGCCCCTTCCAAGGGCAAATCTTCTTCATTTTGGTGGAGTCACCTCCATCTCCTCCAAGGTGGTGATCCAGGCCCTCCACTGGATTTTCAGCATGCACAGCTTGCCCAAAACAGTCATGACAGACAACAGAACAGCCTTCAGGTCAGGGGAGTTCCAAGAATTTATGGGCTGCTACCTTATCCAGCATATTCACTCCACTCCCCTTCACCTGGCCACCAATGGGCAAGCAGAAAGGATGGTGCAAACCACAAAAGAGTCCCTCCAGCAGATCATCCATGGGGACTGGGACCACAGGCTTGCAGCTTTCCTTTTTGGCCATCGGGCAACCCTAAGCACCTCCACTGGCTGCAGCCCCACAGAACTCCTCATAGGGAGGCACCTAACCACCCGACTTGACAGGCTGTACCCAGACTGATCCTGGAACACTGCCCATCTCCAAAGAGCCAAGAGGCTCCCCAAGGATTCTTTCCTGGTGGCCCCGTCTATGTGCAGAACTTCTCCAGCAGTCCTGCCTGGATTGCCACTGAGGTTATCACAGTTACAGGGCCCCTGTCCTATGAGGTGTCAACTGATGATGGCCAGGTACCTTAGAGACACATAGACCAGCTCTGCTGCCATCTCCTCCCGGCTGAGCCAGGTCTGCCATCAGTGATCTCAGGAGATTATGATGTGGAGCTGCCATGGCCACGGGAATCAGAGCCTGCGAGGGAGCTCCCAGTGGCCAGTGAACAGCCAGACAGACAAGCAGGCAAAGCACCAGCGCAAGCAGCCACGGATGACCCCGATGCCACATCAACACTGCTACCATCTGCCAGCACCATGCCTGCAACATCAAACCCGAGTCCCGAGACCATGACCCCTCTGCCAGCACCATGATGTTCAACCAGGGAATGTCACAAGCTAGTGTACCTTGAAGACTATGTCTGTTAAGGTGCTTTGGAACTTAGGGGGAGGGGTGGTATGTATTGGGATTGAATCATCCCTGACTGAATCACCCCAGAGACTGGCTGAGACTTGGAGCGCAAGAACAATAGCTGTCCAAGACTCTGAAATAAACCAATCAAGTAGTAATGTTATGTAAATATCCTATTACTGGGAGTGGGTGTGTTTGAGTGTGGCAATTGCATGCTATTTAACAGAGTTGAGGCTCTGGAGTCTTGTGGTTTTGCTGAAATCACTGTGTCACTGGCTGATCACTGCCACACATCTAGAACCCAGTATTTAATACTCCCAGTGTGTCATGACTCACCGCACCCGCCCTCCAAAACCGACAAACGTTCTAATACCTCAGCTTGAAAGCTCCCATTTGTAACTTGCCTAGTTTGCCTCCCACCACACACCACCTTGGCAGGGGCCAGGGGTCTTCCCACACACTGGCCCAGTGCCCCCAACCTATCCAGGATAGCCTGTCTGCCTGGGACATCCTCCTCTTCATCTGAGAAAAGAGCAGGTGCCACCTGCTTTAGGGCCTGCCTTAGTGCAGACTGTTTGCTCTTCAAGTGCCCTTGCCCCTTCATTGTCCCCATGCCAAATAGACCCTAGGCTACTCCACATGTCCCAATCCACTGAAAAGCAATGCCCTACAATGGAGCCTCTCCTCACTGCTTGTCTTCCAGAATTGCTCTCCAAATGTAATTAATATGCTTTTTAAAAGACAAGTGGACAAATCTGCCCTTGGTCTTGCCATTCATAAAATAACAAGGTGAAGACAGGACCACTGGTGGGTCTAAAGTTCAGTGATAGCCCAAGTGATTAATACATGGAATTCACTGCCACAGGAGGTGGTGGCAGCTACAAGCATGGATGGCTTCAAGAGGGAATTAGGTAAACATATGGAGCGGAGGTCCATCAGTGGCTATAGTCACAAGGTGTAGATAGGAACTCTCAGTCTGGGGCAAGTGATGCACTGTATTCTTGGTGCTTGGGGCGGGGGGAACAGTGGGAGGGCTTCTAGTGTCCTGGCCCCACTGCTGGACCTCCTGATGGCACTTGGTACTTTTGTGTGACAGAGTGTTGGACTGTATGGGCCATTGGCCTGATCCAACATTGGCTTCTCTTATGTTCTTAAATGCATTGTTGGTACTGACCCTTATGCTAGATGATCCAGTAAACCTTTCTCACTGTTAACTTCTGTGATTTTGTGTTTGTTGCCCAGGCTTTCTTATTTGTTTTGATTAAGGAAAGAAAATATGTCAGATTTTATGATCAATCACTTGACCTGGAAATACTAAAAAAACACTTTTGAACATATTTTTTTTCTTGCCGAGAAAATATGGTTCATGATGTGTTTTGTTTGCTCCTTTGGCATTTTTAAACACTTTTGAAAGGGTTTATTTCTCTAGAGCATTTATTTTCTTGTAATGCACAGTACTCTAGTTGGCCCTAAGTGCTCTCACAGGCTGCCCTCTTCTAAGTTGACATTCTCTTTTATCCTGAGGACAAGTGCCATTTTCTCAACAAGGTGCATTAACGCTTCAGCAATGTCAAACAACATTTGATGAGAAATCGGCTGTTTGAGAAGTAATGTCATATTTCCAGGAATGATTGAAAGCACCTCCACCCTTTCCTCAGTCTCCGATATCTTATTTCCCTGCCAATCTCGCAACTCCACATTAGTCACACACTGCTTGGCACAATGGTATTCATCAAATAGACTATTTTAAGCTATTATGCAGCAGTTTACATTGCCTTAGCCTGTCATAAGCTCCACAGATGCCCCACTGTTGCCATCCAGCTTCTTTGCTGTAATGAAACTAGTAAAAACCAATATTTGCTGAAAGGGATTTTTTGTAAGAAGAGAAATGCTGTATCACTAATAAGGAAATGCGAATTTCTGATTTACGCAAAGTTAGTTACATATTGTGTCTTGACTAATATTTGTAAACAATATTTCTTTAGAACATCTGGGCATCAAATAGTTAGAAGAATAACAAAATCCAATTAAGTAATCTTGGTGATTGATCCATAATAAAAATAATTCTTCTTGGAAACTTGTTGGGTTCAAATCTGAACACCTTCCAGAAGAACAGGAAGATATCCTTCTTAAGAATATATTTTGATGGATTTAATGGGATTTTATTGGTATGGGGCTAGTATATATAATATTATCCTTTTCATTGTTTGGATAATTGGAAATCACCCCCCAAAAAATGGTATGCATCAAGATATCACTCCAGTAAAATAATTAGCTTATTCTGAAAAACTATAGGTAACTTCCAACAAAATATCCTTTCAAAACAAGATACAAGCATAATTAACATGGCCAGAGTAATCCTGAAAGCTGTTGTTGTGAAGGAGGCCGGGTGCTGATGCATCAGTGGTGCTGCTGGTCTGTTCCCTAAGGGGAAACTGCACAGGCCGGGAACCAGGCAAATGCCCCCGCAGTGAGGTTGCATAGGCTGTGACTTTGCTGGTGTCTCCAGCAACCACAATGTCATGGTCAAAAGACATCACAAGGGACACAATGGAACTGTTAGAACAAAGAGGGGGAACCAAGCAATCACATGGTTGCAGTCACAGAAACCAGGATACAGGGACATGCGAGGGGTGGGAAGGGGCAGGCCCATGCAGCACCTGCCTATGGTTGTGCCCCCCCCACACACTACTCCTTTAGAGTGAAGGTCTCTGACAAACAGAACAGAGGCAACACCATGAAACAAGAGAAAGGGGTACACCCCCTGCACACTGTCTCCTGAAGAATGTCCACAACCCATTGTGCACCATACCAAGAATGCAGGACAGGCCAATGGTGAGCAAAGAATCATAGAATCACAGAGTTGGAAGGGGCCATACAGGCCATCTAGTCCAATCCCCAGCTCAATGCAGGCTCAGCCTAGAGCAGGGGCATCAAACATGCAGCCTGGGGGCTGGATCAGGCCCCTGGAGGGCTTCTATCAGGTCCACAATGGAACTGGCTGTCTTCTGCTTTTTCTCCTAGTTCTGCAGCTGCTGCATCATTGTAGGTTTGCAGCTGACTTCCAGGTTGAAGCACAGTGAGACAGATGGCACTGGGACTCATTCCCAGGCACCACCAGCTTCACACTTACTTTAGAGGAGTTTCAGGAGCTCCTGAACTCTGCTGCATTCCCTGGAGGGGGGTGAGGTGCAAGGGACTTGAACTGGGCTCCCTGCCAGTGGCAGCAGGTAAGTGGAAGCCCTGGATCATCCCCAGCAAGAAGCGAAGAAAAGCACTCATGGCAGCCTCCCAAATGACAGGCTTCCAGTTCACCAGGTATAACAAAATCAGTAGCCTCCAGTCTATCACAGGCTACAATGAAAGAACTCCAACTATTGATCCAAGAAACAGTCTCATTTACTGTAAAAGCTGCAGTTATGAAAGCTGTGGAACCCATTAAAAATACAATGATTTATATGCCACAGCAGCTTTCAACCAAGATGGAGGATCTTCAGAAGAAATTGTTAGAGAACAACCAGAAGATTGCTGACTTGAACAAAACAACCTCTAAACTGGAAGATAAAGCAGATGAAACAGAACATAAACATCAGGCAATGGACACTAAACAGACTTCCTTGGAACAAGATCTTATGAAACTTGGATTAGATAAAGCAGCATATATGTTAAGATTTCAAAATATTCCAGAAGAGAAAGAGGAAGATACAAGGAAATTGATGGCATATCCCCTTGCTAAGTATATGAAGACAGAAGAAACAGAGAAAGTCTTGGATGAGATTGATACTGCATTCAGAATGAACTCAGCTTATGCCAGAAGGAATTAACTTCCCAGAGAAGTACATGTGAGATTCCATAAGAGAATTATAAGAGATGAAATACTTAAAGCATCAAATAAAACACCTTTACAGATAGATGGCACAGAAATACAGATTTTAAAAGAAATTCCATGGAGAGTCAGAGAAAAAAAGGAAAGAATACATGGATCTCATAGCCACTTTAAGAAGAAATGAGATTCCTTATAGATGACTTTAAAATAAAAAAGAAGAATATAAATGTCAAGCTTTTGCTGATGATATAGTATTTATCTTAGAGAATCCATTGAGTTCTATTAAACAACTGATAGCTTGTCTGCAAGAGTATGGTGAAGTGGCAGGAATGAAAATTAACAGTAAAAAAAATGCTTATTAAAAATATGACCAAACTTCAAGCACATCAGCTACAAGAACTATCAGGCCTGGAAATTCAAAAGAAGGTAAAATATTTAGGAATAAATATAACAAACAGATGCAGTTCTTTGATGGAAAACAACTATATGGAACTTATAAAAGACATCAAGAAAGACTTGGGAAAATGGAAAGATCTTCAAATATCCTTAATGGGAAGAATTGCCACTATCAAAACGAGTATATTACCAAGATATTGGAGAAGAACAGAAACACCCTCGAGAGAAGAAATTTTAAGTAAAATTTTGGAAACTGCAGAGATGGACAAATTAACTTTAATGTTGAAAGGACAACCAGAGCCAACATTTGACAATACATGGTCAAGATTTTATGAGTGGTTTGAAGACTATAGCAAATAAACTACACAGATGCTCTTTAAGGGCATACAAAGTATAACTTCAATACATTTGCAAGAGATAGATAAGTATACCAGTTGTTAGGGATGAGTCTGTTAAACAAGAATCTGTAAGAATATTTTTTTCCCTCCTACATGTTTGTTTTGTCTTTAAAAATAATTAAAAAATTGATTTCCATCGTAGGTTTGCAGCTTACAGATACACACCTGAACAGCATACTCAAGATTGCAACAGCACAGACATTTTGATGTAATAATTCAGAGCAAGAGGTGTCAGTTATCAGACACTGTTAAATAAACAAAGTATTGCAAGAGTGCTGATGTTTTAAGCATGTTTTTATTTCAGGTAAAAAAAAAACCCCTTTGTGTTTGAATCCTTTATAAAGCTTATATCTCCATTACCTGGCATTACATTTTATGACACACATGGCCTGGCCCAATAAGGTCTCATTTATGTCAGATCCGGCCCTCATAATAAATGAGTTCGACAGCCCTGGCCTAGAGCATCCCTGGCAATTGTTTGTCCAGCCACTGCTTAAAGACTGCCAGTGAGGGGGAGTTCACCACCTCCCAAGGCAGCTGATTCCATTGTTGCATAACAGTGAAACAAACTCAACCAGAAATGTACTGAGAACGCCTAAAAAGTTGAGCTACAGCAGATAAAATTTATACCAAAATAAATGTATTTATTATATAGTGTAATAAGCTCATATTTAATATTTGTTTTAGAGATTGTAGTACCAATGGATGATTTATGTAGTTACCATGTGACAGGACCCATGGTTTGCTTTATAAACTAATAGCAAACCACAAAATAGATGAGGTAGAAATGTTTTTTTTAAATATATTTTTTACAATTAAAAAAATTGTAATGCAATATTAGTGATGTTTTTTTCTTTTTTCTCCCCTTCTGGGTTTCTAGATAATATCACATGGTCAGGGTAAAAAAAAACCCTGTATTGTTTATTTTCCAGATGTGTTTGTAAAATTTTGTTATGTATTACTGACCACTGAAAAAGGCCTAAGAGGCCAAAAACCCTACTGTCTTGTGTTGGTCATTCGGTATTTATCATCAGATTTGTATGAGGCATTTATAATAGCTTATGTAAAACTGATTCTGGGTGATTTTTAATGTGTTATGGAATTAGGGCCTGGATTGAGCCTCAGTCCTCTGTTAACCCTATGTTACTTTAATTTCTATAGTAAAGTATAATTGAATTTTAGTTCTGTTTCCTGAGAGGCTTCAGGATTCTGCTAAGTGCTGTGACCTATTGGTACTGATAATCCTGTACGTGACTTTGGCCTTATATGACTTTTGCCTTTTGGAATGTTTATACACTATCAAATTCTAAATAGATAGGGTATCTGTAACTAGCTTCCTTGACTCTCTGAGTCACCCTGGCTTTCCTTGACTTTCCTGACTCCAGAAATAGAAAGAAAGGGCTGAGCTTTGTTGTATACATCAGGTATACTTTGGATGCTTAGCAACAGAATTAGCTGACACATTAGCTCCTATGGCTAGAAAAAGGTACTTAATGTCTGAATTTAGGCTCATTCATGATTGCTCTGGCCAACCACCCTCTATTATGAGTCCTGACAGAGCAAGCAAGGATATCCTTTATAGAATTACAAGTGCACTATTTATGTATTGGGTTTGTGTTGAAATATTCTGTGTTGACTATTGAGATGCTACAATGTGTTTTCTTAAGACAGAAAATTGAATTTGTAATGCATAATGGAGTAAACTGAGGTTTGGTTTAGAGCAACTGTCTCCCTCTCTGTCTTGATGCCATTCGGATCTCTGCCAGCTTCTCTCCACCCCCAATGAACACAGTAGGGATGGGAGTCCGTGACAAGGTTCTTGCATGCCTGATTTCCCCAACATAATGCAGCCTGATATTCAGGCCTCATGTTTTTAACTACATTATTGTGTACACAATATAATAAATATATTTCTTTTGATATACATTTTATATGCTGTAGCTTGACCTTTAAAGCATTTGCAGGCCACTGGTGCCCAGCAATTAGTGGTGGGGGCACCTCCCACTGCCATGAGCATACTGTTGAGGCTGGCCATGGAGGCCATCTCTGGAGACCCCTGCTGCTGCTAGTGGAGCAAGGAGCAGGGGAGCTGCAGAGGCAGGGGTAGTGCCATCCTATGGATTTCCATCAGCTTTTCTGTGAACAGCTGCTTCTGTCATATGTTCCCTGTAACTAACAGAATAATACTGATTATAAACTAGTGAAAGAGCAATGATTAATACTGTTGTCATCTACTAGACATTTTAGAAGAATGAAAAATCTACAGTTTCATTATTATTATTATTATTATTATTATTATTATTATTATTATTATTATTATTATTATTATTAAAATGGGCCTCTTATTGAAAGATATTCTAGTTTATTGGCATTGTAGACATTTCAAGTCATTTTGACTCGGACATTCTCAAGACAGTCTCAAGTCTTCTATTCTGAACATGCTACAACATTAATTAACAAAAGTATGCATTACTGTGCCCTTTTTGGCGCCAGCATGTACATGTTAATACAGCATGTTTGTTAATTTGCTATCTCTAGTCTTCTATTTAATTACTTAAATGGTGTGTGAATGTTGATCTGCTTATTTATGTGGATGACTGCTTAGGCACATTTGCTACAATATTGACAGCTGTCCTAGAGGGATAATTACTGAAGGCATATCAGTAGCTTTCGGTAATATAACATTAGCACATAATGCAACTTAATGCAGGTTGACATTCAGACTTTTTTTTAGTAAATAGTAAATAGCTCAAAATACTTTCTCATTGAAGGATGATTTTTCCCCTTACAAATTTAAATGGGTTGTGTTTGTTTGCCAGATACTATTCTAGTTTGAAGGGGGGAAATGGCCTGTCAACATTACAGATTAATAACCTGATTCTATAAACCACTCCAACAGTTTAATTTGCACGTCATACTTGGGATGTAAAGCCTGTTTTGTGAATTCATAGTACCGGGTACGCACATGATGTATTGCAAAAAATAGAACAGGATTGCCAAGGCATTCAATTGATTTTGGTAGTCTCATTTTTCAAGATTGTATGTGTAAGATCACAGCTTTACTTTATGGATTGTTGTTGTAGCCAATGCTCCCTCTAAGCTATGGACCTTCTGAGCAAAAATTCTACTTTGTTAGCAACTGGCATTAAAATTGTGAGTGGGCGATTTGACTACTGCATAAATTAGTTTGCTCTGGAGCCCTCCTTCCTGAGCTAAGACAAAAAAATCTGTGCTCACACTAACTCAGCTTAGAGGGAACACTGGTTGTAACCCCCCCTTTTTTTTTTTTGCTTCTTCCAGGGTAGAACCTGCACTTACTTGCAGTTCCACATTTCCATGCGCCCAGGGTGAGAGAATATAACTGCCCCCTTTCCCCTTTGGTACAGCCTCTTTCTCCTCTAATGACACCCATTTCATTTCTTCTTTAAGCACTCCCTTTCCCATTTCAATCTGATTATTCTTGTAAAGAGTCATCATGCAAAATTTTGCTTTCATGTTTACCCGTTATAATTTTGTATAAAAATCAGACAGGAAAAAAAAAGTGCTTTCCATTGTTTTATTTGGAGCACTGTACAATAACACTGGCATCATTTGTGTAAAAGCAATACAAATATTGTCATGGAGAAGTCTCTGTCTCAAGATCTGCAGAAAAGTTTCTCCACTCTAACCATCACAAGAGACGAGGCCAATCCACATCCATCCAAAATCCTAAACAGCTAAACAACCCCGACATACTGAAGAGCTGTATTTGGAACCATCTAGTAGAAAGAAGGAAAATTCATGTTAGTGATACTAACATTACTGCCTCAAAGGAATGATAGCTTAGTTAATAAAAGGAGGGGGGCTTTATTTTCAGTACTGAGAAATGTTATTATTCAGATTTTTAAACCTGAATTTTAAAGAATTGTATCTTTGATGCAATGAATTTAATCTTCTAACAAATATCGCAATCCAGATTGTTAATTGTTGGTTTATACGTATGTACTATTTTTAACATTGATTTGATTTTTTAAAACTAATTGGGCCCTAATTGTATACAAATATGGCTAAGTATTTTTTTTGCCTGCTTGTTCCCATCATGATCAAGATGTGTACTGTGAGAAAGCTCCTTTAATGCATCAACTAGTTGTGGCAATTGCAATAAAACAGATTTGACAGCATCTTTGTGAGCATTCCAGTGTGTCAGGGACAGAGCTTTCAGGGTCAGTAATGGCAATTGCTGTAAGGCCACTTCCCAGCATTTTGTTGCTCCAGAAAAAAAAAATACATGTAATATAATATTCTTCAATTCCTTTTCCTGGGCAGAACTGTCTGCAACACGCATCAACATAAGATTTCAGTTGCAGGGACATCAAAGTACAAATACCACCTGGGGATTCCCCACCCCCCGCTACAATGTATAGGATTAAGGCTTAGGGTCCTCCTCCAGATGCATAGACTCAAGTTCCACACTTGAGTTCAATAAACAAGGCAAGGTTTATTATCCAAACAAAATAATATCACTCCAAGAATGGATAACAAAAACAAAAAAAAGTTGGCAAAAACTCTACAGCTTATCAAAATATGATGAACAATTAAAATCTGCTAGCACTCACTGCTAAAATGTCTTAGTCCAAAGAGAGGACCAGGACAGTGTCCTCCCTAAAATGATGTACACCTCTCAAGCTATTTCTCCCCTCTCCTTTGTCCTGCCGGGTGTGTCATAACAAGCTGCCAAGCCCTGTATCCAGTCCAGCCGTTGATTAAGATAGTTTAGCCGAATGGCTCCTAGTGAGATGAAAAGCAGCTGTTCCTGTAACAACCCACAAGGTCAGGCCTCCCCTCTACCCTTCACTTAGTTCCCCAGGGTTGCAGTTTTGCAGCTGAGCTGGTCTCTTCCTTACACAATGGATTACACTCCTTTGGCAATGTTATCATAGCATTGGCCACAAACATTAAACACCAACAGTCCATACTTTCCTGTCACTTTTCCCAACATAATTGAAATATACTGGGTTCAGACACATTCAAGTTATCAGCTCATAGTTTATTAGAGATTCAGCAAGAGAAAGAAGACTGAGAAACCCCTGGCTAAAGCCGGGTATTTATGCTTGGAAAAGTTACACCTAAAACACACCCCACTTCCAACTATAGGCTATTTACACAACATTGTTTCCCAATTGGGTTACTCTAGGATCTAACTGGTCCATTCTAGGATCCTAGCAAACTATTGTTATGCATCCCCAAGCTAAGTCCTTTTGCAAGTACAGTTCAGGCTCAACACATAACACCCCTCCCCCCAAAGTTCAGAGCCTCTTCAGCTGACAAAGTCCTTTAAGTAGGCTGGCCTGCATTGCTCATGGTTCAAGCAGTGCGGTTCCGATGACAGGGCCAAGGTCACTGGGACAGAGTTGGATGGTTCCGCCGGGGAACTAGCGGGTGGTGGTGGCATAGGTGATATCTTGGGTGATATCTGCCTGTGACATCTGATTCCGGTGTTCCACCTGCACTTTCAGATGGCTACTTGCTGGCTATTGGTTGCTCGCTGGCTGTAGGTGTGTCCCTCTCAGCCTCAGGTTCCAGGGGGCTTGGCAGCTCCTCCTTGCTATCCTCCAGGAGCGCTGCGGGCAGACTTGGTTCTGCTGGAAGGAGTCGGTGGTGGAGCTGGTCAATGTGCCTCCAGACCAGCTGGCCATCTTCTGTGGACACCTTGTATGATAGGGGCCCTGTTACTCTGATAACCCTGGCAGGAACCCATGTGAGGCCTCTGGCAGAATTCTGGGCATAGACGGGGTCTCTGGGGAAGAATCCACTGTTTGACTCTTGGGAGCTGAGCTATGTTCCAAAGCATGGTCTGGGTGTAGATGGTCTAGCTGGGTTGTGAGGCGTCAGCCGATAAGGAGTTCTGCGGGGCTGTGGTTGGTGGTGGCATTCGGGGTTATCCGGTGGCTGAAGAGGAAGGCCACTAGTCACTGGTCCCAGTCTCCTTGGACGATCTGATGGAGGGACTCCTCCATTGTCCTCACCATCCACTCTGCCTGTCTGTTGGTTGCAGGGTAGAAGGGGGCTGAGAAGATGTGCTGGATGGCATAGTAGCCCATGGACTCCTGGAACCCAGCCAAGGTGAAGGCTGTCCCATTGTCCATTACGATGGTGTTGGGTATGTCATGGGTGCTAAAGATCCACAAAAGGGTGCTAATGGCAGCCTGGGACAAGATGGAGGGACTGGTACCACTTCCAGCCATTTGGTGTATGAGTCCACCGCAACGAAGAAGATCTATCCCTGGAAGGGTCCTGCAAAGTTGAGATGAAGCTGGGCCCATGGCTTGTGGGAGGACTCCCACTGATGTGCTGGGGCCCTGGGGGGATCCGGCCGGGACACTTGGAATGGCTGACAGCACTTTACACAGTCCTTGATTTCACTGTCCATGCCTGGCCACCAGACGTAGCTGCGGGCCAGCGCCTTCATCCGCACAATTCCCAGATGTGTTTTGTGTAGTGCAGCTAGTACTTGCTGGCACAATGGTGCTGGCACCATCACCCTGCTCCCCCACAATAGGCAACCCTTGTGCACAGACAGCTTGTCCCGGTGGGAGGAGAATGCAGCAAATTTGGGGCCCACCCAACTGGTGGGCCATCCCCTCCCCACCCAGTCCAAAACGCAGGAGAGGACACGGTCTCTGGCAGTGTGGTGTGCCATGCCAGAGACCAGTAGGGGATGGTCAAGGAGGGCCTCAAGGAGCAGGATGTGATGCTCCAGGGCCGGGTCGTAGGCGGGGAGTGGCACCCTGCTTAGGTCATTGGCATGGCCGATGACCTTCCTGGGGTGGTTGACAAATGAGTACTAGTAATCAGAAAGGAAAATCAACCAGTGCAGCACCCTGGGGGTGTCTGGCAGTCTGTGGTGTCTGGCAGTCTGGGGCCAGCACACCCAGCAGTGGCTTGTGGTTGGTTGCAATGGTGAAGGGCTGCCCATAGAGGTAATCATGGAATTTCTTGACGCCTGCCACAATCACCAGAGCATCTTTGTTGATCTGAGCATAATTTCTCTCTGCTAAGGACAAGGTGTGGGAATAATATGCTACAGGAACCTCTCTGCCTGTAGGGGGAAGCATCACAAGCGAGGATAACCAATAAAGTCTCGCCAAAGTGAGCCAGGATTGTGTTTGAAGTGAGCAGCTCCTTGATGGCCTGGAACGCATTGGACTGTCACTGGCCGCACACTCAAGGGGCTCTTTTGTTGAGGAGCCAGTGCAGTGGCTTCACAACCACAGCTTTGTGGGGTAGGAAGGAATGATAAAAATTCAGTAGCCCCAAGAAGGCCTGAAGTTCTGGTTTGGATGTGGGGGCTGGCACGTTGACAATAGCACTCACCTTATCTGGGACCGGATGGATGCCTTGCATATCTATGGAGAACCCCAGGAACTTGACCCTCAGAACTCCTAGAAGGCATTTTTCTCTCTTGACCTTGAGCCCAGCTGCTTGAAATTGTTGCAGGACTGTGTGCAGCCTCATGGCAAAGTCCTCCTTGGTGGGTGTGGCAATTAAAACATCATTGAAGAAGGGCTGTACCTCAGGAATCCCTTTAAGGAGAGAGTCCATTTGATTCTGAAAAATTCCCGGGGCCACGCTGACCCCAAACTGCAGCCTATGCACCCGGAATGCACCCCTGTGCGTCACAATTGTCTGCGCTTCCACCTTCACATCGTTGAAAGGGAGCTGTTTGTATGCCTGAGCTAAGTCCAGCTTACTGAAGACCTTGGTGTCCGCCAGAGCAGCCAGGATGTGGCTGACCACTGGGACCAGATAAGCGTGGTCTTGTAGAGCCTTGTTTATTCTACATTTATAGTCCACACAGATGCAAACGTCCCCGTTGGGCTTTACTGGAGTCACAATTGGGATTTCACATGAGGCATGGGGTACCAGTTCCAAAACTCCTTGGGCCATCGGCCTATCCAACTCCATGTTGATCTTAGGTTGAATAGCGAATGGTGCACACCTGGCCTTCAGCCTTATGGGCCGAACCACCGAGTTTAGTTATAGAGAGACTGGGAGTCCAGTGTAACGGCAGACCGTCCCATCAAATACCACTGGGAACTCATTGCACACTGCCTGGAAGTCTTTGGTGTCCATGTGGTGCACCACAGTTACCCCAAACCCTAGTGGCACGAACCACACAAGTCCTATGAGGCTTGTACGACTGCCCCTTACTACCAGCAGGTCCAAAAGTCCATCAAATTGCCTGTACTGCACTCGGAACATTCCCTCCCCCAGGATTGACACCTTGTTTTTGGAAAAGTCCCATAGGGTGAAACTGACAGGCCACAGGGGAGGACGCTCATTGGGGCAGAGCCTGTTGAATGTGTCCTCTGAGATAGCTGAGATGGAGGACCTGATATCTAGCTCCATCAAGCAGGAGCTTCCCTCGAGTAAGATGGTGACTATAATTTTGTTGGGAGTCTCCTGGGGCAAGTTCAATACCTGTTGCAGCTGGGCTGAGGTGGTGTGTAGCTCCATGGAGTGCATCAATGTTGGGGTAGCCGGTGGTCACCTTCTGCTTCCCTTTGAGTGGCATGCACAGGCAATGTGACCAACCTTCCTGAAGGCCAATATGGGGCATCTCTGAAATGGCAGGATCTCTGCCCGTGAGGGTCCCCACAGCTGGCACATGGTGTCGCTGGTGTTCATTCAGTGGTGTGGCATGGAATGGAGCGATGGGGGTGACGGCATCCTGGTCATGGTAGTTGCAGTACCTCTTCACTGTTTGAAACGTTGGAGGTTGATGAAACGGCAGCCTGGTGCACAGTTGTGACCTGGCGGTTGGTCTTCCGGTGGCTGCCCTCCCTGGACTTCTCAAATGCTGCTGCCGCTTGGAGTGCCCTTTGGAGGTCTACGTCTGCTTGGCTGGCAAGCTTGTGGTGGATCATCTCGTCCCTGAGGCTGAGCATGAAACAGTCTAGGAGTGCTTCATTGAGTGTGGCGAACTCACAATGGAGGGCCAGTTTGCACAGGGCAGCCACGTAAGCCGAAGCTGGTTCACTGGGCCTTTAGTTCCTCTCAAAGAATTCCATGCGGTGAGTCATGCGGGTGGGCTTGGCTGTGAAGTGGTCTGTGAGCACCTTGATGAGACCGTCAAAGGTGGCAAGCTTTAGCATGGTCAGCATGCTGAGGCTCTTGGCCATCTTCAGGGTATTGATCCTGCAGGTGCTGAGCAGAAGAGCCTTCTTTTCCGCAGCATCATCAATGTCTTGGAATTCCACGAAATAGTTTAGGCATTCCACCCAGGATTCCCATTTTTCTGGGTGAGTGGAGTTGAATTCTTGCAGGATTCCTGGAGTGGCAGCCATTGTCTTAGGAGCAGTGCGATGCTTGGTGCTCAGGGGCTTGGTGTGCACGGCTGTGCTGGTTGAAGCCGGCTCGCTCATGAGGATCCCATTCTCATCACCAGTGAAATATACTGGGTTCAGATGCATTCAAGTGATTAGCTCATAGTTTATTAGTGATTCAGTAAGAGAAAGAACACTGAGAACCCCCTGGTCAAAGTTGGGTATTTATGCCTGGAAAAGGTTACACCCAAAACACACCCCACTCCCAACTATAGGCTTTTTACACTACATTGTTTCCCAGTTGGGTTACTCTAGGATCCCTGTCATCCTACTGGTTCATTCTAGGATCCTAGCAAGCTATTGTTATGAATCCCCAAGCTAAGTCCTTTTGCAAGTACAGTTCAGGCTCAATACATAACAATAAAGCTAGCAATACCTTCTCTTGTTGGATCTATGAGATGCAGAAATTCCCCCAAAATCTCCTTGATGTCCACTGATTTACTATTAACTAAGAGAGGTGGAGTGTGTGTGTTAATAGAGTTAGCAAATAGTCCCTTGAAGCCTTGGTAAGAGCTTAGCATCTATTACCATAAACTTGCCATTCTCCCCTTTACTGTAAAGTTTGCAATGTGAGAAAAGATCCACAATTAGTGCACAGCAGGGGTGGGCCTCAGCATCTGCCCCTCCCCTCCCACTGCTGATGACAGGTAAGGGTTTGTACACCAGTCCCTCATTGTACATGGTCTTTCATCTCAGAAAATTTCTGGCCCACAAAATGACATTGCAGAATGTCATTATATTAAATTAGGAAAAGTGGCTTTTGCCAGTGTTGCAGTGCCAGTCCATGCTGTTGTGTTGCTGTGATGTACTAAGATCATGGCTTTGGTATTGACTACTTCAACTTCACAGTTTTGTCTTATTATTAAATGGGTAGCCTTGTGAGCCCATTCATATGTATATCAAAAGCATACAGTATAGTCCTCATGGGACTGGAGGAACTACCTCAGAGTACACATGAGTGATCCACTGCATCCAAATGTTGAGAGCTCTTTGCACATACAAAAATGTGGAGCTCAGCAACAAGATTGTGTTCTGAGCATTCCTTCAATTTGCTAGTATTGCACAGGTAAGATATCTTAATATTGGAGCACATTTGGACATGCACTTTCATGTACAGGATGCCCTGCAGACAAGCACTGGCCCCAATTTACTGGGGGCTACATGGCCCAGGCTGGCAGAAGATCCAAGGAAGATGGCTACTGGCTGTTGTCCAGCCACACAGTTGTCTCTGCTGGTGTGGTGTTCATATTCTGGCAGTGTTTCTGGGCTGGCTAGTGGGGTGGGCTCATGACATGAGTGCAACATTGGGTTTGCCCCATGTCTATTTAAAATGCCACTGCTGGGTGCCTTGACCAGCTGATTGTTTTCTGGCTCTCCCACCTTTTTTTTTTTTAATAGGATGTTTGTTTTGTTGTTCTTGTATTCTGTCACAGTTTGGGCAGTTTGGGCATTGGGATGGATCCATTTTGGGGAGGCTGGGCCTGCATGCCCACCTTCTCTGTTTGAGAACTCTCTTAAGGTTTCTTGTGGGTGGAGCCATTAAGTGGCATACCCAGCTTGGGGGCTGTCATCTGGCTGTCACTACCAGGTGGCAAATTAACCACACAGTAGCCAGTGCCCATGTGGTCCCCACAGGATTGCCACTCCATGGTTACCACTCCCAGCAGGTGGGCTGGGGGGATAGATTTCATCGGGCAGCAGGTGGGTTGATTGATGTCAGATCTGTCCCCATACTGTACCAATGATCCTTGTTTCATACCCAATAAAACTGTGGCCATTTTCTTGATGAAATGTCTTTTGTTTCCTTTCATACACTTGCTCCGCAATAAGCCATGTGCCCACAACTACCTTACACCACAAAAGTATATACAATTTAACTGTGTTTTCACAAAACCTGTTTTCAACATTATCAACTAGTCTTATTTACTTGAAAAAGATACCCTGACACAACCCGTTAGACAGACAGACAGACTGACTGACTGAACTTGTAGAGTTTTCAAGGCAAGAGATATTCAGAGGTGGTTTGCCATTGCCTGCCTCCATGTCACAACCGTGGTATTCCTTGGAGGTCTCCCATCCAAATAATAGCCAGAGCCAACTCTGCTTGGCTTCCAAGATCTAATCAGATCAGGCTAGCCTGGTCCACGTCAGGGCCATATGTGTATATGTGTTTGTGACTGGACATTTCTGTAACTTGTAAGGATGGGCAGAAACCAGCTGATGAGCTAAAGTTCATCACAAATTTTGTCCAGTTTGCGGTTCACAAAGCAACATTCACAGACTGAAGAATCACTATAAACATCCACAAATTTTGGTACAGTTCATGGTGGTTTGTGGTGATTTGTGAAGAACAGAAATCATGGGTTTGCCATTGATTCCTGCTCTTCACAGAAAACAGCTGAGCTCCCCACCACTCAGTTGTTTGCTTTAAATGGCTCAGAGTTATTTAAACTCTGCTTTCTGCTCCCCGTGGTTTTTTGTGAGGAGCAGAAAGCAGGGATTTAAACTTTAAATGGCTCATGAACTGATATGAACTGGGTTGATTCATGAAGCAGCCTCCCAGTTCATGTGGGTTCATGGTTCAGCCACGAACTGCAAACCAAACTGCAAAAATGAAGTTTGTGCCCATTCCTAATAACTTGTATGTGAATGTAAGATGACCCCCTCAATTTGGGGAGAGGGTTTATGGCATACCTCTGAAAAAACCTAGTCTTGCATTTGAGTAAATACTGTATTTTCATATGACTTCTTAAATACATTATATTTTAATAACATTATATATTTTATACATTTGTTATAAAATAAGTTTAATCAAATGTAGAAGCTGCTTAAACCCAATATTTCTTTTAAAAGCTCCCCCCCCATAAACTTATAGATTGGAAGCTATTTCTAAGGTAAATTTACCTTAGAGCCAGTTTGGTGTAGTGGCTAAGTGGGCGGACTTTTATCTGGGAGAACCGGGTTTGATTCCCCACTCCTCCACTTGCACCTGCTGATGTGACCTTGGGTCAGTCACAAGCTCTGGCACAGCTGTTCTCTCAAGGACAGTGTCTGTCTAGAAGTTCTCTCAGCCCCACCTACCTCACAGGGTGTCTGTTGTGGGGAGGGGAAGGAAAGGAGTTTGTAACCCACTCTGAGACGCCTTTGGGCAGTGAAGGGCGGGGTATAAATCCAAACTCTTCTTCTTAAAACATAGCCAATGGTTTAGGGGCCAGCAAGAAATGTTGCCGTAAACTCTGAGTTGGTAGCCAATGGGTTACAAAAATCTGTAATTCAAACCACCATAGTGTTAGTAGCTTATAAAGCAGAGAAATGGCCTTCGGTCTTCTGCCATTCTGGAATAGGATGCTTTATATCTATTTTTTATGCAAGGCATACAGGAGGTTTAAGCTTCCAGCACTGCTGCATTAAATTAGGTGGATATCCATCCAAGTTATTCTATAAAATTATAACTTTAAAAAAATCCATTTCCCGCCTTCCCTCTTGCTCACCCCAAACAAAAAAAAAAGCAAGATTAAATATTTCAATTTCTTCAAGTATAATTTATGGCTGTGATAATCCAACCAAAGATTAACTTCTTTTTCAATGTTCTTCAATGCCAGTTATAAAAGAACATTCATCCAGAGCTGTTGCAGAATCTTTTCTACAGAACCCAAGAAATTGTGATTGCATTAAAACCGGCCAGCCTGACAAGAACAAAGGCAGATGTGAAGATAGTTCTCTCCCCCTGTCTTCCTTTTGTCTCCCTCTGTGTGCGTGTTCATCTGCTTTTCTTTGGCATAGATTGGTCTCTTTGGAAAATATTATTTATTGTTAAAAATGCATAATTCCTGCAAATAATTGTAAAAGTATTGTATTTTAATTATCTATACTGTAAAATGTAGCCAGACAAAAGAACAGCACCTTCACATTCTATCATTTTTTGGCTGTGTGATGTCACTGTTTGTAGTTTATACACACTTCCACAGAGTGTTGTCATTCCAGTGATTCACCAGACTATCTGAGAAATGCAAGCCACTATTTCTGTCCTCCTTTGATACCTGACCTGTTTGGGGTGCCAAATGCCTAAGTTCACCTGCTCTGTACTAAATGCATCACCTGTGCCTTGTCCATTTTGCAATTTATTTATTTATTTACTTCAGTTATGCATAAGAATATAAGAACGTATGAAGAATCCTGCTGGATCAGACCAATGGTCCGTCTAGTCCAGCATCCTATCTCACAGAGTAGCAAACAAGTTCCTCTGAATGGCCAACAACAGGGTATAGTGGCTGAGGCCTTCTCCTGATGTTACTGCCTGGCTCTGGGATTCAGAGGATTAGTGCCTCTGAATGTGGAGGTTCTGCTCAGTCACCATGGCTAGTAGCCATTGTTAGACTTATTCTCCATGAATTTACCTAATCCCCTTTTTAAGCTGTTTATTACTGTGGCCATCACTACAGACTCTGGCAACAAATTCCACATTTTAATCACTCTCTGTGTAAAGTAGTATTTCTTTTTGTCTGCCCTCAACCTACTGCCCATCAACTTCATTGGATGCCCTCAAGTTCTAGTATTTTGGGAAGGGGGGAAATTTCTCTTTGTCAACTCTCTACACCCGATGCATCATTTTATAAAACTCTATCATATCCCCCTTAGTTTTCTCTTTTCTAACCTGAAAAGTCCTAGACTCTTCAGCCTTTCCTTCTAGGTAAGGTGCTCCAACCCCCTAATCATCTTGGTTGCCCTCCTCTGTACTTTTCCCAGGTCTATAATGTCCTTTTGGAGATATGGTGACCAGAACTGTACACAGTATTCCAAATGAGGCTGCACCAAAGATCTATACAGAGGAATTACAATATCTGACATTTTATTCTCAATGCCTTTCTTAATAATCCCTAACATAGAGTTTGCCTTTTCCACCACTGCAGCACACTGAGTTGACATTATTCCCTCCTAGTGGACCAGACCAGTGGTCCATCTAACCAAGCATCTTGTATCATACTGTGGCTAACCAGTTACTCTGGAAACCCAACAAATAATGGACAGATGCCAAGGCCTTCCCTGATGGTGCAGCTAGCACCAATATTTAAAGGCTTACTGCCTCTGAATGTGGGAGGTGACATTTGGTCACCATGACTAGTAGCCACTGATAGACATACCAAACATGGGTCTGTCTAATCCCCTTTTAAAGCCTTCTGTGACTGTGGCATAGAATGTAAAGATTTAACTCTTAAAATTGCTAAATATAGTTAAGAAGTAAAAGTAAAAGTAAAAGGTGACAGAGATAGACTCAAAGGTCTAAATACAGAGTACTAGCAACTCAAATGTAGAGACAAAGAAAATTATTATAATGACCAGTGTAAAGAAATTGACGAGAACATTTTTTTTTTAAAAAAAGGAAAAACAAGTGATCTGTTTCACAAGGTCCAAGAAATCAAAGGAAAATTAAAACATGATTAGCCATGCTGAAAGATCAACACAGAAATTCATTAACTGAACAGGACAGAGAGAGAGAGGAAACAATACACTGAAGAACTATACAGAAAAGATGAAAGGATGATAGAGTCCTTCCAAGAAGAAACTTTTGAAGTAGAACCTACAATTTTAGAAAGTGAGGTGAAAGATGCACTGAGAACAATTGAGAGAAACAAATCACCAGGAGTTGATGGGACATCAACAGAGTTATTCCAGACTACAGAAGTGGAGTCCAAGGCCCTGATGAGTCATCCCTTGAAAGCCAATTAATCGTGGAAAGGGCCCAGCCCCTCCTATAGTGTTTCACAGTGATATGCCTCATCTGGTGAACAACAACACCCAGTCGTTGTTTATAAAACAGCTTTATTTGATAGAAGAAGATGCCAAAAATGGAGAGCCAAGAACAACATCACACTGCCTGAGAGTCAACTGACCCTCCCCATTCTATCAAGTTAAATACATCACATTAGAATGGAAAGCCACCTACTTCAAGATACACAGACACATCACACCTCCTCCACTTTTACTAAAAGAAACCAAGGTTTGAAGGCTCAGAATACCACTGTGGTTTCCTAGCAATGGGCACTGGGGGAATTAATTTATTAAAACCACAGGTGCAGCTCCTGATGTTATGGGGGTTAGCTCCCCATTTAAAAAAAAAAAATCTTTCTTTTACAGTTCTAATTTTCTGAAAACCTGAGGTAAATATTTGGATTTAAGTGCCCTCAGAATTAGCCATGTTCAAAATTATATATATATCTACATTGATAGGCGGTGGCGCAGGCAACTAATAGCCTGCTGGTAAGATCTACGAACAGCCATTATGGCTGTTCAAATCCCGCCGCGGCCAGGGTGAGCACCTGGCCCAAGTCCCAGCTCCCGTCTACCCAGCGGTTCGAAAGCTGTAAAATAACAACAAAAACGAGTAGATAAAATGGGTACCTGTCTTAGATGGCAGGGAGCACCCTCCTCCCCCCTCGTGGGGGTAGTGGAGCACTGGCAGCAGTGAGGTGGGCGGCAAGATGGCGAACATCAGACGATGCAGAACTCCGGACGGCGGAAGGCGGAACCAGGATGGCGTGAGGGGAGCGTAGAGGCGCAGGCGCAGCGGAGTCGGAGGACAGAGCCGGAGCCGCACTGATGCAGGAACCACGCACCGGAGGGACCTGCTGACGCCGAGCTGACCTAGGATGGAAAAAAGAACATCTCTCCATGGGGTGCCGGTAGGGCAGTCCCTTCCCAATTATCTATGTGGCCTTAGATAGGACCTAAGAGTAACTGTGAGCCGCTCAGAGACCCCTTCAGGGGTTCGAGCGGGATATAAGCTGAAGAAATAATAATAATAACAATAATAACAATAATAACAATAATAACAATAATAACAATAATAACAATAACAATAGTAATAATAATAATAGGCCTGGTCAGAATAGACTGGTAAGGCCTTACCTAAAGTGGAAGGTTTCTTTCTTGGTTGGCAACTGGTAGATGTGTGTGTGTGAACAACGGAAATCAGTGTTGAGCTGATGATGTACCCTGATGTGGTGAAATCACTTCTGGGTTTGTTCTGCAAGTGGCATTGAAGAGTTAATACAACACCTCCCCCCCATTTTGCTCCTGCTGTTGCACAGAGCAGCAGCAGGAGCTTAGGACTGTCACAGAAGAGATCTCCTGCCAAAGGAGGAGATCTGACACCCTTATTTAGGTTGGTGATAATGTTGTGGTTTCTTCATTATGGCCACTGAGGAAATTGATTTCTTAAAACCACAGGTGCTGCTTCATAGTTACGGTCATAGTTATGTTAATTAGATTAACAAACACCCTAAGGAATCTTAGGAGTGGGAGACTCCCCATCGAAATACCTCCAAAAGATCTTACAACTTGGCATTCACCCCTATGCTGGCAGCGCAAAAGACCGAGAATTAGCTTCTGAACACTTAAAAGGCAAAATACACAAGGGGGGCTTAAATTACCCAAATTTGACAATATACTACAAGACATCGCTGTTGACTCATATAATGAAAATGTTACATGTAGAAACCATGCCTGATTGGATTAAAGTGTTCACCCCTCTCCTTGACCCCTTAATGATCCAAGAAGCCATATGAGCAGATCCTCAAGTCCAACCAAACTCAACCAAGAATAACCAGTTCCTCAGGGCTATCTTGAAAAAGTGGGATCAATACAAATCAATACTAATACCGAAATTCTCTCGCTTTTCATCATTCCATTTTTAATCTTGATTCCCTCCAGGGAATGATACGTGTTTAGCCAATATATGGAGACATGCCAAAGTAGTGTGTCTTATAGACATTACATCTCGTGATGGTTTGTTACCAAAACTTGTCTTAAAACAAAAAATAGATCACAACATTCCATAGTACCTTGTCTACTTTCAATTGAATCACTGGCTAAAGAGTCTAAACATACTAGATATCTGGAGAACACCTCTCACTCCCTTTGAAAATCTTATAGAATCTGATGGACATGGCTCCAAGGGCTTAATCACCAGAATTTATGATACATTGATTCACATAAAAGGAAGCAAACCATTAATCTTCCAGTGACATTGGCAAAAGGATTGTGAAACTACCATTATTGAAGATCAATGGTCCAATATCTGGATGTCCCAGCTGCTGTCCTCACCTGTCTTCTCTATCATCACTCGCTGGTACTTCACTCCTGAATGGATATCCAAAATATCTTCTTCACATTCACCCCTATGCTGGAAGAAATGTGGTGAAATAGGATCCTTCGCACACTGCTGGTGGCATTGTGAACTCATAAAACAGTTTTGGAAAGACATTCTCATACAGAGTAATCTAATTACGGGTTACAAGATCCCTCTAGATACAGCTTTACTATTTCTAGACATCTGGAATGGCTCCGACATTCCAAAAATATGATGAGATCAAATAGCTCTCTTGTAGCAGCCAAGTCATCAATTGCCGCCGTCTGGAAATCCAGACAAGCCCCCACAGATTCCTGCTGGTTTAAAAAAGTCTGGGACCTCTTCACCCTAGAAAAGATCAAAGATCACTTGCGACAATCAGAGTTCTTTCCCAAATTCTCCAATTTCACAGAGAAATGGTTCCCATTTATGGAATTTATCGTCAACACAGATCTACAACCTCACAATCCGGTTTATCTAAAACAGCTCTATCTTTAATTCTTCTTTTATCTCATTACTTGCAATGTTTGGTCGTGTTCTATCTGTAAGCTTTGAGATCTGCATTATATTACCCCGAATTAAGACTATCGTCATTAGTCCTCTTAATTGCTTCAACACTACATAAAGTATTGACAACAAAAATAGCTGAGATGTTATTTACTTTCAGAATTATCTGCTATGTACTTTGTACCTTATAGCCTTCAGTACTGTATTTTGATGTTATTGTTATATTATGTTTAACAACACATTGACAATAACAGTTAAATTAAAAAAGAAGCTATGTATCATTCTGGGATAGACAGGATTCCGAGGCAACTGCTGAGATGGTAACTGCCTGAACCAGGAGCTCCCATTCTCATCCTCCCCTCGCCTAACAGCAGTCAAAAGTAAGACAGTACTCTTCATCAAATGATGCCACAGCCTGGGGGAATGAAAGGGAAACAATCTTCCTATAACTCCAACCCTCTCTCTGCATATTTTAAAGTGACAGAAGGAAAAGAAATACAGTCTGGTAAGAGAATGGAAGAAAATAGAATGGCGGACATTCGCAATAATGGCCCTCAACTGTCATTGGGACCGTTCCTAACTACTGGAAATGTTAATGTCTCCATGGCAAATTTAGAGAAAAGGTTATTAGAGACTTTCTCCTCCCTGTTTGAACCAGTTAAAGCCCAGCTAGAGGAGATTAAAGTATCGGTTAACAACTCTGCAGAAGTAGCAGCAGGTACCATGGCAATGACAGAACTGATACAAGAGAACGATCGTGTGTTTTAGTCAGCAGACACTCAAATGAGGGAAAAAATGATGATTCTGGAGACTGACCTTAAAAAATGTAACTTGAAATTCCGCGGATTTGAGGAAGACGCGGAGAACAAAACAGATCTTAGGTGCTTCCTGACTTCCTTGCTAGCTACTGTACTTGATCTGGAGGACGGTGTCGCCCCAGTGATTAGCAATGCATATCGGAAAGGCTCCCTCTACAACCTGGCTAGAAAACAAGCCAGAGACATTGTCATCTCCTTTGGGGATCTCAGGACCAAGAAAAAGATCCTGGATGTAGCAAGAGCAAAGGGAGCGTTATGTTATCAAGGCAAGGAAATACAGGTTTTCCCTGACATCCCAGTGGAGGCTATCCAAAAGTGGAGGGAACTTAAACTCTTCACCTCCAAGCTGCTAGCTGCAAATATAAAGTACAAATGGGTGACCCCAGCAAGACTCCGCTTCTCACATCAAGGTTCAAGGTATGAGATCTAGGATGAGGAGTTGGCAATTGCTGTTTTAAAAGCTCTTCGTCTGGCTCCAGTGCTAGAATATGAATGACACTCCCAGAAAAGAAAGCTACATTTCTCTCCTTCCTCACCACAAAGTCCGAGGCAGCAGAACCTCTCTGAGTCTACCATGGAAGATTCGTAACTGCCTAGGTGAAGAGTTGTAACAAGCTTAGGTGAACATACATCAGTCTTTCAACCTGATCCACGCATATCCAGATGCTGCTTGTTTAAAATTGCTATCAGCATCCATTTGCACTCCCAAAAAACATCAAATACAGTTCATTGAGGATACTTTAAATAAACTAAGGAAATTTCAAGCAGGTGCAGTGATTATTGGCAGTGACCTCAACTTGATAATGGACAATCACCTGGATAGAACCAGGAAAAGAATACCAAAAAAAAGACGAAGAAGCAATACACGGCCCTAAAACAGATTCTGTTAAAATACCAGCTATGTGATGCTTGGAGGAAAACCCATCCTGAAGAAAAAGATTACTCTTATTTCTCGCCGAGACATCAAATATACACACATATAGATTACATCCTAATATCAGACACATTAATGAACAGAATCAAAGAATCTCTAATAGGCCCTTTCATGTGGTCTGACCATGCTTATAAAGAATGTAATATGTTAAAAAATAATAACCAAGAACAATACATGGAAATTAAATAACTCCATTTAATTAAGAAATATTCACAGGGAAGACATAAAAAAGACAATAGCCAACTATTTTAAAGAAAATGACAATGGTGAGGTGGATGAGTTCATTGTCCGGGAAGTGTTCAAAGCAGTAACCAGAGGGAAGCTAATATCCATAGCATCTGGATTAGAAAAAGAAAAGGAAACTCAAATTAATACTATATTACAAAGAATCCAGAGGCTAGAAACATTACACAAAAAAATGAGAAACAAAAAAAATATAAGGAACTACTAGCTGAACGCAGGATTTTAGAAACTATAGAAACCACTAAAAGCCAGAAAAACATATTATTCTTGAGACAACAATTTTGGCAGAAGAACCCCAAAAATCTGAAAATCTTAAATTGGAGGGTGAATCGAAAAATCCACGAATGCAAGATTTTTTTCTATCAAAGACCCAAAACACCAAAGATACACTGATCGGAATAAGATAGTTAACTGTTTTGCAGAGTTCTACCAGAAACTTTACACATCAATATCTTGTTCAAAAACTACTCAGGGAAAAGAATCTGTGCAAAGAACTTACATCTGCTCATAAACAGTTATTGGACTCTGCTATTACTTCAAAAGAAATTACTGATGCCATAAAACACCTAAAAGCCAACACTGCACCAGGCAATGATGGATACACCCCTGATTTTTAAAAAAAACTTTAGTCAAGATCTTTCAGAGACCTTAGCCAAAATCTACAATGCCATTCTGCTTTGGGGATACAAACCACCATCTTGGGGACAAGCCCTTATCATCACCATACCAAAGGAAAATAAAGATAAGGAATCACCCAGCTCATATAGTCCAATAGCACTGCTAAAATGTGATGCTAAGATATTCTCAACGATACTGGTTAAAAGACTACAGAAATTCATAGCAGACTATATTAATACTGATCAAACTGGGTCTATCCCAAACTGATGTATGACCAACAACATTCATAGAACTCTGAACATAATTTCTCATTGTAAGCAAGTAAAACAGGAATCAATAATTCCTACAGTAGACTTGGAGGCCTTTGATAGTACTAAAGTCAACTACCTACAGCAGGTGCTAAAAATAATGAATTTTTAGGAAAATTTTCAAAATGCAATAAAAGAAATATATTCCAATTCCACAGCAAAAATCAGTATAAATAACACTTTGAGCAGATCAATAAATTTAAACAAAGGAACAAGACAAGGTTGCCCATTGTCATCAATACTGTTTGCACTAGCAATAGAACCTCTAGCAAATGCAATTAGACAACACCCCGGGATTACTGGCATAGGAATAGGGCAACAAACCCACACCATCAGCCTTTATGCGGATGACCTTATAATATTCCTCTCCAATCCAATATCTTCTCTAACAAATCTCCAAAGAATATTTCAGGATTTACAACCTTACTAATATAGTAAGAGTCCTAATTAGTGAGACTGACATTAGTTGGAAATAAATACCAGAAGCGGAAATCAGAACTCACTCTCTCTCGGAACTATATTGGAGTAATAATTAAAAAACACAAATTGCAAGTATACCTAATGTGTTTCTAAAATCCGCATTAGAAATCTGGGAGTCACAGAAAATAGTCCTTCTTCCAAAAATCTCTCAATTATCCACTTTCCTTAACCAAGACTGGTTCCTGCCAGGCCAAGAAAAACAGGCTTTCCAGGCATGGAGAAATGCAGGTATATTGCACTTTATGGACCTGACTAAAAAAGGTGCTCCTTTGAGCAAATTGGAATTAGAAAATAAACAAGTGGAGACCCGCAAGAAACTTGCGGGATGGTCATCCCATTCCTCACACCTTTGCTTCCTCCCTTCTACCCTTACCTATCTCACACTCTTTCTCCCTTCTGGGGGTGGAGCCATAGACTCAACCCTCCAAAGCACCCATTTTATCCAGGGGAACTGATCTCTGTCACCCGGACAACTGTTGTAATTCTGGGTGATCTCCAGCCCTCACCCAGAGGCTGGCAATGGTAGTTCTCATGGAGGAAATGGCTGATTTGGAGGGTGGAGTCTATGGCATTATACTGGTCTGAAGTTCCACCCCTCCTCAAACCCCACCATCCCCAGGATCCACCGCTTAAATGTCCAGGAGTTTCCCAATCCAGAGTTGGCAACCCTATTTCCTTCCCACCCAACAGCCAACTTAACCTTTATCTGCCTTTATCTGTCTTCAGCTTTTCATCTCCACCCCCCTCCCCCACAGCTTCTACCAACGAAAATTATAGTCTTTCTCCACAGTGGGGACCAAAGCAGCTTACATTATTCTCACCTCCTTTTTATATGCACAACAACCCTGTGAGGTTGGTTAGGCTGAAAGTATGTGACTGGTCCAAAATCACCCAGTCAGCTTCCACCGCAATATGGGGATCTGAACCTGGGTCTTGCAGACCCTACTCTGAGGCTCTAACTGCTGCACCACTGCTGGCTTTCATAGGATGGCTGCTGAACAGCAGCAAGCAGCCAGGCCAAGTTGAGTCATGCAAATTAGGTGGTATCAAGTCACCCAGAGGGTGCTGCGTAGGGATGCCAGCCTCCAGGTGGGATCTGGGGATCCCCTGGAATTACTGCTCAGCTCCAGACTACTGAGATAACTTCCCCTGGAGAAAATGGATGCTTTGGAGGATGGAGTCTATGGCACTGTACCCCACTGAGGTCCCTGCCCTCCCCAGGCTCCATCCCCAAATCTCCAGGAGTTTCCAGACCTGGAGCTGGCAACCTCACTACCCCCATCCCCTGCCAGTGCCCGTGGGGGGACCTGGCAACCCTCGATTGCTGCCAGGCCTAGGGTTGGCAACCTCCAAGTGGGGCCTGGAGAGTGAACTCCAGGGATCTGTGAACAACAGAGATCTGTCTCCCTGGATAAAATGGCTTCTTTGGAGGGTGGATTCTATGGCATGATACCCAGCTGAGGCCTCTCCCTTCCCCAAATCCTGCCCTCCTTGCACTCCACCACAAAACCTCTAGGAATCCCCCAGCCTGGCCCCAAGGCTCCCTCCCTCCCCCTCCCTCCAAGGCCGAAAGAGGCCTGGAAAGAAATGGCCCTTCCCCCACCCTTTACTGATAGAGTCAGTCAGAAGCCTCTCCCCCCCCAACGTTCTAATCTCTCACCGTTGATGCCTGGAGTCAGGTCCCTGCAGAGGCCATATCAAAAGGCTTTTTGGGGGAATTCAACCGTCCCTGAAGGGATTTCCTCACTTTTGGATTTTTCTACAAACCCAGGAAGTCTACTGACTATGTAGGAAAAGCTGTTGGGGGAGAGTGAGGCCCCTGTTGGTGGGAATAGGTATCCGCACAGAAAAAAAAGTCTGGGAAATAGAATAAGGACAAGTGGAGACCCGCAAGAAACTTGCGGGATGGTCATCCCATTCCTCACACCTTTGCTTCCTCCCCTCTACCCTTACCTATCTCACACTCCTTCTCCCTTCTGGGGGTGGAGCCATGGACTCAACCCTCCAAAGCACCCATTTTATCCAGGGGAATTGATCTCTGTCACCTGGACAACAGTTGTAATGCTGGGTGATCTCCAGCCCTCACCCAGAGGCTGGCAATGGTAGTTCTCATGGAGGAAATGGCTGGTTTGGAGGGTGGAGTCTGTGGCATTATACTGGTCTGAAGTTCCTCCCCTTCTCAAACCCCACCATCCCCAGGATCCACCCCTTAAATGTCCAGGAGTTTCCCAATCCAGAGTTGGCAACCCTATTTCCTTCCCACCCAACAGCCAACTTAACCTTTATCTGCCTTTGTCTGTCTTCAGCTTTTCGTCTCCACCCCCTCCCCCACAGCTTCTACCAAGGAAAATTATAGTCTTTCTCCACAGTGGGGACCAAAGCAGCTTACATTATTCTCACCTCCTTTTTATCTGCACAACAACCCTGTGAGGTTGGTTAGGCTGAAAGTATGTGACTGGTCCAAAATCACCCAGTCAGCTTCCACCACAATATGGGGATCTGAACCTGGGTCTTGCAGACCCTACTCTGAGGCTCTAACTGCTGCACCACTGCTGGCTTTCATAGGGTGGCTGCTGAACAGCAGCAAGCAGCCAGGCCAAGTTGAGTCATGCAAATTAGGTGGCATCAAGTCACCCAGAGGGTGCTTCCTAGGGATGCCAGCCTCCAGGTGGGATCTGGGGATCCCCTGGAATTACTGCTCAGCTCCAGACTACTGAGATAACTTCCCCTGGAGAAAATTGATGCTTTGGAGGGGCATTGTACCCCACTGAGGTCCCTGTCCTCCCCAGGCTCCATCCCCAAATCTCCAGGAGTTTCCAGACCTGGAGCTGGCAGCCCCACTACCCCATCCCCTGCCAGTGCCCGTGGGGGACCTGGCAACCCTGCCAGGCCTAGGGTTGGCAACCTCCAAGTGGGGCCTGCTGGAGGGTGAACTCCAGAGATCTATGAGCAACAGAGATCTGTCTCCCTGGAGAAAATGGCTGCTTTGGAGGGTGGATTCTGTGGCATGATACCCAGCTGAGGCCTCTCCCTTCCCCAAATCCTGTCCTCCTTGCACTCCACCCCAAAACCTCTAGGAATCCCCCAGCCTGGCCCCAAGGCTCCCTCCCCCCTCCCTCCCTCCAAGGCCGAAAGAGGCCGGGAAAGAAAGGGCCCTTCCCCCCACCCTTTGACTGTCAGAGCCAGTCAGAAGCCTCCTCTCCCCCTCCCCCCCCAACGTTCTAATCTCTCACCATTGCTGCCTGGAGTCAGGTCCCTGCAGAGACCATTTCAAAAGGCTTTTGGGGGGGAATTCAACCGTCCCTGAAGGGATTTCCTTACTTTTCGGATTTTTCTACAAACCCAGGAAGTCTTCTGACTATGTAGGAAAAGCTGTTGGGGGACAGTGAGGCCCCTGTTGGAGGGAATAGGTATCCGCACAGAAAAAAAAAAGTCTGGGATTAGAATATAAGATTAAACAGGAATTTTTTCTGGTTTCAGTACTTACAAATTCAAGGCCTCCTGTATAAGCTACAAAAAGAAGGAACATTCTCCAGACCGCTTAGTGAGTTTGAACAAATCATTAGGAACTCAAATGGGGAATTAAGAGGATTGATAGGCAAGCTCTATAAACTCCTAATAAAAGGAAATAAGGATAGCTGTTGCAAATCTCAACGTCAATGGCGTCAAGATTGTCAAAAAACATTCACAGAAGAACAATGGAATTCAATTTGGTCGTCCCTTAGCAACACATCACACATTTTTAGCATTAGATTTACCTCATTCAAAATACTAAACAGATGGTATATGACACCAGTCATCTTACACAAAATAAATCCAAAAATATCAAACAAATGTTGGAAAAAGTGTGGCGCTACAGCAGACTTTGCTCACTGTTGGTGGGCATGTCCTTGAATAAAAATGTACTGGAGGCAGATATTAAAACAAATTTCATTAATAACTAATGTAAACTTACCTTGTGAACTGGACTCCACCCTCTTGGAGATATGGTGTGCATCTGTAAGTAACAAAAGTACAGAAACATTAATTTCTACCTTATTGATGTTAGCAAAAATAATGATTGCACAAAAATGGAAGCAAAAAAATGTCCCTACATTAACAGATTGGGAAAAAAAGAATCTGGGATTGTTTCATCTATGGGCATACTTAATATAACTCCTTGGCTTTGCTGTCAGAAAAATATCAAAAGTGGTTCCAGGCAGTATGGTTTCCTATGATCAATTATTTAGAAAATAGCAAAACAATTCCAAACAACCTGGTCTATAGAAATGTACTGTACTTTTGATTGCATTGTACAGTATTTGATTATATTACAATCCAAAATAGCCTAAAAGTTAGCATAATTTCCTGTTTGTATTGAACTTCTTGATTTTAGTTATCTGACCTGGCTAATGAAAACCTGTGATCTTCTGTTCTGTACCTTCATTGAATGTTATCTAGTGTTGAAATAGTTTTTTATTGCTATTTATTGCCAAACACTGTTGTAACAGTATTGGAAAAAATTAATAAAATATAAATTAAAAAAAAAAAAAGACAGGAATTGCTCAAGCAGTGGTGAACCCATTGTGTAGGGACTTATTGTGACACTACCAATAAGGTAAATAGTTTACCCATTGCAGGACAGCTTTTAAATAATTAATAAAGCCTAAGTTAAACCAGTTGCAGTGCCTGTGTTTTCCTTTTATGATGAGTGATCGTGGCTAAAAGACAGGCCGGTAGCCACAGTGGGGCATCTTGGGGCTAGGCCCCCTGACTTACTGGCAAGGCCCCCTGACTTCCCATCCAGCCCAGGGCCCCTAAGTGGCAGCACGTGTGAGGAAGGAGCTAGTATTCCTTTAATTCAATTAGCCAGTGCCCTCCAAAGAAATTTAAATACCCCCCAACATAAAAAATCCTGGCTACGGGCCTGTTAAAAGGTTTTAAGAAACTATTATTTTGTTGCCCTGACCTGGATAGCCCAGGCAAGCCCGATCTTCTCAGATCTCGGAGCTAAGCAGGGTGAACTCTGGCAAGTACTTGGATGGGAGACCTTCTTAAAATAACAGAAGTGGGAAGTGGGGGCAGACTTTATTCAGCCACTTCTCTGAATATCCTCCAGGCTCCCAGTAGGGGTCAGTCACCAGAGATTGCCATGACTTCCAGGTGCACCCACAGTCAGTCACCAGAAGTTGCCATGATTTCCAGGTGCATGCACGCACATGTAAAGAAACTGTTCTTTTGGTTTGCTTGCTCCTGCACCATATCCTATGTTACTAGCTCAAGGGAATTTATTAGAAAGGCTGCATACCTGTGTGGTAGCCTATCATCAAAGAAACCTAAACAGTGCCCTGAAATCATCCTCACTTGGGGTGGGAGATCTTGAACCAGATTAATGATACCATCACAACACACTAGTAAATTAGTTAGTAGTTATCAGCCTCAAGATGTGGCCTGCATTTCTCCCAGAAATACAATTGATCTCCAGACTACAAAAACCAGTTCAGCTGGAGGAACTGACAACTTTGGAGGGAGTGTTCTATGATATCACGTACCCAGTGAGTCCCCTTGCCTTCTCTAACCCCACCCCAAGCACTGCCCCAAATCTCCAAGAATTTCCCAAGCTTGAGCAGGTAACACCACCCCCCAAGAGAAAAAGCCTAGAAACAAAGTAGTAAATGATACAAACTCAAAAAGATAATGTAGACGGTAACTATTTAAATAAACAAACCTGAAGCTTGCAGTAAGTTTCATAACGAACTGAGCAACTGAAGGGGGAAAACCTTTTAAAATCCCCAATACATACCACATTTGCTTGGTCAGACTATCTGTATACACAGTTTTTAAATGTCTTTTTTCAATTAAAATAATTCCATCCCTTCAACTTCAGTTTTTATTGTAAGCGTTAAAATAAAAGGAACTATATTCATGCAAAGGAGCAAGGCATTTTGAATAGTGGCAAAAATAATAATGGAAAGCTTGAATGCCATTGCTACATGGTGTTTAGTCTACTGACAAACTGAGCATTATATAAGCAGAAATGGCACTTTTATTGTAAAGATGTACTGTATTACACACAGTCAATTACCTTGAAGTGGCTTTGTTCCATTGCTTATGCTTAAAACAGTGGCAGATTAAATAAAAACATTCAAGGATTTCAAGCCTTAGATGTCACATGCAGCATCTCCTGGATAACAAATAACAGGAAAGTCACAGTGGGAGAAATAAAATTTTTGCAAGTAGCATTATTCACCCAGAGGCAAATTCAGCAGTTTTATCTCAATGAATTTGTGCTAAGGGTGAGCCAAATGTTTGTGCGGTTTGGTTTTTATGCAGAGACACCTAAATATGTGATAAGAAGGAATATTTTGTGAAATAGCTAAGGAAGTGACAGAGGGAAATTGAAGTGTTTTACTGGTATTGACTATGTTTTGGAAACATAACTAAGAAAGAACAGTGCAAAGGCTTACTGTTAAAGAGAAACATAAATAATCAAGCAAAATATAAAATACTGTTTTGATTTCTTTTACAACATTCTATCCAGGTATTCACTTTTGGTCCCTTCATATTGAAACTAATGTGACTTCAAGAGCTTGACTTTGAATGGATCATGTCCATAATTTAATTACAATGCAATACACAATAAGGATCCTGCTGAAAGAAGCAGTTTGCTAAAGGATTAAAAGATAATTTACTGCTGAATCTTCTGTATTGAAGTGACTTTGTTATTGTTTTATGCAGTGTGTTTTATTGTAAACCATTTTAAATATGTTGAGTTGCTTTAAGCATCAAGATAGGCAGCACATGCACATGGGGGACCTGCAAGGACTTGTGGGGGACATCTCATTTCCCTTCCCCCAGCATTTCCTCTTTCCCTTTCCTAAAAGCCCCCATAGCATCTCCCCTTTTCTTGCTTCCTTCTCTACTCACCGGCCAGCATACTTTTATCTGTCCCTCCCAATCTCTAGCTATCTAACCTTACCTCCCTAGCAAAATCTACCTGAGAAAACTATGGCCAGTTGCTTGGCGCTGGCTTCTGGGCCAGACGCAGTTGAGTGGTGGGGACCATGCAGGGACTCATGTGATATCAAGTTGTCTGGAGGATGCTGGTGGACCTGGCCCTGATGAACCCTCCTTCAAAAGTCAAAACAGCCCTGGAAAGGGCCCTGTCCCCTTCTTCTGCTTTTTATTGACATAAACCAAGGCTTGAAGACTGGCAGACTGGCAGTACTGTTCTGACTGCCTAGTAAAGCTCTCAATGGTTTGTTTCGCATTTTAAAAGATATATAATCATTCTGCAAATTCAAGACTTTTTCAGGTTTGTAGAATGATTCATCTTGTCTGTTCATAGCTCCAATCTCTGGATTAAAGTAGCTACAGATCTGATCATGTTGAGAATTATAGACACACAGAGAGAATATTTCAAATTAATTGAAAAGCAAACATAACAATTTTAGGTAAAATTTTCATCTCACTCTATTGGGAGTGAGATGTCTAGAATGTCTAGATCTTCTAAGTAGAGGGAAGAAGAAGTAGAAGAAACAGACAGAATGTCTAAATTGTTAAATGTCAAATTGCCATGAGGCAGGAATGTAAGGAAGATAAAGATCACCTAATTAGTTTGTACAAAATGATGTCACTCTTCCGTCATTAGCTTCAAAACTATTCTATTATCTGTGTTTCATCCTCTTACAAGACTAGTCACAGTATCTGCTGGGCAATATGGATTTCTCCTTGCCTGAATAAAATAGAGGAATCCCCCCCCCCACGTGAAAACATCCTAGGAAATGTAACAGTACCACTGATAGGCCTTATTAATTCAAGATAATATTTTTATCTCCCGTATTTAATAAAACACTGTGACCTGGATTGTCCAAGCTACCCTGATCTTGTCAGATCTCAGCAACTAAGTAGGGGTCAGCCCTGGTTAGTGCTTGGATGGGAGACCACTAAAGAAGTCTAGTGTTGCTACACAGAGCCAGGCAATGGCCCTGGTGGGTTTTTTTACATCTTTGGTCTCAAAAATCCCATGGCCCTGGTGATGCCATGAGTTGGCTGTGCCTTGATGGCAGTTTACATCACCATTCAATAAATAAAACACATGAACAAAAGAAACTGTCTTATACTGAATAAGACCAGTATGCCAATGCATATCAAGGACTGTATTTTTTACTCAGACTGGCAGCAGCTCATCATAGTCTCAGGTACAGATATTTCACATCACCCACTTCCTGATCCAGTTAACTGAAAATACTAAGGACTGAACCTCTGCATGCCAAACAGATGCTCTTCCACTGAACCATGACCCATACTCAGTCTGTCTATAGTGAAAATATGCAACAAAGAGAGAACTGTAAGTTTACCCAGAGGTGTACCTGACTACTTATATAATTAAATTCAGTTTAGATGAACAGATAAATAATAGTGCCTCCATTAGCTTAAGAGGAGCATAGCAATGATAGAGATAGATGATAGATAGATGATTCGGCTGTGGGTGTATGGGTGTATGTGCCCTTGTTTCTCCTTACCCATTGACACTAAATTAGCAACACTTAGCCCTATCCTTCAAAATTGGTAATTTTCCCATCCAGCAATCATTGGCTGAGTTCAGACTGGCAATTTGCCCTGGTAGGGACTTGGGCCAGTGACAATTCAATCCCGCAGTAAACTGGGTGGTCACACAGACACATCTGCCTGGTGTCCCCCACCCATAGGCAACCTGTGCTGTTGTGCTTCACTGCCACATTAAAAAGATACCTTATGTAACCAGCAGCAAATCCCAAAAGCACGTGTGTCGCACGTTTCTCTGCTTCCAGGAAGTCTGAATGCTCCGCCAATAAGCCAGGAGCAACCCATGTTGGGCAGAAGGCAGCAGCGGTATGATTGGTCATGCTCCGTTCTACTGCCCAATGTGATGCCAGTGCTGCAGGGTCCTCCCCCAACTGGCAAAATGTGCTTATGCTTGTGAGTGCATGAGTGCTCATGCGCACATATACTCATACACACATAGCCGAATTAATGGAGAAATGCCGAATACAGCATGACTCCAGGGCAGCAGTCTGAATGCTCCCTCCCACCTCCGCTCCATATCTTCTGGCAGCAGCCCAGGTTGTCTGAATGGGAAACCCCGGAACAGTTTGTTCCAGGGCTTTTTTGCCACGACTGGCTCCAGGAGCAAACTGCCAGTCTGTCCTCAGCCATTGGGTTATCAAAGAACATTTACATCTTTAGTGCACCAAAGCATTGTCTATCACCAGAAAGCAAATCAGGTTATTGTTTTTTGGGAGGCAAACTTCAGCATAGCTACAGGGAATATTTTCCCTATATCAAGTGAGTGTGTGTGTTTCTTGGATCCTCCACACACCCCTTGCATGTCAGCCTCCTCCTTCTTTCCATGGAACGCTGGTTATTTCACTGCCATTGTGGACCTTGATCTCCAAGATCAGTAACTATTGCCTTCCCTGAATTGCTCTCTCCCAATCCTTCCATTTTATCTTCCTCTTAGCTTCTATGTTCCCTGTTTATTTTGTGTGTATTTTTTGCTGTCTTATTTCTTTTTCAATAAAGCTGTTTCCAGTCACACTTCTAACTGGTTTATTTCGAGAGTTCTCTAAGGGAAAAATCCCTGTAAACATTGGTGGAGATCATGAGTTACCCCATGTCACTCAGTCCCCTTTAAGCTAATTCCCCCAATTAAATAGAAGAATGCCTATTTGGGTAATGACAGTGTCTTACATTTATTATTTTTGAAGTGATATTGTATGAAGAGTGTTTTTGTCATTCTCTCTTTAAGTGCTAAACTGCCCCTCTGCAAGAGGAGGGGTCTGACTGCTAACAACCTCTTCAAACACCCCGAAAACTTTTTCATGAAAGCCAATTAAAAGCTATCCTGTTGGCTCAGCGTGAGAGACATGTACATCTCCCTAGTGTGGTCTTTATTGAAGAATCATTAAAATAGGGGACAAAAGAGAGAAGGGTTCTAAACATAAAAGTGGCAAAAAATCTTGTCATGGAGCAATAGAAAGGGGGGAGAAGTCAATTATAATGGCTCTGCATCTTAAAAGTATGAATTATTCCCCTGCATGGCAAGGGAACATCACCACTGTAGTGACTGAGAGAAGATCAGGGGAAAGAGAAGTTAGAAATAGGAAACTCAAGATGTGAGCACCAGAAGCTATATTAATAATTCTGCAACCTTAAAGTGATTTTAGCTAGTGAAGAAGAGAGCTAAATGCTTTGTTCATTTTTCACCACTTTCCTTGTAGTCAAGGCTACCTGCTTTGCAAGCTTTGCTTATCAGGGATGTGTTGTAAATTCAGATATCACTTAGCACAGGAATAAATTGTGAGTAACTACAGTGAAAACAGTGGCATGTTTCAGAAGCTAAATTCCATTTCAAGAGGGAAACAAAACATAACTACTGTCGTATAAGTGTACTTTCCCCACATATGATTGTGACAAAATAGATTCAAAGAAGAATGAGGAATGGCTACTTGGATTGGAATATATTTTCTTTTTCTCTCATCCTATTTCTTTAGGTGGGTTTATGGACCAGAGAAATTTATTTAGGAAAAGGAAAGGCCAGAAAGGATACTACCAGTGGAAAATTCAGAAGTAGCAGGAGTCCCAATAGGAGCCTGAAGGATCCGTGGTACAGTTGTCTCCCTTTGAGATTTTCTCTCCTGTTTAGGCCACAATAGACACTTTTAGGAGATCATGTCAGGGAATCAATAAATCATAACTGGGATCTTGAAATGTTCCTTGGCTTTGGGACATATGCCAAAGTGCTAGGCAGTTTGCAGCAACCAGCAAATATTTTTTTTTTTCTTCCTGACTACAATCTAGAAAAGCAGTGAGTCTGGGTCCTCTTTGGCATTTCATTAAATTAAGGCAGAATTAAATATAAGAGGAAAGGCAAATGTGCTTGTTGCTTGATCTAAAATAAATGAAAAGTATTTTACTGATGGCTGTGCTTTGATATTTCCTGTTCAGGTTTTCATATCAAAGATGGGAGTGAGGAATACTCATGGACAATGTAGTTCATTTGAAACGATCAAAGCTATTAAACTTTTACAGAAACATTCACATCTAAATGTCATCTAAATGTGGAAATCAATTAATTTATCGAGCAACACAAACTGTCTATTTGGCAACATTTAAGTAGGTTAAAAAAGGATCCAATAATATGTGAGTTAGCACCTCCTGACATGTAAAAGAAACATCGGAGGCAAAGGTAACACTGAAAGCATAATTCATTCAAACAGCAAAGTTCTCCAAAAAGCCAAAGTATTTAAATGTCACTGTTTAAATGTAATTTTTCTGACAGTTGATGGCTTTAGAAGGGTTGCTATATTGTGTATAATATTACAAGTAATTGCCAACAAACATATGGTTATTTTTATTTAACAAGCCAGATGTTATAAACTAAACATATTGGTTAAGGTTAAGCAGAAACTGGCTTGCTGTTAAAACATATTGGATTTGCAGTAAATTAACCTTAAGCATATTTATGCTAGAATTTGACTCATGCATTTTTGTTGTTGGAAT
The DNA here is from genome assembly GCA_029375565.1 of Gekko gecko. Classification (NCBI taxonomy): domain Eukaryota; kingdom Metazoa; phylum Chordata; class Lepidosauria; order Squamata; family Gekkonidae; genus Gekko; species Gekko gecko. The sequence continues at coordinate 146,451,469 of JAPDNY010000003.1, read as the reverse complement.
GGTGCCTGCTTAAATATTCAAATTATTCTAAAGATGAGTAAGGAAATCCTTTGCTAGAAGACAAGAAATGTACTTGCTGTTAATGAAAAATGTGGAATAGCTAATTAAACAACAGATCCAAGTAAAGAAAACTTATTTAGATACGACACTAAAAAGCATAATGCAGGTTTGAGAAAATTAATTTATCTGAAATTTATGTTAAAGTGAATGCCATTGTGGTAATATTACTTCTTTCAGAGCATTTTATAAATGAGCTTCATGTGAAATCCTAGACAAAGCAATGAATTCAGTGAGCCTTCAGCTATGAACCTACATGAGTATACAATGCTTAATTCTGTTGCAAGTGCTCCTAAAGCATGTCTAGCATTTCTTTAATCTTGCATGGATTCAGGATTGTAACAAAGTTTGCAACTCTAGAAACAATTTCAGCCTGCAAAACTTTAAAAATCCAAGTGGTACAAGCACAGTGTAATTTGTGAAACCCAGACCATTTTTACATAAATTATCTGCCTGGATTCAATTATGGAGGGGTATTTTCCCTGCCTTCTCAACAACACCATGGTTCACTCATGCCCCTCCTGGAGTTTCTCTGTCTTTTCTCTGATCTTTCCCAAGCGTGGTTTGCTCCAAATTTAATCACAATAAAATCAAGATAGCTGCTGTGTGGGTGGGAGAATTCACATTTTCCTGCCAACATGGCAGCCATTTTCCCTAACCCTATCCCTATGGTGGTCATTTCCTCTGCCTGCCTCTGGAGCTGCCTTTTTATATTCTTAGTCAGCATTGGAATATCATTATATCACTATAACATTATACCAGTATATGTACCAGGTTCTCTGCATTCCCAGTTTTCATTGTTTTGAAATAAGTCTCACGGTATGATCACACAAGCAGTTCAGCCTGACATAGCCACCCCCTCCCCTCCAGATCAAATTGTCATGATCAAATGTGCACATCTGGCTCCCATGCCCCAGTCCCACATGGATTAAATAGCCACCAGCCAATTCCAGTGGCTACCTCAATGAGGCTCTTCCATGGCAAGTTTACGGGTGTCTGATTGCCTGGGCGCACCATGGAAATGCATAAGCAGTGTGATTGTTCCTCTCTGTTTCTGGCACATCCCCTTTTTCCCCTCCAACCACACTCAGAGGTGCGCTTCAGTGCCCCCAATGGCTGCCTGTGGTGTTCCTGAGTGGAAGCACTGCGCACATGCAAAGCCCGGTGTTTGAGTGAGGAAGCATGGGAAAGTGCATTTCACCAATGTGAATGAATGACCATGGGCCTGAGGCACTATGATGCCAGTTTAGTGGCTAATGTGTGATCGATGCTAAGTGTCGCAAACTCAAGTGGCTTATTTAGAGCTGATATACTGCCGCAGCAAACTGTTTGTGTGATCACAGCTTCAGTCCAGTCCAGTCCATTCCATTTATCAACAGTCGCAGCAACAGGAAAACCACTCAAGCCTGGCCCCATGTGGAAACCACCTCAATATTTAACAGTAGAAACTGATGCAGTTACTCCAATAGTATTGCAATGTCATCCTCTTAAAACTACCTTTCTGATAGGACTGATATATATTTTCCACATTCTAAGCATGTTGTGGGTCTGTCTGCTGACACCTCCTCAGATAAGGAAGAGATGAAGGAAGCTGGCTCCAGCCCTCGGATTTTGCAGGAAGACCCCCCAGACAAAGTAGAGACTCCGTCAGGTTCAGAGGGCTCCCTTTGACTCTACTGGCAGCCAGTTTGGTGTAGTGGTTAAGTGTGTGGAGAACTGGATTCGATTCCTCACTCCTCCACTTGCAGCTGTTAGATGACCTTGGGCAAGCCATAGTTCTGACAAGGACAGTTCTTGTCAGAGCTCTCTCAGCCCCACCTACCTCACAGGGTGTCTGTTGTGGGAAGGAAAAGGAGTTTGTAAGCTGCTCTGAGACTCCAAGTGAAGGGTGGGATATAAATCCAATCTCCTCCTCCTCCTCCCCCTCCTTCTTCTTCCTCCTTGTCTCAGGCTGAAGTCAGCACACCATTCCCACAGCCCAGGATCCAAAGCTGAAGTAGAAGTACTGCAGCCTCCAGCCTCACCTCAGGGGTCACCAGAACCCTTGGAATGCTGGTGAAGGTGGGCCTAGAGGGAGTTGCAGGACTGGCACTGCATCATGAGGTTAGCAGCCCAGCATCAGTCAACCTCTGCCTGTGAGCTTGAGTCACCACAGGATCAGGGCTGACAGTTACATAGGTGGCTCAGTCATTGAGGAGCTGCACCTGTCCCTGGATGACTCAGCAGGTTGATGAGCTGCACCTGTTCCTGAATGACTCAGGAGGGTTTTCCTGATAAAAGCAGCCAGAAAAGGGGGAGCCAGCATGGAAGCAGCTTGTCAAAAATCCCTGTGTTCCTGCTGGTGGTCTGCGCCTTGTTCTGGACTGCAGTGTACTCTTCAGTTTTGCCCTTCTGGTTTGACCTGTGCTTTGACTCTGATCTGTGTTTGTATCTTCTCTCCTCCTTCATAATTTTTTTTTAAATGAAGATCATATGGAGCAGAAGTCCACCAGTGGCTATTAGCCACAGGGTATAGATGGGAACTCTCAGTCTGGGGCAAGTGATGCACTCTATTCTTGGTGCTGGAGGGGGCAGCAGTGGGAGGGCTTCTGGTGCCCTGGCCCCACTGCTGGACCTGCTGATGGTACCTGGTATATTTTGGCCGCTGTGTGACAGAGTGTTGGACTAGATGGGCCATTGGCCTGATCCAACATTGGCTTCTCTTATGTTCTTATGTTCTTATTGTCCTGTTTCTTACAGAAAGGAGGACAATCTATTTCAATGATATTTACCAGTAAATTAGTCTATGATTGTAAATTAAGACTGGAATCCAAAACTGATTATAGAACAACTTGTTATGAAATGTCACTGTGGAAATTAGAGGAGTCTTGGCTAGTTGTTAGGAATGGGGAGATGGGACATCATTTAAAAAGTGAAAACAAATAGAAATAAGATTCTTGTCAGTGCGCCATGCCCTCAGTCAATATTTATAATCCCTTTAGATTTATATGTTTATTTTAAATTTCATCTTTCTTGATGTACTATCCTCTACCTACTTCTTTGGCCTGCAGGAACATTCCCAGTTCAATTCACTGCTTTATCATAACAAAACTTATTTCAAGGTACATTAGGCTGCTCCTGCCAGGATAAGCAGGACTGAAATACAATAGGTTTGTATCAGAAAGTAGAAAAAGCTTTCTTCACAAGGAGCTTCACAGATTGAGATTGCCTGAAATTGCTACCAAGGTTAAATGTGAACACACTCCTCCAGGAAGTTTTTCTGCTCATTCAAGTCAAAGGTAGGTGGGTGGGACAAGCAAAACATTCTAATATGTTGTCCTTGATATTAGATCTGAAGCAAATTCATTCCCTCTCCAAATGTCCTCACAAGTCTCCAAGCCAAATCTTGATAATGTTTTCTAGATGTACAAATATGTGGCAAATATCTGTTCTTCAGCGTCTACACATGTCACTCCAAGATTTTGCAAGCAACAGTTCTCAGAGTGTAACAGGATCTGGCATATAGACATCACTATTAATAACACTGGACAATTGACATGCAGTAAGTATTGGACTAATGAAATACTGCAAGATTTAGTTTCAGCTTTAAATAATGTTTTTTCTTAACTTTCCTGCAGGTAGATTGTGAGATCAAAGGCAAAGTACTCATATTATTACAAATTGTTATTATAAAATAGATTATTAATTATTAATTCTGGAATGAACTTATTACTACAAGAGACTGATCATTATGTTGAAAATTTGATTCAGATTATAAAGCTCTACAATGGTGTACTTAACTCTCCCGTTGTAATCAATGAGGCTTATTTGAGTGAGTTTTTGACTGTACTGTCTGGTAGTATCTGTCTGAAGGTTTAGCTACGGGCACCCGCATGGCCCCACAGTATGCTAACATCTTTATGGATGACTTGGAAGAATGCTTCCCAAACTCCCACCCACTCATACCTCCCGTATATTTGTAATACAATGACATTTATATTGTCTGGACACATGGTAAAAAAACCCTGGACATATTCCACCAGGTGTTCAACAGCTTTCACCCAACATCAACCTGAGAATGAACCAATCTATGCAAGAAATATATTTTCTGCACACTACTGTGAAAATACACAATGGATGCATAGTCACTAACTTATACTGGAAATCTACTGACTGACAAACATACCTACATGCCTCCAACTACCATCCTAAATATACCAAGCAATCCATTATATACAGCCAGGCTCTATGCCACATCTATTCCAGTCCTACAGACAGAGATTCTCACCTCAGGGGTCTACAAGAATGCTTTTTGGTACTAAAGTACTCACCTGAGGAAGTCAAGAAACAGATTATCAAAGCCGGAACAGTACCCAGAGAAAACCTGTTGCAAGTCAGGCCCAAAAGGGACAATGACAGAACACCACTAGTGGAAAAATGCAGCTCTCAACTCAAAACAGTTCAATGCATTATCAGTGACTTACAACCTCTACTGGATGATGACAGTTCTTTTTTACAAGTACTAGGGGGAAACCTTTTCTTGCATATAGACAATGCTCCAATCTCAAATCATCCACAATAATATAACATCTAATTTGAACATGGGCACTGGTACCAGGACTTGCAATAAACCCAGATGCCAACTTTGCTGCCACATACACCCAGACAATACAATCACTGGCCCTAACAACATCAACTGCACCATTTCAGGCTTATTTACCTGTTCATCTTTTCAGGGGTCATTTCATAGAAAAAGAGGTGCAGTAGCTCATTTGCATAACTCATTTTCATATGCCACACCCCCTGACAAAGGACAAGGAACCCAGGCATGTTTAGAATGCCTTTCTTTCCTTTCCCCATCTGGGGAAGGGAAAGAAAAGCATTTAAATCCTCCCAGGCTGTGGGGGTGGAGCTCTGCAGGCCTTCCCTGGCCTGTCTACCTGGGTGGGCGGGCCAGGAAAGGTGGCGAGGGGCCCCACCCCTGGGCTTCTTACTGCTGGAGCACCGTTCCAGTGCTTTCTCGCAGGAAATGACTCCTGCATCTTTTAGCACTGTATATGCCATTAGATACCAACAATCCCCTTCAGTTCTTTACATATAGTAAACAGGTCAAATCCTACACCAAAGGATAAATGGACACAAATCTGACATCACGAATCACAAGCTGCCCCATAGTCAGGAATTCTTAAGGGGTGTGTGCACCAGGCACTAATTAAATTAAAGTTAAAAAATAAAATATTTTTAAATTAAATTAAATTCCTGGAGGATGCTGACGTTGCAGGCAAGTCAGAATGGTACTTCTCTGGGAGGGGGGGAGGCAGTGCCATGCAGCAGCAGCACATGCCCTAGGCTCCCTCCCACCCAAAGGAAAGGAGGTAATCACCCTTCGGGTCAGTGTGGCAGTGGCCCAAAGTGGTGTGGCTTAAGCAAGTTAGTTAAATTAAAAATTAAACAAAAAGGGGAAGATTGGGCTGGGATTTAGCAGATGTGATGGGGGAGCCACCAGCTGTGCCCCCCCCCTGTTGGCTACAGTCCTGATTACAAGACTGAGAAACCAGTAGAAGAATACTTCAACCTTCCAGGACATTCAGTGGGTGACCTCAAAGCAGCTGTTTATTCCAAAGGAACTTCAAGAACAAACTAGAAAGAGAAATTGCTGAGTTTCAAATTATCAGAACACTCAGAACAATGGAATTCCCAAGACAAAACAGGGATATTGGTTTCTTATCTCACTATATATGCTAACATAATTCAGCCCTTACATTTGTATTCTCACCAGTCCCCCAGAAGGGCCGTATGTCCTCTTTATTTTATTTTATTTCTTATTTGGAATAATAGATTAGAATAGTATGTTGTAATGTAATGAACAGTAGAATGTAATGTAATTTGGACTGGTAGATTGGAATTTATTTCTCTGGTCTGGAGACAGAGGGGATAACTCTACACAGCCAGTTGCCCCACTTCAAAGAAGATGATGCTGTAATGTCACCTCCATTCTTGAGAGGAGGAGGAGGAGATTGGATTTATCCTCTGCCCTTCACTACCCAAAGTAGGGTTGCCAAGTACCTACAGTATTTCAGCAGGGGACACACAGTCCCCGGCCAGAACATTCCTCCAGGCAGCACCCGCACCACATGATGCCATCACCAGGAAGTGATGCCAGGCGACACTCTGGCAATGGGGCTGGAAACTCGATGGTATCATCAAGTTTCCAGCCCCATTGCCAGAGCATCGCCGGCGTCACTTCCTGGCGACGGCATCATGCACCGCATCTTTCCTTCCCCCAGGGATGGTCCTGCCAGGACATATCCGTCTCCCACTGAATTAAGATATGTTCTTGGCAAGCCTGACTCAAAGGCGTTTCAGAGCGGTTTACAAACTCCTTTCCCTTCCCCTCCCCACAACAGACACCCTGTGTGGTAGTTGGGGCTGTGAGAGCTCTGACAGAAACTGCTCTTTTTCAAGAACAGCTGTGCCAGAACTATGGCTTGCCCAAGGTCATCCAGCAGGTGCAAGTGAAGGAGTGGGGAATCAAATCCAGTTCTCCCAGATTAGAGTCCACGCACTTAACCGCTACACCAAACTGGCTGGATAGAACATAATGGCAGGATCTCAGTTAATTACTCTCAGCATCCCATAGTTAAGATTTCATCTGCCCATCAATCCCCAATTCTGACATATTTATTTCTTTCACTATGTTTCCCCCCAGAATTAAACCCAAACAAATGTTCACCATATAAACTAGTCTTGTTATTCCTGTTTGGTTCTTGAATCTGTTAAACATCTTCATTATGTTGCATGCTGATTTACTGCTCACCCTCTACCTGACTTCCATTTCATTGCATCTGAAGAAGCGTGTATACACACAAAAGCTTATATCTTGAATAAAACTTTGTTGGTCTTAAAGGTGCCACTGGACTCAAACTTTATTCTGAAGGTATCAGTGTTAAAACAAGCCATAAAACAACAACCTTCAAACCATGTTTTGAGGCATTTTCCCACTATTTTTTGTCAAAATTCAAGGAAAAGTGCCAGGAGAATTTTTTTCCTTTTAGGACACTGTCACCTGTACAGTTGTCTCCAAAGTACTGTCAGTTACCACTTACAGTTTGCTTTTTGTAAACAAAAACAAGCAAACAAAACATTCCTGGAAAAAACAACCCCAGAAATCTATTCATTTTGCTATTGGGGGTCATTTTTTTCATTGCAGCTCATGTGACCACTTGGGGTTAAAAAAAACTAAAAACAAACAAACAAAAAAACCCCTTCATATCTGTTTTAGTTTGCAATCTCTCTTTTAGTTGCTGGAATTCTCAGGAAACATAGAAATATTGCAAGAGAAGACACTGATAGTTTCATCAAGAAGGTAAGTTTTGATTTCTGATTGTTAAATATCCCCCCCCCCAACCCGGTATTCTCTCTGCCATTTGGCTTCTTGTAGAAATCTGCAGGGCATTTTTGTAGGTTGCCTGGCCAGTTGCTTCATGGAATACAGCAATGTCTTGTGTAGGCAGCTTTGTTATTGATCATCAGCTCCTCAGTCTCTCAGTCATCCGATTGCCTTCTCCAGACATTTGATAATGATTTCTACAGATTTACTTGATCCAGCTGTTAGGGAGAAATAAAAGTAGGTGTCATCCCTATATTGATGGCACTTTTTCCAAATATCATTTTTTTTCTCGTGATTTCATGTAGACTATAAATAGGGAACAAGAGAGACCCCTATAGAACTTCATATCATGAATAACACAAGTTCAGACATTAGCTCACCCTGTATCAGGCCCCTGAGATCAATCAAGTAAGAATTGAACCATCAGTGCACACTACCCCTCACTTCTAAGTTGACCAGTCTCTCTAGAAGGATATCATGCCCAATTGTGTTAAAAGCTGCTGAGATGTTCAGGAATCAACCCCCCCACCCAACTCTCTCTTAGAGAAGATGACCAAGGCTGTTTCCATCCCCAATACAGGATTGACTCTGAATTGAAATGAGTGTCAATAATCCATCTCCTCCAAGACTAAGTGAAGTGTTGGGATAGTTGAAGCAATCCCCTTATCTCAGAAAACTATTAACTAATTCCTAGACCTGTTTGGCCTCATCTTCTGAACAGATTGTAAAGTAAAGCTGGCAAACACAGAACATATACAACTTGTCCTCATTATTAGGCTACAGTCATCAGCACCATGTAGTAAGCATGCAGTTGTGTTATAACCTGTGTTTGGTCATGCATTTCTTCTACTTAATCTCAGGATGTTTGCTTACTCATTTCATTATCTCAAACTTTCAGTAAATCAAGGAGCACTACAGGATGCTGGTCTTGTATCTCTGATACTGCTGCATTTGGCACGTGTGCTCCTGAATGATGTGAAACCACAAATCAATTCAAATAGTTATTGCAGACTGAGTGCCTTAGTACTGCAGTCATACTTACAAAGTCTATCACTTATTGAAAATGTAGATTGCTTGTTGATCTACCCAATCATTCTCTTGTTTATTTGTTGTTAGATGGAAGTTCCCAGTTTTATATGTCATAAACTAAAATTTGAATAAACTTCTAGAAGGTAGCAGACTTTTAAAAATACCCAATCAGTGTGATAGGGTGAGTAGCAGGCCCACTCAAAAAGGATATGAGTTAAGCTCAGTTGCAGTAGCTTTTTAAAAGAAAATTGAAACTGCAATGAGTTTGATTCTCACATTGTATTTTGGAACTATGGTTGTGTCCAGACAGGCAGATTGCTGTGGCAGTATCCCACGGAGAAAAAAGCCACTGTAGTTAGGTGCACTTCACAGCATTCACACCAGTAGCCAGCCCGTGAGGGCCAGTTCATATGGCTACCACACCACCAGCATGGAGCCATGGCTAATGCGCCTCTCTGATTGGTTGGGTTGCTGAAAATGGCATACTGCCATGCTGGAAACAAGAGGGCCATTCACACGCCTCCTGCGCTTCTGTGGTGCACCCAGCCGATCAGACACCAGAAAAGCCACCATGGAAGCACCTCACCCAGGAAACCAGCGGATTTCCCCAGTAGCTTTTTAAGCTGATGGGAAGTCATTCTACCACAAGGTGGGTATGGATGGCTGTCGGGTGCCAGATGTGCGCATCTGATCATGCTGATTTGATCTGGATGGGAGGAGTGACTGTGTCGGGGCAAACTGCCTATGTGATCACAGCCTATATGTCAACATCTGGATATTTTGTAATTTATTGTCATGTATAAAGAATACACAGGAAACTTGTTTAAAAATTAACTTTATTATGGAGTGTAGTAGTAATTTTGTTGTGCAGTATAATAGTGCCGTATATCACATAAGTGTTATTTTTGGTAGTGTTAAGCAACCTGCCACCCTCTCCTGATTGACTGACCAGTTATCAGCTGAACCAATAGTGTCCCATGACTCATTTGAAGATAACAGGGCCAGGGCAAATTAATCCATGGCATTATTTGCTGTGAATGTCTCTTGAACCTACTGCACAGGGTTAGTCAGTCACTTAGGGGCCAGATAGGATTTTTCCCTCTGCTGACCAGATTGCCTGGAGTTAATGTGTTTTTATGTCACTTACTTTTCATCATGAGTCAAATGAAAGTAAGACATTTGTTGGAGAAATACTAAATAATGACAGTTGTTTGGGATGGTAGGTAAAATGGAGGTGTGGTCAGTATGTCTGGAAGCACTTGGAAGCATCCTTTTGAGGGCAAAGAAGACTTCCTCAGAACAACTTCTCAGCCCTACTGGAAAGAGCTGGGAGGTTGCATTTCAGATTGCTTCACCGATGCAGATTCAAAAAGGATGAGAAGGGGACAGTGACTTGGAAAGGCTTGCCTTAGTACATTGGATTTGGAGAGCCAGTGTGCTATAGTGGCTAGTGTCAGGTTAGGATCTGGAAGATCTAGGTTCACTGTGTGTCCTTGCACTATTCGTATTCTCTCAAGTCTATCTTGGTGGGGGATATTGTGAGGATAAAATTGAATATTGAAAATTATGAACCCCATCCTGAGATCTTTGGGGAGATAACTGGATAAAAATGTACCAGACAGATATGAAGAGACAGGAGCTATAATAGTAATTGTTTCTGGGTTGCTACCTGGTTGAGCTCATCTAAATATAGGACAAGGCAAGGAGACAACATGTCAATTGCCTGATCATAATTCACTAATGCCAGGATTGGGGATTAGGGATTTAGATGTTAGTTGGTATACTTCTCTTCCATTATCTGTCTTCTAAGTTAAATTGCCTGCTATTTAAATCAAAGATTGTACCTCATGTCCTTATTAGCTGTGGTATGTGTGTGTGATGAATATGTGCACCATGAAATGATGGATAAGGTCCCAAGAACCTGTTCCACTAATGGTGCCCTCTTTCCCCGCATGAGGAGTCTTCCCCTGTTGGTTATAAACGTTTAGTGGAAGCGGCTCCCTATTCCAGGCAAAGTCAACCCTGTTAGTGGAATAGATGCTTGAAATCCAACCCAGGGCCTTTCATGTTGTAAACATACCTTCTATTGCCTATTTCTAGCATTTATTATTGTTCTCTGTAAGAAAGGATCCACCCCATGTAGCTCATTATAAGCTCTGAGTTTGTTACCTTTTCAGAATATTTTGATTTAGTGCTTCTTCCATATTGAATTTTGTGTTGCCTTTCTGAAGTACTGAATTTTATTCAGCCAGACCTTGATCTTAGCTCTATTATACACTGAGGGGTGGGGGGAACCCTGCCTTAAGGGAAGCAGTTTTACTAGTCCAGAAAAACCTTTGCAGCCTGGATGTGGAGAGGTCATTAATGGCATAGGACATTGCTCCAGGGGATGTTAAGCAAGTCTTATTACATTTAGTAGGACTTAAACACAAAGTCAAGCTGTTTCCTCTCCAACCTACATCAGAAGACTTTAAAGACCTATATAAAAGAGCAGCCTCAGCAGCTTATGGCAAGTAACTAGCTGAGAGTTCTGAACAGAATGTTTTATGTGGACAAAATGAAATATATTTATTCCTGCCCATCCAGGGTCATTATCTCTCAGCTAAGGTCAAAAGGATGGTTTAAGGAGAAACTGTGATAATTTCCATGTTCACCTATCACCCTGTTTTCCACAGTAGCAGTTCAGCAAACAGATACGTTAAAAAATATAATAACCAGAGTTGTGTGATCACCCACCAGTTAAGGTGCATGATCTGCTCACAAATTGTAATCAGCAGAGCCCAAGTTAAATATTTTCTGTGTGCAAAGATATCAGCTGAATGTGCATGCACATAAAAACACAAGAAGAGCCATGCTGGATCAGACCAAAGGCTCATCAAATCCAGCATTCTGTTCACCCACTTACCAATCAGTGGCCTCCAGGAAGCCCACAAGAAGGATGACGGCAACAGCATTATCCCACCAGTGTTCCTCAGAAATTGATATAAAGATGCATACGGCTTCTGGTACTGGAGGGAGTAGATATCCATCATGGCTAGTAGCCATTGTGACTAGTAGCCACTGATAATGGCATTCTCCATGAATTTGTCCATTCCCTTTCTGAGCCTTCAAAGTTAGTAAAGGTAAAGGTTTCCCTTGCTCAAAAGCCAGTCAAACTTGACTCTAGGGGGCGGTGCTTATCTCCATTTCCAAGCTGAAGAGCCAGTGCTGTCCAAAGACTTCTCTGTGGTTATGCAGCTGGCATGACTAAACGCTGAGGCACATGGAACTCTGTTACCTTCCCACCAAAGCGGTACCTATTTATCTACTTGCAATTTCTTGCTTTTGAACTGCTAGGTCTGCAGCTCAGCATCTTAACCTCTGAGCCATCTCCAAATCCAGTAAGGTCTACAATTTAACTATGTGCTGTGTGAAGAAGTACTTCCATTTGACTGTCCTGAATCTCTCACCCTTCATCTTCACAGTCTAATACATTTTTTCCCTGCAGGTTCCTTCCACTTCCCACTTCCCTGGTTGCTGTTTGCCACATTCCTTAAGCCAAGGTCCCCAAACTTTTTAAGCCGGTGGGTACCTTTGGAATTCTGAGACAAGGTGGTGGGCACAACCCACAAAACTGCTGCTGCCAGAGGCAGAGCCACACACATACCCAGGGGAAGTCCAAGTCCAGGGGAGAAGAGGGGTGATTTTAAAAACACATTCAGAAAGAGGAGTGGGAGAAAGAATAATATAAATACTGTGGTGGCAGCTGCTTTCAAAGCAATTTTCCAGTCCAGAGTAGGCATCTCTAGACACATTTGCCTGAGTTGTTATTCACTAATGACACTGGCAGGCCAAATCTGGACCAATTCATTCATGCATGTTCCTAAGTGACCTCCTGGGAATTATAAAATATTTTGATAGGCCCTCCCATTTGTTTAATAAAGAGGGATTTGGAGTGTGTGCCTCTGTATTCTTGGTCCATCACACCCACATGACTTGGTGTTAACAAAGACAAGTGACAAAATAGCTCATGCACTGTAGATAATTTAAATAATAATGCATCTTAAATCTGCAGGACTAAAAAGAGAACAAATTGTAGGGGATCCATGTTTGAAATGTAAGCCAGTAATGACCCAGTGAGATACCTGGACAACTTGTTCCTTCACTGATGAGTTTCCATTTGCTAATTATTCAGGTGCAAAATTTACAAGTTGTAATGTATAAATTACAAATGTAGCTTCCTCACCAAGGTATGATCTGCTTGCGACCCTTCAACTTATGTAGTAACATATGGAGGATAGTCTATAGAAGCAGCTCCCATCTTGACATGCAGCTACTCAACATGGCATCCTAATCAGACCTTTAAGCAAAGCATGGAGACAATCCAAAGCATCAAGGCAATCCAATCAGTGCCTTGAATCAAGTGTCAATGAGTAGTTGGCTCATGGTCAGTTTGAACATTTGCATTAATGTTGAAGTCTGCATCATCTCTGCTATTAACCAACACTTAAAACTGGATCCAGTAATTAACAAGCAACCAGTGAAGTAAGTTGGAAGGATATATAAGATATGTTCAGGTTCAAATCCAATAAATAAATGAATAAATAAAATTATGGGATAGATCCTCAACCATCTCAAAAATTCCCAAGCAAAGTTCAAGATGAGCATAGATATCACTCTTTTATTATCACTTATAATTCTTTGTTGTGTGTATGTGTTGGCCAATTTTTTTTTTGTCTTCCTTTAAGGATCAAAATGTTCTACAATAACTTTGTAATAATATTACAGCCTTAGATTTTTGTTCCTGTTGACTCACTGCTACAGGATAATGATAATGATAAGTAACTAATTTTAGAAAGAAGATCAGGTAGTCTAGTATGTAATATACGTAGTTATACATATATAATATACATATAATATTTTAGTGACCAATTACCAGTGACATTATCTTTATTTACGAATTACCAATGACCAATTACATTAATTTTATCTATATAACCTCAGTATTGCATTTTCTTTTGAAACTTTTTTCTTGCTGAGATGTTATTCTGCCATGCAGAATTGTTGGTGAAAGAGAAATACCCAGCCTTCAAATCACTCACAGTCTGTATTTGCTGATAAAAAGAAAGTTTATCAAGTCATATTGATAAAGCTAAGATCTTTTATGTCACATATATGGCCACTTCCACACTTTCATTTTTGTCACTTGTTTGTCCCTATTGCTTTGCCCCCCCCCTTTTCTACATGTGTCCCCCCTCTGGGACTACTAGAGAGAGCAAAACACAATGGGCGGGGGGGGCTGAAGCAATAGGGACAAATAAATGACAAGAATGACAGTGCAGAACTGGGCTATTTTATCTGCTTTTTAAGAGAAGATGACATTGTAGATAAAGACAAGAGATTGTTTGCACACTTAGAACAGAACATATTAAGCGCCGTTATCTTCTAAAGGAAATCTAAACATCCAGTCTTCTAGTTTACCATAGGGAGAGAAATCAAACCGACAATGCATAATGACAAGCTGTTCACACTTCTGGAAAATATAAATATATTTTTTTTTTAAATCTCATATCACAGTTACATTGTAATTGTTTTAAAACTATACATAAATTTTAAACCAGATAGCTAAAAATGATGTTAAAAAGACTAAACAAAGAGCATACTAGTGTAAAAAAAAATGACTCTGAATTCCAGTTTTGGTGGACAGTACTCAGGGAGGTGTGAAGCATGGGTCACTGAAGGTGGGTAAAAATGATTCAAATGACTGGAAGCATAGAGGTTTATGCATTTGTAGCTGGTAGTCAATTTATATTATATGCTATTTTGTATTAATTTATATGACATGCTAATTTATATTTCATGCTATTTTTAAAGCTTGTCATCAGCTGTGAAGGCACATTTTAAGCAAGGTCTTCCTTTTGATCACTGTCAACTGTAGCCATATGTCAAGGAGTTTATCTGTTTCTGAGATTTTTAAAAGGTATGCATGATGGTTACATGACTTTTACTTTCCAGAAAAGAATTAAGTTGTTATATAAGGCACCATCGTCACTATCACCATAAGGTAACCTTATCTGGCTTCATTCAAATTTGTTGTGGGTCGTCATCGTATCGATAACCTCATAACTCCAAAAATATCTTTCTGCAATCCTAATAGAGATGTTAATTAAAATAAGCAAGCCTAAAATGTCCTTCTCAAAATGATCTTCCCATTGCTGATGAAAACTTTAATGAAAGAATGGAAGAAGAATGCATTAAATAACCTTTAAGAATAATAAAATCACTGAAGAAGTAGGACTTTGATGCAGTGTTTTAATTATGTGGAAGGTAACTCTACGATTCTCCACTTAACTTCCATTGCCGGTTGTTTGACAGAACTACCAGCAGCCTCTGGCCTTCACGTTTGCCATTTATTAGGTGGATCAAAATCCAGTCTAGCAAATATGAATTTTGGTTACAAAATATATGTTTTCAGTGCAAGGATAGCCTCTGAGATTACATTAAACCTGAGCTCCACCTAGCAACAACACCTGATTATTCCTAACTATGTACCAGGAAAATAGATACACTCTTTGCTGTTAGTCATGGTGTCCACAGTTCTTCCAATTTGCACACATCGTTTGCTTTAGATTATACTGAGTTAACATTGGCTTTTCCTGAAAAAGCATCATGTTTATTCCTTCTGCTTTTCATTGTCTTTGTGCAAGCTTCCCAAGGGGAGGAAATATGTCATGGTATAGCCTGATCTCATCAAGCTAAACAGGTTCAGTACTTGGATAGGAGACAACCAGAGAAAGATGATGGCAAACAACTTCCACTTGACACTTACCCTGACAGCTCGTTGCTAGATTCACCGTAAGTCAGTTGCATGTATGTAAGCTTCCCAAGAGTGATTATTTTGTAACCACAAAACAGGAGGTGGACATTTCTTTGGGTTTACTTGTATTTATTTGTATTAATTCTTCCACTTAAATTGTTCAAGTGCATCCAGTCAGGTAGATTGGGTGGCAGAACATACTTTCAGCTCCTATTGCTAACCAGACATCAGGGGACATTTGGTGAGACCTCAGGTCCTCAGGAAGGCCTGCCCTCTGCCTCTTCCACAAGCTTAAGGTGATGGACCAGTGGTGACATGGCTACTACTAGAAGCAATATTGCTGAAACAGTACCACCATCACCTGCCCACTCACTGACTCACCCACCTCTTTTTTTTTAGGGCAAAGGTGGAAGAATGTTATAGGCATTAGGCTCCAGAAGCTGTAGCTTGCTACCATAACTCTTTCTTCTCTATGTTCCCCAGAGTGGGAGAAAAAGATGATATATGCCATGAGCAATCATGTACATGTGCAGGTAGACATTAGGGAGAAGGAGCTACATGCTGCTGCCAGTGTGTGCATGTTCAGCAACCAAGATGGGATGGGGTAGGGGAATAGAGCTGAATGTGCTCCAGAGAAACCAGTTCCTGAGGAAAAATGGTAGAACTTCTTTAAAATGTATTATTTCCACTGTACAACTTGATAGGGATCAGTTTGAGCTAAAGGGAGATTTTCAAACTTTAATTATCCAGGGGTTATATAGTGGTTGTATTCTCTGTTAACATGCTTTATTTGGCAACAAGTTTTTGTTTTAGGCCTACCAGGCAGGAGACAATCAAATTAAGAGTTTCATCTCAGTTCAAGATGCTACAGCAGCAAACAGCACTAGTTGTGGATTGGGAAAAAGCAACTGTTTTATTATTGTACTTTACTTAATACTTCCCATTTATATGACTATAGATGTCTTTATATTGCCTCTTATTTTCTTTGCTGTAAATAATTAAGAATACCCATGCAGGGTACACGTTAGCAGAGATTAGATGTTCATTTTCCCACCACCCTACTTGGGACACTGGCATCTGGGTGAGTGTGCCCACTGGATTCCCTAACCCTAGAACTGACTCTGTAGATGTGATGCGAAGTGATGTGAAGATACTAGTTTGTTAGAAGACTGTTACTCTTAAGAGCTTGATTATTGATTAGCAAATGGTTATAGAATTTTATTTTGTGTAATGACAAGTAAATAAATCTCAGATACACTGAAGGTAGTTGGATGCTCTGAAAAAATAATAAAATGCTTCCCCCACCACCACTCACACTTTATTTCAATTTCTCTGTTGTATGGTGCATCAAGGTATCTGTTTTGAAGGGGGCCTTGATGCCATGGCAGATGATCAACCCACTTATACAGCATGCTAGATGCCTGCAAGCCAAGCCACTAATGGTGGCAATTTCCAAAGGTGATCACTACTGCATCAAATATCCAGGAGGAAGAAACCATTCAAGTAATGGAAATCAATGTTCTTCACTGCTGACACTCAACTCTTTTTGTTAAAGCTACCATTTTAATGGAAAATGTTGCAATTGCTAGGGGAATAATAATGTTAAAATTGCAAGAGGAAAGGTTTGAAAGCATCCTCAAACAATACTTAGAGCATTTTTTTCCCCCTTAACACAGCAAGATGAGGATGTGTGATTATTCCATTTTGGGTATGTGTGTTTCTTTAAATGTTTAGTGTGACTGCAGTAATGTAAGGAGAGTGATAGAGGATGACAAGTGTGATGTGATTGGCTGATGACTGAGAGTGTGGGAGGAGAGATGTCTATGAGGTGATTCAGTGTTCATGAAGAGACGAGTGTGGAGAGTTTGTGTGAAAGTCTGTATAACAGAGGAAGTATATAGCCTGTGTGGCTATGAGCAAGAAAGTTTAGTCTGTGTGGCTATGAGCAAGGGAGTTCAGCCTGTGTGGCTATATATATATATGAGAGAGAGATAAGCCTGTCAGACTTGAGTTTTGGTGTTTGTGTGTCAGTTATATTTTCTTTCTTCAACAACAGTTTAAAAATACCCAGAAACCTATTTTGTTCTTTTATAAAAAAATCATTATTTGTTTAAACTTATCCCAGAAATCAGAACAGTCCTTCCTCAGGGCCACATAGTCCTCTGAAGCGCCCAGACACTGGGTCATTCTACCAAAATAGAGAGAGTTGGAATTTTTAATTCCTGGTGGCAGCAGAAATCTACTAAATTCATGTACACAAAGTATGGTTTAAAGGAGGAACAGTCTCCCCAATAAGCGAGGATGCCACAGCATGCATCACATGCATAGTTAGCTGACATGACCCTAGTGGTGCATGAGACCAGTACAGAAGACCTGTCCACACACTGAGTGACTGAGCAGGAAAAGAGAGGGGGCACGAGAACACGGACCCCGCCACCCACCTCTGTGTGATTTCTGAGTCATCTGCACTGTGCAAATGCTCAGAGGAAGTGTCTGCACATACACTCACTCCTAGGATTGTGAACCTGTAGATGGGGCCTGAGATTCTCTTAGAATTACAACTGATCTTCAGATTATAGAGATTAGTTCCCTGGAGAAAATGGCACCTTTGGAAGGTGAACAATATGGCATCACATCCCTGCTGAGCTTTCTCCCTTCTCCATACTCTACCCTCCCCTAGCTCTGCTCCCTAATCTCCAGGAATTTTCATCCCATATCTGTCAACTCTTCTCCTTTCCCATGAATAGTAACTCCACTCTTTTTTTAGTGTTGTTGATCCTGGGGGAAGAAGTGTATGCATGGGCACTTATTTTGCATGTTCACACAATGCAGATGAGTCAGTGACTGCACAGGGGGCAGGGCCAATGTGTTCATGCCCACTCTTCCTCCCTGTGTGGTCAGTCAATGCACAGGCAGCACAGGACTCTGGAAATAAGGCCTATTGATATCAATAATGCTTGTTAAAAGTATCATAGATTGGATCAGGGTTTTAGGCTTGATTTGATTTTAAACCACTTACTGGAAATTCTGCCCTGTGCCCCTTTGAGAGATGCCATATGGATGACCTACCCCACCCACTAGACCCTTAAGTTCCAAGAAGCCCAGTCATGTTTTGACTAGGGGATGTATGAAATGAGAATTATGAAACAATAAGAAGCAAGAAATATTTCAGATTCATGCAACTACATTAAGATCTCTGTGGTCCTGCAATTCTTAATATCTGAACTACAAAAAGACCCTAGAATTACTCAGGAAATTCATTTCTGAAAGGAGATGTTACAGAAAGGAAAACATAAGGCTTGTGTGTCATTATCAATTTGTCTTGCATAAAGCTAAACAGAGGAAAATAATGGATGAAACAACTCTGACATCAGCAAGCATGCTAGTCAACCTCTATCATTAATATTTTTTTCTTATCTACTGAATAGGAAAGAAAATAATTTATGGGAAATCAATAAAGCTTAATTGTCATATATAGTAGGTGTATAATGGTACCTCTTAAGGATAATACTATTTACGAGAATTCCAGCTATCACAAAATAATTACTTGTGTGTGGGGGGGATTCTATTGGCTTGTTAGCTGTTGGACAGAAGTCTGTTTGAGCAGTCTCAGCTTTGTCTGTTTAGTATCTCTCTTTAACTTTGATACCCTGTTTCAGTAACAAGGATTAACTGCCAGGACATGAAACCCTGTTTCTCATGTAGCACTCTTTCCTCCCTCTTGAACCTTCCTAGGTTAGTGTATTAACATTTTGACTTCATTTACAAATTGTGTTGCAAGAATTTGATCACTGTTGCTTCACGCATACCCCAAGTTTGACTTTGTTCCCCTCAAGATCATGACACACAGCAAGAACTCGGGGCGGGGCGGGGTGGGGGGAGGCTTCCTTGCCAATTATTGAGTTGGTGCTCACTCAGCCTAGCCACAGTCGGTGTTGAGTCATGCCTTATTAACATCAGGAACAAAGACCCTGATTCATAAAACTTATGATTCACAGAGCTCTGCCACTTCATTGGTACAGTGTCTCATGCCTGCTTCTGAATCAAATCTTTTTCATATTCTCTCTTAAATCCTCTCCTCTTAATAAGCAACTTCACTGAGCCTTATCCCACCACTTATCTGAGCTCAGAATCACCATGTGTGCTGTGTGATTCATAAATATCTTTTTCGTTTCCTGTTGATTATGCCATGAGCACCAAAACTGCACAGTAATCTCAAATGTGTTAAGTATTTTCAAATGTGTCTGCTTTCTTTAAATAACTATTTTGTTTTTGGAATGAGGTTTTCAAAGCCCAGGCGGGGAAAAATACCTTGGGCTTCATATACTGAGAGAGATGTCACACTACCTTCTATTTTAGAAAACTGGTTTCTTTGGAGGGGGGCTTGCTTGCATAAAAATGATTTATTTATCTACACAAAGATTTCCTGATATCCTATACTATGCATTTAAAACCACTTCCATTCTGAATTGTAGGGTTGGTTTATATATTTATATATTAGTTTAGCTGATTTCTTCCAATTTCATGGTAAACCTGCTATACCAGCCTTGAGATCCAGGGCACTTTATGTATGCTATTTATAGGCCCTGGCCACACAGGTGGGTGGGATAATCCGCAGGGGACGAGAGGCTTTTATCGGCGAGCAAAAAGAAGTGCGGTAGCAGGATCTCACATCCCCCGTGGCTCCATCTGCAGGCCTCCAGCATCTGATCAGACCAGCGAGGCAACGCAGCAGGACCGGCGAGGCAACGTAGTAAGAACACATTTGTGTGCATGCGCTCGACGCTGACGGCTACTGGAAGCGATGGGCTACCAGCGTGTCTCCTATCAGATGCCCGCCAGTGCCACACATTTAACAGAAGATAGTACTGGTTAGCAGGTAGTTTTTTACTCCGCTTTTTCCGTGGGAAGCTGTGCGTTGGCCACGGGAGTACTACATCTCCCAGATGTGCTGTGTGATCGCACCAGGAAACTCCATGGGGCTACCATGTCTTCGGCGGGGCAAATGCTCCATGTGACCAGAGCCATAGTTTACCTTTCTTACTGGGACTCAAGGCAGATTACACAGAGTGAGTCTATACAATGAACAGGATGGGACATTCAACAAAGAATGAAATACTTTGCAAGAATGAAAACTTTGCAAAAGTATCACAACTGATTGTTTGGTCCTGATACAATGAAGGCTCAGTTTTAAGAATCACCAGATAGTAACAGAGAAGTATGGAGAATATGGAGGTTAGATAGGCTATGAGCTTCCTTACCACATGCTGGCCTTCTTTAATACATCCTAACTCCCATATCTGCCAGCTCTCAACTGCACTGAAATATTGCATTCCTCAGACACCCTATTATTGGTAAAAATTGTCAGAACAGTAATAAACTACCCAAAAAGTCAACAATTAACATGCTAGTGACTACACAGAACTGTTACAATGGCCCAGGGTACAGTTATGGTGTGCTGATATCAGTGTTGTTTAACAAGTGTAGTTCTATGTCAGTAACTACTATATAAGTAGTAATACTCTCTCTTTCCAGTAGTGGCAAACCTTCTTCTACTCGTGTGCCCCAGCTGTGCACCCCAGGTGAAGAGCCTCCAGAAAGAGCTTGTTACTGTTAGTTATTGCACAGAGGTGCACCCACAATCAGATACCAGAGTACATGGTGTACATGCAAACTGTCAAAGAAACAATATGGGTAAAAGGGCTAAGAAAGATCTTTGCTTAAGACCTTAAAGAGCTATTAACAGTTAGCTTGGTGAGTAGTGTGTTAAGGTACCAACTGAGTTTTCATAGGGTTGCCAGCCCTTGATTGGCAGTTCCGAAGAGCTTGGGGTTTGGAAGACTGTACACTGGTATCACTGTTGCAATGACATCACTTCTGGTTGTATACCAAAGTGGTTTTGGGATTTCTACAGACATCATGTGACTAGAGTTTTCCCCTGAGTTTTGCTCCTATGGCTCCAACATGCAGCGGTGGGAGCCCAGAGCATTGGCATGGGAGGTTGTAACTTGTCACCCCTAATGTACCTTTTCACATTGTCGCTGTATGGCTGCCCCGTATGTTTATTTGTGAGCACTTTAATTACTACTACTGCCATATTTTTTCAGACAGTTTGTAGATTTTTAAATGGCTATCTGTTGACCTCTTAGGAAACAGCAGGTCTTCTTTAATTCAATTTGCAATTGGATCCTGATTAAGCTGCAATAATATTTATGGCAACTGAAGCATAACAGCTGAGTGTTATTACTGCTCTCAAGGCTTCCTTAAAGAAAGTTTAGCAAGACATATAGCCTACCCTGAGACACATTCACTGCTCTGGACAGGAATCAAGAATATCCCAGTGGAAATAAACACAGCATTATAATACAAAGTTTATTGCTCTGTGTGATAGGTTTGCTCCTCTTAAATTCCATGCAGCAGGAGAACAAAATCTCTCTGGCTATCTTGAGATCCCTTAACATTTAATTAGAAATTGGTATTCATTGAGGAGGAATGCCAGACACGGAGAGTTATATGAAAATCTGGGGAACTTAAAGCTATGGCCAGTATAAATATTTCTCTCGAATGTATTATTGAAGCCTCAGATAATTACATCTAAGTCCTAAGAGAAGGAAATATTGAAAGTCCTTGAAGAGCTTGGCTCACACCCCCTTTAAAAGACCTATAACCCATCTGACTCTTGGTAGCAATGTACTTCTAATAAAGGCAGATAATTAAAATCACTTTTTTCCTCCAGGAATTAGAAAGTGAAAACAAAAGATAGCACAATATCTTTGTAGTTTTCCATTTATTTCTCCTCTTTGAAAGAATATTGAGCAAATGGGAAACATCACATTGAAACCCAATAGGTTACACATACCAATACTTGAAGCAGAGTTATTTGAACTTCATTACATTTTTGCAAAATTTGAAAAGCACTTAGGGAATGTGATTTATGTATCAGTTCCCACCAATACTACTTTTATGTACTATACCATAGTAATGTGAAATTTAGAAGAAAATCTGCTAAAGCAAGAGTTTGTTTTGATATGTATTCTTTCCCCCTGCCCCATGCTGAAGTCACAGGACTGGACAGATGAGATTAAAAATAAACATAACCTCCCATTAAAAATTAGGCCTAACCTTAAAGCTAAAAGCCAGTACTAAAACTAGAGATACCCGGAGACTGAAGACATGAGAGGAAGGAAAACCTAGATTGTGTTATCTTAATGAATTTGCCACAGTATATTGTGGTACATCTATCAAACCAAAAACAATGCAAGAGAAGATTGGGTCCAAAGATGCATACATTCTAATTTGATTCTAATTTTATATTGACACTGTCAAAATGGTATTCCTCTTTTACATTTTTTGTTCCTTCCCTTGAGAATCTTGTATTTGTATGCCTGAGAGTAGAGCTTTCATTTATGTGATTTCAGTGACATAATTCAGTGACATTTCAGTGATAAACCAAAAAGTCTCCAGGTCCTAATAGCATACACCTGAGAGTTCTTAAGGAACTCAGATGTGAGACAGTTGATCTACTAACGCCTATCATTAAATACAGCTGCTGTACCAGGAGACTGGAGGCTAGCAAACGTTACACTAATTTTTAAAAAGGGATCCAGAAGGGAACCAGGAAATTATGGGCCAGTCAGTCTAATATCTGTCCCAAGCAAATTAGTAGGAACCATAATCAAAGATAAAATTGTTAGGCATATAGAGGGACAAAGGCTGAATCTGCATCTGCTGTGTAAAGTAGTTTCAGTTTGCTGCAGCAGTGTTGTACTCTGTTCCCCTTTCCCTCCCATTCTAGCTTGGAATAAAGGCTGGCTATCTGCATCAGTCCTCAACATGACAACCACAGGGGTGCAGGAGGGAGAGCATGAATGAGAGGGAGGAGGCCTCCTGGGGTGCCAGCAGGGCACTATGCTGTGGGGAGGAAACGGCACCCACGAATCCCCTGCAGAAAGCAAAGGGGGTGACCTGGCAGGGGGGCAGAGGGGGACTGGAAAGTAAACGAGCTGGGCGTGCTTCTAACGCACCAGCAAAAAAAAAATATGGGGGAGTTCATCAGAAGAACTCTGGGGGATTAGTCCCA
This sequence comes from Gekko gecko, assembly GCA_029375565.1. NCBI lineage: Eukaryota > Metazoa > Chordata > Lepidosauria > Squamata > Gekkonidae > Gekko > Gekko gecko. The sequence continues at coordinate 146,428,138 of JAPDNY010000003.1, read as the reverse complement.
CACCGGGTGGCTGGCACTCTTGTCTCTCTGATGGTGGTCGCCACCCCTGTGGCATGGGTAGGCATGACAGGGGCCTACCTAGCGGGTCTGCTGTGCCCACATTCTCCACCACTTTGTCATGCCCTACTTTCTTCACTGGGCTACTGCCCCCTGTGGCCATGGCACTCCAGCTCCTGGCACTCCATGCCCCAGCAGCTGAGGGGTACAAAAGGGGGGTCTCAGAAGGAGTCTCAGAAAGGCAGTGGACAAGGTTGGCATCACTTCAGAGGTCCCTCTGCCAGCTGTGGCATTGGCACGTGCTCAGATGAGCCTATGGGGGGTGTCTACTGTGCTCTCTCTCTCACTCCCCTCATCTTGCCCTGGCCTCTGGCCTCGCTACTCCTCCCCACCTCCTCCACCTTTTATTTCCTCCCTGCTCCCTGCACTGACCCTCTTCCCCTGGCCTCGCCCCCCTCCTTAAGCTGGGACATGCTTCCAACATCCTGGGCAGGGTTGGGCCCAGTCTGGCAGACTCCGGGGCCAGCGGCAGTACTACCCAATGCCCCGTTGCCTATGCCAGGAGGTACAACACCTGCCTGGACTTCTCTGGCCGTTCCCTCTCCCACCACATAGGGGTGTGTGCTCTGGCTGGCATCTCTCTTCAGTCCCTGGACTTGGAGCTGCACCCATCTGAGTGGGGCCCTCTCCATCGCAGTGGCAGCTTCCACAACCCTCTGCTCTCCTTCCCTTTGCTATGGTGTCTTGGGTGATGAAGGCCTCGGCAACGGTGTGCTCTGGCTCCCAGCAGGTGAGTGGGATGTCTCGGGGAGCTTGGGGGTGTGGTGGCCATGTCCCGGGACCACGGGACTGGGACAATAGTATCATGGAGGGGGAAGGGAGATTCACAGCAAATGATACTGTGGGTTGATTTGCCCCAAGCCCCAACTTGCTTCAGATGAGCATGAGGCTACATTAGGTGCAGAGAAAACAGAACTGCCAATTGGATAAGGTTAGATGATCCTTTTGCTCTGCTGCTTCCTCTCAACTTCAGCCTTGTTGTGGCTGACCCACTCCTCCTCCCTGGGGACAGCACAAGATCAGCTGGTCACTATATAGGGCTGAGCCAGAGTTTTTTTGGGGTTCCTGGAAATTGGCTATATTGGGAGCCTCTTTTTCACCTTCTCTGTACTGTTTTTGTGGGTTGAGTTTCTTCTCATTAAATAGGCCTAGTTGTAATAACTGGTTAGGCCACAACTAGTTGGCAAGGATAGGGTGGGTTGCCCTGGATAGGTTGAGCTAATCAGAAAGCACCCTATGCCATCTGCATGATGGAGGGCTGTTAGCCCCGACGCCATTATGGGGCTTTGCTATGGACTGTTTGCTGTTGCCACATGGCCTGTGTGCTTGTTAGACTGTAAAATGGATGCCAAGGGAGAAGCCCAGAAGGAAGGAAAAAGCTGTCTTTTTACTCTGAGGGACTCCATTGCATACCTGCAGCATGTCACATACACAGATTAAGGGCCATACAGCAGACAAAGGACTTGTCGTCTGCCAGTCGCCTGCATGATGGGATTAAGTACCTTCCCCACCCCAGACAGACATATGAGTCATACACAACACAATGGAAGAATCATCATCCTGCTAGCCCACCTCCTCTGCCCAGCCCTCAGGTATCCAACGGACAGTGTAACCAATAAAATCTGAAATTGTCACTGACATAGCCAGCTGGGTGGGTCAGTAGGTGTAAACCGCCTGGCCTTCCCCGCCCAGCACCCAAGACGCTATAAAAACGCGATCTCTGGGTCAGCCCGGGGGGTCTTTCTTTAAAAAGAGAACAGTCGGCTCTCTTGCTGCCCTCCTCCTAAACCAACGCTCTCAAACCACGACCTCTGTCTGTCTGCTTTTACCCTCTTAAGTCCCCATCCTGTACCCGAACCCTTGCCTCGCTTCGTTCCAGTCGGCCGCTGGAATTATACACGTGTGTGTTAGCTGGTCTAGACCACGTGTCCCTTCTTTCATACTTTCTACCCTTCCTGACCCCACTTGCTGGAAGTCTTTAGGAGCCGCGCCTTGGAGGTAAATATCGCCCTCAACGAACCAACGTATACCTGCTCATGCAACTGTGCTTAATCTATCTGTATTTCCTAGATCTTGAGATGAATGTGTGTGTGAATTGTATCTGTTGATTGAAACTGTTATTAAGTAAACAAAACATTATTCTGAGTCTTGCCTCTCGCTTCTTCACTGGGAAGGTCCCGTGGCAGCCCATTCCTCGTAAACATAGACCAAAAGATCCCAAGGTTGCTTGTGGCGAAGTGCTTAACCCCTAGAAAGCATTTCGCCCAACAGGGCATGTCCGGAACAGATCATGCCTTGTGGCTGGTTGAGCCGGGAAGGAGCACCCCTGGTGCTAAGTGGCACCTTTTGAAACTGATAGTAGCCTTGCAGCACGTTTATTTTATTTTATTTTATTTATACCAAGCCCTCCCTGTTGAGTCTAGCTTAGGGCAGCCTACATAAAATTTCAACAGATAAAAACAACAAATACAGGCATAAAACACAACATAAAATTCTAGTGAGCAATTTTCATGGTGATGGTGAAGAAGTAGTAGCATCCAGCATAATAAAAATGCAGTCAGAAATTGATTTTAAAATCGGTGAAGCTCAGGGGAAAGGAATGAAGCTGGACACCTCTCTGCACAGAGGGATGTGCAAGGGGTGATAAGCAAGGCTGGCAGAAAGGCTGACTGAGTTTGGAATCAGGATGGATTTATCCAGAAGGCAGGCAGCCTTCCAAATCATCAGCTTATTGAAATCAGCACTGACACAGATTGTCCATTTAAGTAGGTTGAATACAGCTATGTAAACAAACTAGTTGAACCCAAGCTTGGTGTCCCATATGTTCATTTTGAGGGAGTGCTGGGGCAATCACAGTAAGTCTCAGTTTAGTCATACTGTATAGGTGGGTGGGTGGTAGGGTTGCCAGAACCCCAGTCTGAGGGAGGGTTCTCATGATTTTGGGGGCTTCTCCCTACTGCCAGCCAGCTGGCCAATGGGAAAGTCTCCCCCCAAGCACCACTCCATGGGCACCTCTCCTGCAAGATTTGAAGGGCCCTCCAGCTGACGGGTGGGAGCACATGACCTGCCAATCAGCTGGAGGGCCCTTTAAATCTTGAAGGATGGAGGGAGGGAGAGGGATGGCCATGCGAATTCATGGCTTGGAGTGCAGGCATGCATGGCCTCCCCCTGCTTCTTGCCAAAAGCATTTAAAGGGTCCCTTCTTTTGGCAAGAACTGGGGGTCATCGGTCCCCAATGTGATAGTCACTTCTGCATAATGTCATTATGTTCAGATGCCCCCGCCCCCTCCACTAATGCCCCCCAAAGACCGGGGACTTGGAAGGACTTGACAACCCTAACAGGTAGATGGATAGAGTAGCCATGCCAGAGTTTACTTAAAGCAAAATTCAAGGCATGAGAAACAGAGAACATATAAGTGATGCTTTTCACTCAGACAGCTAAAAAACTGGAAATACCCCTGGTTTATATGTTTTCTGAGAGCCTTACTTTTCTAATGAAAAAGAGAGAAAATAGAAAATCCTATGAGCAGAGAGAAAATACTTCTACCTCTCTGACACAGTGGCTCTGTTCACAAGTGACAGTGAATGCACATACAAACTGTGTACAATTCATTTTTCTGTATATGTCCCTTGTCTAATTGCCATGTTATATGTACAGCTGAACATGGGATTGAAAGTGGACATTTATTCAGATCCTGGTACCTGGCTTCATTTGGAAAGTGAGTACTTTAGCTGTGTGTGTGTTTTACAAACAAATCTACATGTGTACATACAGCATGCACATGTGATCACTGTAACATGTTAACAGGTCTAGTTCATTCCTGTACCAGCAGTACAGTATAAGTGTTTTAATGTATATGCTGTGGGCTGCATGATCCCTCCCCAGGAGGGGACCAATCCTTAAACAATTTAAGTAGGGGAAGGGTTTTCCCCTAAATCGGATTGATTGTTATCTCTGAAGATGAACTGTGAACTTAAATAAGATGAATATGTCTGCTGTGCAAGCATCCTGATGTGATAGAATTCATTGAAAGAAGGTGAAGGGGCACCAAGTAATCAAGAGAGAACCACATTGTGCATTTCACATTATTCCAACACGTACTGAATGGTAAGAGTGCATCCACTTACCTTCTTCTATGAAGATTCGGATCATGTCTGGTCTGGGTCTTTATAGGAATATTAGTTAAAATGACAAATACAGATACTTCTTTTTCTTCTATGAATACATTCTTGGAACAGCCGAACAGGGGGAAAAAGTAAGTGTTGACTTTCATTGGCATAGAGGTCACAGCACTTACTCAACATGTTTACAGTTCCTACACCCACAGCAGAAAATCACCTGCCATTCGGGTTTGCAAATCTTAACAATTGATGGACCTTCGTCAACACTGATTCAGCAGTTATGTCCAACTTTATGTTCCATATTTGCATTAAGAATGAATGAACTGTGAAGGGCTGAATTGGTGATGGCAAGACAAATGTTAGCTTATTTAACAAAAGCTTGGGAAACCATGGTTGACTTTACAAGAAAATATGCATGGTAGCTTGGAAACAAAATTCAACCACTATTTATTTTTCCTTAAACATTTACAGAGAATAAGCTATTTAAATGAGTAGCAAGGACAACTGATGCTATTACAATATATTTTCTAAAATATCTACAGTACTCTTGATCCAGCTGATTCAGTTAGAGAGAGAGGGAGGGAGGAAGGGAGGAAGAGAATAAGTAGTCAAGTAAGCATATACTCAGCATTTTACTAATTTCTGTATCTTTTGGGTAGCACATGTTGGACCATTGAAACTATCTCTCCTTATTAATAATTGCATTTTTGGTGGCAAAGTTCTGTGCACACCAAAATCAGTTTGCTGCCTGAACTGCCACTCAGTGGGTGTCCCATTTCCCACTGGCTGTGTTCCTGGAGTCCCGCCCACACATGCACTGCTCAGCCTCTTGGTCTCAGTGCGCTGGGAGGCAACAGACAGGCTGGGCGCTCCAGCAGGCAAACAGTCATGAGTCCGAGCCCTCTACCACCCTGCCATGGAAGCTTGCAGGGTAATGACCTTGGGCCAGTTTCTGCCTCACTGACCACACAAGGCTGCTGTGAGGATAAAATCCAGGAGAAGGTCCTCATGGGGGAGAAAAGCAGAGTATGGCTTTTCCCCATATAAGTGTGGGAAATGATCAGACATAAAACACATTCATCTTTGAAAGGGGCCCCTTCTCATCCTTCCCCTTTGGTGATACTAGAAGCCGAGGCTGAAAGCCACACCTGCAGTGAAGTCTGCTTGTGGCCGGGTCCTCCCGAGGCAGCCTCAGCCCGGCTCACCCTCTTCACATGTACATGCTTGGAGGTGAGTGTGGTGATGCTATGGATGAGCCCACGAGCCACAACGTGGCCAAGCCCCTGCTGGGCCCTCCTTCTCTTGCTTTGCCACCACCGCCTCCTGTGCCAAGCCAAGCCCCCAGATCAGCCTGCCTCAACAGGTCAGGTAGGGTGCTTAGTGTCTGCTGCACCATGTCACTCATCCCCAGGCTGATGCTGCCAATGCTCCGGCTCCCCTCAGCCACTGTATCCCTGGAAGAGAAGGGCGCAGTCTGCCCCAGCAGAGCTCACCCGCCTGGTCAGCCACCACTGGCTCATGCTGACTTCTGGGCTCCTCCTGAGGAGGCAGAGGGGAAGGCTCAGTGCTCTTTGGCATGCACTTTACTCAAGAGGAAACCCTCATGGAGCCCAGTGGTCCTTCCTTCTGAATAGGCAGGCCAACTAAAGCACTGTCCTTCTTGGGGTGGAGATGGGCGAGGGCGGTGGGAGTGGGTGCTGCCGCTGGAGCCAGGGGGGCTGGGAAGGCACTTCTGGGCCATTCTGCTGGCCCTTGGCCATGGAGTCTGGGGAAGGGGGAGAAGGTGGATTGCCATCATAAAGTTCTAGAGCTTGTTGTATTGCTTCTACAATGGGCTTTGCGGCTAGTCAGAAATAATTTGGTTTCAAAGACCGCTCCTGGACTATGCTGGTATTGTTCTGTATTTGATTAATTGTTTTTTATGATTAAATCATGATATCACATATTTAACACTGAACCTGTTCCCAGGACGGAGATTAAAAAATCCACACAAAGGGGCTATATGGATGCAGATGGGGAGGTAAAATAAATCATACAAGTGATGTCAGGACAAGTGCAGGCAACTTTTTAAAGAGAAAGAAAGATTGCCATCTTAGATCTCACGAGGCATCATGGAAGCATTGCTGAGGTTCCCATACCTCATTTAATGTCAGCCAATGCTGAGTTGCATGAGAGACCAAAAAAGGGACCAAAAAAGATGGAAGGAAGGAAGGAGGGAGGGAGGAGAGAGAGAGAAAGAGAGAGGAAGATAAGAAAGGACAGGAGATAAAGTTGAAGACCAGAAGGGAGGAACGAACAGAAAAGGGTATGTGGGGGGTAGGGGAGAGGCTTCAGGAACTGCCAGTGGGAAGAAAGAGAGAAAAGTGGATATAGTGTAGCTGATACTGCTCAGCACTTAGTCATCCCACACACACACAATCAAACAAGCCCATGAAGGGCTAGCTTGGAAAACATGCCTTCATAATGAGATGCCTCAGGGTGCTCACCAATTAATCCTCCCTATGCCTTAGCAGCCTGCTCTGTTCTTCTCATCCTTAGTTACAGCACAAATAGTCAATAGACCAGGCGTAATTATTACTAGGGGGCTGTGGCGGCTCAGAGGTTAAGATGCTGAAGCTGCAGACTGGAAGGTCTGTAGTTTGGCAGATCCAAGACCCTAGTGCCGCATGACAGAGTGGGCTCCCGTCTCTGGCCCCAGCTCCTACCAACCTAGCAGTTCAAAAGCAAGAAATTGCAAGTAGATAAATAGGTACCACTTTGATGGAAAGGTAACAGCATTCTGTGAACCTTGGCATTTAGTCATGCCAGCCACATAACCATGGAAATGCCTTTGGACAGCGCCGGCTGTTCAGCTTGGAAGCGGAGATGAGTACCACCCCCTAGAGTTGGATTCAACTGGTTTTTGAGCAAGGAGAATGTGGTGAGAATTTAACTGTAAACACGTGCTAGGTGTAAACTAACCCTGTGTGAAATGTTTACCTGAACCTTTTCCCACCCCTGGGTTCTGAATGGTCTATGGTGTGTGCCCCTTACCAAGGTGAGGATATAAATTTTAACAGTTAGCTGGAATGCAACACAAGGTTACTTAAACAACAAAACTTTCTTTACTAATACTTATCAGAGTTAAAAGAAGGCAAGACAGTTGTCCAGCCAGGTGCTGGGCAGCTGTCTAACACTGAAACAAAATACACAAGCACAATACTTACTTCCTAAGAAAGAGATAGGCAGAGATTAAATACAACAAAGATTTCCCCATGCAGCAGAAGCTTCTGGACTGGCCCTCAGAGACCCGACAAGGACAGAGTTTCCCTTGGGTCTCCAAGAGTCAGTGGTGAGATGGAGCTGCTGGTCCCCTTTTATACAATCTTGGTCACATACATTTTGATAGAGCTATTGAAATTATAAACTGCATCAATTGACAATAACTATTTTGATAATGTGGGCCATCATGGCATAGCAGCAGCCATAATGCTTTAGCAAAACAATACAAGATAACACCTGAATTTCTAAATGACAAATGCAGGAATGTGTTAGTTTCAGGATGTCTTTTGTGTTCTTGGGGCCAGGTAGCCCGCTAGGCACCATTCTTCTGTCTGGAGGTGGGATGTGAGTTTTGGCATGTAGGCAACCCTTTAGTATTGCAAATATTCTGGCTCCCTCGACTTAATGGCTGGCTCATAGAAATGTTTTCTACATCTGTAAATAATGGACGAGAATTTACATTGTGGGGAATGGAATGTAGACTCCTGTTCCTGTGTGTGTGTGACAGGTGACAGATGCCTTTTGAGACAAAGGACTTGCAAAACATGTTGGGATGCTGCTTGCTGCTTGGAAGGTTACAGAGATGGAGAATAACACTATGATTTTCTTTATAGAGTTAACTATATAAAAAATGGGTTTTAAATTTTCTGAGCCAATTATTTCATTTTTCTCACAACAGGGAACTTTTACCTTTACCTTTTATAATTATTACTAACCCAAGCCCTAATGAACAGTGTAGTTCAGGTGAGGAAAAATGGTTTACCAAGCCCTCTGAAGGAAGCTGAAATACTTCTTTTTAGTTCTGGGTTGTTCAGATAGTATAGGATGGTGGTTCAGTAATTACGGCAAAAGGCTGAGTGCAAGAAACAGAGCTAAATTTTACATCCTCTGTAAGTATACCTCCTGTATGCAGGATCACATAAGGATCTGACCCAAGAGAACCATGTGTTTCCTTCCTAGAGAAGCAGAACCCAGAAAAGCAGACTGCAATGAGTGGCAGTCAACAAGCTTGTCCTACAGTCAGGCCCATAGCCAGGGGGCCTTTTAAAAAGTCAGGGGGCACTGAAATTCACATGTGGACCCTGTGCACTGCCCGTGCTTCTCCCCCAAGGCATTTAAAGGGGGAGAAGCAGGGGCCACATGCCTGCATTCCAAGCCACAAATTCATGGCTTGGAGTGCAGACATGTGCATGCTCTGCCCCTGCTTCTCCCTCAAAGCATTTAAAGGGACCACAAATTTGCAGCTTAGAGTGCAGATGTGCTTGGCCTCCTCCCGCTTCTTCCCAAAAGTTAGGGGGCCTTGGGAGGATGTCAGGGCAGGCCCCACCATAGGTATGGGCCTGCCTACACTATTTTACAATATTACTCACAAAATGATGAGGGAACAGTGAAAACATAAGCATCTCTCCTCATTGTATTTACTTAGGGCAATATCTGAGAAGAAACTGATGTAATAATAACTTGAAAGAGTTTTACATCCAGAAGTCAATGACCAATACTACAAATGTGTATGATGGTGACAAAAGCATAAAAATCATAACTGATTCATGTAAATTGTTGTAAGGCAGGCTAGGCCAAATAATTTTGCAGATACCATCCCAAGTCTAATTCTTATGAAATACGGAAGTGAAAAACTCAAGCTAAACTCAGACAATATGGAGGTGATGCTGGTCAGAGAAGCTAACAATAGGATGGTAGCTGCCCCAGCCCAGACACTGGCAACATCCTCTCTGGCAATGGCCCATTCTTGAATAGTTTCAGTTACTGCTTTGGCTCTTTAGACTAGGCTGACATTAGAGGTATGCAGCCACATTCCTTCTTTGTTTGCTTTTAGAAGAGTATGTAAGACTGCAGTGCTCCAGAAGGCTTTCTCTCTCTCTCCTGGGTATGGATAGCTGTTTGTGGATAGGGATAGCTGCTGAGATGATGATGAAGGTTAGGGACTTATTTATCTATTTATTTGAAACATTTCTATGCCACCTTTCCACCCAATTCAGGGTGCTTCTATGGGAGTTCCTCAATCCACACACATAAATACAACATTCTCACATAGGAAAAGAACCCTATACACTGGATGGATTGAAATGGATCGTTCCTATAATGGCTGAGGTCAGACTGACAATTTGCCCCGCTATAGCCATATTGCAGCGATGCTTTAAAAGTGGATTAAATGAGGTGTTCACACAGGCACATCTGCCTGGAGTTCCCCAGTCGTAGGCAACCCGTGCTGTTCTCCTTTGCTCCCATGTTTAATAGATAGCTCTTCAAAGTAGTAGCAAATCCTGGAGAGCACATTTATCCCACTGCATTCCACTTCCTGGCTGTGTGAACACTGGGCCAATAAGCTGGGAGCAACCCGCGTTGGGCAGAAGGCAGCAGCAGTATGATTGGCCATCCTCTACTGCCCAATGCGGTGCCAGCACAATGAGATCTTCTCCCAATCAGCCGGATGTGCTTGTGTGCATGGATGCCTATGTGCCCATGCGCTCATCGCCAATTTAATAGGAAAAAGCCGCTGACAGTGCCCCCCCCCCGGGCCAGCAGTCTGAATGCTCTCGTGTGCCTCATCCCGGTATTCTCCCACAGCAGATGGCCCCATGTGACCAGGAAACCCCGGAACAGTTTGTTCCGGGGCTTTTTTTTTTTTTTTGCTTTGACTGGCTCCCACTGCAAATTGCCAGTCTGAACTCAGCCAACATAGCTCCCTTTTGGGATTTTCTTTGCAGACATTTAGATGCCTAATTTAATCCTATACTAGGGATGTTTCTAAATTCTCTCCAAAAGGAATTCTCCCTTGAATATGTCCTTCCCATCTGAGTTGTTCATGTCATGGAATGTCACTGTATGTGTATTCTTTTCTTATTTTTCAGTGATATGTCACAGGCGTATGTTTCTTGTGGATGTGGATGAAACTTGTGAAAGCTCTATGTTTGTTTAAGGCTTAGAGCCTGATACACCACAAGAAGCTTGAAGAGAAAGAGTTAAGTTATCCCAAGTATATCCTCATCAACAACACCATATGTAAACTGGCATTTCATTTAGAACAAAAAAAAGTCCTTGAATAAGCCTTGCATGTGCATCCTTAAGCACTTGGCCCAGGGCATTGGGTCCATATTTATTTCTGGAACAGCTGCCTGGCTCCCGTTAAGTAGCTGTTTTGTGTTGATGTAGGACTATATTCATACATCATGTATTTCACCCAGGGCAATCCTCATATTTATGCTGCTGTTAGATAACATGGAGAGACAGTGTGATGTCTACAAGATAGTTTGTAAAGTCGTCCATCACCCTAAGGAGGGACCGCAGGACTTGCTCTGAAATTTGGTTCAGGCAAAATATTGATGCTAACTTTAGTTGAAAAAATGGCAGTTGGTGAAGCACTCATGATTTACCTTGAATGGTGTGAATATTTTTGGTTTGCATTAGAAAGGTACAAAAACATGGACCATAACAGAGCTAAAAGTCATGAGGAACACACCTGAAATCATTTTCTCTAAAATATGTGGCACATAGTTAAGTAAAGAGAAGGCAGCACTCAAAATATTTTTAATTACAGCTGCTAAAATAATGTGAGGCAATTTGTTTCTTTAAAATATCATTTAGTTCAGCTAAATGTCAGACACATTAAACAAAGTTCCATAAATATGAAAGAAACATGTATATTTGTAAAAAGCTTGAGTGTGAAGATACCTGAGGCTGACTGAAAAATGCTCTCACCTTCTTTTGGGGACTTCTCACTTTCTCTCCCATGCTGAGTTCTGAAGAAACCAGCAATCAAAGCCAAAGGTAGTGCCAAGCCCCTATTTTGATGGAGACTAGCAAGGCAAAAGTCGAGGCAATAGTTGGCCATCAGGACTCCCACGTCACAAGAATTACTAGTTATTGATTAGAGTGCCATACATTCAAGTGTACTTTCATAAATATGAATAGAAATTTAGATGATGCCCAAGATCACTCTGTTGATTTAGAATGGATTATTAATAAGTCAAAGTGATATGGTCCCACTACCTAGTAATAGACTGACCACCCACTGGCTTCATTGATTCTTAAATGATAGTCTCTATTTGAATAACTTAGAGAGGGAATGCCTGATCTCATCAGATCTTGGAAGATAAGCAGGGTCGGTACTTGGAAGGTAGACCACGGAGGACTGTGGTGAGGCAAGTGATGGCAAACCACTCAAATTCTCACATACCTTTGAAAGCCCCTTGCTGGGGTTGCCATAAATTGGTTGCAACTTGAAGACACATATGCATGTATTTGAGAAAATTAGTAATATTATCAGAGACCACACCCAATATCTTTCCTACACAAATGTTCAGTTCAAAGGATAGGTGGACCTCAGGAGCACCTGCCTTTTGTCTGCCAAAGGTAAAGCAGACACTGGGACAGCAGCAAGGGAACACAGAACTACAAATTCACACAAAAAAGCATTCCTTGTAACTCTCCAATTGCTAACTATGGAAAAAAACTTACGTGTGATCCAAAGGCCATGGGTCTCTGAATACTTCTAAAGGGGATGCAGGGTAGAAGACAAAAGCCCCACGCAAGGGACGGGCAGGCTGTTGCATTCCCTGTTTCTTTCCCTCTACCATAGCTTGCTAAGAAAATTATATCTGAACCACACAGAATAGTATGTAGTCTTTTCTGATATTTAGGATTCCTATTGGTAGATTAATCCTGGTTCGTTGACCTCATTTTTAGGGAAGAGTGGGAACCATATCTCATCAATTGGACAGAACAGTAAAGTATGGCTAGCTGCGGAAGTGCAAGTCTTTCATTAGCTGGCAGTCCACAAGATGGGGAGAACAGGGGCACATATGCCTGAGACTCTTCTAGGCTCATTCACATAGCAACAAAGCATGTCTTGTTGTTAAGTCTGAACATGCTATTGACTTTCTGCCCATCAAGTTGCTGTCCAAACTTTTCTTTCTAAGGCGACCTTTCTTTTAATAATGGTTAAAAATAATCTCACGTTGCACAGCTTTTCTTTTAATTAAAAAATGCTCTATATCTTATGCTAGTGCTAAAGTGCATAAAGTCTAATGACTAAGGGGGTGGGAACCCTCCTTCTAATAATAAAGGAACAGGAAGAGCGCCAGTTTCACAGCATGACTTTTCTGTTGTTGTTAAATCAGCCATTGTTACTGGTCATTTTAAAGTTTTTAATATCACCATTTCTCTGTTGCACGACACCTAGTTGCAGGGAGGGGATAAAGGCTTTTGCTTTAAATAAATAAATAAATCTGAAATAGATCCTTAAGCTTCAGTTAAAGTGATCAAAGAAACAAAATTTCATATCAATTAAAAAGGGAAAAAGTGTTCTGTACAAAGCATTCTGTGACGAAGAAATCAGGGTTATAAAAGAAGCAGCAGGTGTAGTTTATAACAAGCTTACTTAACTTGGAGACCTGCTGAGCCCCCAAAATCATTCATCATGAAGACACTCTTTGGATATATTCCTGTATTTCTGCCTCCCTCATTTTTTATTATGGTTTTTAACACTAACTTCCACAAATGTATTATACAATACATTTTGAGAAACGTTTTCATGAAAAAGACCCACTCTGCTGACATATATTTCTCACGCAAGATAAAACTATACAAATACTTATTCCAGATCCCAAATGGCATCCTTAGCTGGGCTACTGAGAGCCATGGCAACATTTTTGGAAGGAGACTCTTTTCTCTCCCCACTCATATATTTAATGAAAGAGATGCAAGTCTTGGGCTGTGATCATATGCACAATTAGACCCAACATAGGTGCAAATGCTGGGCAGATTTAAAGGGCACGATCAGACATCATCTGGGAAGCACCTCGCAGCCATCGGCAACCTGTTCTCCTTCACCACGGGAGCAGAGTTAAAAGACACCAGGGAGAATCCGGTAGTAAATGGGTTGTGAGGGGCCATGGACAGACTTTCCTGTGTCTGATTGCTCCAGTGCATTCTTATGGCATCAGGATGGCCTAATCAGGCCATCCCGACTCCGTGCTATTGTTTTCCCCCTTCTCAGTATGCACATCATTGCAAACTCCATAGGGAGCCCTCAGTGTGGAGGTGCAATTCATCGAACCCTTGGTTAAGCGCACGGGGGGGAAAGGCACACAAACAAAAAAAAAGACTCACCCACAGTTGCATCTGATCAGACACTGACAGACTGCGCCCGCAGCTTCAAAGGGAGATGTGATCATGCAACTGTGGGGAAAATTCCTCCAGATAAAATAGCCCCCCATTTTTTTGGTGTGTGTGACCGCAACCTTACAAGGTTTCCAATCTCTCCTTATAAATAATTATCTTTTGGTGTCACAAGATTCCATGCACTCCCATTGGCTGTAAAATGCCCTCCCTCAGCCATTGGCCCATCAGCCACCACTCAAGAGTACTCGCGTGCCATTGGCCGGGTGCTGGGTCTGCTTCTCTTCCCCACCCACTACCCCTGGCAGACAGCTCTCTCTCCTGAGGAAGACAGTTCTCTTGACTCCTGTGAGGGACTGTCCCCTCAGTGGCTGTTGGTAGGCAGCCAAGCTTGGTTCTGTGAGTAAAAAAACAAAGGACTTTCAGCATAACCCCCTCCCCCGCCCATAACCCCTTCCCCAACGGCCACTTTCCTGTCAGAATAAATGGGAAAAGTCTCTTTCTCCTGCTTAGCTTCAGCATGGCTGGCTGGCTAACGAGGTGGGCCAGCGACCATCAGATCATTTTCTTCAACTCCCCGCTGTGCAGCTGACTTTCCCCTAGGGCTCCCAATCTCCAGATGGGACCTGGAGATCTCCCAATTGACCTCCAGATGACAGAGATCAGTTCCACGGGAGAAAATGGTTGCTTTGGAGGGTAGACTCTATGGCATTATACCCTGCTGAGTCCTTCCACACACATCCCAAATGCTGCCCTCCACAGGATCCACCCCCCCCCCAAATCTTCAGGTATTTCCCTAATCAGAGTTGGCACCTGTACTTTCTCCTCTGTCAGTAAAAGGCCCTTTCCACACCTATGTTGGCCTTTGGGAGAAAACTCATTGGGCCCAGTCCTGATCAGGTTGCCAACTCCAGGTGGGCAATTCCTGGAGATTTGAGGGATGGAGCCTGCAGAGGGTGAGGTTTGAGGAGGGGTGGCACCTCAGACAGGTATGATGCCATAGACTCCACCCTCCAATCCAGCCATTCCCTGATGGGGAACCATTATTGCCAATCTCCAGGTGGGGGCTGGAGATCACTCAAAATTACAACTGCTTTCTGGGGGGGATGGGGGAGGAGATGGAAAACTAAAGGTAGGTTGATGGTTGGCTGGGAGGGAGATAGGGTTGTCAACTTCAGGTTGGGAAATTCCTGGAGATTTGAGGGGTCGAACCTGGAGAAGGTGAGTGTTGAGGAGGGTGGGACCTCAGACAGGTACTGTGCCATAGATTCCACCCTCCAAACCAGCCACTCCCTCCTGGGGAACCACTGTTACCAATCTTGGGGGTGGGATGGAGATCACTCAAAATTACTACTGCTCTTCAGGTAGCAAAGATCAGTTCCTCTGGAGAAAATGGTGGACTCTGTCATTATACCCTGCTGAGATTGCCACAGCAAATTGTCACTGAGTGCCAAAGCCGGGGCACTCTCCCAGAGCCTCTTTCTAGAGCCCGTTGTATTTATTTCCACAACGGGCCTTATTCCTAGTTATTAATAAACAAATTTGGGGGGGGAAAGCCTTTCGAGGAATTCATAAGGACTCACTTTGGCCTTTGGTTAACTTGCTGCAGGAGAGCAGTTGCTATGATTTCAAGTTAAGAAATAAGTTAAACTGAGCGATTCTGGATTCTTAAAAAGATTTCTAGTTCTTGAAGAAGTACCAAATCTAGTGCCAGACTCTCAGTCTGGGCTTAAGTTCTCTTCAGCTATCCTGTCCTTACGACTTCTAGACACAGCTTTGCTAACTAATATTTTTTCAGCCCTCTTCTCCTCCTCCACAAGAAAGACCCAGAAAGGGACGGAAGTGGGACAATTTGTGAACATTCTTTTTTCCATTTTTGGTATACTAGAACATCTGATGGTTATAAAGACATCTTTAGGGTTAATCAAAGGATACCTATTGCTTATTTTAGACGCACCCATAGGACAATCTGTCCAAACCTAAATGGTGTATGGGGTGAGACATAATGAGATTTTCCCACAGTGTGTTCTCTTCCTTCTGTTAATACTATTAACAAAATTTGCTTACATATGTTAATCTGCCCCACTTGTTTTCCTGGTGCTTTAAAAAAAATTGTGAAATTGATCAAAAAATGAATGGAAAATGCTTGTGTTATGTCTTCAGAGTTATGTTTTCTGAGAATTTTTTTTAAAATGAATTGGTAAGGGTCACTTGAAATGTTTATCCCACACCTCCATAGAGAGACCAGAAAGGAGGAAGTGAAAGGAAGCCACTTGCTGGCAAAAGGGTGTTTGTAAATACTGCCAAAATATCACACTTCCTTTCTGAATATATCCCACATTTAGATAGTCTTTCTCATATTACAAAGAAAAAAAAATCTACTATTGCAGCCCTCACTGATTCACAAAAAAGAGGTATGCTTTCTGTCTTGAATAGTCATTCTGAATAGACTAGCATTATATATTAGGCGATATGTGCCTTTATCATCAGAAATGGTGCTCCTATGCAAAGATGTAAAATACGTGTTGCTGAATTATGAATTATTGGCTTCTGTTTTCCACTTACTGCATTTCTGTTTGTATAAGACCCAGTATACTGGACCCTATACTTACCATGCACCAAAAGCAACAGAATGAACTTTTCCCCCCTAAAAATTGAGACCACACCCAGTCTTTGGGGGGGGGGGCTGTGAGGGAATTTATTGTTAAGTGAGACTGGGTCCTGTTCTCTCTTAGCCATTTTTGAATTAACTCTAGTTCTGGCCTCTAGTCTATTGGTTATTTGGCTTAGCATCCCATGAGGTTTTGCAGTCTGGCTGAGTGCTGTACTTTTCCAAGCAACAGTGGATTCATTGATGCACTCTGTCCTAGAAAACAGTTCATATTTTTCCAAGTACATGGTAAATGGTACTGTTACCCCAAGACAGCTTTATTAAATAAATATCTTGCCTTTGCTTTGATTGGGGAATTAGCTACAAAGGCAGAATTAGCAAGAGGCTGGGGTATAGCATGGATCTGCTATCAGTTTTTATGAAGCTAGTTCCCTTTAGACCCTTAGTTTAAGGCAATAACCAGTCCAAATTGTAACAGAAATGTGTTTTATTTAACTAATAATAATAATCTAGATATTTACATTCAGATCAGGGGCTGCAAGCATACAAGATATAGAAAGTGGTTAGCAGACAAGATAGAGGGGGCTGGAAAATGTCAGGGCAATACTATGCCTATCCTGAAGAAATGAAGGAATCCAAGGGAAGACGAGAAGAGATGTGTGGACCAACCAGAGAGACCACAGAGGACCTGAGTTGTTTTCAGGAGTGTTAGCTTTCTGCGCACCCAGTTAAAGTCACACTAGGCATGTGCAAGACGTACATTTATACTCCAAAATTATCCTGGAGGTATGTTAAAGTATAGTAGCTAGTTTCAAAATAGATTGACGGGATTCCCATTGTGGAATAATAGGATGATCTGGTGTTTCCCTGATACCAGACAAAGGAGGAGAAAATCCTTAATGTTTGACAGGATGAAGTTGAATGGATTACCATTCTACAGTAATGTTTACCTTGATAGGTCTGGCACAGGTGAGAGAAATGCACATATATGGAAACAGGTTTGAGAGGATTATTCCAAAGGTATTTCCTGACATATAGGTGAAACAGGAGATGGGGAATTGAAACATGCAACATACTTCATTCATGACAATAGCACAGACCAGAGGCTCTTTGTCCCTGCTTGTTGGTACATTTGACAAAAGACTAGCCATTTGGTCAGTAGAAGATGCCTGAGGCAAGGGCAGAGATTTGCCCATTCTAGTCCTTTTGGACTGAGCTGACAGGAGAGAAGAGTGTATGGAGGGTTGTTTGCATGGAGGATGTTTGGCAGTGCAGCCAGCCTGGAGAATCTTCTCTTGGCTGAGTTTTCCCAGCAAAAGCCACTGTTTGACCCAAGCCTGGCTTTATGAGGGCACTGCTTTGGAGGTTCAGAGGTTGTTTTGGGGTGTTTCTCTCTTGGGAAAAACCACCCCAGGTACTGGGGCTGAGTTCAGACAGGTAGTTTGCTCCAGTAGCCAGGTGTGGCAAAAAAAGCCCCAGAATAAACTGTTCTGGGTTTTCCCATTCACACAGCCTGGGCTGCTGCCGGAAGATACGGGGCAGAGCCGGGTGGGAGCGTTCAGACAGCTGCCCCGGAGGCGTGCTGTATTCAGCATTTCCCCATTAATTCAGCTGTGTGTGTATGAGTGTATGAGTGTATGTGCGCATAAGCACATTTTGCTGATTGGGGGAGAACCCCGCAGCGCCGGCACCACATTGGGCAGTAGAGTGGAGCATGGCCAATCATACCGCTGCTGCCTTCTGCCCAACGCGGGTTGCTCCCAGCTTTTTGGCTGCGCGTTCAGACTTCCCAGAGCCGGAGAAACGCGCAACACATGCAGGCTTTCAGATTTGCTACCAGTTTTATGAGGTATCTTTTTAATCCGGCGGTGAAGCACAACAGCACGGGTTGGCTACAGGTGGAAGACGCCAGGCAGATGTGCCTGTGTGAATGCCCAATTTACTCTGGAATTGAATCGTCACTGGCCCGGGTCCCTACTGGGGCAAACTGTCAGTCTGAACTCAGCCTGGGTCTGTGCTGCTGGTTTCAGTACTCTAAGCCTAAATGTAGATTACTCAACTCCTGAGGTATCATTAATGTTGGACAGGTCTAGAGCCTCACTGAACCACTGACAATATACAGATTAGCACTTGAAGAGGTGCCATAATGGTCTGGGGCTTCTTGCCCTCATCAATACTACATTAACTACAGTTAGAGTTCATGCTTGTTGTATACAGAGGACTGGATTTTGTTAACCATGTCAGATGTTTGTCACAGGCCTAAATTGACAGCTAATTGACAGCTATAGATGGCAAAAGGTATTTAATGTCTGCGATTTCTTTTGTTCAGGTTGTTGTGTGCCAACCACCCTCTTTATAGGTCTTGACAGAACAACCAGGATATATCCTATAGAATTACAGTGCACTCTCTTTCAGGTATTTGATTAATTCTGTATGCTGCATACTAGAAAGTTATAAATTTGAAAGTTTCTGCATTATGGTTTTGAAGTTCAATAAATAAGAGATTCTTTGGAACAACTGCCTCTCTCTTGGATGTAATTGGGGTGCCTGCCAGTTTATCTCCATCCTCATTGAGCCTAGTGGGAATGAGAGTTTCAGGAAATGCTCCTGCACCCCTAATTCCCCTAACATGATCTTATGCAAATAAAAAACAGAGAATATAGGATCCTGAATTCAATTATGAAATTCAGATGAGGTCAATTTCATAAAGATCCATTTCTTTTATTAGAGGGAGTAAGGCATTAATATCTTAATTTGATTTAGTTTCCTTGTTCTTTCCCGCAAATATCAGCAAGTGTCTTTGATTGGGATAGAAGGAGAATCTAAAGCATGGCTGAGGGCAGCTGCTTTGGAGGCCCCTAGCCAAAACAGCTGTTGAAAAGACTCTTCCTACATAATGCTTCATTAAGAACCAAGGTGATGAGATAGGAAGAGCAGAACACAGTAAACAGCAGTAGCTCTGACTAGCTGCGGTTGTTCCTTTCTGCAGAGTTTACTACAAGGAGGCAAATATTTGCATACCCTGATAAACCCGTCAACCAAGCCAGCACTGAAGCGAAGCAAGATCAGCCAGCAAAGCTAATGGCTGCTACAGTCATTGGCCCATTCTGCATCTAGCATTCGCTCTGTTGTTTTACCAAACCCACACTGGAACAGAAAAAGATTCAGCTCAAAACCACATTCAAATACCCCAGGCCAACCCCATACTGACTGCAGAATCACCTCTGAGCGGCCATAAAACGTCCATAAATCTATGCAGAAGTACCATAAAAGCACAATGATCAAAGGAAGTGAAACTGGCATGCATTCTGGAGGGTACCATAAAAATCTGATGATCAAACAAAGTGAAAGCAGCATGGAATGCAGCAGAGGGAAATTTCTGTTCCAACGTGGGTTTGCTAAAACAATGGCGGGAAAAGCCAACACCGAATGGACCTTTGTCAGGCAGCCGCTTCCTAACAAGGCTGTTGTTTCCATCAGTCTCTTTCCCTTTTCCTTTCCTTCCACCCAGCTCCATAGTTTTGTCTGCTCAGTAAGAGCTTGAAAAGGGGTAGCCCTGTTAATGTGTTTCAGAAAATAAAACCTTTTTTCTCTTTTAATTTCTCTTTCTCTTGTCCGCATTTTTCTTTTCCATTTTGCTCTCTTCTTTTCATGATCTACCTTCATTTCTCTCTTCTCCTTTCTATTCCCCCCCCCCTTTATTTGTCATTCTTAGTCTTAACTCCTTGTCATCCCTGCTTAGCAACGTAGAACATACTTAATAGTAGTATAGCAAGCAAACCATTGCTAATATGATGAACAGAAAGTAGGAGTTAGTATTTCCCAATTATCTATCAAAGTAGTAATGCATGGTAATAGAATGTTAATTTATCTTCATAGTTATACACATGGAACAGAAGTTAGGAAAAAAACCATTAGATTTAATTACATTTTAAACAATGTTCAGGCAGTGGGTTGTTGTTATAGTACTGGTGGGGCATCTAATATCCCTTTGTAAATGTTACTTTAAGATTCATGTAAGATAATTGACATAATCTTTTTTTTAGAACATATGTCAGCAAAATCAATCCAGTACTTCTCATCTAGTGCCACTACATAATCAATCTGTTCCAGTTTTTTGTTTGGTAAATGTTAAAAGGGGCACTGAAATATATTTCTTCTGAGTTACTTACTAAAGATTAATTGTGGTGTGAACATTTTGCACAATAAATCCCACTTCATCAGATGTAAGAAGTTAACCTTACATGGTGTGCATATATATTTGCATACATAGATATAAAATTATAAAATTAGACACATGGTTTGGATCAGGGTCATACGGGGTGGCCCAAGTAAAATATATGTCTGGGGGTCCATGGTGGTTCTTGGCAGCCCTTTCATCCATTCAATAAATAAGAGATTCTTTGGAACAACTGCGTCTCTCTTGGCAGATCTTGTGAACCATTTCCATGTGTGAATAATCTCTTATTTGCCAAAACAAGCTGAAGCAATAAGTAAAACAAAAGGGCATTTCTCATGGCTATGAATGAACTAACTCAACAGCTAAATTCCTAGCTGCAACATTGTGACTGGGTATTTTACAAGTGGAACTCTCCTCCACTAAACAAATGAGTGCCTACACTGAAGGAGGCTTACTTCCTGAATCAATCCAGGATGACATCTGACATCTGCACAGCATCCAATTGCATATGTGTTTCCCCTTAGTGAATAGGATCATGAAATGTAGTAGAAAATTCTGTATGAAAATAATATTTCCTGGTTTCCTGTGGGCAAATGTCCATGAAGCTAGTTTAAGGGAAGAATTTACAATGTGAAAAACAGAGGGGCAATGGCCTCAGGGTGTAAAGAAAATACACAACAGGGGCATAGAAGAAAGTAATACTGTAAGAGAAATACATTCTCATATATTCTTTATATGGTTTTGTTAGCACTATTAAAGTCCCATGTATGCTGTCCAAGACTTGAAGGCTAACTATTGAGTTTCTCTGGAAGGACCACATGGAAGGAATGCATTTATAATTTGTTAGGGATTTACCAGAGATACGATTAAATGCCAAAAAGATGGGGGGTGCATCTTTGTATTTAATTAGGGTTGTCAGTCCCCATGTCCCACTGAGGGTTCCCTCACTTTTTGAGGTTTTTGTCTGCCACTGGCCAGCTGGCCATCGGGAAATCCTGCCCCCAAACAGCCACATCTGGGCATGACATCCCCAACACAATGACATCACCTGGAAGTGGCGTCACCACACTGGGGTGTTGTGCGGGATGCTCTGATTTGAGGTCAGAACTTTATGGTAGATTTGGCCTAAAACCATAGAGTTTTGCCCTTAAACCAGAGTGCCACTGTGTGACAGCACCAATGCAATGATGTCATTTCTGGGTGATGTCATCATGTTGGTGATATCTTGGAATGCCCCCCAAATCCCCCTGCTGGCATGCTAAGGGGACCTGGCAAACCTAACTTGGATAAACTCTTAGTGTCTCACCAGGCACTGGCAGATTGTTACTATATCTGAGAGTTAAATATTTTTTCAAGGATGTCAAGGATTTTCATACTAACACTAATTATTCTGTTAAATGCAGAGCTTAAAAGGCCCCATCATTATATCAGTTAACATTTCATTTCCATTGCATTATTTTTTTTCTGGATACTGTCAGTCTTCTCTTGTTTCTTATGATATCAGCTTCACTTTGCATTGTCTTGATCAAACACAAAATATTACAAGAACCATATGTGGAGTAAGGGGAGATGTGAAGTTATTAAGGAGCAGGGAGAGAAAACTGAGCCAGAAATTGAGCATGTCCCTAGATAGCTGAAGCAATAAAAATCTCATGTATCTCTTTAAAGATCAGGTTTCATTCTGGATTTCAATAAAGCTGACAAATTCATCAAATTCTCTCTCTCACTTTTTCTTTCCTGTCTTCTTTTTCTTTAATATGGGGTTATAACAGTGTGGCCTCAAATAATATCAGAGGATCTAATTATTTTTTTGTTATGGATCTTGAAACACTGCTAAGTTGTATTGCATTATATTAAATAGCAAATCAAATTTAATTATTATCTCCTAAATAAAAGGAAGGAATAAAAAAATTACAAAATCTGCTCAGCTACCCAGGCTGAACATAGCACTTCAATTCTCTTAGGTCCCATACCTTGAACTAATTTGATTACAATTATATGGATGGAAACATTTGAGAAGGGGTACTACTCATGCAAGACGACTTTTTGCTGAATATATTAGAAGTTGTTTCTTTTTTGTTAACAATGGTAAAAGTGTTCTCTAACCTTAGCTCTACAGTTAACTGATGGTTCACAATGTTATAATTAAAACAGTGGCTCTTTTCTCTGATAAACACACTGGGATATGTTGTTGTGAAAGGTTGTGTGAATATAGTGCAAATTTTATTTATGTCTTCCTGTTAATTATAGTTTACCTTTCTCAAGGAGATTTAGGGAGGATTGCACAGCATAAGTCAATATGAGGAGTAGCTGGGACATCCAATAAACAATACAATAGGCTTTGTGTTCCAGAAATTGAAAACAAGCTGAGATGGACTGCAGTTTTAAAAGCATAGGAGTACTGTACAAACAAGTAAAGGACTGTGAAAGGTTAATTCTTCACAGAGCCAGAGAGCCTTGAGTGACAGACTGTTCCAAGCAATCTGATTGGTTAGCATCAGCTGAGCAGAGAAAGACTTGAGAGCTGAATCCTGAGAAGAAATTAAGTCTGGTTTCTGCCCTAGCTGAGAAGAGTCGAGTACTGACAACATCTGAATTCATCCTTGACTGAAAGCAGTTTGACACAGATGGAGAACTGGGGGAAGTTGGTAAGAGAAGTGGGTAGTTAGGAGAAGACTCCCATTTGGGCCAAGAAAAAGGGATAGATCTTCTAGTGAGAGAAGAAATTTCCCTACCCAGTCAAAACAGGGAGATAGCTCTGAAGAGCAGAGAGGTCCCTGGTCTGGTGTGGTTAGATACTGTCTTGTAAGATTTTAAGAGTCAATTAAAATGCAAGAAGAGTACTGGTGTGTTTAGAGAAGGGGTTTGACTACTGGACAGAGTATACCAGCCTTCTGGAAACCAAAAGAGTCAGTGAATGCTCAAAGAAAGTATACTGGAGTGTTTGGGAAACACTGGAACAAAAGCTTCTCATCTTAAAAATTCTACGTCATGGGGAAAAACTTATGAAACTCTCAATAGCTTGAAATATATGAATTAAAGTTTATGCATACATTGATTTACTTCAGAATTCTATATTGAGTTACTTCAGAAATTTCACCCCTGATTTCACCTGACCTTTCCCCTCTGTCGAATATTTTGTTAATTTGGAATTTCAAAATGCCTTGAGTGCCGTTTAAGTTTAAGTTAAAGGAAATCTTTGAGCCTCCCTTCAGGTTCTTGGGCTGAGCCAACAGCCAAAGTATCATATTGTGAAAGGGTGGAACACCCAGAGTTCTTCAGGAAAGAAAAAAACAGATACCTAGAGTGGCTCAGTCAGAAATGGAAAGAAAAGAGGGAAAATCTTGCCTCTGAGGGAGGGGGAGGGGGCATCATACAAGTTGAATCTGATACAAAGCTAAAACAATGCTGAAACAAAGCATAAGCATTTATTTGCGGTAAGTTAAACAATGCAGTAATTATCTAGTAGCAATAGCAACAGACAGATCACAGTCGTCTGCAGTCCCTATCCTTTTACAAAAGCATCTTCCTGAACCATTTACTTACAGTACAGCCCTCTATTACCTGAGCAGAAAAGCCCTCCTGAATGAATAATCATTTGCTAGGGATGCTCTAGGGAGTTGGAAAATAGCCAGTGAGGCAGTTGGGCCAATAGATGACAATGGAATGAAAAGTCTGCTTAAGGATGATGGGGAGAAGTCAGAGAAACCAAATGAATTCTTTGTGTCTGTTTTCACTGTGGAAGGTGTGAGGCATGTATATACACTGGAGCTACTGTTTTCAGGAAGTGTGTCTGAAGAACTGAAGCAAATTCAGGTAACTAGAGATGAAGTTCTAGAACTACTAGGCAAATTAATAAATTGTTTCCAGGTGCAAATGGCATATTTCTGAGAGTTCTTTAGGAGCTCAAATGTGAAATTGTCAGTTTTCTCTTGTTAGGAGCTCAAATGTGAAATTGTTGAACTACTAACCAGTATGGGTAAATTGTGAATGAAACTGATTTCCATACCCATGGATTGAAAAATAACAAATATTATGCTATTTTTTAAAAAATGGGTCTGGTTTCTGCAGTGTTCCCTCTAAGGTGAGTTAGTGTGAACTAGCTCACAGTTTTTTAGCATCCAGCTCACATATTTTTGTCTCTGCTCAGGAAGGAGGGCTCCAGAGCAAACTAATTTATGCACCAGCCAAATCACTCGCTCACAACTTTAATGCCAGTAACTCACAAAGTAGAATTTTTGCTCACTAGACTCCACAGCTTAGAGGGAGCATTGGTCCAGGGTGTATCCAAAAAATTACAGGCTAGTTAGCTTCACCTGTCCCAGGTAAATTAGTAGAAACTGTTATTAAGATATAATAATTAAGCAGACTGAAAGAAAAAAAAAACCTGCTGAGGACAGCTCAACATGACTTCTGCAAAGAAAGCATTATTTCATCCACCTTTAGAGTTCTTTGTGAAGGTTAATATGTATGTGGATGGGAGGGGGCTTGGATCAGTAGCAGAGCAACCGCTTGGCATGCAGAAGGTCCCAGATTCAATCCACAGCATCTCAAATTGAAAAGACCAGGTAGTAGGTGATATGAAAGACCAGCTCCCGTTTGCAAAATTGCTGGATATTTCAGGATGGAGTCTTGGGAGGACAGGGTTTGGGGAGGGAGGTACCTCAATGGAATCTAATGCCATAGATTCTACCCTGCAATGCAGCAATTTTCTCCAGTGGAACTGATCTCTGTTGTATGGAGATCAGCTGTAATCTGGGGAGATCTCCAGGCCCAACTGTAAATTGGCCACCCTATTTACTGCAAGGCAGAACAAAGTTTGAGTCCAATGGCACTCTTAAGACCAACAAAGCTTTATTCTGGATATAACCTTTGTGTGCATGCACACTTCCTCAGATACACTGAACCAGAAGTCACCAACCATTACATATAGGTAGAGGGTGGAGAGAGTGTTGCCAGGAAGGGCTAATTAGAGTCAAGATGCAGAAGTAACAACCCCCCCCCAAATCTACTGAAAAACAGTTAATGATCTTACAAAATTGATTACTGATAAGCACCATGGGGGAAAAATATGCAGCAAAAAGTAATCTTTGCCCAACCATTTGATTGTGGCTAGGAAGGGAAAGGGCATTTGTAGGAGAGGAGCTGTGGCTTGTTAAAGCATCTGCTTGTCATGCAGAAGATGCCAGTTTTAATGCCTGGCATCTTCAGTTAAGGAACACATCATGGCTGTTATGAAAGATTTTCTCCTGAGACCCTGGAGAGCCACTGCCAGTCTGAGTAGACAATACTGACTTTGATGGACCTGTGGTCTGATTCAGTATACAGCAGCTTCATGTGCATTCAACAGAAAGCTCTTTATATTACCTATTCAATTTCTCTGTTAGATTTTTTTATAATCTTTTTTGTTTGGTCACTAAAACTTTTTTTGTGTGTATATCAAACCAAAACCTTGGAAGTCTGTGCTTGACTATTCATGTGCCTGGATTCACAATAACTGTACAATGAGTGCATTCAATTAGATATTCCTAGAGAAAAGGGACACAAAGAGCTCTTTAGGAGTCCTGCAGTATGGCATTATGCAGGTGGCAATGGCCCTTTAAAATATCCTTCTTTCTTTTCTTTTCTTCTCTTCTCTTCTCCATTTTTTTAAAAAAACAGACAAAATGCCTCCTTGAAGTCACTCAGCAATAAGAAGGAATGTGGAGAATAAATTAGCTAGAGTGTCTCCATGACAGCTCCTGCATTTAAAATGGATGGACAGCTTCCGAATGCCCATTGTTTGCTGTCCTCACAGATAGGATTCGGCTAATGAAACAGCTAATTAGATTTTTGTAATCCTGTTGTCATTGTGTTTGAGAGGTGACATTTTTGCCTGCATTTCTCCTGTGGTTCTTCTCAGACTATGAGGGAGTATTTTACCCTGGCCAATTTGGCTCCTGTCACTTTGCTGGAATGACAGTTCTTTCTGTTGGTGTAACAAAATCACTGCCTTTCCTAACAACAGCGATGTCGTTCAACAATTTAAATAGAAAAGAATAGGGGAAAAAATGATGATCCGATTAGTCAAACAGGCCTGTGTTCAAAATCCATTTCCCAAATCAAATAATGGAATTGGATTGAGTTCATAATGGAAAAATTACTTAGGTATTATTACATACAGTATTACATATTCATCAACTTTGCTGAATGTGGATGGATTTGCAAGCTTATTCTCCCCTCCCATTCCTTCCTCCAGTTAAAGTGCAGCATAGGGGATAAGGACTCAGTTCAAATACAAATTTAAAAATGGAAGTTTAGGGCAGGTTTCAGTGGGATCTGTAATCATTATAAGCTGTTGTGTCTTCTCTGGGCGTCAGGAGTCAGTGGGCATTCAGATAATGTATATAAGGATTAAATTTGTACTAGTAGGTTTATCAAATGATGGTTTAGAACTTAATGGAGCCACTCCAAAATGTCTGGGCTGTGTTTATCTGACATTTGCCAGTATAGAAACTAAAACTGACTGGAAATGACATTGAGTTGTAATCTGTGTTGGCACCATCTCTAACTGAAGAAGGAGAGTAAAATTAAGTGATTTTGAGTTACATATCAAGTCTGAGTCTGGGATATATTCTCAGCACGTTTTTTTAATCAGTTTCCAGGAACATTATTTATCAGAATTCATAAATTTCACTAGAGAATCAGGGCCGTTTGTTGTAATTGCATGAAAAAGTAGAAAGCTATATTCAAAGACCACCTGCCCTAACATCTACTGATGGACTCACATTTTGGGATTAGTAGCAAATTTGAACCCTACCATAGTATAATGAGATGGAAACCGGCCTTTAAAAAATAACCTACATCTCAAAACTTCTAGCATTAGTTCTCAATAATGTTCTCTCAGACATACCTACTGCTCATCATATCAATATAAAAAGGGCTGGATGTGGGAGATTTATCTCTTGACCTTTGTAAATATTGAAATGCAGCACCATGGGAGGATGAGATCGACCATGGTACAAGAGGAGGAAGGGGTTAACGTTTTTCACCTGTGCCACTTTCCTGATAGAAATCAGCTTCCTTGTCCAAATTTTTAGCCCCAGACATGGGAGGACGAGCACCAATATTATGTTTGTCATCTTTTTCTGTAATAGGGCAGGTGATTTCCAATTGGAAAACAGTGTAAAGGATATCATTAAATCTACCACATCTTCAACATGATCCAAGTCACACCCATCCCACTGCTGTTCTTAAACATTAAACTAATGTTGAGAAGTCCAGTCATGAGTCTCCCTCATTAATAACAGTAGTTTGAATTTGTTTATTTACAATAAAAGCCCTGTTGTGGGAGGGAAGGCATCATGGTATAGCCTGATCACATGCTGGAACTTGGTGTTAGGGAAAATAGTAAAAAAATGTGGGTTGTGGTTTCTGTCGTGGATTCAGCTGCCTCTTCTGGTGCAGTTTCCACTTCCTCTTCTGTTCTGGTAGTTTCTTCAGAAGGTGGACCTGCTGGTTCCCCAGTGGTCACCACAGGTAACCATGCAACCGACTCTTCAGGAGCAGTCCCAGACCTCTATGGATCAGTTGCACTGAAAACACTTGGCAAATCACTTTCATCAACAAACGCAAACATTGCGTTCCCCAACGGTGTGGTTTCGGGGATTGTATATCCCATATCCTTTTCCACAACAGGATATCCTACTACAAGTCCAATTACAGTTCTGGGGTCAAGTTTTCCCCTTTTCTCCTTTGGTATGTGAGCATACCTTTTGGAACCAAAAGTTTTGATGTGCTTTAGTCAGGCCTCTTTCCAAACCGGGCCTCAAAAGGAGTGGTTCCAGTAATCTTTGGTGGTACTGTATTGTGTTGATATACTGCTGTATTCACAGCCTCACCCCATAGGGTATTTGGTACTCCAGAATGCATTAGCATAGCCCTACACATTTTCTGGATTGTTCTATTCAGCCTCTCAGAAGATCCATTTTGTTGAGGCATGTGTGGGATAGAAACCTTGTGTTCAGTCCCTTCAAGTTCCAGAAACCTTTTAAATTCTGTGTTGCAATATTCTCCACCTCCATCAGTGTGTAAGCTTTGAGGTGCTTGGCCAAACCTGTTTTTAATTGTGGCCACATAACATTTGAATTTATTCAGTGTCTCATCTTTGCTCTTCATCATATACACAAAAGTATATTGAGGCCGAGGACAGACTGGCAATTTGCCGCGGGATGGGACCCGGGCTGACAACGACTCAATATCAGATTAAATGGAATGTTCACACAGGCACATCCGCCTGGCGTCCCCCACCCGTAGCCTACCGGTGCTCTCGCGCTTCACTGCTGGATTAAAAAAACACCTGATAAAAGCCGACACAAATCTTGAAAGCCTGCGTTTGTCGCGCGTTTCTCCACTTCCGGGGAGTCTGAACACGCAGCCGAAAAGCCGGGAGCAACCCGCATTGGGCATGAGGCAGCAGCGGTGTGATTGGCTGCGCTCCGCTCCACTGACCAATGTGGTGCCGGCATTGCAGGGCAAAAAAAAAAATCGCCAAAATGCGCTTATGCGCACATACGCCCACAGCCGAAATAATGGGGAAACAGCGAATATAGCGCACCTCCGGCGCGGCAGTCTGAACGCTCCCGCGCGCCTCCATCCAGTATCTTCCGGCAGAGGCCCCCACTGTGTGGACGGGAAAACCCGGTATCGTTTACTCCGGGGGTTTTTTGCCGCGACTCGATACCGGGGCAAATTGCCAGTCTGTCCTCGGCCTTTGTTTTACTCTCAGTAAAAGTCACAAATATTTGTTCCTGCCACAGGATGGCACTAGTGGACCAACAAGATCACTGTACACAGTCTCTAGAAACTTTTAATTGTGAGCAGTGGACTGCCCAGTATACTTTGAAGCAGTTCCTTTTGCTCTGAGACATATGTCACATCTCTCCTTTGTCTTGTCACAACTCACAACAGGAATTCCACATTCTTTCAACAACCTCTCAACACTCTGCATATTCCGATGCACAAACTTCAAATGCCATGCATACCAGCAGTTCTGATTATTGCAAGAGCCATTGCCAGTCTGATAAACTTGCTTCACATCAACATTTACAACTTCAGATTCTTCACTAATATTCACAAGATAATGAAGTCCATTTCTCTCCTCTACTTCAAATTCAACTCCAGGCATTTCAGCAACAATCTTACTTCCTTTCTTTCTCTCAAGCAACACAGTATGATCACTTAATAAGTCTTTTGGTTGAAATCAAATTATCAACTGCTTCAGGAATAAGAGCCACATTCTTTAAATTAACATCTGTCCCAACACCTTTAACATTGAGAAATTCCTTGTTAGCTTGAAAAACTTCTGATCTATTGTTAGTATCAAGCTCACAAAACAAGTTCTCATATTTGCAAATGTGCATGCAGGATCCAGTCTACTAAAAATATTTTCTTATCATCATCATCATCATCATCATCATCATCATCACAAATTCTAAAAGCATGACCTCTGCTGTTGGCATGGAAATTTCCATTTCCCTTTGTCAGGGGTCTAAACCCTCTGCTATGATTTCCTCTTCCACTAGGTGTCTCTCTTCTAGTTTGAGCCTGTGTCCCAGTGGACTGTTCTCTTGCTTTCCCTTGCTTTAAATTAGCAGTCTCTGGCCATATGGTTTCCACTACATATGAAATATTCAATTTTCTTTTCCCTTTTAAATATGCACCCATGTTTCAAACTCAAAACAGACATCTCATTATACAAAACATCCTGGCTGGTTCTCGAGTCATATTCTTCCTTTAAAACCATCAATAAGTTTTCAAATGTTAGATCCTTTTGGTGCCTTAGTTGACCTTAGGGTCATAGCCAGACCTTTGTAACTTCATGGGAGACCTCTAAGTATTGCAGCTATCATGTCTGTCTCATCAGGCATCTTTCCCAGTTCCTTCAGCTGGTTGTAAATTCCCATTAGTTTCCTTAATTGCTCAGGCAAAGAGCCACTCTCTTTCACTTTAAAATCAAAGATCTGAGCTTTCAAATAATAAATCTTACTGGGAGTTTGTCCTCCATATTTCTCTTTCAGGTATTTAATCATTAGCTTGGAGGTTTCTATTGTGTATAGATTAGGCACATCATGGAAATTTACTCATCCCAAAATCAAAGCCTTAGCATAGCCATCTTTCCTTTTAAATGCACTTTCTCTGGCTCATCTGCTGGGGGGTTTTCTGTTAAGACATGTTCAACCCCATGAATTTCCAGCTTAACTTTCAGAAACCCTTGCCACCAATTGAAATTATGCTGGGTTAATTTTAGTGGAGCCAGTTCCCCCAGAGTTTGGAATGCACCCACCTTGGTTGAAGATTGAACTGTGGAAGATGTTGCAGGGTCACTACTCATTCTGGCAGGCCCTCAGCAGGGACCTGCAGGGTTAATTCCTTCATCAGAGCAATCAGCTGGGAGTGGGAGACTTGAAATGACTGGTCCAGCTTCTCCTCTGTCAGCTGTGATTTCTCTCTTCCGTTGGAGCTCCAAAGCATGTAAAAGAAACTTCAAAAAGGATTTCTCAGCTGCTTGTTAGCAAAGTACAGACTAGCATAAAATGGGATTGCTCTAATCAGACAAGAATTAAAGTCCTCACCACCTTTTCTGAGTTTCAGCTTTGCATGGCAGAGAGCAGAAAAACTTTGCAGGAAAAAAAAAATTGTTCCTTTTAAAATAAGCCTCTCGCTACTAACTTTGCTTAGATGCTCTCTCTCTCTCAATCCAGTAAACATTTAAAAAGGCACTAAAAAACCATCCAGCTCTGCTAGCAAAATATGTTGGGGGGAAATAGTCAAAAATACTTAAATACTCAAAGTTTGCAATGGATCTTTGCTTCACTGGAGAGGAGACATTTCATTCTTTGTAAAAAAACACTTTATTTCTAAGGGTAAAAGGTACACAGGAAACCTAGAAAATAACAAACATATCTAGATCTACATTGTCACAACTTACTGCTATAAAAGCATGGTCACACAACAAGCTGCAATAATGGAGAATCCTCCTTCTTGACCCCTAGAAGGAAATCACCTGAATACATTAACCAATCAATAGCATTTTCTTTCGCGGACTTTGCTGACATTGGCTGTCTGCCAGGTTTCCTTCCAGGTCAGTCTAAACAATGGTAGGGAAGGTGAACAAGTTAACCCTATAATGACTGGATTGGACCTTGCAACTCATACATTTCCAACACTTGGAAGGAAGCCCACAAAGGAAGGCTTTGCAGAGGAAGGCAATGGCAAACCACTTCTGCTTCCCACTTGCCTCAAAAGCCTGTTGCTGGAGTCTTAAATCGGCTGTGGCCTGACAGCAGTTTACACACACAAAAGCTCTGTCATCCAACACTCATGGGAAATAGGTTATTGAAATGTGCCAGTTAATAGAGCTTTATTCTAATGATTGCTGAATTTTTCTCCCTATGCTAAACTTAAATAAAAATATGAAAGCAGTATATCTGTCATTTTATAACAATCAAGGTACTGTATGATACCAGCTTTTTGTTACTTTATTCTCTGATATCATATGAGGAAACTATCATTCATGAGACACTGATGAATTGTGGGGCTATCTTGTCCTACAAACCACATTTGTGGCTTGGCTTGAGCTGGCTCAGCTCCATATCATTTGACATTGGTGTTTGTTGTCAGATATCCCTGATGTAGGTCATATTTTTGGCCTTTAGATGATCTAACAATACGAAAGTCATGTTCATTCACAGCAGAGTTTTGCCTCTACTTTAACATCTGTAAGGGGGTGATGGCACCTCTGGGCAATTTTTCCTGTGGACAATACTATTTGTAATAATTAACTGAGGGTGCAATATTTTGAAAATTCTGCTCAAAGCAAGATATATTACATCAGGTCATGTGTGAACTGTAGCACAAAGGGAATCATATATGCAGTACAACATCCTTGAAAAATATGTTGTTATGGGCAAAAGGACTGTTAAGAGTATGAGATTTATGTAATAACTGTAAAAGAACAGGCTGTGCTTGTCAAACATTTTCTACTTTGGGACATGATGAAAACAATCTATGATTTTGGTTTGTTGGGAATATTCAATCATCAAGTATACAACTTCACACTCAGGAGGAAAGAAGTCTTCTGAATCTTCGCATTAAAAACAGTATTACCTATGAGACTTAATGAAGAAGTTGAATAAATAGCTTTAATGTGTTTGCTCTGAGAATTCATTGTGTTATTGTTTGCCATTATTAAGTACTTTGCTTTCTATATATTTCTGTGCCTTTTAGTGGTTAGTCTGTGAATTTATTCCATTTATTTAGAATATTTCTATGCTCCCTCTTCAGAGTCCTGTTCAATGCAGCTTATAATTTTATAATTTTAAAAAAGTATTTAAAAAGCCATTAAAAACAACCCATTAGACATAACCAGTGTAAAAAATGTCCATAAAACAGAAGCAGTCAATTAAAAAGCTGAGTAGATTAAAAACCCTAATTAAAAGCATGGGTAAAAAATGTGTTTTTGTTTGGCACCTAAAAGAAAGTATAGTGTCATGTGAGCCTCAAGGAAGAGGGCATTCCAGAGGCAAGGTGCCACCACAGAAAATGCACTTCTCTAGTTGCCATCTATCTCAACCCTGAAGGTGGAAGCTCAGAAACTGGACTTTAACTGGTGATCTAGATTATGAGAGGAGGTGGCTCTTCGGGTACCCTGGCCCCAAACTGTTTAGGGCCTTAAAGGTAAGAACCGGAACTTTTAATTGTGTCTGGAAACAGGCAGATAACCAGATATTTCAGCAAAGGGGTGATGTATTTTAGACCAACTGAAATTTCCAGATCATTAAGGCAGCCCTACATGGAGCACATTACAGTAATCTAACTTGGATGTGATCACACTTTTCAAGGAATGTAGCTGATGAACCAGGAAGAGCTGATAAAAGCTGCTACATGCCATGGAGGAGACCTGAGTCTCCAACCATCTAGTAGCATCTCTAAGCTATGTACCTGCTCCTTCGGGGGAATGCAACCCTCTCCCAGACAAGCCAGGTATGCAGTCTCTGTTGACCAAGACCAGTGTGGTATAGTGGGTAAGAGCAGTGGACTCTAATCTGTAGAACTGGGTTTTCTTATCCCACTCCCGTACATGAAGCTGGCTGGGTGACCTTGGGCCAGTCACAATTCTCTCAGAATTCTCTCTGCCTCACCTACTTCACAATGTGACTGTTGTGGGGAGAGGAAGGAAAGGAGATTGTAAGCTGCTTTGAGACTCCTTAGGGCAGAGAAAAGCAGGGTATAAAAACCAACTCCTCCTCCTCCTCCTAATTATTCTTCTAATTATTATTCTTCCAGCAACTCAGTCTTGTCTAGACTGAGGTTCAATTAATGGCCTTCATCCATCACATTACCTACAAGACTTCCACAGGCCCTTTTGGCTTAGTTGTCAATGAAAAATAGGGCTGGGTGTCATCCACATATTGGTGTCACTCACTCCAAATCCCCAGATGATTTCTCCCAGTAGTCTTGTAGATGTTAAACAGCATGGGTAATAAGTTGGAACCCTGTGGGATCCCATCGCATAAGTCCCCCTGCACTACCTTCTGGAATCAGTTGGACAAGTAAGATCAGGACCATCAGAATATGGTAGCCTCTACTCCCAGCCAGCCAGCCAGTCCAGAAGGATACCATTGCCAGTATCAAAAGCCACTGAAAGATCCAGGAGAATCAACAGGGATGCAGTCCCCTAGGTGTGTACATTCTTGAATTCCCAAGGTGAAAATATACATGACAATAACTGTTTCAAGTTGTTGTTCAAGTTGTTACTATGATTCGCGGAATCTGGGAATCTTAGGCAATAAAAAAACTCCCTCCACACAAAATAATCCATGTATTTTTTCATGTTTGTGTGCTTACCACCACCACCAGCAGGTGTCTTTTGTCTTTGTTTCTTCAAAGGCAGCTCCCAGACAGTGCAAGCCACGCATAGGTCCTGGCACAGCTGCAGTAGAGGCTCTCTCCTCTTTCCCTCCCTCATTTGTAAGGGCACGCCCCTTTTCCCTTCTGCAAGTAGGATGGCTGAGGGTGCCTTGTTCAGAGGCCTGTAGAAGTGGATCCTTTGAAACGTGGGGGGAGTCTTTAGTGAACAGGTAACACTATGTCACATTCAGGGCCATGCCTGGCATTGTTGCTCTATCTGGGGTTTCTGGGATACACAAAAACAGTAACAATAAGCCCAACAATAGGTAAAGAAGCAAGGTCTACAAACCAGTCTGGAGTCAGAGATCGCAGATCCAGTCCAAGGGTCAGGGTAAGGAGGTTCAAAGGTTCAAGGGTCTCAGGCTGTAGAAGCAGGCACCAATTACAAGTTACCAGCAACAAGGTACAAGGCAGCAAGTCAGGGTAGAGCTATGTTTGCTAAGCAGGTCAGCTTCATAGAGGTGTGGCAAAGTTCTCACAGAAACCAAGATTTCCCATGGGACTGCAAGCTGCAGAGGAGAGGCAAGTGGCAAAGTGTCCCTGGGAGATGGCCGGCAACCCCAGGCCAAACCGAACAACCTTTCCACCACCTGCACCAGCCCTGGGGGTAAAAACTCCCAAGTCCCACTGGCTGGGAGTCACTCTTTGCTGGGTGGGTCCCCTGCAGCCTGTAGCACTGCCAATGCATAATGCCAGCCAGAAGCCACCAGGGAACCATTGCCACTGCGCAGCTCCCATTTCAACCTTGTGTGCCTCCAGCCAGGTGCTGCAGCCAGGTGGGCAGAGGGCCATGCCAGCTTACCCCTGAGCTTCATGCCATTGCTGCACAGAAGGAAGCTGCATGGAAGGAAGGAATTGAGGATGGTTAGTCATGCATGCTTTGGGCCAGTGTGGTGGCATGGCACGGGCTGGCATGGCTACCCTGCCTGAATTCAGAATTAAAGGGGGAATTGGGACGGGGGCACTGCAAATTCAATAGGGGGTGCTGTCCCTTGCACCTCCACTGCTGGCTGTGGCCCCGTTTCAGATTTTTCTGCAAACCTGGAATATTTTTCAGGGTTATAGAATAATCTGTCTTGTCCATTCATGACTCCAGTCTCTAGATTAAAATACCTACAGAAACAGCAAGGTTGAGATTAGGTATATTGATCTTTCCCTTAAAAGTAGAATAATAAATATAAATATAAAATGTAGATCAGCCAATTTCATTAATAATCTAATTAAATTAAAGTATGGTCTTCCTGTGTCATTATTAGAGAAATGGTGCTGGGAAAGTCATATTTCTCCCTATACCTCAAAGATGTTGGTCTATAAACTCTGTTGCTAAAAATCTCCACACTCATTCTTAATAGTTAAAAGCTGGTTTGTCTGCCACGTGATTAAAAAAAAAAACAACTAAAACAAAACCACAACTGATTCTACAAACTTTCCTGCCAGCAACATTTGTCCCTTATCTTTGCTGGAACAAAACTGAGGGCTTTCCCTTCTACTGTATCTAGTACTCATCAGAAGCCCCAGGCCTAAATCATGCTTTGTTGCATGCTGTTCAATTTCCCACTGTCAGTGCCTGATCATTTTCAAAGCAATTACTTTGCTCAGCAACAATTGCAAAATTCCTTGTGAAATACAGTCTCACAGAGGGCTTGTCTTGATAGGAACCATTCTTAACTGCATCTTTTTGTATGGACAGAAGCAAACCAAAATGGTTAAATTAAAGGGAAATATACATAGTAGAGCTCAAAATGAAAGGGCTTTGAAACAAGTAGTTATCAGACTTTAAAGGTACTAAGTGCACCTCATCCTGTGTTTATTGTAGCAGTTCTGATTGATCAGTTTACCATGGAAACAACAACAAAAACCACACAAGCACTCCACAATATTTTCAGAAAATATCGTAAATAATGTCCAGTTGTAGGCACTCACATAGATTTATCTGAAATATAATCTGACAGAACTCCATGAAGATAAAGATCTTCCTTTTCTCACCTGAAATTGCCATAGTAATAAAGGCTTAAATGGGATGATGTTTTAGTTAGAATCAGAAAGCTTCCTTTTGGGCCAGTATTTAAAGTAAAAGGAGGAATGGTTATTAATCTGCAGGCATTTACAACAAAACATAGGAAAGGAATAGGAAATCTGCTCTGAAAATTCACTGTCTGGCCAGAATCATTGTAATTTGGCTTTCATGAGAAATAATAGAGAAGCAATGGATGTGCTGACAATTAATTAGCCAAGATAGATTTCATTCATAAATATATGCAAAAGTTTGCCATTTCATGTCTTTTCCATCCTTGACTGTACTGAGGCCTGTACAATTTATGGCCCAGCACACATCATATCCCCCCCCCCCGATTTCATCCACACAACTCTTAGTATAACTGAGAATCTGACTGGCCAAAGGTCACTCAATGAGCTTCATGACAGCAGGGGGGGTGTGATTTTCCAGATCTTTGTCTGACACTGACCACTTCACAATCCTTGCTTTAGGTAAGGTCCCAAAATCCCAGCCAAGTAATAACCTCACTCATTTCTATGGAAGTGAGAAGACAACTGTCATTTTTGGCTTTTTAAAATTACTATTCACTTCTCCTTTAGCCTATAATTTTGTCATGTACCGGTAGTTAATGCCTGTAGTTAAAGCTGGTAGTTACTGCCTGACTCAAATGGAATCCACTTTATACACACTTTAGAGTGTTGCCTACGTCCTTCCACGTTTCTTCTTATTCTTCTCTTAATTAATTTAGATGTTGCTCCATCCAATTAGATTTTGTATTTTGTCCAGGGTTATGTAGAACAGAATTCCATTTGGAATTTGTGCCACTGCAATCTAAATAATAATTAGTTATTGTTTTCTCCTTTCATGGGCTAATGACCTTACTTTCCTGTTCTCTCTTTCCTATGGATTACTATATTCAGGTTTAAGAGGCTATAGATTAAATTAAACCAAATAATGTTTCTGCTTGAGTAGAATGTTAATATGCTATAATTGAAGTGCTTTGTTATTGTTTTCAACCTTATGTTTCTTGCAGTGGCATTGAGACGTTGAATGTGTATGACCTTCCTATAAATTAGTGTGAAATGTGCTCAGTTTTCTTGAGAATGGATGGTTATTTTTTTTTAATAAAATAGTATTACAAAATTATTTATGGAAGAAAATCTAGATAAAGGTTTTCCCCATCTCAGAGGTCTATTCTTTCTGAAATATAATATTTGCTTGTAAACAAGAGACACTTGTTTAACTTAAACAAAACTAATTTAAAAACTTACATGTAGGAATAATCATGGTGGAAAATGGCAAAATGTATTCCAATGGCATTTTTGTCCAGTGGTCCAGAGTCATCTTCCAATAGTGATCAGAAAGAACCCTAAGCAAACCATTGTGAGCTTTTTACTAGTCACTTTGTAGATAAGGTCATTCAGATTGCTCCAACTGGGACTCCAATTTGTGCCCTATATTGGAAGAGTCCAATACTATTATTAATTGCATTTGCTAGCTTTCAGTTGTTGTTAGAATCCTTGAAGTTCAGCCTACAGCATCCCCACACAATCTCTGACATACTGGTTAAATCTAGAATGGGAAGAGTGACTGATATTACTCAGGAGGTGATGAATGCATACCTGTGGGAGGTGCAGAGTTTACTTTTTGAAGACAGTGATATAAGATTGCTGCTGGGGGGAAAAACACTATAAGTTAATTAGATGCAGGTATTTATAGACTGATGTCCAGGTTACCATTTGTTTCCAAATCACTGAGCTGACAATGACAATGAACCACCAAATGCTTCTGGATAACGCACTATCTATTGCTATTTTAATCAAACCTTTAGTTCAGGATTCAAACTACTTTTGTAATCATGAAGTACAATCTGCCTAGGAAACTGATCTTGTTACTTCCTTAGGCATTTCAGTGGTATTTAGGTTGCCTCTATGCTTGAGAGAAGATGGATGGAATGTAATGTCAGGGTCTCAGTTAATTATTCTTTTTTTCCCCTCAGTATTCCACAATTAAGGATACACCTGCCCATCAGTCTCCAAGTCTGACATATTTATTTCCTTCACTATCCCCACCCCCCAAATTAAACCCAAACAAATGGTAACCATATAAACTAAGCTTGTCATTCTTGTTTGGTTCTTGAATCTGTTAAATATCTTCATTAAGCTGTATGTTAATTTACTGCTCACCTTCTCCTTTTTATGGATTGGTTATTTCCATTTCATTGTATCTGAGGAAGTGTGCATACACATGAAACTATACACATGAATAAAACTTTGTTGGTCTTAAAGGTGCCACTACACTTAGACTTCGTTCTTCTGAGGTAACAGTTCAATTTGTGCATGGGGGGATATTTTGCAGTGTTACCATTCTTATCTCTGTGGGATGCTGAGAGCTGGCATAGTAGCATGGTAAGTGACAGACTGAACTACTACTCAGGAAATCCCTAGTTCAAACCTTGCCTCTTCCTTGAATCCACCAGATCACTTAGACATGGTACATTCTCTAAACTGTAGAATACCCAGTCTTTACTGTAAATTATTCCATCTGCAAAACTGGGGTAATAATACTGATCTATTTTACAGAGTTTTTGAAAGACTTAGAAAACAGAATATGTATTTTGAATAAATGATACATGTGAAGCAGTCTTTAATGTTTAAGATTATTATTAATTAAGAAGGCTGAAGAATGTTGCTCTGATCCAGTGAATTTACCCAGGAGGTGCTGGAGGGATTCATCTTGTCTCCCACTCCTTTTAACATTTACCTTGAATTGATTCTGGTGGCTTCCTAGCAAACAGTGAACTTCATTTATTAATGAAGTTCCCAGTGGCTAGCCCGAGATAACAGCCACTGAATTTTTTGAAATTATGGGAATAAGTTCATGCTTTTGTCAAGATCTCCCAATAAGATTCTTCTCATAAATACATATAACTTTTGGGGAGAATGCGGGTCTTCTCCAATCCAAGTCAGTGATTAAATTCTGTATCAAAGTAAATTCTGAAAAATTCTACCCCTACCCAGTTCAGGAAATGAAAACCAAGATTAGAAAACCCTATAGTTAAAATTTGAAATTCCTTTGGAAAGTAAAAAGTGCCTTTTTATTGTGCAGTATGAGGGAAATTTCAGCACTAACTCAGCTCAGCACAACACTGGTAGCCACTGCACAACTTGTCCTAGGCTGGCACTGACACCCAGTGTGCAACTCAAGCCAGACTTTTCACAGGGACAGGCTGCCAGTGGGAGAGAAGGGGGGGGACACTGAAGACAGGAAGGAAGATAAATGTGGGTTTGCTTGATGGATGAGAAGTAGGAACACAGAGAGACTCATTAGCTCATCAAAATAAATGGAAATGAATTGAGCACATTGTATAACCCAGTAAACCAAGTAGCACCAAAGCAGTAAACCTTTTAAAACCAAGAGAAGATATTTATGGTAACCCTATGAATTAATGACCTCCAAAATGTCCTATCATTAACATCCTTGCACACCTCTTGATATCATCTTGTACAAGCACCAAATTTTCTTCTCCTGCAATAGCGCTCAAATGTAATCCCAGGGAGCCACCACACATACTACCGCTTGATTCACTATGACAAAAAATTAAGAAAACAAAAATAAGGACCAAGTAGAGACAGTAATTTCCCAAGGAGATGACACGAACCATAAGGACAGTCCATGATAAATAGGAATAATTGGAGAAGGTATGTCCCTACTTGTACTTAGCAGTATATCTATAACTGCCTGAATCACTGCGATATTTTCCTAAGTAATGAGTACATATAAAATTGCAGTATCATTTAAATTTGCATTTTCCATTTTCAGAATACTTACTTTTTTTGATTTGTTTACAGTAACTTGAAGGTGCTATCAGGTTTCTTTTAAACCAATTAATTAGTAGTTGGGGTAAAGTAGGGTTTTATTACTTTCTTATCCAAAGTGTTTACTTTTCAGCACTAAAAAGTTATAAAGGCAGCTGTACTATTTGCATTGCATTTTATTTAGCGATAGTGGCTTAACATGTGGTCTGTCATTTTAAATTAGGTGTTACAATTACCTCAATAGAAATGTTTTGATGGCTTTCCATGATTTTGTGCTTTCCCCCAAAGATCTGTAGCTTCCAAATACACATTTGTTTCACAATGTTATACACAGGGCTTCCCTTCCCCCCCCCGCCCCCGAGGGAATGTGCCAGAATGGCATTGTGAAACCTCTTCAACAAAATTCTTTTAAAAATGTTTAAAAGCTCATGAGTTTTCAGTATACAGATTGAAAACTTAATTTTCCTCTTGAGAGTTCTAGCACCTCTTTAAAAAAAAAAAATCATGGTTATACAGGAAAGTTACATGTGTATGAGGTACAGAAAAAAGGCATTCTTGTAAGCTAATCTAATAATAAAACAAAACCTGAGGCTAAAGAAGAATTTATGGCAAAATTATTTGAGGATCA
Organism: Gekko gecko; assembly: GCA_029375565.1. Lineage (NCBI taxonomy): Eukaryota > Metazoa > Chordata > Lepidosauria > Squamata > Gekkonidae > Gekko > Gekko gecko. The sequence continues at coordinate 146,387,377 of JAPDNY010000003.1, read as the reverse complement.
TTTCCATTTTTTTAATTATCAAGTGAGTAATGACTGCTGAGTGTTCCAATTTTTTCACATTTATCTGACCCTGTCATCCTTCCATCAGATATTACATACAACCCAACCATACAGAAGTAAGCCATGTTACTTTCCACCGTGGCAGGGTTTTCATCAAAACTTTTCCTAAAGCAAAATACTTACCAGTTAGATACACTTGATTAAAAGGCACCAACACTTGCCAGTAAGAGAAAACAGAACCAAACTTGATTAAACCCATGGATATAACTGTACACTCTAGGTTCTCCTCTCTTGTTTCCCCTGGAATTTCTTTTAGTCCAGACTTCCCTTCAACTCCCAGACCAGGTACTTCTTTCTCAAACCAAGAGGGTTTTTTTTTTTTTTACTTTAAAGAAAGAAAAGAAAAGAAAAGGAAGAAACCAGCAAAATGAATGCTTTGTTTTTGAGCTTTCTCATTCATTTGTTCTTTGTAAATGTCACACATTTGTCTTCCTTCTGATCTTGAGGCATATGAGACTTTGGCCCAATCGGCATCTAGCATTTGTTCCTCTGTTTTACCACACCCATGCTGGAACAGAAATTCCCGTCTACATTGCATGTCACTTTCACTTTGCTTGATTGTTGGATTCTATGGCAGACTGCATGCTGCTTTCACTTCAATAGATCTCTCAGTTTTATGGTAGCTGTCTGCATAGATTTATGGCTGTTTTATGGCCATTCAGGGGTAACTCTTCAGTCAGTATGGCATTGCCCCAGGGTATTTGAATATGGTTTTGAGCTGCATCTTTTTCTGTTCCAGTGTGGGTTTGGTAAAACAGCGGAGCAAATGCTAGATGCAGATTGGGCCTTTGCCAGTCATGTGATGCTAATGTTAATTGTTTTGATCTCAAGCTAGAACCAAGGTGTGTACTGCATCGCAAAGTACAAAACCAGTTACCTGTTTCAGCACAGAGTCTAGAGTGTTTCACATTCCTCTTTCATTAAGAACATAGTTCCCAGTCTATACTGGGGTATACTGATTTGTGGCAATCCCAATTTTAAAGAAGACACAAAAATATTATTTGCTGCCTTCATAAGGGTGCTGGAGAAGTTATTGTACACTGTTTTGCTCTCTGCAGCAGACTTTTGCTTTGAGTTGGCCCATGCATACACTTAGGGCTGCCAACTCCAGGTTAGGAAATTCCTGAAGATTTGGGGGATGAAACTTTGGGAGGGTGGGGTTTAGAACAGGGTCAGTGGAGTACAATGCCATAAATTCCACCATCCAAAAGGAACTGATTTCTGTGGTTGTTTGGAAATTAGTTGTAATTCCAGAAGCTCTCCAGGCCCCACCTGTGGGTTGACAACCCAACAATGTGGGAGTAGCTGACTGTCTTTTGTGGGGCTATAGACAGACAGACAGACAACTTTTATTGGCATGTCAAAGATAAAAGTACATTACAATTTTTAAATGCATTAATCATAAGGCCAATCAAAATAAAATAGAACAATTAATAGCTTCTTTGAATCGAATTGCAGACTGGAGAAAACTGGCGATATTAGAGGTTATGAGAAAGTTATATCCAGTAAGGAACCGCTGAACCGCTGAACCTTGACATTGTCAGGGAGGCCAAACCATGTACAGAGAAGGGAGTTCAGAAATTTTTCTCAGATCTTAATATATAATGGACAATTTAATAGAACATGGGAAACAGATTCAGTAGCACCCAGGCTACAGGGGCATTGTCTAAATTCATAGGGGATTTTTGACATCTTCTAGAGAAGAAGGCCAATGTCAGTACATTAAATCTGGCCAGCATACATGCCCTTCTTTGATGGAGATCAGTTGAAGAACAGAAATAAGAGGCTATTTGGCCAGGTATCAGAAATAATTCCAGATGAGTTGGAGAGCAAGTTTTCCTAGCTGCCTCAGTCAGGTGCTGAAATTGGATATCTATCAGCCTATGTTTAATTATCTGAAATGCTGTTGAGGCAGATGATAAATAAAGCGAATCTACAGGTAAACCTATAGACCTAATTTTGTTAAGGACTAATTTCGACCAGTTAGATTCATGATAATCTGTCAAGATTAAGAAAGCAAAAGAATTCAAATCAGAATTTTAAAAGTGGTGAAGCCAAAATTTGATTGTCAAAAACCAGGCCCGAGTTTCTAGCAACATCTGGCTTGATTTCAAGACAAACTGCATATGGAACACAGTTAGGGAGACCAAGGGTTTTCCATAGAAAAAAAAGATTATAGTCCCTTGGCTGATTGACTGATCACACTTATCCATATGGGAGATCCATGGAGGAATTGTGGGATGTATTTTGCATTAAACACTTTTAAAGCCGTGGGAATATACCTATTGCCTCTCAAATAGAAAAAACAACAATGGGCAATGGCAGTAGCACTATTCCTTGCTAAATTGGAGGCACATTTGTGGTGTGTAGAAGGATTTAACCTGCTCAATGGGATTTCCCTGAATTGTCCTTACAAACTGTTTCCAAGATTTAGCAAAAACTAAGATCTTTGTTTTTATATGATTCAGTCTTAGCCTGTTGTTATTGAAGTAGGTCAAGCATTGATATAAAAGACACCTCAGTCCAATTTGGGAACATGAAAGTAAAACAGCGTTGTCCGCATATAAGAGAATTGGAATATGGCATTGACCAATTTTGGGGAAGTGTCCATCAATTTCAGACAAAACTGGGGCCAGGTCAATTAGAAACAGATTAAACAATGAGGGGGCAAGGATGCAACCCTGTTTTACACCTTTACAGATTGGGGTTTTTGGAGTTAGATTTCCTTGGCGATTGAATTTGACCTGACAGCTAGTGTGTGTATAAAGTTTCTCAATTTAAAAAAGTAATCTGGACTCCATGTTCATTCTGGCCATTTTATCCCACAAGAGATCTCTTGGGATTGAGTCAAATGCCACTTTAAGATCTAAAAAGGCAGTGAAAAGCTTATTTCCAGGTTTCCCATTGTATTTGGCAACTAGGTGTGACAATACTATACAGTGATCCAGTGTAGACTTTCTGCAATGAAACCCTATTTGTTCTGGGCCTAGTATATTGTGGTCAATCATCCACTCTTCTAATTTAGTTAGAAGATGATTGGCATAAAGCTTGCTGATTACTGATAAAAGGCTGATTGGTTTGTAATTATCAGGTAAAGAGAGATTGCCCTTTTTTAAAAATGGGGACAATGATCGTGTTTGTCCATGGCTGTGGCATTATTCCTATGTTATTTATCATGTAGAACAAGACAGCTAAGGGGGGGCACCACTCAGGGTGGGACTTCAATAATTCTGGGGTAACTGCGTCAGGGCTAGGGACCTTTTTAAATTTAATATGTGAGATCAAAGTATCCTCAGGAGACATAGATGCCCACTCAGGCATCACAGGGATATCAAATTCAGTAGGATTGGGAAAACTAGCACCATCGTCACTGAAAAGATTTAGAAAATATGAAAACCACATTTGGGATGGGATTAATGGTGATAAGATTAATTTTGCCCACAAGACGCTTGAGATTAAGGCCCAAAATTTCCCACAGTCATTTGGCCTAAATGCCTTGATCAGCAGTTCCCACTGGTCTCTGGCATACTGAAGCCTCTTGGCCTTGACTAGGTCTGATAACTGTTGTTTAACAGTGAAATATTCCTTCAATAATGAAGACCTTTTTTTGCTCTTAAAATGATGGTAAATGGAGTGAAGAGTGGACTTCAGGTGTAAACATTCTCCATTGTATCATGCATTATACTTGGGTTTACGTTTGAAGACTGAAATGGGAGCAGGATTGAGTAAAGAAATAAGATTTGAGAATAAAGTGCCATATGAGGATATAACTTCTGTAGGATTTAAAGAGGTCACAAGTAAGGAGCACAGGCCTTAATTGTTTGATCAGACTCTCTGAGAGATTATGCAATCGGATAGACCCAGTAAGGAACTCAGGGGGCAGATCATCAACTGAGGGGGGCCCAAATCAGATTCAAGGTGTATCTGAGGAATGATTGGGGAAAAAAGAGGGAAATGATCACTCTTGGTATGGAATCAATATAAAAGAGCTCTAAATTAGCTTTACAGGATGAGGGGATTAAAATGTAATCTAGTACACTGCAACTTCTGGTGGATGCGAAGGTAAATTCCCCACAGATGTCACCATCATGAGAACAATTCAGAATCAGTTTATCAAATTGCATACAAAATTTAGTAAAAAGTATGCCCACCTGATTAATATGAAAATCTTTGGACGACCTAGCAAGACTAAAAAAGTTTGGGAGGGAGTCATTAGGATCTAAGTTCAAAGCAGCCTGCTTGCCGGCCTTAAGTGCTGCTGGCTGGGTTACCCCATTGGAAACAATGGAGGTAATGGGGGTAACCTGTTTCAGTGCCCATAGAATTAGGCCCATTGGTCCAATTGCTTTGAGACATGGGGGTGTATCTGGGAAGAGGCTCCTGAAGCTACCCTGAAAGTTTGGAGCCTCTCCCTCAAACCCCCTCCCCCCCAGAGCTACTAACAGCACCGTGGGGAAAAAGTAACTTTTTCCCACCGTAGAGAACAATGGAGGGAATGGGGGCAACCTGTTTGGGGGCCCATAGAATTGGACTCCCTGGTCCAATGTTCTTGAAACTTGGTGGGTATCTTTGGGAGAGGCTCCATCAGGTATCCTGTGAGTTTGGAGCCTCTCCCTCAAACCCCTCCCCTCTAGCCCCCAGAATATACCCTATGTTTTCACCATTGACTTCAATGGCCCATAGGATATAATGGAGCTGAAATTGACATTCAGCTGCCTGAAAGACTCACTGGACGCTGGCTGGGTGCGGGGCTTGGCTCCTGAGCTGCCCCCCCAAAAAAAGACCCCTGATCTTGGTGGTTGGCTGGGATTGGTTATGGCCTAGCAGAGGTCAGATGAGGTCTTGCCCTTGTTGCAATTAAGTTTGAATTGTTTTGGTACTGAGTGCCATAGAATTATTATGGGGAGACTGTTCCAAACTAATCCATCATTGGCTCAAGCAGCCTGGTGAACTGGAGAGGTAATAGTTTTGGTGGCTAAGCAGAATCAACCAAACCCTTAGTTACTCAAGAAAAACATGAGAATAAACACCACTCAGCACTGTTTTATATGCAAGTTAGGGTATACAAAACCAACAGCAAGCTGGCTATATTTGAAGCCATGGTGATTTTGCCCAAAATGTTGGTAGTTATGGTAGGCTGCATATTAGCACCAACTTGTATGTATATCATCTATTAACAAACTAGTTAACTCACATACTGGTGTTTCATGTTCTTAGTTGAGGGTACTGGTGCAATAACTAGCAATCTAATGCTAAAAAAACCTACTGGGATAACTTATCTACTTTCTACTACTTTGGTAGAATTCAGAGAAAAGTGGCTTTAGAATCTTTTCCTCTTAGGACATTACCACCTGTACAGTAGTAATCAATGCCCCCAAAATACATCCCCTTACCATTTAATCTATGTAATTTTGCCACCTGTACAGTAGTAAGCAATGTCCCCAAAATACAACCCCCTACCATTTAGTCTATGCAATTTTGTTACTGGACTATCTTTTAACTCATAAGTTTATTAAGCAAACAGTGACTCAGGGAACTATTTAAGTGCTCTGGAAACACAAAGCTTTTCATGACAACCACAAACAAATAAAGTTTGTGGAACATTTTTACCCCCAGATTTATTGGAAGTTTTGTTTGGGATGGAAATAAATCCCAAATATAATATGTGTACATCTCTCCCTCTCCCCAAGAAGAAAGGTTGAAGGATTTTTTCTTGCAAGGTCAGGAAAGTGGGTGTATTTACATAATGCCCAGTGTGAATGTGACTGTAGATACATTAATCAGAAGCCTGGAAATTCAGGATGGAGTCACTCACACTCAGGCAATTTCTCAGGTCACTAAGGGGTTAAACAATCCTGTATTTTAGGAGCATGCACCCACAGTGGCTACTGGTTGCCTAGTGGTGGTACATCTACAGAGCTTCTTGGATGACGCTTCCATTCTAGATCCTCTTCAGTCTGGGTTTCGCCCAGGATATGGGATGGAGACAGTGCTGGTCACCTTGACTGACGACCTCTGGAGACACCTAGATCGAGGTGGAGTGGTGGCACTGTTCTTAGATCTATCGGCCACATTTGACACAGTCGATCACCAGTTGCTGACCCGCTGCCTTGCCAACATGGGGATACAGGGGCTTGTCCTTCAATGGCTTGCCTCTTTTCTCCAGGGTTGGAGACAAAAGGTGGAGTTAGGGGAGCAGCAGTCCTGAAGACACCCGCTTGAATGTGGTGTACTCCAGGGGGCGTTGCTCTCCCCGATGTTGTTTAACATCTACATGCTCCCCCTTGCCCAGATTGTCCGGTGATATAAGCTTGGGTGTCATCAATATGCAGATGACACCCAGCTCTTTCTGATGTTAGGCGGCCAGCTGGACTCCAGCCCAGAAGATCTGAACCAGGCTTTGCAAGCTGTGGCTGGGTGGCTCAGACTGAGTCAGCTGAAACTGAACCCAGAGAAGACGGAGGTCCTGTGTCTGAGTCGGTGCAGTCAGGGGTTGGGGATCCCTCTCCTGATATTTGATGGGTGCCTTTGGAGCCAGTGCCGGCTGTTAGGAGTCTGGGAGTGCTCCTGGTTTCCTCCCTAACTATGGAGGCTCAGGTGGCAGCCACTGCCAGGTCAGCCTTTTACCATCTTAGGCTGATTTGGTAGTTAGTTCCCTTCCTCGACTGTGATGACCTGGCTATAGTGATCCATGTGATGGTCCCCTCGAGATTGGACTACTGTAATGCTTTCTGCATGGGGCTGCCTTTGTCACAAATCTGGAAGCTGCAGCTAGTGCAGAATGCTATGGCCAGGCTGCTGGTGGGTCTCCCTAGATGTGATTACTCCTGAATGGCAGTTGATGGGCCAATGGCTGATGGAGCACACAGCACAGCCAATGGGAGAGCTGGAAATGGCCAACACATCAAGAGAATACCTAGTGATCAAAAATATTGCCTGACACTGGAGATACTGCAAGGCTCATGAACAACATACTTATAATGCTAATTTCTTCCTGATCATAACACCAAAGATGAGATCTCATACTCTAAAAGGTGTTTGCAATTGCAAACAAGATGTGTCCTTTACTGTCAATGGGAGTCATTATTCTTCACACTATTTATTTATTTCTACCCCACCCTCTCCACGAATGGGCTCAGGGCAGCTAACAAACAGCTTGGTTCTGTCAATAAAAAGGGAGGGGAAGAAGACCCTTTCTACACCTATTTTGGCTTTTGCGAGAAAACTCATTGGGGCCAGTCCTGACTAGGGTTGCCAGCTTCAGGTTGGGAAATTCCTGGAGATTTTATGGTAGAGTCTATGGAAGCCAGAGTTTAGGGAGGGGAGTGACCTCAGCTGAACAGAATGCCAAAGCAATTATTTTCTCCAGGGGGAGAGAGACATCTGTTGTCTGGAGTTCAGTTGTGATACCAGGTGATACCACAGCCAGTGTGGTGTAGCAGTTAGTGCTTCAGAGCAGGGTCTGCCAGACCCAGATTCTTGCTGTGGAAGCTGAGTGGGTGATTTTGGACCAGTCACAGACTTTCAGCCTAACTTACCTCACAGGGTTGTTGTGCAAGTCAAAAGGGGGAGACGAGAATGATATGAGCTGCTTTGGTCCCCATTGCAGAGAAAGACTGTACTTTTCCTCCTGGGGAACTGTTGTTGCCAATCTCCAGGTGAGGGCTGGGGATCATTCAGAATTACAACTGCTCTCCAGATGGCAGAGATCAGTTCCCCTGGAGAAAATGGTGGACTTGTGTCCTTATACTCTGCTGAGATGGCCTCCCTATGACAGCAAATGTGATATAGCAGTCAGGGCTTCAGAGCATGGTAGAGGCTTCAGGTGTGGGGAGGAGATGGAAAGCTGAAGTCAGAGGAGCAAATAAAGGTATATTGATGATTGACTGGGAAGGAGCCTGGAGAGATTGAGGTTTAAGGAGGGGTGGGACCTCAGACAGGTACAGTGCCATAGACTCCACCCTCCAAACCAGCCATTTTCTCCTGGGAAACCATTGTTGCCAATCTCCAGGGGAGGGCTGGAGATCACTCAAAATTACAACTACTCTTCAGGTTGCAGAGATCAGTTCTCTGGAGAAAATGGTAGACTCTTTGTCATTATACCCTGCGGAGGTCACTGCAGCAAATTGACAATGAGTGCCCAAGGTTGGAGCACTCTCCCAGAGCCTCTTTCTAAAGCTCATTGTATTTGTTTCCACAATGAGCCTTATTCTTAGTACTTTATAATGTTGCTGTACAACACAATCTTCTCTAGCCCCCCATTCCTTCTGATCAGCAATGGAAGCCAATAGATGACTAGAACTTTGAACCTCATTCTCCACTAGCTTCTGCTTGGTGTCAGCAACTAGTAATAGCAGTATGCACCTCCACACAGAGGCTTCTGTTTCTTGTTGTCAACATCAGCAGCAACATGCTATTGGTTTGCTTTTATTACTCAAGGCAATTTGATGTGCTGTTCAATTAAAAATGCCCAAAGATGCAAGAATATCACATTCATCAGCAGCCTGCTGGGAATATTTCCAGTGCCTGCATTACATTCCCTGCTACCAAGAACACTTGTCAAATATGTTTTATACACTGAAGTAGAATCTGAATCCTCAAAACAATGAGGAAGAATCTTGAGCAGCATAATTCCAAATGAAGCGATAGTGGATGCTTTTATAGGCTATTTTGATACACTTCTTTATCTGAAAGACGTCTCATGGGCTTGATTCATATTTGAGCTTTAAAATAAGGGGCTTTGGACCTTGTTGTCTGCCTGCTGCTTTTCTCCAGGTATTTAGCTTTTGGTAATGAAATACAATATAGCGCTGGAAGAGAAAATAACAGTACTTCCTCCAGTTGTAAATAAAATGTGAACACTTACTTTCTTCAAGAATCCCCCAGTCCCCCCTCTAACAAGTCAGCAATATTCGTTGGATAGAGAACTCATTATGTCTGTCTGTCTCTATTTGTCTACTTACTTATTTGGGATTGCCATCCTGCCCTATCCCCAGTGTTCAGGTTGAATATATGCCATTTAACCTCCCCCACAAAAAACCCCCAAAACACTCAATCTCTAATACTAAAATCCCAAGCAAAACCACTAGAATAATCCAGCCCATAGCAGAGGAAGAGTTAGAAAGTGAGTGTTATCACCAACGTTGGTATAGCACAAGAATTTGCTTCCCTGCCAGGTGTCACAACAGGCAGTAAAATCTGCTGATGTAGCTGTCCCCCCCTTTTCTTTTTGCCTGCTTACCCAGGCAGTAGTTCCACCAAAAAGTATATTATCTTGAAAATACTGACATGATGTTGTTGTGCTGATATGTGCCACAATTTAGTTCTACTTTTTCAGCAAGATCTCACTTAGAAAATTTTGGTCCAGAGTTTTTTCTTATCCAGGCTTTTAACTAAATGGCTTTTAAAACTGTTTTTTGTTTGCTTCTAGACTGAAAATTGCTTTATAGATCATTTTAGGCTGTACGGTGGTTTATGTTTTTTTGATGCACATAGCTTGTTTTTAATTGCTCACATTGTTTTTACTTGTGAACTGCCTTGAACAGGTATCTGGAGAGGCAGCATAATGTACAGATCAATAAATAGACCCAAAATAGATAACTACATTGGTCCATAGCAGAATAAAAAACAAAAAAAGCCACAAAAGCCATGTAAGAGCATGGTTGGTCTTAAAAGGTATCACACAGGTTTGTTGGGTTTTTTGTTTTATTAAAAAAATCCTGGGTAACCAGTGATACTAACTATTGAAGGCAGCAGTTTCCTTATTATGCTATGACCTTTACAATCTCATTTCCCTCCTCCAAGAGGTGGCTGTTCACTTCAGTATCACCATGAAACTGAAGAATGGAAGGAATAAGAAAATGGGGATTTCATAGATGTTAGCAAGTTACAGGGAAAGGGTTCCTTTATTGGTCTTTTCCCCATTAACCTAGATAGTGCTTGCTCCCTGTTAGTGCTTGCTCTACCTGCAGCTCTGCCTTTCTACCACCATGTCACCCCTACGAACAAACACCAGCTTCATGCCTCATCCCTTACATAAGGGTTTCTGGTGTTTTGTGGAGACATCAGGTGCTTCATAGCTGAGTGTCATCTCACAATAGTAAAAATGATAAGTTATTAATGGGATTTGATGATGAGCATACCTGTTCCAGATTGGCATGTAGATCCATCTTTCAAAAGAATCAGTCAATATTAGAACTGTGCACTAGGCAAATATTAAATACTCATCACATTTTCCAGATTCTTCAGAGATGGAGATAAAGTCATTTTCTTCCTTGCCTGGGGAGCAAAGGGCAACCCTTCTTTTGTTTTCAAGGAGACAAACAAATATTGCAGCATATTGCTAGTATAATGATTTTCATTAACACAAGGAATTTATCCTTCTGCAAGGAAAGCAAAAGCAAATGGCATTTCTTCAAGAAATTATATTGGGAATTGAAGAAATAAGACAAACTATTTAAATTTCATTGTCTCCCTGCTTCCATTTAAAATAGATTTTTAAAAAATGCAGTCAGATTCTAGCATATAGAGACTCTTGTTCTAGCCTATCATCTTAAACTAAACAATATATTTAAAAAAATCACTTTGCGTTCAATGAGATTAATTAGGTCTTCTTAAATTATGTTCTAATTTTGCTAGTATTAATAAATGTAACAATTCTACCAAAGAAAGGGTTGGATCTTATGGAAAAGTTTGTGGAAAGAGCTAGAGGAGTGGATTTCCCCCGCATTCTTTTCCCCCAAGGAACTCTGTCCTGAAAATTCTTTCTGAGGGTTGGGAGAGTCCTGCAAACAAAATGCACCTTTATACAGAGTACTGCAGCAACACAGGAGAACCATGTAAAATTGCCTCCTTTTCTCTCTTCCACTGGTGATTTGGGGGGGAAAGAATATAAGAGGACCACTGAAAGATCTATCTAGTCTATCTGGTCTATCTAGTCTATCTGGTCTATCTAATTTAGCAGCCTGTTTCACATGCTGGCTAACCAGTTACCTTGGAGGGCCAGCAAACAGGGTGTAGAGGAAGCTGGAGAAAGATCTTCTCTGCCAAATCCTTCCACTTTTCTGCTGAAACAAGCATATATACACCAAGAAGTATATATATTAAGAAGCATATTGTGGGTTTGAATCCCAAATCTCAACAGTCCTGATAGGCACCCCATGCTCCAAACCATGGTGCTCTTTATACAGAAGGTCCCAGATTCAGTTCACAGCATCTCTAGTTTTAAAAGGTTATGCAAAGGTCTGTAGTACTTAGTGTAAAAGATCTGAGACCCTGGAAAGCCATTACCAGTCAGAGCAGATAGACCAATGGGCTGACTTGGTATAAGGCAGCTTCATGAGAGACGGTTACTCTCTTGATCTAGAGCCACATGAATACTTCAAAGCAGAGTTCCTGGATCAAGGACATTCTCCAGTTATTTTAACAGAAGGGATGGGTTGTGTGCATGTGTGTGTGTATGTGGTGTATGCACTCCGAAGTGCTAAGAAATTAATTTCATTTTTTAAATTATTCATACATTTGAAATTATTCATAAATAATTTATAGCTATTTTATTATAAAAGTCAGTTCTCAACATTTCTTTATCCCAGGTTAAAATCCCCACTCTGCCATAGAAGCTTGCTGGGTGACCTTGGTTCAGTTCCACAGTCTCAGCCTAACCTATCTCATAGGTAACGCTGGGTAAATTGAAGAGAGGGTAAAATTGAAGAGATAATGATGTAAACATTTGAGGTCCCCATTAGAGAGAAAGGGTATAAAAGAAAAGAGAGAGACATAGAGACATAGAGACATAGAGACATAGAGACATAGAGACATAGAGACAGAGACAGAAGAAAGAAAGAAAGAAAGAAAGAAAGAAAGAAAGAAAGAAAGAAAGAAAGAAAGAAAGAAAGAAAGAAAGAAAGAAAGAAAGAAAGAAAGAAAGAAAGAAAGAAAAGAAAAGAGATTGGATTTATATCCCACCCTTCGCTCAGAGTCTCAGAGTGGCTTACAAACTCCTTTCCTTTCTCCACCCCACAACAGACACCCTGTGAAATAGGTGGGGCTGAGAGAGCTCTGACAGAAGGTGCTCTTTCAAGGACAGCTCTTGTCAGAACTATGGCTTACCCAAGATCATCCAGCAGCTGCAAGTGGAGGAGTGGGGAAGCAAACCTGGTTCTCCCAGATTAGAGTCCGTGCACTTAACCACGACACCATAACTAAGGAGCAGACCACAGAGAGGAAAAGCTTGATTTCTGGTGGTCAGAGTCATTGAACCAGCCACGGAACTAATCATGGATCTTCTAGTCTGCTTTCTAAAGGGCCATGGTGAGATGGCTAAAGAAGAGCGGGTTGAGACTGAATCCAAAGAAAATGGAGGTTCTGTGTTGGGAGGGGTGGCCTTCAGGATTGGAGTCCAGGTTTTCAGCTCTTGATAGGGCACTGCTGACACCAGTGCGGCCCATCAACAGTTTGGCTGTGATTTTGGATGCCTTATGGAGTCACAGGTTGGTGCTGGAGCACTGTAACTATGACATACACAAATGTATTTCCGAGATATGCTAGCATAATGGCTAGTTGGCTCCCTTAGCACTTTTGCACCTCCCTTAGGATTGCACTGATAGGTTTTAAAGCCCAATATTGTTCCTCCCAAGCAATTTTTCCCAATATGACTAAGCATACTGGTCTTTTTAAGAGATATACAAGGGAAACACAAGAAGTTACAGTCTACTTCTATTCTGAGACCCAACTGACAGGGTTTACTGCCTTGTTTTCCCAAGAGAAGGAACTTGCATGAACTAGCCCATTGTTAAAATAAACAAATCTGAAAAACTAAGTTGAAGGGAATTGCCATCTTCAATATGTGAAGTTGATTTACTTCACTTCCTATCCAGAAGACATTTCAATGGCTTTTTCAGCCATTTCATAGAAGTATAGTTCTCAGTTTAATTTTTGTGGTCAGATACATATATCCAAATATAACATAGACCATAAGCCTTATCAGATATGGAGCATTTCTCTCTTTAAAATTCATATAAGCAATGATCTGAAAATGATTAGGTGCCCTTGAACAACAACCATTTTGGCTCACATCCTGGTTGCCAGCTGCTAGAAGGGAGCTGATTGTTTGTTAAGTTGTTTTGATATGTCTGATCAGATCTGGATGTTCTATTTTGTATGATTAAACTACTTTCTCATAGCTTCTGTCCTCACCACCCATCTGCTGCCACTATCACCTCCATTTTTTTTTTTTAATCCAGCCCATAGTAAAAAGACAAACTGATTTTTTTTTAATTGAGACTTACTACTTAGACATATTTGAGTGACTTCTTCACTATCTGACAATGAACCCAGTTAATCTTGAAATCTGTTCTTACAATGACCTCTCAAATAGATACCATTGACTACACAAATACAAAAAACAGTTAATGAAAAGATGGATAAAAGTTCTGTTCTTTACAAGTCAGTTGCTATAATGACCTGACCAGGGGTCTTTTTGTAGAAAAACAGCTGCAGGAGCTCATTAGCATATGGCATGCTAATAAGCTATTAGGCTATTAGCATATGCCACGCCCCCTGACATCACCAGAAGTGGGAAGCAAAAGGGGGGAGGCATCTTCAAAAGCCCCCCCTTCCCTTCCCCAGCTGGTCTGGGTGGGGGAGCTAAGAGAGAAGGGGTTTAAAGTTTAAACTCCTTCTCATGAGAGTTGGGCCACAGAAGGAGGAAAGAGGGAAGGAAAGAGAGAGAGTAGAGAGAAGGAAAGGGGAGGGAAAGAAAGAGAGGGAAGAAGGAGGAAAACAGGGAAAGGAGGAAAAAAGAGAAGAGAAGAGGTGGGAAAGAAAGAAAGAGAGAAGAGAAGGAGGAGGGAAAGAAGAAAAAGAGAGAAGGAAAGGAGGGAATGAAAGAAATTTGGCAGCAATTTGGCCCCATTATATCCTATGGGCCATTGAGTATATTCTGGGTATATTCTGGGGGCTGGAGGGGAGGGGATTTGAGGGAGAGGCTCCAAACTCACAGGGTAGCTGATGGAGCCTCTCCCCAAGATACCCATCAAGTTTCAAGAACATTGGGGGTCCAATTCTATGGGCCCCCAAACAGGTTGCCCCCATTCCCTCCATTTTTCAATGGCCCATAGGATATAATGGAGCTGAAATTGACATTCGGCTGCCTGAAAGACTCCCCGGGATGCCGGCTGGGGGTGGGGTTTGGCTCCTGAGCTCCCCCCAAAAAGACCCCTGGACCCGACTATGACCCTGGGGAATATGTGTCTTGCAGCCTAGACATATGCATCTATAAACTGTGACAATCTGGCCCTGTGGCAAAAAATTGTGTACTGCAAACATGCAAATCTGCTTGAGATAAACTTTGTAACAATTTTTGAGGTGATCTGATGAGCTCATCTCACTTGTGATTGAGGGAGTTTGAACAAAGTGAGTTTGCTTGGTGATTGCTAAACACATGCCATGCCCAGAAATGACCTTCTATCCACCCCATGGTCAACATATGATATGGTTCTTAATCTCCAGTGTTAACATTTCCATTTTGAAGCAGATAGTTCTGGGCTCCTTCTGAGATTAAATTCTTTAGGTTGATAGATAGTCTGTGAATATTACCTGTAATTAACATGGCCTTTGGTAGCCTTTTTAAATGAGAAAAATCAGTTATCTTTTCAGTATATGGAGCTATGTTCCAAGTACATATGTTTAGGATTCCATTCAGTGCAACAGAAAGCTTGAAACTGTATCCATGAAACAACAATTCAAAATTTAAACATCCCATAATGGTTTATGTTGGTGTGAAAACTTATATCAGGCCCATTGGCCCCGTAGAGTTTCAATCTATATTGCAACAAAGACATAAGCAAGAGATGCTGTGGGGAATTGAGAGGGTACACATACTTTCATTTTCAGTGAACATTATAAAAGATCTGACAATCTAGATAAGCTCCTTTTTGTAGATTGCATTCTCTCCACAGGGCATGGGTATTGCTGATAGCCATCATTTGCTCTAGTAAGCCTGTATCCAACATTTCCAATGTTCTTGCACATCTAATACCATCTCTTTTTTTCCCCTTCAGCTGAAACAATGCTGCTATTTTGTGCTATCAGGAGAACTAAGTAGACGTGGATTTTTGAAGGATTCCGCTTTGACATAGGAAACAGGAAAGATTTTGTGTCCGTTTATACTACTGCATAAATTGATGTCTTTTGTTAAATTTGCCATCCTTGTTTCTTACTTGAGGCCAGTGTTAAAAGCATCATTGTGTAAAATCAGATGTTTGGTAGATATTAGTTGACAGTTCTCTGTGTATTATTCAAGGATAGGATAGAGAAATATGACTTGTGAACAGTGACAGTACAAAGAAGGAAAGTCATTTTTCTCTACTGTATATGTTTCTGGTGTATTGATTACTATATAATAAATTGCATTTTTAGGGGTTCTTTTTTAATTCTGAGACATCTGCTTTTGTGTATAACATTTTAAGGAGAAGGGGTCACATTCTGGGTTACCTACCTTTTGGGTAAATACAGTAGGGTAAATCTGTTTAAAAAGAAAGATTTTTCAGGTTCTAAACCCCCCCCCACAACACTAAGTGTATTGGGAATAGGCTCCAAAAAGAAAGTCCATTAGTAAAATCATTCAACCTTGCCATCATAGTTCTGATCTAACAATGAAAGAAAACGGACTGTAGCTACTGCTGATTTGATCTCAGGAGGTGGATGGCTCATATGAAAAGATAAAGTCCTGTCCTTCATGAGTACAGAATCTTTATTTCTTTCTTACATATTGGCTTGATCTTGTGGGAAAGCTATATGCACACAATAGGGGAGGTGACAGTTTTTATCAGTTCTGTCCTCTGGTGGCAGCCTCTCAGCTCATCCCACAGCATGGTTCCTGTGCCCCAGGAGCAGAATTTGAGGGAGCATTTGGGACTGCAGTGGGAGGGAGAAGGCAGGGGGAAGTCCTTCCATGCACAGAAGTTTTAGACAGGTTCCAAACCCAATGTTAACATATTTGTTTTCTTTATTGTAGTTGCTATATCTGGTTATTACACTTTTGCCCACCCATTCAAGTTTTGTCTAAAAACAACTGAGCACATGCAAACAAATAGAGGCAGGGACATAAGGATCATCCATTTCCCTCCTGAAATTAAAAAAGGTATACATTTGTTTCCCCAGATTTCTGTCTCCTTCCTCACATCTATTTTTAAAATGAAACTAAATCATGACATTAAAATTAAAGAGTATAGAGAGATTTCAGATCCCTGATCTCAGGTTTTGTGTTACATCTGATTGTTCCTCATAACCAAGAGCTCTCGTGTTGCATCATTTTTGCTTGCTTCATCAATCTTCCCTAACTAAATGTTTACTTAACATGTTACTACATTGTTATATGCTCCCACTTGTCCAAGTAATGAGAAGTTCCAGGGGTAGTGCTTAAAAGAACTGGTTCCATTTCATGGAGAGACAACTGAAGACTTTGAGAAGACATCTATTGATGTTAAGAAACATAGCCATTCCATTATCATATGTTTTAGTTCCCCTAGAGATGTCAACTTAGGTCAGCCAGATAAGGTTGGCCCATTCACAGTAGCTACACTACAAACTGAGACATCATAAAAGAATAGATGTGACTCAGGTTGTATCTGGATTAGTTATCATCCAGCTTCAAACCTCTAAACATAACCCAGCTATATCAAGCATGTTCAAATTGTTTTTTTTTTTAAGTCTGTTAAATCAAAAATACTTTCTTTGCATCTGCTGCAGAAACACCCTTCATTTCAAGGTGTTAAATGATGGAATGTCAGTGAATTATGAAGGTAGTCAGATGTCAGATAAAAAACCCCCAACACATCCGTTTGGCTCCTGTTCCCAAAAAGAAATTTATGAGGAAAATAAAGTAGACAGTTATTATTTCCCTTCTTGGTGTGGCTTAGATTATGTATTGGATATGTCAAGCAAAGAAGAACATGGGTATGCTGCTCTACATTTTGTTATGTATCTTTTCGTTTTATCTGTCTGACAGGCAACTGGCTATAGGTTATGAACAAAGATGTATACGCAGAGCTACTCAAAGGCATTCCCTGTTCTCTTTTCCTTTGAAATACTTGAACTGCCCCAGCTTTGCAACCCACCAGAACAAGTTGTGAACAAGACATGAAAATAGTAACCCTTACCCTGAAACAAAATATTCTGAGGACCTGATGTTGAATATTATGGTGTTCGCTATGCTGAAAAGTATACTACCTGACTGCAAGCAGAATTTGACAGACAAAAATTCTCATCCATGTGTAATGTTCAAAATTCCATCTGTAGGTTCTTGCCCATCCACTTGGGTTTTTTTAGCTTTGCCACTTGCTGCAGCTCCCTGTGCCATGAAATAACTGGCAGAATGGTATGTGATGTTCTATAGAGCACTGCAGCATCAGTAAGGAATATATGGAAACAGCAGACTTTCACCTTTGCTTTCCACTTCCATAAGAAAGTATTATTTTGTGTGTGCACATGTGTGTGTGTGTGTGTGAGCGTGCTTGCATGCCTGTAAGTCATGGTGACTTCTGGTGACCCCTACTGGAATTTGTACATTTTTCAGGGAGGTGGCTTGATATGCCTGCCTCTGTGTCCTGGCTCTGGAATTCCTTGGAAGTCCACCCTTCTAAGTACTTGCCAGGGTCAGCCCTACTTAGCTTCTGAGATCTGACTGGATCAGGCTTACCTGGACGATCCAGGTCAGGGCTCATATGAAAGTATTTAGTTCTGTGTGTTCTTGTACACCAGAGTAGTACTTGCTCAAATTATAGACAAGAAAAAAGTAATTGGTTTTATTCTTTTACTCTTTTGGATTCATAGAGTTATTTGTATTGTTTTGCGTATTGAAAAGCTTAGATATGCAATTTATATAGAAGTTATATGTACAATGTATATAACTTATCTATATAGTGCATATATAATGCTGTTTTGACACAGAAATGGTATTGAAAAATGCATGCACTTTCTGTGGGGGATTTTTTGATGCATTTAAAAAGAATAATGGGCTTGGATTCTTCAATAAATCTCCACTCTGGGAGGAATTTCAATCAGTGGAAAGGGCCTTGATTTCCTATCCTGCTGCAACCCAAAATTATCCCAAAAGGAACCAGAAACCAGTGGATGTCTGCAGCCTGAGGGAGGAATCAGTTTTAAATCAACAACCCTTTTTTACTGAATTTTTAATGGGATCTACCCCACAGATCGGAATCACACAAGGAAGAAGCAAATTTACAACTTTTTTTTTTTTTTTTTTTTTAGTTCTAAGGGATGGGAAATTTGAAATCTTCCCTACTTTAGTCTTGGTATTTATTTGAATTTATAGTTTGTTTATTTATTTATTTAATATCCCACCCTCCCTACCGAAGCAGGCTCAGGGCGGCTTTCATAAAATTTATCAAACAGATAAAACAAGGAATCAATATAATATAATATAAAAATGACATAAAGTGCTAGTACAAATCTTGTAGCGATGGCGAGGCACTAGTAGCATCAAATAATAAAAGGTCCAGTTGGATGGTATCTCAATCTGAGTTGTATCGTTGGAACGCAACGCACTAACTAGTGTTAGTGTTGAGCCAGGGCCTTAATTTGTTACATGTGGCTCACTAATCAAAAGTCTGGTGGAAGAGCTCTGTCCTACAGGCCCTGTGGAACTGTAATAGGTCCTGCAGGGCCCTGATGTAGGTGATAGTTAAAACTTTGAGTTAGAATTAGGTAGAATTGAGCCTGGTACCTGATTGGTAACCATTGGAGTATCTGCAGAGTGGGAATTATATCCAGATTCCACCTACTACCTGATAGTAGCTAGGCTGCAGTATTGTGTATGAACTGGAGTTTTTGAGTTGTCTTTAAGGGCAAACCCATGTAGAGAGGATTACAGTAGTCTAGTCTTGAGATAACCATAGCATGGATTCATGTGGCCAAGTCAGTCGAGTCAAAGTAGAGACCATCTTCCAAGCTAAGCAGAGTTGGTTTATCCAGGCAGGACTGGAGATGCTCTGCAACTGCTTTTTCTATCATTTTGCCCAGGAAGATCAAATTAGGGACAAGATGATAGTTGACCCCATTATTTTTTCTCTACTTTTTTTTTAAGTAATGGATGGATGACTGTCTGTTTTAGGACACAAAGAACAGTACCCCTGGTCAGAGATTGATCTATAATGGATATTAGGGACTCAATGATGTGATATTTACATGCTTTAAGTACCAAGGCTAGGCAAGGATCTAACAGAGAAGGGCTGACCTTCACAGATTTCAGGATCCTGATAGCATCCACTTCAGTAATGGTGATTAATAAAGGGACCAAATTTGCCCTGACCTGGATTGCCTAGGCAAGCCCAATCTTGACAGATCTCAGAAGCTAAGCAGGGCTAACCCTGGCAAGTATTTGGATGGAAGACCTCCAGATAATACCAAGGCTGGGTGGCCAGAGGCAGGCTATCAATCCACTTCTCTGAACATCCTCTGTGCTCCAATAGGAGTCACCAGATGTTGCCATGACTTCCAAGCACAGGCATGCACACATACACGCACACACAAATGCAAAAATACCCTAAATAAATAAATAAAGGGACCAAATGCACGGTGTGTGTGTTGGGGGGGGGTAGTGTGTGTGCGGGCGGTATGGCCAGCTTACAAGCCAGTGCATATTTGACAGATTGTCTCAGCAAGGCACTTTGCAAAGTCACCTAAGCTAACATTCAGTTCCTGATTAGTTGAGGAGGAAACAGTTTCCTTTTGCTACTGCTGAAATCTTCATACCTTTTAAAACAACAAAAAGTACTCAGGAACAGCTAAGGAGTTTGGGGGGAGGGGGCTGGGGGGCGCAGCCCAGGGCATTGCGGTATCCACCAAGGCAGGGGTTGGCAGCTAAGCGGGGTGGTGGAGAAGCAGGTCGGGATGGCTCTGGGCTCCTCGCTGGGCTTACTCCAGCCTAGGTGGTAGCATTGCTCCTACCACCACAGCCAGCATGGGGCTCACCAGCTGGCTGCCTGCTCCCTCTGGTGCGGCTGCAGGCTCCCCAGCTGCTCACCTCCTGCCTACCCACTGACCTTTGGCACCCTGGGCTGCCGAGCCATGCCCAGGCTGGCTCCCTCCATTGCAAATAAGTGAAAGCAGGGAGGGGAGGGAAGGGGGAGTGAGCTGGGCTCCTCCAGACCTGAGCAAGCGGGCGGGTGCGGCTGCTTCAGTGGCTGTCCCAGTCCATCTTCAAGTGAGGGGAGCGGGGTGTTTGGAAGCCCTGGCTACATGGTGCACACGGTGGCTGCAGGGCTTGGCTGGGGCCCCTACTCATGCACGGGTGTGCTACTGCCCTCTTTGCTGGCTGTTGGGCTGAGGACAGCGATGAGGGGGAGGAAGGGGGAGCCAAGGATGGGGCCCGTAAATACCATGGGGGGGCAGTCCCCACGGGCCCCGCAGTAGCTACGGGCCTGCTCAGGAAGTGCAAGTGTTATGAGGTTGTATCTTGTCAATTGCTCTTTTCACTGTTGATGAATGCAAGTAGTCAGTTTCTTGCAGGAATTACAGAAATTAGCATAACATAGGAGAACCACTGACACCTTAGCCTACCTTTTAAATTGGGGGAGGGGAATCATCCCCCAATAAAGAGCAGAATAGGCAGATAATCCTTTATTTATCAAATTAATACCCCTCCCTCACCAAGGCAGGCTCAGGGCAGCTTACAAAAATTAAAACACATAACCATTAAAACAATTATAAAACCATCTAAAACAATCCAAATGATGTAAAGTGCTAGTACAATTGGTCTGGCAAAATTAATGCTAACGATATTTGGCAATGATGGCAGCAATTGATGTCCTATTCTATTGATCAGCTCCTCATTCTGTTTCTTCTTATGTGGCCAGCTCAGGCTGTTGATGATAGTTCCGGAGGGCAGGGTTCACATTTAGTTATTGAGGGGGGGGTTCCTAGGTGAAGGCCTGGCGGAAGAACTCCATCTTGCAGGCCCTGTGGAACTGTATAAGGTCCCACAGGGCCCTGATCTCTTCTGGGAGTTCATTCCACCAGTATGGAGTTGCCACCGAAAAGGCCCTGGCCCTAATTATAGGCAGCCTGGTGTCTTTAAGTCCCAGGAGGGTCAATCAATGTTGGGACCCTGACCGCAGAGCTCTCTGGGGAATGTGTGGGGAAATGTGGTCCCTCAGGTTTGCTGGCCCCTGACCATTAAGGGCTTTAAAGGTAAGAACCAGCCCCTTGAAATGGATTTCGTATGTTATTGGTAGCCAATGCAATGCTTTCAATCCTTTCTGTTGTGTGAGAACACAGCAGTGAGGTGGAGGATTCAATGCACATATGATGTGAATGGGAAACCATGGCTAATAACTGAGATAAAATGAATTACTATCTGCTGTCTAGAATCTCCATTGCAAGGACAGTTTGACACACAATTGCACCAGCAACCTGGTCACCACAGAAAACTGCCCTGATGTGGAGATACCTGTGACCAAAGCGGGCCTGATTAGGAATTACAAATATGTATTTTAATTGCCTATTTTGTGAGCAAATGTAACATTTCCATGTATTTGTTTTATGGAATTTTATAGTAATTTAATATCATGCAGCTTTTTTTGCATTTTATACTACTTGACATACCATTTATAAATAATTTGTACACACCCAATGGGGGGAAGCCACTTTGAACCAAAAGGAAAAGGAAGGTATAAATGTTTTAATACATAAAAATATGTCATGCTTGTGCTACTTATCCCAGCCAGTGGTGCAATTTTTTGGCTTAGAATGCCAGTACCTCCAGAGCAAGCGAACTGCTTATTCTGATGGTGAGTTTGTGACAGTGACCACTGTAACAAGTCAGGATGTGGCCAAAAAATTCTTTTGTATAATAGAGGCTATGCCCATGTCTCCTGTTTAAATGACTAGATAAATGTTTACATATATTCCAGCCTAAAGAGATGCAAATAAACTCTAAACACATTGCCACCCAAATTAAAATTTTGTTTCTGCAGATTTAAGTAACCCCATCTGGGAAGCTTCAGGCAAGTTTTATGATGGAGTCTCTAATGCCACCAGCTGCTACAAGTTGTCATTTTTCCAAAAGGCATGGTTCAAGTAGATTTCTTCTATAAGTATTCTTCAATGCTGTTTGATTCCCTCTTCCTATTTAGTGTCACTTCTAACAATGTACTTTCCAAAAAAAAATATACGTGATCAACAGGCAGGAAAGGCATATTTATGCACTAAAATATTTTAAACACACATATATTTTATTTCTGTATCCTTTTAGCATTTAAATTTTTGGTTGAATGTATTAATTTAGCTGTATTGTATTAATAGTAACTGATTAGCTGCCACGTCAGTCTTAAAGAGAGAAATGAAGAGATATATTGTATAGTTCAATAAAAGCTGTGACACTGAATGGACATCTCCCCACTGACTTGCAGGGTAACTGGTCAGAGAAAACTTGGAAGGGGCTGACCTTCCACGAGGAGAAATCAGCACTCCAGATTCCAGTAGAACTACCACACTACCTTTATTGGCCCTGAGCGGCTGTGGTTACAGTCATCCAGCTTGCCTACAAAGTGTTGATCCCTTTTTCCTTCACTGGCCACCCCCAGGCATGCCATATTACTACTTTTAAGGCCCTGCCAGAACAGTCAGGCCAACATCTGCCCAAGGGTGTGCCCTGTTCACCCAAGGTGGTGGAGGCCATGATCCACCTATGCTCAACAGAGTCTATGCCGGGCCAAATTATCTCTATGAGAAGTTACTTGGTGAGTGCCCTAAAATCTGTTGACTGTGAATGGCTGTGGCCTGGGTTCCCTAGCCACCACCCCTGTGGTCCTTGCCCATGCATGGTGTAGTGGTTAAGAGTGGCGAACTGTAATATAGAGAACTGGGTTAAATTACCCACTCCTCCACATGAAACCTGCTAGGGTGATCTTGGGCCAGTGACAGTTCTCTCAGAACTCTCTCAGCCCCACCTACCTCACAAGGTACCTGTTGTGTCAAGAGATAAGGAAATGGTAAGCTGCTTTGAGATTCCTTTAGGGAAAAGTGAGATATAAAACCTAACTCTTCTTCTTTTCCTTCTTCGGGGCTTGGCAAGCCTGTCACACACACCCCTCCCACCCACCATGAAGGTTACCAGTTCCTTGGCAATGGTGTGTTCTTCTTCTTCTTGTGAAGGGAAAAAGTGTACATTATGATGGGTCCCACCAGCTCTGTGCTGTACTATAAAGGCTTACGGCTAGCACTAGCTACCATTGGTTGAGCCTGGGATTGGTGTGTTTCATTAACTGCAGGCACAACAGGGGTGCATGATCTATCACATCTGACAAGGTGTCATTTGCCTCCTACATTTTGGGATAGGACCGTCCGCAATCCCATCCCAGAAGCATCTGTTTGGAATATAAAGAGTTGGTATGGTTCTGAGATCTGCAACATGAGAACCTGGGAAATTAAACATAACCACAGCCTCTGACCACCATTGTAACATGTGTGGCATGTGTTTTCTTATAATTTCTGTCAGAGGAGTGGCTACAGTCACAAACTGAGGAATGAAGTGTCTGAATAGCCTGCCAGGCCTAGAAACTTCTGTAGTCCTTTCTTGTCAGCAGACCAGTTTCACTGAGTGAAACCCCTCACTATATTGTCCAGGGGCCAGATCTGCCCTTGCCTTACCAGGAGACTTACATAGGATGCCTGGACCTTGGGGCAAGCTTGCATTTCTTTGTACTGCTTCTTACAACCACTGGAGTATCTAGGTCAGGTGGGCCAAATAGTCCTTCCAGATTTTGCTGAAGAACACAATATCCAAGGGCAAGCCACTCCAGCCCTGGCAAAGCTTAGTCCATAAGTCATTGGAATGAGGCAACAACCCCATGGAGACCCAAGGATCTATGTGTGAAGTGGAACAAGCCCCGGAAAGCCAGAAAGACAGTCTTTTCCCTATCCTGATCCTGCAAGGAGATATGCCATTACCCCTTTGGGAGGTCCAGTGTAAAGATCCACCAGGCCCTTGCTAAGTGATCTAATAGGTTATTGATTTGAGGCATTGGATAGGCATAGGGTTGCCAGCCCCCAAGTGGGAGTGGGGATCCCCTGATTTTGCAGGCTCTTGCCCTCTGCCTGGCCAGCTGGTTGGTGAGGGGAAGCCCCACCCCAACAACCATGACCAAGTATAACATTTCTGATCACATCTGCTTTCAAGTTTGATTGAATCATTCCACCAACTCATTGGTTTGGGGGTGGTAGATGACAAATGTGCAGAGCTGTACCCCCAGTATCCCACCAAATTCCTTGAACACCCAGCCCACCCTGACTCCCAGCTTGTAGAACTGCCATGTCACCCATTCCCAAGTTTTGTCCACAGCCAAGTGTCCTATGAGCAGAAGGTCATAAGCCATCCACAGTACTGATACCAATATGGGATGGGCACCAGCAACTATTCTAGGGGTTGCTATACCCTTCCCCTGGGCACCTTCCTATAGAGCATATCCCTCTTTTTCCAGAACCAGGGGCCTTGCTGGCCTGGGACCAGTTCCTCAATGACTTGAGTACAGGCAGCTGCCAGCATGAGATCTTCCCACAGGGCCTTCGCATACACTGCTGAGCCCTTCAACACTGCCAACGGGCGCTCCTCTGATACCACAATTAGGGTGGTACCCCAGGCCTCAAGGACAAGTGACCACCACTCAGGCCAAACCTGCTCAGAATGGCTGAATAATTAAGGTGAGGGATGCTGACCATTTCCAGCTGTTGTCAGATCCTGTGCACCTCTACCCAAGCCAGCCACATCTTAACATCACCATACACATAGCACAGGCTGACTGTCCTTTCCACTCCTATCTGGAAGTTTGCTCATATCAAGGTCTTTCTACTGCCCATATCCACAAAGGCCATGATTGCCTTTCTGTCCACTAGGGTCCAAACTATCATTCCATACAGGGCTGAACCTACCTGTGCCTATATGGGGGCTGTTGTGTACCAACTTAGACCAAGCACATGGCTTTCCTGTACACACAGTCAGCAAGGTGACCACAGCTTCGATCTAGAAAACAGTGGACAGATAGGATCCTGGTAACTGCTTATCAGCTGTCCAGGATCCTAAAGGAACCCTATCAGAGATGGAATTATGTAAATAGCCAATCATGGGTGTATGGGTGTATGTGGGTAGAGTTGTTGTGCATTTAAGCAGCCTGAGGGCTTGCCCTGTATGTCTGTACTTTCTGAAATCATTGAGTAAAAGTATAAGCTGAAATCTCTCAATGATGCATCTGACTCAGTACTTTTCACTGGTGATGAGGATGGGATCTTGATGAGTGGACCAGACCCTACTTCCTGACAAGCACCGAGCACTGATCCATAGGATGCCGCTCCGCTCACGAGCAGCACCACACCGTGCAATGCTCCACAGGACACCGCTCCCACTTAGACCAGGAAGTCATGGCAACTGCTCTGGGACAGATTTCCACCTTCGACCCGGGTCACCTCGAGCTCTGGGAATCCTGGGTTGAACAGCTAACCCATTTCTTCAAAATTCAAAAAACCACAGACGAGGACCTGAAAAAATCATTGCTCCTGAGTACGTGCAGCATTGCCATGATAAGGCTAGCCAGGAGTCTTATTGTTCTGAAGAAAATGGAGGCAGCTACCTACAAAGACCTCATCAAGGCCCTGAACAGGTACTACGTGCCAAAACCTTCGGTCATGGCCATGAGGATGGACTTCATTGACTGCACTCAGAAACCCGGCGAGGATGGACTTCCTAGCCGACCTCTGACAACTGGCCATAGACTGTGAATTCCCCGATATGGGGGACACACTGCTGACCCAATTCGTGTGGGGAATCCAGGAGCTGAAGCTCTGGAGCAAGTTGCTTGGCCTCAAGGAACGGAAACTGGAGAAAGCCCTCCAGACAGTCACAGTGTTTGAGGTGTCCCAACAGGATCAGAAAACTGCCACAGTCCACCAGGCCAATACCGTTCCAGACTCCAGAGACTCCAACACCAAGGACGTCCATCAGTTGTGGTGATCTGCCCAGACCAGCACCCCAGCTCACCGCTCATCCAGACCAACACACCGACATGCCAGCTCGGCCACAGCATGTGCCAGCTGCTGGGACAACTACAAGCACCGTTTCTGCAAGTTCTGCAAGACATGATCTGCTGGACATGTGGAAAGACATAGCACGAGTCTGCCACTCCAAGGGATCGCAGAGGAGGAAGGCAACAAACATGGCATCCTCAGATCTGAACTCCCTAACCATCAACCACCAGCACCATCAGGTACTGAATTTGCCCCCTGATGCCCCAAACCAACTGCATGTCATGGTTTAATTGAGGGGTCCCCTTGCGAGATGGAAATTGACACAGGGTCATCTTTTTGTATAATCTCTGCAAACACTTTACAGAAACTCTGCCCTCAGGGGAGGGGGGCTCTTTAAAAAGCTGCTGGGTCTCTCTTTACAGGACTTTCAAAAGAACCCAGTCGCCATCAAGGGGTGGGGCAAATTTTGAGTACAATACAAGAGGTTAAGGGGCTCCTAGAATTGTTGGTGGTTGAGGGGAAGCTCATGAGCCTCCTGGGTCTTTCGTGGTTTGGGCCTCTGGGGTTGGGTGTGATGGGCTTAAACCAGGTACGGTCTGGGGCCTTTGATGTGGTGTGCAATGAATTCCCAAAGATCTTTGATGGGACGCTAGGGTGGTACACGGGTCCTTCAGTTTCTCTGGACTTAGAGCACCTTAGTGAGGCCTATCTGCATGAGGGCCAGGCACCCCCCCCTCACATTACAACCAAAAATTGAGGCAGAGCTTGATCGCTTGGTGGAGCAAGAGGTTTTAGAACCGGTGCCCCATACCAAATGGGAAACGCCAATAGTCACCCCAATAAAACAAAATGGGGACATCTGCATCTGTGTGGATTACAAATGCATGCTCAACAAAGCCTTACAAGACCATGCATATGCGGTACCAGTGGTCAGCCAGGTGTTGGTGTCATTGGCAGAGGCCTGGGTCTTTGGAAAATTAGATTCAGCCCAGGCCTACCAGTAACTTTCGGTGGACGATGCCACCACGGAAGCACAGATCATTGTCACGCATAGGGAACTTTCAAGATGAGTGTAGCTCTGGGGATTTTTCAGAATTTAATGGACAGTCTTCTTAAAGGAATGCTCAGAGTCCAACCCTTTTTTGATGATGTGTTAATCGCTGCCCCGGACTCACTCTTTTGCAGAGCGGCTCATATTGGTGCTGAAGTGTTTCAGCGAAGCGGGGTTGAAGGTGAAGAGGGAGAAATGTCTGCTGGGAGTCCCACAAGTGGAGTTCCTGGAGTTCCTCGTGGATGCTCAGGGCATCCACCCCACTCCCAAGAAGGTCCGAGCAATCGTCGAGGCTCCGCCACCATCTTCCAAAGCGGAGCTACAGGCGTTTCTTGGACTGCTGAATTTCTACCACGCCTTCTTGCCCCACAAGGTGGCGGTAGCCAAACCACTCCACAGACTTTTAGACAAGCACACCCTTTGGTCCTGGAGTGCCAGACACACAGCCGCATTCACAGCTGTAAAAGAGCTCTTGGTGTCTAACGCTGTTCTTGTACACTTTGATGAGTCACTGCCAGTGGTGTTAGCATGTGATGCTTCCCTGAACAGGGTTGGGGCAGTTCTGGGATATGTGCGGGCTGACGGCTGGGAGGTACCGGTTGCTTACTACTCCCAGACGCTATCACAGGCAGAGGACAACTATACACAAATTGATAAAGAAGCCCTAGCGATCATGGTGGGGGTCAAGAAATTTCACAGCTACCTCTACAGACACCCGTTTATGATCGTCACCGACCACAACCCTTGTTGGGCTTGCTGTCCCCAGATTGTCAAAACCCCCAGATGCTGTCCCCTTCTGTCTTGCAGTGGTCGATCTTCCTAGTGGGCTACCAATATACTCTCACACACAGGCCTGGCAAGGTGATGGGCTATGCCGACACTCTCAGCTGCCTTCCCCTACCATCGTGTGATCCGGAACTGGCCTCGGCCCACCACATTGCCCTAGTTGAAGACTTACCTGACAGGCCGGTCCTGGTCTCTGAGGTCTCCTGGCACACTGCCCAGGACCGCATATTGTCCCAGGTTTTAGACTGGGTGGAAAGGGGTTGGCTGACTGGCTCAGTGGGCCCAGAGTTCATGGCTTTCACATCTAGGAAGGAGGAGCTCTCATCACATAAGGGGTGTTTGCTGTGGTGGTGGTGGTGGTGGTGCCCCCACTGATTCAAAACCGGGATCTGGAATCCTTACATGAAGCGCACCCCAGGATCGTGCGAATGAAGGCACTAGCCCAGAACTATGTCTGGTGGCCAGGACTCGACTGGGAAACAGAGGACCATGTGCAAAGGTGCCAGAAATGCCAGGAGTCATGACTTGAGCCATTGAAAGTTCCCGTTAGGCCCTAGGAATCATCACACAAACCCTGGGCCAGGCTACACCTGGACTTTGCTGGGCACTTCCAGGGGCAAACATTTTTTTATTCTATTTGATGCGTTCACCAAATGGCTAGAGGTAACTCCAGTAGCTTTCACTTCATCCCAGTCTGCCATCTGAGCTATGTGGCAGATTTTTAATACTCACGAGATATTGGACACTCTGGTGACTGATAATGGGACTGCATTTACATCCTCCGAGTTCCAAGAGTTCACCCAATACTATGGGATCTGGCATGTGCGATCGGCCCCTTTCCACTCCACAACTAATGGCCAGGTAGAGCGCATGGTCAGGATGAATAAGGAAGCACTCCGCTGCATGGAGCTTGGGAGTTCCCTGGTGGGTGCTCTAAAATCAGTCACCATGGCTAGCTGTTAGCTGGGTTCCCCAACCACTGCCCCCATGGCCTTAGTCACCTCACCTATCACAGAAGAACATCTTCTTTTCTTTGTATTTTGCATTGTGGAGAGCCAAAGTGAGTTAAGTGCCCCAACACATGATATTCACAAAGTGTTTACCTAGAAATATTTATATATGTATATACATACTACATTGTTTCTGGGAAACACGAAATCTATTTAGCAGCATATACTAATGATACACTTTTTATTTAATGGAATCATCGCAAAAACAGCAGCTACAGCTACCCACAGTTCATTTACAGTGCTTTAAAACAGATCTATCTCAGTTCCATTTCAATGTCTATAAATTGTTCATTTGAAGTTTTGGCAGACTTCATCGAAGTATCCCCTGAGATGGTAGAGAAAAGTCAGGGAAAAAGAATGCTTTGATTGATTCCTAAATGTTAAATTCCTACCTGTAGGATGGACTCCCAAGAGTTGGAGGTTTTTGACAGATTTAAAGTTGGCTCTTTCTTGTAAGCTTGTGGTTCTCCTACAAAATTCAGGCAGCTTTTCATCTTCTTTGCAGAACTCTTGCTATATGGCCTTAGGATATGACAAAGTTAGTAAACAGAAAGGGGGAGTGAACTTCAGCCAATTATTTGTGGCAATAAAAACTCTTGCTCAACAATATTCTCTTTGCATAGCGGGCACATTGTTTGCCATGGTGGGACTCTGGAGTAAACTATGACAAAGCTAATCACTTATTGAGTAAGTTTATTTTAGTAACTAATTATGAAGTCATTCTCATTTAATTTGATTTTGATCAAGAGTTTTATTGGGAGTTCCTTGGGCAACCTGGGGCTCAATACTTTCTAGATTAATAATATTTGTACTTGTGCCTGCTAAGATAACAGCAAATAATCAAATCCTATGCTTCAGGGTTTAGTTAATTGTAAGGAAATCTTGGCCCAGAAAAATCCATTAGTTCTTCTATGATCATTTCACGTTCTATTGAAATCCAGGAAGTTAGTGGGATATATCCAATAATATAGTTCCTCAAATGTAACACTATTTCTGATAGTGGGAGGAAGTGATTTCAGCCAAGGCCTACTCCACACTGCAGACCCCCACTTTTTGCTGCATGCTATTCCTGGCAGTTGTTTGATCTTCAGGGACAAAATTCAGGTGAGGGCTTTCAGCAAGGTGCATCAAGATGGAAAAAGTGAAAAATCTACCTCTGTGATATTAACAGATTGTTGGATACATACTAGTGTCATGGAGTCTTTGGAAAGGACTTCATTTTATAATGCAACTTACATTAATTCAGGGCAGCTGCAGTGGGGGGGAGTTGGGTACAAGTCTATGGTATATAGGTTGTCAGGGCTCCCCTGGCCACTGGCAGGGGATGGGGGTGGGGTTGCCAAATCCAGGCTGGGAAACTCCTGGAGATATGGTGTTGGAGCCTGGGGAGGACAGGGACCTCAGTGGGTACAATGCCATAGAGTCCACCCTCCAAATCATCCATTTTCTTCAGGGGAACTGATCTTAGTCTGGAGATGAGCTGTAATTCCAGATATCCCCAGGTCCCACCAGGAAGCTGGCATCCCTAGTACACATGCTTTGCATGCATAAAATCCCAAATTCAGTTACTGGCATTTCCAGTTAAAGGATATTAGATAGCAGGTGCTAATGGAGACCTTTCTCCGCCTAACCTTAGGCAGCCTCTGCTAGTCAAAGCAGACAATACTGAGCTAGTTGGGTCCATGGTCTGACTCAGTACATTGTTTCTTATGCGGAAGAAAGGTATAGGTAGCATGAATAGTATGAAATAACAACTGGAATGGAAAATAGAACATTCTAGGTTGCAGAGCTGTGCATTTGCTAAGTTGTTGTCTGCCAGGATGTAGTTAACACAATATGAACTTCATGGCCTAGGAACCCCATTATCTGTTAGATTGCTGTCTTAGAACAGAAAAAGATCGCTTACCTCTTTGTGATGCAGATGTATTATAGTGAGTCTTCTGGCTATCATCATTATAATGTTGCCAGTTTCAGTACCATGGTGTAACTATGCTTCAAAATTCCCCAGAAACAACTATATAAAAAAGTCCTCAGTCTAAGCTGCTTTATATTCTTAACTGTCTTTCTTGCCTCAAGAATGAAAAAAAAAAAATCTAGCAGAAGTATGATGCTCTTTCAGGTTCCTAACTCACTAGTTATCTTAACAAAGATACTGCAAAGCAATCTGCAAATGTAAACACAAAAGCTACATCATTTTAGCACTGCTTTAGGCTCAAGAAGAAGAGGGAAATGAAGATAAACCTAAGAAGACATTCAGTTCAACTGACAAGCAGTGACACTTTCAAAGATGCACAGTTAAAGGCTCATGTTCAATAAGTGTGTGTGAGGGGGCTATACAGGTTAGTGTGTCAGACTATGATCTGGAAGACCCAACTTCAGATTCTCACACCATCATGAAGTTCACTGGGTGACTTTGGTCCAGCCCTCCTTTTTTTCCCATTTTTGCTTCCATTAACATTGATTAGAATATATTTATAAACTGAGAGAGACTAAGACAACCCCATAATAATTCAGTCACAATTACTGTTCAAACAGCAAATCACCAGCTACCAACATGAATAAAGGGAGCTCAGTATTTTCAGACTGTGTAACATGCGCATTCTCATACCCCAAATGAAGATGTGAGACAACAAATGGGTTAAGCTAAGGTTTATTCATTTTTTTTTTAAGTGAGCTAATTATTAGTGTGAGCATCCCAAAAGGTGTTGCCCCCTTGGGTACCCTCATGCTCCTGACCTGTGTTGTTTGCACACCAAGATCCTTTGATATTCAGATTCCAGAGGTGGAGAAAATACATTCAGTTTAATATCAAAAGAGGGTCTCACAGTGAAGATGGGAATTCCCCTAGACACACTAGATCGGGGGTGTTGAACTCATTTGTTATGAGGGCCGGATCTGACATAAATGAGACCTTGTCGGGCCGGGCCATGTGTGTCACAAAATGTAATGCCAGGTAATGGAAATATAAACTTTATAAAGGGCACGAACACAATTTTTTAAAAAAATTAAAATAAAAACATGCTTAAAACATTGGCACTCTTGCAATATTTTGTTTATTTAACGGTGTCTGATAACTGACACCTCTTGCTCTGAATTATTGCATCAAAATGTCTGTGCTGTTCAGGTGTGTATCTGTAAGCTGCAAACCTACAATGATGCAGCAGCAGCAGCAGCACTGGAAGCAGCCGCGAAAGACAGCCAGTTCCCCTGCAGGCCTGATAGAAGCCCTCTGGGGGCCTGATCTGGCCCCTGGGCCACATGTTTGACACCCCTGCACTAAATGATGGAATTGCCTGACTGTCTGAACACTCCAAGAGAACATTATCCAAGGGTCCATTGTTTGAAGCTCCAGAGTTCATCACGCCCTGGCCATAAGCAACAATCCAGGATTAAAGCACAATAATCAAACTCTCATGACTCCCCCCAGAATGCTTTTTTTTTTCTCTTGGAGATTCAATCACAAGTCCTGGAAAAGCCATCAGCTTTTAATTTTATTTATTTAAAACATTCTAATGCTATTTTCCCACCAACTTAGGGTCACCAAGGCAGCAAGCAATCAAGATCACAAAAACAGGATTTTAAAGTACTTAAAAAAAATAAAAAGCAACATGAAAGATGGTCAGTGAGGGAATTGAGATGAAACAGATAAGTCTTCACTTGCTGGCAGAAGAAAATGATGTGGCAAATCCCTTGTGGGGGAATTCTATAATTTTGTGTCTCTAACTGAGAGAACCCTTTGTTGGCAGGTATGGATGAAGTCTGCCATCCATCCTAATTTAATCACCTACATCCTTACCCATCTCTAACCCCAACATTGTTTATTTGTTTGTTTACTGTTTATTACAATTTTTAGGCCCAACATTTACTTCCTGTACTTCTTCAGGTATCCTCCCCCTCAAAGGTTTAAACTATCCTATCCCAGACCAGATTCAAACCCCACACAAATGGACTTCTGGATTCTAAAGTTTCATGAATCACAGCACAGCCAAACTTCTATCAGTGGGAAGCCAAATTGTTGGCCTTTGGTTCAATACCAGCATGGATCCTAGTTTTGCATTGAATTTAATCAATATCAGGGTTCCACTCAAATATAGCCAGAAGTATAAGAAGAGTGTCTCTAACTCTCCAATGTTTTTGTGTGTGGTTGGTTTGATCCCTGAATCTCCTTCCACTGCTGAAATCACTAAAATCACTTGACTCTTCCTCTTAAAGTCAGGGAGAGTATGTCCCCCCCATTTCATTCTTCATCCCAAACTTAACCTTTTACTTCTACCCAGTACCCATTCTGTAGCTCATCTATTTCCCATTCTTGACCTATCTGCCCCACTTCTAGGATCACTTTTCCTTTCTGCAAGAAAATCCTTCCTGATTTATCCACCATACTTTGTGGTCCCTTTGGGGTAACCCCTCATCTCTCTCTCCTTTCTGGGTTGGTTTCCTTTGGATTAGTCATGTGGGAGGAACACAACTAGAAACATTTATTACTGACTGAACACAAGGATAGTGCAAAGTGATTTTTTTTTTTTTTAAGGGGGGGACCATCATATGCTGGGTACTATTACAAACTGAAGAGTTTAGTTCTGTCTTGTGCTTTCATCTTGATTTCCCCATTATTCCAATTTTTTATCCTGTAGGACAATAAAGTTACTTGTGGAATAAGTGTTTGTTTCTCTTCTATTATTCACTTCTCGAAGATTTATTGTGCTAAACTGGGACCCAAGGTATGCAACAAACTACAAAAGATCCCCTTTTTGGCCTTTAACTTGTATCCTAGTTCTGCACATACAGGGCTCTCTACATATGATAGGCCTGACACAGGAACTAATTTGGGTACCAGAGGCTTCCATGAACACATGAAATTGCCTTATACTGAATCAGAACAATGGTCCACTAAAGTCAGTATTGTCTACTCAGACTGGCAGTGGCTCTCCAAGATCTCAGGCAGAGGTTTTTCACATCATCTACTGCCAGATCTTTTCACTGGAGATGTCGGGGATTGAACCTGGGACCTTCTGCATGCCAAGCAGATACTTTACCACTGAGCCACAGTCCCTCCCAATGGATTCACCAGTTTCCCAGCAGACTCACTGTGGCTCAAAGGCTGGAGCAATCATGTATCAGCATCAAAAGGCCTGGCCAGCCATTTGGCAGGGTGCAAGTATGTATATGAGTGCAGTGCATACTTGTTGTTAGGACATATTCTGTACTTGGTAAAACTGCAGCTGTGTTTTTGAAGCATACTGGTGTCTTGTCTCTTCCCTGGTACCTGTGGCTCAAAACAAATCCTGGAGTACATTGGTGGGGGTAGAGAAGTAGAGCTTGATCACCTCTTCCCTGTCTTCCAGGCTCCATTAGATTTATTTCTAGCAACATATAATATCCCCTTTTCAAGTAAAAGAAAGTGGTAAGAACAACCTGAAAAAGAAACAACTGTCAGGAATAAAGAGTGACTGCAGAGCAGAATCCAATCACCTGCTGACCCCTTTCCATATATGATTTTCCATGCATGAAAGTTCCCTGTCTTCCCTAGCTGCTCTACAAGCAGAGGTCTGTGTTTGTGGAAAGCTACTGCTGGCACTTTCTTTCTTAATAAGGAGAAGAGCAGTTTGCAAAACAGCTCTGAGGCAGAGATTTATTTATGAGAATAGATAAAAGAGTTAAATATGCATGACTTGATTAAACAGTATATGATAATGAAGTGTAATAGCCTACATATATCTCAAAGGCATAACAACAAGAAAGAGTGAACGATTAAATTTTTAAAAGGGAAATTAACATGAAAAAGATAGTTAAAAAGGAACATTTCATATGTACCATAAGCAAACCAGAACTGAGTAACCAAAAAGAACATAGAAGAGTGTTTTCAGCAACTTGATTTTGGTTCCACAAAGTACAAGCTCAAGAAATCAACAGATACTACAAGGCTATTCAATCTGGATTTGCAGTTAGTAGCCAAGATGACAGTAGCACATTGTTGTTGTTGATTTTAATGTGGTGCTTTTGTAATTTTATATTTCAGTTTTGAAAAACAGTATTTGTAACAGTATTTCATGCCCTGGTTTTTGCAAGAACAATGTGATAGACATGCATGTGTGACCTCCCCACAGATGCTCTCATTTTCAATAGGAGATAGTTCACCCATTTAGCTAGGACATTATGTGATTATGTTACAAGCATTACAATCCTAATTCATACTGATTATGCAGCTATATATATAACTGACAGAGA
This sequence comes from Gekko gecko, assembly GCA_029375565.1. NCBI lineage: Eukaryota > Metazoa > Chordata > Lepidosauria > Squamata > Gekkonidae > Gekko > Gekko gecko. Next base: position 146,352,205 of record JAPDNY010000003.1, on the reverse strand, counting down.
AGATTACTGGTCAACAGATTACCAGTCTTAACATTGTACTTTATTAGGATTGCACTATCTTTCCAAGTGCTTTCCCCAAAGATATTGCCAGTTTACTGGGTTTTTCTTTGGGGGGGGGGCTTGGTTTTGTACAAGCTAATCCATTAAAAATTCTGATGATTAAAATAACCTTACAATTAGGGATGGGCACAAACCAGAAGAATTCAGTTCATGTCAGTTCATGGCCAAACCACAAACTGAACCACAAAGTGAATCAAACCAGGAGTTTCATTTGAAGACCAAACCAGCTCATGGTTATCGGCCCTTCAAACCCCACTGAAAGGGACCAGTCCCTTTAAATGGGGTTCTCAGAAAACCAAAGAAACAGATGAGCAGCAGGGAGCAAGTGCTCCCCACAATTCAGCTGTTTTTGCAGCTTCCACAGGGAACAGAAAGCAGGGGTATAAAGAACATAAGAACATAAGAGAAGCCAATGTTAGATCAGGCCAATGGCCCATCCAGTCCAACACTCTGTCACACAGTGGCCAAAATATACCAGGTGCCATCAGGAGGTCCAGCAGTGGGGCCAGGGTATAAAGGGCCCCCTGCTTTCTGCTCTATCCATGAACTGCTATAAAAGTTTGTGAAGTTCATGACTATCATGTAGCAGGCACAGGCTGGCAAACCAGACACATTTAGGTGTTCAGACAATGTTCCAGTTCAGTCCCAGAAATCCACAAACCAGAGGGTTATTGCCAGAAGGGAGGTCCTAGGGTCATCCACAAGCCAGAGAGTCACAAAGCCAAATTCCCAAGCCAGTCCAAGGTCACATGAAGAAAGCAGACTCAGGAGCTATTGTCACAGAATCCAGCAGAATGACTTGCTACTTCCACAACATGCAGGCTCCCAGCCCTGGGTTTTATAGACACTTCCTATCAAGCCCTTGTTAGCAGTCAGCTTCTTGGGAATACTGCTGCAAGTAATCCAGGCTGTCATCAGCAAACAGCTGGCAACAAGCCAGGAGATGTGCACTCTACCTCCTTTCTTGCAACTCCCCTCTAAACTTCTGTCCCCAGCACTCAGAGGGTGGAGGTAAACCTGGAGGACTGGCCTTAATCACTTGAGTCTCACCTACTGCATCAGAGCTGGGCAGTGGCTCTGGATCAGCAGTTGGTGTGAGTCTTGGTCAGCCTGCAGCTCATCTGCTTGTTTGCTGGCTTCTGCTGACTCGGAGCCAGTCATGCATTGCTCCCCTTCTTCTGGGGAGTCCTCTTCCCCTGAGGACTTCATGCTGAGCTCAGGCTGACCCACAACAGTGATGGCAGACCCATCATGAGCTTCAATTTGCAAACCTCAAACAGGGCAAAATCCATGATGAATTTCGCTTTGTGGTTTGATTTGTGCACATCCCTATTTACAATGCCTACTAAATGTTTCCAAGGATGGAACAATTTATGCAACCTTAAACAAAAATAATGTTAAAATTATGTGAAATGTTATAAGGAATTTGGGTGTGAGGAAACAGAAGTGACACAAAAATTCAATGCTTCATCTCACACAAGGGAGAAACAAAATCCAAATGTGAAGTTTTGATTCAAAATGTTGGGTTGTAAAATTCTGTAGTATTCTGGATCTACATTTGCTTAACAGAATTGTGAATGAGGACTGTTTGAATGTCCATGGGTTACTGATCTAAAGTTCTAAAGGAGTGGTGATGTTAGAAGATAGAGATATTTAAATAATTAACTCACTGCTGAAAGCTTCAATTATAATTTGCAACACAGCTTGAATGATGCCTGTTGAGTAACTTCAAATCCTTTTACCAGGGTCCAAGCACAAAGGGGATGAGTAAATTATCATGATCATGGTTTTGATTCATCAAAGCCTTTCTGTTTATGGAATGATTTCCACCTGCAAAACACAACTTTCTCACATCCTCCCTTCTGCTGCATTCCAAAATACTCTGGGATCAATATGGGAAGAGCATTCTGAGCTGCAGAGAGGGGAAATGCTTTGGTGGGTCCATGCTGTTGTTGCAGAAATAGAACAATTTTTTTTTCCATTCATGATCTATGAGCTTGTGTGTATGTGATGGGAGTATGGGTGGGTTGAAATGCAAGTTTGTAACAGGCCCTGAAAAATGATGGTTGGGAGTTGACTTTTGTTCTATTTAAAACCATAATTGAGGATATTATATCTACAGACATCTCCTGTTGTCATTTTACTGTTTGAAGATCTTCCAGAAGGCAGCTGGGTAAACAAGGTATTCTTTGACTGTACATTTTCTTTCATTGACATGCTGTCTTATGTTGTGCCTATTCTTTTTCTCTTTGCTACACCGTATGTTCTAACTGAGTTAAATGAGCACTTCAGTTCACGAATACAAAGCAACCACTTGTCTGTTTCTCTTTGTATATCCAGTTTATGCTGCAAAATGTAGCTTTTGCATAAATTAGACAGTTTTGAAATTTATTGTGCCTCTTTTCTCCCTCGCCACATGTTTTAACCTGTCATGTCTGTGCTATTGAGCCACACAAATGCACATCAAAGCTTGAATAAGTTACAAAGGCAGAATCTATCAACCTACCCTGTAAGTAATCTGTTATTCTAATAGCTGGAATCCTGGCTTACTACTTACTCTGAACTGTCATATATCACCCTTACATTAGGCAATTAGGTTGTTGTTGCTTCCCCCCCCCTTGTGTTACAGTTTTTAACATCTGAATTTAGTGGAAAGGAGTAAACAGCAACTGTCATTGAGCTGTGACTCAGCATTTGGGCAGCTGCAGATGGTTCAATCATGTCATGAGAACATATGAAGTTACATTTTACATCCAAGTTCTTATCTCATTTCTAGCCCTGATTTCCTTATAGCTACACGTGCTAGAGAATAAAGACTGAATCTGGGATCTTCATGTCACACATATGCTCTACCACTGGTATGCCCCCTCACTACTGGCATGATGCTGTATCAATCTATATCTCAGGTGCCTCTGGCATATAGATGCCAGAAAGGTAACAGGTCTACTTTTGGTTATCACTCAGTCACCCCAACCCACTTGCTGCCCCTGTCTGGACCTGTGACCAGGGGTCATTTCCTAGAACAAGAGGTGCAAGAGCTCATTAGCATAACTTATTTGCATATGCCACACCCCCTGACATCACCAGAAGTGTAACAAACACATGGGAAACATGGCAAAGTTAGACAAACATAAAGAAACAGTGTGTTAGAACAAAACACACTCTACTAATATGCACTTGTGTCTTCATATGTTGATTTAAATATAATAGAGACCCTAGTGTATCTTATACATATTCATTATAATACAAAACCCTAAAGAACATCTACTAATACTACTAACCTAAAGAATATCTACTAATAGAAAAGTCCACAGCTACAGAGACCTATTCCAATCTGTAGACTATCTTGCTCCTGATAAGTCGTAAATGATGAGAGATGCAGCAGGCTGTTATGTTATGCCATCTTATAACAACTATTTATTAGGCAGCACTTTACAAATTATGATTGTTTACTGTCAAATTGCTTTTAGATGATTTTATATGCTTTTAATTGTACCGTATTTATTACTGTAAGCCGCCCTGAGCCTGCTGTAAAGCAGGGGTGGGGTGGGGTATAATAATAATAATAATAATTAAAATGTTCTCCACAAAAAGTGATTCAGCAAGCATCAAAGCAAGCAACACACCACCCAGGCAAAAATTGCATGTTTCGACAAATTCTTCTTCAGGTAGACATATTTTTCCTGGAACTGAATTACAAATACAATATAACACAATAGACTTTACATAGTAACCAGGGGAAAAAAGAGCTAGCTTGTTGTACTCACCCAAAGCATCTCCCTTTGCACGTTAACCCTACTGAATTCAAAGCAAAAGGAAGCATTCCCCCCACACTAGCATCTTTACTCTTGAGTGATACAGGTAAGGATTTCCAGCAAAACATTTTGCCAGCATTAATCTACAGTGCTTTATGCTATAGTAAACCAATACTGCACCCTTCCAGATCTGGTCTGACTAACTGTTCAACATAGACAGGTTTTTAAAATATTCTTTAAAACCTCTTATACTTCAAACATGAGTCAGATGCTGTGAAAAGTTATCCTAGGTATTTTCAAGTTAACCAGTTTCCAAAACTGCAAACAAAACACTCAACCAACCATAGAAGGATAAACGGCAACCCCTCAGTCTTAACCTGAATGTTGGTAAGCTGCTGATCAAATATAGTCTAGATAACCAAGTATTTATGCCACTGCATGAAGACATCATGAATACTACACACACAACTATATGCTAGCTAAGTAGAAAATGCAAACTTCCTGAATAGTAGGAGTGGCACCTGAATTTCCTGAAGTCCTTGGAAAATAGCAATTGCTGGCACTGGGCAAGTTTAGTGACTAAGATTCCCCTCCTCACATGTCTTCAGACATGAGGCCAATCATTAAGAAAGTTTAAGGCACTTAAAATAGGAGTCATAATTTTGAGAGCAGCCCAGAACACATGGCTGTGTTTAAACAGCAATTATTCCTGGGTCAACAACAATATTGGCTTAATTTTCAGTTGTGAAACTGTATGTGGCACTGTTTGTGTCTCAAACCGTTCTGCTGTATGCTTACAAAATAAAGTAAGAGCCAGTAAGGAATCAACACTTAGTTGCTTTTAGGAATCTACTTATCTTATGGATAAGCCTATGGAGGGTACACATTCTCATTTTGAACAACTGCCACCCCTCTAGAAGTGCATTAGTTTATACTTACATTATACCTATTATATTTTATCCTATGTTCAGATCCTTGGCTTATATCTACAGACTGTAAGAGATAGGAAAGTAGATTAAATGACTGTTGTAAGGCCATAAATACCACCCAATTCAGACGTGTTGCTTGGTGACCACTGGATGGTCAATTTACTGTTTCATACACCTGAGTTGATTGTCTTATTTTATTATGAGTGCCTTTATTATGAGTACTATTTGCTACATATTCTAATAAACCTTTATGCAACATTATTGAGGTGAATACTATTCAAACTAGAAGGGCTAGAGACATAACATACTTTCCCCACAATAAGCTATAAACCCATATATTGCTATTGAGCACGTTCAGCTTCCTATGTGACCTTCTCTAGTTTCACAAGGGCTCATCCAGGAGCAACACTTAACAGTGAACCTGTAAACTGAATTTCTACCATTTTAAACTACGTTCACCATAACCTGCAATATAAACAATGATCTCAAGCTAAAGTAGCTCCAAGTGCTAAATCTTTTTAACTATATTGCTATATGGGGACAGAATATCAAGTCTATTAGTCACAAAGCCATAAAAAATTACAGTAACTTTGAAATATCCCAAACCAGTAAGTACTAAGGGTACCAACGGAAAATAGTACTCTCAATAGAGAGAATGCAAATGGTACTTTCCAAGGCAAGTAATTTAAAGGCTATGAATACATGGCAACGGGAGTAGCATGTGAATAAAGAAAACAACAACCAGCAGCATTGCCAAGCCCAGGGGAGTCAAGGGGCGGCAGGAGCCCATGGCGGTGGTGACCGGAGAGGAAACCATGAAACATTCGCAGCAGCACAAGGCAGAAAGGAAACTGTTGGTGTTGCTGCTCAGTTCATTTAACACCCTCCTCCTATGCCGCTCATGCGTCACTCTGCTCCCCCCACCACTGGACACTGGAGTTACCCCCTGCCGTCTTCTAAGGGGGGATCTAATCTTGCTTCCCTCCCCTCCTCTCCTCCACCCTAAGTGGAGCATCCTGCATCTCCTGCAGAAGAGGTGGACCCACAGAAGGGCAGATCTCGACAGCAGCTGTGCCCCCCTTCCTCAAAAATACAGCTGGGCTGCCTCATGCTTTCCCTGGGTCCACGAACTTCAGGAATTGCAAGGATTCCAGGCCAGGAGGAAACAGGCTCAAGGCCACCACTCTTGATTTGCTTGGAAGGAGCCCCCATTGGGGGGGGGGTTCCTTCTGAGAAAGCCAGCTACTGTGCTCCACCTGGAGAGCCCAGACGCATATACATACACCCTGATCCACTGGCACAGCATGCAACAAAGCCAGATGCATGGCTAGAGGTTGGTTGGGCACACTTACCTCCTCCTCCTGGCCGCTGGCTCTGGAATGTTCTACCTGACTCAGCTACATTAATCTATAAAGACCTGGCGAAACGCAAATCCAGGCTGGCTTTCTAGTGCAGGCTGGGAAAGGTGTGTGTGGGGGTCCACAGGGGGCAGGGCTTGCTGCCTGTGCCCACCCCCTGGGGTCTTTACTGCCAGAGCGCCATCCTGGTGCACTCCAGAAGGAAATGAGCCCTGCTTGAGGAAATGAGACACATTCCTAAACCATATAATGGAGCTGATCTTCAATGAGCCTATACTAAACAGAAGAATGTGGATGTTTCTATCCTATTTGCTGTGGCAGAAATAATTAGCATTGAGCTACCTATTATACTAAAACAGTTCACCTCTATAAGTAGCATAGGCTGCTGAGCTTTCCCAGATACCAGGAACCTGGATTCTGGATTTCCCAGGAGCTGTAACTGGTAGTTGGTGTATTGGGTGCTGATTCAAGCAAGACAAAATAATTTTGGGAGATATTTACTTGCAGTACAAGCTTCAGATACTGTGGTTGTTGTAGTATCTATGGCTGCTCAACTGTTGTATCCCAGCTTCCATGATTGTCTGGAATCCCTTGAGCCTTAACTGCCTTCATGCAGTGAAGTTAATGGGAATACAGATCATGTCCTAAATACATGAATGTGGAAGTTTCTCTCTCATACATTTAGAAGGAAGAAGATATAAGAGATAACGAGTTCCCATTCCCCTCTTAGGGCTATTCAATCATTAGTGTAAGTCCCTTGAATAAAATATAGTTAAATTAAACCAAAGAAAGCATAAATACTGGCAAGTTAAATGTCAAAATATAATATGAAACATGGAGTGGGTTAAGCTGAGGTCTCTCATTAGACCAGCTTGTGGGAAAGAAGCAAAAATAAATGAGCTCTTGAGATTTGCACAGAATTGTTGGTTTCAGTCTTATATATTCATTAAAATGTGTCTTTTATTAAGGGATATGGAATAGGACAATTCAGACCTTGAGTACTTTCTCAGACAGGAAGTGCCACTGATTTCACTTGGATTTATTCCCAAATACACGTTATTTAACTGGAGAATGAATGTTGTTTGCTGATCAGAACTGATGAAATCCCAGTCCAAATAATCAAAGAGTGATTAGTTGCAAACACAGGGGATATCAATAAACAATTTAAATTATGGGCTGTGTCCCACTTAAAATTTCCAAGGACAGAAAGGATTTTTGTTCCTTATGTTCCCCTTCCAACTGCAGCCAAAATGCCACCTAAAATGCTGCTTTTGGGGATGGGGGATCCAAGGAATACTTTGGGAGATCTGTTGTGCGGAGGAGATAATTGGTGAAAATTCCCCTTCTTCTGCGTGTGGAAATTTTAGGCAGGATTCAGCCCAATATATTTTAGTTTTCTTACATACAATTTTAATTATACAATTATAGAAATTAAAGCAGGAGACTCACAAGGACTTGCAAGTAGCATCACATTTCCCCTCCCTCACTATTTCCTTTCTCTCTTCTCTAAAACCCCCATAGTCTCAACCCTTTTCCTGCTTCCTTCTTTCTTTCACATCCACCAGCCTACCTACCTATATCTACCCCCCCCCCCGCTTTTCAACTTTCCCTTTTTTGACCCCTTGGAAGCTTCTTCCCAGGAAAATGATGGCCATTTTTTTTGGTGATGGTTGTTGGGCTAGAGCCATTTGCATGGTGGGAAACCCACAAGGACCTGCAGGGGGAACCTCACTTTGCCCTGAATCCCCTCCCCACACTATTTCCTCTTTCCCTTCCCTAGCAACCCACATATTTTCACCTTTCTTTGCTTCCTTGTCTCCTTACCATATACCAACTGAGTTACCTTTTTTTTGCCCCCACCTTCAGCTATATTTATTATTTATTTACTTTATTTATACCCTGCCTTTGTCCACAATGGGGACCCAAAGCAGCCAGTATGGCATAGTGATTAAGAGCAGCAGACTCTAATCTGGAGAACTGGGTATGATTCCCCTCTCCTCCTCATGAAGCCAGCTGGGTGACCTTGACTCTCAGAGCTCTCACAACCCCACATACTTCACAGGGTTCCTGTTGTGGGGAGAAATAGGGAAAGCCATTATAAGCCACTTTGAGACTCTTTGGGGTAGAGAAAAGTGAGGTATAAAAACCAACTCTTCTCCTTCTCCTTCCAGAATTCTCCTCTCTTCCATTTGATCCTCACAAATATTCTGTGGGGGAGGTTAGATTGAGAATGCATAACTGGTCCAAGGTCACCCGGTGAACTTCCAGAGCACAATGGTGATTCAGACCTGGGTCTCCGAAACTCTAGTCTAGAACTCTAATCACACTGACTTCTGTGGGGTGGCTGCTGTTGAATGGTAGCAAGCAGTTGGGCTTGGGTGAGTCATGAAAATCAGGTGGTAGCAAGTTGCCTTGTGGTTGCTGCCTGGCCTGCTTGTCTCAAAGGCTAAAACAGGCTTAGAAAGGGCCCTACCCTCTCTCTTTGCCTTTTAGTGATAGAGACCAAGCTTCAAAAGCTGGTAATACTGTTGCTATTGCCTAGTAGTGATCACTGAGGGCATTTATTTCTTAAAGCTACCTGTTATTATGAACTGTCACAATCAGATATTTGACTGGTAGATAGTGTTTTGCAATTCGGGATCTAGCCAAGTTATTGGGAATTGCCCATGTATCTTCTCAGGATTCTTGCTGTTCCAGGTAACACTGTACTTTGGAGATGAACTGGTGTTATTTGCTCAATGTCCAAAATGTCTAGGTGGTTCTCGAGACTTCTAGGCACTGTTACAGTGGCTCCAATGACAACTGACACAATGGTAACTTTATTCTCCCAGAGGTGCTCTAACTCTATTCGTAGGTTTCATGATCTTCTCCTATTCTTGCTTTTCTATTCTGCTATCTCCTTGGGATTGCAATGTCAATGATCCAAATCCTCTCATTTTTTCTACAATTGTGATATCAGGGATTTTATGTTTCTGGTGTTTATCTGTTTGGAATTGGAAGTCCCAAAGAAGCTCTGTTTCATCATTCTCCATGACTGTCAGGTCTCCCAGTTAAGACACTCTTCACAACACACTTTGGCAGTGACAGTTTATTGAGATATGCTTACTTCAGGGAACACGCCCTGTGTCAGAACTGGAAAAAGGCGCACAAAAGCCCCTATTATAGTTAATAAAGAATACACTCCACACCTCTCACATACATCACCATTCAGCCCCTACAGTTACTATGGCAACCCTGACGGATATATGGTGCCTTATCTACATCTTAGCCTGGCAGAAAAGACTCCAAGGCCAGCTCCCTTGGGAACCAGCTTCGGAGCACAACTTTGAGGAAAAGTTATGGCTTCTACAAGTGTCCACTCTAAACACCCATGCACTCCCCTCAGGAATTTCCTTCCCCCATATCTATGGCAAGCAGTGAAGTGGAACATGGTGAAACGAAACCAATGCTTGACAATGATCTTGTGCTGTGGTTTGTGCTCCCATGAATTTCTGGCTGATGGTAAGCCATACTTTTTGCAAAGATCCCAGTGAAACATAGTTTGAGCAATTTTACTGCAGGCACTGACTATGTAGTTGCCTATTTCATCCTTTGAGAACATAAGAACATAAGAGAAGTCAATGTTGGATCAGGCCAGTGGCTCGTCTGTCACACAGTGGCCATAAATACCAGGTGCCATCAGGAGGTCCATCATTGGGGCCAGGACACTAGAAGCCCTCCCACTGTTGCCCCCCCCAAGCACCAAGAATACGGTGCATCACTTGCCCCAGACTGAGAGTTCCTATCTATACCTTGTGGCTAATAGCCACTGATGGACTTCTGTTCCGTATGCTTATCTAATTCCCTCTTGAAGCTATCCATGCTTGTAGCCGCTGCCACCTCCTGTGGCAGTGAATTCCGAGTGTTAACCACTTTGTCTTCCAAAGTCAACATTTGCTGTCATCACTGGTCTTTTGAGTCTTGGCTTTCATACTTTTCATTTTGAGTGCCTGCATTTTTGCAGTTAGAAAGAGTTCTTCTATTTCTTTTGTCAAGTGCCCATTTTGGAGCCACTTCTGGTGTTTTCACTATCAGTTTTGTGTTAGATTCACTGGTAAGGTGAGCCAGCAATTTCTGTCTTATTTAGCAGAGTGCACAAAGGCTACATGTACCAGTAGCTTCTTTGTTATGCATGTTACAGAGTTACACAGAGCCACTTGTCTAACTAGCTGGATGTATGCAGATGCAGAATACATCTGCATCCATGGTGCCAAAGATGGAAATAAATGTGCTCTTTCTCTCTCTGTGTGTGTGTGTATGAGAGAGAGTGAGAGAGAGAAGGGATAACAGAAGGAAGAAAGCAATTCACTGAGCCACGGCCTCTCTGCACAGACAGGGATCAAACCCAGGGTCTTCTATAGGCAAAGCAGGCATTTTCCCCAAGAGGAAGGAGACTCTTATTTAAAGCATTTCTATACCCATCCTCCTGAGCCTCTCTGGACCTAGGGACAGCAAAGCCATTATCCAAGGCAAGAATGGAAGAAACACAGTATTAATGAACCCAGTAAGTGTCACAAACCTTTTAAGTGTGTTTTCTCTTTCTCTCTCTAAATAGTAAACTAAAGAGTAGTCTACCTTTTATCCTTTTCCTGCCTTTATATCATTGTAAAGGTTTCCATATATCAATCAAACAAAACCTCTTTTACTAAGTACAAAACAAATTTATATTGCACTAGAAAGTCTGTTATTCTGCTGTATGTTCCATTATGCTGCAATGTCAGAAAGCAAGAAATGGGAATCAGATCCCACACTGCAATGTGAAAGTGAACATTTGTCTTACAATGACAGCAGGCATCTCTAAGATTTCTATTACAGGGAAAGACACGAGAGTGCTGACATCAATCAAACTGATGATTTTGCACCACATCCTGCCATGTGGTTATCATACATCATCTAAATTACTTTTGATAAACATTCAAATAGATAATCCATAACAGGAAATCTTATAGCCTCATTGCTGTACCAGTTTTCTTAATTGCCCATCAATAGCCTCTATGAACTTCTCAAATAATAAAAACCCCAAAACTTCACTGACTGATGCTTTATACACAATAAATGTGTATAGTGAATACTACTGATATATTCCTATGATGTACAGAAGCAAAAGCTGCTCATACGGTGAAGTTCAAGAAGGATTCTTTCTCCCACTGCTGAATGAGGAGAAGGATGTTGTGTGACCTTATTGGAAAGCATCAGTGACATGGGGGGAGGGGTGCAGCGTGTGTAAATGTCTGGTAAAGGCACGATACCCCTCATCTTTTTAGTGGTGCTCACTAACTGAAGTAAGAATCCTCCCTGCAGTCCACTGTGTGAACCGTTGCTGAATGGAGGTCTCAGCTGAAATTACTCACCTTCTTACCTCCAAAAAGCTTCAGTTTCCATTAAAATAGAAATATTCATTGTTATTAAAAGTAATATATGTTGCCAAGAGATGCAATAAGTTTTGATTTGCCCAAAATACTTCTACTCAGTTATTAGTACAACTGAGGAGATTGGCTTGGAAGCCTTTAACTTTTCTCACAAAACCAGCTGCCTTACAGATCCTTTTTCTGGCTCCACAGAATCTGTAAGAGAAAATTTCCTTTCTAAGTTTTAACAGAAATCATAACTGATTCTCCACCCCTCCCCCCGCAAATAAGATGTTCAAAAATTAAACTTCCCTTGTATGCAACACCAGTTTTCTCAAGAGTGAAGCTCTTCATATGGCTGCATTTATAATTTGTTCATAATTTAAAATGAGCAGTGGTTTAATGACTTTCTGTCTGTGCAGTGTGCCATTCAGCAGAGTAGCAGGCACTGCCCAAATCAGTCCCCATATCAGGGTGGTCACATAAAGAGAGTCCCCTACATATGAAGGATTAGAACACATGCCCTGGGGTAAAAATAATCATCTGAGTCTATTGTATATATAGCGCCCATTCTAGATTAGTCCACAGAAACTAATCTGAAAAGACAGGTGATGGGTTGCCCCCAAATGGACCAAAAGATAAGATGGGATAAATGGGAAACAGTTTAGGGAATAAAAAGGAAAGCCAGGTGAGGATGCTATGGCAAAACTTGGTTAGCAATAAAGGTATGGAAAAGGACAATGTAAAAAAATATATACAGTAGAGAAAATGGTATGATGGGACAAAACTATCCTTTCCCCCACTGCACCACTGTTGCTGCTGTTCTTTTATTTATTTTATTTATACCCTACTCCCCCTATCCCTAAATGAGCTCAGGGCAGCTGACAACAACAAAACCATAGAATAATAAAACAATAAATGGCAGCAATAGATGATGACAAAAACCCATGTCTCATGTCAGGTAAAGATAGTTACCCCAAGAAACTCCACTGCCCAAGTAGTATCCAGAACAGTAAGGGCACTGGGAATGGGACTATGGACAGGGGAGGCCAGAATGATTGAACATCTGCTACCTCAACTAAAAGCTCTGTTGTTGGTTCAGCCTTCTTTCCCTGTATGGCTGTGAGGCTGGGCAGTTGATATCAAGGTAGCGAATATCTTAGGGAAGGGAAGTGGCTAGAGAGACATGGAGTGTCAGTTTGAGAGAGCGTATTCTGCCTTTCTTAACAAGGAGAGTTCATTGTTTTCATGGTTGTGGTGTGGAAGGAGCAGAATCACCTACCCAATTGTTAAATAGTGGGTTCACGAGACTAGTGTGGTTTCAGCATAGCTTCTTTATTGAGAACTTAATAACAACACACATATGGCAAGCCACAACTATATACAAAAACCCATAGCCCAAAACAGACCCACAAAATACAAACACACCAAACACACCAATAGGCAATGCTTTACATGGATGTTCCCTGATCGGCTGGCTCAGCAAGGGTGGCCAGTCCAAATGGGCTATTTGGGTAAATTGATAGAGAGGGCGGTGGTGTTACAGTTACAGGACTTTCTGAAGGATGCTTCAGTCCTAGATCCCTTCCAGTCTGGCTTTCGCCCGGTTGCCCTGACTGATGATCTCCGAAGGCATCTGGATTGAGGCAGTGTGGCAGCATTGCTGTTGTTAGATCTGTCGGCCGTGTTCGATACGGTCGACCATCAGCTGCTGACCCGCTGCCTCACCAACATGGGGATAAAACTGCTGTTTTAATTGTTTTAGTGGTAATGGATTATTTATGGTTTTAGTATTTATTCTTGGCTTTTGTCTCCATGTTTTAGTGTCGATGTATGGCATTTTGCCTTCTTGTTCGCTGCCCTGAGCCCATGTTGAAAGGGCAGGATATAAATCCAATAAATAAATAAATGTAGCAACTAGGAGCCTCTCAAACACTGAGTGTTCTCTCAAAGTTCTCAATACACAACACCCCTCCCCCAAAGACACGGTTGCACCTGATTGCAAACATAGTCCTGCAGGTAGCGGGGTGGTGCCTGCATGCTCTGAGAACATCACTGCTTGGTTCAGGTGAGCTACAGTCCTGTGTGGCCAGCCACGAGGCCATTGGTGCCACAGGAGGCTCTGCACTGGGGACAGGAAGGCTTACTCTAGTGCCACTCACCTCCAACAGCTGAGTCATGGGATCATCTGGAACCTGCTGTGAAATTGTCTCCTGTGCATCAGGTGCTCAGGGCCATCCCCAGCTTATTTTGCACCCTTCTGGTGCACCCCCATGCGCCCACCAATTTTAGGAAGAATGAAAAACACAATATTTGTGCATTCGAAAATTGAGATAGGGAACAGATCTGCGCATATACTATTCCTGAGTGAGCTGGAAAAGATAAAAGATGCATCACCGTCAATGAGACTGGTAGATCAACAGGGGGAAGGGGGGGGCGGAGATTGCAGAGGAGTGGTTGCTACCAGTTCAGTGTTCCAAAAGGGAATCAAGGCAGCATGCATTATATCTTTTCCTATAGCGCTGGAAAATTCAGCCAAAAGGGAACATCTGGAGATTTCCCAAGTGCCTGAAGCATAAACTGGGTTTGCAAGAGCAACAGGAGTGGGAGTTTGTTGAGCGTCATGAAGAACTGCATCAAACTGGGGAAGCTATAAGAGGGCAGGTTGGTAAGAAGCAGGTGAATGGTACAGTCTGTTGAGATCCACATGTTCATATAAGTCTGTCTAGATGTGTTTGATCTAGTGACATGTAACTGTCAGCTAGGAACCTCAGTAAGAGCTGGCTACAACTGGTTCAGGGCAGTCTTGCCACTGCCATCACAGTGACTCAGCAATGAAGCCTGATTGGCTAGTGTTTGTATAAATGTACAGTTCCCTCTTCCCCTTTGTATTATTGCAGCAGAGCACTTTGACACTCTGTTTGATGGTGGCTGTGGTGTGTAAATAAATGTATATACTTTGCACATAGCTAAAGCCTCCAGTATTTATTGCATACTCGCACTCTCTTCTGGCCCCCTTCGTGCCTGCCACTTCCGCTGTGGACCCTCGACACAGTCCTCAACAGAGTTGCACCCTTCTGAATCCAGTGGACTGAGAAAAGTGTAACACCGTTTAGGATTGCACTGTAGAGCAAACCATAACACAGGCAGTGAGGGGGAGGGCGTACGATTTGAAACCCGGGAAGAAAATCCTGTGGCTTGGAAGGATGCTTGTTTGCATGCAGTGTGTTTAGAAATCATGCCAAGATTTAGTTGGGGAAGAGAATCCGAAGTGGGATCCCGAGACACAGCAGGGGACATTTTCCTGAAAGAGGCGTTTAGCAAAATGGAAGAGCTGCATGGCAGAGCAGAGCCCTGGATTCAGAAGCCAAGAGCAAGAGAAGAGACACTAACCTGCTAACCTTTCTGGAGGCGCGCAGAAGAGGGGTGGTGGAAATCCTGGGGTGCCCATTTAGGCAGGGATTGCTTGCTGTGACTTCTCTTGGCCTTGTGTCTGCCTGCAGACACTCCCCACGGAGGAAGCGGGGAGGAGAAGAGCACGCCAGACAACCCGCTTGGAGTCCATGCCTCTTTCCTGCACGTCCAATAAATGGAAACTCTACCCTGCCAAAGCAAGGCAGCTCCCTCCTGGCCAAAGGCTGCATGCGCACCTTGCCCACCAGCGGGAAACCAGCTCGAGATATCCTCCCTCCCCTCCCCCAGAATGCCAAGTCTCCCAGGGGTGGGCAGGAGAGGGTGGGGGCTGCCACACCAAGAAAGACTGGGGGGAAAAAGAGAGGTGGGGGGAAGAGAGAAGGGGAGCCTCGAACCCTGGTCGGTTGCTATGGAACGACTCCTGAGTTTCCTCGGGATGGGGAGGAAGGGCTCTTCCTAAATGCCACAGGGGAAAAAAATGTGATGCCTGCTGGCTTTGCTGGGGCATGCTGCTTCAGCCCCGGCACCTATTTTTTTCCAGCTGGAGAAGGCTCCCCCCCCCCGGTGGCATGCCTCAACAGTGGAATGGCACACCTCCAGTTACCCCGGAATCTCCCCCCCCAAAGGCAGCGTGCTCCAACCACAGGGCTTTTGGTGTGAGGGGGCTTTTGGTGGGGGGGCCAGGTGCAGTTCTGCACCCTGATGATCGGCCCGCCCTAGGCAAATGTCTAGCTCACCTAATGAGCGGCTGGCCCTGCAGGTGCTGTCGTGGCCTCAGGAATGGTTGCTGTGCAGTTTCTTCCAGCTGCTGGTGCTCTCTCCCCACCACTTGTGCCAAAGTTGATCCAGGTGTCACCACGGGTCCTGGCCCTTGGGGGTGGCCACCTCATATGACACCAGCCCCGTTGCCCTGGATACTGTGGCTGCAACCCAGGCCAGCCCCTTACTGTGTAGGGTGTAGACCATGTCTCCCAGCTGGAACTCTCTCAGTTCTCCCCCTATGTTGGGTCATGGAGGATCCTCTGAAGACAGGTCTGGATGCAGTCTGTCGAGCTGTGTGGTGAGCCACCAGTTCATTAGGAGCTCCACTGGGCTGTGCCTGATGTGCTGTTGAAGCAAAAAAGCAGCCAGTTGAGCATGCCAATCTCCCTGGGTTATCCAGCGGAGGCTGTCCCTCATTGTCCACACCATTCTCCCAGCTTGTCCATTGGTTGAGGGGTGGAAGGGAGCAGATGTAACATGCTGAATGATGTTGTTGGCCAGGAACCACTGGAACTCCACCAATGCGAATTGGGCCCTGTTATCAGACACGATGGTATCAGGCAGCCCGTGTGTAGTGAAGAGGTGCTGAAGTGTGCAGATGATGATGGTAGAGGACATGGTAGATACTGGGACAACCTCTAACCATTTGGAGTATGAGTCCACTACGATCAGGAAAGTCTGTCCCTGGAATGGGCCAGTGAAGTCCATATGGAGCCTAGGCCATGGTCTGCCTGTTGCTTCCCATGGGTGCACTAGAGTTTGTGGTGAGGCCAGCTGCAATCTCTTTGCAGGTATGGACCCACTCCTCAATTTCTTTGTCCATGCCGGGCCACCAAACATAGCTGCAGGCAAGCACCCTCATGTGCATGATGCCTGGGTTGCCAATGTGAAGTGTCTCAAGCATTTGCTGATGCAGCCTGGGTGGAATGACAACTTGGTTCCCCCAGAGCAGACAGCCTTTGGGCACTGACAGTTCATGCTGCCAGGAGCTATAAGGCTGAAACTCCTCGGCCATGTGACACATTGGCCACCACCTCCACACCCAGTTGAGAACGTGGGCCAGGGTGCAGTCCTTAGCCGAGTGTGTGGCGATGTCAGAGGTACAAAGAGGCAGCTGCAGAAGGTCTTCAAGCAGGAGGACATGGTGCACTGGAGATGGGTTGACAGCCAGATCGGGAAGCGGGAGGCGGCTGAGGATGTCGGCATGGCCCAATGCCTTGCACAGACGGTGCTGGAAGTCATAGGAGTATGCCGAGAGGAAGACAGTCCAGCACAACATCTAGGGAGACAGGATCTGGGGCATCTGCTGGTCCAGCACAAAGATCCCCAGCAGCATCTTGTGGTCTGTGGCAGTTAGGAAGCTCCGGCCGTACAGGTAGTCATGGAACTTATTGACTCCTGAAATGATGTCGATCTGAGCATAGTTGCACTCTGCAGAGTTCTGGAGAAGTAGGCAATGGGGACCTCCCTCCCATTGGGCATCCTGTGGCTTAGGATGGCTCCAATTCCATAGGGGGAGGCGTTGCAGGTGAGGGCAAGAGGCTTCTTCTCATGAAAGTGCATGAGGACATTCTGTGAAGGTAAGAAGTCCTTCACAGCTGCAAACACTGCAGCTTCTTTCCAGCCCCAGGCCCAGGGGACAGACGAGTCCAGGAGCCAATGCAGGGGCTCCACGACCAACACCTTGTGTGGCAAGAAAGCATGATAAAAGTTCAGAAGACTTAGGAAGGACTACAGCTCCTTCTTTTACTGGGACACTGGGGCCCTTTGGATGGCCCATACCTTGGCTGGAGTTGGGTGGATGCTTTCTGCATCCACAAGGAAACCCAGGAACTCGACAATGGGAACACCAAATTGACACTTTTTGTTCTTCACCTTCAGTCCCATAACCTGCAGTTGGTGAAGGATGGCCTGGCATCACTTGGCTAGTTCAGTCTCAAAGCCTCCAGCAACAAGGACTTCATCAAAATATGGAATGATGCCTGGGAGTCCCCAGAGAAGACCTTCCATTAAGTTCTGGAAGATCCCAGGGGTGACATTGACACCGAATTGTAGGTGCTTGACTGTGAATGCCCCTCTGTGTGTGACGATCATCTGGGCCTCAGAGGTGATGTCATCTACTGGAAGCTGCTGGTATGCATGGGCTAGGTCGAGCTTGATGAAGACTGTACTGCCATTCAGTGAAGTGAGGAAGTGGCTCACGATGGGCACTGTATATGCATGTGGCTGCAGTGCCTTGTTGACTATGCACTTGTAGTCTGCACAGATTTGGAATGCTCCATTTGGCTTGAGTGGGAGTGATGATGGGCGTTTTCCATCGTGCCTTCCTGGGTGGCTCCAAGACTTCCTGGGTGATGAGCCAGTCCAGTTCCCCATTGATCTTCAGTTTGAGGGTGAAGGGAATTCAGTGAGCTTTTGTGCAGATGAATGTGGCAAACCCTCTTCCCACAATAAACCTCATTCTACAGCAAAACATGGAGGAATTTAAAGGCCACTACTGCAAAAGTTGTTGTGTGATTTCACAACAGCCGCTAGAAATGTTGCCACATGCAGAGTAGTTTGTTTGTCTTTATCTCTAAGTAACCAGGATGATTTTTCGTCCAAGCATATCAGGAGTGTACACTACCTCCAGTCCTCCAGATACACATTGATGCCATGTTATCTGAAGGGGGTAAGTCATTTTTCCTAGTTTTTTCAGTGTTCTGACTAGCATCTACCAAAGTTCAAAATCCACACATTGTCCTTTTCAGGCAACATGACGACAGCCTCACAGTACGTGTAGACTGTAACATCTGAAGAGCCCTATTAAACCTTACCATTCAGAGCATCTGTAAACATTCCATTGCATACTAAGATCTCATTTGGTCATCATCTTCCCTTGATGATTTGGTTGGTATAAAGACATTATATAGCAAGATTACTTTGCAATTCATTTCTGTTCTCAGAGAGAAGGTGGCACTTTCTTAATAATGATGGCTGTTCAAACTTTCACCAAGAAGGATGCATTCCTACACAAGAAAATTATGATATTTTGGTGTCACTGAGAGGACAGAGAAAATTTCAGTGAAAGGACTTTTCTGTTTGATTTATCTGACTAATGTACCAGAATTAATGTGAATGGCAGCTTGACATATCCAGGCCCACACAGGATGTCATTCTGAAAATCAGTCCCACAGATCAGCAGGTCATATCATCCAGAGTGAAAAAAGAAAAGAATGTGCATAGAAATGTTATTCAAGTTATATTCTTTAACATTTGATCCCATATCCTGAAATGACAACACCAGATACAGTGTACCAGTTTAAACTTGCATGTTTTGGGATCTTCTTCCCCCATCACCTTCATCAGTCTGGTAGGGAGGGGTGACAAAGAACCCTATCAAATTTGAACAAGAAATATACTTCTTATTTGTTTTTCATATTACAAGTGCTACACGGTGCAGATTATTTGTCCTATTTCTTGTTTCCACTATTTTCTGTGGGAGACAGATATCCATCTATATATTTTGTTATGTTTTGGAATTTCTGAATGGATGTTACCATTCATGCAAGAGACAATTAATTGCTTACCCACTTAGTGTCATGCACACTATGGCATGGCGTTGTAGATGGAGTGTTGGACTAGGATCCTAAGAGACTCAGGTCTGAAACTTCACATCTAATATGGAAGATCACTGGGTGGTGTTGAACCCATCATATACTCTCATGATGACCTACCTCACAGGGCTGTTGTGAGAAAAAGGAGGAGAGGATAATGGTGTTTTAAGCCACTTTGAGTCCCTTCCAGGGTTGAAAACTGGTATATAAACGAACAAACAAATAAATTTACATGACCTGGGTTAAACTAGGATATTTTTAACATCTGATCTGTACTACATATTAAACATGCTCCTTCCCCTGCAGCACCTTTTCTAATAGGCTATCCAATATCCATCAGTCCCACCTGGCCATGCCCAACACTCAGTGCAGAAACGGTGCTGCATCTTGCTTCTCCTTGGCTTTGCACCAAATTCTACACAGAAATGTTAGACAGCATTAAGGGATAACTGGAGCTCTAGTGAACCATTACTGGCTGGATGAAGAAAACTCACCTCATCTGGGGCTTCAGGGGGCTTATGAGCAGACCTATTAATAACAGTGATGCTTCAACAATCTATGTGATGCTGATGACAAAAGATTCTTCCCTGAGTCAGTCTAAAGGCTCAAAAACTTCCTGCTTTTCTTTGAGAAAGTTACTATTCTCACATAGTTTTCTTAAACGATAAGTGAGCAGCTCTACCAGACAAGTGACTATCCTGGAGAGACTAAGCATGCTTAAATGTTCACCCTGTCACCTCTCTTGATTAGCCATGAAGCATGCTGTCCTGGGTCTTGTCCCCAGAGCCCAGTCGTTTTCCATTCCTTCCTTGAAAAAAAGTGGTGGGTAAAAATGATCAGGGCTCTTTTGTAGCAGGAACTCCTTTGCATATTAGGTAACACACCCCTAATGTAGCCAATCCTCCAAGAGCTTACAGATCTTTTCCTTCAGGGGCTACTGTAAACTATGGAGGATTGGCTACATTAGGGGTGTGTCACCTAATATGCAAAGAAGTTCCTGCTACAAAAAAAAAAAAAAAGCCCTGAAAATGATCCTCATGCTATGTAGGCGTTGGGACCAATCTTTTCACTTGCATGGGTCATTGTAATCAATGGAATATTATTAATTAATGATTACCATTGCTTTAGAAGCCTTTCAATACTGAGATCAAGGTTTAATTGTTGGGATATAATCCTCAAGACTATAACATTGATTCATGTCATTTCTTTTCAGTTATTTCCTCATGAGATCAGTTCAGGTATAGCTCTCAACAGCATCATTTCTTTATATATTTTACTCCAGATCTGTTGCTTGAGCTCAACACTCACATTTTTATATTCACTTATAACATTGCAAAATAATTTCTTATTGTCTTTGACATCACTTCAATCATTACAACTTCATTTTCCACCTCCTTGTAATCTGTCCATATAATTTAATTCCATACCAATCAGCATGTGTTCAGTTATCATCATTTCAAGTTTATTCTTTCATTTCTCAGATTCAGTTATCATCACTTTTTATTTTATTTGTTCTCAATGTATCAGTCTCATTTTGTCTTCATTTCTGTGGCCATGGATCAACTAGCATTGTTTTTGGAATATAGCTTCTCTATTATTGTGCTTAATTTGCATATTTGTCTGTTCAGTTCACATTACCCAGCCACTATATAATCCCATCATGGTGCTAATGCTTAACAGCTTCATAATATTTGAGATTTAATTTTCAGTTGTTTAGGGCTTGTCTACATTACAAAACTCCTCCCATCTCATTTTACAAAACCATTCTACAGAATTAAAACTAAAGCCTCTTCACATAGGTTCATTCTCCACCACTGCAGATCTAATTATCATTATAAAATCAACTTAAACACCTTTAAATTCAGTTATATCTTTTCAGTTAAATTTATCTTGTTACTTATTCATTTTCAGCTAGCACATTTACCTAGTTTTCACACCACTTAATTTTCTATTATTACAGCCACATTTTCAGTCTGATTGTCATGTAACCTTATTTCGTCTGGTTTAAAATTTGATTAATGATGATAATAGATTTCATTGTGTCCCCCTCTCATATTTCAAAGATGTAAAACAAGTTTGGCCAATTGTTACTGTTAGCTATTTATTTTAAATCCTAAGCAACAATAGGGAGGGAAGGTGGCATGGTATAGCTCAATCACAACAGATCTCAGAAGCTAAGCAGGGCCAATACTTGGATGGGAGACCGTCAAGGAAGACTTTGTAGAATAAGGCAAAATGGCAGACCATCTCTGCTTTTCATTTGCCTTAAAAGCCCCTTGCTTGAGTTGCTGTAAGTCAGTTGCAACATTATGGAACTTATGTACATAAACAACAATAAATGGCTACCTGGAATAAGTTGTCCAATATTGAAATATTTCATTCAACACGCACATAATTCCACTAAAAACAACCCATTTTAATTTTAGGTTTGAATTAGCCATTTTGGATAAACATAAATATCAGAACAATACTAAGCAGAGACATACCCTTCTGAGTCCATTGCAGTCCTTACTTAGAAGGGTTGTCACACTGCTTACAATGGCTCTATACATTACTAGGATTGTACTGATTTTTATCATGTATTTTGTGAGTGAAATGAAAGTTTCCAGAAGGGAATGGTTAAAAGTTCCTCAAAATCCTCTTGCTTCTTTTTCCAAACCGCAATTCTAGGACCATTTTTTTAATACCCTGAAATTCTTCCTAAGGTGATCTCCAGACAATCAAGAAACAGATAGCTAAGGTAACATAATGTCATCTTGTAGCCAATCAGTTGGTTTACTGAGAGTATCAATATAGCATCATCAGGAAGCCTATTAAAATGAAAGTGAAAGCCTCTTGCCCTCACATTTAATGAATTCCCTGATGCTGCTACATAGCTGATCATGTTTGGCTGCAGTTTGATGATGTTATAAAGCTAAATAGCTACATCCAGTTAGAATACTGTATTGCACTCTACATGAGGCTGCCTTTGAAACTTCTGCTCATTCAGAATGCATCAGCCAGGCTATGGTCCTGGGTGATTACAGCCTGGGTTATGGCCATATCATTCCAGTGCTGAAATATCTTCACTGGTTGCCCATTTGTTTCTGAGTACAATTCAGAGTTCTGGTCCTTAACTTTAAGGAACCAACTGTGCTATCCAGGTCGGGGGAGCACTCAGGGAGCCAACAATCTGCAACCAGATGCCTGCACACTAATGCCAGAGACTCCACTGGAGCACCACTAATGTAACCCTCTGAGATATAGGCATCAACTTTGCAGGGGCTTGGGGCAGGGGCCATCCCCAAAATTTTCCAGGGAGGACTCAGCCTCCCCCAGGGCTTGCGATGCTTGCAACCCCCCCCCACACAGCCCCCTCCCCGCTTTGAAAGTGGAAGGTTTTTTTTTTTACTTTTTTAAAACTTTTTTTTTACTAGTTTGGGAACAGTCTGGCCTGCTCAGCACCTCTTCTCCTCCTCCTGGTCCCCTCTGGCTGCCAGACCGGGCACAGGGGCCACTGCTGGCCAGCCCCATCCATCTCCATCCAGCTGGTGCAGACTGGGTGGGGGGTGGAGGGGTGGAGGGAGGGAGGGAGAGCGCTAGGGGGCCACCCCCACAGAGGATGCCGGGCCAGACCTTGTAGTCCATGCACTTTGCTGGGGTGGGTACTGAGTGGCCTGCTGGGAGAGCATGCCCCACGGTTCCCACATGTGGCAGAGCCAGGCACAGCAGGTTGGACTTTCGTGGTGGGTTTTGATGCACCTGGAGAGGAGAGGATGGGCTCTGTGAGCCTGGGGGAGAAGGGGGAGCCAGCCTTGAAGGGCTGCCTTTCTGCCCCCACCCGGACGGTTGCAAACGGCAAAGGCTCTTCTTCCTCCCAGCCCAGCAGCTGCATCCCCGGCTGGCCAGAATGCCTGAACACCTCTCAGAAACAGCCTTGAGAGAAGGAGGGTTGCCTGCAGTGTTCCCTCTAAGCTGAGAACAAATTTAGAGTCCAGGAGTACTTTTAAGACCAACAAAGATTTATTCAAGGTATTTGTCACTGGTTGAACGCTGCTGCAGTGCTCTTCCCCCTTCTCCACCAATTCCCACCCAGTTCAGACCAGCATGGCCTTGGGGAGTGGTCGCCCCCATGCAGCATCCCAAGCTGGGGGGAGAGGGGAGAAGGGAAGGAAAAGTGCTGTCTGCTGAGCAGTCTTGAAGGATGCTGTCAGGCGCACAGTAAGGTGCAGTGTGCAGAGGAGCTGCTGCCTCCTTCCCAAGGGGACTTTGAGGCTGGGTCGACTCAAGGCTTTTTTGCTTGGAGCCATTTGCCTTGCATTGGGAAGAAGACAGCAGGGGAAGGAGCAGGCCTGGGGCATGGCAGGAGTTAGTCAGCTCCCTAAACATCCCCAGACTGGGAACATTCCCCAGAACTGGTGTAAAATTACACTATCAAAAAGGTGCTTGGAGTTGGTATGTTCGAGGGGGAGCTGGGGTTACTTAAAAAAAAAGAAAAAGCTATTTATATCTCCCCACCACCCCGAGGCTGGAAGCAGTTTACTTCATTATTTTATTTTCATTATTTAGTTACTCCGTTATTTTATTTTCAAATCAACAACTATGTGAGGTAGGTTATGCAAAGAGAGAGGGACTGAGTGTTTATAAGTCACCCAATGACTTTCCATGGTAGAGCTGGGATTGGGATCCTAGTCCAAAATTCTAATCACTACATGACTATCTCTCTTATAGGAAGACTGTGTATTTGGAAATTCATTTCCTTTAACATAAACAGAATTTGTTCCTGTTAACTTCCATATTCTGTCTTTCTGGGACCCCACTGCTTACTTTCCTCCATTGTGAGAACTGTCCATTTACTCCTACTCTTGGCTTCCTGTCATTTACCCATTTTAAAATCCTTTTATCCCATGACCGCTAAGTTTACTTGGGAGTCTTTGGTGAGGTACCTTGTCAAAAGCCTTTTGAAAGCACAAGTATACAATGTCTACTGGGTCACTGTTATCTACATGCTTGTTCACTTTCTCACAGAACTCCAAAGGTTGATAAGACAGGATTTCCCTTTGCAGAAGCCATGCTGATTTTCCCTCAGCAGGCTTTTGAAGGGCATAGTGTTGGGGACTGGCCCTCTTCTAGGCATATATTGCTCCCTAAAGAAATACAGTTCTACAGTTATATGTTACAGTAAATACATTACAGTTTTACACTACAAACTGGGTTCTGTATATATATTTTTAAAAAACATTTTAATTCCACCTTTTGATCCAATTTGGGCGGCAAACAGTTGAAAAAAATTAAAAACCAAATCCATAAGCAATATCTAGCAGTTAAAAGCAAACAGGTATGAGGGAAAGAAAGGTTTTCTAGCAGAAGATGTTAGAGGGGGACAGACTAACTTCTTTGGGGAAAGAACTCCACACTGTTTTGGAATCACAAGCAACATGTTTGGATACCATTTGGATACTATTGCTACTAAACTCAGATAATCCCTTCCCTATTCTATCTTGTAAGGACCATTTTGGGAAGAAGCTGTCTAGAAAAGTTCAATGGAAACATGTTAAGATATATCTATCATCAATATATTTAATTCACAGTAAGGCCCCATCTGCAGATACTTAAATCTGTGAATTGGGGCCATGTTGAAAAAAGGGAAATTTTCTTCCAAACTTGGGGGGACCCCCAGTTTTGCTGAAAAATCCCAAACCTTACACAAAAGTGTGTGTGGGGGGGTTAAACGCCAAAACACTATGTATGTATGTGCAAATAACATGAACTCACAGTATTTGCTAACATGTGGGCAGGGAGAAGGAGCAGCTGATGCCACTGTACATCCCTGAGACAACAGTGTGGAGGGAAGAGAAACAGGAGTCACCACTGCCTCCCCATCTAGACTAGTCCTGACACTCCTCTTCCATCTTGTGGGCAGTAGATTAATGGCTGCTGCAGCAGCAACTCACTCCCAAGATGCCAGTGCTTGCTGTGGGGGGGGGAGTGAGAGTCACCACCACTTCTCACCACATAAACTAGGTAGGCAAGCAGGCATCTGGGGGAGGGGTGAGTGGCAGTGGGTGGGCACCCTGTAAATTACTGACCCCATGGCCAAGGTGGGGGTGATGAGTTGAGGGAGGGAGAAAGAGACACGTGCAGAGAGAAACAGGTAGAGAAGGAAAAAGAGAGAGGTTGTTTGTAGAACTTTGGGGGTATATAGTGTTGAGTGGAGCAATGAAATACTTAATTTACATATTGGGAGGAGTGTGTGTAGTGAGTGATGGGTAAAACCAACCTGGGGAGGGGATGGAGCAAAGAGAGGCCTAGTTGTCTCTCCAAGGACTGGATTGCTGAAAGGCCTCAGCTGAAGGGGCTTTTGTCTGGTGCTGGCCCTCCCTTGATGGACAGCACTTCTTCCGGAGGAGGTGAGGCCCCAGACATATCTGACTTTGAACTGACGCTGATTCCTTCTCTCAGATGGTGAGGAGAGAGCCCTGAGAACTTCCCTTCCCACTGGAGGCCTGCTGCTGAGGGACTGTTTTTCCTTCCTACTGGAGGCCTGCTGCTGAGGGACGGTGTTTCCTTTCCCTGGAGGCCTGCTTTGGAGGGACTGTGACTGGACCAGCTCCAACAAGAGAACAGTACTTCTGGAGCACTGACTACTGGATGTTTAGTTTGGGAAGGGAAAGGTGTTTGGGGATGGGAAGTACAATACCCTGTGTGGAGAACTGCATTTTTCTTGTTGTAATAAACAGTTGTTTTGCTTAAGCCAAGGTATGTGAGTGGGAGGGGGGCTTTAAGACAGGGGGCCCTAAGCCTTGCCCTTATTTCCAATGCCTGGGTTACATGTGTGAAAGAAGGGGGAGGGAGAAAGTAAAAGAAAGACTTTGTGTGATAAGGGGTGAAGAAAAGGGAAGGAAGCAAAGGTGGGGCTATGGGAAGACCCCTCCCTAAAAGTTCCCTGTGGGTCCCCACTTGTATATATCATTTTTTTTCCTGAGGAATCTGTTTAACTCTAAGGCTGCGTTCAGACGGCCAGTCAATCGCGCCATGAGCCCTCCTAAAATTTTATCCCGATTTTTTTTAATCCAGCCTAGCACGACCAGACGCCCCCCCATGAAATAGCCTCACCGCGCGTTGTTCCCACCGTGATTTGTCTACACGGCATCCACCGAGGATTTTTTAAAAAAAGTTTTGTACATTCGCATAGGCAAGGCTGCGCCTCCTTGGAGAACTGAGGCGATCGCGGAGGGTTTTCAGCAAAGTCCCAGTCCTCCCCCTTGCCATTGCCATCATGATCAATGGAGGGACTATTTTGCAAGTTAGAACAGTCCTTCCCCCCTCCATCTCCCATCGCGGTAACATCTTGTCCCTAAAAGAAATAAGCATGAATATTACATTCCTCGTAGTGCTTATTGCTGAATGCGTTTTCTCGTTAAAGCGCACATGGGGTTTCAATTTTTTAAAAATCGCGCCCCCGTTCGCTCGGTCTGACATCAGACCGAGCCGACGGGAGCATCGCGTGCTAATGGAGTGACCAGACGGAAGAAAGTCTGCAGTTGTTGCGCGGGTAAGCGAAAACCCTACATTGAAACTGCTACTTTTTAAATCAGGATTGGAGGCGCAGCAGAACGGGATGCCTATGGGACCGGAATATTTCCCAGATATTTCTGTCTGGTCATGCATTTTTGATCCACAAGGGAGTCGTTCCTATGGCAGATCAAAAGATCCGTCTGAACACACCCATAGCCTCAGAGCAGAAAGACACAATAAGAAGGAAGATAATGCATGCCTAATGATTTTGGTCTCTCAGTTAACCAAAACAGTGGTCTCCTATATACAGACTATCTGTTAATGTAATGTCTGAAATGTCTGATGTTTTAAATATTTTAATTGTTTTAATGTTTGTTACCTTGGGTGGAAAGGTGGCATAGAAATGTTTCAAATAAATTCAGAAATAACGCATGAATGATTTAAATCAATCTCCTCTACCCAGATGAAGCCTGTGCCAATAAGTCTAGAATTGCCAGAAAAGACTGATGAGACTATTGGGATCAATGAAGGCATTGCTTGGATGCCTTAATGGAAAGTCCACTGCAACAGGGCTTTCTTATAATGGCATTGCTGTCTCCTTGTGACTGAGCTGCCAGTCAGATATATACTGTGTGTGTAGTGGTTCAGTGCGCGGACTCTAACCTGGGAGAACCAGGTTTGATTCTCCACTTCTCCACTTGCAGCTGCTGGATGACCTTGGGCAAGCCATAGTTCTGTCAGTGCTGTTCTCTCAAGGACAGTTCTGGAAAGAGCTCTCTCAGCCCCACCTACCTCACAGCCCTACCTACCTCTTCACCTTGTGAAGAGGGGAAGGGAAAGAAGTTATAAGCTGCTCTGAGACTCCTTATTATTATTATTATTATTATTATTATTATTATTATTATTATTATTATTATTATTATTATTATTATTATTATTATTATTATTATTATTATTAAAAACAAGCCATGGCATCAGTGCTGGCTCTGCAATGAGGTGGTTTTAGGAGACAGCATCCTCCATCAATGTCCTTTATTTCCCAATTTCCCCTTCATTGCTACTGCACCATGTCTCACTTGAGCCAGTTTGGTGTAGTGGTTAAGTGTGCAGACTCTAATCTGAGAGAACTGGGTTTGATTCCCCACTCCTCCACTTGCAGCTGCTGGATGACCTTGGGCAAGCCATAGTTCTGGTAGAGCTGTTCTTGAAAGAGCAGTTCTCAAAAAGCTTTCTCAGCCCCACCTACCTCACAAGGTGTCTGTTGTGGGAAGGGGAAGGTAAGGAGATTGTAAACTGCTCTGAGACTCCAAAGGAAGGGCGGGGTATAAATCCAATCTCCTCCTCCTCCTCCTCCTTCTCTTGGCTATCATCCTCACCTTCTATGACTCATTTTCCACACCCCTGTCACCATCCAGGAGCTGGGACAGACAATACTCCATTCTTTCTTATTTCCAGGGAATTTTAAACTCAGTATGCCAAGCCATGCATGTCCAGTACACTTTCTGAACTCTTGTGAGACCCGGGAAAGGAGGAGGGAAAAAATGTTAGCTGCTCTAAGAAGGCACAGCAGGGATGAGATATAGTGATGGGGAGGGGTGGGAGGTTGGAGGAAAGCCCTGGTGCAGAATCTCTTGATGAACAGTTATAAATGCCTAAGGAGGATCCAGGTTGGTTTTTTGTTGAGAAAGTTGGTCAAGTCTCTTTGAAGAATATAAAGAGTTACCTGTGTGCAGAAACAAAAGCAGCCAAGGCAAATACATTAAGGTCTACAAATGGAAGCTAGTTGGCACATAAAACCAATGTTTGCCAAATTTGGTGGGTTTTAGCATGTTAAAGAGATTATTTGGTTATCTCCCTCCCCCCAGTGATATGCTAACTTTCCACTCAAGAACTTGGAAGAAATAATTTCATTACTGGTGACACTTGATCTTCGTATGCTTTATAAAACTTTTCTATTATCCCTGTCTTGGGAATTTATGAGCTACCAAATGCAGTTAGGAAAGTAATTTGAAGTAATGCTGTGAACTTAATGCAAGGAAGTAGTAAAACCTGTAGTATTATCTCAGGGAGTACATCAACATGACCCTTAATATGTCCTAAAATGATGTGCAGCATTGGAGCACTGCTGAAGTTAAATTGCTTTTATGCATTAAAAATATTTTTATTTAGATTTTTTTTATGCAGCAATATATCAGGGGAAGATGTTATACTTTATTCATTGTACCTTGATTCAGGCATCCATGATTCTTTAAAAAGTACACTTAAAGTATAGGAGTGATGGCCCTTTTTACTGGACAAACTTATCTTTAAAAATGCTACTAGGAGGTTCCCGGATTATACAGAACCCTACTTCAGACACTTCTTGGTATCTAGGAAATGAGGGCTACATGTATAAGCACTTTTCTCACCTGCCTCCCTCTTGACCTTGACATCAGGACCTTTTCAGACTGTGTATATATAAGCATGTCTTGGACTGTTATTTAGGATAAAAGCTAGAGACACTGCTGAAGAACGAATGACTTAATTCACTACAAAACAGATATAATAGGTAAGAAAAGTGTATACTATAAATGAGCAGTAGCAGTACCCAAATATACCCCATCCACAGCCAGTTTTGCTAGAATCCACCTCTGACCATTCCATAAGGAAGCAAGGGTGGTAAGGGAAAAGAGGAGGGTGAACATGGGAACATAAATGGGCAAGCAAGTTACAACCAGAAGAGAGAGTGTCAGAGGCCTGGAAGGATCTGGGAGGGGGTGGGAGGAGTTGTGACTGTGGAACCAGTGTGTGTGAGAGAGAGTGATGGGGGACTTCTGAGAGGTGAACAGTGGTCTTGGTGGAGACTACTGGGGTGAAAGGAAATTAGGGTAAGGAGCTACAAGTCATACATAGCGTGTCTCAAAGCACAAACATCATCTTCTTTTCATAGTGGTAGAGGACAGCTTTGGAGATGGAATTGCTTGATCTAAAATGCTGGTGTAGAGCTGTTCTTTAATCTGAGGCATTTGAGGAATTGTAGGAAAGCAGATTGCCACACTGGGGATGTGCTGGGGGCTGTGCTGCCTTGAACCACAAGGAAAGGCAGGATATACATGTCTAAACAAACAGACAGACAGACAGACAAATAGATGTTAAACTAAACCTTAACCTTCTGGAAAAATCTAATTTCTCATTATCTTTTTGCCTAATGAATCTTTTGTGTTTTTTAAAAGCTATGCTATGAATATGCTTTTTTTTTTTTTTGCTTCTGAAAATGAGCTATCACTTTTCTGATCAGAGATAATATTTCCAGCAGTTCTTTTATATACTATCATGTTTGATTGGCAGATATGATAGTAGGGTAACAAAAAAAAAAGCCAAACCAAATAGCACTCACGCTCAATATTACTGCTGATCTTCCTGCCATCTCTTATTTCCTCAGGGGATATATTTCTCAAAGAAAACACACTACATTTTCAGTTTTTTTGATTGAACCCAAAAGACAGCAGCTCTGAAACAGGTTTCCCTGCTTCAATTTGTCTAACTTCCTAATGCTTCCATAATTATACCCTTTCTGTAAATTTAATAAGTAGAATCATGGACTACAGGATCACTGAGGCTTTCATCTAACCCCCCCTCCCAAAGATAACTGAAACCTTTCCTATGAGGGAAGAAATATTCATCCTTAATGATACTTCACTGACCTACTATAACTGTTTTAAAATACTCTCAGTGAACCTTGCTTATTAGAAATGGCCAACTGGTGACTTGTGGGTCCAGTCCAGACCCCAGAGCAATTATAATGGGCCTCGTACAAACAGAGATGTGTATTGTTTTTTTTCCATTTATTTTCCTTGGCAAAATTCCGTTTTTCATTTGTTTCATGAATTTTAAAACTATTTTCTGTCACTAATACAGTTTTATTTGCAATATTTCTACTGAATTTTGTTGATATGGTCAGGCAAAGAGATGACAGAAGTTTCATTCTGAGTGTGAGGAATCCATAAAAGAAACTTGATTTTTTTTTTAAATGAAGCCAGAATTGTCACAGAATTTGGTAACATCCTTAGTATGAATTCAGACAATACCTAACCCAAAAATACAATAGCAACCCCTTGTCCCAAGCACATGAGAGTGAAGCCTGGAAATAATCACATACTGAGCTCCTTGGGCCACATTCTGCAACATAGAGTTGCACTAGAAATGGCTGGTGGTTGGCAGGTATATCAAAGAGACAGCTAGTCCCACTGCTCAGCTGGAATCTGGACCCATTGCCCTGGCCACCAGCTACCTCACCGATGGGCAATCATACAGAAACCACATTGAGCTGGTTGCCTGGGTCTTAGGAGGTGTCACCTGAAAGGAATGACAACCCATCAATGGGGAAGAGAGGGAAGGGATTACAAAATTTCTGAGGAGCTATTTAAGCCCTCAACAGGAGAATGCTAAAGAAACAGCAGCACAAGGAGAAAGAGAAGGAGGACAAGGGAACAGAGAAACTCCCTCTCCTCCTGAGCTGAGGACTCAGGAGACACCTGGGTAGGTTGCTAGGCAGGGCATCACCCATCATTGTGCAACCTTTCCTGGCAAACTCAGCACAGTCTATTCGTAAGACTCAGATTAACCTAACTAATGTGAAAGAAAATGATTGAACTACTTCTAGATATTTTTGATGGAATCACAATGACTGCATCTGCATTCTACATTCTATATAAATTTCTTTACACTGTATTTAACTTTCTCTTTCCCTGTGTTGGTAAGGCGTAAGGGGAGAAATCAGCAACGAAACACTGGACAGATATATTCCTGATAGGCACACTGGCCAACAGAACATGATTGGTGTTTCACATTCAATAGCAATATAGCTAATTCAGGCTGGGGAGCAGAGGATTAGCTCTAAAATTAGCCTCTTCCCCGAGAACTCCAGCACATGCCTGGCATATTTGGGAAAGAGGTAAAGTTTGTTTATGACCTCCATAAGGCAGGAAGGAATGCTGTGTTTGGGGGGGGGGCAGCCAGAAATTTCCTGTGCATCATTCTTCTCTCTTCCTACATGTTTTGTAGAGTAGAAGCTATTAGTTTTCTACCCGTTAAAAGTTAAGAGAGCCAGTTTGGTGTAGTGGTTAAGTGCGCGGACTCTAATCTGGGAGAACCAGGTTTAATTCCCTACTCCTCCACTTGCACCTGGCTGGATGATCTTGGGCATGCTGTAGTTCTGATAAGAGCTGTTCTTGAAAAAGAGCAGTTTCGGTCAAGAGCTCTCTCAGCCCCACCTACTTCACAGGGTTTCTGTTGTGGGGAGGGGAAGGGAAGGGAGTTTGTAAGCCTTTGGGTAGTGAAGGGCGGGGTATAAATCCAATCTCCTCTTCTGTTCCTCTTCTTCTTCTTAAAACAAGAGGCACAAAAGGCATAAACACAAGTGATAGGGTAAGACAACAGAAAGAGCAGATATCTCTCCTGTCAAAATTTGTCCTGCTGGGCCAGATTATGGGCCAAAAGAAAACATAAGAGATACAGCCCAGAATCATAGGTGACTAGAGTTTTGAACACGGGGCTCCCAGTCTTAGCCTGGCACTCTAAACACTACCTCATACTAGCTCTCTGTTGTATATACTAGAAAAAATACTAGGCCTTGTTCCATGTGTTCTTTATGCAGTTATCAGATTTTTCCCGTTCTGAAATGCATAACTAGTTTCCTACAGCACTGGTATTTCTGAGACTTTCTGTTCAATCCAATGGCTTCAAACCTTATACAGGGCTTAGTTTGTAAACTTTCACAGGAACTGAAACATGCTTGGTTTTATATAGCCTTGCTTTTATGAAAGCATGTTTATTTGTAAAGGCTTTTTTCTTGAATTTCTTTTCCTTTAGCTGTTTTTTCAAAAAATAGTAAGGACAAATAGAATCTACATGAGTATAATGTACACCATGATTCCTAAAATGAATCTCACTCCCTTGTCCTTTTAAGTAATGATTCAATTAGAAGAACATTTTTCTTCCAATGCTGTGCAATTCTATACTTCATACAAATGGAAGGCTTTAAAAATAGCAATGGGCCCAATTATACTGGAAGTATGACAGATAACTGCAACTTTTCAGTGATGAAACAATTAGCAGAGCACCTCTTTTCACAAATGCACTGTGGTGCCTTTCAAAAAAAGTCTGAAAGTGTCTTTCAGTATTCCTTACAAATAATAATTAATGGGGCCTCCTTTGTCTGAAGTTCCTATTAGTTCTCACTTAAACTAATGAGAAAACTAAAGCATGCAGCAATGGAAATGCCTTGATTTTCAGAGCATAAAGCCATGCATATACATTAATCCAGGGGTCTTTTCGGGGGGGAGCCCACCGGAGCGCAGCTCCGGGAGCTCAGAAGCCAAGCCCCGCCCCCAGCCGGCGTCCCGGAGAGTCTTTCAGGCAGCCGAATGTCAATTTCAGCTCCATTATATCCTATGGGCCATTGAAGTCAATGGTGAAAACATAGGGTATATTCTAGGGCTGGAGGAGAGGGGTTTGAGGGAGAGGCTCGAAACTCACAGGATAGCTGATGGAGCCTCTCCCCAAGATACCCACCAAGTTTCAAGAACATTGGACCAGGGGTCCAATTCTATGGCCCCCTAAACAGGTTGCCCCTATTCCCTCCATTGTTCTCTATAGTGGGAAAAAAATAACTTATTTTCCCACCATAGAGAACAATGGAGGAAATGGGGCAACCTGTTTGGGGCCCATAGAATTGGACCCCCTGGTCCAATGTTCTTGAAATTTGGTGGGTATCTTGGGGAGAGGCTCCATCAGCTATCCTGTGATCTTGGAGCCTCTCCCTCAAACCCCTCCCCTCCAGCCCCCAGAATATACCCTATGTTTTCACCATTGACTTCAATGGCCCATAGGGTATAATAGGGCTGAATTGCCACTGAATTTCTTTTCATTCCCTCCTTTCCTTCTTTCTTTTTCCTCTTTCCCTCATTCTTCTCTTCTCTTTCTCTTCTCTTCTCTTCTCTTCTCTTCTCTCTCTTCTCTTCTTCTTCTCTTCTCTTCTCTTCTCTTCTCTCTCTTCTCTCTCTCTCTCTCTCTCTCTCTCTCTCTCTCTCTCTCTCTCTCTCTCTCTCTCTTTCTTTCTTTCTTTCTTTCTTTCTTTCTTTCTTTCTTTCTTTCTTTCTTTCTTTCCCACCTTCTTCTCTCTCTTTTTCCTCCTTTCCCTGTTTCCCTCCCTCTTCCCTCTCTTCCTTTCTCTCTTTCCTTCCTTCTTTCCTTCTCTCTACTCTCTCTCTTTCCTTCCCTATTTCCTCCTTCTGTGGCCGAACTCTAGTGAGAAGGAGTTTAAACTTTAAACCCCTTCTCTCTTAGCTCCCCCACCCAGACCAGCTGGGGAAGGGAAGGGGAGGCTTTTGAAGATGCTTCCCCCCCTTTTGCTTCCCCTTCTGACATCACTTCCGGTGATGTCAGGGGGTGTGGCATATGCTAATAGCCTAATCGCTCATTAGCATACCATATGCTAATGAGCTCCTGCAGCTGTTCTTCTACGAAAAGACCCCTGCATTAATCTGACTTAGAATGGGTGCACAGGAGCAAATCAATATTTGCACAGCTGTGTTGTATGTCAAACCAAGAAAATAGCCAGTGGTAGCCAATGCTCCCTCTAAGCTGTGGAGTCTTGTGAGCAAAAATTCTACTTTGTGAGCTACTGGCTGTGATGAACTTAGAGAAAACAGTCTGAAAGTAGGCAGTGGCAGAGGCTCACTCTGATTGGTGAGCCGCCTCTATGGCAACGGAAGGTATCCAGGAGGGGGAAAAGGTCTGGTCAGTTAGGCAGTTGGGAGCTGGAAGCTTGAGGAGAGCGAGGGAGAGTTTAGTTTGAAGAGCTCTGTTCTCTGAGAGTTATTGAGAAGAGGCTTTTGGTGGCGTCCTTCTGAGGGAAAATTCTCAATCTGTGGCACAGTGACAGGGTGTCACAGAGCAGAGGGACAGATAAGACTCTGCAGAGAGGTTTTGCCAAACTCAAAAATTTAGACCTCTGTCTAAAAGAAAAGCACCAACATACAGAGGGAAGGACTGTAGCTCTATTATCCAGGGAAAAGACAGATCTCCAGCACAACTAGGGAGCCTTGAGTTATACATTGTATATGATCTGTAACCTTACAACTGCCTGCCTACTGTAAAGAAATATCTTATAGGGTTTATTGTCCTTATTATCCCTGCTTGACTTTTAAGAAGCCTGCAACAGTGTTATTAGTGTTCATATTGGGAACTGGCTGGTTGCCAACTGTTTAGATCATATAAACCTTTAAAAACCATTTTCCCATTCTTCTACCCTTTTATAAAGAATAAAACTTCTCATTTTATTTAAAACCACGCTATCAATGCCATTCTTTTATATCTGTCAGGAAAGGTATGGGCTCCTGAGGTAAAAGGTAAAGGGATGACAGAAGTCATATAGGTCCCCTTTACCAAAGTAAGGAGGATACCTCACATTGGCATTAAAGCTGTGAGCAAGTGATTTGGCTACTGCATAAATTAGTTTGCTCTTAGTTTCCTGAGCTGAGACAAAAAATTGTGAGCCGGAGGCTAAAAAACTGTGAGCTAGCTCACACTAACTCAGCTTAGAGGGAACACTGGGTGATAGCCATCATTGATACCACCCAAGACAATGTTATTGCAGCAAAGGTGTACATTCTAACATCATATGACTCTGGGCACCACAGTGGGTTAAACTGATGGTTCTGTTGTAATGGGGGAAGGAAGAAGAGAACTGCAAGCAAGAAGATAATAGCTGGATAAAATTAAACAACAAGCATGCACATAGATCTGTGCATTACCAGAAGTCATTGGGGGCTGGAATGCACTGGAGCGCCACTCTGGCAGCCCCACCTGCAGCCCCGCCCCCACACTCCTTTTTTCTAGAGTTGCTGCCGCACACCATGCCCCGCTCCTCCTCGATGGGCCAGGTAAGCCAAGCAACAGAGCAGACAGTATCAAAACAGCCTGCAGAGGAACAATACCATTTTTGAATGTTGCCATCTCACGTATGCAAAATTCCTTGCAAGTGGTAAACTAGCCTATCTTTTTGAATGGCTCTAACTTAGCCCATTCCCTGTTATGTTAAATTTTCTAATTGTGCTGATTTTTCCAATCAACACATGAAGCTACCTTATATTGATTCAGATCATTGGTCTCTCATGGGTCAGTACTGTCATGTCTCCATAGAGGATCCATGTTAAACTTGAGCCAAGGCAAGGATTGAAATCCCTGAACTCTTATTGGTTACCTTGATCTACAATCCAATCAGGACTAAGTGTAATGCTGTGGAGGGAACAAACCTCATTGGCTGTTATCTTTGTAATCTTTTTTTTTTTTTTTTTTTGTAAAACTCTCTTAAAAAAGAGAGAATTTTATTCTTTTTATAAGAAACAGGAAGGGTAGACAGATGGAGAAAGAAAAAGATGGAGTGAAATTTTTCCTGTTAGTGAGGGTTAGTTTAGGTTAATAACCAATACCAATTTTGGCATCTATCATGGTTAGAAGATCTTCTTTTTAACTATTACAAAGTCCAAAGTCACTCTGTTAATGCAGTTAGTAAAGTCCATTGGGGTTAGTAATTAAACAGCTCCTTCCAGATGTTACACGAACAGTCCTCAAAGTATCTTCTTTTTAAATCTCTTCCAGTTATGGATTGAGTCCATTTTAACTTTGAAGTCTTCCGTTCCATCACCACTTTCCCCTGGGCTGCTGTCTTCTTCACTTGTCCCAGTTTTGAATACTGCATCTTCCTCCCTGCTGGCGTGTCTCTTCAGAAGTTTCTGTATTTTGAAGATGAAATCCGTCTTCTTTCTTTTCTCTTTTTCCTTAAACTTCTGGCCTTCAAGCTTCCAGGGCTCCATAAACTCTTCAGATGAAATTAGATCTCCAGTTTGTCGCTTGCTATGCTCAACATCCCCTTCTACTGGCAGAATATTCTCTTTTATAAAAGCGGAATAGGCTTTGGGAGCCTCATCCACCTCTTCTTTTAATTTTATCGCTTCACTGCCAGTTAGGGGTGCCAAGACATTTGTCAAGGTAAATCCGAGATCTTCTTTCTCTTCTTCTTTAACGCCCTGGAAACCTAAAATCAGATTCGATTTCTGTTCGATCTCCATCATCTTTCTAGTTGTTTCCGATATCTGTTTCTGTCGACTGATGAGAACACTATCCATTTTAAACAGAGTTTCGTTGATTTTCTGCAATTGTTCCAGCAGGGGGCACAGCATCTCCTTTTCCTGTTGATTGACAGCAAGCTCTTGGGGGGCTGTCTGGACCGGAAGTCCCTCCTCTCTTCTTTTCCGGTGTCTGCAGGACTTTTTCCATTATCGACATTTTGTTTTTTTGTTTACTTTTAAAAAGTTCGTGCCGCATCCCCCAGGAAGCTAAGATGATCGCAGTCTTCCATGCAACCCCAACGGTACTTTCACCAACACTTTTTTTTCTCTCAGCCCCCTTCGCGCTCCCTTTGTAGATCTTGCTTCTCAAAGGGGGTGGGAACTCCTCCCTCCTCCCAACGCTTATACGCATGCAGGGGGGCTCTGATTTACGCTTCAAAATAGATCTTCAACTCACGATTCGATGCTACTTCTTCTTTTTATTTTAAACCATAGCGCTGTCTTCACTCCTGGAAATCGGTGGCGCCGCTAAGTCCCATTACGGGCACGCCGCAGCGGGGCCGATTGGGGCGGGGAGAAAGCCTCAATTTCCCGGCTGTCTGCCGGCAAAGAGGCTACTCCCCAAGCGCCCCCGGTTCGGAGCCTTTGCCTAAGGCTCACTAGGGTCTTTCGCACATGCGAAGACCCCCCCTAACTGCGCATGGGCTAACCGCCTCCGGGAGCGTCCCAAGAAGCGGCCGCCATTCGCGACGCCGAAACCGAAACCCCTGTTATCTTTGTAATCTGATGGGTTACTTATTGTAAAATATGTGTGGCTATATTAGCCTGGACTGTTTAAAAGGACCTGTGCTCCACTGTTTTGTTGTTTGCTGTTCTGCTTAACTTTGAGCTATTATCACTTCGCAATAAAACTGAAATCACTTGTTTATTGAAATCGAGTTAAGTCTCATACTTAACAAGTACTGTCTGTTTGAACTGTCAGAAGCTTTTCAGTGCCTTCCAGGTCAACTATTATCTGATACTTTTAAGATGAAATATCAGATCTTGAACCTGGGTTCCTTCTGCATGAAAAACAGATGCCACTAAGCCCCAGCCAGTTTCACATAGAAGAACAGTCTTATGCATGTGAACTCCAAGCCAGTGTCACTCCTACATTCTGTACAGCTTCTTGCACACCCCTGGTAGTAAAGATAGGTGAAAATGTACTGCAATGATATGCAGTTATATTGTGTGGATTGATGGGTTTAAAAATGTAATGAAAAGATGCCCCTGCTTATAGAAGGTGGTTAGATTAGTAGATTAATGGTCATTTCAGTTCTCCTCCACCTTCCACTGCTGGACCTCCTGATGGCGACTGGTATTTTTGGCCACTGTGTGACAGAGCGTTGGACTGGATGGGCCATTGGCCTGATCCAACACTGACTTCTCTTATGTTCTTATGCTTCTATATGGTTCAGTTTCAACATCAGTTTTAAGGCCAGCCTTACCATGAAGCAATTGCTTTGCTGACCATTGAGGCTGCCATTATTTTGTATGCTGTCTCATCTGTGTGTCCTTAGGGCCACAATCCTATGCACATTTGCTTGGGACTAAGTCTTACAGTTTAGGGCAAAAAAAATGTGGTCTTGAAATGAACTCCCTTGGTTGAATGAACCTTGGTTGAACCTCTCTATGAATCTTGAACCAATGAACCTCTCTAAGTACATTTCAAAAGAGGTGCAACATTCTATGGTGTTCAACCATACTTTCCCCTGGAGTGTTACTATTTTCTTGTGTGTAATGTTGGAGGGTCGACAACCCCTTCTTTTCTCTGTGCCTTGAACACAGTAGGTTTATGCTAGGAGTTTGCAGTGGGTACCAGATGTCACTCTTCACATGCACAGCATTGTCCAGGCCCTAATAGCCAGCTACCATTGAGAATATTTCTATTATTCTGGACAGGTGACTTTTGAAAAGGGAAAGGATAATGGAAAGGGGGTTGAAAGGATAATGGAAGGGGGAGTTGTAGTAGGGGATGGGCTTAGTTAGGAAGGCCTGGCTTTGACAGTAGGCTGAAGTTTAAAAAGCGGATCTATTTTTGAAACACCATTTCACTAGAGTTTATTGCTATTTGGGACAGGGAGATCTGGCCCATCATAAGTAAATCCAATTTCTAAGCAAACATTCCTGGAATCACACTGCATAAGAATGCTATAACATATGATATGAATATAAAATATGGAATTTATCTACATGCATTTTTAAATGTGGAGGAGAGGGGTGACATTTTGATACATTATTTCAGATGCAAATATGTCAGCACTGCCATATATCTTGATAATGCTGTATTCTTTAATTATCGCAACTGTGCTTTACCATTGTAGGGGGATAGCACTTGTTGCTTAGATAAGAATGATTATCATTACTTTTTGTTTTCCATAATGCTAAAAACTTGAGGTACAATTAGTTCAGCTCTATTAATTGACAAATCTCTATCATATGCGTCCCTATATCACAAATACTAGGGTTGCCAGGCTGTGCCTGTCAACCGGCAGGGGCTGGAAGGAGCAGGGATATGGGGTCACATGGTATTGCATGTGCCATGATGTCACTTTCAAAAAAAACCCAGGTGTAATGGCAGGTAGCTCTAGCAATTCCTAGAGCTACCTGCCACAGCTTCTGGATTTTCCTCTGAAATGATGCCATGGTACATTTTTTTAACAATTATAATACCACCACTGAGAGCATCAATAGTAAGATAAGAGATTTTGATTTAACTGGGGTGTGTGTGTGTGTGTGTGTGTGTGTGTGAGAGAGAGAGAGAGAGAGAGAGAGAGATTTTGCAGTTCCAGCCTTGACTGCTTTCTCCCTCCCTTTCACTTATTTATTCCCATGAAAGGGTCTTCTCTCACAGCCAAAAGTTATTTTACAATCAAGGAGCAAAGCAACTTTTCTCCAACTGGCATTGTTGTGTATTGATTCCCTTAAAACAAAAGCACCTTCTGATAAATGCTGGCATGGTAGTTTGGAATAGATATGGGGGAGGGATTTAAACACCTCCCACTCTCTCCCTGGCCCTTCCTGGTTTGCCTGCCAAGGCAGAAGAGCCAGGAGAGGGTGGGGCAGGGGGGCTCCAGAAGCAGGCCAGCTGGGGAAGCAAAAAAGGGGGGAGGCATCTTCAAAAGTCTCCCCTTCTCTTCTCCAGCTGGCCTGCCAAGGTGGGCTGGGGGAAACTCTAGAGAGAAGGGGTTTAAACAGCCTGGCCGCATGTCGGACCTGCTGAAACTGGTCCGAGCACATGGCTGGCCAGAGCACATGTTCTGAGATGGATACACTACAACTATCATAGTTAATAGCCACTAATACTTGATTCATTCTCAATTGATTTCAACGGCAATCTAGTGGGTTACTATGCATAGGTTTGTATAATATTAACTAACAAAGTACCTGTGCTATTGGACATAAATCCTGAACGATCCCTATATGTTTTATAACCCTCCCACCCACCCTTTTGTTTTAAAGTTCAAGAGCCTAAATAGCCTTGACAAAAATTATGGATCTTCACAAGTCATTAAGAAGTATATCATGCCCAAGCGTAGTCACAAATCAGACTGAAATCATGTGAGAAAGATTTAACCCCTTGGAAACCACTTGGTTTCTATCATCAAAACTAAGATTCCTGAAGTGTTATTAATGGTTCTAAAGAAAAAGAAGGGATGCAGTGCAATCCTATGCAGAATTATTCCAGTCTAAACCTACTGAAATCAAAAGAATTAGACTGGTGGAACTCTATATAGAATTGTATCAAACCCCCCCCCTTTTAGTTCCCAATAACAGGAATTCTGATTTGGATTAGTTAAGAGTGTTACATCTGTTTTGATCCATAGATAATATCCAACTGATATAATGTGTTTGGTTCCCATATCCCAAGCACTGTCGATATGCAAATAACCTTGAAATGTAGCATAATAATCTGAATAAATGATTTATGGACAGGTTTGATAATATATATTTTTGGATGCTAGTCAAGGGATCAAAACATGTTATTTTGAAAATTCTTTAAGTCATGAACCAAGCATATTTCATCCAGTACCCCAGCTTTCTAATTTGTTTAATACAATGTAATGATTCACTTCTATAGACAGAGGAGCGCATATGGTGGGTTAAGTTACCTGCACCCCTGGTGATGAGGTAATTATGTAATACCGGATAAAACAATGTGGAATTCTCAATGAGCAATAATATTCTGCCTGACTGAAATCCTGGCTAACAATTTATTAGTTTGATTTAAACTGTATAGGTTTTTTACCCAGATCAGCGCTTCTTCACATATCTCTTTCTACTTAAGGCATATATTTTGTTAGTGTTTAAATTTTCACTTTCAAGAACATCAGGTTTGGAAGCCAGCTCCAAGTGAGATTGGTACTGTTCTAAACATAGTCATAAATCTAGATGAAATAATATCTATCTACTTGAAGAAAAAAATGTGTTTTTATTAATAAGAATGTATGTGATCACTTTGGTAGCGAAGTTGTAGCACTATAAGTATACCAT
Organism: Gekko gecko; assembly: GCA_029375565.1. Lineage (NCBI taxonomy): Eukaryota > Metazoa > Chordata > Lepidosauria > Squamata > Gekkonidae > Gekko > Gekko gecko. The sequence goes on along the minus strand of JAPDNY010000003.1, from coordinate 146,310,802 downwards.
ATATCCAGAAAATAAGCAGTTTTTCATGCTGATAAATTAACATTCCTGCCTTACTCAAAGCCATTTGGCAGGCATAAAGGAACATATGATATGGAGGAATAGCATGTACATCTGCAACTAATGTAAATCTAATGTGGCAAAGCATTCTGATGCTTAAGTTATGATAAATCCTAGGTTAATCCTGTCCTCGTTCAATGACAGCCCTGACCTTGTTTAGTCACAATATGAACATAGTGCTTTTGAAAATGCAATTATACAATTAGGGATTGGAGAATTCTGAAAACTCACAGAACATTCCTTCCCTCTTCTCCCTGTACCTTCCTCTACCCCTCTCCCAAAAGCTGTGGTGGAAACAGAGTGGAATGCATCATGGAAGGATCCAGCTAGAAGTGGCAAGTGGCAAAACTCTCCATCCCTTAATTTAAAATAGAATTTCTTTGACTCCAAACCCTTCACAACAGAATAAAGTAACTAAGTTGTCCAACGTGTACATATGACAGCGAACAGAGTCTTGCAACAGATAGTATCTCTGATGAGATAGCATGATATTGCTCGCAAAACCATTGTTGTGAATCAAATCCAACTTCTCAAATCCACCAAAGTGTTGGATTCATTTAATTCACCCCTCTTTTAAAACAAATTTAGTTCCAATAGATTGGACAACACAGTTATCAGAGTGAAATCTGCAATAATAATGATATAATTAGAGTAATAATGCTAAATTGAATCCCCTTTCACGAATTAACTTTTTACATGCATACTCTCGGGATTATTTCATACATAGTGATAAGAACCCAGAAAATTTTCTTCATCTTCCCAGCAAACAGACTTTCCCTCTGCTACTAACCTCTGTTCACTAACTTTGCCCTTATTGGACTAAACAAATTAGTTCTTAAGGGTTACACTTCTCTATCTGCTGAAGAACTTGTGCAAGAGAATAGGGGGCTCCATTGTGCTGATTTTTCCCTTTTGCTACCATTCTCTCATGCTACATCACATTATTTTCCTCAATATTCTCTAAATCTCAGAAACATCTGGAGGGGGTTGGAACTGGCACAAACCAGCTCACAAACCTTTGTTCATGAAGAATTTTTGAAGGTTTATAGATTGCAAACTTCAATTCGGCCACAACCCGGTCACAAATTTCCATGAACTTTTAAGGCAGTTCGTGGAGATTTGTGGGTTCGTAAAAGCTGCCAGAACAGCTGAGCAGCTGGAGCAGCCTGCTCCTGGCTGCTCAGCTGGTTAAATTGGAAACAGCTGAGCTGTGGAAGCAGCCTGCTCTTGTGACTCAGCTGTTTCAGGTTCTAAACAGCTAAGCCTGCTCCTGCAACCTCATCTATTTAAAGGAATTTTCTTGGGCAGACAGCCCCTGGGGGTCTTCTTCAGTTGTTGGAAAATTTGCCTTCTTTTTTGAGGTGTATTTAGTCCATTAACATTTATTGATATTATCTTTATTTTTCCTCTATCCATCCTTATTTTGTGTTTTGTTATCGTCTTTATTCTTCACCTTGAGTCTTGTAACCATCTGGGGTATTGTAAACATTCCATTTGCTCCAGGTGCTGTAGTTTTTCTCAGGGCTCTTTTGTAGCAGGAACTCCTTTGCATATTAGGCAACACGCCCTTAATGTAGCCAATCCTCCAAGAGCTTACAGAGCTCTTCTTACAGGGGCTACTGTAAGCTCTTGGAGGATTGGCTATATTAGGGGTGTGTCACCTAATATACAAAAGAGTTCCTGCTACAAAAAGAGCCCTGGTTTTTCCAGCTGATCCTTGTACTTCTTGTTGAGTTTCTTCAGTAGTCTCTGTTTGTTCCCCTAAGCTTTCAGATCATCACCATGCATTTTAATAAATTCTTCTACTTTGAAAGTAGAATTGATTCTATATCTTTTTTCTCTGTATGTAAAGAGGAAGCCCTTTGGGAGTAACCATCTGTATGAAATTCCATTTTTTTCCCCTAAGAAGAAATTTCACATGTACTTCTTTTGACAATCTATGTCTCCTTGCATATGCAGAGTTCATTCTATAAGCCACATCAATGTCATTATATATTTCATCTGGATTTTCTGCACCCATACAGTCTGCAAGTACTTGTGCCATACTGGATTTCAAGATTTCATCTTGTCTCTTTGGTATATTCTGAAATCATAAAATGTATGCTGCTTTATCAAGTTCTAGTTTAATACATGCCTCTTCCATAGAATTTTGTTTAGATTCTACTTTCTCTATCTTAGGTTGCATCTTTTCAGATTTATCGTCCATCTGGTTAACTGCTTTGGCCAAAGTAGACATTGCTCGTCTATTTTCTTTAAGCTGTTTTTGTACTTCTATCATCTACTATGTCATCTACTGTGAAAAGGAATCTAATTGAACTTGCATATTTATTTATTTATGTATTTATTTATATTTACATTTATATCCTGCCCTCCCTGCCTTCCGGTAGCTCAGGGTATGTACCAGCATACATAAATATACATTAAAATTCCATTAAAACGATCAATCAATATAAAACATACATCATAAGTATAATTTATGTTAAAAAGATGGTGAAACATCCAATCACTGTCAGCTGAACAGTGCCTCTAAGCTCACGCCTAGCTATAAGCTTCAATTGGTGGTGCCGTTGGTACTGTTAGTACCAGTGATGTTGCCCCAGTTGGTAATCAGGCCAGGGCCATACAGTCAGGGCAGCCCCTACTTGAAAGCCTGGTAAAAGAGCTCCATTTTACAGGCCCTGTGGAACTGTAACAGGTCCTGAAGGGCCCTGATATCCTCTGGGAGCTCATTCTACCAGTGAGGGGCCACCAGAGAAAAGGCTCTGGCCCTCGTTGTAGCCAACCTGGACTCTTTAGGCCCCAGAAGAACCAGGCGATTTTGGGAACTCGATCTTAGTACTTGCTGGGGTACATGAGGGGAAAGGCGGTCCCTTAGGTAAGTAGGTCCCTGGCCATACCTTGAACCATATGCGATATGCTATTGGCAGCCAGTGCAGGGTTTTTAGGGTGGGCTGGATGGGCATAGGATTGACAGCTGCAGTTACGGTATCTTGTATTAGAGTTTGTAAATCCTTTGCTGAAATCTGTGCCAAACTAGCAGTCACAGATCTACCTTGGCCAGGAGATGCAGCTGGGAGGGGTTTCTTTTTCTTATTCATATTGATAACTAAGAGTTAAAACACCCTTCTGTACTATACAACAATTACTTCATTTATTTATTTATTAGTTTTTTACCCCGCCCTCCCAGCAAGGCCAGCTCTGGGTGGCTTACACAACTGTATAAAAATACAATATAATAATACCATGTGCAATATAAAATCCAATCAAACACAAATTTAAAACCATGACTATAATAACTTTTTAAAGTGCTAGCACTGATTCCTCAGCATCCAGTCAGCTTCTTGATCTCCTTCAGATGTCCAAGCACTCGAGTCGGCTATAATTAGGGGGACCCCAGGGGTAGGGCTCGCTTTCTATAACTGTCAGATGTCAATGGTGGCAGTGGTGGTGGCAGATCAAAAAGCCTTGTGGAAGAGTTCCATTTTACAGGCCCTGTGGAACTGTAACAGATCCCATAGGAGCCTGATCTCATCCAGGAGCTCATTCCAACAGAGTGGAGCTGCCACCGAGAAAGCCCTAGCCCTTGTTATCACCAACCTGGACTCCTTGATAGTTGGGAAGACCAGCCGATTCTGGATCCCTGATCACAGCACTCTCTGGGGAACATATGGGGAAAGGTGATCCTTCAGCTATGCAGGTCCCTGACCATAAAGGGCTTTAAAGGTAATAACCAGCACCTTGAACCAAATTCAGTATGCTATAGGCAGCCAGTGCAGTGCTTTTAGGGTGGGCTGGATGTGTTCCTGCATGGGAAGACACAGCAACAGCCTCAACGGTGCATTCTGCACTAGCTGCAGCTTCCGGATTAGGGACAAGGGCAGCCCCAAGTCAAGGCCATTACAGTAATCCAATCTCGAGGTGACCATCACATGGATCACTGTTGCCAAGTTGTTGTATTCAAGGAAGGGAACCAGTTGCCTAATGAGACTGAGATGATAAAAGGCCAACTTGGCAGTGGCTGCTACATGGGCCTCCATTGTTAAGGAGACATCCAGGAGCACTTCCAAGCTCCTAACCTCCGGTGCTGGCACCAATGGCACCTCATCAAAGGCTGGGAGTGGGATCCCTACCTCCAGACTGTCCTGGCTCAGGCACAGGACCTTCGTCTTCATCAGATTCAATTTCAGCTGACTCAGCCTAAGGCAACCAGCCGTAGCCTGCAACACCCGGTCTAGATCTTCCGGTTTGGAGTTGGACTGACTGCCCAGCAATGGATAGAGATGAGTGTCATCAGCATACTGGTGACAACCCAGCCCATGCCTCTGGGCAATCTGGGCAAGACAGCACATGTAGATGTTATAGAGCACTGGGGACAACACTGCCCCTTGGGGCCCTCCACATTCAAGTGGGTGCCTTTGGGACAGTTGATCCCCTAGCACCACTCTTTGGCTCCCACCTTGGAGAAAAGAAATAGGCCACTGCAAGGCCAGTCCCTGCACTCTGATGTCAGTGAGGTGGCGGATCAGTAGCTGACGGTCAACTGTGTTGAATGCAGCCGGCAGGTCTAATAGCAAAGCACTGCCATTCTGCCTCAATCCAGATGCCTCTGGAGGTCATCCATGAGGGCAACCAGTCTCATAAACATCCTATAATATGCTCTTGTAGCTTTGTCATAAGCACGCCACCACTGCCTCTCTAACCATCTAAGCTCCTGCTTCATTAGCCTCACCTCCTGGGTAAATCAAGGAGTGAGCTTCAGCCGGGTGCACAGAGGGTGTTGGGGAGTGATCTCATTGATGGTTGTCAAGAGGCAGCTATGCCAGTCCTCTACAAGCTCATTCAATGAGTCGCCAGGGGGCATCGGATCCTAAAGAGTCATCTGAAGCCGCACAGTGTCCATTTGACTCCACAGGCAAGCCAAAATGGGCTTGCCGCCCAAACAGGGTTGAATTGGAGTATCCAGATGAGCCTTCAAGGCAAAGTGGTCTGACTATGGCACTGCTAAAGTAGCAATCTGGTCCACAGTAACCCCAGTCACAAAAATCAAATCAAGCATGTGCCCAGCCCAGTGAATGGGGGCCATTACAAGTTGAGGGAGTCCCAGGGCCACCATGGATAACAACAGGTCTGCTGCCTGGGTAGAGGCCATGTCATCAGTATGGACATTGAAATCACCCAGGACTATCAGTCTAGGATGTTCCAAAGACCAGCCTGATATAGCCTCCACCAAGGATGGTAGGCTATTGGCCTGTGCATTGGGCAGTCGGTACACCAGCCAAATTGGCACATTCTCCTTGGCTTCCCAAACTAGGCCAACATACACAATGCCCATGATCCTTGGCGGCAGGAGCGCCCTGAAAGAGGAAGTCTCCCTAATGAATAATGCCACTCCTCCCCCCACCCCTAGTTCAGGATTGGTGAAGGACTGAATACCCAGGAGGAGCAGCTTGGGAGAGAGATACTGTCTCTCCCTCTCTCACCCAGGTCTTGGTCACGCACATCAGGTCTATATTCTGTGCCTGCAGAAAATCCCGAAGGACTGCAGTCTTATTATTTATAGATCTGGTGTTACACAGCGCCAATGTTGGAGTGGGAGGGGGGACAATCATCCTAGCACCCCCACCTGCAAACTTTGGGATGGGACATAGGCTGGAAGGGGGCCGAGCTAAGATGCTTCTCTGTCCCCTTCCCTTAACTCCATGCCTAGTTCCACCACTATACTTTCCCCTCCCCAGGAGCACTGGTACTGCCTGCCTGGCCATCATTTATAAGTGGTCTTTTCAGAGCCACAGACCAGATGATAGACTAGCTGTCTGTTGCAGTATATAATGTGAGGGGGATGGTACTACTAACAGTTCTCCTGATGCTGCTAATCCCTATTTGGGCCAGAGGCCCAATTACTGTATTAAAACCAAAGGCCCACAAGAACCCTCCCAATCAATACCTTTGAGTCAAACCACCTTTCTATGTTGTACAATAGTTATTGTGTTAAAACCAGAGACTCTCTCAGTTGCCCTCAAGCATCCTCCCAGTCAGTATAAACACAAAAGCAGCTCTCAACAGTTTACATCACACTCTGAACAGACTATGCTTTAGTAACAATAACATGTAAAGACATAACAGTTCCAAGTTTAGAGCATATCTTGTATGGAAGTGATGTTTGAAAAGTGAAAGTAAGCTCCAGACAGTTTTATAGCCATTTTCTTTCTTCTTTCTTCTTTTTTATCAAGAATTATAATTTCTTGAAGGAGTAAGTGAAGGTGGGGCTGCGGTGCAGCGGCATGGATGGCATCGGGCTTTGCTCCCAGGTATCGCAGGCATTTCGTTCCTTTTAGAGGAGTTTTTTGGGGAGTGGGTGGAAGCCCTGGATTGTCCCAGAAGCAAGGAACAAAGCAGTGCACACATGGCAGCCATGACTGCACCAGCTGTGAATGCCCCCTCAAGAGGGAAATGTTGAGCCTCATCCACAACACTGATGAAGATTTGCACCGTGAGTACTTGTAAAATGCAACACTGAAGATTTCAATTATTTTTTGCTTATGCCCCTTTAAATTTTAAAAGGAAAAGAAAAGGAGAGGTGTACGAGTCTGTAATGAAAAGTGGTGTCAAACTCTCCTTGGGGCAAAGACTGTTGTTTAAACATCTAATAAGCTTTGAATTTCTTTTTCCTTTTACTTTTTGGATTCCAATTGGTATTTCTCCCCCCCTCTCTCCCCACAATTTTTATGGACTTAAATAATTTATTGGAACTGTATACAGACTCTTTAAAGTAAAAAAAGTTCAAACAACTTCTACAGGGAATATATCCCACTAAAAGGATTATAAGTCTTCTTTGGAAAAGAGAGAGAGAGATTTAAAATTGAACTTGTTACTTTGTAATAGTTCCTCAAAATACCAGGCTAACTGTTGAGCCTATAAAAGTTTGCACTGTGTAGACTCCATTATAACACTGCAAATATTTGTCTCATGATGAAAGAATCTTGGTTGTTAATATGTCTACTCAGCTATTATCTGGCAAATGTGGTTAGCTTTGTAGGGAGTAATGAAAAACAACTCTAGAGATTTCTGGTTGGCCGGGCGGAGCTGGGGCTGTGATTTTGCAGTAAAATGTGTTCACAAGATACATATTAAAAAAATGCCAAATGATGTATGTCTAGACAGCTCTGTTGATGTTTATTGGACTCAGACTTTTTTTTTTTTTTTTTTTAAATACAATTTATTATTGGATATATCACATGTTCATACAATTTAAACAAACCAATACATATCCATTTTTCTTTCTCCCTCTCCCCCCAAACAAGGCTTCCCGCACTGCTCCAACCCCCTTAATATTTCTCTTATACAATTACATTTACTACTAAGCATATTTCTTTTACTAATGGTAACAATTCAAAAATCTGAGTCTCTTTCCACTTCTCCTCAATAACTGTCAAAACAAATCAAACCACGTTTTACGTCCCAATTCTTCAACAAGTATTCTTGAAAGTCTTTCCAGTCTCCGAAAAAGGTTTCGTCTTCTTCGTTGTTTAATTTTCTTGTTAATTTGTCCATTTCTGCCATAAACAACGTCTTTTTAATCCATTCCCATGTTTCGGGTACTTTATCTTGTTTCCAACATTGAGCAAAAGTCAGTCTAGCTGCTGTAATCAAGTACCATAATAGTGTTCTCTTGGCTACATTTATTTCTTCCATCTTAAGACCTAACAATAACATCTGTGGGTCTTTCTTAAAAGTACATTTCAAAATTTTTTGTATCTCATTGTGGATCTCAGTCCAATACTTTACTGCTTTATCACATGTCCACCACATATGGTAAAAAGACCCTTCATGTTTCTTACATTTCCAACATTTGTTAGACATACTTTCATTTATAATAGCAATTTTTTTAGGCGTCATATACCATCTATACATCATTTTATAACAATTCTCTTTAACATTTACACACGTTGAAATTTTCATTGATTTTTTCCACAAGTATTCCCAAGATGACATTAATATCTCATTGTTAACATTTACTGCCCATTTTATCATTTGCTCCTTTACAACCTCATCCTCAGTATACCATTTCAATAACACCTTGTACAGTTTAGAAATCATTTTTTTATCTTTCTCAAGCCATACAGTTTCAATTTCAATATTCTTTTCTCTAAAACCATGTTCTCTTTTATCGGTCTTAAATAGATCATAAATCTGTCTATACTTCAACCAATCATATTCAAATTCAACATCAAATCTATCTTTTAACACAAAATTTTTCCCTTCAAATTTTAAAAGACTTTTATAGGGTAGCCAATCTAACCCTTGATTTCTTGAATACGGATTAATTACTTCAGCTGGTACAATCCAAAGTGGTCTTTCTTCCGAGAAGAATTTTCTATATCTCGTCCATGTCTCGAACAGTGATTGTCTTACAAAGTGGTGTTTAAAAAATTTATCCATTTTTACTTTTCCATACCATAAATATGCATGCCATCCGAATTTATTATCATGTCCTTCAAGGGCCAATAACTTCTTATTCTCCAAATTAATCCACTGTTGCAACCATGTTAAACAGACGGCATCATAATACAGTCTTAGGTTTGGTAGTTGTAAGCCTCCTCTCTCTCTTGCGTCACATAAAATTTTCATTTTAATCCTTGGCTTTCTTCCTGCCCATACAAATTTGGATAATTCTTTCTGCCACGAATCCAATATTTTCCTTTGTTTTAGTATTGGAATAGTCTGAAACAAAAACATCAAACGCGGCAAGATATTCATTTTTACAGTCGCGATTCTTCCCATCAATGATAAATTCAAAGTATCCCATTTCTTCATATCCTGCTGAATCTTATGCCACACCTTTTCATAATTGTTTTTAAACAAGTCAATATTTTTCATGGTTAAATCAATTCCAAGATATTTAGTCTTTGTGACTACTTCACATTGTATTTTCTCTTGAAGTTCTATTTGTCTTTGTTTCGTCATGTTTTTGCACATCACTTTAGTTTTATTTTTATTAACATAAAATCCCGCAACTGAACCAAATTCTTCAATTTTTTCCATCAATTGTGGTATTTTCTCAATTGGGTCTTGAATCATAAACATTACATCATCTGCAAATGCCCTATATTTATAGGCGAAACCTTTCACTGTAAGTCCTTCAATACTGTCATCTTTTCTTATCGCTGTCAATAATATTTCCAATATCCAAATAAACAACAACGGGGATAACGGGCAGCCTTGACGTGTTCCCTTTTGGACTCGGAAGAAGTCCGTCTTTTCTTTGTTTATATTCAAAGCCGCTTTTTGTTCTGAATATATTGCCACAATCATGTTTAAAAAGGACTGTCCAATATTCATTTTTTCAATAACTTGCAGCATAAACTCCCAGTTTAAATTATCAAAAGCTTTTTCCGCATCTAAGAAGAGGAATCCAACTTCTTTTTCAGGATGCTTGTCATAATATTCAATTGCATCTATCACCACTCTTAGATTATCTCTAATTTGTCTATTTGGTAAAAATCCCGCTTGTTCTTCCGCTATCGTATCTTTCAAATATTTTTTCAGTCTCTCTGAAATTATTTTTGCAAATAATTTGTAGTCATTATTTAATAGCGATATTGGTCTATAGTTCTTTACTTGAGTCAAATCCAAACCTTCTTTAGGTATCAATGAAATGTTTGCTTCCTTCCATGAATCTGGGATCCGCTTGGTCTGTCTTATCTCATTTGACAGAAGTACTAAAATAGGGGTTAGCTCCTCTTTAAATTTCTTATAAAATTTTGCTGTAAAGCCATCTGGTCCTGGAGCTTTGCCCAACTTTGCGTCTTCTATCGCCATTGTCACTTCTTCTTTCGTTACTAAACCATTTAATAGTTCTTTAATTTGTTTTCCCAGCTCTGGAACTTCAATCGTCTCCAAATATTTCTTGATTCTCTGTTGGTCAATTCCTTTCTTTTGAAATAGTTTGGCGTAGTATTTAAAAAAAGCTCTTTTTATACCATTCAGGCTCATCACCTCCTTTCCATCTTCAACAATCTTGGATATAAAGTTCCTATCTTTTCTATTTTTCAATTGCCATGCCAAAAACTTTCCTGGTTTATTTGCACCCTCAAATGCTTTTTGCTGTAATTTTTTTAAATTCCAATATAATTCTCTGTTTAAAAGAACATTCAGCTGATCTTGCAGGAAGTGGATCTCTTTAATAATTTTCTTCTTCCCTGGTCTTTTTTTTAATTCCTTTTCTTTTTGTCGAATTTTTTCATGAAGGTCTTTCTGTTGCTGAATCTTTTGCTTTTTATCTTTGGAGTTCAGAGAGATAAGCATGCCTCTGATTACTGCTTTGTATGTATCCCATACAACTTGTATGTCCGTGCCTTTATTCAAATTCAGTTCAAAAAAACTTTTCGTTTCCTTTTTTAAAATTTCATTAATTTGTTTTTGATCCAGTAAATCTTCATTAATTCTCCAAAATAGCTGTTTAGGTTTTGCTTTAGATATCCAAAGTAGGGGATTATGATCAGAGTTAGTTTTCGGTAGAATTTGTATTTTATAAGTTTTTTGCGCCATCTCCTCTGACATCCAAATCATGTCAATTCGAGAAAAAGAATTATGTCTATTCGAATAAAACGTGTAGTCCTTAGTCTTAGGATTCCACTTCCTCCAAACATCTTCTAATTTTTCTTGCTTCATCAATTGAAAGAAATTTTTTGGTAACTTTCCAACTGTCTCTCCACTTGCTTTGGACTTTCTATCCAATGTGTTGTTCACTGTACCATTAAAGTCTCCCGCAAGAACAATTTGGTCATAATTTAAACATTCCAACTCTTTAGTCAAATCATTGAAAAAGGTCTCTTTTGCACCATTGGGTGCATATATATTAACAAGCAATGTCTTTTTTCTATCCATACAGATTTCCACGCCAACATACCTTCCTTCTTTGTCGGAAAAAATTTGCTTAGGATCCAAATCTTTTGAAATATAAATCACTGTTCCTTTTTTCTTGTTAACTGCTGAAGAATGAAATTCTTCTCCCAATTTTTTATTAGTCAGATATTTGTCATCTTGTTTTCTTATGTGTGTTTCTTGTAAACAAATTATATTACATTTTTGTTTTTCCAGCCAATGATTCACCAGTCTTCTTTTACCTGGTGAATTTAATCCATTTACGTTCCAAGATAAAAATTTGTAATCCATAATGGTGTTAAATTAAATATCTTTAAAATCGTCCAGATTGTTCGCTTTAAATCTATATAAGTCTCCTTCAGATTTAAGAGTTGATCTCACCGAGTTGTACATGAATGTAAGTCCATATGGAATCTCCCATCTGAACCTAATATTCATTTCTTTTAGCCTGTCTGTCAATTTCTTGAATTTCTTTCTATCTTGTAGAATTGATCTCGGAATTTCTCTCAAGATTATTATTTTCTTTCCATTAATTTCCAACGGTTGTGAAAATTGTTTCTTGAAAACGTCTTCCTTCATCTTTGTTGTCACAAATTGAACAATTACATCTCTGGGTAATTGCTTTCTTTTGGCATAAGCTGAATTTACTCTGTAAATCAAGTCAAAGTCTGCATCCAAATCTCCTTCATCTTCCCCTATATAAGTTGTCAATGTCTTAATTACTAGGGCCCGTAGATCTTGATCTTCCTCCTCTTCTATCCCTCTCAATCTCAAGTGATTCTGAGTAGCCCTGTAATCCATCATGGTCTCCAACCTTGCATTTTCTGACAAGGTTTTTTTAACCTTTTGTTCCATATCTTCAGATTTTGTCACCAGACTTTTGACTTCCTTTTTAAGTTCTTCTGTATCTTTTTTAATCCCTGACACTTCTGCAAGTACCAGTTCTTTCAATTCTTCCATATTTTTTTCTGTACTTGGATTTGCACTTGCTCTATTTGCTCCAATTGTTGTTGCAACTGTGATTCTATTTGTTTTCCAAGATTCTCCGTCATCCGTTTCTCCATCGCTTCTATAGCTGCTTGCCACTCTTTTTTTCCTTTGCAGTCATTCTTGGACTGGGTGATGAAGCAGCTCTAGGTCTTGTTCTCAAATCCGTCTTGGAGGCCACTTCAATGTTAATCAGACTTTATATTAGCAATCTTCAAGCCAAATCGCCACCTTTAGAACTTGTTTAAGCGCTTTTTCGGCTTGAAAATAACATTTTAAATTTTAGTCCTCCCCAAAATGTCGGGCGCAATTTCTCTATGGTTTTTCGGCTAGAGTAGGCTCCTTTCAAACTTCCTGCTCACCTGTCCGTCTCTGTAATCCAACTTCCGGTAAAGGTGGTGTCACACAATAAAATGTCCCTCCGCTTCAAACACAGCAGCCTCTAAAAACCTCCACTCTAGCCCACTTCCTGTATCACAGAGTCACAGTTAGTTTCGTTTCTACTACGTAACGTTTAGACTTGGCTGACCACAGGAATGCAAAACAAAGTCTCTTTTCAGCCTTTTTCTCTAACGGAAAGCTTTCTTTTTACTTTTAATTCAAGCGAAGTGGTTCCTTAAAGGTTTCAACGCTTATCCGTACGTTTCAATATCACAGTCTCCTTTAAACAGGTAAGCGCTTAATCGTTTATTTGTTACCTTGCTTGTAGTCTCGGGGTTTCGCGGTGCTTCTTCTATAAACGATGTTAATCAGATGATAAAGAGATCGGTAGATGGCGAATTTATGCTGAATTCTCAGCCCGGCTGGCATCTGTAGAGTTGATTTGCAACTGCCCTCTTCACGGAGGGAGATCAAAGTGTAAACAAGCTTCCTCCGAAGCTTATCCACACCGATCTCAACCCCCCTCAGGCTTCGCTGCTTGCTTGCCACTCCCCCGCCTGGAGAGTGCTGCGCTGGGCCAAATAGAGCCCAGACTGTCGTCAGATGCCGCAGTACACTCTGCACAACTCGCAAAGTGTGTCAATTCGCCATTTTCTCCGACCGGAAGTCCCTAGACTCAGACTTTTTGAGTCAGCTGAGCTCTGACCCAGCTGAGCTCTGAGAAGGAGCAAGGTGTTTGAGCTGCCAGAGGAGTGAGTGTTTTTTTTTATTTATTTACTTTCAGCTGAGGTACTTTAGCTGAGAAGATACTGCGTGGGGGACTGTATTTGGGAGTGTGTGGGTGAGTTGTAACAGACGCCTGGCTGCTGGAGTTAGGGTGTGAAAGGGTCATTGTTTGCCTGTAATTAAGTGCCTGGGTGAAATTGAATAGCAGACTCCTGGCTGCTGGAGTTAGGGTGTGAAAGGGTCATTGTTTGCCTGTAATTAAGTGCCTAGGGTGAATTTGAGTAGCTGCTGGCCATACCCTCTCCTGGGGGACACTTCTATTTAAGGCAGGAAGCTTGCAAGAGGCACGAGCCCCTGGCATGAGCCGAAGGGTGAGGCTCTTGGCCTGTGGCTCCTAGCCTAGGGACTCTCAGCCTAGGGGCTCTGTAAGAAGCCCAGGAAGAGCCAGAAAGCCAGGACCTTGGCTCCTTGGGTTCCCAGTAAGGTAAGTAGATTTCTACAACAGTAACTGTATAAATACAAAGGGTTTTAAAAGGGGGGTTATATAAAAGTATTTGTTTAAAAACAATTATGAAGCCAGAATGCCAGCAGGGGGTTGGGGGCTATCCAGTGTTTTGCATGGAGTGTCACATGTATGACTATCTGCCCACTGGTCAGAAGTCTTGGGTGTGTGCTCAGTGAAAGGAGCTCCTGGTTCTCAGCTGAGCTGGAGAAGTGGCTGAGCTGGAGAAGCAGAGACAGTCAGTTAGGTGCATGGAGAAGACTCTCGGGGACTTGTTAGATATGTCCCACTCTGGATCTGGCAGCCCGGCTGCTGCCAGGGAGCATGAGGGTCAAGGGGAAATGGGGCAGCATGCTGAGGATAAGGGGAATGTGCCCTCAGAAGGGACCTCTTCTTCAGCTGGTGAACGGGTATCCTTTCGTACCAAGGAACCATCCCTGTGAAGGGTGGGAGGGGGCTCTTGGTAGTTGGTGATTCGATCCTTAGGCAGGTAGACAGCTGGGTGGCAAACCCACGTACTGACCGTATGGTGACTTGCCTACCTGGTGCAAAGGTAGCAGACATTACGCGTGTTTTAGATAGGCTGGTAGATAGTGTTGGGGAGGAGCCAATTGTCGTGGTGCACATCAGCACCAACAATGTGGGGAAATGCAGTCATGAGGTCCTGGAGGAGAAATTTAGGCTGCTGGGCAGGAAACTCAAGGCCAGGACCTCCAAGGTAGCCTTCTCAGAAGTGCTACCTGTTCCACACGCAGGACCGGAGAGACAGGCACAGATCAGGAGTCTCAATGCGTAGATGAGACGGGGGTGTAGGGGGGAAGGGTTCAAGTTTGTTAGGCACTGGGATGCTTTTTGGGACAAGAGGGAGCTGTACAAAAGGGACAGTCTCCACTTGTCCCAAGAAGGAACCAGGCTGCTGGCGCTCAAAATCAAAAAGGTGGCAGAGCAGTTTTTAAACTGAATAATGGGGGAAAGCCAACAGGAGATGAAAAGTCTCTGGTTCGGGATGACTCATCTCAAATAGATGAAGGGGTAGCTATTACTTTTGTACAAAGAAATGGATTAAAATTGTCCACTGAGACTGTGGCTAATGATATGAACTGCCTGGCAAGGTCTTGAGGCAGGAAGACGAAGGCTGTGGGCTTAACAAACATGGGAAACTATAAGTGTTTATACACAAATGCTAGAAGTCTCTGAGGTAAAATCAGGGAATTGGAATACTTGGTGTTGGGGGGGGGAAGACATTGTGGGTATTTCAGAAACTTGGTGAGATGAGGAAAATCAGTGGGATACAGTGATTCCTGGTTATAAATTATATCGGAAGGATAGGGGGAAGGGTTGGAGGTGGGGTGGCTCTGTATGTCAAAGAGGGTATACTGTCCAGTAAGATTGAAAGGGTAAGTCAATTGGATTCACTTCTGGAAATGCTATGGGTTGAAATAGTGGGTCCAAAAGGAGGCTTAACAGTGGGAGTTTGTTATCGCCCACCAGATCAAAAGATAGAGGAGGATTATAAAATGATGAAGGATTTAAAGATAGCAGCTAGACGAAATAACTGTGTCATAATAGACGACTTTAACTACCCACACATTGATTGGGTCAATATGAGTTCTAGTCGGGAAAAAGAGATTGAGTTTTTAGACACTCTCAATGACTGTGCTATGGAACAGATGGTCACAGATCCTACCAGGGGAGAGGCGATCCTGGATTTGGTCCTAAGTAACACCCAAGACCTGGTGAGAGATGTAAAAGTGATTGCACCACTTGGGAACAGTGACCATAATGTCATTGAGTTTAACATTTGTACAGATAGGGAGTTGCCCAAAAAGACTGACGCAACCACTTTTAACTTTAGAAGGGGTAACTTCTCTGGTATGAGGGGATATGTGAGGAAGAAATTGAAAGGAAGAGTGGAGAAGGTCAAAACCATTGGGGAAGCTTGGAGACTATTTAAAAATACAATCCTAGAAGCTCAGAAAAAATATGTATCGCAGGTTAGTAAAGGCACAAATAGGTATAGAAAAAAGTCTGCATGGTTAACAAATAAAGTAATGGAAGCTGTAAAAGGTAAGAAGGATTCCTTTAAGCGGTGGAAAGCTAGTCTTAGTGAGGTTGATAAAAGGGAACACAGACTATGGCAAATAAAATGCAAGTCTGTGATCAGGCAAGCAAAAAGGGAATATGAGGAGCATATCACAAAAAACATAAAGGCCAACAATAAAACTTTCTTCAAATAGATTAGAAGTAGGAAGCCAGCCAGGGAGGCAGTGGGGCCCTTGGATGACCAAGGGGTAAAAGGAGTAGTGAAGGATGATAGGGAAATGGCTGAGAAGCTGAATGCATTTTTTGCCTCTGTCTTCACTGTGGAAGAGGAGAAGTGCTTGCCCACTCCAGAAGCACCGATTTCGGGAGGGGGTTTGAAAGACCTGAATCAGATTGCGGTGACAAGAGAGGAAGTCCTCCGACTGATGGACAATTTAAAAACTAATAACTCACCAGACCCGGATGGCATTCATCCGAGAGTTCTGAAAGAACTCAAATGTGAACTTGTGAATCTCCTGACAAAAATATGTAATCTTTCTTTAAAATCTGCCTCAATTCCTGAGGACTGGAAGGTAGCTAATGTCACTCCCATTTTTAAAAAGGGCTCCAGGGGAGATCCAGGAAATTACAGGCCAGTCAGTCTGACATCGATACCGGGTAAGTTGGTGGAAACTGTTATTAAGGAAAGAATTAGTAGGCACATTGATAAACAAAAACTATTGAGGCAGACTCAGCATGGGTTCTGTAAGGGAAGATCTTGTCTCACTAACCTGTTAGTGTTTTTTGAGGGAGTGAACACACATGGGGACCCAATAGATATTATTTACCTTGACTTCCGGAAAGCTTTTGATACAGTTCCTCATCAAAGGCTCCTAAATAAGCTCAATAGTCGTGGGATAAAAAGACAAGTCCTCTTGTGAATCAAAAACTGGCTTATAAATAGTAAACAGAGAGTGAGTATAAATGGGAAACTTTCTCAGTGGAGGGTGGTAAGCAGTGGGGTACCACAGGGATCAGTACTCAGTCCGATGCTTTTTTAACTTGTTTATTAATGATTTGGAATTGGGAGTAAGCAGTGAAGTGGCTAAATTTGCAGATGACACAAAGTTGTTCAGGGTGGTGAAAACCAGGGAGGATTGTGAGGCACTCCAAAGGGATCTGTCAAGGATGGGTGAGTGGGCGTCATCGTGGCAAATGGGGTTCAATGTTGATGGGGTCTGAACTGGCAGAGACGGCCCAAGAGAGAGATCTTGGAGTCGTAGTGGATAACTCAATGAAAATGTCTAGACAGTGTGTAGCTGCAATAAAGAAGGCCAACGCTATGCTGGGGATTATTAGGAAGGGAATTGAAAACAAATCAGCCAGTATCATCATGCCCCTGTATAAATCATTGGTGCGACCTCATTTGGAATACTGTGTACAGTTCTGGTCGCCACATCTCAAAAAGGATATTATAGCATTGGAAAAAGTGCAGAGAAGGGCAACTAGAATGATAAAAGGGTTGGAACACCTTCCCTATGAAGAAAGGTTAAAATGCTTGGGGCTCTTTAGCTTGGAGAAACGACGGCTGAGGGGTGACATGATCGAGGTTTATAAGATTATGAATGGGATTGAGCAGGTTGAGAAAGAAGTACTTTTCTCCCTTTCTCACAATACAAGAACTCGTGGGCACTCCATGAAATTGCTGAGCAGTCGGGTTAGAACAGATAAAAGGAAATACTTCTTCACCCAAAGAGTGATTAACATATGGGATTCACTGCCACAGGAGGTGGTGGCAGCTGCAAGCATGGACAGTTTCAAGAGGGAATTAGATAAACATATGGAACAGAAGTCCATCAGTGGCTATTAGCCACAGGGTATAGATGGGAACTCTCAGTCTGGGGCAGGTGATGCACTCTATTCTTGGTGCTGGAGGGGGCAGCAGTGTGAGGGCTTCTAGTGTCCTGGCCCCACTGCTGAACCTCCTGATGGCACGTGGTATATTTTGGTTGCTGTGTGACAGAGTGTTGGACTAGATGGGCCATTGGCCTGATTCAACATTGGCTTCTCTTATGTTCTTATGGGAGAAGCTTAAATGTACAATTATTGATACAGTGAACCTGGCAGTTGAGAAGGCTTTTGATTTGTGGCAAGATAAAATAGGAGACTATACCAGTACAATCTACACTTTGATGGAAAAATCTCAGAGCCAAATTTGTCAAGATACTGACACAGATCAAGATCAGGTCTAAAAGCAACTGGATACACCACTCAGAAAGATCTTTACACCCCAAGAAAAGAGACAAAATAGATATAAAAGCATCCCAAAAGCATCCCACACACACACACTTCCCACCTGAAGCAAGCCCCCCCACCGAATCAAGCCACCACCACCCCACTTCGACGGGTGGGGGAATACACAGGGAGGCATTTAAATGCTTCCCTGCTCCTTGGAAGGCCTTCCCTAGCCCAACTGCAGGCAGGCCAGGGAAGGCGGGGGCCCATTAAACTTACCTTGCTGCTTGCCATTACTCATGGTCCGACTGAGGGCTGATGGGGCGAGGCTTGCTGGTCTCCTTACTGCTGGAGTGCCACTCTGGTGTGCTCTGGCAGGAAATGACCCCTGAGTAAATAGTTATATCGGCAATCCAGCATAGCTTCTTGGTGTCTCTCCTGGAGCTGGTCTGCCACCACCGCACCTAAAACTGGACGTCTTAAAGGGGGTTCTTGAATTCAGCTTAGAGCCATTTAAACCAAACAGCTGAGTGCCAGAGCACCACTCAGCTGTTTGGTTTAAATGGCCCTGAGCCATTTAAACCTCTGCCTTCTGCTTTCTGGGAAAGCAGTAGGGGAGCAGAAAGTAGGGGTCACATATCAATATGAACCAGTTTGGTTCCCAGTTTGTAATAAATGGCTGCCAATAGTCACTTGTCTAGACAGTGCTCTGAGCAAAATCTACTTAGCTTCAATGAGAGAACTGTCGTGTGCCTTCAAACCATTCTCTGTTCAGTGAAGTTAGGGTGCCTGAAGAAGTACTATACAATGGTGCATAATATGGTGGGATGGTACAAAAGTGATCTCAGACTAATCCTGTTATATCAGTTTCTGTTCAGTCTGAAGTGCCTCAGAGTGCAGACTGAGTGTTACCCAAAAGGGTAGCCTCCAATTAGTTGGGGGGAATTAGCGTAGGTGTCTGTATGAGAAACATCAGTGTTTACAGGGATTGTCCCTGTGAGAAATCACAAATAAACAGGCAATTTGTTTTTTTAAAAAAGAGTCTTTTTATTAACAGAGAAAATGAGGGGAAAGAAAAAAAGCTTTATTCAGCAAAATATACAACATTCAAGAGCTAACTGGAAAGGGATGAGTGGGGAAACAGTGTTTTAGGAATCAGGTGATATCTACCAATCTTGGAGAGGTCCACAGAAGCAGCAGACCAAGAGAGAAATGGCCAGTATTTCATTCTGTAAAGGAGAGGGCGGGGAAAGAAGCCCATGAATGGTGTGTGTGTGTGTGATTGGTACCAGGAACACACAACATCAACGGAGTGAGTTTTGGGGGCTGATTCTTATAGGAAAATTGTGCTGAGGCTGTGGGAAGGCATGTGTCCTTCCCGGTGGGCAGGCCTATTTTTGGGCAGGAACACACAGGAACAGAGTTCCAGCTGGCTCCCGAGTTGGCCACGCCCAGCAGGGACTCATTAGCATAACAAGCCACACCCAACAGCAGAAACTCATTAGGACTGGCTACATTAGGGGTGTGTGGCCTAACATGCAAAGGAGTTCCTGCTACAAAAAAAGCCCTGGGTTTTGACAAGAAACAAGCTAAACAGAATAAAAAGCAAAAGGTGGGTGTGACTGGATGACCACACTTCTGGTAACATGGTGGTGTGGCCTAATATGCTACTGAGTTGTGCTGTCAGGGGTGTGGCCTAATATGCTAATAAGTTCCTGCTGTTGGATGTGGTCTTTTATGCTAATGAGTTCCTGCTGGGCTTTTTCTACAAAAAAAAAAGCCCTGCCGGTGGGAAACTTTTAGAGAACAATCTTGATGATTGCTTTACTGGGGTGAAACAAAGGTTTGGGCCATAGGCTGCTAATGACCCTGTTGATGACCCAGGAAGGCTTGCCCAGAATACTGAGATAATGGGACTAAGTTACACTTAGGTGATAGTGAAGAGGAAAAAGCAGTCTTGCATATGCAAAAGAAGGTTTTAGAGTAATTGCTTGCTTAAGTTGCCAACAAAGTCTTTGGGATATGTTTCATGTAAGTTTTGAGTAATCTATTTGCTTAAGTTATGCATGCCTTAGGGTGGGGAAGAGACATTTATTTATTTATTTATTTATTTATTTATTTATTTATTTAAATTTGTACCCCATCCTCCCCGCCATGGCAGGTTCAGGGCAGCTCACATAATAAAAGCACAATATCATAAGCATTTACAAACAATCCTTCAAACAATTCATTAACAATTCATTAAAACCAACTTAAATTCTATTAAAGTGCTAGCAATTGATTTATAACATCAAAAGATGGCCTCATACATTCTGTAAATTCACTTGGTGTTCAGCTCATCGGTCTTTCCCAGTTTTGGTCGGCGAGCACAGTTATCAATAATAGACGAGGCACCAGGCTTCTGCTGTTGTTAAGTTAATAATAATAGTGATAATAGGTGGTAATGCTGATAGTGATGTAAAAGGTCCCGCAGGGCCCTGATCTCTTCCAGGAGCTTATTCCACCAGTGTGGAGCTGCCACTGAGAAAGCTCTGGCCCTGGTTGCAGCTAGCCTGGCATCCTTGGGACCAGGGAGGGCCAATTGATTTTGTGACCCTGACCGAAGTGCTCTCTGGGGTATATATGAGGAAAGGCGGTCCCTCAGGTATGTCGGACCCTGGCCACCTCCTGATTTAATCAAAGTATATTTCTCCATGGTACTTTGCAACCAGTATTCATGTTTGAACAGTGCTTGGCACACCAGGCCCTGGTAGTGCTCGCCCCAGGATTAGGGTTGCCAACTCCAGGTTGGAAAACTCCTGGAGATTTGGCAGGTGGAACCTGGGGAGCGCAAGGCTTGGGAATGAAAGGGACCTCAGTGCGGTATAATGTCAAAAGGTCCACCTTCCAGAGCAGCCATTTTCTCCAGGAGAACTGATCTGTATTCTCTGGGGATCAGTTATAATTCCAGGAGATCTCCAGACCCCACATTGGGGTTGGCAACCTTACCCAGGATACTTGAGAAGGGGTAAGGCTGCTAACAATGGTCAAACGTACTGTGGGCTCCTAATTTCTGAGGAAAATTCAGTGAATGCATACCCTTGGTCTAGCTTGGCATAAGCAATATTATTTGTAACACTCCCTGATTACATAGGCCAATGATCTGATTCATTATCAGGGAGTTCCTTATATGTGTGTACTTTCAACCACTGGTGAATCATTTGCAGGGTGATAGAATCAGGTGGTGTATGGAGGTACAATTGCCCTGTATCTTTTAAATCTTCCGGTTAATCAAGAGATAATTTTTTCCCGCAAACCCTGTATTTTCTGTCACAGCTTACATCTGCCTGCTATAATGAGCAGGACACCAGGCCTGTTCCATATCTGGCATGGACTGAACAATAGGACTGACACAAATGGGTGCAGGAAACCAGAGCAACATTTCCTGATACAATTTTGGCTTGAAGGCATAGTGGAAACTATATGTGTGTGTGTATGTGTGTGTATGTATGTATGTATATATATATATATATATACACACACACACACAAACACGTGCACACACACAAAAGAAAGGCAGAAAGAGAGGAAGGTGAAAAATCAGTTCTGAAATAAAATACAAGCAATCATTGATATTTGAGAGTATCAAGAGATGTGCAGTAGAAAGAATGTAGAAAAGAACCTGTATAGGAATGAAAGAGGGCCAGTTGAAAACTGCAGTAATTAATTCTGTTCTCTGTGTCATTAACACCACATGAATAACCCTCAAGGACACCAAGAATAATAGAAAAAGCAATTAATTTGAGCTTTATTCCCTTTACGTTCCCATAATTACATTCTGGAGATGAAATGTATTTATACAAGGGTCATGCCATTATATTTTAGGCATGATGTCCTCCAGATTCTTTACCATTGGAACTATTTGTTCCCTCCTGGGGGGACAGTGAGAGTAGCCATTTCAAACATTAACAAAAGGCAAATACAAAAAAAAAAATTACCTGGAAATGAACAAAGAGACCAAAGCCTCCAGGTGCAGCTCATTTCAAAGGACTGGCAGGCAAAGGTACCATTTCTGAAGTTCTGAATTTCGTTTGCATCCATTACATTCACAACAGAGAAAGCAAGAAGGGAAAGTACATTCAAAGGGGAAAAGAAGATGTGTAAAATTTATCTCAATGATGCTAATTTGGAAGATCATAGAACTGCCGCTCCCAATATCAGGCTGTACTTCAGAATGAAAAAGAGAGAAACCCATTGAACTTTTAAAAAGTAGATTTGGCTGAATGAAAGATTAGGACTTGCAAAAAAGAGGCTTGATCTAAATGGGCAGGATTTACTGAAAGGGCATTATAACCTGGGTATGATGTTAGGGAATGGATCAGTTTCGAATAAGTTAATCTTATCTTTCATTTAATCATACTGAGAATTTAGAGGGTTCTGTCCTTGAAATGAGGACATAAAGGAAACTGACTAGAACTGTAGTCACCCTCAGTGCACATAGCAAGCAAAGAAAAATGAAGCCTCTCTTTTATTTCAATGTTTTCAAAGATCTGGTTGTTATTAATGTCCCATTGCTATGGCAGATATATAGTCATCAGGGTCAGCCACTGTTAAGGATGCTGTATCCTTGTTCAGCCTTCCATCTTTCATATATCCTTGGGCTTCACCCACAAACTACTTTGCACATTAGCCTCTTAGTTCAGTTCATTTGTACTTTCCTTCCTTCAACAGTGTAAATGTGATAAAACATTGCAAAAAAAGCAGTTGTCCATATGATTGCTTTAGCAGACTTTTTGTGCAATGTTCCTGTGTGCTGGAGAACTACATACACACATACATCTTTATACAATTGTGCATCATTATTATTTTTACTTTGCATTGTTCTATCACTATACAATATATATTGGTAATATTAAGGGCAGGGAGAAGAAACTAAACTGATGGAATGGAAAGTTGCAGCAACCTGTACATTTGCCACACACTATGAAAAGTTCAGAAATAGGGAAAACTGAACAATGGAGATATTCTGATTCTCGATTTTACTTTGGGGAAAAGATCAGCAATGAAGAAGTACAAAATCCATGGAACAAGTCAGATGAGGAGAATTTCAGAAGCATTTTTAAAGTGCTTTACATATTATAGAGTCATTAATACTTAACACTAACATTAAATCAACTTTTTATGAGTTTCAGTTATCAATTCAAAATCTATATTTTTGATGATGGAGAGCCTTTTAACAAATTGTTAAACTAATTGCCCAGAAATCTAAAGTTTCTTGGAGCTTTTTAAGATTTTATTAGTATTCTATTTTTACAACTTCTACACTTGGGATCCAGAAAAAATGAGACCTCAAAAACGAGGAAGGGAGATAGAGGATATTGTACCTCCTGAGTCTAAACAGTAAAAAAATGGGGATTTTTTTCCATTAATTGATTCAGAGCCAGAACAAGCTTCTCAAATCCCCATATCAAACCGATTTACACCATTAACAGCAGTCAATGATTGCTGTGTGAAGGTGTATTAGCAGAGCTATCTTCAGAAAGAGTAACCACCAATGCAAATAATTTAGCTCATTTTTTAAAATGAAAGTCTGGAACACTAAACAATGCCCCAGGCAGATTATTAAAGCTCCAAGATACTATGCAGCCCCTAGCCACAGCCTTGAGATCAAGATAGCTATGTACAATGTAATCATAAGAACACTTTTCTGGAAATGAACCCCATTGAATAGATTTGAGTAGGATTGTGAATGGAGCTGTTTACAATTGTTCTAGCAATCATTAAAATAATCTGACCAAGTTCTGGCAAACTCTCTGGTTCACCAAACTAACATTTAGGCCAAAAATTTGTAGATACAACATTCTCCATAATGCATGAAACTGCAGGCACAAAAAGAGGTAGGACAAGGACAGACCAATTATTAGTCACATGAACTGGGGAAAGGGTTAACTGAGCAGTAAATAATTTCATAAGATTTAGTTCAGTTGACTCCAGAAGCTTAGTTTCACATGCTCACTGGGTTGGATCTAGAGCTGTGCAAAAATAATCAGCGTTTTTTTGGGGGTGTTGGATAAATCGGACCCTGAAAACATTGGTATTTTACAATATTTCCAAATCCTAATACAGGAATCCTGATTTGGGGGGGGAGGTCCATTATACCCTATGGTCTATGCCAATAAAGGCTACTTAATTTAACTTAACTATACCCTAGGGGGCATTAATGTCATTGGCAAATCTATCATGGAGTATGTTCAGTGGTCGGTGGGGGGCTGAGGTAGAGGAACCAAATTTGCAGCATAGCTGCTAGAGCCTCTCCTCAAAAGAATCCCCAAGTTTCAAAAAGATTGGACCAGGGGGTCCAATTCTATGGGCACCCAAAGAAGGTGTCCCATCCTTCATTGTTTCCAATGGGGGGGATAGCAAGACAATACAAACCAAGCAGAATGTCCCAGAGAATCTCTGAGTCTGCAGTAGAAACTTAAAGGGAGGAGGCATTTTTGCAAGGCCAGCAGCAGAACCATTGCAATGGGCCCAGCAGAACCAGTGCCACTGTGGCAGTGCCAAAACCCAATAGGACTAAGGTCAAATCTGAGAATCTCTGAAGTAGAAACTGAGGGAGGAGGGCATTTCTGCAAGGACAGCAGAACCAATGCAATGTACTAGTGCCCAGCAGCACAACCCAGTGCCAACTTACTAGTGCCCAGAAGCAGAACTCAACACCATTGTGGCAAATGCCAGCTGAACAGGACTGAAGTCAAGCACAGAATCACAACCCAAGTGAGGGGGAGGGGGGTTGCAAGGACAACAGAGCCAGTGCAACACAGAATAGTGAACGTCAACACCCTCCTCCCCCAAATAACAAACCTCCTAGAAATTAAACATAAGAAATACAAGGGGGGAAACTACTAGAGGGAAGGCAGGTAAAAGGACTTTAGGTAGAAGAGAAAGCACAAAGAACCTAAACCAAAAACCCCTCCATGCACGCACACATGGCCACAAAGAAAAAGAAAAAAGGGGGGAGAGCAGAGAAAACAAGCAGCCTCATCCCAACCAATGCTCCCTCTAAGCTGTGGAGTCCTGTGAGCAAAAATTCTTCTTTGTGAGCTACTGGCATTAAAGTTGTGAGCAGCTGATTTGGCTACTGCATGGATTAGTTTACTCTGGAGCCATCCTCCCTGAGCTAAGACAAAAATGTGTGAGCCGGAGGCTAAAAAACTGTGAACTAGCTCACACTAACTCAGCTTAGAGGGAACACAGCATACAAGCCCCCCCAAAGAAACAAAAATAAGTTAGTTAATCAAGTTAACTCCAAACAACCAAAGCAGAAGGAAGGAACCTTTGACCTCTCCCCTCCCCCACACAACCTACCACCAGGCCCAAACAACAACAAAACTCCACAAAGGTAACTGCAAGCCACAAAACCAGAAGGAACAAAAACCTAAGAATAAAACCAAAGGGAACAAGAACAACAACTAAAAGACCTAAGACCCTTGGCCTCAGCCCCCCCCAACCCACCACCCACCAAACCGAAACAACAACTAGCAGTAAAATAAGAAAACTTTTTGAAAAAAAGGTTTTTCAGTCAAGCCAGTCACTGTCTTCACTCTTCTCCAGGCAGGCAAGATCTGATCCGAAGTCCACAGCAGAGTCTCTCAGGCAGTAGAAGTCAGGCTCAGAGCAGCAGCTGAAGCCAAAGCCAGCACACACTCTCCAGACGTCTCTTAGCAATGGAGTCTAGCTCAGCCAGATCCTTGCTTTTATGCTCTTTGCCCATGCACAGAAGAATTTCGAAAAAGAACACACTTCTGTGATTGGCTAAAGAGCTGTGTTTCCCCTAACCTGAAATCCTATTTGCCAAATTGCCATTGCTCCAGTTCCCTGGAAAATGGGTGGGGAAAGCAAGGTAGTTACTTAGTTGAACTGCACATTTGAAGCCAACAACCTTGTAAGTTGCAAACCTGCAATGCAATGCCATTTGCAAAAGCTCTATGAATTCTCCAAAGGATCTTGGAAATCATGATTTGCTAAAGGTGTTCAATCAATCAAATTTATTGTTACAGTCAATGACTAGTGCATTCAATCATTTTACATAAAAACATTTGAATAATAAATATTACATAAAAGTAATAGTGGCATACTTAAATTTAAAAATCTGTGACTATAACACAGAGATAAAATAAGACGACCATAAAATTTGTGTATAATTTAGATAAAAGATTAGAAAATCTAATTGCCATGCATTTTGCGCTCCTTGTAAACCTGGGCACAAAATCTAGCCACCTGTCTTGTTGTCTGATGGTTCTTGTCAGACAGGAGGTAATCAAGTTTGATTTTATTTGATCTGCCAGGAAACCTTTCTAATGGCGGACTAGTAGTCTTCATACGGATCACCCCATAGTATACGTAGTTGAAAAATATGTGTTCTAGAGAGTCTATTTCATGGAGGGGGCAGGAGCAGAACCTCAGTGAGTAACCATGCCTATCAGTGGATGGTGGTGTTGCAGATTTGAGTGTTTGGGTTCATTCACTATTGGTTCTAGCTGTTGTTCTGTAGTCTGTGGGAGCAGCATTTGAGTCACCGAAAGAGGCTATTAAGCAATCCTTAAATTCCCAGATCCATTCTGCTCATTTGTTGTAACCTGTGATGCTTCAAAGGTTGCTGTGGGATTTTCACATGCATAAAAAGATATACTAGGAAGACACAGACCAGACCAGCAAGAGAACTGGAATGTTTAGCTATAACGGAGGCTCTCAAAGCTTATTGACCCTATTTACCGGGTACAGAATTCATAGTTCATATGGACCACATTGTTGTCCAGTTTCTACTTACAATGCAGAATCGTGCTCGCTTCGGCAGCACATATACTAAAATTGGAACAATGCAGAATCCAGAAGGTTTATCTCTGAATATTAGGGTTGCCAATGGGAGACCTGGGGAATGGGGGAAATTACCATCAGTGCCAGTGGTATGTAAGTGCCAGGAAAACCCAGAACCATAGGATTTCTGATGATTCCTTGAGAGGACTGGAGTCACTTCTCGGTAAAATCCTGGCAGTGACACTGCACTGTTTCTCCTGATGCTGCAAGAAGCCAGGGTAGGGGATCCCCACTGGGGGAGTTGGTTGGCAACTCTACTGAAAATACACTCACAATTAATTTGTTGTTGTTGTTCAGTCGCACAGTAAAGTCTGACTGTTTGCAACCCCATGGACTACATCACGCCAGGCCCTCCTGTTTTCCGCCGTCCTCTGGAGTTTGCTTAATTTCATGTTTGTTGCATTGATAACACTGTCTAACCATCTCATCCTCTGCTGTCCCTTTCTTCTTTTAACTTCAGTCCTTCCCAGCATCAGGGTCTTCTCCAGTGAGTGCTCCCTCCTCATTTGATGCCCAAAGCATTTGAGCTTCAGCTTCAGTATCTGGTCTTCCAGGGAACAGTCAAGGTTGATTTCTTTTAGGATTGACTGATTTAATCTCCGTACAGTCCAAGGGACTCTCAAGAGTCTTCTCCAGCACCATAATTCAAAAGCATCTATGCTTTGGTACTCAGCCTTCCTTATGGTCTAACCCGCACAGCCATTCATTGCTACTGGGAATACCATTGCTTTGACCATATGGACTTTTTTGGCAGAATAATGTCTCTATTTTTTATTATGCTGTCTAGGTTTGTCATAGCTCTGCTCCCAAGGAGCAGCCATCTTTTAATTTCATGGCTGCAGTCACCATCTGCATTGATCTTGGATCCCAGGAACATGAATTCTGTCACTGCTTCCATGACTTCCCCTTCTATTTGCCAAGGAGTGATGGGGCCAGATGCCATGATCTGAGGTTTTTTGATGTTACATTTCAAGCCAACTTTTGCACTCTCCTCTTTCACGTTGAACAAGAAGCTCTTTAGATCCTCTTCACTTTCTGCCATTAGAGTGGTATCGTCTGCGTATCTGAGGTTGTTGATGTTTTTCCTGGTAATCTTAATTCTGGCCTGTAATTCATCTAGGCTGGCATTTTTCATGATGTCCTCTACATATAAATTCAATACGCAGGGTGACAATATACTTTCTCAGTGGAGGGTAGTAAGCAGTGGGGTACCACAGAGATCAGTACTCGGTCCGATGCTTTTTAACTTGTTTATTAATGATTTGGAATTGGGAGTAAGCAGTGAAGTGGCTAAATTTGCAGATGACACAAAGTTGTTCAGGGTGGTGAAAACCAGGGAGGATTGTGAGGCACTCCAAAGGGATCTGTTGAGGATGGGTGAGTGGGCGTCAACGTGGCAAATGGGGTTCAATGTGGAAAAGTGCAAAGTGATGCACATTGGAGCCAAAAATCCTAAATATAAATACACGTTGATGGGGTCTGAACTGGCAGAGACGGACCAAGAGAGAGATCTTGGAGTCGTAGTGGATAACTCGATGAAAATGTCTAGACAGTGTGTAGCTGCAATAAAGAAGGCCAACATTATGCTGGGGATTATTAGGAAGGGAATTGAAAACAAATCAGCCAGTATCATAATGCCCCTATATAAATCATTGGTGCGACCTCATTTGGAATACTGTGTACAGTTCTGGTCGCCACATCTCAAAAAGGATATTATAGCATTGGAAAAAGTGCAGAGAAGGGCAACTAGAATGATAAAAGGGTTGGAACACCTTCCCTATGAAGAAAGGTTAAAATGCTTGGGGCTCTTTAGCTTGGAGAAACGACGGCTGAGGGGTGACATGATCGAGGTTTATAAGATTATGAATGGGATTGAGCAGGTTGAGAAAGAAGTACTTTTCTCCCTTTCTCACAAT
Source organism: Gekko gecko (assembly GCA_029375565.1). Lineage (NCBI taxonomy): Eukaryota > Metazoa > Chordata > Lepidosauria > Squamata > Gekkonidae > Gekko > Gekko gecko. The sequence continues at coordinate 146,282,236 of JAPDNY010000003.1, read as the reverse complement.
ACAAGAACTCGTGGGCACTCCATGAAATTGCTGAGCAGTCGAATTAGAACAGATAAAAGGAAATACTTCTTCACCCAAAGAGTGATTAACGTATGGAATTCACTGCCACAGGAGGTGGTGGCAGCTGCAAGCATGGACAGTTTCAAGAGGGAATTAGATAAACATATGGAACAGAAGTCCATCAGTGGCTATTAGCCACAGGGTATAGATGGGAACTCTCAGTCTGGGGCAGGTGATGCACTCTATTCTTGGTGCTGGAGGGGGCAGCAGTGTGAGGGCTTCTGGTGCCCTTGCCCCACTGCTGGGCCTCCTGGTGGCACCTGGTATGTTTTGGCCGCTGTGTGACAGAGTGTTGGACTAGATGGGCCATTGGCCTGATTCAACATTGGCTTCTCTTATGTTCTCTTATGTTCTTATCCTTGTCGTACTCCTTTTCCAGTGTGAAACCAATCAGTTGTTCCCAATCCGGTTCTAACTGTTGCTTCTTGACCCTTACACAGGTTTCTCAGGAGACATGTGAGGTGGTCTGATACTCCCATCTCTTTAAGGATTTACAATAGTTTGTTGTGATCTACACAATCAAAGGGTTTAGCGTAGTCAATGAAGCAGAAGTAGACATTTTCCTGGCACTCCCTTGCTTTCTCCATAATATAGCAAATGTTGGCAATTTGATCTCTAGTTCCTCTACCTCTTTGAAACCCAGCTTGTACTTCTGGCAGTTCTCTATCCACATACTGCTGAAGCCTAGATTGTAGGATCTTTGAGCATGACCATGTTAGCATGTGAAATGAGTGCAATTGTGCGATAGTTTGAACATTCCTTGACATTGTTTTTCTTTGGGATTGGAATGTAAACTGACCTTTTCCAATCCTGTGGCCACTGTTGCATTTTCCAAATTTGCTGGCATAGTGAGTGCAGCACTTTAACAGCATCACAATTAATCACCAACCTGAAAAAAATAGAATATGGTTGTAGATGCTCTAAGTTACATAGGAGAAGCAAAAATAGATGCCGCCTTGTCCAGGGATGATATTGTCCAGGTCAAGGACCCTGAACTAAGTATTGTACATCAATAGATATATCAAAAGAAATCTGGAGTGGGAAGATATAGTCCAATTCGGGGGGAGAGGGGGGAGAATCCATTGATCCTTTTTCAAATTACAAGGGTAACAAGGTTGCTATGCCACCATCCTTATAAAGAACAGTACCAATATGCCTGCATGATAATGAAACAGCAGGTCATTTGGAATATAGAAAGATATGTTATTAGGAATCAGGGTTTTTTAATTAGTATGTCAAAGGATTTTGGAATGGGTGGAGTCTTGATTTATCTGCCAAAAAAATAAAGAACTAGCAAGACAAGAGAGAACCCCATTAGAGGACATGCCACAATCTGCATAGCCATGAGAATTCATTCAGGTTGACCAGAAAGGGCCACTACCAGGAACACTGGGAATCATGATACTTTTTCAAAGAATGTGGTGGCACAGCTGCTTTAAAAAAAGAAAGAAAAAGAACCATGTCTTTGACAGATGCACTTATGAATCTTGTTATGTTGTATTTGCCATGATAAAGGGGAACAGTTTGAAACACCGTTACTGCATGAAGTCTGCTGGCACCTGCAGATAACCAAGTTAAAGAAAACTGTTGCCAACCAAATAGTTCCATGCTTACAGTCTTAGTGAGTGAAGACCAGAAGGACTGGGACTTAAAGGTTCCATATGTTATATTTGCTCGTAACAGTAGGAGACATTAAACAATCCAGTACTCACCTTATGAAATTATTTTTATACATCATAAGCCCAGCCTTATTCTTTAGGCAGCAGTAACAGGTGAAATGTACAACACCTGCATAGGAGAGTGAGCGAGCACAGGGCTATGTTGATGATCTGGTCACAGTGTTTTGGAAAAGCAGAAATCAAAATGAGGCAGAAATGTGAATATCAAGACAGTAGGGACAAGATGACATATATTCTGATCCAGGAAAGGGGAAAGTGTAAAAGGGGCTTTATTCAATTGTTAAGAACCTATACAACCTGTCCTTTCTGAGGAAGAAAGGACACTCTGGACCCTTTGTAGTACATAGGAATGTGGTACACAAATTCACTGAATAAAAAGAAAGAGGGTTGGTGGGAAAGGTTGAGCAATACAATCAAGAGTGTACTGCAGAGGATATGTCACTACAGGTCTTTATACCTTTGTTGAAGAGGTATTGCCAGGAAATTATGAGGACTCTGATATGACACCACAGGCAAAAAACAATATGCCCATAGCAGAGACTTTGGACCTAGCCAGATGCCCTGAACCCCAAGCCTCAGTTATCAGCAACATGGGCTTAGTTTATGAATCTAGTGGGAAGACACACAGAGAAATCTTTCTGGTTTACATATTATGTGTAATCTATATTTTTGTGTAATCTGTAGTAAGGATGTGTGATCTAGATTATGTTATAGGTTTAATTAAAGGGGGAAAGATGTAATGGTTATGTAATTGTCCCTACCAGTGTTTGGAATACTGTGTACAGTTCTGGAATACTGTGTACAGTTCTGGTCACCACATCTCAAAAAGGATATTATAGCATTGGAAAAAGTGCAGAGAAGGGCAACTAGAATGATAAAAGGGTTGGAACACCTTCCCTATGAAGAAAGGTTAAAATCCTTGGGGCTCTTTAGCTTGGAGAAACGACGGCTGAGAGGTGACATGATCGAGGTTTATAAGATTATGAATGGGATTGAGCAGGTTGAGAAAGAAGTACTTTTCTCCCTTTCTCACAATACAAGAACTCGTGGGCACTCTATGAAATTGCTGAGCAGTCGGGTTAGAACAGATAAAAGGAAATACTTCTTCACCCAAAGAGTGATTAACGTATGGAATTCACTGCCACAGGAGGTGGTGGCAGCTGCAAGCATGGACAGTTTCAAGAGGGAATTAGATAAACATATGGAACAGAAGTCCATCAGTGGCTATTAGCCACAGGGTATAGATGGGAACTCTCAGTCTGGGGCAGGTGATGCACTCTATTCTTGGTGCTGGAGGGGGCAGCAGTGGGAGGGCTTTTGGTGCCCTGGCCCCACTGCTGGACCTCCTGATGGCACCTGGTATATTTTGGCTGCTGTGTGACAGAGTGTTGGACTAGATGGGCCATTGGCCTGATTCAACATTGGCTTCTCTTATGTTCTTATGTTCTTATGTTCTTAGTGTTTGAGTGTTTGGATTGGTTCTGTATTGGTTCTAGTGTTGCTCTGTGTTCTGTGGAATTTGACAGTTTAACTGTCATTACTGGTTGGTTTGTTTTTAACATCTGTGCTGGAGATCATTTGGAAACCATTTATTAAGACTGTTCTTTAGATAATATGTTACATTATCAAGCACATTTTTATCCCACCATTTCTACAAGGAGCTGAGGACAGAATAGATAGTCCCCTCCCCATTTTATCCTTGCAGCAGTCCTATGTGGTAGTGACTTTCCCAAGATAATCAAGCAAGCTTCATAGTACAATGGGGATTTTAACACAGTCCTCCTTGTCTGGTATGCTAACCACTACACCACAATGGATCTCAGTAAAACATTAAGAAATAATTTAATGGGAGCCACACACTACATATTCTTAGGCTGAGTTCAAACTGGCAGTATGAAGTGTGAGGGAGTTGTGGCAAAAAGACCTGGAACAACCTGTTCCGGGTATTCCCCAGTCACACTGCACCAACTGATGTGGGAGCATACTGGGGAGGAGGCACAAGGGAGCATTCACACTGTTGGCCCGCCCCTGGCAGAGGCACTGCTGTAAGCGGCTTTTTTTTTTTTTTTTGTAATCCAGTTATATGCGAATCAGCTTGTTCGCGGCTTTCAGCATTCACACTTCTGGGAAGGAGGATCAACGCACTCTCCAGGGTTTGCTACCACTTTCACCTGGTACTTTTTAAACTCAGGTGGGAAGCATTACAAGACGGGTTGAGTACGTCTGGGGAACACCTGACAGGTGTGCCTGTGTGAATTGGCCCCTTTAATCCGTTTGTGAAACATTTCTGATATGTGCCTATATTGGACCAAACTGTCAGTCTGAACTCAGCCTTAGGTTTTGTTAATGCCTAACTCATCTTGAACTTCTGTGTTATCTTTCTAGATATTTCAGGGAGGATTTTCTTGATTTGATATTGGTACATTGAAATAGAGGGGAAAATGTGTTTGACAACTAACACCATGTTCTTAGTGCTTCTAGAGATCAAGTCACAATTAATAACACCACATTTTAAAAATTCTTTTTAATGCATGTAAAATTTTCTTTAGGGTTTGGAGTGCTACAGAAATAGGAAGAGAAAGGTCAAATATATAAAAAAGCTGTAATAAAATACAGAATAAAAGTATAAATAAGGATAATAAAAAGAGGATTACTCCTTTCTGTCTGGATCAAAAGATCATCTGCATGGCACCTTTGAGGTTTTTCATTAAGCCTGCTTGAATTTGAAGGCAAATTGTTCAGTCTTTTACAGATTAAACCAATGTTTCAAACTGAAAGGCAGTGGTTTACTGCAGTGCCTTCCAACCTGGAAATATTTAGCCTCCGAAACCTAGACAGATGGCTTGGTATATTCATCTATAAACAGCAGCTTGGCATAGGTTTAGTCTGACATTGACAGAACATAGTAGAAAGTGATGTGATGTAACAGTATTAATTGGAAGCAAACATAGAAAGTCAAAGGTAAGAAGAGACACCATGTGTTAGGGACCTGTCATTTTGTACAAGTAGAATCACACTCTTCATAACTTCAGATAGCAAAGGAAGACAGGGTCTACTCTCTTTAAATTATCTCCATGTCCAAAGAGAATTGTACAGGATGGGATACTTTTTTAGGTATCCAGGCCCCATGCTATTATAGCTTTAAAGGTCGGGAACAGATCTGTAAATTAGGCCTAGCAACTAATGGAAAGTCAGTAGCTCACCCAGCACATTTTATGCTCAGCCAAATCATGTTAAAAGACCAGCTGCTGTATTACAGATGGTTGTAGGGGGAAAGTTCTACCCCATTCCAAAGACATTATAAACAACATCAAGTCCATTAACACAAAATAACTCCACAAATGTCTATTTCAAAAAATCTGAAAACCTTTAAAACCTGAGTGGGCTTTCTAAGAATGAGATTTAACGTCTCACTGCCAGAGGTACTTGAGGGACACCAATTTTTAGTACTGAATATCATCTGGTTGCAATCCAGTAGCTGGAAACAACCACCCTCTGACTTTCTGTGAAGCACACAAAGCTCTCAAGTATCCTCTATCATTGAATGTTCCTAAAGATGATTGGAAAAGTGAATTCTGATATTTAAAAACAGTTCTACCTAGTTTAGATTTTAAACAATTTCAAAATATTGACTCATTATACAATGTTGAATTTGGCGAGACTGAAAATGCCGAGCCGAGGGTTATTGCTGCTTGTAAAGTAATCATCAGCATGGCAAGCTGGACTTACTTTTGTCATAGAAATTCAAAAATAAAGTAAAAGTCTGCAACTGAAAATGCCATGGAGACAGGAACAAACCCTCTCCTTACCTATTGGGCTGCTCAGTGCCTGAAGAGCAGGTTTTGACTAGGAGGGATGAATATTCACTTGTTATCCCACCCTTAAGATGGCATTGTGAACACACCTCCTTTTCTTTGCTGATACTGTTGATTCATTTGTTTTATGACTTTTCAATCATTTTATTTAATTTATGCACTATTTGGACAGTATTTATACATACTGTGCATATCTATATATAGAGATACAGATAGATATAGATACAGATCTACACACACACAGATACATACAAATCATCACAATCATCATCATCTATATATCGATTTCTCAAGTATGGGCAGCTCTGTAGATATCTATATCTGTGTATTAGGCCCACACCGAAGAAATCAGATTTTTCTCCAAATTTAGGGGACCCTTCCAGGTTTGCAGAAAAAGTTTTTTAAAAACAAACATTGCCAGTGTTGTAGAAAGTGCAGTCAAGTCACAGCTGACTTACGATGACCCTATGGGTTTTCAAGGCAAGAGACATTCAGAGGTGGTTTGCCATTGCCTGTCTCTGTGTTACAACCCTGGTATTCCTTGGAAGTCTCCCATCCAAATACTAGCCAGGGCCAACCCTACTTAGCTTTCGAGATCTGACAAGACTGGGCTAGCCTGTGCTATCCAGGTCAAGGAATAAAGATACTTTGGGGGGGGGGTCGGTTAATGCCCCCCAAAATTATCTGTGCACACACAGCATTTCCCAGTAGTCCTGTGGCTGGCATGGCAACTCCTGAGGGCCCTGTGATGGCATGACATTTCCTAAGTCAACCACTGTGCCTCCCAACATGAAGACCACAGCTGTAGCAGCTCTCAGGGAGCCCTCTACAGCTGCCATGGTTCACATGGTCGGGAAAAAAGAGGGGCGGGAGATTGATGGAAGAGAAAGAGAAATAATGGGGAAAAGAAAGAGAAGGAAGGGGATTTTCTGAGGGAAGGGGAGAGAAAGAGAAAAGAAAAGAATTGTCTGAGGGAGAGGTGAGAAAAAGAGAAAGAAGAGGGGGAAATTGTGGAGAGAAATAGAAGGGAGTGTTGAGATCCACATGTCTTGTAAGTCTGGCTAGATGTATTTGATCAAGTGACAGGTAGCTGTCAGTCAGGAATCTCTGTTAGAGCTGGCTATAACTGGTTCAGGGCAGTCTTGCTACTGCTATCACAGTGACTCAGCACTGAAGCCTGATTGGCTTGTGTTTGTATAAATGTACAGTGAGTGATGTACAGTTTCTCCTCCTCATTTGTATGATTGCAGCAGAGCACTTTGACACTCTGTTTAATGGTGGCTGTGGTGTGTAAATAAATGTATATAGTTTGCACCTAGCTGAAGCCTCCAGTATTTATTTGGATACTCGCACTCTCTTCTGGCCCACTCCGTGCCTACCACTTCTGCTGTTCAAACCCGCGACAGGGAGGAGGGTAGAGAAGGAGAAGGGGGAGAAAGAGGGGACATACTGAGGAAAAGTGGGGGGAAGAGACATGGGACATTGTATGAGAAGGGCCGGGAGGTAAGAGTGGGGGGAACTTGACATACAAGAAGTAAGGGGAGAAGGAGTAGAGGGAGAAAGAGGAGGGAAGACTGACATAGAAGGGGTGAGGTGAGAAGGGGTGAGAGGAAATTGATAGATAGAGGGTGGGGTCAGAAAGAAAGATGGGGCAACATTGACAGAGAAGGGTGGGAAAGGGAAGGAGGCAAAGGCGAGGGAATGCTTCTTACTTCTTGCAGGTCCCCACTTTTATATTCTAAAAGCCAAATGTCATGATCTGTGCAGGATGGAGACAGGGCCTGGAGGCCTAAACTATAGGACGGGTCTGTCTGGCAGTGGAAAGCAGACAGCCTACAATTTCCACAATGCTTGGGGATGGTTTTTAGCCAATGGGAGTGCAGGGATTCTGTGAGGAGACTGTTGCATTCTTGTGGAGGTGTGTCTTAAGCTGTAGGCTATGGAAAATGGTGTCTTTCTTCACGCAGGAGTGAACTGAAGGGGACTGTGATAAACTCTTTGGCTGATTTCCCACTACAGCTGCCTCGGGGTTGTGCCGCCGTATGCCCCGATACTATTTGTCAATTTCACACCCGAAGCCATGGGACTGCATTTTGACCCGCGGCTTCGCCTGATTTCCCCCGCAGTTTTGTAATCCTGTTTTTTGAGGATTATGAAACTGCAGGGGAAATCGGGCGAAGCCGCGGGTCAAAATGCAGCCCCGCGGCTTTGGGTGTGAAATTGACGAATAGTATCAGGGCAAACGGCAGCGCAACCCCGAGGCAGCTGTAGTGGGAAATCAGCCTTTGTGTTGTGAGGAAAGATCTTGCTGTCTCTCCGCGGTTTTCCTTCTAACGGAGTCACTGAGGGAGAAGAGCTGGTCTGAGAGGAGATGGTCCCTCACTAGTCAGAGTGACTGTACAGGTAGTGAGGCCTGGTAAGAAGGCTTGTAGGCCTTAAATAGTAACAGTTAAGGAGTAATAGGTAGCTTTGTGTTCTTTTTGCCTTTCAATACCGTTATACCTTTTTAAAGCACCTTGCCTTATTTGCCTTGCCCCAGAATTGTCCTTAATAAACCATTGTTAAGTACTCTGCCTGGTCATCATGCCTGTGTTTTCTCAGCTGTAAAAGGGGCATTTTTGGATGGGCTTGAGAGGGTACCCTGGGCCTTCTCAAGGGACCATAAGTCCAGGGTGGTGGCGGCGGAAGGCAGCAACCCACTAGGGTCATGACATCAAGTTAGCCAGATCTAAGGATACTTAAATCTGGTGTGAACAGGCAAGACAGATCTTTCTGCAAAACCTGAAAAACACTCCAGGTTTGCATAAGAAAGTGAAATCTAATATATTGTTGCAGGGGTAAAAAAAAAAACCCTCAAAATGATAAAAGGAGTGCTTGTAACTTTAAGAAATAGATTCCCTTGGTGGCTGTTGCTGGGCAATCGCCACATTCCAAATTTTGGTTTCTGTGAGTAAAAGGCAGGGGGAGAGGACAAGGTCCTTTCCAGGCTTATTTTGGCCTTCGAGGGAGGACTCTTTGGAACCAGGTCTGGCTAGAGTTGCCAGCTCCAGCTAAGGAAGTTCATTTTGAGATGAAGTCTTGGGAGTGCAGTATCTGGAGAAAGTAGAGGCCTCAGCCAGATATAATGCCATGGAGACCACCCTCCAAATGAGCTATATTCTCCAGGGGGGCAGATCTCTGTTGTCTGGAGCTCAGTATATACCAGACTGTGATCCCAAAAATAAAGATTGTCCACAAGTAAATGTGTTGGACCTGACACATAAGGGGGATGCTCAAAACATTAAGGCCTCTACATGTGTAACCCATTCAGGTAACAACCCTGTAACAGAAGCAGCTACATTGGCACAAAACTGTTCAGTGCAGTATTTAAGTCTGTCTTTGAACCAGAACATTGAGACAATATAGTAAAGGGGCTTGGTTCACAGGTAAACTAGGAGTTCAATCATGGTACTGGTTATGACAAAAATCTCAGTATTCCTGATCTCAGACTATGAATTCATGACAGTCTTATTACAGCTGCTTACTTATCTGTCTAATGTTATCTTGGCTACATCACAATGATTGGGTTTAAGATTTTTTTTTTTTTTTTTGCAATTTATTTGCTTAGTTCTAATGAGCCCTGTGTATTGCAGTCCTGCCAGCTCTGAAACAAGGTATCCTTAGAAGCTAATACCTTCAGCATATTATCAAAGGCTTCTAAGAGGTGCTCAATTGTTATCTGCTTACACTGTCACTCTAAATAGTGGATAACATTTGGTGGTGGTTTCTTAATCACTATTGAACACTATACAGATGAATGCAGCTTTCTTTAGACTGCTTCTGCAACTGTTTGTGGTCAAAACCCTTTATCATCATTGCCATTAGACCTTCATCCCTGTCCCCTGAGCATATTAGCAAGTAGCTTGTCTGTTATCAGACATGTGGAGTCTTATTAGTAATCAATAGGCTAGTAATGGACTCCTCATAGGGATCGAGGCGCTGTAGACTTGTCAATAAGTGTTACATTTCACTTCCCAAGAGTGGAGCATAATGGTGTCTTTTCTTGAAAAATCTTGCCAAAGCCCTTCAGTTAGATTAGTGTATAACAGAAGACGTTATTATGTCTGTTCTTGAAAAATCTTGCCAGGCCTGGACTAAATTTTCATGAATCACTATTTGGCTGAAATTTATACATGTGACAGATGAGATTTGTTTATTGTTGTTGACAGGGAATACAAAAAGAGGGTTGTTCCACTGTGTGGTATGTTCTTTTTTTTTAACTCAAGCAGAAACTGCTGCTGGTAGGTAAGTGATAGGAAAATCCCCAAAGAGCTGTTATTGAAGGCTCTGGAGAGCTGCATAATCTCTGAGTATATCAGCCAAACTTGGCTATGTTAGCCAGAGTACCTGAGTAAAAATATATTTAGTCTGGCTCAGTTTTTGCCAGAACTACACATTATATCTGTTGAAAATCATTAAAGATGTAAGTTATCACTTTTGCATTTTGAGAAGAAATCCAATTTATTGTTATATAAGAAATCACAGGCAATCCCATATCCAACTCACATAATTCTGTTCCTAGCCCTCCCCTACCTTGCTAAGTTTTGTGTTGGGCCTTCATAGTGAGAGCCATTGGCATAACCACCAGATATTTATTTATTTAAACCATTTTTATGTCACCATTCCACTCAGGATCAGTGAGGCGGCGAACATAAAAACCACATAAAAATATTTAAACAATTAAAATACAGTTGAAATGATAAAATTCAATTAAGAACACATAAACAACAACACTAGAGGGAGGGCTAATAGTTGTTATTGGAGTCATGCCAGATAAAACAAAAGTCTTCTCTGCTGCCAAAAGACATCAATAAATGGAGACAGATGAATCTCCCTGGGTTCCAAAGTTTTTCTGCCATAATGGAGATGGCCTTTTCTTGCGTCACTACTCGTCTATTCTCAGATAGCCAGGCAATTGAAGCAGGGCCTCTGAAAAAGCAGGGCCTCTGAAAATGAGTGGGTAGGTTCATATGGGAGAAGGTGGTCTTTAAGGTATGTGGGTCCCAAACTTTCAAGAATCGTGTTCACATGACTGAACAAACTGGCACCTTAGGATCATCCGATCCTGTTGCTGTTACTGTAAAGTTCAGGTCAGAATAGATGTGAGAGATTTTATCTGCAAAGTATTCAGCAAAATGATCTTAGTGGGCTGCAGAGCAGTCCACCTCCTCCTGTTGGTCAGAAATCAGTAAGCACCTGAGTACCCAGAAAAAGTTCTGCACATCTACATTGTGCAGATGCAATGATGGTGAGGCAATATTGCTTCTTTGCCACCATCACCACAACTAAGTAGGCTTTCAAATGAGCTGTAGCCCATGCCTTGTTAGATTCATTCAAGTCTTTTACCACCATCACTATAGCCATCTCTTCTGTCTTTTCATCTTCCACAGTAAACCAAGCAGCTGCTCAGGCTCTTTGACCTGAATTAAACCACCTAGGTGCAATTGTATCAAATGTCTTGGTCATTTTCCCATTTCAGAGGTCAGCTGACCAAATCAGCAGGAAAATCCCATAATGCTACCTGAAAACCTATTGAATCCATCAGGATATGGGGGCAGATCATCTTAAATGATCCCCCACCCCATGGAGTCTTGATACCCTTGTAAGTTGAAACATCAGCAGGTAATGATCTGTCCATGACAAAGGGGATGCTCTTTAATCCATCCACTTTCAGATCACCTCTTTCCCTTCCAGAATAAAACATCAGATCAAGGGTATGATGTGCACAGTGTGTGGTGCCAGCTATTACCTGAGACAGGCCCATAGTTGTCATGGAGACCATGAAGTCCTAACCTGTTCCCAACAAGTTAGTCTCAGCACAGAGGTTTTGTGCTTATGAACCAAGAGGTTTCATGGTTCTGAACCAAGGAAGGAGGTCATTGGGTGAACTATTTAAGGCCTTGCCCATGCCAACTTCAGTGTCCTCTGTCCAGACATGGGACCTACTCTTCCAGAGCAACCTATGGATTAGTTATTGATTTTAGTGGCAGAACAGAGTTTTTTTTCCCCCACTCACCAACCCATATTGACTTTGGGATTGTAAGTTTTCACTTATTCTGCTCTATATGTCAATAAGGAGTTGAAAAATAAGCCCTAGAATTGGTCAGGGCTCCTGAATTAGCTTCTAACACCCACACTTGGCAATTGCAGAGCAAATAAAATGTCAGTGTTAAGTGTGAGCCTGTAAGCTACAACTGGGTGGAGAAGCAGGCTTTCCTAAAACAAACAGCTCAGAGCAAACTTGGCTTGGGTCCATTGGAAGACAAACACACTGGAATTTCCTGCATTGTACAAAGGGTGGACTAGATGACCCTGGAGATCCCTTCCAACTCTTTGATTCTATTATTCTAGCTATGACCTTTTGACCTAAAGCCAGTCTTAAAGGAACCCTCAACATTCTTGCTCATTCTCAGTGCTGACTGGCTATTCCTGCATTGCCTATTTTGGGGGAGGCAGTTGTAAAAAGAGGCAGAAAATCCCTGTGGCCAGGAAGCAGAGCTGGTTTCCTGCCTTCCACCCTACCATGCCCCTTTGGCTGGCCTGTACATGGGATCTGGCCTGGGTCATCTTTGCTTTCCCAGAGTGCTATGTTTTATTCAGAAGATGACTGGAGACAAAAATATTTCCCACACCCATTGGAGGCAGGGAGCAGACTTAGTAACTATCTATAAGCTACAGTTCCCAGGTGTTTTGGTGAGAAGTAGGGTTGCCAGCCTCAAGGAGTGGGGAATCCCCTGATTTCATGGGCTCCTGCCTGCCACCAGCCAGCTGGCCAGTGGGGGAAGCCCCGCCTCCAACAGCCACAATCCGGTGTGATGTCCCTGACATGATGATGTCATATCATCATGTCAGGGACATCACACAGCAGCACTCTGGTATTTTGAGCAAAACTGTATAATTACATCGTACACGGAACATCACCCTGCACCCACTCCCAGAAAGCTACCTCCCACCTCTGCTGGTGAGGAGGTAAGACCTGGCAACCCTAGTGAGAAGCCATGTAAATATCTGATATACACTTGCAGTACAGATCATTTATGGTGTAGATATTTCCTATATTACAGATAGGTTTGTTTGTACGACTACAGGTACTCAAATAAAGATAACTGACTTCTGTTTTTAAAAGACCAGTGTATTCCACATGCTTTTCATTCCGGAATAATTTTCCATGTTGCTTTTAAACATTTCCTTCCCAACATCTAACCCCACCAGTCCCCCCTCCCTTTATTCTTCCAAAGAATGAGATTGCATTGAAAAATTTCAGCTAGGAAGTAATTTCCAAACTGTGTCTGAGAGCTGTGGAGGATGAGATTGACCAGAGGAAAGCATATGTTTTGGGGGAAAAAAACCCCTTTGTCAGTCCCCTCTAATAATAGGATGGCAGCACCAAAAGAAAATGAAAATATGTTATGTGGTTTACATATGATAGAGATTTCCACACAACTGTAATACACAGAAAGAACAACAGCAACAAAAATATTAGTTCATCTATGTCTATATATTTTGCTTGCTGTTTATTTTATGCCTTTGTATCTGAATAGGAATTTCACTTTAATTCTCCACTCAGATCTAGCTTTAAGACCTTAGAAGCATTTAACATGGTTTGTGGATCAGAAAGGCATGTGAGAAATCAATTTGGAACTGAAGCTAAAAATCAAGTTCTGAGATAGAGGCGATGGGAGAGACACACTTTGGAGTATGGGTCAGTAGAAAAATGTTTGATGTTAAGTGATGAGATGGGATGCTTATGAAAAAAGCACACTTTAAAGGAAAAGGTTGAAAAGTACTGTAGCAAGAGAGGCTGCAATTGAGCAGATAGGAAACCAGTGCATGGTTTTCAAATGGCATTGCTGTTCTCATATTTTGTTCTAAATAGCAATGATTGACCTTTATACATGCTGGATCACTTTGACAATATACTTCAAAGTGAAATGGTTATCCAGAGCTTATCTTCAGTGTACAGAATCTAGTGTCTTCATGAGTAACACCTAGCTGGAACTTTTCTAGTACAGACCCTGACAAAATAAATGTGACCTTCTTTGCATATATAGACACATTCTCATCCAATTCATTTTTATGGATAATGTCTAGGCTCCCATCATGTTTACAGTGTTATGAGCCATACATTGGCTTCCTTCAGTCTATCTGAGACTCTTGACAGGGCCACAAAGTTATGTGCTGGAGTGGATGTTCCTGTGTCCCTCATATTACATCTCTGGACCCATCTACATTCAGTCCTACAGCTATGTGGACTATACATCCACTACAGCCCTCACTGTGGTTCCACTGACTGCCAAAATTTCAAGCACAAACTTCTCATTGCTTGGAAAGACAGGGTCATAGTCTTTGATCTGCAGATCATAGTATGTCCTTGCTTTGGATGTTATTGTCTTCAAACTAATGTGGAAAGCTCTTTTGAAAGCTTTTATTTGAAAGCCAGTGAGTGATGATTTTCTGAATCAGACCCTGATGTTGGCAGGAATCAAACATTGTTTACAGTGATGCTGAAAACCATTTATAGCTCCATTCCTTTAAATGGTTCAAGATAGCAGTGTTTACCTCATAAAATGAATGCTTAGTATCTCCAGATAACTAATTCACCCACAAATACATGCATTTCCCTCACCTAATATGCATAAATATGTCTAACCTCCATGAAAAATTTTATAATATGAACAAGCAAAGCTTAATGAAAGCTGGATTTTCTAATGTTAACAAAATTGCCTTTAATATAGCCTTGACTTTTGGAATACTCAATGTAACTTTACCAAGAGAATCCCCACAGATAAAAGTCAGTTTCTTTAATTTGCTACTTTTAACACACACACATTTTAAAAACTACACATTTCTTAAATAAGGTTGCCAGGTGTCTGGTATTGACCTGAACAGTCCAATATTTCCACTGAGTCCAGGGGAAAAACACCTGATAAAATATCAGACATTTTAATGTCCAGTATTGTTAGGGTTGCCGTTTGCTAGGCAGTGGATATTCTCCTGCACATCCATTTTCCATAGCCACTAAGTATCAGCTGCAAGGTGGCATGGGAAAGAACTGGGAGGCATAGGTAGTGGCAACAACAAATGGTGGCAAAGTCCTGTCTGACTGCCAGAGCAGCCCAGCCCTGCCAGACCTACGTGGCATTGGGATATTTCTGTTGGCCTATCCAGAAGAAAAGATGGCAGGACTGAGAGAAGAGCCGGAATGCTGGTGGAGGGACAGGGCCCACTCCAACAACCCACACTGTCAAAAGGCTATGGGATTAGTGAAGGAGGGTGATGGATGGAGGAAGCATCCAGGAAGAAGCATGGTCTTTGAGGAACCCAAACAGTGCAAAGCAGCAGCTGCAGTGGCCAATGAATGGTCAAAACCCAGGAGGAAGTTGCAAGTCCTGGAGGAGCCCCAGGAAACTGGTAAGACAGTGGCTTCTAGCCAGGTGGACTCCAAAACAGCTGGACCAGAGGTGGGGGTCAGGGAGAGGGCTGCCTGCCTGAAGAAGTCCCCCAGCTTGACAGGACTTAAGTTGCAGGTGTGAGCCCCTGCATGAGGAAGCTCTTGGCACAGAGCTGGGAAGTGGAGCACATGAGTATGTCTCCCAGATGCCTCAAACAGCTCACCTCATCCAGCAGCAGCATTTAGCTTGTATTCCTTCAAGTCCCACAGCAAGGTAAGTATGAGGCAAGCTTCAGGGCTAAATGTCTTGGAGGTGGCAGGGCAACATGTTGCTTCTGAGAGAGGAAGGGAGGATGGATGGGAATCAGCTGTTTGTAGGGTGAGGGGAGTTGCAGCAGGGAACAAAGCACATGTGTGTGTGTGTGTGTGTGTGTATTGTTCCTTTTCTGCCCCTAAGCTTCTGCAGCTGCTGCTACCAAGGCCCATCTGTCCTTCAGTCCTCTTCCAGCAAGTTAATTTACTTAATTTGCTTCATGTATATTCCAACTTTCTCCCCAGTGGGGACCCAAAGCACCTTACATTGTTCTCCTCAGCTCTGTTTTATCCTCTCAACAACCTTGTGAGGCAAGTTACCCTCACTGAATCTTGGTTGGTACACCTGCTAATCTGTTGACAATTGTCTCACTGACCTGATTTATTATATTCTGTCTAGCAAAAAGTCTGGGAATGATAAAAATTATTTGCAAGGGGTGTAGGCTGAAGGCATTTTTAGCAAGGTAATTTTTATTGAACTTTGTATGTAAATTTGAATTTGTAAGCCACCATGAGCCACTGGGGGTATAAATGTATTAATTAAAAATTATGTTAGTCTCAATGGTGCTACTGGAGTCTTCCTTTATTTTGCTAGATTATTACATAACACAAAATCAATTTGGATGTATTTAAACTGACAGTAGTTCCTTGGCAATAGGTTTATTTATTATTTATTTTATTTATTTCTTCGATTTCTATCCAGCCTTCCCTCCGAAGCGGCTTAGGGCGGCTTACATACAACCATAAAAACAGCATACATAAGTTAACTAACTCAGTTCCAAATAAATACAGTTAAAACTATTTAAGTGTGGCAGCGTCATGTAATAAAGTGCAAGTGCAGCTCAGCCGATGTACTATCATTCCTACTGAAACGCCCGGCGAAAAGGTTCAGGTGGGTAGCCGTGTGGGTCTGAAGCAGCAGAACAAAGTTTGAGTCCAGTGGCACCTTTAAGACAAAGTTTTATTCAAGGTATAAGCTTTAGTGTGCAGGCACACTTGTTCAGATACCAACTTAGCATTATTCATACCCTAAAAACCACAGCCTTTTCGTAGTGATTAAGTAGATATGTGTTTTTCCCCTCAATCATATATCTAAAGTAATGTGTGATGCAAGTTCATTCCATCAGTGCCTTTACAGGCAACCAACAGATTTGTGTTATTTTTTACAACCCTCCCTCTTTTTAAAGATAGAAGAACAGAGCAAAATGTGAGGCTGTCTGTACCACCTTCCAGATGAGACTTCAAGTCATGTAACTGCATGGTGAACAGGAGCAATAGATGCCTAATTATACATTTCTGAAACTGATGCATTGAAGAGTGATTTCAGCTCATACTTTATTATTGCATAGGAAAACTTGAGATAACTAGCTGGACCCATGGTCTGCTTATATTCCCATTCTTAACCACACCCAACACACATACACCTGTGATAGGTTTATTTACATTTAACATTCACCATTGGTCCCTTTTAGGATCCTGACTTTTCAGTTGGTGCATACTCAGATCCTCTGCTTCTATTGTCTATGGGAGCGAAGCCTAGACTGTCCACATGGCCATGGGCGAGCTTGACCACATGCATGGTCTCCTTAGGTACACAACACTGATCTTCAGCCACATGGAGACTGTCATCATCTGGGTAAATGTCTGAACCAGACCCTCACATACTGTGTAGTTTTAGGCTGGTTGCTACTGTCACTTTGTTGTTTCAAAGTGTTTGTTTTCAAAGTTGGATTTGAATGGTTACCTACAAGTGAGTCATGGCCAAATAGTCTTTTCAGTTCTCACATCCCAGTTGGAATTCCTTTGCTGTTTTTCCCCCCCTGTTATTAGGAGACATGTATATATAACACAAGCATACTGAGCTGCAGGAAGAAGCAGGGGTCTTTTTGGGGGGAGCACACTGGAGCTCAGCTCCAGGAGCTCAGGAGCCAAGCCCTGCTCCTAGCCGGCTTCCCAGGGAGTCTTTCAGGCAACCGAATGTCAATTTCAGCTCCATTATATCCTATGGGCCATTGAAGTCAATGGTGAAAACATAGGGTATATTCTGGGGGCTGGAGGGGAAGGGGTTTGAGGGAGAGGCTCCAAACTCACAGGGTAGCTGATGGAGCCTCTCCCCAAGATACCCACCAAGTTTGAAGAACATTGGATTAGGGGGTCCAATTCTATGGGCCCCAAAACAGGTTGCCCCTATTCCCTCCATTGTTCTCTATGGTGGGAAAAAAGTAAGTGATCACCTTGAGGCAAGTTTATATTATATAATTTCCTATGTATTTCTCAAAGAAAGCTGCAAATATGAGGAGCTCAAAATAAGTAGTGGCATACAAGGTAAATGGAAGTTATACTATATGATAATCAGCAACAAATTTGAGGTTTGGGAAGAGAGAATTATGGTAGTGCTTTCAAGTTATTATGCATGTCTGACAAATGAGAAAACCTACCCTGTAGTGTAGGGCCATATTTCTCATGGTCAGAGACATTTTCTTGCTATTTCTGAGCCATTTTCTGGGCCTTAGCCAGGCCTTTCTGTTCTTTAAAGCGCAGCCATGTCAGAAACATCCAGGCATTTCTGCCTTTCCTAGAAGCACAGAGTCAGCACAGAGTCAACCTGTCTCTCTGGAAAGAAGAGTGTCTTACTATATTATATCCTATTGTGTCAAGCAAGAGATAGTGAGGAGACTGGCTTATTGCGCCTGAAGGTCATTTGCTCATTACAATAGAGTAAGACCCTCCAGAAGGCTGGCCCAGAGGAACACATAGTGCCAAGAAGTTCAGATAAGACCCCAGAAGGGTCTGTCCTGTTTCATCCTCTCCAAACACTTGCAACATGCAGTGAACACTCAGTGAGCATGCAGATATGCACATGCTCAGCATGACCAGAGTGATGTAATGGAGGTGTGTGGGGGAGTTCATTTAGATACTTCATAAAAGGACTGCATTTTTAAAGAGGCTTAGAGGTGCTGTACCAACAACTAAAGGACTGTGCAGGGTTAATTTTTCACAGACCCAGAGAGCCCTGAGTGACAGGCTGCTCCAGGCAATCTGATTGGTTGGCATCAGCTGAGAAAAAAAAAAGTCTTGTGAGAGCTGGATGCTGAGGAGAGTCAATCAGGTTCCTGCCTTAACTGGGAACAGACGTGTACTGAGACCATCTGAGAATAGCCCTGACAGAAAAAGGGTTTAGAGCTGACAGAGTCAAATTTTACCCTTGACTGAATGCAGTCGGAATTCAGCATTAGCCTAGAGCAGTTTGAACACTGACAGAGAACTGGGGGAAAGTTTGGCAAGGAAGTTTAGGTAGCAGAGAAGACTCCCATTCAGGTCAAAGGAAACGGGATAGAACTTCTAGAGAGAGAAGAAGAGTCCCTACCCAGTCAAACAGGGAGAGAAATCTCTGAGGAGTACAGAATTCCCTGGTTTGGTGTGATAACTGCCTGTAAAGACTTGAAAGTCAAGAAGAGTACTGGTGTTCCAAGAAAAGGGGGTTGGATACTGGGAAGACTGTTCCAGCCTTCTGGACCCCAAAAGAGTCAGTGATTACTCAAATAAAGTGTACCAGAGTGTTCTGAATAAAAGCCTTTCAATAAAGAAATCTAATATATTAGCCTGTTATATAAGATAAAAAGTCTGTGCTTGTACTAATTTTACTTCGATAATTTCAACCCCCAATTTCTCCTGACCTTTCCCTTTAATGATAAATAAAACTTTTTGTTATTTTTCAATTTTAAAGGTGCCTCAAGTGCCATTTTAAAGGATTTTAGTTAAAGGGCAATTCTTTTCCCTCAGGTACCTGGGCTGAACAAATAGTCAAAATATATCTTACTGACAGGGTGGACAGCCAAGGTTTCTTCAGGGAAGAAGAAAACACACCACCAGTGCTGCTCAGTCAGTGAGGGGACAACAGGAACCATAATGAAAATCTGGCCTGCAAGGGGGAGAAGTGGAAGGGATACATCATAGCAGCACAGTTTGTCATCAGCCCTCTCCCTCTTGGGGGGGAGGAGCTACTGTCAGCCTTGAAGAAACCCAGGTATCAGAGCACTCTGATAGACAGGTGTATTTGACATTTCTCTCTCTCTTTCTGTGAGTGTGTTTCTCTATGGCAGATGCTCCCCTGCATCCAGGGGTGGAAGAAAGTTAGTCTTTAGGAAATTAGTTGCCTCTTGGGAAGATGGGAGGTTTACTACATTGGGAAGATGGGAGGTGCTTTGCCTAGCCTGTTGTTGAAGGATATAGCATGGTGTAGTGGTTAAGAGTGGGGGACTCTAGAGACATGTATCTGGGTATATCTGAGCCAGAAAAATACCCAGAAAATACCTTATTGGCATTTTGGGGGTATTTTTTTCAACCAAATACACATTAAACAATCTTTTTGGCTACCTGGCATTGCCGATCCCTCAAAAAAAAAAAAAAATCCCAGTTCCCTCCCCCCCAGAAATACTCAACAATGCCAAATAGCTATAGTTAAAGAACATTTAAAGGCCTGCAGAGTTGGCCTCTACTCTTTCCCCATTCTTTGCTCTAGTTTCCAGGGCAACAGGAAGGAGTGGGGTGATGAGGCATTTCAGTAAGTAAATAGGAAAAACACCTTAAGGGGAGATGTAGTGCTTTTTGGGCAATCACTGCAGTGGTTTTGCAAGACTGCTGGCTTCATATAGTCCAACAAAAATTTTCCTCCCCCATACCAGGTTTTCCAAGGAACAGGATGGATGGTGGAAGGAGCAGTAGCAAATAGGATTCTATGTTAGGGGAAGCAGTGCTCTTTGCCCGATCACATAAGTTGTTTCATGGCTAGTTGTTTTTCAAATTCTTCTAAACATGGGCAAAGAGCAAAAATGCAGGGCCTGGCTGAGCTAGACTACATATCTGAGAGAGGTTTGGAGAATGTGCAGTGATGACTTTGGCTTCAGCTGTTGTTGCTCTGAGCCTGTACTCCTGCTGCTGC
This sequence comes from Gekko gecko, assembly GCA_029375565.1. Lineage (NCBI taxonomy): Eukaryota > Metazoa > Chordata > Lepidosauria > Squamata > Gekkonidae > Gekko > Gekko gecko. Next base: position 146,261,998 of record JAPDNY010000003.1, on the reverse strand, counting down.
CTGTGAGACTGACTCTGCTGTGAATTTTGGATCCTTGCCTGCCTCCTTCCCTGCCTGCCTGCCTGCCTGGAGAAGACAGTGACTGGTTGTCTTACTTATTATCATTAGTTGTGACCCACACATCAAGGGCAGGATCACTCAGCCGGCTGACCAGCTCATTTGCTGGAGAGACAACCTCCCCCACGAGTTGAGTGCATGCAGGCCAAGAGGGGCACATCGGCACTAGTGGAGATGTGGGGTGTGAAAGCAGCTCTGCTGCTTTTCATCCCCCACCTCTCCTTCTAGGCAACATTCTCCCACTGCAACTGTCATAATGACCTTGGAGATGGGGCTCATCAAGCAGGCATTCAGCTCTTCTGGGAATGACAGGAACATAGAATCATAGAATGTTAGCATTGGAAGGGATCTTGAAGGTCATCTAGTCCAACCCCCTGCACTCTGTTGAGCATAGCCGAAAGATAGCCCTTCAACATACCCAAAAGATGGTTGTCCAGCCTCTGCTTTAAAAAGCCCAGCGAAGGAGCATCCACCACCTCCTGAGACAGTCTGTTCCACTGTTCAACCACTCCTACAGTTAGGAAGTTTCTCCTGATATTTAGCTGGTAATGACTCCCTTGTAATTTCCACCCATTAGATCTAGTCTTGCAATCCAGAGCAAGAGAGAATAGATCCATTCCATCTTCTACATCCCTTCAAATATTTGAAGACTGCAATCATGTCCCTTCTAAGCCTTCTCTTTCCCAGGCTAAACATACCCAACTCTTTCAGCCTTTCCTCATAAGACTTGGATTCCAACCCTCTCACTATCCTGGTTGCCCTCTTCTGGACATGCTCAAGTTTGTCAACATCCTTCCTAAAATATGGTGCCCAAAACTGGACACAGTACTCCAGGTGAAGCCTGACCATAGAATAATACAGCAGAATTACCACCTCCCATGACCTGGATACAATGCTTCTGTTAATGTATCCTAAGATTGCATTAGTTTTCTTCACAGCCACATCGCACTGCAGGCTCATGTTTAGCTTGTGATCAACTAGAACACCCAGATCCCTTTTACATGTGCTGCTGTCAAGCCAAGTCCCTCCCATGAGGCAGGCTATGGTGGCTGCAATGGTGAGGGAGTACTTTGAGAAGCCCTACAAGTTGCAAACCACCAATCAACTGAGCTTCTGGGTCATGAGGGAGGGGCTGGACCTCTCTTGCCAGGATCCAGAGGCTCCTCTTGTGCCCTCTGACAAGCATGCAGGGTGAATGTGTTTTCTTGCATTACTGATGCCTGCTCCCTTGGACAGCTGAGCAGTTGCTCCTTCTGAAAGTCAATTTGCCACTGTTCAACTACCCAGTTCTGGACTTTGAGGGTGACTGAAGTGAGCACATGCTGGTGCCTGCATCCTCTCTCAGCAGTTTGTGTTGGGAAGTCAGGGTGATATGTTCTTCCAAAAATTAAGATCAGTCTAGAAAGAAGTAACAGGGCAGTTACCCAATTTGATTGGAACATAAACACCCCACCAGTCCCCACTACCATTCTGAATCCACTTGCACCAAAATGCCTCAATGGAACCCTGGTAATGTTTCCCTCTGTTTCACCCTTGGTTTTGAAAGAAAAATCCTATTGGGCTTCTGTGTATTGCCCTTGCTTCAAGTGAGCTTGAAAAAGTGCCCCCTAACCCTGAACTTCAGAGTGTTCTTCTGGGCTTCTGTGTATAGAGTATATTACCCTTCGTTCAGGTGGGCTTTCAGGTGTGTGTTCTGCCTTTGCTTCTGGTGAGCTTGCAAAAGTGCCCCCCTGCATTTCAGAGTGTTCTACTGGTCTTCTGCAAAGAAAAGAAAAGAAAAACCACCCTGCTGGGATTCTCTGGTTTGACATGGGTTCTGTTGGGTTTGCACTGCCTCATTGGCACTGGGTTCTGCTGGGCTTCTGTGTTACATACTGTTGCTGTTGGGCTTGTGAGTGTACCCCCCCCCGCTTAATTTTGTTGTGCTGAGTTTCTCTGGTTTGACATTAGTTCTGCTGGCTTGTGATTTTGCATGAATTTCTGGGTTCTGCTTTGGTTCTTTGGTGCTTGTGTTGGCTTTTTGGCATGGGAGACATTGACCAGTGGTTGCTGTAGGCTGGCCTCTTTGCTTTTGCCCTGGAATGAAAACGCTGTTTCCTCCCCACCCCAATGGAAACAATGGAAGATGTATGGAGTACTGTTCTTGGGGGCCCATAAAACTGGGCCACAAATCTAACCTTTGTTAAACTTGCGGGTTCTTCTGAGGACAGGCACCAGCAGCTCTGCAACAAATTTGGTCCCTGTAACTTAAAAAAGCCCCTCCCCAGATACACAGATAATTCCTCCATAGGTTATAATGTACCTGGAAAACAACAACAACAACAACAATGGGTCCCTGAATCTGAATACCATACCAGTATTGGAATTTTGGCATACCAATATTTTTCACTATACCCAAATCCAAAAAAACCTCTAACCCTAGTGAACTCTAATCTGGAAAACCAGGTTCGATTCCCCACTCCTCCACATGAAGCCTACTGGGTTTCCTTGGGTCAGTCACAGCTCTCTCAGAACTCTCTCAGCCCCGCCTACCTCACAAGGTACCTGTTGTGGGGAGAGGAAGGGAAGGCAATTGTAAGCCATCTTGAGACTCCTTAGGATAGAGAAAAGCAGGGTACAAAAACCAACTCTTCCTCTTCCTCCTCCTCCTCCAACTGTACTTCAACTGTGAACTTGTCTCTGTGTTTACTGGGCTGAGAGGGTCACTCAATAGTGCACAATCTTGGCCTTTTGTGGGTGAGGACTGATCCCCCTCACCACAACAGAGGCTGCTGTGTGGTTTGGCTTAAGTGAGTTCCTCTTGGGTTGCAGTGTTAACTGGTGGGACTACCCACTGCAGGCTATCCCTGCAAGGTAGGACAGTTTCAATAAAGCACTAAGACCCAATTCTACTTAACATGTCTATAGTTCTGTGGCTTGTACTTTGTTCCAGGAAGTTTGTACTTTATTCTTTTAGAGCTATCATTGTAGAAAATTATAATCTGGCTTCCATGGTAGCAAACACTATCTTGGGATACAGGGGTTTCAGCAGTCTTCAGAGATATCCAGAAGTGGGGCTGTGACTCAGGGGCAGAACATTTACATTCCAGAGGTCTCAGGTTCAATCCCTGGCATCTTCAGTTAAAGCAACCCAAAAAGAAAAAAAAAAGATACCAGGTGACAGGTACCAATTTTAAAGGTTTCCTTTGCTCAAAAGCTAGTCAGATCCAACTCTAGGGGGTGGTGCTCATCTCCATTTCCAAGCCAAAGAGCCAGCACTGTTAGAATACATTTCTGGGGTCATGTGACTGGCATGACTAAATGCCAAGGCACATGGAATGCTTCCCATCAAAGTGGTACCTATTCACTTGCAATTTCTTCCTTTCGAACTCCTAGGTTGGCAGGAACTGGAGTCAGAGATAGGAGCTCAGTCCATCACGTGGCACTAGGGTCTTGAACTTCTATACTACAGACCTTCCAGTCTGCAGCTCAATGTCTTAACCTCTGAGCTGAGCCAACTTTACTGTCATACAAATTCCCATTTTTTTTTCTATTTTGGATCTCCAGTAAAAAGCATCAGTTAGTAGGTGATGCAAAACACCTCTGCCCGAAACTCAAAATAGGCAGGTTCATATGTTTATCCTTGTTATGAATTATTCTCCCTTTCTGTTTTACTCATTATTGAGTCCTAGAAGACTGTCCCTCGTGTGTGTACCTGTTGGATACCATGTTCTGCCATAACATTTCTGTGCAAGAAGCAATGTTCACAAACATTTTATTTTCTGCCTCTCTGTAGCTTCCTTAATAAAGAACAAAATTGTAATGAATATATGCCCTTTTAAGTTGCCACTACAGTCATTACTGAATGACTGGCACCGGCTTGTTAGAGTCATACTGCAAAGAGAGGGGCTCTGAGAAGGCTTAGTAATAGCATATGTATATTCATTAGGGGAAAAAAACTAATTTAGTTTACCAGGAGGAGGGTAATCACCTTAGTATGCAGATTTTGCAAAATCTTTTAGAGATACAAATTAAGCTCATCTATATTTAGCGAGGTTTGATAGATTCATCAAGCTTACACTAAGGAGGAAAACACAGAGAAAGAGTGTATGTGTTGCCTTGCTGGATGCGCTGCATACATACAAAAGACTGTGACAAGCACCCACTTACTGGAATGTATGTGTGATACAATCCTTGTTGAGGTGGAATCCATAATGCACAAACCTGGTCCACAGATTATTGTTGCTATCAACTCTGACTTTGGGATGATCACTGCATCTGTATCCCTGAATTCCCCAACTGAACTTGATCTCACTATCTCTCTACACTCGAGCCTACCATATGTTAACTGAAGGCATGGAGAAGGACAAGAACATGAGTATGTTGGTCCTGCCCCCTGCCTCTATACAATCATTGGGTTGTCCACACTGTCCAAATACATAGAGGAAGTGTTCATATATAGGCCTCTTCCTGGACCCTCGAAATGTTACTGGACCCTTACTCCACCTGCAAGTGCTATGCCCAGGAGCCCACGGTCATGCAGAAGCAGGCAGCAGGGCCAGTACGATTGTGCCTGCCCTCTCTCTCTAAATATTCAGTTGACATACAGAGGGGTTGTGTGTACAGGGCCTAGGGTATTGGAATGGATTTGACTGCACTTCTGTTTTATTTCTTCAGTTATGCTGCCTATGGGATGATGAAATACAATATTATAGTGGATGACTGAAACATTTGTGTATCCACAGCAAACACATAGGAAACATATCACACAGCAAAGTAAAATACTTACTCAAATACATGTTTTAGGGTGCGATCATACGTACCGGAAGCAACAGCAGCCATGCGATTCCCCCGCGGATTAAAGAGACGCGATCAAACAGACACATCTGTCTGGCATCCCAGAGTCGTCGGCGGGGCGTCGTTGCACGCAGCAGTAGCATGGAAAAAAGCTACTGCCGATAACTCAGTAGTATGGGGAACTGCGGATGCGCGGTGGGAAGTTTGATCGCACAAACGCGCATCATTGCAGGCGGGGCAAACAGCCTTGCTTCCTGCCCGCCTCTTCCCTTCTCCATATGACCGCAGCCTTAGAGTGATAATGGGGGGGGGATTCCAATGAGAGAAGCAGAAATCCAGAGTTTAGCAAGTTTATGCCTAAATTCATGCTGCATTTTTGTACAGTACTTAAAAAAAAATTGTTCACTGCCTCTTGCATAAGTGTTCCTAGCCAAGTGTAACTGAGTTAAGAGCAGCCAGTTTGGTGTATTAGTTAAGTGCACAGACTCTAATTTGGGAGAACCAGGATTGATTCCCCACTCCTCCACTTGCACCTGGCTGGATGACCTTGGGCAAGCCATAGTTTCAGTCAAGAGCTCTCTCAGCCCCACCTACCTCACAGGGTGTCTGTTGTGAGGAGGGGAAGGGAAAGGAGTTCGTAAGCTGCTCTGAGACACCTTTGGATAGTGAAGGGCGGGGTATAAATCCAATCTCGTCTTCCTCCTCTTTTTCATTCAGATACTGCATGGGGCAATCCACTGTCACAGGTGTGCCTTCGCCCTCTCCATCACAACTGAACAGCAGAAACTTCTCCGATGGTTACTTCTCCCTGGCTAGTGAAGTACACATTTGATGAACAGACATCACAGTTCCTTATGCTAAAAGTCATCCACCTGTTTTGTGACTTAATGGTGAGGACTCCATAATGGTGAGGACTTCTTAATGGCGAGGAGTCCTTAGCACCAGTAACATGCCCACTTTGTAGGCAGTGTTCACATGAAGGGACACTATCCAAAGCTGATAATTTGTCTATCCGAAGCTGAGCATTTCAAAGTTTTGTTGACTTGAACACAGAAGTTGTTTTTTGAACTGGGAAGATTTGATTCAAATTCACATTCAGCCATGAAGCCCTCTAGATCCAGAAATCAGCCACTCTTTGTCTCAACCTCACAGGTCATTTTGGAAATAAAATGGGATAACATACATGCCTATAACTCTGAACTCATTGGCTAAAGAATTGTTTACCAATTGCCAACCCTCTTTAATAACTTGCTGTTTGCATTCTCTGAAAAGCACATCATGTATTTGATATAAAAGGATTAAATTTCACACAACAGATTCTTCATCAACGTAAATTCTGTTACCTCAATAATAATAAAAAAACAACCACTATTGCATCCTTGATATTTATGAAAGGACTGATTTCCATCCTGACTGCATAACAGATAACCAAGCCACAGGGGGGTGGAAAGTATTTTACTTACAATTTCATGTGTTCTTGCTATTTCTAATAGGGTTAGCAGTTTACCTTCGAATTGGCCAATTAATCTCTTTGGACTTTCATTATTATTATCCAATACTACAACTTTGGCCATGTTTTTGAAAGGGAAATATGGAAAATCATTAGGTTTAAATATTTAAAGTCTCATTGCTTGATTTCCGTCTGAAACATTTCCAGAGACCTGCGTGAGGCAGAGCAGCAATAATTTTTCCCACACCTGGAAATGGAAAAAAAAGAGAGAGAAATGAAAAACAGTTTATGCCTCACTATGTCAGCAATGATTGGCATCCTGTGGCTAGTGGGAGCTGCTAACTTCTATTGATTTCAAGGCACTCAGAGGCCTCTCAGACCTAAATAATTGTTGTCATCAAGTTTAAATCAGTGCTTTTGGATAGCCCATTAGGGAAGCCTTTAAAGAGTCATATGAGCTGATTGTATTAAAATAATAGCTGTAGAAAGGCGGTAAGCCAACGGGATATGAAGGAGCTGCCCCGTCAAAGGGAAAATTGCCACCTATCCATTCAGTGCATAGACTAAAATCTATACAGGCTGTGCATTTATGTCTTTGTTGATGTCAACTTCAATTTATCACCTATTGAAACAGATTTTGTAGAATTTGTCTGAATGTAAGGCAGGTTAGGAAAGCAACACTGAGAAGAACAAAAGGCTAATTGTTATGAAGAATTCACAATTAAATGCAGTCTTCATATTCACATTGTTTATGATCATCCTGGTTGAAATAAATCTGAAGAAAGACCTCATGTACAGTATTTCATAGCAAAACATCACTGTGGCACCCTTGACAGAGTCTTCCATCCATATAAGGATGTTTCTGCTCATGGAAGAACTCTTTCTGTGTGTGAAAAATTCCTGTCACGAATGGAGTGGTATCTGTGAATTCAACTCTTTTATATATCTTGGATCCAACCCAATCACTTTGTATAAAGAGGGACAAAAAAATCTTTTATATATATTACAGCTGTGCGAACTGTTCTTGAAAGACTTGCTTCATATTCAATGTAGCTGAACTAATTACTAAAAACAACAACAACAACAAAATGAAGTATACTCTAAAGAATCCTATCATCTTGATGCTATATGGTATGCTTTTATTAGCCAGGCTTCTCCATCTACTTGACATAGGAAGAAGAAAGAGAAAAGCAATAAGAGAGCAGGAACACTTAACCAGTGCTAGGAAACATTTTGTTGTTCTAAGCCCAATGTACTTTGAATATGAAACCCTTCTTCAGGGGCATAAAAATGTCCATGTAAGTTAAGAAACAATAACTTTAAAATGCATGTCATCAAAATTAAGTGTTATTGCTTGATGCAATATCTGTATGTAATCTAATACTGCAGATTAATTCACTAAAATATTGCTCCTAAATGGTTATTTTTTCACAATTATTAATACAATAAATAAAAGCCACACATGGGATTGTGAAGGCCTAGAACATTCTAAATGTTCTCAATAGTTATTATTAAAATATGTTAAAACATTTTAATGAAATCTATTCAGTGAATTCTAAGGGAAACAATTTGCCATGTGTGGAAGCTAGTCAAACACAAGGGTTAAAATGACCTGTCATTTATTAACTTTGAAACTTTAAACACAAGAATATTATGAACCATAAAGTTTACATATCAATCACTCTTCCATCAAGTAAAGCAATGGATATTTTAGTCTAGTGGAAGATGAACCATGAGGCCTTGCAGATTCCATTCATCATGTTGAAAAGTCCATGTGGGTCTCTGGCAGAGAGAAAGAGGGAGAAAAAAATGTGGGAGGGGAAAACAGAATTACCTGTTAATTAGATATTAAAAATATGAAAAGAAATGTACAAACTCTGTAAAACAAGAACAAAAATTAAGCAAGCAGAAACCTTGTGGTGTTCTCTGGATTATATGGAACTATGGAACTTCTAATCTGTGCACATTTAAATGTTGCATTTTTATCAGTGCTTTTAAAAAACAATCTTTTAAATACTTTCATGTTGTTGTTTAATCATATCAGAACTGTGGTATTTGTGTCCTTGCCCAGCTGGTTTTCTTCTTGCAGGATTATTTTTAAGCATATGAGAGTATTCTAAAATATGATGCTCCTGGCAACCTGTTGTTGTGTTGTATTCTTATTTTCCTGGTGGCTGAGGAGATCCAGCAAGATATAAATATTTTTAAATAAAATAACTCACCATGAGCAGTAAGTATGGTCAGGGGGGTGGCTTAAGTGGCTGAGTGATGGAGCCAATGAGAGTTTGTGAAGAATGGTGTTTTGCGTGTAGATTGTGAGGAGGCATGGCCAATAGGCTGGTTTTGGTAAGTGGAGAGACAAGAATTAAAAGAGTCTGCCTGTTTATGTGTAGGGAGTCAGTGCCAAACTAGATAATATTGGTGTCCCTAGGGATGCCCCAGGATACTCACCATTTTGAAACAGTGAGTTCCCAACCAGGAACTCCTTTAAATTGCACCCCGGGGGGGGCAGATTCTGTTCAGGACCACCATGAAGGGAGCTGATTCTGGTCAGGACCACAACGGTGTGGAGGGAAGTGGGACTCCTGCTACCCCATGCAATTTTTCTTATCTGAAAATGTGCCAGGTTGTGTATGGCCAAATAATACACCATGGCTGGAAAAATAGGAGGAGGGAAAGTCAGGAGCCTCTCCTGCCTCTGTGCCATGGTGATTCAAACCTGAACTGGCCACCCACATAACAGTTTATAATAGTTCCTATCTGGAAACTTAATGCTTCAAAATGGCAGGCATCTCCACGTCACTGCCAAGGATACTGCCTTGTCTAGTTCATCTCTCAATTTGTGTCTGAGCTAGAGTTTTGGTTAGTGTCTTTGTGGAGAGTCTGTCAGAGCTTGAGTGTGTCTCAATATCTTTATGTCAGCCTAGTATATTTATTATTTAATCATTTACATTTTATCCTTACCTTAAGTTTTATTCCTTAACCTTTCAAGTTATGTGTGTCAGTAAAATAAAAATGTGTTAAATCTTAAAAGAAAGTTTCCTCACAATTGCTAAGTGAAGTATGTGGATAGTCGCAGAGGTTTAAACAGGCAAATGTTTTAAGAGCAATAAGCTGAAGCAAAGTGAGTACTCCACCAGAGTAAAGCATAACCTAGAGGGTGATGTGGAATATAAAACGGTCCTTGGGACAGGTAGAGACATTGTAGTGCCAGTGAGCTAGGTCCAGGAAGGGGGGGTAGTAATAATAATGGGGTAATATTGTCAAGTCAATCAGTCAAATCAGTCAATCCTAAAAGAAATCAACCCTGACTGTTCACTAGGAGGCCAGATACTAAAGCTGAAGCTCAAATACTTTGGCCACCAAATGAGAAGGGAGCACTCACTGGAGAAGACCCTGATGCTGGGAAAGATTGAAGGTCAAAGAAGAAGGAGATGGAAAAGGATGTGATGGTTAGACGGTGTTATTGAGGCAACGAACATGAAATTAAGCAAACTCTGGAGAATGATGGAAGATAGGAGGGCCTGGAGTGATGTGGTCCACGGGGTCACAAACAGTTGGACTTGACTGTGCGACTGAACAACAACAACAACAATGTCAAGTACCACATAAGGGACAAACTATACAGTGGCAGGTGTTTGTCAGCCAGAGTGGGAACCTCCTGAAACAAGAAATGAGTCCTGCCCAGTGTTCCCTCTAAGTTGAGTTTTTAGGTTTTTAGCCTCCAGCTCACAGATTTTTGTCTTAGCTCAGGAAGGATGGCTCCAGAGCAAACTAATTTATGCAGTATTTATTACTTTCAGTTTATATCCTACCTTGTCGGGCAAACAGTAGCTAAATTGCTCACTCATAACTGTAATGCCAATAGCTCACAAAGTAGAATTTTTGCTCACAAGACTCCACAGCATAGTGGGAGCATTGGTTCTGCCCAGGTGGAAAAAAAGACAGAAATCCTCTCTCTGAGCTGAGAAAGAAAGAAAATTTCACCAAATATGTAAGTTAAGAAGTCCTTTCCTTGCCCAAAATGAAAAAGATATGCGGTGAACTAAAAAAAAATCACCTACTGGGATTTGCCTACAAATACAGGGAGGGTAGAGAAGAACAGACTACTCCTGAAAATGTGCAATGGCTCTTTTGTGACAAAACCAGGAAGAAATGGATTTCCATTGTCATTTAGTACAGAGATACCATAAAAATTTATAGTGCACGTTCTGTTGTCTTTAATATTGAAGCAGTAATATATACTTTATTGATTCAGTACAATAGTGAAAATAGTTATTAAACTTTACAGATGGAAAATCTATTGTACTCCCTTCTTTTACAGTATTTTGTTATTATTTTTATTGTTGAAAAATATGATTGCTAGTTTTATGTATTATAAAAATGTACAGCAAGAGTAGTACTAATTCTTTTGTTCTGTATATTTGTGTTCTCCATTATGCTTCTTAAGGTTTATGATGTTACTGCCTATACACCATCTATTGCACAGCCATCTAATTTCTTAAGGGAAACTGCTGCAGATTGTGGATATTATTTAAGCACAGATGTCTATTGTCCAGTGGATGCTGAAAACTTGTCATCCTGGAAGTTAACTTAAAATTTTGTGGATCATATTGAAGAATCTGGATCCTTCTCAGGATATAAAATCAACAACAAGAAGTAAAAAGTGATAAAATTATTAACACAACAACAAGAAGAAGAAATTATACAGATTATAGAATGTACAATAGTCATTGATTCCATTAAATATCTGGGAATATATGTGACTGAGCAAAACTGTAATCTTTTTTTTAAAAAACAGCTATCAGAAGAACTGGAAATTGATAAAAGCAGATTTATCCAGATGAGAAAAAATAAAAATCTCATGGATGGGAAGAATTTCTGCAATCAAAATGAATTTACTGCCAAAACTATTTAAAAAAAAAATCAAAATGCTACCTATACATACAGAAGGAAGAATTTTGATAGACTGACAAAGCAAATAAATTTATATGGAATGACAAGAAACCAAGAATAAGCTTCAAAATATTACAAAATGAGAAAAGAGAGGAGGATTAGCAGTTCCAAATATAAAATTATATTACCAAGCAGCAGGTCTGGTTTGGATTACAGATTGGATGAAAAACCCAAGACAAAGAATAGTAAAACTTGAATCATCAGACCTAAATGAAGACTTACACAATTATTAAAAATGATCATGTAAAGTACTGGGTTTCGGGCCTCATGACTCGGACGACGACATAAGAGAAGACGCGTTTATTCGTACTTCACTCAAGACAAAGAACACACAGTAACGGCCGGAGGCCAACTATATACAGTTAGGGGGGACGGCCCTATATTCCTATTGGCGGGTTTGAATCGCCCGCCAATGCTGCCATTGGTTCACTACTGGCAAGCTCAGGAACCTAGTCCCTATTGTTCTCAGAGAGCGAAGCTTGGCTGTATTTCGCCAGCTCTGCCTTCTGATCCCAGGACACAACACCCCTCCCCCCATAGTTCGTCTCCTATCAGGTGACGTAGTCTTTTAAGTATGTTGGTGCCCTCCGTTCTCTTAGCGAACGTCGGGGGCCGGTACTGGACTGGCGGGGCCCCTATCGGGTGGTCCGCCCGCACAAGGAGCTTGGATCTCTGGTAGTAGCCGAGGCGGTGACGGTGGCGGCTGTAACGGCGGCGGCAGCGGCGGCGGCGGTTCAGCTGTCACCGGGGCCCCCTCCGGATTCCGTGGACTTTCCGGCGCTGGCTCCGCTGTCGGTGCTTGCAGGCGATCGGATGCTGGGGCGGCCGCGGCATTTCCCGGTAACTGGATCTCTGTGTCGGGGTCTTGCCGCCTCCGGAGCTGGTCGACGTGTTTACGGAGGACCCGGTCCCCATCTGTTAGGACTTCGTATGACACTGGCCCGGTGGGTTTTAGGATGCGCCCGGCCACCCACTGAGGCCCCACCCCATAGTTCCGGAAGTAGACAGGTTCCCCCGGGAGGAAGCTTCGGGGCGCCTCCCGGTTCTCGACCAGCTTTCTCTCTGGGGCTCGGTCCAGGTGGAGCCTGTCTAATAAAGTGGTAGGGCGGCGGCCCATTAATAGTTCTGCGGGGCAATGCCCGGAGATGGGGTTTGGGGTGGTGCGGTATGTTAGAAGGAAGCGGGCCAGCCGGAACTCCCAGTCCCCCTCCGTTATGCGGCTCAGGGCTTCTTTGGCAGTGCGTACCGTTCTCTCCGCCTGTCCATTTGTTGCCGGGTGGAAGGGCGCTGATCGTATGTGCCTGATTAGGTTCCTTTCGAGGAACACTTGAAACTCAGCAGATGTGAACGCTGCCCCGTTGTCCGACACGATTGTGTCTGGTAACCCGTGCGTCGCGAATATTTTCCGCAGGGCCCTTATTGCCGCTTTGGCCGAGGTGGTAGACACTGGGCTTATTTCCACCCATTTCGAGTAGGAGTCTACCGTCACCATGAACTGGAGCCCCTGAAACGGCCCCGCAAAATCTATGTGTAGGCGTGACCACGGCTTGTGGGTAGACTCCCAGCTTTGGGTTGGCGCTCTCGGGGATTGGGGCGGACTTCCTGACACCGTGTGCACCCTCGGACCCAGGTTTCAATTTCGGCGTCCATCCCGGGCCACCACACATAGCTCCTTGCCAGAGCTTTCATGCGTACAATGCCGGGGTGGGCCTCATGTAGCGTTTCTAGAACCCCTTGTCTCATGGGCCCCGGGATGACCACCCTGTCCCCCCATAACAAGCACCCTTTTAAGGCGGATAAGTCTTCCCGCCTGGCTTTGTATGCCGTGAACTCTGGCCCTGTCTGTTCCGCTGGCCACCCCCTCACCACCCAGTTTAGGACCCGGGAGAGAATGGGATCTCGGGACGTGCAGGCGGCCACGTCTGCAGCCTGAAGGGGGGGGTTGGCAGCTCCTCCATTAACAAGACTGCGGGAGCCGGGGCCGGATCTTCCCCTGTATGCGGCAGCGGCAGGCGGCTCAAGGCGTTGGCATGACCCAGCGCCTTGCCCGGCCGATGCTCCAACTGGTATTGGTAGCCCGCTAAAAACAAGGACCAGCGCAACACCCGGGGTGACAATACCTGCAGCGTTTGTTTGTCCGCCGCGAACAGTCCCAGGAGCGGCTTATGATCAGTTATGAGCGTGAAGGGCCGCCCGTACACAAAGTTGTGAAACTTTTTAACCCCCGCCACCAGTGCCAAGCCCTCCCGGTCGATTTGTGCATAGTTCCGCTCCGCGGGGGACAGCGTGCGGGAGTAATAAGCCACCGGGACTTCCCTTCCATCCGGTAGCTTGTGTGCCAAGACTGCCCCGACCCCATACGGTGATGCGTCGCACGCAAGGATTACCGGGAGCTTTTCATCAAAGTGGGCGAGCACCGCATTAGAAATCAAGAGTACTTAAACCCCCCGAAACGCCGCCGCCTCCCTCGCTCCCCAGGCCCAAGGTGTCGCCTTATCCAGCAGCCTGTGCAGGGGTTCGGCCATGGCGGCTTTGTGGGGGAGAAAGGCATGGTAAAAGTTCAGGAGGCCTAAGAACGCCTGGAGCTCGGTCTTGAACTTCGGGGCGGGGGCCTCCACGATGGCCTTCACCTTGTCCCTCGCCGGATGCAGGCCTGTTGTGTCTACCCGGTATCCCAAGAACTCCACCTCCGGCACCCCGAGGAGGCACTTTTCCCGCTTCATTTTCAGCCCCGCGGCTTGGAAGCGTTCCAGTACAGTTCGGAGGCGGGCGGCGAAGCTTTCCGGGGTGGTCGCGGCGATGAGGACGTCGTCGAAGAATGGCGTCACCCCAGGGATCCCTTTCAACAAATCGTCCATTAGATTTTGAAATATCCCTGGGGCCACACTGACCCCGAACTGCAGCCGCTTCACCCGGAAGGCCCCCGGTGGGTCACTATGGTTTGCGCCTCAGCCGTGGCCTCATCTACCGGGAGTTGCTGGTACGCCTGTGCGAGATCCAGCTTTCCAAATATGCGCGCCCCCGCCAGTGTGGCTAAGACATGGCTGACCACGGGTACGGGGTATGCGTGCCCCTGAAGTGCCTGGTTAATGGTGCACTTATAATCCGCGCAGATGCGGATTTCCCCGTTTGGCTTGACGGGTGTCACAATCGGGGTCTCCCATCGAGCGTTCGGGACGGGCTCTAGGACTCCCTGGGCCACTAACCGGTCCAGTTCGGCCTCTATTTTCGGGCGGAGGGCCAGGGGCACGGTGCGGAAGCGCCATCGAACGGGCGTCACGGTGGGGTCTAAGTGAAGCGACACCGGGGGCCCTTTATAACACCCCAGTTTCCTGTCAAAGACCTCCGGGAATTCCTTGCACACCGCCCCCCAGTCCCGCACCCCGCACTTATTCACTCCCCCAATCGTTATGCCTAGGGCTTCGAACCACGCCCGCCCCAGGAGACTCACGAGATTTCCCTCTACCACCACCAAGTCCAAGTTCCCCTCAAAGTCTCTGTACTGCACTCGGAAAGTGCCGACTCCCCGGATGGGGACAGGGTTCTTTTGAAAGTCCACCAAGCTTAGTGGCGATGGACGTAGAGGGGGTCCCCCTAATGGGCAAAGTATTTTTAAAGTGTCTAGGGAAATGATGGACGCCGGGATCCCGAGTCCACTTCCATGCAACAGGGGGACCCCTCGATCCGCACGGTTACTTGGATCTTCGGGGCAGAGGAGAGGTTGGGGTTGGGGAGGCGAAGTACCTGCAGCGGCTGGTCGGTGAGGTGGTACAACTCGGCGACCTCTTCCGTCGTCTCGTGGGCGGTGGACGATGCACGGTGCGGTGGAACCGACGATCTTGAATTCCTGGGGCCCTTGGACCGGCAGACCCGTGCGAGGTGTCCCTGCTTTCCGCACCCATGACAAACAGCATCCCGGAACTTGCAGGATTTCCTTCCGTGGCCTTCCCCGCAGCTGGCACAGACGGTCCGGTTGCCGGAAGGCTTGGCTGGCTCTCTGTTGGCCTGCTGGAACGGCGCCGGCCGGCGTTGTTGAGGTCTGAGGGCGAAGACCTCTTCCGTATCAACATTCCCGGGGCTTGGACTCCTTCCGACCACATGGGCGGCCGCGGCCAGGCGTTCCCCTTCCGCGGCCTCGTGGGCTGTTGCGGCGTCTAGGGCCTCGTCTAAGGAGAGTCTCCGGTGTCCAACCAACTTGCGCCGCAGCTTGGAGTCCACCAGGCCCCACACAAACTGCGTCAGCAGGTTGTCCTCCACCTTCGGGAATCCGCAGTCCACCGCGAGCGCCCTTAGCGCGGCCAGGAAGGTGGCAATGGATTCCCCTTGGGCCTGGACTCGCCTCTGGAAATCCATCCTCTTGGCCAGGAAGGTCGGCCGGGGGCTGAAGTAAGCGTTGAGGACATCCAGGATCTCCCCAAACGAGCTCTCCAAGGCCATGCGGGGGACCAAGAGGCTCTTGGCGAGGCGGACGGTTTGGGTGCCGCAGGCGTTCAGCAGGATCGCTCGTTTCTGGTCGGGGTGGCGGATTTCGTTGAGCTCCAGATAGCTGATGAGCTGGTCGACCCATGCGTCCCAGGTTTCTGGTTGCGACGGATCGAAGTGCTCCAGAGTTACATGAGAAGCGGCCATGGTTCTGTCTGGGAAAGCGTGCGCCGGGGCGAGCGGTGCGGTGCTGCTCTCGGGGTCAGCGATGCGATGCTCGGCGAGCGGTGCGGTGCTGCTCTCGGGGTCAGCGATGCGGCGCTCGGCGGTGTCCTTTTCGTCGCTCATGGAGTCACGGAAGGCGTTGAAATCCCACCTTCGTCGCCACTGTAAAGTACTGGGTTTCGGGCCTCATGACTCGGACGACGACATAAGAGAAGACGCGTTTATTCGTACTTCACTCAAGACAAAGAACACACAGTAACGGCCGGAGGCCAACTATATACAGTTAGGGGGGACGGCCCTATATTCCTATTGGCGGGTTTGAATCGCCCGCCAATGCTGCCATTGGTTCACTACTGGCGAGCTCAGGAACCTAGTCCCTATTGTTCTCAGAGAGCGAAGCTTGGCTGTATTTCGCCAGCTCTGCCTTCTGATCCCAGGACACAACAGATCATAACACAAGAAAGGAGTCGAATAATTAGAGATGGACTTCTGAGAATATGGTTTACACAGTGGAATTTATTGAGCCCTCCAAATTCTCCGCTCATGTCCCCAGGGGTCATTTCCTATAAAAAGAGGTGCAGGAGCTCATTTGCAAAACTCATATGCATATGCCACAATGAGTTATGCAAATGAGTTTAAATCCCCCCCAGTCTCTCCGCAAAAGTGGAGAGGCCCGGAAGGGAAGGCAGGCATGTCTGCCTCCGTGCTCTCCCTGTCTCCAGCCAATCCACCAGTGGGCTGGCTGGAGATGGGGAGGGCACAGAGGCAGTCATGCCTGGCTTCCCTGCCCAATCTTCTCCAGGTGTGCATGGAGGGGGGAACCTTTTGGGCACCTGGAGAAGGTCAGGCAGGGAAGCCAGGGTTTTAAATCCCCCCTGAGTCTCTCTGCAAAAGCGGAGAAGCTCAGGAGGGAAGGCAGGCATGTCTGCTTCTGTGCCCTCTGTGTCTCCAGCCAACCTGCTGTGGCAGGCTGGCGACACAGAGGGCACAGAGGCAGTCATGCCTTGCTTCCCTGCGCAATCTTCTCCAGGTGCTCCGCAACTGCGGGGCATCTGGAGAAGGTCAGGCAGGGAAGCCAGGGTTTTAAATCCACCCCCGAGTGTCTCTGTCAAAACGCAGAGGCTCAGGGGGGAAGTCAGGCATGTTTATCCCCATGCCCTCTGTGTCTCCAGTCAACCTGCCACAGCGGGCTGGCTGGAGACAGGGAGGGCACGGAGGCAGTCATGTCTGGCTTCCGTGAACAATCTTCTCCAGGTGCTC
Organism: Gekko gecko; assembly: GCA_029375565.1. Taxonomy (NCBI): domain Eukaryota; kingdom Metazoa; phylum Chordata; class Lepidosauria; order Squamata; family Gekkonidae; genus Gekko; species Gekko gecko. The sequence goes on along the minus strand of JAPDNY010000003.1, from coordinate 146,244,852 downwards.
CATGGCTGCAGGGTGTCTGGAGAAAGTTGGGCAGGGAAGCCAGGGTTTTAAATCCGCCCCCCCGAGTCTCTCTGCAAAAACAGAGAGGCTCAGGGGGGAAGGCAGGCATGTCTACCCCCATGCCCTTCGTGTCTCCAGCCAACCTACCATGGCAGGCTGGCTGGAGACAGGGAGAGCACAGAGGCAGTCATGCGCAATCTTCTCTAGGCACTCTGCAGCTGTGGGGCATCTGGAGAACGTTGGGCAGGGAAGCCAGGGTTTTAAATCCCCTCCAGTCTCTCCACAAAAGTGGAGAGGATCAGGGGGAAAGGCAAGCATGTCTATCCCCATGCCCTCTGGCTGGAGACATGGAGGGCATGGAGGCAGTCACGCCTGGCTTCCTTGCAATCTTCTCCAGGCATTCCATCTCCCCAAGTCTCTCCACAAAAGCAGCTGTGGGGCACCTGCGGGGCACCTGGAGAAGATCGGGCATGGAACCCAGGCATTTAAATCCCTGCCATCCTGTTTGTCTCTGCAGGCGGGGGGGCGGGGCCTGGGGTCCTTTTTGCCAGAGCCCCGCTCCAGGGCACTCCGGCAGGAAACGACCCCTGCATGTCCCCAATCTTATGATAAGAACATGAGAAATAAAAGTGGTTTTTTAAAGTACGGTATTATAATAAATGCTCAGGGGGAAATCAAATCCTGGCAAGATATTAGAGATGAAGTAATCATAATTCAATGTATGCTGTATTACCAGTTTCAAGGCTAAAGAAGATTATCAACATGGAAGGTGAAGCTCTAAGAGAGGTGACTGAGTTCAAACAACTGATTATAAAACAAAATGACCATTTACTGTGATGGATATATAAGTTATGACTTCAGTCAGAAAATAAAGAATAAGTGAAAACATGTATAATTAAATGGATGCAGAATTTTAGAGAGCAGATACCTATGGATCAATGGGAACAGTTATGAGGGAAAGAAATTAGGTTTACAGCCAGTCAGGCGTGAAGAGAAAACTGATACAAAATGTTTTTTTAGATGGTATTTAACCCCAAAGGATATTGAGAAAGTAGACAAAAACTACAAAGGAAAATGCTGGAAATGTCAAGACATAGATGGAACCTTTTACTATATGTGGTGGACTTGTAAAAAAGCAAAAGGATATTGGAAGGAAGTACATGGAAAATGCAGAACATATTAAAATTTAAATTCCCTATGTAAGCTAAAAATATGCTATTAGGTATAAAGGTAAAGGTAAAGGTTCCCTTGCTCGAAAGCCAGTCGAATCCGACTCTAGGGTTGCGGTGCTCATCTCCATTTCAAAGCCAAAGAGCCAGCGCTGTCCAAAGACATTTCCATAGTCATGTGGCTGGCATGACTAAACACCAAGGTGCACGGAACACTGTTACCTTCCCACCGAAGTGGTACCTATTTATCTACTTGCAATTTCTTGCTTTCGAACTGCTAGGTTGGCAGGAGCTATTAGGTATACTGCTTAATAAATTACCAAATTTTTTGGAAGAGATATTCAAATACATGGTGACAGTGAGTAGAATTATCTACACTAGGGGTGTCAAACATAAGGCCTGGGGTAGGGAGCCAGCCCATACAGGGCTCTTACATGGCCCACAAACAACTGGTGCAAGGGAGGAAGTGCTTGGGGAATGGGTGGAGCCACTCCATTGTGGCTTCAGCATGGCAGAACAAGTTTGTTTGCAGCAATCAAGTGGGAGTATTTGCCCAGCACTGCACTTCTGCCTCTCCAGTCTGCCTATTTGGGTTGTCCTCTGTAACCCCCTCCCAGCCCATGGGGCTTTGCAGTGAGGATACACCAACTTGGAGTTTACCAACTGCTGTTCTTTATACAGTTCCTATCTCTGGTACCTGGCACTATGTTTTATGGCACATGTGGCCTAGCCCGACAAAGTGACATTTATGCCAGATCTGGCCATCATTACAAATGAGTTTGATACCTCTGATCTACGCAGCAGTTTCAGGGTGGGTGATAATTACCAGTCTCGAAGAAAGAGGTCCACAGAAGCATCAAAACAACCAGCATTTCATGAAGAGAGCCCAACTAAATGATGGTGTATGCAGAGGACACACACACACATATACTGCTGAGAAGCATATTGCCTTCTGATATAGGGCAAATGTGCCCTCCAGCAGGTATGACATGTTTGCCAGAAAAATAATAACTTAATGGGTTTTCAGAGGTAGACAAAAAAAAAAAAAAAAAGATAGGAGAGGCTTGAAGGGTTTTTTCTGAGGTGGATCATAGGTGTGAAAGGAGCTTGATGACCCTGCAAGTACCAGACTGGAAAAGCTACTGGGTTTGGTGAATAGAATTAAGAGCTGATTAAGTGACTCTTAATTACGGTAAGTGGATACAGAGGAAGTAAGATTAGTCCAGGGGGGAGTCAATAGGTTCTTAGAAGACACTTTGTCATAAATTATGCATATCTTCAGGTCATGGAGGGGACAGTACACAGTCAGCCGCTCTTACTCACACTTCTAAATTATATGTCCAGGTTTATTTCCAACTGGTATCCATTTTGTTTCATTTTGGGCCAGGTAGTGTCTTATGACTTTTGGTAGCATTTTTAAAAAGGTTGTTGATGGTTATTCTAGCTATAAACTTCCCCTCAGCAAAAGGAGGGGTCTGACTGCTAACAGAGAACAACACATATCTGTTCCTCTAATATCCTTAAATAGTTTGGTAATTTCAGTTTTGAGAAAGATCAAATCCATGTTTAGATGTGAGCACAGACGTGTTGGAAAAGGCAATGCCTAGTGTACAAAGAAGGAGAGAAGAAGACCCTGCAGGGGGCAGCAAAAAGACAATTAGATAGGATAGTGAGGTCAGCACCTTCTCTCCTGTTAAGGGTCATTCCTTATCTGGCTCCAGATTGCTACTCTTAGGGCAATTTCCCCCTTCTTCTCAGAAGTGCCACATTCAGTCTTCCCCTTTCTCTCAGCCATAGATGTATTTAGGAATTTATCTCTTTTTATCCTCTTTCCTATCAAGTATGCTAATTCCTAAATAAACCTTTATCTACTCTTTAATCAGGTTGTACACCATTGCTGAGTTAATTACCCTGCCAACAAGAGGATTATCTCTAATTTAGGGCATCATAAGTTATTTTTCTAGCATAAGTTATTTTTTCTATTTTCTTGTTGGTGACATTTCCCGCCTTCTCACTATTGCTGGACTCCTTGGCTCTCCTGTTGTTTGATTCCATTGGCTGTGGTGGCTCTCTTGGTTTTAGCTGTGAGAGTAATAACATCACCTCATCTGATGTACCAGCATGACATTGTTGTCAAAGTCAAAGACAAATATTTTGATGAATTAATTAAATAAAAGTCACATGGGTCACCAGTAGCAATCAGATTACATGGCAGTAAGGGCAAATAAGGTAGAAGACAATGGAAACACTGTCAAGCAGCAGCAGCAGCAGCAGATGAAAAATGTATCAAAGGAACGTGGTCATGTTTGGAACAAATTTTCTTAAAGAAAAACAATAATCTAGATTTTTTTAACCATACATTAGATTTTTCATTGATGCCTTTAACCGGAACTTTACTACAATGATATGCATTTTCTCATTGATTTTACTTAACTTTTTATAACACAGAATCAAGTTTCTTTTCCCCCAGCATCACTTGGATAGTATGCTTTATGAGTATCTATATGTTGCTTTCTAGCACTAGTTTATACAATGCCTTTTTTCCTAGTTATTTTATTTCAGTTATTCTATTGGACTTGTTCCAGGAGGAAGCTAGGGGAATCATTACCTTACCCACTGTTGGTGAATTTTTAGGTATTGTGGACCATTTATAGGTTGTTCCTGCTAGTTAACCAAGGCTATTGCATTCATTTGGACTTTTACAGACTTTGGGGTATCTCTTCTATTCTTCCCTGAACTGCCCATTCACTTAGCCAATAAGCCTTCCTGCCCATTGCAGTACACACAAGCCAGCAGTCAGCACCATCACAAACAAGCAGTTTCACCATCACCAACCATACCTCCTATTGAATCCAAAGAGCATTCTGTCACTGAAATAGTCATTATATTTGGGAATAGCATTCCTCATATATTTGCCAAAGTCTTTGCTGTGTTCCATTGACTGCAATGGCAGGAAGAAAATTCAATGCTACCAAAGGATTCTGTGATGATTTAAGAAGAAAGAGGCATGCCAAGATGAAACATAGCTAGCCTTTTAATGGAAAACATCAATCTCTCATTTTTCATTTCCCTTTAGTATACCCTGATGCCCTCATCTACCCTATTTGCACCTCTTCCTCCATCATTCTGTTTCCTTTCAACAGGTCAAAACCTTCAGTGGAGAGCTAACCCACGCCATGGGTTATGGGTTATGTAGTGCTATACTAAAGAGACTTGCCTTTGAGCTGAATTTTTGACAAAACCTGAACTGTCAACCTGATCTGGTAAATGCTTATTACTTTTTCATTTTATCTTCTATTGAAATCTTGCCCTCAAAGAGATATAGCTTGGTGGTGGGTTGTGACATTTTATTCTTAGAGGTCATTGATCTTTCTGTCTACCTAAGATTTCTCAGTCTCCCTCCCATTTGCTCTTTTGAAGTATGATTTCCGCAAGTGAAGCTCAAAATGACTTCTCTGCCATTCTTGAATCATGTGGCAATCAGCAGCTATAATAAAGCCAGTTAAGACATAATGATCAATAGCAACAAAACTGAATGAAAAATAAATGCAAACAGAACATATAGGAATGGACCTTTGCAGGGACCTTTCCTGTACTGCAAAATTGTAACTGGGGAGCATCAGGCTTTATGCAAGAGGCCCTGGTGATAGTAGACTGGATGTAGGACTTCTGTTCGTCTGAACCATGGATACTGATCTAGCATATGAGATCTAATTGAGTGGTACTTTACAGGTAGTAAATCCTAGGTTCTTTCTGGTCAAAGGCCATTTTGGTGTACTGGCAGGGGTCTTTTTGGGGGGAGCGCACCGGAGCGCAGCTCCGGGAGCTCAGGAGCCAAGCCCCACCCTCAGCCGGCGTCCCGGAGAGTCTTTCAGGCAGCCGAATGTCAATTTCAGCTCCGTTAGTATCCTATGGGCCATTGAAGTCAATGGTGAAAACATAGGGTATATTCTAGGGGCTGGAGGGGAGGGGTTTGAGGGAGAGGCTCGAAACTCACAGGGTAGCTGATGGAGCCTCTCCCCAAGATACCCACCAAGTTTCAAGGACATTGGACCAGGGGTCCAATTCTATGGGCCTCTAAACAGGTTGCCCCTATTCCTCCATTGTTCTCTATGGTGGGAAAAAAATAACTTTTTTCCCCACCATAGAGAACAATGGAGGAAATGGGGCAACCTGTTTGGGGGTCCATAGAATTGGACCCCCTGGTCCAATGTTCTTGAAACTTGGTGGGTATCTTGGGGAGAGGCTCCATCAGCTATCCTGTGATCTTGGAGCCTCTCCCTCAAACCCCTCCCCTCCAGCCCCCAGAATATACCCTATGTTTTCACCATTGACTTCAATGGCCCATAGGGTATAATGGGGCTGAATTGCCACTGAATTTCTTTCATTCCCTCCTTTCCTTCTTTCTTTTTCCTCTTTCCCTCATTCTTCTCTTATCTCTTTCTTTCTTTCTTTCTTTCTTTCTTTCTTTCTTTCTTTCTTTCTTTCTTTCTTTCTTTCTTTCTTTCTTTCTTTCTTTCTTTCTTTCTTTCTTTCTTTCTTTCTTTCTTTCCCACCTTCTTCTCTTTTTTCCCTCCTTTCCCTGTTTCCCTCCTTCTTCCCTCTCTTTCTTTCTCTCTTTCCTTCCTTCTTTCCTTCTCTCTACTCTCTCTCTTTCCTTCCCTCTTTCCTCCTTCTGTGGCCCAACTCTCATGAGAAGGAGTTTAAACTTTAAACCCCTTCTCTCTTAGCTCCCCCACCCAGACCAGCTGGGGAAGGGAAGGGAGGCTTTTGAAGATGCTTCCCCCCTTTTGCTTCCCCTTCTGACATCACTTCTGGTGATGTCAGGGGGCGTGGCATATGCTAATAGCATAATAGCTCATTAGCATACCATATGCTAATGAGCTCCTGCAGCTGTTCTTCTACGAAAAGACCCCTGTGTACTGGTATACTGACCAGAAGCTGCCAAGAATTCCATACAATTTATACACTTTTCCTATCACCGGTGAGTTCTGTGTGCAGGATTCCTCCCTGCCACTGAACTAGTTAACTAACTTCTGGTCAATCAAATGGACTCCTTATGATTGGAATGGCAATCTCTCCTTTTCTGTATGCAACTGTGTCCCCCCTTCCCTGGAAAAGATTGTTCTGCTGTTTCCTGCATGTAGACTGCAAAGGAATTCTAGCACTAGTCTCATGATAGCCATATGCCTCCTCCTGAGCTTAGGCCCTAGTTGCACTGGAAGAGGCAGGCAAATTGTACATTTTGAGTCAGTGTGGTATGGAATGGACTGATTGGCATCATTATGCCTTGACAATCAACTGCTACAGAATACAAATGGGTTTCTATTTGTGCTATTGCTACTTTTGATTGGCAGCTTCTATCTTTGACTAATATGGGAAATGTTGGAATAATATTGGTGGCAATGCAGTTGCTACAAATTCTGTGAGAAAATGGTCACTGTTGTTGTTGTGCAGTCTCTTCCCCCCCTGCAATTAGAAATGTACAAATGGAGACCTGCATGAGACCTGCATTCCCTCACTTTTGCTTCCTTCCCTCTCCCCTGTTCTTCCCCTTTTTTTCTCTCCCCAAGCCAATTTCCCCTTCCTTTTCTTTCCAACCCTCCACCAAGCCAATCCCTCCTTCTTTGTCTTTCACTCTCCCCCCAAGCCAATCCCCTTCTTTCTTTCCCCCCAAACCAATCTCCTTTGTTCTCTCCCCCCAAGCCAATACCCCCATCTCTCCCTTTCTCTCTCCACCCAAGCCAATCCCCCCTTCTTTCTCCCCCACCTTCCCTGCCTTTGAGCCTGGCAGCGGCTCTACTCCTCTCCATCTCTTTGTGAGTGCTTTGTCTTCCTCCTTCTCCTTCTCCCACTCCCCTGCTCCATCTTTCTCACCTGACCAAGCATGCCTATTACAGACTTCCACCTTGGGGTCTCAGGAGCCTTGCCCTGTATCCTTTGTGGTAGCCAGGGCAAGTTCTGTAGGACCCCGGGGGGCAGAAAGCCAGTATGTGGAGGGACCCAGCAAGACCAAGCTCGGCCTTTCATTGATGGCCATCAGCGCCAGTGACTACATTCATGGCAGCCTCCCCAGTGGTGAGTGGCATGGTGGTGACCTGTTCATGACAGCCTCCCTAGCAGCATATGGCATGATGGTACCCCCCTTTGGGGGTTGGCAGCCACATGAGCAGCTCCTTTGTCATCAATGAGCTCAGTGGCAATGGGTTCAGTGGCAGCTTTCCTGGTGGTGGCAAGCTTGACAATGGCAATGGCTGGCCTGGCGGTGGCAGCAAGATTGGTGCCTTTGGGCTTTGGGCTGGGCTTCCAGGTCAGGACAATGGCAGCTCTGTTAGGGACAGTGGTAGTGTGGGTGAGTCTGGCCCAGAGAGTTGCATTGTCTGCCCATGCATAGATGCCTTTTATTAGGGAGGGATATAAACCCCCCAATGTTTTTTTTTTTTTCCCAGTTTTTAGAGGGGCCTCAGCATGGTAATGGAATTCACCCTTCAAAGCAGCCATTTTCTCTACGGCAGCTGATCTCTGTGAGCTGGAGATCAGTTGTAAAAGCTGGAGATCTCCCGGCACCACCTGGAGGCTGGGAACCCTAAGAGAACAAACCTTATGCACTTTTCTTCTTGCAAGATAACATGGCACCAGCCCTTCACTAAGATATACTTGCTTAAAGACCTGGACATCAAAGAACAGATTTTGGGTAAGGGTGAAAATAAGGGCAGGAACAGTCTAAAATATAGCAAACCAAATCACAAGATAAATTCTTAATGGTGAAATAAAATTCTTTAACCGGTCAGTCGCCCTGGTCTGAGACTGTGGGAAACTGTCAGAGTAGCCTGTTCAGTTTTAGTGTACTACCATTCAGTATGGATGCAATCACTTTGTAATGGTGCTTTCAATCATTTGTTTTCTTAGAATATGTACATTCATAAGCATGAGAAAGAAACATTAAATAAATGCTGAAAGCCTGGGATCATTTTAAGTACTGGTATGTTCAGCAGTTTGACTTCTGTACCTAAGGGTCTATAACACTTGGCAGTATCTGGATGTGAGACCTTCTGGGAATCATACATAAGCAACTCTGAGCTCTTTCAGGAATTAAATAAATATCTATATTCAATGTCACATTTAATAGGTGTTCCCATTTTTCTTATACTTCAGTTACTTTATATTCTAATTGTGAAGTTGACCAATCTTTGGTTACTTAAAACTGGTGACTGGAATTGTGAATGGGCAAGATAGATCTTTCTACAAACCTGAAAAGGGTTCCAGGTTTGCAGAAAAATGTGAAATCTTAAAAAAAAAAATACACTGGGGGTCTTTTAAAAAGCCAAAAATGATAAAAGGAGAGCCTGTAGCTTTAAGCAACCAATTCCCTCAGTGGCTGTTGCTAGGTAAACATAGTATTCCAGGCTGGGTATATGTGAGGGAAAAGGCAGGGGGAGAGGACAGGGCAGTTTCCAGGCCTATTTTGGCCTTTGAAGGAGGACTCATCAGGGCCAGGCCTGGCTAGAGTTGCCAGCTCCAAGTTGGAAACTTTCAGGAGATTTTGTGGTGGATTCTACTGTTGCCAACCTCCAGGTGATGACTGGAGATCTCCTGGGATTACAACTGATCTCCAGGCAACTGAGATCAGTTTACCTGAAGAAAATGGCTGCTTTTGAAGGTGGACTGCATGAAGTCCCTCCCCTTCCCAAACTGCACCTTCCTGAGGTTCCACCTCCAAAATCTCCAGGTATTTCCCAACTTGGAGCTGGCAACCCTAGTGAATTCTGAGGAGGGCAGGGTTGGGAGAGGTTAAAGGCCTCAGCCAGAAATTATCTTATAGTGTTTACCCTCCAGAGAAGTCATTTTTTCCCCAGATTTCACCTTCTACAGTTCAGATGTAATTCTGGGAGATCTCCAGCCCCCACCTGGAGGTTGGAAATGCTAGGCCTGGCAGCAACCCCAGTTGACTTTTTTTTCTTTCTTTTTTTATTGATTGCAACAATAGACATGTACAATAACTGCAACAAATTTTTGAGTACAATATAATAAAACATCCTATATAACAACTAGAACGATAACTAGAAAAAAGCAAACAGGCAACAAAACAAAACAAAAAGGTAAAACACTTAGTGTAATAACAGGGAGCAACAATGAATAATAATACCAAATGTAGATTCCTCACTACAAAGCAAGAATTGTTTGTAACGTGGAAGTAAAGTCCTCTTTATCTGATAGAAATTCTAAGAACTGAAACCAAATTGCTGTAAAGTTAGAACGATAAGATTCGTTGTTCTTTTGTCTCAAAGATTCGGTAATCTTATCTAGCATACACAACTCACTAGTTTTTAGGATCCAAGAATTAACAGATATTGGACTGGAACTTTTCCAATGTTTAGCCAAAGTCATCCTAGCAGCTGCACAGAGGTATTCCAGGAGAGATTTTGTGGCTGCATCTATATCTAATTGAGGCCATAAATTAAATAATAACAACTTTGGATCCAAGGGTATTGGGTAATTTGTAATTTGCATCATAATTGACGTAACAACTTTCCAAAAACTTTGTACCTTTTTACATTTCCACCAAATGTGCCAATACGTTCCCCGTTCTCCACAATTTCTCCAACAATTAGGAGAAGAGTTTTTTGTAACATAATGAACTTTGACTGGGGTTAAATACCACTTTGAAATGGTTTTAAATAGTTGACTTCTAATTAAGATATTTTTGTCATGAAAGACCTTAGATTTCCAAATAGTATTCCAGTCTTCTAGAGTAAAAGAAATATCAATCTCCATGGCCCAGTTATTCACATAAAATGGGTCTTTATTATATGTCATCTGGAGTAAAATATTATATAAGATTGAAATAAAACCTTTATACCCTAAAAAATCTCGTTTAAATAACTGTTCAAAGAGAGTAAGTTGTCTTCTAAAACCATTTTGAACTGAGAATTAAACATATGATTTAATTGAAAATAAGCATACCATGGGAAAGGACTAGAAAGTAGGGTGCACACATCCGTCTTTTCCATCAATTTGCCATTGTTGGTTAAATCTATTAATCTATTGGGATTTTGTGTCTAAAGAGGTTAAATATTTTATTATCTTTTGCAGGTGTAAACCAACTTTGACCGGTAAAAACTGAAAAAGGTGAAAGTTGCGGAGCAAGTTTATTACGATGACGATCCCAAACCGACAAAGTGTTCCACAAAAAAGGGTTTTCTTGTAACTCAGAGGGGTGTTCTGATTTGGACTGCCATATCACCTCTTGTAATGCTTGTCTTGGAGAAAATTCTTGTTCTATTATGTGCCATTCAGGAGCTGTTTTAATCTTCAAAAATTTAATCAGATTGGTTAATTGTGCAGCATCATGATAAAAGAGCAAGTTAGGATATGCAATGCCTCCTGCTTTATGATTACGAAATAAAGTTTCAAATGAAATTCTTGGCTTTTTTTTATTCCAAACAAAGTCATTTAACATTTTTTGCCATTGTTTGATTTATTGTACAGGTATAAAAATAGGTAAGGTACAAAATAAGAAAATAAAACGGGGTAAAACAAAAACCTTCACAGCATCCATTTTTTCAAGCCAGGAGAGTTGTAACAATGACCATTTGTTTAATTGGCATTTAATTGATTGTTGTAAATTAGCAAAGTTTGCTGTAAACAAATTATCTAGTTGTAAAGGGATCTCAACTCCTAAATGTCTCCATGATTTTGTAATCGATTTGAAGGAATATTGTTTTCTAATTAATAAAGTTAAATCACTTGAGATAAAAATGGGATACAATTCAGTTTTTGATTGATTAATTTGAAGGCCAGAAACTGAAGCAAAGAAATTTAGTTCAGACAATACAAATTTCAAGGAAGATATTGGATCAGTTAAAAATAATACGGTATCATCTGCGAACATATTAACTTTAAATTCATGTTTGTTAATTAATATATCTTGTATATTAATATTATTTCGAATGGCTATTGCAAGGGGCTCTATGCATAATGCAAATAACAAAGGCGAAAGAGGACAGCCTTGTCGCGTACCTCTTGAGGGTCAGATGGGGTCAGAAAGATTACCATCAATTTTTAGTCTAACCTGTGGAGATGCATATAAAGACGAAATACCATTACAAAAATTATCCCCAAAGTTCATAAGTTCCAATAATTTGTATAAATAAGAGTGCTCAACAGTGTCAAAAGCTTTTCGTATGTCAAGCGATAATAACACTGAGGATATTTTTTTTTTCCCTACAAAAATTTATTATATTAAGTGACTTACGAACGTTATCAGCCATATTTCTCTGTGGGATAAAACCAGTTTGATTTTCATTTATATATTCATGTATAATTGTATTTAGACGTGAGGCTAATATGGCTGTAAAAATTTTTGCATCCTGATTCAATAAGCTAATAGGTCTGTATGACCCTGGGTCAGTTGTCTCCTTCCCTGGCTTAGGTATTAATATAATGTTAGCCTCATTCCATGAAGGTGGAAGCATTCCAGAATTAAGGATATCATTGCAAAGCAAAGTTAAATGATTAGATAAAATATTTTTATAGGCTTTATAAAGTTCCCCAGGGAGGCCATCATTTCCTGGAGTTTTAAAGTTTTTTAGGTTTGCAATAATCTGTTCTACTTCACTTTTATCTATGGGAGCATCTAAAAACTCTTTGTGTTCTTGGGACAAGGTTGGTAATTTGAGTTTTTCAAGAAGATAAGTTCTAATTGAATCTAGCGATGGAGAAGTGGTCTTATATAGATCATTATAGAATTCCCAAAAAATATTAAGAATCTTACCTGGTTCTGCACAGAGGACACCTGTTGAATCTCTCAACAGTGATATTGGCGCTTTAATAGATTTGGGTTTTAATCTGCGTGTTAAAAGTTCGAAATATTTAGGGGACTTCACCAATTTTTTTTGCTGGAAATAAATGATGTTTTGTTTAATTTTGGAGATTTCTAAATTGTCAAGATTTTATCTTTCTATTAAAAATTTTTGATAGGCTTTTTTACTAGTTTTTATGTAGAGCTTCTAACTCCTTAATTTTAGAAATTAGTTCAGCTCTTAGGAGATCTTTTTGTTTTTTAAAAAAAGCAGTTAAAGATATGAAATGACCTCTGAGGACCGCCTTTAGTGCATCCCAAATAAAAGCGTTCGAGGAACCACACATAGAGTTTTCATTAAAGTAATGATGGATTATTGTTTCGATTTTTTCTCTAATAGAGTCATTTAAGAGTAAAGCAGGATTCAATCTCCAGTGATAGGAGGTTTGATGGGTGGTAGGTGTCCAATAAATTTTTCCTTCCACCCATGCATGGTCAGAATATAATTTGGGCCCTATTGATGCTTCTGACTTTTTTGTACTTAATGCTGTAGAAATTAAAATATAATCAATCCTCGTGTGAACTTGATGTCTCCCTGAAAAGAAAGTATAATCTTTGGCCGTTGGGTTACACATTCTCCATAAATCAATTAATCCAAATTCTGATAATATATTAGCTAATTGGGTTTGTGGGTCATTTTTCTTCCTTGAAGATAGTGGAGACGATCTATCCCAGTATGGATCAATAATATAATTTAAGTCTGCTCCTATTATAATTTGTCCTTTTGCAAATGAACTTAATTGTTGTAATGTATCTTGAATAAAAATCACTTGATTCTCATTAGGTGCGTATAATGTAGCTATTGTTAGTAATTTATTATTTAATTCACCTGAAACAAAAATATACCTGCCCTTTGGATCTTTTTGGATTTCTTTAAGGGTAAATGAGAATTTGTGTGAAATCAAAATTGCAGTCCCCCTAGCCTTTGATGTTCCGGCAGCGTGAAATTGATATGGAAATTTAGTCGTATTAAATATTTTCTGTGAGTCAGTTTTTAAATGAGTCTCCTGAATGCACACAATATCTGGGTGAGCCTTAATTAAAGCATTTTGAAGACGCCTTCTTTTAACCACATGGTTCATACCTCTGACGTTACAAGAAAAAATATGTAGATCATTTGCCATCAGGAAAACACGAAAGTAAATGATACCATAGCGTCGTCCATTGAAAATGAGTTGAGATTAAGTGAGTATCATATAAGGAATAGGGAACAGGCACCTGCTGAGTTATCCAAAATAAAAGAATAAACATTGTCATTTCATTCTGTACTAAGAAAATTACAAGAGACTTAATCCAGTCCCAGATAAAAAAGTATTTAAAAGCATAAAGATCCTGCAGAGTATTGGCTAATGGTTTTAAAAGAAAATAGACTTGCAAAAACAAGTCAATTTGTAATACCATCCAATATTTAGTTACATCATCAGATATATTAAAGGATAGAACTTCTATTATGTATATGGTGCATAAATTGAGGACCCACCATTTAAAAAAATGTATTTTAACCTTTTTGAAAATAAACCATATAAACCTCAATTTTGTGAATCTTAAGATTTTTAACAAGTAAGAGGTAGTAAACATTATAACCCAGCAACTGTAAGAGCAATTCAATGTTAGGTAAAAAACTAGCCATAGTGAATAAACTGTTTGAGATATAAAAAATACAAGTCTAATATAAGACATAGAAATCCCTGTTATTGAGAATAAAGCAGTATTAAAAAACAAACAAAAAAAACAATAAGGAGACCTGTCTTAAAGACAAGAGAGGACCAACTGCCTCTACTAAGGTCTACTTGCCAGTTAGGTATTAACTTCATACCTTCCAACATCAACAACAAAAAAAATAACCATAGAATACATTTCAAAAGGAGCAACATATTGCCCACCCTCCCATTCAGTAGCACCCAGGCAAAATAGAGATAAAGATGAGCAAGTATAATGAATAAATCACCACAGTTTTAACAACAAGAGAGAGTAAAAATAAGGCACCACAAATTCACAGAATCAGAGAAGTTAGTCAAGTAGATTGGTAACGGATTGGGATCTTAGACCACTTGATTGGAGACAATTGAAGATCCAGCTTTCTCTTCATAGATTTCTTTCCTCCAGGCTCTGATGTCGATTCTAACTTCAGTTGTTGCAGCAAGTAGTGACCACTTTCCAAATCATGTGCAGTGAGGATATTTCCTTGAAAATGCACTTGAAGCGATCCAGATGGGAGCCATTTATATCGGAGATCAGCTTCTCTTAAAGCGGCAGTGACTGGTTTCAAAATAGCTCTAATTTGCAGATTTTCTCTAGGCAAATCTGGGAAAACTTGAATCTTGTAGTTCTTAAAGGGAAGGAAGCCTTCTTTACGTGCAAGCTGCAAAATTGTTTTTACAGTTCTGGCATCTTGGAACTCAGCTATTATGTCTCTAGAATTTCTTTTTGAAGGGGTGGCTGCAGACCCGATTCTATAGGCACGCAATATCAAGGGTGCAATTTTATCTTCAGGACTCAGTAATTCTGTAAGCCAGTGTGTCATAAAGGTAAGGAGTTCCATATTTCCTTCTTCTTTTTCTTCCATTCCTCGAAATTTAAGTGAATTCTGCTTCAATTTAGTTTCCAGTGCTAGGAGTTTTTCTGTTGCCCACTCGTCTTTTTTTTGCAGAAACTGCACTTCATTTTGTAGCGTGACTCCTAGCTCCATAGCCATATTAACTGTATTAGCAACTTGCTTTAAGAAGTTGGTGATTTTGTCTAACTGTTCTCCCAAGGGTAAAATTTTTTCATCAATGTATGACATGAGATCTGTTTTTTAAGCGGAGAGAAGGTCAACTAACCTGCCTTCTTGAAGATACATTTCTGTGTCCTCCGGCTCTGTTGTTGTGGCCGCCATTTTGAGGTTCATAGGTGGTAAGGCCGCGACTTGCGCAGCTGTTCCGTTCTTGTGTAAAAAGGGTCGGAGATCTGGCGTTTTTGTTTTTTTAGGCAATTTTTTGTTTCCAGAGTGATTGTTCATCTCTACAAGGCTGAGAATGATGATTTTGAGGTGGTGATCGCAGTTTGCCTGGGTGATAGGAGTGGAGAGCTAGCAACCTACGTCCACCATGTTAGGCAGCCGATGCCACGCCCCCTTAGGCCCCCAGTTGACTTGATGCCACCTGACTTGCATGACTCAACTAGGCCTGGCTGACTGCTACTCTTCAATAGCAGCCACACTGTGAAAGTCAGTGTGGCGTCGCAGTTAGAGCTTCAGAACAGGGTCTAGGAAACCCAGGTTCGAATTCCCATATTTCTATAGAAGCTCAGTGGGTGGTTTTGGACTAGTCACATACTTTCAGCCTATCCTACCTCACAGGGTTATTATGTAGATAAAAAGGAGGAGAGGTGAATATCATAACATGCTTTGGTCCCCACTGTCGAGAAAGTTGGGGTATAAATGAATACATCCTTATTCTAATTCCAGACTTTTTTTTTTCTGTGCGGATACCTATTCCCACCAACAGGGGCCTCACTCTCCCCCAACAGCTTTTCCTACATAGTCAGTAGACTTCCTGGGTTTGTAGAAAAATCCAAACAGTGAGGAAATCCCTTCAGGGACGGTTGAATCCCCCCCCCAAAAGCCTTTTGAAATGGCCTCTGCAGGGACCTGACTCCAGGCATCAACGGTGAGAGATTAGAACATTGGGGGGGGGAGGCTTCTGACTGGCTCTGTCAGTCAAAGGGTGGGGGGAAGGGCCCTTTCTTTCCAGGCCTCTTTCGGCCTTGGAGGGAGGGAGGGAGGGAGCCTTGGGGCCAGGCTGGGGGATTCCTAGAGGTTTTGGGGTGGAGTGCAAGGAGGGCAGGATTTGGGGAAGGGAGGGGCCTCAGCTGGGTATCATGCCACAGAATCCACCCTCCAAAGCAGCCATTTTCTCCAGGGAGACAGATCTCTGTTGTTCACAGATCTCTGGAGTTCACTCTCCAGGCCCCACTTGGAGGTTGCCAACCCTAGGCCTGGCAGCAGTATAGGGTTGCCAGGTCCCCCCACGGGCACTGGCAGGGGATGGGGTAGTGGGGTTGCCAGCTCCAGGTCTGGAAACTCCTGGAGATTTGGGGATGGAGTCTGGGGAGGACAGGGACCTCAGTGGGGTACAATGCCCTAGAGTCCACCCTCCAAAGCATCAATTTTCTTCAGGGGAAGTTATCTCAGTAGTCTGGAGCTGAGCAGTAATTCCAGGGAATCCCCAGATCCCACCTGGAGGCTGGCATCCCTAGGCAGCACCCTCTGGGTGACTTGATACCACCTAATTTGCATGACTCAACTTGGCCTGTCTGCTTGCTGCTGCTCAGCAGCCACCCTATGAAAGCCAGCAGTGATGCAGCAGTTAGAGCCTCAGAATAGGTCTGCAAGACCCAGGTTCAGATCCCCATATTGCGGTGGAAGCTGACTGGGTGATTTTGGACCAGTCACATACTTTCAGCCTAACCAACCTCACAGGGTTGTTGTGCAGATAAAAAGGAGGTGAGAATAATGTAAGCTGCTTTGGTCCCCACTGTGGAGAAAGACTATAATTTTCCTTGGTAGAAGCTGTGGGGGAGGGGGGTGGAGACAAAAAGCTGAAGCAGATAAAGGCAGATAAAGGTTAAGTTGGCTGTTGGGTGGGAAGGAAATAGGGTTGCCAACTCTGGATTGGGAAACTCCTGAACATTTAAGGGGTGGATCCTGGGGATGGTGGGGTTTGAGGAGGGGAGGAACTTCAGACCAGTATAATGCCATAGACTCCACCCTCCACCAGCCGTTTCCTCCATGAGAACTACCATTGCCAGCCTCTGGGTGAGGGCTGGAGATCACCCAGAATTACAACTGTTGTCCGGGTGACAGAGATCAGTTCCCCTGGATAAAATGGCTGCTTTGGAGGGTTGAGTCTATGGCTCCACCCCCAGAAGGGAGAAAGAGTGTGAGATAGGTAAGGGTAGAGGGGAGGAAGCAAAGGTGTGAGGAATGGGATGACCGTCCCGCAAGTTTCTTGCGGGTCTCCACTTGTCTATATATATAAAAGAAAGTCCCCTCACCGTAAAATCAATGCCCAGGCCAAACTGCTGAACCTAGAAACACCAAATTTGGGGAGAACGCTCCTACCATGGCATAGCTGCTCGCTAAGAAGGGATTTTTAGAAATTCGACCCCTAAGTGGGTCAAAAGGGGTAAATATGCTCCCCCATTGATTCCTATGCAGCTACCAGGCAGCTGCCTCCCTACACCCCCTACTCTCTGATTGGCCAGCTGCAGAGCTCAGTGTTCTGAGGTTAAAAAAAAAAGAGAGAGAAAGAGAGGGGACTGCAGAGAGCTAAAATCAGGAGTGGCCAGCAACCACCTGTGAGGTGAAGCAAAGCTGCTGCACCAGCCTCTCTGATGGCTTCCAACACACTCCCCCCACCTCCTACACTTAACAGGCAGTTGTCTGTCAGGTGCAGCCCCACCTCCACAGTGGCTTCTCCCCCTTCCCCTCCTACCCAGGACAGGCAGCTGCCTGTCCGGTGTAGGAGAGGAGGTGGGATGGCTTCCAACGCACTCCCCCCCACATCCTACATCTAACAGGCAGTTGTATGTTAGATGCAGCCCTACCTCCACAGTGCCTTCTAATACTCCTTTCCCCTCCCCTTCCTACACTGAACAGGCAGCTGCCTGTCAGGTGTAGGAGAGGAGGTGGGATGGCTTCCAACACACTCCCCCCACATCCTACACCTAACAGGTGGTTGTCTGTCAGGTATAGCCCCACTTCCGCAGTGGCTTCTAATACTCCTCCCCCTCCCCATCCTTTCAGGTGTAGGAGAGGAGGTGGGATGCTTACAGCCACCAGGGAGGTTTGCTTAGCAGGACTGCCTTAGCACTGCTGCTGGCCCAGCCTCCCTGATGCCTTTAAATACAATCCCCCCCAACACCAGACAGGCTGGTGTCTGTCAGATGTAGGAGCAGGGCCAGGGTATGAATGTTTATGGGGAGATAGTAAAGGACATTTCTAGGAGCTGTTTTGATGCATGCCTCCCTCATCAACCTGAAGATATGTCCACCACATCACCACTCCCTCACACCAACTCCCCCTCACACCTCTCACCTCTTACTGCCCCCAAAAGCTCCTTGCAAACGTCGAACCAGATACACGAACACTACAAGGAGGAGGCAAGTTAGGAATGTGGCAAAGACATTTGCACATATTACTTCTGCAATGCACTGAGCTGCACAGGCCAAGTACCAGCAAGATCACCCTGAGGTGCTCAGAACAACACTGTCCCCATATGAGCAAAACAATCCAGGAACACAAGTAGAGAGGCCATCATTTTCACGGAAGGTAGCAGGAGCTGACTTATCAGACAACTGCTTCTTAAATGGACAGTTCTAGGTGGCCTGCTCCAGAGTGAGCTCACCAAGCAGCCTGGTGATCCTAGCACCTGAGGGCAAAACCACCAATGTGGTCTGGAGAGAGGTCCTTCAGTAGAGAAAAAAAAAAGTACATATGTCTCACTTTATTTCTTACCCTACAATCTTCTCCATTAGAATTCTTACAACAAATGTCACATTTCAAATTTCATGTCATCAGTATTATAACTGGATTTACGAACTTAAATACCATAGTGAAGCACTGGTATCAGGCTAGTAATAAATATAATTGAAGATGGGAGGCAGAAAAAAGGTAGACTGGTGAATGTCTGAGAAGGAGAGAAGGCGACAGGGAAATGGAAGAGGACATGGGGGTTGCTCACAGGAGGGAAAAAGAAAATAGTGTGGGAAGGGGGGTACAGGGGAAAGTGACTCCACAAGTCCTTGAGGGTTCCTGCCATGCAAGAGAGCTTGGCCCAGTGGCCAGCACCACACAACTGGATCACAGTTTTCTTAGGTGAAGGCTGCCATTGGGGGGAAGCATAAGACAGAGGGGC
This sequence comes from Gekko gecko, assembly GCA_029375565.1. Classification (NCBI taxonomy): domain Eukaryota; kingdom Metazoa; phylum Chordata; class Lepidosauria; order Squamata; family Gekkonidae; genus Gekko; species Gekko gecko. The sequence continues at coordinate 146,225,923 of JAPDNY010000003.1, read as the reverse complement.
ACATAAAGGTAGGTTGGCTGTTGGATGGGAGGGAGATAGTGTTGCCAAGCAGTCGCTTCAAATGGCATTAACTCTTAAATATGACTGCCTTGCTGAACTGTAAAGGAAGTGCGTCAGGGCAATGGGCAATGCTGTAGCCCAAAGACAGTGCCTTTATACTGGACACAAGGGATGTGCTTTAACCAAAGGAAGCCTTGTGCCTACGTAACATTCCAAACCAGACATGGACTCCTAGACTACAAGAAGCCTCTTGCTCCTGCATCTCCAGCAGCAGAATGCAGACCAGCAGCTCTGACCCTCATACACACAGAAACAGCAGCAGATCACAGAAGGAAGCCTTGCTCTGCAAAAAGGACAAGAAGTTCCTGCACAGACGCCATGAATAACTCCCTCCTCCATCACACAAGCATTCCCCCCACCTACCATCATGTATGAACACCACCAGGTGAAACACACATTCCTCTCCAGGCTAAAACAAAAGGGTGTGCCTGATTATGACAGTTAACTAGCCATCAAGTCTTCCTGCCACCCCTCAAGATACAGCAGTCAAGCATCCGATTGTTAATTCAAAACTCTGGTCATGCACCCTGAATAGTTCTCTTCATTTCCTCCTTTGTCTTTCCCATTCCTAAGAGGGGTCACTCCTAACCAAGCATCTCCTGCAATTGCCCAACCATTAATCCCTTTTCTGCCCTATTCAATAGTTTAATAATTTTTAGTTAATATTTCCTGGGGACCATGTGACAACAGGTAACTGCCTCAGGTCACAATTCAGGTATAAAAAGAGAGCATTACTCTCTCTCTCTTGTTTTTACCTTCCTAACCCCACCATATCTTGCTGTTTCTATTCTTTGCACTGTTAGGGACTTCTCACATGTGTTGCTGGCCAACTCACGACTCCTTTCTATATTTTTACCCCTTTCTTGCTGCAGAGTCAGCTCATCTTGCTGGACAAGTAAGGTATCACCCCACCAATGATACTTCCTGCTAATGCAAACATCTCCGTACTTTTCTATATGGATTCTTAGATCTGTGCTGCTTGTGTGTATATGCTTGATTTTATATTTGTATGTGTGAGAATCCTTTAGTAAAGAAGTCACTGCTTTAGTAATCTAGCCTCAGCATCTATTCCTGGGACTGGGAATTCAAACTCTGATATACATGGGTTATGATCCTATAATTAATGCCTATTGCTGTTTAATAATTCCTCACGTTTATTAATAAAACAAGGCAATTTGGCTAACAATAGGGTTGCTGACTCCCTAGGTTACAAAATTCCTAGAGATTTGGGGGGTGGGGTTTGAGGAGGGAAAGGACCTCAGTGGAGTTGAATATGATAGACTCCGCCCACCAAAAGCAACCAATTCCCCTATGGAAACTAGGGTTGCCAACCTCCAGGTGGGGGCTGGGGTTATCCCAGAAATACAATTCCTCCCCTAGATAAAATGGCTTCTCTGGAGAATAGACTGTATGGCATTATATCCTGCTGAGGTCACTTCCCTCCACAAACCTCATCCTTCCCAGGCTCTACCCTCAAATCTCCAAGAATTTCCTAACCTGGAGCTGGTAATCCTAGAGGGGGAACTAATCTCTGGAGTTGAGGATCTGTTGGGATTCCAAGATATTTCCAGGCCCTACCTAGAGGTTGGCAACCCTATAAGGAGAAAAGAAAACAGGAAAAGAGAAAAGGCTAGGGGTTTCAGGAAAAGGAAAGAGGAAATAGTGGAGGGGATAAGATGCCTCCTGCAAGTATTTACGGGTTCCTACTTGTGATACTTAATTGTGAAATGTTACTTTTCTATGAAATTCCAAGCACTACTATATGGATGCATCTACCAATTTTCCCATGAATTTTCCCTTACCTATACATAACCATTAAGCATTAGCAAAGGGGAAAGAAGGCCACACCTGGATGTGCTTCCACCCCGGCTTGTGCAGAAAGATCACCATACACCTCTCATTTGGGCCATTGAGCCAGCATGTACCATCTCCCTCCTGCACTGGCACTGATTGCCACTATCCATTGCCTCTGTGATCTTTCTGTACAAGCCATCCACATTGGACCCTACCACCCATGCAAACTGAATACCTTATCAAACACCAGCAACGACATGGGGCGTCTGTAACCTAAAGACTTTCCCCTTCCCCCTTTCAAGAACATACCTATTTCTACCTTGGATCACTACCTCAGCCCCCTCCTGGTATCAGCTGCATGCTGGATGTCTGAGGTTAGGAATGAGAAGGGACTGGAACTCTGCCAAGTTCTAGTGAAGCAGGGACTTAGCTGTAACACTGAAAACGTTAGATGAACAGTGTTGCCATACTTACCATTCTAGTAAGGCTCCTGTGCTTTTCCAAGTTGAACTGACAGACCACAGAGTCAAAAGTAGAGCTGTCAAAGAAAAGACGGACTTCTTCCAAGTCCAAAAGGGAACACGTCAAGGCTGCCCGTTATCCCCGTTGTTGTTTATTTGGATATTGGAAATATTATTGAGACAGTGATAAGAAAAGATAACAGTATTGAAGGACTTACAGTGAAAGGTTTTGCCTATAAATACAGGGCATTTGCAGATGATGTAATGTTTATGATTCAAGACCCAATCGAGAAAATACCACAACTGATGGAAAAAATTGAAGAATTTGGTTCAGTTGCGGGATTTTATGTTAATAAAAGTAAAACCAAAGTGATGTGCAAAAATATGACGAAACAAAGACAAACAGAACTTCAAGAGAAAATTCAATGTGAAGTAGTTACAAAGACTAAATATCTTGGAATTGAATTAACCATGAAAACTATTGACTTGTTTAAAAACAATTATGAAAAGGTGTGGCACAAGATTCAGCAAGATATGAAGAAATGGGACACTTTGAATTTATCATTGATGGGAAGAATCGCGACTGTAAAAATGAATATTTTACCGCGTTTGATGTTTCTATTTCAGACTATTCCAATACTAAAACAAAGGAAAGTATTGGATTCGTGGCAGAAAGAATTATCCAAATTCGTATTATGGGCAGGAAGAAAGCCAAGGATTAAAATGAAAATTTTATGTGACGCAAGAGAGAGAGGAGGCTTACAACTACCAAATCTAAGACTGTATTATGATGCCGTCTGTTTAACATGGTTGGAACAGTGGATTAATCTGGAGAATAAGAAGCTATTGGCCCTGGAAGGGCATGATAACAAATTCGGATGGCATGCATATTTATGGTATGGAAAAGTAAAAATGGATACATTTTTTAAACACCACTTTGTAAGACAATCACTGTTCGAGACATGGATGAGATATAGAAAATTCTTCTCAGAAGAAAGACCACTTTGGATTGTACCAGCTGAAGTGATCAATCCATATTCAAGAAATCAAGGGCTAGACTGGCTACCTTATAAAAATCTTTTAAAATCTGAAGGGAAAAATTTTGTGTTAAAAGATAGATTTGATGTTGAATTTGAATACGATTGGTTGAAGTATAGACAGATTTATGATTTATTTAAGACCGATAAAAGAGAACATGGTTTTAGAGAAAGAAGAATATTGAAATTGAAACTGTATGGCTTGAGAAAGATAAAAAAATGATTTCTAAACTGTACAAGGTGCTATTGAAATGGTATACTGAGGATGAAGTTGTAAAAGAGCAAATGATAAAATGGGCTGTAAATGTTAATAATGAGATATTAATGACATCTTGGGAATACTTGTGGAAAAAGTCAATGAAAATTTCAACTTGTGTAAATGTTAAAGAGAATTGTTATAAAATGATGTACAGATGGTATATGACGCCTAAAAAAATTGCTATTATAAATGAAAGTATGTCTAACAAATGTTGGAAATGTAAGAAACATGAAGGGTCTTTTTACCATATGTGGTGGACATGTGATAAAGCAGTAAAGTATTGGACAGAGATCCACAATGAGATACAAAAAATTTTGAATTGTACTTTTAAGAAAGACCCACAGATGTTATTGTTAGGTCTTAAAATGGAAGAAATAAATGTAGCCAAGAGAACACTATTATGGTACTTGACTACAGCAGCAAGACTGACTTTTGCTCAATGTTGGAAACAAGATAAAGTACCTGAAACATGGGAATGGATTAAAAAGACGTTGTTTTTGGCAGAAATGGACAAACTAACAAGAAAGTTAAACAACGAAGAAGATGAAACTTTTTTTGAAGACTGGAAAGACTTTCAAAAATACTTGTTGAAAAATTGGGACATTAAACGTGGTTTGATTTGCTTTGATAGTTATTAAGAGGAAAATGAAATAGAATCAGATTTTTGAATTGTTACCGTTTGTAAGAGAAAATAAGTTTAGAAGTAACTGTAACAGAACAAGAGAGATATTAATGGGGTTGGAGCAGTGCGGAAGCCTTGTTTGGGGGGGAGAAGGGAAATTAGAAAAATGGATATGTAGGTTGGTTGAAAATGTATGAACATGTGATATATCCAATAATAAACTGTATTTACTAAAAAAAAAAAAGTAGAGCTGTCTCTTCCATTTATTCTATTTCCAGGTTTTAACCATTGTCTTTGAAATAGTTCAGGTAACATGTGTGTTAATCATTGAATCTTCTTCCAAGAAAAACTTGCATTAAAGGGGGAAAGTAGCAAATATAAGAGAAAGTACAGCAATATATATTATAGTGATCTGGGTTTAAGGAATAAAAATAATTACAGCTGGTAGAGTTTCAGGCCATATTCACAACATTTACACAATAATTAATCTGGAGCAACTACAGACCTCTTAAGCTATGACAACCTCGCCCACTTCCCTCCCTCAGGGGCAAGATTTCCCCTCTGTTTTTCTCTCCCTTTCTGATTGAGCAGCCTTATTTATTTTCTTCTTTTTTGAAGAACTACGGCAGTCCCACCCTGTCACAGTATGAAATTTTGCTGCTGGTTCAGCCCAGGAACCTGAGGGAAGGGTCAAGAGCAATGTTCTCTTTATGCTGGGCCAGCCTGCAGTGGCACACAAATTTCCAGCCTCCAGTACACAGATTTGCAGCTGAGCACAAAGCCAGGAAACTCACCCCCACCCCACCCATCTCTCTCAAGGGAAAGGAGGGAAAGGACCTCAGTGGAGTTTAATATTATAGACTCCACCCTCCAAAAGCAACCAATTCCCACATGGATCATCATCAATGGATGTCTCCTCCCCTGGGGAGGGAAGAAGGAGGAGGAGGAGGAGGAGATTGGATTTATACCATGTCCTTCTCTGCCTGAAGGAGTCTCAGAGCAGCTTACAATCTCCTTTTCCTTCCCCTCCCCCCAACAGATACCCTGTGAGGTAGGTGGGGCTGAGAGAACTCTTTCAGGGACTGCTCTTGAGAAAACAGCTCTCAGAGAACTTGTGACTGACCCAAGATCACACCAGCAGCTGCATTTGGAGCCATTTCAGGGCTTAGAAGTGGGGGGAAGCAAAAGGGAGCCCTGAAATGGCTGCATGCCCTTTAAAACCGTGGCTGCTGGTTTTAAAGGGAGGAAGCCATTTCAGCCCTTCTTTTGGTGTCCCCCCCCCGTTTGGAAGGGGGAGCCAAACTGAGCACTGTAATGGCTGTCCTCCAGTAGAGGGTGCCTTCCTTTCTTCCTTTCTTCCTTTCTTTCCTTTTTCTTCTTCTTCTCATCCCTTCCTCTTTGCCCATCTTCCTTCCTTCCTTCCTTCCTTCCTTCCTTCCTTCCTTCCTTCCTTCCTTCCTTCCTTCCTTCCTTCCTTCCTTCCTTCCTTCCTTCCCTCCCTCCCTCCCTCCCTCCCTCCCTCCCTTTCTTTTTCCATTTCTTTCCCCCCACAAGAATAACACACAGTCCCAAGACAGTCTGGTATGGAAAAATATATACAGACATGTGCTAGATGCCCACAGAACAATACAACAATGAATGAGACTAGATTAAAGCCATAACATCATTCAGTGTCTGGTAATAAAGAACAACATATTCCTTCATAGATAAAATACAAAGGTCGATAAAAATTCACATAGCAGTCTGCTCCAATCTCTCTCAGTCTATATCCTCTAAAAGACTTGTATCCTTATCCAAATTCAAAAAGCAGTCTGCTTCAAACTCAATCAATCTGTGTCTCTCTTTCAGTCAACACTTTTTCCAGATATTTAAGTATTTCAGAACTCTGGTCTTTCCACAGGAACAGATCTATAAACAAAGAATTCCAGTGATATTCCAGTGATATTACATTATATTATACTGGCTTTTCAGTCTCTATAAAACAAGATGAGTACAGAAACAAATAAGTAAATCCATCTTATCTTATATAGGAATCTTACATTCAATCTTACATTCAAATTGGACTAGATGGTCTGTATGGCCCCTTCCAACTCTATGATTCTGTGGCTGAGTTCAGACTGGCAGTTTGCAGCGGGAGCCAGCCATGGCAAAAAAAAGCCCCAAAATAAACTGTTCTGGGTTTTCCTGGTCACATGGGGCTGACAGATGTGGGAGCATACCAGGAGGAGGCACGTGGGAGCATTCTGACTGCTGGCCCGGAGGCGTGGCTGTAAACAGCTATTTCCTCTATGTGACTATGGGCGCATGGGCGCATATGCGCTCATGTGCATAAACACATCCAGCCAATTTGGGGTCGACCCCATTGCGCTGGCACTACATTGGGTGGTAGAGCAGAGCACAGCTGCCTTATGCACGGAAACTCCCGGCGCAAACTATAGAAACGGGTTGTTCCTGGTTTTTCAGCTTTGCATTCACACTTCCGGGAAGTGGAATAACATGGGATAAAGGTGCTCTCCGGGATTTGCTACCACTTTTGTCAGGTATCTTTTTAATGTGGGAGAAGAAGAGAAGAGATTGGATTTATACCCCACCTTTCACTTGAAGTCTCAGAGTGGCTTACAAACTCCTTTCCCTTCCCCTCCCCACAACAGACACCCTGTTAGGTAGGTGGGGCTGAGAGAACTCTAACACAAACTGCTCTTTCAGGAACAGCTGTGCCAGAGCTTGTGACTGACCCAAAGTCACATCAGCAGGTGCAAGTGGAGGAGTGGGGAATCAAACCTAGTTCTCCCAGATTGGAGTCTGCACACTTAACCACTACACCAAACTGGAGCGAAGTGGAACAGCACGGGTTGCTTACAAGTGGGGAACACTGGGCAGATGTGCCTGTGTGAACACCCCCTTTAATCCACTTGAGAAACACGGCTGAAAAGTGGCTATAGTGGGGCAAATTGCCAGTCTGAACTCAGTCTATGATTCTATAAGTTGACACTTTCATTGATTCTGAAAATACATTAAGAACATAAGAACATAAGAGAAGCCAATGTTAAATCAGGCCAATGGCCCATCTAGTCCAACACTTTGTCACACAGCAGCCAAAATATACCAGGTGCCATCAGGAGGTCCAGCAGTGGGGCCAGGACACTAGAAGCCCTCCCACTGCTGCCCCCTCCAGCACCAAGAATAGAGTGCATCACTTGCCCCAGACTGAGAGTTCCCATCTATACCCTGTGGCTAATGGCCACTGATGGACTTCTGCTCCATATGTTTATCTAATTCCCTCTTGAAACTGTCCATGCTTGTAGCTGCCACCACCTCCTGTGGCAGTGAATTCCATATGTTAATCACTCTTTGGGTGAAGAAGTATTTCCTTTCATCTGTTCTAACCCGACTGCTCAGCAATTTCATGGAGTGCCCACGAGTTCTTGTATTGTGAGAAAGGGAGAAAAGTACTTCTTTCTCAACCTGCTCAATCCCATTCATAATCTTATAAACCTCGATCATGTCACCCCTCAGCTGTCATTTCTCCAAGCTAAAGAGCCCCAATTGTTTTAACCTTTCTTCATAGGGAAGGTGTTCCAACCCTCCTATCATTCTAGTTGCCCTTCTCTGCACTTTTTCCAATGCTATAATATCCTTTTTGAGGTGTGGTGACCAGAACTGTACACATTATTCCAAATGAGGTCGCACCAATGATTTATACAGGGGCATGATGATATTGGCTGATTTGTTTTCAATTCCCTTCCTGATAATCCCCAGCATAGTGTTGGCCTTCTTTATTGCAGCTACACACTGTCTAGACATTTTCATTGAGTTATCCACTACGACTCCAAGATCTCTCTCTTGGTCTGTCTCTTCCAGTTCAGACCCCATTAATGTGTATTTATATTTAGGATTTTTGGCTCCAATGTGCATCACTTTGCACTTGGCCACATTGAATCCCATTTGCCATGTTGACGCCCACTCACCCATCCTCGGCAGATCCCTTTGGAGTGCCTCACAATCCTCCCTGGTTTTCACCACCCTGAACAACTTTGTGTCATCTGCAAATTTAGCCACTTCACTGCTTACTCCCAATTCCAAATCATTAATAAACAAGTTAAAAAGCATCGGACCAAGTACTGATCCCTGTGGTACCCCACTGCTTACCACCCTCCACTGAGAAAGTTTCCCATTTATACTCACTCTCTGTTTCCTATTTATAAGCCAGTTTTTGATCCATAAGAGGACTTGTCCTTTTATCCCATGACTATTGAGCTTACTTAGGAGCCTTTGATGAGGAACTGTATCAAAAGCTTTCTGGAAGTCAAGGTAAATAATATCTATTGGGTCCCCCTTGACCACATGTTTGTTCACTCCCTCAAAAAACACTAACAGGTTAGTGAGACAAGATCTTCCCTTACAGAATCCATGCTGAGTCTGCCTCCATAGTTTTTGTTCATCAATGTGCCTACTAATTCTTTCCTTAATAATAGTTTCCACCAACTTACCCGGTATCGATGTCAGACTGACTGGCCTGTAATTTCCTGGATCTCCCCTGGAGCCCTTTTTAAAGATGGGAGTGACATTAGCTACCTTCCAGTCCTCAGGAATGGAGGCAGATTTTAAAGAAAGATTACATATTTTTGTCAGGAGATCCACAAGTTCACCTTTGAGTTCTTTCAGAACTTTCGGATGAATGCCATCCGGGCCTGGTGATTTATTAATTTTTAAATTGTCCATCAGTCGGAGGACTTCCTCTCTTGTCACTGCAATCTGATTCAGGTCTTTCAAACCCCTTCCCCTCCTAAACAATAGTCACTATAACATTAATTGTTGGACCAACACCTATTTAAGATTTCTCCTGTAATATACTTACTACTTTTCTGTTAGTCTATTTGTGCAAGGTCTTCTCCCTTATTTCCAAGCATGCTGATTCTGCTGCCAAAGTAAAATGGACCCACACTATGCCTCACTACCCCCATTCTTCCAGGAATGTAAATATTGTCTTGATTAATTGCAGCTGTGTTTCTGAAGCATGTATTTAAAGCAAGAGGTGTCCTTTATTCTCTTATTTTTTTAAAAAAATATACTATCTGGCAATTTTACAGGAAACTTGATAAAAAATTCACACACAAAATAAGAGATATCTAATTCCAAATTCAATCCTCTTGGTTGCAAAGTTTCAATAGAGTATATATAAAAAGCTTCTCATCTTAGGAGCATTTTTTGAATTCCATTCCTTCCTCTGTCTTCAATAGTTTCTACTACAGTATACTTAAAATCATCAAGATCCCGCTTTAACTTAAATTACTGAAATGGCACTTGAGGCTTTTTAAAGTTCAAAAATAACAAAATATTTTATTCAATGTAGAAGGGAAAGGTCAGGTAAAATCAGAGGTAAAAAATCTGAGGTAAAAAATCTGAGGTAAATTAACATAAGTACAGACTACAGTATATATGTTTCAAGCAATTGAGAGTTTCTTATGCTTCTAATAGTGACTTAGAATCTTTAAGATGAGAAGCTTTTGTTTCAGTTTTCTTTTGTTTCCTAAACACTCTGGTATACTTTCTTGAGCATATTTGGCTCTTTTGGTTTCAAAAGGCAAGAATACTCTGTCCAGTACCCAGATTCCTTCACTGAACCAGTACACTTCTTGAGGTTTTGTCCCCTGACTCTTCAGGATTTAAGTGGCAGTTTCTAAACACACCAGAACAGGGATCTCTCCACTTTTCAGAGCTATGTTCCTGTTTTAAATGGGTTGGGAAATTCTTCTCTCATTAGAAGATCTATCCCCTTTTCTGCCCTGAATGGGAGCCTTCACCTAACTACCCACTCTCCTGCCAACCTTCTCAATACTCTGTATGTGTTAAACTGCTCTCAATCAGAGCTAAGCACAAACCCTATTAGCACTAATCCCTTCTCTGTCAGGACTAGACTCAAACTTGGCAGTACTAGACTCTTCTCAATCAGGGCTGAATTCAGACTGCATTCAGCATTCAGCTCTCAAGTCTTTCTCTGCTCAACTGATGCTAACCAATCAGATCTCTTGGAGCAGCCTGTCACTCAAGGCTCTCTGGCTCTTTGATGAATTAATCCTTCACAGTCCATTACCTGTTTGTACAGCACTTATAAGATTTTAGAGTGCAGTCTGTCTCACCCATATAATAGGTAAATGAATTCCCATGTTACCTGTAAGTATTAACTGAAAGAGCAGGAAAAATGTGCCCTACAGATATTGTTAACTAAGGTCCTTTCTGCATTTGCCTACCACTCTGGATTTTCTCAGTGTTTGAGTCAATGTAATTTAAGTCCATGGCAAAACAGCATGCAAAAAAACCTGGGGCAACAGCGGGCCAACCACTGAAAGGAGGTAACATAATGCAAAACAGGGGAAAAAATGGAATAAAAAGAAAGTTGAATTCAATTTCAGTGCAGAATTGCTTGAGGGCCCCACAGGGACCATGAATTAAAAGGAGGGTGCAGAAAGGGAATAAGACAGACTAAATGCTAAGCATATCGGTGATAGGCTAGGTCTATGGGCAGCCAAACCCAAGGCTAAACCTGTCATTTACTACATCTGGTAGCAGTGCTTTGAGCTGACATATAGCAAGAAGAAAATACAGCATAGTTCACTAATCATTTGCTTTACATCAGGCCTGGCCAGAGGTTTCAGATTGCTTGGCAACTATGGGAGCTGCTGTTGCAACTTCTTTGGCCCTCTGTTCCTGACACTGACTCTGAGGCTCAAGCATGCACAGAAACACATTGGCTAGTACCTGGTCTTTCGGCAATGGCTGATTTCCCACAAGAGCTGCTCTGCACTCGCTCTTCCCTTTTGCCCTGATGGTACGTGTCAATGTCACACTAAGTGCTGCATGGCCACATTTTGCCCCACAGCTTCACGTGATTTCCCCCGTGTCTACTCAATCCTCAGAAAACAGGATTGAGTGGAGGCCGGGAAAATCACACAAAGCTGCAGGGCAAAATGCGGCTGCTCAGCACTTAGTGCGAAATTGACACATACCATGGGGCAAAGGGAAGAGCGAGCACAGAGCAGCGCTTGTGGGAAATCGGCCAATAAAGTGTCCTGTTCATCTTGGAATCCCCAACTGTATCTTAGGGTTGCTTTTTATATAAAAAAAATAAAAAATCAACAGGCATGTTTCCTGGAGTTTGTACTTTCTGAATCACACAAACAGACATTCAGTGAAGCATGAATGGCTAATTTCCAGAACAAAGTTTGAGTCCAGTGGCACCTTTATGACCAACAAAGTTTAATTATGGGTAGAAGCTTTTGTGTGCACCCAAAATTAAACTGTGTTGGTTTTAAAGGTGCTACTGGATTCACACTTTGTTCTATTCCTTCAGACCAACACAGCAAATGTCCAGCAAGTGTTGTATAAAGAGTACTGTACTGGGAGTGGGAAGATTAAAATTAAAATTGAGCAACTTCCATACTTGTTGCAAAGAAAAACAAATCAATCAGAAGAACTATGAGTGTTGCTGGTGGACAGTTATTCCCAGAGGCTGCTGTGTTTTCCAGACATTGGTCTATACAACCAACCTCCTGAAATATAGTCAAATTGTTACTATTAAATGGTACAATACAAAATGGTGTACCAGTTAATAGTATGACATGCCTAAGGAGATCTGAATGTATAGGCCCAATGATTCTGTTAGTAAAAATTAAAGTTATTAAATATTGACAGGTATACAAAAATATACATGTATTTATTATAAAGTAGTTTAAACACAGACATTGGCCCTCACGATAGCCTCAGTTAAGAATCAAAATGTACAATGACAAAGATGACCTTAATTGACCCTGACCAGATGCATTTTGATCCATTGGCCTACCTCAGTAGTCAAACAAATGATGTTAAATTATGTCTCCTGACATTACAATGCAACTATCATTTCTTATAAATTGACCAAGATGAAGTTTTATAACGATTATTGTCTGTGACCAAAGGCAAAGATATTAATCAGAAGCCTCATTCATGATTCTTTGCTACCATAGTTAGGCACACATTCAGATCTTCTTAACCTTTAGGTGCGTAATTCAGTTTAGTTTAGGTTAAGTTACCCATCCATTTTTATACCAGTTTACAGTAACAGCTTCACATTTATGGGAAAGCATATGCTAGACAGGACCATATCATTATGTCCACAACTTAAACTAACATTAACATGTGGAACGTCTGTCTGTGTTAGAGTACATCACTAGCATTTTGAAAGATTTTCCAACTGAAATCAGACCGAGTTTTGGACTTCTATAGGACCTGTGCAGACTTGTATGCAAAAACTAGAAATACATCAGGACATTATATATGGAATGCACTACTAAATTTTCATCATCTTGTGTTGTCAGAAAATTGCTTCCATGTGATTCATGGTGTGAGTCTCTGTGAACAGAGTGACTGTGCATCCCACTGGCAGGACTTCTTTGTAATATCTGAAGTCATTCTCAGACTCTGAACATCATCATTACATTCCAGTTAGGAAGTAGGAATGCATAATGTAAAAGGACATGAAACATTTCTTGCAATAACAATCCTTTTATTCCAAACCATCCCTTTTTTTTGGAACTATTTCCATTTTGGAACCAGGACATTGTCATGGAACAGCAGTAGCTAGAGAGGAAAGTAGTGTAAGTGACTAGGTCCTACATTTCCAAAGACTGAGAACTGTGTGTTTCGATGTTCTTAACTAAAAGTAGGTCTTGTTCTTTTGTATAGGGATATCAAAATTCTTTGAGCCTTCCTTGTTATGCACGCTGGGCCCTTTTAATGAAACAATTGCTTACTGTTGACTTAGGGTTCCATAAAGAAATTCTCCAGTTCTGCATGTCAAAAAATGTTAAACACTTCAGAAAAATATCACCTAGAGGGAAGGAAGCATGACATACAGTTTTGCTTGGGTGCTCTTTTTATAACCTCACCCCTTGGCTTGTCACTTTCAATTATGTCAGTGACACTCTTTGAAGATTCATGTTAATAGCACTTTGCACTTTTATTCTCTCCCACAATCAAGAAGGAATCCTCAAAACTCTCTGCTCAGTAAAGTGTGGAAGGAAAGCTGAGATAATGTCAACGCAGGTCTGCACAGCTGCACAACAGGCAGATGGTTAGTATGGCGACATGTGGCATGTCTGAACTCTCATTTGGGAATCATGGATGAATTCCAGGCATCGCTTGGGGACATCACTGAATTTAGTGAAAGCTTTAATTCAAAATTTGGATTTGGGATGAAATTCTGGTTACCTTTTTCCTGACCATAATAACAAAAACTGACAGTTAAATTAGTGCTAAATTTAATATTTTTGTTGCTTAAAATAGCATAATTACATTAAAAGTTATAAAATAATGTACAAATGATATTAATTACAGTAGAAGAAACATACAGTGGGAAAACTAGGGGGAAAAGAGGCCATAATGAAAATTCTCACAACAATGTACAGAAATGAAAAGAAGAGGCATACAGAGCCACCCTACCTCCGATCCTTCCCCCACATCCTTCTGATATAATATATAACTGGGAATCACCATATCCCACTGATTTTCCTCATCCCACCAAGCTTCTGAAATACCCACGATGTCTATTTCCCTCCTCCCAACACCAAGCATTCCAACTCCCCGATTTTACCTCAGACACTTCTAGCATTTGTATATAAACATCTATCATTTCCCATACATTTTAAGGCCCCAGCCTTCCTCTTGCTGCTTCAAGACCTTTCTAGGCAGTCTATATCATTAGCCACAGTCTCAGTGGACAATTCTAATCCATTCCCTTGTAGAAAGGTAACAGCTACCCCTTCATCTCTTTGGGATGAGCCATCCTGAACCAGAAACTTTTCATCTCCTGTCAGCTTTCCCCCAATATTCAGTTTAAAAACTACTCTGCTTCCTTTTTGATTTTAAGCGCCAGCAGCCTGGTTCCTTCTCAAGACAAGTGGAGACTGTCTCTTTTGTACAGTTCCCTCTTATTCCAAAAAGCATCCCAGCACCTAACAAACTTGAACCCTTCCTCCTACACCATCGTCTCACCCATGCATTGAGACTCTTGATATGTGCCTGTCTCTCCAGCCCTGTGTATAGAACAGGTAGCATTTCTGAGAAGGCTACCTTGGAGGTCCTGGCCTTGAGTTTCCTGCCCAGCAGCCTAAATTTTTCCTCCAGGATCTCACGACTGCATTTCCCCACATCGTTGGTGCCAACATGTACCACGACCACTGGCTCCTCCCCAGCACTATGTACCAGCCTATCTAAAACACTTGTAATATCTGCTACCTTCGCATCAGGCAGGCAAGTCACCATGTCGTCAGTACACGCATTTGCCAGCCAGCTGTCTACACCGACTACAAAGAGCTCTCCTCCCTTCCTGCCTGGGAATGGTTCCTTGGCATGAAAGGATACACCAGCTGAAAAAGAGGTCCCTTCTAAGGGCACATTCCCCTTATCTGGTGCCCTGTTTCCACTTGACCCTCCTGCTCCCTGGCAGCAGCAGTGCTGCCATATTGAAATCAGCATGTGGCATGCCAGTCCAGAGTGTCCATGGGAAGGCACCAGCAGCTGCATCACTGCCACTTAGGGCAGCAAAGTGTTCCAGTAAACAATCTTCTTCTTTGGCAAGGAAGGCTGCAGCACTTGAGGCAAGCTTGCTGAGTGGTGTTGTAGTAGATACCCAGTTGGTGATGGATGCTGACAAGGGAGTTGATGTAGATACAATTGCTAGTCACCAGAGCATGGGAACAATTGGATGTACAACTCAAGGGCAGGATGGTCCACCTAGTGAGTATCTCCAGTAGGACCATGGGACACTGGGAGCAAACACCGGTGGTGCCAGTTGGGTTTCATTCAGAACTGAATGGGTGGCTGAGCCTGGGGGACTCCCTGGACCCAGTTTCTTTTGCTTTTCCAACAGCTACAAATAACACCCACCAAGGGAAGACCATCAACAATTCACAATTATATATGATCAGAATTGGACCATCTTTATCATTAGCACCTGAGAATGGGGTACTAGTAGAGTTCCACAAGGCTTGGCTGCAGGTGTGATGCAGCCAGGATTGCAGGGCATTCTGATAGGGTTGTTGGCAAAGTTGGGGCAACAATCCATTCCACTCAAGCAATTTCCCTAAGGGGAGAGCTCCTTGATTCTGGGGAGGGGAACGTGGACATATTTGCATTGTAGTTTTAGGAGCTGTAAGTGAAGGATGAAAGGAAAGATGAGAAGGAGAGAGAGAGAAAAATGAGGAAGCCAGTAGACCATACATGGGATAACAGGCTCTCTGGGTATAGCATTTATATGGCTGTGGTGGTACAGGTTCAGCCAGAAAACCTGCATTATTTAAATATCTGGACATGATCCACAGGGTATGTGTTGAGTATGCTGGTGCTTAGATATGATGGAACATTCAGGATGTGTACAGCTTTAGACTCTGAGTTAGACTGGGACTGGGAGATTCAGCAGTTGTGGTCTCAAAGTTTGGGTCCTGCATGCCCCTTATTGGGACCATATTTTGATTACGGCTGTTTGATGTCAGAGGTTAGTGAAACCAACTTGGCAGAGTTAGCCTGGAAGTCAGTTAACTTTTTTATGCTGGGATTTCAACAATATTGGGGGTTGCAACAGGAGGCTGTGTGGATTTCAGCATATGTATAATAGGTGTGCTAGATCTACCTGCTCTAGAGCAAGGGGCGATCGAGGATAGGGTGACAACTGGAGGGGCAGTTGAAGCAGGGCTGCTGGTGGACTTTAAAAAGATATCCAAATATTTAGCTAATGGTTTTAGGGAAGGTTTTCAAATACCATCTTATGGGCCCTGATGATTTTTTAAAATAAGAAGTTACAGTCAGTTTGGGGTTTGGAATATGTGGTAGCGAGCAAATTATTGAAAGAGAGGAAAGAGGTCAGGATTGCAGCCCCCCTTTCCAGTTTTGCCATGTGTATCCTTGCATATTTCCCCTCTTGGGGTTGTTCCCAAAAGACACCTGAGTAATTTAGGATTATTCATCACTTGTCCTTCCCAAGTGAGGAATCAGTTAACGATGGCATTTCAGATAAGCTACACTCTGTCTGCTATGCATCTTTTGATACAGCCATGGGAATGTTTCAGGTCATGAGGCCGAGGAGCCAAGCTGGTGAAATAGACATAAAACCAGCCTTTCATTTGCTATTGGTTCACGCAAGGGATTTTGAGCTCCTAGGTTTTCAGTGCCACGGACAGTTTTAGTTTGACAAGGTTTAGCACCATGTTGGAATGGGCCTTGTCACAGAAAGCTGTGTCAGATAATGTCACAAATTATTTAGATGCTTTTATTTTTACAGGCCTGGATGGGACAGGGGAGTGTACTGGGCTGTTGACTGTTTTTCAAGATCTAGCAGTGGAACTGGGGGTTCCACTAGCAGAGAAAAAAACCCAGAGCCTGACTCATTCCCTATCGTTCTTGACATTGAGATTGATACATTAGCAGAAGCTTGAAGGTTACTTGGGAAAAGAACGAAAGGTGTAAGGTTGCAAGGTTTGTGTGGGACAAGAAAGGTGACACTAAAGCAGTTGCAAGTTGTTTCAGGGCACTTGAAGTTTGCATGTGAGGTGATAGTGGAAGGGAGGCCTTTCCTTAGGTATCTGGCTGATGCAACTAAGGGAGCAAAGAAGCCTTATCACATGATCAGAGTATCTGGTACAATGAAGGTGGATGCCCATACATGGCTTGCCTTTCTAGCAAAGTTTAATGGGGTATTTTTCTGGAGACAGCAGTGTTTCCTAGGGCATGATTTTGAGATTGAGACTGTTGCTGCATGAAGCTTAGGTTTTGGGATTTATTTTACAGGCCATTGGTGTGCTCAGTGACCACAGGGATGGGAACAGGAGGGTGTCCTAAGGAACCTAATCTTTTTGGAGTTGTTTCCCATCATTGTGGCTGTTTAGGGATGCTGTTGTTTTGCTTTGGTGCAATAACCAGGCTGTACTCCAGGTAGTGAATGTCCTCCAGGAATCCTAGGGTCATGCAGTTGGTTAGGTCTTTGGTTTTGAAATGCTTAGAGCTTAAAATCTTGTTCAAGGCAAGGCATGTACCTGGTCTTGATAACAGTACTGCTGACATGCCATCTTGTTTTCAGGAACAGTGTTTGAGAGAGCTGGCACCAGGTGTGGACCATAGCCCAGTGCCAGTTAAGCTGTGGCATCTTGGGAGCTTGAAGTGTGGCAGGCAATAATGGCCTCATTGGCACTTTGCACAAGGATGACCTAGGGGAAGCAATGTAAGGGGTTTCCAATCTTTTTGCAACCAGGAGGGTGTAGCACAGGCCTGGCCTTTTCCTGTAGAGTATAAGATATAATGATAATGGTTATCAGCTAGTGCTATCAAGAGTTATCTAGCAGCACTGGGATTTAGTTGGGGCAGTAGGTCTTAGGAGTACTTATGTGGCAGCTTAATGGTGATCTATGTAGCTCTGAGGAGCAGTGAATTGCTGGCAGCATTGCACTGGGATATTTAACAGACAGCTCTGTAAGTGGTAGATTTGAAGCAGGCTGCAGGAGACATTTGTGTGCTGATGCATAAATCCATAACTGATCAGTATGGCGGGACACCACCATGGTCCTTGGGACCACAGGTGACATCCAGCTATGCTCAATGAGGGTGCTGTCTCAGTTCTTGGGACTCGTGTTCAGGCTATCCCTTCCAGCATGCCAACAGTACCCCACTAACTCAGTTCCAGTTATGAATGGTGGACAGATGTGTCTTGGCAGGAGAGGGCTTACCAGCATCTGAATATGGCACTCATTCATTCTGTAAAGATGCAGTGTATACAGCAGCCAGCTTTAGAATGTCTGCCAAAACTATTAAAAGAATGGAGAAATGGAAGCAAAAGCTTACAAGTCATATATTAGATAAGCAGCCTGACTTTATTTTTCAGTCCAGGAATACCAAGAAGCCCAGTCAGAGTGCTACTACTGAGGCATTCCATCATATTCTGGACCAGCAGAAGGGCTGCCAGTGGTGGAATTAGGATGCTGCTGGGACTGTACTCCCTTAACAGTGTGCTGTAGTGTGGTAGAAGACAGTTGTTGAGGAACCAGCTCCTGCCTTCTCTTCACCAGGTTTTGAGAGAGAGCCATTGTCCTTAGATCCTGGTATTGCACCTGGATGAGAATGACTGTAAAGTACTGGGTTTCGGGCCTCATGACTCGGATGACGACATAAGAGAAGACGCGTTTATTCGTACTTCACACAAGACAAGACAGACAGTAACGGCCGGAGGCCAACTATATACAGTTAGGGGGGGACGGCCCCATATTCCTATTGGCGGGTTTGAATCGCCCGCCAATGCTGCCATTGGTTCTCTACTGGCGAGCTCAGGAACCTAGTCCCTATTGTTCTCAGAGAGCGAAGCTTGGCTGTATTTCGCCAGCTCTGCCTTCTGATCCCAGGACACAACACCCCTCCCCCCATAGTTCGTCTCCTATCAGGTGACGTAGTCTTTTAAGTATGCTGGTGACCTCCGTTCCCTTAGTGATCGTCGGGGGGCCGGTTCCCTTAGTGATCGTATGTGCCTGATTAGGTTCCTTGCGAGGAACGCTTGAAACTCAGCAGATGTGAACGCTGCCCCGTTGTCCGACACGATTGTGTCTGGCAACCCATGCATAGCGAATATTTTCCGCAGGGCCCTTATTGCCACTTTGGCAGAGGTGGTAGACACTGGGCTTATTTCCACCCACTTCGAGTAGGAGTCTACCGTCACCATGAACTGGAGCCCCTGAAACGGCCCGGCAAAATCTACATGTAGGCGTGACCACAGCTTGTGGGTAGACTCCCAGCTTTGGGTTGGCGCTCTCGGGGGATTGGGGCGGACTTCCTGACACCGTGTGCACCCTCGGACCCAGGTTTCAATTTCTGCATCCATCCCGGGCCACCACATGTAGCTCCTTGCCAGAGCTTTCATTTGTACAATGCCAGGGTGGGCCTCGTGCAGCGTTTCTAGAACCCCTTGTCTCATGGGCCCCGGAATGACCACCCTGTCCCCCCATAGTAAGCACCCCTTCAAGGCGGATAGCTCTTCCCTCCTGGCTTTGTATGCCGTGAACTCTGGCCCTGTCTGTTCCGCTGGCCATCCCCTCACCACCCAGTTTAGGACCCGGGAGAGAATGGGATCTCGGGACGTGCGGGCGGCCACGTCTGCAGCCTGAAGGGGGGGGTTGGGCAGCTCCTCCATTAACAATACTGCGGGAGCTGGGGCCGGATCTTCCCCTGTTTGCGGCAGCGGCAGGAGGCTCAAGGCATCGGCATGACCCAGCGCCTTGCCCGGCCGATGCTCCAACCGGTACTGGTAGCCCGCTAAAAACAAGGACCAGCGCAACACCCGGGGCGACAGTACCTGCGGCGTTTGTTTGTCCGCCGCGAACAGTCCCAGGAGCGGCTTATGATCGGTTACGAGCGTGAAGGGCCGCCCGTACACAAAGTTGTGAAACTTTTTAACCCCCGCCACCAGTGCCAAGCCCTCCCGGTCGATTTGCGCATAGTTCCGCCTCCGCGGGGGACAGCGTGCGGGAGTAGTAAGCCACTGGGACTTCCTCCCATCTGGTAGCTTGTGGGCCAAGACCGCCCCGACCCCATACGGCGATGCGTCGCATGCAAGGATTACCGGGAGCTTTTCATCAAAGTGAGCGAGTACAGCGTTAGAAATCAAAAGTACTTTAACCCCCCGAAACGCCGCCTCCTCCCTCACTCCCCATGCCCAAGGTGTCGCCTTATCCAGCAGCCTGTGCAGGGGTTCGGCCACGGTGGCTTTGTGTGGGAGAAAGGCGTGGTAAAAGTTCAGGAGGCCTAAGAACGCCTGGAGCTCCGCCTTGGACTTCGGGGCGGGGGCCTCCACGATGGCCTTCACCTTGTCCCTCGCCGGATGCAGGCTTGTTGCGTCAACCTGGTACCCCAAGAACTCCACCTCCGGCACCCCGAGGAGGCACTTTTCCCGCTTCACTTTCAGCCCCGCGGCTTGGAAGCGTCCCAGTACAGTTCGGAGGCGGGTGGTGAAGCTTTCCGGGGTGGTCGCGGCGATGAGGACGTCGTCGAAGAATGGCGTCACTCCAGGGATCCCTTTTAACAAATCGTCCATGAGATTTTGGAAGATCTCTGGGGCCACACTGACCCCGAACTGCAGCCGCTTCACCCTGAAGGCCCCCCGGTGGGTCACTATGGTTTGCGCCTCGGCCGTGGCCTCATCCACCAGGAGTTGCTGGTACGCCTGCGCGAGATCCAGCTTTCCAAATATGCGCGCCCCCGCCAGTGTGGCTAAGACGTGGCTGACCACGGGTACAGGGTATGCGTGCGCCTGAAGTGCCTGGTTAATGGTGCACTTATAATCCGCGCAGATGCGGATTTCCCCATTTGGCTTAACGGGTGTCACAATCGGGGTCTCCCATCGAGTGTTCGGGACGGGCTCTAGGACTCCCTGGGCCACTAACCGGTCCAGTTCGGCCTCTATTTTAGGGCGGAGGGCCAGGGGCACAGTGCGGAAGCGCCGTCGGATGGGCGTCACTGTGGGGTCTAAGTGGAGCGACACCGGGGGCCCTTTATAACACTCCAGTTTCCCGTCAAAGACCTCGGGGAATTCCTTGCACACCGCCCCCCAGTCACGCATCCTGCACTTATTCACTCCCCCAATCGTGATGCCTAGGGCCTCGAACCACGCCCGCCCCAGGAGACTCACGAGATTTCCCTCCACCACCACCAAGTCCAAGTTCCCCTCAAAGTCCCGGTATTGCACTCGGAAAGTGCCGACTCCCCGGATGGGGACAGGGTTCCTTTGAAAGTCCACCAAGCTTAGTGGCGATGGGCATAGCGGGGGTCCCCCTGATGGGCAAAGACTTTTTAAAGTGTCCAGGGAAATGATGGACGCCGCCGATCCCGAATCCACTTCCATGCAACAGGGGGACCCCTCAATCCGCACGGTTACTTGGATCTTCGGGGCGGAGGAGAGATTGGGGTTGGGGAGGCGAAGTACCTGTAGCGGTTGATCAGTGAGATGGTACAGCTCGGCGACATCTTCTGTCGTCTCATAGGCAGTGGACGGTGTGCGGTGCGGTGGGACCGACGATCTCGAATTCCGGGGGCCCTTGGACCGGCAGACTCGTGCGAGGTGTCCCTGCTTCCCGCACCCGTGACAGACAGCATCCCGGAACTTGCAGGATTTCCTTCCGTGGCCTTCCCCGCAGCTGGCACAGACGGTCCGGTTGCCGGAAGGCTTGGCTGGCTCCCTGTTGGCCTGCTGGAACGGCGCCGGCCGGCGGTGTTGGGGTCTGAGGGCGAAGACCTCTTCGGTATCTGAGTTCCCGGGGCTGGGACTCCTCCCGACCATATGGGCGGCCGCAGCCGGGCGTTCCCCTTCAGCGGCCTCGTGGGCTGTTGCGGCATCGATGGCCTCGTCCAGGGAGAGCCTCCGGTAGCCAATCAACTTGCGCCACAGCTTGGAGTCCGCCAGGCCCCACACGAACTGCATCAGCAAGTTGTCTTCCACCTTCGGGAACCCGCAGTCCACCGCGAGCGCCCTCAGCGCGGCCAGGAAGGTGGCAACGGGTTCCCCTTGGGCCTGGACTCGCCTCTGGAACTCCATCCTCTTGGCCAGGAAGGTCGGCCGGGGGCTGAAGTACGCGTTGAGGACGTCCAGGATCTCCCCAAACGAGCTTTCCAAGGCCGTGTGGGGCACCAAGAGGCTCTTGGCGAGGCGGACGGTTTGGGTGCTGCACGCGTTCAGCAGGAGCGATCATTTCTTGTCTGGGTGGCGGATCTCGTTGAGCTCCAAATAACTGATGAGCTGGTCGACCCATGCGTCCCAGGTTTCTGGCTGCGACGGATCAAAGCACTCGAGTGTTACATGAGAGGCGGCCATGGCTCTGTCTGGGATGGCGTGCGCCGGGGCGAGCGGTGCGGTGCTGCTCTCGGGGTCAGCGATGCGATGCTCGGCGAGCGGTGCGGTGCTGCTCTCGGGGTCAGCAATGCGATGCTCGGCGGTGTCCTTTTCGTCGCTCATGGAGTCACGGAAGGCGTTGAAATCCCACCTTCGTCGCCACTGTAAAGTACTGGGTTTCGGGCCTCATGACTCATGTCACACAAGACAAGACAGACAGTAACGGCCGGAGGCCAACTATATACAGTTAGGGGGGGATGGCCCCATATTCCTATTGGCGGGTTTGAATCGCCCGCCAATGCTGCCATTGGTTCTCTACTGGCGAGCTCAGGAACCTAGTCCCTATTGTTCTCAGAGAGCGAAGCTTGGCTGTATTTCGCCAGCTCTGCCTTCTGATCCCAGGACACAACACCGACCTAATGCAAACCCGGGAATTCATGCTTAGGCACAGAATAATTAGTGATTTAAATAGGATAAGAGAGTAATACTGGGAGTCATGATTGCTTGGTCTGAGCTTTGCAAAGGCAGGATTGGAGGGGAGCAATTGAGCCCTAGAGGATTGAAAAGTGCGGCACAAGGTGGACTTGGCTGTACAAATGCAGTTTTGGCTGGTAGTGGGACTTAGTGAGAGAGCCAGTTTGGTGTAGTGGTTAAGTGCGTGGACTCTTATCTGGGAGAACCAGGTTTGATTCCCCACTCCTCCACTTGCACCTGCTGATGTGACCTTGGGTCAGTCACAAGCTCTGGCACAGCTGTTCTCTCAAGGACAGTTTCTGTCAGAAGTTCTCTCAGCCCCACCTACCTCACAGGGTGTCTGTTGTGAGGAGGGGAAGGGAAAGGAGTTTGTAAGCCACTCTGAGATGCCTTTGGGCAGTGAAGGGCGGGGTATAAATCCAAACTCTTCTTCTTCTTCTTCGCTTACATTTCAAATCAGGCAATCAGATTTAATATGCCTCATCCATTTGATGGATGATGGGGTCCATTTCTCTCAGAGGGTTGTGATTTGTACTTAACTGATCTTTGTCAGGGCATGTGTGAAGTTATAGCTCATAGATGGGGCAAGGGGTGTTAAGAGAGGCTAACCCCCTTGTTTGGCAGGGAGAGGATGGGTTGTTCATTTAGGTAGAGGTAAGCAGTGAGCCCCCTGAGCCATTGGACATGATGGAGGCAGTGTCCTGAACAGGCCATCACTTGCTGAACAGCAAGGGAAGAAGTGTTTTAGGGGCTGAGCAGCATCTTCCCAAACCTGGTAACGGGTTAACAGTGCTTCAGGGCAGGGGACTGGGCACCTCTCAGTACTCTATGTGCAGGCAAGGATAAATAAGGCCAGCAGTAGTCACTGGCTGAGTTTGGATTTACCAGAAGAAAGGTAGACTGCCTTCAATTAAATAGTAGCATAATTAATTGATGATGTGGATCAGTAGATCTGAATAAATTTCAATAAAGTAGTTAAACCCATGCTGTTGTCTTGAGTCTTCATTTGGGTACTGGGGCAAATGAAAAACAGCACATTTCTGCATCTCCTAACATAATTCCCTCTTTAGCAGATGACTGGCAATGTCAAGTTTACTGTCCTAACCATCTGTTCAACAACTGCATGCCCAGTCTTTTAGAGGGGAAAAAAAAATCTAGCATGGCAATCTAAGGATTTTTTCTTCAACTTTGTGAATGTATTCATGCATGATTACAGAGGGAAGGGTAGAAATATCTGGTTCCTCAGCCCTCTAATCTACTAATCTGATTCCGGCTTATTGGCATAAACCACTTGCTCAGACACAAAGTATATGCTTTGGGGAGATAAATAAGGGCCACTGATTTCAGACTGTCTCTAGTAATACATAGATGAAAGAAGTTACATAATTAGGTGTATACATATATGTTCTGGGGGGGTGCCTTTTTCTGTTGCTACCTTGAGCCATTTCATTTCTGCACATCCATTTGGGTTTTTTTAATGGCACCTATGTCTTTTCTATACCATTTACATATTGGGCACCATATGGATGCCATTTATTTGCCACATATACATTATACACCATTGTAAGTCCATCTGTTAATCAATTGACATGTAAGTGATGCAAAATACAGACATCAATTTTGACATTAATATTTTAATGAAATTCATTAGTATGGCTAGGAAAAAAGAAAGCTACAGTTTTGTCTCCAGGAAAGAAAAGTGTGTCAGAAACTGGCATTTTCAAAAGGAAACACTGAGCACATGAAATACATGAAATACATTAGTTTCCCTAATTAGCATTTCCCCATTCCCCAAAGTGGTAGCTAATGAAACAGAGATGAGAGCGGAAACACTAACATGACAATGTTATATCTAAAAAACAACAACAAACAACTGAACTCTACTGGGGAGTCAAAGAGGAATAATACTTATCTATACTTTCATAACATAATGTCAGACTCATTTGGGGGGCTGAACTACATGTTACATACTTCGACAAGTTAGGTTGGGTTTTCCTGAACCTTAATGCCTTTTCTGAAGTCACATAGCAGCTATAGGGAAAGGCATTTTTAAAGTCCTTAGGAGACCAATTTAGTTCAGAACTGTGGTGTAAGGAAAGGAGAGGCTCTTGAATTCTGTGACAGTTTACTAAGCTGGAATAGCCCCAGCAGGACATTATTTGCATAATACTCCATGTGTAGCTCTGAAGTTATGCAAATAACTCTATGCAATGGCTGTTTCAACTTGGGAAAACACCATGGAAGGGAAGGTAGGAGCTTCACCCCCTTGCCAGCAGTTCTGAACTGAATTGGGCCTTGGGGATTTTAAAAATATGTTTTCTCACAGCTGCTATGTGACAGTACGGGAAGTTTGTCAGGTCCTTGGAACACCAACTCGACTTGCCAAAAGGTACTTTAGACCTTTGTTTTTTGTCTTACTGAATGTTTTATCTTTCCTTCAAAAGGATGACTCAGTTTGAGTTTTGAATATATAGCTTTGAGTCTCCATCAAAACATGAACAAATTTTGGTTAGATGTCCTCTAGCCTCTTCAGCAGAAAAGGACATTTTGCAAGAAAAATATGCCATCAAGACACAACCAGCACATGGTGACCCCATCAATGGGGTGGTCCAGGCAAGAGATGAGCTGATGTGGTTTGTCATTGCTTTCTTCCGGCTCCAATCACAAGCACAATTAGCCACATGAGAGGGATGAATGCTGGGTGGATTTAATGGGCATGATCACATGGACACATCTGGCAAGTGTCACACCCCTGCCCCCAAACCATACTGCCTAGCCAAAGCTGCGGAGAAAAAAAAGTACCTCAGAAAGTCCAGCAGCAAATTGTTTGCAATGGGCTGCAGACAGACTGTCTCTGTCTGATCACTCCAGTGTGCTCCTACTGCCTCCTCGTTGAAGTGCCAAAATGCATTGACAGAAAAAAACCTGGGTTCACCGCCATTGCATCTGATCACTGTAGTGGCACATCAAATTGTGATGGCACAAAAAGCCTTGCCTCCCCCCCCCTTGTTATCTGGTACGTGTGACCGCAGCCTCCATGTAATAACACCAATCTTCTTTGGACATCTATCAAAGTACTGACTGTGGCTGATCCTTCCTAGCTCCCAAGCTCTGATGAGCCCAGGTGAAGCTGCGCTATTTGGGCTGCTAAGAGGAAAGGGTTTTCCCCTAATATATCCTAGAGCCAGGACACAAACACTAACTTCCTGTCACCACCAGTGAGAGGAGAGTCCCCTCCAAGTTTTCATTTCTTCAGAAGGTCAGGATATACCATGACTTCTGGCTTTTTTTTTTTTTTTAAGCTGGAGACATACCACAACAGGGCTTTTGTTCTCTTCAAGACCATTCAGCCAGCTTTCATTCTTGCCTTCTTCCTTTTTTTATCACTATCTTTGCCACAATGGAATGAAGAGAGAGAGCTCTCCCTTGAAAACCAGAATTTTGAGCTGAAAATAGCAGAGTACTAATCAGTGTCATGCCCCACCCTCCCATTCTGATGAGAGTGTACCAGAACAAGATTGTGTGCCGAACAGTAAGTAATATCTAGGAGAACACAAAAGGAAGAAAATCACAGAGAACTGAAATAGTCTTAGTTTGAGAGGCTGTTCTTGAATTAGAAACTCTATGGTTAAAATTAGGGATGAACATGAACAGGGAAAATGTAGCTCAGTTTATGGTTCATGGCATGCCCAGTTTACAAACCACAAACAGTCACAAACTTTTAGCTACCAAATGAACAGGTTCAGTTCATGAGGTTCATGAGGTCCCACGTGCTAGAGGCACCAAACTCACAGGGGATCTCTGGCTGATTCTCCTCTACCTGCCCTTCAAGTTTGGTGAGAATTAAATTTTTGGGGTCTGAGGTATGCCCCCCCCTCAAAGGCAGGGAAGTGCTTTTGGGGAAAATGATTATGGAGATCCCCTGTGAGTTTGGTGTCTCTAGCTTGCACAGGATCCATACTGTACACTCTTGAACTTCCTGAACCTGTACCTATCAAAATGAGTGGAGACAGTCTGGAAATGTATTCATTCACGAACTACCACAAATAGCTGAAAAGTTCATGCCGGTTGACTTGCCATGAACATCACTTTACAAACCACAAACTTGCCAAAATTCTTCACAAACTTTAGTTCATGAGCCAGTTCATGCCCATCCCTAGTTAAAATATTAGTTCTGCAATGAACTCAATAGATTGTTCAAATAAACTACTATGCTTAGCTCCCCATCTGCAATGTCAGGACAGTAATACCAACCTACCTTAGAGGATCATTGTAGGCATTACTAAGATAATGTATATGAGGTGTTTTGATTACACTGAACTGCTGAGTTTAATTATCATGAGGTCCCAAGCCTTTATGGCTTGCTTAGCAACTATAAGTAATTAAACTTATCTAAGGGCCTATTCCCAGGAGCTCTCAAGAAAGCAACGGTCCACCCTCTCCTAGAAAAACCATCCCTGGACCCGGCCAAATTGGCTATCAGCCAGTTTCCAACCTGCCCTATTTGGGCAAACTAATAGAGAGGGTGGTGGCGATACAGCTGCAGGCCTACCTAGATGACACTTCCACTCTAGACCCATTTCAGTCCGGCTTCCGCCCAGGTCACGGGACTGAGACAGCACTGGTTGCCCTCACGGATGACCTCCGTAGGCATCTGGATCGAGGCGGGATGGTGGTGCTCCTGTTGTTAGACCTGTCAGTGGCGTTCGACATGGTCGACCATCAGTTGCTCGCCCACCGCCTTGCCAATGTGGGGATTCAGGGCCTTGCCTTGCAATGGCTCGTCTCCTTTCTCCAAGGTCGGGGACAAAGGGTGGCACTTGGGGAGAAGCTGTCCTGAAGGCACCCACTGGTATGTGGAGTGCCTCAAGGGGCAGTTCTCTCCCTGATGCTATTTAATATCTATATGTGCCCCCTTGCCCAGATTGCCTGGAGGCATGGGCTAGGGTGTCACCAATATGCAGATGACACCCAGCTCTATTTGTTGTTGGGCGGTCAGTCTGGCTCTAATCCGGAAGATCTAGACCGAGTGTTGCGGGACATAGCGGGCTGGCTTAGGCTGAGTCATCTGAAACTGAATCCGATTAGGACGGAGGTCCTGTGCCTGGATCGGAGTGGTACGGGGTTAGGGGTCCCTCTCCCGACCTTTGGTGGGGCGCCACTAGTGCCAGCGCCGAGGGTCAGGAGTTTGGGAGTGCTCCTAGATGCTTCCTTGTCAATGGAGGCCCAGGTAGCAGCCACTGCCAAAGCAGCCTTTTACGATCTTTGGCTGATCAGGCAGTTGGCCCCCTTCCTCGAACGCAATGACCTGGCATCAGTGATCCATGCAATGGTCACCTTGAGGCTGGATTACTGCAATGCTCTCTACATGGGGCTGCACTTGGGGCAACTCCGGAAGCTGCAGCTTGTGCAGAATGCAGCGGCCAGGTTGTTGATGGGACTTCCCATGCGGAAGCACATCCAACCTGTGCTAAAGCAGCTGTACTGGCTGCCGATAGTGTTCCGGATTCGCTTCAAGGTGCTGGTTTTGACCTTTAAAGCCCTAAATGGTCTGGGGCCTGTCTACTTGAGGGACCGCCTTTCCCTGCATGTTCCCCCCAAGAGCACTGCATTCTGGGACTCAAAACTGTCTAGTTCCCCCTGGCATGCGAGATGCCAGGCTAGTGACAACAAGAACCAGGGCGTTCTCTTTAGCTGCACTGAAGCTATGGAATGAGCTCCCGGCTGAGATCCAAGCACTACGGGATTTACAACAATTCCGTAGAGCAGCAAAGACTGAGCTCTTCCGTCAAGCATTTTAAAATGCTGCCATACCGGCAGTGCTGCAACAGCATTAGCACAACCATTCAATATGCTTACTATACTGGCACCAGCACTTACACAACACTTTAAACAGAATGCCGCCATGTTTCACTATATTCTATTGTATTTTAATGTAAATTAGTACTGACTGTATTTTATTATTGTATTGTTTTTAGATGGTGTAACATTGTGTTAAATTGTATATTGTATATTGTTTTAATTGTTGTAAGCCGTCCTGAGCCACCTCGGCAGGAGGGCGGGATAAAAGCCTAACAAATAAATGAATAAATAAATAATAAACCTTACCATCCAATTTCTATTAATCCACAGCACAACAAATTGCAGGATCATGTCTTGAATTCACAGTTCACATGTGCATGAGTGTTGTGTTCAAAAGACTGTTACACATTAGATTTGAGATTATTAATGGCTTCCTATCGCATCACCTTAGCATATGCGTATTTCACATGTACGTTAGCATATTAACTTGTGTTTTGCAAAGACTTGATTGACATCCGGCATGCTAAATTACCTTGGTTTTTGAATATCTTGAACTGATTATAGCCTTGAGACAAAACCTGATAAATGGCTGTGTTCTAATTTTCAGGAGCAAACATTCTGATAATCAAAGAGACCTTCTGTTTATGCTGTCGTCATTCAGCAGCATCACTAAACTGCTTTTAAATTAGGCTGGGAGCTTTAAAATTTATAGGTTTATAAATACTACAATCTAGTTTCATGTTTGAAGTTCTATAAATCCTTTTTATTCCAGATCACTTATTTTGTTTTAAATTTAGATTTTCAAATACTTCAAGAGGCCTCAACTCCTAATCTTGCTTGGAGTTAATTGTGCCTTTCTAAAGATACTTCTGAAGAAGACTTAATTACCAGCCAAAAGTTGAGACCCAGCGTAACTATGCTGGGAAAGGGGAGAAGTAGTCTCCCCATCCCAATTTCAAACTGACATTGTGACTAAGATTATGCCTTACAATCTGTTATATACACCTCAAATCACCTTGCTCCAGATGAAGATATAGTTACCAACTGAATGCAGTAATAGATATCTAGAAATCTAAAAAATATTTTAAGAACAGACAAGGTAAAACCAGGCCCATAGCTACAGTGGGGCCCCCCCCCCGACTTCCTATCAAGGACCCCCAACTTCCTATTTATCCCAGCTTTATTTGTGCCAGGGCCCCATGCTGGAGTTTGGGACACCTGTTGGGGAAGGCTGAGGCTGCCCTCAGACAAGTGAGTGCCCCTGAGCATGTGCTGAGGGCAACAGATCAATCCAGGGTGATTAGCCAGTGAAGCTGAGCAACCTGCCTTTCCCCTCCAAAGTGCCCCCCTTGCCTTGCCTTTGCATCGGACACAAAATGCTCCTCTCCCCACCGCAGCAACCAGGAGTCTGCCAAGAACAGCGCATGTGCAATGCAGAATATCGTGATCTTCTGCTACTTCCAAGTGCCACTGCCATGCAAACCTTTTTAAGCCCTTTGGCTTCTTTTGGCCAGGGATGAGTGGCCTCTTCCTGGGAAGCCCTCCAGGAGGACCGGGATACTTCGCTTGCTCTGTGGTGGAGCCCATTGGGGGGGGGGATTTTCAGAGAAAAAGGAGGGACCCCGGCCCGGCAGGGAAAGGCCAGCACCCCCTGGGAAGTGAGCAGCCACACCCGATTTCCCATCCCCGGAGGTCAGACTCCCTGCCCCAGCTGCCCAAGGTCTCCTCCGGTTTGGCAGGGATCCTTCACCAAACACCCGGCCCGACAGCTGGTCCCTTTGCAGCCCCAGTGCCCACTCCCTGTGCAGAGCTCCATCAGGGAAGCTTTTTCAATCGGTAGACACAGGAGGCAGGCCTCCAAACTCCAGCCGCTCACCTTCCTTTCATCCTTCTACTGCACAGCTGGCACTAGCCACGACCAGCAGGCTGACCTTCCCAGTGTGGCATTCCAGCAGCTTCCAGGGGCCCACCTGCACTGCAAGAGGCTCCTGAAGGCGACAAGGGCATGAGCAAGCAGAGCACGCTATGCCTGGAGGAGCCCTGAGATGGCTCTGCTCAGCACTCCTGTTATGTTCTCTTGATGCTCCCACCTTCCCTTCCCTCTTTATCACCCCACTGCCAGCTCAGCCGGCCTTGCAAAGCCAGAGGTTGCCTCCTGTAACTCAGGTGCCACTGATGATGACAAAGACAGATGGGTGTGTGTGTCCTGGCTGTCAGTGCCCCAGTGGAAGGGGAGGATTAATTAAATCAACCAGTGCCCCCCGAGAAATTAAAATGCCCCCCAACTTAAAAATTCCTAGCTGGGTAAAACTAAGATTTTTAAAAAAACCTTTACAAACATGATTGTATTTGAGAAATACATTTTGAAATGCACAATCTACCTGTAGGGTGTCTGGGAAAAATCTGGATTGCTTCCACACCAAAGATTTCCCATGTTTCAGCCATCTGACTTTCTCCCCTGTGTTTCCACATGGCATAATCCTTTATCTGAGCACAGACCATTAGCAGCCTATTCTTTACACACACACTGCTTTATTTTAATCCTGTTAAAAATGTTATTTCCTAGGCATGAAGCTATGGGTATGAACTATTTCTTATACCTGAAAGGGAGCTGGGTAATTGTAGGACTTCGGTGAAGGGCTAGCTAATTATTCATCAGTTACTTTTTTTCCATTTGTTGATGACCCCGAAGGGTCAGTCCCTGGAAACAATTAGCATGACAGAAGACAGTTTCAGAGGATAGCTCTCTTGGTCTGTGGTAAAACTGCTAGACTGAGTCCTCTCAGAGACCTACAAGATTTTCAGGGTCTAAGCTTTCAAGATTCAATGCTCCCTTTGTCAGACATGAAACTTTGACTCCCTAAAGCTCATACTCCAGAAATCTTGTTGGTCTCTAAGGTGCTACTGGATTCAAATCTAGATGCATAACAGCAGAGAATCTCCTGCCTTTTAAAAAGCTATGCAAATATGAAGAGTTTTTTTTAAAAAAAGAAATATTAAAACTAGGGTATATTCCTCTCTCCAGCATTACTCATGCTAATTAAAACAAAAAACAAACACACACACATGGGGGGGGGAGCTTTCTGAATGCATTTTTACCCCAACATTTTTCTGTATCCAATCCTGTTTGCTTTTACTCCATATTCAGTGTTTATAATTCTGCACCTCCAGTTTCCCCCCTGGAATCGCAAAAGAACTGGATTATGTATTTTACATTACTCTGAGAAAAGTCATCCAAATTCATGTCTCAGCCTTCCATATGGTATTTTTCCCTGCTCCCCCCTGCCCCCCAACAATAAGATGATGCTTAGGAACAATTGCTGTTCAGGACTCGGAGTAGTGTGCTCGTATCAACAGTACTAAAAAGCATTAACACATGCTCCTGAAGTACATTGAAACCTGTGATGGTAGATTTTGCCTTATACAGGAAACAAAGCAAACGTTTGCTAAATGAACAAACCCTGCATTGTGCACTGTTTGATGTCCAGTGGCTGGGATCATGGTTCCCATGGGGGGAACAACATTCAGAGATTTTGGATAACATGAGGGGGAACTGTGAGCCACCATGCACATTGTGGCTGCAGTTCAATGTGAGAATACCCACCTTGTCCCCAGAAATGAGACATTCCCAGACTCAAAAAAACAACAACAAACTAAGCCTTTCCATCCTGTAAGACAAACAGTATGGCCAGGGTCCAGTCTACCTGAGGGACCAGTCTACCTGAGGGACCGCCTTTCCCCATATGTTCCCCCAAGGGCATTTCGGTTGGGGAGCCAACACCTCCTGGAAATTCCAGGCCCCAGGGATGTGAAATATGCTGCCACTAGATCCAGGGCTTTTTCGGTGGTGGCTCCTACCTCGTGGAAGGAGCTCCTGGAGGAGACCCAGGCCCTGCGGGACCTTGTTCAGTTCTGCAGGGCCTGCAAGACGGAGCTCTTCCACCAGGCCTATGATTAGGAGCCACCGCCAATACTACTTCATCATTGTCAGCCACGCGCCATCACACCACTGTCATCATCAAGGGTGGGGCGGCCCTGGAAGGAGAGGGGTTGACAAGCTACTGTTTGGCTGTCGGGGGCTACGATCTGCCCCATCTTGTTTTATATGCTTGTTTTAACAGTGCTTGGATGTTGTTTTATATGCGTTTGGGTTTTACACTGTTTGAATCTGTTTTAAAGTTGGCATGCGTGCCTCGTTGTCAGCCGCCCTGAGCCTCCGGGGAGAGCAGGATATAAATCCAAATAAATAAATAAATAAAATCCCACCCCCATGCATTTTGAAAATTCACTGCATCATCTGCCAAAGGGAAATGAACCCCACCCTGAGTTGCCTCAGGCAGCAAGTTTGGTGGGACAGCTAAGAGGAAAGGAAAAAGACAGGAGGGAGAACGAAGATGAGCAGTTAGTTCAAAGGGATGAGCCTTTTCTTGTAAGCACAGACCCAGTAGTTAACAAACAGGAGTTAAAGGAATGCCAGTCCCTCAAAGAGAGTAGAGAAGCAGTGGGAGAAAATAAGCCTGAATTGGACAAGCCTGGAGATACCAGGTTTGTTTGGGTAAATGCATTACTATATAGGGAATATATGCCTAAGAAAATCAGCTCTAATTTTGGGCCTGGAAGACAGCTAGTAGTCCCAGAAAAATTTAGAGAGGAAATCTTAAGAGCTGGCCATGATTTACCATTGACAGGCCACCTTGGGTTTAAGAGGATGCTGGCTAAAATCAGTTCAGGTTTTTTATTGGCCTGGCATACATAGGGACGTGAAAAGGTATGTCGCTGGGTGTGAAGTCTGTCAGAAGGTCGGCCATGCTTCTGATCACATAAGGGTTCCCCTAGGAGAAATTCCAGTAGTTCAAACCCCCTTTTCTGAAATTCAAATTGACATTCAGGGGCCACTTATACCCTCTTAAGTCCGGAAAGAAATTTATTATAGTGATCATTGATAGGGCAACTTGCTTCCCGGCAGCCATACCTTAGAGAACAGCTGATGCACTGAGCATTGCCAAAGCGGTGTTGGAATTTTGTGCTGCCTATGGGTTTCCTAGTGTAGTGACGCCAGATCAGGGCACTGTGTTTGTGAGTAAAGTGATACAGAAGCTGTATGATCTAGCAGGAGTGATGCAAAAATTAACTGTAGCTTATCATCCCCAGTCATATGGGCAAATTGAAAAGTGGGGAGGGACTCTTACCCATATGTTAAAGGCTTTTTGTGCAGAACATCATAGGAACTGGGATGAGTTCCTACCATTTTTGGTAAGCGCATACAGGGAAACGGTACACACCTCATTGGGAGGGCATTCTCCCAATGAGATGGTATTTGGGAGAAAACTGCCGGGAGTTCTGGAGCTGATGGGAGTGAACTGGGAAGGGGCTTGGACCTCAGAGATGCCCCAGCCTGCTGCAGAGTATTTTGTGAATCTACAAAGGGTCTTGAAGACTGTAAGACAAACAGCTCATGAAGCGATGTCAGAGGCCAGGCAAAAGCAGAAACAGTACTTTGATAAATCAGCCAGGTTCAGGCAGCTACAGGAGGGAGACCTGGCTTTGTTGCTGAAACCAGAAGGGGTGGGGAAATTAGATCTGAGGTGGAGTGGGGGCCATTCAAGGTAGTGAAGGGCTGTGGTGATGGAAATTATCAAGTGGAGGATCCAGAAAGAGGGACCTTGTTGATTCACATTAATCGGCTAAAAAAAATTGTCAAGCATGAGGTACAGCAATTGTCAGTGGAAAGTTGGACTGAGGAAGATTTTGACACCCCCAATTTTGTGGCAGGGAGTGGAAAGAGAGAGGGACTGGGAGAAATTCCTATTAATGAGACACTGACAGCAGAACAGTGAGGGCAATTAAAGGAGGTGTTATACGACTTTGCAACCCTGTTCACCAATTGCCCAGGGAGAATGGATTTGATCAGTCATGATTTAGATACAGGGGAACATCCACCAATCAAGTGCAGTTCATATCCCATCAGAGGGCAAATGAGGGAGGTAGTGAGGCAGGAGATACAGCAAATGCTTAAGATGGGAGTCATAGAACCTAGTTCTTCTGAGTGGAGCAGTAATCTTGTAATAGTTCCCAAAAAGAAGCTGCATGAAGGAGACCCCCCAGAATACCGATTGTGCATAGATTATAGAAGACTAAATCAATTGTGTAAAACCAGTCAATACCCAGAACCAAATATAGAGGAGTCCTGGAAAGGATTGTGAGTGCAGAGTATATCACTACCTTGGACCTCACATCCGGGATTTGGCAGTTACTGCTAACAGAAAGAGCTAAGGCTAGAACAGCTCTTTCATGTTTTATGGGGCAATTTCAGTTCAACATGCTTCCTTTTGGAATCAGCTCTGCCAGCAAGGTGTTCCAGAGATTAATGGACAAGGTACTGCAGGGATTAGATTTTGCAAGAAGCTACCAGGATGATATTGCAGTGACCAGTTCATCTTGGTCACAGCACTTAGACCACCTAAGAGTTGTATTGTGGAGAATTCAAGAGGCAGGATTAACCATTAAGCCTTCAAAATGCCAAATAGCCAATAGCTCAGTTGTGTACTTGGGCCACCGAATAGGGAGAGGGAAGATAGCGCCACATGTGGCAAAGGTATATGCAATTGTTAATTGGCTGATTCCAACTACTAAGAAGCTGGTGCTGAGTTTCCTAGGGGCATGTGGATTCTATAGGAGACTTATTCCTATTTTTTTTTTCATATCATGCAGCACCACTCACAAATTTATGTAAGAAAAGGATATCTGGGAGAGTGCTCTGGACACCTGAGTATCAAAGAGCCTTCAATATGTTGAAGAGGAGGCTTGTGAAAGCCCCAGGCCTCAAACCGCCAGACTATTCCCAAGAGTTCATTGTGAGCACTGATGCCAGCCAGTATGGCTTGGGGGTGGTTCTACTTCAGAAAGGGCAGGATGATTGCCTCCATCTGGTAGTATGCCTGAGTTGCAGGTTATTGCCCAGGGAGTAGAAATACAGCGTTATTGAGCAGGAAGCCTTGGGAGTGGTATGGGGGTTAAATAAGCTCAAGAGATATCTCAGGAGGGTACACTTTCAGCTGGAGACAGATCACAGTCCATTGGTCTTCATCCACAAGATCAAGAGACTAATGCCAGGATTCTGTGATAGGCGTTATCCCTACAAGATTTCTCATTTGATGTTAAATATATGAAGGGAAAATAAAATGTATTAGCTGACTCCCTCTCAAGGTGTTTCACCGAAACAGAATAATGATAAGACAACGCCCAGTAGATAAGGTGGGAAATAACATGAATTGGTTTGAACTTATGTCTTCTTTGTTTTCTCTCACAGAAAGTGAGATGGATGTGCACTCTCCTTCTGTGTGGGGGGCTGTAAGGAAGAGACCAACTTGTGTGTAAAACAGCAACACTGTAGAACTGAAGGATGGCAAGAGGGGGAGGATCGACTTTGCAAGTCATTGCAGGAACTGCCTGGCTCTCAGCTTTGCAAGAGCCACACAGCTGAGTTATCTTAATTAACAGCTGGACTGGATGGGGGGGCAGCATCTTAACAGGTCCTTTCAAAGATAAAAGCCAAAAGGTGTGTGGAGGGAGGAGCACGTGTCTTTTGGGCAGGATTTTCCCTACTTTTTTGGAGTTTGTGTAAGTTGCAACTGATTTTAATCATTATTTGTATTTTGGCAATCATTGAAGGACGTTGAACTTTCCTTTGTTCCTCTAATTATTGTTAATCAAGGTTGCCCTTTCTGTTTTTTGATAATAAAATTACTTTTGCCTGATTTGTCAAGCTGGAGTGTAGAGCCTGAAGCTGGGTGTTCTTGGCAGAGAACCCAAAGCCTGCATCCTACACCATGGCAAAAGAGCATTCAGAAAACCCAGGGAAACAGTGTAGGGAAACCGAACTGAGAGCTGAGTAATGCAGAATTAAAAAATAACCCTGCAGACTGGACCTCGGAGGCAATGCAAAACATATACAGAAAGTCAAAAGCAGGAGGCAATGCAAAACAAAAACATACTGCAAAGCAGAACAGCTGTGAGAGTGGGGAATAACCCAGTGCATAAACGGCCAGTGGGGGAGGAGAGAATCATTCACAGCTTGGCCTGCCTTTTTGGGAGGGGCAGGGGATCATCAGAGATGTCTGGAAATATGTGGAGGGTTTCTGTTAAAAGTTATTTTTAAAGGTTTATACACAGTGGTCTCTTCCTCATGCTCCTTAAAATAAAAAAGGGTGGGCAGAGAATCCTGATGGTCACATGAGAACACAATGGTGTGTGTGTGTGGGGGGATCATCCTGGGTTATCTGGAATCTCTGTTGCAAGGGAGATGTCACACAGAATCACATTGACAACCAGACTACCACAGGAAATCTCCCTGGCAGAGAAGCAGCCCAGAAGGCCAAAATTAATATGTTTTACTCTCTCCTCTATGCAGATGTTCCAGATGCCAGCTTCTTTTGCCAGCATATCATTAATATACCTAATCTGCAGAATGGACCTAAAATGTACATTAAAACTCTACACAATGGGGCCATATAGATACAGAGCCCCCCCCCTCCCAACTTAGGGCAACCTTTGGTTTGCAGAAAAATTGCCAAACTTAATAAAAATGATTGGGGAGCTAACCCCCCTGCCCAATGTAGAATGGCAACTGAGATACTGTGAAATATCAAGAGAAAATGGTGAGTGCATTGGAGAGGGGAGGAAGAATGGAAAACACAATAAGAAACAAATAATGGATAAAAGGCTGGAAGAGAAAGAGAGCAGGGGCTAAGTGTAGTGGGAGGGTATCCCCTGCTTATTCCTTCTAATAGTAAAGTGGCTGGGTATTTTTGTTTGTTTGTTTTTGTTTTGATCTAGAAAAACCACAAAACAATGCCATCCACAGACAAGATAAATATTTCTGTATATCTGAAGTGTTCTTCTGGTATGCATGAAAAATATGACTTGTAAATTAGCCAAAAGGGAAAATACACACTGATGACAACTGAATAGACACCTGGAGCCACAGAACATAGAGAACAGTCTAGGATCAGTGAAGGGGGGGCAGGGCTATTTTTGGGCAGGAATGGAGTTCCAGCTGACTTCTGAGTTGGCCACACTTACAGCCTCCCCCCCTCGGGTTTCCCAGGCACCTCACAAGCCACAGGGCACCTGGGGAAGCCAAGCCATCCAGGGAGGGAAGGCAGTTTAAACTGACTCCCCTCCTCAGGTTCCCCAGGCGCCCCACAGCTGCGAGGCACCTGGGGGAGCCAATCCAGAAAATGACTTCCTTCCCTCGGGTTTTCCATGCACCTCGCAAGCTATGCTGTCAGGGGTGTGGCCTAGTATACTAATTAGTTTCTGCTGTTGGGTGTGGCCTATTATGCTAATGAGTTCCTGCTGGGCTTTTTCGACAAAAAAAGCCCTGCTTGGGGGGGAATGAGGGTGAGGAAATTATCTTGTTCCACTTCCTCAGAGCTTAGAGAAGCTTGAAAAGGAAGACTGGGAGAGGTATTCCAAACTGTTTCCCTCCCATGTATGATTCCTAGAAGGCTCCCAGCTTGTAATTTCTTAGAGAACATTCCTTTCCTTCTTACCATAATCATTTAGAATCAAGGCCAGTGCCTTGAAACTGTCCTGACATGTCAGTTTCCAAGGTAGCAGTCACAACACGGCATGGCATTTGAGCAGCACAATCATGCATGACGTTCAAAGTTCCCTTCAAAAGGCTTGCCATATTTCATCAGCTCCATGGGTAGCAAGTTAAAGTCCCAACTGGTGGCCATTTTGTAGTAGATACCCTGTATATCACAAGAGCCTTGTTCCAACTGGAAAAAAAAATATTTAAGAAAGTCAGCAGGGAATGAAGCGTGCATACCTTTCTTATCAACTGTAACTGGACACCTGAAAGCATGTGCAGTTGTTAGCTAGTGTTGTGTTATAATTAGATGGATGACTAAAACTTGGGATGTACTATAATTCCCGCTCTACCATGAAGTTCTGGGTGAACTTAGGGTGCGTTCAGACAGGCAGCTAATCCCGCCATTATGCCATCTTGAATTTGATCCTGATCTTTTTAATCCATCGTTGCACAACCAGACAACCCCCAGGGGAATCGCCTTACTGTGCACTGCCTCCATTGTGGATTATCTAGACAATGTCCACTGAAGGAGGCATGCATAGTTTTTTTAAAAAAAATAAATAATAAAAACCTTTTTGCACACAGGCATCACAGCACATCCTTGTTGAAGGAGGCACGCGGTGGTTTTTTTAAAAAAACTTTTTGCACATGTGCATAGATATGACAGTGCTTCCTTGTTGATCTGTGCATGTGCAGAGATTTTTTTAAAATGATGCCCGCTCGGGATGGTCTGACGTCAGACCACCTCAATGGGAGGATTGCACACTGGTGGAACAATCAGATGGGTGACACTCCGCAGTTGTCCTGCAGGTAACCAAAAACCCCAGATTTAAAGTGGTATCTTTTAAGTACAGCTCCGAAGCGTGGCAAAATGGGATGCCCATGGAAGAGGGACGTTTCCCAGATGTTTGTGTCTGGACATTAACTTTTGATCTGTGAGGCAATTGTGCCTTGCACAGATCTAAAGAGCCATCTGATTGGACTCTCTGAGACGGTCACTGAGTGTGTCATACTACTATTCTGCTGGCCCAACCTCACTCCTGCATTACTGACAGGAATATATCCCTGCTAATTAATATATTTGATGTTATAGAAATCATCATACTTAAACAGTCTTCTTTAATGCACTAAATTCTGTTCTGGAAACTAGAGTTCATCATTTAATTGTTGATACTGGAAAAAAATCACTAGTTAAACAAATTGGTGAAACCACAGTTGGCAGGATGGCACCCTCTACTTGTTAAATACATATTTTAATATTAAAATTAACAATATTCCTTCATCTTTATTTTGCTTCTCCTCATAATGTGAGCTAGAATATAATTTCCAATCAGATATTAAGCAAAAATACTATTATTAGAATTTTGTTAGTGTATTTTGGAAAATTGGATAGGTAACAACAGAATTAAGCTCAGAGAGAGAGAGAGAGAGATGTTAAAAACTAGCAATGTCAATGGATTTTGCTACAACAAAATTAGATGTATAATGATCCCCCATCCTCCAAAAAGCTGTCTTTCAAAATCTCCATGTCAGGAGACTAGAGTGCAAGTCCACTTCTAATATAGCCACTTCCTTCCCCTTTTGCAATGAACCAGTTGTCATTTAGTTATTTATTTTCCTTGTGGACTAGAAGTAGAAGTGTATTTATGCAGGGAAGAACCGTATTTATACAACTAATGATAAAAGACACCATCGACCTCAGAGGGGAATACAAAGATATTACAAGGAGAAACTGTTTCCCTTTGGCCCTCATGGGCTACAACAATGAGATGTTAAAGTAAAGGCAGACAGGTGATATAGAGAAAGTTAATATCCAGCTGTATTTCATATCAGTCTTGTGAGATTAATAAAACCTGAGAATATTGAAAGTTGACCTCTATGAATTGCTACTCATGGAAGCCTTCAAATTCCCACCTCAATCTGCCCTAGCCAGTGGGCAATAAATACGGTCTTCCTTTCTCCCATCAAACATATATATGCAATTTAGCAAGATTGTATTCTACTGACAGAAAAGCAGTGAGTTTTGGTTTGAGGTTAAAATATCAATTTTAAGGGTTTTCATTTTGAAAAGGTCTGTACAGTTCTTCAAAATATCAAGCTATATGAAAACCTCATGAAGGTACATAAATCCAGGTGGGGGACTCACAAGGATTTTCAGGGGACATCTCATTCACCCTGTATCCCTTCTCCCAGTATTTCTTCTTCGCCTTCCCTGACAGTATTAGGATATTTGGTTAATATAGCACAATATTGCCCAGTCATAGGAGTATGATACTGAGTGCAGTAAATAAATGTCCCAAGAAGGCTGCGGTCACACACACTAAATAATCCACTTTCAGTGCACTTCCCAACTGGATTTTAACTGTGTGAACTGGCAAAATCCAGTTGGAACATGCATTGAAAGTGGATTATTTAGTGTGTGTGACTGCAGCTGAAGTATATTTCAAAAAAAGTAAATTTATGTTTATTTCAGGAGATCCAGTTCACATTCAGATTTCAGTCAAAAGAAGAAAAAGAAGCCTAATCTAAAGAGTACTTCCCCTATCATAAATGGCCAGCTTGTATGGCAACATGTGTGTGGGAGTATGCGTGCATTGCATCTATAGGAGAGACCTGCAGAGACATGTCTCCATGGAGGCCATGATAAGAGAGAATGAGAGGACAAAGTGAAAGAGAGGAGGGGTCGGAGGCAGCTCCCAGATTAAGACAAAGAGAGGCATCCCATTCAAGAAAACACCTATACGCACTTATAGTCATGTAGCACCCCTGCTGTCACCGCCAATGTCCAGGCATGCTGAGTCACTCATGACAGGCAGCCCCCCAATCTCCCCTTTTTTCTTGTTTCTTTCTCTCCTTCTCACCCACCAACCAATCTTCCTCTACCTGCTTCTCCATCTTCAGCTTTTCTTGCTTTCCTCACCTAGCAGCTTCTCCATGGGAAAAGTCTGGCTGAGTTGTAGGGTGGCTGCCAGTGCCAGTCAGGACCAAGTTGTGCAGTGGCTACTGCCCCCAGGATGGGCTGAGTTGTGTGCATAGTGAATCTATGTATCTGAATCTGAAGAGCTTGGTTCTGGGTAGCCAAGTCTGCTAGGGAGGAGGCTGCATCTTCCATGCTGCTGCTAAAGGGTAGGCACAAGCTGTACTGACTAACAGACTCAGAGTATTAGGTACCAGAAGTCAGGCCAGGCAGAGTTGTTCAGCTCAAAGATCAGGGTTCCAGAAGGTCAGCTCATCTTCCTGCTTGCTGGCTTTTACCGATTCAGGGTGTCTACATGGAGCTCCTCTTCTCTTGAGGAGCCCTCACTATTGCTGAGCACTGGCTGACTCATGACACTGTGCTTCTCACTTGCCTTGAAAGCCTCTTGCTGGGGTCACCATAACTCAGCTGCAACTTGATGACACCTTACACAAACACAAACACACTGTTATGTGTGTGGACCACCACCAGGGGTCTGCAGCTAAAGTAAAGTAAGGAAATTCAAACCCTCCAATGGGACCATGGGTGTACTGGGTGGGGTGTATATAGTTGGCCCTTGCGGGGCCAGTTTTCCAGTCTTGTATGTGAAGTGCAATAAATGCATGTCATAGTCTGAGTCTCCATGCGGTGAACCCAGTACTTTACAGTGGCGATGAAGGTGGGATTCAATGAGCAGGCCTGACTCTCCATCCAGCGCAGCACTGAGCACCAATCCAGAGGAAGTCACCGCACCACTCCCAAGCAGCACCACATTGTGCCCTGGTCTTCTGGACACCGCTCCTCTCATCGTGCTAGAGTCATGGTGACTGCTTCAGGAAACCTCAAAGTTTTTGACCCCACACAGACTATGGGAGACTCCTATCATACCCCCCGTAAAGCCCAATGGCGACGTCCGCATCTGTGTGGACTATAAAGGCCCTCCATGACCACTCCTACCCGGTCCCAGTCGTAAGTCATGTGTTAGCGTCCTTAGCTGAGGCCAAGATCTTCAGGAAGTTGGATCTTGCACAAGCATACCAACAACTACCCGTGGATGAGGCCATGGCCACCACTTGGCCTGTGACCCCGTTATCTCCTGGGTCTTGAGCTGGGTGGTGAAGGGGTGATCTGCAGCCTCGGTGGGTCCAGAGTTTACAGCTTTTGCCACTCGCAGGGATGAACTGTCAGCTCTTAAAGGATGTCTCCTATGGGGGAGGGGTGGTGGTCCCCAGTGCCCTGCGGCAGCAGGTCCTCAATGCACACCCAGATCCTCAAGGTGCACCCAGGAATCGTCTGGATGAAGGCGATGGCCCTGAACTACGTGTGATGGCCAGGGATCAACACAGAGATCAAGTCATGGGTGCAGGGGTGCCTGACAGGTCAGGCGGTCTGCCCAAATCCACAAAGTGCACCCACCCAGCCATGGGAGTCCACACATAAGCCGTGGTCCCAGCTCCACATAGACTTTGCTGGGCTGTTCCAAGGACTAATTTTCTTGGTCATGGTGGACTCCTACTCCAAATGATTGGAGGTCAGCCCGGTAACCACTACCTTGACAAAGGCTGTCATCCAGGCGCTGCACTGGATCCTTTCAATTCATGGACCGCCAGAC
The DNA here is from genome assembly GCA_029375565.1 of Gekko gecko. NCBI lineage: Eukaryota > Metazoa > Chordata > Lepidosauria > Squamata > Gekkonidae > Gekko > Gekko gecko. Next base: position 146,183,355 of record JAPDNY010000003.1, on the reverse strand, counting down.
AGCATCATCTCCGACAATGGGGCAGCATTTGCATCGGTGGAGTTCTAGGACTTCCTGCAGAGGAACCTCATCTGCCACGTGAGGTCGGCACCTTTCTACCCCGAGACCAACAGGCAAGCAGAGCAAATGGTGTATACCACAAAAGAAGCTCACTCAGATGGAGACTGGGAGTTTCATCTCACATGCTTCCTCCTGACCTAGCATATGACACCCAAACCCGTCAATGGCCGATGCCCCGCAGAACTCTGATGGGTTGCTGCCCCACCATCCTGTTGGAACAGCTACACTCGGACCGGGCACTGGAATCCAGGAAGATGACGGAACAATGGGATGCTCCCAGGGGGTTCTTCCCAGAAAACCCCATCTACATAAGGAACTTTGGGAAGGGACACCCATGGCTGGCAGGAAGAGTCATACAGGCAACTGGCCCCATGTCGTACGAAGTGTCTACAGAGGATGGTCAACTCCTAAAGAAACACATCGACCAACTGTGGAGGTGACAACTTCCAGTTGCAGAGGAACAACCCCTGTGGCTTGTGGGGCCCAAGCCCATCCACCCTGAGCCAAGCACCCGGACTGATCCACCTAACCATGGGGAGGCACCAGTGGCAGAACCGCTGGCCACAACACCGGGACCAGGGGAACTGCCACCACCCCCACAGCAACCAGAAACAGCCAGACAACCCGACACAGTCACAAGCGATCCTGTACCCATGCCCCGGCATTCCTTACAAGAGCGCAGACCACCAGCCTATTTGAAGGACTATGTCACATAGGTTGGCTCAGAACTATGGGGGAAGGGGTGTTATGTACGCGGACTGCCACCAAGGGTCTGCGGCTAAAGTAAGGAGCTTGAGTCCCAAATACAATGGGCCCTCAGATCTTAGACCACCTAGTGTCCACCAATAGGCCATCTGGCAGGAAATTCAAACCCTCCAATGGGACTATGGGTGTACTGGGTGGGGTGTATATAGTTGGCCTTTGTGGGGCCGGTTTTCCAGTCTTGTGTGCTATTGTATTTCCCCCTCCCCTGCTATTTCCCGATTCTTTTCCTAGAAAGCTTTCTTAGCCTCTCCCATTTTGCTGCTTCCTCCTTTCTTTCCTACCCACCAGCCAACCTACCTTTATCTTCCCCTGTCCTGAGCTCTCCCTCCTTCCTTCCCATTGGCGGCCTCTACCCAGGAAAAACAACTGCATGGTTCCAGCTGCTGAGCCAGGCCTAGTTGTGTAGTGAGGAACTTGCAATGATTTACAAAGGTCACCTCATTCCCCCCTGCATCCTCTTTCCTTCATCCTGGTAACCCCATATTATCACCTCCCCCTGCTTATTCTCCCCTTCTTACTGATCCACCTATTTTTTATCTGCCCCCATCTTCAGCTTCATTTATTTTATTTATTTATTTTTATTTATTAGTTAAATTTCTATCCCACCCTTTCCTAATGGTTTCAAGGTGGGTAACAAGTGCATGAGCAATTAAAACCAGGTAATATAATTAATTCTTAAAACAGCTAACACATCAAACAATTAAAAGATGGCAAATTAAATATAACAGTTCAGATTCTCTAGAAGCCAGACTGATGGTATTTATACCCACTTTTCTCCACAACAGGGACCCAAAGCAACTTACATCATTTTCCTGTCCTCCGTTTTATTCTCATAACAATCCTGTCAGGTCACCCAGTGACCTTCCACAGCAGACTATAGATTAAAACTTGGGTCTCCCAATCCTGGTCCAAAACTCTAACCACTGTACCACCCTGGCTTTCCTGGGGTAGCTGATGTTGGAACAATAGCAAGCAGCTGAGCTTGGGTGATTCATGCAAGTCAGGTGGTAGCAAGTTGCTCAGTGGTTGCTGCCTTCTGGAGGCTGGCAACCATGTTTGCATAGGACCCTTTAAGTTCAAGAAAGGGAGGGTAAGAGCAGCTGCATATTGTCAGTGGAACTTTTGTCATCTTCTATCATAAAATGTTTTTTGGGTTTTTTTTAGGAAAACAGATTGTTTATTTGATATAAATACATTTCTGAGATTATCTAAGCAAAATCTACTTCAAATCTTTATTCGAAGGTAGTGCCTAAACTACTTCCATAAATGAATGTCCCTCCCATCCACTGTGCAGCCCACTTCGTTTTCCTTTCAAGAACAGGAATTAATTCTCCCACTGCACCAATTGTCTCTTGGTTTTTTGCTCCATGCTAGGTGTAGGCCTCATTTTCTTGCCGTAGCTAAAAAACAACCACTATATTTCAGATCAAACCAAAGAAAATGGGAAATTATTTGATATCCCTGCTTTACAGTAGTTTAATCTGGATGTCACCAAAGTATGGAAAACCATAGCCAGTTCACTTTTTTCCCCAGGAAGGGACACAGCTCTAGAATGAATTGAAGTTGCTTAAAGATGCTTCATTCTACAGACTATGCCTGGCCAACCATCTGTAAATCTTGGGCCCCTTTCAAACAGCCTTTGTAATCCATTTTAGCAGCCTGTTGCTAAGGAGGTGAACCATTTTTGATGTAAACGGCTTTCTTCCATTTTCACCTCTTCTTTGTGCTTCTGAATCACTGTAGTGTGCTGCTCAAAATGTCTGCAGCTCTTCAGTCATGCTGCTTTTTTCCTCCTCACCCTTTTCACCATGTGGTCTCTTTTGCAGGTTTGTTTTTTTAATAAATAAATAAATTCTAAGTTGAACGCTATAGAGCTAGACAAAAGTAGCACTTAAAAAAAAAAGTGTGCTGTTTGAAATGGCCAGAATACTTTGAGATGGCTCATTAACTAAATGAAATTTGCTGTATGAAATGCCCATCCCTGTATTGCTTTACTCAGAATTGGGCTAACAACAGACAACATTCAGTTTAGAATGGTGATGTGAAAGGGGTATTGGTCTGAAAGCATTCCCAGACTAAGTACCTGGAATATGAACTTTCTCTGAATTGCAGCCTGGCAAAACTGCTTCAAAGTATATGCAAATTTACAGGTTGCTATCCATAGTGTTCAGAATAGAATCATACTTATATGTGTTTATTTTATTTGTTCATTTAAAACATTTATGCCACCTTTCCACCCGATCAGAGTCCCAAAGGTGGCATACATAAAACATTAGAATAATTAAGAAAAAATAAAATTATTTAAAAAATCAAAGCACATACCAGTTACTTGGAAAATAAAATGGAAACATGTGGTTTGGATCCTATGACTGTTAGGTGGATCTGTAACTGGTTGACAGATCACACCCAAAGAGTGCTGGTGAATGGTTCCTCATCTTCTTGGAGAGGGGTGACAAGTGGAGTGCCTCCAGGACCTGTCCTGGGACCTGTTTTGTTCAACATCTTTATCAATGATTTGGATGAAGGGATAGAGGGAATGCTTATTAAATTTGCAGAATATACTAAATTGGAAAGGGTAGCAAATATAGTAGAAGACAGAGTCAGGATACAGGGTGATCTTGACAGGTTGGTAAAATGGGCTAAAACAAATAAAATGAATTTCAATGGGGATAAATGTAAAGTTCTGCATTTAGGTAGGGGGAAAAAATCAAATGCATAATTATAAGATGGGGAAAACTTTTCTTGGCAGTAGTATGTGTGAAAAGGATCTAGGAGTAGACCATACACTGAACATGAGTCAGCAGTGTGATGTAGTTGCTAAAAAGGCAAATGCGATTTTGGGCTGAATCAACAGAATTATAGTGTCCAGATCGTGCAAATTGTCCAGATCACTCTGCTCACCCAGAATATTGTGTTCAGTTTTGGGCACCACAATTTAAAAAGGATATAGACAAGCTGGATTCAATGCTCCCTCTAAACTGTGGAGTCTCATGAGCAAAAATTCTACTTTGTGAGCCACTGGCATTAAAGTTGTGAGTGGGCAATTTGTCTGCTGCATAAATTAGTTTGCTCTGGAGCCATCCTTCCTGTGCTAAGACAAAAATGTGTGAGCCAGAGGCTAAAAAACTGTGAGCTAGGTCACACTAACTCAGCTTAGAGGGAACACTGGCTGGAACATATCCAAAGGAGAGAAATGAAGATGGTGAGGGGTCTGGTGTGGTGACTAAGTCCTATGAGGAAAGGCGGAAGGAGCTGGGTATGTTTAGCCTGAGAAGAGATGACTGAGAGGTGATATGATAGCCATCTTCAAGTATTTGAAGGGCTGTCATATAGAGGACAGTACAGAGTTGTTTTCTGTTGCCCCAGAAGGTCAGACCAGAACCAATGGGTTGAAATTAAATCAGAACAGTTTTCAGCTAAACATTAGGAAGAACTTCCTGGCAGTACCTCAGGAGGTGGTGGGCTCTCCTTCCCTGGAGATTTTCAAATAGAGGCTAGATGGCTATCTGACAGAAATGCGGATTCTGTGAACTTAGGCAGATCATGAGAGGGAGGGCAGGAAGGGTTGCCTCAGTGCTTATTTCTTGTGGCCCTTTCTACATGCCCAGGGAAATGCTGACTGCTACTTTGAAGCAATTTTTCTCCAGGCTGGTTTGGCCAGGGATCCTGGAGGTTTTCTGTCATCTTCTGAGCGTGGAACAGTGGTTACTGCAGGTGTGGAGGGGGAGGTATTTGTGTATTTCCTGCACTGTTCAGGGGGTTGGACTAGATGGCCCTCGAGGTCCTTTCCAACTCTGTGATTCTACCAGGGGCATGCCCAATGAAACAAACAAACAAATCCCCTTTCTGTTCGGTTAACAATCAGCAAAGACTTTAGAAGCTGATTTTCAAGTATGTTTCAGAGCAGATAATGCAAAGGCAAGAGAAAAGAAAATATGTATTTGGCCATATATTGTTACACATTGTTGCATGTGCATTCCTCAGTTCCTTATTAATGCTGGAATTCAACTGTTTATCTTCTGTAATAGTAAATGAGTGAAATGGTCTATCCTCGGGAGCCACATTTGAGGTACAACATGTGACGAAAAATTCTCAGTGAACTGTCAAACAGGAACAGTTCACATCTCTATGTTTAAACACCCTCCTTGGAATTTTATTACTCTGCAAATGGCTGATGTATAGAATCCTGTACTCAGGACTCTAGGATTCAGAAGAAACTTTGTTGCTGTCTATAATGTGTGGTGTGGTGTGTCTCTGTGTGGTTTATCACTATAATACTTCTTATTCCTCTTGGATATGGCTTTAAGCATTTCCTGCTAAAATGAATTTAATATTTCACAGTTTTAAGTAAAAATTAGCAACTTTGGGCAGAGATATATTTTTTTCCCTGAAAATGACATTGTGCAAATATTCTTTTTAATATATTGTTTGCAGATATTATTCCCATTACCTGCTGCCTCTGCTTCACTGGAATATGTGCCCATATGAAGCTTCCTTATATCAAGTCAGGCAACTGGCTCATCTCAGTAACTCCCATCAGTATCGTCAACTCTAACTAAAAGCAGCTGTTAGAGTCCAGTGGCACCTTTAAGACCAACACACTGCCCACCTTGATCTAAAAGCAGCTGTGTAGAATTTCAATTCAATGCCTTACCAAACTCCTGTTAGCAGAGATTTTTAACTGGAGAAACCAGGAATCTTTCCTTTGCATGCATTTAGTTACCTTCACAGGTTACATGGGTGATCTCATTCAGTCTATGAATGGGGTGATGTGAACACTACAACTGACATGATCTCATCAGCCATGAATGAAATTACATGGATAAACACAGCCAGTCTGATTTATATAACCAAAAGATTATATTAAGCGCAACTATTTTGATGAATAAGCTTTTTAATTTTTTTTAAAAAGATGTATAAAACATTGTCTGTGAGAGAGGGGGGGTGGTTTGTTGTTAGCATTGCCAAAGTGTTTGCAAAAATGGTGAATACTTTCAGCTCAGTCCTAGTTAAATAGCAAGGGGGGGTATCACATTCTGATGCATCAATGTCATCTACATCCAAAGTCTGTGAAATAAACTGTTCCTTACTCCTCTGAAAACTTTAAAACACATCTACATCACCAATGATACCCAAGGTCAGACAAATCTCAGCAGGCTGTTCCTTGACAGTCCTTTTTCAAGCAGTTTTGACAGATGAGAGGAGAACAGAGAGGCTCAGACCTCACAAGTGTAATTTGAAGTGTTAATTGGGAAACACCTCAGTGACCTTGGCAGCCTTGCTCTCCCACTGTTAGTGGCAACAGAACACAAAGATGCTCTGGCAGAAGAAGGCAGAGGGGTAGACAAGGAAGAATGATGATGGATCACTTCACAAATGCTTATGTTTTACTTGTATTATGTTAATTCACATTTACAAGAAAGGAAGAAAAGGAAATACAGCTGTCTTGTTGGTGAAAAGAATGTAGCCAGTTCCACCAGTTCCTTATTATGTGGAAGCTATGATTCCTAATGATATACACAGATATGTTTTCTTTATGTTCGTTTCAAAACATTGCTTTAGATTCTTATGCCAGGTCTTAAAGATATTTGTTTATTACAACATTCATTTTTCTCTACTGGTTTTAGTTAGAAACACATTTCTGGCCATTACTCTTTTTTCCTCTGAAATGATTGGGGTGAAGTTCTCCAAGACTGTACTGTTCACATAAGCCCTGCCATATCCAGACAGGTAGAAGAAAACAGCTTCATTTTATAGCCAATTAAAATTTTCCCTGTTCAGATGGGCACAGGGACACACATACTATTGGTGTATGAGTTTGTTTCCTCTTTCCATACCTCACTATACCCAGTCTATTTGTTTTATGAAACCTGAGATGGGTTGAGGTTAAAATATTTCAAGTGTCATAGAAAGACACGAGGAACAATAAATTGTGGAGGACACTAAATTGTGCAGGGTGGTGAGAACCAAGGAGGATTGTGAGGCACTCCAAAGGGATCTGTCAAGGATGGCGAGTGGGCATCAACATGGCAAATGGGGTTCAGTGTGGCCAAGTGCAAAGTGATGCACATTGGGGCCAAAATTCCTAACTATAAATACACATTGATGGGGTCCAAACTGGCAGAGACTGACCAAGAGAGAGATCTTGGAGTCATAGTACATAACTCACTGAAAATGTCGAGACAGTGTGCAACTGCAATAAAAAAAGGTCAACGCTATGCTGGGGATTATTAGGAAGGGAATTGAAAACAGATCAGGCAGTATCATAATGCCCCTGTGTAAATCGATTGCAAAAGTGCAGAAAAGAGCAACTAGAATGATAAATGGGTTGGAACACTTTCCCTATCAAGAAAGGTTAAAGCGTTTGGGGCTTTTTAGCTTGGAGAAATGATGGCTGAGGGGTGACATGACAGCGGTTTACAAGATTATGCATGGAATAGAGCAGGTAGAAAAAGAAATACTTTTCTCCTTTTCTCACAATACAAGAATTCATGGGCACTCAATGAAATTGCTGAGCATTTGGGTTAGAACAGATATAAGGAAGTCCTTCTTCACCTAAAGAGTAATTAACACATGGAATTCACTGTCACAGGAGGTGGTGGTGGCTACAAGCATGAACAGCTTCAAGAGGAAATTGAATAAACATATGGAGCAGAGGTCCATAAGTGGCTATTAGCCACAAGGTATAGATAGGAACTCTCAGTCTGGGGCAAGTGATGCTCTGTATTCTTGGTACTTAGGGGTGGAACACTATCTGGGGCAGTGATGCTCTTTATTCTTGGTGCTTGGGAGGCAACAGTGGGAGGGCTTCTAGTGTCCTGCCCCCATTGCTGGACCTCCTGATGGCACCTGGTATTTTTGGCCTCTGTGTGACAGTGTTGGACTGGACGGGCCATTGGCCTGATCCAACATTGGCTTCTCTTATGTTCTTATGTTCTTAGTATAATGTAATAGAGGCCACCTTCCAAAACAGCCATTTTCTCAAAGGGAATTGATTCCAAACACTTTGGTTTTGTTTAGGAATAGATTTCTACCTCTGACTTTTCTTTACATATAAATGTGAAGCTGCCCAGAAGTCTTGTTTTTATTGAAATGGAGGATATTTGACTGTACTTCCCAGCAGTTGTAGCAGCAGACCAGGCTACCTGTCATCCAGACAGTTTATGGAACATTCTTGCCTCTCTTCACTGCAAATGTAGTATGGTTGTCCTCTGGTGCTCCCCCACCCACCTGCCTTTAAAGGGTAAGAACATAAGCGAAGTCATGTTGGATCAGGCCAACACTCTGTGTCACACAGTGGCCAAAACTCAGGTCCCATTAGGCAGTTCACCAGCAGGACCAGAACACCAGGAGCCCTCAAACTGTTGCCTCCCAAGCACCAAGTATACAGAGCATCACTGCCCCAGACATAGTGTTCCATCTATACCTTGTGGCCAATAGCCACTGATGGACCTCTGCTCCATATGTTTATTGAATCCTCTCTTGAAGTTGTCTATGCTTGAAGCTGCCACCACTTCCTGCAGCAGTGAATTTCATGTGTTAATTACTTTCTGGGTGAAGAATGGGGTGGATTAATGGGGTGAAACACCTTCCCTATGAAGAAAGGTTAGAGAGGACTTCCAGTTTATGACTCGCCATCTTTGGAGGGCTCCTGGGTGAACTCCCAAGGATCCCCCGAACTTCCTGATCCCAGTGGGAGATCCATGGCTCCGGACTTCCATAGAGCCTTCTGAAGGGAAGCTCTTTGTTGTTGTTGTTTTGCCCCCCAAAGGGGATTTTTTTATTGCATTTTCTATAAAATACAATGAAAAAAAGGGAAAGGGAACTACAAACTAATGGTGAAAGTAAAGAAAACCCACTAAAAACCAAAGAGATGGTGGCCATACATAATGCTTACAAAATCAGCTTATTAGCTCAAGATTACAGTTAAAATTCATTGAATATGTTTATCTATTAAAACTGAAAAATAGTAAAATTGAAAGCTCCCCCATGTCTGCCTTCATAAAGCGAATAGTAAGACATAGTTATACAAAATAATTTTTAAGACTTTCCAGAGTGTAATAACTACTCATTTTGCATTATCTATATCAAGATACTAGGCCTATTTCATAGTCTCTTATTCAAAATTCAAACAATGGTTCAGACCGAGGCCTAGAAATAAAATGGAAGATTTCTGCTCCCTGGGATACCAAGGTTGAGCTGCCTGTGGCTCAGAAGGGATTGATAAAGAGAATGGGAGATATTCACAGGTGTGTGGCACATCATTGCCCTGTTTCAAAGCCTCCTAAGTGGGCCTACACATTCCATCTCATTAATGCAAAGCTTTGTGAAGCTTGTTTAATTGGTTCTGATACATCTGCAGAGTGTCAGAAACTAATTGGCAAATTCACCTGATTGGTTGGCTCACTGGTCAATAACACCAGTGGTCAGTTAGGTTACATCACTGGGCCTACATTTGATTGCTTAGCCAAACTCATGTCAGCGCAGGCCACAAGGCATTAAGGAAAGATTCTTCATTCTGTTTTACCCTTCTGCCTTTCTGACTGTTTTTGTCCTTCTGGACTGGCCTTTTGTTTTTGCCTTTTGACTGGAATACAACCCATTTTGGGACACTTTGTTTTTGGGTGGACCAGCACAGCCAGGCACCTGTTCGGACTTTAGAATGATCTTGGACTCAGTCTTGTCAAGGTAGCATCTAATTTGGAACCAATGCTTGTAAAAGTGTTTAGTTTAATTCTGTGGCTTGCTTATTATTGTCCTCAGTGTTCACTGATCTTTTATTATATATTTTTGTACAAGTTTTAATAGATCACTTCATTTTGGAGTGTTCTTGAATTCAGGAGGCTTCAGTCTAAATCCAGTACATTGGCTACTGCTACAAAAGTAACCTGTTTTGAAACTTGTCTTGTGAGTGCACAACCTTGCAAGGATGACTTTCTTTGTTCTTTGTCCTCAGAGAGCTGGAGGCTTTGTCCCTTGGTCTCTAGCTGGCAGGATAGTAAAAAGGAAGGTGGTGGTGATACCCTGGAAGGTGTGGATTCACACTTTAGCCTTTTTTGTTCTGGCTTGCCTGCCTACCCCAAGGTGGTTGGGCTTTGAACCTACTACTTGTGACAACATACATACATACATATCTCTCCTTATAATAATTATCTTTTGGTTTCATAAGATTCCATGCGCTCCCATTGGCTGTAAAATGCCCTCCCTCAGCCATTGGCCCATCAGCCGCCACTCAAGAGTACTTGCGTGCCATTGGCCAGGTGCTGGGTCTGCTCCTCTTTCCCACCCACTCCCCCTTCAGACAGATTTGCATGTCAGATTTACTGGCAGACAGCTCTCTCTCTCCTGAGGAAGACAGTTCTCTTGACTCCTGTGAGGGACTGTCCGCTCAGTGGCTGTTGGTAGGCAACCAAGCTTGGTTCTGTGAGTAAAAAAATCAAAGGACTTTCAGCATAACCCCCTCCCCCTCCCCCGCCCATAACCCCCTCCCCAGTGGCCACTTTCCTGTCAGAATAAATGGAAAAAGGCTCTTTCTCCTGCTTAGCTTCAGCATAGCTGGCTGGCTAACGAGGTGGGCCAGCCACCATCAGACCATTTTCTTCAACTCCCCGCTGTGCGGCTGACTTTCTCCTAGGTTGCCAATCTCCAGGTGGGACCTGGAGATCTCCCACTGTTACAATTGACCTCCAGATGACAGAGATCAGTTCCACAGGAGAAAATGGTTTCTTTGGAGGGTAGACTCTATGGCATTATACCCTGCTGAGTCCTTCCACACACACCCCAAATGCTGCCCCCCACGGGATCCACCCTCCCCAAATCTCCAGGTATTTCCCTAATCAGAGTTGGCACCTGTACTTTCTCCTCTGTCAGTAAAAGGCCCTTTCCACACCTATGTTGGCCTTTGGGAGAAAACTCATTGGGCCCAGTCCTGATCAGGTTGCCAACTCCAGGTGGGCAATTCCTGGAGATTTGAGGGATGGAGCCTGGAGTGGGTGAGGTTCGAAGAGGGGTGGCACCTCAGACAGGTACAATGCCAAAGACTCCACCCTCCAATCCAGCCATTCCTTGATGGGGAACCATTGTTGCCAATCTCCAGGTGGGGGCTGGAGATCACTCAAAATTACAACTGCTTTCTAGGAGGGAGAGGGAAAGAGATGGAAAACTAAAGGTAGGTTGCTGGTTGGCTGGGAGGGAGATAGAGTTATCAACTCCAGGTTGGGAAATTCCTGGAGATTTGAGGGGTCGAACCTGGAGAGGGTGAGTGTTGAGGAGGGTGGGACCTCAGACAGGTACAATGCCATGGACTCCACCCTCCAAACCAGCCACTCCCTTCTGGGGAACCACTGTTACCAATCTTGGGGGTGGGCTGGAGATCACTCAAAATTACTACTGCTCTTCAGGTAGCAAAGATCAGTTCCTCTGGAGAAAATGGTGGACTCTGTCATTATACCCTGCTGAGATTGCCACAGCAAATTGTCACTGAGTGCCCAAAGCCAGGGCACTCTCCCAGAGCCTCTTTCTAGAGCCCGTTGTATTTATTTCCACAACGGGCCTTATTCCTAGTATGTATGTATATCTTCCTTTTAATTGCTTGCAAGTTGATAGGTGTGTGTGGAAATATGTTTCTCATTGACATTAATGTGTATGAATGTAGTTAATATAATTGATACTATAAAATAAAAATGTTTAAAACTAAAATAAATCCAAAGACAACTGTAAATAACACATGCCCTATTAGAAAAAGGCAAGTGGGGAAAACTGAGAAAAATAGCTACCACTACTGGGGAAAAGCAAATGGAGAGAAGAGATCAGAGTTATATTAGACCAGAGGAGGCCTGAACTAAACAGAAGCCATTTCCCCAGAAACAGGCCTGATCAGAAACAGATCTGAAAAGACATGAGAAATTCCCCTGCTTCATTTTTTTAAGTTTATTGAGTACATATTTAGTAGGACTATTTCATACAATATATATTTATACTCTATTTCATAGGCTTTCTTTCTTTCTTTTTTCTTATTCCCATATCCTACCCACTTAAAAAAACCCATACAACTCCCTCAGCATCACGTTCTAACCATTAATACATCTTCATTTGATTGTTCATTAATTATTACCCATTCAGTCTTCTAACTTCTGTCTTCTATACCTGAAAAGAAAGCTGGATGGGGTTGCCTTTGGTAACGAGGGCTGAAGAGGTAAACCCCTTCAGCAGGAAGACAATCCCTCCTTCCTGCTGCCAGAGGTCTTGGGGGAGGCACACCCTCCACCTCCTTGCCATGTCCTCTAATTATTGACTGCTATATTTTTATATTAGATACCACTTTGTTCACTTTAGATACCACTTTGTTGATTAATGATTGCCGCTTTGGATATAATTCTAAATTCCCTTCTTGTTCTCATTCAATTGCTCTCAACAAAATATATTATACTAATAACATACACAGACTGTCCTTTAATATGTCTACTTCTGATTGTTTAATCACTGCTTCCAGTAGTTTCTTTCCAGAAAGCTCATCGTCTACTGTGTAAATCTTGCCATTAAGATTGACCACTAGATGACCTAATGAAAACCATCTATATTTGATTCCATGTTATCTCAGTTTCTTTGCTGTATCTCAGAGCTTTCCTCTCACAAGAAGTATCTCAGCTGGAATGTCGTGTCTTCAAGGCACAAGCCTTCTTTTTCTCTAGCAATTTTTAAAAAGTTTATTTTTTATCTGTACCTCCATGAATTCAATCAGGATGTCTGGTGTAGCACCCTCAGGAGCTGTTTTCAGCATGTTTAAATGAAAGTCCCTGCTTCATGATGAAAACACATGGGCAGGGACTCTCTAGGCACTGGCAGGGCAAAGAAACTCCCAACATGTAGAGTCCACAGCTTTTGCAAACAAACTACTGAGCTACAGTAAACAGAATGAGAAAGCTGAAATTGCTGCCAAAGAAAAGCAACGAGGAGAGGGTGAAATTTAGACAATAAGAATATGTGCATTGCTTGCATGCTTTTAATATACCTTAATATTTGAATAAGCACCCTGAGCAGATGGATAGGAAAAGGGAAAGAAGAATCTCATACCAGCCATTGTAATAGCCTAATTACTTAGGGTTTTTTCCTGACCTAATAAGCCAGATAGATTTTTGAAGAGGTAGAGCTAGTTAATGATTAGCAAGGCTCAAGTTGGGCTGAAAGCCCAGTGTTGACTCACTGAATGTTGACTACCCTGAACTGTAGGGAATTCTGCCAATTGGAGAAAGCCTGCTGCTTAGGTAGATTTTAAATCCAAAGGAAAGTTCCATAGGGAAAAGCCCTATTTTTATTTAAAATAGAAATAACAGGATAAAAAATCCCCTTCATGAGAAAAGGAAATATTTTCTTCATATTCATATAGAAGACTTAGTGGCCAAACAGCTGGTGTTGAAGTTCAAACAGGAATAGAGAAGTGGGAATCCCGAGTCCAGGGCAGATTTGAACAGTGGCTGAAGCAATTTTTAATAGCCAAGGCATGAAGAAACACAACCTCCCACTCTCCTGTTTGTTTAAAACCTTCTTTTCTGGTAGTACACTTTAATGCTATGCCATACAAAGTAATGCTACGTGTCTGTGCCATGTATACATTATTGTATCCATTGTTGTCAATAACCAGAAACTCCTAAAGGGATGGTTTTGGGGGAAATTGTGAATGTGAAGAAGGGGTGACTTTCATAAAAGGTTTGATTCTAAGATGGATGCTGTCAGGAGATAGGCCACATCAGCAATGATGGGTAAAAGTAGAAGTGGCTTTGACCTGATCCAGCAATGTTGGGGAGGGAAGTTGGCTGTGGAAAACCCAGAAAGCTCATACATGTTTTTCATGACCATATGATAATTTTGCCAAAATAGCCTCTCATTGAATTGGTAAAGATCCAAGAGTAGTTGTAAAATCCTGACTGGGTTAGAAGAATCAGCAGGAAATCAGAGAGAGAAAGGATACAAACCTCTCCCGCATTTCCTGTCTTTCAGGTATCTATCTCACTGGAGGTAAGGCCTTTTCCCATCAAGTCATCTTTGGCCACCTTTGGGTACACCTCACTACCCTTTCTTGGAGGATTTATGAAATTGTTATGGGTTTTTCTTTTGGTTGCTGTTATTGCTCTGTTCTGCTTTATGCAAGGCTACTGCTTTACTCAAGGCAAGGTTGATTGATTGATTGATTAATTAAACTTCTATCCCACCCTCCCAGCTGAAGCCAGCTCAGGGCAGCTTACAATACACATAAAATACAATACACATAAAATAGAATTAAGAACAACATGTAACAATTAAGCAATGCTAAAACCATAATATAATAAAGTGCTAGTAGCATAATTTCCTAATTTCACAGTGGTAGTTGTTACACAGTTCACAGTCAGCCCTCTAGTCTTCTTAGGTTGTCTTAGGCAGCTGGCTCAGACTATATTTACAAATCGGGGGGGGGGGGCAGGGCTCTCCCATCCAAGCTGTCATGACATAAAAATGGTCAGCAATATAAATATACTTTAAATGCCTGAGATCAAAGCCAGAATGAATTCGGGATATTTTTGAAGTGGGGGACTGAAACTTTTCATCCCACTATTTTTTGTCTCACATCCCTCGGAGTCCGCCGCCTTGCAAACACATACAACTACCCTGCCTCCCCTTCCTTCCTACTCACCATCCAAGCCCTGCTGCCAAAATCACACATTCTATAAACATTTCTTACAGCTCTGCTGAACAAATTTAGAAGATTATAATTCCCCTAACTCATTTGGATTGCAGAATTCTGACTTGCTGGTATCAGAATTTAGTGCATATGCAGAATTCTAACACCAATTCAGATGGCTGAGAGTTCTTCCTGAACTGCATGGAAAAATGAAATGATATTTTGGCTTGCTGGACAAACTTGGTTCGTTCACCCCCACCCCCATCTTTGTGCTTGATCACAGAGCACTTAGCTAGTTTGTCTCCTCCTAGTTATCCTATGATTTAGTCCCACCAATGAACAGAGTTCATGGTGGTGGCGGCTCCAAAAGTCTGGTGGAAGAGCTCTGTTTTACAGGCCCTGTGGAACTGCAAAAAGTCCCACAGGGCCCTGATATCGTCTGGGAGCTCATTCCATCAGAATGGAGCCACCACTGAGAAAGCCCTGGCCCTGGTTGTTGCTAGTCTGGCTTCCTTGAGATTTGGAAGGCCAGCCTATTCTGAACCCCTGATTGCAGTGCTCTCTGGGGTATATGTGGGGAAAGGTGGTCCCTCATGTATGTAGGTCCCTGACCATGAAGGGCTTTAAAGGTGAGAACCAACACCTTGAAACGAATCCAGTATGCTACAGGCAGCCAGTGCAATGCTTTTAGCAGAGGCTGGATGTGCTCCTGAATAGGGAGTCCCATCAAAAGCCTGGCTGTGGAATTTGTACCAGCTGCAGCTTCTGGATTTGAGAAAAGGGCAGTCCCATGTAGAGGGCATTACAGTAATCCAGTCTTGAGGTGGCCATCACATGGATCACTGTTGCCAAATTGTTGCATTCAAGAAAGGGAACCAACTGCCTGTTCAACTGTAGATGGTAAAAGGCTGATTTGGCAGTGGCTGCTACCTGGGCCTCCATTGTTAAGGAGGCATCTAGGAGCACTCCCAAACTCCTCACCTCCAGTGCTGGCACCAATGGTGCCCCATCGAAGGCTGGGAGTGGGATCCCTAATCTCAGACCTCCCCAATTCAGGCGCATGACCTCCATCTTCATCAGATTCAGTTTCAGCCGGTTCAGTCTAAGTCAACCAGCTATGGCCTGTAACGGCCAGTCTAGATCTTCCAGTTTGGAGTCAGACTCACTACCCAACAACAGATAGAGCTTGGTGTCATCAGCATACTGGTGACAGCCCAGCCCATGCCTCTGGGCAATCTGGGCAAGAAGGCTCATATAGATGTTGAAGAGCATCAGGGACAGCACTGCCCCTTGAGGCATGCCACATTCCAGTGGGTGCCTTTGGGACAGCTGATCCCCCAGCACCACTCTTTGTCCCCGACCTTGGAGGAAGGAAGTGAGCCACTATAAGGCCAGTCCCTGGACTCCAGTGTCAGTGATGGTCAACCATGTCAAATTCAGCTGACAGGTCTAACAACAATAGCACTGCTGATCCACCTCAATCCAGATGCCTCCGGAGGTCATTCGTGAGGGTGACCAAGGCTGTCTCTGTCCTGTGACCTGGGAAAAAGCTGGTCTGCAAGGGATCTAAGATGGAAGTGTCATCCAAGAAGCCCTGTAACTGAGTTGCCACTGCCCTCTCTATTATCTAGCCCAAATAGGGCATGTTGGAAACCGGCCAATAGTTGGACAATGCAGCTGAATCCAGAGATGGCTTTTTAGGAGAGGGTGCATCACTGTCTCCTTAAGTGCCTCCGGGAATAACCCCTCCAAGAGGGATTTGTTGATAATCTCCTGCAAGGCACCTCAAAACCCCTCATGGCCAGCTTTAGTTAGCCACGAAGGGCACAGATCAAGGGAGCACATGTTAGGGCGTACAGTTAGGAGCAATTTGTCAGCTTCCTCTAGGCTGAGCAGGTCAAAATGTTCCATAACATGGCTGGAAGACATGCATGGAGCCTTGAGTTCATTCACTGTATCAACTGTAGCAGTGAGGTTGCAGTGGAGTAACAAGACTTCATCTGCAAAATAGCTCACAGAAGCTTCACAGCCAGTATCCAATTCCCTAATATAAGTTGAGCTAGGCTATATGTTCTCAGTATTTTTCTGTGTTGGGGCACATTCTGAAAATTCTTTAATGGAAGGAGGAGGAGGAAGAGATTGGATTTATACCCTGCCCTTCACTACCCAAAGTGTCTCAGAGTGGCTTACAAACTCCTTTCCCTTCCCCTCCCCACAACAGACACCCTGTGAGGTAGGTGAGGCTGAGACAGCTCTTGACAGAAACTGCTCTTTTTTCAAGAACAGCTCTTTATCAGAACTACGGCTTACCAAAGGTCATCCAGCAGCTGCAAGTGGAGGAGTGGGGAATCAAACCCGGTTCTCCCAGATTAGAGTCTGTGCACTTAACCACTACACCAAACTGGCTCAAGGAGGGAATATTCTTGTTAAAGTTTATGTACCAATAAAATGCAGTAAAATGAAATTATATAACCTGTCCAAATTCTTTCTTTTCCTGGAAGTGTTATTCCCTGCATAAGATTTTAAAGAACCTTCTTGCAACACAGGTTTAACCTGGAAACAATGCAGGTTAACAGAGAGATAACTTCTAGAGCAGCAATGACTAGTGGAGGGAAGAATCCTTCTCTGGTTTCAGACTCAAGTCTTTCAATTTAATATTGAATAGAAGCATTATAAGCCTCTAATGTTCATATTCCTCATGAAACAAAGCATCATGAACTTCAGCTACCTCACTAATTAAGACTGACAATTGTCCTGAAATTATTTTGTCCCATGCTTGTGTTTGACATAGAATAAGCTTCTATTTTTTTTTTTTATCATTACTTGCCTTTAAATGAGTGTCTAAGGAGATTCTAAAGAAGAGCTACACCCTTCTAAACTCATTGATTTCTATGTACTAAGACGGGTGTCACTTTGCTTAGGGCTGTGCTGTAAATGACTTAAATGCCTATAATCTTCTCTTCTATACTAATGAAGAACTGACAGATGTAGAACATAAACTTGAGATAAGGAGAATGACATTTACTCAGAAGCTATTGTTCTGGAACAATGTTATGGAAATAAAACTACATTACATTTGTAAAACAAAATTTCCACAGTTCCACATTTTTGTGATGTTGGCAGAATTTGTCTACTAAAGAGCAAACAGTTAACATTGTAACCATATATTTAGAACACAAATGCTCATCCAGTTCTAGTTGCAACACATTTTGGTCTGATTCATTTTTGCTACTGCAACAATCAACCGGCATAACTTAGCACAGCTGGTAGCTATCCTGCTTAGTGTACAGTTTAGGTTAAAGACTTCATTTTTCCCCAGCACTAAGTAGTTGAAAACTGGAGTTTAAAGAACAAATTAAACCAATTTTGCACACAGAAGAGGTTTTCAAACAGCCATTACCATTTTTTTTCAGGCTTTCCATTTAGAAGAAATGAAACTGTGCCTCTTTTTAAATATCCTCCTAGGCCAGATGTGGCAGCATTTGTGAAAGATTCCATTTTTCTCCCCCTCCCAATGCAATGTTCCTAATCATTCCTTATTTTATATTGGCAAGTTAAGCACATTTGCTTGCTTATTCTGGTTCCTCAGCCTAAGAATCTTATTACTTTCTTTGAAAGTGTATTGAAGTATTCAATATTTGGCCTGTCTAGTGTGATTTCTCTGTTTTGGTACATATTTTCATCTGAGTTATTAAACTATCTCTAATTATTGCTGAATAAAATAAAATACACACTTTCATTATTGGATTTGGGCAATTTTGTTTTGCATGTTTCTAAAACAATTAAGGTAGTTGATAGCATTTATATGCATATTCTGACCTCCTCTGCAGTGTCAAATAACTAGAGAAATGGGGATAGCTAACAGTGGATCCAAGTTGCCTGGTGCAGGCACAGTCATGCTGAACTTACCCAGAAATTTTTGTTGCATTCTTCAAAAGCAGATAATGTCCTTGGCTGACACTGAAATTGAAGGCAAGTAATTCAAATCTATGTACTGTACTGCATTCCTTTGTAACCCTCAACATCACCAATAATCTGTTTGACTGGTGTGTGCCTCTGTGTGTGGGTAGGGCTGGATCCAAACAATGGATCAAAAGAAGGTCTCCTGCCATCAATAAAATAAACTTTTAGATCCCCCTCCATGGTTTGGATGTCTAATCCATTCTATTTTTGTCATTTCTCAAATGAGGTCCCTGGCAAAATAATACACAATTTACAAGAACCACTGAATTTTTTTAATAAATGGCTTTTTTTTATAATAGGTGCCATTGATCACAATTCAGCATGTAACATTTAAATCTCATTGAAATGCATATGAGTCAAGTATGCAGAACTATTCCCACGAATGTGAGCACTGGGATTAGATTTATTTCCTAAACGAAGAAAAATAATCTTTATAGAATAATTTGTTTATGGTTTGTGGGGTCAAATTACAATATATGCATGTATTTTCTGCCCCAACAGGATCTCTCCTCCAACACATCACATAAGAAATAGAGGTTTTGTGGTGACACAGCTGGACCAAGACAGTATGTGGCCCACACAACAGAAGCGAGTGTATGAGAATTTTTTTTTTTTTGCTGCATTTATGTCCACATCTGCCTACTCTGTATGTGTGAAAAGGATCTAGGGGTCTTAGTAGACTATACACTGAACATGAGTCAGCAGTGTGTAGTTGTTGCTAAAAAGGCAAATGAAATTTGGGGCTGTATCAACAGAAGTATAGCATCCAGATCACGCAAAGTGATGGTACCACTTTACTCTGCTCTGGTTAGACCTCACCTAGAGAATTGTGCTCAGGTTTTGGGCACCACAAGCTGGAACGTGTCCAGAGGAGGGCAACGAAGATGGTGAGGGGTCTGCAGACCAAGTCCTATGAGAAAAGGTTGAAGGAGCTGGGTGTGTTTAGCCTGGAGAGGAGACAACTGAGGTGTGTTTAGCCTGGAGTGAGACAACTGAGGTGTGTTTAGCCTAGAGAGGAGAGGTGATAAGATAACCATCTTTAAGTACTTGAAGAGCTGTCATATAGAGGATGGTACAGAGTTGTTTTCTGTTGCCCCAGAAGGTTGGACCAGAACCAATGGGTTGAAATTAAATCAGAAGAGTTTTCGGCTAAACATTAGGAAGCACTTCCTCACAGAGCAGTTCCTCAGTGGAGCAGGCTTCCTCAGGAGGTGGTGGGCTGTCCTTCTTTGGAGGTTTTCAAACAGAGGCTAGATGGCCATCTGACAGCAATGCTGATTTTGTGACCTTAGGCAGATCATGAGAAGGAGGACAGGAAGGGTTTTTTTGTCAACTTCTGGGCATGGAGCAGCGGTCACTGTGAGTGTGGATGGGGAGGTGTTTGTGGATTTCCTGCACTGTGCGGGGGTTTGGACTAGATGACCCTCAAGGTCCCTTCCAATTCTATGTTTCTACCATTGTCCTAACAAGAAAAGTATTGTCTACTCTGACTGGCAGTGGCTTCCAAGGTCTCAGGTAGAGGTCTTTCACATCATCTGCTACCTGATCATTTTTAACTGGTACTGGTGACTGAACTGGGGATCTTCTGTATACAAAACAGATGCTCTACTACTGAGCAATAGCTTCCTTCAAATTGATTTAGAGGACATTTTTTAATTCACCTCCATATTAAGAACATGAGAAGAGCTCTGCCGGATCAGACCAGAAATCCATTTGTCCAGCATCTTGTCTCACACAGTGACCAACCAGTTCATCTGGAGGTCCAGCATCAGGGTGTAAAGGCCAAGGTCTTCCCTTGATATTGCCTTCTGGAGCTGGGATTCAGAGGTTTACTGCCTCTGAATATAGAGTTTTCCTCCGTCATCATGGCTAGTAGCCACTAATCGATCATGCATTGATCTAATCCCCTTTTAAAGCTGTCTATTCCTGTGGCCATGATTATATCCTTTGGCAGCAAATTCCACATTTTAATCACTCTCTGCATTAAGAAGTATTTCCTTTTGTCTGTCCTACTGTCCATCATTTTCATTGGATGCCCTGGGGCTCTATTATTTTGGGAGAGGGAGAAAAATTCTCTTTGTCAACTTTTTCCACTCCATACATAAATTTATTATGCAATGCATCTCCATTCCATGATAATACATACAATAACACTTATATGAGAAAAAAAACATGGAAGAATGAGAGTTTAGATAATAAGGCATTTCTTTAAAATCATTGAGGCTAGAAAGCAAGAAGCTGGCACTCTGAGAATAAGGGACTGAGCCTGTACTCTATGCTATGACTTAAAGTACACACAAAGATAAGTAATCAAGGCAAACTATTAAATGATGTGAAGCTGTCATTTCAGAGTAATTTTCCTGCAAAATAATTGCACCAACATTGATCAATCAGTAAAGGGTTATAACCAACTCCATCCCCAGAATAACCAACTCCATCTCCAACTCCATCCTCAAGTCATATCAGGATTCATATTCTGGGTTTTTTTTTCCTTTCTATATCTATGTGATTTTAAGTACAGGTGAAACTAAGTCCCCACATAAGCACCCACACAAACACACTTTGCCACCTAGTTAGCAAGCAGAAAATCTGAAGGAACAGTTTTGTAATTTTTGTAAGGATAATGCATTGGGGGGGGGAATGTTGCACTAATATACTAAGGCCCTGGTCACATGGAGCATTTGCTCCGCCAAAGGCATGGTAGACCTGAGGAGTTTCCAGGCATGATCACACCGGCACATCTGTGAGGCGTAGCACTCCTGTGGCCAACCCGCAGCTTCCCGCAGAAAAAGCAGAGTTAAAAACTACCTGCTAACCAGTACTATCTTCCATTAAATGCATGGCACCGGCGGGCATCTGATTAGAGATGTGCTGGTTGTCTGTTGTTTCCAGCAGCCGTCGGCATCGGGCACATGTGCACAAATGCGGTCCTACTGCATTGCCTCGCTGGTCCTGCTGCGTTGCCTCACCGGTCTGATTGGCTGCCAGAGGCCTGCAGACAGAGCCGCGGGAGGACATGCTTCTTTTTCCTCCATTGCTAAAAGCCTCCTGTCCCCTGCGTATTATCCCACCTGTGTGACCGGGGCCCCCCTACAGCAACTGTACTCCCAGCTGCAGCTGGGTACAATTTTTCTTTTTATGTGTAAGAAACAACAGTGAGGGCAAGAAGTATGGATTAGAAATGATGATGCCCAGTAAGCAACAAATAAGACATTGCTAGTTGATTGTAACGTATGTCAATTCAGAGTGAGGTCAGAAAGACCTACTTCCTACTTGCAATCTGGTCCCTTGTGGGGGGAAATATATATATTTTAAAAATGGACCTAAGAGCAAGGTACAGGAATGCCCCTGTCACTAGGACCACACAATCAATAGCATAAAGAAAAAGAACGAGAATCAGCAGTACAGGTTGTAAAACATTTTGTGTTCCTTGGAGGAGAATTAATGAAGGTTGTTGATGTTATAGACTTGAATCAATAAGCCTCAGTCGTATCTACAGTGTATACTGAAGAACAATTTCCTGGGAGTAGCTGATCTGAGTAGGATTCTAATTACACCTTCCTAGGATTATACTGCAAAATAGACACTTAATTATGCATATCTAAAACTTGGGATAGCAATTATAGAAATGACCAGTAGTGGGGCCTGGGGAAGGAACTCTATCAGTGTTGGGCATCAAGCCTGAAGTTGCATATTGACTGGAGTCTGGAGATGATTTTGCTGGTCAGCATCTCTTCATACATTTTGGTGCACAGGATATGATGTATATGGAGTAACTCTGTTCTTTCTCTGAGCCTAGCTTTAGGTCAGGGCTACCCAAATGCTAGCAAATATTTTGGGTTCTTAAGGAATCCACTTGAAAAGGGAAGGAATGAAAAAATGTACTAGTGAATCTAGTAGAGTAAAGCACTTGATGAATGAAGCCAGGTGAAAAATGGTTAGAATTATATAAAATATGCTCCTGTAACATTGCTATGACCCCAAACCAGAGCAAAAGAAGTGAAGTGATGTCTTTATGCAGAAAGATGAAAAGAACCAAATATTATACCATCTGGCTCAGTAATTACTAAGTACAGATAAATGTTATTAAGAAGACACTTGAGAATTTTCTACAAACATTCAACATGTACAAACTCCAGGGAAGAATAGAATAATCTTGAGGGTGATTTAGAGTAAGTAATTACAGCAGTAGAATAAATATGAGCAAAATGTATTTCTACATATTACCAGATCTTTAGTTTCTGAACTTTGATGTATCAAAAATGGAAACTTCAGAAAATTCTTAGTAGAAATACTTCTAGAGGCACTGGAACAGAGTTTGTAATATCAATTAGATTGAAATTGAAACAATGGAATGGAGATGAGAGACATATATTATGTATAAATGGCTTTTAATCACATTGTTCATTAATGTTATTAATCTATAATAGGAAATTTGAATAAAGTTAAATGAGCATAAATAAGTTCTATTCCCTCGAATGAGTATCGGCATTCCCATCTTAATTATTAAAGAATTTCCACCATTACCCTCCGAATATGCACTCTATATCTTTCCATTCATTTGACTGTAGAATAGTGCAAAATATTTTATAGCTTTGCACACGCCAAATGTGGGAATATTTAACTTTGTACGTATCTTCTGCAGGCATTAGTTTGTCCTTCCTGGATTAATCACATGGGTGATCCTCAGTGACTGGGAAACACAGGATTATGATAAAACACTAAGTAGGGAATGAGAGTTACTATCATGATGATGTAAAGGTAGATAAGTAAGAATGTTGTAAACAACTGAACATAAGCACAGGGAATGCCTAATTTCACTGAACAGAAGAATCTCTGTTGCTAAAAGTAAGGAACAATTACAAAGTACTCTTTCATCTTAGCTCTGTTTATTTATCAGCTACCTCTTTGACCTAAGAATAAATAGAAGAACTTTTAAAGATGAGCTAACATTGAAGATGCCTGAATCCCCTTTCATTTTTCTTACTTCTTGAAAGAATCAGTCGGTCATGAAAAAGCTAATTGCACTGAACACCTTTTACTTTTATAAACTATCAACTATTTCTAAAAATACATCTTTTCTGAGAACTCCTTGGAACAGGCCTGGAAATACCAACTAGAATTTCACATATATTTGATTAATTCAAGTTTAGCCATGGCTTTTAGAAGCAACTGCAGTAAATAATTCTTAAAGGTGAGTATTAGCTCAATAAGAAATTATTTCTTCATAACCATTAAAATGTTATGTTTTATGTACACATCATGTACATATTGTTATGCTATTTTATGTTCACAAAAAAACTGAAATATGTATTATGTTAAATAGAGTTGCATCTAAAAATGTTTAAAAATATGTCATTCTTGGCTTCTCTCTCTCTCTTTTACCAGCAAGTCACAGCTGACATTCAGAAATGGTTTGCCATTGCCTGCCTTTGTGTCATGACCCTGGTAACCCCTGGAGGTCTCCCATTGATATACTAGCGAAGGCTGACCCTGATTGGTTTCTGTGATTTGATGAGATCAGGCTAGCCTGGGCTATCTAAGTCAGGGCTGGCTTCTCATAGGCAGGCAAAAAAAAAAAGTTTCAGTCCTTAGCTATCATGGTCATATAGCTCTTATTTAGGGCCAGAACAATTTTCAGCTAATACTAATATGGTAGGCCAGTCTTGTCACCTTCTGGAAACTAAGCAAGGTCAGCACTGATTAGTGACTTGGATGGGACCACCAAAGAAGTCTAGGGTTGCTATACAGAGGCAGGGAATTGCAACACACCTCTGAACACCTCTTGCCTTGAAAACCCTAAGGGATCACCATAAAAAAAAGTGTTCAGCATCCTCCAGGTAAATACCTAATTATCAGTGTTCCCTCTAAGCTGAGTTAGTGTGAGCTAGCTCACAGTTTTTTAGCCTCCAGCTCACACATTTTTGTCTTAGCTCAGGAAGGATGGCTCTAGAGCAAACTAATTTATGCAGTAGCCAAGTCGCTTGCTCACAACTTTAATGCCAGCAGCTCACAAAGTAGAATTTCTGCTCACAAGACTCCACAGCTTAGAGGGAGCATTGCTAATTATGTGTCTTGGATACTTTTGACCAAGCTGATGTTGCTATAGTGAGGAATATGAACTATCACACTGTAATGAACCCTAAATTATTTCTGAAGCATGTGAATATTTGAACTATTTTAAAAAAGAAGAGGAGGCAACAGTGGATTTAAGGAACAGTATTCAGAATGCTAAAATCAAAAATGACTAATTAAATGGATTGCTTCAAGCCTAGAACATTATTTATGATGTTTATACTTATGATTATATAATTATACTTTAGATAATTATGATTAACCAATTTTGTTGTGCATGTTAAAATAGTAACATAGCACTCAGACTCATCTGAGATGAGAATGTGTGGGCGTGTGGAGAGTGAGGAAGGACCTATTACTGTCAGATAGGCTTTGCATGGATGAGTAGAACTATGAGATTTCATTCTGTCTACTCCATCCAAAATCCAGAGTGATATGATATACTCCTGAAGATAACCCTAGTATTGGTAGGGCTTTTGGCCTGCCAACTATCAGAATAGGTAAGCCAAGGTCTAGTCCACAGGATGTCCCTGCTTCATTTCATCAGCTCTAGGACTTTAAAAATGCTGAGAGAGCCATTTCCATCAGAACAACTCTATAGTTTCCCTAAGATTTTGCAAAGTCTGTGAATGATCTCTCAAATGCACAACATAGTCTGAAAACTACCAAAGTCCATGAAAAGTATTGAGGTCCTCCGATTTCAGTCAGTATAGTGAAATCAGCTCAAGTTTATTTAGTTACATCTGAACAAAGATGAAGATAGCCAGTCCACACCCAGTTTATATTCATATTAGCACACACCCCCAACACCCATGATAGGTTCTATTTATATGGCCCTAGTAACTATAGGTTCCCTGCAGGATCCTGGCGCTCCCATTGGTCTGCACCTAGGATCCACGGTGTCTATTGTTCTAGGACCAAAGGTCTGCAGGTCCGTTGGACCGCATGGCCAGGCACACGCGGTCTCAACCCTCTTGCTACCTTACACCAAACCCTCTTGATACATTACAGTCCATTTGTGGTAAAATTTGCTGGTGGTTGCTGTAATTTCTATAGAAACAGGTCTCCCAAACTGGAAAGCAGGTAAATCTACATTTTTTGGGTAAGTGTCTCTCATCTGTTGCTAAAGTTTGTATTTTAAAATAAAATTTTATTCACATTAACCACAGTCATAAATTTCCACATTAATATCATGTATGCAAATGTCCTTATTGCTTTGATTATGGTATGGGCACAGTGGAATAACAAGCTTACATTTTTCAGAAGAGTAAGTATTACTTTTTCATAAACAATGTTTGGAAACAGTGCAACAGTGCAATATGGTAGTATGAAAGGCTCAAACAATCCAACTCCAACTCACTGTAAGCCACATTTGTGGCCCTAGGCCAGGAGCAAGCAGGGAAAGAAGCTGCTGGCTTCACGCTAATGACATGGAGCTCTACTATGGTGGGATTATGCCTAGCATCAGCCCCATAGCCAGGATTTTTGTGGGGGGTGCCAGGGCACCATGGGTCACTAATTAAATTAAAATTAAAATTGCTTAAAGTTAATTAACAGAGCTAGGGAGGGAGGAGGGAGGGAGAAGAGAGGAGGAGTAGCTCCTCACCCCAGCTGGTTTTGGGCTGGAGCAGCACAGCTTAAGCTGCTCCTCCCCTCCACTGTGTCTGTGTTGCTAGCATCATGTAACCCATCATGTGGCCTGAGTCACAGGATGACACTAGCAGTGAGATCCTCCCACACCCCCTGACACAAGCACAATGGAGGGGAGGGAGAGCTTTAGCCACACTGTGCCAGTGAGCTGGCCCAAAATGATTCTCTAACCCTTCTTCCTTCTGCTCAGCCCTTGCTGGCTTTTCCGGCTGCTTCCTCCTGCTGCCAGGGTAAGGGGTGGGTGGAAGGAAGGAAAGAAGGTTACAGAAATTGCTTTGGACCAGGGTGGCAGCATGGCACAGCTTAAGGTAAACCGTAACTGAAAGACTGGGGAAGATTGGGTATAGGTGTGCAGATTCAATAAGGAGCATTACAAATTTGATAGGGGTGCCCAATATTGATCCCAGGATGGAGATCAGGGGAAGCTGGAGCCAGCCCAGCAAGGGTGTGGCTAGGGGCAGCTTTGTGACATTGCTTCAGCAGGGCCCAAACCTTCCTCTATTTAAGCAGCTGCTGCCAGGGTCCCCCATGCAGTTTGTTCTTGGCTCTTCTCAGCTCTGCTTCCCAGTGGAGATCTCTGGTTTTGGTTCATTGTCCCATTGTAGGAAGATGTGAAAACAAGTGCTTCACCTGACCAACAATCTCTGCTGTAGAAGAGAGATTGGTTCCAGTTTCAACCACCAGACTCTGTTTTCTCATGGCAGGACTTGAAAAGTATCTCGGGCACAACAATGTGGGAGTTAGCAGTATTTCTGGTTGGGGGGTGCTTGCTTGGGGAGATCAGGCTTGGCCCTATGTGGGAGGTGCACTTGAGGTAACCTCAAACAGTTTGGGGTGCAAACACATGGTCTGCTCAGCACAGTTGAGTGGGTGCCAACCCTCCTTCCTCCTTTTTTTACACAGCTGCAATGGACTACATTTAAAAATGCTATTTTCATAATGCAGCAAAATCAGAGAAGGGAGATGAATAGTTAACTCTGCTCTAGAAAGTTGAGTGACAGGATGCTCCTTTTCTTTGACTGGCCAGCACCAGCTGAGGAAAATATAAAATCAACTGTGTGCTGAGGAGAGAAGGAGTTCATTTTTGTGTTCAGCGGTAGTTACTGTTCAGTAAATAAAAAGTTCAGCTAAGGGAGTGGATGTCTGATGAGTCTGACTAAAAGTCTGTCAGACAGGTACACCTTTTGAATAAAGGGAGAGACTCAAAAGAACATAAGAAGCCAATGCTAGATCAGGCCAATGGTCCATCCAGTCCAACTTTCGGTCACACATTAGCAAAAAATACCAGGTGCCATCATGAGGTCCAGCAGTGGGGCCAGGACACTAGAAGCCTTCTTACTATTGCCCCCTCCCTAGCACCAAGAATACAGAGCATCACTTGACCCAAAATGAGAGTTCCTATCTATACCTGGTGGCTAATAACCACTGATGGATCTCTGCTCCATATGTTGATCCAATTCCCTCTTGATGCCATGCATACTTGTAGCCGCCATCAGTGAATGCCATATGTTAATCATTTTTTGGCTGAAGAAGCACTTCCATTTATCCATTCCAACCTGACTGCTGTGTTAAATATAACCTGAGAAAGAATTCCATCTAAGAATTTAGAGTCTAGTGTCAGCTAAAGCTGAAGTACATTTTCACACAGACACCAAAAACTGGGGTTTGAGATTTTGTCAAAGAATGACTGAGTAGCAGGCTGAAGCTCCCAATCAGGCCAAAAGGAATAGGATTATATTTTCAGGAAAGAAATATACATCCTGTCCAGTTATACATGGAATTGGCACTGAGGCAGTCCCTGGTCTGTTGTGAAAGGAAACAGTTATAGACTACTCAGGGGAAAGAAGATACATTGTGATTTCATAAAAGGGGAAATAATTTGATACAATAAAAGAGTGTCCTTTCCAGAAAACCTGAACAGTTATTAGGAAACTATATGCAAAAACATTGTAACTGAAACAAAGTAACTTAGTCAACCACCTCTCACTGATAAGATGCAAGAAGTTGTAAAAATGGCTACAATACCACCTTGTCTGTCAACTGAAAATCTGAATCTCTTCTTCTTCTTCTTCTTCTTCTTCTTCTTCTTCTTCTTCTTCTTCTTCTTCTTCTTCTTCTTCTTCTTCTTCTTCTTCTTCTTCTTCTTCTTCTTCTTCTTCTTCTTCTTCTTCTTCTTCTTCTTCTTCTTCTTCCTGGAGATTTGAGGAAAGGAGCCTGGGGAGGGTGGGGTTTGGGGAGGGGAGGGATCTTAGCAGGGTACAATGACATAGAGTCCACCCTCCAAAGCAGCCGTTTTTTCCAGGAACTGATCTGTTTATCCTTTGTAATAGCAGGAGATCTCCAGGTCTCACCTAGAGGCTGACAACCCTAGCCAAAGCATCACACGTTCCACCCACCACAGTCAGCAAGTGATATCAAACAAGTGCACCTCCCTGCTGTTCGGACTCCTCCCTGGCCGCAGTTCCAGACGATACAGCTGTCCTACAGGAGATTGCTCAGACTCTTGAGCACCTATCAGAATGGTTTGAACAGATGGGCAATCGACCAGCACCTTCAGTCTCCTAATGGTGGGGCCTCAGATCAAGCCATGGTCTAACCCATTTAGGTGTGATACTCCCCACCAGGTTTGCTGAGTACAATCAGGGGAATGCAATCGGGCAAAATGCAGGTTTGATCACAACTATGGTGCTTGCTTTGTCCACCACCCCAGGCCTTCCTGACTGCACATCCCAGGCCTTCCTCACAGTCCTTTTGAGGACCCAATCCTCCTCCAATGTGGAAGGCATAAAGGATAGAGGATCAAGTGACACCTCTGACACAGCTTAAGGTGCCTCCAAATAATAATACCACCACTCCTATCCATCCTCAGGCCCTGGTTTTGTTGTTAGCCACTTATCCCAATATGGCTCCCACCTCCCTAGGGAGGAAAACCTTAGATTTTTGTATTTCCTTTACCAGCCCATGCATTTCTACTGACTGTGGGAACCTTAAGTGCACTAGAGACCTGCCTGCTGTGGTGATGTGAAAGGTTTCCAAAGAGTGTGAGTCTGGCTGGGTCACAGAGCCATTTTCCTCCCCCCCTTTCCCAATTTGAGGGTCTTTCCCTTGGGGGTTGTTCTTAAGAAAAGCTCAGGTGAGTTTCAGTTGATACAATCCCATATCCTAGGGCTCTTCAGTTAATGACTCCATTCCCCCTCTCCCCAGTTTTGGTCAGTTAGATATACCTGTTTTGATAACACGGTTTGCCTCATTTAGTCCTGTAGCCCGGGATACTTATGGTCAAGAGTGATATCCAGTCAGTCTTCTGTCTTCTCCCAGTTCATCCAAGTGACTCGTGCCTCCCATGCTTGAAGCTCAATGGCTCCTGGTACAAAGACAATGGGCTGCTCAGTTAACTGTGTTGCCTTTGAGGCTTTCAGCTCCTTCTTTGAATCGGTAGTTAAAAACCATATTGCAGGTTAAAAGCCATATCACATGTTATTTGGATGACTTTCTGTTTGTTGAACCTGCTGGGTCACTGGAATGCACTGCCTGCCTATCCACGTTTTAAACTTTGGTGACTGAGCTAGGTGTCTATCTGGCCCATGGCAAGACTGAAGGCCTGACCACCCAGCTTACATACTTGGGTATCATATTTGATTTGGAATGTGGATTTTCCCACCTGCCCAATGACAAGCTGGCTACCCTCAGGACCCTTTTAGTACAGGTTATCAGCAATAAAAAAAATGCATGCTCAGGGAAATGCATTCGCTCCTGAGTCACCTCAATTCCACGTGCAAGTTTGTAGCTCCAGGGTGCACCTTCTGCACACAGCTCACATGTGCCATCACTGGCATTTCTGCACCACATCATTGCATCAGAGTTACCCATGGTATAATGGAGGTTTTGTGTGTTTGGCTAAGTTTCCTGGCTGACTTTAATGGGGTATCTTTTTGGCAATCCATCCTCTCCCCCAGTAGTTCCTTGCAGGTTCATTCTGAACTGATGGGTAGTCTTGGGTTCAGGTTTTCTTTTCTGGCCATTGGTGCACGCAGTGCTGGAACACCCAATGTGCAAGGTCAGACATTCTCAAGGACCTTACATTCCTCAAATTGTGTTTGATTCTGGTTGCTGCCGTGATCTGGGCTGACTATTTTGGGATAGGCATATTACTTTCTGGTGTGACAGCCATGCCATTGTATTATTGACCATCAGTCCTCTCTGAGCAGTCAGGTCCTGCAATGCCAAGATCATGGCCATACAGCCCAGAAAATCTACAACAATTAAGTTCATGCATTTGTTTCACAGATTTGTCTTGGCCTGCTCAGTGAGTAGCATTTCATGTTGCAGATGCCAGTAATGACACTGAGGACACCTTGTCTTGATTTCAGGAAAAGAGATTGCATGCCTTGGCTCCCAGTGCACACCAGCACCCAGAACCCTTCCCAGAGGATTTTTGGACACTTGGCAACAAGTGATCCTGCAAGGAGTATGTGGGTCTATTGCTCCCTCCACTCACTGGTCCTACTGTCATTCTGTTTCCACTTTTCTATCCTTACCTTCTGCAGGTTTTGACCTCACCTTGCCAGGTCCTGAGGCCATGGTCTTATGTTACTTGGTACACCTCAAGGAGTGTGGCCTGGTGCCTCAGACAATGGGCATCCATTTGGCCTCCATATCCTTTTGAAGAACAATTTTTATTTTTGTACAAGACCAACAAAAAACAAAAACATACATACATACATACAAATTGGGGATTACATTTGGCACATTATTTTTTTTCTGTTAAGTTACCTCATACAATATCTAACTATATATTTTGCTTTCCACACCATGAAAATTTGAATAAAACTTTGCTCGTAACTAAAAATATAGTTCATATTTTCTTATAATTCGGTTGTATGTCCATATGGTTTATATATTGTGTTCTTCCATCCACTTGTAGAACCTTGTCCATGTATTCTCAAAGTTTTGTTCATTTAGTCCTCTCATAATTAAAGTTAATTTATCCATCTCTGCAGTTTCAAATATTTTGTTTAAGATTTCTTCTTTTGAAGGTATTTCATTCTTTGTCCAATATTTGGCATATAATATTCTTGCAGCTGTCACTACACGTATAATAAGATAAGCATCTTGCTTTTGACAATTTTCTGGCAATATATTCAATAAAAACAATTCTGTTTTTAATATTTTTGTAACAATTCATGAATCTAAGACAAATATTTTTTCACTCTATCACACAATGGCACTTCCAACAGTCATTTGGTAGGTCAGGATAAAATTTTGCTAATTTATCTGGACTAATGTATCATCTATAAAACATTTTATAAATATTTTCTTTATAAGAAGTTGCTTTAGTAAATGTTATGGTTTTTTCCCCATACCTGTGACCATTGATCTAAATCAATATTATAACCCAAATGTTGTGCCCATTGGACCATAGAATTTTTAACTATTTAATCTTGCATTTTATTTTCCAAAAATATTACATATAATTTCTTAATAAATTTCTCATCGGTATGTAACAGTATTTTATCAATTTCTGTTATTTTTGAATAAAAACCTATTTGCTTGTCTTTAGCATATCTTAATTCTATTTGGACTCTTTCCCACCAACTTAAATTAAGATTTTCTTTTGGTTTTAATTCATTTTTATTGTCCAACAAATCTTCATATCTTAAGAGT
Source organism: Gekko gecko (assembly GCA_029375565.1). NCBI lineage: Eukaryota > Metazoa > Chordata > Lepidosauria > Squamata > Gekkonidae > Gekko > Gekko gecko. The sequence continues at coordinate 146,151,524 of JAPDNY010000003.1, read as the reverse complement.
ACATTGTTTTGAAGTAAGTTTGGGTTTGTAAATGCTTCTCCTCTTATTTTAAGCCCTCTAATAGAGTATCTTCTCTGATCATATCATTCAATATTTCAAGCACAAATATAACTAATAATGGTGAAAGTGGGCACCCTTGTCTGGTTCCCTTTTGTATCTCAATATTTTGTGATAAATCTCCATTAACAAGAACCCTTGCTTGTTGTTTTGTATAAATTGTTCTAACCATTGTAAAAAATTGTTTGCCACTAGCCCAGATAGGTTGCTAGTGTCTGATAATTTCAGCTCCTGCAGGTCAGCACAGATCTGTTTGGATTGCTAGGGACAGCATTGTCCACTGGGTTGGGATCAATGCAGCAGTTTGGGGATGGGGGAGGCCTTGGGACTCAGCTATAGGCTACTGTTCATCAGGGTGGGACACAAAGGAATGAAGCAGGAGTCTCTCCTGTCTACCATCTCATGCCAGGTATTCTGCCATGGCCTTCCAGATGCCATAATTATTCAGCTCAGTGAGAATGACCCACCCACTCAGAAGGGGATAGAGCTGCTCCATTTCATGATATCATACTTCCAGATTCCCATTGCCAGGCTTCTAAACATGACACTGCTGTGCTCAGAACTTTTGGAATGGCATGACAGGTGGGGTGCCATCTCACCAGACAGAGTCAATCTGGCCAAAAGGAAGGTTTGCAAGGTGGCTGGGAAGCTCATTGAGACATTAGGTGGTTTTGTGATTTGGCACCTGGACATTTCCTTTTGGCACACAGCCCTCTTTATGGCTGACAGGCTTCACCTTTTAGAGTGGGATATAGACCTGTGCAGGGCCTTTTGGAGTGCGGGGTGGGGAGGAGGTGCTGGAACTCTCAAGAAGGAAATGAAATTTTCAACTTATATACTGAAACTCATGAACATTTTTAAAAGAATTTTGTCGAAAAGGTTCTGGAGCTCTGTTTTGGCACATTCCCCCAGAAAAAAAGCCCTGGACTTGTGACTGCACAGGATTCGGGATGGCTTACTTTGTTGGCTACAGCTGTAGGACCATTGGCAGGAGGGTTCCCCCCATCTTGTGGTGGATTTGGGCATTGGGATGGATTCCTTTGTGGGGGAGGCTGAGCCTGCGTGCCTGCCTCCCCTGTTTGGAGACTCCCTTAAGGGATCTTAAGGTGGAACCACTATGCAACATGCCCAGCTTGGGGGCTTTCACTGGCTCTCACCACCAAGTGACAAATGGAGCCACACACTGGCCAGTGCCCACATGGTTCACTGTGGCTTTCCAGTCTGTGGTTATCCTCCCAGCAGGTGGGCTGGGAAGGACAGTATTCACTGGGCAACAGGGAGGTCACCTGATGCTGGCTCTGGATAAATCAATGCTCCTCTGTTTATGTTCAATAAAGCTGTGGCCATTTTCTGTTGTCTGTGTTTTTCTTCCACATGTTCACTCCCACATAGGTGTTTGAGCCTGCAAACATTCATTTGTCTACTTGTGGTTCATGACCAATTATAAGGTCACACATGACACCCATGAACTATATTTCTCAGAGGGAAAAAATGTCAAAAGTGAGAAAGTTGATACTGTAATTGTAGAAGCTTGGAGGACAAAGTGGTTATATGACTTTCATGCTTATCCTTAGACCACAGAGTTTATTTTTATTATCCGTCTCTGAAAGTTTTTTGCAAAACAATTCAGAGACAATTGACACAATAGATCTGTTCTATACAACCAATAAACTTTTATATTTGTTGGAACTAAAATTGCTTGAAAGTTTCTCGGGGTAGGAAGATGAACTTGTAAGTCCCATGCTTGTCTGACTATGTGTGATTCAGAGAATACATTAGATCACTCTGGAGAAAGCCTTTTGACATCTTTTAGGGTAGGCAAATAAATGTACAACAGAATTGCACAGCTTTGTGTCTTCAGTAATTGGTTTTTATTGTCCACACAACCAATCTTTGTTTTTCTAAGCAGATAAAAAGAAAGTAAAGAAAGATATAAGCTGCCAATTCATTTCTACTATAGCTATGTCAATTGCTTGTCTTTGAAGAGAGCAGCGATTCTGTTTCAGTCAACATATTATTGTCGATTTTAATATATCTGTAAATATGATATGCAGCGCCATGGGCTGTTGAAACTTGAGTTCACCTCTCATAGAATGTCTCAGGTTATTGCATTTCTTGATTGAGAAAACAGTGTCCACAGGCTTACTGCCATCCTAATACAATATAAGAAATGTATTAGAATTACAGACATTGTGTCAGTCTGCTTGTGAGAATGTTATATAATTACTTAAATTATTTAAGGCAATCCTGCAATATGATGCAATACATACATACATACAAATGGAAAATTAAACCAGTGGGGGTAAAAAGACTGGTGCTTGACTCATCTTCCTCTAAACACAACAGATGTCTGCAGTTGGAAAAGCCATGAGGAATGGCTTTTCCATTGAGAGACTGGGGGGAGCGCTATGTATATAAATTTCTGGCACATGAAGTTTCACCCAGACTTTGATATTCAGATTTAACTGTTTGTAGAAATAGCTGTGATAAAATTAAAACACACAGAGAGAGAAGTGGTAAAATTATGGTCAGACACTCCTGAGGAATACAAAGTTATCTAAGAAATATTAAATGGTATGTAACTACAAGCATATCTCCACACACCTGGAGAAATTGGTTGTATTCAGATTGCTGTGAGTAAAGTGGAGCTCATAGAAAAGATTGTTGGTTCCTTCCCTTTCAGTCTGCTGTCTCCTGTGCTCCTCAAAGGGTGATTCTTATTGGGAAACCTTTGGTAATGTTTGGGATGCAAAATATGAGAGCGTTCTGGTGTGGACTTTGTAGAAATCATCTCTTTCTCACTCCTGTGTAAACTCTTGCTACATTTAGACAATAATTGCAATTGCTGTTAGCTGATCCTCCCTTACTATTGTTTCCTCATACACACAATCATATACAGTTCCCAAGAGACCCTGAATACTTAGGAGTGGCATTTCAGGAGCACATCAGCTGCAGAAAAAAGGGAAAGATGGCAAGGATCCCTTTCTGCATCTGTAATAGTCTAGATCCAATCCCACCTTTTCCCATTATTAGCTTGATTTGCTAAACAGTCAGATGAGCTTGAGATTCACAGAATCATAACACTGGAAGTGACTGGAAACTTTATAATGCAGTGTCATACTGAAAGATAGGCAAACTACCTTCCATCCTTACCACCAATCATTTCTAATAACCCAGACAAAAACACTACACAATCACAATTGCTAACCCAAATCATGTTCTTAGAAGCCCCATGTTCTTCTTGTAATGGTGGAATCATAAGTTTAGGTCAAATTATATGTTCCTGCTCACGTTCATTCATAGCATATTAATTTATGGTGGTAATCTCATAATTCTTCATTCTAACATTATATGTAGTGCTTTGAGTCATCTGAACTGAGGATCTACTGATGGTATGGTTTTTGTGGTTTTTTTAAAAAATTTAATAACTTTTAAATTCTAAGAAAGCAGTACATAGTATACATAAACAAAAAAGAGCATTTATATTTCTGAGAGATTCTCTAACATGATATACAGTTTACATGCTTACACATCTCGCCTCCATAAAAATGAAAAGAACATCATCAAATCACAGTGATTTGATCACAGTTTTATGTATTTTCCTCTTGACAACAATTTGTGTCTTCACAGGGCAGCTGCACTAGGCACAGTACTATTCCTTTCATTTTCAGATTTTATTGTCAATAAACATGGAGTATGAGAATCAATTGTTCTTCTCTGCAAATGCTCTGGAACAGGGATCTTTGTTAGATTGTAGTAATTATGTATAATTTATCACACAGTCATTCTTCAGAATCTTAACAGTAACATAAAATAGATTGGAAAAAATGAACAAATTAAAGTCAATGGTAAAACCAGCTTGCATATTCTTAGAACCTATAAAAGCTGAACTATAAAAATAACTTTAAGGTGTTGATTCAGTGACCACTCAAACAAGCATAATACCATTTTCTTGTTCAGTGAGAATCTTCGGTGTTAATGGCTCTTTGTGCTTCAAAGAATTGCTTGTTGTGCATATGGATGCATAAGAGAGATATAGTTTTCAGCTTTTACTTTTGGTTTTTCGATAGCTTTACAATAAGATAAATGTCCATGAAATAGATTGTGGAATTCAATTCAAACCGGGGATCCTGAATCATCCCTCTGCTTGAATCAAAATTCGCTTACAGATTGTGAGCACAGCCTTCCAATAATCAAACAATGTTTGCTTTCTTTGAACATTCAAAACTGGACTGCTTTCCCCAATCCCATCCATCATTTGTCGTCTTTTGTTGTTTTTTTTCCCCAAATACTTTTTTTATTTTAACACACATAAAGAACAGACAAAACATACATACATATGAGGGGGAGAATTCTTGCAAAGTTTACATTGTCTTGCCCTATCTCTAACATTTCTCTCTATACCGTATAACTAACATAATATTTCAATTGCTAATAGATATGAGTCCTCATGTGTTACCTCTGTATTAGACTGTTGGTTATCTTTAATTTGAATTACTGAAGTCTTCATACCAACTGTAAACTCTTGCCCAAGTAGTTTCAAATGTATTTTCTGTGTGGCCTTTCAACAATAAAGCCAGATTGTCGAATTCCACTGCTTCAAGGATTTTGTTGATAACTTCTTCTTTGGTTGGGACTTCAGGTTGTTTCCAATATTTAGCGTATAAAATCCTAGCAGAGGTACTTATGTACTTGTTGTCTTTTGTTAAACACTGGAAATTTAATAAAATAAAAGAGGTGTATTTTAGTCATGCTGGGTGTATTGTGTGGATGGGTAGAGGACTGGGGGATTTCTGCATGCCTTCTTATACTGTTCTAGCCTTGCCTGCTGGCTGAGTGTTAATTCATGGGAATACCTGGGCCTGACCGCAAAGATTTTGTCCATGTGTGTTCTTGCACTGCTTTCCCTCTACCTGCCCCCTCATCTACTAAATGAAGAATTTCAACCCTACTTGGGAGTGTAGGTGGAGGAGTTTCATGGCTTGCCTCTGTATTGTAGCCTGCCTTACCCATTCTTTATGATTTACGTAGACTTTGTTCAAGGAAGAATTCAGATCCAAATGCAATTCTTTGCATAAGCACATTCTTGCACTGTTTTTTCCATAGTTGTACCTTGCCTCTTGCCCATCCATCCAGGTCTTGCACCAGTCACTATCCAAGCTTTTCAAAATAAAATACTTATGAACCTTGAACAATTAGAGAAGTATAACGAATGTATTTGGCCTGATTTGAATGAGCAAGAAAGGTGAGCATTAAATACAGATCAGACTCTAATTAAGGAAGCTGATAATGGAAGGGCTGTAGTGGTACAAAACAGGAAGGGATATGAGGTAGAAATATATAGACAATTGAATGATTTACTATGATTTACTGTATCAAATTTACTATATTACATGTGAACATGGTCCAACTCTCGTGGGAATGTGGCTACACGTGTCTGTGAATGCGTGTCACCCATGTACCCCCCCCCCCGATTCATGTCTCTAAGTGTTGCCTCTTACCACAGACATTACTACATGAGAGGAAAACCCCTAAATACTGGCAGAGACACTCAAACAAGGTCTCTTCTGAAAATAAAAGTTATCTTTATTAAATACTTACCCAAGGTTAAATGCCAGACAGGCTGCTAGACCAGCTGCCAACATATTTCCTATTTCCTAAAAGGCTGATAATGAAAAACACGAAGATAAGATATACAAACAGAATTATGGAATATTCAAAAAATATTCAAAAAAGAGATTTGAAACCTGCTTGAGGAGGGTGTATGGCATGCATTTCAACAATGGAATGCAGGGTAGTTGTTTTTTAAGATAAAGAATACCCCAAAACACGCATGCTTTATATTCTACTAAAAATCCATAAAAATAAATTTCCCCCTCTTGGAAGACCCATAGTCTCAGGTTATTACTTGCTACTTGAATCAATCTCCAAATACGTGGGGTATTTTCTTTGACCTTCTATACCAAGGTTTCCATCATATATTAAGGATACCACTGATTTCATTAACAAATTGGGCTGTTGGAAAAAAAAGTTGCTGCTAAAATTTTACAGTAACTTTAGATGTGGTTTCTTTGTATACCAACATCCCACAACTAGAAGCACTGTCAGTTATATAAAATACACTTATTTGGAACAGAGATTGTTCTTGTCACCTTGCTTGATGACCTCTACCAAGAACTTGACAGGAAGAATGTGACTCTGTCCTGGTGGATCTCTCAGCAGTATTTGATATTATTCACCATAGTATTTGAATGAGCCACTTTTCAGTGCTATGACTAAGGGGTGCCATGCTATGGTGAATCAAGTCCTATGTAGAAAGTGGTGCTGGGGCATTCCTGTTGACCTATGGGGTTCTGCAAGGTTTGATTTTATCCCCCATGTTATTTAATATCTATATGAAGCCACTGGGAGAGGTCATCAGAGTGTTTGGGCTACAGGGTCATCAACAAGTGGATGATACCCAGCTCTATTTTCCTTTCCCGCCCAATTCTGAGGAAGCTATTGATGTTCTGAACCTGTGCTGGAGTTAGTAATTTATTTATTTATTTATTTAATTTATATCCCACCCTCCGCGTGAAGGCAGGCTCAGGGTGGCTCATAATCATATATATAAAAACATTATGCAACTTTTAAAACAGATAAAACAGTTAAAACCACAACAGAATACAAAGTACAAAGTACTAGCAGTGCAGTAAACAATGGCAGCATTCTTTCGGCATCCAGATATAACAGTCGCCATATTCCAATCCTTGCCAGGCTGTCAGATATTACTTTGGTGCTGATATTACTTTAGTGCTGATGTTGGGGCCAGGGCCACGATGTTACCAGCAACCCTAATCAAAAGCCTGGTGGAAAAGCTCCATTTTACAAGCCCTGCAGAACTGCAGAAAGTCCCACAGGGCCCTGATGTCCTCTGGGAGCTCATTCCACCAGTGCGGGCTGCCACAGAAAAGGCCCTGGCCCTCATCACTGCTAGCCTGGCTTCTTTAGGGCCCAGAAGGGCCAGATAATGTTAGGATCCAGATCTTAATGCCCTCTGGGGAACATGTGGGGAAAGGCGGTCCCTCAGGTAAGCAGGTCCCTAACCATATAGGGCTTTAAAGGTCAAAAACAGCAGCTTGAACCGAATCTGGTATGCTATTGGCAGCCAGTGCAGTGTTTTTAGGGTGGGCTGGATATGTTCCCACACAGGAAGACACAGCAACAGCCTTGCCGCTGCATTCTGCACCAGCTACAGCTTCTGGATCTGGGACAAGGGCAGCCCCATGTAGAGAGCATTGCAGTAATCCAATCTCAAAGTGACCATTGCGTGGATCACTATCACCAGGTCATTGTATTCAAGGAAGAGAATCAACTGCCTAATCAGCCGTAGATGGTAAAAGGCCAATTTTGCAGTGGCTACTACCTGGGCCTCCATCATCAAGGAGGCATCCAGGAGCACTCCCAAACACCTAACCTCTGCTGCTGGCACCAATGGTACCCCATCAAAGGTCAGGAGTGGGATCCCTAACCTTGGTCCACTCCGACTCAGGCACAGGACCTCCATCTTCATCATATTCAATTTCAGTCAGCTCAGTCTAAGCCAACCAGCCATGGCTTTCAATGCCAGGTCCAGATCTCCTGGGCTAGAGTCTGACTGGCCACCCAACAACAGATAGAGTTGGATGTCATCTGCATACTGGTGACAACCCAGCCCATGACTCCGGGCAATCTGGGCAAGGGGGCACATGTAGATGTTAAATAGCATTGAGGAAAGTACCTCCCCTTGTGGCACTCCACAGTCTAGAGGGTGCCTTTGGGACAGCTGTTTCCCCAGTACCACACTTTGTCTCTGACCCTGCAGGAATGAGGAGAGCCACTGCAAGGCAAACCCCTGAATCCCGGCGTCAGCGAGGTAGTGGGTCAGTAGTTGGTGGTCGACCATGTCGAACACTGCTGACAGGTCTAACAACAACAACATTGCCATGCTGCCTCGATCCAGATGTCTCTGGAGGTCATCTGTGAGGGCGACCAGGGTTGTCTCTGTCCTGTGGCCTGGTCAGAAACCAGATTGGAAGGGGTCTAATATGAAGGCATCATCCAAGAAACCCTGCAGCTGAGTCGCCACTGCCCTCTCAATCAATTGGGCTGGATGAGGGTGAACAAGCTGAAACTTAATCTTAACAAGAGAGAGGTTACCTGGTCAATAGAAAGGGAGACCAGGAACTTGAGATCTCCCCTGCCTTGGATAGGATTATACTTCCCTGGAAAAAGCAGGTTTGCTGTTTAGGAGTGCTGCTAGACACAGCAGTCCAGGTGGATGCAGTGGTTTGGAATGCTTTTGCCCAGTTTCAGTTGATGCATCACCTGTACAAGTTCCTGGTTCAGTAAGATCTAGCCACAGTGATCCATGCCTTAATTACTTCTAGACTGGCCTATTGCAATGCATTTTACTTGTGATTACCCTTGAAGAGTGTTTGGAACCTGCAGCTAGTACAGAACATTGCAGATAGACTACTGGTCATGGCCAGCAACTGAGAGCATGTGACCTTGATACTATAGCAATTTCAAGGTGTAGTTTTTGCCCTGCATGGTCTTCTCCCATAGGCTCATGTCCAGAAATTAAGATACGTTTTATTTTATTTTACTCTATTCATTTATACATTGCCATCCTTCCCAATGGGAACACAAAGTGGCTTACTCTCCTCTCTTCAATTTTATCCTTACAACAACCTTGTGAGGTAGGTTAGGCTGAGAGAGTATGACTTGCCCAAAATCACCTAGTGAGCTTCCATTGCATAAGCAGGGATTCAAATCTAGGTCTTCCAGATATTAGTTTGACACTCTTAACCACTACACCACATTGGCTGTCACAGTAGGGTTGCCAGGTCACCTTGTTGCTCTGGCGGGGGTATTTGGGGGGCATACTGGGGATGGGCAGGCATGCCCACAAGCCCTGCCCCAAGCCCTACCCCCAAGAGCAGCCACCTGCAGCCACTCCTCTCCCTCCCTTCCTGCAAGATTTAAAGGACTTCAACTGATTGGCAGGGGTCATGTGGTCCACCGACCAGCTGGAGGGCTCTTTAAATCTTTCAGCAGAGAGGGAGAGGGGCTGTCACCAGTCACATGCTCTGCTCACAAAAATTTGCAAATGGGGAGGGGGCCATGGTGTGTGAGGCTGATTTCTCAACAGTGGTTGTGTCCAGACCGGCAGGTTGCTGCAGCAGTACCCCATGGAGAAAGAAGCCGCTTGAGTTAGGTGTGCTTCACAGCATTCACACCAGTCCTGCAATGCTGACTGCATTGGGTAGCCGGCCCGTGAGGCCTGGTTCACATGGCTACAATGCCATGGAGCCATGGCCAATACACCCCTCTGATTGGTTGGGTTGCTGAAAATGGCGTACTGCTGTGCCGGGAATGGGAGGGGCAATCACATGGCTCCCGCACTTCCATAGCGTGCCTGTGCGTTCAGACGCCAGAAAAGCCACCACAGAAGTGCCTCACCTGGAAAACCACCAGATTTCCCCGGTGGCTTTTTAAGGCATATGGGAGTCATTTTGCAACAGGGTAGGGATGGATGGCTGCTGAGTGCCAGATGTGCGTGTCTGTTCATGCCACTTTGATCCAGGGGGGTTGGGGTGGCTATGTCAGACCAAATTGCCTGTGTGATCACAACCAGTAATTCACCACTTGGGATTCAGGTGTGAATGCACCACCCCACTCGCTGTGAGCCCTGTGGTGCATGGGGCTGGCTGCAAGTGGGGATTGCAGTGATGGGTAAACATTCTCCAAGCACTCCCCTGTTCCCCCAAAAAAACTTTCTTTTCCATGAGTGTTTATGTTGATCGTTCAGAAAACATCAAGGGATTTCAGAGTGCTGAAGAAGGATCTTCACAAAAATAAAAAAGGAAAAAGAAATGGATGCACTTTCCCTTGACAGTTCTTACCATGTCCCAGAGAAGATTGTTAGTAACTGATCATGAGGAGGGCTTATAAAATACAGGGTATCCTACTTCAGGGTCTCTCTGTCTCTGTCTCTCTCTGTGTGTTTCATACAATTGCAAAATTATCCTCTTTCACAACCATCAATTCCTTCTGGAAATTATTGGAACAAAGATTTTCTCAGCCTCCAGATTCAGATCAGAAGGCTACCTATATTGGCAAGAAACCACAGCTAAGAAAGTTGGGAATTGTGTAATTACAAGGAGGATATGACCCAAAGGGCTGGTCCTCTGTGCCATGAGCCACTGCTGCTATTGGTTTCTTCCTCACTTCAGAAAGGTAATGCTTTGACGTTTGGGAAGTAGAAAAACTGATAGCCAACCTGGCTAGCACTGGGGTGGAAGCAGTGAGCCAAACAAATCTAGACTCAAAGTGTAGTGAGGGTTTTCACACTTTATGAGGTTCATATTACATTTGAACTTCATCAGCATCACAGATGTGCACAGGGATTATATACCTTTTCAACACTATTTCAGCACTATTTTCAATACATTTTCAGCATTGTGTTAAATGTATATAGATGGGCAAAGTATATATTCATGGGGCAAAGTATATCCAGATGCGGCAATATGTCCACTGCACAATCATTTATACCCTGCTGAAGCTGTGGACAGACTTTACAAAGGTCTAAAGGGACAATTGTTTCTGATCACTTCACCATTTTCAAGGATATGTTTGCACTGCCAGAGGAGGGAAAATCCAGAGCTTTAAGCACTAAGTAGCTAGGAAGAAGATGGACAAAATCCAATGCAAACTTTAAAACATATCCAGTCAGTCTCTAGTGCAAAATAGCCATGACTACATTCCAGCAAGAAAACCAGGGAAAGTGCATTCACCACAGAGAAGGACCTTTAAAAAAAAATGCTTAAAAAGAATTCTCATGGTAAACCACCAAAAGGATAAGAACAATAATACAACACCGACAGCAGGATAAAAATATTTTAAAACTAAAATGCACATAGAGTAATGAAATAGACTCGGGTTCTGATATCTTTGAGAGAAAAGTGGTTATATAAATATATTAAATAAATAAAACAAAATGAGGGGGAAAAATGTTTTCAGACCACATATTTTTAAAGGGAATCCAGAGATATGTTTCTCATTCCCCACCCTAGCAACTACACAGAAGACTCCTACTCAACTCCCACTGATCTATCTAAAGAAGTAAGCAGTGACTCACAAAAGGTCATGCCCTACCACAAAGTCATTCATTTTTCAGGTGCCACACTTTTCTACCCACCTAAAATAAGAAGATGCTGATACAGGTGTCCACATCAAGGTTTTAGGTAAAACCTATCCCCATGAATTGTGCCTGCAAAATAGGGATGTGCAAAACAAAAAGAAAAGCTGGAATCAGGTTGTTTTTTACTTTAAAAGCTTGAGCAAGATAATTTAAGATCACAATTAAGGACAGATTTCAGAAAGATAGGGCAAAATGTTCCCATTGTTCAGGCAAAAAAATTCTCATGTGAGAAACAGGGAATATTTCCAGTTTTGAAACAATACCTGGTAATTTGGCACTCAGAAGTTTGGAAATGAATTATTTTGGAAATATCCATAATTACATAACTTGGTGTTACAGAGGGTTGGGAAATGACAGTGCCATCCTAAGGAAAGTTCAACTCCTCTCAGCCCATTGACTTCAATAGATTTAGAAGGGTGGAACTCTGCTTAGGATGCAACTGTAAGTCTTAAATACAGAAAAGATTGTGAAGTACAGAACTGGAACCATTCTTCCAATCAAAACATCCCTGAAGATGTTAGACAATTCATAGAGTTGTCCTAAGCAAAGCTGCATCCTTCGAAGTCCATTGGTTTAGGATTCTACTGACTGTTCCTTTTTTCTTTGTATAACTTATTTATTTTATTGTAATAAACAGGAATACAGTATTACAATTAAATGTACAGAGTATACAAGAAAAGTATAACATCATAACTAGTTGCACTCTCTAACTAAGTAATAACAAAGTTGAAATAAGAATTCCTACGATCAACAATAAGATAACAACTGTCTACAGAAAGCAGTATTCCTTTAGGGTGGGAGAAATGAAAAATTGAATCATTGTTTGTGATAAATTCAATAAATGGGAACTACATTTCCATGAAACAGGAAACATATTGATTTGAATCAATCTAGGTTTGCTGGTCTAATATTTTTTCCATAACAAATACATCCCATAGTTTTTAAATCAATCCGATAGCAAAGGCGGTTTGTTACTTTTCCATGACCCTGCAATAACTAGACAAGCTGCAGCACATAATATCACTAGCAGGTTGTGTCATATTAACAGTAACTTCATATTGTTCCATAGATTCAACAGCATTAATTCTGGCCTTAGGGGAACAGGATATTTAGTAATATTAAAAATTTGATACTGCACACTGTACCAAAAAGATTGAATATATCTACAAGACCACCAAGTGTGAAAATAAGAACTTTGGTCACCACACTGTTTCCAGCAAGTAAAAAGCTGCATAGGATTCATATGGTGGACCTGCACTGGTCTACCATACCATCTTGTGAGTGTTTTGAATGCTTCAGTCCTAATATTAATAGCTCTAGATGTGATGGTATTAGATCACTAAATTTTCTGCCATTAGTCAGAAGAGAGCATAAAACTAAGGTCTACATACCAAGATTTTATGTATAATAGTGGCTTGTTGTTAGAGACATTCAATAAAATGTTATATATTTTTGAAATGATTCCTTTATCACTGTGCAAAGTCATTTTCAATAGATTTTCAAAATGTGTCAATGGTCTAATCATTTGTTCCTTAATCACAGATCAGCTAATCAAACTCCTAAGTTGAGAATATTGGAACCAAGGTACCTGCAATATTTAACTTAGTCTCTAAAAAAATTCTATATAAAGCATCCCCATTTCTGGTTATGTCTATTATTTATTTATTATTTATTTCATTAGATTTTTACCCCACCCTCCCAGCAAAGCTGACTTAGATTTACTCTTGTAAATCTGGTTCCCCTCCATGTTTCTAATGTTCCAGTTTATTGAAATTTCCAAGGTGGTATAGGAACACTGCATTACCTGATTCTGACACTTATGCTCCTTTGGAAATCTCGCTTCTGTACCTATAGTGTATTCCTAAATATAGCCTCCTTTGGGATAGAATGTCTTCTTATTCCTTCTCACATTAAGATAGGAAAACTACAGGGGAATCACTGTAACCTCACTGTAATCTCTATGAATGTAAAATAAATAAATAAATAAATAAAAACACTAAATTGTAAATGAATACACTGACTGGCCTTAAAATAACATGTTTTAAAATAATTGATTAATCTATAAACTCTGTCCTAAAGAATACCCCTGTGTCATCCTGTCCAGGCAGATGTCAAGCAATCAATGGCCAAAGTTAATTGTATGCATCTTTTAAGGCACTTTTATTCTCCTTGCTAGGCCAGTGGAATATTTTTCCACTTAATCGATCTGTCATGCTGAATGATAAAAAACATTCCAGAGATTTCAACAAACAGCTACTTAATCAAAGAGTCTGAAATGATTTTAAAAGAGAAAGCAATATCACCATTTATTAAAGTGAAGGAAGACTCTTTGCGAAAATTATTCCCCAACCTATTTGCATATTTTCCTCAATATGGATTTCTGTAAGTAATGCAGAAAAATATTTTCCCGCCAAACATATCAACTGTCTCTGCCCACTAGAAATGCCCCCCAAAGAGACTTGTTTTCTACAGAAACATTTGCTAACAGTGTTACAGTGGGTTTTTTACAGTGTTTACTTATGCATTATTGTGTGGTTGGCTTTGATAAAGACTACTGAGCAATGGAGCATGTTAGTGTACTGTACATGTTGGCCCATTATTCTGGTAGGGTTGATGGGCAGGACATGGCATTGCTTCTGGGCACACAGGGAGCGATGTCAGTGTGGTGGGACATTACCAAAAGCCCCCTCATTTCTTGCTATTTTCCCCCTGCCAGCCAGTTGGCAATGATGGGGAAGCACCTGCTGACAATGCAGGAGGGGAACTATGCCTCCCATGAGGCTGTGCAGAAATGCATATGTGTGAAATAATCTTGATAACATGGACTGAGTCATTTTAAAAAGCATATTCTTTATCATTAGTGGCTGTCTTAATTAATTTGCTCACTATTTATTTATTTAATTGGCTGCCAAGTGCCAAGCAGTGATGCCAGGTCTATGGTAAAGGGAAAACAGAACTCTCATCAGGTTGTGTGAAACTGCACAGGCAGTTACACTGTGCTATATAATATTGTTTGATTGCATTAAAAGTAACCCAACAAACAAACTCAAGTGTTCTTAAACAGCTGAACTGATTAACAAAATCAGCTCCCTGCTTATGACTGGAAGCCAGAACTCAAGCCAAATATGTGAGTATTGAATCATCCCTACTGGGACCCAGAATGAATAAATTATATACCAAGCAAATGGGTTAAACTATATATTTAATGGCTGGTCTACTGTTGATAACTTGCAAACTCTCATGGCTATTGGCATTCTGGGTAACTCCATCCCAGTTCCTCTGCATACTTCATGCAGCATAACTCAGCAGGTATGTCATCGTTCACAGAATCATACTTTAGTTAAGACCGATGGTGAATTGCCTATAATTCACCAGACATTTGTTTCGGCATAATGTCTATGGTATGGATGGGCATTAACTGGGAAAATGCACTTTGGTTTGTGGCATGCCCAATTTGCGAACTTTTAGTCACCAAATGAGCTGATTCAGTTTGTGAGTTTCGTGTTCTACTAGAATGCTCCCCAGTGCACAAGAGACACTCATGAGGGAAGTCCAGCTGACTCTTCTGTACTGGCCCTCCAAAAGGCCCTGGACCTAGTTGAGGCAAGTCAGACATCCTTAGGGCCAGGGACCACCGGGAGATGCTGGTTTGCAGAATACAAAGTTCTGCAGGGCTTGCATGGGGAGAGGTGGTCTTGAAGATATGCTAAAGGAGGTCATGCCATGCTATACCTGTAATGTATAAGCATTCAGTCACAATAATATATTCACACAACGGTGACTAACTAACCTAGGAAATTACTAATGTAATCTTCATCCCATTTAATCCCACATTAGTAACACTAATTTAAATAAATGCAGGTAAAATTTGTGCACTTAATAACCGCCTTCTATTTCCCACAATTACTTCTGTAGAAAATTGATTGCTAATAGCATTATCAATCAAGAAGAAGGGAGATGCTACAACTAACTTGTGCCTTCAAATAACAAGAATGCCTCACTACAGTCACATATATGCAGCAAAATCTAAACAGAGGAGAAAAAACTGTTCAATCAAAAACAAAAATAAAACAAATGGAAACCCAGCGATAAACAGGGATTAAATATTGAGGCAGAATACAACACTCACCCTATCATTTACCTGTGCTTTAAAATGGGAGGGGAAAGGCCCTCTGCCAGTAAGCTAAATTAACACTGCAACAAGGGGAATCAAGGAGAAGGGAATTGTGGAAAGCTGCCAGTCATAATGCTAGCCAGCCTAAAGCTCCCAAGGGTTCCACTGAAGAAGATAAAGCAGGAGGGGAAACGTACTGCAGCAAACTGTGCTGACTGCCAACCCTCTGCTGTAGCCACTAAATAATGCTGCTCCCTTCCTCAGCTCCCCAGAGGGCCATCATGCTAGCTCCCCCACAGTCTCAGCACAAACAATACAACCTGGCCAAAAGCCTGCATACTGGCTGTCACAACTCAACACCCACACCACTTCTAGTTCAGTGGTTTTTCTGGACTTGCTGTGTTCACAGTCCTCTCTCTCCTTTCTAAATAATTATCCACAATATGCAAAACTGTTCCACCATTAGGCCTGACACCATTTCCAAGCTTGGTTACATGCTCATAAGGGTGCACACACAGTTACACCTCTACTCAAACAGAAAGAAAAGTTTTATAGTAAAGATAGCTCCTGGTCAAGATTTGTTCTCTGTATAAGGAGACATCTCCCCCTTTTGTTCATACCAAATAGTTACTGACCTTGAAAATGTAAATGCCATCATCTGGTGCATAGCTAGTAGTGTCAGGTACTCAGCTACTTTGAAAAAGAAAAGGTAAACAAAACAATTTCAAATAGTATCAATATAGAACCATAGGACTAGATGGATCAAAAGGCCACAGAGAAATGGTAGCAGTGGCAATTGATGTTTGAGGAAAGATTCAGTGACTTGCAGATGAACTCTGTAATGCTATTTTCAAAAAAGAAAAGAAAAAAAGGAATGGAAATGGGATGGAAAGTGGAGTTAGGTTTTCCCTCTGTCTCTGACCTCCATGCACCTTGTTTCTGTTTCTGCTAATTGCAGTTATGGGTTTGCATCATGTTGGGGTAATTTTGGTTATCTTTGAGATTTTGACCCCCAAATCTCTGTCTTTTATTTCACTTCTTCCTTGCACAAATCAAACTCAATAATTATTTCTATTCCATTTTCTGTTTCCTTGCACTGGTATTTCCTTGGCATATACACACACTTTTCAATGTTATATATGTGACCCTGTCAGCACTGTATATGTGCATGTGTGTGAATTATTTACATTGTACATATAAATATGGTGTAAATTTATGTACTGAATGCATAATAAGTGTACACAATACAACTGTATCTACAAAAAACATTGAAAAACAGAAAAAGCATAATTGTTAGAAAAAAGCCATTAAAGAATATAGAAAAGGAACTCCTGCTTATAATCAACATAACCCCCTAAAAATATCACTACTATCCCCCCACCATTATGTTTGCATTCCTCAAAATTCCTCAGGAATTCTGCTGCACAGAAACCTGCAAATGTCTTAAAAAATGTTACTTCAGGTAAAATTTGCTGTCAGTTTGTATACTGTGCCTTATCAAATGTCTGTCAGGATCCACAGTACCATAAATGGGGCAGTCCTGTGTGATGGGTGTAGTCCTCATCTGCAGCTGATGTTCAGTAAGAATGTCAGGGCTGGTGTAGAAACTCTAAAACATATGGAGAGTTTCTACACCAGCCCTGAAATTCTTACTGAACATCAACTGCAGATGAGATGCAGACTACACCCACCAGACAGGGTGGTCACGTTTATGGATCTGTGTATCCTAATAGGATTATGTAGAATCTCTATGAAGAAAATTGCATGCCTAGATGATATACAGCTGGAAATTGAACTTCCAAATGATACTCTTTCTCAGGAAAATCTGCCTATACATAAAAGTACAAGAGACTGACCAGAAAACCTGAAGCCTGATCTTATCTCCAAGATGAATGTTGAAGATAAAATATCTATAATTCTCCTTTTAAATACTATGTTAATTTCTTTGAACCCAAAACACCACTGACAGTTTGTAGTGACATCAAGGAGACCGGGGATGTGAAAGTTACAATCTCAAATTAACCATTTTAAATTCTACTTATTTTGATTTAACACGATCTTTAAATCTATTATTAAAATGACAGCAACACCAGTTGTGTTAGTTTAATATCCCCGATGGCAGTAATAAATGGATTTGGGCAACGGGCAATGTCACTTGCTAGTGAATTAGATAAATCTTAAAGTTTATTTTCCCTGTTTTGCAGTTACTCCTCAGACATTAATCTATCGAAAAAGAGAAGATATCATCTCTCAAGAGAAACGTGTCATAAATATTTTGATAAAGTATTTTTAATCCTTGGAAACAGATGGCTGTTCCATAAAGATTGTCAGCTGAACAGCTTTTGTTAACAGAACCATATTAAATAACTGCAGTTGGGGGAAGGGGTATTTTCCCATCACCATTAGATAGATTCTGCTATTAATCAATTACAGCTGGTTGGTCTTCTGACAGCTGTAGCATACTGGACCTAATTTGATGGTCTCACACTATTTTTTATGAATAAATTCCATATAAGATGTGATTTTATTAGATACTGTATCACTGATTAGGAAGCAAAGGCAACTAATTTGGGCATATCTGCATAGACACCATTGCAACACAGCTTGGGATGTCTATGGTTAGTTCCATATAGTACTAATTAGAGGTTTAGTGCTTCAGTGTTTTAATTAGTAGTTCAGAGGTAACCATCTTGAACTGTTCTCCTGTCAGTCTCCAGTATGAAATGGGCCATCAAAAGCTTTACAACCTATATAGTTGGATTCTCATCATGATCATGGGGCTTGCTGAACTAACCAAACAAGGTGTGAGATGATACCATCACCTACCATCATAATTGAAATACAGATCTTTGTGAATGTGCCTAGAAATAGTAGAATTACATTACATTTGGAATACTCTGTACAATTCTGGTCACCACATCTCAAAAAGGATATTACAGCATTGGAAAAAGTGCAGAAGAGGGCAAATAGAATGATAAAAGGGTTGGAACACTTTCCCTGTGAAGAAAGGTTAAGGTGCTTGGGGCTCTTTAGCTTGGACAAATAATGACTGAGGGGTGACATGACAGAGGTTTACAAGATTATGCATGGGATAGAGCAGGTATTTATATATATATATTTATTTATTTTTCACATTTACATCCCACCCATCCCATAAACAGGCTCAGGGCAGGTTACAACATTTCAATAAATAGAATAAAATCTAAAATACATTATAAACATATAAAATCAATAATCACAGCTTGTTGGAGGGGTATGTGTGGATGCCCGCTGACTCAGCCAAAAGTCTGGCAGAAAAGCTCTGTCTTGCAGGCCCTGTGGAATTGAATAAGATCGCACAGGGCTCTCATCTCAGTAGGGAGCATTTACCAGCAGGTGGGGGCCAAGGCAGAAAAAGCCCTGCCCCTGGTCAAGGCTATGCAGACATCCTTTGGCCCAGGGATCACCAGGAGATGTTGACTATCAGAGTGTAATGCTCTTTAAGGTGTATATGGAAAGACGTGGTCCCTTAGGTATGTTGGTCCCAGGCTATATAAGGCTTTGAAGGTGATTACCAACACTTTGAAAGGGATCCAGTACTCAACCAGCAACCAATGCAGCTGACAAAGCACATACTGAATGTGAGCCCACACAGGCATCGACATCAGCAGTGGGTCAGAAGATCGTAATCGAACTTATCAAATGCTGCCATTAAATCTAATATTAACAGCAGTGCTGACCCACCTCGATCAAAATGTCTGTGGAGGTCACAATAAGTAAGGGCAATCAGAGCCATCTCCATCCCATGGCCAGGGCGGAAGCTGGACTGGAAAGGATCAAGGATAGAAGCATCATCCAGGAAGGCCTGGAGTTGTTTGGCCACCACTCTCTCAACCATCTTACCCAGGAACAGTAAGTTTGACACTGGGTGGTAGTTGGTCAGGACCATTGGGTCCAATGATGGCTTTTTTAAGAGTGGGATAACTACCACCTTCTTTAAAGCCTCTGGAAAATCTCAGTAGAAAGGGACAAGTTGATGATTTCTTCCAGAAGCACCCAAATGCTCTCCCTGAAAGATTTCACTAGCCAGGAAGGGCATTGGTCAAGGAGGCAGATAGTAGGCTTCACCACTGCCAGGATTCTTTCAACTTCCTCCAGGGTGAGTTGATTGAAGTGGTCCAGTAATGGACCAGAAGGCAAACAAGGGGCTTCCAATTCCTTTACTGTCTCAATTGTGGCCAGGAGGTCCCAGCGGAGTGTCATGATCTTGTCTGCAAAATAATTCACAAATGCCTCTCAGCCAATAGCCAATTCCCTACTGTTTGGTCTGCAGTGAGGCAGAGTCATAACAGTGAATAACTCTAAATAATTGGGCTGGGTGCGAGCTGTCATACACAGTGGAGGGTGCATAGAAATCCTTTTTTGCAGCCTTCACTGCCATCTCATAGGCTTTCATAAGAAGTACTTTTCTCCCTTTCTCACAGTACAAGAACTTGTGGGCAATCAATGAAATTGCTGAGCAGTCGGGTTAGAATGGATGAAAGGAAATACTTCTTCTCCCAAAGAATGACTAACACATGAAATTCACTGCCAAAGGATGTGGTGGCAGCTACAAGCATGGATAGCTTCAAGAGGGAATTGGATAAACATATGGAGCAACGGTCCATCAGTGGCTATTAGCCACAAGGTATAGACAGGAACTCTCAGTCTAGGGCAAATCATGCTCTGTATTCTTGGTGCTTGGTGGGACAACAGTGGGAGGGCTTCTAGTGTCCTGGCTCCACTTCCTGACCTCGATGTCAACTGGTATTTTTGGCCACTATGTGGACCACTGAACTGGATGGGCCACTGAGCCTGATCCAACACTGGCTTCTCTTATGTTCTAGATAAAATTTAACATGACACAAAAGAGCCTATTCACTGATACATTTTTCAAACTTCTTACTACATAGAATGCTAGGCCAAGGCTTCCTAATCTTTGGATGTGAGAGCATTGAGACTTAAGCTGTCCTTGCAATAATCAATTTATGAACATTTGTAACACTGAGCAAGCACTGGGAGATTGCCCTGGTAGCAGGGGTCTTTTCACAGAAAAAGAGCTGCAGGAGCTATTAGGCTATTAGCATATGCCACATCCCCTGACATCAATGGAAGTGATGTCAGAAGGGGAAGCAAAAGGGGGGAGGCATCTTCAAAAGGCCCCCTTCCCTTCCCCAGCTGGCCTGGGTGGGGGAGCTAAGAGAGAAGGGGTTTAAAGTTTAAACTCTTCCTCACTAGAGTTGGGCTGCAGAAGGAGGAAACCCTGTGAGTTTGGAGCCTCTCCCTCAAACCCCTTCCCCTCCAGCCCCCAGAATATACCCTATGTTTTCACCATTGACTTCAATGGCCCATAGGATATAATGGAGCTGAAATTGACATTCGGCTGCCTGAAAGACTCCCGGGGACACCAGCTGGTGGCAGGGCTTGGCTCCTGAGCTGCCAGAGCTATGCTCCGTTGCGCTCCCCCCAAAAAAAGACCCCTGCCTGGTAGTAAAACACACACATACACTCACAAAGAAAAACCATCTGTCATCAGTTCTAAACATCTCTTTGACCTTTTTCAAACTTCCTTTTTATTCCATTTTAGCTATTGGTTGCTAATAATTTTTTTCATGTCAATCCAGACAGAACCATTTTAGTAACTGGCTGCTACTGGAATTTATTTACCAATTTATGTTGGGTTAGCAAAGCATAGTTGAGCCACTTTTGAGGGAAACTGACTTTTTTTCTTTCAACCTCTTTGTTGTGCTTCTGAATACTTGTGGTGTGCTGTTTAAAATGTCCATAGCACTTCCTAAAATGTCACTTTTCCCCCTGCCCTTTTTCACTGCACAATCTTCCTCAGAATGCTTTAATGTTCTAAGGTGAGCACTATAGTGCTAAACCACTATAGCACTGAAGAGTTATAGTGGCCCCACTGAGATGCACTGACTCCATTGATTCAATGCATCTTGATGGTGCTGCTATAGCACTATAAGTACTCACCTTAGAATATAAAACAAGTTTGAGGAAGACTGTGAGGTGAAGAAGGATGGGAGGGAAGCAACACTGTTTGAAATTTGTTATTTATTAATTAGATTTTTATCCTGCCCTCCTGACTGACCATAGCGCTTCAGAGATGATGCATTAATGGAAGAAAATTTGCTATATGAAACCCCTCTCCCTGTATTGCTTTACTTGAAATTGGGTCAACAATGGCTGAGGACAGACTGGCAGTATGAAGCACGAGGGAGGTGGGGCAAAAAGACCCTGACCAAATTGTGTTTGGTATTCCCGGTCACACTGCACCTAATGATGTAGGAGCATACCGAGGAGGAGGTCCAAGGGAGCATTCGCACTGTTGGCCTGCCCCTGGCAGAGGCATGGCTGTAAGCAGCTTTTTCTCACTCCAGTGACATGTGCCTATGTGCATAGGCATGCACACTACCAGGAAGTGGGATCAACGCGCTCTCCAGGGTTTGCTACAGCTTTCACCTGGTACCTTTTTAATGTGGTAGGGAATTGTCATCGGACAGGTTGAGTATGGCTGGGGAATGCCTGACAGCTGTGGCTGTGTGAACCAGCCCATTTAATCCATTTGTGAAACGTGCCTATATTGGGCCAAACTGCCAATCTGAACTCAGCCATTGAATAACTTCCGGTTTAGAATGGTAATGTGAAAAGGGTCTTTGAAAACTTTCTGAATCACTCTAGGTCTTAGTAGAAGAGCCTGTTCACATACTGAGCTGATTATGAGCAGCATAATCACATTCACCTTTTACCACTGCAGCTAAAGCTTTGGCATCCAACATACATGAAGCTCCTTCCAAGAAAAAGGTTTTGTGATGAGCTATATCACAAAGACAAGTTTTCCTTTTTTGGACAAAATTGGAGAGGAAGAGAAAATTGAGATGATATAGTGCTCCCAGTGATTGCCCAAGTCTTGGATGACCCAAGTTCAAATCCCAAGTCATAGAGTGCCTTTGGCCCAATCTCTCTCCCTAAGCCATTTTATAAATTTGTTGTGAGGATAGATTGGAGGGTCAGAAACCTATGTATATTGTCCCTTGTATGCTTTTTGGAAGAAAGGCAGGGTAAAAATATGTATTTTTTTTAATGATCAAAAGTCTAATATGTAGAATGCACTTTTATTTATATTCTTGTATTAACTTGTATTAAGACTGTCTTGTTTTTCCTCAGTTTTTGAATTTGTTGTTTTTGTTGGGAAAGACAGCAGTTTCTATTCCCCCCCCCTATGATTTGTATGGATACCATTGTTTATTTGTATTTCCCATAGTGACTTGGGAATTCCTAGAGCATATGGGATGGCTATGACGTAACTTCTGGGTTTTCAGCAGAAATTACATTGTGACACATGTAACTCTCCCCCCCAAGGGTTCTGCACCCTAAAAGTTCTTACTATTTGTGGGAGCCAGGCTAGCAGTCCTAGCACTGAGCACAGTGAAGTGAAAGGGCAGCTCCAGGGTGCCACCACTGAAAACATGGTTCTCTCACTAACCACCCAACTAACTTTTAAAGGAGGGAATCAACAAAATATCTGAGCTGGCAGTCAGGATCGTGTAGGAGCAAGTGATCATTGGGATACTGTCTTCACAGAACTCTTAAGACAATAGGTGGAACTCAGCACCAGCATTTTAAATTGTGCTTATAAACTAACTAGAAGCTAGTGAAGTTCTTTCAGAATTGGGGGAGTACATTCCCAGTAGCTTTCCCCAATCAGGCATCTGGATGTCATGTTCTGGACCAGCTGAAGGGATTTTTTACAACTGTTATTTTTGTCTGAACAGTCTTCAAGAGCAAACCCTACAGATAAAATTACAGTAATGAAGCATTACAATAATCCTTACAATTCATTAATCTAAGAAAACTGACTTATCTTGGATTTTAAAAAAAATGAACTAGCAAAGGCAGACCATATAATATCAGTCCCAAACATGTCAACATTCTGATATCCCCCATTTTTTTTCTGCAACCCACTGGCAACCTTTCAGCCAGTGATGAAAGTCAAAATTATTTCCTTTCTTCAGATCTCTTGTCAGAAATCCTTCACTGAGACTAGGAAAGCCTGTTTCATACCCCCCTCACACTCTGCTGGAGTTTGAATGAATGTGGAAAAATCAAAGATGTGAAGCACTATTCATGTTCCATGCATCCTGGCACAGGCCATCATTTTTATTTCATCCTTCCTTCAAGGAACACAAAGTTGCACACACAGTTCTTTCACATCTATTTTATCCTAACAATAGTCCTGTGAGGTAGACTGGACTGAGTGAGTAACTCGTGGAAGAATGAGGGTTGTCCAGAGCACAAACTTTAAGAAAACATGGCTTCCTAATTTCTGATTTATTTATACCTTCAGCTTGCTATCCCGCTCGAACCCCCGAAGGGGTCTCTGAGTGGCTTACAGTTACTCAGTTGTATCCTGTCTAAGGCCACATATAATCAGGGAGGGGACTACCCTACCAGCACCCCATGGAGTGTTGTTGTAATTCGGCTCAGCTCGGCGTCTGGCCCCAGTCTTTCGCCTTCTCCCGTCAGCTTCCTTATGGCTTGGCAGGCCCATCCGGCACATGGCTTGCATGTCAGCGCAGCTCCGGCTCTGTCCGTTTCGACTCCGCCACGCCTGTGCCTTCACGCTTCCCTGCATCTTCCTGGCTCCACCTTCCGCCTTCCGTTCTTTGACGCTCGATTCTCTTGCTTGGTGCTGCATCCTGTCGCCATCTTGCCGCCCGCTCGCCTTCTGCCACCATTACCGCCGCTGCCGATACTCCATTACCCCCATGGGGGGGGGTGCTCCCTGCCACCTAGGGCAGGTACCCATTTTATCTACTCGCATTTCTATGGCTTTCGAACCGCTGGGTGGGCGGGAGCTGGGACTTGGACCAGGTGCTCACCCTGGTCGCGGCGGGTTTTGAACAGCCAGAACAGCTGTTCACAGATGTTACCAGCAGGTCTCTTAACTACCTGTGCCACTGCTCCCTTCATTTAGTGAATATAAGAATACCCATTGATGAATGCAACTGAACAGCATCTTAATTGCAAGCTTTCTCATTCCTTGCTAGTCAGACTGTCCTGCTGATTATGGTTAACTCATGCACAGTTGTACGGAAATAATTCATTGTCTGTTCTGAGCATTCAGTTCAAGGAAGACTTGGGGGGGCATGTGTGCCACATATGTATGCATTAATAAGATTCCATTTACTTGCTGCTGCTAGTTCAATTGGTGATCTGCCTTTCATAATTTAATTCCCAGCAATGTTAATTTGTGTCACATATGATTGTATTGCACAGATGTCCAAAGGAGAGAGAGGGCTTTGGGAGAGAAATAATACTAAAGTGGTTTCTCAACCAAAATGGACTCCCTGCTGGGTACTTCCTGCCAGTCTTCAGTGGCAATGGCTAGCCTGATAGTTTGCAGTTTGTCACACAACATGGAATTTAATTCCAAGGTCAGATAAGTTCATTTACATTATTGTAAAAGCATGCTTGGTTCAACTGTACTTAAAATGAAAGCATGATTAAGAAAGGAACTAGGATTCTCCTTCAGACAGTTATATTATTAGATTAATCTGACCATACCTGCATGGAAATACAATAAGAACAGAAAACAGATTACCGGAATTTGCTTTTGCTTCCTTTAATCAGACAATTGCACTAGTAATTGACTCTGAACAACAGTTCCATTTAATTAGATTGTGGAGATGGCAATTGGAAGCTTCCCATGATCCTGGCTTGGTTCCTGAATGCTGGAAGCAGTGTGGCAGAACAAGCCCTGCAGGCATCTCATTTTACCATGAGGCTAGATGTGGCATTTATCCTGCTGGCCCATTTCTCAAGTTGCTCAGACCTAATGAGTTTACCTCTCCAGCCTCATTCCACCCCCTTAACAGAAATAAGAAATGTTAGATTACCACCAGGGGCTCTTAGAGATATACTATTGGAGTGCCTCTGGAAACTAAACCATCTTCTCCACTTAGGGTTGCCAAGAGGAGTTTTCTCTTTTCCCTCAGCAATTTTCTCAGTGTTAAATTGCCACCCAGAGGTGCTCCTTTCCTTGTTGTGGAAAATATAAGGTGACACATGATCAACACATATGCTCCTTGAAGCAGAGAATAGCACCTTCCAACAGAGAAAATAGGTGTCACGTGAGGTCAGTTAATAGTATGCAGGGAAAGAATTGATCCCCGGCCCCCTCATTCAATGATTTCACATTCAGTCTTTGACATCTACAATTAAAGAATCTTAATTATCAGATGTTGGGAAACCATTCTCTGCCTTGAGCCACAGACAGTAGGAGTGGATAACACTGACCAATGGTCTGAGTAGAGTCAAATGATCAAATGAGGATGCAATATTAGTTATGGATTGAACCACAAATGCCAGTGTTGCTTCTATACATATTGCATACCGATTGTGTATTAAAACCAGTTTGTATTTTAGTTAGATTAGAAATCAGCACAATGCCAGAACTCAGCTACGGAAAGTACAATGTAGTAACAAAGAAGTGAGTGTCTAGGTATGTGCACAGAACTTTTGATAGAATACTATACAGATACTGTAAAGTCACATGAAGCTTTTGATTGTACTACAAAAAATACAATTGCCCGTCTTGATCTATCTGATTGTATTCTAAATCACCACAATCAGCCCACAGAGATCCAGCAACAACAATGAAAGTTTACGAAACATGGGTCTCAAAACCTTGACCCAGGTTATGAAAATAAATGAAGTTTGCACTTTTGGAAGCTAATGTTTTAGATCATTATTTCTAGGAACATAGATTATCACATGTACAAGTTAATTACTAGTAGCAAACAGGGCTTTGCTTTTTGTTTTGTTTTTTAAAAAAGATAGACTCTACCTTCAAAACTTAATTTACTTGAAAATCTTTGTTGGGTAAACCTTACCAAGGGTATGCATTTGGATATACTTGAACCAAAAATATACCTGCAAAAATACCTTTTTAATATTTTTGAGGGGTATATTCAGCATCCCGAATATATCCAGGAATTTTTGGGGATACCACAAAAATGGTGTCCAAAATCACAGAAATATCAGAGATTTACCAGGAAGATCAGGAGTCAGCATTTGCAGGCTCCCAAGGACTCCTCCCCCTTGTTTTCATGTCTCAGGGGGTTTCTATGTGTTTGCCAGGCTGCTTTGTTTGTTTCAAGGTTCCCCTCCCCTTCTTTTCAGAATTGCTTTGTGTGGCCTTTGCAGTTTTTACAATGCTGCACAGAGCTTGGATTTCTTCTGCTATGGTTTTATTTTGGTTCTGTTGGGCTTGCACTGCCACAGCGGCACTGAGCTCCTCTGGGCTTTGGCACATTACAGATGGTTTCTCTGGGCTTGTAAACTACCCCTCCACTTCAGTTTCTACTATAGAGCCTAACAGACGTGCATAGTTAATGACTTAATATGGTCTGAGAACCCTGGATGACAGTGGATTCAAATGGAATTCTACAGTTTGAGTGGCAGTTGAGAGTGGCAGTTAGAGCAGTGAAGCTCAGTTAAGCAGAATGAAGAGATTGAAGAGGATCCTGAAATAGGAAGTGGAATCAGTAGTCCTTCCCTGAGGAAAGTGTCTCCTAGTAAAAGCGGGTTATCCTTGTCAAGTGTTTAAGAAGAGAAACTGGAACTGGAAGGTCAGTAGTTCAGCAGTTCGAGACCCGAGAGTGCTGCATGATGGAGTGAGCTCCCATCTCTAGTTCCAGTTCCTGCCAACCTAGGAGTTCGAAAGCAAGAAATTGCAAGTAGATAAATAGGTACCACTTTGGTGGGAAGGTAACAGCTTTCTGTGCGCCTTGGTGTTTAGTCATGCCGGCCACATGACCACAGAAACGTCTTCGGACAGCGCTGGCTCTTCGGTTTTGAAACAGAGATGAGCACCGCAACCCTAGAGTTGGATTCGACTGGCTTTTGAGCAAGGGAAACCTTTACCTTTACTTACCAAGATCTAAGTCTTCCTACAAACTGAAGCACAGCCACAGCTACACAGACAGTATAGATTCAAATGCTAAGTGGAATTTCTACTTTTGTGATCATCAAAACACCCAGTGTTATATGTGCACCTCAGAAAATACGTTCCATTAGATCTTGAAAGCTTATGATATAATAATATGGTAATCTTTAAGGTGACTCAAACGTCTTTGTTATTAGGATGTCAAACTATAGTGTCCAGGGTATGCATAGTTTTTCAAAGACGCATAAACAGAGCGAGGAGGCAGACAGACATTTTTAAAGGGAGATACACATGTATTTCTTTCTCACTTCAAGAGGTACTGCAGAAAATTAACTCAGTTACTAAATAAATGTAGGAATACACACACACACTAATACACACAAGCACACTTTTGCTTTTCATTTTGTGTGATGAACTTTGACTGATTTCTCACTAGCTGCTGCTCTGTCCTCACTCTTCCATTCCCCCCAATTCTTATTTGAGGATTGAGCAGATGCGGGGGAAATTGGGTGAAGCTGCGGGGCAAAATGTGGCCACGTAGCAAGTAGTAGGAAATTGACATGTAGAATCGGGGGGAAAGGAAGAGCGAGGACAGAGCAGCGGCTAGTGAGAAATCGGTCCTCATCTTCCCTGGTTTCTAAAGTTGTAAATTAATCCGTTGTTGTCAGTGGCACTTCAGGAAGGTGAACTTCATCACACTGTTTAAACAATCTACTAAATCTGTCAGACTGTAAAAACCTTTCTGACAATTTTCAGACGTATACAATTGAGCTTTTGAAATGTATTTAATGAACTAGTACCTATTTTAGTTCCCTAAGAGAAATTATTATTATTTAGGAATTTAAATGGTTACAAAAGAAAGAAGAGTACAAGGCAATATATGAATAAAGAAGCATTTTATTCCACTATCTGAAACATATATAATTCATACCTTAAACACATATTCAGCTCAACTGTACTGTACACTTACTGTTGTTCTGGTCTACTGTATGCTGTTATTAACATAAATTTTCTCTGTAGACTGACTTTTAGTGCTAGTAAAACCTAGTGGGGGGAAAGTGTATTTCTATATTCTTAGCACAAATATTTCAAGCATCAGGTATGAGTTTGTCTTCTCATGCCTTCATCGAAAGACAAAATTGTGGACAGCCATATTGGCAAAAGTTTTTCTTCTCTGCTTTTTCTTTTGGTTTAGTAGATAGCATTGTGTATGCCTGTTGTATGAATTTAGACTCAGTTTATACATGGCTGGATCTTATGAAATGGCAATAGAATACACTTCCTGTTGTGGATATTTATCATCATTCCCTTCCCACAGCAATCTTCTGAGACCTCTGGAAAGCTGATGCTGAGAGTCATAGGAACATGATGGACAAAGTTCCACAGATAATTGGAGGGGGGCACTGTGAAGACAGACCATCCGGTACTGCCTGTACTTTCCTCTTGTGTGTTGACAGCCCCTATTGCAACAGTAGATTCTACACCAGCAGAAGGGGCAATATCACTTGTATCCCCTCTTCACAGCACTTGTGTTTCATTTCATTTTTCCATGGATCTCCCATGACTCCAAACATTAGCTTTTCAGAACTCTCAAGAAACTACCGAGGAAAGGGGAAGATGGAAGAGATCAGTGACTGCCAGAGTCATTGAACACAGTATTTGAGCTATCCATTTCACAGTCTATGTGGAATGGAGCTTGCCCAGTCTCAGGGAAGATTGGGGGACAAAATGTGGCTCAGCCTGCCATGGAGGATCCTGAGGCAAAGAGAAGAGAAGTCCTTAAGCTGGGGAGGATTTTCTTGGCCTCCAGATCCCCAACGCCTCAGACATGAAGGCAAGGGGGTCGTGAATGGGCATCACAGCCACGTTGCATCCTCTCTGCAAGGAAGTGGAGTACTGTTTGGCCCGTTTGTATGACCCTTGGATAAAAGGCAAGATTGTACTCTGGAATGCAGAGCTCATGCAATAGAAATGTGAGCTCGGCAAATAAGTGAACATAAGAACATAAGAGAAGCCAATGTTGGATCAGGCCAATGGCCCATCCAGTCCAACACTCCGTCACACAGTGGCCAAAAATACCAGGTGCCATCAGGAGGTCCAGCAGTGGGGCCAGGACACTAGAAGCCCTCCCACTGTTGCCCCACCCCCAGCACCAAGAATACAGAGCATCACTTGCCCCAGAGTCCCTATCTATACCTTGTGGCTAATAGCCACTGATGGACCTCTGTTCCATATGTTTATCTAATTCCCTCTTGAAGCTGTCCATGCTTGTAGCTGCCACCACCTCCTCTGGCAGTGAATGGAGGTTACAGACCAGCAGACATGGCCAGAGAGGACAGTGGGTGGAAGAGGTGGGGGGAGGAGTTGGGATGAAGCCACAGCCCAGCACCTCTGTCTCAAAGAGCCCAACCAGGGAGAAACCTTACTACTGGTTGCCGGTGGTGAACTGGGAGATCAGCAGTGGCCAAAATGCCAGGTGTGCAATGGCAGAGGATCTGGCGGAGGTAATGGTGAGGGAATACCTCATCAAGTCCCCTGAGCCTGCCTCTGCCAATCCTCTGGAGTACTGGTCATGCAAGGCTGCCATCTGGCCTGACCCCTCTTGTGGGGCCATGAGTCTTCTCTCCTGCCTTCTCATCAGTGTCCAGAGTGATTTGGTGTTCTCTCACCTGCAAGACATTCTCAGCCCCCACTGCTCCCTCCTGGGCCTGATGAGGGTGGATGAGTTAACCTTCCTCAAGGGTCAACCTCCCACTGCTGGGCTTACCCCTCTCTGGACCTCAAAGGGTAATATCCAAGCCTTCTGTTTGTCCCCCTGCATGTCCCCACATTCCTCCTCTTCTCTGGGTGATCTGGACTGTTGCCTGTGGGCCCTTGGGTGGAAAGATGTCTGCTTTTGCCAGGTGGGGGTGAAACAAAATGAAGCAACATCTGCAATGATAGAAAGGCAGACATGACAAAAGACTTCTGACAGGGGCTCCCCAAAGTTACCCCATGACAATTTGGCATGCACTCCAGTCCCACCAGACCAGTAGAAATCAGTTAAAGTGATTAGGGATGCCAGCAATGGCAGAAAGGCAGACATCTGACAGGGCATCCCCAAAGTAACCTCAGAACAGCTTGAAAGACAGGGTTCCCCAGCCCAACCAGACCAATGGAAATCAGATATTTCCATTTAAAGTGATCATGAGGTACCTCATGACACTGCGTGGAGACTAAGGCTGAGGCCACACTGGCAGTTTGAAGTTCAAGGGAGTCATGGCAAAAAGATCTGGCACAAACTGTTCCGGGTTTTCCTGGTCACACTGCGCCGACTGATGCAGGAGCATACCAGGGAGGACACACAAGGGAGCGTTCGCACCGTTGGCCTGCCCCTGACGGAGACATGGCTCTAAGCGGCTTTTTTGCGTAATCATGAGCATAAGTGCATCCCTTACTGGATCAGCTTGTTCATGTTCACACGTTCCTAAGCGGGATGAATGTCTCCAGGGCTTGCTACCAGTTTCACCTGGTATTTTTAAACTTGAGAGGGAAGCATTACAAGACGGGTTGAGTACAACTGGGCGACGCCTGACAGATGTGGCTTTAATCCATTTGTGAAACCTTTCTGAAACATCTCTATCTTGGGCCAAAGTGCCAGTCTGAACTCGGCCTAAGTTCACCTATTGCACAATTGTAAAAATTAGGAGTGTTCATTTGGATATTTCTGAGCCAAAATTATATCCCAAATTTGCAATTTCATTTCAGATGAGGGATATCTGAAATGGCAAGAGGCACTTTCAAAATTTTGGGATTCCTGGAGTTGGTTTTTTTTTGGGGAGGGGGGTGTTTATTGTCAGCTTCCATTGGAGTCAATGGAAGTAGATTTGATGTCTGAGTCTGAATGCCAAGTCAGCCACCTCTGTTTTCAATGGCTGATAGATCTGGCATTTGAACTCCAGAAGCCAGGTCTACCTCCACTATTCCAGTGGATAATAGACTTGACCTCTGGATGGAGGCCAGGTCTACCACTTAAATGATATTCCCAAATCTGAAAATAGTGCCCCAAAGAGATTCCCAAATTTCAGGATAATAGTGATCATGCACTTTCTGAAATATTGAAAGGAAACAAAAACATTTTTGTATAGTCCTAGTAAAGCCACACTTTAAGCTAAATTTAGTTACTACGGCTACTGCACAGCTACAACTATGGCACAGCTACAACTATGGCTGCTACACAGTACAAACTCGGTGCTCATGCTGGGTAGAAAAAGTGAGGGTGAAATTAACCATTTCAAGGCTCAACTCATAACTATGTCACAGCAGTGAAACAAGTTGTGTTTTGGATGGTGAGCATGTTCATCACAAAATTTTCAGCATGCCTAATTCTGCTTTGTGGATTTTTAAAAATCTGAAGCAAAATTCATATTGACCCCAGATATGAGCATACCTTTTTTCTAAAGGTTTTTCACACTGTTGAAAGATGATGACAGAGCTATTCTGCTTTCCCATAGGTACCTTTTTTCCTGGGTGATTAAAATCTATATCTCATTTATTTTTCTCTCTGCTTCAAGTTCTTCTCACCTTTTTTGTTTTGTTCACCTACATGAAAATTCCTATCAGATCTAATGGAATTTAGTAAGCTCATTTAAACATGGGAACCTAGAAAGCCTAACTTCACATCAATACTGTCCTTTTATATTGTGAAATGAATTTTTCCATCTCATTTCATCATTGGGAGAAACCTGCCAATTCTGCTTTGTTTTTTTGAATTCTACATTAATGCCTCTTGTGTAAACAGGGTCATCACATCAAAGATCTCCAAACAATTATGCTTTGTTTTGTGAGGTTTCCTGGGACCTCAGAATGCTAATTGATGCCAGATCTTTAAATAAAGGGAGTACTGAAATTGTCTGTGATTAAGTATGTTTGAGTCCAATAGAACAATTTAGTCTTTTGCTAATTTAAGTGCCAGTTCTTTCAGTAGGATGTAGTCAGAACAAATATCTTTAGTTTCATCAAGTCTAGGAAATATTGCTGAATGCTTGTGCATGTGTGCACACGGACACACAAACATGTTCTTCAACCTTCAGTTTAGTTACTTTCATTTTCAGGGTCAGTTTTGTGTAGTCACTTTTATGAAATCCAGCAAACTGAGAGAAGGCATTCAGAATTGTATGTTTGACTAATACTTAATCAGAAGCAAAGTCAATGCAGGAAAGATTTTTCTATCAGTGGCTGCTGATATTAATTAACAGCAAATTCTCCATCTCCATTATCAAAGAAAGAGTAGCTCTTATTTGTAGACATTGGTCAAGAACTAAAGGTGTGAAACTCTGTCCTAGCTTACTGGTAAACCTGAAGCCGTTCAGTAGCCCCTATTATTTCATTAAACATTGAACTAGATAGGCAGCTCAGTGAGCTCAGTGCAACTCAGTGAAATAATGTCAGTGTTGATGTTGGTATGGATAATGACCAGCAGGGCTCGGTTCCTGCCGGAGACCACCGGAGTGACGCTCCACCAGTAAGGAGCCCAGGGGGCAGGCACATGGAGCAAGCCCCACCCCCTGCTCCCAGCAGCCTCAATTGGGCCGCAAGGAGGACACAAGGTAAGTTGCAGAGCCCCCCTCACCTTCCCTGGCTCGTGCCAAGGTGCAGGGCCAAGGAAAGGCCTCCCCCCCCCGAGATCTGTCAATAAGTGAGTTGATCCTATTTCTGGGTGCCTACATGGCTGTTCAAGTTGCCCCTGGCCGGATATGCACCTCCAAGGCTCTCTTGGCTCTGGCTGGAGCACCGAAGGCTCCTGCTCAGAAGCACTGGTTTCCCTGCCTGTCCAGCCCTTTCACAGCTCTCCTGGCTTTCCCTCCTCCCCACCCCCCTCGATCTGCCTCTGTCTGTCCACCCTCTGCAGGTTGTGGCGTCTCTTTCTCTGCCCTCTCTCCAGAGCCCATCCATTCTCTTCTTCCCATGTCTCCTGTGCCCTTTGCAAATGAAAATAATGTTAAAAAAAACCACATAAGGAAGAGAATGCAACTCTTTCCCACCCCAATCCCCCGCCACTGGGAATGCAACATCAGCCCTGCCAATTTCTCACTAACGCAGGTGGTAGAAGAAATCACTCCTGTTTGTCGCTCACTTTGGGCAGATCTGGAGTGGGACGACTGAAGCAAAGAACTCTTCCTTTGAAAGGGGAGGAAAACACTTTCAGAACCAGCCGGGTTAATGCAACCATTGAAATGTAAATATTGCAATAGAATATGCAAGACTCAGATTTATATCGCCACTTTGCCATGGAGCTCCCTAGGTGGCCTTAGGGCAGTCAGCCTTACCTTACTTCATGAGGTTGTGAAAATAACATAGGGGAGGAGAGCCATGCATGCTGCCCTCAGCGTTTTTGTAGGAAGGGTGGGATAAAAATACACTAGATGAAGTATTGAAGGGAAGGGGAGTTGCTTGGATTTTGTTCAAGAGCCTTGTAGATGCCTGAAACATTCAGGACTGGTCTGGACATACAACCACTTCTGTTTCCAACCAGTACCATAGATTATTTCTAATATGCCTCTTCTCTAAGGAGCTTTCTAGTTTTTTTTTTTTTTAATCACTGGTACAATAAAATGCCTCAATATTGATAGTGTAGAGAACAGCTGAGATTAGCCTTTCTCTAGTGGGGCCAGTCCTATTGCCTGCCCCACTGTTTTGTATTAAGACAGCACACAGGCCAAAACTAAATAGCTGGGAGGCATGGAGCAGTGGAATGTGTCTTCTGAAAACTAGCATTGCCGTTTTTTTGTGTAGTCTTTCTAATAGCTACACCAGCTGGGATTATACAGTAGGGAGCAATCAATCTCTAAAGTGGGGGAAATCAATCTAAGAACTACATTTGTAGAGAAGTGTTCTATTCATCATTATATCTGCTCCTCAAATCAGGGCCACAAATCATTAGTTCCCTGTGATGTGTGCATGTGTTAAATGTTTTAAGATATAGGTCCACTTTCCACACTGGGCTTCCAGGGCGGTGTATCAGGAGTTACAAAATGGTCATTAATGCTGGACAGACTAGGTAAAAGAAATTCCTGCCATAGCTGTTCCTAGGGCAGAGCTACAAAGGACCCCTTGGGTTCTGTAGGGTGACAGCTTCAATAGGCTTGGCTTACTGACAGTGCATCCTATTAAGTAATTGTCCAGTACTCAGTACAGTTGCACCATCCTCAACCCACTGTCTTCAGTGGGCTTAGAAAAATATAACTCTGTACAGGATTGCACTGTTTTGAAGCAGTTTTTCTCCAGGTAGGCTCGCCAGCTCTGAGTTGGGAAATACCTGGAGATTTTGGGGGTGGAGCCTGAGTGGTAGGTGTCACCTTCTGACATATTTCCGGTGATGTCAGGGGGTGTGGCATATGTAAATAAGTTATGCTAATGAGTTATGCTAATAAGCTCCTGTATCTCTTTTTCTATGAAATCACCCCTAATGACCAGTAACTGTTATGGTGATAAGGGAGATTGTGAATGAATTCTATCTGTCTGTCTGTCTAATGGATTGAATTAATTAACAATCCCCCTTATCACCATAACCATTACTGTTAATTATCTATATGTGTGTGTGTGTGTTTACATATACATATATAGATATTCAGTAATTTAACTATATAGAAATTATTATTAATATCCCCCAATAGCACATGTGAATCCCTTTCTGGTTGCATGCACATGTATGAGGCAGTCATATTTTATCAGGAGAGACCAGGTTTAATTGCTGTTCCCTTCCGTAAAAACACTGACAGTAGATCCTCAAGTACTGGGTCTATAAACATCAGGCATGTTTAGCCAAGCAGAGGTTGCTTTTGGGGTTATAAAGATGTAGTATAGCTCTGATCTAAAGTTTTTCAACAAGAACACAGTTGCCTTACTGCAGTCTTTGATTCACTACTGGGAGGGTTGAGTACACTTTACTGTACCACTGGGACTGTTGAAATATCACAAGCTGACATATTGATGCAAGACCCTACAAATGATAAAGAAAAATAGTTTGTGGCAGAAAAAAATAATAAAAGGTGAAGAGGCCATTTGTTTCTTTCCACAAAAAGAAGGAGATGAAATCTACAGAGTTCAGTTGGATACACTTTTTTTCTGGAACTGCATTTTATGTACATTCAGTGGACAATCCTTTCATCTGTTGCATAGCAACTACTTCAGCAATGCATTCTAGCAATAATTGCAGAACTTGACAGTATTGTTTCAACAGGACTGCAGAATGGCAGACCAAAAAAAAATTCTATTCAAACAAAAATTACAGCTTTCTCCTTGATGGAAAAATAGCTGGAGAAAAAAGTATTTGCCTTCCTATTAATGATTAAGCAACTCCGCTGTGCTCTTTACATACTCATATCACAAGGGACTTAGGCTTACAATTGTTTCCCTAAAGCCTTCACTTGGAATATGGTATGAAAAGTTTGGTTGAGACCAGGGTGAAGTCACCAGCATGAAATGCTAGCCTGTATTTTCTTTTATTTCAAAGTTGGTGGTATTTCCCCCCCTTAATGGAAATGTTTTAACTAAGTGCAGGCACTGAGGACCATCGGAATGCAGTTTTGCATCCATAATGACAGATTTATCAGATGGATACATGCTGGCTTAATACTGTTTTAGAACATAAAATCACATCCCCCAAGTGCTACAGTTAAACAGGATAAAAACAGTGGGAATTGCACTCAGTTAGTAGAATTAAATCCAAGTTACTAACAAATGAACAAACACAATGGTAAATCCTAGGAATCTAGTGATGTGCATTAAAAATTCTGTGAAACTAACATTGTATATTTAAGATGTAAAATCCATAATAAGAGTTTTGTGATACCTTAAAGTTTTCATGGACCAGATCCAACTTAATCAGTTACATGTGTTATCCTCAGTAGGAGTGTAGATTGAGATGTGTGTACATGTCAGGTTAAAATCAAGTAGATCCAGTCATTCTTGCACAAAGAAAGGTTTATTGGATTATCTTGCTATAAACCCACAGTAGGAGGTCATTGTCAGGAATGGGGACCAAAGCAAAGCAAGCTGACTTATAGTGTGATGCAATGAAGCGCCTAGCAAATAAAACTTGAGCACTCGCGCGGGAACTCCCGGCGGGAGAAATACTTGATGAGCGGGAGACTACTCCCCCCTCCCCTTGCCTTCCCAGGACTGGAAAATTCTCAGCGAAACAAGAATAGTCCAAAGCCTACATTCAAGGCCACTGTGATAAGGAAAAGCGGCAGGGAAGAAGCTCCCACGTTTCTGCCTGCATACCTACGCAAGCGCATAGCGGGGTAGGGAACATACAACAATGGATTCAGTGAGAAACATCAAATGCATATTTTCTGACATTCTGCCCTTCCCAAAATACCACCCACCCACCACTCAGGAAGGAGAGAACGCGGGCCCCCAGGTTTGTTAGGGTATCGAATGTGAAAGCGTCTCAAATGGTCAGGTGC
The DNA here is from genome assembly GCA_029375565.1 of Gekko gecko. Taxonomy (NCBI): domain Eukaryota; kingdom Metazoa; phylum Chordata; class Lepidosauria; order Squamata; family Gekkonidae; genus Gekko; species Gekko gecko. The sequence goes on along the minus strand of JAPDNY010000003.1, from coordinate 146,114,697 downwards.
TTTGATATCTGAAACTTTCACCCATTCCCTATGCTGGGGCCCAAAGTGTACCCATTGGACCAGGTACAGGAGTTGTCCACGTAACATCTTAGAGTCTAGAATTTCCGCAATTTCATAGTGTTCCTCATCATCAACCATCAGAGGCGGGGGAGGCTCCGACATCGGAGGTTGCCATTTAGTCGGGGGTAACGCCGGTTTGAGGAGGCTGTAATGGAAAATTGGATGTATTGCTTTAAGAGATTTTGGCAGATCTAGCTGTACAGTCACTGGATTTATACATCTTAGCACCTTGAAAGGACCAATATATTTCCAAGCCAGTTTTTTGGACTGCTGCGCCAGCTTTAGATTCTTTGTTGACAGATAGACAGAGTCCCCTGGTTTCAGAATCCATCCCCCGGCCCTTTTTTTATCTGCTTGTTTTTTATACTGTGACTTGGCTTCATTCAAAGTCTCAACAATTAGGGGCCAAGAATCGCGGAAAGTTTTACACCATGCTGAAGCTTTCCCCACGTTTTCACCAGGTTTCAAGAAAGGGAGAGGGGGCTGTCATAACCCATGGCAGCTTTGAATGGAGACATCTTTGTTGAAGCGTGCCATGAATTGTTGTATGCAAACTCCGCTAATGGCAGTAAATCAACCCAATTGTCTTGTTGATAATTAGAAAAACATCTCAGATATTGTTCTAATGTCTGGTTTACTCTCTCCGTTTGCCCATCGGTTTCGGGGTGATAGGCAGTACTAAGAGCCCGTTCAATACCCATTAGGGTCATTAGCTCTGACCACAACTTAGAAACAAACTGACTTCCCCTATCGGATATTATTTTGAGTGGCAATGTATGTAGCCTGGCAATGTGTTGAAGAAATGCTTTGGCCAAAGCCTTGGCGGTTGGCAAACCTGGGAACGGTATAAAGTGAGCTTGTTTTGAGAACAAGTCCACTACCACCCAAATGACCGTCATATGTCTAGAGGGGGAAGATCAGTAATAAAGTCCATCGAAATTACTTCCCAGGGTCGGCTTGGAGTGGGTAGAGGCTGTAAGAGACCTGGTGGTTTCCCTGGCCTGGCTTTACAACGGTTGCACGTTGTGCATGATTGTATGTAGAGCGATAAATCCTGTTTCATTCGGGGCCACCAAAACCCACGTTGCAGAAGTCTCAATGATTTCACATATCCAAAATGCCCCGCAGACTTTGAGTCATGAACTGTTTGCAACATTTGGGATCGAGTAGCTTCTGGAACAAACATTTTATTTCCCTTAAACCAGCAACCATTTGGATCACATCTCACATCATCCCTGACTTGTAATTCACTTATTTCTTGTGGGGTGATGTCGGTGAGAAATTGTTTTTCCCAGGGGAATGTCTGGATGGGGTTCTTTGATGTTAGTTTGGCTTTACGGGTGACAACCACACCAACCAGTTGTTCTGGGGTGAACATAGACTCTTGTACTTCCACCCTCTTACAGAAATGTTGGGGAAGACGGGAAAGAGCATCCGCCAAATGATTAGCCTTCCCTGGGAAATGGTGGAGAGTGAATTGGAATTTGGAGAAAAACTCAGCCCACCTGAATTGTTTAGCATTTAGATTACGGGGTTTTCGCAGTACCTCAAGGTTTTTGTGATCAGTCCATATCTCAAAAGGTACTTGGGACCCCTCTAACCAGTGTCTCCAAGTGATCAATGCTAAACGTATAGACGCAGCTTCCTTGTCCCAAATGGGCCAGAATCTTTCGGTATCATTGAATTTTCTTGATACATAAGCTAGAGGTTGTAGTTGTCCCTGAGCGTTCTCTTGCAAAATCACCCCACCCATAGCAGTATCCGATGCGTCTACTTGGACCACAAATTTATTTGTCTCATCGGGGTGTGCTAAAATCGGCTCAGACGTGAACAGACGTTTTAATTGTTCAAACGCGTCCTGACACTGCGGGGTCCAGTTCAAAGGGGCCCCTGGCACTGAAGCCTTGGATCCCTTCCCCTTAGTCTTTAGAAGTTCAGTGAGGGGAAGGGCAACTTGGGCAAAGTGGGGCAGGAATTGCCGGTAAAAGTTGGCGAAACCGAGAAAACTCTGAAGCTGTCGTCTGGTTTTGGGGGCTCCCACATTACCACATCCTGGACCTTCTTTGGGTCCATTTCCAACCCCTCAGAGGATATGCGGTACCCCAGAAAATCAATACACTCCCGGTGAAATTCACATTTCGAAAGTTTAACAAACAGTTTGTGATCCAATAGCCTTTCCAACACTTTTCGCATAAGAATGGTGTGAGATTGTAGGTCTGGGGTATAGACCAAGATATCATCCAAGTAAACGACCACCCCCTTGAACAAGTAGGGGTGTAGGACCTCATTGATTAAGTTCATGAAGACCCCGGGTGCCCCCTGCAAACCGAACGGCATAACCCGATATTCAAATTGCCCCAGCGGGGTGTTAAATGCGGTCTTGTATTCATCCCCCTCTCTGATGCGAACTCGAAAATAGGCATCTCTCAAATCCAGTTTAGAAAACACTTTCCCTTTTGCCACCTCTGCCAATAAGTCTTTGATAAGAGGCATCGGGTAGGCATTGGTTGCAGACACTGCGTTAAGTCCCCGGTAATCCGTGCATAGTCTGAGCCCCCCATCTTTTTTTTTACAAAACAACACGGGTGCTGCGAAAGGGGATGAAGCTGGCCTAATAAATCCACGAGCCAGGTTTTTATCAATAAAGCGGCGCAGTTCTTCCTTCTCACTGGGACTCATGGCATAAATTTTCCCTTTTGGCAATTTCTGTCCCGGAAGGATTTCAATAGCGCAGTCAGAGTTACGGTGGGGGGTAGTTCATCAGCCTCCTCCTCCTCAAAAACCCTAGTCAAATAGTGGTAATCCTCAGGGATGCAGTTAAGGTCCTCCATTGCCAAACAAGCACGTGGAGGTTCATTGCAGGGAGGGTTTCCCCACCCTGGGTCCCATTTGTGTTCATTACATTTCGGTGAGATAAATTGAACATTCCCTTCCTCCCATAGAATGTAAGGGTTATGTCCATGTAACCAAGGGCTACCCAACACTAAGGGAAATTGGGCTTGAGGAGCTATCACGAACGAACGTAGCTCCCAGTGGTCACCAATGCCTATTCTTAAAGGAACAGTCTCAAATCGGCATGGTTCTTTCATTGGAGACCCATCCATTTGTGTGAAAGTTATTGGGTCTTTCAAATGGACCACGGCTGCCTCCAGCCCTACAACAATAGACGGGTTTATAAGGTCCCTCCCACACCCAGAGTCAATGAGGGCTCGAACCCGAATGTGGGTCATCATTGCTGGGTTCATTACTAGGACAGTCACAAAGAAGAGAGAGGGGTAATTGCTCACCAGTTTAGGCGCCTCAGGTGTTGGGTCCTGTTGTGTAGCGCCATTCACAAACAGGACCATTTCATTTCCCTGCATTTCATTCTCTTCCTCCAGCAACAAGGTATCCACTTGGTCAGGACCCGCGAAAAGAGCCCGTGTATTGCGTGGTTTTGCGGTGCCTTTCTTTGGGTTGGGACTCCACCTTCTGGGCTCGTCTTGTGGTAGCCCCCGGTTGGGGTCTCCTTTCGGGCAGGCTGCGGCAAAGTGCCCTTTCTCCCCACACCGCAGGCAGAGCCCCTGCCGCATACGTTGATCTCTCATTCCACTTGGGGTGGATACCGGTTTAGGTCTGGCTTGGCCCGCCGCCGAACTCGGGCGGTTGTTACCGAACGATAAATCCAGTTTCATCATGCGTAGGCGGCTCTCGGCCTTCTCGGCTTCCTCCATCCAACCTTGGAGGGTGCGGGGTTGCTGAGAGCTGAGGATGTTATTGCGGATATCCACAGCTAGACCCATTCGATATTGTTGGGCCAAGACCGCATCCGTCCAGTCCCGAATTTTCACAGCATGCCTTTGAAACTCCCTTGAGTACTCTCGCACTGAGAGTTTGCCTTGTCTGAAGGTACGAAGGAAGGCTTCGGCTTTTTCGGCCGCCCCCGGGTCCTCGAAACGGTTTCTCAGAGCCCACATGAAGTCATCTACATTCCCCAACTCCGCAGCCTCCAGATCATGAAGCGCTACATACCAGCTGGTAGCGCTCCCTCGGAATCTGGATGCGATAAACTCCACCTGTTGTTCTTCATCTGGGAAAACATAGCCCCATCTTTGCACAAATTTTCCGACTTGCAATATGAAGAAGGACACAGTCTCTGGATCTCCATCAAATGTGATTTCAAGCATGTCCTTAGGACGGATCACTGGGGGGGCCGGCGCCATAACCGGGATCGGCTGCATGAGAGGTGCTGGGGCAGGGAGTTGAGGCGGAGGCACAGCTGGCGGCTGGAGCGGCCCTGGTTGGCCTGGCCCTGGTCCTGGTGCTGGAACGACCGGTGGAGGAGGTGCTGGTGCTGGCTGGCCCGGCCCTGGACCCGGAGGTGCTGGTTGGCCCGGTCTCGGGCCCGGAGGAGCAGGAGGTGGACGACCCGGTAGCAGCGGTGGTGCCGGGGCTGGTGCCGGTCTAGGCTGTGTCAGCGGATGAGCCCGAATGGCTTGGTCCATCATCTGGGGTAGGGATTGCATTAGCTTGCTCATGTCCCTTACCAGCCGTCGGGTATCCTCTTGGATAGAGTCCACACGAGCGTCGGTGTCTGGCCCAGACCCAGTTCTAGGAGAGCCTCGAGGTATCCTCCCTTGGGGAAGTCCAAAACTGCCTCGGGGATCCAACAAACTGTCGCGGCTTTGGCTTCCCGGCATGGTCCAGGTCGATTGAGTCGTATCCAACAGGTTCTTAGTCCAATCGCGTGACCTACGATAGGTCACCCCTTTATCCCATGGTGTTGGGACTCCTGGCACATAGGTTCGGGGAATCGCTCCTCCCTGACTCGGTAGTTGCCCAGCCGGGCTGTAGACAGGGAGAGTGTACTGAACCCCCAATGTGCTGATTAATGGTGGGGTCACTAATCCGGCTCCCGATTGTGATGTTGGTGCGACCAAAACCGTAGTAGTAGTCACTGGAACAACAGTGGTGGTCGGGAGGGTGACTACAGCAGCCGCCACAGTGGTAACAGGAACCGTGGCTCCTGACGTAGCGGCCGCCGCCGCTGCACCTGTGGCCCCTGGAGTGGACGTCGCCGCGGCTGCACCCGTGGCCCCTTGAGCAGTCGCCGCTGCTGCTGCGCCCGTGGCTCCTGGAGTGGTAGCCGCCGCAGCTGCGCCCGAAGGAGTAGTCGCTGGGGCTGCGCCCGTAGCTCCCGTACCCGCTCCGCTCATCGTGGTAGACGGCGGAAACTGACGGTAGTAGGAATGATGGGATTCCTGACAATTTCTGTCAGGTTAAAATCAAGTAGATCCAGTCATTCTTGCACAAAGAAAGGTTTATTGGATTATCTTGCTATAAACCCACAGTAGGAGGTCATTGTCAGGAATGGGGACCAAAGCAAAGCAAGCTGACTTATAGTGTGATGCAATGAAGCGCCTAGCAAATAAAACTTGAGCACTCGCGCGGGAACTCCCGGCGGGAGAAATACTTGATGAGCGGGAGACTACTCCCCCCTCCCCTTGCCTTCCCAGGACTGGAAAATTCTCAGCGAAACAAGAATAGTCCAAAGCCTACATTCAAGGCCACTGTGATAAGGAAAAGCGGCAGGGAAGAAGCTCCCACGTTTCTGCCTGCATACCTACGCAAGCGCATAGCGGGGTAGGGAACATACAACAATGGATTCAGTGAGAAACATCAAATGCATATTTTCTGACAGTACACACACAGGCATAGAGGGAAAATAACAAAAGAACAATAAAAATAAGCAATACATTATGTGTTACAAATTTATACTTATCTTGTGTCTCACCTCTAAGAGCTTTATGCTCTAGTAATCAACATCTCCTGGTGGTCCTTGGCCCAAAAGACATCTGTCTAGCCTCAACCAGGGCCAGGGCCTTTTCTGCCCTGGCCCCTACCTAGTGGAACATGCTCCCCATCAAGATCAGGGCCCTGCGGGATCTTACTCAGATCCGCAGGGCCTCCAAGATGGAGCTATTCTTCCAGGCTTTTGATTGAGGCAGTGGGTGTCCACATATGGCCTCCCTGAGGTTGCTGTCTCCTACCTACTGGCCAGCCATCTGCCAGCAACTAGCCATATCTATCAGTATTAGTGGGTCAGAATTTGCACCAGCAGCTATAGCTACTGATTTTAAATGCTTATAATGTAATGTTTTATTGTGTTTTAAACCTTGCTGTATTGTTTGAGATGATGTGACCTGACCTGAGCCCTCTCACGGGATGGGTGGGATACAAATACAATACATAAATAAATACAGTTGCATTCATTAAAGAACCAGGATTAGCTGAGGCTCTCCATCAAGCGTATACTTAGTGATGTGCCCAGATTTGTTACTGTGTATTGTGAAAGGGTTCTGAATACCAACCAGCAGGAACAAACAGAATAATGCCTAAAACCTTTATTTACAGATGCCATTTTTTGAAAGGGAATAAAAACAGTATGTAATAGAATATATGTAAAATAAATATATATAAAAGGCTTTTCAATCCAAATAAGTTTCTTGTTTTTGATGACAGAGGTTCAGTGTGGCCAAGTGCAAAGTGATGCACATTAGAGCCAAAAATCCTAAATATAAATACACATTGATGGGGTCCGAACTGGCAGAGACTGACCAAGAGAGAGAGATCTTGGAGTCGTAGTAAATAACTCACTGAAAGTGTTCAGACAGTGTGCAACTGCAATAAAAAAGACCAATGCTATGCTGAGGATTATTAGGAAGGGAATTGAAAACAAACCAGCCAGTATCATAATGCCCCTGTATAAATCAGTGGTGCAACCTCATTTGGAGTACTGTGTATAGTTCTGGTCACCACACCTCAAAAAGGATATTATAGCTTTGGAAGAAGTGCAGAAAAGGGCAACTAGAATGATAAAAGGGTTGGAACACTTTCCCTATGAAAGCACTTGAGGCTCTTTAGCCTGGAGAAACGATGGCGGAGGGGTGACATGACTTAAGTTTATAAGATTATGCATGGGATAGAGCTGGTAGAGAAAGAAGTACTTTTCTCCCTTTCTCACAATACAAGAACTCATGGGCACTCAATGAAATTGCTGAGCAGTCAGGTTAGAACAGATAAAAGGAAGTACTTCTTCACCCAAAGAGTGATTAACAAATGGAATTCACTGTCACAGGAGGTGGTGGCGACTACAAGCATGGATGGCTTCAAGAGGGAATTAGATAAACATATGGAGCATTGATCCATCAGTGGCTATTAACCACAAGATATAGGCCGAGGACAGACTGGCAGTTTGCCCCGGTAGCCAGTCGTAGCAAAAAAACCCCGGATTAAACTATACCGGGTTTTCCCATCCACATAGTGGGGGCCGCTGCTGGAAGATACGGGACGGAGGTGCGCGGGAGCGTTCAGACTGCCGCGCCGGAGGCATGCTATATTCGCTGTTTCCCCATTAATTCGGCTGTGGGTGTATGGGTGTATGTGCGCATGAGCGCATTTTGCCGATTTTTTTTTTTTTGCCCTGCAATGCCAGCATCGCATTGGGCAGTGGAGCGGAGCGCAGCCAATCACACCACTGCTGCCTCGTGCCCAACGCGGGTTGCTCCCAGCTTTTCGCTTGCACGTTCAGACTCCCCGGAAGCGGAGAAACGCGCGACAACGCGGGCTTTCGGATTTGCGACGGCTTTTATCAGGTTTTTTTTATTCCGGCAGTGAAGCGCAAGAGCACCGGTAGGCTACGGGTGGGGGACGCCAGGCAGTTGTGCCTGTGTGAATGTTCCATTTACTCCGGTATTGAATCGTTGTCGGCCCGGGTCCCTTCCCGGGGCAAATTGCCAGTCTGTCCTCGGCCATAGATAGGAACTCTGGGGCGAGAGATACTCTGTATTCTTGGTGCTTTGGGGGGGGCAACAGTGGGAGAGCTTCTAGTGTCCTGGCCCCACTGCTGGACCTCCTGATGGCACCTGGTGTTTTTGGCCACTGTGTGACAGAGTGTTGGACTGGATGGGCCATTGGCCTGATTCAACATTGGCTTCTCTTATGTTCTTATGACTTGAAGGACAGTGAATGATCAACATGCCAAGATTCTCTGTGATCCCATTCCAGTTGGCAAGTGGAAATTAGCTGTGTAATCTTCAGTTTTGGGCTAGAAAGAGACAGGGGAGGAAGGCACCAAACACAGTTTCTTCAAGCCCAGAGATACAATGCTGACAAGATTTCAAAAAGACAAGAGGATGGCCATGTTTGCTCTGTCTTTGGGTGTTTCTATAGGATGATTTTTCATATTCAGCTAGGAGGAACAACCATCTAGGCTTGAAAGAGACATTCATGCCACTTATTTTACTCACCTTTTTTCAAACTCCATTGGGGTGAACTTATGATGGCTTTGTGGAGCACAAGGGGCTACTTCCCCCTGGTCACCTTTACCAGTCAGAAATGGGAGATCACCCCTGAAAGGTTGGCCAATTTCCCATTTCTGATTCGCAGTAGTCCCCAAGAGTTAGCAGGAAAGAATGCATGAAGTATTGGCTTCACGCAAAGGCAGCATAAAGTTTTAATTAATTTATTTGGAGACCAAAAGATGAAGTTACAAGTATAACTAGTGAGTGACAACTATGTGCAAAGATGCAAAGCAAAACAAACAGGTCTTGAGCAGACTGCTAACTGAAGTAATCAAGTTGTAACTGCTAGACAAGGGCAGAGTAGTGAGAAGTACACCTTAAAGGTGTAACACTATTTGCAGTATGCACCGGAACAGTGGTCCCCAACCTTTGAAATTCTGACATAGGGCAGTGGCCACAATCACAAAATGGCTGCAGCAGGAGGTGGAGCCAAAGGCAAAATGTTATCAAACAAGGTTATATATGACTGTAATAGGTCTCTTCAATATTTCAGACAGAAGCTCTGGTTGACATGATGCCTTTTGAAAACCGAATCAGAAGCCCTGCTGGGCAAAAGCCCCATCTAGTTCTGCCCACTTTCTAAAGCACTTGGCAGGCAGCAGTATAACTGTCCATGGGCTCAATGGTGTCCATGGACACCACATTGGGGACCCTCCAGTAGAAGACAAAACTCCCCATGTCTTAGTCAGGGATCAGTGCTGTGTCATCATGCCCCAGTAAGTAAAGGTCAGAAGTGGGTTCTTCTGTAACCTTAGGATTCCAGCAGCTGTCCAGCCAATAGTGATTACTAATGCCAGCTGTGTCTGTAGGAAGTGTTCATATTCTGTTGAGTGATACTGAAGCTTCCACTGATACTAGCCACTTGTGCCTGAAGATCCCACATACTGTAGAAATCAGTTTCAATGGTTAAAACTACTACCAGCTCTGATAAATGGCTGCTGCAAAGTAATAACCACAGAAATAAACTTTGAAGAAAAATTCTCCAGCAGATTGCCAATAAGGTTGTCATCCGAATTAACTAATCTGGTTGAACATCTGACTCTTGAATTTATTTCTACTAGTATGATTAACTTTTTCATGCCAAAAAGCAGAGTCAAAGAAATTCTCAAAATAAAACTATAATAAAATCCCCCCCAAAACAATACTTAATTAAAACACTATCTGTAAAATCTTTAGCAGTAATAAAAATGGCTACATGACAGCAACCACTTTCATTAAAGCCCTGCTCCATAAATCATCAACAACTGCAAATTAACTTCCTCTCCTCGAAGCACTTTTTGGTTACTGAAAAGGTTTCATCCAATCTGTTTCTTCGAAGCCACCCCAGGCCAAGTGTACACCCCAATGTTTTCCCTAATTGTGATTACACTTTCTGAGCCACTTCTAAGTGAAACAGTAGCTTGATTTCTCAGGGAGGGTTTCATAGCAGCTTATTGCCCTTCTAAGTGTGACTGTAGCTATTGTCCTTATACAATGGAAGCAAGAGTGTCAGTTCCTCCACATAATCATAATGTCCACAGTACTTTTTTTCATTTCTCCGGTAAGATTTATTTACTTATCATATGGCAGAGTTATACACAGAAAGCATAGAATAATATAAAATATGTAACCAAATTGATAGAAAGGGTATGCAGACCAATTGGTCAATCCCACTAAATACTAATATCTAAATTTTCTATCCACTCAATCACAGCTGCGGAGAGTTCACATCACCCTGGAAAGCACAACACTCAACATTTGTGTCATAGATGGAAAATAGTTTGGCAGTCTATACCACAATCACATTCAGGTACTGGTATTTTGCCCCATTTAAACAACAGGTCTGCACAACTACCAAAGCTTGTTCATATTCTGTTAGCTGTCTTCCAAATTTTACATGGAAAGTTAAATCCTAGGGACCTCTCATTGATGATTATCAGGTTATGGATATTAGGTGGAACTGATTGCATCCATGTTCATAACCATTAATTCCCTAGATCAAAATGTTGTGATTGCAGAATGTGTCCAGGGTAATGCTGAGCTAATTAGCTGTATGGTAGTATGTAAATCAGATGATATTAAGGTAGATATTCAGTTCATGATTAGCAAGATTGTTATTGAGATGGAAACAGGAACATTGTGTTTTTCTTGGAATTGGGATAAGTTGCCATTTATGGTCGCAGTCAGCCAAAATTTTGAGATTTCTAGTCAGTATTTCTTGAGTCATTTCAATTGATTTGTGCCTTACTGCAATCTTCGTGTCATCAGCATAAGGAAACTTCCTGGATATCATCTTGGGAACATCAGAGATGTATAGATTGAAAAGAACTGGAGCGAGGACTGAGACCTGAGGTAGACCATAGCTCTATCTAGCTTGCTTCCTCATGGTGTACCCTGGATAATGCTAAAGAGCTAGAACTTCTGGCTGCCAGACAATCGTAGGATCTCCTGGCTACACTACACACATGGAAACAGTCCCCAGTAGGAAAAACCATGTGTCCTGCCAACTGACAGAGGTCCGTCCCCATTGGCATAACACCTAAACTAGTGAAGTTTGTACAACTGTTATGAAGGTACAAAACAAATCCCGTCAAAAGTGAAGATCCTGAATTTATGCTATGCAGCTGAGGAACTTCAGAATGTATAACATTGGTAAAAGCCCCACAGCCATTTCAGCACTTGAAAAGACATGGGAGTGGGGCACAAGATCACTTAGTCCTGTTGTACTTTGTGCCAGATCAGGCCCGTAGCCAGGATTTATTTTGTCAGGGGGCATTTCAATTTCTCGGGGGGCACCTCAGCCAAGTCATGAGCCTCCTCTCTGGGAAAATGGGCAAGGAAGCAAAAGGGAGCTGCCCATGAGTCTGACAGGACAAGTGGCCAGCGGAGCATGGAATGCAACCCCACCCCAAAGGGCTGTGGTTCTTTCCTGGCACCAGGTAGGGCGCAAAGGCAGACTTGCCCCCAAAACCACCCCTCTCTTGCAAATAAGCAGAAACTACTCCTAATACCAATGCCCTTTTGCACCAGCCAGAGCGCTGTTGGGGTGGGGCTCTGGGGAGGAAATTTTGTGCTGCTAGTAACCCTTTGTGTGCTTGTAATGCTTTGCAGGGCTGTAAGACTGCCCCTCCATCCCTGCTGCCCAGCCTCACTGCTCCGGGATGACAGGCAAGGGACTGCCTCTTCCTCCCCCCTCAGCACTGCTTCTCTTTCACATGCCCTTCCAGCCCCAAACTCACCGAAGCTCCGAACTGAATCCCATTCAGTTCAATGCAGCCTGAAAAACTGAAAGCCGGTGTGTCTGTGTGCAAATGCAGGTGTGTGTTTTATTTTCAGAGGAGTTCAGAGTGGCGTATGAACTCCTCCTCCTTCTCAGTCACACACCAACCCTAGGAGAGCACATTAGGCTGAAAGCAATCATCCCAAGGTCAATGGAGACCAACAGAAAAAAATTGCAGCGGACTGAGGCCTTTGCTCTTGGAGGAGAGACCCAGTCCCATCTCCCCATCACATCCAGCTGCCAGCAGTGCATTTCCAAGCAAAGAAGGGCCCAATCCTGCCTTAGGGCGGGGGCAAAGCCACAGGCAGCTTCACTAACCTAAGCAAGCCCAGTCTTTCCTTCTCAACCAGGCTCCAACTGGCCAGATGGGGCAGGAAGCGGGGTCAGTTGAGGCAATCCCAGGATTGAATGTGGCTTCCACATGAAGCAGAGTGGACCCGGGGGACAGCCTCCCTCCCTGGCTGGATCCCACTTGGGGACAGCCATGCCACTCCTCCTCCTTCTCACTCATCCTGGCATCAGGAAGTGGGGTGGATATATGCTTCAACGGACCCAGAATCTAGGCTATACTATAGAACTGGAACAATAGGAACAAATATGGAATAAAAATGTTAAAATAACTAAAGTGGTTTCTTATAGAGAAAATATGTATAAAATATTCTATAGATGGTATGTTACACCAGAGAGAATCACAAAATATGATGTTAAATGTTCTAATAAGTGCTGGAAATGTGGAAATAAGATGGACACATTCTATCATATGTGGTGGACGTGTGATGTTACTAAATTTTTTTGAATATGGGTGCATAGATTGATCCAGAAAATTTTAGGGAGAGCAATTCCGTTTAAACTGGAACTGTTACTTTTAAGTAATTTACCTAAAGGGATAAATAGAGACAATTGTTATTTGATAGTATATTTGATGACAGTGGCCAGGGTCTTATATGCAAAATATTGGAGGACAAATTGACTCTGACCTTGAAAGGTTATACAGACTCCACTTTTCAGAATACTTGGCTATGTTTCTACGAATTGTACAATTTAAATGGTTAGGAGGGATAAGACTGTACATTGGTTAATAAAAGAGAAAACTAGGGAAGATATAGTGGATTTGATATAAGGGAAACTCACGTAAAAAGTTAATAGAATTTTTGAAAGATAAGAGGCATGGAATATGATGTAAAGATTAGGTGAATACCCCCCATATGTGTTATATGTTGTGTGATTTAGTTTGTATGTAGTGTATTGTGTTTTGATGTGTTGTATTGTATTGTTGTAGTGTTGTTGTGAAAATAAATAAAAGTCTGCCCTTAGGGGCAATTTCTCAAAAAAAAAAAAAAAGGGGGGGAGTGGGGTGGATCAGCCACAAATAGCTGTCTTTGTTTCCATTGTATTACTTCCTGCTACCAGAATAGATGGGTGTGTGTGAAAGTTCTTTGTTCATAGAAATTGATGAGAAAATAATTTACTTTTAAAAGGGGGGCTTCCCCAGTCTGGGCCCCTTCCCCCCAGCCAACCCACTAACTCTGTGAGCAGGCAGGCAAGAATGGAAGGTGGTGGAGGAGCATGCTGTTGTGTTTGCCAGCTAGGAAAGCCCCCAGCCAGCTCAGAGAACCCCGAGCCAGCCACCCACCGCTCTCCCTTTTCCAGAGGCTGGGTGAGGAAGGCAGTGAGTGCACCACTGCACTTGGTGGCTTGGAGAGCCCCCAACCAGCCTGGCTGGTGGTGCAGACACCTCTCCTACATCCGTGGGGGAAGGCAAAGAAAGGCAGTGGCAAAGTTGTGGGGCCTTTGAAGTAAGTCGGGGGGCCCGCCCCCAAATGCCCCACTGTAGCTACGGGCCTTGGCCAGATTCTTCTTTAAAATGGTGTCGACAGCCATGGGTCGGACCTGTGGTTCCCATAATGTCATGTTTGGCCTTTTCTTGTTCCTTCCTGAAAACAGCAAACAGAAATCTGATCTGGGAGAAATGTGAAAAAAACAGGAGATAACAGGGATAAGGTAGGCTGTCAATCAAATCTGTCAAGTATTTGTATCTCTACCCTTTTACTGTTCAGCCCTATCACTTCCTCTTCTCCCAGGTCATCATTTTTCATGTTCAGAGTTGAAGTCCCAATCCAGAAGTAATATAATGTGCATCTGGCTTGCCATAGTGTTTTTGTTCTTTAGGAACAGAAAGCTTTCCCACAATGGTAAGATGTTCTTCAGTGATAGCCTTCTACAACAATTTGGTTCTCATGGGAACTGAATAATCTCATCCTATAAAATGAACTAACATGGTAATGAAAAATCTATCCAACAAGATAGTGAATTAGAATTTGAAAAAGGGAAGGACATTTTACTATGTCTTTGAGTGATCCTAGGAACTCAGATTATTTCTCAATCCTGTTATGTTGATTTCTAACTCTCAGGACTAACATGTCCTGAGACTACTTTAATGATTTGATGATGGACATATTCTTCACATAATCCAAGCCACAATTTATTGAATTTATTGATTTAATAATAGCTTGCAGCAACAACATTATGCAGTTCTAGTCCTATTGACCTTATAAATTCATCTGAAACCACACACCTGGGGTCTGGGCAGATGCAGGATTATTTGTGTTGTTGAACGTTTGCACATTCTGTTTGTCACACACATCCAGCCTAAAATCCAGCTAATATTAGCCAGCATCTGCATAGTCCGGTGAGTTCTATATTTTAAAGAACATTTATCCATTTTGATCCTTACATCATAGCATGAAGCAATTTACACTTAAAAAAATAATACTGAAAGGGCAAACACTCCCAATTGAAAGAATCACCCGGAGCCTGTGCAGGTAACAAAAGAAGTTGTTTCAGTACAGAGTCCCCATAAAAGCTCTCAGATGACTTCCCTTATTCACTCAGGATTTTCTTTCAGATGAGTGGCTCAGGGAATTGTATCAAATGTCACATTCTGATTCCTCAGAGCAAGTAAAGCAGAAAAGGAAGAGAAAGGAATGAGCCCTGCCTGTCAACTGGCAAATTACTGTCACCCCCATCACCCCCACACTGTACATGCCCTCCAATTGTTATCATGCTTTTAAAGTGGTTTATTCAAACATCTGATTGGTGTGCAAATCATATTTGCCATTGTGCTCAGTCACTTTCATTCTTACTTTGAGATGCTAGCAACTTGATTGCCAGAAGCAGCAAATGTGAAATTCTTTGACCAAGGATAATAATATTAAACATTTTATATTTAATACATTAGGGTATCCAAATGCCCCATGCTTCTGTAATCCTGTAGGTTATTTTTAATTTGTATTATGCAGAAAGAGGAGCAGAGATAATGGCACGCCTTAGACCACCTAGAGAACTTGTGGCCATTTTTTTAAAAAAAATCAGAACTGAGTGTATTAGACCTAAACTACGGTCGAATCTGCATTTGCATTTTTCATGTTATGGAGGCAGACTTTTATTTATTTATTTATTTATTTCTTCAGTTTTTTTACCCTGCCCTCCACCTAAACATGCTTAGGGCAGCTTACAGCAATAAAACATAACAACATTCAAATGTCATAAAACTTCTAAAACAATTCATTAAAATCATATTATATCAATATAAAGTGCCAGCAGTGTTGTTTTCCTGTCATAGAGATGGTGCTATACATTGTATAGATTGCCTGTGTGTTCAGCTCGTTGGTCATCTCATATCTGAGAGGCGGACTTTAAACATTGGCTTGTCTCACTCATTTGTAAACTGGAGGTAGAATTCAATTTAAGTGACCCAAAAGGTTCACAGGTAGAGAATGCTGCAGGTTTCTCCTCATCTTTTCTCCTTTTAGATTTTTTCCCTTCCCTGCTGGGCTCAATGCCAGTAGCAGAACCCAAAAGAAGAAAATTGACCTCTGGACCAACTGCAGGGATAAGAGTGGCAGGCATGTAGAGGGTTCCTGCTTCACATACCACTGTGGCAGACCTCAGAGAACCATACCTGCTGCTGTCTCTTGTAGTACAGGCCTTTCCTTCCAGACTATATTCAATAGGAATATGTTAATCTATCCCACCCTGAGAACTGTCCTTTCAAACGCTTCTGGACAGAAGTGATCGTTATTAGCCAGTCTGGTGTAGTGGTTAAGTGCATGGATTGGTATAAATCCAATCTCTTCTTCTACTACTACTTGCTTGCCTTACATAATTTACTCCTGTTCTTCTTGTTGTTAGAAGTGCTCCAGTACTGGCTGGTTTGCCTTCCTGCTTACTGATTGCAATAGGACACTAATCTGAGCCAGCCTCAGCTGGGAGGGCAGGGTATCAGTCTAAATAAATAAATTAATAAATATTTTTGGTGACCTCTTTGGAAGTGTTCCAAACAAATTCAGGTGGGATTTATGATGCCTTCTCACAGGTTTATAGCACTTTTACACAGTGCCCACCAACTTGTATCTCACTGAGGGAGTCAAGTGAAGTAAGTTTGCCTGGTGATCATGTTCATGTAAAAAATTCGCAGCATGCCTAGTTGCCTGAAGAAAAAGCAAGGAGCTATGCAAAATATTGAGATGCTCTGACCACAAAAAAATCCCCCTTGGTTTCTGGGGTTGCACTAGTTATTTTCCTATGCTATTTCAAGATTATGGAATTCTAAACTCTGGTGATGAAAAAAGGAAGGGCAAAAGGGCAAACAGAAGGATGTGATTCTCCTTTTAGTCTGATGGAGGAAACACAGTATATTTGTGTGCAATTCTAAGCAGACTAATATCCATGTAGTTCTATTGATTTAAATGGACTTAGAAAGTATAACTGTTTATGATTGCCTGGGGCAAGTGATGCTCTGTATTCTTGGTGCTGGGGGGGCAACAGTGGGAGGGCTTCTAGTATCCTGGCCCCACTGGTCGACCTCCTGATGGCACCTGGTATTTTTGGCCACTGCGTGACAGAGTGTTGGCCTGATCCAACATTGGCTTCTCTTATGTTCTTATGATTGTGTTTTAGCATGCTATGGCTGCAATCCTAAACACCCTTACTGGGGAGTAAGTCCCACTGAATTCAGTAGGGTTTACTTTTGACTATACATGCTTAGAATTGCTCTGTATGTTTCTTTTGAATTCCTAAGTATAATCTTTGTGGTGACGATTACATTAAATTTTCTCAGTTGGTTTCTTCTAATATTGGCCTCATGTAAGCGGGCAAAGGTGGGGAAGAAGCTCAGATCATGACAACTTCATACTTTATCGAACACTGTTGAATATGTGCAAAGTAGTAAATAAGGCAAATGAGAAATGGCAAATCTATCAAGAAACACAATACACAAAGCTCTCTGAAATATCCCAAAACACGCCCCTCCCCAAACACACTGAATTCTAGTTCCAAAGACAGCAAACACACTGAATTCTAGCAAAACAGGTGGATGATGAAGGGAAGATGTCATAGAAATGTCTGGATCTTGACAATGAGGCTTTTACATTCCTCCAACAAATGAGAATTGCCCAAGTCACAGAATAAAAGTGAATTCTTCATATTTCATCCTGAAGTTTTCCCGGGTTTTCTTAGGGGGACAGAATATACATTGTAAGTGCATTTGGATGCAAGATTATGGAAATGCTGTGAAAATATGGATTGCAACATATATAAAATATTTTGACGTTCATAAAAATCCTCACTGGATACAGCAAAAGTACAGTACAAACACAGAATAAAATGAGGGATAATTGTCCTCTAGATATTGAAAGCCAAAAACATACCAAGGTTTAATGGAATGTCATTTGGTACCTGATTAACTATCTACTAAAAGTGGCACCTGCTGGAAAGTCACTCATCCCTGAGTGTAGAGGCACAGCTGGAGGCTGACTTACAGCTGCTGTAGGGAAAAATTCAAATGGAAATGTTAAGCTGTACTTGTTAGAAGGAGGATTATATCCAGCTGGGCTTGCAAGTCCATTGAGACATACAGAAAAAAGAAACCATCACACAGGACTGATGAGCACTTACCAAAATGCAATCAATCAATCAATCCAATCAATCAATCAAAAGCCATTCTAACAGTGGTCTCAGTGGCTGACCCTGGGCCACTCTCCTCTCAGTTTCATCTACCTCACAGGGTGGTTGTGAAGTCAAAATAAAGGAGAGAAGATCTATGTGCACTTACCTGTATAGAGGAATAAAAATACTAGACTGAGAAAAAATATTTCAAGTATAATGTTTTATAGAAATAGGATCAGTTTGCTTAGATGTTATCATAGTGAACATCTCTGTTCAGGAACAAATCATATAAGCTTCCAGATATAAATATGAATGGACAATCACTTATTTTTGTATGGGAAATGCATAATTTCTTTATTTTTTCTGCAATTACTGATTTTCAAAAATATATCCTACATGGTGAAATAAAGATGCATCAATGTGGAAAAAGCATAGACCCTGGATTTATCTGGCATCCTGTTTGTGGGCACCACATAGAGAACCAGGAGGCTCTCCAGCATGATTGGAGAAGGTTGCCACAGCACTGCAGTTTTCTTTCCTCTGATCCCCACCAGACTGGCTGGGCCCATTCCCCAAAGATCTCTGGGGCCTTGGGACCACTCAATAATGGAGGAAGAATTTGATTTGATCACTCTGCATGCCTATACCAAAGTCACAAAATCCTTCTTTGCTTTCTTGCCAGACTTTGAGGGGGCCAGCACATGGCCATTATTGGAAAGCACTGTCCTCCAATACCTGGCTTCCATGATGGACTGGGACTTCTTACCCAAGGCAATGGTTGGTCATCTGGTGGCTATTTCCTTTTTAGCCAGACCTATGGCCACTGGGACTCATGCATCTCTGTCTGATGTAGTAGTTAAGAGTGGCGGACTCTAACCTGGAGAATCAGGTTTGATTCCCCACTCCTCCACACAAAGCCAGCTGGGTGACCTTGAGTCAATCACAGTTCTCTCAGACTTCTCTCAGTCCCACCTACCTCACAGGGTGGTCTGTTATGGGGAGAGAAAGGGGTTGTAAGCTGTTTTGAGACTCCTTCAGGTAGAGAAAAGTGGGTATAAAAACCAGCTCCTCCTCCTCCACCCACAGAGCCACTGAAGGCTGGCATAGACTCTCCCTCAGAGCACCAGATGTTCACACAACCATTACTATCACCATTCTAGCTTGGCTAAATCAGCACCTCCACGGGCTGAATTGGTCTGCATTTGAGGCAAATTGTTCAGGGCTGCTTTCTATCTTGCATTTTTGGGGCCCTCAGGGTGGGGGAACTGGTCACCAGGTCTCAGGGCAGAGGATCACTGTTCACTTGCTGAAACTTCAAGCCTTAACCATTACCAACTCTGAAGTCTTCTTAGTTATCAGGAGGTCCAAAACAGAGCAGAAGGGGTGGGGCACACAGCTCCATCTACGGGCAGCACCACCCACATCCATTTGCCATTTGTGGGCTGTGTTGGGTTTTTTGACCATGCAGCCTAGCCATCAGGGCTCCCTCCTTATCCATGAGGTTGGTTCACCCCACCAGATACCAATTCACCAGCATTCTGGCTCCCTCCATCCAGCATACAGGCCATTGGCTGGTGAGAGCTGGGGCCTACAAAACAGACATTCATCCACATCTCGGAGTGGTGGTCATCTAACATATTCTTTTAGCTACAGATCTGGGTTGGGAGTCAATGTGGATTTGTCACAGCATCATCCACTTGGCCAAGATCTACATGTTGTCCTATGGCTTGGGCAGGCACCTGGGACTGGAGCAGTCTCAACACCTCAACAACACATGATTGAGAACCAGAGGGATGCACTGGGAATCACTGTTGCCCACTGTTGTCTGTTGGCTACTCCTCCACGTGTCCCAGATATTCTGATCATCCAACTCAGGGAGGATGACCTGGAGGCCTGCAAAAGCTGCAGGCTTGCCAGACCCCCAGTCCAGGTGGGGGTTTCCCTGATATTTGGGGCTTCAACCTACCAGGGGCCAGCTGGCCAGTGGGGGAAACCCTGCCCCCAAGTCTGACCACCCAAGGCCACCCCTCTCCCTTCTCTTATGAAAGATTTAAAGGGCCCACCAGCTGATCTGTGGCCCATCAATCAGGTGGAGGGCTCTTTAACTCTTGCAGAGGGGAGGCAGAAGGGCGGCTGCCATTTGCCACTTGTAATTCAGATGCAGGGCCCAGCTGCCCAGAAACATTTAAAGGGTCCCTTTAAATGCTTCTGCCCAGCATGACCACCCCCCGCACCTGATCTCCAAGTGGCACTGCCTTTTATTTGTCTTCCTCTGTTTCAGACTCCCTGATGTGTGGGAGTTTAGCCCACTTGCCAATACTGTGGAGGAGGTAGGTTTCTGACATTTATCTCCCCAACCCACCTATCATGTTCTTCTTTTTAAAGGACTTGCCTCCATTTCTTACCACTCAAGGAACTTGGGAAATAAATTAGCCCTTACTCAGTGTCAATGTTGTCACACCTTTCTATGCTGGCTCTACAAGTGAAATGTTTCACTGCTCAGACAATGGGAACCCTTTCTCTTACCTGTCTGAAATTTTATAAAGAGGATCCCTGAATTGAGGTGTACTGTCGTGATGATTTTCTTCCAATCGCTTTTCGGAAAGACTATGTGTGATTTGATTTCAATATGTGCACACTTTCTTAATTCAAAACAAAAATGTGGACATTTGTATGTGTGTAATGCTTGTCATAGATCCAATAAGGATCCAGAAATGTGCATGCATTTTGCAGGATTATATGCATGAATTTATATAATAGCTTTGCATTCCAAAAAGAAAACAGTTATACCAATGGAGGAATGCTGTGTATGTTTCTAACACCTTACCAAGCATGACAAATCAGGGAAACCAATTTTACTTTTTTTATGTCTGTACTTTTCTGCACAATTTCACCAGAATCCCAAGAAAGTGATCTGTGTAGCAGAGGGGCAGATGGAGTTGGGAAATTAGTCTTAAAAGCATGGTTGGTAGCACAGGCTATGGGACTGGAATCTCTTTTCATTAAACTACTGCAATCCCATGAGCCACAGTCTCCCTGGCTTTATTTTACACTGTGCTAAAGGATTTAAATATTTGAGTTGTAACAATTCTGTGAATTCAGATGAGAGGAAACAAGCTGATGTGCCTTATTTTTTTTCTTAACATAAAAGAAAAACTCTTACTAATGGTTGCAGTTTTTAATGAAGATTTCAGAAGACTAAAAAAACAGCCTAATTTTAAAAAAACACTTAATTACAATATTTTGATTTTTACTAAAAATTACATATCTAAATAAAAATAAATATGGTGTATTGGAGCGATGAGTGGTTCAAAAAACTGTTATGATTCTTCATTTAAAACTCTAAAAGTTAACAATCAGTTTGGGGGGTATCGACAGCCTCTTTTGCTGTTATATTCCTAATAGGGGGGATAGCCTGTTCTACACTGATGAACTGTATCAGATTTATCCCCATCAGTGACCACAGTTAAAAGCTCTGGAAACTGACTAGACTTCTTCTGCAGCCAGTCATTAATGTGAGAGATCCATTGGCTGGAATGGCCCAGCTGGGTGAAAGTGTGGGAGAGGGGCACCACTAAAATGACTAAAACACAACTCTCTTCTGAGTGGACATGGCTCCAACACCCAGTTGCATAGTAAAAGAGACAAGTCAGGTTCACTTTTATGGGACTCACTTTAATGCCTACTGATTTGAGAACAAATGCTTCCGAACATGGACTTGGTCTTTACAACTGCCTTCTCTTCTGCTGTCATTTCAAAAGTCCTGCCTCCTCATTCCTGCCTCTGACACTGGCTGCTTACAACTCCTCCTCCTCCTCCTCCTCCTCCTCTTCTTCTCTGAATCATGCCTCAAACAATATGGAAACATCCATAGGAGGAGGAGAAGTGGCAGCCCAATGCTGCCCAAAAGACAGTGAAGCACTGGTGCATACACATTCTTTCCCTTCCTCCATGCCTGCAGACTGACACAGCCTTCCCAAAGACTCACTAAAATTCTCCCTCAAGCTTCCTCAACCAAGATGCCACCACCGCCTCCACCTCAGGAAAGCTAATTCCTACAGAGCATCCCCTGTTGCACACACACATTTTCTTCACTCGCTTCTTTCCCCACCCTGGACTGAAGGGGGGGGGGGAGTGGAGGCCTTTCCTGTTGAGGAAGAGGAGGAGCTATAGTGTGTGTGTTGAGGGGGGAGAATGAAGGAACAATACAAGCGAGTGGCATCAAAACCTACCCACCAAAAATGATGGGAAAGCAACAAAATGGATGGCAACATAAAACCTTGTTGCCCATATTATAATGGTCAAAAATGTGTTGCAATGCAATCAATATTATGGGTTTTGGTTTTTTTTAAATGGCAGATGTCTCCAGGACAACTTGGGCAGGCAGGAGGGTGGTAGGCAGGGTGAACATGGGCCACTGATGCTCCATAATGATGGCATGGCAGGAAAATTACTTTGAATACAGGAATTCCTCATTGGAAAACTGTGAGTTAATATACAAAGGGGGAAAGACATTGTGAAAAAAGGGAATTTGGCAAATGTGGAGTAAGGGGGCACTAACTTTGAATGTACTCCTGAGAAGGCAAAAATTGTTTTGCATAGTTTGATTATTTAAGAATTCCTATGTGGGGTTTTGTTCTTGTGCAGAAATGGTCAAAGAAAAATTAAACATCTCCTTCAGACCAAATATTTTCATATGCTTTCAAAAGTTTTATTTTCTCCATGGAAATAGGAAATATAGAATACTAGAAATAAGGCCCGTTGTGGAAATAAATACAACGGGCTCTAGAAAGAGGCTCTGGGAGAGTGCCCCGGCTTTGGGCACTCAGTGACAATTTGCTGTGGCAATCTCAGCAGGGTATAATGACAGAGTCCACCATTTTCTCCAGAGGAACTGATCTTTGCTACCTGAAGAGCAGTAGTGATCTCCAGCCCACCCCCAAGATTGGTAACAGTGGTTCCCCAGAAGGGAGTGGCTGGTTTGGAGGGTGGAGTCTATGGCATTGTACCTGTCTGAGGCCCCACCCCTCCTCAACACTCACCCTCTCCAGGTTCGACCCCTCAAATCTCCAGGAATTTCCCAACCTGGAGTTGATAACCCTACCTCCCTCCCAGCCAACCATCAACCTACCTTTAGTTTTCCATCCCCTCCTCCCTCCCTCCTAGAGGCAGTTGTAATTTTGAGTGATCTCCAGCTTCCAGCTGGAGATTGGAAACAATGGTTCCCATCAGGGAATGGCTGGATTGGAGGGTGGAGTCTATGGCATCGTACCTGTCTGAGGTGCCACCCCTCTTCAAATCTCACCCTCTCCAGGCTCCATCCCTTAAATCTCCAGGAATTGCTCACCTGGAGTTGGCAACCTGATCAGGACTGGGCCCAATGAGTTTTCTCCCAAAGGCCAACATTGGTGTGGAAAGGGCCTTTTACTGACAGAGGAGAAAGTACAGGTGCCAACTCTGATTAGGGAAATTCCTGGAGATTTGGGCGGGGTGGATCCTGTGGAGGGCAGCATTTGGGGGGGGGTGGAAGAACTCAGCAGGGTATAATGCCATATAGTCTACCTCCAAAGCAACCATTTTCTCCCAGGGAAACCTCTCTGTCATCTGGAGGTCAATTGTAACAGTGGGAGATCTCCAGGTCCAACCTGGAGATTGGCAACCCTAGGGGAAAGTCAGCTGCACAGAGGGGAGTTGAAGAAAATGGTTTGATGGTTGCTGGCCCACCTCGTTAGCCAGCCAGCCATGCTGAAGCTAAGCAGGAGAAAGAGCCTTTTTCCTTTTATTCTGACAGGAAAGTGGCCGTTGGGGAGGGGGTTATGCTGAAAGTCTTTTGTTTTTTTTACTCACAGAACCAAACTTGGCTGTCTACCAACAGCCACTGAGGGGACAGTCCCTCACAGGAGTCAAGAGAACTGTCTTCCTCAGGAGAGAGAGCTATCTGCCAGGGGGTGTGGGTGGGGAAGAGGAACAGACCCAGCACCCGGCCAATGGCACACAAGTACTCTTGAGTGGCGGCTGATGGGCCAATGGCTAAGGGAGGGCATTTTACAGCCAATGGGAGCTCATGGAATCTTATGAAACCAAAAGATAATTATTATAAGGAGAGATTAAGACTAAATATAGGCCTACTTCTCATGATGCTAGTAAGCTAGTTTCTTGATAATTACATTTCAGAGAACAGGAGAAGACTCACATAACTGATATTCTTCCATATAATATAACCCAACCTATACATATAAAACTTAGGCTGCAGTCAGATGACAGGCTTGGAGCACTCTGGTCCTGCCTCTAATTAATCCAGGTGTTTTTGTAATTGAGAGTTTTGATCAGACAACATTCCTTGAACCCACATCACCACATGCTCACTTTGTGGTTAACAATTTAGATTATTGCTGTGCTGCAACCATGGAGTGGGCAGTTGGGCTGCAACTTTAAAAAAAATTGTCTGTCAGGCATGCACAGAAGCATTCATTTGATGCACACTCCATTTTGGCAGCTCCACAATCCTTCCACCAAGAACTGCAGCCCTTCTCAGCCTCCTTCATTGGAATACGGGGAGGGGGGGGAATGCAAGCATCATGCAGATTTACATGATGAGAATAGTCCAATTGACTTCAGTACATTTACTCTTGTGTCAATCATGAGATGCTCTCAAACAACAAATCTAAAGCAGGAACACAAGAGAGGGTTTATTGGGGGGGTTGTCACTCAAAAATAACTCCCCAGGGGCTCCCAATCCAGAACAACTACTTGGCCGCTTGAATGTACAAGTGGCAATTGACAATGCCAGGGGTGATTATGCACTTATGTGCACATCACTATCTGATCAAAGGGGTGGTGGTGGAAACAGACAGAAAGGTTCACACTTCCAAAACAGCTTGAATTCAAATAGGGGAGTTCAGACATCCAGAAATGCAAGATGGAAGCACTGACATTCGTAAAGACCAGACTTTCCCCGGTGCCTAATAACTCCAATTCCACGGTGGGTCAGAACAAGATGCCAGCAGCTGGAGAATGGGAGGCAGATGTCACTGTCTGATTGTGTACTTTAAATCTGGAAGGGAACAGCAACAACATTGGATCAAACTGCTCATCTGACTGCAGCCTTAATATTAAAGTGAAGGTATTTAGGTCTTTGCCCCAGGACCCCAATGAAGATGTGAAACAAAGCTTGGACTTAACTAGTTTATTTAAAACAGTTGATCCATGTCATCAATTATGCTAATATTTAATTGAGGGCAGGGTGTTTGCCTGCACATAATGTACTAAAAGGTGCCTGCCCCTTCCTCCTTACCTAATGCTCTGTAAAGACATTACATAAGAACATAAGAGAAGCCAATGTTGGATCAGGCCAATGGCCCATCTAGTCCAACACTCTGTCACACAGTGGCCCAAAATACCAGATGCCTTCAGGAGGTCCAGCAGTGGGGCCAGGACACTAAAAGCCCTCCCACTGTTGTCCCACCCTCAGCACCAAGAATACAGAGCATCACTTGCCCCAGAGTCTCTATCTATACCTTGTGGCTAATAGCCACTGATGAACTTCTGCTTCATATGCTTATCTAATTCCCTCTTGAAGCCATCCATGCTTGTAGCCACTGCCACCTCCTGTGGCAGTGAATTCCATGTGTTAATCACTCTTTGGGTGAAGAAGTACTTCCTTTTATCTGTTCTAACCCAACTGTTCAGCAATTTCATGGAGTGCCCACGAGTTCTTGTATTGTGAGAAAGGGAGAAAACTACTTCTTTCTCTACCTGTTCTATCCCATGTATAATCTTATAAACCTCGATCCAGTCACCCCTCAGCCGTCGTTGTTCAGCAAGATGTTGCTCTGCACCAAAGGCACTCCTTTGCAAGCCCCATTCCACCATCAAGCCAGTGATTGTTTAGGACTCCTTGTTCAGGACACACACCCTTAAAAAAAAGGCTCTGCCCAATTGCCAATCCTGGAACAAGCCTCAAAAAATCCTGCTTCTCCCCAAACAGTGACCAGTAATCCCATGATATTCTAAGGAAGGAGGATGGGTTAACAGCAAGCAGCAAAAAGCTGAATCACAAAGGAGAGGCCATAATATATAGCTCTCACATTCGGCTTTCCCATTGGATGGCTGTTTTCTATGCATGGTCAATCTGGCCTCGAGCTTCATTTGAAGAGGGACTCGGGCAGATCAATCCCTGGCTCAAAAGTTGTGAATGCCTCTTCTCTTGATACCTCATTCTCTGTGAAGTAACGTGTATCTGTATTGGATAGGTTCCACATCTACAATATTTGGAAGTAGTCAATCACCCTCCATGATTGTGTTCATTATAGCACCTGATTCTAACCTGCCATTTTGTAAGCATTTTGTTGCATGATGCCACTTGACATGAGTCTGATAACAGTAGCTGGTTGCTTGCGCATGAGCAACCTCGGAGTGTGAGGCTAGCCCTGGGGCTAGCAGACAGACAAGATTCATGCTGAAGCATCAGTATATTCTAGGTGATTTTTTTTTTAAAAAAAAAACTGTATTATGGCTCTCGGAAAGCTAAATTCACCAGACTGAGGAAGATATGAATGGGCCAGTATAGAATGATGAGTGGAGTCCCTGGGAAACTGCTAGGTAGGAGGATCTGGTTGTCCAAGTCATTCGAGTTTGACATCCTGTTTAAAAAGAAGCAGCAACAGGTTTTGGCAGGCACTTGGATATGGGAGGAAAAGATCACAAAGTACTGAGCACCTCACAATAGAGATGCATAGGGCCCCACTGGCAATATTAGCATTTCCATCACACATTTTCCGCTTACTTCAGTATGTCCAGTAGGTGAGTGTCAGGCAAGTAAGATTCTTGATTAATATAGATAAAGGTACCTGTCTAAAGCCCATGGCTGAGTTCTGATAAATAGCCAGTACTGAGCAGGTTTATAAAGCTAGGGTGCTATTACTAAGACAGCACCTGTGACTCCTATTTCAGATGACAAAATCCATTTACAAAGAACATGTGTCTTCAAATTCCATTCCTGACAAAGAAAAATCTATTACAGTGCCAACTGCAGTTATCTGGAGCTGTTGCCATTATGAGAGTCTGACATTTTGCAGTCATAGTATTCCTAGAAAAGTACTGCAAAGAAGAGTTTTTGAGAAAGACTTTAATTATCTTCACCAAATCTCCTTTATTCCAAATGGAGAACTGCTGTCAATGAATTGGGGGTTTAAAACATCCTGCATTTGAGCCACTCTGCTTGCAAACATGAATTAATTTGTTCACTGATAATCAGAGCTGAATAAAGACTGCATAATTAAGAAATGAGTTATTCAATTTAGTCTCTTCTCCTGCTTGAAGATTGTTCTCAAGCTGATTGTGCCCCCCCCCTAGTTTAACTCATGTTTTGAAATTACTGGAAATCAAGTTTTACCAAGTAGTTTTACTGAGCTAGAGCAGCCTGTTAAACACACTTCTTCATGAGCTATAAAATACCCTTCTCACCCTGACCCAGATGGGAGTGATGGGCCCTGCTCTGATGTGCACAGAGAGCTCTTGCACACACAGCTTTTCCCAGTCATTTAAATGGTCCAAGTAGATAGATGTGCTAATAGAAAGTGTATGATAATTTAGTTTCTTGAGTCAGCTCATGGGGCAGCCCTTATGAAGCAGGAAAACACTGCATGCACATCAGGGTTCTCGGCTTTTTCATGATTCGTTCTGTAAATTAGTCTTCAGAAACTCTATAGTACTCTATTTGCACAAGCCTTTCCAGGACAGCCTTTGCCTCTACCCCTTTTCTCCTTCGAAAATTTGCTTTACATATTAGTGCCTTCTAATTTTCCTTCAAT
Organism: Gekko gecko; assembly: GCA_029375565.1. Lineage (NCBI taxonomy): Eukaryota > Metazoa > Chordata > Lepidosauria > Squamata > Gekkonidae > Gekko > Gekko gecko. The sequence goes on along the minus strand of JAPDNY010000003.1, from coordinate 146,087,278 downwards.
GGTATTTTCCTTTCTATCCAACTCACTTTACATATCCTTCACAAGTATATCTCAAATGCCTCCTGTTTCCCATTGTGTTTGATGTCCATGTTTGTCATACCTCAAGAACAGTTTTTTAAACCTGCATTTATTTCTCCTGTCAACAAGTGATCTCATAAAATGTCTGCTTAGGCATGCCTGCTGTGCTTCTAATTGCTGCTCTAGATTTTCCATTCTCTCTTACATTGCTTTTGTGGTATGCAAATACCTCTGTTCCCACTCTTGTAGAAATTACTGGATTACAGAGAGTTTTTTGATAGTATTGCTTCACAGCTGATGACCCTTTAATCTATAATGGCATTGTATATACTTAAGTATAAGGACCAATTGTTTACTTTTGACCTCATTATAAGCAGCACATGGATGAGAAAGACACTGAGGGGAAGAACACAGAGCCAAATTAAATGTGACGGTGAACCTGTGGCCACCACAAGGTCACTGTCACCATTTTGAAGTGATTTAAAATGCTGTGAAGGCCCAGACATGTGTGACCAAGCTTTTTCCCATGCCTTTTCAAATGCCAAAACAGCTCCTGGGGGCAAGTGTACCCCCTCATCTGTTTTGGCACTTGAAAAGGTGGGGAGTAAAGAGCTACATGGGGCAAGAAGGTGGCATGATATAGCCCAATCTCATCAGATCTCAGGAGCTAAGCAGGTTTGATATGCAGATGGGAGATCACCAAGGAAGACTCTGCAAAGAAAGGCAATGGCAAACTACCTCTGTTCATCTCTTTCCTTGAAAACCCCTTGAGGGCTCACCCTCAGTCAGCTGTGACTTGATGGCACATTACACACATAAAGAGCTCCACATCATAGGTCCAGTCAGGACTGGGTCCTCATAGCATTTTGAAATCACTTTAAAATGGCAACAGAATAATTGCGGCAGCCATGAATTCTGTCACCTTTATTTTGGCACACATCTTCTGAGCTTTACTACAGATTGACAGAGAGAAGTGGGTAGAATGCATGGGTATACTTCAACGTCCTCCTGTATCACAGGAGGTTTAAGGCGCACTTCTTGGCTTATGTATGATGACCACTGTCAGTTAAGTTGTACTAGTAGAAGAAGTGCACCCTTGACATCTTTTGAGCTATCACATGGAATCCTTTAACATACTCTTCAGTTTGTATTCCTTCCTAAGTCACTTTATATTGGTGAAAGCAGCATCTGTATCATCATCATCAATTCCCAATATTACATTACAGACAGAACCTGGGGTGGGGGAAGAGTGATAGAAGGAGAAAATATCCAGTATTAATCATGGTGTTCAGGGACAAGGACTGGGATATTTTAACTGTGAGTTTCCCTTTGGACAACACTCTGACAGTTTGAAGCATATCTATCTTACAGACTTAAACTAGCCCAACAGTCATATCTGACAACAGGGTCTTGGTTGATTGCCTTTTAGCGCTCCACAATTAAGAAGGATACATTTACATATCTATCACCAATTTTGAAATATTTATTTGCCTCACTGTTTTCCCCTGGAATTAAATCCAAGCAATGATGACCTTATAAAATTAGCTTGTTATTCCTGTTTGCATCTGTTAAAACATTTCATTATATTATCTATGATAATTTGCTGCCTTATATGTAATGACTGGTAAGTTCATTGTGTCTGAGGAAGTGTGTGTGCACATGAAAGCTCATGCCTTGAATAAAACTTTGTTGGTCTTAAAGGTGCCACTGGACTCAACGTTGGTCATCTATCTTCTTAGTGAACTATTGGAACTGTAGTTTTGTGAGTGGAGCTAGGTATCTCTAACAGCCAATGGTCAGATACTCCCCCCCCCATGACAATGTTGTGAAAAACAGCATAGCTTGTAAGGGTGGACTGCTTGGTTGATATTTAACTGCCTGTCTGATCTATTGAAGAGTTGTTTAGGCCCTTAAGGAAGCATGCAAGAAATTGGTTGCTAAAAGTCTAAGGATAATCCAAAGATAAAGGCAGCTATCACAATACATCACCTTATAGCTAACAGGATCCAGGGGATTGTGAGGCAGGGGTAGGGAGGTATCACTAGCTGTGGAAGATTGGCAAGGCTAGAGCTCCCACTAGCTGTGGAAGATTGGCAAGGCTAGCCGCATCTCAACACAGGTTTTTTCTGTGTAGGCATAGAACAGTGAAAGTTCTTCACAGTGAACAGTGAAGGTTCTTTGCCTCTTTGCAGTGGTGAGCTGTAAGCCAAGGTAGGTTTTCCAAGACACTCATATCAGGCATTCATCAACAATATGGTAACCTGCTAAGTAAATAGGAGGGAAGTTGTTTTCTGGGGTTGCTTTGTTAAAGAAACTGGTTATTATTATTGTTATTGTTACTAATTTAGACATTTTAGCCACCCTTCCCTGCAAGCAGGGCATCCTTCCCTGAAAGCAGATTTACAACAGGATTAGAATAGATAATTTAGAGTAATTTAAAACTATAATAAAATACCATACTAATCAATAGGTAAAAGACAGTCTGTTCCAAGATGGCAAAGTTTTCAGAAAAAAAAGTGCAGCTTCCCTGTAGCCTCCCAAGGGGGTAGGTGAGAGGAGGTGGGAGGTATGCAAGTGCCAGATTAGTTGCTGTCCCATTGCTGTCCTCAACCAAAAGCCTGGTGGAACATTTCTGCCTTACAAGCCCCATGGAAAGGTAATAGATCATGCAGGGCATGAATGTTCTCTGGCAGAGAGTTCCACCAGGTGGGGGCCAGAGCTGAAAAAGTCCTGGCCCTGGATAAGGACAGCCAGATCTCTTTGTAGCCGGGGTCCACCAGGAGGTTTTTACTGCCAGAGCATAATGCTCTGCTGGGGACATACTGAGAAAGGTTGTCCTGAAGGTATGTGGGTATTTGACTATTAAGGACCTTAAAGGTCAAAACCAGCACCTTGAACTTGATCCAGTGCTTCACTAGTAGCCAGTGCAGTTCACGCAACACTGATTGTATGTCCAAGGGTTCCCAGTGAGCACCCACATGGCTGCATTCTAGACCAGTTGGAGCTTCCAGGTCAACCTCAAGGGAAGGCTTGTATAGAGCAAGTTACAGTAATCTGTCCTGGAGGTGACCATTGAAGGGATAACCGAGGCTAGGTCAGGGTGAGACAGGTAGGGAGCCAGTTGCCGAACCTTGCAAAGTTGGAAAAATACCAGTCTGGCAACCTTCGCAACCTGGGCCTCCATTGACAAGGTGGCATCCAGAACCACACCCAGGCTCCTGACAGTCGATGCTGGTGAAAGGGGCACTCTGTCATGAGCTGGGAATTGGCAGCCCAGCCGTGGCCTGTCCCCACCCAGCCACAGAACTCCCATCTTACCCAGATTCAGTTTCCACATGCCTTAGCCATCCAGCCGGATCCTTGGCTAGGTTAATGGGAATGACTCCAGCTGATCCCCCTTCAGCAGAAATAACATTGCAATAACATGCCATCAGTGCACTGATGACACCCCAGCCTGAAACTCCATGCCAGCTGGGAGAGAGGGTGCATGTAGAGGAGTACCCCCTGAAGAACCGCACACACCAGCGGGTGCCTTGGGGACACTTCCCGTCCCAGTGTTATCTGTCCTCAACAATGGAGGAACAAGGTAAGCCATTGCAAGGCCACCCTGAGGACTCCACCCCATCGGTGAGGTGATGAATCAGCAGATCATAATAGACTGTGTCAAACACCACTGTAAGGTCAAGTATCAGCAGCTCCAACCTACCTTTGCCCAACTGCCTGCAGAGATCATTTGTGAGTTGTTGAACCTCTGTATTGCTTCTTCATTCCAGGGTGGTGGGGAAAATATGAAGTTTGCTAAAACTTTCTATGTGTAATCAGATTTCTTTTCCCTGGTTGTCTGGGGACTTCCAATGACCTTTCTAAAACCAAGAAGGTAGATTTTCTACTTATTATTTGTAGCTCACCAGTTCATTTTTGTCATATTAATAAAAACTTAGTATTAACAAAAGCCAGATCTGTCAACCAAATTTGGTGTATTGCAATGTATTCAATTTGGTTCTCCATACACAAATTAGACAGTGCTGAATCCAATGATTTCCTTCCCTAAGATTTCCTCCAGAGGAGAAAGTCTTTCTGATATATTAGCAGTGACATCCTAAACAGAATTACACCCTTCTAAGTCAATTGAAGTCCAAGGGCTTAGAATGATTTAGGACTGTACTGTAAGTCTTTCTATGTCAGAGGAAGTTCTTCTTTCTCAATGACATAGCCAAAGGGAGTTATTGGATCCAACCCAAAACACAGTCCCTGAATGGTTTGATTTGCACACCTGACCTACTCTAAAGCTATGAAAAGGTCAACTTGAGTGAATTCATATGAACATATTTATGATACTTTCCGTAATTTTTGTTTGTTTTGTCTTTGCCAGCAGAAGTAGATTACAAAGCAAATCAAACATGACACAGATTGAACATGGTAAAATGTGTTTGTTTGTTTAATGTTCATAGCAATGTTTATAGCTGATCTTCACTATCCAAGCATTACATTTTTTATGTTATTTATTTATGACATATATACAACACAACACAATAACATGATGAGGACACATTTAAATCTTCTGAATCTCGGTGAGTAAGGCAATTTACAAACAAATACATACTATAGAGTTCAATGAGTCGGGCAGATTATAAATAAATAATTATACTACTTTTTTTTTCTACATTCAATGAAATAATCAGCTAATTTTTGTAGCTGATTATTTCAAACTAAATATTTCTGTATTTACTAGTTCCTGTGGTTTAATGTGATTCCAATACCTAATGAAGGGAACAAAATTTGGAAAAAAGGTGACTGCCTATCCCCTTACCAACATTTCTATATGCAGAAATTTTCCCCATCAGTCTTGTGTACCATATTTTTCTTAACCATTTATCAGTGTCAGGAGCTTTTCTTGTTTCCAAAAATATGAAATCAGCCTTACTTTTAACTTTTAAAGTGGTGGTTGCTGTGAACAGGTAGCCTCTATTAGTTACTAGCATATGAAAAAAATCTACCCTGGCTCAAAACATGGCTATCCTTACATCCTGCTTTGTTTATCCTGGCCTGCATAGAAAATTGTGCCAAGTGGTGTTACGCCTCATCCCCTCCCCCATGAATGTTTTTAAGCGGAGGCTGGATGACCATCTTTTGGGTACATTGTAGGGCTATCTTTTGGCTACGCTCCTACAGAGTGCAGGGGGTTGGACAAGATGACCTACAAGGTCCCTTCCAACTCTAACATTCTATGATTCTATGTGCCACTCCTCCAGATTCTGTTCAGGACCCCAGCCTAAGGGTGATTCTGCATCTAGCATTTGATCCACATTCTCTCAACTGGGAGGAAAAAGTACAGCTCAAAACCACATTCAAATATTTCAAGGCAACGCCGTACTGACTGCAAGGTCACCCCTGAACGGCCATAAAATGTCCATAAATCTATGCAGAAGGTACCATAAAATCTGATGATCAAAGAAAGCAAAAGTGGCATGGAGTGTGGAGGCTACCATAAGATCTAAGGAAGTGAAAGCAGCATGCGATGCAGAGGGGAATTTCTGTTCCATCATGGGTTTTGTAAAACAATGGAGGGAAAAGCCAATGCAGAATCAGCCTAAGGCCCATTCTGCATCTGGCATTCGCTCTGTTGTTTCATCAAACCCACGGTGGAGCAGAAATTCCTCTCTACATTGCATGCCACTTTCACTTTCTTTGATTGTTGGATTTTATGGTAGCCACCGCACTGCATGCCGGTTTCACTTCCTTTGATCTCTCAGTTTTATGGTACTGTCTGCATAGATTTATGGCCATTTTATGGCAGTTCAGGGGTGTCTCTGCAGTCAGAACAGCATTGGCCTGGGGTATTTGAATGTTGTTTTGAGCGGCATCTTTTTCTATTCCAGTGTGGGTTTGGTAAAACAAGGGAGTGAATGCTAGATGCAGAATGGGCCAGTATCTCCTGACTGTACAAGCCCAAGCCAGAACTGATTTAGAAAACTCCATTCTTCCTTCGATGCTTTAGAGCATTTGCCAATTAGCCCTGCCAATGTGCTAGACTATTCCTGTCACCCTTAGTTACACCAGTTCCCAGGAACCAGGACTAATTATCAGCCCACATTCACTAAAGAATGTAAAGCAAGCAAGCAGGCAATAAATAAATAAAAATCAACTCCATTTGAAGGAGACAGAAAAAAAAATCCTACTTGGCCCCTTAATGACAAACAACTAGACCCATATTGTTCAACTTGGGTGGATTGGTGAGTAACTGCAGCAAACAACTTTCATCCAGAAGGCACAGTGAGTACATAAAGTCATTCCCATTATTCTCCCTACTGCCTGGCCTGCAGGAGACAACAGCCCAGCTCATCCCCAGAGAAGTACTGTGCTCTGTTCCTTCATAAGGCCCCCTATTTTCAGATGGTGGGAAGCAAGCTTATATACATAAAGTGTAAACAGGAACCATGTTGGTAGAGTAATTAACACAGCAATGGTGCACACTCTGATTCAAGTGTAGATAAAGGTTTATTTAGGAATTAATATACTTGATAGTAAAGAGGAAAGACAGAGGTAGGGTCCTAATTACATCTAGGGTTGCCAGGTCTGGGTTGGAAAATACCTGGAGACTTTGTAGGTAGATCCAGGAGAGGGTGGGGTTTGGGAAGGGGAGGGGAGGGGCCTCAGCATGGAACAATGCCATTGAGTCCACCCTTCAAAGCAGCCATTTCTCCAGGGGAGCTGATCTCTGTCAGCTGGAGATCAGTTGTAAAAGTGGGACATCCCCAGGCCCCACCTGGATGCTGGCAGCCCTAACTACATCTCTAGCTGAGAAAGAGAGTAAGACTAAGCATGGAACTTCTGCGAAGCAGCAGCAAATCGCCTTACGACTAGAAATTAGGAGACGGATAAGGAATGACACCTAAAAAGAGATAAGGTACAGACCTCACTATCCTAATTGTCTTCTTGCTGCACCCTTCAGGGCCTTCTTCTCTTCTTTGTACATCAGACATTGCATTTTTCCAACAAACCATGCATCTCCAAACACTTATTAATACATGGTAGAATGTAGGAGGCTTGATTGGCTCCCTTGGCATATCTCTCTCTACTTGTTTGGAGAATCTGCATCATCCCTACACTGGTCATCAGTAAAGGAAGCAAAATATATGTTTCTAAATTATATCCTTTCTTTGGTCTGTGAAGAAGAGGCCAATAGTCCCATTGGTCTTCAAATGTCCATATTTCTAGATTTAGCCATTTTAAGACTTTTATGGACCTCTAAATCTTAGCTTTTATGGTCATCTCTACCATCTAATCATGGCCCTTGCCACCTTTGGCTTGGGACATTCCTGGAGATTTGGGAACAGTGCCTGAAGAGGGCATAGTCTAGCAAGGGAGGCTTCTCCTCTGGTAGCCATTTTGGGGGAGTTAGGAGCAGTGGCCATTTTAGGATATATTAAAGCATAAGAGGGGGCAGTATTGGATTAGGCCAGTGGCACATCTAGTCCAACACTGTCACACAGTGACCAGGAGGGCAAGAATACAGAGCGTCACGTGCCCCAGACTGAGAGTTCCTATCTATACCTTGTGGCTGATAGCCACCCACTCAGGGAACTCTGCTCCATATGCTTATCCAATTCCCTATTGAAGCCATCCATGCTGGTGGCCGCCGCCACCTTCTATGGTAATGAATCCCATGTGTTAATCACTCTTTGAGTGAAGAAGTACTTCCTTTTATCTGTGTTAACCCAGTTGCTCAGCAAGTTCATGGTGTGCCCATGAGTTTTAGTATTGAAAGAAAGGGAGAAATTACTTCTTTCTCAACTTGCTATCCCATCCATACTCTTATAAACTTCAATTATGTCACCCCTCAGCCATCGTTTTTCCAAGCTAAACAGCCCCAAGTGTTTTAACCTTGGGGAAAGGGGATGCATACATTTTAGGCCTTTGTCTCTGGAGAGTGATTCCATTAAGAACAGCTTGGCTCCAAAGAAGGGCTCAGGTGCCGCAAAAGGGAAGTGGCCTGCTCCTAAGCAGGTAGCCCAGGCTTTTACCTTTGGTGGCCACAGGTGCTTTCCCTATACTGGGGGCCCAAGTGCCTGTAGTTGTGGCTTCCACAGTTGGCCCTACAGTGCCTTCTATGCAGATGGGTGCCATATCTACACAGTTGGTGTCCTCAGCACCTTCTACCTCTTCAGCTCCCTTGGGTGCTGTTTTGCCTGTGCCTTTAGATGTTTCCTTGAATAACCCAACAAATAGGGCTATTTTGGAAAGGTGGCCAACATTGATGACTGTTTGGGTGGGCTTTCATCTGCTGTTGGTGGGAGCACTGCCCCACAGGGTGTCTGTTTTGGGGAGGAAAAAGGAGTTTTTGGGCCACTCGGAGACTCCTGAGTGAGGGACAAGGTATAAATCTAGTCCCTCCTTCCCTCCTTCCCTCCTTCCCTCCTTCCCTCCCTCCCTCCTTCCTTCCTTCCTCCATCCACAGTTGCTGGCATGGTAGGATATATAAGAGAATTAATCTCTGTGATACCTGACTTGTGGAATTATGGAAGGGGATGTGTCTCAGTGAGAGACCATCTGTTTAGGGTGCAGAGGGTCCCAGGTTCTTTTTTTGTTTTTTTGGCCCCCCAAAGGGGATGTTTTTATTGCTTTTTCTAAATCTACATACAGAAAAAAAGAAAGAAACTACAATACACAGAAAAATAGGGATGGAGAAACTACACTCTATGGATGAAAGAAAAGAAAAACCTCTAAAAACCCAAGACTTGGTGATCATACAGAGCTTTTAAAATAATACCCTGCCTCTTGAATGCAAATTGACTTTCATCAAAAATGATCATCTAGCTAATAAAACATTTCAATATTTCCCCAGCAATCCCAGTTTCATAAAGAGCTGTGCCCTGCAATAAACATAGTTAAGTACTCCAGAGAACAATAACAATCTATTTTTTCCCTCTTTCCCCTCTCAGATGATAGCCTGTTTGGCGGGCTACTGCCCCCAACTTAGAGTCCGAGTCCTCATCAGAAGATCAGTCTCTCCTTCTTCTTCTTCACTCTCCTTGGTGCTGTCAGGGGCTCCTTTTCCCTCTTCTGATGGCCGACCATGCTAACACAAAAATTCACAAGCCTTTTCAATAGATTCTATCCTTTCTTTGCCATTTGCATATCTGAAGATTAGTCCCTCGGGTACCAACCATCTGTAGGTGACTTTGTGGTTTTGTAAAAATAACACCAAGTCTCTGTATTTCCTTCTCTTCCTTCTTATCTCAAATGGAACGCCCTTCAATACTTTAATCTCCTTGTCTTTCAACTTCAAGGTAACTCGGTTGGTCACTTTCAGTAGTTGATCTTTCACTTTTCTTTGGGAGAATCTTACTGTAACTTCCCCTGGCAGATTATTCTTTCTGATAAATTCAGAATACTATCTAAAGACCGTATCTATTTCGCTTTGAAGTTGATCCAACGTTGACTCTGCCAAGGAGGCCAACAAGTCACCCACAATCTGTCTCCCCAGATTCTCCTCAGAGGGTCCCAGGTTCAATCCCCAGCATTTTTAGTTCATGGATTTGGTAGTGGGTGATATGAAAGAGCTCTGCTTGGGACCTGCTGAGCATTTGCCAGTTTGAGTAGGCTATACTCATTTTAGCAACCTTGAATAGACCCAGTGCTATCAAAGGGGCTATTCCTTCTGAAGTATCAAAATGGCTTAACTACTTATTGCAGCTGGGCTTATTTATTTTTGAGACTGTAGATAAGGATCTCTATTCAAAATAACATTTTTGCATGGTTATTCAGAGGAAGACAGTATAAATTGCCAATCTTCCAATTACAATACTGGGCCCTAATGCAATAGGGATGTATTTCTGGTGCAGCGGTTAAGAGTGAAATCAAGTGCAATCTGAACAGAAAACAGCTGAACTCTAAGGGTTCCTTCAGTGAAGGAATCCTTGTCAGCAGCATGTGAATTTGTCAGTATGAATGCACTCTGAGTTGGTAAACTGGCTTAGTTTTTGTCATGTGTTAGGATTCAAAATAACCATTGGAATACGTCATTTGTGCCTTTTGTTTTCTGTTCTGGCAGGAATACAGTGTGACTTTCAACCTGATGCTGTGATCTGGGATTTGACAGCCAGCACGTTGTTGCATGTCATTGGTTGGTCCTAATGAACATATTTCACAGTTTTAATAGCACATTTGTCTGTAAGGGGAGGTCCAGTGAGTAGCCATGGTCTGCCGGAGTGGCGTTGATCATGATAGGCTGTGAACAGTGCTGGCTGGGATGCAGTGGTGCTGCCACAGCAACAGTAATGAGGCATGTGGCTTCCATGGTGGTTCTGTGGGGGCTGTTCTGCCCAAGCACTTGGCCAGGAAAGAACTATTTTCTGGCATGGCAGCCCAGTCTTACTCATGTGTTTCTGGTAGTAGGGTTCACTGAATACAGGTTCCCATTATGGTGAATGAACATATAGTGTGCATGTAGCTATACACCTGTTTGTAAAGGGGCCAGTGCACTTTACTGTTCACTTGTCCTTGGTCTTTAGGATAGGAACCCAGTTTCTATAAGAAATTATAGGTACTGTGCACTTGTCAGGGTAGGGTGTTTTTTCAAAACAGACACACAAACAAATAAATAAATATAGCAGTTTTACAGTGACAATATTGTTGATTGGCACTTATGTTTCGAAAGCCAAACTAACTTTTTGTTATGATGGGTCTCAGTGGTTAGTAGAACTGGGAAAGATTATATACGAAGAAGTGTTTCAGAATGCCTTATGGGGGCAGTCTCTTCAGTTCAAAATATTGAATACCTGCGAAAAGTCCATCAAGGAACTCCGAGGCTGAGAGAATGTTTCCACAGTCTGCCAATCCAGTGGATATGGAATTGAATCAGAGACGCTCTCTTCTGGTATAGACCTTAGACATGATAATTCTAGGCCTCAATTTCCTATCTTTCAGGGTGCAGGATTGCCAAACAATCCAAAGACTTAAGTCTTGTCTGCCTTATAGAGCTGTAGAAATGCACAGCTGTGTTTTTTTCATGGCTTGGAGGTAAAGAACGTCACCGGACAATTAATATCCCTTTAAAGGGGGTGGGCTTCCTTTGCAGCCAGGAATATCAATAAGTCAATTCACTTGATCAGTGTTGACAAAAGCCCTATGAATGTTGGGCAGTGCCTTGCAAATCACAATGACTGTGTGAAGGTAAGCATTGCTGTGTAAATGCCTTTGCTACCCAGGAATATCATTAAGTAATTCACTTGATTAGGGCAAACATAAGCCTTATGAATACTGGGCAGTGCCTTGCAAATGCAATGACTGTGCAAATGCAAATATTGCTGTGTACATGTAGTGGAATTTCTACAGCATTCTATGAAGGTCTTGGGAAACAGAAGCTCTAGAGGACCAGAGGCAACCCATTTCCCTGGCAGTGAAAAAAGGTCATTTTTGCAACCTGAGGTGTTACTGCACTTCCCATTATGAAGACGGTTACTGCTTTGGCATGCAGATGGAATTCTGATGACCAGGCACCAGTTTTTGGCAGTAGTGCCTGGACTTTGGGCAAGTTGGGCATTTCCCAGGGTGAAGTTTGGAACTCACTTTTCTCGGTTCAGTGCCACTTCCACTACAGCTGCCCTGGGCTATGTATTCCCTTGCCGTGTGGTAGTGTCAGCAGGACCTTGTTTAGGTCAGGACGTATGTCTAGTCACCGCACTCCTTTTTGTGGGGCGGCACTGTGGATTCTGAGCTGTGGTGGGTTTTTGCCTAGCATTCAGAGAATGGAATTGCAAAGTTTTAAGTTATTAATGAAGTTTGTCCTCAAGTGCTGCTGGCTGCAGGGCAAGATGAGAAATCAACATTTGCGGCCACAGCATGGTCTTTTGGGCCACCCACTGGGCCAAGTGGACTCCCTGACCGGGAAGGCCCTTGTGTTACAGGCTAAGACAGACCTTGGGAAGATAAGAGGAAGATGGCCCACAGTGTGGATAGTTTGGCCGGCTATTCTGCTTCGCCATGAAGGACAAGGCCTTTGTGATACAGTGGAGGCTGGCCTTGCGATGATAAGAGCAAGGTGGCCTGGAGTGCAGATTGTGGCTTTTCTGCCTCACCATGAAGGGCAAGACCCTAGTGTCACAAGTGGATCGATTGCCTGGGCTGCAGCTTCACCATGATGGGCAAGGTGGCCTGGAGTGCACATAGTCTGGTGGCTATGCTGCATCATCATGAAGGGCAAGGCCCTGATGCTACAAGCAGATCGGTTACCTGGGGTGCAGCCTCACCATGATGGGCAAGGTGGCCTGGAGTGCACATGGTCTGGTGGCTATGCTGCATCATCATGAAGGGCAAGGCCCTGGTGTCACAAGTGGACCAGTTGCCTGGGGTGCAGCCTCATCATGATGGTGGGGGTGAAGGCCTAAGCAGAGGCTTGGCCTTTGCTATGGTGGGGTAGTGTGATCAACAAGTTGAAATTGGTGAGCACCTGGGCATTGTTATAAAGGAATTAAAGGGTCCTTCATGAATGGCTTTCGGGCCTTTGCAGCTCAAGGCCAGTAAGGGGTGATCTTCCTTAGAATAATCTGTCCTGGCCTATCTTAGCAGGCCTTTGCAGCTTCCGGGGTGGTGAGCCAGGGGGTTCTCCTAAACATACCAAACCGCTGGTCAAGAGCCACATTGGATGGCTCGAGATCGGGGAAGGTTCATCGCCCAGAAGGAGATGAAGGTGGTCAGGAGTTTGACACCTGTCATATTCCTCAGTACATTTTAGCAGCCCCTCACCAGTTGTTTGATTAGAAATAATTAATAAAGTGGCCCTTGTTAAATCCATATTGGTGTCCATCTCTTCATTCTGATTGTGGAGGCAATTATGTTTCATATCCTGTGAATACCATCGCTACAGTATATAAAAACTGTACAAAATGCATACACGATGCAAAGTAAGCTACAGTACCAGAAAAGCAAACACTTAAAACTCTTGACAAAAATATAAGTGAGCATAAAAGAAAATAAATTAGAAGCACTCACACATTTGCATCAGTTACTGTGAATATGTTCTGAGTGAATCAATGAACAGACATGGGGGAGAAATCTTGCTTCAAAATCATGTTTTAGGAACAGCTACCATTATTTGGAAGTCAAACCATTTTTGCCAAGCTTGAATGGATACAGTATACTATCGCTATCTAGACCATCCACTCAAATAACTCTTTGATGGATTAACTCTGAAATTATCTGTCTGTCTGTCATCTATCATGTGTCATTGATTCAGCTCTAGTGACAAGTCACTCTGAGATCCTACTTGCTCTAAAGATTCAGAATTTATAATTCCTTTTCAATATGATGATAGTGGAAGTGAAAAAAGACTTCCCTGCTCAGCCATTAATAAAATAAAAGGAATAAGGAAAATGTCCACAAGCCACAGGAAAAAAATATGTACCTTTTGTACAACTCTCATTACTTTTAACTTCTTTAAAAATAAAGTGAGATGACATATCTGTCACTAGCTGCTCTCAGAACCTGTTTCTACAAACCACCCGGACAGTGCTGCTGTATTTTTATGATAACTATAGCCTATAAAATAACCCAATTACATTATCGATTTCTTGGAATAAGGGACTTTGACCAGGAATGCTGAAAACTTTGACACAAATATGTTGCACAGTTGAACTTGCTGTGTTCAGTGGTGACAATCAGATGCAAGCTAACCACATCCAGTCTGTTTGGTTTGGCACCAAAAAACTCAAATGCCTGCTCAACAGATTTGCACCATATATTTTCTAAGCTGAATATGTGTGAAACTGCCACTGGTCCAAACAGATCAGCAGCCATTCATCTCACTAAGGATTATTGGGCGAGGGGGGAGGAATGGAAGAATGTTTAAAAAGTGCTTATTTATGAATTATTAACATCTTTAGATTTAAATCTGAACAATTTCAATTTGAACATTTTTCTGCAACTTGGAGCAGTGGTGCAGCAAGAAGTGGGGAGTAGGTATGGGAAGACCTTGTCTGCCTCTGAGTGTCTACAGAGTGAAATTCTGCATTTTTGTAGTTTCCCTTCTTGCTCTTCCGCTCTTTTAATTTCTCTTTCAACCCCCCCCGAATTGATTAGAAACTTATGCCAAATTTCTAAAAAGAAGGGGCAAAGGGCTGTTGGTATGCAGGGAGAAATTGGGTAAAGAGGAATTAAGATAATTTCTCTTAACAGTTCTAAGTACCACTCATGTCAGGCTGTGTGAAAAGCTGATTGTGCTGTACTGCACTGTGCAGGAGTATGGTGAAGCAACCTGCTAAACTTCCACAAATGATTTGATGAACAGTCCATCAAAAAATCAGCTTCAGTAACAAATAGGATATGAGCCAGACTAGCACATGTTCGAGGATCCCTAACTTTGACTCTTTTACTGAGATGCTATTTGTCTATATTTTTATTTAATGTTGTTGAATGTCTAGCCCTTTCCCCAGGCCTTGGATGGTAACAATAAATTGAAAATAAATAATACATGGTCAAACAGGTAAAATCTTAATGCTAAGTCCTCTCATCTAATCCAATTTAATTTTATATGATTTAACTCAAATAAAAAGGTCTTGTGTCATTTCTGTAGTATATTCAGGCTTTTCCCCAGGAAATCTAGTTGTTTGTTGATTTTATTTATAGCCTACCTTTTTCATTGTGACTCAAAGCAGAACACACAGTATACAAATGCAATCAAAGATGATGATAGCATTAGATAACTAATAAAAGTCCAATATGACAAGATTACAAAAAAAGAAAAGAAACAATGCAAACAAGTATCAGCTATGATATGTCAAACAAGGCAGAGAATGGAATTACAGGATTAGAACAAAACTTGCTCAAAAGCTAGTCAAATCTGACTCTAGGGAGTGGTGCTCATCTCTGTTTCCAAACTGAAGAGCCAGCACTGTCTGAAGACATTTCCATGGTCATGTGGCCAGCATGACTAAAAACTGAGGTATATGGAATGCTGTTACCTTCCCATTGAAATAGTACCTATATATCTACTTACATTTTCTTGCTTTTGAACTGCTAGGTTGGCAGGAGCTGGAGCCAGAGACAGGAGCTCACTCTGTTACAGGGCACTAGGGTCTGGAACTTCCGAACTACAGACCTTCCGGTCTGCAAGCTTAACCTCTGAGCCATTGTGGCCCCCACAAAATGTATTATGAGCAGCATAACACACATAATAAACAGAAAATGCCTACTGTAAACAGTGCCATAGACTACAGTCCAGTTCCCTTTACAAAAGCACTTTCATGAGATATTCCATTATACTACAGCTCTATTCCCTTTGTAAAAACGCCCTCTTGAACAATTCTGTATTACGGTCCTTTCCGCACTTGGATCTCATACCTGGTTTTATCAGAGTTCAATTCGGGACACAATACCTTGCATTTATCCCTGGTTATAACAGCATCTGTTTATCCTGGGACAAGTGTGGGGTGAAACTGAGGTGACCTCAATGTAATGTGGAAACAAAAAATACCCCGAGATAACTTGCATGTAGTGTAGAATGTAAGTTCAGGGACAGAGTTGAACCAGGATTTAAGGTCTAGTGCGGAAAGGACCATAGTTTGTGGAATGACAGAAATATGGAAGCCTTCCTGGCCTCCACAGGCAGCCTATTTCACAAGGTGGGGTCATTGTACAAGTTAGGCAGCAATTCCCAAAACACACTTAGACACATAAACAAAACTGATTTGTACCACCACATCAGCATGTGTCTGCTGCCGTCAGACATACATCTGGCACTGATTTTCAACTCTGGCTATTGACTAGATGGGTTGTGTGGCCACTGTTGGTATATATGCAGCTCTGTGGGCAATTCATCATCACATGTTGGATCAATAAGCTATTTTTGGTCTGCATAAATGTGCTACTCCATGCTGCACCTATTTAAACCCTCCATAGACTGAATCCTACTAGTATAGCCTTGATGCCAAGAAATCCGTTGCATAAAAAATTTGTACCTGAGTGGTGATTCCCAAAACATAATAAATAAATACTGCAATAATAGTGAAGAAAGACCGTATATCTTTTACATGTAGTTTGCCTCTTTAAAATGCAATCAAGCAGAAGCAGTAACCATTTCCATATATTACAGAATGGTAATTTGCACTGGAAAACAAATGAACCCTTCATAAGTTATATATGTCGCATTGTCCATATTCAAGTAGCTTTATCCAAGAGAAACTGCCCTTGTAATCTCATAGAAAGAGTCATGGACATATCATTAGATTATTTTGATTTTCAAAAAACCTGTTCTGGGCAGCAGACAACCTGAAATCCCAAGCTCAACAGGCCTAGAAAAAGCGATCTAAAGGTTTGGACATATACGGTTCATCCTGGCTTGAATCTAATTACCATTTTGTTAACATAAGTTCAGAGAATAACAAGAGGTAGGCCCAGAAGACTCATGGGGAAGGAGGAATCCCATAACTCCCCCCCCCAATCACTGAGGCTGGTGAAACTCCCAGCTCACCACCTGCCACTAAGTCCTTTACTGCTGCACTCAGGACATCAGCAGCTGCTGGCATCCACCATGCTCAGGCCCGCAATAGCTGCTGGTGTCCTCTGCTTCTGTTTGGGTCTGCAGAGGCTGCCAGCAATGGCAGCCAGCAACCACTGCTGCCCCAGCACCAGTGGAGAAGGATGCTGGCCACCACTCCAAACCTGGAGCAGCATCTGGAGTCCTTCTCTGCTGTGGCTGGAGCTGCAGTGGCTACCAGCATCCCCCTCCTTCACACTCAGGCCTGCAGCAATTGTTGGTATTTGATGCCACTGAGCCCAGAGCAGCTGCCAGCATCAACACAGAGGTCAAGTGGCTCCATAATTGCATTATTCTGTGCATAGACAACACAATTCTATTTTGGGGGGATTTAACCTCCCCTTTTAAATTTCAGACCTGTTTAGCCTCAGTGTGACCCAATCTGTGGATTTAAGTATCTGTAGATGGGGACCACACATGGCTAATAGTATATAGATCCTGCACCTTCCATTCCAGCTCCTCATGTACCCCAAACAGCTTCTCCCAAGAGTAAAGAGAAGCCTTAGAAACAAAGTTGAATATGGTACATGATCTGTAACAAGAATGGGTAATCAGTAGAACTCCCATACATACAGAAATCCCACATCAGCTGATTTCCACTCAATTTGCAATACTACATGCTGCATACCACTGTATCTTTTGGGAGAAGTTTTGTTTGTCAGAAGTACAGCAAGCTACTGGGGGAAGGGATAAAGGGAAGATATTCATTCCATCATTTATTTATTTTTTTGCAGTCCATTGGAGGCAAGCCAATAACAACTCACATGTCCAAATGTGATGTGGATGGAATATCAATCAGCTGTTTCTGATGGCGATGGTTTTTTGAACTTTGAAGTAGAATTCATATATTTTATTGCATGATGTTGAGGGCTATTCCTGGCTTATTCCCTGACAATACGGAGTGGGTGAATCCAGAGAGAATTGTGGAAACTGACAGAGTATTGTGTGTGTAAAGTGGGATTTGGCAAGAAATTGAGTGTCAGGGTATGTGGGAAGATTTCTGAAGCTAAGTGTTAAAAGCAGGAACTTTAACTACAGCTCAACATTATGAAATCTGTGACAGCACACACAGATTGCAAAGCCTACAACTCTAAAACAGACAAAAGGAAAACAAAGCCCCATTTCTTTCTCTGAAATTCCCTTGCCAGCACTTGCGGGGGAGGGCGGGGTAGAAGTGTAATAAATAAATACATAAATAAATAAATAAAAACATGAGATGTGCCAATACCTACTCTTTGATACCAGCTGAATGTTTTGGCCCCCAAAGGTGAAATTCAGGTCAGATCACTTTACTTCACCTGACTGCTCAACCAGGCATCCAAGACATCAGAAATGGAGACTAAAGTGGGAAATGCTGCTTGAAGTCACACTTTTTTATTGTCCTAGTGGACTGTATAAAAATATATATTTGGACAGTAAACTTCTCAAGACCAGAAGCATTCACTCATGTACTATCAAGGCAACCCTATCTATAAATACAATCAAATGTGTATGTCTTGTTTCCTTTTCCTTTTTGCTTTTAGTGAAAATGAATATTCCCATAAGAGTCTTTATACTATTATCTGAATTTAATAGTAAGGATTTGACAGATAAATTGAGCTGTTTAAATCCTCTGAGTATTCTAAAAATCTGAGCACTTAACTTCACCTTTCATCCATGAAGCTCAAGGTGCCTTAATTCTTCCCCCCTCTGTTTTATGCTCACACCAAACCTGTGAGGTAGGTTAGGCTCAGATAGTGCAGAATGCAGTCCTAAGAACAATTTCCAGGGAGTAGGCCCATTGAATGCAAAGTATGCCGTATTTCCTGTAATTCCTTTATATCCCAGATTCAAAGGTAGTGAAAGGATGACTCCAACACTGACATATATATGCAAAGATTAACCTCTATGGAAGAATAATGGCTATTTATGCTTTTGGCCATTTTATGCTCTGGATTTGTCCACTAAATATGATCTGTTCAAACACTAACATAAGTCAGAGAACCAGGCCTGAAAGTACCCCCCCCCTCGCTTCCCTAAACTTGATGCTTGAAAAAAGATTATTTAATTTGTTGTTCAGTTGCACAGTTGAGTCTGAATCTTTGTGACCCCATGGACTACATCATGCCAGGCCCTCCTGTCCTCCATCGTCCTCCAGAGTTTGCTTAATTTCATGTTTGTTGCATCAATAACACCATCTATCCATCTCATCCTTTGTCATCCCCTTCTTCTTTTTCCTTCAGTCTTTCCCAGCATCAGGGGCTTCTCCAGTGAGTGCTCCCTTCTCATTTGGTGGCCAAAGTATTTGAGCTTCCGCTTCAGTATCTGGCTTTCCAGGGAACAGTCAGGGTTGATTTCTTTTAGGGTTGACTGATCTGATCTCCTTGCAGTCCAAGGGACTCTCAAGAGGCTTCTCCAGCACCATAATTCAAAAGAATCTATTCTTCGGTGCTTGGTCTTCCTTGTAGTCCTATTCTCACAGCCATACATTACTACTGGGAATACCATTGCTTTGACCATATGGACTTTTGTTGGCAGGGTGATGTGTCTACTTTTTATTATGCTGTCTAGGTTTGCCATTGCTTTCCTCCCAAGGAGCAGGTGTCTTTTAATTTCATGGCTGCAGTCACCATCTGCAGTGATCTTGGATCCCAGAAATGTGAATTCTGTCACTGCTTCCATGACTTTCCCTTCTGTTTGCCAAGGAGTGATGGGGCTGGATGTCATGGTCTTAGTTTTTTTGATGTTGAGTTATCTTTTAAGGCTTTGAATAGCTCAGCTGGGATACCATCACCTCTGTTAGTTCTTCTGTGTATTCTTGCCATCTTTTCCTAATCTATTCTGCTTCTGTTTGGTCCCTACTGTTTTTGTCGTTTATCATGGTCAGCTTTGTACAGGACATTCCCTTGATTTCTCCTTATCAGACAGCCACTTTGCTTTCTTGCATTTCTGTTTCGTTGGGATGATGCTGTTTGCTGCCTCCTGTACAATGTCATGAACCTCCATCCATAGTTCTTCAGGCACTCTGTCTATCAAACCTAGTCACTTAAATGTATTCTTCACCTCCACTGTATATTCATCAGGGATGTGATCTAGGTCAAACTTGAATGGCCTAATGGTTTTCCAGCTTTCTTCAGTTTAAGTCTGAATTTTGCAATGAGTAGCTCATGATCTGAGCCACAGTCAGCTCCAGGTCTAGTTTTTACTCACTGTATAGAGCTTCTCCATCTTTGACAGCAAATGATATAATCAGTCTGATGTTGGTGTTGCCCATCTGCTGATGTCCATTTGTTGAGTCACCTCTTAGGTTGTTGGAAGAGGGTGTTCGCTATGGCCAGCATCTTCTCTTGACAAAAGTCTTTTAGCCTTTCCTGGCTTCATTTTGTACTCCAAGGCCAAACTTGTCCATTATCCTGGTTACCTTTTAACTTCCTACTTTACCATTCCAGTCCCCTATGATGACATCTTTTTTTGGTGTTAGTTCCAGGCAGGAAGATGAGCTCCTCAGGTCGGAAGGTGTCCAATATGCTACTGGGGAAGAGCAGAGGGCAAGTACAAGTAACCTCAAAAAGAGTGTAGCAGCTGGGCCAAAGCCGAAAGGATGCTCAGCTGTGGATGTCTGATGATGAAAGGAAAGTCCAATGCTGCAAAGAACAATACTGCATAGGAACCTAGAATGTAAGATCTATGAATCAAGGTAAACCTGACATGGTCAAAAATGAGATGGCAAGACTGAACATTGACATCTTGAGAATCAGTGAACTAAAGTGGATGGGAATGGGTGAATTTAACTTAGAAGACCATTATATCTACTACTGTGGCCAAGAATCCTGGAGAAAAAATGGTGTGGCCTTCATAGTCAACAAGAGAGTGTGAAAGGCAGTAATGGGATAGAAACTCAAAAACGACAGAATGATCTTGGTCCGAATCCAAGGGAAACCATTTAATATGTATATGTATTTGTATGTGTGTGTGTGTACACACACACATACATAAGAGAAGCCAATGTTGGATCAGACCAATGGCCCATCCAGTCCAACACTCTGTCACACAGTGGCCAAACATACCAGATGCCATCAGGAGGTCCATCAGTGGGGCCAGGACACTAGAAGACCTCCCACTGTTGCCCCCAGAAGTGCCGAGAATACAGAGCATCCCTTGCTGCAGTCTGAGAGTTCTTATCTATCAATCGATAGATAGATAGATAGATAGATAGATAGATAGATAGATAGATAGATAGATAGATAGATAGATAGATAGATAGATAGATCTTTTAATGCAACACCAGAATTTCATAATCTTTGTGGGGGGAAATAATCTTTTGGCTCAATCTCTCTCCTTCATTATTTGCATCCTCTATTTTGCTCCCTGCATTCTCCAACACCTTTCCTTTCTTTGATGGAAAGATAGGGCTAGATAACTTAACCAGAGTCACATCTTTTTAAGACCGCTGAGTTAAAGGGTATAATTCAGCACAGGATATTATTTTAGGTCACTGAGAAAAAAAATGGGACTTTAAGGATTTTAATTTTTTTTTAAAAAAATCCAGCTTTTATGAAAGTAAATCTTCAGTTCACTGAGGAAACAATATTTTTTTCTTGGGATCTCAAACATTAGGCTTGCTAATTTGAAAGAAGAAAAAATTAAAAGGTTTCCCCACACACAGTAACATGTTGTTTCTTTTTGATTTTTTGTTTGTAAAGGATAAAATACATGTTCCCGATGTAGGGGCCAGGCATCCAGACTATGATTTATTAGAGTGCATTTATCATTTTACTCTGTTGGACTGTAGGCTACAGGCCTGAAACAAATTGAGTCCATCAGGCTTTATCTTTTCATTCCTACACTTCCTTGTCAAAATCTGAAATAATATTAGAAATAAGACTTTGAATGGGCAAGTACTCAAGGTGAAACTCAAGCTTTGGGGAAGACCTGTCTTTAAGATACTGGATTTTAGGTTTACAGAGTTTATTTCAAAATGTTTGTTTGATCTCTGGACTGCGAATAAAGAATAATGAAGTTATTAAAATGTTACATGGGTGTGTATGCATGTTACGTGGAAGTGTTATACACACACACACAAGTATATATAGGCATAACTTTCACATGACATTTTGCAACTCTATTACAAACAATACAGAAAATGGAAAGGTTAAGATTTCTGTCCAAAGACACAGGGCCATTTTCACTACATCAGCTATATATTTGCATAATAAGTAATTGACTGTCAAAAAGAGAGATCTCATGGCAGAGAATTCAGAGGCCTGATTTATTCTGTTAAGAAGTGGCTATGAGCAAAAAGGCTCTGTTTGAAAAAGTGATGACCTTGGTCACTGTTTTCAGTACTGCTAATGTTCTGTTTTTCATCACTAACAGAAATATTCATGAGACAAAGTACCATTAAGTGATGCAGATCTTCATCATACAAACCCTTATTCATTAATTGATTTGTTCGTTTGTTTGTTCATTCACTTCTTTATTTATTTCATTAACAGTCTACCTTTTTCTCAGAGACTAAAATGATATATTATAAATTAGTGTTACTGACATTAATACCAGGGAGCAGTTTGACCCAGGAATTCAAAGAAAGCATGAAGCCCCATCAGGTGTTCAAAAGACTGGCAAAAAATATGGCAGTGCAACTGTCTATGGAATTTTCTAGGTGTGCCTCCACCAAACATGCTTCTGTTGCTAGCTGATGTCCACTTGCCATCTCTTTACATATCTTGGGATTAGCTGGTTGCCAATGGGGCCATGCAGGATTTTTTTGGGTTTCCCCAATTGGCTGTCAGGGGTGCTTTTTTACTCCTGCTTTGTGATATCAAAGTGAAGGTTGGTATATTATGCCTGGCCATTGACTATGTAGGCCATAAATAGTTTGCCAGGGTTAATCACAATAGGTATGGATGATTGGCAAGCACCCTGACACATCTGAAGTAGGGCTGTGTGAAAAAAATGCCATTTGGGGGCTCAAGTATATTGTACCTGAAAAATATCAGTGTTTCCCAATATTCCCAAATCCCAATACAAGTATGGTCAGGGGTCTTTTTTGGGGGGAGTGCACCGGAGCCATATACTAATGAGCTCCTGCAGCTGTTCTTCTACAAAAAGACCCCTGAGTATGGTATTTGAATTCAGAAAATATTTGAGAAACCCAAATTTTTCTGGCTCCATTATACCCTATGGAGTCCATTATAGTCAAAGGTCCCTATAGGGTATAATGGAGAATAGATCTAGGGGAACCTGGGGCTCTGGGAGGACTGTTTTTTGTGAGATAGAGACACTACATTTGCAGCATAGTTGCTGGCGCCTCTCCTCAACCCCTCCCCCCAAGTCTAAAAAAGATTGGACCCTTTAAATGTCTTCTCCAGGTCACACAACTCCACAGCTTGGAGAACTCTGAAGGTGTTTAAAGGGCTCACAGTCCCTTTAAACACCTTCAGAATTCTCCAAGCCATGGTGTCGTGTGGCTTGGAGAAGACATTTAAATGGACTGTGATCCCTTTAAATAACCATTGTCTGTCTGTTCAGAGGTCCTGAAAGTCCCAAATATTTTGGCCATTTTGGATAAATGAACAATATCCGAAATCACTCGCCAGCTGAATCAATACCTGAAAAATACTGATAAAATATTTTCTGGATATTTTTTCTACTTGGAATTAGGCGAAAGTGGTGGAGGATGTGTACAGAACAGCACATCACTGAGCCACTCATTTAAATATGATGCAGACCAATTTAATTAAATACATACACTAGTTATGCCCAAGCTGTTGCCTCATGTTTTCATTGAAGGCATGCCTGGGGTTAGGGTTGGGGCAAATAATACATGGAGAGTATATGGAGGCTGGAAAGGTATATGGAAAATTTGTTTTCTCCTTTCCTGTAACATTTGGCAAGCTAAATTTTACACTTTATCAGAATTAAAAAAAAACACACACAAATAGATTACTATTTTGTGCAGAATTGCTGTTCAGGGGAAAAAAATGAGATACTTCCTACTGTTGGATGACAAACACCATTAATGTAGATTAAGATGGGTAGCCATGTTGGTCTGTCTGTAGCAGTTTTGTCAAGAGAACATGAGTGACAAAAAATAGCAGTGTTAAAGTTGCAAGCAAGTCTACATTTGAGTATCACATAAATTAGTACTTTAGAAGATTATTTCCATAACCTTGTAAAGATCTCAGAATGAATTCTTTTAAACTATATTTTAAGAATAGTTTAAACATTATAAGAGAAAACAGAATCAAGTCAAATTTCATTACAGAAAATGTCCTCTATGGAGGTAGACCAGGCCTCAAGAGAACAGGTCTACCCACCCCATTCCATTATATTGGTAGACCTGGACTCCAGAGAACATGCCTACCTATCCCTTTCCACTATATTGGTAGACCTGGCCTCCAGAGAACAGGTCTACCCACCCGTTTTCACTATATCGGTAGACCTGGCCTCTGGAGAACAGGTCTACCCACCCCTTTCTGCTATATTAGTAGACCTGGCTACTGTAGAACAGTTCTATCCATCCCTTTTCACTACATTGATAGACCTGGCCTCTAGGGAACAGGTCTACCTGCCTCAGTCCACTATATTGGTAGACGTGGTCTCGAATTGTCACCCTGCTGTGAGCCTTAGAAAACATATCAGCACTTGGCGGTGGGGAACTCTTGCAGTCTACTTTGAGGTTTTTTGTTTTTTTTAATGAACTATGATAACCAGCATTACAGGTCAAGTATAACAGAGGTGGAACAATCACTGTCAGAACCCTGCCTAACCTAACAAACAGGAAATTGCTTAAATGTTATCAACCTGCCCAAACTACTTACTTATTCAAATATTTATATCCCACTTTTCCCTTTGACTCAAAGCAGCTTACAAGTCATACTGAAAAGAATAAAGAGTGTGCAAAAAAAAATCTATTTTTTGGGCTCCAGTATGGGGACCATTATAGTCAATGGGCCCCATAGGCTATAATGGAGAATCGGTCCAGGGGTATTTGGAGCTGGGGGGCTATTTTTGAGGTAGAGGCACCAAATTTGCAGCATAGCTACTGGTGCCTCTCCTCAACCCCCCCCCAGTTTCAAAAAGTTTGGACCTGGGAGTCCAATTCTATGGGCCCCAGAAGGAGGTGCCTTCATTCTCCATTGGAAACATGCTTTAGTGTGAACAGAAGTTTACAATCTCTGAGCTGGCAGCTAAAATTTTGTGTGCTGGCACCCTCTAGCACAGCTTAGAGGGGTCTCTGGTTGGGTGGCTGTGGTTGGTTGTACAAGTGCCACTGATTCCTGATCATGATCTTTTGTCAAACACAGCAGGGACCCAGCAGCACCTCCATCCTCACTCACCACGCTGCTGCTGTGTGATGGGTGGATGGGCCTGTGGGTGGTCTGGGTGAATGAGCCAGCATGGTGTGGTGGTTGAAATGTTGGACTAGGATCTGGGAGCCCAAGGTTCAAATGTACACTCTGCTATGGGAGCTATCTGTGATCTTGGACCAGTCACACACTCTCAGTTTAACTTATTTCACAGGGTTGTTATGAGGATAAAATGAAGGAGAAGAGAATTATGTAAACCACTTTGGGTTCTCATTGGGAGAAAGGTGGGATGTAATTAGAGTAAATGGATAAAACAAATAAAAGTGTGCCTACTCTAAGAAGAGGGGTTCTGTCACCCAAGGAGGAAGCATCTGGGGGTGTACCACTGAGGGGGCAGGGGACTGTGTGGTCAGTGGCTGGGGGGGAGCTAATGTAGCAGGCAGACTTGATGTCTTCTGCGGGGGATGAGAAGAGTGATGGTACATAAGGCAGACAGCTGACTCAGGTCTTGGGTACTATAGACTCAGAGAATTTGCTGGGGGCAAAGCTCATGTTCCTCACTCCTTCTTCCATGTGGGTGATGACAGAGTGGGAGCAGCTCAAGGCCTGCCATGAGGAAGGGATATTTTGTCCCAGGGCATGGAGGAGCTGGTAGGATCTCTGGTTGCAGCTGCCAGGCACCTGGAGGGGCTACTGGCCTTCCCAAGGGACATTAGGTCTGCACTGAAAAGGAATATACTAAAATAAATTACAGGAATGGTAATTGGGAATAATGAGATATGATGGAATGCCCACTGGATATAATGAAAGCTAGGAATACCAGTGCATGATCTCCACTGAAATACATTATTGCATACAAAAGTTAGAATGAATGCAGAGTGGATTCAGAATGACAGCTTCTGAGCACAGCTAGGTTGCTCTGGGACTGGAATGACAGAACTCAGAGTGGAATGACAGCCTCTGGTTCTGTCTGTCGTGTCTGTCACAGCCTTGCCATCACCAGGGCCAGTGCCAGGTTTTTTTGCACACTAAGCGAGGCTACCTTCTGCCCCCTCTCCCTGTGCACCCACCAATTTTCAAACATAAATGCATTTTAGGAAGAATGAAAAACACATCATTTTAAATTGCTAATTTCTTTTTTTTAAAAAAAAACAACTGTGAGAACAAGTAATGCAAGCTCTGATTTTCTCTCTCAAACAGAAAAACACAAATCACAAAGCATTTTGAAAAATCCTGTTAATTGTGATGTTGAAATTTAAGTCTCTTTAATGTTTCCATTTCAGGCACATCAGAATCTCATTTTGCATGCCTTTTCTTTAGCAAATTTTGTCACTAATTCCTTCAGGTCAGATTACTGTTCTCAGATTACTATTTTCAGGCATGGTGTTGGTCCTCAGTCATGCCCACACTTAAGGCTGTGTCAGCACCAGCAATTCACCCTGTGTTTGCTGACCCCTCTTTGGCTCTGCACATTCCAATATTACTCTTTGCATATTTTCAATTCATCTGTTGTAAACAGCAGTACAGGAACTGCTTGCAAATGCCTGTATCAGGCTGTCATGCTAAGTAACCACTACAAGATCCACTTGTGTACAAGTTTTCCATGTCTGCTATCCATACAGTGAGTTAGGACACATACTTGTGAATATACCTGCTAATAGGTAGGTGCATACCTGCAAGCAGATCTACTCAGGTGTAAGCACTTCAGCTTCAACTGGCACATGGCAGAGAAACCATGTCTTTTTGTGATGTCGGTCCTGATATGGAAAGGAATGTGATGATGTCAGGATATATCATTAATAAGTTTCTCACTGCCCAGCATAGTAAGATGATGTTTCTGTCTTTCATATGGGCTTCTTAGAGTAGATGCAAGTGACTGACCATTCACAGCAGCTGCTTTTTTTCCCTCAACCCAAGCCAGCTCAGGGAGAATGGATGGTTTCAGCTTGCTTCCCTTGACAGGAAGCTGCAACTTTGTGCACTGCTATGCAAACATCTTCACTGTGGGCTGAGCAATGATCGTACAGAAATTACAGGTTTTTATCACATTAGACAACAAGAAGAAGGCCCCTATGTGCAAATGGCTGGGTCAATCTGTGCAGTTTGAGAAGAACGCTACTGCCATGGGCATATTATTATTATTATGTATCACATTGTGTGTAGTATAGCCAGGATTGTCTGGCAGTCGGAAGTTCCAGCTCTTTTAGTGTTCTGCACCAATAGATGGTGAGCTAGATTTGTTTTTTTAAGGTATGGGATGTTTCAGATGTGGTTTGTCATTGCCTGGCTCTACATTACGACCGTGGTATTCCTTGGAGGTCGCCCATCCAAATACTAGCCAAGGTGGACCCTGCTTAGCTTGCGAGATCTTATGAGACTGGGCTAGCCTGGGCTATCCAGGTCAGGGTGCCATGGGCATAAATAACCACTAACAAAACCCTTAGCATTTATATAGTGATTCAGTGAGGGCTGATGTGGTGCAGTGGTTAGAGCACAGGCCTAGAACCTGGGATGAACAGGTTTGAATCCTTCGATCAACCATGGAACCCTGCCCCCCCCCCCGGGTGACCTCTTACAATCTCTCAGCCTAACCTTTTGTTGTTGTTGTTGTTGTTCAGTCGCATAGTCAAGTCTGACTCCTCACGACCCCATGGACCAGATCACACCAGGCCCTCCTGTCTTCTGCTGTCCTCTGAAGTTTCATGTTCTTTGCATCAATGACACTGTCTAACCATCTCATCCTTTGCTGTCCCCTTCTCAACCTACCCTCCCAAAATTGCTGTTGTGAGGATTAAATGGAGGAGGGGAGTAGTATGTAAAAAACTGCTTTGGCTCCTGGATCAGGAAGAAAAGCAGGAGTTCCCTGGATCAGGGAGAAAAGTGCCCATTCTGTGGGTCCAGTCTGTGAGGAAGGACTTGATACACAGCTCCCCACCCCATGCCCAATTCTGCCCCCAGGCTCCCCAACAGGCAGGCAGGGTCCCCTGTGATAATGCAGCAGATAAAGCCATTAGGAGGAAGAATGAGAGGCAGGAACTTTGTCTACAGGGAACAGACATTTTAAAACCATTTAATCCCAACTCCCCCCCATCAAAAACACTCACTCGACAGCTGCATTTCTCTCTTCCCCAACTGAAAAGTTTATTTCCCCCCATGACTTACTTGTGAGTAAACCTTCTCAGGACCCAGCTGCAACAAGGCTTTCCCCCTCCTGTTGCACTTCTGAAGCCCTCCCTCCTCTCTTTGGCCATTCAAATAGCAAAGCCTCCCCCCACCCACCCTTTTCATCTCTCCTGCCCCCTCTCCTTGCTCAGCCTCTATAGGAAGCTGCTCACTCACCTTAACCCTCTCAGTGCTGCAGATGAATGAAGGAGAAAAAGCCCTCTCCTCCCTATGAGGTCTTGCACCCAGACCTGGATGGATGGGATGGACTTCAGCCAGGCTACCCTCCTCGGCTACACCTTATAATGCAGCTCGACAGGGCTGCTCGTGAGTAACCCTGCACAGGGGACACCAGGCTTTTCAGCCCTCTCAGCATATTGGGGCAGGGTGGTTTTAAAATAGAGACTACCCCCACACACACACACACACCCAGTCAAAAAAAGTTGATGCCTCCTTCTCCACCTCACACAGACCGACACGCGTCATGCCTGAGTTCCCCCTCCCGATCCCATCAATAAACACGGGGAGGCCACTGAATGTGCTCAGCTGCTGCTCTCTGTGTGGTGACGCTTGCTTTGGGTGGTAGTTGTGCTTTTGCAAGACGTGCACCTCCTGTCCTTTTCATGCAAACACAGGGAATGCTAATTCCGCACAGGGAAACGGTTTACATATACGGAGAGAACTGCAGGTCCTCTTAACCGGGAAAGCCCCCAAAGGGCAGTCTGGTCGAGTCTGCAGCAGCCAAACGAAGCAGGAGTTGGCGGCCCCAACTCCGTCCAGCATAAGCAGTCCTGAGTTCGGAGTTCACTTCTTCAGCTGCATAGGAGAAGCTTTAGGCACCACACACATGCGCTCAGGACAGGAGGCGCAAAGGGCCCCTCCCCACTTCCGACGCCCCCCCTTGCTCAGCCTCGCTGGCAAAAGGCTCCGCAGGTTTAACCCTTGCAGTGCTGCAGACAAGTGCAAACGGCGTCCTCCTGTCCCCTCCAGGAGGCATTTCTCTCTTGCAAAGCAGGAATGCCTGCTGGGGAGACCAAAACCAAACCCCCCGCCGCCGCCCCCAGCTGGGAGACTCTCGGCTCCTCTTGCAGGTGCACCGCGAGAGCGGGTGGCGCAAGTGGCTCCCCTGCGAGGGCTGGGGAGAGTGGCCGGAGGGGGGAACAGAGGATCGGGGGAAGGGGCCCGCAAAACCCGCAGGGGGGCCTGGCCCCCAGGGCCCCACGCAGGCTATGGGCCTGGGGGCAGTTGAGGGGGGGTGGAG
Source organism: Gekko gecko (assembly GCA_029375565.1). Taxonomy (NCBI): domain Eukaryota; kingdom Metazoa; phylum Chordata; class Lepidosauria; order Squamata; family Gekkonidae; genus Gekko; species Gekko gecko. The sequence continues at coordinate 146,058,012 of JAPDNY010000003.1, read as the reverse complement.
ACAGAGGCAAACTCCAGCACACACCCCTTCAGCCCACCTGAAGCTGGTCTCTCCACAGTGGCACCAAGAAGCCTCCCGGGTGCACTGCCCCACTCTGGAGCCTCCAAGAAGCCTCCCAAGAGAGTGCTGCAGAAGCTGCTGAGGGGGTGAACCTGCTCGGCTGCCGGCCTCCCACCCCACTCAGCGGCCTGAGCTGAATAAGAATGAACAAAGTTCCTGGATGGTGACTTATGGCCTTCCTCCACAAGCAAGGATCGAGATCTGGAAAACACGCAGTTTGGGCATTCCTGCAGAACAGCCCAGCCCCCGCAAACTTCTTGGGGAAGGAGGTGGCTTTGCGAGGGAACTCTGCCTCGATGGCTGCAAAGCAGCTGGGGAGTCAGTCCCTGCAACATCACTGGGGAAGCAAGGAGCCAAGCCGGGGTGGGGGAGGGTTGGCAGGCCAGCAGGGCACCCTTCTCAGATGGTGCCCTCAGGCAGTTGCCTATCCCCGCCTTATGGAAGCTCCGGCCCTGGCCGTCACGCCTGGTGACCTGTAAGGGATGTGATGGTGTGGTTGCTGGGTATGCTGACATGGTTGCAGCCTGTGAGACCCTGTTTTTTGGTCTTTTGCCTGGCTTCTGACCTCTGCCAGAACCCTTTAGGGAGCAGATTGGTGGCTCCATGATTAGACTGGTGCCAGGCTGCTGTGGTGCAGGCAGCTCTTTGGATTGCACTGATAGTGCTAATTATATTATTATTATTGTTGTTGTTGTTGTAGTTGTTGTTGTTATTAAACTAACCTGTCAGACAATGTAGATTATATAAAAAGGCCTCCTTCTAATACTAGTCTGAATGAGACCACAAATATTTAGTGGCCCTGTGAAGAAATGTGTTTTTTCTTTGGAGGTTTGAGATAAGCAAAACCTTCACTCTGAGTCTTAAAGGGTTTTTTCCCCTTTGGGCAGAGAACAGGCAGGGAGGAGGAAATCAATCAAAGGCTTTCCAGGCTCACCTCAGCTACCTCTTAAGAAATGCTAATAGGTCAAGCTAGACACAATAGAAGGGTCCAGTCCCTTCCTTCTCCCAGCAGGGAACAGAGATTTGGAGGCAAAATCATCCATTGCCTTAAGTGGGCTAACAGACTTTATTCAACATAGGATATGTTGTCTGTTCTATCTACTTAAAAACGGTGAGCCTGCTAGTATGTGCTTCACTCAAGGGCTTCCTTTTGTGTATGGATCTGACAGTATTCCCTAACATCCCATCAGTACATTTGCCCACAACAGTGAATAGCATTACATTATTTGTTATGGATACTAGAAGGTGTGCAGTATCCCTGCTCTGAAATAATCAACCAACCTGTTAATGCTGCGAATCTTTGATCAGACATAGTTCCACTTCTTGAAGAGTTCTCACACACAATTTCTGTATCTTGTGCTTTTTGGCAATTCTCTGTAGCTTAAGCAAACCATGCCAATATGTATAATTTGAAATAATAATGTGAGACAACAGCCTCTATGCCCATCATTAGCCCCCATTTCTCACAACAGAACTAAGACTATACCAACTGTTCTGGTAGATTACCAATTCTTTTTTTCTTTTCCTTTTTTATCTTATGAACATGATGAATAATAGCCTGAATTAAGCTGATGATGTACAAGCAATTTATGGTGGGAAATAAAGATTATTGGAGTAAATGATTCAATTTTGTCATATTCAATAACTGTAGAACCATTCATAAATATGAAAAATGTTTAGTGTTATTACATGTGTACACACTCTATAATGAATTACATCATAATTGCTCCATAATTGCTTGAAGAGAGTAATATTTATACATTTTCTGTAATAAATTGATCCTCAGAGATAAACATATTTTACATAATCTCCATCTCAGTTCAATGAATGGGATGGCAACATGGCATATAAAATGAGACACTTGGATAACAGAATTTTGGAATATGCTTATTAACTATAAATGACACACTTCTTTGGACCTACTACTATGCTACTGTAATAAAGGCTGTGATGAGTGGAAATTTCCCTTTTGTTCCTTTTCTTAGAATGCCCATGTAACATGATTCAAAACTAGAAGTGGCCTTTAGAATTATATAATTTCTAGATCAATAGCTCCTTCATTTCAAGTGGACTTGTTGATAAGTTTGTAACCCTTGTTCACAACCCAGTGAAAGTAAGGGTGCTTTCATACTCACTGAATAATGCAATTTCAATCCACTTTCAGTGCAATGTGTGACTGGATTTTACTGTGTGAAATGGAAAAATCCACTTGAAAATGGTCGCTGAAGTGGATTGAAACTGCATTTTTTAGCATTTGTCAAAGTATTTGGTTATCATGATGCTTCCCCATTGAAATCACAGCAACCAGAGCATACAGGTAAATGCTTTGGTCCCATTCATTTCAGTAAGAGTAAGTCATAACTAAGTCTTGCTGGATATTTCTTTTTTCTTTCTCCAAAGAATTGAAAGCATGGGGGTATACTTAAATATAAGTTTTAGTACTTCCCCTTTCCAATATCTAGGTTAAGAAGTTATTGATTTAGAATTCAGCTGAACTTTAATGTGTTTTCAGTACAGCAGTAAATATTCACATTTCCATCAACAAGGGTCTTAGTTCATTTCCTATTTCCAACCTGTTTTTCATGGTTAAAAAATCATTTCTCTTTTTTAAATGTCATGGCTTGTTCACAGTACTGTTATTACTGCAAAAGAAAAAAAGCATCTTAGAATATTTGAAATGGAATAGGTACGGTTCTTTGTTTTTAAAAGTCCACAAACCACTCAAGGAGGTCCCTGCATGGCCTTTCAAAAAAAGTAAAAAGGAAGACAAAATTCCAGAGGTCTCAATCATGTGGAGGGATAGTGGACATGGAGCTGGACATATCGTATAGTTTTCTTTTGTATATGATTCTTGAATTGGGGCTGGGTCATGTGCAGAAGTTCAATAAATTCCTTGTTTGAGATCTGTGATGACTCTTGGCAGCATTGGGTCCATATATCAGCATGGCTCACAGTCATTGGAAGTGTTCCAGCACTGAATCTAAGAGTAATATTCTATGCAAGTGGGGACCCACAAGGAACTTGCAGGTGTAGCCATCCCATTTCCCCACTTTTGCTCCTTCTCTCCCCACCCCTTCTCTTGGTTTCTCTTTCTTTTGCCCACCCCATGCCTACTTTCACTCCTTCTCCCTTTATTCCCCACGCCTATTGCCACTGCTTATCTTTCTATTTCTATTTCTCTCGCTCCTTCTCCACCCCCTTCCCCATCACTCTATTTCTTTTTTCTCTCAGAGGCTGCTGATAATAGGCAGCAATGGAGGGAATGGTGGTAGCAGTTCTGTGCAAAACTTGAGAAGTGCATTGGGAGGGTCCCCCAAGTTTCCTTCTCTTCACTTGCCCCCAGTTCACAGGTTTAAGTATTCATAGATAGATGACCCAAGTTGAGAATTAGATATAGTGGTCTTGCAATATATAGGTTTCACAGTTTGGCATATCTATTAGACTAGTGCTGTAAGAAATCTCTGAGTGATAGCAGGATGGGATCAAAAACAATGTTCTAAAGCTAGAAAGATCAAAGAGAAAATGCCCCAGATAGGGCATAAAAAAGAAGTCGGTGAAGTATTGTTCATAAAAAATACATAAGCTAAAGAGAACAAAAAAAGATGAATATGAAGAACTAGATTGGGAGTAAGTAGACAAAAGCAATTGGTGAGATATGTGATATAGCAAAGCTATAGGTTGGGACCAGCTCACTTCCTACTTTTCCTCAGTCTTCTCTTGTGAGGGAAATGGTGCTCAACATGGCAAAAACAGAACACATGATGAGGGAAGGGAATTGCAGCCTAGGACTGGCATAGGGGTAGTACATAAATACCTAGTTTCTTTAAATGAAATGATGTTCTCAGGGCCAGATGAACTGCATCCAAGGGTATTAAAAGAACTCATGGATGTAATTTCTTATTTGGATTTGTGAACACCTCCTCCTAAGTGTTAATGTCCCCCTCAGAACTGTTGCTTATGGCCTCCCCCAGCAATGTGTGCCTTCTCCTACACCTTTGCATCCTCCCCAAAATTTTCTGCTCCAGCCTCCTCATGTCCATATCTGCCTCTTCATGATTTCTGTCTCCCCAAGAATTGTCAATGTGTGCCTCCTCCTATGCTTTTGCATCCCCCAGAATTGTCACTTCCAGCCTCCCCTGTCAATACACACCCTCTCCTGTGCCTTTGCATCCCCTCAAGAATTGTCACTTCCAGCCTTCCCCATCAATGCACACCTCCTGCTATGCTTTTGTGTCCCCTTCAGAATTGTCAGTTCCAGCCCCCTGTCCACACACATCTCTTCGCCATATATGTCCCCCCAAGAATCATTGCTTCCAGGCTTGCCCCATCCACGTCTGCCTCCTCATGACTTGTGTCCCACCTAGAATTGGTGATTCAAGCCTCCCCTTGCCCACCCTGTTGGGGAGATGGATTGTGGTTGTGGCCATTCTCACCTAGGGCTCTGTTGCCATGTTAAAAGGCCTTTCTTGATTCCAGGCTTCCCTTGCCCACCTTGTTGGAGAGATGGATTTTGATTGTGGCTGCTCTCTCCCAGGGCTCTGTTACCACATTAAAAATCCTTTCTTGATTCCAGGTTCCCCTTGCCCACACTATTAGGGAGATGGATTCTGGTTGTGGTTGCTCTCACCCAGGACTCTGTTGCCATGTTAAAAGGCCTTTCTTGATTCCAGCCTTCCCTCATCCATCCCACTGGGGAGATGGATTCTGGCTCTGACTTCTTTCATGCAGGGCCTTTCTCCCTCACACTCAAGGGCCACTCCACTCCACTACCTCTCATTGGGATTTGTAAACACCTCCTCCTTAGCATTTGTGTCCACTTCCAAGAATCATCACTTCCAGCCTCCCCTCATCCATTATCTGCCTTGTCATGATTTCTGTCCCCCCAAGAATCATCATTTCCAGCCTTCCCCTGTCTATGTATATCTCCACGGGTATTTGTTGGTCTCCTCCTATGCTTTTGGGGGAGCAACTGTCCTTCTGCTACAGCCAAGCAGATGGGTTAGCTACCAGATTCCTTGACTGAGGACCCACTCTCCCCCTCAATGGGATTTGTATACACCTCCTCCCTAGCATCTGCATGCCCCTCAGAACTGGTATTTCCAGCCTCCCTCCATCCACATATGCCTCCTCCATCACTGGGGCTGTCTTTTGGAGCCTGTTTTGGACTTGGTCTCCTTTTGTCTCAAAGAAGACGAACAGAAGAAATTGGATTTATACCCCACCTTTTATTACTGAAGGAGTCTCAGAGTGGCTTACAATCTCCTTCCCCTTCCCCTCCCTACAACAGACACCCTGTTAGGTAGGTGGAGTTGAGAGAGCTCTTTTGAGAACTGCCCTTGAGAGAACAGCTCTGAGAGAACTGTGACTGACCCAAGGTCACACCAACAGCTGCATGTGGAAGAGCAGAGGCTCAAACTGTTCTTCCAGATTAAAGTCAGCACTCCTAACCACTACACCAAACTGTCTCTTGAGCACTGCTCTGCCATGCATTGGCCCACCTCATTGGGGAGATGGATTCTGGGTGTCACTGCTCTTTCCCAGGGTTATGTTTCGGACTTAGCAACTTGTCTTCCTTTTGGCACGAGGGCCACTCTGCCATGCACTGGCCCACCCCACTGGAGAGATGGAGTCTGGCTGTGGCCACTCTCACGCAGGGCTATGTTTCCAGGTTGGCTGCTGTCTTCTGTCACGATTGAGCGCTGCTCTGTCATTCACAGGCCCACCCCATTGGGAAGATGAATTCTGGCTGTGGCTGCTTCCCCCCATGCCTTTTCAGGCTTTTTGCTCCCCAAGACTCAGCACTTTCAGCCTCTCCCCATCCATGTCTGCCTCCTCATGACTTCTGTCCCCCCCAAGAATCATCACTTTCAGCCTCCTGTTCACGCCTGCCTCTTCCTGTTCACGCCTGCCTCCTCATGACTTCTGTCGCCCCAAGAATTATTGCTTCTAGCCTCCCCCATCTCTGTCCACATGCTTCTAGCCTCCCCCATCTCTGTCCACATCTCTCCAGCTTCCCTCCCTCACTGAGGACATTGTGACTGTAGATAAGCAATCAATCTCCTCAGTGTTTGAGTTCACACACCAGCCTCTGCCAGGTGGGGCTGGACAGGACCAACACAGCACCCAAACAACAGCCACTTCAGAACAAAACACATAGCTGTCACCTAATGGACCAATATCTACCTCATGGCCCACACCTACCTCATGAACCAAGATCTACCTTACAGTGTTAGCACCCTCCTACTTCACTTATGCAAACCTCTACCTTATCAAACATCCACCCATACAAGCAAGCTTGTTTGATTGCACCCAAGGTCTCCCCATCCACAACAATCTTGATAATGATCAGGCCAGGGGGAGGCAGACAGGTGAGTACCTCACTGGCTCGAGGGGAAGGGTTTGCCACCCCCAGAATCCATCTTCACAACTGGGTGACCACCTCCCAGGCCCAAGAGGGAGTGTGGCAGGCCATCCCCCAAAACACTGTGACCAGAGGGAAGTGGGTCGGTGACTGCGTTCCAGGCCTAAGGGTAAATCCTCACCTAACTTCAAGGGCAGGGAGAAGAGCATCCCAGAGAGGTCCTCCGTGGGTTTGATGTCTCTGGCTTGCAGGGGTCTATTTGACACACTCCTAAGAGAGCACTTTCCTGAGGGCATCTGCTTTGGGAGGCTGTAACTCATCCCTCCCTAAATCCAATCCTCACCAAATTTGAAGGACAGGTAGAGGATAATCAGCTGGAGTCTTGCTGTGAGTTTGGAGACTCTAGCCCATGATGGGGGGGGGGGCTGTTGTACTGCACTACAAAACTTACAAACCTCACAAACAATCTGCTAAATGGGAAGATTCATGGAGATTCATGGTTCATGGCTCGTGAGATCCCATGGACCTCCCTTTCCCAGTTCATGTCCATCCCTAGTTGACATCACGCATAACGCTAGCATGAAATAAGCATTCATATACTATGTTAGATCAAAGTGGGCAGCCGTATTGGTGTGAAGCAATAGAACAAATTTAGAGTCCAGTGGCACCTTTAAGACCAGCAAAGTTTTATTCATTTATCTGTTTATTATTTATACTATGTTGCATTTGTGTGCCAAACAGTGTATAAAACTTCGGAAACAGTTAAGGTCATACAAATGAAAAAATATATACAATTTTGGATGCATGCTTCCAAATTAACAATTACCCATCAAACTGCAGACCAGAAACATCGTAAGAACATATACAGTAAATTCGGTCAAGAATATGAAACTGGATTTTTCTTCTTTGCTCTTCTAAGTAAGTTAAAAACATATTTCCCCTTGCTGCATTTTCCTCCTGCAGGTTTTGACAATGGACAATTTTTCACACTACTATGTAAAATACGATGGAATTGTCTTACAACTCTTGTTCTCAGCAATTTCAATGAGAGTACAGTGCAGATGCTAACTGTTGTTGTTGCTTTCAAAATGCAAACATGTTGATATGAATGTGATTTCAATTAATACTTACAGTTTTAATTCCAAAACAGAGAGCATAGATTAGAAAAGCCAAGTCCACATATGTTGGCACCCAGAAGAGCATCAACTACCCATTTTATGAAACTGAATGTCATTTTCTTGTTCACATGTTTTAAAACCAACAAGGAAAAATTTCCAAGACATCTCATGCATATTTTCCAGATTATATATATATGGGCTGATTCACAAGGACAGCAATTGAGGAACAGAATACATTTTATAATGCAGCATGTGAGCCACAACCAAATCATGTTAAAATGAATGGTTCTCTTTCAAATTTATTACCATAAAATTTGATTGCACTGAATTCAGTAACCATTACTTTTCGTCAGTCATATTTTAGCACTGCACATTGCAGAGAAGTGGTACTGCAGCAAAGACTGCTAATGACAATTCAGTCAACCCAATGCTACCTGCAAAGAATTTGACCCATGCTCACTAAAAGAGAAACAATTGGAAAGGTCATCAAGCTTTGCACATATACTCTTTATATTATTATCAAATAATAACATGCAATGTGACAGAAACAGTGATGCTGCAGGGCTACTAGCCTTAGAATGCATTTTCAAACACAGATGTTCTTATATGGTAGTTGAGGGTTATTGCTGTACAATGAAGATTTTCTTTCAGTCAAATGATCTCCAAACACGTTGTGAGGACAGTATTTTGCATTAAGTTAACATCACTTAGTTCTTCTTCCTCTCTTCCTCATGCAAAGAACTATGAAAAACTCCAAGCAAATTTGGAACCAGATACTACACCATTGAAGTGCTTGCCGTATTCTAGTCCAGCACATACTGTGGTTGCTCCAACTGCTTGTCTGGCCACTTCCAGGTATACCCATGTATGTTAGCCTGACAGAAGGGTAGTTCAGCAGCAGAACAATGAAACAAATCAGACCTTAAACCACAAATCGCCCCCCTTGTATTCTGCTTCAGTTTGCAATCACAAAAAAAATACTTTTAAGTGTGCTTAAGTATCTGGAGATGGGGATATATATGCACACACAAAGCTCTTCTATGCATATGTGGTTATAAATTGCTATAATGGAGGCTTGCTGACATGCTGGCAATCCATTAATTACAGTTCTAGTAGTGCTAGTACTGTATCTGTAATTAAATGTAATTACAATGTGTTCACATCACAGAAAACACTCAATTGTAGATCTGAATTAAATTAAAGCCTCCCAGTTCTCTAGATAAATATTTGGGTTGACAACTCTTTTTTTGCAAATTTAAATCCTAACAGGGCTCATTTCAGTTTTCTGACTTTACTGTGAACAAGAGACAATGTAAATGAAAATCTCTCTTTTTTTGCCTTTTTCGGGTTACATGATCGTTTCCTACAAATCAATTGTAAATTGAAACAAAATTTAAAAGCTGCTGTGATTTCTCTTTAGATTATTTTATGGTACAAATGTTTGAAGAAGGCATACCCTCCCAATAATTTCTGTCTCTGCTGATCCTGGCATTTTGTTCCAAAGCAACTAGTAAATATCAATGGATGACGGAGTCTGACCGTTCCTCCCAAAATGGAAGCCAGTTAGTTTTGTAGTCACAGAGGATTCTATTTTTCTTTTAGTTCAAGACTTTCATGAATATTTCAGGGGGGAATGGAAACATGTTTATAATTTCTTTAAGAACTTTAAAATAAAAGGTTCTTTTATTAACAAGTACTGAACAGTGCAATCCAAACAGTGTTACACCATTCTAAGGTTAATTGAAGTCAATGGGTTTAGGAGTGTGTAACTCTGCTTAGAACTGCCCTGTAAGAGTAGGAAATGGATAAAAAATGTCCCTTCTTGCTTCATGTTTCTTTTAGTCCCTGTATGTTGTTCTCATGAATACTTTCACTCTGCCCATTTTTGTAGCTTCTGTCAATGATTCTTTCTTCCTTTAACACATTTTAATCTAATTTATGTAAACAACATGCATTATTTATATTCAAAATGTTTGTCTAAGACTCATTTTTGATACAGAAATAACTTTGAAAAGTGTATACATTTAAGGGGAAAATTCAGAGTGAAGAAACAGAAAACACCATGGAAAAAAAGGGCTCATGGGCTTGCAAAATCAAATTGGCACGTTTTGAACGTAGCAAGCTTGTGAAATTCAATAGTTTCTGAAACAAAGGCTTCACTTCAGTTTCTGTACCCTGTAGTCATCTGCCTTTCCTCCTCTTCTTTCTACCTTCTTTAAACCATTCTTTCCCTGTCCCTACAAAAATGTGAATAAAACTTTCAAGTTCTGAACACCAGTTAAGAAAGCATATGCAAAGAGTTTTTTGGGTTTTTTAAAGTATTTTAAAGTTGGGGTTCTGCCTTCATGAAGGTTGTAGTTTTTAGTTCAGAATTTCATGATGTTAGCTATTAGATTAACCCGTTCTGATATAATTAACAGTGAATGCCTAGATGCATAGCTTTATCAGATCTGTGACTAGAGATGGGTATGAAGCACATTTCAGCCATAGCTTGGTCTGCAGCAATCAAGTTCCAGCCATCCCTCACTTTATCTGACTGCCTCCCAACTGGCTTCTACTGGCTTTGCTCTGAACTAGCTTCAATCTGACTTCTATTCCAGCTTTTAGAGCTGGGTGTATAAACAAGGAACTTGCTGATCTGGGATTCTCTAATACCTATTTGTCAGAGCTGGGTTAAACAAGGCTTGTGTAGTAGTAAAAGAAAGGCTTGAAGAGGACTGCTCATAGCTTATACCAAGTGTATCTGCTCACTTATTTATCTGGATTTTGTGCCTTCAGTTTCCTTTCCTTACAATAAAGCTTTATCCTGTCTTATGGTTCCTGCTTACGGTGAGTGGTTCTCCTTAGCCCGGTTTAATGCATTCCCTTTGGCTAACTGGTTGATTTAGGGGAATTTCACATGAGCAGAGGTTATGTCCCTGTGGAGTTCAGGTTGTTGAATCCATCACTCATCTTTTTTTTTTTTTTTCCTCCTGCAAGATGTATACAGAATGAAGAGCAATTATATTAGCTCCACTTATCCAACCCATTATTAGCTCCACCTATCCAACCCATTCAGTGGATTATCATCTGTTACAACATGACAACTAAACTATAGAAACAGTGGCAAAATTAATCTCACAGGCACTAAAACATCGCAATCAAGCCTTGAAACTATCTCAACTGAGTGGGTTCAGAGGACTGATCTAATTTTTATTGTGGGCTTGTTAATATTTGACTTGACTTTTTAAACGTATTAATTCCATCCTTTCTATAATGTAAACTTTTGAATTTGAAATGTTTGCATCTAATATCGTATTTGACTGAATATCTGTATTAGGCCTAGTCTGGCCCTGGGTAAGTCCAACAAACCATTGTGATTTATGGACTACTTTATTGAAAATATACTGAACTTAACAGTAATTTGCCTATTCCTGTAAACACCATAACCCTGCCATGGCTACAAAAGAAGGAGTGAACTGGCAGTAGAAGTAATAACCCATACAAAGCCATCAAGACATGATTGCATATCAGCATATCAGCTCCTCCCTTCATTAGATTTCCTAACTCCTAATGCAAAGAAGCCAACCTATTCTGTGTCAAAGGCAGCAACATACTCCTACTGGCAGAGAGAAAGAAGAGAAACACGGGATAGGGCCAACTTATTTCCCAGTGGCAGAATTCACATAGGAAGGAAATGCCTTGCTGAGCCAGCTGTGCCTTGCTACTTAAAAAGCTGTGTTTTGCTGTATTACCAGTGGTGTAATTGGACCAACAGAGAATCACTACATACATGAAACTACATGGAATCAAAGCCTTGGGTTATTTGAGAATTAATGCAAAGCTCAATCATACAAAAGGAATAGTTCAAAGTCTCTGACAAGCCAACAAGCTGGAACATGATGCTATTTACATCGCAAGCAGCATTGATTTTGTGTTTCGTATCATTAAAATACATTCTCTATAATGGTGCGTTCGTAGTGTAATCAGGAGAACACATTATGGAGATAAACAGTTTAAAGGCAAAAATTCACCGCTGTCCCTTGGCACTATTTCTTCGCATCTTTCCCTAACATTTAAATGGATGCAAAGCTAAAGGGTGTATGAAAAATAGAGATGATAGTTATTTTTGTCACAGCGGGAATCTAGATGTGCTCAGGCTAAATGGAAACTGTCAGGTTTTGCAGGTTCCGAACTTTAAGTATTTTTTACATTCCTGCCGTCAAGATATTTTGTTCCCTTCAGACATCAATGTATTCCACAGAGCTCTGTGTTTTGCTTGCCAATGCCCACTGCAGGGATTTGTAGTATGGGCAATTGGGATTCTCTGCATCATATCCTTGCTTCCTTAAAGGCTCTGAAAGGCAGGGGAACCAAATGAGACACCCCAGTGACTTAATTTTTTTGAAACAGTTGGAGAGATGAGAATGCTGTGCACACAGAGCTGGTAGGGTACATTTACTCCATCCTGAGTAAGTAATGAAATGAAGCCATGTCCTGTCAGCAGGTCGAGAAAGGCAAAGGCATGGTTAGTCATTTAAAAGCAAGAGGGGCAGAGAGATAATGAATTACTGCACCACCACTATCGTCTCTTCTGCACATGAACAAACAGCAGCTCCACAGTAATTGCCAACACTTAATAATATTTTCTTGCCATGATCTGAAGTATTCAAAGCCACAGTACTTTCCCGAGCCTTGGTAGACAGCACATGACCTACAGACCTCCAAGCTGCAGCACTTTATAGCTCCTGCAGAATTAAATGACATTTGACCCATGGACAGTGAAGAGTTACATCTAAAACCATCCCAGGAAAAGTGCAGCCTTCTTTAGGTGTGAAGTTCTGCATCTGCAGTCTCAGAACATCAATGCAAAATGCATAATCAGCACAGTATGTGTTACTGCTGACAGTGAGGACTATTTTCCTTGAACACTGGTTACACTTTGTCATCTCAGATCTGAGACAGACATGTGTAAGTGTCCCTATAAGTGTGTACCACAATAGCTCAAGGGATCTTTAAAAGCATGCGTATACGCCAGCTTGCTCTGACACACTCCTTACTCAAAAGTGTCAGAAAGAAAAACGCCTGTAATAAGCAACAGTGGACTTTATTGACTATTAAGAGGATAGGTCACAGAAGAAAAAATAAATATATCAATCAGTGGCAGTTCATAAACGCAATAATGAAAATCTCAGTTCTAGATTGATTATTTCCTTATTTTACAGTAGTGTCCCACCTTCCAGACTCAGCCCAGGAAGATGAATGTGCACGAGGTCCTGGCAGGGACAAAAAAAAGGAGCTGCTGAAGAGAAAGGAGGGAGGACAGTAGCACGAGGAGATGCCTGGGAATGAATCCAAGGAACTATACTTAGGATGTTGCAGAGGATGTGAACGAAGGGAAAGTTGCTGGGTTGTAGAAGTATCCAGAGAGTTGGAGAGATGTGAGGCACTGGAATGAGAAGGTATGAGAAGAAAGGGTAGCTTAGAGCAGGGTGGTGCTGTGGGGTTGAATTTGCAAAGATTTGATGGGGTCTTTGGGATTGCGTGCAATGGCAAAGAAAATGAGATAGAGTGTGAACTCAGGAAAATAGACAGAGAGCGTGAGAGATTTGATCATCTTTTGCCTGATCCCAGCCCTTGTTATGGTTGCCAACCATTAGACAACAACCAGTGAAAGAGGGAGGGGAGCGGGGGGATCCTAGAGCGTCATGCCGACATGGTGATGTCACTTCCAGGTTTATGCTGTAAATGACAGTGTGCCATTGGCATGATGTCATTGCCTCCATCCCTGCTTCCTTCACTGTGGCTAGGATTGCTGCCATACAATAGGTTCAGTTTCTCCTCCAGACTTACCTCCACCACTACTCCAGCACAAGGACAACAGATTCAAGAACAGTATGATTTAATATCTACCTGTCTCTCTGTTTCTCTTTCTTTTTTTTTTCCTGAGCACCATCTTTGTCACACTTCCTCCACACCCAGCTGTCGGTGCAATGACTCCCCCCTGTCCATGGCAGGGACAACAGGTAGAGGGTGGCAGGAGACCTGGTAAGCCCAGGGCTATTTTTGGGCAGGAACACACAGGAACGAAGTTCTGGCTGGCTTCCAAGTTGGCCACACCTATAGCCTCCCCCCTGGGTTCCCCAGGTGCCTCACAAGCTATGGGGTGCCTGTGGAAGCTGATTTAGAAACTGCCTTTCTTCCCTCGGGTTCCCCATGCGCCTCACAAGCTGCAGGGCACCTGGGGAAGCTGATCCTGGGAGGGAGCTGCGCTGTCGGGGGTGTGGCCTAATATGTTAATGAGTTTCTGCTGTTGGGTGTGGCATATTATGCTAATGAGGTCCTGCTGGGCTTCTTTTTCTACAAAAAGAGCCTTGGGTAAGCCTATATACCCTTCTTTGGCGGTGGAGTCCTGAGATAGTTCTTGGAGACTTTCCCCATCCTTATGATTAATTTAGAAAGGAGACAAGATTGTTCTGTTTGATGTGTTTAAACATTGTCTTTAAAAAATCCTTTAAGTCTTCCATAACATTTATCTTTTGTTGTCACAAATATTGATAATTTTTGTGGATGGAATCTGAAACAATCTCAGCTAACCAAGGTGTTTGCTTTCAAGATGAACCATCTTGCAAAAGGTGCCTCTCCTTTCTGTTTAACTGGCCATCCAAGCTGCTTGTTCCCCTGACCTCTTGGCTTCTGTCCTCCAGGTCTGAGGTGGGGATGCGCTTTCATAGTCTTGTCCCTAGGGTGTCATGAGGCCACTAGTCTACTATAGGGAGCCAGTGTGGTGTAGTGGTTATGAGTGGCAGACTCTAATCTAGAGAAACAGGTTTGATTTCCCAGTCCTCCACATGAAGGCACCTGGGTGACCTTGAGCCAGTCACAGTTCTCTCAAAACTCTCTCTGCCCCACCTACCTCCTCTTCCTCCTCTTCCTGGAAAAAAAAAGTTTACTTTTAAGGCTGGGTATGAATGTGTAGAAAGAAAGTACTGATTACTACTAAAGCTGCAAATACGTGTTAAGCACTGAAAAAGCCTGGAAATGACACGATCCCTGCCTTGAGCAGAAGTAATGTAAAGCTGACTTGAGACTATCTGTTTAGTTTGTGCTTTGTTCTCACTTCCAATTTTTGATGTTTTTAGTGCCACCTCAAAATGTCATTACTTTTCATCTGAGACCCAGAGAACAGAACTACCTATGCAAACATACAGAGGTAGGCATGTACACAGTAGGATATTTTAAAGGCTTAAAAAAAACTGTGCCTTCTTTGTCAAGGACACAACTTAGGGAAACTTCAATATCTTGAGATGAAGGGAACTCTGTTCTAAACTTATCTAGTCAAGGAATTCCCTCTCTATTTATTTAAAACATTCATATTTCACAGTCTGCAACAAACTTGGTCAAGATGACTTTAATACAATAGTAATATCTCTTACTATTTGAGTAAGTAGAAAGCATGAAGCTGTACTTCAAAATGGGGGAAAGACTCTATATGGATATAGGCTAAAAGATTCAAAAGGATGTGTATGGCCATGACAATCAGTTTCTGAGGGACAATACTGCCTCTGGCAATAGTCTTAGCACAGCTGCTACAGAACAGAGTATAAACAGGGAAAAGTTCAGAATAACTCAACAGCGGCATTGCATAGTAATGTAAAATAGAATGGTTTGCTGCCAAAGGAAAGAAGAAGCCTTCATTCACCTGTCAACAAAGTATTTTTTTAATAAGGGGGATTATTAGACAGATACGCGCTGGATAATGTACAATATGTGGAACAATTATGATAGCTATCTTTGTCAAGTAGTCATGTGTCTTAAAATCAATGCAGGGCAGATCTAACTTATATCCTCACATTTAGTTGTGCCACCCAGGAAAGTGAATATTCATGAATGACTGTAAACATCTGCACATGTCCCCTACAGCACTGACTGAATAAGCCCAAAGAGGGAGCAGCAGGAGCATACTTTCTTCCCATGCTCCACATGATCACCAGCTTGTGTGCACAGTGTCTATATGAAAGCAGTGGCCTTGGTATGCTCCCTCCCCATGATAGGCAGCATTTGGAAAGCAGGGTCCTCAGTGATGGGGAAGGACCATATGCATTGACCCTACCTCCAAATTTAGGTGTCACATTCACAAGTGAACAATTATGTGGAGATGATGGACAGAATTCACTCTCCTCCTCAGTACATTCACTTAACGAACAGAGGGTTTTTGTGTAGAGAGATATTCTATTACAATATAAACACCTGTCCCATATGCATAACATACCAGATTCTTTCAAACACAGACCACCTGTTTGGGATACTTGTTTTTTGAACTAAATGACAATGTGTACATTCAGCAACATCATTTTGAGACCATACAGACTGATTGAGAAACATGCACAGTTCCTTGTTTAAGATGTCATTTGTGTACATTCTCTATAACAGGCAGAGTCCTACCTTAGGCTAAAGGAAGTTCATCCAGTCTAGGGAGCCTTCCTCCAACAAGTAGAAGAAGAGTTGTTTTTTATACTTTTCTCTACCTGAAGGAATCCCAAAGCGGCCTACAATTGTACTGGATGGACACTCCAGTCAAATAGTCACCCTTATAAAGTCCCTCCAACCTCCCTATGGATTTTCAGTGCCCCATCTCATAACTAAGGGTTTAGCAGAAACCCCATCTCATTTTCAGTGCCCCATCTCATAACTAAGGGTTTTTGTAGAAAAAGCAGGAACCCATTAGTTTAATAGGCCACATCCAACAACAGAAACTCATTAGCATATTAGGCCACATCCCTGACAGCACAGAAAGAGAGAGAGAGAAGGAAAAGAGGAGGAAAAGAAGGAAAGAGAGAAGAAAAGGAGGAAAAGAAGGAAAGAGAGAAGAAAAGGAGGGAAAGAAAGAAAGAAAGAAAGAAAGAAAGAAAGAGAGAGAGAGAGAGAGAGAGAGAGAGAGAGAGAGAGAGAGAGAGAAAGAAAGAAAGAAAGAAAGAAAGAAAGAAAGAAAGAAAGAAAGAAAGAAAGAAAGAAAGAAAGAAAGAAAGAAAGAAAGAAAGAAAGAAAGAAAGAAAGAAAGAAAGAAAGAAAGAAAGAAAGAAAGAAAGAAAGAAGGCGGGCAAAGAGATGGGGGGAGGGGGAGGGAGGGAGGCTCTCCCACCACCACCTCGATCAAGGAAGGTCACTGGCCAATAACACACACACACACACATACATGCAGGTGGTCTATTTCTCCCATACACGGGAGACAAAACAACAACCCACTGATCCATCCAATAATTCCACTCCCTGCCAGTGCAACTCTTCACCTCTCTCTCTACAGCCCTCATCACAACAATACAGTGACAGGCACCCCCCCCCCCACACCCAGGATCCTATACAGGTGTCGTGTTTCATGTGCAATGGTGCTAGACACAGCCGGGAAACAGACTGTCAATATGTGACCACCAGCCACACCACCATCTCTGCCGTTCTCCCCCCACCCCCTTCCCTATTGTTATTTTCTTGCCAGCTCCCACCAGAGATCGCTGATCAGAGACAAAAATGGGGGGGGGGAAGAGAAGCTCGTGACTCAGCCGAGGTGTCCTTGCTCTCTTTTGGCCTTGTTGGGTGCCAGGGCTCTATAGCGTTCACCAGCAGCAGTGAGAGACTGGAGGGGCAGCAGTAGAGAGAGAAGACCCCCACCACACACACCTAAGGAAGGTTATTTCAGAAGGGGGGAAGAGACCGAGACAAAAGGTGGCGTTTGGCAGATCAATGTGGGGGCAATTTGGCCAGTCGATTCTCAGCAGGCAGAAGGAGGTGGGGAAAATCGTCCTCCCTCCAGAGCAGCATCTCTGGAGTTGTCTGGCTTGGGAGCACATGCAAATCTGGAGCCACTCCACTGCTGCTTCTGGAGTGCAGCGAGCATGGCCTGGAGACTAAAGCGCAGGTGAAGGGGAGGGAATGTCGCTCCTGGCTGCCCAAGTTGGGCTCTTTTGCCACTCTGAGGTGCTCAAACTGGGCGGGAAATGGGGGAGGGGGAGCTGGTCAGGCTGGGACTAGGGGCGAGCTGGCCAGGAAGCCACCTGGGACTGCCGCAGTGGCTTTTCTGTGCCCATCCCCCCACCCAGAGCACCTCCAACTAGGCACAGAAGCGCAGGGAACCCTTTATGTGGAAGGGTGGGGCTCCCACCATTGCAGTTCCCTGCTCCAAACCAGGAAGGAGGGAGAGAGAGACATGTGTGTAAACATGCTGAGGGCAAAAGGCCACCCTCGTGGTGGGAGGGAGGAGGACGCTTTTGGCTGGGGACCACGAGCCGCAGGGGGAACTCTCCCTGGAACCCGATCAAGCCCCCACTGCCCCCCCTCTCTACACCACCTCCCCTCCCCTCCCTGGGGGTGGGGCTCACCCAAATGGCAGGGCCAAAACAGGACACGGTGCTGAGCCACAGTATTCTTGGGCATGTGCATTTCATCCTCTGGCCCTGCAGGCTGCAGGCTCCTCCTCAGTGCCCAGTTGGAGCTCAGTGCCACCACTGCTGTTGTTGTCCTTGTCCAAGGCCTGCTTGAGGTTGGAGGTGGGCAGCGATGATGAGCTCTCTGTGAGTGGCCACCAGAGGGAAGTTAGATGGGATGGGCACAGGAGAGCAAGGAGGTACACTGGCTGTGCAGGGAAATGCCATGCTACGCTCAGCCCCTGAGAGTGACGGCTGCTGCTGCAGGTACCGACTGAGCACACACAGGGCGAGTTGAGCAGGACTTTTGGTGAGGGAGGGATGGGGCAGCAGGCCAGCCTTGTGTCTACCTTAAGGTGACGCTCTTCCCTATCCATCTACCCCCTGGCAGACCTGGTCCGGAGAGGGGTTTTGCTGCATGGATCTCATGTGCTTTGGCTTTTTTCAGGAAAGTGCAAGGGAAGCTGACTTTTTTTTACTTTTCCAGGGGGGAGGGGAGAAGTCGGCTGGGCTTGGAAGTCAGCCAGAACATCATTCCAGTACGTTTTGGCCCAAAAATAGTCCTGTTCAGTACCTTTCCTAATCCCCTGACCACTCAGTCAAACATCTTTCCATCCTCAAGCTGCTTACCAATAGCAACCCATACTTTCCCTACTAGACTAGTTAAGATCTCATCACCCCAAAGGTCCAGGTCTAACTGTAAGAACATCTGCCCTACCAAACAATTCACCAGGTGAAAAAATATGTTTTTTAAAAACATCTGCCCTGTTTTTTTTTTCTTATTGGCTCAAGGTGGCTTACAAAGACAGATTATTTTTTAAGCCAATCTGAAGAAAGTTCCAAAAATCCCTGCTCCACAATGCAAACAGCTAATCCCACATAGTTCTTTCCAAACCTCGTGGTTGGAAAGACACATGGGCCTAAATAACTGCTCTTAAACTTCCTCAGGAGGGCCACAAAATGCTCATCCCTATCTCCCAAAGAAACTCCTGCTCTATTCTTCAGGGGGACAGGAAAAATAATACTCCCTGCTCCAGCAGGATGGAGAATGGATTTAATTTCAAACAAATGGATTACCATATACAAATGAATTATTAATGTGCCCAGGATTTACCATATCAAAAGTTCTCACTTTACAAAAGCCCAGCTGTATGAACAAGGCTTTATTTCACAGCAAGCTGCACAAAAATGCTTTGTTCTTATGTGACTAGTTTCATCAGAAGCCTTCCAAATTTCACAACAAACATATTGCAAAACCCTTCCCTCTAAAATTCATCAGTTGCTTATGAGGTAGCAACAATGTTGGAGTTCTAGATGCTATTCAGTACATAATATTTTGGCACAGAAATAAATTCAGAAAAGTTCTAATTTGAGTCCTGAAATTGGCTGATTTGGAATGGTAACCGTATGGGTATTATATAGGAAACTACATTACAGGCTGCAAGCACATAAATATATTTCAGACCCTCCCAAGTTTCGTCCCTGACAACATTTGAATTTTTATCATTTAAACACAGAAATCTCCAGAGCAGAAGATTTTTACAGCCATCGTTTCAGAAGGCAGAAATGCAAGACTGCAAATTGATTTACGTGATGGATGGGATCTGCATGGAAAAGACCAGCAAAGGGAGAAAATGAGTTTTCAAGTGACTGATTTGTGTGTTGACTTTTGCCAGGTTATTCATTTTAAAACATTAATTCTGATGTCATATGTCATGATGTCACAGGATGTGCTCTGTGCTTCATCCAACAGTGCTTACACCTGCAAGTTTCTATTCCAGAAATGATTTCATTATATATCTATCTCTGTCCACCCATTCCCATACATAGCACCACCCTTCATCGTACTGACCCTTTTGAAGGGAGGGTGGCTGTTCTTTTCCTCTGCAGCATTACTCAGGTCACTGACTTGCTTTAGGCTCCTAGGCCTACTGTCTCCTTGAGTATCTTTCTGTACTTTACTGCTTACTCACATGGTAACAAACATGAAGTCACCAAAGCAAACCAGTCTTCTGTTAATTTTCAGTTTTTACTTTTCCTGTTGTTGAAAAACACCTTTTGACTACCCTCCGATTTTTATTTGTTTGTCCAAATCCTGGACACTAATCACATCTCAGTTAGGAGTGTGTGTGGGGGGGGAGATCACCCAAAGGGTGGCTTTTAACTGGAACTGTGCAGTGCTTGAGCTAGCCTACAGAGAGCGGCTTAAGGAAATAATTGGGCCTTGGAAGCAAAGCTGCTGTGCAATTTTTCTGCTGGTTTGACAGAGCTTAAGGAAGCATCTTGTCTTCCAGAGTTAAAGCTCAACGAGAGTCTCTTTATGTATTTTCTATAAACTCTTTGCCCTCAATCAATGTTACTGAATGAAGAGATAGGTTTATACCGCTACATGCACATGGACTGCAGGTAGGGCTTATAAAGTGTGTATAACTGGACAGTAGCTAAGTTTCAGTTCATTGGAATCAGGGAGCTTCCACAAACTAAGTCAAGTAAATTGGCACAAAGAGGACCCTGTTTTTTATTGCCCAGGGCTGCCAGGATTGTAGGGCAGAGACAGGATTCAATAGTTTGGAAACAAAGTTGCAGTCGTATAATGCCACCTCCTCACACATTTCCCCCCTGCTCCCCATTGAGTTCCAGTGGGGCATAGGGAGCCTCATTGGGGGTTCCCCCAGTGGCTGTAAGCAAGTAGCAAACCTATTGTGACTTTTAGTCTCATTTAAGGGTTGTGAAGCTCACTCAAGTCTCAAAAATTGACCTTATGTGTTCTTTGTAAGCTAACTCAAGTGCCTAGGAGATTTCCTTTTGTTTTTGTATGTTGGCATTGTGAATAGTTTCAGTTCATCCATATTTATTGCTGTGCTGATACGTTTGTTTCTTTGATCCAATGTATGCATGATTTTATACATAGTTTATAGGTACATGCATGCAATGTGTACACAGTTTATACATTTTGTGTGTGCCATTTATGTATAATGCTGGTTCATAGATACACTATACTGGGAATGTGTGCATTTTACAATGGGAAATGACACATGGAAGCAGAAAATGATTTGTACAAGTGAGGAGCAAAATCAAAGCAGGGATTTTTGAGTTAAACTAGCAGGGTTGAGAAATTCAGTAGCCCCCTCTCTAGTATGTAGACAATGAAGTGAACAAGCACTTTTGATTTTCATGTAACTTGCATTGCTTTCAGCTGAAGGCTCTCCCTTATCAAGCAGATAACTTTCTGACATGAAAATATAAACTCTGAAAAATTCTGCCAAGTTCTCTGAGTAGTATTCATTTGAGAGTTCTTAATGCCCTTGAATGTTTTCCCATATTTATTTAAAATATGCAGCAATAATCAGTCTCATTTCCAGAAACCTATACATTTTTCAATGCGGAGCCATTTTTCCCCTTTTTCAAGACTAGAGGGAGGGAGGAAGATGATGCTAAAGGCCATTCAGACTAACATCTCTTTAAGGTACATTGGTAAAAAATATTGGTCACAACAAGTAGATAGGACTGTATCATGCCTGTAAACTTCTATGGGCATTTAGCTGACAGAATGCTGGACAAGATTACCTTGGTCCAGTTCACCATTTTTTTCTGATTTTACTTACTCATGGGATTAGAATGGGGAAATAAAATAAAATGTGATGTGAATCTACACAATAATTCTGTTTCCAGGTCATTTCAGAACAGCCGTCCATCAGCAATGTAAGATGACCTAGTTTGGATAGTCCCTAAGACTATCATTAGAGAGCTTCAAGAGGATTCTAAGAAAAAGACTCCCCCACCCACTGATTCTGAATTGATCTCAGGGGGACTTGCCATGTCACTATTTCCTTATGATTGCTCAGGATGCTGGAACTGAGTGAGGAGAGATTGATCCTTGAATCTGCGAATGAGTCGCAGAAATCTGTGCCTGAGTATTTCATGGTATCCAAGTCTTGTGCTCTATCACTTTCCTCAGATGGTATCTTACGGACTTCAGAAAAGTATCTAAAATTCAGCAAACAGTACATCACTACTTGCTTCAGAGCTGTACATCTTTTTCAATGCAGCCAAATGCTCCAGTACAGCCAAATACTCCTGAGATCCAGTGTTAAGACTGGTGTGGACTCTAATCTAGAGAACCAGGCTTGATTCCACACTCCTCCATGTGAAATGTGCTGGGTGACCTTGGGCCAGTCACAGTTTTTCTCAGAATTCTCTCAGCCCCACCTACCCCACAAGGTGCCTGTTATGGGGAGAGGAAGGGAAGGAGATTGTAAATTGCTTTGAGACTCCGTAAGGTAGAACATAAGAACATAAGAGAAGCCAAGGTTGGATCAGGCCAATGGCCCATCCAGTCTAACATTCTGCCACACAGTGGCAGGGTATAAAACCAACCCTTCTTATTCCATAGTTGTCACAAATTTTCCTATACTGTAGGATCCTTTCTAGTCTCCAAAGCTTGCATAATGCAATCATATCCTCTGCTTCAAGAGATGCTTCATCAAAGTACCATGGACCATTTCCAGTTGATGGGGGAAAGTCTCATCTCCAATCCAGTTCCTGAACAAAAAAAAGCCCAATATCCAATCCACTCAGGATGGGCCATCAAAAGGATAATTTTACTTCGCTTCAAACCCTTCCCCCATTCTTTGTCAATATGTTATAAACACCATCAGTCTTCACATCTTGGAATGTCATTTCCTAACCTTCCCACTGAATTTTGATGACAGTTACTTTCAGATTGTTGGCAGAGTTTTAACTATACAAAAAGGAGCAGAGCTCAAGCCTCTGAAAGAATAAACAGTTTTATTTAGAAGGAAAAAAACAACTGTGCAAAGTGGAAAGTAGAGAGAAGGTTCTAATCATCTAACTGTGTAACAAACAACCAGGGAGGAAGAAGACTCAAAAGAGGAGGAAGTCTCCAATGAACCAATCAGGAGGCAGGAGGAGATTATTTGAAAAAAAAATCAGGAAATCCTTAATCTGACTATGCTAGCTCCTTAACCACTCTGATGCCACCATTGGGTATTCTTCTTATCCTTGTTTCATGCACACAGTAGATCTTGTATATTCTAACACAGGTATCCCAATGAAATTCAGACATTCATTGTCAATAATCTGCCACAGGAGGTGTGGACCCTGCATATTTGCCCTCTTCTCCTTATGAAGCCCAGGAAATATGCGGTTATGAAAATATCACCATTAAGCAGCTCTTCCTTCTGGAGCAATAAGACTGATTTAACCAATGGAATGACAGCATCTTTCCCCTTGTGGCTATACACACCTTTGATTACAGCTGTTAGGCCATGCTCTGGTGTGAAAAATACAAGTGCAATGGGCGCTTGGCACATTGTAATTTTACTATTATGTTTGAGCAGATAACCTCTAAACTTGGCATAATATAATTAACTATGGCATGTGTTACCATGCAAACCCTTTGTATATAATTTATTCAGCAATCCCAAGAGTAACTGCTGAGTGAGGTACAGTAGAAACTACCGGCATAGTACCCTGTACAGAGAGACTAAGCTCCTGGGCTGATGTATATGTCCTGGAATTGATTTTGAGTTCTTGATGTGTCTTAGCTTTTCTTCTTAATGGGTAAATTGGATACTACCTTCCTTTGCAGTATGGGCCTGCAAAAAACCCCAGTGAGTTAAGTAATTTATGCACCATACTGCAGGCCACTATCCTTCTGTGTCTTTGTCTTCCCTCTGCTGTTGGCTGGGCTGGATGAGTTTGTCCCCTTGTAATGGATAATATAAAATCAGTTCCCCCATTTACTCATGCTATATGAACATGTTTCTTGTATTCAGGCTGGTTGCTCTATTCCCCAAAACTCCAAATAGGAAAAAAGAACAACAGCAATTAATAGCCAGCTTAAAGGGACAGAAACATGAGATGCATTAGTACTTCATTGTTAAGAGTGCCTTGCATGTGTAGGAGAACAAGGAAGAAAAAAAGTAATATTTGCCATGGGGGTGGGAAGTCATCCAAGTTTCAGTACACTAAATGCATTGACTTTGCCTTGAGGTTTATTTATTACCATATAAACTACTTTGGCATTTATAGTCCCATGGGAGGATATTTAACCCCAATACAAGTAAACACTGAGCAAACACATCATTTCTGCCTGCAACTGCTATGGTGTCCTATTTATCATTTGAACACATATTCACTAATGGCAGTTTGGGGATTTCAGCAGTGTGTATGTGAGGGGGGAAAGGAGGTTAACCATAGTAAGTCATAAGAGGTAATAGTTCTGATGTCATTCTCATGCCCTGTGTGGAGGAAAAGATATATCAAAGTAACTACTGAGATCTTGCTTTTTGCATATACTGCTAAGATCAGGGTCTAACTAGACATGCACACTGAGAGACAGAATCATAGAATCATAGAGTTGGAAGGGACCTCCAGGGTCATCTAGTCCAACCCCCTCCACAGTGCAGGAAATTCACAAATACCTCCCCCTCCACACCTGCTATGATTGCTGTTCCATGCCCAGAAGATGACAAAAAACCTCCAAGATCTCTTTCCAAACTGGTCTGAAGAAAATTTGCTTCCTGACCCCAAGGTGGCAATCAGCATTTCCCTGGGCATGTAAGAAAGGGCCACAAGAACTAAGCTCTGAGGCAACCCTTCCTGTCCTCCCTCTCATGATCTGCCTAAGTTCACAGAATCTGCATTGCTGTTGGATGGTCCTCTAGCCTCTGTTTGAAAACCTCCAAAGAAAGAGAGCACACTACCTCCCAAAGAAGCCTGTTCCACTGAGGAAGCCCTCCAACTGTCAGGACGTTCTTCCTAAAGTTTAGCCGAAAACTCGTCTGATTTAATTTCAATCTGTTGATTCTGGTCCGACCTTCTGGGGCAACAGAAAACATACCATCCTGTATATGACAACCCTTCAAGTACTTGAAGATGGCTATCATATTATCTCTCAGTCATCTCCTCTCCAGGCTAAACATGCCCAACCTTTCCTCATAGGATTTGGTCTCCAGACCCCTCACCATCTTTGTCGCCCTCCTCTGGACATGTTCCAGCTTGTCTATATCCTTCTTAAATTGTGGTGCCCAAAACTGAACACAATATTCTAGGTGATGTCTAACCAGAGCAGAGTAAAGTGGTAACATTACTTCATGTGATCTGGACATTATACTGCTGTTGATACAGCCCAAAATCATATTTGCCTGTTTAGCAACTGCATCACACTGAAATAGAAATAGTTCTCTTGATTTTGGTTGGGTCTTTGTGGGAGGAGGGGGGTTAATTCTTCTTCTCCTGCAAGATAAAGGTAAAGGTAAAGGTTCCCTTGCTCGAAAGCCAGTCGAATCCGACTCTAGGGTTGCGGTGCTCATCTCCGTTTCAAAGCCGAAGAGCCAGCGCTGTCCAAAGACGTTTCCGTGGTCATGTGGCCGGCATGACTAAACACCAAGGTGCACAGAACGCTGTTACCTTCCCACCGAAGTGGTACCTATTTATCTACTTGCAATTTCTTGCTTTCGAACTGCTAGGTTGGCAGGAGCTGGAACTAGAGACAGGAGCTCACCCCGTCATGCGGCACCCGGGTCTTGAACTGCTGAACTACTGACCTTCCACAGCCTGCAGTTCAGCGTCTTAACCACTTGAGCCACCGCAGCTCCCGCTCCTGCAAGATACTTTCCCATTTAAACCATCCCCTCCACCATGAAATTATGATAATCAATGAGCATCCATTCTCTGCGCATCCTGCCCCCCCCCACACAAGGTTCATAGCAGCACTATGAGGAAGCTGTGGTTGGTGAACAAATGAAGCTGCCTTATGCTGAATTAGGGCATGAGTCTATCAAGGCTAACATTAAATATGTACATATATCAGTATAGATCAGCATTGTCTGTTCTGTTTAACAGTGGCTGTCCAAAGTTCTGTCTAGTTAGGCTTTTAGCTTTCCAGGGGCAGAAATTTCACCATAAATGGCAATTCATCTAGCTGGTAACCTGAATGGAGGAAGCCGAAAAGTGAGCATGAAATCATAGAACTACAAGACTCAGAGAGCTTCTGGCATATGCAACCATGATGGCTGCAATGGGTCCACCTTACAGTTTTACCTCATTAAGTCATATCAGTTTGATCATGATTAGGCAAATGTGCAGCCTAGGATGCACATATCTGATGATCCAGCTCCTCCCATATGTCTCTGTGTGTCAAATATTGTCCTCAAGTTGCAGCAGGTGGAGATTTGTTGGCTAGCATGGTAAAAGAGGAAAACCTGTGCTTGGAGCTCTAAAATGGTGCCAAGTCTTTGTGTTGGTAAACTAGTAGTGCTAGTTTAGCCCTCATACTTTGTGGAATGGGTTCCCTGAATAAAGTTCCCTGAATAATATATATAGGAGCTACTTCAAGACTATGTTATTTGCCAGGGCTTTTAATGACATAAAGTGCAGGCTTTTTTTTTTAATGTGGTTGGGAGAGGGATTATGTAGACTTTTGTTCTGTAGTTTTAAATTGTATTTTTTTAAATTGAAACTTATAAACTGTGGGTATAAGCTGCCATGAAGCAAGGCAGGATATAAAGATTTTCATTAATAAATACCATAAATAAACTATTTTTATTGTTAGGGACTACTCTGTGGTCCAGACAGTAATCAGATTGTGAGGTTGTATGGTACAGTTGGTGTTATCATTAGGGGTGTACACTGGGAAATTATCATTTTAATTGTATTAATTTAATTTTAAGAAAGGCAAGGTATATCAGTTTTAGGAATTCTTGGAAGTGTTGTTGTCATATCATGAAGACTTGTCAAGTTCCATTTCTGTTTTCCTGAAGATCAGATTGGATGTCTGTCAAAAATCTACATACTGATTTCCGAAGTCTTCTAACTGGCTCTGTCAGTACAAGGCAGGGGGAGGGGGACAGGACCTTTCCAGGCCTATTTCTGCCATTGAGGGAGGGAGACTTGGGACCAGGCCTGACAAGGGTTGCCAGTGCCAGGCTGGGGAATTGCTAGAGGTTTTGTGGTAGACTCTAAGGAGGGCTAGGTTTGGGGAAGGGAGAGGCCTTAGCTGGGTATAATGCCACAGAGTCCACCCTCCAAAGCAACCATTTTTTCCAAGGAGTCAGATATCTGCTGTCTAGAGTTCAGTTGTAATTCTGGGGGTCTTCAGGTCCCACTTGGAGGTTGGAACCTGAGATCTGGCAGCAGTCTAGGGTCGCCAGGTCCCCCTGGCCACCAGCAGGGGATGGGGGGGGGTAAGGTTGCCAGATCCAGGCTGGGGAACTCCTGGAGATGTGGGGGTGGACCCTGAGGAGGACAGGGATGTCAGTGAGGTACATAGAGTCCACCCTCCAAAGCATCCATTTTCTCCATGTGAAATTATTTCTGTAACCTGGAGATGAGCAGTAATTCCAGAGGCTCTCCAAGTTCCACCTGGAGGCTGGCATCCCTAGGTAGCACCCTCTGAATGACTTGATAACCCCTGATTTGCATGTCTCAACTAGGCCTGACTGCTTGCTACTCTTCAGCTGCAGCTACCCTATGAAAGTCAGTGTGGTGCAGCAGTTAGAGTCCAAAGTACTGTCCGCAAGACCCAGGTTCAGATCCCCATCTTGTGGTGGAAGCTGACTGGGCAATTTTGGATCAGTCACACACTTTCAGCCTAACCAACCTCCCAGGGTTGTTGTCCAGATAAAAAGGAGAAGAGAATAATGTAAACTATTTTGATCTGCACTATGGAGAAAGACTGTAAATTTCCTAGGTAGAGGCTGGAGATAGAAAGCTGGAGGGGCAGATATAGGTTCTTGGCTGTTGGGTAGGAAGGAAATAGGGCTGCTAACTCCAGGTTGGGAAATTCCTGGACATTAGAGGGGTGGAGCCTAGGGAGGGTGGGATTTGAGGAGGGGAGGAACTTCAGACCAGTATAATGCTATAGACCTCACCCTCCAAACCAGCCATTTCCTCCACAAGTACTACCATTGCCAGCCTCCAAGTGAGGGCTGGAGATCACCCAGAATTACAACTGTTGTTCAGGTGACAGAGATCAGTTACCCTGGATAAAATGGCTGCTTTGGAGGGTGGAATCTATGGCATTATACCCTGCTGAGGCTGCTTGCCTCCCCAAGCCTCACTGTCCCAAGGCTTCACCCCCAAATACCCAGGAATTTCCCAATGTGGAGCTGGCAGTCCTAAAGTGAATTAATCTCTGCAGCTGGGAGATCCATTGTGATTCTCAGAGAGCTGTCATTGCTGCTGTGGGGGGGAGGGAAAGCAGGTAGGTGACTGGGAGCACTGCCAACACTGCTGCTGCTGCTATTGTGCAGGGTAGGGTGGGGTGGGGGAGGAAGCAGGCAGGAGGCTGGGAGAGTGATGGGGCAGAAAGAGAGAGTGATTGGGTGGGGTGCAGAAAGAGAAAGAGTGATGAGGTGGGGAGGCAAAAAAAAAAACAAAGAGAATGATGAAGGGGCAGAAAGAGAAGAAGTAACATGCATGGAGGAGACAGAGAGAATAAGAAAAGGTGGTGCAGAAAGGAGAAAGAGTGTGAAAGAGGTAGGGGGAGAGGGGAGGAAGCAAAGGTGTGAGGATTAAGATAACACAGGTCTCCACGTGTCAGTAATAAAACATAACATTTCCCTGTGAAGCCATTTTTTAAAAAAAAAAATCTGTGTAACATGCTCTACTCTCCAGTCTTCTGAGACCTAGTTGTTTTTCATTTTTCTAACAACAGATCTAGAACTTCATCTCTCATCACTTCAATTTGACTCAGTTCTTCAGACTCCTTCCTGAAAATAGTGCCTGTGGCATGGATATGAGCTTCTCTGGCTGTTTTTCTCCTCTGGATATATTTTTAAAATCATTATTGTTTGTTTCGATGCTTTTAGCAATCTGCTCCTTATAAATCCCTTTTGCATGCCTAGTTATTGACTTACATTTCTTTGGCCAGAGCCTGTGGTCCCTCCTGTTCAATTCATTGGGGCAGACCTTCCACTTTCTAAAAGAAGCTCCCCCCAACCCTTATAGCTTTCTTGACTTGCATTGTTAACCATGCAGGCAATCTTTTAGACTTGGCAGTGCCTTTCCTAACCTGTGGAATAGATTCTATCTGAGCTTCAATTTGTATAGGTTTAAATAGCTTCCAAGCATCCTCTAGGGATTTCACACTCTTGTGTTTCCCTTCGACCTTCCTTTTAATTATACCCCTGAAGTTTCTAAAATTCCCTTTTTTTGAAATCCAATATTACAGTTTTGAACTTTAGAGGTAATTTTCCATTGACATGAATGTTGAACTTAATAGCATTGTAGTCACTGCTCCAGGAGCTGCGGTGGCTCAAGTGGTTAAGACGCTGAACTGCAGGCTGTGGAAGGTCAGTAGTTCAGCAGTTCAAGACCCGGGTGCCGCAAGACGGAGTGAGCTCCCATCTCTAGTTCCAGCTCCTGCCAACCTAGCAGTTCAAAAGCAAGAAATTGCAAGTAGATAAATAGGTACCACTTCAGTGGGAAGGTAACAGCGTTCCGTGCACCTTGGTGTTTAGTCATGCCGGCCACATGACCACGGAAACATCTTCGGACAGCGCTGGCTCTTCGGCTTTGAAACGGAGATGAGCACCGCAACCCTAGAGTCAGATTCGACTGGCTTTCGAGCAAGGGAACCTTTACCTTTACCTTACTAGTCACTGCTCCCAGTTGGTACAAAAAACTCTACAGCTCTCACCAGGTCTTGAGTCTTGTTCAGAATCAAGCCCAAGATTGTTCCCCCTCTGGTTGGCTCTGTGGCCAACTCTTCCAGTTCACAGTCATTTATGATGTCTAGGAATACGATCTCTACAGCATTGCTCAGAAAAGGCATACCCAATCAATGTGAGGGTAGTAGAAGTCTCCCAGTATCACAACTTAAACTGGTTTAGTCATTTCCCTTACTTCTTTCTTGATCTCAAGATCAGTCTCAAGGGTTTAATCAGGTGGGCAATAGTACACCCCTACTTTTAAATAATCCTTAGGCCCCAGTATTAAATCTATATTTATTGGGAGTTCATTACCCTAATGTTTTATAATTTGTTTAATTATATGTCTTCTTTGATGTAAAATGCAACACCTCCCCCAACCCATCTCCCCCTGTCCTACCTATAGATTTAATACCCAGGAGTGACTATATGCCATTGATCTTACCCACTCCATCACATTTCTAATATACCCACTACATATAAATTGCCAGTAAGTATCAAGCACTCTTCCTCCCTCATTTTGGCTCAGAGACTTCTATCATTGGCATATAGAAATATATCATGTGTTCCCTCTCCAGGAACCATCACCTCCCATGAGCCCTTAGTTGCCATAAATGGTCCTCCTTCACCATCCTATCCTCACTCCCAAGTTCAGTTATGCTTCTATCCATATTACCCTGAGTGTTTATACAATCATCACTTTATACTGACTTGTTCCCTGAACTGGCTCCCCAGTTCCTGTTGGATTTCCCTTTGGGATTAGTTTAAAAGCTGTTCTGCCACCTTTTTGATATAAAATGCCACCTTTTTGATATTAGGTGTTCCCTCTTGGTTCAAGAGAAACTCACTGTTCTGATGCAGACTACAACTGGAACAGGCTCTTGGTATCAAGTTACAGCATAGGAATGGGCACTAATAGGAAAAATACAGTTTGTATTGGTTCATGGCCAAACCAAGAACTGAACCATAAACTAAACTGAGAGATTCATTTGGGAACTAAACAGGTATGTGGTTTGTGGCCCTGCAAGTCCAGTTAAATGGGACTGCAGTCCCTTTAAATAGGATTTGCAGAATGCCCCCAAAACAGCTGAGTGATGGTGAGCAAGTACTCCCCTTCCCACTCAGCTGTTTTGGGGCTTTTTTGTGCAGTTGCCAATCAGCTGTTTCAGGCTGTCTTGTGCAGACCCTTTACACTTTAAAGGGACTTCACAACCCAGATAAAAAAACAACTAAGCGGCAGGGAGCAGGCCCTCCCTGCCACTCATCTGTTTTTGGGCTGTCTTGTGCAGTCCCTTTAAACTTTAAATGGACTGTACAAGACAGCCTGAAACAGCTGAGCAGCAGGGAGAAGCTCCTCTCTGCCACTCAGCTGTTTTGCAGCTTTCATGGAGAGCAGAGCAGGGGTTTAGAGGGACTCTGCTTTCTTCTGTATCCATGAACTACCCCAAACTGCTTTAAAAGTTCATGAAAGTTCGTGATGGTAGACTCATTATGAACTTCGGTTTGTGAACTATGACAAATTTTGTTTCATGTTTTGTTTCATGTCCATCCCTATTACAGAGTTTTCCCGCATTCAGATATAGACAAGGACAGAGGCGGTTTCAGAAACTCAGCCTCATGAACAGGCCAGAGATCAGATTTACGAAGGAATCAGTTAAGGCAGTGCTGGCAAGTTCGACATCTATCAAACATGTTGTGTCCACACCCACCAGTTTTTCTCAGGAGACTTTACAGCCAACAGCTGAGACTTCATAGTTGCAGCCAGCTTCTCAGTAACAATTCTGCAAAGATTCATCTTCACTATCAACAGGCAGCCAGCGCTGAGCAGTGAGGCATGCATTCCAATGCCAAGCCTGTAAGTCTGTTTTCAGCTTTCTTCTGCAGTGTTCCTAGGATGCTGGTGACCCTGGGGAAGTGAGGGTGGGTGTCTGACCTTCTATGGCTGGATCAGAACTGGAGGGTGGAAATGATTCTGTACCCATTCTTGGCTGCAAATCAGGGAATGCCTGCACTTCATTTTCCTGGCTGATCCATGACACCCACCTCTTTTGTACAGGTTGAGCCTGTTCTAGAAAAGCTCCTAGTGCCCAACAAATCTAAACCTGTCCTCACCCTGACCTGTATAGCCCATGCAAGCACAATCCTGTCAGATCTTGGAAGCTAAGCAGGTTGACTCTGGCAAGTACTTGGATGGGAGACCTCCTTGAAATACAAAAGCCGGGAGATGGGGGCAGGCTTTATTCAGCAACCTCTCTGAATATCCTCCATGCCCCTGGTTGGGATCAGTCACCAGAGGTCACCATGACTTCCAGGTTCACTCACATGTGTACACACACATGCACACACACTCACACAGAGAATACAAAAATATTCTAAACCTGTCCTCTTGGCATCACTTTCTCATCCAAACACTGAAACCCCTGATATGTGCCTGCCTAGCTAGCCCAGGGTGTGGAACCTTTAGCACTTCCAAGAATGCTGCCATTTTTTCTCCAGGACGTCATGACTACATTTCCCATTATCATTGGTGCCAACATGCACCATGACTGCTGATGCCTCTATTAACTTATCTAGACAGTGTGTAATGTTCACAATCATCACACAAGTCACCATCCAGTCAAAATTTTTGTCACAACCCCCACTCTCTATCTTCCTAATAATCAAATCACCCGCAACCCAAAGCTTACCTTTCCCCCAACCCCAGAGTTGTGTCTTTGGTACAAGAGGATACTGGTTTGTCACCCAAGGAAGAGGTTCTTTCTAAGGGATCACATCCCTCTTCCCCAAACTGATGCTCTCCAACCTCAAAACATTCACTCTCCAAAAGAACAAAAGAGCTGTCAGCACAGGAGTGAGACTGTTCTGGTAAGTTTCTGAAGGTCTCTAACCCTCTTTCTCTCTCTGCCTAGGACATAGAAGCTACATTTCTGATTATGGCCAGTGAAAATCAGCAGCCATAGCCTCTGAAATAGATGTCAGCAAGTCCTCTTAGCCTTTTTCACTCAGAAAGTTCATAGTTATATAAGAAATTACAGCAATGTGGAGAATCAGCTCATTGCCATTTATAATTAACATACTGGAATAACAATTTTGTTACTTGGTTTTGTTTCCATAATGCCTATTATTATTTTTTTTTTGGGGGGGGGCACTTACCAAGGTGATAAATTAAACTTTCTCGTCACTGCTGAACATGGCTCATCTTCTCACAAAGCTTTCATTCAATATTTATGATATGCATGAGTTACCCATATATACTGTCTTCTCCCCCAATGTATATATATAAACTTGGTACAGAGAAAAAAGGGGGTGATCAAGTCAATAAGAAACACTGAAGTCACTCTGTTAATGCATCCAAATATTTCCATATTAATTCCTTCAGCTTCAGTCCGCACTTTCTATTTATTATTCTCTATCCTCCCACTCGCCATGGGTGGCCAGGACATGGAACAAACACACAAATAAAAGGTATAAAATATGGCTGACAGAAATAGCAACTTGGAGTAATTCAGGCACACGTTCTTATCTGTCCAGCTTTGCTTCTTCACACAAATACTCCAAAATATTGTCATGCCAGTGACCACATGGCACTAGTGGATGTGACCATTCCAGGTGTAATCAGTTCCATATCATTCAGTGTAGGTTCTTTGTTACCAGGGGAAATGAAGCTGGTGCAGAAATAATCTAAATGGGGAATTCTTAGTAAACTTTTATAGGGCTCAAGTGATCAACATTTCAGCCCTCTAAGTAAAATTCTATTCTGGTATGAATGCACAGTGGAAGAGATATTCTCCTATAAAAGTTACCTCAAATGTACTTTTCAGTTCTGTACTTTTACAGAAGTTTCTTAACAAATTTAATAGACTGAGAATGTTGGGGCATTTCAAGAGCTGCTCGTGGGTATTGCCAACATCAGCATGCTCTGGTGTGCTATTTCTTCTGATCTTTAAGACATTCATATGAGTGGCTCATCTTCAGACAACAAAACATGCCGAGGCAGAAGCAATAGAAGAAAGAGGCACTTCAAAGCACATTTGAAAATCACCATAGCCCTTGTCCCATGCTATCTAAAAATACGACTTGAATGAGAGTGACTGACTTTGTTTTTGTGTGCATGAGGCTGCTTCTCTTTCAGTCCTCAAATGGGTAGCATGCAGGCACACCGTGCTATCTACAGTCATTCTGTCCTGCTTCAATTTGACAGCCTTTCTAAAGTAGCTGACCAAACTGCTGGGGAGACATTTTGAAAGTTTTCAGGGGGTGACCTGGCATGGAGCCATACATCCAAACAACAACTTGCAGCTCCTGGAAGGCTTTTATTCTGTTCTCTTCGTGGTCAATACTTGCAAACTAGAGCTTAAATCAACATGGCCAAATTCTAAATCAGATGCTGGCTTTTTTCTGGATATATATTTGAGGCATGTTTGGGGTCAAGCTATGTAATGGTAAAGGAACTGTTAAAACAGCCTGAGGACTATGCCTGTCTCTGTCTGGCCATCTCTTTCTCACTCTCTGTCAAATATGTATACTTACACAGAGAACTGTACACAGACATATTCCTTTCATGCATATGCAAGCAAATGTTTTTCACAGGTAAGGTGAGCATAACCATAATCATTTAATCTTTAAAATGTGCCTATACTTCATGAGTATATTAATAAACATACTAGGCACAGTATGGAGATAAAATTTAAACAGCTTTTGGTACACTGATTTCCTTGGAAAACTGAACAATCAAACTCCCAAGCTTTTTTTAAAAAAAATAAAGCAGGAGATATAAGTGACACTGTTAAAATGCTACATTTGCCTGGATTAAAATTCAAGCAGCATGTTAATTTTGTTTTTGAAAAGGTGAGACTGATTTTGTATTCACAGCTAAGTGAGCTTTCAAATTTCAAATTGAGTTCTAAAATATGTTCTACTTATAATGTCTTGTGAATATGGAAAATGAGAAATCTATCTCATTGACATCATTTGTTTTCATTGATCAAAATCTTGTGTCAAATAGTACTAATTATTACTGTCCTGATGTAATAACCCAGAACTTTTTGGGATCATTAAACTTTAATCTCAGGTAAACCACTGTTCTCAAAAAGCAGAACAGTGTTTTCATTGAACTGCAATGGATTTATTGTCTCACCTATCTAGTTTATGGATGCGCTATGTTCTTGTTTTTCCCATCAGATAAAATATGGTACACTGATGTATGTACTTAACATGATTTGGATTATTATAAGGGTTCAATTGTTTTAGGTAGAAAGTGAGTTTAATAATAATTGCAGGTGTCCTTTTGAAAAGATTTCATGTCAGTTCGGTTCTCCCTCTCCTCCTGTATTTCATTGCTGTGTGTGTGTTTTTAAAAGCTTTTCTATTAGCATGTACTGACCTTCTACTATCTTTCCTCATTAACTGATTCCAACTGTTTTCCATAGTGCCTGCTTTTTCATCACATCTGCAGGTCTGCTTTTCTGTGGGAGGTGAGCCACTATGATCACAGTATGGATACAGTATTTAGATGCAAGAAAAATGGCTAGTATATAGTGAGAAGAAACATTACATAAGGTAGCTTGGGCCAAAAAAAAAAAAATGGTGACAGTTTGAAGCAGCCTTTAAAAAAAATCACACAAGCTGTGCATACACACACACAACATAAAAGATGGATGTGTTTTATTAGAATTTGGCCAGAATGTGAAATGAAAAAATACATATGCCTTCCTCCATTCATGAACAACCAGAAGGGCTTCTCCATTCACCTCAACAGGCAACGCCAGTTCCACACATTGGGAATAGTCACCAATATGTAATCATTTTGATTATATCCTTCCAGAGCAATATAAAGAACTATAGATTTTAAATCTGAATAGAATGAACACACTCAGAAAGAACAAAAATTGAGTATTTATTCCCTGCATACCTAAAAATTTGTCAAGAAGGACCTAGTATGTCACTGTCCTCCTGTACTGGTTAGCGTTGGTTTCAGTGATGCTCGTTGGCCCCAAGGGAGTTCTGTTACTATGTCTTCTTGAGCTTTTTAGCCGTTAAGATACTCTTGAATATTCATCATGATACCCTAGACCATGGGGTCCCCAACCATTCGGAACTGTGGACATTTTTGGAATTTTGAAAATCATCAAGTGAATACTACCACAAAGGGGCTGCCCAGGGGCTGGATTCAGTCACAAAATATTGGAAGATTCCAAGTCAAGTGTCTTTCTATAATAGAGAAAGGTGTTTCCAAATGGAAGTTTCATGGAGGCATAGAGATGTCTAGATAGGTTGATAGATAAAGCTGGGGAAGAGTCAGTGGTCATCATTGGCACCAACAACATTGGGAAATGTAGTCATGTGGTCCTGGAGGAAAAAAATTAAGACTAGACAGAAAATGAAAAGGCAGGACCTCAAATATAATATTCTTAGAATTGCTACTAGTTCTATGTGCAGGACCAGCTAGACAGGCATAGTTTAGGGGTCTTAATGAGTGGCTGAGAAAGTGGTGCCAGGAGGAAAGGTTTAAATTTGTTAGGCACTGGGGAACTTTCTGGAACAAGCTGAATCTGTAAAAAAAAGACAGGACTCACTTGAACCCAAAGGCTGCTGGCAGTTAATATCAAAAAGGTGACAGAAAAGCTTTAAAACTAATCCCAGGGGGGAAGCCAACAGGAGCTGGGAAGCCTGCAATTCGAGGCAAGTCATTATAAAGACAAGTCAATATACTCTGTGTAAATACTCAGAGTAATATTGATAGGAGCTCAGTAGAACTTGAGAGTGAGGGTAGGATGGCAAATTAGAGCCATGTGTGGAGACAAAGTGGCAAAGGTAGATGAAGGATGATGGAGAGGAAAGCACATTACAGATTTCTATATGCCAATACTCGAAGTCTCCAAGCCAAGATGAGGGAGGAGGAGTGGTTGGTGCTAACTCATAATATATATATACAGTGAATATCTCAGAAACATGGTGGAATGGGGGAAATCTGTGGGATACAGTCATCCTTTGGTATAAGCTCAATAGGTAGGACAGAGAGAGATTGGTTGAGGGAGGTGCAGCAGTTTACATCAAGAGGTCATAACATCAAACATTAGGGTAATGAACTCCCCAACGGGAGTGACATGGGTGGGAATATTGGGATTACTAAAAAAGTGGGAGTGTACTATCACCCACATAATCAAACCCTTCAGGCTGATCTTGAGATGGAGAAAGATATAAGGTCAGTGACTAAATCAGATAATGTTATGATACTGGGTGACTTCAGCTACTCTCACATTGCCCAGGCAAACATTTTCTGGAGTCATGCTGTAGAAATGACTAGACATCATAAATGACTGTGCACTGAAACAGTTGATCCCAGAGCTTGAGGAGAGTGACCACAATGCTAGTAAGTTCAGCATTCATGCCAATGGAAAGTTACCCCTGAAGTCCCAAACCATAACATTTCATTTCAGAAGAGAGAATTTTATAAATATGAGAGGACTAGTTAAAAGGAAGGTCAAAAGGAAACACAAGAAGGTCAAAACCCTAGAGGATGCTTGGAAGCTATTTAAAACTACACAAATTGAAGCCCAGATAGAAGGCATT
Organism: Gekko gecko; assembly: GCA_029375565.1. NCBI lineage: Eukaryota > Metazoa > Chordata > Lepidosauria > Squamata > Gekkonidae > Gekko > Gekko gecko. The sequence continues at coordinate 146,020,829 of JAPDNY010000003.1, read as the reverse complement.
CCACTGGTTACGAAAGGCACTGCCAAGTCTAAAAAGAATGTCTATAACTCAAGTCAAGGAAGCTAAAGGGAGGGGCTTTTAAAAAGTGGAAGGTCTGCCACAATGAATTGAACATGAGGGACCACAGGCTCTGGAAAAAGAAATGTAAGTCAGTAATTAGGTATGCAAACAGAGATTTTTGAGGAGCAGGTTGCTAAAAACATCAAAACAAAGAATAATGATTTTAAAAATATATCTAGAGGAGAAAACCAGCCAGAGAAGCAGCTGAGCCTTTGAATGACAAAGGAATAAAGGGATTGCTAAAGGAAGATGGGGAGATTGCAGAGAAGTTCAATGAAATGTGAGGGCTTCTAGCATCCCGGCCCCACTGCTGGACCTCCTGATGGCACCTGGTATATTTTGGCCGCTGTGTGACAGAGTGTTGGACTAGATGGGCCATTGGCCTGATTCAACATTGGCTTCTCTTATGTTCTTATGTTCTTATGTTCTTAATTTTCTGCTTCTGTGTTTACTGCGGAAATTGTAGGACATACATCCATGCCACAGCCACTGTTTTCATGAAGGAGTCTGAAGAACTGAGTTACATTGAAATGACAAGAGATTAAGTTCTGGATGTGTTGGGAAAATTAAAAACCAATACGTCTCCAGGTCCTGATGACATAAACCCAAGAGTTCTAAGGGAAGTCAAATGTGAGATTGTTGATCTACTAGACCATATATGTAACATCACAAAATTCAGCCACTGTACCAGAAGACTGAGGGTGCGATCACATGCACATTTTAAAGGATGTGATCAGACACAAACATATGGGAACTGCCCCCGCACCCGTCAGCAACCCATTTTGCTCTTCTGCAGAAGTGAAGTAAAAAGACACTGGGGAAAGTCTGGTAGCAAATGGGTTGCTACAGGCCACGGATAGACTTTCCCCTGGCTGATTGCTCCAGTGCACTCTCATGGCATCAGGCCATCCTGACTCCATGCCATTGTCCCCCCCCTTCTCAATATCCACATCATCACACACTCCATGGGGAGCCCTCAGTGCTGAGATGTGATTAATCAATTCCCCATTTAAGTGAATCAGAAACAAATGGCAAAAAAACCCCCGACTCACCTGCAGTTGTGTCTGATCACGCAGTGGCGGGCTGCCCCCGCAGCTTCAAAGGACTGTGTGATCATGCAACTGTGGGTCAAATTCCTCCAGAGGGAAAAGCCTCGCTCCCCCCCCCCCAGTTTATCTCACGTGTGTGACTGTACCCTGAAGATAGCAAATGTTACACCAATTTTTTTAAAGTATCTAGAGGAGAATCAGGAAATTAGAGGCATGTCAGCCTAATATCTGTCCCAGGCAAATTAGTAGAAACTATAATCAAAGATAGAAGTATTGGTCACATAGAGGAACTAAACCTGCTAAAGAAAAATCAGCATGGCTTCTGTAAAGGAAAGTAGTGCCTCAGGAACCTTTTGGAGTTCTTTGAGAATGCGAACCCCAACTCACGCCAAGCTTGCGCTGGCGTGAGGGGACTGATTTGCCTCCTTGCGAGGCAGGAAGAGACAGCGCTAGTGCTGCGCTTGCACAATGCCAGGCAGGGGGCAGAGCCAGCCTATTTAGGCCCGGCTCTCGCCCTTTGCCTTAGCAGTCCTTTGACTTGCTTGGTTGAAATGGAGCACGAGGACTGTGCTGCTGTTCCAAGGCTTTCAGTCTTCCTCAGCAGCAGCAGTGCATTGGTGCGGAGACTCGGCAGCAGTCAGGCAGGCTTATGGGGCTTGCAGTGGTGACTGCTTGACGCTGACAGCAGCCAATTATTTGAGGGCAGTGGCGAGTTCGGGCTGCACTGAGCAGTGCCCGACGAGTGCGGTGGCCTGATCTTTGCAGCGGCCTGATCTGGCGGTCACTCAACTCGCTTGGCGTGGTGACAGTTATCACCAGCACTGTTCATGCCTGCAAAAGGGGGCAATTTGTTGGGGGGCATGTTGGGACAGTAGGCCATAGTCTCTGGGGAGGGAGTTTAGGGTTGTGTCCTCCCCTCTTCCAGGTCTGTGGGGTCAATTGGGTGTAGCAGCGTGATAAGGCTGTTTCGGCCTCTGAAGTCCCTTGATCTATTTCACCCCCCTCCTCCCGGTCACCCTCAACTGGAACATAGGGATGATTTTGTCTTGAGGGAGGCCAGCTTTTAGGGAGCAGTGGCCATTTTGGGGCAGGAAGAAATGGCAGCCGTTTGGAGTGTTGAACTGACGGCCATTTTAGGCCTTTCTTGCCTGTGGCCATTTTAGACCTTTCTTTCCAGTGGCCATTTTAGGCCTTCCTTTCAGCAACCTTTTTAGGCCTCTGCTTTGGTAGCCATTTTAGGGATCTGCGATTGGGCCTTGGGTGGGCACGCTTGTTCTATTTGCCTATTTGTGGCTGGTGGATGCTACTGTAGGTGATACCCCTGTGAGGTTTTGGCATGGCTCCAAAGAAGGGCATAGGGGCTTCTAAAGGAAAACAGCCCACCCCTAAATGGGTTGGCCTTGTTTCGGCAAAGAATAAGCAGCCCCCCTGTAAGTGGCCTAATGATGGGGCTGTGCATATTAATCCTGGTGGCCCAGCATGTTTGCCAATTGGGTTGGGTGCTACAGAGCCTTCTACACCGGTGGGTGTGGCTTCCACACTGGGCTCCATGGTGTCTTCTTCTGTAATGGACACTGTTTCCATGCAGATGTTGGAGGTACCAGCAGCACCCATGGGCTCTGTGCATACATTTAGAGCTATTGCTTCTTCTGCACCCACTGGTGTGGTTTTATCTGCCCCCCCAGAGGCTCCTTGGGATAACCCGGTGAGCAGGGCCATGTTAGAAAGGCTGGCTGCAATTGAGCAATGCTTGGATGGATCTTTATCCCTGAGAGGGCAACCTGCTATGTCACCCGCAGAATTTTTTCAAACCCAAATCGTCTTTCTACTATTGAAAGCAGGTGAGTGGGTGTGATTAGCCAAGCTGTGGTTCTGGAGGACGAAGAAGCAGAGCCGGTGGAGATGCAGAACAGTCCAACTGAGCAGGCGGGTGAGGAATGGCAAGTGGTGCCTTATGGGGGTCCCTTACAGGCTGCAGGTAGGCCGGTCTCTGCACAAACAGCTAACATCATTTGGGCATGGGGCCGTGTGGGCCTGCAGGCATCTGCTGGGTCATCTGTCTCGGCACCTACAGTAGGATCCCCATCTGGGGCTGCAAGTGTGCCTCCTCCATCTAGGTCAGAGGGGGTGGCTAACAGCCAGCCTCCTGTTGGCTGGGTATATCCCTGAGTCATGGTATGGGACCACCAGGGTAGTGTGGGCTTGCAAACGTATTCTGTGTTGTCTATTCCAGCACCTACAGAGGGATCCCTTTCTGGCACTACAGGTGTGCTATCTTCATCATGGCCAGGGGGATCAGGGGGTTCAGGCACCAGGCAGCCACCAGCTGGCTGGGCACCTTCCCCTGGCACAACCCAGCAACTACAAGGTAGGGTGTGGACAGGGTGTTTTGCTCCTGATGTGGGCAATAGAACCTATGAGATGGTTCCTGAGAAGGAGTTGCCATCTGGCGAATTTGCAATGCCTTTACGTGACCATCTTATGACAGCCACCAGCGAGAAGATATTGTGGGGGGAGTATGTAGACATCTTCTCATTGTTGTATAGAGAGCTAGACAAAAGGGATAAGGAAGACTTGGATGAGGGGGATAAAGAGCGCTTGAAGCGCCGCAGTGTGGATAGGATATACACCAATTGGTATCCTGGCTTCCTGATTTACGCTGGGGTAATTGCTTGGGCACAGCCTTGGAGGGCCTCATCTATGCTCCAATACATGGATATAATCTATAAAGGTTATTCTGACTTTGCTGGGTTGGCATGGATGGAGTACGATAAGGCTTTCTCCATGAAGGCGGCTATGTACCTGGCGCTTCACTGGGATCAACTCCATCCACACTTGTGGATGCAGACGATGTCCCCTGCCAAGCCCGTCATTGGGGAGCACTCTGACAGCAGACATGTAATGAGGCAGGCTACTAACATTACTGCAAGAACTCCATGTTCCCAAGGGGGGCAGGCATTTCAAAAGCACCCTTTGTGTTGGGAATTTTCCTTGTAGGGATACTGTAGCTGGAAAACATGCTCCTTTCATCTTGAATGCCCTATTTGTTCTGGTCCTCATTCCTTTCCATCCAGTCCCAAGGCCAAAGCCTGACCTGCCGCTAAGGATGGCAAAGGGGACAGGCGTCAGGGAGGCGGAGGCAGTCAGGCCTTGCTTGACAAAGGGACCCAGTCCAGTTAAAGTTCCCGTGTTAGAGTGCTGGTTGTGCATGTACCCTAAGGTTGCTGATAGGCAGTATTTGTTAGATGGGTTCAAGTTTGGGTTTCACATCCCCTCCATGGCTGAGAGGTGCTCCTTTTCAGCTCCTAATTTGCCCTCAGTTCGAGGCACGGAGCAGGTTGTTAGCCAGTTTGGTGTAGTGGTTAAGTATGAGGATTCTAATCTGGGAGAACCGAATTTGATTCCCCACTCCTCCACTTGCACCTGGCTGGATGGCCTTGGGCAAGCTGTAGTTCTGATAAGAGCTGTTCTTGAAAAAGAGCAGTTTCTGTCAAGAGCTCTCTCAGTCCCACCTACCTCACAGGGTGTCTGTTGTGGGGAGGGGAAGGGAAAGGAGTTTGTAAGCTGCTCTGAGACACCTTTGGGTAGTGAAGGGCGAGGTATAAATCTAATCTCTTCTTCTTTTTCTTCTTCTTAGAGCCAGGATTCAAAAAGAGTGTTTAGAAGGTAGGGTATTAGGCCCCTTTCCTTCACCTCCAGTGCCCAGTCTCCAGGTATCACCTTTAGGTTTGGTGCCCCAAAAAGCATTGGGAGAGTATCACCTCATTCACCATTTGTCTTGTCCTCAGGGTGGATTGGTGAATGATGCCATACCTAGCAAGTTCTGCTTGGTTAGGTACACTTCTTTCAATGAAGTGATCCATATGGTCCGTAGTTGTAGGTGAGGGACCGAATTGGCTAAATGTGATATCAAATCGTCTTTTTGTCTTCATCCAGTACATCCAGAGGACTTTGTTTTTCTGGGTTTCTCCTTTGATGGGAAGTATTATACGGATGGGGCCCTCCCTCGGTGTCCTGCGCTGCATTTGAACGGTTCAGCTCCTTTTTGGAATGGGCTTTGCATGCACGCACAGGCTTGTTTAGTATTGCCCATTATTTGGATGATTTTTTTATTTGCTGGACCTGCTGGATCTAGGGTTCGTGCACAGCTGTTGTCCAGTTTCGAGCAGTTGGCTAGGGAACTTGGTGTTCCTTTAGCTGGTGAGAAAACAGAAGGGCCTAGTGCGGTCTTGACCTTTCTCGGCATTGAGTTGGACACTGTGCATCAGGTTTCATGCTTACCTCCTGATAAACTGGCTAACCTCTTTTGGTCGGTGGGGAATGTGTGTACCAAAACTAAATTGACACTCAAGGAGTTAAAACAGTTAATTGGGCACCTTAACTATGCCTGCAAAGTTGTGGCCCCAGGGTGTGCATTCCTTCGCAGGTTGTGTGATTCCACAGTAGGCCTAAAACGCCCACATCATAGGACTCGGGTTACTCAGGGGATTAGGGAAGACTTATTAGTTTGGTGAGACTTCTTGGCTTCCTATAATGGGGTTTCCTTTTGGAGAAATTATCTCTGACTGGAAGCTGAACTACTGGATGGATGCGTGACCTGATATTTCTGGAGTTTTTCCCCATAGTGGTAGCAGTGCACATTTGGGCTGCTGACCTGGCAAGCCAGACCATTCACTTTTGGTGTGATAACTTGGCAACAGTACAAGTTACCAACTCATTGACATCTAAGTCTCCTAGAGTGATGGTGCTGGTTAAGGTTTTTACCCTCTAATGCTTGCAGTATAATATATTGTTTAAGGCTAGGCATGTGCCGGAAGTCAATAACGGGGTTGCTAAGAATATCCGAGGACCTGTGGCAAATTGGAGGACTGAGGGAACCATTTTCCCCTGTTGTTCTTAAGGGTTTGAAACACCAATGGGTTTCCTTATGTGTGAATGCCTACGAAGCGGCCTTGTTTCATGCAGCTGCCTTGGTTGCATTCTTTGGGGCCCTGAGAATTAGTGCATTGGTGGCCCAATCTCAACAGGACAATTCAGGATATGCATTGTGCATTAAGGTTATTCAGATTAGTGGGGATGGCCTCCATGTTACAATTCAGCATTCTAAAATGGACCAATTATGGAAAGGAGTGGTAGTTTCAGTGGGTCCTTGTTCAGATCAGGACCTTTGTCCTGTCTCTGCACTCCATTCCTATTTGGCCCTGAGGGGGCGGGGAGTGACAGTCTCATATTTCTACATAGGGATGGATCTCCATTAACAAAATTTCTATTTTGGGCAATTACTAGGAGAGCTCTGGAGGCTTTGGGTCTTGGGAGTTTCCAATTTGGCACTCATTCTTTTAGAATTGGGGTGGCTTCCACTGCTGCAGCTATGGGGTATCAGGGCACTGACATCCAGAAATTAGGCAGGTGGAGGTCAGCACGCTACAAGACATATGTCCAGGCCTGCACAGTTTAAGTTGCCATTCTTCAGTTTAGTAAAATGGGGAGGATTGAGTTGTTTTAATATGGATGCTCCTTTGTTGTTCTGTCTGGTTAACCTAGTTCTTGTTCTAGGTGCTGCTGGTCACCCTGAGAAGAGCCAAGTGCTTATTTGTGGCCACAGCATGGTGTTCTGGGCTGCTCACAGGGCCAGGATGACACACAGTGGTTCCAAGTTGGGCTGCAGTGAGTGGGCAGAGGTCAAGTGGCTTGGCCAAAGAGACATGCACTGGCCTAGGCTTATGCCATTACTGTTTGAGGAGAGGCGTGGTCCTCCTCCTGACGTGCTTGTGACACACCTTGGTGGTAATGACTTGGGTCTGGTAAAAAGTAAAGCCCTAGTCATTCAGGCCAAGGCTGATTTGGCAGACATCGCTGACCGGTGGCCTGAGGTGCAACTGGTCTTGTCTGCAATATTACCATGCTAAGTGTGGCATAGCCTAGGCGTAGCCTAACTGGCAGCTTCGGAATGCCATGGAGGGTGGCTTGGGCATCTTTTTGTTGCACCCTGATATACGGGTCAAATTAACAGACCTGTATAGGGGGGATGGGGTGTACCTTTCCAACAAGGGCAATGACATATTTCTGGCAGATTTGAGGCAAGGGGTGCTTGTGGTGTTGGATTGCTTGGTGGGGGCCAAGGCCTAAGCAGAGGTTTGGCCTTTGATATGGCAGGGTAGCATGATCAGGAAGTGGAAAATGGTGAGCACCTGGGCATTGTTGTAAAGGAATAAAAGAGTCCTCCAAGAATGGCTTTTGGACCTTTGTGGCTCAGGGTCGGGAAGGGGTGATCTTCTGTAGAACAGTCTGGCCCAGCCTACCATAGCAGGCCTTGCAGCTTCTGGGGTGGGGGGGCAGGAGTTCTCCTAAATATGCCAAGCTGCTGGTCGAGAGCTACATTGGGTGGCTTGAGATTGGGGTAGGTGCATCGCCCTGAAGGAAATGAAAGTGGTCAGGAGTTTGACACCTGTCATATTTCTCAGTACATTTTAGCAGCCCCTTGCAAGTTGTTTGTTTCTAAATAGTTGATAAAGTGGCCCTTGTTAAATCCATATTGGTGTCCGTCTCTTCATTCCGACTGGGGAGCAAAGTCAACAAGTATGTAGACAATGGTGACCTAGTAGACATTATGTATTTGGTCTTTCAAAGGCTTTTGACAAAGTATCTCACCAAAGTCTCCTGAGGAAACTTAGCAATCATGGAATAAGAGGACAGGTTCTTTTATGGCTTAAATATTAGCTAAATGACAGGAAGCAAAGAATAGGAATAACTGGCCAGTTCTTACAATGGATGGAAGTAAGCAGAATGGTCCCACAAGGATTGCTATTGAGGCTGGTACTATTTAATGTTCATAAATGATCTGAAACTAGGGGTGAATAGTGTAGTGACCAAGTTTGCAGATGATGCAAAATTATTCAGGATGGTGAAAGCCAAGTGTAATTTTGAAGAGTTCCAAGAGGATCTCCACAAATTGAGTGAATGGGCGACAATGTGGCAGATGTAAGGTGATGCTCATTGGGATAAAAATATCCCAACTTCAAGTATAGGGTAAAGGGGTCTGAACTTGCTGAGAAGGAGAGCAGAAAGATCCTGGGATCATAGTGGATAGCTCAATAAAAGTGCCCACCCAGTATGCTGCAGCAGTGAAAAAGGCAAACTCTGTGTTAGGGATTGATTCAGGTGGGTATCCATGTTGGTCTGAAGCAGCAGAACACAGCTGGAGTCCAGTGGCACCTTTAAGACCAACAAAGTTTTATTCAAGATATAAACTTTCACATGCATGCACACTTCCTCAGATACATTAAAATGGAAGTTGCCAGTCCATACATATAGGTAGAGGGAGAGCAGCAAATTAGCATACAACATAATGAAAATGTTTAACAGATTCAAGAAACAAACAGGAATAACAAGCTTAGTTTATATGGTTACCATTTGTTCGGTTTTAATTCCGGAGGCAATTTTATAATCTATACTCAGCAGAGAAATAGTCTGTATGACTGTGGTAGTGATGCATCACTGCTCTCTTTATATATTAACATTATATACACTTCTTGCCATGTCGTGTGTATTATCTTTTTTATTTTATCTCGTTAATAACTTTTTGTAACGGTATAATATTTATTCAAAATGTTTGTAAAATATTGCTGTCAGCCCATCCAGTCCTTCATATTCTTTATTTCCTGGGAAATTTCCTGAATTGTTATTGTTTGGGTTACATTTTTCTCTATTCTGGCATAAACTTTGTGATCAGGATGTCTTTTTAGATATTCTAAGATATTCTGAGAGAAGTGACTGAATTCCAACAGCTGACTATAAAACAAAAAGAGCATTTACTAATGATGGACATATAAAATATTACTCAAGCAGAAGAAGTTAAAAATATGTATGATTAAATGGATGCAAAACTTCAATGGGAACAGTTATGGGGGGAAATATCAAGTTTACAGCCAGCCAGCCATTAAAAGAAAATTGGTATAAAATGTTTTTAGATTGTATATAACTCCAAAGGATATTGAGAAATTAGATAAAAACTACAAAGGAAAATGCTGGAAATATCAAGACATAGATGGAACCTTTTTATATGTGGTGGACTTGTAAAAAAGCAAAAAGATATTGGAAGGAAAGACATGGAAAAATGCATAACATGTTAAGGTTTAAGTTCCCCATGGAAGCTAAGAATATGCTATTAGGTATACTTTCCTACAAATTACCAAAATTTTTGGAAGAGATATTCAAATACATTGTGACAGTAGCTAGTATTATCTACCCAGCAAAATGGAAATTAGACATCTGTCCACACTTGGAAGAATGAGAAAATTAACTTGTGGAATATGTAGTAATGGCAAAATTAACAACTTATATGGGAAACAGGTCAATTATGAAAACTAAGGAGAGATGGAGTATGTATTATATGTACTATACAAGCAGGAAGCAAATTAAGAATGAAAAACAGTTTAAAATACTGTATAGAAATGTATGGTAATGAAGAAGAAACAGAATGGGAAGCAGTTTTAAATATAACATCCCCTAATATAAATGTAGGTAAGGAAGTGGACTAGGAAGAACATATATTTTTTAATATTCTTATTATGAGATATGTAATAGACTTTCCTTCTTTATTTTTGTTATATTATCTACCTGTTAAAAGTAATAGCAAGTATGCAGAAGAGGCAAAAACATGTAATACTGAGTATGTAGCAATGATTGCCCCCATACTCGGAATGAAGAGACAGACACAGAAGTTTGGATAAACTAACGGTTCACTTTATTCAGCTTATTAACTTAAACTTAACAGCAAGGGCCAATTCATGCAGCACGGTCCAGGCCAACGGTCACTTTGACCCCTCCCTGGCTGTATAAAAGGGAACCGCCATGCCCCAGATCAGGCCCACACATTAGGCTCGCATCCACCTGGCACCACAAATGGGCAGTGCCAAGGATATTCCCCGACTCAATCCTCACAGACCCAAGGCAGTCTGCCTTCTGAACCCCGGGTCGTGCAACCCAAAGGCTAATCTGTCCAGATGTCTAGCCCCCACTGGGACTGTTACTTACTGCTCCCCTAGCTGTATCACAATCACCAGCCCTGATCCTGCCACTGCTGAGGCCAAGCCTCAGTTTAGGCTGATGCTCCCCACCAGGAGGTCTAACACTCCCACAGCCTTTGCCGTAAATCCTCCGAGAAAATGTCATTAACTTTCTCAGAAAGATGAACACTGTCAGCCCTGTAGAGGTCCACGCAGGAAGGGTGAAAGTTGGGATGACGTAGCTAGTGGCCTAACCCACCTTCCAAGGCCCTCTTAATATCTCTGTTGGCCTTGCGTTGGGGCTCGTCAATCCCCAAGGGGCTAAATCATCCCACCACACCCCACTCGGCTCCATGATGAACCAAACTATGGTGACCCCAATAATGCAGAATGGCCCAGAAGTCTTCTGTGGCCTGCAAAACCAAGGCTTTACCTTTGAGCAAGCCCAAGTCATTACCGCCCATAACTAATACATGAGGTGGGGGGTCCTCTTGCCCATGAAACAACAAGTGCATGAGGCCCAACCAGTGAAGGCCCTGGCGCCCATGTCATTCGATGCTGGTCCATTGGCTCATCCCTAGCTGAGAACCAACCAAAGTTCTCTGAGCTCGATGAGCGGCCCAGAACACAAACCTATGGCCGCAGATGAGGACCTGCTGCCTTCCTTAACAAGAACAGCACCTACAAGAAAAACAAGAATTAGCCACAGCACACAACTCATGATGAAACAAAGGGATGAACATAGGACTTATGCACGGCCGAGTGCTACCTGCCCATCTTCTGAATCACAGGGGGAGAGTAACTCATGGCTGCAGTTGTAGAAGCTGCCCCAGTTCAGAAAGAATGGGTACCAAACTTGACTCCTGACAGCCCCAGCATGCCTAGAGTGCATGTAGTGATTGCCTAAAACTGATGTTTGGTCAACGGACTGCCATCGATGTGTTGAAACAAAAACCAACCCCCCAACCCCTAACTGCTAGGTAAATATGGAGAGCAGCACCCGGACAAAGCTCCAGATCTGAACAGGGACCTAAAGTAATCATGCTACCTTGTTAGCACTGGTCAGTTTTGGAACAGTAAGGTGCGCCATCCCCGACTCAAATCTGAGGGTCTGGCCAGAGGAATCAGTTCTGGATTGCACCACCAATTCACTAATCTGCAGAGCCCCAAAAAAGGCCACTAATGTTGACGAGTGAAAAAGGCAAGCCTCAAACTCAGATGAACAAACACTACCCCACACTCCCCTCAATCCCTTAAGAACTGAAGGGGACATGGGCTGCCTCGTGTCAATTCACTGGCTGACCTCCCTGGACCATCCCTCCAGCATCTTTTTTATCTGGAAGTCACTTGTTTCCTCACGATAGCCCAAAACCTTGCTGGCAGAAGCAAGTGCAGAAAGTCATCATCTAATAGAACACACCGCCAGTCCCTTACCTTTCAGGTCAACACAATAGTGGAGCAAATGCTCCACTGGTAGGGGCCACATTACCCGTTACCCCACTTCAGACCTGAACTCCTTGAATTGTTGTACAGCATGCTCGTATGACCTCCTGGTGCTGGGAGCTATATATAGGCCTATGGCTCTGCATGCTTCCATCTTCCAAACAGCCAGAGCTCTGGGGGGATCCTTGCTGGCTGAAGATCGGCATCTGGGGCCAGCTGATGAAACCTCTCCATCTGTTTATGGGAGAGAGCAGCAATGCCATTATCAACCTTAGGACATGTCTGGCCAAAAACAAAATGTTAAGTCGAGGCAACATAGAGTGAAAGTCCGGACCAAAACCATAACTCAAGGGGACCTAGAAGGAAGTGAATTAATGACATGGACCACCATCAGGTTGTCACACCAGAAGTGGACCCTGTGGTTTACCAAGTCATCCCCCCAGAGCTACACTGCCACCGAGATAGGAAAAAATTCGAGGAAGGTAAGGTCCCTATTAAGCCCAGCAGCTACCCAGTCAGGAGGCCAATCCTCCATGCACCAGTGTCCATGAAAGTAGACCCTGAAACCCAAAGAGCCAGCTGCATCGGAGGTAACTTGAAGGTCAGCCTGAAGGTGCAACTCCTCCCTCCAAAAAGACACATAATTGAAAGACTCCAAAAACCCATGCCAGACCAAAAGGTCTTCACGTATGCCAGCTGTGATCCTTGTCCTATGATGTGGAAGGTGGAGGCCGATCATAGCCACTTCCAGCCTTTGTAAAAAGGCCTTACCTTTTTAAGGGGAAATCGATACAGGATAAAAAAGAAAACAGTGAAAGTGAGAGAAAAGGCAGAATGAAAAAGAAAACCCAACAGACATGCATGATGAAAGCAAGGGAAAATACTTATGGATTAGGCCTCCTTTTTGTGTTCTGCCCTTGCTTTTATGCTATTTTCCCCCCTCCATTGGAAACAATGGAGTATGGGGGAACCTTTTTTTGGGGGGTGTAACCACACCTTATAAATCCAATCCTCACCTAACTTGGAGGGCAAATAGAAGAGAACCAGCTGGAGATCTGCTGCGAGTTTGGTGCCTCTAGCATGCTGGGGGGGGGTTACGTTCACAATAATCCTGAACCTGTACCTCATTTCCCCAGAAAGCACTTTCCTGGAGGCACCTTCTTCTTCTTCTTTTTTTTTTTAAACAAAAATTTTTATTGGAGGCACCTTCTTTGGAGCGTGTAACTCAGATCCCATAAAGCCAATCCTCACCAAACTTGGAGGGCAGGTAGAGGAGAGTTAGCCAGCAATGCACTGCAGGTTTGGTGACTCTATCACACTAGGGGGCAGTCTACTGCATTATGAACATCTCAAACCACTTCAGTTTGTACAAGTGGGTTTTTGTCTGTGAGGGACTGTGGTTTGGTTCATGGGTCCACCCTGAACCCCAAACTGCATTTCCCTGGTTCATACTCATCCCTAGAACCTCCACAGTCAGAGGCAGTCAACCTCTGAATCCCAGTTCCAAGAGCCAACATCAGGGGAACTGGTTGGCCACTGTATGCGACAGAATGCTGGACTAGATGGACCACTGGCTTGATCCAGCAGGGCTCTTCTTATGTTCTTATATTGTTATTAATGCAGTTGTACATGTGCACATACAGTGATTTTTGACAGTGCCACCCATTCATTGATATATCTACAGTTGATATATGAGCAGTGTTGTTCTCAAAATGTCTCCCCAAAAACTAGACCTAATTCCAGATATATAGGGAGTGGTTGCACAGTGGTTATTGAAATTATTTTTTTTCATGTCTTTAGAGGTATTTTCTTGACCTATGTCATTGATCTGGTCAGCAGATCCCTCAGCCTTAAGTAAGATTTCATTAAACCTCCTATCTGAGAGCTTTCAACATAAATAAATAACTTGATTAAATATATAACCTTCACAATTCATGGAATCATGCAGCTTTTGCGGGAACTGTACTGTCATTTATGAATATGTGCTTAATTTCAGCTTATCAAAATATAATGTAAAATTGATCAGTTGCTTGCCAACAGGTCCTTACTTCAGTATAATCTGGAGATGGCTTTATGCCAGTGAAAAGTAGATACTTCATAAGAATTTAGGAATTTGGAATTAGTCATTGGGTTTTCTCATGCCGCCTCAGTAAATGGGAGTTGTTAGATACTGTTAAGCCTATGGATCAAAAGATAGTTGTTACATATTTTATGTGATTTTGTGATAACGTAAGAAATGACTGAACTGGGGGGGGGAAGAACTCAACTTCTTTATAAGTCTCAAAATTGCTGTCTCCATGTCTGCATGTTTGGTCTTCTATAAAGAGGGAAAATAGCTTTGTATTGGCACATCCATAAGGTTGGGGGGAAAAGAGACTTTTTTCTAAAACTTCTGTTTTTGGAATGTTCCATCTACACTGAAACAGATTCCTGTTTGAATGAACAGTGATCAGCATATGGATGATACAGTCCCAGTTTGACTTACATGCACATTGAACCAGCATATAGATGGAATATAAAAAAGGCATTATCTCAAAGGAATATTCACACCAAAAAGACTGGTGTGGGTTTCAAAGACAGAGAAACATGATTGAAAAGATTGGAAGGAATACATGGAGTCCAGAAAGAAAGAAAAAAAGTGATTGCCTCCAGTCATTTGAATATCTTTTGTGCAGCCATATGGGAGAGTTTGTGAAGATGTCATTTGGTTTTATGCCAAAGCAATGTCAGAGTTTCTGGATAATATCATGTAGATTATCATTCATCTTCACATACTCTTCCTGTTACTTCAAGGTCTTTTACTTGAAGGGAAACTGATGGGAAATATTTTGCACAGAACTTTCTCACAATTTCAGCACAATGCCCAAGTATATTAAAATTATGGTATGGGAGAATTACTAAGTATTACAATATGATTGTCATTGAAATGAAAGATTCTAGGATGATGTCTTCAGCCACGTGCAATGATGGCAGAATTTATGCATGATGTTAAGATACAACTGTTTGTTGTTGGACCTTATCCCTGACTGCTGTTACTTCTGCAAATTCAGCTTTTATAAAGATGGCTAATGTGGTTAATATGGACCCAGACTGTACACTACCTTTTTGATAACTGATAAGGCTTTGGGCAGGCTCTGACTTGAGTTTTACCCTTTACTGGTGAAATGACTCCCCAGGGCCACTGCCAGGTTTTTTTTGCACACTAGGTGAGGCTAACTTCTGGCACGCCCCCCCTCGTGCACCCACCAATTTTCAAACATAAATGCATTCTATTAAATGTACAGAAGGTATAATATGGGTAGAGCCAGTGTGGTATAGTGGTTAAGAGCAGTGGCCTCTAGTTTGGAGAACTAGGTTTGATTCCCCCTAAAAATCTTGTTAGTTTCTCTGATGGTACTAGACTCAAACTGAACTGTTCGACTGCTGACCAACATGGCTACCCTTTAAACTTTTAAAAATATTCCTAAAACTTCTTAGGCATATAAGAATACTGCAAGTTCATATCTCTTTTGCTTAAGATTAGGTCTGTGTTAAGCCTTAGCTCCCAAGCCATGCATTTGCTGTTCTTATGTTACTCAAGGTTTCATTTTAAAAAATCTAGATCTGGCATCTCTTAACACCTCAAGCACTAGAAGTCCACTCTTCTGTACATATACACACACCCGTAGACACTTCCTGTTCTCCAGGAAAGTTTAAAACATGTCTTGTATACTTCTCTTGAACACAAATGTGATAACCAGGTTAACAATTAACTTTATAGATTAGAATTTATGAAGCTCTCAGAACGGAACGAATTTTTGTTAGTTCAACATTACAAGAACATAAATATGAATAATGGAAAGTAACTTATAAAGCTTTTCATTGGGATGCTGTTCGGTTCAAGAACAAACTAAATCATTATCTGAGGAGCCAGCACAGTAAAGGTCTCTATGCAGCAAAAACCTTATTCACACACACTGACAATTGGATATTACACACAAAACCCAAGGAATCTGTCATCCCTCAAGTTTTGTATAACTTGCATGCAAATGAACAACACAGTGGCAAGAAACCCCCAGGTGAAAAGGTTTCTCAATGCTGATTCTCTAATGACTTTTCTTTCCTGCTCTGTTCCCTATTTAATGAATTATCTCCTGAAGCAGCCTGTTTACTAGTGATTGGGGCTAGTAAATACAAGAAGGGCCACAGACTCCATGTCGACACTAAAGGCTCCAGATTAAAGATTCAGGATAAACAAAAGGGCAGGGGGAAGAGATCATTAGCCAGTCCATATCAACAGCCAATAAACTGACAAGAAGCAGCGAGTGGCTGAGCAGAAAGCATTAAGAAGAAAACAAGGGCTGCAGGGCTGGACAATTGCAAGGAAAAATATAAACACCGAAATGGAGGGAGAAGGGGGAGCTGCTCAGCATACCTCCCTGTCCTTTCCCAATCCACCTGGTTCAGGGCCGCCCCTCAGATGGGTATATTGGGGCACCATGCTGCTGGGGAGGGGGGAATGTTTCCATCGTAAAAAGTGGCTTTTTGCCACGCTTCAACCACCATCACTCAGCTCGCCACCAGGCTGTGCCAAATGGGCCCCCCAGTGCTGCACACCAGCTGGCCTCACCTCTAAGCCCCCACCACTGCCTCCTCCTCTTGCAGTGGATCAGAGGGTTTTGCAGGCAACTACACAGTTTCCATTGCACAGCTCCTGGCAGAGGAGAGAGAAGCATCTGGTGACTTGGAAAATGGCTGGCTGTCTGCTTCTGTGGGAATCTGGGGCTGGCAGAGGGCTGCTCTTTCTCTTTCCCTCCCTCCAGTCACCCCTGCCACCGGCAGCGCTCTAAGCAGGGCTGGGCAAGGAGTCCAGGTGACACCTGATCCAATGCACAGCAAGGACAAGCAGAGCAACAGCCAAACAGGGCTTTTGGTGAGGTGAGGGAGGGGAGGGGCAGCAGGCAAGCCAGCGCGACACCCTCTGACCAAGCTGAGGAGGAGCACAGCCAGGGCAAACAGAACAGCCAAGCAGGGCTTGAGGCGAGGAGGGGAAGGGATGCAGTGGGCAGGGCAGCAGGCAAGGTAGCATGGCACTCTTGTCAAGGTGGCACCCTAGGCAACTGCCTAAGTTGCCTCTATGGATGGTCCAGTCCTGTGGCTCCCACTCCCAAATGGTAGAGTGGATACAGATAATTTGTGCTGATTACTTCCCAATAATGGATGCCCATTTTAATTCTGAACCATTTCATAAGAACATAAGAAGAATCTTGCTGGATCAGTGCAGTGGTCCATCTAGTTCAGCACCTTGTCTCACACAGTGGCCAGCTAGTTCTTCTGAAGGTCCAACAGCAAGGCATAGATGCTGAGGCCTTCCCTTAATGTAGGCTCCTGGCATGGGTATTCAGAGGCTGACTGCCCCTAAATCTATAGGTGCCCTTTAGTCACCTTCCAGGCCTCTGTAGAATTGCAGATTTTGTCCCTTTCCTTAGTGTAGGTGTTAGAAAATGATGGCATAGGTGGTGAATTTCAGCATTCCAGACAACTGAAAACAGCAAGATCACTATTTAAATGCCAAACATTCTGAAGTTCAGTCCCATTCCTCCTATAGCCCCATTGGGAAATTTTCCTATGAGTCTGAATTTTGAGACATTGGAATTTAATGAACCATCTTTATTTTTTCCCATTTATGAAATGGAAATGTGGATTGATTCCTGAAGTTCTGAAATTCAGTTGTACAAGTAAGTTATTATATTGTGCTTTGGATTTCCCCATTGTGTGGTTTCTATTTGTGGTTGAATTTCAATGGTATACAAGGAGCAACCTAAAAATAATGTACAACATTTTGTTGTTAGTGTCCCCTTGATATTACAATACAATAACAGTCACCCCAAAGATATCTGGGTCAGCTGAAAATTGAGCTGAAGTTTTCAAAAGGAAGAGTAGTTCTTTGAATCTGAGGTACTCTTTTCAGTACAAGCTATGCAGAATTGAAATCAATAGGCTTAGACTGGAGCAATGCTGCATAGGATTGCCCTTTAAAACACTTAGATAGGGTACCATTAACCCCCCTCAGTCTTCAGTAGGCTTTTTGCAAGTACAAAAATAGCCTATGATATTTTCTCCTTGTTTTGGACAACTCTTTGACTTTTCCAGTATTTGTCCTCCAATGGAGATGAGTGGGAGTTATAGATAAAGTAGTTATGTGAGTGATGTTTGTTTGCTTTTGGTACACCTTCATGTTTACAAGGGCATTCGGGGGGGGGAGCAGAGAACTGGGAACCTCTGTGTTAGAGGCAAATGAATATTTCCTGCATGCATATAAGGCTAACCACTGTGGCATCTGACTGCCTAGCAGCAGGAAAGACACAATAAGCCAGATGCTTCTCACACATGGTAAGCATCTGTAGTTGCTATTATGCATTCATCATGGTGATATTAAAAGCCTGGTAATTCAGCTACAATATTGACATTGATCTTAGACCTCCAAGCCAAACCTTAGGTTAATGGGAATGATTTTGCTTTAAAGAGGCACATGGAATCACAACACACTAGTGGCTCCAGCATTATCCTTGCTGTCTCCAGTTGCTTTGGTTTGCTTTTTGTGTGTATCTATGTATGTGTGTGTGTGATGCAGCAATGCAAGGCCTTTGTGTCCTGACTTTGATAAACATGGCAAACTGCCTACTTGCACAAAAGGCCTCCAGGGCTAGCCATGTAGGTAGATGCTCAGACTGTTGTAATTAAAATATGTTCATCAGAAAATTAAAATTTGACATCCTGGAAAATATATTCCCCGAGCAAGTTCAAGACATGAACTTAAAGCAGTGTGCTGTAACTGAACAAAATTTCCCCTTTGAGATGTTATACTATATATCACCACTGGTTTAATATGTATGGAGGATATTGTCTCTTCAATAATAATGTCTTACACCTGTTCTTCCATGCCATTTTCTGGACTTCTGGCTTCTTGCAGAAATACTGTCACACTGTTGATTTTGGAGGGTGTATATAGAACAGGTAGTCTATGTTTCATGATTTTATCATTAGCTTGTGGGGGGATCTTCATATTTTACAGAGTTCCACCTTATGAAACAGAATGGATGTTTGATAGACCCTCAAAATTAACATAGTTTCAGCAAGTTGGTTTAAAAAAAAATCTTGTACAAATGCACAATAGAGTCCACTGAGTATTTCTTCAGAAATTCTAGTTTGTGAAAATTCACATTGCCCCCACAATCGGAATGAAGAGACGGACACCAATATGGATTTAACAAGGGCCACTTTATTAATTATTTATAATCAAACAACTGGCGAGGGGCTGCTAAAATGTACTGAGGAATATGACAGGTGTCAAACTCCTGACCACCTTCATCACCTTCTGGGCGATGCACCTTCCCCAATCTTGAGCCACCCAATGTGGCTCTCGACCAGCGGTTTGGCATGTTTCAGAGAACCCCTGGCCCACCACCCCAGAAGCCGCAAAGGCCTGCTAAGATAGGCTGGGCCAGATTGTTCTAAGGAAGATCACCCCTTCCCGGCCTTGAGCCGCAAAGGCCCGAAAGCCGTTCATGGAGGACCCTTTAATTCCTTTATAACAATGCCCAGGTGCTCACCGATTTCAACTTCCTGATCGCGCTACCCCGCCTAACCACAAAGTGACCATTCTATTTAGCAAAAAGGCGGCCCCCCAAAGCCAATTTCCAAACACCACCATCTTCAGTGCAAGGTAGGCAAAAACACCCTTACTTCTGAAGCCAAATTGAAAAGGGTGAAAAATTCCTACCTGGCCCCATTAAAAAAGGCAACCGGTTGAAACCTGCAATAAAACAGGGTGGGAGGGTGGGCTGAGCACGCCAAGGAACTGTGTGGGGCAGAGGGCAGGAGCCGAGCCTGAATAGGCTGGCTCCGCCCCTGCCAGGCGTCCTTTCATCTTCCTGCCTCACGAGGAGGCAAATCAGCCCCCTCCCGCCAGCGCAGGCTCGGCGGGAGTTGGGGCTCGCATTGCCCCCACAATCGGAATGAAGAGACGGACACCAATATGGATTTAACAAGGGCCACTTTATTAATTATTTATAATCAAACAACTGGCGAGGGGCTGCTAAAATGTACTGAGGAATATGACAGGTGTCAAACTCCTGACCACCTTCATCACCTTCTGGGCGATGCACCTTCCCCAATCTTGAGCCACCCAATGTGGCTCTCGACCAGCGGTTTGGCATGTTTCAGAGAACCCCTGGCCCACCACCCCAGAAGCCGCAAAGGCCTGCTAAGATAGGCTGGGCCAGATTGTTCTAAGGAAGATCACCCCTTCCCGGCCTTGAGCCGCAAAGGCCCGAAAGCCGTTCATGGAGGACCCTTTAATTCCTTTATAACAATGCCCAGGTGCTCACCGATTTCAACTTCCTGATCGCGCTACCCCGCCATAGCAAAGGCCAAGCCTCTGCTTAGGCCTTCGCCCCCACCAAGCGATCCAGTGCCAACAGCACCCTCGCCTCAAATCTGCCAGAAATATAGCGTTGCCCTTGTTAAGGAGGTGCACCTTGTCTTCCCTATACAGGTCCATTAACCCGACCCGTATATCAGGGTGCAACAAGAAGAGGTCCAAACCTCCTTCCATGGCAATTTAACGCTGCCAAGTGGCGCCTAATCTCATCCAGCACAAGGACCTAGAAACCCCCAGGCCATGCCACACCTGGCACAGCGCTATTGCAGACAAGACCAGCTGCACCCTAGGCAACTGGCTGCCTTAACATCTAGCAGAGACCCCAAAATTGTGCCAATTGGCAGTGCAGAATAGCCACAAGACTATCCACACTCTGGGCCACCTTACTCTTATCATTGCAAGGTCAGCCACTGCCTGTAAGCCAGGGCCAATACCCTTACTGATGATGCAGCATAGCCACAAGACCATGTGCACTCCAGGCCATCTATGCCATGGTGAGGTTGCCCCCAGGCAACCGGTCCGCTTGTAGCACCAGGGCCTCAGACTTCATGACGATGCAGCATAGCCACCAGACCATGTGCACTCTGGGCCACCAGCCCATCACGATGAGGCTGCACCCCAGGCAACCAGTTCACTTGTGAAACCAGGGCCTCGCCCTGCATGGCAATGCAGCATAGCCACCAGACCATGTGCACTCCTGGCCACCTTGCTCCTATCATCACAAGGCAAGCTTCCACTTTATCCAAGGGCCTCGCCCTTCATGATGATGCACCATAGCCACCAGACCATGTGCCTTCCAGGCCACCTTGCTCCTATCATCACAAGGCAAGCCTCCACTTAACACAAGGGCCTTGCCCTTCATGTCGATGCAGCATGGCCACCAGACCACGTGCACGCCAGGCCACCTTGCTCCTGTCATCACAAGGCAAGCCTCCACTTTATCACAAGGGCCTTGCCCTTCATGCTGATGCACCATAGCCACCAGACCATGTGCCTTCCAGGCCACCTTGCTCCTATCATCACAAGGCAAGCCTCCACTTAACACAAGGGCCTTGCCCTTCATGTCGATGCAGTATGGCCACCAGACCACGTGCACGCCAGGCCACCTTGCTCCTATCATCACAAGGCAAGCCTCCAATTATACAAGGGCCTTGCCCTTCATGTTGATGCAGCATGGCCACCAGACCACGTGCACGCCAGGCCACCTTGCTCCTATCATCACAAGGCAAGCCTCCAATTATACAAGGGCCTTGCCCTTCATGTTGATGCAGCATGGCCGCAAGACCACGTGCACGCCAGGCCACAGGCCCCTCCGATGAGGTTGCACCCCAGGCAACTGGTCCAATTGTGGTACCAAGGCCTCGCCCTTCATGATGATGCAGCATGGCCACCAGACCATGTGCATGCCAGGCCACCTTGCTCTTATCATCGCAAGGCCAGTCTCCACTTTATCACAAGGGCCTCGCCCTTCATGATGATGCAGCATGGCCACCAGACCACGTGCACGCCAGGCCACCTTGCTCCTATCATCACAAGGCCAGCTTCCGCTTAATCACAAGGGCCTTGTCCTTCACGGCGAAGCAAAATAGCTGGCCAGACTATCCGCACTCTGGGCCATCGTGCTCTTATCTTCCAAAGGTCTGCTGCAGCCTGTAACATAAGGGCCTTCCTGGCCAGGGAGTCCTCTTGGCCCAGTGGGAGGCCCAAAGGACCATGCTGTGGCCATAGACGTTGATTCCTCATCTTGCCCTGCAGCCAGCAGCACCTGAAGGACAAACTTCATTAATAACTTAAAACATTGCAATTCCAGTCTCTGAATGCTAGGCAAAAACCCACCATAGCTCATAATCCACAGCACCTCCCCACAAAAGGAGTGCAGTGACTGGAAAATGTCCTGCCTAACAAGGGCCCACTGACACTACCACTCGGGCAAGGGAATACGTAGCCCCGGGCAACTGTAGTGGAAGCAGCACTGAGCCAAGAGAATAAGTTCCAAACTTCACGCCCAAGAAATGTCAAACTTGCCCAAAGCCCAGGCCTACTGCCGCAACCTGGTGCCTGGTCATCAGACATCCATCTGCATGCCAAAGCAGTAACCATCTTCATAACGGGAAGTGCAGTAACACCCAGTTTGCCAAATGACCCGTTTCCCACAGCCAGGGAAATGGGTTGCCTCCAGACCTTTAGAGCTTCCGTTTCGCAAGCCAACATAGAATGCAGTAGACTATGTTTGCATTGCACAGTCATTGCTTTGCAAGGCACTGCCCAATAATCATAAGGCTCATGTTCACCCTAATCAAGGAATTACATAATGATATTCCTGGGTAGCAAAGGCATTTACATAGCAATGCTTAAATTTGCTCAGTCATTGCGATTTGCAAGGCACTGCCCAACATCAAAGGGCTGTTGTCAACACTGATCAATTGAATTGACTTATGATATTCCTGGGTGCACATGAAGCCCACCCCTTTTAAAGGGGGGTTAATTGTCCAGTGCCATTGTTTACCTCCATGCCATGAAAAAACCACAGCTATGCAACTCCACATATTCAGTCTCTAAAAGACAGACAAGACTTAAGTCTGTGGATTGTTTGGCAATCCTGCACCCTGAGGATAGGAACTTGAGGCCAAGAATTATCATGTCCAAGGTCTATACCAGAAGAGAGCGTCTCAGATTCAATTCCAAATCCACTGGATTGGCAGACAGTGGAAACATTCTCTCAGCCATGGAGTTCCCTGAAGGACTTTATGCAGGCATTCAATATTTATAACTCAAAAGACTGCCCCTATAAGGCATTCTGGAACACTTCTTGGTATATAATCTTTCCTGGTTCTACTAACCACTGAGATCCATCATAACAAGAAGTTAGTGGCTTTTGAAACATAAGTGCCAATCATCAGTATTGTCACTGTAAAATTGTTATATTAATTAATTTGTTTGTGTGTCTGTTTTGAAAAAAAACAACCTATCCTGATGATTGCACAGTGCCTATAATTTCCTATAAAAACTGTGTTCCTATCCTAAAAACCAAGGACGAGCGCACAATAAAGTGCACTGGCCCCTGTACAAACAGGTGTATACCTACCTGCAGGCTATATGTTCATTCACCGTAATGGGAACCTATGTTCAGGGAACCCTGCTACCATATATACATGAGTAAACTGGATTGCCAGGCCAGAAAATAGTTCAATCCTGGCCAAGTGCTTGGGCAGAACAGCCCCCACAGAACCACCGGAAGCCACATGCCTCATTACTGTTGCTGTGGCAGCGCCACTGTATCCCAGCCAGCACCATCCACAACCCACCAAGACCAAAACCACTCTGGCAGGCTGTGGCTACTCACTGGACCTCCCCTTACAGACAAATGCGCTATTAAAAAATGTGAAGTAAGTTCATGAGGACCGACCGATGACAGGCAACGACGTGCTGGCTGTCAAATCCCAAATCACAGCATCAAATTGTAAGTTACACTGTATTCCTGCCAGAACAAAAAACAGAAACACAAATGACATATTGCAATGGTCATGTCAAATCCTAACACATGACAAAAACTAAGCTAATCCACAAACTCAGAATGCACGCACGTGCTGCTGACAAAGATTCCTTCGCAGAAGGAAACCTTTAAGGTTCCGCCGTTTTCCGTCCAGATTGTACGTGTCTCACTCTAAAACTGCTGCACCAGAAATACCTCTATATTGCCTTAGGGCCCAATATTGTGATTGGAAGATGGCAATTAATACTGTCTTTCGCTGAATAACACGATGCAAAATGCTATTTTGAATAAAGATCCTGATCTACAGTCTCAAAAATAAATAAGCCCATCTGCAATAAGTAGTTAAACCATTTTGATATTTTGGAAGGAATAACCCCTTCGATAGCACTGTATCTATTCGAGCTTGCTAAAAGGAGTATAGCCTACTCAGAATGGCAAAAAGCTCAGCAGGTCCCAGGCGGAGCTCTTTCATACCACCCACTACCCTTTGGTAGGGGCTGCTGACCTGCTGCAAAAACCTGGCCAGCCGCTTAGGAGCAGACCACTTACCATTTAAGGCACCCAAGCTTTTATTTGAAGCCAGCTGTTCTTAATGGAACTGGTCTCCAGAGGCAGATGCCTAAAATGCTTGCATCCCCTTTCTTAATTAAAGTTTATAAGATCATGAATGGGACAGCAAGTTGAAAAAGAAGTAATTTCTCCCTTTCTATCAATACTAAAACTCATGGACACACCCTGACTTGCTGAGCAATCGTATTAGAACATATAAAAGGAAGTACTTCTTCACCCAAAGAATGATTAACACAGGGAATTCACTGGCACTGGAGGTGGTGCAGCCCCAAGCATGGAGAACTTCAAAAGGGAATTAGATAAGCATATGGAGCAGAAGTCCATCAGTGGCTACCAGCCACAAGGCACAGCTAGGAACTCTCAGTCTGGGCAAGTGATGCGCTATATTCTTGGTGCTTGGGAGGGCAAAAGTAGAAGGGCTTCTATTATCCCAGCACCACTGGTGAACCTCCTGATGGCACCCGGCCTCCTTGACCACATGTGATGGAGTGCTGAACTAGATGAGCCCCAGGCCTGATCCAACTCTGGCCCCTCCCATGCTTTTATGTAGCTTAAGATGGCCGCCGCTCCTCACTGCCCCAAAAAGGCTACAAGAGGAGAAGCCTAAAATGGCCCCTGCGTACTGTGCCTTAAAATGGCCACCAATGTTAACACCCTACTATGGCTGCAGCTTCTCAATCTAAAATGGCTACTGTACCCCCGGCCTCCACTGCTTAACATAGGCACCTAAGAGAGAAAAGGCCAGAAAATAGGGCGGGTGATAAAAACTGCAGGGGTGAGGCAGCCTAACCCTGCTATCACACACTACCCAAAGCAGGGGGGGGAGAACCTGAGGCTTCCCCCCAGAGAACTAGGCCCCTAAGCTAGGATTAAGCTCCCCCCTTAACAGAAGTGCTCATTCAGGCCGAGCAGAGCAGCGCCTCCATCAAGAAGCCGCCGCCGTGCTCCTAGTACCGCCTGAATATACTCCCCACCAGATCTTCCTGTGGCCGCCTCCGCGGCCTGCGCCTCCAAACCGCCGCCGCCCGCGGCCCGCGCATCCACGCCGCCGCCCGCGGCCCGCGCTTCCACGCCGCCGCCCGCGGCCCGCGCTTCCACACCGCCGCCCACGGCCCGCGCTTCCAAGCCGCCGCCCGCGGCCTGCGCCTTCACGCCGCCACCGCCGCCCGCGCCTTCACGCCGCCGCCGCGGCCCGCGCCTTCATGCCGGCGACGGCTCGGCGCACCTCTCCAGGCTGCCGGCGGCTCGGCCCGCCTTCCTAGGCCGCAGGCGACTCGGCCCGCCTGTCTCGGCAGCCGCCGCAGCCCGTGCCTCCCGGCCGCTGCGCAGCCCGACCCTTCTGGCCGCTGCAAACGCGGCCAGAAGTCTAAAGGCCCCAGCTCCCCAGCAACAAATCGTGCTCAGAGCTCCTGCTGGCTCTGAGCACGCCAAGGAACTGTGTGGGGCAGAGGGCAGGAGCCGAGCCTGAATAGGCTGGCTCCGCCCCCTGCCAGGCGTCCTTTCATCTTCCTGCCTCACGAGGAGGCAAATCAGCCCCCTCCCGCCAGCGCAGGCTCGGCGGGAGTTGGGGCTCGCATGGCGCTGACTGCTAAAATCACCAGTCAAAATGATGGAACATTAGGGCTGAGCTGGGGAGAGAAATCTTTTTTCTACTTAGATTAAAAATTGCTTCTGTTTTATCCTGTTATCAAACATATTTCCATGCCTTCAGTGGCACTATCACTAGTCAGCATTCATATTGCTCCCTAGTATGTTCATATTATATCTGTGTACAGAGCACCAAAGATAGAAGGAAAGTAGGATCTAACATGTTGGTCTGGTGCCTGATCAGGATTAAGAGTTCTGTTCCTGCTCTTGTAACACTCTGTGTAGGTACATGCACAAGATCCATCCCCATAATTGCTAACTTTGCACTGAACATAGTTTGCATACCCTGGTGTTATGCAAATGCTGGGATGGAATATGCCTGCTCCAGCTCTACTTGAACAGCCCTGTACAGAGATAAGTTGGATATACAGACTGTAGCCTACATATCTGGAGAATTAATAACCTCAAATGGTTTGCACTAGGGTGGTAATTAAATGCTTTGTCAGGCATCCTTACTCTATTAGTTCTACTGCTACATTCTGAAGCTCTGAAAAGTAGCTTAAAATTTGATTTCGGTCTCTTTATGATGGTACTCAACTATATGTCTGAAATGGCTGGTCCCCCATATCCTGCCAAAAGCTCCAAATATTTGACTATTAATCTATTCACTGTTCATTTTTGTATATCACAGTTTAATATCATTCAGCATTCAAAGGATGAAGTTACTGCTTCTGATTTCTGCATCAGTACACATGATGGCAAGTGGCTCCAGTTGCTAGGTGAATTTAATGAACATTACTGAAGGCTGTGTAGCTAAGAAGTCATCTGGTTGTTCCACTACACCTGCAGTTTGATTTTCTGTCATGAGGAGGTAAGTTCTTTTTTGCACATTGCATCATAGACTGTAATTCAACTTGGCAATGGGATGAAACAATTGATCAAATGTTTGACCAAAAAATATATACCACACACCTAAAGATCATTGCAGATCATACAAATCAGTCCTCGTTTTCCATGGTTTGAGTAGCAGACTAATTTCTTCCATTTTCCACTCCCATTATCAGTTTTTCACATAGGTTTATAATTCACAACTGGCCTTTTCTTCCTCAGATTTTGACTAACAGTGCAATCCAATGCAGAATTACTCCAGTGAAGTCTAAATTCACTGATATAAATAAGCTTAGGCTGAAGTAACTGTAAATAGGATGACACTGCAAATTAACCGTATTATTTATTTTAGGAGTTTCCACAAATAGAGGCTGTGGTCACACACACTAAATAATCCACTTTTAATCGACTGTCAGTCTGGATATTTACTGTGTGAACTGGCAAGATCCAGATGGAAAGTGCATTGAAAGTGGATTATTTAGCGTGTGTGACCACAGCCAGAGATTGCTGTAAAATGTTTATATTTGAGTGGGCAGATCTGCAGTACATTTGTTAAATGCAGTATTTTCATGAGGGAACAATGTATAAATATTATATTTTTAAAAAATCTCTGAATCTCTGAATTTCTACCAAATAACCATTTGGCTGAATGAGCAGATCATCCTTGACTGGATTACACTTTTTATACCAATTCACAATGTCACCTATTTTTCATATTTTCCCCTAGAGTAAGAATTTTTTAAAGTCAAAAGCCCTGTTATATCTAGTGCTGAAAAAGAAACACAGAAATTTACCTTTCAACATCTGTTTGTGATTCCAGGTACCCTTTGTACTCAGAATATTAATGTCTAGCTGATTATCTTTCTGAATACCAAAAAGTATTAATAGTTGACTGTTTTTGTAGTCTTTTTTCCAAGAATCCAAATGTTCAGTGTGTGTGTGTGTGTGTGTGTGTGTGAGAGAGAGAGAGAGAGAGAGAGAGAGAGAGATGCTTTGTCTACTACCATTTCTAGTGGAGGAA
Source organism: Gekko gecko (assembly GCA_029375565.1). NCBI lineage: Eukaryota > Metazoa > Chordata > Lepidosauria > Squamata > Gekkonidae > Gekko > Gekko gecko. The sequence goes on along the minus strand of JAPDNY010000003.1, from coordinate 145,993,288 downwards.
TATTACTTTTTACACTAGATAGCCAAGCAGAACTACCTTTTGTGACAGAAATTGGGAAAAAAAAGTAAAATCTATTCCCATTAATGAGGAACTTTGGATACGCAGACAGCAACTACACATCTAGAAATCTTCCAGAACTATGCCTCTAATGTTAGGAGCTCTCATGAAAAAAATGTGTTACACATGATTTCCTTTTGGACTGTCAGGGCCATGCTTCAGCTGAACTAACATACATACCCCATTGTCTTCCTGTGCCTTTTTACCTTTGGAAAGTCACTGATTTTTCTCATATCATTCTGCCTAGTTCATTTGAATTTGCCAGCAGCAATGTTTAACAGCTGGGTTCACACACAACACTGGTACTGATGTGATTGCCTTTTGGGCCACTATCAACCTTGTACATGGTTATGCTCATGTAGAGATACCCCCTTTGGATGCACTCAGTCTTTCTTTCTTCCTTTACTCCCTACTGTTAAATGTATTCCTTTGACTCACCACATAGAACTGAGTTTAAAGGCTCTAGACTAAAATTACTTACTGAGGAGCAAGGTTAAGTTTAAAAATAAAATAAACTGTATTGAGGGTTAGGAAGATGTCCTCTGGAACTGTAATCTTTCCTTTTTCTTTCTCTGATCTTTGTTTTTAAGTGAGTGACTGTTTTAATTAAGTGTAAAAGGATGATTTCATATATTTTGTTACTCAGATTTCTCATGCACTTTGAACATTTATTTTGTGTGTATCAATAATAACAACAAAATATATCTTTATGTGGATTATCATGCATACCTGTCATGCATGCATGACCTACAGGCATTCAGATTGCTAAACAAATATACTCTATCCATTGGAGGGGGGGGAAGTAAATTAATTACCAATTATAAGATTCTCCAGTGAACAGAAAAAGAAACCTAAAGGAGAACAACTCAAGGAGAGAAAAAAGCACACTACTTCAAAAGGCTTTTTTAAAAAAATAAAAAAAAATATTTCTACCCTATGTGTTTGTGTGTAAAGTGTCATCAAGTTACAGATGACATATGGCAACACCATAGGATTTTCAAAGCAAGAGACATGGTTTTATTGCCTGCCTCTGCATAGTGGCCCTGGACTTACTTGGTGATCTCCCATCCATGTACTAAGCAGAGCTGACCCGGCTTAACTTCCAATATCTGATGAGATCAGGCTATCCTGGCCCACCCAGGTCAGGACACTTCTACTCAAGGTGTTCACAAAATGCAGAGATACCTACCTCTTGTCTTCTTTTCAGACTCTGAGAGAAATGGGGCATTGCTAGCAGGTCAGGATCAATTTTCAAACATGTTGCTTGCAAGGCTTGCATCATCGTAAACACCATTAAATTCAGCTGGCTTGAGTATGTCTCTACATTGAACATATGCAACTAGTCAATAGCAGTAGTAGCCCTAGACCACATGTTACTGCCACTGCCCCCTCCTTCTCCTTTATCATTTCTATGCAGAAGCATAGATGTGACCGACAATATGTCAGGCTCCCCTACAGCCCAGAACCCCACTTTCTCAGATAAACCATGTTTGTAAAGCTACAGCATAGTTTATCTGTATGGGGGGGGACCTTTAAAGAGATAAAGTATGGGAGGAAATGTAGGGCTTAGTTCTGCTATTTTGATAGTGGAATTAGCTACAGTTCCCTCTCTTCTTCATTGTGATCTCAGGTGGAGCCTTCACATGGACACTCTGACCACAGCCAACCCACTATTCTTTCTTTAATTTAGATCAAAGAAGGCTTTCTCTTGAATGAGAACAACAATGTGTAAATGTTCCCATTTAAACTGGGAGCTTCCAGTGTTCCATGTTGCTTGTGGAATCAGCCATTTTCTCAGATTCATAGCTGAAGTTAATATACTCTTTTCTGCAAATCACTATAAACATCAATCCAGTACAAGACTGCATACAGGATAGGACTTTCACTGGAAAGAAAATGCGCTCACAATGTGTTTGTGAATTATGTAGTCAAAACAGCAAGTACAGCGTTATTCCTGGAAGACTTAAAAAGCTAATAGATGATTTAAAATGTTATCAGGATATAAGATTAACAATGATAAATCAACATATTAATATTCAGTTTATATGAGAAAGAATGAAGCTGCAAAAGATAACAAAATTCTGTTGGCTAAACAAGTGATACTCTTTAAAAATATGTCTTTGATTTATTTAGAAATATGAAGAAAGCTTTTTTTAACCAAATTTAAAAAAAATGTAACTGAACAAACCTTAAATTCAACTTCAGACAAATTTATCTGACTACAGAAATGAATATAGTGCCCTAAATAAACTTTGAGATCAAAAACATATACATAGTCATGAATAAAACTGAAATAGCTGGATAGCAAAGGATGTTATGAAACTCTTTATGAATGAAAACAAATATCTCTCTATTATTGTAAAAAAATGCAGTATTGTGAAGTCCACAAAACTGGAAGCTTGAAGGGCACATTAGCAGTATTAGCAAGTGCCAGTAACATCAGAGAGAAGAAAGTAAGGCAAAGAAAGACAAGGCAAAAGAATGCAGTCCAAGTAAGTATACGTGCATGTGCAGGAGACAGGCTAGGAAACAGTCCATAAAATGTAGCAGTTGAGCGTCAGTTCTTCCCTTACAGAAAAAAGTTCAGACAGAGTAATTAAAGCGTGTTAAGGTGCTGAGGTCCAGATGGTTTCATAGAGTCCCTTGACTCATAGCTTCAAGAGGGTTTCTTGCTAGTCCATAATTCCTTTCTCTGATCAGCTGTCTAAACTGTGAGTAGGAAGCAAGTGCCTGGTCTCCAGGAGGAGGAGGAGGAGGAGGAGGAGGAGGAGAATGGATCTATATCCTTCCCTTCACTACCCAAAGGAGTCTCAGAGCAGTTTATAAATCTCCTTTCCCTTCACCTCCTCACAACAGACATCCTATGAGGTAGGTGAGGCTGAGAGAGCTCTTTTGAGAACTGCTTGTGAGAGAACAACTCTGAAACAACTTGTAACTAACCCAGGGTCACACTAGCAGCTGCATGTGGAGCAGTGGGGAATTAAACTTGGTTCTCCCAGATTAGAGTCTGCACTCCTAACCACTATAAGAAACTGGTTCTCAGTCTCCAAACCTCATGAAGAAAACTTAGTAATAAACTTAGGGGTGTTGAGTCTCTTAGGCTGCGGTCACATGCACCAGTTGAAGCAGAGGGAAATTGGGGCTATTTCCTCTGGAGGAATTTGGTACGCAATTGCAAGATCACACCTTCTTTTGTATCTGCAGGTGCAGCCCATCACTATGTGATCAGACGCAACTGCAGATGAGTCGTCTTCTTTTTTTTTGCCATTTGTTTCCCATGCACATAAACAAGGAATTGCACCTCCGCACTAAGGGCCCCCTATTGAGTATGCATACTATGGAGTATGTATACTGCAAAGACCACCTCTGCACTGAGGACCCCCTATGGCGTATGTATGCTGTGAAAGGGGAGGGGGAATGGCACTGAGATGGGATGGCATGATCAGACTATCCCGAGGGTATGAGACCGTGCTTGTGCAATCAGAGGAGAAAATCCATCCATGACCCATTGGAACCCATCAGAGCTGGACTTTCCCTGCTGTCTTTTAACTCGACTTCCGCAGTGGAGCAGCATGGGTTGCCAACGACTGTGGGACACTTCCCAGATATTGCTGTCTCATTGCTTCCTTTAGATCCATCAGGCATTCATACCTATGTTGGATCTAAAGGTGTGTGTGATCACAGCCTTAGATAGTTAGAAGCAATACCAATTTTATTACTGAATAAGAATTTTTTAAAAATTGCAATTGCAAACCCTATGTGGCACAGATAGGAAAATTATCCCCTATAAATATTGGTGTTATTTGCACCATGAAGTGTTCCCACTAGTTTTCTGTAAAACACCAGAAACTTTTCTATTCATGCACATATACATGCACATGTACACGTATTAACTAGTATTTATAATGTGGCTCATCTAACCAGCCTTTTGGTCTCTTTCTTACCAGCATATGTCAGTTCTGAGAAAAGGGATGTCTCTTCTTGTGTTCATTCAAACTGTAGCAAGAGAAAACCAAATCTTACAGTCCTAAATCTTTCTTTAATATTGACTTCGAAGAATGGGCAATTCCTTTTGTAGATGAAAAAGGATCTCCATTTGATGGAATATAAATCTCTCTAGGAAAGATGGGGAAAAGTCAAGGTAAAAGCATTTTATTTTGCAGTACTGGGCTGCCTTTTATAGGGCTAAGTAAAACCTGTATAAAGATGTTTTCAGCACTGTATACTATCGCATCTCTCTGAAGAGGATTGTAGTGCTGGAAAAGTACCCTATATAATCAAAGGCTGTAAAGCCAGTGGACTTAAAATGACCTTTGGAATTTTCATTCCTTCTTTTCTTGTTTTATCTTGTTCTTTCTTGTCCTTAGTGTGATTACACTGAGAATACTGTAGAACAGCACTGATTTCCTCCTGTTCCCACATAGGCCACAGTCTTGACACACACTGCTACTGTGGAAATTGTGCCATGAATGCACACATCGAGGGGAGAATTGTGGAAAGATGGCTGTCATCTTGTAGCATCCAGGCTAATCTCTCGCTGTGTGTGTTCTGCTGTAGGTGTTTAAAGTGTGTGCGTGGGCGGCCACAGGCAGGACTCCTTGGATGAAAGCCAAATAGCAGGAGCTAGTAGATCTTGGTCTTTGGTTCACATCCTTTGGCCTTAGCAGATACTGTGATATGTTGTGTACTGTAATGTTTTTAAATTATGTTTTGTTGAAATTTGTTTAAATTGTATTTCATAAGCCACCTTGGGCCCACTCCACCTTAGGGAAAAAGTGAAAATATACTTAATAAATAAATGCTCTAGCCCAGTACCTTAGGGAAAAAGTGAAAATATATTTAATAAATAAATATTCTAGCCCAGTACCTATGAAGTGGAATATGAAGAAAAGAGAAGCAGTTTACAATATAGTTTCTTCTGCATCATGCAGATCTAGTATTTTTAGTAGTTAGAGCATTGTACTGAGAAACTTAGATTCAAATCCCCAGTCAGCTACGAAGTTCACTAGGTGACTTTGAGCAAGTTACACTTCTATTGGCCTAACCTATGTCACAGGGTTGTTGTGAAGGTAAAATGTGGAAAGGGATGCACCCCTGAACTCCTCAGAGGAAAATCAGGACAATAATGTTTAGACAGTGAAAGCATGCCCCCATATTAGGAAATTCCTTCTCAACAGGAGCTCAATTGGGATGAAAGTATTTCCACAAGGGGCCCAAAACCTGCTGTTCTACAGTGCAATGGAGCTCCCGCCCACCCAGCAACGCCGATAGTGGGACGACAATGGAGTCAGGGGGACGACAATGGAGTCAGGATGCTATGTGTCCTGACGTGACGGGGGGCAGAGCCAGCTGTTTCAAAGGGCTAGGCTCCGCTCCCATCTTGGCAGTTGCTCCACATGCTCCGCTTGACAGAGAATATGCAGAGTGGAGCTTCTAGGCTTCCTCGGGTGTAAGGGGCCTACTGGAGGGCCTTGCCATTTGTGGGTGAGTGCTGCGGCGTTCAGGCTGTGTGGCAGCTTGGCATGTTGTGGTGGCAGTCTGCGAGAGGTGGCAGAGGCATTCTCTTCATGCTGCGGTCAGCGGCAGGGGCCAGATAATGTTGGCAGAGGACTTTTGCGGCAGCTGCAGGGGTTTGCTGGGGACGGAGGACCGAGTTGGTGGGGGCTGTTTTTTTAAAAAACCAACCCCCCCAAACGCACACATACGGGGGCTTTGGTGTAGGGCCTGTAATTGCGGTTGGTGAGGCCACTTTGCAGTGCCCTCCTTCCCCTTTTATCTTGTCATCAGGTAGAGATTGTATAGTTTGATTCCCCCCCTACTCCTAGGTGGGTGTTGTTGTCAGGGAGGATTGGGGCAGATAATTGTGCTCCCCTTCCTTTAAGGCTAGGGGGCGTAGGTGCAGGAGTGGCCATTTTGGGAGTGATTATTCCAGGGGGCATTTTGATAAGGAATTTTTGCGGTAACAGCAGGGGGCTGGATCAGGCGGCCATCTTGGGTGTGTCATTATTGGGTGGCCATTTTAGGTAGTCCTGCCTGCAATTACTGGGCAGGCATTTTGATATATAGTAAGGGTGGTTAATTTGTAATAGCCTTTAGATCGCCTTCGGTGCACAGGATTGGGGCGAATTGCGGGGCACATTCCTAAGGAAGTAGTTGCTTAGTCCAGACCTGAGCTGGGGACCAACTACTGAGGCCATGGCTTCAAGAAAGGGTCAGAGTAAAGAAAAGGGAAAGCAGCCAGCTCCCAAGAGGCCCCCCAGTGCAGCCAATTCCAGCTATCCCCTCTGATGAGGAGGATGAGGATCTGGTTAACGCAGCCATTCTACAGTGGTTAGAGGCACTGGAACAGCAACGGGGTATGCCTCCAACAGGGGCGGGGATTAAATGGACAAAAACAGATTCTAATACTTCCTTTCAAGTGCAGGTGCTGGCACATTTGTCCTTTTTGGAAGATAACCAAGGAGCTGTGGCGGCAGGGGATGACAGCGCATCATCATCTGTTCAACAAGGACAAGGGCGATAAAGAGCTTCAGGTGGAGGTGTATAAGGGAGCTCCAAGGAAGGAAGGTAAGAAGGAGACTGTTGGGGCAAGTGAATCATATTGCCAAGGAATATAAGGAAGGTAGAGTCCTTGGTCCTTTTTCTTTCCCCCCAGTTGTCAATTGGAGGGTTTCCCTATTGGGAGTTGTGCCGAAGAAGGCACCTGGATAATATCACCTTATTCACTACTTGTCTTACCCATGTGGGGAATTGGTAAATGATGCTATACCAGAGGAATTATGTTCTGTTAGGTACACATCCTTCAATCAGGCCATGCGGGTGATGCGTAGCTGTGGATGGGGTGCAGAATTGGCAAAATGTGACATTAAGTCAGCCTTCCGCCTCTTCCCTGTACACCCAGCTGACTTTGAGCTCCTGGGATTTGCTTTTGAGTGCAAATTCTACATGGATAGGGCCCTTCCGATGGGATGTTCAGTGTCCTGTACTGCGTTTGAGAGGTTTAGTTCCTTTTTGGAATGGGTCTTGTGGTTCAGGACAGGTCTCGGCACTACAGCCCATTATCTTGATGATTTCCTGCTTGCAGGAAGGAGGGGTACAGGGCAATATGAGTTTTTACTGTCCAGCTTCATCGACCTGGCATTGGACCTGGGAGTCCCTCTGGACTAGGAAAAAACAGAAGGCCCTACCACCATCTTGATTTTCTTGGGGATAGAAATTGACACAGTAGGGCAGTTCTTTAGATTGCCTGTGGATAAATTATCTGCACTGCAGGCATTGATAGACCTAGCTAGGGTTAGGAATAAGATAACCTTGTTGGAGTTACAGCAGTTGGCCGGTCACCTCAATTTTGCATGCAAAGTTGCGGCACCCAGCAGGGCATTTGTTAGGAGACTCTGTGAGGCCATGAAAGGTCTCCGTCTTCCACACCATAGGACCAGGGTCACTAAGGTGATTTGGGATGACTTCTTTATATGGAAACAATTTTTGGATTCGTACAACGGGGTGTCCTTTTGGTGGGAGTACCTCCTCATCTAAGCGGAGCTGCAGGTTACATCTGATGCTGCAGGTTCCTCTGGCTTTGGAGTATATTTCCAGGGGCACTGGTGTGCTGAGGACTGGCCGGAGGAATGGTTCCAGGCTGGATGGGTAAAAGACCTCACCTTTCTGGAATTTTTTCCTATTGTCGCAGCAGTGTGGATTTGATTAGGGGAGTTTGCCAATCACACCATCCAATTCTGGTGTGACAACATGTCCACAGTACATGTAATTAACTCCTTGATGTCTAAGTCCCCCAGGGTCATGACTTTGGTCAGAGCCTTCACCATGCAATGTTTGCATAACAACATTATGTTCAAGGCTAGGCATGTACCGGGGGTCAATAATGGGGTTGCTGATGCTCTCTCTTGTAAACAGATGGAGAGATTCCATCAGCTGGCTCCAGATGCCAACGAGTTCCCAGTGCAGATGCTGGTTGAGGTGTGGTGGCTTGGCGGGCTGAGGCTGATAGGGCAATGAGCTTGGCTTTTGCCCCTTCCACACGCAGAGCTTATATGAGGGCGGGTAAGTAATTCCTGTCCTTCAGGGAGGGAGCAGGCCTGCAGCAAGTTTGGCCCATACCTGCCCCCATCTAATGCAATTCTGCGTGTAGCTGAGGTGTGAGGGTCTACCGGCATGTTCTATCAGGGGCAAGCTGTCTTTGTTGGCCTATGCAAGCAAGGCTTCTGGGTATTTGGACAATACGGGTGACTTCCATATTTGGAAGATGCTGGAAGGCTGGTCCGGGGAAAGTGGTACAGTAGCTGTGTATGATTCAGGCCCCGGGTTCTGTACTGGACTCTCCAGCTTCCGGCTCCACACTTAGACTCGGCAGTTCAGGCAAAGTATATTTTATTAACAAAACAGCAAAAAAAAAGGCAATCTTACTTGACAAAGTTCAAAAGAATAGGGAGAGTTCAAGCTGCTTCCCCGATTGCCAAGACATAATCAATAGTTAAAAATGGCCGAAACTTACAGAAACTCCAACAGGCAGGGAGTGCTCTGCTGAAAGGACGCGCGCCCCCTCCCCTCAGCCTCCTTTCCCCTCTTATCTCTTCAAAGCCCCGCTCAGACGCTGCCCCACCCTCTATCTGATTCAGCTGTTAATTAAGGTATCTCAGCTATGCCGTTCTTACGAAGCCGAGCACCAGGCAGTCCCTGTAATGACTTGCAGGATTGATCCTCCCCTTCTGCCGTCCTTCAATTCTGTTGTGTTGGTATTTTACTCATGAGTCAGTCTCTTCCTTACACCCCCCATGCAGAAAGAGAGGGTATGTCCATCTCACTTTCTGCGAGAGAAAATAAAGAAATGTCATTTCAGATCAATTCCTGTTATTCCCGACTATCTACTAATCGTGATCTATCCCATTAATCTGCTTCGGCAAAACATCTTGAGAGGGAGTCAGCTAATACGTTTTCTTTTCCCTTAATGTGTCTAACCTCGAATGAGAAATCCTGTAGGGATAACGCCCATCTTAGAATTCTGGCATTAGTTTCTTTCATCCTGTTGATGAAAACCAATGGACTATGATCCGTCTCCAACTGAAAATGTACCCCCTTAGGTATGTTTTAAGCTTGTTTAGCCCCCATACCACTCCCAGGGCTTCCTGCTCAATGACGCTGTATTTCTGCTCCCTGGGCAGCAGCTTACGGCTCAGCCATACTACTGGATGGAGACAGTCATCTTGTCCTTTCTGCAGTAAAACCACCCCCAAGCCATACCGGCTGGCATCTGTACGCACTATAAACTCCTGGGAATAATCTGGCGGTTTAAGGATTGGGGCTTCTGCAAGCCTGCTCTTTAATGTGTCGAAAGCTCTTTGACACTCAGGTGTCCAGGGTATTCTCCCCGCTATCCTTTTCTTACATAAATTGGTGAGTGGTGCTGCTTGATGTGAGAAGTTAGGGATAAACCTCCTATAGAATCCACTCGCTCCTAAGAAACTCAGTACCTGCTTTTTGGTGGTTGGAATTGGCCAATTAACGATTGTGTCTATTTTTGCCTTGTGTGGTGCTATCTTCCCTCTCCCTATTTGATGGCCCAAGTAGACAACTGAGCTGTTGGCTATTTGACATTTTGAAGGTTTAATGGTTAGTCCTGCCTCTTGGATTCTCCGCAATACAACTCTTAGATGGTCTAAGTGCTGTGACCACGATAGACTGGTCACTGCAATATCATCCTGATAACTTCCTGCGAAATCTAATCCCTGTAGCACCTTGTCCATTAGTCTCTGGAACACCTTGCTAGCTGAGTTAATTCCAAATGGGAGCACGTTAAAATGGAATTGCCCCATAAAACATGAGAAGGCTGTTCTATCCTTAGCTCTTTCTGTTAGCGGTAACTGCCAAAACCCGGATGTGAGGTCTAAGGTGGTGATATACTCTGCACTCGCAATCCTTTCCAGGACCTCCTCTATGTTTGGTGCTGGATATTGATCAGTTTTACACAATTGGTTTAACCTTCTATAGTCTACGCACAATCGATATTCTAGGGGGTCTCCTTCATGAAGCTTCTTTTTGGGGACTATTACGAGGTTGCTACTCCACTCCGAAGTGCTCGGTTCTATGACTCCCATCTCTAGCATTTTCTGTAGCTCCTTCCTCACTACCTCCCTCATTGGCCCTCTGATGGGATATGGATTGCATTTGATCGGTGGATGTTCCCCTGTATCTAAATCATGACAGATCAAATCAGTTCTCCCTGGGCAGTTTGTGAACAAGGTTGCAAACTCCTGCAACATTTCCTTTAATTGCCTTTGCTGTTCTACTGTCAGTGTCTCGTTAATAGGAATTTCTGCTAATCCTTCTCTCTTTCCGCTCTCTGCCACTAAATCAGGGATGTCATAGTCTTCCTCCATCCAACTTTCCACTGACAATTGTTGCACTTCTTGCCTGACAAATTTTTTTAGCCGATTAATGTGAACCAACAAGGTCCCTCTTTCTGGGTCCTCCACTTGATAGTTTCCATCCCCACAACTCTTCACTACCTTGGACGGCCCACTCCACCTCAGATCTAATTTCCCCAGTCCTTCTGGTTTTAGCACCAAAGCGAGAGCTCCCTCCTGTAGCTGCCTAAATCTGGCTGATTTATCAAAGTACCATTTCTGCCTTTGCCTGGCCTCCACCATCGCCTCCTGAGCTGTTTGTCTTACACTCTGCAAAACCCTTTGCAAGTTTGCAAAATACTCTGCGGCTGGCTGTGGCATCTCTGAAGTCCATATCCCTTCCCAGTTTACTCTCAGCAGTTCTAAGACTCCAGGCAGCTTTCTCCCAAATACCATCTCATTCGGCGAAAAACCTCCCAACGAGGGGTGTACCGCTTCCCTATATGCGCTTACCAAGAATGGAATGAATTCATCCCAGTTCCTTTGATGTTCTGCACAGAAAGCCTTTAACATCCGGATAAGAGTCCCTCCCCACTTTTCAACCTGCCCATGCGACTGGGGATGATATGCTACACTTAATTTTTGCGTCACTCCTGCTAGATTATACAACTTCTGCATCACCCTGCTCACAAAAACGGTGCCCTGGTCAGATGTCACTACTCTAGGGAACCCATATGCAGCACAAAATTCCAACACCGCTTTGGCAACGCTTAGTGCATCAGCTGTTCTCAAAGGTATTGCTGCCGGGAAGCAAGTTGCCCTATCAATGATCACTAGAATAATTTTTTTTCCTGATTTGGAAGGTATAAAAGGCCCCTGAATGTCGATTTGAATTTCAGAAAAGGGGGTTTGAACAACTGGAATTTCTCCCAAGGGAACCTTTATGTGATCAGAAGCATGGCCAACTTTCTGACAGACTTCACACCCGGCAACATAGCTTTTCACGTCCTTGTGTATGCCAGGCCAGTAAAAGACTGAACTGATTTTAGCCAACGTCCTCTTAAACCCTAGATGGCCTGTCAATGGTAGATCATGCCCCACTCTTAAGATTTCTTCTCTGAATTTTCCTGGGACTACTAGCTGTTTTTCAGGCCCCCAATTAGAGCTGCTTTTCTTAGGCATATATTCCTATATAGTAATCCATTTACCCAGACAAACCTGGTATCTCCAGGCTTGTCCAGTGCAGGCTTATTCTCTTCCACTGCTTCTCTGCATTCTTTAAGGGACTGGCATTCTTTTAACTCCTGTTTGTAACCTATTGGATCTGTGCTTACAAGGAAAGGCTCATCCCTTTGAATCGATTGCTCCTTTTCACTCCCCTTCATCTCCTTTTCCTTTCCTGTTGGCTGCTCTACCCAGCTTGCTACCTGGGGCAACTCGGGATTGACTTCACTTGCTTTCACTTGCCTTCTTGTCATTACCGGAAGTTGCGACACAGACTCTTTTGCTATTGATACTCTATATCGAATGTCCATGCCTACAAGGAACTGTGGATCCCACCCCCTATGTACTAGAAGGGGAATGATATCACTCCAATCGCCCACTCCTACTTTCATAAACGTAACAGGTTGTTCTTTAGGTCTGGAGTCATAAGATCGTATTTCTATTTTCCCCTCTGCCTGGAGCCCTAACCCATAAAAAAATGTCCTCAGACACACTTGACATGTCTGCTCCACTATCCCACACCGCCTGAAGGTCGATGCAATCTTGCAATCTCACTTGCATAGCCCATTTTTAAGCACACCAGCGTGCTTGTTCTGGGCTAATGTAACAAGAAATGGATCTCTTTGGCAAGGTGGCTAGCTCAATGTAGTTCATCTCTGAATATTTCTCTGGTTGTTGCTTATAGTCTTGGGGGCTTCCTTGCTTTTGTTCATTTTTTACCCCTGTTTTTCCTATCAACCCTCTTAAGTCCTGAGGATCTACCTTACCCCTCCTGTCTGTCTGCACTTTTTCACTTGCATCACCCGTTGCTAGTTGGTCTTGAATGTCCATTTTCCAGACTTCAGGTTGCTGTTACCCCTCCGGCATTTAGTTGAGCTTGGGAGCAACTCGAGACCACTTGCACTTTCGGTTGATATCTATCACCCCTATTCGCCAGTTTAAAACACTGAGCTTTAATATGTCCTGGCTTTCTGCAGTAATGACAGATCACCTGGGCTGGGCTCAGATTTCCTGATCCCCTTCCTTCCTTAACTGGAGTCTTGGCTACAAACTGAGCTTGTTGTCTAAAAACTGTTCTGAAATTAGTTTGTTGTTCTTGTCTGCCCTGCATGGAGGGAGGCATAAATTTTCCTCCTGGTCGTTTTCCATCTCCTTGCCAGTTCGAAGCTGAATAGTCAGCTGCAGCTATTTCATCCAATACTATTGCCAGCTGCTGAGTGGTGGCGGGCCTCTGCGCACGTGCTACTGCCTCATGCTCTTCTGGAATAGCTTGATAAATGTGCTCCCGAACTATTAACTCTAATAGATCGTAAAATGTCCGTGCTTGCGCTGCCTCAGTCCAACGAAGACACATTCTCTGCACCCTGCTGACAAATGAGCTGTATGATTCCTTTGGCTTAGGAACTGCCTGTCGAAAATTTTGCCGAAGTTGATCTGTTGATAGTCCAAACTGCCTCAGGGCTAGCTGCTTAAAATATGAATAATCCCTTGCTTGCTGGGGGGCGAGATGTGCAAGTAACTCTGCAACCACCCCATGGACACACCTGCACAGAGCTGCCATGTATTCAGTGTCTGGCAAATGGTAATCCTGTGCTGAAGCTTCAAATAAAGCAAAAAAAGTTGCCACATCATCTCCAGGTCTTAACTCAGGAAACTTTAACTTTGTCCATCTATCTCCTTGATTGCCTGCTAGATGCTGCTGCATCATGTTCATCTGCTGCCCATTTTGCCCGAGGAGCTGAGTCATTAGAGTGCATAACTGCTGCACTGGGACAACTGGTTGCCCCTCCACTGCAGCTCCGCCTGCCTTCACTGCCGTCTCTACTCCCTTATCATTCTGTACTTCTGTTTGCCCAGCTTTCACATCTGTTCTCTGTTGTAACACCTTCCTCCTCAAGGCCACTTCATTGTTATCATACTCCTCTAGGATTTCTTTCATATCAAGTACTTTTTCCTGGGAGTATCTTCGAAAGGACTCTTCCTGGTAACCGGATGCCTCTAATCCTACTGAGGCTAAAACTGGATCCATGTTGTATAATATTCACTCTGAATAGTCCATGGATCAACAGTCCTTGTTGATAGCCTTCTCTCACCTTTTGCCTGTTTGAACCGCTGCCACCATGTATGATTCAGGCCCCGGGTTCTGTACTGGACTCTCCAGCTTCCGGCTCCACACTTAGACTCGGCAGTTCAGGCAAAGTATATTTTATTAACAAAACAGCAAAAAAAGAGGCAATCTTACTTGACAAAGTTCAAAAGAATAGGGAGAGTCCAAGCTGCTTCCCCGATGGCCAAGACATAAACAATAGTTAAAAACGGCCGAAACTTACAGAAACTCCAACAGGCAGGGAGTGCTCTGCTGAAAGGACGCGCGCCCCCTCCCCTCAGCCTCCTTTTCCCTCTTATCTCTTCAAAGCCCCACTCAGACGCTGCCCCACCCTCTATCTGATTCAGCTGTTAATTAAGGTATCTCAGCTATGCCGTTCTTACGAAGCCGAGCACCAGGCAGTCCCTGTAATGACTTGCAGGATTGATCCTCCCCCTTCTGCCGTCCTTCAATTCTGTTGTGTTGGTATTTTACTCATGAGTCGGTCTCTTCCTTACAAGCTGACACCAGAGAACCTTTAACCCCAGCAATATTGAGAGGGCTCAAGACCCAGTGGCACACGTTGTGTGCTGATGGCTATGAAGCTGCATTATTTCATGCAGCATCACTGGTCACCTTTTTGGGGGCACTTCGGATCATTGAGCTGGTGGCCAGCTCACGGCAGAATGTTTCAGGCCTGGCACTTGAACATAGGGATGTTTCCATTTCAGGTTTGAAAGATAAAATTTGGCTGCGGCGGTCAAAGACCAATCAGCATGGCAAGGGGAAGGTTATTGAACTGGGAAGTTGTGCAGAGGTCCAGTTATGCCCAGTGGTAGCTCTCAGCCATTACTTGGCATTGAGAGGAGAAGGTAGGGGATACCTATTTCAACATAAGGATGGTTCTACCCTAAGTTTCAATTTTGGAGTGTGACGCAGAAGGCACTGGCCTGATTGGGATTGGGTGGGGTCCACTTTGGAACAGCTGCCATCATGGCATATACAGTTAACGAGATTCAGTGGATAGGTCACTGGAAATCTCGCTGCTACAAGGGATACATCCAAAATTGCATGGTTTAATATCATGGAGAGTTATGTTTGGTTTATTAATGATATTCTTCTTACAGATGCTGCAGGCTGTGAGGCGAGATGAAGGGTCACCATCTGCGGCCACAGCATGGTCTTCTGGGTGGCTCATCAGGCCAGGAGGACATCCAGCAGTTCTCAGTTTGGCCTTAGTGAATGGGTGATTGTAGAATGGTTGGGAAAGAGGGGCATGCGATGGCCTGCACTCTTTCCCTTGCTATTTGATGAGAGAAGGGGGCCTCCTCCTCACGTCTTGGTAATACACTTGGGGGTAATGACCTCGGTCTGATGAAGGGCAAGTCCCTTGAGTTGCAGGCTGAGGCTGACCTTGCGATGATAAGAGCAAGGTGGCCTGGCATGCTGATAGTATGGTCAGCCATACTGCCCCGCCAAGTGTGGTGGAATTTGGGGGACCCCAGGTCCCCCTGACGTAAAGTTAATAGGCAACTGAGAAAGGCCATGGATGCTGGATTGGATATGTTTTTGCCACACCTGATATACGGGTCATGTTTCAGGACCTGTATAGGGCTGACGGGGTGCATTTGTCTGACAAGGGCAATGGGATATTTTTACAGGACTTGCAGCAAGGGGTTAGGTTGACATTAGGATACTGAATGGGGAGCAAAGGCCAAAGCAGAGGCTTGACCTTGGATGTGGCAGGTTTGTGCAAGCAAGAAAATGGAACTGGTGAGCACCTTTCGGCATATCCCATTAGGAAACAGGGGGTCATCAGGAACTGCCTTCAGATTTTAGGGTCCGGGGTGGGGAATGGTGATCACCTCTGGGAACTTTCTAGGCCAGGCTCCTCCCTGCAAGTTGGAAGGCTTCAGGGGTAGGTGCTCCTAGGGGGCAACCAGTTTGCTGGGCTGCTGGTCATGAGCCAGAGAGTCTGCTCACAACTGGAGCTGGGTGACCCATCCTTCAAGGGCAAGGGGGTTGGCCAGGGAGTGACGCCTGCCTTGCCTGTTCCAGGCTTGCTTAGTTGTTATTGCTGCAATGTTCTGTTAAATAGTTAATAAAGTGGCCCTTCTTTGATTTCAAACCATTGTCTGTCTCATTATTCTGGCTGGGGGGGCAATCGAGACCTATTTTGAAAGTAGTGTATAAGGTAAGTTTAACCAAGCCTGGGAATACTGTAATTCAGTACAATGCCCACTAAATGGTGTCAACTTCAAGGCCTCTGTTATCAGGAGGGATAGTATGTTCACCCTCTCCCAAACCATTCTTTATTATACCAAAATTTTTCAGAGTAAACCAACTGAATCCACTGGCTCCATATAGTTCCTCAGCAAGCACAATGACACTAGCTAATTTTGTCTTGCATAAGAGACAAATGTATCAGCCATCACTTTCATCACTACATTTGTGATTGCTAGCTTAAAGGATAAAGTTGTCCAAGACTAACATATTTATTTACAGATAAGATTTGCAGTATTGTGTTTCATTGCTGTCCCAAGTTTGCCACAACATTAGCTTTGCCTGTCTTCCAGTTTAATAGGAGAATATTTCTAAAACTTTAAAATATGCAAGTGGTACATGTTTGGCAGTTTGTAATCAGCCCCCCCCCCAGGTCACTAATGTTCTCAAATGCATATGCACATCGATTGCATCAAGGGGTGAAAATGGGGGAAAAACGTGGTGACCTTACTATCACATTGGATTCCTTTTTATGATATGATTTAATCAATGTACATGAGTGCATTGTGTGCAATAATATTCAGAAGACTATATGCATACATAAATCTTGACTATATGTGCATCTGTGTAAACCCAGCCAGTTCCAGCTTTGGGGGGCCCTAAGCAATATGCCCTCTGGAGGGTCTTTCTCCCAACCCTGCTGCTCATTCAGAGAAAGACAGGCAATGGAAGTTGTCGCTGCCTTCATGGCTGCTGCTTGTTAACATTGCCATTGTTTCATCCAGAAAACGAGCAGGGATATCTGTCTGTTAGGAGTCACAGTGAGACAGAAAGAGTGTGTGTGCGGGACAATGAGTAATACGGACAGGGAGAGAGGTGGTATCGTTTTGTTTTTGTTTTTTGTCTAGTGAGCACCACCTGTGGCTGACAGATGAAATATTTATCATAAAAACACTGCCACGTGCACTACAGTCAGCATCGTTTAGTTAAAAAAAAAAAAAAGTATGAGAACAACACTGAGACCTGTTCCAGCTTAGGCGATGGGAAGTGAGCATGCAACCCCCCAGTCTTCTCAGAATATTCCCTGGACTCCAGGGTGACCTCACACGGCCCACTTCCCTATGTTTTCATCATGTGATTATTCACCCCAGTCTGTCTTTCCTCAACACTACATCAATAATATTTATAAGCAGTGAGTCTTAGAGTCTTAGAGTACGATGACAGAATTCCATATAATTCAGAATTAATTGACGAGAACCAGGATTGTCAGAGATGAAATGTGTAAAAGTCATATAATATAGTTGAAGTGTTCAGTATGAGAGATTAACTTTACTGACTTGCTATTTCTTGTTGCTTAACCTGTCAAGAAAATAAGAACTTCCAGTACTTTTGACAAATGATTTGAAAGCTGGGCATTCTGAACAGCTCTTCAGCATCCTCCATTGAAATGTTGGTAGTTGCTCCTTTGAGAAATATCCCAGTATTGAATCAAAGGAGGTAATCCTTAAACTGATGAAGTCCTTTAAGAGAGATTTTTTTTCCTTCTGCAGAATTATTTCACAGATTTCACTTTCACACACACACACAAACCCTTCTGGCAATGTTAACACTGTTTGCCCCAAAAGACCAAAATGTGGAAGAAAATTTTCCATCTGAGGTTCATGTAGTCAAACATGAGGGAATAAATGTGAATGGCTTCTAATCAGCATATACCCAGTGATAATTTTGTTGGGTTAACCAGAAGATGTTGAGCATTCTTGACCATATGCTGTACTTGAACAGGGTATGGTGTTTTTTTGTTTGTTTGTTTGTTTTTGAGGATTAAGAAGTTTTATGATTCTATCTGGAATCATGGTGATTTAGTTATTTGGAAAAAGTGTTATTTGGATTCTCTTGAATAAATGGGAATATGTATGGTGTTCATAGTAGAGAACAACTACAGGGCCAGGCTTTCTTGGTCGTGGCTCCTCTCTAGTGGAATGAGCTCCCAGAAGAGATCAGGGCCCTGTGGGACCTCATGCAGTTCCGCAGGGCCTACAAGATGGAGCTCTTCCACCAGGCCTTCAATTAGGAGCTGCCCCAAAAAACTGGAATGGCAGAGAACCTTGTCCCCTGGAGTAATGAAAAACAGCCTGTGCCAAATGGACAAAGGTTAGATCTATGGGCTGACCACTAGGATAGATCACTGAAGGTTGGCCGTCATCATCTAATCTCTCACCCAGCTAAATGCCCATAGAAAGAAGAGGGGGAAAGTCAGCCTAGATCAGGGGTTCCCAGCATTTTTAAACTTGTGAGCACCTTCATAATTCTGGCACAGGGTGGTGGGCATAATTTCAAAATGGCTCCTGCAGGATTTTGAGGCAACCACAAAATGTCAGGGAGTGAATGTATGTATAACTCTAAGTAACTCTTTAGCATTTCAGGGAGAAGCTCTTCTAAAATTAACATATATTTTAAAAAGATTTTCTTGCATATACACACAGTAACAGTGAAGGTCTTTATGCTGAGTTGGCAGCTGTTGCTAAAGCAACTTTTAAAAACACTGCACAGCCAATCAGATCAATAAGATGAGTCCACAAGTAAAGAGTTGCACGTGCAGTGTTCACAGGTATTAAATGACCCTGCTGAATACACCAGGGCAGGGCAAACATTCTTCTCTGGCTAATGAGAAGAAAAAGAAGTTCCATAGCAAACAGCTATGGGATCGTCTGAAGTTAACCTTGGCCTGGATGTTACAATTCCCTTCCATACAAGTAGTATAACTCCCATTATCATTCTGATGTTTGCAGCCCGTTTTGAAATGCCTAGTTTTATTTTCTGATGAGTTATATTTTCTGATGAATTTGGGGAGGGTCTGTGGCTCAGTGGAAGAGCCTCTTCTTTGCATGCAGAAGGTCCCATGTTCAGACCCCAGCAGCTCCAGATAAAAAGTCCTTGTGGTAGGTGATGTGAATGAACTCTGCCTGAGGCCTGAGGTCTGAGTCAAACGAGATTGATTTGATGGACCAATGGTCTGACTCAGTGTAAGGCAGCTTCATGTGCATGCCTGCCACAGACAGACTTGATAGGCAGGCATACAGACAGACAAACAGATGTGAATACCCTTGTGTTATTATTATAGATTGTGAAGAAAAGGAGATATAACATTATGTATTATGTCCAGAATTCCTGGAAAGAAGGGTTAATTACAAATGTGATAGATAAATAAAATGCTATTGGTCATAACATCTCCAGATTAAAACTCTGGGCAGTTGGCTATAACAGTCTCATGGTTCTTTTATAGCTCTTGATTAATAAATGATATATAAATAATGTATTTATTTATGTACTAGGGAGCAAAGCCCGTTGTGGAGGAAGACAATGGACCCTAGAAAGGAAGGGAGGGAGGTTTGGAGGAAGGAAGGAAGGAATGAAGGAAGAGGGGGGAGAGTGAAAGAAAGAAGGAGATAGGAAGAAAGAAAAGGGGGAAATGAAGGGAAGAGGGGTGGAACGGGCTTCTCTGGGCCTACTGGGCCCATAGAAGGCCCAGAGGATGGTGTGGGGGGCAGAATGGGCTTCTCTGGGCCTACTGGGCCCATAGAAGGCCCAGAGGATGGTGTGTGTGTGGGGGGTGGAACGGGCTTCCCTGGGCCTACTGGGCCCATAGAAGGCCCAGAGGATGGTGTTGGGGGGGGCAGAATGGGATTCTTTGGGCCTACTGGCCCCATAGAAGGCCCAGAGGATGGTGTGGGGGGCGGAAGGGGCTTCTCTGGGCCGACTGGGCCCATAGAAGGCCCAGAGGATGGGGGGGGCGGAAGGGGTTTCTCTGAGCCGACTGGGCCCACAGAAGGCCCAGAGGATGGGGGGGTGGAACGGGCTTGCCTGGGCCGACTGGGCCCACAGAAGGCCCAGAGGATGGGGGGCGGAACGGGCTTCTCTCACCTACCTCAGCCTTGAGGGCCTGTCCCTCCGCTCACTCTGCAGACGGTCCTCTCCTGTCGGAGAACTGGAGCAGACTGAGGCGAAGGCACTGGCCAGGGCTGACATGGGTGGGACTCCGTCAAGCAGCCAATCAGCCCCAGCCAGCATCTTCTGACTGCCAGTTCTTGGGCCCAATCAATTATGGTGAGCATAGAATGTTATGGGACCAAAATTCAATTATATATAAGGAAAGGATTAGGCTTATATCACACCTTATCCCAAAATGGGCTCAGGGCAGCTCACAGCAACTAGAATATAAATAAAATAACAATAGTATACATAAAACCAAGTTAAATAAATAAAATGTATGTTACAGAATGGTTGGTTCAAGATTACCAAGCAAGATAATGACAATGCTCACAATACAGTCCAAGAGTTTGGCATTCTAATTTTCCTCTCAGGCCAATAGACCATCAGCAAAGTGAAATACAAAACAGAAAGAAAAGCTTATTATTGCCCATCTTGTGCACATTGTACTGAGAATGGCATTTTAAAGGGCAGACATGTCAAGCTTCATGGCCTTTTCTGATGCCTAAAATGTTTTCTTTGTTCTCACCTATTTGGCACTTGAGTCTCTTGATGAGAAATTGTAACAAGACCAGAAAATAGCAGCATGTAACTCCATTCCTGTCACAAAGGGTTGTAACAGGAACAGGCAAGTGGCATAATCCAAATCAGTTTCTCGTGTATTCTCTAAAACATGTAATTTTGTACTACCTGCTCCAAAGACACTGTCCACACTGGTTACCTTATCCCTGAACTGGGAACAGACTGAATGACATCTAATTTCCCAGCAGGTCCTAAAGTCCCTTAAGGGAAAAAAAAAATCCTATTGTTTCCAAGTCCATATTGGGGAACAGTTATGAAAGCAAATGCTTTGTTTTCTTTCAAAATATTTTTTTCTGAGCTTATTCATGACTTTTAACTCTTTGTGTAGTGAAATCAAGGAAAATGGATATGTCCCTTGTTAAGGGAAATAGCAGTACTCTCCTTTAACTGTTTAGATCCCCGTTCAGTTAATAATCTGTCACCTTAGGGTCCCTTTATGTTTTAAGTTGTAGCTAAAGTGGAGGATTGCAGCAGTGTCTGCTGTCGAGTGTCACAAAATAGGAAGTGAATCTCGAAATCTTATCAAGAGCCTTAGGAGGCATTGTCAGAGGCAACAAGGCTAGAGCTGTCTGAGCACCTGCCAATTTGGCTGACATCTGATTTATCTGAAGAAGTGTGCATGCACACAAAAGCTTATACCCAAAATTAAACTTTGTTGGTCTTAAAGATGCCACTGGCCTCAAACTTTGACCTGGTTTGCCAGTTTAACTAGTTTAAACTAGTTCAACTCTTATAAAACAGTCAAAAATAAATGCTGTGGCTTGGATTCTAGAACATCATTGTCCCCATGCTTTTCTCCAGCCGCTGTGGAGGCTTTCTTCTACTGCAACACTCATTTTCTCTGCTACTAGTGCATATGTGTCTTAACATATCTTGTTGTTTTAATACATATACATATTCTGTAAGCCACCCTGAACCTGCCACAGCAGGGAGGGTGGGATACAAATTAAATAAATAAAATAAATCAAATTATATATATATATATATATATATTGTACGCACAGAAGTGCCGGCAGCAGAGGAAGCAACCCCCACAGTGGAAGAAAGCCTCCACAGTGGCTGGAGAGAAGCACAAGGACAGCAATGTCAAAGGATCCAAGCCTTTTTAAAAAAATCTAATCACTCGATGTTTGTCAAAGTTGTTTTTTTTTCATAAATATCTACTGTTCTGTTTGAACCAGCAGCATCTCTGCACATGCACAGTTTCTCAAGCAATAAAATTAAAATTAAAACTTGTTCAACAGACATTTGATTCATTCATTGCAGAACTGAGTAGCCATGGTGATCAGCACACATCTGATCAATACAGTCAAACATGGTAAGCTCAGCTGTTAAAAAGTCACCACAAAATTTGCAGCATCCCTAATCAGGGCTGCTGCCTCAGCACCATGCAGGTCCTTGGCACCCCATATGGGCAGGCAATGAAACCTTAGTAGCCATCAATGGGAATTGAAAGAATTTTGATATGACTATCAAAACTTCTTAGTTACAGTTTTGCACATCTTTACAGAAAGTCAGTTTATGCTTCTCCAATCCTTTGTACAGTCACAAATTGACTTTCTGGATTGTAACCTATGTCTGCAGATCATAAAAAAACCCAACAGCAAACAGTTTAATGCATTAAGATGTATCAAATTCACTCTTGTGAAGGAGATGTTTGGCTATTAATGCAGAATTAAGAAAATAGCTGGAATCCATTAACTTAAAACACACCAACACACAAACACATACCACTTTACATTGGATGCATTCAGGAATAGCATAAAATAAATAACAGTAGGTTCTAGTTGGTAACTATGAGAAACATGTTGCCTCAAGCTGTTTGAAGGGAGGTGGGATGTAAATGCAATGAATAATAACAATGATATCCAGGGCTCTTTTTGCAGCAGGAACTCCTTTGCATATTAGGTGACACACCCCTAATGTAGCCAATCCTCCAAGAGTTTACAGAGCTCTTCTTACAGGGGCTACTGTTAGCTCTTGGAGGATCGGCTATATTAGGGTGTGTCGCCTAATATGTAAAGGAGTTCCTGCTACAAAAAGAGCCCTGGATATCAACTGTATTTAAAACAGATACATGCAGCAGTTCCAAAAGTGAGAAACATTTCTTTATATCTATCTATGTATCCATCCATCCATCTCTCCTACCACTAGAAATGGCTGCACATCAGAATTGCGGTGGGAAATCCCACTAGACATTCCTGTTTAAAATGAGCCTTTCCCAGTATGTGCTTATAAAGAGGGAATAAAAAATATTTTGTTAATGGGGTGCTGAATTATGTATACTTTTTTTCAACCATACCCCTTTGTTTTTCATGCTTCATTCAATCTTCCTCCCAAGGAATGAGTATCAATTCAGACTTGAAGGATTACATTGCTCATGGCTTGTCACAATGTACATAATGAGCACATTGACATGAAGTACCTATTAAATGTTTAACTCTATAGGGAAGAGAAATAAAGTACCAGATTTGGGTTCAGAGATTTTAAGTTAATCACAATCACCAAGCTGGATACTAATATTCACTACAAAAATTAAGTAATTTATGTCATGCAGGTTGGGAACAGTTTGAAGTCATTTATATGGTTCAGATACTTACAGTAGTTACAAAAATAGACTCCCATGAGCAGTAATGGTCATTTTTTTTTCTTCAGCAAGCTCAAAATACAACAGTGATGTTCTTGTGTGGTTACAGTACATATTTAGCACCTGTTCAGGGGGCCTCTGTCTACTATAGTGAGCCATCAAACAGGCCAAGCTGGTAACATAATCGTCCCCTCCAATTTAAACACAAACACACAATCTTAAGAGTAATACAAATATACGTTTCTGCAGTGTCATAACTACACCATATCATGATAATGGGCTTGAAGCCGAGGCTGGGCTTCAAAATTCTGGGATCTTAAAGGGTATTTTTGTGAGCCAAGAGCCTATGACCATTCCACTCCCTCCAGCTGGTCTACAGGCCACATGGTCCCTGCCCTTTAAATTGGGCAAGAGGGGAGGGAGAAAGGTGACCAGGTGGGTGGTTGCTCTTGGGATCAGGGCTTGGGGCATCCCCCCACCGAATGCCTTCCAAATCCTCCCGCCGGAGCAATGAAGGGACCTGGCAAGCCTATCCACATGTCACCTGATCCCTACTGAGCTGAAAAGCCCTCTAAATCTTGGGCCATCTGCAGGGGCTCCTGCTTACAAGCTGCCTTAATGAGATAGAGGCAAAGGCACCTGGTCCTTGCTGCTGCTAGATTCCAACTTTAAAAAGCCAGAAATGCCCTCTGTGACCATTGCTAAACAACCACAAAAGGCTTGCTTTCTGTCTGTGAAAGGCAGGGGGAAAGAGGAGGCCCATTTCCAGGATTGTTGTGGACTTTGAAGGAAGTCTCATCAGGGCCCGGTCTTGCACCAGGAACTACTGGCCAGCTTGCTATCAGGTGAGCTCCATGACTCACCCAGGCCCACCTGTTTTCTACAGTTGATCAGCAGCCACCAAAGAAAGCCAGTGTGGTTTCACAGTTGGAACAGTGAAATCCCACTATACCATGGAAACTCACTGGATGGCCTTTGGCCATGTGTACATTCTCAGACTAATTTACATCACAGGCAGGGGTGGAATGGCTATTAAGAGCACTGGGATGCCTCCCAGTGGGCTGGTGGCCTCCACCCAACCTGGGCTAGTCCAATCCTGTGATAGAAAGGCTGAGGTAAGGTGCGGGAGGCAGTCACCCAGTGGATTAAGGGAGGTGGTGGAACCCAGCTCAGCCTACACAAGGGAAGGATAGGGAGGTGGTGGCATTAGCTTGGCCCATGCAAGGAAAAACAAGAGTAGCAGTGGCACCTGGATCAGTCCATGTGAGGCAAGGTGACATGAGGGAGGTGGCAGCATGAGGCTTGGCCTGTGAGAAGTGAAGTGAGGTGAGAAATGTAGCAGTGCCTGGCTCAGCTTGTGCAAGGTAAAGAGAGGTGATGGCACTGAGCTTGGCCTTGCTGAGCCCTGCATAGGCAAGGTGAGGCAGATGGAGGTGTGGGGCCTGGCCAAGCCCCTCATGAGGCAATGGTGGCCTGGCTAAGCCCCATGCAAGGCACGACAGCCTGGCTTGCATAAGATGAGGGAAGAAGCACCCAGCCCACCCAAGGCAAATAGAGCATCGCCTTGCCAATTGGTTAAGCAGACTGCCTATTCCCCCCCCCTTTTGGGTAGACTGCCTTTTCCTCCCTCCCTCCCTCCCTCCTTTAGGGTTTAGGGCCAGGGTGGGCTGAGGGAGGGTAAAGGGTTTTTCACTTCCAGTCCATCCCTGTTCACAGGGTTGTTCTGAGGATGAAATGGAGGAGAAGAAAAATCTTTAAGCTGCTTTGGGTCTCCATTGTGCAGAAAGGTGGGCTATCCTATATAATCCCCTTATGTATTGGCCATTTCCAGCTCTCCCACTGGCTGTGCACTCCATAAGCCATTAGCCCATCAACTGCCACTCAAGAGTATTCGCATGCCATTGGCTGGGTGCTGGATCTGCTCCTCCCCCCTACCCACTGTCAGCCTGGACACTGTTCCTTCACAGAATAAACTATCAAAACTGTTGTCTCTCCTGATGAAGACACTTCTTCGTGGCTCCTGTGGGACTAATTTTTCCCTCAGTGGCTGTTGCTAGGCAATCAGGCTTGGTTCTGTCAGTAAAAAGGCAATGGAAGGAAGCCCTTTCCAGGTCTTTGTGGGGAACTCATTTGGGGCCAGTACTGACTACGGTTGCCAGTGCCAGGTTGGGAAATTCCTGGCTATTTTGTGGGGTTCAGGGAGTGGAGAGGCCTCAGCTTAATAGAATGTCATAGAGCCCACCCTCCAAAGCAATTATTTTCTCCGGGGGGGGAGAAAAATCTGTTGTCTGGCGTTCAGTTGTGATACCCGACAATCTTCAGGATCCACCTGGAGGTTGGCTACCCTAGGCATAGCAGTTAGCACTTCAGAGCAGGGTCCGCTAGACCCAGGTTCTTGTTGTGGAAGTTGAGTGGGAGATTTTGGACCAGTCACAGACTTGCAGCCTAACCAACCTCACAGGGTTGTTGTGCATATCAAAAGGGGGAGAGGAGAATGATGTAAGCTGCTTTGGTCTCCATTGCAGAGAAAGACTGTACTTTTCCTCCTGGGGAACCATTGATACTAGTCTCCAGGTGAGGGCTGGAGATCACTCAGAATTAAAACTGCTCTCCAAATGGTAGAGATCAGTGGCAGATAACAGTAGGTTGATGTTTGGCTGGGAGAGAGATAGGGTTGCCAACTCCAATTTGGGAAATTCCTGGAGATTTGAAGGGTGGAGCCTGAAGAGGGTGGGGTTTGAGGAGGGGTGGGACCTCAGACAATATCATAGACTCCACCCTCCAAACCAGCCATTTCCTCCTGGGGAATGATTGCTGCCATTCTCCAGGTGAGGGCTGGAGATCACTCAGAATTAAAACTGCTCTCCAGACAGCAGTGATCAGTTCCCCAGGAGAAAATGGCTGCTTTGCAGGGTGAACTCTGAGTCATTATAACCTGTTGAGGTTGCTTCCCCTCCTGCTTGGGTCCCCACTGAGGAGGAGAAAGACTGTACTTTTCCTAGGTAGAGGCTCCAGGTGTGTGTGGAGGAGATGGAAAGCTGAAGTCAAAGGGGTAGATAATGGTATGTTGATGGTTGGCTGGGAAAGACATAGGGTTGCTACCTCCAAGACAGGTACAATGCCATAGACTCTACCCTCCAAACCAGCCATTTCATCCTGGAAAACCATTGTTGCCAATCTTCAATGGATGGCTGGAGATCACTTGGAATTACAACTGCTCTTCATATGGCAGAGATCAGTTCCCCTGGAGAAAATGGTAAGCTCTGTGTCGTTATACCCTGCTGAGGTCGCTACAGCAAATTGATGCTGAGTGTCCAAGGCCAGGGCACCAATCCAGAGCCTCTTCCTAAAGCTCATTGTATTTATTTCCACAATGGGCCTTATTCCTAGTCAATAATAAATCTAGATGAAGATGTAGGGCAGAACAATGTTAGGTTAGTGGGTGACTGGGTAGGAGGAGAGAAGGAAGCAGAGAAGAATGAGGAGATGGGGGCTGCCATGGGGGCGGGAAAGAGAAAGTATTGGTGGAAAAGAAGATATAGGCAGGAATGAGGTGCCCTACACAAGTCCTTGTGAGTTCCCCACTACACAGTTATGCCTGGCCTGGAGGCTGACACTGTGAAACTTGGCCAGGCTTTTTACAGGGAGACACTACCTACTACTTATGTTCTCAAGGAGGGAAAACTGCAGATAAGGGAAGATCAAGGTAGGTTGGCCGAAAAAGGGTAGAGGGTATTGGGTCTTTCAGGGAAGGGAAGGAGGAAATAGGATTTGGTCTGTTATACTACTCGAGATGGTTATACTGTTGGAAGTGGGGGAGTTAAAGCTGACTCCCTTGTCATAGACAGATCATTACCTGATAGAGTTTGTACTTATTGCTTCCTCTTTTTTTCAGGGGTGATGGGCCCATTAAGATGGCCCAGTCAATGCACCTGATGGATTCTGATGGGTTCATGTTGGTATTTGCTGATTTTCCCAGTTTGGTTGCTAATGCTGACTATTCTGTCAAAGCTTGACCTTGACCATTCTCTGGAACAGGGAGATGATCCAGTCTGTTAATACGATTACCACTTAGCGCCCTTGCCCACCAGACAGAGCCAAGCAGTCTCCCTGGTTCACTGGGGAACTAATGGTGGATGATGGCTAGATCACCACTGGCAGAAAATTTGGAGTGAGACAGATTGAACACAACATACAGACTATATATTAGAGACTATTCAGTGGTGGTGGTGATGGTCAAAAGGCAATATTTCTCCACCATCATTATATCTGCATGTAATTGTCAGCTGAGCTGTTTTGTGTGGTTTAGGGACTTTTACATCACAGAGCCAAGGAATAGCACTCTGATCACATGACTGCCTAATGTGATCAATTTGTTACTTATTTTGCAGACAAAATCATCAAGATCCACTCTGGGTTAGATGCCAGCATGAAAACATGTCCAGATGATGTACCTTTGGCATTTGTTTGTCTTATTTATATGAATATTTTTAGCATGTGGAACCCAAGGATGTGGACACGATCTTTGCACATGTGAGACCTAACACTTGTGTTTTCAACCCTTGCCATTCATGGCTGATAAAAGTCACCAGGGGAGACTGGCTGAGTGGGTAAGGAGAGTGGTAAATACATAAGAACATAAGAGAAGCCAATGTTGGATCAGGCCAATGACCCATCTAGTCCAATACTCTGTCACATAGTGGCCAAAAATACCAGGTGCCATCAGGAGGTCCAGCAGTGGGGCCAGGACACTAGACTTATGCCACCCATGCTCAGGGAGGCAGTGATTAGACCTATTCTGAAAATATCCCCTATCT
The DNA here is from genome assembly GCA_029375565.1 of Gekko gecko. Classification (NCBI taxonomy): domain Eukaryota; kingdom Metazoa; phylum Chordata; class Lepidosauria; order Squamata; family Gekkonidae; genus Gekko; species Gekko gecko. Next base: position 145,965,364 of record JAPDNY010000003.1, on the reverse strand, counting down.
TGGAGAACTTCTGACCAGTTTCCAATTTTCTCTTCTTGCGCAAGATGCTAGAGCAAGTGGTTGCTTCTCACCTCCAAGGGTTCTTGGAAGAGACTGCTTTTCTGGACTCATTTCAATCTTGCTTCAAGCCAGGATCTGGAACAGAGACTGCTTTGGTCATCTTGGTGAATGACCTCTATTGAGAATTAGGCAGGGGGATCTCCCCACAGCCTCAGATACTATCAGCCACAGTATCCTAGTGAGCCTCTTCTCAGTGCTGGGTCTAAGGGACATTATGTTACGGTGGCTAGAGTCCTACCTGGGGGGTGGGTTCTCAGAAGGTTGTGTTTGGTGATTTCTGCTCTCCTCCATGGCTGTTATTTTCCATGCTGTTTACTATCTATATAAAGACACTGGAGAGGTCATCAGAAGATATGGGCTGCAGTGTCACCAATATGTAGATGATATTCAGCTCTACCTCTCTTTTCCATCTAATTCCAAGGATACTATTGATGTTCTGAATTTATGCTTGGAGTCAGGATTGAACTGAAACTTAATCCTGACAAGACAGAGGTGCTTTGGGTTAGTAGAAAGGCAGATATGGGACTTGAGATCTGTCCTGTCTTGGATAGTGATATACACCCTTTGAAAACCAAATTTGGCAGCTTAGGAGTTCTGCTTGGCACAGTGCTCACCTTAGAAAACCAGGTGGCTGCAGTGGTTCAGAGTGCTTTTGCACAGATTTGGCTGGTGCACCAATTGCACCTGTTCCTGGTTCACTCTGATCTAGCTACAGTGATCCATGCCTTAGTTTGATCTAGACAGGACTATTGCAACGCACTCTACTTGAGCTACCCTTGAAGAGTGTTCAGAAGCTGTAGCTAGAGCAGAACACTGCAGCTAGAGTGCTGGTCAGGGCCACCTACCAGGAGCATGTGACCCTGATGCTACAGCCATTACACTGGCTATTAATTAATTAAATAAATTATTATTTATTTGATTTATTAATTGCCCTGTCCTGGCTTACACTGGACTCTGGGCAATGTACAAAAGGCAAAATGCCATAAAAACAAGATACAAATTTAATTAATAAGAGACAAGACCAGAATAATCTGCTCCAAAACCCACTTCAAGGTGTTGGTTTTGTCCTTTATTGTCTGGCTGTGATTTTGTATTGATTTTAAAATGCTTAATTGTTAGTTTATTAATATCACAGACATCAATATGTCTTAGACATTTTCTAAAGAAATTAAATATATATATTTCTCAGATGACTTAAAACTTCTTTCTTTTCCTTTCTTTTCTTTTTTAAAAACATTTTTATTGCTTTTTACCTCTATACACTACAGGGTAAAGAGGAAAGGAATATTCTAAGCTAAAGTACAGAGTAAGCAGGGATCAGATAATGTTATAATATTCAATTTTCTATTGTTTCCTCATTATTCAGCTTTTACATAATTGGAGATTAAAAGTTAATATTTCTACCTTAAACAGTACAAACAAAGTTAGCTGTAGTGTGTGCATCTTAGTAAACAAGCAAAAAAAACGAAAGACAGACTTTCAGAATTGGGTTATTTAGGTGTTTTTTTCCCTCCACATTTTTTCTTATCAAAGGGCAGCTTAACCTTAAATGATTTAGGAGCCACAGCTCCTAGTTCTGATTCAGAGTCAAAACCTTCCTCTAGGGAGCTACTTGAAGAGCTATCACTGCTTCTGGAACCATGTTTGCTAACATCTTCTGTAACAATATTGTCTTCTATTTTCCCTTTTTCTTTTGCTGGACTTTGATGCTGTTCCAAAAATGCTTTGGCTTTGAGGACAGAGTCAATCTTTTATTTTTTTTTCTCTTTGAAGTTGAAGATAAGTCCTTCCTGGATTATCCATCTGTAGGGAGTGGAATTTTTCTGTAGAAATGAAGTCAATTTTTTGTATTGTTTCCTCCTCTTTCTCACCTCAAACAGAACATCTTTTAAAACTTTCACTTCTTCTCCTTGGATTTTTAAGGTTATTCCATTGATCGCCTTGAGTATCATATCCCTTGTTGACCTTTTAGAGAATTTCACAAATACTTCACCAGGCAGGTTGTTTTTCTTGATAAATTCTGGATAGGTTTGATATACCATATCCAAGTTGCTTTGTAAAAGTTCTGCTTTACAACCTGCCATGGGAACTAAGGCTTTGCTTAAAATCTCTTTCAGGTTCTCACCTTGTTGTTGTAAGAGAGCCAGTTTGGTGTAGTGCTTAAGTGCGCAGACTCTTATCTGGGAGAACTGAATTTGATTCCCCACTCCTCCACTTGCACCTGCTGATGTGACCTTGGGTCAGTCCCAAGTTCTGGCACAGCTGTTCTCTCAAGGACAGTTTCTTTCAGAAGTTCTCTCAGCCCCACTTACCTCACAGGGTGTCTGTTGTGGGGAGGGAAAGGGAAAGGAGTTTGTAAGCCGCTCTGAGATGCCTTTGGGCAGTGAAGGGCAGGGTATAAATCCAAACTCTTCTTCTTCTTCTTGTTCTGGAATATCTTGAAATCTCAGTACATATGCTGACAATTCCAATTGAAGTTGTAACAGCTGTTGTTTCTCAAAGATCCTCTCTCTTTCCACTGCCTCCATTCTCTGATTCAATACGTTTGTCTTCTCAGCAACCTTCTTCAGCTTTTTAGTTGTCTTCTCTGTTCTTGCATTGGTTTATTTCAGTTCTTTTTGTAGGGCTTCAAAGTTGTTATTCAAGTTAGTCATCTGGTCCAGTAGAGGGCACAATGCTGCAGTAATCCTCTTAGAAATATCTGTGGTTACTTCTGGTCTGGGAGCCAGAGATAATAAGCTAGCAGTTTCTGAAGAAGCTTTCACTCTGGGTGCCATTTTTTCACCCTGATGAGACATTGTTTACATTAAAGGTAAACATTTTTATTGCTTCTGAAAGTTTTTTAAAGTACACGATTTCTACTAGTCTGCACACCAGTCAGTTGAATTAACGTTCTCCCATCAAATCCACCAATTTGCCCCTTGCTTTCTTTTTTTTTTCAGCTGCTCTTTCCAGGGTAGGGTATTTGGGGCTGCCCTGTGGTTTTGTGGGTTTGCATTTAAGCACTTACATGGTTTGTCGGGTAATCACTCATGCTTTACTCCTCGACTTGCACGCAAAAACAGGGAAAGTCTCTTAACATCAGATCTCCTGCTTGCTCATTCCAGTGTGCTTCTTTAAACCCATGGCTAGTCTCGCACTGGCAGGACCTATCAGGGCAAAAGGAAGCCTTGGTCCTTCAACCATCGCCTTGGGAGAGGCTTCCCTCATGCCCCAGGCTATGAGCCCCCTCTGAGGGCTGCTGCTCTCATTGGAGCTGCAATGGAGCGCACCCACAAGCAAGACACCAAAACCAGAAAACCTTAAATTTCTTTCCTGACAACATATTGCCTTCTAAGTAAACTTAAGGTTTTTGTTTTAATCAGTGTCTTCTCACACATGCTAAGGAACACCAGGCTTTAAGGGTAAAAGATTCTCTTACAGTTTAAAAGACACTAATAATTTGGATAGTACTGAATGTTTCTACTGGAGGGGGCAAAAATATAATTTGAACTGTACAGGTAAAAGTATTTTGATGTCTTCCACACTAGGAACATGATAATTAAAGTACCTCCCTCTGAAAGCACAAGAGTAGGTCTAATAAATGAATCTGGAGAAGGCCAAAAATCATATTTTACCAGTGGTTGAAATAAAAAAGAGATGGCCACCAAAGGCTTAAACAGGCTTTGTACACCATTAAAATGTGTATGTGCATGGGGCGAAAATTGAAAGTGATTAAAGGGAATGATGGCTGACTCAACATGAGATGAGCTCCAGTGAAAAACTCTGCAACTCTTAAGACACACATGTCTGGTCTCCGTAACAGTTGGCTTTCTTTTCTCTTCCTTCTGCTAATATCCCTCTGAGGGACAAAAGATGCAAACATGCATTAAAAAAACCCACCTTGAATATGAAATGGTTAGCATAGAGATCATTTTAGACTTTTAATTTATATGAAGTATGATATTGTGAAGGGCAAAATATTTTTAATGAATTGGTAATGTATCTATAGCACCCTATTAATTTATACATATTTCAAGGCTTCATTTGGGTCTTATTCACTGGGTCTATCTGTGCTTTTCTCTTGTCTACATGAAAAACAGGAAAAGACTAATACAGATTTAAATAGTTACTAAGGGAACCATACTGCCTGTGTATGTTTCCTTTGGAAACACAGCAATGAGGTAGTGACATTTATGACATGGTAATGCATTTCACCCTCCTGCATTTGATGTCCCTAAGCTAAAATTATCCACAAGACATTCTGGCTTTGTGCTACTCTGTTTGGCATATTCATTTAGTGGATTTTAATCGCTGTCAAAGAAAATATGGGACTAGTAATAGCAATGCTCTTTGTGAAACATACAGAGCTGTTACAAAAAAAAAGACTCTGTTACAAAAAAAAAAAAAGACTCTTTTCATGGCAAAACAATAGCTAGGAAACATAGAAACAGTTCATGTTTACCTGTTGCTTGTTTACAATTACCACTAAGACCTATATGTCAACCACTTTCTACCTAATTGGTCCTCTTGTTTCAGTATCAAAGAAATACCACTCTCTGCTACACAGCCCTACTTCTTATGACTCTGTCATCAGAAACATCTACCAGCATGTGAAAGACTCTGATATGATTCAGACACACATGTTGACTCTTTTATAGCTACTATGAAAAGGGGAGGGAGCATGAGTCAAAGCAGAGTCAAAGCAGAGAAGAAAAATGAGGGAGCAATGGGGAAAATGTGTCATTATGTTACACAAAATGCATAGGGATCTTTGTGTGGAAAACAAAATATTTTTCCCACTGAACCATTTTTTTTCTCCTCTAATTTGACATTTTATAGCTACAACATATGACAACTTCCCTGTGTAAATGTGCCATCTACCACCATTTCCAGATGTTGCTTTAAATGTAAAATTCTAATCACTTCACATACCGAGCAGTCATTGAGAGACAGGTTATCAAATTTTGATAAAACAAGAGATGTGCCATGTATGAATGTTGCCCCAAGATATTCTTTTCTGTGGGGTTTCTCCCAGCTCATAGTACTGGCACAACTGTAATGGTAGTGCCATATGCATGCATCTGGTTTTGTTGCTCGCCCCAAACTGTAGTCTCCAGGAGCAGCCATGAAGGAAACTGGCTTTAAAATTCAACCCTCTCAAAACAAACACACCTGGAAATGAGGTTTCAGATCTGAATGAAGGACAGCAATCAGAAACAACAAAGAACTGATCTAAGAGAAAAGATGTTTTTTCTTGGGTGGCCTGATAATTCATAGAGTAATGGCCTAAAATTAAATAAAATTGTTGCAGGCACTTATAAAGTAGGAATCTCAATTTGGATATTAACAGGTTGAAACAAAAGCCTGTTTATTCATTGAGTTATTATAACCACTCCAAACAGAAAAGAATAATGATAGAAATATTTGGGGACATTTGAAGCTGATCATTATTTTGATGGCATACTGTCTTACTTAGAATTTACAGAAGTCAATAGGAAGGGCAAGGGGAGCATACACCAACCCAGTGAAAATGTAACAGAGACATTTACAAATTAGCAGAATTGCACACAGATTTTGCTACCAAAGAGGGGTATGTTGACAGCCTGTCTTTCTGATGTTTGAGTACTTTCTAAACAGTAATTCCTATTTGCTTGTGATTCTCTTGAGGCCAAAGGGCAAATGTTTTGCAATAGACAACACTGAGAGAATGTATATAATAGAAGACTTTTCCCTACTTGCTTGAAATTTGGTATGAAAGAGAATGGCTTCCAAAATAGGAGAGATGGGGAGACGTTACAGCTGAAAATGTGATTCACATTTAAATCAATGAAAATAACAAAATTGAGAACAGACCTATGTCTAATAAAGAAAAATAGTGTAAATTAAAATAAAGAAAAAAGAGGAACTCAAATTTTAAAGTAAAATTAAAAAAGGGGGTGGTGGTATTCACATCACCTCTACAAGGCAGTTGGTTTTGTAGTTCATATATCTGTCAGTCAAGTGGAGTTTCAACCAGAGAAAACAGTCTAACATTCTTTTGTGTTTGCCCTTGCACAGCCACTGACTTAGGGTACTTGGTTTGCTGAAGGCTGACTCCACATATGCAAAATATCACATGTGCAGAATGAACTGTAGAAGAACATTTGGGAGAGATGCGACTTGATTCCTAATGCACCTGAGCATTACAAGAAGGAACCATTTATAATCCCAACTAAGTAATGACAGACTTCAGCAACATCACTATTTTAAGTCCTATTGGTTTAAACAGGAAAGGACATATTTATACTCTCTTTGTGAGACCTTAAAAACTTTAAACACCAGCTGGATCATGGCAAAAAATGATTTTAATTGTTAACAAAGAAATATTTTCCCCAAAACATCAACATATGAAATAAATACTTTATTTCTTCAGAGTAAGATTGCCCAGGCTCTTCTAGAATAGGAACTTTTCAGAGGTTTCACAACAACTTTCAAAGACCATTATCTAATTTGAAGTGGAAAATATAAATTTCTTTGTTTTAAAAAAATATTTTAATTCTTTAATTTTGAAGTGGGTGACTCCAACATACTTATTAAGTAAGTGACTCCAATTAAAGGTTCATGAATGTTTGCCTTCATGTTGCATATGCACAGCTCTAATAATTCTTTTTTAGCTTAGACTCTATTGTCTCCAAGTCTGCCTTTCTACTTCCTTGTCTCATAGTGGTAGCAAAAGGAATACTCTCTGGAAGCCTTCCTCCTTGTTACCTTGAAGGCTGCTCTGATTAATGTAGTTTATGGGTATCTCATGGATCCTAGTACTTCGGATGCTGTGGCAGATGCTGAGGCATTTTCCCCCCTACCTGTGTTATCCAAAAATAATTTGTCAATGAAGAAGTTAGGAATTGAATCTGGAATCTCACTTTTTATTTATTTAGGATATTTCCATGCCATCCCTTCAGAGTCCTGCTCAAACCGCTTAACAATATAAAAACAAGCCATTAAAAACAAGCCACTGGGTGTAGACATCATAAAAACTGTCTTCTACCTAAAAGTATGTGCTGTTGCATTGAGTTATGATCACTCTCCATGGAATAGCTCTGTCCTTACCTGCTAATCTTAACTACAGTTATGAATCCAGTGTATGTGACACTACAGTTAACACAAATGTATATGAACAGACTGTAAATTCCTTGGCATGGGTTCTCAATCTCATGTTTTTATTACTCTGTCTGCTGGAATGTACACTGGATGATTTTGTGAAATATCACAAAGGTATTCCCTCATCAAAAATAGTGATGTTCTCCAGGGAACCATTGTATACATGATAGGAGAGCTATGTCTCATGTATAATTAATTCAATCATCTTGCAGGCAGCTTTGCATAAGTCAACATGAAAGCTGAAAATATGAAGGCAGCATCCACCTTTGAGATATTTACCTCAAGACAATAAAAGTATAAAACATATAGATAGATTCAATAGCAACAGTTTTCATCCTCTTTATTTTTAATACTAAAAATGATAGGGTTAGGACTGTGTGACACAATGGATTATCCCCTTAGTATATTTTGGCTTTCTACTATGTTTTCAACCCACTCTTGCTCATGGCAAGTGTGTATTGGTCCCCACATTTAATCTTCACAACAACCCTGTAAGATAAGTGAAACTGAGATAGGGACTGGCTCATGGTCACCCAGTGAGTTTCATGGTACAGTGATGATTTGAAACTGGTCTTCCTAGGCCCTGTTTTAACCACTATACCACACTCATTCTAGGCTTGCAAGACAACCCCGTTTTGGTGGGGGTTGCCCAATTTGAAAGGGCTCCGTCCTGCCCACCAACCCAAATTTGGGGCTTGGTGGGCAGGCACGGACAGCCTCCTCCCCCTTCCCAGAAGGGTTTAAAAAACCCTTTAGAAGCTGCTAGGGAGAGGTGGGGGCCTCTGCTTCCCACTGTGATGACATCACTTCTGAGTGATGTCATCATGCTGGGGACTCCCCACCCCCTTCAATAACGCCTCCCAAAGTCCCCGCTGGGGACTTTGAGGGACCTGGCAACCCTAACTCATTCTTATCTTTGAATATATTTCTTGGGAAAGGGAGGCAAAGGCTGTCACCTATGATTCCTGCTAACAAACAATTCTTATATTATATAGTGTTAGAGAATGTTATGATCTATTGTGAAAATTAGAGAAGTCTGAGTCTATAAATTCCATGGATGGTAGGCCTGTAAATCATATGTAAGTTTGATCTTTTGAAATCATATATAAGCATATATTAGGAGCAAGCAGAGATGCTTGCAAATTAGCTGTAACTGCATGTTCAGTCATCAACAAATTCTAAACAAAGGCAAGTTGGAAACCAGTTGACACTACTCAACGATTGACATCTAAACATACTTTCTAAAAAGAGCCTGAACAACCTACATGGCAGAAGGCTATTATGATCCCTTTGGGAAAGCATGTACTGAGCAACATAATGGCTTCCCCATCCCATACAGTCAAGGATAAATTAAACTAAAAAATAACGTCTCATGCATTTTTCTACACATGGTAATATGAATATTTTATACATAATAGTCATGTATTATTAAATTTCCATTTAAGAAAAAATGTGTTATATATGTAGTAACTCTATTTTGGTACACAAAACACTTTTTCCCTATACAACTCCAAGACTCTAAAAAAATAAGTGGTATTCAGATGATAAATTACAATTTAAACACTGACTCATTTATAATCATTTTTCCCAAAGATACTGATGGTGAGCCATCAAGATAAGACCACATGTAGATACATCATGTGTCAATGTGGCAATACCACAAATGCAAATAGCAGTTCTGTTGGCTTATCAGTCAAAGCACACTGCCAGAATACTTTGGAGATAGATTTCAGTAAAAGCATGTCTTGGCATGTTTTACTTCAATAATTTGTGATTACTCTATTTATTGAGATGGAAGGAAGAAAGGAAGGGAAATGAATTGTTCACAGCATTTTTTACTATTTTTAGTACTGTTTCTGCTATGCTTATAGATCCTACCCTTAGGTCCAGTGTAGCTGATCTTCAATCTTTACTTTTCTCTGCTTCAGACTTTAAAAAACTAGGTCAGACTGAAAGCAATAAATATATGAATAGGAAGGACATCTTCTGTCCAATTAGCAGCCGCCTACTAGTGCCCTGACAGCCATTAGGCCTATGATTGCTGCCACTGTGATTTATCTTCCATCTTGTCACAACACAGCATAATGCCATTCAGTATGCAACCTTACAGGAACAAGAAGAATTAAATCCTGATGCATCAATTGGACCCTTTTGGTGCCTCATATAAAATGAAATTTCTTGGTTGATTTTAATTGTCATGCTATGTTGAAACATCATCAGGAATTATGAGGCAATTTAAAAGAATTTCCACACGTTCTCCATCAAAAATGCCCAGCCCACAATAAATTGTTAAAATATATATTAACAAAATGCAACAATTTAAACAAGAGCAGAGAATAAAATAAATAATATTCTTAAAAATGAGCATTTATCAATTATTGTCAATCAAAAAATATACAATCTATCATATTATCATTGGATATACACAAGGCCTTTGATAGCCTTGAGTTCACTTACCTGAAGGCTTTATTCTTTCACATGGGTTTTGGTCAGAACTTCCTCAAAGTCATAAATGTGCTATGCTCAAAACCTACTGTGCAGCTGAAGATCAATGGGGGCTCCTCTAGTACTTTCCTCTTAGAAAGGGGGACATGTCAGGGATGCCCGTTATCCCTACTGCTTTTTGCTCTGACCATAGAACCCTTGGCACCTTCTATTATACAAAATGATTTTGTTAACGGTGTGAAATTTGGCAACAATGAATTGAGATTGAGCCTATTTGCTGATGATCTGGTTATATATCTTACTGACTCTGTTAATTTGAGCTTACATCTTCAGGCAATCATCAACAACTTTACGAGGGTCTCTGGGCTGTCCATTAATCAAGAGAAATTGGTCCTTTATCCTATGCAGATACCATTACAGATTGAATCACATTTAAAAGCCTCTTACTTGTTTAAATGGGTTTCCTCAATTTGGATGACTCTGGAACTAAAAATCCTACTGTATTTAGACAATCTCCTTAAAATTAATTTGATAGAATGTCATCAAATCATCCAAACTAAAAGCAAGCAATGGAATAAGATCAACTTTACTTGGTCAAATAGATTTAATCCTCATTTAATCCCCCTTTTTTACTTCAGAACCCTTATCATTAAAATCCCCCCTGAATATTTCAGGAACAGGCAAAAAACACTTAGTACATTTCTTTGGCGGGGCAAAAAGAGAGAGAGAGAATAGTGTTTAGCACTTTACATTGACCATCTAACCACAGTGACTTCAACTACTCCAATTTAAGATTCTATTATGAGGCTGCCCACCTATCCCTTATAACCAAATCACTCCAACAAAATCCTACAAGGGAATGGGTCTAGATCCTAAATGATCTCTGCTTGCTGAAGTTGATATCAGTTCTTTGGAATCAACTGGCAAGGAGGCCTTCAATGGTTAATGATAAACATTTTTTTTTATCCTTCTCCCCATATATGGGACAAGCACAGATCTAACCGCTACAGAGCTTTCTGGATGACGCTTCCATCCTAGATCCTTTCCAGTCCGGTTTCCGCCTGGGACATGGGACAAAGACAGTGCTGGTCACTTTTATGGACAACCTCTGAAGGCATCTGGATTGAGGCAGTGTGCTGGCACTGTGGCTGTTAGATCTGTTGGCTGTGTTTGACATGGTCGACCACCAGCTGCTGACCCACCGCCTCACTGATGCGGAGATTCAGGGGCTGGCCCTTTAATGGTTTGCCTCTTTTCTCCAAGACTGGGGATAAAGGGTGGCAATAGGGGAACAGCAGTCCTGGAGACATCCCGTTGAATGTGGGGTGCCCCAGGGGGTGGTAATTTCCCTGATGTTGTTAAACATCTATATACGCCCCCTTGCCCAAATTGCCCAGAGGTATGGGCTTGGGTGTCATCAATATGCAGATGATACCCAGCTCTATCTGATATTGGGCAGCCAGTAGGACTCCAGCCCAGAAGATCTTCACTGGGTGTTACAAGACATGGCTGGTTGGCTCAGACTGAGTCAACTGAAACTAAACCTGGTGAAGACGGAGGTCCTGTGCCTGAGTCGGGCTGGTTTGGGGTTGGGGATCCCACTCCTGACTTTCGATGGGGCGCCTTTGGTGCCAGCATCGGAGGTTAGGAGTTTGGTAGTGCTCCTGGACTCCTCTTCAGCTATGGAGGCCCAGGTGGCAGCCACTGCCAGGTCAGCCTTTTACCATCTTCGGTTGGCTCAGAAGTTGGTTCCCTTCTTCGACCACGATGACTTGGTCATAGTGATCCATGTGACAGTCACCTCAAGGTTAGACTACTGTAACACACTCTACATGGGGTTGCCTTTGTCGCAAACCTGGAAGCTTCAGCTGGTGCAGAATGCTGCAGCCAGACTCTTGGTGAGTCTCCCTGGGCGGAAGCACATCTGGCCTGTGCTGAAAGCGCTGCACTGGCTGCCAATAGCATACCGGATTTGCTTCAAAGTGCTGGTCCTTACCTTTAAAGCCCTATATGGCTGGGGTCCGACATACCTAAGGGACTGCCTTTCCCCATATGTACCCCACAGGGCACTACAGTCAGAGACGCAACATCTGTTGGTGACCCCAGGCCCCAAGGAGGCCAGGCTTGCCACAACCAGGGCCAGGGCTTTTTCGGTGGTGGCTCCTACCTGGTGGAATGAGCTCCCAGAGGAGATCCAGGCCCTGCAGGACCTTGCACAGTTCTGCAGGGCCTGCAAGATGGAGCTCTTCCACCAGGCTTTCGAGTAGGAGCTGTCACTACCACTACCACCACCATCATTACCACTACCATCACCAACAACAACAACTGGTTTGAGCAACAGCGGGGTGTGGAGATGGCCCTGTGATGAGCAAAGCACAGCGCAGCTTGGAGCTGATACCACTGAACCACCCTCTTACTGAAGATTGACTTTGAAACATCTAGAACACTTTAATATTGTAAATGATTGTTTTATCTTGTTTTTAATTTTGTTTTATGTATTGGCATTTGTGCCCTATTTGTGAACTGCCCTGAGCCTGCTTGTGGGGAGGGCGGGCTAGAAATTTAATGATAAATAAAAATGATAATGATTAAAATAACTTTTACCCAGAGGCTCCTTACTCTTCTCTTTTTTAAACCACGAATGGTTCCAACCTGGCCAGAATAGCTCTATTGTTCTCGAACTTGGAGACAAGACAAGCTAACAAGGCTAGTTGACATTTCAAAAAAGAAGGGCCTGTTAGTAAAAATCAAACTAGAGGAGTTACTAGGAGAATCACTCTCTTGGTTTAATTATTTCCAGCTTAGTCATTTAGCCTCAGACCTTCAACTGCACAAATTACATAGTAGAGCATTTTCGCCTCTTGAACAGACTCTTTTGAAAACAGATGACATTAATCAAGGTCTTATAAAGATGGTGTATAGCCTGCTGATTGGTAACTATTCTTGCAATATGACCAGATTTCAAAATAGATGGCAATTGGACTGTAAGAGAATTGGAATACCATATTGGGCTCTTCAATCTTTAAATCATTGGCAATTAATACTAAGCTACAGTCTTATAAAATCATAACAGGCTGTTATCTGACTCCACAGAAATTATGTCATGTGAAAGAGTCAAGTCATTTTAGACTGCTGAAAGAAATGTGGTGAAGTGGGGTCCTTTTGCCCACTGTTGGTGGCATTGTAGATTTACCCAAGAGTTTTGGGCTTTGGAGTTAGGTAAAATATGTGAGATAATGGGTTCCAATGCTTCTTTTAGGCCTGAAATTATATTCTTGAATTTTTGGCCTGATCCTCTATTCCAAAAGTTAGGACAGACCTGATTTCAATGCTATTGGTGGCAGTAAAAAGTGCCATTGCCTCAAAGTGGAAAGCCGACTCAGTGCCAAAGCTAGTGCTGTAGTTTGAAAAGAACTGAGATGTCTATGTGATGGAAAAGTTAACTGATTGCTTATTACAATATGAATTGTTTCCTAGATCTTCAGACTTTACTGAGAATTGGTATCCCGCTCTGGAGTACATGTCAACACACGGATTATTTCCTGCAAGGTCTGCTTATCTAAAAGTTACTGATCACTCTTAGTACTATTGATTAGCTGTGAATATTGTTTACTGATGTTTCCAGGTTGTCTGAAATACACCCACAGGAATGAATTTCAGTACTTGTATACTTTTCCCACCACTCTGTTACTGAAGTGTCCTGTGCTTTTTGTACAATAACTACTGTTAGGGATTATTAACTATTGTTTCTATTTTAATTTATTCTTATATGTTTATATTGCCATTGTCATATTACTGTAACATTCCTGCTGTATTGTTGCTGTAATATATTACACTTATTGTATGCTAACTACTATTAGGGGTTAATTATTAAGGTTTATGTTTATATTTTATTATATTGTATTATGTTAATATTGCTATTGCCATGTTATAATTACTTAATAAAACGTTGAACTAGGGGAGAAAAATGAGCAGAAGTAAATTAGCAGCAGTAATGGTCATCTTCCCCATACACACACAGTGAGTCTGATGTTTTTTATCTAGCACCTAAAGTTTAGCAGAACAAAGTTTGAGTTCAGTGGCATCTTTAAAACCAAAATGTTTTTATAATCTTTCATGTTGTTCTTACAGGTACCACTGGACTCAAACTTTGTTCTGTTGCCTCAGACTAACATGGCTACCCCACCTAAATCTAAAGTTTAGCAGTATGACTGGATTTTTTATCTGTTTTGAAATAGCTAAAATGGACCATCCATTATTTTATTTTTAGGTAGGCCAGTTCCATGACACTACCTAACAGATAGGGTTTCTGACCTCCAGGTGTGGCCTGCAGATCTCCTGGAATTACAGTTGATTAGCAGATGACAAGGATCAATTCCATTGGAGAAAATGGCTATTTTGGAAGGTGGCCTCTATGGCATTATACTAAGAATATAAGAGAAGCCAATGTTGGATCAGGCCAATGGCCCATCCAGTCCAACACTCTATCACACAGTGGCCAAAAATACCATGTGTCATCAGGAGTGGGGCCAGGACACTAGAAGCCCTCCCACTGTTGACCCCCTCAAGCACCAAGAATACAGAGCATCACTTGCCCCAGAGTGAGAGTTCCTATCTATACCTTGTAATTAATAGCCACTGACGGACTTCTGCTCCATATGTTTACCTAATTCCCTCTTGAAGCCATCCATGCTTGTAGCTGCCGCCACCTCCTCTGGCAGTGAATTCCATGTGTTAATCACTCTTTGGGTGAAGAAGTACTTCCTTTTATCCGTTTTAACCTAACTACTCAGAAATTTCATTGAGCGCCCATGAGTTCTTCTTTGTGAGAAAGGGAGAAATGTATTTATTTCTCTACCTGCTCTATCCCATGAATAATCTTATAAATCTCGATCATGCCACCCCTCGGCCATCATTTCTCCAAACTAAAGAGCCCTAAGCGCTTTAACCTTTTTTCATAGGGAAAATGTTCCAACCCTTTTATCATTCTAGTTGCCCTTTTCTGCACTTTTTCCAATGCTATAATATCCTTTTTGAGGTGCGGTGACCAGAACCATACACCATTGATTTATACAGAGGCATTGTGATACTGGCTGATTTGTTTTCAATTCCCTTCCTAATAATCCCCAGCATAGCGTTGGCCTTTTTTGTTGCAGTTGCACACTGTCTAGACATTTTCAGTGAGTTATCTACTACAACTCAAAGATCTCTCTCTTGGTCAGTCTCTGCAAGTTTAGCCCTCATCAACGTGCATTTATATTTAGGATTTTTGGCTCCAATGTGCATCAATTTGCACTTGGCCACATTGAAACCCATTTGCCATGTTGACACCCACTCGCCCATCCTCAACAGATCCCTTTGGAGTGCCTCACAATCCTCTCTGGTTCTCACCACCCTGAACAACTTCATGTCCTCTGCAAATTTAGCCACTTCACTGCTTACTCCCAACTCCAAATCATTAATAAACTAGTTAAAAAGCATTGGACCCAGTACTCATCCCTGTGGTACCCCACTGCTTACCACCCTCCACTGAGAAAGTTTCCCATTTATACTCACTCTCTGTTTCCTATTAATTAGCCAGTTTTTGATTCACAAGAGAACTTGTCCTTTTATCCCGTGACTATTGCGCTTACTTAGGAGCCTTTGATGAGGAACTTTATCAAAAGCTTTCTGAAACATCTACTGTGTCCCCCTTGTCCACATGTTGTTCACTCAGTGCACTGGTTGTCACGTGCTTATATTTGCCCCTCCACACTTTCTCAAAGGGTTGCCAGCTACAGATAACTACCCTAAATATGTTTTTTAAACAAAACATTTCTTCATTGTCTTTATTTTTTCTGTCCTAGGTGATGGTTAGTTGCTGGGAGGCAAGTGTCTTTCTCTCAAATGATCTGAGTCAAAGTAAATTTCCCCTTATGATCTGCAGTAATATTTTTAAGCAATTCTTTTCAATTAGTGATTGTTTCATAATGTAGGCAATGGTTTGGCAAAGGAAATAGTTTTACTTTCTTAAAGAGGTTTACAGTGGAAGATATAAAATTAGAAATTAGATTATAATTTTTCTCTTATATCTGCTATCTAGTAGCAATGACCAATGGCATATATGTACAAAATCTTAGCATTGCAATCTCCAGTTTTTGAGATGCAATTACCCAACATCGATTATTGAGCTGTCATTCTACCATGAGAATTTCTTGGGGAAAGATAAATATCCCAGCTTGCCCGTTACCTATAAACTGTAACTGCAGATTAAAACAGGCCTGTTGACAAATTTTAAATGTTTGATGTTTTTCTGAGAAATAGAGTCTCCCAAAGCAGTGAGTTTGTAAAGTGAGTTTCTAAAGTTGTTCCATAGCATTTGAGGATCCCAGCTTCATTCTTCCTTGAGTTCTTCCAAAACTCTGTATTTGGCTGTTGTTTTTTCTGTGTTCATATTATGTTAGTTTTACACTTGTCTTTAATTTCCACAGTTTTAGCTGTCTGGTTTAAGAGACCATTTATTTACTGAAACTAAAAGCTTGTCTACTTTCCAGAGTTGTGACTTGGTTAGCATTGTGCATTATTGTTTTGGGTTCTCTTCCCAGGGCATTCTAAAAGACTGCTTTGCATACTGTTTTGTTAGGACCATGATGCACACACATCTTAATGCAGATTTTCAGAGCAGTAAGCCTTATGCACCATTCTTTTTTCTCTATGCATTTATTCTGCAGCTACATTTTTTTTTTAAAAAACTACACAATTGCCCTATTGCAGATATGCAGTAGTATCCAGCAAATACCTTCCATTTAAAACCTCATGGTTCAGTTTTGCACATGTATTTTAAGCGTTAGTTTGCTGCATGAAAGGGAACAGAAAGGAACACAAGCAAAGGGGAAAACTTGATGTTGAAATTGACCAGAGTTTTTTTTTAATCTGAAAAGCAGCTGAGAAACCCTGTTTTCCATATTGCCGAACACCCGAGGATTCTCTGCTGTGTTATCGGCCACTGTGAAAAATGGAAAAGAGTCACACAATCTCATAATATGGGACAACATGTTGAATGTACAGACTCTGACACCGGCATTGCAAGCTGTGATAATTGGCAACATGTGTGTGTGTGTGTGTATGCATGCGTGCATGTGTGTGCTTGTGCAAAGTCAGCTGTAACTCCACCACATTTTGCACAGGGTTGCAATTTGTATGGGGGAGGAGTCCTCTGGAAGAAGCTCTGGGAAGATTTTAGTCTCGTGCCACTAAACTGGAAAAAAGGGAGATATTTTCACTGATGACCTAGTGCAGTTGCATAGTAGTGCAAATTTCCTGCCCTTCCTTGCAAATTTGCATGTTTTTTTCTTTGTGATTCTCTAGTTTGATCCTGCACACTGGTCATGATCTTGGCAGTTTTTTGGAGCCTGTCCTGTGCAGAATGCACTCTGTCCTCCAAATGGATTGATCCTGAGCGATTTTTAAGTTTGGTGGTTTGCAGAAGGTCCATGTGGCTCAGACGCCATTTTAATGTTAGACTTTTGGTGGGAATGTCCAGTTACACAAGGATTTTGGAAACAAGTTCATTCCCAAATCTGTGACATAATGTCTATAGAACTCCCTTACTCTCCCAACTTCTTGCTATTTGATCATTGGATTTATGTATGTATCCAACGCACAGCCAAAATATTGATATCTAATTTATTAGTAGCTGCTAGATTAACTATAGCTAGTGCCTGAAACCAACCAACTCTCCTTTCTTTAAATTTATGGTATGCTTAATTATGGAATCAATTTTTAATGAGTAAAATAATGGACAATCCATGCTTTTTTTGGAGTTCCTGGTATTATGACTCAGGTAGATCATTTGGAACTATGGTCACCAGTTTTGACTCTCCTTTCCAATAAAGGAGTCCTTTCCATAGATGATCAACAATTTATCTGGCTAAGGTTTTAATAAGTGGGATCTCATACTCTTGAACTTACTTTGAATGTATGGTTTCTATTGTTTGATATTAGACTTCCCTGTATGGACATGGTAATTTCTTTTAAATAAAATAATTTTAAAAAGGCTTCTGCAGGCTGCCAAAAGGGTCCCTCCCAAAAAACTTTGTTCACTAAAGCATTAAAAGGAAAAATGTTTGCAGAGATTTAGGCTTCCCATCCCAGACTCTCTCTCTCTCTCTCTCTCTCTCTCTCTCTCTCTCTATATATATATATATATATATATATAAAGTTAAACTTTATATATATAAACTTTTTATAATATAAAGTTAACTTTATTCCCTACTAACCCCCCCCACTTATTTTGTTTGCATGCAGCAATTATTATTATTTTATTTTTTGCACTGGGGATGCTGCCAGTTGCCTCCTCTCTGATCCCCCTTTCAAGTCAATACTAGCTGGGAACTAAACCTTGCCCAGCTCCTTTAAAACTTCCCCCTGTTGTTTTGGGCTTTTTTATTCAGCGATCCAAGATTAGTGATAATCTCATGTTGTCAGACTCATGCCACTTGTAAAAAAAAATAACAAAAACAAGGGGAAAAGTGCTTAAAAGTGGTTAAAGTGCTGAACTTGTACACCGAAGAAGGGGGGAGGATGGTGGAAGATGCAGACTGGATGGAATGACCTTTATATGGGTGGGAGAATGACCTTCGAGGGGTGACAAAAGGGCAGGGGGGCAATCTGAGGGAATCTGCTTTTGAATTACCTTCAGCTTGGAAGTGAAACAAGGGGAAAATCAGCACAAAAACACTCTCAGAAAACCCAAGGAAACAGCAAATAGAAAGTGAACTGAGCACTGAAGGGAGGAAAATCAATGCAGAATGACAAAGAAAACCTGACAGACATGCACGGTGAAAGCAAGGGAAAATACCCATGCATAATAGGCTTTAGTGAATGGGGCTCTAGCAGAGCCTCCCTCTATTTTTTATGCTGCCAGGGGATATTATTGCAAACTAAGGCTTGGATCCCACAGAGGATTTCCATGGATGGGGATGGTTTTAGCTACTTCACCTCCTCAATATCAATCCTCCGGTATTTGAAATAATACTGTTATTGACCACACTGACACATTTTGCATGAATCATTGAGGGACTGCACATGGTAAGAGAACATAATGACATCTCCAGTCAGTGGCAGCACCAGAAAAAAAAAATTGGGGAGGCACGGAAGGGGCAAAGTATATTTCTGGGTGGGCAAGCTTAACAGAGATGTAAAGAGATTTCAGAAAGAAAAAGTACATTTTGTGGCAAAACTGCAATGCTAAATATGTTTTCTCTGAAATAAATCATGTTGCTAGGTAATGTTCATTTGCATGTGGCATGTATTAATCACATTCAAATTAAAGAAAGAAGGAGGAGGAGAAGGAGGTTTTTATATCCTACTTTTCTCTACCCAGAGGAGTCTCAAAGCAGCTTACAATCACCTTCTCTTCCTCTCCCCACAACAGACACACTGAGAGGTAGGTAAGGTTGAGAGAACTGTGAGAGGACTGTGACTGACCCAAGGTCACCCAGCTGGCTTCATGAAAAGTCAGGAATCAAACCCAGCTCTCCAGATTAGAGTCCACCACTGTTAACCTCTTAACCACTGCTCTAAACCACTATACCACACTGGCTTTCATACAAGTTTTAAGTTGCTGCATAACCATGGTACATGCCAACGTTTAATGACAGAGCATTCTCTAGAAAATGGCTACTTTTTAAAGCAATGCAGGCAGAAACCTCTAACTCTAAGGAAAGTAAGAACAAACTAAGACACCTGGTCCCTGTACACAAAAGAAACCCAATGCATGTTGGTTTTTGTCTTCTGGCTTGTCATGTACTTAGAAAGAAAGTATGGTATGCAGATCTAAAGAAGCTGAATGCATCAATTTTTATGCAGTTCTGCAAAATGATTGACAACAGTTTCAAGGTCAAGGGTTTTGCCATTTTGTTTTTTCAGTTTCCAGGATGGCAATGCTACTTCACTGTTCATGACCCATACTGTTCCTTAAGTAGGTCTTAATTTGCCACAGAAATGAAAATGTCCTTTCACATTCAGCATGTAATGGAGGTATTGTGAGGGCTATGGTACACAGTCTCTGGAGTTCACTGAAAGACAGTTTTCGTTCTTCAAGAACACTAAACATTGGGTTTATTGTGTCAATTTTTGTTTGTCTTTCTTGTTCATACCTCTGAAGAACTTTTGGGAAAAGTCTGAGTTCTGCTTCAAAACAATCTATGCCACTGTTTTAATGTTTTGGAAACAATCTGAGTTTTTCTGAATCAAGAAAGTAAAAGCACCTGGGTTTGGCAGCGCTAACCCCATTTAAGACATTGCAATTGTCTGTAAAATTCTCTTAAGTTCATTTATAAGTGTGATCAATAACAGGAAGAAATACCTTAATTTTAAAATCATGGTCATTTTAGGGATGGATACTTTCTGCTGTGTTTAATTCAATAACATGGCTTTGGAATTTTTTTGAGGGGGATACAGCATATTCTCTTTTCTTTAGTTTGCATTTTGACTTAATTTTCTCCTGCAAACATCTCCACTTCTTCCATAATTTTGCTGAAATTACTGATCCCTGAGAACTTGCAATTCATCAGTTAAGGAATTAACTAGAACACAAGCTTGAGCCATTTCATGATTTGCTTTTTGCAAATAGTCTCATAGCACTTTAACTTCAAGAAACACTTCACTAAGGTTGAGATCACACACACTAAATAATCCACTTTCAATGCACTTTGCCCCCCCAGTCAGAATAATGAGACAGATAACAGTTTGGGAGTAAACAAGGGCCACTTTATTAACTATTTAACATAACATTGTGGCAAGGGACCAGCTAAGTGAGCACAGAACAGGCAAGGCAGCTGTCACTCCATTGACCAACCTCCTTGCCCTTTTCTCAGGTGGGTCACCCAGCTCTGGTCCTGAGCCATCGGTCTGGCTCGTGACCAGCAGCCCAGCAAACTGGTCGCCACCTAGGAGCGCCTACCCCTGAAGCCTTCCAACTTGCTGAGAGGAGCATACCCTAAGAGGTTCCCAGAGGAGGTGATCACCATTCCCCAGCCTGGACCTTAGAAATCCGAAGGCAGTTCCTGATGATCCCCTGTTCCCTAACTGGGAAAATGCCATAAGGTGCTCACCGGTTCTGGTTTCTTGCCCGCACCAACCTGCTACAGCCAAGACCAAGCCTCTGCTTTGGTCTTTGCTCCCCACCAAAAAGTCCAAGGCTGATCTAATCCCTTGCTGCAAGTCCTGCAAAAATAACCCATTGCCCTTGTTTGATAGGTGCACCCCGTCAGCCCTAACAGGTCCTGGAACTCCACTACCCTCCATGGCCTTCTTCATTTGATGAGTGGCTTTATGCCTAGCAGGGGTCTCCACATTGCCATATCTGGTGGGGGAGAATAACCGACCCCACTATCCGCACTACCGGGACACCTTACTCTTATCATCGCAAGGTCAGCCTCCGCTTGTAACACCAGGGCCGTGCCCTTCATGGCAAGTCAGAATATCCAACCGGACTATCTGCACTCCAGGCCACCTTGCTCTTATCATCACAAGGTCAGTCTGCACTCATAGCACCATGTCTTTTTCATTCATGGCAAAGCAGAATAGCTGACCCGACCATTTGCACTCCAGGCCACCTTGCTCTTATCATTGCAAGGACAGCCTCAGCTTGTCACACAAGGGCCTATGCCTGGCCGGACTATCCATCCTCTGGGCCATCTTGCTCCTATCATCGCAGGGTCTGTCTTAGCTTGTAGCACCAAGGGCTTCATGGCCAGGGCGTCTTCCTGGCCTGGTAGGTGGCCCCAGACATTGACTCTTCATTTTGCCCCATGGCCAGCAGCACCTGAAAGAAAAACCTCATTAATAACTCTAAACTTTACAATTCCATTCTTCAAACGCTAGGCGAAAGCCCACCATGAGTTCACTGATCCACAAAGCCACCCCACAAAATGGAGTGCAGTGACCGGACAAAGGTCCTGATCTGAAAGATCCCTCTGACACTACTGCACGGCAAGGGAATGCATAGCCCAGGGCAGCTGCAGTGGAAGCGGCACCAACCAAGAAGAGTGAGTTCCAAACTTCCCCCGTGAAAGTCCCAACTCACCCAAAACTGGGTGCTAACTGCCATAAACTGGTGACTAGTCAGCATAGTTCCATCCACATGCCTAAAGCGGTAACCATCTTCATAACTTGAAGTGCAGTGACACCCCAGGTTACAAAAAATGACCCTTTTTTCACTGCCAGGAAAATGGGTTGCCTCTGGTCCTCTTGAGCTCCCTTTTCCCAAGACCTTCATAGAATGCTTTAAAAATTTCACTATGTTTACACAGTCATCGCAATCTGCAAGACACTGCCCAATGTTCATAGGGCTTATGTTTGTACTGATCAAATGAAATAACTTATTTATATTCCCAGGTAGCAAAGGAAGTCCCCTCCCTTTAAAGGAATGTTAATTATCCCATGATGTTATTCACCTCCATGCCATGCAAAACTACATCTGTGCATTTCCATGCATTAAGTTTCTATTAAACAGACAAGACTAATTTCCTTCAGATCTTCTGGCAACCCAGCACCCTAAACGATTGGAAACTGAGGCTTGGAATTGTCACTGGCTATGTCAGAAGACAGTGTCTCTGATCTAGTCCCAGATCCCCTGGATTGACAAACTGTGGAAATAGCACTAGAGGAAATCCAGATCAATTCTCTTAGTGCCTTAGCGTTCTTAAAGAGCTAGTCTAACTATTGCAAGCAGACCTGAACAGGGAGGCATCCATTGTTTTAAAAGTCAAGGGACTGCCCCAATAAGGCATTTTGAAATGCTTTTAAGTATATGGAATGCTTCCCTAATAACCACTAAGAACCATCATAGCCAACTGATGATTTTGACTTTAAAAATGTGACATTGCCAATTTACAATGTGGTGTCACTTTAAAAACCTGTATAATTTAACTTTGTTTGCTTGTTTGGTATTTATTTATTTATTCTAAAAAACCTTACCCTAAAGAGTGCACGGTTCCTCTCATTACTTAATAGAAATTGGGTTCCTATCCTAAAGACCAGGACAAGCATGCAGATATGTGCATTGGCTCCTTCTTACCCTCCAATGTATGCACATACATGCAGGCTGTGAGCACACTCACCATAACATGAAGATGGCTCCAGTGGCACCTATTTACCTATATATAAGTAAGGCTGGGCTGCCAGGTCTAGAAGTAGTTTCATTCCTCCCAGGTGCGTGGGCAGAACAGCTGTCTGGCCTCCCAAGCCATGCTGATCTTCTGATGGGTCCTGCCTAATCCTTGCCCCACTGTAACCTCCCTGGAAGCCAACTGCCACATTCCCACTGCCGTGGCTGCACTACCGCATCCCAGCTGGCACCTCCCACAGCCTGTTGTAATCAACGCCAATCCTCTAGGCCCTGGCCCCTCACTAGGCTTCCCCGTAAAGACAAATGCACTATTAAACCTGTGAAGAATGCTAATTAGAATCAAACCAATAACATGTAATGATGTGCAAGCTGTCAGATTCTCAGATCACAGCATCAGATTGGAGTCACACCGTATCTCTGCTAAAACAGAAAACATAAGGTACTAATGACGTATTGTAATGGATATTATGAATCCTAACACATGATAAAGACTAACCCAATTTGCCAACTCAGCGCGCATTCACACTGTCAAAGTCACATGTTGCTGAAAGGATTCCTTCACCAATGGATCTTCAAAGAAAACGTCTCCATTTACCCTTTACAAGAAAACAGACGAACTGGAACACCCCTTTCCCTCTTCCTTTTATGAAGCTAACCTAAATTAGTAAAAACCTTTTAAAATTGATTTAACCATTCATTGTCAATTTCTGTAAAAACCCTTTCCCTTAGTTTCCCCCAACATACCCCCTTAGCCAGCAATCTCATCTCTAGAAAGGACACTTCACTATAGAGTCTTCCTTAATCTTCTTTGACTTAAAGTCCATTATTTATTAAGACATATCCCCCTTTCGCCCAACCTTCTGTTAGCTTTGCCCCCCCATCAAAATATATAGTAACTTTATTTTTTAGGAGGAGAGTTTCCCCTCCCCCCCGCTTATCGTAGGAGAGACAGATCTACATTACTGCCTCATTCAAACTTCCAGCCAGCTTCAGTTCTTAATAAAAATTCAGTTTCGGTTTAATTTCAAGTGCGACACACAGGCACCATCTCCAAGGAAGATATCAAAGGAAGCACTCCAAAATCCACAGTCTGTTCATCTTCTCCTTATCATCAAGCTGCCAAGGTCCCATAAATCCATCGGGTCTTTATACCGCCTCTAAAAGTTCTCTAAATTAGTCAGCCTTATTTCCAGCTCATTCCAAATTGCGCTCTTTTTCTCTTTCTTTTTTTCCCCCCTTCTTTCTTTAAGGTGGAGGGAGCTTCCCCCCCCCAACCTTCCGTCTTTCCAGTCACCGCTTACAAGGTATTCAGAGTTTCTCCAAAAAGAAAGAGGGTTCCTCCATGTCCGAAAAGATCACCTTCAGATATTTGCACAGTCTATCTTTCTAGAGGGGGAATCTCCCCCCCCCCTCCGCCTGCCAAAGGATGAGTTCTGCCTTGATTCCAGCCGTCACTCAGAAAACACTCCAAGCTAGTGTAAGTTTCCATTTCCATTCAACCTTTTTTTTATGCCTCCTCTTCTCACCCCTTCCCTATTTTATATTATTATATTATTATGTGGGGAGAGGGGATTCCCTTTCCCCTGCTTCTTTTCTGGGAGGGGAGGGGAGAACTGCATTCCAGCTCCATCTCTCACTGTGATATTAACGGCCTTTAAAGGAGATTCTAATTCTTCCTTCTAGCCATTTCTAGCTAGCCAGATCCACCGTTTCCAGTTGCTATTTTTAAAGTCCCAAATATTTGCTTGTGTGTTGCTGTGTTCATAACTCTCAATACTCCTCCATCACAGTCCCTTCATTTTCCATTTCTCCGATGTTAGTTTTCTTTATCTAGTCCTCCATGGGGGGTCTACACTTGTCTCCCCCATCCATAACTAGGAGGGTATATTTTTCCCTCTGATGCTTCATTAAACTTGTACTCACACTTCTTCAGCAAAAAGAATCGTTTCAGCTAGTCGCTTGATTACAGCTTAATCACCATCCGCTTGGGTCCTGGTACGCAAAGCCTCGGCCATTACTGGAACACACCAGGGAGACCGTCGGGGCAAAAGGACACCTCCACCCCCCGGCTAGAAGCCAGGGGGGGGTGAACCTCAGCGCCCCCTGACTCAGGGCTCATACTGAACCCTAGGGGAGGGCGTACGGTCGCCCCCCCTCTCTACCTGCTGGTCTGCAGACCGTTCCCCCTAGAGAGAGGGGAGAATGGCTGCCATCAGCTTGCCAATCCGGGTGGAAGTCCCATTCAGATTACACTTGATTTCACCCCCCACACTAAGTGTCCAGTTGAGCTACACAGCTTCAAGTAGCTGCTCCTATTGGCTGCACTCCCACACCAAAAATCCTGTTTCTATACATAGTTTACAGTTAGATACCATTAAAGGCTTCTATAGTAGTCAGAGAAGAAGAGACTGGATTTATACCCCACTCTTCACTCAGAGTGGCTTACAAACTCCCTCCCCTCCCTTCCCCACAAAAGACACCCCATGAGGTAGGTGGGGCTGAGAAAGCTCTGAGAGAACCACTCTTGAGAGAACAGCTCCAAGAGAACTGTGACTGACCCAAGGACACCTAGCTGGCTCCATGTGAAGGAATGGGGATTCAAATCTGGTTACCCAGACTAGAGTCCAATGTTTAACCACTACACTGGAAATATCCCTTTGCTTTAGGACAAATATAACAATCTGAAGAACCGGTGATTTATAATATTATTCACTGATTAAAACCATAACAAATACTATTGAATAGAAATCCCTTGCATGCCTGTTGTACAAAAGGGGCAGGATTCTCAGCTTAGAGCAATGGCCCCTTATGCACATTCGTTTTACTGAAATTACAGAGGAGCAAGCCCTCAACCCTGACTTCAAACTTTGTACCAGCCCCCTGCACCAGACCCTGACTCCTGGTGTATTTATTCTACAGCCACCACAATTATTATGTAACATGTAGAAATGTATTTTTAAAGGGAAAAAAAACCTAAATTCACCTCCATGGCAACTGATCACCTATCTGTGGTGTATTACTGACCACTTATCTGTGGTGTATTACTGAGGAGCCCCTAGTTAAAACCTGCTATGTTATGGACTGGCACCTCTGAAAACAGGAGAAAAATAAAAAGAGGAGATTGGATTTATACCCCGCCCTTCGCTTGGAGTCTCAGAGTGGCTCACAAACTCCTGTTCCCTTCCCCTCCCCACTACAAACACCCTGCGAGGTAGGCGAGGCCGAGAGAGCTCTTTGAAGCACTACAAGGACAGCTCCCATCAGAACCAAGGCTTGCCCAAGGTCATCCAGCCACTGCAAATGGAGTACTGAACCAAACCCAGTTCTCCCAGATTAGAGTCCGCACACCTAACCACAACCTGACTGCACAGAGATGGGCGGTCAGTGCATCAACATAGGGAGATATGGTCTCCGTCTTCCTGCCCCCACCAAAGAGGGTGACTGAGGTTTCTGCTCCTGGTGCCAAACCGTGTAGAAACCATTCATGATATAGATGTTCCAAGCTGTTCTGCTGAAGTTTTAAGTGATGCTGAATTAGCCCCCTTCTGAAAACCATAACGTCAAAGGGCAGCCCCAGCCAAGACAGCCTCCTGATGACCACTCTGGAATGCAGATAGAGGCTTCAAGCCCAGCCCGCCCCCTGTCAGATATAACCAGCGACCGCAGGCCAGGTTAGAGAATAGCACCACCTAGCCTATCAAGTGGCCAGGGGCTTTAGTACTCCTTTTTCGGCACCTAAAATGGCAGCCCAGAAACCCCTCATAAAATGGCCACCCCTAAAGCAATGGGAGGTGCAGACCCTACACCCTCCAACAGCCCACCTAGGCCAGATTTGTGGGCAGGAAGATGGTGATGGCGGGGGAGGCCTCAGCAGCGATCACCGCTGAGCTGTGCCAACCAAGTCCTTTATCTGGGCAGAAGGGGGGGGCGGGAACGGCAGACCAAGCAGCCCTACCAACTGCTGCTGCTCCCAGATCCCAAAGGCCCAAGCTACAAACAGTGAGGCGTTGTGGCAAGCAGTCCTGCAGCCATGAGCCTCCTCAAACTCCAAAACTCTGACTGCCGCCACAATCCAGGAACTCAGGCCACACATGCGGCCCCTCTCACCCAGCTGCAAACACGGCCACACTGCTTCCATGGGTGCCTCCTGCAGCTGGCCTCAGGCTGCTGCCACAATTGGGCCACTGCCACCGCCATCGGACCAAGATTGATCTGCCACTGCTGCTGCGCAGGGCTGCAATAAAGCCATCCCCAGCAGCTCTCCTCTGCATGCTCTCAAACGAGCACGTTGGAGCAACTGTCATCGGGCGGGAGCAGAACCTGGCCATTTATCCAAGCCGGCTCCGGCCCCCACCCATGTCACGACACAAGGCATCATGGCTCAGTTGCTGCCCTGCTTCCTCAGGGTGGCAAATCAGCCCCCGGCAACCAGCGGAGTTGCTGGGTCGCCAGGAGCTTTGTTCCAACTGGATTTCACTGTGTGAACTGGCAAAATCCAATTAGAAAGTGCATTGAAAGTGGATTGAAAGTGGATTATTTAGTGTTTGTGACCACAGCCTAAAAAGGATCAAGCAAAACACAAAACTGAAATCTATTTGATTTAGAATTCTACAAGCCTCTACACTTCTTTGAAAATTTGATTCATTGCTGATTATATTCAGAAGCAGTAAAATTACAGGAAGTGTACAGCTAAACATGATGTGATGTGACACACCCAGTGAGTGTCTGGCAGACTTTTTAATTCAACAGTTCTGTTCCCTGTTTGTCTTTGCAATTTGATGAAACATGGATGCACACAAGAACAGGTTACAAAGACATACATTTGTTGAAGAAGACTAAAGAAGTTTTCAGCAACATCAATATTTTTACACACATCTGCAATAACTAAGTCCAGCCTGTGGCTGAAGCAGTGAGCATAGATGGCTTGTGGCACCTCTTTCAGGAGCAATGCCTGTACCCCATTTAGTTTTCTGCTCATTACACTGGCTCCATCTTAGGTTTATGCTATGCAGTGCTTGATATCTATGCCAAAACATGCTAGGATATTTTTTATGTAACTCACTAGTAAAGGCACATCCAGTGAATGACAAGGCTGGAAACCAACAAACCATTCATATATATTGCCACTGTAGCAATAGCAGAGAGCTACTGACATTTGTTCCTGTTTACGCAAGTCCTTTCTTTCATCAGCAATTAGCGCAAAGAAGCCAGCTTCCTTCACTTCAACAGAAATTGACTCGAGAACCATTCTACTCATGATGCTTAATAATTCATGTTGAACAGAATAATTAGCTGCTGTAGATTTTCTGGATTGTTCCCTGAGGAGGTTTCCTGTTTCCTGAGGAGGTTCTTTTGTATGTGGATTGGCTGTTTTTCAGGACAGGAAACCATGCCCTATTTATTTTTGAACTCTCTTCTTTGCTGTTGAAATTGTGTTTATGTTTATGAATTTCAGTGGCTTCCCTGTGTAATCTGACATGGTAATTGGAAGTGTTGTCCAGCCTTTCAGTGTCTTGGAACAAAATAC
Source organism: Gekko gecko (assembly GCA_029375565.1). Classification (NCBI taxonomy): domain Eukaryota; kingdom Metazoa; phylum Chordata; class Lepidosauria; order Squamata; family Gekkonidae; genus Gekko; species Gekko gecko. The sequence goes on along the minus strand of JAPDNY010000003.1, from coordinate 145,937,096 downwards.
TGTGTCCTGTTTGAGTTAGGCTATATTCAGCCACTGCTGATTTTTTTTAGGCTGGCCAAGTCTGCAGCATCTTTCATGTTCTTTTATTCTTTTCTGAATGCTACACTGTGTGGTCCCGATGTAAACTTGTCCACAACTGCATGATATGCGGTATACTCCTGCAGACGTGAGGAGCTCTCTTCTGTCTTTTGCCGATTGTAGCATATGTTGTATTTTTCTGGTGGGTTTGAATACTGTTTGTAGGTTGTGTTTTTTTCATAAGTTTTCCCATCTGATCAGTGATTCCTTTGATATATGTGAAACTTGCCCTTCCTTCAGGTAATGGGGTGGATTGGGATGGTGAGGTCCTTGTGAGGTGGACTGGGATGGCGAGCTTCCCATATATACCCCAGAGAGCACTACAGTCGGGGTCTCAACATTGACTAACTATTCCAAGCCCTAAGGATGCCAGGCTCGCTGTCACCAGGGCCAGGGCCTCTTCAGTGGCAGCTCCATAGTGGTGGAATGAGCTCCCGGAAGAGATCAGGGCCTTGCAGGATCTTTTACAGTTCTGCAGGGCCTGCAAGATGGAGCTCTTCCACCAGGCTTTCAATTAGGAGTCGCCACTACTACCACTACTACTACCAACAACTGTGGTAAAGAGCTGGCCCCAGCTTGGAGATCGAGCCATACTATCGTGTGAAGCCGGAATATCACTGAATCAGCAATTTGCTTATTACATCATATAACATGGCTCATCTTAATTGATGAAGGATTGATTATTACTGTGAGCACTTCAATTATTTGATGGTTTTAAAATGTTTTAAATGTTTTATGTGGATTCTAAGGTACTGTGTACCGATTAATGTGAGCCGCCCAGAGCCTGTTCATGGGGAGGGCAAGATACAAATGGAACTAATAAATAAATAAATTGTTCAGGGTGATGCTGGCCCACCCGCCCTCCTCTGGTGCCTGTCTCCAGTCATAAAAATGACACTGAGGAAATACAAACTTTTTTTTAAAAAAAGACATTCATGATCTTAGGGGAACTGAATGCCCAGTGCCTTCTAAATCAAATAAGGCATGAAGCATTGAGTGTGTAGTTAATTACCCAGCCTATGGGGCATTTCCCATGGATTCTTCCCCATCTACCCTATGATCAACATAGGATTAGCTGTCTGTTGCAAGATAAGACTTTTTAGGGTCTTCTATGAGTGGCACATTAGGGGACCTCTTTTCATTTGCTTCATGCTGCCTATGGAGGGATGAGGTAATTAGACCTGGGGGGGGGAGGTTTCACAACTAGAAGAGCTGTCATATTGTGGGTTTCTTATTATAGGTAAGATGAATTGGTAAGAACCCTGATGAATTATGTGATAATGAAGAATAGCTCCCACAACAGCCCATCATCCATTCTATAGTGGGGTATGTTAAGAAATCACACACTTGGTTCTGAGCAGCATCAACCAAACACTTTGTATGTTAGGTCATAGGAGGGATTGAGGCTTGGAACCTCTCAACACGATTCATGTACAGGTGAGGGTGAACAAAGATAGCAACACTTTGCTAGCTATGTTTGGAGCTAAGATAGAGTTGTCCAAATGACAGTCATGAAGTAGTCATGAAAGGCTACTTAGCACAGGGGCTAATAGCCTATTATGTAGATGAGTAATTTAAATGAAGTAGTTAAACCTGAATATGGTTGTCCTGGGTCTATATCTGTGGAATGTGCTGAGAACAAACAATATATTTAAAATGTAATAGAAATACTCTTCTGTTGGAAATTTCTGAACAAGTTCTGTCGAGCTTTTGTTATACATAGGAAACCATTCAAAATACTATGGTTCAAACTGAGCAGATGAACCTCATAATTTCTGTCATGGACAATGTGCATATTGCATCTACTGTTAAGAGTGGTTCTTGGTGGTTGGCCAACAGTTCTAGAACCTTTGACTAGTGGAATGTTCCTCAAGTTCGAAATTTTCAGAGCATATTCTTATTTGATTCCTTCAGGGAGTAACTTTGATGGGAGCTAAGTTTCTATTACTGTGTATATTTTATTGATTTTTTTTCAGTGTGCTGGAAGATCCTCTCATATGCATGTTCACTATTTTGTGCAGATTAATTCTGCTAGCTTAGGTTGGTGATTCACAAGATGTGCTTATTGGAAGATGGCTAGTTTTGCAATAGAAATTCTTCAGTGACAGGAGTATTCCTCTGAGATTCTGAACCTACTGTGGACCAAAGCAGATGAGTTCTTTCCCTTCCATTTAATGCCTTTTGCTTTTTCTATTATTCATATGGGTATATGTAGCTATGCAGCAGAATATAAATACAGCCTTCACACAGATAGGCTCCCCCCTAGTTCTACAGCAAAGACAGAGTAGCTACACAAAGCTTTTTGACCTTGGAAGGATATTGCCTTTTATTCAGCTTGGTCAAAACAATTTTTGCTTCTTTCATAGGGAATGTTATCACAGCATTCTTAATCATTTTATATTTTTAATGAGAAATGTAATTTACCTAATAATCCGATTCAAACATTGTAGGCTGAGTTCAGAGTTCACTTGGGTCAAAGGGAGCCTTTTGCCAAGAAAAAGTATGTGTTCGTAGAATACATGGGGGTTTTTATTTTATTTTTATTTGAATACATGGTTTTCAGAATTTTTTTTTACCCTGACTTTTACACAGATTTCATGGTTCAATGCCACATTTAGGCCGATTTCCCACAAACGCTGCTCCGCGCTCACTCTTCCCTTTTGTCCCGATGGTATGTGTCAATTTCACACTAATGGCTGCATGGCTGCATTTTGCCCTGCAGCTTCACATGATTTTTCCCGTGTCTACTCAGTCCTCAAAAAACAGGATCAAGTAGATGTGGGGAAATTGTGCGATGCTGAGGGGCAAAATGCGGCTGCATAGCACTTAGTGTGAAATTGACACGTACCACCACAGCAAAGGGAAGAGCGTGTGCGGAGCAGCGCTTGTGGGAAATCCGCTTAAGTTTCCTCATAACAACCTGAGGCATTTACCTTTAATTAGATTAGGCATGATGGAAGGAGGTACAAACAGTGTGGTGTAGTAGTTAAAGTGCTGGAATAGGACCAAGGAGACCTGGATTCATGCCCCACCCCCTTAGCCATGAAGCTTGTAGGTGATTGGACAAGTCACATTCTCTCAATCTCATCTAGCTCACATGGTTGTTGAAAAAATAAAATGAAGGATGGGTGTATTGAGTATACCACTCTGAACCTGGATGAAGGACAAGAGAAAAAATGTATTAGATTAGCATTCTCAGCTATCTAAAAGAGATGCGTTTTTTTGTGTGTGTGTGTGTTTTTTTTGCTGAATGCTTATCTATTTCCATTTGTATGTGGTGAGCCTCAATTACCTGATGCACAGTGTTGACGGTGTACATTCCTTTCTCAGCCTTCAGGTGCCCTATCAAAGTGGCCCATTAAAAAACAAAACAAAACTTTAGCATGCTGTATCATACTGCAACAATTGTTAGATAAAAACTATATGATACCACCAATACCAAAGAAGTTATAGAAATATTAGAATTTGACAAGAGACAAGAAGAGGACTGCCAGAGAAAGCTTTAAATGAGCATGAATGAGTGGAGTCCTGCTGTGATTTTTCATTTGCATAATGTTATTTCTTAAAATTTGTCTTTCTTTCTATGGACTCAGATGAAGAAATATTAAAATATTAACAGTTAGCAAAGTCTGCTTCAGATTTCAAATGCTGGCTATTACCCATTCAGTTCATTTGAAAAATCCTGTAAGTGTTCTCTAATATGAGTGTTTCATCATTCCACCTAAATTCTCGGTATCAGCTTGTGCATTAGCTAATCTTTTTCATGTTTCAATATGCATAATGCTTGCTGGGTGGCCCATTTATCTAGTAAACTGCCGGGTAAAAAATCCCAAATGTAAAATGTATTTCTCTTTTTTGATATGGTGAGGTTTGGCTGACCTCTGTGTCTGGTCTCCAGTGTCAATGGTGACTTTTGCCTGGCCACATGCTTTGGCTGTTATGCTTCATCCATTACATGTGATTATTAGGGATTGGCAACCTCCCTAACTCACTTTGGAAAATATTTTGGGGTTTCCCTAAATTTGGGAAAATATAAGGTCTTTCCAAAAAATCTACCCCCCCCAGTAACATTCAGAAGAAAAACAACAACAAAGAAACATGCACCTACCACTATCCTTGCCAGTCCCATTCCTCCTATCAAATGAACCTGGGAAGTAAGGTGGATAACTCTGGCTTGGGAAATCCCTGGAGATTTGGGGGTGGTGCCCAAGAAGGGCAGAGTATGAAAAGGGGAAGGTACTGGGTTATTTGATAGTTTAGCAGAGTCCTCAAGGTTTACAACACTGCAAAGCCTTCTGGTGTTTGTGTGCTATAGAAACAAAGTTACACACAGAGCCCTTTATAGGTGCAAACTAATATAAGTCCTTTTATTTAAGGAACTCCATTCTAGACAAGATAGAATATAGACAGATTTCTAATCTAGGCTAACTAGCTAAGATTGAAGGAGATACAGGATCATGTCCTGTTCTCATGTTGCCAAGATGGAGAGATCTGGCAAAGTGTGGAGAGAAGGTGTGAGGCTGGAAGGAAGGAAGTTTCCCTAAGAGTAGCAATCTACACATCAAAGCAATAGCATCAGAGAGAGAAAGAAAGGATGCTCAGTGTCCCAGCCTATCTATCTCTCTGACTCTCTTGTAGTCATCCTCTGAATGCTGAGGCTAAGACAGTGCAAAATCCTTCATTTCCAAAAGAAGGAAGTCAGCAGAGATGTGATGCCATCGATGCAGCCCACTGAAACTGTCATTTCCTCCAGGGGAACTGATTTCTGGAGTCTGGAGATCAGTTGTAATTCTAGGAGAACTCCAGGGTTTTTTTTTTTTTTTCCGAAGATGGGAAGTCTGAAGTCTTGCAGGTCTTTGTTAGGTCAAAAAGGCTAACCCAAACTGCCCTGCTCCCTGTTCACAGCCTGGATTCATATGGCCCAGGCTCTATGAAGCCAACAGTACTCTCGTGTTGTGAGAAGGCCAGGGATATCACACACACACATGTTGTTGTTCAGTCGCACAGTCGAGTCCGACTCTTCGCAACCCCATGGACCAGATTACGCCAGGCCCTCCTGTCTTCCGCTGTCCGCTGAAGTTTGCTCAATTTCATGTTCATTGCATCGATGACACTGTCTAACCATCTCATTCTTTGCCGTCCCCTTCTTCTTTGACCTTCAATCTTTCCCAGCATCAGGGTCTTCTCCAGTGAATGCTCCCTTCTCATTTGGTGGCCAAAGTATTTGAGCTTCAGCTTCAGGATCTGGCCTTCCAGGGAACAGTCAGGGTTGATTTCTTTTAGGATTGACTGATTTGATCTCCTTGCAGTCCAAGGGACTCTCAAGAGTCTTCTCCAGCACCATAGTTCAAAAGAATCTATTCTTCGGCGCTCGGCCTTCCTTATAGTCCAACTCTCACAGCCATACATTACTACGGGGAATACCATTGCTTTGACCATGCGGACTTTTGTTGGCAGGGTGATGTCTCTGCTTTTTATCATGCTGTTTAGGTTTGCCATCACTTTCCTCCCAAGGAGCAGGCGTCTTTTAATTTCATGGCTGCAGTCACCATCTGCAGTGATCTGGGATCCTAGGAATGTGAAGTCTGTCACTACTTCTACGACTTCCCCTTCTATTTGCCAAGGAGTGATGGGACCAGATGCCATGATCTTAGTTTTTTTGATGTTGAGCTTCAAGCCCACTTTTGCACTCTCCTCTTTCACCCTGAGCAAGAGGCTCTTTAGATCCTCTTCACTTTCTGCCATCAGAGTGGTATCGTCTGCATATCTGAGGTTATTGATCTTTTCCCCAGCAATCTTAACTCCAGCTTGTGATTCATCCAGGCCAGCATTTCGCATGATGTACTCTGCATATAAATTAAATAAGCAAGGTGACAATATACATCCTTGTCGTACTCCTTTTCCTATGCTAAACCAATCAGTTGTTCCATATCCGGTTCTAACTGTTGCTTCTTGACCCTTATACAGGTTTCTCAGGAGACATATGAGGTGGTCTGGTACTCCCATCTCTTTAAGAACCTGCCATAATTTATTGTGATCCACACAATCAAAGGCTTTAGCATAGTCAATGAAGCAGAAGTAGATGTTTTTCTGGTATTCTCTTGCTTTCTCCATAATCCAGCGAATGTTGGCAATTTGATCTCTAGTTCCTCTACCTCTTCGAAACCCAGCTTGTACTTCTGGCAGTTCTCTATCCACGTACTGTTGGAGCCTAGCTTGTAGGATTTTGAGCATGACCTTGCTAGCGTGTGAAATGAGTGCAATTGTGCGATAGTTTGAACATTCCTTGACGTTGCCCTTCTTTGGGATTGGAATGTAAACTGACCTTTTCCAATCCTGTGGCCACTGTTGTGTTTTCCAAATTTGTTGGCAAATTGAGTGCAGCACTTTAACAGCATCTTCTTTTAAGACTTTGAATAACTCAGCTGGGATACCATCACCTCCACTAGCTTTGTTGTTAGTAATGCTTTCTAAGGCCCATTTAACTTCGCTTTCCAGGATGTCTGGCTCAAGGTCAGTGATTATACCATCGTGGTTGTCAAGGAATGTATTGTGCTGCAAAGAAGGAGACAGTTAGGGCTAGCCCTGTTGCCACAGTGTAGTGTTGAAAGAAAAAGTGCTGTAGCAACTTAAAATGTGTTCCCCAAGGGAAGACAGGAGACCCAGAACAAAGAGGTGCACTTACTTGTATACCGTCTTTCCCGTCCTTCTTGTCTTTCTTTTCTTGAATTGGCCTGTATCACCTGCGGAGGGGGATAGAATCTTTCTCTGGGGCACATTTGTACTATGTACAGTGCATAGAGTTACTTTTGATACATAGTAATAAGGAAAACAAGGCCCCCTTGTTCTTCATTTTATTTCTGGGTTTCTCACAGACGCACTGGGACCTGGAAAGTGCAGACCGCTAAGGTTCCTCGGCCATAACTCTCACAGGCAGCTGTGAACTCAGGCTATTGATAATCACCCATAATGCCCACATTCCAGTTCTTTCCTGTTCTTCGGAGCTGTCTCTTACTGACACCAGAGAAGCATCTGTGGAAGGAAAAAAAGCTGCAGCTTGGTTCAGGTCCGTAGGTCCAAGAGTTGTCTCTAACACCTTTTCTTAAATGGCACTGAAATCAGTAGTCAGAAAATTGCAAAGCCCATGAACCCCTGCATGAAATCATCATTATAAATGATTATTATTTTAAAAGCTCCTACAATATCCTTAGGATAAAATCAGGCTCACAATCTAAATAAATAATCCCCTAGAGCATCTGGAAAAGTAGAGGAATGACATTTAAGGCCTCTTTGATTTCACCAGGAAACCTTCACTTCCTTCACCCCCTCAACCATCTGGAAGAGCAAGTTTGCTTGAGGAACAGGTAGAGAAAGCTGGCAGGGAGAGACAAGGCAGAATTCAGTTTCGAGTGACTGACAGTGCCTTCCTAAGCAGAGTCAGTATTCTAAATACACTGATATCAATGCAGTCACTCTGGTTTCAATTTCCCTTTTTCACATGGCCCTGATCTGAATTGTGGTTGTGCACATGCTTAATTTACCTTTTTACACATCATGAAGATTTATGACCTTTGTCATATTCGTTTGTGCCCTTACAGTGAAAATTGAGCTCATTACATTGGCTTGCCCCAGCCAAGTACTTCAGCATATTTGCTATGTGTCATGAGCCAAATCAAGAATGTGGGATTGTACTTCTCTATCAGACATGCATTTCCCCCCCTTCATCAATCCATTGGCGTGGTTTTATTCCTGAGTAAGCAACCTAGAAAAGATAAGCAGTGCAATAAAGTGGCCATGGTGGCCATGACTCAACAGAAAGGCAGGATATAAATGCTGTAAAAAAAAAAGAATAAAATAAATAGAGCAGGTACAGAGCACTCCTGCGGGAGGGGTGAAATCACTCTGGGAGCCAACTAAGCCTTATGCTGGCACAAGTCCAAGATATACCTGCATAAGTGCCACTGTAGGTTTGACACCCCTGATATATGTGCTTTCTCCATTATGGCTCCTGCCTTATGGAATGGCCTGCTGCAAGTTCACTTCCCCATGCATGTGGAAGTCGAGAAAACTCCCACTTTCCTGGCCTTCAGCAACTATGCAATCCTGAACCATTCAAAATGGCTTTTCTACACAGGTAATAGGGTTGCATTGTACAAATTAGTTCACAAACTTTCCTGGCTAAATGATTGGAACTGTGGTCTATACTGCTGCATATAGCTTATTGTAGTGTGATCCTATTATGTAATCTCTGTACCACTTATTGTGTCATATTAATATTTATGCTATGTTTCAGGTCTTTCTGGTGTCCAGACTTCTAAAATGCTAATGGATTGGTTATTCAGTGTCCCATTTTGTTGATTGCACTAACTCACTAGGGATGGGCACAAACTGAACTATGAAGCAAAATCTATCATGAATTCATTTGTGGTTCACAAACAGAAGTCTGTGACAGTTCTACCATCATGAACTTCCATGAACTTTAAAAGCATTTTGTGGTGGTTCATGGACAGAGCAGAAAGCAGGGGTTTAAAGGGGCTCAGAGTCCCTTTAAAAACCCTGTTTTCTGTGCTCCACAAAAGTCACAAAAACAGCTGAGTGGTGGGAGGTGCTCCCCACTACCACTTTAAAGGAACTGCACAGGATAGCCCACAAAGCAGCTGTTTTTCAGGATGTCTTCTGTGGTCCCTGTCACAAAGCTGTTTTCCAGGCTTTCTGCAAACCCTGTTGAAAGGGACTGTGGTCCCTTTTAATGGGGTTTTCAGGGCTATGAACTATGAACTGGTCTAATTTGTAAGAAATCCTCCTGGTTTAGTTGGGTTTGTGTTTTAGTTTGTGGTTCAACCAGGAACCAACACGAACCACGTTTTCCTGGATTGTGCCCATCCCTATGGCTCACTATGTGCAATCCACCTTGGGTCCCTGTGATAAAGTCAGACTATAAGTAACATAAATAAAATGAATAAAATAAACCAAGTCTCCCAGATCCAAGTACAATAATCTAACCACTCCTTACTTACTAGGCCACTTGTGGCACACATATAACAGGTTGGCTGGGAGGGAGAGAACTCTATAAATGTAGCAGTGTATGTGTGTCACCTTCTCCTGCTCTTGTAGTTCCCTAGATAGGAGACTGAATTCAAAATGCTTTTCTCATTGTCATTGTGTCTGATGAGGGTTTAAAAAACATAGAAGAGCTCAGCCTCACAATGCAGCATGTTATATTTATACCTAACAAAAGTTCATACTGTCAGCACAAGCCAGCACAGATGAGCCCAAGGCACTTGAATAAGTCACCATGATGTTTGTTAGCTGGCAAAGTTTATGCATTAGATATGACACATAGCATAGGAATCAAATGCAGTGATAAAGCCACCTGTGTTATCCTCCTGGAAGCTGCTCATATTGCTACTGTAGCTGAGTCAGGCTTTACATTCTATCTATGCTACCTATTTCATATTATCATTATATTGCCCTGAAGAACCCTTAGGCCATTTCAGTGCAAGTAGAGACCTACAAGTTTGTTGAATTCCATGGAATTTGGTCCCTCCATTTGAATCCTATCACAGTGTGTATTAATAGACAGAATCATAACTAGAAAGAGATACTGCTGGCAAAGGCTATTTAATCATTTCTATATTTCTAAATTAGAAGTGTTAGACATTTGATCCAGAAATTGTTTTTCCTGATTCATTCTTAAAGCCTCTGATTTTTTTCAATCTGCTGTACTTTTTTTTTTTTTGCACCATGCCTAGGTATTATACAATTTTAGTATTTTAGAGGAGATTGGTAAGAGTTCTTCAACACAAAATTCTAGCAAAATGACCAAGCTCCTTGGTTTGAGTTTGTGAGAAGCAGTTTTGGATTTGTACTTATTCATTTATTTCATTGAAATAAATTTATTTCATTTTCCCCACTTTTCCTTCTAGTAGGTTAAAGCTGTGTCATATTATCAGGTGTTCCTCCACAGCGAACTATTCCCCAGGCTCAGCTTTAGACTCACCCTTGATATATTTATATCAATGCATTACCAGACCACTATTTGATATGACATGTTTCTCATGTAATGATAGAAAGGGATGGAATGGTATCTAATCCAGCCTGCTGATCAAACCAGAACCTTTACTTTCTAGGTTGCCACAGGCACTTTGCCACATTTCAGATTGGCATGCTCATGGTCCAAGAATAGGGAAGCAAATAAGCCATGATCTACACAGGAAGACTCTTGGATAATATTTTTAAAGGTAAACCTTCCCCACAGGGAGACCTTCAGGTTTTCTCTGTATTAAATGTATCACTTCATCCATCAGCTAATCTTCTGGTAGTGAGACTGGGGGTTAAATCTATCCTTTTTAATTAATTAATTTATTTATTTTTATTTATACCCCGCTCTCCCTGCGAGCAGGCTCAGGGCAGCTTACACCAGTTGGTACACTGTACCATAAAAACCATGTACAAAATTTAAAACATGCCAGACTTTTAAACAAACCACATTATTGTTATTACTACTACTACTATTACTATTATTTATTTGCTTTGTACCCTGCCCTCCCCACCAAGGCAGGCTCAGGGCAGCTAACCAGAGAAGCTACACAGTAATTTTATTACTCTTTAGCAGTCATATGAGAATATGGTCCTTTAAAAAGATTATCATATAGTAAAATGACATTACCAGTTCATAGATTCAGGTGGGGTACCTGTGTTGGTCTGAAGCAGGAGAACAATGTTTGAGACCAGTGGCACCTTAAAGACTAAAGGAGTTTCATTCACAGTACTGTAGCTGAAGAAGTGTTCTTGCACAGAGAAGTTTATACCATGAATAATACTTGGTTGGTCTTAAAGGTGCCACTAGACTCAAACTTTGTCATATTACCAGATCATGAAATACATTAGAAAGCAAATTTTGGAAATTAGCAATCTTATTTGTGAGATAGTTTCACAAAGTCACATCATCACATTAATACTGAGGAGAAATGTCATCTTGGGAGGTCTTTCCTAATGCCAAAACAGTAATGTAAATCACATACTCCTTATCGATACGAAACAAACAAAAATCTCAGTGAGAGTGTAGGTTCAAATCTACAGCATTCTGAATGCTAATCACCATATCCTATATTTTAGAATCAAATTGGTAATTGAGTTGCATATACATTTGGAATTTGACAATATCAATTTCAGATATTGTGTTCTGAATTTACATTCAACTCAATTCCATTTCTACAGGAATTGCCCCACTATCTAATATACAAGGGAAATGCCACACGAAGAAGACACAAGTGAGGTTTCTTTTTGCCTATCCTCTATTTCCATCATCTGCTGATGCAGAGAAACTTTGGTTATTTACAATATACATGCATATGCAGTGAAATGAACTGTAGTCAGATAGCAGAAATAGCAACAACATTGTGTTTTGTGCAGGCATACTTTAACACTCTCCCATCACACTAATTATGCTTACTTTGGCAAACAATGTGATTATTATGTGCATATTTTGTAAATGAATAAATTTGAAGCTCAGAAAAATGGTGGCATAACAGGTTTCCAAGCACAGGTCGGAGGCAAAGAAGGAATTATAGGGGTTCTGATTTTCCATTCCTCTATAATCACTTACTAAATTGTCTGCCTCCCATGCTTTAATCTACTTGATGATTACAGATTGACAAGGTATGGCAAAAGAGACAGGACAAACCCAGCAAATTTGTTATTGCTGGTGGGCTGTGTATTTTAGTATTTATTTGGAAAAACATCCTCTAAATCAAGACCACTGGGATAGCTTGATCCAGTATTTCAAAATTTGTTACATGGATCTTTTATATTAAGGGAAGCTTGTACTTTTGTTGTTTGATTCAGATTATAATTTCCAAACTTCTTTATCCATAGATGGGAAGCATTATTCCAATGAAATAGCACTATTCTAGGCATTCCTACTCGCTTGCTGTATTCAATAAGACTTACTTCCCATTGAAGTATGCACAGGATTGATTCCTGAGTTTTGCAGCAGAATAAGCAAGGTCTGATGCTATGATTCCAAAATATTCAAAAAGGCTACATGTGAGCTGTGTGCTCCCTTATGAACCTGCCTGAACACTTATGGCCATCATTAGAGAACCTGCTTTGGGTGTCCAAAAGGTGTCCAATGTTCCCTCTAAATTTTTCTCCCACTGAGCAAAGCAGTTCCCATCCTGAGCAGAATATAACTGCTGTGATCTTAAAATGGGCAATGGGCAGTGCAAGACTGTTTTTGATTGTAGCTCCAGATTGCTGCAGAGTGGAGTTTCCTGTGTTAATGAGTTGCTGCTCATGAGCCTGGCATAGAGGGAACACTAGAGAGGGCATTCTTGGTCTTGGCAGCAAAGCTCTTGAACTGCCTCCCCAGGGATAGGGTTCTAGAGCTTAGAAATAAGGGATAGGGCCAGAAAACATGATCCTTCTTCTCCATCACAGTACACACATTCATTTGTAACCTGTTTAAACATCTGCAAAGGGCTATAAATTGCTGTGGTGAAAACAATAGCCAGGATGGTGCTATACTGACAATGTAATGATACCAGATGCATTGGTGGCCCTGTACTGAATCAATGTTTAGGTTTTTGTCCAGAGCTGAGCTCTGAGAAGCAGCAGGAGACAGAGCTGCTAGAAGGAAGAGTGGTTTTTTATTTGCTTTCAGCTGAGGAGATTTAGCTGTGGGTACTGTGTGGGAGGATAGCATTTGGGAGTATGTGGGTGAGTTTTAAGTCATTGCGGAGTCCTGGCTGCTTGAGAAAGCACACTTTGTTTCACAGTAATTGGATTGTCTGGGCATAATTTGAATAGCTACCCACTGGACAGAAGTCTAGGGTGTGTTCCCAGTGCAAGGAGCTCCTGGTTCTCAGGGAAAGAGTTTGCACCCTTGAGGCCAAAATGGCTGACCTAGAGAAGCAGAGACAGTCAGTTAGGCACATGGAGAAGACTCTCGGGGACTTGTTAGATATATCCCACTCTGAAAATGGCAGCCCTGCCACTGTCAGGGAGCTTGAGGGCCAAGAGGAAACAGGGCACAGTGCTGAAGATAAGGGGAATGTGCCCTCAGAAGGGACCTCTTCTTCAGTGGTGAACAGGTATCCCTTGCACCAAGGAACCATCCCTGGGCAGGGAGGGAGGGGGGCTTTTGGTAGTTGGTGATTCAATCCTTAGGCAGGTAGACAGCTGGGTGGCAAAGCCACATAATGACCGTATGGCGACTTGCCTGCCTGGTGCAAAGGTAGTGGACATTATGCATGTTCTAGATAGGCTGGTAGACAGTGCTGGGGAGGAGCCGGTGCCCGTGTTACATGTTGGCGCCAACAATGTGGGGAAATGCAGTTGTGAGGTCCTGGAGGAAAAATTTAGGCTGCTAGGCAGGAAACTCAAGGCCAGGACCTCCTAGGTAGCCTTCTCAGAAGTACTTTCTTTTTCTACACACAGGGCTGGAGACACACGAACAAATCAGGAGTCTCAATCTGGATGAGATGATGGAGTAGGGAGGAAGGGTTTGAGTTTCTAAGGTATTGGGATGATTTTTGGAACAAGAGGGAGCTGTACAAAAGAGATGGTCTCCACTTGCCCTGAGAAGGAACCAGGCTGCTGGTGCTTAAAATCAAAAAGGAGGCAGAGTAGTTTTTAAACTGCATATTGGGGGAAAGGTGACAGGAGATGAAAAGTCTCTGGTTTGGAATGGCTCATCTCAAAGAGATGAAGGGGTAGCTGTTACTTTTCTACAGGGAAATGGATTAGAATTGTCCACTGGGACTGTGGCAGACAATATGGACTGCCTGGCAAGGTCTCAAGATAGCAGGAGGATGGTTGTAGGGCTAACATGCATGTTTATAAATGAATGCTAGAAATGTCTGAGGTAAAATCAGGGAGTTGGAATGCTTGGTCTTGGAGGGGAAATAGACATTGTGGGTATTTCAGAAACTTGTTGGGATGAGGAAAATCAGTGGGATACAGTGATTCCTGGCTATACATTATACGGAAGGATAGGGGGTGAAGGGCTGGAGGTGGGGTGGCTCTGTATGTCATAGAGAGTATACAGTCCAGTAAGACTGAAAAGGTAAGAGAATTGGATTTGCTTCTGGAAATGCTATGGGTCCGAAAGGAAGCTTAACACTGGGAGTTTGTTATCGCCCACCATATCAAAAGATAGGGGAGGATTATAAAATGATGAATGGATTAAAAGATAGTGGCTAGATGAACTAACTGTGTCGTAATAGGTGCTTTTAACTACCCGCACATTGATTGGGTCAATAGGTGTTCAAGTTGGGAAAAAGAGATTGAGTTTCTAGGCACTCTCAATGACTGTGCTATGGAGCAGATGGTCACAGAACCTACCAGGGGAGAGGCAATCCTGGTCCTAAGTGATGCCCAAAACCTGGTGAGAGATGTGAAAGTGATTGCACAACTTGCAAACAGTAACCATAATGTATAAATAAGGAGTTGTCCAAAAAGACTGACACAACCACTTTTAACTTTAAAAGGGGTAACTTCTCTGAAATGAGGGGGCATGTGAGGAGGAAACTGAAAGGAAAAGTAGAAAGGGTCAAAATGATTCCTTTAATCTGTGGAAAGCTAGTCTCAGTGAGGTTGATAAAAGGGAACATAGGCTGTGGCAAATAAAATGCAAGTCTGTGATCAGGCAGGCAAAAAGGGACTATAAGAAGCATATTGCAAAAAACATAAAGATCAACAATAAAACTTTCTTCAAATACATCAGAAGCAGGAAACCAGCCATGGAGGCAGTGAGGCCCTTGGATGACCAAGAGGTAAAAGGATTACTGAAGGATGATAGGGAAATGGCTGAGAAGCTGAATGCATTTTTTGCCTCTGTCTTCACCGTGGAAGATGAGAAGTGCTTGTCCACTCCAGAATCACTGATGTCGGGAGGGGTGTTGAAAGACCTGAGTCAAATTGAGGTGATGAGAGAGGAGGTCCTATGACTGATAGACAACTTAAAAACTAATAAATCACCAGGCCCGGATGGCATACATCCAAGAGTTCTGAAAGAACTCAAATGTGAACTTGTGGATCTCCTGACAAAAAGATGTAATCTTTCCTTAAAATCTGCCTCAATTCATGAGGACTGGAAAATAGCTAATGTCACCCCCATCTTTAAAAAGGGTTTCAGAGGAGATCAGGGAAATTACAGTCAAGTCAGTCTGACATCGATACCGGGTAAGTTGGTAGAAACTGTTATTAAGGAGAGAATTAGTAGGTACATTGATGAACAAAAACTATTGAGGCAGACTCAGCATAGGTTCTGTAAGGGAAGATCTTGTCTCACTAAGCTGTTAGTGTTTTTTGAGGGAGTGAACAAACATGTAAACAAGGGGTACCCAATAGATGTTGTTTACCCTGACTTCCAGAAAGCTTTTGATACAATTCCTCATCAAAGGCTCCTAAGTAAGCTCAATAGTCATGGGATAAAAGGACAAGTCCTCTTGTGGATCATAAACTGGCTAATTAATAGGAAACAGAGAGTGAGTATAAATGGGCAAAACCAGGGAGGATTGTGAGGCACTCCAAAGGGATCTGTTGAGGATGAGTGAGTGGGCATCAACATGGCAAATGGGGTTCAATGTGGCCAAGTGCAAAGTGATGCACATTGGGGCCAAAATTCCTAATTATAAATACAAGTTGATGGGGTCTGAACTGGCAGAGACTGACCAAGAGTTGAACTCATTGAAAATGTCAAAACAGTGCATGACTGCAATAAAAAAGGCCAACACTATGTTGGGGATTATTAGGAAGGGAACTGAAAACAAATCTTCCAATACCATAATGTCCCTGTATAAATCAAAGGTGAGACCCCATTTGGAATACTGTGTGCAATTCTGGTCATCATACCTCAGAAAGGGTATTATAGCACTGGGAAAAAGTACAGAAAAGGGCAACTGGAATGATAAAAGGGTTGGAACACTTTCCCTATGAAGAAAGGTTAAAGCGCTTGAGGCTCTTTAGCTTGGAGGAATGACAATTGAAGGGCGACAATGATAGAGGTTTACAAGATTATGCATGGGATAGAGCAGGTAAAGAAAGAAGTACTTTTCTCCCTTTCTCACAATACAAGTACTTGTGGGGACTCAATGAAATTGCTGAGCAGTTGGGTTAGAATGGATAAAAGGAAGTACTTCTTCACCCAAAGAGTGATTAACACATGGAATTCACTGCCACAGGAGGTGGTGGTGGCTACAAGCATGGATGGCTTCAAGAGGGAATTGGATAAACATATGGAGCAGAGGTCCATCAGTGGCTATTAGCCACAAGGTATAGATAGGAACTCTTGGTCTGGGGCAAGTGATGGTGCTTGGGGGGGGAACAACAGTGGGAGGGCTTTTAGTGTCCTGGCCCCACTGGTGGACCTCCTGATGGCACCTGGTATTTTTGGCCACTGTGTGACAGAGTGTTGGACTGGATGGGCCATTGGCTTGATCCAACATTGGCTTCTCTTATGTTCTTATCAGAAGCCTGCAGAATGATGAGGACTTACAGTTTAGAGAAACAGCATTATCAGTAGCTAAGGCACATCATGATATGAAAGTCACCTGAACGGCTTGTCCCCCAGAAAAGCTGAGAAGCCGCAAACAATAAAAGGAGTTGTTGTCTGTTTTATGATAGACTGGGAATAAGGCCCATTGTGGAAATAAATACAACGGGCTCTAGAAAGAGGCTCTGGGAGAGTGCCCTGGCTTTGGGCACTCAGTGACAATTTGCTGTGGCAATCTCACCAGGGTATAATGACAGAGTGCACCATTTTCTCCAGAGGAACTGATCTTTGCTACCTGAAGAGCAGTAGTAATTTTGAGTGATCTCCAGCCCACCCCCAAGATTGGTAATAGTGGTTCCCCAGGAGGGAGTGGCTGGTTTGGAGGATGGAGTCTATGGCATTGTACCTGTCTGAGGTCCCACCCCTCCTCAACACTCACTCTCTCCAGGTTCGACCCCTCAAATATCCAGGAATTTCCCAACCTGGAGTTGACAACCCTATCTCCCTCCCAGCCAACCATCAACCTACCTTTAGTTTTCCATCTCCTCCCCCCTCCCTCCTAGATAGCAGTTGTAATTTTGAGTGATCTCCAGCCCCCACCTGGAGATTGGCAACAATGGTTCCCCATCAGGGACTGGCTGGATTGGAGGGTGGAGTCTATGGCATCGTACCTGTCTGAGGTGCCACCCCTCCTCAAATCTCACCCTCTCCAGGCTCCATCCCTCAAATCTCCAGGAATTGCCCACCTGGAGTTGGCAACCTGTTCAGGACTGGGCCCAATGAGTTTTCTCCCAAAGGCCAACATAGGTGTGGAAAGGGCCTTTTACTGACAGAGGAGAAAGTACAGGTGCCGACTCTGATTAGGGAAATACCTGGAGATTTGGGGGGTGGATCCTGTGGAGGGCAGCATTTGAGGTGTGTGTGGAAGGACTCAGCAGGCTATAATGCCATAGAGTTTACCCTCCAAAGCAACCATTTTCTCCCAGGGAACTGATCTCTGTCATCTGGAGGTCAATTGTAACAGTGGGAGATCTCCAGGACCCACCTGGAGATTGGCAGCACTAGGGGAAAGTCAGACGCACAGCGGGGAGTTGAAGAAAATGGTCTGATTGTCGCTGGCCCACCTCGTTAGCCAGCCAGCCATGCTGAAGCTAAGCAGGAGGAAAAGCCTTTTTCCATTTATTCTGACAGGAAAGTGGCCGTTGGGGAGGGGGTTATGGGCGGGGGAGGGGGTTATGCTGAAAGTCCTTTGTTTTTTTACTCACAGAACCAAGCTTGGTTGCCTACCGACAGCCACTGAGGGGACAGTCCCTCACAGGAGTCAAGAGAACTGTCTTCCTCAGGAGAGAAAGCTGTCTGCCAGTAAATCTGACATGCAAAATCTGTCTGAAGGCGGAGTGGGTGGGGAAGAGGAGCAGACCCAGCACCCGGCCAATGGCACGCGAGTACTCTTGAGTGGCGGCTGATGGGCCAATGGCTGAGGGAGGGCATTTTACAGCTAATGGGAGCGCATGGAATCTTGTGAAACCAAAAGATAATTATTTATAAGGAGAGATGCTGGCAGTGTTGCTGATTGACAGTTTAGAATCCTTGGGTCAGAGTCTAAGATTTCTTAATTTTTGCTTGGAACTCATATAAAGGGGTAGAAACCATCACTTCTTTCCATATTCTTTCATTTTTCTCACACAGTGGCTCTTACAAGCTATGTCACCTCAAGAAAGTGCCTGGAAATTGCAGTTTTTCTTGGAGATCTTTCCTTGTCACCTCAAGCAACATGCAGCTGCTTCTTAAATTTTGACAAGTTTAAAAGGGTGTGTGGACCCCTTTCTCTGTTCTCAGCCTTCTCCTTTCTCTAGCAGAACTACCCAAAGGCCTGTTCAGCTATTACAGTTTTGGCACTCTAGACTTGTATAATAGGAGG
The DNA here is from genome assembly GCA_029375565.1 of Gekko gecko. Taxonomy (NCBI): domain Eukaryota; kingdom Metazoa; phylum Chordata; class Lepidosauria; order Squamata; family Gekkonidae; genus Gekko; species Gekko gecko. The sequence goes on along the minus strand of JAPDNY010000003.1, from coordinate 145,918,599 downwards.
CCATATCACTCATGACCCTTCCAATATGCATAGATATTATTTTGTGTGAATAGGACAATGTATGTTTTTTCCAGCTTCAGTACGTGAAACATATACCATCAAAAATCTGGGTTTTCAGTTACATGCCCTGAAACTGGGAAGTAGGTTCATTGCTATGCTCACACCAAGTATAGAGTCCGTATATTGAACCACTGTCCCTTATGCATGGCTTGATTGTCAAAATCAAAATGACTGAATGGGACTAGAAAAGGAACTGGAAAAGGCACCAAATTAATGAGAAAAATTGAGAAGAAGTCTGTGATCGGCCTGTTCTACTGAAGGAGGAGACTCAAGCAGTGTCCTATGTTTTGGGGGAACCAGGTTTATTTCAAGCTATAAACCTTCCCCTGAGTCACCAAATGTTCTCTAGGTAGCAAGTGTATAGGAATGGGTTTGTTACTGTGAGGTAAATTTTGTGGTGTGCAAGTGGAATACGGAGATCATGAGGCAGAATTTTTATATAAGCAATGCAAAAGATTTGTTTATTTTAAGGTTGGTTTCAAAAAATAGATCAGTAGACAGAGAAACCTGGCTAGGATACATAAATTTGAGCTAGTTATGGCTTCAGATAGAAGTTGTAATTTTCTTTAATGCTTCCAGGCACAAATAGGCTTTTACTGATTGGACATTAGGTTGGATTCTCTTACCCACACAGGATTCCACTAGGGTTGCCTGTCTGGAAAATACCTGGAGATTATGGTGGCGGAGACTGAGGAGGGTGGGGTTTGGGGAGGCAAGGGACTTAAATAGAGTATAATGCCATAGAGCCCTTCTTCCAAATCAGCCATTTTATCCAGGTGTGCTGATATCTATTGCCTGGAGATCAATTGTAATAGTAGGAAACCGCCAGCTATCACCTGGAGGTTGGCATCCCTAGATTCCAATCACACCAGCCTGCCCTTTCCCAGGAGTCAGACTAAATGGTACAAGGTTTGATCATTACCAGAAACAGCCCTAACTGCCAGGTACTCTATTCTCTCTACCACACTACCAGGTACAGCTGCCCTTCTAACTGTCTGCTCTTTTGCTGGCCCAGACCTGAGCTATCACTGCTCTCTCCCCGAGGCAGATCTGAACTCTCTCTTTCTGTGCTCCCCACTCCCATTCCACCCTCTTCTGAAAGGTGATATGATGCTGGAGCAGCACTCCCATAGACTCAGCTGAGTGGCTGGTTTTCCCTTCAGGGGCAGAAGAGCCTCTTGCCCATTACAAAGACCTTAAACACTCTTCTTTTGGGGGACAAAGACACACAACTGAACTATGCTTTGTAAAATGAGCTACCCTTAATGCAGTACGATCACTTGATAATATCTTCCTCCTACCCCATATTTTCCAGCTATTAGATAAGTGAATAGAAATGTTATTCTTTTTAGTTTGGGGTTCATCATAGTTTTCAAATTGTTTTCTTTCCACTTTATCATAGCAGTTTTATATGCTGGTATGTTATTTTTACCTGCAGAAGGCCCTGGTTAGATGAGTGAAGCTGTCATGGCACGGCATAGGAAGAGAGACAGTCCTGCAGATATGAGGAACCATCCTAGCTGTGGCATTCTGCACCAACTGGTGTCTGAGCTGATTTTGAGGGAAGACCTTTATAGAATGCATTATGATAATCTAGTCTTGATGTTCCCATGGCATGGATTGAGATGGCCAGATTAGCCAGATCAAGGTACAGGAGCCATCTTCTGGGCTAAACTAAGTGATCAAGAAGGACAAAGTCAGACATCTCCACAGATTTCAACCAGTGGAGCCCACTGACCGTAATTTTCTGGCTAATAGCCCTCCGGTTGGCTCCTTCCACATACACATTGCTGCACAGTCACTGTCAGTAAGTCTCTTAGTTCACATTTAACATGCTCAGTATAGCTGATTATCCAGGGTTTACACCTCTGCCCCCACACTTACCCAGGGGATTGCACTGTGCCAGTCAACCCCAAGGCTGGGGAAGTTGTCTGTCAGGTCACAGCAGGGTATGGCCCTGATGGAGCCTGCTTGGGTGTCAGCCAGCTTGAAGGAGCCCGGCAGGCTCTCAGCAGTGTGCTCAGCAACAGAAGCCAACCCAACCAAGTTCCTACCAGAGATGACCCCGGCACGGAGATCCAGGGGAGCTCTGAAAAATGACAGGGAGAACAGGCAGCACTGACCTTCTTAGAGGAGGTTGGGCATGGCATCCAGCTCTTTAAAGAAGTCCACGGGGAAGAGCCAGTGAGCTCACCAATTCAAGGCAAGTATCCATTGGCCCAGGGCCCTGTCACTCCCCAGGACTGGATTAGGGAGGGAGGACTGGCTGAGAACAGGGTTGGTCCTCCCTTGGGGAAGCTTTTAAAAGGAGCAGGAGCATCCAGGGAGGATGAGCCAGACCTATTCCCTGGCAGATGGAAATAGGTAACTGGCAGAGCAGAGTGTGGAAACTGGGTGAACAGAACCCCCTCCTTTTACTCTATTCTGAGGCTCTATCCTAGGATACCTGCCCAACTAAAAGCAACCCTAGAAGGTGAGACAGCTCTGGACTCAGACCTGACCCAAGCGGAACCTGACACTGATTTAATGTGAGCATGTACTCTGGCCTTTGTGGGAGTCAGGTTGTCTACTGCCTCTTGGGCAGGGCCAGTCAGGCATGGGGTCAGTATTAAGGCCCACTGATCACTGGGCTGCTATGGCTATCCACTCAAATGTCTTTAGAAAAGCTTTGGGGTCATCTCTAGGACCCATGTTAGAAATGCAGATGGGGCCAAAAGTGTGCCATTCTTGATCCAGGTTGTCTGTCCCTTCCTCAGGACCTGCCAGTGGAGTGAGGTTTGCCGACTCTGCATCATGTACTCCCCCATACCAGAGTGGGCTTGTTACTGTGACTGTAGCATTTGTTCAGGCATTGAAGCCTGTTGAGATGCCAGATGCTGCCATAGTTGCATCTGAGGCTGCCTCTTTGCCTACATTATCTACCCCTGCAGCACCCTCTGGTGGCAGGGGAACATCATACCCAGACTCCATGGGATCTTAAATCACCAGCCCAATCACTATTTCCTTGTACAGGTTGCTTTTTTCCATCAATCCATGCACCTGAAGGGGTGCTAAACTTCACCCAACTCAGGATTACACTGTGTTACATAGGAGAGGAGCCACAACACTTCAATCTACCTCTCCCCCCGCCCCTAGCTAGCCTTCTCCCATTTGCCCTTCCTCTCTTCTTATACCCTCAGCATCACACCTGACCCTTGAGTTGAACCCCACTCTCCTCTGTTTCCTGCTCTCCACAGCCTTGCTCTGCCTTAAAACACCAAGGGACAGAGAGCTGTTATTCTCCATCCTGGCTTGCTCTCTGCCTCCCCACCTTTTGAGCTTCCATGGGGCAGATTGCCAAGGATGCCCAGTTGCCAAGGCTATCTTGACTGGCCCTGGTCCCACCCTGCTCCATTCAAGTAAGTCTTGCTGCTATTCCCAAGGGCCTGTCCTGCTCTGCCAGGCAGTTTGCTGCTGGGTAGCCTGCCATAGTGTCAGAGGATTGTATACAAGAATCCCCACACCTGTGACAACTCTGAATACTGATTACAGCTGGAAACCAGGAAGCCACTTCTTGAACCCAACCATCTTTCTCTCCCTTATCGGAGGGGTTTAAAGGCTTAGGACAGGACACTACAGTGGCTTTGTAAGATCCCATTTTCAGTCAACTAGTACTATGTGGAACCCTGACTTGGATGAAAGAGGAGTGTAAAAATCTTTTCCGGGATATTAGCAGGATGTGGAAGGGGAGCCCTGTTAAACTCTGGGAAAGGATGAAATCCATGGTCTCAACCTGAGTAATTCAAAATAGCTAAATATTATTAGAAAGATTTTTAAATGCTGTTACAATAGTTGCACACAACAAAGCAAAGTGGTGGAATGAAGGATCCCATTCCACCTTGATTTCAGCTGTTAGGCAGCTAACTAATACCCCACTGAGCATATGAAGAATTTCTCAGTAACTCAGTGCTGCTCGATAGGGGTAAGAAAGAAAGCTGAAGGCAGCAATCACTCTGAATGCCCTCGCTTTGTTGAAAATGTTCTATTGTAGAAATAGTCAGCTGGGTGACCTACCTTTCTGCTTTTTTTTTTTTTTTGGGGGGGGGTGTATTTTTAAAATCCTCTGAATTATTTTTCCTACCCTGAACTTTCATTCAAGCTCCCACAACACTTTAAAAATGGTCCTTTAAAAATGCTACTCTAGTAACTTGTTTTGTCCATTCTAACTAAAAAAGTTACCACTCACTGCTCACAAAATTCATTCTTCCCCCATCATCATCGATTCTCACAGGAGTGATATATTTTTTGAAATACATTATCTCACAAGCTAGCACTTGCTGTTCCTGCTCTCAGTTCTCACATCAAAAACTGTGGAGATAACAAGGTGTGTGTGTATGAAATTCACAGGGAAGCAAGCCTTTAATTCTGATAGTCATGCCCTTCTGAACAATCTGCTTTTTCATAGCTTAAGTTAAAGAGCTCCTTTTTGGCTAGAATTAGCCTGTGTTGGATATGGCAAAGAATACAGAATATATCCGATAATAAAAGTAAAGCATAAAGAAAGCATTGGGGGCCAAATTAGTTGAGACAATAGTGGATTCATATTTTTAACTTAAGTCTGGACTTAAAAGGGATCAATTCTAATAGTAAATGGGGTATGAAAGTGAAGAGTGGAGAGTACTATTCCTGTCTACTGCTTATATAACTACAATGTTTCTATACTGTTCCCCTTTCAGATTCAGTTGTCACTGGGGTTCTAGCTTGCCTGAGGCACCAAAGGAGAGGTTGAGGGAGCCACACACTCATCATAATCAGCTTGAACTACATGGGAAAGAAACCTTAACATAATAAAATCTAACATTACATTATATGCAACTGAGATAGAATCATTATTAAGCTGATGATAGGAGAAAGTTTTTAAAAAAACTTTTCTACAGTCACCTTTTCCTCCCTTGTGCATTCCTGTTGCTTTGGGTTTGTTTGTTTGTTTTCTGTTCTGCATGTGTTTTGCTCCCTCTAGTGGCCGAATCTATTTACATCTGTTTATGCCCAGCATAAAAACCTGTGGTTTAAATCTGCAAGGTAAGATGCTGGACATAAACAATGTAAAATCAAATCAACCACAGGAGAGAGCAAAACATTTGTAGAACAGAAGGTGGGGGGGGGAGAACCCTGAAGCAACAGGAACATACAAGCAAGGAAAATGAGAACGCGGAAAAGCCCAACGTCTTGGTGGAATATCAAGTACAGGACAGATGTTAACCAGTAAGAAATTTAAAATCTCTCCTTATATATGATTGAGTAGTGGGGGTGGAACTTTCTGAACATTCCACACGCTCCTAAGTCAGTTGGCTCCATTATGTGTCACTCAGAAGCTGTCCCTATTCACTGGCTGCATTGCCTGAGTCCCACCCACAGAAGCAGCGCCTGCCAAAGCCATCAGCCATTGGCCTGTCAGCCACCACTCAATAGTACTTGCATGCCATTGGCTGGATGCTGGGTCTGCTCCTCTTCCCCACCCACTCCCACTTCAGCCGCTGTTCCCTGTCAGATGCTTCTCCTGCTTGGCTCCTCCGTGGCTGTTGGTAAGCGACCAGGCTTGGTTCTGTCAGTAAAAAGACAAAGAAATGAAGCCCTTTCCAAGCCTTTGTGAGGAACTCATTGGGGCCAGTCCTGACTAGGGTTGCCACCTCCAGGTTGGGAAATTCCTAGAGGTTCTGTGTCTAAGGAAGCCAGAGTTTGGGGAGGGGAGAGACCTCAGCTGAACAGAATGCCATAGAGGCCACCCTCCAAAGCAGTTATTTTCTCCAGGGGGAGAAGAGATCTGTTGTCTGGAGTTCAGTTGTGATACCCGGTGATCTTTAGGCTCCACCTGGAGGTTGGCTACCCTAGGCATAGCAGATAGTGCTTCACAGCAGGGTCTGCCAGACCCAGATTCTTGCTGTGAAAGCTGTGATTTTGGACCAGTCACAGACTTTCAGCATAACCCCATCCCCTGCCCACTGCCAGCTTTGCCACATTCCTGTCAGAATAAACTGAAAGCAGCTCTCTCTCCTGCTTGGCTCCACCATGGCTGGCTGGCTACTGAGGTGGGCCAGTGGCTGTCAAACCATTCTCTTCAACCTCCTGCTGTGTGGCTGACTTCACCCTAGGGTTGCCAATCTCCAGGTGGGACCTAGAGATCTCCCACTGCTACAATTGATCTCCAGATGACAGAGATCAGTTCCCCTGGAGAAAATAGCTGCTTTGGAGGGTAGACCCTATGGCATTATACCTTGCTGAGTCCTTCCGCCCCCCCAAACGCTGCCCTCCACAGTAAAAAGACAAAGAAATGAAGCCCTTTCCAAGCCTTTGTGAGGAACTCATTGGGGCCAGTCCTGACTAGGGTTGCCACCTCCAGGTTGGGAAATCCCTGGATATTCTGTGTCTAAGGAAGCCAGGGTGTGGGGAGGGGAGAGGCCTCAGCTGAATAGAATGCCATAGAGCCCAGCCTCCAAAGAAGTTATTTTCTCAGGGGGGAGAGATCTGTTGTTTGGAGTTCAGTTGTGATACCTGGCAATCTTAAGACTTCACCTGGAGGTTGGCTACTCTAGGGGTAGCAGTCAGTGCTTCAGAGAAGAGTCTACTAGACCCAGGTTCTTGCTGTGGCAGCTGACTGGATGATTTTGGACCAGTCACAGACTTTCAGCCTAACCTACCTCACAGCATTGTTGTGCAAGTCAAAAGGGGGTGAGCAGAATGATGTAAGAAGCTTTGGTCCCCATTGCAGAGAAAGTCTATTTTTCCTCCTGGAGAGTCTGTCTGTCTGGTGCACTGACTGCCTAGCATCCCAGCAAACACCTACAGAACCTACGGGAGGCAGTAGCAGGCTGGGTCTTGGAGTTCCCAAGATTAATAATCTTGACGGACTTCAATGTCCATGCTGCTGCTGATGCCTCCTTGCAGGTGTCAGACCTAGTGTCTTCCATGGCAGCACTAGGACTCTGCCAGATTGTATCAGGTCCCACACATCAAGTGGGCCACACACTGGACTTGATCTTTGGCATGGGGATGGATATGGATCTGATTGCTAAAAATGAAGTGCTATGGTTGGATCAATTTGCCCTGAAGGCCTGGTTGGGTGTCCCAGTCCCCTCCTGTCTAGGCAGCGGGCAGATTTATGCTCACCTGCAGACTCTAATGGAACCTATTGGGTTCCAGAATCTCTGCAGAATCCAATGATCCCCAGCAATTAATTAAATGTGCTGATAGAAGTCTGCAATTCTCATCTCTCTGAAGCCATTGATAAAATTGCTCCCCAATGCCCTCTTCACTCCCAATCAAAATTTTTCCCCTGGTAAACTATGAAACTCAGGAGAATGAAATGGAAATATAGAGCAAATTTGGTGGCATACTCATGATGAAGCTGTAAGAACATTTTACAGGGTGTTTATGAAATCCTATGAGAAGGTGATGAAGGCTGCTAAAAAGGAGTTTTATACAGCCTCCATTGCATCCGTTAGCTTTCATCCAGCACAACTGTTTAGGGTAATCAGATCTTTAACTTCTCACACAGCAAAAACCCAAAATTTTCAGAATTCAGCCATTAGTTGTGAAGCTTTTGCAAGCTTTTTTGCGGATAAAGTCTTGTCACTCTGCTGAGACCTCCCAGCCAACATTGATACAGTACATGAACTGGAGCCCCCTTGGCCATTTTTGGATTCTGTATTTGACAACTTCAGCCAACTCTCCCGGGCTGATGTTGACAAGATTCTGGGCACTGTTAGGCTGACCATGTGCCTCTTAGACCTGTCTCCCTTGTGGCTATGAAAGCTGGCAGTGAGGGAATATGGGGTCCCTGGTAGACATTATCAATCTCTCCCTAGATTTTAATCCCTAGAGGGATTAAAAGAGGAGGAGGTAGTACTGCTCTTAAAGAAGCTATCCTGGGATCCTATGGATCCTTCCAATTACTGCCTAGTCTTGAATCTTTTGTTTCTGGGCAAGGTAATTGAAAGAGTGCTGGCAGAACAGCTCCAGAACTTCCAGGAAGACACATCAGCGCTGGACCCATTCCAGTCCGGCTTCTGTCCTAACCACAGAATGCAGATGGCACTGGTTGCCCTCATAGATGATCTCCACAAGCAGCTAGATCGAGGCACTGCTGTTATTGCTTGATCTTGTTTATGGCCTCTTTCCCAGTGCTTGCTATTGGGCACTGGAGCACCTATATTCACCTGCTATAAGGCATGGGGTTTGATGATATTGTTTACCATGCCATCAACTGTTTTATTGCTTTTACTGTTTTACTGTTTTATGGACTGTATGCTGTGGGATAGGGTGGGGTATAAATTGAATAAATCATCACCATCATTATTAGTCATCATTGTCATTTTACAGCAGTATTTGACATGGTTGATGATGATCTTTTGACCCACCACCTTGCAAACATAGGAGTTTGTGGGGTAGTCTTGAAGTGGCTTACCTCTTTTCTCCAAGATTGGAGACAGAATGTCATCAGTATGCTGATGGCACCCAGTTTTATCTGCTGATGGGCGAGCAGCTAGATAGCGCCCCCTTGAACTTGGCTGAGGGGCTGGAGACCGTGGTGGTATGGTTAAAACAGAGCTAAATGAGATTGAATCCTACTAAGACAGAGGTGTCTGGTGGGTTCCCCCCCCCTGATCTGGGTTGTCAACTCCTGGCTCTTGACAGTGTGCCCCTAATATCAGCACCAACTGTAAGGAATTTGGGTGTGATTCTGGATGTCTCCTTATCAATGGAGGCCTAGATCACAAACATTGCCAGACTGGCATTTTCCCAGCTATGCCAAGTTAGGCAATTGTCTGCCTAGCTGCCTTACCCCAACCTAGCCACAGTAATCCACACATTAGTCATCTCCAGATTAGACTACCGTAACTCAGTCTACATAGGGCTACCTTTGAGATTGACCCAGAAACTCCCACTGGTCTAAAATATGGTTGCATGGGTCCTTACGCAGGGCTGTATTGTCCATAAAGCAGACTAGGCCATAAAGCAGACTAGGGGCCCATCTTTCTTTTCTTTTCTTTTTTTTTTGCTGAGGTACTGTTATTTTCTGTTCATAGAGAGGCTGTAAAGTCACCAGAGGGGGCTCAGCCATGGGTTAATACAGCCCTATCCTTATGGGTGAGCTGCATGGGTTCCAGGTGGAGTAGCAGATCAAATTCAGGGTTCTGGTATTAACCTTTAAGGACCCACATATCTTCAGGACTGCCTCTCTTAGTATATCCCCAAAGAAAACTTCATTTTGCAGATGATAATTATTTACTGGTGATCCCTGGCCCAAGAAGCATCCAGCTTTTCTTGACCAAAGCCAGGATGTTCTCAGCCCTGGCTCCAACCTGGTGAAATGCTCTGCCAAACAACATTCTTGCCTTGTGGGACTTAATGCAGTTCTGCAGGGCCTGTAAAGCAGAACTGTTCTGCCAGGCATTTGGTTGAGGACAGCAACAATTTTTCCATCTGTCTGACACTCCTGTCTTTCTGGTCTCCCCCTCTCCCCTGTGGGACAGTGACACAATCTGAAGTTTCTCAGCACCATCTAATTAGACTAATTGCTGTATTTTTATTGTTTTAATAGTGAATTTTAAGTTATGATTGTGTTTTTACTGTTGTACACCACCCTATGCCCTGTATAGAGGGGAGGGTGGAATAGAAATTTAATTTAATAAAATAATAATAAATAAATAAACTCTGAACACTGTACCACATTGGTTTTCATGGGGTAGCTGCTGTTGAACGGTAGCAAGCAGCCCGACCTGGGTGAGTCATGCAAGACAGGTGGAATAAAGTTATTTGGTGGCTGCTGGCAGGCCTGACCCCAATAAGTCCTCCTTCAAAATTCAAAATTGCCTTGGAATGGCCCCTACCCCCTCCCTTGCTTTTTTACAGACAGAAACCACAGCTTGAAGGCTGGCAATACTTTTTGGTTGCCTAGAAATTACCTCTGAGGGCATTTTTTTCTTAAAAGTACACTCACTGCTTCTATTATTGGGGGAGGGGTTAACCACACCATTGTTTTTCCTCTTCCCCCTTTTGAAAAAAAAAATCAGTATTTTCAGCAAACCAAGGGCTTTTCTCAGGTCTGTAGAAAGATGTGCCTTATCTGTTTATGGGTCCCATCTCTGGATTTAAGTATCCAGAGATTTGGCCATGTTAAGAATTAGATATATTGATATGCATATTATATATTCTATAAGCAATTTGTTTAATATTTATACATATATATATATATATATATATATATATATATATATATATTCACAGATAATGTTGAATACACACACACTTCATATGGATTCTGTTAGTGAAACCTGAAGTCTGGGGGCAGATAAAAGAAAGGTTGATTGGTGAGTGGGTAGGAGAGAAGGAAGCAAGGAAAAGGGAGATGATATAGGGGCTATCAGGAGAGGAGAGAAAGAAGAAACAGTTTGGGGAAAGAAATAAAGTGGAATATGAAGTGACCTCTGCAAGTCCATTGATTCCGTGGGGCAGGAGGGGGGGAGAGGAGAAAATGGGGCAATAACCACAAGTGCAATTCACACATTGGAAAAGCTAAATCAAAATGGGGATTTGGGGCTACAAACCTAACAATAAAAGATCATACAAATGGAAGATTTTTAAAGGTTGAAAACAGCACTTTGAATTACATCTGAAAACTAAGTACTAACCACAAATAGAGCACTTTTAGCAGAGAAATAAGATATCCCCTTGGGCTAGAACCAGTTAATAACCAGGCTGCTGTTGTTCTGGACCAGCTGAAATAAATATCTCATAAGGGTTATGATATACCAGCTGGACTATGCTACCTTCTGGCTAAGTGTCTATAGTTGTTTTAATTCTTCCCTTCCAGTAAAACTCAGTATGTTGTCTGCCTGGAGTCCTTCAGAAATAAATATGAATACTTCTTTGTCCAGTGTTTCTGCTAGCAGCAGTCAATTCTGTTACAAAACAAAACTATCCTGTTGGGTGATTTAACAATGCTGACAGGAATCATTTTGCTGCTTTGGGACTGAATGACTAAATTGTTTGGGGTTTTTTAAGGGCAGTAAGGAGGGGGAGAAAGCTCCTTCCTGAAGGTATTGCAGGTGTTAATTATCTCCTCCAGTATTCTGGTGAATTACTGACATGATTGGTTAGAGAGACGTTCCTAGCGGGAAATTCTGTTTTTAAGCTCTATCAGATAGGATGCCGAAGAAGTTTTGGGAAGACTTTTTTGATGCACTGCATGCCATTGTTAAATTATGATAATATTGCATAGCTTGAATGGTTTTAAAAGCCATGAACGAAAGCAACAATGACAAAAAATTAAATGCAAAATGTTTGTAAATCTGATGGATGCTAAAACAAATTGAATCTATCACGAAGAGAGCACATAATATTCTCCTTAGTCCTCAGGAAAAAAATTTTTTACCTTCACTTCAGATCTTGAATTATATTAGAGAGCAACAGAGAAAATGCCTCAAGAGTCATTTAATTTTTAAGTGCAATGTTTTAAATGCAGTGTTTATGACGTTGAGCTATACTGCATTCAGAATAACAAAAATACTAGCCTAATTTCTAGGTATAGACTGAAACAATGTAAGAGTTTCATGTATTGGCCCACACACATACCTTCCTCCCTGGCCAGCTAACTCTCTGTAGCTCAATCAGGCGTTTCTGGTCTATGGGCAGAAGGAGCAATCAGACACCTGGGCAAGATACTTGACAACAGTGAGATCTTTAAAAGGAGGAGATCATTATTTTCCAAAATACAGTCTCAAGTCACTGGAGCAGAAGGCCACTGGAAAACTATATCAAAACACTACAGGGTGTTAAAGAGCTAAGAAAAGAAAAAGAAAACACATCAGGCTAAATGATACTGTCACTGGTGTTACCTTGCATTCCCTTTCCTGGAATAGACACAAGCCTGCAGGAACTTTGAACATCGAGGCTGGTCAAGACAGACTTCACTGTATTTGCTCTTTGTTTCCTCGGCCTTGGCTTGTCATTCATGCTTCTGACATATAATCCAGACTTTATAATCCTTCCTGTTTAGTTTAGTTTATTTAAAACATTTGTATGCTGCCTTTCCACTCAATTAAGGTCCACAGGGTGGCTAACATAAAAACATTAAAACATATAGTTAAATATATAATATAATTTAAAACACAAACACTAGAAAGAGGGCCTATTACTGTTATTGGGGGTTTGCTAGATAAAACAAAAAGGTCTTCACCTGCTGGAAAAAAAAACAATAGAGGAAGACAGATGTATCTCCCTAGGAGAGAGTTCCTGAGTTTTGGTGTCACAGCAGAGGACCCTTTCTCAGGTCACCACCAGTCTACCCTCAGTTGGCAGGGATAACTGATGCAGGGCCTCTGAGGATGACCAGAGCGAGAGAGCAGGCTTGTATGGGAGAATGTGGGCCTCAAGATATGTTTGTCGCAGGCCGTACAGGGTGTTTCAACTGGGCGCCTTCACTTTAACCTATCATGACACTTGCAGTGGGTCCCATGTCTAGCACCCTGTAACCCTTCTCCAGTCAAACTCAGGTGCACATCCCCATGCTTTTATGACCCCATTCAAGATATCCAAATAGCTGTCTACCTTGTCTCTTTCTGGAAGTGGGCAAATATCCATCCCTATCCTGCCCATTTATTTCCATTAGGGAAACTCATCTCCTCTCAGCATGCTATTTGATAAATTTATAGTTCTTATTCCCAAAGAAAGATTTTCCCCTTGAGATCAGATCCTCCTAGAGTGTAAATCCTGCATTGCTTAATCATAACAAATGTTACTACTACTGTTAGTGATAGTTACTTCAAGGCTGTGGTCACACACACACTAAATAATCCACTTTCAATCCACTTTCATTGCACTTTGCAACTGGATTTTTGTTGTGTGGACTGGCAAAATCCAATTTGAAAGTGCACTGAAAGTGGATTGAAAGTGGATTATTTAGTGTGAGTGACCACAGCCAAGTGTTCTGTGGTCTCAAAGCAATAGTCTGCAGGGATGTAAAAGAAATTCTCAGGTTTATTATCTTTAAAATAGATCAGACAAGTGGGGACTTGCAAGAAACTTGCAGGGAGGGGCTATCCTCCCACCTTGTTTCCTCACCATGGCCCCTACTTCTGTGTCTCTCATGCTTTCTCTACCCTGCCACCCCTTTTCTAACTCTCTCCCCATGCCCAAACTCTCTCTCCTGCTCTCCCTCTCTCATTCTGTCCCTGTCACTCTCTCTTTCTGTTCTTCTACCCATCAATGTCTCTCTCTCTCTTTCTGCCCCCCCACTCCAGCATTCTCTCTTTCTCCCTGTCTGCCCCCCCACCCCTACCAAGGCTTCTCTCCCCACTCGCTTTCCTTGCAAGCTCTCCTGGAGCTGCTCTGGACAGGCCAGCCTCCCCTCCCTCAGCAGCTCACCTGGACCAGCCATTTTTTTGGCAGCCTGATGGATTCCCACATCAGCAGCTTGGGAAGCCATGTTCCTGTCGCCCTCCCTTCTGCTGGCAGCCTTGGTGGGGATGGCTCCTGCTGTGGTGGCTTCTACATGGCACCAGGGAGGGTTCCTGTTGCAGTGGCTTCCCTCATGGCTCCAAGGAAGGCTCCTGCCATGGCAGCTTCCCCCACAGCTCCAGCGGCCTCCTTTGCAATCCTGCTGGCATGGGGAGCTGCAGTCTTCTTGTCCCTGGCCTCGCCAGCTTAGGGAAGTCGGAGGCCGAACAGCCTTGGTAAATTACATTCTCTGCTCTTTGGCAAGTTACATCTTTTACTTTTGGGGGGATAACATCCCTGTATACTTTTTTAAAATGTTTAAGTTCTTCTGTACACCTAGGAAGTGCTCCAAGTGTGCAGAAAAATCTCTTTGCCCCCTATGTACCCCCTATCTGTGGAAATATGTATCCACACATAAAGGGCCTTGTTGAGAATTAGATATATATATATATTCTATTCTATTGTTTTCTTAATCCTTCAGTGGCTGTGATCTGGTGGGTGATCCCTCAAAATGTGGTTTTGTTTTTTTGGCAAAGGTCAATATTCCCCCCCACACACACACTTCAGAGCCTGGGAGTCAGATCAACTCTCCCTTCATAATCTGTGATCAGATTGTCCCTGTGGTATGTTTCCTACTACTAAAAGAAAATGGAGATGAAAGATTGTATATCATTTTAGTAATAAGATGGTACCATTTCTATTTCTTTGATATTTTAGTGTCAATGACCAATTACGCTTTTTATTTACAAAAGTTCTGAATCAAAATGTCTTTTGAAATACAAAATACCTCATTCACTAAGAGATAATTCTACAATAACAACTGCTGATTAAACCAAGGTTAATCAGGTCATACTGATCAATGTAAAACCTTTGATGTCTGCTGAGAAATAAAGGTTACCCAATACTAAAGCAGTTTGAAGTGACCCAGGTTATTTTATTTCATGGATTGAGAGAGAGAGAGAGAGATAGAGAGAGAGAGAGAGAGAGATGAATAGCATGCAAATATTTATTATGGAGGGGAGATAGTTTATACAATATACAGTGGCACCTAGAGGAGAGAGAGAAGGATGATTTTAATCACCACTGATTTACAAAGGTGAGATTGCCTTATTCTAGTTTGCAATAGGAAGGGTAACCAAAACATGGGGACAGAAACTAAAACCTAAACCCATCCACAGCTCTTAGAAGTAGAAAGAATTTTAAAGTACTTAATATAAAGGGACATTTTATTTGTTTTAGACATCTAGAAATGGTCAAAGTCTGAAGAAAGTGGCAAGCATCCTTCCTGACAATTGAGATATTATCTTCTCAAATTATTTCAGCTATAAAGCAGGAGAGTACTGTATGCTTGTGGAACTGTCTTTGTTGGGACACTGCAAGTTCATCCTTCAGTCATAAAAGACTTAATCTGTTATTTATTTATTTATTAAATTTCTATCCCGCCTTCCCCATGAACGGGTTCAGGGAGGCTCATAATTCAGGGCACCATGTGCCAAAATATATCCTTATTCTAATTCCCAGACTTTTTTTTTTCTGTGCGGATACCTATTCCCTCCAACAGGGGCCTCACTCTCCCCCAACAGCTTTTCCTGCATAGTCAGTAGACTTCCTGGGTTTGTAGAAAAATCTGAAAAGTGAGGAAATCCCTTCAGGGACGGTTGAATTCCCCCCAAAAAGCCTTTTGAAATGGCCTCTGCAGGGACCTGACTCCAGGCAGCAACGGTGAGAGATTAGAACGTTAGGTGGGGGGGGAGAGAGGAGGCTTCTGACTGGCTCTGTCAGTCAAAGGGTGGGGGGAAGGGCCCTTTCTTTCCAGGCCTCTTTCGGCCTTGGAGGGAGGGGGAGGGGGAAGCCTTGGGCCAGGCTGGGGGATTCCTAGAGGTTTTGGGGTGGAGCGCAAGGAGGGCAGGATTTGGGGAAGGGAGAGGCCTCAGCTGGGCATCATGCCACAGAATCCACCCTCCAAAGCAGCCATTTTCTCCAGGGAGACAGATCTCTGTTGTTCACAGATCTCTGGAGTTCACCCTCCAGCAAGGCCCCACTTGGAGGTTGCCAACCCTAGGCCTGGCAGCAGTCTAGGGTTGCCATGTCCCCCCACGGGCACTGGCAGGGGATGGGGGTAGTGGGGTTGCCAGCTCCAGGTCTGGAAACTCCTGGAGATTTGGGGATGGAGCCTGGGGAGGACAGGGACCTCAGTGGGGTACAATGCCCTAGAGTCCACCCTCCAAAGCATCAATTTTCTCCAGGGGAAGTTATCTCAGTAGTCTGGAGCTGAGCAGTAATTCCAGGGGATCCCCAGATCCCACCTGGAGGCTGGCATCCCTAGGCAGCACCCTCTGGGTGACTTGATACCACCTAATTTGCATGACTCAACTTGGCCTGGCTGCTTGCTGCTGTTCAGCAGCCACCCGATGAAAGCCAGCAGTGATGCAGCAGTTAGAGCCTCACAGTAGGGTCTGCAAGACCCAGGTTCAGATCCCCATATTGCGTTGGAAGCTGACTGGGTGATTTTGGACCAGTCACATACTTTCAGCCTAACCAACCTCACAGGGTTGTTGTGCAGATAAAAAGGAGGTGAGAATAATGTAAGCTGCTTTGGTCCCCACTGTGGAGAAAGACTATAATTTTCCTTGGTAGAAGCTGTGGGGGAGGGGGTGGAGACGAAAAGCTGAAGACAGATAAAGGCAGATAAAGGTTAAGTTGGCTGTTGGGTGGGAAGGAAATAGGGTTGCCAACTCTGGATTGGGAAACTCCTGGACATTTAAGGGATGGATCCTGGGGATGGTGGGGTTTGAGGAGGGGAGGAACTTCAGACCAGTTTAATGCCATAGACTCCACCCTCCAAACCAGCCATTTCCTCCATGAGAACTACCATTGCCAGCCTCTGGGTGAGGGCTGGAGATCACCCAGAATTACAACTGTTGTCCGGGTGACAGAGATCAGTTCCCCTGGATAAAATGGCTGCTTTGGAGGGTTGAGTCTATGTCTCCACCCCCAGAAGGGAGAAAGAGTGTGAGATAGGTAAGGGTAGAGGGGAGGAAGCAAAGGTGTGAGGAATGGGATGACCATCCCGCAAGTTTCTTGTGGGTCTCCACTTGTAAACATATAAAAACAAGATAAAACAACCATATCTTACAATTAAAGTGCTCAGTGATGTTCGTCCCTCAATCAAATTAAAGATGGCATGCTGCAGATGTAACACAGAGTCCTGATTCAGCAGTACCCGATCTATCACGATGTTGTGGCTTGATCTTCATATAGGGCCGGCCCACTACCCCGATGTTACTAATAATAATAGTTGGTGGTAGTGATAGGTGGCTCCTAATTAAAAGCCTGGCAGAAGAGCTCCATCCCACAGGGCCCTGATCTCCTCTGGGAACTCATTCCACCAGGTAGGAACTGCCACTGAAAAGGCCCTGGCCCTGGTTGCAGTGAGCCTGGCCTCCCTGGGGCCTGGTATCACTAACCAATGTTGTGACCCTGACCATAGTGCTCTCTGGGGTATGTATGGGGAAAGGCAGTCCCTCAGGTATGTCAGACCCTGGCCACATAGGGCTTTAAGGGTAAGTACCAGGACTCTGAAGTGAATTCGGTATGCTATTGACAGCCAGTGCAACGCTTTCAGCACAAGCCGGATGTGCTCCCATCTAGGGAGACCTATCAGGAGCCTGTCCACAGCATTCTGCAATAGCTGCAGCTTCCGGATTTGTGACAGGGGCAGCCCCATGTAGAGAGCATTTCAGTAGTCTAATCTCAAGGTGACCATCGCATCGGTCACTGTAGCCAGGTCATCGCGGCTGAGGAAGGGAACCAACCACTGAATCAGCTGAAGATGGTAAAGGGCCGACCTGACAGTGGCTGCCACCTGGGCCTCCATAGTTAAGGAGGGATCCAGGAGCACTCCCAAACTCCTAACCTCTGGTGCTGGCCCTGTTGAAGGCCGGGAGAGGGATCCCCATACCCAGACCACCCTGACCCAGGCACTGGACCTCCGTCTTTGCTGGGTTTAGTTTCAGCCAGTTCAGTCTGAGCCAGCCAGCCACGGCTTGCAATGCCCAGTTCAGATCTTCCAGACTGGAGTACAGCCAGCCGCTTAACATCAGACAGAGCTGGGTATCATCAGCATACTGGTGACACCCTAGCCCATACCTCTGGGCAATCTGGGCAAGGGGGTGCATATAGGTGTTAAACAACATCGGGGAAAGCACTGCCCCCTGAGGCAGACTGCACTCAAGTGGGTGTTTTCAGGACTGCTGTTCCCCCAGCACTACCCTTTGTCCCCGACCCTGGAGAAAAGAGGCAAGCCATTGTAAGGCAAGCCCCTGTATCCCCATGTCGGCGAGGCGGTGGATCAGCAACTGGTGATCGACCATGTCAAACGCAGCTGACAGGTCTAACAACAGTACTGCCACACCACCTTGATCCAGATGCCTCCGGAGGTTGTCAGTAAGGGCAACCAGCACTGTCTCCGTCCCATGTCCTGGGCAAAAGCCGGACTGAAAGGGATCTAAAATGGACCTGTTAGCTTATTTATTTATTTTATTTATTTATTTATTTCAATTTATAGTCTGCCCTCCCCATAACGGGCTCAAAGCGGCTGAGGACCAGTTAGAGCTTAGGACCTGTTAGATCTTAGGCACATATTTCCCGCCCAAGAAAAGAAGTTGAAATTCCTTTTTTTTAAAGATAATTTTATTTTTTCAGAAAGCAAAGAAAGAACACTACAAAGAAAAACAATACATACAAACAATCAACAACTACAAGAATAGAGTCTGTACTATATATACCTTTAAGATAACAACTTGAAATGAATCGTATCTAATGCACCTTATGCTGTTTATAACATATTTCTAAAGGTGATCTCTGATTTCTTTTGCATTTTTTCATGGGCTATTACTGTAAGTCTCTATCCACCTGTATAATCTTGACCAAATCTTATCAAAAGTTCCTTCTTGTTTTGCTTGTAACTGTAATGTTAATTTGTCCATTTCTTCAGCTTCTAACAGCTTGTATACTGTTTCTTCTTTTCTAGGTGTTTCTGTTGTTTTCCAATATTTTGCATATAATATCCTCGCTGCTGTCACTACATGTACAATCAAGTAAATATATTGCTTTGTAAAACTTTGTGGTACAATATTCAATAAAAACAATTCAGGATCAAATGGTATATTTGTTTGTAAGATTTTTTGTAAAATTTCATGAATCCATAACCAATATGATTTAGCTATCTTACAAGACCACCACATATGATAAAAGGAACCAATTTTTTTTTTACATTTTACATGGATTTGACACATTTAGATACCATTTAGTGATTTTTTTCTGGAGTTACATACCATCTATACAACATTTTATATAAATTTTCTTTATATGAAACAGATTTTGTGAATTTCATATTTACTTTCCATATTCTAGACCAATCCTCCAATTGTATATTATGACCTAGATTTTGTGCCCATTTAACCATAGATTCCTTTACAATTTCATCTTGCATTTTCATATCTAATAACAATGTTTAGAACAGTTTTATATGTTTCCCTTCTGCTCCAAGCAGTACTTTGTCAAGTTCTAGAGGTGTATCATGGAAACCTATTATCTGGACTTTCACGTATCTAGAGTCCAGTTGTGCTCTTTCCCACCAATTCAAGTTTATATCCTTTTTTTTAAGTTCTTCTTGGTGATATTTCTAATGAGTAGGGATTGGTGCCAGCTATTGGTTAAGCAATTTTATTGGGGTGCTACTTGCAGCTTGGCATATATGCAGGAAGTAGGTGCATTGGGGTAAACTTTCTATCTCCTTTGTTCTCTCTCTCTCACACACACACACACACACACAAGGTTTAGCAAACAACTAGACAACATAGAGCTTAGATTTCATTAGCCAGGAAGTTTGTTAGTGTAACCCTTTTACCCTTATTATTTAGTAAAGTCTTTTTCTTAAACAAATACACATGTGTGGCTACAATCCTTTTATACTCTGCTGAATATCCAACACTTTTAAACCTTGGAAGAAAAACGAACAAAATGCCAGAATCTCTCCTCCACTGCTGCCTTTCAGTTCAGCTTACCTAGAACTAATTTGTCTGTTCTTATCTCAGGGAAAGGCTGTTGGCAGGCTGGTTAATAGTTCCTTGGCTGTATTTTGCTCTCCTCAGTATTCTGGAGCACGTTGCATGGTTTGTGTTTATCTTTCTTCTTCTTTTGTTTTGTTTATCAGCCACTTATCTAAACCTGTAACTGGCCTGAATCTATTGAAGTCCTATATGCTGAATGGTGTCTGTTTGACCTGATTTGTTGTAGTCCTGATTCTATCCATACTTACTTTTCCCTATTCTGCATACATCTATGAGTTCTTGGGCTCTCAGTTTCTTTCCATATGACGCATGAATGATGTAATATTGACCAAAGGAAGATGTTTCCTTTGAGAATTAAAAATACAGTACCAGGAATATGACAATGTATGTTTTGACCAATCAGTTTTTGGTGTAATCCTTATTACATATCAAAGTCCCAAAATTGCTTTGATTTTAAATAATAGATGATGGGGGGAGGAAATT
Source organism: Gekko gecko (assembly GCA_029375565.1). Lineage (NCBI taxonomy): Eukaryota > Metazoa > Chordata > Lepidosauria > Squamata > Gekkonidae > Gekko > Gekko gecko. The sequence continues at coordinate 145,898,506 of JAPDNY010000003.1, read as the reverse complement.
GGATTTATATCCTGCCCTTCACAGTCTCAGAGCAGCTTACAAACTCCTTTCCCTTCCTCTCCCCACAACAGACACCCTGTGAGGTAGGTGGGGCTGAGAGAGCTCTTTCAAGAACTGCACTTTCAAGGACAGCTCTTGTCAGAACTACGGCATGCCCAAGGTCATCCAGCAGCTGCTTGTGAAGGAGTGTGGGATCAAATCTGGTTCTCCCAGATTAGTCCGAGGATGTAACCACTACACGAAACTGGCTCTCTTTTTAAATTCTTCAGTATTCCATATAATTTCATTATCAATCAGTTGAACTCTACTCACCTCACATATCCAGATAAAGCTAACTGATTCACATGAGAAGAAAGAATAGTCATTCTTTAAGCATCAAGGTATTTCTTGAGATGAACACTGAATGTGCTTTTCAACCAGATCATTGATTCACAACTGCCTCCCTAGCAAAGACAACAGCTGAATTAGTTGTTACATGGAAATGATCACCCTTAAGGAGACAAGGGCGGGGGGACCAACACAGATTCTCAGTAAATATCATGCAACATACAGCTAAAGTAGAATCCCAGTTTTGAATTCAACAGATAATTTACAACCTAAGAATCTAAATACTAAAATTCCTAAGTTAAAATTCCATTTACTCTGGTTTCAGAAAGAGACACTAGCTGTCCCAAGGCATTCCATTCACTGTAATGTTTCCCCCATATAACATTACTGCTTATTCACAAGAGTTGCTCGCTTTGGTAAGCATGAACTGACTGCTTCCAGGAAAAAAAGGACATGCCTAGCTGCCATTACCCCAGATTACTTCTGGGGAGCAGGATTTTTTGTGCTTAGTTTCCCCTTTAACTTTCCATTGTAGATAGGTCTGCAACCTCAGAGCTTATAATGAATAAATGACGGAAGATAAGACTATCAAGACTCCTTACTGTTTGCACATGAAGATTGTGGGCATAGAGACTTGCAACTGCCCACCCACCCAGACAGGCCCAGAAGAAGTTGTTTCTGAGTCAGCTCTCCTATTTACCCTGGTGCTGCCAACAAGTAGGTTTTTATAACCCACTGCCCTCTACCTTAAGGAGTCTCAAAGCAAATTACAATCATATTCCCTTCTTCTCCTCGCAAAAATCACCTTATGAGGTAGGTGGGGCTGAGAGAGTTCTGAGAGCTCTGCCTGACCCAAGGTCACTCTGCAGGTTTCTTGTGGAGGAGTGGGGAATCAAACCCAGATTAGAGTCCACCACTCTAAACCACTGCACCATGCTGAAACAGAAGCAGGCTCCATGCATAGTTTCTTAGCTGCATGTACGTTTGTGTTGTGTACGTACAAAGGTGAGATCCACCAAAATGTTTCCACAGATAGGAGGGTATCTTGACTTTCTCACCTCTCACCTCCTTCTGCAGTTCAAAATGTCAGCAGAAATGCTGTTCCTGGGGGGGGGGATTTTGCACTGCAGCAGGTGCAGCAGGACAAGTGGGTGTGACATCCTCTACCACGCTTTTAATATGTACAATCAACATACCTTCAGCCTGGACCTTCTGGCATCCCCCTTCCTGTACAGTGAGAGCATCACCTGGGGATGGACTATGGGCCCAGAATTACATTCTGGCTAGTGGAGGCTGGTGACTATTGCAGGGGCTGGTGGCCTCCCTTGCAGGCTCAGGTAAGATGGCTTCTGGTGCTGCTAGACCATTGTCAGCAGGCACCTCGGCCATGTTAGGTTTTCTCTGGTCCTGCTGGTCCTCCTCAGCTGGTGGCCATGGCTCTTCAGGATCTTCCTATGAGGACTCCAAGTCACTGAGTGTCAGACCCCCGGTCAAGAGACCCTCAACAACACTCTCTTTTGCAGTGATTTGTTTATTGAGATTCTGCATGGGCCAGGTGGAACAGTATGTGGGAAATTCCATAGTTATAGACCACTGGTTCCCAAAGTGAGCAATAGCACCCTCTTGGGGGCACTGGAACGATCCAGGAACAGATCCACAAACTGTATCTTTTTGTCCACTTCTTGAAGGTAGATGTCCAGGGGGGTGCTCAGTATTTTTTTTTTTTCTGAAAAAGGGGGTGGTAGGCCAAATAAGTTTGGGAACCTCTGTTATAGACAGTTCAAACCAAAGTTCACCAATCACATATTGCCAACCTCCTGCCTAAATTTTGTGCCTCTAACCCTGGGAATATATGATTCCCTTATCTATGAAAGCGAGAAAAGCACAGCTTTGACTTCAAGGTCGTCCCTGGCATTCAGGGAAGTATCTTAGAGAAAGAGTTACAGCTTCTACAACTCCATGGTCCGCACACTCTAACACTGCCCCCCCCCAGGAATTTCCCATCCCTCAGACATCATGGCAAACTAGAGACAGAGTCTGACACTGAGCCGGTCAGAGGGGTTCATGACAGAAAGAACTGAATACATGGCCTTCTTATATACACACACTCTTAAGGGAACAAATTTGGATATCCATGGATATGGAGTAGCCACATCATATATTACTTCATAAGTATGGCAGAAGGGCACTAGTGCTTTCTCCTCCACAGAAGAAAACTGCTTGATGCAAAAAAAGCTTCTGAACCATGAAACACGAGCTGATAGCTACAGCTATGCCAGTGCTTGCCTGTGGATAGGCCTGTGCTCTGGTATGCATGAGAATATGAGGGTGTTTTTTTTTTCTTTTGCTATTGACAAGGTTTGTTCATTCCACAACACTGCTCACAAGACTGATCCATCATGCTAACGTATTTGTTCTGTACTTTGGAATTTATGGAAATGAAGAGAGATTGCTCTGGGATTGTTAGATATGGTAGTTTCTAATTTACTAAACTTGTCATGCACCCTTCTAAATAATAATTTGTACTTCTGGATGCTCCCTTTTCTACAAGATAAGTATTTTGAATAATTAATACAACAGCAGGATCCCATTTCCTAGTCCTTTAATGTTTACCCATAAATTATTGTTTAATATGCAATGACATACTCATTTCACCCTGTGAGTAAGAAGGATAGGCTTTTCCATTTGGTTTTCTCAAGCTCAGTATTAGTGATTCTACAGAATAAAAGTATTGTGTATTAAAAAAGGAAGGGGCAAGTGCAGTCCAGATCTAATTATGACAGATGGTCAAGCTGCCACTTTCAAAAATTCTGTTTTAGCAATTTGTATCTCAGTCACTAAGTGATTTTTAAAAAATATGTAGCAGGTGAATCACAAGCCTTCATTAACTAATGAGCATATCTGTTTGTTTGTTTCCTGAGGATTAAGGTACCGCTTCAGATTTTTTTAAAAAAATAAGGAAGAAAATTTTCACAGGGAGAAGAGATTCAACAAAGGCTACTGCATGTTCTTAGATACAGCCATTATTATAAAACAATAGATATATATTTTTAAAAAGTTAATATTTTATGCCATATTATATCTGTGCTATTAACACAAGAAACAGAACTCCATTTATTTAAGGAAAGGTATTTGCACAAATTGTGTCTTTGAAGAATTGTCTTGTACGAGGGTCCATTTAATTGTTTATGACAATAGTCGCAGAATGTCTAAAACCAGTGAGCTGGCTACACATATAAGTGCTCTGGAAGAATGAACATAGGATTTGAAAGAAGAAGGTGCTCTCAGGGCTGTTTCTCATAGTCCTACACTAGCCTTTGTGGTTGGGCAGCTGAACCTGGAACCACAGACAAGTAATATCAAAGCAATATCTGGAAGAAGATTTGGGGGCCCAGATATATTACCAGGTCCTCAGAAGTTGCAAGTTCTTCAGTCACAATTAGCAGTCCAGTGGGGTAAACCTTGAATACCCAATGGAAAAGGTAATTTTGCTCTCAGTGATTCAGTACTACATGTGAAGAAAAACAATGGCTCTAAGATATGTTAGATTTCTCTGGTCTTAGATTAGGGTTCTTTCCCAAGCAAAAAGACCCAGGTGCTTGCAAAGCTTCATCACACAGTCAGTCTTTTCTGCACCCATCTGTTCCCCTCCAGTTTGTCCACAGCCACATCAGAAGCAGAATCTCCCTCTACATTGCATCCTGCTCTCACTTTCCTCCTGCATCACAGCTCTTTCCAGATTCTGCATTGTTTTATGACCATTCAGAGGTGACTTCACAGTAATCATGGCATTGCCACAGGGTATCCAAAAGTGGCTTGGCCCCCCAATTGGAATAACGAGACAGACAAGGGCCACTTTAATAACTATTTAGAAGAAATATCAACTGAGCAGCAAGGGAAAAACTAAGCAGGTGCAGAACAGGGAAGGCAGGTGTCAATCTCTGACCAACCTCCTTACCCATCATGGGATGAGTCACCAGCCCCAGTCTTGAGCCACCAGCCTGGCTTGTGACTGGCAGCCCAGCAAACTGTTTCCTCCCAGGAGCATCTACCCCTGAAGCTGAACAACTTGCAGGGAGGAGACTGCTCAAGAGATTCCCAGAGGTGATCATCATTCCCTGCACTGGGTTATAAAACCTGAAGGCAGTTCCTGATGACCCCCTTGTTCCCAAATGCCTTAAGGTGCTCACGGGTTCTGCTTTCTTACCTGCACAACCCTGCCAACTGACCAACCTATTTAACGGCAACCACCACAACCAATTGTCCAGATCCACTGCTCTCAGTGCAAAGTAGGCAAAAACACCTCCACCCACCAGCCAATCTTGGGTGAAAGTGAAAAATTCCTACCTGGCCCCAGCAGGTGACCAGCTACAGCCTGCACTAAGAACAAGGCGGGAGGGTGGGCCAAAGACAAGGCAAAGACTGTTTGAGCAGCAGCAGAGCACAGCCTTTTACAGGGCTGGCTCCACCCCGTCATGATGCATGGCATTGCAACACTGGTGCCATCCTGCTTCCCCCAGCCTCCAGCAGCCTTGCTGAGAGGCCAGGAGCTCAATTCTCCCTGGACATTTTTGCTCTTCAGCTTCTGATTTGGAGGCAATAATAAGCAGACTACTTGATGCAGCTGTAGTCATCTCCACCCATTCCCCGATCCCTATTTCGGCTTCTATTTAATTTTCACCTAGCACACAACTTGGAGGGCAAGTACAGGGGCTGTCTGGGGAGGTCATCTGGGAGTTTGATGCTTCTAGCTTGTGGGTTGTTTTTTTTACACATATCCTTTGCACATTGGACCTTAGGGAGGGATCTTTTCCCCCTTCCCCAAAGCTGATCTGCATACAACTTGGAGGGGAATGTATTAAAAGGAATGACAGGATTGCCCATTAGAAACAAAAGGAAAGGCTTGAAGGCCTTTTTTTTAAAAAAAAAAAAATTAAAACCCTTGGGAATGGGATGCCACCCCTCCCAACAGGCCAGCCAGCCAGTCGCCAAGCTGGCGTCCCTTTCAGAGTACAGTGTGCCCCATCCCTTGCTTATGCACTTGGCCAAGCCAGTGGCAATTGGACACCCCCTCCGCAGGCCACAACATTAACCACAATCAAGAAAAAAAAATGTGAGTTTTCATTGTAGATGCAGAATGCATACATGAAAATAAACTGAATAAAAAAGAATAGTGCAGAGGGCAGGGACACAAAATATGAAGTTAACCTTAAAGACTCGACTGCTTGGATTCTCCGGAGTAAGCTACAGTGAGCTGTTAGAGCAAAAAGGACAAGTGGTCTCCAGTTTTGGTTCCTTCTTTGATCCCTAAGCAGACTTTAAATGCATTTTACAGCTTGCACTGCTGTGTTGCCACCCTTGTTCTCACTTCTATGGTCACTTATATGTAAGACAAAATGGTCACTTGTGGACCCAGGGCATACCCCTGCTGTGACAATAAGCTTAAGATTAAAATACAAAGTAGCCAAAGGCAAACCTTGACAACAGGAATGCAAAGTGAAGGTGGATGGGAGAGCCAGGAGCAAGTGAGAACAGAGCAGAATCTCTGTCTCCAAGTCTGCCCATGACTCCACTCCTTGCTTGGTCAGACCACAGGTGAGTTGACCTGCTGGCCCAGAGATGCATCAGGGTCCCACCCTCAGCCTTCCTTGCCTCAACACAGCCTCATGTAAGTCTCAAGACTGATGCTTATCTGGACAACCAGAAGGAACTTTTCTGGCTGTCCATTGGTTCTACCCACACATTTCCTCTATGCTCTGTATTGCAGCAAACTTCAGGGTCGTGTCAACGGTGTCTCTGCTGTGCAAGCGGGAGAAGGCAACATTTCCCTAAAGTTCTCCCCCTTGGGTAGGGAAATTAGTCCTTCAGAAGATGACTTGTTAAATAGCAGCTGCTCTGTGTTCAAACATAGTATACATTTTGGATGAAATGAATAGCATAGACAAGCTATCAATAATAAATGAATCATTAACCTTTAAAACATACCTACCTATGATATTCTCCACACACAAAGCTGCCTTATACTAAAATAACACCTTGGTCCATCAAGGTGCCCTGAGCCCAAGTTGGAAGGGTGGGATACAAATCTAATAAATAAATAAATAAATTAGTTAATTAATAAGTTCAGTATTGCCTTCTTAGATTGGCAGCAGCTGTCCAGGGACTCAGATACCTACTGCCTGCTACTTTTATGTAGAGATGCCAGGTGATTGAACCTGGAACCTTCGGCATGCAAAGCAATGGCTCCTTTCCTCCTACCCATTCCTTCCTGGTTTTTTTTTGTGTTTTTTTTTTTTGGGGGGGGGGGTGTTAGGGAAGACCAGCTAGTTTATTTCCTAATGACTAGTCATGGAGAAAGAGTTGATTTTTAGTGGATTATTGGTCTGTTACTATTTATGAATGTTTGGTAGGTTGCTTCACCACAGTTAGGGATGGGCATGAACTGCATTTTTGTGGTTCAGTTCATGGTTCATGGCTGAACCACAAATTGAACCACGAACCTACACAAACAGATATGCTGGTTCACGAATGTAACAATTTGTACAGGTTTGTGAGCCATTGTGAGCTCTGAGCCATTTAAACCCTGCAAATCTGATCCCCTCCCCACTTTGAAGCAGCAGGAAGCAAAAACAGAGGGTGAAATATGGGGGGTGCATTTCACCCATTCCTTTCTGTTGGCTGCAGCTTTCCACAGCCAGCAAAAATGAAGGGCCTCCCAGGGAGCACTTCACTCCTTTCTGTCTGCTGACCATGGCCAGCAGAAAAGAAGGAGCAAAATGCCCCCGGAAAAGCACTCCCCCCTTCTTTCAGCAGAAAGATGGGGGTCAAATGACCCCAGGAAGGCATTTTCCCCCTCCTTTCAGCAGAATGGTGGGGGTGAACTGCCCCAGAAAGGTGCTTCACCCCTTCCATTTAAACCTGCCTTTCTTTTCCTTTCAGATTTTCACAAGGAGAAGAAAGCAGAGTCATTTAAATCTCTGCTTTCTGCTCCCTACAAAAAGCTGCAGGGAGCTGAAAGCATGGTTTAAATGGCTCCAAGCTTTTTAAACCAAATCGCTGAGCATTGGGGAGCTCTTCATGAACTGTCAAGAGCCACCACAAATTGCACCAAAATCTGTGGTAGTTTGATGTGGGTCATCAGTTCACAAACTTCGGTTTACAAACCCTGAACTGTCCAAAATCCATGATGAACTTCAGTTCCTCAGCCAGTTCATGCCCATCCCTAACCACATTCATTCCCATCAATTCAGTACAGCTCATGTGGCTTTTTGCATATATGTGAGGTCACATAGCCTGATTGACTTCTGTTCTTCCCTTCCTCATTTAACTGCTGCTCCAGTCAACAGGAAATTGTTTAACTGGCTAGATAAAGTGGTCACAGATCACATATTAAAAACCTCTTGGTAACAAATTCCTGTGTTTTATGTCTGTCTAAATAATCCTTAGCAATGTTAAGGGTTGCTGATCTGTTTAGATCAACAAGAGTTTTTACTCATGCACAGTTATGAAAAAAAAATGTAATGCCAACCTGTTCAGCAGGAGTCTGAGACATTTGGTGTGAGCTGAGCAAAACAGGTGATTGGATCATATCTGACTGCCATTCAAACATGGAACATTTATTTATTTATTTATTTATTTAATGAGTTTCTGTACTGCCTCTCCAGGGAGTCTACCCCCAAAAGCTTACAAAATAAAACATAATACACCACCAAAACTGTTAATAAAACCAGCATTAAGAACACAAGGAGAGTGACTGTTGAATGTGTTAGTAAAGCAATTTGTGGCATCCTATTTGTTGGTTATTCTTTGGCTGTTTCTGCTTCCGTTTACACCACTTCATGGTCATGCCTATTACAGATACCTAGTAGCAGAAAATAGATTCAGGTGGGTAGCTATGATAGTCTGAAGCAATAGAACAAAGTTTGAGTCCAGTGGCACCTTGAAAACCAACAAAGTTTAATTCTGGCTATAAGCTCTCGTGTGCATTCTGTGTGCACACGAAACCTTATACCCAGAATTAAACTCTGTTGATCTTCAAGGTGCCACTGGACTCAAATTTTGTTCTAGTAACAGAAAGACATGCTTTTCTACCAAGGTTTCAGGAGATACATTCTCATTTGGCATCTATGTTGCCTATTCAGATCTGATGAGATACAAAAGTTGACTGAGCTTCTACATAGTCAGTAATGGTATAGAACAGAGAATTACAGCAGCCGCAGAGCCCTGAAAGAGAAGCTACAGATTTTACTTATGTGCTATTGTTAAAGATAAATGTGCACTGATTTTCTTTACTTCTGATCATTATAGATCTGTGACAATTTGTCTCAAAATCACAACCCAAAGCTCTCATTATATCACAACAAAAGATAAAATGCTAACCCTGTGCATTGCACATACCTCACACATAAATAACAAACTATGCTTATAATAACTTTTGTTGCTACAGTACAGAATCTACATTTGGCAGCATCTTGTCATATCAGTTTTTGTTGAAATCATTTGCCTTTACCACTTGTGTGGTAAAAGAAACACTTAAGTCTAGTTTAGTATTTAATAATGCAAATTGGTCTTAACAATTGACTGTTTCAGGAGAAAGCCAAGAAGGGGCACTGGTGGTAACGAGTTGTAATTATTTCTTGAAATGAAAGAAGAGTTCTCAGAGAAGAAAGCACTCTTGTGTAAAGACAATATTAATAGACATCTCAGAGTGACTTCTGAAGTTGATTCAAAGTTGTGTAATAAAGAGAGAGGATTAAAAGAGGAATTAGGAAAAGCTGAAACAAATGTTATTCATGAGTTAAGAGCATTAGCAGAGCAAGTATGTTATCTGTGCTACCATTGATCTTTAAAGTAATGGAACAGAAATTTTTATCTCATTAATGATCAAGCAAGACTTTCCGTATCTGTGGCTCTGTGTAATGTAGTCCTTCAGCAACTTCAACAACTTTCTCAGAAAAAAAGGATCTCTAAATAGAACAGATTTAATAAAAATACAGATTTATTTATTTTTTTTTTTGTTAATAGGAATTTATATTATCAAGATGCTGGCCTCGGGGACCACTCTGGGGGACCAATTACTACTGCAACTGGTGAGGTGAGAGTGAGAATACTGGGGTGGAGGCCAGTGCCAGGCCACCGATTATCATCAACATGTCCATGAGCAGCCCCTTGATGTGTGCCTGCCATTTGTCCATGTCCCAATTGACAGCCATGAGTTACTCAAGGTGCCCAGTAGCTGTTTCCTGAGCCTCTGCAAGGGTGTCCAAGCACTGCTGCTCCCAGGACATAACATCACTCCCATTTGTGTCTGGTCTACAGTCACTCAGTGACCACCCCCTTGGGCAAGAGGGGTGGATGTGTTGTGCGGGAAACAAGTCCTGTGCCTGGGGGGCCAAGCAGTGGCTCTGAGTCCCCACCTCCACTGAGGACCACACTAGCCATAGCATCAGGGATCAGCCCAGGATGCATCATCATCACAATAGCCTCCCCCTGTCCCCCTCAGCTGCCACCCTGGTCTCATCCAAGAACATGGAGTCTGCCTGCTGCAGTATCTTGTCTGCACCTAGTTGACCCAGACAGTCCCCAGTACCTAAGGTCTAGAGGGTGAGTGACCCAACCTCCAGAGTCCATCTCAAAGGGAAGAGGGCACAAAGATGATCCACAGAATTGGTGGAGAAGGTAAGGGGAGCCCGGGGAGGCAACAGAAGCAGTACATTAGTTGATTGGGCCCAGCCATGCCACACATGGGCCCATGGCTGTGCCCTGCACCCAAAGCTTCATTACCTCCATTCTTATTCACCTGTACAGCTGCCATGGTGGGGGTGACAATTACATCACTGACTGCCATCTCGTCTAGGCTCAAATCCATTGAATAGGTGGTGGTAGCATTGTTGGCTGAAAGCCTCACAGAGGAGTCACCAAGTCCAGTCAATGGGCCCACAATGACATGGACTTTCTCATCCCCCTGTTCCAAGGTCAGGTCCATGATGACCAAGTCACAATGTAGATTAGCCCTGGCACTCAACACTCTGGCAAGAGCCTTTCTACTGAATGAGTTGCCTGCAGGGGCAAAGGCAGGGATGAGTGAGCAGCAAGGGGGGTCCCCAGGGTCACTAAGACACAAAATGGCCACAAGACCAAATTCCCACTGGACGGGGCCTCGAAGCCATGGCCACCCACCATAACAGTAAAATCACTGCACACAGCAAAAGCTCAGAACCAGGCAGACAATCAATCACTGTGTTCTGAATGACTTTGATCAGTCCTGATTCCTTGCTAGAAGTACACCTCAATAATGTCTTAGGTTTTAACAGGTACAGTACATAAGTGAATGCTATTGGAGAAGCTCTTTTTCCATTTTAAGTTTTTATTAAAGCAAAACTATTTAGCATTCTTAATACTAACTCAACAAAATTATATCATCCGTCATTGTTAAATAGGTAATTAAAGGAGAATAATTACATGACTCCATAAAAGTACCTTACCCCAAGATAAGCAGGTCACAGGAAAGAAGCTCCTTCTGAGAAGGAACTCTTGATCAATTCAGTTCACCTTCTCATATATATACTTTTTTAAAAATTATCTCCCAACAACAGTTAACTGTCCCATTTATAGAATCATAGAGTTGGAAGGGACCATACAGACCATCTAGTCCAACCCCCTGCCCAATGCAGAACCAGCCTAAAGCATCTCTGACAAATATTCATCCACCCTCTTCTTGAAAGCTGTCAGTGAAGGGGAGCTAACCACTTCTCTAGGCAGCTGATTCTACCTTTGAACTACTCTGACTGTGAAAAAGTTTTTCCTAATATCCAGCCAATACCTCTCTATGTGTAATTTAAACCCATTGTTTTGGGTCCTATCCTCTGCTGCCAACTGGAACAGCTCCTTGCCCTCCTCCAAATGACAGCTTTTCAAATATTTAAAGGGAGCAATCATGTCCCCCCTCAATCTCCTCTTCTCCAAACTAAACATTCCCAAGGCCCTTAGCCTTTCCTCGTAGGGCTCAGTCTTCAGACCCGATCATCCTCGGCACTCTCTTCTGCACCCTCTCAATTTTGTCCACATTCTTTTTGAAGTGATGCCTCCAGAACTGCACACAGTACTCAAGATGCAGCCTGGCCAAGACAGTATACAGAGGGGCTATGACCTCCTGCGATTTCGATGCTACGGCCCTTTTAATACAACCCAAGACTGGATTTGCCTTTTTTACCACTGCATCACAGTAACTGCTCATATTTAGGTTACAGTCCACTCTTACCCCAAAATCTCTTTCTCTTACACTACTCCCCAGAAATGTATCACCCATCCAGTATTTGTGCTTGACAGTTTTGTGGCCCAGATGCAATACTGTGCATTTAACTGAGTTGAATTGCATACTGTTTGCAACTGCCCACATTTCCAGAGTATTCAGGTCTTGTTGAAATTTAACTCTAGCTTCTTGGGTGTTTGCTGCTCCTCCCAATTTGGTATCATCAGCAAATTTAAGGAGTAGCCCTTCTACCCCTTCATCCAGATCATTGATATAAATATTGAATAGTACTGGGCCCAAAACCAAGCCCTGCAGCACCCCGCTGGACACCTCCCTCCAATCTGATGAAACACCATTGACCACCACTCTTTGGGTGCGGTCCTCTAACCAGTTCCCTATCCACTGAACTGTCCTATAGTCCAGTCCACATTCTTCCAGTTTGTCCATCAGAATGTCATGGGGAACCTTATCAAAAGCTTTACTGAAATGCAGGTAAATCACATCAACAGAGTTCCCATGATCCAGTAAGCTCCTCACATGATCAAAGAAGGAAACCAGGTTGGTCTGACAAGATCTGTTGGGGACAAAACCATGCTGACTTCCCCGGATCACTAAGTGGTCCTCCAGATGCTTACAGATCGATCTGTTTAAAATCTGCTGTAATATCTTCCCAGCAACAGAAGTCAGACTGACCAGCCTGTAGTTTCCCAGGTCATCCTTCTTCCCTTTCTTAAAGATTGGGATAACATTCACTCTCTTCCAATCTTGTGGCACATCCCCAGACATCCAAGAGGCCCTAAAGATGATGGAAAGAGGCTCTGCAAGTTCCTTAGTAAGTTGTTTGAGCACTCTTGAGTGCTCATCTGGCCCAGGGGATTTGTATTTGTCCAGTGAAGCCAGGTGCCCCTCCACAACCTCCCTGTTGATGTTAACTGGACACTTAGATGTCCTGTTATGTCCTATACCATCTCTAGATGGGCTCGAGTTCTTCTAGGAGAAAACAGAGGCAAAAAAGTCATTAAGCCTGTCTGCTTTTTCTCTGTCCTCCACCAGAGTTTCTCCTTCTACTCCCAAAAGTGGTCCAATTGCCCCTTTTACCTTATGTTTGCTTCTCATATATCTGTAGAAGTTTTTCTTATTGTAGCGAGCCCCCCTGGGCAGACCCAAATCATACGGAGCTTTGGTTTCTCTGATGGCTGATCTGCAGTACCTAGTAACTCTCATATACTCCTCTTTAGAGGTCTGGCCTTCCCTCCATTTCCTGAACATTTCTTTTTTCTTCCTTAGCTTATTCTGAAGCTCTCAGTTCACCCACATTGGTGTTTTGGAGCCCTTAGCATGTTTCCATCTTGCTGGAATAGTGAGGACTTGAGCTTGCAAAAGCTCATGTTTGAGAAGAGCCCACCTTCCACTCACTCCTTTCCCTTCCAGCACACTCCACCACAGAATGATGTACTGGACCTATTAGCCACAGGGTATAGATGGGACCTCTCAGTCTGGGGCAGGTGATGCACTCTATTCTTGGTGCTGGAGGGGGCAGCAGTGGGAGGGCTTCTAGAGTCCTGGCTCCACTGCTGGACCTCCTGATGGCACCTGGTATTTTTGGCCGCTGTGTGACAGAGTGTTGGACTAGATGGGCCATTGGCCTGATTCAACATTGGCTTCTCTTATGTTCTTATGTTCTTAATGACTCCCATCAAGCCTCTGAGTTCATTGAAGTCGGCCCTATGAAAATCTAGCCTACGAGACTGGTTACGAACTTCCTTGACACCCCCCCCACACAGCAACTGGAATTCAAGGAGGACATGGTCACTTCCTCCTAAGGTCCTCACCACCTTCACCCCATCTACCAATTCTTCCCTGTTGGTTAATATTAAGTCTAGCATAGCTGAGCCTCTTGTAGCTTCCTCCACCATTTGAAAAAGGAAGTTGTCAGCCAGACAGGTCAGGAAGTTGTGTGATTCTTGTTGCTTTGTTGAGCCTGTCTTCCAGCACATACCAGGGAAGTTGAAGTCTCCCATAATTATAAGGTTCTGATGTCTGGATACTCTACCAATCTGTTCAAGGAAGGCAGCATCCATTTTGTGTCCCTGGTCAGGCGGTCTGTAGCAGACTCCAACAACAGTTTCTTTAAGGGCACACATTCTAGGCTAACAGGATAACTAATCATCTTAATTCCAAATAATTCCAAACAAGCTTATCTATACTTGATATTTCTTCTTAAAATCTATAAAAACTGTTAGTTCATTCTTGCTGCTTTTCATCTAAACAGAGTCTATTTAAAAAACAAGAAAACAGGTTTGTCATACATATGCTATCTTTTGGCCCCCAATCAATATACCTCATCTTTAAACCATATCTTCAGCTCTGTAAAGTTGGACATTCTTGCCATTCTCAGACACTTTTGTACCTGGGCCTCAATACATAGTATCTATTGATATGGATTAGGCAGCTTTTGATCTACACAAGGCCCTGTAATTGTGTTACTACTTTGTTTTTTGCTCCTTTTCCAAGGCTATTTTATTCTGGGTCTCTAAACTCCCTTTTTGGCATGTTTAGGTGGAAGGTCAGGCTAGCTCTGTTTCTGTGCAAAGAAACATTCTCTATGATCTTTTTGATCAAGTTCAGCAACTGTTCCCCTATATTCCTAGCTATATCCGTAACAATTGCCAGGTTGTAGGGAGTGACCTGGGCCATGAAGGCACACAGAAGCTGCTGAACCAACCTGAAGGAGTCATTACATTGTTTCAGGGTGGACAACTTCATCTGTCAACTACCAGAAGACATGGCGACAGGCAGTTGCACAGCCTCCCTTGATGGTAGAGAGGACTACACTGGTATGCTCCATCACCAGCCCACACAGCAGCACCTGAGTCCTATTGAAAGGAGTCCCCCCCACACAAGATCATGCTACTAATATGATCTCTCCCTCAGCCCACAACAGGATGGTAGCCCTTCTATTTGCTATTCTCACCAAGGAGCTGGCCAATGTACCTCCTGCCTGTGCTGTATGTCTGGGTGACACAGCAATACTGCAGGGGGTACTATGCCAGGTGCTTCCATGAGCACATTAGCACCCTGCAGCTCCCTGATGACACTTGCCTGGAGCAGTTCCACTAAGACAGGGCAGCCATTGAAGCCCTGAGTGAGGAACTCAGCTCAGTGCTGCAGGTTGTGGTTTTTTAAAAAAAGAAACAGCTGGCTTCTTATTGCAAGCCTAACAAAAGCCTAATTATTTTTGGGTGGGGGGAGGGGAACACTGGCTGAAGCCTAAGCTGAAGTTTATTCTGTGTTTGTGTGTAAATTATATATATTCCCTCATTTATAGCAAACTGTTATTAACACCTAACTAGAATTTTTCTTCAGAATTTTTCCAAAACCAACAGGAATAATCCAAAACTCCAGATAACTACTTCCTCCAAATACACCACACATAAAGATCTGTAAAACCAGAACCAGAAAAACACCAAAAGGAGGAATGGGCACAAACTGGCTCATGAACTAAAGTTCATGATGAATTTTGGCCAGTTTGTGATATGTGAATCAATGTTTGTGGCAGGTCAGCCGACATGAACTTTTCAGCAATTCATGGCAGTTTGGGGCAGTTCATCAATGGATACATTTCCAGAAAGACTGTCTCCATTCAATCAAAATGTTTACCAAACTTCAAAGCAACATAACTTGGAAGGCATGTAGAAGAGCATCTGGGGGATGTCCTCTGTGACTTTGATGTCTCTAAGTTGCACATGATCCATTCCATACACTTCTCAACCTGCACCTTCCATTTCCCCAGAAAGCACTTCCATGGGGGCACCTTTTGCAATGCACTCTGTGAAAATGCTCTTGAAGACAACTCAGAAACTTCACATTTGTCAGAATGTGGCAGCCCAATTATTGTCAGGGTATAGCTTACAGGATCTTTTCTATCTTAAAACATCTACATTGGCTGCCAGTCTGTTTCTGAGTCCACTTCAAGCTGCTGGTTATGACCTTTAAAGCCCTTAACAATCTAGGATCCACATTTCTGAAGGACTGTCTCCCCCACAATATTCCCATATACCAAGATCAGTTCTCAGGCTGCCACCTGCTGACAGTTACCCCACTTAAACTAGTTTGCCTGGCATCAATCAGGGGCCCTGTCTACTCCATTGTCATTCCCACTCCGTGGAACAGGCTTCCTCAGGAGGTATCCCTTTGTAGGAATTTTTAAGAGTCACTGAAAGCCATTTCATTTGCCATATATTTAATGGAATGCAACTGCATGTGTCTCTGGAGGGAGGGGGTTATGAGGGCATTAGCCAGTTGATTTTAAATTGTAATATTTTATTATGATTTGTAAGTCACCTTGAGCTGCAAGGAAATAATATAAATGTGCAAACTTCCACATTAGTGGGAAAGGGAATATTATACCTTCCTAACTTTATGATAGCCATAATTCGCAGAAGAGAAATGGGGAAAACGAATGGTCCACTCCATATATTGCATAACTTGGACCCAAGGAAAATGTTCTGGCTGGGGGGGGAAGGGGGGCTAAATTCATCTTGGTCACTAAGAACTCTGACCCACCTAAGTATCAGAAATTGATCAATATTTGTGAGCTGTCTATAGTAAGTCCTTGTAAATGCATCATGGCCCTGTCTATGCCAATTAGTTAAAGACTGAAATGTCTTCAAAAGACATTTGAATTATCCTCTAGTGTCAAAATGAAAACTGTATGTCATTTTTCTGCAGTAGATTATGACCTCGGGGCATTCAACTTTGTAAATCCATTTTAAGTCTCTCTCAGAGAAGCCTAGCTAGTCTGTTAATCAAGTCTGTACCTCTAGACAAATGGCTTATCTAACAAACTCAAGAAAGGGGATTTTATTCCATAAATTTCTTTTCTTGGGTTATTTTTCACTTTATTCTCCTGACTATTCCAAGTTAATGTTATAAATAAATAACTTCTCTTTTACAAGTAATTCATAAGAGTTCAAATTATTTCAAGCTGGACCTAAGTAATAATGGTCCTCCAGAACAATAAATAATTATTCAACTATTTAACTTTCCAAATTGGTACTGGCATTTATCTGACTTCTCCTATACACTATTTTTATAGAACTTTGCCTCTGAAAAATTGAATCAGTCTTCACACTCATCCTCCCTTTAATTATAGATGTCAAAATATATAATAATATCTCCAACTAATAACCAGCATACCCTTCAAACAGGGATCTTTTGATATTACATAGTGGGAAGATTCAAGAAGATGATATGAAACTAAAATAATCAAACTGCGCACGTACAAAAGCAGAGAATATGAGGTTTATTGATCACTATATAAAATGATTGTGTAGCAGATGAGTTCAGTGCCTTCTTCAAGTGGGTTCCCTTCAGACTTTTTTGGTGATTCTACAGGTGTTTTAGAGAGCACTAACTGAACCATCCACTTTATCCTTTCCACTGCTGCTTCATATTTGGACTAACCCCTCTTGCCCAACCCCCTTTCTTCACAACCTCTGCAATCTCTTCCTAGCACCCAAGCATTTCCAAGGAGGAGAGGAGGCTGGCCACAGAGAAGAGAGTTCAACCACCATCACAGCAATTGCCCTGGAAAAGAGAAAGCTGGCTATATTGGGTAGTGTCATTTCTACTGTCCATTGTCCACAACCAGTTTGTTCTCATCTGATAGTCCTGGCAATCTCACTCCCTTGCATGCCTCATGCTGATCACTGATTCCTTCCTTCCTTCTTCCCTTCCTCCCTGGCAACCATAGCAGCTAAACGAAAATGCTTGAAATTAGGGATAATATCGACGAGAGTGATTTTGTTCCCCCATGATACTCCTTTGACCTAATTTCTACAAATCTAATTTTATTTTCTAAATTTTCTTTTTAAAATATGATTCAAACAAATTGGTTTACACTAGTGGTTACTACAACTGAGCATTTGTATGTTACTATTCAGATAGTATAACCTTCTAGGGATGCAACATGCATCACTATACATATTCACTATATAGATGCATATGTAAAATCAAAATGAAAAGGAAGTTAATCCCAAAGTGAAGCAAAGTATACAGAAAATCTCTTTCTGTGAGTATAGAGGAAATAGTATAGCTAAGCTTTTTTTCAGTATTTCTGAGGGGTGGCTTGCACAGCAGGAATAAAAACAGAATGGGCCATCTTTACTGAGTGGGATCTGAGAAAGAGAGAGGTTCATGCCTTCTTTGTTTTGTTGTTGTTGTTTTTCAGGCATATAGATGTTGACTGGTTAACAGTTCCTATTATAAGCTGTGGACATCATCAGCCTGCAATGACACCCCATTGGCCATTCAGGAGCCATGGAGCCTGATGTTGCTTTCTCTAGCATATCTACAGATAGGGGTGTGCCTTTGGATCTACCTGAGCTGGAAATATACCTGAAAAATACCTTATTGCCTTAAAAACAGCTGAGTGGGTGGAGCACCTTAAAAACAGCACCCAACCACTCAGCTGTTTTTCAGCCATTCTTCTTCAATCCCTTTAAATAGGGCAGATTTAAAGGGATTGCAGAAGACAGCCTGAAAAACAGCTGAGCCAGTGGAGAGCACTATTCTCACTGGCTCACCTTCAGGCTCTCTTGTACAATCCCACTTAAAGTGACTGCACAAGAGAGCCTGAAGCTAGGGATTTCTTGTACAGAACTGTTTAAAGGGACTGCAGACAGCAGCTAAAAAAACAGCTGAGCCAGTGGGGAGCAGTTTCCCTTCTGGTTCACCTCAGGCTCTATTGTTCAGTCCTGTTTAAAGGGATTGCACAAGAGAGCCCAAAACAGCTGAGCCAGCGGGGAGTAGTCTTCCTGTCAGCTCAGCTGCAGGCTGTCTTGTGTAGTTCCTTTTAAAGGGAACCCTCAAAACAGCTGAGTGGTGGGAGCAATCTGCTATCACCTCACAGTCAGTTTTTGCAGCTTTGCCGCTGTTTATTTTTCCTTTTTTTTTTTCCTTGGGTCTATTGGACCTAAAAAAAAAGGATTTCTGAAAAAGCCAAGATCCAAATACTTTACTGGTATTGGGATCCAGGATTTCTTGGGAATCCTGAAATTTTGGGGGTCCAATAGACCCAAACTGAAAAAAAAAACCCAGATAAAAAAGTATTGCACACCCTTAATTACAAATGTCCAACAGTTAGAATTGCCATGGTTACCACTTGCATTGGCTACCAGATATTGCCTTCAGTTGCAACACTCAAACCATTACAACTGGTTTACAAATTGTATCAAAAAGTGCTTAGGGGTGGGATCAATATGCTTGATTCCAATCTTTCCCATTCACATTCACTCTTCCCGGTCTGTAACTTATGAGCTTCGCTATTGTCTCACCTTCCAAATGACTTCCAGTTGAGTCTTCCAATTGAATGCATGGTTCAGCAGTGAAATGGCAATTGCAAATAATTATTAATAATAATATCCTATGTTCCAGTTCATCGTGGAACTGGGTTTCAGCATAGCTCAACTCTGTAGTTCTTTCATTCCTGCGTGTCCTTCAAAACCACACTTTCTTTCTCTTACAACATTTTAACCTTGTTTATATCTACAGAGGAAAGACTGCATATAGACCACAGAAGAAAATAATTACTTTCACTTTGCACACCTCTTTACATTATAATTCTTTATAAGAAAATAAGAGAAGCCATGTTGGATCAGGCCTGTGGCCCATCTACCACCAGGGCCAGAACTCCAGATGCCATCCCACAGTTGTCCCCCAATCACTAAGAATACAGAGCATCACATAGTGTTCCATCTATACCTTGTGCCTAATAACCACTGATGGAACACTGCTTTGTATCCTTATTCTAATTGCCAAAATGTGCGGATATCTATTCCCACCAACAGGGGGCTCACTGTCCCCCAACAGCCTTTCCTGCATAGTCAGTAGACTTCCTGGGTTTGTAGAAAAATCCAAAAAGTGAAGAAATTCCTTCAGGAACAGTTGAATTCCCCAAAAAGCCTTTTGAAATGGCCTCTGCAAGGACCTAACTCCAGGCATCAATGGTGAGAGATTAGAACATTATGGGGGGCTTCTAACTGGCTTTGTCAGTAAAAGGGTGGGGGAAGGGCCCTTTCCAGGCCTCTTTCGGCCTTGGAGGGAGGGAGGTAGCCTTGGGGCCAGGCCTCACAAGAGATGCCAGTGCCAGGCTGGGGGATTTCTAGAGATTTTGTGGTGGACTCTAAGGAGGGCTGGGTTTGGGAAGGGAGAGGCCTTAGCTGGGTATAATGCCACAGAGTGCACCCTCCAAAGCAGCCATTTTCTGCAGGGAGACAGACCTCTGCTGTCTAGAGTCCAGTTGTAATTCTGGGGGGGTCTCCAGGGCCCATTTGGAGGTTGGCCACTCTAGGCCTGGCAGTAGTCTAGGGTTCCCAGGTCCCCCCTGATTTGCATGACTCACCTAGCCTCGGCTGCTTGCTACCATTCATCAGCAGCCACCCTATGAAAGCCAGTGAGGTCCAGCAGTTAGAGCTTCAAAGTAGGGTCTGCAAGACCCAGGTTCAGATCCCCATCTTGCAGTGGAAGGTGACTGTGTGATTTTGGACCAGTCACATATTTCAGCCTAACCAACCTCACAGGGTTGTTGTGCAAATAAAAAGGAGGAGGGAATAATGAAAGCTGCTTTGGCCCTCACTGTGGAGAAAGACTGTAATTTTCCTAGGTAGAGGCTGGGGGAAAACAGGAGACAGAGAGGCAGATAAAGGTAGGTTGGCTGTTGGTTGGGAAGGAAATAGGGTTGCCAACTCCAGGTTGGGAAATCCCTGTATATTTGAGGGGTGAAGCCTGGAGAGGGTGGGATTTGAGGAGGGGAGGAACTTTGGACTGGTGTAATGCCATAGACTCTGCCCTCCAGCCATTTCTTCCACGAGAACCACCATTTCCAGCCTCTGGGTGAGGACTGGAGATCACCCAGAATTACAACTGTTGTCCAGGAGACAGAAATCAGTTCCCCTGGATAAAATGACTGTTTTGGAGGGTTGAGTCTATGGCATCATACCCTGTTGAGGCTGCTTGCCTCCCCAAGCCTCACTGTCCTAAGGCTCCACCCCCAAATCTCCAGGAATTTCCCAACCTGGAGCTGGCAGCCCTAAGGCGAATTGATCTCTGTAGCTGGGAGATCCGTTGTGATTCCCAGAGTGCTGCCACTGCTGCTGTGGGGGGGAGAGGAAGCAGGTGGGTGGCTGAGAGCACTGCCACCACTGCTACTGCTGCTCTGCAGAGTGGGGGAGGAAGCAGGCAGGAGGCTGGGAGAGTGATGGGGGCAGAAAGAAAGAATGATGGAGTGGGGGGCAGAAAGAGAGAGAAAGAGTGATGAAGTGGGGAGGCAGAAAAACAAAGAGAAAGATGACAGATCAGAAAGAGAGAGGAAGTCACATGCATGGAGCAGAAATAGAGTAAGAAAAGGGGGGCAGAGGGGAGAAATAGTGTGAGAGAAGTAGGAGGTGAGCAGAGGAAGCAAAGGTGTGACAAATGAGATAACCATCCCGCAAGTTTCTTGCGGGTTTCCACTTGTGCTTATCTAATTCCCTCTTGAAGCTGTCCATGCTTGTGTTAACCTAATCCCCTCTTGAAGCTCCCCTCTTCACAAAGTATTATATCATGCCGTTTCAAATTTATAACGCAAGAGATTGGCTTCCTTATTGTGAAAATGTCCACAAACTTATCACAGCTATAGGTAATGCTGTGCCAATTCTTATAAACCCACAGGCTTTTTGAAAAGCTAGAAACAAGTTCAGTAGCATGTGAGAGGCCAACAAGATTTTGGGGGTATAAGCTTTCAAGAGCCAAAGCTCCCTTTGCCAGGCTTTTTGAGCATCTCTCTCTCTCTCTCCTGGGGAGAAAAAAAGAAGAGCAGAACTGCTAGACAACTCCAGCTTGAAGCAGAGCAGAAGAAGCAACAGCTGGTGTGGAGTACTATTCTGATCCAGAAATATGGAACAGTAGAAGAGCAAATTCATCTCTAATGTTCCTACTGCATCTTACCATTTGCAGGCAAGGAGCTGCAGTTTCTAAAGCTAGCCAGTGAGTCCACCCAGTTCCTCCTCTTGCCCCGTGAAACTCAAAGCAGCTTAAAAGGCAGTATTGGCAGATGGATCATTGTTTTCACTACCACTCCTCTCTGCTGGTGAATAAGCTGATGTGCTTTCTCCAAAGCTTTCCCCATATGAACAGTGAATCACTGTTCACATTCAGTGCATCTTTAAGTACTGTAAATAAATATACATAGCAAGAATAAAGAGAATGTTCATGTATGAGTTTGGGAAGGAACCAGAGAGAGAGAGAGAGAGAGATTATTGTGTAGCCATTAGCCATTACAATTTAAAAACAACGTACAGGGAAGAAACTATGTACACAGCTTTTCACATGAAAAATAACCATGTGAACTTGTGAATTTGCTGTTGTAGAACAGTAGATAGTGTTACATGCATGGTGGTGAAACAGAAAAGAGGAAAGAATGAAGGGCTGCACCAGCAGGAGCGAAGATACAAAAAAAAGTGGTGCAGTGGGAAAATAATTCTTTATTCCAAATAACAATAACCCTAGACATTTTGTGCCAAGCTTCCTCAGCATAGAATGGAAACACAGCAGTGCTCCCACTGGTTTAGTGGCACAAAATGTGTAGGGGTATGGTTATGTGGAATAAAGAATTTTCCCCCCACTGTACCATTCCCCCCCCATCTCTTCAAAGCAGAAAAGAGTAACGAATGTGAGCATTTTGAAAGATGATCTTTAAGTGATAAGTACATGGGGGAGGGAGAAGCTGCATAGTGCTTTTTTCTGGCAGAAGAAATTTTTCCTAATGATGTACTACATTTGCTTAGAAACCTCTGCCTCTTGAAACTGTCCCAGACCTCTTATGTAATATGTAGGATTAGCACGTAACAGGATTAATAGCGACAGCTGAGTCTACCAATGTATATGAGACAGTCCAGATTAAAAGACCTATTTTTGCCATTTCAGTGTGAACTGTATAAAGAAAAGGGGGGGAAATGCAAAATCTAGCTAAGGGGTTGCTATAATTTTTATGGAGCCTGTCGTGAAGAAAGAAGTCTTCATCAGAGTTTTCCCACAAGGCCCAAACTTTGGTTTGATCTGTGTGGGTGGCCAGGTGAGTGGGTCGGTGTGATAGCACTTAATATGTGAGAACTGAATGGTTAACAATAAAGAAGCACTTATGCAAATATGATCCCACAGCTGCATCATTACATGGTGGAGCTTTCTTTAATGAGACGGCAGCCTAATGATGCCAATAATACATCAAGTAACTACCAGAACGTATAATCCTCCAGGGACAGAGTAAGCTTCCTTAAAGCAGTTTCTTAAAAGGAAGAATCATAGACACATGACCAGCCCATCAATTTTATTTGCAGTAGGATGTTGTGCTATTTTCCTCTTGAATACAGGATAGCGTATACAGAGAGACAGAGAGACAGAGAGAGCTGTTTTATCTGGCCCATTTTTAAGACCGTTTCCTTCTGTCATGGATATTGATCACAATATAGGTTTAAATGACTCTTCACCCAGTTCTTTTCTTGCTGTGTCAAAGTGATGTCTCCTCATCTCAAGTATTCACACCCCAAAATTATGCCCCTAAAAATAACTTAAAACACAGTTGTTAGTGCACTCAATGCCTCCTCCACCGAGGAAGCAGAAGAGAGGGAGAGAAGAGAGATGGCTGCAGAAGACTATCAAACACACTTTAACATTTTGTGCAGTATGACTCCTGCTGCCTTTCCAAACACAAAATACCCTTGAAATAACACCCCCCCCCATTTTTCCTGAAATACCAGCCATGTTTCTGTTCATTTCCGTTACTCCAGACCTAAAATAGAACAAGCAATGTCAGGGAGGGAATATCCAAATGCACAACCCTAATCAAAGCCCTCAGGCACTGAGTTTATCAGAAGAAATGGAGGCATATACACAGAGAGATTTTGGATTGTTTTCAGATAAAAATGGAATGGAAAGGTTTGGTGTTTGTTAGTAGTTAAATAAGTTCTAAACTAAGCACAACAACACTGCATGAGTGATTATAGAAAGGAGTTAGATAGAACAATGCTAGAAGGTAAGCTATCTGAATTACTATGTATTGTTAGAAGGATCTATAATCATTCAGTTTTGGTTTAACAAAATAATATTATTATATGTCTCAAGTTCAAAAGACCTGCCAGTTAAGTATGAAGCACATGTCTCCATATTACAGTACTTCTTTTTATCATATATATGTGTTTTCCAATTCTGTTTGCTAGCTTATCTACAAAACATACCCTGAGAGGTCAATCAATATAATTTATTTCCAGTTTGCCAGGACATAGCTTGGACTACTCAAACTTCTATCTGACAAAAACTGGAGATTTAAAGATCACCTCATCCCCCTCCCCTTTGACTCTTCTGCACAGACTTACCAGCTTGACTTCTCAACAACATCTGTTTTTCTACAACCTTACACATATCATCACCTGCCTATTGCTGTGCTGGATTCAAGCCACCTTTTCTCTGTGTTTTCTCAACTACCTTTGTGACAAAGTTTCCCAGAAAAGCACATCCAGATTTTTTTCCCTCTGTGGTTGTGCAGTGTGCTGCATTCCCTAAAAGTCCTGCCCATGAAACGTCTCTTTTCCTGACTACACTCCCTTCTCCCATTTTTCCTGAGAAGTCTCAGTTCTCACTCCATTTCTAAAGTCTCACTAGCGGTTAAAATATTGATATACCAGCATGCTGATGTACCATTTTTGGCATATCATCCCATCCTTTCATAAGCCAACTCCCACCTCCATATGCTCCCCCTACCTTCTTATGTACACCAGAGTTATCAATTTAAAGTTGCATTGGGGGTGAGTTAGATCACAGAATTCATCCTGTCCCTCCTTTTGGAGATTTCCCTTTCTCCTGCAGAAAGGCAAGTGAGTGCTCTTCCATTGTACCCCTCCATCCCACACTAGCCCCTGGTCCATGATGAATTATATGGGGTCTTTCTTCTCTTCCCTGCTTTGGTAGTGTCTACATAGGCATCCTCTGCCTTCTCCCATTTATGTTATGTTGGAAGGTGCTGCCCGAGTGGGTTTTTTTATTATTCAAACCAACATTTGTGTCTTCAAAAGGTTTACAGAGGTCTGATTTTTGCATTGCCCCTCCTGAAATTCAGGTGCCAGGGACAGAGAAATGCATCATCCCACTGGCAGGATCTGATAGAAGGCAACATCTGAAATTGATTCAGCACAAAGTGCAGTGGAAACAGATCAAAAACAGGGCAAAATGTTCAGTGTGGAAGTGCCAGGACCAAGGGTAAGCAACAGGAAGGGTGAGGCCATGAACACTAGAAAAATTGGCCGCCACCCTCCACCACCCCCAGTCTGCAGCACTATCTCTGTGTGTACCAGCATGTAAAAGTAGAAGGCAAGAATGTAAACAAGGTTATCAAAAGGTAGAACCAATATAGCCATAGGGCTTTCGATGAGTTAGTTTGGCAGAATGCAGAGTACTTGAAGTGCTTGCATGTTGGCTCAGCTTTGAGGGGTCTCTCCATAATCTGTCACTACAGGTAGGAATTCCTAGAGTTCTTAAAAATCTGACTTTCCCTTGCCATCTCAGGTCCTCCTGTTCCAAATTGTCTCTAGCAGAAATTATGTAAAAACAACACCAGAAGGAGTATGAAACCTTGCTATCTAACCTTCTTCCCCTTGCTAGCCAAACTTCTCCTTCAGCAAGAATCTGCTCAGTTGAATGTAATGGAATAATTCTATACTTCCAAGAAACACAGGTGTGGCAAAAGAAGAGTCTGTACTTTAAGCCTCTTTAGCCATCCCTGCTTTCAGGGAGAGTTTGTGGAAGTAACCAATGCTCCTTCTAAGCTGTGGAGTCCTGTGAGCAAAAATTCTACTTTGTGAGTGACCGGCATTAAAGTTGCGAGCAAGTGATTTGGCTGCTGCATGAATTAGCTTGCCCTGGAGCGATCCTTCCTGAGCCGAGACAAAAAACTGTGAGCTGGAAGTTGAAAAACTGTGAGCTAGCTCACCTGAACTCAGCTTAGAGGGAACACTGGAAGTAACCATTCAAGCAGAGCTCTTGACCCGCCAGTCAGATAAAGGTAAAGTAAAGGTAAAGGTTCCCCTGCTCGAAAGCCAGTCGAATCCGACTCTAGGGTTGCGGTGCTCATCTCCGTTTCAAAGCCGAAGAGCCAACGCTGTCCGAAGATGTTTCCGTGGTCATGTGGCCAGCATGACTAAACACCAAGGCGCACGGAACGCTGTTACCTTCCCACCGAAGTGGTACCTATTTATCTACTTGCAATTTCTTGCTTTCGAACTGCTAGGTTGGCAGGAGCTGGAACTAGAGACAGGAGCTCACCCTGTCATGCGGCACTCACGGGTCTTGAACTGCTGAACTACTGACCTTCCACAGCCTGCAGTTCAGCGTCTTAACCACTTGAGCCACCGCAGCTCCTAGTCAGATAAAACTCGGCTGTAAAATGTGTGAACATAGCACTGAGGATGGAAGTGCAAGATGCTATCATTGTGTTGGAGTCAGATAAGACTGGTTACTTTTTAATATTGTTATATGATCAGGGCTGGTTGGTAGGAACTGTCACACAACCCAGTTTGTCATTTCCAAATGGCAAGCAATTTTGTGTATAAGTCCGTGAAACTGGAACAGGTTTATCAAAATGAAAAATATAACGGGACATAGTAATACATAAGAGCTTAGGTCCAACAAACTGAGCAGAGGTCTGGTCACAGGTCTTCCACCCCAAAAATGCAGGCTCTCCCACCATATTCATGAAGGCAGGCAGATCATATGATGGATTTTGTTACAGGGACTGTGTCAGAAAAGGGTGAATCAGCATTAATCTGGACAAAGATATCCACATTCCTTGCATGAACAAAAGTGCTTCTGTTTATGATATCTCTACACTGGATCCAATCCAGTGTGGTCTTCTATCCATGCTGAGACCTTTTTTCTTTATCAAAATGGAGGTTTCTAGATAGGTAAAAATCATACCCAAGTAACATAAGCAGTTAACATTTCTTTCTTCCATAGCACCTTTAAGGTGCAACTTGCCTTACAGCAGTTGGTTTTCATAATTACATAGGTAAAGGAATAGGAAGGCTGTTTTAATGCTTTATGAACTCACACAGCAAGAATATGAATTCAAAATATGTAATTCATCCTGAGTGGCATTGTGTTGACACACTGCTGAGAATAGCCATCACAGAACAATTTTATAAATAGGTTATATTGATGCCCAGCTGGGGAACACTGTAGTGAAAATAGCAAAACACTACATCTTGGAGTCTTCACTTTCATATAATATTTGCCAATTATTTTGTACCAACAGAGCATCTTACAACAATTAATACTGTTACTCTTTTTACAATAGTAGTATAATGGCATCTTCCAAAGTCTCTAATTTAACTTTCTTGTGATTATATAAATCAACCCCCTTTTACAGAAGGAAGGAAGGAAGGAAGGAAGGAAGGAAGGAAGGAAGGAAGGAAGGAAGGAAGGAAGGAAGGAAGGAAGGAAGGAAGGAAGGAAGGAAGGAAGGAAGGAAGGAAGGAAGGAAGGAAGGAAGGAAGGAAGGAAGGAAGGAAGAGATGAGAGAGGCTTTCTTTCATTAACAAATAAATTGTACTTCTGAAAATATCAAAATGTTTCTGTTAGCTGATACAAGTTGCTGTGTGGAGATATAAAAGAAAAGGCAATTCCTCATGTAGTGTGGCCTCATATCAAGAGTTTTTACCAGGGTAAAGAACTGACATTAAATACATTCTGTACATTCATGTGCAAAGCAGATTATGAAATTCATGAAGTGTCATTGAAAGTTAGCTGAATTTTGGTACTATGTCTGCAGACAATGGGCTAAGCACGTACAGAATCTCATTTAACATTCCAAAATGGTGAACAGTTTCAAGGAGAAATGACACTCTGTTTCTAATAACTGTTGAACATTAGGACCTAGACAAATCTGTATACCAAACCAGGTAATTATTAGTTTTATTGTCATCACTTAAGAAAAAAATGGCTCTGCAGAGTACAGCTTATGCCTATGAATGTTGCTAGTTGTGGCTTGTACACAGTACAAGTTACTGCAAAATATTTCACTTCCAAATGAGGGGGGGATGTTGACTGTGAGTGGAATCAGAACAGTCTGAAATACCAGTTTTATACAGTGACAGAAGAGTCAATACATACCTTTCTGAAAGATATAGAACATAATCTACCGGGAATGTCTCCTCTAGATGACCTTTGAAAATGAATTGAAGTACTGGCAAAAACAAACGAACAAACTTTGTTATAGCAAGACTTATCATTTCAATGAAGCTTGCAGAGAGGAAGTTTTGGGTACCCATGATGAATGTTAGATGTGCTCTTAAGTATTCATAATGGTATATTCATGGTTTCTGCCGTCTGCAATCATAGTGTGTTATGTCGAGGGATTGTCACAAAATTCTCCACTGCTGAATTTTTCCATCCAATTTTATTTGCTCTCTCTCAGTTGTGACACATCATAACACACTTTCCCCACCTTCTCTTTCATTTCACAGCTGACCAATGATTCTTTAATATACATTTATTTTACCTCACAGGCTTTGAGTTTGTCATCAAATGTCATACCACAGTACACAGAAAAGTGTAGGTTGTACAGCCTGGACAGCAACACTGTGGTGGTGGTGGGAGCAGTGCTATTTTTTTTTTTAAAAAAAAAAATATCATTTACAATGAAGTCCTCAGCAGAATTACAAACTTCTAGTTCAACTGAATCAATGTATATAGAAAGATATAATTCTACTTATGATTGCACTGTTAAACACAAGAAGATCCAAATATCACCACAAACATACAGACATAGGGGGAAAGGTGTATGACTGCAGTATGAATGGAATAGTTAATGTCATATTCAAATACATATTTTCAGGTCAACCCCCCCCCCTAAATATGAGTGAAAAGCCAGATCAATGGAATGTCTATGCCCTGATACTCAAGACATGATGACAGAACAGAGTGGGGGGATTCACTTATTCCTAGCTATATATGTCTGCTTTTCACTCCTGTTCTTCATTTCAGCACACTTTCTTTGAATCACAGTTTGTGAAATTCAAGATTAGATGCTTTGGAAAAGTTTATTAGAGGTATAATACTAAGAAAATACACTTATTTGTAAAAATTTTGCTGCAATGAAGGCCATTTCCATAACTTGTCATTCTTACATCATTTTTATTTCTCTAGGAGAGACGCAGTAGTGAGCAATAATGCTGACAGGTTTCTTCTGCATTCTAAAACACTTGAGTTACTACTCTATTTAAAACAGCATAGCAAAGTGGGAACTTTATCTCTTGAAGGTACTAGCATGCACCCCCGCTTTTAATTCTGTCTTTTATTTTTATGTAACTACTTCCACAACCTATTTTCTATACTAGGTGGCAAACATGCACCAACTTTTAAAGAAAAAATATGGCTTAATTTAGTGGCACACTCAAAATATATTTCTACCTGTACCGGTCAAACTATTAAACTAGGGTTAATTGGATTATTGATTTTAGGTAGGGATAGGCATGAACTGGCTCATGAACTAAAGTTCATGACAAATTTTGGCTAGTTCCTGGTTAGCAAAGTGAAGTTCATGGCAGGACAACCAGCACAAACTTTCCCCAAACTTTCAAATTATTCATGGAAGTTCGTACTGGTTTATGAATGGATACATTTCCAGACAGACTGTCTCTGCTCAAACAGAATGTTTACCAAACTTCAAAGCAATAGGGGGTGAAATTCTCCAGCCTTGGAAGCACTGTTGTCAGTTTCAAACTAGTCAAGTCAGTTTAAAGAGCATTCCCCCTTGCCCTTGTTCCTTTCTTGTACAGAGCCTGCAAATCCCCCCTTGTCTGGATTTGAGATCAGTCCTTTTAAGCTTGCAATGCCAGTGGCACTGGGTTCTGCTAGGCACTCTGTGACTGCACTGGTACTGCCGGGCACTCTGTATTAGTCCTGCTGGGTTTGCAAAAATGTTCCCCTTGCTTGGATTGTGATTGAAATGGCATTGCCACATTGGCAACGGGTTCTTCTGGGAACTAGTACATTGCACTGGTTCTTCTGGGTTTGCAAAAGAAGCCTTGCTTGGAGTGTGATTCTGTGCACTAGACATCAGTCCTGTTGAGCTGGCATTGCCACAATGGCACTAGCTTTTGCTGGGCTTGCAAAAAAGCCCCCCCCCCCTTTCAGTTTCTACTACAGGGATTATTGGGGACTTTGATTCTGTTCTGCTGGGCTTCTACTGCCCTTGCTTTTTTTCTTTGCTTTTTTCACCATTGGAAACAATGGAAATAGGGCACTTTCTTTGAGGGGTATAACTTGAACCTCGTTAAGCCAATCCTCACTGAACATGGAGGGCAGGTAGAGGAGAGTCATCCAGAGATCTTCTGAGAGTTTGGTGTTTCTAGCTTGCACAGGATCTGTTCTATACATGCCTAAACCTCCTGAGCCTGCACCTGTCATTTCTCCAGAAAACACTTCCTGGGGGCACCCTCTTTGGGGGCTGTAACTCAGACCCTATAAATACAAACCTCACTAGACTTGGAGGGTAGGTAGAGGAGAGTCAGCCAGAGATCCCCTATGAGTTTGGTGTCTTCACCATGAACCTCACAAACCAAACCAGTTCATTCAGCCCTTTGGTGTAGCAGTTTGATGTAGTGGATAAGTGCACAGACACTAATCTGGGAGAACCAGGTTTGATTCCCCACTCCTCCACTTGCACCTGGCTGGATGACCTTGGGCAAGCCATAGTTCTGATGAGAGCTGTTCTTGAAAAAAGAGTAGTTTCTGTCAAGAGCTCTCTCAGCCCCACCTACCTCACAGGGTATCTGTTGTGTGGAGGGGAAGGGGAAGAAGTTTGTAAGCTGCTCTGAGATACCTTTGGGTAGTGAAAGTCGGGGTATAAATCCAATCTCTTCTTTTCTTCTTCTTCTTAAAATTTGTGATGGTTTGTGATTCATGAGCCAGGCAAGCCACAAACCATGAACTGAACAACATTTTCCTGGTTTGTGCCCATTCCTAATTTTGGGTAAATCTTTTGAATATCCAGGTAAACATTGAAGGTGATCCTTGACCATGTGAGTTTAAAAAGAAT
The DNA here is from genome assembly GCA_029375565.1 of Gekko gecko. Classification (NCBI taxonomy): domain Eukaryota; kingdom Metazoa; phylum Chordata; class Lepidosauria; order Squamata; family Gekkonidae; genus Gekko; species Gekko gecko. The sequence goes on along the minus strand of JAPDNY010000003.1, from coordinate 145,867,802 downwards.
GTATAATCTGTGAAGCTAAGGAATTATACAAATGAATGAAAAATATACAGCTGGAATAGTAGTAACTATGTTCTTGGATAGGTTGCACTCAACTTAAGTGGTAGAATAAGCCTTGCTTGAAATACCTTTGTCCTCTCTGACACAAATGAGAATCATATGCTCTCCAATGTTTGTCAGGTGAAAATGGGCACATTTGGTTTTATCTCATTTGCTTATGTGAAATACTAGGTTTCATAATGGGGCTGAAATACCAGTGATCCTTCGTCATTCCAGGGGGACTAGTAAATGGAATGGCTCACTAAAAAATACAAATATTTTCCCTTTAAAATGAAGCATCCTAAATGTACAAACACGGTTCAACAGCCCATGGCTGTTCCAGCCATTGGGCTGGGAGAGTGCCTTTGCCTTCCAGCTGGACGAGGCTGGCTAAGTTTGATGCCAAAAGTGCCATATATGGGCACCAGGAAGGGACAGGGCTGAGAAGGCTTAAGCCCAGCCCTGAGTCTTCTCCTCAGCAGTCCCGTGCTGTTGTTGGTGATTGTGAAGCTCTGGCGTGTGGCTCCCTTCTCCGACCTAATGCAGCCAGGCAGAGCATGGCGGAGCTCATCGGCGGGGCGATGGCTAGCAGCAGGCGGAGGCCAGCCAAGTCATGGCTGGTTTAGGAGCAGCTCAGTGAGTGGAGCACTGGCAGCGGAGTGTGAAGCTGAGAGAGAGCGCCAGCTTTCCTGGGGGCTCTGCGGCTGCGGGGCCCCCAGGAAAACAGGGAAGGTGGCAGAGGTTTAAACCGCTGCCCCCTCCCTCCCAGTGCCGGCTTTCCTGGGGGCTCCGTGGCTGTGGGACCCCCAGGAAAGCCAGGAAGGGGGTGGAGGTTTAAACCGCCACCCCCTCCCTCCCAGTGCCGGCTTTCCTGGGGGTCCCACAGCCACGGAGCCCCCAGGAAAGCCAGGGAAGGGGCGGAGGTTTAAACCGCCGCCCCTTCCCTCCCAGCACCAGCTTGCTTGGGCACTCTGCGGGGCACCCAAGCAAACCTGGGAAGATGCAGGGGGGGGCTTTTCACGGGGGGGTGCCTTTTGGCACCCCTGCAGCCGGAGCACTCTAGGCGAGTGCCTAGCTCACCTAGTGGGCGAGCCGGCCCTGTTTGGGGCCCAGGAAGTGCGCAGACTGGCAGGGCAGTGTGGCTGCCTGCTCTGCACACTTTAGGGATCTGGGGGACCATCCAGGGGCTCAGGGTGCACGCATTAGCCTGGGATGTGGCATGCATGGGCCAAGTGTAGTTTTGTGGCCTAGCAGGAGTCTGGCTGGGTTTAAGGACCCAAGGAGTTCACAGTCCTGCAGTGTTTTGCTGGGACTCAGCAGGGGTCCACCTCTGGGTGTGTATTTCTAGGCCCATCCCCTGATCTATTGTCCCTCCCCTTTTTACTTTGGGAGCAGCCCATTACTTGGTGAGTTTGGGGCCTGATGGGAATGCCTTTGAGGAGAGCAGGCCATTGCTGGGGGTGGCAGACATTTGGGGTGCCTAGCCATTTGGGAATACCAAAGTAAATGAATGCACCCCTATTTGGTTATTTTGCAGTTAAGCCCTCTTATTCTCATTTATAATTATTGTTTTATGCTTGTGGCCTCAGTGATGAATGAAGGCCAGGCCAAAGAGAGGGGTCACAGCTTTTGTGGGATATAACAGGGGACTCATGGTTGTGTCGGATGGCACAGCACCTATTACTTCATTTGAATGGACTCTCTTTCTTTATCTCCTCTTGCTTCTCAATTCATTAGTTTGAAGCAGATTACCAAAAGTATAGCAGCTGGACCACATTTGGAAAGCTGCAAAATGTCTTCAGACAGTGCTGGCTCTTTGGCTTGGAGTCGGAGATGAGCATCGCATCCCTGGAGTTGGATTCAACTGGCTTTTGAGCAAGGGAAATACTTACCTTTACTTAGAATCAGTCACAAGCACATAAATGGTCAGCCATTTTGGATCTGCCCGGTGGCCATTTTGTGTTCTGGGTAAGGTTGGCCATTTTGTGCCTGGTTCCCTCTAGGCTGAGTCGGTGTGAGCTTGCTCACAGTTTTTTGGGCCTCTGGCTCACACGTTTTGTCTGGGCTCAGGAGGGTTGACTCCAGAGCAAACTAATTTATGCACAGCCAAATTGGTTACTCATACCTTTGGTGCCAGCAGCGCAAAGGATAAATTTTTGCTCACTGGACTTCACAGCTTGGTGGGAACATTGTTTATGTCTCCTCTCCAGTGGGGAAAACTCTTCTTCCCCTTAGGTGGCTGTTTGGGTGGGTGCCTGGTTGTTGCTGAATAAAAGGTTTCCTTACCAGTTGGTGTGGGTGTACCATGGCTCCAGTGATGGGATTGGGCCATTACGAGGGTATGCACCCAACCCCCTAGCCATTACCTTATGGCCTGTCCCTGCATTGCATTTTATGGACTGGGAGGATGATAAGGTTCAGCAGGTGATCTTGATGATAAGGACCTCAGCAGGTGAGGGGCAGGCGACTGGGGTATCCCTCCTCTTGTGATGCCCATGGGAAGGGCACCAGGCCCATGGACCTCACACCACAGCCAATAAGCATTTAAGATAGGGATCTTAACCCATTTGTCTCTTGTTGAAAGGCGTACATCCACACCAATGGCAAGTAAGGACGGTGTACCAACGGCCCAGTCCTGGGTTCATTTTCTGTATACAGGGCCCCAGAGCTGCACGGACCAACTGATGCCCCCATTGGCCCTTCTTCAGGGGCAGGGCAGACTGCTACAGGCTGCAAGCAAGGACAGGTCTCTGTGGATCCAGACCCTTGCACAACCTCTGCCTTGATGGCATCAGTTCAGCAGCAGGTCTGATGCCCCAGCTGGCCCTCTGCGGCAGCAGGTCTTTCTTTGCTTCAGGGACTGTAGGAAAGGTGCTGCGGCAAAGAAGTTACGCTTGGGAGCACTCAGGCTTTTCAGCATTAGCCAGGGTTGCGACTTACCCTGGTCCCTGCCATGAGGGCCTGGCCACAGCTGACAATGCAGAGAGGTAAAAAGCCAGGTCAGCTTCTGACCATCCACAAGCAGTGACTTTCACTGGGAGGCTAGGAGAGCCATATTTTGCTAGTCAGCATCTCTCATGCAACCCCCCCTTCTCTGATCAGTCTGTAGGGGCTGGAGATGGACAGGTCTCTGCCTTTGCCAGGAGTCTTCTGTTGCCCAGGTGGCTAGACTTTGGTCTTGCGGGTTCACGGGTAGTGGTCATGGCATTCTGTCATGAATGGGATATGTTGTATGTTTTTATCCCAAGTTCCTTTACACCTTGGAGCTCATGAAGCACCTCTTGGTGATCCCATACTTTGCAACTATCTGTTCATTTAAGGTCTCTGCATTTCTCTCACCTGGGCCGGACCCATCATGGTAAACATTGCTGTTGAATGGTAGGCCATTCCGGTTCATCCTGCCTCCATTAAGGAAAGGATTTTTCCCATCTACTTGACCTTATGTAAACGTCAGAGTGCCCTATGATTCTGCACTGGGAGTCCATTAATCCTTTGGGAAATGAACGACCACACTGTATCATATTTCGGGATACATTTTGAGATAAATTTACCCAATCTCATGCAGGCCCAGTGTGACATTAGGTGGTCATGCGCAAAGCACACACCCCAAGTACATCTTAGATCCTTTGTGGTTTGCTGGTCAGTCCACTCATTTCCTCTCATTTTAATTTGGATTACTTCTTCCTTCAGGACAGGTGTAGTGTTACTCTGTCATTCCCAACTCCGCCTATTTGTCTGCAACTCCCTCCTATAGCTTATTGTACCCTTGCAGCCTATGGTCTGCCAGTAAATTTCCTGATTGTTGTGAGTTAAGTAATCCTGATTTCTGTTCAGTTTAGACCAGTTATTGCCTCAAGGTGGGGACTAAAAGAAATAGCTCCATAAAAAGCTGATAGTAGATCCACGCTTTGTCCCAGCCCCTTACTAGCTCAGCCTTTGTGCTAATTCCCCAATTGATGCAAAGGGAATATATTTATTTAAACAAGTTGTCCTGGGGTAACAGATTTGGTGGACTAAAATGCAGGCGGTTATCCCGTATTTCTGGAACTGTGTGTCAACACGCATGACCCAGATTTATTGGCATAGACGAAGGTCCCTGACAGACTCCCGCTATGGGCAGAGAGATGTTGTGTGCTTGGAAACTTCTATTGGTGGGGATATGCTGTCTCTCATCTCTACATCTCCCCAATTTTCCTGAGGGTTTGCATAGTTCTTTGCTGGCAGGACACTGCCTCCATAAAGGTCCGGAGTAGAGCGGGCTATGGGAGGGAACTTCTGTGGGTGGCCAATACTCCCAGCGAATGGACAGCAGGATGGGTAGTCAGTCTCAACCCTAAAAGGTGACCAGCAGGAAGTGTAGTCAGTCCCAACTGCTGAAAGAGTGGAACAGATGGTGAGAGGGGTATTCAGTCCCACCACTGATTGGAGGTAGAACAGTAGGGCAGGTGTCCAGTCCCTACCACTGCTACCAGAAAAAATTGGTGGGTGGGTTGGCCAGCCGTCCCGCTGCCAAAGTTGTGTAAAATAGGGGGCAAGGTAACCAGTCCCTATCACTGCTAAGTTGTGGAGGAGGTAGATTTCAGCAAGGTACAATGACACATGTGACAAGTGGTGAATGGAGATGATTTACACATAGAGATAAATAGAACTCTTCTGTGCATGATGACAAATGGTCATATCCTCTGAAATGATTCCTATAGGAATAACATGACACAGAATCCCACTGAGTACAGAAAACAAGAGCATCCCACATACAGAGGACACTGTTGCAACTCTGAATGCACAGACTTTTCATATGTAGAAAATGTACAACTGAAGCAGACTATAAGCCCACCATCTCAGCACTCTATAGATATCCTCTCCTGTACTGAGATGCAGGTAATTATTCCACAGCTTCTGCACTGGGAATTACAGCATTTTTTCTCTCTGTTCTGATGGAGTTATCACTTATCAGGTATCCTTAGAAGCAAAGTAAAACTATTCAGTTCCCAAACAGAGCAATTCATATTGTGAAGTAATTGCAGATTAACATGTTCTAGGAATGCATGCACAAAATTTCTTGGTTGACAGAAGTAAAGATTTCATATTTGCAACCATACTTGGTGCAATCCACAAAGCAGCAAAAAATCTGAACATGGATGAGCCCAATGAATGCAGATTAAAAGTGTAAACTGATTCCCAGATTTGATCTGGGAGATCAAGCATGCAGTGAACCATTGCACATAGGATTTTTGATCACTGAGACATTGATGCCACTGTGATGCCACTCTCTCTCACTCCCCCTTGTGTATAGACCCAGGCATCATCTGAACCAGCAATTACAGTGACGTAATTTGGAAGTCAATGTCCTGAATTTTACTGGTTTCTAGTTTCTGAATGACGGATTTATTCAGACAAACACAAAACGTGTTGTATCATGCAGAATTTTTCTGCAATTAACCATGGTGTTCACTTGCATATCTACTTTTACAAATAAATGCCTTGAATATCACTTTTGTTCAACAAAATGGAAATATCCACCCAAAATAATAGGTAACATTTTACAAAGTAGTCTTAGGCACCCTTATATTTCACATATCTTCTGTAACTACTCTTTGGAAAACTCGATTATGTACTTCAACCAAATTTTCCTTCCATTTCTTCACAGTGAAACATCAGAATAAGGTTACAGCCAGTATATTACAGATACCTGTTTGATTCCATACTGAATATAAATACCACTCAGTTCTGAGGGACTGTGCTTTGCTGAGCTGAATACCCCTCCAGAGAAAGTTGTTATTCCTTATCCAATTTATCGTTTAATCTAACCAATTTACTACAGGTTTATGTTGCTTCTGCCTCATGCTTTCAGCATCTTAAACACCACTAACTGGCCTGTGATACCCACTTTGAAGCTATTCATATAATTCCTTTCTTTAGTATTCATGATTTCTGTGCTTCTTCAAAATGGTTTTCCCTGTTTCTCTAAACTAAAAATATGTAAGGTCATTCATACCAGATTTTCAGTACACATTTCTGCCAGTAACAGGATTGTTACTGCCAATTAAATGATCGTCATTATATGATCTTCCAAAAAAATTAAACTATGTTAGCAGGATACACGGCACTTCAAAATAAAATGTACAAATCCAACCTGCAGGAAAAGACCGACCTTATATTAGGAAGGAACCTCAGAGGAAAAAAAAATCAACCAGTTCTTAGCTCAGTCAAAAATAATTCATCTTGAAATGTGTTCTACCAACAGACCACTCAGAGGGCACTTATTACAACCTGGCAGCAGTTCATCCAGAATTTAACCCACTTTTCTAGTCATGTGTTGCATTATGTATGACACTTTCCCATTATTGTAACTAGGTCTTGCTGAATTTAAATTGTGCATATACCATTTGATGTAAGCACATTCTAACATCCAATGTGACCAGGAGACAAGAAGTTGCCTTGAGTCCACTAATGACTCCATGATTTGGTAGACAAAATCTACTCACAATACAGGTAAGCCAAAGAGAGTAAGTTCTTGCAGGGGTGACTTAAGGTGTTATTCTAAACCCACCTTTGAACAGTTTAGGATAGTAACAAAACCCAATACCAACACAACTTCTAAATATACCAACATATCTGAATATAATCCAGTGCCAATCCATGCTGGTGCATCACTGGTCCTGAGCTAGTATATAACTGCAGCACTGCATAGAAATGGGTGATATCAGGAGATATTAGGAATTTAAAGGTCTATGTAGGTATCCTAAGCTTCTACTTCCTAAGTTTCTGGTACCTATTTGAAACTACATCAGCAATAATCCTAGTATAACGTGAAAACCCCCTATACAACACATGCAGAAGGAATATACAATTGCCCTTCCAGTTCCTCCTACCACATCTCTAAGCTTAGGAGCAGCTCAAGATGGTACTTAGGTATGAGCCCAGTCTCAGCCCACCTAAATAGTGTATAAACCCCAGAAAGAACTCATATAGCTCAGATGATAGGATGCATGACATAGGACTATATCTTTCTGGACTCATGTCACACACTTTGGTGATGGGAACTCCAGTGAATGGACATGCTGCCCACAAAAAGTTACTAAACTTCTTAGTCCATACCTCTGACTTGTATGTAAAAGGTCTGTTGACAGCAACTCACAACTACCTTGCCAAGGCGGCAAGCTGGTCCCATTCCCAGGGACACAAAGGTGTCCCCAGTGTGGCTGCTGCTTCTGCTGGGCACCTTCCAGCCATCCGTAGGTCAAAGAAGGAAAAGTTCTTATTTGGCAGCAGGCAATTTTTCATCCCCCCCCCCGATGCTTCTGAGAGGTTTCAGGAAGAGAAGGGAATGGGGAAACGGGCTCAAGGAAATGGAGGGGCACAGATTTTTTTTTTTCCCAAGTACCAAGTCAAGGGCTGTTCTTAGTTGTTAGGAGTGGTGAGTGGAGTCATGTTCTCATAAGGGGAAAGGTGTATAAAGGTGCTATTTTAGGCAATCCATCATTAATAGATGGTCCCATTGTCACTATAAAACCAATCCACTGAGTCTGCGGTCACACACACTAGATAATCCACTTTCAATCCACTTTCAGTGCACTTTCCAACTGGACTTTGCAAGTTCACACAGTAAACTTCCAGTTGGAAAGTGCACTGAAAGTGGATTGAAAGTGGATTACTTAGCATGTGTGACTGCAGCTTGAGATTACTTTTCTGAAAAGAAGCACTTGGAGTACCCTGGTTTCTGTGAAAGACAAAGTGTGCATAATGCAGTTTGGACCTTGTTAAACTGAAATTCCTAAGCAAAGCTACATTATTCTAAGTCCATTGGAATTAACATGTCAGAACGACGTAAGACTGCTTAGGAGGACTGCACTACTAATCACACTGAAAATGGCAGTAATAAATAAATTGAACAAGAGAAGGGTGCATCCCGTTACAAATGCCTCTGGATTCCTATATATTAATTGTTCATAAATCTTATGAACAGTTTCTTCCAAATGGGTTCTATCTAGGCAGCTTATTTCTTAACTTCAGCAGAAGTACTTCACAATTTTTCAGATCATTTTTAAAACTTTTGTTTGGACAGGAACATTGCTTGATTGACTAGAGGCATAATAGCATACTAGATCACAGAAATCACACAGTCAGAATAGAAAACAAGAATTATTCCTTGGGAGAAATGTGTACTTTTTCATAGTTTATGTTATACAATAAGACTGAAATCTGCATCCTGTTCTGTTTGTGTCTCAGTCTGTAGAGTCAAAAAGGGCAGTAAGAAACATTGTGGTACAGGAGACCTGAGCCGAACTTACCACTCCTGAGATTTGGAATACTGCATCACTCCTATGTTTGCACAAGGTCATTTCCCCCCTCATACTCAGGTTATAGATTATTATAATATCGGGCCGAGGACAGACTGGCAATTTGCCGCGGGATGGGACCCGGGCTGACAACGACTCAATATCGGATTAAATGGAATGTTCACACAGGCACATCTGCCTGGCGTCCCCCACCCGTAGCCTACCAGTGCTCTCGCGCTTCACTGCTGGATTAAAAAAACACCTGATAAAAGCCGACGCAAATCTTGAAAGCCTGCGTTTGTCGCGCGTTTCTCCGCTTCCGGGGAGTCTGAACGCGCAGCCGAAAAGCCGGGAGCAACCCGCATTGGGCATGAGGCAGCAGCGGTGTGATTGGCTGCGCTCCGCTCCACTGCCCAATGCGGTGCCGGCATTGCAGGGCAAAAAAAAAATCGCCAAAATGCGCTTATGCGCATGAGCGCATGAGCGCTCAAGCGCTCATGCGCACATACGCCCACAGCCGAAATAATGGGGAAACAGCGAATATAGCGCGCCTCTGGTGCGGCAGTCTGAACACTCCTGCATGCCTCCATCCCGTATCTTCCAGCAGAGGCCCCCGCTGTGTGGATGGGAAAACCCGGTATCGTTTACTCTGGGTTTTTTTGCCGCGACTCGATACCGGGGCAAATTGCCAGTCTGTCCTGGGCCTCTATATCTCTCCTTTCCCCCTTTTTTCCTGTATCCCTATTTTAATTTAAAATAACAACAATAATAAAAAGTTATTTTTAAAAAGGTATTTATCTTATTGCCTTTTTGATCTAATAACATCCCCTCTCCTGTGCTGGCAGAACAGCTCAGAAAATACTTTGTGCACTACAGAATTAATAACCTGATACTCAACAGAATCATTATGATTCAGAAATGTCCAGGGAACTGTATGAAAGGTTCTTCTGTTCTGTTCTGTCCTGAGAATTCCATGGATTGATGGGAAATGAAATCCATATTGTTGGATCATGGACAATGCTTTCTAGTCTGTAGTTGTAAGCATATTTACTTGGCAGTAAGTACCACTGAAGTCCGTGGATTGCAAATCTCTCACTTAGATTCAGTATTGCTTTTCAAGGCTTTAGTTGTGGATTTATTTTCTTTTATAATTGAGCCATTAAAAGTTCATTTGTTTTCATAATTTAATGCTAGATATTACATAAAATCTTAAATACTCTGAACTCCTGCCATGTTTTAATGCTCATTAAGGCTCATGTTTGTACTCATGACCTACCAGATTCTTCCTGTCCTGCTTTTCTTTTTAGTTGGGGGCACTAGAAGATCCCCAAACTGTACTTTTTATAGTGCTCTGAGTTAAAGAACAATAAAGAAGGAATGCCCAGTGAGGACTAGATCTGACCATTTCTAATTTCAAAAATCCTGGTCTTCTGCAGGCAGGATCGAGTGTTGCCACATCAGCAGGTTTCCCACAGCATGATTTGTGCTATGTGCTGTGAGGTCATAAGAGGACAGCACAAGCATGGTAGCAAGGATGGAGGTTAGACCAGGTCCTCACTGGAGGGAGATTCGTGGTAGTAGCTGAGGCAGGGGGATGACTCTCAGCACCATTCAACTGCATGGCTTGTGAAAGACCAACTGCTCCCTTGCACATCAACCCTCACTCCAACAAGGACATGGGGTTTGAGACAGAGTCAAGACAAACAAAACACAATCATAATTTACATGCCAATTAGCCTAATATCTGCTCCAGATAAAATGGTGGAAAATAGACTAAGACTACCAATGAAGAATCAGAAAAGCACAAACAGAGCTGTTCTTTTGGAATTTGTTGAATGTATCAGCAAACATCTGCATGAGGGTGATACAGTAGACACTTCATACTTAACTTCCAGAAAAGTTTTGACAAAAGCCCTCAGCACAGCAAAGGTTCCTGAGTAGTCATGAATAAGAGAACATGTCCTCTTGTGGATTCCTAGCTTGCTAAAAAATCAAGCAGAGAATGGGGTTAATGAACAGTTCTTGTAGTGGATGGAAGTAAGCAATGATGTTCCATGGGGTTTGATAATGACCAGTGCTGTTCATAAGTGATCTGGATCCAGGAGTGAGCAGTAAAGTGACCATGTTTGCAGATCTCACAAACATAATCTAGATGATGATATTAAAGAAGATGCTGAAGGATCTCCCAAAAATATGTCAGCAACAACATGGAAAATCAATAGTATATATAAAGTGATATTAGGACAAAAAAAATGATTTTTTCAATAACAAAAAACCACCCTGATTGGCTCTGAACTACAGTGATTAGGGATGGGCATGAACTGGGAAAACACAGTTTGGTTCACGGCATGCCCAGTTTGTGAACCACAGGCCATCATGATTTTTTAAGAGCTAAATGAACTGATTCCATTCATGAGGTGCATGGTGGTAGAATGCCTCCCCTGGTGTGCTGGAGACACCAAACTAACAGAGGATCTCCAGCTGACTCTCCTCTATCTGGTCTCCTAGTTTGGTGAGGATTGGATATAAAGAGTCCAAGTTATCCCCCCACACACACCGAAGGTGACCTCAGGAAAGTACTTTCAGGGGAAATGGCAGAAATGACAGGAGCAGATTCAGGAGGTTCAAAAGCATGTAGAACAGAACCAATGAAAGCTAGAGGAATCAAACTCACAGGGAACCTCCCACTGATGCCCTCCAAATTATGTGCAGTTTGGACTTAGGGGGTTGAGTTATGCCCCCCACAGAAGATGATCACAAGAAATTGTCAGGCACAGGTTCAAAATATATAGAATGAAAGCTTCATGCACCTAATGCACAGAATACCTCACCCTGTCACTCACTCCTCTACAATCTCTCCAAACTGGGATTAGATTACATTTCTGGGGTCCCAGTTATGGACCTCCAAAAAGTCTCCCGAGTGTTCTACCTGGAAAAGACAGCTGCAGTTACAGAAGTCTATGGAATGACTCAGAAACAAGCCAGTGACACCAAACTCACAGGGAAACTTCACCTGGGCAGACCCCTTCCAGCCAGACACTGGAAGCAAGGCAAGCAACCCCCATATGCTTGCACCCCCCCACCTTGTCTCCAAAAAACAGAAAGGCAAACATCCTCCTGAGTTCCGACAAAGCTCCTTTCGTTAATCTGTTCCTGGGGTTCTCCACAGAGTCAAAAGGGTAGTTAGCAATGCCTAGAGACACCAGCAGTTGCTAACACTCTTTGGAGAGGAGGACTCTAACAGCAGTGATTCAGAGGGTGGGGCAGAAGCATCCCCCCTTCCACATCCCAACTCCTTGTTGCTTCTCCTGCTTCAAGTTACACCCCTATGTGGCCCAGCCCAGTGACAGAAAACAGTTGTGCCTCCCAAGTTCTCAAACCCTAGGGGCACAGTTGGGAAACATTTCCATATCCTCCCCAGTGACCCCTCTGTGGCAGAGAGCCAGGTGTGCCACACCCATATCCAGAGGGGCACAAACCCACTCCATTTGTCTTCCTCTGTCCTCCACAGGCACCTGCAAAGGTTGCACCCAACTGTCTTGCCGCTGGAGGAAAGAGTGGTGGTCAGTGGAAGGAAGAAGCTGAGGAAGAAGCTCAACAGGAAGAAGCTGAGGAGCAGGAAACCCCTCCAAGAAAGTCTCCCCATACTCAGGCTGCTGTGGGTAGGGAATCAAAGTGGGTCACCCTCCATGAGGTCAAAAGAGCTATGTGGAAAGCCCAGGAAGTAGTCACTCACTTTGAGTCAAACTGGTCATGACCGCTGGTGCCAACATGTTGGCAGAGGACAAGCATGTGCACCTCAAGGGTATCATCTGCCTAATGCACATGCTTCTGCTGGTGGTGATTGATGCTCTGGGGCTGAGAAGCAATGTCAAGGCCATCTGGAATGCTGCCCCCCCTTGAGATGAGGTCCTCACTCAAGACCTGCCAACACCTGTCTGCTGCCCAGCTGCTGCATGAGAGGTATGGGGAGGGGGATGAGGAACTCCACCTATGCCATGATTGCATGTTTGGTGGAGCAGAAGAGTGCACTCTGCAGCATGTCATCTCCTCCATGACAATCCTGCATGGGGTAGAGGAGCTCAGCATGACTGAGCTGACTCTCTCCACGACACTTTCAATGTGCTGTGCAACCATATGGACAAACTGGGACAAGTAATCCCCCCGGTTCAAGGGCTGGACTGGGTGCTGGCCTCCCCACTGCAGCTGTCTTTTTTCCCATGGGTCAGGACCTTTGCAGAGAGGTTGCAGGTGGGCATCACCACCAGGTAGCATCCTCTCTGCAGTAAAGAGGAGAACAAGCTGGCATGCATCTGTGACCCCTGGATAAAAAGTAGCATTGCTCTCCTGAATGCAGAGCTCTTACAGTGGAATTGTGAGCTCTACAAAGAAGTGTGGATGCTACAGTCCAACAGATGTGGCCAGAGAAAACAGCAGGTGGAAGAGGCTGGGGAGGAAGAAGAGGTGGAGCCACAGCCCCAGCACCTCTGCCTCAAAGAGCCTGACCAGGGAGAAGCCCCACTACTGGTTCTCAGTAGAGAACTGGGAGGTCAGCAGTGGTGGGGATGCCAGGCATGCAATGGCAGGGGATTCAGCAGAGGTGATGGTGAGGGAGTACCTCACCAAGTCCCCTGAGCCTGCCGATGCTAATTCCCTGGAGCACTCGTCAAGCAAGGCTGTCATCTGGCCCGGCCTCTTACATGGCCCTGAGCCCTGAGTCCATTTAACACCCAGAACCTAGCAGGGGAGAGGACTTCACAATTAGGATGATATAAAACATGGGTCCTCCCTCAGCCAAGGCCTCAAAGAGCCCAACCAGGGAGAAGCCCCACTACTGGCTGTCAGTAGTGAACTGGAAGGTCAGCAGCAGAAGAGATGCCAGGCACCAATCCTTTGGAGTGCTGGTTACATAAGGCCATCATATGACCCAATCTCTCTTGCATGGCCATGAGCCCTGAGTTAAGCCTCAGCAGAGGAGAGGAGTTCACAACCAGAAGGGCATAAAACATGGGTCTCTGCCAAGGCACTCTATGTAAGCACAGTTCAGTTCAATTTTATTGCATAAGGCCAATGGCCATTACAAGAGGTTAACGCTAAAAATTATTTACAATAAAATACAGTAGAGTGAGACTGATTTAAAATACTATAAAAATACATTTTAAAAGGAATGACTCCCATAAGCAACCGACCTATGCTGACACTAACTTGAACTGAATTTTCTTTACCACTAAGATGAAAAGGGCAACCCTATATGAGACCTCTGATTCCACATCTGCAAGTAAAAATGTTACTTGTTCCATCACAGTGCTAAGGCCTAAATTGGCCAAGATTGTACCTAAACATTTCTTTCTTGGAACTGAATAAAGTGGGCAGGCCAACAAATAATGACACAGATCTTCAAGATCTGGACCTCTGCATTGAGTACACTGACCTTCAAGCATGGCTGTTTGCATTATTTGGAAATGAATAGATGTGAAAGCTGAGTGTACTTTTTTAAAAAAGAGATCTTGTACAGACCAAGCTAGGCAGAAGATTTGGATGAGACATTCCTAGAACAGATTACAAAGTTCTCAAAGAGACGGGACATGGTGGTTATGGGAGATTTCAATTACCCAGATATTTGTTGGAAGTCCAATTCTGCTAAAAATGAAAGGTCCAATAAATTCCTGACTTGTCTTGCTGACAACTTCACTTTCCAGAAAGTGGAGAGTGAAACAAGGGGATCTGCTATCTTGGACTTGATTCTTACCAACAGGGAAGAACTGGTTGATGAGGTGAAAGTAGTGGGCATGCTGGGTAGTAGTGACCGTATAATATTGGAATTTACAGTCTTGGGGAAGGTAAAAGCTGTACGGAGGAGGAGGAGGAGGAGGAGATTGGATTTATACCCCACCCTTCACTGCCCAAAGGCATCTCAGAGCAGCTTACAAACTACTTTCCCTTCTCCTCCCCACAACAGACACCCTGTGAGGTAGGTGGGGCTGAGAGAACCTCTGACAGAAACTGTTCTTGAGAGAACAGCTGTGCCAGAGCTTGTGACTGACCCAAGGTGCAAGTGGAGGAGTGGGGAATCGAACCCGGTTCTCCCAGATAAGAGTCCATGCACTTAACCACTACACCAAACTGGTAGTGAGATAGATAGGTTAGACTTCAGGAAAGAAAATTTTAACAAACTTAAAGTTATGCTGGGTAGAATCTCATGGTCAGAAATACTTAGGAGAAGGGAGTTTAAGGCTTTGCAGTAAGGGTGACTCAGTTGGGGGCCTCTTTGGGGTGGGGGAGTATATGACAGGCCTTAAGGCTTTGCAGCAAAATCCTGAAGGAACAATCACAAACATTTCCTATGAGAAGGAAAAATGGGAAGAGCCTAAAGAAGCCAAGGTGGCTCCATAAACAGCTCTCTAAATTTGAGAAATAAAAAAGACATTTAGGAAATGGAAGGAGGGCCTTACAACGAAGGATGAATATAAACAAATAACCAGTGCTTGTAGAGAGAGAGTTAGGAAAGCTAAAGCTCAGTATGAACTTAGGCTAGTGAGAGATGCTAAAAACAAAAAAAAGGGTTCTTTTCTTATGTTCAAAGTAATAAAAAGAGCAAGGACATGGTAGGCCCATTGTGGGGACAGGAAAGTGAAATTGTAACAGATGATGAAGAGAGGGCAGAAAGGCTCAATTCCTATTTTTCCTCAGTCTTCACTTGCAAGGGAAAGACAAGTGCCTGCCCATGGAGTGGATGCTGGCATTTGCCTGTCCCCCCCTTCTTCTTGGATGAAGCATGAGGGGGGTGAACCAATCATGGCTCAGTGTGGGAGCACTGGCCAATCAAGGGTGAATTCACTAAACAGATCAGGTGGCAGCTGCCCTCCAAGGGCAGATCTGCTCACCACAAGCTCCTCATCTATCCACCCTCTTTTTGGACCATGTGGGTCTAGCTGGTCGCCATTTTGGGGGGCGAGCAGGAATTTTTTGGACCTCACTCAGATTGGCCAAGAGGGGGCCTTTTTTTGCCTGCTTCACATGGTCGGAGGGGGTGTGGTTTAAGTAGGCCTGATAAAACTGGTTAGGTCCTAACTGGGAAAGCAGGAAAAGCATGGGTTGAGGGGATGTGGAATTGGCAAGCACCCTGAGATATCAATGATGGGGGGGTCCTCATACTGGGTCCCTATGGGCTTTGCAGTTAGGGTGACTCAGTTGGGGGCCTCTTTGGGGTGGGGGAGTATATGACAGGCCTTAAGGCTTTGCAGCAGTGGGCTGGAATGTCATCTCCCTCCATGCATTGGCATGTGGGCTGTGAAGAGTAAGGTCCGGAGGGATCCCAGACCTAGCTCTGAGCTGGGGTGGGTTTGCCCTGTTAGGAGGCTTGTGTTGCAAGCCCAAGGCAACCTGTGCTTTAATGTATTGGTGTAGATCAGTTTATATACAAATAAAATTCCCAGTTTAATCCATAACTTGTGTTATGCTTCATTCAAGGAGTGAGTAGGCAGTGGTGTTCAGCATAGCAAAAACAGAATACATGATGTGTTGCAGCCTTGGATTGGCATAGTGGTAGTACATAAACACCTAGTTTCTTTAAATGAAACTAAGTCCTTGAGGCAAGATGAACTGCATCCAAGGGTATTAAAAGAATCCTTGTAATTTCTGAGCTTCTGCCCATTATTTTTGAGAATTCTTGGAGAACAGGTGAGGTGCCAGAAGATTGGAGGCAAGAAGATGTTGTCTCCAACTTCAAAAAGGGGAAAAGGAGGATCCAGGTAACTACCGACCTGTCAGCTTGATGTTTGTACCTGGGAAATTTTAGAACAAATCATCAAACAGACAGTACTTGAACATTAGAAAAGATGGCTGTGATTACTAAGAGCCAGCACAGGTTTCTCAAGAACAAGATATGTCAGACTAACCTTATCTCTTTTTTGGAGAAAGTTACTACCTTGCTGGATGAGGGGAATGCTGTAGACATAGATTATCTTGATTTCAGTAAGGCTTTTGATAAGGTTCCACATAATATTCTTGTTGGCAAATTGGTAAAATGTGGTTTGGATCCTATGACTGTTAGATGGATCTGTAACTGGTTGACAGATCGTACCTATAGAGTGTTTGTTAATGTTTTCTCATCCTCATGGAGAGTGACAAATGGAGTGCCTCAAGGATCTGTCCTGGGACCTGTTTTGTTCAACATTTTTATAAATGATTTGGATGAAGGAATAGAGGGAATGCTGATTAAATTTCCAGATGATACTAAATTGGGAGGGGTACCAAATTTGGTAGAAGACAGGGTCAGAATACAGGATGATCATGGCAGGCTGGAAAACTGGGCTAAAACAAATAAAATGAATTTCAGAGGGGATAAATGTAAAGTTCTGCATTTAGGTAGGAAAAATCAAATGCATAATTATAAGTGTGGGGGGGAGACTTGTCCTGGCAGTAGCATGTGTGAAAAGGATCTAGAGGTCTTAGATGACCATATACTGAACATGAGTCAGTAGTGTGATGCAGTTGTGTTCCAGAGGAGTGTAATGAAGATGGTGAGGGGTCCGGAGACCAAGTCCTATGAAGAAAGGTTGAAGGAGCTGGATATGTTTAGCCTGGAGAGGAGACGACTGAGACGTCATATGATAACTATCTTCAGCTACTTGAAGGGCTGTCATATAGAGCATGGTATGGAGTTGTTTTCTGTTGCACCAGAAGGTTGGACCAGAACCAATGGGTTGAAATTAAATCAGAAGAGTTTTTGGCTAAACATTAGGAAGAACTTCCTGAAAGTTGGAGCGGTTCCTCAGTGGAACAGGCTTCCTCAGGAGGTGGTGCGTTATCCTTCTTAGGAGGTAATCTGACAGAAATGCTGATCATGAGAGGGAGGGCAGGCAAGATTGCATCAATGCTTAGTTCTTGTGGCCCTTTCTTACATATCCAGAGAAATGCTGATTGCCACTTTGGGGTCAGGAAACAATTTTTCTCCAGACCAGTTTGGAAAGAGATCCTGGAGGTTTTTTGTCATTTTCTGGGTGTAGAACTGTGGTCACTGGGGATGTGGGGGAAGGTATTTGTGAGTTTTCTGCTTTGTTCAGGGGGTTGGACTAGATGGTCCTGGAGGTCCCTTCTGACTCTATGATTCTATATTGTGCCCTGAAATGATCTAGTTTAATAAATTTATACCAAGGTTATATTCCTGATATAACTTGCTTGTCTAAAGCAGCATTGTGTAAGTATATCCGAACCCTACTATTACAATCAGCCTGAGAAGCTCCTCGAGCAACAGCTGGCAGATTATATATTTGGAGGATTTTCTGATAATTGGATTGCCATTTTGGATCTTTTATGCTAATGGAAAAACAGATGTTTGAGAGATGACCTTCTGGAGCTCTCTTCAATTTATACCAGTAATTAAATAAGGCTTTATGTACACATGACCATAGAGAAAGGAGGCCCAGTTTGGCTCTTAGCAAAGCAGCTGGAGTGTTAGGAGATAGTACTAAAATCCTTTTGAGGAAAGAATTTTGGATTATCTCCAGATTTGCAATTAAGGCATCATTCTGTCCCCGCACCACAAAGGAGCTGGGCACTTACCTTACTCTAGAAGAGCTTTAAAGCTGGGTCTATTTGAAAGCCCCCTTTGGAATGGTAAAATTTAAGGATTTCCCCCATTGACTGGAGGGCTGTTGATTTTACAATTTCTAGATGTGCCTTCCAAGACAGTATATCACTAAAGGTGATACCCAGATATTTAAAGGTTTGACATTGCTCAGCTGGGGACCCATGTATTGGCCAGTGGGAGATACACCACCGTTGTCCAAAAACCATCACCTTGGTCTTTGAGTAATTTATTTTTAGAAGCTCTTCTTCACAAAAGCCACTAAGCCTGGACAATAATCTTCTTAAACCAATGCAGGTTACTGACAACAGAAAGACTGGGATCTTCCATGAGCCAAGGTGAAGAGGTTGCA
This sequence comes from Gekko gecko, assembly GCA_029375565.1. Lineage (NCBI taxonomy): Eukaryota > Metazoa > Chordata > Lepidosauria > Squamata > Gekkonidae > Gekko > Gekko gecko. The sequence continues at coordinate 145,849,546 of JAPDNY010000003.1, read as the reverse complement.
AAGGAGGGGGCAAGAACACAACCCTTTTTCACACCTCTGAGTACTGAAATGCTGTCTGTCAGGGAACCTGAGGTGGTTACTCTAATTTTGGATGATATATTACTATGGAGTTCCCTTACTAGATGAAAAAGATGCTTGTCAATGTTAGTAGTTGTCAGTTTAGACCAGAGCCTATCTCTATTGATTGAGTCAAAAGCAGCCACAAGATCAACAAAGGCTGTGTATAGGTGTTTAGTGGGACCTGTTACACAATCCGTGGATAAATGGTGCAATGTCAGACAATGATCGACAGTCCTTTGGCCCTTTCTAAAACCAGCTTGTTCTGGGGAAATGAACTGATTGTTGGCTTCCCAGTCTTCCAGTTTTTCAGTCAAAATTTGCAGTAAAGTTTGGAAGCTATATCCAACAAGCTAATAGGATGATAGTTATGAGGATCCAATTTATTGCTCATTTTATGTATTGGTACTGCTATGCTTTGTTTCCAACCAGCAGGGAGGCTCCAAAAAAAGTTTATCTGAGTGAACAGCTTTGCCAGTACAGGGGCCCATCAATCAGGGAATATCTTTAAAAGCCCCAGAGGGATTCTATCATCTCCAGGAGCTTTTCTATATGAAAGACAGGAGGAAGAGGAGGAGGAGATTGGATTTATTCCTTGCCCTTCACTTGGAGTCTCAGAGTGGTTTACAATCTCCTTCCCTTCCTCTCCTCACAACAGACACCCTGTGAGGTAGGTGGGGTTGAGAGCACTCTGACTGAGAACTGCTTTTGAGAAAACAGCTCTAAGAGAACTGTTGCTTACCCAAGATCACCCAGCAGCTGCATGTGTGGGAAAGGGGGGAATCAAACCCAGATTAGAGTCTGTACTCCTAACCACTACACCAAACTGGCTTTTAACCTCAGATGCCATAACTGGGGGCCACTGAGGTACATCAAGAAAGCTGAACAAAGGAATTTGTTGATCAGTAGTATTAGTATCACTAAGTGTGAAAAGACCTGGCTGAAATGAAAGTACCAGTCTGTAGCACTAATCTGAGCATCTAGCAAGGGAGATATATTGCCTATACCTAGAGACATCAGGTTCTAAAACTTTGACTTGTTTTTTTTTCATGAACCCATTGAGATCTAGCAAAAGCAAACTTATTTTGTTTCAAAAACTCTTTATAAGCTGATCTCATGGACTGTAGCTGGTCAATGGGCAACACCCCCCCTTTGGTGGGGCACACCTGTCAAGAATATCTTGTCAGCCTATTCCTAAATTGTCTGTATTCCTGATCAAACCATCTCCTTGTGATAATAGCAGAAGGGGCTTGAGGCTTGCTCTGAACCAAGTGGGGTTTAAGAAGTTTCATTATATCTTCATAATGTTTAACAGAGTTGAAATCATTCATCATTATTTATTGCCACAAGGAGCAAAGACCTCCTCTCTCCAGGATCTTAAGGTGTAACTTCTGGGACTAGGTAATTGTCCTTTCTCCAAAGAGCACATCATCAATTGTATTTGTCAGATTATTAGAGAAAAAAATCCTGAAAAAATTAAGTTTAGACTAAGTGGGCTATGGTTACTCTCTGATCTACTTCTACTCTAAAGCAATTAGTGTGAAATAGAAGAGAAGATGAAACTAGAATATAGTCTATTGAGCTGGCACACTGGGAGGATCATCATCATCATAGGGGACTGGAATGCTAAAGTAGGAAATCAAAAGGTAACCGGAATAACAGACAAGTTTGGCCTTGGAGAACAAAATGAAGCAGGGCAAAGGCTAACAGAGTTTTGTCAAGAGAACACGCTGGTCATAGCGAACACCCTTTTCCAACAACCTAAGAGGCGTCTCTACACATGGACATCACCAGATGGGCAACACCGAAATCAGATTGATTATATAATTTTCAGTCAAAGATGGAGAAGCTCTATCCAGTCAGTAAAAACAAGACGTTGAGCTGACTGTGGCTCAGATCATGAGCTACTCATTGCAAAATTCAGACTTAAATTGAAGAAAGTTGGGAAAAACACAAGGCCATTCAGATTTGACCTAGATCGCATCCCCAATGAATATACAGTAGAGGTGAAGAATAGGTTTAAGGGACTAGATTTGATAGACAGAGTGCCTGAAGAACTACGGACAGAGGTCCGTGACATTGTAAAGGAGGCAGCAATCACCGCCATCCCAAAGAAAAAGAAATGCAAAAAAGCAAAGTGGCTGTCTGATGAGGCTTTACACATAGCAGAGGAAAGAAGGAAAGCTAAAGGCAACGGTGAAAAGGAAAGATTTGCCCAACTGAATGCAGATTTCCAGAGAACAGCAAGGAGAGATAAGGAGGCTTTCCTGAATGAACAATGCAAAGTAATAGAGGAAAACAATAGATTGGGAAGGACTAGAGATCTCTTCAAGAAAATTGGAGAAATCAAGGGAATGTTCCATGCAAAGCTGGCCATGATAAAGGACAAAAACGGTAGGGACCTAACAGAAGCAGAAGAGATTAGGAAAAGATGGCAAGAATACACAGAAGAACTATACAAGAAGGACCTCGATGTCCTTGACAACCACGATGGTATAATCACTGACCTCGAGCCAGACATCCTGGAAAGCGAAGTTAAATAGGCCTTAGAAAACATTACTAACAACAAAGCTAGTGGAGGTGATGGTATCCCAGCTGAGTTATTCAAAGTCTTAAAAGAAGATGCTGTTAAAGTGCTGCACTCAATTTGCCAACAAATTTGGAAAACACAACAGTGGCCACAGGATTGGAAAAGGTCAGTGTACATTCCAATCCCAAAGAAGGGCAATGTCAAGGAGTGTTCAAACTATCGCACAATTGCACTCATTTCACACGCTAGCAAGACCATGCTCAAAATCCTACAAGCTAGGCTCCAACAGTACGTGGATAGAGAACTGCCAGAAGTACAAGCTGGGTTTCGAAGAGGTAGAGGAACTAGAGATCAAATTGCCAACATTCGCTGGATTATGGAGAAAGCAAGAGAGTACCAGAAAAACATCTACTTCTGCTTCATTGACTATGCTAAAGCCTTTGATTGTGTGGATCACAATAAATTATGGCAGGTTCTTAAAGAGATGGGAGTACTGGACCACCTCACATGTCTCCTGAGAAACCTGTATAAAGGTCAAGAAGCAACAGTTAGAACCGGATATGGAACAACTGATTGGTTTAGCATAGGGAAAGGAGTACGACAAGGATGTATATTGTCACCTTGCTTATTTAACTTATATGCAGAGTACATCATGCAAAATGCTGGCCTGGATGAATCACAAGCCAGAGTTAAGATTGCTGGGGAAAAGATCAATAACCTCAGATATGCTGACGACACCACTCTGATGGCAGAAAGTGAAGAGGACCTAAAGGGTGTTGTTTAATATTCACACTGGATAAATAACTTTAGAGTTTAAAAACTTTTTCCTCTGAAATATCTAAAATGAGGATACTGAGCATTCAAAGGTTAACAAAAACCTGCTAGGGCCAGAAGTGCTGTAAAGAGGTTCAATTTCTTTTAAGTCAGGTATTTTATACTTGGGTCCCAACAATAGCCTCACATACTTCCTTGCCCTAATTTTAGAGAACTACATTGTGGTAGGTCCAAAAGATGGATAAATACACAAACAGACTTAATGGGGCTAGAGAATGAGCTGTTGGGGGCTACCCCTGGAGTTAAGTTAACATGATTTTTGAACATCCCTTGGGGTACCTTGGTACATTTGATATTGAGGTCAAATAAATCCTGAGCAGAAGGGCTTGGAACAAGGCTTGATGTCCTTAAGGTTGAAATAAGACTATCTAATTTTGACAGCACTAAATTTAGCTGTTCAAAGATATTCCCCATTGTTCTAGAGCACAAGAGGACAATTTCTGCCACCTTCTCTGTTTCATAACTGGCCTTCTCTGCATCAGGTTTGTCTAAATGAACAGGACTTCTGCAGAGATCTATGTGATCAGCAGCTGCAGACTTATTGGAGAGGGCATTTGCAGAATGATTGAAAACAAAATTAAAGAACCATCCAACTGAGGGTCTTAAGTTCCCAAGTGTTTACAGGAACAACAACAACAAAATAATTAATTTTATGCTGCTTAGAGAGTGGGGGAGATAATGAATCCATTGACCCACATAGGCACTTCTGGGCCACTGAGGTCCCCATAACTTCTACCCCACAAAACTATATAGGATATTATAGGTGTAATTAATAGAAGCTAAGAATCCCTCAAGAGCCCCTTAATTAAAGAAATACACACACACACACACATTTGAACAAGTTAAGAAAACACAATAAATAAAAACACATAGATAACCATCTCTTGCAAATTTCCCAGGGCTTTTCTAATTTGTCCAATTTAGCCCAGGCTCATACTGTTGATGTAAATCCATCTAATGTTCTAGATCCTTGCAGGACAACATCAGTTAGTTCCTTGTTTTTCCTGTATCTTGCTGGCTAGGCTGCATTAATACTATCAGACATGTTGTTATATATATTTATATAAATATAAAAAACTAGGAGCGGCTGGTCAATGAGATTGCATGGTTATGTGGGCTCTTCTTAAACGTGAATAGGCTTCTAAAGGCTTCCAAAGCTCTCTGATGGGTTGGGATCTATGCTCTTGAGTTCAGACACAGCCCACAAATTCTACTACCCCGATGTCAGACAACTTGACAAACCCTTAAAAGGGCAGGACTTTTGAGAGAGTGCAGAGAGAAACATAAAAACAAAATAAGCCAAAGAAACTCACAGATACATGCTGATCAATTAATGGTATACAATCTACTCTCCCAGCATTCTTGGCAGCTTAACAACAGATTCCTGCATTCAACAGTCCTGAGTTCAGCAGGCTTGGCAGCCAAACAGCAGATTCTTGGCTTACCAGCCACAAAAAGTGGTTGTGAAGAAAAAGGAGAGCAGCTTCAGCTTCACAGGTGAGTTCAGGCGAGGGTCATCCTCTTCCTTCCTTCCTCCTTTCTTCCTTCCTCCTCCCTCCCTCCTCCCTCCCTCCTCCCTCCCTCCCTCCCTCCCTCCCTCCCTCCCTCCCTTTCTTTCTTTCTTTCTTTCTTTCTTTCTTTCTTTCTTTCTTTCTTTCTTTCTTTCTTTCTTTCTTTCTTTCTTTCTTTCTTTCTTTCTTTCTCTCTCTCTCTCTCTCTCTCTCTCTCTCTCTCTCTCTCTCTCTCTCTCTCTCTCTCTCTCTCTCTCTCTCTCTCTCTCTCTCTTTCTTCATCTTGTCATCTTTCTAGCCATGTTGCCTAAATAATCCAGAATCTTATATTTTAAATGCATTCTAGTGTCATGGTTAGAGGCAATTAAAAGTGAATTGTTTTCAAAACACAGTAGCTTACAGTAAGCTCAGTTCTCTTAACTGTGTTTAAAACTTCTCCTCATTACTGTTGGAAAGCTTGCAAATTGGCAAAACAATGTTTGTAAAATGAAGAAATTGAAAAGCCCGACAATGAGCATCAGAGCCCTGAGTCCACCTAACACCCAAAGGCCATCAAGGGAGAGGAGTTCACAATCAGAAGGGTATAAAATGTGGATTCTCAGCCAAGGCACCCAGAAGCTAGGCCCCAGTGCTCAGCATAAGCAGAGAGACAGGGTGGCTCAGAGTCCTGAATCTACCTAACACCCAAATCCCCCAGCAGGGGAGAGGACTTCACAATCAAAATGTGGATCCTCAGCCGAGAAACCAGTAGCTAAGCCCCTCTGCTCAGTGTGAGCAGAGAGAAGAGGCAGCTCAAAACCCTGAGCCCAGTAATACCCAAACCCCAGCAGGGGAGAGGAATTCACAATCCAGAAGGAATAAATGAATGTGCTCTGCTACTCTGCTTTTAACAAGCATGGCCGGCTCGTCCACTAGAGCGTGCTGGCTGCAGGGGCGCCAAAGTACACCCACCCTCACATGAAAAGCCACCCACCGCCGCCGCTGCTGCTGCCTGTGAAGAGCGCCCCAGCGGGGCACAGGAGGTGGCAGTGGAGCTTGCCCGCCCTCCCCCTCCCCCCTCGGGGAGGAGGCGGGGCAGTGGCGCCGCTGCCTGTGAAGAGCGCCCCAGTGGGGGCGGCAGCAAGGAGGCCACGGTCGAGCAGGCAAGCAGCGTCCAGAAACCAGGTGACCTTTGCACCAGAGGAACAGTGTGGAAACTCTGCTGCAAACCACCCCACCCGGCACTGACTGTACAAACTGCTCTCCAGTGCCTCGGAGGCGGCGGGAGGGAGGTGGCCTCCCTTTGTGGGCCAGAGGTACCCGGGGGAGCCAGCTGGGGAGAGGCTTGGGGGGGTCTGCGTATTCCCACACACAAAGACCAGGCAAAGGGGCGCGGGACCCGGGTCTGGGGAGAGAAACCACGATGACCCTTGGAGGATTGTTCCCCCCACACACGGGAGGAGTGACAGGAGAGGGGTCTGAGCCCGCCAGGGGGTGGGGGGTAGCGAAGAAACCGGACTGGCCTGGCGCCTCCCCCAGGCTCCTTCGTGGGGGCGGGCAGCTGGACTTCCTTGTCTCCAGGCCCTGCCTGGAGGTTGGCAACCCTGTAATTAGTGTGCGCCGGGGGGGCGCCAGCAGGTAGCCCTGCCTAGGGCGCAAAAACCCCTAGGGCCAGCCCTGTTAACAAGGTCCCTCCCTTTCTGTTTAACTGCCCACAGCCCACAGTGGAGAGGGTGTGGAGTTGAGTTGATATATAGCTTTCTTAACCCATAAAGCAGAATGGAAACTCTGTTTTTGGCAGCCAGTAGTGCCTGTTAATCTTTGGAGAGCCAGGATTGGTGTTTCCAAGGCTGGATAATTTCACCCTTTGTTGTGTTGGAGTTTTGTAAACAGTTTAGCTGAGTGGAGACTGTCTGGAAATATATCCATTCAAAACCACAACAAACCACCAACAGCACCAAAGTTTGTAGAATGTTTGTGCCAGTCATCCTTCCACAAACATTTCTTTGTGAAACACGGACTGGCCAAAATTTGTGATGAACTTTACTTCATGAGCTGGTTCGTGCCCATCCCTAACAGTGATTCACCAGGAGACGTTTTGGGATTGTCACAGGGTGTTATATAATTCCTATTGTGCATGTTGTTTCGTGTATTTTTATTACATAGCTTGTGTATATTGTTAACATTCGTCTCTAAGTAGAGGTTAGTAACAGCTATTTGACCTTTTGAACTGTAAATGGAATCCTGTTTATCCAAAGTAGTAAATTGTCCTGAAACACTAACAAAGGTAAACATATTTATCTAAGCCATTTTCAGGGGAACACAGATGTTTGTGATAATGTAAAGGTGTCTCATGCCTGTTGTGAATGCACAAGGCTTGAAATATACTTCTCAGGTCTGGAGGATATAAGTCTGGTTTTTGAGTGAAACACCTCTCTTTTTTTTCCTTTGAGAAATTATGATAAAAGCTTCCCCTCTGGGTATTTTATTTGGAGATCTGCTGAGATGCATTGAGTTGTTATTTATTTATGTAAAACATTTATTAGACACCTTTGTCCTTTGTAGAACTCAATGGGTCTTACACTATTAATAAAACATTATATAAACTCCAATTATGACTGCCAATAATAAAAGCTAAATCAGTCAAAATGCGGTCCTAAATAAAACTAATCTTCAACTGCCTCCTGAAGATTGACAATGAGGGCCCAGGCACATCTCCCTGATGAGTTTGTTTCATAATTGTGGGGCTACCATGGAAAATGCCCTCTCTTGTATACTCACCAAACAAGCATCTTTAATTGGTGGGACAGTCAGGGGGACATCTCAGAGAACTCAGAGTTTCTCTGGCAATGGAATTTCTTTGTGTGGATGTTAGGAAGTTTGTTAGAAAGAAGCCAGGGACTGGCAAGGAACTGGGGGGTCTCATTTTCTCCTCTGCTACTACTGTCCCTTCCCCCTCAGTCTACTCTATTTAGCAGGATGAAAACTTCTATCTCAGCCAATAATTATCATCTTAATTTTTAAAACAGCATTAATCCAAAAGGACAGAATGCCTAATCTGGCAAATCAGGGGCAAACCCATGATGGGAGTCAGATTATGCATGGCTTCAGGAATTATGATAGGAATCCATAGCTTTTCAGATAAAATACTGATTACTGATGGATTTTTAAAAAAAACACAAAAAAACACAGATTGGACCACTAAAATACTGGATGAAGCATCCCTAGAGAGCTTGGATTCTGTTTTCTTTTTGAGGAGTAGGGCTACATTTTTGGATTTAAGTTTATAACCCATGTAGTAACTTTTATTAGGATCAACCATTTGACACTTCAATATAGCCTTCTTGGCCTGGCTGAAGCCATTTCTTCTAAAGATTTTGTTTTTTGGGGGTGGAGATCATAAGGCCTACTGTGCTCAATAATGGTGATAATCAAGTACATAACAATTTACTATACTGGCAGTGCAATCCTAAACAGAGTTACTCTAGTCTAAGCCCATTAAAATCAGATGGCTTAGACTGGAGTAACTGTTTAGGATTGCACTTTTGATCTTTCAAATGTTTCCTCTTTCATGGGACATAGTCTGTCTGTGCTTAGTTGATAGGATGCTTCTCAGTTCAGCATATATGCCCTTTATAGATGCATTTCCTTACTTTAAAAAAAGAAATAAAACTGACTCAATTTCTTTAGCTAAGACCAAAAGAAGAAGAAGAAGCAGCACGATGAGTTGTGAAGACTTCTGGGAGTTTCACTTAGCATTAAAGATGAAGATGCAGCCTTTCAAATTCTAAGAGGATGTTTTAATTAATTCATGTTGTTTATAAAGTAAGTGTGCCAAACACACCTGACAGAGCCTCTCTCTGTGATGAAATCAATATTGTTCAGGAAGAAACTCCCTTTGTTTTCTTTTATTTAGGGAGTGAACCAGACCCTGAGGCAGGCAGGCAGGCAGACATACCTGCATTTCCAATTCACTGCTACAACCAAAGCTACTGACCCTTGAAAGTAAAAGACAAAAGGATATCAAGGTCTTGATGTTAATTACTGGAGCTGCAGAGCCGGGGGAAAATGTACCTAATAAAACTACATTTGTGGTTCTGTTTTCTAAAACAAACAAACAAACAAACAAACAAAAACAATAGAATCATCACAGAAGTGCAAAGTTTCAAACAGTTATATAATGGGCTGCCCTATCATTAGGATGTGGGGTTTTTTTTCTTCACACAACACACATTGGTCCTGTATTCATGAACTCATGACACTCTGATATTAGTTGGATTAATATATATATTGTTTTCCTACCCAGCTTTGTATCCCAGCGTTTGGGCACATAAAGCTTTTCTATTAATACATTATCAGAATCATTGCAAGGTATCTCCAGTATGGATGTGAACCTGAAAAGAGTTTCATATTTTTTAATTTGGATTTCAGGAATGGGTTCCGTAGCAGTATATCAGAGTATTCAGGTCCCCACATACCATTCCAGAATTCAGATTTTTGATGTGTGTGTGTTGGGGGGGGGGGTTCTGATTTTTTTCAGGCCCATTATTCCATAAAGCAGTGTGTGTGGGGGGCTCTTTTGCAAAACTGGCTGTTACACCAAATTACACCAAAATTATGGGAACCTAATCCAGTCTGATCACTAAATACATTCCCCACCAAAAAAGTTTCAAACAAATTAGATCAAGGGGTCTAATTCTATGGGCCCTGAACAAGGTTTCCCAGTGATGCTTCATTGTTTCCTATGTGGGGGGAATCCCATGCTTTCTCCAGGGTAAGAAGTCAATACCCAAACATACAAGAGCAACTACTTATTTATTTTATTTATTTATTTATTTATCATACTTATACCCGCCCTCCCCACAATGCAGGCTCAGGGCGGCTTCCAATTGACATAAAAATACAATGAATAACATAGTTAAAACCCAGTTAAACCCCCAATCTTCCAAATGTAAACAGAACCAACAAGACTAAGAGAACCAATGGCAAACCAAAGAATCCAAGCAGAACCAGAGGCCAATGTGGCAAGCCTAACACAACCGTCAAAGCAGAGAATCCAAGCCAAACCAACCTGACAAGCCAGAACACAAAGGAAATGACCCCAGTCAGGAAACACAATAATACAAACACACACGCTAGCATGACTTCCCCAAGGAAGGCATCAGAAAGTGAGAGGAAGGGAGTTGGGGAGGAAGGAAGTTGGGAGCACTTGAGTTCTTTTCTCTGCAGTCTTCAGCCTCTACCACCACTGTTTTCCAGAGGAGCCTCAGGAGCTCCAGCTTTCCTTCATCACTGGTGCTTCTATACCCTCCAACCTCTGTAATAAAGAAACACAGTACCAATACAACATGCATGAGCTTCATTTTAGGTGCTTCAGTGGGTTCTCCTTGTGTTAATTGAGATACTCATCTACTTTCCTAATGTCTCTTGTTCCACTGATATTTGTGGGGTGGTTTTTTTTTTTTACATTATGAGAGTGGCAAGAACAACATTTTTTTTGGCACTGTAGTTATTTTCTGCACAGAATGGTGCTATGAGGTAATATATCAATATCCCCTGATGTCACACAACAACTTGTGTGCATTTGATGGCTTTTTGAAAGTTTTTTTTTAAGAACACAATATGGAATGTGGATTTTATATGGTGCCAACCTAGACAACTTTCCTGCTTTTTCTTTCTCCTGCTTTTTCTTTCTTGAGAAGAGTGTTTTTCCCCTGACTCCCCAGTGTAGGCAGAATCACATGCTTACTTCACTTACTCTCAGACTTCAGGGTTGGGTAGCTAAAACAGCAAGTTGACCTTAAGTGAGAAATTGCTCAACCCTCCACATGAGTGGTGCAAGCTAACAGTATTAACAGTGGGGAGGGGGGGAGAGACACATGCAATTAGTTTGCATGCTCATTGGAAGGCATGAGCATCTCTTTGGAAAATGAACTGGCTGGTTTGCTTGTCAAGGCTGCCTTCATATGTGGGTCTGTGAGTCCAGGAGGTTTTCCTGCTCAACCAGATTCTCAAGTGTTACCCAGGTGGCTGAACAACTCCAAGCTTTCCTGGATGACACTTCCCTCCTCGATCCTTTCCAGTCTGGCTTCTAGCCTGGCCATGGGATGGAGATGGCTCTGGTCACCCTTATGAATGACCTCTGTAGACATCTGGATTGGGGCAGGTTGGCAATGCTGTTATTACTTGATTGGACAGCAGCATTTGACACAGTCAATTATGATCTATTGATCAACTGCCTTGCTGATGTAGGAGTTCAGGGGACTGCCTTGCAATGGTTTTCCTCCTTTCTCCATGGTTGGGGTCAGAGGGTGGTGCTAGGTAAGAGGACCTCCCTGCAATACCCACTGGAATATGGAATGCCCTAGGTGGCAATCCTCTCACCAATGCTATTTAACATCTATATGTGCCCCCTTGCCCAGTTAGTTCGGAGGTATGGGCTGGGTTGCCATCAATATGCAGATGACACCCAGCTCTGTTATTGGAAGGCCATCCATTCTCCACCCCCGATAACTTGGCTGAGGCTTTGGAGACTATGGCTGGATGGTTGCGGCAGAGTTTATTGAAGCTAAATCCATTGAAGATGGAGGTCCATGATAGAAGGGGCACCTTTGGTGTTGAGGCACAGATTTGGTGTTGAGGCACCTTTGGTGTTGAGGCACAGATATGCTCCCAGAGCCAAATAAGGAATACACAGTTGGAGTCCAGGGAGAGGATAGATATCTGTTTATTGCAATAATCAGGAAAATACAGGACTGGATACCTTGGCATCCAGTAACACCAAGATGTATTCTGCCCCAACCAGGAAGGGCAGTAGATCTTATACCCCAAATTACATTATGACAGTTTACACATAAAGAAATCCCTAATTGGTATCCAACAGGTATCATTATCAAAGCATCATTTAAGCTGGCAATTCTCTATTGGCATCTTCCTTCATTGATAATAAGTGTCAGCAGTTATGTCTACTTATCTGGTCCCAGAATGGTGGAGAGCATCAATGAACAAAGGGGCCTTCTTTTGGCATCTTTCCTGACTTATTTGCTTCAGCTTAAAAATGGGGAGTTCCCTGATAAGAGGCAAACAATTTAGCTCTTGGCAGACTTCCTGGTGCCAGATGCTCTTCTCTGTGAAGAAAGGTATTGTTTTGGGAACATTCAGAGTCTTTCCGTCTCATAACTTTGCTTTAGGATATCCTTCAGCTGGGAAGCTTATAATTTTAAAGTATACATTCCATTCTATTATTTTCTGACTCTTAAAAAGGACATTTAACCATTAAAAATAATACTCTAATTGATTCTATTGTAAGTCTCCTCTGGCTAGGCTAAATGCTAATAAGGCACAGTGACAGCTGGCATTCTACATGCCAAGAGAAATATCAGAAATCACATTCATAAATCACATTCACTGGTCCCTTGTCCTGCAGTGCCAGCCCAGGAGGTGAAAAGTCTGGGAGTGATACTGGATGCCACTCTCTCTCTCTGTGGAGGGACAGGTTACTGTAGCCACCCAATCTGCTTTTTTCCATCTTCAGTAGATTAGGTTGCTGAAACCCTATCTCTCCCCCCAAGACGTGGCTACAGTGACCCATGCGATGGTCAATTCCAGGCTTGACTACTGTAATTTGCTCTACACAGGCTTACCCTTGAAGCTCACCTGGAAATTACAGCCAGTGCAAAATGCATCTTTCAATGGCTGTGGGAAATATTAGTGGCGACAGAGGGCATCCCTGTTTGGTTCCCGTAGCTTTGTTGTTCCCGTAAATGGTTTATTTATTTATTTGTTTGTTTGTTTGATTTATATCCCACCCTTCCATGTAGGCTCAGGGTGGCAAACAAGGGCATAATGCCAGACAGGATTAAAACACAGAGGCAACACCAAGAACAAATACTAAAACCATAAATAAGATATAAACTAAAAATTTAAAACAGTGGTCACATTCTGCTCTATCATTGTACCCATGATATCCTGTGGGACTGAATTCCTGTGCCGGGGCCAGTAAGCCTCAAGATAACAATGCCAAGAAGGTATGATGGCGATGGAAGTGGTAATGGGGGTGGTGGAAGCCCCTACTTGAAGGCCTGGCAGAAGAGCTCCATCTTGCAGGCCCTGCGGAACTGCATAAGGTCCTGCAGGGCCCTGGTCTCCTCTGGGAGCTCATTCCACCAGGTGGGGGCCACCACCAAAAAGGCCCTGGCCCTAAAGGTAAAGGTAAAGGTTCCCTTGCTCGAAAGCCAGTCGAATCCGACTCTAGGGTTGCGGTGCTCATCTCCGTTTCAAAGCTGAAGAGCCAGCGCTGGCCGATGACGTTTCCGTGGTCATGTGGCCGGCATGACTAAACACCAAGGCACACGGAACGCTGTTACCTTCCCACCAAAGTGGTACCTATTTATCTACTTGCAATTTCTTGCTTTCGAACTGCTAGGTTGGCAGGAGCTGGAACCAGAGACGGGAGCTCACTCCGTCTTGCGGCACCCGGGTCTTGAACTGCTGAACTACTGACCTTCCACAGCCTGCAGTTCAGTGTCTTAACCACTTGAGCCTAGTCGCCACATATTTGGCTGCCTTGGGAGCTGGGATGACCAATAAATGCTGCCCCCATGACCGTAGTGCCCTTGGAGGAACATATGGGGAAAGGTGGTCCCTCAGGTAGGCCGGACCCTGGCCATATGCTGGTGTGCAGCATATTCAGGAATGTCCTTCCAAAGCCTAGATGTTCAAATAAATTTACAATGTATTTTATTTCCACCAAATCAAAGGCCTTTTCAAAGTCTAGAGTGAGGATCAGTTATTCTTTTGGGGCCATTTTTTCATGTATCATGACGTCCAGTGTTCTATGGATATTATCAGAGATTTGCTGGTTGGGTATGAAGCCAGTTTGATCTGGGTGAATATACTTTGTAATGATACCTTTCAGTCTGTTAGCTATTATCATGGTAAAAAAAATTATTGTCATGGTTTAGTAGGGCCATAGGCCTGTACGAAGTTGTGTTGGCTGGGTCTTTCCCTTCTTTGTGTATAACTGTGATGGTGGAGTCCTTCCAGGATTTTGGCATCTTTCCCCTTAGCAGCAGGTCATTGCATGTTCCTAGGAGGAGTTTTGATAGAGTCTCTATAAATGTTTGGTAAAATTCTGAAGGGAAACCATCTGGGCCTGTTGTTTTGTTGTTCTTGAGCCCTTTGACTGTTTCTGTTAACTCTTTTAAGTTTATTGGCCTTTCCATTAGCTCCGTATGATCCTGCAATAGGTGTGGTAAAGTTGGAATTGTGCATAAATAGTTTTCAGTCTCTTGTTGACTTGGGTGTGATGAGCTGTAAAGTGTAAAAGTAATAATCTGTGAATTACTGGCTATTTCTTTCAGGGTATATATTTCCCTACCTGCAGTGTTCTTGAGTGTGTTAATGTAAGAAGATTTGCGTTTGTGTCTTACCCTCCATGCTAATAGGTGTAGATTTTTTGGGTTGTTCTGCCAATTTTTTTTTGTTTTAGGTAAATCGGATTTTTTGAATTTTGGTAGATTCTAAATTATCTAAAATTCTGCATTCAGCCATGAGTTTTTTTATATATATCGGGGTTTCCAGACTTCTGCTCTTTTTCTAAGTTGTTAATTTTCTCTAAAACCATCTTTTTTAGTTTATCTTTCTCTTTATCCCTTTAGTGTATTGGCTATGATAGAGCCCCTGACTACCACCTTCATCGTGTCCCACAGGAAGGCTACTAGGATGTCTGGCGCGATGTTGTCTTCGAAAAAGTTTTTAATATCTGTTTCAATTCTTTCCTTAACCTCTGTATTTAACAAAATTGATCTGTCCATTGTCCAGGAGTGTTCTGTGTTTTGTTGGCTATTTAAAGTGAGTTCTCCCTCCAGCCATGCATGATCAGTAAGATATCATGTTCCAATTTCCATTGAACTGACTTTCGGGGTGAGAGGTTGGGACATTAGGATGTAGTCAATTCTTGTGAATATGTTGTGGTGAGGAGAGTAATACATGAACTTTTTCTCTCCTGGATGTTTCAGCCTCCATGCGTCTATAAGGCTATATTTAGAAAGTAACTGAGGCAGCCTGGTGTTTCTAGACGTTCTTGTTAGTCTTGAGGGTTGAGGGTTCCAGGTTCTGTCTAGATCTGAGTTCATTATAAGGTTTAAGTCCCCCTCTTGAAATTGTGTTAAGCCAGCTAATGTGGCATCAATGAATGTCAGTTGTGTATTATTTGGGGCATCGATAGATGCTAATGTGATTTTGCTACCCTCTATGCTGCCGTTAACAAAAATGTAACAAAAAATAGGTTCCTTAATTGTTGATTCTAGCTTGAAGTTGAGATTTTTGTTGAGATTAGAATCACCACCCGTCTTGATTTAGATGAGCCCTGGGCATGCAATTGGGAGTGATATAAATTGTTTTTTAATATATGGTCTTCTCGTGACTTAAGGTGAGTTTCCTGTAAAAAGACCACATCTGGTCTTTTCTTCTTTAGATGTTGTATTAGTCTCTTTCTCTTGATGTCATTGTTCAATCCTCTGATATTAACAGAGTAGAGTTTCATTTTAATATGTGCTGTTGTGACAGGTATGCAGTATTAAGCACTACTCTAGCAATTGGATGAAACTACAATGAGAAGCGGTGTCATTTGATGCTGAAAAGAGCATTAATATTAATGAAGTTTAATTTGTAAGCAAAGGTAACTGTAAAGTGGAGTGTACTGTGGTTACTACTGTAGAAACAAAAAATCCAAACAATGTTAATATTTTAGTTGTTGTTAGCTGCCTTGAGACTGCTTGGCAGTGTGAGGCAGCATATAAATATGATGATGATGATGATGATGATGTATTCCTATGGGGAGATTTGGAAGTTAGATATGGCCAGATACTTGTTATGATTGTGGAAGGGCAGGAATCTTTCAGTCCTGCTGAGATATGGATGAAATTGCTTGAACTGGACCATTTCTACTTGTTTTGGAAACCTTGGTCATTAGTTGAAATTAAATTATCTGGGAGGAGGCTCCAGCATTCTTTGGGGCCAGGCCCTTGACTGAATCCCTCTTAGGATGGGTGTTCATGTGATTGAAAGAGGAGCTGCCTTGCATTCCTTTCCTTCTTAGAGTGACTCACTGCCTTTTGATATCACTTTAATTTAGGTTTCTAGTATCAGTTCTAGGCCCACACTCAGGTGTAAAGAAGTACAAAAGGGGAAACAAGCCACAAAAATGGGGGTTCCCAGGGACTGAGGGTCTTCAGGGAAGCATATATATATACTTTTTATTTGCTTGGATTTGTACCCCACTCTCCCTGCCAAGGCAGGCTCAGGGCAACTAACACCATAAAAATAATAACAATAAATTTCATAAACATCTAAATCATAAACATATACATGGGCTGAGTTCAGACTGGTAGTTTGGCCCAATATAGGCACGTTTCACAAATGGTTTTAAGGAGCCAGTTCACACAGGCACAGCTATCAGGTGATCCCCAGCTGTACTCAACCTGTCTTGTAACACTTCCCTCCCAAGTTTAAAAAGTACCTGGTGAAAGTGGTAGCAAACTCTGGAAAGCATATTGATCCCGCTTCCTGGAAGTGTGCACACTAAAAGCCATGCGAACAAGCCACATTGATAATTGCTGATGCGCCTATGCACATATGCTGATGTAGCCGGAGTGAGAAAAAGCTGCTTACAGCTGCGCCTCTGCCAGGGGTGGGCCAACAGTGTGAACGCTCCCTTGCACTTTCTCCCTGGTATGCTCCAGCATCAGTTGGTGCAGTGTGACCAGGAATACTCGGTAGAGGTTGGGCCAGGTCTTTTTGCTATGACTCCCTTGCATTTCATACTGCCAGTCTGACCTCAGCCATGGTATAGGTGAGTGCTGACATAGCTGATCAGGTGGTTGTCTGGCACGCCTGCTTCTGGCAGAGCAGATGGGTAGCCTTTATATGAGAAGTGACTTGTGATAGTCTCACAGTTCCTGTAGCAGATGCTAGAAATCACAAGTCACAGCACCTGATCTGGGATTCTGTGCAGAACCCAAATTCAGGGCATCCTTACCACCAGTAAATGAGGTTCAGGCCAACAGCCTCTGTGGCTGCCTTAATATTTGTGCTGCCATCAGTTACCACGTAGTCCATGGAGATATTCATGCCTAGCAGGCCCACTAACTGATTCTTATCGGCTGCAGAGAGTTCACTCTTTTAGTGCATCAAATTCTTTTCCCATTTCTGAAATCACAATATGTCTTCTTTCCCCTGTCTATCACCATTTCCTTTCACTACAGACCAGGGACTGTTTCAGTGCCAGTTCCCTGTATAACTAGACAGGACTTATATTTCTCCCCTGAAAATACAATCCTTTTCCTCTTGGCCTGAATGGGAACTTCAGCCAGCTACCCAGTCACTCTTTGCCAAAGTCTCAAACCTTGGTTCTCAATGTCTGTGTGAAAATGTACTTCAGCTTAAAAGCTGATACTAGACTCTGATGGAATTCTTTCTCAGGTTATGTTTAACACAGCTAAGACCAGGAAGGTGAAGATTCAAAGGCGAAGCTGTCTGACAGACTTTTTTGTCGGACTCTTCAGATACTTACTCCTTTAGCTGAACTTTTACTTTACTGAACAGTAACTGCCTCTGAACACAAAACAAATTCCCCTCAGCACATAGCTGAACATATATTTCTCTCAGCTGGCACTGGCCAATCAGAGAAAAGGAGCAGCCTGTCACTGAAGCTCAACATTCTAGAGCAGAGTTAACTATTCCCCTCCCTTCTCTGATTTTACTGCATTAGGAAAACAGTGTTTTAAATGTAATCTGTCCCTTAAGTTCCTGACTCTGCCTTCATATAAAAAAGGATGGCTCCATCAGCACTCCTGGTTTCAGAAGGCCAGAGTACCTTGAGGCATAAATAAAGGGATCTCAGGGGGAGAGTGGACTAGAAGGAAATAGAGTCTTAGATGTGGGTAATGGTACAGTGGAAAGGTGTTAACCCCAACCCAGCAACATAATCCCCAAACTCCTTTGCCCTCCCACCTGTATGGCTTTAAAAACTTAAAACACAGAGAGAGAGATACATACATAGAGATCCAATTATGGGTATCCTGTCATTTCATTGATTTGGGTTATGCCAACCTATTTGGGCTGATCTGATGAAATTCTAGTAGGCTTATCTTAACCCTGCTAAGAAAGGACAGTATAACCCTTTGTGCAGTTAGAGATTGGACTCTGACAGTTATAACTCAGTAAACTAGGTTGATCTCTAAATTGAAGTAACTAATTTTGACAGCTATTCTAGAGTCCTGCTATGCTATTATTCAGTAGGTGGTGGTAGAATGATTTATACAGTGTGCTAAGGTGTATTTAATCAGAGTATTGAAGCTGAAGCAACCAACCCCTTGTTATCCAGATTGTCAGCAACTCTGAAATACAATAGGAAAGGGTACAGAACAGTATGGTATCTTTTTTGTCTTGATAGAAAACTGGCACAATGTCCAAATACAAATGTATTTTCAATTGGAATATACAAATATTATTTTTTATTATTTTATTTATTTTATTTGTATCTTGCCCTCCCCACAAAGGCATGCTCAAAGCGGCTTACAGAGTGTGTGTGTGTGTGTATGTATATATGTATTTATGTATGTATATATATATATGTGTGTGTGTGTGTGTATATATGTGTGTGTATATATATATGTATATATGTGTGTGTGTGTGTGTGTGTGTATATATATATATATACACACACACACACACACACACACATATATATACACACACACACACACAGCGAAATATGTTAAAACACAAAATTTAAAATAAGCACATAACATATATAATCATAGGTATTGATAAATGATGGTGGCGTTCTCTCGACATCCAGATGGTCAGCTATTTCCATAATCTGTGTTCTTGCCAGGCTGTTGGTTATTAGTTGGTGTTGATGTCAGGGCCAGGGCCACAATATTAGAAGGCAGCACCCTAATTGAAAGCTTGGTGGAAGAGCTCTGTTTTACAGGCCCTGCAGAACTGTAAAAGTTCCCACAGGGCCCTGATGTCCTCCAAGAGCTCATTTCACTAGTAAAGGGCTGCCACAGAAAAGGCCCTGGTCATCATCATGGCTAGCCCGGCTTCTTTAGGGCCTGGGAGTTCCAGAGGGTTTTGGGACCCCAATCTTAGTGCTCTCTGGGGAACATGTGGGGAAAGGTAGTCCCTTAGGTTCCTGACCATATAGGGCTTTAAAGGTAATACATACAACAGACTTCCAAAACGTAAAACCAATTGGTGCATTTTAAATCTTTACATGTAGATTTTCCCCCTATCAAATACTTCTGAACAAATTAATGCTGTGATTTACAGGAACAATGGAAAAGGAAGTCTTCAAAGACCGGTATCTATAGATTTCATGAAGAAGACTTAGGCTGTGATCACACACACTAAATAATCCACTTTCAATCCACTTTCAATCCACTTTCCAACTGGATTTTGCCAGTTCACACAGGTCGAATCTGCATTTGCATTTTTAAATCAGTTTCGTGTTGCATTTGCATTTTTAAATGAGTTTCATGCTGCTGTGACACTGTCTTTCTCTATGCTTGATGGCATCACAGCAACACGAAACTGATTTAAAAATGCAAATGCAGATTCGACCACAGTAAAAATCCAGTTGGAAAGTGCACTGAAAGTGGATTGAAAGTGGATTATTTAGTGTGTGTGACTGCAGGCTTATACTCTACTTCTTTCACTCCTGTCTTTACATTATTTACATGCATTTCAGTTAATATGTTCACTCTATTACTTGTGAAAACATTTAATGCTTATGGTTAATTCTTGTGCCACTCTCAACCGTATCTAAAATGAATAAATATTTCAAAATGAAACGTTCAGTATTCATATCAATGCACAAAAGAAACCACAACAAATCTTCCCCATCATGCTGTTGAGTGGCTTCACATCTACAGTCTATTGAATTGTGTGGTTAAGCAACACCACTTTAAATAAGGATAATATAAAAGTGCAAGCTGCAAAATGACCTTGGCAAACTTGCGGTTTCTTTTCAGTGAAGGCAATTTTAGAAGCCCCTGGCTGCAGTGCTTGTTTTACAAAGCAGTGATCATAGTATTTGAATTTCTGAACATTCCAAGGAGTTTTCATTTGATAGTCTTTCTTTTATTATAACTCTGAGGCTGTGACATTATGTGGTGATATTATTCATTCCAAATACTTTTGTGTTTGCTTCAGCAATGGTAAGTGCTTGCATGCCCACACAGAGAGAGAGAGGGAGAAAGGGGGGGGGGTGAGGAGAGAGAGACAGAGAAGCAGAAAATGGCCAGGGAAGGGATTTGTCAGGAAAAGAGAAAGACTACAGCCTCCTCTAGAAATGGAAATAGCCCAAAGACATATTTCTACTTCAGTTGTCCTGAAAGTAAATAAATCTGTTTATCAAAGAAAGGCAGAAAGGATTGCTCACATTTGTAAGACCATTCACAAAAGATAAACTGATGTTCTGATTGCAGTCATAATGATCTTGGTTGCAGACTGGGGGAAAGACAACAACAATTACAATTCAGTCCTGTGACATATTGTGCCAGCCAAATCATGCTCAGGATCAGATCCAAGAATTTGCAGTCCAGCTGTCCAGAGCGAGGACCTAGCCTGGACTCACCCTGGCTCTCTCCCAGCAAGACACAGCCACCTGAGGCCCCAAACAGTGCTTACTGGGAGGAGCTGGGCGTGAAAGAAGCAGCAGCACTATGTGCGAGTCCCAGTCTGTCAGCCATCATCGCACCAACCCAGGGGAGACAAGAAGAAGAAGAAGAAGAAGAAGAAGAAAGAAGAAGAAGAAGAAGAAGAAGAAGAAGAAGAAGAAGAAGAAGAAGAAGAAGAAGAAGAAGAAGAAGAAGAAGAAGAAGAAGAAGAAGAAGAAGAAATTGGATTTATACCCCACCCTTCACTTGGAGTCTCAGAGTGGTTAACAAATTCCTTTCCCTTCCCCTCCCCACAACAGACACCCTGTGAGGTAAATGGAGCTAAGAGAGCTCTGAGAGCACTGTTCTTTCAAAGGCAGCTCTGACAGAACTATTGCCCAAGGTCATCCAGCAGTTGCATGTGGAGGAGTGGGGAATCAAACCCAATTCTCCCAGATTACAGTCCATGCACTTAACCACTACACCAAACTGGCTCTCAAACTGGATGTGGTGGCCACAGAGAACAGGACTGGGAATGCTCTGGCAACGTGATCATCAGCGGGTGACAGATTGCTCGAAGGTCCTGTAGGCCAGAGAGGGGCCCTGCTGGGGCCCAATGTGGCAAAAGGCAGTAGCATAGCCAGGGAAGGGGAATTACACAGTCAGCCTGGCATTAGTCCATGGAGGAGAGAGCACTTGCTGAGGATGGGTAAGTCAAAAGGGAATTGCTGGGGGAACCACAACTTAGGCCCTAGGGCAGGGCTGTAAGGGAATGGAAATTGAATGACTGGCCCCGGAGGTGGCAGGGTCTAGTCCTCCACCTTTAGTCACATTGAGATGAGACAGAAACTAGGCAGGATTTGTCTCAGAACCAGAGAGGTGGGTCATTTAAAAGGAAAATCCCCTGACTAGTCCAGGGAGGAAAGAGGGCTGTGCTATAGTGGTGCCACTGAGAGAGAGAGAGGGAGGGAGGGAGAGAGAGAGAGAGAGAGAGAGTGTTCAGGGAAGGAAGAGGGCCCAGGTGGTTAAAAATCCCTGTCCTTCCCATTCTGAGGTCTGTGGGGGAGTATACCTGATCCCAAACAGGATAATGGAGAGTGGGAAAACCACACTGGTGCAAGGGGAGCCTAACACAATGCCGTACCTTTTCATTAAATCAGTGCAACTGAGACAAAAACAATCTCTGTTGTCACATATGACATAGTACTAGTTAAAGCTGCTATATGGTTGACAACCTATTATTTGTAGATAGACATGCTCTCAGTGGGATATGATTTTGGCAACCACAGATTCAGCTTTGCCATTATATACCCTACCCATGTATCTGATATACTTGTTAATAAATTTGATAGGTTAATATGAATAGTTAACCTAGAAGACTTAGTTATTCTGTACAGACTATTACTGTACACTGTCACAGAAACACGGATCTATGTAATGTAGAGAGCCAGTTTGGTGTAGTGGTTAAGTGTGTTTGATTCCCCACTCCTCCACTTGCAGCTGCTGGATGACCTTGGGCAAGCCATAATTCTGGCACAACTGTTTTTGAAAAAAGAACAGTTTCTGTCAGAGCTCCATGAGCCCCACCTACCTCACAGGGTGTCTGTTGTGGGGAGGGGAAGGGAAAGGAGTTTGTAAGCTGCTCTGAGACTCCTTTGAGTAGTGAAGGGTGGGACATAAATCCAATCTCTTCTCTTCTAATTCTTGCCATTTTGTGAATCACAGGATGCTGAATGTCGTGGGCCTCAAGCGAGAGCTAGTGGCTCCTGCTTGAAATATTGACTCAGCTAGCCAACGAACCTTGGAATAGACTGCTACTAGTTATCTATAGTGATGCTGACTTGGACAGTATCTGACGGACTGACACGAGACCAGAAATATCGGGCTTATTGCCAGCAAAACAAACAATTACAGCTACCTCCCCTGTTGTGGCGCAGCTTCTGAGGCACCTGGAGCAGCCTGATGGTGGCCGGTGCAGCAGCGGTGTTGGGTGGGAGCCCTGACTATGATGAGGGTGCGTGGGCCAGCTGCAGGTCATCCTAAGTCCCGCCACTGGCTGGGTCTGCATGTTCTCTATTTTGGAGAGATCCACCTGCATTTCCCATTGCAGCGCATCTTGGGCAGTGACCCTCCCTTGTGGACTTTACACCTGGGGCAACAGCAGCAGAAACAGCAGAGAAATGGAAGCCCAAAAACCTGGTGAACCCATGGGACTCTAATACGTTGACTTGGATAGCCCTGGAAAGCTGAACAGATGTGGATATTGGCATGATACTGGAGGCCGGGTCTAATAACTTCAAGTGAAGTCAGCCAAAGAAGACCACCAGATGAACTGAGTCCTATTACCTGAAGTTGAACCACTATCTGCAGATTGGTAACTGGCAGTGGGTGTGGACAAACTTACCATAGGGAACGCTCAGGTTTAGATATAGTTGATTGGCTTACGGAATAGAAACGATATTGTTATTTTTCCAATTAACTCTGGTTGAATGTATGGATTATTAATTGTCCCATAATTGATTAATTTATTAGTTAATTGAATTGGTAGTTAATGCTACTGATTAAATTAATAAGAGGTCATTTAGCTGTGGATCTAAATATACCATAGAGCAGTGATGGCAAACCTTTTAGAGACCGAGTGCTCAAACTGCAACTCAAAACCCACTTATTTTTCACAAAGTGCCCACACGTCAATGTAACCTGAATTCTGACGTTTTAGTTTAGAAAAAACAACTCATACATTAACATCTTTTGTCTTAAAAGAAAAACACAATAAGAGAGCTTTCAATGATACAAACAACTTTTTATTGAAAGGTAAAAGTTTGCATTTGGCATGCTTTTGAACATTCAGTGTGTTTTTTGCTGTTGTATGCATGCTGATAATTTGTCTAACCTTGGCTCATACTTTGTAAGTTTGAGAGCAACACATGCAGCACTCAGGTAATCTGTTAGTCTGTTTCTGGTGTCAGATTTGATATAATTCAAAGCTGAAAACAGCTGGTCACAAGCATAAGATGATCCAAACAAAGTAAGGAAAGCAATCCCAAGTGCTTTCATTGACTTAAAATTATTTGGCAGAGAATTCCACACTTTAAGGATTTCATTTTCAGAACTAACTGTGCTGTCCTGTGTCATCCCTTCTATCTTCTCAAGTGTTTCACACAGGTCATAGAATTTATTTTCCAGATAGAGCTTTCTTGAAATTCCAATAGCTCGATTTCCAGATTTCCTAAATCTAACCAGTGTAAGAGGAAAGATCAAATTCTTCAAATTTGGCTTTATCTGGAGAAGTAAGAAAACACAGGCTTGTCTCCATCTTATGGAACTGTAAAAATCTGTTACTAAAATTCACCTTTGCAGCTGCTACAATGCTAGAAAATTTGCTAGATGCACTTCTATAGCAACATTTCTGAAGATTATCTCAGACAATCTAGCAAAATAATTCCTTTGCAAAGTTTATTGTTGTTGTTAATCACCTCCCCCCCCCCAGCACATAGCATGATAAAGCACCCACTAAGGGAGAAAGACCCTGACCTGTACAGCCCGGCTAGCTCAATCTCATCATATCTTGGAAGTCAAGCAGGGTCAGCCTTGGCCAGTATTTGAATGAGAGACCTCCACAGAATACCAGGACCATGATGTGGAAGCAGGCAATGGCAAGCCACCTCTGAATGTCTCTTGCCTTGAAAACCCCACAGTGTTGCCATAAGTCAGCTGTGACTTGATGGCAAAAAGAGAGTGAGAGAGAGAGGACTTCCAGAAATAAAAATCACATGGGTTTTAGACAAGTTAATTAAACTTCCCTCCTTTCTACTTCATCGTCTCTTTTAAAAATGCAAACTTTATCTTTGCAATGTAGCACTGACCATTATTTGTCAATGGTTGCAATTCTATGCACACTTACCTGAGATCATTATACAATGGGAATTATTTGCATGTAAACATATTCAAGGCTGCACTGCAAATTTCTGTGCCTCCACATTGCAGTAGCTGCTTTTTCACCCCTTCTTACAATAAGGGAAGCTTCACTTATGCACTGTGGGTATTTTAAATGCAACACAAGAGGTATACATGAAAAACAGGATACCACAGCAGGGGGGGGAGGGACTTTGTTATCCTCCTTCATGCAAGCGCCTTTCTACATGGCACATGAATCCCAAAAATAATTATATAAAATTGCAGCTGCCTGAGAGTAAGCCCTTTGTTTGGCCCTACAAGATGAAGAAGGAGGAGGAGGAGGAAGTGGTGATGGTGGTGGTTCCAGGGCTGTGCTTCAATGCAAACAGTACCTACTGACCCCCTTTGGAGAAAATCCCCTTCCAGGTGCTACCTGGTTGGGAAGTGGGCTGGTGACATCAGGCCGCCGGATATCAAACGCCACCTTGGGGAGCGCAGGTCCATCTGCCCCCCCTTGCCCAGCAGCCACTCTCTCTGCAAGAGCCCTCCCTGCTACCACTGGTCCCCTTAGAGGTCCCCTCACCCTCCCCGACAGAGGTGCCAGGCCAGGCCCCTGGGAAATCCCCTGGCTGGTGGCAAACCTGGGGGTGGCAAGACTCGAAGGAGGAGTCCTTCTCAGCAGAGAAGAGGAGACCCAAGGGCAGCAGGCTATTAGATTATAGGCCATTTGCTGGCAGATAATGTGCTAAAAGTTTTTGGTGCGGAGTGTGCAAAGTAGTCACGCGGGGGTGGTGAGCGGCAGTGTGCTCCCCCGGGCTGGGCCGGATCGAGGAGGATGAAGAGGAGCTCTGGGGGTATGGCTCATCCTGACACACATGGGGGAAGGCTCAGCTTGCTGCCTCCAGCCCCTGTAATGTAGAGGGGCACGCAGGGTGGGAGCTCTCCACCTCCCCATCCATCATGTCTGAGAAAACAGTCCCTTTAGACAGCAGCAGTTGCCTCTCCAGCACTCAAGCCCCCCTCCCATTGTTGGTCTCCAAGTCACCGTGCCTCCTCCAGGGCGACCCTGCCAAGGGTGGGTGGGCTGCTGGCCAGTTGGCCAGCCTCCCTGAGAGGTGCGGAGGAGAGAGGAGGGGGATCCTGGCCGGGCCCTTGGCAAGCCATGATGGGCATCATGTGCCTGGATGGTCCCACTTGTCTTCTTCCCAATCAGTGGGGGTGACAGTGCACATGCCCACAGAGAGGGCTCTGAGTGCCCCCTCTGGCATGCATGCCATAGGTTCGCCAACACTGCCATAGCCTACTAAATTAATTTGAACTACTGGTCAATTTAGCGGGAATGGGTAAGGGAAAACCCTAAAAAAAAAAGGAGAGGGCAGGGAGGGGAGGGTTAGATAGGCTACTTGCGTCTACTGGATTAATTGGGAGGGCATGTAAATCAAGTGGAATCTAAGTGTGGAGCTATTGGCAGTTAGCATTTGCTGCTAGAAGACTAATCTGGGTTGGATTTAGTTGGTTGGTCTGAGGCCTTTAGCTGGCAATAGCTGGTGAAGACCAGCAGGTGATGATGACCAGGTTAGCAATACCAGTGCTCTGGGGAGGGGAAAGTATAGTGGTGGACCCAGGCATGGATTTAAGGGAAGGGGACGGAGAAGTAGAGTAGCCCCACCCTCTTCCAGCCTGCATCCCATCCCAAAAGTAGTAGGCAGTGGGGCTAGGAGGATTGACCCCCCTCTGACATTGGTGTTGTATAATGCCAGGTCTATCAATAACAAGACCACAGTCCTTCAAGACTTTCTGCAAGAGCAGAACATAGACCTGGTGCGCATGAATGAAACCTGGGTACAAGAGGGAGAGACAGTAGCTCTCTCCCAGCTGGCTCCTCCCGGGTTTTCGGTCCTTCACAATCATGGACTGGGGGGGGAGGAGTGGCTCTATTCATTCAGGAGGCTTACTCCTTCAGGGCACTCCCACTGCTAAAGATCACAGGCATAGAATGTGCTGGCTTGGTGTGGGAAGCCAGGGAGAATTTGGCAATTTGGCTGGTGTACCAATCGACCAACTCACCAGCCAATAGCCTACCATCCCCAGTGGAGGCCACATTGGGCTGGGCATTGGAACACCCTAGACTGATAGTCCTGGGTGATTTCAATGTCCATGCTGATGATGCGGCCTCTACTCAGGACCTGGTGTTGTCCATGGCAGCACTGGGACTCTCCCAACTCATAACAACTCCCATCCACCAGGCTGGGCACATGCTTGAGCTGATCTTTGCTGTGGGGGTTACAGTGGACCAGATTATTGCTTTGGCAGTACCATGGCTGAACCACCTTGTCGTGAAGGCCCATCTGAATGTTCCACCCCAACCCTGTTTGGGAGGTGAGCCTATTTTGGCTCAACCAAGGAGTCAAATGGACCCTATGCAGCTCCAGATGGCCCTTCGGGATCCAATGCCCCCTGGCGGCTCATTATATGAGCTGGTAGAGGATTGGCATAGCTGATTCTCAACGACCATTGACGAGATCGCTCCCCAACACCCTCTGTGCCCTCTCTCTAAGCTCGCTCCATGGTTCACCCAGGAGTTGCAGCTGATGGAGCGGGGACTGAGACAGCTAGAGAGACAGTGGCGGCATACTCGCGATGAAACTACAAGAACATCTTATAGGACATTTATGAGATCCTATGAGATGGCAATCAAAGCCGCTAAGAGAGAATACTACATGGCCACAACTGTATCTGCAAGCTCATGCCCAGCCCAGTTATTTAGAATGATTTGATCGATTACTACTTTGCCATATGGCAAACCAAACACTAGGGAATCAGACATTGGCTGTGAGGCCTTAGTGAGCTATTTTGCAGATAAAGTCTTGTCGCTCCGCTGTGACCTCCCCGCCACAGTTGATACAGTAAGTGAACTCGAGGCTCCCTGCACATCTTCTAGTCTGGTTATGGATCATTTCAGCCCACTCAGCCTAGAGGAAGTTGACAAGGTGTACGCCCTACTACTTGCTCCTTTGATCCATGCCCTTCGTGGCTAATTAAAGCTGGTCACAAAGAGTTTCAGGGGGCCCTATGGGAAATTGTCAACAAGTCCCTTTTGGAGGGGTGGTTCCTGGGGGATCTTAAGGAGGCAGTTGTCTGCCATCTCTTGAAAAAGCCATCTTTGGACCTGGCCAAATTGGCAAACTACTGGCCAGTCTCCAACTTGCCCTATTTGGGCATGATAATATAGAGGGCTGTGGCTGTACAGTTGCAGAGCTTCTTGGATGATGCTTCCATTTTAGATCCCTTCCAGTCTGGCTTTCGCCCGGGTCACAGGATAAGGACGGCACTGATTGCCCTCACGGATGATGTCTGGAGGCATCTGGATCAGGGTGGACTGGCGATGCTGTTGGTGTTAAACTTGTCAGCAGCATTTGATACAGTTGACCATCAGCTACTGGTCCACTGCCTCACTGACAATGGGGTCCAGGGACTGGCCTTGCAGTGGCTTGCCTCCTTTCTCCAAAGTCAGGGACAGAGGGTGGGGCTGGGGGATCAACTATCCCAGAGGCACCCACTGGAATGTGGAGTGCCTCAAGGGGCAGTGTTGTCTCTGATGTTCTTTAACATCTACATGCACCCCCTTGCCCAGATTGCCCAGAGGCATGGGCTGGGATGTCACCAGTATGTGGATGACACCCAGCTCTATCTGTTGTTGGGTGGTCAGTCCGGCTCCAAACCAGAAGATTTAGATTGGGCGATACAAGCCATGGCTGGTTGGCTTAGGCTGAGCCTGCTGAAACTGAATCTGATGAAGATGGAGGTCCTTTGCCTGAGTCGGGGTGGTCCGAGGGCAGGGATCCTGCTGCTGACCTTTGATGGGGCACCTTTGGTGCCAGCACTGGAGGTTAGGGGTCTGGGAGTGCTCCTAGACACCTCCTTAACAATGGAGGCCCAGTAGCAGCCACTGCCAAGACAGCCTTTTACCATCTTCGGCTGACTAAGCAGTGGGTTCCCTTCCTCGAATGCAGCGACTTGGCAATAGCAATCCATGCAATGGTCACCTCGAGACTGGACTACTGTAATGCTCTCTACATGGGGCTGCCCTTGTCTCAAATCCGGAAGCTGTAGCAGGAGCACATCCAGCCTGTGCTCAAGACATTGTACTGGCTGCCGATAGCATACTGAATTCATTTCAAGGTGCTGGTTCTTACCTTTAAAGCCCTTTATGGTCAGGGACCTACATATCTGAGGGACCACCTTTCCCCACATGTTCCCCAGAGAGTATTGCAGCCAGGGGCCCAGAACCAACTGGCCCTCCCAAGTCTTAAGGAGGCTAGGTTGATGACACGAGGCTTTCTCGGTGGCAGCTCCATCCTGGTGGAATGAGCTCCCAGAGGAGATCAGGGCCCTCTGGAACCTATTACAGTTCTGCAGGACCTGTAAAATGGAGCTCTTTGCCAGGCTTTTTGGAGCTGCTGCCACCCCTAACAACTAGGATGATAAGCCCTGTTGCCCTGGAACTTATATTAACAACTGTGCCAGCTGCTGGCTACAGGAAGAGAGAGTTGATGGTAGCCATCACAAACTTTATAACAGCAAAACTAGCACTTATCATGGAATTGTAATTTTTAAATACTGTGTTAAATGTTTTATTATGTTATTTAAATGTTCTTGTTGATTTTATGTAAGCTGCCCTGAGCCGGCCTTCTCTGGGAGGGCAGGGTATAAATCTGAATAAATAAAAATAAAATAAATAAATAATATTGCACAGTTTTACACCAGAGAGGAATAAAATAAACAATCCTGTCTGTATTGCTGAAGGAGGAGAACACTGAACTGTTTTGTGTGACTGAAACCTGGTTGTTAGAAAGTGATGTGGTATATCTATATCAGTTAAGTCTGCCTGGTTATATGGTCCTTCATCAACCCCACACTTGGGGTCAAGAAGGGAAGTGGCTATCACCCTCTGCAAATCTTTTCCCCTTTGCACAGTCCCAGTGTAAACTATTGTTGGCACTGATTGTCTTTTCCTTATATTACATTCTAAGAGACAGACTGGGCATCCTATCTATTGACTGACTACCTTGTTCCCCACTGAGTGCCCTGTGTGACTTGGGAGAGGTGGTCTTGGGACTGGTGCTGAAGATACCAAGAATGATTTTTCTGGGGGATTTCAACATTCATGCTAATGGCATATTGTCTGTGTTGGCTCAGGATTTTGTGTTCTCTCTGGCCTCTATGAGTCTTTATCAGGTTGTAAAAGGTCCAGTACATAAGTACATATTTTAGACACTCTATCTCTCTCTTCTGCAGTGAGCCATTACAAGAAGGTCTGTATGAGGGCTGGAAGTTCAACATGTACTATGGTCTGACCACTGCCTCCTTAAGGTATGGGTCAATGTGAAAGTGATGTTCAGCA
Organism: Gekko gecko; assembly: GCA_029375565.1. NCBI lineage: Eukaryota > Metazoa > Chordata > Lepidosauria > Squamata > Gekkonidae > Gekko > Gekko gecko. Next base: position 145,819,666 of record JAPDNY010000003.1, on the reverse strand, counting down.
AAGGTAGGGAGTACTAAAATGTTCTGCCCATAGAGATGTATGGATCTAACTGGTTTCCCAAATGCCCAGAAAGATTGTAGGATCCCTAAATGACATCTTTGTTGAGACTGTGGTGGGTTCTTGGAATGAGCAGCTTTTGAGGTGATTGCTCCCCTCTACCATCCTCGAGAGGGGATCTGGCAGCTTGGTTTGCTGTGGAGCTCTGTGACCAATAGAAGTCTGGGGGACTTCTACAATGAGGTCAACAGAAAACTCTAAGGCTGAGGTCAGACTGGCAGTATGAAGCAGAAGGGAGTTGTGACAAAAAGACCCGGAATAATGTGTTCCGGGTATCCCCAGTCACACTGCACCGACTGATGTGGGAGCATACTGGGGAGGAGGTGAAAGAGAGTGTTTGCACTGTTGGCCCAGCCCTGGCGGAGGTGCGGCTGTAAGCGGCTTTTTCTCACTCCGGCGACATGTGCCTATGCATATAGGCGCAGCAGCAATTAACAATGTGGCTTGTTTGCATGGCTTTTAGCATGCACATGTCCAGGAAGCAGGATCAACGCACTCTCCAGGGTTTGCTACCACTTTCACCTGGTACTTTTTTTACTCAGGAGGGAAGTGTTACAAGACGGGTTGAGTACGGCTGGGGAACGCCTGACAGCTGTGCCTGTGTGAACCAGCCCCTTTAATCCATTTGTGGAACGTGCCTATATCGGGCCAAACTGCCAGTCTGAACTCAGCCTAAGTGAATCAGACAGAGAGAAGTATATAGCTCATGAGGTTGGGGATCCCTCTCCTGACCTTCGATGGGGTGCCTTTGGTGCCAGCGTCAGAGGTTAGGCATTAGGGAGTGCTCCTGGACTCCTCTTTAACTATGGAGGCCCAGGTGGCAGCCACTGCTAGGTTGGCCTTTTACCATCTTCGGCTGGCTCGGCAGTTGGTTCCCTTCCTCGACCGCAATGACTTGGCCACAGTGATCCATGCGACGGTCACCTCGAGGTTAGACTACTGTAATGCTCTTTACATGGGGCTGCTTTTGTCACAAATCCGGAAGCTGCAGCTGGTGCAGAATGCTGCAGCCAGGCTTTTGGTGGGTCTCCCTGGGCAGGAGCACATCCGGCCTGCACTGGCTGCCAATAGCGTACCGGATTTGCTTCAAAGTGCTGGTTCTTACCTTTAAAGCCCTGCATGGCCTGGGTCCGGCATACCTAAGGGACCACCTTTCCCCATATGTACCCCACAGGGCACTATGGTTGGGGACATAACATCTGCTGGTGACCCCAGGCCCCAAGGAGGCCAGGCTTGCCACAACCAGGGCCAGGGCTTTTATCGCTGGTGGCTCCTACCTGGTGGAATGAGCTCCCAGAGGAGATCTGGGCCCTGCAGGACCTTGTGCAGTTCCACAGGGCCTGCAAGATGGAGCTCTTCTGCCAGGCTTTTGAGTAGGAGCCGCCACTACCATTACCATCATTACCACTACCATCACCACCAACAACAACTGATTTGGGCAACAGCGGGTGTGGAGATGGCCCTGTGATGAGTGAAACACAGCGTGGTGTAGAGCTAATACCACTGAACCACCCTCTTACTGAAGATTGATTTTGAAACATCTAGGGCACTTGTAATATCGTAAATGATTGTTTTATCTTGTTTTTAATTTTGCTTTTATGTATTGGCATTTGTGCCTTATTTGTGAGCCGCCCTGAGCCCGCTTGCGGGGAGGGCGGCTAGAAATTTAATGATATTTTTTTTTTAACAAACGAGGCAGTGGTGAGAGCAACAAAGATTCCTACTTCTCTCCTACCACTGGATCAGCTAGTTCACACTCTAAAGTCTGAATAAAGTCTCAAGATCTGATGATTAGATGTGATTCATACATGGACACATCAAGTACACTTATACTAAATCAGATATTGGTTCATCACTGTCAGTATTGTCTACTCAGACTGGCAGTGACTCTCCAGATTTCTATGTAGAGGTGTTATGGAGTTATTCCAACCCATGTGGGGGGCATTACTTAGAGCAGGCACATGGAAATGGAAACTCTTGTTTACTGATTTAAAGCAATACTTTAACCACTTAAACCATGAAACTATATGAAAAATTATCAGTCTCTCCAATAATCATTCAGTTCAGGTACCAGTCTTTGGTAGGAAATTTATTTATTACAGGTCAACATGAAAACCTTGTATCCTAGCCAATTATCACCCCCCCCACACCCCAGAACTTTATTTAAAATCATCCTAATTGTGTTTGAACTGATTGAACAAACTAGAATCACAATGATACAGAAAACACTACCATATGTAAGTGAACAAAAAGCATACATTGAATCCCTTCTAATTATACTGCATCTAGAAATCAAATGTAATCTCTAAAATTCTTGCTAAGCCTTTTCAGAAAAGATAAAATAGTCTCCCCGCAACCCAAATTTGAGAGACTTAAGGAGTTTAGGATGTGGCTATCTCATACAGACACAACTGTATAAACCTCACATGACTTTCTTGAACAATCTAATTCATTTTCTTTTCCCTGAGCATATGAAAGAATAATTATTCCAAAATTGCTGTAGATTTTCTGGGTTGTGTGGCCGTGGTCTTGGCATTGTAGGACCTGACGTTTCGCCAATAGCTGTGACTAATAGTAGTCCTTTTGTGATGCCTCTGGTCCCCAAGAATTCTGGTACATAGTTTGACAAAGAGTGAAGACCTATCAAAAGAGAACTACAGTGAAAACATACAGAGCTAAAGAGCTAAAGACGGAGGGAATTCTTGTCTCTTAAGAGATACTGTAAAGATTTAATAAAGCATTAAAAGGAGAACTAATATAGGAACCAGGGACATTTAATTTTGGCTGTAAAAACTAATGACAACTCAGCATTTGGGGCAATTATTAATAAGGGCATTAGAACATATGGCAGTATTCTCTTCTGTATTCATCCAGAGGTCTGGGAGTAATATTTTAAAAACCTTGTTTCTACTCTGAGTTAACTTCTTATTTCTGAGATACTTGAACCTGATGGCCCTCTTCCTGACTGGACTGAGGTGACCCCATCTCAAGTTGAAGACTTGAACCACTGCCTCTGCACAGGGAAGACCCCTGGAGCAGACCTTATCCTAAACAACTTATTCATATCAAATCCATCTTGGTGGACAGAGATTGTAGCTCTGCTGTTCTTGCAAATAAACATGCCTAGGGTCATCCTAACATTTTGGAGGCACATAATAATAGTCCCAGTCTTCAAGAATGATCAATGCTCAGACACAAGCTGCTATCACAATAAGTTTACTATCTTGTTTGAACAAATTATACTCTTCATATTTGCTGAGGGCCTTAACTGATTGGCTTGAACAGGGTGATATTCTGGGTTAGAAGCAGGTAGGGTTCAGGAGGGGTAGTTTAGATTGTTCATCAAGTCATACTTGAGCAGCAAGGGCTACCTGGCACTCCTGAAAGATGACTCGTATAGGTCAATGTGGTTTAATACTGTCTTTGAGAAACTATCGGCTCTTGATGTTAACCTGGACACTATCCAGGTCCTGGGTTTTCATGCAGCATTTGCTTTGGTGGGAAATCATGTAAAATCAATCAATCACCTTTAGAGCACGCCACACCCGTTCATCCCAATTTTGTGGTATTCCACCTCCAAAATCCCTTCCCTCCTATACCTATCTGTTATCCTATACCTATCTGAGCCTCCGGGGAGGGCGGGATATAAATCCAAATGAATAAATAAATAAATCTTCCCAAAGCCTGTTAAAGGCATTTATTCTGACCAGACTAAATGCTCACTCCTCAACAGTTATGAGGGGTAGGTTCATGTGCTTACCTTATTCAGAACGAATCTGCCCCTGTCCCTTAGGTAAGATCAACATGATAGCACATATCCTTCTGGAGTGTCCATTGTATGCTAATCTCAGGAGGCATTATATGTTACTGTGCTTGCAAGTTAATTTGGATGTATATTCCTATGACTTAGTTACCTTTTTACTTTCTGACAGGAATCCAAATAGAACTCTGGCAGTTGCATTTTTTTTACTCCTTTTGTCTATCAGGTGATAAGATATTAACCTTGTTAATATCTCAAGGTTGCTCAAGGTTGATGTATCATAGAGCATTCATTGGATAAAAGGAAAGGAAAGGATACTTGCCTTGGATTGGTGAGTTCACTGGCCCTTCCCCCTGGACTAATTTAAAAAGCTGGCTGCCCCTTCCAATCTCCTCTAAGAAGCTCAGTGTTGCCTACTCCCCTGTCCCCTGGGTCTCAGTTCCAGAATGTGTAAAACAGACATGTTAAGGAAGGGACTTAAAAAAAAAAAAGAATCAGAATTGCAGCATACTGGAACAATCCAGAAGGGTAATTTTCTAAGGGAATAGAATTGTAGTTGCAAAGAAATTACACAGATTTCTGTTTCTGATTCAGAGTTTGGTTCAGGATTGAACTGTGGCCTGCCTTTGGGTTAATAGAGTTCAGAAATTACATTGCTAAACCAAAGCAAGCGTCCCTGATGGATTAAAGTGCCCTGGCCCCACTCCTACACCTTACAGACACCCACCTGTCTGGTGTTGGGGGGATTGTGTTTAAAAGCATTGGGGAGGCTGGGCCAGTATCAGGGCTAAGGCAATCCTGCTGAGCAAACCTCCACGAAGGCTGTAAGCATCCCACCTCCTCTCCTACACCTGACAGGCAGCTGAGGAGGAGGGGGAGTATTAGAAGCCACAATGGAGGTGAGGCGGGCAGAATCACTAAGGCATTACTGCTGGGGTGGGCTCCTCATTGCTTTAAGCATCCTGCAACTGCTCCTGTACCTGAGAGACAACCACCTGTTAGGTGTAGGAGGTGGGGAGAGTGTGTTGGAAGCCATCACAGAGGCTGGACCAGCAGCATTGCTGCACCTCACAGGTAGTTGTTGGCCATTCCTGATATCCTCAACTGTTGTTAGCTCTGTGCAGTCTCCTGTAACTATTTTTTTTTTACCTCAGAACACTGAGCTCTGCAGCTGACCAATCAAAGAGTGGGGGGTGCAAGGAGGCAGCAGTCTGGCAGCCACATAAGAATCAATGGGGGGAGCACATTTTACCCCTTTTGACCCCCTTAGGGGTCGAATTTCTAAAAATCCCTTCTTAGCGAGCATCTATGTCATGGTAGGAGTACTCTCCCCAAATCTCGTGTTTCTAGGTCCTGGGGTTTGGCCTGGGCATTGATTTTACGGTGAGGGGACTTTCTTTTATATATATAGATGGTTGCAAAATGTGGGTTATAACATCAATCTGTCACAGTGGAGAAAAATATGGAAAGTAAATATTAAGTTGACTAAATCTGTTTCATTTAAAGAAAACTTATATAAAATGTTCTATAGATGGCATCTAACCCCAGATAGATTGGCTAAAATGTATAAAAACTTGAGTAATACGTGTTGGAAATGTAATAACCATATTGGGTCATACTATCATATATGGTGGACATGTAAAAAGGTTCATAAATTCTGGTCTGAAGTACATACTTTCTTATAGTTAACCCTGAATATCACAATACCTCTTAAGCCAGAGGTATTTTTGTTAAATTGTTTTACCAGATGAGTTAGATAAGAATCACGGATATTTTATTTTACATGTTATAACAGCTGCCAGAATTTTATTTGCAATAGCATGGAGGACATTGAAGATTCCAATGCTACATGAGTTGATATTGAAGGTTATGGAATGTGCTGAAATGGACAAGTTGATAAATATATTAAAAGGAAAAATGGAAGAAGAATTTATGGGACCCTGGAGGGCGTTCTATGACTGGTTAAAACTTTAGTATTAAGAAAAAAAAGATCAAGTGAAGAAAAACAATAATGATAGATGAAGTAGTTGTGAAATTGTAATGAGAAGATATGCATGCAGATGCTAAATTTGAATTTTTAAATATCTCTGTATTTTTCTTTTCTTCCTCCTTTCTGTATATAAACTAATTTTAAAAATTCAGAAAGAAAGAAAGAAAGAAAGAAAGAAAGAAAGAAAGAAAGAAAGAAAGAAAGAAAGAAAGAAAGAAAGGAAGGAAGGAAGGAAGGAAGGAAGGAAGGAAGGAAGGAAGGAAGGAAGGAAGGAAGGAAGGAAGGAAGGAAGGAAGGAAGGAAGGAAGGAAGGAAGGAAGGAAGGAAGGAAGGAAGGAAGGAAGGAAGGAAGGAAGAAAGAAAGAAAGAAAGAAAGAAAGAAAGAAAGAAAGAAAGAAAGAAAGAAAGAAAGAAAGCTCTCTCAGTTCTTGCACCCTAATGAATAAATATATCTTGATTTATTTTGTGGTTGTTTGTCTTCAGATGACCTCAGTCTAAATCCAGAGCTTTAGACTGGGTGACCACCTACCAAGGTAATAGCTTTTGTGAGAAACTCAGTTTGCAAGCCTACCTTGCAGGACTGACTTTCTAGTTCAGTCCCAGAAAGGTTGGAAGCTTGCCCTTTTGCATCTAACCACTGGGACAGACTAAAGGGCTGGTAGCAGCCACCAGACTAATGTGTGAGTCACATCCCAGGGCTTTGTGTCCTGCAGCCCTTAAATAAAAATCCTTGGCCCTGTCCTGTCCTGGGGACCCTTGACAGTAGTCTATCGCAATATTTAATTTATGTGTCATCTTGCTTTTACTGTCCTGTCCTGTACTTTTGTTACCCATTCTTGGCCTTGTTTAGAGTATGTCAAACTTTAGGTAGTCTCCTAATCCTATTGTAGTCCTAATCCTATTGCACTGCTACTTGATGTCATATGTGACTACTGAATTGTTTTCAGTATTTTGTAGTCCACCTTAAACCTCTGTGAAAAAGGAGGGCTATGAATGAAATAAATAATACATAATTCCATCAATAGTGTTTTACATAGAAATAAAAGCATCCCCAAATCCTCAAAAAAATAAACTTGCACATAGGTGCAAACCATTTAAGATTCCACTGTAGGAAAGACGTCGCAGGGAATGTGGGAGAATGAACTGTTACGATTATTTGAAAACAGCAACATGGACTCCATGAAATCAGAGAATGTCCACAGCATCTTTTTGCAGAAAACGAGCATGTACATACTTTAGGATGTTTTCACAGCATTAGTCATAATCTGAAGCCAGGCAATGTGCAATGCTGTTGAGGTGGAAGCAAAAAAAAAAAAAAAAAAATCAGTCTTCCTGTTCCATTCACTTGAACAGGCTCCAGCTGTGTGAAAGACAACTTAATTTGACATCCAGATCATGAATTGCAATCATTTTATGATTGCCATTTGGAAAATGGAGCACATTGCAAAAGAATGGCTTTTTAATGCTCAGGTAGAGTAATGAAGTCTTCATTATGGACTACAATTAGGGGATAATGCTGGACATGTTGGCTTTTAAGGCAGGTTCCAACTGCATCACCTTAAATATCCAGGGGTGAAGAGTATTTGAAATTATGTTTGCAATAGTTCGCCTCATTCCTTGACATTTCCTCTTTTTATCCCATCAGCCAAATTACAGCTCTTTGCTCATGTTGATTTCTAATTTCCATCTTTCCTTATTTGTCTCAGAGTGGGTTTCTTTCTTCAGTTCCCATTTCTTTCTTCCACAGCAAAAAGGATTATGTTGAAAAAAGTCAAGAAGAGCCATTTTATCTCAGAACATTTATTATCCTAAGCTTCTTGGAGTATAGTAATGAAATTCCAAGGATACAGAATTCTACATAGAATGTGGCCTCTATCATTCCATTCTCTCTCAGGGCCTAGTTCACACTTACATGGCAGATGCATTTGAGTGAGACAATATTGTGCTCACTGTTTTATGTACTCACTGTCCAGTCCTGAAGCATTACATCAACAATAAGGACTCTCAATACAAGAGCAGGAAGGTGCCCCTGAGATAAAGTAGCCAATCACAGATGTGTTCTAGATCAGCTAACAGGAGCTGCATGGTAGAAAATGTATGATCTAATGTGGGGTTTTCGTTTGCAGGAGTTTTAATGTTGAGAAAAGACAGGTACTGAGGTCTGAACGTGAGGAATTAGGTTTTGAAGGTTAATCTAGCAGGAGTATGAAGATCTGAAGGGATATCACATCATATGACACAAGAAGAGCCCTGCTTGATCAAACCAGTGGTCCATCTAGTTCAGCATCCTGTCTCACACAATGGCCAGTTCCCATGGAGGGCCTCCTGGCTCTAGGATTCAGAGGTTTAGTGCCACTGAATGTGGAGGTTCCCCTCAGTCAACATAGCTACTAGACACTGATAGATCTATCCTCCATGAATTTGTCAATCCCCTTTTAAAGCAATTTATTCCTGTGGCTATCATTACATCCTCTAGCAGCAAACTCCACATTTTAATCACTCTCTGGGTAAAGAAGTATTTACTTTTGTCCATCCTGAATATACTGTTCATCAGCTATATTTTATGTCCTTGAGTTCGAGTCTTTTGAGAGAGTCAACTCTGTCCACCCCATGCATAATTTAATAAACCTCTATCCTGTCTCCCCTCATTAATCCAGAGGTCTGGGAGGTGCTCAAGTCCCTCCAATCATCTTGGTTCCCTTCTTCTGTAATTTTCCAGCTAGATCTGTAATTTTTCCAGCTAAATCTTTAAGTTTACCTGCCTGAGGTCACTGAAGTGTCACAGTAGGCCAGCTGGGCATTGTGGGACTGGTGTATAACTCAGTTGTAACAGAGTGCTGTGTTTGATATAAACCAGTCTGAAACAATATTTTCCTGAGGTATGCACTATACAAAACCAGACCCCACAGCTCCAGGTCAAGTGTTAATACTTGCTTCAGCTTGTACATATGTGTGTTTTCTGAAATAAACTTTTTTTCTGGATCACTTTAGAAGGCAAAGTATCTTGTGCTTGTCAGTTTTACGTCAGTTATCAGTCCAGGCTTGAGTGCTTATACTCAGGCTAGAATCTTGAACCCATTTTTTTCTCTCTTTTATTTCCTGTTGAGAACCCCAGTGCAGTAGAGTGGCTAGAAAATTGTACTGTGACAATAAGAAACATTCCTATGGGGTGGTGTTTCTAAGGATGTGTACCTAGAAAATTTCGTTATAATTTCAGATCTGGGATTTTGGGGAAAACATTTGTCATGATTGTAGAAGTCCCAATTTTAATTATGGCACCAGATTACTACTGGTGCTTAATACTCTGCTTGCTGCCTTATAAGGAGCAGCCAATCAGAATGGTTTTGGAGAAGCTATTGGGTTGTACCCTGTCAAGAGTTGGCCTGCCTCCCCACCCTTCCTGTAGATAAAGCCCTTAACAGTCTAGGACCCTCATACCTACAGGACCGTCTCTCCCATTATGATCCCCCCCCCAATCCCTTAGTTCATCTTCATGGAGCTTGCTGGTGGTCCTGGGCCACAAGGTATAATGACTTTTTTTCCACCAGAAGGAGTGCCTTCACAGTTCAGGCACCCTCCCTCTGGAATGCACTGTCAGAAGACACCCATGTAGAACAGGACTTGATGACATTTTGGAGATTCTGTAAGGCAGAATAATTCCAATGTGCTTTGGCTCATGGTATCTATTGAAAGGCATAGTTAGCCTGCGGGTATTGTAATGTTTGATGTCATTTGTAGGATTTCTAGGGTTGGGATTAGATTTTTTATATATATTTTGTATTATTTTATATGACTACAAAGGATTTTATTGGGTATTTACATTGTTTTTGTACTTATTTTAATTGATGTAATCCTACACTGTTGTAAACTGCTTCAAGCTCTTAATCAAAGAGAAGCAGTATAAAAATATAAAATAAATAAAATGAGAGTAAAGTAAAGGTAAAGGTTCCCTTGCTCGAAAGCCAGTCGAATCCGACTCTAGGGTTGCGGTGCTCATCTCCGTTTCAAAGCCGAAGAGCCAGCGCTGTCCGGAGACGTTTCTGTGGTCATGTGGCCGGCATGACTAAACACCAAGGTGCACAGAACGCTGTTACCTTCCCGCCGAAGTGATACCTATTTATCTACTTGCAATTTCTTGCTTTCGAACTGCTAGGTTGGCAGGAGCTGGAATTAGAGACAGGAGCTCACCCCATCATGCGGCACTCTTGGGTCTTGAACTGCTGAACTACTGACCTTCCACAGCCTGCAGTTCAGTGTCTTAACCACTTGAGCCACCGCAGCTCAAATGAGAGTAGCTGGTTGTTTTTTGAGAAGGCAAGCAGGATTTCTAGGGGCCTCCTTCAGATTAGCCAGGAACGAAACCTTTTCCTCCTGCTCTATAGTTTCCTGGGCAGTGGTGTTATTCTCTAATGAAATGAACCCAAAATGAAGTATAACTTAATGTAAGAAAGTTGGCTGGATCCTACACAAGGATGTCCCACACCTTCTTCCACTAGTGGAATTATTTCACCACATTCACCCTGCTAATTTCAGTCTCATATACCCTATGGCATTTTGCTACCCAGACCACCAGCATTAGCCTTTCAGGGATCACAGGGAGTTACTGGAGGAGAGGAGAGTGAGAAAGGTCCACTTCTGCAAATTCCTACTCAGAGTTTGCAAGATCTAACACTTTGTTCCTTTTCCTAAAATATATTTTAAAAGTGTTATGAATTTCTAATCTAAATAATATTAGAGATTTTTTTTAAGTTAATGAATTACCTTTGTTATGCTTGCTTAAAGAATCCCAAAGCTTTGCTAAAGGCTATCAAATGCTTCACACATTCCAACTGTGCACTTCATATTTTACAAATCCAATATTTTAACGTTATCTCTCCACATAAAAGACAAGAGCCCAGGAAGAAATGCAAGAGCCCACAGGAGTTGACAGCTGTGAGAGTAACTACAGGAGATAATTTTTGCACTTTGATTTTTTATGATCTACAGGGACTCTATCGAATCCTTAAAAATGCATATTCGTTTCATGAGTATCATTTCTTGCAGACTAATTGTAAATTTGTTTTTTAATGAAAGTTACAGAAAATGATAGACTTTTAAAGACCTTCTCATCTAAATAATGATGGCTTCCAATTAATTAGTTATAAACTGAAAACCAGGATGAAAACATAAACTGGGCCATCTTCTGGATGATTATGTAGTTAGTTAACATGTTCAGGCCTGTGTAAGAAAGAAAGCAAAAAGTATCATACCTGGACCAGGTGAAAGCCAATCATATTTGTCACCCCATCAAAGAGGCATTGGCTGTTCTCCAGTCTCTTTAATAAGTCTTCCATAGTTCAAAGGTGGAATGCATTATTTCATTCCAGAGATGAAGTCACCTCATTCTATGGTTGGAGTTTTAAGAGTCTTTTTTTCTAACAGAACCATTTAATGGATATGAACCCTATGAGAAATCCAAGGAAGGATGATAGTAGAAGTATGTACAGTTGTCTTGTGTTATTGCAAGTTGTGTTTGCACTATCTAGGTCATGTGGATTACTGTTTTCTAGGCACTCCCAGTATAGTATTCAACAGCTGGAGACATTATCCAAAGTTTTGGGGTGCTGAACTAAAGCGAATTCAAGCTGTGTCCTTGAGATTTTCACCCACAACTGCTCATTTAGTAAATCACATCCATATGCTTGTTCCTTTCAGTGTGAAATTAAGGCACAAAGTGACTCTAAGGAGACTATTCCCAGAACCTTTAAACTCCTCATGTCAGAACTTGAAACTTGGTCAGATTGAGCCCTCTCAACTGAAGCAGCAAATTGAGTGAGTCAATGAGTTCAGGATGACTAAACTGCTGATTGAGCAGTAGCACCCTAAGGAGGCCCACCTCAAAATGTGAGTATGAGTTTCAAATTAATCAAATTAATGGAGGCAAAAACCTGGGCTTTTATTTTATGTAATGTATTGCTTATGGAAAGGGCTGCACACATTATTAACATTCAAATAATCACATGAATGCCTTGTTCTAAACTGATACTAGAGAGAAGAATCACCTCACTGGCCATTCCCCACACAGATTATTTGCTATGGTTTGTGACTGCTTGGAAGTCTCCCCACTACCACTCCCACACCTCTGTGGCCCTTTCATGCACCATCCTGGTTTGCCTCTGTTGTTCTGAGATCTTTTCCAAATCTGTTTTGCTTGATGTTTGAGAAAGATTATAGCAAATCTGGAGTGATTGCCCTGTGGGCAAGTCCTATCTACGTAGCAACAATTTTTCCTGCACCAGTGCCTCAGCAGCCATTCCTTCCTTAAAAAATAACCACCAAGAGGCTTTTCCCATTTTTTTTTTGCAATCAATATATCCTTATAATGATATATTGGTATGTCCACCATGGTTAAGAGCAGCGGACTCTAATCTGGAGAACCAGGTTCGATTCCACACTCTTCCACATGAAGCCAGCTGGGTGAACTTGGGTCAGTCACAGTTCTCTCAGAGCTCTCTCAACACCCCCCAAAATGGCTAACTCACCACCTAGTGGTGCATAACACTAAAAGAGCTAGAACTTAAGGCTGCCAGACAATCTTAGGATCCCCTGGCTATACTACACACAGTACAATACGATTATTATTGGTTTGTCTAATACCACTTTAAAAATAAACTTGGAGAAATTCCCATTCACAGTTTGTGTGGGGACTGACAACTGTGAGGACTGGGAAGGGCAAATTCAGGGAAAACTGCTCTCCAGAAGCACCAGTGCCACTGCATTACATCAGCAGGTGCAGCAATTCCAGGGCTTCCATGGGAATGTGTTTCCATAAGAAAAAAAAAACTACCATGGCAAAGACATGAGGGGAAAATCACATTTTCCCCATTAATCATGAACTGCTGCGGTGGCTCAAGTGGTTAAGACGCTGAACTGCAGGCTGTGGAGGGTCAGTAGTTCAGCAGTTTGAGACCCGAGAGTGCCGCATGATGGAGTGAGCTCTCATCTCTAGTTCCAGCTCATGCCAACCTAGCAGTTCGAAAGCAAGAAATTGCAAGTAGATAAATAGGTACCACTTTGGTGGGAAGATAACAGGGTTCTGTGCACCTTGGTGTTTGGTCATGCCGGCCACATGACCACAGAAACGTCTTTGGACAGCGCTGGCTCTTTGGCTTTGAAATGGAGATGAGCACCGCAACCCTAGAGTCGGAATCGACTGGCTTTTGAGCAAGGGAACCTTTACTTTACTTACTGTAATTATGATTAATACTTTTATTAAGAAGTTCCGTGGTGGAACAGTATGGGGAATGGGAAGTGTTCCTGCACATTTTGAAGCTGTGCATGCAAAAAGTCTGGAGCTCACATGTTATTTTTGGTGCATAACGTGTCTGAAATGTTCAAAATATGATAGGATCTCACTTATACTCTTATTCTGTTGAACTTTAGCCCATAGTTTAGTTCCACAGTAAAGAGTGTAATTTTTCAGAAGTTACCAAACCAGTAAACTGAGTTGCTAAGACTAAAAGAAGCTAGAGGCCCCAGACTTGCCTGGACCCCATTTGCAGGTAGTGGAGGGGGCAACGAAAGAGGCAATGATGCTCAGCAGTCATCTGGGGTCAGCAGCATGGCAAAATAACAGCTGGAGAGGCATCTACACCTTCACTGGTTTCCCCCAGCCCCCTTCCCCAGCCTGTCCAGTCAGGTGAGACCCTGGCTGGCAGACTTCACAGATGAAGTCTTCCTTCTAGTTTGTCTGGCTGGATTATTAAGGGGCTCTGTTGCACTGCTGGGCTCAGTCAGCCTCATGGCTTTTTGCAGCAGGACCCCTTTGACAGCAACAGAATGGCAGACTTTGGCAGCAGCAAGTTCAGTGGCAGCAGGATCAGAGACAGTGTGATCAGCAGCATGAAGGCAGCATCACAGAAGGCAATGGAAGCTGTGAAGACAGCAGTGTCAGTGAACTTCCTTGGTTTACCTGAAAGCTGCATTACTTGACACTACTTTGACGGCAAAGAGAAGAGCTGCATGAACCAATGCTAAAGCAGAAGAGGAAGAAGGGAGAGCAGATGTGTCGGGTGAGATCACAAAAAAAGAGCAGAAATCACTGGGTGATGGCTAACCTCCCCCCACAGTTCCTTGATACCCCCCGGTGCAGGTTTTTTGACACTCCCCTCTCCAGGGCAAGGCTTGGCAGGGCTGGCTCTGGTTGCCACCTTCAGCCATTTGAAGGAAGCGTTTTGGGGTCCAAGGTGTTGTTAAGAGCACTTTAGTTCAGCCCTAGGCAATTTTGTCTTCTTTTATTTTGTGACTGAAGGGGACCTCCCAGGCAGTGTGCTCAGGCGTCTGGCAGAAGAACCACACTCCACAGAGCTTCTCGTTCTCAAGTTTAGAAAAAGAGGGAGAAAGGGAAGGAGGGAAGGAGATGGATCACCTCAGCACCAACAGGTTCATTACCTCCCCGCCCCCTTCTTTCTCAGTTGCTTTTTTCTTTTTCCATTGCCCCATCAACAGATAATAACACCCAAGAGGACATCCCACCTGGCCTGAGTGTGGGCTGCTTCTCCTCCTCAGACAAGAGGCCAGAGTGAGCAGACTAAGAAGCCCAGGCCACTGCAGACTCCAAGAAAACACCAGAGCAATCTGTTGGGCGGGGCTCCCCTGAGGTCAACACCACTCCAAGGTCTTTCTCAAGTCCCAGTATGCCTCACTGAGCAGTTGAATCAGTTGGGCATTCTCCAGAAAGCATCCTGCACAGTTGGCAGGGCTGGCTTAGCAACTGCTCAGGGTGCACCTTGGCACAGCAGTGACAGGGCCAAAGCAGGTGAGAGGGCACACTGTCAAAGACAGTATAGAGCAGGAGTGTCAGACATAATGCCTGGGGGCTGGAACCAGCCTGCCCAAAGTTCTTATGCAGCCCATGAGCAACTGGTACAAGAGAGGGAGTACTGGGGGGAGCCACTCCATTGTGGCTTCAGCATGGCAGAACAACCTCATCTGCAGCAGTAAAGCATTGTGGGAGTGTCTGCTTAGTGTTGCACTGCTGCCTCTCCAGCCTGCCCATGTGAGCTTTCCTCTGGACCCCCTCCCAGCCCATGGGCCTTGCACTGAGGATACATCAACTCAGAGCTTACCAGCTGCTGTCCTTTATACAGTTTATATCTCTGATACCTGGCATTATGTTTTATGGCACATATGGCCTGGCCCAACAAAGTGACATTTATGAGGGACCGCCTTTCCCTACATGTTCCCCCAAGGGCACTTCGGTCTGGGGGCCGTCATCTTTTGGAAATTCCTGGCCCCAGAGATGCGAGGCTGGCTGCCACAAGAGCCAGGGCTTTTTCGGTGGCGGCTCCTACCTGGTGGAAGGAGCTCCCAGAGGAGATCCGGGCCCTGCGGGACCTTGTCCAGTTCCGCAGGGCCTGCAAGACGGAGCTCTTCTGCCAGGCTTTTGAGTAGGAGCCGCCACTGCCGCTATTCCACCTCGATATTCCACCTCGAAAACCTGTCATCTTGGGTTTAAATGTGTTTATGTTGTATTGTTTGTTTTTATAATTTTATCTGGTTGAGATTGTTTTATATTGTTTATATTGTTGAAATTCTTTATGTTGTTAGCCGCCCTGAGCCTTCGGGGAGGGCGGGATACAAATCTAAATAAATAAATAAATAAATAAATAAATAAATAAATAAATGTCATATCTAGCCCTTGTAACAAATGACTGTGACACTTCTAGTGCAGAGAAAGCTCAGAGGTTCAAATGATAATCTATTGATTATTGCTGGGATTCCAGAGTTCCTTTGGGAAAAGACTTTGGGATTTCCAGAAACAGATTGGTAACCTAATAATAACTAAGCAGAAACAGGTGTTTTATATCTCATTTGAGGGTCAGAGACAGGAATTTCCTAATGAGCAGGTGTTCTAACAACAGTAAACTTTTTAATATGGTATGTAACTAGCTGTCAGAGTGGAGATTTATGTTTAAACTCTCTACTTCAAAGACATGGATTCAGAAGTTCATAATGGTTTAATTTTAAATAAGAAAAAAATAAACTAAACTATTCTTCTTTAAGTTTAAAATGTTTTAACATACTGAGTTATTGGAATCTGTAAGCAATAGATCTGCCTTTTAGCAGTTTATTATTTTAACTTTTATTAACTTTTAACCAGTTTATTAAAAAAGGACTGTTTGCTTGCTTAGAGAAATAGTTATACACTTAGTAAGCTGAACTGGTAAAACGTCCAGTGAAAAGAATTTAATAACTGATCATGTGCAAAGATTGGGAGAATGGCCAACTAGGTATGCAGTCATCTTAGAGTGCAGCCAGGAACTGAAGATATCAATCACAAGTCCTACCATCAATTAAAAAGCTAATTAAAAGTGCAGAATTTATGCTATACAAAGCAGACCCCTACTGGCTGAAGCAAAATAGCTTGTTTTAAAACCAAAAACTTTAATTCAGGTTTAATATATTTAAAAAATCAGCAAAAATCTTCTGTTGGATTAAGGTAAAGAATAATAGTGGATTCAAGGTATCTGCAGAAGCTTTATGCCATAGGCTACTTTGGAGCATTAGAAAATACATGTAAAGGGCTTAATTTTTAATATTTAATTTTGTATTTTTCAATAATTCAATGTATGCTTCATATATTTTTAGTAGAAATAGCTCACAACATGTTACTAAGAGTGCTTTTTAACACATATATCAAAATAAAAGAAGCATTTTTGTAATAAGAGTGGTTAGATTTTATACTGAGAATGAACTTAGCCTAGAAGTTCAAACAAAGAAAATCAGACTGAGCAGGTGCAAATGATGTCAAGTTGTAAAGTTGGGAGGAGCAACAAAAGCATATAAGCCTGCTGTTACTCACTGGACATCTGAGCTGAACTTTTGGCTGTATGGTATTCCTTATGAGCAGGGGTCTTTTCGTAGAACAAGACCTGCAGGAGCTCATTAGCATATGGTATGCTAATGAGCTATAGCCTATTAGCATATGTCACGCCCCCTGGCATCACCGGAAGTGATGTCAAAAGGGGAAGCAAAAGGGAGGGCATCTTCAAAAGCCTCCCCTTCCCTTCCCCAGCTGGCCTGGGGGGGGAGCAAAGAGAGAAGGGGTTTAAAGTTTAAACCCCTTCTCACTAGAGTTGGACCACAGAAGGAGGAAAGAGGGAAGGAAAGAGAGAGAGTAGAGAGAAGAAAAGAAGGAAGGAAAGAGGGAAAGAGAAGGAAAGAAGGAGGGAAAGAAAGAAAGAGAGAGAAGGGAAGAATGAGGGGAAACAGGGAAAGGAGGAAAAAAGAGAAGAGAAGAGAAGAAGAAGAGAAGAGAAGAGAAGAGAAGAGAAGAGAAGAGAAGAGAAGAGAAGAGAAGAGAAGAGAAGAGAAGAGAAGAGAAGAGAAGAGAAGAGAAGAGAAGGAAGGAAGAGAAGGAAGGAAGGAAGGAAGGAAGGAAGGAAGGAAGGAAGGAAGGAAGGAAGGAAGGAAGGAAGGAAGGAAGGAAGGAAGGAAGGAAGGAAGGAAGGAAGGAAGGAAAGAAAGAAAGAAAGAAGAGAAAGAAAGAAAGAAAGAAAGAAAGAAAGAAAGAAAGAAAGAAAGAAAGAAAGAAAGAAAGAAAGAAAGAAGGAAGGAAGGAAGGAAAGGAGGAAAGGAGGAAAAGAGAGGAAGGAAGGAAGAGAAGGGTAAAAGAGAAAGGAAAGGAGGAAAAGATGGCAAAGAAATGAAGGGAAGGGAGGTTCTCCCACCCACCCCCAATCAAGCCCCCCCCCATCCCTGCAGATCCCTTACTTACCATTGGCGGGGGCCTCTCCAGCCTCCCCCCCAGCTGCAGCACTCCTGCTGCCAGGGATGCTGGGGGGGGCTCTTCTACCTCCCGGGCACAGTGCACCTAGGGGCCCGGACGCTGCAGGGGTGGCTCTTCGGTGTCCCCAGGCCCAGTGCTCCAGCGCGGCAGGGGGATGCTGCAGGGAGTGGGGGGAGGCTTTCCAGTGTCCCCCGGCCCAGTGCTCCTGCACGGGCTGGGGACGCTGTGTGGGGGTTCTTCCAGCATCCCCTGGCCCAGCGCTCCTGTGTGGGCTGGGGACGCTGCGAGGGGCGGGAGCTTTCCAGCGTCCTTAGGCCCAGTGCTCCTCCGCAGGCCGGGGACACTGCTAGGTACGGGGGGAGCTTTCCAGCGTCCCCAGGCCCAGCGCTCCTGTGTGGGCCGGGGATGCTGTGGGGTGGGGGTTGTCTTCCAGTGTCCCCCGGCCCAGCACTCCTGCGCGGGCCAGAGATGCTGCAAGGGGCAGCAGCTTTCCAGCATCCCCAGACCCAGCGCTCATGCGCAGGCCGGGGATGCTAAGAGGGGCGGGGGAGCTTTCCAGCGTCCCCAGGCCCAGCGCTCCTGCACGGGCCCGGGATGCTGCGGGAGTGGGGGGGCAGTGTCTTCCAGCATCCCCCTGCCCAGCGCTCCTGCGCGGGCCGGGGACACTAAGAGGGGAGGGGGAGGGGCGGGGCAGGCTCAGAAGCCAGCCAGAACGCCGTTCCAGTGCATTCCGCCCCAAAAATAGCCCTGCTGATTCCAAGGCATTGGAAAGAATGGATAATATCTAGGTATCTGAGTGTCTATGCTTCTTCTTCAAAGTACTGTTTTTGGATATAGAATCAAAAATTTCCCTTAGAAAGTTAACACTATCTCATGGGATGCAGACCTTCTAGAGTTCTGAAAGAAGGGATTCATGATCATAGTGGAAACTTTATTTTAAAGAAATCCTTTATGCTATACACTCCATACTATCATTTGCAACAATCAGCACTCATGCCAGGTTCTCACAGCAGACATCATATCACCAACCAAGAACATGGTAAGAGTTGCATTTAGACAAGATTTAACAGAACAGGAGTTCAAACATGCAAAATAGCCTTGCATTAATTTCCTCTGTGCCTTTCCAAAGATGCTCATGACAAACCAAGAAAGGACTAAACTGAGGAAGGTAAAGTAAAAACTGAGAAATAGGGTCTGGTGACCATAAAATCTGGTCTCTTGGACTTTAAAGTGCCTGGCTCAGCTGCAAGGAAATGGTGGGTAGATTTGAAGAAAGAAGTGTGACCAATTTTGTAGTACTAGAAGTGAGCAAGAGATTGTCAGTATCATTGCACACAAACATAAAAGCCCAGAGAGACTCAGACTGTTTACAGGCAATAATTACACAGTGGTAACTTATCATACAAATTTATAGTATGCAAGTCATCTGTTACATTCCTACAAAGTAGCAGATGCTACTGACGGACAGGTGTTCATTTTATCAGTTTCAGCTGTTAATGCAGCTGTTTCCCCTTTTCTCGGACACAGACTTTTCAGCTGTCATCATTAACATGTTAGGAAACTTCCATCTCAGTGACTGTAAAATGGTGTTCATGAGGCTTCTCTTGAAGGTGTCTCAGAATTGCAGCTAGGGATGTTCAGTTGGATATTGCCAACACAGTAAAATATCCAGTACCAGTAGTGGATTGGATAGGCAGTATCCAGTACCACAAAAGGCATTCCCACTATTTCCCAGTTCTGATATTTCACTCCCAATAAATGTTGGAAATATTGGGAATTGGCTCAGGAGGCCTTTCTGCTGTTCTGCAGGTGGCACATCATTCCTTAAAAATTTAAAGGGCTGTTTCAATAGGTGGTACAACAGGCCTCCATATTCCAGCAGCCAGTTTTTACCACCATTATTTGGTGTTCAGAGGCTGGGTCTACTTCCCATGGAAAATAATGGTCTTTTTAAGTTAAAAGTGCCAATGCCCTGTAAGCCTGATTGGGCATGCTGAAAACAATAGGTGGTAGATCTGGCCTCTGGACTTCTGGGTTTGCTGCCCATTGAAACAGTGTCCCTTTAAACAGGGGTCTTTTCGTAGAATAACAGCTGCAGGAGCTCATTAGCATATGGTATGCTAATGAGCTATTAGACTATTAGCATATGCCACGCCCCCTGACATCACCGGAAGTGATGTCAGAAGGGGAAGCAAAAGGGGGGGAAGCATCTTCAAAAGCCTCCCCTTCCCCAGCTGGTCTGGGTGGGGGAGCTAAGAGAGAAGGGGTTTAAAGTTTAAACTCCTTCTCATGAGAGTTGGGCCACAGAAGGAGGAAAGAGGGAAGGAAAGAGAGAGAGTAGAGAGAAGGAAAGAAGGAAGGAAAGAGGGAAAGAAAGAGAGGGAAGAAGGAGGGAAACAGGGAAAGGAGGAAAAAAGAGAAGAGAAGAAGGTGGGAAAGAAAGAAAGAAAGAAAGAAAGAAAGAAAGAAAGAAAGAAAGAAAGAAAGAAAGAAAGAAAGAAAGAAAGAAAGAAAGAAAGAAAGAAAGAAAGAAAGAAAGAAAGAAAGAAAGAAGGAAGGAAGGAAGGAAGGAAGGAAGGAAGGAAGGAAGGAAGGAAGGAAGGAAGGAAGGAAGGAAGGAAAGAAAGAAGGAAAGAAAGAAGGAAAGAAAGAAAGAAGGAAAGGAGGGAATGAAAGAAATTCAGTGGCAATTCAGCCCCATTATACCCTATGGGCCATTGAAGTCAATGGTGAAAACATAGGGTATATTCTGGGGCTGGAGGGGAGGGTTTGAGGGAGAGGCTCCAAGATCACAGGATAGCTGATGGAGCCTCTCCCCAAGATACCCACCAAGTTTCAAGAACATTGGACCAGGGGTCCAATTCTATGGGCCCCCAAGCAGGTTGCCCCATTTCTTCCATTGTTCTCTATAGTGGGAAAAAAAGTTATTTTTTTCCCACCATAGAGAACAATGGAGGGAATAGGGGCAACCTGTTTAGGGGCCCATAGAATTGGACCCCCTGGTCCAATGTTCTTGAAACTTGGTGGGTATCTTGGGGAGAGGCTCCATCAGCTATCCTGTGATCTTGGAGCCTCTCCCTCAAACCCCCTCCCCTCCAGCCCCTAGAATATACCCTATGTTTTCACCATTGACTTCAATGGCCCATAGGATATAATGGAGCTGAAATTGACATTCGGCTGCCTGAAAGACTCTCCGGGACACCGGCTGGGGGCGGGGCTTGGGTCCTGAGCTCCCGGAGCTGTGCTCCGGTGCGCTCCCCCCGAAAAGACCCCTGCTTATGAGAATAAAATATTTTCTACGTATTTGCTGCCTGGATTCAAATCTCAGTTTGTGGGTTTCCATTGGCTAGCCACACAAGTCAAAGAACCTTAGCACCCTCAGGGCATTGCCTTCAACAGGAAAGGTCTCCTTCTAGTGGCAGGGGAAGCGTCAGTGGCACAGACAAAGAATCCACAGTGAGGCAAGTTTCCGTCAAGAGGGGGTGCAAGAAATGGAAGGAGGCACAGAGGACATCTCAGGGGAGGGAGGAATCAGACAGTGAGGGAACCTCAGATGGATCCTCTTCTGATGATGATTCAGGGGATGGCACAGGAGGCTACTGGTACACTGTGACTTACACAGGTGAGTTACTGGCATGGGCATTTAGGTGCAAGGTAAGTCAGGAACAGGCAGGTGATGGCTCTGGAGGTGTTTAGTCTGACAAAGTGGCTGTGGGGACCTCTAATCTCGCTTCCCATCTTTAGGGATGATGAAGACCCCCCCGAGAGTGAAAGATTTATAATGTCTCCCAAGACTCATCCTACCATTTTCCTGGAAGCTTTCACCAACCAGGATCAGGGCAGTCACCACTGCTGTTGGCCTAGTGCTTCAGCTTTCACGCATTCAGGCCATCAGTATGTATAAAACTTTTATGTATAAAATTTATATTCGGCTAGAGTTGAGGTGTGATTGCTAACAGTGTTTTAATATTCCATTGGAACTTGCTGTGGATCTGTGGGCACAGTATTGTCCATTAGGCAGGAGTTTACATGGTGTCTTCTGTTTAGGAATGATACCTGGCCTTGAAAATATCATTAAAGCTTATATGGATTGGCTCAAGATGGATGCTATGGGACTCACTCATGCATGCAGTTTTCCATTATATTCACTTGGATGGGCTTCCTGATGCCCTGGTCATACAACTGGGCAAGAATGATCTTGGAGCTACCACAAGGCTTGACTTAGTGCTGTGGGCTGAGACTGACTTGTGGGCCTTGCAGTCCAGGCTGCCCATCATGCAATTCTTTTGGCTTAGTTTATTGAAAACATGCTCATGGCTTGGGACTAGTTGCCCAGATAAAGTGGACCTGGCCAGGAAAAAAAGTCACCAGTAAGGTAGGCAAGGTTGTTGAGGTTCCAGGAAGTTGCCGGATCAGTCACCTGGACATTTCTTTCTGGCAGGAGGCAATTTTCCTACCAGATGCAATCCACTCTCAGAGTGGGGACAGGACATCTGGCTGTATGATATATGGCTGTAGGAGTTTTGGTTCCCACATCTGACTCTTGTGGCAGTATCAGTATGAGGCTGGGTCCATTTTGGGGAGAAGGCAGCCTGTATTCCCATTCCCCCATCATTGAGGTCTATTTGGGAGTGGGGGCTTACAGGGGAGATGCCCAGTTTGGGGGATGTCAAGGAGTTTTCACTTTCAAGTCTCAAGGGAGACTACACAGTGGCCTACACCCACGTGGAATGATCTGCACACTTACTATTGTTTTCAACTTATGGTGACCTTGTTAGCCTGATTGCGCGTTATTATGAATAATAACGAGGGGAATTATATTGATTATTAATAAGCAATCAGCTGCGAGAGCGAACACCAATGTATACAGAGGTCAGCCCCGCCGGGAGGAGTTGGTAACAGACCAGGAGACTTTTATGATTGAAAATAAAGTCTTTTACTGAGGTTTGGCACACACAAACAATTACACAAGCTCACACACAATTATTCAAGTCCTAAGAAATACAGAGAGAGGTAAGCACGTTTGCATTAGCAGGTAAGTCGTTGGTGGGTCATATTTACCAGTCGAGTCCTGTAGAGCGTTCCTCAGGAAAAATGGAGGGGAAAGAAACTAAGAAAAATGGGGCCACGTGGTCTGACCAGCAGATTGTCACGTGGAAACTCGGCCTGCAGACCAGAGTTTAAAGATGGAGGTAAGGGTTGGGGGATAGCAAGCTGGACATAAGAGGGTCAAAGGTTCGATAGGGGTCGTAGTAGAGAGAGAGGCCTGTGGTCTGGCATCCCCTTATAAGCAGGAGGGTGGGGGTTGGTTACCTCCTTGATTCCCGCCTCCTGGTAGTCCGTCCCTGGAAGCACCCTATTGGTTGGAAGATGTAGGGGAGGTGTGTGGAGGTGTGCCTGAGGGATGGTCAATACTGAGAGCTAGAAACTTACTCATGTCTGACACCAGGTGATAGCTAGGATGAGTCATCCGGCCAATTCTATTGTGTTCTTGATGGCCTTAGCCCGGCTGTTGATGGCTCTCAATCAGTAACTAGGCAACGATGAATAGATTCTGCCAGGGCTACGTGAAGTCTTGCATGTGAAGGTGGGGGGAGGAAAGAGGCTGCCTGCTGTAGAAGGAACTCTCAATGGCGTTTTTGGAGTTCCTATTTCTGGTATTTTACTGTGCTTTTGTGTGTACTGGTTTTATTTCATATTTCCTTCATGAGAAACAGGCTGGTAACCTCTGCTGGGCACTGGAGCTGCTGGGCTGGTCAGGAGAAACGTCTCTTGCCTGGGTGCAGTCTCTGCTGGCATCTGGGAAGGTTACCATGTGGTTCAGTTCCTTACACACGCACTGGCACAGTTTATTATTTTATTGCAGTCCAAAAAGAGGCTAAAAAGCCTTGCAGGGCAACATTTCCCCCCTTGGGACCCTGGAGACGTCAGGCGAAAGGGTCACACAATCAGGAACGGATGTCATCGGGGCAGCGATGTCATCGTCCACTGGAGAGGTGCTGTCACCTGGGTGCCACTGACTACTCTATCAATGGGACGGACTTAAAAAAAAACTACCCTATCAAAATGCCAAATTGCCTTTGGAACACTCCACACAACCCGGGCTGACAAGCATGAGCCGGGAGCTAGCTTATGTATTTAAATGACTAACAATACATTCATTATATAAAGTTAAAACAGGCTTAAAAACATGCTAAAAATCCTTAAAAACTAATAAAACTAAAAAGAAGTCTTAAAATTTTAGGCGCTACTAGAATAAATCATTAAAATCTAGGCATTGATTAAAGAAATGCATTTAAATGCATAAAAGGTAAAGTGCAATTGAAAGCAAGTTAAAATCATTAGAATTGAAGTTTCACCAAAAACATGTATTGTCTCTTTAAGAGAGTTGATTTCATGACATTAAATGCAAGCATTAGTCTATAAAAACACATACAATTCATATAGGTACAAAATCTTCGTCCTTCCTCTCAGGCTGTTTAGTTTTGCAAAGTCTCTTATGCGCATAGGCGCCCCATTCGTAACACGAGAGGAAGGCTCTCTATACATTGTAGCTATTATTTTCCATCGGGCTGCCTTCGGGGACCACGAAAGATCCCGATTTTCTTCGGCCGTTCGGCTCTGGCGGCTCTCGTCCTCCCTCGGCTCGGACACGAGTCAGTCCGGTCGAGGGGGAGGAGGGTAATCTGCATAACGAGGCGGGAACTCCCCCCCTAGCTTCCTACAGCACCTTGGGTGTGCGGTTTTCACCTGAAGCGGCGGCTACCGGAGCCTCCAAGCATGCGTGCCTTGAAAGAACACAGCAAGCCTGCACGGAGGTCACCGATGCTCACATGGGGTACCTGGAAGAGGGTTGGTTAGTGGATCACCATAGACCTGAAAGAGGTTGCAATTTGGGGCTCTACTGTTCCCGTGGCTGGCTTGATAATTCTCCCTCCCTCGGGGGGAGGAAAGCCTTGTGCTGGCTTGGGCTGTCCCTCGAACCCAGGCGTCAGTACGAGGTTGGCGCCAGTAAGCTCAGGGCTCGAGGAACAGCCCGCAGCCATTGGCTTTTTAAACGGGAGCCATGGTGCTCCGGAGGGAACGATGTCAGGTCGTACCTCTTTTAACCCAGGGGGACCCTTACGGGGGTTCCCCGATCATTGCAGTAAAAGAATAGAACACAATACACACGGAAAAAACAGGGGCTCCCCTGTGCCATAAACATAGGCTGCTCCAGGGGCTCTCCTTTTATGGAATGGCTCATCCCTGGGGTTCAAGTCATTTACGGTCGGAGGCTCCTGACATATGCAAAACTCCTTTCCCAAAAAGCATGCTGGGTAACCCGGTCTTTTCCAAGAAGAAAAATTTATTAAAAATAGTTCAGAGACACTTTTTCAGAGGCGAACAAGAGCAGGGTGAGGCCAGGCAGAGTGGGCAAGGCATGGGCACCGATTGCTGAAAGGCTACCTTTCTCCCTGCAACCGTAAGGGCGGAGGGGGAACAAGGCATGCCGAAGTTGGAGCGATTGTCGGACAAGCAACGCCGCCGGGCGTCTGCCGGGCGCCCTGAGCATTCTCCGCTGCTCTCGTAGCAGAGGGAGGACTAACACGCTCAGTGGCCCCAGGGCTGTTCTTCGAGCCCTGTGCCTACTCGCGCCATCACAAGGTGTTGCAGTGGCAGCGAGCGTGATCAGACGCACGGGGAGGCCCATCCAACAAGTGCATCCAAACATTTTGTACTGACCCTCGGTTCGAATACAAGGGTCTACCTCGGGCTCTTTAGCCCACCCTTTTCTTGGTTAAAGAATAGAATTAGATACACCTCTGTTTGCAAGTGTCTACTATGCTGGGGAGGACCCAGTGAGGTAGAGAACTTGGAAAAGTGGGGGAAAACTCAAGAAACTCGTTGTCAGGGATTGTCTCCCGGGCGGGAGATTCCGGGAGTTTCTGTTTGTCTCCCGGGCGGGAGTTGGCAAGCAGCTTTTTAGGGGGAAGGAAGGTGATTTACATATCGGGGTGGATGTCTTTTGTCTGCCGCAGGGGTCTATGGGTAATACATGAAATGGGGAAGTTCTGCACGCCTCGGGCGGTCCCAAGAGTCTTGGAACTGATTTTGTTGCGTTTTTGAGCGGCAACCCTTCTCAGCGGTGGTGCCATTCATGGATCGCCTAATTCCTAGGTGTCACCATGACTGGCAAAGGGGTTGTGGTTCAGCTCATGGCTGCTGCTAGCCAGATTCCAGCATCCATTGCTGACACTCGTCTCAGATTCCCCTCCGAGCTCAGCACCTCCCACACAGGATGTGTTTCCTGGTGGCTTGCACAGGCGCTGAGTTTAAGGGTCTGAGATAGGGGAATTTTCCCTTTTTAGCAGGGGGCTTTAACGCCTCCGTGGGGACTCTGAGTAGGAGCACCCATTTTAACCTGGGACCCCCTCTGTGGGGTCCCTACCTTTCACAGTTATAAAGATAGAAACCATAAGCAAAAAGGAGAAGGAAGAGGGGAAACATAAAACAATAAAAGGTTGGCGGAAGGCCTTCTGAAGCCCCCCCTTGAGCAGGGAAGGGCATGCGCAGAATGGCTAGCGAGGCACTTGTGGTAAGGGCTGGGACGTGCCCCTACTCTAGGTCAGGTGGAAGCGTGCATGCAAATGTACGCTTGCCCTGCGCATGCTGGGTTATGAACTAAATCTCACCAAAAAGTGGGTAAAAATGCATTAAAAAAACTTTTAAAAGAGTCCTGCTGATTGCTTTGAGCAGAGCCTGTCCTCCTTTGCTCGGAGAAGAGGGTTTGCGTCAGGCTGGGCACTCAGCATGACCTAAAAGAAGGCGAACTGGGGTTGGGTAGGCCGCGGTTGCTCCAGGCAGGACATGGCCTACCGAGCTTTCGTGCTTGGGGTGGAGCAGGCGAGAATTCTGGCTCTGGTAGTCAGGCTTACACTCTCGCTCTGTCTGTCTCATAGCCTTAAACTCAACGCCTTTGCAAACCAATGGGTTCCTCAGGAGGAGTTACTGGGTCTTGCAGACTTGGTCTCACTCGACCCCACACTGACTGTGGACCCATTGGTGGCCCCAGGACGGAGAATAGGTACCGTGGCTAGCCCTCGGCATTGTACTTGCAGAGGATTTAAGACGCCCTTCCGTAAGGTCGTGCTAGCTAGTCGTGTTCCATCCTGTCCCTCTGGGAGGCATTGAGCTCGGGCTTTGAGTAACCACCTTAATTTTTGACTAGGGCCTGATGAGGCTCACCCTTTCCTTGGTCAAAAGAGTAGATTTCGACATACAAAGCAACATACCAGGTATAGGAAAGTTAAAAGTCAGAAGATAGGAGACAGTTGCCTTTATTATGAAGCAAGAGTAGAAAAAGGGAGGGGTTTTAGGGAGAACAGACTTCAGATTTGAGGCATCTGAAGGCTGGGTACTTGGCAATATGGGTGAGAGTTTCTATTTGGTTCACTTGTGTTGTGACCCAACACCCTATACAAATTAATGCAGTACTCAAAATAACTTGAAATCCCACAATGATTACCATGGGGTGCAGGGCTAGATTTAAAAAGCCCATTGCCCTTGGACTCCAGCTGAGAATTGTTTAAATTCTTTGCCTAGATCTGTCATTTCCTTGCCATTATTTGAAATAACCATGGAGGATGTGTCTCCATCCCTTTTTGATGGCTTGCAATAAATGCTGTAGCTGGGGTTGTGTTAATAATTCATAAATTGGTTCCAGACCCATTCCAAAGAAGATAGGCGCCACATCTTTGTATAAGGAAGGGGAGATCAGGATGTCTTCCTGGGTCCAAATAGGGGCAGCATACAGGAAGTCACACCCTGTCACCATAGACAAGCTGTAGAAGCATCCATTCATTCTAGGGAGTATGGCCCGGATTCAAAATGGATTTAGAACAATGGACTCACAAGGAGTTCTAATGCACACACAACCCCTGCCCACATATACTACAGCAGAACCATTCTCTTGAACTAAATTGTAATGGCATTGGTTAGCAGAATCTAGTTGGGGAGTCAGGCATGGATGGCGTGACTCAAAAGCATGGTCTTCACATATAAAACCTACATTTTCCCTGTGCTTAATTGCCAGGTTCATGAGTAAGTTCCAATACCAGGATGCCCATGGTATGAAACTTTATTACTATAGGCCTGGCCTGGTGACTGGCTGGTATGGTTTTGGATAGAAATCCAGTCAGGTGGGCCTTGTTTGGAAAGGTCCTTTTTCAGTTACAAAACGGTTCTTGTATAAATGTCTTTATACATAATTTAAAAAAAATTAAAATTTTAGGCCTTCAGGCTGAGGAGAAGAGAGATACCACTTCTCCCCCCTTGAATCCATAGGAATCCCTGTGGATTCATAAAATAATTGCCATGGCTGCCAAAGGCTGGGAGGCAATAAGTAGCAACACACACATACATAAAGGAATGCACTGTCCCCTGCACAAGGTGTGTGTGAACAAACAGTCCCTCTGAGCATGCGTAAAGTTCCTTTTCTCGCTAGGGGGAGCCAGGCAGAAGGGGGTCTGTGCATCAAAAAAAAAAAAATCAGTCTATGGCAGCTATAAAGACTTCAGACGAAATAGCGAGATAGCTAAAATGATGGTGTAAACGTTCTGTGGCAGCTACATTATAAACTGGTACCAAGAGTAAAGAAATGTCTGAGCCCTGAAGGTGGGGCTTTAAGAGAACTGTGGATCACAAACTAAACAAAGTTGTGTTGTCATAAAATAAATTTAAAATGAAACGTAGTGATGCCATACATTACATCTGGAGAGTACAGGATTCCTAATATGAGATATGCTCCAGAAAATTACAATGAAAAAGGGATGCAAAAAGGGGAGAAACATTTTGTTTTCAGAAGGAAAAGATTTCAATTAAAAGAAAACAAAATCACTACATAAGCTAGTAAAGCACGCCTATTATTTATAAAAAATTAAAAGCTGTAAAAACAATATAAGCAGCAAAAAGGACTTTTCTTAAAACAAAATGAAATTTGCAAAAATGGACCTTAAAATAGAGGTTGTCCAAGGCAGAGACTAGCTTGTAGAGTTAAAATTTAAGAGGAAAATCCTTTAAAACAAACAATGTATTGGACTTCTGGAGAAAGAAAAAAACTTTCAACTTTAACGGCCCTTTTTACAAGACAAAGGCTTGCAAAGGACAGGGTGGGTGAAGGAGAAGAGTGATCTCCTTTAAGCCTACAATGAGACAAGGAATTGCACATTCAAGAGAGAGGAGGATATCATTACTCCCAGAGCATTGTAAAATAAAGCTTAGGGTTGCCACCTTCAGGCCACATGTTCCTGGATGTTTGGGGATGAAAATTATGGAGAACATGGCCTGCAGGTCACTGTATATAGAATGCACTTTTCCCCAGGGACACTGACCTCAGTATTTTGGAGAAAAGCTGTAACTTTGGGGGATCTCCAGGGCCCACCTGGAAGGTGGCATTTCTGCAATAGTGACTGCATTTTAGTTTTTCAGAGAGCCTTCATAGTTGCTCCTCTTAACTGGGGCTACTGTAATACTTATAAAAAGCCCAAACATGAGAGCATATGCTCCTTGTCCTGGGAAGGTTTTCAGATAGACAAAAGACAGACATCTGAAGACAAAAAAGAAAATTTTAAACAGTGCACCATATTGCTTCTGGATTGGATCTTGCTATGCCTTGGGTGGCCGCCAGGGGCATACAAGACAAGTGGGTTGCCAGATCTAAACCTGGAGATTTGGGACTGGGTTCTGGAGAAGCCAGGATTTGGGGATGGAACCCATTATGGAAGTGAAGTCATGGATTTTCTCCGTGCAAAGTTGCCCTTTCTCACCAGGGGAAACTGAATTTAGTCTCAATTCTGAGAGGATCTCCAGGAGCTCCCTGGAGGTTGGTAGTCCTGCACTAGTGGCTGCTTCTAGCCTCTATATTCATTCCTATGGACTCATGTTGATGTCTTATCCATAAAAGACATGAAAGCATAGTCTCCCTTTTTACCCAGGCATTTTTCCTTAAAAGAGATAAGTTTCT
Organism: Gekko gecko; assembly: GCA_029375565.1. Classification (NCBI taxonomy): domain Eukaryota; kingdom Metazoa; phylum Chordata; class Lepidosauria; order Squamata; family Gekkonidae; genus Gekko; species Gekko gecko. The sequence goes on along the minus strand of JAPDNY010000003.1, from coordinate 145,790,085 downwards.
CAGATAGACTGCCTCTGTCTGAGGAGGCTTGATCACAAACTATGTGCCACATGGCCAATTTTTGAATTTTCCATGAGTCTCACTGTGCCCTCTCCCCCAGTTCCAAAGGGAGGAGTAACAATCACTAGCATCTTTCTATCTTAATTCCTGCCAGTAGGTCTTTTCTTATGCAGAATTGGAACAGGGGGAAACACCAAGCAGTTTGCTGTGATGCAAATGTCTGGAGGTTTAAACTTAACGTTTTTCCACATTTTTAGGTAAGGCTGGAATGGGCTCAATTTTTCCTCCAGGGCAGGTAACATTGAACTTAAGTTCTGTTGGAGGTCTGCAGAATTCTGGTTTAAGAAAGCACTGGAGGCCAGGCTAGGAACAGGAAGTTCTTTGTAACTAAAAGGGAAGCTTGCCTCTGCAAAGACATCTGTGTCAAGCCTTTCTCTGCCAGGGGAAATACCTTGGGCAATAGGTTTGGAACTTTGTGTAAGCTCAGAGACTAGGTTGGCTGCACTAACTATTTTCTCATTTTCATGGGGAAGAGGTGAGGTTTGGGTTTGCACAGCTTGATCTCTAAAGATGCTGTGTTTTCCTTCACTCAGTTTTTCCAGTATTTTTAATTCCTGGTTTGTGTTTTGCGCTAAAATGGATGGTTGTCCTAGCTGAGTCTTGACGTTAGCAAGTTCCCCTTGGAGTTCTTCTTTCTCTCTAAGACTGGCTTCTAATTTTTGTTGAAGTTCCTGATTCTTCCTGGTAAGTTGTTCAATTTCTAAATCTTTCTCTCTATTAAGGTTTGTAAGTCTTCTCATTTTCTCTTGAAGGGGGAATTTTTCCCAAGTGGGGAAACTTCTGCTTTCCCGCGCAAGCTCTGTTGCAGTGAGAGGAAGGTCTCTGTGAGAGGTTGGATTGGGGTGGAGCTGACTGGCTCCTGTGTCTATCAAAAGGGTAGCAGGTTTCAAATTCCCGAGAGTCCCGACCCCTGCCTTTATGGTTGGTCTCCCCCAAGGGTCTGGCTTAAGTCTTGCCAGAACTCCTTTGGGGAGCACCTGGGACTCTGGGCACCCCTATGTGGTAGCCTTTGCTACGGCATTTACCAGCTCCAAGGGAGCCACCACCGGGTGAGTTGGGTACTGGTCGGCCTGTTCACATTCAGCGAGGGCCTGGAACAGGACAGAGTCTGGCTGCTTATGGAATCTTTCCATTTCGTAGCCTTTCTCCTTTAAACGCATCCAGGCGTGCCACCTTAATGGCTCCTGGCCGTCTGGTGGGGTTTGGCGGGGCTGATTTCCCTGGTAGTGGGGTGCAGGGTTTGGCTGTGGCAACGGAGGGTAGAGGGGTGTTGGCTGTGGCTGAGAATAGGGTCCCTGGCTGATAGCTGTCCCTGTATGGTGCTGGAGGGGCGGAGGGCTGAATGTATGCCTGAGCTGGAGCAGGGCCATTTCGATAGTCCCGTCCATTCCTTCCTTTTTGATAACCTCCTCCTCGAGGTCCTTTTCCTCCTGAGCGCCTGTTATCGCCTCGGAAGTGACTATTGGCCGGATACTGGGAGTGGGGGCCGTGATTGGCATAGGTAACTGTTTGAATGGGTTCGTCCTCGCCTTTGTCTCTGGTTTTCCTTGTCCCTTTAACGGGTTTCAGAATACCAGTGCTGCGGAGCAGTGTGGCAACGCGCCTTATTTTGCGCTCCAATTCCTCCCAGGTGCCTTCGTTGGAGTCAGTAAGATTCAGAGCCAGCTGGGTTTGGGCTTGAAACCCTTGTACTAACGTCTCCCTGAAATCCCTGTCCTCAAAATTGGGGAGGTGGGTGGTATCATGGACGTCCACTGAATCAGATAGTACGGCGAGAAGCTGTTTCCTAGCTACATATGCATCAGGATCCTCATTTGCCCCTTGTCTTTCCAACAAGAATAAAGAGGTTATTGTCCTGTGGGGATTTAGGTACGCGAGGACCTCTTTCATCCACTGGTATTTGTTTACCCCAACCAGGCCTCCTGCTGTGATGGCAGAATTAAGAGCCACCAAATCTGAGCCCGAAGCGCATCTGCGGGCGAGCAGGGTAAGGTCGTCCCCATTGATGCTGTAATAGGAATTGGCCACGTCTGTCATCCACTGAACAGCGTTGTCCCTGGTGAAAGGGCCAACCTGTTCAGCAATGGCCTTCACCTCGTCCGGCTTCCACAAGGCCGTCTCTGTGACAATCTGAGTCGTCGTCTCATCCCCTGCCCTCGTGACCGTCTTTTTGGTCCGCACTGGGTTTAGTGGAGCCGCCATATTAGCAGAGCACTGGAGTGGAGCGCTGGCTTGCACTTCTCCTGCCTCGCTTTCAGGTGATTCCACTATACCACCAGGGTGGATGGCAGAAATTACCGCCTTTTGCAGACCCAGCTGCTCTTTTAGGGATTCAATTTCCCTCCTACAAGCCTCATGGTTAGCGATCTCACGCTTTTCCTGAGCTTGGTCCGCTAGGTATTTAGCGGCTCGGTGGGCTGACATTAAGTCCTTTTGGGCTTTTTCAAGACCAAGCTCAGCCTCGTCTGCTCTCTCTGTAGCAGAAGCGGCTTCTTTCCTTGCCTCTTGCAAGGAGTCAGCAAGCCCCTGCTTTTCTAGGATGAGGTTGAGCCTCTCCGTCCTTAAGCGGAGACTCTCCTCCTCATAGTCTCTGCGCAGCTCGCAGAGCTCACTCTTATGGAGGTCGTTCTGTCCCTCCATTTCTTGAGTGACCTGGTCCAGTCTCTTCTGGACCTCTTGAGTCTCAGCCTTAAGGGCAAGACTCTCTGCCTCATGCTCCGCCTGTTTGCGGGCCAAGGCCTCCTCATGTTGAGCCCTGAGCTTCTCTAGCTCCTGGCTGTGTTTTGCCTCTAGCTCTTTGCTAGCGGCTTCCTGTGCGTCGAGGGCCTCCTGTTGGCGCTTCAGGAGAGCCGACGCGTCCTGGAGCGCTGTGTACAGCGCCCAACACCCAAAGCGGTCCTTCGTGGACGCGTTAGGTTTCTTTTGGTCGCAAAAGTCTTGGAAGACATCCTTTGCAACCTTTAGGGGATCCGGACCTCGGAACGATCCAGGCTCCCACGGCGAATCACCTCTCTTAAGGAGCCACTTTTCCAGACGAGGCACAGGGCTCGTCTTACGAAACATGGCTTTGGGCTTCCCTGGCTTCCTATTTACTCTGGGGAAACCTTTTTATTTCTTAGTGCGCCTGCCTGGGCTCTGTGCTCAGACCTGCGCGTGAACAGGGAATTTCTTTACTCCCCGTTCCTGGACTGACCTTTTCAGTCCTGGAAAAGGGCACCTAGCCTATTTAGGTTTTGGGAAGGAGAGTGATCAGCTGCTCGATTCCCTAACAGGGTAACCTATTGAACCTGTTTCAGGAGGGTTTTGAGCTCTCGGCTCTGACCGGTGAACCACACCAAACCGGTTTAGGTTTTGAGCTTTCCTACGCTCTAGCAGGGATCACCATTAAACCTGCGGAGTTTTGGGCTTTCCTGGCCCTGACTGGTGTACCCCTAACCAGCAGAGTTTCTGGAGACACTATGCCTCAGCGAGATTTCCTCCGAACTCGCACTGACTCACGCTCTTAGCCGTGAGGCAAAGCAAAACAAAGAATCGCTTCCAAGGCTGGAAGGGTTGCAGAGTCGCGGCTCTTTAACAAGCGCGTCTCTCAGCTGTTCTGGCAGTTATTTTTGGCGGGAAAGTGGATGGCGTAGGGAGATGTTGATGCCAGCTGTTTCCCTACACTATCGTTCTGGGTCCCACCCACAAGATAGACCGTAAGATGGCTCGAGATAGCCTTGGGGCTTCGTGTGGGAGATCCCTTGCGTTCGGAACACCGCCGGTCACTGGCTAGTCCTAGCAGTCGGGTCCGGTGCGGCTGATCTCCACGACTCTCTGGTGCTTAAGGCACAGAGTCTCACACGGAAAGAGGTGAAGGGGTAAAGCCTCCCAGATAGAGTGCTCGCTAGAGCCAATCACACAGACAGAAACCTCGCACACAAGCCTGTTCCAACACTCCAGCGGGGGTTTCCTCCACGTCTGACCGTCAGAACGACACGTGTCGACTCTCGTGTGCGTTCAGACGTTCAGGGTGTTGCCCGCATTCTCCACCACTTTGTTAGCCTGATTGCGCGTTATTATGAATAATAACGAGGGGAATTATATTGATTATTAATAAGCAATCAGCTGCGAGAGCGAACACCAATGTATACAGAGGTCAGCCCCGCCGGGAGGAGTTGGTAACAGACCAGGAGACTTTTATGATTGAAAATAAAGTCTTTTACTGAGGTTTGGCACACACAAACAATTACACAAGCTCACACACAATTATTCAAGTCCTAAGAAATACAGAGAGAGGTAAGCACGTTTGCATTAGCAGGTAAGTCGTTGGTGGGTCATATTTACCAGTCGAGTCCTGTAGAGCGTTCCTCAGGAAAAATGGAGGGGAAAGAAACTAAGAAAAATGGGGCCACGTGGTCTGACCAGCAGATTGTCACGTGGAAACTCGGCCTGCAGACCAGAGTTTAAAGATGGAGGTAAGGGTTGGGGGATAGCAAGCTGGACATAAGAGGGTCAAAGGTTCGATAGGGGTCGGAGTAGAGAGAGAGGCCTGTGGTCTGGCATCCCCTTATAAGCAGGAGGGTGGGGGCTGGTTACCTCCTTGATTCCCGCCTCCTGGTAGTCCGTCCCTGGAAGCACCCTATTGGTTGGAAGATGTAGGGGAGGTGTGTGGAGGTGTGCCTGAGGGATGGTCAATACTGAGAGCTAGAAACTTACTCATGTCTGACACCAGGTGATAGCTAGGATGAGTCATCCAGCCAATTCTATTGTGTTCTTGATGGCCTTAGCCCGGCTGTTGATGGCTCTCAATCAGTAACTAGGCAACGATGAATAGATTCTGCCAGGGCTACGTGAAGTCTTGCATGTGAAGGTGGGGGGAGGAAAGAGGCTGCCTGCTGTAGAAGGAACTCTCAATGGCGTTTTTGGAGTTCCTATTTCTGGTATTTTACTGTGCTTTTGTGTGTACTGGTTTTATTTCATATTTCCTTCATGAGAAACAGGCTGGTAACCTCTGCTGGGCACTGGAGCTGCTGGGCTGGTCAGGAGAAACGTCTCTTGCCTGGGTGCAGTCTCTGCTGGCATCTGGGAAGGTTACCATGTGGTTCAGTTCCTTACACACGCACTGGCACAGTTTATTATTTTATTGCAGTCCAAAAAGAGGCTAAAAAGCCTTGCAGGGCAACAACCTTATGAATTAATAACCCCCAAAAAGAGTCAGGGTTTTTTTCGTAGAAAAAGAGCTGCAGGAGCTCACTAGCATATGGTATGCTAATGAGCTATTAGGCTATTAGCATATGCCACGCCCCCTGATATCACCGGAAGTGATGTCAGAAGGGGAAGCAAAAGGGGGGAGATATCTTCAAAAGCCTCCCCTTCCCTTCCCCAGCTAGTCTGGGTGGGGGAGCTAAGAGAGAAGGGGTTTAAAGTTTAAACTCCTTCTCACGAGAGTTGGGCCACAGAAGGAGGAAAGAGGGAAGGAAAGAGAGAGAGCAGAAAGAAGGAAAGAAGGAAGGAAAGAGGGAAAGAAAGAGAGGGAAGAAGGAGGGAAACAGGGAAAAGAGGAAAAAAAGAGAAGAGAAGAAGGTGGGAAAGAAAGAAAGAGAGAAGAGAAGAAGGAGGGAAAGAGGAAAAAGAGAGAAAGAAAGGAGGGAATGAAAGCAATTTGGCTTTTTCCCACCATAGAGAACAATGGAGGGAATAGGGGCAACCTGTTTCGGGGCCCATAGAATTGGACCCCCTGATCCAATGTTCTTGAAACTTGGTGGGTATCTTGGGGAGAGGCTCCACCAGCTACCCTGTGAGTTTGGAGCCTCTCCCTCAAACCCCTTCACCTCCAGCCCCCAGAATATACCCTGTGTTTTCACCATTGGCTTCAAAGGCCCATAGGATATAATGGAGCTGAAATTGACATTTGGCTGCCTGAAAGACTCCCTGGGATGCCGGCTGGGGGTGGGGCTTGGCTCCTGAGCTCCCAGAGCTGTGCTCCGGTGCACTCCCCCCCAAAAAGACCCCCCCAAAAAAGATTAGTGATACCCTTGCTCAGGTCTTGCAAACTAAAGTGTATGGATTCTTTGAGTCTTTCCATCTCATGCTGAGTCTTCCCCTTTTCCTACTGCCTTCATTTTTTCCTTAGCATTACAATCTTTTCTAGTGAGTCTTCTCTTCTCATAGTTTGACCAATAGCTTTCTTTTACTTCTGCCTAAACTGGGTGCAGCAGTGTCTTTGTGGGTATTCAGACTGATTATAGTAATATCCCTAAGATAATCTCTGATGTTTTGGTAGTGATCTGTCTAGACAGTTCTGGACCTGGCAGCCTGTTTTGCAATCTTGCCTAAGCCCGATCTGTTTCCAAGTCTTCCCAGGACAGGAGCAATGGCCATGTCCCAATCTGTTTAAGCTATGTACAGGTATGGAGTAATTAACAGTAAATCAACATAGGAATTTTGAAAAATTTAGTTCATGTCTCATTTAATCTGCAAGAATAAATGCGTCACCTGAATTTCTTCAGTGTAGAGTTAAGGGTTTTTTAATCTAATTCTAAAATACCGATTGACATTCAGTTAAAGACATTGTTGGAACATCTGGCTATATCAAGACCATTAGGACAAGGAGAACATTGGTATAACAGAGAACGCAGCAAAAGTTATGGTACCAAAATTGTTTGTATCAAAATACACAAGTTTAGATAAGAGCAAGAAAAGGGAAAAATGAATAGCTGCTGCTATATTCATAAAGGAAACAACACAGCACAAAAACGTGACAAAGAATCAAATTTAGATAAGCATGAGAATTAAAACAGGGCAGGAAGGATATGGATTAGAATTAATGTTGCTTAATTATGTCAAAAACAAATTAGATGATAGAAGAAGCAGGCAACGGTTAAAGAAACAGCTGGGGGTGTGAACAATATCTTTGATGGGCTGTTGTTTACAAGCTAGCAGCAGTTTAGCTAAGTTTGTCTTCCTCTCCTTACAGGTTCATAAAGCCTGGACAGGGCCAATGGTGTGAGCAAAAATACAGGAACCAAAGGACTCTTGGTCCTTGGCTCACAATCCAGGGGCCTGTGTTAGGCAGCATCACTGGTCAGGACCAGCCTAGGATCTGTCTGTTTCGTTTAGTTTTGTTATTTTTTTCATTTCATTATTTACATTTTGGTATCTATCTGTGAACTTTGGTGAAATACAATTATTATTGACAAAATAAATAAATGAATACATTAAAATAACTGAGGAGAAAACAGGAGAACAGCAACTACCTTTACCAAAATACTTATTAGATTTTCATTCTGATGATTCTCCGAGGCTGTGGTCACACAGACTAAATAACCCACTTTCAATCCACTTTCAATGTACTTTCCAACTGGATTTTGCCAATTCACACAGTAAAATCCAATTGGAAAGTACACTGAAAGTGGATTGAAAGTGGATTATTTAGTGTGTTTGACTGCAGCCCAAGATGCTCTAGATGGCATCCATCATTTTCCCTTACTCACATTTATCTTTACAAGAACCTTATGTAGTAGGTGTCCGAGACCGTAGTGCTGAGTGATGGATTGAGCTCCCATCTCTGGCCCCAGCTCCTACCAACCTAGCAGTTCAAAAGCAAGAAATTGAATAGATAAATAGGCACCACTTCAGTGGCAAGGTAACAATGTTCCATGTGCCTCAGCATTTAGTCATGTCAGCCACATGACCATAGAAACATCTTTGGACTGCACTGGCTCTTTGGCTTGGAAACAGAGATGAGCACTGCCCCCTAGCATCAGATTCAACTAGCTTTCAACCAAGGGAAACCTTTACCTTTTACTCCCTAAACCTAGTCCAACATGTTAAATTATATACTACCACACTGGCTATAAACACCTGTCTCTGTCCTCAGCTCTCCTTAGTTCCTTCAGATGTTGAGGTCCCCATCAAAAACAATGGGAAAACTGCAGTCACCTGAGATAGGCTGACATATTGTTAAAGGCTACTGAGTCATCACTGCAGAAAATTAACAAAACTTGTGTTACTGTTGTGAGGTCTAAGAAGGGATACATAAAATAGTAAGCAATCTGAACAATGTCATGAGAATGTACAAAGTTCCCACTATTTTCCATTTTCCTGATTACCTTTGTCACAAGAATAGATTCAAGCTGTGTCCTTATCTGTTCTTATTATGATCTTTGTCACAGGAAAGAGGCATCTGAATGTTAATATCCAATAGTGTCTGGAAATACAACAGACTGCTGAGCAGCTTTAACCTTTTCAATATTCTAGATTTGATTGTTTTGCTGTTCTGCTGCTCTCACACACCTGCAGAGGGGACAGTAATAGGAAGCCATCCAATCAAAAAAGAGACCCTCCAAAAGGTTGAAAATGTGCATTTCTATGCAGAATCACCTGGGATTAAAATACCCCCACCCCTCCCTGTGTGTGCATGGACATGCAGACCAACTTCTGTCCTTAGTCTTGTGTGAAACACAGCAAGCAGATTTATGGTAACCACTGTGGATAATGAAGAATCTGAAGGAATTAGGAAGTAATTCTGGCTAAGTAAGCAAAAGTTGTGTGAATAGATTAGCCATTATCAATGCTGCAACAAAAAAAAACTTGCATAAAAACTCATTTATTTGTGAATCTACCAAGGAATCTATGAATCTATTTTCCTCTTATAAACCAAAGCAAACAATATTACAAGGCAGTGGGGGAGGTGGGGGGACTAAACTTATTTCTTGTCTACTTTAGGATTGTTGTCACACATAGTACATACTACAAGAAAGTTGTATTGGCCCTTTTAGATTTTTTTTCCTGCGACCAATGTTTTCAAAAAGGATGTGTGGGGGGAGACTACTGTCATTCCAGAATTTTTTTTCAAGGAATTTATCAAGTTGATACACTGAGCCAATGGTGAGTTGCTAATTCTGTTGACCTAAAGAAGTCCAAAGTGCCTCTGCTACAAGAAGCTTTCTGCTTTACTAACAGTTATTTGTTGTTACCTTAGTTCTCAATGATCCTGTGGTAAATTTCTACAATTGCCGTTATGCTGCTTAATCTTTTAGACTAGGGGGCAATATCGGGTTGATTTTGAATTGCTCAGTTTTGCTTCTTCCTTGTACAAATCACATACGAGTTTCTCTATTTCCATTTTATTTTCTGTTGCTCCAAACATCACCCAGAAAATGTATATGCTTTTCAACATAATGCTTTATGTATATGCTATGTGTTTAAATGACATGCCCTCACTTGGATAGTCCAGGCAAGCCCCATCTTGTCAGATCTCAGACACTAAGCAGGGTTGGCCCTGGTTAGTATTGGACTTGGAGACCACCAAAGAATACCAGGGTCACTAAGCAGAGGCAGGCAATGGCAAACCTCTTCTAAATGTCTCTTCCCTTGGAAACCCTATGGGGCCACCGTAAGTCAGCTGCGACTAAATGGCAAAATAAATAAATAAATAAATAAATAAATAAATAAATAAATGACATATATTCTACATGGTGTATAAATGATATATAAAAGCTGTATGATGTGCACACACAATACAAACAGATCTACACAAAAAATAACAAAAAGATGAGAACTTAGCACATTAATATAAAAAATAAATGAAATATGGAACGTTTGCCCATCTTGTTGTATTTTGGTTTGTTGTTGTTGTTGTTCAGTCGCACAGTCGAGTCCAACTCTTCACGACCCCATGGAGCACATCATGTCAGGCCCTCTTGTCTTCTGTTGTGCTCCAAAGTTTGCTTAATTTCATGTTCATTGCATCGATAACACTGTCTAACCATCTCATCCTTTGCCGTCTCATCCTTTCGGTGAATGGAATCTCCTTTTCAAAACCATTACTCTTTACTCAAATATGAGATAGTAATGAGACAATGGTAAAGATAAACAAAACTATGTAACTCCTAAATGATTGAGCAAATGGACTAGAATTAAAGTACATAACCACCAAAGTTAATATAGGCATACTTGCTCTAAATAGATTAGTTTCAGCTTATCACAGAAACACCCTTCTTCAGTATAAATTTCCCAACTTATTAAAATCTTTGTAGATGGTCTTATTAAGCCATATGGCTGGAGTTCAATGGCTAGTTCCACCCTATCTTTATTTGCAGTAATATTTTGGGATGAACCCACAAGGCTATTTTATTTTCCAATTTGATATGTAGCCCTTTTCATCAGTTTCAGTCAGGCACATCTTCTTGCTGTATTTGTACTGTTTCATGCCACTGCCATGCCATTTAAATCTCACAAGCAGGATGGCAGTGCATGGGCCTGAATCCCAAGTAGTGAATCACTGCTGAGAAAGGAACCCCGTGCATACCGCAGTCCCCCCCAGCAAAAAGACCCTTTAATGGGTCTTTTTGCCCACAGAGCTGTACCTCCTCTCCTTCCCTGCTAAAAGATTTAAAGGGCCCTCCAGCTGGTCAGTGGGTCATGTGCTCCCTGTCAATCAGCTGAATCCCTTTATATCTTTTTGCAGGGAGACAGAAGGGTGGCCATGGGTGGTTGTGGCTTGGGGGTGGGGCTTGGGGCATTCCCACCAACCCCTGGAACACAAGCTGGTTTTCTTCTGAAATTCTATTGGATATTCCAGTATCCAACATAAATGTGCAGTATGATCTCTACTGCCTCTTCCTTTTCTGAATCCAGCTTGAACATCTGGCACTTCCCATTCCACATATGGTAACAGTATTTGCTGTAAGATTTTGAGCCTGAATAATGGCTTTGCAGATACACTGTCTCTTTCACAGATAGAACATTTCTGGCTCCTGGCCTCTCTGGCACAGGAATCCTCAGGGGAGATGCCTGTGTTGAAGCCTAGGGAGGTGAGGCTTGGTCAGTCATTAAAAGTTGCTCAGCCCCAGGGGCTAGCTGTAGCTATACCAGGGCCTGCAGTGCTTTTGAGGCACTTAGTATAGACAGACATTTGCAACAGTCATGACCAATTCCAGTGGAGCACTGAATGTACTATTGCATTCAGCTACACACAGAGTTACATAGTAGGCACCACAGCAGGCCACCTATTGGCCTTGGCCTTTTATGTTGGAAGGGTGGGCCTGCGAGCAGCAGGAAAGCAGGGCTCTAATCTCCCCAGAAATCCTGGAAAAGGCGGTGGCTACGTTTCCTTTCTGGCATGCACCAGGTGATAGATAGGAAATCTATCCAAAGGTCTTTTCTTTGTTTTATTGGAAGTTTGTTTAAAGACCTTTCACTTAATACACATATTCCCCTCTCTCTCCTAAAGAAATATGCATCAGCTGGCTTTTGTGCAATTTTCTGTTTTTGCAGATTTTAAGGGCAAGCACTAAAGAAACAGATGAGTCCAAGCAGATGTAACTTCTGAGAAGCAAGAGCAACAGATGGGTCTGCCAAGGGAAGGCTAACCACAAGATCTGGGACTCATGCCAAATTATAACTGTGATAGCTGTATTACAAGCAATTGCTACTGCTTTAGCAAAATTGTAACTGATTAAACCAATTTTGGAGAACGTTAATGCATAGGGTCACCATAAGTTGAAAGCAACTTGACAGCACTTGACAGCACTTGACACACACACACAAACCAATTAATCAGTCACCTTGCCCAGGGAAAACCTTTTGGGAGAAGAACCTGGATAGAGGACATAAGGACAAACAATGGGTAATCACCACTCAATTGGTGGGCATAAGAGAAACTGGCACCTACAAACTGGTTAAAGGGGCTCAGCTAGAGTTACCTGGTCTCCAGTATTAACCTGGACAGTCCAGTATCCTCACTGGCTGTCCAGGAAAAAGACAGAGAAAATACTGGACATTTAAATGCCTGGTATTTTCAGGCTGCGGTCATTTGACAGCCACTATGGTGGCTTTGCACTGTTTGGCTTGGCAAGCCAATGAATCATCAATACCTCACATTTCACCAGATGCCCCTAACCTTTCCTCCCTTCACACAGAGGCTCCTCTGACCTCTTCAAGACATGTTTCCATCCTCCACCCTCCAATTGTGACTCGTTAAGTGTCATCTGCCATGCATGACATCCTGATTGGTCACCTTTACCTTTGTCCCCACTTGTCCTCTACCTATGGCTGGTTAATGAGAGTAGGGGTATACACTCAGATATATCCAAGCCAAATATATACCCACAAAAAACCCTTACCTGTATTTTTCAGGTATACACCAAGCTGAATTAACATCAGAGAATCACTGGCTAAACAGGTTAATCTTACCCTGAATATACCAGATAACATTTGGGTTTATTTGAGAATAGCCAGCAGTTAAAGGTCTCCAGGGTTTTCCCACCCTGTCCCACCCCTTTTCAGGTTTCCCAGCCAACAGGAGGGAGGGGAAGGAGGCAGTTGTCACACACAACTAGGACTGCACATTAGGGGGAGTTGTACTCTTTGCTTAATTACAGCAATTCTCTCATAGGTTAGTTTTGCTTTAGTTTTTCCTGATCATTGGCAAAGAGCATAAAAGCAAGCCCTGGCTGCAGCTAGGCTCCATTATAGTGAGAGGTTTCTGGAGTGTGTGCTTCTGCTCCTCTGGAGGTCTCCTGCTGCCATAGGAATCTGGAACCTTGAGGAGAATGCCTGCAGAACAACATCACCTTGTTTTGGAAAATATTTCAAATTTTCTGACTTTTCTGTGTGTGTTTGGGGTGGCTGGGAGTAGGTTGTAGGGGAATGCCTAAGGCCTTTGGTTCCCTGTGGTTTCTTTGCTTTTGGTTTTTGTATTATATTGCATTTCTGTTGTAGTTTTGTTGTACAAGTTTTTTGGGCCTTTGTGTGTTTGACTGGGGCTTTGGTTGTTTTTGTTGTTGTTGTTTTTCTCTTTAGCATTCCAGTCTTCTGCTGCCATAGGAAAGAAAGGTTTTCTTTCTTTCTTTCTTTCTTTCTTTCTTTCTTTCTTTCTTTCTTTCTTTCTTTCTTTCTTTCTTTCTTTCTTTCTTTCTTTCTTTCTTTCTTTCTCTCTCTCTCTCTCTCTCTCTCTCTCTCTCTCTCTCTCTCTCTCTCTCTCTCTCTCTCTCTCTCTCTCTCTCTCTCTCTCTCTCTCTCTCTCTCTCTCTCCTTCCTTCCTTCCTTCCTTCCTTCCTTCCTTCCTTCCGGGTGGGGCTTTGGTTGTTTAATTTACTTCCTGGTTGCTTTGCACAGTATTTATTTTTGGCTTTACTTTCTGATGTTTTTATTTGTTAAGAGGCTTGCACTCTGTTCTGTTGCTTTTGTGTTGGGAACTTTGGGTCTGTCCATTTTGTTGCACCTTTTTGCTGCTGAATTTTTAGAGGGTTAATGAGGGGTTGTTCTTTTCCTTTACAAAGTTTATCCATTCTTGCTGAACTGGTTTATTGTTGTTGTTTTTTTCTTTGGTAACTGATAGGTGGTGTTTTTATAGTGATCTTGTTGGTCTGAGCAATTTGATTGTTGTAAAACAATTTATTGCAAAGTTTTAATAAGATGGAACTTTTAAGAAAAGTGTGTTAGAAATTGTAAAAGAACAAAATACATCTTAGCATAGGGTTAATTCCTCTCCTATTAGGCTAGTGCTAAGCAATTAAGAAAAGTCTGTATGGTCAAAACAATGGTATTCCCAGTAGTAATGTATGGCTGCAAGAGTTGGACTATAAGGAAGGCCAAGCACCGAATAATAGATTCTTTTGAATTATGGTGTTGGAGAAAACTCTTGAGAGTCCCTTGGACTGCAAGGAGATCAAATCAGTCAATCCTAAAAGAAATCAATGCTGGCTGTTCCCTGGAAGGCCAGATACTGAAGCTGAAGCTCAAATACTTTGGCCACCAAATGAGAAGGGAAAATTCACTGGAGAAGACCCTGATGCTGAGAAAGATTGAAGGTCAAAGATGAAGGGGGTGGCAAAGGATGAGATGGTTAGTGTTATCGATGCAACAAATATGAAATTAAGCAAACTCCAGAACACAACGAAAGACAGAAGGGGCTGGCGTGATGTGGTCCATGGGGTCCTGAAGAGTCAGACTCGACTGTGCGACTGAACAACAAAAGCAATTAAGAAGAGGCCATTCTTTAAACAAATTATTATAGCATAGATTAACTGTAAAAGAAATGAATTAGCATCTGCTCTGGTTCTCAAAACAAGTGAAGTCAGGCAGTCTTAGAAAAACAGTGTTTTAGGCTGTCCTTTAAGAGTTCTATTGTTCAAAAGGAAAGATTTGCCCAACTGAATGCAGATTTCCAGAGAACAGCAAGGAGAGATAAGGAGGCTTTCCTGAATGAACAATGCAGAGTAATAGAGGAAAACAATAGATTGGGAAGGACTAGAGATCTCTTCAAGAAAATTGGAGAAATCAAGGGAACGTTCCATGCAAAGCTGGCCATGATAAAGGACAAAAACGGTAGGGACCTAACAGAAGCAGAGGAGATTAGGAAAAGATGGCAAGAATACACAGAAGAACTATACAAGAAGGACCTCGATGTCCTTGACAACCACGATGGTATAATCACTGACCTCGAGCCAGACATCCTGGAAAGCGAAGTTAAATGGGCCTTAGAAAGCATTACTAACAACAAAGCTAGTGGAGGTGATGGTATCCCAGCTGAGTTATTCAAAATCTTAAAAGAAGATGCTGTTAAAGTGCTGCACTCAATTTGCCAACAAATTTGGAAAACACAACAGTGGCCACAGGATTGGAAAAGGTCAGTTTACATTCCAATCCCAAAGAAGGGCAACGTCAAGGAATGTTCAAACTATCGCACAATTGCACTCATTTCACACGCTAGCAAGGTCATGCTCAAAATCCTACAAGCTAGGCTCCAACAGTACGTGGATAGAGAACTGCCAGAAGTACAAGCTGGGTTTCGAAGAGGTAGAGGAACTAGAGATCAAATTGCCAACATTCGCTGGATTATGGAGAAAGCAAGAGAGTACCAGAAAAACATCTACTTCTGCTTCATTGACTATGCTAAAGCCTTTGATTGTGTGGATCACAATAAATTATGGCAGGTTCTTAAAGAGATGGGAGTACCGGACCACCTCACCTGTCTCCTGAGAAACCTGTATAAGGGTCAAGAAGCAACAGTTAGAACCGGATATGGAACAACTGATTGGTTTAGCATAGGAAAAGGAGTACGACAAGGATGTATATTGTCACCTTGCTTATTTAATTTATATGCCGAGTACATCATGCGAAATGCTGGCCTGGATGAATCACAAGCTGGAGTTAAGATTGCTGGGGAAAAGATCAATAACCTCAGATATGCAGACGATACCACTCTGATGGCAGAAAGTGAAGAGGACCTAAAGAGCCTCTTGCTCCGGGTGAAAGAGGAGAGCGCAAAAGTGGGCTTGAAGCTCAACATCAAAAAAACTAAGATCATGGCATCTGGCCCCATCACTCCTTGGCAAATAGAAGGGGAAGTCGTAGAAGTAGTGACAGACTTCACGTTCCTAGGATCTCAGATCACTGCAGATGGTGACTGCAGCCATGAAATTAAAAGACGCCTGCTCCTTGGGAGGAAAGCGATGGCAAACCTAAACAGCATGATAAAAAGCAGAGACATCACCTTGCCAACAAAAGTCCGCATGGTCAAAGCAATGGTATTCCCCGTAGTAATGTATGGCTGCGAGAGTTGGACTATAAGGAAGGCCGAGCGCCGAAGAATAGATTCTTTTGAACTATGGTGCTGGAGAAGACTCTTGAGAGTCCCTTGGACTGCAAGGAGATCAAATCAGTCAATCCTAAAAGAAATCAACCCTGACTGTTCCCTGGAAGGCCAGATCCTGAAGCTGAAGCTCAAATACTTTGGCCACCAAATGAGAAGGGAGCATTCACTGGAGAAGACCCTGATGCTGGGAAAGATTGAAGGTCAAAGAAGAAGGGGACGGCAAAGGATGAGATGGTTAGACAGTGTCATCGATGCAACAAACATGAAATTGAGCAAACTTCAGCGGACAGCGGAAGACAGGAGGGCCTGGCGTAATCTGGTCCATGGGGTCGCAAAGAGTCGGACTCGACTGTGCGACTGAACAACAAAAAAAAAATCTTTAAATACAGTATATTAAGGCTTTTAAAAGCCCTGGCCGTAGTTGAAAACAGCCGGATCTCTCTTGGACCAGGAACCGCCAGGAGATTCTAATCTCCTGAGCATACAGCTCTTCTGGGGGTATACCGGGAGAGGCGGTCCTGAAGGTATGTGGGTTCCAGGCTGTTAAGGGTCTTAAAGATCCACAGCAAAACCTTGAACCTGATCCGGAGCTCCACCAGAAGCCAGTACACTGCCCCATAGCTAACAACTTTTTGCTCACGGGGCCAATGGTTTTCTTGGGGGGCCTGCCATTATATGTCTGTGTGGTACTGCCATGCCATGCTCATACTTCTAAATAATAAATAATAAACATAATAAATAATAATATTTGCATTAAAGTTGTGAGTGAGCAATTTGGCTGCTGCAGAAAGTAGTTTGCTCTGGAGCCATTTCTCCTGAGCTAAGACAAAAATGGGTGAGCTGGAGGCTAAAAAACTGTGAGCTAGCTCACACTAACCCAGTTTAGAGGGAACACTGGCAGGGACTCAGGCTCCACTCCTCTTTCCATTTGTCCCTTTGTCATCCTGCTGGGGAAGCTTCCTGGGGACCTTCTTTGGTATGAGGGGGTCCCATCCAAATGGAGGGGAGGAATGCAGCCATCGCGACCAGCCGACCAGTGTTCCCTCTAAGCTGAGTTAGTGTGAGCTAGCTCACAGTTTTTTAGCCTCCAGCTCATAGATTTTTGTCTTAGCTCATGGAGGATGGCTCCAGAGCAAACTAATTTATGCAATCAATCACAACCAATGCTCCTTCTAAGCTGTGGAGTCTTGTGAACAAAAATTCTACTTTGTGAGCTACTGGCATTAAAAGTTGTGAGCAAGCGATTTGGCTACTGCATAAATTAATTTGCTCTGGAGCCATCCTTCTGAGCTAAGACAAAAATCTATGAGCCTCTGGCTCACACTGATTGTGACCCCCCGGCTGGGACTTGTGGGGGGGGGGGAGTCAAAGGAGCAGCACGAAAAACAAGCAGCTGCTGGAGTTGGACTGATTTTCTCCTTTCTGTCTCTCAGGCAGCATTCTGGGGCTCTTCTACCCAGCAACAGCCAGGTAAGCACCTGGGACCTTTTCTCATTGGCTGCTTCAGCCCCATCCTCTTCCACCCCCCCTCTGGAGATGCAGGACTGGGCTCTGCCTGACTCTGGCACCCCTGCCCAGCCCCTGCTGTTGCTCCAATTGCTGCTTGGACCTCCATCCAAACTGGACTTCTTCCACCTTGCCAAAGGCAGCAGGAAAGGAGGGGCTTGGTGGGGGTGCCTGTGGCTCCTGCTGCTCCTCCTGAGTGGGCTCCTGGTGGTAGGTAAGCCCACCCCACCCAGGGGGAGGGGCTCATAAAAACCATGGAGGGTCTGCCAGTACAGCTCACATAGCAAAGGTTGAATGTGTGCCATGCAAGGGGTTCTAGTAAGCACCCGTGTGGCTGCATTCTGGATCAGTTGGAGCTTCCAGATCATTCTGAAGGGTAGACCCATGTAAAGCAAGAGCAAGTTACAGTAGTCTATTCTGGAGGTGACCGTTGCATGGATTACCATGGCTAGGTTGGAGCGAGACAGGTAGGGAGCTAGTTGCCTGAAGCAAAGCTGGAAAAATCCAGTCCAGCAACCTTTGTGACCTGGACCTCCATTGACAGGGAGGCATCCAGTGTCCCACCCAGCCTCTTGACAGTTGGATTCTAGGTTTTTAGGTTCAGTTTCCCCCTCTATTTTTGTCCCAGTGTAAAGGGCACACCATCAAGGCTGGGAGTCAGCATCCCAATTCTGTGTCCCTCCCACCCAGCTACAGAACTATAATCTTACCAGGATTCAACCTCAGCTGACTCTGTTTTAACCATCCCACTATGGTCTCCAAACTTTTGGCCAGATTTGCATTAGTAGTATCAGATCAGCCACATATCAACAGATGTCATCAGTGTCTGGTATGTCATCTCAGTACTGTATGTCATCAGTGTACTGGTAACAGCCCAGCCCCAAAGTCTGTGCTAGTTGGGTAAGGGAGTGCATATAGATGTTAATATACTAATGGGTACCTGGTAGACAATCTCTTTCCCAGTACCACACTCAGTCCTCAACCATGGAGAAATGAGGTAAGCCTGTAAGGCTACCCCACAGATTCCAATGTTGGCAAGGCAGTGCATTAGATCATAATCAACTGTGTAACCATGTCAAACACTGCTGTGAGATCAAGCAATACCAGCAACACCAACCCGCCTTGATCCAACTGTCTGTGGAGATCATCTGTGAGGGTGACCACCACCGTCTCCATGCCAAGGCCAGGGTGGAAGCTGGATTGGAATGAGTTCAATGCTGATGTGTCATCCAGGAATTTCTGGAGCTGTTCTGCTACCACTCTTTCAATTACCTTACGCAGAAATAAAAGATTTGAGACAGGGCAGTAATTGGACAGATCCATAGTATCTAAACTTGGTTTCTTCAAGAGTGACACAATCACAGCCTTCCAGCCCCTTTGGGTAGATCCCTGAACCCAGCAACAGGTTGATAATGTCCACCAGGGGGCCTCATATTCCCTCACCACTGGCTTTCATAAGCTATGAGGGACACGGGTCTAAGAGACATGTGGTCAACCTAACAGCACCCGGAATCTTGTTGACATCGGCTTGGGAGACCCAGCTAAAGTTTTCAAATACAGAATCCAAAGATGACCAAGGGTCTCCAGTTCACATACTGTATCAATAATGGCTGGGAGGTCATGGTGGAGTGATAAAACTTTATCTGCAAAAAAAACCTCCCAAATCCTCACAGCTAATGGCCACATTTCTATTATTTTGTGTTCTCTCCATGAGAGATGTTAAAGACCTAGTTACCCTCTGGGCAAGAGGTAGCATTCCATAAATGTCTTATAAGATGTTCTTGCGGCTTCATCATGAGTTCACTGCCAAACTTGCTGTAGTCATCTGAGTTTCCATTTCATCCCCCTGAGCTCCATGGTATACTTCTTCTCTCTTCTGTTCGATGTCTGGGGAACCAAAGATATAAACTGAATTGCTGATTGATTGGCTCCTTTCTGTGGCTTCCATGATATAAAATTGTAATGTATGCTATAACAGTTTCATGTTTATTTGTTTTATGTTCATGATTTAAGAACATAAGAACATAAGAGAAGCCAATGTTGAATCAGGCCAATGGCCCATCTAGTCCAACACTCTGTCACACAGCGGCCAAAATATACCAGGTGCCATCAGAAGGTCCAGCAGTTCAGATTTGAACTTTTTTCATTGTTTTGTTCATGATACATACATTGTGGAAAGTAAGTTTTATGAATAAAAAGTGTTTAAAAAGCAGTTATGGGTAAAAATCTTAAATTTTTTTAAGCTACAATTTGTTAAGATGAGGCAATAACAAAATTATAATCCATTTTTGGCAGAAAGTGGAGAAATTAGTTTATGTGGTGGGGTTAGCTTAGGTTGACTTTGAAGCAGAAATTTATATCTGAATTGTTTCAAGCCTAAGTCACATTTACCAACAAATAGATCCAATTGAACTTAATAGGATTTACTTCTAAGTAGACACACAGAAAATCAGACTGACCAGTACAGGAAGGAAACGCATAAGAAATAAACTTACTTCCAAAATGTCATGGACAAAAGGTAGCTGGAGACAATCATTTCTGGAGACTGTTGTGAGCAATAGCCCTGGAGAGTATTTCTTGAAGCTTTTACAGGAAGGATGAAGAGATTGACATTTTGGAAGTAAATTTATTTCTCAGAATAGAGTACAGATGTTCAAAGCCAGTTCAGAGTTCACAGTATGTGAGAATTTGTAGGCTGCTCCTGAAAGCTCAGGACAAACAGTACTTGAGATCTTTATCATCCCCCTTATGAACTGGTTTTCCTTGTTTCATCTTTCCATCCCTAGTTTGGTGACATGAGGTCAGCTAATCCTTGCAGTGGATAGAAGTCTTTGGAAAGGCTAAGAATATTAGTTCCATAGGATCATGGGGGGGGAGGGGGAATGGTCTTTTTTCACCTTTTCTTCATTCTGCCATAAATGTACACCAAGTACAATATTTTATTCTTCACTAAAGGAAAGTCAAAATTATATATGATGTGAGAATTATATTTAATTGTATATAATTATGCTATCGGAACCTATGCCCTAGTTATATAAATTACCAACAGAGGTTGAAATATCAGGCTTGCTTATAAGAGAATTTTCTGTTCAATCAAATCATTTAGTGGCTTATTGCTTCTCCTTATGTTTCCATACAGATTCGGAGAAAATCTCCATCTATTCAGACACAGCAATGCTATAATCAAGCCATGGTACACTGTTTAGGGTATACATCACATTAAAACTCCACAAACTAATTGTAAAAAAATGGTGACTGTCAGGAAGTGGCAGCTTGTGTGCTATCAAAGAATGATATAAAAAAATAGCTGTTGGGCACAAGACTGCAGTCTTGCAGGATCTGAGAATAGTGGACAGGAAGGTTCCCATGATTCGGGTGTCCATGGAAAAAGAGCCATCAGGATCAGTCATGGAAAACAAGAATTAGGAACCAACAAAGTGGTTTGATTAATCTAGTGACAAGCACAAGAGGAAACAGAAAGCATGGTCAGGAATGCTAGTGCTGTTAAACAATATGTGCCTCCTAAGAGTAACTTTCAGGGTATTTTTTAAGCCTTACAGTGAAAAAGAAAACTGACTTGGAAAAGATCTGGACACAACCACCAGATATTCTTAACTATTTATCTACTTTATTAAGGTAATAAATTCTATGTCATACAAGAAGAAAGGCTTGTAACATTAATTCAGTAATTTCTCTGTTACTGGAATTGTCAATCTACAAAAACTCTTAAAATAATAATAATTCTTTTTTTTAAAAAATCCTAACACTTGAACTTAGCAATCCTTCACTACACTGCTAGCCCTTCTTAATATAAGACTATACAGCTTGTTATTGACCTCTGTTTTATTATAAAACTCCATCTAGCTTCACATCCCTCTTTTGGACACACACCTTAACGTGGTAAGGGGGTTGGTATGTGTCAGCAAAGCTGAGAGCAATACCACAAGGAGTTTAGACTCTGCCAAGAGTCTGAACTCCTAGCAGAGTAACTCAAGGCAGAATGGACACAGCTGAGACACCAGCCTCAGATGCATCCACCCCCTTCATGAATCAACAACCACATCAGCAGAACAAAACAGACATGGTGATGAGGTGTGGAGGAATCCTTGAAGGGCAGTTGCTGGGTGGTAGCAGTAGTGGAAGGTGACACTGGTGGAGGATCTATCATAGACAATGGTAGTGACACTTTAGCTAACCCTGATTAATACTGAGCAGAAGGAGGAAATGGTAAACCATTTCTGATAATCTCATACTATGAAAACCCTATGATAGGACAATCCAAAGGGGGGGGATGAACATATACTGCTGGAAGATGGGATCCCCAGGTCACATAGCACTGTATCAACCAGTGGTGTAGGGGGGCTGCTCCACCCAGTATGTCCCTGTTCCATCCTGGCTGTTTTCATACTTGGTTGGGCCAGCAGCAGTGCAGGGCTGATGCACAGCTCTCGTGGCCACCCTCCCCAACATTGCCCTTTCTTTCCTACTATAATACTGTTTACCTTTTCCTTCTATTAGATTAGTCTGCAATGATTACCAGTAGGCAGTCAAGGAAAAATAATGGGATTCACAGAGGATACAGGCCAAGAAAAGAGGCCATGGGAAAAGAAGTATAGCACTATTCAGGAAGGCTTAGGCCAGTGATGGCGAACCTTTTAGAGACCGAGTGCCCAAACTGTAACCCAAAACCCACTTATTTATCACAGAGTGCCAACACGGCAATTTAACCTGAATACTGAGGTTTTGGTTTAGAAAAAACAACTCATACCTTAACATCTTCTGTAGCACTTTATCTGAACTAAGTGCTAATACACAAGTTTAAGGTCAGTGAAAACGGAAATGACAAGAGGGAAAGTGCAAGGAATACAACTGCTGAGGTAACTACTCCAACCACTTGGTGAATGGGTTACTAACAGCACAGCACTACAGTGCATACTGCCACTTTCCAAACACTCTTAAGATACTCAGTAAACATGCAGCGAGCAAACTTCGAAGAGGAAAGCTGTTGTCAAAGGTATTACAATATCTGATTCCTAGCCTCTGCTCCACTTGTTAGAACAAAATCTCATCTCGCAGGCCCAGGGGCACCAAGACTTTATCATTAGAGGGGCAGCCCTAGAGAGCATTCAGATGAGCAACCAATTTCTGAGAGTGCCAGTTTTCATAAGAACATAAGAGAAGCCAATGTTGGATCAGGCCAAAGGCCCATCTAGTCCAACACTCTGTCACACAGTGGCCAAAAATACCAGGTGCCATCAGGAGGTCCAGCAGAGGAGCCAGGACACTAGAGATCCTCCCACTGTTGCCCCCCCAAAGCACCAAAAATACAGAGCATCACTTGCCACAGACATAAGAACATAAGAGAAGCCAATGTTGGATCAGGCCAGTGGCCCATCCAGTCCAACATTCTGTCACACAGTGGCCAAAAATACCAGGTACTATCAGGAGGTCCAGCAGTGTGGCCAGGATGCTAGAAGCCCTCCCACTCCCAAGCACCAAGAATACAGAGTATCCCTTGCCCCAGACTCAGAGTTCTTATCTATACCTTGTGGCTAATAGCCACTGATGGACCTCTGCTCCAGATGTTTATCCAATTCCCTCTTGAAGTTGTCCATGCTTGTAGCTGCCACCACCTCCTGTGGCAGTGAGTTCCATGTGTTCATCACTGAAGAAGGACTTCCTTTTTTCGTTCTAACCCGACTGCTCAGTAATTTCATTGAGTGCCCACGAGTTCTTGTATTGTGAGAAAGGGAGACAAGTACTTCTTTCTCACCCTGCTCTGTCCCATGCATAATCTTATAAACCTCAATCATGTCACCCTTCAAGCCATGGTTTCTCCAAGCTAAAGAGCCCCAAGTGCTTTAACCTTTCCTCATAGTGAAAGTGTTCCAAGCCTTTTATCATTCTAGTTGCCCTTTTCTGCTCACACAGCCTGACATAACGGGCAGAGAAAGGCGGCAGGCGGGGGGGGGGGCTTTGGTGGCCTTTCTCTGCGGCGCGCCTCGGCGCACCAGCAGACAAAGCTGTTGACGGCGTTGGTGGGTGGGTGGAGGAGGCTCTCCAGAGGTCTTTCTCTGCCTGTGTGCCTCGGCGCACAGGCAGAGAAAGGCGGTGGGTGGGTGGGCGCTCCAGGGTGCATGCCCACAGAGAGGGCTCTGCATGCCCTCTCTGGCACGCGTGCCGTAGGTTCGCCACCGCTGGCTTAGGCCAAGCTCCACCATCAAAACATTTATGTTACCAGTATCACCAGAGGACCTGTCTGCAGGTTCGGACCATGCAGTCATAAAAGAAACCATCTTCTAACAGAGCTCTGCAAGTTCTGTCTGGCTCACTCTGTCTGCTTCAAGTGAAGCTGGCAGTTCAATATCCTCCAAAATTCACAGAAATCTCACAAACAAACATTCTTAGTTGAATACAATAGAATAAATTTCACAGATTTTAGTAGCAACTAGTCCAAGACTTTTTTGTGCCAAAGATACTTTTCTTATCTATATCTAACTGAAAGAGCTGTTGAGTATCCGCAGGAAATTACATGTAGACATATCCCAGTTTATCTCAGGAAATGTATTACATTTGTGTAAAAACTCTGTTTCAAGGGCATTTTAAGAAAACCCTTTAGTTTTAAATTGAATTCTGTACACTGTATGTCATTCTCCTTTATGCCAATTGTCAGTTTTATTCAAGTGGAGGAAAGGAGAACTGTCTAAAAGTCAAGACACATAGAAGAAATAGTCATTGATTATATAGACCCCTTTTATCTCTCATTTAATTAAAGAGAGAAAAAAGCTAAGTGGGAGCCCTCCTCAAGGAGCAGCAAATTATGGGTATCCTACTTTACATGCTGTGATAAATGTGACAATCTTCAAGGGTTATAATTTTCAAACAATAGGCATGATGATATATAACTGGAAAGAAAAGGAAATGGTCTCTGTGGGGAAATGCCAATGGGCAAGAAATGGAACAGAAGGTCTAAGAGGTGCAAAGTAAAAGAGAAATTCTGTTCCTTAAAATTAAAAAAAAAACTTTTTAAAAAAAGAATACAGAGATACACACACATATGCACTCAATGAGTAAATGTGTAATAAAAGAAAATTGGAGGGGGGAGTAAGAAAAGTTATTGTGGGTCAGACCAATATATATTTAGTCTAGCATCCTGTTTTCTGTGGTGGTTATCCAGATACCCAGAAGATCCACATAAAGGGATATAAAAGGCCCATGTTGCCTCTGTTGTTGCTCTCCAGAATAAGTATTCAAGCATACATTGTGAATTCCATAAGTTAATTATGCATTGTGTGCCAAAGAACACAGAAATAATAAAAAATCATTATGAATTTTTTTATCCTACAAGCTATATAAGTGTACTTATGTAGACTTGCATATATATTAGCATATTTTGCATGATTTATTCTATATTCTTCTAGACATATACATGCATATACACATATTCATGGAACTGAAGCCACAAATTCTTAGCAACTGTAAAATTTGCAAAGTCACCCTTCTGTATTTTAAGTTTCAGCTGGCAATGACCACATATTTTGAGATATGCAAAAATGTCCATAAATGTTTGGATCTGCTGGTCCTTTTCCTTGTATAGAAGGATTTCTGCTCATAGAGCATTACTTGCTCCCCCCCTTCCTGTTGTAGCCCCAAATACCCCAAAAAAACACATTTCAGAGGGCATTTGGGGCTGTTCCAGGAGAAGGGAGGGAGGACAGTCATGCTTCATGAGTGGAAATCCATGCAAATGTTCTGGTATATGCAAGCTACATGTTTGTTTGGTTGTTTAAAACAAACTTGATATTGCCAAGATTCCGTAGTATGTATTCATTTTTAAATTATGTTCTTGGAAGAAATTAAGTCTTTATGTCATGTTTCCATAACCAGTTTGCAGCTTTGCATGTTGACAAGACAATACATGTTCATAGTACTGTTTAAAGATTCATGTTCTTTTTTTGATAGAATTAAAATATAGATTTGATGTGAGGAATGGTACAGTTGATGTTTAATACTTAATATATTCTAGTTTTTGCTTTTTTCAAAAATATTCAGTTGTGGTGGGAATTGATTTCAATATGTCAAATTTTTCAGAAAATAGATTCCACTGAAGGAATTCACTGAAAACCTCAATTTCTGTTGAACTGCATACATAAAATGATTATGGAACCCAACCCTAAATACTTTTGTGATGAGGGTCAACCATAATTTTCTTTGACTAAGACTTTAACATGACATTACATAGGTGATGTGAAAAATCTCTGCCTGAGACCCTGGAGAGCTGCTGCCAGTCTGACTATCCAATACTGACCTTTATGGACCAATGGTTTGATTCAGTATAATGCAGCTTTATGTGATGGACCTTGATGGACAAATTTAAAGAAACCTTTGTTCTGAATTTGGTTAAGCAAATTGTGAATCATTTTACCGATAGGCTGATTTATTCAAATAACTAAAATAATTAAACCTTGCATTTTCAAATGTATCTAAACTAGAAATGTTGCCCTTCTGCAAAATGTCAGTTTTCCACTCTGTTGAATGCTTCAATAGAACAGATAAGGGAATGTAAAGTACCTTATATTAAGTTCCAAGCCCTGCCATTTGGTTAACAATGCTAGGCATGCATTATTAAATACTATGGAATACATTAGATAAACATCAAACAAGTTCCACTAGGTCTATTTCTTCAATATGGAATTAACTATTTAAGAGAGTAGTTGATGCATTATTAAACATGATTAAATAATTAGATAGCATTAAGTAATCATCATTAATCCTAATGGTCAATTGCTGGGAGCATGTCAGTTAAACGCAAGAGGCCACTTTCTGGCCTAGAAATAATGCTATGCTAAATAAGGGTTAATAATATCTCATTAGCAATGTTTGACAATTTCCTAAATCCAAATAACTAATGATCTCAAAGCTCAACATCATCATGCATGGTTGCCAGTTAATACACTGTGGAATATTAAGAATATAACTAGGAGTGCTCCAACACCCACCAGTTTCACTCACCTGTTGCAATCAGGCAACACTTTTTGACAGACCATTCATCTATTTGTTGACCCATTCATAACTGCTCAGCAGCCTGCTTCTGTGTATTCCTTCCTAACAGTGCAAAACAGTATGATTAGCTTTTCATGCATGCACTTTCTCACACAAGCCCAGTGGAGTTCTACTCCATCCTCATTCTTGCTGCACTGCTGCTCCACTTGTTAGGCAGTTGTTTACTTAAGTCAGTCCCAGATCATATAAATCTGCCATAAATAAATGCTGGGTTTTTTTTAAGTAAACAAATCCTTGCAGTTAAGTTTATTTGTCTAAGAAGCCTTTAGCAACATTACTAGCTGCTGATCATTTGGCTCAGCAATATTTTCACACATGCATTGTCTTGCACAAACACATTTAGCAGGTTTTTTAGTTGTTTGGGGCTAGACCAAATACATCTGGGGATTGACCCAGCTGAATATAGTAAGTTCAATTGTCAATGCTTTCATTATTAAATGTGTAAAATGAACAATGTATTAATTTCTTATTAAATACTGGTGAAGCTATTCGGTACCATGGGCATAAAACTTAAAATCACTAGGGACCCACAAGCTTGGCTCATGTTCTTCTTACTAATTTTTCACTGAGCATTTAGGCTGTTTGTGAATAGCTCCAGCCTATTTGGCCATATATTTATTCATTACAGTAGCTCAGATGTGCGTGTTTCCACAGAGCCTTGTCCCCCCCCCACACACACACAAACAGACCTATCATTGTTGCATGCTACTTGGCAGCCAACCATTTTTTTTTTTTATATAAATATATTTATTGGAGTTTTAACATTATATACAATAAACTTATACATTCACATATTTTGAGTCCTTATTACATTATATTACATTTTATCCATTTTTTTACTCCTGATCACCTTTTAAACACGGTTTTATCATCGATACCATTTATTTCAGCATGTATCCTATCCATTTCTACTGCTTCCATAAGTTTTGAGACAATTTCCTTTCTAGTGGGTACTTTGTCTGACTTCCAATATTTAGCAAACAAAATCCTTGAGATAGTTAAGATATACAACAAAGTATAAGTTTCTTGACGCGTTTGTCGCTCTTCTGACAACATATTTAACAAATAGATCTCTGGCTTAAGTTCCACCATTAAACCTAATGTTTCTTCTATTATCTTTTGAACCATTTTCCAATATTTTTGTGCTCTTTGGCATCTCCACCACATATGGAAAAAAGTGCCCACGTTCGATTTACATTTCCAGCAAATTTTAGAGTTGTTTTTCTGACATTTTGCAATTTTATCGGGTGACCAATACCACCGATAGTGTAATTTATAGACGTTTTCTTTATATGGCACTGCCCTTAGAAGTTTCATCTTATTCCAAACCTTATACCATTCTTCAAGCTCTATTGTATGTCCCATATCCTGCATCCATGCCACCATGGATGATCTTACTACTTCATCCCTCATATATTCGTCCAATAACCAATTATAAATCTTCTGTATCAACTTATCGCTTGAGGACAGCCATATCTTATCCAATTCATTTTTGTTTCTCTCAAACCCCTCTTTCATATCTTTAGCATACCTAGATCTCAACTGGGTATATTCCCACCATGATAGATTGATGTTGTGTTTCCCTTCTAGAACCTCTTTTGGTTTTAATTTTTCCCTTTTATCTAGCAAATTTTCATATTTTTCTCTATGTACCTCTGTAACAAGAGTAGGCTTCACAAATGCTTCTAATGGTGATACCCATAATGGCGTTTTCTTATAATGGCGCCTTCTTATATTATCCCAAACTTTAAACAGCGCATCCCTTAGATAATGATGTTTAAAATTGGTATGTACTTTATCTTTACCATACCAGATATAAGTATGCCATCCCATGTAGAGATCAAAACCTTCTAATGCTAAACATCTAGTATTTTCCAGGACTATCCATTCTCGTATCCAATTTAATGCTACCGCTTCATAATAAAGCCTCCAATTTGGAACTCCTAACCCACCCCTTTCTTTTTTATCTTGCATAACCTTCCATTTTATCCTTGCCTTTTTAGGTGCCCAAACAAATCTTCTAGTAATTTTATCTAATTCTTCAAAATAGTTCATCCTCTTAAGTATTGGTATGTTCTGTGCTAAAAACAAAAACCTAGGTAAGATATTCATTTTCAACATTGCGATCCTTCCCAACATGGAAATATGTAGATCTTTCCATTTATTCAAATCCTTTCTAATATCTTCCAGCAATTTGTTATAATTATCTTCCATAAGCGTAGAACACTTATTGGAGAAAGTTATACCCAGATATTTAACTTTTTTAACTATTTCCATGTTCGTTAGCTCTTGCAACTTTGATGCTATTTCTGCTGAACAATTCTTAGTCAACATTTTCGTTTTCTTATTATTAATCTTAAGCCCCACCTTTTGACCATATCCTCTAATATCTTGTAATAGTTCTGTCATAGATTCTAAGGGATTTTCTATAATAAATAAAAGGTCATCTGCGAATGCCTGTATTTTATATTCCTCCCCTTGTACTCTTAGCCCTTGTATGGCTCTATTTCTCCTTATTACATCATTCAGTGTCTCCAGAGCGTATATATATAACAGAGGCGACAAAGGACAACCTTGCCTTACACCTTTTGATATTTCAAAGGATTGTGTCATTTCTCCATTAATTGAAACCTGGGCAAACTGTTTAGTATAAATTGCTTGGATCAATGTAATAAACCTCTTTCCAGGATCCCATAATCTAAGTTTCTGTATCAAGAACTCCCAGGATAGGTTATCGAAAGCTTTCTCAGCGTCCACACACATTAATACCATCTGTTTCTCTACATGCTGTTCATAGTATTCCAAAACATTAATCACTGTACGTATATTTGCTTTCATCTGTCTTTTCGGCAAAAAACCTGATTGGTCCGGATGTATCTTTTGTATCAATACCTTTTTAAATCTGGCCGCCAGTATATTAGCAAAAATTTTGTAGTCTGCGTTTAAAAGAGATATTGGTCTATAATTTTTAATATCTTCTCTCTCGGTGTTTGGTTTATGTATTAAGGAGACGACTGCATGTTTCCAAGATTCCGGCATTTTTCCTGTTGTTTCAATCTGGTGTAACAGATCTTTCAAAGGGAACGTAATCTGATCCTCAAAAATTTGATATAACTCAGCCGGCAAGCCATCAGGCCCCGGTGTTTTCTTCTTTTTCTGTTTCTTTATAGCCTCTGTTATTTCACACATCGTTATGGGTTGGTTCAGTATATGTTTCTGATCTTCACTAAATTCATCTTTGCTATTTTGTTCCAAGTAATTTACTATTTCCTCCACGTCTTGGGATTCTTGACGGTACAATTTCTTGAAAAAGTCTTCTGCTATTTTTTTCATCTCCTGCATTTCAAATTTTTCTTCATTTTTTCCATTTCTCAATTTCAATATCATACGTTTATCCCTCTCTTTCCTTAATTTATACATTAGCCACTTAGATGGCTTATTAGCATTCTCAAAAAGATATTGCTTTGTAAATTCCATTTTCCTTGCCAACTCCTGCGTTAGCAAGAGATTCATCTCATGCTGTAAAATTTTTAACTTAGCTTTTATTTCAACTAATTCATCATTCTTCTTCACCTTTTCTTCTTCCTGTCTTATCTGCCTACAAAGATTTTCATATTTACTTCTCCTTTGCTTGTTTTTCCATGCTTCTTGACTAATACACCACCCTCTTGTAAAAGCTTTAAATGTATCCCATACAACATCAATAGCTATATTCGGTTGCAAGTTCCTTTTAAAAAAATCAGCTATTTCTGCTTTCGCTTTTGTAACCAACTCCTTATCTCTAAATAATTCCATATTTAGTTTCCATCTGCCAGTTTTCTTTGTATCTTCTAAAGATAACATTATTGGATTGTGATCTGCAAATGTACTCGGTAGAATGTCTATCTCTATTAACCCTTTAAGTGATTTCACCGACGCCCACACCATGTCAATTCTGGACCATGCTTTGTGCCGTGCAGAATAGAACGTATAATCTTTTCTCTTAGGATATCTAGATCTCCATACATCTACTAGATTATATTCACTTGCTGTTTGTATAAAGATTTTTGGTAATTTCATTCCTGATTTCTTCGGTTTCCCCTGACTTTTCCTATCTAAATCTGGTTCAAAAACTCCGTTATAATCCCCAATTATACAAATGTTATCAATTTCTTTCATTTTTAATACTTCCCGAACTTCTTTATAAAATTTCTCCTGATTCTGATTTGGGGCATAAATATTAATCAATAACAACTCTTTTCCATTTCTATTTATTACCGTAGCAATAATCCTTCCATCCTGCGATGCATACAGATAATTGGCAGTAATATGTTCTTTAATGTATGTCACTACACCTCTCTTTTTCTTAATATCTGATGCAATAAACGCGTTACCCAAACTTTTCCTTGAGAGGTATTTCACTTCATCCTGTTTTATGTGTGTTTCCTGTAAACATACTATGTCTGCTTTCAATTTATTTATTTGTTGGAAAATTCTCCTTCTTTTTATAGGGCTATTTAAGCCATTCACGTTAATTGAGAGAATTTTCAGCCCCTTATTCATGATTGTCGTTGTTATATCTCTCTCTACTATTATATTTCTCCCTAGCCTTGTATTGGAATCTGGTCAAAACCTGTGAGGGAGTGACACCTCGTCCTCTTTTCCCTTTCTTTCCCTCTTTTTTTCAACTACCTCTTTTTCTAATTCTGCCACTTCCTCTCCAAATTCTCCTTCTTCTTTCTCACCTCCTTCTCCACTTTCTTCTCTATCCCAACCTAGATCCTCACCATGTTTTTCCAAAAAGTTCTCCGCTTTAAAAACCGAGTCAATTTTATGTCTTCTTCCTTCATAATGAAATAGTAATCCTTCGGGGATCAGCCATCTATATGTGATTCCATTTTTCTTTAATATATTAACAAGGATTTGGTAGCTCTGTCTTTTTTCCCTAACCCTCCAGGGTGTCTCTTTTAGTATTCTGATTTCTGCTCCTTGTATTGTTACTTTATGTTCATTAGCAGCTTTAAGAATTTTATTCCTCATTTCTCTTTTATGGAACTTAATATGGACTTCACGGGGTAGTTTATGTCTTTTTGCGTAAGCCGAGTTTCTCCTATAGATAGAATCGATTTGTGTTTCTATTTCTTCTTCAGTGCCCAATTGTAGTTGCTCTCCCAAGTTTTGTACTATAACCTCCTTTAAATTTTTCTCCAAATTTTCTGGAACATTTTGGCATCTAGTTATTGTTGCTGCCCGGTCCATCTCTAAATTAATCAATGTTTCCTCTATTTGTTCATTTTTACTTTTAAGCTCTTGTAATTCAAAGCCCAAATCGTTTACTTTCTCTTTCATTTTCTCATTATTGGCCCTAATTTGAGATATTTCATGCTTATTCTCTGTTAATTGTTTTTTAATTTCTTCCGTTTCAAGTTTAATTTGCCCCGTTATGTTTTGTAAGGGCTCTATTTCCCTTTTAATAAGTGTAGGTAGTATTTCCTCAACTGTTGCCCTCACTGTCTGTGCCACTGTCTGTGCCATACTTTCTTGAATTAGGCTTTTTAAGTCTTTCATTGTCATATTGCCTGTTTTCAACTGACCTAGATTTCCCGTTTGTCCTGGGGAAGCTATGGGAGTTTTCTTACCACCAGTTGCCATAATCTTTCAAGAGCACGGACTTAACCCAAGAACCCAAATAGCAATCACTGCACAACACAAACCAACTCTACCAAGACTTTTCCTAACTACTGACTTGGAACTCAATTCAGTAAATTGTTTCACTAACCCACTTCCCCCTCTTACAGAACTAACAGCTTTCCACCTAATCTCAAACTACTATGTACTTGTATTCAATCCGTCTCTTCATTTATCTTTCTTCTTTCCTAAACTGCCTTTTCTGTCCACTTTTTTTTTTTTCGGATTTGTCTCTCACAGAGTTCACTTCTTCAGCCACTCTGTCTCCCCGCCTCCTGCGTCACCACGTCTCGCCGTAACTCCTCCTGCTATTGTGTTGTTCCTCTGGTCTCCGGTCCCGCCTCTTAATCACGTCGCGCCTCCTCCCCGACGTTCCGTCTCTCCTCCGTCCTCCTCAGACTGCTCCTCTACGACGCGATGCCACGTGTTCTCCCCAAGCCTCTCTGCTGGTGCGCGTCCTTCCGTGGGCGTTGTCTCTCCACTTCCACAGCTCGCACTTCTCCCCAACGTCCAACACAACGCCCCAGGGGGAGACAAAAGAAAACAACACAAAGTGTAGATGTTTACAGTTGCTGTTCCCTCTCTATCTGTCCCCCCTACACTAGTCAGTCTTCCCCCTTTTAACGTCTCTCTTTCATACAGCCGTTTACAAGAAGCCCCGCTGCCTCACTTCCGTTTCTCCGTATCTTCTGGGTTTTCTCTCCTCCTTTACCCACCTCTATTACTCCTAATCAGTCCTAGTTATTATCTCCCTTTATAACATGCTGTAAATAAGTAATTTTCCGTATACTCAACTTTCACTTATCTCTTTTCACTGCGTCTTTTCGCTCCTTGGACTCCCACGATTCCGCAAGGCTCCTCTTGTGCTTCGGAGAGGCAGATGCCTCTCTGGGGCTCCGTTTGCTTTCTGCTTCGGGTTGCCGCTGGAGGAGGGGAAAAGACCCCCTAGGTGGAGGGGATGCCACCCACCCTCTACTTACCAGCTGAGAAACCCTTGCCAGAACCCCTCTCCAGGAGGGAACTGGGTGATGAAAAAAAAACACCAAACTAAAGCAAACAGACTGGCAGATGCGGGAGCTGGCTCACCGCCCTGCTACCTCGTTAAGCCCGGAACCGGATCTCGGCAGCCAACCATTTAAATAATAATAAAAAAAAGATCTGTCAACTAGTGATTATAAACAGCTTTTTCAAAAAGGTCTTATTGTTTGGTATTCATTCCATGCATGTGCATTTTTGCACAGCTTTATGGAAGTCATAGCCCTCCCCCTACCATTTAATTCCTTGACCCAACCATCCATTGGTTGATTTTGCACAGACAAAAAAAAAAAAGAACCTGCAAAGCAGAACAAAGTGAAACTCTACCAGCAGAGCAACTGCACAGTAGCGAAGATGTTTGGCAGCTGTTCAAGTCAGTGATGCAAGGAGATACAAAGCTCAACTCACAAGTGACCACAGCTGTTAAAGACAGTATATTTACCCATCAGACATGTTCATAGCAGAAAGATATTGTTTATTGGGGCAATACTTTATCTGTCCAATGCAATGAGACAATCCTGCAGCAAAAATAGAGAGTTACTGGGGAAAAGGATGTGTGTTGGCCAGCAACACATGTGGGAGACTCCAAACAGCTCTAAGGATGGAGTCAGCAAGGCAGGGTGGGGTCAGGTAGGTAGGAGGTGAGTGAAAGAGACCAATGGGGAGATGCTCTTTTTTATACCCTAAGATGATTGGGGGGTGGGGATGCTCCACCAGTCACATAGTCCCCAGGAAATCTAGAGAAAAATCAGTTATCGATGGTCTGGATAATGGGTGTAATGGTTGGGCAACTGCAATAAGGTGGTGACACCCTTAGATAGATGAAAGAAAGAAAAGAGTACTAATGTCTCAAGTCCATTGATGGTAGTTGGTTTCAATGACTTGAGGATCGACAGCTGCATTATCAGGATGAGCGGCTAGAGGATGTGACAACGGCCAAATCCTATTATGGAATCAATTATTTTGTTTAGGATGAAGCTGAGTACATGCCACACCTTAGAGGTGTCAATATGTAGAGGTAGGGGGAGGTGCCTGTGTGATGGAGAAGGGAGCTTTCCATGGGCTCTGTGAGGGATATCCAAGTTCCCTTTGCAGAACAAGGCTTCTCTTTTAGTGAACTGCTGCTGGTTCCATGTGTTTGGAGGGTTAGGGAGGCTGGCTTGGCTTTTGGCATCTGGCTGCAGGGTTGCAGGATTGAGAGGCATTGGGTCTTCCATGGGTCCACGTCTGGATAGGCATGCTGCTACAAGACAAGGTTTCCTTTGCCTATGCCCATGCCAACATTCCGGTGAGGTGGCACATGGTCACCATTCAGTCCATTGCCCTGGTACACTATTTGCAGTCCAGCTTTGCAATCATGGTTCGTAACCTTTATAGATGCAGTATAAGGTAACAGCATGGCAACAAGTATCCCTAGAAATCATTACTATTACCTCAGTGTTATTAGGCTGTATCTTCAAGAGGATAGATCCTTTAGCCCAACATAAGTTGTCTGGCAAGATTTAGTAAAACTATGGGATTTCTGGGGTAATTGATGAGCCAGTGTTTTCAAGGAGTGAGAAGGGCTGCCAATTTTTGATGTAAGTATTCTGGCATCCTGTGTCAGGCCTGAGAAAGAAGTTAGAGCAGAACCTGGCAAGTCCTGAGGAATTCTTTAGGCATCTGCCAGAGCAATATCAGATGAAGGATGAAACATGGTGGATTGGATTTGAAGGCAGGTCTACTGCAGGCAAACACAATGTAAAGCTCAAGGGCTGATTGCACCCTCCTCCCTGACTACCTGCAGTCCACTCAAGGAATTCCAGCTGCTCATTGTTTGCATCCCATTCTTATCTATTTAAAAGAAATAGCTGGTGGAAAGTATCTTATTTCACTACGTGCTGCTGATGCTCATTTTTCCAGTTTTCAAAAACTATGCCTTCAGATTTCCTAAGGGGGATTATAGCTATGGGGAATTATGACCTTTGAGTTTTATCTAGCTTTTTTTCTGAAGGTTTGTTTTACATCTTGTTGTGTCATCAACCAGTATATCAACAACATTACTGCAGTTGACTTTCCTTATTTTCACTTGACAGTGTCCTCAGGGTTGATAAATGACCACACTTATTTGTAAAAGGGGGAATGTGTTTATTTGGGTACTATATAAAATTTATGAAATTATCTCCTTGTGACTGGAACGCATTGTCTAAATCTTAGCACAGGTTTAGAATCATAGAGCTGGAAGGGGCCATACAGGCCATCTAGTCCAACCTCCTGCTCAGAGCAGGATCAGCCTAAAGCATCCCTGACAACCAGGGGTCTTTTCGTAGAAGAACAGCTGCAGGAGCTCATTAGCATATGGTATGCTAATGAGCCATTAGGCTATTAGCATATGCCACGCCACCTGGCATCACCGGAAGTGATGTCAGAAGGGGAAGCAAAAGGGGGAGGCATCTTCAAAAGCCTCCCCTTCCCTTCCCCAGCTGGCCTGGGTGGGGGAGCTAAGAGAGAAGGGGTTTAAAGTTTAAACTCCTTCTCATGAGAGCTGGGCCACAGAAGGAAGAAAGAGGGAAGGAAAGAGAGAGAGTAGAAAAGAAGGAAAGAGGGAAAGAGGGAAAGAAAGAGAGGGAAGGAGGGAATGAAAGAAATTTGGCGGCAATTCAGCCCCATTATATCCTATGAGCCACTGAAGTCAATGGTGAAAACATAGGGTATATTCTGGGGGATGGAGGGAGGGAGTTTGAGGGAGAGGCTCCAAACTCACAGGATGGCTGTTGGAGCCTCTTCCCAAGATACCCACCAAGTTTCAAGAACATTGGACCAGGGGGTCCAATTCTATGGGCCCCCAAACAGGTTGCCCCCATTCCCTCCATTGTTCTCTATGGTGGGAAAAACAGTTAATTTTGAACAATGGAGGGAATAGGGGCAACCTGTTTAGGGGCCCATAGAATTGGGAATAGGGGCAACCTGTTTAGGGGCCCATAGAATTGGACCCCCTGATCCAATGTTCTTGAAACTTGGTGGGTATCTTGGGGAGAGGCTCCATCAGCTATCCTGTGAGTTTGGAGCCTCTCCCTCAAAACCCCTCCCCTCCAGCCCCCAGAATATACCCTATGTTTTCACCATTGACTTCAATGGCCCATAGGATATAATGGAGCTGAAATTGACATTCGGTTGCCTGAAAGACTCTCCGGGACGCCGGCTGGGGGCGGGGCTTGGCTCCTGAGCTCCCGGAGCTGCGCTCCGGTCCGCTCCCCCCCAAAAGACCCCTGCTGACAACTGTTCA
This sequence comes from Gekko gecko, assembly GCA_029375565.1. Classification (NCBI taxonomy): domain Eukaryota; kingdom Metazoa; phylum Chordata; class Lepidosauria; order Squamata; family Gekkonidae; genus Gekko; species Gekko gecko. The sequence goes on along the minus strand of JAPDNY010000003.1, from coordinate 145,753,906 downwards.
TCCAGCTGCTGCTTGAAGACTTGCTGGTGCGGGGGAGCTCACTGCCTCCCTAGGCAGCCGATTCCACTGCTGAGCTCTTACTTAAAAAAAAAAAATCCTAATATCCAGCAGGTATCTTTCCGCTCGTAATTTAAACCCATTATTGTGAGTCCTGTCTTCTACTGCAGTGCCAATTTGGTGTCATCTACACCCCCTCATCCAGATTATATATATATATATATATATATATATATATATATATATATATATATATATATATATATGTACCAGGCCCAGAACCAACCCCTGTGATACCCCACAGGATACTTACATGTGACTAGCTTGTATCCATCAATCATTAGCAAAAGGAAGGTGATTTTTCCTCTTGCTAGTCATGTCCTGGTAGCGCTGCCAGCCCCCCTTTACATGTTATTCACAGGTCAAAATAAGCGATGCATGGTGCAAGAACTATGTTGTGAGTAAGGGTGGGTTTGCCCAAATATTTAAATCAACAGGAGACTTAATATCAGCCTTAAGCCCCATAGTATTAGTGCATAACTTATGTGCCAGGCTAATCAGTATTCTACACTTTCTCAGCAGAGAAAAGAAATGCCAAAAAATACCAACCCAAGGACATGAAAGCAAAACAAGTGCAAAGTAAGAGGGACAAAGACACTAATGCTGCAGTCAGAAAGGCATCTCCCCCCGCCCCCATAATAGCCCCAGTGTTGCCAATCACTGCTTGCAAGCGGCCAAGTAATCATTCTGGATCAAGACCCCCTGGGGGAGTTGTTTTTGAGTGACAAATCCCCTCCAAGACACTTGCTGTTCTATTTCTGCTTCAGAGTTGCTGTTTGAGAGCATCCCATGATTGACACAAAGGGCTGAGTTCAGACTGGCAGTTTGAAGTGCGAGGGAGTCGTGGCAAAAAAGACCCAGTCACACTGTGCAGACTGATGCGGGAGCATACCGGGGAGGATGTGCAAGAGAGCATTCACACTGTTGGCCAGCCCCTGGCAGTGGCATGGCTGTAAGGCATGGCTTTCTTTTTTGTAATCCAGAGAGATGCATTTTTTCACTTATGTGCATAAGTACTCATGCTCATAAGTGCATATGCACACAATAAAAATCGCAGCTTTTAGCGTTCACACTTTGTTCTTGCAGGATGGATGCGGGATACACATGCTTTCCAGGGTTTGCTACCACTTTCACCAGGTATCTTTTAAACTCAGGAGGGAAGTGTTACAAGACGGGTTGAGTATGGCTAGGGAACGTTGGACAGATGTGCCTGTGTGAACACAGGGACATCCTTTAATCCATTTGTGAAACGTTGTTGAAACTTACCTATCTCAGTGCAAACTGCCCATCTGAACTCAGCCAAAGGTAAATGTACTGAAGTCAATAGGGTTGCTGTCATGAAAATCTGCAAAACCCTCCATGTATTCCAAGAAAGAGAGGCAAAGCAAAGGAGGCTGAGAGGGGCCGCAGTACTTAGTGGAGGGATTGCGGAGCTATCAAAATGGAGTGATGATTCGAATGAATGCTTCTGCACATGCATGAAAGACATTTTTTTAAAAAAAGGATGCCACCTGACCACGCATTCCATGATTACTGTGCAGCAGTAATCTGAATGGTCAACCATGGAGTGAGTGCGTGGTGAGGTAAGTTTAGGGTGGGGTGTCTGATCCAAACTCTCCATTACAAAACAAAATGAATAAAATAGAAACAGGGCCTGTTGTCTGACCACAGCTGAAGACAGCAATACTGGGAACTCAAAATTCCTGTCATCTCCCCAATAGAGCAGTGGGGGAAAGTGTTCATGTGGGAATCAAGAGTGAGGACTTTGAATCATTTCTCTTTGCTGTGTTTGTATCTATTTGGCTCCTTCTGGGCAGCCCTACAATTGGCAAAGTCAAAGATAGGCCCCATTTGCAATGTATTGTCAAATGTCCACAGAGGCTTTAAGATGACCAGCTATTGCACTGACCACTATGCATGTATAGGAAAAACCTTTCCTGAATCATTCCTGCTAGGGCCAAATGGACTAGCTGCTAACATGTCCATGTGACTTTTGTCACCTGTAACAGATGGCATGCCAGATGCCAAGCCTGATATCCATATACAAGACACTTTGACACCTTTGCTGGGAAGAGCAGACATTCAGGCGTCTTCCCAAGCATGGGACACAGGTGTCCCAAGACATTAACACATCAAAGCTCCTCTGACATGGCTTCTGTCACGTCGACCCAGAGATTTGGGCACACCCCTTCATCCCCTCATGATTGGATAAATGGCCATATTCAATTATGATGGGAAAAGGAGGGAATTGTGATCACCCTATGGGAAGAGGGGGAGAGTTTTCTTGGAAAGAGAGCTCCTTTCTGAGAGGGTGTTCCCCTTTGGATTGTATACCTGCAACACGGAATTTTACTAGTGGGCAGCGAAGCTGGAAACTGCCCACAGCAATCATGTGGTTTATCCTCAAGATTCCCTGGTTACACAACGGACTTTAAATTATCTGGTATCTCTGAATGACCGGTAACTATGAATACCTCTATGTATAGTTAAAACTATCTATGCTATAGGTGTTATTTGTTTTATTCACCTTCTTGCTAGTCTCTTGTTATATGCATGCTGTTGCCCTGAATAAAGTTAACATATAAATTAATATTATCTGGGCTTGTTTACTGTGTTGCAACTTGGTTCTAAGGCTTAATCCTGTGCCTAGGCTGATTCTGGTGATGCAGCTACCACTGTGTTAATTAATTACTTGCAGCTCTGGCACAGAGCTGATAAGTTGTTAAGTCCCAGAAACCAGACAGGAGGTCGAACCTCTTCTTCTGAGCTGTGGGAGTCTATTGTCCAGAGGTCCTGGTGGCAGTGGCTACTGATACCCTAGAGAGAGTGGGCAGACATTCTTCTGGGCTTGTTTAAGTGTTCCTGAAGCATATGGGATTTTGGTAGCTCTCATTCCTGAACTAGAGTGAGGGAGAAGTAAAATCCTGTATATGCTGGCAGAGTTCAGGAGTTGTGCCTCTTATCCCTGGACTGGGGTGGAGAGGCCAATACCTGTACAATGCATTAAGCTGTTTTTCTCTATGACTGCCAAGTCTCTTGTTTGGATCTTGCATCATTACTAGTTGTTTAACAGATAGTAGTTTAACCAACACATTTGTACCTATTGCCTGATTACCAATGGCAAACGGGAAGTAAGACAAACTAAAATGTGTTTGACCATCCCTATTGATGCACTTAGTATGCCAACTATGCCCTGCTCATTCCTCATGCCTCCAGTGCCACCTATTTCTGATTGTTGTGCCAATGCAGCCACACCAGCACTGGGTTTACATTAGTGTGATGTCAGTAGAATTGTAGACTGCATATCTCCCAATTACGTCACCATCTCTCTGACTTACACTAGGTAAAGGTAAAGGTTCCCTTGCTCGAAAGCCAGTTGAATCCAACTCTAGGGTTGTGGTGCTCATCTCCATTTCAAAGCCGAAGAGCCAGCGCTGTCCAAAGATGTTTCCGTGGTCATGTGGTCGGCATGACTAGACACCAAGGCACACGGAATGCTGTTACCTTCCCACCAAAGTGGTACCTATTTATCTACTTGCAATTTCTTGCTTTCAAACTGCTAGGTTGGCAGGAGCTGGAACTAGAGATGGAAGCTCACTCCGTCATGCGGCTGAACACGAGTCTCAAATTGCTGAACTACTGACCTTCCACAGCCTGCAGTTCAGCGTCTTAACCACTTGAGCCATCGCAGCTCCGCTGACTTACACTAGCAACTGTATAAAGCTATATGTAGGTATATGCAAACTCTTAAACTAGTGCTTGCTGCATTAGAGAAGAAGGAGGGAGAATGACTTGAAAATAGAAATGAGAGTCAAAAGGTTTCAAATATATATTTTGCATGCACATCACACCTGGCTTTCTCTTCCTTGTTTCTGTTACAACAGCTGCCTATGAGAACCTTCAAACAGTTTTTTAGCCTTCCCATGAGTAACTAAAAGAAACTTGATTTTATTAAATGAAAGCTGCATCAACATGAGATGGATTCACAAAGAATTCAGTTACGACTTTGGACAGTCAATGAAAACCCAACCCTCTGATTTGGTTGAAATCCCAGGTTTGTCACATGGATTTCCTCGGTAAGCATGCAGTTTCTGTCTCCACAAAGTGGAACCAATGAAATCTAAGCTGAAACAGACCATGGGATGAACATCTAAGGCAAGTTGGTTATGCTGATCTTAATAATAGTAATATCTTTTTAATGATTCTGTAAGCAGTGCTTAGGAGGTGATTACTGATTCCATACCAGATGTATGTTGATTAAGTGTTCATCTCCAAGCATAAATGAATTAGGGAATTTCCTTTTATTTGTGGTGTCATTTTGCTATGTACAGTAATTGAGTTTCACACCATATGTCACCCAAGGGGTTATTTGTACATAAAAGGAGAGATGTTGTATTCAATCCCTCTTATCAAGTGTGTTAATGAAATTAAAACAGCAGTAAATAAATTGAAGCAGTGTGCCACCATACATAAATTACTGTATCACTGTTGTTGAAGAGCCTATCCCAATATCATATAAAGCCACAAAGGGACTGGTTTATTTTACAATAACCTGTGAGGAAGCACAAGTAATTAAATCAGAATCTTGAATTACTTGGATGCACTACAGTCTGGCACTTTGTGCCTGAAGTATACACCCATAAAGTTCAATTCAATTATCTTAGCAATAGTCCATGTCAAATCCAAGCCACAAGTGTTTCAGGTAATTCCTTTCAGAACTTGCATGATGTCACATTCCTCCAGCCACTATCTGTACTGTGTGATAAGATGATCTTTAGTTTTGATACTGTCATTGGTAGTAAATTTGCCAGGATGACTTTCGTTTTATCTCAGATATATTCAATCAAACAAATGTTGCCATGCTTACAAGCTACAAGTGCTAGAAGTGCATTCTTTTAAGATCATAAGAATATAAAAAGAGCCTTGCAAGATCAAACTAAGGCTCCATCCACTCCAGCATCCTCTTTCTTGCCTTGCCCAGCCAGACGCTTCTCAGAAAACCACACAGCATAATAGCAACAGACCTTCATCATTTTTCTCCTGCATCTGTTATTCAGAGCTTCATTAGAGCTGAATGTTAATTACTATAGTTTAATATATTTATATACCACACTTCTAGTTTAATATATTTATATACCACACTTCTGATATGGTTTCCAAGTAAAACCCCATAAAAGCAATAAAAAGCACCAAAAATCCCAATAAGAATAGCACAAAAATAAAAAAGCATCACTCTATACTACTCACAGTCTTGTCAAATCTTGGAAACTAAGCAGAGTCAGCCCTAGTTAGTGGTATTTAGATGGATGACCACCAAAAAAGTCTAGGGTCACTACACACAGACACTGATGAGTCCTGCCCTCTACTGGGGGGAGGGGTTCCAGACACAACAATGACCTGATAGCCCAGTGTGGAGTTAAAAACATTCCCCCCAGTAGTTCACCTGGGAAACTTTCCTGAGATCTTTTTCCTTTGCATGACAGGAGCCATGGTGCTGGGAATCCATGGCTCATGCCACTCCCACACTAACACAAAGCTGGGCTTGATTGTAGGAGGCGATATCACTGGTGCAGCACCTGGCCTCATGAAAGGGGAATGAGGAAACAGGTTTGGGTTCCCATCATGCCTTACTTGTCACCACATGGTTGCCCTTTTGGGTCAAGCCTCTGGAGATGAGTTAGCTGTTAGGGTTCTGCAATGAGACATGTTAGCCACACAGCATGGACTTTGCTCTCCCCCTTCAGTGTTAGTACTAAGGGCTCATCCAGTAGTGTTAATTGCCCTTTTTGTGCTTTTCCCACCACATAAGAGCCACATAGAATAAATGTCAGATGTCTGAGAGCTGCAAGACAAATATCTAAGAGAGAGAGGTGAAAAGAAAGAATGAAAGAGGTGGAAAGAAATAAAGAGAGAGAAACAAAGAAAGCAAATAGATGGAGAAGTGAGGGAGGGGGAAAGGAAGGAAGGAAGAGAAAAAGAGAGAGAAAGAAAGGTAGAAAGAACACTGGCTGGGGAAGGAAAGATCAACTGAGGACGCATGCCTCTCCTTCGCTTCCCCAGCTGCCCCGCCAGGAGCCGTCTTCCAAGCCACAGTTTGGCCACCCCTGGTCTAACTCCACATGGCAGGGAACCCTGAGCAGAGTCCTGTACTGTGTGCAGCACCTAATGAGTTCTGGGGCATTCTGGCTGGCATTTTTGCAGGGCTAGGGAGGCAGCAATTGGGTGCTAGAGAGAGGGTATGGCTGCAAAAGGGAGGGAGATGATTGGTTGTGCCTGTAGTTGGCATCCTGTGCTCTTCCAGGTTTTTGGCCATGGCTGCACCAGTGGGGGGCACTTGAGTTGTAGGCTTGCATGGACTCTTATGTGTTATGCTGTGTTTTTCACTGGTGTAACATTCCATCACTGACAGGGGGACATTCCTGGGCTGAAATTGCTTAGGGAACTGACTACCCCCTGCCAATCCCCCACCCCAGCCAGCCCACTTCCAAGCTGAAGCAGGGACTCATGCCACTGGCTCATGAACAGGTGCTAGCCACAGGGCTGGAATATCACCCCAGAGCACCAGGGAGGTGCTGGGGCACTGCCTCAGCAGAACTCTGCCTAATATTTATTTTTTATTATTTATTTATTTATTTATTATTTAGATTTATATCCCACCCTCCCCGGAGGCTCAGGGTGGCTAACAATGAGGCCTGAAGCCAAGGTTAAAACAGGTTAAAACAATCTAAAACAGAATAAAACCACCTAATACATGTTTACCACAAGGTGGGGTAGATCTTAATCACGGCAGCATCCCCATGGCCTGTCATCCTTCTCCTTCCAGTAATACTGACATATGTTCAGTATACACCAGTGTAACGAGCTAGTTGGCATCCTGAGCACTTTCGGTGGCCCTTTAAGTTGGCAGTGTGGTTTTTTCACATCAAAAAAGAGGAAGTTGTCTTACATGTGCATACAAGTTACAATAATGTCCAATAATTTTGTGTTTGTGAGCATAACATTTTCAAAGAGATCATTGTACAGTCAGATGTCCTCTCCTCTGCAACTGAATATGTTATGCTCATTTCAGATTTCTCCTATGCTAGTTCTTTTACATCATTTATTAGATGTCATCCTATAGACTGTGTGGACTTACATTATGTTATCTGCCTGGCATTTTAGTGAGAAAGAATAGGACCATACATAACATAAATAAAATAAAAATAAAATAATTTGACAAAGGTTTCACTGGCAGCAGAAAAGTTCACATTAAAACACTGAACTTGAGCAGTACAAAATTAACAGTAGTGAAATTATACTGAGCTACATTCAGCACATAAGAACTCAGTTATGACCAGAGATCTGAGATAAAATTATAGCAATTTATATGCCTGTATGGAAGCTAGACAAAGCTCCTGGGTTTAATACTTACTGAAACTTAATTTGAAACTTCACCAACCCTTATGTGTCTGGAGTGAGAGGAACCGCTTCCCTGTCTGCCCTAACACTCTTTCCTCAGGATTGCCTGGAGCACAGCTAGCAGGCTGTGGAGAATGGGGAGGAAAACCACTACCACCCCACTATGGCCAAATTCTTCTTTTCCTGGGTGGCCATGCTGGTGGTTTTAATCTTTCTTCTCAGTAGCCATCTTGCTCTTTTTCTGTCAGCTTTCCAGTGACTAGGATGAGACTATAGGTGCTTCAGAGAAGGACGGGGTAATTGGAGAGGACAGGTCCTTTATTTCCATTCCTGTCATGAGACTCATGACTCAGGATGGGTTGTAGCTTACCTGTTCTCTAGTCCCTCCAGCATTTCAAGGTGGGAATCACCTGTGAACCACAAGCCCTACTGGTTAATGACCTTGCCCACCTTCCTGGAGCACAAGAAGGATATCACTTTGGAAAAAGAGGATAACATGGAGGAGAGAAGAGCAATGTAAGCAGCTTTGGGTCCCCACTGGGGAGAAAGGTGGGGTACAAATGAATTAAATAAATAAAAACAGGGCTCAGAAGTGCCAGATGTAGCATGTCAAAGAGCAACATGTAGCTCCCCATGAGAATTAATGCTTTAGATATACCTCTAGGTGTGTGTGTGTTCATAAAGCTATCTCTCACATTACATATTCATTCCTGCTGCTTTCAGGAGCCAAAAGAACAACCAACAGAAAACTGTACCCCACTGAAATCGCCTTTCACCAATCAGTTAAATATAGTTTTTGAAATATATTAATACATTTTTAAAAGACACTATTTACTGGTATATCCTGAAGCTAATCAAGAATCATCAAAATGATGAAGGTTTGGTACAACTAAACAATTATCAGGGTCTGTGTGAGCTGGTTTTTGGATGTTGTTGTTTTCTTCTGTCTACATCATCCTTCATACTCTGTTGACAATGTTTTTGGGTGTTGATAAAACTTTTTTATGACCGGCAGATGATTTCTAGGGGTTCTTTATATTATGTCTTTTGGTAGCTATAGCAACAAAATAAAAATGCAGATGGGCCAGTCTAGAAGGCCACACAATGAATTCTCTCTTGTTACTAAAATCAGAAATATCATGGATGCCCGAAACCTCTTTGCAGTGCTCATACCTAATTTGTTTGTGCCTGTACAGTAATATTATTCCCTGATGCTTTCCCATCATTTAATGCCAAATACATGCAAACCTTTGGGGAAGTCTTGCTGCTTGTTTCAAACCATATCAGCACCTGCCATCAAGATATTAATCAGAAATGGCTCAGGCTGTTTGTCCCCAACCATATGCTGCATAGGAAATTATGCACTACAGCAAATCCTGTGATGCATACCCAGGAGAGCAGTAGCTTGAGGGAGACTACAAGGAATACATTTTGTCAGTTACCTCATTTATTTGAGAAAGGTTAGGGAATCCCCTTTTTACCATTCCAAGCCAATGTGAAATTTTTGTGACTGACTCATGTCATTTTTGGAAATATTATCCATGGATTCAAGTTAGAGATTAACACTGATACAACGTCTGGTTATTTTGCAAGAGAAGTGTGGGTAGAACAGGCAAAATATTGTTATTTTACTGCACTCCACAGCAGTGTGCTTTATGAGGGAACACTTCTATCCATTTTCTGCTCTTCTGCAAGGAGCTCGCAGTGAACCTGAAGAGTTTCCTAGTAGGCTTGGCAAAATTTAGGCAGACTCACTCTGCCTCCAAGTTAGGCTTGGCATCTTGTTTTCCTTGCCAGCACATCAGACCTGTGAATTCATCAATGCAGTTCCCTATGTTGGGCAATGTGTGGGTTCAAATTATGATGGTAAACACTAATTAAGTTCTTTCCACAGGTCGCTGTCCAGTGTTTGGACTGGTCATGCCTCAGGGTGCTTAATTATCTAATCAAATTAGTAATCCTGCCTAACTTTAGGTATGGCTTCATATGCAAAAGTTAGATCTATCTAGAATCATATAATCATAGAGTTGGAAGGGACCTCCAGGGTCATCTAGTCCAATCTCCTGCACAATGCAAGAAATCCACAAATACCTCCCCCCACACCCCCAGTGACCACTGTGTCATGCCCAGAAGATGACAAAAAACCTCCAGGATCTCCAGCCAAACTGGCCTGGAAAAAAATTGCTTCCTGACTCCAAAGTGGCAATTGTCATTTCCCTGGGTGTGTAAGAAAGGCCCTCCCTCTCATGAACTGCCTAAGTTCACAGAATCAGTGCTGCTGATTCTCAGCACTCTCACTCTTGCACTCGCAGCACTCAGCACTCTCAGGAAGTTCTGCCTAATGTTCAAGCAAACTATTCAGTCTCCACTGCCACCACCCCAACCAGGGCAATGTGAAGCAGCCACAAATGAGACCTCAGGTGCTTTGAGAGTAACCCTAAAACTGCTACTTGGCCTTGAGGTGACTGGTTCTGGAGGGAGGGTCAGTCTGTACCAGCAATTGCTATGAGTAGGAGCCAAAGAGGAAATGGAAGCCCCTACTTCCTTTATTCTGGTTGGCCCTTGTCAGTTCCCAGAAACAGACTGACCTATAGAAGACATTTTTATTTTTAAAACTGGCAGTGGCAACAATTAGGAGATTGTGCTCATTCAGTAACCTGCCTTCCTAAAACACAAAATCAATTTACACAGCAGTCTCTAGCCTTGGTTGGCCTCAGTGTCATCCCATGCAAAACCAGAGTGTACCCTACAAAATTACCAAAGTTTCCTTGTAGCAGAACATTTCACAGAAGGTCAGTAGTGGTAGACAAGTGGTGAAACATATTGATCTCTTTCTTGCTTTCTCATCAAAGAACTCCTGGTAGATCTCTAAGGAACTCCAGGGTTCTTAGCAACACACACAAAGGAAAAACAACAGAAGGAAATAGAACAAGACATTTTTGGGTAAAAGAAAAAGATGGCAGATACTACCTTAGAGGAGTCCTGTCTCATAAAAGTATTGCACATAGAAGGAGGCAACATTCACCTGCCCTCCTGGAATTTTTTATAAAACGTACACTCTGGAAATCTGAAGAAAACAGTAATGGGAAGAACTGCAGCAATAAATGCTGCAGAATGCTCTGGATCTTCTATTTTATGCGGAGGATCAGTGTTTGATGTCTCTTCCATCAACTGCGTCAATCACAAAGCATTTGATCAAGAAAGGGTTAATCCAGGGTTAATACAATTTGTGCCTATGTATAAACAAAAAGATGACAAAACCATATAGCCAAGAAGAAGAAAACCCAGAATATCATTCTGACAGAAAAGGTCTTCAGTTAGCTGGGCTGACATAAACCTTACTTGTAAAGGCTTACACTACTGCTGGATAATATATTCTTTTGTGGCAGGGCATACATTCCTTCTTTCATGGGGACCATTCAGGACTAAGTGCGTTCTTTCTATATTGTCCATATGAGCATAAAAGTTTTAAAGATACAAATGACAGAATCCATCCTTAGTCCATTACAGACCAATTTGGAATGTACAGAGGAAAAAAATGTATTCTGAGATACCTGTAGTAGTATAGCGTCACCACAAACAGCATAAGCATTACAGAAGAATGCGACATATTTGCACAGTGCACTGATTGTGAAGCAAGATTGGAGAGCGGGATTGGGTTATATGCACTGAAATTTAGCAGCTGAATATTGTATGAAGCAGGGATGATTTCAAAATTTAGCCTCTGCTGCTTCAGCCCAAAAATCTGTTTGGATTTCACTTCTCTTTTGTGTGAATCAAACCTATGATTCTTTATTTTGCTCCATTGTCTGCTTTCTTGCACATCCCCCATTTATAACATTTAAACATCATACATTGAATTTAAACGTCTGTTAGGAGTTGGCTTCCAATTCCTCAACACCCCCAAAAAAATTCTGCATCCCAGCAATGCTGGGCCATAGTGTTTTGCCCAGGGGAGTGCTGGGATCTGAAAGAAGTGGCACATTGAATCCTTCCAGTTTGGTGTAGTGCGCGGACTCTAATCTGGGAGAACCGGGTTTGATTCCCCACTCCTCCACTTGCACCTGGCTGGATGACCTTGAGCAAGCCATAGTTCTGATAAAAGCTGTTCTTGAAAAAAGAGCAGTTTCTGTCAGAGCTCTCTCAGCCCCACCTACCTCACAGGGTGTCTGTTGTGGGGAGGGGAAGGGAAGGGAGAGTTTGTCAGCTGCTCTGAGACATCTTTGGGTAGTGAAGGGTGGGGTATAAATCCAGTCTCTTCTTCTTCTTCCATACATCATTCTCAAACAAGTTCCCACACAAGTCCATTTTTGGTTGCCAATGTATTTCTTGAAGCATCCTTACAGTTTGTGGAATGGTTGACCTCACCGCTTCCAGCTATTGTAGCTCCTAACACAAGCAGACTTTCTCCTTTCTCTAGGAAGGTGAACCATCTGCCCTTAGACCCTGGCATTCAAACCTTCAGCTGGAGTCTGACAGGCTGAATTAATGCTCCTTAGGGTTTGAAAACAGTGTGAGAGGCAGAGGTGGGATTTGGGAGGAATTTCTGGTGTCATGTTGTTGATATGATGTCACGTTGCTTATGCAATATCACTTCCATGTATTTTCTGGTACAACCACTTTTATTGGATGTCTGTAAAGAACAGACAATGGTTTTATGCAATGCTGCCAGCACTGGAGGCAATCCTGGGCCACAGATCTATACACTCCTTGACAACAGTGCCTGTGATAGCAAGCACCTTTCATTTCCCCTTTGTTATTGACTATCACCCCTGCATTGTCTTCAAAACTTCTCCTATAAGATTTCTCTTGTCACATCACTACAGCTGGATGAACCTTTTTCTGGAGTTCTGGCTTGCCTTTCTTGATGGTGGCCATCACCATATCACCCACACCAGCAGCTGGTAGACTGTACACATACCCCTTAATCCTTTTAACAGAGATTACATACAGATTCTTAGCCCCTGAGTTATCTGTGCAGTTGATGATAGCTCCAACAAGGGGACCGAGAGAGATGTGGAATTTCATACCAGATGAACCGCCACATCCTCACTTCAACATCTGGGAAGCCAAGGATGGAAAAAGAAAAAAAGAAAGACCGCTTCCAACATATCTGCTGAAAATGATATCATGTAATTGGTACAATGCTGATTTTTCTGGCTACCCCTCCCCCAACAAGTGGCAACAAACAGAGGACAGTGAGGCCAGGAGGTTAGGTTAGAGCTGTAATCTTTCTAATGTCCCTTTTCTCATTTTCTTCTGTGCAGAAACTGTTCTTTCTTCTCCCACTTGTCAAGGTCCAGCAGTAGATTGAAGTGAAGGAAGAACGAGGAGAGGTGCTCTTCTCCAATTTCCCTCCTCATTGTAGCCTTTGACCTCCATGGTCTTTTTACCTGTGAAGGTCCTCTCAGTTCTGGAAATGCCTTTCTAGGGTCACAGAGGCTGCTATAGAAAGAAAACACAGGTAAAATATGTTTTCATCAGCAGAATATCCATAGGATGAAATCTTTAATCTTTTCTAATGCATTGTCTGCTTTGATCCTGCCACCACAAGGGACTAGTCTATATTAGTGCTTCCCGCTATTCCCGTAGGCTTAGTTCCAATGACAGACAGTGTGGTAATAGGGTTAGAGTCTTGGATTATGATTTGGGTGATGCAGGTTCAAATTCTTACCTATCACGATGCTCATTAGTGATTTTGATTAGCTTCTATCTCTCAGCCTATTCTTCCTCACAGGGTGGTGTGAAGACAAAATGAAGGAAAGGAAAACCATATATACTTCCTTGAACTTCTTAGAAAAAAGAGAGAATAAAAATGTCCTAGAGAGATGTAAGTGTGTTCTGGATGTTGCACAACAGAATTTGCAAAAGACAAATACTACTTGCAGAAGTTTGTACTAATATGGAGCTACATGGGAAAATCCTATTGAATAGTGATAGCAGGATGTACCGGGGAAAAAAAAACGAATTACCTCTTTTGTCAGTTTGGTTTCTTAGAGGCCTTTGATGTTTTTAATTGAGCTACAGTGCCGTATATCCTTGAAGGGTACAAGTCACTAAAACTTAAATTGATTTGGCTCAGAGGCTTGCATTGATTTCACTTCAGATTGGTCCAGTAAATTCATGCCGAAAGGATAGATGAGCAGAAAAAACACCTTTTCAACTGGACATGATCTGAGCTGTCTCACTTAGGAGAGTCAGCTCCAAAAGCTGCATAGATATCTCAGGCTATGCTGAGCCTGTAAAGAAGTCTCCTGTGCAGGAAGCTACATGATGGCAAGATGTTATCAACTTACTTCAGCACAGAAGATTGCAACAGTGTTGTCAAAAAACAGCTACATTTTCATTTTCCATTCCATTTTGTCTTTTAAAATGCAATTGTTTTCTTCAGTACTGTTATGGCATTTTATTTCCTGTATTATATGTGTTCCTATTCCTAGCTTACTGTCGAATTAATGGCTAAAACTAATATATGAGTGAAGGACTAAAATGGAAGGGTGTCTGTTTCTAAACAACAGTGGAGCCTGTAAGCAGTGGGGAGTTTATTCAGTAATTATTTAGAACTTCTATGCTGCCTCTTCAGAGTCCTCTTCAAGGCAGCTTACAATTAAAACCACAGAATAAAAAAACAAGTCATTAAAAAATCCATTAGACATAAGCAACATAAGAACTATCCATAAAACAGAAGACCATTAAAAAGCTGATAAGATAAAACACCTAATTAAGAGCCTGAATAAAAAGATGTGTTTTAGCCTGCTGCCTAAAACAAAGTACGGTAGGTGCTAGGTGTGCCTCAGTGGAGAGGGTGTTCCAAAGGTGAGGTGTCATCACAGAAAATGCCCTTTTTTATTTGCCACCCTCTTCACCTCTGAAGGCAGGGACATGGAGAACAAGGCTTGAGTGGGAGATTTTGACTGAGAAGCTAGATAGTACGGAAGGAGACAATCCTTCAGGTACCTTGGCTCCAAGTTATTTTGGGCCTTAAATGTAAGCACCAGGGCTTTGAATTGTGGCCAGAAACAGTTGGGTAACTAGCATAAATCTTTCAGTACAGGAGTGATATAATCCCCATAACCAACCCATAAGAGTAGCCTGGCCACTACAGTTTAGACCAGTTGAAGTTTCTGAACCATTTTCAAAGAAAGTACTATGTAGAGCACATTACAATGATCTAATTTGGATGTGACTGGAGCATGGATCACTGTGGCCAAATCATGCTTTTTTAAGGAATAGCCATAGCTGGCAAACCAACCAGAGTTGATAAAAGGTGCTACATTACACTGTGACCCCTCATGCACTTTATCTTATTATACTTCAGTGACCCCTTCCCCTTCCATTAGCTAGGTTATGATAGTGGAAATTAGCAAGTCTGGAGGGGGGGGGATACCCAGCCTGCCCACATGTACTTGCCATTGGCTTTCTTTGCATGTAAAGGTTTTGCCTGTCCTTTCTACTTGCCAAAGTTGGTATCTTCACCTAAGAGCACAAGGGGAAAAGGTTAATCCCCCCTCTTGAATTGTCCCTTCTGTGGTTGTTTTTAAGGAATGGTAAAGATATCAAGAGATCTCAGTTCCATCTTCATCTCTGATGACTTGAATCTCATCAGACTTGACCCAAGTCTCTCTCTCTCTCTTTCCATAACTAGTCCTACATGTCAGTATGTGTTAGCAAAAAGTTTGCTCGTGTTATGAGTAGCAGCAGATAGATCACTGGACTGTGGGGCCCATGGTATTTCCCCTGTATTTATCCTGTACTGCTGTGCTGCCTTCCTATATGTTAATATATGTAAGCAAAACATTTGCTTTATGTCTAGCAAGCACATCATGAAAGAGAACAGAACTGCAAGCAAACAGAAGCCTCAGCAAGTATAAAGAAAGTAAACAAAGTCATTCCTGCCCCCACCACACCCTGTGATCTAACAATGTAGTTGGGCTGAACACCACTCATCAGCAAAATCCCCTTTGGTATAAAGCTATGTGGGCAACTCAGCCGATTTGGTAAATGTCATTATCATGTATCTGCTGAAATACTCTTTTCTCCCTCTCTCTGACCTTCTTGGATTCTATGCCAGAGAGCCAAATATCAGAACAGGTGCTAAAAATGAATGTTTCCAGATATAAACATTGTTAATTTTTCAGTTTGCATCCATTATAGTAACAGTACTTTTAAAAGCATGTATTTGGTTCACGTTTGATCTCTTATTTTACTGTTCCATCCAAAGACTGAAACGTATACAGAATCAACAACATCAGTGCAGCCTCCAGGTCTCCTTGATCTGATTCTACCACAAAAATAATAAAATTTCTGTCATCATATATCAGTGTTTGCCATTTGATGTCATCTTTAGCTTGGACTTGGGATTTCTAAGCAGTAAAAACATCTTTAGCTGGTCCCTCACATACTTGGTTGTACATCTGTTTCATGTAACACATGCTTTCTCCAGCTGCTGTTTATTTCTTTTTTTAGCCTGTCTGACTATCTTTTCTATTCACACTTCCCCAACAAACCATAAGAACAACTTTCATTTATTTTTAATATCTGCTTCTGACTTTCAATTTGCTGCTATGCAGAGTGAAAAAAACTGTTGCCACCCTTACAACAGCTGCCAATGGATGCACTATAAAGACACATAGCAGTTTGCAGGATTTGTTGGGGACAGCGACATGTCTAGCTGTCGGTTCAAAATCAGCATTATATTCTTCATTCAAACCTTAAAAAATGTATATTTAACATTGAGATTATCCTGTAGTTTTATGGTAACCTTGAGTTTCTGACATTTGAAACATCCACACATGGCTGGATATTAATCTACTGTTGTGCCATAGAAATAATTTTCAACTGCATTTTCCTGTGTGGAAAAGACAATCCAGGAGATAAACAATATTATAGTGCAATATCCAACAATGTGTGAATGCAGCTGCTGTCAAGCAGCAGCAAACTGAAAGAAGAAAATCCTTCATCAGATGAGTATAGATTAACTTGATAACAAGGGTATTTTTGATATAGTATGAACAGAACACCAGGAGGGTAGATTTTGACTGGACTTTAGAAGACATTTCCTAATGATGGTAGCAGTTCAACAATTGAACCAATTTGGGGAGGGGGGTAGCTGAGCTCTATGTGTGTGCATTCGGATATACCGTAGCCAAAATTAAACCCCAAATTAGCTGTTTCAGGCTGGCTTGAGGATATCTGAAATGACCCGAAACATTCCACAAATTCTGGGAGTAATGAAAATTTATCTCGCAGAATTTTGAGAGTGTTTCAGTTTTGGAGAGGCATAGAGGTGTGTGTGTGTGTGTGTGTGTGTGTGTGGGAGAGAGAGAGAGAGAGAGAGAGAGAGAGAGAGAGAGAGAGAGAGAGAGAGAGAGAGAGAGAGAGAGATGAAGCTGGCCCACAAAACAGCTATTAGTTGGTGTCTACATATCTTTAAATTTTAAAGGTACTAGAAGCCCTACCTAGCAACTGATGGAAACTAACAGCTGATAGTTGGGCAGGAGATGTCAGGTCTACTGGCTATTAGAAATAATGAGGCCTTGACTACTCATAGGAAATAATGTGATTATTATTTCCAATAGGAGGTAGACCTGGCTTTTGTCCACCAGACCATCACCTGTTAGTTGTCTGATACTGGGTGGTATAGGGAACTTCACTGTTCAGCACCAGAAAATAAGTGTGTTTGGCTGGACTGGCAGACAGACAGACTGCTACACTCCCATGAGGCTGTAGAAATGATATTCCTAGACATCATAAATGGCTGTGCACTGGAACACTTGGTCATAGAGCCAACCAAATGGGTAGTGATCTTGGACTTGGTTCTGAACAGGGCTCAAGAGCTGGTGAGAAATGCAGATGTTGCTGCACCAGCTGAGAGCAATCACCACTATTAAGCTCAGCATTCACATCAATAGAAAGATATCCCTAAAGTCCAAAATAGTAACGCTTCATTTCAAAACAAGGACCTTTACAAAATAAGGGTACTAGTTAGAAGGAAGCTGAAAGGGAAATACAGAGTGCTTGGGAAGCTCTTTAGAGAGTCAAATCCCTAGAGGATGCTTGGAAGCTCTTTAAAAACACACTAACTGGAGCCCAGACAGAATGTATCCCCCACTTTAGGATATTGGGAATAATGCCTGTATGGTTCACAACCCAAGTTAAGGAAGCAACCAAAAGCAAAAATACTTATTTTAAAAAGTGGAAGTTCTGCTCCAATGAAAGGTCTGGAAAAAGAAGTGGAAGTTAATAATTAGGCATGCAAAAAGAGAATCTGAAGAACAGATTGTTAAAAACATCAAGACAAACAATAAGTGTTTCTTTAAATATCCACAGCAGTTGGGTCTTTGGATGACCAAGGAATAAAAGGATTGCTAAAGGAAGATGGGAAAATGGGAGAGAAGAACAATGAATTTCTTGGATCTGTGTTCACTGCGGAAAGTGTGGGGCATGTACCCAGGCCATAGCCCTATTTTCAGGAAGGGAGTCTGATTGCCATCCTAGAAGTAACAGCAGCCTCTTGTCTGTCATGGGGACCTTGCTGCAATTTTAAAGTAATTTCAAATTGTCACAAGGGCACACTTTGGATCAAGGTCACAGTATGACAGGTTGAGAACCTCTTGTTTCCTACAGCCGTTTCAAGTGCTAAAATGGTGCATCACACACACACACATCACTGGCTGTTTCAACACTTGAAAACACATGCATGGTGACAAGAATACTTCAGGTTGCCATGCTGAAGGCCCAATCAAAATCAGTCCCTCACAACATTTTAAAATCAGTTTCAAATGGCAACAGCATCCCCATGGTGGATAAGAGGACATTGTTGCATTTAGTTTGGTCCTGAAGAACCAAGTCAAATTGATATAATTAGGGATAATGTTATAGATGTACTGGGGAAATTAAAAAACTAATAATTTTCCAAGTCCTGATGGTGTACACCTGCGTGTTCTTAGGAGTCATGTTGATCTACTAACGAGTATATACAAATTGTCACTAAAATCAACTACTGTACCAGAAAACTGGAGCGCAGCCAATGTTACACTTATTTGTAAAAAAGGGGTCTAAAACAGAACCAGGAAATCATATGCCTATTAGACTAAAGTCTGTCCCAGGCAAATAAGTAGAAATTGTAAAGATCGAATTATTAGCCATTTAGAGGAACAAAGCCTGGTGAGGGAAAATCACTATGGCTACTGCAAAGCAAAGTCCTGTCATACCAAATTTTTGGAGTTCTTTGAGAAAGCTGTCCTGAAGGCATCCACTAACTTGTGGAGTGCCTCAAGGGGCAGTGCTTTCCCCAATGCTATTTAACATCTATATGTGACCCCTTGCCCAGATTGCCCAGAGGTATGGGCTAGGGTGTCACCAATATGTGGATGACACCCAGCTCTATCTGTTGCTGGCAGTCAGTCTGACTGTACCCCTGAAGATCTGGACCGGGCACTACAGGACATGGTGGGATGGCTTAGACTGAATCGATTGAAATTGAATCTGATGAAGATGGAGGTCCTGTGCCTGAATCAGAGCAGCTCGGGGCTAGGGATCCCACTACCAGCCTTCGATGGGGCTCCATTGGTGCCAGCACCGAGGGTCAGGAGCTTGGGAGTGCTCCTGGATGCCTCCTTAATGATGGAGGCCCAGGTAGCAGCCACTGCCAAGGCAGCCTTTTACCACCTCCGGCTGATCAGGCAGTTGGTTCCCTTCCTCAAACACAATGATATGGCTTCAGTGATCCACGCAATGGTCACCTCGAGGTTGGACTATTGCAACACTCTCTACATGGGGCTGCCCTTGGTGTGACTCCAGAAGCTGCAGCTAGTGCAAAATGCAGCGGCCAGGCTATTGATGGGGCTCCCTGTGCGGGAGCACAACCAGCCTGTACTAAAGTCATTGCACTGGCTGCCAATAGCGTACTGGATCCACTTCAAGGTGCTGGTTTTGACCTTTAAAGCCCTTTATGGTCAGGGACCTGCTTACCTGAGGGACCGCCTTTCCCCACATGTTCCCCAGAGAGCACTGTGATCACAAAATCTCTTGGCCCTTCCTGGGCTGAAGGATGCCAGGCTGACATCAACAAGGACCAGGGCATTTTCTTTGGTGGCCCTGACCTATTGGAATGAGCTCCCTGGTGAGATCAGGGCCCTGTGGGACCTGTCACAGTTCTGGAGGGCCGTGAAAATAGAGCTTTTCTGGCGGGCATTCTGATAGGAGCTGCAACCTATCAGCCAGGCCCGGGGTCGACCTAGAGCTAGAAGTTACCTAGAGTGGTAGCACCACTGAATGTGATCTCAATGCACTTTAGTATATTGCATCACCATCATTATATTAACTGTTTTAAATTTGTTTCTTATTGTTTTTATACTGAAATGTCTATTGTTTTATTTTTTTTATGTGAGCCGCCCTGAGCCTGCCTTGGTGAGGAGGGCGGGGTAGAAGTTAAATAAATAAAGTTAACAAAGATGTATATATAATGGTGACCTGGTCTGTACTTAGACTTTCAAAAGCCTTTTGCCAAAGTACCTTACCAAACTCTCCTGAGTAGTTGTAGCATTCATGAGATAAGAGGATGGCTCCTCTTATGGATTAAAATAGGTTAAATGACAGGAAGTAGAAAGTAGGGATAAGAAGACTGGATGTGAGATACTGACTGACAGCTGTTTGGCAGGGCCAGCTTCCTCTCTCTCTCTCTCTCTCTCTCTCTCTCTCTCTCTCTCTCTCTCTCTCTCTCTCTCTCTCTCTCTCTCTCTCCCTCTCCCTCTCCCTCTCCCTCTCCCTCTCCCTCTCCCTCTCCCTCTCCCTCTCCCTCTCCCTCTCTCTCTCTCTCTCTCTTTGCTTATGCATCTCAGGGAGTGGAATTGGGAAAAAATGGTTTCAAATTTTTGGGAGCCACAAAAGTACCCCAGCAATCCTGAAATGGTAACAAGAATCCAGAAACTTGATAATAAAAGCATGCTATGGCAGCCCCGTCCACTTTCCTCCCTCTGAGGCAAGATTTTCCCTCCGTTTATCTTTCCCTTTACTGACTGAGCCACCCTAGTAACATGTTTTCTTCTTTGCTGAAGGACTCTGGCTGTCCCACCCTGGCCCAATCTGCATCTAGCATTTGCTCCGCTGTTTTACCAAATCCACATTGGAACAGAAATTTCCCTTTGCACTGCATGCCACTTTCACTTTGATTGATTGTTGGCTTTTATGGCAGTGTCCAAACTGCATGCCACTTTCATTTCGTTTGATCTCTTGGTTTTATGGGACTGTCTGCATGGATTTATGGCCATTCAGGAGTGACTCTGTAGTCAGTACGTCGTTGGCTCAGCATATTTGAATGTGGTTTTGAGCCACATCTTTTTCTGTTCCAGTATGGGTTTGGTAAAACGGTGGAGCAAATGCTGGATGCAGATTGGGCCTCTGTCACAGTATGATATTTTGGCTGTTGGCTCAGCCCAGGAACCTGAGGGTAAGATCAGGAGCCCACTTTAACTTAAACAACTTAAATGGCACTTGAGGCATTTTGAAATTCAAAAATAACAAAATATTTTGTTTAACAGAGGGGAAAGGTCAGGTGAAACCAGGGGCTGCACAGACTTTAGTTCTTATTTTTCAGGCTAATGAGTTTCTTAAGCTTTTCACAGTGACTTAAATCTTTATGTTGAGAAGCTTTTGTTCCAGGGTTTTCCTAAGCACTCTAGTATACTTTCTTTGAGTGTTCTCTGACTCTTTTGGTGTCCAGAAGGCTGGTACACTCTTTCCAGTACCCAAACCCTTTATGTTGAAACATGAATACTCATCTTGAGCTTTTAAACTGACTTTTAACATCTCTAAAGGCAGTTTCTAACCACACCAGACCAGGGATCTCTCCACTCTTCAGAGCTAACACCCTGTTTGACTGGGTAGGGAATTTCTTCTCTCTCTAGACGATCTATCCCATTTCCTTAGCCAAATGGGAATCTTCACCTAATTTCCCAAACTGTCTTGACAACTTTCCTATAGCTCCCTGTCTGTGTAAAACTGCTCGCAGCTAAGGCTGAATTTCAAAACTGTCAGTACTCAACACTTCTCAGATAGGGCTGAAATCAGATTGTTAGTACTCAACTCAGTCAAGGCAGAAATCTGACTGACTCTCTCCTCAGCATCCAGTTCAGAAGTCTTTCTCTGCTAAGCTGATGCTAACCAATCAGATATCTTGGAGCAGGCTATCACTCAAGGCTCTCTGTCTCTGTGAAGATTAACCCTTCACAGTCCTTTACTCTTTGTACAGCACTTCGAAGCTTTTTTAAAAATGCAGTCATCACACCTGCATTTACACAGCCCAGTGGAATTCTACTCCCCGTGCTTCCTTTACTGCTGCTCAGCTAGAATAGGCAATTGTTTAAATAAATGGTTTAATAAATCACAAATTGCATAAGTCTGTCATAAATATTTTTTTAAAAAAAATATTGGAAATGTTTTAAAACTGTTATTTTAAGCTGCCTTGAACCACAAAAAAGCAATGTAATTTTTTAAAAATAAATAAATAACTATCCTACAATTCAATGTACATTTATGTAGTCCTCAGCAATGTTTTTAGCTGATGATCTGTTTAGATTAGCAACATATTTTTACACTTGCCGTTCCTTAAGTGCCCTCTTACCTTTACCTAAACAGGAAAAATCCAACTGATTCTTTTCAATGTAGGGGACCACAACAGGACACCCAGTAGCTTCCAAATATCAGGATTACAAAATTGTTTTGGAAGGTACTTTTTAATAAATTTATCTATGTGATTTTTACCTCACCATCCCCACCGAGGCAGCCTCAGGGTCGCTTACATAAGACAACAATAGATAAAACAACAATAAAAATGTCAATATAAAATACTTGAGAGAGTATTAAAACCATTAACACAACGATGGCGATACAATGGTAAAGTGCATATAGAGACATACATTCAGCGGTACATCCACTCTTGGAGGGCTCAGGCTGGCAATAAAATTGGCACAGGGCATAGATGATGAAATGCAGCTCCTCACCTAAATGCCTGGTGGAAGAGCTCCGTTTTCGCGGCCCTTCAGAACTGTGAAAGGTCCCGCAGAGCCCTGATCTCGTCTGGGACTTTGGATTATAGCAATGTGTACAGTATCTGTTTGCTGTGTGCATTTTTCTCAGTCTCAAGTCATTGCTTTGTTCTTACACAATACCATTTTCTTGGTTAACACAACATATAATACTTTAGTTTTGTTTCAGATTTCTCAAATCCCAGTTATATTACATTGCTTATTATATGTCTCAGCCTATTGATTGCATTGACCTATACGCTGTACCTTGCCATGAGTCTCAGAGAGAAAGGTGAACTATCAATAATGTAAATAAATAAACAAACATTACGAAGGAATTCAAATATTGTGTCATTATAGGATAGTGCTATGTAAATTATTGTAAGCAGCTTTGAACCAAGAGGAAAGATAGAGTTTAAATGTTTTAATAAGTAAACATAAACAAATTAATTAATTAATATGTGTGAGGGTTTTTTTTAAAGTGTGGCAGTGCACTATTCTTGAGCAGCGCTATGCATGCACTAAAACTCTTTTAAAATGATGGGAGGAGAATCGTGATGGTGGTATGATAACAGCTGCAGAGGGAACGATCCATATCTGGTGTGAAAAAACTAACGAGGCTGATTAGCCTCTGCTGTGTGGAATCTTGGTGGTGAATATGAATTGTGCAACAATTGCACTGGTAACATGATCTCCACAGAAAACGCTATTCATAAGGAAACAGCCTTGGTCTTCTACCAAAACCCATACTACATGAAGGTGGAAGTCACGGTCATGTAAAGGCACACATTTAGTACTGCCTGATCAGCAAATGAGGATGACATGATCTGAGGGATCCAGAAAAAGGACAACACTGAAAGTGGCGTGCACTGTGTTTGCAATACTGCATGGCATTACTGCAAGACTTTTCGGTTACAGACAAAAACATCCCAGGGAAGGGCAGTATCAGGAGATACTGGAACTACATGTGGGAAAATGGTTTGGGAATGAGACCACATAGGGGGAAGCGGTAACAGGAAGAGAGAGACAACAACAGTTCAAAATCTGACTGAGGAAGATTTCTGCCAATACTCAAAGCACAACAAAAATACTACAAGGAAAGAAGTACCATGTTCTTGGGATACTTGACCAGGTAGAAATACTTTTCAAATATATAAGATCTGGTCTTCCAGAGCTTAAGATGATGTCTATAGAAAATACCCTCTGTACCTTTTTTGTTCACAGCTTTCTTCTAGATAAGCCTCCTTCAATCAAACAGTCTTTCTTTCATCAAGTTTGCAAAAAGACAGCAAGAGACCTGCCTACTTATCCCTTTGTTTTGACAGCATGAGAATGGAAATCTCACAAGAACACATCTTGTGATATTTCAGAGTTTCTCTGCATCTGATTGTGCCCAAGAACAAATGGCGCTTTAGCATTTACATATCTTCACCTTCTGAGAACTATAAATAGCACAGAAATGTTAAAAACACAATAAGAGAGAGAAGAAAGAGAATGGATGGAGTGAAACTACCATGTTAAAACTTTAAAATCACTTCTTGGAAGTAATCCTGCTATTTTCTTCATAGGATTTTATGGATGAGAGTTTAGAACGGATAAGAAACAGAGACCAATGTGTTTCATTGCCCCAGTACCCCAAATAAAGACATGAGACCATAATGTGGGCTTAAACTAGTTCATTCAGATTTATTAATCTACATCATCAATTAACTATGGTAGTCATTAACTGAGGGTGGGCTGCACTAGGCACCCTAACTATGGCTGCCTTTGGTTCTGGCAAATCCACACTGGGTCCCAACTTGACCAGTGACTACCACTAGCCTTGTTTATCCTCACTCACTCATAATATGGGATATAAAGCAACTACCAGGCTTGGCAAAATGTTGCTCAGCACCTAAGCCCCATCCCACATGCCTTCCATCAAACCCTATCATGAGCAAGTCAACCTTTCCCTTCTGAACTAGTTATGACCTAAACATTCAAAAGGCTAGGCTGAATTAAGCAGATAAGGCAGAAAAGACTCTTTCCTCAATGCCAGTGAGGGAAGGACACCCCCCCCAAAAAAATTCCTGCTTAGCCCCAATTTCCGATAGACTAATCCCATGATATTCTTGGTGGTGGAGGGTGGGTCAGCAGCAGGCAGCAAAAGCTGCAGCACAAAGGGCAAGGTTGGATTAGATAGTTCCTCCTTCCTGCCCCCCTGATTAGCAAGGTCTAGCCAATCCAGTCCCCTCCTTTATTCAGATGGGGACTGGGGCAAATTAATCCCCAGCTCAACAGATATGAATGCCTCTTTAACAATTACATATATTGTGCAAGGAAACTATTACACCATGAGTGGAATCTTGGATCAGTCCATGAACACATAGCTGAGATCCCTTGACTGATCCCCTAGAAGGCATACACATCCTTTTAATTTAATTTGTCCACTACCAAAGTTTGGAATAATAGAAGGGGATGCATCCCCTCCCCCCCCCCGTAATTTGGAGGCAGAAGAGAAACACCATTCAATAAAGAACACCACTTCAAAGAGAGGATGTAAAGGAATTACCACCATCCTTGGTAAAAGACAAATGTGAGTGAGCTCACTCCCCATCCCCATTCAAAAGTAATAACAGTTTCTCAATTAATTAAATTTGGCATTCCACAGACACTAACAGGATCTGTCCTTGAGTTAGGAATGAGACATCAACTCAACAATCTCCAATTTTGATAATTTTTTTACTGGAATCCATATAACCTAGCTAATTATTCCATTTGGGCCATAAACCTCAACAAAGAAGACATAAGTATTCTCAATTTTTCTTCTCCTTGAGTGATATCTTTCCTGCATAATGGTTATCTTACTGATCGACCAGGGGATGACCAGGCTGGACTGGCTTCACCCCGACTGAACACCAGACCACAACCCGATCCCAGTAACCCAGGAGGCACCCCGTGGGTTCTTTCCCAAGGATCCAGTTTATGCCTGAAACTATGCACGAGGCAAACCATGGATTCCAGCCCGGGTGGTAAGAGTGACGGGATCTCTCTCCTATGAAGTCTCAATGGAAGATGGCCAGCTTGTCCGGAGACACATAGACCAACTACACCATCGCCTGCTGCCCCTGGATGACCCAGAGGTACGAGACGCAGAGGACAGTGAGGAGGAACCTACACTGGGCCCAGCAGAGTCTGACACAGCAACAGCTCCTGCCCCAAATTCCGCTTCAGTGCCCAACACCAGACTCGCCTCCACAACTGGGGTGACACCGGCCACAGTCTCCAAGACACCCACGGACCCAACCACACCAAACAGCAATCCGATGGAGCCAAGCCGCTCCACAAGAGAACGGAGGCACCCAGAGTACTTGTGGGACTGTGTGTGTTAGTACTTCAGTACTAATGGAGCTGCGGTGGCTCAAGTGGTTAAGACGCTGAACTGCAGGCTGTGGAAGGTCAGTAGTTCAGCAGTTCGAGACCCAGGTGCCGCATGACGGGGTGAGCTCCTGTCTCTAGTTCCAGCTCCTGCCAACCTAGCAGTTCGAAAGCAAGAAATTGCAAGTAGATAAATAGGTACCACTTCAGTGGGAAGGTAACAGCGTTCCGTGCACCTTGGTGTCTAGTCATGCCGGCCACATGACCACGGAAACGTCTTCGGACAGCGCTGGCTCTTCGGCTTTGAAACGGAGATGAGCACCGCAACCCTAGAGTCGGATTCGACTGGCTTTCGAGCAAGGGAACCTTTACCTTTTACTAATGGGGGAGGGGTGTTATGTATCAAGTTGGCCATGACCACGTGCACCTGGCCATGTGGTCATGCAGACCCTCAGACCTTCAGTCCCAGAACAATAGACACCATAGATCCTAGTGCGGACCAATGGGAGCACCCAGATCCTGAAGGGAACCTATGGTTACTTGGGCAATGTACATAGAACCTATCATGGGTATTGGGGGTGTGTTGGGTGTGAGGGCAGACACAAATATAAGCCAGCTGTGGACCGGCTATTTTTATCTTCTTTCTGATCTAACCAAATAAACTGAAGCTGATTTCACCATGATGAGTCTCAGACCTCAGTACTTTTCAATATATATATTGAATAACATCGGGGAGACAATCACTCCCTGTGGCACACCACATCCAAGTGAGTGCTGCTGAGAAAACTCCCCCACAAGGGCCACCCTCTGCCACCAATCTTGGAGAAAGGAAGACAGCCATTGTAAGGCTAGTCCTCATATCCCTACATTGGCGAGGCAGTGGGTCTGTATTGAATGCTGCTGACAGATCAAGAAGCAGCAGCAGCGCCAAATCGCCTCAACCCAGATGTCTCTGGAGGTCATTCACCAAGGTTACCAACATCATCTCCATCCCATGAGCAGGGTGAAAGCCATTCTGGAAGGGATCCAGGATGTTAACATCCTCCAAGAATGCCTGGAGCTGTGTCACCACTGCCCTCTCTGCTACCTTACCCAGATTATGCTCAGCTCCTCCATTTCATCCTCTCCCACGTTGCTTTCTCTTTCCTCTGACAAATGCTACAGGACTTTACCCATCAGGACAGGCTTGCATATCTTTCTCCCTTCTCCCACCCCCATTTTTTTAGATGCTCTTTTAATTAGTAGTATTTGCTTAAGTTAGGCTTTAGTCACAGGATTTATAGAACATTTCTGCCATTGGTTCTGGTATGTATAGGCTTCTTATCTGACCTGAGCATGTGTGTATAGCATTCTGACCTCTTAGAAGGACCCAGAGAGTATCTGGGATTTTCTAGGATAACAGGAAATGGGTTACAAAAAACCCAGTAAAAATCCCAGTAATATTCAGGTGTAACTGAGAATACCCATATCCAAGGCTTTCCCCCCCCCATTGAATTTTGCTGTATGTCTCTGTCTGTGTTTTCTTTCCAGGGCTTGGTATCAGCTTGCTAGCTAATTTGGCTTAGATTCCATGCTTTGAAATTAATTCTATGGGTCTTGCAACATTGTGTTCTTTGCTTGAGTTGGTCTGTGATAGGTTTACAGCTTGTGGTGGATTCTCTGTTTTAACAGTGCCTTAGATTATTGGCTTGTAATTTGGCTTGGATTCTCTGATTTTATGTGTTGGTGTTGCAACAGTTCCTGTTTAGTTTGGATGAGTCTCTGGTTTTCTATTGGCTTGGATTCTCAAATCATACATTTGTTGTATTAGACTTGCCACATTGTCCCGTGCTTCTGCTGGGATTCCTGTTCTTTGGGCTTGTTGGCTCTGTCTGTTTTGAGTGGTTTTTGGCCAGTGGTTGCTTTGCTTGCTCTTGTGTCTTTGGCTAGTCTTTACCCTGGAGAAAACATGGCATTTTTTCCCTCATAGGAGAAAAGTGGAGGATGTCTGGGGACACCTTATTCAAGGGCCCTTAGAGGTTTGATTTACTTGACACTTGTGGGTTATTTAATAGACAGGCACTAGCAGCTCCATGGTAATTGTAGTGCCATGTATGCCAAAAAAAAACCAACAACACCCTCCAAACCTTTGGAAAGATTCCCCATAGGGACTAGTGGAATGGAATAATATTGGAATCCCACCCCCCAAAAAAAAAAGATCTGAATGCCAAACCAGTATTTTGAACCTGAATAATTGGAAATACTGTTTTTTTTTCAAGTCCCTGATATCCAGATCTAAAATGCTAATTTTTGTTTAGGTGCACAACCCTAGCTGTGGCATTTATCTAGGCCATAACATTATGATTGTTTTTTTTAATAAAGTGTATAATTGCATATACATTTTTAGTTTTGTGAAGGTCTGTAGCATGGGAAGTCAAACCTTTTTTGAAGATGAGAAACAAATTAAGGGGAAAGCCCAAATCTTTGTGGTTATAGACATTGTATGGAGGAACTATACTGCAGAGACCCAGGCTGTGGTCACACACACTAAATAATCCATTTTCAATCCACTTTCTGTGCACTTTCCAACTGGATTTTACTGTGTGTGAACTGGCAAAATCCAGTTGGAAAGTGCATTGAAAGTGCATTGAAACTGGATTATTTAATGTGTGTGACTGCAGCTCTAAAGACCCTGCCAAGAAATTGACTGAAAATGAAGGGTGCAGACTGAAGATCACACACCACAGTTTAGTTATACTTTAGTGTAATTTATCCATCATCTGTATTCTCAAAATAGATAATTTCTCCTACACTTTTCATGCATTTTCATACAGGAAACAGACATTATAGGTACAGAGAATGAAAAGATGTATTTTTGTATTGCTTAATTTACAATGATGATATGTGTGTAAAGAAGCAATTGCAACAAAAATAAGTTTTGTATTTGTGGGGGAGGGAATACATGAAATTTTGACTAACTACCACTAAGATAACAAAAAGCCAGTGTCACCACAATATTGACTACCCACTATACCTAAAGTGTGGGAAATATTTCTACCTAGACACACACACACACACTAGTTAAGTCACCAGTCATGTGCAAAATGGTAGTGCATTTATCTTAACAAATAATTGAAAGCTATAAATATGGAGAAGGGGTTTAAAGAAACAGTAAAAAAGTTTTTACAATAGTCCCCACAGAGAATTATTGGGTGGGGGAGTGGATCATCAGTGACAAAGGCAAAGTATTTATTAGTATTCATCCTTCTTGATATGTAAAGCATAATAAGGAGGTCGCAAAATAAAAAAGAGGATAAAATGACAAATAGATCTTGGTTTATCGTCGACTGGTAAGTTAAACTCATTTCCAGGCTCATGGTTCCATGATTATCAGTCAGACTGGTAAATCAAATATACACTTCAATAATACAAGGGCTGGTAAAGATAATAATGTCAACAACATTGAAGAACAATTGAACAGTGTGGAGAATAATTGATTATAAGTATATCCATTACGGCATTCTTTGTACCATAACAAATGCTAAGAATAAAATAACCAGAATCAAGATAATATGACCTCTTGATTTTCAACAACTAAGAAATTGCACACACAATGCCTATGCCCTTAGTCAAGCTTATTCATATCTTTGGCCTAGTTCTGATATATTTGAAGAAATCACCCATATGTTAATGACAGCCCCCTTACTGTGAGAAGAAATCAGGAAGCAAAGCCATCTTCCTATATTTACTATCAGAGATTTGCAGTGCAGGCCTAAACAGACTAATATCCTTTTAAATCTATTGAATTCAAAGAATTTAAAATGGTGTGATTCTGCCTAGGATGATATTGACAGTCTATCAAGAATAGTGGGCTTGGGGCTTTTTTGTAATGGTGGACCCTATTTGTAGGAATTTCTCCTGAGCAAGGCAAGCCAGATCTATTCCCCTGACCAATTTATGGGGTCCATAACAACATTTATTTTTGATAAGGTGTTTTTGTTTAATTAGGTCATCAACTAATACTATCAGCTTCTAATAAATTGGTTTGATGGCTTAGAGTGAGACTTATTTTTGTATAGGACATTACTGTTTTTAATACCTTGACAGCCAGTTAATGGATCTTTGTGTGCATGTGTGTGTGCACATGAACCTAGGTGATTGTGCCCACAACAATTGTCTTTAGGGTAAAGGGACACAGATTCTGAAATCAGATTCTCTCCACCTTACAATAAATTGCAAGGAACAAATCTGTTTCTGTGGAGGCATGGGGAGGAATGATGTGGTTCAGCCAAACTGAACATTTGCAACTCTGCATAGAGATGTGTGAATATATAAATACCTCAGACAGAAATAACAATATCATTAGTCAAATGATATAATAATGCCAAGCCAAAGGGTTATATATTATGGTATTAAAGGGCAGATGGAAACGCAGGTCAGGCTTGTTAGCTACTTTTTGCTATAGCTTTTCAGCATTAAAATCAGCACTTGCTCTTATAAGTTGTTAAGGGGTTTGCTTCAGTTTCAAAATAAACTCTAAAGGACATCATTTTGGAACAGTGTGTTAATTGACAGCAAGCTTTGAGAAAAAAGTGGAACTCTTTGAGTTAGTTGAGGGGCACAAAGAACACTGATTATAATCTTGTTTTCCACTTTGGGTTAAATGGTAGCTTGACTGAGTCAGAGACTAACTTGAGGCTTGTTCACACATAAATGATCAACATCTGACAATTACAATATTCAATAATCTCACTGATGCCAATGGACCATCACAGATATAATATTCCAGAAAGATTTTTTTTTGCATAGTCATCTATTTTTGTTCCAGTTCATCTATTTTTGTTCTAGTTCATCTTTCATCTATCTAATATATAAATGTCCCACTAAACAAAGGTTCCATTCATGTTATTTCTGCCCCCCCCTTTTGAGAAAGAAATCATGAAAAATTGGGACCTCTGTCCAATTGATATTGTGTGGAATCTCAACCTCTTGTGGTAAGTCATTTCCATGTTGGGGGAGAAAAGGACATGCTGCTCCACCCAAACTGTGGTTTGTAATCCTGGAGAGAGGGAGAAAGAGAGAGGAACCTGGAATAGCAACTATTCTATTTTCAGGATAAGAGGAGGAGAATGAGCAAACCCTTAGCTCCCTGAGGTTCATTCACATAGCATCAAATGTGGAAACTGTCTTTTTCAAGCTCTTAAAAACTTATAGTATTATGGAGGGGAGGAAGGAATTTCTGAATCATTTATACTGGCTGAGTTCAAACTGGCAGTTTGCTCCAGTAGCCAGTCGTAGCAAAAAAGCCCTGGAATAAACTGTTCTGGGTTTTCCCGTTCAGACAGCCCGGGCTGCTGCCGGAAGATGCGGAGTGGAGCCGGGTGGGAGCATTCAGACTGCCACGCGCAGGGGCATGCTGTATTCAGTGTTTCCCCATTAATTCAGCTGTGGGTGTATGTGCGCATGAGCGCTCATGCGCTCATGCGCATAAGTGAATAAGTGCATAAGCACATTTTGCCAATTGAGGGAGGACCCCGCAGCGCCAGCACTGCATTGGGCAGTAGAGCAGAGCACGGCCAATCATACCACTGCTGCCTTCTGCCCAACGTGGGTTGCTCCCAGCTTTTCGGCTGCACGTTCAGACTTCCCAGAAGTGGAGAAACACATGACACATGTGGGCTTTTGGATTTGCTACCAGTTTTATGAGGTATCTTTTTAATCTGGCAGTGAAGTGCAACTGCACCGGTTGGCTACAGGTGGAGGACGCCAGGCAGATGTGCCTGTGTGAACACCCAATTTACTCCGGGATTGAATCGTCGCTGGCCCGGGTCCCTACCGGGGCAAATTACCAGTCTGAACTCAGCCACTGTCTGTGATTTCCAATGGTCCTCCAGGTTGTTATCTATTGATTTCATCTGATAATATACAGAATATTTTTCAAAAGAACTGAAACTGAGATTGGGGCATCTCTAGTTTGGAAGAAAGATGGAAACAGATAGAGAAAAATATCTTGAAATTTCTAGGTTTATCATGGGTAGAGGGGGAAAATGGAAAATCCACTATCAACTACTTGAGAGCCGATTGGTTAGATTGCTTTCATAACTTTAATGCTGATCATATTGGAGATGTGGAGTTCTAAAGCTGATTTTCCATGTATCTTTTAGAACTGTGTTAAGATTAAATCATTTTAGAGATTGGTTTGGAGAAATATTGAATAAATGACTGGCATAAATATTCCACTGCACCTATTATATGTCTGCTGAAATATTTGGATGATATTGTGGAGCTAACTGATTCAGAACTTGTTATGAACTTGCTGAATGTGGCAAAAATTACCATATATATTTATTGGGGGAAAAGGGATCTCCCCTCTGCTAGCAGAATGGTACTGTAGACATGGGCTGTAATGACAGAACTAATATATCATGGATGAGTATGGGAAGATAGTTCAGGTCAAGATCATTTTGTAGAACATTGGGCTTTGTTTGTATCAAGTTCAAGATAATGTAAGACAATATGTATTGTTTCCATTTTTATAAAATGAAACCTTAAAACAGAAAAAAAAACCCTAAAGATGTATAGACTAAAATGAATTCTAGAAGAATTCGTTGTCTTTCCTTTTCTAGTGGCTCTCACAATTTGATTGAAGTAGAAAGTCATGAACCTTCATATATTGAGGTCCAATAAAGAATCATCTCATACCTTCTAAATCTCCTATTGCACCTGCAAAAAGAAATTTTCCCTAGTCAAAGCAATGATCTTATATGGAATGGCCACAATCCAGCATGTCTAAGAATGCCGGAATAGCTTAAGTAACCATGTACAGACAAGGCAGTGGATTGACATTGCATTCTGTATGTTAAAGAACTCATCAATTGGATTGTGTATGGCTTTTTAAAAAGAAATCTTTTTTATAATAGGAACAATGCAAATAGCTAAAATATCTATATGTATGTGTACAGAACCAGTTTATACAACCTGTCATCCACTAAGCCAATTGAAGACAAGCAGTCACTCATAGGCACCCATCAAGGGCTTAGTAAATATTCTGGATTTTTCTTTTTCTGCCTGTCTGGGATTGGGGGTGGGGGAAATTAAGGATTCCCTAACAAGTCAAAATACATGGCTGGTGGGCTGAATTCATCTTGAGTCTCAATTTGTATGTCTGATGCAGAGTTTAAATTGGAAGACCCATAAGAACTTTGGGCAGGGATCTCATTTAACCTTCTCCTACTATTTTCTCTTTTCCTCCTCTGGAAGTCCCTATAGACTCATCCCTGAACTATTACCTGGATCTGGTTGAGCTTGTTTCCCCTGAACAATAGCTGGCTAGGATCTTGGAGTAGACTAATAGAATAACAGTATTATGTAAATAGCCTAATGTTGGGAGTGGGGTGCATTGGGGTGTGGTGTTTGCATGCTTAAAAAACAGGGCGGCTGCCCTGGAGTTTGTCTTGTAGTGTTCCTGAAATCACTTAATAAAGTAGAGCCGTTTCACTGCAATGCATCCAGAACCCAGTATTTAATGTTGGCAATGAGGATGGGATCCTGTTGAGCCAGCCCAGCACCCATCAGTGCTGCACCGTGCACCGAGCTCCAGTGCCACGCGCATTGCATCACTCCCAGGACCATGGCTGCTCCTCCAGGACACTTTGACACATTCGACACTGCTGTAAAGGACTGGGTGTGAGTGTGGTGTGAGTAGTCCAATGAGGTTGCACCATCAATTTATACAGGGCAGGGCCTATATAAATGTTGTTCCTGTTGGTCTTTTGGGGTTTCTGTGTGGCACTGTGGCATGCTTGCACTGCCTCAGTGCCACTTGTTCTGGAGTTTGCCACTTGTTCTCATGGCAAACAAGCATCTCCCAAGACAGTTCACTTTCCTTGAGATTCTCTGGGAGAGTCTGACTGCTGGGTGGCTGCTTGCTTGCCTGCCTTAAGTGTCGCTGGCTGGGTTTCCCCATTGGAACCAAGGAGGTAATGGGGTAACCTGTTTGGGTGCCCATAGAATTGGGCCCACTGGTCCAATTGCTTTGGGACATGGGAGTTTATGTGGGGAGAGGCTCCTGAAGCTATCCTGAAAATTTGGAGCCTCTTCCTCAAACCCCCTCCCCCCCAGTGCCACTAACAGCACCATGGAAAAAATAATTTGTTTTCCCACCATAGAGAACAATGGAGGGGATGGGGGCAACCTGTTTGGGGGACCGTAGAATTGGACCCCCTGGTGCAATATTCTTGAAACTTGGTGGGTATCTTGGGGTGAGGCTCCATCAGCTACCTTGCCAGTTTGGAGTCTCTCCTTCAAACCCCCTCCCCTCCATCCCCCAGAATATACCCTATGTTTCTGCCATTAACTTCAATGGTCCATAGGATATAATGGGGCCAGAATTTTGGTGGCAATTTCGGTGGCAAGCCAATTCAGATCAGAGAATCTGAATTGGCCCTCAGCAGCCTGAAAGGGGCCTGAATGGGCCATTTTTGGGGGTGCACTCAGTTTGGACGAACTGAATACACATTCCTACCTGGCAGGATACCAGGGAAGGATACCTCCGCTGCCCAGGGAAGGCAATGGGGCATGTCAATGCCCTCAGCCACCTGCCACTCTGCTCCTGTGATCCTGACCCAGCTCCCATGCACCAAATCATGCTCATGGAGGAGCTTCCTGACCGCCCTCTACAGGCCATGGACGTTTCCTGCCACACCAGGAAGGACTAAGTCCTTTTCCTGCATTTTGGACTGGGTGGGGAGGGGATGGCCCACCAGCTGGGTAGGCCCAGAATTTTTAGCATTCTCATTCCACCAGGATGAGTTATGAGCCCACAAAGGGTGCCTACTGTGGGGGAGCTGGGTGGTGTTTCCGGCTTCCTTGCACCACTAAGTGCTGTCAGCCCTGCATGAGACTCACCTGGGAATTGTGCGGATGAAGGCACTTACCTGGAGTTATGTGTGCTGGCCTGGCATGGACAGTGAGATAGAGGCCTGGGTCAAACACTGCCAGGCCTGCCAAGAAACCCGACCAGAACCACCTCGGGTACTCATGCAACAGTGGGAGTCCACCCAAAAACCTTGGCCCTGGGTACCTTTGGACTTTGCTGGCCCCTTCCAAGGGCAAATATTCTTTATCTTGGTAGACTCATACATCTCATACACCAAGTGGCTGGAAGTCGTGCCTGTCACCTCCACTTCCTCCAAAGCAGTGATCTGAGCCCTCAGACAGATCTTCAGCACACACAGCCTGCCTGACACAGTAGTGACAGACAACAGGACAGCCTTCTCCTTGGGGGATTTCCAGGAATTTATGGGACACTATCTCATCTGACATGTCCACTCCGCTCCATTTCACCCAGCCACCAATGGGCAAGCAGAAAGGATGGTATGAACCACAAAGGAGTCCCTCTGGGAGATCATCCATGGAGACCAGGACCATAGACTCACGGCCTTCCTTTTCAGCTACCGGATGACCCTGAGTGCCACCACAGGACACAGCCCAGCCAAACTTCTCATGGGCAAGCGTATAACCACCCGACTGGACAGGATGCACCCAGATTGGACTCCAGAGAATAGCCCATTGCCAGAGAGCCAGGAAGCGCCCAAAGGATTTCCTCCTGGCAACTCCACCTACGCAAGGAACTTCTCCAGCGGTTCTGCCTGGGTTCCCACAAAGATCATCTGAGTTACTGGCCCCTTGTCATATGAGGTATCGACTGAAGATGGTCAGGTCCTTCACAGGCACATAGACCAGCTCCACCACCGTCTCCTCCCAGCAGAGCCAGAGTCACCATCAGCAGTCATGGAAGATGTTGATGTGGGACTGCCACGACCACAGGAGCCAGAGACTGTGCTAGAGTTCCTGTTCAAAAGTACACAGCCAGTCTGCCAAGGAGACAAAACACCTGATCGAGCGGCCATGCCAGACCTGCATGCTTTCCGCTAGCCCTGTACCAGCAATGGAGGACTAACGCACAGGTCCAGAGACCATGACCCCTCAGATAGAGCCATGATGTTCAACCAGAGAATGATGAAAACAAGCATACCTAAGAGACTTTGTGTGTTAAGGTGCTTTGGAACTTAGGGGGGAGGAGTGTTGTGTACTGAGTATAACTCATCCCTGAACTAGTACCTGAATCTGGTTGAGCTTGTCTCCCCTGAACAATAGCTGGCTAGGATCCTGGAGCAGACCAATAGAATAATAGTGTTATGTAAATAGCCTATCGTTGGGAGTGGGGTGTGTTCAGGATGTGGTGTTTGCATGCTTAAAAAACAGGGCAACTGCCCTGGAGTTTGTCTTGTAGTGTTCCTGGAATCACTTAATAAACTAGAGCTGTTTTACTGCAATGCATCCAGAACCCAGTATTTAACACTCTCCTTTCCCTGCTTCCTTCTATCCTCCCCACTAACCACTAACCTATATTTATCCACCCTTTTTCTTTAGCTTTCTTCTTCCCTCTCCCTGGCAGCCTCTACCTGGGAAACTATGTCCCAGTTGTGCCGTGGTGGCCACTGAATCCTGTTATGCAGTAATTAACCTGGAAGGACTTGCAAAGGGCACCTCATTCTTACCTTTTTTTCCCCTTCCCACACTATTTCCTGTTTCCCTCCTCTTGGCAACCCTCATATTCTCAACTTTCCCTGATTCTTTCTTCCCTTCCCACCCACCAACCAACCTATTGCTTATCTGCCTCCCCATCTTTCACTATACTGATATTTATTTATTTCATTTTTACACCACCTTTCTCCACAATGGGGGCTCAAAGCAGCTTATATCATTCCTCCATTTATCCTCACAACAACCCTGTGAGTTAGCTTAGGCAGGGAGTGAGTGACTAGCTCAATGTCACTCATCTAACTTCCATGGCAGAGTAGAGATTCCAACCAGAATCTCCAAGATCCTAACAACTCTAATTCTAACCACTCCATTACACTTTGTGTAGTGTGGAGAATGACAATCCATAAACATAATAAAAAGGAAAGAAATAACTACACATCACTTTGTAGTCCAGCTACTGCCAGAAACACCTTAAAATGGAGCTAAGGCTTGCAACTAATATTCCAGACAGATCAAGCTCAATAAGAATAGCCCAGAACAAAAGTATAAATAATGAGATAATGTTAAAATCCACAAGACAGTAGCAAATTGTAGCCATGAATTAGTTCTAGTAGAAGAGTGGGGTGAATCTTCCTCTTCCCCAATCAGCTGACTATTTGTCCCCAAAATCCTCTCTGAAGATCAGAAAAGCATCACAAACAAAACGAACCACAGAATGGGGCTGTGCAGTTCTGATGGAAAATGGGAAATTGGCAGATCAAGGAGAGGGAGACATTTTTACCTGGTTCTCTCTCATCACTGCTGCATACTGTACTGTGATGCATTTTGTTTGTAAAGATCTCCCAAAATTCAAGGATAAGTTTTGGAGAAAACAGAAGGCTGCTTAAGGAAAGGGAAGTTCCCTCTGTAAACTCTTCTATTTGTTTCAATCTCATATCTACAGTATTATTTTTATTCATTTATGTAACAATCTCTAGGTGCATGATTCCTTGCAGTGTACAAGAGGATAGGTCCTTCACTCAGATTTACTTTTGGAAGATCATTTAGACAACAAACATTTATATTATCAAAACTGTAGGACTTGGTCTAAAGAACTATTTTAGAGGTGCCCTACATGGCTTTAACTTTTTTCCCTTATGAAATGAACAAAGAGTCATGGCTCAGAAACAGAGTGTACGCACTGCATGCAGAAGGTCCCAAGTTCAAACCCTTGCATCTTCAGTTAACGGATTCCAAGCTGTAGGTGTTGAGAAATGTCTATCTTAGGCTGATGGTAAAATAGATAAGCAGTATGAAATAGAATCCCCATTGGGTGCAAGGAACTTTTCAGTTTCTTTTTTAAATTTGGACCAGTTGTTTGTTTGTTTTTAAGTAGAAGGGGAAGCTGTTTTAAGGTATTTCTAAAGATTGAATTTGTTATTCATCCACTTAACAAGCTAAATAAATCTACTAATTGATAAAAACTGAAAGTTACAAGAGTTTTAGGTTCATTTCAAATCATGAAAAATCATGAAATATATGGTGGCTAATATTTCCCTAGTTACATTATTTTGCCCTTTCCTAAGTGAAAATCATGAGACGTGAGTATCATATGGTAAGAATAGTTCCTAGTCCATGATCTTTATACTGGTATTTTATTAAACAGAAGCATCACTGAAATAAACATGGTGCTGGTTTAATTTTCAAAATTCACATGACTCATCTTTCTGCCAGCATCCTCTCTTGTTGGAAAGTTGTTCACCACTAAGTAAACATTATATTTTCCCTCTCCAAAAGGCAGTTTTACTGAGTTTTAAGATTTGTGGCCACTAAATGAAAGTGATACAGGCCTATTATGCATGGGTGTTTTCCCTTACTTTCACTGTGCATGTCCATTGGGTTTTCTTCATTGTTCTGCATTGATTTTCCTCCCTTCAGCACTCAGTTTGCTTTCTAGTCGCTGTTTCTCCAGGTTTTCTGAGAGTGCTTTTGTGCTGATTTTTCCCTTGTTTCACTTCCAAGCCAAAGGTAATTCAAAAGTGTACAGATTCCCTCAGATTTCCCCCACCTTTTGCCACCTCTTGAAGGTCACTCCCCACCCACATCAAGGTCATTCTGTTCACTCTGCACCTTCTACCATCCTCCCCCCTTATCAGTGTACAAGCTCAATTTCCCTCTTGTTTTAAAATTGTTAATTCTTTTTACAAGCAGCATGAGTCTAGTGGTATGAAACTATCACTTGTCTCAGATTGCTAAAATAAATAAATAAATAAAATGAGAGGGAGAAAGTTTAAAAGGAGCTGCATAAGGTTTAGTTCCCTGCTGGTATTGACTTGAAAGGGAGATCCCTCTAGTGAACAAAGATTGGGGGGGGGGCATTTTGGCAGTCTCTGAAAGCCTAAAATTAAAATGGTGTCTGAACCACATGGACCTTCTGCAAACCACTGAATTTAAGAATCATTTGGGATAGATCTATTTGGAAGAAGTTGGATCTAGTGCAATCTGCACAGGGCAGGCTTTAAGAAACTGCCAAGATCATGACCAGTGCGCAGGATCAAATTAGAGAATCACAAAGAGAAAACCACACAAATTTGCAAGGAAGGGAGGAAATTAGCATTGCAATGCAGCTGTCCTGGGAGGAAAGATATGGCAAACATAGACAGCACAATAAAAAGTGGAGACATTACACGGCCAACAAAAGTCTGCACAGTTAAAGCTATGGTATTCCCAGTAGTGATGTATGGTTGCGAGAGTTGGACCATAAGGCAGGCCGAGTGCTGAAGAATAGATGCTTCCAAATTATGGTGCTGGACGAGAGTCTCTTGGACTGCAAGGAGATCAAATCAGTCAATCCTAAAGGAAATCAACCCTGACTGTTCCTTGGAAGGCCAGATACTGAAGCTGAAGCTCAAATACTTTGGCCACCAAATGGGAAGGGAGCACTCACTGGAGAAGACCCTGATGCTGGGTGAAAAGTACTGAGACTTACTAGTGATTTCAGCTCTCGCATACTTTATTA
The DNA here is from genome assembly GCA_029375565.1 of Gekko gecko. Lineage (NCBI taxonomy): Eukaryota > Metazoa > Chordata > Lepidosauria > Squamata > Gekkonidae > Gekko > Gekko gecko. The sequence continues at coordinate 145,714,543 of JAPDNY010000003.1, read as the reverse complement.
GTTGCAGAACAAGACACCTAAGCCGGCTCGCAGGACGGCTTTTATCCCGAAGTGGACCACACCCTAAACACACACACACACGGTGATTTGCTATTTACATTGATTGGATTAACTCCTGCTCCTCTATTGGAGGGGAGTCAGGATCCTCTAGTCCATTGTCCTTCGGGGCGAAGCTCAGGCCCTTTGCCTGGCCACATGGTGGACCGGTTAGAACCAGTCCAAGCACATGGCTGCCCTGAGCCCATGTTCTCAAGCGGATACATTACACCCCTCCCCCCTTGGTCCGATAAACACCCACACACATAGTCTTTCAAATAGCTGGGAGGCTGCTGCTCCCGCGTGGAGCAGCGGGGTTCTGGCATGGGGGAACTGACGGCCTCTCAGGTGACCGTGGGGACCGGCGACCGCTCTGGTGTCGGAGGGGCTGGGCTCACCATCTCGCCCGGTGTGTCGTTTTCGGTTGCTGGCTGTCCGGAGTTGAAGTCCACAGGGATTTCCTCCGGTGCGCCCGCCCCCGCGTCTGGTTGAGCTGGCTCGTTCCACTCCTCCCCCTCGTCCGGCTCCGGGGATAGCACCCGGCGGCGTAGCTGATCGATGTGGCGATGCAGGATCTGGCCATCCTCTCCGGAGACTTCATAAGAATGGGGGCCTCAGACCCGTACTACTAGGGTGGGAATCCACGGGGGCCCTTTCACGTAGTTCCGTGCATACACTGGGTCCTCCGGGAAAAACCCCCGTGCCGCCACTGAGGTTTCCATGGAGGGCTCCTGCTCTGGTGCTCGATCGGGGTGTAACCGGTCTAGCCTGGTGGTAAGACGTCGGCCCATCAGTAGCTCCGTCGGGCTACGGCCGGTTGTCACATGGGGCGTAGTTCTCTGGCCAAACAAGAAGTGTGCCAGCCTGAAGTCCCAGTCCTTTCCTTCTGTCCAGCGGAGCGCCTCTTTTGCCGTTCTCACCATGCGTTCGGCTTGGCCATTGGTGGCGGGGTGGAATGGGGCTGACCTGACGTGGCAAATCCCGTGCTGCTGGGTGAACTCCTGGAACTCCCCAGACGTGAAGGCCGTCCCATTGTCAGTGACCAGGTGTCAGGGAGTCCATGCAAGCTGAAAATCCGCCACATTGCTCAGATGGCCACCAGGGAGGAGGTAGACGGCACCGGCTCTACCTCTAGCCACTTGCTGTAGGCATCTACAAGTATAAAAAACAGCTGCCCCTGGAACGGGCCCGCAAAATCGAGGTGCAGGCACGACCAGGGGCGGTGAGAGGATTCCCAGGCCCTGTCCGGGGCCGCCGGGGGTGCGGGTCGGGAGGCCTGGCAGGGCTGACACCTTTTTACAATGTCCTCAATATCCCAGTCTAACCCTGGCCACCAGACATACCCCCGCGCCAAAGCCTTCATCCTGACCACCCCAGGGTGATGTTCATGAAGTTCCTTCAGCACCCGCGGCTGTAGTGGTTTTGGAATGACCACCCTACCTCCCTACATTAGGCACCCCTTATAGGTTGACAGCTCATTGCGCCTTGTGACAAAGGGCGCAAATTCTGGGTCTTGTCTTGCTGTCAGCCATCCCCTCCCCACCCAGTCCAAAACCCGACAAAGAACCTTGTTGCGGCCTGTGAGATGGGCCACCTCCCTGACGTGGACTGGGAGACCGGGCAGCGATTCCAGGAGAGTGATGACGTGGGCGGGGTCCGGGTCCGGGTCCGTTGCGGGTAGCAGGAGGCAGCTGAGTGCGTCCACATGACCCATGGCCTTCCCCGGGCGGTGGGTGAGGGCATAAGAGTACCCCGCCAGGAATATGGACCAGTGGAGAACCCTAGGCGAGACCATCTGCGGCGTCTGCCGATCGGGCGCGAGGAGGCCCAGGAGAGGCTTGTGGTCCGTAAGGATCTCGAATGGGCAGCCATAGAGATAATGGTGGAATTTTTTTACCCCTGCCACTATCGCTAGCGCCTCCTTGTCTATCTGCATGTAGTTACGCTCCGCAGAAGACAGGGTCCGAGAATAATATGCAACCGGAACCTCCCAGCCATCCGGCAACCGATGCCCCAACACCGCCCCCACCCCGTAGGGCGACGCGTCACACGCCAGAACAACCGGTAAAGCCTCGCAGAAATGGTGCAGTACCGTGTTGGAGACCAACAAGTCTTTTACCGCCTGGAATGCCGCCGCATGCTCCAGCTTCCAGGCCCATGGTGCATCCTTGTCCAGCAGCCGGTGGAGGAGTTCAGCCACTGATGCATTTTGGGGCAGAAATGCGTGATAGAAATTCAAGAGGCCTAGGAAGGCCTGTAGTTCCGGTTTGGACGTGGGGACCGGGGCTTGTGTGATTGCTTTAATTTTTTCGTCTGTGGGGTGGATGCCTTGTGCATCGACTGCGAAACCAAGAAATTCGATGTGGGGCACCCCCAGAAGGCATTTTTCCTTCTTCACCTTGAGGCCGGCATCATCGAATCTCTGCAGGACCTGACGCAGCCATTCGGCGAAGGTGGTGGAGTCCGGTGCCGCAATGATGACATCATCTAGAAAGGGCTGGACCCCTGGAATTCCTTTAAGAAGGGAATCCATGAAAGATTGGAAAATCCCTGGCACCACCGAAACCCCAAACTGCAGTCTATTGACCCGGAAAGCCCCCTTGTGGGTGGTGATGGTTTGCACTTCCGCAGCGGCCGTGTCCACTGGCAGCTGCTGGTAAGCCTGCGCCAAGTCCAGCTTACTGAAAACCTTGGCCCCCGTAAGGGAGGCCAGGACATGGCTCACTACCGGGACCGGATAGGCGTGGTCCTGCAGGGCCTTATTTATGGTGCATTTGTAGTCTGCACAAATGCGTATAGCCCCATTAGGTTTAATTGGCGTCACAATGGGAGTTTCCCAGCGTGCTGACGCGACTGGTTCCAGTCTATTTGGACAGTCACATGCACCTTGTCCGGGCTTTCAGGGGGCAAGTTACATACCATTTGCCGGCACTGGGTCGTCACGGTGTGCAGGCTTGCGGCGTCCAGCTGGGCAGTGGATCCCAGGCGCTTGCCCTTGGAGCGGCAGACTCGGGCGAGGTGTCCAGCCTTGTTGCAGGTCCTGCAGACGGTGTCCCGGAAACGGCAGGTCCGACGCTTGTGCGCGTTGCCACAGCTGGCACAGGCAAATGCATTGGGCTGAGTTGGTGCCGCGGGGAATCCCTTGTGGCGTTGGGTGCATTGTTGCGATCGTCGGTTTACCTGTAGGACCTCCTCATCGTTTGAGTCGTCCGAGGGGCCGGAGTCCTGGAGGCGATGGACTGTCTTCGGCCGGCGATCCACGTGAGACTTCTCGTAGGCGGCTGCTTCCTTGATGGTGGCCTCCAGAGTGAGGTCGTCCCGGCTGATGAGCCTGCGGCGCAGCTTTGTCTCCTTCAGCCCCACCAGGAACTGGTTTAGGAGGGCATCTGTGAGGCTGGGGAAGGCACACCTTGTTGCTGCGCGGCGTAGGCTGGCCAGGAATTCCGGAGATGTTTCGTCGGGGCCCTGCATTCTTGCGAAGAACTCCATTCACTCCGCGAACTTGGTGGGCTTTGGGGCCAAGTGGTCAGTAAATGCCTTGACCAGCATCTCGTAGGTGGCGGCCGCATCTTTCTGCTGTAAGGGGTTCACCAGGTCCTTCAGGAGGAGGTGTGCCTCGATGCCGCAGTAGCGTAGGAGGTAGGCCTTCTTCATACCTGCATCCGTGATGCCATGGATCTCGAAGTGACGCTCCAGCGTCTCGATCCAGGTCTCCCAATGTGCGGGACGGGAGATGTCGAAGGTAGGGAAGCTCTCGTTGCTGGTGGCCATTGCATTCACCCGTGGAGGTCGCAGTGTCGAGTTGGCGGCTTTGGAAGCGAGGCTGCTCTCGGGATCAGCGGTGCTTGAGAGTGGTGCTGCGTCCAGGAACCGGAGAAGCAGACACGAAGCTCGGCAGTGGCATTCGGTGCTTTCGGTGTTGGGGCAGTCAGCGGTGCTCGTCTCATGGTCATTGTTCATGGAGGGAGTTGGCATCCCACCTTCGTCGCCAGTGAAAAGTACTGAGACTTACTAGTGATTTCAGCTCTCACATACTTTATTAGTTGCAGAACAAGACACCTAAGCCGGCTCGCAGGCCGGCTTTTATCCCCAAGTGGACCACACCCTAAACACACACACACACGGTGATTCGCTATTTACATTGATTGGATTAACTCCTGCTCCTCTATTGGAGGGGAGTCAGGATCTGCTAGTCCATTGTCCTTCAGGGCGAAGCTCAGGCCCTTCGCCTGGCCACATGGTGGACTGGTTAGAACCAGTCCAAGCACATGGCTGCCCTGAGCCCATGTTCTCAAGTGGATACATTACACTGGGAAAGATTGAAGGTCAAAGAAGAAGGGGACGGCAAAGGATGAGATGGTTAGACAATGTTACCAATGCAATAAACATGAAATTGAGCAAACTCCAGAAGACGGCAGAAGACAGGAGGGCCTGGCGTGATGTGGTCCATGGGTTCATGAAGAGTCGGACTCAATTGTGAGACTGAACAACAACAACAGCAAAAAATGCAGCTGTGCTGGGGCATTGGCAAAAATACCCCCTTTTTTCAATTTAGTGGCACAAGACTAAAAAAGCTCTCCAGAGCTTCTGTCAGAGGACTCCTCCCCAAACAAATTGCAGCCCTGTGCAAAGCACGCTGGAGTTGCAGCCAACTTTGCACAGGCGTACACACACAGGCACATATTGCCAACAATCACATTGTGTGATGCCAGTGTCAGTGGATTCTACCTTGCATTCTGTACACTCAACATGTTCCCCCATATTATGAGATCATGTGACTCTTTCCCATTTTTCACAGTGGCTGATAACACAGCAGGGAATCCTCTAGTGCTCCAGAGTATGGAAAAAGGGGCTTCGCAGCTGCTTCTCAGTTTTTTTTAAAAAAAGTCTTGTCAATCTCATCATCAGGTTTTCCCCTTTTTCCTGTGTTCCTTTCTGTTCCCATTCATTCAACAAACTAACACTAAAATGCATGTGCAAAACCTAGACCACAAGGATTTAAATGGAAGGCACTTGCCAGATACTACTGTGCAGCTGCAATAGGGGAGTTGTGTAAAGTTAAAAACAAAAGAAAACAAAACTTTGGACACTACCTCCCACACATCACTCCGATTTAGAAAAGTGCATTTTTTTAAATTGTTGCTGCCAAATAAATACACCAGAGGAAAAAGAATGGTGTGTAAGGTGAGCACAGAATCCAAAATCAGGATTAGAGGTTTACTGCTTTGAAAATCTGACGTAAGATGGGTGTGCGTAACGGATCACAGTGTTCATACAAGAACTGAAGCAGCATGTCTTAGAATTCCATCTATCCTATATAATAATCCTGTTTTGGGGTGGCAAGATTCAGGCTTGCCCTCAGCCATTGGCCTGTCAGCCGCCACTCAAGAGTACTTGCGTGCCATTGGCTGGCTGCTGGGTCTGTTTCTCTTCCCCGCCCACTCCATCTTCAGCCAATGTGGCCTGTCAGAATTACTGGCAAATGGCTTTCTCTCTTGATGAAAATGCTTTTCCTGTGTGGGACTAACTTTCCTCTCAGTGGCTGTTGGTAGGTGTCATGAAATGCAGTTACCTGTGTTTCTAAGATGGCTGTGGTTCTTTGTTTCAAATGTTCCCCCATAAGGTTTAATTGAGCTGTAGTTTCAGAGAGGGACCTGCAGGGGTATCACTCACTGGGTTGAATGGGGCTTCCTCATCTGCTGGCCTGCAGTTCCCAGCTGCCCCAAGGCAAAAAGTGCAGGAAAGCAGAGACTGTCCCAAGGCAGTCTTCATCCCTGGGAGCTCCAGAAATTCAGCCACTCCACAATAAGCTGGACTGGGGAATGAATGGAAGTTTCCCTGCTCTCTTGGGCAAGAGAGAGAGGCTGAAGTACAGATGAACCCACAACCTCCAGAGGTAGAGAGCATTGTGTAGAGAAAGAGGATTGCATTTAACCCCTGTTGGTTCATAGTGTGTGCTTACTCCTACAGTTAGTGTGTGCTCCATAACTCTGTAAATAGTTAAATAAATTCTTTAATTTGGGCTAATAATCTGTGTTGTGCTCTGACCACATTGTCTCCCCTACTCTGCACAATACCAAAGGGAGGGGGTAGCCCAGGAAAGCAAGGAAAGGTCAGACCCTTGGGTTGCCAACTTTCCAAGGATCCCCCAAAGACAGGGGATTCCATCTCCAAATAGGTAGATTCGGCCAGAGGGGTCTCACTGTCCCTCTAAAAAGGCAGTGACAATTCCGTGCATGGTGGCAGCGAACTTTGGAAGTGAGATATGCCCACAGGATGAGGGTGGGAGGCAAACAGCTAGTTGTAAACTGGAGTCTGTTTTGCTATGGTAGGCAACCAAGCTTGGTTCAGACAAAAGAAACCTTTTGCAGGCCTTTGTGAGGAACGCATTGGGGCCAGTCCTGACTAGGATTGCTGGCTCCAGGTTGGGAGATTCATGGAGATTTCCTGGTAGAGTCTATGGAAACCAGGGTTTGAGGAGGGGAGAGGCCTCAGCTGAACAGAATGCCATACAGCCCACCTTCCAAAGCAGTTATTTTCTCCGGGATGGGAGAGATCTGTTGTCTGGAATTCAGTTGTGATACCTGGTGATCTTCAGGCTCCACCTGGAGGTTGGCTGCCCTAGGCATAGCAGTCAGTGTTTCAGAGCAGGCTCTGCTAGATTCAGGTTGCTGTAGAAGCTGAGTGGGTGATTTTGGACCAATCACATACTTTCAGCCTAACCTACCTCACAGGGTTGTTGTGCAAGTCAAAAGGGAGAGAGGAGAATGATGTAAGCTGCTTCGGTCCCCATTGCAGAGAAAGACTACTTTTCCTTCTGGGAAACCATTGTTGCCAATCTCCAAGTGAGGGCTGGAGATCACTCAGAATTACAACTGCTCTCCCAATGGCAGAGATTAGTTCCCCTGGAGAAAATGGTACACTCTGTGGCAGTCAGAGATTCATAGCACGGAAAATGGTGGACTTTGTGGCAGCCAGGGCTTCAGAGCACAGAAGAGGCTGCAGATGTATGTGGGGGGAAATGGAAAGCTGAAGACAGAGGGGGCAGTAAAGGTAGGTTGATGCTTGGCTGAGAAGGAGATAGGGTTGCCAACTCCAGGTGGGAAATTTCTGGAGATCTGAGGGATGGAACCCGGAGAGGGTTTGAGGAGGGGTAGGACCTCAGACAGTACAATGCCATAGACTTCACCCTCCCAACCAGCCATTCCCTTCTGGGGAACCACTGTTCCTAATCTCAGGAGAGGGGTGGAAATCACTCAAAATTACAACTGATCTCTAGGAGGAAGGGGGGAGGAGATGCAAAGCTGAAATCAGAGGGGCAGATGATGGCAGGTTGATGCTTGGCTGGGAAGGAGATAGGGTTGCCAACTCCAGGTTGGGAAATTCATGGAGATTTGAGGGGTGGAGCCTGGAGGGGGTGAGGTTTGAGGAGTGGTGGGACCTCAGACAGGTACAATGCCATAGACTCCACCCTCCAAACCAGCCATTTCTTTCTGGGTAACAATTGTTGCCAATCTCCAAGTGAGAGCTGTAGATCACTGAAAATTACAACTGCTTTTCCGGTAGCAGATATCAGTTCCTCTGGAGAAAATGGTGGACTCTGTGTCATTATACCCTGCTGAGGTCACCACAGCACATTGATGTTGAGTTCCCAAGGCCTTGGCACTCTCCCAGAGCCTCTTTCTAGAGCTCATTGTATTTATTTCCACAACAGGCCTTATTCCTAGTTTGAAATAAATGGAACTTGCATTCTGTTAGTGAGATGAATAAATGCTTTACTTTATTGCCTTCTGACAAAGCCATAGATATCAATAGAAACCTGCTGAATCAGCAGCAAATTTGCACTGTTGTGGATTTAAGGTGTATTATACCGCACTTGGCACAACACAACATAAACATTCACAAGATATAATATTCCTTTCTTAAATTAAATGTGTGCTGTAATTTTAGATACAAACGTTCAAAGAAGTGTTCCTGTACTTGAGATAAATATAAACAATAATTATAACTAGTTCAGATCATTTCAAAGTTTCCAAATACTTTGGTACATGTGTGATCATTATGATTTTCTTTTTTTAGTAAACAAAAGCTAATCAATCCACAAATTTGTTGGGCTTGACCCAGTAGTGATGCATCCATCCAGAATTTGATATGCCCATTTTTGTAAATTGACACTTTCCATGAACAGTCTTTCTATATATAATCCATCAAGTATATCATTGTTTCTAAACTAGCAATTTCTGTTACCAGGGACAACTCCCAATTTTAGTCCCTACCACACTGAGAAGCTGCAGTGGACCAAGATAAAAGTGATTGTGGACCTTTAAGATTGCTTCTTATTGAAACTCATGGTTCTCATTGCTTACTGAAACTGTACTTTCTCAAAGGCAGTTCTGCAGAAAACCTGCTGGCTGCTTTCCAGCATCAATTCATATGTTTCTGATTTTTCTTCAACCAACAGCATTTAAAGAAACAGCTGAACATACTATACTGCTACAAGTACCAGTCCAACGATAAGCTGCATTGACACTTGTCAGGTTTGCTGCCCTGATGAAACCTTAAAAATCTGATATAAAGTTTGACAATGTCATACAAAGCTAAGTTACACTCTTCTAAATCCACTGAAATCAGAGATTTTTTTTTAATTCAACCAGTATATTATATGATCTTACCTCCTCACTTTGTATCCCTCTCCTTGGATGCATGCTAGCAGCTGCCCCTGTTGTTCCATATATTTTACAAATGATTCCATTGACAATGGCTAGTCCATGAAGCATGCAAGTTTGGAAGCAAATATTGTTCCAACACACACCCATTGTTGTTAATCCACAAAATTCCACAGAATAGCATAATCTTAAAAGAGACAACGTGTGTGTGTGTGTGTGTGTGTGTGTGTGCATGTGCGCACACTCATTTGGAACAATCATGGAACACGTTAATTTTATGTTTTAAAAGTCCCAGTCTTCCTTGCAAGGAAGTTTTATTGAGCACACAAATATCTTACTTCTGATTAAATATCTATAAAGTTGGATTACAGAATCTGGCCATCAAAACACCTTGTGGTAAATGCTTTTATAAATGAATAATTTGTGCTGTGGGTGGATTTTGTATAATTCATTTCCTAAAATTAACTTGCCTTAATCTTAAATGCATTCACTTGACTGTATGTCTGGTTTAGTGTTGCCATAATTTTGCCTAAGAAGGGTTTCCATATGTTTGCTAATTAATTTGGACTCTTCAGGTCTTACATTAGAGTTGGCAAACAGAAATTCAGCACATTATTTTATTGTCACCACCTCAACTGCGGGGTTGACAAAGCCAGAGGATATCATCCAAAAGAAAGCTGGTGACTATAGACTTGGCTATAGACTTGACCAACCTTTTTTAACAGAATGTATCTGCTGGTGACAGAAAGTGCCAACAAGTTGCAGGTAGTTTATGGTGGTCCTGTAGGGTTTTCAGTGCAAGAGACAAAATAGGTGATTGGACATGCCTTTATTTAGTAGCCTCAGACTTCCTTGGTAGCGTCCCACCCAAATACTAACCAGGGCTGACCCTGCTTAGCTTCTATGATCTGACAAAGTTTGAGCTAGCTTATGAGCACATGAACATGTGAAGCTGCCTCATACTAAATCAGGTCCTCGGACCACCAAAGTCAGTATTGTCTTCTCAGACTGGCAGCAGCTCTTCAGGGACCCAGGCAGAGGTCCCCCACATCACCTGCTGCCAGATCCTTTAACTGGAGATGCCAGTGATTGAACCTGAGACCATCTACATGCCAAGCAGATGCTCTATGACTGAGCCACTGAGCTATCCAGGTCAGAGGTGCTGATACTACATTTTAAAGGAATTTCTTTTATTTCACAGCTGCTTTCTTCCACCAGTTCCAGCAGCAACAGCCACAGGCAATATCAGCCCATGGAGCTCTAACTCTATTACCTGCCACTCTCCCATTATTGGGGTGGGGGGAAGCGGCCATAGTGGAGACAGCTCGTACTTGAGCAGGGATGGGAGAAGGAAGGGGAAGAAGGAAGGTTGGAAGGTAGTGACTTCCCTTCTGCTCCCTGGAGAAATGCACATGGGAAAGAGGAGGTTCCTCTCATCTTTCTGGCATCCCTCAAAACCTTGTGTCACAGGCAATCAACCATGTTTCCCTAATGGCCAGCCCAGCTGTCAATGGGCTATTGGAAAATCAAGAGCTGCCCTAATTGCAATTATATGCATATTGTTCTGCTGTGCCAAAGATTAAAAGCTTCCAAGAGATTATCTAGATTATTGGCTGACAACCTTTAAGCAAATGAGTGTCATTACTGCTGTATAGAAAAAAAGTGACAGGTGGAGTTTATCTCTAATAAAGTAGAAAGGAAAAAAAGTCAATCCATGGCAAAAGGAAGCATGCACAGAAGAGGCATATTACATGAACAAATCTACATGGAAAACAAATATTTGCAGATCTACTTAGAATCACACTCAAGTGTATTTAATGGACACACAAATATCCTGTCCTTTTATATAATCCTGTTTTTGCACGGCAAAGTTCTATGGACACCAAAATCAGTTGGCTGCCTGAACTGCTCATCAGAAGGTGTGCCTGAGTCCCGCCCACTGAGGCAGCACCCGCCAAAACTCCAATCCGAACACATTACCTCAGCAGCCACATGGCTGTTTGCCTGATCAGACTTCTTCAGCTGTCAGAAGATCAGTGGAGGAGCAGCCACAGCCATTTGCCTGCTGACCATTCTTCAGCCCTTGGGAGAGCCTTGCAACAGGTAGGGCCTGTCTTTGCCCCCCCCACTGGCTTCTGAGGCCTCTGGGTGGTGCGGGGCCTCTCTGCCAGCAGCGCACCAACCATCGCCAGCCTGTCTCCCCCCTGGCTGGTTTCTGAGGCCTCTAGGAGGCCTCCAAGAGGGACAGGTGGCATGGGGCCTCTCTGCTGGTGGTGTGCTGACCATTGCCGGCCTGTCTTTGCCCCCCTAGCTAGCTTCTGAGACCACTGGGAGGCCTCTGGGAGGGGTGGATGATGTGGGGCCTCTCCACCGGTGGCATGCTGACTGTTGCTGGCCCATCTTTACCCCCCCAGCTAGCTTCTGAGGAGAGCCAAGGAAGGCTACGAGAGCCCCCCATGAGGGCAGATCTGCGCATTCCCCCCGCCACAGCTAGCAATCCAAAACACTGCAGTGACACCTTTAAGACCAAGTTTTCATTCAGGTACAAGCTCTCCCTCCTCTACGAGGGAGAATCTGCACATTCCCCCCCATAGCTACCAAGCCAAAACACTCCAGTGGCACCTTCAAGACCAAGTTTTTATTCAGGTACAAGCTCTCCCTCCTCTGCAAGGGAGAATCTGTGTATTTCCCCCTACCCTCGCCTAGCAATTCAAAACAATCCAGTGGCACCTTCAAGAACATCTTTTTATTCAGGTGCAAGCCCTCCCTTCTCTGCGAGGGAGAATCTGCACATCCCCCCCCACTTGGCTGGCAATCCAAAACAGTCCAGTGGCACCTTTAAGACCATGCTTTTATTCAGGCCACAGCATACAAGATCTTTAGACAAAAAAAAACCCAATGCCTCATGGCTGCAACTTCCTTTTTTTTTTTTTTTTTGTAAAACTCTCTTAAAAAAGAGAGAATTTTATTCTTTTTATAAGAAAAGGGAAGGGTAGACAGATGGAGAAAGAGAAAGATGGAGTGAAATTTTTTTCTGTTAGTGAGGGTTAGTTTAGGTTAATAACCAATACCAATTTTGGCATCCATCATGGTTAGAAGATCTTCTTTTTAACTATTGCAAAGTCCAAAGTCACTCTGTTAATGCAGTTAGTAAAGTCCATTGGGGTTAGTAATTAAACAGCTCCTTCCAGATGCTACACGAACAGTCCTCAAAGTATCTTCTTTTTAATTTTCTTCCAGTTATGGATTAAGTCCATTTTAACTTTGAAGTCTTCCGTTCCATCACCACTTTCCCCTGGGCTGCTGTCTTCTTCACTTATCCCAGTTTTGAATGCTGCATCCTCCTCCCTGCTGGCGTGTCTCTTCAGAAGTCTCCGTATTTTGAAGATGAAATCCGTCTTCTTTCTTTTCTCTTTTTCCTTAAACTTCTGACCTTCAAGCTTCCAGGGCTCCATAAACTCTTCAGATGAAATTAGATCTCCAGTTTGTCGCCTGCTATGCTCGACATCCCCTTCTACTGGCAGAGTATTTTCTTTTATAAAAGCGGAATAGGCTTTGGGAGCCTTATCCACCTCTTCTTTTAACTTTATCGCTTCACTGCCAGTTAGGGGTGCCAAGACATTTGTCAAGGTAAATCCGAGATCTTCTTTCTCTTCTTCTTTAACGCCCTGGAAACCTAGAATCAAATTCGATTTCTGTTCGATCTCCATCATCTTTCTAGTTGTTTCCGATATCTGTTTCTGTCGACTGATGAGAACACTTTCCATTTTGAACAGAGTTTCGTTGATTTTCTGCAATTGTTCCAGCAGGGGGCACAGCGTCTCCTTTTCCTGTTGATTGACAGCAGGCTCTGGGGGGGGCTATCTGGACCGGAAGTCCCTCCTCTCTTCTCTTCCGGTGTCTGCAGGACTTTTTCCATTATCGACATTTTGTTTTTTTGTTTACTTTTAAAAAGTTCGTGCCGCATCCCCCAGGAAGCTAAGATGATCGCAGTCTTCCATGCAACCCCAACGGTACTTTCACCAACACTTTGTTTTCTCTCTGCCCCCCTTCGCGCTCCCTTTGTAGATCTTGCTTCTCAAAGGGGGTGGGAACTCCTCCCTCCTCCCAACGCTTATACGCATGTAGGGGGCTCCGATTTACGCTTCAAAATAGATCTTCAACTCACGATTCGATGCTACTTCTTCTTTTTATGTTAAACCATGGCGCTGTCTTCACTCCTGGAAATCGGTGGCGCCGCTAAGTCCCATTACGGGCACGCCGCAGCGGGGCTGATTGGGGCGGGGAGAAAGCCTCAATTTCCCGGCTGTCTGCCGGCAAAGAGGCTACTCCCCAAGCGCCCCCGGTTCGGAGCCTTTGCCTAAGGCTCACTAGGGTCTTTCGCACATGCGAAGACCCCCCTAACTGCGCGTGGGCTAACCGCCTCCGGGAGCGTCCCGAGAAGTGGCCGCCATTCGCGACGCCGAAACCGAAACCCCATGGCTGCAACTTCCATCCTTGGTGGCTGGCATCACTTAATGCTTTACTTTCTACAGACAACACTTCAGATTCCTATAACCTCAAAACTCACAGGAGACTCAGACAGCTGTGAGAAGACATGCTGTACATATCATAGGACCAGGTAAGTGGACAAGACATGGGAACAATGTTCCTATACAAGAATACCCTCCTGCACATTTCTGTGCATGGGTTGCAGAACAATGGTGCTGTGGGAGCCTTCCTGGCCTTCTCAGGCATGCTGCTCCATGAGATGGGAACCATCAAAGAGTATGTACATGAGTGGAACATTGCAGATTTTCCCATTTTGCTTGGAGTACTCTTTTCTTTAAACTTCTAAAGGGTCCTGATCAGTTTATTGCAGTTCTGACTATTCAGTACAGTAGGAGATGCAGTCCTGCAGGACTGTGGATCAAACCCAGTTAGCTCTGCAAAATGGGAAAAATTGAAACACACTTTGGCCACAGCACACAAGATCTTTAGACAAAAAAAAAAAAAAAGTGTCTCATGGCTGCAACTTCCATCCTTGGTGGCTGACATCACTTAATGCTTTACTTTCTACAGACAACACTTAACATTCAGAGAACCACAAAATACACAGGACACTGAGCAGCTGTGAAAAGACATACCATACATGTCACAGGACTAGGTTAGTGGACAAGACATGGGAACAATGTTTCATTACATGAATCCCCTCCTGCACATTTCTGTGCATGGTTTGTGGAATGATGGCACTGTGGGAGCCTTCCTGGCCTTCTCAGGCATGCTGCTCCACAAGATGAGAACCATCAAAGAGTGTGTACACGAGTGGAACATTGCAGATTTTCCCATTTGCTTGGAGAACCCTTTCCTTAAAACTTCCCAAGGGTCCTGATCAGTTGATTGAAGTTGTGACCATGCAATACAGTAGGAGATGCAGTCCTGCAGGACTGTCGATTAAACCAGTTAGCTCTGCAAAATGACAAAAATTGATACACACTTTGGTCACACCACATGAAATCTTTAGACAAATAGAAACCAATGTCTCATGGCTGCAACATCCATCCTTTGTGGCCGACATCACTTAATGCTTTACTTTCTTCAGATTTAGAGAACCTCAAAACTCACAGGAGACTCAGACAGCTGTGAGAAGATACGCCGTACATGTCACAGGACCAGGTACATGGACAAGACATGGGGAAAATTAAAGGATAATTGGGACAAAGGAAAGTGCAGAGTCTACAAAAAATGGAAAAATTAAGAGATGCTTGGGAGAGCAGAGTGGAGAGATGATTTAGACAAAACAACTCCCTGACTCATTTACAACATCAATCCTCCCTTGATAACATGAGCTAACTCTTTACTTTCCACAGACTACCCTTGACACAGACGAAACCTCAAACACCAGCACAAATGAGGAGGGAACTGAGAAGACACACACTCCACACGAGCTGAGAAGACACATACTCTACATGACAAAACCAGGTAAGCCTACAACTACAACCAAAGCGATGACAGGCTGTGGAACCTGTAAAATGATGCAACAAGGGCTATACACTGCTCTTCTTATGTTTCATCAATGATTTCCCACCATAAAAGCCTTCCACACAAAAGAGAAAAGTCACGCCTGAAGAACATTCTGAGAAAAAAGGTACAAAGGCAACATACAACCATGGCAGCTGTGCAAACTGCAAGATGCCTGCAAGCCTTACAAGGCACACATAGTGCCCAAGACAACCTGTTCAGGATCTACCTTGTAATTGTCTGACAGCAGTCCTCTCCTGCATCTCATTCCACCCATGCTCACACCCAGTGGAACACCATGTCTCACACAGTGTGAATATATCATCCAGCTCCTTGACAAGCAAAAAACCCCCACAACCTCAGGATGCCAATGGAAAATATGTAAGCACTGTGAAATGTATACCTCTCAGCACTTATGAGGACAAACTCCACCATTCCGTTCTGCGTTACGTTACCTTACCAATGAGCATGCACTCCCAGCACATAGCCACTGACCACTGGACTAACTCAGTGAACCCTGTGCATGTAAGATACTCTGTGACAGACAGTTCTCCACCAGCTGTTCCAAAAGTGCTATACCTATACAAGATATTCACGTGCTGTCCTCATAATGCTTTCCCATGACCTCTCAAACAGTCCTACTACATCTGGATCGCCCAACCACTCATGTTCAGTTTAAAAACTGTTTTGTTAGTTCCATGAACAATACCTCTTTTATATAATGCAGCTTCGGTCAAAACACCACATATCCTTTTCATGATTTTTTAAAAGCAGCAAAATATTGAAACCTTATCTGTCTAGCCATGCATTTAGACCCTAAACTTCAATGTGCAACTTTGCTCAAAAAACACATGCCTTTTCACAATGAAAACTATAGACATTTCACAACACTCATTTCCCAAGACTCCTCCTTCTCATTCCCACATAACCTACTGAGACTTTCATCACAACCGCTCACTTTCAAACAACTTCCCTTGAGACCTCTGCTCTAACAGGGTAGACCATGTGACCACAACCACACTGAATGACACAGACATCCAGGGCTCTTTTTGTAGCAGGAACTCCTTTGCATATCAGGTGACACACCCCTAATGTAGCCAACCCTCCAATAGCTTACAGAGCTCTTCTTATACGGGCTACTGTAAGGTCTTGGAGGATTGGCTACATTAGGTGCGTGTCGCCTAATATGCAAAGGAGTTCCTGCTACAAAAAGAGCCCTGTGGACATCCAACATAAAATGACTTTGCAGATTGCCCAGTTGTTGACACTACTCCATGGACCCCTGCATGCAACATTTTCTGGCCCACATTGTGTGACCTTGGACACCGGCTATTATATTACATCAGGTATGTGAGATTTTACTTCCACATTTGTATCTTTCAATTACAGACTGCTAATATTTACTTTACCTCCTTCCAGCCTATGCATTCATTATACATCATAACTTTCTAAAGCTCGTTGTATTGCTTTCACAACAGGCTTTACTGCTGTATAAATATATATATATATAAACTGTAACTTGCTCTGTGAGTTCATCTTATTACAGATCCAGTCAGCAGAATGGATGAACAATTCAAAAAGGAGCTGCTCTTTACAGCTCCACTTAAGTAACTTAATAGATTTACATGGATATGTTATATTGTTGCTAATGATCATTATTCTGTCAACTCTCTTCATCCTTCTAATCCCTCCTCCTCAACCTGTGGCTGCTTCTGCTCATTCCATATCCCCTGGTGTTACTTTGATAACAAACTGTTTTAAACTGAAGGGAAAGAGCCAATATACTAATTAACCAGAACTCTGACACATAATTTTCTACTCTAATGAAGATGTTATGGAAATTATCATCAAGACTAATGATTTTCATTGCCAACTAATATTAGAAGAAACAGTGCATTGTTATTTTGCACTATTTTGTATAGCACATTTAAGTATGGTTCCATTTTTCCAGCCAATGCCAACACATAGATTGTTGTTTATTTATATTTGTACAATACCTACATCTAATTAGGCACAATACATACATTAAAAGACTCTCACATTAACAATGCCCAACATACTATAGCCAGTGAACAATTTTGGAGAGCCCATTCCTGATGACTGCTACAGTGGTTACATCCAGCTTCCAGCACAATGACACCACAGGTCAGTTCCCAAAGGGGATACCATGAAGATAGGGGACTCAAGAACAGCAACTGGCTGCTTGAGGTTGCATGTTGTTCCCCTCTTTCCCTCAGCAAGCTCATCACAATACTGCTAACCCTGAGACAGAGAATTCTTTCTCTCTTGCATGGTCTCCATCTGCTCCCTCTCAAAATCTGCCCACATGAATATGAGGGTGGGGAGATGTGTTGCGTGGGCCATGGTACCCATACCCTAGGGCTAGGCACCAGCTCTGTCTCACAGGCCCTACCAAAGGCCACAGCAGGTACTGCACCAAGGATATCCCCCATGCACAAAGTTGTAATGCCCCCAGCCCTATCTACATCCCTGCAACCTCCATCCAAGGAGGCAGAGTCCACTGGCTACTATGGCATAGTAACCCCAGAATGTCCAGCAGAGTTATGGTGGCCACTCCCTCAAGGATAACTAACCTTGTCTTGTCTTAACAGGCTTGTCTTAACAGAATGAGCATACACAAGTGTTCAAAAATGCTGGCAGAGAAACTCTTTTACAAAATTTTATATGCACTTCTCTCGGTACTTTATTGCACCTCGCATAGGCCGAATTTACTCTATATACCAAATCTATATTTTGTTCTATTTCAGAGATAGATTCCATTTCTAGATACTCCGCCAGTGCCTGTGCAATTTCTTGTTTCAAATTTTCCTCCTTCTTTTCAGGTATATTTTGAATTCTTAACATATAAGATGCTCTTTCCATCTCTAATTTGATTACCGACTCTTCCAGAGCTTCTTGTTTCATTTTTACCACTTGTAGTTGTTCTTCTGTCTCCTGAGTTTTAGATTCCAACTTATTTGTTAAATTTGCTATCGAAGCTATTTCTTGCTTATTCTCTGCTAATTGTTTTTTGATCTCTTCTGTTTGAATTGTCAGCTGATTGGATATATCATCCAATTTGGACAGTTCTTCTAGTTTTTCTTGTATAGGTTCAATAGCTTTAGCTAATGCTGTTTCTACTGCTGTGGCTACCGATTCCTGAATTAAATTTTGTAAATCTCTTAATGACAATTGAGGTAAATTTGTTATCGACGTGGAGAAGGATGGACGTCTCCCCACCCCTGTTTTATCCATTGTAATTAATTTTGAGGCTTATTTTCTTACGCGAGCCCTCACCCCTATTAAACTAATTTAAATAGTACTTAAAACTATACTATTTAATATCCTTTTATATGGTAAATGATATAACCCAACCAAATATCCCCTATATCAATTTACTCCCAACTTCAATAAACGTAAATACATAACGGGAATCACCTAAGCATACTAATGTCCAAACAAAGCTTGGAACAAAAACAGAGATCCTAGTTCCCCCCTTTCCCCCCTTCTTTGTTCTTCTTGTCCTTCTTCTTCTTATCTTTGTCTTCTTTCTTCTTTCTTCTATAAGACCTTCATTCTTCTTTTAATATTCTAGATCACTTATGATCATTTATCACAGTTCATTATAAGTTCATTACCGTTAATCAATTTAATCACATAGAATTCTTACCCTTATTTATCTAAACCCCGAAGGTGAAAGAAGGAGAAAACAAAGAATGATAATCACAGACCAACAAAAACACACAAAGAAGAAGCAAATCCACTCTTTGTCATCTTTTGTACATGTCCATAAGGAAGGGGAGAAAAGAAAGAAAGAAAGAAAGAGAGAGAGAGAGAGAGAGAGAGAGAGAGAGAAAGAAAGAAAGAAAGAAAGAAAGAAAGAAAGAAAGAAAGAAAGAAAGAAAGAAAGAAAGAAAGAAAGAAAGAAAGAGAAAAAAATGATGCACTTCTTCCTTCAATTTGTTTTGTTTTAAATTTCTCCCAACAATTTCCACAACTACTTCCAGAAGGCCTCTTTTTATATATAAAGGAAAAAGATTTAAGATCAACTCGACCTTTAAATTGGAAGATTTCATGGAGAAATATGGGAAAGACCTTGGATGGATAGAGGAAGAAGAAGATCTAACAGAGGGAGAAGAGGACGCTCAGAAAAAGGAGGAAGCACAGGGGTCTGAAGCAGGACGAGAGAAACTAAAAAGAGATAGAAAAAAGAAAGTCATTTACCCATCACAGGTCGTTACAAGACAACAACAAAGACAATGTAAGGAAGTCACAGAAGAAGATAAAGATGAATAATCAAGGATTAAAATTACTTTCTATTAATGTTAATGGACTGAATTCACCACAAAAAAGATCACGAGTATTTCAACAGATAAAGAAATTGGGAGCAGATGTAATTTGTCTTCAGGAGACACACATCAAGAAGGATGACCTACGCCTATTAGAGATCAAAAGGCTGGGTAAAGCTTTTACAGTGGTAGACAATAAAAAGAAAAAAAAAGTGTTGTGACATATGTCAAGGAAAACTTACAACCAGACCTGGTAGCCCAATTGGAAGATGGAAGATTTGTGATAAAGCAAATTAGAAGAAAGAACAAGACAACTCTCATAGTGAATATTTATGCCCCAAATGAGAAGCAAGATTTTTTTTTAAGCAATTAAGAGAAGTAATAGCTAAACAAACATTTGATGAGCTATGTCTAGTGGGAGATTTTAATGCAGTGTTCGATAGATCTATAGATAGGAAAAATATGGGCACAAAACAGAAACAAGGTAATGAACTACCAAACTCCTTTATTAATTCAGTTGAGGAATTTAGTCTCATAGATGCATGGAGAACAAAGAAAGGTGATAAAAAAGATTTTACTTATTACTCAAATAGACATAAGTCGTGGTCTAGGTTGGACATGATCTGGTTGTCTATTGAGATGGTGAATGATATCAAGGAAATTGAGATCCTTCCAAGCACGTTTGCGGATCATAATCCAGTCATGTTAGTTCTGGAAGATACGCCACGAAGAAAAAGGTGGATGTTGAATACTTTTCTTCTCAAAGATAAAAAATTTATAACAGAATCCAAGCTGGAATTCAAAAATTTCTTTAAAGAAAATATACAGCCGGAAGTTCCTTTGGAAATAACGTGGGATGCATTTAAGGCCTATGCTAGAGGCTGGTTTATTAGGCAAAATGCTTGGAAAAGAAAACAAGAAAAAAGAGAACTTAATCAGATTCGAGAAAAAATAAAGAAGGAAGAAACGAAGATGAAATCGATAAAGGAAAATCATCAATTACTGAGAAATAAAATCAAGAATCTGCAATATCAGTTAAATTGTATTCTGACCCAAGAAGTGGCTAAAAGGATAAGTTATGTGAAGCAATTTTTCTATGAACATTCTAACAAACCAATGAGATGGCTCGCTTACAAACTAAGAACGGAAAGAGAAAAGAAATGTATAAAAAGCTTAAAAAATGAAGAAGGAGAGGAAAGATTCGCATTAAAGGATTTGAAGATAGTGATCGCACAGTTTTATAAAAAACTATATGAGCAGGAAGAGGGTAGTCCAGAAGATATAAAAACTTACTTGGATAAAAGCCCAGAGGGATGCTTCACCGAAGACCAGAAAAAAACTTTTAAATGACCCAATCACCATATGCGAGATAACTGAGGCAATAAGAAACCAAAAAAACAGGAAAATGCCAGGTCCTGATGGGATTCCTATAGAATTCTATAAGGTTTATGAGGAGGAGGTGATGCTAATACTGAAAGAGGTAATAAATAATATCCCAGATAAAGGTCAAATGCCACCATCTTGGAAGGAAGCCCACATTACGTTAATACACAAGTCAGGGATGGAAAGAAATGAAATTAAAAATTACAGACCGATATCTCTCCTCAATGTTGATTATAAAATTTATGCGTACATCTTAGCTGGAAGATTTAAAAAGGTACTGTCACAAATTATAAATAAGGACCAATCTGGTTTTTTACCAAAGAGACAGATTAAAAACAACGTGAGAACAATTTTAAATGTCTTGGAATGTTATGAACAACACCCTGAGAAAATTATGGCCTTGGTTTTCATCGATGCTGAAAAAGCCTTCGATAATTTGAGTTGGATGTTCCTGTTAGAAAAATTAAGAAGATGGAAATGTGGGGAAAATTTTCTTAGGATGATTGGTGCAATATATAACAAACAAACAGCTAAAATAATAGTAAACAGAGATACAACTCATATCATAGAGATCCAAAAGGGCACGAGGCAAGGCTGCCCCTTATCACCTTTGCTTTTTATTTTTGCATTGGAAACATTATTAGTACAGATCAGAACCAACAAGGAAATTAAGGGCCTGCAAATTAAAGGCAAAATTTTTAAGGTCCAGGCCTTTGCGGACAATATGGTTTTTATCCTGGAAGAACCGCAGTTTTCTTTGAAATATTTACTGACTGATTTAAATGAATATGGTAAGGTAGCAGGATTGAAGGTAAATAAAACTAAAGCAAAGATATTATTGAAAAACAGCAGAGAGAATGTAGGAAAGAGCTTACAAAAAATTTCAGGATTTGAGGTACAGAAAAAAGTAAAATATCTAGGTATACACCTGACAAATAGATGTTGCTCTCTGTTTAAGGATAACTATAAAAAATTATTCCTGGATCTAAAAAAAGGATTTAGAAAAGTGGAAACCACTTCAGATTTCTATACTTGGGAGAATCTCTGCTATAAAGATGAATATCTTGCCACGTGTTTTATTTCTTTTCCAGACAATTCCGATTCTGAGAAACCAGAGTTTCTTTAAAGACTTGGAAAAGTTAATAAAGGATTTCATATGGCAACAGAAAAGGCCAAGAATAAAGTTAAAATACCTTCAAGAGAAGAAAGAGAGAGGTGGCTTAGCTCTACCAAATTGGGCCCTATATTATAAGGCGGCAGCAATGCAATGGATAAGGGAATGGCTTATCCAGGATGATCGAAGATTGCTTAAATTGGAGGGTCACGATCTGATGCAGGGTTGGCATGCTTATCTGTGGTATAGTAAGGACTTTATATACAGCCATTTTAAACAGCACACAATTAGAGCGGCATTATATAAGATATGGGTGGAGATAAAGGATAATTATTATAGGAAAATACCCAGATGGCTGTCACCCATAGAAGCTTTTGTAAAGCCCTCTTTATACATTAAGTATTCTAAATGGCGATATGAAGACCTACTCGATTCAGATGGAAACTTGATTCCTGAAGACCAACTTAAGGAACATGTAACGAATTTGACGTGGTGGGAGAACTTCCAGCTTAGATCAAGATGGGCAAAAGATAAGAAAGTAGGGTTTTATGAAAATCAAACTGAATTAGATAAGGTATGGCTTGGCACAAGTGAAAGATTTATTAGAAAGGCATACAATTTTTGGTTAGAATGGAAAATGCAGGACGAATGGGTAAAGCCGTCTATGATAGCATGGGCACAGGACATAGGCCATAATCTAGAATTAGAGCAATGGAATAAAATCTGGACAAGAAATGTAAAATGTGTAAGGACTAGTGCCTTTAAAGAAAACATCTTAAAAATGTTTTATAGATGGCATATTTCCCCAGAAAGGTTAAATAAATACAATAAAAATATTGGGAAAAACTGTTGGAAATGCAACCACAGTAATGGCTCTTATTTCCACATGTGGTGGTTGTGCAGCAAGGCAAAAAAGTTCTGGAGAATGGTAAAAGAAATTATGGATAAGATACTTGGGGAAAAAATCTCATTGTTACCAGAGTGTTTTTTGTTAAATGTTATTCCTGATATGTTTAAGAAAGAGGAACTATATTTAATTATGCAAGTCATGACGGCAGCAAGAATTGTCTTTGCTAAGAGATGGAAAGACAGTAATATTCCTACTAGAGAGGAATTTCTTTATAAGTTATATGATGTAGCAGAATTGGAGAAACTGACATTTATGTTGGAAGAGAAAAGTGTGGAAGAATTTGAAAAATATTGGTTTGGATTTCATAGGTGGTTAAAAGAGACAAAGTTTGGTGTATGTTAAGGGATGAAAGGTGAGGATATCTGCTATTGTGTAAGACTAGATGGCATAGACTCTTATGTTGTTTCGGTTGTGATTGCTATTTTTCATCATTATTGATGTCGTCTGGTTGGTTCTGTCCATTTGGTGGTTATATGTTTTGTTATGTCTTTTGCCATTGTTGTTGTTGTTTTCTTTTTTTAAAAAAAATAATAAATAAAAAAGAAAATGTTAAAAAAAATGCTGGCAGAGAAACTCAAAGCAATGGAACTTGGGAAGAAGTGATAGCCAGCACCACATCAGTAAGGGGAACTTGCCTAGCACAGAAATGGAAGCACACACCGATCTCATTGC
The DNA here is from genome assembly GCA_029375565.1 of Gekko gecko. Taxonomy (NCBI): domain Eukaryota; kingdom Metazoa; phylum Chordata; class Lepidosauria; order Squamata; family Gekkonidae; genus Gekko; species Gekko gecko. The sequence goes on along the minus strand of JAPDNY010000003.1, from coordinate 145,691,473 downwards.
CATCTGCACCTCACCTCCATTGCTGTTGGTCCCTGAAACCACTGCAATAGAAAGGGACAAGCCATTGTTGTTCTCCATTTCCTCCTGGCTCAAACTCATGGAGCTTATGGTGAGATGTGGCTTTCTGCAGGCCAAATTTGATGGAGGTGTCCTAATCCTTTATGGCCAAGTTTCTGGATATGTCCCAAATCTCAGCAAGCCTGTGTTTCCACAGATTCATGGATGTCCTGCTACAGTACCTAAACAAACACATGCACTTCCCCACAGAAGAGGCTGAGCTGGTCTGAATCTGTGCAGGGTTTGCTATGTGTACAGCATTCTCAAATGTTATCAGTGCCATGCTGGGCACCAACAGTTCTCATCATACCCGCAGATGAGCTGTAGATGTATTGCAACTGCCACAACTTCTACAGCCTGAATGTACAGGCCAGTTGCAATCACCAAGGTATCTTCATTTAATTGTGACCAAGTTCCAGGGCAGTGTGCACAGTGCCCAGATCTTCACAGCATCTGCCCTGAACTGCCTGCTAGAAGCCTGGTTGGAGGGCAGGGGCTGGTTGCTGGGTGGATGCTAGCACCCAGGGACAGTGCTGGGAGATGTTTATAGGCAGGCAACAAAGGTGACCTGACCGCTAATCCTGCCAACCCAGAGGTGAATATGGCCACCCTCTACTCCTATATATGTTCATTCTATGTGTCAGGGATGACATAGTAGACTGTGTGCAACCTTCAACCAGACTGCTATCAGCCCTGCATGGTCATCAAGGGCAATGAAAATGTGCTTGCAATTCCTGCACCACACAGGAGGCCTCAGGGCAATGCAGTTCTGGGTGTCACCAAGCTGTTCACAGTCTGTACTACACTCCACAACATAGCTATCCATCAGCAGTTGCTGCTGTCTCTGGTGGATGTGCCCAGGCCCCCTGGACCATGGACATGGAGCACAACCCATGGAGGCATCACACCCATCATGCCTCAGGGGGTTCTTACATGAAGCTGTGAACCACTGCCTTGTCCAGTCCCAGTCAGTGTGGCAGCAAGAAAGGTTCAAAAGTGCCTCCTGTGGGGAAGACTGTTCCACAGTGGCCTATTTTCCCATTCCATCAGTGAAGAGTGACCTCTGCATGGTGCTTCCTTTCTATGTGTGTAAGCTGCCACCATGGTGCAAGTTGATGTCCTGCCATCACAGCGCCAAGCACTGCAGTCCCATGCCACACAACTTAATACCTAGGTTAGAGGAGCCCATCCTGGGACTTATAATGCCTTCCGTGAGCTGACATTGTGCTCTGTGTTCTGGACAGGGGATGGGGTCTAGGTGTGGATCAAGCTGCTCATTGGCTTCTTGTTTTAATCCAGGCTTCAGGGAAGGTACCTGTTTGGGGTGGGGGATATTTTATCCCTGCATTACAGGAGCCTATGTGCTACACTGTGGGTTTAATTGGAATAGTTTCTCAGGGTCATCGACACAAATCACAGCACTGGTTCAGCTTAGAAAGTCAACTAACCCCCACCCCACCCCTGAGACAGCTCTTCCTATGCCTTCATGGCAGATGTTCCATGATGGTGGGCTGCACTACAGCAGCACTGTCAGATGGCAACATTCTGGAGTGCTACACTGGTGTGACTCCAGGATATGCCAGTGTAACTATGTGGTGGCTAGTTTGGTCTCTGATCACCCTTCCCGCCACCAGCATTGCAACATCAGTCTCATAAATGTAAAATTCCACGGCAGACTTAAGAAGGAGTAAGCAGCAATTTAATATTTAAATCATCATAACTATGCATGTACAACAGTATCAGAATGAGTAGCACACATTTATTTCAAGGACAAGGAAACATTAAATATAAGTCACCCTTGACTAAGGAAACAAGCATGTGCTGTGGATGCTGTGAATGCGAGGAGTGTTGTGAGATAAATAAAATGGTATCTAATGAAATCTGTTGCTCTAAAAAGGGTGGATATGACTTAAACCATATATTTGTGTTATATTTTTACAATCACCAACAAAAAAAGTGATGAAGGTACTATCATTGCCCCCACCTGTTGTCTCCCCCACCAGGTATTTTTTACCCATGCTTCACCCCAATCTGCCATAATAATGCAGAGCTCCAGGTGTGCAGCTGATTTTCTGATGGCAATAAAGCTGCACTGAAAATTTCTGGGTTGCAAGCTGGTAACAACATTCTGCAGTATTCCAGGATATCTCCATAATTTTTCTCGTGGATATTTCCACTGTCTACTAAAATTCACCTTAACACTCAAAACTGAGACTATCAGCAGAATAATTCCTGAATGAGAACAACACTTACAAAAACCTGTTGTGAATCTGTGATGGACAAGACTTGGGCCATCCTTTTTAAAAAATAAATCTGCCAATCCCCTTTAACCCCGACTGTGCATTAGAAATTCCAGAAAAATCCAATCTGATCCCTCAAAGCAGTCTGAGAGAGGTAGAAAGGGATTTGGATGAGTATAAAGGAATGGTTTAATTGCCAGTTCTTCAGGTGGGGTTTAGAAGTCTCACAGACTGGGCAGGAAAAAGCTCTTTCTTATAGGCTGTCTTCAAGCAGAAACAGAACAGTTTTGTGGATTGCCAGGATGGGCATACACCCATTGTTAAGCTCTAGAATTTAGTCTTCCTAGGCAATGGGAATCTTAGGGGAAGACTGAGATCTGTATGTTATTGGCTCCAGTAAAATCTATCTAAGGTTTGAACTTAAGGGAAATTTGTTAATTTTCTGTCACAATTTCTGACTCTCTCTCTCTTTCTGAAACAATATATCATATAGTTAAACTGTTTATTCAGTCTAAGTCTCACATGTTGTTATGAATGCATAAACTTTAATCCTTAACAACAAAGCCATTGTATCTCCCTCCCAGGAATTACATAAAATTCTTATTTTCATTACCTCTGGCCTCCATCTTGGTTCTCATGAGAAGACAATGTTATTCCATCCTAATTACCATGGGTAGGGAGAGGTGAAATACACCTCTGCATCATGCTTGAGGAAGGTGGAAATGTACTTTTAAACATTAGTGTCATTTACCTCATCACTGACCTGGATGGCCCAGGCTAGTCCAGTCTCATCAGATCTTGGAACCTAAGCAGGGTCAGTCCTGGATGGTACCACAGGGTCACTATGCAGAGGAAGGCAATGGATACCACAAAGGAAAACTACCTCTGAATGTCTCTTGCCTTGAAAACTCTATGGGATTGTCATAAGTCAACGGTGACTTGATGCACTGAAGAAGAAGAAGAAGAAGAAGAAGAAGAAGAAGAAGAAGAAGAAGAAGAAGAAGAAGAAGAAGAAGAAGAAGAAGAAGAAGAAGAAGAAGAAGAAGAAGAAGAAGAAGAAGAAGGAGGAGGAGGAGGAGGAGGAGGAGGAGGAGGAGGAGGAGAGATTGGATTTATACCCCACACTTCACTACCCAAAGGTGTCTCAGAATGGCTTACAAACTCCCTTCCCTTCCCTTCCCCTCCCCTCCCCACAACAGACACCCTGTGAGGTAGGTGAGGCTGAGAGAGCTCTGACAGAAACTGCTCTTTTTTCAAGAACAGCTCTTATCAGAACTATGGCTTGCCCAAAGTCATCCAGCCAGGTGCAAGTGGAGGAGTGGGGAATCAAACCCGGTTCTCCCAGATTAGAGTCCACGCACTTAACCACTACACCAAACTGGCTCCTTTACATACAAATGCATAATTTACCTCATAGGTTGTTAACCTACAGGGAATTTTCCAAGCACTTTTTGACAAGTTCCTTAATAATTGTATGACTGCTCAGTTGTTTGAGTTTACCCTGTGATGGTGGGGTGGTTGAGGGGAGTTAGTCCTCACATTTTCAAAAATAGTAAATAAATAAATAAATGACATGCTACGACAAAGAACACTTGGGATTCATTTTAATGTTATATGTTATCACGAAGCTTAAAAAAAAAACAACTCACAGTTTCTCCCACTAAAATCCATCACACACTTTATGTAAATGTATCCATTATTTGGGGCAGAACCAAGTAACAGCTACTTTCCACTCATTAGCATTAGTCCATTTAACAGTCTTGTATTTCAAAAGTTACCTTGGTTTCATACCCAGAATGAAATGTTCTAATGAAATGATGGCTGAAGCCCCATCTCTAGAGAAAAAAAGAACTATCCTTTATTTTGTTGTCATGGTAATAATTTTCCATTTTGTATTTACATTATCTTCCCAACCAGCAGCTTCTTTAAAGAATCAGCATCTCAGTAACATAGTTTAATTAATTTGATGTTGTTTTGTTTATCTAGCAGAGCCCAGTAAAGTCAATAAGATCCCTTAATGCTCAGAGACTACTAAATTGAGCTCATCATCCCTTAATACACAAGATTCCACACAGTTCAATGTATTTGCATATTTATTCTTTAAAATTAATATAAAATCTGATAGTGAACCAACAAAAGAAGGGGGAAAAATTGCCAGACTTATTGTGTCACTCTCAGAATGCTGCAAAATCTTGATGAACCAAGATATACTTTTCTACAGTTGAATGAGCCGATTTGACTAACAAAATGCATCATAAGTTTGAAATGCAGTTCAACTTCTTCGCAAAGCCTTTTTAATTTAAAATAAAAGAATTGCTGATCAACAAAGTGCCTTGAAACGATACCTGATTAACAATGTTGTTAATAAACTAATCTAAATGCATGCTTCTGGGCATCTTCCAAAGAAAAGACCTTTGGAAATAGGGCAAGTGGAAGGGAATGGCTATGCATAATGGAAACATTCAATGCCTTGAATTTCAGATATTCTGCTTAAAATGATGGTGTTAGATAAGCACAAATAGTAATCATTCATTAAAAAACCCTTTTCCTTCCTCACAATAAGCCATAACTCAATAGGTCTGACAGATTTGTAATTTACATCTTCCTCTGAGATAAGCAAATGCCCTGTAAACACACCAGTCCATGTACATGTGATTGCCCCATTCATAGTCCATGTGCTCAGAGGACTGTGCACACAAGCCTATTTCCTTCACTGAGATTCATGGGAAAACCCTTGTAGTGGGGAGGGGGAGCTCCCTGTATGCACTGGAATCCATTTCACATGAGGGAAGTGAGGTGAAGGTCAGGACAATAGGTAATTTTACTTATTCTCTGCAGAGTGTTAATCTTTAAACTACTAAAAGTATACTCAGTTATCACCATGGGAGAATAAATAATTTCAACAAAAAGTGACAATTATGATGGTGATAAAATCCAGAGCTCATCCTCTAAAGGACACTCTGTTGGATATAAAGAGTTTTTTCAAAACATTTCTAGGAAGAGAGAGAGATGGTCATTCTTAATGGGTAGCACTAACCAGGGACAAAATAGATTTGACAGTGGGCAATGACATTTTTGAGGAAGATTTACTCTTTTAAAAATTGCTGCACGGGTATGGTGCTTCCCTCTGGAGATCTTTCTCCCTCCAGGGGAAGCAAACAAGATCTCTTGAGGCCATCATGCTGTGGGCATGATCAGGAGGCAATTTTTAAATGGCCAAATTCTCTGTTAAAATGGCATTGACAGGCATGGGTTGGACCTGTGGCTTCTGTCATGTCTCATTTAGCCCTCAGTGTATTGGAATAAAGTGTCCAGACGTATGATGATTTATTTAGTAAATATGTGATTCATTACTTTTATATCTTCCATTTTTACCAGCTGCCATATTAACTTGTAGGAAAGTATCATCAATGCCATATTAAGATTCCATTAGTTAGCTCTGAGGACCTTCTATGCTTGTGAAAGCATCTTTAGTAATCTCGAGTGAATTCATATTCCATTTTCAACCCAGAATATCATGTCTTCTGTGCAGTTTACTTAACTGTATTCTTCTATTAGCATTGCTGGCTGACACTTTAAAATAATAATTTCCAGCTCTCTTTGCTGTCTTCTGCAGTCCCTTTAAAGTTTAAAGAGACTGCAAAAGACAGCCCAAAAAACAGCTACTCAGGGGGAAAGTGCTCCAGGTCATGCAGCTTTTTCAGGCTGTCTCCTGCAGTCCTTTTAAAGGTTAAAGGAACCGCAGAAGACAGGGTGCAAAACAGCTGTGCAGTGGGGAGGCACTCCAGGCTGTGTAGCTGTCATGGGCTGTCTTTTGCAATCACTGCAGAAGTTTAAGGGGACCAGAAAACATTTAAAGGGACTGAAAAAGACAGCTTGAAAAACAGCTGTGCAGTGGGGAGGCATTCCCCACTACACAGCTCTTTCAGGCTATCTTCTGCAGTCCTGGACAGCCAGATTAATGTAGTGGTTAAGTGCGTGGACTCTAATCTGGGAGAACAAGGTTTGATTCCTCACTCCTCTACTTGCACCTGCTGGATGACCTTGGGCAAGCCATAGTTCTGGCACAGCTTTTCTTGAAAAGAGCAGTTTCTGTCATAGCTCTCTCAGCCTCACCTACCTCACAGGGTGTCTGTTGTGGGGAGGGAAAGAGAAAGGAGTTTGTAAGCCACTATGAGACTCTTTTGGATAGTGAAGGGTGGGGTATAAATCCAATCTCTTCACTTCTTCTTCTTTTAAAGTTTAAACAGACTGCACAAGATAGCCCGAAAAGGACCCTCTCTGCCTCTCAGCTGTTTTTGCACCTTTAGCTGGGAACAGAAAGCAGGGGTTTAAAGGGACTCAGAGTCTCTTTAAACCCCCACTTTCTGGTCCATCCACAAACCTCATGAACCACTGTAGAAGCTCATGGAAGTTTATGATGATAAACCCATCATGAACTTCTGTTGAGGAATCATGAACATGGCAAAATTCATCACAAAGTTTGCTTCATGGTTTGATTCAAGCCCATCCCTAAAACCACCTCAGAACAAGGGTCATCATAAGTTGGCTGTGACTTGATGGCACTTTCTATCACCACCACCTAATAGGGATTTATTTTAATTTCCCATCCAACTATCTCCTTTTGCAAACAGAGAATGGGAAAGGAGTGACAAACCATTACAATAACACATGGAGAAAGAAGCAGAATTAACTATAAGTAGAACAGCTTTAAGTAAAGTAGTAGTAGCAAGAATAGTATCCCAGAACCAACCATGGTCATCTTTACAACAGAAAGAGGGCTGGGACTTCCACTGTTTCTGACATTGTAAACTGGTTGCTTGAACTCACCAAATATTTATATATTTACTTACCACTGTTGTTCTCTCTTACATCCTTGGCTTTATTGTCATTCAGAAATGTCATATAGTTAGGTCTGATTGTCTGTAGTATTGGCATCTTGCTCTCCACATAACATTAAAAATGACAAAGAACAGAATCAACACAGGTGAAAAGTATCAGAATAAAACGTTTTGCATCTATTACTAATTAAAGTTTCTTCTGTATCTATTACTCCAGAACTACTTCTTACCAGTGATATGCAACACTCCTCTGCTCAGAATGCAAATTGAGAGCAGAGCCCTTGAACACTCAGAAAATATTATTTTGTAAGTAGTTCTATCACAATATACAGTTTACAAGTGTTTTCATATTCATTTTCTATGGCTATCATCATCATCATCTATTTGTATCCTATGGCTATCATCATCACCCATACCATCCATCATCCAAATACACATGCGTGTGTGTGCGCACACACACACAAATCAAATACAAAGAAGCTCTTCCCTTAGCTGTCTAGATCCTGCTTGATGGTGGGGGGATCTCATGGCTTGGTTCTCTAGCATTTCAGGCTTGTTCATTTTCACTGTCTGACTGCTGATGTCAAGCAGGTTTAAGGTCATCAAGTATTCTAAATTGGATCACAAATACTTTGCACATTTTGAAGCTGCTGCTTGACAACCGTCGTCTGTACCAGCTCATTTTTAGGAATGCACCAATATGATGAATGCCACCAACAGTGTAGGAAGAAATCCTCAATGGGCCATATGGGGTGCTCAAGAGTATTCAGCTCAAGAGGAAACTGACATTACAAGTTTGATTTTCGAGCAGGTAATTCATGGAAACTGAAATATCATCTGTCCTGAGCCAGTAATCAAATTGGTGGGGAAAATGGTGCTTGGTGTAAGTTTCACAGTCAGATAAATGTGTGTACTTATTCTGTCTGTCTATTTATGCATGCATATGTACACCTTCCTCAAACACTTGTGTTTAAATAGCCATTGAATATTCCATACTGAATACTCGGCATGAGTTCTTTCTAAAGATCAAAAATATGTAACCATCCTAATTTCAGCTGTCTGTATTTCTGTTCATAATTATTTTTGTTTAATGATCATAGCCCAAATAAAAGCCACTTCACTGCTGTTCATATTAGAGGAGATATGTACTAGGACTCTCAAGTTGTCAGAGCTTTAAAGGCATTTCATTTTCACTTTTATACTGAGCTTTTCTCCAGCAGGGAGATCACTGTGCATGGCCCTGCTGAGTTCCGTAATTATCCAGACAGGATGGGGAGATCCAGCTGAGAGAGGGATTCTTCTACAGGTAACATATGGCTGCTTAGAGAGTCCCACCTGCAGTGGCTTCAACAACTGCTGACTGCCACATAAAAGAATTCCAATGTGCTAAGCGGCTTTGAGACAGTTTTCTCCTCTCTTGTTTTCCCTCATCCTGTTCTCTGTCTTGATCCAGCTCTGATTCAGAGTAATCTGTACAGTTATACTACTACGCACTCTTAGACTATTTCAGGATCTTGTGTATGAGGTGTATAACTGAAAATTAGTCATATGATAACACAAAACTATGTTCATAACTCAACCTGTAGCTCTGTTTTTGACACCAGATACCATAACTTCTTTGCCACCCGTCTTTTCTGAGGCACAGCCAAAATTAGTGATGCCACAGAAGTCTGTAATTCTTTGGCTTAGAATACAGGTGTTGGCAGCTCATCATGCTTGCCTCTGGTCCAATGTGAGCAGCACAATATAAAAGGCTTTCATCTTGGATGCTAATTTTAGCTGGAAAACTTCCTCCACCTTCCCATCTCTTCTCTCCCATCTTCTTAATTCAACTGGAGTTGCAGCTGCCATGCTGTACCAGTAGCAGCATGAAATGAGTAACAGTGAAAATATTTTCTGTCTCCTCTCCATTCATCTTCTCCCTTCATCCTTCAAGTATGCTAGGAACTACTCAGAATCCTACTAAGACCTATCAATAAGGCTTATTCCCAAGAAAGTGTTGTAAACTTGCGCTGTAATTGATCATCTATTAACCTGTTCGTTCTCTTGGGACCTACCTATACATTACAATGGACATGAGTTGTGTGAGGGATGCTCCAACAAGACTCACAACTATACATGCATAAGGGGATTCACCTTTACAAAGCAAACTGCCTCTCAGTGAGGTTCCAAGCACTGGGGGGGGGGACTTAAAGATTTCCTTCTGTGCCAGTGGAAACAGCTGAGAGTTTGCCTGTTTGCCTCTTCCTCAGGATCCACATGTCCACAATAGCAGGTTGATTGCAGATGATTGCAGACACTTGGAGCTTGAAACAGGGACACATAGGGTCCCCCTGAAGCTGTATCTGCTTGCAAAAACAATTCAGGCCCTGGTCTGCATGGAAGCCACGATAGTCTGGTGGAGTTTCCAGGCGCGATCACACCAGAACATCTGGGAGGTGTAGCACACCTGTGGCAAGCCACTGAAGCTGTGCAGTTAAAAAGTAGCACATCGAATGTGCTAGCAAATGGTTTGTCACGGGCTGCCCATTCAGTGTGATCACGCTGGTGCATGGCTTTCCCCGCCTGTCCTTGTTTATGCACATGTGCTGACTGACAAAACCAGGGTATGCAGCCATCACATCTGATCGTGTTCTGGTGGGTCTAATTGCGCCGGCTCAAAGAGCCACGCCTCCCCCCACATTATCTGGCCTGTGTGACTGGGGCCTCAGAAGGAAACTATTAGAACCCCCCACCCCTCTGCGGAGTGTTTTTTTAAAGGTGAGTCCACATATATTTTTAAGGGATCTCAGATGGATCTCATGTACATTGCATTGCATAGATAAGTCATTAGATCTTATTCAGAGGCTTCATTCTGATTCTCTTGCCTTCAGCACACCACCACATCTCTGGGACACTCTGCTAAGGGATGTTTGACTAGCACCAACATTTCAGGCACCAGGTGGAGACAATTTTATTTTCAGACCCATAAAGCCTTTGGTAGCTTATCAGCTTGTATATTTGGCTGGGGGGTTGTTGTTTGTTTGTTTGTTTGTCTTTTTAAGCATTTGACTCCTACTACACTTTTCAGCTTTTCATTGTCTTAAACTTCTGTTTCATTTAAACCAGGATGGATCTCCCCCATGTGCAAGAAGGAAGTTTGCAGAAGGATTTTCTATCCTTCCCTCTGAATCTCATTTCTTCTCTTCCAAAGCCATTCCTGAAGCCTGCAAGAATATTGACAATGGCATGGATTATAGTATGGAATGTTGCCATCAGCAGTGAGAACTGGCAGAAATCCTCTGCTACTTGCACAGTTACTTGTTTGATTGATTCAACAACAAGAAAAACTTCATCACATTAACAAGTGAAGTATGATATGAAAATTTAAATCCGTATAATTTTAACTCGCCCTATTTTTGGCCTATCATTTCCTAACCATCAGACATACTGGTAACATTATTTACCTGCCTTTAACTCAAAATCAATTTTATCTAAAAACCGAGCAATGATAAAAGGTAATTTTGAAAAAAAAGCATTTGCTTTTATAAAAAAAAGATTCACTCTGAAACAGTTGATTCAGGAATTGTCTTGTGCACAGAAGTCTCCATTTGAAGAGGGGCTTTCTTGTTCATTCTATTGTTCCAAAAAGCTCTACATGCATAATTAGAATGTGCACAGAGAGCCATATTTGTATTGCAGTCCTGTGGAGATATGAGTTATGATAAAAGAGGACACACAATACATCAGTTTTTAACAACTCTTATAGCATTTTAGTAAGAGATTCCTCATAAACCATGATAACTTTAGACAAAACACACAAAATAAGAGAAAATACTTATTCCTGAAAACTGTGTTGACATTGATCACAACTTCTTAAATAGATAGTTGCTCCTGAACATACATCAGAGGTTCCAGAAATATATACCAATAGCTTTATATGGATGAAAAAGGAAGACTTATAAGGTGAAAGTAAAGATATTGTAGAGTTGGTTTCCAGTCTTGGAGATCACCATGGCAGTTGTCTTCTCCCAGGGCTCCGGAAGAAGCCTGCCAGTGCCTGTGGCTGGGTGGGGGTGCGATTGTCCATGCCACCCCAGGTGTCCTTGGGTTGAACTCCTTGGTGTGTTGAAGTGGGAGGGCTTCTAGTGTCCTGGCCCCACTGCTGGACCTCCTGATAGCACCTGGTATATTTTGGCCGCTGTGTGACAGAGTGTTGGACTAGATGGGCCATTGGCCTGATTCAACATTGGCTTCTCTTATGTTCTTATGTTCTTATGTTCCTAGCCATGGGGTGCTACAGAACCACCCCCCCCAGTGAGTCAAGCCATAGAAGGGGGGCTCCTCCAAGCCCTGACGGGCCCGCTGTAGAACGTCCTGAATGGGAACAAGATCAGCACACTGCAGCATGCGTGCAGTAATCCAGTGACTATGAATGCAGAGAGGCAATCGCTAAAAATGTGAGTGGGAGTATAAGTGAGAACCACCTGCAAATACTGTGCTCCCCTAAAAGGAAATGAGGGGGGGAGGGGACTTCCCCCCAATAAGGACTGCTTGCAAGTGATTTTAAAGTCAGAAAGGGGGGGGGCAGCAGTAAAAAGTGAATGAATGGAAATAGAGAGACTGTGAAAGCTTACCATTTTGATTAAGGACCTCCAGAGGCTTTGACAAACTTTTACAAAAAGTAAACAATTCTCAAACATGGCGCCGCCAAAAGACTCAAAGGATAAACTAGTGAAAGTTAAGCCTTCTTCAGGAAGTTCCATCCCTTCAAATTCTGTGCCTAGACAGGACTCAACTGCGGAACTTCAAACTCTCTGCACCCTCTGCTGGAGAAAATTACAGCTATTGATAATAAGCTGGATGCAGAACAAGCACAGTGTTAAACACAGAGAAAATTGAAAAAGCAGAGCAGGAGCTTAAAGAGATTGGTTCCAGCTCGAAAAAGATGAATAAAAAACTGCAGGTGCTTGAAAAGAAGTGCCAAATCGAAGAGTATTGTGTGTTACAGCTGCAAATGGAAAGGGTGAACTATGTCTTGAGACTTCAAGGGATCAAGGAGGAGAGAGTGGAGAATCTGAGACAGAGTGTGGGTGACTTGTTGGCTCCCTTGGAAGAGGTGACGTGAAATAGATACAGTCTTTAGATCTTACTCTGAATTTATCAGAAAGAATAATCTGCCAGGGGGAGTTACAGTAAGATTCTCCCAAAGAAAAGTGAGAGATCAACTACTGAAAGCGACCAGTGCAGTTACCTTGAAGTTGAAAGACAAGGAGATTAAAGTTTTGAAGGACATTCCATTTGAGATAAGAAGGAAGAGAAGGAAATACAGAGGCTTGGTGTTATTTTTACAAAGCCACAAAGTTGCCTACAGATGGTTGATACCCGAGGGACTAATCTTCAGATATACAAATGGCAAAGAAAGGATAGACTCTGTTGAAAAGGCTTGTGAATTTTTGTGTCAGCACAGTCAGCCATCAGGAGAGGGAGAAGGAGCCCCTGATGGCACCAAGGAGAGTGAAGAAGAAGGACAGAGTGGATCTTCTGATGAGGACTATGACTCTAAGTTGGGGGCAACAGCCCCCAAAACAGGCTATCATCTGAGAGGGGAAAGAGGGAAAAAGTAGATTGTTATTGTTCTCTGGAGTACTTAATTATGTTTATTGCAGGGCACAGCTCTTTAAGAAACTGGGATTGCTGGGAAAATATCAAAATGTTTTATTAGCTAGATGATCATTTTTGGCGAAAGTCAATTTGCATTCAAGAGTCAGGGTATTATTTTAAAAGTTTTGTATGATCACCGAGTCTTGGGTTTTTAGAGGTTTTTCTTTTCTTTCACCCGTACAGTGTAGTTTCCCCACCCCTATTTTTCTGTGTATTGTAGTTTCTTTCTTTTTTCTGTATGTAGATTTAGAAAAAGCAATAAAAAAATCCCCTTTGAGAGGCCAAAAAAAAAAAAAAAAAGATATTGTAGAGTTCTACAATATTCTAACACAATCAGAAACATTTCTTAAGAAGAGAACTTCTGTGATTGACTTCAGAGTTTAGGTGGAACTCTTGTTCTGTTTATCCCTAGCTGGTATTTTGGGCAATGCAGCTTAATTGACAAATAATGGAGAGAACTAGAAGTCAAGAGCTCTCCTGTCAAAGTACCAACCCAGGATAGCACTGACATGCTGAGGACTCATCAGCCTGTTAACATATTGGCCTCAGTGATAATCTTGATGGGACAGTGCTCTGCAGAATTTTCTACAACACAAAGATGACCACACACAGATCCAGTAAACAAAGAAGTAAGGTATGTGTCCAGATCAGGGATTAACAATTTATTTATCTCAGGGGAGGGAATCATTTCCCTTCATTCCTACCTAACCAGAGCCTATGAAAGAGGGAGATGAAACTTGGCAGTCTTTAGAGTAGCTGACAATTCCATTAGCTATCCATTGACATGACCACTTCATAACTGTTACCATAATGAGCTCCCAAAGCCTTGTCACTAATTGGAGCTCCTGGACTCCCGCCGAAGGCAATGGAGTCCGGGGGCTGTTTTGCCGCCCCAAGGAATGACGGGGCAGCAGTATACGTCGGGCGCAACGCGCCATGACGTGGGTGGGGAGGAGCCAGTCCTATTTAGGACGGCTCCGCTCCCGCCCAAAGCAGTTGGAGCCTCGTGCTTGGGCTGGACGGCTGGAGGACTGTGGTGCCTGCAGACCGTTTAGCTCTGCAGGCCTTGAGGCGGCACGCCCTGTTTCTAGTGTAGGCTTAGGCCGGTTGCCTATTGGGGCCAGGTAGGAATTTTTCGCCATCTCCTAAGATTGGCAGTGTTGGAGATGGTGTTTTTGCCTACCTTACACTGGTTGACAGTGGAACACTGGGTTGGGGCATGGCATCTAACTAGGTTGGTCACTTTGGCAGAATAGTGCAGGGATTAGAGAGCAGAAATTGGTGAGCACCTCAAGCCATTCCTAGTTTGGGAACATGGGGTCATCAGGAACGGCCTACGGGTTATTATGGCTCTGGGTGGTGAATGATGATCCCCTCTGGGAACCTCTTGGGTAAGCTCCTCTCTGCAAGCTATATGGTTTCAGGGGTAGGCGCTCCCGGGAGGCCACCAGTGGCTGGGCTGCTGGTCGCAAGCCAGATGAATGGCTTAAGATCGGGGTTGGTGGCTCGCCCGTATCCTGGACAAGGAGGCTGGTCTTTTCGACACCTGCCTTGTCTTTTCTGATGATTAAAATTGCTCCCTTGCTGTTTTTAGTTGGTTAATTGTTAAGTAGTTAATAAAGTGGCCCTTGTCTGATCCAAAACTGTTGTCCGTCTCTTTATTCCGTCTGGGGGGGCAAATACTATCATTTAACATTTGAAGATATTATAAATGTGTTCAGTGTTGTTAAGACATGTCCAATTTATGGTGACTCTGTGAATTAACATTCTCCAAAACATCCTGTTGTTAGCAGACATTCTCATGTCTCACAAACTGAGGGCTGTAGTTTCCTTGACTGAGACAATCCATTTCATGGTGGGTCTTCCTCTTTTCCTGCTGCCTTCAACTTTTCCTAGCATTATTGTCTTTTCCAGTGACTCTTGTCTTCTCATAATGTGACCAAAGTACGATAGCCTCAGTTTGGTCATTTCAACTTCTAGGGAGAGTTCAGGCTTGATTTGGTCTAGAACGCACTTATTTGTCTTTTGGGTGGTCAGTGGTATCCATAAAGCTCTGCTCCAACATCACATTTCAAAGGAATCTAAGTTCTTCCTGTCAGCTTTCTTCATTGTCTGGCTTTCACACCCATAAATAATAACAGGGAATACCATGACATGGATTAATTTGATCTTGGTCACCAGCAACATGCCCCAACACTTAAGAATATTTTCTAGCTCCTTCATGACTGCCCTTCCCAGTCTCAACTGCCCTCTCTTTTCTTAGTTGCAGTCTCTCTTTCTGTTGACAATAGAGCCAAAGAATAGAAAATCTTGAACAATTTCAGTTCCTTTATCGCCAACCTTAAGAACATAAGAGAAGCCAATGTTGGATAAGGCCAATGACCCATCCAGTCCAACACTCTGTCACACCGTGGCAAAAAATACCAGGTGCATTCAGGAAGTCCAGCAGTTGGGCCGGGACACTAGAAGCCCTCCCACTGTTGCCCCCCCAAGCACCAAGAATGCAGAGCCAGCGCTGTCCGAAGACGTTTCCGTGGTCATGTGGCTGGCATGACTAAACACCAAGGCGCATGGAACGCTGTTACCTTCCCACATAAGTGGTACCTATTTATCTACTTGCAATTTCTTGCTTTCAAATTGCTAGGTTGGCAGGAGCTTGAACTAGAGACGGGAACTCACTCCGCCATGCAGCACCCAGGTCTCGAACTGCTGAACTACTGACCTTCCACAGCCTGCATTTCAGCATCTTAACCACTTGAGCCACCACAGCTCCTGTTCCTATCTATACCTTGTGGCTAATAGCCACTGATGGACCACAGATGGACCTTAGAGTTGTATCATTCCCAAGTAGTCATTACTTTTGTCTTGTTGATGTTCAGCTTTATCCTGCTTTGGCACTTTAATCCTGTTTTAGCACTTCAGTAGCAGTCATTTCAAGTCTTCACTCTTTTCTACCAGTAACACAGTGTCAGGATTGCAATGATAAAACATTCCCTTCTCATTTTATGATTTTGAGCTTCCCTTGATTTATACTTCTCACATGCCATGTTCCTATTGTATTTTTCAAACAGCTTTCCTTTTGCATCCATTCACATCAACAACTGAATGTCTTTTAGGCTTTAATCCAGTTGCATCATTAAGAATAGCACTACTCTTACTGACCTCTGCTCATCCCCAGTAGCTAATTGAATATATGACCTGGGGCTCCTGACTTCCAGCACAATATCTTTGTTGTTGTTTTGGATTGTCTCATCATAGGATTTTCATGGTATGAACTGATCAGAAGTGGTTTACCATTGCTTTCTTTCATGCAATACTAACCAGGGTTAGCTGAAGTGTCAGTGCTGTTGTCCATGATAGATCCTCTGCCAGTGTCACCTTCCACTACTGCTATTGCTAGGTAGTTATCCTTCAATGATTCCTCCACCTCCACCACCATCTATATCTTCTACTGAAGTGGCTGTTGATTCCTGAAGGGGGTGGATGCAACTTAGTCTGGTGTGCCAGCTGTGACCATCCTACCTTGAATGATTCTGCTAGGAGTTTAGCCTCTTGACAAAATCTAAACTCCTTATGGTATTGCTGTCAGATTTGCTGACACACACCAGCTCCCTCTCCATGTTAAGGTGTATGTCCAAGATGGGGTTGTATATATTAGTCCCTCCCAAATCTAACAGCTAGGCCTCTGTGACAATCTCTTATTTTACCAACCAGCTGGGGAGGAGAACTTTTTCAGGTTGTTATGACTTGGATAAGTTAACCTTTCCTAGCCAAGCTGCTGGCATTGTTAACGTGATACTGCTGAGCAATTTGGTTGGAGTAACTCAGTCCCTACCTCAGGATATAGATGATTTCCTTCCCTGACATAGGCATTACACTCTGCCTATTCATTTGTTTGTGATGGAAATCCAAGTAGTGCCACTAAAGTAACAATAACAAAGAGGAGATTGCTTCTCTTCTGGAAATGATATTCATTAATATTCATTTAGTCATACAGTTCAGTGAAGTATTCTGGTTCAATGAGCCAATTTCCCTTTGTGGTATCAGTTTGTTCTAGACTCTCTCTTCTTGCATTTAGCCAATCATTTAGAAGACATCGTAAATAAATATACAGTCTCCCTCACAGCCTTCTCTCTGCACATTAAGCTGCCTTGATGCTAATGGAAGAAACTAAATTGTGCTGCTGAGGTCTATAGTGCTAAGATAATGAAATTCTCCATGATCAAAATTCAGATTCCATTCTCTTGCCTTGTCAGATTCACAGAGCTGTAAGTCAAGGGGAATTATTGCAAAGACAATGACTCAGATTTAATGACTGCAGAGATCCCCATCACTTCCTTTTCAACTTCCTTCTTATGTGTTTTTTCCCCCTTAATGCACTGCATTTAGTGAAGCAGCTTTCACCTGCTGCTGTTCTGTGATTTAACAAGGCAGTGGGGAAGAATCCACTGGATCGCTCTCCTTCAAAAGCACAATCATGTCCATGGTGCTTGTGCTTCTTACTATATAGTACCAATATTGTCTTGCTTAGATCGCCATTCTAGATGGTTTGTATTGCACTACTAGAAGCTTACTATTCTAATTAGGTGAAAACTGAACCTGTATAGCTCTCATGACCATTTGCCTTTCCATCCTTTGAGATCAGCTGATGCAAACAAATTCATTTTTCATTCTTTATATATGCAGTGTATCATGGAAACTGCCATATGTTAAATAAGCCACAAAAATCATGACAGTCCAATAGTGTCAAGCAGTACAGTTCTAAAAGGTTTATATTCAACTTTCCCCTCACTTTAGTTTGGACGCTGCAATCCATCAGTAATAGCTGCTTGGATCGGGAGACTGCAGTGGGGAGGGGGAAGAGGTGAAATTACTGTTGGAATCTGCAATGTCTTATCAAATTCTTTCTTCAATAAAACAAAATGCAAATTAAAAAAAGGAATATGAAATGTCTGTAGTGCAGCCTTATAAAGGAGATCTGAAGATCATCCTTCAGCTGAAGGACTTGTCATTAGCATAGCTAGATTAGGAACTTCCCACTTTTTCAAATTGTGTCCTTGATTTCTCCTGATTGGCTCTTCTGGAGACTTCCTGCTCCTGCAGAGCTTCCTTTCTCTCTTGTTCCTCTCACAGCAGTTAGACTAGTTAGTTTAGGCTTTCTCTTTTTATGTTGTACTAGGAATAAGGCCCATTGTGGAAATAAATACAATGGGCTCTAGAAAGAGGCTCTGGGAGAGTGCCCCGGCTTTGGGCACTCAGTGACAATTTGCTGTGGCAATCTCAGCAGGGTATAATGACAGAGTCCACCATTTTCTCCAGAGGAAAATGATCTTTGCTACCTGAAGAGCAGTAGTAATTTTGAGTGATCTCCAGCCCACCACCAAGATTGGTAACAATGGTTCCCCAGGAGGGAGTGGCTGGTTTGGAGGGTGGAGTCTATGGCATTGTACCTGTCTGAGGTCCCACCCCTCCTCAACACTCACTCTCTCCAGGTTCGACCCCTCAAATCTCCAGTAATTTCCCAACCTGGAGTTGACAACCCTATCTCCCTCCCAGCCAACCATCAACCTACCTTTAGATTTCCATCTCCTCCTCCATCCCTCCTAGAGAGCAGTTGTAATTTTGAGTGATCTCCAGCCCCCACCTGGAGATTGGCAACAATGGTTCCCCATCAGGGAATGGCTGGATTGGAGGGTGGAGTCTATGGCATCGTACCTATCTGAGGTGCTGCCCCTCCTCAAACCTCACCGTCTCCAGGCTCCATCCCTTAATTCTTCAGGAATTGCCCACCTGGAGTTGGCAACCTGATCAGGACTGGGCCCAATGAGTTTTCTCCCAGAGGCTAACATAGGTGTGGAAAGGGCCTTTTACTGACAGAGGAGAAAGTACAGGTGCCAACCTTGATTAGGGAAATACCTGGAGATTTGGGGGGGGGTGGATCCTGTGGAGGGCAGCATTTGGGGTGTGTGTGGAAGGACTCAGCAGGGTATAATGCCATAGAGTCAACCCTCCAAAGCAACCATTTTCTCCCGGGGAACTGATCTCTGTCATCTGGAGGTCAATTGTAACAGTAGGAGATCTCCAGGTCCCACCTGGAGATTGGCAGCTCTAGGGGAAAGTCAGCCACACAGTGGGGAGTTGAAGAAAATGGTCTGATGGTCACTGGCCCACCTCGTTAGCCAGCCAGCCATGCTGAAGCTAAGCAGGAGAAAGAGCCCTTTTCCATTTATTCTGACAGGAAAGTGGTCATTGGGGAGGGGGTTATGGGCGGGGGAGGGGGTTATGCTGAAAGTCCTTTGTTTTTTACTCACAGAACCAAGCTTGGCTGCCTACCAACAGCCACTGAGGGGACAGTCCCTCACAGGAGTCAAGAGAACTGTCTTCCTCAGGAGAGAGAGCTGTCTGCCAGGGGGAGTGGGTGGGGAAGAGGAGCAGACCCAGCACCCGGCCAATGGCACACAAGTACTCTTGAGTGGCGGCTGATGGGCCAATGGCTGAGGGCATGGCCAATGGGAGTGCATGGAATCTTGCGAAACCAAAACATAATTATTTATAAGGAGAGATAACAGTTTTTTCTTCTTTAATAAACCTACTTATTTTTCTCTAAACAGTCAGTGCTTCACTTCCTTGCATATTTAAACTCTGGCAACAATTACTTCCCCTATTTCTTGTGCTTGCTTCTTCCTTCCTTCTTCCCAATGCAGCCTCCTGATCCATGTAGGAATTGTTCCCAACAGACTTTTGATTAAACTATCCTGGGCTTGGAAATAGTCTCTGGAGGGATGGGATAGCTAGGAAGATCTCATATCCTTGTATTCTATGCAGCTGCTTATCTTCATATTCTCATTTCTAAGTGTGGGCTTTGTAATAACCATTACCATGACAATTTATCCTTCAACTCTGTTACACTTCATCACTCTAAAGTTTCCTGCTTTCTTATGAAAGGTTCTACCTATTTGCCTATTCTTCCTTTTATTCCATGCATTTCCTTGCAGATCATCACATAGTGCAGGGATGGCCAAACTGTGGCTCAGGAGCCACATGCAGCTCTTTCACACATATTGTGTGGCTCCCGGTAGAGCAGCTGGGGAAGCGAAGGGGAGGCATGACTCCCCAATCGGTCTTCCCTTTCTCAGCCAGTGTTCCCCTCCCTGGGTAGGCTTGAGGTGGGGGGGGAGCAGAGAAAGAAAGCGACTTTAACTTTAAATCAAAGCCCCCCCCTACAAATATAATTGAATAAATAAATATCATTATCAATATCTGTTTTTAACCCCTTTTGTTTTTGGCAGTCTCATTTAATGTTAATAACAAGCAAATTTGCATATTTTCCAGTAAAAATGTGTGTAATATTTGTTCATGCCTTGCAGCTCTCAAACATCTGACATTTATTCTATATGGCTCTTACGTTAAGCAAGTTTGGCCACCCCTGACATAGTGCTACTTCTTATATGTAAAACCCACCATTTGCACCTGTATAACGAATGTACAGATTAAACTAATATTATCAATGGCTCGTTTTTATCATCAAAATTCATTCTAACTTTTTGTGTTGCTTGCAACTCACAAGCTGCTAAAATGGCTACCAGGCAAGTCTATCCTGGCTCCAAACTTAGTCAGTGTTACCATGGAAAAGGGTATGCATAACAAAATCCCCAAGTCAAAGATATACACAGAAATAGCTGGTGTGGGTTACTACCACGATTTTCCAGCTAGCAGAAATCCTAGATTGTGGGGTAACAGAAACTCCCTCCTGAAACAATCTATGTTGTTTTTCATCTTCAGGTGCTGCTAGCTAGATGAAGCACGTGCTCATGCTTTTCTTTGATTTTAGTGATTTCTTGAGCAATGGCATTTCTCCCTTTTAACTGGATCTTTGCAAGGTGGGAGCACAGAGCACTTCCAGCCAAACAACTTTGGAGGCAACCCACAGAGAGTCACAATTCTCTTCCCTTCCTTCCTTTGGGGTGGGTGGACCCCTTTTGGTCTTCACAACTTCCTATTGCTGAGAAAACAGTACTGGGGACACCTTTTTCAGGGGCTTGTAGAATTTGTCCCCTTGGCTCAATTTACTTGAAACTGGGAGGTTCTTTATAGGATAGAAACAACACACTCTGCTGCAATTTTGGTGTAAAAGAATAGCCACCCCTGCCCTCCCAGAAAATCCCCCATACTACAAGAAGGAATGGCAAGTTTTCAGTGCAAAAGTAAGATTCTTTTTATTGTTAGTCATTGTAAGAGTAGGAAAATGCAGACAGCGTTTTTGTTTGTTTTCCTTTTAATTGCCATGGCTGGTTGGAGCTCTTCGGTTTCTTCTGTTAGGCTGCTACTTGACCCCCATTTTAGGAATGAGTAGACAGAAGTGTGACTGCACAAAAGAGTAACCTACTTTTGGGTATGTAAAATTGAACCTCCATTGTTCAATCTACTTGAAAATTGGGGAGTTCTTTAGATTACAGGGAGGACTGTGTTTTGTAACAATCTGGTGTCATTATCTTTACAAACAGCTGCCACAGACCCTTATATGTATTCCCATATTGAAAAGAATGGTCTTGAACTCCAGAACCACATGGATTTAAATCCTGGACTGGCAACAAAAATAAACTATCAGGGTAAACCACCCCCTCAGCCCAGATCCAAAACTGTAATGATTTTTTTTCTTGAGCAACACCCCTAACCACTGATTTTCTATATTCTATCTTGCACATTAAAACGGTGACAAGAAGTGATAAGTGTCACTCGCCCCTCTCCCAACATGCTGCTAAAGACATGATTGATGCTGCTCAGCTCAAAAGGAGTCCTCTCTCCTACCCATCTGGCAACACAAGCCTGTAATGAGCTGGCTTGGGAACAGTCCTTCATCCTTAGATGCCTCATAATATATTATAAACAATTAGCTGAGCTCATATCATTGGGCAGTTGCTGGCACCTCCGGAGGGTCAAAACCTACCCCTGTGCCCAGCCATTATGGAAAGGAGGCAGATATTGCCTCTCTCTCTCTCTCTCTATCTCCCCTTGAGAACAGTCAGAACTTTCAGCATGTCAGAAATAATGACTCCTCTAAAAATGTATTTTTTTTCTCTTGGCAACACCCTTCTTTCTTCCTAGAATATTACTATCCACCTTCTTCCATATTTTACATGATCTGGTTGTTGTGAAATTTAAATACTGATGACGGGGTGTGTGTGTGCTATATTTCTTCATGTGACTTGGACAGCAATACAAATATAAAATGTGGATTTGCATGCAATGATGTGTCAAAAATGACCCCAAGCAGGCAAAGCTAGTCTGATGTGTTAGCATTACATGCTAAAGGAGATTCTTGAGACATACAGAATAAAATGAGAATCGTGCCATATACCTAACCTGAAATTTCAATTGACCTTCTGACAAAGAAGTCACTTTTATAGTATTTTCATATGTATACCAGAGAAACCTGAAAATATCATTCCTAACCTTCACCCCCCTTTACAATGAAGTAGTAGGCTCTGGAAAGACAGAGATGAGCTTGAAGTCTGATTTGCTGCGGCCAATCATGTGAGGGACAGAATTAGATTACAGATCCCTTTTTGCTTCCCTTCAGTAGGGATTTCCTTGTATCAGTCCATCTGCCTCTAGATAGTCAGTGTGGGAGTAGCTGGTCAGCCAGGGCCAAGGAAGAATTTTGGAGCTCTCTACACGATTAAACAAGACAAGTTCCACTTTTCACCAGCACCACACTAACACTGTGGGACTCTAATAAACAGACCTGGCTTCCAGGGCTCCTGAGAGCCACCAATGGTGCTCCCCAGACAAAAATTCCATCTACCCCCCCCCATATGAACCTTTTCCAAATCAAATATCACTTGGCTTGCTGTTATCATAAATATATACTAACAAAAAGATCCATTTCACTGTCTGTCCATTCGTGGGAGGTATAACTCATCGGAAAGTAAAACTAGAAGTCTCAATTTTGGCCACTAGGTTTAGGATGGTCATGGAGCCAGAATAACTCATCAGAAACTAAAGTTTGGTATTTGAACATTTGCTATAACCCTCAGGGAGCTGCAGTGCCAAAAATGGAATCAGAACCTCCTGGACCAGGTTACCTCCATGATAGGTGACATGTATAAGACACCTTTTAAGCAACCTGCCATGTGTCTCTAATACTTAAATACCCATTCTACCATGGAAGGTTGTTGGGTGGCCTTGAACTAGTCATACATGCTCAAACAGACCTGCTTCATAAGAGTGTTGTGAGGATAAAATGGAAGACAGGAGAACAATGGAAGGTGCTTTGGTCCCCATTATGGAGAAAGGTGGGATATGTTATTTGTTATAAATCTAATTTTTCCTACAGAAAAGCAGAAGAAGCTTTCTTCATATCTTTCCAGCCATGCTATTCCTCTTAATCTATTCAATGTGAGTACCCTATGCCTTTCAACATTTATTTCTAGTTTGGCAATTTTATGTTTCATATTTACAGATATATATACAAATGTCTACCAATATAAGATACACATTTTACATCTGATGAAGTGAGTTCTAGGCACAATTCCCTCTAAGCTGTGCTAGGGGGTGCTGGCACACAAAATTTTAACAGGCAGCTCAGGGGGTGTGAGCTTTTGCCTCCATTGGAAACAATGGAGGATGGAACGCCTCCTTCTGGATCCCATAAAACTGGACATTCTGGTCCAATCTTTTGGAAACTGTTGTTACTGCCAATGGCCTGCCTTGTTGATTGGGGAAATTAGCTAGGCAGCAGGCAAGGCCACAGGGGTACAAGGGATCTACACACCTGTCTATACTATGGTCTGGCACAGTAGGAAAATGCCAGATTTGAAGAGTAAATTAAATAGGTTAATTAAACTATTTCCCTAATTACAAGCACACTAAACATTCAAAAAGAGCAAAAAATACAGAACTAAGAAAGTAAAGGTGACTGATAGCGAATAGAGGGGTCAGTTACGAGGTGATATAACCTGTCCAGATATGCAGGGGTCCATGGAGATGAGTTTACGGTCCAAACCAAAGGTTTAGGGGTGAACTGTCAGTTGACATCAGGGCCAGAGACACAATCTGAGTCCATGTGTTCTGATGGATATAGACTTTGGAATGCAATGCTGACTAATGGGAGGTCTTGAGAGGCTTGCCTCGGGTGAAGACAAAAGATTACCTAGACCGATAATGAGCCTCAGGAGGTGTGGCATCCAGAGGGGTAAGCCCTCGGTGGGACCAGTGAGCTTTCAGAGGGGCAGAGTCTAGCTATAATGGGATTAAGCCAGGTGCTGGGTGGGTGGCTGGGAGAGTCCATTGTGGAACAATAGAGTGGCCTGGCATTTCCCTTATGCCAGACAAAAGAGGTGATGTTTCTTAATGTGCAGTAGGATGAATCTGAATGGGAGACCATTAGCTAGATATGGAGAATTAATGTTTACCTTGATAGGTATGGCGTAGGTGTAAGAATGCAGATATCTTAGACAAATATGTGGAGACAGGGATTATTCCAAAGGTATTTCCTGACATACAAGTGAAACAGAAGATGGGGCTTGAATCATGCAACGTTCTTCATCCATGACAATAGCACAGACCAGAGGCTCTTTGTCCCTCCATGCCTGTACATTTGACAGACAAAAGCCATTTGGTCAGTAGGAGATACCTGAGGCAAGGGCAGAGACTTGCCCATTCTAATCATTTTGGACTGAGCTGACAGGATAGACATGGGGGGAGGTGTTGCTTGCATGGAGAATGCTTGGCAGTGCAACCAGCCTGGAGAGTCTTCACTTGGACTGAGTTTTCTCAGCCAAGATGTGTGTCAGAAATGTCTAATTGTTGATTCTCACTGAGTCCATTGTTCTGTGTTCCCTACTTCGCTTTGCGCTTGCGTAGGTATGCTGGCAGTAATGTGGGAGCTTCTTCCCTGCCGCTTCTCTTATCACGGCGGCCTTGAATGTGGGCTTTGGGCTATTCTTGAGCTTATGAGAATTTTCCAGTCCTGTGAAGGCGAAGGGAGGAGGGAGTCGTCTCCCGCCCATGAAGTAATTCTCCCGCCGGGAGTTTCCCATGCGCGCGCTTACAGTTCATTCGCTAGTCGCAATTTTGCATCATACTATAACCCTGCTTGCATTGCTCATGCCCCCATTCCTGACAATGACCCTCAACTGTGGGTTTTAGCACTGTATTCCAATAAAGCCTTTCTTTTGGTTAAGAATGCTTGGACCTACTTGCTTTTGAACCTGACAATGTGGTTCTCCTAGCCTCTCAGCAAAAGCCATTGTTTAAGCCAAGTCTGGCTTCATGAAGGCACTGCTTTTGGTGGTTCAGAGGTTGTTTTGGGGGTGTCTCTCTCTCAGGAAAGACCACACTAGGTTCAGGGCTGAGGAGGCTGGCTACACTGGGGGGGGGGGTTTCAGGAGAGGCATCAGTAGCTATGCTGCAAATTTGGTGCTTCTATCTAAAAAAACCCCAGCCCCGCTGAGCCCCAGATACCCCCAGATCAATTCTCCTTTATAGCCTATGGGGCCCATTGACTATAATGGTCCCCATAGGCTGCAATCGAGCCAGGAAAAATGTTTTTTTTTTTCTTTTGCACACCACTATTATGCTTTCAAGTATGATTTCCAAGCTGCCTTTAGCCACAGGGGAAAGTGGGATACAAATATTTAAATAAATAAGTAGTGTGGTTGGATTGATAACATTTAATCAACTTCCTGTTTGTTGGGTTAGGCAAGGTTCTAACAGTGATTGTTCCACCTCTATTATACTTGACCTGTAATACTCATTGTCATATTTCACTAAAAAATCAAAGCAGACTGCAAGTGCTGGTATGTTTTCTGAAGCTCAGCACAAGCCAACAGTCCAAAGACAGGTCTACAATATAATGGACTGGGGTGGGTAGACCTGTTCTCCAGAGGTCAGGTCTACCAGTATAGTGGAAAGGGGAAGGTAGACCTGTTCTCTGAAGGCCAGGCCTACCAATATAGTGGAAAAGATAAGGTAGAACCAGTTTGGTATAGTGGTTAAGAGTGAGGACTCTAATCTGGGAGACCCTTTGATTCCCCACTCTTCCTTCACATGTAGCTGCTGGTGTGATATTGGGTCTGTCATAAGTTCTCTCAGAACTGTTCTCTCAAGGGCAGTTCTTGGGAGAGCTCTATCAGCCCCACCTACCTCACAGGGCATCTGTTTTGGGGAGGGGAAGGGAAAGGGATTGAGACTCCTTCGGGTAGTGAAGGGTGGGGTATAAATCAAATATCCTTCTCCTCCTTCTCTTCTTCTTCATCTTCTTCTTCTTCTCTGGAGGCCAAGTCTACCAATATAATGGACCAGAGTGGGTAGACCTCTTCACCAGAGACCAGGTCTACCAATATAGTTGAAAGGGATGGTGAAATTTGACTTGATTCTGTTTTCTCTTATAATGTTTAAATTATTCATAAAATATAGCTTAAATATAATGTAAAAGAAGTTATTCTGAGATTTTTACAAGGTTATGGAAGTAGTCTTCTAAAAAACTAATTTACGTGATAGTCAAATATATACTTGCTCAAAACTTTAATGCTACTAGCTTTTTCGCTCCCAAGGTGAAATTTCTGCTCACAAAACTGTGAAGCTTTGAGGGAACATTGGTTCTAGGTCACAAAAAATTCACATCACAATGAATCTTTATCAAGTAAATTAGTAAGAAATCTATTTCAGGTTTTCCATGTACCTTTACTTAATACTAAAATGGCAGCAAAATTATTTACATAGAGCTGCTTGATGAGAAATAATGGGATGATTAGGAGTTATTTTGCTGGCATTTTGAAGAAAGATGTCATTTGTCATATAATATGAAGCTTAATATCTACAATAGCAACACAGCATTTACAAAGGGATACTAAATGTTCCGCCAATGCTATAAGAACAACAACCGCCACCATAAACCCACTGGTTGAACAGTGTTTAAAATGTAATTGAATTTCACCTTTACAAGTGTGCAGCATTAGCACTGAACAGAGGAAACACTGTTGAAAAAGAAGAAATCAAGATGCTAAAAAACAACATCAAACTAAAAATACCTTGGGATTTTGGAAGATGACAACATCAAACATCCCTTTTAAGAAAAATACAACCAAGGAGCATTACTGAAAAGATCAATAATATTTTTTTGTCAAATGCGTTAGTACCAAGAAACCAGCCAGGGATGCAGTGGGACCCTTGGATGACCAAGGGGTAAAAGGATTACTAAAGGATGATAGGGAAATGGCAGAAAAGCTAAATGCTTTCTTTGCCTCTGTCTTCAGTTTTGAAGATGGGAGGTGCTTGCCCACTCCAGAACCACCAGTTTTAGAAGGGGTGTTGAAAGACTTGAGTTGGACTGAGGTGACAAGAGACAGTCCTATGACTGATGGACAAATTAAAAACAGACAAATTATCAGGCCCAGATGGCATACATACAAGAGTTCTGAAAGAACTCAGAGGTGAACTTGTGAATCTCCTGACAAAAATATGCAATCTATCACTAAAATCTGCCTCCATTCCTGAAGCCTGGAAGGTAGCTAATGTCACCCCCATCTTTAAAAAGGGTTCCAGAGGAGATCAGGGAAATTACAGGCCAGTCAGTCTGATGTCGATATCGGGTAAATTGGTGGAAACTGTTAAGGAAAGAATCAGTAAGCACATTGATGAACAAAAACTATTGAGGCTGACTCAGCATGAGTTCTGTAAGGGAAGATCTTGTCCCACTAACCTGTTAGTGTTCTTTCAGGGGGGAACAAACATGTGGACGAGGGAGACTCAATAGATATTGTTTACCTTGACTTCCAGAAAGCTTTTGATAAAGTTCCTCATCAAAGGCTCCTAAGTAAGCTCAAAAATCATGGGATAAAAGGACAAGTCCTCTTGTGGATCAAAAACTGGCTTATAAATAGGATACAGAGAGTGAGTATAAATGGGCAATTTTCTCAGTGGAGGGTGGTAAGCAATGGGGTACCAAAGGGATCACTCCTTGGTCCGATGCTCTTTAACTTGTTCATTAATGATTTGGAGTTGGGGGTAAGCAGTGCAGTGGCTAAATTTGCAGATGATATGAAGTTGTTCAGGGTGCTGAGAACCAGGGAGGATTATGAGGCATGCCAAAGGGATCTGTCAAGGGTGGGTGAGTGGGCGTCAATGTGGCAAAATGGGGTTCAATGGGGTTAAAAAATCCTAACTATAAATACACGTTGATGGGGTCCGAACTGGCAGAGACTGACCAAGAGTTGTAGTAGATAACTCACTGAAAACGTCGAGACAGTGTGAGACTGCAATAAAAAAGGCCAATGCTATGCTGGGGATTATTAGGAAGGGTATTGAAAACAGATCAGCTAATATCATAATGCCCCTATATAAATCAATGATGCAACCTCATTTGGAATACTGTGTACAGTTCTGGTCACTACACCTTAAAAAGAATATTATAGCTTTGGGAAAAGTGCAGAAAAGGGCAACTAGAATGATATAAGGGTTGGAACACTTTCCCTATGAAGAAAGGTTAAAGTGCTTGGGGCTCTTTAGCTTGGAGAAATGATGGCTGGGGGTGACATGATCAAGGTTTATAAGATTATGCAAGAGATAGAGCAGGTTGAGAAAGAGGTACTTTTCTCCCTTTCTCACAATACAAGAATTTGTGGACACTCAATGAAGTTGCTGAGCAGTTGGGTTAGAATGGATAAAGGCAAGTACTTCTTCACCCAAAGAGTGATTAACACATGGAATTCACTGCCACAGGAGGTGGTGGTGGCTACAAGCATGGACGGCTTCAAGAGGGAATTAGATAAGCATATGGAGCAGAGGTCCATCGGTGGTTACTAGCTACAAGGTATAGATAGTGACTCTGGGACAAGTAATGCTCTGTATTCTTGGTGCTTGGGAGGGTCAACAGTGGGAGGGCTTCTAGTGTCCTAGTCCCACTGCTGAATCTCCTGATGGCACCTGGTATTTTTGGTGACTGTGTAACACAGAGTATTGGACTGGATGGGCCATTGGCCTGATCCAACATTGGCTTATCTTATATTCTTATGTAACCCCTGGACACTCTGGGCATTGGGCAAATAACACTCACCTCCAGAAGACAGTGTTGCTTGGAACAGCAAGAATCCTGTGAAGATACCCCTGCAATTCCCAATAACTTTTCTAGATCTCAAATTACAGAACACCATCTAGAAGAGGAGGAGATTGGATTTATACTCCGCCCATCACTCGGAGTCTCAGATTGGCTTACAATCTCCTTCCCTTCCTCTCCCCACGACAAGACACCCTGTGAGGAAGTTAGGGCTGAGAGAGTGCTTTTTAGAACTGCTCTTGAGAGAACAGCTCTGAGAGAACTATGACTGACCCAAGGTCACCCAGCTGGCTTCATGTGGAGGAGTGGGGAATCAAATCCGTTTCTCCAAATTAGAGTCCACCACTTTTAACCACTTCATCAAATTGACTGTGACAATTTATCATCATCATCCACAGTTCCCAAGAACTTGGCTAGATCTTGAATTGCAGAACACCATCTTTCAGTCAAATTTCTGACTGTGACAATTAGTAGTAGTAGTAGTAGTAGTGATGATGATGATGATACCCAAACCAGTAAGACCCTGAAGCACCCAACCTGATAAACTTCATGCAACAAATTCCATAAAGGGGCAGCAGCCACAAAGAAAGCACAGGCCCTGGTTAATGCCGGGTCGATTATCTTTAGCAAGGAAACAGACAGAAGGGCATGCTGAAAACTTCAGCTGGCTCACAGGGACTTACAAAAAGAAATAGTTTCTTTTTTAAAAAAATACATGGATCTCAGGACATTAAGGGCTTCAAGAGATCATAAGAAGCACTTTGAATTGAACTCAGAAATAAACTGGCAGCCAATGAAGTAGTTTTAAAATAGGAAAGATGTGCTCCCAACTGCCAGCTCGTATTAATAATTGAGTTGCCACATTCTGGACCAGCCTCAATTTCTGGGTTTCTGGGCTGACTTCAAGGGCAACCTAACACACAGTGTATTACAGTAGTTCTATCATGATGTTACAGAAGCAAGGATTAGTATGACAGGGCCTCTGAGCCTAGAGAAAGGAGTAAACTGGTAAACAACTGGTAGAGGGCATTCTTAACACTGACCTACTTTTCAGATAGCAAGACTGGGTCCATGAGTAACTCCATTTACTCTGCAAATGCCAACTCCATATCATCTACCACTAGTGGATCCAGATCTTCCCAGGCATCAGCTTTCCCAACGAGCATTACCTTTGCCTTGTCTGTCTTCAGCTTTATTTTCTTCTGCCTTAACCTGCCTTAACCTGCCTTAACCTCCCACAACCACAGCCTCAAAACACTGGTTCAGAGCCAGACACATTGGAAAATGAAGATAATTAAATATAAGGCTAAATGTCATCTGCATACAATTACCTCCAAGTCCAAGCTTCAGAAAAAAATTCATCCAGCAACCTCATATAAATAATGAAAAGGTTAGGTGTCAAAATGGAACCCTGAAGCCCTTCACAAGACAGGGCCCAAACCATTGATTAAACTCCTTCAGTGGGAAGTCGATGTGCCTGATTAGACAAAAGGGACCAAAAAGACTAAAGTGCAACTCTTCAAACACCAGCTCAGCATTCCAGATGATGAACATGGATGGAATGATTAGATGTGTCAGAGGTCTTTGAAAGTTGTAATAATATCAGCAAAGATGATTCCAGTTTAAAAGAGTTCATTCACCACTGCAACCAATGCCATCTTGGCTCCAAAACTAAGACCAATATGTAAATCAAATGGATCAGATTTGAATCCAGGAATGGATTCTGCCAGTACATGCTCTATCACCTTCTCTTGAAAAGGAAGATTGGAGACCAGCCACATCCCTAGTCAATGAAGGTTTGTTTTTAAGCAGAGGTTTAATAATGGCTTCCTTCAAAGAACTAGAGGAAAACCTTCCATCAGTTAGGCATTAAGATCAAAAGAACAAGTTGGCCCCATCATTCTTCATTGGGAAGGCTGATGTTCTAGTGGGACTAAATTCACTTGTCGTAGATGGAATAACATTGGCTTTTTCAGAACAGGTTAAGAGCTTGGGAGTGCTCATGGACCTTGCTGTCTGAAAAGCAGGTTGGCATGGTGGTAAGGTGTGCCTTCTATCAGCTGCATCTCATTCACCAACTTCAGGCCCGTAGCCAGGATTTCTTTTGTTAGGGGGCATTTAAGTTTCTTGAGGGGCACCTAACTTATTTAATTAAAGATAGTTAAATTTAGTGCCTTGCCACTTTTTGCCCAGCCACACACTGATGGCCTCCTCTTCCCACCCCCCTGCAGTGGGGGCTTCCCCAGCCTGGACCCCTACCCTCCTCACCCGACTCACTCATTCTCTCTCTGTAGGCAGGGCAGGCAGGTAGGAAGAAGAGGAGGTGGAAGAGCATGCTGGTGCACTTGCTTGCTTGGAGAATCTCCTGGCAGCCACCTGCTGCTTTCCCTTTTACAGGGGCTGGGTGAGGAAGAAAGGTAATCTTTGCTCCCCTCCAGCCTCCTCTGCTCACTCCACCCCTGGCTCAGCTTGGCTTGGTAGGAGAATGGGAAGGCCTCCTTAACAGCACCATCTGCTGCCACCACTGTTTTCTCTCCCAGCCACCGCCTCCTCCCCCTGCAACCCACAAGGCAGCTCGGACCATATTCGCACCCTCAGTGCTCCCTCCATTTCCTGAGGTCACCTCCCTGAGAGTGTAAGAGAAGAAGTGGCTGCAAGAGGAGGAGGACTTCCAGGTGACAGGGTGGCAAGAGGGGAGAAAAGGGGAGCTGAAAGCCGAGTTGTTGATGGGACCCAGGAGCCAAAAGCCTCTCCTGATGCCACTGCCAATGCCACCCTGTGCTAGGGGAGGCCAATGAGGCATACAGGGCTGCTGCTGCTTCTCCTCCTCCGACAGCGCAGCAAGGCAAACCTTCTGCACACCGGTCCATCTTGCCACCGCTGCCTGAGCTTCAAGCCGGGAACTCTTCCCACCTCCTTTTCTCTCCTTTTCTCTGGATTCTCTACAAAACAGGAGGGGTCAAAATAACTTCCCACGGCACTGCCCACCACCCAGCCAGATCACATGCTGCACTCAGAGAAAGCAGACCTTCAAGCAGTGTGCTAATTGAGAGAGGATCTAATGGCTTTATGGGCTCTTGTGTCCTATGCTGCAATCCCTGGCCTCTGCTCAGCAGCAGTGGTCTGTACTTTGGATGTTGTTTGCATCCAGAGACTTAACGGCCTTCAGCAACCTGTGGCCTTCAGCCGCCTGTGGTCTTTAGCAGCCTGGCAACCTTCAGTGGCCTGGTTGCTCCCAAAGGCCTTCAACAGCGTCAGCAGCCTTCAGCAGCCCAGCAGCCTCCCAGCTGCTCCCACAGCCTTCAGTGGCTTTGAGGCCTCCAATAGCTCAATGGCCTTTGGCAGCCCAGACAATCCCAGTAGCCTAGTGGCACAGCAATCAGACACAGTGTGCATGGCCTATTTTGACCATAGTGATGGAATGACAGCAGAGCCCCTTCAAGTGGAAGCAACACATGGGCAGTTCCACACTCATGATTTGGAGGGGCCTCTTAGAGTTTGAATTCCTCTTAGATGCCATCTAATTGGTTGGGGGGCTTGGGAGGCCTTTAGTGCTTGGTCCCATTTCTAGCTGTAGCCTCCCTTCCTTTTAGGCAACCTGATCCATACAGTTAGGCTGTTGCTCCTGTAGCCACCTTTCCCTTAGGTAGGTTTTAATGAATGAAAATGGGAAATTTCCTGGACACAACTTTCTGATATGATAAAAGCTCCCTATATTTAATGAAACAATAATCATAACCTTTCTGAAATTATGACATGGAAATAAAACAATAATTTTTTCAAGTGCTCACTCCAACACATAATTGCATATTAGATTTTTCTCATGCGCTTCTCTTCTTGTGGATAATTCTTTATTCATAATTAAGGTGTGAAGTAATGTTTAAATTATAGACATTGTTGCACTCAAAGCCTAGCAGCATTTGCTTTCATTATCTTTGTATCTAGTTGAAGAAACTTGCAACATAATACATACATAAAACCATCACATACATAAAATCATGTCTTGGAACACTTAATTAACCCAGGATAACTACCAAATAATATTTGTACAACTTTTATTATTAATAAATTATTATTCATGAAGATGTCCAATATTTGGGGGTTGGTGGTATTGGACTAAACTTCCTAGGGATCTGGTGTAGTATAGTGGTTAAAGACTAAGATCTGGGAGATCCAAGTTCAAATCCCCACTCTGCCATGGAAGCTTGCTGGGTGTCCTTGGACCTGTCACACACTCTCAGGTTGTTGTGAGTAAAAAAACAGAGGAGAAGAGAATGATGTAATCCTCTTTGGGTCCCCACTGGGGAGAAGAGTGGGATATAAATAAATACATAAATCTTCACCTCTAGAAATTGTATTCTTCTTGATTCATAGATTAATAAATACCACTTATCTCCATTGAAACAACATTTAAAAAAGGAGAAAGGGTATACACTGACAGAAGGTCCACTGTGCATCTGTGGATTACCCTCTGTATCATGCAGGGTTTGTGCAGAGGTTACCAGCTAAATGGAAGAAAACACGAATTATTGGACTACCATGTTGCTGAACTACTATGTGTATTCTAAAATAAATAAACGAATAAAAAGGATATATTAAAAGTACATTTTCATCATTATATCATTTCTTTATTGCATCTGTATTGTGTTCTTTCAAGAAGTAAAAGCTGAGTTCAGAAGAACAAAATAAACAGCCCTGCTGGTTCATTTTTTTTTTCAAAGGCCCAACCATTTCCCCCAGTATTCTGCCAGATCCTTGCTTCCGGGAAGGCTACAAGCAAGCCTGAAGGCAATAGCCCTCCCTCATGGTTTCTCTATCCAGCAGCTGGTACTTAGAAGCATACAACATCTGAGTTTGAAGACTCTACTCAACTATCATAGCTAATAGCTCTTCTCAGCATTATACTCCATTTGTCTAATCTCTTCAAAGGTGCCTAAGCCAGTGGTCATCACTACATCTTGCAACAGTAAATCCAGGGGTCTTTTTGTGGAAAAACACTGCTGCAGGAGCTCATTAGCATATGGTATGCTAATGAGCTATTAGGCTATTAGCATATGCCACACCCTCTGACATCACTGGAAGTGATGTCAGAAGGGGAAGCAAAAAGAGGGGAGGCATCTTCAAAAGCCTCCCCTTCCCTTCCCCAGCTGGTCTGGGTGCGGGAGCTAAGAGAGAAGGGATTTAAAGTTTAAACTCCTTCTCTCTAGAGTTGGGCCACAGAAGGAGGAAAGAGGGAAGGAAAGAGAGAAAGAAAGAGAAGGAAAGGGGAGGGAAACGGAAAGGAGGAAAAAAGAAAAGAGAAGAAGGTGGGAAAGAAAGAAAGAGAGAAGAGAAGAAGGAGGGAAAGAGGAAAAAGAGAGAAGGAAAGGAGGGAATGAAAGAAGTTCGGCAGCAATTCGGCCCCATTATATCCTATGGGCCATTGAAGTCAATGGTGAAAACATAGGGTATATTCTGGGGGCTGGAGGGGAGGGGGTTTGAGGGAGAGGCTCCAAACTCACAGGATAGCTGATGGAGCCTCTCCTAAAGATACCCACCAGATTTCAAGAACGTTGGACCAGGGGGTCCAATTCTATGGGCCCCCAAACAGGTTGCCCTATTCCCTCCATTGTTCTCTATGGTGGGAAAAAGTAACTTTTTCCACCATAGAGAACAATGGAGGGAATAGGGGCAACCTGTTTAGGGGCCCATAGAATTGGACCCCCTGATCCAATGTTCTTGAAACTTGGTGGGTATCTTGGGGAGAGGCTCCGTCAGCTACCCTGTGAGTTTGGAGCCTCTCCCTCAAACCCTCCCCTCCAGCCCCCAGAATATACTCTATGTTTTCACCATTGACTTCAATGGCCCATAGGATATAATGGAGCTGAAATTGACATTCGGCTGCCTGAAAGACTCCCGGGATGCAGGCTGGGGGCGGGGCTTGGCTCCTGAGCTCCCGGAGCATGCTCCCCCCCAAAAGACCCCTGAGTAAATCCCATACATTAATTACATGCTGTGTGCTGTGCTTCCTTTTAGTCTATCCTGAATTTACCACCAGTCAGTTTTATTGGGTGTTGGGCACATGATCTAGTGCTATGAGAGAGAGAGAGAATTTTCTCCACACAAACTAAATTTTATAACTTTCTGACATGTCTCCACTTAATGATATTATTTTAATACAATGAAAAGCCTCATGGTATTTAGCCTTCTCTTGTTGGGAAGATAGATTCAGGTATGTAGCCACGTTGGTCTGAAGCAATAGAACAAAGTTTGACCAACAAGATTTAATTCTGGATATAAGCTTTTGTGTGCATCCATACTTCATCAGATACAAAGCTTATACCCAGAATTAAACTTTGTTGGTCTTAAAAGTGCCACTGGACTCAAACTTTGTTCTTTTGTTGGGAAGGTTCACCAACGCCATGAAGATTTCCCCAGCCCATTTTTAAGATTAGGCAGATAGGTGTGAATCAAATATGCATGGGCAGAGAAGGGGCCAGTATACTCAGTCCTGCTCCCTCTCTATGCACACTGCTCTGTGCACCAATATATTTTGTGCACAAGGCTAAAAAATTCTGTTTCTCTGCAATATCCAATGCATATATAATGGCAGCCCCACAGATTATCTTGGAAGCATGTGTAACTGTCATCAACATGGATCATGCTCAAGTGGTAGTACCATTTCTGTGAACTAGCACATAGGTGGTGAAGCTGCCATGAAATTTTAAAATGACCTTCCAACCTCAGTCTGCTCCCCCCCTACACCCTTGGAAGCAACAAAAAGTCACTACTAATGAACTCTTCAGTTTGAAGTTGCCTATCAATTCACAGTGTCTTAAACTTCCAGTTTAATTGCTACCCCTGTGTTTCAAACAGGCCATGTATGTTCCCATTAAAAGTTATTTAAGTAAACAGGGTGTATTTTGTAGCTTGCAGTCTTTATGTTGTTTGTTTCAGAAAAAGCCCATTTTACAGAAAGGGACTTAGCTAAGGCATATCATGATTTAGCAACATCCATTGGTGACAGACAAAATTTTACTTAAGTACAAGTCCAAATTCTATACCTAACCACTGTATTGCATTAACTGTCAGCCTATACCCAGAGTTTAATGACCCAACACAGCAGATTTACTGTCACCAAATGTTGCAAAGTCATTTATCTTATTCCAAATCAAGAGAATGGCCAATAAAATATATATCATCCCTATATGATATCCTTGATTGAGTATCCCTTCTGTAAGAAATGCATTTTATTGTACGCTAATGTTTTAAAGTCCCATTCTTTTCTTGTGGTTCAGATTGTAGCATTATATTTGGGAAGGGAAGGGAGAAACAAACAAATTTTGTTTAGGGCAGCACCAAGTGCGGTGGCTCAAGTGGTTAAGACGCTGAACTGCAGGCTGTGGAAGGTCAGTAGGTCAGCAGTTCAAGACCTGAGTGCTGCATGACGGAGTGAGCTCCCATCTCTAGTTCCAGCTCCTGCCAACCTAGCAGTTTGAAAGCAAGAAGTTGCAAGTAGATAAATAGGTACCACTTTGGTGGGAAGGTAACAATGTTCCATGTGCCTTGGTGTTTAGTCATGCCGGCCACATGACCACAGAAACATCTTTGGAGAGTGCTGGCTCTTCAGCTTTGAAACAGAGATGAGCACCGCAACCCTAGAGTCGGATTCGACTGGCTTTTGAGCAAGGGAACCTTTACCTTTATCTAAGTGTTTTATAGCTTGTATTGCATGGAAGACTTCTACAAACAAAAGGGGAATTTTCAAGGATTTCCTTCCCTTGTAGTAGGTTTCCAACATCTATGTTGCACTTTGGGTTCCCTTTGCCCACTGGAACAGCACATTGGGGTATTTGGGGCTGCAACAGGAGTGGGGAGATAGGCGTGTCATGGTCTGGAAATTGAAAGTCTCTGACATCGATGGAAATCCCTGGTGGATCCAAGGTTCATAATCACATTAAAATGTGAACTCGTGTGGACAAATGGTGCTGCCCTGACTTTTGTAAAGCAAAGTCAATGGCTCATCTAGCCCCATCCCATTAAACTGCTGAAGAACATTTTTTTCTCGATTTTAAGCAAAATGTCAAATTTGCAGAAATGAATGAGCAGCCAGAATGCACACCACTAAGTAGAAATAAGGTCAATGGACTCCCATATACAAGTCGTACACAAGCACCTCATAGTCATTGATGGCTGGCAAATTGCAATACAATGGTTAGAATGTCTAACAAGTCTCTGAGAGACCCAGGTTTAAATCCCCACTATGCCATAGAAACTTTCAGACTGACTTTAAGCCAATCACACATTCTCAGCCTAACCGACTTAGCAGGATTGTTGTGAAAATAAAATGGAGAGAACAATGTAAGCCAATTTGGGTTCCCATTGGGGGAAAGTTGGGATATAAATGAAGTAAATGAACAGACAAATAAGTAGTTCTTCAACAAGGAGGAGTAGGAGTAGGAGTTGGTTTTTATACTCCACTTTTCTCTACTCTAAGGAGCATCAAAGCAATTTATGGGCACCTTCCCTTCCTCTCTCCACAACAGTCACTGTGACCAGTCCAAGGACACCCAGCAGGCTTCATGTGAAGGAGTGCAGAATCAAACCCACTTCTCCAGATTAGAGCCCACCAAGGGCATAGACATTCCAATTTCCGGGGTGGGGGGGCTGGGGCTGGGCCAGAGGCGATAGAGACACACTTTCCCCCAAAATGTAAATTAGAGCTCAACAGAGAATTTGCAGTCTGACTGTTGCTACATTGAAAGTGGGTGGAGACAGCCCGGGTTAAGGACTATACTTTCTTTTCCCACAGACAGCTCTGGTCTGTAGTTGGATGGGAGATGATAAAGGAAGCCCAGAGCTGGTATGCAGAGGCAGGCACCCACCTTTGAATGTCTCTTGCCTTGAAAACCCTACAGGGTTACCATGTGTTTGCTATGGAGCTAGTTTTAAAATTGTGAGCAGACTGACTTTTTTTAAAAAAATAGAAACTATTCAAATATAATCTCACAAGGAAGGAAGGAAGGAAGGAAGGAAGGAAGGAAGGAAGGAAGGAAGGAAGGAAGGAAGGAAGGAAGGAAGGAAGGAAGGAAGGAAGGAAGGAAGGAAGGAAGGAAGGAAGGAAGGAAGGAGGAAAAACATGCAGTTTAGTCTTAAGTGGTAATGATCGAGTTCAGCAGAAAATGGGGATTAGGAGTTGTTCCAAACAATTAATAGAAAAGATGGACTTTAAGAAATCGTCTGGAAGAGGTGACAGAAGTGGCATTGTGTGTGTGAGCTGAAGGCATTTTGCACCAAAAAAGAAAAAAATGGACTGAGAAAGACAGAAAGACAGAGAAAGAGATAGATAGATAGATAGATAGATAGATAGATAGATAGATAGATAGATAGATAGATAGATAGATAGATAGATAGATAGATGATAGATAGATAGATAGATAGATAGATAGAAAGAAAGAAAGAAAGAAAGAAAGAAAGAAAGAGAGAGAGAAAGAGAGAGAGAAAGAAAGAAAGAAAGAAAGAAAGAAAGAAAGAAAGAAAGAAAGAAAGAAAGAAAGAAAGAAAGAGAGAAAGAGAGAAAGAGAGAAAAGACAAAGGAAGAAAAAGGAAGAGAGAAAGACAGAAGGAGAGAGAGAAACATAGGGAAAGAGAGAAATGAAGGAAGGGAGAGATAGAAAAAAGATGGGGAGAGAAGAGTGAAAGAGAGAAAGAAAAATGAAAGGAAGGAAAGAAGACAAAGAGAGGCAGAAAAATGATATGAAGGAAAATTCCAGTTGAGTGACAACATCCCTGCCAGGTTTGCCAGCACTGAAATGTTCCCGCTTCTGCCCGGGCAGGCCAGCCCTCTCTCCCCTATCCCTCTCCTTTGTAAACACTCTTCGGTGTCTCTCCTCTCCCCCCCCCCGACAATTTACATTCCTGGAACCCGGGCAGAATAGATGTAAAGACAGGAGTGGCTCCTTTTTTATTTGCATGGCTGGCTCCCGTTGAGGCAGAGTACGGCCCTTCTCCCTGCATCCGCACCTGTGTATGGAGAAGGCACCTTCTTCGCCCTCAGAGATATGTGGAAGGAGCCACTTCCCAGCTTGCCTCTCTGCCATGGCAGGGCATCTGTGCGATGCAGGCAGGGCAAAGGATCAACTCAGAAAGTTGGACTCCCCCCCCCACTGGATCTCCTTCCCGTTCTTAGGTGGGGGGAGTGAAAGGGCACCCTGAACTGGCTGCCCACGCTTTAAAGCAAGCAGCTGGCAGGTGGACCTGCCAGGCTGCTCACTTTAAAGGGCAGACAGCCATTGCAAGCCTCCCCTTTGCTCCCTCTAGTTCTTAGGTGGGAGCTGGGGGGGAGCAAAAGGACACCCTGAACTGGCTGCCCATGCTTTAAATCCTAAATGCACTGGTGTCCCCAGGGGAGGCTGGAAAATTTCGGCTGGGATCCGAGCCCTTCAGCTCCCCCGAAGATGATGCCTATGGTGCCCACCACTCTGAACCTATACACCATGCTGACTCATACTTCCTAACTTTATTCTCTTCCAAGCTGGTCCCATGAAAGTAAGATTTCCCATCTCTTTCCTCCCTCATTTTCCCTCTCCTTTTTGATAACCAGCATCTTCCATCAATTTACAAATTATCCTAAACACTAGTAAGTGGGTACTTCAG
The DNA here is from genome assembly GCA_029375565.1 of Gekko gecko. Classification (NCBI taxonomy): domain Eukaryota; kingdom Metazoa; phylum Chordata; class Lepidosauria; order Squamata; family Gekkonidae; genus Gekko; species Gekko gecko. The sequence goes on along the minus strand of JAPDNY010000003.1, from coordinate 145,652,000 downwards.
CTACTGAATGAAGGCAAGGGCAGAAAAGTCATAAAAGAGGGAATGTACAGCTTGTCTCAGAGGTCCTCAAGGAAAGTGTCAGTCTGCTTGTTGATGTTGTAGGCACAGAAAAATAGAGATACATTATATACAATAACTGTTATGATCTCATTTCCAACAATCCAGGGATTTTTTTAAAGCTGAAATACAATCTAAACACTTGGCTGTCTCAGAGCTTCTTGTGTGACATCTTAGGTTATAAATAATAGAGGGTCCTTGTACTATTCCTGAAGGAGATCACTGGTATTCATGAATACTTAAAAATCCACTGACAACTGCTAAAGTACAAAAAGCAAATTAATATTGTTTTTATCACCTTTGGGAGGAAGGAAATCAAATAAAAGGTTTTCTCATCAATACATAGACTGTCAGGCTCCTTCTGCCCCCTTAATACATGGATATGTTCTTAGTATGACATATTGAAGGTTATGCAACTTAAAAAACAACAACAACAGAACAGTCTTTCCTTCACCCCCACAATGAGTATCTGACATCCAAACCATCTTTGGAAATGTATTCAGGAATGTTCTACTGATGTATTGACTGATGTATTGATTTTGCAAGGGAGAAGAGTGACAAAATAAATTGCTATATATTACAACTTCATTCTGGGCTGCAGGTTAGCTTCCTTGTATGTAGATAACACAATTTTATTGGAGCTGTTAAAAATCACATATATTACGTCTTTTAAAAGCCGTCATAATTGCATTTCCAACTACATTAACTCCATACATATTTAACTAGAATTAATGGTTTTAAAAAAAATTCAAATGAATTAGGATTTTTATTTTGCATTCTTCAAATGCATGATCTGTCCATCTGAATGGGCCTATGTGTGAGTCTTGAATCTTACTCAGTGCATCACCTGAGATTAGAATAAAATCAGTGCCAGTATGGGTATGAAATCTTGGTGAAAAAAATGTATAATCATGCTCGTTCTTATGTTGCAGTCTCCATATATCAATTAAATGATGTTTATCAAGAATTTGAGCTAAATCAGAGTATCTATTTCTAGAGTTTACCCCTTTTACCTTAGTATGAGATTTATCTAAATGCTTATCCACAACCACGTTGCAGTCGCCCCCTATTAACACCATACCTTCTTGAAAGGCTTTAAGTTTACTCAAAGTTGCCTCTAAGAACTGTTTTTGTTGCTTATTCAGCGCATACAGAGACACTAATGTTATTGCATCCCCATCCAAAGTGCCTTTGACAAAGACGTATCTGCCTGCTGGATCTGACATTTGCAAATTTGACTGTTTTTGTTATTAGGATAGCCACCCCTCTGGCCTTTGAAGAGCCATAAGCCTGATTTTGTTGGTCATACCACTGAGATTTTAAAATCACCTGTTCTTCTTTTAAATGCATTTCCTGCTCTTTCAAGATAACCAATGTTATTCTCCTTCACTTAATACAATTGTTTAAACCACACACATTAATAGTGTGCACTTTATAAGCATCCATCTTCAATTTGGCTTATAATATTTTAAATACAAGTAAGCTAATAGCGAGAGAAAACACAATGAGCTGTCACATTCTATGTCAACTGTTGTTAGACCAGTTTGTTTATATTAAGGCTGAGTTCAGACTGGCAATTTGCCCCACTATAGCCATGTTTCAGTGGCATTTTAAAAGTGGATTAAAGGGGGCGTTCACACAGGCACATCTGCCTGGCGTTCGCCATCCGTAGCCAACCCGTGCTGTTCCGCTTCGCTCCTGCTTTAAAAAGATACCTGTTACAAGAGGTAGCAAATCCCAGAGAGTGCTTTTATCCGGTGTCAGTCCGCTTCTCGGAAATGTGAACGCTCAGCTGAAAAGCCGGGAGCAACCCATGTTGCTCCTGGCGCATATGATTGGCGCATATGATTGGCTGTGCTCTGCTCTACTGCATAAGGCACATATGATTGGCTGTGCTCCACTCTACCACCCAATGCACAACGGGATCCTCCCCAAATTGGCTAGATGCCTATGTGTGTATGGGCGCATGGGCACCCATTCAATTTACCAGGAAAATGGCACTTACAGCCATGCCTCCGGATCCACAGTCTGAACGCTCCTGCGTGCCTCCTCCCAGTATGCTCCCTCATCCATCGGCCCCATGTGACCAGGAAAACCCAAAACAGTTTATTCTGGGGGGGGGGTTTTGCCACGACTGGCTCCCACGTCAAATTGCCAGTCTGTACTCAGCCTAAAATGACTTTAACTGGAAGTTCTGTACTTACCAACTGTTACCACTATTAACATTATCCAACTCTCTCCCACTAAACCCACCCCCTCCCTTCCCTCTTTCCCTCTTACAACTTAGTACCTATCTAATAAACTCTTAATATCTCTCTGGTCTAACCTGACCAGGGCTCTAAAATGGGAAAAAACAGGAACCAGCTCCACAGAGCCAACGACCTCTACAACTCCCCCCTCCCCCTCTATAATAATTTCAAACATTTTTTCCCAAACCACATTAAACAGATTACTGCAGTAAAATAAGCTAGTTTCCTTTTATAAGCACAGTATAAATTCTGCAAAAATGCCTCCATCTACTACTTTATACACATACAGGTTATTTAGAACCAGCATGGATAGGAATTTTACTTGACTTTAGAGGGGATAACGGGAATAAGTTTTTCCTTTTAAAAGATTTTTTCCCTGCCTCTTGTTCCATCAGGATTTCTTCCTGTAGAGCTTGCAGCAGTTGTTTTCCACTCTCCTTGTCCCAGGCATAGAGATGCATTCCCTGATAATACACATAAAGTTTTCCTGATGACATCCATCTATATTTTTGATGCATTTCTTGTAATTGTTTAGTTGTAGCTTTCAGTCTCCATCTTATCAATAAAACTTCCCTTGGCATGTCTGGAAATATGGCAATTTGTTCTCCATCATAAGTAAATACATCAGCATTTTTTGCCTCACCCAGGATCCTCCTTCTAATCCTCACATCAGGTATCGTGACTATAATGTCTCTGGGGGGCATTGTATTTACTGTTAGTTTTAGACCCTACATGGGCAGCATAGGTAATAACTGGAAAAATGCCTTCTTCTAGTTTTAACGATTTTGCTATGTATGTAGCAATAAAAAATATTAGGTCACCAGACCACCCCCACCTCCTCTTGGAAACCATGAAATTTCAAGTTCACAGCTTTCTGTTCTGTTTCCACAGAGATTAGCCAATCATTAACATTTTCAACCTGTTCATATAAAAGTTTAATAGTTGCCTGATTTTCCATGCTTTTCTCCAGCACCGAGTCTGCTTTAACCACAGCCTGAGATACTAACAGTTTAATCTCTTCCACATATGAGGTAAGCATAGAAATCCTGTCTGTCAAACTTGCTGTCATAGATTTTAAATATCCAAAACTGATGTGTCCGATGTTTTCTGCATGTTTTTCTCCATTGCCTTGCTGCCCATCACCATTTTGGCTTCCTTTTGAGTATGCAGGCTGCAATTACACTCCTTTTTGAAGGGATCCTTTAAAGCCACTTTTGTTTTTTGTGGACCGCTTTTCTCCATACTGGGAGAAACTTTTCTAAGCATTTGGGTAGGTTTTAGTGCTATAAAGAAGATGGGGGAGTCAGCGGAAGCAGGCGCTGCAGAGTTACGCGACCACCATCTTCGATAATCTCACCATGTCCCTTGTCCCAGAACACATATGATAACACTTAGGGGCTGTCATTCCACTTTGGAGCCTGTCATTCCAGTCCCAGAGCAGTGTATTTTGGACCAGAGACCTTAATGGAAAATCCATTCCACATTTTCTTTGCAACTCTTCTTGAACTGTAATGCATTTCAATGGAGCCCATGCAAATGAATTGTCATTCCTGGTTCCCATTATTTCCAATGGGCCTTCAAGCCTCTCCCATTGTTTCCAATGGGCAAGCTGATCCTTCCTTTTAGTATATTCCCATATATGACAATGCAACTGAACAACTGAGTACAAACATCCATGACAGTGTGAAAACAAACTTCTCAGGCTGCCATGGTGTGTGCAATGCTGAATGTGAGATTAAAAAGATACAGCCATTTTTTTTCTGTCTCACTACAGATTAGTTGTATCACAAGAGTGCCCTCCTGCTCATTTCTGTGCGTGGTTTCCATAACATTGCAGCTTTTCCAAGTTACCTCAGCAAAACAGGGAAAAAAATTATTACACACTTTGGCCACACCCCATGAGATTTTGAGACAAGAAACCCCCATGTCTCAAGGCTGCGACATCCACCCTTGGTGGCTAACATAACTTGATGCTTCACTTTGTATACAGAGTACACTTGAGATTCAGAGATCATAAATTACAGGAGACTACAACAGCTGTGAGAATACACACCATGCACATTATAGGATCAGGTAAGTGGACAAGACATGGGAAAATTACAGGAGTTTTGGGACAAAAGAAAGCTGGGAGTCTACAAACAAAGGAAAAATTAAGAGACACTTGGGAGAGGAGACCGGGTAGATGATTTACACAGAACAACTCCTTGTCTCATATTTCCAAAATCAATCCTCACTTGCTGACGTGAGCTAACTCTTTACTTTCCACAGACTACACTTGACAGAGATGAAACTTCAAATGCCATCACAAACGAGGCGGGACCAGAGAAGATGCACACTCCATGAGAGCTGAGAAGACACATGCTCCACACGACAAGGCCAGGTAAGTGTACAACTACAGCCAATGCAATGGCAGGCTACAGGTGTCTGTGAAATCATTCAAGAAGTGGACAAAGGCAGAATACACCACTTCCATTACCACAGCAAACACATTAACATAGGACCAAATAACCCCAATCACTAATAGAAAAGTGACAGTGCGACAACAGGAGATGGTGGCATAACAAGGCATGAGGAACTTGAATTGGGAAAGAATGCAACATACTCAGCAAACACATAACATGTGAAGACATGCTGCATTACAGGTCCACACTAACTGCAAGGTTTGGAGATGAGGGAGGCAGTGCACGGGGGAAAAAACCAAGGGATTCTGTTAACCATTCATTTACTGGAAAATCAGTCAATGATGTCTTATACTCATGGTCTGTGACTCCACTCATCCATTTCTTTTACTTTTCTGCCCTCCACCCAATCTTCATCTGACCCTCCTACTTATCCCTACACTTTGTGTTTTTTCACTATGGTCATTTTCCCTTCTCAACAATCTTTTCTGTCTACATACATTTCAAGTTACCATTGGTCCCCAATTACCATTCTTCAGTTTCCTGCTTCCTAAAGCACACATTTTACAATCACACCAGACTCCAGTCAACAGATTTTTCCACCTTCCATGGAGGACTTTTTCTTAAAACTTCTAAAGGGGACTGATGTGATACACCATGCAGTACAGTAGGAGACACAGTCCTGCAGGACTGTGGATCAAACCTACTTGCCTCTGCAACCATCCTTGGTGCCTGACATCATTTAATCCTTTCCCTTATAGAGACAACGTTTCAGACTCAGAAAACCATAAAAACCACACAAGACTTGGACAGCTGTGAAAAGACACACTGTCCACCTTACAGGACCAGATAGGTGGACAAGACATGGGAAACATGTTCCAGTACAAGAATACTCTCCTGCACATTTCTGTGCATGGTTTCTGGAATGATGATCCTGTGAGCAAGGCATCTTTAGACAAAACCCCCAATGTCTCAGATGCAGAATCCATCCTTGGTAGCTGGCATCACTGCTTTACTTTCCACAGACAACACTTCAGATTCTGAGACCCACAAACATCACAGGACACTGAGACCACTGTGAGCAGACACACTGTACACATTACAGGACGAGGTAAGTGGACCAGACATGGGGACAATATTTCAGTTCCAGAATGCTCTCCTACACTTTTCTGTGCATAGTTTTCTGATTGATGGTCCAGTAGTCATGAGATCCTTAGACCAAAAAAACCCTATGTCTCAGAGATGCTGCATCCATCCTTAGTGGCTAACAACACTTGCTTCTTTACTTTTTACAGACAACACTTCACATTCAGAGAACTACAAAAAACACAGGAGACAGAGGCAACTGTGGGCACGAGATGCTTAGACTAAAAACCCCAATGCCTCATAGATGCTGTGGCTTGCATCACTTAATGCTTTCCACTCTACAGACAACACTTCAGATTCCAAGGACCTCAAAACTCATAGGAGACTGAGACAGCTGTAAGAAGACATAGCATACATGTTATAGAACCAGGTATGCGAACAAGACATGGGGGAAATTACAGGAAACTTGGGACAAAGAAAAGCAGAGAGTCTACACACAATGGAAAACTTAAAAGAGACTTGGGAGAGCAGAGTGGGGAGACGATTTAGGCAAAATGACTCCCTGACTCATATTTACAACATCAATCCTCCCTTCCTAACATGACCTAACTCTTTACTTTCCACAGACTACCTTTAATACAGACCAAACCTCAAACACCAGCACAAACAAGGACACACACTCCACATGAGCCGAGAAGACACACACTCTGCACAACAAAACCAGATAAGCCTATAACTACAACCAAGCCAATGACAGGCTGTGGGTGCCTGTGAAACGATGCAACAAGTAGACAAAGGAAAAATACACCACTTAAATTACCCCACCGAGCACACAACCATAGGAGGAAATGTCCCCGCTCCTTAGGTTAGGAGATTAGGGAGATAGCACATAGGAAAACAACCAAGGAATTCTGTTCACCATTCACTTCCTGGAAAATCAGTCAATGATGTCCTATAATCATGGCCTGAGAATCCACTCATCTATTTCTTTTGCATTTCTGCCCTCCACCCAAACTTCACCTGACCCTCTTGCTTATCCTTCCACTTTGTCTTCTTTGTCTACACACATTTCAAATTCAGATTGCTGCTGAAATACCATTCTTCAATTTCCTGCTTCCTAAAGCGTACATTTTACAATCACTCCCAGCTTTACTCAAAACAGTACACCTCCTTTCAATGGCTTTCAACAAACAGCTAACTACTCACAGTTTATGTGTCTACCCAACCATTTCAATACTCCACTACAATGCACACTATTGTTTACAGCATACCCACAAAACACATGCCTTTTCACATATAAAGGTTTCACAACACTCATGACCCCATCTCTTCATCATTCCAACATAACCTTCTGAGACTTTCCTCACAACCACTCCTTCCACCCAACTTTCCTTCAAACATTTTCTATAACAGGATCGATGCTGCGACCACAACCACATTCAACGAAGGGGACATCCAACATAAACTGACTTTGCAGACTGCCCAATTGCAGAAATTACTCCACAGGCCCCTCTCCTCAGCATTTTCTGCCCCACATTGTGTAACCTTCGACAGCACTTATTATGTGACATCAGGTATGTGAGACTTTACTTCCATGTTTCTGCCTCTCTACTACATACTGGTAATACCTACTTAACCTACTTCCAGTCACTGCATTCTTCACACATCACATCTTTCTAGAGCTCGTTGTATTACTTCTACAACAGGCTTTACCACTAGTAGAATAATAAAGAGGAATTCATCCATGGCTTTGTTTGACCCATGGATGCTTGTCCCTCTATTTCAAAAGTAGCTAGACTGACACAATCAGTGGGAATGGAAGCTAATAAGCAAGTTCTGTGTTACTCACATAGGAATTTGCACTGCTGAGAAATGAGGAGCTGGCAAGAGGTCTTTAGCCCTTTCTAACTATTTCATTCTGCCTCCTATATTAAAAAAAATAGCAGGGATAATACATTACCTTTTTGATTCTTAGGAAACCTAGAAGAAGGAGAACAGCAAGGAGGAGAACATGAAGTTTTAAAAGGTTAAGAAGAAGCCAGTAGGTTATCTGGGTATGTCAATAGAGTTACTTTACAGGTTTGATTGAGGCAAGCCCCAGCCTTAGTTAAGCATTTGGGTATCAGTCATATTGACAGTATGTGTGTACTGCTTTTGGATACTATCTGGTTGCAAAAGCTTTCTGAATGCAGGTGACTTTGGAGCACAATGTGTTGTAGGGCAGAAAACACCACAATGATGAACATGGTGTGTTAGCCTGGCTCATCTTCTGGCAGGCAGATGTGGTAATAGTGGGCAAGTGGTTTCATGGGCTAATGGCCCATACAAGTCCCAATTGCTGTCCTGGGATTTTAATGGGGGGGCTATACCCATGAATATTGCAAGTACAAACATTCAGTATGTCAGGTCTAGAACATGATGTGGCATTATACAATAAGATAAATGTGGGATAATCTTCTTATGAGGGGGCATAAAGGTAAACAGTGAAGCATAAAGGCCCCTCAGTGTCAAACTTGAAGGGGGAGGGGCTAGTTTGAACTGTCTATATCTTTGGATTCTCCCGTCAGAACCTCAGTTCTGACACAGTACTGATCTAGCCTGGAATATGAGTATTCTTCAATAAACAAATCACTGCCAAAGAGAGTGTGGTTGAGAGTAACTCTTGCCAGGAGTCTGACACTCAAACACTCAAACACAAGTCTTTTTAAGGGGATTCTGTGAATTTTGCCATGAACATGTTACAACACTCAAACTTACCATGAAGGTAAGGCCATAGACCGAGAACATCTAGTGTTCATCATCGAGCAGTGGCCATCTGAGTTGACAAGCAAGGAACACTAGCTTCTCCAGATATTGTTGAAACATCGGTTTTAATGGTTTTAACTGCCACCAGTATTTTGTATTCTTTATTTTGTAATTTGTATTTTACATTTTGTATCTGTAATGTATTGTTTAATTGTTGTATTTTAACTATGTTTTATTTATGTATTTTATGTTGACTGGAAGCCACCCTGAGCCTGCCTCACGGGGAAGGCGGGGTATAAATCTCATAATAAATAAATAAATAAATAAAGGTATTGATCAGAGGTAAGCCAATCACCCAGACTGGTCAGTTCGTGCTGAACTGCTGTAAAGCCTACAGGTTTACATTGGGTTACTGGGCATGTGTAAAGACACTGCCAGTTCAAACTGATTAGCAGCCATTAGCATCACTAGGGACTACTTAGATGAATATTGAAGGTGGGATTTTATTAAAACACAGCAGTTTTTGTAGCTTTGACCTGGATGGCCCAGGCTAGCCTGATCTCCTCCAATCTTGGAGGAAATACTAAGCAAAATTGCCCCTGCTTAGTATTTCAGTAGAAGATCACCAAGGAATTCCAGGATTGCTGTGCAGAGGAAAGCAATGGCAAACCACCTTTGTCCATCTCTTGCTTTGCAAACCTATAGGGTTGCCATATGAGAGCTACAACTTGACAGCACTTTGCATACACACACATTTATTTATGACCGATTAATATGATTTCAGATTGACTTAATAGTCTAATTAAATAATTCAGTCCCCAGCCTATATGGCTATGATACTGTTTTGTTACAGTCCCAGTTTTAAATAAGGCACAAAAGCACCATTGGCTCTTGGTGTGCCATTTGTCGACCCAGGGGAAAAGGGGGAGCAAGGGCAAGGAAGGAAAACACAATGACACACTGGCTTAGGAAAGAAATTTGGTGGCTGCTGTGTTGAATACTGCCAGAGGAGTATTAGTGCAGCATGGGGGCAAGTGTTCATGCCCTACTCCAAGACATGGGCTCCATTCACCCTGAAAACAGCAGATTGCCTAAAGGAAATGTCTGGGTACCTGAACACAAGACCACCCACTGACTGAATGAGCTGCCCTGCCACCTTGAAATCTTTGTGTCTGGCCAGATTCATTTTTTGTGCTTCATCCTCCCTGTTCAAGTGTCAGAGAAAAACAAAAACAAAAAAAAAGGTAGGAGTGCTAGAATATCTGCCAGATTCATGTCCTAAGGCTGCAGAATGCCTGGCAGAACACTTTAGCGTGGGTTTCCTCAACACTTGTGAGGGCCCTAGCAAGCCTCCCCCCCATTCAGGAATCTGAAGTTGTGATGGACAGGAGGCTGTCCTGCCTCTGCATGGAAAAACAGCCACTCAGCTGATCCTGTGGGACTGCTGCTGTAGCATCCAGTCACCTTTCAGAGGGGGTGGGATGTTGTAGGGAAGCACAGCAGATGATAGTTCAGATCTGCCTCGGGAAATGCAGTGATAGTTTGGAGTCTGCCTTAGTAAAAGGTCCTGGTTAGACCAGTAGCTCTGCCTGGTAGTGTGGCAGAGTGGTCTAAATCTACCTCTGAGAGAGATTAGAGTTCCCAATTATTAGGCCTGTCTCTCATAATGAGTGGATCTAGCATCTAGTATGACTCCTGGGAAAGGGCAGACTCATCTGGGTAGAATCCTGTTTGAGTGAAAAGACTGAATCTAGTGAGTAGTCAGCGAAAGCCTATTTGTACCTGAAAACATTAAAGAGTATTCAAACCACACCTGGAAGTCATAACTGGCTTAAATTTATGTGCCTCAGCCAGGATTCTTCTTTGACTACCTGGAAACCTGTTTTGCTCATTTGTTCTCTGAAACCAACTTGTAAATAAATAAATCTTCTTTATTTATTTTTATACAACTCCTGCCTCAGTTATCTCCATGTTCTACTTGCTCCCCACAAAGTTGACCTCATGGCAGTGAAGCCAAAGCCTTTACACTTGCTACCCTAAGAACACCTTGTAACGGTGGGGAAAGTTTACAGCTTAAAACAAATCCGGTTCCCCAGAATAGGAAGAGATTGTGCTGGTGTCTTCAGTTCATAGAAAAGGCCTGCCACAAAATCTGTAAGGCCTGGAGCAGGTGATGAGAGATAAGTTGAGTAAGAAGCGTGGGCCAGGAATGCCAAAACTTTTGAGGTGTTGCCTGTGGTGTCTGAGAATCTAATCTGGAATGTTAAACCTTAAAAAGCAGCTGGGGAATTCCAGACTTTCCATGGCCTGCCTCATCAAATGGGTGATTCAGTCAGTGCTGACATACAAAAGTAAATTATAAAACTTAAGGATTTTTCCCCCCTTGTGCAGTATTTTAATGATTTTTGAGCCACCCTTATACAGTCTGTGTAATGAAAACAAACAGGTCTTTGATGGTTCTGATTAGCTAATTAATCAGAATCCCGTATGGTTTGGGGTATGAATATTTAAATATATATTAAAATTAATAAGAATGGTTATGACAGATGACAGAAGCCTCATTTCATTGTAAGGCAGCAGGCTCAGCTCATAAACACTAAATACTGAGCAGATGTTAGGACAGTAAATCTAAATAAATGCAATTGTTATTGTCTGGAATAAATTCAACAGATTTCACAGAGAAATACAATCAAACGACAAACCATACACCTGTTTCAATACTCTTCTTGTCCACAGATATTTGGACAGGCAGAATAATGAAACCATTTTCCAAAACGATGTGTTTGATAACTGTTTAGCTAATGGAATATGAACATTAAAATAAATATAAATGAATTCCTTGGACAGAGAGGTTTAATCAAGCAAGGTATGTAGTAGTGTGCGAATAGACTTACGTGTGATTCAGTAATGACCGGTGCCTGCTGAGTGGAACAGGGGCTGGCACTTGCCTACCTCCACCTCCTCAAAATGATCACAAGGGTGGGGGGAGCCAATGGAGGCTTGGTGCAAGAACTCTGGCCAACTGGGGGCTGGCTTGCCAGCCAGGTGGGGTGGTAGCTGCCTGCTTTGTCAGTCCAGCCTTGATGAACTCCCACCCACCTGCCCTCTTTTATGACCATGTGAGATTAGCTGGTCACTGGTTTGGGGGCTGAGCAAGAATTTTTTGGGCCTCACTCAAATTGGCCAAGAGGGGGGCCCTTTTTTGCCTGCTCTGCAGGGTCAGAAGGGGTGAGGTTTAAATAAGCCTGGTAAAACTGGTTAGGCCCTAACTGGGAAGGCTAAAAGTGCATGGGTAGAGGGGATTTGTAGCTGGCAAGCACCCCAAGGTAACAGTGATAGAAAGGGTCCTCAAACTGTATACCCATTGACTGGGCAGTCTGGGGGCTCAGTGGGAGATCTCTTCGGGGTTGGGGGGGACATATGTTGAGCCTTAAGGCTTAGCAGCCATGGCCGGGACTGTGCCCCTCCATCCCCTCTACAAGGAGAGAGCTTTGGAAGCATTCCTGACCTGGATCTGAGCAAGGGTGGTTCTGCCCTGTTAGGAAGCTTGCATTGCTAGCATGATACTACCTGTGCTTTAACCTTGTAACCAGGCCCGTAGCTACAGTGGGGCATCTCGGGGCTGGCCCCCTGACTTACGGGCAAGGCCCCACAACTTCCCATCCAGCCCAGGGCCCCTGAGCAGTGAAAGGTGCAGGGAAGGAGCTGGGTATCAATTAGCCAGTGCCCCCTAAGAAATTTAAATGCCCCCTGACTTAAAAAATCCTAGCTACAGGCTTGCTGGTAACTGAGCAGTGCAGATCAGCTTATATGTAAATAAAGTCCCAGTTTAACCCATAACCTGTGTCATGTTTAATTCAAGGGGTGGGCAGGCAAGGGTCATTCTGCCTGTCTAGTCTTTTTATATGGCCTCTAACCACTTAAACGAGATTAATGGCACATGATGAGAACTAGCCTGGGTCAAAGATTACAGGGTGAAAAGGACATTGGGTCAGATCCAGTTCACAGAAGTTAGCTCAGCAGATCATTCCCTGCCTTTGCCTGCCTGCAGCAGCCTACTACATCTCCTCAAGAACCTGCCAGAGTGTCAAGGAACCCTCATGAACAAAATGCACTACAATGTTCCCTTTTACTTGAAAGTCGAATACTCAGTATTATCATTCAGGTTCCTGCAGCAGAGACAGATGTACTCAAAAGAACATACAATTATTAACAAGGAGATACAGGGACAGGAGCAATTGATTTCAGAACTAAGGAGCTCACACAGTCTACAAATCTAGATAACAAACAGAATTAACTCAGCAAAGACTACAATTTATTTGATTAATTGCACTCACATGAATATCAGGGGAGGAAATAGAACATTCTATTGTAACATATAAAATAAATAAACCACATGTCTGAGGGTTTCAGTGAGGAGGGATCAAATGAAATCTCCTCCACCAGCATAAGCCATCAGCAGAAAAGTGATTAAACCTCAAAGAGGATTCTTGATACAAATATTAGGACCAATTCCACAAAAGCAGTTGTTCCATCCTCAGTCTCCCATTTCCCCCAGTTGTACTGCTCAATTTCCCACTATTTGCTGTGTGGCCGCATTTTGACCCAGATCTCCCCCCAATTTCCCCCATGTCTTCTTGATCCTTATTTTTTAGGATCAAGAGGACACGGGGGAACCAGGGTGAGATGTGGGTCAAAATGCAGCCATGTAGAAAATAGTGGGGAAATGAGCAGTACAACAAAGGGAAATGGGAGACCAAGGGCAGAACAACCGCTTTTGCAGAATTGGTGTAGGGTGGAAAGAAAAAAGGGAGGGGAAAGATTCACTTCACAACTACTTCCATGGGCTTTTCTGTTGGATCCAACACACGTTATATTACAAATACAAGATTCCAGAAGCCTCTTAGGAAGGAGTAGTTAAGGAAATCACATTTGGTCATGAAATCTCCAATTACTGATATGTAGCTTTAAGTGCTACTTTTTAATTTTTTAATGTTTGGCTCTAGGGGCAATGAATAATTTGAAATGACAACTACTTATCATTCTTTGCTGATCCTTTGAGTCAACATTAACTTCATCAGAACATTAAGTTTTATCTGTTTATCTGACCCAAATCTCTAATATGCTTTCATTTCAGCCTAGGTACTGTCACATTGGCATGGATTTTAGAAATCATGGGACACAGATCCATAAGACATTTGAGCTGTACTAAATCAGGTAAGAAACCAAAAATTGTAGCAATCCATTCCTGCAAATACAGTATAAAACAAGTCCCCTTTTTTGTAAGTTCTGTTCCTTTTGCTGCTGAAACCATACCTTTGCATAAATTGCCATTGTAGGCCCCAGTCACACGGAGCATTTGCCCCGCAGAAGGCACCAATGCCATGTGGATTTTCACACCACGATCAAATGGCAACATCCGGGAAGCGTACGAACCCATGGCCAACCCGAGACTTCCTCACAAAGATGCGGAGTAAAAACTACTGCAGAATACACACTAGTTTCCAGAAACCATGGGGTAGGGGCGGGCATCTGATCGTGGGCACGCTTAAATCTCATGGCATCCGGTGCCCATCCATGTCCCATCACAAACCAGATGTGTTTTTTCTTTAAGTCTCTACAGGATGCTCACCAATGCCCAACAGCACATGTGCACAAACATGACACTGACAGCAGCCCTGCCCCCCGGAACAGCGCATGCGCACAAGAAAAGAAACCAACAGCAACACTGCTTGTGTGATCATGCCAGGCTGCTTCTTTGCCATGCTTCAGCACTGCTGTGTGATCAGCAGCTAACAGCCAAAGCGTGGCAACTTGGAGGACATGTGATTGGGCTACTGTGCTTTATTTTGCTCTGGGGTGAACAGCCATGCCTCCCTTCCATGTTATCTGGCCCATATGACCGGGGCCTAAGTAATGTTATTCTTGCTTCACTGTTTAACCTCAGTCAGAAAATACCCTCTACACCATGGCTGTGTCTATGAGCAATACTGAGCCTATTGCTTAAGAAACAATTAACACAATAATGCTATTCTCTGGATTATTGTACATTGTAAGCTCCATGGTGCATGGATCTTTATTTTTAAAAAAATCACACTCTGTAAACTTGCATGTTTAGTACTGTAGTAAAATAAATACCCAGTGAGTTGGCTCTCACAAGCCATTAACATAAATTTCTCTTTACCATAGTATCCTCTTGACCTTCCTAATGCCAATCCTGAGGTTCAGGAAATCCCAATGGAGAAAATGTCATGTGACATAGAGGGATACAGTGATGATGGGGCAATAGGAAAAACTGCCCATGCTCCATTTGTCTTGAAAGAAAGCTTGGTATAATAAGGTCTCTACTAGTGCAAAAGCAGATGGATCTGTTGCCTGGTTGGAATGGCTGTTTGCCTCTAGACTTCCTCTACTTACATAGCTGAAAATAAATTAAACATTATAAAGACATTGTATGTATTCAATGCTCTTACATATAGATGTACGGTAATGTTGTCATCTGGAAGTGGGAAACATATATGTTTTGTACTGTTAGACATTACCAGAAGGGTGGCACAATTATAGAGCAACTGTTTTCATCTGTAGCCATTCATCGCCCATAATAAGTGTGTGTGCTAGCAAAATTATCACTCCATATCAGGAAGTTGGGAAGGACATGCTTATCATTATCATTAAATATTGGAAGTGTTGCTATCATATCAAAAAAGTTTTTTTACCCAGAAACATCTGAACAATACTAACATGTTGTTGAAGGCTTTCACAGCCAGAGTTCATTAGTTTTTGTAGATTTTCCAGGCTGTATGGCCATGTTCTTAACATTGTAGTACCTGACATTTCGCCAGCAGCTGTGACTGGCATCCTCAGAGGTATAACACAGAAATATGGAGTACTCTCTGTGTCAATGTGAGAATTTTCCTTCTCACATTGACACAGAGAATACTCCACTTTATGTGTTATACCTCTGAGGATGCCAGTCACAGCTACTGGCAAAACATCAGGTACTACAATGCCAAGACCATGGCCATACAGCCCAGAAAGCTACAACAACTAATACTTCCAAAATTTAAATACAAAGGTAAGCAATGGACACTAACACTGGTGAAGGATCTGTCACAGACAATAGCAGTGATACTTCAGCTAACTCCAGTTAGTATTGCACAGAAGAAAGGCAATAGTATACCACTTCTGATCATCTTATATCTTGAAAACCCTATGATGAAACAATCCAAAACAACAACAACAAAAGATGTAATGCTGGAAGACAGGACCCCAGTTCGGACAGCGCTTAATCAGCTACTGGGAAAGAGCAGAGGATAAGCATGAGTAGCACTATTCTTAATGACACAACTGGGTTAAAGCCAAATGGACATTCAGTTGTTGATGTGAATGGATGCAAAAGGAAAGTCCAAAGCTCTTCTGCACATATAATGAGAACATGAAACACAAAAAAGTATGAAGCAAGGTAAGCTTGAAATAGCAAACAGAGAAATTGAATGTTTAAACACTGCACTCCTGGGAGTGAGTGAACTAAAATGGACTCTATTAGGACATTTTCAGTCCAATAATTACAAAGTCTTTTACTCAGGAAATTACAAACATAAATGAAATGGAGTTGCCCTGATACAGAGGCAAGATTTAGCACAAGCAATTAGAGGCTATAATGCATAGTCTGACCTAATAATATCAAGAGGACTTCATGGAAAATATGTCAACATAACCATCATTCAAGTTTATGCCCCAGTTACAGATGCTATAGATGAAGAAGCTGAAAGCTTTTAAGGAAGTGCCCAGGAAGAAATTGATTATGCACCTAAACAAGATGTGCTGATACTCGTAGGTGACTGGAATGAAAAAGCAAAAAAAAAAATAGAATAAAATAAAACATTGTCATAAAATTTGGTCTAGGAGCACAAAACAAAGGAGAAGACTGACTCATATAATTTTGTGAAGACAAGTGAATATGTTTCAGGCAACTGAACAGATGATCATATACGTGGACATATATGGAGAAAAAGAATGGCTGCCAATTGGCAAAGGTATCAGACAAGGATGTATTTTTTCTCCCCATGACTTCAATCCATATCCAGAACATATCATGAAGCAAACAAGATTAGACTTGTAAGAAGATGGAGTGAAAATTTGTAGAAGGAACATTAACAATTTGAGATATGCAGGAGACAACATATTACTGGCAGAAAATAGTGAAGACTTGAAACAACTCCTGCTGAAGGTTTAATCAGGAAGTTCCAAAACAGGATTACAGCTGAACATTAAGAAGACAAAATAATAATTATGGAGGAATTACACAACTTTAATATTGAAAAAAAATTGAAATTGCTTAAGATTTTCTATTCTTTGGCTCCATCATCAAACAAAAAGGAGACAGCAACCAACAAATCACAAAGAGATTGAGACTCGTAAAGTGGCCATGAAGGAGGTAAAAAAAGATCCTTAAGGATGTGTTGTCAGCAACCAAGATCAAGGTAACTCATACTATAGTATTCTCTGTTACTGTGGATGAGCATGAAAGTGGGACAGTGAAGGAAGATGATAGGGAAAAAGTTGATTAATTTTAAATGTGGTGTTGGAGGAAAGTTTTGTAGTTACCGTAGACTGTGTAAAAAAGAAAAATAAATGGGTTCTATATCAAATCAAGCCTGAACTCTCCCTAGAAGCGAAAATGACTAAACTATCGTACTTTGGTCACATTGTGAAAAGATAAGAGTCACTGGAAAAAACAATAATGCAAGGGAAAGGTGAAGGCATCAGAAAAAGAGGAAGACCCAGGACGAGACGGATTGACTCAATCAGGAATGCCATGGCCCTCATGCTGCAAAATCTGAACAAGGCTGTTAATGATAGGAAATTTTGGAGGTCATTAATTCATAGGATTGCAATAAATTGGAAGCAGCTTGACAGCACTTGACACACACACGTGCCATTCCTGATTCTCCCAAGTGGAATTAAAAAGTGGGAGGAGGGAGAGAGAGAAAAAAGGCCAACCAGCTGATTGGTGGTGCATGAACCTTTACATTTTAGAGAGCAATTATTTTCTATGCAGATAGATCTGGCCTCAGAATTCCACAGGCCAGGTCCGCCCTGTAAGAAATAATGGAGCTTTAAAATTTAAAAGGCTCGCTCAGTCACTCAGGAATCCTTAGTCCTTCAGTCAATAAGTAAGAATGGGAGAATTGGGGGTGGGCCACATCTGTGCCTGGCAGTTCCTTAGAGTCATACAAGTCTTGGATACTTCATGAGATTCCCTTACTAAGCCTCACAGGACCCCAAGGAGCCTGTCAGGTGCACTTGCAGCTCACACCCATTCACTTGCTGTTTTGGGAGGCAGGTTGGCAGGGCACCTCACAGCTCTGGAGCCACCAGCAGGGTTCCAAATGGCCCAGAGATTGGCTGTGGTGCAGCAGCAGGCTCTTGCCCAAAAGGTAACTGAACCCAGGGCTCATTATGGACATTTTTCCATAGGCAGTAGACCTGGCCTTGAAACTCTGAAGGCTAGGCCCACTCCCCTTAGAAAATAATGGTTGGTAGACTTGTTCAAATCCTTTCAGGGCAGGGGTGTCAAACATAAGACCTGGGAGCCAGAACCAGCCTGTCCAGGGCTCTTATGTGGCCCATGAGCAACTAGTGCAACGGAGGGAACAGGAGACTGCTCGGGGGGGAGGGGAGTGGATGGAGCCACTCCAATTTTGGTTTCATCATGGCAGAACAACCTCATCTGCAGCAGTCAAGCATCATGGGAGCATCTCCCCAGGGCTACACTGCTGGCTCTCCAATCCACCCATATGGGTTTTCCTTTGCACCCCCCTCCCAGTCCATGAGGCCTTGTAGTGAGGATACCCCAACCTGAAGCTTACCAGCTGCTGTCCTTTATACAGTTTATATCTCCAGTGCCTGGCATTACATTATCTGGCACACATGGCCCATCCCAACAAAGTGACATTTATATCTGATCCGGCCATCGTAACAAATGAGTTTGACACCTCTGTTTTACAGAGTAGGAGAATTATTGGATTCTGTCAATCCAATACCCAAAATAAGACCTGATACTTCAAATAGAGGCCATCTTATCAGGTAGGTACTATCTGACTGTACACCATAATGTGTAATTACAGATGTATATATCCAGTTTATGAAAAGCTAGAGCCAATCACCTACACACAAAACATTCAGAAGAGGCCAGAGCCTTGACGTACAACTTACATCTTGTATATTCACGTTCTCCAACCAAATTTTCACAACATAGCAATTTATAATCTATTGCTGAACAGCTGCCATCTCTCCCACCCACCACTGGACAACACATTGACCACCAATCTTCTCCCACCCAAGTCTTCAGGAAAAGAGACTCTACATGGACTTCCCCCAAAGGCCACAATGCCACACTAGATCTATATACAGAATGTTTTCACTGTTAAGCCCAAACTGATGTAGTCAAGAAACATCCTATCTCACAACACAGCCTCACTCATGCCAAAAAAAATGTATTAAACAACCTCAGAAACAATCAAGACATCATTATTAAAGAAGCTGACAAAGGAGGAACAGTAGTCTTCATGGACAAATCAGATTACATTCAGTAAACCAAAAGACAATTCTCCACTACTACTTTCTAAAAATGACTAAATAAGATTGTAAAAGAATTACCCACACCCATACAAGAACAGATCTATATGGACATACCACAAGAACCTCTACCAGGTACTTTTTATCTTCTGTCGGAAATACGCAAGCCAGGATGTCCTACTCTCTCAGGCATAGGCACTGTAGGATGTCTAGATATGTGGATGCTATACTCAGACTCTATGCCACCAAAGCCCCCAATTATGTACAAGACACCACAGACTTCCTGATACATCTGTTAACCATCTTCCAGGAAATATTATTTAGGCCACCATGGATCCTGAGGCTCTATTCACCAACATCACCCACAAAGATTACAAGCTATGAGGAAAACAGTTTCTGACAACATCATGGCTGGCCTTGCTACCAAGCTCTGCCAGTTTGTCCTCACCCACAGCTACTTCAGATTTGGGGAAGAATTATTCATTCAAATCAATGTCACAGCCACAGACACCTGCATGACACCACAATATGCCAACATTTTCTTGGCTGACCTGGAACAGCATTTCCTCAGCTCCCATCCATTAACACCCCTTTTGTACCTGAGATCTATCAATGACACTTTCATCTTTTGGGCACATGGGAAAGAAACACTGGAGAAATTTCAACAGGCCTTCAGCAACTTCCACCCCACCATCAACCTGACCATGAACCAATCCATGCACTAGAAATACACTTTCTAGACACCATTGTACAAATACATACTGGAAACATAAAAGCCATCCTATATCGGAAACCTACTGATAGCCAAACATATCTACATGCCTCTAGTCACCATCCTAAACAAACCAAACAGTCCATTGTCTACAACTATCATTTCAAACAGGTTCAACACATCATTAATGACCTACAGCCTATGCTGAACAATGATACTACTCTATCACAGGCATTAGGAGGCAACCTTTTCTTGCCATTGACAGCCTCCTAACCTTAAAAAAACTTCTTTCCCGCAGCAATACCCTTCCAAACATGGACACAGACACTGGGATCATGGCTTGCAACAATCCAAGATGTCAGCTCTGTCCCCATATCCACTCTGACAACACAGTAACTGGACCTTAGCAACACTTGCCATACCATCTCAGGTCCATTCATATGTTCATCTTCTAGCATTATGTATGCAGGGCCGGCGCTACCTAGGCAGGTGCCTAGGACACCACCTAAGGAGAGCGCCCCACTGGCCTGCTGCCCCACCCCGATGCCCCTCCCATGCCAAAAGCCCTTCACCGATGCCAAGGCACTCCAAGAGCCCACTCAGCTGCAGTGGCTCCCTCTCTGGTCAGGTGAGTGAGTGAGCAAGGGAGGGACTGCTGCCGGTGCTCTCCAGGCTCTTTCCCCATGTTGTGGGGGAGCACGGTGATGGGGGATGGAGGGGCCAGTGGTGAAGGTGGGAGAGGGGCAGGTGAGCTCAGTGAGTGAGCTAGGGAGGGAGCCGGTGCATGCTGGGGAGGGTGGTGAGGGCACATGAGAGTCGTGTTCACCTGGGCAGGCTCCCAGCTGCAGCAGCAGCAGACCTGTGTGCTGCTTCCATCCTGAGGCTCCTCCAGCCACTTGGAGGTACACTTTTAGAGCCGCTCACCCTACCCCACCCCCGGCAGCTGCAGTGCCAGGAGCCTTGGGAAGCGGGGCCCAAACTCAGCTCTTCTTGCACCCTCCACTCCATTGCCTGCCAGCACTGCACCTCTCAGGCTACTTCTTCACTGATTCCCCGCCCACTGGTTCCCTTTTGGGGGGACACTTCTGGCAGTGGGATGGCGGCAGTTGATGGGTGGGCCGGGGGAACTGGTGCTTAAAGCCCCCCCCCGTGGCTGTGTCATGCTACCTGCAGCACTGGGCTTTGGACTCCAGCAGAGCCTGTCCAGGGTGCCCTTCCCCTTCCTGCCACTGCAGGCTGTGTTACTGGGCCCCGAGCCCAGCAACTCATCACCGCCACTGCCCTCTGCTTCACCTTTCCCCTGAATTCCTGGCCACACCATGCTCTTACCAGTTCCTACCTCTCAAGCCCAGCCCATATGGCACTAAGCAGCAGCAGAGGAGCCAGTGCCACTAAAAGGTGAAAATTGCACGGGGCACCTTGCCTTGGGAGTGAAAACCTATGTCTAGCCCTGGGACTGGCTCCCGGTGAGTGGATGCAGCACCAGGGGGATCCTTATACTTTGGCATATGTCCTCCACTTCCCTGCAAGAGCCCCCCACCTCATCCTCTTCTCCCTCCAACAGGAAAATTCTCCACTGAGTCAATGCCACTAGATAAGGGGAGGGGGGGGAAATGCTTTGCTTTCACCAGCATTCTTTGCAAAGAATCACATGCAGCACAGAGCGTGTCCTGTTTCCTGGTTTGTTTCAAAGTGGGGAGAGGGGTGAAGAGAAAAATCAGAGTGTCTGGAAAATCAAAAGTTTCCAGAATTTTTTAAAAATTCCCCTCCCAGCACAGTGTTCATAGTGTCAGCAGCGCGAGGGGTGTGTGTGGAGGAAGGATGGGCCAGAGAGGGAGGTAGCATCTGTGCCTTGGTTTCTTTTCTCCAACATGCCCCTGACATTTTGGAGAGAGTTTGTAAGAGCTTCCAGCTGTCTTTGCTGGGACAGGACAGCATTTGGCTGGCCGCCTTTGCATCTGAATGACAATAGCCCAGAAAAAAGACTGGGCCATTCTGCATTTAGCATTTGCTCAGTTGTTTTACCAAACCCACACTGGAACAGAAAAAGATGCAGTTCAAAACCACATTCAACTACCCTGGGCCAACACTGTTCCAACTGCAGAGTCACCTCAGAATGGCCATAAAATGGCCATAAATCTATGCAGACAGCCACCAAAAAACCAGAGATCAAATGAAGTGAAAGCAGCATGCAGTCTGGACACTGCCATAAAATGCGACACTCAGTCAAAGTGAAAGTGGCATGCAATGTAGATCGGAATTTCTGTTCCAATGTGGGTTTGGTAAGACAGTGGAGCAAATGCTAGATGCAGATTGGGCCACTGTATGTGCAACTGGTGCTGGCTGCTGAAAGTTTCCAGGTAACCAACTCCCCCCCCCACCTCACCATCCATTCATCCCTAAGCCCCTGCCTTTCCCTGCAACACAGAATGAGCCTGCGCCCTGATTCAAGGCTCGGTGGTGCAGTTTCCCCAGAAGTTTGGTTGGGCTGACTTCAAAGCGAGGATCATGGGCATGCAGCCCCAAGGGTGCAGGTTGACTGGGGGAAAGTATACCCATTTACTTCAGGGGAGGAGACAATATTACTATACATTTTCCTTTGGGCATGCAGGTCAAAAGGGTGCGTGCATTGAGACTAGCCATGCTTACTTCTGAGACATTTAATTCTGTCCATTCATTTCTGTTGTTGTTGTTCAGTCGCAAAGTCAAGTCTGACTCTTTGTAGGGGTACTTAAATGTGCCTGATTTTTTTTTCTGAAATGTCAGAATATTAGTGTTATACAAGGATTCAGTCTGATGTTTGTTAGACATGTAAATAGTACAGGTCTTTGAACAATTGCTTTTGGTTAGTGAACAGTAAACATCACTGGAGAAGACCAAAGCCTTCATGTGGTTTTCTATTTTTCTTTCCTGTTTCAAATTTTAAATCTCTCAGCAGAATTATTAGACCTGTAAGTTATCTCTTTCTGAATCTTGTATGATTTAATTTTTTAAAAAAAGGCTGCAAGCCTTGTTAAACTGATCAGATGAATCTTTATTTATTGCTGAAAATATACCTTTAAATTATTCAGTTTGAGTGTGATGTGTACATAGCCATGTATACCACACATACATGACACTACCCTCTTTCAGATGTCATACAATATGAAAAAGAAGCTTTAAAAAGGCCTGTCCTCCTGAAATCTTATCCAAGACTAGCTCTCCCTTGAAATTGAACCAGCAATAATTTTCTTTCGAACAATAAGAATGATGTTGATAGTATGCAGTTGAAAATATATCTCTTAAAGCTGGAAAACAGAGAAATTATCTGTAATGAAATTTGACTTGATTCTGTTTTCACTTATAATGTTTGAATCAGTTTGGGGAGGTATTGAAGAGAAAGGCTCTTTTTGCAAGCTGCTGTGTAATTAAGCTAGGGTGAAACAATGATTAGAGTGCAACGATTAGTGTACAACAATGATTCAGCTCAGTATTTCTAGTATTGCACATTGTGTGGATAATACAATGAGCATATTGGTTTTCAAAAACTCATGTATCCACTTGCGTAAGGTTCAGTTCAGTTCCACTGAGGTATAATGATAACCCATTAAAATAAGGGGCAGGATGCATACTTCTCTTTTACATAGGAACTGAGCACAGATATACTGCAGGGTTTGGAAATTTGTTTTCAACATATCGGTTCAAGTTAAGTAAAAAAAAATAAAAAGCTTGTTTTAAACACAGAATCTTTGTACGCACAAAAATGAATGAGGACGTTCTATTTCCCTTTGCATTAAAAATGTCTACAGAAAATCTGAAATTGCACTGCTGCCTCCTTTTTATGAAGAACGTCTTGTGGAAGGAACAAGTTGTAAGGCTAATTTACAATCAGTCAAGATGAGACATATGGAATTTGATCTGACATTATCCTTCTGCTCTGTTTTCATCCTCAGGTAACAAGAAATGCATCCAAACAACAGGGATATAAGGTCAATAAATTTAAACCTTTTCTACAGTGTAATAAATATTACAAAGATAACATCCTTGGTAGTAGGTCATATGAAAAAATTTTACTTTTCTATGATGTTTTCAGTTTCTTGCATGGGATTCTGTTGCTCTGCTATTTCTGTCACTGTACTCCCATACTACATGTCTGATGTTATCTCTCTGAACTTCATTGTTAGCTGTATGGAATGTTTTTAGCTGTTCATGCTGATGTCTGTTTTCTACTGTTTTGCATTTTCTTTTGAGTGACTCTTTGCCTTTCCTAGATGGATGGTGTTGTATACTAGCAGAACTGCACACGTGGTCGGGCTGCCATGTGGCCTGACAAACTAGCGAAGCTTCGCTACCGGGGACAATAGAGTCCTAGGATTCTAAAACCCACCAACCGGCGAGTAGGGATTCTAAAGAGTAACCTATAAGAGAGTGTCGTATGTAAATAACCTATCACAGATGTGGGTGGGTGTAAGAGGTGTGGTTGTAAACTGGCATATAAACAGCCTTCGGGCTAGCTACTGTATCTCCTTTTCTGAAATCACTTAAGAAGAAGAAGAAAAGATTGGATTTATACCCCACCCTTCACTACCCAAAGGAGTCTCAGAGCAGCTTACAAACTCCTTTCCCTTCCCCTCCCCACAACAGACACCCTGTGAGGTAGGTGAGGCTGAGAGAACTCTAACACAAACTGCTCTTTTTCAAGAACAGCTGTGCCATAGCTTGTGACTGACCCAAGGTCACATCAGCAGGTGCAAGTGGAGGAGTGGGGAATCAAACCCAGTTCTCCCAGATTAGAGTCCACACACTTAACCACTATACCAAACTGGCTCTCATACTTACTTAAGTAAAGTATGAGCTGAAATCACTCAGTGATCTGTCAGTCTCAGTACTTTATACTGGCGATGAAGGTGGGATCCCATTGAGTGAGCCTGACTATGACTCCAGCATGGCATCGAGCCCCGATTGCCAAGAGGACACTGTGCCCCGCATCACTACTTCACAGCACCACAACGTGCCCCAGTCCCTGATCATCACTCACCACCACACTCCCTAGTCGTGGCTGCCACTTCAGGACAGATCTCCAACTTTGACCCAGCCCATCCCAAGCCATGGGACTCCTGGGTCGAGCAACTGAAGCAATTTCTTCAAGCTCCAAAAGACCACCGACGAGGACCTGAAGAAATGTTGGCTCCTGAGCACATGTGGCATCTTCACAATTCACCTAGCATGGAGTCTCATCACCCCAAAGACGTTGGAAGCTACCACCTATGTTGAGCTGATCACAGCCCTCAGCAGGTACTACGCTCCCAAGCCCTCAGTCATGGCGATGTGAATGGACTTTTTTGCATGCACCCAGAAGTCCAGTGAGTCCACACCCAAATTTCTGGCCAACATCCGCCGGCTAGCCATTGATTGTGAGTTTCCCAATACTCACTGCTGAGCCAATTTGTGTGGGGAGTCCAGGAGTCAAAACTCAGAAGGAAACTGGTCAGCTTTGACAAATGGAAATTTGAGAAGGCCCTCCAGACAGCCACGGCCTTCGAGAAGGCCCAATGGGATCATCAGGCCAACACCGCTCACCAGGCCATCATCATACCAGACACCAACGGCTCTGACGATGAGGATATCCACCAGACATAGTGACCAGCTTGGCCTGATGACAGGAGAACAAGTGCCCCGGCAGCCCGTTCATCCGCTCCAATGCTCTGCAACTCCAGTGCACCGACAGCCTGTGCCAGTTGCTGGGAGGACCACGAGTGCCATTCCTGCCAGTTCTGGGACATGATCTGCTGGACCTGCGGTAAGGCTGGCCATCTTGCAACAGTCTGCCGTTCCAAGGGCCATCAGTGAAGGAAGACAGTGCATACAGCATCAGCAAACCTGAACTCCCTGAGCACAAACCAACACTAGGTACTGAATTTGCCCCCGGATGCCCCCAATAAAATGCACGTGACTGTTCTAATTGAGGGTCCCTCTGCAGGATGGACCTGGATATTGGGTTGTCCTTCTCCATCATCTCTGTGGATATATGAAGGGGCTATGCCCTCAAGGGGTCCCCCCCAGAGAAGCCAGGGGGTCTATCCCTCCGGGATTTCCAGAAAAACCCAGTCACCATAAAGGGGTGGGGCAAATTCAGGGTGAACTCCAGGCCACTATGGACACACCCACCCCATCATCCAAAACAGAACTGCAGGCATTTCTGGGCCTTTAAATTTTTATTATTCATTTCTGCCTCACAAAGTCGCCGTGGCAGAACCCCTGCACAGATTACTTGACAAAGGTGTGCCATGGTCTTGGGGCCCCAAACATGCCTCCACCTTCACAGCTGTGAAGGAACTGCTCTCCTCTAATGCTGTCTTAGCACATTTTAATGAGGACCTTTCGGTGATTCTGGCATGTGATGCTTTTCTGTATGGGATGGGGGCTGTGTTGGGCCACAGGCTGGCTGATGACTGGGAGGTACCAGTCGCATATTAATCACACACACTCATGGCTGCAGAGCGCAACTACACTCAGATTGTCAAGGAGGCCTTAGCAATAGTGGCGGGGGTGAGGAAATTTCACCACTACCTTTAGGGTCGGCCCTTCAAGGTAGTCATGGACCACAAACCCCTGCTGGGCCTCCTAGCACTGGATCACCAAACCCTGCACATGCTGTCCCCAAGGGTGCTCCAGTGGTCCATTTTCTTTGCAGGATGCCAATATGACCTCATCCACAGGCCCTAGCTAGAATGAATGACTGAATGCCCTAGCTAGAAGCTATATGTGGTGGCCGGGATTAGATGGCAAAATAGAGGACAAGGTGAAGAGGTGTTAACCATGTCAGGAGTCCTGGCCAGAACTGCCTAAAGCACCCTAAGACCCTGGGAGTCTTCCCACAAGCCATGGGTGAGACTTCACTTAGACTTTGCAAGCTCCTTCCAGGGACAAATCTTTTTTATCCTAGTTGACTCATACACCAAAAGGTTAGAGGTGGTGCCTGTATCCTCTACATTCTCCCGTTTGGCCATCTGGGTGATGTAGAGGATTTTCAGTACGCACGGCATACTAGACTCATTGGTGACAGAAAATGAGGCAGCTTTTATGTCAGCAGAATTCCAAGAATTTATAGAATACTACAGCTTCAGACACATCCGCTCAGCTCCCTTCCACCCAGCAACCAATGGCCAAGCTGTGCAGATAGTCCACTCCACAAGGGAATCCCTGCGCCACATGAACCATGGGGACTGGGACTATAAGCTGGCTGCTTTCTTATTTAGCCAGTGCATGACCCCACACTGCACCACAGGATGCTACCCTGCCGAGCTACTCATGGGTCAGCACCCCACAACCCGACTCGACTGCCTCCACCCGGATAGGGCCCCAGAGCATAGCAAGACCACCAAAGATCAAGCAGCCTCTCAAGGGTTCTTTCAGGGGGAACCAGTCTACGCAAGGAACTATGCCCAGGGCCACACCTGGATCCCTGCCAACATAGTCTGGGTGACAGGTCCCGCATCCTACGAAGTGTCCTGCAAGGATGGCCAAGTACTGTGCCGCCACATAGACCAACTGTGCCGCTACATCCTTCCTCTGGCTCCAGATGTACACATTGACAATGAGGATGATTAAGGAAGACCAGAACAAGCAGAGGGGTCCACACAACCCCAGCAACTGCCAAACACATTGCTGGAAGGGGACATGGAAGCACGCTCTCTGTCTCTGATTCCCCTCTGCAGGCACCAGAACAAGAACCAGCACCAAGCAAACCAAACAGCCCCTTTGTGACACCTGAGGTCCAGTGCCCAATGCAAGAATGGCAGAGACCTATGTACTTAAGGGACTATATTTGTCAGACTTGTTCTAAACCATGGGGGGAGGGGTGTTGTGTACTAGCAGAACCACATATGTGGTTGGGCCACCACATGACCTGACAAACTAGCGAAGCTTTGCTACCAGGGACAATAGAGTCCTAGGATCCTAAAACCTGCCCACCAGCGAGTAGGGATTCTAAAGAGTAACCTATAAGAGTGTGACATATGTAAATAGCCTATCACGGGTGTGCGTGTGTGTAAGAGTGTGGTTGTAAACTGGCATATAAGCAGCCTTCGGGGTAGCTACTGTATCTCCTTTTCTGAAATCATTTAAGTAAAGTATGAGCTGAAATCACTCAATGATGCATCAGTCTCAGTACTTTATAGATTTGCAAGTCTTCCCTCTTTGAGCTAAGCAGGTCTACCAATATAGTGGAAAGGGATGGGTACACCTGTTCTCTAGAGGTCAGGTCTACCGATATAGTGTGAATAGATAAAACTGACTTTGATGGACCAAGGGTCTGACTCAGTATAAGGCAGCATGTGCTTATATACCTGGTATTCTGAGGTACACTGCCTCTGAACATGGAAGATCTATTTAGCTGTTATAGCAGTTGCAGACATCATAAGAAAAGCAGTCACAATGGACTGGTGCTTCCATTTTAACAAAAATACATATTCTCTCAGCAAGTACATATAATTCCAATCAATGTTAATGGCAGTCACATAAGTGCATTAAGAGGATAATGTACCCCCTGGTTGGTGACAAGCTTTCAAAGTAACTAAGGCTTCCCATAGGAAGTGAAGGCGTCTTCCATAGGCAAATATTTCAACTGAACATGCTGAAGCATCAGTGCATGACCTGAAGGAATAGGTGACAAAATTTGCTAAAGAAAAGGCACGCAAAATGAAATTCTGATGTGCCTGAAATGGAAACATTAAAGAGACTTAAACTTTAACATCACAATTAACAGGATTTTTCAAAATGCTTTGTGATTCTGTTTGAGAGAGAAAATCAGAGATTATATTACTTGTTCTCACAATTAAAAAAAAAAAGAAATTAACAATTTCAAATTTTGTGTTTTTCATTCTTCCTAAAATGCATTTATGTTTGAAAATTGATGGGAGCATGGGGGAGGGGACCAAAGCAGCTTACATCATTCTCCTCTTCCCCTTTTGACTTGCACAACAACCATGTGAGGTAGGTTAGGCTGAAAGTCTGTGGCTGGTCCAAAATCACCCACTCAGCTTCCACAACAAGAACCTGGGTCTAGCAGACCCTGCTCTGGTAGCCAACCTCCAGTTGGAGCCTGAAGATCACCAGGTATCACAACTGAACTCCAGACAACAAATCTCTCTCCCCCCCCCCAGAAAATAACTGCTTTGGAGGGTGGGCTCTGAGGCCAATCTCCCCTCCCCAAACCCTGGCTTCTGTAGACTCTGCCATAAAATCCCCAGGAATTTCCCTACCTGAAGCTGGCAACCCTGGTCAGGACTGGCCCCAATGAGTTTTCTCCCAAAGGTCAAAATAGGTGTAGAAAGGGTCTCTTCCCCCTGCCTTTTACTGACAGAACCAAGCTTGGTTGCCTAGCAAAAAGTACTAGGAGGAAAGTAGGGTTGCCAGCTCTGAGTAGGGATATACCTGGAGATTTGGGGGGTGGATGCTGTAGAGGGCAGCATTTGCGGAGGAGAAGGACTCAGCAGGGTATAATGCCATAGGGTCTATCCTCCAATGCAGCCATTTTCTCCAGGGGAACCAATCTCTGTCATCTGGAGATCAATTGTAACAGCAGGAGATCCCCAGGTCCCACCTGGAGATTGGCAACCTTAGAGGAAAGTTAGCCACACAGCAGGGGGTTGAAAAGAATGGTTTGATGGCCACTGGCCCACCTCAGTAACCAGCCACCATGGCAGAGCCAAGCAGGAGAGAGCCGTTTTCACAGTTTATTCTGACAGGAAAGTGGCAAGCTGGCAGTGGGCGGGGGTTACACTGAAAGTCTGTGACTGATCCAAAACCATAGCTTCCACAGCAAGAACCTGGGTCTGGCAGACCCTGCCCTGAAGTGATAACTGCTACACCTAGGGTAGCCAACCTCTGGTTGGAGCCTGAAGATCGCCAGATATCACAACTGAACTCCAGACAATGGATCTCTTCTCGCCTGGAGAAAATAACTGCTTTGGAGGGTGGCCTCTATGGCATTCTGTTTAGCTGAGGCCTCTCCCCTCCCCAAACTCTGGCTTCCTTAGACTGGCTTCCTTAGACACAGAATATCTAAGAATTTCCCAACCTGGAGCTGGCAACCCTAGTCAGGAATGGCCCCAATGATTTCCTCACAAAGGCCTGGAAAGGATTTTCTTCCTTTGTCTTTTTTCTGATAGAACCAAACTTGGTTGCCTACCAACAGCCACTGAGAGAAAAGTTAGTCCCACAGAGGAGCCAAGCAGGAGAAATGTCTTTGTCATGAGAGACAGCCATTTTCCAGTTATTCTGACAGGGAACAATGGCTGAAGTGAGAGTGGGCAGGGAGAGGAGCAGACCCAGCACCCAGCCAATGGCATGCAAGAACTCTTGAGTGACGGCTGATGGGCCAATGGCTGATGGAGCGCATTGCACAATGGGAGAGCTGGAATTGGCCAATACGCTAAGAGGATTATTATATAGAAATGGTGATCTCACCCTCTTCCCTCCCTCACACACAGGAGTTTCCCTTTGTTTCTTCTTTCTTTCTTGCTGAGCAGCCTCTACAACTATATTCTTCTTTCTTGTTGGTCTATGGCTGTCCCAGCTTGTCATGTTATTATATATTTTGCTGCTGGCCCAGCCCAGGGACTTGAAGGAAGAGACAAAGTCACCTTCTTGTCTTCTACTTCTGAAATGGTACATGAGAGGCTTTTAAAACTTCAAAATAAACAAAATATTTTATTTAACTTGGAAGGGAAAAGGTCAGGAGGAATCAGGGGTAGGTTGTATGAGGTAAACTAATAATAAAAACTGAAGTAATTTCGTAATCATACTAAATCCAATAAGTAAGTGTTTTTGCTTTTCTACAAGGACTTTGAAACTTTGAAGAGAGAGGCTTTCTTTTCAGTTTCTGCTTTAACATTCAAGCATAGGTTTCTGAGTTTCACTGACAATCCGAGCTTAGAAGGCAAGAATGTACAGCCAAGTTCCCAGAATCCTTTTTCATACACAGACCAGAGATCACTCCCCTTTCAAGAGCTATCTTCCTTTTCACTGAGCAGGGATTACTTCTCTTAGCTAGAAGCAATTTCCATTTTCGGCTTGAATGGGGGTCCTCATTGATCCACTTAGACTTTATTTGCTTCCTTCCCAGTTAGTGCCAAACTATCTCTTCTTCAGCCATAAATTCCCAACTGTCATTTCTTAACTGATGGTTTCCACAGAATTCCATTTGAACAGCTTGTCACTCAAAGGTTGTCAGTCTCTATGAGGCATTAACCCGTGATAGTAAAGATAAAGGTTTCCCTTGCTCAAAAGCCAGTCGAATCTGACTCTAGGGGGTGGTGCACATCTCCATTTCCAAGCTGAAGAGCCAGCGCTGTCTAAAGACTTCTCCATGGTCATGTGGCCAGCATGAC
The DNA here is from genome assembly GCA_029375565.1 of Gekko gecko. Classification (NCBI taxonomy): domain Eukaryota; kingdom Metazoa; phylum Chordata; class Lepidosauria; order Squamata; family Gekkonidae; genus Gekko; species Gekko gecko. The sequence continues at coordinate 145,620,799 of JAPDNY010000003.1, read as the reverse complement.
TAAATGCTGAGGTGCACGGAGTGCTGTTACCTTCCCACCAAAGCGGAACCTATTTATATACTTGCAATTTCTTGCTTTCAAACTGCTAGGTTGGCAGGAGCTGCAGCCAGAGACGGGAGCCCAATCCATCATGTGGCACTAGGGTCTCAAACTGGTCTGTAGCTCAGCATCTCAACCTCTAAACTACCACAGCCCCTTTAACCCATGATAATCCATCACATATCCCATCAAATATCACCAATGCCCTTCTACTGTCTACATCAGACAAACAGGTCAGTCCCTACACAAAAGAATAAATAGACATAAATCTGACATTAAAAATCACAACACTAAAAATCCAGCAGGAGAACATTTTAATTTTACCTTCCAGGTCATTCCATTTCTGACCTAAGAGAAATTTCAAAGGTAAATTACAACCCAGGATTACTAAACTCATCTTAATTCACAAGTTCAGAACAATGGACCCGCAGGGCTGAATTAGGGACATCTCACCACAGATGCTAATTTTCTGCCCCCAAGCATTTCCCCTCTGCTGTATTCAAGCTGATTACGATATACACAGTACCTTTGAATCCTTTACAAGTGTTTGTTACAACACCCCTCCCACCTTCTGAAAGGGCTGAAAGGACTCAGATCTCCACTTCTACTCTACTGTGTTTAACAAAGGAAACTTTGACTCTTAGGCTGCGGTCACATGCGCCAGGTGAAGCAGAGAGGAAGTGAGGCTATTTCCTCTGGAGTAATTCGACCCACAGTTGTAAGATCATACCTCCCTTCATAGCTGCGGGCTCAGCCCATCACCATATGATCAGATGCAACTGCGGATGAGTTATTGGGTATGTTCAGATGGGGCATTTAAGCCGGTATAGAAGCCAGTTAGAAACGGAGTACTTACGTGCGATCACACACACAACATCTGCCTTCCGTCCCTAACCATTGCCAATCGTCACAAACACCCCTTAAAATGGTGTAGTTTGCCACTAGGTACCCAAGTGATGTTATCCTGAGTTGCTCCGGTTCTAGCCGCTTTTTCCCTGTCTGATCACTCTCCACCGGTGTAGAGCCACTTCCGCTCGGAAGTCCAAGGCTTCCGCTATTCATCCTCCATTTTTATTTTTTTTTAGTGTCAGCAATGTGCACTTTGGCGAAGCTTCACCCTGATGTTAACAAAAACAAAGTTTAAACGGTGCCTAGTTTAAAGCTTTAGAGGAGTCCGGGACCTCATGGAGGCCGGTTTCAGTGTTAAAGTTTAAAGGGAAGTCTTCACTTCAGGGCACGCTTTTTTGGATATAGTGTTCTGCACATGCGCAAGAATCTCAATTATATGAAAGATTGCCTATGCGCATGCACAAACTGTAAAAAAAAAAATAAAAACCTGCCAACACGCACTGCTGTGCACCTAGTGTGGATGCTTGAGAGTGATGTGCTGCACAGTGAGAAAGGTACGTGTTATGTCTTCATAGACATAAATGACAGCATAAGCGAGCAGGTGCTCATTATGCAGATCGGAAATACTGTACTGTATTGCCCAATCAAAGGGTTTATGGAGGGAACATCTATGATTGGCTATTGATATGAAATATGATTGGACATTATCTGTGAGATATGATTGGCTGTTATGCATAACTGTTATTGGATATTGATGTTATTGTGGGCATGGCTACTTCAGCCAGGATTGTATATAAACCGCTGTTTTGGACTGTTTACTTGCCTAGCTGGCCTAGCCCTTAGCTGGTCTAATCTTGGAGCTAAATAAAGCTGAATCACTTGTTGAACTTACCTCCTGCGTTAAGTCTCATACTTAACAGTACGTGTGACCGCACTTGTCCCAGATCAAATTAGTCCAGTTGGAACTGGAGCAGTTTCCACCGCTCCCGGCACACTGTCTGACCACACCCATTGTTTGTTTTTTTTGCTGTTTGTTTCCCATGCCCATAAACAAGGAATCACACCTCCACAATGAGGGCCCCCTATGGGTATGCAATGATGTGCATACTGCAAAGAGGGGAGGAAATGGCATTGAGTCGGGATGGCCTGATCAGACCATTCTGATGGCATGCATGTGTGCTTGCATGATCAGATAGGGGAAAGTCCATCGGTGGCCCGTCACAACCCTTTTACTACTGGATTTTTTCCGGTGTCTTTTTACTCTGTTTCTGCCAGAGAAGCAGCATGAGTTGCTGAGAACTGCGAGATGCTTCCCAGATGTTACTTTCTGATCGTGCCCTTTAGATCTGTTGGGCATTAGCGCCTATGTCAGATCTACTGGAACGTGTGATTGCAGCCTTAAAAGCTTATAGCCTGAAACTCTTGTTGGACATGAAGGTGCTACTGGCCTCAGATTTAACTGTGGGGGAAAAAAATACTTTCTCTCTCTTTTCCTTCAAGAACCATATAACAAAACAAAGAACAACCTTGGTCCAAATGTTAAATCAAAAACAATTTGTGCCCAAAATGAAAGGTAAAAAGCATGTCTCAAAATATTAATAGTGATAAAGAGACAAAAGGCAAAGAGAGTTTCTAGAACAGAAGCCACAAATGTCCCTCTCTCTGTCATGTAAATTAAAGGTTCCTTTTAAAATGTGAACACCTCTTTGACAAGATGCAAAGGGAGTCTGACACATTACCTCCTGTTCAGGCTTTGATAAGTCAATCACTGAAGAAGATCGAAAGGAAAAAATAAAGCAGAGTCTACACTGCCATTTCCCTTCACCTTTGACATTTTTCTCAATGCCAAAACAAAATTAAAATAATGTTTCTTTTTTTAATCCTCAGTAATAGCATCTGAAGAAGTATTGTTGGAATAAAACCTTTAATAGACAGAAAATAAACCAGTTAAACTAAACTACCTGCCCTCAGTCTCAGATCTGGCCAAACCTTATAGGTAATGCAAAGAATTAAACAGAGTGGCATAATTTAAGAAATGAGAACCCAGTCTGCAGAAATTCTGGGGGCAAGTCAAAGCCCCCCCACCACAGTTTTACCATTACTTAGCTCCTTTTCCCTGCTCATTGCAAGTCAATGGAACCTTTGCTCACATATACAGAGCAGGAGATAGAAGATACAGTTGGGGACAGGAAGCAGTTGGCTCCTACCATTTTTTCCCTAACTTTCTGATGGCAGTATCGTCCTTTTGCTAAATTTACTTGTATGTGCTGCAATTGGAAACTAAGGTATGCTATTGGTATTCAGAAAACAATACTACTATATTCAGAATTTTATGAATGTATCTGAATTATATTGTTACAAGCAGGGGAATCCCATCTTTCTTGCCCCCCTTAGTCCTTTGCTGGATTGCCACTTGCTGGCCATCCTGAACTGCTGCCTGACTCCACTGAGCTCCTATAAAGGCCTTTGGAACTCACTCTCAGAGCTCAGTCAGGCTGGCCCAACCTGGAGGTGGGCTTGGAAGGCATTTAAATGCCTTCACGACTCACTTCTGGGTGGGGTTGTGACTTGAGTTAGCTCTGAAGGCATTTAAATGTGTTCAGAGCCTGCATCTGGGCCATGCTGCAGCCACACCCCCTACTGGAAATGAGCTCCAAATGTATTTAAATGCATTTGGAGGTCACTTCTGGGAGGGCTGCAGCCCCAGGAACTTCCCAAAGCACAAACTGGTGCGTGCAATGGAGAAGATTGTGGAAGTTCATGGTTTGGGGTACATGGAACCCCAAAAAACAAACCTCTATTTTTAATTGGTTTGTGCCCATCCCTATAATGTCTCCTACACCTAGCAAGTTGCAGAGTGTGACTAGAGACTTTTCTAGAAGGGGATGGAGACTGGAAATATGTTCAGGATGAAGGCGTTTCTAGGATGATGGGAAAAGGAAATAGTGTGGGGAGGGTATGCAGGACAAAGTAAAGTGCCCTCTGCAAGTATCTGCAGGTTTCCCCCAGTGCAAATGGGTACAGCTCAGCTGGGACAAGTGTTCCCTCTAAGCTGAGTTAGTGTGAGCTAGCTCACAGTTTTTTAGCTTCCGGCTCAAACATTTTTGTCTTTGCTCAGGAAGGATGGCTCCAGAGCAAACTAATGTATGCAGTAGCCAAATTGCTCGCTCACAACTTTAATGCCAGTTGCTCACAAAACAGAATATTTGCTCACATAGAAGGAGCACTGGCCTGGGACTACAAAACTGGTCAGAGTTTTCCTGTAGAGAAGCTACAAGAGGGAGGGAATGAAGGAAAGATGAAGGCAGCGGGGCAGATAAAGGTAGGTTAACTGGTGGGTGGAAAGGAGACAAGGAAACAGGAAAAGAGGAGTGGCTATGGAGGATTTCAGGAAAGGGAAAGAGGATGTAGTGAGGGAAATGAGATGCCCCCAACAAGTCCTTGTGGCTTCCCCAGTTGTTTATATTCTAATGTTCAAGTATGAGCAAATATGTTGATACTTAAGTCTGCAGACTGGGTGTACATTGTCAGAAAAGTGATAGTTCTGCAAACTTGGAGGGTGCCTAAGTTTGCAGAAAAATCTGAACACTTTTAAAAAATAGATTTTGGGGTAAATCCCCCCAAACTATAATGTTGTCTGTGTATGTGCAGATGGCTTCCTAGATAACACACTGGCTCCTGGGGGCCCTGCCTTGGTCACCAAGACTCCCACACTGGCTCCCAGTGATCCTACTACCAATGTGCTGGCTCCCAGAGACCCTGCTGTTGCCACTGCAGCCCCTGGGGATTCCTGCCTCTGACCTGCTGGCTCCTAGGGGCCTCCCTGCTACTTCCAGAGCTCCTTAGGGCCCTGCCGATGCAGAAAGAGAGCTGGAAGATAGTCAGAGGAGGGAAGGGGGAGAAAAAGAGAGAGGGGAGATAGAGAAGAGGGAGAGGGAAGGAAGGTGGAGGGGTGACATTCCTGCTCCCCACAAGTTCTTTGCAGATCCCTGCTTGTATAGTCTAATTCTGAGACCAGCAAAATTTAAGGATACTTAACTTTGGAGACTGGAGCTGTGAACAAACAAGGTAGATCTTTCTACAAATATGAAAATTGTCCACGGTTTGCAGAAAAATCTTAAACCCAAAAGAAAATAATACTTGGGGGGGGGTTAAAAACCCAAATGAAAAAAGGAGTGCCCATAACTTTAAGAAGAAGATGCCCACAATAGCCATTGCTAGGTAACCACAACAATTTTGCAAGCATTCTAGGCTTGGTTTCTGTCAGTAAAAGGAAGGGGGAGGGGAGGGCCCTTTTCAGAGTTGTTTTGACCTTTGATGGAGGACTTATTGGGGCCAGGCCTAGCGGCAACCACCAAGCAACAAGTTGCTACCATAGGACTTGCATAACTCACTGAAGCCTAGATGTTTGATATGGTTGAAAAACAGCCACACAACTAAAGCCAGCATGATGCAGTGGTTAGAGCTTCAGGCCTCAAATCCCCTTTCTGCCTTGAGTTACTCATTGAATGACCTTGGGCCAGTTATACATTCTCAGCTCAACTTACCTCACAGACAAGGGCAGATTGGACATTAAAAGCACAAGAATGCTTCCAAGTGGGCAGATGGTCTCTCGTACCCGTGGCCCAGGCCAACCCTTGACAGAATGGCTGAGTTAGCCCACACAAGCCCCATGCAAGGCAGAGGCAGCATCTCTTAGTTTACCAGGCAGGGGAGATAGAGCCTAGCTGACTGTAACCCCTGCATGATATGAGATGGAGGTGGGAGGGCCTCTCTCAGCCTGTGTGAGATGAGGAAGGCAATGGCACCTGGCTCGATTGACCCATGCAAGGCAAGGCAGGTGGCAGTCAGTTTGGCCCAGCCTTGCACAAGTTGAGGTAAATGGTGGCACCCAGTGTGGCCCTGTGTGTGGCAAGTCAGAGGGCAGTGGCCAGCTCAGCCAAGCACTATGCAAGGCAAGACAGACTACAGTACCCATCTCAGTCCACCTGAGCCCTGCACCAGGTGAGACAGATGGTGGCACCAGGCTCAGCCTAGCCTAGCTGTTACCCATGAGAGGTGAAAAGGAAAAATGAAACTCACCAAAGAGGAAACACTATTCTACTAATTTTAGCACACTCTATTATAATATCAAGTTGTAAAAAACACATTGGGGGCATTTGAGACTGGGGAAAATGGTACAGGAGAATAAACGTCCTTCCCTATGTCTCCTGTGTACCATCACCTCAGCCCAATGGGCCCAAATGCTGCCAGATATTACTTTTCAAAACATTTTTGGCAGAGGTTCACAGGCTTCTCAGCATTTTGACAGTCAGCGTGGTACAGGTCTTACTGCTGGACTGGGATCTGGGAGACTCAGGTTCCAATCCCCACTCTGCCACTGAAGTCTGCTGGGTGACCTTGGCCCAATCACTATCTCTCTCAACCTAACTTATGTATATCACAGGGTTGTTGTGATGATAACATGGAGGTGGTGAGTGAGATACACCCATGGGAGCTGAAGAGTGAGGAGGAAATAAAGGTAGATTGATGATTGCCTAGTAAGGACATCGGGTTGCCAGAAATTCCTGGATATTCTTGGATCTTTGAGGGGTGTGGCCTGGGGAGGGTGAGGTTTGAGGAGGGGTGGGACCTCAGAGAGGTGCGATGCCAGAGACTCCACCCTCCAGTGAGAGCCACTTTGCTATAGTGGTTAAGTGTGTGGACTCTACTCTGTCCAAGCCAGCTTTGAGGACCTTGCCCCAGGCCATGGTTCTGTCAGAGCTGTCCTTGAAAGAGCACTTTCTGTCACAGCTCTCTTTGCCCCACCTACCTCATAGGGTGTCTGTTGTGGGGAAGGGAAGGGAAAGAACTTTGTAAGCCTCTGTGAGACTCTGAGTGAAGGGCAGAGTATAAATCCAATCTCCTTCTCCTTCTTCTCCCACCCAGCCATTCCATCCTGGGGAACCGCTCTTGACAATCTCCAGTCAGGGGTGGGCATCACTCAGAATTACAACTGATCCCTAGGAGGGGGGAGGAGATGGGCACCTGACATCAGAGGAGCAGATAGTTGCAGGTTGATGCTTGCCTGGCAAGGAGATAGCATTGCCAACTCCAGGTTGGGAAATTCCTGGAGATTTGAGAGGTGGAGCCTGCAGGGGGTGAAGTCTGAGGAGGGGTCGGACCTCAGACAGGTACAATGCCATAGACTCCACCCTCTGACCCAGCCACTTTTCTTCTGGGAACCATTGTTGCCAATCTCCAGGAGAGGGGTGGAGATCACTCGGATTTACAATTCATCTCCAGGACTGAGGGCAGACATCAGCTGCAGTTGGAGGGGCAGATAGCAGTGGGTTGATGGTTAGCTCAGGGGGGAATGGGGTTGCCAACTCCAAGATGGCAAATTCCTGGGGATTTTAGGGGTGGTGCCTAGAGAGGGTGGAGTTTGAGGAGGGCTTGGCACTCTCCCAGAGCCTCTTTCTAGAGCTCATTATCTTTATTCTCACAATGGGCCTTATTCCTAGTCTCTCCTTATAAATAATTATATTTTGGTTTTGCAAGACTCCATGCACTCCCATTGGCTGTAAAATGCCCTCCCTCAGCCATTGGCCCATCAGCCACCACTCAAGAGTACTCGCGTGCCATTGGCCGGGTGCTGGGTCTGCTCCTCTTTTCCACACACCCCTCCCGGCAGACAGCTCTCTCTCCTGAGGAAGACAGTTCTCTTGACTCCTGTGAGGGACTGTCTTCTCAGTGGCTGTTGGTAGGCAGCCAAGCTTGGTTCTGTGAGTAAAAAAAACAAAGAACTTTCAGCATAATCCCCTTCCCCGCCCATAACCCCTCCCCAACGGCCACTTTCCTGTCAGAATAAATGAAAAAAGGTTCTTTCTCCTGCTTAGCTTCAGCATGGCTGGCTGGCTAACAAGGTGGGCCAGTGACCATCAGACCATTTTCTTCAACTCCCCGCTGTGTGGCTGACTTTCCCCTAGGGCTGCCAATCTCCAGGTGGGACCTGGAGATCTTCCACTGTTACAATTGACCTCCAGATGACAGAGATCAGTTCCCCAGGAGAAAATGGTTGCTTTGGAGGGTAGACTCTATGGCATTATACCCTGCTGAGTCCTTCTACACACACCCAAATGCTGCCCTCCACAGGATCCACCCCCCCAAATCTCGAGGTATTTCCCGAATCAGAGTTGGCACCTGTACTTTCTCCTCTGTCAGTAAAAGGCCCTTTCCACACCTATGTTGGCCTTTGGGAGAAAACTCATTGGGCCCAGTCCTGATCAGGTTGCCAACTCCAGGTGGGCAATTCCTGGAGATTTGAGGGATGGAGCCTGGAGAGGGTGAGGTTTGAGGAGGGGTGGCACCTCAGACAGGCACGATGCCATAGACTCCACCCTCCAATCCAGCCATTCCCTGATGGGGAACCATTGTTGCCAATCTCCAGGTGGGGGCTGGAAATCACTCAAAATTACCATTGCTCTCTAGGAGGGATGGGGGAGGAGATGGAAAGCTAAATGTAGGTTGATGGTTGGCTGGGAGGGAGATAGGGTTATCAACTCCAGGTTGGGAAATTCCTGGAGATTTGAGGGGCCGAACCTGGAGAGGGTGAGTGTTGAGGAGGGGCGGGACCTCAGACAGGTACAATGCCATAAACTCCACCCTCCAAACCAGCCACTCCCACCTGGGGAACCACTGTTACCAATCTTGGGGGTGGGCTGGAGATCACTCAAAATTACTACTGCTCTTCAGGTAGCAAAGATCAGTTCCTCTGGAGAAAATGGTGGACTCTGTCATTATTCCCTGCTGAGATTGCCACAGCAAATTGTCACTGAGTGCCCAAAGCCAGGGCACTCTCCCAGAGCCTCTTTCTAGAGCCCATTGTATTTATTTCCACAACGGGCCTTATTCCTAGTAATACATAATTCAGAGTATGCTTCAGATGCTTCAGAGATCTAACGAAATGGCAAGTACTTTAAAGCAGTTGTTGATCTGCAGATTATATAATATCAACCACTTCTCATTCATATGTTTAAGGCACAAACATTGTCTGTGCGTGTGTGTGTGTCTGTTGCTCTCTCTCTCCCCCCCTCACTATTTTGCATCCTTCCAGAGAAGACAGTACCTCTCACTCTCTAACTCCTCCTCCCCTTTGTAAGTACAAGTTGTAAAATCAAAGTCGCTCTCTTTAAAATGCATTACTAATGCATACAAGTGCAGAGGAGGAAGAGCTACAGGATATCATCATTTTGACATCTAATTTTCCCTCCTCTGTGTAAAACTGAATGGAAAATGCCTCAATCTGCCTTGGAAGGTTATCATGTGACAATGTAATTCCATTACTATTACTAGATCCCGTCACTTGATGTCACCAGGTGAAACTGCAAATTAAGTTAAGCCAAAAGACTCACAAAATTTTCCCAAACCATAGAATTATAAAGATGCAATATTGTTCAATGGCAGCAGAAAGATATTTATGTACCTGTGTCAAGGTTGAAAAGGAGAAGGACATGATGGTACAATTTCTCTATATATAGCTAGTGTAATCAAATGAGGATAACATCATTCCTCAAGGACATTACAAAGAAAAGCAGACCCAGGAGTCATAGATGGAAGAGTGGGGGGTACATGTGATGAACATTAGCTTATGCAAGCATGGTATCTCTTAAAAAAAGAATGTTACTTTTATTCCAGATGAGAACATTAGATACTATGGGTCTTCTTTTATCCTTTACATGTTAAGATTTTCACCCTTTCTTGGTGTAGGTGTAGGCCAGCAATAGACAAGCAGAGTTCCCTCTAAGCTGCACTAGGGGGTACTGGTGCACAAAGTTTTAGCACCTCCTTCTGGGGCCCATAGAATTGGACCCCTGCTCTAATCTTTTTGTAACTTGGGATGTTGGGGGGGGGGGGTTGTTGTTGTTGTTGTTGTTTTTTTTTTTTTGAGGAGAGTCATCAGCAGCTATGCTGCAAGTTTGGTGCCTGTACCTCAAAAGCCCCCCTGCCCCAGATACCCCCAGATTGATTCACCATTATAGCCTATGGGGCCCACTGACTATAATGGTCTCCATAGGCTATAATGGAACCAGAAAATAATAGTTTTTTTTTTTTTTTTTTTGCACACCTGTTATACCTTTCAGTATGATTTGTAAGCTGCCTTGAATCACAGGAAAAGAGGGATATAAATATTTGAATAAATAAGTGGTTTGGGCAGGTTGATAACATTTAAGCAACTTCACATTTGTTAGTTTAGGCAAATTTCTGACAGGGATTGTTCCCCCTCTGTTAAACTTGACCTGTAATTTGTCATATTTCACTAAAACCCACCCCTCAAAGTGGACTGCAAGAGCCCCCCCACATCAATGCTGTTATGTTTCCTAAGGCTCAGGGAAGGGCAACAGTTCAAGGCCAGGTCTACAATATAGTTGACTAGGGCATATAGACCTGTACTCTGTAAAGGTATTTTCCAAGTCACACAGAACACAGTTACCTTCCCACTGAAGTGGTCCCTATTTATCTACTTGCAATTTCTTGCTTTTGAATTGCTAGGTTGGTAGGAGCTAGGGCCAGAGATGGGAGCTCACTCCGTCATGCAGCACTAGGGTCTCAAACTGCTGAACTACAGACTTTCCAGTCTGCAGCTCAGCATCTTAACCTCTGAGCCACTGTGGCCTTAATATAGTGGAAAGGGGTGGGTAAACCTTTGGAGGCCAAATCTACCAATATAGTGAAAAGGGGGCCAGGTGTACCCCCACAGAGAACAATTTGACTTGATTCTGTTCTCTTATGATGTTTACATTATTCTTAAAATATAGTTTTAATATAGTGTAAAATAATTCATTCTGAAATTTTTACAAGGTTATGGAAATAATCTTCTAAAAATCTAATTTATGCAATAGTCAAATATAGGCTTGCTCACAACTGTAATGCTACCAGCTTTTTTCGCTCATGAGGTAATTTTTTTGCCCACAACACTGTGGAGCTTAGAGGGAACATTGCATGTGACCTGGCCCAAACTTGTTCTGTTTGTAGTGACTCTGGGCAAGGATCCCAGGAATACTGTTAACACTGAAGAAGGTCAGACCAGCTGAAAACTGAGAGGTGCAAATACATCAGGGTGGAGAGAGGAAGACAAAAGCATGAATGAGACACATGAAATATCTGATTCTGATTTTTTTTTTTTTTAAATGAAGCATTCTGCCTTCCAAAGGGAAAATCTCACCTCTATTAATATTGGTCTCACAATTTAATGATTAAACTACTCTGAAGTAACTCACGTCAAGTTGGAGAGTCAGAACTAAGAAACATAATGAAGATTGCTGAGGGGTTTGGTACCCAGGGTTTAAAATAGTTAAATGAGTCCAAAAGGCTATTACAGACTGTGTAGATTAATTTATTTCCTAAAGTATAACCTGGAATGTCAAAAGTCACACCCTATGCAGTTAAATTCACTTGCTATGTGATCATACTACCTATAGAGACACTAGGACTGCCAGGCCCCTTTGATTCACTGGTGGGGGGATAGGGGATACTCCAGGAGCCAGAAGTGTTACCCCCAATGTGCCAACATCACCAGAAGTGATGTCACACACATACCTATGCCACTTCTGGGTGATGTAGGCATGTTAGGGGTGACACTCAAGTTTTGGGGCAAAACTATATGGTAAAATTGATATCATATCAAAGAGTTTTGCCCCAAAACCAGAGTATCACTCCCTCAGTGTTACCGACATGCCTATGTCACTTCCAGGTGCCATAGGCACATCGCTCCACATGCTCTGGGGGGGAGGGAATTTCCTCCCACTGGCCAGCTGGCTGGTGGCAGGGAGGAGGCTACAAAAGCTGGCGATCCCCTGCTGCCAACTGGGGATTGGCAACCCTAAGAGACACATGTCTAGTCTATAGTAAATATATTTCCTGTACATCAGTTGAATCTTCAAGTTATCAGTCAAGGGACCCTAAAAAAAACTTTCAGGGAGCTTTATGTGCATAAGGGGATAGCTCTTACTAAAAGCTTGTTTTCAAAAAGGAAGATTTTTTTCTGACAGTGACTATTTAGACAGGCTTGGACCAGGTTCATTTGGACCAGATTCAAAATCCAACCTCTCCAGTTGTATCAATTATTATCTAAGATATGGTATGATTGGTGTTAGGCACAGTAGTTAGGCAACTTCTTAATGTTCTGGGTGAGCCTTGGGGAAATTGATGCAGGACTCATTTGGGGTTGAATTCCTGGTTTTTGAATTCCTGGTCTTTTAAGGGGTAACAGGGAGAATCAAAAGTGACATGACTCACACATGGAATTTGCATGTTTTCCCTTAATGTCAAGTTGACCAGGCAAAGAACTCTTGACACATTCTGTATGTCTTCTGGGGGACCCCCAACTGGAAAAATCCAAAACTGGTTGTATAGCATATTTGACCAGGAATATGTCAAATATACCAAGAGATATCATGGTATGAGAGGGTGGATACTCTGAAAATGGTATAGATGGAGAAGCAGAGAGTTGGAGTAGTGGGGTAGGGAAAGAGGCCTATGGTCTCTCTCACTCTTTCTGTTCTTCTTCCATTTATCTTTTACCTCTTCTGAGTGAGTCTAAAGAAAGCTAATGTAAATCTTTTAGCCCAATTGCTCCAGTTGAATGAGACCAACTCATTCAGTCATATTGCTCTTGGAAACTGGTGAGATTGCCATAGTTTGTAACCTAGTGTTATGGAGAGTTAGCATTGAGATAAGAAGAGTCAGTACTGAAGTATAGTGTAGAATAAAGTTAGAATCCAGTGGTACCTTTAAGACCAATGAAGTTTGATTCAAGGTGTGAGCTTTTGTGTGCAAAGCACACTTTATCAGGCAATGAAATGGAATTGCAGAACATAGTTGTATATATATAGAGAGAGTGGCTTGTTAGCATGCAAAAATAGTGGCACTGTTTTTAACAGATAAAAAGAATGCCAAGCTGGGTTTCTGGTTATCATCTGTTTCAGTTCAACTTGGGGGGGGGGCAACATAGGTAATAAATATGTTAGAATTGGAGATTGATGTTCCTTAAATTGTGACAATTCAGTCTTCCGGTCACATTCATCTCCTTTCTACCATGGAGGAAAACATAACAGCATCTTGGTTCTGTGGATTATTTTTCTTGTCCCCAGAACAGAGAATTACATTTAAATCTACCATTCCAAATTACATTACATATTCAATTATATTCTTAACTAGTAGTAAAGTCCATTGTAAAAGCAATACAGCGAGTTCTAGAAAGATGTGATGTGTAATGAATGCATCAGATGGAAGCAGGTTAAGTACATATTAGCAGTCATATTAGCAGTATGTAATAGAAAGGCACAAATGTGGAAGTAAAGTTGCACATACCTTATGTTACAAAATAACTGGTGTCCAAGTTCGCACAATATGGGCCAGAAAATAGAGCACACAGGGCTCTGTGGAGTAATTTCTAGAACTGGGCAGTCTGCAAAGTCATTTTATGTGCTGGATGTGGTTAAAGGTTCCCCCTCAGGGTTTATCCCAGTATCACATACTCTCTGTATTTTTCTAATGTACATGTCATTCTCTACTTCAGCCAGTTGTTCCTGCACTCCTCCTGTTTGTGCCTATGTAGATCTGTCTGTGACTGTGTCTGTATTTCTGCTTTGCAGCATGCCTCAGGTTTTTGGCTTCCTGTTTTCTGTGTGTCTGGTCCCATCCTCTATCTCTGCTTGTGTGTATATCCACTGGCTTTTTTGTGATAATTTGGGCTGGTTCCCCACCACCACCACCTATGCCATGCTGACAGCTGTTTACTTGGCAGGTTTTTCTGTTGTGGAAAGTGTTTCCTCAGCAAACTTGGCTTGGAGGCTAAAAACAGTGGGTTTTGTCCCCTGAGGGAATCAATCATCATTTGATGAGGAGAGCAAAGTGGGCACTGCCTCTGTGGGCAGGACTCAGGCAATGCAGCCAGTGGATAGGGACAGCTTCTGAGTGACACATCATGGAGCCAACTGATTTAGAGGTGTGTGGAATGTTCAGAAGTGCCACCCACTCAATTATATATAAGGAGAGATTGTTAAGAGTAGTAAATTGAGATTCTTTTAAAGTAACATTTTGCTTCACTAAAACATGGAGATAACTGACAGAATCCTTTTGGGGGGGTGCAGTGTTATATCAGAAATGAACAAAATGTTGCATTGCATTACAATCACTGTTATAATATAATATTTTTTAAAAAAAAATAAAAATAAAGGGGATGTACAGCCCTTCTTGGTGAAAATACATATGTGAGGATTAAATGAGTTAGCATACGTAATGGGATAAGAAGCCAATATCCCTGTTACGTCCTGGAGAGGTGTTTGTTCTGAGTGTTGTAATAACTTGTAATTCAGCAATTTCCCTTTCCATTCTGTTCCTGAAGTTCTTTTGCAATAAAACAGCTACTCTGAGGTCAGCCGTTGAATGTTCTTGAAGCTTGAAGTGTTCCTCTACAGGTTTCTCAGTCTTGTGATTCCTGATGTCAGACTTGTGTCCATTTATCCTTTGGCATAGGGTTTGTCCTGTTTGTCCTATGCAGAGACCCAAAGGGCAATGTTGGCATTTAATGACATATACAATGTTAGAAGATGAGGAAGTGAATGTACCTGAGATGGTGTAGTTGATGTTGGGTTCAGTGACTGTGTTGTCTGGGTGTATGTGGCAGCAAAGTTGGCATCTGGGTTTATTTCAAGCTTTGGTACCAGTGTCTATGTTCAAATTGGATGTTGTTATTGTGGGTAAAGAGTTGTTTGAGATTGGGGGGGGTTGTCTGTGCACAAGGAAAAGTTTACCTTCCAATATTTGTGAAAGAGAATTGTCATTGTCCAGTTAAGTCATTGATGATGCACTGAACTCTTTTGAGTTGAGAGTTGTATGTGACCAAAAGGGGTGTTCTGTTATTGTCTTTTAGGTAAGGTATTGTTTTTGAGGTAGGTTGTGTTAGAGTTTATTAAAGAATTTCTTTTCTGGGGCGGATTTATCCTCCTGGGTTAAGAGGAGCAGTGGAGAACCTGACTTTTAGAATTTTCTTGTTCTTTGGGAAACTTTGTGAGGGTTTTGAGAATTTATCCTCTTGGGTTGAAGAATCTATAATAAGAAGCTGAAATAAGGAATGAACCTTGTTGCCTTAATATCTTCATTGTTGCATTGCTGAAATAAAAATAGTTAAATGATATTTGGATTACATTTGTTTCTTCTCACAAGGGATTTTGATTCTTTTGCACCAAAGTTAAAAAATTCCTTGTGATTCATATTTAGACTGGGAGCTAACAGGTTATCAGTATCTGTTTGATACTCTATTCTGATTCCCAGGGCTCTTTTTGTAGAAAAAGCCCAGCAGGAACTCATTAGCATAATAGGCCACACCTCTGACAGCAAACCTCATTAGCCTATTAGGCCAAACCCCCATGTTACCAGAAGTGTGGTCATCCAGCCACACCCACCTTTTCCTTCTTATTCTGTTTACCTTGTTTGTTGTCAAAACCCAGGGCTTTTTTTTGTAGCAGGAACTCCTTTGCATGTTAGGCTACACACCCCTAATGTAGCTAATCCTAAAGAGCTTGTGTTGTTGAGTGTGGCCTATTATGCTAATGAGTTCCTGCTGGGCGTGGCCAACTCGGGAGTCAGCCGGAACTCCATTCCTGTGTGTTCCTGCCCAAAAATAGCCCTGCCTAAACTAATGTCAGGGAAAGACCTAGGGTTGCCAGCTCTGGGTTGGGAAATATCTAGAGATTTGGGGGGTGGAGCCTGGGGACAGAGGGTTTGGGGAAGGCTGGGACCTCAGTGGGGTATGACGTCACAGAGTCCACCCTGCAAAACAGCCATTTTCTCTGGGGGAACTGATCACTCTCACCTGGAGACCAGTTCTAATTCTGGGAGATCTCCCGGTCCTGCCTGGAGGTTGACAACCCTAGAAAGACCCCAATGCCCTATCCCAAGGCTGGATGCATGCCAGCTCTCCCGCCAAAAGTGCCATGCCTGGAATATTGTAGCTAAGATACAGTCTGGTTCTAGTACCTTTAACCCTGCACTCAAAATCAGGCTGAGCTGAAGTGTTTGTGTGTCGGTGTGTGTGTGAAGTACCATCAAATTGCTTCCAACTTATGGCAACCCTATGAATTCATGCCCTCCAAAACAGACAACCGTTAACAGCCTTGTCCAGGTCTGGCAAACTGAGGGCCAGGGCTAGGAAAGAGTTAAGTTGCTCAAGGAAGGGAGAAGCCAAGAAGCAGAGCCGTGGTGGCGTAACTCTG
The DNA here is from genome assembly GCA_029375565.1 of Gekko gecko. Lineage (NCBI taxonomy): Eukaryota > Metazoa > Chordata > Lepidosauria > Squamata > Gekkonidae > Gekko > Gekko gecko. The sequence goes on along the minus strand of JAPDNY010000003.1, from coordinate 145,604,654 downwards.
GATGAATGTGTGTGAATAGGAAGGCTCTGTCCTGTTCACCGTACGTTGCATAAAGCTGTGTTAAAATCCAAGTAAGTCGAGAGTTACATTACAGAACAGCTGGATTTCCACTTTGAAAAGAATTTGGTAGATGTAGATGGTCTATCTGAAAGTCTGGGGAAACACGTTCAGTTTTGGATACCTGGTTCCATGCAAACAACATACCCATTCTCAGGGGTCTTTTCATAGAACAAGACCTGCAGGAGCTCATTAGCATATGGTATGCTAATGAGCTATAGCCTATTAGCATATGTCACGCCCCCTGACATCACCGGAAGTGATGTCAAAAGGGGAAGCAAAAGGGAGGGCATCTTCAAAAGCCTCCCCTCCCCTTCCCCAGCTGGCCTGGGGGGGGGGAGCAAAGAGAGAAGGGGTTTAAAGTTTAAACCCCTTCTCACTAGAGTTGGACCACAGAAGGAGGAAAGAGGGAAGGAAAGAGAGAGAGTAGAGAGAAGAAAAGAAGGAAGGAAAGAGGGAAAGAGAAGGAAAGAAGGAGGGAAAGAAAGAAAGAGAGAGAAGGGAAGAATGAGGGGAAACAGGGAAAGGAGGAAAAAAGAAGAAGAAGAAGAGAAGAGAAGAGAAGAGAAGAGAAGAGAAGAAGAAGAGAAGAGAAGAGAAGAGAAGAGAAGAGAAGAGAAGAGAAGAGAAGAGAAGAGAAGAGAAGAGAAGGAAGGAAGGAAGGAAGGAAGGAAGGAAGGAAGGAAGGAAGGAAGGAAGGAAGGAAGGAAGGAAAGGAAAGAAAGGAAGGAAGGAAGGAAGGAAGGAAGGAAGGAAGGAAGGAAGGAAGGAAGGAAGGAAGGAGGAAAGGAGGAAAGGAGGAAAGGAGGAAAAGAGAGGAAGGAAGGAAGAGAAGGGTAAAAGAGAAAGGAAAGGAGGAAAAGATGGCAAAGAAATGAAGGGAAGGGAGGTTCTCCCACCCACCCCCAATCAAGCCCCCCCCATCCCTGCAGATCCCTTACTTACCATTGGCGGGGGCCTCTCCAGCCTCCCCCAGCTGCAGCACTCCTGCTGCCAGGGATGCTGGGGGGGGGCTCTTCTACCTCCCGGGCACAGTGCACCTAGGGGCCCGGACGCTGCAGGGGTGGCTCTTCGGTGTCCCCAGGCCCAGTGCTCCAGCGTGGCAGGGGGATGCTGCAGGGAGTGGGGGGAGGCTTTCCAGTGTCCCCCGGCCCAGTGCTCCTGCACGGGCTGGGGACGCTGTGTGGGGGTTCTTCCAGCATCCCCTGGCCCAGCGCTCCTGTGTGGGCTGGGGACGCTGCGAGGGGCGGGAGCTTTCCAGCGTCCTCAGGCCCAGTGCTCCTGCGCAGGCCGGGGACACTGCTAGGTACGGGGGGGGAGCTTTCCAGCGTCCCCAGGCCCAGCGCTCCTGTGTGGGCCGGGGATGCTGTGCGGTGGGGGTTGTCTTCCAGTGTCCCCCGGCCCAGCACTCCTGCGCGGGCCAGAGACGCTGCAAGGGGCAGCAGCTTTCCAGCATCCCCAGACCCAGCGCTCATGCGCAGGCCGGGGATGCTAAGAGGGGCGGGGGGAGCTTTCCAGCGTCCCCAGGCCCAGCGCTCCTGCACGGGCCCGGGATGCTGCGGGAGTGGGGGGCAGTGTCTTCCAGCATCCCCCTGCCCAGCGCTCCTGCGCGGGCCGGGGACACTAAGAGGGGAGGGGGAGGGGCGGGGCAGGCTCAGAAGCCAGCCAGAACGCCGTTCCAGTGCATTCCGCCCCAAAAATAGCCCTGCTGATTCCAAGGCATTGGAAAGAATGGATAATATCTAGGTATCTGAGTGTCTATGCTTCTTCTTCAAAGTACTGTTTTTGGATATAGAATCAAAAATTTCCCTTAGAAAGTTAACACTATCTCATGGGATGCAGACCTTCTAGAGTTCTGAAAGAAGGGATTCATGATCATAGTGGAAACTTTATTTTAAAGAAATCCTTTATGCTATACACTCCATACTATCATTTGCAACAATCAGCACTCATGCCAGGTTCTCACAGCAGACATCATATCACCAACCAAGAACATGGTAAGAGTTGCATTTAGACAAGATTTAACAGAACAGGAGTTCAAACATGCAAAATAGCCTTGCATTAATTTCCTCTGTGCCTTTCCAAAGATGCTCATGACAAACCAAGAAAGGACTAAACTGAGGAAGGTAAAGTAAAAACTGAGAAATAGGGTCTGGTGACCATAAAATCTGGCCTCTTGGACTTTAAAGTGCCTGGCTCAGCTGCAAGGAAATGGTGGGTAGATTTGAAGAAAGAAGTGTGACCAGTTTTGTAGTACTAGAAGTGAGCAAGAGATTGTCAGTATCATTGCACACAAACATAAAAGCCCAGAGAGACTCAGACTGTTTACAGGCAATAATTACACAGTGGTAACTTATCATACAAATTTATAGTATGCAAGTCATCTGTTACATTCCTACAAAGTAGCAGATGCTACTGACGGACAGGTGTTCATTTTATCAGTTTCAGCTGTTAAGGCAGCTGTTTCCCCTTTTCTCGGACACAGACTTTTCAGCTGTCATCATTAACATGTTAGGAAACTTCCATCTCAGTGACTGTAAAATGGTGTTCATGAGGCTTCTCTTGAAGGTGTCTCAGAATTGCAGCTAGGGGTGTTCAGTTGGATATTGCCAACACAGTAAAATATCCAGTACCAGTAGTGGATTGGATAGGCAGTATCCAGTACCACAAAAGGCATTCCCACTATTTCCCAGTTCTGATATTTCACTCCCAATAAATGTTGGAAATATTGGGAATTGGGTCAGGAGGCCTTTCTGCTGTTCTGCAGGTGGCACATCATTCCTTAAAAATTTAAAGGGCTGTTTCAATAGGTGGTACAACAGGCCTCCATATTCCAGCAGCCAGTTTTTACCACCATTATTTGGTGTTCAGAGGCTGGGTCTACTTCCCATGGAAAATAATGGTCTTTTTAAGTTAAAAGTGCCAATGCCCTGTAAGCCTGATTGGGCATGCTGAAAACAATAGGTGGTAGATCTGGCCTCTGGACTTCTGGGTTTGCTGCCCATTGAAACAGTGTCCCTTTAAAATTTTAAGGGACAATGTGCCAAAGACAGGTTGGGGGTGCTTACTCTCCCTCACTGCTCCTGCTGCCTGCAGACACTTTAAAATTATGCTTTAATTTTGTATTGTAATTTTAGAAAGGGCATGATGATTGTTTTCACTTAATTTGGAAGTACTGAATTTCCCTCCAATATTAATGAAAATGGATTTTCCCCAACATGACTTTCTGATACGATATACCTGTTATTTAAAGAAATCAATAATTATGCCCTTCCGTTCAGGTATGGAATAATGATGGTATTTTTGAAGCTCACACCTCTGATTTCAAGTAGTGCATAATGTGCCTGTCTTTTGATTTAGCTGTGTAATGAACAACATGTTACACCTTATCGTTGGTCTATACTGATTCCAAAGTTTCTGAGCCTAATTCTAGGAGTTAGTAGTACTTTAAGGTCTAAAGACATGTCTTTCTCTCTATCCTTGTTGCCCTCCACTGAATCCAACAAAGGAATCACTGGGGCAGTGGGATGATTCCTGCCATTGTCCTGGCACTCCACTGAGTAAAGTATGTATGTATGTTTGCTTACATATGCACTAACCTGATACCCGTGCTTCACTATGGTATTAAAGTTCCATAAATCCAGTTATAATACTGATGATGTGAAGTTTGAAATATAACATTTGTTGTAGGGATTCTAATAGAGAAAACTGTAGTGTAAAAAATGAGGTGAGACATACATACTGTTGTTGGATTTTCCTGTACTGAGGGACCTCTCTCTAGACAACATTGGTGGTTCTGCCCCCAGGTGCCATGGCTGAGTGAGACTTGACCTTCTATGGAAGTGATGGCCTCTCTACTTGTGTCCAAAAACCTCCAAAGGAAGTTTGGAAAACTTATTGAGGGTCAACACTTAAAAACATTTATTAGACAAAAGAGTGTTTATTTCAAAGACATATAAAAACCTTGTAGGGGTCCAAATAAAGCCTCATCAAATGTTCAAAGTGACAAATGCACAAAAAAGAACAGTGACCTGATGTGTTTTGGCTCACAAAAGCCTTCTTCAGAGGTCAAAGTACAAAATACACCATGCAACGAAGTCCTTGTAACACATGTAAGGCAGTAAACAACTAATATAGGACCAAAAATGGAATGCTCCAATATGGGATTGAATGACACACCAAAAGATTTTTATTTGGGGCCAAAAATATATCTGGTCTTGTGTAAGAGCACAAGTAAAATTGCCTCATCAGGGACAATATGACATCAATATGTAACAATGAGTGAGCCTTGACCTTCCATGGAAGCGATGGCCTCTCTCCTTGTGTTCCTGGGTGGTTTTGCTCATATGGAGACTGTTCTGAGCACCTCAGAGTGACCTTGCTGGTAATTTGGCCTGCACAATTTGGTGCACCACAGGAGTACTATGTGAACATGTCTTTGCTGCATTTCTAAGTTGCCTCCTCCTTGTAGCATTGGTGTATCTGGCTTGAGGTTTGCCAGGAGCTTTCTTGGGGACAGTAAGAGGTGAGAGGTGTGAGGGGGAGTTGATGTGAGAGTGTGGTGATGTGGTGGACACTTCTTCAGGTTCATGAGGGAGGCACACATCGAAATGGCTCCTAGAAATGTCCTTTACTATCTCCCCATAACCATTCATTAACTCAGTTGCCATGTTGTTGTTGTTGTTGTTGTTTTTTTAAAAAAAAGTCTGTTCAGGAGTCTTGAATCTCTGATTTCTGCAACCATCCTCAATTCTCTGCAGTCTCTTTTAACTGTGTTTTTACCTCAGAAAATTGAGATCCACAGCTGAGCAATCAGAGGGAGGTGGGTGCAAGTAGGCAGGTTTTACCTTAGAATTCTGAACTACACAGTTGACCAACTAGGGGGTGGAGGGCAAGGAGGCAGCTGCCTGCCAGGCACATGGGAAACAATTGGGAGAACACATTTTAGCCCATTTTTACCCCTTAGGGGTTATGTTTCTCAGAAATCTCTTCATGGGGGGAGGGGGTTGGTATCATGGTAGGAATACACTCCCCTTATTTTGGGTTTCTTGGTGCAGGGTTCTGGCCTGGGCATTAAATTTGGGGGGGGTTACCCCCTTTTTTACTTCTCATTTATGTTACATTTAAGAAGTGGGACATATACATATTGAAAATACCATCCGAATACCATCTGAACAATCAGATATTAAGCAAGTTCATACGAGCCAATTTTCTAGAAGAAGTTAATATTATAAGAAGTTAAATAACCTAATTTTCTACAAATTTGGGGTATGTTTCCATAATGGGTGGGAGTGTGGCTAAAGCCATTGGTGAGGCTGGGCCAGCAGCATCGCTAAGGTGACCCTGCTGGGGCTCATTCCTGATGGATTAAAGTACCCTGGCCCTGCTCCTACACCTGACAAACACCCACCTGTGTGGTGTAACAGGGGGATCATGTCTAAAGGCATTGGGGCAGCTGGGGCAGCAGCAGTGCTAAGGCAATCCTGCTGAGCAAACCTCCCCTATGGCTGAAAGCATCCCACTTCCTCTCCTACGCCTGACAGGCAGCTGCCTGTCCAGTGTAGGAGGGGGAGGGGGAGGAGTATTAGAAGCCACTCTGGAGGCTGGGCCAGCAGGATCACTAAGGTGTTACTGCTGGGGCAGGCTCCCTGATGGCTTTAAGTAATCTGCATGCACTGTTGCACCTAACAGCTACCTGTCAGGTGTAGGAGGTGGAGGGGTGTTGGAAGCCATCAGGGAGGCTGGGCCAGCAGCACTGCTGTACCTCACAGGTAGCTGGCCATTTCTGATTTCCTCAACTATCATTAGCTCTCTGCAGTCTCTTGTAACTGGTTTTTTTTTTTTTTTCAAAATAAACCCCTCAGAACACTGAGCTCTGGAGGTGGGGTCTCGCCTTGGTGAAGTCGGTCACACCGAGGGCTCTCTCCCTTGACACCGATCGAATTGCCGGTTCTTCAGGAGGGCTTGAGCCCCTTGGGTTCCCCTGGAGAGGTACCCAAGCCAGAGGACTTGATTAGGGCACCTCGCGTTTGGCAGTAGTGAGTGGCAGCCCCAGAAATGTCCTAAAGAAAAGAGCCGAGCAAGAGCTCTCCATGTCAGACAGGAGAGCGCAACCACGAGCACCCAACAGAGGGAAGAAAGAAAAGGAGGGAAGAAGAAAATGGAGCATTAAGAGCATCTTTTAGGACATTTATGAGATCCTATGAAATGGCAGTCAAAGCTGCAAAAAGAGATTATTATGCAGCCACAATTGCATCTGCGAGTTCTTGCCCAGCCCAATTATTTAGAACAATTCAGTCTCTTACAACTCTGCCACAGGGCAGACTAAACAATAAGGAACTGGAAACTGGTTGTGAGGCTTTTGCAAGCTATTTCACAGATAAAGTCCTGTTGCTCCATCACAATCTCTCTGCCGCAATTGAGACAGTAGCAGAACTCAAGGCCCCATGTGCGTCTTCTGGTCAAGTTCTGGATTATTTCAGTCCACTCAACCTAGAGGAGGTTGACAAACTACTCTCAGCTGTTCACCCGACCACTTGTAGCCTCAACCTGTGCCCATCATGGCTAAGTAAAGCTGACCATGAGGGGTTATGAGGCACACTAAGGGAGATTATCAACAAATCCCTCATTGAGGGACTGCTCCCTGGTGCTTTGAAGGAGGCAGCAGTCCATCCCCTCTTAAAAAAAATCCACAGATCCAGCCGAATTGGCCAACTATTGGCCGGTATCCAATTTGCCCTATTTGGGCAAACTGATTGAGAGGGCTGGTGGTGATTCAGCTGTAGGTTTTTTTGAATGACACCTCCATACTAGATCTCTTCCAGTCTGGCTTCTGACCAGGCCATGAGATAGAGACATCCCTGGTCGCCCTCACAGATAATTTCCAGAGGCATCTGGATTGGGGCGGTACGGCAATGTTGTTCTTGTTAGACCTGTCGGTGGCATTTGATACAGTTGACCATCAACTACTGACCCGCCACCTCGCTGACAGCGGGATTCAGGGGTTTGCCTTGCAGTGGCTCTCCTCATTCCTGCAGGGGTGGGGACAAAGGGTGGCAGTTGGGGAACAGCTATCCGAAAGGCACCCGCTAATCCAGAAGCTGCAGCTGGTGCAGCATGCAGTGGCGAGGCTGTTGCTGTGTTTTCCCATGTGGGAACACATCCAGCCCGCCCTAAAAGCACTGCACTGGCTGTATGTATGTTTGTATGTATGTATATGCCCCACATTTCCTTTTGACTTGTTTGAACCCTTCCTCCAAACTAAGAAATCTTCCTCCAGCTTTAGTAGCTCTTAAGTGGAAGAAAAACCACATCAGCTGGAATAAGGCTCTTTAGGCTAGAAGAAGACTACCTTGTATAGTTGGATCCATCCCAGTGCTTTGATGCTGACAAGGATTAGAACCTGAACTAAGCAACTGGACTGGGGTAGCTGGCCATCTAATTACTCATTGTATTCTTTCTGTATTTTTGGTAAGGACCTTTTTTGGCACTCAAGGAATGGGATGGAGATGTAAGTGAATGTGGTTGGCCTTTAATTTGTTTAGAATGGCCTTTATTCTGATGGCGATGCATTTGATATTAGTCGATTAATCCTTGTACAACACTTTGGGTTGGTTCCAAAATTTCCCTTCTGCTAAGTGAGGATTTGCTCTAGCAAATGGAGCTCCAATAAAGGAAAATTCATCCATTGGAGACACACTCATTTTCTCTGGAGCAAGATTCTTCATTTAGAGGAAGACAGTCATTGGATATAACTCCTTTAGTGTATGTTTATATATAAAGATATTTTATAAATAAATGATAACACTAATATTTATCATCACTGGAAGAAGATTGCTACAGTCAAACTTATTTGTTGCCTTCATTCTTAGAATTCTGGTACACTCATTGTCAATTAATGATACATCATTGCAAGAATTCCTATCTTGCTAAAATACAGTATACTTAAAAGTTTCATTTAAACAACAAACAGCACAGCTTTCTTTACCCTTTTAACAAATAAAGATTAATCAGCCAACAAAACATATTTTGGAACAACATAACTAGTAAAAACAATGCATATTTAATTTGGAGATGAAGAGATGCTTTACATTGCTGAAAATTCACTCTTCTGACCTTCCTTTTAGAAAACATCAGAGCTTTGGCTTTGATGGTGTCTTTGGGATTATTTGGAATACATTGCAGAAGCTTTTAAAGTGTCTTTTATTAACATACTTCCAAGGTCCATATAAGTGCCCAAGAGCACTAATAAAAGATGCTATCAATAACCATAAATTCCACAGATTGTAGGAATTAGCTATTTATTGCTGTTGTTTTTAAATACCTTATCAAAGGTTTTTGTTTGTCATAACAATATTTTATCACATATCATTGATGTCATACACATCTTAGTAAACTTACCAGTCAAGAAATGGGTATGTGTGAGGAAGTTCAAGTGGAAATACACACACACACTAGGAATAAGACCCGTTGTGGAAATAAATACAATGAGCTCTAGAAAGAGGTTCTGGGAGTGTGCCAAGGTCTTGGGCACTCAGCATCAATATGTTGTGGCGACCTCAGCATCATATAATGACATATAGTCCACCATTTTCTCCAGAGGAACTGATCTCTGCTACCTGAAGAGCAGTTATAATATTTCAGTATTGGCAATATAATATGCCAATATAATATTGGCAACAATTGTTACACAGGAAGAAATGGCTGGTTTGGAGGGTGGAGTCTATGGCATTGTACCTGTCTGAGGTCCCACCCCTCCTCAAAACTCACCCTCTCCAGGCTCCACCCCTCAAATCTCCAGGAATTTCCCAACCATGCATCAACCTGCCATTATCTGCCCCTCTGATTTCAGGTTTCCATCTCCTCCCCCTCCCTTCTGAAGATCAGTTGTAATTCTGAGTGATTTCCACCTCTCTCCTGAGATTGTCAACAGTGGTTCCCCAGAAGGGAATGGCTGGTTGGGAGGGTGGAGTCTATGGCATTGTACCTGTCTGAAGTCCCACCCCTCCTCAAACCTCATCCTCTCCAGGTTCCATCCCTCAAATCTCCAGGAATTTCCCACCTGGAGTTGGCAACCCTATCTCCTTCCCAGCCAATCATCAACCCACCTTTATTTCCCCAACTCTCTTCAGCTTTCCATTTCCCCACACAGACACCTGCAGCCTCTTCCATGTTCTGAAGCCCTGACTGCCACAGTCCACCATTTTCTGTGCTCTGAAGCCCTGACTGCCTCAGAGTCCACCATGTTCTCCAGAGGAACTGATCTCTGCCATTGGGAGAGCAGTTGTAATTCTGAGTGATCTCCAGCCCTCACCTGGAGATTGGCAACAATGGTTTCCCAGGAGGAAAAGAAATCTTTATCAGCAATGGGAACCAAAGCAGCTTACATCATTCTCCTCTACCCCTTTTGACTTGCACAACAACCCTGTGAGGTAGGTTAGGCTGAAAGTCTGTGAGTAGTCCAAAATCATCCACTCAGCTTCTACAGCAAGAACCTGGATCTAGCAGACCCTGCTCTGAAGCACTGACTGCTACACCTAGGGCAGCCAACCTCCAGGTGGAGCCTGAAGATCACTAGATATCACAACTGAACTCCGGACAACAGATCTCTCCCTTCCCGGAGAAAATAACTGCTTTAGAAGGTGGCCTGTATGGCATTCTGTTCAGCTGAGGCCTCTCCCCTCCCCAAACCCTGGTTTCCATAGACTCTACCAGAAAATCTCCAGGGATATCCCTACCTGGAGCTGGCAACCCTAGTCAGGACTGGCCCCAATGAGTTCCTCATAAAGGCCTGCAAAGGGTTTCCTTCCTTTGTCTGAACCAAGCTTGGTTGCCTACCATGGCAAAACGGGCTCCAGTTTACAACACAGCTGTTTGCCTCCCACGCTCATCCTGTGGGTGTATCTCACTCCTTAAGTTCACTGCCACCACTCACAGACTCATCACTGCCTTTTTAGAGGTACAGTGAGACCTCTCTGGCCGAATCTCCCTATTTGAGATGGAATCCCCAAGGGTCTGGCCTTTCCTTGCTTCCCTGGGCAATCCCCTCCCTTTGGTATTGTGCAGAGCAGGGGAGACTATGTAGTCAGAGCACAACACAGATTATTAGCCTAAATAAAAGAATTTATGTAACTATTTACACAGTTATGGAGCACACACACACTGTGGAGTAAATACACACTATGAACCAACAGGGAATAAATCAACAGGGGTTAAACACAATCCTCTTTCCCTACACACAATACGCTCTACCTCTGGAGGTTGTGGGCTCAGGATAGGATCTCTCCTTGGACCGGCCTCTGGCTGTACTTCAGCCTCTCTCTCTTGCCCAAGAGAGCAGGGAAACTTCCATTCATTCCTCAGTCCAGCCGACTGTGGAGTGGCTGAATCTCTGCTGCCTTTCAGGGTTGAAGACTGCCTTGGGACAGTCCCTGTTTTCCCACACTTTTTGGCCTTGGGGCAGCTGGAAACTGTAGGCCATCAAATGAGGAAGCCCCATTCAACCCAGTGAGTGATACCACTGCAGGCCCCTCTCTGGAGCTACAGCTTAATTAAACCTCATGAGGGAACATTTTAAACAAACACAGGTAACTGCCATTTCGTGACACCTACCAACAGCCACTGAGGGGACAGTTAGGCAAGCAGCAAAAGCATCTTTGTCAAGAGAGAAAGGCATTTGCCAGTAATTCTGACAGAGCACAGTGGCTGAAGGGGGAGTGGGCGGGGAAGAGGATAAGACCTCTCTATAGCAGCACATGAGACATGAGGAAAAATAAAAAATGATCAACTTTCATCTTTCCCCCCTGGAAAGTAACTAAAATTTCTCAGTTCTAGGTTTTGGGAGGCCCCAGGCAGAGAGTTCCCAGGAGCCCTTTCTCTGGCTACAATCATGACTAGGGATGGGCACAAACACAAATTGAATGTAGTTCAATTAATGGTTCACGGCGTGCTCAGTTTGCAAGCCACAGACCATCACAAACTTTTTGACACTAGACGAACTGTTTTGGTTCATGACGTTTGTGATGCAGTAGAATGTTTCCCAGTATGCTAGAGACACCAAACTCATAGGGGATCTCTGGATGACTCTCCTCTACCTGCCCTCCATGTTTGGTGATGGTTGGATTTATGGAGTCTGAGTTATGTCTCCCCCAAAGAAAGTGCTCCTGTCCTCCACTAGCTAAGCCCCACTGCTTGGAGTGAACAGAGAGACAGGGTGGCAAAGAGCTCTGAGTCTAACATCCAAACCCCAGCAGGGAGACCAGTTCACAGTTAGGAGGGTATAAAATATGGGTCATCACTCAGCCAAGGCACCCACTAGCTAAGCCCCACTGCTCAGCATGGATAGTGAGATGGGGTGACTCAGAGCCCTAACACCTAAACCCTAGCACGGAAGAGGAGTTCACAATCAGGAGGGAATAAATTAATACGCTATGCTAGTCAGCTTTTAACAAGTCCCCTGCCTCTTTGTGTAACTATGATGTGAACAGCCAACAGACAAAAAGGTTGTGGAGCTTAGTTGAATATATATATATAGCTTTCTGAACCCTTAGAGAAGAATAATTATTCTGTTATTCGCAGCTAGCAGTGTCTGTTAAGCTTTGGAGGGCTCCTATTGGTGTTTCCAAGGCTGGAGAATTCCACCCTCATTGCCTTGGACTTTTGTAAACAGTTTAATTGAGTGGAGACAGTCTTTCTGGAAATATATCAGTTCATGAACTACCACAAACAGCTACAAACACCATCAAAATTCATGGAATGTTCGTGCTGGGCACTCTTCTATGAACATCACTTTGTGAACCTCGAACCAGCCCAAATTTGTGACAAATTTTAGTTCATCAGCTGGTTCATGCCCGTCCCTAACCATGACTGCTAGTTCATCATACCTCTCTTTCTACCCCCATTCATGCTCCCTCACTTGCCTGTGCATCCTCCTCCTGCTCACAAACTTTCCTGACACCTGCATTCATAGCTGCCCATGTTGCCAGCATTCCATTTGCCTGATTGTACATATGCTTGGCGGAGTTACCAGTATGGCTACCAGGAGCCCAACTGCCATGTACTACCTGCATGCTGTTTCCCAACAACACTGGGCAACAGTTGGTAGCATTGGTAGTGGAGCTCTTCTGAGCAGGTAGAAGTCTTGGCAAAAGGAGAGGCACATGGATAGGGAGTTGGTAGCAATGGAGCCCATCAAAAGCCCTGGGCTCCAGTAGCTGTCCTACCTCAAAGTATATCGATAGTGGTCCTGTTGGAATATGCAAGGTCTACAGTGACGCCTTATGAAGAAGATCAGAAAATCACCCTACAGGGGGACAGTTGAAGAATTGCTAGTTAGCATAGACAGATTAGGAGCCTCCCACATTTTCAAATTGTGTCTTTCCTATCTCCTGATTGGCTCTTCTGGAGACTTCCTGCTCCTGCAGAGCTTCCTTCTTGTTATTCCTCTTGCAGCAGTTAGTTAGACGGTGGCAAAGCATTAAAAGTGTATTTTAAGCCTATACATCATTGAAGTTCATATTCCCTAGTCTTACAATATCAACTTCTGTGGTTTGTATTATCCACCCCGATCTGATAATACACATTATGACTCACGAGGTCTTTTCTGACTTGGAATTTAGAGAAGAACAAGTGGAGACCCGCAAGAAACTTGCGGGATGGTCATCCCATTCCTCACACCTTTGCTTCCTCCCCTCTACCCTTACCTATCTCACACTCTTTCTCCCTTCTGGGGGTGGAGCCATAGACTCAACCCTCCAAAGCAGCCATTTTATCCAGAGGAACTGATCTCTGTCACTCGGACAACAGTTGTAATTCTGGGTGATCTCCAGCCCTCACCCAGAGGCTGGCAATGGTAGTTCTCATGGAGGAAATGGCTGGTTTGGAGGGTGGAGTCTATGGCATTATACTGGTCTGAAGTTCCTCCCCTCCTCAAACCCCACCATCCCCAGGATCCACCCCTTAAATGTCCAGGAGTTTCCCAATCCAGAGTTGGCAACCCTATTTCCTTCCCACCCAACAGCCAACTTAACCTTTATCTGCCTTTATCTGTCTTCAGCTTTTTGTCTCCACCCCCTCCCCCACAGCTTCTACCAAGGAAAATTATAGACTTTCTCCACAGTGGGGACCAAAGCAGCTTACATTATTCTCACCTCCTTTTTATCTGCACAACAACCCTGTGAGGTTGGTTAGGCTGAAAGTATGTGACTGGTCCAAAATCACCCAGTCAGCTTCCACCACAATATGGGGATCTGAACCTGGGTCTTGCAGACCTACTCTGAGGCTCTAACTGCTGCATCACTGCTGGCTTTCATCGGGTGGCTGCTGAACAGCAGCAAGCAGCCAGGCCAAGTTGAGTCATGCAAATTAGGTGGTATCAAGTCACCCAGAGGGTGCTGCCTAGGGATGCCAGCCTCCAGGTGGGATCTGGGGATCCCCTGGAATTACTGCTCAGCTCCAGACTACTGAGATAACTTCCCCTGGAGAAAATTGATGCTTTGGAGGGTGGACTCTAGGGCATTGTACCCCACTGAGGTCCCTGTCCTCCCCAGGCTCCATCCCCAAATCTCTAGGAGTTTCCAGACCTGGAGCTGGCAACCCCACTACCCCCATCCCCTGCCAGTGCCCGTGGGGGACCTGGCAACCCTATACTGCTGCCAGGCCTAGGGTTGGCAACCTCCAAGTGGGGCCTGCTGGAGGGTGAACTCCAGAGATCTGTGAACAACAGAGATCTGTCTCCCTGGAGAAAATGGCTGCTTTGGAGGGTGGATTCTGTGGCATGATGCCCAGCTGAGGCCTCTCCCTTCCCCAAATCATGCCCTCCTTGCACTCCACCCCAAAACCTCTAGGAATCCCCCAGCCTGGCCCCAAGTCTCCCTCCCTCCCTCCCCCCTCCCTCCCTCCCTCCAAGGCCGAAAGAGGCCTGGAAAGAAAGGGCCCTTCCCCCACCCTTGACTGACAGAGCCAGTCAGAAGCCTCTCCTCCCCCTCCCCCCCAACGTTCTAATCTCTCACCCTTGCTGCCTGGAGTCAGGTCCCTGCAGAGGCCATTTCAAAAGGCTTTTGGGGGGAATTCAACTGTCCCTGAAGGGATTTCCTCACTGTTTGGATTTTTCTACAAACCCAGGAAGTCTACTGACTATGTAGGAAAAGCTGTTGGGGGAGAGTGAGGCCCCTGTTGGAGGGAATAGGTATCCGCACAGAAAAAAAAAGTCTGGAATTAGAATAAGGATTCTCTCATCATCTCTAACTATCCTTTCCAATTCCAGTTCTCAGGCTGTGGTAGAATATGCTAATTGGCAGCAGACAGATTGATGTTGACTTCATGGGAAATTAGAGCTTGATTCAAGGCTTCCCATATATCAGTCATGCTCTGTACATCAGATAAGAGCACATGAACAAGACATATTCATGTGTGTCACTGACAAACTGAGATGGTTCCATAGAAAATAAGGGAGCTATTTGAATATAACCCAGCACGTATGAAATTTTACTGTTTCAGGCTTTTTCCACTTCTTTTTAAGTGCATGGTTGTATGCTTGAAAATCTGGATAAAGATTATTTTTATAATGTTAGATTCACAGTTAATGAACTTAATGAGGTATAACATGGCCATGAGATTTCTTGCTCAGCACAGATAATTTGTCTTATGAAATGTTCAGGCATATAAATGACAAATGTTTAGAGGTAATTGTTAAATTGTTTAATTTTATTTGGAATAAATCACGAATGTCTGCCTTACGAAGGAATGCAACAGTGAATATATTTTTACAGCATTCACTTTGGTGCTTTTAGAGCTTTTTTAAATCTCTCAAGCTAATTAACTATAGATGGCCATAAGATTCATTAGGAACATTCCCCCTTCCTCCGGCAGCTGCAGCCCTTTGTTCTGATCATAAATTTTCAGTGAATTGACTTTGATTTCCATAGTTTGCACAGTTGTTCATTGTGGCTCAGTGTACATGTATAAATCCTCTGAGCAGATCATTGCATCCTATCCTAATTTACCTCTAAGCAGATACCTCATCAGATTCTAAACAGATCACCCCTCCTATTGAGAAAATAAGAGTACTATCCTAAGGTGCCATCTACAAATTATAAAAGCCCTTTTTTTATGGAACAAAACAGAGACTTTATATCCTACATGTGATGGAATTTTTGTGTTTCCCAGATACACATACTGGCTCTTTTCTATTTATAACCACAGCACACAACAGGAAGCAGCAGACCCCCCACACACACACTGTTTTCATGTTCACAAACTGTCCCATGGAATTATTACTGACCCCATCATGAAACTTACATATAGCCTAGCCACCTAAGCAACTTGATTTTTACAACAGATCCAGTAGCAGTTTCATAGGGCAGTTTGCAGATGCAAAAACAGCATGGGAAGGAGGCTAAAACCACTTCTCACTGCATGTTGACACTCCAAACAGAAAAGTTTTGGTGGGCATCTGGGAGGCAGGGGGAAGAAACCCATTGTACATGTGATACAAAGTTCTTGGGTGATTCTGCATCTAGCATTCGCTCCACATTTTCTCAACTGGGAGGTATCTCAGGGCAACACCATACTGACTGCAAAGTCACCTTTGAATGGCTATAAAACAGCCATAAATCTATGCAGAAGGTACCATAAAATCTGATGATCAATGGAAGTGAAAGTGGCATGCAGAGTGGAGGCTACCATAAAATCTGATGATCAATGGAAGTAAAAGCAGCATGAAATGCGGAAGAGAATTTCTGCTCCAACACAGGTTTCATAAAACAATGGAGGGAAGAGCCAGTGCAGAATCAGCCCTTGTGTTGTTCCCAGACAAATGCTGTAATGTGACCAAGGCAACCCAATCTCATCAGATCTTGAAAGCAAAACAGGGTCAGCTGTGGTCAGTATTTGGAAGGGAGACGACCAAAGAATACTAGGCGAAAGTCAGGCGATGGCAAACTATCTCTGAATATCTCTTGATCTGAAAACCCCATGGGGTTGACATAAGTCAGCCATGGCTTGATGGCAAAAAATGAAAATAAATGTAGATGGATTCCAAGCGCTGGCTTGAAAGGATTTATGATTAGAGATACATTACCCAAACCTGCTTGGAACCACCATGACAAAGGGGGAGCATGCCATTATTCTGGTCTGAAATGGACTATTTTGGGTTGAAAAAATGATTTGGGGAAGAAGGCAGGATCCCTTCCTCCCCCTGTACTGTGGTGGTCCTCACCAGAATCAGGCCCACTCAACATAGTTTAAAGTGATTCCCAAATGGGAACTCACTTTCCAAAATGGTTTCTCTAAAAGGTAAACTTGGGGATGCCTATCTTATCCAGTTTGGCCCTAAGTAAGCAGTTGAACACATGCCTTCATAGCAGTCAATCACAGCCCCCAAGACCTATATCAAGCCCAGCCAGGACATGCTCACTCAGATGACAGGACATTTAGCACAGAACCATATATTTCTGGCCCATGTTGAGCATATGTAGAATGCAGAGACTTGCACTTTGGTGGTTAGAACAGGACATAAAGGGGGGATAAGCAGGACAAATAGCCATGGGAGATAATGTTGCAGTTCACCAACACTGCTCTGCTCAGGACCCTTACATGGACACAGACACTAAAGGGGAGAACTAAAGATAAGCAAGGGCAGTGGAAACCACCCATCTCATACTGGGGACTGTGGCAACCAACTCATATAGCACTTCTGTACCTTCTCTATACATTGTTTCTGCTATCGTAATCTCCACAATAGCTGCTAACAGTAAAGTGTGTGTACTGCACTGAAAGGGTGTGTTGTGTAGCTAATATGTTGGTTTTCCAGTACCATTTTTTCAGCACAATAGCATGCCAGTGTCATCCAAACCCATGCAGATGGGGAACGCAAGAAGCACAACGGTATTCTTGAGTGACTACCAACTACTATGCTACTGTTGGCCAAACACACATAGTGCCTATTGCCTGGTAAGATAAGAATCCCTTAGAACAAACCCAGCAGGTAGTGAAGGCACAGTTACATTGCAGCTACCCATAAGACATCACTTGATCTTTTCTCCCAGTCAGGAACATTACTCATTACTGCCCTTGAGCCAAATTATACTCTGTGCTGGCAGCCATACAAGAAGGTGGGTTGCAGGAAAAACTGCTTTCCTAGCATGATGCCAAACACTTGCTGGACTTATGACATGAGCAATGGCTGCAGCAAACAGTATCACTCTCACACCTCTTATTCCAGCCTAGCTCCTGCCCCATCATAAGTTGTTCACAGTTGTTCAGGTGGCACAGCTGTCCCTTTCATGGGCATGCAATGATTAGGACAGCACAAGAGCCTTAATAGACTGAGGAGCTTGACAACTCCATTCATTGGGCATGGCTTCAAGTTCCTTATTACAGTTGCTCAATAAATGCACAGATTGCTTTACAACTGTGTCTCAGATTGGGGTTTGGCAGCTGAGGCTTAGATCTTACCTTTTGTGCAGTCTTCATCTCAGCTGTTTTCAACATGCTGTACACACTGGGAGGATGCTGATGGTTGGACCAATGTGTGCATAGATATGCTTTTGCAAGGAGGAAGGGTCTAAAATTCACACTTTTCCCACATTGTTCCTGGCATCTGCAAAGTGATGCAGTTTACATGGGGTGGAGGTGGACAAGAAGGGAAGGAGACCAAAGTTGCTGGGGTGAATGGGCATAGGCAGTGGTAATGAACTTCCTGAGTTCAGGAAGGAGATGGTGAAGGAGGACTCATCAGCCACAATGGTGAGTGTGTGGGGCAATCAATCCACATGAATGATATTAGATGGGGTAAAATTCTGCTGTGATTGGGAGTCCAGCTGGACTACTCCAGGGGTTTCCACATGTAGGAAACAAGCTAGAGACTTTGGATATGCTTTCCACGTGCCTTTCTACTGCATCATGCCTGCCTCCATACTTTCCCTTGCCCCCTTTCGTATAGCTACTGTGTATACACAGATGGTTGCCACATTATTGTCCACAGCAGAAAAGTTTTTTAATACATGTGTGCGTGTTCATTGCTGTCAAGTTGTTTCCAGCTTATGGTGGTCCTACGAATTAATGACCTCCAAAACATCCTATCATTAACAGCCTTCATTAGGTTGTGCAAACTGAGGGCAGTGGCTTCCTTGATTGAGTCATTTCATTGCATGTTGGGTCTTCCTCTTTTCCTGCTGCCTTCAACTTTTTCTAGCATTATTGTCTTTTCCAGTGATTTTTTTTTTTTAAAAATGCTTATAATATGGCCAAAGTACAATAGCCTCAATTTGGTAATTTTAGCTTCTAGAGAAATGCCAGGCTTGATTTGATCTAGAACCCACTTATTGTCTTTTTGGCAGTCTATGTTATTTGTAACACCCCACTCCAGCAGCACATTTCAAATGAATTAACTTCCTTTCTATCAACTTTCTTCATTTTCCAACTTTCACACCCATACGTAATAATGGGGAATTCTATGGTTTGAATTATCTTGATCTTGCTCACCAGCAACACATCCTTATGTTTAAGGATCTTTTCAAGCTCCTCCATGGCTGTCCTTTCCAGTCTCAATCTCCTTCTGACTTCTTGGTTGTAGTCTCCCTTTTGGTTAATGATGGAGCCAAGGAATAGAAAATCTTGAACAATTTCAATTTCTTCATCATCAACCTTAAAGTTGTGTAATTCCTCAGTAGTCATTACTTTTGTCTTCTTGATGTTCAGATGTAATCCTGCTTTGACACTTTCTACTTTAAGTTTTATCAGTAGTAATTTCAAGCATCGATGGGCATAGAGCAGCTCACAAACTAAAGTTCATGACAAGTTCATAAAGGTTTGTGGTTCACAAAATGATGTTCATGGCTGGTCAACCAGCACAAACTGTCCATGAATTTTCAAGCTGTTTGTGAAAGTTTGTGCTGGTTTGTGAATGGATACATTTCCAGACAAATTGTCTCCACTCATTCAAAATGTTTACCAAACTTCAAAGCAATGGGGGGGGTATGGAACTTGAAGGGCAGGTAGAGGAGCATCTGGGAAGGATCCATTCTATACACTTCTGAACCTCATGAACCTGTGCCTGTCAAAATGACCGCCTGTCATTGACAGGGTTCATGCTCATCCTTAATTTCAAGTATTCACTATTTTCTTCCAGAGATTCTGGAAGTGTCAGGAGATTCTTCTTTGAAGTAATCTATCTAAAGTAATCTGTCATTGATGGGCAGTCATTTTGACAGGCACAGGTCCAGGAGTGTACAGAACAGATCCTATGCAATTTAGAAAGACCAAACTCTCTGGCTGACTTTCCTCCCCTTGTTGGGCAGGTAGAGGAGTGTCAGCCAGAGATCCCCTCTGAGTTGGTGTTTCTAGCCCGCTGTGGGGCTGTTCTAGTGAACAAAAAAAATCCACAAATGGAACTGGTTCATTTGCCCCCTGAAAGTTCATGACGGTTCATAGTTCATGAACCAGGTGCTCCACAAACCATGAACCAATCCAAAACACATTTTCCCAATTTGTGCTCATCCTTAATTTCAAGTATTAATATTTTCTCCCAGAAGTGTGGTGTCAAGAGATTCTTGTTTGAATTAATTTGTAATCTTTTCAACTCTTCTGTATAGTTCTTCAATGCATTGTTCCCATCCCACCTAGTGGAGAGAGCTCCTATACAAGATCAGGGCCCTGTGGGACCTGTTACAGTTCTGCAGGGCCTGTAAAATGGAACTCGTCTGCCAGGCTTTCAGTTGAGGCAGCAGGCATCCACCTGATATGGCCTCCCCTCCAGGGACTGCAGATTCTACATTGCTGGTATTAACATCATTTGTTGAAGCATATTGATCCAGTACTAGATTATTTATAGGCTTTAAATTGATTTATATGTTTTAAATTTTAATTGTAAATCTGCACTGTGTGCAGATCAGTTTGTTTGGAACCTGCCCTAAGCCTGCTATGTGCGGAGGGCAGGATATAAATTTAATAAAAAATATTTTTTTATTTATTTTGTCCTGTTCAGTTAATGTGTTTCCATGTTGATCTTTCAGCAGCCTACCTTGCTTTAAATTTCCCCTTGATTTCTTGCATCTTGTGGAACAGATCTTTTGTTCTTCCTTTTTTTTTTTGTTCTCTTCTGTTTCTTTACACTGATTATTATTTGTTTGTCTCTATTGTTCTGATTATTGCTCTGTTTGTCTCTATATGTAAGTTGTTGGTTATTTTATTATTATACTATTATGCACTGGTTATTGTAATAGTTCTCTTGGTGCCTATTTGCAAGACCATTGCATTTGGAGTTCTGATTCTGTTTCTGTCACCTTTCATTTTTGCTTCCCAACTTTCTTTAGCAATTTGAAGAATTTTCTGTCATCCAATGAGCCTTTCCATTTCTTTTGGCTACAAGAATAGCCTTTGCACATTATTCCTTGATAATATCTCTGGTTTCAACTCATAGTTCTTCCTCTTCCCATTCACTTGAACTTAGCAATGCAAATCTGTCCCTTTCATGGTCTTTAAACACTTCAGAAATGTTGTTTAGATTGTATTTTGACACAGTGAATGTTTTGGTGTTTTTTTCAGCTTTATTCTAATTTTGGATACTAATAATCAACCCCTGGTGTTGTTTTAGCAGAAAGAATACAGCTTCTCCGTCTTCAGCTTCCAATTATGTAATCTATTTGATTTCTGCATCAGCCATCTGGTGATGTCCACATATACAGTTATCATTTGCGTTGCCTGAAACATGTATTCATAATGAACAACTTGTTATCTTCATAGAGTTCTGTGAGCTGCTGTTCTGCTGCATTTCGTTCTCCTAGCCCAGATTTTCTGACAATATTTAATTCTATTTTTTTCTCACTTCTGCTTTCCAATCACCTCTATTATCAGCACATTTTATTTAGGTGTGATCCTGGATACTTGCATAAAAGCTTCTAAATTCTTCCACTTCAGCATCTGTAACTTCGACATAAACTTGAATTATGGTTATATTGATGCACTTTCCATGAAGTTTGATTGATATTCTTCAGTCAGACTTTGCATTATACCCCGTGACTGCCCATACTACATCTTACCTCACTATTAGAGCAACACTGTTTCTTCTGTGTTTGTCATTTCCTGAGAAAAACACTTTGTACTGAAAATGTCCTAATCCAATCCACTTTAGTTCACTCTGTCACAGGACTTCAATGTTTAAACATTCCATTTCTTATTTTACAATTCTGAGTTTACCTTGATTCATACTTCTGACAGATACATACTTCTCACAAATATATAAACACATGCAAACATTTCTTCAGAAATCAGCTATAGGTTCAGGAACTGTTTACTGTTTTGTATGTCTGTCTATTATCTGAATTATGAAAATGTCAATGATTATAAATCTTTTCCCCCCAATCAGTACTACAAATGTGAAAAAATGTATGCTGACAACTACTAAGAATATACCAAGGCTCATATTTGATTCATTCTCCCATCTGGGGATAAATTATGCTTCTTAAGCATATAAAATTGTGATCACTCTGGCATACTGAAAGCAACTTAATTCATATACCCATATCATTAATACATCAAATGGAGTTTGTACACAGCAACCGTGTATATGTCAGTGTTGTTGATTATATCCCTGAAATAAAATTAGATTCAGTATATTTTACTGCTTGTTAAAAGCTTGTCTACTCTATAACATGCAATATAATTGTGCATTTTAAGGTGAATTAAGAGGTCAAAATGTAAATTGCCAGTTTTACAACACCTCTGAATAATAATCACCCCAGTATGTTGAGGTTTAAGGCTTGAATGAATTGCATTTAAGGTGACATACCACAAGTCATATTTTTATATTCATTCAGTATTTCCAGGGTTTGCAAAATCGTCATCTGTGATACTAGATTATGGACTGCAGCTGCAAGGATTTTTATTTTTTTTAAAATAAAACTTTATGGCAGCATACAAAGCCTTGCAATACAGAGCAGATTCAGACCCTTTCCAAGCTAGTTTATGTTCTGGGTTCTCCTCTGGGTGGATGTTCAGTCTCATTGGCCTGCTCCATGTCTAAAGTGGGCCATACATGACACAGCAGCTTCAGAATCTTGATTATCATACAATTCCCACACTCAGGAGTTTACCCTTGCTGCAGAAAAATTGTAAATATTCAATAGAGTGGCCCTTAGTTAATCCCAAATCTGTGTCTGCCTCGTTATTCCAGCTGGGGGGGGGGGTGGCACAATGGAAACTCCACACGTGCACAGAGCTCATAATTACAGCAGATAATTCACAACAGGAAATCCAGGTGATTTCTGTATGTAATCTAACCTGATTTTAAAAATTATATCTTAATGTGAGTATGAATAAGGTCAGAGAGACATCTCAAAACAGCATTTTTACATTTAGTTGACTTGTTCTGCCTTCCCTGTAACAGATGAGATAATTTCCCGAGAGGTAGATGCTGATATAGGAATTTCAAATGACTATTGAGTAAAGTTTTGCAATTTACAAAATAAAGAATAAGTAGCTAGTCTATTTAGAACAGCTCTTATATCCCTGTCCAATCCCAGGTTATCACAGATATGCTGCTGCTTCCTTCATTGTGGTGACCTTAATCTTCTCTGTGCTGGCCCCATTGTGCAACTTGATCCCTCAGTTACTTCTTGCAGTCTAGCCGAAATCCTTAATGAACACCTTGTTTGGCCGAATCTGCATTTGTCTTTCCCACCAATGTCCCCAACTTTTGACTCTGCCTTCAAAAAAGCTGTCCACATTTGGTGTCGTTTTCACATCTCAACAGTGCTAGCATACTTTTGCACATTGACATACGTTTATCATCCTTTTGGGGCGGCTCCACTGTCATTGCACCTCCGCATGGCTTTTAAAGAATCTTTTCCAAACAACATTCAAACAAACATAGAGAAAGACGGCATCACAGCAGCACGCAACTGATTTAAAAATGCAAATGCAGATTCGACCTTTGACCTTAAGTGCTTCCTTTAAAATAAATGGGGAAGTGGGCAGGGAGCTCCAAATATTGGTGTTGTCCTACAACTGCAAGAATTCCCTTGATTAAGTAAAATCACTGATTCAAAACATTATTTGCACAGATCTTGCCACCCTATTACATAAGTTGTAGTCCAGTCAGTAGGAAACAAAGTGAATATATCAAACACCAACATTCATTTCTTGAAAACCTGCTGAACATGAATTACGACATCTTCATACTGAAGTCAATGGTGTCTACTTCTTCTGTCTCTTTTTTCAGGGTGCCACTTTGCTAAAGAGGCATAGCATATAAGCAAACACACAACAGATGCAAGAACTGTTACTACCTTTCACATATAGACTGCCAGTGGACTACATGCTTCTATTTCGCAGGCATCCACATATGGCATGCCTGAAATTTTAAGCAAAAGAAATAATAATGTTCAAATTTAATTCCACTACAATTGCATCATGGAACTGGGGCATTCTGAAGAGTTACTGAAAAAAAGAAAATAGGAATGAACAAGTGAGGTCCTGCAAGACACATGGGGGAGAGATCCCACCCTTCCCTCCATTCATTTATTCACCCTCTGCTCTGTCACCTTCAGGGGTGGGCCTGGCTGATGTGGCAATGGCAGCAGCTTGGGCTCCCACTCCTCAGGCAAACTCACATGAAGAGGGAATATTGATAGCCTGCCACCTCCTCCACTCTTGCTGCCTGTTTGCTGTTTCCTCCATCCATCTGCCTCCCCACCACTCTACCTCCCCCCTGCCCCCCTCCATTGTTCTGCTCACCCATCTATCCTTCCTGCAGTTCTGCAGGGAGTGCCAGCAGGAGACATCAGCTCCCACCCACCCCCTCCTGTCTGGCTGAAAGAGTAGCTCCCGCTCCTCCAACATCTCCCACATGCATCAAAGGCAATGACTGTTGCTGGGCTGATGCAGGAGCATTGCTTGTGCAACTGCAGGCAATGGTCTTCTGTTTTTTGTAAAAAAAATAATCCCAGTTCATTGTAATTTTTTTTTTGGCATTTTTTTCTGCAAAACTGGGGGATTCCACAAATTTATAAGAGGGAAATCTCCCTTATTTTTACATGGACCTTATCCACAGATTTAAGTATTCCTAGAGAAGACCATGTTGAAAATCCGATACAATGAGTGGGGACCTGCAAAGAACTTGCAGGGAGGGAGTATACCATTCCTTTCTTGCTTCTGTCTCCCCCAACTCCCCCTTTGCCATCCCTCCCACCCTTCCCCCTTTCTTGTATGACTCCCTGAGTATGACTCATCCCTGAACTGGTATCTGGATCTGGTTGAGCTTGTTTCCCTCGAACTATAGCTGGCTAGGATCCTGGAGTAGACCAACAGAATAATAGTGTTATGCAAATAGCCTATCACTGGGATTGGGGTGTGCTTGGAGTGTGGTGTTTGCATGCTTAAAAACAGGGCAGATGCCCAGGAGTTTGTCTTGTAGTGTTTCTGAAATCACTTAATAAACTAGAGCTGATTCACTGCAATGCATCCAGAACCCAGTATTTAACATTGGCAATGAAAGTGGGATCCTGTTGAGCCAGCCCAGCACCCATCAGCACCACATACTGAGCTCCAGTGCCATGCACATCACATCACTCCTGGGACCATGGCTGCCACTCCAGGACACTTCAACACATTCAACACTGCTACAGAGGACTCCTTTGTCTCCCGCTTTGAGTTTTTTCTCGAATCCTCCAAGATCACCAAAGATGAAAAGAAGTGTGCCTCCTTATTCTGAGTCTGTGGCCACTCAACCTTTGAGATCGCTTGTTCACTGCTTGCTGCGGCATCACTCAAAGACACCACTTACAAGACAATTTTGGACTGGCTCAAGAAGCACTTCCCACTGAAGCTGTCCACCATCGCCTCCCGCCACGCATTCCACACTAGAACTAGGTCATGGGTGAATTGAGCACAGTGTACATTACAGCCCTCCGATAGGTCACCAGGCACTGCAACTTCCATGACCTCAAGGAAGCACTCTGTGACCAGCTGGTGTGTGGACTGTGGGATGAGTGGATCCAATGAAAGCTCCTTGCCAAGCAAGACCCCAGATTCAAAGAGGTCATGGAATTAGCCCTCACCATGGAAGCCACCAACCAGTTCACAGTGGAGGTCAGGCAGGTGCAAAGTCCACCATCTTCAAGAAGACCAACCGCCATGGCCCACCATGTGGATACCTCCAAAGAGAAAGAAAAGGTCCTGCAACTTCAGCATCCAGTCTGCCTTAGTGCTCACCCATCTGCTTCATCATGCACCATTGAAACTGACACATCAACGCCATGCACCAGCTGTGGGGAGCCCCATGAGCAGAGATCCTGCCATTTTCAGGATGCCACATGTCAGAACTGTGGAAAGGTTGGCCACATTGCCCAAGGGAAACAGGAGGCAACTGACAGCAACCCCAGCATCTACGCACACCACAGAACTACACACCACCACATCCAGCAGCAACAGGTACTAAACTTGCCCCAGGATACCCCCGATAAAATTACGGTGACTGTCTTGATTGAGGCAAGTTGGAGCCATAATCTCAGAGGACACCTTTCAGAGAATCTGCCCTGGGGCCCCGGTCACCTTAGACCAGTTGGTTTCACCCTGCGGGACTTCCAACAGAATGAGGTGACTGTGAGAGGGGTGGGCAAGTTCCAGATGCAGTACAGGGATTTTGATGGACTTTTGAACTTGCTGGTGGTGGGAGGCAACCGCACAAGTCTCCTAGGACTAGCCTGGTGTTCCAAGTAACAGGGATATACCACATGGCCATGAGAGACTTCCACCGGGTGTGCAACAAGTTCCCGGACATTTTTGATGGGATGCTCGGTCGCTATACTGGACCCCCCCCCATCTCACTTCAGTTCAGTCAGAGGTGCGGCCCATATGGCTGAAGGCCAGACGCATCCCATTCATGATGAAGCCAAAAATAGATGAGGAGCTGGATTAGTTAGTGTGCCAAGGGGTTTTAGAGCCAGTTCCGCATGCCCCTGGGAAACCCCAATTGTGATGCCCTTTAAGCCTAACAGGAACATCTGCATCTACACAGACTACAAATGCACCATAAATAAAGCCCTGCAAAGCCAGTTTGGTGTAGTGGTTAAGTGCGCAGACTCTAATCTGGGAGAACCGGGATTGATTCCCCACTCCTCCACTTGCACCTGCTGGATAACCTTGGGCAAGCCATAGTTCTGACACAGCTGTTCCTGAAAAAGAGAAGTTTCTGTCATAGCTCTCTCAGCCCCACCTACCTCACAGGGTGTCTGTTGTGGGGGGGGAGGGAAAGGAGTTTGTAAGCCACTCTGAGACTCCTTTGGGTAGTGAAGGGTGGGGTATAAATCCGATCTCTTCAGTTCTCTTCTTCTCCTACCCGATCCCAGTAGTCAGCCACATCTTGGCCTCTCTGACGGGTGCCAAGGTATTCAGAAAATTAGATTTGGCACAGGCCTACCAGCAACTGCCTGTGGGTGATGCTACCGCAAAGGCCCAGACCATAATAACACACAGGGGTGCATTCAGGGTGCAGTGGCTACAGTTTGGGGTCAGTGTCACCCTGAGAATCTTTCAAAACCTCATGGACTCTCTCCTTAAAGGAATTCCTGGGGTCCAACCCTTCTTTGACGACGTTCTAATCATTGCCCCCATGGGAGAGGACTTCGCCAGTAGACTGTGCAGCTTTTTGCAGCAATTCCAAATGGGCAATCTCAAGGTGAAGTGGGAGAAGTGCCTCTTGGGGTTGAGTTCCTGGGGTTCTTCATCGATGCCAAGGGCATCTATCCAGCCCCGAACAATGTGTGCACCATCGTCGATGCTCCCGCACCTACCTCCAAGCCGGAACTCCAGGCGTTCTTGGGGTTCCTGAATTTTTACCATTCTTTCCTGCCCCATAAAGCTGTGCTTGCAGAACCACTTCACCACCTCCTTGACAAGAAAGCCCTGTGGGTCTGGGGCCCAAAACAAGCTGCTGCATTCAGGACAGTCAAGGAGCTGCTCACTTCCAATGCTGTCCTGGCCCATTTCAATGAGGCACTGCATGTCATTCTCGCTTATGATGCCTCCCCCTATGGTGCCAGTGCCATCCTTGGAGATTAGCTGCTAGATGGTATGGAGGTTTCTGTGGCTTACTACTCCCACACCCTGTCTTTGGCCAAGTACAACCACAAGCAAATCAACAAAGAAGCACTGGCTATTGTTTCAGGGGTGAAGAAATTTCACAATTACCTCTATGGGTGGCTGTTCACCATTGCAATGGGTCTGCTGGCTCTGGATCACCAGACCCCCCAGATGCTCTCCCCTTGGGTACTGCATTGGTCCATCTTCCTGGCATAATACCAGTACTCCCTCCTCCATCACCCCAGGAAGGCGATGGGGCATGCTAATGCCCTCAGCCACCTGCTGCTCCGCTCCTGTGATCCGACCTGGCTCCTGTGCATCAGATCGACCGAACATGGTCAGGTCCTTCACAGGCACATAGACCAGGTTCGCTGCTGTCTCCTCCCAGCTGAGCTGGAGTCACCATCAGCAGTCACGGAAGACAGAGCCCGTGAGAGAGTTCCTGTTCAAAAGTGCACAGCCAGATTGCCAAGGAGATGAAACACCTGATTGAGTAGACACATGAGCCCTGCAGTCTTCTGCTAGCACCACGCCAGCAACAGAGGACCAAGGCACAGGTCCAGAGACTGCGACCCCTCAGATAGAGCCATACTGTTCAACTAGAGAATGATGAAAACTGGCATACCTAAGAGACTTTGTGTGTTAAGGTGCTTTGGAACATAGGGGGAGGGGTGTTGTGTACTGAGTATGACTCATTCCTGAACTAGTACCTGGATCTGGTTGAGCTTGTTCCCCTTGAACTATAGCTGGAGTAGACCAATAGAATAATAGTGTTATGTAAACAGCCTATCATTGGGATCGGGGTGTATTTGGAGTGTGGTGTTTGCATGCTTAAAAACAGGGCAGATGCCCAGGAGTTTGGCTTACAGTGTTTCTGAAATCACTTAATAAACTAGAGCTGATTCACTGCAATGCATCCAGAACCCAGTATTTAACATGCATCTAACCCAGACCCAGGCCAAATGTTTCGCTCCCAATCTATGGGGAGGGGAATTCTTTGTTGCAGTGGTTGGAGGCAGCAGTGGCTCTTCCTTCTCTTCCAATCGAGGGAGTGCAGCTGTGGTGGGTTCTGCTTCAGCTTCATCATTGTCACAGCACACCTGCCCCTTCCCCTACCCCCTGGGGGGGGGGAGAGAGCTGAGACTCTTCTTCTCTGCCTGTCTGAAATTTGGCTGAGGAGGAGAGCCAGCAGAGGGTAGTGCCAACTCTAAGTGAGTGATAAAGAGTTTCACAACCTCCAATATGCAGTTTAACATTTGAGTCCCATACAAGGCTTGTACATATAGTGTAGATCCTCTTTGCTCTAGCTTTCAATGATGATGATGCTATGTTTGAGTTAGTGAGTACTTAGGACTGGGGACAGTTGCATGACACAGAGATGGGGTGGGGATTGGATACCCCTGACCTATTTGATCTGTGTTTGGGGAAGCATTCTGTATATCTTTTACAGAGTTCTTTCTGAGGGGAGGGTCTTCACAATTCCATCTGCATTTCAGTTTACACATTTAAAGCATCACATTACTGCTTGCTTCAAAAGGTTTGTTTGGCGGTCACTGGTCATTGCCCGCCCACCCCTCAAATGAAACACACACAACAGTAATGGGTTAAACTGGGTATTTATTTATGCATAAACTGATCTGCCTCAGTTATATCAAATTAAGCACAGGTTACCTTATGCCTGCAAAGCAGGCTTCCTTAGGGCAAACCCATCCCAGCTCAGAACCAGGTTCCATACCCCATTCATCACAGTCAACACATCAAATGTGTAAAGGAGATGTGGGAGCACATGCCAGCCCATGACTGTTAAGTCTTAAGGCTTGACATATGCTCCCCCAGCTGGGCATCCTGGACTACTAAGCCACTAGGTGCCCAGTTTGTGGTCCATTCCTATCACTGATATATAGGGCTGCTTGCCAGCACAAATACCCCCCCCCAATCTGTGCTCTCCTGCCTTCCCAGAATGGGCCTAACCAGTCTACCAGGCCTATTTAATGCTCTGCCCCCTGACCATGTGAAGCAGGCAAAAAAGGCTCCCTTCTGACCAATTCAAGTAAGCCCAAAAAATTCCTGCTGAGCCCCAAAACCGGTGACTGGCTAATCCCACATGGTCTGACACATAAGGTGGTTGGGTGAGGAGCTCTTCCTGGGATGGAATGGTCACTGCATGGCCACTGCCTTCTAATCCAGCGCTCCTGTGCTGGGCCCTGATAGGCTCTGCCGCTCCCCATGATTTAATTTGAGGATGTGGGGGTGGGGTGGGCAAAAGCCTGCACTTGCTCATGTGCAAGCACCAGTCATAGGTGGTTTCTTAAGTGCATAACTACTTATCAGGACCAGGGAATATACAAGATAATAATAATAATACCCACATCTCTATATTAAGCAAAGGACTGAAATGCAGTGATAATCTAAATTACAAGCAATCTGTATTCATGATGAATATGTTCAGAGTAGCAACAATACTAATTTTGCTCTTGATTTGCTGAAAGTCTGAGCAGAATACACAAAGGAACATCTGTGATTATGATACCTCAAAAAAAATCAGCATGATGATGTAAAATCAGTTTCCACTGAAGTGCATCGTATTATAGTACCATGAAGCTGTCATTATTCCTCTAGTGACTAGTCATAAGTGCTGTTCAGATGCTAGCTTGCTTTAGGGGGATTCTTCCATTTCCTATGGTAAGGAAATGCAGCTTGTGCAAGACAGCCAGCAGTGCTTTAAATTAGGGATGAACTCTATGCTGACTGCTGTTCTATGATGAGTTTTTATGACTTTTTTTAAAAAATATATATGTGATTTAAAAGGGAGAACAGCACAGGGGAGAGAGAGGGCTTTTCCCTCTCTTGCAATATTCTTGCTAAGTATTAGGGTGGAAACGTACCAAAACAGAGTCCTGTAATGCTTCAGCATCACTTCAGGTTACACCATGTCAACAGATTCCCCCCAAATCCATGGTAAAAAATTAAAGCATTTCAGGGAATTCTAGGTCATCCTGTGATGCAGTGGCATCATGTCTTTTTATGCATCTGGAAGTGACATTGCAGTACTGTAGGCTGCTGTTTCAGCCTTCCCATTTTTGCCCAGCTACCCTATCAAGTGGCAGCAGGGGACCAAGGCAAAAAGTGGGAGTTTGCTTGCCAAAGTGGGTGACCTGACTACCCTACTGAAAACCAACATCCTCAAGCTGCATTACACTGGAGAGGTGTGCGAAAATATTTCCTAGTGGGGGTTAAAGCAGCCTAGTTGCTTGATTTTGGTGGAGGGGATTATGCAAAAGGAAAAAAAAAACCCTCTGCTCCCTCTGAACTGCTGAGTCTATATAAGAAAACCGCAGTAGACCAACGTATTTACATATGTGGGCAGTCAGTGGAAGACCTTCCCCATTATATTCTGGCCTGTCCTTTATACGAAGAACCTAGGGCCAAATTTTTAGCAAAGATATTGAGAGCCTTATACCCCCTGTCTGATTATGATAAGATATAGCCTTTATGCTCTCAGACGAGGACCCCTTCATCTCTTCAAGATTGGCTGTCTTTACCTTGGCCACGAGAAAAATTAGAGCAAAGAAATTGAATAGTACCATTGCAACTAAGTGAGTGTTCGTAAAAGGTCTTATCGGATTTAAATATTCTAGGCTCAGGTAGTTTTAACAGGTTTTATGCACTTTATAGAGGTTGAATTTTTTCTTTGTCTTTTATCCTATGTTATGCAGAAACTCACTGAGAGTGTTTGATATTGCGAAGGCCTATGACCACATACAAAAAAGTGATTCTGATTTTACTGAACTGGTTTTCCTATTTAAATCCCAGACACTGCAGCTGCATTCCATTAAACTCATCAGGAAAAATAATCATGGAACTACAGATAAGTTGTTAGTGCATCCACAGAAGGTCATGAGCCACTTGTAACAGAAGTAATAGGTGTGTTGCAGATGACAAACCAAAGCTACCTCCTTGGCCAATGTAGCTGGAGGGAGGGGTAGGGAAAACCTTGATCTAATGGATCTGAAACATGCTGTATATACACTGCATACTCCTGACTGGTTAGAAAGTCTTGGTAACAAATGATTTGACAATTACAAACTATTTGGTCTCCATTTAAGGTACTGACATTATTTTTTACTCCATGTGCATAGATACATTAACTAAATCAGACACTGTTGTGGGGGGGGGAAATACTAACATCTTGCTGAGAAACTATTCCCCCTAAAACCTATAATTAAGCAAGAGAAAAGCTGTACTATTATATATTTAATATAAAGCATTAGACTTGCACACAGCATAACAGCATTGGGATCCTCTCTTCCCTAGGTAATCCCAGGAAGTGAAGACATCAAAATACCCACCATCTGTTTTTGCTTCTGCTTTGTTTAGTACTTAGACAGTTGAGGGAGAAATCTCCGCAGATTTTATGGTTTACAGTAAAACCTCTTTATACTGTCTCAAAGTAGATGCAAATGAGGCTTTTTATTCAATGGTAGGAAAACATACATCCAAAGTTTATTCACTTTGCAGTTTGAAGTGCACTACTACCAAGGCTAAAAAACTGCTCAGAATTCTTTGTAAATATTTCCAGCAATACTATTTCCCCCTTTCAGCATTTGTCTGCCTTTCTTTGCAAAGCATTGTGCATGCATAGGAAATAGCCCTCATTTACCTGGGTTTCAGCTGTCCTTTGTTGGCCTCAGTAACACAGTGTGATTGAATGTGATTTTATTTACTGACATCCTATGAAATTATCACATTAGATGTCATCACAATGTTTGCGGCAGAGAGCTGCTTCTGGGGCTCCATAGCCTGGCTTGGTTGACTGGATGTAAACCCATTTGAGTTCGAAGTGACACAGTGCCAGTGGAGTGTCCATCTTCCTCCTACCTCACTGGAAATGATAAAAGAAGAGACAAATGTAAGAAATCTCACTCTGGGTGGTGAAGCAAAGACAGAGAGATAGCCTATGCCATAAAGCAGGCATGGGGAAATAGCAGTTCGTGACTTTTCCCAAAGAAAGAAGGAATGCCCCTCTATGGCAAGAAAAAGTGATAAAGGTTAACCTGCAAAGGAAAGGCACTGTGAATCATCTGTAATTTTACTTCTGCTCCACTATGTTTGGAATACGTTCCAGGTTATTGATATGTGTAGCTGTAAATAAACTTACCAGGCATGTGATGAACATGCTAAAAACAAAGGAAAAGTGATTGGGTGTGACATTCCATCCTGTATCTGATACCATGACATACGGACTTGGCCTACCATGTGGCAATGTTATTTCAAATAGCCTGGGTTGGATTGGCCAAACACTGGCAATCGCTTTTTAAGGAAGGGGTTGGGAAGTTTTAACCAGCTGCACAGTTCAGTATCATTTTATCCATTTTATCCCTTTTAAGAGTCTTTTCATGGTATGAGAGATGATGCCTAGATCATGATCATCAGCATCTTACATTACTAGAGTGGTACGGATGCATGGCTAGTGACACAAACCAAACTTGCAGGAATATGGATACAATTTTGCCCAGCTCATATTGTAATGTTATATATTACAAGTTGCTAATTTTGTAATTGGCAACCCATAATGATTCCAAACCATAACTTCAGTGGAATCCTCTGCCATAGCACTCCTGTCTCCCCCGGGCTCTGCTGTTAACCTCCCACTTCACCAACAACAACCAGTAGTGGGGCTTCTGCTTTGCCTGGCTCTTATAGGAGTGAGCCCCCTCCTCCTCCCCACCTTCTTCCACCTGCTGTCCCCTCTACATCTGCTGGCCTGAAACCTCTGCACCTCTTTGCAGAGCTCACACTTCCACTCCATCAGCTCTGTGTTCCAGAAAACGATGCTGCCTTAAATCCGTGGGTTGCAAAACAGGCCAGCCTGTATTCCTGTTCCTTGCAGAGAGGATGTAACCTGGTGGTAATGCCTGCCTAACCTCTCTGTCAAGGCCCTGACCCACGGGAGAACAACTGTCCCCTTGGGGCCCAGCTCCATGTGCAGGGGCCAGCAGCCATCAAATCAGAGGATGACTTGCCCCAGGCTGGCTATATGGGTGCACAGTGTGTCGGTGGTGTCCTGAAATGGCTTGAGGTCATGTACCATTTGGGAGATGATCAGCCAGTCATTGGCGCAGATGATGAGCTCCTCTTCCTCATGTAGGATAGTCATCCTGCACCATGCTTTTCTGCTCCACCAAACCCACAATCATGATGTAGGCGGAGATCCAGTGGGTGACCACATCCTGGATGAGCCTGTATTCAGGCTCATCCCCCTCCCCCTGCTTCTCATGCAGCAGACATGCAGACTTGATGCTGTGCAAGAAGTGGGTGGCCAGGAGCCAACAGGTTTCAAACAGGGACCTAAGCTCGAGGGTGGCAGCATCTCAGGTGGCCTTGACAGTGCTTGCAAACCCCAGAGCATCCCTCACCACCTGGTGAAGCATGTGTACCAGGCAGATGATGCCCTTGAGGCACACAACCCTCACTGCTGTCTGCATGTTGGTGCCGGTGTCTGTGACCATGTAGCCATGGACAATGTTGCTGCTGCCCAACCACTCCCTCAGGCTACTCTGGATTGTAGTGGCAATGTTTACCATTGTGGGTTTTGCATCCATCCCCTGTGCATGAATCAGAACCATCTCTGTGTTTGACAGTCTTCATGCTTGGTCAGCAATTAGCAGTGCATTCTGGGATTTCCATGTAGATTTTCCAGCCAGGGGCCAAAGAGAGGTACCCCTGAAAAGCATGTTTGTGTTGGCAGAAGTTTAAAGGGTTCCCTGTGGTGGACAGGACATTCTGTACAGCTGGGAAGCAGGCAGTATCAATTCCCACATTGCCGGAGTATCTGGGGTTTCTTCTTTCTAGGATCTAACACTCAGAAACAGCTAGCAGAGATATATAATTGCTCCCTCAACCCTTTCACATTCATACCACATAAATAGTGGTAGTACTTATTGTGCCAACAGCTTTAGTTTGTTAGGCCTTCAACCACTTGTTCTTGTGTTTGCCAAAATTATAACTTGTAGTATCACTTCCACTGTTTCCCCCCCTTTGCATCCATCCAGCCAGGTCAGGTGTTTGCAAAGGCCCACACTACTTTCCCCAGATGAGTTTTTATACTTTATTACAATCTCTCAAGGCCTGCAAAACAGAGCTGTTCCACCAGGCCTTTGGCTGAGGCAGTGGATGCCTTGCTTACTTAATCTGTCCATTTTGCCTTCCTGCTTTAGGGCACTGCCTTTACCAACCTGACACCAGCACCAGCTGACTTGGGTCTCTGTAAGAGAAATGTGCCCTTCCTAACAGCATAGCAGGCACTGTAATTAGAAATTATTAAGCTGCCATCAGGAAGTTGATTTTATGTTTTATTATTTACAAGGGCCATTGTGGGAAGAAAGACAATGAGCTCTAGAAGAAAGTCTCAGGTCAGCGT
Source organism: Gekko gecko (assembly GCA_029375565.1). Lineage (NCBI taxonomy): Eukaryota > Metazoa > Chordata > Lepidosauria > Squamata > Gekkonidae > Gekko > Gekko gecko. The sequence goes on along the minus strand of JAPDNY010000003.1, from coordinate 145,570,099 downwards.
CCCCCCTCTTCATTGCTTGGGCCCGTGCAGCTCGTGGATGTCGCTGTCACCATCCTTCTTGGCTGCCTTGTCCTCTATGGTAGTAGCTCCTGTTTGCACCTGCTCTGATAGCCTAAACAATCTTTATTGATTGACCAGCATTGACATCAGCAGTTTCTAGCCTGGAAACCTCAGCCTGGGAATAGAACTAAGCATTTGAAAAAAAGTCATTCAGAACTGGTTAGGTCACATCTCTGCTCACACAGGTAGAACTATGCAAATTGTGTGTGGCTCTTATTGGACATATCCCAAGCTGACCCTCCAGTTTTGGATAGCCCTACTGCTTGGTAGGAAGTTAGAGCTGTCTAGGGTGGCACTGATCATAGCAACACATGCCAATTATTTGGGTGGGGAGGTGAAGGGAAATTGGGAAGGATGTGTTCGATATAGCAGGAGAGGATGCTTGTGGGAACAGGAGAAGGGGTAATACTGGATTAGGAGAATATCTTATTTTATTGTAATTTTTTTTAAAAAAAACAGTTTGCATTGCTAATTCAAAGTTAAAGTTGTATTTCAGCTGTCTGAAGATCATTTGTTGAAGCAAAATGTGTTTTGGAAATTGAACCTAAAGAGCAGAAATTAACCATGCACAGGAATGCAGTCATTTTCCATAAACTTAAGTATGTCATTTTTATTAATGATTTGTTCTGAATCTGTGTTTTTAAGGTGGATTTCCTAAGCAGTGGGCTAAGAAGGCAAGGTATATAAAATCTTAGGTGGCATAACTGTGAGTTTTATTTAGGATCATCATGGCCATGGGCGCTGCTCTGAATTGCCCCAAAATGTACTTATATTCACTTGTAGGATATGAGTTTGAAGTAAGAAGATTGCTGCTACTCTAAACTCTGTACATTGCTCAGAAATTGAGTTCCAAGCAACTGTTTTGTAGTCTGCCCTGGCTCAGAGACCTCAGCCATGCATTTGCCAAACAAAGGCATCTGTGATGTCATAATTTAGTCAATTCCACTACTAAATCGCCCTTATGAATAAGGCAGAAACAAGAATCCTGTAAATGAATGTTCAGGAAAACTTAAAAAACAAACGAACAGGCTTTTCTGTGTTGCTCTCCCATCAGATTTCTGGTGGCCTTCATCCTGGGGCAGCTGCCACTGCATGGGGGTGGCACAGCTTGCTGATGATCTTTGGCTTGAACCCCAAGCATTGCACAGGCATCTCCAGCTTATCAGATTTTGCCTGGCCTGGATCTCATGCCTGGGCCACCACCCCTTTGCTTCTGCAGGCAGTGGGGTTAATTTAATTTGTCTTCCCAGTCCCCTTCCATGGTGGCTCCAGGAGCAGGGGAGAGCTCACAACACCCAGCCACTTTGTGTTTTTACCCTGGGCCTGGGTTCACAGCATTGGCAGTGGGAGTGGGTTGGGGAAGGGGTTGACCTTCCCCCCCCTCCAGGCAGCACGAGGGTGTCTGCCCAGCACAAGACTGCTGGTTCTCCAGTCTGCCCATGCGGGTTTTCCTCTGCACCTCCCCAGCCCATGGGGCTTTGCAGTGAGGACACACCGATTCAGAGTTCACCAGCTGCTGTCCTTTATAAGGTTTGTATCTCCGGTACCTGGCACTGCATTTTATGGCACATATAGCTCCTTCCAACAAAGTGGCTTTTATATCAGATCCAGCCCTTGTAATAAATGAGTTCAACACATCTGTTATAATCTGTATTATAGGGAGAAGGAAATGTGAAACTACAAGAAACCTGTATAAACAGATTTTAAAACAGATAACATTTGCACATGTTTATTTTACACAAAAACCTTTGAGGGAAAAAAATTATGGGATTGGTGCCTTTTTGTACATAGAGATTATTCTACACAATAACTGAAAAATCATTGAGGTTTTCCATAAATTATGGGGCCAAGAAGGTTAATTTTCCATGGAAATACAATAGTTTTGCATTTGAATCAGCTTATTAGTTAGATAAAAGCTCAGAGTCTAATATCTGGTGAAGCTGAGAGTTAAAGAAAAAAGTCGGCCAGATGGCAATCATTTTCTTTTGTCTCCAGTGATCGCATTCTTAATACTACTTCCCTGCTTCCATCAAAGAGACTTTGCAACATTATCAATGATTTATCATTTACAGTGCAACAAAACAGGCTGGATGGTGCCCAGTACTGCAATGCTAGGAAGAGTTATATCTGTCTAAGTCTTTTGAAGCTAATGGATTTTGAAAGGCTTAACTCTGTTTAGGATAGTACTGCAAATGTCATGAAATCAAGTCTTTAAAACCAATGCAGCAATTCCACATTCAAATGCATGCACTTGCACCATTAAGTGTGACAATTTACAGGACTGTTCAGAACAGGGTGTGTGGGGTGGGACACTGACAAACATCTCAGGGGCTGGCAGCACTCACATGAGAACCACTGTCTTGAATTGATGGTCCATATGGTGCTTTTAGTAACAGCCCTATGGCCACTATTATTTGCATGTTTATGTCAGGACAAAAAGGGACACATAGGACAGTTGCACTAACTGTCTCATAAATTTTGTGTAACATTTAAGCAGGCCCATAGCCACGGAAGGCCTTGGGGGTGATGCCCCCTCACTAATCTGCCCTGTCCACTGCCTGACCAGAAGGCCATGCCTACCACCCGCCGGGGTGCAAGCATCCTGCCTTCCCCCAGCATGCTCCTGGACTTTGTTGGCCAGTGGTGCTGAGAAGGTCAACACTTGCCTTGGAAGCCAGAGCCATATTGGCCCCTTTTCCTCACTTAGCTTCCTTCTCACCTTGGCAGGCTGGTTGGCCGTGCTCAGATCTTTGCAGTGGTGCTTGGCTGGCTGCTTTTCCCATCCCAGGCCTTGAAGAGGATCAAGAGAGAAGGACTGTCCCCAAATCATCTGGGCTCTTTGCTCCAGAGCTCCCTACCAAGAACACCAACATCTGCACTGGAAAAGGAAGGCACCAAGTCAAGCCCCTGCAAGATGAGCTGCTCTTTATGGGTGGGAAAGATCACCCTGGCCTGCTGAGCACTGGCTTGAAGCTGGTGCCTTTCTCACAGCTGAAGACCAAAGAGAGGAGTCCCAGGCTCTGGGCAGCTGGGCGACCCCCTGCTCAGTCAGCCGGCTAGCCCTGGCCAGTCCCGGTATTCTCATGTCAGGCACCAGGCTTTCCCAGAGGACCACAGCTCTTGCACCCTACCAGCTCCCTTGTGGAGTAGCCATGGGAAAGGAAGGCCAGGAGATGAGGCCCTTCTCTTTGGGCAGCAGGAGCAGTGGGATGGGGTGGGGGCATGATCCAGGCTTCCAAGCAGCCATGGCCCTTTAGGGAGCAAAGATAAGGGCAGCTGCAGCAGCCAGCAGCAAGTCCAGCTATTGGGAAGGCACAGGCAAATGCCCTCCTCTTTTGTTGCCTCTTGAGGGGAGGCGCTGGTCCAGCTTAGAATGTCCCTGCATGCTGATTCACTGGTGATGACTGGCAGCAAAACACGCAAAGTGTCTTGAAAACATCCTTGGGGGTGATCCATGTTGTCTCATTTGTACCTGCAGGCCCCGCAGTTGGGGGTGAGGAACAGGCTGCAGCAGGGGGACTTGGGAGCTGCTGATGGTGACTGTAAGTTCACCCCCACCCCCACCCCCACCAGTAGGTCCAATTTGCCCCCACCCCACAGCAATTTCTGGCTATGGGGCTTCATTTAAGATTTTAGCCTTCAGCAGTTATTGATTATTGGCCAAATGAAGTTACATGAATCTTGCCTGTTTGATGTTGCATTTCTCAGTAAATTGATTGATAAGTTATTCACTTGTTTTTGTAATGTGGCAACCCCAAAGAACATCGAGCTTTATAAATATAATTTGGTGTACATGCTAAGGACAAAATTTGATCTTTCAAGTTCAAATGTCATCACAGCCATTCTCAAAAGGTAGGGGGCAAAAAGCCAATTATAGCGTAAAGTGACATATCTGCTGATGTGCCAGAATGAATGTTGGTTTCAAATATGAACTTGAGCTTGTCTACCCTGCTATTCTCAGAGGGACCTGGAAGTATGAGAAATGCACCATAATGCAATATACACCTTGAAATCTCAGATATAAAATGCACACTGAATATTCATGACATCAGTTTTTCATATTTGACTTCCTCCCCCATGATCAGCACACTTTTTTTTTTTTTTAATTGGAGAGGAAAGAATGCATAATGGTGCCACCCTATGCAGATCTACTCAGAATCCTACTCAGGGCTATACACTGAGGGAAGTGTTTTCAGAACTGCACTGTAATGTATCCTAACTGGGTATCTGAAATGAAGACTTTCAAAGTTGTTCCTGATTCATGTTGTCAGAAAAGAATTTTAAAAGAATCAGCAAACATAGTGATAGCATGTTTGGAAGGCAGCACTGTAGTGCTGAAACCAGAAATACCCATGTAGTGGTACTCATTTTTTTTTTTAAAAAAAAGCTTGAGTAATTTGTGGTTTTGTGCAATAACCCCTCATCAGTGTCTTGTTCAGGCTATGCTACTTGTTTCACTGACAAAAGTTCAAAGATTTGTTAGGTGATGTAATGCAGCAGCTGAATGACTTTCAGATGCCTCATTCACAGAGAGGGTAAGACCCTATCTAGCAAAAGTAAAGCAGAACTTGTCTAAGCAAACTCCCCTTCATTTTCCTCTCCTTCTGCAGCTTACTATGATTCCCAAGGAATAATTGTTTGTGTGGGGGGCAAAGTGCAGGTCTGAAATAAGGAGGAGGATTTTGTCAGAAAATAATCTCATATTGGAGCCTGTCCTGTAGTAGGCTAAGCATACATAAAGGATTTACAAGAGACATTCTTGGGATTATGATATCCACTCAATGAAGTGAAGGGAAAAAATCAACATAGCCAGACTGGTACCCAGAAATAGCATCCTATAAGATAGTCCTGCAAAAGATTGTAACAGGACACCACTGGCTGTCACCTACAGCTCCCAACTCAAACCAGTCTAATCCACCATCAATGACTTGTGAGAGAAATAGGCAACAATACAAATGAAGTTTCTAATATTTCTGGTTGCCTCTTCTATTTTCTTTGGGAATTATGTGAGATGGCAAAGAAAAAGAAAGCATTTAATTTATAAAACTGACTCCGGAATGTTCATTCAAAGTATAGTTCCGAGACAGGTTGAATCTAACCCTTCTCTCTGATGTGCTGGGGTTTTTTTTCCCCTAAACCAGGATCCTTCTGGTCTATCTGGCTACAATTCAGGCAGTATTATCACCTTTGTGTTCTAATAGAATGTCAATTCCAAACAGCCCATTACCTCTCCTTGATTTTACTTGTTATTCTTGCCTTCTCAACCACCTAGCTGAGGCTTACCTGTTTGGTTCAGTCTTCTGTAGTTCAACCAGAGTGTTCATTCTCTTGTTTTTCTCTGACTTTCATGCAACCCATTCTGTTTAGATTGATACTCTAGCTTTGTCCATGGCCAGCAAATGGCCTGGTGTTTTGGCAGTCCCTTTTCTAGGTGACACATTGAACTCCCCTTTGTTGGTCACTAGACATCCCTGGAAATGGCAGTCTTTGTGATTTGTGGGTACAGAAATTCCATTTGTCATGCAAAATAGATAAACTTCTGAAGCCTTCTGTGCCGTTAATGGAGGTGCACATGTTTCAAATGTATTATTGTGAAATAATGCAAATCAAAATTCATTTCCTTTTATGTTGTTTTGTTGCCAACAGATGTTGGGAACATTAAAAGCAGTCAGCAAGTGTGTAGAGAGATGTATTAGATGAGTCTCTGAAATGATTGACACTTCTGAGTTGCAGTGAATAGCCAGATGAAAACGCTGTGAAGTTTTGACCTTGAAATTGTCAAAGAGCTGTCCTTATGGAATTTCTAGATTGGAACAGTTGCTGACTCAGAATCTGATTGATGATTATTTTTGTTTCTTGGAATAGGTTTGTTTAATAATTTAAGAAATCAAAGATTAGAGTTTCTTTCTAGAAGAACACCCCCCCACCCATCTTAAGTTTACATTGTTACTGTTGTAGGATAGATTCAAGCAACAGAACAAGGTCCAGGGGCACCTTTAAGACCAACAAAGTTGAATTCTGGGTATAAGCTTTCATGTGCATGCAACACAAGTATCTGAAGAGGTGTGCATGCACATGAAAGCTTATACCCAGAATTCAATTTTGTTGGTCTTAAAGGTGCCCCTGGACTCAGATTGTTTTTTGGGGTTTTTTTTACTGTTACATGATGTTTTTCAAAACACTGTAATATGCTTATCTAATTTACATAAGAATCCTGTCCTTATTAATATTTGAATTTTGGTTCCACAACATTCTATGGTCGCCATAATCGATTGGGTTCAAGAACTGGCAGTCAGAAGATGCTGGACAGGGCTGACTGGCTGCTTGGCAAAGTCCCACCCATGTCAGCCCTGGTCAGTGTCTTCGGCTCAGTCTGCTCCGGTCCTCCGACAGGAGAGGACCGTCTGCAGAGTGAGCACAGGGACAGGCCCTCAAGGCTGAGGCAGGTGAGAGAAGCCCTTTTCCACCACCCCTCACTGTCCTCTGGGCCTCCTATGGGGGCAGTAGGCCCAGAGAAGGCCTTTTCCACCCCCACACCATCCCCTGGGCCTTCTATGGGAGCAGCAGGCCCAGACAAGCCCTTTTCCGCCCCCCCATCCTCTGGGCCTTCTATGGGTGCAGTAGGCACAAAGAAGCCCTTTTCCGCTCCCCCATCCCCTGGACCTTCTACGGGTGCAATAGGCCCAGAGAAGCCCTTTTCCGCCTTCCCCACCATCCCCTGGACCTTCTATGGGGGCAGTAGGCACAGAGAAGCCCTTTCCCACCCACCCCCACCATACCCTGGGCCTTCTATGGGGGCAGTAGGCCCAGAGAAGCCTTTTCCCACCCCCACACCATCCCCTGGGCCTTCTATGGGGCAGTAGGCTCAGAGAAGCCCTTTTCCACCCCCTACACCATCCCCTGGGCCTTCTATGGGGGCAGTAGGCCCAGAGAAGCCCTTTTCCACCTCCCCCACACCATCCCCTGGGCCTTCTATGGGTGCAGTAGGCCCAGAGAAGACCTTTTCTGCCCCCCACACACCATCCCCTGGGCCTTCTATGGGGGCAGTAGGCCCAGAGAAGCCCTTTTCCACCCCCCACACCATCCCCTGGGCCTTCTATGGGTGCAGTAGGCCCAGAGAAGCCCTTTTCTGCCCCCACACCATCCCCTAGGCCTTCTATGGGTGCAGTAGACCCAGAGAAGCCCGTTCTCCCCCCACACCATCTTCTGGGCCTTCTCAGGGCCCAGTAGGCCCAGAGAAGCCCTTTCCGCCTCCCCCAAACCATCCTCTGGGCCTTCTATGGGCCCAGTAGGCCCAGTTAAGCCTGTTCTGCCCCCCCATCCTCTGGCCCTTCTATGGGCCTAGTAGGCCTAGAGAAGCCCGTTTTGCCCCTATTCTCTTCCTTTCCCCCCTTTCCTTTTTTCCTCTCTCCTTTCTTTCACTCTTCCCCCTCTTCCTTCCTTCCTTCCTTCCTTCCCTCCTTCCTTCCCTCCTTCCTTCCCTCCTTCCTTCCTTCCTTCCTTCCTTCCTTCCTTCCTTCCTTCCTTCCTTCCTCCGACCCTCTCTCCCTTCCACCCTCCCTCCTTTCCTTTCTAGGGCCCGTTGTCTTCCACCACAACAGACTTTGCTCCCTAGTAATATTCTGACTGCACATCTTAAAAAGTAACATTCTACTTAAAATGCTCAAAACAATTCTGTTCCCAGGAGTCTTTTCAGCTATCATAACGTACTAATAAGCTTGGCAAGACTTCTGTTTTTAAACAAAGTATGGCCACATATTTGTATAATATTTTCACCAGCCTGACCCTCAAGGACAGTTGTGATATTTTTAAAGAACTACCTCTTTCTCAAAGTTAAATCCAGTTTATTTACCAGAGTTAGTACAAGCATCCTAGCCTAGTCTTTGGTAGTGACTATCCAATTGGAGAGCTCAAAAACAATGGTGAATCTGTAAATTCAGCTTATCTTTACTGTGTTTTAATCATCAAGGATTTTTTTTACCAAATTAGATTATCTGGTGACTTTTCCCTTTCCAGCCTCTGAAAAAGCAGATGATTTTGAGGCAACCATCTGGCTGCAAGCTTTTTGGTGGGAATTTGTTAAAAACTTTTCAGAAATTATTTCTATACAGTGCATAGTTATTTAGGTTCTCCTTAAATAAGACAATAAAATTAGATGATGATGGGTGGAGGGGGAGTTGTCTTAGTCAGACATTTGACCGGTAGATGGTGTTCTGCAATTCAAGATCTAGCCAAGTTCTTGGGAATTGCCTAGGTATCTTTGCAGGATTCTTGCTGTTCCAAGCAACACTCTCTTCTGGAGCTGAGCTGATATTATTTGCTCAGTGTCCAGAATGTCCAGGTGTTTCTTGAGACTTCTAGGCACTCCTCCAAGGGCTCCAGTGACAGCTGGCATTATGGTCAGTTTCTTCTCCCAGAGACACTCTAACTCTGTTCGTAGGTCTTGGTGTTTTATGACCTTCTCCTCTTATTTCTTTTCTGTTCTGCTGTCTCCTGGGATTGCAATGTCAATGATCCAAACCCTATTTGTCATTTTTTTTTAAACAGTTGTGATATCAGGGGTGTTATGCTCTAGGTGCTTCTCTGTTTGTAATTGGAAGCCCCAAAGAATCTTTGTTTCTTAATTCTCCATGATCTGCTCTGATTTATGCTCCAATGAATTTCTGGATGATGGTAAGCTATACTTTTTGCAAAGATTCTAGTGCAGCATAGCTGCAGCTCTATTGTGACATTCTTTATTGTCAGTTCGAGCAATTTTCCTGCAGGCACTGACCATGTGGTTGACTGTTTCATCCTTTGTCTTGTAAAGTTGACATTTGCTGTCATGGCTGGTCTGAATCTTGGCTTTCATACTGTTCATTTCAAGTCCTTGTTCTTGTGCAGCTAGAATGAGTCCTTCCATTTCTTTCTTCAGGTGCCCATTTTGGAGTCACTTCCAGATCTGGCATCATCATCACCACCACCACCACCACCATCATCATTTGTAGTGTAGATGGTGACTTAGGAAGGGAATTGAAAACCCAGTCTTCTTTGTATAAGAAATATCTTGTTTTAAATTACCTGATGTTGTGGAAAGCTGAGAGAATGACAGCATTTTGCATTGTATTTAACAGGAAAGATAGCACATATATTCTACATTTTGCTTCAGGACGTAGGCAACATTTCCTATATCTGATAGTAAGAGAGTTTCTTGTCTTGAGTTTCCATAAATGCTTTATTTCCAACCCCCCCCCCTTTTTTTACTGGAAGGAATATGTGAGAGGTACTGCAACACCTATTTGTGATGCCAATAAACTGGTGTGTCTGGTTGGATCTAGGGACAGGTAGCAACAAAAAATGTGTTTTCTTTAATGCGGGAGTCCATTTTTCCCCTCTGACAAATGTCCCTGTATATAGTTACTTATTTGGATTTTTCTTTCTTTGTTTTCCACATAAATGCATTCTGATGCATATGTATGTACTGGGATATAAGATAAGCAAGGAGGACTCCCCTCCCAACAGTTTTCAACTCTGAGCAGGGCCATTGTCATCATACCCTGAAATTGGGCAGCTGCTAGGGCCCAGAATTTCTGGCAGGGCCCATTGCCGCAATGCCCCAAACCATAAAAGGACATGCAGGAAATGGCCCCCCATCAGGAAAGGACATGCAGGTGGTGTACAATGGCTGCACCCCTGGAAGGCACAGTGGTGGTGCTTCCATCTGCACACACCACCCCAGCACCATTGTAGAAAGGACATACAGTCAGTGGGAGCACTCACAAATGGGCAGGGGAAGGGAGGACACACAGGTAGGTGGGGATGTGAGTGGGCTGGAAGGGAGGCATGAGCTTGGTGGTGGTCAGAGGAGGAGAGGGGGGCTCTCCAAAACCTGGAACTAGCCCTGACTCTGAGTGCACGATATCCAAAATTTTAAATGAGATGGGCTATGCTTGAGACTGGAGAGGAGGAAACAGATGGGAGATGAGGAAGTGGCTTGGTGGCAAGAGTGCAATGGACTGGAGAAGTGCATAAGAGAAAAGAGTATGAAGAAGAATGAGAATGAGATTGATAAACATGATGGACAGAATGAGGGAGAATGTGTGTGGGGGTGAATGAGCTAGAGTGAGAGATCGAGAAGGTAAGAAAGAAAACCAAGATGGTTATGTGGCTGTATAAATAAAAGATGTGTGTGTTTGCATGTGTGCATGGGCAATTGATTCTCTTTGCTTCAGTGTTCTGTTGTGCATGGATTTTGAGTTCTATCCAATGGATTCACTTGGGCTGGAGTCACCAGCTTGCTTGAGTGTTCTGCTCCACATGGGGTTGAGTACCCTGTTAAGCATTCACTGGCAGTCCTTATGATTACCAACTCTTAACATCAGCACTTCCCATCTGTATGAATGGATGAGTTGTTTTTCAGAATGTGTTTTATGTGCTTGATTCTTTAATAAGGTGATGCTCACTTATATTTAATAAATTGTATGACTTAATATACAAACTGCAACCACACTCAGCTACTTGAATTATACACTTGTGGATCTTGTGTTGGACTGGTATGAAGCGCACATGTATCATTTGCTGGTAGCAGATTTGTAAACACATGAATAGCAGTATGCCTTGGATGAACCAAGTATTCCCTTAATTTTGTCCTAATACGACTTAGCTCCATTGTTTTACTGTTTGATTCTGCTCCAGGTTCACAATCTCTTTTACTGCTGGCCACCACACCCAGGAACATAATTTCAGTTCCTTGAACCCAGCAGCCTCCACCTTGACCTCTCTAGGCTCTTACTCTTGATTTCTCTAGTGCTAGATTTACATAAGCAAGTTTTAGTAAGGCAAATGTGAACTAGTACCCTTGAGAATCCACCAGTGGCCATATTCTCCTGCTGCAGCCCTTTGCATCATTATTTGCTCACCAAACTAGCTGGATTGTGCAAAGGTTTTTAATGAGCAGCAGCTATTGCTGTTTGTTGTACTAATTTCCTGGGTGAAACAATCCTCACCACTCAAAGGGGAAAGAGACAGTCAAGGACATGGTCACAGGTGTTGCTGCTCCTCCAAAACCACACTGTTTACTTGGTTGCTCATCTCCCTCAAGGCCGAAGTAAGGCTTAGGCTACCAGTAATTATGAGTCACCTCAACAATCAACTTTCTTTCTTTTCTTCTTTCTCGACATGTTCTGTAGAATAGCTTTTCACCAACATTATATAGCTTGTTTTATTGGTTACATTTCAGATTCACATGACAATGTGGAATTCATGCTCCATCTGTGCTTACATTTTGCTTCTGTGTACTGGTGATCCATATGATGATTTTTGTTTTGATATTCAGACTTTTTATTAGTGAAAGCTTTTCTCTGTGATAATTCATGAATGTGGTAATTTCAACAGTTTCAGCACATGTACTAGTTCTTTCCTGCATTTACAGTGCAATCCCAAACAGAGTTACTCTTCTATGCCTTTAATAGAGTTAGAAGGGTGAAACTCTGTTTAGTACAGCACTGTTTCAATGCAATCCCATGCATCCATCTCTCTCTCTCTCTTTATATATATATATATATATATATATATATATATATATATATATATATATATAGTGAAAACATGACACAATGGCCAATATCTAAACCTGTGGAACAGGCCACAAAGAAAGAAAACAGATAATTCTGCAAACTAGGGGGAACCTCCAGGGTTGCAGAAAAATCTGAAAGTAAAAAGGGAGGCTTAAATACCCCCAAAACAAGATCACAAGTGCAGACAATGTAGCAGCAATGGTGACAAGGGCTGGAGAGCTGACGTGGGTGTGGTGGAAAGGAGTAACTGCTGCCAAAAGAGAAGCCAGCCCTGCCATGCAAATTGCCCCCAGCTTGGCCTGCCCTACTACTGACAATGGGGGGAGGTGAGCAAACACTTGCCAGTGAGATAGGGGGAGAGACAGCCAAGCACAGCACCAATGAGGCAGAGGGAGAAGCAGCTGAGCATCGTACTGATAATGGGGGGAAGGCAGCTGAGCACCACACTGATGAAGGAGGGGAAGAGGAAGACAAGCACCATGCTGACAATGGGGAGGGGAGAGGCAGCCAAGTGCCATGCTCATGGTGGTGGTATGCAGCTGCTGGGCAGGTAGCTGGGAAATCAAGGAGCAAAAAATTGTTGCTTGCAGCCAGCCCCACATTTGCTAACACTCTGGCAGTGGTGTTCTGGGTGGTGGTGGTGGGGAGAATTATTGTAGTCAGCAGCAGGTAAGAGAATGAAAGTGTGGCAGAGAGCATGAAAGAAAGATGGGAGGGAACACAGAGAAAGAGAAAGTGTATCTGTGAGAGAGTATGGCAGTAGAAACTATGGAGGAAGAAAGAACTGAAAGAGAGAGCTGAAGAGAGAGAGAGAATCAGTGACAGTGGTTGTTGGGGAGAGGGAGAATGAGAGAAAGACCAACAGGCATTGGGGGGGGGGAGAGGAGGAGTAACAGGAGGTGTTGTGAGGAGTGAGAACCGGAGAAATAGTGATGGGGTGGGGGGTCAGAGAGAGAGAAAGTGAGAGAAGCTGAGAGATGGAAGATATGGGAGGAAGTAATGGGATGGTTGCTCCCTCAGGTTTCTTATGGTTTTCCTACTTGTGTGTGTGTGGGGGGGTATGTAAACTAAAAGTGAAGTTGGCCATATCTAAGGATACATAAATCTGGAAATTGAACCTGTGGACAGACAAGACAGATCTTTCTACAAACCTGAACAATGTCCCAATTTTGCAGAAAAAAACTGAAATGTAAATAAATAAATACATTGGTGGGGTTAAAAAACTCCAAAATGACAAAAAGTGCCTGTAGCTTTAAGAAACAGATGCCCTTGGTGACTGTTGCTAGTCAACCACAACAGAAGCCTTCGTTTCTGGCAGTAAAATGCAGGGAGAGGGGATATAGCCCCTTTTAGAACGGTTCTGGCCTTTGACGGAGGACTCATCAGGGCAACTTGATACCACATGAATTGCATGACTCACCTGAAGAAGTAAGCAGTGACTCACAGTAGCTCATACTCTGCCACAAATTTTATTAGCCTTTAAGGTGCTACTGGTCTCTTGCTCTTTTCTCCTGTTACAGACAAACTAACATGGCTACCCACGTTGAACTATCTCATGATACACCTTTGTCTAGCTGCTTGCTAATGTTCAAAAACACCCACCCCACAAAAGCCAGTTTGGTCTAGTAGTTAGAGTTTCAAACTAGAATCTCCATTCTGCCCTGGAAGCACACTGGAGAACCTAGGGCCAGTTACATACCCTCAGATTAATTTACTTCACAGAGGCAAGGTTGACAATTAAGAGCACCTGGACAACTCTCAGTGGGCCAGTGGCCTCCCATCCACACCTGGGCTGGCCAGCCCTCTGAAAGAAGGGCTGAGCTCAGCCCAACCAGGCTTCATGAGGGGAGATAGCGCAGACAGAGCCCTGTGGAAGAAGCAAGATGGGGAGGTGAGGGTAACTGTGCAAGCAAGGCAAAGCCCTGTTCAAGACAAGGGAGAAAGCCAGTGGTGTCCAACCTAGCTAAACCCCATGTAAGATGAGGTGAGGCAGATGGTGGCACTTGACCAAGCCCCACACAAGACAAGGCAGACAGTAGCACTTGACCCTTTGTGAGGCTAAGCAGATGATGGATTTCGGGCATGGCTGAGCCCTGTGTGAGATGAGGCAGCACCTCGCCCAGCTGAGTCCTGCAAAAAGTAAAGCTAATGGTGGCACTTAAGTTGAGCAGTATGTGGGACAAGGGAGGCGGATGGTGGCACCCAGCTCAGCTGAGCACCAGGTAAGACAGATGGTAGTGCTGGCTGAGCCCTACGCAAGTCCAAGCAGATAGACAGAGGCACTCAGCTCAGCCAAGCCTTGATGAAGCAAGGTGAGGCAAATGGTGGTGGGCCCCACATAAGGTGAAGCAAACCACGGTACCCAGCCCGATCAGGCCCCACACAATGCAAGACAAGGCAGACAATGCCAAGAGGTGGAGGTAGATGGTGCAAGGTAGATGGTGTGCCCATCTCAGCTGAGACCTGCATAAGGCAAGGCAGATGGCAGCACCCAGATAACTCCACAGATGGCAAAGTGAAGCAAATGGTGTCATGCTGCTGAGTCCTGTACAATGTGAGACAAGGCAGACAGTGGTGCAAGGAGCATTGACAAAGCATGGGGATGGATCCAGCATTGGACAACCTTCCTGTTGCCCAATGAACCTGTCTCCCCCAGCCTGCCTGCTGGGAGGGGAAGCCAAGGAATGGCAATCTAGTAGGGACCACATGGGTGCCAGCCACTATGTAGTTCCCTTGCCACCTAGTCATGAGAGCCAGACAGCAGCCCCTGATCTGGGAATGCTGCTTGATGGCTCCAACCCCAAGACCCCTTAAAGGAGTCCCCAAACTGAGGAGGTGGAAATGCAGGCCCAGCCTCCCCCAAGATATATCTGTCCCAATGCCCAAACTGCCATATGAGCAGGGGGGCACTTTCTTGTTCCCACTCTCACACTCCTAAGCCTGTACCCAGCAAAGCAGGCCATTGTAATTGCTGGCCCTGAGCAATGCTGTTTGAAGGAACGAAATGACCAAATGTTTGATAATACTTTCTCCAAAAGATTTGATAAGCTTCCCGACTGCCGTGCAGACTTTTTCCTGGCTAAGTCCACTCCATTCATGATGCTCCAAAAGCTCTGATGGGAAAAACCCTGTTGTGTTAGGCAGATGCAAAGTGAGGATCTGAAGGTCTGAAATAATGGAGTGCAGCAGCACCATACCTTTTTGAGCAGTTTAGTCATTTTCTCCTAGTTGAATTATTATTGCATCGGGAAGGCCATGGTAGAAAACTTGCATGGAGATAGTGTCTAAAGGGAAGCCCAGCTCATTCTTCTGCAGCCCACCCAGGAAATCTGCAGTTGATCATTGAGCCCCAACAAGCCTCCCAACATGAAGAAAATACAGATTTTCCTGTCCAGAAGATGATGCTGTGCCTGTAAACCAAACTGATGTGTGCAAACCTGTAGAGGCTAAAATCAAAGCTAACTAGAACTCAGTTGGGCTAAGGACATATATAAGTCCAATATGATGTGGAGCACTGGTGACCAATGGCCCTGATCTTCTCAGGTAGAAGCCCAACTTCTGAAGCTACCATGGCTTAACCTATGAAAAATGAATGGATACCATAATCAGCAGGAGAAAGAGCCAAGGCAAAAAGTCATCTGCATGTGATGCTGGAAAACTGGGATCATGAAAGGCAGGAACTGTTAGAATGAATAAGGAAGGGGCCAGGGGGAATAAGTCTCAGTGCCAAGTAGTCAGCTGCACAGAACAGGGCAGGACAAGGCAGGGCAGGGCAGGGCAGCTCAGTGGGAACAGACTGTAACCAAATCCACGAACCCGTGGTGAGCTGATCCATTTTAGACCACTGCAGCAAGATGCTGAGTTTGGAGACCTGCAATGAGATGTCATGAAGGGCAAGGACCTTACCAGAGGGAACATGTCACAAAGGCTCTAAAAGCTCACTGCAATGGAAATCCCCATAAAAGGCCAGTGCTAAATCCACCTTGAACAGGGTGGTCTCAACTGAGAAACAACAAACCTGCAGCATCAGCTGAATGATACCAACCAGAACCTGCATAGCGATGGGGTTCTGGGAATCATGAACCAAAGGAGAAGCCCTTCCCCAACCTTCAATTGTGCGGCATGCTATAAAAGAATTATAAAGATCTGTGCAGCCTAGAGATTTTCTGTAAAAGATTATTGCTGCTAGATGTAAGGTCATGGTTCTAGGTGTAAGGCTATGATATTTTAGGTATGCCAAGTAACAGAGAAGAGCCTTGATGACTGGGAAGGTCATGTTAAAGCCTGAAGATGCTAGAAAACATAAACAGGAAGAGACAGTGCGGTCATAAGACTGGTGGGTGGAGGGGCTGAAGGATCCAAATGATCCCTGTAAGATCACATGCTCCCAAGGTTCCACAGTTCCTCCAGAAATCGGTCTGGGTATTGCTCTGTGTTGTGGGCCAAGGATTGGAACTTCTGCTCCTGAAATTAAGACAACGCATGTGCAGTGTCGTTACTGGCACCTGCAACATATCTTGCTGAAAAGATGTTACCTACAAGGCAAACCTCCACACAAGGTGCATGACCCGCTCAGAGCAGGATGGATGTTGGTTGATAACACTGACACTGACTGTATGGCAGTGAACAAGCATGAGGCACAATGGAACAAAAGGAACAGGGCAGCCAAACAGGTCACGAGTAACCCTGCTGTGTGCCTATCATATAGAGAGCTGGCTAAACAAAAAAAAAAACCCACCCAAGCAATAGCAAAGCAGCACAATAACCCGGCAACTGCTTGAGCAGATTCACAATAAAGCCCCCAGTTGGGTGCTGATAGCCAATAAGCTACAAATCTATTACCCACGTGTGGGAAGCTGATCACTGCACCAATAAACCTGAATGACTACAGCTCCCAGCCAAGCGAGCCCCCAGATAGCAGTAAACAAATCACAAATAAATACTGCCTGGCTCTGCAATGCTGGGATGCAAGAAATTCCACAATCACTGTCCACTGCAAGAAAAATCCATAAAATATTGAAGGCAGTGCTGAGAAGATCATGAGCCTATATCCTACCAGAGACTCTAATCCCAATTCCTCTCTGACAGTGCTGCACAATGATCTGCCACATGGAGAGTCCCGAGTCCCGGAGGTTGTGTCCACACTGATGTGACAGAGCCAGAAGACCACAAACAGGATGAGGCACCCAGCAGTGGCAGTTTAAATAGCTGCAAGGAGAGCCTGATGCAGAACTTGCAGCACGACCCCTTCCCAAGCTCTCCAGCCCATGGGGCCAGCCAGCAATGTTGTGGGAAGCTGGCCAGGATCACTGCCGGGACTTGACCTGTACTTGCTTCTGTTCAACAGCAGCCAGCCCAGTCCCTTGTACAAATGACCACACTCTACAATGGAAGCTTACTGAGTGACCTTGACCCACTCACATACTTTCAGGCTAATCCACCTCAGGGTTGATGTGAGGATAAAATAGAGGAAAGGAGACTGATTTAAGCTGCTTAAGCTGCCCATTGAGGAGAAAGATGGGGTATAAATGCAGTAAACAAATATAACAAGGTGGGGTGGGGGGCAGAGTGAGTGGGTAGGAATGGAGAAGGAAGCAGAGAAAGGTGAGGATATGGGAGTTTGCTGGGAGGAGGGGTAAATGAAATATTGTGAGGAAACAGACAGCTGAATTTCAGGTGCCCACCACAAGTCCTTATGGATTCCCCACCGTGCAACTTGGCTGGCTTAGTAGCCGGCACCAAATAACTATGTCACAGTATTCCCAAGCAGAGGCTGCTACAGGGAGAGAGGGAGGGAAAGCTGGAAATAAGGGGCAGATAAAGTTAGGTTGGCTAGTAGATGGGAAGAAGTGAAGGAAGCAGGAAAAGGACAGTGTCTATGGGGACTTTCAAGGAAGGGAAAGAGGGGAAAATAGGGAAAGGGGAAATTAGAGTTCCCTCTCCCACAAGACTCTGTTAGTCCCCTGCTTCTCTCTGTGTGTGCGCATGTATGTGTGTGTGTATCTTTATGTGTATATATTTACATACACACAAGTGGAGGACTTGTAAAGACTTGCACAGGGCATCTCATTTGCTACTATATTGCCTCCCTCACTATTACGTCATTCTCTTCACTGGCAGCCCCTATAACTTCTCATTTTCCCTCCTTCCTTCGGTTCTTTCCACCCACACTCATGTCGTCAATCTCAGATATATCTTTATAGGATGTATTATTATTTCTGTGATCTCAGGTATTACCCATTACTTTTGGTCTGATTTTTAGTTATGCTTTCAGGGACCTTGGGAACTAACTCATTTGACTGGAGCTACCTCATGATTTTACTTTTATTTGCTAGGTTTCTGTTTCAGAGGAAGATTGCCTACATATGCTTAAAGTGCTCCTTTGAACTATATTTTGATCTGTAAAGGTAGAACTTTCATAAATATCATCACTGTGATCATCTTACATTGTAAAAATATAGATTATCAGGTATAAAAGAAATGGAGGAAAGAGCTCTGTCAGTCTATTCCTGGTAAATTACTGCCTGGACAATGTCCTCCATAGAATATTACCAATGTTTTCAAAGTATGGTCCATTAGTTATATTTGTCCATTTCTACCCCTTTGATGTTCCTCTAGCCTTCAATGATGTGTGACACTGCAGAACACTGTCTGTCTGGTACCGAACCTTTATACTATTTACCTTTTTGTGAGAAAGCTTTTAATCAATGTCTTATACATACACGAAAAGTCACTTTTTGCAGATGAAGCTTAATACAGACAAGACTGAAGCCAGTGAAGCCATCCAGTGATGGAGGGAGTTGCACACCCCATGAAGGAGTAGGCTGATGGCTTGGGGGTTCTGTTGGAATACTGTTGAAGGCTCCAAGTAGCTTTGAGGGATGTGGTGCCTTTTATCAGCTTTGGGTGATCCACCAACTACAGAGATTCTTTTGACAAGCATAATATGACCATGACAATCTGTGCTCTGAAAAACAACAAAATTAGATCTACTTTATGTGGGGCTGCCTTTGAGAGTGATCAGGAAACTGCAACTGGCCAAAATGTGGAAGCCAGGGTTTTGCATGAGGATCAATACAGGGATTTAATCTTCCTTATGCTGAAAGATCTACACTGCCTGTCCATCTGTTTCCAGACATGATTCAAGGTGCTGATTCTTACCTTTAAGGCCCTAAATGTCCAGAGGCCAGGGCACATGAAGGATAGCCTCATTCTGTATCATTCAAACTATCAGTTAAGATCCTCTTTCTGTTTCCCCTTACTGCTTTCTATTTGCCCATCTGCAGAGGTGAGGTGAAAGGAGATCAGAGATAGTTTTTTTCAGCGGATGCTTACAATAGCAACTTTTGCTGTTTTTTTCAGCTGCCATGAGTCTGAAGAGATAAAGTGGTGTGTAAAGATTTTAAATAGATACATCTTACATATATATAAAAGGCTTATTAATTTATTCACGATTCCAGGCTCTCCCATTGGCCTTTGAAGAGTACTACATCACCCATTGGAAGATGAACTGCCACTCAAGAGTAATCAGTTGGCATTGGGTGGGTGCTGGGTCCACTCTGCGCTCCCACCCACTGCAGCCTAGGCCACTCTTCTCTGATTGGGCCAGCATTTCAAGATCATTTGCATACAGAAGCTGATTGGACCACACTCCATTCAGCACTTCAAACACCCCCCCTCCCAAGACAGTTGGAACTGTCAGTTGCATATGTGACCTGGTGTATCCTCAGGTGAAATATGTCCTCACCCACAATACATCACTTCCCCTTCAAAAGAAACAAACCCAATAACACAACCATGCCACACCACAAAAAAGATAGATCACACTACAAGCAGAATACCATAAGGCAAAAAATGATAGGAAAAGATGCCAGCAGTCACCCTTTTACTGTCGCTGATATGTTCCTGGTAGCACTTCAGAGGATGGTGTGCAGGTCCCAGGTTCATGTTATAAAAGCTGCCTGGAGGATTCACAGACTTTCAACCTAACATACCTCACAGGGTTGTTGTGCAGATCATATGGGGGAGAGGAGAATGATGCCAGCTGCCTTGCTTCTCATTGCAGGGAAAAACTGCCCTTTCCCTAGGTAGAGGCTGCAGGGAGGGGGGAGGAGATGTAAACCTGAAGACAGACAGGCAGATATAGGTAGGCTCATGATTGCCTGGAAAGGACATAGAGTTGCCAGCTCCAGGTTGGAAACTTCCAGGATATTTTAGGGATGAAGCCTGCTGAGGGTGGGGTCTGAGGAAAAGGGGGGCCTCAGACAGATACAATGCCATAGACCCCACCCTCTAAACAAGCCATTTCTTCCTGGAAAACCATTGCTGCCAATCTCCAGGTGATGGCTGGAAAGCTCTTAAAGCTCTGGTGCTAATTCAAACTGCTGGGGATGTGTTGTATTCTGGCCGGGGATGCTGTGAGTGTACAAAATGAATGTGGACAGAGTAGTGTTTTGGAAAACCTTTGGGAATTGTTTGGTGCATTTACCATGGGGCAGGTTACCACTGCTAATTGATGCTGGGTGCCCAATACCATAGCACCCAACCAGAGCCTCTTTCTAGAGCTTCTTGTATGTATTTCCACAAGGGGCCTTATTCCTAGTACATAAATAAATACATTTTCACAATAATAATGATGAGAAAGAGGAAGAAGGAATTGGTTTTTGCAGAGCAGGCTAAAAGTTTGGGGGGTGTTCATAAACCCAGCCTTGCTTTTTGAAAAGTAGGTTGGAGCACAGGCCAAGAAAGCCTTCTGTCATCTGCATATGGTTCTCCAACTATTTCGTTTCCTATACTCAACTAATCTGGCCAGCTGATCCATTATTTATTTATTTGGGGTATTTCTATGCTACCTCTTCAGAATCCTGTTTGAAATCTTTTACAGTTAGAATCCATGCTTTTATAATACCATGGTTGAATTGATGTAATGCACTTTATCTGCATTAGGCTTTGTCTGAAATGAAATTCAGAAGTACGCATACGACAACGACGACGATGGAGAAGGAGAAGAAGAAGAAGAAGAGGCATGATTGCTCTCCTTAAGTATCTGAAGGGCTGTCATTTAGAGGAGGGCAGGGAGCTGTTCCTGTTGGCAGCAGAGGATAAGACTCGCAAGAATGAGTTTACATTAAGGGTGGGAAGGTACTGGCTGAATATTAGGGGAAACTTTTTTACAGTAAGAGTTGTTTAACAGTGGAATCAGGTGCCTATGGAGGTGGTGAGCTCCCCCTCACTGGCAGTCTTTAAGCAGCAGCTGGACAAACACTTGTCAGGGATGCTCTAGGCTGATCCTGCATTGAGCATGAGGTTGGACTAGATGGCCTGTATGGCCCCTTCCAACTCTGTGATTCGGAGAAGGAAGAGGAGGAGAAGGAAAAGGAAAAGATGAAGAAGTTGGATATATACCCCACCCTTTACTTGGAGTCTCACAGCAGCTTACAATCTCCTTTCCTTTCTCTCCCCACAACAGATATCCTGTGAGATAGGTGGGGCTTAGAGAGCTCTGTAAGAGAACTGCTTTGAGAGAACTGCTGTGAGAGAACTGCTTTATGACTGACCCAAGGCCACCCACCTGGCTGCATGTGGAGGAGTGGGGAATCAAACCCAGTTCTCCAGATTAGAGTCCACCTCTCTTAACCACTACACCAAATTTGCTCTCTTATATGTCTTGATCACTAAAAGGTGATGCACGATCAGTACTGGGGACAATATTATTTAATTTGTTCATACATGGAACTGGGGGAAGCAGTGTAGTGGCCAGATTTGCATATGACACAAAATTATTCAGAATGATGAAAGTTAAAGATGACTGTGAAGAGCTCCAGGAGGATTTCTACAATTTGGGTGAGTGGGGCAAGAAAGTTGCAAATGAAGTTCAGTATTGGTAAATGTAAGGTAAATGTAGTGCACATGGGGAGGGGGAATATCCCAACATACTAATAGAGTCTGAACTTGCTGAGTCTGAGATGGAAAAAGGTCTTTGGGGTCACAGTAGATGGCTTAATTAAAGCATCAACCCAGTATGCTGCAGCAGTGAAAATGACAAACTCTATGCTGGCAATTATTAGGAAATGAATTGAAAATAAAATGGCCAATATTATAATGCCCCGTACACATCTGTGGTGTGGCCTCATTTGGAATATTATGTGCAGTTCTGGTCACTGTATCTTTTAAAAAGCCATTGCAGAGCTGGGAAAAGTACAGAAGAGGTCAATCAAGATGACTGGGGATTGGAGCACCTTCTCTATAAGGAAAGGCTGAAGAGCCTGAGAGTTTTCAGTTTAGAAAAGAGATAACTAAGAGGGGACATGACAGACATTTATAAAATTATGCTCTCCCAAAATACTAGAACTCGAGGGCATCCAATGAAGCTAATGGGCAGTCATTTCAGGACAGAAAAAAAAAGAAAAACTTATTTATGCAATGAGTGATTACAATTTGGAATTCACTGTTGAAGGATGTAGTGATGGCCACAGGCATATACAACTTTAAAAAGGATTATACAGTTTTATGGAAGATAGATCCAGGGGTCATTTCATAGAAAAAGAGCTGCAGGAGCTCACTAGCATATCTAATAGGCTATTAGCATAATAGCATATTAGCATATGCCATGCCCCCTGACATCACCAGAAGTGATGTCAGAAGGGGAAGCAAAATTGGGGGGAGGCATCTTCAAAAGCCTCCCCTTCCCTTCTCCAGCTGGCCTGGAGGGGGGGAAGCGAAGAGAGAAGGGAGTTAAAGTTTAAACCCCTTCTCTCTAGAGTCATCTTTCTATTATATTCTATGGGGCCATAGAATACAATGGGAAGATCGCACCGCCACTGCAGTACTCTGGCGCACTTCAGCCCCAAACAACCCCTGGATAGATCTATCAGTGGCTACGAGGCATGTTGACTAAAAGGAACCTCCATGTTCATAAGCAGTAAACCTCTGAATACCAGTGCCAGAAGGAGAAGGTTTTGGCCTCTATGCCCAATTTTTGGACCACCAGAGGAATTTGTTGGCTACTGTGTAAGATAGGATGTTAGACTACATAGACTACTATTCTGATCCAGCAGGGCTCTTCTTATGTTCTTATAAAAGCAACAGAAATGGTAAACCCTATCCTGAGACTTACTCCTCATGGAAAAGGAATATATAAAACATACTGTAAGTAGCCATCCTCCAAATAAAATGGCTCTTCTTGCAAAGGAAGAGCAACAAGTTAGAGGAAGACTCCTTGGACTGGAGTAAGACTTCAAAGCTGGAACCAAATGAAAGGTGGGGTGTAAATATTTTAATAAATGAATGAATAAATGAATGAGCTTTGCTCAGTGGAGTGGTAGGATTGGGGTAGGATCTATTCTATTATTTAAAATTTCTATAACACTTGAAAGAAAGAGCCATTTGCAATGCAGGGAATTCCTGCAGACCAACTACTCTTAGCCTTCTTTGGAACTTGATTAATTTTAATGCTATTTTAAATATTTTAATTTATTCTTCTGACTCACATTTTCAGCTAAATCTATTCTTTATTAATTTTAATGAGAAAGATATAATTTTTAAGTATGCAATTCAAAACTAGCCTGACAAATGATTCTTAGCATTTTCTTAATTCCAGACAGAAAATACAATTATTTGAAAGAATTCAAATAGCGGGGTTTCTATGCAGGTCTACTACTACTATTACTACTGCTGCCACTGCTGCTACTACTACTAATACTACATAAAGGGATGGATCCAAATAGCCTTCTTCCATCCTAAGGAGTCTTCCTCCAACTTAAGCAGCTCTTTTACCAATGTAAGAGCCACTTAATTTGGCAGAAGACTCTTTAGACTGGAGAAAAGTTTCAAACTTGATACAAAAGGACATGTATAAATATTGACCTGAATTAATTTTTTTTAAAAAATAAACTTTACTCAGAGGATAGGGTAGGATCCAAGCCATTAACAACAGCAATAGTCCAGTACCTCTGACAAGTATCCTCCATGGAATAAGTTACATTTAAAAAGTGAATAGCCATTAAGTTGAAGATCAAGATGCACATTTCCTTCTTAGTGAATGCATGAATCTACTTTATACTGAATCAGGCCACTGGTCTATCACAGTCAGTATTATCTGCTCAGAATAGCAGCAGCTCTCCAGGGTCAGGCTAAAGTATTTCACATCACCTACTACCTAATCCTTTTAACTGGAGATGTCAGGAATTCACCCCGTGGCTTTCTGCACGCCAAGAAGATGCTCTATCACTGAGCCATGGTCCCTCCCCTGAGAGGAAACTTCAGAGCTCTGCAAAAAGTTGGGATATGGGTTTGCAAAAAAATGCATTTCCAAAGCCTACTTACTGAAGCTCCAAGAAGCTTTGAACCTGGATACTGTCTAAACTGTTTGACATCTATGCAACGCTGAGACTGGATAAATCAGGTACTAGTCATTTTTAAAAAGATATAATTTATGTAATGAAGCACTTCAAACAGTGAAAAACACTGTATTTCACCAGTAGTACTATTTATTTACTTTAAATGTTCCTAACTCCTGCAATGTTCTTGACACCTTTCATACAAATACTAAAGCAATTTATCACATAAAAAATAAGCCCAGTAGGTTTTATTTAATGATTAAAACAGTTAATTAAAATGTACAGGCTGTTAGACCTATGGATTCCTGCAGGCCTTGATATATGTAGCAGAGGCCTACAGAACTAAAATTCAGGTCTCAGGCCTGGTGATAAATTTTTCTGTTCATTTGGAAAATGTTGACATGGTCTTTATCAATTTTGGGGCTTCAGGTCTCTTTGTTTTCTCTGTATCTGGCCTGGGCAAGGCTTGTTATGTTTGTAGCAACCCTGGACAGGGATCTCAGAATATTGTTGGCCCTGCAAAAGGGCAGAAATCAGAGCAGCCAAGAACAGTTGAAGCAAATACACCAGGTTTGGGAGAAAGACAAAGCATGGATGAGACACATTATGGCCAAGGACAGACTTGTAGTTTGAAGAGCAAGGGAGTCCTGGCAAAAAGATCCAGCACAAACTGTTCCGGGTCTTCCCAGTCACACTGCGCCGACTGATGCGGGAGTATATTGGGGATGATGTGCAAGGGAGTGATCGTACTGCTGGTCCGCCCCTGGTGGAGGCACGGCTGTAAGTGGCTTTTTTGGTGTAATCCGGTTATATGTGCATAAGCGCATCCCTTACCAGATCAGCTTGTTCGTGTTCACATAAGAATATAAGAACACAAGAGAAGACAATGTTGGATCAGACCAATGGCCCATCCAGTCCAACACTCTGTCACACAGCAGCCAAAAATACCAAGTGCCATCACACCAGCACAAACACATCCCTGAAGTGGGATGAACACACTCTCCAGGGTTTGCTACCACTTTCACCTGGTATTTTTTAAACTCGGAAGCATTACAAGATGGGCTCAGTACGGCTGGGGAATGCCTGACAGATGTGCTTGTGTGAACCGGCCCTTTAATCCGTTTGTGAAACATTTCTTTTCTTTCTTTTTTTTATAAATCTGCAACGTATATAATATAGAAAGCTCAAGAATGGTGAACATTGCTAGTATATACATTGAGCGCGCAAGCAATAAGATTGAAGCAATGTTACCCGCTCCGTTTTCAAAATGGCGGGAAAAGTTTTACTAAAGTTATCGTAACAATTCTTAACAACTAAACCTAATTGCGTTGAATTAATAGTTTTAGAGCAGCCATTTATATAACAATTTAGACTAAACAATAATAAATGCTGACGCGATGTTATTTCCTTTTAAACTATAAGTGTAAAGACCCGTTTAGCACCCCGTCGGCAAAAAGGCGGGAAAGAACAGATTGACTGGATATGAGGAATTCATACAACTGAATAGAATTTCATTTAAATATTAAATTTAGAACTGCAACAAACAGAACAGATGAAAACAACAACCAAGGCTCTTAAATGAGACACATTTTTGAAGTTAGATTATGGGATCTAAGTAACTGCACCACGCTACGTTAGCAGAATGACTGGGAAGATCCCGTGGAGAAACTATGGTCAGAGCTAACGGACTAATTATAAAATCATATACTTATCAAACCAAGTTATTAACATTTAAATGGACTCTTCATGTAGTTCCGGATCCTCGGTAGTTGAAGGGGACGGGGATCGGAATTTCCTTTTATTTGAGTATTTCGAAAGTTCCATTGGTGTCACAAGGTTCATTTCATTCAGCAACCTGAAGCCTTCTTCTTTCGAGGTGATCTGATGATTTTTCCCCTGGTAGGTAAACTGTAGAATTAGAGGTGATGACCATACATAGCGAATGTCCGCTTCTGCGAGGCACGAGATGATCGGTTTAAGTTCTCTCCTTTTTGTCAGCGCTTCCTTTGGGAGATCTGGATAAATTTCGATCTTGTGTCCTTTGAAGTTAAGGTGTCTTCTTTGTCTGGAGGCATTTAGAATTGCTTTCCTATATCTGAGATCCATAAGTGTGATAATAATATCACAAGATACTCTGGTTTTGAGTATGCTCAGGGGGCCTGCTCTAAAAGCTTTCGTGACTATGCACGTTTGTGAAACATTTCTGAAACATGCCTATCTCGGGCCAAATTGCCAGTCTGACCTCTGCCTATGCATATGTTCAGTTATTGTTGCCACCTAGTGAGTATTTAGTCATTGTTAAGAAAGATCATTGGGCATGTCTGAGCAGAGGGGAAGTGGGTTATTCTTGTTTCAGGGCTGTTCCAAGCTGAATGGATGGCTGAGGCCTTACACCAGCAATAAATATAGTTATACCTGCTCTGTTTGGCTGATTTGGACTGCCTACATCACACTGGTGATGAGGATGGGATTGGCTAGTATATTCACACTCTGTGAGTAACAGTACAATTGTCTAGGGACACAGAATGACTCCACATGGGATCTAGGGTTGCCAACTTCCAGGTGCAGCCTGGAGGTCTCCTGGAATTACAGTTGATTTTCAGATCACATTTCCCTGGAGAAAAATGGATGCTCTGGAGGGTGGACTCTATGGCATTATACCTCAGTGAGGTTCAAACCCTGCCATCTCCAGGTTTCACCAACCTGGAGTTGGCAGGAATTTCCCAACCTGGAGTTGGCAACCCTAACAGGGATCACTAAGGAGTTCGATTTGGGTATGGAGGACTGGATCCAGTATGCAGAAAGACTTTCTCAGTACTTCATTTCCAATGATGTGACTTATGAAACTAAAAAATGGGTGATTTTGCTGAATGTTTGGGGAGCAAAGACTTATAGCTTAATCAGAACCTTGGTAGAACCTGAAAAGCCCACAACCAAATCCTTTACAGAACTGATTGAATTGGTTCCAAATAATCATAACCTCACCATCATAGAATGTAAAGGTAAAGGTAAAGGTAAAGGTTCCCTTGCTCGAAAGCCAGTCGAATCCGACTCTAGGGTTGCGGTGCTCATCTCCGTTTCAAAGCCGAAGAGCCAGCGCTGTCCGAAGACGTTTCCGTGGTCATGTGGCCGGCATGACTAAACACCAAGGTGCACGGAACGCTGTTACCTTCCCACCAAAGTGGTACCTATTTATCTACTTGCAATTTCTTGCTTTCGAACTGCTAGGTTGGCAGGAGCTGGAACTAGAGACAGGAGCTCACCCTGTCATGCGGCACCCGGGTCTCGAACTGCTGAACTACTGACCTTCCAGAGCCTGCAGTTCAGCGTCTTAACCACTTGAGCCACCGCAGCTCCTATCATAGAATGTACAACACTTTAAATTTAATAGTGTTTCATGTCCACCTGGAATGTCTGTAGCTGTTTTTGTAGCAGAATTACGTCATCTCTCAGAGCATTGTGTTTTTGGGGAAGCTATGCATGCCTTGCTGACAGTAGGGTTGTCAGGTCTTACCTGGCTGCCAACGGGGGGCTCCTTCTTCTTGTGCAGGAATTCTTTGGTGCATGCACTTTCTGCATGCGCTGTAATGACATCACCCAGAAGTGGCATCATTATGCAGGGCACACTGGAGGCAGGGCCTCTCTCATTTGAAGGAAAACCATAGAGTCTTTCCTCAAATGATAGTATGTCCTCCCACAACATGCCCTGCTCAATGACATCACGTCATTGCGCTGGGCACATTGGCCCTCATGCAGCACTTTGGGGGCAGGGTTCCCCCCACCGGCTGGATTTGGGCCAGCGGATCAAGGGGCCCTAAAAGTGGACAAACCCCCACCCCCCATGGGGGAATGGCAAGCCTAGCTGAGGGAGAGGCTGGCCTGTGGCATCAATGATGACAGGATTCAGAGATGTTTACTGGCAAAATCCAGTTTAGACTTTGAGAAAGCCAAAGATATTGCACAAGGCATGGAAGTTGCAGCCCAAAATGTCTTTGATTTTCAGGCCTCTAAACAACCTAGAGATTTCCAGGCACTTACAGCTGCAATGAATAGGTTGTCCAACACTATGATGGTTACGAAGAAGATGTCAAGGGAACACAAGCGCTCCTCCGGAGGTATACAGCCCTGTTTTTGTTGTGGAGGGAGACATGAGCCTGCTCCAGTGGAAAGGCGGGGTATAAATCAAACAAATAATATGCCAGAAACAAGGTCACATAGCTAGGATGTGCCAAACTAAAAAGGAAGAGGAAAAAGGACAGAAAGATTTCAAGACTGAGATCCATCAAGTTAATGGTGGGGAGGAAGATTCTGGAGGTATGGATGAAGTGCAAACGATGTTCAATGTTACAAAAAGCCATGAGGAAAAGCCACTGTATGTGACAGTTACCATTAATGGGGAAAACTTAATCATGGAAGTGAATATAGGAGCTTCTCTGTCCATAATCAGTGAGGCCACTTATAAAGGTTTGTGGCCAAATAGGACAGTTCCCTAATATGGAGCAAGAAAAATGGCCCTGTGTACATATACAGGGCAAAACATTCCAGTGAGAGATACCATTAATGTGTAAGTGAAATATGCAGATCAGGTCATGTTTGCCATTAGTAGTGGTTCAAGGAAAGGGTCCAAGTCTGATGGGCTGGGACTGGATAAGAATCTGGCCATGTGGAGTCTCCATAGTATTATAGCACAGTGGCTCCTGTTTACCACCTATCCAGCTGTTGGGGCTATTTTGTAAATATACATCACCTTTTTTTTAGTTAACTTAATTTTAACTTTGTTATACCTTTGTTATTAAAAAAAGTGTAATAATCTGGGTGCTAGACTTAGCTATGTTGGTTGCAAACCTTCAATGAAAATACAAGCTGCATTGTATTGAAAATGGATACCTAGGTACTTGCTCTCCTTTAAGTGTAGGTATTACATTCAATGTAGGTCACATGGCCTCTTACCTTTACTCTCTGCAAAAACCCCAACAGTGTAGTGCCTTCTCTCTGGTCACATTTGACACCATGCCATCAGCAGTTTTATACTGCAGAATTTAAAAGGTATTCTATACTGCTAGACTTTGCCTGTGTAAATTAAAATGTACTGAAACAATCTTGCATATCCTCTTTTCTTGCCCTTTTTATGTAAACAGTTATTTTAAGTATCTTGACCCTATTTTTGAAAAGGTCCAATATATCTTGAGTGATTTTTTCCTGACATAACTGAGAAGGTTGTTCCATTTCTTCAATGTGCCATCAAGATCTGTCAAGATAAGACACTGCGATGATTTGATATTATAATTAAATTTTAACTGTATAGGTCTGTTCATTTCTCTTATTCTGACAATGCTGTAACCTGTCCTAATTTATTCTGTATGCCATTAAAGGTTTGATTTTATTTGATTACAAATTTGAATATGGGCCTGTTCAAGCCATGAGTAATGCTGATGCCCTTAGCAGACTTCCTTTACCAGATAGTCCAGACTCAAAACCACAACCTACTGACACCGTTTTTCCTGATTGACCAGATGTCTACATCTCTAATAGACGCTGCAGGAACTGATCAGGATCCTCATTTGTCCAGAGTTTGAAGGCTGGTTACAAATAGATGGTTAGAGAGGGAAAGCAGATCTACAGCCCTTTTACCAGTGTAGAGTCTTTGAGTATCCAGGATGTATGTTTGTTATTGAGGTCCTGGGTCATTATACCAACCAGGAACTACTCTGCAGTGCTACACTTGCTACATGGAGCACATCCTGGCATAGTATGCATGAAGGGGCTAGCACAAAGGAATGTGAGGTGGCCTGGGATAGATCAGCATATTGAGGCAGTGGTGCAACAGTGTCCTGTTTCTTTCAAAACACCTCTGCACCCATGGGAATGGCCACAATGACCCTGGGCAAGACTTCACATGGACTACACAGGTCCATTAATGAATAAAATGTTCTTATTAATGACAGATGTATATTCCAAATGAACTGAAGTGTACATAATGCCTTCCTCTACAGCTGAAGCCAGTACTGATAGTCTCCAAGTTACATTTTCAACTTTGGGGTTACCTGAGACCATAGTAAGTCACAATAGGCCACAGTTCACATGTGCAATTTTCCAAGAATTCATTGGAGGGGGGGAACATTAGGCACATTCTGTACCACCCTCCTTTCAAAGGTTTAGCTGAGAAGGTAGTATCAATTTTAAAAGAGGGATTGAAAAAGATGGTTAATGGCAGCTTAGAGACCAAACTGGCTTGATTCCTTTTTCAGTACTGGATCACACCACAGACCACAACAGATCAACCACCAGCAGAACTACTGATGGGCTGTAAGTTACGAACCGATCTGGATTCTTTATATCCAGATGAAACTACTAAAATTTGGCAACACCAAGCTGAACAGAAGTCCTATTATGACTCAAAAGCAATATCTAAGACATTAGATGTGGGCAGCATGGTTTATGCTCTAAACTTTGACAATGGTGCTTACTGGCTATCAGGTTGCATCATAGCAAAAGCAGGATCACTCTCCTGGACAGTGTCACTACCAGATGGAAGGCATATTCAGCTACATCATAACCATGTGCAGCTGTGCTGAAGACCTCCATAAGCAGGGGCCAAAGTTAGATGTGGAGATGCCAATCGGTGAGGAACCACAGCAATGCCCATTGGCCACAGCAGAGAGGATGGAAATAGCATTAACTCCTGCACCCCTAGTTCCTATAAACTTGGGACTACCTCACTGAGACCTTCTCCAAACTTGGAACACTGAAGATAACTGCTGATAGTGTAAGAACAACAATTCAGATTCAGCATTCCAGGAAAGTTCTCAACTCCAGAGAAAGAGTGGACTTGTCACCATGGGAGTTTGGATTCAATAGATAGATATATTTTTGATAGTTCTTGTTATTAATATAGTGAATGAGATTTTCTGTAATTTAATTTATTTGTTCTTATCTCTTAAAGCACCAGTAGGAAACATAAGTTGTAAGTTAAAGGGGGAGGGGTATAACATATGTTCAGTTGTTGTTGCCACCTAGTGGCCTAGTTAGTCATTGTTGGAGAATATCATTGGGCATGTCTGAGTGGGGGAGGAGTGGGATGTTCCTGGGCTTTTTCAAGATGGAGGCCTAGTGGAGGCTTTATGATATATGCCAGCAATATAGCTATACCTGTTCTGCTTGGCTGATTTCGACTGCCCACATCACATTAAGCATTTTGGTTACGATTTTTAAGAGGAATGAAGCATGACTGCCTTCCAGAGGAAAGTTCTCACTTGTATTAATATTGTGTCTGAGAGTTTAATGATCAGTACTCTGATGTAAGTAAGTTAAGTTAAGTTGGGAAACTGAGAGACATAAGAAAGATTGTTGAGAGTTTGGAACCCTGGGTGGTAAACAGCCTGATGAGTCCATAAAACTGTTACAGGCTGTGTGGGTTGACAACCTGGAATATTGAAGTCACCCGCTACCCTCTCCCTATGCATTTAAATCCTCTTGCTATATAGTCACACTACGTTAGGGTTGCCAGATCCATCTTTGTCCCCAGCGGGGGACTTTGTGGGGTGTTCCTGGAGGGGATGGGGCATCCCCAACATGATGATGTCACATTGAGGACATCTAGGCTCCAAGCCCGCCCCCGCAGGGACGGTCCCACTGGCTGTGAGCCACAGCCAAAGGGCCTCACCTGCCCAATCTCCCAGCGGCAATGCTGCTCAGAGATCAGGTGTGCAGGGCCCTTTCCCAGAGGCTGCCTGCATTTAAAGGGAGCCCCTTTAAGTGCAAGCAACCGGAGGGCCTTGTGAGCCCAATCTCTGCTCTCCACTCGGATCTTTGGATCCTGTTTTGTTTGCTTCTTTCCAACTTGGAAGTGTTAAGCATTGAAGCACTGTATTTGCATGGATTATTCTTGATAAAATCTGTGGACATGCTCTCTTCACCAAAGTCACTTTTATCCATCTCTGAACTAGTATTAATGGTAGTATTAAAAGAGACAGGTTTTCTTTTAAAGCCTTTCTTATTATCATTAGACCAGTCATAGACCCTACCATCCTCATAGTCCCTCAGGTCTCTCTGGAACTTCTTCAGTTTAATATCCTTGTCATATACTCTTTCTCAAACTCCCTATTCAAAGCAGATAGTTTATCTGAAAAGGACTGTTCCCCAACAGTTTTGCTAAGATCCATCTTCATAACGTCAGTCTCATGTTTTAGTGTAGCTGTCTCAGCATTGGTTGTTTCAGTTAAAAGAGCCATCAGATCCATAGAGCATTTGTTCAGGATGGCAAACCACTTGTCTACAAATTCAGAATTCTGAGGGAACATACCCAGCTTCTTTTTAACATGTAATCCCCTAGGTATAATCTTATTCCTCAAATAGTCACCTAAGACACCAGCATGTATATCAATTTTAATCTTTTTGAAGTTTAAATTGACAAACTTATCCCAAGCACTGTTACTATTCAGGGAACCCTTTGTGTTAAAAAAAGAAGGCTGTTGTAAGTGTGAGGCTATTTGTTCATCTGTGTAGCTGAAAAGCCTAAACTTGTTTTGGGCCATATCAGCAACAAATCCCCAGGAGAAAGAAACCCAAAAAGAGAGGGGGAAAGATCTAAACCAACTAAGCACAAACCTCCAAAGGAAGTTTAGAAAATGTATTGAGAGCCAAAAGTTAAAAACATAAGTAAGTATACAAAAGAGTGTTTATTTCAAAGACATATAAAAACCTTGTAGGGGTCCAAATAAAGCCTCATAAAATGTTCAAAGTTACAAATACACAAAAAAGGATAGTGTATGACCTGACATGTTTCGGCTCACAAGAGCCTTCTTCAGAGGTCAAATAGTACAAAATACACCAAGCAACAGAGTCCCTGTAACACATGTAAGGCGATAAACAATAAAAATAGGACCAAAACTGGAATGTTCCAATATGGAATTGAATGACACACCAAAAGGTTTCTATTTGGGGCCACAAATATATCTGGCCTTGTGTCAGAAGTAGTTGTATATACTGGAAATATGTGCCTTCCAGTTTAGGTCCTAAGAGTGCAAATAAAATTGCCTTGTCAGGGACAATGTGCCATCAGTATGTAACAGTCAACTGTGGTGTGTGGCCTGGTGACATCAATCTTAGATTACTGCAATGCACTTAATGTGGGGCTGCCCTTGAAAAGTGTTCCAAAATGTCAGTTGGCACAGAACGCTGCAGCCAGGATGGATTGGAGTGGGTTGTAACTGGTTTCTAGGAATAAGTCAAGGTGCTGGTTTTGATCTTCAAAACCCTATATGGTTTGGCCCAACATACCTGAAGGACCACCTTTCCCTTATGAACCTGCCCAACCATTATGGCCATCTGAGAGCCAGTTTGGTGTAGTGGTTAAGTGTGCGGACTCTGATCTGGGAGAACTGGGTTTGATTCCCCACTCCTCCACTTTCACCTGCTGGATAACCTTGGGCAAGCCATAGTTCTGGCACAGCTGTTCTTGAAAAAGAGCAGTTTCTGTCAGAGCTCTCTCAGCCCCACCTACCTCACAGGGTGTCTGTTGTGGGGAGAAGGGAAAGGAGTTTGTAAGCCTCTCTGAGACTCCTTTGGGTAGTGAAAGGCAGGGTATAAATCCAGTCTCCTCCTCCTCCTCCTCCTCCTCCTCCTCCTCCTCCTCCTCCTCCTCCTCCTCCTCTTCTTCTTCTTCTTCTTCTTCTTCTTCTTCTTCTTCTTCTTCTTCTT
This sequence comes from Gekko gecko, assembly GCA_029375565.1. Taxonomy (NCBI): domain Eukaryota; kingdom Metazoa; phylum Chordata; class Lepidosauria; order Squamata; family Gekkonidae; genus Gekko; species Gekko gecko. Next base: position 145,536,447 of record JAPDNY010000003.1, on the reverse strand, counting down.
CTTCTGCCCTTGTCAAGGACTGAAGCATGGGTCCCTCTGAGCCATCATCCCTCAGGCAAGCAGGCAGCACTCAGAACTGTGGGTCCTTAAGGTTATCTGCACACAAGGAACCAGACTAGGGTTTCCAGGTCTGATTATCTTGCTGGTGAGGAAGGGGGAGGGACTTTCTGGGAGTGGGGAGAAGCATCACAATGTGCATACATAAACAGGAAGTGACATAGTCACATCAGGGAAGTTAGGGCAATGCTTTGGTTTTAGGGCAAAATACTATGGTAGAATTCACTCTATGGTAGAATCATAGAATTTTGCCCCAAAACTGAGCATCACCCCCAATGGTCCCCATCATGCCTACCTCACTTCCAGTTTTCAAAGGCACATTTCTGGGTTCCTGCTGATAAGAGGGGGTGATTTGAGGGGGGAGCACCCAAAAGCAGGAGACTCCCACCCACTCTGGGCAGTCTGGCAACCGTAAACCAGACCTTGGTAAAATATATAAAGCTTTATTACATACTTTGAGAGAATATATCACTAGGCAACACAGTCTCTACAATCCAGCAGCAAGAAAATAAGAAAAGCTAACTTATCTAATATATCAATGCTTGATATTAGATGGCAAACCTTTTAGAATATCAGAGTCCAAGCTAGAGGCTTAAGCATTGTCTACATAGCAGACCATCACAATGGGGCTTAGCATAGTCCAAGCCACAGCCCAGTCAAATCATGCAGTTAGCATGGCTTCCCTCTTTTCTTGTCTATGGATTAATTATAGTCTTTTGCCATCTAGCATCAGGTGGTCACTTGATGGAACCCAATCAGGGAGCTCACTTGATGGAACCCTCTAGAAGATGACAATATCTGCTCCTGCTTCCCACTTCCCACTTCCCATCTAGTTACAGAACTGAGTGCAAGTTCCCAGGATTAGCCAATTACCACATTCTTGAAATTGGCCTTGAAAAAGATAAGGATGGTGTAGGTAGAAAGGCCCAATTACGGACACCTGTGAGCTGGAGCAGGCCTACCAATATTCGCATTAACTCTTGGGGGAAGGAATCAGGGTGCTTTGCCTCACAGCCCTGCTTTGGGGGGCCCTGCCTTCTGACATTAGTCTGGTGGCAATCCAGAAGAGATCCTTTTCATTCTGGAACTCTCTTCCCAGGGAGATTCATCTGTCCCCTTCTGTTGTTGCCTTCCAGCAAGTGAAGACTTTCTAGTTTCATTTGGCATTCCTACAATGAGCTCACCTTCCTAAGAAATGTTTTATGTTTCATATGTATTTTAACTGTTTTATATGTATTTGAGCTCTGCTTTTTAACTATTTTTAAAGTCATTTTAGGCTGTAGTCAGACATGCCATTTGGCATGGTCAGGAAGTGCACCTATTCCATCCGTTAGTATTTGACATGGAGTTGCTCAGTCACACATCCCAGTATAATCCATTTCACTGCAGGCACAGCCCATCACTGCGTAATCAGATGGTGTGTCCAGATGAGTGGTTTGGGGTTTTTTTTTGCCTTTTTGTGCACATGTACATAAATGAGGAATTGAACCCCCACATGAAGAGTTCTCCATGGACTGATTATGCCATTATGAGCATATTGCTAAGTGGTAAAAATGGCACCAAGTCGAGTTGGACTGAGCAGTCCATCCCGACGGCCTGAGTGCACGCTTCAGTTATCAGACTAGGGAAAATCTGTCTGTGGCCCGTTAGCAAGTGTTAGGACCAGACTTTCCCCAGTGTCTTATCTATCTATCTAGTACTGCTCATATGGCTATCACCTGAAGCAGAAATTAGAACCAAAGAAAATATTTTAAAAGACTTTCCCCAGTGTCTTTTGACTTCGTTTCTGTGGCAGGGCAGCACAAGTTGCTGATGACTGTGGGACCTTTCCCAGATGTTGCAGTCTGATTGTACACTTTAGATCCATCAAGCATTCACTGCTAAGTCGCATTTAAAGGCACATCTGACTGCAGCCTTAATGATGTATATTTAGGAGGGGGCATTTGAATGCTTTTATTATTATTTTATCATGTATGTGTTAAATTGTTAGCTGCTTTGACAGCCCTCGTAAAGGCAGAAAGGTGGGATATAAAATTTGTTGAAGAAGAAAGAAGTAACAGTGAGTGCAGGTACATCTATTTGTAAGAAACAGCCAATGTGTTACAAAAGAAACCAGGGACCAGTACCTGCATAAATGTGCAGTTCAACTGTACGTGTGTTGAATGTCACATTAAAATCAATACATTTATAAAGAAAAAAATAAATGTACATTGTGCATGGATTGTATGTTTACTGTAATTTGTGAACAAGGCTTATACTCCTGGGGTAACAGGACCAATGCTGACTATAAGTCCCATAGGTTGGCAGACTATGATGTGGAGTCTATGGTAAGATTCCAACAATTCCTAGAGAGGCATGACTTCATTTCTGGGTTTTCTCTGGAAATACTGTAATGCTGTCTCACTGACAGCATCCCCTTGCACCCCCGCCCCCAGACTTCGCTGGTTTTCTTCTGCTGGCTAGCAACCCTAGACTTACTCCCTAGTAAGTGTGTTTATGATTGCAGTCCTGGTCTATGAAATTGGCTTATCAGGTTATATATTTGGCTTTAAGACAATTATGTCATCTTGATTTTATTATGGAGGTAGCCACTTAATTTTCAGAAAGGAGAAGGTAGTCAGTTTGTCCAAGACAGAAGAATAACCTGAATATCCCTGATCTTCTTTTCAGCGGGGAGGGGAACTGGTCTTTGCATTACATTACAGAATGTGAAATACTGTCTGCAATAAATTTTGACAGTGCCAGAACCTAGAATATAGCAAATTTAAACAGGACTACTTACGGTCACATAAAAGGCTGTAGCACTGTGCACAGTTATGAGGTCACAATTCTCACTTATATCAGTCAAAGTATTTCATGAATGCCTGAGAATTTCTGAGGGGAAAAAAAGAATGTAACCTTCAACAGAAAAATCAAATATAAGAAAATGGCAAGCTTTTCATCTGTAACTCAATCTCAACACAGCTAAGATAATTATGTTCCTCTGATGAAAAATTAAAAGGCAAATGCAAAATTAACAGTGTGCATTTGATTAAGAACATCTCATAGATTTACTCTGATCCAAGAGCTTATTTGTTCTCTGTCATTTTTGCATTTTTGTTATGAAGTGTAATTAACTTCTGATTATTTTTCTGTTTAATAGTTCCTGTTATGTAAAGAAGACCCTTCTTCCAATTTCTTTCAAGTTACACATTTTTATGGGATGGGGTGGATACCTTTTAATCAGGCCATGGTGGTGCACAAAGGGGCGGGGCCCTACCAATCATTTCTCTTCTCCCTCCAATTAACATTAGGGGTTGTTGTGAAATCTGTCACAAGTCTTCTGCCAATGAGAGAGGGCATTTCATTCCCTCCTCCTGCCTCCTTCCCAGGTTTTGCCAAAGAAGGAGAGAATCTCTTTTCCTCCTCCCGCCTCCTTCCCAGGTGTTGCCAATGAGGGAGAGATTCTCCTCTCCTCCCATCTCCTTCCCAGGCTTTGCCAATGAGAAAGAGTCTCTTTCCCTCCTCTTTCCCAGGCTTTCCCTTTGCACTTTACTTCCTACACAAAGTAGTTGATCTGGCTGTGCTCTGAAGCATATGGCATAGTCCTTTTCCCGCCTTAGCTTGCTAGCTCATGCCAGTTATGGATTCCTCTGATCTGCAGCACTGTAGCACATTAAGGTAGAAACTGCTCTATTTTTGCCCCAGTTGGGGAGTGTTCAAAGGTAGTTGGAATCAGAGGGAGTGGGTAGCAGCAGCATCCTCTGTATTCTACCTTTCACAAGTGGAGTCATGACCATTTAATGATGTGTCTTGATGCCCATGTAGCTGTTTTGGCCCTTGAAAGCACTTGTGGTGTGGGGAGAAAAGAACTCTGTACCACAAGCCCACAGTGGATCAAGGCATCACAGCATTTTAAAATCTCTGTAAAATGGTGATAATGAATTGGTGCTAGCAACAATTTTCCCTTCTCTTTTAACTGGGCTCAGGGTGGGGGAGTCAATCTCTGTATCTTTAGAGGGGAACCTCCCCAACTTCTCTTCCCATCTGCATGAAGCAAAAAAGCCACCCTTCCCCTACAATGCCAGGCAGGTTGTGGTTGAGAAGGAAGTGTGTATGTGCACATACTCACTAGTGTTGCCAACTTCATGTTTGGAAATTCCTGCAGATTTGGGTGATGGAGCCTGGGGAAGGTGGGGGAGAGACATTAATCAGGTATAATACCACAGAGTCTATCCTCTGAGCCATTTTCTCCAGGAGAAGTGACCTCTCTAGTCTGATGATCACTTGTAATCCTGGGAGATCTCCAGGCCCCACCTGGAGGTGGGCAACCATATTGTATCCCAGCCTGAGTGCCTATAGCTATTCTTAAGTCTTCCTGTAGCAAGTTATGTGAAGCCAAACCAGAGCAGGGGTTTAGGCTTGGAGGTGGGGTGAATTCAGTGGAAAATTTGTTGTGAATCAGAAGGGCCGTCCATCAAAGAAAATGCACCTTTTTCTGTGATCTCTGTTAGCAAAACCTCATTTCATGTTCAGAGGAAGAAAAATACATTTTTATGGTGATACATTGGTGGTGGGGATTCCCATTTGGCACACTGCAACCCAGGAAGTGAAGAGGATCTAAAGAGCCTCTTGCTCAGAGTGAAAGAGGAAAGCACAAAAGGTGGCTTGAAAATCAACATAAAAAAACTAAGATCATGGCATCTGGCCCCACCACTCCTTGGCAAATAGAAGGGGAAGTCATGGAAGCAGTGACAGACTTCATGTTCCTGGGATCCAAGATCACGGCAGACAGTGATGGCATCCATGAAATTAAAAGACACTTGCTCCTTAGGAGGAAAGCTATGACAAACCTAGACAACATAATAAAAAGTAGAGACATCACCCTGCCAACTAAAGTCCATATGGTCAAAGCAATGGTATTCCCAGTAATAACGTATGGCTGTGAGAGTTGGACCGTGAGAAAGGCTGAGTGCCGAAGAATAGATGCTTTCAAATTATGGTGCTGGAGAAGACTCTTGAGAGTCCCTTGGACTGCAAGGAGATCAAGTCAGTCAATCCTAAAAGAAATCAACCCTGACTGTTCCTTGGAAGGTCAGATACTGAAGCTGAAGCTCAAATACTTTGGCCACCAAATCAGAAGGGAACATTCACTGAAGAAGACCCTAATACTGGGAAAGATTGAAGGTAAAAGAAGAAGGGGACGGCAAAGGATGAGATGGTTAGAAAGTGTTATTAATGCAACAAACATGAGATTGAGCATACTCTGGAGGATGGCAGAAGACAGGAGGCCCTGGCATGATGTGGTCCATGGGGTTGTGAAGAATTAGACTCGACTGTGTGACTGAACAACAAACAATAACAACAACCTAGGAAAGTGGAAGTGGGACAATATTGGAGAGGGGATCTTCATGCATTTACAAGACTCTGATTCATCAAGCATAAATCAAGGAAGGGGGTATTTGGTTTCAGGCAAAATGGATTGTCATTTAACCTTCTTTGTAGAATAATCCCTTGCAGAGACTTTACTCTATATCATGGCTAATTCATAACAAAGTAAATAAATAAAGATGTGTTTACCCCATTGAAAATTTCTGGCTATGGGCCTCATTTCAATGCACAATCTATAATTTACAGAACACGAAATGTTAAATGGCATCTAAGGCTATAGCATAAAAAATGGACTGTATGGGTCATACAGTTTTAGGGCATTATACGATTTGGGGGCATAAACAAACCAAAATCTAGCACTTCCAAGTGTTAATGATGTATTCCATTGAAATCAATGGAATTTAGAAGGGTTTCCCTTTGGAAGGCTCTTGCACTTGCTGTTCCATTACTTTTGTTTAGTTACCACCAAATCTACAGCTAATGTGGGGAACACTTTTTTTGTGTGGAATATTTTAGAACATTTTGTGAAACATTCTACCCCAATTAAAAAAGAACTCCGAATGAACCTCCATGAGGCATGTGAATAGGGATGAGATGGTTTGCCTCTATTCTGTGAAGGTGGGGTGAAAGAAACCTGCATCTGTTTTTACCAAGAAGAGACACTGGTTGACACAACTTGAAGAGAATTCATTATCCATTACAGTCCAATACAAAGCAACAGAAAATGCAGCCCTGCCTATTAGGGTTGCCTGGTCCAATCTTCTCCCCAGCAGGGGAATTAGGAGGCATTCCAGGAGGGGGTGTGAACACCCCCACTGTGGTGACATCACTCTGCATGACATTATCACATCCCACTTTCACCCTATCATTTAAAGGGAAACTTCCCTTTAAATGGTGTATGGGGGGAAGGCAAGGGCCAAGCGTCTCTGCCTTGCAAGAGGTGAGATCACCTCTTGCAAGGCAGGACCTGAAGGCCTCCACTCGGGAAGAGGCAGGAGCTGACATCCCACATGGGCACCTGGTGCCTGCTCTTCCCAAGCAGGAGCCCATGGCCCCCGCTCGGGAAGAACTGGCACAGGCCAGTCCCCACTGACTGCTTGCAGCTGGCGGACCCCACGTGCTTGATCTCCAAGTGGCAATGCCACTTGGAATTCAGGCAGACTGCCAGCAGCCATCCCTCTCTCCCCCTTCTCTCAAGAGAAAAGGGAGAGAGGTGGTGTGGGTGTTCGGGCTTGGGGGCAGGGCTTCCCCCACTGGCCAGCTGGTTGGTGGTGGGTTGAAACCTCCCCCCCCCCAAAGAGGGTAAACCCCACCAGACTGGGAGATCTGGCAGCCCTACTGCCTATTGAGGCAACCAGGAAATGTTCCTTGTATACTGCAGTGCTAATATGATGTCAGTGCCCTTGCTGCAGAGTATGACAGGGAAATAAGGTGATGCACATTTGAAAGAGGTTTATTAAGGCTGTGAGTTATATTTCAATAGCTGTTTTGCAAGTTATTTCAGAGACCATAGTCTGTCTGTTGCTGGGCAGACTTGGCCCTTCACTGAAAGAGAAAGCATGGCGAGTGAAAAAAATGGAGCAGTAGAGCAGGAGTGGTAAGAGTGACAGAAGAATAAAATCTGTTGTTAACCTGTCATGTTCTCTCCTTGTCTGCATTAAGCTACAAAACTGTGCTCCTAAGTTTTGAAATTTCTGTCTGATTAGCCCCCTTATTTTTGGCTTTCTGGAGGCTGGTAAAGACTGATTTTATTCCAGAGAGAATTAGCAGACCTAAGATGGACTGATACCTGCATTATAAATCTTCCTAAAAAACATCCTTCTTAGAACTGTGTGCAATCACTTTTCCTAAGGGGGTGTGTTTGATAAAACAAACTCCACTTTAAAAACTCTGTGTATTTGTATAAAGCTCTTTGGGTTAATTCCACCATGCTAATATAGTTTATAGTTAATTTACAGAAGAGAAATTGGCTGGCTATAAAATCCTTTACAAACAATATGGTTCACTACTTCCTACATGAAAAGAGCGATAGCAGACAGGAAGGAAGAAACAGGTGGACACAGCAGCTGAGATTAAGACTATAACTCTCTTAAAGGAACAGGGCAATACACTTTGCCAGTGTGAAAGAGATAGCTCTAAAACCTTTCTAATATGAGTTCAGAAAGACTGGCGTGGCCATGCCAGCACTAGTGTTCCCTGGAACCATAAAGCTCAGTCATGAGCTACACCAGATGAACTTTGCAAATGACTGTCAGTTCATATGTGCCCTTATGGGAATATAGTCAGGGGCACCAGATATTCTACATGGTTTTTTCAAATGATTTATTATTTCTGCTGACCAATTAAAAAAATTCAGGGATTAAATGCAAATCTGGAGACATACAATGTGATGTTCAGAATGTTTACTTTGTGCCATATAAGTATGCATAGAATTACTGCTGTAATCCTACAAATACAGAAGTTGGAGAAAGAAATACTGTCCTAAGGGTTCACATTCTTGAAATCCCCACATAACATGGACATGAGACAACATGGCTACAGCTGAGGAATACAGGAGCAGTAGATTTTATATTTCAGTTCTTTTCCTGCTATGGCAGACAAGAAAATCAGAAAATCTCCAATGCATGCATCCAATGCTATCTGGATCACATGCTACATTATATTGTTTAATTTGACCTAAGCCAACATCAAACCAAAATGAGTGGCAGAATAACAGCCAGGAAGGAGGAAAAGACTACAGGTGTGGATCGGATTTAATGCTTAACATTTGTATAGCACTTTCAGCATCTGAAGTGCTTCATATTAATAGTGTTTTAAGGTAGGTCACTACTATTGATGCCACATGAGGTTCAGTGGCTGATCTGAGTGAACTGCCAACCTTCAGGATCATAGTTTATTCAGGGTGCAATTCTAAGTAGCATTATACTCTTCTGAGCCTACTGACTTAGTGGAATTTGAAGAGTATAAATCTATGTAGGCTTGCACTGTTAGATATAATGCTACATCAGCTCCCCGCTGCCCCACTTTAGGAAATATCCCTTATCCCTATAGATGTTCCACTATTACTGCTGTTAGCTGCTGCTAGTTAAAAGTCACTTCTGTTCTCTGCTGAAAAACACAGCTACACAGAAAGTCCAATTTCAAATGGTTGTGTCAATTAGCATGGCCTGTTGATTCTGTCTGGATCAGCTTCATTTCTGAATACCCTGTATTTCATTATAGAGTTTTCCTTCACAAGTGCTTCCTATTGTTCGGCCTATGGGGGGCTATGACATAAAATTAGCTTTTACAAAATTGTCAGTCTAATTAGGCTGCAATAAAATCTCCCTCAAGGAGAGGCAAAGGAGCAAAACAAACTGTACAAAAAGCTCCCATAGTAGAACTCAGCAAAATAAAATTTGCCTTTTGTAAACAGGGTTTATTTCACGGCATAGAAAGAGTGCCTTGTAATTCAGTGTCCAAATGGTTTTGTTTTCAGAAGCCACTAAGCAAAAATGTTTTGTATTTTCCATCGGCTTTGTGCTAAGCTAGCATGATATTGATTTTGGGGTGGTAGTAATACTAGGAAAAACTGCAGGCAACCGTACAGAGAATGAAGGGGATAACGGACTCCCAGGGACTTAGTAGCGATCTCTTCATATTGAGGTGACTTAACTTTGGCAGTTGAGTCTCCTCTTGTCAATCATAGAATGTGGAGCTGAAAAGATAATTTAGCTATTTTTAGCGAATCAAGACGTACCTAATGGTTTGACAGTCTATGTTGTTAGTTAGCAAAGTCTACTTTTGGTATTTTGGTGATAGGTTATCAAATATAATCCAAAGGTATTTTTGAGACTTACCACTTTCTTCCATACATATTCGCTGACAACATCCTTCTGTGCTGGATAATGTAACTACATAAACAGAATTTTCAACCTTTTCACAATTTGCAGTTTACTTCTCTTACATTTTTTTCTTCTGTAAGCAATCTGAACAGCTTACTTCTTCCCCTATCTGTGCAGAGTTATTTAAGAGAACATTCAGATGGCTCTGTTTTGAGAAGAGTACTGCAGTCCAGAACTGAGAGGTTCTTCAACCCGTGTTGGTCTCTCTACTGATCCGTGTGGCTGATACAGCAATGCAGCGCACCAAGGCATGTTTCTCAAGCTCACTGCTGTGAAAATATTTCACATCAAAAAACCACGTATCTTTCCCCGGAAGGTTTCCCTAAAAGTTCTGCCATGCCATTCCAGAATAATAGAAATTACCATCTGAACAAGCCCTGTTTTCTGAATACAAATGCTGCACTGAAAACATAAGCCAACTGTTAGATGCCTCCATCTGGGTTCCCCCCCTCCAGTATGGAACACATTTATCTTAAACTCCAGAACAAATGTAGTTTGTTTATATTAGAAAAGCAAGAAATACACAGTCACTTGTGACTCAGAAATGTTAATTGGCAAATGCTGGTTTAGAGAAAGCCCTTTCCCCCTATAGCTCCAAGTGCCTCCCAAATCTACTTCTAAGTGTCAGGGGACAGTATAGAATGCAAGATAACTGCAGCCTTCCTATATAGCATCCCATATTGTCTCCCAGTACTCCCACCAGTCCTCAGGAATGTTTATCATAGGGCATTGGGGGTATAATAGGAAGGAAGATATGGTCAAAATGGTGGTGGGGGATGTCTGAAGCAGAAGAAGATGGCAAAAATCCTTTCCATGATCTTTGTCCATTCAAGATACAAACTATATTAACTACTAAAAGAAATGCTTATTTATTGGAATGCTGTATGAGATGTATGCCTTAGGTTTTACTTTGATGGTGAGCTTTTTTATCATTATAGTAAAGGTCATCTGCATAATCCTCTGATGTCTTCTGTGCCTCAAAATGGTATATCATTCATAGCTAGCCACACTCTGTGTCCACTGAAGTAACCAAAGCTCCCCACTTATATCCTACAGGAAGCAGACAAAGAGCCTTAATAATATAGTCTGAAATAAGGGTCTACTCCTTTTTACTTTTAACACCCAGTGAGATTAAGAGTTCTGAAGAACTCAAAAGTTTACACACTATTTTGTGCCATTTTGGGCACTTTCACAGAAACTAAATAATGCAGTTTCAATCCACTTCAGCAACTGTTTGCAAGTGGATTTTGTCATTTCACATAGTAAAATCCAGTCACAAAGTGCAGTGAAAGTGGATTGAAAATGTGTTATTTAGACTGATTTCCTACAAGCTGCTGCTCTGTGCTCACTCTTCCCTTTGCCTTGATCATATGTGTCAATTTCACACAATGTGCTGCAGGGCCACATTTTGCCCACAGCTTCACCCAATTTCCCCTGTGGCTACTCAATCCTGTTTTTTGAGGATTGAGTAGATGCAGGGGAAATTGGGCTAAGCTGTGGGGCAAAATGCGGCCGTGCAGCACATAGTGTGAAATTGACACGTACGATCAGGGCAAAGGGAAGAGCGAGCACAGAGCAGCGGATTGTGGGAAATCAGTCTTAGTGTGTGTATCAAAGTGCCCTTTCCTTAATCCTAATAGAAAGTATTATGTGGTTTTTGGTTTTGGTTTTGGCTTCAGACAACATGGCTACTTATTTATAATCATTTATGTAAGAAAGCAGAAAATAATTTGTGTAAGAAAGCCAGAAAGTGTGAAAGCAAACTTTATCTGTAAAAGACTATGACTGTAGAAAGAATTTCTATAGTTCTGTAGTAAGAATTTCTTAGCACCTGCCGTTTCCCTGGACCTCAGTTTTGAACCTGACTTGATCACTCAAAGAGCGAATCAGGACCACAACACAATAACTGAAAGTATCAGGATCACTAAATCTGTAATTTATACAGGAATCTTACATTCTGCTTTCATCAATGGTACTGTCTGAAGAGCAAGGCAGGACAGAAATGTAACTTAAATAAATAAAACGGGTGCTGGGTAGACATAGTAGCACTGCTACTGCCTTCTAAACAAACATGTATTCTCTGTCTTTACGAGAGCTTTGAAAAGTATAGTATCGGATTTTCATCATGCCTCTGTTTGAATTGGAGAATGATTATTTTTTGATCCTGTGGGTATCTACTCAGACAAACATAAACTCAGACAAACCAGTCCTTTAATTTTGCAACTATTTTTAAATGTCTGCACTTTTTTGACTAAGGCAAAAGACAAAATTTATGTGTACATACAAATACATAACAGTTTTTCAAAAAGTCTGCCAAGTGGTTCGGGATACCATAAGACTGAGTAGTGACAACTTCTTTGGCTGGAAAAACAACTCACTGAGTTAACTTGTTTGTAGTTAATCTTTGTAATATAATTGAGCAACCAAGTATCTGCAAGTGAAAGGTAAACTATTAAATTACCTAAATAAGACAAATTATCTACTTTCAGCTCATATGTAGAAAAGAAAGAGAAAAATATCAGTTCCACAAAAGTTATGTTCCTTAATGGCTTTTAATTTTAACAATATTACCTGATTGTTTATGCTTAATATCATCCTCATTACAGCATCTATTGATTACATTTAGAGCATGCCAAGGTTTGAATGGGATTTCCTTCAGAATATGATGGATGACTATGGCCCTAGAAAAGCTAATAATATGCAATAAATGTGATTTCTTTTCTCTGTTTAGAGCAAATGAATTATTTCTGTGAGATGGTATCATTTGATTTAGACTGAATTGTGCTGCGCCTGCATGGCAATCAGAACTCATAAATGATGTAGTGCATATTTTTTTCTGTGCCACTAAACTGAGTTATGTCTTCTAAACAAAGTAGAATTATGCAGGTCCTAGTGTTAAAAAGACTTTTGCCATTTTAGTTAGAAACGTTCATATAATTTCATACAAACGGTACTGTATTGGCCCTTCTGGCTTGTCATACTAGTAGTGCTGGCAACCGTTAAGAGCCTGTGGGCGCAGGAACAAGGGAGGTGCCATTGACCAACAATGTTATGTCTCTTCTGTGGAAAAACCAAAAGTGATGTGACATCATTTTTTACTTTTTTTTTGGGGGGGGGGATGACTTACTGCTAGTAATTTATTTATTTATTTAATAGGATTTACTAGGCTGCCCTTCCCTACAAGTAGGGCTCGGCAGCTTACAGCAAAATAATATACAATCTCATTAAAAGTAAATTAAAACAACCCAATAAATACCAATGCATAAAACAACATAGTCAAAATGGCAAAAAATACAGCATATATAAGACGGCAGAAAAAATTCCAACTCCTCAGCCTCCCTGGGGGGGAGGGGAGTTGTGTGAGAGTGCCAAAGGCTACTCCCATTGCTGTCCTCAACTGAAGACCTGGTGGAACCTCTGTGCCTTGCATGCCCTGGGGAATGGTAACAGCTCCCACAGGGCATGGATGTCTTCCAGCAGAGTGTTCCACCGGGGGGGAAGGGTGGAAAAGGCCCTGGCCCTGGTCAAGGACAGCTGGACTACTCTTGGGCTGGGGACCACCAGGAAGTTCTTATTTCCTGCGCGTAATGCTCTTTCAGGGGCATACAGGGAGAGGCAGTCCTGAAGATATGTAGGTCCCTGACCACTAAGGGCCTTAAAGGTCAGAACCAAAACCTCGAACCTGATCCAGTGCTCCACTGGAAGCCAATAAAGCTCACTCAGCACTGACTGAATATGTGCTGTTTGAGAGGTCCCAGTAAAGACCCGCACGGCTGCATTTTGGACTAGTTGGAGCTTCTGGGTAAAGTGCAAGGGCAGGCCCACATACAGCAAATTACAGTAGTCTGATCTGGAGGTGACCATTGCATGGATTACTGTGGCTATGTCGGGGCGAGACATGTAGGGAGCCAGCTACCTAACCTGGCAGAGTTGGAAAAATGTCTGGCTGGCAACCTTCACAACCTGAGCTTCCATAGAAAGGGAAGAGTCCAAGGCCACACCCAGACTTCTGATGGTCTGTGCTGATGATGGAGGCATACCCTCAAGAGTTGGGAACTGGCAACCCACATGAGGCTCTCCCCCACCCAGCCATAGAACCTCCGTCTTTCCTGAATTCAATTTCAGCCGACTCTGTTTTAACCATCTCACCACAGCCTCCAGTATGCAGGAAGTGTGCACCCACTAGTATGTGAGTGAGATCAGGGCCCTGCAGAATCTGCTTCAGTCCCGCAGGGCCTATAAAATGGAGATGTTCTGCTGGGCCTTTGTTTGAGGCAACAGTTGTCTTGTTATACTGGCCTCCCCTGCCACAAGGTATAGATGGAACACTATGTCTTGGACAGTGATGCTCTGTTGTCTTAGTGCTTGGGGGGCAACAGTGGGAGGGCTTCTGGAATTCTGTCCCCACTGGTGGACCTCCTAATGACATTTGGTTTTTGGCTACTGTGTGACACAGGGTGTTGGGCTGGATGGGCCATTGGCCTGATCCAACATGGCTTCTCTTATGTTCTTATGTACTGTTGTTATCCTTGAGTACCTTTTCAATTCTTGTACCCCTATATTCCTTCAATAAATTTGAAAACTGGACTTCCGGTTAATGGTGACTCGCAGGCAAATGCACCTCCCAGACCTCCTGGGGGGTGCGATCTGCATGCTAGTGATTAGGAGGGGGGGGCGATTGTTCACCATCCCCCCCGGAGACTTCGGGTAGGGCTCCTAGCCATGGGGCTTTTGAGGGGTGGCCTCTTCACCAGTGCGATGCTGGGGAATTGAGGCATTCCTCCACTTCGATGGTCCTGCTGCTATGCAACCATATGGTACCAGAGCTGCTGGCCAGGACAAGTGTCGGAGATCGAGCGATTAAAATGGATTAAACCAAGATCATTTGACCAACAATGAAGAGTGAGTCGAGTATAAGTGAAACATTGGCAATTTAAAAAGGATTCCCCCCTGGGACTGACGAGAAAAATGAGCAGGGGAGGGGCCCCTCCCATCCGCATAAACTTAAAAGCATTTTAGAAAGGGGGGAATGAAAGTTAAAGCATTGTAAGCTCTTTGAAGAACCTTACCAGAGCATGGACAGGCATTTTGGCGGCTTTTAGAGGTTTTAGAAAGTTTTGGTATATGTAAACAATCCACAAACATGGCAGGGAGAAAAGCTGACAAAGGACTAGCAAAAGTGAAACCACTGGGAAGCATGAGCCCCCGCCCAGAAAAGGTCACTGTGTTCTTTAAGCTTCTGAGTGACTCTTTGTGCCCCCTACTGGAGCAGATGACTAATATCAATCAGCAGCTGGTAACTTTAAACCAGAACTTTGCAGCTCAGCAGCCCCAATTATCTGAATTGTCAAAAAAGACGGAGCAAATAGCTGAGAAAGTAAAGGAAATGGATGCCAGTTCTAAAAAGGCTAAAAAAAAGATGCAGATGCTGGAAAAGAAGCAAACTTCTGGAGAATTGCAGCTTTTATAACTGCAAATGGAAAAGCTAACCTGGTACTCCAGTTCCAAGGAGTGACGGAGGAAAAAAATGAGAATCTAAAGCAAATTCTAAGCGATGCACTAGCCCCAGTTACGCATTTAAAAGCGGAATATCTTGTGAGTGAAACGGATGTGGTCTACAGGGTCTACTCCGCTTATATCAAGAAAAATAATCTGGGGAGATAGTGGTTAGATTCTCGAAGAGGCATGTGAGGGATTTAATCCTGAAAGCGACTACGAGTACGCCCCTGAAAATCGGAGTGAATTCTATCAGGATTTTAAAAGACATTCCATTCGAAATAAGGAAGAAGAGGAAGAAGTACAAAGACTTAATTCTCTTTTTACAAACAAACAGCATCTCATACAGGTGGTTGACTCCTGAAGACGTTGTTTTCAAACTACAAGATAAAAAGGAAAAGATTGACTCCGTTTTCAAAGTGCATGAGTTCCTGAGGTTGCAGCTCGGAGAACCAGAAGAGGGCACGAAGGAAGAAGAGGATAGCAAATCCAATGGCGAACTGGACTCGGTGTCTTCTGATGAGGACTCTGCTACAGAAAAAGTGGCAGCTGCCCCTAAAAGAGAATACCAACTAAGGGATAGAAAAGATAGAGTAAAATGAAGATTGAAGAACTCTGAAAGCGGTTGTAAAGCATTGGTTGTAAATGTTGATTTTAAGATGTTCTTTAAACAGTGAAAAAATGGTTAAAAAGACAAATAACTTAGCTAAATTTGACTATGTTCAATATAATATCAGCATTTTTGACTAACATATTTCTAAGCTATAGTAATGATCTCCTGTTCTTGGGGTTTTAGTTATATGTGGGTTTCTTTACTTTCTCCTTAGATGTAGTTGTTCCCTCCCTATTTTTTCATTGTAGTTTTTTTGTAGTTTGTAATAAAAGCAATAAAAAAATAAAATCCCCTTCAAGGGGGGTTAAAAAAATAAAAATAAATAAATTTGAAAACTCACTTTGGGAAATATCTGGTTGTTTTGTGCATACTGGTAGCCTATTAGAGGCATTTTGAGCTTGCCTGCATACTATACAGATCCTTAGATCTCATGTTCTGCTCCCCCTAACTGATTTTGTTTTGGTTTTCCAAGTTAGCCAGGCTGTGGGAGTTGAAAGAGGTTTTCCCCTAACACTGCACTCAGTTCTATCAAATTGCTTGCAGTTCTGGATGAGTGTCCAGAACACAAGTTAGAAAGTCCACACATGCCCAAGGATACATGTGAAAGGGAACACATGGGCTAACACCACCTTGGAGTTAAAGCTGGATCTTGGTTCTGTAAGGCTGAAGATGTCTGTTCTAAAGTATTAATTTTAAATGGTTTACCTTCCCCTAACATACCTGTTTCTCCCAGTAAAAAAACAGGGTACTACTTCTTAAATCATTCTTAACTGTGAGTTGCAGTTTGGCAGATCCCTAACAGGCTTTTTGCCAAGGTAGATACAAGTCTTGCTCAGCTGCATTGCAGGAGAACTGAAGCATCATGCAATTGGGAAACAGATGGAGTAAGAAGAGGAATAAGGGGATTTGTGAAGAAATTCTAGGAATTCCTGTAGATTTGGGTGTAGTGCTTGAGAACTCAGTGAGAGCTCAGTGGGATGTGATACCATGGAATCTGCCCTCTAAAGTTACAGTTTCCTCCAGTGGAACTGATCTCTGTAGACTGAAAATCAGTTGTGATTCTAGGAGATCTCTGGACCCCACCTTGAGGTTGGTGACCCTAGCAAAGAAAACTGTGGAGGCTGCTGTCCCGCACACTATCCTGTTCAGTTCCTTTATTATCCCACATTAGAACACCACCAGTGCCATGTTTGTCAGCATCAATGACTAAAGAAATTAGAAATCTTTCACTATTAGCTTGAGTCACTCTGGGTTCCATCACGCTGTGTCTCCTGATGTTTTTGCTTCTGGTTCCCCTAGCCTTGCCCAAATACCAGAATTTACACAAGAGAACAGAGGAATTTTTTTAACCATCAAACAATAGAAGGATGCTCTTTCACTGGTTTCATGATAAAAACACTGAAATAACAGACCCAGTATAACAACCTATGACAACTGGTTATGTAAACATTATATGACGAAACTTTAACTAAAAAAATCATTTTTGAAATATGACCTACTTATCGGGGGCGGGGGGGCAAGACAACCAACAGAAAGATACCCATTTGGTCACTTTTAAACCCCATCATTTTGTGGTATTCTCAGAATATAGCTCTTCTTCCAGCTAGTTAAGTAATCCAACACCTGCTGGTGATGATTTACTAATTATATTTCAGTTGTGAAAAATTATATATAATTAGCAAGAAAGTATCTGCCATAATTGCAGAGTCAGCTTAGAGTCTTGATGTCTGTCCCAGAAAAGCCAAATGTGGTGATGAATTTTCTCTTAACAGCTTTACAGATTTCTGAAACAAGCCATGTAATATGCTTACAGGTGTAATGAGCAACCAAATAATTGGAATGAGTTGAAATTTGTTACACAGCATCTGTTGAGATCATTCTTTGCCTCTAATTGCAATTAGCAAGCATTTTTTATGTAGATGACTTCTGATTCTAAGAGTTACTTGCTGAAGATCTGTCATTCCTATTGCTTTGGTCCCCAGAGGTTTTGTTGTTTTTGTTTGTTATTCACCCTGACTTTTCTGGGAGAGGTTTTTTCCCTACTCTTCTTTTGAATGAAGTGTTTAGCCCCAGTGAAACACAAAATGTATAAAATATTGTTTACTAAGCTAAAGTAGCACTGTTTCACATACTATGTAGTGGGAAATTTGGGGGGATATGCATTTGGCTATATCCAAACCGAAAAAAATACCCCAAAAGTTTTATTTTCTGGATATTTTCTCAGCTGAATACAGATCAGAGTCTATTTTCAGCTATCTGACATAGCGGTTCCCAGATAATCCTGAAAATATTTGGAATTATTCAGGAATGCCAGATGCCCCAGGTAAAGGGCATTTAAAGGGCTCTCTGTCCCTTTAAATGCCTTCGGAGAACTCTCAGCTTGGAGAAGGCATTTAAAGGGACTGTGTGCTTTTAAATGCCTTCAGAGTCCACTCTCAGCTTGCAGAAGGTGTTTAAAGGGACCATGATCCCTTTAAACACCTTTCCCCCTCCTCCATTGGAAACATTGGAGGATGGAGGAACCTTCTTTGGGGGCCCATAGACTTGGACCTCTGGTTCAATTTTTTAAAACTTGGTGGTTCGCAGCCATACATTACTATTGGGAATAACATTGCTCTGACCATATGGACTTTTGTTAGCAGGGTGATGTCTCTACTTTTTATTATGCTGTCTAGGTTTGCCATAGCTTTCCTCCTAAGGAGCAGGTGTCTTTTAATTTCATGGATGCCATCACCATCTGCAGTGATCTTGGACCCCAGGAATGTGAAGTCTCTCACTGCCTCCACAACTTCCCCTTCTATTTGCCAAGGAGTGATGGGGCCGGATGCCATGATCTTAGTTTTTTTGATGCTGAGTTTCAAGCCAACTTTTGCGCTCTCCTCTTTCAATCTGAGCAAGAGACTCTTTAGGTCCTCTTCATTTTCTGCCGTTAGAGTGGTATCATCTGCAGATCTGAGGCTGTTGATGTTTTTCCCAGTAATCTTAATTCTGGCTTGTGATTCATCTAGGCCAGCATTTTGTATCATGTACTCTGCATATAAATTAAATAAGCAAGGTGACAAAATGCATCCTTGTCATACTCCTTTCCCTATGCTAAATGAAATGCTGGCCAATCAGTTCTTCCATATCTGGTTCTAACTGTTGCTTCTTGACCCTTATATAGGTTTCTCATGAGATATGTGGTCTTGTACTCCCATCTCTTTAAGGACTTGCCATAGTTTGTTGTGATCCACACAATCAAAGGCTTCAATGAAGCAGAAGTAGACATTTTTCTGGTACTCCCTTGCTTTCTCCATAATCCAGTGAATGATGGCAATTTGATCACTAGTTCCCCTACCTCTTTGAAACCAAGCTTGTACTTTGATAAACAGAGGTAAAACTATAGGACTGCACATATCCAGCCCCTGCCAAATCATCCCGCCCCAAGGGTGCCAGAGGGGGCAGTACCCCAAAAGCCAGTCTGGGTGGCAGAGCACTTCCTGAACCAGATATGCTCCTGTACATGCTCAATGTGCCCCCTGACATCCTGCCTCACCACTGCCTCCTCCAACTGTTTGTTGTCTAGCCCCTCAACCCAGGGACCTTCTGACAGGCCCCTTGAGAGGGATGATGGCAGCTGATGGCACATGGCTCACTGCCAATGCTCCCTCTAAGCTGTGGAGTCTTGTGAGCAAAAATTCTACTTTGTGAGCTACTGGTATTAAAGTTGTGAGTGGGTGTGTTCAGACGGATCTTTTGATCTGCCATAGGAACGACTGCCTTGCGGATCAAAAATGCACGACCAGACAGAAACATCTGGGAAAAATTCCGGTCCCGTAGACATCCCATTCTGCTGTGCCTCCAATCCTGATTTAAAAAGAAGCAGTTTCTATGTAGGGTTTTCGCTTACCCGTGCAACAACTGCAGACTTTCTTCCGTCTGGTCACTCCATTAGCGCGCGATGCTCCCGTCGTCTCGGTTTGACGTCAGACCGAGCCGACAGGGGTGCGGTTTTTTAAAAAATGAAACCCTATGTGCGCTTTAACGAGGAAACGCATTCAGCGATAAGCGCTACGAGGAATGTAATATTCATGCTTATTTATTTTAGGGACAAGATGTTACTGCGATGGGAGATGGAGGGGGGAAGGACTGTTCTAACTTGCGAAATAGTCCCCCCATTGATCATGATGGCAATGGCAAGGGGGAGGACCGGGACTTATTCTTTCCATCCCTGCATGCACAAAACTTTGCTGAAAACCCTCTGCGATCGCCTCAGTTCTCCAAGGAGGCGCAGCCTTGCCTATGCGAATGTACAAAACTTTTTTTTAAAAATCCTCGGTGGATGCCGTGTAGACAAATCATGGCGGGAACAACGCGCGGTGAGGCTATTTCATGGTTGGGCGTCTGGTCGTGCTAAGCTGGATTAAAAAAATTGGGATAAAATTTTAGGAGGGCTCATGGCGCGATTGACTGGCCGTCTGAACGCAGCCAGTGAGTGTTTTGGCTACTGCATGAATTAATTTGCTCTGGAGCCATCCTTCATGAGCTAAGACAAAAATGTGTGAGCTGGAGGCTAAAAAACTGTGAGCTAGCTTTGAGGGAACACTGCTCACTGCCCTCCTGTATGGTAAAGGCAATGGACCCACATCTTCAGCTGGCCCAATCCCCGCTGGATGACCATTCATGTCTGCACGGTTTGGCAGGTTGTCCTTGGGATACGCTGTCAGCGTATATGGGAGGAAGGGTAGCTATAGTCACCTAGCAAGGATAGAATGAGACCCTTAGGAGTGAGGTGTCCTGCCTGCTGCATCCACCCACCCCACTACTGACCCAGGAGCTCTCCTTTGCTCTCTCTCACCACTCAGACAGCAGGTGGTTGAAGGCCAAATGCCACAAAAATCTGTGCATCATGGACACTGCCTGGGAACCTGGCCACAAGGTCCATGAAAATGCCCTGGTGACTCACAGGACACCTGAATGTTCAGGCTATAGCACTTATGGTGGCTTTGGTACACCTGTGGCTTCTCCCAAGGAGCAATGAGGGTAATGTGGGTGCAGTCCACAGCCCCACTCCACATTAGGGAAGCCTGTGAATGCCAGAATTCCTGACCCAAGCGGTGCCAGCTCAGTCTCTTCTGTGGGGAACCGCGCATGTTCCTGCAAGTTGGTCAGCATGACATGAACAGGAAGCTGTTCAGACAGCAGCTCACCAATGACTGAGACACCTTGAGAATCTCTGCCATGAATCTGACCCCTTGGAAGGATCCGGTTGTTTCATTTTTATATAATTCTATTTCATTATAATTTCTCATTCATTTCAGTGGAAGAACACCTCTCTTCAGTCTGTACCATTATGGTTTTCTGTCTGAATTGACAAAACTCAGAGGAATTGTACTCCCCTAGGAATGTACACTGCCAAGCATCAGAAAGATAGAATAAAGGGGTTCCCCTTTTAAGGCAATGAAAGGTGCTTATGTTTGACATTAACCTTTATGGGATAATTGCTAGTATCTGGCAGAGGGAGGTTTGATTCTTAAAACCTCATACCTTGAACATTTTGTTGGTCTTTAAAATGCTACTGGGCTTGAATCTAGCTCTTGGTAAGTAACAGTAACACATAAAGCAGCTTGAAGTATTAGCAATGCAGCCACTTAGCCCGAAGAACAGTACTTTGAGCTTACCAGGAGGGCAGATGTCCAGTACTGCTGCTTTTTCAAAATAACCCCTCCTCCCTCTCCCTCTGCCAGACCTTCCCCCACTATGCTGCTGCCCATTCTCCCCACCAAAGCCAGAAGATCCTCCATCAGTGATGATGTGTTGTGTTTGTGTACAGATGTCAGACAAGTAAATGTAATGTGTGTTCAGAATGTATGGAATTTTATTACTGGGCTGTGTGTGTTTAATTTTAATTAATTTATTTTAAGTGATGTTCTTGGATTACACTTGGGACATCCAGACATACAATACAGACTGAATTACACATGAATCCCAAATTAATTGTAATTCCTAAAGAACCATAGCAGCCTCGACAGTTGGGAAGACACAGCAGAGACAGACAGAAACAAAGTGCAAAAAGGAAAGTTCTTGAAGAAAACTGAAGAAAATCATTGGTTTCTTTGTTATAGGCTATTTAGATGGGGAATTTGCTTTGTTTTCATATTAATTACCATAATTACAACATTAATAATTAAAAACAAGTATTAACAAAAAGAATGCACAAGTCTAAAGCTGTGGGAGGAAAATAACTGCAATTACTCCTGCAGCACTTTGATGCTATGTTTTTACTTGGCCCTGTGATAGAATGTAGAGGGCAAGAATGTCCCAGTCCAACTGAGAAGAATGGTTTATCTTGAAAAAGCCCACACTTATGATATATGTCAAACAAACACTCAAGATAAATTTCACCAATCAAGGCAGAGCTTACTCGTTCTTCAGTGTCCGTTATCAGGAATCCTAGTTTGAGCTTGCAGAAGTAGCTTGATATAAATGTCAGATTGTCTAGAGATTGTTGAGGAAACAAATATACTGCTTTTTATATGGCTTCACAATAAAACCCATCTAGGTATCAATAAAGTAGGAAAGCAATAGTTCTTCAAGAAAATTCAGTTCCACATGTGCTACTAAATCTCTTGACACCCAAAACTACTGTTAAAGTGCCCTGTGTGTTTTGAGAACAAATACATACTTTCAAAGCAATATTAGATTTCCCCCATGTTTCACCTCAGATTCTAATTCATACCAAGTTATATAGGAAACATTCAATATAAAATACTTATTTATTCATTGTATACTTTTGCCCCAAAAGAGATCAGTGGGGAAATATGGTCATTCCTTGAAAAGTGTGCCCTGGCCATGGTAACCTACACTCTGCTAACATCCAGATAAGATTAAGGTAATGCACTTTACATGTGATTGATTTTGAAAACTGTTCAGAAATGTCAGTTGATCCAAATGCAGCAGTAGGTTATTGCTGATGGAAGGGTACAAGGATTGTGATCATCTCTATAGTGAAAGATCTATAATGGGCGGCCCATTTGTTAAACTGTTTGCATATGTGTGCAATGATATTATGATGATACCAATTTGATCCATTTTTGCATGCTAAATTAACTTTATAGACCAATTCAGACCTAAAAATTGGGGAGAATTCTTTTCTTTTAATAGACTTGGATCAATAGGGGGATTTTTACAATGGACCAACTGATAAGACTATCAAGTTTTTCTCATTTCCCCAGCTAAGATCCAGACAGGACTTCTCAACTTCTGTTGAATGGCAGTATTTAAAATTGGAACATCTGTTGGCATCTAAATATGGTCATGTGGCATCAAGTGTCTCAGACTCCACTTTGCTTCTGGAAACTCTAATTGAGTTGATGCAGAAAACAAAATCTACAATACAGAGTCTCAGGAATGGATAGAATAAGGGGCTGGATCACCTTATGTTGATAAAGCAATGGAATATGGTCTTAGAGTTTATACCTGCTGTCTCCATGGATCTTAAGTTGTAACCTATTCAGGAAAAAAAGAAAATGTTTAGGATATACTGGACGCCACAGTGAATCTTTAGCAAAGGACTGAATAAAGAGTCTAACTGCTGGTGTAATCCACAGGTCATATCCCTTAAACATATGCTTAGGGAATGTCCAGTCATTCAGTTTTTCTGGGAAGAAGCTATTACTCATATCAATTTTGTATTAGAATGTTCATTGATTGTAGAGGATGCTTATGTGCTTTGAAACTATCTGCCCATCTTCCACAAAAATGGACCTACCATGCCCTTACAACAGCTAAAAGACTTTTATTCCAACATGGGAAAGATAAATGCCCACTCTGCCATGTAATGCTGTTGGATGACCTTGGGCCAGGCACACACTGTCAGCCTAAACATACGATTCTTGTGAGGATAACATGTATGAGAGGAGAATTATGTAAGCCCATGGTGAAGAAAAGTGGGGTATGAATGCAGTTTAAAAAATACACATGAATTTTCATCTGCTGACAGTAATATCAAGCTGAAAGGGTTTGAATTAATGTGCCCGGCTTAGGTCTTAAAATCCAGTTTGTGAAGACAAAGATTCCAAATACAGATTAGACAAGCTCTTGCAATTCGTCCATGGTCTAACTAGGACCAAAATCGGCAATCTGAGAGTATGAGAGAAAGCTAAGAAGGAGATGAGGATGGGTGGGAGAATAAAAGCTTCTGGAATACTAGCCACTATCAATATGATCTGTTTTATTTTGGGTTTTTAAAGCAGAGCATAGTAATTGCATTCATGGGAGCCTTCTGACTGTGCAACCATTTCACAGGTGTGAATAACATATGACTGAAGCCCTTTCAGGAAGAGAGCTGCCAGTACAACCACCTGTGTTTTGTTGGAGTTGCTTATACCTGCCAAAATCATGGCTGTGAATTGACGGGCAAAAATAAACCACACTGCAAAGAGAAAGTCACACCAAGATAGGCTCTAAAAGTGCAATTCTTAGGAAAGAATTGCAAAAAAAAAAATGTTACTAAGAGAGAACAGAAATTCCCACAAAACTGAAAGTTTGCAAAGCAAAAAGGGAGGCACATTTTTAAAAAAATGTTGAAGTCATTTCAATTTTAGAATAATGACAGGAAATATAAATTGAACATCTATACAGGGCTGAGTACATGGTGGCATATATTACAATGCAGGTGAAAGAGTAGAAGAAGCCCAAACTAATGATAGCAGAAAACATTTGATGGAAGATCTAAGGATGGTGAAGCTTTTTTATTTGAAATCATCTTACGAGTTGCTTTTTCTACCAGACCAGTCTTCTGCTTGATGACTTGCATTGGTCTCATGTTGAAAAGTGTCAAATCAAATCCAAGGAAATTGTACCACTTGAAAAACAAAAGTTGTTTTTTGGTTGTCTCCAATGATTCTTAATAGCTAAAACAGACAGTACCTTTTCATATCACCTTTAGGAGTTCAGTGTGCTTAACATAAAGAAATAGGGAAACAAGAACAGCTTTTAACAGATACCCAGTTACAAAAAAGTTTGTTGGAATTATAATATCCAGCATCATGCTTTCATTCTTTGGGAGTGACAAAAGAACCATCCTGTCCTATTAAATAAAAGGGTAGTGGTCTGGCAAGATTCTATGCTTGGCAAAATCAATTCGCTCCCTGGTATGTCGCTCAGAATCTGTCCCTATCCACTAGCTGCGTTACCTGAATTCTCTCCCACCCACTGCAGCCTAGGCCATTCTTCTCTGATTGGGCCAGCATTTCAAGCTTATTTGCATACGGAAGCTGATTGGACTTCACTCCATTTCGCACCTCAAACTCCCCCCCCCCGCAGGACAGTTGGAATGGTCAGTTGTTTAGGCAACCTGTTGTATTCTGAGGTGAAACATGTCCTTACTCACAACACTTCCCCTTCAAAAGAAACAAACCCAATAACACAACCATGCCACACCACAAAAAAGACAGGTCACACCACAAGCAGAATACCACAAGGCAAAAAAAGCTCTGGTACTAATTCTGGCAGGGGACACTGTGAGTGTAGAAAATGATTTATCGACACAGCGGAAAATCTTTAGGAATTGTTTGGTGCATTTACCATGGGGCACCCACCCAGAGCCTCTGGCATTTTTTCACTCTGCTGGCATCAAAACCAATTGAAGGCGAAATAGATATATGGAGACTTTTCCATCCTCCTTTGCATCAATTTGTCTTTGTTAGCAATGGCAACCCTAGGCCCAGCTGCTTGCTCCTGTTCAGCAGGAGCATCCCTATGGAAACTGCCTGGGTGATTTCAGACCAGCCGGAAACTTTCTGCCTAACCTGCCGTACAGGGTTGCTGTACAGATCACAAAGCCGAAAAGAATGAAGTAAACTGCTTTGCTCCCTGCTAATGAGAAAGAAAGAATTTTGCCTAGGAAGAGGCTGCTGAGAGGGGATGAGATAAAGTTGCCAATTATAGGTATGGAAATTCCTGGAGATTTGAGGGGTGGACCTCAGAGAGGGTGAGGTTTGAGGAGGGGTGGGACCTCAGACAGGTACAGTGCCATAGACTCCACCCTCCAAACCAGCCATTTTCTCCTAGGGAACTATTGTTGCCAATCTTGGCCCAGTGGCCATCAAACCATTCTCTTTCACCCCCTGCTGTGTAGCTGTCTTTCCCCTAGGGTTGCCAGTCTCCAGGTGGGACCTGGAGATCTCCTGCTGTTACAATTTATCTCCAGATGACCAAGATCAGTTCCCCTGGAGAAAATGGCTGCTTTGGAGGGTAGACCCTATGGCATTATACCCTGCTGAATCCTTCTGCCCCCCCCCCCAATGCTGCCCTCCACAGGATCCACCCCCAAAATCTCCAGGTATTTCCCTACTTAGAGCTGGCAACCCTACTTTCCCCTCAGTGCCTGTTGGTAGGCAACCAAGCTTGGCCCTGTCACCTGTTTTGGCCTTTGAGAGAAAACTCACTGGGGCCAGTCCTGATAGGGTTGCCAACTCCAGATTGGAAATTCCTGGATATTTGAGGGATGGAGCCTGAAGCAGGTGAGGTTTCAGGAGGGGTGGGACCTCAGACAGGTACAATGCCATAGACTCCACCCATCAAATTAGCCATTCCATCCTGGGGAACCATTGTTGCCAATCTCCAGGTGGGGGCTGGAGATTAATCAGAATTACAACTGCTCTCCAGGAGGGAGGGGGAGGAGATGGAAAGCTGAAGTCAGGGGGCAGATAATGGTAGGTTGACAATTGGCTGGGAGGGAGATAGGGTTGCCAACTCCAGGTTGGGAAATTTCTGGAGACTTGAGGTGTAGAGCCTGGAGATGTTGAGGTTTGAGGAGGGGTGGGGTCTCAGACAGGTACAATGCCATAGACTCCACCCTCCAAACCAGCCAGTCCCTCATGGGGAACCATTGTTGCCAATCTCCAGGTGAGGGCTGGAGACCACTCAGAATTACAACTGCTCTGCAGGAGAGAGGGGAATCAGAGGGGAAGATAACAGTAGGTTGATGGTTAGCTTGGAAGGAGATGGGGTTGCCAACTCCAGGTTGGTGAATTCCTGGGGATATGAGGGGTGGAACCTGGAGAGGGTGGGGTTTGAGGAGGGGCTGGACCTCAGGCAGGTAGAATGCCATAGACTCCACCCTCCAAACCAGCCATTTCCTCCTGGGTAACAATTGTTGCCAATCTCCAAGTGAGGGCTGGAGATCACTCAAAACTACAACTGCTCTTCAGGTAGCAGAGATCAGTTCCTCTGGAGAAAATTTTGGTCTCTCTCATTATACCCTGCTGAGGTCACCACAGCAAATTCACACTGTGTGCCCAAAGCCAGGGCACTCTCCCAGAGCCTCTTTCTAGAGCCCGTTGTATTTATTTCCACAACGGGCCTTACCCCTAGTAGTTGTATAATGCAATTCTTCAGGCACTAATTTAGAAATAAGTCCAGTGATAGTAAAAATTCTTATTTGGGTCTTAAATCCAAATTACAAAGTTTTGCTATGATTCAGGTTGGGATTTCCCCCAAACCTCTCCTGCTGCATAAACGGGCTGTGGAGAACTTTCCCAAGTTTCACAAGGCCCAATTCAGACCGAGACCATGGTACTGGGGGAGGATAAGCTGTCCCACTTACCAGGCAGGGGCAGGTCTGAATCCACCACCTCAACCTACAGCCCTGGCAACAGATAGGCTGATTGGTCTGTCCAAGAGTACAAAGTCCTAAACAAAGTCCAAAGTCAAGTCTAAAGTTCCACTTATGAGCAGAAAGAACTGTTAAGTATGACACTTAACTCGATTTCAGCAAAGTGATTCAGCTTTATTCAGCAACAGCTCAACTCAACCAGAACAGCAAACACCAGATCAACAGATGACAAGAAAACAGTGGAGCTATGCTCCCTTTTAAATGTTCCCGGCTAATGTAGCCACACCTATTTACATATTAGTAACCAATAAGATTACAGAGATAAGAACCAATAGGGTTCGTTCCCCCCGAGAGTTTGAGGTTCGTCCTGATAGGATGGTGCTTCTTAGACAACCAATCAGATGTTGAGGATTAGGATCCTTGTCTAGGCACGAAGCTTAACATGGGCTTTCTATGGGCAGATTACACTTTGCCAAATACATTACAAAAACAGTCAGGGGTGAATCCAATAAGCAGCATCTAGGTCCAGTCCAAGGTCAGGCAACAGAAGCTGAGAAAGAAAAATGAATTAAGTTAGTTGGATTGTTTTATGTGACTAAGGATATGTAGTGATATTTAGAAAAGAATGTGGGGAGAGAAACAAAAAGATATATATCTGGGGAATTTAATGTAGTTATCAGTTTTCTGGTGCCTAGATTTGTTCTTTTTTTTAGAAAAAAGTGCAGAGTTATGATCTGGACTTGCTAGGCCCTTGTCTTTCCTGCTGTGATGGATTGTCAAGGGTTCATACCCAACAGAGTCTGCAAACCTTTGAGTGGCAGGCTTTTCAAATGAAATTCTGCACAGAAAGTCAGTTAAAAAATGACAGTTGGGAACTGACAGCTGAAGAAGAGACAGACCGATTTCCCACTAGCCGCTGCTCCGTCCTTGCTCTTCTTTCCCCCCCGATTCTATGTATCAATTTCGCACTACTTGCTGCATGACCGCATTTTGCCCCGCAGCTTCACACCATTTTCCCCGTGTCTTCTCAATCCTCTTTTTTGAGGATTGAAAAGACATGAGGGAAATCAGGTGAAGCTGCAGGACAAAATGTGGCTGCACAGCAAGTAGTGGAAAATTGACATGTAGAATTGTGGGGAAAGGAAGAGTGAGGACAGAGCAGCGACTAGTGGGAAATTGGTCTACAGTTTAGCACTGACTGAGGACTGGAAAGGAGGCAAAGAAGGAGCAAATGGATCAACGAGAATCCCCATTCAAGCCAAAAAGGAAATTGGTTCTAATTAAGAGAAGTAATCCCTGCCCAGTAAAAAGGGAGATAACTCTTAAAAGAGGAGTGATCTCTGTTCTTTGTATATAGAAGGATTCTGGGAACTTGACTGTATGTTCCTTCTAGACTATAAGAGGAAATGAAACTCAGAAACCTATGCTTGAGTTTTTAAGCAGAAACTGAAAAGGAATCCTATGGTCACATAAACAGTTCTCACTGATATAGTTGTGTTAACTTTGCTGATTTAAAGAGCATGATCAGAGAACAACATCTGCCTTCCATGTTGACACCCGGGTCTCTCCTGTCCAGGAAGCAGAGTTTGCCGACACTGGTCTTTACGTATGCCAACAATTCCACTCCATTTTTTCTGATGTCTGAACCCCCCTGTAGCAAACAGATGCTGGATGGGAACTGTGAACAGTCACTTCCATCTCAGTTATGGAGTTTTTTTTCTGCCCAGTAGGGATGTGAGGATAAGCACATATGAGCATGGGCAACCCCCCATTGCCAATAAGGGCCATACTCCATGGTTGAGGTGCCAGTAATGTAGATGCTTCAGTATGGAACTGGTGAGTGGAGGAGCTGCTTCAGGGTGTGCTGTCTGGTTACCCCTTCCTGCAGTGATTTAAACCACTGCAAATAGAGGCACTGGAATATTGTGCCAAGCCTCCAGTATGACCACAGCCTCAGTGTAGTTACAAAATTACCTCAGTTTTATTATCGGTTCACCTCATACATCCTACCCCTGATTCCACCTGACCAGTGTTCCCTCTAAGCTGAGTTAGTGTGAGCTAGCTCACAGTTTTTTAGCCTCCAGCTCACACATTTTTGTCTTAGCTCAGGAAGGATGGCTCCAGAGCAAACTAATTTATGCAGTAGCCAAATCGCTCCCTCATAAGTAGAATTTTTGCTCACAAGAATCCACAGCTTAGCGGGAACATTGCACCTGACCTTTTCTTCTCTAAGATAAATAAAACATGTTGTTTATTTTAAACTTCAAAAACCTCCTGTATGCCATTTCAGAAGGTGAATATAAGAAGGTAATTTTGTCTCTTGCCTCAGTTCCCTGGGCTGGGCAGCAACAAAATACATATATTAAAGTGACTGGGTAAGACAGCCATAGAAAAACAAGTAAAAAGAAAATAGATATAGGGGCTACTCAGCAAGAAAAAAGAAAAAGAGAGCAAGAAGCCCGCATGTGAGGTAGGGAAGAGGGCAAGATGGGCATACCTGCATACTTGTTACCACAGTGGAATTACTCAGTACTTGCCTGGTTAAATAGGCAGTACTGCTTAGTACAGCAGAATTCTAAAGGCTCCAGACAATATGGAAGATTCTTTTAAGATAAATATAATTACCCTTCCTCAACCCTGAAAACATGGCCTGAAGTATAAATCACTTATTATAATTTTCTGGCTGCAATTCATTCATCTCATCCCACTCATTTCATGGAATAGGAATCAGGAAGCTTAACTGAGATAAAACACAAGTCCATCTCCCACTACACATAAGATAAGGAATTAAGAGATTCCCCCCCCCTTTGAGGTAGAAAAATAGCTTGGACCAGCCCTGGATCACTAGAACTTGGAGTAGTGTTTTTTTTGAGGAAATCCATCTGGGCATGGTGGTTGCCAGGAATGCAGTGCCCAACCTTCTTCTGCAAAAAAAAGCAACTGATATCACAATTGGCTAATTAATTTTATTTTATTTAAAACATTTCTAAGCTATTTTTTCCAGCCAAACAGGGTCCCCAAGGTGGATAGGATAATTAAGCCTGAAGTTACATCAGTGGAACTGGACAGCATTTAGACAGCCCTGAGAAGCAGTCTAGAGCAGGGAGCCTTTGGTCTGGAGGACATCAATCTATCAGATAACATCTGTAATCAGGAGGTGGGAGACACAGCACGATGGTGGCCTTACAGATCTGGTAGTTACCACAGGAAAGGCTATATCATTGGAAATGGGCAGCTTCTGAGGAAACATTGGGGGAACACTGGAACCTCTTGCCAGGGGCCATGACAGAAGGGGAATGAGCAAAGAGAGCAAGACACCCAGCAGGGTCGATAATGAGGTAAGCCTCTTATGGGTGTCTTGGGGACTTAGGGTACCCAGCTGAAGGTTGGGTCTTTGCCCTCTGAGGCCCCTAAGAAGAGGAAAGAAATTAACAGGTTTGTTCTATACTATATACTAAATTCACCTTGCAGACTTCAGTCCATTTTGAATCATGTGTGAACTTATTGCAGCATGTTAACATTCCAATCACTTATAATCACTGTAACCTTATCCATCTGAAATGAATGTATAAAACAATTGGCTTATGCAGTTCAAGCTATTAAAGCACATTCATCTATTCCATACAATTCTGACTCGAAATAATAAAAAAAACACTTTTGATATTTATCTTGATTGATCACATAAACCTAGGTTAAACCCACAGGAAAGAAGAAAACTTTGACTGAATCACTGTTACAGACAGTAATTCCTAGTCATGATTTGTGCTTGGTTTAGATCTGGCCTCATGATTGTGATCTGTTAATTTTGCTGCTGTGGTTTGTGGAGAAGACTAAACTTAATGACCTATTGATTCTATTACATGTGTGGCATCTTAAATTGGTTGTAATGTGGTTTGGACTCTGACATTCTCAGCTTAGTTTCAAGATTTACTTATGATTAGTTGAGTCTTTTTGCAACAAGTGCACTTCAACCAGTAATAATGATCAGATGTAAAACTACTTTATGTTATGTAAAACAATAAACTATTTCATGATTTAATGAAGTTCATAAGATCAAATTCTTTTCCTCTCAGGTTGATGCAGAGTGTCTGTCTTGTCTGTTAATGGCTCCACTCTCTGGGTTTAAATATCCACCAATTTGGCCAGCAACAGCATCACCAGACATCACACATTTTAGATACACACAAATCTAATTAACTCGGACATACATGATACAAAAAAAGAACGACAGGTAGCTCTACCTTTGTATAGTGTGTGTATGTGAAGACTAGCTAAAAACTGTTTCCAAATTCTCAGTGGTACCAACCCGGTCTTCTATGTTACATAAAGCTGGGATATGATCAGGAGAAAATTATAGAGTGAATCTAAGTTTGAGTAACTCTTTAGTTCAAATTTTTAAGTGGCATATGTCAATCTGATTGAGCTCCTTTACTATCTCAGAATGCATACAGGAGAATAGAAAGCATGTCATTTAAAAATTTCCATGTGTGTAGGAAGCTGATATGTCATATATAGCAGAAGTCTAAAAACTTTCTCCTTGATATATTTATTTCTAAAATTTCTATCCTTTTTTTTCAGCCCATGAGGACCCTTGTAGTAGTTTATTGTTCACTAAAGTATGACAAATCTACATTAAACGACAAGCCAATTTTGTAAGTATTGTTTAAAAATAAATAATGAAAAGATTACAACATCAAAATCAAAACAACCAAAGACACATGAATTTGAAATGCTTAGAGATACTTATCTCTACCTGAATGTACTTCCATGAGCCAAAATGCCTTCCTTTTTATCAGCTTCCTAAAGCCATTGTTAATACCAGAATGCATTCTTAAGTCCAACAAACTGAAGGTATAGAAACCAACTCCATTTTCACCTGCTTATATATAAAAAAACCCCTGTAAAGTAGCCCAACACTGATTCACTAGATGCATAGAAGCCTTGACTGTTTGAGATCACCCCAAAACAAAATGTCAGTATGACTGATGCCTGGGCTCTCTCCAAACATATTCTTTAACATCTGGGAGGATTCTCTTCTGGAGCCAACAGGCAGTGCAGTCAAACTCTCTTCCTGATTTAAATAACAAAATATAGAGCCAGCTCCTGTCACAGATTAGCCCTGTTTCCAGAATGTCCTTCAGTACTGCAACCCCTACTCTTCCTCTCAAACCACATGAACAAAAGCCTGGAGGATTTTGGTTAAAGAGTGGTATGTCAAAACTCCAAATTTAGGCCAATTTTTGCCCCCAAAGACTACCTCTGCTGCTATGTTTTAAACTTGGATAACAGGAGCATGGCTCATGCTCCAGGATCAGGCAAAGTATGCCTTTTCAACATCCCATAAAAACAGACACTGGATGTGATGGCTGAAACATGTAGTAAATCTTTGCATGTTAAAACATTGTATAAAATTGTTATTGATTAATTCTTTATAATATTGCAAGGCAAAGTCCATTCATCTCTTTAAGCAAGGAAAAGTCCACCCATCTCTCAATGAGCACCTGGATTTAGGCTCATTTTGCCCCAGTTCTTCCTCAGGAGTAATTCTGTTCTCTTCAAAGATATCAGCCTCTTGATATAACTCAGTAATATGTTGGGAGCAAGCCAGACCTTAACTTATTTTCTACACAGATGCAACAGCCTTCTGAATTAGGCTGGCACACTGCTCTCTACAAGCCTCAAGAGTATTATTTCTTCAAATTTTTATCCTGGAAAAAAATTGTTATTTAGAAAGAACATGATGATGAATGGAATGTTGTTTGATATTGTTTCAAACTTACATCTAGTTGCATTAAAAGTGTTTAAAATAAGCTCCTGCTTCAGTGCACCTTCCCTTCCTGCTTGCCCTCCCTTCTCCTACTGACTCAATCTCTTTCAGGTCCTGAAATAGCCCTGCCAGCAGCTCTAGCTTGGACAGTTTCCCCCTCTTCCCTCACATTAAACCTCTTTTTTCTCTCCATCCTTCTTTTCTGGATATCCTCAGCATGCAGCTATACATTGTGAGGTCACCTTCAAATAAGGGTTTTCACTTCGCTGCCAAGGGCAGGAGACTCCTGTCCCCAGCTCTCATGGAGTGTCCCTGCTTCAGAAGCTGGTGGTAGAAAAATAAAGTTAAAAAAAATGCTCTTGGTGCAATGCCATTACATCACTGCCATGGGAAACCTGGAAGTAACATCATGGCTCTTTAGGAATTGTTGGAAACTCTACACTAAAAATTGGTGATTCCTAGAGATGCATAATGTCATTTCTGCATTTTCCTAGAAAGTGATGCAACACTGTTGCACCACTACTGCTCTGCTGCACCTGACCTTCACTGGCTGGCAACCCTACTTCAGATTCTTCTCCAAATAGCAAGTTTCTATTAGGCTGGTTCCACCAAATATTGTAATGGTTATATAATCATTTCTATCAATGGCTGGTTGCTGTTACACATCTGAGTGTTCGGACTAGTTCTATATATTTTTGCTAGTTTGGTGTTCTGTGTTCTGGGGGAGTTGGCTATTTTTCTGTCATAATTGTTGTAAGATCTGTTCTGGAAACCACTTAGAAATCTTTTATTAAAATTGGTTCCTTAAACTAACAATACCTTTCTTGCTTATATGGCAAACTGTTTTATTGCTTGCACTAGCAATAAATTTGCCTCTCTTCCACGTTTTATCTATCCTGTAGTCAATAAAGTGAATCTTTAAATTAGAAATGTCTCTTTGTCCTTTCTAAGATATCACTTTCAAACATACTTATGTATACATGGACTCAGAGTCCCATACCCACATTACAGGTGCCGTTGTGAAAGTACACATGTGTGCCCATTTATTCCATGGTAACTAGGGGTGTCATATGCCCATTTCCAGCGAGTATTCTCTGTCAAAGTCCTCCCCCACCTTCTGGACTGGTGGGGGAACAGTGGGAAGTGGGTGTGGCATCAGCCTACACACCATACAGTGGAGTTTCTAGAGTGTTGGCTGATGTGCTGATACAATGTTATGAAATACCAAAAGGATTCCAGACTAATTCTTGAAGGCTGGCCTGCCCATCTGGGAGAAACTTATGAGGTTTTTCCAGCAAGAGGTACCTGGATCTTTCCCATCTGTGGCAAAGCTCTATTTCACCATACTCACACAAAGAAGGCTCTTACTGGAATGAAAGTTTATTTATTTAACAAACAGATAATAAGAAGCAGAACAGAGGGCAGAGTGCCTGGATTTTACTCAGGCAGACACACAATAAGCATAGACAAAGTGTTTAGCTAGCTATTGCAGCAGAAGATATGACAAGTGTCATGCAAGCAGGCAAACCATGAGCAAAGAACTTGCCCTTTAAGACCCCTTCCCCATATGTATGGTATAGGATAATCCTGTGTCACTCTAGCTTGTTTCTAAGGCAACTGGTTAGAATGTACCCCATTGCTTATACTTGATCTTATATATGACATTTATAAGATACGGCTCTTTGAGGCCCCTCAGTTCCCTGTCTTATCTCTGGAGTCCCCAGAGATTGTGCCAATGTGTATGCTCCAAAACATTGGTGTTAGACCTCAGAGCTGTCCATGCCTGCATTCCTTTGCAAGAGCTGTCTTTAACAGGTTTTGTTATAGAAGCAGCTCCTTAGGAACACAGAGGAAGACGTGTGTGTGTGTGAAGTGTGTGTGAAGTGTTGTCAAGTCTCAGCCAACATATGCCAACTCCAACAATGGGCTCAAGGCAAGTGAGAAGCAGAGATGGTTTGCTACTGCCATCCTCTGCAGAGTCTTCCTGGATGGTCTCCCTTTCAAGTATCGATCTTGTTTAGCTTCTGAGATATGAAGAGATCAGGCTATACTATGCTGCTTTCCCTCCTGGGAGAAAGATTTCACAATTCAAAATGGTGTTGCTTTAATTAGTGTGATGATGGGTTGTTTTTCAGTCTCTAACAATATTGGGGGGGGGGGTTGCCTGGATATGAATCACAGCCACCCCTTGCCCCACCTCCAGTGCTCCTAGAGATGCTGGGCAGCAGCCTGGCATCCCTAATGGTAAAGGTAGGGATGGGGGAGAAATTATCCATATTGGGTTGGAAGGGTGAGGGATGAAAATGGTTGATTTCCTGTTAAGTTTCAAAAGGAGAAACAGAAAACATTTGTGTATCCTGTGGTGTATGTTTTCTGATATTGGTTTTAATTTTGTTTTTCAGTTTATTTTTTTTTCTTAAAAAAATAACTGCACTGGTGGGTGAGTTTTATCTTAATTTGTTTTGACACTTTAAGCCCATTTGAGATAATGATAAGGAGGATACTAATGCTGATTAGATCTGGCCTGGACAGGCCAAGCTAGCCTGTTCTCATCAGATTTCTAAAACTAAGCAGGTTTGACCCTAGTTGTTATTTGGATGGGAGACCACCCAGGGATACCAGGGTCATTACGCAGGCCAGGGTAAACCATCTCTGAAAGTCTCTTGCCTCAAAAACCCTATGGGGTCATCAGAAATTAGCTGCAACTTGACAGGAAACAAAGAAGGAAAGAAAAAAAAAAGACTGATTGACTAGCATTGTATGATTTTATTTGTTTTTCCTCAGGGCTTCAAACCCTTGTGATCTATAATAAATTAAAGAGTTCTATCTGTGCCTATTATTTTCTATTTCTTTCTTATCTCACCTCTCCCACCATTTGTGGTTGCTCAAGGGAGTTTAAGCAAACATTAAACCCAAGAGAGCAACACAATTGTAATCATAACAACATTCACTAAAAGTGTGCATTTAGATAATAACTAATCAAAAGCTGATCTGAACCCAACCAGACCTCACTCCTTGTATGCAGCCCTCTAACTAGACACCCAGCTGGACACCCAGCGGAGTTAGACTACCACTGTGTAGAGAGTAAAGAATACATCTTTAGTCTCCTTCCACTGTGCCCCATGAAGAATTTAGGTTGCTTGCACACATGCTGAATAATGTACTTTTAATCTACCATCAATAGCAATTGTTTGCAGTAAGTAGATGTTGCTGTTTCACATAGTAAAATCCATTAACAAAGTGCACTGAAAATGGATTGGAAGTACATTATTCAGCATGTGTGAAAGCGAAGACAACTGAGGTAAATCAGAATCCCTATTATTAGTTTTATTGATTTATTTATTAAATTCAATTTATAGCCCGCCCTCCTTGCATAGCAAGCTCAGAGCAGCTTACAGTGAGTTGAAATATGTTAAAACACAGATGCATTGAAACAATGTAATAACATAGTATTGAAGGTATGGCAATCATAAATACATATAAATAGAAGATAAAATGCTGTTGGTGGTAGCATCCCATTTACTTAGAGATGTATGGATAACTTAACAGATAATTCAAAGAGATGCATAG
The DNA here is from genome assembly GCA_029375565.1 of Gekko gecko. Taxonomy (NCBI): domain Eukaryota; kingdom Metazoa; phylum Chordata; class Lepidosauria; order Squamata; family Gekkonidae; genus Gekko; species Gekko gecko. The sequence continues at coordinate 145,500,091 of JAPDNY010000003.1, read as the reverse complement.
ATTCTCCCATTGAATGTTTGTATGTATATCTGTTTGTTTTTGTGTGTTTGACATAAAATAAAATTGTTCTAAAAAAAAAAAAAAAAAGAGGCTGTCCTGGCTGAACAGCGTGCCAAGAGGGTACTACCAAGGGTACCACCAAGAGAATCCAATTGCCACAGAAAGGAGTCTCACCAGTTGTCTTTCAATCAAGTATCATTGACACCCTGTACCTGTGAAAGGATCCATACCGAATCCAGTGAGCAGGCAGATTTTCACACTTTTCTCAGCCAGCATCTCCATCAACCAAAACTTCACATAAAATTGCACTCCTTTCCACCCATTTCCCTCTCACAGGATGTGGCATCCCTGCAAAGGTGCCAGTACTCACTACCCATGAATACCAGCCCATAAAAAAGACCTGCCTAAAATGGATTGCTACTATAAACCGTGATGGAAGGACTGCTGTTAAATACTGGGTTCTAGACACATTGCAGTGATCTGGTTTATTTAGCAATTTCAGCAGACCACAAGACAAAGCTAGCAGGGCTGGAAGCCCTGCTTATAAGAATGCAAAACACCACACCCAACACACAAACACTCCCAGTGATAGGCTATTTACATAACACTGCTTATCTATAGGTTAGTTCCTGGATCCAGGAGAGCAATTGTTCTAGAGAAGCAAGCTCAGCCCGTTCTACATGCAGCTAGAGGAAGGCTTAGGCTCAACACATAACAACCCTCCCCCTTGAGTTCAAAAGCTTCTTAACAGACAAAGTCTCTTAAATAAGCTGGTTTGCATCATTCCCGGGTTGAACATCATGGTTCTAGCAGAGGGGTCATGGTCTTGGGACTTGGGTCCGATATTGCTGGCATGGTGCTGGCAGATAGTAGTGGCATTGGCATGACATCGGGGCAGTCCATGGCCGCTTGCTCCGATGCTTTGCCTGCTTGTCTGTCTAGCTGTTCACTGCCCCCTGGGAGCTCCCTTATGGGCTCTGGTTCCTGTGGCCATGGCAGTTCCGCATCACAATCTTCTGAGACTGCTGAGGGCAAAGCTGGCTCAGCTGGGAGGAGACAGTGGCGGAGATGGTCTATGGGCCTCCAAAGTACCTGGCCATCATTGGTAGAGACTTCATAGGACAGGGGCCCTGTAATTCTGATAACCTTGGTGGGAATCCAGGAATGACTGCTGGAGAAGTTCCACACATAGACGGGGTCACTCTCCCACTTGCACCTGCTGGATGAGCTTGGACAAGCCATAGTTCTGGCACAGCTGTTTTTAACAAAGAGCAGTTTCTGTCATAGCTCTCTCAGCCCCACCTATCTTGCAGGATGTCTGCTGGGGGGGAGGAGAAGGGAAAGGAGTTTGTAAGCCACTCTGAGACTCCTTTGGGTAGTGAAGGGTGGGGTATAAATCCAATCTCCTCCTCCTCCTCCTCCTCTTCTTCTTCTTCTTCTACTGCTGGTGTATGAATCCACCAAAATAAAGATTTGCCCTTGGAAGGGGACAGCAAAGTCCAGGTGTAGCTGAGACCATGGTTTGTGGGTGGATCCCCACTGCTGCACTGATGCCCTGGAAGGCTCTGGTCAGGTTCCTTGACATGCCTGGCAGCGCTTGACACAGGCCTCTATTTCACCGTCCATGCCTGGCCATCATATGTAGCTGTGGGCCAGTACTTTCATCTGCACAATTCCGGAATGCATCTCATGCAGAGCCGATAGCACGTGCTGGTGCAAAGGGGCGGGCACCACCACCCAGCTCCCCCACAGCAGGCAACCCTTGTAGGCTGATAACTCATCCTGGCAAGAGGAGAATGTTGCAAATTCCAGTCCCACCTGGCTGGTGGGCCAGGCCCTCCCCACCCAGTCCAAAACACAGGAGAGGACACGGCCCTTTGCGGTGTGGCGGGACACATTGGTTACCTGAAGAGGGTGGTTGGAAAGTTCCTCCACAAGCAGGATCTGGTGCACAGGAGCAGGCTCAGGATCGCAGGAGGGAAGTGGCAGGTGGCTGAGGGCATCAGCATGTCCCATCGCCTTCCCTGGGCAGTGGAGGCGAGAGTAGTTGTTATCCTGCCAGGAAGATTGACCATCGCAGCACTCCGGGTGAAAGCATCTGGGGGGTCTGGCAATCTGCAGTCAGCAGGCCCATGCAGTCATGATGGTGAATGGCCACCCATAGTGGTAGTCATGAAATTTTTAAACTCCTGCCACAATAGCCAGTGCCTCCTTGTCGATTTGTGTGTAGTTATGCTTGGTTGAAGACAAGGTGGGGGAGTAGTATGCCACGGGGACCTTCTAGCCGTCCAGTAGCTGATGTCCAAGGATGGGCTCTAAAATTTAACAGTTCCCTCAGTTTCCACCTCCCCTCATGGGGGTGGGGTATCCAGCATGGGAATGTACCTGTTGGGTATAGTGTAACCACTGGGCTAATATTCACCCATTCCTTCTATATGACTATATTGGAGCTATATCTACACATTTTGTTGGTGTCCTGCCATAGGGCTCTTATCCTGCAAGTTAATAAGCATAAGGGTCTGGCCAGTAAACTTTAGAGTGGAGTTGCTGGTAGCCACACAGGATTATGATCGTAATCCCTGTGTCCATCCTGTTTTGTAAAGGGGGTGCAGCAATATGATCTCGTATAGATGGTATACTGCCAACATGGCTCTCATTTCTGCACTGTGCACTTATCTGCTAGCAATTGCTGAGGGAAGGAGGGCTGTAGAGGAAATATAGAAACAGTTTCAGTAGTCACATTGTGATTTGCTTACCTGTGTGGGATGGATTGTCCTTGTCTCCCCAGGTGGAGGAATGGAGACACCTGTATGTGTCCAGAGGTGAAGCACCTCTGAGGGTTTTGAGTAGATCAGTCTTAGAATGCTATAACAGTGTTAATTCTCACCCTGGGATATTTATTCAAAGTGCTCTGTTTTGTGCAATGTGCCCTTTCCCATCAACAACATCCCTCTGTGCATGTTCTAATTGTGCCTGATGAAGCAAGAAAAATATCATCCTAGACTGTGTGCCATATTATCTGAGATAATATATGTTCTGGCTAAGGTTTATGTAGTGCTTTGGAGTGGCTATTGGCTGCAGACTTAATTGGTATCCTAAGCTGTGCCATGCCTTTGAGGGGGGAGCCAGTTGTATTTTTTCTTTCTCCATTACTGCCATGGTAGTGTTTCCAGTTATAACTGGATTGTTGTTCGTATAACGTTATGCCAGCTCCAAAGGTGAGGAGCAGAGTAGAGAGGTTTAGGTACCAACTAAGTCCTGTTTTTTACATGATGTAGACCCTTGATATCACCCATTTCTATGCCAGTGCCAACTAGTGTACCTCAAGATATATTGACATATCTCAGGGTTACACCAGAATAGGCTTAGGCTGGTTTGGTAAACAATTTGGAGATAGTGTTTAGGACTGTGCTGTCAATGCAGTATCAAATTACAGTACTGCAACATTAAGATATGAGTTTAAAAGCATGCATATAATTTATTGTATCCACGTAGCCTGTTTCATGAGCCTTGGGTATGTTTCAATTGGAAGCATACAGACAATCAGCAACAGTTTGCATTAATTAGCAACTGTCTGTAATACTGCCAGTTAAACAAATGGATAGCATTTATTTTCAGAAGTAATTCAGATATGCTCAGATTAAAATGGAACCAATGGCAAATCTCTTCCCATCCCCACCACCGCTCAGGCTTCTGTCTCTAGACCTTAGGTGCTCCGTTTTAGTCAATAATCCACTGTTTTCTGAAGATGGAGGAAGTACTCTACGTCTACAAGTCTTACTGTCTTTTCCAACTAGGCATGATCACACTACTTAAAATGAAACAATTTAGTAATTTTGGATGCCATTAGTAATTTTAGATGCTATAGTTGACTCAGTATATGATGGATGAGTGCTCTTCACCCTGATTTTAAAAAGAGTTTCTTATTGAAGGAGAATCAGAAGAATCAGATGACAGCTCTATGGAGACTTGCTTCTTTGAGTGAATTGCATAATCTTTAGGCACTTTAAATAGTGCTATATTTTAGATGTTGTGATGAAAGCCTGATAATTCTAATGCTTTACAAACAAATGGGTTTATTCTATGCTGTTATTTCAGTGATAGGATTCCCATTAAAAATACTTAGCACTCTTCTACCAGTTTGGTGTAGTGGTTAAGAGCAGCAGATTGTAATCTGGAGAACTGGGTTTGATTCCCCACTTCTCCACATGAAGCTGGCTGGGTGACTTTAAACCAGTCACCGTTCTTTCAGAACTCTCTCAGCCTCACCTACCTCACAAGGTGCCTGTTATGGGAAGAGGAAAGGATGGTGATTTTAAGTTGCTTTGAGACTGCTTAGGGTAGAGAAAAGTGAGGTATAAAAACCAGCTGTTCTTCTAAATTGAGTGTTCAAAGCATTTTACATATTACTTCAGTAATACTGACAACAGCTTTGTAAGGTAGGACAGTAATGCTATCAATTTACTGTTAATAAAAGACAAAGACTGATTCCCCACAAGCAGCTGTGCCTTCCTCGCTCTTCTGTTTCCCTTGCTTGCATTGGTCAATTTCACACTATTCACTGCATGGCCACATTTTGACCCACAGCTCCCCCTGATCTCCCCCATATCTTCTCAATCTCAAAAAAACAAAACAAAACAAAAAAAACAAGGATTGAGAGGACATGGGGAAAATCGAGGGGAGCTGTGGGTCAAAATGCCGGCTGCGCAGCAAATAGTGTGAAATTGACCTGGGGCTGAGAGAATACTTGCTTGTCTGAAGCCACCAAGTGATTTTTTTGGGAGACATGTACTTTCACCTTCATCATAGGGTTAGAGTTTAGGTAAAGCAATCCTGTGATCTACACTATAATGGTCACTTGAACTAACAGTTGTCTGCATTAACTAGTATAATCTAATTAGCCTGAAGTGGCAGTAGAATAACTAGTTAATATCTTTCTTTTTTTTCTGACAGCAAAGTCAAACGAGTAATTATAGCAGTAGAATAATAATTAGAAAGACAGTATTGTTGGCTAGCAGTGAAGGGAGGTAGTATGGAGTACCAGATGTTCACTATCGCTGTTAGCTGTATTCTACATCACCTGCATTAGTGCATGCCATGAAATGAGAGGGTTCATATATCACAGTCCCCCAACCTTTTTCTACGCAGTATATTCTTACTGTAAGTGCTAGTTAAGGGAAAAGACATCTAGAAAATTGTAACACTAGATTCCCCCTTTCCTGTACAGAGTATTTTATCTCCCCAAATGGAGATAAATTCTGCAAAAACTAGTGTTATTAATATGCTACCCCTGTGTCTGTTATCTGCCTTTTTAGTACAGAATGCCCATTCACCAGGTTTCCGATGATCAAAGTCCCCACCTGTGTGTTCACTATGTGCATAGAGGTCAGCATGATGCAGCCACAAAACATTTTTATTTAAGTTATCAGTGTATAGCCAGAAATTTGTATTCTCCTAATGCTGTGCTTTGATTACCTGCTTTGATTGTTCAGCCATTACACATGCAAGACAAATGTGCTACATGCAATTGGTCTGATATGCTTGATTTCCTAGGCTCCTGTACAGCCACTTTGTTTCCTTTTTCAGATTTATATTCTTTCAGGTTTCATCCCAGTTGCATTTACTTTGGGGCAAGTCAGTCATGGCAAGGTACCTGTTTCAACCAAATTTAAACAGATGAATCCAACTAATAATAATACCTAGCTTCCATATAATGCTTTAGAACAGACATGTCATGCATATGGCCCAGGGGCCAGAACCAGCCTGTCCATGGCTCTTATCCAGCCCATGAGCAACTGGAGGGAAACCAGTCTGAATGTGGACTAGAAGGGCCTATATTAGGGTATTAAACTGCCTGTTGAGGTGCCTCCTTTCCCCAAATGCAGGCCCTCCCCAGGGTCTTCCCCCAGATCTCCAGGGATTGCCCAACCCACAGTTGGTAACTATATGGGGGTAAGGAGGGCTGGTTTGGCTTGAGTTCTGCTCAGCCAATCTCCTTGGGGACTGCCTGCAGCTGGGGATGGGCTGGGATGCACTATCTGCTGCCTCCTCCCCCTCTGACCAGAACACATTGGGCTGCTGCTTTTGTTGCCTGGGCTGCTGGAAAGATGGCTGGCTGTTCATGTGCTTCAGGCAGACTCTCTTTGTCCCCACCTTCGCGAGCCCAGGCAAGTGACTTCCCACTTGCAGGTAACCCCGGGACAACACCTACAGGCACAGGTGCCTGTGGAAAGCTGCTGGCTGGCTCACCAAATGTGCCCACTTATATAAATATGTGAACAGAATGACTGGCCTGGCCAGGCACACTGTGCATAGCAGCTCAAGCAAGAGAAAAAAGACCGGCACTTATGTAAGGGGTGCAATGTATATAGAATGCTGATGGTTGGGGACAGAGAAGGCCCACTGAGTTGGGTGAGCCAGAGCCTGCTAACCTACTGACCCGAATGTGCATGGTTCCTCTCCTGCCTTCCTCCCTCCCTTGGTAGCATGGGGAGGATTAAATAAGAGGCAAAGCCAAAATTCACGCACGCTCCCCCAGTTCCCTGCAAGTCTCTGGTTGTTGTACCTTGATTGTCAGGCAATAGCTGTCTGTACTGTGCAAAACTTCTTGTGCATACTGAGCAAAGTGTAGTTAGTTAGGTGCTGAGGAGGGGTCACAGGCAGTGGTAAATTTTTTCTGGTACCTGGCCTTACTTTTTATGGCACACATGGCCTGGTCTGAAGTGACGCGTATGTCACACCTGGCCCTTGTAACAAATGAGTTTGACACCTCTGCTTTAGAATGTCTATCACATACAAATTTCAGTAAACATTTAAAAAGCCACAATTAATGTTATTATTCTGGAGAGACACATGGCCTACCTAAGGCTACCTGTAAGGACTGAAACTGCCCTGCAGGGATGTTGTTCCCAGTCCCAACACTCCGGAACCCCAAGCAATCTCCCCAAAACCTTGCAAAGCCACCAGACCACTTTACTGTGAATTCCACGGTGGTTCCTGCTCACACAGTAACCAAAACAGATATTTTATATATCTATATATATAATTTTAAAGTAAAACCATTAGAATCTTAGTACATTCTCTGTTAGGTCCATGGGCAACAACAACAAAAATAACAAAACTATCTCACTTCATAACATGTAAAATACAAGCAGTGCAGATGGCAAATCTGTGAGCAATCTGAAAATAGTAAGCAGAAGGATAATCTAAATTATGGTACAACATAGCATAAAAGTTTAAGCATCAAGTACAGATGTTAGGAAGTAGCCAAAGGGAAAACAGAAGAAAAAGAGAGATACTACCCTAGACCCCATACCCAATTATAAAGTTTGGCTTACAGCATCAGATGATGCCTTCAGTCAATGAGATTCTTCCCCCTTAGGACTCTTCCAGGAAACATTTGTACCTACTCCTCTCCTCCCCCACCATCCTTTCACCATAGCTGGGCTTGACTTTCAAAAATGACTCCTAATTCACAGGTTTCACAGTCGGACCTTGGGAAATATAAGGACCTGTAGTTCCCAAGCCAGGTGCACCTATTCAGCCTGACTAGGCCTTCTAAAACTCAAATTAACCACTAACTGGAATGAGAGTACAATTGCTTCACATTACTTTCTCTCTTTCTCTCTTGGAATTTACAGGAGATATCCATGGGGTTCTGAGTTGCTCTTTGGGCAGGCTTTTATCCATGATCTAACCATGTGTGGATTTGCTTAGTTTCAGCAGGAAGGGCCTTCAGACCATGACCCAAGCTGCTAGGCTTGACCCAATTCCATCCCTGGCCCTGAAGTCTCAGTCCTATGCCCCCACCAACTTACCAGATTTCTTTTAATGGGGGGTATTAATAAATAGTCCTGTGCTATTAAAGAATTATTTCAGTGTAAATATTTTTAATAACAGACTCAAGGATATAAGACATACCTGACATGTGAAATATCTGACTATATGGAGAAAACGTTTTGACTTTGCTTGACTTTTCTTTAATTTGTACCTTGGTGGCACTTATGAAGATGGGAGTACCTGAAAACCATGAAGTTAAACCTATTGAACTTCTCAGTGGCTTTTCATTCAAAGCTGTGGCTCTTTGTGTCAGCATTGTCTTGCATGGGATAAATCAATTCTTTAGTCTATCAACAAAATTTCTGCCTACTGTTCTGATGACAAACTTTCACAAATAAACAATCCCTTCTTGCTCAAACTGCTCTGCCTTATTATTATCTTCTGGTAGTAGGTGTTAAGAATAGTTGAAAAAAATATCCTTCACATTATAGGGAATGAGAGAGGTTAAAAGACCATAGTAATTATCACTGGGGAAAAGAAAATCTAAATTACAGGTTGCTGCAGAGTCATATAGTGAAACATTACTTTGTTCCACATTCAGCTAAGAACACCAGCATTGCCTCCAATAAGTGTTAGAAAGTTCTATGTTGTATTTTTCCTGACTGCAACATTTTCTTTTTTAAGTTTACAGATTAATCACAATCATTTTCAGCTTTACAGAAGGAACATAATTCATAATGTGCAGCAAAGTGGCAGTACTGATTATAATCATTATTATTAAAAGATATTTAAAATATAGAGATTTGTCAGTTCCAGTCCATACCAGGATTGACATATGTAGATAGAGTCTTCAGAAGTATTCAGGGGTTTTTAGGACAGATTTCTGCCACTTTCATACATGTTCTTGAGAGTGTGTTTTTCACAGTTTATATGCCCGGTTAATACTTGGATGGGAGATCACCAAGGAGCATTCTGCAGAGAAAGACAATGGGCAAACCACCTCTGCTTAATCATTTGTCTTGAAAGCCCAATAGAAATATTGGAAATCAGATTGATGGCACTTCACACACACACATGTCCTAAGGGAGTGTTACAATCCCCTGAGGGAAAACCATGAAGGTAGAACCAAGAAGGGGGGAAGAGTCTCCACTGAAACCTATGGGAAATAACAATGAACTAAAATTATTAAAATGAAACAATAATGAAAAGAAACAATAATAAAACCATATGAAACTGCTGAGATAGAGTTTTGTGGACTATATGTGTTTGCCCATTGTTTGAGAGCTCTATCCAAGAATATTCTATAACATTTAAAGGAACCTTTCCAATTGCATATTGGTGTCTCCTGACACAAACAACTATGTTATAAATTTAGGAATCTTTTACATAAGAAATGAGTGTGAGGACTACAAGATTTGTTTAGTTTACTTCACCTTGCAATGCTCATTATAGAACAATATATTATATATGGTAATAACAGAAGGATACACACTCAAACCATCAAGCTCATCTTGCTGGGGTTGGCCAGACATCCACATGAGTTCCTAGACAAGGTAGTCTGTTGGCTTGTAATCCCTGAAGAAAGTCGGTCAGAAGAAAGTCTTATAATTCGAAGGAACTCCGTCTGAAGCAAATCTTGTGATGTACAAGAGACTTCCATATAGGGCAAAGAGAAACAGACACAGGAGTATAAGACATGAAAGGTAACTGGTGTACCAGGTATGCTTAGGAGACCAGGTAGAATCCTCCAACTTGTGTTATATCCCATGAGCCTTATATATGGCTTCAAGAACTTTGTATGCTTTGGAGAACCCCCACACACCCGTTTCAATTCAATTCAACCAGACTGACTTTGCTCACTCTCGTGTGTTAGTCTCTGACCCTTTTAGCTGCATTCCTGCTTTGAACATTATAGTTTGCTTGGTCTTGAGAATTTTACCTTGAGAAACATTTCTGGCTTTTAACCACCTGGTCATAGTCTTCCATTTTATTATTTGACAAATTCTTCCTGTAATCTCTTCTTTTCACTTTTTTTTTACCCCTCCTACTGTTTGCCCCACTTGCTATCTTCATTTGTAATCTCCCAGAAGTTTCAGTCTTTTAAACCTTAGTTTACTTGCATATTTCACACATACTTCCTTATGTTCCAAGATCTCCTTTAGTGATGTTCCAGTACACACCTTGAACATATCTTTAATCTGCCTATCAATATATTTATTGGGTGCTAGTAATACACATTTTTGCCCAACACCAGTTGTTATTCTACAGAAGTTCTATTTATTTATTTTTTTAAGCATGATCAGTGAGCCAGTGAAAATACAGGAAAATACATTGCAGAGCTCTGTCACCTTGCTGAACATTGTGGATTTGGGGATCTTCTAGAAGTCTTGTTACAAGATTGGCTCATCTGTTTCATGATGTGGTCCATGGGGTCACGAAGAGTCGAACTCAACTGTGCGACTGAACAACAACAGTAATACTAAAAGCAATAACTTCATAAGCAGTTGCCAGTTGCAGCTACTGAGGCTGGTGTTGCAGTCACTCTGGTCTTGTTCCTGGTCTCAGCTCTCAATGGTCGAATTTGCATTTGCATTTTTAAATTAGTTTTGTGCTGCTGTGACACTGTCTTTCTTTATGCTTGATGGTGTCACAGCAGCATAAAACTGATTTAAAAAATGCAAATACAGATTCGACCATTGCCTCTGATTCTTCTTGCTAGTGGTTGCTGTGCTTAAAGCAATATATAATGACAAACAGGAAAGAGGATTTATTTTAACACATTTAACCCAGTGAAGTGGGTTATGAAATGGCTTGCAACAATTCAAACATGAAGTGGCTTGCAACAATTGAAATGGCTTGCAACAATTCAAACAAAAACAATGGAACTATAAAAATTAAGTGGTGATACAAGTAATGAATAAACTGTGTAGTAAAATCAACAAGAAAATATCAGTTGCGGAATAAAAGCCACAGCTCAGAAGTCATCATAAACAAAAGCCACCACTAAAAACATAATCTGGGAGTAGGGCAGTGATCAAAACAATGAAACAAATTTACATAGAAAACAAAGTAGTTAAGAAAAAAACCTGAAGAAATCACCCACTGCTTCCAAAACCAAACAACAAAACCCAGGAAAATACAATGTTGTTAGCTGCATCCAAAAGTTAGCTAAATTGGTACCAGATGAATTGTTGTGGGGATAGGCTGCCCATTGGAACATAACATAAGAACAACATCTGGCCCAGCATCCTCTCTCACCCAGTGGCCAATCAGTTCTGCTGGAGGGCCAATAACAGGGCATAGAGGCTGAGGCCTACCCCTGATGTTGCCTCCTGGCACTGGTATTCAGAGGCTGATTACCTCTGAACTTGTAGGTTCCCTTTAGTCGACATGGCCAGTAGTAGCAGATAGCTTTAAAAGGGGATTAGACAGATTCTACTATCTACTCTTCTGGCTATTACTACATCCTCTGGCAGTGAAGTCCAAATTTAGTCACTCATTAAGTAAAAAATATTCATTTTGTCACTGGATGCCCTTGAGTTCTAGTATTCTGGAAAAGGGAGAAAAGTTCACTGTCTACTCTCCCTGTCCTATCTATAATTTAATAAATGTCTGTCATGTCCCCTCTCAGTCATCTCTGTTCTAAACTGAAAAATCCCAAACTCTTCCCCTTAATTATCTTGCTTGCCATCTTCTGTACCTTTTACAGTTCTGCAATGTTTAAAATCAACAGGCTTATACTGAAGTAGCATCCCATAGCATTGCTTTGCTAGGTACCACAGCAAAAACCATAACTCACCCCTTCTGAATGCGGAAGAACCCCTTCTGAATGCGGAAGAACACAGAACATGGTCACAGCAGATGTTTATAGTTGTCAGGAAGGCTGACATGGGGCTGCGATCATACGGAAGGGGGAAGAGGCGGGCGGGAAGCGAGGCTGTTTGCCCCGGCTGCTATGATGCGCATTTGCGCAATCAAACTTCCAGCCACATGCCCCGCAGTTCCCAATAGTACTGGGTTTTAGCCAGTAGCTTTTCTCCACGCTCTTGCGGCGTGCACCGATGCCCCGCTGATGACTCAGGGATGCCAGACGCCAGATGCCAGTCTGTCTGATCGTGTCCCTTTAATCCGTGGGGGAATCACATGGCTGCCGCGGCTTCTGGTAAGTATGATTGCACCCATGGGAAAAGCTGGTCCTTTAGATCCTCTAGTCTCTGGCCATTTAGGCTCTAAAGATAAGAACCAGATATTTGGTTATGTTCAAAAATAAATAAGCAGGCAATTGAATTAGTTCAACAGTGGAGATGTTACCTGAACTGGACACAGAGAGGGGGAATTAGCTGTTAAAGGGGTCTCCAAAAGGATAAACTAGGGATTTTTTGTCTGTGTATACCAAGTATTCCGAAGCAATATTCCCAAGAGAAAAGGGATGGAGGCCAATTGATTAAAACTAAATGAAATATATATTTACTAACATTTCAAACACACTACAAGGAACAAAACAAAACAACAAACCCTTAAGACCCCCTAATAAACTACCCTCTCCCTCCTGGTACACACTCACACATACACTATGAGGACAGGGTAGAGAGAAGAGAGAAGGAGAGGGAAGGGAGGACACTTTCTGATCCAAGGGAAATAAGAAGCAAAGGATTGTGGGGAGTCCATGCAGCAGAAATCCAAGGCAGTACAGTGTCAAGGAGAGAAGAGGAGCCAGTGAAGTGGTTGCAGGGGTATCCAGGTAGTGGTAAGACCTGACACACTTTCCACTGAGTTGGGGTGGTTTTTTTTTGTTTTTTTTTTTGGAGAAGGGTCCTGCAGCTAGACATGAGACCTCACTTTCTCAGGGTTGGGAGTGGTCCAAGATATGAAGTCTGAATTTGACCGGGCAGTTTGATGGTACTGCTGTCAAAATCTGGTGGGAAGATTAGCAGGAAAATACCTGACATTCCAGGGTGGGGCAATTGCTGGATGGTTGATTGATAAAGGAATGGGCATGTGCAATGGGTTGGATGGTTCATCCTGGATCGATTGGGTGTTAGGCTGTCTTTATCAATGGCTGGCTTCGATTAGTGATACTTAAGGGTTGCCCAGCTATCTGTAACTAGAAATGGTTCATATTGTCTCAATGAAATATTCCTCAGAGCAAGGAATATAACTGTATTAGGCATGCTTTGGAGCTCGAGGAATGTAAATGCTTTATGCATTCCAGGGACACCCTGCCTCTGTGATAAAATTTACTTGGTCATGAGACCAAGTGTGCTTTTAGACTCATTCTTGGGATCCCCACTGCACTTAGGCCTACAACAGGGTGCCCTTCAAAACAACTAAGAGGAACAATAGCTAAAATGTTACCTAAGAGTGAGATAGAGAAAATGAACATGTTAGAAATGAAGAATTGGATATTGGATAAGTTTTTATTGTTAGTGAATACTGAATGAAATAATAATGGGTGTGGAGCATTGCTGGAAGCCAGGTGGGGGGAGGAAGGGGGTATTAGAAAAGGATGTATCTAAAAATATTTTGAAACATGGAACATGTTAATATATCCTAGTAATAAAGTTCTTTTAAAAAACAACTAAGAGGAGACTGGGGATCAGATTGAGGTGTCTCAGCAGGAGGTGGGGACAGGGACCTTATAGAGAGATGTGTTCCTCATAGTTTATACCAGTTGCTAAATTCTGAACCACTTGTAGTCTTCAAAGGCACATATAGTGTTCAGCAGGTATGAATTGACAGAAAATTACACAGCAGTGTAGTAGAAACTATCAACCTGTCCCCAGATTCGGATATATCAGTACTCAAGTCCCAGAGCTCATAATATTTCACAAGAAGCTTTATAATTTTTCAAATTTGTGATCAATTTACATGACTGTGATAATTGCCCTCTTTTACCAACCTTATTTTCTAATAAGATTCCACACTGTGTTAAAATTCTTACTTAATACTCTCCACTTAATCTTTAAAAACCAAAATGAATGGTTTGGTTGAAAATGTTGGAACAGAGGAAGTGGCCCAAATCTAAAAGGCATTTTTTTGTCCTTCTAGGATATATATTCCCTTTTTCATGTACATTTACTTCAGGGAAACAGAGGCAACATGGTGCTGTTCAGTGGGGTTTTCCAAATTTCGGGGGCTCCTTCCCACTGCCAGCCACCCCCAAGACCCACCCCCAAGAGTGACCACCTGGCCTCCCCTCCTTCCCAACAGCATTTAAAGGGTCACTTTAAATGCTTCTGGGGGCAGGTCCAGGGCTTGGAATGCAGCAGACATGTGCGTCCTCCCCCCCTTCTCAGCAGCATTTAAAGGGTCACTCAGCAGCATTTACAGAGACCTTTTAAATGCTGCTGGGAAGAGGTTGGGCCACTACTACCCAATGTGATGACATCATTACTGTGTGATGTCATCAAAATGGGGACATCCCCACCCCCTCCAGTAATGCCCCCAAAGTCCCCCACTGGGGGGACCCTAGCCTTGAAGGTCTATACTAACCAACTGAGCAGCACAATAGATAAGGAAGCTCTTTCCCTTCTATCTATAGCATCTTTTACCCCACCATAGTCCTCCTTCATTTTATCCTAACAATACCCCTATGAGTTATGCTAAGCTGACATAGCTGTGTGGGAATTTGAACCTGGGTGGGAATTTGAACCTGGGTCACCCCTACTTCAGTCCATCATTCTAATCGCTTCACTGCAATGGCTACACTGGCTTTCTCAATAGCCTGTCCTTTGGGTGATAAGAAGACAATCAATTCTCCCCCCATAAAACATAAGAATGTAAGTAGAGCCCTGCTGGATCAGATCACTGGTCCATCTAGTGCAGCATCCTGTTTCACACAGTGGCCAAACAAAATGAAGAAAAACATTCCCAAGCAGTAAAGCATGTGAACTATAAAGGTATGAAGAACTTTACAGGAATGGACAGGAACCAACAGAGCTGAATTTAAAAGAAACAAAACATGAAGTGCATGCACTATTTTATAGTCAGATTTCTGGACTCACCAAAGCAGTACCAGTTGTATAAAGTTTTCTTACAAGTCCTGTTTCTCTTGACCAACCATCCTTACACCATTCCTAGTATTATGTCAGCAGAGTGAGTAGTACTCTCCCTCCAAGTAATGAATGCAGTGAATCACCCCACAGTCTGCATTCCTGTACTTTTTGGTGTCATTCAGAATTTAATTTCCAATTACAATTTACAAGAGACTACTGCAACACTCTCTACATGGGGCTGCCCTTGTCCCAGATCCAGAGGCTGAAGCTAGTGCAGAATGCCGCAGCCAGGCTTCTGATGGGTCTCTCTATGCAGGACCATGTCCAGCCTGCGTTGACGACACTGCACTGGCTGCCCATAGCATACCGGGTTTGGTTCAAGGTGCTGGTTTTAACCTTTAAAGCCCTATATGGTCAGGGGCCTGCCTACTTGAGGGACCGCCTTTCCCCATATGTGCCCCAGAGAGGATTGAGGTCAGGGTTGCAACACTGCTTGACCCTTCCTGGTCTGAAAGGAGCCAGGCTGAATATCACCAGAGCCAAGGCTTTCTCAGTGGCAGCCCCATACTGGTGAAATGAGCTCCCGGAGGATATCAGGGCCCTGCGGGACCTTTTACAGTTCCACAGGTTCTGTAAAATGGAGCTCTTCCACCAGGCTTTTGATTATGAGCCGTCACTGATAAATGTGCCCTGGAACATCTTCTGGCTTGAAACTTAGAACATCTTCTGGCCTGAGACCTTGCTGGATGCTACTCCTATTATTGCTTGTGATTTGGATTATCGCCATCATCCATCGGTTTTTATTAGTAACTGTTGCTGTTTTAGCTTGGTCTGGTATTCTCTAATTGTTTTAACTCTGTATTGTTTACGTTATTTTAACCCTGTTAGCCACCTTGAGCCAGTGTGTCCGGCAAGGCAGGATACAAATAGAAATAATAAATAAATAAATAATTCCATTGATTTCCTACTCCATCTCTGTGTTGCAGAAGCCTTTAGTATCACAACCTCAATATGTGTCATTGTATCAGCTATGAATCCAGAGAAGTGGAAATTAGCTTTAAAAAAGGTCCCAGAAAGGAATAACACAAGACCTTATAATCTACTAGCCTGATACCCGTGCTTGGCTACGGTATTTAAGTTCCATAAATCCAGTTATAATACTGATGATGTGAAATTTGAAATGTGACATTTGTTGTAGGCATTCTAACGGAGAAGACTGTAGTGTAAGAAATGAAGTGAGACATACATTCTTTTTTTCTCTCTCCACTGAAGGACCTCTCTCTAGACCACATTGGTGGTTCTGCCCTCAGGTGCTAAGATCACCAGGCTGCTTGATAAGCTCACCCTGGAGCAGGCCACATAGAACTGTCAATTTAAGAAGCAGTCGTCTGTTAAATGAACTCCTGCTACTTTCCATGAAAGTGATGGCCTCTCTACTTGTGTTCCTGGATTGTTTTGCTCATATGGAGACTGTGTTGTTCTGAGCACCTCAGGGTGATCTTGCTGGTACTTGGCCTGTGCAGCTCAGTGCACTGCAGGAGTGCTATGTGCAAATGTCTTTGCCACATTCCTAAGTTGCCTCCTCCTTGTAGTGTTGGTGTATCTGGCTTGATGATTGCCAGGAGCTTTCTGGGGGACAGTAAGAGGTGAGAGGTGTGAGGAGGAATTGGTGTGAGGGAGTGGTGATGTGGAGGGCATTTCTTCAGGTTCATGAGGGAGGCACACATTGAAATGGCTCCTACAAATGTCCTTTACTATCTCCCCATAAACATTCATACCCTGGCCCTTCTCCTACACCTGACAGACACTGGCCTGTCTGGAGCTGGGGGGGATTGTATTTAAAGTCATCGGGGAGGCTGGGCCAGCAGCAGGGATAAGGCAATCCTGCTGAGCAAACCTCCCTGGCGGCTGTAAGCATCCCACCTCGTCTCCTACACCTGACAGGCAGCTGCCTGTCCAGTGTAGGACAGGGAGGGGGAAGAAGTATTAGAAGCCACTGTGGAGGCAGAGCTGGCAGGATTGCTAAGGTGTTACTGCTTGGGCAGGCTCTCTTGTGGCTTTAAGCACCCTGCAACCACTGCTGCACCTGACAGACAACCACCTGTTAGGTGCAGGAGGTGGGGGGAGTGTGTTGGAAGCTATCAGAGAGGCTGGGCCAGTAGCATCACTAAGGTCCCTGCTGGGGTGGCATCCCTGTTGGACTAAAGTACCCTGGTCCTGCTCCTACACCTGACAGACACTGGCCTGTCTGGCATTGGGGGGGATTGTATTTAAAGGCATCAGGGAGGCTGGGCCAGCAGCAGGGATAAGGCAATCCTGCTGAGCAAACCTCCCCGGTGGCTGTAAGCATCCTACCTCCTCCCCTACACCTGACAAGCAGCTCCCTGTCCAGTGTAGGGGAGGAATATTAAAAGCCACGGTGGAGATGGGGCTGGCCGGATCACTTAAGCGTTTCAGCTGGGGTGGGCTACCTTGTGGCTTTAAACACCCTGCAATTGCTGCTGCACCTGACAGATAAATTCCTGTTAGGTGTAGGAGGTGGAAGGAGTGTGTTGGAAGCCATCTCACCTCCTGTCCTACACTTGACAGGCAGCTGCCTGTCCAGTGTAGGACTGGGCGGGGAAGGTGTATTAGAAGCCACTGTGGAGATGGAGCTGCACCTGACAGACAACTGCCTTTGAGGTGTAGGAGGTGTGTTGGAAGCCATCAGAGAGGTTAGGTCAACAGCTTTGCTTCACCTCACAGGTGGTTGTTGGCCACTCCTGATTTCCTCAGCTGTCATTAGCTCTCTGCAGTCCCCTGTAACAGTTTTTTTAAAAAAACCTCAGAACACTGAGCTCTGCAGCTGACCAATCAGAGAGTGCGGGGTACAGAGAGGCAGCTGCCTGGCAGCCATATAGGAATCAATGGGGGAACACATTTTACCCCTTTTGACCCCCTTAGGGGTTGAATTTCTGAAAATCTCTTCTTAGCGAGCACCTTTGCCATGGTAGGAGTGCTCTCCCCTAATTTGATGTCTCTAGGTCCAGCGGTTTGGCCTGGGCATTGATTTTACAGTGAGGAGACTTTCTTTTACGCATATAGATGTCTACCAGGGTGGATCTTGATATGGGTATCCCAAAATAATGTTATAAAAAGAGAGAGGGAGAGGGAGTGATTCTAAACATGATCAAACAACTGTATACAAAATAAAATACAAAGAGTAAAAATGTAAACAACCTAAACTAAGCACCCAAGAACAATTTTTATACCTTCGATTTATATACCGCTCTAACCCCAAGGGGTCTTTGAGTGGTTTACATAGAATTCAATTCCTATCTAGGGCCACAAGTATAGAGGGGGGTGACTGCCTACCAACACCCAGGCAGCAGGGCTTGTAGTGTTTTTGCTATCCGGCTCCTTTCCGGTGGGCCTCGGATGTCGGTGCTCCACCTTCTGTGCCCTGGGCAGGTCTTTCTAGTCCAGCAGCTTCCTCCCGGTAGGCCCATCCCGGTGCATGGCCCCGTGTCAGCTGCAGCTCCAGCCAACATCCAGGGCCGGCCCTGGGTGTCTGGGCGCCCTAGGCAGGACAGCCTGGGGCGTCCACCCCACCGGGGATGCCAACCTCCCGGTGGGGCCTGGAGAGGGCCCAGCCTTTTCCTGGGCACCTCGCGCAGCTGCAAGGCACCCAGGGAGAGCCGGGAACGTGGCGGCACGGCTCTCCCGGGCCCCTCGCAGCTGCCAGGCGCCCGGGGAGAGCCGGGGAAGGGGCGGCGCGGCTCTCCCGGGCCCCTCGCAGATGCCAGGCACCCGGGGAGAGCCGGGAACGGGGCGGCGTGGCTCTCCCGGCCCCCTCGCAACTGCGAGGCGCCTGGAGAGAGCCGGGGAAGGGGCGGCGCGGCTCTCCCGGCCCCCTCGCAACTGTGAGGTGCCTGGAGAGAGCCGGGGAAGGGGCGGCGCGGCTCTCCCGGCCCCCTCGCAACTGTGAGGCGCCCGGGGAGAGCCGGGAACAGGCGGGCTTGGAATGCCCGCCCCTTCCCTCCCAGCGGCGGCGCGGCTGGGGGGGAGAGAAGCCGCTCCGCCGCCCCTGCCTCCTCTCCCCCCGGCTTTGGGGAGAGGGCGGGCAACCTCCGCTGCCGCCTGCCGCCTCCTGAGCCCTGGCGGGGCGCTCGGGGAAGCGGGGGGGGCTTTTCCTGGGAGGGGTTGGGCGCGGTTTGGCACCCCTGCAGCTGGCACGCCATGCCCCCAGGGAGGAGGGGGAGGGCGACTTGCGCCCTTGGTGGGCGCTTTTCCACAGCGGTGGCAGCAGGGGGATCCTGCTGGCTGCCGCCGGCCACTTCCTCCTCCTCCTCCCCCCCCCCAGGGAGGGGGGAGGGCGACTTGCGCCCTAGCCGGGCGCTTTTTGCGGCGGGGCGCCCGGTTAGCATGGCGGCGGCGGGGCTTTTGGGGGGAGCGGGGTGCCATTTGGCGCCCCTGAGGCTGGTGCGCCCTAGGCGAGTGCCTAGTTCGCCCAATGGGCGATCCAGCCATGCCAACATCCTTTTTCCCACTCCACTGCGCCGCACCGGCACACCGTCGCATCTCCATGACTCCACCTCCGCCGGGCTCAGCCGTTCAACATCATGCTCCCAGGGACACTCACCAGCCATTCCCTTGCTCTACTGCTTCTCCGCCGCCGCTGCTCCGCCACTGCCATTGCTGCCGATGCCTCCGCTGCTGCCGCCGATGCCTCTGCTGCACACCCCACAAAGAGGAGGGTGTCCCCTGCCACCTAAGGGCAGGTACCCATTCATCTACTTGCTATTTTTAGTGCTTTTGAACCGCTGGGTGGGCGGGACCTGGACTAGGGCCGGGAGCTCACCCCAGCCACGGTGGGTCTCGAACAGCTTTAATGACTGTTCATTGATGTTACAGCAGGTGTTCTTACTGCCTGCGCCACAAATTCCCTCAATAATCACACATACCCACACACAGCCCAACAAGAGGCCACACACACTTAGAACAGGTAGGAGGGAAGGAATTGGAAAGTTTTAGGGAAGGGACAGCGCTTGTAGTCTGGAGAGATCCAGGGGCAGATATAGCTGAGGTCCAAGGAGCAGAGTGAGGAGGAAAAGAGAAAAAAAGATTTCAGAAGGAAACCAGAGTTCTGACCAGCAGAAATCTGGTCCAGAGACAGGCCCATAGCTAGCACAGAACGTACGGGGCAATGCCCCCTCCCAATTTTCAAACTCCCTCCCACTGAATCTTAAGGCCCATTCTGGTAGAGAGGTGGTGGGCTGAGCAGGCAGTGCTGGGGCACAGGATTGGGGGTGGCAGCTTTCAGAGCCAACCTTTCCCTGTTGCTGATGGGCAGCAATTGTCACCAGTTGCTGGAGGGAGGCAGGGAGGGAGGTCAGCCTGTCATGCCAGCCTCCCACATGCCCTGCTGGATGGTACAGAGGCACAGAGTTGAGCAGCACTCTCCAAGACCAGACTCCCCCACCTCCCACTGAAAGATACTGGGGGCACTGACACTTGCTGACTTCCCAGATCTCCAGGGATGCTGTTGCAGACCCAGGGCTGGATTGTAAAGTAGACAAGACAGAGGGTGGGTGCATAGGAGAGAGGAGGAGGGAATGTGGCCACTCTGTCCCCAACTGCCCCCCAGCTTCCCAGTCTCTTGGGCTGGAGGCAACCTCATTAGCTGGCAAGCTGTGAGTGCATGGCTCCAGGTTTCACCCAGCATCTGCTGCATCTGAAGGGGGGGGCAGGTTGAAGCCAAACTGGTCAGACTCAAAACCTTGGGAACGTCTCCAAAAACCTTGAAGACCTCTAAAAAAAAAAAACAAGAAAAACCCCTTGAGGACTTAGCCAAAAATCTCAACCATTTGTGACATTAGAAAGAGACTACGATAGAATGTTGTGGCTGGGCCATGCCGCGGTGGCTTCTCTATCCATTTTTATTGTATGTTATTATTTTTTTATGTTAGAAGAGACATAATCCCCCCCCAGTGCTCCCCCCATGAAAATAGTCTAGCTACAGGGCTGACAGAGATCTGAAGAACAATTTGCTGGGTCTGGGAATCCTTATATGGACAGAAAGTCCTGATCCCCAGTAGAAGGGGGGGGTTGGTCATCCTGGCTATGGATTGACCAAGATAAAAAGTTCTGTAAAACTTTGGCAGGAAGAATTTGGGGCAATGCCTTGATTAGGCTATTGTGAGCCAAATCAGCATGGCCACGAAGAGCCAGGCTGAGGCCAACATGATTACTTTAATTAGGTTTGAGTAAACTAGGTCTGCTTGGACACAAATATTTGGGTGAGGCAAACTCTTTAAACAGGACAAAAGGCAAATTAATTACTTGTGTGCCTTTTTTTATTGAGTAAATCAAGGGGGGGGGGGAGCCAGGAGTTTGTTAATGAACTAGCAACTTCCTTGGGCTGGGCTGATACTACTGGGGTGTATCAGGATACTGGGTGATGCCTCAAGTGTTGAAAAGTCTTCTGTTATTGAGAAGACTATATCATTGAGCTGAGGAAGATTGAACTTAACCAGGTTCTAATTCCAGCACATCTTTCCTCTTCTTTCCTGGGATTTTTCAGTGTCATAAGAACATAAGAGAAGCCATGTTGGATCAAGTTGGTGGCCCATTCAGTCCAACACTGTGTCACACAGTGGCCAAAACCCAGGTGCCATCAGAAAGGCCACCAGTGGGGCCAGATCTCCAAAAGCCCTCCCAAGCACCAAGAATACAGAGCATCACTGCTCTGGATAGGGTGTTCTATCCATACCTTGTGGCTAATAGCCACTGAGGGACCTCTGCTCCATATGTTTATCTTCTTGAAGCTGTCTGTGCTTGTAGCTGCCACCACTTCCTGCAGCAGTGTATTCCACATGTTAATTTCTCTTTAGGTGAAGAAATACTTCTTTTTATCTGTTCTAGACTTACTGCTCATCAATTTCATTGAGTGCGCACAAGTTCTTGTATTGTGAGAAAAAGAGAAAAGGACTTCTTTCTCTGCCTTCTCTATCTCATGCATAATGTTGTAAATCTCTATCATGTCACTCCTCAACTGTTGTTTCTTCAAGCTAAAGAGCCCTAACCTCTTTAACCTTTCTTAGTAGGGAAGGTGTTTCATTCCATTAATCATTTTAGTTGCCACTTTCTGCACCTTTTGCAATGCTATATCATCTTTTTGGAGGTGCAGTGATGAGAACTGTGTATAGTTGACACATGCCCCCTTTCACTGACAGTACCATGAGGGTCTGCATGTGGTGCCTGGTCAGAGCTGCTGATAATTTTTTCTGACCAGTCCTCTATATAAATCTATAATAGTCTCTTCGGAGTATTTTTTTAATTTATTTCTTGGACAGAAGTATTTGTAAGGACCACTGCTAAGTGTATTTGTTTCACCAGTAAAGAGATAGGCACCACAGCTTGTTAACTTTAAAACTGAACAGGCTTTATTTACAAACAACACAACAGGGGGATGGAAGTTTTATACAGATGATAGTTTGTTTCCTTTCAGGCTTAAACTTTTGCCCTTACATTCACTTAGGCTGTATGTTTATTACTTTCAGTTCATACAAAGATGTTCATCAGTTCTCTAAACATGCTTATACTCCTCCTTCTCCAGCAACTGCTTTGTGTTTTTCCTTGGGCTTTTACTGACAGGTCCCTCTGAGTCTCCCTGGTCACCAAACCAGCTTTCTAGACTCCTGCCAGACCGTTCTTTAGCCCTTTCTAAACCACCTCCAGTTCCTTTTAAGGAGAGATGTCTCAATGGTGTGTGACTCTATTGTGTTTAAGTTTTAACTGCCTGGTCACTGTCCCCTTCCTTCTGAGGAACTCAGTAAACCAGGTTCTTCCACACTGAGCTACAGAGCTTCTTCAGTTCTCTGACAGACTCCTTGTTAGCTCTCTGTCCAACAACTAACTGCTGCCAGTGCCTAGGGTGAATTTGAACAGCTGCTGGCCACACCCTCTCCTGGGGGAGGCTTCTATTTAAGGCAGGAAGCTTGCCAGAAACAGAGCTGACCCAGCTGAGCTCTGAGAAGGAGCAAGGTGCTAGAGCTGCCAGAGGGGTGAGTGTTTTTTTTTATTTATTTACTTACAGCTGAGGTGCTTTAGCTGAGAAGGTACTGTGTGGGGGACTGTATTTGGGAGTGTGTGGGTGAGTTGTAGCAAACTCCTGGCTGCTAGAGTTAGGTTGTGAAAGGGTCATTGTTTGCCTGTAATTAAGTGCCTAGGGTGAATTTGAATAGCTGCTGGCCACACCCTCTCCTGGGGAAGGCTTCTATTTAAGGCAGGAAGCTTGCAAGAGGCACAGCCTCTGACACGAGCCAAAGGGTGAGGCTCTCGGCCTGTAAGTAGACTTCTACAACAGGAACCATATAAATACAAAGGGTTTTAAAAGGGGGGGTTATATAAAAGTATTTGTTTAAAAACAATTATGAAGCCAGAATGCCAGCAGGAGGTTGGGGGCTATCCAGTGTTTTGTATGGAGTGTCACATGTATGACTATCTGCTCACTGGTCAGAAGTCTTGGGTGTGTGCTCAGTGCAAGGAGCTCCTGGTTCTCAGGGAGCGAGTTTGCTCCCTTGAGGCCAAGGTGGCTGACCTGGAGAAGCAGAGACAGTCAGTTAGGTGCACGGAGAAGACTCTCGGGGACTTGTTAGATATGTCCCACTCTGGATCTGGCAGCCCAGCTGCTGCCAGGGAGCATGAGGGTCAAGGGGAATCGGGGCACCATGCTGAGAATAAGGGGAATGTGCCCTCAGAAGGGACCTCTTCTTCAGCTGGTGAACGGGTATCCTTTCATACCAAGGAACCATCCCTGGGAAGGTGGCAGGGGGCTCTTGGTAGTTGGTGATTCAATCCTTAGGCAGGTAGACAGCTGGGTGGCGAACCCGCGTACTGACCGTATGGTGACTTGCCTGCCTGGTGCGAAGGTAGCAGACATTACGCGTGTTTTAGATAGGCTGGTAGATAGTGCTGGGGAGGAGCCAGTGGTCGTAGTGCACGTCGGCACCAATGATGTGGGGAAATGCAGTCATGAGGTCCTGAAGGAGAAATTTAGGCTGCTGGGCAGGAAACTCAAGGCCAGGACCTCCACGCGCAGGGCCGGAGAGATAGGCACAGATCAGGAGTCTCAATGCATGGATGAGATGATGGTGTAGGGGGAAGGGTTCAAGTTTGTTCGGCACTGGGATGCTTTTTGGGACAAGAGGGAGCTGTACAAAAGGGACGGTCTACACTTGTCCCAAGAAGGAACCAGGCTGCTGGTGCTCAAAATCAAAAAGGTGGCAGAGCAGTTTTTAAACTGAATAATGGGGGGAAGCCGACAGGAGATGAAAAGTATCTGGTTCAGGATGGCTCATCTCAAAGAGATGAAGGGGTAGCTATTACTTTTGTACAAGGAAATGGATTACAATTGTCCACTGAGACTGGCTAATGATAGGAACTGCCTGGCAAGGTCTCGAGGCAGCAAGAGGAAGGCTGTGGGCTTAACAAACATGGGAAACTATAAGTGTTTATACACAAATGCTAGAAATCTCCGAGGTAAAATCAGGGAGTTGGAATGTGTGGTGTTGGGGGGGGGGAAATAGACATTGTGGGTATTTCAGAAACTTGATGGGATGAGGAAAATCAGTGGGATATGGTGATTCCTAGTTATAAATTATATCGGAAGGATAGGTGGGAAGGGTTGGAGGTGGGGTGGCTCTGTATGTCAGAGAGGGTATACAGTCCAGTAAGACTGAGAGGGAAAGAAAATTGGATTTGCTTCTGGAAATGCTATGGGTTGAAATAGTGGGTCCAAAAGGAGGCTTAACAGTGGGAGTTTGTTATCGCCCACCAGATCAAAAGGTAGAGGAGGATTATAAAATGATGAATGAATTAAAGAGAGCAGCTAGATGGAATAACTGTGTTGTAATAGGCGACTTTAACTACCCACACATTGATTGGGTCAATATGAGTTCTAGTTGGGAAAAAGAGATTGAATTTTTAGACACTGTGCTATAGAACAGATGGTCACAGATCCTACCAGGGGAGAGGCAATCCTGGATTTGGACCTAAGTAACACCCAAGACCTGGTGAGAGATGTAAAAGTGATTGCACTGCTTGGGAACAGTGACCATAATGTCATTGAGTTTAACATTTGTACAGATAGGGAGTTGCCCAAAAAGACTGACGCAACCACTTTTAACTTTAAAAGGGGTAACTTCTCTGGTATGAGGGGACATGTGAGGAAGAAATTGAAAGGAAGAGTGGAGAAAACCATTGGGGAAGCTTGGAGACTATTTAAAAATAGAAACCTAGAAGCTCAGAAAAAAATATATACCGCAGGTTAGGAAAGGCACAAATAGGTATAGAAAAAAGCCTGCATGGTTAACAAATAAAGTAATGGAAGCTGTAAAAGGTAAGAAGGATTCTTTTAAGCGGTGGAAAGCTAGTCTCAGTGAGGTTGATAAAAGGGAACACAGACTGTGGCAAATAAAATGCAAGTCTGTGATTAGGCAAGCAAAAAGGGAATATGAGGAGCATATTGCAAAAAACATAAAGGCCAACAATAAAAAATTCTTCAAATACATTAGAAGTAGGAAGCCAGCCAGGGAGGCAATGGGGCCCTTGGATGACCAAGGGGTAAAAGGAGTAGTGAAGGATGATAGGGAAATGGCTGAGAAGCTGAATGCATTTTTTTGCCTCTGTCTTCACTGTGGAAGAGGAGAAGTGCTTGCCCACTCCAGAAGCACCGATTTCGGGAGGGGGTTTGAAAGACCTGAATCAGATTGCGATGACAAGAGAGGAAGTCCTCCAACTGATGGACAATTTAAAAACTAATAAATCACCAGGCCCGGATGGCATTCATCCGAGAGTTCTGAAAGAAATCAAATGTGAACTTATGGTTCTCCTGACAAAAATATGTAATCTTTCTTTAAAATCTGCCTCCATTCCTGAGGACTGGAAGGTAGCTAATGTCACTCCCATATTTAAAAAGGGCTCCAGGGGAGATCCAGGAAATTACAGGCCAGTCAGTCTGACATCGATACTGGGTAAGTTGGTGGAAACTGTTATTAAGGAAAGAATTAGTAGGCACATTGATGAACAAAAACTATTGAGGCAGACTCAGCGTGGGTTCTGTAAGGGAAGATCTTGTCTCACTAACCTGTTAGTGTTTTTTGAGGGAGTGAACAAACATGTGGACAAGGGGGACCCAATAGATATTATTTAGTTTGACTTCCAGAAAGCTTTTGATACAGTTCCTCATCAAAGGCTCCTAAGTAAGCTCAATAGTCATGGGATAAAAGGACAAGTCCTCTTGTGGATCAAAAACTGGCTTCTAAATAGTAAACAGAGTGAGTATAAATGGGAAACTTTCTCAGTGGAGGGTGGTAAGCAGTGGGCTACCACAGGGATCGGTTCTTGGTCCGATGCTTTTTAACTTGTTTATTAATGATTTGGAATTGGGAGTAAGCAGTGAAGTGGCTAAATTTGCAGATGACACGAAGTTGTTCAGGGTGGTGAAAACCAGGGAGGATTGTGAGGCACTCCAAAGGGATCTGTCGAGGATGGGTGAGTGGGCGTCAACGTGGCAAATGGGATTCAATATGGCCAAGTGCAAGTGATGCGCATTGGAGCCAAAAATCCTAAATATAAATACGTGTTGATGGGGTCTGAACTGGCAGAGACAGACCAAGAGAGGGATCTTGGAGTCGTAGTAGATAACTCAATAAAAATGTCTAGGCAGTGTGTAGCTGTAATAAAGAAGGCCAATGCTATGCTGGGGATTATTAGGAAGGGAATTGAAAACAAATCAGCTAGTATCATAATGCCCGTGTATAAATCATTGGTGCAACCTCATTTGGAATACTGTGTACTCTTTTGGTCGCCACACTTCAAAAAGGATATTATAGCATTGGAAAAAGTGCAGAGAAGGGCAACTAGAATGATAGGAGGGTTGGAACACCTTCTCTATGAAGAAAGGTTAAAACGATTGGGGCTCTTTAGCTTGGAGAAACGACGGCTGAGGGGTGACACGATCGAGGTTTATAAGATTATGAATGGGATTGAGCAGATTGAGAAAGAAGTATTTTTCTCCCTTTCTCACAATACAAGAACTCGTGGGCACTCCATGAAATTGCTGAGCAGTCGGGTTAGGACAGATAAAAGGAAATACTTCTTCACCCAAAGAGTGATTAACATATGGAATTCACTGCCACAGGAGGTGGTGGCAGCTACAAGCATGGACAGTTTCAAGAGGGAATTAGATAAACATATGGAGCAGAAGTCCATCAGTGGCTATTAGCCACAGGGTATAGATGGGAATTCTCAGTCTGGGGCAGGTGATGCACGCTATTCTTGGTGCTGGAGGGGGCAGCAGTGAGAGGACTTCTAGTGTCATGGCCCCACTGCTGGACCTCCTGATGGCACGTGGTATATTTTGGCCGCTGTGTGACAGATTGTTGGACTAGATGGGCCATTGGCCTGATTCAACATTGGCTTTTCTAATGTTCTTATGTTCTTATGCTTCTCAACTGCCAATTCCAAACAGAATGTTTGGTCTGTTAAACGCCAATCACTGAGGGTTCCAAGCTAAATGGCCCCCTCCTCACTCCGTCATGTGACTCAGAAGTGTTCTATGTTTACTTTCTGCTGGTCCCAGATCTTTACGTCTGTCACAACAGTATTCCAAATGAGGCTACACTATGGATTTATACAGGGGCATTATGATATCAGCTGATTTGTTCTCAATTCCCTTCCTAATAATCCCCAACATAGCATTTGCTTTTTTTATTGCAGACATACACTGAGTCAACGTTTTCAGTGAGTTCTCTACAAAGATCTCTCTCCAGGTCAGTTACTGTTAATTCAGACCCCATCAATGTATATTTATAGTTAGGATTTTTGGCTCCAACGTGCATTACTTTGTACTTGCCCATGTGGAACCTCATTTGCCATCTTGACACCCACTCACCAGCCTTGACAGGTCCCTCAGGAGTGCCTCACAGTCCTCCCTGGTTCTCACCATCCTGAACAACTCAGTGTCATCCACAAACTTAGCCTTTTTACTGCTTACTCTCAACTCCAAATCATTAATGAACATGTTAAAAAGCACCAGATCTAGTACTAAGCCCTGTATTATCCCACTGCTTACCAACTTCCACTGTGTAAACTGCCTGTTTATACACACTTTCTGTTTCCTAACTACTTTTTAATCTACAAGAAGACTTGTCCTCTTATCCAATGATTGCTCAGTTTCCTTAGGAGCCTTTGAAGAGGAATTTTATCAGAAGCTTTCTGAAAGTCTAGATAAACAACACCTACTAGGTCATCCTTGCCCACATGTTTGTTCACCCCATCAAAGAACTCTAAAAGGTTAGTTAGACATGCTCATCCCTTACAGAATCCCTGCTGATTCTTCCTCAATATCTTTTATTCATCAATGTGCCTAAAAATTATTTCTTTAATAATGGATTCCACCAATTTACCTGGTACTGATGTTAGACTGACTGGCCTGTAATTTCCTGGATCTCCTCTTGAGCTTTTTTTTTTTAAAAAAAGATGAGGGCTACATTAGTTATCTTCAAGCCCTTGAGAATGGAGACAGATTTTAGTGATAGACTGCATATTTTTGTCAGGGGATCCACAAGTTCATGTTTGAGTTCTTTCAGAACTCTTGGATGTGTGCCATCTGGGCCTGGTGATTTATCAGTTTTTAATTTCTCCATCCACCTTAGGACCTCATCTCTCATCACTTCAATCCAACTCAGGTCTTTCAATACCCCTCCTGAAATTGGTGGTTCTGGAGGGGGCAAGCACCTCCTATCTTCCTCAATGAAAACATAGGGAAAGAAATGCATTCAGGTTCTCTGCCATTTCCCTATCATCCTTTAGTAATACTTTCACCCCTTGGTCATTCAAGGACCCCACTGCCTCCCTAGCTGGTTTTCTGCTTCTAATGTATTTGAAGAAATTTTTATTGTTGGTCTTTGTTTTTTCGCAGTAAGTTCCTCATAGTCCCTTTTTGCCTGTCTGATCACTTCCTTGCATTTTATTTGCCAAAGCCTGTGCTCCCTTTTATTTACCTCACTCAAACTAGCCTTCCACCACTCAAAAGAGTCCTTTTTATCTTTTACCACTTCCATTCCTTCATTCATTAACCATGCAGGCCTTTGTTATACTTATTTGTACCTTTCCTAACTTGTGGTATGCATTGTATCTGAGCTTTCAGTAGCGTAGTTTAAAATAGTCTTCAAGCTTCCTGAAGGCGTTTGAGCCTCCTTACCTTTCCTTTTAGTTTCTTTTTCACAAGCCCCCCTCATTTGAGAGAAGTTACCCCTTCTGAAGTTAAATGTGGCTCTGCTGGTCTTTTGGGGAACTCCCTATTTATATAAATGTTATATTTAATAGCATTATGGTCATTGTTTCCAATTGATGGTATCACATTTACATCTCTCACCAGTTCTTGAGCATTACTTAGGACCAAGTCCAGGATCACCTCCCCCCTGTGCTCCATGGCACAGTCATTGAAAGTATCTAGAAACCTAATCTCTTTCTCCTGACTCGAACACATATTGACCCAATCAATATGCGGGTAGTTAAAAACCACCTATTATGATACAGTTATTTCATCTAGCTGTTTTCCCTAATTCTTCTGCTTTTTAAAAGTCATCCTCTAACCTCTGATCTGGTGGGCAATAACAAGCTCCTAGACTTAAGCTTCCTTTTGGGCCCACTATTTCCACCCATAGCATTTTCCTCCAGGATCATACAACTATATTTCCCCACATCCTTGGTGCCAACATGTCCCATGACCACTGGCTCCTCCCCAGCATTGTCTACCAGGCTATGCTAGACCCAGGGCCGGCTCCAGGTGTCTGGGCGCCCTAGGCAGGACAGCCTGGGGCGCCCCCCACTGGGGATGCCAACCTCCCGGTGGGGCCTGGAGACCGGGGGTGGCGGCGGGGCGCTGGCTTTCCTGGAGGCTCCGCAGCTGCGGGACCACCAGGAAAGCTGGGAAGGGGGCGGGGGGGGTCCAGCCTCCGCCCCTTCCCTCCCAGCGCCAGCTTTTCTGGGGGCTCCGTGGCTGCGGGATCCCCAGAAAAGCCGGGAAGGGGGCGGGGGGTCCAGCCTCCGCCCCCTCCCTCCCGGTGCCGGCTTTTCTGGGGGCTCTGTGGCTGTGGGACCCCCAGAACAGCCGGGAAGGGGGCGGGGGGGGTCCAGCCTCTGCCCCCTCCCTCCCGGCGCCGGCTTTTCTGGGGGCTCTGCGGCTACGGGACCCCCAGAAAAGCCAGGAAGGGGTGGGGGGTCCCGCCTCCACCCCTCTCTCCTGGTGCCGGCTTTTCTGGGGGCTCCGTGGCTGCGGGACCCCCAGAAAAGCTGGGAAGGGGGCGGGGGGTCTAGCCTTCGCCCCTCCCTCCCGGCGCTGGCTTTTCTGGGGGCCCCACAGCTGCTGGGAAGGGGGCGGGGGTCTGGTGGCTCTGGGGGGCGCTGGGTTAGGGCGGCGGGGGGCACTTTTCGGGGGGGAGTGGGGCGCCATTTGGCACCCCTCAGGCCAGGGCGCCCTAGGCGGGCGCCTAGTTCGCCCTATGGGCGATCCGGCCCTGGCTAGACCATGTGTAATGTCTACCACCTTCACAACAGGAAGACAAGGCAACATGTGGTTAGTATGCAGGTTTGCAACTCATCTCTCTACATGTCTATGGATCAAATCATCAACTACCAAGACACACACACCCCTCACCCAGGGATGGATCCTTGGTGTCATGGCTGAACTCCATTGCCTTCATGAGACTTCCCAAGTTTCAGATCCCCTGGCACTTAAGCTGTAAAAAGGGGTGCCTATTAAAACAACTAAGTCTAAAATAAAGGGGGATTTTATTGTCTAAGGGATCTCAGCTGTAGGAGGTGGCAGGGTCCTCAGTGTTTAGCCCTATCTTGATTCAAATAGCTCTGAATGCCTCAAGAAGTACATTCTCCCCCTTTTAAAGTGGACAACAGAAAAATTCTTAATTCAGCTTTCAAAAATATGTATGTATGTAGATGCTGTCTCCATTGAAGTTAATGGGAAAGTCCTGGCTAGGAATGCTGAGATATTTGCAAGAATTGTGGTCAATATCCAAATGTACCATGATTGAATTACTGTAAATTGTCCAGCTTTATTTTATTTATTTAATTTATAATCTGCCTTTCTTACTGAGATTCAAGGCAATAGGATATGATATGTAATAAGCAATTTACAGTAAAATCTTATGCAGAATTAATCCTGTCTAAACCCACTGAAATCAGTGGGTTGAGAATGGAGTAAATCTGTATAGGGTTGCACTGGTAATTGGATGTAGATTACAGAGAATTGAAACAAAGCAAGAAATATTAGATGTGATAGGTTAAACAATGCGGAAAATGGTATTATGCAATCGTCGTCGTCATCATCATCATCTCCTCCTCTTCCTCCTCAGTTCATTGAGGAAGTCATTGCAGCCTGTTCTCCACTCTGTAGTTCCAAAGAAGCTTTCCTGGCTCCTACAACCAGTGAAGAATGGGCCATCACCTGTAGAAGGTTCTGCTGCTCCTCAGCCCCCATTGTTGCCTCATGCCTCTGCTGCCAGCCCTCAGGTTAGCTGCTGGTCAGTCCCCAGACTACCAGGCATCTCTGGGTGTTGTGGTGAGTCAGGAAGCTGCTCTTGCAGCATCAGGTCGGGCTTCTGTGGTCCTCTGTTGATGACTCCCCCACCATGGTATGGAGATCTCTGTCTCCTCAAAGATAAGTGTGGTAGTGGGAGGTCTGACCCAGGACACCATTTAACTACAGCAGACAGGAAGTGGTTCAGGACCTCTACCACATCAACACGAAATTTGAAGGATGTTGTTGGCATAACAATGACAGCCAGTTCCAAACCACAAATTATTTGCCCTAGCGATTTTACATAGAGATTTAACAGCATGGGAGATAGGCCTGCACCCTATGGAACCCCACAGGCCAGATCCTGATGACAATTGATCTCCAGTGGCAACCCCTGATGCCTACCTCTGCCTCCAAATACCTCAACAAGATGTTATGGTCCACTGTATGAAAGACTACAGATTTAACCAATGTCATTAACTGAAGCCACAAGGACCATCTCCATCCCATAACTTGGTCTGAAGTCAGACTGATGAGGGTCCAGAGCAGATGAATTTTCATAGATGACCTGGAGTTGTTCTGATATTGCTCTTTCAATCATTTTGCCTAGAAAAGGCAGATTCGAAACTGAAAGAGCAAATTAGACACTTTATCACATTGCCTTGCTAGTTTGATTTAAGCCTACATTGGGCACTATGTTAAGCAAACTTTGAGAATGGTACCTATCTTTCTACTTTCTATAAAGTCTTATCATCCAGTTATAGATATGAATTTGAGAGAGCATGACCAAGCAGAAATATATAATGCCAATCAAGAACAGATGAATTTTAGACTATAATGTCAAATGCAGAGTATATCTCA
Source organism: Gekko gecko (assembly GCA_029375565.1). Lineage (NCBI taxonomy): Eukaryota > Metazoa > Chordata > Lepidosauria > Squamata > Gekkonidae > Gekko > Gekko gecko. The sequence goes on along the minus strand of JAPDNY010000003.1, from coordinate 145,467,871 downwards.
GAAGAAGCGGGAGGATTAAACTTTAAGTATTCACTCTTTAGTGCTAGACTCCATTTGTTCCAGTCTAACTCAACTGATTTTAGTAAGCTTTGATATGAAACTAGCAAATGGGGCAGAGAATCAAGCCTTAATTCTTTTTGTTCTGTGCTTGCACTCCGCTCTGCATTGCTTTAAGCATTCAATTTTCATTGTTCTCATAAGATATGCTCATGTCAGAATGGAGAAGTTAGTTCTACTTTGCAGTGGTGTAATCAGTGACACCAGTTTCAGAGCAGTGGCAAATCTTACCCAGAGTCTCTTGAAAAGATTAATTTTCTGTAATTTTTCCCCATACCTAGTCAAAGGCTGTTATCTGAAGTGTAATGTAGTTCATATCTACTAAATTACACCAGTAGTTCTGTAGCAAAAATGGCACAGCATTAATCCTTTCCTTGGCAAGAATTACAGTAAAACTGAGAAATGGTGCAGTAAACATTTGTAACCCAATCCAGTTACAAATTGAAGCATTTCTTCTCTGGGGCCTCTGCAATTTCCACTAGCTTCTTCTCTTTTTACAGAAGCCTATAGAAGAATAAACACAGACTTGCCATGTGTCCAGATTTCATTATGTCGTTGTGGTTACTCCTTCCTGTTTGATAAATGGAGATCAAGACAGCTTATGACCCTAGCCAAACACATCCCACCATGTACTGTAGTCCGTTAGGTGCTTAATAAACTGAATCCAAGGCAGGTAGCAAAACAAGAGACTGAGGGAGACCCTGGTAGGCCTTTGTACATGGCTGGGATGAGTTGGTGGATTATGAGTTGTGCAGATTACTCCATACCCAAAATGGTCAAACTGGACATGATTTTTTAAAAAGGCTTTGAAAATGAAGACAGATATCTCCAATTTAGCCTCCCTGCTACACAGTTGAACTTGGAAAATCAAGGAGCAGATTTCAAGTTTGTGAGCTAAACTGGGTTTGGGCTGAGACCCAGAGGTTATAAACTTCCAACATGGAGCTCAAACTACAAAGTAGTATAATTGTGCTGGGAAAAAAGAAGACCTGTAGTAAGGTAGGGCTATAGAGCTAACCAGCTAGCAACATAATCTGTGGCTGCTAGTCATATGAAGATTATTATTTGTGGACTATAACATTTTTTGCAGAATAAACAGAAGAGTAGTACCAAGAACTGGAACAACCAAAAGCACCCAGAAAAATGTATGGTAGTATCTGAAACATTTCAAAAACTATCATCTTTGAGGGCAGAAGTCATCTTGATTCTTCCACTAGCACAACTAAATCAGCACACTTTAGTACTGTGACAATGTTATAACAAATATGTGAGGAGAGTAAGCTCATTTTTTTTTTAAAAAAAGCTCCTGATTTCCTAGTCAATTGAATGTCTACATAGAGCCAACTGGTACACAACTCTGGGCAATTCTGCATTGGCTTTTCCCTCTGTTGTTTTACAAAACCCATGTTGAAACAGAGATTCCTCACTGCATTGCATGCTGCTTTCACTTTCTTTGATAATCAGATTTTATGGTACCTTCTGCATAGATTTATGGCTGTTCAGCAGTGACTTTGCAGTCAGTATGGTGTTGCTCTGAGGTATTTGGATTTGGTTTTGAGCTGCACCTTTTCCTCTCTGTTGAGAAAATGTGGAGCAGGTGCTAGATGCAGAATTGCCCTCTGTGCACAAAGGGTGTCCCCCTGATTTTGTAACTGTATGTGTGCAGACGTTATATAGAGAGTGCATGGACTCTTGCTTGCCTGTTCTACTGCAACATCTGCATAGAGATTTTGACAAGGTTCTACAGAGACCAGACCATAGAATATCCTCAAAGTCAAGTTACTTTTGTTGCCACTGCCTTTTCTTTTATGTGTTGCTGACTCTTTCCATGTCTCAGTCATGGGAACCCATACACAAGGATCAAGTCTGGGACCTCTTGCATGTAAAGTGTATGGTTTTCCATTGAGCCGTGGTTCCAAATGAGGCCCTTTATTGGCAGGCAATGTGGTTGGGACCCATCTTATACATGGAAGTGGGAGAAAGAGGGCTGATGTCATGTGTCGTACCGAGGAGAAAATAAAGATCGTATCTTTCTGCCTTTTCTTCTCATAGAGCCATCATCACACAATGGGAGTGTTTTTGACAAGTGGTGTCATGGGGGAATTTCACATTCCACACAGCCTTTCCCTTTCGGTAAGGAGCCGTCTCTGAAGTGGTTCATCATTTCATACTGTGCCACTTTTTTCCCCACCATTTCCCTCCTGTACGCACTATCTCCCTGACAGTTTTTTTTTTTTTTACATTCTATTAGGAGTGCTGTGGCACTGAATCAGGACTATAAATCAGTGCCATAGTAAACCCATTGAGATTCCTGGACTCCATTTAGATACATGGATGTTCACTACTGCTATCCCCTGGAAACAAGGAGCTCACTGGACACAGAATTCAAGTGTGGGAGGGGGCAACCAGACAGTTTTGAAACCCAGGTAGCAGGCTGTTCTCGTGCTTTTTAATTTATCAAAGCCCAAACTAGTAAAGCCCCTCCTCCTTCTCCTTTTTCATGCTGTGCTGATACGTTTGTGCTTATTGCTATTTTCAGTGATTTAATCTTTAAACAGACATGATAATTACAATGTCTGCCCTGAAATTACTTTTTAAAATCCATGCTGAGATGTGGTAGTGAATGCCAGTGAATCTAAATGGAGTCCAGGGATCTCAATGGGATCGCTATGGCGCTGATTTGTAGTCCTGCTGCAGCGCCATAGCGCTCCCAATAGAATGTTAAAAAAAAGGATGACCGCGCGTGGGGAGAAAAAGGACACAAAAAGAACTGTAATCGCAGGAAGCACTATGGGGGCATTTTACACAGCTCCCCATAGCGCTTCAGAAGCGGTAGAAAGATTTAAAGACCAGTTGGAAGCAGTCTGTAGTAAAAACACTTCAACCACGCTTCCCAAACAGGGCAGAAGCATTTCTGTATGAAAGGGTAAATATATTCTGTCAGGGAACCATTACTAAAATGGTTCTGTCTGAAATGACAGACAGAAACCATTAGTGAACAGTTCCTGAAACGGAATATATAGGCTGTCTGAAATTCCTAATAGTTGTTGGGTGGCATCTGTGTTTCTAAGGATGTTGTGAGCATATCTGTAGGTGTTATTCTTGCCACTTATTTCTGAAGCTATTGTGTTGTTGAATCCATTGTTGTAATGCATCAGCAATCCCCACTGTATGTCTTGTGCAATTGGTGAGCATCAATAATTTCAGCACCTGGCAAAGGCAGTTGGCTGCCAAAGCCCATGGATGTTCAGTTAAACCCATGGGTGTGGCATAGCTGTTAATCTACATTGTTTTTGCCCACTGTTCTCCTTGTGTTTGGGAAACTATGAGAAGGGTGGATTAAAGATTACAGAAGTGGTGTAAAGGATGTGCTCTTGTGGAAGGGACTTCTGCTTGGGGACGGTATTCTGTATTGGAATCTTTTCCCCCCTAGGAAAATGTTCAATATGGACTGGCACCTGCCATGGCCCAGGGATGCCCATAGTGCTTGCTTTGTATGCTCCAAGCATCCAGTATCGAGAAAGGGTGATGGCAACACCTCTCATTACAGTCCCAGTCATCTCTGGCAATACAAAGTCAGTACAGAACTACTAGGAATGTGCTGGAACATGAGATGGCCATTCCTCATATTATTTCTAGAGTAGGCTTAGAACTCCCAGCAGAATGTCAGGAGTAGGGATGGGCACAAACCAAATTACAAACTGGGTCATGGTTTGTGAACATTGGTTTATGCCATCCTACCCTCACGAGACCCATGAACCTTCTCGTTAACCTTCCAGGTGGGTTGGTGTGGTTTGTGTTGGCGGACACACTGGTGGCAGTGGCAGGGCTTGGAGAAGGCATGTAAAGAGACCGTGATCTCTTTAAATGCCTTCTCCAAGCCATGGCATGACTTTCAAAAACAATTTAAAGGGATCCTTTAAATGGTTGTTGCAAGCCATGCTGCTTAAATGCTGAAATGGCTTACAAATGCCATTTAAAGGAAATGTTCTCTTTAAATGGCTTTTGCAAGCAGGCACCACACGGGAGCCAAGCCACAAATATATCTGGAAGTGGTGAAATCACTTCTTGGACTCTACTCCCGCACAGCACCCACTTGTAAAAGCCATTTAAAGGGAACTTTCCCTTTAAATTGCTTTTGGAAGATCCTCCCCTCCATTTTGCTTGCACTGGAGAGCTGCCAGCAAAAAGGAAGGAGGGAAGATCCACAAACCTCACAAACCCAAGCTGGTTCATGAAGCGGGGAGGTTTGTCCCAGTTTGTGGTTTGTGAGACCTTACAAACCACAAACTGGGACAAACCTCAATTTTCCCTATTCATGCCCATCCCTAGACAGGACTGTTATAGGAAAACATCTTCAGCATTCAGAACTTGTGTTTTCACCTTAAATACTAGTTGGAGTGTAATTTTTGCCTACCCATGGAATATTCAGCAGGTTATGCAGGTCTGGAACAGAATATCTTAAGAATTAGACAAATGATATGCCACACATCTGGTGCCAATCTGCATCACACAAACAGATATATGCCATGTCAAAGAATTTATTATCGTACGGCCTAAATCTTCTACTTTAGCCATATATTTGTTTTGTATGAATACCTCATTTAAGCACAAGAACTTAGGCATTTGCAAGCACTTTTCTTTTTTGACAGAACCTGAATTAAGATGGCAGGGAAACAGAAAATTCTACCTGCATTAGCAGGGTGCCCAATTACACTGTCTGGAACTTTAGGATAGTTAATGATGATAGTGCATTAAAGCAGAAGTCATTCATTGCAAACATCTCTGTCTAATGCCAACCTTAGGAGCATACTCCTCTGTCACTCTCCATGAATAACAGCCCATGTCTCTCTGAAGTTCTGTTTTCAGTCCCAGTTTGCTATAACTAAAGTGTCAAAAGCAGCTAAACATGATTCCAGTAATGACACTGCCAATTCTCTGTCCTATGGCTAATGACCATCTTCACTGGAATTCTTTCATGCAGATGTGAATGCAAGAAGTCTATTCCCCCCATTATTCAAAAAGGCAAGTAAACATAAATCCTATTTGTGTGACAGGGAATGAAAGTGCACAAAAGCACTTAACAGATTCTCTGTCTACTTTAGACAACCTATGAAGTGCATACCGAATTTAATGGCAAATTGGTATAGCTACTTCCTACGGTTACTACTATTACTACTACTAAATTATACCATCAGTATAGAAGTTGATTGATGTGTGGCCACAGTAACTTATTTCTAATTATGGCTATACGAAACCTTAACTCAGGAATTCCTAATCTTATCACAGTCAAAAATAAAGAATTTGATTCATATGAAATAATATTTCATGTTGTTGGCTGCCCTCCTCTTCACTCTCCTCCTTTTCCTCATGATTCCTTAATGAAATTCATTGTCAGTAGGCTCAAACCAGATAAAGGAATACACTTTTCCTGTTGTGTATAATTATGGAATTCACTACTATGTGGTGGTTTTTAGCTTATATAGCTTTTTAAAAAGACACAGAAAATGAACTGAGGATAGAAGCATGATTGGCTATTTGTTTTGGTAACTATTTGGAGCCTCCATTTGTTTATTTAAATATTTATATCCTACTTTTGTCCCAGCATCCCAAATCAAGACTCAAGACTCAAGTTTATAAAAATAAATAAATAAATAAATAAATAAATAAATAAATAAATAAATAAATGTATAAAAATGGCTGCTTGTGGGGGATGGGTAGGGGAAGGGTTGCTACATCCAGGTTTGAAAAATTTTGGTAAGTTCGGGAAGGAGCCTGGGGAGAACAGGGACCTCAGTGGGGTACAGTGCCATAGAATCCACCCTCCAAAGCATCCACTTTCTCCTGGGGAAGTGATCTCTGTAGCCTGAAGATGAGCTGTAATTCTAGGAGGTCCCACGGTCCCACCTGGAGGCTGACATCCCTACATTCACCAGCCTTGTTTATCATTGCATGCATATGATGTTCTGAGATTAGCAAAACCCCATCCCTTTTCCCTGATGAACCACAAAGCTGCTAATGGGTTCAGAAAGTTATTGCTGAACCCCAAGAGTGCTCCTTTGGACTGGCACACTGAACCTTATATCCTTGCAACAGCAGTCACATCACCTTGGATGAAAATGGGTGTCATGAGTCCTTAGTGATAGCCCCCCCCCCGCTCATCTTTCCAACATCGTTCGAATCCTAAGGTTCCCAGTGATGTCCTGTATGACCTTGGCCTGTGCTGAGAGTGTCATGGCCACCAAGTGATTCTTAATGGTCCTGGGCACTAATCCCTTCTTCTTCAGAGATACCATAAACCTCTGCACATGAGCAACCAGCAGATGCCAGACTTTCACTAAACTTGTCTTAGTGCAAAATACCAAAAACTACTTATGTTGCCTTTCATAGGCAACTCTCATGTCAGGAGCCAACAATGCCATTGTTGCATGCTGTGCTTCAACTTCCCAGGGTGCCAAAGTGCAACTGGCATTGGCATTGGACTGCAATAAACATATGGGCCAGCTGCAGCACCAAAAATACTGCTCCAGAAAATGAGACAGGGCATTGGCCAGTTATCCAAACCAGGTGCATGTCTAGCTTTAAATAATATGTTAAACTATAAATACTGCCACGCTAAGGCCCTAACCAACTGTATAACCCTCACATTCACTACCTGAACCACCAGCTGGTTGTCACACCAGAATAAAACTACCAAATTCCACACCACTGCTACAATAGGAAACAATTCCAGAAGTGTCATGTCCCTCAACAAACCTAAGCAATCCTAGCCCTCAGGCTGTTGTCGTGTACACCAATGACCCTGGAAGTAAATTCCGAAGCCATGGCACCCTGCAGCATCAGACTGCATGTGAAAATCCTGCCCAAGGAACTGCTTCTGCCTCCAGAAGGAAACCCCATAAAATTCTGCTAAAAACACCAACAGTTTGAATCTACCTTCAGCGAACAGCATTCTCGGGAGAAGGAAATTCCCCTTGAGTCTGACCACTGAGTCATTAAACCTGTTGCTCTTAACACTGTAAACATATTAGACAAACATACAAGCTTTCTGCTCCTCGGTAAGATGACTGAGAGCAGAATCACTGCAAATGGGCAGCTAAAGAACTGTGCCTAATAGGGGAAAGCTTCAGAAGCTACTTTAGGATGAGACATTGGCATCAGAACAGGCTACCTTCTGCCAACTGAAACTACTGCCATTCAGTCTCGGATTCTGCCTGCAAGGATATTTCTTGAGGCAGATGGGAACAGCTGGCAGGATTTGGAGTGTCATCTTTTTGGTTGTTCTGCTTTGCTTTTCAGAGACTTTTAGTAAAGCATGTGGGAGAGCTCAAAGTGGGGAAAGTGTTCCCAGATCCAAAGAACTGAATATCATCACTGAAGAACAGCATACACTGGACAGTAGTTTCAGCATCAGTTTGGATGTTTATAATACGGTACTGAAATACATAGGATGGTAATATACAGTGAGTGGAGAATATACACTGTTCATAAGGGGTTTGGTTGGGAGAATGTACTTGAAGAATAGCCAAGCTTTAGTTCATTCCAGAAGATGGGGAGGGGGTGAGAAAAAATTGGCAGGGAATTAATCTTCCTTTGCACAAAATAGTCTGGAAAAAAATGGCCTGAAAAAAATCCCTATCTCCAGATTATGGATAGTATAGATTGCAAACACAGAGATGGAACCTGAGATTGTCTAAAGACTCCTCCGTTTGCTGGGAGGGGGGGGCAGCGAGAATTGTAAAATGCAGGCAAGGAAGAGATGAATTAACTGAAAGGTCTTGATTAATGGGCATTAAAGACTGTTGGCACTTCAATGGTTCATTAATGTCCCTTGAGTGAGAAAAGGTCAGAAAAATCAGAATGAGGCAAGGGAGGTGGCAAGAATGGTCCCCCCACATGTTCATTGCATTATGAACAAAATGACCTCTAGATCAGAGCATAAGACTTGGCTTGTTCCAATTTTTCACATGTTTCACTAAAAACAATAAGAGTCTGGCACAGGAATGAGGCATGTTGATCTGATCAGTTCATCATGACAGTTATTCATCAGCAGAATGAAGCATCTCTTTCATGGAGCTATGCTGAAAATTCTAACTTTGATATTTGGTTTGAAAATAGCAAGTATTACACTGCTGAATAGAACATTGGAAAAGAGTTTGCATTTTCTGAATGTTGTTTGGCACCATTTTGTTACTCTGGATGCTGTTTCTTGTCTCCAGCTATTCTTTTTCTTACCCCCACAGGTTCAGCCTGTGCCACTGTTTAATCCAATTGGCTACATCAAGTTACATGATTTGCTTATAATCACTGTAATTGAGACCAAAGTAGTCAACACCAGCATAATTAAGTGGGTCACCACAGCCTATGGGATTTAGCAGTGAAGATGGGCAAATGAGGCCAAGCATTATGAAGGAAAAAAGAAGTAAAATGGTCCTTAGAAGAAAACAACAAGTATGTGTTCACACACAAGTGCTGGAAATTGCTGAAATGGGAAGCAGTTTGATATTCACAAATGCAAGAGATGAGGTAATTGCCTCCAGCTCAGTCCTAGTATATTACAATCCATAGTGCAAACAGGACTTTTCCACAGCTTGCTATTTTAATTAATATGTACTTTATTAATAGCAAACATTATTGATTAGCTTGTAGTCTGTCAATCCCACTGCTTTGTAAAATTCCAGTTTCTACAACTGAGGTGTGCTGACATCAATTAATGAATGTCTAGGGCAAAGATGAAATTTTACAGCAGATGTCATTTACTTGAATTGACACTGCATATGGTTGTCCCCCGCTGCTCTCCCTTTGCAAAACAGCAAAGGAAAGCTGCTTTGCTTTACAACATTAAGAGATGTGTTGCTCTCGCCTAATGATTCCCAGTTTAATCGCACTCATTGTGCTCTACGAGAAGACATTAAGGATGCAGGAACAGACTGACAGCCCCACATCAATTTTCTGATAAAAGGCAGATTGGGAAAGCAGGTGGGAACAAAAATAAATAGAAAGAAATAAAAAAGGAATAAATTTGGTAATTAACAGTGGCAAGGCAGATCTAATAACAGCAAAACAGGCTTGGAGGTTTACATGTTCCTAGAAAATCAGCAATCATCAGACAATAGGAAAAAATACCCTTTTAATTGTATTGGTCTACCAACCTAAATAGGATAAAAACAGCTTATACTTATATTTCTATATGTAAAAAAAAAAATGTTAAGTATTCATTTTGATTCAGTGATATGTGAGGTTGGAATCCATGATCCGTTGATGCAAAAATCCTGGATCTTTCCCATATTCCCCTTCCCAAAGCAGTCCTTTCTTATCATGGGAAGGTATATTCCCAGGGTGAGGGACCTTTGTGATCTAGCAGCCATGCTGGTCAGTATGCTGTGGCAGGGAGGGAGAAAGGGGTGAAATCCTTGGAGATTTGGGGGCAAAACCCAGGGAGAGAAGACTTTAGAGAAAGGAGAGAGCTCAGTGGGTACATGATGCCATACAGTCCATTCTCCATGGCTGCCATTTTCACCCGGGGAAATGATCTTAATCAGTTCACATCCAATTAATAGTACAGAGATCAACTATAATTCTTTTTTCCTTTTTTAAAAATTGTTTTTATTTAATTTCCCACATAAACACACATATATATACCAAGTGTTACAGAATTTCAGTTATGCAATCTACAAGACTCTACCATATATTCTTACAGTTCCCACTAGCTATCTTAATTGATTATCTTTATTATACCTGGTGCTGGGTTTCGTGATGGAAGTTAGCCTTTTCCCTTGATCGGGTCTTTTTGATTTTTTGTTGGTGTTTTCAGACCAATAACCATTTGTGGTACTGTGGATTAGAGGGGATTATTTCATGCCTTGTCAAATAGTTTATAACCAGTTCCCAGTTTTGCATGAATTTTGCACGTGACTTAGTATTTTGCATTTGCACACTATGATTCAGGTCTGTTAATTTTGCCATTATGAACTGTTCCCACAGTTTATCTTGCCATGCTTTGAGATTTGGAGGGTTTGGTGTTTTCCATACTGCTGCTATTGCTAATTTTGTGGTTGCCAGTAGCACTGAGGTGATTTCTTTTGCCTCGTCTCTTACTGTATTGTCCCATTTGTTCATTAATATGACCTCCAGTTTCTTGAAACCCCAGACCCCACCTGGTGGCTGGTAACACTATAGTCAACCCGTGATTTGAGGCTGCTGCATAGTAGCTACCTACAAGGCTACTGAAAGCCACCATGGGTCCTAAGGCAAAGATTCCATCTGGGTCTGCCCTGTATGACCTTGATCCAAACCAAATATCATGATAATACAGTATTTGGTTTGCTGTTACCATGAATCTATAATACTAAAATAATTGCCATGTCCATCCATCTATGGCAGGTATAATTTATCAGAAAATGAAGCTAGGAATCTCAAAATTGGCCACCAGTTTCAGGATGATCATGGGAGTTCCAGTGCCCAAAATGAAAGGAATTGGAATAGCCTGGCCCAGGTTATCTCCAACCACCCCACACCCATGCTACCTGCTTTAGAAGCTAAAGGTCTCCATTTGTGGCAGATATAACTCAGAAAATAAGGCTACATATTTGAAAACTGGCCACCAACCTCAGGATAACAATGAGAGTTATGATGCCAAAAATGAAGGGAAACTGAACATCCTGGACCAGGTTACCTCCATGATAGTGATAATGTGATAAGAGAGCTTTTAAGCAACCTGTCATGAGTCTCTAATACTTAAATCTAATACTTAAATCTCCAATCTGCCCTGGAAGGTTGCTGGGTGACCTTGGGCCAGTCACATGTCCTCAGCCAGTTCTACATCACAGGATTGTTGGGAGGATAAAATGGAACGTGGGAGAACAGTGGAAGTTGTTTTGGCTCCCTGATGGGGAGAAAGGTTAGGTATGACATCAGTTATAAATATAATTTTGCCTACATTTCAAAAAAAAAAACCAGATAACTTTTGCTGTTGCTTTATCAGGTATTCCTGCAACTCATTTAGCTCTGTTAAATATTGCAACTGCAGCAATTGGGGCAAGGCCACTAGTATCTATGGCTGATTCTGCATTGGCTTTTCCCTCCATTGTTTTAGCAAACCTACGTTGCTTTCACTTCCTTTGATCATCAGGTTTTATTGTAGCCTCCACACTCCGTGCTGGTTTGGCTTCCTTTGATCATCGAGTTTTTGTGGTACTTCTGCATAGATTTATGGCCATTTTATATCTGTTCAGGGGTGACTTTGCAGTCAGCATGGTGTTGGCCCGGGGTACTTGAATGTGGTTTTGAGCTGCACTTTTCCCTCCCAGTTGAGAAAACGTGGAGCAAATGCTAGATGCAGAATCAGCCTATATAAGCCTTCATGATTGTGGATAAGAAGTAAGAGCAGCTTTATTCACTTCTTTCCACCCCAGCTGTTCCTGCCAAAAATGCACTCAGTTTGCACAGCCCATGCTTCTCAGTATTAGTCTGGCAGCCCTGTTCTGGCTACTGGCTACTATCTCTAGTGATAGGGTTGCCAAATCTGGGTTGGGAAGTTCCTGGATATTTGGGGAGGAGCCTGGGGAGTACATGGTTTAGGGAGGGGAGGGACCTTAGCAGAGTGTTAATGCCGGAGTCCATCCTCCAAAGCAGCCATTTTCACCAAGGGAACTGATCTCTGTGATCTGGAGATTGGCAGTAATTCCAGGATCACCAGGCACCACCTGGAGGCTGGCAACCCTAATGAGGCTGTTCAGATTTTTTTTAATTCTCTCTTATTTTTACTGTTTTACTATTCTGTTCCCTTCTATTCCCCTGCCAATCATGCCCTGTTCATTTTTTGTCTTTCATTCTATTTCTTAGGCTTTAACTTTTCTTGAACCACATGTGCTTCTTTCTTCTCTCTACCACCTGTGATCCACCCACTCTTGAAAGCAAACCTTAATGTGGTGAGGTTTGTGTGTGTCAGCAAAGCAGAGAACAGTACCGTAAAGGGTCTAAACTTCAAGCAGAGTCACTCAAGGTGGAACGGTCACAAATGAGACACCAGACTAAGATGCAACCACCCCGTTCAGGAATCAGTGACCACATCAGCAGAAGAGAACAGACATTTCCAATGGTGATTGGGGCAGAGGAATTATAGAGGGTAGCTACTTGGCAGCTGTAATAGTGGAAGGTGACACTGGCAGATGATCTTTTGTAGACAATGGCAGTGCCATTTCAGCTAATCCTGGTTAGTACTGCAGAGAAGAAGGCCATTTCTGACCACCTCTTACCTTGGAAACCCTATGATGAGACAATCCATTAAAAAAAAAAAAAAAGATATAATGCTGGAGGATGGCAGGTCAGATGGCACCCAATCAGCTACTGTGGAAAAGCTGATGACAAGTATGAGTAGTGCTTTTCTTAATGACACAAATGAACTAAAGCAAAAGGATGTTCAGTTGATGACATGAATGGATGCAGAAGGAAAGTCCAAAGCTGTTTGATGCATATAATAGGAACATGAAACATGAAAAATATGAATCGGTAAGCGCTAAACCATAAAATGAGAAATGGAATGTTTAAATATTTAAGTCCTGGGACTGAGTTAACTAAAGTGGACTGGATTAGGACATTTTTAGTAAGAAAATTACAAAGTATTTTACTCAGGGAATGATAAACACAGAACAAACAGAGTCATGATAACATTGAGATAAGATGTAGCATAGACAGCCAGGGGCTGAAATGCAAAGTCTGACCAGATATGAAGAAGCAGTTCTTCAGCTATATCTGAAGAAGTGAGGAGGGACTCATGAATGCTCATACCGTACCACAGATTTTGTTAGTCTTTAAGGTACTACTGGACTCTTACCCTTTTCTACAAATAATATCAATCAGACTTCATGGAAAGCCTATCCAGAGCTGTTTTTGTAGCAGGAACTCCTTTGCATATTAGGTGACACACCCTTAATGGAGCCAATCCTCCAAGAGTTTATAGTAGTCCCTGTAAGAAGAGCTCTGTACGCTCTTGGAGGATTGGCTACATTAGGGGTGTGTCACCTAATATGCAAAGGAGTTCCTGCTATAAAAAGAGCCCTGATTCAATATAACCATCATTCAAATTTATGCCCCAACTACAGATGCTGATTAAGAAGAAACTGAAAGCTTTTATGCAAGTGTCCAGGAAGAAATTGATCACACACCTAAAAAATGTGCTGATAATCATAGCTGGCTAGAACACAGAAGAGGAAGCAAAGCGGATTCAAATATTGTTGGATGATTTGGGCTAGGATCATGGAGAGCAACTCACATAAGAACATAAGAGAAGCCAATGTTGGATCAGGCCAATGGCCTATCCAGACCAACACTCTGTCACACAGTGGCCAAAGATACCAGGTGCCATCAGGAGGTTCACCAGTGGGGCCAGGACACTAGAAGCTCTCCCACTGTTGCCCCCCTAGCACCAAAAATACAGTGTGTCACTTGCCCCAGGGTTCCTATCTATACCTTGTGGCTAATTGCCACTAATGGACCTCTGCTCCATATGTTTATCTAATTCCCTCTTGAAGCCATCCATGATTGTAGCCATTTGTTAATCACTCTTTTGGTGAAGAAGTACTTCCTTTTATCTATTCTAATCCAATTGCTCAGCAATTTAATTGAGTGACTACTAGCTCTTGTATTGTGAGAAAGGAAGGAAAGTACTTCTTTCTGTACCAGCTCTATCCCATGCATAATCTCATAAATCTTGATCATGTCACCCCTCAGCCGTCATTTCTCCAAGATAATGAGCCCCAAGCGCTTTAACCTTTCTTCATAGGGAAAGTGCTCCAACCCTTTTATCATTCTAGTTGCCCTTTTCTGCACTTTTCCCAATGCTATAATATCCTTTCTGAGGTGTGGTCACCAGAACTGTACTCCAATGAGGCCGCACCATTGATTTATACAGGGGAATTATGATACTGGCTGATCTGTTTTCAATTCCCTTCCTAATAATCCCCAGCACAGCATTGGCCTTTTTTATTGCAGTCATCCACTGTCTCAACATTTTCAGTGATTTATCTGCTATGATCACCTTGCGAGTGGGATGGGCAAGTGGGCATCAACATGGCAAATGGGGTTCAGTGTGGCCAAGTGCAAGGTGATGCACATTGGGGCCAAAAATCCTAACTATAAATACAAGTTGATGGGGTCTGAACTGGCAGAGACTGACCAAGAGAGAGATCTTGGAGTCATATGTGGACATCACCAGATGGCCAATGCAGAAATCCAATAGATTACATAATTGGAAGCTGAAGACAGAGAAGCTCTGTTCTCTCTGCTAAAAAAGGGACCAAGAGCTGATTGTGGTAAAGACCATGAACTGTTAATATTGAAAATTAGAATAAAGCTGAAGAAAAACACCAGAACATTTGTAGTGCCAAAATACAATCTAAGCAACATCCCACTCGCAAGGTTTAAAAGCCATATATAGAGCAGATTTTAATTACTAAATGCAAATGAAAATGAACCAGGAGAATTATGGGTTGAAAACAGAAATATTATCAAGGAAGAATGCTCAAAGGGTGTTCCTGTAGCCAAAAGAAATGAAAAGCCTTGATGGGGACTGATTAAACTCTTAAAATTGCTAAAGATAGACAAGAAGCAAAATTAAAAGGTGACAAAAACCGAACCAAAAGCCTAAATGCAGCATTCCAGTGACTCATACATACAGACAAAGAGAACTATTATAATAATCTGTGTAAAGAAACAGATGAGAACAACAAAAAAGTAAAAACAAGAGATCTGTTCCACAACATCCAATAAATCAACACAGAAATACATTAACTGAACAGAACAAGATAAAGAAATGATGAGAACAATACACTGAAGAACAATATGAAAGAGATGAAAAGATGACAGATTCTTTCAAGAAGAATCTTTTGAAGAAAAACCTTCAGTTTTAGAAAGTGAAGTGAAAGCTGCACAGCAATTGGGAGAAGTAAATCACCAGTAGGTGGGATATCAATGGAGATATTGATTTTTATATCCATCAAAATCTTAACAAGAATATACCAACAAATATGGGGGGAAATGGCCCACAGACTGGAAATATTCAATCTACATTCCAATTACAAAAAAAAGATGTCAAAAACTGCAGCAACTATCTGATTACTACATCAGTTTCTCACACAAGTAAGGTGATGCTCAGAATGTTATAACAAAGACTGTTACCATATATGAAATGGGAAATGCCAGATGCATACAAGAGAATTTCATGAGGGGGAGCTTGTGTTTCATAGATTACAGCAGACTTTTTGACTGTGTGGATCATAAAAAAGTATGTTTGGTTTTAAAAGAAATGGATGTGCTACAGCATTTGATTGTTTTGATGTACAACCTGTACTCTGGACAAGAGGCTACTGTTAGGACAGAATATGGAGAAACAGAATGGTTTCCAATTGGACAAGCTGTCAGCCTAGGGTGTATTTTTTTCTCTGTATCTCTAAATGTAGAATATATCATAAGGAAAACTGAATTAGATTTAGATGAAAGTGGAGTAAAAATTGGCAGAAGGAGATATGCAGATCATGACGTCACATTACTGGCAGAAAAGAGTGAAGACTTGAAATAACTGCCACTGACATTTAAAGCAGAAAATGTCAAAGCTGGGTTACAGCTGAAAATCAAGAAGACAAAAGCAATGACTACTGGGGATTTGGGAATTACACAACTTTAAGTTTGACAATGAAAAAATGTCAATGATGTTTGACAATGAAAAAATGATGGCTCCATCATCAACCACAATGGAGCCTGCAACCAAGAAATCAGGAAATTGAGACTGAGAAGGGTACCCATGAAGTAGCTAGAAAATAATTGAGTGTAGAGATGTGTTGCTGGCAACCAAGATCAAGTTAATTCATGTCATAGTATTCATCATTACTATGCACGAGTGTGGAAGCTGGACAATGAAGAAAACTTAAATGAAGAAAGTTGATTCATTTGTAATGTGATATTGGAGAAGAGTTTTATGGATGCTGTGGACCACTGAAAAGACAAATAAGCGGGTTCTAGACCAAATCAAGCCTGAACTCTCCCTAGAAGCTAAACTGACTAAACTGTGACTATCGTACTTTGGTCACATTATGAGAAGACAAAAGTACTGGAAAAGACAATAACATTAGGAAAAGTTGAAGGCAGCAGGAAAAGAGAAAGACCCAGTATGAGATGGATTGATTCAATTAAGGAAGTCACAGCTCTCAGTTTGCAAGACCTGAGCAAGGCTTTTAACAAAATGTTTATTTATTTATTTATATATTTATTATCCCACCCTCCCCGCTCAGGGTGGCTTACAATATGTACCAATAAATATATACTTTAAGACTCCATAATATTAAACAGAATTCAGTTAAAATTACTATATATAAAACCATAACTACTCCAAATATAACTACAATAGAGGATGGCAGCATTCTCTTGACAATTGGATGGTTGCTTACCCCTAACCCAGGCTGTTGGTCATCAGGCTAGCACTGATGTTGATGTTAATGTTAGGGCCAGGGCCAAGTTTGGGCGAACATTAATTCATAGAGTTGCCATAGGTCAGAAGCAATTTGACAGTCCTTAACACACAAACATATACTACCACCTTAAAGGCATGGGAAGTAGAAAGCAGTCAGAATTCTTTTGCCTCGCATGCTCTACAAGAAATCCCAGCATATAAAAAATGTACATTCTGAAACTCAGTGTGGATCCAATCCCTTTCAGACTTCTCACTCCAGAATGGATACCATAAGGAAGAAGCAGCAATCTCTGGACATTTCAACTTCAATTTTTTTAAAAAAATCATATGTGTCAAAGCATTTATACAAACATCCTTTCCATATAAAACTAAGCAGAAACAGAACATGGACTGTACGGGTAAAATAGCTATCAATGAAGGGTATCTAACAAGCCATCCTAAATGTTACACCCTTTTAAATCCATTGACTGCAATGAAGGTATAATTTTAATTAGGATTGGACTGCATGTAAACATACACATGTACATGCATGCCCATACAGACTCACACTAGAAATAGTCAGGACTGGAAATGGAACAAATCTTTTATGCCTCTCCATTGTCTTCCAACACTAGACCACACCAAAAGGAAAGGAATTTATTGTATACTCCAAATGTACAAATGTAATTAAGTTCAATGTTATTTAAAATCCTTAAAATTTTTTGTTTTCTAATGTTGGATTTGTTCTGGAAGATCATGTAGTCTTCCTGGAAAGAAAGGTCTTTAGCTTGTCCAAAGGCTCCAGGGTTTATTATACTTTTAGTTCTAGATGGAGGGACTTCCACAGTCAAGAAGGGGCAGCTTCAAAAGCCTTCCCCAGGATCCTAACGCCTAAGAATCCTGCAAATAACAGTTGAAAGAAAGCACTGAAAGTTTTCTGTTACAGATCCCTGGTGTTCCATCTCAGAACTATAGTTAACTTGGTTCCCTCTGGAAAGGGGGTGATTTCAAAACTAGGCTACATTTGTACTACAGATTATATCCTTCTAGGTCCATTGAAGTAAACTGGCTTAGAAGGATTTAACTCTGCTTAGGGTGGCACTGAGAGTGTATAATAATTCTCCTTGCTTTACCCAACTGAACAGCACAATCGCCAATAAAATCAGACTTTTTTCCTTCTGTTTTTGAATACTTATCATATTTCTCTGCTTCAAGTGGTGATGCCCTAGAGGACACTGGTGGCATCAATAAATGGGCAGCAAATAATTTTAAAAGTGCAATGTGACTGCATGTAGGGTATTCAAGAATCACGTCAGATGCTAAGCACGAACAAAGTGTCAGGTGAAAGGCAGGTTATCTCCTTTACGTCTCTGTGATTTTGTTCAGCTACTTCCCACATTCAAATATCAGACCTGCAGTTGACAGCTGCATAAAATATTCCAGCCCAGATATTATTTGGTGAGTTATTTCAGTGCACAAGAGCCTTCTACAGCAATAGTACTCACACTATAAGGTTCAGTGAACTGCAAATTATACAGTGCTTAAGAATGTAGTGGTTAGGAGAGCCATACTAAGCTTTTCAAATTATGCTAAAGAATTCAAGCCCACTCTTCTACTGGTTTTCTGGAAGGCAACTATATTTCATTTGATCACTGAAACAACTACTTGTAACTCATTCACAGCTGGTTTGGGTCTCACTGCATCATATTTCCCCTTTTCAATAGCATCCAATGATATGGGACCAGCAACAAATTCCCCTAACAGAACACACATGGTTTGATTAAACAAACAAAACAACCAGCCAGAATCCATTTACTAATGCTTCTAAATGCTGAAATAATAATGATAAAAGATTCATCTGAACATTAATTATAACAACAATAACCATATGGAGTAAGTTAGAGGATTTTGGAAAGAGAAGATTCAAAATCACCTCCTTCCTCACCATACACAGGCTGCAGTAGTTCCGTACAGCATCAGATACATCACAGATATATCATTTGTCTTCTCTATTTTTAGTCAGCTACATGGTACACTCTATTTGGATATAAGATTTGCAGTGCAATCCCAAGGACAGTTACTTGAGAGTAAGCCTCACTGTGTAGACTTGAGTGGGACTCTGAATAGATATCATTAGGATTGCTCTTGTAGCATCCCAAGGCTGCTGACAACATTGGTGGAAAGTGCCATAACGTTGCAAGAGATGAACAGAGGTGCTTTGCCATTGCCTGCCTCTGCATAGCAATCCTGGACTCCCTTTCTGAGCTACTGACATTACAGTTGTGAGAAGATGATTTGGCTATTGCATTTTCCCTGATCGGAAACAATGGAGGCACCTTCTCTGGGTGCCCATAGAATTTGACCCCCTGGTCCAATATTTTTGAAATTGGGGTTCTTTTGAGGAGAGGCTCCATCAGCTATGCTGCAAATTTGGTGCCTCTCCCTCAAACTCCCTCCCCAGACCACTAACTATACCCCAGGATAGATTTTCCATTGACTTTAATGGACTTTAAGGGTATAATGGATATTTACTGAGTATTTACTGAATCCAAATATCATACCAATATTGGGATTCAGGAATATTGGGAAATAATGATTTTTTTTTTAGTCCAATATACCCAAATCAGGGAAAAAAACATTTTTTTTTCTTGCACACCCCTAATACTAACCAGGGCCAACCCTTCTTAGCTTTCAAAATCTGATGAGAGCAGACTAGCCTGGGTTATCCAGAACAGGTCACTGACATTAGGTCAGTGGTCAATAACATCACCATTCCTTGACTCAGCTTTGAATGACGAAGTTCAGCATGGTGTTGCAGGTAAGCAGAGAGTTGCTTTTGTGGGTAGACATCTTTATCATTATCTGTATCACACACTGGACAAACATGTCACTCTGTGTGAGATTCAGACATAAGAAATCACAACATTCAGAAATCAGTGGGAGAACATTTTAATCTCCCTGGTTATACTTTTACTGTTCTACAAAAAAGCTTCAAAGAGAATATACAACATGGAAATACTGAATTAGAACTCATTTAAAAAGTTAAATACTATATGTCATTCTGGCTTAAACAGAGACTTTGGAGTTCCTGAGTCACAACAATAACAGTTCTACAGAATCCACTATTTAGTAATTGTAATTGGCTGTGTTGTTTTTTCAGATTAAGATGTTGTTTTTCAGATTACTATAACCTTGTACTGATATCAGTTAACTTTCACTTAAATTGTTTGCTTATCTATTCAAATGTCTGACACCCCCCCTCCAGTATGTGTAACTCCTAATTCTGTTGATTTTATGACAGGTCTCATACCTAGCCTTTCTACATCAATTCCTCCCTTCCTCCCCCTTACATTTATATTGAGATTTGAAAGACTCATGGTGTATAATTCACACCAAGCCTTGACTCCTCTTTTCCTAATCTTTTATTTAACACTTCCCAATACAATTTTCCTTCACATATCTATCTGACAAAGTGGGGTGTGATTTACAAAAGCTAATATAGAAATAAATTTTGCTAATCCTTAAAGTGGCACTAGACCTTTGTCTTGCTTTGTTACAACAGATTAAAATGACCAACCCTTTGTATTTCTTTATTAGCCATCCCCTGAATCCTCTTGCAGTTCCATCTGCCTCTTTGCTCTAAATGGAAGAGCCTGAAAGTTGGACTATGTGATCAACAGCTATGAGCCAGATAAAATGCACACACCATGTAATGCTAAAACTGACTTTGCTATAATGCTGATTTCTGTTGTTGTTCTTACAAGCCTCTTTATGAAAAGCAGGATATAAATAAAGTTCTGTGTCAAACTGGCTAACACTGCAATCCAAAATAGGTCTACTTAGAACCTTACTGAAATCTACTCTGAGACTTACTCATAGGATTGCACTGTAGTTCTGGCTCCTCAGCTAGTACTTAGGATAGGCAGTCCATTCTGGTGATAAAAGGTCTGTTCTCAGTTATGAATTGTTAATAGGAAAAATATGTTTCCTTTACTGGCTTTGGGTTTTAATCGTATTGTAAGTCCTCAAAAAATGGCCCAGAGTTCTTTCTATTTATTTATTATTTACCATTTGTGCCTCACATTCCCAGTATAAACCCCTGAAAGACTTCTGTAAATAAGACAATAAAAATCAACATGATTAATCTATCTATATATATAAAAGAAAGTCCCCTCACCATAAAATCAACACCCAAGCCAAACCACTAGACCTAGAGACACCAAATTCAGGGAGAGTGCTTCTACCATGTCGTAGGTGCTCGCTAAGAAGGGATTTTTAGAAATTCAACCCCTAAGGGAGTCAAAAGGGGTAAAATGTGCTCCCCCATTGATTCCCATGAGGCTGCCAGGCAGCTGCCTCCCTGCATGCCCCACTCTTTGACTGGTCAGCTGCAGGGCTCAATGTTCTGAGGTAAAACAAAAACCTAGCAGTTACAGGGGACTGCACAGAGCTAATGACAGCTGAGGAAATCAGGAGTGGCCAACAACCACCAGTGAGGTGAAGCAAAGCTGCTGGCCCAGCCTCTTTGATGGCTTCCAACACACACACACCCCTCCTACACCTAATGGGTGGTTGTCTGTCAGGTGCAGCCCCACCTCCACAGTGGCTTCTAATATTCTTCCCCCCTCTCCCTCCTACACTGGACAGGCAGCTGCCTGTCAGGTGTAGGAGAGGAGGCAAGATGCTTACAGTCACCAGGTAGGTTCGCTCAGCAGGATTGCCTTAGCACTGCTGCTGGCCCAGCCTCCCTGATGCCTTTAAATACAATCCCCCCAACACCAGACAGGCCGGTGTCTGTCAGGTGTAAGAACAGGACCAGGGTACTTTAATCCAACAGGGATGCTACCCCAGCAGGATCACCTTAGCCAGAGAGCCCAGCCTCTCTGATGACTTCCAACACACTCCCTCACCTTTACGGGAACTAGTTAACATTGATTTTAGTGGGTATGCTGTGATTCAATTAACTGTTCATAGCTTCGGTTTTATACCTTTTAAATATTTTCGATTATACTCAATTTTATACAATTATCTATGTTTATAGTATTTTTCTCTGTTGTTATTTTTGGATTGTAATGGCCCATGGCTAAATACAATAAAACCTTTCTTCTCTCTCTCATTCCCGCACCTCCTACACCTAACAGTGGCTGCAGGGTGCTTAAAGCCATGAGGGAACCTGCCCAAGCAGTAATGCCTTAGTGATCCTGCCAGCCCTGCCTCCACAGTGGCTTCTAATACTCTTCCCCTCCCTATCCTACACTGGGCAGCTGCCTGTCAGGTGTAGGAGGAGATGGTATGTTTACAGCCACAGGTGAGGTTTGCTCAGCGGGATTGCCTTAGCATTGCTGCTGGCCCAGCCTCCCCAATGCCTTTAAATACAATCCTCCCCAACATCAGACAGGCCGGTGTCTGTCAGGTGTAGGAGCAGGGCTGGGGTATGAATGTTTATGAGGAGATAGTAAAGGACATTTCTAGGAGCCATTTTGATGCGTGCCTCCCTCATGAACCTGAAGAAATGCCCTCCACAT
The DNA here is from genome assembly GCA_029375565.1 of Gekko gecko. NCBI lineage: Eukaryota > Metazoa > Chordata > Lepidosauria > Squamata > Gekkonidae > Gekko > Gekko gecko. The sequence goes on along the minus strand of JAPDNY010000003.1, from coordinate 145,445,845 downwards.
CACCACTCCCTCACACCAACTCCCCTTCACACCTCTCACCTCTTATTGCCCCCAAGAAAGCTCCTGGCAAACGTCGAGCCAGATATGCAGGCAAGGTGGGATATAAATTGTGCAGACAAGGTGGGATATAAATTGAAATAAATAAGTAAATACACCAACACTACAAGGAGGAGGCAACTTAGAAATGCAGCAAAGACATGTTCACATACTACTCCTGCAGTGCACTGAGCTGCACAGGCCAAAGATCACCCTGAGGTGCTCAGAACAACACAGTCTCCATATGAGCAAAACAATCCAGGAACATAAGTAGAGAGGCCAACACTTTCGTGGAAGGTAGCAGGAGCTGACTTAACAGACGACTGCTTCTTAAATGGACAGTTCTCCAGAGTGAGCTCATCAAGCAGCCTGGTGATCCTAGCACCTGAGGGCAGAACCACCAATGTGGTCTAGAGAGAGGTCCTTCAGTAGAGAGAGAGAAAAGTACTCATGTCTCACTTCATTTCTTAAACTACAATCTTCTCCATTAGAATGCCTACAACAAATGTCACATTTCAAATTTCACATCATCAGTATTATAACTGGATTTAGGGATCTTAAATACCATAGCAAAGCATGGGTATCAGGCTAGTTATATATAAAACAAGATTTGCCATACAAAAACCATTCAAACCAGCAATTAAATACTCATTTTGCAGCTCAATAAGACAAAAACAGGAACAGAAGGGAATAATAAACGTGATAATGGGGGCATGCTAAATAGCAAAGCAGTGAGCAACGCACACATAAAATTTATATGAATAAGGGATGGGAGAAAGAACAAGAAAAACAAAAACAAAATACTACAAAAAAGTGTGAAGTCCCATTAGTGTTTCTGTACCCTTTTTTTTCTGTTAGGAAGAGTCTCCTGGCATGACATTCCTGGTAGAAATGCCATAATTCAGATTAATTTTGCCCTCTGTATTTTGATTCTTCATATGTTATCAGATTATACAATGTGCAAATAATTGAGAACCTTGGGAGGGGGGGGAATCATTTCCTAACTGCCACTTATCCTTCTTCTGAAAAGGCTTCTGGCAGCCAATAAAGAAATAAAACACCATATGACTTTCAGTAATCAATCATGTGATAAATAAGTATATGCAAATAAGCAGAGTGAAGAGTTTGCCAACATCCTATTAACTGACATTTGTTTGCATCAATTATTCAAGTAACACATTGGTAAAATCAAGACTAAAAGGTGAAGAAAACCCCTTTGTTAAACAAATTCTTTGACAACATGTAGAAATTAGTACTGCTGGAGATATCATAGAGATACTGAATACTAGAGACTGGATTCAGTTTAACCAAAATAGAATATTAAGAGAAAGAATATTTAATCTACTCCAAATGTATAACACTGTGTTCTCTGGTTTCCATTTAGAAAACCTGCTACATCATGCTCTTTATGCAAATCAACTGTTCTGGATTGTGACATAGACATTGGGGATGGGCATACTGATTTACATATTTTATTTTCATCATTTCAGAAATTCTGAAGATATATGGCAAGCAAAATGCATTTTCTCTCACAAGACTATCAGTCTGTGATTGCTGACACATCAGGTAAATTGTTTTTTTTAAACAAAAAATAGAAAATAATTGGTTCAAATTATAGCAATATAAAATGGGATTCTATCTAAACTCATTATGAACTCAATCATACCTATGCTATAGATTTACACAGGTACAATGTGTGAGGAGGGGCATGGCTCAGCAGTAGAGCATCTGCTTAGCATGCGGAAGATCTCAGTTTCAATCCTTACCATTCCCATTTTAAAAAAAAAACACTAAAAAGATCAGGTGGTAGGCGATATACAAGGCTTCTACCTGAGATCCTGGAAAGCTGCTGCCAATCTGAATAAACAGTGTGAACTTTGATGGACCAGTGGCCTGATTCAGTAGAAGGCAGCTTTATGTGTGCCTAGTAATCATCCCCCTTTCCCAGATAACACTGGCAATTGTAGTTCTGTGATTGGTGGGTGGAAATCTCCATCACAATTCTTCTAAAACATCAGTAAACTGTGAAATGACTCTTCGTTGCACTGGCACCTCTTATTTCTTCTTAGAGCTAAGGGTGTGTACTCACTCTGCTGATCTGTTGCCTCTTGGTGGCAGCCAGCCAGTTCCCAAGAACAAATGAATGAAGCTTTAAATTTAAACGTAATGTTTGTCTCTTTCTTTCCATTTCTCTCATTTTCTTACTCTAAGGCTCCCTGCAGATAACAATAGTTAAGTAAAAGAAAACATAAACAGTATAAAATGCCCAAAGAAAATAATTGTATACAAAATGGCTACAATTACCTCAATTAGATAATGTACACTTGCATATGGTGGTGTTTTTCTCCAAGGTATTGATCAATAAACTTCACATGCTGAATTCAGGAAGGCCCATTTCTTCCCAATATGAACCCACCCTTAAGTACACTTCTTAATTAATGTTCCATTAACTAGCTAATAATACCTTGTAAATCTAAACTAGCTGATCTGATAGTAATTAAGCCTCTAGTAAATGACACGGAACTTCTTTTCCTGTCATCATAGCCCTTTTCAGACTCCTACAGGGAAAACAATAACAACAATGCCAAGCTTGATTCTCTCTCCCCTGAACTGGAGCTCTCTAATTAATAGAAGGTTAAAATAACACAGTAATAATCAGATTATTGGATTCAAGCATGTGACACTGAGTCTTATTTCTAATGACATTTATGAAAATGGTTTGATATCTATCATTATAATTATGGAGGCTAAACAGAAGGAACAAAAGCTTACTGTAGGGATCCCGGGAGATATTGTACTGGATATATACAGCTAAGAGCTGTTAACATCCAAGGGCACATGGTGCACCATGAATACTCTGAAGTAACATTAGCAATAAGAATGGTTCAATTTAAGAAACATGTAGATGCTCAGGAGGTTACCATAATAGTTCTAACACTGAATTGGGAGTATGTGGCAGGGTGGTAGAGCACATGCTTTTATTCAGTGGATCCCAAGTTTGATCATTGACATCTCTAGTTGAAGGATCTTGGATAACTGGTACTGAGAAAGACTTTTCTCTACCCGAGGCTCCAGAGAGCAGCTGGAAGTCAAAGTATGCAGCGCTGAGTTAGACGGAGTCAATATAAGGTATATTCAGCTTCTTCTTACATCTTGCCTGACCCTTGACCACTGATTCTTTTTTCCAGCATTCAATGCATGTCCTTGAAGATTCCCCTGCTGTCCTTGGGCTAGGTTTCCAGTGACACCCCCCTTCAGTCCTGCCTTGCTCATTTTCTAATGCTTACTGTTTTGGTGATAGAGTGATGAAGCTCAGAACCTGATTTGTGTGCAGGTAAAGGAAAACCTGCTTTGTGTGCAGGTAAAGTTCTGCCATACTGAGGTCTTGGCCACTGGTAACTGCAGAGACTACAGGAGAGTTTAGGAAGTTTGTGCAGATTAGCTGATGATAAATCCACAGTTTAAGCAGCTCAGGCATCTTTATTCTAGAGTGCAGGGACAATGAAAGTTCAGACACTGAGCATTTTGTTGAAGTTGCTGGATTTATAGGACCAACTTTATTTATCTATCACATTTATATCCCTCTCCCCTGGACAGGACTCAGGGCAGCTAACAGAATTTAAAATACAGAAATAAAAACGATATGAAGAGAAAATAATTAATTTTTAAAATATAAAACTGTTAAAAAATCTCTCCCCATTAAAATCTATCCACTATCAAGCAGGGTAGGTGTCAGCTATGCTGACATTGTATGTGTGGGGGCGGGGGCGGGGGAAGGAGGCCACTGGGTGAGCATTTTCATGTTCTGGAATGTTAGCTTTCACTTCTTCTGCTGTGTCTTATCTAATAGCCTGACCTTGGTACTATGAACTCTTCACACTGCCTGAGAACTTGCTCTCATTATTTTTGGCACACAAGGCTTGCACTTCTGATTGGCTCAGCTCCATCAGGGGGTCCTACTTTGAACACAGTATATATTCCCCTCTCCTGTTGGGTCAGCTCTAACACAGAATATATGCACAGATGACCTGCCTTTACTGTCTTCAATAAACTTGATTCTTCTGAAGGAACGTTGTTGAGACTGATTGTTGTGGGACTCTGACAGAATGTTAGAGCTACCTTACTCTCTCAGCCCTGTACCACAACATAGGTGACAGGGAAGGCAAGGGTGTTCCTACTACTACCGCAGAACAGGTTCTGACCACGATGGCAGAGACCCTGGCCACAACTGGTGTGAGCAGGGAGCTAGGGCAGGAGAAGCCCTGGTGGGACCCCTATTCATGGGCCCACTTAGCCACCGACACCTAAGAGTCATGAGTCACTACCCTCCAGCTGGGGGCGCCAGCTGCTATGACTACCTTTCTTACTATGAGAGCAGATATGACCCTGGGAAGTATGGAGGGGCAGGCAAGGATCAGCTGGAACAGGTGAAATGCCAGCTGCTAGTCCAACAAAAAGAGATGTGGTGTGAGATGCATGAGTTGATGCTAGATACCCCTCGGTTGGTAGCCACTATGGTTCAGCATGAGCTGTGATTGCAGCAACTGGGCACACCAGTGGCTCCGCCAGCACAACAGGCTCCTCCAGGGCAACCAGCTTTTCCTGGACAGGTGCCCCCAGTGTTGGTGCCAGTACCGAGGGGCCTCGGGTTGCCACTGGGCCACCTGGCCAGGCACTGGGGGCTCCAGCTGGACCCCCGGCACCCAGATTTGACTGTCCCAAGGAGCTACTGGATGCCACCTTCGACAGCAATCCTGACAAGCTAGCATTTTTCATACAGCAGGTGCGCAAATTCCTCCACGACTTGGGCCACCTGTTTCCATTGGACGAGCACTGGGTGGACTATGTCAGGTCACGGCTGAGGGAGTGGGCAGCTGACTGGTATGTCGGGCTGTATAACCTGTATGGGCCAGAAATGTGTGAGGTGCAAGCGTTTATGTGGGCTTTGAGAAGGCAGTACAAGAATCCCATGGAGGGGGAGAAAGCCCAAACTGCTCTGTGAACCCTGAAGCAAGGGAGTAACTTGGTGTGGGAATACTCCAATGAGTTCAAGATGTATGTGGCCAAGATCCAAGGGTGGCCCGAGCCCGTGTTTGTGAACAGTATCGGCTGGGGCTGAACCATCAGATCTAGGAAGCCGTGCTGCACAGTGTGAACCTGATGTCCTTGGTGGCCTGGGTGAGAGAAGCCAGAGATGCGGAGAACCACCTCCAGATGATTAAGATGACCACACCCAAAGTGTACTCAAAGACTCCAGGGGCGATGCTGAAGACCCCTCATCCCAAGCCAAAGGAACCCATGTGCAATCAGCAGATGTGCCAAGGGCTCTGCCTCCACTGCAGAGAGGTGAGCCACTATGCTGCTTTATGTCCTGTGGTGCTCACACCACCAGCCCTCAAAACTCTGGCATGGATGGTTTCGGAGACACTTGTGAGAAAAGGGGGTTTGCACTCAAAGTTGCCATGGGCCCTGTAGCTGGGTGTCCAGTTCAGGGCTGTGTTCTCCAGTGAAGATAAGAATCCTCAGCCAGTAGGAAAAGGCCAGGACCAGCTGTGAAAGGCACAAAACAGCAGCTCTGAGAGGAGTATGTGCCCTGATCGGTGAGCAGCCACCCCACTTTGTTTTTCTGGCATACTGGACTAAGTGGGACTCTTGTATACATAGGTTATTGCTCCCTTATATGCCTATTGCCATTTAATATTCAAACACCCCACATCTACTAATATAATAAGGAAATTTGGCTTACAGTCTCAGGCTGTTTAGGGCTTTAAAGGTAAGTACCAACACTTTGAATTGGCAACAGAAACTGACTGGGAGCCAGTGGAGCTACCATAGGATAGGTGTTATATGCATTGACTAGGACACTCCTGTCAGCAATCTGGCAACTGCTTACTGGACCACGTGTAGCTTCTGGAGTGTGATCAAAGGTAGCCCTGCATATAGCACATTACAGTAGTCCAGTCTTGAGATGACTGTTGAATGAATCCCCATGGAAAGGTCCTCCCAAGACAGACAGTTGGCAGGCCTGGCATCCATGGTAAAATGCAGTCTTTGTTACCAAGGACACATGTCAACTATGGAAAGCAAACAACTGAGTCATACTCCCAAATTCCTGACTGAGTCAGCTGTAGAAAGATGGACCCCATCAAGGGTCAGTAGAAGTGGCCACCCCAGTGGTCTGGGCTTCCCCAGCCACATAATCTCTGTTTTAGATGGATTTAGCTTCAACCCACTCCCATGTAGCTATTTACCACTGCATCCAGGCAGGAGGCCAAGACTGGAATTCCAGCTACTGGTTGCTCCTTAGATAAGAGGTAGAGCTGGGTGTCATCTGCATATTGATGGCACCCCACTCCAACCCTCATTACAATCTGCACCAGAGTATACATATAGATGTTAAATAACATTTGGGAGAGAATCAACCCCTGTGGAACTCCACTGGTGAGGCCCCATGATGACGACCTCTCTCCAGCCATAATTATCCTCTGGGACTGACCTTGGAGGAATGAGGAATACCAGCTCAAGGCCATAACCCTCATGCCTAGGTAGGCTAGGCAGTTGAACAGGACCAAATGGTCTTCTGTGTCAAAAGCAGCAGACAGATCCAACAGGATCAGTAGCACCATCCTGCCTGCATCAAGATGTAACTGGAGATCAGCAACCAGAGCTGTCTCAGTCCTGAACCCTGGCCAAAAGCCAGACTGGAAGGGATCTATAAGTTTGTAGTACTGTTGTAGTTATGCAGACTGAAGGTAGACAGAATCCCTAGACTGAATTTTCCAGGTGCATTTTAGGAAGCATACAAGTGCTCTTCTTCATCCTCATCCAGTTACATCAAAATTCAGCTGAGTGTGAGAAAAGCTAGCATTTCTGTCTCTTTCTGCTATTTATATTAATTTTAAATTTCAACTCTTTGGCTGCTCGTACTTGGAACTCAAAATCATGCCATCAGCTTCTAAGTCTGCTAGAATAATTGGGTGAAATTGTACTAAGAGAAAAGGCAAGTTGTAAAAGGCATGATTATTGTTGTTGAAGACTTATGGTAGGCTCAAATCCATTCCTGCTTGAAACATTATCCACTCTGTCAAAAAACAGAGGAGAAAATGCATTCATTTGATTCACTTCAATCGTGCATTAAAAATCACCACACTGTCACACAGTCTAGCAGCTCAAAGTGCCGAGCTCTGGAGAAGTTATTGTTAAATGTTACATGATAGGAAGTATGCTAAATGTTGATGACTGGCTACCAAATGAGCAAATCCTCTGAAGATCACCTTGTTCAGATGTCTAGCCAGCTTCATGCACTGTTAAACAGAACGACAGCCCAGCCAGGCAAAGCAGATGGTAGCCAGAAAGGACTCAGTATCTCCAGGACATGAATTCACATTTCTGCCTGACAAGACATCTTTATTTTCCTGATAAATGTTGACAATTAAAAAGCCAACCTGATTTTATTTCTGCAGGCCATGAACCAGATCTTGTTGGTGAAATTATCTCTCTCTCCAACCCAGAGGTTTGTGATAGGCCCAAGTAAGGATGTGCTCCAGGACCCAAAAAGCTTTGAAATACCATCAGTGTGCTGGCATATTTATGCTCCATTACTTGCTGATATCCGGAAAGGAAAGGCAGAAGCAGTAGTAAGTGGGGAATTTGAAGAAGATATAACCTTAGAGCCGGTAAAGAACTGAGACAGGAAATGGGAGACACACTAGCAATTGTGCATCACAGAAATGAGAGCCTAATGTTCACTCAAACCAGCTTTGTTAGGGCACCATTATGGGTAGAACCATGACACCAGGAAAGGCAATTTGAACTCATTCCCCTGCACCATTTCCAAACTGTGCTGCCTTTATCATATATGAAAAAGGCACACAAACCAGGTAATATTCTAGGGTTTCTGCCTATTAAGACCAAAACAGACATTTAAAACTTTACTGGCTAGTTAGATTGGAAGACTTTAAAGCGAATAATTCTCATCTAAAGTGCAGAAGAATTATCAGCATAGAGATACCAGTTTAAACAGGGAAGCAAATTTTTAAGGAAGTTCTACTGGTGTCTCCTTGCAGTAGTGCTTTCTGGCACAGACTGCAGATAAAGGCAATACAAGATACTGTACTGCTGGGACGTTATAAAATTATGCATGATGTGGAGAGAGTTGACAAAGAGAAATGTTTCTCCCTCTCCCAAAATACTGGAACTTGAGGGCATCCAATGAAGCTCTTGGGCAGTAGATTCAGGACAGACAAAAGGAAATGTTACTTTACACAGAGTGATTAAACGTGGAATTTGCTGCTGGAGGATCTAGTGACAGCCACAGGAATAAACAGCTTTAAAAGGGGGATTAGATAGATTCATGGAGGATAAGTCTATCAGTGGCCACTAGCCATTGTGACTGAGGGGAACCTCCACATTCAGAGGTACTAATCCTAGAATCATAGAGTTGGGAGGAGTTATACAGGCCATCTAGTCCAACCCCCTGCTCAGTGCAGGATCAGCCTACAACATCCCTGACAAGTGTTTGTCCAGCTGCTGCTCAAAGACTACCAGTAAGGGGGAGCTCACCACCTCCCTAGGTAGCTGATTCAACTGCTGAACAACTCTTACTGTAAAAAAAAAGTTTTTCCTTCCCGTCCTTAATTTAAACCCACTATTGCAACTTCTATCCTCTGCTGCCAGCAAGAACAGCTCCCTGCCCTCCTCTAAGTGACAGCCCTTCAAATACTCAAAGAGAGCAATCATGTCCCCCCTCAGCCTCCTCTTCTCCAGACAGAACATTCCCAAGTCCTTCAGCCTTTCCTCATAGGGCTTGGTCTCCAGGCCTTTGATCATCCTTGTCACTCTCCTCTGCACCCACTCCATTCTGAACAAATCCTTTTTGAAGTGAGGCCTCCGGAACTGCACACAAGACTCCAGGTGGAGCCTGACCAATGCAGTGTACAGCGGGACTATGACATCTTGCGACTGGGATGTGATACCTCTGTTGATGCACCCCATGATCACATTAGCCTTTTTTGTCACTGCATCACACTGACTGCATACATTATACTTATAGTCCACCCATACCGCAAGATGTTGTTCACAAACACTGCTACCCAGAAGTGTATCACCCGTCCAGTATGTGTGTTCCTCATTTTTATTACCCAGATGCAGAGTTTCCACTAAGCTGTGTTAGAGTGAGCTAGTTCACAGATTTTTAGCCTCTGGCTCACACATTTTTGTCTTAGCTCAGGAAGGATGGCTATAGAGCAAATGTATGCAGTAGCCAAATCACTTGCTCACAGCTTTAATGCCATTAGCTCACAAAGTAGAATTTTTGCTCATAAGACTCCACAACTTAGAGGGAGCATTGCCCAGATGTAGAACCCAGCACTTATCCTTGTTAAATTGCGTCTTGTTCACATCCACCCACTTTCCCAGTATATTCAGATCTCTATCTTCTGGTGTGTTTGCTGCTCCTCCCAGTTTGGTGTCATCTGCACATTTTATGAGTAGCCCCTCCACACCCTCATCCAGATCATTTATAAAAAAAATATTGAAAAGTATCAGGTCCAGAACTGAGCCTTCTGGCACCCCACTGGACACCTCCCTCCATTCAGATGAAATGCCATTGACAACCACTCTTTGAATACAGTTCTCCAACCAGTTTCCTATCCACCTAACTATCCTACAGTCCAGTCCAGTCCACAGTCATCTAATTTACCCATCAGAACATAATGGGAAACCCTGTCAAAAGCTTTACTAAACAGGTAAACAACATCAACAGCATTCCTTCAATCCAGTAAGCTCGTTACTTAAAGAAGGAAATGAGGTTGGTCTGGCAGGATCTGTTGGGGACAAATCTGTGCTTTCCCTGGATCACTAAGATGTCTTTTAGTTGCTTGCAGATTGATCCCTTTAAAATCTACTTCAGTATCTTTCCTGGGACAGAGGTTGGACTGACTAGCCCGTAGTTTCCTGGGTCCCTTTTTTGAAAACTGGGATAACATCTGCCCTCTTCCAGACTTGTGGCACATCTCCCATCATCCAAGACATCTGGAAGATGATGGACAAAGGCTCTGCAAGCTCTCTAGAAAGTTCTTTGAGCATTCTTGAGCACTACTCTGAATCCCAGAGCCAGGAGGCAACATCACAGGAAGGCCTCAGCCTCTACACCCTGTTGTTGGCTGTCCAGAGGAACTTATTGTCCACTGTGTGAGACAAGATGAAAAATAATTTATTAAAATGTGGTTTGCCTAAGTGGATCTCAAACGTGTATGGTGGACTTGTCCAAAGATCAAGAATCTCTACACAATTAATCTTATGAATATAGTTGATCTTTCTTTTAATCCAGTAAACATTGAGGGATGTATGGTTATATCTACAGGTAAAGCACATCAAAATTCAGTATGAAATCTCTTAATTGCAGCCAAGTCCTTGATAACTTCTATATGGTGCTCCTCAGCTATTTTCTGGCAAACTGGACATGCATAGGGCAGAAGCAGCATGGCATGTTCTCATGTTTATCTTTGATTTCACTGATTTCCTGGGCAACAACATTTCTTCTTTCCAGTTGGATCCTTGCAACAGAGGAGCACAGACAGGCCTATAGCTAGGAATTGGGGGGGCCCTCTGAGGGGCACTATTTTAATTAACAGGGAGGGGAGGAAAGATACTCCTTCTTGCGACTTGAGAGTTTCAGATACCTGCTCCCCTCCTCCTTAAAAAATACTTCTGTGTTATTAGATTCAAGTGACCCTCACTTTTAAAATGCAAGTTCCTAGTTTTCATAAATCCTTGCATGAGGAAGACTGACCACAAATTCAATGCCATAATGGCAAAGTATGTTATTGAGTTACCAATCACAGGGAATTGCTTGTAGCCGTGTTCCTCCATCTTTTGTAAACACCTTAGAAATAAAAATACTCCTTCCTGGACTGGAAGAAAGCCACAGGCTCTGCACTGTTGTGCAGCCACCTCCCCAGAGAGCCAGTGCAGAGTGCGGGTGGAGGCTGGGGAGCAGCAGCAGGTGGCTGCCAGTTCCAGGAAACTCTTGCAGTGTGGACATAGTCAGACAGGCTGTCCCAGCAGCTCCAGGTCAAGCCTTGTCAGCACTCAAAGGAAACCCGCCCTCAGAGAGCTTTGCCTGAGTAGAAGGGCTTCCTTGTGTGCACGTTCTTTCTGTGGCTGAGGCAAAAGCCCTCACTTAGGGCACCTTGCACTCTGCATGCCTGTTTTGTGTGGGTTATAACCCAGATTAAACCAGATGCAGTGCAAGTTCTTTGCCTCAGCCAGGATCAGGACTTTCTCACACACATCAGTAAGCCATTTTTTTCCCCCTCACACAAAACAAAGGTGTACTCTTACATCCTTAGATGAGGCTGCATGTTTTAATTAAGGCACTTTGGCTCTTGAGGCAAAATGGAAGCTGGGAGGATGGGAGTGGTATAAGTTCTCCTCCTTTGTCTTCTTTGGCACGATCAGATCTTTGAGGAGTCTGAGCATATCAATGCCACAAGTGCTGATCAGCAAGGATATCTTTTTGCCTACCTCCATGATGTCGTGCAATTTGAGGTAATTCTCCAGCCACTCCAGCCATGTCTCCCACTGTTCAGGGTGGGTGGCATTGAATTCTGGGACGGTACCCTGAGCAGCGGCCATGTTGCGGTCTCTACATGGTGGAAGGAGTCTGGATGCAGGGCACGATGCAGTGCTGGACCTGGAGTCAGTGGTGCGGGGTGCAAGGTGATGCTCAGCAATTGGTGAAGTGGGGTGCGATGTGGTGCTGGACCCGGAGTCAGCGGTGCGAGGTGCGGTGCGAGGTACAGTGTTGTCTTCGTTCATGTATATCCCACCTTCATCGCCAGTGAAAAGTACCGAGCCTAAAGCAGAGTGAAATGATTTCAGCTCATATCTTTATTGGCAGGGAAGAACAAGACAGTGGAAGACTGGCTCGCAGGCCGGCTTATATTCTGGGTCAAACCACACACCCCACACCAGTGATAGGATTATTTACAGTGGACAAGAGTTCCATAGGTCCTCCTTGGATCCTAGCCCTCTGATAGGTGCAGGCTAGGATCTGCTCAGGCTATTGTCTCTAGTCCAAAGCTAGAGCTCTTTGCCCGGCCGTGTGTGGACCTTGCCTCACATGCTGTTGAACCTAGTACATAACAATGCCTCACACATACATAGATGGAAAGGAAGGTGGGTCGGGCTCTAAGATTTGGGGGGGCATTGAAAATTCAGGAGGGGGCATCACCCCGTATGCCCTGTGCTACCTATGGCCCTGAGCACAGAATGTTAACAGCCAATTATGTTTGGAGACAAGCTACAGAGAGGGAATTTTTAAGGTGGCTGTGTGGCTTGGCACTTAGCACTTTCCTGTTGCTGCTGTGGTCAGAGTCAGACAAGGTTCAGACAAATGGATACTCCTAGAGCCTTGTATATAGTATTACAGTAGACAATAGCCCTATGCATCGATTGAAGTGTCTCATAGCAAATGGATGATTGCTTTGTCATGTGCAAACACACATGCACAAACTCTTTTCTACCCCTTAAAGACTTCAACAAGAAAGGATGACAAAAGCAGAGTTTACAGCAGGATGGTGAAAAGATTTTATTGTCAGTCACTGTAAGAGTAGGAAAATATAATGAACATAAACAGGTTTTATTGTTAAAAAAAATGCCACCACTTCAATGCCATTTTGCCACTATAGAATTCAGTCAACTGAATTGAGTCTATATCAAAAGTTACCTACTTCAGGAGCCTGTAAAATTGAGCCACTTTTTGATGTGCTTGAAATTTGGGTGGGAAAACTATTTTCGGTGTGAATTTGGTTCCATTCTGTTTATAAACTGCTGCCCCTGATGGTTGAATACATTCCCCATTGAAACTAATGGTTCTTTGGAGTAGAGAGGAGTGAACTTGTGCCAAAAATTGGCTACCTCAGGGGCCTATAAAATTGTGCTTGAAACTTGGTGTGTCTTTAGATTACAGGAAGGACTATGTTCTGTGCAGATCTGGTGCCTTTTGGTTAAAAAACAGCTCCCCCAGACCCTTAAATTTATTCCCCATTGAAAAAAATGATCCTGAAAATATGACCCCCCCCAAAAAAAACCCCACAAATTTGAAACATCCTACCTTAAAATCAGCAGTCACAATAAAAGTTTCACCCACAAATTCCACATACAAAATTATGCTTGTTTTTTTCTCATTGCATACCCCCACAGTTTAGCTCAAACCCTTAGTTCTGCGGTAATTATGATTGTTCTTGTCTATTTTACATTATCACTATGCTTTGTCTTCTGTACCATTGTTCTTGCAGCCTTTCCAAAATCAAACCAAATACTCTGTCTCCAGTGAGGATCCAGACACAGAAATTTTGATCTCCAAATTCAACCTGAAATGTGGCAAGACTACCTCTTATGCTGCCAGAGGAGCACATAACATGGCATCAGATGGTCTGCATCACATTTGTTGCATATGATTACTGTCATTTTTCTTCATTTGGTATATGGACACAATGAGAGATTTTTTTGCATATTCTGTGCATCATTTACAGTAATTTTGTCAATATTTCCACTATAAGCCTTGGTCAGGGCACAGATATTTTAATTGCTATTATTTTTATGCAGTACAAATATTCATAATTTTTTCAATATTCAGGGGTATATACTCAAATGGGAATACACATATATTTTAAGATGTTCATGAAATTCATTTGAGATTGTCATAATTCACTTATGAATGACTATGTTCATTGAATTTTGGACAGATAAGCAAAACTTTGTTAGAAGACAACAGAAACTCTGTTTCTGTATAGTTATACGTTATCATCAGGGACAGTGTTTCCTCTAAGCTGAGTTAGTGTGAGCTAGCTCACAGTTTTTTAGCCTCCAGCTCACCTGAAATTTGTTAAATGTAATCAATGTTCAGACTTACTTTGTTTGGAAATGCCTGCTTTTTTCCAGTCAAAAATGCTTTCTGTTTGCCCTGAAGATTTGTCGGCAATTCAAATTATGCAGTATTGCAAGGAGCTTTTTGCATCTGCACAGGAGCAGCATTCAACATGGATGGTGGCCAATGTTCCCTCTAAACTGAGTTAGTGTGAGCTAGCTCACAGTTTTTTAGCCTCTGGCTCACATCTTTTTGTCTTAGCTCAGGAAGGATGGCTCCAGAGCAAACTAATTTATGAAGTAAACAAATCGCTCGCTCACAACTTGAATGCCAGTAGCTCATAAAGTAGAATTTTTGCTCACAAGACTCCACAGCTTTGCGGGAATATTGATGGTGGCTGGGTACCTGCTGAAAAGGCATCTTTAATTACTGTGTAACAGATCATCATAGGATGTTTCTTTTAAAACTAGCTACATTATGGTGTATATGCTGCTTTCGCATCCATGCACTTGGTATTCATCAGTCAGCATGCAGCATTTATTCATTTCATCTTCTACCACTGGTCTCAGGAACATGAAATCTTTCCTCTTCTTTTGGGGGAAGGGGTTTCTGTATTTCCTGAAGATGTGTACTTCCACAGCAAAGAAAACCTTGGTCAATTTCATTTCAGTATTAATCTCACATCTACACTTTCCTCCATACTAATACTATGATTTATCGAAAGTCCCACTTACTCCCAGGTAAGTGTGCAGATGATTGTACTATAAGGTGCATTGAAAATGAAATTGACCAATATTTTCTTAGCCACTGAAGTCCTTGTAGTGCAATCCTATACAGCGTCACACCCTTCTAAATCCACTGATTTTTTTATTAGGTTGATTAGGACCTTTGTCACTTTCATTTTAAAGCATTGGTGGAGCACTCAGTGTATCAGGTTGAATGGGAGGGCTGAAACTAGGATGAAAATAAAACTTACCAAAGGCTTCTTAACTGCCAAAGCATTCTCAACACACTTGGAATGCATTCTGTGTATTAGCTTGGATGCCAGTAGAGCTTCTAGGTTAAGAAGTTGAAAGAATCACTGCAGAGAGCTCATCCCGTTTAGTAAGTTGATTGTTTTCCTTTAGACAGAAAACTACTTTTCTTCTGAAATTATCCCCCCCCCTTCGGAAGTTATCCCCCTGCCCCCCACTTTGGGTAGATGGGTGCAGAAGAAACAGTAATGTAGGGTCAGGAGGAAAAATGTCATGTTTCTTTAACAGAGTCTTCATGCCATGAAAAGTTCAAATGACCATATCTACACATTGACCCTCTATTGAAGGGCAAAAAAATTTTTTCCAGGCCAGCTGGCAAGCCAGCAACAATGACCAAACATCTGTGCATTCACAGAATATTTATCACCCAACTCCAGGCACTGTCAAATGTTCAGAACATGACCCCCCCCCCCATTCCCAACTATTCAGGGGTGCTTGCTAGAAGTTGGGAGCCAACTGCAATCTGATTAAAGAGGTGATTGAGCATGCCCAGTCTAAATACATTTAAAATAAGGCCATTTGGGGAGTATGATTTACAACTGGTATCTCCATTAATTAACGGTTTGTCCATATACATAATTTTCACCATCATCTGAATCAATATGCAATTCAGTTTAGCACTAAATCCTTTCCACTTTTATTTTTGTAGAAATTTATTACTGCTCACACAGTGCTCTGAAGCTTAATTAAGTCAGTGGATGCATCTTGATTAATCTAATTATTCTACATTATGATAGTGATGTGTTAAAACCAGTACAGCTAAGCAATCTGCAGAATTTCTATCCTAAATTCCCTCCCTGAAGGTATTTATGGGCACTAGTCTTTTGGAATCTGCCAGTGGTTTAGATTCAGCTCACTTTGAAAAAGAAGAAGAAGAGAAGAGATTGGATTTATACCATGCCCTTCACTCGGAGTCTCAGAGCGGCTTACAAACTTCTTTCCCTTCCCCACCCCACAACAGACACCTTGTGAGGTAAGTGGGGCTGAGAGAACTCTGACAGAAACTGCTCTTTTTCAAGAACAGCTGTGCCAGAGCTTGTGACTGACCCAAGGTCACATCAGCAGGTGCAAGTGGAGGAGTGGGGAATCAAACCTGGTTATCTCAGATTACAGTACATGCACTTAACCACTACACCAAACTGGGCCCTGTTTTCCTTGCTAATTTCCACAGTATACTGCATATTCAATAAGAACAGTAGGGTGAGCAAGGCACCAGGCTGATAATGAATCCTCTGGTTTTTATTTTTTAACTCTCTTTATAAGGCTGCTGATTAAATAAGGCCAAGCATTTGGAGATAGCTTTGCATATCCCTTAGGAGAAAATAGGTCACATGATTAGCCCCTAATGTCATAATGCTATAATTTCTAGCACCTATAATCTCAAAAAGTATATGTGAAAGCATCACTTATTTTACAATTAAGAGGCACTATTAGAACCAAACATTTACCCCTTTGTGGCCAAACAGTATCACACTTTTTTCCTTCAGTTTAAGAATGATAGTTACTGGAAATTTTAAATTAACAAAGCAGAATATGACAGGCTTTCATAATATTCCTGGCTGTACAATTAATATCTGAATTACTCCTCTCATTATCAGAATGTAGACACTGCAAAAACTGAGTAGATTTGTTGTTTAACAGTGCATGCTGACATTGAAATTCAAGAGAAACTAAAATTAAATACCGCAATTTCAAGTTACATTTTATGCAAGCAGAATAAAGAGAAGAAGAAGAAGAGAAGATATTGGATTTATACCCCACCTGTCTCCTTCCCCTTCCCCTCCCCACAACAGACACCCCGTGAGGCAGGTGGGGCTGAGAGAGCTCTTTCGAGGACTGCTCTTGAGAGCAGCTCTGAAAGAACTTGTGACTGACCCAAGGTCACTTCAGCAGCTGCATGTGAAGAAGTGGGGAATCAAACCCGGTTCTCCCACATTAGAGTCCACGCTCCTAACCACTACACCAAAGCCAGAATACCTGGAATTATTACAGTTGGATTTTTTGAAGGTACAAACCAGAGTTAGGGTCTGAACCCACCTTTGTGTCAGGTAGACCTGCCATATTAATGGATGTCATGTACATGGAATGCAGAAGGAGTGCAGCTGCCTCCTCTCCCCTGCCTCATACTTGTGTTTTGGCTCCAATATGGATGAAAGCATTTTTAATCATTTCTAGAAACTCTGGTGTTAGACATCTGTTTGTGTTAGACATTTAGACTTGCCAAGAACTTACCATATTTCGGCAGGGGACAGATATGTCCTGGCAGGACAATCCCTGGGGGAAGGAAAGACGCATGCACGATGCCATCGCCAGGAAGTGATGCCAGACGATGCTCTGGCAATGCGGCTGGAATTTTCAGCCCCATTACCACAGCGTCACCTGGCGTCACTTCCTGGCGATGGCATGGTACGTTACAGGGAGGACTGGTCCGGCCGGAGAGCATGCATCCCCCGCTCCCACATGGTAAGTACTTGGGAACCCTATAGACATTAGAGGTATATTTTGTATGTTTAATACACAATCCTAGCCCCCACTGGTTTTATTTATTTATCTAAGACATTTTTATGCCTCCTTTCCATCCCAACAGGATCCCCAAGGTGGCAAACATCAAACCATTAAAACATTTAAAACATTCAAACTGAATTTAAAAGAAGGTATATATAAAATATTTAAACAATTCAATAAAAACATATAGACATACAAACACACACTTTAAGACTGGCTAAGCCCTAACTGAGGAGGCTGGAATAGAGTTTGTTTGTTTATTAAAATGTTTTTATCCCGCATTTCCCATAGCTCATGTTGCTTTAATTAAACCATCATACAACAGTAAAACCACAAATACTCTCCCAATCTAATAAAAGCTCATAAAGTCTTATAAAATGTCTAGAACCTACTCTCCATTAAAAGCATTTGCGAGTTTACTGTGAATATACTACAAAACATATTTTAAATATATATTAGAAACTAATATATAAAATACATAGTCACTAGCAAGCGTATTTCGTATTCAAACAGCTATAAGTTTCCATATACTAAATTATAACTTTCAAAAATTTTAGACTTGTTTTATTTGTATTAGAGTAGTTAATCTCATCATTTTGAACAAATCTTTAAATCATCTATATACTGATAGCTGCGAGGGAAGGTGGTATGCCATAGCTTGATTGCATCAAATCTTGGAAGCTAAGCAGGGTCAGTACTTGGAAGGGAGACCACCATGGAAGACTCTGCAGAGGAAGGCAATGGCAAACCACTTCTGCTTCTCACTTTCCTTTAAAGCCCCTTGCTGGGGTCACCATAATTTGACTGTGACTTAAAGGCACTTTACATACACATACTGATAACCAAATTGGCCATATTTTAGGATACCTAAATATTTAAACTGGAGTTGAGACAAAGCTTTCTACAAAACTGAAAAGGGTCCCAGCAGTTTGCAGAAAAATGTGAAAACAAAACAAAAAAAAACCACCCAAAAAACATTGAGGCAGTTTAAAAAGCCCAAAAATGGTAAAAGAAGCACCTGTAGCTTTAAGCCATGGATTCCCTCAGTGACAGTTGCTAGGCAATCACAGTATTTCAGGTTGGATTTCTGCCAGTAAAAAGGTAGGGGGGAAGGGAAGGGTCCTTTCCAGGCCTATTTTGGCCTTTGAGGGAGGACTTATTGGGGCAGGCCTGACTAGAGTTGGCAGCTCCAGGTTGGAAAATTCCTGGAGATTTTGCAGTGGAGTCTGAAGTGGGCAGGGTTTGAGGAGGGGAAAGGCCTCAATTGAATATAATGCCATACAGTCCATCTCTGAAAGCAGCCATTTCCTCCAGGGAAACTAGGGTTCCCAACCTTCATATGGGGGTCGGAGATCACCCAAAATTACGACTGCTCTCCAGATGACAGAGATCAATTTCCCTGAAGAAAATAGCTGCTTTGAGGGTGGGCTCTGTGGCATTATACCCTACTGAGGTCACCTTCCTCCTCAAACCTCACACTCCCAAGGCTCCACCCCAAATCTCCAAGAATTTCCAAACCGTCAGCTGCCAACCCCAAGGGGAAACTGGTCTCTGTAATTGGGAAAGCTGTTGTGATTCCAGGAGATGTCCAGGCCCCACCTGGAGGATGCAACCCTAAGAGAGAAGGAAACAGGTGAAGGGAAGATGCTGTGGGGGCTTTTAGGAAATGGAAAGAGGAAAGAGTGGAGGAGGGGGAAATGAGATATCTCTTGCAACTCCTTGTGGTTTCCCATGTCTAAATATAGGGTTGCCAAGTCTCTTACCTGCAGTAGCGGGGGGACCTGGTCCTGGTCTGGGAGTTTCACATGCGCACAGCCATAGAGTTTTTAGGGCAATTGCTAGAGTGTCACCGTGCAACGTGTCCAGTATGATTATGTCACTTCCGGGTGACGTAATCATGCTGGGCACATCAGCCTGATCTGCTCACTTGGGGGTGGGATTCCCCCCACTGGCCAGATCCGGACCAGCAGATTGGGGTCCCTTTCGGCGGGGGAATCCCTGCACCCCGGGGGGATTTGGCAGCCCTATCTATATACTAATAGCCAAGTTGGTTACATCTGAGAATACTTAAATCTGGTGATTGGAGCTGTGAACAGACAAAATGGATCTTTCTACAAACCTAAAAAATGCTCCACAAATTTTAAAATGCACTTTTAAAATGCAAGTTCCTAGTTTTCATAAATCATTATTTGGACCACTAAAGAAGGCCCTCTGGACTGAGATGCATTTGGTGTAGTGGTTATTTTGTGTAATCAATGTTTCGGTCTTAGTTACTGTACATGCAATTTACATGTGTAGCTGTATGCAATGTGGATGTAATGAAATACCCACTACTTCATGTTTTTAACCATTGTTTTTAATCTATATTTACTGTCCACTTTGCAATAAATATGTGCATCTTATTCTTTTGTTTAGCTGCTCAACGTTCTAGGTTCCTGACTTGCTTCTCAGGTTGCCCTTCCCTTGCTGTTTCTATGAACAATTTAGGCCAGTTTCCTTCTTTAAAAAGTGCTTTTTTGAGGGTGCAATATGTTTTACTGGATTCTGGCTATCATCCAGGTGAATTGGCTTAAATGGTTTAGGGACTGAACTGCCTTAGAAACTTGCATGGTCTAAATAAAGGCACAGCACAAGAAGGTTAGATTTATTACAGTCATTTGTAGCTTAAAAAGTAGAAGAAAAAGTTTAGCTTTCTTATTTTTTGAAATATTGCCATTTCTGTAAAAATTACAGCAGACTCCTGTCAAGAAAATATATCAGCTCTTGTAAAAAAATGTTGACTGTGTATTTGTGCAATGGTTTGAACTACACTCACTTCAAAAGAATAATTGTCTTGAATAATGCCTAAAATAGTCAGAAATGCACAGCACGTAGTTTAGAAGAACACTTTAGAAATCATATCAAATTTATTGTGAGTGTAAAAGCACAAATTTCAACTACCAATGCATCGAATTGTGTTGTGATTGAAGCAGTAATTTTCAAATAGATATAGCGGAACCCATGCAAGTAAGGTTGCAGTCCTAAATCCACTGATTAGGGAATAAGCCCCATTAAACTCAATGGGACACATTTCCAAGTGAATATGAGTAGTGCTTAGAAATGCTGTATAAATGTGACCAAAAGCTCCCAAAGTGACCCTCCTTTTCTATGATTTTTCAGCATTTAGCTAAAAGGTGGGGAGGGGATGACATTATGCAGACACAAGCACTCTATAGTCACTCCTGTCAAAGATTTCTATTTGTTGTTGTTCAGTCACACAGTTGAGTCAGACTCTTCATGAAACCATGGATCACATCACTCCAGGACCTCCTGTCTTCCACCATCCTCCGGAGTTTGCTCAATTTCATGTTCATTGTATCAATAACACTGTCTAACCATCTCATCCTCTGCCGCCCCCTTCTTTTTTTACCTTCAGTCACTCCCACTGTCTAACCACCTCATCCTTTGCCATCTTCAATCATTTCCAGCATCAGGGTCTTCTCCAGTGAGTGCTCCCTTCTCATTTGGTGGCCAAAGTATTTGAGCTTCAGCTTCAGTATCTGCCCTTTCAGGGAACAGTCAGGGTTGATTTCTTTTAGGATTGACTGATTTGATCTCCTTGCAGTCTAAGGGATTCTCAAGAGTCTTCTCCAGCACCATAATTCAAAAGCATCTATTCCTTCCCTTCCTCTTCCCACAACAGTCACCTTGTGAGGTAGGTGGGGCTGAGGGAGTTCTGAGCGAACTGCTCTTGAGATAACAGCTCTGAAAGAACTGTGATGGGCCCAAGGTCACTCAGCAGTTAAGCCCAGTTCTCCACCACTCTCAATTACTACACCATGCTGGCTCTCAAGGAGGCAAGGAGGAAGCAGGTACCCACAGTCATATCTAGCTTGGCTCCTACAGTGATGGGTTGGAGAGCTTAGAAACAAGCAAGGAATCTTGCTTTCTGGGCTCCTCCTCCCCTGGATCACTATGAGCTCTCATTTGCTAAATTGTCCACTTTTAAAGAAAAATCTTTCTGTCACTTTCAGTGGGGAGGTCAAAAGTTCAATACTCCATCTCCCAGCTGTCAGAGTCTCAACAATGTTCCTTCAGAAGGATCAATTTTATTGTGTGCATTAGAGGCAGGTCAACTGTGCATATGTTCAGTGTTAGATCTAACTCCACAGGCGGGAAAGATGGAAGATATACAGGATTCAAAGTGAGGTCCCCTGATGGACTCGGGCCAATCAGAGGGTGAAGTGCAGTGCACCTAAACTAACGGGCTCATATTCCCAGCAAAGCCAGAGGAGCAAGGTATCAAGGTCATGAGCTCAGCGAAGAGATAAGACACAGCGAAAGAAGTGAAAGTTAACATTCCAGTACTTGAAGATGTGTACCCAGCAGCCTCCTACCCCCCCCAACTTACAATGGCAGTATAGCTGACACCTACAACAGGCTCTTCCGTGCATGATCTAACTACACCTTGGCCAACAGAAGCATATTTTCAGCCAGGATCAATACGGGGGCCATTCTAAGGATACAGTTAGTCCAGTAGTGGGACAGGTCTAATATAGATCAAGCTCAGAGCTAATAAGGGTCTTCTAGTGATGGAACTACTACATTTATTGGGTTAAAAAGGCAAAAGAACTTAAGGTATCAAACTCCAGACAAAGTGGGCATGCAGGTTAGGGATCCCAAGATAATTATAATTGTCATGGAGGAAGAGGAGCTGAGCATTCAGAACCTTGGGTTTTCTAGTAGTGTGAATGGTGTGAAGGTTAAAAGGAATCCAAGGTCTGCAAAGCTATGAGCTGTTTTGGTCTCCATCATTAGCACCAACCCTGATAGAAAATGGCTTAGACAATAAATTTGTCACACACACACCCCAAATGTCATTCCCTCCCTTCCCTAGCCCTTTTAAGCAATTTGGGGAAAGGAGTTTTTTACAACTTTCTCTCATTTATATTAAGTCATCATCCCAGAATGTTGTGACATTGGACGTGCTGGGGTGTCAGACTGGGCAGCAAATGAGCAGAGAGTCCAGACTAAATAACACTTTAACTAGCAGATCGGGAATCTCTTTTAGTTTCTTTCTCTCTGGATTGAACTCTCCTGAGTCACAAGCACTGTGTGTGCCTGTGTTTCTTAATTCTTTCCAAGTCACCAAAGACATTTTATTTTACTGTGGTTTAACACTACATCCTGGTACAGTGATATAGGTTCAGTTTACCTTATGGGCAGGGGTCTTTTCATAGAAAAAGAGGTGCAGGAGCTCATTAGCATAATTTATTTGCATATGCCACACCCCCTGACATCACCGGAAGTGTGTCAGAAGGCAACACCCACCGCCAGTGTTCCCTCTAAGCTGAGTTAGTGTGAGCTAGCTCACAGTTTTTTAGCCTCTGGCTCACACATTTTTGTCCTAGCTCAGGAAGGATGGCTCCAGAGCAAACTAATTTATGCAGTAGCCAAATTGCTTGCTCACAACTTTAAGGCCAGTAGCTCACAAAGCAAAATTTTTGCTCACAAAACTCCACAGCTTAGAGGGAGCATTGCCCACCGCTCAGGCTCCACCCCAAAAATCTCCAGGTGTTTCCCAACTCAGAGCTGGCGAGCCTACCTAATGACACACATGGGGAAAAACAAACAAACCACCCATGTCAGGTAAAGAGGGGGGATACCAGGATACCAGGTCAACATAGTTTTATTCTCCTTGGCATTGATTACTGAGGTGCTTTTAGTGTTCCTTTTCTGTTTGACTGGCAGCCTTCCTCTCTGTTATAGCTGACTGTGGGTTTTATATCACTGCCATTTAGTGTTGTTTTTGTCAGCCACAACAAGGTCACTTTCAGAGAGGAAAAGCAGGTTTTAAATAAATAATGTTGAAAAGTCTGGATCCAGAACAACAATGAAATCAGATCCACTAATTTTTGCCTAAACAAAACCCAATGATCTAGGTCTTCAACCTAGGGGTTGGGTGGCAGACAGAGCCACTTGCCCCCCCCCCTTTGGAAGTCCCCGCACATGTATAGACACGTGCCTTAAACAATCAGATGGCTATATGGGGCAAAAAAGGCATATTCTGGTGGCATTTGAGATACCAATGAGGTGACGCAAGGAATGTAATGTGCAACGTTACTGAACAGCTAAGCACAATGTGAAATGTGATGATATTGAGTACATTATGATACATGAAGATATTCATAATGAATGCAAATGGACATGAAGCCTGATAGGAGGATAAACATTTTTCAGTCTCTCCAGAGGCACACAAGGAAATACTGGGCAACTGAGACAGGCAATTCACAGGAGAACACATCTTGCTCTGCTGCAATCAGGCACTGAAGGGCATATCTGTTTGGCTGGTATTTGACATACCAGGGGTGTTGTGGGTAACTGATATTCTGGACTGCAGGGAAACCAGGAATCAATAAGCAACACGTGGTGTGTTCTGAAGTAGACAATGAACAATCAGGGCTGCTGGATTCAAAAAAGGTAAGCTGGGAACATGGCAGCAAGCCACACAGCACAAGAAATAGTACAGGATGCAGTGCTGAAACAAACAAACAAAAAATCTTGGATTCCAGTATGAATGAGCAGGCAGCACATGAGGAGAGCTACTGCACTGAAAACATTGGTCCTACATTGTAAAGAAGAAAGGCAGGCACAAAGCACTACAGAAATACATATGCCCAACTGGCTAAAAAGGGGTACATGGGAGCAATAACTGACTGAGGTTTATAAATAGGGGATTTTTGATCATATTTGCATTCCACCCTTTCTCCATTGTATCCCCACAATGTCCCTGTGAGGCAGGTTAGGCTGAGAGACAGTGCCCAGTCCAAGGACCAAGAAAAGCTGAAGGCACCAGTGTTCCCTCTAAACTGAGATAGTGTGAGCTAGCTCATGGTTTTTTAGCCTCTGGCTCACACATTTTTGTCTTAGCTCAGGTAGGCTGGCTCCAGAGAGCAAACTAATTTGTGCAGAAGCCAAATCGCTTGCTCACAATTTTAATGCCAGTAGCTCACAAAGAAAAAAAAAATTACTCACAAGACTCCACAGTTTAGAGGGAGCATTGGAAGGCACTCTAGAAAAGGATAGCAGAGAAGATTACACGGAGGAGGGCAGTGATACTATGACCAAGGTCGTGTTTGGACATGCAGGGAAGAACTGTTAAAGGCTCTGACTCTTTGTCCTAACAATGGAGCATAAGATGAACCACATTGGTTTCATAAAACAGGAGTCCCAGTTGCACCTTAAAGATTAACAGCATTTATTCTAACCTCATCTCTCCTGAGCCAGAGCTCATTCATCAGTGGCCTGGGCTGACGAAAATGTAGGCTGGAATAAATGTTGCTGTCCTGTGTGAAGTGCCAATAAGTTCCTGCTTTACTCCACTGACGACCTGGTTGAGATTACCAATGCTGGTTCAGGAGCGCAGGGGGAAGGAGCAGAGTGGGAAGCAAAGCCAGGTGGGGGTGGTGCTTGCAGGGGTGACATAAACTGGGCTGGGGGGAGGGCAAGTGGTGTTCCTACCTTGAAGCAGGCATACTGCAGGAACTTGTAGGGCTCATGGCGCTGGAATTCCTCGAGCACCACCCGACTGGGCTGGGACTGGCGGAAAGCTGGCAGCCCATGCTTGAAGTGCTTGAGGTACTGCACTCTGCGCGGCAGGTCCACGAAGTGGGACTGCTGGCTGCAGCACTGTCTGCATGGAAGAGGAGGAGGAGGAGGGAGGGGCAGCAGCAGTCAGCACTGACGAGCAGGGGCATCTGATGCCCAGCCACTTCCAGGGCTTCCCAGAGCTGCGGAGTTGCGGTGGTTGCAGAGGTCTTAGCAGAGCCCCACGCTTAGTGCAGGCTTGGAATGGTGGAGGGGTTTGTGGCGAGCTTCTGGGAGCAGGGGGAGCATTTTGTGCCAGGAGATCCTAAGATTGTCTGGCAGTCAGAAGTTCTAGCTCTTTTAGCATTATGCATCACTAGGTGGTGAGCTAGACTTGTTTTTTAAGGCAAGAGATGTTTCAGAGGTGGTTTACTATTGCCTGCATCTGCATTGCAGCCCTGGTATTCCTTGGAGGTTGCCCTGCCAAATACTAGCCAAGGCTGACCCTGCTTAGCTTATGAGATCTGACGGGATCGGGCTAGACTGGCCTATCCAGGTCAGGACATATCCCAAAATGACTGAGGGGGACTGAGTGGCTGGGTGTTAAGATGGAAGACCCTGTAGGTTTATGACACAGTACACCATATTTTTTGTTGTTTTCCTGCTAAGAATAGTTCTCTGTATGTATACAGGGTTTCCTTATTCTTTGCATTGACCATTAATATGATCAATATTGCTGTTTAACTGGGTTAGATATATTTTAAATGTAATTAATATAAAACATTTATTAGCCACCTTTCTACCTTGCAGAATTTAAGGTGGCTTACCAGATAAATAAAACAATAATTATAAAAATACATAGAAAACAATTTAAAACCACAATTTGAACTGCCAGTAATTTTTTTAAAAAATTGGGGTGATAGCCTTGCTGAAACAAATGTCGAAACCATAATATAAATCATATGGCATTTGTGAAGAACTGAAGTGGATGCAAAACAAGTGAGATCATTTACTAGAATATACAAGAATTACCTAGGTAGAAAGGATCAAAAATCTATCTATTCCGGGATTGTTTTCAATAGTAGCCAGCCAGATGCCCCCTGGGAAGTGCAGGTACAATGGTCCCTCTCTCTCTCTCTGGCATTTGACTCGTAAAGCAGGAGTATTGCTTGATGTTCTATAAACATCACTCACATAAGTATAAAATAGATATAATTCCAAAGCATAATTGTCATATGTAAAACTGTGACTGTGGGACTGACAAAATGAACACATTTCTAGAAGTGTTGAAAAATACCTATCAGCAAACCATTTATTAATCAGCAGCACATTATTCACCATTCCAATGAGGACAATTAAAAGATTAAATAAGATTCATTTAAGTTTATAACATATCCACTGTGTCCTTCCTATCTAGCTTACTTCATATTGATGCTTAAGCTTTAATTCCACCAAGCCGAGCAAGAGTCCAACAGTTGTTTATATGATAAATTATTGTACTGATTGGCAGTCTTATGTCTTTCTCGGTAGTTAGTATTTTGGATTTTGGAACTGTATTCAACAAGACTGGCAATTTGCCAGAAGTTATTTGAAAGCAGATGTTTATTTCAAAAGCAGATTTCCCCCCCAAAGTTTTATTCTAATAAGAGGTTTCTTTTCCCATATGGCCATAAACTGAATTTCTGGACTTTGTTGCCAGGGAAATTATTTTGTGCATACCATCTTGAGTGGGCTTGTTTTTTCCCCTGCATTCCACAAAGTAGCAAATCTTTTTGACTAGTGACAGCTACAGCAGGCTTGCATGACATATAACTAACCAAGCTAAGTGCCTGCCTCTGGTCATGGTATGCACAGGTGCCTGTCTACCTCAGGCCCACAACCCAAGCCTGGTCCCCATGTGGGGAAGGATGGTACAAAGGGGAGTCACTTACTACCATTCCCTCTCAGCACCCCTGTAAAGTAATGGTGGTGGTGAGGGGAGGTGGGCAAGGTGCTTGAAATAGCAACTCCAGCCCATGGCCCTTGGTCCACACCTGTGCCAGCTATCCCCCTCACCACCACCCAGTGCTCTAACCCAGTGCTCAAATGGAGAATGGGGAGGCCCCACCCTTGGGCCGCTAATGAGCCTAGTTTACTGACATGGCCTAAGACACCCTCACAGTCAAGCAGCCACAGACCCCAGCATACTGACCCCAGGGCCTACCACAGCCAACTTGGCCCTATTGTTCCAAAAGTCCCCCCCCCAACCCAGCACAATAGCCCTTCCACATCTCCACAGCTGCCCGACCCAGCAGCTGCAGCCCACCATATAGGCATGGCCGCAACCATACCCAGGGGTTCTGTAGTGTGCACCGCCGCCATTCTGCTATTCCCGATAGTGCGCCCACAGCACTGGTTCCCTCTGCTGTTGGCCCAAAGCCTCTGCTTAGCCCTGCCAGCACAAAGTCTGCTGCTTCACATGGCCTGCCCACAGGACCAGCCATGCAGCTTCTTTGTTGGCTCAGAGCTTGCCTGCTCAGACCAAGCACGGGAGGAGCCAACACTATATACTGCTGGCTCCTCCCCCTGCATCCAGACACAGGGATACTGTCTCCTCCCTTTTTGGGTGAGGCAAAGGTGGCCCCCGCCCACAGGAGCCATTTGGCCCCATGATCGAGGGTGCTGTGATCTATGTCTAATATGGGTATAAGTTACATTGAAATGATTCTGCTTGGCTCTGGAATCTGCCGAAAATCATTCTTGTCCCTTTTCATTCCTGTAGTTCTATAAATCAATTTCATGAGTGTGGTGTCTTACTGCATTTGTTGACAAAGTGATTTGTAGCAGTTTCACAGCAGTTTCACAGCACAGGTAGTGTTGCCAACTTTCAGGTGGGGGCTGGAGTTCTACTGGAATTATAGAACATGCAGATCAGTCCCCCTGGATAAAATGGCAGCTTTGGAGGATAAACTCTGTGCATCATATCCCTGCTGAGCTCCCTCTCCTCCTCAGCCTCCACAGTCCCCCGACACTGCCCCCAAGTCTCCAGGAATTTCCCAAGCCAGAGCTGTCAACTCTAAGCACAGGGGAGGGCCTTTTCAACAGAGATTCCAAGATTTGGGATTCTTCCTCACTCCTGTGCTGCTGGAAAAAGAGACGGTGCTTTTGGAGGTCCTCCTGGTTAGATTTATTTATTGTGTTTCATTGGGACTTCTTGGTTTTGAGGTTCTTTTTGGTGGGTTGTTAGTTGTTATCTGTTTTTTACTGCTATTTTATGCTTATTTTATATGGAGCTTGGAATGTTATAGCTACTTAGGTTGTTGTTGGTGCTTGTAGCTTTTACATATGTTTCTAATTTATACTTTAACATTTTACATTGACAGAGTAGTGGGATATAAATATAGTAAATATTAATAATAACTGTTACAAATTTTTTTCCACTCTTTTTACTGCTCCATTTATAAAATTGTCATGAATTCTGTCTTTAACATTAGAGTTTTTATTTCAGTCTGTCTTTCTCATTAGCTAGATTTGCTCTTAATTTTGTTATTATTGTTGAGTGTCTTGGAGTTTCCTAAACTGAGACAAGGCATAGACTTTTTTCGATAAATAAACACTCTCTAATTTACCACAGTTTAGGTTTCACCCAGACCTTTCAGAGAGTTTAATAAATGATTAACTCCTAGTACAGGACAAAATGTCTGATTTTTGTCCTGCTGTTCAAACTGCTCAATAGTGAGAATTGCCCACTGACTTACAAATCTGTTTCTTTCTTGAAGCAAGATGTTGTTGCTTTGCTCTTTGTCATTCAACAAATTGTCAAAATTGTCAGTCCTTCAGTCATTAAAGTCTGCTTTAAACCAAGCAATATAGACAAAAAACTTGCAGAGAGATAAATGTCAATCATCTCTTTTTCTCTTTATAACATACTTTTTGTAGTAAATGTTCCATTTCACATGTATCGAGTCATATACATATTCAAATACATATTTGAAACATTTTGCATACTTACTATTCAGTGGCTTACTTACACTGAATACTTACTATTCAGTGGCTTGTATCCAATGAACCATTAGCAGTATGCAGCTCATGGAAAGGGAAAAACAACGAAAGTTAATATATGTTGTGTCATTTTTAATGTATGTTTAACGGCATTTCCTTTTTTTTTGGCCCACCAAAGGGGATTTTTATTGCTTTTTTGTAATAGACAACTAAAACTACAACGAAAAAGAGGGGAAGGGAAATAACAACTAGGGAGAAACCCAAGAGTAGGAGATCATTATCCTGGTTAGAGTCTATGTTAGTGCTATATTGTTAGTAAACAATGCATGCTGTGAGTTTCTATCTATCCCTGATCCAAAAATTAGCTGATTACTTATTATGGAAGAATTTCAGAGCATCTCCCAAACTCACTTCATAAAGGCAATTTTCAGAGTCCTTCTGCCTTTACTTAGGCTTTCTATCTCTAAAGGCATAGGTTGGTTTGCAGGCAGCTGCGCCTTCTTCTGTGGCCAAGTCTTCCTCCGTCTCCAAGGGTGGATCCATTCGAACCAGTTTCACCATCTTCTTTGGTTCCTAGATGACATTTCAGGAATTCTGGGAACCTTGTGCACAGAGTCAATCTTCTCTCTCTTGTCATGTAGCTTAAAGATGACCCCTTCTGGAAACGCCCATTTATATGTGATTTGATTAGTTTGAAGGAAGAGAATTAAGTCCTTGTAGATCTTTCGTTTTTGGTGAATTTCAAATGGAATGTCCTTTAAAGTCTTGATGATAACATCCCCCATTTTCAGTGGAGTTGCTGACATAGCTTTTAAAATTGCATCCCTGGTTTGTCTTCTTGAGAATATGACTGATATTTCTCCAGGCAGGTTATTCTTTTTGGTGTAATTGGAATACATGCTATACACTGCATCCATATCATGCATTATTTCTTCCACTGTCAAGCCTGCTACTGGTGCAATAAGCTCACTCAGGAGCTTCTTCAGGTCCTCTTTCAGTGATTCAGGAACTCCCTGGAACCTGAGGACCATATTGGCTTTTTCCATTTGTAGAAACAACAGTCTATTTTCCTGATGATTCTGTTTATTTGTTAATTGGTCCACTCTTTTCTTCAAAGTCTTGTTTTTGGTGTGCATCTCTTTCACTACTTCCATCATTTGCTCTGTCTAACTGTTTCAGCCATCTGGAGCTGTTGTGCTGCAAGAGTCTGATTAAGGACAGTTAACTGCTGGTTAATACCAGCGAGTTGATCCATGACAGGCTTGAGTGTGTCTGCTAAGAGTCTCATAACATCTGCCCCCTCATTTTCCAGCCTCAGACTTTGACCTCCCATAGGTTTCAGTTTCACTCTTTTTCTCCTTGTGCCCGACATTTTGATTGATTGTTTACAGAAGACAGCCGCTATTTCACCACCTCTGAAAATCACTTATGCTTCAAATCCGCTCTGGTAAGTCTCACCAAACAAGCCAAACGATCAATTCCCCCCCCCCTTTATTCTGCTGCTTTTCTAGCTCGCAGGGGGGGGGATCCCTCCACCTTCCATTTGCCGCTATAAGGGGGGGGTGAGGAATTTTCCAGTTATTTTAAAGTTCAGTTACAGCCAACTCATGATCACTGCTGGCCACTTTCAACCTCGCTTAGATCTTCACCAATCACTTGATTTCTACCGCTTGTTCTGGCCAACCTAGCTAGTGCCATGCGGCCACACAGCGGTAGGACCGTCAGGGCAAAGGGGAGCCTCAATTCACCGGCATTCCACCATTGAAGAGGCTACCTCTTCAAAGCCCTATGGCTTGGAACCCCACCCAAGGGTTCCGTGGGGGGGGGGCACATCAGTAGCTCCCCTCCAAACCGCTGGTGTGCAAATTGCTCCCCCAAGCCTTGGGGAGAACGACTGCCATCGCCACTCTATAGACCGGAAGCCCCTGTTTGGGGGCATTTCCCAGCAATTCTGTGCAGCTGTGTACCAGTAAGATGCATGTTTTCCAGGAGCAGGTGTTTGCTTTTCATCTCAAGGAGACCCAAAAGACAAGCAGTGCTTTGGCAAGGTGTTTTTTTCTGCTGATTGCTCCAGTCCAAGACATTGAAGAATATAAAAGAAAATGTATATATTAAACAGTGAAAGTTGGCCTCCTTTGTCTTTCCCATAGAAAATATTTCCCCAATGGATGGAGTGGCAATAACTTCATGCAACCCATCCTTTCATGAGTGGGGGAGGCTGCGGGCTTCCATCTCCCAAGAGAATTCTTTTGTTAGAATAAGCACTGGAATCCTCTTAAATTACAGGATCAGCTCCTCCAGCTTCCCTACCAGATACAAACTCGGAAAGAACCCAAGGTTTCTGAAAGGGCACCAAATACACATTCAGTTTTTGACAAGTGTAGAGGGATGTCTGGAAGATTAGACCGTGGCTGTTGACATCTTTTAGATTCTCTGTATATTGCCAGCTCAGTGCCATAAACAAGCACTCTGGGGAGAAGTAGAATGCATTTACTACCTTCATGTTTTTACATTAAACCAGGTATTTTCCCTGGTATCAGATGATACAGCTTTCAGTAATGAGGCTGACCATGTTCTGGGAAGTAACCCACCATCTATGAATGATGCAGAGCGATTTTTATTCTCTTCCCTTTCTCATGCAGTTCTCCAAAATGAAGAAAGTTACAGCAGGACAGTTCTCTATACCATTTCTTGATTCCTGAAGCACTATTCCTAAAAACAAAACAAGCAAATAATAAAAAACACTATATGTGAGGCTCTGCAAGTTGGTATTTGTTGCACATGTAACCAGCAGGAAGCCAGGTTTTCACTCACATTGCAGAGCCTAAAGCACAAGCCCCAGTAGGATCCCAGTCATAGCTAATAAAATGTACTCGGCTTATGTTCTCTATGCAGTTCTGGATGCCTAAGCCCATTAAAATCAATGGGTGAGGCATGCATAAATCTGCAAAAGATTTTGCCATAAGTGATTGCCAGTTGTGTAGGCTGCTTTAGTCTGTGACTCCTGTGGCCTGACTAAACAAGGTGCTAGGAGATCCATTATTGGTTCTTTGCATCATTTTAAAAGGCAAATTGGGCCCTCAGTTTTTAAGAAGAATGGGTTTCACCTTTCCATTCCCTCATAACATTGCCAGCTAAAATCACTCTCTCTCTCTCTCATACCCTAAGCCCTGAACAAGGAGGGGAAATACAGACACCTTCTCTTTACAAGTGCCCCCCCTTCCAGTACTAGAAGCATAGGTAGCTGTAGTTTTCATTGGTGCGATCAGGTGAAGGAAGAGTTCTGCATTCACACATTCACAGCCCTGAATCTAATGAGAGTACCACACAGTTTCTATTAGGCTTCTAAAATTGTTAGAAAAATCCAAACCCGGATGCCCTAGTGTCTTGTCAAATTAGACCCTTATTTTGTGGAACTAGTATCTCTCCCCCACCCTCTTCCATCTCTTCTGTGTACACTAGAATATTTCCCTTTGCTGTGCTCCCAGTTTTCAGAACTTAGGTTACACAGAGAGATTAATATTCTGAGATGATCTTTGACTTTGGTTTAGAGAGCTTAAGAGGAATAAATCTTTGTCATTTATAAAGAAAACAAAAGATTAAAGGTAAGCTGATTACCACTCTTGCGCTGGAGTTGCACTTTTGTTTCTACTGAATTCTTAAAGGAGCATAACAAAATCTCTTCAGGGACAGAAAGCATTTGGTGATCGGGAAGAAGATGTAATAGCTGATGCTATACAGTTATTTTTCTTGAGGAAGGTAGGTGCACGGTATTTCAAATCATAATTCTGATGATGTAGTAAGCACTGGCTTTGCTCACAATGAACAGAAGACTGCATCCAAAATGCATGAGAACAAAATAAAACGTGCCACCTTCTAATGGCAGGCAGCTCCTCTAATTACTCTTGGGTTGCTCAGCCTACAAAATTAGCACTGATGTAGGTCATGTCTCCAGGCAAACATATTGAACTCAATCAGCAATTCTTCACAACGCATCTAAGTGGATAAATCTTGCTGTTCCTTACTCCCATGTCCTTTAAGTACCACAGTCACACACAGTCTGTCAATTTGGTTTCTCTGGATTTCATTAAAGGTGATATACTTTTTAAAGAGGTCCCCAAACTTTGACTATTTCCCATAAAAATAGAAAATATTTCAAGTTTATTAACAATACCACTAACCATTTATTTTGTGTGTATGCATGTGTGTGTATGCATGTGTGTATTAATTACTAAAAAAAAGTGATTTATTACTAAACTGTATCATCTTTATTTTCCCACTATTAGTGTAAAACACCGGGATGTCATTATCAGAAATCTTCAGGAGGTGCTGCAAAGCCATTTTATTTGCTAGGGATTTTAATGGGGTATAAACTGTAAGCATCTTTTGCAGGTGGGTCTGAGGTATTATTCCACTGGTTTTAATTGTAATGTTTTAATTGTAAATTGTAAGGTGCCTTGAGCCACAAGGAAAGGCATAAATGTAAACAAATAAATACATTCATATTTAAAAGGTCAAATAAAGTACATCCATCTTATATGTGAACAGATGCTCAAGGTAGATTTACATGATTGAAGAATTTTAAATCCATGTTGACTACTTCCATCATATTGCATGCACTTTTTTCTCATTTTAGGGAATGACATAAAGGAGAGAGCTAAAAATGCTTCTTAGTGCTTCAAGAAACATTTCCCATTTCTGTTTTGTAAGGGAAGTTGGTGGCATGGTTGTGGGCTAGACTGGTCCTTTATCCTGCTGAGAAAATTCCCAGTGAGTTGCTGTGCTGGGGCCTAGGAGCAAGTCAAGCGTCTGTGCCCTGTTGAGCACATCAAGGGCGACTTTGATCAAATAATTGGTTTTCATTGACGAAAACTGGTCAAGACTACCTTCTTAGAGAGCTCTTAGGCTGTACTATTGTCCTGTTGCCCCCCCACCATGTATACACACAAATGGGTTCAGAGGACTAGAGGGATTATCTATATATTTAATTCTCAACATACCCCATATATGCAGATATCCAAATCTACAGATGGGGAACACTTACCCCAAGCAAGTTTTTCTACAAACTTGGGTAAACCTCTAGGTTTGCAGAAAAATCTGAAAACTGAAAAAAAAAATTGCATTGGACTGTTTAAATTTCCACACACACTCCCCAAAAAAGTGTCTGTGCATGTGCAGACAATGCAACCCTCTGGGCCAGACTTGCCTACACTGCCACCACCCTCAACAGAGCTGCTATTGTTCTAGGTGAGGACCCCAACCCAAATGCCACCACCGAGCCTGCTGCCACTGCCAGGCCAGCCATTGCCATCACTGAGCTTGCCACCACAGGGAAAGTGGCCACTGAACCCATCGCCACCACCAGAGCTGCCACCACCACCTCCGCTGAGCCCATCAATAGTGAAGGAGTCACCACCGGGGCTGCCAACCCCCAGAAGGGTTGTCAGACCCATCTGGGCTGCTGCCATGCCACCTGCAGCTGAGGAGGCCACTGCAAACATCATCACTGGTGCCAGAGGCCAGCAATAAAGGTCTGGGCTTGGCATTCCACCTCCTGGGGTCCTACAGAGCCTGCCCTAGCTACCACAAAGGATACAGAGCAAGGCTCCTGACCTGAGACCCAAGACAGGAACCTGTAATGGGCATGCCAGGTTGGGTCAGGAAGAAGAAACCGAGGAGGGGGAGAAGGAGGGAGACAAAGCACTCACCAAGGGATGGAGAGGAGTAAAGCGGCTGCCAGGCTCAAAGGTAGGGATAGGGGGGAAAGAAAGAAGGGAGACTGGCTTGGGGGATGAGAAAGATACTGAAGGAGGGATTGGCTTGGTGGAGGTTTGGAAAGAAAATGAAGGGGAGATTGGATTGGGGAAAGAATGAAAGGGGAAGGAGGGAGAGGGAAGGAAGCAAAGGTGAGGAAATACCACTCCCCATGAGTTTTTTGTGGATCCCCACTTGTAAAATGTAAAAGCGATTGCAACAGCAGCCTCCCACAAGCTCACAGAAGCCCTATTCACATGTGACACTGTACACATGTACACTGTACATGTACATACATGGTCTATTCGTAAGAAAGATCCAACATGTACTCACTTTGCAAATGAAACTCAGGACTAATACCTTGATAAATGTGGAGTTTAAATCATATTCAGCTGTACATGGGTTGAACGTAAGATGAGAATTACTCAGCACATGTATAAAGAAAAATCACATGTACAGAGAGCACAGATTGTACTGGCATTCATCATAATTTGTGGATAGGGCAAGAGGTTAAACTTGCTGAATCCTTTAGCATCACTACTGCTTCTCTTTATGTACAGTCGTAAGAAGTCATGTGAGGGTCTTGAGCTATTTTCTACTCAGCTGAACTACTGGAAATCCTCGGAGTGGCCAGTTCCTCAGGATCTATAGTTGACAGTTTTGTACATATAGGACATCATTTTTTAAACAATGTGATTTACATCCAAAGAATACTATTGCTGCAACAGCAATTTTCCCCTAGACATTCAAAAAAGAACTAACTGGTAAGCAGTCAGGAGAAAACATGATGGTTACAAAAAAATCTTTGTCTTCTACGAAGCAGTCAAATTTTGCTAATGCAAACCTTATGAAATTTGCATCTGCTTAGGGCTTCTTCGATGTTCTGTTTGCCTTCTCTGATGACATGAGCCATCATTTCAGAAGAGCCATGGGATTTGTCTTCCTCAGCTGGTCCTCTGCAGCGGCTGAATTACAGATGTGAGTTATTAAAACACACATGCATTAACAGAGACCACTATGTAAACCTGCAGAGTACAATTACCATATAGTACAATTAGGCTCCAATTTAATTCATTTAGATCTCCCTCGTTCCTGCACACCAAGCATTTTTGAAATTTAATTGGCATGAAAGGCAGGGTAAACTATGCACAACAAATTGAGTGTGAAACAATGTTAATTTAGATAATGCCTATTCTGCAAAACTGCAAACTAAGCAATATTTAAAGATGCACCACTGAAAGGAGCTACCAGCCCCCCCCCCCATGGGACTATGCTCTGACTCAGTGGAATTTTCATGCAGGTTTGGGTTAGCATGCATATTTTTAACACCAATCTTGTTTGTATTTATTTATGATGCTCTCTTGTGTGTGATAAAATGTAATTTCATGTCTTAATATGGGAAGTTATAGGTGATGACAAAAGAATAAATTTACCTTTGACTGAAAAGGTACTGGTACTTTGCAGGAGATAGAATTGCTGTTTGAGAGCACCCACATCAGCAATTGTGTCTTGAGATAACCTACATCTGACTTAGCCTTCTGTTATTTGTATGTCCATACTGTTCCCTGCAGATGTTCAGCTGAATTAATATATCAAGGGGTGAACCCAGTGAGTTCAGTCCTGCTCCTCTCTACATACATACACATAATCTTAATGTCTGCATTATTTTTGTGTCAGCAGATACACTAGCTACAATTATCCTTGCCCCATTTCTTCAAAATTGTGTGTGTGTGTGTGTATACTTACACCTACATAAACAACTGTTACTGTTGTCTTTGATCAGGGCTAAGCAAACCATCTTGGAGGGTTTTTTTTAACAAGCTATTCCTTCAAAAGATCATTTTTTATCATTGCAGTGCAGAGATAATACTGCAGCCCATATGCTATTATTTTGAAACATAAAGGAGTTAGACATGAAATAATTGTTTGACTTTTGGCTATTATACTGATTTTTCCCTACTTTCCTTCATCCAATAGACCCCTAAGGTTACCAAAAGACATGACATTGAGGGATGAAAGTTCCTCATGAAAAAAAAATGCACATGGCATGGTGGGACTATGCAGTACAAATTGGATGAAATTGCCCCTCCCTCCCTCTTCTGATGGTAGATGAAGTGTGGCATAGCTAGCTTTTATTCATCCAAGATGGAGAGGGGTGATTTCCCTTATCATCCTTATTCCTCCTAAGCCTTAACGTATTTTGGCCATGAGGTTCTCTCAGTGGCCAGCATTGGCTTTTTAGGATGTTAGAGGGCACCTGTACGAACAAAAAGCAATGGATGTCTAGCAACACTGGTAACTCAATCATGTCAATTCAAATTTTCCCCCACTCCATCAGCCCCTCCCTCACAGCTCCCTTAAAAATTTGAATTCCCAGATAGAAAAACAGATCCAAATAACCAGACCAACCATAGCCATTCCCAAAGGAGCACAACCAATACCAATCACCCCACCTGTCAATATCTAGGTAGGAAGTATATAAAAGTAGCACCTTAGAACTAGTGTTTAGGTCCAGTCATCACCTAAACTTTTTAGTAGGGTAGTTGAGAAATTCTCTTAATTTGTCTTTACCCATTTACTCCATGAAATCCAACAATCCTTTTATTTCCTCTTTTTAGGAATGTGAAGTCAGTTTCTAATCAATTCCATTTTGATCAAAGAGAAATTTGAAGACAGAAGGGGCAAGAAGGAAT
This sequence comes from Gekko gecko, assembly GCA_029375565.1. Lineage (NCBI taxonomy): Eukaryota > Metazoa > Chordata > Lepidosauria > Squamata > Gekkonidae > Gekko > Gekko gecko. Next base: position 145,408,403 of record JAPDNY010000003.1, on the reverse strand, counting down.
GTGTGTGCCAAATATCAGTATTTTTCTCTGTAGATGTTCAGAGGGAGGCAGAGGCAGGCAAAGTCTTCCTGAATCTTCCTGTCCTCTTGCTAGAGCACTGGAGTGAGCAAAAGGTGTATTGAACCCAAAAAATATTGGTATTTCCTGATACTCCCAAATCCCAATACTGGTATGGTATTTTCATTCAGTAAATATCCAGGACTGCCGATTTTTTTTCAGCTCCATTATACCCTATGGGGACCATTATAATCAATGGTCCCCATCTGTCCTTATATATAATTGTCTTTTCATGTGAAGCTTTTTTCCAGAAGATTCCACATGCTCCCAAATCAGTTGGCTCCCTCGTGTGTTACTCATATGGTGTCTGTCTCCACTGGCTGCATTCCTGCCTCCCTTGCCATCATCCCACTCACAGAAGCACTGCCCAGCGTCTTGGCCTCAGTCTGCTCGGAGCTGACAGATGGGTGGGATGCTCCAGCGAGGGGGGTCATCAGGCCAAGCCCGCTCCTGCCACCGCTGTGGTTGTCTTCACCCAAGCCCAGCTATAGGTAGCTGGATGAGCTGCAACCAGACAACGGATGGGCCAGGTGCTCCAGTAGGTGAGGGGCCATCAGGCCGAGCCTGCTCCTTATTATTTATTATTATTTATTTTCAGATTATTATTATTATTATTATTATTATTATTATTATTATTATTATTATTATTATTATATTTATAGTTCATCCTCCCCTCAAGCAGGTTCAGGGTGGTTAACAAACTGCTGCCGCCACTGCGGTCATCCTTGTCTGAACCCGACTACAGGTACCAGGCGAGGGATGGGCCGGATGCTCCAGTGGGTAGGGGTCATCAGGCCGAGCTCACTCTTGCTGCCACCGCTGCCATGGTCGTCTTCACCTGAGCCCAACTACAGGTAGCCGGCCAGGCTGCAACCAGACAACAGATGGGACAGGCACTCCAGCAAGTGGGGGGGGGGCATCAGGTCGACCATGCCACTGCCATGGTCATCCTTGCCTGAGCTCGACTACAGGTAGCCAGCCAGGCTGTGACTGGGTGACGGATGGGCTGGACATTCCAGCAGATGGGGGGGTCATCAGGCTGAGCCCGATCCTGCTGCCACTGCTGTGGTTGTCCTTACCCAAGCCTGACTGCAGGTAGCCCACTGGACTGTGACCGGCTGGGGAGCCACTGGGCTGGAGAGTGGTGGAGGTGGCCTGGAGGCTGCAGGATGCACCTGGGTGGGAAGCCAGTCATGGGGCATTCCGTCACCCCTCAACCCTGGGGGCTGAGGAGGGGGGAGGAAGTGGGAGACTGGAGCCACCTGTGTCATGTCTTTCTAGGGCCCATTGTATTCCTTCTACAATGGGCTTTGCTCTTAGTAGGGTATAATGGAGAATTGATCTTGAGATATCTGGTGCTCTGTGGGGGCTGTTGTTTGATGTAGAGGCACCTAATTTGCAGCATAGCTGCTGATAACTCTCCTAAAAAAAGACCAAATCCAAGCTTCAAAAAGTTTGGACCAGGGGTCCAATTCTATAGGCCCCAGAAGAAGATGTCCCCATCCTTCATTGTTCCCAATGGAGCAGAAAAAGACATTTAAAGGGAACGTGGTCCCTTTAAATGCCTTTTGCAAACTGCAGCTGAACTCCAAAGGAATTTAATGGGCTCATGGTCAGTATTTTTCAGGCTCGGCCATATCAGATAGCCAAATATATACCCCGGCTGATATCTGGCTGAAAAAATACCTGAAAAATACTGATAAGGTGTTTTTTGGGATTTTTTTCAGATCAGACAAACTGAATGCACACCCCTAAGCACCACCCTTTGGTATATAACATTATACAGCTGCAAGGGCTAAAGTTATAAAATGCTGCATTGCTTTATCTTCAAAGATAAATGAAAGAGGAATCAATGGCTATATCAAAAATAGGGATTTTTTTTTTCTTTTTAAAATATCCTCCCCGTAACAGCCTTGTTTTCAGGGGGCTCAAGAGCTGGATTTGAGAAGCAGAAAGTGAGGAAGATCTGCTCACATGGGTGCCTTCTATTTGTAGAAGTTTGAATCCAACCCAATTCTCTTATTACTCTCTTTGGTGATGTTTGACTTGTTTTTGATATCAAATTTTAATGCTTTTATTAGACAGCACCATTCATTCCCATATTTATAGCAAGAATTAATATCAGTACAGAGAGAAAGAGCATTAAGTTTGGCATAGTGTAATAGGAGTGAAAATGTCATCTGGCAGTAAGCTAACACCCATCTGTGTATGTGTAAGCTGTAAAGAGCTCTAAACGCTACACTGAGGAAATATCTGTTACTCATTGCATATTACAGAAATGCATACTTGTCCTCTCTCTTGAGCTTATACTGATAAATATAAATATAAATTTAAAGGACTTTTCAAGATGATCTTTCTCTCATTGTATTAATGCAAAAAAGAAGTAAATCTTGCTTTCAATTTATGTCTAGTTGTATTAGCAGTCACGCTGTTTCCAGACATGTGAAGCAGTTTTAATTATTCTCTGGTATATTTACTCAGAGACTCAGAACAGGGAGAACTGAAGACATTTTATAGCAAATATTTGCATTCAACTATTTTTCCATTTCCTTTTCTTCTTTTAGCAGTGACCGTTGGAGGCCTGTCAAACAAGAAATGGAAAAGAAGCCCTTCCAATAACTGGGACATTCTGTGTACTTTTCTTGTAGGCTAGAACTGGATTGCCCTTTCTGATATGCTCTCTTGTGGCTTTTACTAGTACTAGCACTGCAGTATTAAGCAGTGAATTATTAAGGTTACTACTATAAACTGAGAACCTGTTGGAAGCATGGCAACAATTTGGGGGGCTCTGAGTTAAGGGGGCAAAGTTGATAAAATATCAACAGTTTTAATCTGATGATATTTATTCATCAAGCCTGAGTTTGGAAGCTGCAAAATAAATACGTTGGGATGAGTAGGCTTTAAATCTAAATCAATCAATCAATGAACTGCAATTATTTAGCCACGTGTTTTTAAAAAGACACAGAATTATCACTAAACATTTGGGATGGGTGCAAACTGGGGAAATGGTGATTTGTTGGGGTTTGTGGTTCATTTGATTAAACAAAACATGAACTTACATGAACTTTTATGTTTCCTGAACCAGTTCGTGGTTCATTTGGTTCATGAGTTCAGGAGTTGGTAGAATGGCCCCACTCAAAAGTGAGCCCCAAAGGCATTTAAACGCCATCAGAGCTTACTTCTGGGTTGGGGTGCCTGACTGGAAATGAGCTCTAAAGGCTTCAGAGCCCACCTCTGGGTCGGGCTAGCTCAACTGAGTTCTTTATAGGCCTTTGGAGCTCACTCAAGTTGCATGACCTGACTCAACTGAGCTCTCAGAGTGGGCTCTGAAGGCCTTTAAATGCCTTTGGGGCTCACTTCTGGTCGGGAAGCCCAATGTGGAAGTAAGCTCCAAAGTAATTTAAAGGCCTTTGGAGCTCACTTGGGTCGGGCGATGGGCTGATGGTGGGCTTTGATGGCATTTAAATGCCTTTGGGGCTCACTTCCAAGTGGTCCACCAGACCCAGAAGTAATCTCTGATTTCAGGAATATGTCTCCCACAAACTTCACAAACCTCTATGAAAAGCAGGGAGGTTTGTCATTTTCTTCCAAACCCCTGGTTCACGAACCATGAACTGCCCTGGTTCATGCTCAAACTGGGGTCCGTTTGGGGGGTTGTGTCCATCACTACTAAACATGCTATTGAACCTCTATATGCTATAGCTTTCCTGCATGAATTCTTCAAGCCATTAAAACTGTTCAGTAAGTCTTCATTCAACATGTTATATTTCAGTGCAGTTAGGAATCTGGATTTCTGCAAAAATCCATTCTGTTCCCTATTTCCTTCCTCCTCTTCTTCTCTCTCTCTTCAATCCAATTACTTCTTTGTCTTTGGCCTTGTTCTCTGGTATATCATCTAATTATTGCAGGGTTTATTATATCCAGTGCAGTTTCCACTATTTTAAGAATTCATTCCAGTACTCAGCTCCCAAATCAATATTCTGTAGTCTCAGTCCAGAATAATTCATGGTCTCAACCTGTCATACTAAGAAACATAACCATAAGTTTAGAATGGCACCAGCCTCTTTGTAACCATCTCTGCATTGCTTAATAGCTTTCTATCCATTTTTGCACTGAATGCATGAGAGGTACAGGTGGACAACTCATTCTCCAGTCCACCAACCTAATTAACCATCTATCACCTTGTGGGTGATGAGGACAGTGAAAGTGTTGGTTGGCTGGTAGGAAACATCTGCACATCACCCCAGTACAATAATTCACTGCTGCTGCAATTCTTCTTCAGTCCCAGATCAAATGTTCCAAAAAAAATCAGCAGAAAACTTATTGTCATCTCCAATTTAATTAATCTGTATTGTAACAGACTCCATCTGCTGACTAGATTAGAATTTTTCTGTTGTGAAAAAATATATATAAAATTTAATGTTATATACTTTTAGGGGCATGCAACAAGAGCAATCTAATCAACTGGTCTGCAATCTGATTCCCAAAATATATGTGCACCACACTCATTAGAACCAAAGTCTTGTGCAACTGGATGCTGCCTATAAAGTATTCAAATGCATTTGTCCCTAGAATTCTAAAGAAACAAAGTTCTAGCCTTGTGACAATGTCACAATGTGACTTAAATGGCTGGTTGCCTATTGGATCGAAATGGAGATTAGGGTTTTTGTCCTTTATTTTGAAGTTCAGCAAATATGGGATTCTTTGCTCTGGAATGCATATCCTGTGTGTACTTTTTTTTCAAAAGAGCAGTGAACACTGTAATTATTAACTGTTGACTTAAGAAAAAAGCAATATCTCTTCAAAAACTTCAAAGAAGGAAAACCATTTATTGTAATGTTGCCAAATCTTGTTTTTATCTTGTTTACATGTTATCTTTGATAGCGGGCTTACTGCTACTTTTCAGGATTGTTATGGGCAAAACACTCCTCTGTATTATGTAATTATGTAAATTCTCTGTACTGGAACAAGTACAGAGTACATTCACCATTTATAAACTACAGACAGGTACAGTGATTTGGTAACATTACATAGCCATAAGATTCATATTCATCATAATCATTTCCTAGTTAACCTTTGTTTGATCCTCTTATTACCTTGGAAAGATATCTCTTAGCCATGCATTCTGTTCTTTGCTTACTATTTTTTTTTATTCACTGTAATGAGTTATATATCCCTATTGAATGTATGCATTGCTATTCAAAATAGGTCTACCCTATGGCAACAAGAGTTCATAGCACACATTAATATATTGTTCCATTCATTTTCTGTTTAGTTTGTCTGGTTTAATTCCTTCACTGTTGCACTTTGCGTTAATTCAATTGGATGCATGTTCTCTCTCATAGCAGGCCACAACCAAATGACCGAGTGCCCTGTTCCAATTATAAGTAATCTTACAAAGAAATGAATAAAGACTCAATTATAGAGTGTGTTAAATGCAGACTGCTCTGTGGTTCTGTTAATACATCAGCCTCTACCAGTGCTGTGTGTAGAGAATGGTGATTGGGTCTGTAATATGAATTAGATTTTCCACAAGCTCACTTAAGAGTCCATTTTTCCCCCTTCAAAACAGTTCCAGAGGCAATTATCTACTTTTTAAAACCCTATGTCATTTAATTTCTTTTAAATTCCTAGGTGCCTCAGCCAGTTTTGGTAGATTACTCTTTAGCAAACTTAAAAGGTCATTTTGGAATCGGATTGTGGCAGTTCTTTTATTTCTTTTTTTTAACCTAATGAACAAGTCTAAAGGAAATTAAACCTGCACTTTCCCTTTTTGAAAGATACAACATTTAGGTTTGTATAGAATTTCAGCAGATTGGCATTGCAAGATCCGTTTTAATGATGGTTGCATTGATCTTATCATTCTGTTATTTCTGGGGAGCTGCTGTGTCTAAATTACCAGTAGAGATGAACAACAGCTTAGATAACTAGTAGAAATGAAACCCAGGGTATCAACAGCAGCAGGTACACCACAGTACTCATGGTAATATGTCACTCGCTAATGACACTTCCACATTAGCTGTATATGGTAGGCAGTAATCAATTTATGGCAAAACTGAATGACCTATGGCATCAACAATCCAGTAACCACATTCTCTTCATACTCACAGTGAACAAACCAGGGCTGAGTTCAGACTGGCAATTTGCTCCAGGAGCCAGTCGTGGCAAAAAAGCCCCAGAACAAACTGTTCCAGGGGCTTCCCGGTCACACAGGGCCGTCTGCTGCGGGAGCTTACTGGGAGACAGCATGCTGAAATGTTCACACCGCTGGCCCAGATTGGGGGAGCTCGTCGCAGATCGACAATTGGGGGAGGATCCCAGCACTGCATTGGTCGGTACAGTGGAGCACAGCCAATCAAGCTGCTGCTGCTGTTCCAGCTTGCTCCCGCCATATCAGCCATGTGCTCACACTGCCAGGAAGAGGACTGACATGGTTTAAAGCCGCTCTGCAGGGATTTGCTACCCCTTCAAAGAGGTATCTATTTAATGCAGGCAGAAAGCAGAACAGCCCGGGTTGCCTACGGCTGGGGGATGCCAGGCAGATGTGCCTGTGTGAATGCCCCCTTTAATATGGCTTTAAAACGTTGCTGAGATAGGGCTCTACCAGAGCAAATTGCCAGTCTGAACTCAGCCCAGGTATCTAGGAAGAGATCACAGCACCCCCTGCAATGTGGTTCAACAACTTGAAGGCAGCAATCGATACCTACAGTTGCAAACAGTTCTGCAGGACATGGAGTCCAAACCCAGGGAGTTCAAAACTCCTTGGAAAACAAACCTATGCAGCTGTTAAACAAACAGTCTTTTACTAGGCAAGCATTCAAGTCTAAAGAGGAAAGGAAGGTGCTCCATTCCAGTCACAGCAGGTAGCCAGTGTTGTTGCCCAATGGTTAAGAAGCATGTGTGCACAAACAATTGGCTTCCAATGGGTCACTGAATGGCTGCTTGCAGGTGTGCTGCATGCCATGAGGATTATAATTTCTTCTGCAAAGAAGTCCAAATTGCCTGTACACCAGCACTGAGAGCAGCTGGAACCAATAGTGGCTTGTTAGCTAAGATATAGTTAGCATCCCATCCTTTGCTGCAGCTGTGTGGGGTGAGACACTACGGGAACAATTGTCTGGAACTCACCATCAACTTAAATAGAAATGTTTTATTGTAGCTCATTTCTTCTGCATGTACACCATGCATCATTACAGAGAACAAGAACAACCTGGAGCAAGCATACTCTGCAGGCATAAAGGATAAGTGTCATACATTGGGCAAGGCTATTGCTCTGCTAGTGGTGATTTTCCCCCCTCCAAGGAATAGTGCTATGGTTCACAGGAGAATTTGGTAGTGATTCTGTACTACTCATCAGGCATAATTCAAGGATAAGATTGCTTTGTTGGACTGTACTCAACTGATGGATTATCCAGAGAGCGGAAAGTGGTATGTCATCATTGTTTGTAGTAGGTGCGCCTGGTTTTTCTGTTCTACTGTTCTGTCTTGCCAAAAAAGGATTGCATGTGTTTGTGGTATAAAAAACTGTTTGAGCAGAGATTACAGTAGTACGAAAGAAATGTGAATGTACACAAGGGGCAAGGATGCCTCAGTTGTACTACATTTATCTCTTACAAACTCATGTCTGTCTCCAGCACTACTACATTTTCTGGGAAAAGAGAAATAGAGAACTACATTTCTTGCTTCTTAATGGTGTCAGCAAAGTTAAGACAGCGCTCTCATACATTCTGGCACACATGCACAACAGTTATCTCATGTGCATTGTATTGATTTAATATGACAACCTGTGCACCCAAAAGATAATTTTCTTGGTTAATATTTTTAAATGGCTGTGGCAATAATCACAAAATAGAGTCTACTACCTTACATACATATTATACAGGGGTTTGGTTGCTCCAAAATTTGTGGCAGTGTTCTCATAATACTGCTCTTATATGGCTGCAGGGAGGACCTAGGAAAATGCACTTGGATTCAGAGGTCCGGCTTTTCCCATGCACCTGGATTATTCCTACACCACATAATTAGCAACTGACTAGAACAGCCGTTTGGCCTTGGATGTAAAATAAATGAGCAGAAAACTGTATATTCCAAACTCTCCTGGACCACTGCAGTTTAGATTGTGGGTGGAAGACCAGTTTAGAATGCTCTGGAAAGATGCAGGCTTTTTTTGTGGTTTTTCTTTTCATATGCTGGCTCAGAATAAATAAAAATCAGTGTGCACTGGTTTAGAAATGTTATGTGTACAAAAGGATGGGAGAATAAACCCTGAGATATGGTTTTATTCTGATAATAGTCCCTTCCCCAGACCTTTCAAAATTATTTCTGAACTAAAATAACCTGAACCAGATATAGTCATTCATGCAAAGGGACATGTTTTTACATACATATCCCTAGGTAGCTGAGGAATTAAATTGCTGAATGGGTTCCACATCTATGGTTCTTGGGTCAATCCAAACAAAATGCTAGGCTATGAATGTTACATATTGATGTGTCTCATTTACAATGATAAAGGTGACATTATTATCATCATCATCACTACTATCATTCAAAATAACATTGCATGTTTTTGTTTTGTTCTCAAGACCATTTCCCCCCTGATGTTGCTGGTTTTCCAGTAGCTGAACAGAGCCTGCTCTGGTTGCTTTATAGAAGATCCTGCTTTCAGGAGCACATCAGGCCTCTGCCCTGATTGCCCAATAGGAAAGCCTGTGTCCTGCAGCCCCTTTTTCACCAAAGATCCAGGAGCACCAATCTCTGACATAGTCCTTTTTTAACCTGGGCAACAACCAAACCAGTATAGAGTATGAATTTGATTTCCTCACCGAAATGGGATCTGACACCTTAGCCGAGGCCTGTCTACCATGGGAGACCCTGCCAGCAGCTAGTCTGCCAATAACATAGCCCTCTGCTTCACTGGAACACACAAGCCCCACAAGCACATCAAGCTAGCATCCCAGGAGACAGCAAAATAGAAAAGTGAAAACAAGAAAAGATCATGAAATACCAAGACCTACAAACAGTTAAAACACCACTGGGAGAAGGTTACCATTGTGCCAGTTGTTACTGTAACCCCTGGAGCAGTGCCTAGAAGTCTCAAGAAATACCAGGACATCCTGGCCATTAAACTAATAACACCATCTACCAGTCAAATATCTGACTGTAAATCATCATCATCAGCAGCAGCAGCAGCGGCAATGGAATTTGGCCTTTATAAGTGTGCAGCACTAACATTTAATAGAGGAAAAATCACTGAACAAGAAGAAAACAAGATTCCAAACAACAACAACATCGAAACACTGAGCATTGAAGAAAACTACAAATATCTTGGCATTTGGAAGCTGACAACATCAAGCATACCTTTGTTGAGAAAAATACCACCAAGGAGTATTACCAAAGAGTTAAAAAGATATTGTGAGCAAAATTAGATGGAGACAACACGGTAAAGGCAAGTAACATGTGGGCAGTCCCAGTTCTAAAATATACAGCTGGCATTATTGATTGGAAACAAGCAGAATTTGAAGAAATAGATTACAAAACTCACAAGATAATGGTGATGCCTCACTCACTACACCCTAACAGTGATGTTGATCATCTTTACTTACCACGGAAATTACGTGGAAGAAGTCTCCTGAAAGTTAAGGAAGCAGTTGAAGAAGTAAAATGAGCACTGAATGACCACACCTAGAAAAGCAAAGAGAAGCTTCTAGCTGAAATGTACAAGGCAGACTTATTTAAGGTTACAGAAACCAAAGAAGATTACAAAAAATATTTAAATCAAAACTTTCTTTGACAACTTGTTGCCCTGCAAGGCATTTAATGTGCTCTAATGGACTGTAAGACCTAAGTATTATGAACTTGGACTGTGCAAAGTTATGATTAAGTGACTGTACAGCATGGTAACCCAACATGATGCCAGTTGAGAAGGCACACCTGAGAGAAGGATACCTTCCTTTTGCATTGCTGTTCCAGTGGATTCTTCAAGGTTACCAGCCCTCTTACCAGTTGTGAGATGGTTCAGCTCCATAGCTTGCATGAAGGAATCAAACGCCATGCCATGCCAAGACATGAAGACAATGGGCTCCAAACACCATTAGGAGCTCCTTCTAACACATGCAGGCAATCCCCTTCCCCCTCCTCCACCAACCTGCAAAGCTGCACATAACCAGGAGGCTCTAGACATGGTTGCTTGGCAACTAATCACTTGCCCATCAACGACCTGGCTAAGACCATCAAAAGACAATAGCCCTAGCCCGATGACTCATATCCAGTCTAAGTTGCTAGTTCTCAATATTGACCACTCTCTAGCTCCCCTCCCCTTTTCCAACCACCCAATAGTATGTTTTCAGGGACAGAATAACAAGAGGTATGACAAGGGGATGTGGCCAGTTCAACCAGCTCCCCCACACCACCTTATAAAAGGTGATACCCAACCCCATGCTCTCTCTCTCTATGACCCCTATGTAAGCTTTATCCCTCTTATGTCCCTTCCTCCATCTTTGACTCTAGAACTGCAGCTAGAGTCCCACATGTTCCTGCCAGTTCAGGACATGTTCCTTATTTCTAATTCTCGCCTCCCTTCTTCCATTGGAACAACTCACTCAGCGAGGACAGGTAACTATTGCCCAACCAACAAATATCCTGCTCATGCAAACATGCTGATTATTTATCTTTATTTCCTATACTTGAATAATTGTGTGTGTGACTGTGTATTGTTTGTGTGTGAAGAAGACTACAGTAAAGACATCATTTTAACCTAACTTCAGCCTTTGTGTCTGTTACTGGTATCTCTGGAAGAGCGGCACCTCTGTATACACTGGTGTTCGCTCCCTAATTTGCCTGTTGCCAATTAATAATCATAAATTCTCCCATATTGATAAGAAATTAAGGCAATTTGGCTAACAAAATGGAAGGAAAAGTACTTGCACAGGCAATATTTGAAATACATAGAGAACAAAGTTGATAGTAAAAATACTTGGAGGTGGTTCCAAAATGGGCACTTGAAGAGTGAAAAGTAAGAACACATTCTAGCTGCTCAAAAGTGGGCACTTGAAACAAATAGCATGAAAGAGAAGATTCAGAAGACCAGTGATAACAGCCAATGTCAACCTTGCAAGACAAAGGATGAAACAGTAAACCACATAGTCAGTGCCTGCAGTAAAATTGCTTGAACTGACTGTAAAGAACAATATGAAGAGTTGCAGCTATATTGCAATGGAATCTTTGTAAGAAGCATGGCCTACCATCAAACAGAAATCCATGGAAGCCCAAACCAGATAAGATCATGGACAATGTTGAAACAAAGATTCTTTGGGACTTCCAATTACAAATAGATAAGTACCTGGAGCAGGGGTGGCCAAACTGTGGCTCAGGGGCCACATTTGGCTCTCTCACACATATTGTATGGCTCCCGGCAGGGTGGCTGGGAAAGCAAAGGGGAGGCATGCCTCCCCAATTTGTCTTCTCTTCCTCAGCCAGTATTCCCCTCCCTGGGTAGGTCTGAGGTGGAGGAGAGCAGAGAAAGAAAGCAACTTTAACTTTAAATGCATTATCAAAGGCCCTCCCCCCCACTGGCCAGCTTGGAGAAGGCATTTGTCTCTTTAAACCCTTCTCCAAGCCAATCCAGTTGGCATGGTGGCAGGGGGCTTGGAGGGAGCATTTAAAAATAAATTTGCTTTCTTTCCACCTCTCAAACCCTCTCCGCATCTATTTGCTTTCTTTCTACTTTTTTTCTTTCCACCTTTCTTTCTCTTTTTCTCCCGTCCCTCCCCATCTAAATTTAAATGTGTTCTCCTTGCCCCACCCACCCACCACACTGACCAGTTGGCTTGGCTCGGAGAAGGCATTTGTCTCTTTAAATCCCTTCTCCAAGCCAAGCTAGTGTGGCAGCTGAGGTGGGGGGCTTGGAGAACACATTTAAAGTTAAAGTTGTTCTCCAAGCCCCCATCCCATGAACCTGTCCACTGGCTTGGAGAGGCATTTGTCTCTGTAAATCCCTTCTGCAAGCCAAGCCAGCTGGTGGGGGGTGGGGGGTGGAGAAAACATTTAAAGTTAAAGTTGCTTTTTTCCACCTCTCCCTCCCTCCCCATTTATTTGCTTTCTTTCCACCCCCCTCTCTCTTTTTCCCCTTCTTTCCTTCTTTCCTCCCTCCCTCCATCTATTTGGTTCTTTGTTTCTGTTTTTCTCTCTTTCTCTCTCTCCTTCTTTCTTTCCACCTCTTTCATTCTTTCCACCTTTCCCTTAGATCAGTGCCTAGAAGTCTCAGAATACACCTGGGCATTCTAGGTATTGAGAAAATAACACCAGTTCAGCTCCAAAAAACTGTGCTGCTTGGAACATCAAGAATCCTGTGAAGAAGCATCTGCAGTTCCCAAGAACTTGGCTAGATGTCAATTTGCAGAACACCACCCACCAGTCAAATGTCAGACTGTGACAAATAATAATAACAACAACAACAACAACAACAACAATAACCTTATTTAAATCTGCCAGTATCTTTCCCCAAAAAAGCGTTAGCATTTCTTGATTCTGAAATATATACCCATACAGAATTAAAATGACAAGAAGTATCCTTAGGTCTGTACTGGGAAGGGAGGGTGTAGGGCTGTGATTAAATGGAGTACCAAATTTGGGAGAGATGAGCTTAGCTTGCTTGTCCTGTTAAGATCACAACTGATATTCCAGGTAACAAAGAGTCACCAGGAATAGATTTTTCCAAACTTTACAAATTGACATGAGAAACTAGAGTCCAATACAATACACTGAAAGCGAAAATTCCAAGCCTAGAATGACAATACGTTCAGACACAATAATAAGAATGGAAATGGAATAATAATAGTTACGTGGAGACAGCTTTATGTCATAACAAAACTTTTCTATGAAATAAAAAGAGAAAGTTAAGATTAATCTAACAAAATAGAAATGTGGATTTCCCCCCTCAATGTGACAGTGATTTCCCCCCCTCTTTTCAATTGTGCTAGCAATGCTAAAGAGAAAGAAAACTTTTTGTCAAACTGAAACTACTCAGATATTTCAGCAGAGAAGACATACTCACCCTTCTTGTTGAGTATCCGAAGTCAGTTCAGTATAGCCATTAGACACAGCTAAACTTTGGTTCACTAATGGTGGGGTTCTCTCCACAAAAAAACTACAAAACAACCATCAAATAATAAAACTGATCACTTTTTACCACATTCAATCAACAGGTGTTTGTTCTTGCTTTAAACTGAATGCTGCCTGAGATATTTCTCACTTGCGAATTTCCATTTTCTCTCCAGCTGTTCACTTTGCTCTTATTCGTCCCTTGGTTATCTTGCCACTGCCCTTCTTTCCTTATTTCAGAACCAGATTGTGGTGTAGTGCTTAGGGTGTTACACTAGGCTGCAGAACTTCTAGTTGAAAATGGTTTAAATCCCAACCAGCTATGTATGTTATTAGGTGATCTTCTGCTGGTCATATCTACAAGACTAGCCTATCTCATAGAGTGGTCAAAAAGGGAGGATGGCACTGCCCTATGCTGATTAGAAGAGATGTGAGATAAAATGCAATATAATGTTGTCTAACATTTGGTCCAGTTCCTCTTTTATGTAGTGGGTGTATTTAATCCACCCATAAGCACAAGGAAATTAAGTGTGGTACAGCGGTAGAGTGTTACTCCTCATGACACAGCGTGTAAAGAGTATACTTGTCTTGGTTATAGTGCTTTCTGAAGTGCCATGCCAGTGATAGCACAAAATAAGTCATCAGGATATGCATTATTTATTTGGTTATATATTTACAGCGTTTTTCTTCCCAAAATGGAGACCCAAAACAGCCTACAACATCATCCATTTTATTCTCACAATAACCCCATGAAATGGGTTAGGCTGAAGGCCAAATCAGATGTTACAGTATCCATGGGACCAACCTGTGGATGCCAAACCATTTTTAGATAAGAATTTGACCTTTTAAAAAATGGGCAAAGGCCTGATACTGTTTCGGCACTTGAAAGGGAGGATTACCTGGTGTTGCGTGACAGAAAACAATCACAATGACAATGAGCTATGATGGTGTTCTCTTCTCTGCAGGGCAGGTTTCCAAATTGTTGGGGGAGGGTTCCACAAAACAATTCCAACTTTTAAAAGAACACAGAATTTTTTAAAATGAAATATTCCAGAAGGATTTCAAAATATATGAAATGCAGTTTCATAGCATGTTTCTTTCTCAAGAAACCCCACTGTGTACAGTTTACTGCTTGATGTGTTCTGATCTGAAAGACATAGTATTTCAGGTTTTCTGAGTCACATTAGGTACACATATTTAAATGCATGATGGAACATCTTAATATGACACTTCATGAGCCTTCACATCAGTCAGGAAATTTGGAGAGGAAAACAACCCAGCAAAATTTGCCAAAGGAAGTAGCTGATGACACTTTAATGTGGAAGGGGGTATTAGAGTATGATTTGATTTTGTTTTGTTCATAACTCTAGAGAAGTATCTATTCAGCATGAAAAAAAGAGAAAACTTCAGGAAGAAATGATAATCGTAGACATACTCCATGGAATAAAAAATGTAAATGTAAGTTGATATGATATATACACAGTAACATTCTTTCCCTCCTTATCTCATACACACACACAATATTCTATATGTATGCATTTATTTTATTCTGTCTTTTAGTCCCAGATTTTCAGGGTGACTTACAATATCACTTGATATACAGTAAAGATAAAACACAACCATAATCAAACATTATCAGTATTAGTGATGGACACAAACCAAACCACAAAGCAAAATTTGTCACAAATATGGCCCTGTTTATGGTTTGCGAAAAGAAGTTTGTGGTTGGTAGGAAAAAGTTTGTGACTACCAGTATTCCCTCTAAGCTGAGTTAGTGAGAGCTAGCTCACAATTTTTTAGCCTCCAGCTCACACATTTTTGTCTTAGCTCAGGAAGGATAGTTCCAGAGACTTGGAAGAGTCAGTTTGGTGTAGTGGTTAAGTGCACGGACTCTTATCTGAGAGAACCGGGTTTGATTCCCCACTCCTCCACTTGCACCTGCTGATGTGACCTTGAGTCAGTCACAAGCTCTGGCACAGCTGTTCTCTCAAGGACAGTTTCTGTCAGAAGTTCTCTCAGCCCCACCTGCCTCACAGGATGTCTGTTGTGGGGAGGGGAAGGGAAAGGAGTTTGTAAGCCTCTCTGAGATGCCTTTGGGCAGAAGGGCAGGGTATAAATCCAATCTCCTCTTCTTCTTCTTCTTCTTCTTCTTCTTCTTCTTCTTCTTCTTCTTCTTCTTCTTCTTCTTCTTCTTCTTCTTCTCCTCCTCCTCCTCCTCCTCCTCCTCCTCCTCCTCCTCCTCCTCCTCCTCCTCTTCTTGGGAGCGTGGCGTCAGCACCGTTCATGGCAGATGCTGTCTGAGGGAGCGCTGACCTTCCCCCTGATCCCCTCTTGATCGTTTGCCTGGCTACGAAACCAAAAAGCTCACCAAGTTATGGTAAAGACTGGCGGAGCAAAACTGAAAGCTGGCAAAGCAGAAATTCCAAACCTAAAAGCGTTCTTTCTCTCGGTTAAGAAAGGCAGCACAGGTAGGAGAGATTTGGGCTGATTCTAAAATGGCAGCTGAGGGCGGGAATCAACTCACAGCCCAATCTCCCATTACAATGAAAGATCTCACCGAGCTTTCAGTTCACTTAAAATGGAAATCCTAGCAAATATTAATTCAATGCTACAGCCCATGTCAGAGCAAATGAGCTCCCTGCAAAACACCATTCAAAAAGTCTCCTTGTCCAGATTTGGCATTAGAGGCTTCTACAGCAAATTAGGAGGACATTAGGTGCCTTCAACAAAATGAAACGTGGGCAAAAGACAGGATTCTCTTCCTGGAACACAAAGAACGGGAAAAGTTTCTTAAATTCAGGGGCATTACTGAACAAGCTGAAACAAACATGGAATTATCAACCTTTTTATCGGGCTGGCTAGCCAAAACACTTCAATTAGAAGACGGGGTGGCCCCAATGATTGTCAGAGCTTACAGGCTAGGCTCCCTCGCCTCTGAACACAAGGGGCCCCATGACATTATTGCAGAGTTCTTAGATTTCTGCACTAAAAATCATATTCTTAAAGAAGCTAAAATAAAAGGAAAATTTAAATTCCATGGCAAGGATATTGCAATTTATCCAGACATCCCACCTGAAGCTTTACAAATCCGTAGAGACTTCAAACCTGTTATACAATGTTTAAATGAAGCAGGTCTGCGCTATCGGTGGCTTCAAACAGGCCACCTTCAAATCAAGCACCGTGGCTCCACTTTTCAGGCAGACGACATAGAAAGTGGATGGGATCTCTTGCAAGCAAGTAGGTCTTGAACCCACACAAACGTCTCAACCTCCTCAAAGGAATAAACGTAAAAGAGGTTCCCCTGGGACCCCTCATCAATGGAGTAAAATCCCTGTTAGACTCAACACGTCACCTTGATTGTTAAAGCTTTATCTTGATACACGCTCTACTGATATGATACCCAATTTATATTATGTATGATGTCTTTATTTGGTTCTCAAATGTTAACTTTTTTAGCATAATCGAGGGAGGAGGTTCTACCAGGATGCCCTTTTATGGAGGGAGGCTATTGTTTTTTTTTTCTTTTCTTCAACTCATTATTTTGCTTTATGGTTCAGCAGATGAGGCCAGGGAGGCCTTGTATGGTAGTGGATAACACTCCAAAGGACCTACACTCCTTAAGCCCTTAAGAGCGGTGAGGACTGAGGTTTTTACTTGTGTGCTTTTCTTGTTCTACTGTTCCCATCCTTTAATTTCACAGGGTTTTTTCTGGGAGGGAAGGGGGGCGGCGGCGGGGAGGGAGAATGCAGCTACACTATGTATATGTAGATTGGTTCCTAGAGCTATCCAAAATGATTGACAGGCTCTCAAGGTTCCTCGTTATTTTGCATTACCTTATTGTTAAAACAGTTCTCTTGGCACTCCAGTTTTTTTATTGCTCTCTCATTTCTATGGTTATACATTTTCTAGCTTAATGTTAGATGCTAATCTTTCTCCTCAAAGGGTTGATCTCACTAAGACCAAGCATTATAGTCTTGAAAAATTATAATGGCGGCTAATATCCTAAAAATACTTACCCTTAATTGCAGAGGCCTTAATAACAAAATCAAGGCCAAAAGGATTGTGTCTGACCTTAAAAAACAGCGAATAAACATAGCATTCTTACAAGAAACCTACATTAAAAGTTGTAACAAGGTTCTGCCATCTAATTGGTTCATGTCTCAATTTAATGCCTGTGGCTCCTCCAAATCACATGGGATGGACATGCTGATGTCCAAAAATACCAGGTTTGTCCTTGAAGCTAACATGAAAGATGTTGATGGAAGATTTCTCTTCTTAAGGGGTAAAATCAATTATTTAGACATTACCTTGGCAACCATCTATGCCCCCAACCACGGACAGTTGAATTTCATAACGTCAGTTCTGCATAAGCTGTTCAAATTTAGAAAAGGACCTATACTTTTAGGTGGTGACTTTAACTATATAATGGATGTTAGGGTAGACAAATCGAATACTACTAAAAAACTCAAGCCAAATTTACTTGCCAAATTTACTTGCAGAGTATGACCTGCATGATATCCGGAGGCTTCAGAACAGCGCTAGCCAGGACTATACATACTTCTCACCTAAATACAACAGCTATTCCAGACTGGATTTTTTTTTAGCCTTGTCAGAATTACTTCCCAAAATAGAATCCTCAGAAATAGATATCCAGTGCTGGTCTGATCATGCTCCAGTGACTTGCACCCTCAACACAAATAATACACCAAAGTCAAAACAAAACTGGTCTTTCAACAAATCTTTATTATTTAATGTCAAAGCATCTACCAGAATTCAACTCAAAATTGACAACTTTTTTCACAATAATCAACATTGTGGGGTTCCTCTGAAGACAGTGTGGGATGCCTCCAAGGCGGTTATTTGGGGTGCAAGCATTTCAATCCTAGCAGCTGTAAACAAGGGGGGGGAAACAGAAGAAATCGGAGTTACAACAATGTATATCACAACTCAAGCTGCAACACAAAAAAACTTGTAACCCAAAATTATACACTAAAGTCTTGCATCTGTGAAAACAACTGAAATCCCTTGACAATTACAACATTCACAAAAACAACCTTATGTGGAAACATGCTCAGACTACTAAAGGTCCTAAGATACTTCGCATCCTGGCATGGAAGCTCAAAAAGCAACATTCAGAACACCACATCAACGGTCTTAAAGACTCTGAGGGTAAGTCGTACACAACTACTTCGGAAATCCTGCGAGTGATGGAATCTTTTTTTACATCTCTTTACACCTCAACGTCTCCTTCGCAACAAGATATAAGTGCCTACTTAACATATGAAATGAAGATTCCTTCCCTCCCGGAAGAACATCAAGAGTACTTGAATGCCCCCATTTCTGCACTAGAAATTCGACAAGCAATCAAAGCAATGAAAACTAATAAAGCACTGGGCCCTGATGGTTTTACTACTGAATACTATAAGAAATTTGTGGATAATTTAGTCAAACCAATGGAGTATCTCTTTAACAACATTCTTACCTCTGGAGAACTACCACTACTTGGCATCAAGCTAACATCATATTACTACCTAAGAAGGGAAAAGATGCTTCTGATCCAAGATCATATCATCCTATATCCTTACTCAATTCGGACTATAAGATTTTTGCCCAAATACTGTCTGACCGTCTTAAGCATATTGTTGGTTTTTATGTACACCCGGACCAAACTGGGTTCATCCCTTCTAGAGACATCACAGACAATATTTGCAAAACTCTGGACCTCATATCTTACGGCTGAAAACATAAGATTCAAAACACTCTGGCCCTCTCTCTCAACATCAAGAAGGCCTTTGACACTGTTGAATTTCCTTTTATCACTAACATGCTTCAAATTATGCAATTCGAAGACTCCTTCCTGAAAGCAATCAAGGCCATTTATTCAACTCCAATGACTACTATACTTCTTAATGGCCACAAGTCCAATCCAATTCACCTGCACAGGGGAACACACCAAGGCTGTCCTCTTTCGCCATTGCTGTTTGCCATCATGATGGAACCTCTAGCCATCAATCTACACAATTCCGAATGTAAAGGTAAAGGATCGGGAATTTAAGCTCAGCCTCTTTGCAGAAGACCTTGTTCTCTATATTTCTAAACCACAGCCATCCTTTACCACAATTCTGAAGGCTTTAATCTCCTTTGGAAGAGTCTCTGGTCTTCAAGTCAACCACTCCAAATCACTCATGTATCCCATTCTACTGACGGCTGAAATGACAAATCATATTAAATCACATCACTTCTTCCAATGGACTAAAAAATATTGGCAGTATTTGGGGATTAAAGTCCCCCTGGACCTTGCTGATCTAACTCAACACAATCATGCTGCCATTGCTAGAGAAGCTTCCAACTAAATGAAAAAGTGGGACCTCAAAATGCTAACATGGGCAGAACGGCTTCAAACCATTAAAGCCTTTATTTTCCCTAAATTCTTATTTTGCTTTAGGGCATTTCCTATTTTAATACCTAAATCAACCATCCTACAATGGCAACAATCTTTATTGAAGTTCTTCTGGAACTACAAACTCCTTGGATCAAATTTGCAGCCCTACAATGTTTACCCATCAAAGGAGGGATTGCATTCCTGGATTTACATACCTACTACTCTGTAACCCTACTAGGCAATCTAATTTGACATTACCACAATGACAATAACCTGGACTGGGCATTCATTGAGGATCACTTTTCTTCTCCTATCTCCTTTAGGGAAAGTCTGTGGTCATCCCCACACAACAAGACTCAAAAGCTGACAAAGAATGCTTTTCTTAAAGCTACACTGATGGTTTGGTTTGCCAATTGCCATAAACTGTCATTCTGGATCACTGTTGAGCACATTCACTGGACAAAAGTGGTTCCCCCCTGCACAAGCCACTAACTCTTTTGCTACTTGGAAGTGGTCAGGCTAGAATCATAGATGTCATAATTAAAGGGAGATTGGCATCTAAAACAGATCTGGAAAGAAAATGTAAGATGAAGATCCCCTGGTTTGAATATCTACAGCTTCAGCATCTAATTGGATCATCTCAGTTTGTTAACCAACTCAAAACTCTGCTTCTGCCATTTGAAAATCTTTTGGCCAACAACAACAAGGCTCAGAAAAGGTTTACAAAATATTGATAGCATTGGGTTCAGACAAATTAGCTACCAACATTCCTGGCACAGGGACCTACAGCTCACACTCTCTGAGGAACAATGGGATAGTATATGGAAATCCAACAATAAAGTTTCCAAATCTTTAATGATCTGCATGGCTGCTCAAAAAGTCCTCTTTTGATGGTGCCTGTCTCCCACTAAGCTCTCTCATATGTTCCCACGGTCATCTGCCCTTTGCTGAAAATGTGGTCAAAAAGCCACCTTCTATCATAATTGGTGGCAATGTGGGCATATACGTCTCTTTTGGACTAAAATCCGGTCTTTGATAAATGAAATAACAGGCTACAACTTACCTTTTGATCCATTGTTTCTTCTGCTGAATCTTTGGCCAGACAACAAGCCATCTGCAATGACAAGAGATCTGATTGGCAGCCAAATCTGTAATTGCTCAGACATGGTAGGATTCTAAACCACCTTCAGGGAACTCTTGGTTTGCTATAGTATGGGATTATTTTTTTGTTGGAGAAATGTATGCTTTACTACAATGTTAATCAAAATGAGAGAGAATTATTTAACCCTTTAGAAAAATGGTCTGTATTTCTGGAGAAGTTTGACATAAATTTGCCACATAGTTGAACTCTTTATGGAGACAATATGCCGCCTTAACAGTTTAAAGCTTAAAGTTTAGAGTTTTACTTTTCAGTTCTTATTCAAATGCCAGCCTTGAAGATTTTTAGCTGTCATTATTATCAATTCTTCATAGTTACCTTATGGGTTTCTAGGTTCAATCCTGTGAGATATATTGTTGTTGTTGTTGTTTTTCATTCCTCTTGTAGCTTGCTGACAATTCTATGTAGTTTTTGTATAAACTTTGAAGATGGTCTTTTCCTATTAAAGTTTATTAAAATTAATAAAAATTGTCATTGAAAACTAATTTATGCAGTAGCCAAATCGCTCGCTCACAGCTTTAATGTCAGCAGTTTACAAAGGAGAATTTTTGCTCACAGGACTCCACAGCTTAGAGGGAACATTGATGATTACCTTCATGAACCTCCATGAACTTTAAAGTAGTTCATGGTGGTTTGCAGATGGAGCAGAAGGCAGGGGTTTAAAGGGACCGAGTCTGTTTAAACCCCTGCTTTCTGTTCCCTGTGAAAGCCACCGAAACAGCTGAGTGGCAGCTGTTTTAGGCAGTCTTCTGCAGAAGACAGTCCAATAAAGGATCTGTAGAAGACAGCCCGATAAACAGCTGTGCAGTGGGGAGGTGCCCTGTTTGAGGGCCTGCAGTGGAGAGGCAACAAATTGTCCCATCACTGTCAGGTCTGGCAGCATGGTCAAATGAAAGGCCTGGGTGACCACTGCAGCTGCAAGGGCTTCTGGCCTGCCCCTCCCCTGCGTGGCCAATCAGGCTTGGCCTGTCATAGCCATGGAGGGTGTGCACTGGGCTGGTGAAGCTTAAAGAGGGGGCCTTCCCTCATGTCCACTATGCTTATATTTAAATCCCTGGCTATGCTGCCATGTTCCATTTGGCTGTGTGGTCCCTTCCCACCCATCCCTCCCTCTTTTTTCACATTATGTGTATCAATCAGGTATAGTACACTGCTTGTTTGTTCTGTCTCTTCCTTCTATTTATCACAACTGCATTGGACAGTATCAACAAGGAGCCAGTTCCATTTTAGGGGAAGGTGACATGCATGCCTATTTCCCCCACATTTGGGGATCTCCTTAAGGAAATTTGGGGTGAGGAATTACAAGGGACATGCCCAGCTCGGGGGCTGTCATGGTACCCTCACTCTTAAGTGGCAGGGGAGACCATGCAGTGGCAGCTGTACATGTGGAATCCAGCATCCTTCCATCCCATGATCCCCCTCCGTGCAGAAGGCAGTGTTCTGGAGCAGGCAGGTGTTCATCAGCTGGCAGGGAGGTTGGTCAATGCTTGGATCCATTTGCCCCATGCTGTGCCAAGGCTTCTTACAGCTGCTATAACCAATAAATTGTTGCCATTTTCAATCCAAAACTGATTGTATTTGTTTTCCTTTACTGTGTGTGTGGGAGGGGTTGCCTCAGCTTTTCCTCATTCTTTAGCACTGGACCTGAAAACTTCATGGATCTCAAGCTGCAACTTGTTCAGCAAAAAAAATATATGTTTTGGATATTCTGGACACCACAGCACCTTTTTAGTACAGGATTGTGTAAAGTATCTAATCACTGGCATTCTAACTTGCAAGAAGTGTCTTTTAAATATATGGTTTAGGTCTCTCCAGTTGTTTGGTCTTTTGAGGAAGAAGCAATTAAAACAGGGGTGCAATTTTTTAATCAGTATTTTTTTGTTGTTCGGGTTTATTGGACCTGAATTTCTTTTGGATTTTCTGAAAATTCCAGATCCCGATACTGGCATGGTATTCAGATCCAGGATTTTTTGGAAATCCCAGATTTTTAGGGGTCCAATAGACTTTAGAAGAAAAATGCTGGTTAAAAAAAGCCAGCCCAACCGTGGGGCTGGATGGGCTTCCTCTGCAGCACAGTTTAAACTGCATGCCACAGGGAAGGCCTCTCCCCATCACAAGCAGACCTGGCTGGGATGGCTTTTCTTGTGGAACATTTTAAACCACATTGCAGGAGAAGCTATCCCCAGGAAATGTGTGCCATGGGGAGGTCTCTCCCCACCTCATGCAGACCTGGCTGGGATGGCTTCTCCTGCAGTGTGGTTTAAATCACACTACAAGAGAAACTGGGCCCAGGATCTGCCATGCCATGGTTAGCAAATTGCTCTCAGTAGCACATCAGCTTCTGGGGTTGGATTCTCCCTCCAGCACAGCTGATCCTTGGGCTGTCTTCTGCAATCCTGTCAAGAAACCCAAACCTGGGTCCCTCTGAGCCACTGCCTCCCAGATTATTAAGCAGTGCTCTAACTCATGAGTCTATGAGGCAAGACGTAAATAAGAAAACCACAACCTCTTTTTAAAAGATATACAAGTTTATTAAACACAGACAATTAGGAACAATGCCACTGGGCAACACAGTCTCTAAAGTCGAATAGCAGGAAACATAACAAAATGGTCCCGGTCACAAGAGCGAGATAATCCGAGGGGGGAAGTGAAGCTTTTTGCCCTGGAGCAAAATGAAGTGTAGTAGTGTGATCAGATGTTTCCCCAAGGCTTTGTGCTTAGGCTGTCTGCCACTGATCACACATTGATGGTGAAGCATGGCAAAGGGGGGGAGAAGTGGCATGGCACGATCACCCCCTTGGTGATCGCAAGCCGCTGCTTCTTGATGGGCCTTTTTTTTCCAAGCCGGAGTTCCCGCATGCACATGACCATGGAAGTGCATGACAAAGGAGGCTTAAAAAAAAAATCTGGTGTGAGACGGGATACAGATGGGCACTGGATGTGATGGGATACCAGCACTTCCGTGATCCGACACCCACCCGCGCCCCATGTTTTCCAGGAAATACTGCATTTTCCCAGGTATCTTTTTACTCCGCTTCTTCAGCTGACTGATATGGGTTGCCAACAGGTGCAGGATGCTTGCCAGATGTTCCCGTGTGATTGGGTCCATAAAATCCACCTGCCATTCATCCCTATCATGTGGCTAATTCTGTGTGTGACTGGACCCAAAAGCTAACTTTCCTTCTCTGCACATTAGTACCTGGGAGTAACTGGTGGACCTTTCAAACCTGCAGAAGCCAGGTGAGAAATGTCTGAGACTGTCCCATGGGATCCAAGCTAGCATGTATCTGCCCTTATGAGAGCCATTTTGGTGCAGTGGTTAAGTGTGTGGACTAATCTGGGAGAACCAGGTTTGATTCCCCACTCCTCCACTTGCAGCTGCTGGATGACCTTGGGCAAGCCATAGTTGTGTCAGAGTTGATCTCTCAAGGACAGTTCTGAAAAGAGCTCTCTCAGCCTCACCTACCTCACAGCGTGTCTGTTGTGGGGAGGGAAAGGGAAAGGAGTTTGTAAAACTGTGTGACTGCAATAAAAAAGGCCAATGCTATGCTCAGGATTATTAGGAAGGGAACTGAAAACAAATCTTCCAATACCATAATGCCCCTGTGCAACCTCATTTGGAGTACTGTGTACAGTTCTGGTCACCACACCTCAAAAAGGATATTATAGCATTGGAAAAAGTGCAGAAAAGGGCAACTAGAATGATAAAAAGGTTGGAACACTTTCCCTATGAAGAAAGGTTAAAGCTCTTGGGGCTTTTTAACTTGGAGAAATGACGGCTGAGGGGTGACATGATCAAGGTTTATAAGATTATGCATGGGATAGAGCAGGTAGAGAAAGAAGTACTTTTCTCCCTTTCTCACAATACAAGAACTCATGGGCACTCAATGAAATTGCTGAGCAGTCGGGTTAGAACAGATAAAAGGAAGTACTTCTTCACCCAAAGAGTGATTAACACATGGAATTCACTGCCACAGGAGGTGGTGGTGGCTACAAGCATGGACAGCTTCAAGAGGGATTTAGATGAATACAAGAAGCGGGGATCCACAATACTCATGGGGGGGGGGAGAAGGAGCTCCATGTGGAGGAGGAGGAGGAAGCAGTCGTAGGTGAGCCTTCTCCCCCCAACCCCCGGCACTGATGGTGAGGCCTGCACAGCTCCTAGCCACTGGGCCCGCCAATCCTCCCCCCCCGCATCGACAGCAAGCCACGCAGGCCTGCCGAGCCTTCTCCTGTTCTCCCCAGACACCAGTGGTGAGGCCCGAGCAGCTCCCAGCTGCCAAGCCTACCAAGCCTCCCCTCCAATGGCCAGAGTGTTCTCTGCATATGCGCAGGGAGTGCTTTTACTTATGGGGGGATTTAAATATCCCCCATATTTTTTTCAACTTTTTAGATTTTTCTACATACCTGGAGACTGCTCCAAGTGTGCAGGAAAATCTCTCTGCCCCCCCGCCCAAGTGCCCCTGTTGTGTGGATTAGGTATCTGCACAGAGGGGGCAACTTGGCTATTAGATATATAGATATGGAACAGAGGTCCATCAGTGGCTATTAGCCACAAGGTATAGATAGGAACTCTCAGTCTGGGGCAAGTAATGCACTATATTCTTGGTGCTTGGGGGGCAACAATGGGAAGGCTTCTAGTTTCCTGGCCCCACTGCTGGACCTCCTGATGGCACCTGGTATTTTTGGCCACTGTATGACAGAATGTTGGACTGGATGAGCCATTGGCCTGATTCAACATTGGCTTCTGTTATGTTCTCTTATGTTCTTACGTAAGCTGATCTCAGACTCTGACTGAAAGGTGGGGTATAAATCTAATCTCTTCTCTTTTTCTCTTATCTAAGGCCATGTTATAATTTTTTACTCTCTGGTATCAGATGGTCTTCAAGATCCAATCAAAGTGCCCATTCACAGTAGCCCTCCATTACATGATGCAATATGCTCTTGGCTTCCCTCCTCCCATTTAGCTACTGAGCTAAGCACAAACTTTTTAAAACTTAATTAATTACCTTATTCCAAAACCAGGCCTTAAAGCAGATAAGGATAGTGTCTAGGAGAAAGGTTAATTAAAACATCTGCAAACTGAAGCACAGACTCTGTTATTCATATTAACCTGGACTGCTTTGCTTCACACACCTCTCTTTTGAAAGCTGTGATCCATGGCATTACCATGATCAGAGCTTCCCAAATATCCAAGCAAAGCAGCCGCAAACTAAATTCCTACACTAAAGGATGGATTATTCTCAGCTCCTCAAAGGAGACAGAGTATACTTGTTAAAACAAGAGCTGTCAATAAATCCTCCTCTGCAACACATTCACCCTCCCTTCCCACACTTATCACACAGGTAAATATTAGCTCCCCTTTATAATGTGGGGGGTGGGTGCCAACATTTAGTTGTTATTCATTCAGCTGTTGGATGCTTAGTGCAGGAGTCCTGTGTGTCCATTTTATGCCTTTCATTCTCTTCAACCCACCCACCAAAGAAGGCAATCCCCCCTTTCCTTATCCACAATCCTTATAAGATATTTGCCCCGCACTTAGACAGATTTTACAAGTGTCACACCAAGCTGAGATGTCCGTATTTATGTTGTTGTTGTTCAGTCGCACAGTCAAGTCCGACTCTTCACGACCCCATGGACCAGATCACGCCAGGCCCTCCTGTCTTCTGCTGTCCTCTGAAGTTTGCTCAATTTCATGTCCGTTGCATCAATGACACTGTCTAACCATCTCATCCTTTGCCGTCCCCTGGAGAAGGAAATGGCAACCCACTCCAGTATCTTTGCCAAGAAAACCCCATGGACAGTGACAAAAGTACATATTTATATCAGGCTGATAAAAGGATCAACTGACTTCAGCCAGTATCGCTCTTGTGCCCAAATATCCAACAGAAGGGATGTGATGGCCTGCCTTAATGATCTCTTCTCTGAATTTTTGTGAAAGTATAAATTGATGAACTGGCTCACTCCCTTCTGGGTGATCTTTGGGCATGTATTCACAATACAGCAATTCTTCATTCCACATAAAGTGGGTAGTTGCAATCCCCTTTGTTTTTGATGGCATACCATCAGTTAATAAATGACATTCCTGTAAATTGTCAAAACTCCACTGGGATCCTTAAAAGCCTCCCATGGGAAAAGGTTCCCAACCCCCTCTGCCTGCAGTGTTTCCAGTTTAGACAAAACTTCTTTAACAACAAGGGAGGGTATTGGGTCATCTAGAGCTTCCACCAAGGGGTTACATCCTCAGAGAATTTGTTTTATGTTTTGCCTGGCTGTGAGTGATGACTTTTAGCTGAGTCAGAATGCCAGTGCTTTGAGATTTGGCTTGCCAGTACAATAGATCTCCACCGATTAAAACCTCATCACCACTTTGTTGTTGTTGTTGTTCAGTCACACAGTCGAATCCGACTCTTCACAACCCCATGGGCCACATCACACCAGGCCCTCCTGTCTTCCATCATGCTCCAGAGTTTGCTAAATTTCATGTTTGTTGCATCGATAACACTGTCTATCCATCTTATCCTTTGCCATCCCCTTCTTCTCTGACCTTCAATCTTTCCCAGCATCAGGGTCTTCTCCAGTGAGTGCTCCCTTCTCATTTGGCGGCCAAAGTATTTGAGCTTCAGCTTCAGGATCTGGCTTTCCAGGGAACAGTCAGAGTTGATTTCTTTTAGGATTGAATGATTTGATCTCCTTGCAATCCAAGGGACTCTCAAGAGTCTTCTCCAGCACCATAATTCAAAAGAATTCTTTGGCACTCGGCCTTCCTTATAGTCCAACTCTCGCAGCCATACATTACTACTGGGAATACCATTGCTTTGACCATACAGACTTTTGTTGGCAGAGTGCTGTCTCTACTTTTTATTATGCTGTCCAGGTTTGCCACCACTTTCCTCCCAAGGAGCAGGCATCTTAATTTCATGGCTGCAGTCACCATCTGCAGTGATCTTGGATCCCAGAAACATGAATTCTGTCACTGCTTCCATGACTTCCCCTTCTATTTGCCAAGGAGCGGTGGGGCCGGATGCCATGATCTTTGTTTTTTTGATGTTGATTTTCAAGCCAACTTTTGCGCTCTCCTCTTTCATCCTGAGCCAATAGGCTCTTTAGGTCCTCTTCACTTTCTGCCATCAGAGTGGTATTGCCTGCATATCTGAAGTTGTTGATGTTTTTCACAGCAATCTTAATTCCGGCTTGTGATTCATCCAGGCTGGCATTTCGTATGATGTACACTGCATAAAAATTAAATAAGCAAGGTGACATCCTTGTTGTACTCCTTGTCCTATGCTAAACCAATCAGTTGTTCCATATCCGGTTCTAAATGTCACTTCTTGACACTTATACAGGTTTCTCAAGAGACATGTGAGGTGGTCTAGTACTCCCATCTCTTTAAGGACTTGCATCACAACTAGAATGGACCAAAACTGGAAGCTGCTCAAGGTTCATGGGTTGACTAAGGGTATTTGAATCATAGGTATGGATCACCATCCTCCCTACCCATTGTATAGGTTCTTGCAAGGCACTTCTTGGCACTGCACTCACGTCAGACCCAGTATTGATGAAAGCCAGGACAATCTTATCCCCTTCCAGAGTCACCCAGTTACTTCTCAGCTCCTCAAGCCATTTCTGTTGGCGATAGGGTGTAATTACCCTGAAAGGAGATGCTTTGATCTCTCTCCTGAAGCTTCCTCCTTCAGGGGAATTTCCAGAATCATTTCATCTTGAGCCAGCAGCACATCTGTTTGCCTTGGATTTGTTCTGCTTGGGGTCCTTGAATGAGAAGCTGTTCAATCTCTCATTCAACTGTAACCTGGGGAGTCTTTGGTTGAGTTCAGACTGGCAGTTTGAAGTGCAAGGGAGTTGTGGCAAAACCCCCCAGGAACAACGTGTTCCAGGTTTTTCCAGTCATACTGTGCAGACTGATGCAGGAGCATACCAGAGAGGATATGCAAGGGAGCATTCACACTGTTTGCCCACCCCTGGTAAGTGGCTTTTTGTAATGGAATCTGACGATATGTGCTTATGCGCTCATGCGCATAAGTGCTTGTGCACATAAGAGCATCCCTACCGAATCAGCTTGTTCGCGTTCACATGTCCCTGAAGCGGGATGAACATGGGATGAATGCGCTTTCCAGGGTTTGCTACCACTTTCACCAGGTATTTTTTAAACTCGGGAGGGAAGCGTTATAAGATAGGTTGAGTATGGCTGGGGAACGCCTGACAGATGTTCCTGTGTGAATGGCCCCTTTAATCCGTTTGTGAAACATTTGTGAAATGTGCCTATCTCAGGGCAAACTGCTAGTCTGAATTCAGCCTTAGTATAGGGAGATTCCTTTCCACAGGGATTCGTCATAATCTCTCCTGGGTGGCTGCTTTTTATAATATGGATAACCTTCTCTCCTAGGAGTAAAGTTTATTCTAAGTTTACCCTCTGTATCAGAGTTGCCTAGAAAAACATCCCAACTGCTCAGCTCAAACCCTGTTGGTCAACACCCTTTCCAGTCCTCATTCATTAACTTCCAGGACTCTGGCTCTTTCGGTTCAAGACCGAGCTACATCACCATTTGATCTACAAAGATTGCCATGTCATTTAAAGAAGTTGGATTTCACCAAGACAGCAGCCTTTGGTGGTAAAGCCTGAAGTAGATGTTCTTTAATTAAAATGCTTCTCAGCTGGCATGAGTGTAAGCCTGAGAAGCTTCAACCCATGAGTCCAAAAGTCTGGTGAGGCATGATGCAAATGAAGCATATGTCTCTTTAGGCTTAAGGCTTGCCTTTCTAAATTTTAGCCTCAGCTGGTCCTCTGATAGACCAAAGTGCTGCCTCACAAGCCTTTTAAACTGTTGATAATCTCAAGCCCCAGGAGGTGACTTACCCATTAAGCCACTAAACTCTCCATGCACATGGGCATGCAGGATTCCCAGATATTCATGCAGATTCAAAGGATGAGAGGTATAATACGGGGTCCATCTTATTTTGGACTATGGTAAATTTCTGCTTCCCCAACTCCTCCTCTCGCTGGCAAACTAGCAATTCTGTCTGCCATGCCTATAATTCCATAAAGGCCATAAGAATGCCTTTCTAATTTCCTGGTTGACTTTTGCCTGTGATGTCATTCAGTCTGCCTCACAGGTGTTGTTTTCCTGGTTTTCCATACTAATCTGGGTTGTTCTGGGCTAGCATCTCTTCTATCCTTCTCATCCTTCACTGGCTGCTTAAAGGTATTATTTTTCGTGGCTCTCATTATTATTCTTTCTTTTTCATGAATAAGATTCATCAGAAGGGTGAGCCCTTCAGCAAGTGCAGGCATATATTCTTCTTTTGCCTTTCTGATTTCCTCCTCCATCTCTTCTTTGCTTCACAAATCCCTTTAAACTTTAAAGGGATTGCAGGAGAAGCCCAACAAATCTATTGGGATTTTTTCAGTTTCCCCAAGAAAACCCAGATACATTTGGAAAGCCAAAATATACTTGAAAAATACCTATAAGGTACCTATTTTCGGCTTGGGTAGATTCAAATGCACACCCCTAGTAATTACTCATATTAATTTTGTATTAGAATGTTCACTGATCTTTGAGCATGCTAATGTACCTCTATACTACTTTCCTGTCTCCTGGAGGCTACCTGATGGTCAACAAAAATGGACTTGCCATGCCCTTATTGATGCTATCCTGCCATGCCATTACTGTTGCTGAAAGGATTATATTACAACACTGGAGTGATAAATTATGCCCACCTCCTGTTATTCAATGGATTGAGATCCTTACAACCTTATCAGCATCTGAATATATGGCATATAGATGACAATTGTATACAGACTTTTTAGATATTTGAAAACTTTTTCTAGGCTATGTGTACAATTGCCATCATCGTTGCTATATTTTCTCTCTCTTTTCTGTTTGCGGGTTGTAATTATTAAAAATAATTAAAAAGGTTAGGATCTGGCACACTCATGTTCAAATCCCCATTCTGCCATGGTGTTCACTAGGTGTCCTTCGGCCAGTCATACACTCTAAGCCTAACCTATCTGTTAGGGTTGTCGTGAGAAGAAAATATTGGAGAAGAAAATGAGATAAGCCACTTTTGGTACCCATTGTGGAAAAAGATATGGTATAAATGAAATAAATAATAAAAATAGCTGAAGATGGGGAGAAGATGAAAAGTTGGTGGGCAAGAAAAAAGAAAGCAGGGGAAAATATGGCTAGTTTAGTGTAGTGGCTAAGTGCGTGGACTCTAATCTGGGAGAACCGGGTTTGATTCCCCACTCCTCCACTTGCACCTGCTGATGTGACCTTGGGTCAGCCACAAGTTCTGGCACAGCTATTCTTGAAAAAGAGCAGTTTCTGTCAGAGCTCTCTCAGCCCCACCTACCTCACAGGGTGTCTGTTGTGGGGAGGGGAAAGGAAAGGAGTTTGTAAGCCGCTCTGAGACTCCTTTGGGTAGTGAAGGGCGGGGTATAAATCCAATCTTTTCTTCTTCTACTTCTTCTATGTGGGCTGCCAGGAGGAGGGAAAGAAGAAATAATTTGGGTAGGGGGATATAGAGGAAACTAGCATGACCTCCAGATACTTGGAGTCTCCCCACTATGCAACTGGGTCCTTCCTAGAAGCCAGCACCACTCAACTGGGCCCAGGCCAGCAGCTAGAAGCATGAAGGATTTTCCCAGGGAGAGGCTGCCATGGGGGGGGGGGAAGGTAGCTGAAGACTGTGAGGCAGATAAAGGTAGGTTGGCTGGTGGATGGAAAGGAGAGGAGAAAACAGGAAAAGGACCCTGTAGGGGCTTTTATGGAATGGAAAGGCAACATAGCGAGGAAAGAGAAAGTGAGATGCCCCACACAAGTCCTTGCTGGTCCCCTGCTAGTATTCTAAAATATTTACAAACCTTTTTTAATCTAGTAAAACCATTGAAACAAACTCAGTCTCATTGAAATGAATGCGACTATTTATTTATTTGCTTCATTTATGTCCTGCTTTTATCCCATTGGAGATTCAAAGCGGCAAGGATTCTTCTCCTCTACTCCATTTTATTGTCATAACAACCCTATGAGGTAAATTTGGTTGAGTGTGTGATTGGCCAAAGGTTAACCAGCAAAATTCCATGACAGAGCAGGGATTTGAACTTGGGGTTTCCCAGATCCTAGTCTAACACCCTAAGCACTAGATTGGTTCTCTAACTACAGTCACTTCATCGAGTTGTCTATTTACTTCCCCAAGTTCTGCACTCATGCTGAGTCAAGATATCACCTATGAATTAGGGGCAAGCTGAAAGTCACTGAGATAATTCAGCACTCAAGAATGAATTTGGGGTATTGTGGATGCTAACAATGCTATCAGTTCATTCCAGCCTCCCTATAAGTGGTTTCTTTTGTGGCTAATTTCCTAACCATAGAAAATTATATGAAATGAAAGAGATTACCTAGCAAGTGTGTCATTCTTCATGTCCTCCCATATGGTGCTGCAAGATAGTGAGAAGACAGTGTGTTTACGTAAAAAGAATGACATTCCCAAGCTGGGGGCTCCTAGCACAGTTCCAGAAGTGAAAAGTTGCCCAATTACCTAGAACAATGCAGGGACACTTACCTCGTTCCCCACACTGTGTTGCTGCAATGCAGTAAAGAACTACTTTATGTTATGTAGATAACAGGGAAGCAGTTTCTCCTTCCCCTCATCTAATGTATAGAACTTTGTCCGGCATCAGTGCTCCTCAGAGCAACACTGACAGATGACCATAATCAAGAACAGGCTGAAAGAGACAATTTATGTAACCTTTTTTATAACTATGTGAACATACTCAGCTCTGGCCCCATGACTGAAAACAATTCTTTTCAAATGCTCCCAGTCATGGTGATGGAGCCTATGTGTGCAATTTGTATGTGCAGTGCTGCAGGGTCAGCAGCACTCTTGGCCACTCTAACTGCTCAGCTCCTTTAAAGAATTAGCACATGTTGTCTTGGTTGTTTGGCTCAGATGATGATTATGTGGGGTAGGATCTCCCCCACATCAGAACACAGAGGAGGGTTTTAGCCAAGAAGTTAGGCTATTAATATACTCCTGAAAATAGAATTGCAGTCCAGGAAATATAAACAACAAATTAGGCCTGCTTTAGTATATTGGAACTGTCTGATACAATAGGTAATTATGTCTTAAACTAGGAATAAGGTCTGTTGTGGAAATAAATACAACGGATTGTCGAAGGCTTTCATGGCCAGAGTTCATTAGTTGCTGTAGATCTTCCAGGTTGTGTGGCCATGGTCTTAGCTTTGTAAGACCTGACGTTTCACCAGTAGCTGTGACTGGCATCCTCAGAGGTATAACACAGAAAGATGGAGTACTCTCTATGTCATGGTGAGCAGAAAACTGATAGGCAAGTAATTTATTTCTACCCTGGAAGATGGGGTAGGGCTGAGTCAATTATCCAGTGTAGTTCTCCAGGCTATGAACATGCTAATGGAAGAGCTTTCCTGAGAAGGTTCTTTTGTATATGGATTGTTTCCTGAGGAGGTTTGAGGAGGTTCTTTTGTGTGTGGAATGGCTATTGAAACTCTAATCTTATCTGTAGTGCTATTGCCAGCTGTAGAGCATTTTGTGTTTTTTCAGGACAGGAAACCATGCCCTATTTATTTTTAAACTCTCTTCTTTCCTGCTGAAATTGTGTTCATGTTTATGAATTTCAATGGCTTCCCTGTGTAATCTGACATGGTAACTAGAAGTGTTGTCCAGTCTTTCAGTGTCTTGGAACAAAATACTGTGTCTTGAACATAGCCTAACCCAAGCAGGATCAGAGCACAACACAGATTATTAGCCCAAATTAATGAATTTATTTAACTATTTACAGAGTTATGGAGGCACTCACACACTGTAGAAGTAAGCACACACTATGAACCAACAGGGCATGAATCAACAGCAGTTAAACACAATCCTCTTTCCCTACACAATACTCTCTACCTCTGGAGGTTGTGGGCTCACCTGTACTTCAGTCTCTCTCTCTTGCCCAAGAGAACAGGGAAACTTCCATTCATTCCCCAGTCCAGCCAACTGTGGAATGGCTGAATCTCTGCTGCCTCACAGGGTTGAAGACTGCCTTGGGAGAGTCCCTGTTTTCCTGCACATTTTGACCTCGGAGCAGTTGGGAACTATAGTCCAGCAGATGAGGAAGCCCCATTAAACCCAGTGAGTGATACCCCTGCAGGCCCCTCTCTGGAACTACAGCTCAATTAAACCTTATGGGGAAACATTTTAAACAAATAACCACTGCCATCTTACAAACAGAGGTAACTGCCATTTCGGGACACCTACCAACAGCCACTGAGGGGGAAGTTAGTCCCATACAGGCAGGGGGATGCCAACCTCCCGGTGGGGCCTGGAGACTGGGTGGGCAGCGGAGCGCTGGCTTTCCTGGGTGCTCCGCAGCTGTGGGGCCCCCAGAAAGCCAGGGAAGGGGCAGGGGTTCTAGCCCCCACCCCCTCCCTCCCAGCGCCAGCTTTCCTGGAGGCTCCACAGCTGCAGGGCCCCCAGGAAAGCCAGGGAAGGGGTGGGGGTTCAACCCCCTGCCCCTTCCCTCCCAGCGCTGACTTGCCTTGGTGCTCTGCAGCTGCAGGGGCACTGAGGCAAGCCAGGGAAGAGGCGGGGTTTAAACCTCCACCCCTTCCCTCAGAGCACCGGCTTGCCTCGGCACTCCGCAGCCATGGGGGCACCGAGGCAAGCCATGGAAGAGGTGGGGGTTCAAACCCCCACCCCTTCCCTCCCAGCGCTGGCTTGCCTTGGCACTCCACAGCCGCAGGGGGGCTGAGGCAAGCCAGGGAAGGGGTGGGGAGGGAGGGCAAGCACTGCTGCTGCCGCTGCCTCCTGAGCCCCACCAGGGAGCTTCACTGGCGGCAGTGGCGGGGAGGTGGTGGCAGTGGCACAGGGGTGGGGAGCCATTTGGCACCCCTGCGGGCCCGGCGCCCTAGGCGAACTAGGCAGTGCATACAGGAAAAGCATGTTTGTCAAGAGAGAAAGTCATTTGCCAGTAATTCTGACAGGGCTCAGTGGCTGAAGGGGGAATGGGTGGGGAAGAGGAACAGACTCAGCACCCGGCCAATGGTACATGAGTACTCTTGAGTGGCAGTAGACAGGTCAATGGCTGAGGGCAAACATGGAATCTTGCCACCCCAAAACAGGATTATTATATAGGAGAGATTGCTACAGGATATTGTATCAAAAATCTAATCCCTTCTTTCCTGTCTGAAGACACAGCATGGAACCCTGGGGGCATGATTTCTGCTAACCTAGACCCCTAATAAAAGACATGTTTATACTGCATATACAGAACAAGGATATTGTTTAGGATTGCTTCCATGGTAGAGGACATATGGCTGAACAAGTCTTGGCTTGCCCTAGCCAGTTCATATTCTTAGGAAGACTCCTTTATCTTTGAATGGTTTTTGGACAGAGCCCCCTTTGCTATCATCTATGCATGCCTATCATAGATTTCTACATTTGGGGTGACTCAGATGGTAACATATCAATAAATCAAAAATCAATAATGTCAACAATGAAGTCCCAGCTATACACACTTTCCAATACTGGAACACAAACATTTGGTTCTGTTTTCAGTCCCCTTTTCCTAACATACATATAATGTTGTCAAGTAATGTGAATGATTTATAATGCAACAACTTTATGATTTTTGAAATGGAGTATGGTTAGCTGAAATTATGTGATGTGGTGCTAAATGGGGCATAGTACAATGCACCCTGCAAGAATGTAATGCAAGATAAAAACTTATTAGGTGGAAAGTGAGGGTATTAAAAGTGATTGCTCCACCCAGTCATTGGTAGCCTCAATATAATTCCATTGATGTGTTTATGTTTAAAAACAGGATTACTAAAAGGACAGAAGAGAGAAAACAAGAGGGACTAAATACAACTGGATACAAGAAGGATAAATATTCTGGCATGGCCTCCCAGAATTCAGATGAGTGATTCTCGTTGTTTTATCAATTGTACACTATGCCTTTCATATATACCATTTCCTCAGGCAAACTTCCCTTTAAATTTTCTTATTGGGACAGAAATCATCTTTGTGTCATGTGGTTGTGCCATCTGTATAGTAAAAAACCTTGCTGTAATATTCCAGACAATATGGTGATGGTGACAATACTAGTAATTCAGCTAATAATTTTGTGAGATGCAGTCTATTTATGCAGATCAGTTCAGGACTCAAGATCCAGAGCTACTGAACTTCAAAATTAAGAGTTAAAAGGAAGAACTGACAGCTGAGAACTGAGCCAACTGGTCGGAGAGAAAGATCCCAGGAGAGAGCTGCTGGGAAGGTGAGTGGCTTTTTGACTTTCTTAAACTGCTAAACTACTGGGGAGCATTAACTGAGGTTGCTTTGAGAGAGGACAGAGTTTGAGGGTGAGCTTGTAGGCTGTTGGAGAGTTGTGGTTTTCTCTGGGTCTGTTTGAGTCTTTTGCTGAATAGCCTCTCCCTTCTTTGTGACGCTTCCCCACCAATGTGTGATCACGGCTGACGGCATGTGTGCGGAGCCTCGGGGGACATGTCTGATCAAGATACCATGCTGCATTTTGCCCCAGAGCAAAAAGCCTCACTTCCCCCGTGGATTATCTCGCTCGTGTGACCGGAACCTCAGTGAGGTTGATTAAAGGGAACACAGGCTGTGGCAAATAAAATGCAAGTCTGTGATCAGGTAGGCAAAAAAAAGAATATGAGGAACATATTGTAAAAAACATAAAGACCAACAACAAAACTTTCTTCAAATACATTAAAAGCAGGAAACCAGCCAGGGAGGCAGTGGGGCCCTTGGATGACCAAGTAGTAAAAGGATTACTGAAGGATGATAAGGAAATGGCTGAGAAGCTGAATGCATTTTTTTGCCTCTGTCTTCACTGTGGAACATGAGAAATGCTTGCCATGTCAAGTGCCACAGTGAGGTGAGATACTGAAGAAAAGTAGTGAAAAAAATAAATAGCTCACATATTCCTTAATTCTATTCCTGTACTTCTCATGTATTCCTAGATTTTCAAAAATGTCCAAGTTTGAGTCTAAGAGGGCCATCTTACTTTCACCATTGAAAATGCTGTTTTTCCACAGGTATCCCTGAATCTTCTATTTTTTTCCCTAAATTTGTCTGTAGATGTACCTAACTGCTGCAAAACTAATCATGAGGGGGTCTTGTTTCAGCTGCTTTCTGTTGTTCAAGTCCAACATAGGGGAAAAATAGGGGCAAATTCAGTCATCAAGAGAAAAAGTCACAGTAGCCAAGAGATGAAGCAGGAGTTGATCAAGGAGCTGTTTGAAGTTAAAGATTCAGACTCTCACGTGTAAAACTATGACTCAGAATGATTGTTATTAAAAATATTTATGATCATGCATACATGACCCGCCATAGGGTCTGTAATACCCCTATGGCTTTGGGAGCAGGGCAACTGGCAAAGAGAGAAAAGAGCTCTTCTGTATGTGCAAGCATTTTTGAACAACCTGTCAAAGTCTCGCAAATACATGCTGAACATTTTTGACTTTTTGAGGATGCTCGTCAAAATGCAAGCCATTTCAGATGAATCACAAGAGAATTCACTGTCCTTACTTGCTGTATGCTGATAGTGGTGAAATCATGGGAAAATACTATAAATGTTGACAAGCATACTTTTAGCACAGCATCAGACTGAGCAAGTAATTCATAAGAAAAGGGTAAAATGCAATTCCTCTGTCTCCCTCTATATATGCCTTAGCTTAGAAAGTCATCAGTTGTTCTACAGAGCTGCCATTAACTTGAAGCCTCTTTCAGGTATGCAGCCCAGCACATGGCAACCTCAGTTAAGAGTTCTATCTTCTTTGATGGAATCAGCCCAAAAGAGAGCATCCTCCTTCTCCCAGGAGTTTCATCATTCTAGGTCAAAGATATTTTTCCTGCAGTCTCTAGGAGTTTCTTCCTAAGATCTTTGTCATATTTAATTCCTCCAAATCTCTATTCCCTGATGGCTGGGCAGGGAGAGCTTGCCCATTCCACTGTCTCTTGTTAGACCTATTAGCATTTCTAAAAGGCTGGCTGAGGTGAGGCTGGAATTGACCTTGCCCCTCCTGCCTGTTCTCTGTCCAGAGAGGAAAACTGTTAAAACTCATGGTAAAGGTTTTGCTCAGTTCAAATCTCCAAAGAAAAAATGCATTTCTTCACAGTGAGCAAACCCACAAATTGTAATGCAGCCACCTGCTCTGTATGAGAAGATAAAAGCAGAATCACTCCCCTAATCTATTTTGATAACATTTCTCCACTTTGCAACTTTATTAAGGACAACAAGCTAAGATATAATTACAAGCTGAATTAGCTCACCAATGAAATGATGTAATTGTTTATGCAAGCATAGGAGGAGTTGCATAGTTTCTAATAATAGTTCTCATCAACTGTCTGTCTCCTCATGAACAGGTTTCTGACAGATAGTGTTTGTCTTCTACATGTGCTATCTGTTAGCACTAGATTGTAATAAAAGGATTTTTTTATGCTCCTGAGAGCAACTACAACTAAAAGGTGTACACAAAGAATCCTAGTATGAGGGGTCAACTTAGTTCTCAACATAAAGGGTTTACTCAGAGTAGAGCCTTGAAGGAATGGACATGCAAGCCCTGTTTTTTCTTTCAGGTCCTGGGAGGTCAAAACCCCTGTGGCCATCTCAAGTCTCTTATCAGTTCTGGTACCTCTTTCCCTTACTCCTAGGAGAGTATCAAACTTCTCTTTAGGTAATAACCGTGGCCACTGACAAATCTAAGAGTATTTCCTGCTAGATGGATTTGTACATCTAGTGCTCTGTACTGGTGTTGCCTTTTAAAGGCTCTACCTAGTTTCTTCACTTGTACTAGCTAGTGCTTGACAATCTATCACAGTTTTGAGCAATCATAAATCAAGGGATGACATGCTCACCAACTGCCTCTTCCCTTGACTATATATAGCAAGACTGAATAGGCGTGGTATGTTTATAGAGATCAGGCCCTGAGCATTCAAAATATCTATATATCTAATTCCCAACAGTCCCCTCTGTATGTGGATTCTTGTTTCTGTGGATAGGGGGCACACTCTCCCCCACCAGGTTTTTCTACAGACTCAGGGGGCTCCATGGTTTGCAGAAAAATCGAAAAAGTAACTCAGGGAGGGTTGAATCCCCCCCCCAATATCTTTTGAAATGGAGATCTACTCCAGGTCCCACTGCCTCCACAGTGAGAGAGAGAGATTGGCTGATAGCCAGGGGGGAGAGAGGAAGCAAAAAACAGAGCTTAGATTGGAAAAGATTCCTCTTGCAGTACGGATGGCTAAATAGCAGGGGGGCTGGAGCCAGGCCTCCGACTTTTCTCCACGGGGACAGATCTCTGTTGTCTGGAGTTCAGTTGTAATTCTGGGGGGTCTCCAGGTCCCACCTGGAGGCTGGCAAGCCTAGGCCTAGCAGCAGCCTCTGGATGACTTGATACCACCTGACTTGTATGATTCAACTAGGCTTGGCTGCTCGCTACTGTTCAACAGCAGCCATGCTATGAAAGTCAGAGCTTCAGAGTAGGGTATGGGAGACCCAGGTTTAGATCCCCATCTTTCTGTGGAAGCCCACTGGGTGAACTTGGACCATTCACATACTTTCAGCCTAACCTACTTCATAGGTTGTTGTGTGGATAAAAAGGAGGAAAGAATAGCATCAACTGCTATAGTTCCTACTGTGGAGAAAGACCATAGTTTCCCTCAATAGAAGCTGCAGGGGGAAAGAGACAGAAAGCTGAAGACACAGTGGCAGATAAAGGTAGGTTGGCTGTTGGGTGGGTAGGCGATAGGGATGCTAACTCCAGGTTGGGAAATTGCTGGATATTTGAGAAGTGGAGCCTGGGGATGGTGAAGATTGAGGCAGGGAGGGACTTCAGACAGATATAATGCCATAGACTCCACCTCCAAAGCAGTCATTTCCTCCAGGGGAACTAATGTTACCAACTCCAGGTAAGGGCTGGCAATCTCCTGGAATTACAGCTTATCTCCAGATGACAGAGATGAAGAGAAGAGGAGATTGCATTTATACCCCGCCTTTCACTACATGAAGGAGTTTCAGAGCAGCTTACAATATCCTTTCCCTTCCCCTACCCACAACAGGCACCCTATGAGGTAAGTGGGGCTGAGAGAACTCTTTTCATGAGGGAACAGCTCTGAAAGAACTTGTAACTGACCCAAGGTCATACCAGCAGCTGCATGTGGAGGAGTAGGGAATGAAACCAGGTTCTCCCAGATTAGAGTCTGTGCTCCTAACCAGTACACCAAACTGGCTCAGTTCCTCCAGAGAAAATGGCTGCTTTGAAGGGTAGAGTTTATGGTATTATACCCTGCTGAGGTCACTTGCAAGCTCAAACTTCATTCTCCCAAGGCTCTACCCCCAAATTTCCAGAAATTCTCAACATGAAGCTGGCAACCCTAAGAGGAATTGATCTCTGTGTTTGAACAATCTGTTTTGCTTCCTGGAGAGTGGCTGCTGCCACTGCTGCTGTGGGAGGGAGTAGGTGGGAGGCCAGGAAAGTGACAGGGGCAGAAAGAGTGATGGGGTGGGAGCAGAAAGGAAGTGACAGGCAAGGAGGGGAGGGAGAGAGAGAGAGAGAGAAGTGGTGGCAAGAAGGAGAAAGAGTGTGAGAAATGTAGGGGGACAGGGGAAGAAGTGTGTGGCGGGAAATGGGATAGCCATTCCCACAAGTTTCTTGCCGGTCCCCAAGAAGCCTAATGAATAAAAATAAAGAAAGTAAATATGGCAATTTCATACACACTGAATAATGCACTTTCAATCCACTTTCAATGCACTTTGCATCTGAATTTTACTGTGTAAAATGACAAAATCCAGATGCAAATCATCACTAAAGTGCATTGACAGTCAGTTGTAAGTGCATTATGCAGCATGAGTGAAAGTGCCCATAATAGGCTAAGTAAGGATTAAAAATAAAAATAAAACACACTACACTACACACACACACTTGATTTTAGCACAGTCTTCTTACACTCTGGGTTTCCTTGCTCAAAAGCCAGTGAAATCCTACTCTAGGGGACGGTGCTCATCTCTGTTTCCAAGCCAAAGAGCCAGAGATGTCCGGAGACTTTTCCGTGGTCATGTGGCTGGCATGACCAGGGCTATTTTTGGGCAGGAACGCACAGGAACGGAGTTCTGGCTGGCTTCTGAGTTGGCCACACCTGCAGCCTCCCCCCCTCCAGGTTCCCCAGGTACCTCGCAAGCCAGAATGCTGTTACCTTCCCACCGAAGTGATACCTATTTATCTACTTGCAATTTCTTGTTTTCAAACTGCGCGGTTGGTAGGAGCTGGGGCCAGAGATGGGAGCCCACTCCATCACGCAGCACTAGGGTCTCAAACTGCCAAACTACAGACCTTCCAGTCTGCAGCTCAGTGTCTTAACCTATGAACCACCACAGCCCTTTCTTACATTCTATTCATACCTAAATAGTGGTTAATTAGAATAGACTAGTTATTCTTGTTGTTGCAACATTTAAAAGTCGATCTTTACCTCATTTCTCCTGTTGTCCTTCGACATGTGGTCAAGATGGAGTACCTAGGTGGCCTGTGTAAAGAAAAGTCTATGGGAAAAAAGAGCTTTTCCCTTGTGCCCTGAGAATATACAATCTACTCTTTGAGAATCTACACCTCATCTGGGGTTGTTCAGGTCTTTCTGCTTTGGGAGAAAGAATGTACTATCTAGCATTTTGCTGTCCATCTCTGACTGCTTGCAGTGTGACATTTCAGCAAAATGTGAGATGTTAAACCTTCTGTTCTTACTTTGACCAAAGACATTAGCATAACTAAGAGCTGGGGTACTTGGTGCTGAGGAGAGTGAGATGCCTCATCTCCTGTACCTTTCTTTTTGCCAGTCTTTTACCAGTCTTTTGCCAGTCTTTAAAACCTCTAGGGCTTGTGTAGAGTGCAGCCCCCCAATCAATAAAATATCAAGGTGGATTCTAGGATGGAAGGCATTTTTATGCAGGGCAAATACTAGATCAATGGTGGTTACAATAAGGCCATGAAGAAGACACACAGCTTTGTATGTCATGGAGATGGCTGTTGAAGAATCTTAGGACTGTTGTGGTAGACACTGATCCTTGCAGCAATGCTCTTTTCTGGGCCTACAGCAACTTGTGATAAGTATTTAAATTGATTTATATCCTCCCCATTTTAATTTATGTATTTGAGTGTGTAAAGTGCTGCCAAGTTGCAGTTGACTTATGGTTATCCCATAGAGTTTTCAAGGCAAGTGATTAAGAGGGGCTACTCAATAAATTTTCAGATGACACCAAATTAGGAGGAGCAGCAAACACACCAGAAGATAGAGATAGAATTCAATGAGGTCTGAATATGCTGGAAAAGTGGGTGCATGTAAACAAGATGCAATTTAACAAGGATAGGTGCTGAGTTCTACATCTGGGCATCAAAAATGAGGAACACAAATACTGGATGGGGGATATGTTTCTGAGTAGCAGTGTGTGTGAACGAGATCTTGGGTTATGGGTGGACCAAAAGTTAAATATGAGCAGCCAGTGTGATGTGGTGACCAAAAGGGCTAATGTGATCCTGGGGTGTATCAACAGAGGCATGACATCCAAATCACAAGATGTCATAGTCCCACTGTACACTGCATTGGTCAGGCCACACCTGGAGTATTGTATAAAGTTCCAGGAGTTCATGAGTTAATCTTCCCTAGAAAGAACAGCATATGTGATTGGCTGCTCTACTTGCTCTTTGATTGGCCAACATCAGCTGAGAGAGATAATAAAACAGGTGATTTGGAGGGAAAAGATGACTTTCACTGTTTGGTCTTTGTTTGAAATCTAATGTCTGGATCAGTTGCCAAAGGTTTTGGCTTCTGGGCGAAGAGACATCTGGGTGTCAGTGTTTTCTGACAGGCAGCAGTCAAAAAAGTATTTCTACAGACAGGCAGCAGTCAAAAAAGAAAAGAAATCCTGTTGTCTTAAATATATTAAAACTGCTCTGAGGGAGAATTTAGATTCTCAGTCAGGAAAGCTACAGAACAGCCTTATACTAACAAAAGATACTGGAGAAGGATTTGGCAGAAGGTCTGGGTAGTTAGCGTGAATTCCCATACAAGCCAAATAGTAAAAGGAGTTATTACTTCTTAGGAACAGTGAAAGGGGCTGGGATGAGAACCCTGGTCTGTGATAAAGGGGAGAAACTTAGACACCTCAGGAGTTAATGAAAAGCTATATTATCTAAAGGAAAACCTATAATATCTGAAGGAAG
The DNA here is from genome assembly GCA_029375565.1 of Gekko gecko. Taxonomy (NCBI): domain Eukaryota; kingdom Metazoa; phylum Chordata; class Lepidosauria; order Squamata; family Gekkonidae; genus Gekko; species Gekko gecko. The sequence continues at coordinate 145,365,436 of JAPDNY010000003.1, read as the reverse complement.
AAATCTAGAAACATCAATAAGAACTGTGTTGTGCTGAAACATACTAAACGAAGTACCTCTCAAAGAAATAGAAAGCCTTGAAACAAAACTACAAATACACTCTCTTGAATGTTCTAAGATTTCAACTCTGTATATATTAGAAAGTTTTTACCTCAGCAGTCTCAAAACTGCTGAGGTAAAAACTTGAATATCCCTATTATACATCAGTTCCCTGCCTGTTTAATAAAATGGTTATTCTATTTTTGAAAGTTAACTTGCCTCAACTGCCATTTCACAAGGGATTATAAAACTGGACAGCTCCTGTCATTCCCTCAAGTTCCTGTACTGGGTCTAAAGCCTAAATCAATATCTAAACAAAGGGTGGGATAGTGTCAAGTTTATATCAGTACAGAAGATATACACACTACTGGAGAGCAACTCAGCCACTGAGGGGAACTGAAGATAAGGCAGAAAAAATCTGCCAGACAATTGGGGAGATACTAGGGTCCGTCATAGCAGCAATCCTAAGGACACTTTCCTAAGAGTAAGTCCCACTGAATAATTTTGGGTACACTTGCTGAGGGTTGCCCTCCAGTTAACTGAGGTACCAGAAGTGAAGGTTCCTATAGCAATGACTTGTGGATGATTACAGAACTTAAACTGAGTTATATGGATGGATGCAAACTTTCAGATATTTCTGGATATTAACTATCAAAAATAATACTTTTCATTGGGCCCGAAAACAAACTAGTGAGTGAATACAGCAGATACTATACTAGTATTATGTATTCATTGCAGCAGAACTCAGTCGGCATTTTGGCTATCACTCCTTGAATAAATTGAAGTTTTTGTATATATAGCCCATTTCAATACTCTAATCTGGATATTACTGATGTACACATGGTGGTGGCCAAGTCAGTTTTCTCTGGGAATGGTGGCAGCTGGTGAACCACCCTCAGCTGCTAAGAAACATTCCTAGATTCATCACTTGCCTGTCACTAAGATGTTGATGATTTGAATCACACAGAGCCCTCATCCAGCAGGTTTTACCAGCCAAGATGGGCATGGATCCAATGGGCTGGTAGTCGGCATTATACCTCCAACGTTTCTGTCCACCTCTTCAGGTTGCACGTACTGAGAAGTAGTTATAAAAACACAACAATCAGAAACCTTGTGAAAATTTAGCATCTTTACAATTATTGTGGAGTCCGAGTTTGCTTTAGTCACAGCATGCTTGCAAAGTGTTTACAATTCCTTTCTAGGGGCTGGGTTTTTTTGGATTTTTTGTTTTTTAAACAACCCATTTAATATGGAACAGCGTTACTGGATGTCAGTGTGCTAATGCAATGGCAGTAGAAAAGCATGCCCCCCCCCTTTGTTTCAATCACTACCATACAATAAGCTTTAAAATGAGTTGTAGCTCATGTTTGATTGGATTTGGCATCAGTCTTTTAAAAACCATCATTCCAAATTATTTATTTCCTCCAATTTTGAAGAATACCGGGGAATTGAATGTAGTCTTGTAGGGGGAGAGAGTGCCCTTTTCTTTGGGGTGGATCATTCTGAAAGTGCTCTGAGTCCCCTTAAACTAAACCCCACCAGGTAATATGTCCTGCAAAGAAGAGCAAACCAAAAGTGCAACCAGCTATTACAATAAACTCAGAATGGACTCGGCAGGCTATAAACTTTTCAAATGCACTTTTACTTTCACTACTTTTTCAGCCTACATGTTAAATATGTAATAATGCAACTGGTCTGTTGAAACTGAAAAACAGAAAACAGAACACAAAGATTTATTTTATTATGAAAATCTGGTATCCGATCCCTCAACAGAGCTGGCTGATGGAGTTTCCACCATAAGTACTTTGGAGCCACCAGCTAAGTAACCAACACAGTTATCCCATTCAGGAAATATTTCTAAGTATTCTTCACAATTCGGCCATTATTTTAGCTCCTCCACTCCAATTCCATTTGCCCCTCACTCTCTTTTTCCCAGTAAAAGGTAAATCTCTTGGGTAAGTAAGCACTAGGAAAAAGTCAGATTGTTCAAGCGGCACTCATTTCTTTCAGAATTGAGGTGTTCACATTAATACAAAATGAGGTTTTTGTCTTGGAGGTCAGAAGTTGCCAAGTTATTTCCCGCAGCATGTGAATAGTGGAGGTTTTTATTTGAAGTGTATAAAATGAATCTGTGAGTAGCGTCTATTGATAAGACAGCAAAGGACAAGATTCTACTCTTGTGACTCATAGAGTCTTATTGCTAATTTTTCATTCTACATAAGGAGACTGGGAGGAAAGCATTGTGTAAATGCCATTTCTTTTTAAATGCATATTGATTAGCTTTATTAACAGGGACAAAAGTGGTCAGATCTGATTAATTATTTTGAGGCATAAAATAACAGGAAGACAGACAGAGAGGCAAAAGTCTTAAATATGTCTGTTAGCTTGCACTCATTCATTATCATTTCCCATTTGTGCTCAATCTTTTCTATTCTATCAGTCCTGAAAAATTTGTTTATTGCTACATGTGTAACTCACCTTTTAGTGAATCAAATTTCCTGTAAGCATGTATTACAGAAGATGGTATGAGTACAGATGGGCACATTTTTCTGTTTGGTGCAGTGGTTAAGTGCACAGATTCTAATCTGGGAGAGCCGGGTTTGATTTCCCACTCCTCCACTTGCACCTGGCTGGATGACCTTGGGCAAGCCATAGTTCTGATAAAAGCTGTTCTTGAAAAAGAGCAGTTTCTGTCAAGAGCTCTCTCAGCCCCACCTACTGTTGTGGGGAGGGGAAGTCAAAGGAGTTTATAAGCCGCTCTGAGACACCTTTGGGTAGTGAAGGGTGGGGTATAAATTCAATCTCTTCTTCTTGTTGTTGTATTAGAAAAAGCTCTCCAGTGGTGAACATGAAAAGGAGAACACGGATTTTTTAAATCCCAAAACTCTTATTTGGCTATTAACTGCATGTTTTGTCATTTGCACCTCTGTAGTTATTTCTGATGCCTCTATGACTGGAAGAGGTATATCACCTAGGCAGCTATGTGGCTCTTTCCCTTCTCAAAACATCCTGAACAATGGTGCTTAGTGACTGCCTGCTGTTCTGTTAGAAAACAAGCATGGAGTCTGAGCCAGTGGTAGCACCACCTAGAAACAGGTATCAGTGTTCTGAGTCTGACATCCTACTTGGGCTGGCTTTTTATGACAGCACCCATGTCTGCAGCCATATGGAGACTAGGTATTGTTTTATAAATTACAAATAATAATCAAGAGACATGAATGACACATTCACTCTGAGGGCCGCAACAACTTTTCCTCACTGCCTAGTTGAAGGCATGCTGCATAGCTTGCTGAAGCAAAACAACAAAAATGTGGGAAGTGATCAGTTGAAAATTAAAATTTAAAATTTAAATCTAAAATATAGAAAAGGAATCCTAATTCAGTATTTTCTGTGTAAACATCTTGATTTCATAGTTTCATAGGCTATTTTTAATAATGATTTATGACTGCAAACAAAGGCCCATATATGTGATATTTGAAGAAGTGTAGTCTTTCTCCTATGTAGTTTTCTTTCTTTTTTTCCTGTGCTGTTCACACTGATGTCTGCATCAAAGGTAGATTGCATGGTTACATACCATGCTAGTGACATCAATGGAATTAGAATTGGAGATTCTCTTTATAAATTACTAGGAATAAGGCCCATTGTGAAAATAAAAACTACAAGCTCTAGAAAGAGGCTCTTGGGCACTCAGCATCAATTTCCTGTTGTGACCCCCTCAAACTCCACCCTCTCCAAGCTCCACCCCTGAAATCCCCAGGAATTTCCCAATCTGGAGTTGGCAACCCCATCCCCTTCCCAGCTAATCATCAACCTACTGTTATCTGACCCTCTGACTGAAGCTGACTTCTACCGTCCCTCCTGGAAATCAGTTGTAATTCTGAGTGATCTCCACCCCTCACCTGGAGATAGGCAACAATGGTTCCTCAGGAGAAAATGGCTGGTTTGGAGGGTGGGGTCTATGGCAGAGTACCTGTCTGAGGTCCCACCCCTCCTCAAACCTCACCCTCTCCAGGCTCCACCCCTCAAATCGCCATGAATTTCCCAACCTGGAGTTGGCAACCCTATCTCCTTCCCAGCCAAGCATCAACCTGCCATTTTCTGCCTGTCTGATTTCAGCTTTCTATCTCCTCCCCCTGCTGGAGATCAGTTGTAATTCTGAGTGATCGCCACCCCTCACCTGGAGATTGGCAACAGTAGTTCCCCAGGAGGGAATGGCCGGTTTGGAGGGTGGAGTCTATGGCATCATACTGCCTGAGGTCCCAGCCCTCCTCAAACCTCACCCTCTCCAGGTTCCATCCCACAAATCTCCAGGAATTTCCCACCTGGAATTCGCAACCCTATCTCCTTCCCAGGCAATCATCAACCTACCTTTATTTCCCCTCACTCTTCAGCTTTCCATCTCCCCCCCCCCTACAGCCTCTACTGTGCTCTGAAGCCCTGCCTGCCACGTCACATTGGCTGTCATGGGGGGGGGGCATCTCAGCAGGGTATAAGGACACAGAGTCCACCATTTTTTCCAGGGGAACTGATCTCTGCCACTTGGAGAGCAGTTGTAATTCTGAGTGATCTCCAGCCCTCACCTGGAGATTGGCAACAATGGTTTCTCAGGACAAAAAGTAGTCTTTCTCTGCAATGGGGACCAAAGCAGCTTACATCATTCTCCTCTCTCCCTTTTGACTTGCACAACAACCCTGTGAGGTAGGTTAGGCTGAAAGTCTGTGACTCATCTAAAATCACCCACTCAGCTTCTACAGCAAGAACCTGGATCCAGCAGACCCTGCTCTGAAGCACTGACTGTGAAGCCTAAGATAGCCAATTTCCAAGTGGAGCCTGAAGATCACCAGGTATCACAACTGAACTCCAGACAACAGATCTCTCCACCCTGGAGAAAATAACTGCTTTGGAAGGTTATGGCATTCTATTCAGCTGAGGCCTCTCCCCGCCCCAAACCCTAGCTTCCATAAACTCTACCAGGAAATCTCCAGAAATCTCCCTACCAGGAGCTGGCAACCCTAGTCAGGACCAGCTCCAATGAGTTCCTCACAAAGGCCTGCAAAGGGTTTCCTTTGTCTGAACCAAGCTTGGTTGCCTACCATGGTGAAATAGGTCCAGTTTACAACTCAGCTGTTTGCCTCCCACCTTTGTTCTGTGGGCGTATCTCACTCCTTAAGTTCGCTGCCACTACTCACTGAATTACTGTCTTTTTAGAGGGACAGTGAGACCCCTCTGTCTGAATCTCCCTATTTGGAGGATCCCTGGAAAGTTGGCAACCCAAGGGTCTGGGCTTTCCTTGCTTCCTTGTGCTACCCCCTCCCTTTGGTATTGTGCAGAGTGGGGGAGACTATGTGCGCAAAGCACAACACAGATCAGTAGCCCAAATAAAAGAATTTATTTAACTACTAGGAATAAGGCCCGTTGTGGAAATAAATACAACGAGCTCTAGAAAGAGGCTCTGGGAGAGTGCCCCGGCTTTGGGCACTCAGTGACAATTTGCTGTGGCAAACTCAGCAGCATATAATGACAGAGTCCACCATTTTCTCCAGAGGAACTGATCTTTGCTACCTGAAGAGCAGTAGTAATTTTGAGTGATCTCCAGCCCACCCCCAAGATTGGTAACAGTGGTTCCCCAGGAGGGAGTGGCTGGTTTGGAGGGTGGAGTCTATGGCATTGTACCTGTCTGAGGTCCCACCCCTCCTCAACACTCACCCTCTACAGGTTCGACCCCTCAAATCTCCAGGAATTTCCCAACCTGGAGTTGATAACCCTATCTCCCTCCCAGCCAACCATCAACCTTCCTTTAGTTTTCCATCTCCTCCCCCATCCCTCCTAGAGAGCAGTTGTAATTTTGAGTGATCTCCAGCCCTCACCTAGAGATTGGTAACAATGGTTCCCCATCAGGGAATGGGAGGATTGGAGGGTGGAGTCTATGGCATCGTACCTGTCTGAGGTGCCACCCCTACTCAAACCTCATCCTCTCCAGGCTCCATACCTCAAATCTCCAGGAATTGCCCACCTGGAGTTGGCAACCTGGGCAGGACTGGGCCCAATGAGTTTTTTCCCAAAGGCCAACATAGGTGTGAAAAGGGCCTTTTACTGACAGAGGAGAAAGTACAGGTGCCAACTCTGATTAGGGAAATACCTGGAGATTTGGGGGGTGGATCCTGTGGAGGGCAGCATTTGGGGTGTGTGTGGAAGGACTCAGCAGGGTATAATGCCATAGAGTCTACCCTCCAAAGCAAGCATTTTCTCCCCGGGAACTGATCTCTATCATCTGGAGGTCAATTGTAACAGTGGGAGATCTCCAGGTTCCACCTGGAGATTGGCAACCCTAGGGGAAGTCAACCGCACAGCGGGGAGTTGAAGCCCACCTCATTAGCCAGCCAGCCATGCTGAAGCTAAGCAGGAGAGAGAGCCTTTTCCCATTTATTCTGACAGGAAAGTGGCCGTTGGGGAGGAGGTTATGGGCGGGGCAGGGGGTTATGCTGAAAGTCCTTTGTTTTTTTAATCACAGAACCAAGCTTGGTTACCTACCAACAGCCACTGAGTGGACAGTCCCTCACAGGAGTCAAGAGAACTGTCTTCCTAAGGAGAGAGAGCTGCCTGCCAGTAAATCTTACATGCAAATCTGTCTGAAGGGGGAGTGGGTGGGGAAGAGGAGCAGACCCAGCACCCGGCCAATGGCACGCGAGTACTCTTGAGTGGTGGCTGATGGGCCAATGGCTGAGGGAGGGCATTTTACAGCCAATGGGAGCGCATGGAATCTTACGAAACCAAAAGATAATTATTATAAGAAGAGATGTACCCAATTATGGAGCACACACACACTAAATGAATAAGGCAGAACTGGAAGAGTAAGCACACACTAAGAACCAACAAGGCATAAATCAACAGGGGTTAAACGCAATCCTGTTTCCCTACACACAATACTCTCTACCTTTGGAGGTTGTGGGCTCAGGATAGGATCTCTCCTTGGACCTGCCTCTGGCTCTGTTTCAGCCTCTCTCTCTTGCCCAAGAGAGTGTGGAAACTTCCATTCATTCCCCAGTCCAGCTGACTGTGGAATGGCTGAATTTCTGCTGACTCCCAGGGTTCCCCCACATCTGTGGTTTGTGGCCTGAACAGTCTGATCAGCACAGGCAGCAGGAAAGTTTCCTAACATCCAGTAGGACGAAGACTGCCTTCTCCCTGAATGGGCTGGAGTCTATATTGAGGCTGCCCTGCCCCTTGGGACAGTCCCTCTTTTCCTGCACTTTTTGGCCTTGGGGCAGCTGGGAACTGTAGGCCAGCAGATGCAGTAGCCCCATTCAACCCAGTAAATGATACCCCTACAGGCCCCTCTCTGAAACTAAAGCTCAAACCTTATGAGGGAACATTTTAAACAAACAACCACATGGCAGCCATCTTACAAACACAGGTAACTGTCATTTTGTGACACCTACCAACAGCCACTGAGGAAAAATTAGTCCCACATAGGAGGCAAGCAGGAGAAGCCATTTGCCAGTAATTCTGACAGGGCACGGTGGCCGAAGGGGGAGTGGGTGGGGAAGAGGAGCAGACCCAGCATCCGGCCAATGTCACACAAGTACAATTGTTATATAGAGAGATTTTCTAGCATTCTTTAATATAGATTCTAAATAGATGACATCTGAGTTCTTACATCCACTGGAGCACCATCAACAATTAGTAAGTATCCACTGGAATCTTGGCATTGTTTGTTATTGTAGTTACCCCTTTCACTCTTCCTCTAGACTCAATGAAGCAGAATAATCTGGAAAATAATTTAAATATTTTTCTGTAATTTGACTGTTTCCTACTAGGCTTCCCATTTACCTACTCTGGACAGGCAATTACCAGCCTACAGCCCAGATTTCATGCCTCTGAGGAATTGTGGAGGAGGAAAAAAATGGCCTCCAAATGCTGATGCTCTGGGAATTTTCCCTAGTCTCTGTGGTAAAGATCACAGAGAAGAGGGGATGCAACTTTGAGCAGAAGTGACATAGCATCTTTTCCAACTCTGTCCTCCCAAGGCACTGCCCCAAATTCCCAACATTTGCAGAGACTATCATATTTTCAAATCTACATGGCTACATGGTATTGTCAACAAAACAATTCAGCAGATTTGAAAATATGATAATAGCATTGTGCCAATCTAGAGTTTATACAGGAAGCATTTGAGACAGCCATATTTGCTGCCATCTTGGAAAAAAATTACCAAATGTTGGGGCACTTTATGTAGGTGACAAAAGTGTGAATGAAAATGCATTCTTATTTCAGTTCACTTCTAATAGGAAAGTATAAGTAAAAGAAATTTTACTGATGCAAGTTCCTGATGTCAGTTTTGAGCTGCAAGTAGAGGCTCCTGCCACTATTCCTTTTATTGACAGTATGCCAGCAATCAATGCCAAGGTCGTCTCTAGTCACACTTTCAAAAATGGGAATAATTAGTGAGTGAGGAGAGCCAAAATGTGGTTCTTTCCACGATGGGTCCCATCTGACCAGATATTTAAAGCAAGAATCCCTGCAAGGACCTTGAAAGCACACTGAGACTACATTATCATTGCTTATAAAATATACAACACAAGCCATTAATTTGCTAAAATGATAAAATAAAAAAGCACAGAGGAAAGCATTATGCATGAAATTTCAAACACCTCAAGTGACAAGCCATTTTGTGCTCATTTTGGGTGCTTATGTGAAGGACTAGGTGTTTCTGTTCTTACATGACAACGCAGGTCATACTACCCTTCAATACATTTTAGAGAAATAATATAAAGGGTGATAACATAACACCCAAACGTCCAATATCTTTTTTATATGCCTAAGAAAAAGAATTGAGTTTAAGGAAACAAACATTTGTTTCATTTTTCCTCCTTTATTTTGGCATCAAGCCATTACTCTATGGTTATACACTTCTCTGAGTGGCATGAAGTTCCAGATTTCTCAGGTTTGGGAAGTCAATGGAAACATACTTTAAAAATTAAATTAATATTTGTAGCTATACAAACACGGCATAAGTGGAGGCAAAGACACAATCCTACAATACAATAGAACTTCTACCCACCTCAGATCTTCACAAAGAGAATCTCTGGCTGAGTTCAGACTGACAATTTGCTGTGGAAGCCAGTCACGGAAAAAAGCCCCGGAACAAACTGTTCCAGGGTTTCCCGTTCACACAGTCCAGACTGCTGCGGGAGTATACCGAGAGGAGGTGTGCTGGAGCATTCAGACTGCTGCCCCGGAGGCACGCTGTATGCAGTGTTTCCCTGGTAATTTGCCTATAGGCACCCATGTGCATCCCCATGCGCACCAGCCGGCGGCATGCGCAATAGACTCGGGTTGCTCCCGGCTTTTCGGCTGCACGTTCAGACTTCCGGGAAGCAGACAAACATGGGACACAAGCGCTCTTCAGGGATTTGCTACCACTTTTATGAGGTATCTTTTTAAAGCGGGAAGAAAGCAGAACAGCCCGGGTTGCCTTCAGGTGGTGAACGCCAGGCAGATGTGCCTGTGTGAACTCCCCCTTTAATGCAGTTTTCAAACGTTGCTGAAATGGGGCTCTACCGGGGCAAATTGCCAGTCTGAAATCAGCCTCTGTGTCTCAAGGTGCTTCACTTTAAGCCAGCTCCCTGCTCTGCTTCTCTTTTTTACAAATTGCCCAGTGTTATTTGCTCACGGATCTTCACCCTCAGCTGGAAAGGTGACAGCATCTCCAAACTCTGATAGGTACCTCATTCAAGAGTTACCAGGGGACCATCTCCTAACAATTAGTATCCATTCAGGACACATTTACCGCTATCAAATAATGGTTTTTTTGTTAAAAACTCTAACTTCCTTCAGATGCCACATGAAGCCAAAACACAGGGTGATTTCCCACTAAAGCTGCCTCGGGGTTGCGCTGCCGTTTGCCCCGATACTATTAGTCAATTTCACACCCGAAGCCGCGGGGCTGCATTTAGACCCGCGGCTTCGCCTGATTTCCCCCGCAGTTTCGTAATCCGCAAAAAACAGGATTATGAAACTGCGGGGAATCGGCGAAGCCGCGGGTCAAAATGCAGCCCCACAGCTTCGGGTGTGAAATTGACTAATAGTATCGGGGCAAACGGCGGCGCAACCCCGAGGCAGCTTTAGTGGGAAATCACCCACAGTGATAGACTCATTCATTGCAATCAGGCAGCAAACTCGTAATATATAAAATGGGACCCAAACTATTGTATTGTAATGTTGTGTATAATTCTGATATAACACTTCTCTATTATAGGCTCTTTCAGATGTGATAATTTTTTTATTGTGAACAACAGTGCTGAAGAGAAGCTTGAAATCAACTGCTCTAATTGCCTGAACTGAAGTTAAGCTTCTTTATAAAAACTATCCTAAGAGATGCATTTTGAACACAACTTCCCACACAGATTTGATGGCTTCTCTATATCATTCAGGCACACAAAACAGCTACAATTACACTGTAGTCAACAATATGTAGTGTCAATTAACCACATACCGAACAACTCATATGAGAATATGTTTCTTCAGAGGAGACCAGAACAGGAGGGGAGGAGGCTGACACAAACTTTTTTGTAGATCCAAAGTAAAAATGTACACATTAAGAAGGGTTTTGTTTTGCTTTTTCCATATATGAGGAATAGCAACCCTGAAGTGACACCAGTTATGGTCTAGTAGTCCTTGATTCATGGTCCTTGATTCATAAGTGATGCCATATTTTGATCCAATTGAAATCTCTGTCAAAAGCAAGCAGCCTACAAGCAATAAGAGTTCACAGAGTTCTCACTGGGCAGATCGTACTATTGGATCACTAGGATTACTGTGGTTGTCTAATAGTCCATTTTTGCCTACACCTGCCAGTTTGGGGACATCTGGGCTGTCTGCCAGACCAGAGAAGGATGTTCAGAGAGGAAAACCACACACATATCTTTAAAAAAAATCCTGTACAAGATAGGGTTTCTTGTGGGCAGGAGAAGATAATAGATTACTTAAAATTGTGTCTTTTCCCACCTAGCCTCTGCACAAACAATAAAGGCTGGGCTGTGCCTTCAGCTGCTTGTTCCTGTCCCAGCACCAGCCTCCATCCCATAGTGGGATGGCATGTTGATGGATGACAAAGATATGGTAGGAAGAAGAAGGACAGCAGACGGCATTCTAGGTTATTTGGTCCAACCAGCTGTTGAACTTGGTTTGTCTTGGGAGCAGGGCTCTTTTTGTAGCAGGAATTCCTTTGCATATTAGGCAACACACCCCTAATGTAGCCAATCTTTCAAGAGCTTACAGAGCTCTTCTTATAGGGGCTACTGTAAGCTCTTGGAGGATTGGCTACATTAGAGGTGTGTCACCTAATACACAAAAGAGTTCCTGCTACAAAAATAGCCCTGCTTGGGAGTGTCACTGGACTCCAGCTTCATTCTCACATCTCTTTGTTAACCCATGCATTTACATGCTAATTTGCTGCCATTCAGATGCTACTAATCATCTGATCCAATTTCAGCCCTATTTATGCATCCTGGCTGTGACCGGCCTTTCCTAACAACTACCCCCCCACACCCTCCTTTTTCTATAAGTGGGGCTTGAGGAGCTTTAATTTCATTGTGTCTGACGAAGTGTGCTTGCACACAGAAGCTTATAATTTTAACAAAACTTTGTTGATCTTAAAGGTATCACTGGACTCAAACTTTGTTCTTCAGTCTCTTTTTAGGTTCCTCATCAGAGAAGCAGATGTTTTTCATCAACAAGGCCATTAAGGTGATTTGAAGTCACTTGCTCCACCTGATTTCTAGTTTCTTGGCTGGAAGCATAGGATTTTAGCAGTCATTTGATCTATTAATTTGAGCCTGATATCATTTGTGAATAATATTGCCTAAGGCAGGGGACTTGTAAGCACATATAACAGCTACAGTGTCTATCTTAGTGGAACAGAGAATTTTCTTGGAGCTTTCTGTCCTTTTGTCACCATACACTGCCCCGATGCTGTCCTATACTGTCATCATGCTTTACCAATTGATACTGTAGCTTCTACTTATAACCCCAGTTTGTTGCCACAATTTTGCCCTACAAGAATCAGCCACTTCAGTTTGGTATAGTGGTTAAGAGTGTGGACTCTAGTCTGGGAGAACTGGGTTTGATTCCCCACTCCTCCACATGCAGCTGCTGGTGTGACCTTGGGTTAGTCACAAATTCTTTCAGAGCTGTTCTCTCAAAGGCAGTTCTCAAAAGAGGTCTCTCAGCCTCACCTACCTCACAGGGTTATCAGTTGTGAGGAGGGGAAGGGAAAGGGATTGTAAGCCATTCATTCAAGTAGTGAAGGGAAGGGTATAAATCCAATCTCCTTCTCCTTCTCCTCCTCCTGCGTTGAATTATATGTCGAGATACCCAGCCATTCATTATTATAACCCCAACAACATTCCTGCTACCTACTTTGATATCTACATTAAAGATAAAAATAAATTTGGGGATAGACATGTTTCCAAAAAACAGTATTCAGGAAGTAAAACTGGTGTTACTGCCTCCCCCAAACCACCAGAGAAATGTAAATGCTGTACCAGATGTGTGAGTCAAAAGCTTCATTTTTAAAAAATTCCAAAGCTTCATTTTTAAAATTCCTTAATCAAGACAGTTATTTATCATATTCAAAGAAGGACAATACATTTATTCATTATTCCCATATGTAACAATTATTCTGATATTTATCTGGTTTAAGAAACATGCTATTCCCCATCTTAATGTGTTATTTTAGTCCACTCCCCATGGCCCAGATATCTATTTAAAAAACATATCATGGATGTGCTCCTGGACTGCTTTTCATAGCTGTAGGTTAAAATGAAAGCAAAGTTCTGCAATTCAAATGAAATCATCATTAGGAAGCAGCATTCTCATTTCCCACTAAATGATGTGACTGGGTGATGCTTTCATGCAGGCTGAAATGTGAAGCAGAAAGCCAGATGATAGGTTAACAGAATGAAGTCACATTGTCACAGTTTAAAAGCTAAAACCTAAGAGCATAATTTCAATGAGACCGGAAGAAAACAATAATGAGTTTTAATGTGATTTAAATTAACTGGACACATGCTCACAGTGAGAATTACACAAACGTGCTCAAGACCTCCTGGAACTAACAAGGAAATTAGGCTATGAATGAATAGCAACTGAAATACCCTGGAAAATAATAATGTTCTTCAGGCAAGTGGTCATTTCCTGCCAAATCCATTTAAACTGTTTGAGTAAATGATACATTTGCCAATATGCATGGCCAAATTTATTCTTTGGGAAACTCTTTCCATTGGACTCAACCCAAGGGATGATTTAGTTCTATGTGTTTATGTGATTCCTTCCAAAACATTCATTTTCATTTACAGAGCTCAAGATCCGTATTTCCTTTACTGCATTCTAAAAAATTACAATGCTTAGTGTAAAGTGGTTGGCTCCGGGCTTCTCTGTTACTATGTCTGTGCATGTCATTTCAAGTAAGTCTCAAATCTGCTTAAGTCCAGTCACTTTGTAACTGGGATCTGAAGCCCCAAAGACATCCATAAAGAAAATCAAGCCATTTAATCAGCTTGCTTTTGTGTCAAAATAAATATCTGTGTTTTTCAGCAGTTTGGTGACACCACATTGAGAAAAGATTCCTGTCTGAGCTAATCTGGTGAATGAGATAAACTGGTTGTGTTGGACAAAGCATAGTGGTAACCATCAAAAAAATCAAGCCTGTCTTTGTTAGAAGATAATTTGGTGAATTAAATCAGTGTTCACTGTATAAAGCAAATAGGTATTGTGGCAATTGTTGGTTACATAATATTAAACAGCTATTTGGTAGGTTAGGATTTAATCTTCCCTAGAGAGAAGAGGTTAGGTGATTAGCTGCTCTGCTCACTCTCTGTTTGGCCAACATCAGCTCAGAGAAAAAATAAAACAGCTGATCTGGAAGGAAAAGAGGTCTTGTGTATTTGGTCTTCTGTATCTGGTCTTTCATCTTTGGTCTTTCGCTGTTCGGTCTTTTCCAATTTGGTTTTACCAACATCAGGATCAGTAGTCAAGAGGGTGGCTTCAGAGGGAAGAGACATTTGGGGAGTCACTGTTTTCTGACAGACAATAGTCAGAAAAGTACTTCTACAGAAAGAAGAAGACCCCATTGTCTAAATATAGTAACACTGCTCTGAGGGAGAACTTAGATTCTCAGTAAGCAAAGCAACAGAATGTTATACAGACAAGGATACTGGAGAAGGATTTGGCAGAAGGTCTGGAAAGTTAGAAAGAACTCCCAGACAAGCCAAATAGTAAAAGGAGTTATTGCTTCTTAGGGACAAGGAGAATAACTTCCTGTCAGTGAAAGGGGTTGGGAAGAGAACCCTGGTCTGTGATAAAGGGGAGAAACTTAGACACCTCAGGGATGTGGGCCCATACATAGGGGGTATTCATGCCTATACTGGCAGGCCTTTCTGTTACATACCCCTTGGGCCCCAAACTCCCAACAGATTTGCTGGGGTTGAACTACCTGCCCCGCTGGGAGGGGAGGACCAGAGGCAGAGAAAGCACAGTGAACTAAATGGCCACTATGTGACCGATCCCCCATGTGTGGCCTAGAAGAGGCCATCACCTGCAACCAAAGGTGGAGGTGGATCTGATCCCAGTGAAAAGAAGGGTTCATGGCTGCCCTCATTCTGAACTCCTCATCATACTGGAGCCAGGCGGGGCCGGTAAAACCCGTGTAGCCTTTGTAAATTATATCAAAATATTGAAACAAGGATGCTGCCCTAAACAGCTGTGCCTTAGAAAGCACCCCAGCATATATAAGAAAGCCAGCCACCCAGTTGGCCCAGGTTCTATCCACCTTCATTTTCTTTGTCCCTATCTTCCAAATCCTCCTTTTCCTTCTTCTCTAGCTCCCTAAATAAAAGGGTAAAAGCACATATTCCCCTTTACAGATCTTGTCCCTAGTAGCAGGTAGAAGGTGGTCCCCCAAAGGAAGTGCCAAATCCCCAAAGGGGAGGGCAGTGGCGGGCACCGCTGCATATGTGACACCACAGGGTGAAGGACCACCCCACCATGGTGTACCCATCGGGCTACATAGTTGTGCAATTGCTGCAGCACAAACCAGTTGGGAGGAGCCAGCAAATGCAGCTGTGCCACAAGGCTGACCACAAGCCGCTCCAATCTGAAAGGGAGGCACCAAGCTACTGGCTGTAGGTGGGCCCCAAGGCCAGCTGCCTTCTGTGTGGTGCGTGTTTCACTTACCTGCCACCAATGAAGGGCCGGCCAAGTCATCAGCTGGGCGCTGCTCTTCGGGAGGCACTGCTGGAGAAGGTGTGCCACCATCACGATTCATGGCTGCCCCGCCCTTAGGAGCTACCTGCGTAGTAGTGAGCCCTTCAACAAGAGACAATCTAGTTAAAACTTCTGCTTGAAAATGCTTATTAGCCATAGATCGGGTTTCCTTCTGTCCCCAAGCTCCTTCCCTTGGCTGTGCATCCAGAGGTAACACCCCACTGGCATGCTCCACCGCCTGCAAGTGCTGCATGATGGCCTGCTGCACCGTATCATCATCATTTTCCGAAGAAGACAATGCCAGAGCGGGCCTCTTAGGAGGAGACTTAGGAGCTGGCTGCTTACTTTTAGATGATCCAGAGCCCTTCTTGGGAGCCATACCATTATTATCCCACAATTGCCAATGGCTCTCCTCACCAGGCCAAATTCAACTGTACAAGGGCAACGTGGCCACTCACCACTTAAGAAAATGGAAACAAAATGGCTGACTGGCACCCAAGCCTAAAATGGCCATCAAGGGCTGGCCACAAAATAGCCACCACAACCCGAGCCTAAAATGGCCGACAAGGGCTGGTCACAAGATGGCTCCCAGCACACCCAAAACGGCTGCCCAGAAAAACTAAGCCTCAGCCTGTCCGGGTAGGCCAAAGAGAGGCAGAAAAAAACCAAAAATGGGGGGGGGAATGGCAAACTTGGAGAGGAAGGCAAATGGCACAGCCACCTCCCACTTACACATTCCCAGACCCTGCCTTCAAATACTACAGCCTCCAATGCTGCAGCCCCAAAGCAACAGCCTGCACGGCTCTGGAGGTGTGTGTGGGGGTCGACCCGCATATGCCAAGCCCTTGCCCAACACTGCAAAAACAGGACCCCAGAGGCCCTAACAAAAACCAACTGCCCACAATGCCACTGCCCTGCCTGCAGGTTGGGCCAAACCATCCCCAGGCTAGGGAAACTGCCTGATGCCGCAGTCCACCGCCGAGACAGCATTGCTCCCCTCACAGGCTCCACAGCAAGACACACCACCTCCGAAGGATACACTGCCTCCGATGCACCTACTGCCACTAAGCCTCTAGCCTAGCCGCCAGAGGCATGCCACCTCACCTCCAACTCCGCCGCCTAGGTGCTTGGCCCAATGAGGAGTGTCTGTGCCGCAGCCCGCCAAGGTAAGCGAAGGCCAATCACATCGCAGAGCTCCTCGCACTGCGAATGCCATGGGACTGCTGGTGAGGAGAGGAGGGACTGGGCTTTTAAGCCCCTCAGCCCCTCCCTTCCCACATATGCGTATTAGGCACTTCGTTGGTGCCTAAACTGAGTCCTCCTCATCTGACTGGGAGGCAAAGGTGCCTCTCCTTCCCAACAGCTGCAAGGACCGAGGGCTGGGGATCCGAGTTGTTTTAACTAATTTATTGTATCTGTTGTTTTATGTCAATTTGATTGCTGTACACCACCTTGAGCCAGCTTGCCCAGAAAAGCGGGATAGAAATTAAAGCAATAAATAAATAAATAAATAAATAAATAAATAAAGTTTAGCCTCTTTCAGGTAGTTTTAGATTATGGACTATGGACTCTGGTATACTGCACAATAGTCTCACAATGGCTATTTGACTTGCTGGATTGCTTGTTGCGATGAGCTAGGTATCCTGCCTGCCCTCATGCACCTCTGGACAAAGAGGACTTTTATTGCTGAACATCTTCAGCCTGGAAATGGTAACATCTGTAATTTTTAAACCAATGTTTTACTGTGTAGTAACTCTCTTAAACCTAGCTTTGTTATTTTAGATTCCTCACTGGTAAAGTTCTTTAGAAATATTCTTGTACCTTTTAATAAATTCTTTTCTAATAAATTCATTTTAATCACATTTTGTGCTGTTTGTTCTTCAGCTGGCTTCAGTCTAAATCATAGTACCTAGACCAGGTGCCTACCTGCCAAGTTAACTGTTGGGTGGAAACTCATTCTGCAAGTGGCCTACCTTTCAGGGTTGGCTTTCTTGTTAAATCTGAGAAGGAAAAAATAGAAGAAGGGTTGGTTTTTATACCCTGCTTTTTACTAACCAAAGGAGTCTCAGAGTGGCTTATAATTGCCTTCCCTTCCTCTTCCTACAACAGACACCCTGTAAGGTAGATGGGGCTGAAAGAGCTCTGAGCGAACTGTGACTGACCCAAGGTCACCCAGATGGCTTCATCTGGAGGAATGGGGAATCAAACCCGGTTCTCCATATTAGAGTCCACTGCTCTTAACCACTACACCAAATTGGATTTTCCCCAATAATATTTTTATTGAGTATATATTTCATACTACATAAAAATAATTCATCTCCTTATATATTATACTCCATTTCATGAATTAAATATGAAAGAAAGGGGGAGAATCAAAAATGAGGTTACATTCCATCTATAAATTTTAACAAATTAAACTTAATCCCAATCTGGTTTGCAGCCTCTTCTTTTCCTATTGTCAGGGTCAACAGCAAGCAGGTCCAAATACACTTCTCATCAAGAGTTATGTTTTATTGGAATACTATTCTGTTGCCAAGTAGTACAGGTACATTGTCAGGAATAACGGTTAGTGTACAGGGATCTATGTATATACTCTGATGCTTCAACTAGCTAAGCAAATGAAATCCAAGCACGCGGGTGGGAATTCTCCCAGTGGGACATTACATCATGAATGAGAGATCTTCCCCAACCCCCTGAGAGTAGAAATATTCACACCAGTAGTGGAACGCAAGCCCTCCCTTCCCCTCAAGGTTATACTGATACACAGTTATACTGGCAGAGAAGCATCTCCCACGGTCACTCAACAAAGCAAACAGGCACGCATGCGTATAAGTTAAGGATGGGAAGTTACAAGATACATGGCAGCTATCTGACACCTATTCCCTTATCCTACCCACATGAAACCACCATACACCTCTCTTTAAAACACATTTTATACCTTTATACTTCCTTTAAGACTTATGGTGCTGGAGAAGACTCTTGAGAGTCCCTTGGACTGCAAGGAGATCAAATCAGTCAATCCTAAAAGAAATCAACCCTGACTGTTCCCTGGAAGGCCAGATCCTGAAGCTGAAGCTCAAATACTTTGGCCACCAAATGAGAAGGGAGCATTCACTGGAGAAGACCCTGATGCTGGGAAAGATTGAAGGTCAAAGAAGAAGGGGACGGCAAAGGATGAGATGGTTAGACAGTGTCATCGATGCAACGAACATGAAATTGAGCAAACTTCAGCGGACAGCGGAAGACAGGAGGGCCTGGCGTGATCTGGTCCATGGGGTCGCAAAGAGTCGGACTCGACTGTGCGACTGAACAACAACAAGACTTCCAACAAATTGTTCCTCAGTCTTCTAACTTCTATTCTGTTCTTCCAATCTTTTATTGTTAGTCTATCTACTACTACTATACCTAAAAAAGAAAGCTGGACGGGGTTGCCTCCAATACTGGGAGCTGAAGAGGAAACTCCTTCAGCTGGAGGGTGACCCTCCTCCCTGTTACCAGAGATCTAACACTTCTACTTCTATACTATTTGTCCCCTTGTATACTTTTACTAAATATTTACCACTTAAGATATATTTCTAAATACCCTACTTATTTATTTAATTACTCTCTGCATAAGCTATTCTACTATTTATCAAAACAAACTGTCTCCTTTTAGATGCCTCCGTTTGTTTAGCCAGTTCCTCCAAAAGCTACTTCCCAGGGCTCTCATCATAAGCTGTAAGGGTTCTGCCATTTAGATTGACCACCAGGTGGCCAAGAGCATACCATCTGTATTGAATTCCTCATTCTCTCAAAGACTTGGCTGTGTCTCGCAGCATCCTTCTCACCATGAGAATATCTGCAGGGACGTCAGCAAACAAAGAAACAACTGTGCCTTCAAGGTGCAGACCCTCTTTTTCCCTCGCAATTTTAAAGAGTTTGTTTTTGGTCTGCACCTCCAAGAAGTCAATTAGAATACTTAGACTGACATCTGGAGGGGCTCTTTTTGAGATGTTCAAATGGAAGGCTGAGGTGATAATTTGCTCAGAGATTCCTGTTTCCCCTGCTGATTGGAGTGGCTGTTGCAGCCAATTATTTAAAGATGTGGTAAGGTCTTCTGTTTTGGAGAAATTTAAAGAAACCCCACAGAGTTTGGCTTTCCTTTCTCTCAATTTAATTTCTTGGAGCATAATTTTGTTTTTAACCCAAGCTTCAAAGTCATTTACCTTGTTCAGTTCATCTGCTGTTTTCCAAGTGCTCTGGTATGTTGCTTCTGCTTTCCTTTCCATCATCTGCAAAGTTTTGGTAAGTTCATCAAGTTTTTTATTTATTGGCTCAATTGTTCATTTAAGTTGGTCAAATTCATTTTTCAATTGCCCAACATCCCCACTCAGAGACTTTATTTCAGTTTTAACTTCATCTTAAGCCTAGGTCGGAGTTACCTCCTCCCATCGCCATTTCCTCCAGCAGGGATATCTCTTGGTCTTCTGAGTCTTCAGAATCCGTATTAGGGGGTATTTTTTGCTCCCTTCTTTCCCCTAGCCCTTCCCTTATCTGGCATTGAAGTTTGTTTCTAAGTTAGTTTTGTTCTTTGAGAGCAATTTTGATATTTTCAGAGGAAATAGCAGAAGTGTGAAAGGGATGCAGCTAGCTGGAAGCTCAGCCACCCCCCCCCCAAATTGGCTTTTAACCACTATACCAAACAAACTGTTCTTAATCAGTATAGCAAACAAAAAGGTTAGAAGCTTGCCCTTTGGCTTCTGGTTGTTGGGATAGTCTTAAAGGGCTGGTGGCAGCTACCCAGACTGGTGTGTGTGCACACATACTCCAGGGTTTAGTTTAATTTTGTGTTTTGCTGCCCTTACCAAAATTCCCTTGGATTAGGGGTTTTAACAGAGAGGAGGCTTAGTAGCCCCAAACAGAAAACCATACTATATAATTATATAATTTAAATAAATTATATATATATTTTTAAAAAATGTATGTGTGTGTGTATATATACATAAAATTATTCTAAAACAAACAAATAAGATTATATTACCAAGCAAGCAGGTCTGGTCTGGATTGCAGACTGGATAAAAAGCCCCAGACAAAGAACAGTAAAATTAGAATCAGCAGATCTTGATGTAGGCCTACACAATTACTTATGAGTTAAGAAATCAACAAAAAAGATCATAACACAAGAAAGAAGTCACGTAATCAGAGATGGACTTTTGAGAATATGACTTACACACCAGAATTTATTGAGCCCCTCAAACTCTTTGCTTATGTCCCCAATAGAAGCTCATTATGATAAGAATATGAAAAATAAAAAAATGATTTTTTAAACTTATGGCATGATGATAAACACTCAGGGGAAAATCAAGTCTTGGCAAGATATTAAAGATGAAGGTATAAACATTCAATGGCTGGTATATTATCTATTAGTCTCAAGACTAAAGGAGATCGTAAATATTGAAGGTGGAGTTCTAAAAGATGTGACTGAATTTGAGCAGCTGATTATAAAACAAAAAGAGCATTTACTATAATGGATATATAAGATTTTACTCCAGTTAGAAGCAGAAGTTGAACAAGTGAAAAACATGTATGATTAAGTGGATGCAAAACCTTATAGAACAGATATCTGTGCAACAATAGGAACAACTATGGGGAAAAGATATCAAATTTACAGTCAGCCAGATATTAAGAGAAAATTGGTACAAAATGTTTTTCAGATGGCATATAACTCTAAAGGATATTGAGAATGACATAAAAACTACAAGGGAAAATGCTGGAAATGTCAAGACATAGATGGAACCTTCTTTCATATGTGGTAGACCTGTAAAAAAGCAAAAAAAGATAAAGAAAAAATACACCAAAAATGCAGAATACATTAAAGTTTAAATTCCCAATGGAAGCCAAGAGCATGCTATTAGGTGTTCTGCCTAACAAATTACCAAAACTTTTAGAAGAGCTATTCAAATACATTGTGGTAGCAGCTATTTATGCAGCAAAATGGAAACTAGACATCTGACCACATTTAGAAGAAAGGGAAAATAAACTTGCTGAATACACAATAATGGCAGAATTAACAACCTATTTGAGGAACAGGTCTATTAAGAAATATGAAGAAAGATGTAGTGTGTATTATGTGTAGCAGGAGACAAAATTAAAGTGAGCAAATATCATATACAAAAGTATGGTAATTACATAGTAGAATTAAAATCTGTTCCAAATGCAATATCCCAAATACAAATGGGTTCTCTATATGAGATGGCTTGGACTGTTGACACAATCACCTTAAGCACTTTCTGCCCCAGAACAAAGCCAAGCAGTATGTTGTCAAAGGCTTTCACGGCCAGAGTTCATTAGCTGCTGTAGATTTTCCAGGTTGTATGGCTGTGGTCTTGGCACTGTAGGACCTGATGTTTCGCCAGTAGCTGTGACTGGCATCCTCAGAGGTATAACACAAAAAGATGGAGTACTCTCTGTGTCACAGTGAGAAGAAAAATGGTAGGCAGGTAATTTATATCTACTCAGGAAGGTGGGGTAGGGCTGAGTCATTATCTGAGTCATTATCCTACAAGGACTCCATCTTTCTGCATTATACCTCTGAGGATGCCAGACATAGCTACTGGTGAAACGTCAGGTCCTACAATGCCAAGACTACGGCCAGACAACCCGGAAAATCTACAGCAGATAAAGCCAAGCAGTTTTCCTGGTTTACTGGGGAACTGATGGTAATGAAAGGGGAAGAATGACAGCTAGAACACTTCTGACAGAAAACTCAGAGCACGACTGATCGAACTCAGTACAGAACTCATATCAGAGCCAATTCCATGGTGATGACAAAAAGAGTATATTTCTCCACCACCATTCTCCACCACCATTGTGTTTGCACATGATTGTCCAGCTGAGTTGTTTCATATGGTTAGGGGTCTTTTTTACATTAGATCCCCAGGAAGTGAATTATGACCACACTGCATCCTGCTGTGATCAATTTGCTTCTCCTTTGCAGACAAAAATACCCAGTTCTGCTCAGGTTAGATGCCAGCCTGGATGCATCCTCAGATGATGTACATTTGCACCTGCTTGTCTGATTTATATGGATAGTTTTCAGCTTTTGGAGCCTGAGGATGCGGATAAGACCCTTGGAGAGGTGAGACCTAACACCTCAACCTGTGATTTTCTTGGCAAGTGGGTAAGGGGAGTGGTAAATGCTTCTTTGAGGGCAGTTATTGTCCCATTCATGCTCGAGGAGGCAGTGATAAGTCCTGTTCTGGGAAAACAAAAAACTCCCTAAGCCCTACTATGTCAGAGAATTTCTGGCAGTCTCCAATCTTTCATTCTTGGCCAAGGTGTTAGAACAGGTGCATCTGTTCCTGGATGAGCCAGAACAAGCCACAGTGATCCATACCTTATTTATCTCCAGACTGGACTACTGAAATGCACAGGAGGAGGAGGAGGAGGAGGAGGAGATTGGATTTATACCCTGCCCTTCACTTGGAGTCTCAGAGCGGTTTACAAACTCCTTTTGCTTCCCCTCCCCACAACAGACACCCTGTGAGGTAGGTGGGGCTGAGAGAACTCTAACACGAACTGCTCTTTCAGGAACAGCTGTACCACAGCTTGTGACTGACCCAAGGTCACATCAGCAGGTGCAGGTGGAGGAGTGGGGAATCAAACCCGGTTCTCCCAGATTAGAGTCTGCACGCTTAACCACTACACCAAACTGGCTCTACTTGGAGTTACCCTTTAAGAGTGAGTGTAAGCTGCAGCTCATGCAAAATGCTGTGATTAGACTGCTGGTTGGGGCCAGCTATTAGGACCGCATGATCCTGATGTTACGGTTACACTGGCTACCTATCCACTCCCGAGCCCAATTCAAGATCTTTGTTTTGACCTATAAAGCCCTAGATGGCTTGGGACCAGGGTACTGATGGATACTGACAGACTGTCTTGTCCCATATGTTCCTACCTGGGAATTAACATCACAGGAAGATGCCCTCTTAAATGTCCCATCAATCAAAAATTCCCATTTGGTGGGTACACAAGACAGGGCCTTTTTGGTGGCAGCTCTATGATTATGGGACAGCCTCCTCAGGGAGGTGTGCCTGCCCCCCCCACACTTTCGATCTTTTGGAGAGAGCTGAAGACTGTTTTATTTAGGACTGCACTTAATTAAAGCAGTCTTAAATTGTGATTTTACATTTTGGTTTTGTGCTTTTTAAAGAATTATATATTTTATTGATACTGTCAGCCACGTTGAGCTCCATAGAAAGAAAGGTGGCTAACATATATTTTAAATAAATAATTAAAAAATAAACCTAAATTGTACTTGTTTCTCTTGGGGAGAACAGGAAAAGAAATGCTGAACCATAGAAGTTTGGGTTGAGGGAGATTATAAACTCTCTAGACACGAGGGAGAAGTTTGTTGCCCTCTTTTCTTTAGTGATGAAATACTAAATAATCTGTGTTTACATTCAGACTTTATCTTGACCACAGGTTGCGAGACAATGGGGGGGGGGAAACAAACTTTAAAATGGAGGTAATGGAGAACTTTAAATTGTTGTAACTTCAAGGGTTAATAGCCTACCTTAGCTCCAGTATAATTAGGTTATGTTTAGGATAAGGTCTAGAAGACCACATGTTTTCTCTTTGTGTTTATAAGCTTGCTCAGTCCAATGGTTGTACAGATCATGGCGTGATTGACAAGGCAATGTGAGAGGGCCTTATTCACAATGAACAAAAACCTTTGTCCAAATTTCAAAACTTGAAATATGTCCCCAAAGTGGGTAATTTTTACAGGATGTGGAATAGTCAGCATAAAGCATCCCCCCCCCCCTTGTTTAAAGTTCTATTTCTTAATGTATTCCTTCATAGAAGGATTTGAAGCATTGCTTTTTCTCCTAATTGCAATGACAAACATGAAATCTGCTTCAGGCATTTGGAGCAGGCTGAGCTACTATCCATATGGATAGGATCAGAGATCATAACATTATGACAGGCAAAGGGAAAAGAGGGAAACAGTGACAACTTGCGAAAACATCTGCCTCAATGGTTTGGGAAAGCTGTGCCTTTCACAGCCAGCCAAGTTCTTCTTTCTTTTTTGGTCTTCTTAAAAGTGGTACAATTTAGCTTTTAGATCATTAAAAAATCAAATGATATGGCAGGCAGATGACATGGAGGCTGATGCCAAGAGATGGACATCAGTGCTTATATTTTGGAATGTGGGGACATCAACAGTAGCCCAAGTGTTTCTTGGGAGGGGGATAAAAATTACAAAAAAAACTATGAAGTGGAAGAGGAAAAGGCAAGTGAAACAAAAATGGTTGAATGGATTTTGCCATGATTTGTTTCTTTTTCCTCTCCAAAAAGCAAATGTACATTAAGACAGTTCAAGAATTTTTTTTTAAAAAAAGACTTTTGGCTCTGAATTGGTTTTTGAGACAAAATTGATACTGTTCACAGAAACTCAACAGAACTTCTACAAGAATTGATACAAGAATGTGCAGATTTGTGCATAGGATGTTTCTTTCCAGATGGTTTGCTGAATTCTATCTTTTGATGGTGTTCAACTTGTTTTGAAGCCTTTCTTATTTCTGAGGGAAGCATGTCCCTTGAGTTGTGAATATAACCTGACTCACAGCTTTTTTCATTTGAACAGAAAAGTAGTATATTGCAGGACATCTCTGAATATGACAAATTTGTCTCACAATCACAGTGGCCAGCTACTTCTGTCTTTATCCAGACCCAGAATAAGGAGAGATGGCACCTTCTGTTGAGTAATAAAAACAGCCAGGTTTATTTATTTTATTTATTGACAGTGATCAAAGGGGATCTGTGTCACCCACAGGCCAAAAAGAGAAGTGGGTAGGGCACGTGCATCATGATATCCAGCTCCCACTTCTGCCTGCTGATGCAAATCAGCTCCTTCTCAACTCCTCCTTGTGTTGGGGGTTCTTAAAAACACTCCCTATGCAAAACCAACAGATTTCTGACTTGCAACTGGGGGAGGTAATAAAGTGGTAAATTATAAGATGTGCCACATCTGTGAGAAGTACACTGCTTACCTCCCACTGAAAAGGATCCAAAGTCTACCATTCCAGTTGGATTTTAGGTAGTTTACCTCTTTGAACTGTTGGAAGGAATGGACTGTGCAATGTCCTTTAATGGTAGCACAAACTTTCGTGTCTCAGGGGAGGGCAGTAGAGAGTTAGTACAGAGGTAGATAAGCTGCTCTCTGACCTTTGTTTTGGCCGAGGACAGACTGGCAATTTGCCGCGGGATGGGACCCGGGCTGACAACGACTCAATATCGGATTAAATGGAATGTTCACACAGGCACATCTGCCTGGCGTCCCCCACCCGTAGCCTACAGGTGCTCTCGCGCTTCACTGCCGGATTAAAAAAACACCTGATAAAAGCCTTCGCAAATCTTGAAAGCCTGCGTTTGTTGCGCGTTTCTCCGCTTCCGGGGAGTCTGAACGCGCAGCCGAAAAGCCGGGAGCAACCCGCGTTGGGCATGAGGCAGCAGCGGTGTGATTGGCTGCGCTCCGCTCCACTGCCCAATGCGGTGCCGGCGTTGCAGGGCAAAAAAAAAAAATCGCCAAAATGCGCTTATGCGCATGAGCGCATGAGCGCTCAAGCGCTCATGCACACATACGCCCACAGCCGAAATAATGGGGAAACAGCGAATATGGCGCGCCTCCGGCGTGGCAGTCTGAACGCTCCCGCGCGCCTCTGTCCAGTATCTTCTGGCAGAGGCCCCCGCTGTGTGGACGGGAAAACCCGGTATCGTTTACTCCGGGGGTTTTTGCCGCGACTCGATACCGGGGCAAATTGCCAGTCTGTCCTGGGCCTTTGTCTGCTCTTACTGCTGTCCCCTTGTTATCCAGAATGCTGCTCTCAGAAGTTCCTTCCTTCCTGTCACTTCCCTTCTTTCTCTCTTTTTCTCAGACCACCATGAGGACTGGACATGCTTTCTACAATCTCCATCCCAGTTTAGATAGCTAGCTAGATGCCTTTATTCTGCATTTCCTACCTACCATGGTGTTCTCTTACAATAAAGAACTTATATTTCTTTTCTAAGTAACAAGCCTAAGTATAAACTTATTCCTCAAGAAGCCAAACTATAGAATTGTGCTGTGCAGAGACTCAGCTCTGCTTTCACAAACAATACATGTTGATGGCATACCACAAATTGTTTTTGAAATTTCAATGTTTCAAAAGAAAGTTGTCATGTAGCTCAAATAAATGCTGTTTGAAATCCACAAGCCCAATCTGTCTTGCAGCCTAGAAAGCAGAGAGCCAATTTGGTTAGGAGCAGCAGACTCTAACCTGGAGAACTTGGTTTGATTCTGCACTGCTCCACTTGAAGCCATCTGGCTGACCTTGGGTCAGTCAAAGTTCTCTCAGAACTTTCTCATCCCACCTACCTAACAGGATGTCTGTTGTGGGGAGAGGAATGGAAGGTTACTATATGCTGGCCCAGGACTCCTTTGGGTAGTGAAGGGTGGGGTATAAAACCAATTCTCCTCCTCCTCCTCACCATGGTTTAGTTGTATATGGATACTAGAAACCAAAGGTGTCAGCGGGAAACCACTCATTGCTCCTCTGTACCCTGAAAAGAATACACAGTCTTCATAATGGGCTAAACTAAGGCTTTTTAAAATTAGCAACTTTACTACGCAGTTTATTAAGTCTTCCTAATTTGTTAACCTCTTGCTATAAGGTAAGATGCATAAAACACGCCGTAAATGCCTGTGTTCTGCCCTTCCTTGAATACCTCAAGGAAAGAGCTCCATTATCCCTTTGGTAATCACCAGGAATCACTAAATTTTCCCATCTGTTCCCATATTAATCCATAAATTTTCACTGTACTACATTTCAGTTGCACTTGGAATATTTCTAAAATTAATTCCAGAACTGGAGGATGCTTGAATTGCAATTGCTTTCTTTTCCATCAGTTCTTTTGTATGTTTCCTCCTCCTATATTACCAAAGTACATGTACCAAAAATATGTCAACTTGTTGCAATGATGTGTATGATTTATATTCATTTTTTGTGTAGTGTGTTACTGATGGTTGTGAATGTGTCTGTGCATTGATAAAATAGCACAAAATGGGTCTTGATACAACTGGATGGAAAATGACACTTTTGTTGCAGTACTTTATCAGTTAATTAACACACATCAGTAAATTGCTTTGGTGGAAAGATTCAGATGATCAATTGTATATTTAACTTGAATGTGTAGATCAGTTTGTGCAAAATGTAAAACATTCTTTTAATGAAGGGTTCCTAATCTGTCTGTTCCATTTCTGAAACTAACAGTGCAATCCTATGCAGTTATTCCAGTCTAAATGCCCTGGAACCAATGGATTTAAACTTGTGGAACTCTGCATAGGATTGCACTGTAAATGACTTGGAATTCAAAAGCTTGAGGAGAAATTTTTGTATCAGTAGCATCTCTAATATCATCAATGCTGTTAGATGGGAGAATCTAGATAGGAAGGGGGTATAAAGGGCATATTCCACTGGGAAGTTCTCCAAAATGGGGCACATTTCTGTTAAAAGAAGCATACTGTTCTTTTGCACTGCTCCCATTCATTTCAGTGAAGCTTGTACAAGAGACATTTCCAATGGACTGTGCTCTGTATTCCCCATGCAACAACAAAAATAAACACTTATTAAACTAGTTTTAAACCAGCCAGGTGGCAACTCTAAAACATACAAGCTGAGGTTATTTACAATTTCATGGGATTTGCTTTAACATTAAGGGGGTGCTCTCCATACGTTTGCTGGCCAGCTTCCATGTTGCTTAATTATATTTTGCCTTTTTAACGTTCCCCCTGCAGCTTCAATTAACAAAGATATTAATTATATCTTTCCATGGCAACATTGCCCCAGATCACTTAAAAACATTCAAATAGTCTAGTATTTATATATCTAGGAGGGTCATTTAGGATCCGTGCAGTGAGAGAAGCCATAAAATGAAAGTATTTAGAGGCTTTTTTCAGGTGTTATTATGCCATCTGTATGTGGTTTCCTGGCACCAGGATTATTGATGTTAGCACAGGGGAAGAGTGCCTATCATGCAATGCCAGGTCCAGAATCTGAGGCAGGGAGTAGTTGGCAACAGGTCTTCCAGTGCTCATCTACTGGCTGCATAATAGCTACCATTACCAGTCATTCACTTTCTTTCTTGCTTGATTCTGCAAATGAATGATTGCTACTAATAAGGAGCATCTGTCCAAAGGGAGGGGATTCCATTTGGTCTCCTCTCCTATCTAGAAGAGGAATGGGAGGAAAATGAGTCACTCATACTTTATTTATATTATCTACTTTAGGGACTGCCAGACAGCCATTTGTTTACACAGTTATCAGTACCTCTTAAGACTGCATAAAGGAACAACTGTTGGAAGGCATGCCCAAATGGAAAATTGGCCTTTGATCCATAATTTACCATGTTAGAATGAGAATATTTACTATATATCCTTGACACAGTAAATTATTGCCATGAAGGGTTTTTTCCCCCTATTTTCATGTAACCAACATACTTCAGAAGGATAATCTGAAAGGGTACAGTCAGGTAAGAGGACTGAACCACATTAGAATAAGATAGCTCTATCAGTGAAGGATTTTGTTCTATGTCAAAAAATAATACGTTATGATCAGTTGAAATTTCCTTTATAGTATATATTTTTTTAAAAAATCTGCATTTCAAAGTCATGAAAATAAATACAGCATATATTGAGAAGGCATTTTAAATGCCTGGATAAAAAAAGAGGCAAATCTACAAAACTTGTTATCTTCAACTGTATTTCTTTGCATTTTTGAAATAAATTTTTATATAAATTCTGTTCTGATACAGAAAAAAATTAAATATATATCTACAGGCAATCAGCATTTCAGAAACATGGATAACAGGTACATTTTTGAAAATGAATATGTCATACTAAATCATTTTCAGTGTATTTCATTTTCTAAACTTAATAAGATATACCTGTTCTTAACTTAGATTTTTATAATATTTGTAATTATGTAAGAAACATCGTTGGAACTAGCACATCAGAAATTTAAAATAAATTGAACATGCCAAACAATATTTAAAATATATTGTTCATGGGTTGGACAGATGGATGTATAAAAGATGAAATGATATTTAAGGAAAAGTATTCAAAATGTGCTGCATTTCAGAAACTGTATGCAAAAAAAAAAAAAGATTTCATTGCAGTCGATCTAGCTATGCTTGGTTAAAGGAATTTTCTTTAAACTGGATCTGTTTTTGTTTTATTCATTTTTATGCAAGTTGTGTTGATGAAGCATTTCAACAACATGAATTCAAAATACATTTGGAGAATAATTCAATATAAAAAGCTGTTTATGGATGCAAAATGTTATATTAGGTAGAGGCTGAAAATTCACATAAGGCCCAACAATTGCTAGAACAAAACAGAGAGTATATTCTATTTTGTGTGCCTTCCGACTTTCAGCAGACATATATAAGATCACGGACATCCAAAGAACTAGGATTACCATATGCCTGCTCACCCCCCAGATCCAAACTCACACCCTCAAGAAGTTCAAGACTAGGAGAAAAAATGGCTGAAAAGTGGCCTCCAGATAGTCCTGTGATAAAGACTTCATTGGTAGGAGAACCAGTTTGTGTCTCCTGCAGCATTCAGCCTAATGGCTAGAGCATGGAATGCAGAGAAAGAGAGTATGCAGTAAGCAAGTTAACTGACAGCCCGGTACCCAGAATATTTTTGTTGGAGATGCACCAAGATACCCCCTGGGAAGGGTGGGGTTTGAGGAGGGGAGGGACCTCAGCCAGGTATAATGCTTCAGCCAGTGCCACTTGGGCCACACAGGCAGGCAGACACATGCCCACCCACACCGCTGGACCCTGGGAGCACTGGCCACTGACAGTACATGGTGTGAGAGAAGGCAGGAGGGGAGTGAGCAAGTAAGCAAGCAGCCAGCCACAGGAGCTTCTGCCTACCTGGCTGGGAGGAAGGGAGGGAGAGAGAAGGAAGAAGGCTCTTGCTTGCTTGCTCTTGTTGGCTGGCTGGCTCCCTATCTCCCTCTCTCTCATGCAGAGGCCCCACTCACTGTCACTGCCACTGGGACTAGGGGGAGGCACAGCTGTTTGGGGAAGTATTGGCTTCTTTGGAGGGTACCCAGTTATTTGGGGAGGGTGCCAGGCACTCGTGGGCAGCCCCGTGCATACAAGTCTGGGGACTACTGTCCTGCCAACAAACTGAATTTCTTCATGAAACAAACCCTGGTGCAGAGAGCTGAAAAGAAGAAAAAGTACTGAACAAATGAGGGAGGAAGTGGGCAAGCAAGTCATCAAGTGGGAAAATGGTGTTGGTATGGCTATCACTACTACCAAACTGAGTTTTCTTGTGAAATGCTCAGCCTGAAGCTGCAACTGCTCCACCTCCTGCACTGTGGGATGTGTTATCACTGAGTTACAAATAGAATTGGTGCAGCAAAGGTTTCAGGAGATGGAGAAAATCAGCAATTAAAGTTGAGTAAAAAAACTGTGGGGAGGAAAATCCTTTCTGAACTGATTAAAGACAAAGGCTCCACTTCCTTCTTTTCAACAGAGAATCAAACCCACCCAACCCTTTCTGGCACACAGAAAAAACAATGTGCCCCTACTTTCTAAATACCACCTTATTAATGCTCATTCTTTCACTCCACCCCTCTGCTGAGTCTAGTTTTCATACCCCCTTCCTCCTCCTTCCAAGTGTACAACTTTTTTTCTTCTTCCTATGTAATTGAGTAACCCAAGTTAGCAGATCTATTATCACTCGTGGGCAGAGCTATATTCAAAGTCTATAGCGCATCAACATGAAGAAGATAAAAAAACAGTGTATAGAAGACAGCTGGAGGACTGCTGGGTAGCATAGCTAGATTGGGGACTTCCCACAATTTCAAATTATGTCTAGAGATGGGCACGAACCATGGGTTCAGGAGAATATGTCTCCCAAGATCCGCCCACGAAGATCCATGTTTTTCCTGGAGGTTTGTGAGAAACATGTACATCCAGGTCTGGTGGGCCACCCAGAAGTGAGCCCTGAAAGCATTTAAGTATTATTGAAGCCCACCATTGGCCCATGGCCCCACCCAAGTGAGCTCCAAAGGCATTTAAATGACTTCTGAGTGTACTGTTAGGTTGGGCTGCCTGACCGGAAGTAAACTTTGAAAGCATTTAAATGCCTTCAGAGCCCACCTCTGGTTTGGGCCAGCCCAACAGAGCTCACTCCGCATTGAGCTGGCCTGACTGAGGCCTTTGGAGTTCACTCTAGGAGCTTCTATAGGCCTTATATGCCCTTATATGGGCATGCCTCACATAAAAGTGGGCTCTGAAGGCCTATAAAAGCCCTCAGAGCTCAGTCTGTCCAGCCTGACCCAGAGATGGGCTCTGAAGGCATTTAAATGCCTTCAAAGCTCATTCAGGTGGGGCTGCAGGCCGATGATGGGCTCCAATGCCCACCCCCTAATTATGTCCTTCCTGTCTCCTGATTGGCTCTTTGGAGACTTCCTGCTCCAAGTAAGCCCTCCCCTTTTGTTCCTGTCTCTCACAGAAGTTAGTCTGAGAGCCATTTTGGTGTAGTGGTTAAGAGAAGCAGACTCTAATTTGGAAAATCAGGTTTGATTCCCCACTCCTTTACATGCAGCCAGCTCGGTGACTTTGGCTCAGTCACAATTCTCTCAAAGCTGTTCTCTCAAGAGCAGTTCTCTCAGAGCTCTCTCGGCCCCACCTACCTCACATGGTGTCTGTTGTGGGGGGAGGAAGGGAAGGAGATTGTAAACCGCTCTGAGACTCTGAGTTAAGGGTGGGGTATAAATCCAACTCCTCGTCTTCTTCTTCTTCTGCCTCTCTCCTGATCTATTAGAACTTATTTTTCTTTAATAAACTGAGTTTAAAAAAGGGGGAAAAAACCAGTGTTCCATTCCTCTGCATGTTTACACTCTGCCAACAGGGTTCTGGGACCAGTGTGAGCACTGCAGCAAAAAAGGGAAAAAGTTTGACTGGTAGGCAAAAAGAAGAAACTGCAAAATGGCTTCTTCCTGCACAGCTCAGCACAACTACCTACTCGATAGGTTGACTGATACAATTTTCTAATCTGGAGGGAGAGAACGAAAAGTGATTTGCTGGAAATGGGACTTTGGTACTTTATTAATGAATCCCAGGGAAGGAGATGACACCCCCAAAAAACAGAAGTCCTGGGACATGCACAATGAGAAAGCAAGAGGTACATTAATAAAGGTTTGTCTGATAGAGATGTTTTGTGAGTCATTCAAATGCAAAGTGCAAAGGCAGTCTGGAATGAACTGGAGAGATTTTATGTTAACGCCTCTCTAAAGAGCCAGCTCTATATCCAAAAGAAGTTATTTAGCATAAGGATGACTGAAAGGGGTGAACTGCAAGAGCACTTAGACCAAATGCTTGCTTTGAGTCAAGACCAAAGAAGTGCTGACAAAGATATTGCAGAGCAGGATTTGGTTGTTTTGATTTTAATTAGTCTACCCAAGACTTATGAAAATGCTGTGTGCCAGATAGAGTCAAAAGGAAATGTCTCTCTATCAAATGTAATAAATGAACTGGAGCAAATATTCAAACATAAGCAGTTTGAGGAGCCCAACAGAAAGGCTGAGCAGAATGCTGACCAAGTAGATCTATATGTAAATAATAAAAGTAAAGTAACTTCTTATCTATGGGGCAAGCAGGGGCATATTAAAGCACTGCAATGTTTTTAAAAAGAAAGGTGCCCCTCCAACTCAAATAAAAAGAGAGAATTTGAAACATACACCCCTGTAGAAGTGTTTCATATTAACTGAAGATGCAACCACAAGTCATATATGGTTTTTAGATAGTGCACGCTCAATGCACATGAATGCACACAGAGACATTTTTGAAACTCTAAATGAAGAAAAGAGAGAGAGACCCTAAGGCTGAGTTCAGACTGGCAGTTTGAAGCGGGAGCAAGTTGTGGCAAAAAAGCCCCAGAACAGTTTGCCCCTGTGCCGACTGATGCAGGAGCATACTGGGAGGAGGCGCGAGGGAGCGTTCAGACTGCTGGCCTGGAGGCGTGGCTGTAAATGGCTTTTTTCTAGTAATTCATCTATGTGTGCATGTGCGCTCATGAGCATAAGTACATCAGGGCGATTTGGGAAGGATCCCATTGCGCCAGTGCTGCATTAGGCAGTAGAGCGGAGCACATACAATCATATCGCTGCTGCATCTCCAGGGCAATCAAGTGCACCTTGTGCAGAAACACCTGGCAGACATTACTATCGCGGGTTCATCCCAGCTTTTTGGGTTAGCATTTACACTTCCCGGAAGCAGAATAAAGTGGGATAAATGCACTCTCCGGGATTTACTACCACTTTTACCAAGTATCTTTTAAACGTGGGAACGAAACAGTACACGACGGGTTGACTGCAGATGTGCCTGTGTGACAGATGTGCCTGTGTGAATGCCCCCTTTAATCCGGTTGTGAAATGTTGCTGAAATGTGCCTATCTCAGGGCAAACTGCTAGTCTGAACTCAGCCTAAGTGCAGCTGATGGGAAATCTGTTTGGTAGAAGTGGTAGGATCAGGAACTATAAAATACAGACTTCCAGATGGACAGGTCAGAGAAATCCTTACTGAGAACTGTTTGCACATGCCACAACTAGGGATGTGCATTCAGTTCAGATGAACCGGAAAAAACCCAACACTGAATAATGCCTACTCAGCATTATTTGAGCATGCCAAACGCTGAATCAGATTCTTTAACAGGGATTCCCCAAATGGATACAGTATATTCGGCATTCATTCAAGGAATCTCTTTGCTGCGGAGGCAGAGTGCACCTTCCTAGTGAAAGTTAGGTGTTTAAACTTAAAACATTTCCCTGGCTTCTGGGGCTAGTGCCACCTCTGCGGCATGACTTCCCAACCAAGGGAAGGTGGCAAGAGCCCCAGAAGCAACTGAAAGTGTTTAAGTTTAAACAACTTCCCTTCCCCACCCGGTCTTTCCCGGCCTTTCCCAGCCTATACAATGAAGCAGGGCAGGCAGGTTGGGGAAGACACAGAGAGGCATTTAACATGCCTCCCCATTCTCACATGGCCTTCCCCAGCTTGTTCACTGAAGCAGACAGGCTGGGGAAGG
Organism: Gekko gecko; assembly: GCA_029375565.1. NCBI lineage: Eukaryota > Metazoa > Chordata > Lepidosauria > Squamata > Gekkonidae > Gekko > Gekko gecko. The sequence goes on along the minus strand of JAPDNY010000003.1, from coordinate 145,331,007 downwards.
TGCAGGGAGGCATTTAACATGCCTACCCACTCTCTCCAGGCCTTCTCCAGCCTGTCTGGTGAAATGGCCTCATTTGGGGAAAGATGTCTTATCAAACAAGATGGTGAACTGATTGCAACAGGAAGAGTCCATGACACAATGTGCAAATTTGACCAGTGGTTGCAATCATAAGAACATGAGAGAAGCCAATGTTGCATCAGGCCAATGGCCCATCTAGTCCAACACTCTGTCACACAGTGGCCAAAAATACCAGATGCCATCAGGAGTTCCAGCCCTGGGGTCAGGACACTAGAAGCCCTCCCACTGTTGCCCCCCCCCCCAAGCACCAAGAATACGGTGCATCACTTGCCCCAGACTGAGAGTTCCTATATGTACCTAGTGGCTAATAGCCACGGATGGACCTCTGCTCCATATGCTTATCTAATTCCCTCTTGAAGCTGTCCATGCTTGTAGCCAATATCACCTCCTGTGGCAGCATTAATCACTCTTTGGGTGAAGAAGTACTTCCTTCTATCTGTTCTAACCTGACTGCTCAGCAATTTCATTGAGTGCCCATGAGTTTTTGTATTGTGAGAAAGGGAGAAAAGTACTGTCTAGACATTTTTCATTGAGTTATCTACTACGACTCCAAGATCTCTCTCTTGGTCAGTCTCTGCCAGTTTGGACCCCATCAATGTGTATTTATTGTTTTTGGCTCCAAAGTGCATCACTTTGCACTTGGCCACATTGAACCCCATTTGCCACATTGACACCCAATCACCCATCCTCAACAGATCCCTTTGGAGTGCCTCACAATCCTCCCTTGTTCTCATCACCCTGGACAACTTTGTGTCATCTGCAAATTTAGCCACTTCATAAGAGATGTTCCAGATTATGGTACCAAAGATTTGGGCATCAAAATAATTATGCAATTGCCCAACTTGAGAACCAGAATTTGACCAAAGGCATACAAATAAATAAACGTACAAATATACAAATAAATAAATATACAGTTGAAAGGAACTGCATGCATTTCATCCTAGCAAGGGAGACAAGACCAAGTTTCAGCAACAATCATGACCCAAACAAGACACCCCCTAGATCTCATTCATAGTGATGTTTGTGGGCCAATGAAAACAGAGACTCTCTAGTGGGAACAGATATATTTTGACTTTCATTGACAATTTCTCTACACACACAGTTACTTACTTGATCAGGGAGAAGAGTGAAGTATTTGTAAAACTCAAGGCTTATGGTGCAATGGTTAGCAACAGGTTCCAGAGGAAACCACTGGTGATCCAAACTGACAATGGAGGAGAGTACATGGGACATGATGACTTAAAAGAATGTTTAACTGAACAAGGTACTGAACACCAACTCACTGTCCCATATACACCAGAACAAAATGGCTGAAAGGAAAATCTGCTCCCTGATAGAAATATGCAGATGAATGTTACTAGAAGCAGATCTACCAGAGAAATACCCGGGGAAAGCTGTCAACACAGCCCACAAAAGGTGCCAAGGTTTATGAACTGTGGTATGGGCAGAAACCCAGCATCAAAGGGTATTTGAGTCAAAAGCCTTTGCCTGCATGCCCAAAGAAAAGTGGTCCAAGTTGGATTTAAGGAATGAACAAGGGGTTTTTTTGTTGGATAAGCTTTGGGATGTAAGGGATATAGCATCCATGATATGAAAATACAAAGTATACAAATTTTTAACATAGTCTACATAGACAAAAAGGAAAAATTTAAAACTATAGAAAAAATGTACATTATAGAATCCAACCTGATGGAAGAAAATTAAATGCATCAGCCAGAAGCCTTGGAACTGACAAATGACACACCAGAAGAGCCCCAGGAACCCAGGTGTGAGAAACCAGAGGTCAGATGATCCACTAGATCCATCAAGGGAGTACCACCAAGAAAACTCTCCTACCTGACCAAAATATTGACTGCAATGGAAACTTCCACATGGGAAGACATAAAGAGAATGCCCCTTGACCAGACAGAGAAATGGAGAAAGTCTGCAGAGGAAGAAATTGAATCTCTAATTAAAAATCCAACATGGATACTCACAAATCTATCTCTGGGAAAGATGGCAGTAGGATGCAAATGGGTCTTCAAGACAAAATATGGCACAGAAGGAGAAGTACAAACATACAAAGTGCAATTAGTTGCCAAAGGTATGCTCAGAAATATGGTGAAGTCTATGATGAGACATTTGCGCCTATAGTAGGACACACAACTCCATCAAACGCTGACAAATGAAGGATTTAAACAAGGAAAAGCAGAGCAATGTCTATAGTTAAGATGCAGAAACAACAGATGTGCTTACATCGTTACACCAAATTGCAGGCTCATGGACATATAACCTAATCTGAACAAAATATATACCATGAGATGGCAACAAATATGCACAGACTCTTCTTCAGATTTGCTTATAAATACTGTAATGGTGCTCAATAGAATTTATATTACATATAATCCTTGTTACCTACAATCACAGACAGGATGTCAAATGGAGCAATCAGCTGGACTAGTAGAAAATAAGAGACTGTCACTGCATCATAAACAGAAGCAGAATTTGTATCTGCTGCAGAAGCATGTAAACAATTAAAGTGGATATTACAATTAATGAAGGGCATTAGCATTGAAGAACGCAAACCTGTCCAACTCTTCAAAGATAATCAGGAATGTATACCACTTCCACATGAAAAGGTTGAGATTTTACAAAGAAAAATGAATCTTATGGACTTGTACAATAAAACTTTAAAATATTTTTTTTTTGAAAACTCTGCCAACTGTTGGCAGGCACAGGGTGCTCTTGAAGTGGGAGGGATGGAGAGAGATCTGTGCAAGACTTGAAAAGTTCCAGATACCTTGGAGGGGAAAAAACATCCTTCAAACTGTTTCCTGCGCCTGTGGCTTGCCTTTATTTATTTGTTTTGCAAATGACTCTGAGCGCAAGGTGCTGCATGGCACAATGAAGCTAGGTCATAAGAACATCCTATGATAACCACTGGTCGATCAGAGTCAGTCTTGTCTAACCCTGACCTTGATAGCCCAGACAAACCCAGTCTCATCAGATCTCGGAAGCTAAGCAGGGGTGACCCTGGCAAGTATTTGGATGGCAGACCTCCAAAGAATACCAGGGCTAGGAGGCAGAGGAGGCTATCAAGCCACTTCTCTGAACATCCTCCATGCCCCAGTGGGAGTTTCCAGATATCGCCATGACTTCTAGACAGGGGTACATGCACATAATACAAAAAAAAAAAAAATCAGTGTTGTCTCCTATGACTGATAGCAGTTCTCTGGCATCTCAAACTGAAATCTTTAACCTTTTGTTTAATTGGAGGTCCTAGGGATTGAACATGAGAGCTTCTGCATGCACAGTAGATGCTCTACCATTGAGTCAGACCACAGTCTACTCTGACTGATAGAAGATCTCCACAATCTCAGATTAGACGTTTTTTATATCATCCATTCCCTGATCCTTTTATCTGGAAATGCTGAGGATGGAACCTAGAACCTTTTGCATCCAAAGCAGATGGTTTTCCACTGAGAGAATGCCCTTTCCCATCTCGCTGCTGTATAGAGCATTGAAATTACACAAAGCTTACCTGGGACACAGAGTAGATAGATGACTGGGACAAAGGTGAGAAGAAACTATAAGGAGTTTATTAGTCGTTTAAGGGTATTAATAATATAGCATCATCAATGGCGCTTTATAGAGTAACATTAAAAAAGACAAACCCCTGCCTTGAAGATTCTGCAATATAAGCGCCAAACAGAGGGAATAAGGAGTAAGTGAGTATCAGCAGATGCAAGGAGGCAGTATGGGCTTTATCTCTTGACAGGCTGGAAAACTGGGCTAAAAAAAATTTAATGAATTTCAATGGGGATAAATGTAAAGTTCTGCATTTATGTAGGGAAAATCAAATGCATAATTACAGGTTGGGAAGACTTGTCTCAGCAGTAGTATGTGTGAAAAGGATCTAGGAGTCTTAGTAGACCATACACTGAACATGAGTCAGCAGTGTGATGTGGTTGCTAAAAAGGCAAATGCGATTTCGGAGTATAATGTCCAGATCATTTGAAGTGATGGTACCACTTTACTTTGCTCTTGTTAGACCTCACCTAGAGTATTGTGTTCAGTTTTGGGCACAACAATTTAAGAAGGATATAGACAAGCTGGAGCATGTCCAGAGGAGAGCAACGAAGATGGTGAGGGGTCTGTAGATCAAGTCCTATGAGAAAAGGTTGAAGGAGCTGGGTATGTTTAGCCTGGAGAGGAGACGACTGAGAGGTGATATGATAACTATCTTCAAGTACTTGAAGGGCTGTCATCTAGAGGATGGTACAGACTTGTTTTCTGTTGCCCCAGAAGGTTGTACCAGAACCAATTGGTTGAAATTAAATCAGAAGAGTTTTCGGCTAAACATTAGGAAGAACTTCCTGACAGTTAGAGTAGTTCCTCAGTGGAACAGGCTTCCTCAGGAGGTGGTGGACTCTCCTTCTTTGGAGGTTTTCAAACAGAGGCTAGATGGCCATTTGACAGTAATGTGGATTCTGTGAACTTAGGCAGTTCATAAGAGGGAGGGCAGAAAGTGTGCCTCAGTGCTTAATTCTTGTGGCCCTTTTTTACATGCCCAGGGAAATGCTGATTGCCACTTTGGGGTCAGGAAGCAGTCTTGGGGATTTTTTGTCATCTTCTGGTCATGGAACAGTGGTCACTGCGGGTGTGGAGGGGGAGGTATTTGTGAATTTCCTGCATTGTGCAAGAGGTTGGACTAAATGACCCTGGAGGGTCAGAATCACTATTTGGGGTTGGACTGCAGTTTTGGTTCACTATGAGGCAGTATGAACACAGCTGATGGAGGGGAGGCAGGCCACCACTTCAGTGGTAGAGCATGTGCCCTATACAGATTGGTAGGTCCCAGATCAACCCAAATAATCAAAGGTCTGAAGCACCTTCTCTAAAATGAAAAGCTAAAGTGTTTGGGGATTTTCAGAGTGGAAGAAAGATAATTCAGGATTGAGATTTATAATATAAAAAAGTGGCATGGAAAAAGTAGATGAGTGTCAGACTAGGATCTGGATGACCCAGCTTCAAATTCCAGCTCAGCTATGAAGCTTGCTGGGAGGCTTTTGGCAGGTTATGTTCGCTAAGCCTACTACACAGGGTTGTTGTGAGGATAAAATGGATGAGAGAAGAATAATGTACACAGTCCTGAGCTACTTGGAGCACTGGCAAAAAAAAATACCCATAATAAAGAGAGCTTTCCCTCCCATAATGGTAGAACTTAGGGACACTCAAAGAAGTTAAAGCTGGAGGTGATAGCTTCCGTATTAGCATGATTGCAGGTACTAGGAAACCAGGATTTAAAGGGGCAGTATACAGAACTACAAATTTAAACTTTCTGTATGACATCAAATCCTCTCAATATACAAAATAAATACAAACAAATTACAAAATACAAAAGACCATAGCACTTCAGAAACAGCTCATTAATGGAAGGAAGTTCGCTGTGTGAAACCCCAGTCTCTATACCGCTTTACTCAATGATGGGCCAACAACAAATAACATCTGGTTTAGAATGGTAAGGCAAAAATGGAAGGCAGAAAAATGTCCAGAACTGAAGGAATGGGAAAAGAGAGGGAGATAGAGACTTCAGAACATATGTTCTTCAAATGCCCTCAGTATGAGGTGGCACATAGAGAGATTATCACCCCATTGATAGGAAAAAATTCAGGTCTGTCAGAAAAAAAACAAACTGGAATTTCTTTTCATTGACAAACATCCCAAGACTACTCATCAGGGGTCTTTTCGTAGAAAAACAGATGCAGGAGCTCATTAGCATATGGTATGCTAATGAGCTATTAGGCTATTAGCATATGCCACACCCCCTGACATCCCACTATAGAGAACAACAGAGGGAATGGGGGCAACCTGTTTGGGGGCCCATAGAATTGAACTCCCTGGTCCAATGTTCTTGAAACTTGGTGGGTATCTTGGGGAGAGGCTCCATCAGCTACCCAGTGAGTTTGGAGCCTCTCCCTCAAACCTCCTCCCCTCCAGCCCCCAGAATATACCCTATGTTTTCACCATTGACTTCAATGGCCCATAGGATATAATGGAGCTGAAATTGACATGCGGCTGCCTGGGATGCCGCCTGGGATGCCGCCTGGGATGCCGGCTGGGGGTGGAGCTTGGCTCCTGAGCTCTCTGCACTCCCTGCGCTCCCCCTAAAAAGACCCCTGCTACTCATCAAGTACCCAGGTTTTTTAAGGTGATACTCAGGTCATGGAAATGGTTTAGTGGCTAGATGTAAGTGTAACTTTTATATTAGATTTGAATGTGTTGTACCTGGAAGCATTTTATTTTATATTTAATTTTTTTATATTTTTATATTAGTTTTTAATTTTCTGGAATCCAATGGCAAAATTAACATCTTTTGTACCTAATAGACCCATTTCAGAATTCCAGGAAAAATGGAAAGTATTTTTAATTACATAGCTGAGAATCAAGATTAAATTGTTAAATCGTTAAAACAGAAAATGATAAAAGGAGTCAGGCAATAGAAGGTTAAATATGAAGTAATTAGGGAAAGATGGGAAAAACCCAAACAGAAGTTCAAACTTAACTATATATAAAATAATCTTTTATGCAAGTAAATTCTGATCAATAATTAATTCAGGGTAGTTTTTATTTGTATATGTAGTTTTTGTCTTTGTATCTATATATGATTAGATATTCTAAATGAAGCACTAGTAGATCATAGATGATTGTTTATATATATGCTTACATAAACTGATTATTTATGTTATATTATTTGCATGATTGTAGTTATTTTTGTGTGACAAAAATAAAAAAAAATGATTCTAGAGATCAGGACTATTCAATGAGGCATACTGCAGCTAAATTGTTCAGAGGATTGGACTCGTCCTGGCAACCCTAGCGGCAAATGAGACACAGTAATGCACAGCATGCACATTCACTGAAGAATTACTTCAGAGAAACAGTCCTACAGTATTAATAATTAGAGTTGAGAACGAAGCTCTTACATTAAGTCTGTCCCTTGAAACTCAAATGAAAGTATAACTTATCCACTGTGCCATTTTATTTGAAGCATAGAGAAAACTTCCTCCTTCAGATCTTTAAAGTATTTTACAATACAGTGAAACTAACAATAAATTTTTTAAAATCAATTAAAAAGAAAGAGCAATAAAACCCATACTCTAAGCTCACCCTCACCATTTACAACCCAGTGATTCTGGGGGCCCATCCTTGAATTCCACCCAGGATGCCAGAATACCTAAGATTGCCCCTCTGTGTAATACAAGCCACAGGCTAATACCGCACTGACCATTCCCTGTCCACTTGCAACTCTGGCCCTGGCCCTGGCCCTGCCCATCCTTTAAATATGTGAAAGGAGAGGAAGAGACACTTAGGCCAGATGGAACTCAGCTGCTTCTAGAATGCTACCAGTAAGCCAGCAAGATCTTCTTTACTTCCCCATTCACCAGATGATAGCCACCTTGTATGCTTTCAGAATTTACATGTAACTTAGAATGACTATTTTTTAAAAAAAACCTCAAAATAAACCATATAAAGCCAAGGAGGGGAGTACCAGGAACTACCCGGAGATCCTTGGAGAAAGGCTAGAACAAAAATTCAATTGAAGGAAAATAAGAAAACTATATCTCGACCAATGTTCCCTCTAAGCTGTGGAGTCTTGAGAGCAAAAATTTTACTTTGTGAGCTACTGGCATTAAAGTTGTGTGCGATTGATTTGGCTACTGCATAAATTAGTTTGCTCTGGAGCCATCATTCCAGAGCTAAGACAAAAATGTGTGAGCCAGAGGCTAAAAAACTGTGAGCTAACTCACACTAACTCAGCTTAGAGGGAACACTGATCTCGACCCTCAGCATAAAGGCAGTACTGCTGAAAGCCACTTTGGACAAAGATTCCCCTTGGTTCCAAGCACACTCAGATGAGCATCTACAACACATGTTACCATCCCACAGTAGCACCTTGCCCAGCTCCCTAGAGCAAATCAGCTTCCCAGATTTATACTACTAGTTCCACCCTTGCGTTGGTCCTGCATGAAGGAATTATTCCATTTTTAAAACAAATTAAAATGAAATATTTGCTTTCCTTTATATACTGTTGAAACAGAAGGTCTGAAATCAATAGACTAAATCTCATTATTTTATCTGCTGTAATCTCTTCTCTTTTGTAATTTTTCATTTATTCTTTTAGCATGCTGTGTTCTATCCCCAGGTATATTTTTTTATTAAATTAGTTTGTTCACTATATTAAAAATAAACTTTGAAAGACAGAGTTCACTGTACAATACTAGTGTTCTGTAATTAGTACTGGTTAGTTTACACTGCCATGGCTAGTGGAAATGAAGCATACATAGGTGTAGGTATGCAAAGTAAGAAGAACAGTTTGGAAGAACTGGGAGAAATAACAGGGGGTACTACATGTATCTTATTTTTAAAACTGCTACAGGGAAGAACTAATATATGAAAATAAAGCAGTTATTGATTATATAGCTACAGCTGAATATATGGCATACTTTCTTGTACCTACTCCAAAGGAACTGAAACCAGGAAGATGAAATCCAAGGTACACAGAAACACCTGGGATCAGAAAGTGGGGGAAAACAAACCTATTATTACTAAATAAATTGGACCGCACTTAAGAAAAGCTTGTATGCCTAGGATTTAGTGGTTGAAAATGTTCTGTATTTTATGCATCATTCTTGATAGCTATCATTTTGTTTAGAGTATAAAGGACTTTACCAACAATAATTACTTAGATCGCTATCCCAGAAGCACATATAATCACTTTAACGAACTTCTGCTAGATCTGAGAAAATACTTCTTTATGACAATTTTGCCGCAAGATATAAGCTTGTCTGATGGTCTCCAGTGAACTGCTTGGTCTAGTAACCACCATCATCTTCAAAAATTTGTCATAATGAGAAAAAAATTGAATTAGATTTGAGTGCCTGGAGCCATGATAATAGTCAAATCATATTTCTCTATTTTGAAGCCAAGCATCTATATTTCTGTTACATAAAGGCATTGGAATTCAATGAAGGGACAGGTAATAAATGAGAGAATATTGTAAGGTAATAACTACAATTCTCTTTAAAGGTCATTGATAGCTGAGAAAGTATTATGTCTTGCTAATATTCCTTGTCATTTTCTGACTAGGCTCTTTCATTCTTGGAAATGTAACTTGGAACACCTTTCATTTTCACTTAAAAGATTAACATAGAAAGGAAGTATTAAATACTGGAGAATTACTTCTTAGCTAACTAAAGAATGGTACCGTTATTATAGTTACTGAAACATGCATAGGATGCTCTTCTGTATAGGATAGGAAATAGAGTCCAGCTTGTGACTTTATTAAATATCCTGGCATGGAGGAAACTTCTAGAAACATTTCTGCATTTGAGAGTATGCATGATAAAGGAAGCTTGATAAATCTATCTTCGGAATGTATGGATGGGAGATTTATGTATGTGGTCTTGGGTCTCGAGAGGAGAGGCTGTGTATAAATGGAAAGAAGAACAGACACAGTGAGAAACCATAAACTTCCAAAGGCAAAGGTTTAAGATTGCATGGGTACCATTAAGAATTACAGTTTAAAAGTTTGGTCCAAATTATTGACAGGACCCCCAACATTGAAATGATTATTTATTAATTAAAATATCCCACTTTTCCTTATGACTCAAGATAGCTTACAAATAACAATCAAAACATAATTTAAAACTAACAAAACACAGCCTCCTCTCCCTAAGAGATTCCTGCACTTTATACTCCATTAAAAGCCTTAGCAAATGAAATGGCCTTGCAGCACCTCCTAAACAGGGCTATATTTGTAGAAAAAGCCCAGCGGGAATTCATTAGCATATTAGGCCACACCCCTGGCAGTATTAGCATATTAGCATATTAGCATATTAGGCCACACCCCATGTTACCAGAAGTGGTCATCCAGCCACACCCACCTTTTGCTTCTTATTCTATTTATCTTGTTTGTTGTCAAAACCCAGGGCTTTTTTTTTTGGAGCAGGAACTCCTTTGCATGTTAGGCCACACACCCCTAATGTAGCCAATCCTAATGAGTTTCTGCTGCTGGGTGTGGTCTGTTATGCTAATGAGGTCCTGCTGGGCGTGGCCAACTTGGGAGCCAACCAGAACTCCATTCCTGTGTGTTCCTTCCCCAAAATAGCCCTGCTCCTAAATATTTCTAAAGATGGTGCTCCCCTCACCTCCTCAGGTAGCCTGTTCCACAAAATGGGTACTACAATGGATAGGGCATGGTCTGTGGTTGATGTCATGTGGGCTACCTTCAATGGGGAAACAGCTAGTTGTCATACAGGGATATATCGGAGGAAAAGGTCCTTTAGATATGTAACCATGAGGTTACAAAGGCATGGATCAACATGGCCAGATCAGCTGAATCTAAGAAGGATAGGAATTGATCAACCAGATGCAGACACTAGAAGACACTCTTGACCACTAACCTACCTGCTTTTCAAACAGCATGATTGGGTTCATAAGCACCCCCAAGCTCAAAACGTGTTACGCAAATGCCAACTTCACTCCATCTGCTACAAGTGGATCTGTTCCCTCTAAATGTCAGCCTTTCTGACCAGCATCATCTCTGTCTTGTCTGGATTCAGATTCAGCTTGTTCTGCCTTAGCCATTTCTCCAGCTTGTTCTGCCTTAGCCATCTGCCCACAGCTTCAAAGCACTGGTTCAGAATCGGGATGGATTAATCTGCAGGTTTGCTTAAAGAAATATCGAGCTGTGTGACACCTGCATATTGATAGCACCCAACCCTGAAGCTCCGGATGATCTCATTTAGCAGCTTCACATAGTCACCTGTTGATTCTCCTCCTCCAGTGCATGCTCTTTGTGTCCAATCAGACAGAAAATACTGAAACTACTGAAGAACTGCTCCTCTAATGCCAACTTCGTATTCCAGTCAATTGATAAGAAAAGAGCAGTCAGCTGTGAATATGTGTGGTAACAATCCCCCTCCAACCTAGAAATATATCCTTTAATATCAGTTAGGTAGGGGTGCATGCTTACTGTGTAGTAAAAGTACCATATTCATGTTCAGAGTATTTGCAGTCTTTCTTCTCCCTCTCATGGAATTCCTATTCCCATGCATGAGTGGTAATATAAATCTCACTCCAGTTTTCTTCTCAATTTGCCCACCTGTCACTACAGATGTGAAAGAGGAGAGGTTCTTGTGTCATGGTTATACATGGTTATACAACCCCCTCCATTCATTCAGGCTCATCTGTCATTTAGGGGGCACCATGTAGTAGTAAGGGATACCTATCAGATGTCCCACACACGGGCATCCCCAAAGTTATTAGCCTCTAAAGATCCTTTGGCTAGACTAGCAGAGGCCTGGATAAGATATTCATCTTGATGTTAAATTGGGGAGACGTGAAACTGTCAGGAAAAAAGTATACCTGCTAGAATGCTCCATGGAGTACATTGATAAAAAACTTTTATCTCAAGGGTTTAAAGAGTTCCCTCATACCCTGCCTATGAATAACTGACAAGCTTGCTGGACAATAGCTGAGGCTCTGAAGCTCCCTCCACTCCCCAGCTTGATTAAAGCAAGCTCCTAGGCAGGGATTCCAGTCCTACATAACCCATCATCAAAAGACAGAAGAAGAGATTGGATTTATACCCCACCCTTTACTACCCAAAAGTGTCTCTGAGCGGCTTACAAACTCCCTTCCCTTCCCCTTCCCACAACAGACACCCTGTGAGGCAGGTAGGGCTAAGAGAGCTCTTCCAAAAAATGCCCTTGAGAGAACAGCTCTGAAAGAACTTATAACTGACCCAAGGTCACACTAGCAGCTGCATGTGAAGGAGTGGGGAATCAAACCCAGTTCTCCCAGATTAGAGTCCACTGCTCTTAACCACTACACCAAACTGGCTCTCTCTACACCAAACTGGCTCTCTTGTCAACCTGAATACATCTCACTGACATCCCAACTTCATGTTGTAACTCAAGCACTCATCCCATCATTCAAACTCCTTTCATGGAACAACTTTAGCAGTTGTTTTCAAATACTCCAATAGGACTTCCTGTTTTACCCCTAAATTAATCCTGCTTCAGTGAAGCCACTGCCTCCCTGTTGTTATATGAAAATCACTGTCCTTATCTCTTCCTTTTGTAGCTGGTTTTAGGACACAAGCCTACTTCCCCAATCTTATTGTTGGTTCACTTTCTGCCTCCCCCCTAAATCACTAAACTTTCCCCTCCTTTAAACCTTGGAAATAGATCCTCAGACCATCCTTTTATCACCTAGGCCCTGGACTGGACTCTCATCTATCTTTCTCTGTTCAGTATCAGGCTTGTATGTTTTCTTTCTCCCCTTTACTCTCCCCAAAATATCCATGGCTTGCCATACTGCTGGCTGGACCTTTATTCCCTGGGTTTCTACCCCCACCCCCCAGCAGACAATAGGTCATAGGCAGATATGCTTACATAAAGGTTTTGCAGTTGTTTATTGTTCCTAGACCATTCCAGGAAGGACCACCTACCTTATTACTAAGGTCATCTTCTGAGGACCCACTTTGGGAGCCCCCAGCTTTTGAGATTAGGTGAATGGCAACCAAAAAGAGACCTATTTTTAAGCAATGGCAGCACAACTATGGAACTCTGACCCCCCCCCGTTTTATGGGATGGATGGATGGATGGAGATTGGTTTTTTAATTGGTTTTATGAATTGATGTCCATTTTTATAATGTTTTGTTTCCTCTGTTAACCACTTTGGTGGTCCTACTTGGGCAGAGAAGTTGCATAACAAATTTGGATAATAGAATAAAGATGATGACTGGAAAATCAATTTCTCATGGTTTCTGGCAGCAATAGACACTTTTTAAGTATTTGTTGGATCCAGGGATGGCCTTAGCCAATGGGCAACTTGTATGGCTTACCCTGGATCCATCCGGGGGGGGTGACCACCCATGACCACACCCCAACACCAAGAGATGGGAGGGGGAAAGAAGGCAAAGAGCAAGCTCGTGCTGCTGCTCTTGACTGCCCTGTCTGGAAACAGAGGAGTCAGTTTCCAGTGGGAGAGCCACCTGCCTGCCTCACATGGGCCTTGCTTGGCCCTGGTAGTTGAAGGTGGCTGGGAGGCAGCAATTCTGTGGCCCCATCCTGGACTTTTGCCCAAGCCCTAGAATCACTAAAACTTCCCCCAGTTGGGTTCAAGCAGATGTTTTTGCACTCAGCTATCATTATCACAGCCCTCATCTTCTCACATAACTTTTGCCCATGCACATCTCAGCATGACTATATTTTTGAACAGAAGAAAGGCTTGTTGGATCCATCCTCATATTCAGAAGAACACAAGACTGAGTGAGCTTGTAAAATGAGTTCCTCCTTGTCACCACTATACTTCACTAGTGGAAAGGTTTAAGAAAGAAGGGGAATGATGTACATGAAAGACTATGAGGCGTGGAGAATGCTAATGTCACAGCAAGGTATTATTATCCAGACTCAACTTCAAGAGGGTTTTGTGAAGTTTCCCTGTCCACATTATGGTCCGGCAGAATGAAGAATGGTTTAAAGCAAAGTTAATATGAACAGCAACTAAAAAAATGTTGTACAACAGACTTTTAAGACTTGTTCATGTCAAATTGTGGTGGTAAGTGCCATCAGATGATTTATGGTGACCCCATAGGGTTTTCAAGGCAAGAGATGTTCAGAGTTGGTTTGCCGTTGCCTGCCTTCACGTCATGACCCTGGTATTCCTGGGAGGTCTCCCATCCAAATACTGGCCAGGGCCAACCCTGCTCGGCTTCTGAGATATGATGAGGTCAGGCTAGCCTGGGCCATCCAGGTCAATTTACTAGTTCCTTAACATTTTAAACTATAAAGAAATGTCTCTAATTTATAAATTCTGTCACTAGCGGTCTAAGTGCTATTTATAATGGCTTGTTCAATGAACTCAGGAAGTTATTTTCTGACACATGCCCATCTGAATTTTGCTGCTATCTTAAGTAGTCCAGTAGCTTTGCCTTTATTTTCCACATATGGGTGAATTCTATTGTGAGACTCTAAAGTTCAAAAAAGTATATTTGTAATACCTTGGGGATTTTTAAAAAAACCTGTCCTATGTGGAACAGTGAGCAAGTTTAACCAAAAAACATAAAACAACCTCTAATGACATTTCGCTAATTACAACCCTCAGGGATTTAGTTCACATAAGTAATACAGCAAGAGAAGAACTGTTGCCATTTTCATTTTATGTTCCAAGAGCAGTTAGTTCTCAATAACATTTGATATTATGCAGCCCACTGGATTCTACAGCTTGAATTGCAATATAACTGCCACCAAGTCACAAGAAACCTAAAGAGTGGAGAGAATTCAAGGTCAATCTGTTTTCTCCAAGGTGAGATTTACAAGTAAAAGATTCACAATACGTATTTTTAAAAAATACTTCAGCCAATAATAATAAGTCCCTTCCCATTCTTTCGCTAATATTCTATCTTCGAATTTATTATCTGATTTAAAGAAATGCACTTTTTGTACTAAACCTTTTCTCAGTCAATTGTTCTTTTCCTATCTACAATTTATTTATTTATTTATTTATTTATTTATTATTTCAATTTATATCCTGCTCTTCTCCTAAACGGGCTCAGGGTGGCTCACAATAATAAATACAACAATCTAAATTAAAACAATAAATAATACAATAAAACCAGTTGAAAATTTAAACTATCTAAAATATTTAAAGTGGGCAATGCCATGCAATTATTTCAGTTACTACACCTGGGGAAAATATGTGGGCCAATGCGGAGCTATGATAGACCCATGTAGCAGGAGTAGAAGAAGAGAAGAAGAAGAGATTGGATTTATACCCCGCCCTTCACTCGGAATCTTAGAGCGGCTTACAAACTCCTTTCCCTTCCCCTCCCCACAACAAATACCCTGTGAAGTAGGTGGGGCTGAGAGAGCTCTGACAGAAACAGCTCTTTTTCAAGAACAGCTGTGACAGAGCTTGTGACTGACCCAAGGTCACATCAGCAAGTGCAAGTGGAGGAGTGGGGAATCAAACCCGGTTCTCCCAGATTAGAGTCCGTGCACCTAACCACTACACCAAACTGGCTGGTAGATTTAAAGGGAACATTCCCTTTAAATGGCTTTTGCAACATCTCCCTCCCATTCTGCTGACCTTGGGGAGTTGCTACCAGCAGAAAGGAGGGAGGGAAGATCCATGAACATCATGCACCACAAACCAATTCACGAACTGAGGGAAGTTCGTCCCGGTTTGTGGGACCTCATGAACTATGAACCAGGACAAATCTCCATTTTCCTGGTTTGTACCCATCCAGAGATTTGAAAGCTCAATAACATGTCACAATACAACCAACACCTTCATAAAACCATGTAAATCACCATCAAAACTCATAAAGCCACATAACATCATTTTATTTTATTTTACCTCCTTTTATTTTACCTTCCTCATTGGGACCAAAAGTGGTTTACATTGTTCTTTTCTCCATTTCTCTTCATAACAACCTTGTGAGGTACGTTAAGTTGAAAGTATGTCACTGGCCCAGGGTTTGGCAGTGGCTAGCAGACAATGTAATGACACACAGATTACCTGGACTCACTGGCAGTCTCGGAACAACTTGTACAACTGTACCAGGCTTGGCAGTGGTCACCATACAATGCACTGGAGTGATTTGCTACTGCATGACTTTTGCAACTTGTTCAGACCTTTCCCACGGACAAGTGCTTTCGGGTTTCTTACTTAAAGAGTGAATAATGTTAATCTAATTTTACAGAGCATTGTGTTCACCAAGTTATATGAACATTATGGGAGCAAGGATCTGTATATTTCAGCGAACTTCTGGCTGTGCACAATGGTGTGTTGTATTCTTCCTCTGGTGTCAACCAGCCCATACACTGCCTGTGAGAAAGATACGTTTTGTCTCCTCCACATGATTTTTTTCCAAAGTACTGTGCTTGTCTTTCTCAATGGTGAGTGGTAATCAAATGGGAGATCTAAATTTTATAGGGGCATCTTTGTGTGAGGAGTACAGACTGTTCTGAGGACCCTATATGTAATTCCTCAAGAACAAGTGAAAGGCCATGTTCAATTGTCTAGGGTCTCCTTCTCCCTCTTGATCTAAGCCCCCACCTAGGAAACCTAAGGCCACATTTAAATGTTGAACATTATCTCCCTCTTACACACTTTGTTGATGCAAAACATATATTTAATTCAAACAGAAAAATATACAACATAAACAGGACCACAGGGTAAGATATCTATCATGCTGGGCATACTAAGACTCTGCCTCAAAGTCTTGTGGTGCAGGGGTGAGCTTGCATTCACAATCCTACAGTTCCTATAAGGATATTGCTGGTGACCAATGTCTATGCATAATGTCCAGAAGTGAGGAAGTGTTGCCCCTACTTAAGGGCCAAAATGAAATACAGTGGTCTACATAACAGTTTAATCCTATTAGTTGGCAATATATAAGAGAAGCTGCTAGACAGTTGCTCTTGCAGGCTATGCTAAACACTTTTGGTGCCTCTATTCTCAAGAGAGTGATTTAAGTGTATGTGCCAGAGAAAGGGGTCCAAATGAGACATGACTGTATGTAAGTTAACAGGAACATCAATCCATAAGAGGTATTTGGTAGAATCATAAAATGATTAGGAATGGGCATGAATTGGCTCATGAACCAAGGTTTGTGATGAATTTTGGCTGGTTTATGGTTTTCGAACTGAAGTTTGTGGCAGTCAACTGGCAAAAACTTCCCATGAACTTTCAAGTAGTTTGTGGTGGTCCATGAATGGATACATTTCCAGGCAGACTGTCTCCATTCAATCAAAATGTTTACCAAACTTCAAAGTAACAGGGGGAGTGGAATTCTCCAGCCTTGGAAACACCAATAGGGACCCTCCAAAGCTTACCAGGCACTGCTAACTGTCAATAACATAGTTCTCATTTTACTCTATGGGATTAGAATGCTATATATACCCTCAGCTCAGCTCCACACCCTTTCCTCTGTTGGTTGTTGGCAGTTAGGCAGAAATGCAAGGAACTTGTTAAAAGCAGGGCACATTCATTTATTCCTGATTGAGGGTGCCTTGCCTGAGGACCCACATTTATACCCTCCCACCCCTCCTGATTGTGAACAAATCTCCCCTGGTGAGGTTTGGGTTTTAGGTGGAGTCAGGGCTCTGAGCCACCCCATCTCTCTGCTCATGCCAAGCAGAGGGCCTTAGCTTCTGGGTCCCTTGGCTGAGGACTCACATTTATACCCTTCTGATTGTGAACACCCCCCCAAAAAACACCCCAGTACTCTTTCTGGAAAAGACAGCTACAGTTACAGGGATCTATAGAGCAGCTCAGGAACAAGCCTGATGACTTGCCCCAGGCTGGCTATACAGGTGCAGAGCATATTGGTGGTGTCTTGAAAGGGCTTGAGGACATGCACCATTTGGTAGAGGGTCAGCCAGTCACTGGAGCTGATGCTGAGTTCTTTCCCAAGCAGGATGGTCATGGCGGAAATGACATCCTGCACCACACTCTTCTGCTCCACCAAATATGCAATCATGGCATAGGTGGAGTTCCAGGAGATGGGTAAGTCCAGGATGAGCCAGTGTTCAGGCTCATTCCCCCTCCCCCTGCCTCTCATGCAGCAGACAGGCAGACTTGATGCTGTGCAAGAAGTGGGCAGGCAGGTACTGGCAGGTCTCAAGCAAGGACCACATCTTGAAGGTGGCACTGTCCCATGCTTCAGCTGCTTTCTGGTGCTGGGTTGGGAGGGGCCATGGAGGAGTGTACTCAAGGTGGGAGAAGCTACAGAGAGTTGGGATGTGGGAGGGGAGAATACTTCCCTTCCCCCAAATCACTGCTGTCATTGTCCTCTCCAAGCAGTATCAGCAACTGCTGGTGTCTGGACAGTGCTAACAACTCTTTTGCTTCTGTGGACAGCCCTAGGAAAAGATCAGGGGAAGGAAGCTCTGAGAGCCCTGGTGATGCCCTGCTAGGGTCGGGCTCCAGTGGGCTGGCATGATGGGGTTGGTGCCCAGGGATAGGGGCCTGTGGTATGCAGAGGGTGGAGGACTTCTTCTCCCACGATGAGCATCTTTTGTACCCATTTTCACTCTCATGACACACAGAGGTGTTCGCAATCAGGAGGGGTGGGAGGGTATAAAATGCGGGTCCTCAGTCATGGCTCCCACTAGCTAAGCCCCTCTGCTCAACATGAACTGAGAGATGGGGTGGCTCAGAACCCTGAGTCTGTAACTGGGACCCCATAACTGTAATCCATCCTCAACCTGGAGAAATTGTAGAAGAGCATGCAACAGGGTGAGTTTCCCTGTGTTTTTGGTGTGTGTAGCTTGCAGGGGGTCCACTCTATACACTTTTGAACCTGTGCCTGGCATTTCCCTCAAAAGCACTTTCCTGGGAGTATCGGGGGGGGGGATAAGTTGTACCCATAAGTCCAATCTGCACATAACTCAGAAGGCATGTAGAGGAGTATCAGGGAGAGTTCCCCTGCAAGTTTGACGCCTCTAGATTGTCCAGGGTCTATATACTCCTGAACCTGCACCTGTAATTTCCCCAGAAAGCACTTTCCTGGGGGCACCTTCTTTGGGGAGCCATAACTCAAACCCCATAAATCCAGTCTTCACCAAACTTGGAGGGCAGGTTGAGGAGAGTCAGCTGGAGGTCCTCTGTGAGTTTGGTGTCTCTAGTACATCAGGGACCCTTCTACTACATCACAAACCTCACAAACCAAATCATTTCATTTGGCACCTAAAAGTTCATAGTGGTTTATGGCTCACAACCTGAGCATACCTTGAACCATGAAGTGAAATGAACCACATTTTCCCAGTTTGTGCCCATCCCAACAAATGATAACTGCCTAGAACCCCAGATATACTAAAACAAAACAGGCAGAACATCTTTTCAGCTCATACCTTCTGTTTATATGTATTTATTTATTCCCTCTACCACTGGAGTCATGATGGCCAGGGGCAGCATTTACTAGCACAATGATATAGTAGCGTCATCACAACCACAAATACTAACATTTTTGCATTATCAGTTACACAGACATTACTATAAAGCAAATAAGTTAACTCTGATCAAGTATGCAATTTGAGTTTGTTTTTACTGCATTCTTTTCCAGTTTGTATATCATGACATTTTCTGCCCTGATATGACTGACACCCCCCACCCCCAATTAAAGATAGCTTGTGCTATAAAACTCAGTGAGTTTCTTTCACATAGCCCAGTTCCTTGTGATACTAGAAGACAGATATGTTGCCTAGTCCCCTGCTGGCTAAATAGACTAGTGTCAGTTATATCTAGAGATCCGAGAGATTGGTACAAGGCAGACCTTGGTGAAATTGAACAGTCTTTATCCTAAAAGGGGGGAAGACTAGGTAGTATTCTTAACTAAGAACTGGCCTGGTCCTCTTACTGTTGATTTATGATATCCCAGTGTTCTCTCTTACTGCTGGACTCCTACAGCCTAACCTGCTCTGCTCCCCCCTCCCATTTCAGTCAGGCTGATATTTTGCAGTTATGTGATATGTTTGGCTGGTGTGTATATGTGAAAGAAAGAGAGGTGGGGGAGAAAGATAGGAAAGCATTATAGATGGATAAGACAGTTTGAGTAAGAATAAGCCCAGAATGAATTGCATGCTACAGGCAGAAATCAGGAAAGGACTGCATATGCTAGTATACTGCATAAACTTTAGTTGTCTGTGTTCTTGATTGGCTCTAGAAGGCACAATATGCCTATCATAAGTATAAAGACAGAGTGGACAGTAACAGCTGAAAATTGTCTAGCCTCACTGTTGCAAAATTCACCTCAGGGAAAAAGAAAGTTCAGTCTCTGTGACAATTCATCCCTAGACTCCAGGCAGTGAAAAGTGTATCAATTACTGTCAGTGCCAATAAAAGTTTGTAATGTGCCTTTCCATAAGGAATCTAAACCTAGAATATACTCTAAATGGAAGCAAATCTCACTTGTTTCACTGGTTCCTTCAATATTTAAGTAGTTTGTTAAAAAGTTTTAAGCCACGTTTTGACCCAACTCAGGTCCCCCAGGGGGCAAAAAAATAAAAACATTAAAACAAGTTAAGAACACATACACATTCATACAAAATGTAAAAGAGCCAGACTCCAGTAGCACCTTAAAGACTAACAAAAATTGTGGCAGGGCATGAGCTTTTGTGAGTCACTGCTCACTTCTTCAGATACAGACAGAATAACATGGCTATCCATCTTGATCTATCGCCATGGAAGATACAAAATTTAAAGTAATTAAAACAAATGTAGACACATGTCGGAAGGAGGATCAATGAGGAGATCCTTTCTCAGGTTTCCACTAGGGGTGTGAGTACAGTACAAGCCGAGCCAAATAAATACCCAAAATTACCTTATCAGCATTTTCGGGTATTTATTTAGCTGAATCAGATTCTCTGATCTGATTTGGCTACCAATAAACTGAGCCTGAATAAAAGCCAATCTTATTGAGCTTTTATTTGAACACATTCACCTATACCAAACTCAGCTGCCAGTCATTTAAACCAAGCAGCTGACAGGTGGAGCCACCCATCAGCTGTTCAGTTTAAATGCCTGGCAGCCATTTCAGCCTGACAGCAGGGTGGGTGTGCCTGCCTGCTGTCAACCTGAAATGCCTGACAGACATTTGAATGGTCCTCCATTTTGATTTCTCCTGCTTGGAAATGGGGAGAAGCCAAACTGACCACTCAAATGGCTTCCTTCCATTTCAGGCTGACAACGGGGTGGGTGCCATCTGCTGTCAGCCTTAAATGCCAGGAAGCCATTTGAGCAGTCCATTTTGCTTCCCCCACTCTGGGGGGGTTTAAAGGGAGGGCTGAAATGGCTTCCTCCCATTTAAAAGGATCAGTGCAAGCATGTCTGCCTGTCAGCTGATCCTTTTAAATGAGAGGAAGACCACAGGGGAGCAAAACCGAGGTGTTGAATGTCTTCCTCCCATTTAAAAGGATCAGCTGACAGCAGACCCGCTGCATTGATCCTTTTAAATGGGAGGAAGCCTTCAAACCCCTTGGTTTCACTTCAGAGAAGGGGGGGGACTGAATAACTGCCTCCCATTTAAAAGGATAAGCTGACAGACAAACCTGCCAAGCTGATCCTTTTAAATGGGAGGAAGCCTTCAAACCCCTCATTTTCACTCTCCCCACTCCAGAACAAAACTGAGGGGTTGAATGGATTCTTGCCATATAAAAGGAGCTCTAATTGCTTTGCAAAGCTACACCAGAGGCCAGTGAGCTCCAAGTAGCTGGGAGGTCATCCAGAAATGTGAGTTCACTGGCAGCTCGGAGTTCAGTGGCACACTGCACATGTCCATTATACCCTATGGGGACAGTCCCCATAGGGTATAATGAAGCCAAATGAATTTGACAATACTAATTGTTTCCCAAATCCCAATACAATACCAATATTGGGATTTAGGAATATTGGTATATACCAATATTTTCAAGGTTTGGTGTACCTGAACCCAAAAAAATACCATTTTTTGTGTACACTCCTAGTTTCCACCCATCCCAGCTCAGATGATGGGGGCACCTGGAGAAGGGCTTCCAAAGAAGACTGTAGTGGTTGGGTAGGATAGGAGTAGACAGTCCTTAAGGTATTAAAAACAATAATAACCTGGAGCTGGGAAATACAAGAGACTGCTATCTGAGTAATTAGGCTAGGAGATTAAATTGGATTCAAATTATTTGTATTTGTTATGAACCAATAACTATATCTTGTAGATTTGCTAATGAATTATTTTTCTGTGTAGTGTTACATAGCTCTATAAGTCACCTGGATACAATAGATAACTCTCATCAACACTAAAAGTATCAAACAGATTAAAACCATTAAATAGATTTACAGTGCAGTCCTATGAAGAGTTACTCCAGTCTAAGCCCATTCATTTCAATTGACTAAGACTGGAGTAACTCTGTACACAATTGCACTGTTAATGACTTTGTCATTAAAGCTAAAATGACAACTGTCACAAATGTGGAAAGTAATAGTATCTTTCTCTTTCCAACACCAATTTATATAATTATGTAACTGTTACAGACTTAGAGCTGGATTGAGCCTCAGTCCTCAGCTAAAAATCTGTACAACTTCTGGTACACCTATGATACTTTAATTTCTATAGTAATTAACTTTTATAGTTGAAACTTTGGTTCTGTTTCCCAGGAGGCTTCAGACCGCTGCTATGTGCTGTGTGGCCTTCAGGGTATCACTGTACATGACTTTTGCTTTCTGGGAATGTTTATATTTTGCAGAAGTCAGAAGTCACTATCAAATTCTAAATAGATAAAGTATCTGAAAGCTAGCTTCCTGGGACTCTCTTAGCCTCTTTGTCAACCTTGACTCTCTGAGTTGACCTAGCTTAACCCAGCTTTCCTTGACTTTCCTGACCCCAGAGATAGAAAGAAAGGGGTTGACTTTGTTGTATACATCAAATGCTCATCACAGACTTGACTGACAGTTACAGTAGTTTTTATGGGTGAAAAAGAGTAGTTAATGACTGGGTTTAGTCTTGTTCCTTGTTGTTCTCATCAACTACCCTCAGTTATGGGTCTTGGCAGAACAACCAAGGGTCTCCTTTATAGAATTATATGTGCACTGTTTATGTATTGGGGTTGTGTTGAAATATTCTGTGTTGAATATTGAAATGCTACAATAATGTTTTCTGGCTTAAGAGTGTGTAATGGAATAAATTGAGTTTTGATTTGGAACTACTGTCTTTCTCTCTCTTGATGAAATTGGAAAACCAGCTTCTCTGCCTCCCCAAAATGAACACAGTGGGAATGAGAGTGCATGAAAAGGTTCCTGCACCCCACATTTCCCCAACACTAATTTCTCCACATTTTGTTTGGCTCCTGGTAACCTGATGTCTCCTCTATCTGTATGAACGTTGACTACAAACTCACTATAGTTCCACTTTGGGATAAACCCCTTTCCACAAGTTAGCATGTATAACAATTATCACTTTTAATGAAATCTCATAGTGGATACAACAAATCTGCTCAGTTCTATCTACATGTTCATTGCTTCATTGAAAGATTGTCTGAACAACTACTTTGCTGGTTTTCCTGATTCCCTTTAACATGTTCAGTGAACCACACATATTTATGGCAAGAGCTAGCTGACTAGTTTACTTGCAATTGGCATCTGTAAAGTATATTTCAGATAAGAACAATTATCTCTGCCAAGCCTTTTTGTCAGCTTGTGCGTTCCTCAGCCAGTGGTTCTGAATTGAAAATAAGGTGCTACTTTGATACAATATGCTGCTTTGTTTTTCAGCATGGAATGAAATATTTAATACCCTGGAAGTTGGGTTTCTTTCCCCTTTCCATAAAATATTGCATATCAAAATGTGTCAAAATTTATAACCCTGAAGCAGATGTTCAGGTATGAAACAGAAAATGTTGTTTCCCTCTACTACATATGAAGAAAGTGATAGAACTATGGAAGCTCATACAATTAAATTTTATGCTTGTCAAACCACTTTAAGGCTAACCTTTTAAAATATATATTGTTACTAAGTAGAATAGTTTATGCCTGTGTATGTATTTGTGAATGTGCACATGCGCACACGCCCGTGCACACTGCTACTGTTAAGAAGCGATAGGGTTTGTTTTTCTACCACTGACCTTACATAGATGATTGCATTACTTTAAGAACCTTACTTTTTTCATTTCTTGCAGGCATTTCCATCACTCATTTCCTTCTGCAACCCCACCCCCCACACACACTTCTAAAACACTAGGGACTAAGACAGAAATCACATCAGGTATTAGCTGTTCTGTGAGATTAGCTGGAATGCACTGTGTAACCTTAATATGCTTTGTAAACAAGGTGCTGCATTTCTTATCACTGGATACCTATTAAACAGTTTAGCTGCTACTGAAACGTTCCCTATAACTTCCAATATCAGTCAGTGGTGATAGTAAAGTGGCACAGGAAGGTGCTTTCAGCCTTGTGATAAGAGGCATGATTCTTCCATAGATTTACACCTCTTATTTTATCATTCATAACTCAGGAAACTAGGTATAAAACGTTTCCCCAGAAGGAAGAGAAGGGGCGTACTATTGCTAAAACAAATAAGACCTCTTTTGGTTGACAAATAACAATTGCATTTTAAAACCCTTCTGAGAGTTTTTCAAGTATGTATTTTTCTCCTGTGCTCAGTTCACATTTTTTCTCACTTGTATTCATTCTGTTCCTGGTGTATTGCAAGAACCCATAATGTGACCTGCCACATTACATTATCCACCAATCATAATTTGCACATATTCCATTTGCTCTTTTTTTATCCCCCAAACAACTATTTCATTCTCAGCATCCAGCCATTTTGTACAATGCATGCTCACCAAAGCTTTGCTTGTGAAACTTTCAAAAGCAATATCAGATTTTTTAAAATCAAAAATTAGAATAGATTGTCAAGTGACCTGAGGAATGCAGTCCTACTAATACCCCAAAGGTTCTTTAATCAAATTTCACACAACAGAAATACATTCATAGAATCCTAGAATCACAGTGGTGGAAAGGGCCATCCAGGCCATCCAGTCCAACCCCCTGCTCAGTGCAGGATCAGCCAAGAGCATCCCTGACAAGTTTTTGTCCAGCCGCTGCTTAAAGATTGCCAGTGAGGGGGAGCTCACCACCTCCCTAGACAGCTGATTCCACTCTTGCACAACCCCTACTGTAAAAAAAGTTTTTCCTAATATCCAGCTGGTACCTTCCTGCCCTCAATTTAAACCCTGTCCTCTGCTGCCAATGGGAACAGCTCCCTGCTATATCACATTTGTTATGTGACCTTTGAGGGATTATAACCAGGGTGTGAATAGCGGGTGTATCTGGAGCACCATTTTGCCCATCTAACAGCCCCATTCTAACAGTCTCTGTTCTGAAGTGTTTAAGATGGTAAATAAATCCTACACCAGCATATCTTAAGATACACCTGTGGCAAGCCTGGATGGGACTGCATTGACACCATTTATGGTTACCCGGGAGAGAACTGGGTGGTGTCAAGGACATGTCATGACTTATTTGGCTTCCTAAGCACCTCTGGCCCCAGGAATGCCCCTGCTGCCAATGCAACATCAGATCACCAAATATCCTAGAAAATCTCAAAAAAACTGCATATAGGCCCATGTAGGGGAGGGGAGTCATGTTATATGCACTTACATCATACAGGGGTGGCTTTGGTGATAGGAACCCCACATAAAGGGCACTTAGCACAACAAAAGGGCACTAAGAATAAACAGTCAAGAGAGAGACCAAAAATTGTTGTTGCATATGTCTAACACTGTTCAGCTCAGAACCCTTACATCATGTGTTCAGCCCAGAACCCTTACATATGATCTAGCTTAGGAAAGAGACACTGAATGGGAGACCCTGCTCAAACAGACTGAGTATGTAAGGACAATTCACTGAAAACAGGTAAGCAAGAGAGGGCCCCTCCCCAACATGGGGACTGCTGCAACTGGTTTCTCTAGCTCCCCTGTACTCTATTGCCTCAAAATACCCCATCCCACAACAGTTGCTAACAGTATGCATGAACTCTGCTGAAAAGGAAGGGCCTGGCATATATGCTGGTACTCCACTATCATTCTGTCAGCGAGATGCCATGCTGGTGTAAACCCTTCCTTGCAAATGGAAGACTCAGAGACTGCTGCTTTAATCTGAGATTACTAACAGTGACTCCACTTTGATCTAGCTTCCGCTGGCCATAATGCCTAGTGCCATGCAGGATTAGAGTCCCATGGAGCACCCCCAGTGGACTGCAAAGAGACACTGTTCCAGGGCAACTCCCCACAATGGGCAAGTGAGTGTTGTCCCAGTAGTTATGCCATATTCCTCCATAGGAGTAGCCCACTCTGTGTGATCACCCAAGATAAAAAGGTATACAGACCCTGCTACAGCATCATGTGCTGACTTTTGAAACCCACTTGCTCTTTGCTGTTACTGGAGAACATTACTTATTACTGTCTCTCTGAACTGTTCATAGGCAGCCATCCAACAGGGAGTGAAGTTAGGAAAGACTCATTTCTAGTACCAACATTCTGCTGGGGCTATAACGTGACCAACAGCTGCAGTGATCAGTATGCATCTAGCTGCTCTGCTTAAAGTTGCCAGCTTTCTCATTCCAGCCTATCTATTGCAGCCTTACAAGCTGCTTAACTGATAGTTATGTTTGACCAGCATAGTTGCCTTCCTCGGCAGTGATGAGGGTTGTCAGCACTGGGTTGGGAAACACCTGGAGATTTTGGGGGTGGAACTTGAGAAAGGTGAGGTTTGGGGAGGGGAGGGACTTCAGTGGGATAGGATGCCATAGAGTCCATCTTCCCAAGTGGCCATTTTCTCCAGGTGATCTGATCTCTGTCACCTGGAGATCAGTTTTAACCTCAAGAGATCTCCAACCAGCAGCTAGAAGTTGGTGGCCCTAGCTTGAGACAGTTCTCTATGACTCTGCGGTTTGTCAGTGCAGCTTGCAAAAGCATAGAAGCCTTGCTGACAAGAGAGCTGGCAACCCCCTTCTGAGTTCCTGAGGCAGTGCAATAAATATGTGTGGTGCTCTGCAGCTGTGTGTCTGATTTGAGGTTGACACATGAGACTCAGGTCCCATACCCTGTTTGGTCCATTAATTCACCGATAGATTTTTTTTGTAAAAAACAAAACAACCACCCTAAATTGTGGAACTCTTCAAAATATAACATTGAATGACTACTCCCATACACCTGGTTTTTAAAAATGTAGTTTGTTTGACATTTCTTTCTCACCTTTATGAGAATGAACAAAAAGGCCCTTCAAAATAATATCTTAAGGGTGCTCTCCAAATGTGAATCCAGTTTTACCACAGATGGCATAGCCAGACCCAAAATAAGACATTTTAAATACCCTATCATGCATGTTAAATAACTCATAAGGACTTTTATCACTGAAGTTCATAAACATTTAATATGCTGAAATTAAAATCATTGCTAAAAAGCAGACCCATGCTTGGCAGTGTGTCGGATGTGGGAGAGAGAAAAAATAAGTAGTTGTGCCATGCAGCAAGATGACAAGCTTGGAAGAGACATCTGAACAGCTAGAGATAACATGGAATTGATTCTATAAGTGAAATGTATTATTCAGCAACTTTTGCAAATTCACCATGTCTAACCATCTGGAGGTTCATGCGTGCAGATGATCAAATAGGAGTCCCAATTAATGAAGACAAGAAAAGATGGAAATATAAAAACTGTACAAAGAAGGAGTGCTCAGCCAGGTGAAGACTCCAAACCTCACCCCACCCCTGGCCACTTCTGCAAGCTCCAAACCTGCCACATAATCAGGGAAGAGAGAGCCCCAGAGCAGCTTTGGCTACAAAAAGGAGGATATATTCACAGAAATTGCCACAACAGAGTGCAAATAGGTATCAATGCAACCAGCAGCTATAAAGAGCAACCTTCTCTATTCCCAAGAAGGAAGCAGGCTGGGAGGGGGGGGAGGGATTTTCATCCTCAGCTTGGGTTGTGGCAGAAGGAAAGGTGCTGTTTGTGGAAAGGGTCACATTCACAGAGCTCTCCTCAATCTATCACAGTCTGATCTGCCCTGACCAACTTCTCCCAATTTGTCTTGATGCAACCTTTTGTGAGCAAGGTCTGCAATCTACCAAAGGCCAGAGCACACATTGAATATCTCAACTGGAAGGGATTGTGGGAACTTGTTGTGCATCAAAAGTACCCAGCAGAGTTCTTTCTAGAATGCAATTTGTTGAGGAGGTACTATGATGTTTTTGCAGTCACCTGGAGCCAGGGAGCAGCAGCTGAGCAGGGACACCACATCCTGCACTGGAGCACTCAGCTGATTCCCTTACATGAAAGAAGACTGTGAAGGGGGGGGGTCAAGGGCTGTGTTGCTTTGAGTGAGGCGGAGGAGAAGGGAAAGGAGGAACTCCAAGCCAGCCAAAGGCAGTAAGAGTCCCATCACTTTCCCCAACACTTTGCAGACCCACTCAATCAGCAGGTGGAGGAACAGATGGAGAAGGCAGGTTGGTTACATTCCAAGGAGTCAGGTAAAGGGTGCTGCTATCCTGGGGCATCAGGATTCTTTCCTGTCCATGGAATCCATCCTGGATTTTGCAAGACAACAGAGGGGAGACTCCAGCTTGCAAGACGTCTGGAGAGAGGCAAAGGTGAACCCACCAGCACAGTTGAAAGAACTGTCCTCCCAATTGGTGGTAAGGAAGGGTTGTTGTATTGAAAGTTTGTTTCCTGGGGCACCAGCCACCCTGGCAGGCTAGATACCAGCTATTTATGCCAATAGCATACAGACAAAAAAATCACTTTTAAATTTATTTTTGTTTTTTAATTATCCCAAACAGAAAGAAATAATAATAAAAAAATTAAAACCATTGTGGCAGGTCTACAGATAAACATCTATAAAAGGTTTCCAAATATCTAAAAATATGTCCATGAGCAATTGTCATCTATATACCATACATTCACATGCTGATAAAGTTGTAAGGTCTTCAGTCCAATGGATTACTGGAGGTGGGCGTTTACCTTTCCAGTAGAGTAATAGAAGATTTTTAGCAACAGTAAGGGCACAGAGGTCCAATTTTGTAGACCATCAGTTAGTTTACAGGAGACAAGCAGACCATTTAAAAGTACATAAGTATCCTCAAAGATAAATGAACATTCTCATACAAAATCAATAATAGTAATTACATCCTCCCAAAAAGACTGAATAACTGGACAGGCCCAAGGCATATCTTGTAAGTTACAGTGCTACCAATTAGACCCCTTACTAGTCCTTTACTAAGAATTCACTGTGGTGTCCAGCATATCCTGGACAAACTTTTTTCTGAATAAGTCACAGCTTAAGGTATAAAATGCAGAGCTGTATCCCATTTCTTTGGTAGAACAAGTGATCTAGCGCCCTATTCTGTTCATTTTCAGGACTTTGCACATCATATTTATGAACTGACATCAAATATTTGTAGACAGATATTGTAGGTTTCCTTTTCTGTATTGATTCAATGAGTTTCCAGGAGCCAGGGAGATTCTGAAACAGATGTTGCAGCTGTAAATATTACCATTCAGCTGAGGTTGACAAATATATCTAACCCTCAGCTGAGAAAAGAACAAAAACTTGTTGTCGTAGTCTGTTCATTGGTCCAAAGTAAGAATTCCCCGATCTGTCCAAACCTTCCATAAAAATAGATTTCTTCCCAGTTTTTAAATCTGGATTGGCCCAAAGTACTAATTTAGCATGTGACATTGTGCACCATAATTCTCTAACTGCAGAAAATGCCAGAGGAACAAGACCTGTTTTAGCATGAATTAACCCTAATACAAATCCATTTAAATAGGGATGCCAGACAAGAAGCCTCCAAAATAGCCCAAGATGGCTAGCCTGAAAGGAGAAAGCCCAGCAATTAGTACAAGTTAACAGATATGTACCATGATATAAACTAAGATCAGGAAAACCAATTCCTCCTTCATTAAATGGGAGTTGCATCCTCTTTAAAGTAATCCAAGTCTATGACTGGGCATTTGGTGGTCCAAAACACTAAGGACTTAAAAATGCAGCAGCTGCTTATGCATATAATAAATCCCTAAAGTAGCCTGGTATTTTGAGTTGCTCCGTGGCAGAAAATGCAGGGGGCCATTCCAAAAAGGGAATGCCAAAGTAACACCACAACTTAGGCTCATATGTTTTGTTTTCTTTGTTTTGTAATACCTTGTAGTGTTTTGATGTAATTTCCCACTGTCCTTGTGCTTTTGTGGCTTGAGATTGTATTTTGGTAAATAAGTATTTTTTCCTTTTAATGAACTCAGGCTGTGGTCAAACAATTGCATAGACAAGAAACTTCTGACTGGGCTACAAAAAGCTGGCTAGGGAGAAGAAGAAGATGAGATTGGATTTATACCCCACCTTTCACTGCCCAAAGGCATCTCAGAGCAGCTTACAAACTCCTTTCCCTCCCCCTCCCCACAACAGACACCCTGTGAGGTAGGTGGGGCTGAGAGAACTTCTGACAGAAACTGCTCTTTTTCAAGAACAGCTGTGCCAGAGTTTGTGACTGACCCAAGGTCACATCAGCAGGTGCAAGTGGAGGAGTGAGGAATCAAACCCGGTTCTCCTAGATTAGAGTTCGCGCACCGCTACACCAAACTGAGAGTGCACAGGGCCCATATCTGTTCCTCAAGCCATGGGAAGGATAAGGAAATGGCAGATCATGAGTGGTGGTGGCTACTGAAGAAGAATGCAGGGAGAAGGAGAGCTGGGAGAAAGCCATAGACTTCTCTTATGCATACAAATTCCCCTCCTCTTTTTGGGCAAAGACAGTGAGAAGAAAGGGGAGCAGGAGAATTCTTTTACAAAAATAAGATGAGTGAGATGAGGTAAGATAAGATGAAATTTCAGAATTTTCAGCTATTTATTATTACCAGAGGTCAACTTAAAGAAAATATAATCAAATTAATTAATCTATTGATAAAAAGGTTTTTAAAGCCCTTCATGGCAATTGCATCCCTCAGTTCAAGATGTTTCCTGGCTGCAATATGAACATGAGGAACCAGATATGTGGGTTGTGTTTTTTTCCCCCCGTCTTCGGGAAAAGATTTACTTTGAAGACAAATTTCATATACTTCTCTGTAGACTTTCTCCATTCTCAGAAGACTACTACACTATCCTAGATGCTGATCTGTTCCACAACCACCTCCTCAGAGATTTCCTTCTTCTGTCAAGGCCACACACTGATTTCCATTAAAAAGTGTGTCCTTGGAATCAGAATTTCCCTGTTGGCTTTCTACACTGAAGTTGACATAAAAGTTTCACAGCAACTTCTCAGCTATTCTGCTGTCAGTTTAATTACCCATCTTGAGCACTGTTCCTTGTGGATTTATTCTGCTTTTAAAGCATCATATTGTTTAGTGGAAGATATGGGGGGGGCAGAGAATGGGCTTTTTTCAGATGGGGGTATTCTTCTGTAAATCCGGGGTAACCCCTTGGTCAACAAGACAATATAAAACCTAAAAATGGTTTATAAAAAATCCCCCCCAAGAGAGGGGTGTTCTCTGCACCAGCACAGATAACATAAAAGAGACTCCCCATGGGCCAGAAGAGGCAGGAGGAGGAAAGAGCTATCACAGAACTAGACAAGCAGATAGGCAAGAAGGGAAGAGGGGGATGGAGCTATTGCTACATGAGCCAGGTGAGCAGGAAGGTAACCAGGTGGGCTGGGGAGCCGGAGTCACTGAAGTCACCTCCACCTGCTATATGCGTAAAGGCAGCCATTGACTGCAGTGCTGCAGGCAGGTTGTTGAATGGGCAGCCCAGTGAGAGCAGATGGGACCGACCCCCCAGTGAGTTTCATGGGTCTCCCACTTGTAGCAGTCTAACCCCCTATTTTATCCTTACTCTTCGACAAAGTATCTGGACTAGGGGTGTGCAATTTTTTCCAGGATTTCCCCCCCCCACCCCAGTTTTGGGTTTTGGATCCAGGATTTTAAGGAAATCCTGAATATTTTTGAGTCCAATAAATTTGAGAAGGAAAAAAAGGCAGAAAAAATTGCACGTCAGAAGCTATGCCAGTGGGGAGCAAACTGCTCCCCATGGGCTCAGCTGATCCTGGGCTGACCTCTCATGCAGCCCAATTTAAACCAGGCTACAAGAGAAGCCAATGTCAAGCTGAGGCAGAGGGGAGCTCTTAGCTCCCGCTGCCGCAGCTGATCCTTGGCTGCCTTCTCTTGCAGCTCAGTATAAACCAAGCTGCAAGAGGAGCCACCTCCAGCTGAGGCAGCACAGAACTCTCAGCTTCCACTGCCCCAGCTGATCCTCTCTTGCAGCTCAGTTTGCTATCTCCCTTGTCTAAGATGGCAGCCCTGTGATTCCTCCATTGGACCTGGAGGTATAGTTTGTGCTTAACTTCATCCCACGCAGCTGGTGGTGAAGTAGCCTGTGGGTGGGAAACATTCTGCAACTGTAGCATATTTAAACAAAAAAGGCCCATGTGACATAAAGAAAAGTAAACATCCACAGAGTATGTACTGTAGTGTGAAAGATTAACAGTGGTGGCACTGTTTACTCAGCATGTGTACTCAGAGTTTTACCCAGGTCTGCTCGGGACTCTCAGAAAAGATTGCATTTCTACTCTCTTTCTTTTTTTTTTTTTTTTGGCCCCCCGAAGGGGATTTTTTTTATTTGCATTTTCTAGACACTACAAACTACAACAGAAAGGGGGAGGGAACCATCTAGAACTAGGGAGAAAGCAAAGATAACCTCACCTAACTAAAACCCCAAGAGATGGAGATCTTCAAATATGCTTATATCCGCATTAGTCCAGTAAAAAAGCTTGAAAAGCATTGAGCATAATCTAATAGTCCCAATTC
Source organism: Gekko gecko (assembly GCA_029375565.1). Taxonomy (NCBI): domain Eukaryota; kingdom Metazoa; phylum Chordata; class Lepidosauria; order Squamata; family Gekkonidae; genus Gekko; species Gekko gecko. The sequence goes on along the minus strand of JAPDNY010000003.1, from coordinate 145,298,551 downwards.
TGCATCAGCTTAACTATTTACCCATTTTAAGAGTCCTCTGCAAATCATCTTATGAAATAACAGCTTTAAATGAACTTTCCGAGTCTCAGTTCTTTTTTTTGTTCTCCTTGCACTCTCTCAGTTGGTAGCTTTGTTTGGGAGCAGCTGCCCCCTTTTCTGCATCAGAGTCCTCGTCAGAAGACACAGAGTCCAATTCGCCAGTAGACTTGCTGTCCTCTTCTTCTTTCGTATCCTCTTCTGGATCTCCCAGTTGCAGCCGCAGGAACTCCCATGCTTTGAAAACAGAATCAATTTTTTCTCTCTTTTCCTTTATTTTGAAGGTGACGCCTTCGGGAATTAGCCACCTATATGCAATGCTATTTGTTTGTAAGAAAAGGATTAAGTCCTTATACTTCTGTCTCTTTCTTCTTATCTCAAATGGAATGTCTTTTAGTATCCTTATATTGTTGCCTCCAATTTTCAGGGGTGTATTTGTAGTCGCTTTTAATATTAAATCTCTTAAGCCTCTCTTTGAGAATCTCACTACGATTTCCCCTGGCAGATTATTTTTTTAATGTACATAGAATAGGCTCTATAGGCCACATCCATTTCGCTGAGAATGTCTTCTGCTTTTAAATCTGTCATTGGGACCAATGCATCGCTCAGTAGTTGCTTAAGATTCTCAATGGGAGCTTCAGTCACCCCTTGGAACCAGAGTACCATATTTGCTCTCTCCATCTGTAGCTGTAACAGTTGAGTTTCCTCCAAAGCTTACTTCTTTTCTAGCATTTGCATCTTTTTCCCTGCTTTTTTTGAACTGGCATCAAGTTCCATCACTTTTACAGCCACCTGCTCTGTTTTCTTTGTAGTTTCCACAAGTTGCAGTTGCTGTGCTGCAAAATTCTGGTTTAGAGTTGTCAATTGCTGATTGATGTTAGTCATCTGGTCTAGCAGAGGGTGTAAAGAGTCTGCTAGAAGCTTAGGAAACTTTATGTTCTCTTCTGGCCTCTGACTCATGCCGCCTGGTGGTTTTGGTTTCGGTACTTTGTCGGGTCGCTTCCCCACCATCTTTCTGGATTGTTTACTTTAACTGAAAGTTTATAAAGTCTCTGAAAGTCTCCAAAACACTTTAGCTTTGCTGGTAAGTTTCTCCAAATTGGTTTCTTTGCTTATTCTTCCGCTCCCCCCTTGCTATTCTGCTTTTAAGGCTCTGCGTATGGGAGGGACCCCTCCTCCGCTCACTTCCCACGGTACTGCCAAGGGGGGATCCTTTCTTTTTAAAGCACCAATTTTACGCTTTTATATAACTTACTGCTCATTGCTTGTCTTGCGACTTCACTTGAATTCGTTTGGTCACTCGATCTCTGCCGCTTGTTCCGGCTGGTAGCTCTAAATCCATATGGACACACAGCAGTCAGACCACTGGGGCAGAGGAGTGTCTCAATTCTCCGGAATCGCACTGGGAGCCTTTTCCCCAAGGCTCCCAGGGAGTAGCGATTACTCGCCCTCCAAAACCGCTAGGACGCAGATTGTGTCCCGGGAGCACCCTGGAGGCATGTCTGCTTGCAAGACACCATTAACCGGAAGTCCCTGCATTTCTACTCTCATAAAAGAAGTGTCTGAGCATTCTCATACATCTTATCCATGTCAGTTCTCCCTCTTTTTCAATTGTCAACATGTATATAACATTTTAAACTGAACAATTTAATAAGAGATTGATGCATGAAAAAGTGAAGTAATTACAGAAAAGATCTGGGCAAAAAGTAAGGTAAACCACTGGTTGCCCACGCAAAGTGTGAATGGCAATGAGAAGAAAAGCTTTGTGTGTTCTTTGTATAGGAAAAAAAAATCCTTTTGCTTTATTTTATACAAGAACATTCTAAAGATCTTCTGTCTGTTCAAAAGAAAGCCTAATGAATAGACTACGTGAGGCGATTTGTGATGGTACAGATCCTTTAGTAATTTTTTCAAGTATGCTGCCAAGCAGAGTTTCGTTTCAGAATATGCTTTGGTGGCTTCTTCTTTTGAAGCTTGTGGAAACCTTTATATTTTGATATTTTTAGTTATATAGATTAGACCATTTGCTGACAGATTCTATTGTTAGTGGTACAGTAATAATAGCATTTGGCAGTTAGGTTGTACAATAAAGTTTCAAGGCTTTGAAGAAAACATCACTTAATTAAGTCTCACAGAAGCCTGGTAAATGTTTATAGCTACATTTTTTTTTGAGAAAAAAGTGACTAGCTTGAGGCTATGCAATAATTCAGTAGCAAGCAAAGAGTAGAAGTCCAGTATCATTGGTTCCTAGTCTTGTATTTAGATCACAGTGACATGTGAATATATTCTGCAAATTACTGAATCTAGGCATTTCTAGGAGCACAATCCCAGTTCCCGTATAAATCAATGGGAAATTCTTTAAATTTGATAGCAATAGTTGTTTGGTGTTTGGTATATGTAGCTCTTACACTTTTATTCCACCTTCTCTCCAAGAAGCTCACTGTGAGTTAATTTCCCCTCCTCCTCCTATTGCCCTCACAATATCCTTGTGAAACAGATTAGGCTGTACCAATTCATCACAGTACTAAACTGCATTCACACAAACTAAATAATCCATTTTCAATCCACTTTCAATGCACTTTCCAACTGGATTTTTACTGTGTGAACTGGTAAAATCCAATCTGAAAGTGCATTGAAAGTGGATTATTTAGTGTGTGTGAATGCAGCCAGTCTCTAACCTATACTTACTCGGCCTTAGAGTTTGGGCTATTATGGCATCTGAACATATTACATCTGGAAAAGAAGGCAAACCTGCCAAGGTGATCATTGTAACTGAGGTACTGAAATGTGACACTTCAAGAGAAACTGAATCTGTGGTATTATTTCAGAGATAAATGTTGAGCTTGGAAACTGTTTAAGAGTGATGTTGAAGAAGGAGAAGAACTTGTAGTGAGGACTGGAGGCCTACATATGTTTGTTTGTTTGTTTATAATATTTCTATGCTGCCTCTTCAGGGTCCTGCTCGAGGCTGCTTACAATTAAAAAACACTGTATAAACATAGGCCATTTAAAACATAAGCCATTAAACATTATCTTTATAAAATCTATCCATAAAACAGAGCAGACCATTAACCCCTTAATTAAAAGCCTGGGTTAAAAGATGCATTTTAGCAGGATGTCTAAACAAAAGTAAAGTAGGTACCAGGAAAACTTCAAGGGGGAGGGCATTCCAAAGATGAGGCGCCACCACAGAAGATGCCCTGTTTCTAGTCACCATCCAACTCACCTCCGAAGGCAGAACACAGACTTGAATGTATGGGAGTAGATGGTCCTTTACGTACCTTGGCCACAAGCCATTTAGGACCATGTTCTCAATGATCTTACATTATTAAATCTTAGTAAAAATGGATGATGCCAAACACCTGTATTTCTTGACTGAGACAACTTACCTACCTAATAGCCTCAACTAGGATCTTGTTGCAGAAAATATCCTCCATATTTGACCCATGTGACAGGCAATTCTTTCTGTCCTCTTAGAATTGTGCTTAAAGCCACAGTAGCATATTCAGCAGCAACTGTGACCTCCAGAACTAACCTAGGCAGTTGAGCTTCAACAAACTCTAGCTTTGTAGGGCTAGACTAGCAAATGGCTAAGTATCCAGGATCATAACAATTACTGTTGTTATTACTGGCCAAATAAGTTGTTGTAGTTCTTGATAAAACTTACTTCTGTTGTGAGAAGAGTAGAGTAGCAGGCCTTCTTTCTCTTGTACCTTTCCAAGGGCACTGATCAGTCACACAAATGCACTTGATTCAAGACTGTTCGACCATGGGGAATTAACTATTCAGATTTCCTGAGGTTTGCCACTGCCATGGTTCAGCCAAATGTTCCATTATTGGACAGGGTTGCACTCTCATCAGCATAGCACAACTATGGCCTGAACAACGTCTATGTCAAACTCCTTTATTGACAGCAGATATGTAATTAAAAAAAACACCCCGAGAATAAAAACTTCAGAGTTTGCAAAGAAAAGCATCCAAATTTTGAACTTCTTTCTACCTGTCACTCAATCATATTATTTGATTTATCTTCTCATATAAATAGGGATTGAATCTCTAATGACAGATTAAAAGAATATTGCTTCCAAAGAACCCATAATCCTACTCAATATTTTATAAAACCTTGACATAAGTAATAAATTTGTTTGTCTTCCTTTCATAAGTGAAGATTTGTAAGGCTATAATGGCACCGACTTTTTTCTTGCATAGATGGCAATTGCTTTTCATGTATTTAAATAATTATGTTATCAATCTCCTAAATTATTTGAAAGCATAAAAACATGCCACAGTTTGTCAAGGAACTCCTACTCTGATATTCATTTTTAAGCCTCTTTTTAATATCTTTTTGTGTTACATATCAGAGGTTTCTATTGAAACTTTCCTGGATCTGATGCTGCTCTCAGGAGCAGCAGAGGAAATGTGGGTCTAATCTTACACAACAGATTATTATTTCAGTTTCTAAAAAAAAAAAATCAAAATATTCTCCCAAATATTCTGATATGCACTTGGACCTAGGGATAGGCATGAACCAGGAAAATGAAATTCATGGCCAAACTACAAACCCAACTATGAACCCAAATGAACCTAGAGGTTTTTTAACAAACAGAACCAGTTCATGGGTCATAGCTCTGCAAACCCCATTGAAAGGGACTGTAGTCCTTTTAAACAGGGTTTGTTAAAAGCCTGGAAAACAGCTGAGTGACAGGGAACACCTTCCACCACTCAACCGGTTTTGTAGGGAGGGGGATTGGGTTTTTTGTTTTGTTTTGCTGTCTTCTGCAGTCTGTTTACACTTTCAGGTTTGTAGAAAGCCCGAAACAGCTGAGTGGCTGGAAGCACATCCCTACTGCTCAGCTGTTTTTGCAGCTTTTGCCAGGAACAGAAAGCAGGGATTTAAAGGGACTTGGATTCCCTTTAAACCCTTGCTTTCTGCTCTATCCACGAACTGCCACAAACTGCTTTCAAAGTTCATGGAAGTTCATGAAGTCAGACCTCTCATAAGCTTCAGTTCACAAGCCACAAACAGGGCAAAATTAATCATGAATTTTGCTTCATGGTTCAGTTAGTTCCCATCCCTACTTGGAACACTGTTCTACACTAATTCATTCCAGCTATGGACGGTCCATGGATAACTTTAACAGGAAAAACTGAGTTTCAGAGGATAGCCATGTTGGTCTGCAGTAGAACAGCTAGATTCAAATTCAGTGGCACCTTAGAGACTAATCCAGTTTAGTTTATTGTCTTAGCCATTGGCCATAACAACACAAAATAAAACAAAATACAACAAACATTATACATCAAAGTGGGGAAGACCCTTCAATAACTTGCAGTAAGTCCTAAACTCATTCTTATCTTTTTTGCCACCAGTGCAAACAAAGCCATTCTGCTGGTAACATGTGCATCTGTATCAGAGAGCAAAAAAACCACCAAATCCTGATCTGAGGTTCCATTATGCAGAGGTACAATAGGATAAATAAACCTTTGCCTAAGTGATTCGTGCCATACGCATCTCAAAATGTAATGTAGAGACTAATCAGAGCTCCCTTCATCAGATATCTCCTTTCTGATGAAGGTATTTGACAAAGGGAGCTTTGAATCGCAAAAGCTGATACTACAATATGCTGTATTGAAGGGTCTAATGATAATTTATATCTGTTAAGATAAATGTGATATTTAGAGCTATATTCGTATTTATCTTTTGCTGTACTTTGTCGATTTCACTCTGTTCTTTTGTCAGTTTGTAATATTGCTATATTGTTCAAAAAAAATAAAGTTAAAAAAAACCCCTGATACTACAAAAATCTTGTTGGTCTCAAAGGTGCTATTGGATTTGAATCTAGAAGAACTGACTATGTGATAGGTTCTCCCCAATTAGAGTTAATATGAAAAGTTACATCATGGAGTTAATAGAGTGTAATGACCCAAAATGTGATCAGAACTCTTAAAAGGATTAAAGGGGGCATTCACACAGGCACATCTGCCTGGCATTCTCCACCCGTAGGCAACCCATGCTGTTCCGCTTCACTCCCGCATTAAAAAGATACCTGACAAAAGTGATAGCAAATCCGGGAGAGCGCCTTTATCCCACATTATTCCGCTTCCCAGAAGTGTGAACACAAAGCTGAAAAGCTGGGATCAACCCACTTCTATAATATGCGCCGGGTGTTTCCGTGCATAAGGCAGCAGTGATCGGATTGGCTGTGCTCCGCTCTACCGCCCAATGCGATGCTGGCACAATGGGGTCCACCACAAATTGGCCAGATGCGCTTATGCGCAGCACATATGTGCCCATGCACCCATACACACATAGAGGAAAAAGCCATTTACAGCCACGCCTTCAGGCCAGCAGTCTGAACGCTCCTCCTGGGCCACGCACCTCCTCCCGGTATGCTCCCACATCTGTAGGCCCCGTATGACCGGGAAAACCCGGAACAGTTTATTCCAGGGCTTTTTTGCTACGACTGGCTCCCACTACAAACTGCCAGTCTGAACTCAGCTGTTGTGATTGCCTAGCAACATCCACATATTATTTTTAAGGGTTTTAATCTTCAATGTATTTTAGTTAGATTTTTTTCTGCAGTCCTGGGGCTTTTCTCAAGTTTATAGAAATATCTGTCTTGTCTTTCATGGCTCCACTGTCTAGATTTAAGTATCCACATATTTGACTAGGTTGAGAATGATGTCAAATTAAATTCAGTTTCATTTCCAGCACATATTCTGCGAGTTTGTAAATGTTTCATTTTTGTGGCCTTCACCCAGCAGTAGCCACCTTTCCTAGAATGTTACACTAAAGACACATTGTAACTATCCTTTAACAAGTGTTTGCTTAACTCTAATAAGTAACTTTGGCCACTGTTTGGAACTAGATTACCCAAAGGGTCAAATGTGTACTCATAAGCCCTTAAAGGATTTGCCTTTCAAAAGTGTTTTTGCATGGAGTGCAGGCATAATTGGTTTCAGGAAAGTCCTAGATAAAATATGGGCTGGAATACAGAAGGAACATTCACAATGGGCAAATTAAAAGCATTGGTAAAAAGGAAATATATACCACAAAAATAACAAAAAGTCTCACTGTTATTTTTGTAATATGAAAACTGTGTTATTATTTGAAAACAGCAGAATTTGTAAAGGCCTTCGTTGAGTGGAAAAGTTTCTTCAAGTGCAACTCACTATAGTTTTTGCCACTCACCTCCCTTCCTGTCAAATAAAACATTAATGCCTTATACTGAGTCAGACTGCTGGCCCACCTTGCCCGGTATCAGCTTCTCTGACTAGCAGCAGTTCTCAGGTGGGAATTTTTCCCCAGCTTCTGTTCTCTAGAGATGCCAGTAATTGTACCTAGGACCTTGTGTATGCAAACAAGTTCTCTAATATCAGAACGCTTATTTTCATCAGACATGATGAGGAGGTCTGCTACAAGTGGAAGATTTGGGAAACATTATTGAAGGCAAGGAATTATGAATTATAGTTTAATATTATATTTTTACTACTTAGGTACCAATAGGTCTTTGATCATTTCTGTCTCTCATAAAGCAACATGTCATCTCCATGAGACATGCATATATGACTATGCACAGTTTTCCAAAATTAAGGTGCTACAGAATTGTAGATAGAACAGGGCACATCTATAAATTTCAACTATAATGCTGTTTCTTCATTGGCCCATCTAATTTGCTGTTGGCGTTACGATCCCTGTGATATAGACACAATGTTACATCACCTATACAAAGCCAACTTGATTGGAGTACATAGCCTTCATACAAACTATTTAGATCCTTGATCTTATCAGGTTCACATGCTTCATGTTTTCTGTTAGAGACTGTGCTGCACAGCTCAGTTCTTCCTAACATTTTTTTTTTACCTCACACCTCACAATGTAGTAGAGAAATGAAATTGAAGTTTGGCTTCTTTTTCATATCTAAGGGCACCTAGGGATTTTTTTATTATTATTTGATCCTCGAGGTTATTGTGCTCAGTGAACCACAGCTCTATTTTCTGAACTTCTTCAGTAAGGTTTATATCAAGATCAAATATATTAGCTGAAGAATTATATCCCACCACCAAAAGGGGAGTGGAAAGACAAATAAATGTTCCACCGGATTCCAAACGTAATCTATTTGGTTTGGGGGCCAAAACAACATAAGACAGAGACAGAAAATAAAGTATATTATAAACACTATGATGTGGTCATGGACTCTGGACATAAAGATGGTCATGTCTGTGTTATAAATTTTAATTGTTTTGTAATAGCAAGGAACAAGAATGACTGGGAGCTGGCTCAAGAAGAAAACTTTTCTTTTAAAAAAGCTTCCAGATCTTACCCTTCTCTCAGCCATTCTTTTCCCTCCTCCCTCCTCATCTGTAACTGGAAGGACTCAGATATCTTCAGAAAGCACTACCATATCGCTAGCAATCAGGATTGGAGGAAGCAACAGAGCAAAAGATGGTGGCCAAATGGCAGGCAGGAAGGGGAAAAGACAGGATGTTCAAAGAGTCCAGGGACCACTGGAGCAATAATGCCACCCAGAGCCATAACCAGTAGCAGATTTTCAAAGCCCCCTACTGCAATCTCCCCAATCTCCCCCTTTCTCTTGGAAAATATACATTTCTTAATTTTAATTCGATTCAGCCGCATGGCACTGGACCAGCCCTACATGAGTTGTTTGTTCCTGGCTTCCTTCCTCCTTTGATTGGCCAGCATAGCCTGTAAAGTGCAGCCACACAGCCAATCAAAGGAGGAAGTTAATGCTTCCTGGTCCCTGGGAACTTACAGCAAGTTGGCATGCACAAGGGAGGAGGGTGCCTGGGCAGTCTGTGAGAAGGGGGAGGAAGTGCCTGAAGAAAGCAAAAGCCAATGATGTGAGGCAGCAGCTGCAGTCACGATGGGGCTTTTTATGCAGCCCCGGACCACTTTCCCATTTTGCCACCACTTTGTCGGGGCTTGTAGTGAGGGCAGGCTGGAAAGTAGCTTTGTGGCCAGATAAGCCCTCAACCTTGGCTCAGTCTTCCACTCTCAGAAGTGGCAGTGTATTTTCCTTTCCTTAGCCTACAGCTGGTGGCAGCTTCCCAGCCTTATGCCTCACTCTCTCCCTGCAGCCTTCTGACCAGGACAGCCTGAATGCACATGTATTGGGTAGCAGTTAACCCATGTGCAGCGGGAGGGAAGAAGAAATGGGTTAATCCCTCTCTCTCCTCTGCTCAGTTAAATTTAATTTAATTAGTGCCCACCGGCACCCTCTCCCAAATTCCTGGCTGCAGGGCTGATGCTACCCAATATGGCACTCTAAGTGACCACTTGTCATGAACCAGTCCTTGGATATGGCAAGCTCTCTAGTATCCCAGCATGGCCTATTTTCCTTCCTGCCCTACTCCAAAAGCCAAGCACGCTCATATTTGTTTGCGGTAACTGGATTTATTCATTCTTGCACTGCTGCCTGGATATAGTAGTTTGATCCAGTTTGTTTTGAGCATGCATAAGAATTATGAATGCCACTGACTGAGAAATAATGCCAACTGTGCAGGTGCAAAAGTAGCACATACTAGGTTAGTTGATTATAGTGAGGAACATGCAATCAAAGGAAGGCTATAAATTATGAGTGTGCATCAGCAGTGCACCCCCCCATGCTGAATGCCACTGCTGAGCAGACAGAAAACTTCAGGTGCTCATGTGAGGTGTTTGATTACATAAAATATGAGTTTCAAACAAGATATATTTGAATGAAACTTTGTAAAGTGTATAGCATCCCTGCTAACAGTTCACATATCATACATTCTCTCCTAACAAAACCTTCCCACTTTCTAATCGAGGACTTTGCCACACAAGTTCTACGCTCTTGGGAAGCAAGGTTTTTTTCCTGCTTTCCCCCAGCATCATGATACATTCATACATCTCCACGATGTTCCCTTCTTTTCCCCAATCTTTCTCAAACATACTTTGTTCCAAAGTTTTGGGAAAGATCACAGTAAAGTCTGGATAGTAGCTGTGAGGGTGGGAAATTCAGATTTTTCAACCTCTATGTCAGCCTTTTCCTTAACCCTGTCCTGTTGACAGCCATTTCCTCCCCAACTGGCAGGGGTCTTTGAAAAAAGGAACGAGATTATCATTATATCAATATACCATTGTAACAATAGGTGTAGAAGGTTTTTTGAATTCTCAACTTTCTTTTTTTTTTTTTTAATTGTCTCTATCCTCTTCCTTTGTAGAGAAATAAGGAAAAAGGCATATGTCTGTAAAGGAAGGGGACAGTGATTTAGTTTAAAAAACAAAACAAAACATGAAAGGTAGAATTTCAGAGAACCTGCTAAGCCTATAGTTCCAGTGGTATACTGACATAATAATATTCCAGTGTTGATTTAAAGAAAATATATGAGCCCTGGTGACCCAGGGAAAGGAAGGTGGCTAATTCTGGGGGATTAGGTAGAGAAACTGCAGGGAAACCTGCCTGGCAGAAGCCCTATTTTTGCTGCACTTTATCTGCCCCCATACCAGCACACAAAATCCCTCCCTATGCTGAAGTTGACCTAGTCTGATCTCAAGTCTATTTCACCTTCACCTTCTGAACCCTGTTCCCTTTTCCCACAAGGCCCAGCCAGCCACAGATGGGATGATGCCTCCTCCTGCCCTTACCACCCATGCTAGGGGTGTGCCACATTCATTTGCCACCACTGCTATACATCTGGGTGGCACAATGACAGAATTGGAGGTGCCATGCCCACCAGTACAGAGCTCGCATCAGCAATCTCCATCTGTTGGACAGCACCTGCCTCAATTGATTTTGCCTAGACAGAGCTGCCATCCAGGTCCTGTGAGGAGCTTTAGGTAGCCTTCCAGGGAGTTGGGGTTAGCTCCTCCAGGGAGGAGCTTGGGGTAGGCCTTCTGCTCCCCATGTCATCATCATCTTGCAGAAGATCCTGCTACCCCTGAGGTTCCTGGCCACTGAATCCTTCCAGAGGGTCGTGGTGGAGGTCCTCAAGGTGTCCCAGTCCTCGGGCAGCTGCTGCCTACACAGCTTTCTGAACACCATGCTGGCAAACCTTCAGGAGCATGTGCACTTCTCCACTGAGGAGGGGGACCTGGCACCCATCAGGGCAGGGTTCAATGTAGGTAAAAGTCTGTTTAAATAAATATGGAAATTGTCCTTCCTCTAAAATCATTCAACTTTTTAAATACATAGCTCTGTTCTTTCTATTTTTCAACTCATCTGTGGAGCTTTCCATTTTTAGATTTATTTTTTTCAGTAAAGGAACAAGGTTTGATGACCAAGAAGAGGCCAAGGATGATGATGATGATGATGATGATGATGATGATGATGATGATGATGTGTAGCTGCCACATTACATTTTACATTGCTGCTGCTTCTTCTTGGCACACATAAAACATGGATTGTCTACACTTTTTCACTGTCAGCTTCTTTCAGATCTATGAACTCTAAATGAATGCAGAGTAGAAAGGATGGCTCCTTTCTCCATGTATTGTCTCCTGCCAGTGAATGATAAGGTGGAAATAGATACTGAATCACTCTGCTTTTCTTAAGTGGAAATCTGTGTTAGACATTGAACCACTGTGATTTTCTTTCCATTGTTAGTCCTTTTCTTAATAATCAAGACAATCATTTTAATGATCAAGATCATGTCAGCAGCAATACTTGAGATCAGTGACATTAATTGTAATGAAAATATAATGTGAAGCTTCATCGGCTCTTTCTACTGTAGGCAGTTTGAAGAGACAAGCTGTTGACAATGATTCATGGCAGGAAATTCGGAACCATCTGCTATTTTGCAGCAATTCCCCAGCCAAGGTGACAAGGTGAGGCTTTACAGCTGCATCATCCTTGCTTTCTAAAGTCAAGCAAAAACTGGCCACTCCAGTGAGCAGCAAAATTCTGGCACCAATAAGACTGTGGCAGAAAAGTCCTCCATATGCCCAAGTAGCATAGAGCAATTAGTCTGTGTTTTGTCATGACTTCCTGCTTTCTGGAAATGGCATATAGACCTTTCACTCTTTCCAATGCACTGTAATTCCAAGAGACATTAACCAAGAAGTACCTCTGACTGAAACATTGGGAACAATATATCATACTCCATAGACTTCTCCCAAGGATTCAGTTTCCTGTTGCCATGTCACATCATAAATATACATACTATACGTTTCAATTTTCCAATCATGATGACTGTAAAATTTGCAGAGGAACAGCTGAGCCTGAATGAGTTCATGCTGCTGCTTTTGTTCCCTAGTGTGGATTGAAAGGTTCTCCCCTTCTCTCTGGCCTGCCTTTAAAATGCACTTCTATTCTTTCCAAATATTTGTGAACCTGAAAAATCTGTCTACTTTTCCAATGTGAACGTCAGAGTATTTTCCTGTTCCCCAGTAAGGTATAAAAAAACCAACTCTTTGTTGTTCTTTGTCTAAAAAAAAAAGTCTCACCCTGAAATGGAGTCATACTTCAGCCAGGGCTACTTTTTATTATTCTCTTTGCCCACACTCAGACAACCATGGAGAGCTATGAGATCATCAGGAAGATAGTTCTAGCTCTCCCCCCTAACATCTGATCCCATTGTCAGGGAAAGCGGCCTCCCTCCCACTTCCCTTCCAGTTTCTAGAAAACCTGTTGAGTGGAAGAAAAAAATAGGCCTGGAAACTTTAAAATGTTGTCTCCAGATGTTCCTGAATATTCCCAAATATTTCCAGAAATATTCAGGATCCAAACACTGGCATTCTGAGAATTCAAAATGCCACTCCAGATACACAAATATACTTGAAAACTACTGATAAGGTGCGCGGGGGGGGGTTGGATATGTATTTAGACTGGAAATATCTGGATGTACTAGGGATGTTCACCTAAAAAATTGTAAATTTTGGATCTGGATATCAAAGAGATTAAACAATCAGTATTCCTGGTTGTCCTGGTTCCAAATATTGTTTTGGCATTCAGAGTCTTCCCCTCCCTGTTCCAATATTATTCAGCTTCTTCATTCCCCATGAGGAAAATTTCAAGAGGGCTGGAGAAGCTATTTTATGAGCAAATACCACCCAAATTTCAGCTTGGCTATTTGTGCCTGTCCCCTAACTAACTTCCAAATGTCAAGTGAATTGAACCAAAAAGTCCAATTCTATGGGTCCCTGAACAAGGTGCCCCCATCAATCCTCCATTATTCCTTATGGGGAGGAAAAAAAAAATCCATGTTTTCCCAGGACAAAGAATAGCCAAATCGGCTCATGCACCCATACACACATAGGCATCCAGCCAATATACCAGAAAAAAACCATTTACAGCCATGCCTCCAGGCCAGCAGTCTGAACGCTCCTGCACGCCTCCTCCCGGTATGCTCCCACATCAGTCCGATCTGTGTGACTGGGCTTTTTTGTCATGATCGGCTCCCGCTGCAAATTGCCAGTCTGTCCTCAGCCATAGATGTACAGTAAAATTAAAGAAAAAGCAGTCCTGGGCAGTGCTCCCTCTAAGGTGAGTTAGTTTGAGTTTTTATCCTCCAGCTCACACATTTTTGTCTTAGCTCAGAAAGGATGGCTCCAGAGCAAACTACGTTATTCAGTAGCCAAATCGCTCACTCACAACTTTAATGCCAGTAGCTCATAAAGTAGAATTTTTGCTCACAAGACTCCACAGCTTAGAGGGAGCCTTGGTCCTGCGAACCTTAAAATGCTGGGTCCCAATATTCCCAGTTACTCTTGAAAAATTCTGAGATTTTTCAGGATCCATTTCCTGGTATCCTGAAAAATCCCATATACTATCCAGAGACCCAACTATGACCAGAAAATACTAATAAGGTATTTTTCAGATGTGTATACAGAGAAAATAAAAGGGCTGCACCAGTCACTAAGAATTTTTTTAAAATAAGGCCAAGGGCAAAGGTGCATAATAAAGTAAAATAAAGTAAAATATATTTTTATTACTCAGTCAAAATCCTCAAAATTTGCAATGCATTTAACAAACAGGCTTTTTTCAGGGGAATATGTTAGTCTTACAGTGATTCTTTAAAAAGAATACAAGATCACTAGTAATGTTCACAAGCAGGAGGGGTCTCTGGAAATTATTTGAGAACAGCCTCAATATCCTTGTTGTGCCTCCAAATAAATCAGTTCCAAGAACTAGAAATTTCTGGAGTGACTATGAAAGTCCATATTGTCATTAGTGACATCAATGGCATTGGGAGCTCAATTGCTTCTTCTGCTTGCAGTGGTTCACCATCAGTAGTCACCACTTGAACCACAGCTATATCTGTCTCTCCTCATATGTGCCCTGGAAAGCCTTGCACTCCATTTATCAACATCTACTGGTGGTCCCTGGCACCAAGGACATCTGCTTAGCCTCATCCAGAGCCAGGGCCTTTCTGCTCTGACCCTGGTCTGGTGGAACGAGCTCCCATGTGAGATCAGGGCCCTGTGGTATTTGCTACAGTTCTGCAGGGCCTGCAAAATGGAGCTGTTTTGCCAGGCCTTTGGTTGAGTTGGCAGGCGTTCAGTCCACCTCAACCTCCCCTGCCCACAGAACTTCCCATAGAACTGCTCATAGAATTGCTAGTTTAATTATCCTGCAGGAAACTTTAAGGACTGCCCTGAATTTTTTTTACCTGGTTCTGCCATCTTGCTTTACTGCTGACTGTATGTTGCTGGCATGTTTTTAACTTGTTTTACTCTGTTTATTATTTTTATTTATATCTAATTTTATTGTAAGCCACCCTGAGCCCATTTTGGGATAGGGAGGGATATAAACCCAATAAAATAAATAAATAAAATAAATCCATTTCCCCTCCATTCAGAAGTGGATGTTCACTATGGATAAGGCTTATTTCAGAACCTGAATCCAACAGCATTGACATTTTCCAGCCTTAAGTGTCCCCATTCACCTAGCAACAAGTGTCTGGCCTGCTCTTCAGAAGGGCCGCTCTTATAGCTGCCGATTGTGGCCCTTCTGCATCAGCAACTTTTAGTTCCTTTGGCACATCTTTCCTTTGCTTGGACAATTCCACTTCCAGGGACCTTTTCCTCCCCATTATCAGCAGATGTCATTTGGCCTGTGACTCCCTGGGGGAATAGCTGATGCTTTTTCCCACCAAGACTGCTTGTAAATTGTTTGCAAGTGGGTCTTTTCTACCTGCTCAGCCCCCACTGTGGCAAGTTGTTCCTGGAAGGCTGTTGATGTCCTGAAAGAATGATTAGAAATAATTTAAGATAACATTAAAGAAACACTCATTTCTGCTTCCACACTCTGCACACAATATAGTCCGTTGGTTTGTCTAAAATAGTATCTTCTTTAAGAAGCAGGATATGAAGCTTCCCTGTTATTCCATTTGTAAAATGGCTTTTCACACAAGATTCCTTCATGGACTGCCCCCTGGATATAAACTCCTCTCTGCATTGCCAGCTCTGTATTTTGTCGGGCACAATCAGCTTCATTTAAATGGTTACTAGGAATCAGAGGAGCAGGAAAGGCTGCTCAGAGAACGTAATATATAGCCTGCTCAGAGCATGTAATATATAAAGTTTTTCCTCCCCCCACCCCACTGGCCATTCCTTTCTGTATTTCAGAGGGGCAAGCCCATCCTCATACTGGCCTTTTAAGGGTTTGCAGAGCTGCTTGTGGGAATCACATTCTGCAGAGGGAAGCTGCAGTCTGCAGGTGAAATGCCTTGGCTTCCCCCTCTATAAACACTGCCAGGTACTGGGATGCCTTCTGATCACTCATTCACAGAAGGTCAGAGTCAGTCAGGTACTCACTGATCCCAAGCCCATCTGAGTGACCAGTAAATTTCCTTTCGGACAATAAGGTTTTTGCCATCTTGAATCCACTGCCACCAATTGTAACACACTTGTGAGGAACAAGCATTAATAAAAGGTTTCCAAGTGATCTCCAGCACAAATTTCAAACATGGGTTACTACAGTTAACAACTAGAACCAATGTAGAACCAAACTAAACACTCAGATGTTCAACAGCACCATCCACCAGTAGGGATAGTGTTAGCCACAACACCTGTGTCTCTGTTTGAGTTATGATGGGGGAATTAGCTAAGAGACCATTTACTTAATAGGTGCACAATTTAGGGATTGTACTCCAACTATACCAGGGTCAGAATCCTCTCAAAGCAGCGCAGATGACAGACAGGAAGTATCTTTTAGAAATTTATTAAGTTAATATCCCTAATATATTCAGCTAATTGGTAAAAATCAAACACACACATGCACACACACACACAAGAGTTAAGAAACAAAGGGTTAAGGTGATCTTAAGAGATCAGAGACAGAAGAGGGTGAAGTGTTGATGGGGTAATAGCTACCTTCTGAAGAGGAGAGTCCACAGTGAAGAGTAAATGGCTTGGCTGGCAAGCTCATCCATGAAGACTCAAGACAGATAGGGATCCAGCCAGTATGTGTCCCAGGAGACTGAACCAAATATGGCTGGATTTAGAGCCCAGATATAGGAAAATTGTGCTTGCAGGGAAGTGAGACACAATAGGGAAATGGTCCTGAATGGACTGGGATGGCTGGTAATGGCTCAAAGGGGGTTTTGGACAAAGAAAGTCCGGGTTTGGGAGGGGAAACCTTTGTTAGTAAAGCATGGGGCAACTGTATAGTCTTGGCTCTATTAATGGCTGGGCTATCACAGGAACAATAATGGTAACAGAGCATGGCTGGGATGGTCCCAGTATCGGGGGCAAAGTCCAGAGGTGCAGGTGTAAGACACAAAGCTGGAATGCAGGTATGCTGTCATCTTTCGAGATGCTGAAGCTAAGCCACCTCAGATCCTGACAAAAATATGTAATCTTTCTTTAAAATCTGCCTCCATTCCTGAGGACTGGAAGGTAGCTAATGTCACTCCAATCTTTAAAAAGGGCTCCAGGGGAGATCCAGGAAATTACAGGCCAGTCAGTCTGACATCAATCCCAGGTAAGTTGGTGGAAACTGTTATTAAAGAAAGAATTAGTAGGCACATTGATGAACAAAAACTATTGAGGCAGACTCAGCATGGGTTCTGTAAGGGCAGATCTTGTCTCACTAACCTGTTAGTGTTTTTTGAGGGAGTGAACAAACATGTGGACAAGGGAGACCCAATAGATGTTATTTACCTTGACTTCCAGAAAGCTTTTGATACAGTTCCTCATCAAAGGCTCCTAAGTAAGCTCAATAGTCATGGGATAAAAGGACAAGTCCTCTTGTGGATCAAAAACTGGCTTATAAATAGGAAACAGAGAGTGAGTATAAATGGGAAACTTCTCAGTGGAGGGTGGTAAGCAGTGGGGTACCACAGGGATCAGTACTCGGACCGATGCTTTTTAACTTGTTTATTAATAATTTGGAATTGGGAGTAAGCAGTGAAGTGGCTAAATTTGCAGATGACACGAAGTTGTTCAGGGTGGTGAAAACCAGGGAGGATTGTGAGGCACTCCAAAGGGATCTGTCGAGGATGGGTGAGTGGGCGTCAACATGGCAAATGGGATTCAATGTGGTCAAGTGCAAAGTGATGCACATTGGAGCCAAAAATCCTAAATATAAATACGTGTTGATGGGGTCTGAACTGGCAGAGACGGACCAAGAGAGAGATCTTGGAGTCGTAGTAGATAACTCAATAAAAATGTCTAGACAGTGTGTAGCTGCAATAAAGAAGGCCAACGCTATGCTGGGGATTATTAGGAAGGGAACTGAAAACAAATCAGCCAGTATCATCATGCCCCTGTATAAATCATTGGTGCGACTTCATTTGGAATACTGTGTACAGTTCTGGTCACCACATCTCAAAAAAGATATTACAGCATTGGAAAAAGTGCAGAGAAGGGCAACTAGAATGATAAAAGGGTTGGAACACCTTCCCTATGAAGAAAGGTTAAAATGCTTGGGGCTCTTTAGCTTGGAGAAACAACGGCTGAGGGGTGACATGATCGAGGTTTATAAGATTATGAATGGGATTGAGCGGGTTGAGAAAGAAGTACTTTTCTCCCTTTCTCACAATACAAGAACTCGTGGGCACTCCATGAAATTGCTGAGCAGTCGGGTTAGAACAGATAAAAGGAAATACTTCTTCACCCAAAGAGTGATTAACACATGGAATTCACTGCCACAGGAGGTGGTGGCAGCTACAAGCATGGACAGTTTCAAGAGGGAATTAGATAAACATATGGAGCAGAAATCCATCAGTGGCTATTAGCCACAGGGTATAGATGGGAATTCTCAGTCTGGGGCAGGTGATGCATTCTATTCTTGGTGCTGGAGGGGGCAGCAGTGGGAGGGCTTCTAGTGTCCTGGCCCCACTGCTGGACCTCCTGATGGCACGTGGTATATTTTGGCCGCTGTGTGACTAGATGGGCCCTTTGCCTGATTCAACATTGGATTTTCTTATGTTCTTATGTTCACAGACCTATAGGTTTGTCCGGATCCTGAATCAGACGTATAGGAATCTGGGACATGTAAATAGAACCTGTCACAGGAATTGGGGGTGTGCTGGGTGTGAGCATGGACATGCATATAAGCCAGTCTTGGACCAGTTAGTTTATCTTCCATTTTGATGTAATCAATAAATTTGAGCTGATTTCACCATGCTGAGCCTCAGAACTCAGTACTTTACACTTGCCCTATGCCAGCTTTGGCCCTAACTTGTACAGTGTGCCATCCTTCATGGTACAAGGGGAGGCTTATGCTAACAATACTTATATAGCTATTGTGACCCCATAGGGTTTTTCAAGGCAAGTGATTAAGCATTAGAGGTTTGCCATTGCCCTCTTCTGCAAAGTCTTCTTTGGTGGTCTCCCATCCAAGTTCCAACCCAGCTTAGCTTCTGAAATCTGATGAGATTGGGCTACATTATACCATCCCACATCCCAACCATTGCATTACATATACAGTAAAAATTAAGAGGGGGAAGCTTTGTTACATAGAGGGCATTCAAAAATATGATCTACTATACTCCATTCCACGCCTTGAATCTACTGTTTAATTCTGCACAGTGTATTGAGCAGCTGTTACTCTTGCTGGAACAGGAAAAATCTTGCTTCTAAGTAGGCATGGTTAGGATTGGACTGTAATGAAGGATTTATATTTTCAAGGCTGTCATCCAAGGTCAAAAATGCTGCTGGTAGTTAGACAATGAGGTACTGAATGCATAGCTGAGAGAATATAAAGGAAGCAGAGGGATTATTTCATCAGACCATTTCTAAATGTTTAGGGCTGTGAGTGTAGTGGACAAATTAAGTTATAACATGTAGAAGAATCGCAGAAAACAAGACTTGTCCTGAAGCTATTCAGAGATGGGTGCTTTACTTAATAGGAACAATGTAAGTTCATCAACTTTACTGTAGTAAGAAGTCTTTCAAATTTATTTGGTTGGCCAGTCAGTATAATACATTGGGTTTCGGTAAAAATAAGAGGCTACAGGCAGAGATGGGAAATAAAGGCCAACAAGGAAATAAAGGCCAACAAGGAAATAAAATTAAGCATCACTATACCCTTAGTAGGAACAGAATGAGGGGAACAGTTTTCCTTCCAGGGTAGCCAACATGGTAAGGAGTGGCAGGAGTCTGCTTCCAAACACATATTAACTGCTCTCCTCCTTGAATGCTGTTGACAAGGAGTTAGATCCAAGGCTGTGATCCCACGAGCAGTTTGGCCCGACACAGTCACTGCTCCCCTCCAGATCAAAGAGACAAAATCACATAGCCACATCTGTCAGGTGTTCCCCTGGCATGCTCATTTCGTCATAGGATGACTTGCAGCCAAGTTAAAAAGGCAACACATCACAAGTGGTTTTTTTGGTTCCCTGCTCATTCATTGCGCAAGGCCAGGTGTCTGAATGCAGGGGAGTCTGAACCTGTAGATCTGATCCCATCACTAGGGAGGTTTTTTTAATTTTGCCTATATGCACATGTGAATGTGCATTTGCACTTGTGCACATGCATGAGCACACATGCATGCATGCATTTTGAAAAATTTCTGAGCAGCACACTCCATGGCTGAGGTGCTGCAGTAATGTGGATGCTTGACCATGGGATGTCTGCATGGGTAACCCACAGCAGGGTGTGCTGTCTGGATGATATGCCCTGCAACATTTTAAACCAGTACAATTAGAGCTGCCAGTACAATTAGAGCCGCCAAAGCCCATGTTTGCACAAACCGAAGGAGTTCATGCAAGCGGATCCTTTCCACCTTCCCCTTTCTCCATCAGCCCCCTGTGCCCTTTGATGACCTGATGCTGAGAGCTGGTCCTCCAAACTTAATGCCATGCAATCTAGGAGATACAGGAAGTAAGGAAAATTGAGTAATAAAACTCCTGTTTTCATTCTTGTGCAAGCAGATCAAGCTTGAGAGATGGAGTTAATAGTTCAGACTCAGCTCTATTGTTCACACATTGCTACAGAAACTTGGAGCATGACCTCAAGGGACAACTTCAAAGAAGCAGCACAGACATATATATTCATCCTGTTGCAGACAGAGCAATGTATTAGGCATGGCAAATCACACAGCCTTGCTTCATTTGCCTTTAAAGCACACTGAATTCCATGTTGTTATAAAACATCAATACAATTAAAAAGCAATGTTGAGCCACTGTAGGCATTTCAGACATCCTCTTCAGGCAATCTAGCAGATCCTTCATAACCTCCTTCCTCTCTCTACACCCCCTGCCCAAGAGGCTGCTTGTACTAGTGTTGTAATACTGGTGGGTCAATGACACAAAAAGCCAAATTGCCATGTGGACAGCAAACATCCAGCAGAGATAAACAGAAACAGGATGGTTGATCCTGACCTTGTGTACCTTAAAGTCATTATTCCAGAGCTGTCATTTCAGTGCCAGCAAGACTCCTCCAGAGAGTAAAGCATTGAAGGTTCAGAGCCCACGATTTTTGAAAAACCACTGAAATTATTGGATGCTGCTATTAGTTACACCATTTCTTTCTCAATTCAGCAGATTTTCAAATGTAGCACTGCCATGCTTCTGAATGGATTGGAGTTTGGGAGTGAAGGCAACACTTCTTGCCCTCAGCCTGGTACAAAAGAAGTGGGGGAGGCACTGATATTCAGTGATGGGACACACAGTTGCTACCACAGGTAAGCCTGCCCTAGGACTACTGCCAAAAGATGGGACACCTCTGCACCCCTTTTCATTGGGCCCTTTCATACCGTCACCGACATGGTCCTTTTTTCCAGCCTCTCCCACCCCACTGTCTGAGACATACTTCAACGAAGGCAGCCCATCCCCTTTGTGAAAGGAGGACCTAGGTTCAATATTTGGTGCCTCCAGTAATAAACACCTCCCCCCCTACATCCAAAAATGTCTGATGTGTGCCCTACAAGCATCACATATAGGTGTCAAATACCAAAAAAAAATTGCTAAATGGCAAAAATATTACAAAGGTCTGATTCAATGTATCACTCAGATTCAATATAAAATATATATTATACAGTTTTTATATAGATATTATACAATTTTGCTGGGGTTTGGTTATGGAATCAATCTGTCTTTTTCCCACTTTTCCCTTTTTTAAGCTACTTATCACAGTAGCCAATACAGAACTAGATAATATGTTTTTATATAATTTTGTATAATCACATTTCTTTTGCAAAAAGAAATCTGATCAATTCATTTATTTGCAAAAATAAATCTGAGTCAGTGAAGAGGACTAGTACAGACAATTTACACAAGACCTCACACTGAACCTTTTCTCTCTCATTCTAATACCAAGCCAGCTGTTGTGGCTCCAGGGCACCCATGCCATAAAAAGCGTTTTCATTTACTGTTTCTAGCTTGTGGCTTTTCAAGGAATGTAGGTTGTTGGGGGGGGGGTGTTGCTTGTTTGTTTGCAGCTTCTTTGTGCTGGCATAAAGCTTCTAGAATGACTAACCTGGAAACTGATGACAGCCAAGCTCTGATAAAGGCTGACAGCTGAGAGATGCATTCACTTGACAGCTTAATGTTCTCACCTCACACTAGAGTCAGCTTCCTCAGTTTGAAAATGTATTTGTTTTCCACTGGAAGTAGAATGAGATGTCATATTTACACCCCATGTGATTTCTGTGGATCTTACTTCTGAGCAAATGCTTTCAGGATTGAGATGTCAACATTCTTCATTTGGTGCTCCCTGAGCCTGCTTTAAATATGACACTTTGTGCAGGTTCAGTGGGCTCATCTAGCCTGGGCTGCTCCCCATGCAAAGCAGCTGTGCATGCTTAGCTAGCATGCCAGTGAAACACTTGCCTAGGTTACCAGTCTTTGGTAGAACTAGCACACACACCCGCAGCTACTAATCTGGACAGCAGCCATATTTAGCTTCGTGCCAAATTTATTTATTTATTTATTCAATTTATAGACCTCCCTCCCCACATGCGGGCTCAGGGCAGTTTCCAACATTTCAATAAAATAAAAATCAATCAGTAAAGAGTTGAAATTATTAAAATTCGAGTAACCAGTACAAGATGGCACTTCAAGCCAATATCTATCTTACCCCATGGGGCTGGGAGGCAAAACGGAGGAGAGAGAAATGGCACTGCAGAGGGAGGGCCAGGCATGATGGACATCCTTGCTGTCCTCAGCCACAGACCTGGCAGAACATCTCTGTCTTACTGGCCCTGTGGAACTGTACCAAGGGCACGAATATCACTTGGCAGAGAGTTCCACCAGACTGGCACCAGGGCTGAAAAAGCCCTGGCTCTGGTTGAGGACAGCCGGTTATCTTTCGGATATCTTTTGGACAGCTGGAAATCTTTTAGACCTTGTAAGGACCCCATCCCCTCCTCCAACTGAGGGTCCTGAACTTATTTTGGATTTAGTTATTTTAAGAGGTGCCCCCTTTTAGAGCCTAAGTGCCAAGGGACCGAAAACCTGGAAAGTCTTGTAAAAGCACCTGGGTAAACCCATGAAAGCCCAGGAAGGAGAAGTAGGGTGTGCTGGCTTTACAAACTGATTAAGTGCAATCTTCCCCAGCTCAGGGTTCTCAGTAACAATAAGACTTCACTTAATTCTCAATAACAAAAGACTTTGCAGCACTGGAAAATCCTAGCATACCTCAGAGCAATGCTCCCTCTAAGCTGTGGAGTCTTGTGAGCAAAAATTCTACTTTGTGAGCTACTGGCATTAAAGTTGTGAGTGAATGATTTGGCTACTACATAAATTAGTTTGCTCTGGAGCCATCCTTCCTGAGCTAAGACAAAAATGTGTGAGCCAGAGGCTAAAAAACTGTGAGCTAGCTCACACTAACTCAGCTTAGAGGGAACACTGTCCCAGAGGTATCTGCCCAGCCCAAAGGGGTTGCTGCTTCATTAACCAACACCTGGTCCCTCTTTTTCCTTTTTTTAACACAATCAAGAAGGGCACTCAAGTCATTAATTTACTCTCCATCTCCACTGCTACCTGAACACTCCCACAACTGTATTGCAGACTCTTCTCCAGGCCTCAAGCCTCAAGCTCAGGATTTCAGGTTGTCATGTAGGGGCTAAAGTGTTGGACTAAAATCTGGGGGACCCTGGATTGAATCCCCACTTTGCCACGGAAACCTCCAGGATGACCTTGGGCTAGTTACACATTCTCAGCTTAACATTTGTCACATGATTGTTGTGAAGATAAAATGGAGGAGAGAAGAATTTAAGCCACTTTGGGTCCCATTAGGAAGAAAAGCTTAATGAATGGAGTAAATGATGAACTGACTTCTGACACTTGGCAGGACACCTTTGATGCCAGCACTGAGGGCAAGGAGCCTTGGGGTGATCCTGGATGCCTCACTTTCAATGGAGGCCCAGGTTGCCACTCTTGCCAGGTCTTTCTTTTATCATCTGCGGCAGGTCAGGCAACTTGTTTCCTATCTCTCCTCCTGGGACTTAACTACAGTGATCCACACAAGGGTCACTTCCAGGCTGGATTACTGTAACTCACTTTACACAGGGCTGCCCTTGAACCTGACACAGAAATTCTACGGTGCCAAATGTGGCAGCGTGCTTGGTGATGGCATCGTCTGTGCAGGGACGCATTCAGCCTAGGGTTGCCATCCCCCTAACAAGGGTGAGGGGTTAACAGTCCAATTTGTGCCAATGTGCCCAGCATAATGATGCCACCCAGAGGTGATGTCATCACGCAGGGCATGTTGTGGAGGACACTCTAATGTTTGAGAAAAACTCTATGGTTACCATAGAGTTTTTTCTCAAATGCTAGAGAGTCCCCCCAACAATGTGCCATGTATGATAACATCACTTCTGGTGATGTCATTGTGGCAAGCGTGGTTCATGCACACACCGAAAAGTCCCAGAGAAGAAGAGCCCCCCCTGCCAACAGCCAGGTAAGACCTGGCAAGCTGAATTTAGCCAGTGCTACGCCAACTGCACTAGCTACCAGTTGAGTACTGGATCCGCTTCAAGGTTATGGTGCTGACCTTTAAAGCCCTACATGGCCTGGGACCAATATATCTTTTGAACCATCTCTCCCCATATATGCCCCGGACAGCCTTGCATGGCGCAGAACAACATCTACTGGTAGTCTCTGGCCTGAAACACATCTGCTTAGCTTCAATCAGGGCCTTCTCTGTCCTGTCCCCCGCCTGGTGGAACACACTCCCTACAGGTCCTGTGGGACTTGCTACAATTTTGCAAGTCCTGCAAAATAGAGCTGTTCCACCAAGCCTTTGGTCGAGGTCATGGATGTTTCTACCATCTCGGCCTCCCCTGCCCATAGAAAGCATATTGGGCTGCTCTGGGGTAATGTTATGTCTCTTAGCTGCCATCCTGTTTTGTTTAAATGGTTTTTAATTATATATTCACTGTATTTTATTTCTGTTGTGAACCACCCTGATCCCATCATGGGATAGGGTGGGATATAAGTGCAATGAATAAATGATGAAGCTTCTTGTGACCCCGTATTCACAATCCTACTACCCACCACAGGTTCAGGGCTACAGGTAGTTTGGCAGTCACAGTTTGCCACTTATCTTGCCTCTTTTAAATATAGAGAATTCCCTGACCCTTTCACACCCCAGGTCCACTCTCCCATTCACACAGCCAGACAGACAGCCCAAGTCACTTTAAGAACCTGTTTGGAGCCCTGGCCAGAAGCACCAAGGTTTGCAGAAATCCTAAGGAAATGATATACAAGATCCAGGTTTACTTACAAAGAGATTTTAATAAAATGATCAAACTTACAGAAATAGCAGGCTAACTCCAACCTGCCGGACCTCGAATACACACTCTGAAGCTCTTTTGGTAGTATGACCCAGGGTCTGGGCACTTCAGAGGACTATGTGGCCCTGAGGAAGGACTGTACTGATTTCTGGGATATGTTTAAAGAAAAATTGATTTATTGAATAAAGAATAAAATAGGTTTCTGGTTATCTTTAGCTGTTTCTGGAAAAAGGAACTTGTAAATATAACTGGCAAGGTGTCACACACAGTCTCTCAGACACCAAAATTCCATGCTGACAGGCTTTTCTCTCTCATATATGTAGCTACACTGGCTAAGCTCTTTGTCTTAGGCACACAAGATAAAAGATTTGTCTAACCACTACTTGTTTCTTTGCCATATAGACTCTCTCACAAAACTTTTAGAGTCACACAGACTCTCTTCATAGCTCTTCCACACTTCAATTTCCAAAAACCCATACACAGAACTCTGTCATAAAACACACACACAGATTCCTCCCAGAACATCTCCTCCACACTCTCAGTCATCAACCAATCACAGCACACTCATCTCCCCCTATCACCCTCCTTGTATTACTGCAGTCAAACTCAACATTTAAAGACACACTCACACCAAAACACGGAATCATTACAGTATTAAGAGAGAGAAAACTACTTATGTTTTTAATTCTCTAATAAGGAACTGTGTTTGAGACTAACAAGCAGAAAGTTGGGAGATGTTCCAAGAAGTTTATGAAGTCACAGGAATTAATCATGCACACCTGTCATTCTTTAGAAGCCAATTAAAACTACAAAATTTGTATTATACAAAGGGAACCCCTACTGGCCAAGGTAAAACAGCATATTTTACAAACTTAGAAGTTTTAATGTAGATTAAAGCTATTTTAAAATTGACAAAAATGTTCTATGGGGTCCAAAATAAAGACTAATAGATGGATTCAGTGTATCTCCAAAAGCTTTACATCATAGGCCACTTTGCAATATTAGAAAAGTGCTTATAGAGAGTTAATATTTAATATAGTGCTATAATTCTGTAATTCAATGTTTCCTTTATATATATATTATAGAAATAACCTATGGAATGATATTAAGAATATTGTTATACTTTTATATGCATGTATCAATATAAATAAATCCGTTTTTGTAATAGAAACCACTAAGTTTTGTACTGAAAATGAACTCAGCCTGAGAGTTCACTTCTTTTAAAAATGTAACAAAGGTTGAAGAAGTGTAATAAGCCTCACTAACTTCAGTGGAATTTGAACAAATTTTGAGTCCAGTGTCTTCTTTAAGACCCACAAAGTTTTATTCAAGGCATGAGCTTGTTGGTCTTAAAGGTGCTAATGGACTTAAACTTTGTTCTGCTACAGTTTGGTGTAGTGGTTAAGTGTGCAGACTCCAATCTGGGAGAACCGGGTTTGATTCCCCACTCCTCCACTTGCAGCTGCTGGATGACCTTGGGCAAGCCATAGTTCTGTCAGAGCTGTTCTTGAAAGAGCCATTCTTGAAAGAGTTCTCTCAACCCCATCTACCTCACAAGGTGTCTGTTGTGGGGAGGGGAAGGGGAAGGAGTTAGTAAGTCGCTCTGAGACTCCTAGTGAAGGGCAGGATATAAATCCAATCTCTTCTGTATAGGAAAAGACTTTCCTGGTTCATTCCTGCTAGGCCCAAATGGTCTGGCTGCTAACATATCCCTGTGACTTTTGTCACCTGAGCAGATGGCCTGCACAGATGCCAAGCTGGATATCCACTTCAAAAGCCACTTTGGCACCTTTGAGGGGGAGACCAGACATTGAGACGTCTTCCCAAAACCGAAGACACAGATGTCCTGGGGCATTTACACATCAAAGCTCAAGCAGACGTGCCGTTAGTGGTGTCAGCAATGGCTGCACCTACATAGTTAGACACACCTTTCCATCCTGTCATGACTGGGTAAATGGCCATACTCAGTTATGACAAGAGAAGGAGGGGATTGTGATCACCCTATGGAAAAAGGGACATAGTTCTCTTGGAAGGAGGGCCCCTTTCTGAGAGTTAGTTCCCTTTTGGATTACAAACTTGCAACATGGAACTTTACTAGTGGGCAGTGAAGCGGGACTTAATTGTCCACAGCCAATATGTGTTTCATCCTGAAGATTCTCTGGTTCCACCAAGCCCATTGAAGGACTGGTAACTATGAAATACCTCTATGTGTAGTCAGAGCTGGATAAGCTTTAGGCCTTGTTCATTGCTTTCTAATCTTTGCAAGTCTGATGGTATGCATGCTTTGCTAAATAAAGATAATTTGTAGATTAATATTATCTGAGTTTGAGTCCTGTATTGCAACTGGAGTCTAAGCCTAAATCTCTGTTGCCTGGAGCTGACACAGCTGAAGGCTACCACTGTGGGTTAATTAATTATCTGCAGCTCTGACCCAGAGCTGATAAGTTGTTAATTCCCAGAAACCAGGCAGGAGGTGGGACCTCTTCTCCTGTTTGAGTTGGGAATGTCCTAAAAGAGGTCCTGGTGGCAGACTACTGATTTAAGTGTTCCTGAAGCATGTGGGATTTTGGTATCTCTCATTCCTGGATTGGCGTGAGAGAGGAGTAAGATCCTGCATGTGCTGGCAGAGAATCAGGAATTGTGCCTCTCTTATCTCCTGGACTGGGGGTCTGAGAGGAACAAAACCTGTACATCTTCCCTTCTTCTTCTTCTTCTTCTTCTACTTCAGACCAACATGGCTACCCATCTGGATCTCTATCTTCAGAGGAGTTTATTTTTCTTTCATTGCTGCCATTAGAGTCACATAAGGGGATTGACCAGCTCTTAAGAAACAGACCAGAGAAAGTCTCTCCAGAAATTCAGACTTTATCACTTAACTGGAAAAGTTAATGAGTGTTTTCTTGCTTCAGGACAGCCATTGCTTTATTTCAAGTTAAGCAAAGGGTTAAATTAAGCAATAGTCTATATTAACAGGCATCCTGCTGAGTGCCTGTTGCTCCTTCAGGAGGGTAAATAAGGCAAATCAGCTGCCTGGTTTCCTGGGCTTGGAAATTTTGTACCACTGCTTCATCTCCTCCCCCCATAGACTTGTTCCCCTCTGTAAGAAGGCATTGCTTTGCCTTCTTGACCAGGCTCTTGCTGTCAAGGTCAGCCCTGTTAGAAATGTATGAGTGCTTCTCTCCTTTTCACTATACTCTTGTCTTTTCTTTGAAAAATTATGGATAAAAGACCCATCTGTCAAGCAATGATAAAGCTGACCTGACTCTCTGTGGAAGAAAAGTATTTTTCTTTGATTTTTCTGCAACACTTGTTGCATCAAAGTTTCTATGTATTTAAATAGCCTAGGGGAGATCTAAGCTTTTTGGGGGGTGGATAGTTCTTCATATGCATTTATTCGAGAAACACTGGTTTGGGGTTTGTTTGTTTTTTAAAGAAATCAGCCTATATTCTCTGTCTCTGTCAAGGGATAGAAGTGCAGGATTCACTTTCCAAGAGGTGAAATTTGGTGATTATTTTAAGTTCACACTACAAAATCTTTTACTTCTGAAGTACCTCTGTTATAAACAAAATGACATTAACAGGAAGTATCTTTTTTTAGAATCTAAAAAGCATTTCTTGGAAAATATGTTTTTCTAGTTAATGGCAAAAGTTGAAAATGATTCCCTGAACGGTTTTGGGTAAAGGAGTATTAAGATTCAATAGTGGAAGTGGTTTGAACACGTATTTGCTTACTTAATTCCTGAAAACAAATGGCCCAGAAAGCCATAAATGTGTAATAAAACCACTTCTACAGCATTACATTGTCTATCAATCTATTGTTATCCCAGCCTGATTAATTAAGGAACTGACTTGCAACAGGAATCTGTATACAGTGTGGAGGGGGTACAGTTGCCAACTCCAGAACACATTTTTTGGCAAAGGCAACTAAGCTGATTCTATCTCGTATTGGTATGTGCACCCAAATACTTGTTCCATTGAAACCAATGCTATACAATCAAACAACATCTGCAATTGCACATGCATTAGGAATATGATATGCATTTCTGTCATGGAGTAAATGGTTAATGCATGTGTTAGTAGACTGCAAAGAGCTGATTTGGGCAGTTGAATGTGGTTCTACCATTATTTAAAATTCTATTTCCATGTCTCATGGAGATGGTCAAAATACTCTGAAGAAAAAAATTGTATGGAAAAAGTAAATTATGTCAGTATGGGATGCTTCCTCTGTTTGGGAGAATTTGAAACAAGTGGTCTGACACTGGGTGCGTTTAGACAGCGTGCTGGAGCGGTTTAAACTGCTCCGGCACGATGCGTTGTTTTTTTAAACTGGAGAATCGCGATCACACTCACCTCCTTCTTCCCTCCTTCGGAGCTCCCTGCCGTCCTCCTGCAGGTGGGGGGGGTTTCCCCTCTCCTTTGAGCATGCGCATAGGCAGCCCTCTCCCGAACAGGAAGTTTGGTGCGTGCGCAGAACAGCGATTTCAACCCGTCCCTTTAAAGTTTAAATGAAGACTTCTGTTTAAATTTTCTCCCCGAAACTGGCCTCCCCAAGATCCTGGACTCGTCTAAATGCCTGAACTAGGCACCACTGAAGCTTTTCTTTATATAACTTAAGTGCGGAGCTCCGCTCAAGCGCACACCGCTAAGGGGGGGGGGAATGGCGGACTGAAACCGGAAGCCGGAGGCAGCTTCCCAGAGGGGAGGGGGGTTGAAGCACCCGGAAGTGGCTGGATGGAGCGATCAGACAGGGAAAAGTGCGGCTTGAAACGGAGAATCATGGAAAACACCACTTGGGTAAGTGGTGTCAAAATACTCCGTTTCAAAGGGGGTTTGCTCCAGAAAGCGACGGCTGGGGACGGTGGGCAGATGTTGGGCGTGTGAACGCGCAAGTAAAAGCCGTTTCTGAGCCGTGCCGAAAACGGCTCAAACGGCGCGTCTGAACGCACCCACTGAGTGCTAACTGTGGACACTGAGCATTACTAAGGAAATTCTTAACAGCATGCTAAATAATAAGATGCTGTACTTCCTGTACTCAGAAGAGTCACAGGGAAGAG
This sequence comes from Gekko gecko, assembly GCA_029375565.1. NCBI lineage: Eukaryota > Metazoa > Chordata > Lepidosauria > Squamata > Gekkonidae > Gekko > Gekko gecko. The sequence goes on along the minus strand of JAPDNY010000003.1, from coordinate 145,268,358 downwards.
AAAGAATTTCCTCCTTACAGACTCCTTCATGCACAGTTTACCTTAGGTTGGCTTCTGGTGTGATGTTGGTGATTCAGTGAACAAGAGGCCCACGAGACTTACACTTCCTGTTCATCTGAGAACACTCTCATCTGAAACAGTTTCCACAGTCCCTGACCTCTTCAAGTTGAGAGAGATGCAAGCTTTTGTTCATGTTAGGTGCTTGAACGCCTCCCAGTTAGGAGGAGACTGAAGTGAACTGAATGTGGAAGGGAATGAAAGTGGTTTACATTGCATTCCTTAGAAAATTTACATACTTCTAAGTCAGTTGATTTCAACTCTGCTTATGAGTGCATGGCCAGTCTTGTAGCTGATAGAGGGCCTCATGGACTTCCAGAAGCAGTACACAGCTACAACAGTATGGAGTGCTTTCTTAGCTGAGAATATTAGGTTTGAAATTTAAATCATAATTGTAAAATTCATGTTGAAAGATATGTTAATGCTAGTCTACCTGAAGGGGGTGTGTGTGTGTGTGTAAAGTGCTGTTAAGTCACAGTCAACTTGTAGCAACCCCAGCAAGGAACTTTCAAGGAAAGTGAGTAGCAGAGGCGATTTGCCATTGCCTTCCCCTGCAGAGTCTTCATTGGTGGCCTCCTTGCCAAGTGGTGGCCCTGCTTAGCTTCTGAGATGTGACAAAATACAAAGGGTATTGTAGTGTTGTTTAATATGGAATGGGCCTGAGCTGTGATGGAGAGATATTCTTTGTATATATAGCAACCTTGCTGGTCTGTGCACTTTTCTGTGTGGCTGTTTTTAATTAACTATTGCTTACAAGAGTTGGGGGAATACTACAACCAGGAATACTAGTCATTGACATGAATTTAGGGGCCATGCCATAGAGTAAGCTATGGTGGCTGAGTATACTTAGGACATTTGTCTTTTTTCTTCTTTCATGCCATCTAAATAAAATCATCATCATCATCCTATGGCATTGTGTACAGAATACTCAGAAGATCCTAAGATTGTCTGGCAGCTAGAAGTTCTTGCTCTTTAGTGTTATGTACCACTAGGTGGCAAGCTAGACTTGTTTAAAGGCAAGAGAAGTTTCAGAGGTGGTTTGTCATTGCCTGCCTCTGCATCATGACCCTGGTATTCCTTGGAGGTCGCCCTTTCAAATAGTAGCCAAGGTTGACCCTGCTTCCCTTCCAAGATCTGATGGGATCTGGTTAGCCTGGGCTATCCAGGTCAGGGTGCCATCTAAATGTCCATCACCTACACAAGGTATTAAAGATTACTAAGGAACATATCCACCAAGTTCACATTCATGCCTTTATTTCCTGTTGGCCTTTGTGGGGTAGAGCCCTTTTGACTCTTCAGTCCAATCTGTGCTCACTCCACTTCCTCCAATCCTTCTTTTTGTGTCCAAATAAATTTATTTGTAAACTGATGTTGTATAAATTGATATTTCCTGAGCATGCCCAGCCTATTCCCAGAAAATCTTCCGGCTACCTCACAGAAACAAGAAAAGGGTTATTTATCACTACTGCCTGGTCTGCCTTTCTTCATTTGAGGCAGATCAGGCAGAGGGCCCCCATGATCTGGTTGTGGTGACCCATGCAAGGGTCACTTCCAAGCTGGATTATTATAATTCTCTCTGTGTGGGGCTTCCCTTGACTCTGCTCCAGAAATTGCAGCTAGTGCAGAACACAGCAGCATGGGTGTTGATGTCGCTGCCTGTGTGGACACATATCCACCTGGTGCTGTATGACTTGCACCGGCTGCCTATCAAACACTGGATTCATTTCAAGGTGTTGGTGCTTACATTTAAAGCCCTATATGGCCAGGGGCCTGCATATCTTCGAGACCCCCCATATGAGCCCAGTAGAACATTGTGTTCTAGGAACCAGCATCTCCTGGTAGTCCCTGGCCCTAAGGATGTCTGACTTGCCTCAACTAGGGCCAGGATCTTTCTGGCCCTGGCCCCTGCCTGGTGGAATGAGCTATCTTATGGGATCAGGGCCCTGCAGGACTTGTTACAGTTCCACAGCGCTTGTAAGTCAGAGCTCTTCCACCGGGCCTTTAGTTGAGGCAGTGAGCATCCACTTTGATCTGGCCTCCCATCCAGTGACTGCAGATCTCAGAAGCAGACTGGAACCACATCATCATCAGAGTTAATATTTTTATCTGTTGGGGTGCATTGTTGTTTTAGTGTGTTAGTTTTCACTGATTTTAATGGATTGTTACAATACGTTTTAATTGTAAATCTGCATTAATTGAAGATCTGTATGTTGGAACCTGGCCTGAAGCTACAATGCGGGGAGGGTGGGATATAAGTCTAATAAACTGATAATAATAATTTTTACATGGCTTATTTCTTAATTAATTATTTCCCCATGGCAGCTTGAATGTGTTCTTTTCCAGGGCCCTGATTGAACCAAAAGGTATTGCTGTAGGCACCTTTTCCAAAAGTATTTTGTGGGTAGTAGCCATTTTTAAAAATTCTTCTCTTGTATTCAGTTTGTAGGTACCCGAAGCACAAACAAGCAGCTTTTGCACTGCACATTAGACTTACATTTATCACATGCTTTGCAGCTAATACTTGTTTTTTTCTTTTTTTGCCTGCGTAATAGAAGGAACTCAATCCTCTCCCATGGGCAAAATGATACTTTCATAATTGTAAAGCAATGTTTATAATTTGTTAAACTGAAGATGATATATGACAGGGCAGGGGAGAAATGACTGTATTTGTGGGCTTGTGTAGGTGTGCAATTCCTCACTCAGCAGGTTCAAGCTGTTCACCAGCAATCTGACCAGCCACGCTCCCATAATTGTGACAAACTGAACCAGTGGGTGCTCTGGCATGTCTGCCTATAAGTTGCCTTGCAGTGTTTCAGTGATCAAGGGTTTTTTTCCCCCTTTGCTTTAGTTAGACACCCCTTGACATCAGTACATATATATATAAATTATGTGATAGTTATTGGAACTACTCATGTTCCACCCACTGTGAAGGTAACTCCCTTTGTCTCACATGGTAGTAACAATTCTCAAGAAAACTGAGGAAGGGCCAGAAACAAAATTTAACACTCAGAAATTGGAATTAAAAAGACATTTGCCCTGTGCAAACAACGTTTCTGAGCAGAATGGAAATTGGGATGGGGGTATAGCGAATCACAACTACTGACCCTGGCCCCTCTCCATCTCAGTACATCAGCTCAGTACATTAAGCCATACATGCATAGACTGTGTACACAATCTGTGTGTTTCAAAACTGAAGCTACCTTTTTCTTCCTTGTTGCGCTGTTTTGCAAAATGCACCTAATTCCTGCTTCACTTTGAATTTTGGCAATGGCAAAAAAGAAAAAAAAACTAGAGATGTTGCCAAAAATTATAGTTCAGTGATTCCAATGGATGCACACCTGTATGTGCCATGTAAATACAACTCCACAGCACTAAGTTTCCTACTGAGCCCACATGAATCAGTTGCTTAGCAACATAGCCCTTTAAATCCGGTGTGGAATAATAACCAAAGTTAAATTATAGCCGCTGTTAATAACTAGCCCCTTTCTCCCACATCCAAATTTCCTTTATGTCATTTTCCCCCCAAAGTCAAGCAACTCCTGTTTCATTTTGGGCAGAGCATGACAAGGATTTTCAGTGAGCATGAAGGCAGGTCAACTGACTACTAAGGTGAGATACAGAATCAAAGTGAGGCACCGTTTGGCTTTTTTTTGCTCTGTTCTTTTCTTGAGATCTGGAGCAATTTTCATTTAAAAGAGAGATCAGAGCTATTCTAGGGGCTTCAGAGAACATGGGATTGTCATTTCCCATTGAAATCAAGAGGAAGTTAGATTTGACCCCAGCCAGCTAGGTAATTAGAGCTGCAGCAAAAAGCAGAGAGCGGCACTCAAATCGCTGGCATTGTGGGGAATTGGGTCATTTGGGATTTGTACTTAATATCTGCAGGAAGAAATTAAAGCTTGAGTGGAAAAGAGAGACAGGCAAACCAGCCCTGTTGGGAAATTAATAGCTAAAAATATGGCTCTTACTACTACAACAGCTAAACAACCTTTCATATTGGGACAGGGGGCAGAAAGAAGAGGCCAGCAGGAAGGTTAAGTTACAGGGACGGAGAACTGTACAACCCTCTCAAATATTGCATAAAAGTAAATTGTGTCTTAGACATTTGCTGTATCAGTCTGGTATACCAGCTGGATTTCCAACTCTCTCAGTGTCACAAGAGCAATGGTTTTAAACAACTGTGTGAATAAGCTAGGCAAATTCAGTAGCCAATTAAAGCATTTCTTGATCTTAAGATGTGGCATTCAGGGCTTGGTAACTTTTATCCCATTTTTAAAAATTCTTTTTCATTACAGAGATCAGGTCTTAAGGTGCCACTGGACTCAGACTTTGTTCTGCTGCTTCAGACCAACATGGCTACCCACCTGAATCTATCTGTTGCATAGGTTTGCACTGGAGTTTGCAAACTTGTGCATGAGCTAAAATGCTGTCACCTCAAACAGCTATTAACTGTGCTAAGGGCTACTTAGGTGAATACTGAATAGTAGGATTTTTAATGCATTATAATGGCTGATTTATATGACATACGACTCATTTATTTCTCTACTTAGATACTTTTACCCACTTTTCTCTACTGCGTATGGATTCAAAGCCACATATGTTATGACAAAACAACAGACCTTTGAATACAAGAAATCTACCTGTCAGTGTCCTGCAGTCATCAGCAACCTGTGCTGCTCCACCACAGAAGTGGAGTTAAAAGACACTGGGGAAAGTCCAGTGTTATCTGGACAAGGCAAGCCACAGGCAGACTTATCCAGACAAGGCAAGCCACAGGAGGAGAGCCAGTTTGGTGTAGTGGTTAAGTGTGTGGACTCTAATCTGGGAGAACTGGGTTTGATTCCCTACTCCTTCACATGCAGCTGCTGGTGTGACCTTGGGTCAGTTATAAATTCTTTCAGAGCTGTTCTCTCAAGGGCAGTTCTCAGAAGAGCTCTCTCAGCCCCACCTACCTCACAGGGTGTCTGTTGTGGGGAGGGGAAGGGAAAGGAGTTTGTAAACTGCTCTGAGACTCCTTTGGGTAGTGAAGGGCAGGGTATAAATCCAATCTCTTCTTCTCTTCTTCTTTTTCTTCTTTTCCCGTCTGATCACTCAGGCATGTTCTCACATTGTCGGGATGGTCTCATCAGGCCATCCCGACTCCATGCTGTATTTCCTCCCCCTTCCAGTATGCACATTATCACATACTCCGTAGGGGGCCCTTAGTGTGGAGGTGTGATTCCCTGATTGCTCATTTATGCACAAGGGAAACAAACAGCAAAAAAAACTCCACCACAACTCACCCACAGTTGTGTATGATCACAAAGTGCCCGCAGCTTCAAAGAGCTGTGTGATCTCACAACTGTGTGACAAATTCCTCCAGAGGAAATAGCCTCTCTTCCCATGTGCTTCAACTGGCATATGTGACCGCAGCCTTATGATTGCTATGGTGGCTATGAAGCCATGACTCTAGCTTGAGAAGGTGCCCTTAGCACAAATATTATTCCCAAGACATCCCCTGTGAACCCAGCCAGGGCATCTGTCAGTGAGCTAGTCAAATGATCAACCTGAAGAAACCTGAATTTTTCCCTGAAATTCAGCACAAACATATGAGCAAGGCTGGAGGCTGCTTCACCAGGAATATACAGAAGGAGAAAGACCCATAGCAGATCACTGTCACCTCCACTCCCTAATTCAGGGTTGATTAAGAACCTCCAGCCCAACTGGATTTAGCCAAAGCAGATTAGTTGGTACAGATTCATCCAGATGTGTTTGGGTCACAGATCCCTGCTCTACAAGCTTTGGAAACATCAAGTCATGGATAATAAAAAATCTCATTGCTAATAGAATTAGTAGTATACAAGATTAATGTTAAAGTGGAGTAAACAGGGAAATCACATTCACATTTCTTTGGGTGAGATGGAGATTATGTGGATGATAAATCTTTATCCAATCGCATTTTATTTTACTTTACCTTATCAGCTCTGAACTTTCTGGGACCCATGCATTTGAAGAACTGCCTTACCGTTCCTATGATAAACCTTATTGTTTATTAAGATCTTGATCAGAGACCTTCTTTAGTATTGCCTCACTTACAGAGGAGAGATTGGGTAAATACCAGACACAGATTTTTCTGTTGTGGTGATAGGAATTCCTTTCCTGCTTTCATTCCATTCACCTTTTTGATTTTAGGTACCAGGATCAAGATGACACGTATGTTAGTTTGAACCGCCTTTTTCCTTGATGAGTCTCACTGCTGTGATTTTAGATTGCTTTTTACTGCTTTTTGGTTAATAACAAAGTCAGGATATCTTTGGATACTTTAAATTCTGTGACTGGATCTGTGAATGGGCAAGACAGATATTTCTACAAACCTGAAAAGGATCCTCATTTTGCAGAAAAATATGAAATCTAAAGAAAGATACACTGGGCAGCTTAAAAAAATCAGAAAATGATCAAAGATGTGCCTGTAGATTTAAGCAACAGATTCCCTCAGTGGCTGTTGTTAGGCAGCCACAGTATTCCAGGCTTCAATTTCTGTGAGTAAAAAGGCAGGGCAAGGGGGCAGTTACTGATTAGGCCCTTTTCTCCCTGTTTTTTCCATGGAGTGTCTTCAGAATTCAGGGCTTCTCTGCATCATGAAGCTAATTGTTATGCCTTCATGGATATAATTCAGTCATGCAGATAGCTTTTTTTCTGTTTACATAGTTGTCTTAGACAAAAGGTCACTAGAATTTCTGAATTCCATATAGCTGGTGGGCTGGTCATAGGCTAAGGTCATGGCAACAGGTGTTCCTTTTGCACAGGGCAGTTTTCTTGAAAGTCTGGTATTAATTTCCATTATCAAACCCCAGATTTCTGGCCTGGCCTTGTGAGATTTCTAGTTTTCCTGATTTTTTGAACTGAGAGGCAGAGAAAGCTACAAATCTCCTAAGGCCAGAAGGGAAACAAATTCTAAGAACCTTTGAATTGCCATCATGTGTTAATGTGAAGTCTGCAAAGATTTTCTCCAGTGTTTATCAAGTTGTCTTGTTTCTATTTGCCCTTTTTCCCTCCATAAGGGTAAGATTTTGTTGCAGGGGTGAGGAGTGGCAAGAAGCTTACGGGTTGAACTATATGTTGAGCTAGGTTCATATTTGAAGAAGTGAGGGTTCAACTCAAAGTTAGGTGAGAATTTTGAACTGGGCAGAAATGAGCATCACTATCCCTTCAGCTGTTCTGTCTGGATCACACAATTATCCTGATTATTGGTCCACAAGGCAGCATTTCTATGTAGCCCAATCTAGATTTAAGTACCCTTATTGAAATGTTTTTTTAAAAATCCTCCCTCACTGTCAGGACCAGGATGGGCTGAGCTCTTAGTACTTATATGAGATCCAGCCATTTAAACTGTTGAGTCATTGACACCCACTCAGCTTCCCTGTATCCCAGTCTCTTCAGTAACAGATGCTGGTGAAATAATGCAATGAAAGCAGGAGCAAAAGAAAAGAAAAATCTAGATTTTTTTCCAAGTCAAATTAATCTGCTACCAAGTTAAATTCATAGCTCCAATAGATATAGCAATAGGAACTTTCTCTATAGAAGGAAACATTGATACTTGCCATTCATAATGGCTGTTCTAGAACATTAGGTACCTGTGCATAGTCTCATTACTAGCACTATCCCTTATAATGTTTCATCTGCTAGAAGATCCAGCATTAGTGAAATGACTGACTAAAGTAATACACCATCTTTTTAGTCCAAGGAGACTGGAATCTTAGTATTCTTTGGCTTCATAAATTCCATTTATGAACTGGGCCACGCAGTTGTGATTATATCACAAAGCAGAAACATTTCCAGGCTTCATCAAAAGCAGATTTATTAAAATGTATCTCTACTACTTCCTTAGATGGCTTTTAGCCATTGTATTTACCAAGGGTGTAGTTATACGAAGTTTCTTTCTCACTTTCAGTGCTCTCTTTATGCCTATCTGTTTCTTCTGGGTATGCAAAGTGTGCTTTTGCCTAGGTGAGTGGAATTACACCACTGCCAAATCTTCAATGGCCAGTGCTGTAAACCAACTCGAATTTGGGTTGCTCCAATGTGTTAACCAGGATTATATACACCAAAAGATCAATAACAAAAGGAGAACTGTTTCTGTCTCTGAAGCAGGACTTTTTCCATCCAATAAAATATTATTGCCAGATGTCTTGGTGCAGATAATGCTGACCATAGCCTGCCTCTCATTTGAGCATCTACTTGATTTTGATGTGTCATGTATAATTGCAGAGGGCTAGATGTGTCTAGGGATGGCAGGAGTCAGTCTCACTTTGTTTCAGATGGGGATGCCATCAGAACAGAGGCAGTTCTATAAGCTCACGTTATGTGGGGAGAGACTTAATCCAGGTGTGCCCCAAAAGCAGTGCCACAAATCCAGATTCTCAAACTCCCAGCTCCCTATGAAAGTTAAGAATACATGCAAGGGTATTCTGAAATGACTCTGGCATTCTGTAGCACATGTGAGGTCCATAGGATGTTCCTGCTCGTAAAGAGATTTCATGAAGCCCTCAAATATTACGAATTTAGTCTCACTGCACAAAAAAACAAGCACTCTTACTTAGGTAGTTTAATTAACGCATATTGCTTCAACCACAAACTGAGAGGGAAGGCTTGGTCAGCCAGCCCTGCAGTTAATACCCAGGTTGATCCAGCCACCCCACAACACACAAAAGACAAAAAACATCATGGCACACCTGCTTGTTTGATTTCAAAGGGTGCTTTGCCTACAGAAACCAATACATGAAATTGTTATTGGGATAAAGATAAACATCACCACCCGCTTGTGGCTGAAGATCAAACTATGTGCAAAAATATTCTTTAAACAGCTCTGCTTTTTAAAATATAATTTTGAATATCACCAAGCCCACAGTGTTAAACCTTGATGGGAGTATTGCCTCCTTACACTGAACTCCCTGTCCTCTAGATCTGAAAATTTACCCTGATATAAGCAAACCCTTTAGAAGGATTTTATTTTTGTCTAAAGGATCAAACAAGGGAAAGTTCAAATAAGGGAAGCACAGAAATACTATTACTTTTCCTACACTTGGATTCTTCTAGAAGATTCATAAGACTAAGAGATTTCTTGTGACATAAGCTTCCATGGATTTGTTTTGAAGTGTAGATGGCCCAAAACTCCATGAAAAAAATAAGTATAATACCTCTAGTTCATGAAAGCTTATGTTACAGTAAATCTGCAAGACTTTTAAGGTGCCACAAGACTCCTATTTGGTCTTGCTGCTACAGACTAATATGGCTACTCTCTAGAATACATGTCTGAAACTTATAGTACTGCTGCTAACATTAGGTAAGTAAAAAAATTAAGTATAAAAGCAACAGATGTGATACTTTCTAATGCAAATAAATATTCAGCTATCAAAAATACCAAAGTCTGTTTGAAATGCAGTTTTTCACTTCAGAAAAAAAATATCTCCCCCCATGCTGAAAAAGAATAAGTAATAGGTTCTATCAGGAACTAAGGAACTGAGACTAGATACTATAAATGATTCAATACTCTCAAAACAGATACTCGAAAAATTGAACTTACCATGCTTTTAATGCCTGCTCATTGTCACCAAGCATTTTGAGGACGTGATCCCAGGATCCATCAGAATAAATCACTGAGGGCCCTGGGTCTTCCCAGCGCCTCCCTCTCCCCAGCAGCCATCTTAGATCCTGGGAAAGTTTATGACTCCAAGTGGGGTAATAGCTGTGCTGACCATGAGGCTACAGTGCAGAGGAGGAAGGGGACAACATCACTCCCTCCTATACCTTCTGTGTGTGAAGCTCCACTGATGGACGAAAACGAAGAAAGGAGCAAACTTCTGGTCCATCTGGCTGTTTCTCCACTCCACTTCTTTGACTCCAAGAATAAACTTTCTGAAGACTGGGGGAAATGATTGCTGGAAGGAGGGAAAATTTGGAATGAGCTGGGATCATCGTGAAGACCTCACAAGCTCCTTACACTGGATCCAACCCTTGCTGGCAATGCAAACCAACAGTGCTTCAAGTAGTTTTGCATCTGCATAGTGGAAGAATTCAGCTTTTACTAACAATAATACCATTCATCAAAAGAGGCCTAGAGGCACATCTTCCAAACAGCAGTGAATCAAATAGGGTTGTCAGTGGGGTATGGGGGGGCTGACCATACCCCCACCCTTGATGCACCCTCACAATTAAGTGGCTTGCTCACAAACTGTTGCAGGGTTTCTTTTGATTCAAGGTATTCTTTTATGGTATCTGGGCAATAGCAACTGATGTGTTAATATTTTCAAACATGCATTAATTCAGACATCTTTTTGCTATTTCCAAAGTCTTCTAGGAGCTATCGGAAGAAGATATATTAACTCAGTACAGGAAGTCTATTCGGCATCTGTGCCTGTATGTGTTAACCTCTATATTATTTTGTAAAGATCTTGTTTGTTCATAGTTTCTCACAAATTCAAGATTTCATATAGAAGATGGCTATCTTATCTTATCTAATCTATCTGTCTGTCTATTCATCTTTGAGCTAATTGTGTGTGTGCATGAGCACAGATAGTTGTGTTTTTTAGCAATTGTGGTTCTATGGATTCTAAGTCAGTGGCATTCACCGTGTGGGCATATGTTTACAACTGAATGGATTTCGCTGCAGTTTCCAGTATGTAGTAAGAGAATATATCAATCCTGTTGATGCGAGCAGCCATGATCACATTCAGCTTTGGGAGTCAGCCAAGGAGGCAAAATGGACAAGGCTGGAACATTAGAGAGAGAGAGACACTGTGTAGCTTCACCAATCCCCTACCCCATCAAGATCCAGAGGACAAAGGAAAGCAACTTTTTTGGCTTTTTTTTTTTTGCTGGGCATGTGGGGTTTCTGAATGGTGGAGGACAACAACATTAAGAAAGTAGTACAAGAATATGTATGTATGTATGTATGTATTTACTTCATTTATACCACACTTTTCTCACCAATGGGTACCCAAAGCAGTTTACATTGTTCTATTTTTCTCCATGTTATCCTCACAACAACTTCATGAAGTAGGTTAGCCTGAGGGTGTGTGACTGGCCAAAGGTCACTCAGAGAGCTTCCATGGCAGAGTGGGGAATCAAACCAAAGTCTCCCAGAACCTAGTCTGACACTACTATGACACTATTAACTACTACTCACACTGCATTTAATATTTACAAACCAGATATCAACTCTGAGTCATCCACACAAGGCAATAATAAACAAGGCACACAGTTTTACATACACACACACATATAAACAATACGAATGACTCACTCCTTTTTTATGTTAATGCTTTAAAACACATACAATCAGATGACAGATAAGGGGTGTGAAAAGCAGTTTGAAAATGCACATGTGCAAAGCACTTCTGAGCTAATTCCAAATATCTGAAAAGCAATCTTTCTTTTTCAAAGTTCTATGTTAAGGTTCACAGCTTGTAACAAAATTGCACTTCAGACATAAGGATGACTTAGCATCCTTGCTAGATACTGAGAGTAGCATGGGGAAAAAGTTAAAACAGGGAAGTCATTCTCAACTGCCGTTTTATATCTTTTCTTATATATAATTCTGTTTTCAAGTGGCAACATTCCATGCACTCCCATTGGCTGTGCAATGCACTCCCTCAGCCATTGGCCCGTCAGCCACCACTCAAGAGTACTCACATGCCATTGGCTGGCTGCTGGGTCTGCTCCTCTTCCCCACCCACTCCCCCTTCAACCACCATGCCCTGTCAGAATTGCTGGCAAATGGCTTTCTCTGTTGACAAAGACACTTCTCCTGCTTGCCTTCTGTGTGGGACTTAACTTTTCCCTCAGTGGCTGTTGGTAGGTGTAATGAAATGGCAGTTAGCTGTGTTTGTAAGATGGCTGCCGTCTGTGTGGTTGTTTGTTTAAAATATTCCCCCATAAGGTTTAATTGAACTGTAGTTCCAGAGAGGGGCCTGCAGGGGTATGACTCATTGGGTTGAATGGGGCCTCATCTGCTGGCCTACAGTTCCCAGATGTCCCAAAGCCAAAAAGGGCAGGAAAAGAGGGACTGTCCCATGGGGCATGGCAGCATCAATATAGACTCCAGCCCATCCAGGGAGGAGGTGGTCTTCGTCCTACAAGAGGTTAAGAAATGCTCCTGCTGCCTGTGCTGACGAGGCTGTCCAGGCCACAAGCCACAGACATGGGGGAACCCTGGGAGGCTGCAGAAATTCAGCCACTCCACAGTCGGCTGGACTGGGGAATGAATGAAAGTTTCCCTGCTCTCTTGGGCTTGGGCTGAAGCAGAGCCAGAGGCCAGTTCAAGGAAAGAGCCTATCCTGAGCTCACAGCCTCCAGAGGTAGAGAGCATTGTGTGTAGGGAAAGAGGATTGTATTTAACCCCTGTTGGTTCATAGTGTGTGCTTACTCTTCCAGTTCTTCCTTATTCATTTAATGTGTCTGCACTCCATAATTGTGTAAATAGTTAAATAAATTCTTTTATTTGGGCTAATAATCTGTGTTGTGCTCTAACCACATAGTCTCCCCCACTCTGTACAATACCAAAGGGAGGGGGTTGTCCAGGGAAGCAGAGAAAGGCCAGACCCTTGGGTTGCCAACTTTCCAGAGGTCCCCCAAATATTGGGGATTCCATCTCCAAATAGGGAGATTCGGCCAGAGGGGTCTCACTGTCCCTCTAAAAAGGCAGTGACAATTCAGTGAGTGGTGGCAGTGAACTTAAGGAGTGAGATATGCCTACAGGACGAGGGTGGGAGGCTAATAGCTGAGTTGTGAACTGGATCCCATTTCGCCACAGTAGGCAACCAAGCTTGGTTCAGACAAAGGAAGGAAACCCTTTGCAGGCCTTTGTGAGGAACTCTTTGGGGCCAGTCCTAACTAGGGTTGCCAGCCCCAGGTAGGGAGATTCCTGGAGATTTTCTGGAAGAGTCTATGGAAGCCAGGGTTTGGGGAGAGGAGAGGCCTCAGCTGAACAGAATGCCATTCAGCCCACCTTCCAAAGCAGTTATTTTCTCTGGGGGAAGCGGGAGAGCTGTTGTCTGGATTCAGTTGTGATACCTGGTGATCTTCAGGCTCCACCTGAAGGTTGGTTACCATAGGCGTAGCAGTCAGTGCTTCAGAGCAGGGTCTGCTAGATCCAGGTTCTTGCTGTAGTAGCTGAGTGGGTAATTTTGGACCAGCCACAGACTTTCAGCCTAACCTACCTCACAGGGTTGTTTTGCAAGTCAAAAGGGGGAGAGGAGAATGATGTAAGCTGCTTAGTCCCCATTGCAGAGAAAGACTACTTTTTGTCATGGGAAACCATTGTTGCCAATCTCCAGGTGAGGGCTGGAGATCACTCAGCATTACAACTGCTCTCCAGATGGGAGAGATCTGTTCCCCTGGAGAAAATGGTGGATTCTGTATCCTTATACCCTGCTGAGATGCTCCCCCATGACAGCCAATGTGACATGGCAGTCAAGGCTTCAGAACAGGGTAGAGGTGGCAGGTAGGGGGGAGATGAAAAGCTGAAGAATGAGGGGAAGTAAAGGTAGGTTGATGATTGGCTGGGAAGGAGATAGAGTTGCCAACTCCAGGTGGGAAATTCTTGGACATTTGAGGGATGGAACCTGAAGAGGGTGAGGTTTGAGGAGGGGTGGGACCTCATACAGGTACAATGCCATAGGCTCCACCCTCCCAACCAGCCATTCCCTCCTGGGGAACCACTGTTGCCAATCTTCAGGTGGGGGTGGAGATCACTTAGAATTACAACTGATCTCCATGAGGGAGGGGAGAGGAGATGGAAAGCTGGAATCAGAGGGGCAGAAAATGGCAGGTTGATGCTTGGCTGGGATGGAGATAGGGTTGCCAACTCCGGGTTTGGAAATTCATGGAGATTTGAGGGGTGGAGCTTGGAGAGGGTGGGGTTTGAGGAGGGGTGGGACCTCAGACAGGTACATCACCATAGACTCCACCGTCCACCCTCCAAACCTTCCTTGACCTTTCTTAAAGTGTAGATGTCCCTATAGCCATTTGAAAAACGGTATCAGGAATGTTTAAATAAGGTCCCATTGAAAGCTGTCATTCAACAAATCATGCTTTTCTAGGCTTCTCTTTTGAACCTCTGTACAAAACTACAAATGATATCCAGGGAATTTTCTAAAACAGGCAGAGCATTAAGTGTACATGAGGAGAAAAACTATAATATCATGACCGGTCCACATATATATGTGAATTAAAGGATCGATGGTACATCTACCACTCATAGGTGTGCTAATATTACAAATGAATGGTCTGAGGTACATGAAAAGTGCAGTTCTATGAGATGGGCGGGGAGTGGAAGTTAGTAATGGGTCTGTATGTCATAATTCTGTCACCACAGACAGAGAAGCCATATCACTGATACATCACATCATATGCAGTCAGTTCACACATTCAGCTGCCAGTGATTCAATGTAATTGAGTGTAAGAAAATCTGGTGATGCGCATACCTGTTTCATGTACCTCTTGATAACCAGAAGCTGAGTGAGTGAACTATCTCTATGAAAAGCACTAACATGAAATGAAATTTCCATCTGTTCCCTGGTAGCTCATTCATGCTGCTATATCATGTGATAAATCTGCAGCTGTGAACCAAACTGAAGATGACCAAAGAAAATATATAGTTTTTACTTCTTGGTATCTTCCTGCAATCCATTTCTCATCTGCTTGAACACCTAACATATTCATGCTCGGTACTACACTACTGCACAATTTCAAAAGGACATGTTTTCCCAGTACTGCCTCTTTTAATGTTTGAGAATATACATCAGTGTATAATGGAATGGGCAGTGTGTATCAAGTGAACACAGTTGTGTAGCCAGCCATGGACTCTGTGCAGCAGGACTTTCCCACTTCTCCTGCTGCAGCCTGCTGAGTCTGTCTCCAGATTTTGTCCCCGGGGGTCAGTGGACCATTATGAACAGCAAGCATGAGGGGAGAATCAGCGGAAATTGCTGTCCTCCTGGAGAAGTTTCATGGCTAGATATATGCCACTGGTGTTGTTTATAACCACTGGTGCCCATTTCACCCTCCCCTGTCTTTATGTACATTCATCATAGTTGGTGAAGGAATGTACAGCATAGATGCATGTAAACTTTGGTACAGTTGTGGTTTCTGCATACATTCTCTTCACTTGCTAAATGCAACCTCAAGCAGTGACTTGTATTTGTAAATGGACTATCACAGATAAAATTTCATTTTATACTGTTATTTCAAATATAATTACTCTTCCAGTGAGGTAGGTTAGTACATTTGCCAGTCAACAAATGTAGCCATCAAGTGCAGAAACAGGGTTGTTTTTTCCCCCCTGTGACTTTCACTGTAGAATTTTCCAAACAAGTTTAGGAAACCTTGAAGCCATTATACAGCTTTCTATAAAGTCAAGTATTCCTGTTTCTACTGGGGGAAGAATTGGGAAGATTTCATAGTTACAGGCCGTTACAGGCCGTGGCTGGTTGACTCAGGCTGAGCCGGCTGAAACTGAATCCAGCAAAGACGGAGGTCCTGTGTGTGGGCTGGGGCGGTGCGTAGGTGGGGACCCCACTCCCAACCTTCAGTGGGACACCATTGGTACCAGTGCCAGAGGTTAGGAGTTTGGGAGTGCTCCTAGATTCTTCCTTAACAATGGAAGCTCAGGTAGCAGTCACTGCTAAGTCGGCCTTTTACCATCTTTGGCTGATTAGGAAGTTGGTTCCCTTCCTTGACCGCAACGACCTGACCACAGTGATCCATGCGATGGTCACCTCAAGACTGGACTACTGTAATGCTCTCTACACGGGGCTGCCCTTGTCACAAATTCAAAAGCTTCAGCTACTGCAGAATGCCACAGCCAGGCTGTTGATGGGCATACCTAGATGGGAGCTGCCAATAGCATACCAAGTGCGGTTCAAGGTGCTGGTGCTTACCTATAAAGCCCTATATGGTCAAGGTCCAACATACCTGAGGGACCGCCTTTCCCCACATATACCCCAGAGAGCATTGCGGTCAGGGTCACAGAATTGGTTGACCCTCCCAGGGCCCAAGGATGTCAGGCTCACTGCAACGAGGGCCAGGGCCTTTTTAGTGGTGGCTCCTTACTGGTGGAACAAACTCCCGGAAGAGATCAGGGCCCTGCGGGATCTCTTAGTTCTGCAGGGCCTGCAAGACGGAGTTGTTCCACCAGGCCTTTAACTAGGAGCCGCTCCCACTATTACCATCAATGAGCCTGGCCCTCAGCTCTAACATCTGACTCATTCCATCGAGTGACTCGGGACGACACTGAGCTTGAACTCAGCAGTTGGAGATATCTGTAGCACGCCACTGTAAAGTTAACTAATAGCACATTATGATTTTAAGGTTTAATTGTTTAGTATCATTTTATATGGTTTTATTGGCAACTGATGCCACTGCTGTAAGCCACCCTGAGCCTGCTCGCAGGGAGGGTGCGTATAAATTGAATTAATTAATTAAATAAATAATAAATAGTATTCATAATATCTTTGAGGTGAATACCTTATATTTTGATCATTATCATCAAATAAAATGCAAGTCTGTGATCAGGCAAGCAAAAAGGGAATATGAGGAGCATATCGCAAAAAACATAAAGGCCAACAATAAAACTTTCTTCAAATACATTAGAAGTAGGAAGCCAGCCAGGGAGACAGTGGGGCCTTTGGATGACCAGGGGGTAAAAGGAGTAGTGAAGGATGATAGGGAAATGGATGAGAAGCTGAATGCATTTTTTGCCTCTGTCTTCACTGAGGAAGAGGAGAAGTGCTTGCCCACTCCAGAAGCACCGATTTCGGGAGGGGGTTTGAAAGACCTGAATCAGATTGCGGTGACAAGAGAGGAAGTCCTCCGACTGATGGACAATTTAAAAACTAATAAATCACCAGGCCCAGATGGCATTCATCCGAGAGTTCTGAAAGAACTCAAATGTGAACCTGTGGATCTCCTGACAAAAATATGTAATCTTTCTTTAAAATCTGCCTCCACTCCTGAGGACTGGAAGGTAGCTAATGTCATTCCCATCTTTAAAAAGGGCTCCAGGGGAGATCCAGGAAATTACAGGCCAGTCAGTCTGACATCGATACCGGGTAAGTTGGTGGAAACTGTTATTAAGGAAAGAATTAGTAGGCACATTGATGAACAAAAACTATTGAGGCAGACTCAGCATGGGTTTTGTAAGGGAAGATCTTGTCTCACTAACCTGTTAGTGTTTTGAGGGAGTGAACAAACATGTGGACAAGGGGGACCCAATAGATATTATTTACCTTGACTTCCAGAAAGCTTTTGATACAGTTCCTCATCAAAGGCTCCTAAGTAAGCTCAATAGCCATGGGATAAAAGGACAAGTCCTCTTGTGGATCAAAAACTGGCTTATAAATAGGAAACAGAGAGTGAGTATAAATGAGAAACTTTCTCAGTGGAGGGTGGTAAGCAGTGGGGTACCACAGGGATCAGTACTCGGTCTGATGCTTTTTAACTTGTTTATTAATCATTTGGAATTGGGAGTAAGCAGTGAAGTGGCTAAATTTGCAGATGACACGAAGTTGTTCCGGGTGGTGAAAACCAGGGAGGATTGTGAGGCACTCCAAAGGGATCTGTCGAGGATGGGTGAGTGGGCGTCAACATGGCAAATGGGGTTCAATGTGGCCAAGTGCAAAGTGATGCACATTGGAGCCAAAAATCCTAAATATAAATACACGTTGATGGGGTCTGAACTGGCAGAGACGGACCAAGAGAGAGATCTTGGAGTTGTAGTGGATAACACAATGAAAATGTCTAGACAGTGTGTAGCTGCAATAAAGAAGGTCAACGCTATGCTGGGGATTATTAGGAAGGGAACTGAAAACAAATCAGCCAGTATCATAACGCCCCTGTATAAATCATTGGTGCGACCTCATTTGGAATACTGTGTACAGTTCTGGTCGCCACATCTCAAAAAGGATATTATAGCATTGGAAAAAGTGCAGAGAAGGGCAACTAGAATGATAAAAGGGTTGGAACATCTTCCCTATGAAGAAAGGTTAAAATGCTTGGGGCTCTTTAGCTTGGAGAAACGACGGCTGAGGGGTGACATGATCAAGGTTTATAAGATTATGAATGGGATTGAGCAGGTTGAGAAAGAAGTACTTTCCTCCCTTTCTCACAATACAAGAACTTGTGGGTACTCCATGAAATTGCTGAGCAGTCGGGTTAGAACAGATAAAAGGAAATACTTCTTCACCCAAAGAGTGATTAACACATGGAATTCACTGCCACAGGAGGTGGTGGCAGCTACAAGCATGGACAATTTCAAGAGGGCATTAGATAAACATATGGAGCAGAAGTCCATCAGTGGCTATTAGCTACAGGGTATAGATGGGAATTCTCAGTCTGGGGCAGGTGATGCACTCTATTCTTGGTGCTGGAGGGGGCAGCAGTGGGAGGGCTTCTAGTGTCCTGGCCCCACTGCTGGACCTCCTGATGACACATGGTATTTTTGGCTGCTGTGTGACAGAGTGTTGGACTAGATGGGCCATTGGCCTGATTCAACATTGGCTTCTCTTATGTTCTTATGTTATTTTTTCAGTTTATCTCCAAAAGACATGTGTGGTCTGAGTACTCAAACATTCCCCTCAGCAAAGGCAAATCTTCCACATTCTCATTTTTGTCACTTGTTTGTCCCTATTGCTTTGGGTCCCTCCCCCCTTTTCCACATATGTTTTGTGTTATGTACGTGGACCACCTCCAGGGGTCCACAGCTAAAGTAAAGAGCTTGGTCCCTGAAAACAAAGGGACCTAGGATCCTAGTCCACCTAGTGTCTACCAATAGCACCTCTGGCAGGAAATTCAAACCCTCCAATAGGACTGTGGGTGTGCCGGGTGGGATGTATATAGTTGGCCCTTGCGGGGCCGTTTTGCCAGTTTGTGTGCGAAGTACAATAAACGCATCTGAACACATGTTGTAGTATGAGTCCTCCATGCAGTGAACCCAGTACTTTACAATGGCAATGAGGATTCCCAATGAGCAGGGCTGATTCTCCAACCAGCGCAGCAACAAGCAGTGTTCCAGAGGAAGCCACTGTGCTGCTCCCCACTCCCAAGCAGCACTGCACCGTGCCCGGTAGTCCCGAACACCACTTCCCACTCCACACTAGAGTCATGGCCTCCACTCTGGGACACCTAGAAGCTTTTGACCCCACTCATTCTGAGCTTTGGGATTCGTGGACGGACCAACTGACCTGCTACCTCATCTTCCATGAGGTGACCGACGCAGGCAAGAGGAGGGCCCTCCTCCTCAGTTCTTGTGGCATGAACACCATCCGGCACCCAAGGCCATCCCCCAATGCATGTACGAGGAGATTATCTACAACCTGACCAGGTACCTCACGCCCAAACCCATGATGCTGGCAAAGCGGATGGAGTTCCAGGGGTGCCTCAAGAAGCCCGGTGAGACAGCCACAGCCTTCATGGCCGCACTGTGCCAACATGCAATGGAGTGCGTATTCACCAAGGTGGAGGAAAACATCTTGACCCAGTTCATCTGGGGGATCAGCGATGTGAAGCTCCACCAAAAGATGATCGGCACCACTGACCTCAGACTTGATGAGGCCCTTCAGCTTACCATCACTCACGAGGCCTCTCACCATGACCAACCACTGGCAGCATCCCATCTAGTGCTCCCCAATGCGGCGCCTGAGGACTCTGACGAGGACAACATCTGTCTCATCCGCCCACCCAACCGTCAAAAGCCGCTGGGAACCGCTGCAGCCTCTGGACCCTCCGGGAAGCTTGCCAGGCAGACCTCATGCACCAGTTGTGGAGAGGCACACGAGCAAAAGTCATTCTGTTTCCGTGACACCACCTGCCATACATGCGGTAAACAGGGTAACCTCTCCCAGGTCTGCAGATCCAAGGGCAACCAGAACCACCCACCCCAGCTGCAGCAACACCACCAAACCTCCGTGCACTACAAGGACACTGCTGATGATCTCTACCTCCTGACCAGCTGGCCTTCCCTACGGGTACTACACCTCCCCAACCTGCCCACGGCCCTGAAGATCCAGGTCCAGGTCCAGATCGAGGGGTCCCCCTGCTCGATGGAAGTGGACTCTGGGTCAGTGGCTTCCATCATATCAGTGGAAACGCTGGATAGACTTTCCCCAAATGGTGGGCCTAACCTGCGCCCCTTGTCTTTAAGCCTGGTGGATTTCCAGAAAAACCCAGTTCCAATACAGGGCGTGGGGACCTTCCAGGTGCAGTACCAGGGGTTTGAGGGTTTCCTGGACTTGATAGTCATGGAGGGAAATTTAGTTAGTCTGTTAGGCCGGGCATGGTTTGCGCCGTTGGGCATCACCATAGGGGGGATGGATAAATGTGTACCGTGGGACTATGCTGATGTTTGCAGGGAAATCCCTGAGGTCTTTGATGGGGCTTTGGGATGGGGCTTTGGGATGGGGGGTTTGTTACAGCTCAACCCCCAGGTTGCCCCCATCCTCATGCAGTTCCGCAGTGCCCCGATCACATTACAGCCAAAAATAGAATCAGAACTAGACCACTTGGTGATGCAAGGGGGTCCTAGAACCCATCTCGCATGTGCTGTGGAAAACTCCTATAGGAACCGCAGTGGAGCCAAACAGAGACGTCTGCATCTGTGCGGACTATAAGTGCACTTTAAACAAGGCCCTCCATGACCACTCTTACCCGGTCCCAATCATTAGCCATGTGTTGGCCACACCGGCAGGGGCTAAAATTTTTGGCAAGCTGGACCTCACACAGGCATAGCAGCAGCTGCCAGTGGATGATGCCACTGCCACTGTCACCATGCAGACCATTGTCACCCACAGGGGTGCATTTAAGGTGAAGCGCTTGCAGTTTGATGTTAGTGTGGCCCCAGGGTTGTTCCAGCAATTGATGGATTCTCTTTTAAAAGGGATCCCTGGATTGATACCTTTTTTCTGATGATGTCCTTATCGCTGCAGCCACCCCAGATGACTTCACCTCCTGCCTCTGCACCGTCCTCTGCCGGTTCAATGCCGCGGGCCTGAAGGTCAAGTGAGAAAAATGCCTCCTCAGTGTCCCGGAGGTGGACTACTTGGGGTTCCGGGTTGATGCTTCCAGCCATTGTGGAGGCCCCTCCACCCACTTCCAAGGCAGAACTCCAGGTGTTTCTGGGCCTCCTGAACTTCTATCACACCTTTCTGCCCCACAAGGCGGTGGTGGCGGAGCCCTTGCACAGACTCTTGGACAAGATGGCACCATGGTCTCGGGGCCCTAGAGAATCCACAGCATTCTGGGGGTCAAGGCGCTCCTGATTTCGAACAAGGTGCTGGCCCACTTTGATGAGTCACTGCCGGTCATCCTCGCTTGCGATGCCTCCCCCTATGGCATGGGCACTGTTTTGGGTCACCTTCTTCCTGACAGCCGCAACGTCCTGGTCGCCTACTACTCCCAGACCTTGTCGGCTGCTGAGCACAACTATGCCCAAATCGACTGGGAGGGCTTGGTGATAGTGGCGGGGGTAAAAAAAAATTCACAACTTTGTTTATGGGAGCCCCTTCACTGTTTGCAACAGGCAGGCGAACCCCCCAAGTACTCTTGCCCTGGGTTCTTCGTTAGTCTCTCTTCCTGGGGGGTTACAACTACTGCCTGGAGCATCACCCAGGTAAGGCAATGGGGCACACCAACACTCTCAGCTGCCTACCACTGCCATCTGTGGACACTGACCCTGCTCCCACCCCTGTGGTACTCCTCCTAGAGGGCCTCCCGGAAACTCCCCTACAGGCAGCTGATGCTGCTCGCTCAGCCCGTGACCCCGTCATTTCCTGGGTCTTGGGCTGGGTGGTGAGGGGTGATCCACAGCTGCCGCAGGCCCTGAGTTCGCAGCCTTCACCACCCACAAGGATGAGCTCTCAGCCCTTAAGGGGTGTCTCTTATGGGGAGATAGGGTGGTCATCCCCAACGCCCTGAGACAGAGGGTCCTCAATACACTCCACAAGGCACACCCAGGGATAGTCAGGATGAAGGATATGGCCTGGAGCTATGTCTGGTGGCCACGGATCAATGCTGAGATCAAGTCCTGGGTGCAGGAGTGCCAGACATGCCAGGCGGTCTGCCCAAACCCACCAAGCGCACCCACACAACCCTGGGAGTCCACATACAAACTGTAGTCCCAGCTACATATAGACTTTGCCAGCCCCTTCCAAGGACTATTATTCATGGTAACTGTGGACTCTTACTCTAAATGGCTGGAGATAAGGCCCGTGACCACCACATCCACGAAAGCTGTCATCCGTGTGCTCTGTAGGATCTTCACCACCCATGGCCTGCCAGACATGATTGTCTCTGACAACAGGGCAGCCTTCACATTGGCAGAATTCCAGGACTTCCTCCAGTAGAACCTGATCTGGCACATTCGCTCCATGCCCTTCCACCCCATGACCAATGGGCAAGCAGAGCGCATGGTGCGCACTGTGAAGGAAGCCCTCAGCTGGATCATGGATGGAGACTGGGAGTTCCAGCTAGCCCACTTCCTCCTGATGCAGCAGACAACACCAAGCCCCATCACTGGCCACTGCCTTGCAGAACTTTTAATGGGCCGCTGCCCCACCATCCTGTTGGACCGCCTGCATCCCGACCAGGCACTGGACTCAAGGAAGCTGACGGAGCAGAGAGATGCCCCCCAAGGGTTCTTTCTGGGTGACCTGGTGTACATAAGAAACTTTGGAAAGGGTCCCACGTGGCTGGCAGGCAGAGTAATCCAAGCGACTGGCCCGGTGTCATATGAGATGCCTACGGAGGATGGCCAGCTCCTCAAGAAACATGTGGACCAACTTCAGCAGCGACAACTCCCAGCAGAAGAAGAACCTCCTCCATGGGAAGTAAGAGCCAGACCCTCCATCCCAGAGATTACCAGGCAGCCCACCCCCCCGAGTGCGGAAGAGGCCCTGGCAGGTGAGCCAGCACCCACACCCCCAAGTCCAGCCAAGGAGCCGTCGCCGCCACCCCAGAAACCAGATCTGGCCAGCCAGCCAGAGCCAGCAGCAAGCCCTGCCGTGCCTGCACCTCAGTGCTCTCTATGAGAGCGCAGACTCCCTGACTACTTGCAGGACTACATCACATAGGCAGGGACAAAACTATGGGGTGAGGGGTGTTATGTATGCAGACCGCCTCCAGGGGTCCACAGCTAAAGTAAGGAGCTTGGTCCCTGAACTCAAAGGGACCTAGGATCCTAGTCCACCTAGTGTCCACCAATAGCACCTCTGGCGGGAAATTCAAACCCTCCAATGGGACTGTGTGTGTGCCGGGTGGGATGTATATAGTTGGTCCTTGCAGGGTCATTTTGCCAGTTTGTGTGTGAACTACAATAAACGCATCTGAACGCATGTCATAGTATGGATCCTCCATGCGGCAAACCCAGTACTTTCTATTCTGCTCCCTCTGGGACTACTACAGAGAACAAAACACACTGGGAGGGAGAACCCTGAAGCAATAGGAACACACTGGTGAAAATCAGAATGCGGAAGAGCCCAAAAATCAGTATAGGCTAGTTTTGAGCTCCTTTCTTCTAACCAGTGCAAATCTTGGCTTCATAAGTCTATAACAGCATCTACACTTATGCACCTTTGTTTTGATTTGCCTTTTTAAAATATCTGTGACTGAAAGCATGTGTTGTTTGCACTTCTTCAAACAACTAGTCGATCCAAGGAAAAGTAACATTTTGTTTGTTCTAGCTTGGTCAGTCTGGATGATCTGTCCAGCTAACATTCTTCCCTATCATTCCATTTCACAGTGTGTTGTTATAGGAATGTCTTCAGTGTATCCAACAGTAAACAGTGGGTCCCTTAGAGGAATTATGAAAACCATAAAACCAAGCCATCCACGGACAAGGGAGAGTCTTTACCTACATGGGGGACACTTTAGGTATGCAGGAGAATATGACTTTAACCAAAAAAGGGGGGACTCATCAAAAGCCAGAGTTATGAGGATTAATTATGCTCTGGGGGGACAGAATATTGAAAGCAGCTGAGCATCAGTTAAAAAGGAAAAACAAGAGGGGAGAAAATGAACATGTTCAAATCCCTGAGAAAGATTTGTGTATGCATGCACAGTGCTGTTAAGTCGCAGTCCACTTAGTGGGTTTTCAAGACAATAGACAAGCAGAGGTGGTTTGCCATTACCTTCCTCTGCAAAGCGACCCTGGAGTTCCTTGGTGGTCTGAGATTGACAACATTAGGCTAGCCTAGGCCCTCTAGGTTATAGCAAAGAGATTTGGGGGAAATAATTTAACAGTTCCTCCTCTCCCCCACACATGAACACATATAGACACACTCATGATTCCACACTGCTTCCCATCTAGTCTTCCTATTTTGCAGCAGACTCAGTTAATAAGTTAATTTTCATGTTATTCTTTGTTTTCTCAAAAATGGGAACTGTAAAAATGCTATATAAGGCTGTGCATGTTTGCATTAGTTACAGGATGTGGTTTGCAATTATAATCCAGCAACTGAAGCATTATTGATCTTTCTCTATTGAATATGATTTAATACCTGGCCCTGGCTGTGTTCCCATTTGCTTGGGGTTTCTGGTTCCAGAAATAACATAATTTGATATATTGTTGCATCTAGTATTCTACAACCTAAACCTCTGCTTCATTAATTTCTTAGAAAGCATCTGGGCAACAATCTTTATGGGTGATACTGGAAATCATGCTATTTTCAGGGGGGTTCACCCTACAACTGTGCCCTTGCTAAATGTTAAGCCTTTTGAAAAGGGATATCCAAGTAAGTAGTATTTTATTTTGGTATACATTTAGGAAAAGGAAGAGAAGGCAAATCGTGTAAATTGGAACTGCACAATTTGTGATACTCCAACCAAACACAGCTCTCTAGCCATCAAAG
Source organism: Gekko gecko (assembly GCA_029375565.1). Taxonomy (NCBI): domain Eukaryota; kingdom Metazoa; phylum Chordata; class Lepidosauria; order Squamata; family Gekkonidae; genus Gekko; species Gekko gecko. Next base: position 145,243,426 of record JAPDNY010000003.1, on the reverse strand, counting down.
GTTACCTGAGTATCCTGTATTTTTTATCTCATTGGAACTGAATGCAATGAGACGTTGTCAGGCCCCAGGCAGGCTACCATGTAAGCAGAAGATGTGTTAGGCCTGGTGGGAAACACAGGCTTGCTGTAAATTTCCATCATACTTATAAAACTATAGATGAGTGGTATTCTGAGAAAGGGCTTTCTGGGTTGTGGCACCAAAACTCTGGAAGTCCCTCCCTAGGGAAATTCATCTTCCCTGCTCGATTGGTATCTTCTACCAGTGGATGAAGATTTTTTTTTGTTTCATTTGGCATACCCCAAATAATGGTTATTGGCCCTCCTCCCTGGCTTTGGTTTTGTTTATCTGTTTTATTGAATTATTTTGTCATTTAAAATGTTTTAAATTGTTCAGATGTTTTTATATGTGCCACCTTGGGGATGATGATCAAGTGGAAAGAACATAGGAACATAAGAGAAGCCAATGTTGGATCAGGCCAATGGCCCATCTAGTCCAACACTCTGTCACACAGTGGCCAAAAATACCAGGTGCCATCAGGAGGTCCAGCAGTGAGGCCAGGACACTAGAAGCCCTCCGACTGTTGACCCCCCCCAAGCACCAAGAATACAGAGCATCACTTGCCCAAGCCTGAGAGTTCCTATCTATACCTTGTGGCTAATAACCACTGATGGACTTCTGCTCCATATGCTTTTCTAATTCCCTCTTGAAGCTGTCCATGCTTGTAGCTGCCACCACCTCCTGTGGCAGCATAAAAATGTTTTAAAATTAAACAGAATATGAAATCCTGAAAACACTCCAAATAATTAGAGGGAAACTGAATTTTCTGAGATAAAAGGTACTAGCACAGGGATTTGGCACATGTTCTGTTTAGGCAAATATGTTAAACATAAATTTCCTAGAATACCTTATGCATTAAGACTAAACCTAAATGCAGTGCTTGAATTACAGAGAGGTATATGATCTGCCCATCTGCCTTTAATGATGACTCTATTTGCTACGGAGAGAACATGATTCAGTTCCCTCCTCCAGCACTATCCAAGGACCCTTCCACCAATGGTCCATAGACCAGCACCACCAAGCCTTTCTGTAGGCATGCACTTCACTGAGGAAAATAACATTCCCAAGTTCTGCACCACTTTGATTATTCAGGTGGTCTATCCAGATCTGTCTAATTATGTTTTCAAGCACATTTGCTCTTCTTCTGACTCCTCTTCCTTCTAACAAAAAGAATTAAAAGAAACACAAGGGATAAAAGAAACCAGAATGTTACGCAGGTATGTATGAGAGAGAACCCCATCTTATAAATAAATGGCTTGGCTTGCAATAAAGGCACTGAGTTAGACAGAAGCTTGGAAATGAGTGTGGATGAAATGACATGAAGCAAGTTACCCAACTGGAATGTGATTGAATAATTAATCTGGCCATGAAAGCATAGAACATGGTTCATGATAAAACCGGACAGGGTACACTTTACTTAGGAAACTCTAGTCAACATAGGATGTCTGATGAAGCTGAAAGCAGGCTTTGTAGGAACATGAGTACAATATACCCAAGTGCCTCTTGTAACTAAAATGAACTCCAGTATTAGAAACACAAATACTCACTTCAGCACAAGAGTCTTAGCTATAAGAAGAATAAAAAATAGTTCTGGCATCTTCCTGTGATTCTCATGGATGTCTCAAAAGATTGGCAAACTATTACTTCCCATTGCTATCACTTCCCAAACAAACCTCAACAGCAATGTCATCTGAAAAGCACAGACAATAAGATATGGTTGGGACACAAAGGCATAACTGGTGTTAGTATTGTTGCCAGTACAATGGAATGTAAATAATAAAGAAATATTTCATACCGTTCTGTTGCCAGTGCTTTTACTCTTTAAAGCTGTAAGTGTATATGCTCCAACCCTTTCTGTGTATTCATATCTCAAAAGGATAGAGTGGTATTATAGCCCATTTTCACTCTTCTCCACGGGCCTTCAAGTAGCCAAAAGCACTTTGCAGCATGCTTACCATTTCCTGGTCATTGAGGGCTCTTTTCTTCTTTGCCTTAGCATTCTCTTTTTCCCTTTTTTCTTCTTTTTATGCTATGTTTAGACCATTTACATGTACATGACATTGCTATGCCATTGCTGTCTTATACACCATCTGTGCATTATTTTTATAAAGTTGATGGAGAAATTATGTTGAGAAATGCATTCTTTTTTGCAAATGGTATAAAATTAAAGGTTCGCAGGCTTGCATCTCCCAAGGGGGAAACCTTTTTACTTCATTTATCTACTGCCTTTTTCCCCAATAGGGATCCACAGTGGCTTGTGTCAATTCTCTTCTCCATCTTACCTTCAAAACAGCCCTGTGAGGTAAGAGACTGAAAGTATGCAACTGGCCCAAGGTCACTCAGAAACCCTTCATGGCAGAGGGGTAATCCAACCTGCTCTTCTTAGATCACAGCCTGACACTCAAACCACTACACCTCACTGGCTATCAATATCAAAATGGGAATATTCACATTGAATTAGATGGCTTTCAAAATTCACTCTTGTCTGTAGCATTATGAACCATATGTATGTAGATGCAAGAAGTCCACACTTCCCAAGGGACTTTATGTTCAGGGCAAGTATTCTTGATGCATATGCAGAAGGATGGACTATGCCCACCTGCAGAGAACATTATTTTTTAGCCATTTTACTGTATTCAGATTTTGGAAGTTTGCATTAGATACTAATCAGCCAATAAATGGTACATAGCTGTACTGAACTAAATGCCCAGTTTTCAAGAAAAATATTAAACTGTCTATAGCAAGACAGAGATGATTGTGTAAATAAAGCAATTGATACAAGTGAAGATTGAGCCCCCAAAGCAGAATGAGTATTAGTTGTGTGTGCATACTTACAAAAAGGCAACTCGTTTGAGGCAAAATGATGGCAGGCAATGAAAAGATTTATTGTGTGACTCCAATGAAAATTAAATTCATGTTAAAATATTTATGTAGATGTGGCTGAAACATTCTGCTGAGAGATAAATCAGGCAGGCCTTTGGCATTTTGCAGACATATAATTCAGCTCTTCTACTTCGTCTTCAAATTTAGTGCTTACAAGATGTTAATGGCAGTTCAGTTTTGAGGACAGTCTCCGCAGACTATTTTGGCTCAGCAGGTGGTGAGGATTTGCATCCATATTTCACATATACTTCTCTCTCATTACTGGCTTCCTATTTCTTTGTGATTTATATCTCTATAAAATTACAACTCATGCAATAGGGGATGGGATTTCAAAAAGGCAAATTCTGCATAAAGTGAACATTTATCACTTTCTTTTCCCCCTTTGTAGTTTTTACTTTCTTGAGTGAGTGAGAGCAATAGGATGACAAGACATTCTTGACATTCTTATACACAGATTAAAAAGGGATTCCCCCTCCTACCTAAGCATGAAGCACACTAACATGGGGGGAGGGACTGAAGGTACTCTAGTCTGAAATGTACGCCTTGCTGTATTGTAAGATTATTTGCCCTGTTATTTCCATTTAGCTGAACTGTGATCTTTAAATAATATATGGATATTGGCCGTAGGTTTGCTCGGGTAACTGTTAATTTGTAAGAGCTGTAATCAGTACAAAATTCAGAGAGTGCTTTTTATAATAGTGCTGAACATAATGAATCAATTTGGTATTCATGCAGATGTCATATGTAATTTCAGAGCTGTTATACTGTAATTTTGAAGCACTTAATAGAGATGGTGGTGGTGGCAATTTTGTCACTCTAAAGAAGGGACTTTTCATCATATATTTCCAGCTTCTTTCATTTTAAATGCTTATTGTGCAGCCTGAATAACTATTCTCTCATTGGATAGCACCACATTGACACAGCCTTATTGCAGGAGCAGATGAAATGATCCAACAGAATATGTATTTGGATTTCAAAAGGTAGGGTATAATCCATTGTCCTCATGGGTACAGGAAAAATCAGGTATTATAGGCAGAAGATTTCAAGTAGAAATGAAACATTTTGAAAATGAACTATCAGTTTTGTTAGGGAGAAGCAGAAAATATTCCTCTTGTAAAATCCTAACATGTAGCAATTTCTCACAGTGCATGAGGCTGACCAAAGAGTGTCCTATATTGTTTTAATATCTCTGAAGTAGAGAACAAATTCCTGTAAGAGAAGCTGAGGGTTTTCTCTTTTAGAAAATCCAGTTACAGTCTTTTTCTGTGCCAACTCAAGAGAAAGAGAAAAAGTTCTTGTATGACATTCTGACTTGGAACCCAAGGACCACAAGCAGAGTGGAGTATAAATAGCGTATCTTTGCTGCCTCCTCTTTTTTTTTTTTTTACTTGTTTATTTATTTATTTATTTATTTCTAGCTACCTACATTCCGTAAAAAGCCACTCCTGTATGTTGGGGTCCCTCAGGCATAGTGTGGGTTGTGGCACAGCAGGCTGCAGTGGAAACCAGAATAGCCAGAAATTGCTCGCTCCTCTTTTGCTTGTGCAAGCTTCAAATCCAGCCCCCTGATATGGCAACTTCTGAATATTTCAAGTGCACCTTATCTGTATTGGACAGAGATCCTGACTTATAGGGGCTGTGAAAGCAAGCTACCAGTTTGCTGTCACTTGATCAGACAGATAATGCTACTGATATGAGACCTTGGCAAGTAGTGTGTCACCCCATGGTACTGTCTCTTGTGTCCCCTATATGGCTCAGATTTTTTTTTTCTTAATGTAGGCAAGCATCCAATCATACCATCCTTCAGTAGTCTACAAATTTTATCATTTTATCTGTTATCTGCACATTTGGCTTTCATACCACAGGCCAGGGAAATTAAAATGATGATGATGATGATGCAGCACATGTGCAAATGCACTAAACTTCAGAGATTAGATTTATTGAAGGGGACCATCCGGAAACAGCATACGCTAGCAATAATACATATGATACACAAATACATATTGACTATCCAGTCAATTGCAGTAGTGTTAAACTGTACCAGGGTTGCATATGATATATAGGAGAAGATGGCAAATCAGTATTCTAGATAAGGGTTTTTTGTTTGTTTAAATAGACCATAGGTAGATTGCCCCCCCATCAGAATAACACCAAATAAGAATCAAACAAGGACCACTTTATTTAACTATTTAGCAACTGAAATGGCAAAGGGGAAAATATTAATGGGTCTGGAACAGGCAAGGCAGGTGTCACTCTCTGACCAACCTCCTTGCCCTCTATTGGGCAAGTCACCTGCCCCAACCTTGAGCCATCACAACCATCTCACAACATGGCAAATTGGTCACTGCCCTGTAGCACCACCCCCAAAGCTGCAAACTTGTGGGGAGGAGCCTAACCAGGGGGTTTCCGGTGGTGGTCCTCATTCCCAGCCCTGAGCCACAAAACTCAAGGGCTGTTCCTGAGGGACCCCTTGTCCTTCAATGGGAATAAGTCTTAAGGTGCTCACCAGTTCTGCTTTCTTATCCGCACTACACTGCCACTGCTAGGACCAAGCTTCTGTTTAGGTATGTTGTCGAAGACTTTCATGGCTTGAGTTCATTAGTTGCTGTAGATTTTCTGGGTTGTGTGGCCATGGTCTTGGTATTGTAGGACCTGACGTTTCACCAGTAGCTGTGACTGGCATTCTCAGAGGTATAACACAGAAAGATAGAGTACTCTCTGTGTCAAGGTGAGAAGAAAAAAATGGTAGGCGGGTAATTTATATCTACCCCAGAAGGTGGGGTAGGGCTGAGTCATTATCTTGTAGGAGTTCCCCAGGAAACCTCCTCAGAAAACAATCCATATACAAAAGAACCTCCTCAGGAAAGCTCCTCCATTAGCATGTTCATAGCCTGGAGAACTCCTACAAGATAATGACTCAGCCCTACCCCACTTTTGGGGGTAGATATAAATTACCTGCCTACCATTTTTTTCTTCTCACCTTATTATTTATTTATTTATTATTTTCAAAGACTGGCTCCTTGACACAGAGAGTACTCTATCTTTCTGTGTTATACCTCTGAGGATGCCAGTCACAGCTACTGGTGAAACATCAGGTCCTACAGTGCCAAGACCATGGCCGCACAACCCAGAAAATCTACAGCAACTTCTGTTTCAGCTTTCATGCCCACCAAGCAGCCTAAAGCAGCCACAAGTCCTCTAAGAACAGGTAATTGCCCTTGTTTAATAAATGCACCCTCTCAGCCCTATACAGGTGCTGAAGCTCCACATGTATGCTGGGGTGTGGCAAATACTGCCCCATACCACTCTCCATTGCAGTCTTTGATTGGCTTTGCACCATCCATGATCAAGGTATTGAGGATCTACCATGCTATACCACACTTGACAAGGCAACATTGCAAACCAAACTATCTGCACACCAGGCCACATTGCTCTTATCATCACAAGGTCAGCCTTTGCTTGGATGACTAGGACATCAAACCCTTCATCAAACCTAGATTGTTACTTCCCAGGTAAAGCACTAGAACATGAGGCAGAGGACCTTGCCTCTTATGACACGCGCTCCCTTTATACTGATGGTACCATGAGGGTCTGCGTGAAGTGCCTGGTCAGAGCTGCTGATAATTTTTCCGACCAGTCCTCTATACAAATCTACAATAGTCTCTTCAGGGTAATTGTTTTACTTCTTGGTCTGAGATATTTGTAAGGACCACTGCTAAGTATATTTGCTTTACCATTAAATAGATAGGCACCACTGCTTGTTAACTTTAAAACAGAACAGTACTTTATTTTCAGAACACATAACACGAGGATGAAAGCTATATACAGAGGATATTTTATTTCCTTTTAGACTTTAGATCTTGCCTTTACGTTCACTTAGGCTGTATGTTTATTACTTTCAGTTCATACATAGATGTTCGTCAGTTCACTAAACATGCTTATACTCCCCCCTCTCCAAAAACTGCTTTGTGGTTTTCCTTTAGCTTTTACTAACAAGTCCCTCTGAATCTCCCCAGTCACCAAAGCAGCTTTGCAGACTCCTGCCAGACCGTTCTTTAGCCCTTTCTAAACCACCTCCAGTTCCTTTAAGGAGTTATGTCTCATTGGTGTATGACTCTATTGTATTTAGTTTTTAACTGTCTGGACACTGTCCCCTTCCTTCTGAGGAACTCAGTAAACCAGGTTATTCCACACAGAGCTACAAAGCTCTTTCAGTTCGCTGACAGACTCCCTGTTAGCTCTCCATCCAACCACTAACTGCTGCTTCTCAACTGCCAATTCCCAACTGACTGTTTGGTCTGTTAAATGCCAGTCACTGAGGGTTCCGAGCTAAATGCCCCCCTCCTCACTCTGTCATGTGACTCAGCAGTGTTCTGTGTTTACTTTCTGCTGGTCCCAAATCTTTAAGTCCATCACACCTCTCCTCAAATAACAAGGGAAGGAGCCAGGCCATCTCAAGCCCCTTCTCCCCAACTATTCAACAGAAGCCCACTCACTAAGGCCCCCTTGGGAACCAACGGGTATCCTTCTGGCCTGGTAAGTAGCCCCCCAAAAATCTTGTGGCCACAGATGGTAACTCTTCATTTCACCCAGTGGCCATCAGCACCTAAAACAAGAACTCCATTAATCATTTCAATAGAAAACATCAAACCTTGCATATACGCATATATCCCTTGTAAAAAATATGATTTCCATCATCCTAACTTCTGAATATCATTGGCATAATACCCCATGGCTGCCAAAATGGAACCCACCTAGGCCCAACTGCTCCAGTGCCCTTTGTGTGGTGGCCCAGAATTGCAATTTAGTATGGGAAGTGTTATCTCTAAGAATAAATTGCCTTCACCACCACCCTGCAAAGCCAAAAATTGACATAAAGCCAACATTGAAGAAGAAGAGAAGATAAGAGATTGGATTTATACCACACCCTTCACTACCCAAGGGAGTCTCAGAGCGGCTTACAAACTCCTTTCACTTCACCTCCCCACAACAGACACCCTGTGAGGTATGTGGGGCTGAGAGAGCTCTGACAGCAACTGCTCTTTTTCAAGAACAGCTGTGCCAGAGTTTGTGACTGACCCAAGGTCCCATCAGCGGGTGCAAGTGGAGGAGTGGGGAATCAAACCCAGTTCTCCCAGATTAGAGTCTGTGCACTTAACCACTATACCAAACTGGCTCTCAAACACAAATCTACATCAGAGCAAGGACTTCAATGAACTCAATCCCTTATTAAATCAGTCAGTTTTAGAATGCTGCAGCATGATCCACATGCTAGAATCCAGTATGCAAACATCCCACCAGCAAAGGACACGGTGAGGCTTATCCCAGGCAGAGTTCAGACGAGCAATTTGCCCCACTATAACCACTTTTCATCCATATTTCCCAAGTGGATTAAAAGGGGCGTTCACACAGGCACATCTGTCTGGCATTCCCCACCCATAGGCAACCCATGCTGTTCTGCTTCACTCCCGCGTTAAAAAGATACCTGACAAAAGTGGTAGCAAATCCTGGAGAGTGCCTTTATCCCGCGTTATCCCACTTCCAGGAAGTGTGAACGCGAAGCTAAAAAGCCAGGAGCAACCCACTTCTGGTGTGCACCAGGTGTTTCCGCACATAAGGCAGCAGCGATTGGATTGGCTGTGCTCCACTCTACCATCCAATGTGGTGCCGGTGCAATGGGATCCACCCCAAATCGGCCAGATGTGCTTATGCGCGTGAGCGCATATGCGCCCATACACACATAGAGGAAAAGCCATTTACAGCTGCACCTCTGGGTCAGCAGTCTGAATGCTCCTGCGTGCCTCCTCCCAGTATGCTCCCACATCTGTTGGCCCCATGTGACTGGGAAAACCCAGACCAGTTTATTCCAGGGCTTTTTTGCCACGACTGGCACCCGCTGCAAACTGCTGGTCTGAACTCAGCCCCAGAGTGAGCAGGCCACCAGCTCACTAATTCGCAGTGCCATAAGAAGGCAACCACTGATGCCACATGAAAGAAGGAAGCCTCATAACCATCAGAGCAGAGCCTTGACCACTGTGCCTTAAGGCCCCTGAGCATAGCAGATGAAATAGGTTCGTGGATGTTTTGACTCTCACCATCCTCCTGTGACCAGCCTTTGTGCATTTTCTGTATTCAGACCTCTGTGGTCAGCTAGCAATGACAGCATGCCCAAGTCCAAGTTCACATGTGCCCTTCTATTGTCACTGGAACCTCCGTGGCCAAACTCACCTCTGCCAATTTCAGCCACCCTGGGCCCAGTGCCAGTCCCTGCACACTCAGAGCTCCAAAGGGGTCCGAGCACAAGACAAAGACTAGCTAGTGGAGATAGAGCCTGGCTTTTATGTTAGGCTGGCTCCACCCCTGCCACCATCACAACATTTGATGTTGTGACATCGGTGTTGTCTCTGTCCTCCTCTGCAGGGCAAAGGACCTGGAATGTGGTCACAGCCACTATGGCTGAGCAAAAAGGAGATCCACATTCTTCCTTGTGGTTGTTGAGAAGTAGCATTGTGCAGGTGTACAGCTGTTCACTGATCAGGAGCATTCTAGGTAAGTGAAGGTGATAACATCAATGAATCTTAGAGGATGCAGTTCAGAAGCTATAAATCTGTACAGTTCTGAACCAGGCTCGCTCTGCCACCAACAATCACTCTCAGTGCCCACTAATAAGGACCTTAGAAGCCCCTTCAATCCAGTTTCTGTCAAGGAGCAAAAGCTACATATTAACTAAGACAAAGCAGTTATCTCAATCGCCAGTCTGGTATTCAGAGAATGAAGAAACATTCCTTCAGGGCCAATGGTAGGTCAGATATAAGGCACTGTCACATCTGGGATAGTTTGACAACACTTTGAGAGCTTTGGGCCAACCTTGGTGGCAACATTTTGGATGATACAAAAGTTGTAGGGATGTGAGGAAAAACAAACTGTATTACACAAATTATTAAGCAATGAGGTAAAAACAAAGTAATGCATAGAATAAATAGTGCAATAAATTCAACCTTGTCCCCTTTATGAAAATGCCTTCTGTACCACTGCAGATATTATGTCTGATGGATATGTCATAATTCCAGCTTAAGTGACAGACAGACAGACAGTATCAGTGTCACATATGAAAATGCTATGACTAACAGCTCCCAACTGACCTTCTTCATCTAACCTGCAAAGAAAATACGAGAGAGTTGTCTTGAAGAGGCAGAAGATGCCCTGAGGTTCTTTTACCTAAATCTCCAACTTAGGGACTGCATAATATCTGTAAATGTTTCCTTAGGTTTTTACAATCTCCACCACCACACAGTGTCAAAACTCCCCTAAATTCTTCCTGTTTTGGCTACAAACATACATTTGATAGAGGACTCAATGACAAAAGAGGGCCCTAACAGGAACATCACACAACACCTTTCGATTCAGAGACAGAGAAGACTGGATGGGGCTACAAGACTATGAAACACTTGTGCAAAGTTACCTAGTTTTCTGTTTGTTTTCAAAAGCATCAAGCAGCATCTGTTTCCCACAGCTTTGATGCCTTTTACAAATGTATTTATAGTGTTTCACTGCTACTAGATGGCCTCCTGATCCCCTGGATGCTAATTCTTTAATGCCAGTCTGAACTCAGTCTCCATATCTCTGTCCCAGAATCTCTACGTTGTTTGCATGCAGCAGTGGAAATATGGGTTGTGTATGAATAAAACGGGGGAGGGGACTGTCTGTAGTGACTTATCAGCAGGTTGCAGAACAGTTGGTCACATCTGCTGTAAAATTTCAACATTTGCTGAAGTTTTAGTATTCCACAAAATGGCAACATAGGAGTCAAAACACAAACACCATACATTTATCTCAGTTCTTCTAAAAATATTTTTAAGAATTACAACACTCAGACTTGTGGACTAGGGCCTTTGATACTTCTCTCTAAGAAGCCATAAAATAGGTCAGTTAGTCTCCAGAAATTTGATGTAAGATCTACATTTTTCATGATGTGGACAAGAAGTTTTGCAAAATCTTTAATTTTGTTTCTTCCTCCTTTTCCCCTACCTATCCTAAACACTATACAAGCTTTATTTACAAATGAATCTGTCATACTGTAATCTAGAGCATACATCAGGAGGCAATGATATTATCTACTAACATGAGTGGAAATGCTTGCATTCATTATTCCTCGCTCTCCAGGGCTTCCATATCACTCAGACTTAACTGTCATCTTTTATTAATTATCTACAAATTTGGAACCCCATGCTGGTAATGAAAAAGAAAATGGATTGTATTTATACTGTATCTTATTTCCAAGAGGCCTAACCTTGTGGCCATTGATGTCAATGGAGGCATCTCACACCCATGTAAATGAAATTCAAAGGACATAAATGTATTTAAGGAAAGGTATCTGACATGAATATGGAATGGCCTGTGCATTGCTGAAGTACAGCCATCAAATATCATCTTAAATGCAACTGTATATTTGCTGAAATGCAGCAGAACAATAATTTCTAGTTAGAATAAGACTGATGAATAGTACCAAAATGGAATTACATGGACAAACAAAAACCAGGATTGTCCATTAAATAAGATCATAAGAATGTTGGATCGGGCCAATGGCTCATCCAGTCCAACACTCTGTCACACAGTGGACAAAAATGCCATATGCCATCAGGAGGTCCACCAGTGGGGCCAGGACACTAGAATCCTACCCACTGTTGCCTTCCCTCAAGCATCAAGAATACAGAGCATCACTTGCCCCAGACCTAGAGTTCCTACCTATACTTTGTGGCTAATAGCCACTGATGGACCTCTACTCCATATGTTTATCCAATTCCCTCTTGAAGCTGTCCATGCTTGTAGCCACCATTGTTGGTCTTTATCACGTTCCCTTTTTGCCTGCCTGATCACAGACTTGCATTTTATTTGCCATGGCTTGTGTTCCCTTTTATCAACCTCACTGAGACTAATTTTCCGCCTCTTAAAAGAATCCTTCTTACCTTTTACAGCTTCCATGACTTTGTTTGTTAATCATGCAGGCTTTTTTCTATACCTATTTGTGCCTTTCCAAACCTATGGTATATATTGTTTCTGAGGCTCTAGGACTGTAGTTTTAAATAGTCTCTAAGCTTCCCCAATGGTTTTGACCCTTTCTACTTCTCCTTTCAGTTTCCTCCTCACATATCCCCTCATTTCAGAGAAGTTACCCCTTTTAAAGTTAAAAGTGGTTGTGTCAGTCTTTTTGGGCAACTCCCTATTTATACAAATGTTTAACTCAATAACATTATGGTCACTGTTCCCAAGTGGTGCAATCACTTTTACATCTCTTACTAGGTCTTGGGCATTATTTAGGACCAAATCCAGGATAGCCTCTCCCCTGGTAGGTTCTGTGACCATCTACTCCATAGCACAGTCATTGAGAGTCTAAAACCTCAATCTCTTTCCCCCAACTTGAACACTTATTGACCCAATCAATGTGTGGGTAGTTAAAATCACCTATTATAATACAGTTATTTTGTCTAGCTACTATCTTTAATTCATTCATCATTTTATAATCCTCCTCTATTTTTTGATCTGGTGGGTGGTAACAAACTCCCAGTGTTAAACTTCCTTTAGGGCCCACTATTTCAACCCACAGCATTTCCTTCATTGATGAAAACTTTGGCCATAATGTGTCTAACAAAGCCCAAGTGAGGAAGCATCAGTGCACTCAAATAAGCTACATATGATTGGAATGCCAATTTTATAGCACTTTAATAATTCTAGAATGGCTACACTTTGAACCCCACATCAGGGTAACAAAAATTTTAATTCATGGCTTCTGAACTACTGTTTCGTTGCAGTGCATTTGACTAGGGCTGCCAAGAGCCACTATGGGCTACCTGACAAAGATTCCACCTGCCTCCCTTCCCTATGACCCTGATCCAAACCAAGTTTCATAAAACAAATCACTTGGCTTGAAGTTACCGAGAATCTATAGTCACAAAAGAGTTGGCCTGTCCATCCATCTATCCATTTTTGAGAGGTATAACTCACCACCTATGTCAGGTCAGGAAGCTGATTACCTTCCTTTCTCCCCTGGACTTAGCTACAGTCAGGGCTCTTTTTGTAGCAGGAACTCCTTTGCATATTAGGCGACATACCCCTAATGTAGCCAATCCTCCAAGAGCTTACAGTAGCCCCTGTAAAAAGAGCTCTGTAAGCTCTTGGAGGATTGGCTACATTAGGGGTGTGTCACCTAATATGCAAAGAAGTTCCTGCTACAAAAAGAGCTCTGGCTATAGTGATCCAAGCAACAGTCAACTCCAGGTTAGACTACTGTAACTCACTTTATGCAGGGCTATCCTTGAGACTGACCCGGAAACTCCAGCTGGTTCAGAATGCAGCAGCTCATGTCCTCACTGGAACACCACTAAAAGCTCACATTAAACTGGTGCTCTGCCAGCTGCACTGGCTCCAGGTGGAGTATCAGATCATGTTCAAAGTATTGGTTTTGACCTCCAAGGTCCTATGTGGTCTGGGACCAACATATCTAAGGGACAGCCTCTCCTGGTACATCCCCCACAGAGCTTTACACTCAGCAGGTCAAAATCTTCTGGTAATCCCCAGCCTGATATCTGCTTAGCCTCAAACCAGAGCCAGAGCTTTTTTGGCTCTGGCACCAGTCTGGTGGAACGCTGCCCCAGGTGAGAGCTGGGCCCTGTGGGACTTAATACAGTTTCACAGGGCCTGTAAAATGGAACTGTTCCAACAGGCCTATGGTAGAGGCTGCAGTAACCCTCTGGGCTGGCCTCCCCCTGTACTCTCCTTTTCCTATCTGCTTGCCCTGCTGCTCTGTATTATTTTAACATCTACTGTTGCACTTAATGCAAAAATCCCTCTGGGGACTTCTAATCTGTTCTAATGTTTCCACTGCCATCAGATATTGATATTAGACACTGTTCTTAATGTTAATGTATATTTATTGTTTACAATTTTTTTATTGTTATTGCAGGGGTGGACAAGCTATAAAGCAAATAAATCAAATCAGAAAATAAAGCCAGGTGACACAAAATTGGCCACCAGCTTCAGTATGTTTAAACATACCCTTAAGGAACATTCTAGAATCATATAGACAATTGTCTGTGGATAGCAGAGGCCCAAATTAGATATGTCCTCTATAAGTTTTCAAATGGAGGCCCGCAGTATGGCAAATAGGGCCCTCAAGACAATTTTGGCTCAGGGAAACAGCATAGGGAGGAAGGCTGAAGCCCCTCCTCCCTTCTGCACCATGGCCCTCACCTGAATCAGGTGTTACCATTGGAAAGTTTGATTCCCCTCCATCATATTTCTATCTGCAAATGCCAGACACACCTTATTTTTATCTCCCAGTGACTGGTGCAGACTTTTTATTTTCTCTCAATATCAGATGCAACATCTAGTTTGGACTATAGATTTAAGATGGAGTCAAGGCAGAACTTCTGTAAAGGTAAGGCTTTGAGACTATGTGAGCCAGTGGCTATAACTGGTTTACCCTAGCCCAGCTTACCATACAACAGACTTTAAATTTGTCATCCCTGTGCTATTTCATCTGAAAATCCCTATTTCAAATATTCTTCTGTGTGAAAATTAAACCTGTGATTCTTAATTTCATGCTGTTTTCTGTTTCTTAACATTGAAATGTTTCTCTCTATACTGTATGCATTCTGTATATTATTTGTATAAATAAATCCACATAAAGCATTATAGATAGATGAAATGTAAAACAAGATTCCTTTAAATTTAATGTAAAAACTGTACGTTATAATATGAAGGACAAAGCCCTTGAAAAAGTCAACAGCAAAAAGTGGAGGCCACTGTCAAAAATATAAATGACCATTAAAAAAAATGAAAATGGGAAAAACCTATTCATCCCTGTATCTGCTTAGCTATACTTCTCTCAGTGTTCTTTTATATCCTTAGTCTCTGTTACTAGGGACCTTGCCAATCCATTTTACTTCTTTTAATAACCTGAACTGGGAAAGAAAGTAAACAATGAAAAACAGGTGCATTTTATTTGCATTGTATTTCAAGGGCAGAATTTCTGATTTGCAAAAATAGGGTACATTGTTACAAGCTCCCCATTTATCCAAGTAGCTACATGTTACAGGAGCAGTGCTTACCTAGACTGGCTTCCCTTGGAGACTTATATATCTTTTTTTTCCTTTTGTAATATTTGATTTATTTACGGATATATGGGTAGAATATATATGGAAGCAAAGCAACCTTTTTAAAGGTCAGCATATCTGTTATCCCACATCACTGGGAGAGATAGATACTGCACCCCCAATATGTTTCAATGAACTCACAGTACTGTCTCTACCAGAATCTAAACTGCTGAATCTTCACACACAGAGAAACATTTCTCATGCCTAGTTCTCAAAGCCCTGATGGGTGACTGAATATAGCACACAGAAAAATCAACCAGTATGGATTGGTGTGAAGTACTGGTAAGAAAGTAGCCCAATGGTACCTCCCATCTTCTGAGTGTCCCTCCTCAAAAAGACAATAAAATATTAAGTTACTCTCATATCTGGAACAGAGCCCCTCTCTAAGACCCACTGAGGTGATATTTACTGTTCTTTTCTCTTTTTAGCCATTGGGCTCTGTTTTCCACAAGGCATACTACTTTAGATCAAGTCTAAAGGACAGTTTCATTCACAGTAACCACACACAAGCTCACAACAACATAGATTCAGTTGCTTATCTTGAAATAATAGTCATTCATGCAGCACATAACAAATTCATAACGAGTCAAATTGTTAGGAAAGGCAATGTCTGGTGCACAAAGAAGAACAGAAGAAAACCCTGCAAGAAGACAATTAGGTTGGGATAATGAGGTCAGCACCTTCTCTCCTGTTAAGTGTCATTCCTTGTCTGTCTCCAGATTGCTACTCTTAGGGCAATTTCTTCCTTCTTCTTGGAAGTGCCATGCTCAGTTTTACCCTCTCTCTTAGCTAGAGATGTAGTTAGGAACCTAGTTCTCTCTCTCCTCTTTCCTATCAAATATGATAATTCCTAAATAAACCTTTATCTATTATTTAATCAGGTTGTGCACCATTGCTGTGTTAATTACACTTCCAGCACAAATGCCACAGTATCTTCTTAATGAGGATACAATACATGGTAGGTCCCAGAAGACTGAAAAGACTATCTCTGTGCTAGAGTAGATAAAACTAAACCAGGAAGAAAAGTCAATACCATGATAGCTGACAAAATAGAAGTCATGCATACAAGTACATCCTTTTAGGAATGCATAACTTTGCTTTAGAGTAAAAACATAACAAGAGCACTGCTGGATCAGACCAAAAGTTCATCTAGTCCAGCATCCTGTCTCGGACAGTGGCCAACCAGTTCCTCTGGATGGCCAGCAACAGGGCATAGAGGCCAAGACCTTCCCCTGATATTCCCTCCTAGCTTTGGGTTTCAGAGGATTACTGCCTCTGAATGTGGAGGTTCCCCTTAGTCACTATGGCTAGTAGATATTGAAAGACTTTTCCTCCATAAATCTATCTAATCCCCTTTGGCTCTAATATTTGAGATATCCTGGAGTACGGTGTTGTGCTGGAAGACTGGAGAAGAGCAAATGTTGTCCCGATCTTCAAGAAAGGAAAAAAGCTTTTCTCGCTCGCAGCAAAATAAGTGTGTGTGGGGGGGGGGATTGATCATTTGGCTTGTTTGGTGGGACTTACCAGAACAGATTTGAAGCATAAGCAATTTTCAGAGGTGGTGAAACAGTGACTGGCTTTTGTAAACAATCAATCAAGATGTCGGGCGCAGGGAAAAAAGGAGTGAAACTGAAACCTATGGGAGGTCAAAGTCCGAGGCCGGAAGACGAGGGGGCAGATGTTATGAGACTCTTTGCAGACACGCTCAAGCCTGTCATGGATCAACTCGCTGGTATTAACCAGCAGTTAACTGTCCTTAATCAGACCCTCGCAGTGCAACAGCTCCAGATGGCTGAAACAGTTAAACAGATGGAACAAATGATGGAAGTAGTGAAAGAGATGCACACCAAAAACAAGACTTTGAAGAAAAGAGTGGACCAATTAATGAATAAACAGAATCATCAGGAAAATAGACTGTTGTTTCTACAAATGGAAAAAGCCAATATGGTCCTCAGGTTCCAGGGAGTTCCTGAATCGCTGAAAGAGGACCTGAAGAAGCTTCTGAGTGATCTTATCGCACCAGTAGTAGGCTTGACAGTGGAAGAAATAATGCATGATATGGATGCAGCGTATAGGGTGTATTCCAATTACACCAAAAAGAATAGCCTGCCTGGAGAAATATCAGTCAGATTCTCAAGAAGACAAACCAGGGATGCAATTTTAAAAGCTACGTCAGCAATTCCACTGAAAATGGGGAATGCTATCATCAAGACTTTAAAGGATATTCCATTTGAAAATCGCCAAAAACGAAAGATCTACAAGGATTTAATTCTCTTCCTTCAAACTAATCAAATCGCATATAAATGGACGTTTCCAGAAGGGGTCATGTTTAAGCTACATGACAAGAGAGAGAAGATTGACTCCGTGCACAAGGCTAAAGAATTCATGAAACGTCATCTGGGAACCAAAGAAGATGGTGAAACTGGTTCGAATGGATCCACACCCTCGGAAATGAAGGAAGACCTGGCCATAGAAGAAGGCGCAGCTGCCTGCAAACCAACTTATGCCTTTAGAGATAGAAAACCTAAGTAAAGGCAGAAGGACTCTGAAAATTGCCTTTATGAAGCGAGTTTGGGAGATGCTCTGAAATTTTCCCATAACAAGTAATCAGCTAATTTTTGATCAGGGATAGATAGGAACTCACAGCATGCATTGTTTACTAACAATATAGTACTAATATAGACTCTAACCGGGATAATGATCTCCTACTCTTGGGTTTTTAGTATAGTGTGGGTGTACTTTTCTTTCTCCCTAGTTGTTAGTTCCCCTCCCCTCTTTTTCGTTGTAGTTTTAGTTGTCTATTACAAAAAAAAGCAATAAAAAATCCCCTTCGGGGGGCGGAAAGGAAAGGAAAGGAAAGGAAAGGAAAGGAAAGGAAAGGAAAGGAAAGGAAAGGAAAGGAAAGGAAAGGAAAGGAAAGGAAAGGAAAGGAAAGGAAAGGAAAGGAAAGGAAAGGAAAGGAAAGGAAAGGAAAAAAAGACGGACCCAGGAAATTACAGGCCTATCAGTTTGACATCAATACCTGGAAAAATTCTAGAGCAGATTATTAAACACTCTGTCTGTGAGCACCTTGAATGGAATGAGTTAATTGGTTGTAGCCAGCATGGGTTTATCAAGAACAAGTCATGCCAGACCAACCTTATCTCCTTTTTTGACAGAGTTACTAAAATGGTTGACTCTGGCAATGCTGTGGATATAGTGTATCTAGATTTCAGTAAGGCATTTGGCAAAGTTTCTCATGATATCCTTGAGGATAAGCTGGTTAAGTGTGGGCTGGATGGTGCAACCATTGGATGGATTCATGGTTGGTTGAAAAATCGTGCCCACCGAGTGCTTGTAAATGGCTCTGCATCTAAGTGGAGGGAAGTCTCGAGTGGAGTACTACAGGGCTCGGTCCTGGGCCCAGTGTTTTTTAATGTTTTTATAAATGACCTGGAGGAAGACATAGAGGGGATGCTTATCAAATTTGCAAATGGCACAAAGCTGGGTGGGATTGCTAATTCTGAAGAAGGCAGAGTCAGGATTCAAAATGATCTAGATAGCCTGGAACAGTGGGCTGAGACAAATAACATGAATTTCAATAGAGATAAGTACAAAGTCCTACACTTAGGTACAAAAAATCAAAGGCACAGATATAGAATGGGAGGGACTTGGCTAGACAGCAACACATGTGAAAGGGATCTAGGTGTTAACCACTCAGAACCAAGTCCACTACCCACTGGTTTGCTCTGTGACCAACTGTTTCAGTGCATAATCATTTATGATGTCTAGGAATCTCATCTCTACAGCACAACTCAAGCACATGTTTACCCAGTCAATGTGTGGGAAGTTTAAGTCTCCCAGTACAATAACATTATGTGCTTTAGTTACCTGCCTTATTTCCTTCTCCATCTCAAGATCAGCCACAAGGGTTTGATTAGGGTAGCAATATTACACCACTATTTTTAAGTAACCCCAGGGCCCAATATTTTCCCCATACAGCTTCTATTGGGGAATTAATTCTCCTGATATTTTCTAATTTATTTGACTCTATGCCCTCCTGGATGTACAATGCAACATCACCACTAACCTATCCCTTTCTGCCCCACCAGGAATGATTCTATCCCATAGATTTTCCCCATTCCACAATGTTTCTGAGATACCTACTATATCTACATTGTCACTGAACACCAAGCACTCCAACTCCGCCATCTTGGCTTCAAAACTTCTAGCATTGGCATATAGACACCTAAAATGTGTTTCCCTGTCCAGTAACTGTTGCCATCCCTGGTCTCTTAGTTGCCATACATGCCTTCAGTTGCCATTGTGCCTTCACTCACAAGTTCTATTATGCTCCTATCAATATTACCCTGGGTGTTTACGCAGTCATCCCATTGGACTGACTTGTCATGAACTGGAGGTTTCCCAGTTCCTGTTGGCTTTCCTCCTAGAATTAGTTTAAAAGCTGCCCTGCCATCTTTTTGATATTAATCACCAGTAGCCTGATTCCCTCTTGGTTCAAGTGAAGCCCGTCACTTATGTACAGGTTTGGCTCATCCCAGAAAGTCCCCCAGTGCCTAACAAATCTAAACATTTTCTCCTGGCACCACTTCTCATCCATGCATTGAGACCCCTGATCTGTGCCTGAGTAGCTGGCCCTGAACATGGAACTGACAGCAGTTCTGAGAATGCTACCTTTGAGGTCCTGGTCTTTCACTTTCTGCCTAGAAACCTATTTTTTTTTTCCCAATGTCATTGATGCCAATGTGCACCATGACTGCTGACTCCTCCCCAACACGATCTATCAACCTATCTAGACAGTGAATGATGTCTGCAACCTTGGCACCAGGCAGGCAAGTCATCATGCAGTCAAAACATCTGTCACAGACTCTACTCTCTCTATATTCCTAAAGATCAAATCACCACTACCAAAAGCCCACCTCTCCCCATCCCCCAAGGGGCATCCTTGTACAAAAGGATATTGGTCTTCACCCAAGTAAAGGATCCCTTCTAAGGGATCATATCCCTCCTCCTCAGACTGATGCCCTCCAACCTTGCAACTCTCACACTCCACAACAGCAGAAGAGGTGTCAGCATAGGAGTGCAACTGCAGGTCTCTTTCCCAAACCTTTCTCTCCACCTCAGCTTCTCCAGGTCAGCAACCCCTAGCCTCAAGGGAACAAACCTACTTCCTGAGAGCCATGAGCTCCATGCAGTGAGCACACACCCATAATTTCCACCTAGTGGGTAGATCACCATACATGTGGCACACTCTGCAAAACAGTGGCTAGCTGGCTTTCTACCTTCATAACTGGTTAGTGGTTTAAAGGTGTCTAGAGTGATGCAGCGTCCTCAAGCCTGATCCCCAGGCTAAGTAGCGCTGTACTGACTAGCAGACTCATAGTATCAGGTTCCAGAAGTCAGGCAAGGCAAAGTTGTTCAGTCCAAAGGTCAGGGTTCCAGATAATCAGGCAAGTCACTAGTTGAGCATCTATTGTACACTTTGCATCCACACTTAACAGCCTCCCTTGGCTATTTTTATAGCCATATACTTAAGGATCATGGCTTGCAGCCATGCTCAGGAGTAATCCTGCAACTACTCATCTTTACTGTCAGGAAGCAGCTGGTGTCAGGCAAGGAGGTGTGCAATTCCTCATCTCTCCTGTAGCTCTGTTTTAGCCTTTATCTATGGTGCGGCACTCTAAAGGTGTGGGTGATACTGGAGGGCTAGAAACAACCAGCTGAGTTTCACCTGTTGAATTGGGGCTGGAGAATGTAGGTGGTTCTGCACCAGTTGCTGGCTGTGAATCCTGACAAACTTGCAGCTCATCTTCCTGCTTGCCAGCTTTTGCTGACTCAGAGCTGGCTACACAGGGCCCCTTTTCTCCTGAGGAGTCTTCACAATTGCTAAGCCCTGGCTGACCCATGACAGCCACAGGCCAAGAGCCCTTTGGCTCTCACCCTTCAGCTCACACCAAAGGCTTGTGACTCTCCCTAGGAAGAGCCTTACAGTTCAGAGGACCACAGTCCACACCTCCCAGCAGTAATAGCAAAGGGTGGGGCCTGGAATCAGCCCTAGGCAAACAGGCTTTGCTCAATGAGCAACAGATGAGACAAAAGACCCAAACAGACCCAGACAAAAACCCTATTCTCCAGCAAGCTACAATCACCCACTCACCCTCAAACTCTGTCCTCTCTCAGGGCAGCCTCAGTTCATGTTCCCCAGTAGTTCAGTAGTTTAGGAAATTAAAAAAAAACCCACCAATCCTAACCTCCCCAACAGCTCTCTCCTGGGTTCTTTTTCCCGGCCCATCTGGTTCAGTACATCCAATCATTTGTCTAGCAAGCTTGGTATTGTTGATTCAAGCTGCCATTGGCTGCCTTGAATCAAGCAGAGATCTCAGCACTGTTTTATGTAATACTGGAGATGGCAAGCACTGAACCTGGGACCTAGAGCCAAGAAGGGCAGCATTCTACTACTGAGACAATTTTACAATGTCCTAGTTTATTTTTCTAACATCTCCTGTTTCTTTAGCTAGGATATCTTTTTTCTAGTGATGAGCAAATTGACTTCACCTCAGTTCAGATCAGGCACATTCATTACAAGCTGTCTCAGTAGGCATTCTGAACACTCGTTTCTTTAATCAAGAGTTCTTTCTTGGCTTGAAAAGTTGGACCACACATTCTGATGGTACTGCCTTATTAACTTGCCTCCTAGGAATTCTGGTTCCCAATACCAGCCATGGATGAGAGCAGACTGGAAATTCCACATAAATAAAAGTTGTTCTTATACTTACAACTGGCTTGTGGTTAATGTAGATTCATAGCAGTCACTAAATGGTATTCTTAACCAGATAAGGATAAATGTTGGTGACATCATTTTTTTCTTTGAAATCCTTCTATTCAGATGCTGCATGGAACATGCACCTTCCTCATCTGTTTTGATTACACCAGCTGACATACTGTGTGGCCAAGCACATCCCCGTGTGGTGCTGAAGTAACATCTCCGAACCACCAACACAATTTCACAATGCCCCCTTTTAAGGCATGAGGTCTCCCTCCCCCATGCAACTGCACTCAGTAGCTGCTGGAAGTCTGCCAATGAACCCCTGCATGAGCCACTCCTGAATGGCATGTAGTTATATATTGATTTTAGAAACAGAGCCAACTAATTATGAATTGCTTTAAAAAAAAATTATGTTGAGGTCTATGAGAGAATGCTTTCTTGAGAATTAATAAAGTGGAGTTATGGGGAGCAAGAAGGGGGAGTTTAAAATTTGCAAAGTAGTATTTTGCATCATAAAACCTAGCTGAGCACAAAGTGGAATGTACTCCTGTCCTCCATAAATCAAAGTCAGAAAATAGTAATAAAAAAAATGACTTGCTGTATGGGATTTGTGTAGCTATAGCGCTTTGAAATGAATTATTTTTGATGCCTAAAATTTTGCCATATATTTGGAATAAATCAGGAACTTTTATTTCTTTTATGGCACTTATTTATTGTGACTCCAGTGTAAATAGCTACAATAGAGAGAGTCTATTACGGGTTCTGTGACTTTTGAGCAACTTGAGGTACCATTAATTTGTATGGTTAGTGTGGCTTCAAATAGTTTGTTGTACGAAAATAATATTGTCTCCATAAGTTATTATCCCCCCATTGTTACTATCAGCTTCTCACCTCATATCAGTTGACTTCATATCAGTTTACTAAATATTTTCTGGTTATCACCACAAATAAAAAAAGAGAAAGAGAAGTAGTAGTAGTAGCAACAGCAGCAGCAGTAGTAGTAGAAGTAGAAATTTAAGACCAAACTTAATTGGATTACTGTACCAGGAAAAGAATGGCTGTCTGGGAGATACCTCCTTTGGTCATCCTCTGGCCATTAATCAAGGCTACTCAATGATTAATCAATGTGCTTTTGGCCATGTAAACAACCTATCTAGATAGAATTTCTCAAGGAAAGTTCTGTCACTAATTTGCACTATTTGGAATTGTCTGCTAAAGAAACATATTACCATCAAATCAGATTTTATCTCCCTAAACACACCCCCAATTCAGGATCCTTTCTTTTATCTTTGAATGTATTCCCAGTACATAAACTGCCCCTTTGACCTGTCTGGTCCTCCTTACCCATTGTCAGTCCTGGAAAGAAATGCTTTTGAGCCTGGACACTTGCCCTATAATTAAGACAGAATCTGCCCCTAAAGAGTGAAATAGTGAAACATGCTGTGGTGTGTTTTTACTGGCTCCAAACCACTCAGTTTTCTCAGTGGTAGAATTGTGTCCACATTCTATTCCTTTTTAGTTACTTTTGGATTATTTGCTTCCCAGATGCTGAAACACCTGCCTTAGGGATTAGGCATTCACTTAGACTTGAATAGACAGGAAGCTGTAGCCATCTCTCCACATTAGCCTCTGGCTTTTTACCTTTCTGCATGAGTGGAGTAACTTGCACAGTGGTTGGATGCTTAGAGTGACCAGCTCCTTTTTGAGATTTCTGAGTCTGTATGGTTGATAGTATTGTGACTGCTTGCTGATTGTCCATGTTTTTATATCTCTTTCAGTAAACTATGCTATTACTGTTTTTATTCTATCAAGCTTTGTGAAAGATCCCTTAGAATTATTGTAGGGGTCATTGCCTAGACTGAGGCACTCTTTGTACCATGTATAGAAACTAAGTCAGCAACTCCTTTCGATGAGGTAAGGGTGATAGCCAAAGGGAAGGACTTCTTCCTTATGCTCTGGCTGTTTCAATGTGGATTTGGGATAAGGTTGAAAAGCAAGCCATATTCAAATTGACATGTGTCTATGGTTCATGTGTCTTCTTGATCACATATGAAAACTGGTAACTGTAGCCCAGCAGCTCTTTTTTTTAGCTTACAAAGCTTCATACAGAGAGGGTGACTGAGGGCAAGAAGAGGGCATGCACTTAATCCTTTGCCAGCCCACTGTATCTGTACTCCAGTTCACTTGAAAGATTTTTCCCTTTCTTAAAAGAAAACTGTACCTTCTACTGCAGCTGTGTTCTTAATCATTCTCTCTGAAGTGGCTTTTCAATCTAGAGAACTAATGTTGGTCTGAAACTACGTGTTTTTGCTTACATTGTATAATTTTGCCCTCAGTGACATGCACAGTTTCAGAAATTATAGAGTAGCAAGTGATTTAAAGTAGTATAAATCCCTTCCAATGATCCTGTGAGGCCCATACTGGGCACTGGAGGCCAGTCAGCATTCATTTGCACAAACAGGATGGCACTGCTTTCCTCTGTCTTCATGACCATCCTTCTTCATCTGGTAGTAAATGTGCAAGCCCTTTAGTTGCTCCTTAGTGGTGATGGCCACTTATGATTGAGGGCTTTCTCTTTCTCTTCAAGGGTGTGTGGAAATTTTGCTGCACGTAGCCTGTGCCATACAAATCTACTGAAATTGGGTATTGCTGGTATGTCAAAAATGGAATGTGTATCATAGTTTGGTTTTATTTTGGTAGCAGACCAAAACTTTACCTTCTCGAATATCTCTACAGTAGGCAGAATTCAACCTGATGGTTTGTGATATGGCTGAATAAAGGGAATGATGATACTGCCACTGAGGCAGGAAGGAAAGGAAAGGCCCTTACTGGAAAGGCTCAGTTTTGGTGGTGAGCATGAATGACTTCTTCCTGGGATGACCCAGGAAACTACAGGGCAGTCAGTCTGACCTCTGTCCCAAGGAAGATACTGGAGCAGATTTTAAAGGGATCAATCTGTGAGTATCTAAAGGACAACTTGATGATCCAGGGAAGTCAGCATGGATTTGTCCTCAACAGGTCCTCCAGACCAACCTCACTTCCTTCTTTGATTGAGTGACAAGCTTACTGGAGAAGGGAATGCTGTTGATGTTGTTTACCTGGATTTCAGTAAAGCTTTTGACAGGGTCCCCCATGATGTTCTGATGGATAAACTAAAGGACTGTGGACTGGACTCTAGAATAGTTAGGTGGATAGGGAACTGGTTGGAGAACCACACTCAGAGAGTAATTGTCAATGGCATTTCATCTGAATGGAGGGAAGGTGTCCAGTGGGGTGCCACAGGGCTTGGTTCTGGGCCCAGAACTTTTCGATATTTTTTATAAATGATCTGGATGAGGGTTTGGAGGGGCTACTCATTAAATCTGCAGATGACACTAAATTGGGAGGGGCAGCGAACACACCAGAAGATAGATATATAATTTAATGAGATCTGAACACACTGGAAAAGTGAGCGGACGTGAACAAGATGCCATTTAACAAGGATAAGTGCCAAGCTACATCTGGGTAAAAAAAATGAAGAACATGCATACTGGATGGGGGATATGCTTCTGAGTAGCAGTGTGTATGAACAAGGTTAAGGCTGGACCAAAAGTTAAATATGAGCAGCCAGTGTGATGTGGTGACAAAAACAGCTAATGCGATCATGGGGTGTATCAACAGAGGCATAACATCCAAATCACAAGATGTCATAGTCCCACTGTACATTGCATTGGTCAGGCCACACCTGGAGTATCATGTGCAGTTCTGGAGGCCTTACTTCAAAAAGGATGTGGACAGAATGGAGTGCATGCAGAGGAGAGTGACAAGGATGATCGGGGGCCTGGAGACCAAGCCCTATGAGGAAAGGCTGAGGGACTTGGGAATATTTAGTCTGGAGAAGATGAGGTTGAGGGGAGACATGATTGCTCTCTTTAAGTATCGGAAGGACTGTCACTTAGAGGAGGGCAGGGAGCTGTTCCTGTTGGTAGCAGAGGATAAGACTCATAATCATGGGTTTAAATTAAGAGTGGGAAAGTACCAGCTGGATATTAGGGAGAAAAATTTACAGTAAGAGTTGTGCAAGAGTGGAATCAGCTGCCTAGAGAGGTTGGGAGCTCCCCGTCACTGGCAGTCTTTAAGCAGTGTCTGGACAAACACTTGTCAGGGATACTGTAGGCTGATCCTGCATTGAGCAGGGGGTTGGACTAGATGGCCTGTATGGCCCCTTCCAACTTTGTGATTCTATGATTCTGTCTCATAGTGGTGGCAAGTTGGTGAAGCCCTTGAGAATGGAAAGTTCTTACTATTGCACAGCCTGGTTTGTCTCATTCAGTATGTAAAGGAGGAAGAATGGATCAGGGCTGCAGTGACATGGAAGGAGAGAGTCCCCCACACACCCGAGACACACATGTTCCCAATCCAAAATTATCATCCCTAGATTGCTTTAAGCTCTGTGGAGAAAAAGAGGGATGTACCTGTATTGTGCCTGTCTTTTCCTCTTAAAGAAGCCTGAGGTAGCTTTTTCAATGGGAGATATGGTCTGAGGGAAATTTAAATCTGCCCTGAGCCAGTGCCCTTTCCCCATAAATGATTTTTTGTAGCTAAATTACATACCAGGGGATGTGATTACACCTTGTGAACATCACATGTAGTTTGGCTCTCAGACTCAGGGCAATCTGTTCTCTACTAGTGGGAAAACTACCCCCACAATCCACCTCTACAACTTGTTCAGGCATTATACTTGATATTCTTCTCCCCGTTACCCTCATCATCATGGTAAGTACTTAATTAGTTTTAAAACAATAGAAGAATCAGATAAATAGTAAAATGCTCAAGCTACTACAGTCACTTTCCTTATAACTAAAACTCTGTCTACTGTAATTATATATCACAAAGAAACTGCTGGGAAAGCCATCTGGATCACTTAGGTATCAAAGCCAATAGAAAAGTTTCTGTTTTAAAGATAAAATAAACATGTTTCAAAGGTTATTTCCAAGGTTATCAAACAGCATTTCAGAAAGAGTTGATCACAATGTTTGCTCCAAGGAAAAACCATGCTGCTTTTTCTTATTTATTCTCCAACTTAGAAGAGCAATGTATTGTGAATTATTCAAAAGATTAACATTTCTGCATATGTATAATAACAACCAATGCCTTACTGGTTTTGCCTGTGTTAACCAATTGCTAACCATTACTGGCTTACAAGTCATTCACACAGCTACCTTGGGATGGACAGGAGGAGTCGTCATGTCATTTTCCAAGTGTTGGGAATGAAACCAAATTTGACTCATCTGAGAATATGCCAAGAGTTAAGAAACAGTTGGATTTAGATTTGCTAAATGTTCTGCCTGATTTCTGCCAAAGTTCTGGCTCAGTTTCACCCCTATTCAACTAGTACTTTTATAAATAAATCATCCAATTCAAATATATCTTCTGATTTGTCTACCCCGGAAGCAGCTGGTCCTGTTTTATACTTCTCAAAGTTGTTGATGATGATTAATTTACATTCTACGCTTACTTTAGGTAGCTCATGTATATCTTTCCCAAGAACCCAGGCACTGCCTAGTCCTAGGCCAAACCTTCATCTCAAGCTGACTGTTCTTTCTCTTCTGCTTCATCCCAGTTTGAAAAGCATGATGAACAGAAGCCAAATGTGGAACTAGAACTGAGGTTCAAACATTAGAGTGATTTTCTGAAGTTGAACACACAATATTTGACTAAAACCTTAAATAAATTACATTACTGGCTTACTGTCTTACCAAGACCTGCCATAGATTTACTGAACCAACTTCCACTTTTCATTGTAGTTGATGTCTACATATGAAAACCAATTAATTGGAGTATTTTCTTTGGGAAGGGGGCACCCTGCAGCACAGCTTTAGGAAATAATTTGTTCGCTGGCAACATTTATTTCTTGTCAGGAGCCTGAGTGCAATTCAAGGCAAGCCAGAGGTGAGGGTCAGAGCTGAGGATAAACCACAAGTCAGGAGGATTCTGAGAGAACTGTCTAAAATTCAAAAGGCCAGAGGCAGGGAGCATAGCTAAGACCAGGGCTATTTGGGGGCAGGAACGCACAGGAATGGAGTTCTGGCTGGCTCCTGAGTTGGCCACGCCCAGCAGGAACTCATTAGCATAATAGACCACACCCAACAGCAGAAACTCATTAGGACTGGCTACATGAGGGGTGTGTGGCATGTGTACACTTGGTACAAAAAGGATAAGATTCATTCCAAGTTTCAGAATCATATGGTGAGAGGATCATTAATAAAAGTATGGAATGTAATCAAACAGAGATGAGGGGTGTGTGGCCTAACATGCAAAGGAGTTCCTGCTACAAAAAAAAGCCCTGGGTTTCGACAACAAACAAGGTAAACAGAATAAGAAGCAAAAGGCGGATGACCACACTTCTGGTAACATGGGGGTGTGGCATAATATGCTAATGTGCTGTGCTGTCAGGGGTGTGGCCTAATATTCCAATGAGTTTCTGCTGTTGGGTGTGGCCTATTATGCTAATTAGTTCGTGCTGGGCTTTTTCTACAAAGAAAGCCCTGGCTAAGACCAAGCCGAGGGTCAGGCTTCTGTGTAAGCAGTTGTAAGTGCAAGGACCACAGGTGTGAAGCATTATTTAGTGCAGGTAAGATCATCTTGCAAAGAATCATGCTAGTTAAAACAAGGGAGCAGGAACACTAAACTCAATCTGGAACCAGTCTTCAGTTGCTGACCAATTGGCCAGACCAAAAGACAGCTTGCAAGCATAAACCTTAAAGGGCCTGAGGCTTTGCAGCTGGTTATATGTTGAAACTCAACCAGGTGGTCTCAGTCCCAGAGAGAAACTATAGACCAGGAGTGACTGTTATGTTGTGTTATATAACTTGCAGCAGTTGTTCTGTAGCATAGGCTGTGATTTGTTCGACTTGGACTGACAGATATCCTGGGTCAAGATCCACCCTAGTGCCTTGTATTTCCATATGGCTGTTTGTTTGTTTGTTTGTTTGTTAGATATATATTCATCTCTTTCTCGAGCTAGGGAAGCTGACTAGCTGTTGTATATATTTAATATATCTCCTTGCACTTAGAATAGAAAATGGTTCAGTCTCCATGAACACAGCAAAATGCCACCATAGTGTTAAGACTGTATCTGTCTCAGTGCCATCTGTGCAGGTTTTTGAGATCAATCCCATGAATATCTATCAGGTTCATGTGGCATCAACATATAAAGATGGTACTAAAGACCATGGAATTACAAGTAAAATAAATACTAAAATGTCTTCTGTTTGTGATCAGAAAGTTCTGATGATCAACCAGAGTTGGAATCTAAGTATCTGTTCACAGATACATACAGTTGCCATGATGCCCCATGAGTGTTCGGAACTGCTGCTTAAATGTGTTCCTACAGCTACACTATTCAATGAACTTCCACTTCCACAGTGGTGGTGTTTTCATGACCATTTTTAATTTCCATGAGGGCAGGAACATTTTTTTAGATCACTAATCATTTTGATCTGAAGAGCCCAGGCTAGCCTGATCTTGGAAACTAAGTAGGATTGGCCCTGATTAGTATTTGGATGAGAGGCCAACAAGGAATACCAGGGTTGCTATGCAGAGGCAGGCAATGGCAAACCACCTCTGAACAACTCTTGCCTTGAAAACCCTGTGGGGTCACCATAAGTCAACTGCAACTTGATGGCAAAAATAAATAAATTGTGGAAATCAGAGTGGCCATGTTTAAATTCCCTTGGGAGTTTATATAATTTATCCCCTGCACCCTCTCCCCACAGGAGACTTGGAGCGCCTTACAACATTTAAAAATACAATAAATACAATGACAATACAAATACAAATAAATACAACAAATATAGAACAACAAAACGTTATAGAACAATTAAAACATTATCTTAACAATAAACTACTCAGAGAATTTAAACAACTGGCCAGCTCCCCGGTTTGTTTTTAAAATGTATGACATATAGATTTATTAAATAAATTAAATAAAATACATTCCCCATGTAGAAGACCTAGTTCAGACAAATGACATCTCTGTGTTAGTCTAATCAAGGTTGCAGTTGAGAAGCCCTGTCAATTAGCCAGTCATGCCCAATTCAAACAGTTGATTGTCATTTTGATATAAGTGACCATCACTTCCAGAACTCATTAAAAACAGAAAAGTTAGTAACTTCTAGTGTTTAATTTTAACTACAAATGGTTTAGTTGTACAACACTGGCTGCTTCCACATAAAGGTTCTTTGTTTTATTTCTTGGTCTGGGTGTGCAAACCAGAATCCTTCTTTTTAGAGCATCCACACAACATTGTACTATATAGTGCACATTAAATTTCTGTGCAGAAGCTCTGAAGCCGTGTGCATGTCAGCATTTGCAGTGGCAATGAATGCAAAATGGAGAAACCTTGCTGTGTAGACACAGCATGCAATGCAATCCTGTGCAGAGTTACTCCATTCTATGCTGATCAATTTCAGTGGGGTTTAGCCTGGAGTCGCTGTGCACAGAAATGAATGATAAAGGCTAATCTTCCCCAGTATCTCAAACCTGGAGCAGGATTGTGAGTTAGCATCACCTTAAAACAGTGGACTAATTTTGTGCTCAAGCTGTGGTTGCTGCTGTTATGTCTAAAAAGTAGAAGTTTAGTACAGCTTATTGCATGCGCTGGAGTTATTACCTGTTAGTGCCCCTGCCATAAACACTAAATGTTATATCTGAGGTTGAAGGATGAGGGATTCACCAGGAGAATGCTAATCTCTCTGGCGAGTGTGACATACAGCTTTTTGTTGTTTTTGCTAAAAGCCATCGCTGCCACTTATTCTGGGATATCACATGAATATTCCTATTCAGATAAGAAATGTCACAAACAATGAGTGAAACATCATATAAAATCTGCACTGCTCAGTGAAACCGAGCAATGTCTTTTCTTAGTATTTTAAACATGGCGTGAACTAACCTATTTCAACACAGCTTTCTTTTCCTACTCTTCACTAAAAGCAACTCTAGCACTTCAAACATTCCCTTGTCTAATCCAAATCATTTTAATAATTACAGGCTGCCCAATTTAGCAGTTTTAATTTATATTTTCTCTTCAGTTCCATGTCACTCAAGTGGTTTCTTCAAGGAGAAAAGGACGGTAGCAGCAAGAGACTCCCTCCCCAACTCCTTTCCTCAAGCCTTAATTTCTTTAAACATTTCTATCGTCTGATATTCTGCAGCTCGATTTTCATTTGCATTCTGCCCAGGTTGTAGAGGGGAACTCAAGACAGTTTGCAGCTAAGTCATATTTCTGTTCTATCAAGATAGAAAGGGAAATTAATTGGGAGGCAGAGTATGCTCCTGTACAATGGAAGTATGCAAAATATATTTTATTTATTTGCTTTTAAAACATTTATAATGTGTTTCAGTAGGAATGCAAAAAAGTATACCCAATTAAAATAAAAATGAATATATAAAAAGAAAGTAAATATTTTTATGATTCTGAGGTATATGTGGAATATCATTCTCTCTCTGGAATTTCAAAATGGCAGAGGAACTTCTGAGGTTGTCTGGAAATGAAATTGACCAGAGAGACAAACACCAGACAAGAATGTCAAACGTCTCTGCGGTGATCCGTGTTTTTAGTCTTTCTATAATAGTAACCACAGAAATTAAAAATGTCTGCAGGGGGCTGCGTCTCCCCAGACCCACCCTCCCTTCATGGATGGACAACTGCAGGACAGGGTCAACCCTTCCACCCTGCCCAGGGACCGAGAGCCACCTGCACATTTGTAGGTGGCTGCATGTCCCTAGGCTCACTCTCCCTCTGCAGATGGACAATGTGATTATGGGGTAGGGCCAACCCTCCCACCCTGCCCAGGGCCTGGGAGGCACCCATGTGGTGGGTGACTGCATCTTCCCAGGCCCACCCTCCAAACATGGACAACATGATGGCAGGGCAGGCCAGCTCTCCTGCCCTGCCTGGGGCCTAGGAGTCTCCCGCACAGTGTGGGTGGCTGTGTCTCCCCAGGCCCACCATACCTCTGCAGAATGACAATGTGACTTCAGGGCAGGGCCAACTCTTCCACCCTATCCAAGGTCTGGAAGCCACCCACACATTTACGGGTGGCTGCATGTCCTTGGGCCCACCTTCCCTCTGTGGATGGACAACGTGATTATGGGGCAGGTTGCATCTCCCCGACACACACTCCATCTGCTGAGAATGCTTGCACAGAAATGTATATGTATCTTCCTTCCTGCCTTATGTTTATTTACAAGCACCTGTCTGTGGCCATCTTTGACAGAACAGGTTACGATGGTAAGGGGTGGCTCTAACTCAAACCCACTGCCAACAACATCCTGTTCCAGGGAAGGGTTGGCCATGTGTGCACTGCTATCCTTCTACAGTCACCTTGGTTTGGGGACCCCATGCCCAGCAAACACCTTGCCAGCAGGATGAGTGAGAGGGAATGACTCTGTCTGGACTGGAACAAATGGCCAGTCCATTGCACAAGGAGTCTCTGACACAGTTGGGTACCTGGACTTAGGT
Source organism: Gekko gecko (assembly GCA_029375565.1). Lineage (NCBI taxonomy): Eukaryota > Metazoa > Chordata > Lepidosauria > Squamata > Gekkonidae > Gekko > Gekko gecko. The sequence continues at coordinate 145,211,064 of JAPDNY010000003.1, read as the reverse complement.
GGACTCTAATGAGCCACCCCGTCTCCCTGCTCACACTGAACAGAGGACCATACTCGGCCGAGTGAAATGCCTTGACATGGCACGAGCAAAATGAAGCCAGGTAAGGCTCTGGAATGCGTCACGAGCCCCAACACTCTAGGGCCTCATAATCACGTTGCCAGCAGGCAGACTGAAAAGCCATGATGGCTCCAGATGGGGGGCCCATTGGGTCTGGAACCTGACCCTACAACCCTACAACAGCATGAATCCAGTGTTCTACCTGGCCATGGGTGGGTTCTGCTTTTAAAACACTGCAGGAGGATTTGGCCATGCCTGTAATCATGTTGCCAACAGGCAGACTGAAAGGCCATGGTGACTCCCAACAGAGGACCCATCAGGTCTGGAACATACCCTGTTCAGCAGCATGACCTGGTCTCACACACAGTTGGGGACCTGGACCTAGGTGGGCTCACAACCCAGGAGGATTTAGCCCTGTCCTGTAATCACATTGCCAGCTGGCAGACTGAGAGGCCATTGCTGCAGATGGGAAGGGCAGGTCAGGAACATATATGACAACTCTGTCATGGATCCACAGTATTGTGCCTGGCCTTGTGTGAGCTCTGCTTTGAAAACACCCTGGGAGAAAATTGGCTGTGCACTGTAATCACATTGCTCGTGGGCAGACAGAGGGCCCATCAGGCCTTCGACACTATGACTACCCAGTACAACAGTGTGGATCCACAGCTGGGTAACTAGACTTGGGAGGGGGTGATGATTCTCAGACACCCTGGGAAGATTTGGCCATGCCCTGTGATCACCTTGCCAGCAGGCAGAATGAAAGGCCATGGTTGCTCCATATAGAAAACTACTCTGGAACATATGACTAGACTGTCCAATAGTGTGGATTCATCACAGTCAAATTCACCTGGGCTTAGGTGGGTTCCATTTTCAAAACACCCTGGAAGGAAGGCCCTACACTAGCAGATAGCAGTCACTTGTCAGCAGGGGGAGTAAGAGGGGATGGCTCTGAGTCTGTGGTGGAGCCCATGAGCAGCATGAACACAGGAAGTGTTACATCATTCCTCACAGTCACCAGCTGTGCAAGTGAGAGGAGAACTGTAACTCAGGTAAGGCCTCCCAGGCCCCCAAAACAAAGGGAAAGCTAGAATAACCTCCGAAATAAGGACCCTGGCCATGCCTACACAGCCCATCAGTGTTAGCATGTGTAACCTTGACAACAGTGAGTGAGCAAGAAGTGTTGACTTTTGAGGCCTGGGTGTGAAAATGGGGATGATCTCACCTGCAACAACATCAAAACAAGGCTCAGGGTAAAAGGTTTGCGACCAGCCAGTTTTCATCCGACAGTGGGGTGAGTGAGAACCCTGGTTACATGTGACCCCCTGGGTCTGTTTCCTGGCCACCAGGCAGGAAACAAAGGATGTGGCCCATCACAAGTGGAAACATTGCTGAATGGAAAACTCCTTGGAACTGGATTGGATTGGCCCTGCACTGCAGTCACCTTGCCAGTAATGGGAGTGAAATAGGACTGGACCAAACCATCTAACGAAGGGAAGGCCCACTGAGCATGGGACAAGGGGAGGGGAAGAAGGAAGACACTCCTAAACAAGGTCCTTGGCCATGCCCCCAGTGCCCATGCAGCCCATCAGTGTCACCTTGATGGTGAGGACAAGGAGGAAGACCTGCCAGCCAACCTCTAAAAGAGTCCTGGGGAAAAGGTCAGCCATCCAGCAATCAATCAATTTGAAAGCATTGTGAGTGAAGGCTGATGGCTGTGGAGACCCCCCCACACACAACACCAACAAAATGACAGCTTCTAGCCTGCTCCGAAACAAAGCCCTTGCCACCCACCTGGACTGGCAAGCAGCACCTTCACAGTAGAGTGAGAGATGGGATGGCTGCAGCCACTGTGCCAGTGGAGAGCATGAAAGGGGTTCACCGAGGCCCTGGGAATGATGGAAAGGCCCTCTCAAATAACCAGGGGAAACGCCAAGTGCCAAAGCAAGCACCCATACATTGACACGCTGCTTTGAAAACCACAGGCCATCACAGGCAAGGAGGATGCCACAGTGCCCCACACCTGTGGATGTAATAGCTCATGCCACTACAAAGGGTCTCTGACACACACTGCATGTTCTTGCCAGCAAACCAATAGTGTGGGACTGGTAATCGCCCCACCTGCAAATGGCAGGAGTGGTTGGTGCTGAGTCGTGAGGGGAGGTGGCTCAGAGTCAGAGCCCAAAGTGAGTGAAGGAACAAAGAGGAAGAGAAAGGGAAAAATAAAAATATCCAAACTCTAGGACAAAGCCCTGAGGAAAGAACCTGGTCATGCGGCAATGGCAACCACCTTGACATCAGGGCTAGTTGGACCCGTTCCCATAGTGCGCCACCACACAAGCAAACACCCAAATCCCAAGGACAGGGAGAGAGAGGGATGTGTGGCATGCCCTGCAACTAGTCACCCTGCCAGTGGTGTGGGTGAAAGGGGATAGATATGAGAGGACTGTGTGTCCTGGGTGAGGGAAAGCAGCCATGAAAAGGATGACAAGTTGCCCTTGGAACCTGAACTCTGTTGGCCTGCTGTGCTGGCTGTCCAGTGCCCACCCTGCCCCCAGAATCACCCTGGCTACACTGTAGTCAAAAGGGGATAGCTCCAGATCCCCAAAAGCAAAGGAATGCATCATGGACCACTGATAGGCAAATTCACTACAAACCATCATCCTGGTAGGCAAGCCCAACCCTGGCCCCCTGGCTCACCAACTATAAGTTGCCCCCTCAAAACGCTGGCACTTCAATGGCATCATTGACTGAAACTGACTGCTACCCTCATCCCATGCCCAGGAAGGATCTGCCAAACTGGCAAGCCTGGGTAGTGGGGAGACTGACGCAGGCTATTTGCTGTGACCTAGGATCTATGGAAGACCCCCAAGTCTCCTGAACCTTATGCGATGGTGTGGCCTGGAAAGGAAAGCAAGTCACTCTGGGAACTAGGACTCCTTTGGCCTACTGTGTCTGCCTGGCTTTCTTGGAATCACCCTACCAGCACTGTGGAAGAAAAGGGATAGCTCTGCAACAATCTTTCCCAGACAAACTTGGCCAGCCATAAAATTCCCACATCGTGGCCACTCCACCACAGTGTGCCCCTCCAGAAAACCCAAGAACCACACAACAGCACTTTCTGTCTTGGTGACTGTAACCAGCTGCCAACTTCCTATTCCAAGTAGGTGTTAACTTCACCTGCTTTCTCGGGTTTGTTTGTCATGGGGATGTACGGGAGTGAGAAGAATGTCTACTTTCACTTTTGGCTGCTTTGCTATTGCTTCTAGTTATCTTAGTCAGCTCAGACACATAATCTTAAACCCCAGTCAACCCTGGCATCATCTTTCCCCTGGGAACTATGGGCCATTAAATCAGCGGACCTCTAGATGAGGTGTGAATGGCCCCAGGCCATTAGGGTCTTGCTTGATTTAGGTATAATTGCTTGCTTCACGTGCTTTTCTCTAGTTCTAACACAAAAACCTTAAGAGTCTGGATCATATCAATAAACTTTCTATTCTTCTGAATGACTGTTGTTGGGAACTGATTTCTCCAGGGATCTGACAGTAGGATCCATCTGCCAACCACAGGTTTAGGGCTGCCAGACCCCCTGGACTGGCTGGGTTTACTTGCTTTTTGAGGCTTCAACATGCCCTCTGGCCAGTAGGGGAAGCCCTGCCCCAAGCCCCATCCCCAAGCCCAAACACCCGCATCCACCACCTCCCTTCTCTCAGAGGATGTCAGAGATGACAGGGAAGAACCTTCTGCACAAAGCACTTGTGAGCCTGGAGGAAGAGGCTGTCACTCTCTTCAGTAATTTCTGCTTCTGCATCAGTGCTGCTGGGAAGACTGCTGCACAGGGTCAGTGTTAGTGGTTAGAGAGTTAGGTTTGTTATGTCTATCTTTGTTTCAATGTACACACCCTTTCCCTTACTCATATGTTTTTATATATGTATTATATTTTTGTAAATAAAAATTGATTATGTTTTAAGGTAACTGGAATGAGTTACTGGCCCAGAACCCAGGTTTGTGGTTAAAACCAGTGCCTAAAATCACACTACCAAAGGAGATTGATTTTTTTGTGAATATTACCTAAGTTTTTCTCATCACCAAGCTAACCTGAACCTTTGGGGCACACCCCAGGGCATCAGGAGTGGTGGGGGCTGAGGATGTCTCTCATGTGGGAGAACACTTGCTTACTCTGCACACTGTTGAGAGGGAAGGAAAGGAGATCAATGGCCAAGCTTGCAAGGTCTGACCATATGACACCCTTGCATGCCCAGTACTCAAAGGGGTCAGAATTAGCAGGCTCAGGTGAACTGTGCAAAGTACTCCCTGACCATCACCTCAACGGAATCCTTTGCCATCGCACACCTAGCCCCCCTAGCACTGCTCCTGACCTCTCACTTCACAACAGACAACCAGAACTGGGGATTCTGGCTCACCTGTCTCTTATCAGGCCACGTACCCTTCTCCCTTCTCCCTCCTCCTCATCCTCCCCAGATTCTTCTGCCTGCTGTTGCCTCTGGCCACATCCATAGCTCTGGAACCAACACACTTCTCAGCAGAGGTCACGCTTCCATTGAATGAGCTGTGCATTACAGAGGGTGATGCAGGCCACCTTGTACTTCTGCTCCTCACAGAGTGGATGCAACCTCTCATTGATGCCTGCCTGTTGTGTCCTGGGATCAGAAGGCAGAGCTGGCAAAAATACAGCCAAGCTTCGCTCTCTGAGAACAATAGGGACTAGGTTCCTGAGCTCGCCAGTAGAGAACCAATGGCAGCATTGGCGGGCGATTCAAACCCGCCAATAGGAATATGGGGACGTCCCCCTAACTGTATATAGTTGGCCTCCGGCCGTTACTGTTTGTTCTTGTTTGTGTGAAGTACGAATAAACGTGTCTTCTCTTATGTCGTCGTCCGAGTCATGAGGCCCGAAACCCAGTACTTTACAGTGGCAACGAAGGTGGGATTTCAACGCCTTCCGTGACTCCATGAGTGACGAAAAGGACACCGCCGAGCACCGCATCGCTGACCCCGAGAGCAGCACCGCACCGCTCGCCCCGGCGCACGCCTTCCCAGACAGAGCCATGGCCGCCTCTCATGTAACACTGGAGCGCTTCGATCCATCGCAGCCAGAAACCTGGGATGCATGGGTCGACCAGCTCATCAGCTATTTGGAGCTCAATGAGATCTGCCACCCAGACAAGAAACGATCGCTCCTGCTGAACGCGTGCGGCACCCAAACCGTCCGCCTCGCCAAGAGCCTCTTGGTGCCCCGCACGGCCTTGGAAAGCTCGTTTGGGGAGATCCTGGACGTCCTCAACGCATACTTCAGCCCCCGGTCGACCTTCCTGGCCAAGAGGATGGAGTTCCAGAGGCGAGTCCAGGCCCAAGGGGAATCCGTTGCCACCTTCCTGGCCGCGCTGAGGGCGCTCGCGGTGGACTGCAGGTTCCCGAAGGTGGAGGACAACTTGCTGACGCAGTTCGTCTGGGGCCTGGCAGACTCCAAGCTGCGGCGCAAGTTGGTTGGCTACCGGAGGCTCTCCCTGGACGAGGCCATCGACGCTGCAACAGCCCACGAGGCCGCTGAAGGGGAACGCCCGGCCGCAGCCACCCATGTGGTCGGGAGGAGTCCCAGCCCTGGGAACTCGGATACCGAAGAGGTCTTCGCCCTCAGACCCCAACACCGCCGGCCGGCGCCATTCCAGCAGGCCAACAGGGAGCCAGCCAAGCCTTCCGGCAACCGGACCGTCTGTGCCAGCTGTGGGGAAGGCCACGGAAGGAAATCCTGCAAGTTCCGGGATGCTGTCTGTCACGGGTGCGGAAAGCAGGGACACCTCGCACGGGTCTGCCGGTCCAAGGGCCCCCGGAATTCGAGATCGTCGGTCCCACCGCACCGCGCATCGTCCACCGCCTACGAGACGACGGAAGAGGTCACCGAGTTGTACCATCTCACCGACCAACCGCTGCAGGTACTTTGCCTCCCCAACCCCAACCTCTCCTCTACCCCGAAGATCCAAGTAACCGTGCGGATCGAGGGGTCCCCTGTTGCATGGAAGTGGACTCGGGATCGGCGGCATCCATCATTTCCATGGACACTTTAAAAAGACTTTGCCCATTAGGGGGACCCCCTCTACGTCCATCGCCACTAAGCTTGGTGGACTTTCAAAAGAACCCTGTCCCCATCCGGGGAGTCGGCACTTTCCGAGTGCAGTACCGAGACTTTGAGGGGAACTTGGACTTGGTGGTGGTGGAAGGAAATCTCGTGAGTCTCCTGGGGCGGGCGTGGTTCGAGGCCCTAGGCATAACGATTGGGGGAGTGAATAAGTGCGGGGTGCGGGACTGGGGGGCGGTGTGCAAAGAATTCCCTGAGGTCTTTGACGGGAAACTGGGGTGTTATAAAGGGCCCCCGGTGTCGCTCCACTTAGACCCCACAGTGACGCCCGTCCGATGGCGCTTCCGCACCATGCCCCTGGCCCTCCGCCCAAAAATAGAGGCCGAACTGGACCGGTTAGTGGCCCAGGGAGTCCTAGAGCCCGTCCCGAACGCTCGATGGGAGACCCCGATTGTGACACCCGTTAAGCCAAACGGGGAAATCCGCATCTGCGCGGATTATAAGTGCACCATTAACCAGGCACTTCAGGCGCACGCATACCCCGTACCCGTGGTCAGCCACGTCTTAGCCACACTGGCGGGGGCGCACATATTTGGAAAGCTGGATCTCGCGCAGGCGTACCAGCAACTCCCGGTAGATGAGGCCACTGCGGAGGCGCAAACCATAGTGACCCACCGGGGGGCCTTCCGGGTGAAGCGGCTGCAGTTCGGGGTCAGTGTGGCCCCAGGGTACCCGTCTCATGGACGATCTGTTAAAAGGGATCCCTGGGGTGACGCCGTTCTTCGACGATGTCCTCATCGCAGCGACCACCCCTGAAAGCTTCGCCGCCCGCCTCCGAACTGTACTGGGATGCTTCCAAGCCACGGGGCTGAAAGTGAAGCGGGAAAAGTGCCTCCTCAGGGTGCCGGAGGTGGAGTTCTTGGGGTACCGGGTAGACGCAACAGGCCTACATCCGGCGAGGGACAAGGTGAAGGCCATCGTGGAGGCCCCCGCCCCAAAGTCCAAGGCAGAGCTCCAGGCGTTCTTAGGCCTCCTGAACTTTTACCACGCCTTTCTTCCTCACAAAGCCACCATGGCCAAACCCCTGCACAGGCTGCTGGATAAGGCGACACCTTGGGCATGGGGAGCGAGGGAGGAGGCGGCGTTTCGGGGGTTAAAGTACTCTTGATTTCTAACGCGGTACTCGCCCACTTTGATGAAAAGCTCCCGGTAATCCTTGCGTGCGACACATCACCGTATGGGGTCGGGGCGGTCTTGGCCCACAAGCTACCGGATGGGAGGGAAGTCCTGGTGGCTTACTACTCCTGCACGCTGTCCCCCGCGGAGCGGAACTATGCACAAATCGACCGGGAGGGCTTGGCACTGGTGGCGGGGGTTAAAAAGTTTCACAACTTTGTGTACGGGCAGCCCTTCATGCTCGTAACCGATCATAAGCCGCTCTTGGGACTGTTTGCGGCGGACAAACAAACGCCGCAGGTACTGTCGCCCCGGGTGTTGCGCTGGTCCTTGTTTTTAGCGGGCTACCAGTACCAGTTGGAGCATCGGCCGGGCAAGGCGCTGGGTCATGCCGACGCCTTGAGCCGCCTGCCGCTGCCACATACAGGGGAAGATCCGGCCCCGGCTCCCGCAGTATTGTTAATGGAGGAGCTGCCAAACCCCCCCTTCAGGCTGCCGACGTGGCCGCCCGCATGTCCCGAGATCCCATTCTCTCCCGGGTCTTAAACTGGGTGGTGAGGGGATGGCCAGCGGAACAGACAGGGCCAGAGTTCACGGCATACAAAGCCAGGAGGGAAGAGTTATCCGCCTTGAAAGGGTGCTTATTATGGGGAGACAGGGTGGTCATCCCAGGGCCCATGAGACAAGGGGTTCTAGAAACGCTGCACGAGGCCCACCCCGGCATTGTACGAATGAAAGCTCTGGCAAGGAGCTACGTGTGGTGGCCCGGGATGGACGCAGAAATTGAAACCTGGGTCCAAGGGTGCACACGGTGTCAGGAAGTCCGCCCCAATCCCCCGAGAGCGCCAACCCAAAGCTGGGAGTCTACCCACAAGCCGTGGTCACGCCTACACATAGATTTTGCCGGGCCGTTTCAGGGGCTCCAGTTCATGGTGATGGTAGACTCCTACTCGAAATGGGTGGAAATAAGCCCAGTGTCTACCACCTCTGCCAAAGCGGCAATAAGGGCCCTGCGGAAAATATTCGCTACGCACGGGTTGCCAGACACAATCGTGTCGGACAACGGGGCAGCGTTCACATCTGTGGAGTTTCAAGCATTCCTCGAAAGGAACCTAATCAGGCACATACGATCAGCGCCCTTCCACCCGGCAACAAATGGACAGGTGGAGAGAACGGTACGCACCGCCAAAGAAGCCCTGAGCCGCATAACAGAGGGGGATTGGGAGTTCCGGCTGGCCCGCTTCCTCCTAACACACCGCACCACCCCAAACCCCATCTCCGGGCATTACCCCGCAGAACTATTGATGGGCCGCCGCCCCACGACTTTGTTAGACAGGCTCCACCCGGACCGAGCCCCAGAGAGAAAGCTGGTCGAGACCCGGGAGGCTCCCCGAAGCTTCCTCCCGGGGGAACCTGTCTACTTCCGGAATTACGGGGCGGGGCCTCAGTGGTTGGCCGGGCGCATCCTAAAACCCACCGGGCCAGTGTCATATGAGGTCCTAGCAGAGGGGGACCGGGTCCTCCGTAAACACGTGGACCAGCTCCGGAGGCGGCAAGACCCCGACACAGGGATCCAGGCCCCGTTACCGGGAAACGCCGCGGCTGCCCCAACATCCGAGCGGCTGCAGGCACCGCCAGCGGAGCCAGCGCCTGAAAGTCCACAGAATCCGGAAGGAGTCCCGGAGACAGCTGAACCGCCGCCGCCGCTGCCGCCGCCGTTACAGCTGCCACCGTCACCACCTCAGCTACTACCGGAGATCCAAGCTCCTTGTGCGGGAGGACCACCCGATGGGGGCCCCGCCAGTCCGGTACCGGCCCCCCGACGATCACTAAGGGAACGGAGGGCACCAGCATACTTAAAAGACTACGTCACCTGATAGGAGACGAACTATGGGGGAGGGGTGTTGTGTCCTGGGATCAGAAGGCAGAGCTGGCAAAAATACAGCCAAGCTTCGCTCTCTGAGAACAATAGGGACTAGGTTCCTGAGCTCGCCAGTAGAGAACCAATGGCAGCATTGGCGGGCGATTCAAACCCGCCAATAGGAATATGGGGACGTCCCCCCTAACTGTATATAGTTGGCCTCCGGCCGTTACTGTTTGTTCTTGTTTGTGTGAAGTACGAATAAACGCGTCTTCTCTTATGTCATCGTCCGAGTCATGAGGCCCGAAACCCAGTACTTTACACTGCCCACAACCTGTTGGCCAAGGCCCTGACCTGTTGGAGGACTGGCATCCCCTCAGGGTCTGGCTACACTGCAGAGTCCATTTCCCATTTCAGCCCTCAAATGAGGGGGATGAATTGCCCTAGGTGGGCCATGTGGGCACACAGCACATTGGTGGTGTCCTGGAATGGCTTTAGGATTTGTTCCATTTAGGAGAGGGTCTGCCAGTCATTGTTGCTGATGCTGAGCTCCTCTTCCCTGTGCTGGATGGTCATGGAGGAGATGACATCCTGCACTGCACTCCTCTGCTCCACCAAAAGCACAATCATGGTATAGGTGGAGTTCCACCAGGTGGCCATGTCCTGGATGAGCCAGTGTTCATGCTTCTCCCCCTCCCCCTGCCTCTCTTGCAACAGATGCACAGCCTTGATCCTGCACAAGAAGTCGCCTGTCCAGGCACCAGCAGTTCTCCAGCTGGGCCCTAATCTCAAAGGTGACAGCATCCCATTCCCCCTTAGCAATGTTCCCCAGCCACAGGGCATCCCTCATCACCTGATGCAGCCTGTGCACCAGGCAAATGGTGTTCCTCAGGCACACACCCCTCCCTGCTGTCTGCATGCTGGCACTGGCATCCATGACCAGGTAGTCATAGGTGATGTGTCTGCTGCCCAACCACTCCCTCAGGCTACTCTGTATCATCGTGGTGATATTTGCCACCATGTATTCCACTTTCATTCCCTCTGTGTGGAGAACCATCTTGTAGCTAGGTGTCTGTGAGCCTTTCCCCTCCCGAGGAGTGGCTGTGATTCCATTCTGGAGTTCCTCTGGTTGCCACCAGTGGGTGGTGAAGGAGAGGTAGCCATAGTGCTGATCTCTCCAGTGGCCCACCATTAGGTGGACGGTTCGGCCTCACACTGTGAAGAGCTCAGCCTTGCTCAGCTTCACCATGGAGCAGTGCATGGAGGGCACCACTCACTGGCTTATGGTCCTCCTGGAGGGGATGGTGTGCCAGGAAGCCACATGGTGCATCAGCCAGTGAAAGGCCATTTCCTCCAAAAGGGAGAATGGTTGGCCATCCCTGGCAATTATCTCACTGATGAGTCAAGTGATTGTTTTCTGAGCCCTCACTGTTGCCCTTTCCCCTGGCACTGGCAGTGTCCATATGAGCATGACCTCTTGGAGGGTGGCTTGCCTTGTAGTCCCATCCGCAGTACCTGAAACCCCTCTTTGATTGGCCTGCTCTTCCCCCCACCTCTCCCTGCTGAGTGGGAGTGGGCCTCTTCCTCCTTCCATTAGTGGCTGACATTCCTTCCTCCTGCAGCAACAAACTGGGGTGTGCCCTATGCAGGTGCCTCTGGAGAATGGTGGTGGCCAAGTGTTATGGGTCCTGGCACCTCTGGAAATGGATGCAGCACACACCCCACACATGGGTCACTCCCCAGGGTGCGGAAGTATTTCCATGCAGTGAAGTGGAACCATGTCCCCATGCCCATACTTGAAGCAGGTGGGAGGCACAGCTGCTTCCTGGTGTTGGGCCAGGGAGTGCTAGATGGGGGCATACCTATACAAGCAGGAGCAGCAGGGGGCTTGGAATCTTAGGATGTGGAAGGGGAGGATGCATCACCACCACCACCACCCTCCAAGTCACTGCCATCACCATCCATCCTTCTAAACAGAGTTTCATGCTGCAGCATAGGCAGCAATGCCAAAAACTCTCAAGCAGCAGTTGAGAGACCCGTGGACATGGACAGAGCAGGGGAAGTGGGTACTGAGACCCCTGAAGATGTGCTGGGCATGTCCTCTACTGGGGGGGAGGCTATGCTCATTGCCTCTCGGCACGGGGGAAAGTGATGGCATCCTCCTGGAGCCATGAGTGCAACCCTTTCACCCCCTCTCATGGTGCCAAACATCTATCAAGCATTCACCCAACCCAACCACAGCCCAGGACAGTTCATCAAGTGAGTCTGTTGTCAGAGAGGGAAACAGGCAGGCAGATAGGCAGGCAGGTGGAGCGGCAGGCAGACAGGCACAGATTGATGCCCCCCTGAGAAGAAGCAGGTCAATTGGGGGGAGGTTTCAAACTAGGTGTGGAGAGCTGGCACTAAAATCACCCCAAGTCGCTCCCTGATGATGGAACAAGTCCCCCAAGGCAGGGTGGGTGCAGGGAGGCAGACTGACAAACACAGGTAACCTCCCAGGAAGAAACAGGTCAGTGGGGGGGCAGTTAAATGGAGAGCAGTGGGCAACAAAGTAAAGTCAGTGGGCAGTAAAGACAATGCAAATCACCCCAAAACAAAAAGCAGCCCAATGTGCAGGGGGATAAAATGACAGAGCAGCCCCCCTCAAAAAAACTCAATCTCTCATCTTACTGCAACCCAAAGTGGAGACAGCAATAAAATGAAAAAGAAGGAAGAAGGGAAACCACCAAGGAAGCAGACAGTAGCAAAATCTTGCTAAACAAACATGTTATGGGAAAGAGGAATTCAATCCCAATTTTTCCACCCTTTGCAGCAAACCAAAAATAAAAAACACTCAGAAACTGTATCACAACACAGAGGAACCCAGGGCAAAGCAAAGCCCCCTGGCCCCTGGCTCAGTAAGCTAGCTAAGCAATCCCCCCATGCCCAGCAGCAAAGCTGTTTCACAAGTACAAACTCTCCATTAAAAACCACAACACCATCAAAGGGAAGACACACTTGTCCTACACTCATATAGATCTAAATCTCATTGTGATGAATGGGAACTCCATTATTGGCAGGCAGCAGTGTCCGTCAATCTTTGAAAGTCCCCTATTAGTGTTTCCAAGGCTGGAAAACACCACCCCCACCGTTGTCTAGGATTTTTGTGCCAGAGTTTCTGGGAGGGTTTCGTTTTCTAAGCCACGACCAAAAGCTTGGTGATTTCTTCAGAGACAATGTGCATGCTGAACATCACCTCTCAAGCCCGGATCTGGCCAGAATTCAGCACGAATATTGGCTGGTCACGCCATTCGTGCCCATCTCTACTTCTAGTATTTGCATATAAAAATCTATAATCTATGTTAGGTCTGTAACCTTCCTCCTGTGGCCTCTAGAACATGTCATGCAGTCAGTACTGTTTGTCATTCTCTCAGTGGCCAGTCCTAATCCATTCCCCTCTTCTGTCATGTTTTCCTTGTCCACCCACCTGCCTTAGTATTTTGTTATCTGCTGTTGCACATATGTATAACCTTTTGGGACTAGTTGTTAACTGTGCTACAGACTGCCATCATGTGGTTAGTGTTAATTGATGTTTTTACAGAGGTATTATGTTTAATTCGTGTTTAATTTATTGTTTATAGGTATTGTTGTAACTCGCCCTGAGCCTGCTGAGCAGGGAAGGATGGCTAGAAGTCTAATAAACAAATAGATAAATAAACAGAACAGTAACAGCTACCCCTTCATCTGTTAGAGAGCAGCCATCCTGAAACAGAAACATTTCATATATTCTCCTCTTGACCTCAAAGCTATGCATTCAGGATTTGCAAAGAGACACTAAATTCCATAAACTATTCCCACAGGCAGTCATACTGTTATGACATTGATTTTAAAGTTAAATATGATTATTTTTTTTTGAAATAACTCTCCTAAAAAGGAGAGAATTTTATTCTTTTTATAAGAAACGGGTAAGGTAGATAGGTGGGGAAAGAAAAAGAGCGGAGTGAGTTTTTTCCTGTTAGTAAAGGTTAGTTTTAGTTAATATTCAATCCGATATTTGGCATCCATCACGGTTAGAAGATCTTCTTTTTAACTTTCCAAAGTCCAAAACAACTCTGTTAATAAAGTTAGTAAAGTCCATTGGGGTTAATTATTACTGCTCCTTTCAGATGTTACACGAACAACTTCTTTTTGAGTCTCTCCAATTACAAATTGAGTCCTTTTAACTTGATGTCTCCCGATCCGTCACCTCCTTCCCCTGGGCTGCCGTCATCTTCATTTATCCAAGTTTTGAGTGCTGCGTCTTCCATGCTGGCGTGTCTCTTCAGAAAATTCTGTATTTTAATCCATCTTCTCTCTTTTCCTTGTTTTTCCTGCTGTTTCTGGCAATCAATTTCCGCTGGCTCCATAAACACTACTCATGAAATTAGATCTCCATTGCTTGCTAAGCTCAACACCCCCTTCTACTGGCAGAGATTTCCTTTTTTAGAGGCAGAACAGGCTTTGAGAGCCATATCCACCTCTTCTTTTTTATATATTCGCTTCACTGCCAGTTAGGGGTGTCAAGACATTCGCCACAGTAAATCTGAGATCTTCTTTCTCTTCTTTTTTTCATAACCAGAAAGTTTAGAGTCAAATTGTCCTTTTGTACAATTTTTGCCATCTTCCTTGTTATTTCCGACCTTTCTTTTTGACAACTGATGAGAACACTTTCCATTTTAAAAAATTTCGTTGATTTGATACATTTACTCCAGCAGGTGGCGCAGTATCTCCTTCTCCTGTTGATTGACAGCTAGCTCTGGGGGGGTTGTCCGGACCAGAAGTCCCTCCTTCCTTCTCTTCCGGTTTGCGCAGGACATTCCCCGGCATCGACATTTTCTTTTTTATTTACTTTTTCACAGTTCGTGCCGCATCCCCCGAAAAGCTGCTGAAGTCACAGTCTTCTAAAAAACCCCAACGGTACCTTCACCAACACTCTTTTTTATCTTTACCCCCCTCGCATTTCTCTTTTAAATCTCGCTTCTTAAAGAGGATAGAGAATCTTCCCTCCTCCCATATGCTTATACGCTTGCGGGGGGTTTAAATTTTCGCTTCAAAACAGATCTTCAACTCACGATTAGATGCCATTTCTTCGTTTCATGTTAATCCAGACCGCTTTAACTCACTCCTGGAAGTCGGCAGGGCTGCTAAGTCCCATCCGGGATGCACTACGCGGCGGGGCCGATTGGAGCGGGGAGAAAGCCTCAATTTCCCGGCGGTGTGCCGGCAAAGAGGCTACTCCCCATGCGCCCCGGTTCGGAGCCTTTGACTAAGGCTCACTAGGGTCTTTCGCATATGCGAAGACCCCCCCATTCCGCGCGTGGGCTGACCGCCTCCGGGAGCTTCCCGAGAAGCGGCCGCCATTCGCAGCACCGAAACCGAAACCCCCAAAGTTAAATATGATTAGTTAGCATTTTGCTTCACTCTTGTGGCTCTTTGCCAAGTGATCAATAATATTTTTATTTAGAGATTTAGAGTTCCTGCTGAAATAAAGCAAGACCATAGACATTCACACAATGCACACTGAAAAGATGATCCTCCCCCTGAAGCCTGATGGATCTGACTGATTTTCAGATGGCATTGGGGGATTTTCCTGTTGATATGGTTGGTGGTCCTGTCAGTGCCCTGGTTGACCTCTGAATTGAGAAAATGATCTGGGCAGTTGACACAATCGCCTAGGCACTCTTTCTCAGGTCTAAGAGCCTGGTCAGTACCTTGGTTTATAGAGGGACTGCAGATGATGAAAAGGCGAAGGAGAAAGCTAGACTGAAAAAGGATCATGACCAATCTGAGGAAGTGTGGGCTAGAGCTCATTTTGAAGCCTTACTCCTTACAAACAATATTTCTCCACCACCATTCTACCTGCACAGTGTAGGCCTGTGGAACTCTTCTGAGTAGTGAGGGAACTATTGAGTTCTCTCCTACAGGAGAAGGTGAAATGCTCTGTAGCCCACTGTGACCATTTTGCTCAACACTATGGGTAAAATCTCTTGCATCTGTTCTGACTTGGATTCAGGGGTCTTTTTGTAGAAAAACAGCTGCATGAGCTCATTAGCATATGGTGTGCTAATAAGCTATTAGGCTATTAGCATATGCCATGCCCCCTGACATCACCGGAAGTGATGTCAGAAGGGGAAGCAAAAAGGGGGAAGCATCTTCAAAAGCCTCCCCTTCCCTTCCCCAGCTGGTCTGGGTGGGGGAGCTAAGAGAGAAGGGGTTTAAAGTTTAAACTCCTTCTCATGAGAGTTGGGTCACAGAAGGAGGAAAGAGGGAAGGAAAGAGAGAGAGTAGAGAGAAGGAAAGAAGGAAAGAAGGAAGGAAAGAGGGAAAGAAAGAGAAGGAAAAGGGAGGGAAAGAAAGAGAGGGAAGAAGGAGGGAAGCAGGGAAAGGAGGAAAAAGAGAAGAGAAGAAGATGGGGAAGAAAGAAAGAGAGAAGAGAAGAAGGAGGGAAAGAGGAAAAGGAGAGAAGGAAAGGAGGGAATGAAAGAAATTTGGTGGCAATTTGGTGCCATTATATCCTATGGGCCATTGAAGTCAATGGTGAAAACATAGGGTATATTCTGGGGGCTGGAGGGGAGGGGGTTTGAGGGAGAGGCTTTCCCCAAGATACCCACCAACTTTCAAGAACATTGGGCCAGGAGATCCAATTCTATGGGCCTCCAAACAGGTTGCCCCTATTCCCTCCATTGTTCTCTATGGTGGGAAACTTGACATTTGGCTGCCTGAAAGACTCCCCAGGATGCCAGCTGGGGGCAGGGCTTGGCTCCTGAGCTCCCAGCGATGCACTCTGGTGTGCTCCCCCCCAAAGACCCCTGCTTGGACTCTACATTTAGCAGCAACAGGACCAGATGGTCCCAGAGTGCTGATTTTGTGGTATACCTTTCAGCTTGTGCAGTCTGATGGTGTGGACAGGATTCTGGGAAGTTTGAGACCTACCATCTGCTTCTATGATCCTTGCCTCACTTGCCTGCTTAGATCTTCTAGGGGGGGCTTCCTTCCTGCGCTTGCTGGCCACACACTTTTCTGCGCTTGCCGGCCATCTAAAAAAGTCCAGTGGCACCATCAAGACCAAGGTTTATTCAGGTACAAGCTCTCCCTCCTCTGTGAGGGCAAATCTGGGTGTCCACCCCACAGCTAGCAATCCAAAAGAGTCCAGTGGCACCTTTAAGACCAAGGTTTATTCAGGTACAAGCTCTCTCTCCTCTCTGAGGGTAGATCAGCACATTCCTCCCCCCCCCCCAATAGCTAGCAATCCAAAAGAGTCCAGTGGAGCCTGAGTGGTGGGTGTTGCCTTCTGACAAACTTCCAGTGATGTCAGGGGGTGTGGCATATGCAAATTAGTTATGCTAATGAGCTCCTGCACCTCTTTTTCTACAAAATGACCCCTGAGCAAGGTAATTAAATGAGTGGTGGCTGGGCAGTTTCAGGGATTCCTGAATGAAACAGATTTTGGGGGGATAGTTTGAATCCATTTCAATCTGGTTTCATTCCTGGTTATAGGACTTGATAGGGATGTGCTCTAAGGATAAATTTTAGATCTGGGATAGGGGGTGTTACCATGATTTTCAGGTAGAACATTAGCAGGGTTTTGTTTGTTTGTTTGCTTTCCCAAGTTCCAGAATTTGAGGACCATTATTTTCAACAGAGAATCAATTTGTTTCAAGCAGAATGGACAAAATGTGTTGATTACACAGACCCCCCAAAGTAGGTGTCTCAGTGCAAGCATACTTCTCTCCACTGATTCCTGTGGCAACAACCCAGCAGGAGAGCACTAGCCAATGGCATTTATTTATTTTTTGTCTGCATACATTTTTTACTCATTATTACAGTGGCTGGGAATAAAAATATTTTGCCTTTCTGCTGAAAATTGAATTCACCATCCTTCCTTTTTGTGGTCTGTTGTTTCCTTTCACAAAGTCAGGAATTTTACCGTTGCCATTTTGAGCATTATCCTAGAACTGAGATATCTTTTTAGATGATTGAGGAAAGTTCGCTTTGTACAGTAGAAATTATTAGCATATATTTTCTTTAAATCTAGAGTATGAATCTTGAAATGAAGTCTGGGCAAAGCAGTATTTAGATGACATTTCTCCCATGACATACTTTCTATCAGTAATTATTGCACTGAACAAAATGAGCAATCGCGCCTGCAGTTATCTAAGCTAAGGCCGTCATTTTGAAGTGAATTTGATATGTGCATCAATTTGCCCAGCCATTGTACGATATTTCTGATTTGCAAGATGAGATAATATAACCTTTGTGAAGAAAATTGAAATACAGAGCATCACTTCGCTCATTTTTTCATTCCGTTTTACAGTGACCCAAGATCGGGGCAAGACAAAGAAAATCAGTTTCCTGAGGTGTAGATTATGGTTGCCAGGTATAGAAACAATATAGTTTAGACTGTGAGTGTGTGTGTGTTTGTACATACATGATTTTGTCTAAATTCTAGGCCAGAAGATTTGACAGGAGGGACTGTGAGTCAGTCCCAGATACAGTTCCCACCACCTCAAGAGCTCTCAAGTGTTGTGAAAATGCCCCTTTCTTCATAAGACCCTGGAGAGCTACTGCCATTCTTGAAGAGAACATTCAGTTACATAGAGAAGAGAACACATATACATAATATAAAGCAATTTCATGTGTTTGTAGATTCTTGTACCTGATATCCTATCATATCCTATCATATAAAAAGGGAAAACAACAAGAAGAGTCAATTGTAGGCTCAGGTTGTGGGCTCAGAACCATATAAATAAAGTAGAGCAGAATTTTCAGGTGAGTTTTAAGCTGCTGTTCTGAATCAAACAATCACCCTCCTCTGAGGCAGTCAAAGGTCAAATCTGCATTTGCATTTTTAAATCAGTTGCATGCTGCTGGGACATCATCTTTCTCTATGCTTGTTTGAATGTTGTTTGGAGAAGATTCTTTTAAAGCAGTGCGGAGGTGCAATGACAGTGGAGTCACCCCAAAGGACAATAAACATATGTGGACATGCGAAAATATGCTAGCACTGTTGAGGTGTGAAAACGGCACCAAATGTGGACAGCTTTTTTGAAGATGGAGTCAAAAGGTGGGGACACTGGTGGGAAAGACAAATGTAGATTCCGCCAAAGAATGCAATTAAGAAGAAATGAATGATAGCTCTGCTCTGTCAGCTTTCAGTAAGTTTTGAGTACTATGATGAGATACTGAATATTATGGAGAAACCATGTTGATCTAAATGAATTTGTGTGCTAAATTATTATTATTTGTGTTTATTTAGAAAAATATTTCCCCATCATTTATAGTCCATTTACATTAAAAATTTTCATGATGTTTCATAAGGGGGGTAAACCATATTATAAACTATAATTTTTGTCCTATGAAACAAACCAAACACAGGCTCCCCAGAATTCACCATGAAATATCACAGTAAAATGAAGGGCATGATAGGCAATGAGGTGAACACTGATACAAACAAAATATAGCCTTCAGTCCACACTGTGAAAGCTCATCAAAGTGGGTTGACCAAACTTGACTAGGATTGTGCATTGTGATGTGTGCTGAGCGATAATGAAGTTCAAAAACGAATGTCTATATAAAATTCAGTTGATTGCTCTGAATTATTTCTTGAATTGACTAAGAAAAGATGTTCTCATTGCTAAAAAATAATGCCAATTCCATTTTGTCAGAACATCAGCATTTTTGGAAACTGGGCAGACATTTAGGGATGGGCATGCGCCAGCTCACAAAGTAAAGTTCATCATGAATTTTGGGTGCTTTATGGTTTGTGAAGTGTTGTTCATGGAAGGGCACCCAGCACGAATATTCTATGAACTTTGGTGCTGTTCATAGCGGTTTGTGGCAGTTCGTGAATGGTCACATTTCCATTTGCTCAATTAAACTCTGGCACTAGCTATGTCCCTGGGTCACAGCACAGCATCATGTCCCTTTTCCTCATGAATATAGTGAAAAATCACACACAGTAACCACTGGGGTGACATTCACCTCAAATACTGTAAGACATACTGAAAGGCACCACTAGTGAGCCTTTACCCTACCAAAGATGCACTCCATGACATTGCATGTCCAAGACAGTACTTGGTCAAAGTACCTCACCCTTATATTCTTAACTCTGTTGTATGACTTCATCAACCAGCACTGCTTGGGGTAGGCGCCATCTGCCACCATTAATGCTGGATCACTCACACCTTGAAGAGTGGTGCTCAATGTTCTTTCTAAGCTCCACAGTGTTGTGAGCAGAAATTCTACCTCGTGAGTGAAAAAAGCTAGTAACATTAAAGTTGTGAGTGAGTCTACATTTGACTATCACATAAAGTAGTTTTTTTTTAAATTATTTCCATAACCTTGTAAAAATCTCAGAATAAATTCTTTTAAATGATATTTAAACTATATTTTAAGAATAATTTAAACATTATTAGAGAAAACAGAATCGAGTCAAATTTCACCTACCCCTTTCCACTATATTGGTAGACCTGTCCTCCAGAGAACAGATCTACCCGCCCCAGTTCACTATATTGGTAGAAAACATACCAGCTTATTGGGGGGGGGGAACTCTTACAGTCTACTTTAGTTTTGTTTTTTGTTTGTTTGTTTATTTAAAGTGAAATATGATGACCAGCATTACAGGTCAAGTATATTGGAGGAGGAACAATCACTGTCAGAACCCCGCCTAACCTAATGAACAGGAAGTTGCTTAAATGTTATCAACCTGCCCAAACTACTTGTTTATTCAAATATTCATATCCCACTTTTCCCTGTGACTCAAGGCAGCTTACAAATCATACTGAAAAGCACAATAGGGTTGTGCAAAAAATATATATATTATTTTTCCCAGCTCCATTGTAGCCTATGGGGACCATTACCGTCAATAGGCACTATGGGCTACAATGGAGAATCGATCTGGGGTATCTGGGGTTCTGGGGGGCTGTTTTCAAGTTTCAAAAAGATTGGACTGGGGGTCCAATTCTATGGGCCCCAGAAGAAGATGCCCCTATCCTCCAGGAAATACTTTCTGTGCAGAAGCAGAAACCTCTGAACTGGCATCAAAAATTTTGTGTTCCAGTGCCCCCAGCACAGCTTAGAGGGAATTATGGTGGTGGTGGAGTTGCACTGAACAAAAACCCTTACAACCATTGCAGTGCATATCCAGGAACTGGAAAAGATGAAGGCATCATGATTCCTCCCATTCCATTCCACCTCTGCATCAATGAAACACCCAGTGTGGTTGGCAGTTCCCTAGAGAAGGATGGAGCAGAAATATTTCCCATTGCTGTGCTGATCAATTCTACCTGGGGAACAGATGGAACGGTGTGTACCATCAATTGAACTGATGCAGTGGGGGAACCGAACGTGTGCGAAACCATCCATTACCTGTAAAGGGAAGAAAAGGGAAATTTAAAAACACACTTTATAATTTCCACCTGAGTGCAGTTGGGACATTATCTCCATTTGGTACAGTGCTAACATGCTAATCCAACATTATTTCACTGTTAAAATTGTATTGTAATGCTATTACAAAATGATTATTTTTAAAAAATATATATTAGCGGTGACTTACCTTCATGACCTCGTTGCTCCAGGAGACAGTCTTCTTCAGCAACTAGATCTCCATGGTGAAGCATACCTCCAGGATGATTTCCTCCACTGTGGAGAGTCCCAAATCAAACTGCTCATAAACTTTGAGGTAGGAGTTTGCATTCACCAGGTACCAAATGGCCCTCACAACTTGCTTCTCCATGGGAATTGGTACATACATGTTGGTGCTCTGGTGGAGTAGCCTTTCTCTCAGGGCAAATACAATTTCCATAAAAGTTCAGTGGGTCATATGGAACTTGTAAGTCCACTGCTCATTGAGCCACATACTGAGAATGAAGTTGTCCCATGAGTTGGTGCTCTTTGGGTAGACCCAAAGGCGAGGGGGAAAATGCCTGTCTGCAAAGGTATGCTTTCTCAGCCTATCCTGGCAGGAGCTCTTCAGCACAGTGGAAATGCCAGATACACATATGGCTACTGTGAAAGAATGCAAAGCATAGCAGATCCTTTTCCTAAACCTGTGCAAATAAACTGACCAAGCATTCTTCTGGTACAGTGGCTGAATTTAGTGATAAATTACATATATGGATTAGTGGAGCAACAGTTTAAGAACTCTCAGGTGTATGCCATCAGGACATAGAGATTTACTGGTTTATTATTTCCCTAATAGGTGTAAAACTTCATCTCTTATCACCTCATTTTGACTCAGTACTTCAAAAGTAGGGTACATGCCCTACACTTTCCACAGGGAACACAGAAGCAAAAAAATTCATTAAGCTTCTCTGCCATCTCCCCTTCTTCCTTTTCAATCCCTTTATTCCCTGGTCATCCAAAGGACCCAAGTGCTTCTCTGACTGGTTTCCTGCTCCAGATATATTTAAAGAAATGTTTGTTTGTAGTCTTAATACATTTAGCATTCTGTTCCTCAAATTCTCTTCCTGCATGCCTAATTATTAAATTATTTTTCTTCTGCCAGAGCCTGCAATCCTGTCTGTGATCCCTTACACCACTGGTTGTTTTTAACCCATTCTTTCCTATTCTGGAAACAAATTGCCACTCTTTATGTGTAAACTGCTGTGCAACAAATTTAAAAGCCTTTTTAAAAAAATTAGGTGGGGTATACATTCCAAATTGAATGGTGTATCCAGTTATCCCAGAAAGGCTATGGCCCTGTGTCTACTAAATCAAAAGAGAAGCTGAGAACTTGGACTGCTGAAATTGCTAGGTGCTTATATCCAGTTAACATATAGCAAGAATTTAAAATGGAGTCTTTCCCTCCTGTTTACCTTCTACCTGGACAGCTACCTACGGAGTCCTATCTGCATTGAAGGCAACGTGCACATGGGCAGTGCAAACCAAATATGAATAATCACCACTAGGTGATTAACAACTAAATTCCATTGTGTCCAGTTCAGGTGGGTAACTCATTAGGCAGTTATATTTTTTTTCCAAAAGAAAAGCTTATGTTATATCTCTCAATTATTTATGTGATTGTTTACCAACTGCAGGCAACAATGTCTTCTGGAAAGTAGAAGATGGGGTAGTTAACAGACTTAAAGGATTCTGGGCTTGTTTTTGATGTAATACTAAAAGACAAAGGCTGCAAAGAGTAGCTCTTCCTGTTTGGAAATATTACAAAAGGCCAAAAGTTGTTTTCTGGATGTGCATTTCATTTAAATCCAAATAACAAATCAGATTAATGATGATATAGTTCTTCCTTGAGGAAGCAGCATTTTGGACATAAAGTCCAGTGTGATGGATTTGGATCACTAAACTAAACACTATAAAAAACCATTCATCCAAGTTACCTTTTACAAGCTCTTTGCACGGGGGGGGATTTAGAATGTGGTGCACTATGATGCTGTGAAGTTTATTTCAAAGTTTCTATCAATTACTTTGCTTTATTTTAAGCTATTCTATTTTTTAAGGTGATGTGAGGCTACACAAAAACCATGATTTTAGACCTGTTATATGTATTAATCCAAATAAAAGTATGTGACTTGGCCACTTGTAGGGATCTGCAGTTGAAAATGTAGTAATTGTGATATGAACCAAACCATACACCATTGTAAGGACTGGAAATGTCCTTTTTTAAAAAAAAACAAAAAACCTGTACTTCTGACATTTGGGAGTTGGCAGAAGCCTTCTGATGTGGCTGTGCCTGATTTCAGATTCCCTGGCAGTAGATGAAGGGAGGGGCTGGGAATGGAGACAGGCTATAAAATCCTGTTTCTAAATGCCAGGTCAGTCACAGGGGAAACAGCAGCTATCCAGGATTTAATCCTGGATGAGAAGGCTGACTTCTCCCAGCTGTGGCAAGTAACAAGGATGTGTCCATGAGAACCCCCAAGCTCTTAACATACACTGCAAATGCCACCTGTATTCCATTCAGCATCAGTGGATGCAAAGCATCTGCCTTCCCAATCATCACCACCTCTATTTTGTCTGGATTCAGCTCAGATTTGTTCTGCCTTGGCCACTTAGCCATGGCTTCCAAGCACTGCTTCAGAACCAGGACAGACGCATCTGAAGGCTTAGATAATAAAATAGATGTCATCCACATATTGATGACATACCACTCCAAAGCAACCTCATATAAATATTGAAGAGAATAGGTGACAAAATCACACAGGTGACAAAGGCACAGATTTTATCAAGATCTGTGCGGATTTAACTGATGTGAAATAGAGCTACAGAATTAGCACCTGTGCTGGAGAAAATATTTTTTTCCAATTAGCCATTATGTAAGAAGGTTCGTGCCATTAAGCTCTAATCATCAAAGATTAAAGTTAAACTCCATCATGAGCACTGACACTATCTAGTGTCCTCTTCTGCATTCTGCATGCTCTCAATTCCCAGTGTACCTATATTTCACTGCAGGTATATGGCTCTGCATTTACTCTTGCTCCTCTTACTGCAGTTAACATCAACAAGGTAAATGATCTTTCAGGATTTATTAAGACATAAACTCCTCAGATGACATTTATACCATGGGCATTTGAATGAATGATATCATACTCTATTATGACAAGCATACAGATTAAAGGAACCACGGCATGGCCTGGACCATCCCAGAGCAGCTATGATTTTTTTTGTGTTTGTGGGGACAAAGAGTGGCAAAGATGGTGCACGGGTTCTTAGTTAAATAACAATTCTCATAAAACAGGGCAGATCTCAAAAGTGGAGTTTATCCACTAGAAATGGTCCAATAGGGAAACTTTATTACTCATACATCTATTACTCTTGTTCTGTAGAAGAAACCCCTACACATAATCATCTGCAAACATATACACACATTTTAAAGCCTATGCATACACCAAAACAGGATGTGTACAAGATGCAGAATTTTTGCAGTACATTGATCTCGTGGGCCACAAGAATGCAGTACCTAGAAATTACAAGCATTCTGTAACTGTATGTGGGAAATTCAAATCTTATCTCAACCATGACCTCCCTGAGTAGTTTTGGGCAAACAACCATCTCTCACAGCATTTTTATGAGATAAGAACTGCAAATAATGTTGTACACAGAAAACACAATTGAGGTACAAAAATATTAATAATGTGTGTACTTTGATGGACTCTTTAAAGAGTCCAGCTTTGTTTTTAGAAGATCAAGTCAAAGTAGTCTCAAATAATTCCCCTCTCTCACAGCTGCATATTGGCTGAAAATTATCTCCTCTTTATGTGCTGACTTTGGCTGGGAGCCACCAAGGTGATAAGCTAGAAGCTGAAAACGCAAGCTGGAATCGAGGTCAGTGAGAAAGCCAAAGGTCCAATAGCCATGAAGTCATTTCAAGGATGCAGGTTTCCAAAGGCAAGGAGCTACTGCTGCACACTCAAAAGCAGATCTGATTTTGCAGAGTTGTTGCCGGGCTGGAGCAGGTACACCAAGGGTGCACAGGTGCTAAACAGATCCTTCCTCCCCTTGGAGTTGAGGCTGCAGAGACTTACAACTCCTCTCATTGATGTTGCTGGAGCTGCAGCCTGGCACTTCATCTTCGTTCCTGCAGAGTCAGCCTCTGCCATACCTATGTCTGGGGCACTCAGGGGAACTAGGCAGGGAGTCTGGCCTTGGGGTGTCTGCAGCTGGGGTTGCTGGCCCAGGCTCAGGAATGGTCTCTTCTTCTGGCTGCACCTCCTGTGCAGCTGCTGGGGACTCTTCCTCCTCAGGTACTGCTAAGGGTTCTTCCTCTGGGCTGTCTCTAGAGGAGGCTGAGTTGTTCCCTGCCTCCTCCTCATCTGAGAAGGAGTCAGCCTCAGCTGGACCCGGACCCATGACACTTTAAGACTTAGCTACTCTGATCCAAGTTTCCATAAACTTGAGGCTGGTCTGAAAACAATCTGGAAGCTTTAACTGGCATGAATACTGGGGCATGTAGCATTGGTCATATTATATCTATTTTAAAACGTAATCACTGTTTACATGTTCTTTCAGGGTTCAGTTTACTGTGCTGGTCCATGTCTTAAAAATCCCTGATGACCCACATACTTAATGGACTATGGTCTAAACTAAATGTGATGGTGTATTTCTGGCCACCATGAAGTTACTACTGCCATTTTAGAGACATTTTGAAATTTCATTTGAGCCTGATCCTCATCTAGCCTGTAGTACAATGTGATTGTCTCTTGCACCCCAGGAATGTTTCAGCACTTGAAAAAGCATGGGGGGGGGCAAGAATGCTGTGCTTGGCCCCATCAGGATCAGGATTCAGATGGTGGCAGCATCCTCATGGTGGCCACAAAAAGAACCATCACATTTAGTTTGGCTCTGTCTCTTTTGATATGAACCAACTTTAGTCCTCCCATTAGTTTCTCTTGTATATTTCCCCGTCCAAAACTATTAGATTTGCCTCACCCTGGTCTTAGGCCTTCTAAGCAGTGGCACTTTTCCTATAGAACATCCTTCTAGAAGATGTTAGGATGGAACCCATCTCAACACTGCAAACTGTACAAGGAACCTGTACAACAGTTTTGCTTAGGAGGGCCTTTTGTGGATGCTAATTTATGTTACTTTATGGTTTTCTTTCCAGAGATTACTTGTAATTGTAGTTGTGTTTATTTTTGGTGCTTTGATTTTTTATAAATTGTACCTTTGGGTACATGTATGCTTCATAAGGTAACTTGAGCCCCCTCTGATGGGGATAGGGGCAGAATATAAATTCTGGAATGGATGGATGGATGCCTAATTGCAAAAGTTGCTCCAGACAGTGGTCTTCTGAATTAGCCATCCTTCATGTGCAAACATGCACAGCCAACTAGTTTCCAACACACTAGAAATATGCACATAACAGAAATATACATAACATTTGGGATCACAAAAAAGACACAAAGAGCTAAAATCTTGTTGATACTATAGATATGTAACCTCCCTTCAACCACATAAAACTTAATCCAAAGGACCTACATTAACTGCAGTTGTTCACAGTATATTTTCTCTTTTAATGTAAATCCAGTTGCACAATATGAATATTATATTTAGAGGATCAGGAATAGGCAAGAGCCTCCCTGGGCCATTTTCTGACCTGGGCTCCTTTAAGATTGTAGGGCCATTTCACACAGTGTAGATGATTTGTTGGCTTCAACTTTTCTTAACTTATTCAATATCTCTGCCTCACTAGCTTGGAAGTCATCCGTGATAGTGGATACAACAGATAGCTTCAGATGGCACATTTTTAGTGTTCGTTTTTTGTAAAGAATTCATTTAATGCTTCAATTCCTTTGCCATCCTCTGTGACTTCATTCCCCATTCATTCCTGTAATGTTGCCACTTCCTCTCTCACTGATTCCACAAGGAGCTAGTCAATCTTTTAAACATTTCTATCCATCATTCAAACTTTCTTCCCATAACAGAAAATAGATTTCCTCTCCCTTGTTCTAGTGTATGCCTTATCAAACATGGCCTGCATAATTAGGAATGGTTTTCTCAGCAAAAACATATATGAAAACATACCTTCTCTGCATATGGAAAGTTTACCAATCATTTATTCTATGAATGGTACAACAGTTTGTATACACAGATAATTAAGGTAAAATACTCATCAAATTAAATTAGCATGACCAAAGCCCAGTTGATTATTACATTAATACATTGCTGAGAGTTTGACCAGTTTGATCACTGTCAACAAGTATTCAGACAAAATGAACTAAATCAGTGTCTGTCAGGTGTAGGAGCAGGGCTAGGGTATGAATGTTTATGGTGAGATAGTAAAGGACATTTCTAGGAGCCATTTCAATGTGTGCCTCCCTCATGAACCAGAAGAAATGTCCACCACATCACCACTCCCTCACGCCAACTCCCCCTCACATCTCTCACTTCTTACCACCCCCAAGAAAGCTCCTGGCAAATGTCAAGCCAGAGACACCAATGCTACAAGGAGGAGGCAAATTAGGAATGCGGCAAAGACATTTGCACATGGTACTCCTGCAGTGCACTGAGCTGTGCAGGCCAAGTACCAGCAAGATCTGAGGTGCTCAGAACAACACAGTCTCCATATGAGCAAAACAATCCAGGAACACAAGTAGAGAGGTCATCACTTTTGTGGAAGGTAGCAGGAGCTGACTTAACAGACAACTGCTTCTTAAATGGACAGTTCTATGTGGCCTGCTCCAGAGTGAGTTCATCAGGCAGCCTGGTGATCCTAGCACCTGAGGGCAGAACCACCAATGTGGTCTAGAGAAGTCCTTCAGTGTGTGTGGGGGGGGAGTACGTATGTCTCACTTCATTCCTTACACTACAATCTTCTCCATTAGAATTCCTACAACAAATAGAAAAGCCCTGTTGGCCTAGGAGAGAGTGACCACTTCTGGTGTACTGGGGCAGGGGAAGTGTGGGGAAACCTGCCATGTGGAAGCTCCCATTGCTGCTTCACTTAATCTGCAACTGCAGCAGGAACCAAGAAACTACAAAATCCCATTCCTTGGGTGGAAGACACCACATGTCATCACGATGGGCTTCCAATGTAGGGGTATTTAATTATAACTACTATTTAAGAAGCTGCTGGTGGATGCAGTCTCTCTTTTCTCTGAAAATGTTGTCTGGCTCATAGCAGCAGCTGTGGGCTTTAAAAGTTCTTTCTCTGGGGCTTGTGTCCAGTGTTCCCTTTAAGCTAGTTCACAGTTTTTTAGCCTCTGGCTCACACATTTTTGTCTTAGCTGAGGAAGAATGGCTCCAGAGCAAACTACAGAGCAGTAACCAAATTGCTTGGTCACAACTTTATTGCCAGTAGCTCACACAGTAGAATTTTTGTTCACAAGACTCCACAGCTTAGAGGGAGCAGTGGTGATTGGCTAGGAGTGCTCCTCATTCTTTGCAGGGATACAACTGGAAGAAAGAAATGTGGTTGCTGGAGGTATCATGAAAATTAAAGAAAAGGAAAACTGCTGCTGACGGTAAACACTTGAAATATAAAACATGGATTTTTTTTTCAGGTCGGAGGTGTGTGTAATGCCTAAGAACCCCAGTTTTGTGTTTACCATTCCAGAAATTATGGTATTGGCCCCAAACAACTAATTTCATGTATACATTTGGTTTAAGACTGTATATCCCTAACTTTCATCCATTTCTGCTTGCAGAAAGGCTGTTTTTACTTAGCAGATATGTGTTGCACTAAGAATAATTAATCATATTAATTACTATTACATTTTTATCCCATTCTTCCTCCAAGGAGGTTAGGGCAGTGTACATGATTCTCTTCTCTCCATTTTCCCCCACAATAAACCTATGAGGTACATCATGCACCCTCTTGCCCAGATTGCCCGGAGGCATGGGCTAGGGTGTCACCAATATGCGGATTGTTGGGCGGTCAGTCTGACTCCACCCTGGAAGGCCTGGACTGGGCATTACAGGACGTGGCTGGATGGCTTAGATTGAGTTGATTGAAATTGAATCCAATGAAGACAGAGGTCCTGTGCCTGAATCGGAGTGGTCCTGGGGTGGGGATCCCACTACCGGCCTTCGATGGGGCACTGCTGGTGCCAGCACTGAGGGTCAGGAGTTTGGGAGGGCTCCTGGATGCTTCCTGAACAATGGAGGCCCAGGTAGCAGCTGCTGCCAGGACAGCCTTTTACCATCTTCAGCTGCTTAGGCAGTTGGTTCCCTTCCTGGAACACAAGGATCTGGCTTTGGTGATCCATGCAATGGTCACTTCGAGGTTGGACTACTGCAACACTATCTACATGGGGCTGCCCTTGGTGCAACTCCAGAAGCTGCAGCTGGTATAGAATGCAGCAGCCAGGCTGTTGATAGGTCTTCCTGTGCAGGAGCACATTCAGCCTATGCTAAAGACACTGCACTGGTTGCCAATAACATACCGGATTCACTTCAAGGTGCTGGTTTTTACCTTTAAAGCCCTTTATGGTCAGGGACCTGCCTACCTGAGGGACCACCTTCCCCCACATGTTCCCCAGAGAGCACTGAGATCAGGGTCACAAAACTGCTTGGCCCTCCCTGGTCCAAAGGATGCCAGGCTGACATCAACCAGGACCAGGGTGTTTTTTTTTTTGGCAGCTCCAACCTATTGGAACGAGCTCCCTGGCAAGATCAGGGCCCTGTGGGACTTCTCACAGTTCCACAGGGCCATGAAAACAGAGCTTTTCCAGCAGGCATTCTGATAGGAGCTGCACCTTATCAGCTATGCCCTGCACTGACCTAGAGCTAGAAGCTACCTAGAATGGTATTTACCACTGAACGTGTTCATAAATGTACTTTACTATACTGTACCGCCATTGATATATTAACGGTTTTAAATTGTTTTATGCAATTTTATTGTGATATGTATATTGTTTTATTGGTTTTGTGTAAGCTGTCCTGAGCCTGCCTCGGCGGGGAGGGTGGGGTAAAAGTTGAAGTAATAAAATAAAATAAAATAAATCATGCAGAGAGACAAAATGAATGCCCCACGATCAATTAGTTATCATGACCCCCTGTCCTCAGGGGAAGAGCCCAAAGGGTCAAGGTCACTGGCTGAGTAGGAACAACGAGACCAGGGAGGGCCTAAATGGCAGAGGGCCTGGCTGATGATGTTCCAGCAGTGCCAGAGATGCCCCCTTGTTCCCAACAATGGTCCCTGCAATAGCCACCAGGCCTCCACTGAGCAGGTCCTGAATGAGAGCCTGTAGTCCACAAGGACCCTTTCCCACTGTGCAGGAGCAACAGCAGCAAAAGGCCTGGACCCAGGTGGTCCAAAGAAGGCAAAGTGCCAGAATACCTGCATGCGATCCCATCCCCATGAAGTGAGAGTGATACTTCTTCTCAGGATACTAGCCAAAGCACAGTGCAGTCACAGGAAACACATCTCAGCCTGATTTCTTCCCAGACTATTGAGGCTGAGGTTTGGGAAGATGAAGGAGGAGGGGAAAAGAAGCAAAGGTGGGAGAATGCCCCCTCTCCACAAATTTCTTGCAGGTTCCCACTTGTGCATGTGTGTAGGTGGGGGGGGGAGAGGGAGAGAGAGTAAATTGCCTCACTCTTCTTAGGTAAAAAATTGTTTTGACATAAATTGAAGAGTTTCTGTAGGTCAAATGAACCCATATTTGGTCACTTAGAACAAAAAGGATGCAGGAGAACATAGAAGGCACTAGGTCCTCTAAAATAAATTCTGATTACAAACTGTGTAAGAAATAGCAGCACAATATTTTCAAGGGTTTGCCCAGTGTTCATTATTGGAGGGAATCAAGTGATGTGAGGTATCACATAGAAATGATTCAGTCTTAACTCTGACCTTTGTAAAAAACTGAACATCATTTCATCCTCTTGATTATGAAGCTAAGAGACACTGAGGTCAAAATAGTTATTAGAAATAAAACCAAACTGTCTTAAGATAAAACTAATGTATACTGTACATATAATGTATATAATTAACTGGTATGAGCACCAGGGGAAAGCAGTATAGAATAGAAATACAGTAAATGTAGTAAATAAATAAATGTTTTTTTGGGGTACATTTTTTAATTTTTATTACATTCAAAAATTAAAAATTGAAACAATGGTACAGCAACAGTGGTAAAACAAACAAAACAGAACAAAACAAAACAAAGAAAAGGGCCTTAAATTATATATAACAATTATAAAGTTCTTTTGGAATTTCTCTGTTTTTTGCCAAATAATTTAAAATAGGGGACCAGGTTTTTTAAACTTGGAAACTGTTGCTGGTGAAGACAAAGAATTAAAATTAAAAGTTAATTTAGCTAAAACATATTGTTCCCAAAGTCTGGAATGCCAAACCAAAATAGATGGGGCTGAAGGGGATTTCCATTGAGAAGCAATTGCAAGTTTTGCAGCTGCTAGTAAAATACCAATAATCACTTGTTTCCATACTGGTAAATCATCATTCAGAAGTAATCCCAGAAGCAGATGTTCAAGTGTATCATCTAGTCAGATCTCAGTAATCGTATAAATTGTGTTCAGCACCACACACCAAAAATGCTGAAGCACTGGACAGGTAAGCCAACAGTGGAGGTAATCACCCTCAGAACCACATTTTTTCCAGCCTGCTGTGCTCAATCCTGGAATAGCATGTGTGAGGGCTTTTGGTGTCAAATACCAATGGGCTATCACTTTGAATATCTGGTATCTCATCACCAGAACAGAGGAACTGAATTCTGTTGAGGACCATATGGAATCCCATGTAAATGAAGGATCAATTGAAGAACAGTCTTTCTGCCATTTAAGTTGGTAGGGTAAAGGGGTTTCCAGGTTGAGCATTCCCAGAATATCATACAAGGTTGAAATTAACCCCTTCTGTTTTTCAGATTGACAACAAAGAAGGTGTTTGAAAGGAAGAAGTGGGGTTCATAAGATCTCCAGAAAGTTAATCGCAAAACAAAAATGCTGTATTTGAAGGTAAGTAAGCCATGGAATACAGACAGTCAATTTATGTTCTAACAATGTTTTTGTCATTAATGAGGTCCTGTCAGAAATGTCCAATAGTTGTGCCAGAGATACTGTTGACATGATTTTTAAAAACCAATCATGAATCATCAAAGATGAGAACTGGGAAATCCATGGGAGAAGATTTGGAGAAAGTGCATCCCAAGTAGAAAGAAGTACTCCCAAATGAGGATTTTGAGCTGCCCACTTGCAATGAGATTGTGGAGATTGCCAAAAAATATCTGTCAAATCAAACACAGAGGCAGAGTGCTTGTAGACCAATGTCCAAGGAGTCGAAGAAAATAAATGTTGAAATATGTGCTATTTTCAATATTTCTGCTAATATATAACATTTAAATATTTTGGGAGGACTTCTGGGTTTACAGGTGGGACAAGAAGCCATATATCTGTTTTCTTTGGAACTTCTAGTAGGTCTTCAGAGCCCCCTGACTGGGGCACCAGATTACAGGTGTCAACAGGTCCAGAGAAAATATTCCGTTCCACTGATAGGAGCTTAACCGGTAGAAATGGGCAGCTGAAGCTTTTCACGGCATGTAGCTAAAGAGCTTCACCAGGTATGTAGCATTTCATTAAACCTCTATTAAAGGGTCAGGCCATTGTTTCTGCAGGCATTCAGTAACCCTATACCAGAATGCTGGTCATCAGTGACAAGATATAACCAAGTCACAAATAGGAATGAGCCAGGAGCCTAGCACCAAGCAAAGACCTAAAAAGCTTGGAAAGCTTTTTAACTAACATATATTGTGTGTACGTGAAGTGCTGTCAAGTCACAACTAACTTATAGTGACGCCAGCAAGGGGTTTTCAAGGCAAGTGAGAAACAGAGGTGGTTTTCTATTGCCTTCTGCAGAGTCCTCCTTGGTCATTTCCCTTTCAAGTACCAACTCTGCTTAGATCTGACAAAGTTGGACTATACCGTGCTGCCTTTCCTCAATTAATATATTTGTGTCTCCTTGTTAAAATATTTTATTCCAAGGATTTCTATAATGGGTGGGTGTGCACAGCATTTAATTGTTATGGCTGCTGGGAAACTATCCTTTGTTAGGCTGATGGCTTATTGTCAGAGACAATAAATTAAATTTTTCTAAGGGGATGTTAATGGCTAGATGTCTCCCGCAAAATGTCAGTCTACAGGCATCAGATGGAGTCTAAGACCAGTGGTTTGTAGTCTGTGTGTAAGAAAATATCTAGCTTGCAGTTTGAGTAGTACAGAGAGTCAGACACGGGGTGGGGGGGGAGCTGAGAATTTAGCTGAAGTTAACTAAAATTGTTTGTAACCAGCATGTGTATGTATGCATGTGTATATACATGTGTGCAAGAGAGTACAACATATGCTCTTTCAAAAACTGATACAGGGATTAGAGGAACTGATACCTGCAGTAGAAGTGACTACTTGCTTCCACTATGCTCTCCTTATAAATGCAGCAAATATTATAAACCACCATGAGAATCCATTGCTGTCTGGCAATGAAATCCTACAGTACTGTCCTTGGAATTTCTAGCTGATCAGAAGTGGGGAGAACATATATTATATTCCTCATTCACTGTGTCCTAAAATAAAACTTAAATTACCTTGTACAATGAAAAAAAAATCATCATGGTCCTTAGTTCTTGAACATACCACTTTTGTTGTTCTGATCATTTAACAATATCAATCCATCTTTTCCAGCTTGT
Source organism: Gekko gecko (assembly GCA_029375565.1). Classification (NCBI taxonomy): domain Eukaryota; kingdom Metazoa; phylum Chordata; class Lepidosauria; order Squamata; family Gekkonidae; genus Gekko; species Gekko gecko. The sequence goes on along the minus strand of JAPDNY010000003.1, from coordinate 145,177,766 downwards.
GAAGTAGCTTAAAAGTGAAGAAGGATGAGGAGGCCAATTAATCATCAGCTGATTATCACTTCTGCCAAAGAGGAAGGTAAGTCAAAGTGCAAGTGTAGACCCATGAATGAGCTGATGTCTCTATTTGCATAATGATGGGCTTGAAGGAAACTGAATAAATGGCACAACATTAATCCCACCTTGTGTAATGAGCATGAGAACTGAGATTTAACCCTTTCTTCTTATGTGCTTAAAGCTGTAATCTCATAAGCTTCTTTACATAATGGACGTTATAAAGTTGGAAATAGCAACTTGTGATGATGTCATCTAAACCATTTAGGAATGTCTATAATACAGTAGCATGCTGTGTGAACCTAGCAGCTGCCAGGGGGCAGAGATGTCAAATTTGATTTAAGTTTCTCTGACATTCTGCACCTTTCTGTAAGCCATGTAAATTGCTTGCAGGAGAGATGTGTGACACATCTAATGATGCTGGAATCTAAATGTGTGTTTTATTGTTTATATTTATTTATTGTATGCTTTTATTATGTACTGTTTGGGATATATTGTGTGCCACTCTGAGCCCAGTTTTGGTAAATGGGCAGGATATAAATTAAAAGTATTATTGCTGTCGTTATCGTCGTCATCATCATCTAAACAAGACTCTGCACAACCAGCAGTTACTGTGCCACATGTTCAGTACCTGAGCATGCATCCTTATGTGCACATGGAGCATTATCATACAGCACAGTTTAAAGCAACTATGGTGGTGTTCATGTGTAGTTCCTCTTTCATCATAGGGTTGGTTTGATGAAAATAGCTTTGTCAGCTATAACATGTTGACAGAATCAGAGGATCAGGGATGTGAATCTGAGCCCTGGAGCAAAGGACAAAGGTCTTGCAGTAGGGAAACTACCTCCAGCCCCAAAATAGGTATAGCAGTCATCAGCATGCTGCACCAGGGACTTCACCTGCCTCTGCATAAATCTATGTTGCAGCATTGCTACAAAAGCTAATTTTGTTTCAAGTGTACATACTCTCAGTTCATTGTTCATTCACTACCTTCTCAGGTGCCACACAATTTCAACAGGATAATACTACTCTTTGTGGAGGTGAAATATGTACAACACATAATGAATATAAAGCAGGAGTGGGGGGCTTGGAAGAAAGCTCAACACATTTATGTGATTAGCTAAGGTTGTCCTCAGTCCAGAGGGTCTTTGGAGAAACCCTGTAAATAAGTCTTGCCCATGGTCCTGGAGATAGTGGCAACAGTGCTCTACATCATTGCTAGACACCATTTCCCCTTTCTTTGGACCAGCAGGAGGGCAGAAGACCCTGTTCAATCTGATCTGAGTTCAAGATGATGCAATGTAGCCCATCAGTGTGTTTGTAATGACTGAGTATAGAATGTAGACTCCCCTGAAATACACAAGGGTTCTGTGGCAGTTATACAGAGGCTGCTTGGCAGGCATGAGCTTGGAGAGTGTTTACTGAATGTAGAAAGTTTGAAAAACACAACATCATGAGCAACTATTGCCACTTAGTTCTTAATACAGTGTTATCAGATACTAGATAATTGTGTTTTGGTTATAAAATACTCCTTAAAAAGATCAATGATCAGATATTAAACACTGAAATCAAATGACAAATATAGACAACAAATATTCAGAGGCTACAGAGGGATACTGAGAACATCTGGAAAATTTAAATATCAAAACATTCAAAAGAAGAAGGAAAATTTTGGGAGCTCCATCATCACAGTAATTCCAAGTTGCTACTGTTTAGACAGATAGCTATTGTTGCTTGCTGTTGTATGGCAGTTGTGGTTGCTGCAGACCAACCTCAGCAGCTTACCAGAATCATGATTCTTATTTTATCCTCCTCTACCAACACTATTTAGTAGGTGAGTATGTTTTTGTTGTTGTTTTTACTATTAGGTGCTAGGCAAGAGCCAATGAGGAAAAAGGTTTTATATTCCAAGTTAACAAAATGTTCTAATCAACATAAAGGGGAAAGGTCAGGTGAAATCAGGGGTAAAAATTCTGAGGTAACTCAGTATAGATAACTCTGAGGTAAAATCATTACATACACAAACTTTAGTTCTTATATTCCAGGCTAATGAGAGTTTCTGAAGCTTTTCACAGTGACTTAAATCTTTATGTGGAGAGGCTTTTGCTCCGTGTTTTCCCCAAGCACGTCAGTACACTTCCTTTGAGTATTCTCTAACTCTTTTGGCTTCCAAAAGGCTGGTACACTTGTTCCATTACCCAAACCCCTTCTCTTGAAACACCAGTATTCGTCTTGAGTTTTTAACTGACTCTCAAGGTCTCTAAAGATCTGTAACTACACCAGAGCAGGGAGTACTCTTCAGAGCTATCACCCTGTTTAGACTGTGTAGGGAAATTCCTTCTCTCTCTCGAAGATCTATCCCCTCTCCTTGGTCTGAATGGGACCCTCTGTCTAACTACCCAAACTTTCTTGCCAATTTCCCCGAGTTCTCCTGTCTGTGTTAAACTGGTCTCAGTCAGGGTTGAATTCTGAATGAATTCTCAGCATCCAGTCCAGATAATTTTCTCCACTCAACTGATGCTAACCAATCAGATTGCATGGAGCAGTCTGTCACTCAAGGCTCTCTGGCTCTGTGAGGAATTAACCCTTCACAGTCCTTTACCTGTTTGTACAGCACTTCTAAGCTTTTAAAAGTACAGTCCATCACAGTGTCACGCTGCCTGGCCTGCTACCTCACTGCAAGCTTCACTGTAAAGGGGGCATCTGAAGCTTTAGAGTTTCAAGGGCACCAGACCCAAGTCAGAAGATAAGAAATTAAGAGTCGCAGAAGGTTCAGTTTAGAAAAAAGGAAGAGCCCAGCTATAAAGGCCTCACTGTCAAAAGGAGAAAATTCTAAGTTATGGATAAGAATGCACAGACCCAGTTATTGAAGGCCCCTCTGGCAAGTATTTGAAAGCAAGAGAAAAAGAGAGGATGAGAAATGTGTCAGTAAACTAAGCAAGGGTTATGGGGGGGGGAGTCTCCTGCATAAATGTCTGGAAAACTGGAAGATAGCTTATGTGAAACAATTTTAGAATAGACACTGCTGCCAAAAACAACATGCTGGAGGAAGGTGAAACAGGAGTTACTAGGAGTTACTACTGCTTCGACCATTACTTCACTTGTTCATGTGAAGATATGCTTGCCTCAGACAAAATGTGGTTAGAACACATGCAGAATGAATTGTTGCAAAAGGAAGGTGTAACTGAACTTTTGACCTACCCATTCTAAGCAACAGAAATATTTCTCTTTAAGTGAACCATCTAGCCAATGGAAGCTCAGAACAATTCAGGGAGAGATAAGCACAGAGAGAGGAGTCATTATCCCTAGAAACCAAACTTATTTCTATGCTTTCAGGCCACAGAAAGAGCAAAATTGAGTATTTCCATGGGTCCTGGCTTCCTCCTTACCATTCCTGAGAAGACTAGATGTGCTCTTGGAGCCAAACTAAATGTTAGTGGTTTTAATGAACTGAGAAAAGGAGAGCCCCAAGGGCATGGAATGGTGCTTCAGGGAGGCTCCTGACTTCTTCACCCAGTCATTTTCCCACATGAAAACCACACTGGGAGGGTTATTTCTCTGATTTTGCTGCTCTGCTTGCACAGATACTCCTTATGAAGCAAAGAAATTGGGGAAATAACTCCTTCTACTGTAGTTTTCATGCATAAAAACAGATTGGGGTTAGACAGGAGCTCTTCTTCATCCCACAGTGTCATTCTGAGCCCATTTGGGTTCTTCTTTTTTTTTTAGAAGCCCCTCTGTAATGTTTAATTTGTAATGTTTGGCCCCTGGTCTCTGAAGTGACTGATTGGCCACCCTGCAGCTTCAGTTGATACCCTTAATTTCCATGGGTGAGGTACAGCCCCGTAGCTAGGGATTTTTTGGGGAGGGGGCCTTGAGGGAGGCCACCAGCCAATGAAATCAAAGTTAATTTACTTAACTTTCATTTAATTGGTGGAGCTCCTTAGAATTCTTAAGGCAGCCCTGCATCCCCCCCAAGGCTCCAGGGCAAGGGGGGGTAATGCCCAGTGGCCACAACTCCCCTCCCCCTGGCAAGGGCAGGCCTTCCCAGCAGAACATCTGGCTCCCTCCCTGAGAAGCCCCAGTTCCTCTTCCCACAGCATGGCACCAGGGGCAGCCTGACCTCCATCCTCAGCTCCTGGGGCTGTGAGAGATGAGGTGCACAGCAGCTGGGCTGGCCACAGAGGTACCGCATGTGGGCTCATCAGCAGGGGTCATTTCATAGAAAAAGAGGTGCAGGCACTCATTAGCATAACTCATTAGCATAATTTATTTGCATATGCCACACCCCCTGATATCACCGGTGTGTCAGAAGGCAACACCCACTGCTCAGGCTCCACCCCAAAAATCTCCAGGTATTTCCCAACTCAGAGCTGCCGAGCCAGCCTTACACTTTTTGACTAAAGACACTTTAGGTTTCCTTTGCTCTTGCAGGGAAGCTACCCTACAACTATGAAAATACAAATCAAGTTAGTATGCTTTTGCTTTTTCTGCAATAGATCAGGAAAACAATCAAAAGATTATTTTGGCAACAACAGGCCTAAGACTTATTATTTTCTTATGCTTTCTTAAGCCCAAGTAATATATTTCAAAGGGCTTGAAATCCTTGAGTAACAATTGTTGGCTAGAGCATTGGTCTTGAGCTAATGAGTCAGAAACCCCTACAGCAGGAATCCCCAACCTTTTTGAGCCTGTAGGCACCTTTGGAATTCTGATGCAAAATGGCTGCTGCTGAAGGCAGAGCCAACCACAAATGTCAGGGCATGAGAGTATGCACAGTTTTAATAGTAACCCTACAACATTTCAGGCGGAATGTGTTTAATAGAATGCTTGAGGGTATGCACAGTTTTAATAGTAATCCTACAACATTTCAGGCAGAATAGAAATCGCACAATCCCCACATAGGAGAGGCCATGCCAGTGAAGACAGCAAACCTGGTCTCTCCAACATGAATCCCAGCAGAGAAGCCAACATAATTTTGCACAGGAAAAGAATGTTTCTGGGAGTGAGCAGAGTGCTTTTCTGTAACCATGGCTGGCCTTTTGCATCTAGCAAGAAGGAGGAAAACTTTCTGCTCAGATCTGAGGACTGGTCTGTGGGTGATGGGAGTGGGGGTATTCCCCCCAAAAAATGGGAGATGAGATTGCCAACCCCAGTTTGGGAAATTCCTGGAAACTTGGAGGCAAAGCTAGGGGGAAGGCAGAGTTTGGAGAAGGGAGGGAGTTCATCAGAGATATGATTCCATAGAGTCCATTCTCCAAAGCTAGGGGCCCTTTAGCCTGAAGAACACTTGTCATTCCAGAACTCCAGGCCCCACCTGGAAGATAGCAATTCTAGCTCTGGGGGTTGTAACATTGGGAAGACTCTTTTCACTGGTTCACTGATTTAAAATGTTAAGGAAGGATTTGCTAAGCTATGGAGCTTGGGTGGCAAAAACTGCAGGAATCTCTCCAAACCTCCAGTGTAGCTTTCCCTCTGCATGATTCCACTGTCCAAACTAGGGAGATATTTTTGAAAGGAAATAGTCTTTCACTGCTTACATATTTCAACCCCCCCCCCAAAAAAAAAAACTCCGCCAGTGCTGCCCCACCTCCCCATTCTCAAGGGCATCAGTACATCTCCAGGCACTTGGGACAATGGGTTAGAAAGGAGCTGCGGCAAGTCAAGTGGCCTTCTCCATCAGTGCCTCTCTAGGAATGGAGACTCCTTCCATTTAACCCTTAGATGGAAAGGGGGGGGCATCTCTCTCTGAAAACTGTGATCCCTCAGGGCAAGGAGTACAAGAGCCCTAAGCATTTCATCTAAACTGGATGAAGAACAAAGATTTATAGCTAGAAATATGTTTTGATATGGGTGGTATTGTGCTTTGAGAAGACATTAAATAACATTTATTAATTCATTAATTATTTTAAAATGTCAGGGACATAACAGGCTGCAAGGGAAGGGGAGATATCCATTTCATTCATGGCTCATTGGAATAAATCCGTCATAACCAATCCAGGTGTTTAAAGAATAATGACACTTGTCCAAATTAGTTGATACTGCATATCTTCCTTATGCAGCTACCTTGCTATCTTGTGTAGAGATCAGGCAGCAAGGGAGATTGGAGATACTGCCGTGGATATGGAAGCTTACCCCACCCCCATTTATTGTGGTGCTAGTGCTGGACAACATAACAGGACACCTTGGGACCATATTTCCCAGCCCTAGCAAAGACCAACATTTTGGATGAGTCAGAAAGAAAGATTACTGACCTACACTACCCATTACCGCCCAGATGCTGCCTGCCCAGTAACTAAGGGAGCAAAGAAGAAAGGGAGGTAATAAAAACTCAATAAAGATCCATCTTAAATGAATGAACCAAAGGGGAGGGGAATGTCTATACACTTAATTTATGGCACTATGTCGCTGACATTTAGAGATCAAAAGCTTGGACTTGGAGAGCAGGGAGGCAAACATGCTTGCATTCCCTGCCCAATCTTCTCCAGGTGCCCTGGGGCTGCAGGGCACCTAGAGAACATCAGGCAGGGAACACAGGCATTTAAATCCCCCCCTTCCCCCGAGTCTCTCCACAGAAGTGGAGAGGCTCAGGGGAAAGGGGGGCATGTCTGCCCGCCTCCACTCCCCTTCTCCAGCTACCCCAACATGGCTGACTGGCTGGAGGAGAGGAGCGGAGGGGACGGCAGGGAGGCAGTCATGCCTGGGTGCCCTGCCTGATGTTCTCCAGGTGTCCCACAGCTGCAGAGCACCTAGAGAATATCTAGCAGGGAACCCAGGAATTTAAATTTTCCCCTTCCCCTGAGTCTCTCTGCAGAAGCAGAGAAGTTCAGGGGAAGGGGGGGCATGTCTGCCCGCCTCCCCTCCCCTCCTCCAGCTAGCCCACCACAGCAGGGTGGCTGAAAGAGGGGAGGGCGGGCAGGGCCAGCTCCAGGTGTCTGGGCACCCTAGGTTTAAACCGCCACCCCCTCCCTCCCAGCACTGGCTTTTCTGGGGGCTCTGCGGCTGCGGGAGCCCCAGGAAAGCCGGGAAGGGGGCAGAGTTTAAAACCGCTGCCCCCTCCCTCCCAGTGCTGGCTTTCCTGGGGGCTCCACGGCTGTGGGACCCCCAGGAAATCCGGGAAGGGGGCGGAGGTTTAAACTGTCGCCCCCTCCCTCCCAGCGCTGGCTTTCCTGGAGGCTCTGCAGCTGCTGGGTCCCCAGGAAAGCCAGGGAAGGGGCGGAGGTTTAAACCGCCACTCCTTCCCTCCCAGTGCTGGCTTGCTTGGGCACTCTGCGGGGCGCCCAAACAAGCCTGGGAAGATGCGGGGGGGGGCTTTTCAGGGGGGGCACCTTTTGGCACCCCTGTGGCCAGCGTGCTCTAGGTGAGCGGCTAGCTTGCCTAATGGGTGAGCCGGCCCTGAGGGCGGGGCAGGGAGGCAGTGATGCCTCTGGGTCTCCTGCCCAATATTCTCCAGGTGCCCCATGGCTGCAGAGCACCTAGAGAACATCTGGCAGAGAACCCAGGCATTTAACCCCCCCCCTTCCCCTGAGTCCCTTCACAGAAGTGGAGAGGTTCAGGGGAGAGGGAGGGCATGTCTGCCTGCCTCCCCCTCCCTTCTGCAGCTGCAGGGTACCTAGAGGACATCAGGCAGGAAACCCAGGAATGTGTAGAATGCCAGATGGGGAAGGGAGGGAAAGGCATTTAAATCCCCCCTTCCCCCAAGACTCTCCGCAAAAGTGGAGAGGCTTGGGGGAAAGGAGGGGGCATGACTGCCCACCTCCCCTCCCTTCTGCAGCCCACTCACCATGGCAGACTGGCTGGAGAAGGAGTGGCTGTGGGGCACCTAGAGGACATTGGGCAGGGAACCCAGGCATGTGTAGAATGCCTTTCTCTCCCTTCCCCAGATGTTCCCCTAGAGAACATTGGACAGGGAACCCAGGTATTTAACCCCACCCACACAGAAGCAGAGAGGCTCGGGGGAAAGGGGGGACATGTCTACCTGCCTCTCCTTCCCTTCTCCAGCCAGCTGCAGAAGGGGAAGGGAGGGCAGGGATGCAGACATGCCTGCCTTCCTGCCCAATTTTCAGGCAGACCAGGAATGGTGATGACGGGAGGGAGCATCCCGGCCTCCTTACTGCTGGAGTGCTACTCCCCTGTGCTGCAGCAGGCAATGATCCCTGCTCATCAGTATATCGGAGTGCAGGCAGATATGCCTGGCCAGGGCCAGAGGCTTCTCCCCAGACCATTCACACTCACTGCCTGCCTGGGCCATTCTCTTAGCCCAGCCTTGCAGCTGCCACTGCTGCTTGTGCTGCTCTCATCCTCCCTGCTGACAGGCTGACAGGCAATCAGGGTGAGGTGGCCCAGGGGAGAGGGGAGCCATGGCTCAGGGAGGGACCCATAAAAACCACTAGGCAGCTGGGCCTCATGGGCCCTGCTGGAGTTACGGGCCTGGTGAGGTAATACAATATGTTTTATATGCTTTTACTGAGTTATTTGCTGTTGCTAATGTAAGTGTGTGATAGTGCTTAATAAACTAATTTTATTTGTAAATTGGATTTGTTAAGTATGTGATCATCTTGATCACCTTAGAGTTCTAAAAAAAAAAAAAAACCAAACCCTACAGCATGGCAGCCTACTCAGTAGAGTTGAGCTAACATCCAGGACCTGGGTTTTCATCAACAGCCCTGAAAACGCTGAACAATTTCACCTGGATATAATAATAGTGTGGTATTTTAATTACCACAGATCTGAATTTTGTGGCCCATTCTGGTCTGGTTTGCTCCCACATCTAAGCTGCAGTTGGAAAAAGTGCCCATTACTTCTTTCTTGCTATGCTACTGAATGCAGAAGCAGAACTATGGAATCAAGTTGTCCATCAAACTACTGAAGACCAGCATATCCTGTTCCTTTGACTGACTCACACTATTTTCCAGGACTGCTGCTCCCCTCAGTGCTCCCTTGGGCAAACTACCTGCACAAAAGAAAGTGAATGTAATTAGTTGCAAAATACACTTTCGTGGCATGTGCACTAATTTGGCATTTGATATATCCATTTGTGTCCTCCCTCCCTCCTCTCCCAACATGAAGCCATGAGTTAAATTGTCCCCCCACAACACACCCACAACATATTGTCAAGTTTAATTTATAGGTTAAGAAATGAAGGGCAAAGACATCACTCAGAAATAATAATTTAAAAAGACTGATAATGATTTTTAAAAGACAAAACGTAAGAATACTGCTCTAAGCACAGAACACCAGCTGTCAGTTGAATTTATAATTAGAAGGATTTTTCAACTGCAGTGAACAACAACAATAACAAATTTGTGATGAAGATATTCAAAGAACATTTTTGCTTTGCTATCAGGTGCTTAAATAGTCAGGCTCATCCAAGAGGATTAAACAGGGGGGGTGAGCTTAGTTTACAGAACTGGTGATAATTTGTTCTTCTTCTACTAGTCATGAGATAACTGTCATGCTGATTCTTTGGCCATGCCTACACAGATGTAATTTTAATATGCATTAAGCACACAACTCATTTGTGGTACCTGCACCTCAGATTGTGAGGAATTAATGTGCCTATTTTGATGCCATGCTAAAAAGATGTCAGATCAAAAAGGGATTGAAAGATGTGAGAAAATGAGCCCAAAGAAATTATTGCCTTGGAAATGAGAGCCAGTAGCCATGTTCTCACGTTATAGTGAATGTACTTACAATCTACATACATGAACATATACCTGTGTCAGAAAGAGCTAACACTTGTTCGCTTTAGAAACAAAACCATGGGCTACTACCTGGATATATGTGGGGGGTTCAATGACACATTTAGCTGTACTGTAATCTGTGAACAAAGCTTTTGTGGTGCAGCATAGGATGGGTTTAAATCTATGCTGAGGCATGAAACTCATTTCACGACCTTAGGCCAGTCACTAATGAGCACATCTACTGGAGAACTTCCTTGAATCAAAAGGTTTTACAGAGACATTGTGGGTTTCCTCAGAGCTATTTTTGGGCAGGAACACACAGAAATGGAGTTCTGGCTGGCTCCTGAGTTGGCCACACCCAACAGGAACTCATTAGTATAATAGCCACACCCAACAGCAGAAATGCATTAGGATTGGCTACATTAGGGGATGCAAAGGAGTTCCTGCTACAAAAAAGCCCTGGGTTTTGACAACAAACAAGGTAAACTGAATAAGAAGCAAAAGGTGGGTACGGCTGGATGACCACACTTCTGTTAACATGGGGTATGGTCTAATATGCTAATGAGTTTCTACTGTTGGGTATGGCCTATTATGCAAATGAGTTCCTGCTAGGCTTTTTCTAGGAAAAAAGCCCTGGATTTCCTTAAATAACAATAGAATAAAGTTCATTGAAGCATCTAGAAACTTACTGGTAAAAATATCTTGATGAAGCCATGGGGAGGAGGGCATGGCTCAGTGGTAGAGCATTGGCATGGCATGCAGAAGGTCCCAGAAAATAAGCCTGGGAATCGTGAGGAGCAGGCCCAAATATTCCCAAAAATTTTCAGAATTTGTCAGGACCCAATTATTGGTATTTCAGAAAATGCAAGTATCATTCCAGATACCCAAATATATCCAACATTGTTTAGATGCCCCAATATATCCAACGTTTTTAGGATACACATTCATTAATAGAAATGTCCAAATGTACATCCTTAATCAGTTGTGCTTTTGTCTTGACAATATCCAACAGTCATTAATTCCATAGCTCAGTTGCTGGCATTGTTGCCATGCTCTTCCTTTTGTTTGAAGATTACTTCATGCACATTAAATTTCATTGGAAGAGACCTTTTTAACACAGTAAATGCCAGCACCCTATTCATTTTCTTCACACTGTATTCTGCTAAAGTACAGGAAATCTAGTCTTTAACTGCACAATTAAAAAACAAGCATATATTAGAATACCAGTTGTGGTGTTTGATGTTTCACATTCCTATTTAATCTATCCACTGAACTTTTGTGGAAATGTAGATGTAATGCTGAACACTTCCAAATGAAATTATTTATAAACAATTCTCAGACTGAGGACCTAATCTTCAGGGATTTGATGATCTGCTCTATAAGCAGCTAGCTGTGGTTATAATTTCATATCTCTCTCTTCACACAGCAGATTGAAAGAGTTTAGCTCTGGGCAAAGGAAAACCATTAAGCCTTTTAGTTCACAGCAATATTTAAAAATGCTTAAATAGACTTGATCTTGTGTTTATTTCAAGTTTCATTGCCTTCTTAAAACATTCATAGCACAATGTATCAGTGGTTAATATGCTTACTAGGAAACTTTTGCAAGCAGAAAAGCAATTAGAATGATTGACCTGAAATAATGAAGTATGCACCTCATCGACTTTGGACACACCACTAAGCCATTGTGAGTAGACTTGTGCACTGGATGCTCAACGAGCCACAGTTCTTCTCTTCCCAGTTCTTATGTAGATTTTACAGTTAGCACCAATTTTAAAAATCTGTAAGTGAAGGTTTGTGGCTAGGGTAACAAAAGGCTATGCTCTGAGGCAGATAATGGCATGTATACAACCACTCTGCTCAGTAAAGTTTCAAGCCTTCCTTCAGTCCAAGGAGACTTCCCCCATCTTAAATGGCTCTTCTGATAGTGGGGAAAACCCCTTAAAGCAAGAGGAAGGCTCCTTGGACTGAAGGAAGGCTGTGGCAGCAGAAAAGAGCAAGAGTCCAGTAGCACCATAAAGACTAACAAAATATGTGACAGGATATCAGCTTTCATAAGTCACTGCTCACTTCTTCAGATGAAGTTAGAGTGTGAGTCCATCTGTCCTATATATTGGAAAGTGGAGTGATTTCACATGCCATAGTTATTCAGCATCTGAAATCATTCCACTTTCCAATATATAGGACAGATGGGCTCACATTCCAGCTGAAATACTGTGCAGTGACTCTTGGAAGCTCATGCCCTGCCACAAATTTTGTTAGTCTTTAAGGTGCTACTGGACTCTTGCTCTTTTCTAGAACTAAAGGGGATTGGTGTATGAAATGTACTGCATTCTAGACATGTTTAGTGATCAGCTCATAGTTTATTAAGTGATTTCACTTAACTCTAAAGACACTCTGGCAGGACCCGAGCCTTGCTTAAATGCGTGCAACACACCACACCCAACAAACACACACTCCCAATGATAGGCTATTTACATGATAACTCCCATTCAATAGGAATCCCTTCAGGATCCTAGTTGCCTATTGTTCCTGTGTTCAAGCTAGGTCAGTTTCTCCAGTGCTATTTGAGCTCAGTACATAATGACCCTCCCCTCACGGTTCAAAAACACCTCAGCACACAAAGTCTCTTAAGCAGGCTGGTCAGCGCCATTCATGGTTCAAACATCTCAGCTCCATCTGTGGGGCCGGGGCCTCTGGACCGTAGTCCTGTGGCACAACCGAGGTGGTGATGGGAGGTGGTGGCATTGGTGGAACTTCAGGGCTATCCATGACCGTTCGCTCCGGTGCTACATCTGCGGGCTCCCCTGGCTGCTCACTGGCCACTGGCAGTAATTCCTTCTTGGGCTCTGATTCCAGTGGGCATGGCAGCTCCACGTTGCAATCTTCTGGCTCGGCGGGGAGGAGACGGTGATGGAGCTGGTCGATGTGTCTCTGCAGTACCTGGCTGTCCTTAGTAGACACCTCGTAGGAACGGGGCCCTGTTAATCTAATGTTCTTGGTGGGGATCCAGGCTGGGCCACTGGAAAAGTTTCAGGCATAAACAGGGTTGCCCGGGAAGAACCTGTGGGGGGGTGCTTGGTTTTAGGTCCCCAGGTGGTTTTCCAGAGTGTGATTGGGGTGCAGCCTGTCTAAATGGGTGGTTAGGCACTGGCCCATTAGGAGTTCAGTGGGGCTGTGGCTTGTGGAGGTGTTCGGGGTCACCTGGTGGCCGAAAAGGAAAGCCATGAGTTGGTGGTCCCAGTCACCATGGATGATCCACTGGAGGGACTCCTTTGTGACCCTTACCATCCTTTCTGCTTGGCCATTGGTGGCTGGGTGGAAGGGAGTGGATTGGATGTGCCAGATTGCGTAGCGGCCCATAAACTCCTGGAACTCCCCCAAGTTGAAGGCTGTTCCATTATCCAACACGATGGTTGTGGTGAAGGGTATGGATTGCTGCCTTAGAAGAGGTGGATGAGACTGGTACCAATTCCAGCCATTTGTTGTAGGAGTTCACCAAGATAAAGAAAATCTGCCCCTGGAAGGGCCCTGCAAAGTCCACATGTAGCTGGGACCAGGGTTTGTGGGTGGACTCCCACAGTTGCACCAGAGCCCTGGGGTGTTCCAGTCGGGTTTCCTGGCAATGCCTTACACAGTCCTCGATCTCCCTGTCTATGCTGGGCCACCATACATAGCTGTGGGACAATGCCTTCATCCACACAATTCCCGGGTGCATTTTGTGTAGTGCCGCTAAGACTTGCTGGTGCAATGGTGTGGGCACCACCACCTGGCCTCCCCACAGCAGGCAGCCCTTGTGTGCCAACAGTTCATCCCTGTGGGAGTGCTGATGCATAGATGATGGTGCGGACTTTGTCTGGAGCCAGATGCATGCCCTGCACATCAATGGAGAAGCCCAGGAACTCAACCTGCAGAACTCCCAGGAGGCACTTTTCTCGCTTTACCTTGAGCCCGGCTCCATTGGGCTTTACTGGCATTACTATAGGGGTTTCCCATGGGGCATGTGGGACTGGCTCCAAAACCCCTGGAGCCACCAGCCTATCCAGCTCCTCATCAATTTTTGGCTTTAGGGTGAATGGAACACATCTGGCCTTCAATCTAATGGGCTGCACCTCCAGGTTGAGCTGTAAGGAGACGGGAGGGGGGGTCCAGTGTAGTGACTGTGTGTACCATCAAAGACTGTGGGAAACTCATTGCACACCCTCTGAAAGTCTTTAGTGACCACATGGTGGACCCCCATCACGTGGAACCCCAGTGGCGCAAACCATGAAAGTCTGATGAGGCTCGTGCGACTGCCTCTCACTACTAGTAAGTCCAAAAGTCCATCGAAGTGCCAGTACTGCATTCAGAATTTGCCCTCCAGAATGGCCACTTCATTTTTTAAAAAGTCCCATAGGGTGAAACCGGTGGGCTGCAGGGGAGGGTCCCCCTTGGGGCAGAGTCTCCTAAACATGTCCTTAGACATTATCAAGATGGAGGACCTGGTGTCGAGCTCCATCCGGCAGGAGCTCCCCTCTATCAGGACCATAACAGTTATTTTATCTGGGGTGTCCCAGGGCAAGTATAGTACCTGTTGCTGCTGGACGGAGGTAGTGTGGAGATCCGCGGAGTGCGTTGAGGCAGGGGTTGCTGCTGGGCACCCCCGGTTCCTCTTGGTGCAGCAGGCATGGGTGATGTGACCAACTTTTCCACAGTTCCTGCGTGTGGCATCCCAGAACCGACAGGATTTTCTCTCACGGGGCTCTCCGCTGATGGTGCATGTGGTCAATGCAGCATGGATGGGCGTTGTGATGCAGGTAGCAGCTGCCAGCATGTGAGGTGTTGGAACTGTAGTACCTCTCCTTCTTCATCCTCTAAGGCATCCACATGGTGAGCAGTCATGGCTGATCTTCGTAAAGATGGCAGGCTTTTCCCGTGCTGGACCTCTGCGGTAAACTGTTCTGCTACTTCTGCAGCGAGGGCCATATTCATGGCCTCCGGGAATTTAGGGTATCCTTGGGACAAGATCTTCTTCTGGATCCATTCGTCTCTCAGGTTGCAGACCAGTCGGTCCCAGAGAGCATCTTTGAGGTCCACGAAGTTGCAGTGCCAAGTGATTCATCGGAGGATGGTGATGAACTCTGAGATGGATTCAGAGGCTGTCCGGTTCCTCATGTGGAATGCATGGCGGGCCGTGATGACCGATGGCTTAGGGGAGAAGTGTTCCTTAAGCCGATCAATGATGGTTTGGTAGGCCGTGTCCTTGAGCTCCACTGGAGCAGGAGCGAGTGGGCAATCTCGTAGGTAGTACAGCCACAAACCCAGAAGAAAGTGGCATGCTTCTTTTCTGCCTTGGTAATGCTGGAGAATTCCAGGAAAAACTTGAACCGGTCCAGGTAGGACTCCCAGTCCTCCGAGGTGGCATTGAACTCATCAAAGTATCCTGGAGCGGCAGCCATTGTCTCTGGAGCAATGTGATGCACAGGGCTCTGGAGCTCATTGCGTGGTGCAGTGCTGGATGGAGCCAGCTCGCTCATCAGGATCCCATCCTCATCGCCAGTGAAAAGTACTGGGTTCTAGATGCATTGAGTGATCAGCTCATAGTTTATTAAGTTATTTCAGTTAACTCTAAAGACACCCTGGCAGGACCCGAGCCTTGCTTAAATGCATGCAACGCACACACACACTCCCAGTGATAGGCTATTTACATGATAACTCCCATTCAACAGGTTCCCATCAGGATCCTAGTTGCCTATTGTTCCTGTGTTCAAGCTAGGTCAGTTTCTCCAGTACTATTTGAGCTCAGTACATAACAGTGTATTTCTGGGGCAGGACATTTGCCCATCCATAACACCTACACCAAAGCTACACTAGACATAATGACAGCATTCTTTGTGTTTAAATAGGGACCACATCATTCATGGAGAAGGATGGAGGCTCAAATTTTGAAAGGAAAATGGGTTATCAGGACAGAAATGCAGAATCCTTTTTTACCCTTAGCTTACCATCTTACAATCCTTTTCCCTGAGCACTGTAGTGGATTGAGTGGAGTTAAGCCATAGGAAAAGGCAGGACTCAGCTCCTTTCTTCAGCATTCTACTACTACTACTACTACTGTTGCTGCTGCTGCTGCTGCTACTACTATTATTATTATTTCCTACCCCAGTATCTGTCTGTGTGACTTAACAATCACCATCATGTGTAGTTTGGCCATGAAGTATGAATCAAAGCAAACACTCTATTTATACTTTGATGAAAAATATGCTCTGTTTGTACAACCAGACAACACAAGTACCGCTGTAGCATCATGTTGATCCTGGTGCTAACACAGAGAGCCAAGTTTATCCTATAGTTCTAGTTTATCCTATAGATTTTTTATTCCACTGAGTTCATGGGAGAACAGATCAAAAGAGAAGTCCCCTTGAGAATGAGACAACTTCACTCATGATCACTTCCCCTTGGAAATTCTCCTAACATAATCCACCTTGAGAATAAGAGTGAATTTGGTTCCTTATTTCGCTGGCAGAGCTGATCTTTGAGCCACTTATACACAGTGGCAGCTGCGTTTTTGTTTGTTTCTTTTTTAACATCTCTTTCACATTCACATACAAAGCAGAGATGGAAGGGGCTTACTTATACATGAAGGGAGAAAGGAGCTGAACACTGTTCTTTTCTGCACTTTAAAGGTAAAGGTAGTCAAATCCAACTCTAGGGGGCGGTGCTCATCTCCGTTTCCAAGCTGAAGAGCCAGCGCTGTCCAAAGACATTTCCATGGTCATGTGGCCAGCATGACTAAATGCTGAGGCGCATGGAATGCTGTTACCTTCCCACCAAAGTGGTACCTATTTATCTACTTGCTTTCAAACTGCTAGGTTGGCAGGAACTGGGATCAGAGACTCTGTCACGCAGCACTAGGGTCTCAAACTGCAAAACTACAGACCTTCCAATCTGCAGCTCAGCATCTTAACCTCTGAGCCACCGCAGCCCCTTTCTGCACTTTACCTCCTCCTAATCTGTTGTTCCAAGCTTTTTCTCGATATTTGCCTCATGTCTGGTGTTAGAGCTGACAAGGGAATAAAGTGCTTAAGGAAACAAACGGCAAATAGGTTAGGCATAGGACTGGGAGGGGGATTCATTGGTCTTTTCCAGTGCACTCCTGCTAGTAGAGTAAGGCTTCAGTTTCTCCATTTTGCATATGACAGCGGCAGACACAGGAGTGGTCTTCTCCTAGTGTGGCCTTGGAATGGAGAAGGTCTCAATTCTGCCCAATTTTCTGTGCTCCAATAGCCAGAGCAGGGATGAATGGGGCCTGAAGGAATGGTTTGTGACTTTCATAGTACTAATTAGATGAAATTTAAGATTTGTTGGGTTTAATGTTTTGATTTATCAAATATTGTATTCCACTGAAAACAATAATATGTTATTAATATAAAACCAAGTGAAAATGGCATGGGGGGGGAAAAATTCCAGTGGTAACATGCAAAACTTGAACGCATCAGTGGATCTGAGAAAGCACATTGTGCTCAATCCATCCTGTATAGTATGCAGCACAATAAATCATAACAATACTGCAGTTCAGAGAATAAAGGCTCTTGAAGTTCATAATCCAATTAGACCCGAACAGAAAATCTTTAAGGAAGAACTATAATGGATAACAAGAAATGTTAAGTCAAAAAAGCAGAAAGTAAGCACTTGGCTTGGATAAAATATTGCCAAAAACCAAAAAAGGGCTTGAGCGTGTTTTTCCCCTCCTTAAAATAATCAATTATTGTTTTTAAAAAAATATTTATTAACACTTACCATAAGAGAAAACATTCAGTAATCATAAATATGAGAGAATTGCCTCAATCCAGCCACAGCGAAGCATTCAGAAGAGAAGAATTAACAACATGCTTTATTTTTTCTCTGAAATTAATGGGACTTCAGAGCATTTAACTTTACAAAGACTGAGCCAGAAAAATAATGGTGTCCAATGAGAAGCACTGGATGCCTGTCCAGTAGAAGCAATTGTATAACAATACGCCAATGACACCCAGCTATATCTGTTGATGGACAGCTGGTGGGACTCCGCTCCAGACATCTTGGACCAGGCACTGGCATAGGGTTGCCAGGTCTGAGTTGGAAAATACCTGGAGACTTTGGGGGTGGAGCCAAGAGAGGGCGGGGTTTGGGGAGGGGAGGGGCCTCAGCATAGTACAGTGCCAGAGAGTCCACCCTTCAGAGCAGCCATTTTCTCCCAGGGAGCTGATCTCTGTCAGCTGGAGATCGGTCATAAAAGCAGGAGATCCCCAGGCCCCACCTGGAGGCTGGCAACCCTACACTGGCAGCTGTGGCCGGATGGTTTCAGCAAAGTCAGTTGAAGTTGAATCCAACAAAGACGGAGTTCCTGTACCTGAGTCGTGGGGGGTTGGGATCAGGAATTAGGCTGTTGGTGTCAGCACAAGAGGTAAGGAGTCTTGGGTGATGCTGGACTCCTCATGTATTATGGAGGCCCAGGTCACTTCGATTGCCAGATCAGCTGTTTATCATCTTCCACTAATCAGGCAGATACTATCTTGCCCCCTGAGACTTAGCTACAGTGATCTACACAATAGTCACTTCCAGGCTAGGCTACTGTAACTCTCTCTACACAGGGCTATCCTTGAGCCTGATCCAGAAATTGCAGCTAGTGCAGAATGCAGTAGCATGGCTATTGATGGAGACACCTCCACAGATGCACATTCAACCGGTGTTGTGCCAACTGCGCTGGCTGCTGATTGAATACTGGATCTGGTCCAAGGTTATGGTTTTAAACTTCAAAGCCTTATGCAGCCTGGGACCATCATACCTGTGGGATCGCCTCTTCCCCTATCAGCCCTGGAGAGCTTTGTGCTCTTCTGATCAACATCTCCTGGTAGTCCCTGGACCGAGGGACATCCGCTTACCCTCATCCCGGCCTGATAGAATATGCTCCCATTTGAGATCAGGGCCCTGTGGGACCTAGAACAGTTCCACAGGGTCTGTAAAATGGAACTGTTCTACCAGGCCTTTGGCTGAGGCAGTGGACACTCAATCTACTCTGGGCCCCCCATCCTGTCCACAGCTCTGTTTTTGATTTTTTACCCGTGTCCTACTGTTCTGGATACCGTCTGGACACTGGAGTTTTTTAGGGTAAGTAATTCATAATCCAGGGGGTTGGTTGATCTGCTATTGTTATTTATTGTTTTACTGTTTCTATGTTTGTTGGTTTTATGTTGTGACCCACTCTGAGCCGATTTTGGGGGGTAAGGTGGGGTATAAATCAAATAAATAAACAAACAAATACTAAGTATTAGGGTTGCCAGGTCCGATCGTCATGCTGTTGGAGTGAGGGGGCATTCCAGGAGTAGGCAGGGACATCATGTGATGTGCATATGTCACTCAGAAGTGGCGTAGGCATGCTGGTGATGTCGAGGCAATGCTCTGGTTTTGGGGCAAAACTCTGTAGCAAAATTGCCCTCAAACCATAGAGTTTTGCCTAAAAACCACAGTGTCACCCCCCCCCCAATGTCACCGATGCACCTACATCACTGTCGGGTGATGTCAGCACATCAAACATGATGTCATTGTTTGGTGTAGCAAGTTTGGTGTAGTGGTTAAGTGTGCAGACTCTGATCTGGGAGAACAGGGTTTGATTCCCCACTCCTCCACTTGCAGCTGCTGAATTGACCTTGAGTCAGTCACAAGTTCTGGCACAGCTGTTCCTGAAAGAGCAGTTTGTGTTAGAGTTCTCTCAGCCCCACCTACCTCACAGGGTGTCTGTTGTGGGGAGGGGAAGGGAAAGGAGTTTGTAAGCCGCTCTGAGACTCCAAGTGAAGGGCGAGGTATAAATCCAATCTCTTCTTCTTCTTCATTGTTTGCAGGGGGAATTTTCTCCTGCCAGCCAGCTGGCCGCCAGAAGGCAAGAGCTCGCAAAAATTTGCGGGTCCCCTGCCCCCACCTGGGGAATGGTAACCCTACTAAGGAGAGCGTGTTAGGTTTGGTTAATTAATTAAAATGGATTAATTAGGTAAATTAACAGTCCAGTTTTCATTATAGCCCAGAGAATAGTCTGGAGTCACATGACAGAATTCCACTGCTGAACTAAGTAGTACTCCTTCCACACCAGGGTGTTTTAAAGTGGTGGATTCTAGACAGCAGCAGAGGTAATTTGTTTTCTTTCCATTGTTAGCTGGGGTTTCCCTTTCACACCTGATATACACTGAAACCCCCCACCACTGTGTTCTAATGCGACCATTAGGATTCTCCCCACCTTGTTTTAAGTTTTTTAAATTATTTTCAGGAACATGGGCAGCACTGCACAGGAACAATGCAATACATTTTAGGAACCTTAAAAAAAAAAAAACACCTCTACCTAGGCACAGAGGTATTCTCCCCATCTAAAAGGCAAGTTCAGATGTGAGCAATTTTCTTCTTTTGCAAAACACACACACCTCAGAAGCATACTGCACAGGAATAATGTAATAGCTTTTAACAATAAACAAAAACCTCCAGGTAGTTGTAGTCACCTCCAGAGATCCCCCACCCCTCCTCCCTGTCTAAAAGGCAGACTGGTCCAATCTCTTCTGTTATGCTAATTGCTGCAATTGACTAGCACTTCAGGGAAGTCCTGCCATTGAACTGTTTTTCCTTTCAGACCTAAGAAACTGCTCATACTGATTGTGCCCTGCCTGGGAATAACAGAACAAAATTTGAGTTCAGTGGCACCTTTAAGACCAGCAAAGTGTCTGAAGAAGTGTGCGTGCACACAAAAGCTCATACCTTGAGTAAAACTTTGTTTTTCTCTTCAAGAAAAACAAACTGGGAATAGCAGGCTTAACATAAAGCAGACAGATTCAGGTGGGTAGCCGTGTTGGTCTAAAGCAATAGAAAAAAGTTTGAGTCCAGTGGCACTTTTAAGACCAACAAAGTTTAGTTCTGGCTATAAGGTCTGGTATGCATGCACACTTCTTCAGAGTTTTTGTTGAAGGAACAGGCTGATGTTATGTGGAAATATGGAAAAATATTCTTGTCTCAGCTTTTCGGGAAGAGGGCCACAAACAAACAAACAAACAAAAAACCCCAAACCCCAGAATGTGGCTGCTTTTCATGCATCAGCATTTGCAACCCAGACATTATACAGTAGAAATCTGCATTTTAAAAATATCTGACAGCTGGCATGGAGTAGCAGTTAGTATTTGCTAGTAATCTGTAGTAGCAGTTGGTTGCTGTGATCCTTGTGCTTTTTCTTGATGTTTTATTTTTAAAATCACATTGCAAAATCCCACTATTCCCTAACCTTTCAATTTTAGGCAGGCATGGGGGGGGGTATTGGAGAGGTGTCAGTTATCAAAGACTGTGAAATAACAAAATATCACAGGAGTTTTAAGCATATTTGTATTTTGAGGGTTTTTTAAAACAAAAATTAATTGTATTTGTATCTTTTATAAAATTTATATCTCTGCTACCTGGCATTACATTTTATGACACGCATGGCCTGGCCCCACAAAGTCCAATTTATGTCAGATCTGGCCCTTGTAACAAATGAGTCCAACACCCCTGCTTTGTAGAGCGGACTTTCTTAAGTGGGAATGGTAATATGTGGAAGTTGTAATGTCTTATGGAGGACATTGAGTGTGGCATAGTTAGGGTCAATGCTCCCTCTAAGATGTGGAGTCTTGGGAGCAAAAATTCTGCTTTGTGAGTTACTGGCATTAAAGTTGTGAGCGAGTGACTTGGCTACTGCATAAATTAGTTTGCTCTGGAGCCATCTTTCCTGAGCTAAGACAAAAATGTGTGAGCTAAAAAACTCTGAGCTAGCTCACACTAACTCAGCTTAGAGGGAACACTGGTTAGGCTGCTCCATGAGTTAATGCTACAAAGGTTTTGTCAAAAGCATGACTAAAAACATTCCACTTATTATTCCCTGTCTCCATCTTATAGGGAACAGTTAGAGGTTGTTACGTAAACTGGACCCAGGGAAGGAGAAATTAGTTTGATAAAAATGAAAAGGGAGGAGACTGGGAAGTTTAAGGGAAGAGATGTACAACTTGAAATCCTGAGCTTGAGGTCTGGGGAGGAGCCTGCAATACAGTTGCAGGGGGTGTTCAGGTAGCAGTGGGAAACCTGGCACACTTTGCAGGTTGGAATGGTCTTTTTATGGGGAATTGGGATGGTCTTTTTATGGGGAAGGGCTCCATAGCTAGACATGGGAACCCACTTTCCCAGGAACCTGATTGGTCCAAGATATGAAGCGTGAATTTGACTGGGCAGTTTGAAGGTAACTGCTGTCAAACTTTAGCGAGGGAAAAAATGGGGGGGAAACATTGATTAGGCTTTTGCAAGCCAAATCTGCATGGGCAGAAAGAGCCTGGGTGAGGCAACATGATTAGCATACTTTATTTTGGATGAAGTGAGCCAGATCTGCATTGACACAATAGTTTGGGTGAGTCAAGATAGGTCCTGAAACAAGATGGGGAGTAAATTAATGACTTGTGTGCCCTTCTTGATTGTGTAAAAAAAAAAAGGAAAAAGAGGAACCAGGTGTTGGTTAATGAAGTAGCAACCTCTTTGGGCTGGGCAGATACTGCTGGGGTATGCTAGGATTTTCCAATGCTGCAGAGTCCTTTGTTATTGAGAATTAAGTGAAGTCTTATTGTTACTGAGAACCCTGAGCTGAGGAAGATTGCACTTAATCAGTTTGTAATGCCAGCATACCCTACCTTGCCCTGCCCAGATCAGCGCTCAGGGTTTGACTTTGCTGGAGGAAAAAAATGTAGATTAATCAACAAAGTGGCCCTTAGTTAATCCCAGTTCTGGACCCTGCCTCTTTATTTCAACTGGGAGGAGGCGATATTCTCTCACCCCGGATAACAATGACATAGGGATGAGAACTATAGTTCCATGAGTGAAGATGGCATAGAGTTCCACCAGACCAGCGCCAGGGCTGAAAAAGCCCTGGCTCTGGTTGAAGACAGCTGGTTATCTTTTGGATATCTTTTGGACAGCCAGAAATCTTTTAGACCTTGTGAGGACCCCACCCACTCCTCCAGCTGAAGCCCCCTTGATTAATAGGGTCCCAATCTTATTTTGGATTTAGTTATTTTAATAGGCATCCCCAGATAACAATGACATAAGGATGAAAACTATAGTTCCATCAGTGAAAATGGGAATCTCTAAAAATAGAATTTTAGTGCCCACAGTTAACTATTGTTCTTGGGTCTCCCTGGAGAAAACAATGGCAGTTAAACTGGTATAGAACTAATCTAAGCCTCTAGTATAAATGACCCTAAGGGTTGGCAAAAGAATATGAGCCATATACTTACAAGAATTCTATATTCTATTAGCTATGATCTCTGTTCAAGAGCCCAGAAGTTGAAAAGGATGGTCTTTTTCCCAGCCTGAGCTCTACAATACAATGCATGAGTCATCCCGAGGTCATTAGGGACAGGTCAGCCTCACTGTGCACCGTTTAAAGTGATCTCTGTCCATGTGTATGTGCTGCTTTGATGTCTCTGCGGTGTATTCATCTAATGAATACAAACTAGCTGAAGAAAGCAACATGGACGAGGCTGGAACACTAAACGGACAAACCAGATAGCTTCCTTCACCCCATACCAGCAGGATCAAGCCTCCACAGAAAACATTCTCTTTTGTAAACTTATTAACCATCACCACCACCCCCTGTCAGTTGTGTTGGACAAAGTGCTGGGGAAGAGGGAGAGGGACTTTCATGGCAAGGTATCTGCAGTCTGGACCCAAGAAAAATTAAGGTAATAATAAAGCTTCCTCTCCCTAAACCAGGTTTAAATATCCTGTTTGAAGTTGATTTCTAAGCTTATGACAAAAACAAGCAGTGTTGAAAACAGGGAGACAAGACATACTTTCAGAACATTGTAAATCCATTTTCAAATGTAAAAAAAAACCACAATTGAACATTTTTTCCCAAGGTTTGAGAGGCCTGCTTATCATTTGCAAAAAAAGTGATCAAAATGAGGCGGTGATCTCACATCCCTGTTTATACATTCAGTCCACCATTGTTTAATCTGATTATAGCAGCCCTCCACAGTTTTGGCCCACTCAGCAATGGCCCGTTCCTGTTATCAAACTGTTTTGCATCAAACTGTGAAATCAAAAGTTATTTTAAAAAAACCTCTATGGGAATAGAATTCTAGACAGCCACTAAGGAGCAGCGTGAAAGGTTGTATTAATGGTTAAATGAGAAAAATTAAAATGCAACAGCAAGCATGAAAAGAGAAAGTGGAAAGAATCATGAGCAAGTTCCCGCAGATAATTCAGAGTCCTTGAGACATTGCCCACACAGCCAGAAAAGAGATTCTGATGCACAGGGAGATTTTTAAAATATGGGAATCTAAGCTCATAAAAGGTCCAGGATTGCATGCAGAGCCACATGATTTCTGACACTGGCTTAGAAAAGACAGAGAGTGAAAATGCATATTCCTCAGTCTAACTTGGATGGTAAAGTCAGAAAGTATTTTATGCACCTGGTGCTGGTGAGGCTTCTGCTGAAGGATAATAAAAAAGCCCCAGACTTGTGTCTGTATTGCAGGTATTATTTCAATGGTCATGACAATTGCAGTATAGGACCGCTGCAGCCTTTGTGGATTAGCACACCACCCCACCCTCATCTTCCAGTGTTCTAAAAGAGCAGGACCAGGATCTGTTTATTGTTTCCCCAATTTAAAAAATGACCTCAAAATATTGATTATTCTTTACTCTTAAAGTCATGCATTATATTCAAGACTTCTGGTATTATTTGGGAGCCAGGAAGCACACTTGCAGTGGCTACAAATACATGGTTGATTAAGCTAGATTAAGCTACCTGAATTATAGATTCAGGTAGACATGCAGTCTAACATAATACAGCCATAATCAGGTTTACCCCTTCACGGAGAACTTGTGGCTGCTTCCACATGAACAATTTGTTCTATCCTGGCTGTCATATTGCAGTGGGGTTTTTAAAGCATCCACATGACATCCTTCTGCTCTTGTTCTCCTCCCATCATCCTCTGTGGTCCCCTCTCCTTTGCTCTGATGTTTATGGAATGATTGCTTTGAGCTGATGCTTCTGAAAATGTCAGAGTCAAATTGGGCTTTCCTACAGCAAGGATGGGCAAGTGGATTTCTACACCTTCCCACTCATTTCTGATAATGTTTTTTTCCTCTCCATTTCCTCATGCCCACCATTTCTCCCATGGGAATTTCTATTTTTTAAAATGTAGTAGGCATATCACTGTAATACAATAGTGATATGCCTACTACCATTCCCCCACACACACACAAATTGGCAAAAAACCGCTCTTGGATGATGGGGGAAGCAGGTATGAGGAAATCAGTAGGAAAAACCCAGAGAATCACCCAATATGCATGTCCTTCTACTTATGTGAATGCCTCTGCATTCACTGCAGCAATTAGTCTGCATCAGGGAATCATCCCCATGTAGAAGCAGCCTCTGAATAACACGATCACCAGTAGCTCAGGCATATGGCACAAGGGCAGACTGAGATAACTGGTTCACTCCAGGAGCATGCATAAGTTAGAATCATAAGAGTTGGAAAGAACCTCCATGGTCATCTAGTCCAACTCCATGCACAATGGAGGAAATTCACAAATACCTCCCCTCACACCCCCAGTGACCCCTGTTCTATGCCCAGAACAGGGCAAAAAAGAAAATCCTCCAGGATCCCTGGCCTGGAGAAAAATTTCTTCCTGACCCCAAAGTGACAAATCAGCATTTTCCTGGACATGTAAGAATGGGCCACAAGAACGAAGCATTGATGCAACCATTCTTTCCCTCCCTTCTCATGATCTGCCTAAATTCACACAATCAGCATTGCTATCAGATGGCCATCTAGCCTCTGTCTGAGAATCTCCAAAGGAGGAGAGCCCACCACCTCCCAAAGAAGCCTGTTTCACTGAGGAACCACTCTGTCAGGAAGTTCTTCCCAATGTTTAGTTGAAAACTCTTTTGATTTAATTTCAACCCATTGGTTCTGGTCTGACCTTCTAGGGCAACAGAAAACAACTCTGCACCATCCTCTATATGACAGCCATTCAAGTACTTGAAGATGGTTATCGTATCACCTCTCAGTTCCCAATTACATTTTGTTTCTGATACGCTAAATCTTAGTTGGATTCTTGGTAATTGTTTTGTATGATTTTATATGCTTTGTTGCACATTTTGTTATTGATGTTGGACCCCTGTTTAGGAGAAAACATGGGGCGGAATTTTTTTAAATAGATAAGTGCATGTGTAACCAATAATTGTACATACAAAGGTTGGGCTCTTTTTACTGATTCATCTCAATTGTGAATGATAACTTTTGTGATCCAGCATTTAAAGAGGAGAATACCATGACAGGATGAGTGCTTGGGAAAAGGATCTAAGGAGAGCCAAAGAATACCAGATGATCAGGAAAGCAGTTTTAATAAGAATAAGGAAAGGAGGCTACTCTTTAAGATAAGGAAGCCAAAAGTGAGGATGAAAGAAAGAAGATAATAAGGCCAGTTTTAGACTGAAATGTGAGAAAGTCCTGTGTAAGATATCTTTTCCAAACAAGAACAAACACCAGCAAACTGTATATAAAAGTCCCAAGGAAGAGAGTACAAGCTGGAGTTTACCCGTTGCATCCTCCTGATGCCATATTGTGCACAATGCCTGCTCCTGTATCAAGACTTCAATTCATACATGTAGGTTTAGCCATCCAAGGATATGAATGCATAAGTGGATGAGAGATTAATATGTTTTGTTTGGGTGATAATTCTGTGCAAAGCTTTATAAGTGTAAATCTGCAAAAATCAATTACATGTTACATGCATAGTGGGTAAATCAGATCATGAGTCTTCTTGCTCATTTGCTCTCCTAAAAGATCCCAGATCAGTTAGAAACATAACGGGTGGACCATAGATAAGGAGATGTCATGGGTAGATAAACTGCAGTGCTCATGATACTCCTCATCCTCAGCTGAGAAATGGCAGGGGAGGTGGAGGTAATGGTTTCCTACTGAACCATACAGGGATTTCCTCCAAGATGTGCCATATTGTGAACTGTGTTTATTGGGCAGGAGGGAACAGTAAGATAGGAATATGAATATGCAATGTATTCTGCATGAGAGAATTTTAGCTCCATGTAGTGTTTGTTAAGGAGATATATACAATTAATATCTTTATGTTCTATTTTTATTAACATGTTCATTTTCTTCATCATACATTTTTCCTGCTAGGAAATATATTTATGGCTCTAATTTTTCTCCATTTCTCCAATTAAAATGACACTTTCACAGATTCTACCTCTCAACAAGGGATGTCTGTAGAAGTGTATAAAAGTAGGCATTGTGTATAGAAAGTCGATTTTGTTTCCCTTCTATGATACCAGAACGTGGCCTATAATACTAGAACATCCAGTAAAACTGATAGACAATAAATTCAGGACAAAACAAAGTGCTTCTTCACAAAACATACAATTGCAATGTGGAACTCATTGCCACTGTATATTGTGATGGCCACTTAGCTTAGATGGCTCTGTGGTCTCCTTGCAGGCCTTCCGGAGGTATCTGGCTGGTGACTGAATGAAATAGGATTCTGGACTAAATGGATCACTAGTATGATGCAGCAGGGCCGAATGGAATAATATTGCCAAATGGAAAACATCCTTGTCAGTTACATATCTGTTAAGTCTTTTTTTTTTTTTCTGCAGTCATCTCTCACTCCAAACCAGACAGCCAAGTGTCAGAATACAGCCAGATTCGGGGATCACAGAAGATCACTGTCATTAATTTTTCAATTCCAGATTATTTTTCACAGTAATAATGATTGGGCCATTTTTTTAATAACCAAACCAAACGTCCATCACTACTATTTATCCAGTGTGTCTAATATTTAAATACTTATATAGTTCAAACTGTTCTTCAGTAGCTTATGCTATCAGTAACTGTGTCCTTCAGGTAAACAGCACAGTTTTCTGAGTTGGTAAAAGGTAATAAAACTAGCAGTATTGCCTAAACCAGAGGAAAAGTCATCCGCTGTTTAATAGTCCATTGCAAGACTACATAACAGTTTAGGATACAAGTAAATAACAAAGGGACTGATTCATCAGTCTGCTGCACCAATTTTATGCTAGCCCTATTCTATTGATTGAACTGAAGTTACAGCTGCAAGGATATGCTGCAGCAGAGAATTAAAAACATCTATTCTTATAAGAATCTTGAAAGGGGGGGAAGATAGTTTGGGAAGAAAGGCCTGATGAATAAAAAGGTCTTTTGAGTAGACATGCTTAGGATTTTTCCCTATGGTACAGAAGTCAGGCAGGATTCTTTGACAAGACATTAATTTTATCACTAGACATAAGAAAAACAGTGTTTAAAGTGTAATTTTATTTTTAATTCAGCTCTCGCTGTGTAGCGCTTGTTCAGATGGATAGGTGGTAACAATGCAAACATGTGGGGAATTCCAGGGCAGCAGTTAAACCAAGGTACCATTTGGGAGGACTGTCATGTCTGCATGGGGGCTGTCTTAAGGTACTCACTGTATTTACACAATTGCATTCAAGAGTTTCCTTGGCACTACTTGGATGGCCTTCATTTGGAGAAAGATGTCTGCTCTCATAACAGTGACTCCATGTCAGTGCTGATGGGCTGCAAGCCTGACAGTGAGACGATATGTTCATGAGATTCTCATCTGGGAGCCACTATATCATCTGAACAGGGATAAATTCTCTGCAAGTAGCAAGGAAATAATGTGGCTTGTAATCTACCTGTGCATTCATACTGTCTTGAGGGCAAAAAGCATTTTTCCCCATCTTACTTACAGTTTAATACGATGTCAAGATTGTCATCTATATAAAAACAAGTTTAACTGCCACATATCAATCAATACCAAATAAGGATGACATATTTAGTAGTTATGACTTTTATTACAAGCAAAGCATATCCCAGAGGTCATTTTGGTGCTTCTGAAGTGATGGCTTAGCAGAACCTTAACTCTGCCTCTTCAGAAAATGAGGTTATAAAATGGGAAATTGATTAAAAATATAAGATATACTGCTTTGGTTATATTTCTATTGAAAGCTATATAAAAATACTGCAGCATATCACTTTATAACAGTTTCTGCATCACAGGAGGTCCCCCTAATGGTTTATTTCTTGGTCCTGGGCTCTTGAACTGATTTACTTAACTGTGTGAAAAATGGAATTCTTTTTGATCTGTATGCATAGAGGGCTTTCTTCTTTGGCAACCACTGCATGACAATAGCACAGCACTCTGAGGGCCATTGTGCCATTTGATCACGGCCACATCAAAGATGCACCTGCAGTCACCTCTGTAGGAGTGCTCAGTGCTCAAACTAAGCCAGAGTTCACAGATGCCAACCTTCATAACCTTTATTCCTAGCAGGAATTGAGCACCAATCATTCTGAATTTAAAGAAAAGGATTACCAGTACTGCACTTGATATCATCCAGTGCTCATGTAAGTGAAATAGGTTAACTTTAAATTAAAGGATAATTAAACAATAAATTGTTGGTTGACTGTGCACACTCTGTTTTATTAGATCTCATACAGCACACTTTCTGAAGTAACACAGACACCTTTCCTTTCATTACAATCAACAAGTCCATTCTTTCTTGATCTTTTGTTCATTTATATTTGGGCTACGTCTTGTACATTACTAGTATCCTGAATTCTCTCTGAGCTGCATTAGAAACTGCATTACCCCAAAAGGACACTCAGAATTTCAAGGTTCTCATTAAGTTTCTAATACAGAATTTTGCAACTTTCATTATTATGTATGGATGCCTCCACACATGATTGTATACTGTGCTACCAGAGCAATTATTCACAACAGTATTGTCTTGTCCACAAAGGAAAATCCAGTTAAGAACATAAGACCATAAGAGAAGCCAATGTTGAATCAGGCCAATGGCCCATCTAGTCCAACACTCTGTCACACAGCGGCCAAAATATACCACATGCCATCAGGAGGTCCAGCAGTGGGGCCAGGAAACTAGAAGCCCTCCCACTGCTGCCCCCTCCAGCACCAAGAATAGAGTGCATCACCTGCCCCAGACTGAGTTCCCATCTATACCCTGTGGCTAATAGCCACTGATGGACTTCTGATCCATATGTTTATCTAATTCTCTCTTGAAACTGTCCATGCTTGTAGCTGCCACCACCTCCTGTGGCAGTGAATTCCATATGTTAATCACTCTTCGGGTGAAGAAGTATTTCCTTTTATCTGTTCTAACCCGACTGTTTAGCAATTTCATGGCGTGCCCATGAGTTCTTGTATTGTGAGAAAGGGAGAAAAGTACTTCTTTCTCAACCTGCTCAATCCCATTCATAATCTTATAAACCTCGATCATGTCACCCCTCAGCCGTCGTTTCTCCAAGCTAAAGAGCCCCAAGCGTTTTAACCTTTCTTCATAGGTAAGGTGTTCCAACCCTTTTATCATTCTAGTTGCCCTTCTCTGCACTTTTTCCAATGCTATAATATCCCTTTTGAGTTGTGGTGACCAGAACTGTACACAGTATTCCAAATGAGGTCGCACCAATGATTTATACAGGGGCATTATGATACTGGCTGATTTGTTTTCAATTCCCTTCCTAATAATCCCAACTATAGCATTGGCCTTTATTGCAGCTACACACTGCCTAGACATTTTCATTGAGTTATCCACTACAACTTCAAGATCTCTCTTTTGGTCCATCTCTGCCAGTTCAGACCCCATCAACGTGTATTTATATTTAGGATTTTTGGCTCCAATGTGCATCACTTTGCACTTGGCCACACTGAACCTGATTTGCCATGCTGACGCCCACTCACCCATCCTCGACAGATCCCTTTGGAGTGCCTCACAATCCTCCCTGGTTTTCACCACCCTGAACAACTTCGTGTCATCTGCAAATTTAGCCACTTTACTGCTTTCTCCCAATTCCAAATCATTAATAAACAAGTTAAAAAGCATCGGACCAAGTACTGATCCCTGTGGTACCCCACTGCTTACCACCATCCACTGAGAAAGTTTCCCACTTATACTCACTCTCTGTTTCCTATTTATAAGCCAGTTTTTGATCCACAAGAGGACTTGTCCTTTTATCCCATGACTATTGAGATTACTTAGGAGCCTTTGATGAGGAACTGTATCAAAAGCTTTCTGGAAGTCAAGGTAAATAATATCTATTGGGTCCCCCTTGTCCACATGTTTGTTCACTCCCTCAAAAAAACACTAACAGGTTAGTGAGACAAGATCTTCCCTTACAGAACCCATGCTGAGTCTGCCTCAATAGTTTTTGTTCATCAGTGTGCCTACTAATTCTTTCCTTAATAACAGTTTCCACCAGCTTACCCAGTATCAATGTCAGACTGACTGGCCTGTAATTTCCTGGATCTCCCCTGGAGCCCTTTTTAAAAATGGGAGTGACATTAGCTACCTTCCAGTCCTCAGGAATGGAGGCAGATTTTAAAGAAAGATTACATATTTTTGTCAGGAGATCCACAGGTTCACATTTGAGTTCTTTCAGAACTCTTGGATGAATGCCATCCAAGCCTGGTGATTTATTAGTTTTTAAATTGTCCATCAGTCGGAGGACTTCCTCTCTTGTCACTGCAATCTGATTCAGGTCTTTCAAACCCCCTCCCAAAATCAGTGCTTCTGGAGTGGGCAAGCACTTCTCCTCTTCCACAGTGAAGACAGGCAAAAAATGCATTCAGCTTCTCAGCCATTTCCCTATCATCCTTCACTACTCCTTTTACCCCTTGGTTATCCAAGGGCCCCACTGCCTCCCTGGCTGTCTTCCTACTTCTAATGTATTTGAAGAAAGTTTTATTGTTGGCCTTTATGTTTTTTGCAATATGCTCCTCATATTCCTTTTTTGCTTGCCTGATCACAGACTTGCATTTTATTTGCCACAGTCTGTGTTCCCTTTATCAACCTCACTGAGACTAGCTTTCCACTGCTTAAAGGAATCCTTCTTACCTTTTACAGCTTCCATTACTTTATTTGTTAACCATGCAGGCTTTTTTCTATACCTATTTGTGCCTTTCCTAACCTGCGGTATATATTTTTTCTGAGCTTCTAGGATTGTATTTTTTAAATACAAAGTTGTGAATAGACAGCAAGTATGATGTAGTAATTAGGATATTGGATTAGGATCTTGGAGACCCAGGTTTGAATTCCCACTCTGCTATGGAAGCTTGCTGAGTGACTTTGGGCCAGTCACACACTCTCAGCCTAACCTACTTTACTGGGTTGCTGTGAGGAGGAGGGGAGAGGAGAACTGTGTAAGAACTGTGGGTCATCATTGGGGAGAAAGGTGTAAAATATACCACAGAAAAGTGCAATATCCAACCATGTGTGGATGTAGTCTGTGTCTGATTTTGCTAAACAAGAGGCATAGTTTCTATCCACAGCCAGAACTCAGTGTTATGTGTGACATGAGACTTCTGCCAAAAAATGGCAGCACACTTCAAGTTCTCCCCCATTATATTTAGGCACAGATACCTGTTGGTGGATGCATTAAAATATGCTTTTCTCTGAGAGCCTTTTACACCACTGTCCATTACTGGCTGGGTTGGAGAAATACAGGATAAATGAGTTATCAAGAAGCAAGAGAACTTATGGAATTCCTTTCCTAGGGAAACTTATCTTTCCCCTTCTACCACTATCTTCCACCAACAGGTTTTGTCTGGTGTTCCCTCACTTATTTTCATTGACCCTTCCTCCTGTTCATGTGTTTTTTTTTTTTGTTCTGTTTTAATTGTTTTAATATATTTACATATGTTTTTAATCTTGTTTTAATTTCTTAAAATTGTTTGCTGCCTTGGAGGCCCTAAGAAGGCTTTAAAATATTTAAATTAAATTAAATAAGCACAAGGCTACCATTTTTGGCTGTTGCCTTGTCATAGAGTATCAGAGCTGGCAACAACTCCCTGGTATGCATAATAACACAGCATTCCTGGCTGAAGGCCAGCCAATTTCTACTGCCATTGAAAAGTAGCCCACCACCTCCTGGGGCTGTCTTTTCTGCTGTTAGACAGTTCTTATAATGGGAAAGTTTCTCCTCATATTTAGCTAAAATTGACTTCTTTGTAGTTCCCACCCATTAGGTTTAGTCCTTGCCCTTAGACCAAGAGAGAAATCTGCTCCATCTTCTATGTGACAGCCTTTCAGATGTTTAAAGACAGAAATCACGTCTCTCCTTAGTCCTCTTCTCCAAGCAAAACATGACCTTTAGTTTTCTGATGACCTCCTTAAAATGAGACACAGTACTCCAGATGAATAGTGCAGAATAGTGCAGAACTATTAAATTAGCTTTTTTATCAGCCACATCACACTGCTGGGTCATGTTAAGTTAGATCCTTTTGCAATGTACTGCTGCCAAGCTCATCTTGTACTTTGTTTTTGTTTTTGTTGTTCTGTTTTGGTTTTGTATCTAAGTGTAAGACTTTATTTATGCCTATTGATATTCATTTTGTTGGTCTTGGCACAGTGTTCCAGCCTGTCAAGGTCATTTTAAATCCTGAGTGTGTCTTTTTTTGGTGTTAGATAACTCTCTAAGCTTCATATCACATCTGCAAATTGATAAGCATTCCTGTTATCCAAGTCATTTTTAAAAGTGTTGAACTACACAGAGTAGTTCAAGGGATACATCATTTGACACTTCAGGTTGATAAAAAACCATTAATGAACACTCATTCAGTAAGGTTGATCAGCCAATTATTAATCCTTCTAATAGCAGTACAATCCAGCCCAATCTCATTCATTAAGATACCATGGGAGATTTTGTCCAATATTTTGCAGAAATCAAGATACACTCAGAGAGTAGTCTTAAACAGATTACACTCAGAGAGTAGTCTGCTCAGAATCCTACTCAGGTCCATGGTCTTACAAATAGGAGAGTGTTCTACTTCTTAGGTAAACACTTGTACATCCTGCACATAAATGTGCACATCTGTGTGTAAGAAAGAGCTAACATGTATACACTTTACAAATGAAACTGGGGAACAGTACTTGAGTAAATGTGGTGTTTAAAACATTAAAACATATATGCATTGAATGTTACTTGAGAATTATTCAATGCATGTGTAAACAAAAATCAAGTATACATAGTACATGGATTGTACATGTATTCACTGTAACTTGTGAACAGGTATAGTGGCTTCTTCAGTTATCTCCTTTTTTTGCTTCTTGTTGGAATAAAAATTTCCTACTTTAATAATCCTCTGTAAACTGGATGCAGCTGCCAATGTGGCCAGGCTCGGGAGGCTCCTGGATGCTGATGCACACAGGCCTGGAAAGGTTCCTGGGTACTGACAATGATGTGGCCAGGCCCAGAAAGGCTCCTAGATGTCCACCAGCATCGTCCCCTCCTGCTAGGAAGAAAAAGATAAGTGTGTTGTCTGTGCATGTGCAGACAATACTTTTTTTTCTTTGAGGGAATTTAAACCCCCCAACGTATTTGTTTTAAGGATGTTGGATTTTTCTACAAACCTAGGACATCCTCCTAGGGTTGCCAGACCCCCAGTGGGGTGGGGGTTTCCCCAATTTCAGGGGCTCCAATCCACCACCAGCCAGCTGGCTGGTGGAGGAAGCCCCACTCCCAAAGAGCCCCTCCTGGGCCAGCATATATCATCCACCAGGGTGACCAAAGCTGTTTCAGTTCCATAACCAGCCTTGAAACCAGATCTGTTTCATTCAGGAATCTCTGAAGTTGGCCAGCCACTGCTTGTTCAATCACCTTGCTCACAGATAGTACGTTTGATACTGGATGGTAGTTATTCAGCTCTCCTGGGTACAGAGTATGTTTCTTCAAGGAGGAGGTAGAAGAGGAGGAGGAGGAGGTGGAGGAGAAGATTGGATTTATATCCCACCCTTCACTACATGAAGGAGTCTCAGAGCAGTTTACAATCTCCTTTCCCTTCCCCTCCCCACAACAGACACCCTGTGAGGTAAGTGGGGTTGAGAGAGCTCTTTTGAGAACTGCTTTTTCCAGAACAGCTCAGAGAGAACTGTGACTAACCCAAGGTCATGCCAGCAGCTGCACGTGGAGTGGGAAATCAAACCCGGTTCTCCCAGATTAGAGTCCACACTCCTAACTACTACACCAAACTGGGACACCTCACTGCCTGCTTCAAGGGAGGAGTGACCACCTTATCTTTCAGGGAGGCATTTCCTGTCTCCTGGACCCAATCCACCAGCCACCTAGAAGATTAAAGCAACCAGGAGAGACAAGGATCATACAAAGAGGTGGTATGTCGCAAACTTCCAGAATCCTACCCATATCCTCAGACTGCACAAGCTGCACACAACTGGACAAATCAGTAGCCTGGAACCATCCAGATCTGTTGCTGCTAATCTAGAGTCCAAGTTGGGTGCAAGAGATTTTATCTGCAGAGTGCTTAGCAAAATGATCACAGTAGGCTGCAGAGCAGTCTGTCTCCTCCCATTGGCCGGAACCTAATAGATCCTGACCACCCAGAAAAGTTCTGCTTCTACAGGTCTTCACTGTGTGGAAGCAGGGCTTTTTTTACTGGGGGAACGTGCCAAAATGGAGTTCCAGAAACTCTTCAATAAACTTCTTTTTAAAATGTTTAAAAGTTCATGAAGTTTTGATTGATTGAAAACTTCATTTTCCTCTTGAGAGTTCTGGCACCTCTTAAAAAAAAAAAGCCCTGTGCAGAAGCAATGGAGGCAGAAAAATGTCACTTCTTTGCTGCCATCACCACCATGGCTTTCAAATGAGGTCTAGCCCATACCTTGTCAGACTCATCCCCAGTTTTTCTCCACTGTCACTGTAGCTATCTCTCCTGTCTTTTCAAGTGTGTCAGCTGTAATTCTAGGAGAAGTCCAGGCCTCACCTGGATGTAGGTAACACTAGGGCCATATTTTTTTAAAAAAGCCCTTTGAATTCATATAGTCCATTATACTGCGTCACTATAATCCATCTTCATTAAGGTACATATCTTGGCTACGCCTTTTGTCATTTGGAATCTGCTTAATCTTGTTAAACCCTCATTCCACACTTAACTATCATACTGTATTACCACACGTATAAAATTATACTGTCAGAAATTTAAATGATGTCTTACTGTATTTGTATTCAAAGAATTCCATAGAACATCATTACATGCCTGGAAAGTTTACTGTGTATCTCTTATCTGCAAACATGTCAGTCCCATTTTGGAAATGTGTTGCTTCCAGACACTCTTGTATTAGGCTTGGTTTTATTTCTGACATCAGCAGTGATTGCCTTATCAGGTCTTAGAGACAACAACAGCATGTAGATTTTTGATAAGAATTTTCTTATCTAGGCAGCATCCTCAACCTTATTGAAAATACTGAGGAGGGTTTCTAATGGTGCATTTGAAAATCAGTAAATAATAAATGTTACCTTTTTGTTTATGTTTTAACTGTCTGAGTGTATGTATAAATTTGCAGTTTAAGATAATTTTCTTGTTGGTGCAAAGTAACTAATTCCTTTGTCTCTGTACTGAAACCAATGAACCAGTCCTGGTTTATGGTTACTAATGAACAAATGTTTTAGCTAAAGCTGCTGAGAGACTAGAGAATATTGTATTATTTATTTTATTTTCCAAAATGTATATCCCACCTTCCTGTTCTCACAATTTTAAATGTTCTCATATTTTAAAAACATTGAGTTTGCTAAGGCTGTGAACTATATATTAAAATATTACTGGTTCCAATTTTGTTGTAGTCTTCTGTGAAGAAATGTACATTGCATATGTTATAGCTTTTCAGAATGAGTTGTAAAGGCAGAGGAAGGTGCTGGAAGGAAGAAACAAACTGGCGCCCATGGATAGAAGCTCCCAGAGTATTCAGGACAGTTAAAGACAGTTGAGAATTATTTTATAGAAGAAGAGTCAGTTGAGGAGAAAGAGTGGGTTGTGGCTGCCTAGACATCTTATTACCTCAGAAAAAAAAAATACATAGCAAGTAGTTTGATCTGAGAGATAATAGCATCTGTATAGCCATTCTTGCATTCATGTTTTATTTTACTGATTATTTTATGTGTAGCTCTACATATTTAAATATTAGGTTTTTACCTGAAAATTTTAAATGAATGTAACCCTGATGTGAGTGATTTATTTTAGTTCTATCCCTAACACACCTTCTCAGTTATCTGGCAGCTAATTAAATTAACTTTGATTTAATTAGTGGAGCTTCTTAGAAGCCAGCCGGCAAGGCTCCAGGGCAAGGGGGGGGGGTAATGTCCAGAAGCTGCAGCTTTCCTCCCCTCTCCCCCAGCAAGGGCATGGGGGAAACACAGCAGGGGGTCATGTTGGGCACTCACCAACAGGTGCACTGCTCTGCTGGCCAGGCGGCAATGAGCAGCGGCAGCTGCAGGAGCAGTGGCAGTGGCAGTGGCAGTGGTGGGGGGATCCCCAACAATGCCTGGGCCATGGAGGGGAGGAGGCCTCCTCCTCCTTCTTCTCCTCTCTCTCTCTCTCTCTCTCTCTCTCTCTCACTCACTCTCTCTCCTAATCAGGGGGCAGAGGGATCCCTGAGGGCTGCCTAGACCTGCCCTGGTCTGTGATGCTTGCCAGGCTGGCGCTCAGCCTGCCCACCCGCCCCTGGAGCACAGTGTCCCTGCTCAAGTTACAAAGCCAGGAAGAGCAAAGCAGGCAGCAGGCAGCAGCATCCAGGAGGGAGATGGTAGGGGAGGGGGAGAAAGAGATCTGGCAAGGGGAGTGGAAGAGGCAGCTGGGGGCTGCCAGCAGGATGCTCTCCCCAGCCTGCCCACCCAGGCTAGCCCAGTAATACCACACACCCACACACCACCACCGCACTGCTGAGCAAGCCAGGCACCTTCTGCTGCTGAGGCTGCAGCTGCCTCCATCGCTGCTACTGCCAGTGCTGGTATGGCTGTTGCTGGCCCCCATTTCCCAGCCACCACCGCTGGAGCATGTCTGAGGCTGGGAATGGAGCGAGGCTGGTGGGGAAGCGGCCAAGGTGTTCAGGGTGCTCAGTTGTCTGGCAGCCAGGTTGGAGGCAGCACAGTGCAGGTAGTGAGTTGAGGCATTTTGGGCCAGGCCAAGAGGGAGGGGCCCAGAAGAAACACTAGGGGGACATACTCCATGGACCCTACATTAGCTATGAACCTGCAGTCAGGCCAAGGAGGAAAGAAAGGAAGAAGAAGAAGGGGAGAAAAGATTGGATTTATATCCCACCCTTCACTTGGAGTCTCAGAGTGGTTTACAAACTCTTTTCCCTTCCCTTTCCCACAACAGACAGTAGGTGGGGCTGAGAGAGCTCTGACAGAAACTGCTCATTCAAGGACAGCTCCAACAGAACTATGGCTTGCCCAAGGTCATCCAGCAGCTGCAAGTGGAGGAGTGGGGAATCAAACCCAGTTCTCCCAGATTAGAGTCAGCACTGAGCCTGAGGGAAGGTGAAAAGTACTGAGACTGAGGCATCAGGTAGAGTGAAATCAGCTCATCTTTTTTATTTCTAGATTGGGAACAAGACAAGAACCCCCGGCTCGCAGGCCGGCTTATATGCTCTGTGAACCCACTCCCAGAAACATACCCAGTGATAGGCTATATACAGTAGCCGAGAGTTCCATAGGTCCCGACCGGGACCCTAGCCCTCTGATTGGTGTGGGCTAGAATCCGTTCAGATTATTGTCTCCTGGAGCGAAGCTTGTAGGTTTCATCTGATGTGGTTGCACGTGGTCAGGTTTTGATATATTACAGAAGGACTGGGAGCTCCTCTGGGAAAGAAGGGAAGGACCAGTGGTGCCTCAACCCACATCCTCCCTGCCCCATTTCTGAGACCTAAGAAGAAGACCTGACTCATAGGAAATGACAGTGGAAGAGGGTGCTCACAAAATACAATTTTGTTTAATTTTAAAATGCTTAAAGGGGCCTAGTGTTTCTCAGTCATTCATGTTCCATGGTTTTCATTGGCCAGAACTTCACAAGTTAGATCTACTTCTGAATGAACAATTGTGAAAAACTTATACGATTTTTCTAATATCTCCATATATATAAGAGGGCTAGACAGTCACTTTGCTTTACTGAAACCTGATCCTTGAATGTCTAGAGAAAAACTTTCTTTGCTTCATTCTTCACCAGAGACAAAATAATCTCCATGTCAGAAAGAGTAGTGTACGAAGTGGACACAGCTTTAGTTCTTTTTTTTTTTTTAATAGGTTTATTTTTTGAATTTTCTATATATTACACAATATCTTTTGTCTCCTTACTTTACTTAACTCAATAAGTTCCCCCTCCCTCCCTCTACCCCTTGTTTATTGATCTTTTATTCACAGCCACGGGCACAAAGTCTGAATCTTCCACCGAATGTCCTGTCTTCCTTCCTCTGTTATCCACTTTAGATAGATCTTCCACCTCGCTTTAATTTCTTCGGCTTTATCCTCCCATGTGGTCTTCTGGCGCAATTTCTCAATGATGTCCGACTGCACAAAATCAAACAAATAAGTGTGCCAGGTATCTATTGTCCATTTGCTCTTATCTTTCCAGCCCAGAGCTATCACTGCCTTGCCTGCTAACACCATAGCTTTGAGTATAGCCTGGGTTTCCTTATTGACTGCCTTATTTCCTAATATACCCATTAACATTAGTTTAAAGTCTACATTCAATGAAATTCTACATATTTTCTTTATAATTTGTATTACTTTTGACCAAAAGACTCTCACCTCTGGACATTCCCACCACATATGAGAGAACCAGCCCTTAAATTGTTTACAGTGCCAACACATAGAACTCGATCCCGGAAACATGTTTGCTATCTGCGCTGGTGTTTTATACCACTTTGTGAAAAATTTATGTTCCAATTCATTAAATTTAATAATTTTGGTTTCTTCTATTCCCTTCATTATTCTATTTGCATCGTTTTCCGATATCTGGCCTTCCTTACACCATGTTTTCTGTAAATAAAGTATTGCCTTATCTTTATTGGATAACATTTTCTTGTAAATATATCCTGCTAATCCTTGTTTAAATTTTTGCATCCTATTATGTATTTCTTCAATTGGTTCTTCTGTCCAAATATTTCCTTTTTCATTAACTTCCTTAGTCATTCTATAAAGGCCTGTAATTTTTAACCAATATTGCTTGCCTATCTCCTCGATTAATTCCTGTGCTGGTTTTAGAGTGCCTCCTCTAAATAAGTCTCTTAGCCTATAATATCCCTTTGATCTCAGGAGTTCACACCATTTATTGTCTTCTGTTTCGTTATAGAGGGACTTTAGTGGTGCCCATTTTGAGGTTCTTTTAAGCCATGAGGGCTGCCACTTGTTCCACACTGTTAGTGTTGAATACCTAGGTCCCTTAACTTGTATAAGATCTTTATTTGTCGTTTTGGAGAATACCCCAAAACTCCCTATGTTATTATTGATTTCGTTCTCAAAACTCACCCATTTTAGTCCCTCTCCATCGCCTATCTCCAGTATCGATTTTATTTGGAAGGCTTCGTAATAGCTAATCAGGTCAGGGACTCCCCATCCCAACTCTGATCTGTGGCTATAAATTATCTTTCTCTGTATTCTGCATTTTTTACTACCGAAAATCCATTCCTTAATCACTCTGTTCCATTGGTCTAGTTTTTTGGTATACATTCCTAGAGGTATTGTCTGAAAGAGGTATATTAATCTTGGCAGCCAAAACATTTTAACACTTTTTATTCTAGTAGATATATTCATTATTTTATTTTTCCACTTTTTCATATCTTTTTCTATTTTCTTCCAGACCTTGTTATAATTGTTCTCTGCTATTTTATCGATATTCTTCTGTAGTACAATGCCTAAATATCTGAATTTTTTGGTGCCCATTCCAATATTAGTAATCCCATGTATTTGTTCCCTTTCCTCTTTAGTCACATTAAGGTACATAATTTCTGATTTAGCCATGTTCACCTTCAGTCCTGAACATTTTTCGAAGTCCTCTAATATAACTTTTATTTCTTTTACTGCCTCTTTGGGGTTTGTCATAGCGATTATAATGTCGTCGGCAAATAAATTGATTTTAATTTCTTCCTTCTTTACCCTGTATCCTTCCACCCTTGCAGAATTTCTTATTCTTTCAGCTAGCTGTTCTAT
The DNA here is from genome assembly GCA_029375565.1 of Gekko gecko. Classification (NCBI taxonomy): domain Eukaryota; kingdom Metazoa; phylum Chordata; class Lepidosauria; order Squamata; family Gekkonidae; genus Gekko; species Gekko gecko. The sequence goes on along the minus strand of JAPDNY010000003.1, from coordinate 145,136,968 downwards.
TGCTAGTGTAAATAGGAGGGGCGAGAGCGGGCATCCTTGCCGGACTCCTCTTTGAATCTTGAGGGGTTGTGAGTGTTCTTCATTAACTCTCACCACTGCTGTCCCTTCTCTGTACATTTCTTGGATCGCTTTTATATATGGCTCCCCCATCTCGTATTTAGTCATTACCTGCCACAGAAAATCCTGGGAGAGTGTATCGAATGCTTTGTAGACATCTAATTTCAAGAGGCCTAGCTTTTTTTTGTGGCCATGTTGTAATACATTTATAATATTCCTTATGGGGTGGGCTATATTCCTGTCTTTTACAAATCCATATTGGTCCTCCTTTATTATGCTAGGTATGATCTTCTTTAATCTATTTGCCAGTATTTTTGCAAAGATTTTATAATCCTGATTTAGTAAACTAATAGGTCTATATGAGCCCACTTCCTCTGGGTCTTTATGTGGTTTAGGGATTACCACTATTTCTGATTGCCTCCACGAATCTGGGGCTTTTTTCCCTTTCAATATTCCATTAAATACCTCTTGGAGCTCTGGGGCCAATATGTCTACCATCTCCTTATAGAATTCACTTGTGAAACCGTCTAGGCCTGGGGATTTGCCCTTTTTCAATTCTTTAATTACCACCTTTATCTCCTGTAGTGTTATTTCCTCCTTTAACATAATTTTATCATTTTCTTTGAGTGTTGTTCTTATATCTTCCTCATATATGACTATGTCCTTTTTTTATACAGCTCCTTATAAAAGGTCTCGAAGGCTTTTACTATATCTTTTGAGTTGCCAGTTCTTTGGCCATTCACTTTTATATTTTCTATCTTTTGCCTTACCTTCCTGTTTTTCAAATAGTTAGCTAACCTTCTGGCCGAATTAATACTATTTCTATGGAAGTCATTTCTTACCATTGCTTCTCTCTTCCATAATGTAACTGAGTCCAACTCATCTAATTGTTTTTTAATTGTTGTTATCTGACTCTGTACTTTTAAATCATGATTGTTGATTTGTTCCTTTTGCAACCTCTCCAGTTCCTGAATTTTAGATTGTCTTTTTAGATAGCGTTCTCTTTTGATGTACTTTTCCTTATTTATGCAGTGTCCCCTTATCACCGCCTTCGCGGCATCCCACAGGGTATTAGTTGGGACAGTCCCTCTATTCTCCTCAAAATATAATCTTATCTGCTCCATCATATAGCTCCTATCTTCCTCTTTAGCCATTATTAAATTATTGTACCTCCAAGTTCTATTTTTTGGTTTTTGATTGCCTTCTATTTCTATAGTGATTGGTGCATGATCCGATATCCAGATTGGGTGCGTTGTAATTTTTTTTATAGTCAGGTTGCTGCTTTTTTCTACAATTATGTAATCTATGCATGATGGGGTTTTGTGCCGGCTGGATACATGGGTGGGTTTTGGCTGCTGTCCTATCAATTCATGTGCTTCCCTCAAGCCCCAATCTCCTATTTTAATTGCCTTATTTTTAGTCAGATCCATGTTCAAATCTCCTGTCATAATTAATTCTCCCTCTGCAAATTGCTTAGTTTTTTTAACTAGCCTGGCTAAAAATTTCTTTTGTCCTTTATTGGGTGCATATATATTTACCAATGTAAATTTCTTCCCCTCTAATCTGAATTTAGCCATCACATATCTCCCTTCCCTGTCTGTCCTTCTTTCTAGTACCTCTACTCTAAGTTTCTTATGAGTCATTATTGCCACTCCTCTGGCCATGGTGTGGCTCCTAGCTTCCGCTAACATCATCCAGGTCGAGTCTTTTAGCAAAGGCTTGTTGTCATTTCTTTTCTTATGTGTTTCCTGTAAACACAGAACATCAGTTTTTTGCTCTCTTGCCAACTTGGCTATCCTATATCGTTTAATTTCTGATGTTAAACCATTGACATTCAGTGATAAAATTTTTATTGTTTTATCCATATCCCACATCAATTAAGGCTTTGACATCTCGTGGCTGTGAAAAATTTGAATGGTTAGTTAGTTTACTCTTCCCCTTCCCTTCCCCCCCGTGGTTGAGAGTAAAGGTGGAAAGAAAATCTCTTCCCCTCTCTCCACTGCATGGGGTGCACGCATCCCCCTCCTCCTCCTTCTTGATACTGTAAAAAATGATAATACTATTAATAGTCATTAGCTCAATCAATAAAGGTATACTTCCCTTAATTGGTTATCGGGAGCTGGTCCTGAGGCGTTTCCCTCCTCTCTCTGAAGTTCCTTCATCGCCATCTTCAGGAACCCCCGATTCCGCTTCCATTTCTTGCTCTCCCATATCATCTGTGTTTATACCTAATTGTTTAAGTAGTTCCTTTGCCTCTGTAGTGTTCCTTGCCATCAGTCGCTTTCCTTCCCGAAATATAATTATCGAGGATGGATAGCCCCATGAAAATTTCACGTTATTTGCATAAAGCTTTTGGGCAAAGGGGCGCATGAGGTTTTTTTTCCTTAAGGTCTCTTGACAAAAGTCTTGTCTCACCCAGACTTTTCTTCCTCTAAAAGTCAGGTCTTTCCTCTTCTTTAGTGCTGTATATATTTGCTGTTGAATTTTCTCTCTGGCAAATTTAATTATTACATCTCTAGGGGCCCCGCCCCTCCCATTCCTTTGTAGTCGATGCACTCTCTCAACATCCTCTATTTTTATTTCTACTTCGTTTGTCTGCAGCCACTGTATCAGCGATTCCTCCAATTTATTTACAGAAATTTCTTCAGATATCCCTGATAAAATAAGGTTAGCTCTTCTGTTTCTGTCTGACAAGTCATTTATTTGGCGGTTCAGAGCGGTTATTTTTTGCTCATTAGCTTCAGCAAGCTCTTTGGCTGTTGTAGCTGTCTGCTTTATAGAAGCTATTTCTGTGCCTATTTTACTAATTTCTCCACGCAGTGAGATTAACTCACTACTGATTTTCTCTTGAAAGGCAAGGACTGTATTTTGGAGTCCTGAAATTTGTTCAGATAGGTCCTTAATTGTCTTCGCCATATCTGGTTCAAAGCTTTGGGAGCGGCCTTAAGAATCTCAAGGCTTTCCTTTCTAGCACAGCAGTAAATTAGTTTCTTACCACTCTGAAGTTGTTCTAGCCAGCTGCTTCCTGGTTATCAGCCTCTTATCTGGGTTTGCGTAGTATTTACAAACTTTGAGCTATAAATTCTTTAGTTCGAAGGAGGAGCTCGGAGGAAACACAGCCGGCTTGGTTTAACGCATGCGTGCAACCCCGACACAGCTTTAGTTCAATAAAATGGGAATAATAGTAAGCTACTTTGCAAGGTTGTTGAGAGCATTAAATGAGACAATGATTGCAACATACTGTTCACAGTTGAAAAGATCTATATAAATGATAAATAGCAATAATAATGGAGCTGCCATGCTCATAACTTTCTCCATAGGTTTTTTAATAGCTCAGCTGTGACTATCCATGTATTTCAAGGTGAATCAGATCTGAAACATTTTTCCTGAGTTTTCACCCCCTTCATTAACTTTCTGGTGATGTGGGTTATTTTTAAGAGGGGAGTCTTCCACACTTTTTAACACTCTGAGACAAGTTGCAGAATAGTTCGCACCTTGCTACAAAATTAAACACTGAGTGAAAATAATAGCACAGTGATAAGGCTGCATTCCTACACATACTTCCCTGGCTGAAATATGATTCATGTAAGCTGAATTTAAACAGTCTGACAGTGTTCAGGATTGCAGTCTGAGGTCCTTTCCACACTTGGATCTTGTTAAATACTGGGTTCTAGATGCACTGCAAAGCTCTGGTTTAATAAATGATTTCAGCAGAACACAAGTCGAAGCTAGCAAGGCTGGCTACATAACACCCCTCCCCCCCTAGGTTCAAAAGCTTCTTAACAGACACAGACAAAGTCTGTTCCTGGGTTGAATGTCATGATTCTAGCAGAGGGGTCATGGTCTTGGGACTCGGGTCTATGTTGCTGGTGTGGTGCTGGCAGATGGTAGTGGCGTTGGTGTGACATTGGGGCAGTCTATGGCCGCTTGCTCCGGTGGTTCGCCGACTTGTTCATCTGGCTGTTCGCTGCCACTGGGAGCTCTCTCGCAGGCTCTGGTTCCTGTGACTGTGGCAGCTCCATGTCACAATCTTCCGAGACCACCAATGTCAAACCCAGCTTGGCTCAGAGAAGACAGCAGCGAAGCTGGTCTATGTGTCTCTGAAGTACCTGGCCATTGTCAGTAGAGACCTTGTAGGACAGGGGCCCTGTAACTCTGATAACCTTGGTGGGAATCCGGGCAGAACCACTGGGAAAGTTCCGTGTGTAGATGGGGTCACACCTGGAAAGAATCCTTGGCATGCCTTTTGGCTCTCAGGAGATGGGTGGTGCTCCAGGACTCGGTCTGGGTGCTGCCTGTCCAGTCGGGTGGTTAGGCACCTGCCCATGAGGAGTTCTGCCGGCTGTGGCTGGTGGAGGTGCTCAGGATCACCCGATGACCAAAAAGGAAAGCCATGAGGCTATGGTCCCAGTCCCCATGGACGATCTGCCAGAGGGACTCCTTCATTGTTCACACCATCCTTTCTGCTTGCCTGTTGGTGGCCAGGTGACAAGGAGCGGAGTGGCCCATAAATTCTTGGAACTCCCCCAATGCGAAGGCTGTTCTGTTGTCCATCACAACTGTGTCGGGTAGGCCGTGTGTGCTAAAAATCCATTAGAGGGCCTGGATCACTGTCTTGGAGGAGGTGGAAGTGACAGGCACCACCTCCAACCATTTGGTGTATGAGTCCACCAAGATAAAGAAGATTCGCCCTTGGAAGGTGTACCTGGGACCATGGCTTGTGGGTGGGTTCCCACTGCTGTACTGGTGCCCTGAGAGGCTCTGGCCGGGTACTTGACAGGCCTGGCAGCACTTGACACAGGCCTCTATTTCACTGTCCATGCCTGGCCACCACATGTAGCTGCAGGCCAGTGCTTTCATCTTCACGATTCCAGGATGTGTCTCATGCAGGGCCAATAGCACTTGCTGGCACAAAGGGGCAGGCACCACCACCCAGCTCCCCCACAGCAGGCAACCCTTGTGGGCTGATAACTCATCCCAGTGGGAAGATAACACTGCAAATTCTGGGCCCACCCAGCTGGTGGGCCAGCCCCTCCCCACCCAGTCCAAAACAAGGGAGAGGACATGGTCCTTTACAGTGTGATGGGACACATCAGTTACCTGGAGAGGGCGGCTGGGAAGTTCCTCCATGAGCAGGATTTGGTGCACAGAAGCAGGGTCATGATTGCAAGAGGGAAGCGGTAGGCAGCTGAGGGCGTCGGCATGTTGCATCACCTTCCCTGGGTGGTGTAGGAGAGAGTACTGGTATCCTGCCAGGAAGATTGACCATTGCAACACTCAGGGTGAAAGCATCTGGGGGGAGGGGTCTGGCGATCCAGAGCCAGCAGGCCCAGCAGGGGCTTGTGGTCAGTCATGATGGTGAACAGCTGCCCATAGAGGTAGTAATGGAATTTTTTAACTCCTGCCGTGACGGCCAGTGCCTCCTTGTTGATTTGCACGTAGTTACACTTGACCGAAGACAAGGTGCAGGAGTAGTACACCATGGGGACCTCCCGGCCATCCAGTAGCTGATGTCTCAGGACAGCTCCTATCCTGTATGGGAAAGCATCGCAGGCGAGGATGACGGGCATCACTTCATCAAAGTGGGCCAGGACAGCATTAGAGGTGAGCAGCTCCTTGATGGCCCAGAACACGGTGGCTTGTTTCTGGCCCCAGACCCAGGGGGCCTTCTTGTTGAGGAGGCTGTGAAGCGGTTCCATGATTGCAGCTTTGTGGGGCAGGAAGGAATGGTAGAAGTTCAAAAGCCCCAAGAAGGCCTGAAGTTCCGGCTTGGAGATTGGTGTGGGGACATTGACGATGTCGCATACCTTGTCTGTGGCCAGATGGATGCCCTCTGCATCAACAGAGAAGCCCAAGAACTCAACCCGTGGAACCCCCAGGAGGCATTTCTCCTGCTTCACCTTGAGGCTGGCCACTTGGAACTGCTGCAGGATGGTGTCCAGCCTTTGGGAGAAATCCTCGTCCATGGAGACAGCAATTAAAACATCATTGAAAAAGGGCTGTACCCTGGGATTTCTTTGAAGAGAGAGTCCATAACGTTCTGGAAAATTCCGGCACCCGGAACACACATCTGTGAGTTACTATTGTCTGGGCTTCCATGGTCACATCATCTACGGGAAGCTGCTGATAGCCCTGAGCTAAGTCCAGCTTTCTGAAGATCTTGGTGCCTGCCAGAGAGGCTAGGACATGGCTGACCACCAGACCCGGGTAGGAGTGGTCCTGCAGCACCTTCTTAATGGTACATTTGTAGTCCGTGCAGATGCGGACATCCCCATTGGTCTTCACCGGCATCACAATCAGGGTTTCCCAAAGGGCATGTGGAACTGGCTCTAAAACCCCTTGGGCCACTAGCCAATCCGGCTCCACGTCTATCTTGGGCGTTAACATGAAAGGAATGTGCTTTGCCTTCAGCCGTATAGACTGCACCTCCGTGTTGAGCTGTAGTGAGATGGAAGGTCTGGTGTAGTGACCGAGCATCCCAGCAAAGACTGCCAGGAACTTGTCGCACACCTGCTGAAAGTCTTTCGTGGCCATGTGGTGCACCCCAATCACTCAGAACCCCAGGGGCATGAACCAGGTGAGTCCTAGGAGACTCATGCAACTGCTTCCCACTACCAGCAAGTCCAAAAGTCCATCGAAATTCCAGTACTGTACTCAGAACTTGCCCTCCCCTATTATGGATAATTCATTCTTTTGGAAGTCCCACAGGGTGAAACGCACAGGCCCCAGGACAGAGTCTTTTAAAAATGTCCTCTGAAATTATGGATGGAGGACCTTGTGTCGAGCTCTATCGTGCAGAGGTTTCCCTCAATTAAGACAGTCACTGTAATTTTATCTGGGGTGTCCCAGGGCAAGTTCAGTACCTGTTGCTGGTGGACAGAGGTGGAATACATGGTGAGCAGTGATGATGGACAGTTTTGGAGATAAGTGTTCCTTTAGCCAGTCCAAAATCATTTACTCAGAAGAAGGTGGCGTGCTTCTTTGACACTGCCTTAATCCCAGAGGACTTGAGGAAGAACTCAAACTGGGAGATGTAAGACTTTCAGTCTTCTGCGGTGGCATCAAATGTGTCAAAGTGTCCTGGAGTGATGTGATGCCCATGGCACTAGAGTTCAGTGCACAATGCAGTGCTGATGCGTGCTGAGCTGGCTCAACAGGATCCCACCTTCGTCGCCAATTTAAATACTGGGTTCTAAATGCATTGCAGTGATCAGCTCTGTTTTTTTAAGTGATTTCAGTAGAACACAAGATGAAATTAGCAGGACTGGAGCCCTGCTTATATGCATGCAAAAAACCACACCGAACACACACACTCTCCCAGTGATAGGCTATTTACATGACACTGCTTATCTATTGGTTAGTTCCTGGATCCAGGCAAGCTATTGTTCTAAAGAAGCAAGCTCAGCCCATTCCAGGTGCAGCAAGAGGAAAGGCTTAGGCTCAGTACATAACAGATATCATCCCTAGTTTTATCAGAGTTCAACTCTGGAAACAAGACCTTGCATTTATCCCTGGCTATAACAGCATCCATTTATCCTGGGACAAGTATGAAGTGAAACTGGGGTGACCTCAATGTAATGTGGAAACAAAAAATAGCCCGAGATAATTACAGTGATAAACTCATGTGTAGTGTAGAATGTACGTTCAGGGACAGGGTTGAACCAGGATTTAAGGTCTAGTGCGGAAAGGACCTGAGAACTCAACTAGACAAGGCACTGAGGATTTGAAGAGAGGATCCATATATCATGTTTAAAGGCAAATTGCAGCTGTTGGTTCCCAAATTCAGATTTGGAATATTTGTTCTGGGAGAAGGGATTTAACTCTGCCACCTCATGTGCTTTCACCCCCAAAACTGATCCCCTTCCCACTGCTATTAGTCTTTGAAGGGGAAAAAAGACAAAGATGCCTGAATTTTTTTCTTTCTTTCCAATACTAATAACATTCCAGGAGGAGGAATATGTTTTGATAAGTCAAAATTGCTCAGACAAAAAAGATAAACCCCTCTACTCCTGCTCCAAGTTGCCAATCCAAACTGGATTTCTGGCAGCTGAATTTTTTTTCTTTACAAACTTTTAGACAGACATATTGTCTTGCTTGGCTCAAAGAAAAACTCTCAGTAATTTATTTTTTAAAAAAAAAAATCTAAATACCTTTCTATTGATATGGTATTTGGCAGCTTACAAAAATATATCAACATCAGTGATCTCAAAATAATGTCCGTTATGACAGCTAGGACTATCTCCACCTCAAAGAGGCAGTAAGCATCTTCTGGACACATCCAGCTGGACACAAAGTCAAACAGATGGTAGACAGCACTTCTTCAAGCACTTGCCAAGAGCCTCAGATAGTAACAACTAAAAATGATCCAAGAAACTGTGATCAGAAGGGCTAAAGGAATGTCCTGACATGGGAAGATTTTTGGAGAAGTGTAATAGAAGCCTTATAAGTAAACTTGATTTATCACTTGATAAAATTGGTCTGGGTGATACCATTTCAGATTGCAGATGGCTTTCATGACTGAATGTCCCACTTTATATATATACTAAGGCCCATTGTGGAAATAAATACAACAAGCTCTAGAAAAAGGCTCTGGGACAGTGCCAAGGCCTTGGGCACTCAGCATCAATGTGCTGTGGTGACCTCAGCAGGGTATAATGACACAGAGTCCACCATTTTCTCCAGAGAAACAGATCTCTGCTACCTGAAGAGCTGTTGTAATTTTCAGTGATCTCCAGCCCTCACCTGGAGATTGGCAACAATTGTTACCCAGGAATAAATGGCTGGTTTGGAGGGTGTAGTCTATGGCATTGTACCTGTCTGAGGTCTCACCCCTGCTCAAACCCCACTCTCTCCAGGCTCCACCTCTCAAATCTCCATGAACTTCCCAAACTGGAGTTGGCAACCCTATCTCCTTCCCAGCCAAGCATCAACCTGCCATTATCTGCCCCTCTGATTTCAGCTTTGTATCTCCTCCCCGCTCCCTCCTGGAGATCAGTTGTAATTCCGAGTGATTTCCACCCACCTCCTGAGATTGGGAACAGTGGTTCCCCAGAAGGGAATGGCTGGTTGGGAGGGTGGAATCTATGGCATTGCACCCGTCTGAGGTCCCAGCCCTCCCCAAACCTCACCCTCCCCAGGTTGCATCCTTCAAATCGCCAGGAATTTCCCACCTGGAGTTGGCAACCCTATCTCCTTCCCAGCCAGTCATAAACCTACCTTTATTTCCCCCTCTCTCTTCAGCTTTCCATTTCCTCCACACACAGCTGCATCCTCTCCCGTGCTCTGAAGCCCTGACTGCCAGAGTCCACCATTTTCCGTGCTCTGAAGCCCTGATTGCCACAGAGTCAACCATTTTCTCCAGGGGAACTGATCTCTGCCGTCTGGAGAGCAGTTGTAATTCTGAGTGATCTCCAGCTCTCACTTGGAGATTGACAACAATGGTTTCCCAGGAGGAAAAGTCATCTTTCTCTGCAGTGGGGTCCAAAGCAGCTTACATCATTCTCCTCTCCCCCTTTTGACTTGCACAACAACCGTGTGAGGTAGGTTAGGCTGAAAGTCTGGTCCAAAATCACTCACTCGGCTTCTATAGCAAGAACCTGGATCTAACAGAACCTGTTTTGAAGCACTGACTGCTACGTCTAGGGCAGCCAACCTCCAGGTGGAGCCTGAAGATCACCAGGTATCACAACTGAACTCCAGATAACAGATCTCCCCCCGCCCCAGAGAAAATAACTGTTTTAGAAAGTGGGCTGTATAGCATTCTGTTCAGCTGAGGCCTCTCCCCTCCCCAAACTTTGGCTTCCATAGACTCTTCCAGAAAATCTCCAGGAATCTCCATACCTGGAGCTGGCAACCCTAGACTCAGGACTGGCCCAATGAGTTCATCTCAAGGGCCTGCAAAGAGTTTCCTTCCTTTTTCTGAACCAAGCTTGGTTGCCTACTGTGAACCACAGTTCTCACAGAAGCCCTATGTGAATGCTATAACGTTGCTGTGACCCTAGATATTCCTCAAAGTTTTTCTTAATATCTACTGGGACATATTGTTTGCTTATTATTTCCTACAAATTTTAGTGCTAGACTGAGATGCACATCTCTCAGAACTGTTCTCTCAGAGCTCTCTCAGCCCCACCTACCTCACAGAGTGTCTGTTGTACGGAGAGGAAGGGGAAGAATTGCTCTGAGATTCTGAGCGAAGGTGGGCTATAAATCCAACTCCAGCTCCTCCTCCTCCTTCTTGCAGTGTATCCCATCTTTGTGTCTGCACAGTTGGATGCATTCTTTAAATGATCAATGCTGGAAACATTGCATTGTCTGCTTTCTGCAGTCAGCAGCATCTATTTGAGAACTGATAGCTGTTAGGAAAGGATTATTGTGTTTTTAGACTAACACAGACTTCTCTGATGGAATGAGGAAAGTAAAAATGCTCAAGTTACATTCCTAGGAAAGGGGAATATTTTATTTTGATGGATGATCCAGGGAGCAACCATATTGCCAGTGCCAATTTCACCATTTAGGCTAGGTAGTCCATTGCCTTGATCAATTGTCACTTATGTTTTCAAACCCTTGTGCGCAAAATTCCTTTAATCTATACTTTTTGAAGTTATTGGTCAAGAGGAATCTTGGAGAGAAATTTGAATTTACACTGATTGACCAGGAAGTGAACACTCAAACCATGGGAAAAGCTAGTAAATAAGGCAACCTGGGTACAGCTCCGAGTCAGGATTCTAAGAATCAAGGGATAGGCTCCTGCAGTTCTGTTATGTACTGAGCCTGAACAGTACCTAGAAACTGGCTAAGCTTGTGCCAACAGAACAATAGATAGCCAGGATCCTGGAATGGACCTATAGAGGAGTAGTTGTAATGTAAATAGCCTATCGCTGTTGGTGGGGAGTGCTGCGGTGTGATCTCTGCAGGCTTATAAACAGGACTGCAAGGCCAGATTTTCTGTCATAGGGCTGAGCTGAAATCACTAATAAACTATGAGCTGATCACTATACGTGTCTCGAACCCAGTATATTTCAAGTTCCAAGACAGGTGACATAGAAGAGGTGTTAGACATCTAACCTCTCACAACCTGCAGTCTTGGAGCTATTCCTAGGGAGAAGTATGTTTATTTTTAAAAAGTAAATATTAGCCAGCAACTACCTTTATATTCTTTTACTAGTATTCTGCCTTAATTCACTTGTTCACAGATTATTCTCAAATATCTGTGCTCTCTGGATTTTCTGGGACCACTTGGGAAGGGCTTATCTGTTGCACCTTGGCTGGTTGGTCAAATTTTACTAGACAGTTTGTGCTATCTAATGAAGGTCAGTTCTGTAGAGAACTGCTACTGCCAAGAGCATGTGAACAGATGGTAGTAGAAAAGGTGAGCAGGCAGGGAGTACTATTCTACATTTTCCAGTTTCCCAGGTTTGAGGCTAAAAGGTTTTAAGAAGAACTAACAAACCAATTGCTGCTGCAATTTAGATATAGACAATTTAGATATAGTGTACCTCAGAAACATGGTAGAACAGGGAAAATATATGGGATACTGTCATCCCTCAGTGTAAGCTCTATAGGCAACTGAGAGAGTTGGGTTGAGGGAGGTGTTCCATTGTACATCAAAGAGGGCATACAATCAAATAAATTAGAAAACATCAGGGGAACAAACTCCCCAACAGAAGAAATATGGGTACAGAAACTGTGCCCTAAGAGTTACATAAAAGTAGGGGTATACTATCACTCATCTGATCAAAAATGTCGATACTGGAAAAAGTCCTGCAGATACCGGAAGAGAAGAGAGGAGGGACTTCCGGTCCAGACAGCCCCCCCCCAAGAGCTTGCTGTCAATCAACAGGAAAAGGAGATGCTGTGCCCCCTGCTGGAACAATTGCAGAAAATCAACGAAACTCTGTCTAAAATGGATAGTGTTCTCATCAGTCGACAGAAACAGATATCGGAAACAACTAGAAAGATGATGGAGATTGAACAGAAATCGAATTTGATTCTAGGTTTCCAGGGCGTTAAAGAAGAAGAGAAAGAAGATCTCGGATTTACCTTGACAAATGTCTTGGCACCCCTAACTGGCAGTGAAGCGAAAAAATTAAAAGAAGAGGTGGATGAGGCTCCCAAAGCCTATTCCGCTTTTATAAAAGAGAATACTCTGCCAGTAGAAGGGGATGTTGAGCATAGCAAGCGACTAACTGGAGATATAATTTCATCCGAAGAGTTTATGGAGCCCAGGAAGCTTGAAAACCAGAAGTTTAAGGAAAAAGAGAAAAGAAAGAAGAAGGATTTCATCTTTAAAATACAAAATCTTCTGAAGAGACACGCCAGCAGGGAGGAAGATGCAGTATCCCAAACGGGGACAAGCGAAGAAGACAGCAGCCCAGGGGAAAGTGGTGATGGAACGGAAGACTTCAAAGCTAAAATGGACTCAATCCATAATTGGAAGAGATTTAAAAAGAAGATATTTTGAGGACTGTTCGTGTAACATCTGGAAGGAGCTGTTTAATTACTAACCCCAATGGACTTTACTAACTGCATTAACAGAGTGATTTTGGACTTCGCAATAGTTAAAAAGAAGATCTTCTAACCATGATAGATGCCAAAACTGGTATTGGTTATTAACCTAAACTAACCCTCACTAACAGGAAAAATTTCACTCCATCTTTTTCTTTCTCCATCTGTCTACCCTTCCTGTTTCTTATAAAAAGAATAAAATTCTCTCTTTTTTAAGAGAGTTTTACAAAAAAATAAAAATAAAAATAAACATTTATTTACATCTGAAGCAAGAAACCAGCCAGAGAAACAGTTGGGCCTTTGGATGACCAAGGAATAAAAGGATTGTTAAAGGAAACAGGAAGATGGCAGAGAAGCTTAATGGATTTTTTGCTTCTGCATTCACTGTGGAAAGTATGGGGCAGGTACCCATGCCACAGCCACTAATTTCAGGAAGAGTGTCTGAACAACTGAGATGACAAGATATGACGTTCTAAACCTATTGGCAGGGCTCTTTTTGTAGCAGAAACTCCTTTGCACATTAGACGACACACCCCTAATGTAGCCAATCCTCCAAGAGCATACAGAGCTCTTCTTACAGGGGCTACTGTAAACTCTTGAAGGATTGGCTACATTAGGGGTGTGTCACCTAATATGCAAAGGAGTTCCTGCTACAAAAAGAGCCCTGCTATTGGGGAAATTAAAAATCCATAAGTCTCCAAGTCCCAAGAGTTCTTAGGGAACTCAAATGTGAGACTGTTGATCTAGAAACCTATGATGTACGGTGGAACAAAAAAATCCCAACTTCATGTATAGGTTAATATGGGGCCTATCACGTATATGGGTCTGAACATGCTGAGACTGAGAGAGAAAAAGATCTTGGGGTTGTAATAGATAGCGCAATAAAATTGTCAACCCAGTGTGCTGCAGCAGTGAAAAAGGCAAACTCTGTGTTTTGGAGAGGGATGTGCATTCAGTTTATCCAAGCAGAAACATGCACCAAAAATACCTTACCAGTATTTTGAGGTTATTTTTTTCAGCCAGATATCAGCCGGGATATTTCTTCAGCTATCTGATACTGCTGGGCCCCAAAAATCCCAAAAATATTCAAGATTTTTCAGAGCCGCCAGATAGCTGGCATTAAAGGGTGTCCCTTTAAACACCTTCCAGGTGAAGCTGTGTTGCCCTGCAAGGCTTTTGAGCCTCTTTATGAACTGTAATAAACAATAAACTGTGCTAGTGTAAACATAAGGGATTGAACCACATGGTAACCCCACCACGATGCCAGAAGAGACTGCACCTAGGCAAGAGACATTCTCCTGACCTCCCCAGCAGCTCCAGTGCCCAGCATAGATTACCAGCTTGTTCCTCATGAAGGAGGATGGAACAGCCCCAGTCTGCAATATACACAGCACCATGCCTTGATGAAATGCAAGGACTAAGAACTCCAAAAACCACCATTAAGAGTTCTTTCTAAATCAGGCAAGCAGCCTCCTTCCCTCCCCCTCACCTGCAAGACCTCACGTAGACCTGGCAGAGACTATTCACTGTTGCTTGGTAACTAATTGATGGCCATCAGCAGCCTGGCTAATGCCATCAAGAAGACAATGGAATCAGCCCAATGACTCATCCTAGTTGCTACCAGGTGTCAGACATGAGTTAAGCTTCTAGCTCTCAATATTGACCACTCCTCAGGTACACTTCCCCTAGACCTTCCAACCAATAGGGTATTTTTAGGGACAGACTTCCCAGGAGGTGGAACCAGGGGTTGTGACCAGCCCCCTCCCTCCTGCTTATAAGGAGATGCCTGACCACCGGCTCACTCTCTGCTCCTTGACCCCTATCGAACCTTTGACCCTCTTATGTCCAGCTTGCTATCCCCAACCCTTGCCTCCATCTTTAAACTCTAGGTCTGCAGCCTGAGTTTCCGCATGCTACCTGCTGGTCAGGCTACGTGGTTCCCCATTTTTCTTAGTTTCCTTCCCCTCCATTTTTCTTGAGGAACGCTCTACACGACAGGACCAGTAGGTATTACCCACCAACGATTTACCTGCTAATGCAAATGTGCTTTACCTCTCTCTGTATTTTCCTAGACTTGAGTAATTGTGTGTGAGACTGTGTATTGTTTGATTGTGAAGAACTTCAGTAAAGACTTTGTTTTTCAACTATATAAAGTCTCCTGGTCTGTTACCAACACCTCCCGGTGGGGCTAGACCTCTGTATACACACATGTTCACTCCCGCAGCCGATTGCTTATTGATAATCGATCATATTCCCCTCATTATCATTAACAATTAAGTGCAATCCGGCTAACAGCTGTAGCTTGGAGAAGGCATTTAAGGGGACTGCAGGCTAGCCTTAATTGCCTTTCCCCCTCAATTAGAAACAATGGAGGATGAGGTTAACTTTTTCTGGGACCCTATGGGGACTATTGATTATAATAGGTATAATGACGCCGAAGAAATTTGGCAGTCCCAGATAGTTACCAAATCCAAATATTGTACCGATATTGGGATTCAGGAATATTGGGAAATACAAAAAAAAAAAAAGTTCAATATACCCAAACCCCCAAAATACTGAGTTTTTGTTTTGCACATCCCTAGTCATGGATTATTAGGAAAGGGATTGAAAATAAGTCAGCCAATATTATAATGCCTCTGTTTAGATCTAACATGTGGCCTCATTTGGAATACTGTGTGTTCTAGTCATTGTATCTCAGAAAGGATATCACAGAGGTAGGAAATGTACAGAAGAGGGGCAACCAAGATGATAAGGTAGTTGGAGCACGTTTCCTTTGAGGAAAGGCTAAGGTGTCTGGGACTTTTCGGTCTTGTAAAGAGATGCCTAAGAGGGGATATGATAGAGGTTTATAAAATTATGCATGGGAAGTAGAGACTTGACAACAACTTTTTCTCCCTCTCCCAAAAATACTAGAACTTGGTGGCATTCAGTGAAGTTGATGGGCATAGTATCAGAATGGACTAAAGGAAATACTATTTCACACAATTAATGGTTAAAATGTGAAATTTGCTGCCAGAGGATGTAGTGACGACCACAAGCATAGACAGCTTTAAAAGACAGATTAATGGAGGATAGATCTCTCAATGGCTACCCACAATGACTAAAAGGAACCTCCATGTTCAGAGGCAGTAAGCTTCTGAATACCTGTGCCAAAAGTCAACACCAGGGGAAAGCCTCGGCCTCTACGACCTGTTGTTGACCCTCTAGGGGAACTGGTTGGCCAGTGTGTGAGGCAGGATGCTGGATTAGATGGACCACTGTTCTTAATTTTTGAACTCACTTCCTATCCTAGCTAGTTATTTAACCTGAAGAACAATTCAAACATTAGTAGCATATTTAGGCATGTTTCAGAATGGAAACACTACCTCTAACATTTGTTATTTCTCTTCTTATTCCTCTCACCTTCAGAGGAGACTGATGACATTTGCAGCATTCCAAAAAGATTGCTTAGTAATTTTCAGTAGCACTGTTCTTTTTTTACTCTCCACTCAGTATTATAAGCACAGTTTTCCTTATGTGCTTTCATGAAAATCAGCTAATCAGAAAGAGAATGGGGAAAGATACATTGTTTTAACAGCAATAATCTTGTGAATCATACATCAGAAGGCTATTTTGCTATCATTTTTGTTGATGAATACTGTAAACAGCCACAATATGAACTAAGATGCCATAAAAACTCAAGGATACCTGAAAGAAAATAGTACTATAAAGCTGTGATGAATTGTAATTTGCCAGAGAATTTCTTTGGTATATGCTATAGTAAATAGAATGCATAAAGGAAACAGTGTTGGCAGTCCTTTTTACTATTATAGTACCATTTTTGGTCACTTTGGTTTCTATGTGAATCTGATTTAATGTATTTTATGCATTTAAAACAAGGTAAACATTGATAGTCTCAAATCATATTTATTATAGCTGCTCAAAGGTTTATACAGTTATAGTAGATAGAGTTAGGGAAAGGGTATTGCAATGTAACAGGTGCAATGCAAAGTTAACTTTTGCTGTCTTGTGATTATGATTGAATAGCACATAACATTTATCTAGGGTTATATGAAAGTGGCAAACTATTGGGAGAAGAGGTAAGAACTTCTAATACTTGAAAATGCAGCTGTAAAAATGTTGCTTCTAGTCATCAATTTGATAATACCCAATGTTCTTCCCATGGACAACAGGGCTGGTGCCAAGCTTTTTTGCACCCTAGGCAAGGCTAACTATTGGGGGGGGGCACTGCTAACCAATTTTTTAAAATAGATGAATTCTAGGGAATATTAAAAGCACAAAACTTGACAGTGCTATTTTTTTTTAAAAAAAATGTGAAAATAAGTAAAATGACAGCTTTTGGTTTTCTTTCGAAAACAGTTTTAGCACACAACTCACCAAACATTTTGAATAATCCTGTGAACTGTGATGTCAAAAATTAAGGCTCTTGAATGTTTCCATTTCGGGCACATAAAAATCTCACTTTGTATGCCTTTTCCTTTGCAAATTTTGTCTCTGATTCCTTCAGTTCAACTGCTGATGCTTCAGTGTGTTCAACTGATATAATTGCTAAGCCAAATAGTCTCTTTTGCAGCACTAGTTCTACAATTTTCACAGTTTTGTGATTCTTGAAGTCAGATTTGTGTCCATTTACCCTTTGGTGTAGGGTTTGACCTGTTTGTCCTATGCAGAGAACTGCAATTTACACATCCTACTGTATTGTTATTCCAGCCTTGTTATTTTTATTGCTCAGTTACTTATTCATCTTGACTCTAATCATCTCTTCCTGACAACTAGCTTCCTCTACCAGTATGTAATATTTGAGGAAATCTGTTTCAGTGTATGTGAAGAAGTGTGCACATGCTAAGAACATAAGAATGTAAGAGAAGCCAATGTTGGATCAGGCCAATGGCTCATCCAGTCCAACAGTCTCTATCCCACAGTGGCCAAAAATACCAGGTGCCATCAGGAGGTCCAGCAGTGGGGCCAGGACACTAGAAGCCCTCCCACTGTTGCCCCCCCCCAAGCACCAAGAATACAGAGCATCACTCGCCCCAGACTGAGAGTTCCTATCTATACCTTGTGGCTAATAGGCACTGATGGACCTCCACTCCAGATGTTTTTCCAATTCCCTCTTGAAGCCATCCCTGCTTGTAGCCGCCACCACCTCCTGTGGCAGTGAATTCCATGCGTTAATCACTCTTTGGATGAAGAAGTACTTCCTTTATCCATTCTAACCTGACTGCTCAGCAATTTCATTGAGTGCCCATGAGTTCTTGTATTGTGAGAAAGGGAGAAAAGTACTTCTTTCTCTACCTGGTCTATCCCATGCCATGCATAATCTTGTAAACCTCTATCATGTCACCCCTTTGGGGATTTTGAACTTAGACTTCCCAGATAGTAGGGTGATACTGACCACTTAGACAAACACATAGCCCTCAGTCTGTGTCATGGCGCCTTCTCATATTCTTAACCAGCACATGAAGCAACTTATGTACAAAAGGTTGCAATGCCCAGCCATGAGATCTCTGTAGTGAATGTCAATAAATCAAAAGTAAGTTTGCAGCTTACAGATACACTCTTGAACAGTATACTTGAGACTGCAACAACACAGACATTTTGATGCAATAATTCAGAGCAAAGGGTGTCAGTTAAATGAACAAAATATTGCAAGAGTGCTAATGTTTTAAACGTTTTGAAGTTAAAACTTAACTTTTTAACCGAAAGCCTGTGGCCGGTTGGAGGGGCGAGAATGCCATGGTGGGGCTTCAGAGGAGAGTGAGGCTGCAACGCAGGCTGGACCCCTCCTTCCACTCTTCCCTCCTTCTCCCCCCCCAGGCAAAAATTCATGGCTCACCTTCATCCCTTGCCTCCATTTGCTTTCCCACCCAGCGCCCTCACCTGCTCCCTTCGCCTCCACGCTGCTGCAGACAACAGCTCACTCAGCCATGCCCAGCAGCCCAGGCTCACTAATGATGACCCAACCCAGCTCAGCATGGCTCAGGAGGGGAGGGGAGGAGGCGGTGGCAGTGCAGGACACTGAGAGGTGCCTGGAGGGGCAGTGAGGGTGGCTGCGGGCTCAGCATAGAATTGACCAGGCAGCGCGGGGCTGCTTGCTTCCTTTTCTCCCCATCAGGTGAGCCCTGAGGCAGCGGAGACAACGATTCCTGCTCATCGTCAGCACCACTCTCACTGTCATCCTCACCCTGCTTGCTGGCATCTGCGCCCTCAGAGGTCTCCGCCCTTAGGTGGTCACCACACCTGGCCTTAATGGTTACACCGGCTCTGACGGACAAACAGGTATCCATGTTGGCTACAATGGTTTTTCCATCTTCACCAGGCCTGACAACTTTCCCCATATCTATCTCAGCCTGACCTTGTCACATTGATCCATGCAAGGGTCACTGCTTGTTTAGACTACTGCAAGTTGCTCTATGTTGCTTTGGAAGCTTCAGGTGCTACAGAATGCAGTTGCTGGGCTGCTGACCAAGTCATCATTGTCAGCTCATATAATACCAATCTTGAAGCAGCTGAACTGGCTGCCAATTAGTTTCCAGATCCAATTCAAGTTGTTGGTACTTACCAGTCTGAGACCCTCATACATAAGGGACCAACTCTCCTGTTTGATTCCTCCCCCTGCACTCTTTGTTCATCTTCATGGGGCCTGCTGCTTGTCCTGGGTCCCAGGGCAGCACAACTTTCTTCCACCAGGGGGAGGGCCTTCACAATTCTGGTACCTCCTTCTGGAAACACTGCCAGAAGACTTTCATGTACAAAAGGACCTGATGACATTTTGGAGACTTTGTAAGGCAGAAATATTCCAGCATGCTTTTGGTTCATAATATCTCCTTATTGTGAAGTATTGTGAAATATAGTTGGCTTGTGGGTACTTTTTGATGTTTGTAGGGGTGCCTGCGGTTTTAGGGTGAGGATTAGACTGGTTTTATGTATTTGTATTATTTTATATGAGTCCGTTATTATTGGCTATTTATATCACTTGTGTATTTAATTGATACAACTGATGTACTTGTTTTAATTAATGTTTCCTGTTGTAAACTGCTTCAAGCACTTCGCTGAAGAGAAGCAGTATAAAAACTAAATAAGTATATAAATAAAATAAGATTCTACTGCTATCTTTATGACTCATTCATGACCACTAGTAATGATTCTGAAGAGACACATCCTTCTCTTTAAACACCTTGGTTAAAGGAAAAATATTCAAAAGGTCTCTGCAATCTAAATATTGCAAATGTGGGAGCTCATGCAAAGTATGCAAAGATATGCTCAATGAGCAGTTGAATGCTTGAGTCAATGTAGTTGTTGATTTTATGATCTGAGAGATCAATGGTTTTAAGCTGTTGAGATCATGCATAAACATTTCCCCCTTTAAACATCCTATATATAAAATTCCCTTACGTATTGGCCATTTCCAGCTCTCTCATTGGCTGTGCAGTGCTCTCCATCAGCCATTGGCCCATCAACCACCACTCAAGATTACTCGCATGCCATGTGCTGGGTCCTCTCCTCTCCCCCACCCACTGTCAGCCTGGACACTCTTCCCACACAGAATAAGCTATAAAAGTTGCTAGACAACCAATCTTGGTTCTGTCAGTAAAAAGCCAAAGGAAGGAAGCCCTTTCCAGGCCTTTGTGGGGAACTCATTCAGGCCCGTCCTGACTAGGGCTGCCAGCTCCAGGTTGGGAAATTCCTGGATATTCTGTGGTGGAGCCTAAGGAAGCCAGAATTTGGGGGAGGGAGGCCTCAGCTGAATAGAATGCCATAAAGGCCACCCTCCAAAGCAGTTATTTTCTTGGGGGGGGAGATCTGTTGTCTGGAGTTCAGTTGTGATACCCAGAGATCTTTAGGCTCCATTTGGAGGTTGGCTACCCTAGGCATAGTAGTTAGTGCTTCAGAGCAGGGTCTGTTAGACCCAGATTATTGCTGTGGAAGTTGAGTGGGTGATTTTGGACCAG
This sequence comes from Gekko gecko, assembly GCA_029375565.1. Taxonomy (NCBI): domain Eukaryota; kingdom Metazoa; phylum Chordata; class Lepidosauria; order Squamata; family Gekkonidae; genus Gekko; species Gekko gecko. The sequence continues at coordinate 145,116,455 of JAPDNY010000003.1, read as the reverse complement.
TCACAGACTTTCAGCCTAACCTACCTCACAGGATTGTTGTGTAAATCAAAAGGGGAGAGGAGAATGAGATAAGCTGCTTTGGTCTCCACTGTGGAGAAAGACTGTACTTTTCCTCCTGGGAACCATTGCTGCTAATCTCCAGGTGAAGGCTAGAGATCACTCAGAATTAAAACTGCTCTCCAGACAGCAGAGATCAGTTCCCCTGGAGAAAATTGCTGCTTTTAAGGGTAGACTCTGAGTCATTATACTCTGATGAGGTCACTTTCCATCATACTTGGGTCCCCACTGAGGAGGAGAAAGACTACTTTTTCTAGGTAAAGGCTCCAGGTGTGTGTGTGGGGGAGATGGAAAGCTGGAGTCAGAGGGGTAGATAATGGTATGTTCAGGGCCAGCTCGAGGTGGTTCTGCACCCCAGGTGGGCGCAGATGCCAACTTCCTGGTGGGGCCTGGAGACCCCACCATGCTGCCCCCACCTCTTCCCCCTTGAGGGTGCCTCCTGTGCCCTGGGCACTCAGGAGCGGCAGCAGAAGTGGGGAGTCCCCACTGGCCTCCGCCATGCCACCTAGGGTTGCCAGGGGTCCCCCGCTTTGGGGGAGATTCTTCTATCTGCTGCCAGCCAAATGGCCAGTGGGGGAAACCCCACCACCAAGCCCCAACACCCACAGCCACCCCTCTCCCTTCAAGTTGAAGGGCTCCCTTTAAATTATGCAGAGAGCTGGCATTTCCCTGCTCACCTGAATGCCAGCTCCGTTTAAGTGCAGGCAGCCTTCCCCGTGCACTCGATCTCGAGCGGAGATCGGGCATGCCTGCAGCTTCCTGCTCTTAAAAGGGCAGTGCAGGAAGCTGGTGTTTCCCCACGAGCCCGATCTCCACTCAAGATCGAACGTGCTGGGAAGGCTGCCTGCATTTAAATGGAGCTGGCGTTCGAGTGAGCGGGGAAACACCAGCTCTCTGGACAGCATTTCCCCGTGGCCAGGGGGGTGCTCAGGACTGGCGGCAGTGGTGGGGAAAGTCCCCGCTGGCCACCGCCATACTGCTCCCACCTCTTTCCCCCCCCGAGGGCACCTCCTGTGCCCCAGCCATGTGCGCAGGACATGCTGCCCCCACCTCTCCCCCCACCAGGGTGGGCATGTGGGCAGGCGAGCCATGCCACTGCCTCCTGTGCCCCAGCCAGGCACTCTTGGCAGCGGCGGGGGGGAGGCGGGCAGCAGCGGGTGCCTGGTTAGGGTGGCAGGGGGGCTTTTTGTGGGGCACCATTTGGTACCCCTGAGGGCCAGCACACCCTAGGCACCTAGTGAGCGAGCTTGCCCTGGGTACGTTAATGGTTGGCTGGGAAGGAAATAGGGTTGCTACCTCATAAGAACATAAGAGAAGCCATATTGGATCAGGCCAATGGCTCATCCAGTCCAACACTCTGGTTAAAAACAGTGGCCAACACCCAGGTGCCATCAGGAGGTCCACCAATGGGGCCAGAACTCCTGAAGCTTTCCCATTATTGCCCCCAAGCAGCAAGAATGCAGAGCATAACTGCCCTGGACATAGCATTCTATATATACCTTGCATCTAACAGCCTCAGAAGGATCTCTGCTCCACATAAGAACATAAGAGAAGCCATGTTGGATCAGGCCAATGGCTCATCCAGTCCAGCACTCTGTGTCACACAGTGGCTATCCTTCCGTTTGTTTATTTGCTTCATTGACCAGAGGTCTTAAGCCAAACATACAAACAATTACTATAAAACACATTACATATAATTACAAGATAATTTAGACCAAACACTTTAACAATAAAAAACTAATAACCATACTCATAAACAATACTAATAGACAACATTTTATAAAATTCCATAAGTTCTATAAAATCCCATGATATTGTATGCATAAAACTACCTTCAGCATTTCAAACCTGCTTTAAAAATAGCACTGTCGATAGATATTTTGCCACCAAGCATGTTGTTTCAGGGTCCTCATCTCCTAGCAATAAAGTTATCACCCAAGGTTCCATAGGAAAGTTATGTCTATGTAAAATAGGAATAATCCAACAGGACCTGGGACCAATCCACTAGTGGCAAAATAACATAAGATGATCTAAGGTCTCTATTGCACCTGATTCACAATCGCACAATCTACTTGAATACTGTTTTTTAGCGAAACGGCCTCTTAGTTCTGCAGTTGGAAAAACATTCAACCTAGCAAGTGTGAAGACATATCTAAATCTAGGGGATGTAAGGAAGCTCATATATGAGGGAATTTCTTTAGGTGGCACAATCCCTAAAGCAAAATTGGAGCGTACTCGCCTATCACGAATTGAAGTGCTGAGTCAGTCAATGTTTGACACCCTCAATCTAATCAAATTTAGTGCTTCTTGGTAGTTTATATTGTAAGGCACTGTAGGAGTGAGACTAATCCTCTCCAACTTGTTATCTATATGTTTTGGCCACATACATTTATAATTATCCTCCTTTAAAAAATAAAGAAGACCCCCTTGGGCATTAGGTGTCATGTAGAGAACTTTCAATCTCAATTTAAAGGCAGCCTTCCAAGCTCTCGACTCAAAGGAACATTGCGCAAATTCTTCTCTAAGTGCTTAGGGACCCCTGCAATTCTATGCAGGGACTGGAGAAGGATCTGATCTGATGATTCAGAAATTTCTTTAATCCAAATAGCAGCCCCATATAAAAATTAAGAAGTAACTTTCACATTAAAAGTTGCAATAGCCATCAGAATATACTGGCCACCTCTTCATTAGTAGAACCTAAGGAGGACATTAGAATTTGTTTTGGCAATTTCAGTTGCTGCTCTTATATGATGTTTCCAATGGCGACTGCTGTTAAACACTATACCCAGATATTTGAAATGAGGTCACACAGTGGACAAAACCCAGGTGCCATCAGAAGGTCCACCAGTGGGGCCAAGACAGGTACAGTGCCACAGATTCTACTCTCTGGGAAACCATTTTTGCCAATCTCCAGGGGAGGGCTGGAGATCACTCAGAATTACAATAGCTCTTCAGACGGCAGAGATCAGTTTCCCAGGAGAAAACGGTAAGCTCTATGTTATTATAACCTGCTGAGGTCGCCACAGCAAATTGATGCTGAGTGCCCAAGGCCAGGGCACCTGCCCAGAACGTCTTCTTAGAGCTCATTGTATTTATTTCCACATCAGGCCTTAGTCCTAATCTCTCCTTATAAATAACTATCTTTTGGTTTTGCAAGATTCCATGCTCTCCCATTGGCTGTAAAATGCCCTCCCTCAACCATTGGCCCATCAGCTGCCACTCAAGAGTACTCGCGTGCCATTGGCTGGGTGCTGGGTCTGCTCCTCTTCCCCACCCACTCCCCCTGGCAGACAGCTCTCTCTCCTGAGGAAGACAGTTCTCTTGACTCCTGTGAGGGACTGTCCCCTCAGTGGCTGTTGGTAGGCAGCCAAGCTTGGTTCTGTGAGTAAAAAAACAAAGGACTTTCAGCATAACCCCCTCCCCCACCCAATGGCCACTTTCCCGTCAGAATAAATGGAAAAAGGCTCTTTCTCCTGCTTAGCTTCAGCATGGCTGGCTGGCTAATGAGGTGGGCCAGCGACCATCCAACCATTTTCTTCAACTCCCCGCTGTGCGGCTGACTTTCCCCTAGGGCTGCCAATCTCCAGATGGGACCTGGAGCTCTCCCACTGTTACAATTGACCTCCAGATGACAGAGATCAGTTCCCTGGGAGAAAATGGTTGCTTTGGAGGGTAGACTCTATGGCATTATACCCTGCTGAGTCCTTCCACACACACACCCCAAATGCTGCCCTCCACAGGATCCACCAAATCTCCAGGTATTTCCCTAATCAAAGTTGGCACCTGTACTTTCTCCTCTGTCAGTAAAAGGCCCTTTCCACACCTATGTTGGCCTTTGGGAGAAAACTCATTGGGCCCAGTCCTGATCAGGTTGCCAACTCCAGGTGGGCAATTCCTGGAGATTTGAGGGATGGAGCCTGGAGAGGGTGAGGTTTGAGGAAGGGTGGCACCTCAGACAGGTACGATGCCACATAGACTCCACCCTCCAATCCAGCCATTCCCTGATGGGGAACCATTGTTGCCAATCTCCAGGTAGGGGCTGGGGATCACTCAAAATTACAACTGCTCTCTAGGAGGGATGGGGGAGGAGGTGGAAAACTAAAGGTAGGTTGATGGTTGGCTGAGAGCGAGATAGGGTTGTCAACTCCAGGTTGGGAAATTCCTGGAGATCTGAGGGGTCGAACCTGGAGAGGGTGAGTGTTGAGGAGGGGTGGGACCTCAGACAGGTACAATGCCATAGACTCCACCCTCCAAACCAGACACTCACTCCTGGGGAACCACTGTTACCAATCTTGGGGGTGGGCTGGAGATCACTCAAAATTACTACTGCTCTTCAGGTAGCAAAGATCAGTTCCTCTGGATAAAATGGTGGATTCTGTCATTATACCCTGCTGAGATTGCCACAGCAAATTGTCACTGAGTGCCCAAAGCCGGGGCACTCTCCCAAAGCCTTTTTCTAGAGCCCGTTGTATTTATTTCCACAACGGGCCTTATTCCTAGTAAAATATATTGCTCTTTGGGGTTTACATTAAGACATCATTTAGTATTGCACAAATCATCACAAAGGTGAATGCCACTGTGACTCCCAAAGGAAAAGTGAAAGAAAAGCATCATGTGGGACTTCTTATTACATGCTTATCCATTATCAGTGACAAAAGCTGTTTTTTATTACTATGGCTGTTGTCACATGAGCAGTTTTGCAGTGATATCATTGTGGTACTTTTGCAGATTTAAACAGTATGATGAGACAACATCTGCCTTCTGTGCCCCAATTATGGCCACCCTGTTTTGCCCCACTTTGGAAGCAGAGTAACCAGACACTGGGGAAAGTCTGATCTTTACTGATGCCAGCACTTCCACGCAGCTTTTCCGGCTGTCTGAACTTCCCTGTCCTGAACTGAAGCTGAATGGCAAGTTGAAAATGGCAGATCCATTTCTGCCATTGCTGTTTTTAGTAGCTGCCAATATTAACATAAGCACATTAGTGCATACACACATATGCCCAACTGTATTTTTTAGAAATCAAAGGGGCAGCGTGCTCTGTGGCTGAGGTGCTGCAGTAAAATGGATGCCTCACCACCGGATAATGTGTGGGGAAATTGCCACAGGGTGTGCTGTCTGGTCAGTCCTTCCTACAACAATTTGAAACAGAACAGAGGTGCACCTAGACCACACCAAGCTTCCAGTGTGATTGCAGCCTATCACTGTTCTAAGTCTCATCCTAAGGGGCAGAAAAAGCAAGGATCAGCAGAGTGCTCCAATTGCATATTAATTAGGACTTCTATTTTTAATCTAGGGATTTTACTCCAATTATCTTCTACTGAATTTCATGGAACTTCATGGATCGAAACCCTCTGATTTAAGAAAGAATTATCTTACTCATTTACACAGGATCTGTGGAGACCACAGGCAAAAATAGGGGGGAGATTCAAGCCACATCATTGGATACTTCCACAACCTTGAGTATAATAGTTCATAGAAAAAGTGCATCTATGTGTTGCAACATTAAAACAACAACAATGAAATAACAAATGGCCAAAGTTGGCCTTCTGTATGGTAAAAAAAAAAATGAACATTCTCTTTTACTAAATATTCCTACAGATGACTAAAAACATTCTTAATAAACTTGCTTTGCTTTACAACTACTGCATATTGTATGAATGGAAGAGACATTCACAATAGATCATGCTGCAGTTCAATTTACACTGTGTCTATTCACTTCAAACGGGGCACAGGATGCTATTCACAGAGCAGCCAGCCAGCCAGTCGGGAGAAGGTGGCAGGCTGTTTTTTATTCTGCTGCAGCTGATCCACCCACCTTCCCTATGTACAGCATGAGATTAGCTGGCCATTATTGTAGAGCCAAGCAGGAATTTTGGAGTGTTTCACCAGACTGGCCATATTTGCTTTGTGCTGTCTCTGTGGTCAGGGTGTTCCTTGTTAAATAGTCCTGGTTATAAACATGATTAGGCCATAATTAGTTGGCAGGAATAGGGCAGGTTACTCAGGATGCATAGGGTTAATTGGCAAGCACCCTGAGACATCTTGTGTAATGAGGTGGTTCTGGAATAGACCATCACATATCTTGCAGCTGTGTGAACTGTGAAGGAGTGCTCTTGGTGCAGAGCAGCATCTTTCAAACCTAGTAGGAGCCTTGTGGCACATCAGGGGAGAGGAATGAAGCCGGACACCTCTCTACATTTAGGGACTGCCGCTCCCCAGCAGATGCTGAAGGCATCCTGCTGGGAGCCACCTTTGCCCTCATGAAAGGAGAAGGGAGTCGGCTGCGTGCAGCCAGGTCCTTAGGGGGGTGGGGCCAGCACCGTCTTATTGGTTGGCTCTGGCCCCATTCAGGCAGTTTTTGCCTCATGCTCGGCCCACCTGCCCACCCTGGGGTAGTGCAGGCTTTAGGCTGGTCGCCCCTTTTGATAGAGGGGCCAAGTAGGATTTTTTTACCTCTTGTCCGATTTGCTAGGATGCGGGGTCTTTTTTGCCTACCCTGCACTACTGTCAGTAGATTGAGGAATTGACAAGGGTGGTGCCGGTGGTTAGGTCCATTATTTTATAGTTGGACTGAGTTTTAGTTAGGAAAATTCTATTACAGCTCAGTAAGCACCTATCAGCAACCCGGTAGGGTGGAAGGGTCTGTCATGATCATCACTGCGGCCTTACGGCCAGGGATGAGATGGACAGACTGCCTTTTGGAGTGCCTTTGATGGATATTCTACACAGGCCGTGTGGCTGTGGATGAGGGATCATCATGGCATGTTCTGAGGCTGGGCTGCCCGGGCGCTAGCCACTTATAGTGGGCTATGCCCCGGGGGTAAGGTGCATTGCCCATCTTATGGCAAGGGTGGGGTTTGAGTTTGAGTGACCATGCCAAGTCATACTGTTAGCCCTTGCCATTGGTTTTGTTAATAAATAAAGTGGCCTTTAGTTTTCCCAACTACTTTTGTCTGACTCTTTCTTCCATCTATGGGGGCAAATGCAGGTGGTGATAAACAAAGCTGGCAGAACTGCCAGCTAATTTTGGAGCTAAAATGGATCTGTCCAGAAGGCAAACAATATGGATGCCTAGCACGGTCCACCCTCAAAAACCATCAGCTTATGGGAATAAGCAGTGCTGTACTTCAGCCACTTAATTAATTTCAATATTTGTAAATAAATAAAAGTTGGTTGAGCCCACTTCCTGTTGTGTCATCTCATCATGGGGTGGAGTGCCATCGCAAAAATATAATTAATCTTCTGTCAGAAGAATCATTGATACAGCTTAGTGTAAGCTGTGGACTGTTAACAGTAGTAGTAGAAAACAGCAACAGTCCAATAACACCTTTAAGACTAACAAAATTTGTGGCATCTGAAAAAGTGAGCAGTGACTCAGGAAAGCTCATACCCTGCCACAAATTTTGTTAGTCTTTAAGGTGCTACTGGATGCTTGCTCTTTTCTACTGCTACAGACAGACTAACATGGCAACTCATCTTGATCAGATATACAGGCACTGGCAAGCAGAAAGCCCCCTAACCTTACACAATTCATTATTTACAATAACATACTATCTATCCTGGGACCAGGGCCTGTAATAAAGCAAGATGCTTAAATTGTCACCATATATGTTCTAATAATACAATCATCAGATCTAACACCACCAGTTGTGTCATTTCAAGTTCATTCACTTGCTCATCTTCCTGTGTTATATATACCATCAAATGTCAACAAACACACTTCTACTCTCTGCATTGGACAAGCGGGGGAGTGGGGGGACTCAAGGCATAATTCTGACATTAAAATTTACAGTACTCAGAAACCCATGGAAGAACATTTTAATCTTCCAGGACATTCTATTGCTGACCTAAGAGTGGCCTTTCTCCTACAGAGAAGTGTCAAAGGGAGATTAAAATATGAGACTGCTGAACCAGGACAATGGAGCCCCCCATCTGAATAGGGACATAGGATTTCTATCAGGTTACAGATGCTAATTTTCTTTGTTTCCCACCTCTATGCATATCTCCTAGTTCTAATCAAACTGATTACATTTTGATTATACTTCTGCATCCTGCCTCCAACTGGCCTTCTTTACAACATCCATCCCTGTGCATGTGTGCTCACACACACACCCCTTCAGACCTGGATTTAAGGACTGATGGATCTCCATTCTCATTTGTATCTGTCCAAGTGAGCTTTGACTCATGAAAGTTTATACCCTGGGAAATTTTGTTGGTCATTAAAGTGTGAACTTTGTTTTACTACTACAGAACAACAAGGCTACCTATCTGACACAGGTCTGTATACAGACCAGCCACTAAATTGGTTGCTAGTTCAGCTACTTGTCCAGCTGCTAGTCCAGCTACCCAGCATCTACAGAGCTTCATAGTGGTTAAAGAGTCAAGACTTCTCCCTTACAACTCATATCCCTGCCCCCAATTATGATGCTTTTATTACTTCAGGAAGTCTCGTGCTAACCTTCCCTTTGTACGTTCCTTACAATCAGCAACTTCCTTTACCCCCCTGGGTTTTGAGAGCCAGTTTGGTGTAGTGGTTAAGTGTGTGGACTCTAATCTGGGAGAAGTGGGTTTGATTCCCCACTCCTCCACTTGCACCTGCTGGATGACCTTGGGCAAGCCATAGTTCTGTCAGAGCTATTCTTGAAAGAGCTCTCTCAGCCTCACCTACCTCACAGAGTGTCTGTTGTGGGGAGGGGAAGGGAAAGCAGTTTGTAAGCCACTCTGAGACTGCGAGTGAAGGGTGGGGTATAAATCCAATTCCTCCTCCTCCACTGCTGCTGCTGCTGCTGCTGCTCGTACAAGTTCAGTTCTGAGGGAAAGTTCACTGAAAATGAAATTATGACTTTGATCCCAAATGATCAGCTGTGGAAGATTCTCATCTCTACCGGAACAAAAATGTTTTTTGTTAAAACATCTTTATCACACTAGGGTAAGATGCCATGATTTGTTCACTACAACTCTTAAATCCCATTCTCAAAAAGCCATATTTTTCATTCCTTCATATATTTTTACTGAAGTAACTGAAATTCTGACTGCTCACTGTTGCCAGTTTACTCTGGGCAATTTTCATTATAGTGTTTACAGTAGGACACTTGAGCCCTTGCCATATGCTTCTTGTCTCCCAGGATGCTCGTGGAAATGAAATGTGTATTTCCTAAGGCTATGACAGCAAGCACACATTTAAATAAAGTATCCAGCACTGATTTAACCCTGAAGGAGGTAAAATATGATATTTGTTGGCTTGGAAAATATACATTTTCTTCAAATTCCACTGAGGGACCTGAGAAGAAAAAGGAAATCCCATTTCAAAATCTTCATTCTATACATAACTGTATGCACAAATAATATAGCTGGAATACATTTTTGGGGAATGGATATAGCAACAGAAGCTAAGTGTTCCTGATTGTAAGTACTAATAAAACATAATTGTTTTTGCACTGGTTTTCTCACTCATACCCTCCTTTTCATTCTTAAATAACATAATCACACAAACATGCATACATAAAATACAAATGTGCACTTCTCATGTATTTCATGTGGGCCAAATTACATGCAGCACAAGGATCCACAGCAGAACTTCCAATGCTTCATTAAGTTCATAATAGCAGTCACAGGTGTTTGTGTCATGAAGGGGGAATACTATAGACTGAGGCCACATGTTTTTGGAAGGAGAAGCTTAACTCTTCCTCTTTGCTATTCAACACACCTAAAATGGCTTTCCCAGGCTGTTTTTATCCCCAAGTGGTGGGTGGGGGGAGCACCAAATGTATTGGATATTTGATTCTTTTTCCTCCATAAAAGCAGCCTGCAGAGGCCAATTTATCTCAGAGGAATTCCCAGGGGGTGAGTTAATCCTACCACATTCCCCTGCACTATCATCCAAATGCCTGCCCCCCCCCGGCTGTGGTCATACATGTTGGAAATATGTGTGTGTTGCAAGGTCTAATTCAGTCATTATAGTGTTAATCTGTTTACCTTGTGTGCTATTGTTTAGACTGACCTGGAAGGAAACCTGGCACAGAGCCAATGAAAACAAAGCCCGTGAAATTGAAGTCTGTTTACCCACAATCATTGGTCAATATATTCAGGTGATTTCCTTCTAGGGGTCAAGAAGAATCTCCATTACAGTTGTTGTGAGACCGTGTGGTTGCTCTGTTCTGTAGCTGTAGAGATGTAGCCTTAGGTTTGTTATTTTGTAGCTTTTCCTGTGTACCCTTCCCTTAGAAGTAAAGATTTTTACATAGATAGAAATGCCTCCTCTCCAGTGAAGCAAAGATCCATTGCAAACTCTGAATATCTAAGTATTTTTGCCAATTTTCCCAACAATACACACTAAATAATCCACTTTCAATCCACTTTCAGTGCACTTTCCAACTGGATTTTACTGTGTGAACAGGCAAAATCCAGTTAGAAAGTGCATTGAAAGTGGATTGAAAGTGGATTATTTAGTGCATGTCATCTCTCATCTTTTAAGACTAACTTACATGTCAGAAACTTTAATAATGGACTCCAACATCACGTATTGCCTTCAGTTCTTCCTGTTCTGTGCCACACACCTTTCTCAATCCATTAGCATAATCAAGTTACTGTTTCATTTTTATTTCTCCTCAATGTATATTCATAAGAGTCAGGTCTGTAGCTACAGTGGGTCATCTCAAGGCCCACCCCCCACCCCCAACTTACTGCCAAGGCTTCCTATCCAGCCCAGGCCTCCCAACTTCCAATTTTTTATTTTCTTTATGATGCTCCCTTGGGGGTGTGGGATGCCCCCTAACTTATTTAAAGGCCCCCTGAATTTAAAAATCCTGGCTACGGACCTGATAAAAGTGCGTATGTGTGTTCACTTTTGGTAAGATTTTTTAAAAGTTTCATTTGCTTAATTATTAATGTAATTTGCTTCAGTTATTCATCTTTCATTTCCAGTCATTTCATTGAGAAATATATTTTTTCTGTAACTTTCCCCCTCCAATTGATATGAAATTATTGGGCTCATAACCCCCACCCAAGCCATCCCCCTTGCCAAATTTCAGGTGGTTAAAGGAAAGTGCTCTCATTTTATAAGTAATTAAAATTCTACCTTGCTTTGTGGACTCAGAGAATACTTAGCATGTAGTGAGAAATGAGAATGCAAAATAGATAAGGGCTCCTTGAATATTTTTGTTGGCTTCATATTCATGTTTAAAGAAAGCAGGAAAGGGCTCAGTTTTAAAATGAAAATTGAGTGCAGTGTGAGTGGACAGAAATCTACAGCTAACCTGATTTACCTCACACTGTTCTAGTTCTTGAAACCATTTTTCCCCTCCTCAACTTGGATACCAGATATTAGCTTGACTGGGATGGACATTACTTCCAGAACCAAAGTTCAGTAAAGTAAGGTGAATGAAGGCACAGGGTTTTTTCTCCTTTCACCAACGTGTTCCATTTTTGTTGTTAAATAGACTCCACTCTCTCCTTCCTGTACACTGCTATGAGGAGTATGTACAAGGACATCCCCAGTCATGTCTATTGAATACCAGTTTCTTAAAATATACCCATATACTTGGGTGTTTGGTGTTATAATGCAGAGCGTGAGATAGGAAGCTATTTCAAATCTCCCTTCAGTCATGATCTCACTAGATTACTCTAGGCAACATGCAGGTTCTCAAGTCCTATGCATCCATTGCACTGTAATATCAGGATAACAATATTGAAGTGTGTGATAAGATTGTAGTAAGGGTCATGGATGCCCAGTCATCTACTAGTTTAGTTCACGTTCTGTCCACATTGCAGTCAGCACAGCCAAATATTCAACAAACTTTATTCAAGCAGTTCATATCAGTTTCATCATGGAAACAAACCAGTGGAAGTTATGCACCTTCACTTGTAATCCAAAATGTTCTATCTGCTGACTGTGCAGGGACAAAAACAACCCTCAGCTATGGCACAAGCTACAAATGTAGCCCAGTAGGCCAGCCAAACTGGAGTTATTGTTCCTGTGGACCCAGTAGTCCACAAAGCAATTTAGGAAAACCTGTAGAAGCAACTACTGTTCAGGTGTAAATACGTTCAGCATGGCATTTAGTTCAAACTTTCAGCAGAACATTGAGACTTCTAATTAGAGGTTTGACTAGAGTATATAAATTGTAAGTTAGGGCTAGTGAAGAAGGTGGATTTATGAGAGGGAAAGGTTGTTTGATAGTATATTTAATATTAAAAAATAAACTTTCAATCAAAAAATAAGTTCAAATGTTGATCAGAATTTTTACAACATTTGCAGCATCCCTGGTAAGGATTAGTAGGATATTTGAAATTAAATGCTTCATCCAGGCAAAGTTTTATTATATCTTGGGAGACTTTATGTGAACTTTCCAAATTGCTAGACTATACTTATGATGTGATAGATATGTGGAAGGGGTCAATAGTCCTAGCAGAGGAACAGGTGTCAATGAAGCTATTGAGATAAACCTTTCTGCACAGTTTTTTTTCAGGTCAATGAACGCAACACAGCTTTCACTCAAACCATCTGTCCCAACACATTTTTTAGTTACAAGTAGTACTACGACATGTCATCACTTTCAAAATGAGTGTTAAAAGAGTTCTTCCTTTCTATATCATTACTGTCATCTTTTGTCTTCATTTATTAATTTCAAAGCCTTCAAGAAACATATGCTAAATGTGTTTTGATGGTTTTAGAAGCCACAGGGCCTGCAAGACGGAGCTCTTCCATCAGGCTTTCAGCTAGGAGCTGCCCACCATTACCACCAATGGCCACTATTAATACTTGTGGTGTAGGCTGACCGCAGTGGAAATCAAGCTGTGCCACCTTGAAGAACAGAAGAATGGTGAGTAGAGTGCTTTGACCCCTTTATTACATGGCACGCCATCTTGCCTTAATAACTACTGTGTGCACTTTAATTGAAATTTGTTGATTGTTTTAAATGGTTTTAAATGTTTATATGAATCTTGGCGCACTGCACCAAGTGATGTGAGCCGCACTGAGCCCGCCTGCAGTGAGGGAGGGCTATAAATGTAACAAACAAATAAATAAATAAATAAATATCATACTTGCTATATAAATATCAGTCAAACTTTACATTTTGTTGAACCATTAATTAACTATTGCCCGTTTACTAATAACAAACATCAAAGATGTGAGTTATCAGAGAAAATAAATCATATTAGCATTTCCTTGTGTGTGAATCTTATTAGAGATCCTTGGGTGCTCAGCTTTAGCTGTGATGTGAAATTCCCTCATTATCTCTGTTTTAATTGAAAATCCCTCCTACAGATGTCCAGAGCAAACAAGCCAAATCCGTGTGTAGTAAATGATGTCATTACCATCTCTTTAGTTAAGTCTTGTATTTTGAGAGTGTACAAATGAATTTAATGACTGTAGTATCTTCCCAAAGGCTTTATCCTTATCAATGGGGGGGGAATCATTATGTAACTTTGACAGCCTTCTTGCAACACAGTAACTTCTGATCCATTGTTGCTGCTGCCACAGTTTCTTTCATACTGCCTTGTCAAAGTAAAGCATAGTTTCTCAAAATAGAGATCTATGCGGGTACTTCAGGGAAACCCTAAGCTCTTATAAGGACAGAGAATAAACCCTTTTCAAGTCTATCCAGCTAACATGACAATAGAGCAATCTCCATCTTTAAAGAACAGGAGTAGGACTTGCTACCTCAGGAAAGGGGATGGAATCAGCCTCCCATTCTTTTGAAGGACAGGTGCCCATAGAGTAACCAGCACCCACATTCACATAGATCACATAAGAGCACTTGGCAGAAAATATGCTGAATGGTTGCTAGAAACCCCAAAGAAATTCTAAGTGGGGCTAAACCTCTAGGTTAAACCCCAAAGAAATTCTAAGTGGGGCTAAACCTCTAGGTTGCTCAAAACGATCTGCATGCTCCATATTCTTTTACTTTTCCAGCATTAGTGTAGAATTATAACACACACACTGGTAAATATTGTGCCATTGAAATCATTCATGTAGTGTATCCATCTCAGAACATGTGCTCTGGACAGCCATGTGCTCGGACCGGTTTCAGCAGGTCCAGCATGCGGCCAGGCGAAGTGCCTGAGCTTCGCTCCAGAGGACAATGGACAGTAGGATCCTAGCTCCCTCCCAATCAGGGAGCCAGAATCCTAGGGGATAACTCAATCAATGGCCGAGGACAGACTGGCAATTTGCCCTGGGAAGGGACCCGGGCTGACAACGATTCAATACCGGAGTAAATGGAACGTTTACACAGGCACATCTGCCTGGCGTCCCCCACCCGTAGCCTACCGGTGCTCTTGCGCTTCACTGCCGGATTAAAAAAACACCTGATAAAAGCCGTCGCAAATCCGGAAGCCTGCGTTCATCGTGTGTTTCTCCGCTTCCGGGGAGTCTGAACGTGCAGGCGAAAAGCCGGGAGCAACCCGCGTTGGGCACGAGGCAGCAGCAGTGTGATTGGCTGCGCTCTGCTCCACTGCCCAATGCGGTGCCGGCATTGCAGGGCAAAAAAAAAAAATCGGCAAAATGCGCTTATACATACACCCATACACCCACAGCTGAATTAATGGGGAAACGGCAAATATAGCATGCCTCTGGCGCAGCAGTCTGAACACTCCCGTGCGCTTCCATCCCGTATCTTCCAGCAGCAGCCCCCGCTGTGTGGACGGGAAAACCCGGTATAGTTTAATCCGGGGTTTTTTTGCGACGACTGGCTACCGGGGCAAACTGCCAGTCTGTCCTCGGCCAATGTAAATAGTCCAATCACAGGGTTTTGTGAGTGTTGGGGTGTGGGTTCCTTTGGGAATAAAAGCTGGCCTGCGAGCCGGCTTCACTTGTGTTGTCTTGTTCTTGAACTAATAAAGTCTGTGAGAGCTGAAATCACTCGTCAGTCTCAGTATTTTTCAATTCACCTCCCATACTTTCTTGGCAATAAAATGGACTTTTGACATTATGATCACAAATGTGCTTCCTGCTCTGGTTCTGATGTCAGCAGAAGTTTACCTAATGGAAATAACAGAGGTTTTTAAGGCTGCTCAATGCAAGTTTTAAATTAAAATGAAATAGATATGATAATAATATCTCATGGGAAGATTGACATTCCTGCATATCTATACTTGTATTTTTGTTTGTTTGTGTTTTTTTGCTTGTTTTTCTCTAAGTTCAAAAGGCAAAGTAGTGGCTGCTTTTGAATTCCTAATAAAATAGTATGGGTTGAAATTTCAAGTTTAATGTGGTCTTCTGTTCTAAAATTGTGACAATGAACATTATTGTGATATCATTCATTATCATTGTGATATCATTCATCTTAGGAGATCATTCATTAGCTTATTTGTGAGCTGCCATGAGCCCGCTTGCGGGGAGGGCGGTCTAAAATCAAAATAATAAATAAATATATCATGAATATCACACTCGAAGTTATGTATTGTCTCTTTAAATGATTAGTAACAGAGCACAGCAACAGCCTAGGTAACACTCAGCATACTCAAACAATAAATGCTTCACCCATTACAGACACTACACACTTTGGGGGTCTAGGCAGGATATGCATATTACACCCATTCTGAAGTTACTCCATTGATGACCAAGAAATTTCTGGGTTTAATTCATGGCACTGGTTATCATCCACAATTCCATGCCCTTGGACCCACTTATCTGTAGAACTGCCTCTCTGACTGTGCTCTGACTTGACAGCTCCGCTCTTCTTATTAAAGCCTTCTGAAGGTGCCATCTTGCAAAAGGGTAAGCCTTATAGCTGCCTGTACACTTTCATTCTCTCTTGTGGCTCTCCTTGTGGAATGGCCTGTCAGAGGAGGTCAGGAAGGCTCCTAGATGTCTATCATTCTGCAGATTTTGTAAAATAGGAGGGCATTTTTATAAAGGGAATAGGGCTGTATTATAATTAAATTGTTCAGGTGTGTGTTTTTATAAAGGGAACATGATTATAGTCTGTTCTGCTTTTTATTGCAGGTATTATCTTGCTTATTGCATTGTCTTCTCCTTTTGTAATTCCGTTTCCTGCATCATTTATGGTACAACATGTCATATGTTTTGCATTTTCTTTTTTTCTTTTTGTAATTCTAGTCCTATGGCATGGTTTGTTGGGTATCTTTTGCTGTGTGATTGCATTTTTATGTTGCACCATCTGTCTTGAATCTTAACAAGAAAAGCTAACTATAAATAATGTAAATTAAATATATTAATAAATCATGGTATCAGAAATGAGAATTTCTATAGCTTTAAGACTACAAAACCTATTAAACTCTGCAACTGTGAGTAACATAGCACACAGAAAAATATTCATGGCTTATAAGTGAAGTTAGACGTTACTAATACTAGAGGAAAAAAGTTTCCCCACAGAAGCCTGATGCCAGATTAGGTTCTTCATAGAGATTTCACATATACCTACTATAATTTTTTTCATTCCTAATGAGGTATGCATTTTCTCAACTCCTGAAAGAGACACAAATCACACATTGCAAGCCACTGTTCAATTCAAAAGCCAAAAAAAGGGATTCAATGAATCAGTCATCCATTCCCAATACCACTTGAAGCCAGCTGGGTGACCTTGGGTCAGTCACAGTTCTCTCAGCCCAAAAAATAAACCTGACTCAACACAAAAAGAGCTAGAGTTTCAGGCTGCCAAACAATTTTCGGATCTCCTGGCTATACTACACCCACTGCCATATGATAATTATTATTACACAAGTGAATGTGTGTGAGTGAGACCTTGTCTTATATTCATAGGAGAATCTGTGATGAGAACAAAGTAAAATTAAAACTGCAGTACATTACAAGTGTAGGAAGAATTAAGCAACTATATTATGGGCCATTATACTATGGGCCATTGGCCTGATCCAACATTGGCTTCTCTTACGTTCTTATGTCTGGAAATAACAGGGAACTGGCAGAAGACTGGAAAACAATGAGAATTCTGAGAATGCTTGTGAGATTTATAAAACAAAACTCTATTCCTAAATTATTTGAAACTCTATTGTAGATTAAAGATCCATGGAAGATGACAAGAAATAAGTATTCATCAAGAAATGGAAATTTTGCTATAACTCAGCAACTGACTGACAGGTTGATTATATACAGCAATAGACACAAATGAAGCCGTCTTTCTGGTTTGCTAATGATCTTCATTTTTTTTTTCAAATATAACACACTGAACAATTTGAGGAAGGGGTTTAATATACAGTTGTGCACATGATGTTACCATGTGTGGTCAGGGACATGGATTTTAACACTGGCTGAGACCCAGAGCAATGGCTCACACACCAGTAATGAGGATATGTTCCTAGGTAGAGTGCTACCACAGATTTTGTAGGGTTAAAGGATATTGTGCATATAGATTAAAATCAGAAATAAGGTTTATTAGAAATGAATAATACAGTGTATCAAAGCAAGGGAGCTAGCTATTTGGATGTGAGATTGCTTCCAAGGACCTATAGTTTGAGCAAGCTATTTGTCCCCCTAGCCAGAATTAAGAGACAGACAAGAAGACCGGTTACTAATGGGCCAGTTTATTAAACTGACAACAAGCATAACGGCAAACATAATGGCAAGGGGTAAACAGGATGTGGCATGGTCAAGGCTAGGGGTCTTAAGACCCCTCCCTTGCCATTTGATCTAGGGCAAGCCACCCAGCCCTGGACATAACTCAAAGGAATATGGCTTACATCCGGCCAGCACGGCCAGTGTAATTACCAGGGAAACCCAAACCCCGCAAGGCTCAAAGGGAGGATAATCCTGTACAATCCCTTAGGCAGTCTATTTTCCCCACTCCAGGTCGTAGGGCCCAGAGACTGTACTGACAAGACCCCTATGACCCTATGCCCCGGTGCTCACCGTGCCACAATCTGTATTGAATAACATCCTGCCACCACAAAGGTCAATCCTCTGCTTAGACCCTTGTGCCCACTATAGGCCTAAGGCTGCACAAATCCCCTGCTGCAGGTCCTCCAAGAAGATATCCATTCCCGCTTCAGACAAATGAATACCGTCATTCCTAAATAGGTTTACCGAACAGGCCGTTATGCCAGGATGAGGCAAATACATGCCCAAGCCCCCTTCAAGTGCCCTATGAATCACCTGGTTAGCTTTGCGATGAGCCTTATCAATCACCAAGGGGCTACAGGAACCCCACCACACCAAGCGCAGTACCATAGCGGACCGGACAATAACTGTCCCAGGCCATCGCTGCATAATGAGTTGAAAATCTGACCGGGCCTGAAGTATCAGGGCTTTACCCTTAATCATGCCCAGTCATTGCCTCCCAAATGGATCAGCAAAACATGCGGAGAGGGTCCAACCCTCCCTTTGAACAACAAATGGGCCAAACCCCAACTGTGAGCCAATGGGTGTTCTCTTGGCTCGGTGCGCTGCCCAAAATATAAAACTATGGCCGCAGATGAGGACACGCTTTTATTCAGCCCAGCTGGCAGGACCTGCAATGAGAGAACAATAAGCAACAGAACAGTGCTGCAGAGAACTAGATCAGAGACCAACCATGGGGCACAAATATGACTTATACACCACCAACCCAAATGTTGTATTACCCGATCTGGGTATCCTATGGCAACGACTGTGGAGGCAGTACCAATCCTAAATGAATGGGTGCAAAAACACATCCCAGCCAGCCCTAGTCTAACCAAGGCCTGTGAGGTAATGGCCCAAAATTGGTGGCTGGTTAACGGGGTACCATCTTGATGTCAAAACAAGACACCTTCTCCCAGGGCCGGCCCCAGGTGTTTTTGCACACTAGGCAAGGATACCTTCTGGTGCCCCCCCCCATGCTCTTTCCTTGGCAAGGGCCAAGGAAGGGAAAGAGGTTTAAACCCCCAGTCCTTCCATCTGAGTGCCGGCTTGCCGGGTGCCCAATTGCTGCAGGGCGCACTGGCAAGCCAGGGAAGGGGCAGGGGTTTAAACCCCCGTCTCTTCCTTCTGAGTGCTGGCTTGCCTGCGTGCCCCGCAGCTGCAGGGAGCGCCAGCAAGCCAGAGAAGGGGCAGGGGGGTTGGCAGGGCTTTTGCCAGTGGCGGGGGGCGTTTGGCGCCCCTAAGGGCCAGCACACTCTAGGCGAATGCCTAGCTCACCTAATGAGTGAGCCGGCCCTGCCTTCTCCAAAACCTCTCAGAGCAAGGTACGCTGCCAAGGCAGAAACTGGGCACAACTCTTTCTCTGCACACTGCCCTATGGTGACCATGGTTTCCCCCCCTCCGCTGGTCAGTTCTGGAAAACTGCAAAGTGAGGAGGGCCCTATCCCCTTCCAAGCAAACATCAGGTGCCTCCAGTGCCCACCCAGACCTATCCGCCTTGGACTGCGCTACCAACTCCCTGATGTAAAGGGCTCTGAAAAATGCCACAAGAGCCACCTCATGGAAAAGGTGAGCCTTGAAAACAGAAGAGCAAATCTCCCCCCGACTGGCCTGTAAACCCCTCAAAACCCTCGGGGAAATCAGCCACCTGGTGTCTGCACAGGCCCCTGTCTCCCTAGACCAGCCCTTTAGCATCCTGTGGATTCAAAAATCACCTGTTCCATCCATAAGCCCCTGGGCTTTACTGGCGGAGGCCACAGCAAAAAGCATTCCCTTGATGGAACTGACAGCCAGTCTCTTACCTCTTTTCACCATGCAGAAATGCAACAAATGGTCCACAGGCATTGGCCAAAGATCAGGATACCCTACCTCGGTTCTGAACTTGGCAAACTGTTGGACCACACGGTCATACAACCACTTCGTACCTGGTGCAATGGCCAGGCCGATTGCCCTGTAGACCTCTGCCTTCCAAGTGACCAGAGCTCCTGTGGCATTCTCACTGGCTGCAGGTTGGCTTCTGGAGCCAGCTGACGGAATCTGTCCATCTGTTTGTGAGAGAGAGAGAGTCAGCCACCCCATTGTCAACCCCAGACACATGCTTGGCAAGAAACAAAATGTTGTGCCGAAGGCAGTGAAGTGTGAACGTGCGCACTAAAGCCATGACCTATGGCGATCTGGAAGTGAGAGAGTTGATAATATGGACAACTGCCAAATTGTCACACCAAAAATGCATGGTGTGATTTGTTGCCCTGCAAGGCTTTTTATGCCTTTTATGAACTGAAATAAAGTATGAACTGTGCAAAGCATGCACAAGGAACCGTACAGCATGGTAGCCCACTATGATGCCAGACTGAAACTGCACCCTGAGAAGAAGAAGGTGTCCCTTTCTTTCTTTATTGCTGCTCCAAGGGCCCTGCAAGGTTATCAGCGCTCTTTACCTGATGGAAGATGGATCAGTTCCATGAATTTGCACAAAGCACCAAACACCATGCCATGCTGAGGCATGAGGACAAAGGACACCAAAACGCCATTAGGAGACCTCTCCAACACATGCAGGAAAACTCTTTCTCCCCTCATCCCCCACGAAGCTACACATAGCCCCAGAGAATCCATTCATGGTTGCCTAGAGACTAATCACTCGCCCATCAAGGACCCAGCTAAGGCCATCAAGGAACAATGGCTTTGGCCCAGTGACTCATCTCACCTACACCCAGGTGCTAGACTCCAGTCTAAGTTGCTAGTTCTCAATATTGCCCACTCCCCTAAACCCTTCCCCCTTGAACCCAACACCAATCAGCATGTTTTGGGGATGGACTAGCAGGTGGACCAAGACATGTGACCAGCTTGGGCCACAACCAAGAGGCATGTGACTAGGACATGTGGCTAGTCTGACCCAACCTCCCCACACCACATTATAAAAGGGGCTACCCAACCACATACTCGCTCGGTCTCTACTCCCCCCCCCCACAACCTCTATACTCTCTTATTCTTCAACTTGTGGCTATCTTCCCACACTTTACCCTGAGGCTCTTGGACAGCTGCCAGAGTCTTCCACGTGCTTTCTGCTGGTTCAATTTGCACTCTCCATTTTTCTAGCATAAATCCCATTTTTCTATAATTCCCTTATTTTTCCATTTGGAAGCCTTCATCTCATTGGACAGGTAAATATAACCCAAACAATGAATATCCTGCTCATGCAAACATGCTGATTATCTATCTTTGTTTCCTAGAATCTGAATAATTGTGTGTGTGAATGTGTATTGTTTGTGTGTGAAGAAGACTACAGTAAAGACACCATTTTAACCTAACTGCAGCCTCCGTGTCTGTTTCTGATGAGTTCTGGAAGGGCAGGACTTCTGTATAAATTGGTCTTGCATCCTGCAACCAATTGCTTATTGATATTGATCTCCATAATTTTATTAATAATAACAGCAATCAGGTTAACAGATTAGCCATCAAGTCACCCCACAGCCAAACCACCACCAGGATAAGGAAGAATTTGAGGAAGGTGAGATCACGTACCATGCCATCCACTCTCCAGTCGGCCGGCCACTCCTCAGCGCACCAGTGCCTCTGAAAATAAATCCCAAAGCCAAGCGACCCAGCTGCATCAGAGTGAATCTGCAGGCCAGCATTCAACTGCAGGTCAGTCCTCCAGAATGAAACTCCATTGAAGGACTCCAGGAACTTGAGCCAAACTCCCAAGTTGGCCCGAATCCCCACTGTGACCCTGGCCCTATGGTGAGGAAGGAGCAAACCCTTTATTACATCACACAACTGGCACAGAAAGGCCCGCCCTGCGGCAACCACTTTGCAAGCAAACTGAAGATGCCCCAGCAATTGCTGAAATTCCCACCAGGATGCCTTCCACTTATGCATAAAACTAGCTACCCACTGTCAAAGGTCAACCAGCTTTGCTGCAGGCAGCCGTGATGCCTGAGCCACAGTATCCAGCTCCACTCCCAGGAAAGTCAGTTGCTGTACAGGGCCCTCAGTCTTTTCATGTGCTAAGGGTACACCCAACTTCTCAGCCAGGTCCAGGAAACTCTGAAGAAGAAACTCGCACTTACCAGAGCCCCCCAGTGCCACAAACAAAAAATCATCCAGGTAGTGCACCACTGTGGGGATCCCAGTGTGATACCGGAGGGCCCATTCAAGGAAAAATCTGAAACAAAGGCCACACAAGACACTGAGCAGCCCACTGGTAAAGCCAGTTCCATATAATAGTGATCCTCAAAACTCGAAGTCGCTGGGGTGCACAGGGAGAAGCCAAAACGTAGACTTGATGTCACATTTGGCCATTTCGGCCCCGATGCCACACCAGTACACCACCCATGTCACCTGGTTGAAGGAGCTGTACCTGACAGAACACAGGGAGTCTGGAATGGCGTCATTAACTGATGTCCCCTATGGGTAAGAAAGATGGTGAATCAACCTATATTCCCCTTGGACCTTCTTAGGAACAATGCCTAAAGGGGAATCCTGCAGGTTAGCCACCGGTTGGGTGGGGAAAGGTCCTAAGACCCTACCCTCTGCCCTTTCCTTCTCTGTCTTCTGCCTAATGGTGGGATCCATGCCCCGTATGGATGCCAGGTTTGGTACCATAAAGGGGGCCCTGGGGGCCTGACAGGGAATGTGAAAACCAAACTTAAAACCTTGCAACAAATACAAATGATCCTGCTGATTCGGGTACTCCTTCAACCATTCCTCAAGCACTCTCAGTTTTATGGGACTGGGTTCCTTTTTCCAGCACCAGATCCCTGACCACCAGCTTCATAACATTTTCGAGGCTTGCCCTGGAAACAGGCTGAGAAGGGGGGCGGGCCACCACACAGTGGGCATTCATGCCAGTACTGGCAGACCTTCCTGCTACAGACCCCTTGTGCCCCAAATTTCCAACAAATCTGGTGGGGTTGAACCACCTGCCCCACAGAAGTGCGGGGGCTGGAGGGCACTGCCAGGCTCTGTACAAGGTGGCTACTGTGTGAGCAGTCACTGGCATTAGGGAGAGCCAGAGACATAATCTGTAGTCATAGGTGAGGCTGTATTTGGTCCCAGCACATTGAAGGGTTCATGGCTGCCCACATCCTAAATTCTTCAACCTACCTGAGCCAGGCCAGGCCATTAAAGCCAGTGTAACCCTTATAAACGATGTCGAAATACTGAAATAAGGATGCAGTCCTCCAAGGCTGTGTCTTAGACAAGACTCCTGCATAGGCCACAAACCCACCCACCCAGTTGGCCCATGTCCAATCTACCCACATTCTTTTAAGCTTCTCTTTGCCTTGTCCTCAAGATCATCCTTGTGCTTCTTTTCCAATTCCTGGAAAAAGAGGGTAAAGACATCAACATATTTGCCCTTGCAAATTTTTTCCCTAGTGGTCAGCAACAAATGATCATCTCTGGAAGGGAGTGCTGAAGCCAATGTGTCTGCATAGGATACCCTCTTTGTGCACAGGAAGCCACAACACTGTCCAGGCCCCATGGGCGAATGCCCACAACACCCCCACAAGGGGCCTGTGCATAGGTTGCTGCACAAGTGACCACCCACAATGCTGCCCCGCAGTGTGTGAACAATGTGTGTTAGCCATACCTGAAACTAGGCTGACTAGAGCCCCACAAGGTCCCCAGGACCAGGTAGCTATAGCTTGAGATCCAATGGCTGCCTTACCCATTGCATCACCCATCTGAACTGAGACTGGACCAGGATCTGCTGCTCCCTGTGAAGGCCCAGAGCCCAATGGGCCTGCCTCCTCGTCATCTGGCAGACTCGGTCTCCCCTCACCAGTCCCAGAGCCTGTCGAGACCCTGCTCTCAACCAGAGACAAACAGAAACTCAGCCTGAAAACATTTGTTAGATAATGAGTGGGTTTCTTTTCTCCCCAGAAGCCTGCTCAACCACCATCAAATGAGCCAGGATCACCTGCTGTACCTTGTCTCCACCATCCTCATCAGAGGAAGAAATGGCAGGTGCAGGCTGCTTAGGCGGAGCCTTGGGGCTGGTGTCTTCCCCTTCACCCACCCAGTGCCTTTCTTGGGTGCCATCGTGTACAAGCAGCACAAACTAGAAGCACATCAAATGTAAATCTACTGTGTGCAGGGCCAGAGCCGCCCAATAAAAAAGGCCACTCTGGCCTAACAAAAGCTCCACACAATGGCCACCACTGGCCCCTTACAAAATGACCACCAATGAACTGAGAAATGGCTGCCCTGGACCCACAAAATGGCTGCCCCTGTCCACACAAAATGAGCAGTACAAAAAAAGGGGGGAGAGAGAATCCAATAACTGAGGGGGGGAGAAGATGCAAGTTCAGCTCCCCCAACCACCTACTGCCATTCACGACTGTGCTGCAGTGAGGGATAGACCTAGCTCCAAAAGGAGACCATCACTAAGGGGCAGCCTGTCAGGCCAGCCACAGCTGGAGCAAAGATCCCCCCCCCCGTGGTCATGCCACCCACCAACAGGTGTTTAGGCCATGTGCGAAGCCACGGGGAGACCTTCCACAGGCAGCACCAGGCCACAGGGCTTCAAGGCCCCATGGTCCTATAGCCTGCTCTGAGGGAGACATGTGGGGTGAGGCTGAACCTGCAACACCCCCACCCAATCAGGCCTGCACTGCCCAGCCCAGGCCCCACTAGTACCACAGGGCCAAGCCCCCGCACTCCATGCCACCTGGTGCCTCATGCCACGCACTTTCCGATGTGCTGCATCCTCCGAGTCACGAGGACAGAGGCCGCTGCCATGCCATGCCGTTTGTTTGCCACCACAGCACTGCCCTTTCCCCCTCTGCCACTCGTTCTCTGCCACTCACTGTCACCGCTCCCACCGACCCTGCCTGACTCAAACCAGCACCAGGAGCTCCTCTTGCACTGAGCATAATGGGCAGAATGAAGGAGGGAGGTGAGGGCCAGCTCAGGAAACTTCTGGCCCCACCCCCTATCAGTACCCATATGTGGCTATTGCCATGTCATGCTGCCTCTGCTCCTTGCAGGGCAGCAAAAGCGGCCCACCGGCAGCATGGCCATAGGGCCGGTGGCCTGTGAGCCGAATTTCACTCGGGCAGGGAAATGGGAAGAAAGAATGCAAGGAAAGAAGGATAGGAAGAGAGAGAGAGATCTACAGTTACCATTCCAAGAATTCAGTGTGATGGAGAGGTTCAACAGCACTGGGGAGATACTGATAGTAAATACATTCAATAGGGAGAAGTGGAGCTATATGCTTTGTGCCACACTGGAACTCTGCAGCTCTCAAAACATGAAAGATCCTGGAACAAGCCAAAAATGCACTTTGGGGAGAGATTCTGTCTCCATTTACAGGGCAAACAGGGTGATGAGAATTGGCAAGTACTAAGTAAGTGTTTAGGAGGGTGCTGTTCATGATACCTAAGAAGACTTTTAGATTAATAAATCATATTAGCAGGAGAAGGGCACTTCCAGGGACAAATTCAAACCTGAGCAAAGGGGGAAATAAAGAAGGTTGGCAGGGCAAATTATCTCCATGGATCCTGAATATGATCATTGCTCCTGCTAATTGACCTACTTGCCTGGTTCAAATT
Organism: Gekko gecko; assembly: GCA_029375565.1. Lineage (NCBI taxonomy): Eukaryota > Metazoa > Chordata > Lepidosauria > Squamata > Gekkonidae > Gekko > Gekko gecko. The sequence continues at coordinate 145,091,042 of JAPDNY010000003.1, read as the reverse complement.
GCTAGTACTCAAAAACAAAATCAATTATAGAGATAGGCACTGTTTCCTTTGCAGATTTTTATTATCCTTATTTAAAAGCCCACAGGGAAGATAAAGGAAAGTTGAGGTATATAAAGATGTCTTCACATATTCTGGAAATCTATGCCAGAAGAAGCAAATTTAACTATGATGCTTGATAGGACAAGTTACACTGGAACTTCTAAATGCAGGGGAAATTTAGATGGAAATAACTTTGTGTGGATATAGTCTGCAGAAGCATGCACAATGTTAAGCAGAAGAAAAATAAATATTTACTTAATTCACCATGTACCTTTTGTACCACCGAGTCTTTTCGTTTGAGTTCTGTCTGCAAGTAACTCATCATTCTGACTTCAAATAAAAGAAAAAGAAAGAAAATCAGTAAGAGAGAGAAAAGTTGTGTCAGTCAGCTCAACAGCATGGTAAATAATTGACTTTGATTCAATCTGAAATTAATCTCTGCATTTGGGGTGTACTATTTTGCCCAGGTTAGCTTCCTATTGTGTTCTTTTATACTCTTCCCAGTGCAGCCATTACCTTAGCAAGAATTCAGTTTACATAATTGAAGATGTCCAGTTAATTTTAAGAAAATTATTACTTTGAGGTAGAAGATAACTGTTATACAGTAATTATACCAAAGATATTCCACTTTGTACAAGGCACAAATTAAATTAGTGGGTTTAAAAATGTGGACTTCTAGGCTCTGTGTCACTTTAAACAGAAGAACAAACCCTGTTAAGAAACAGCTTTGCATATTAACTACAGTGCTTCTGCGCATCTTGTGTGAAGATATATGGTTTCCCACACTGCCAAAAGAAATAGTGAATGGAGGACACTATTTTTTCTTATACAGAATCTGTCAGGCAGTAAGATATGTTTTCTCTGCATACATCCATTAAAGAAGATTACTATATGAAAATTCATATAGTAAGGAATAGAAAACTTTGGTATGCTTCATCCTAGATTTATAAAATATGTCTTAATTCATTGAGCCAGAGATGTAAGTATAGCGAAAACTATTCTGAGGTGGTTTCCCGAGGCAACAGAACTAATAGTTGAACACATTCTTCTCTTCACTGGTTGATGGCTGGTTCATATGATTATTTGTCAAGGGTTAGCAATCAGTTTCACAAAGTTGCCGGTAGACTTTGAATATCTTCAGTCCAAATTTGCCTCTGCCTTGTACAAATTGAACCCAGAAGTCTGCATAATGCCAAGTTTCCCCCATAAAACATAAACATTTTTGTGATTATTTGTATGTTAATAAATCAGCATTATATATATAAATGCCATAACTATTTTATCAAAATGAATACAAGTGCATGCAATCCAACCATCCACACCAGGAATGAAAATGGGTGAATGGAACAGTTCATAATGACAAAGGAAGGAAGGAAGGAAGGAAGGAAGGAAGGAAGGAAGGAAGGAAGGAAGGAAGGAAGGAAGGAAGGAAGGAAGGAAGGAAGGAAGGAAGGAAGGAAGGAAGGAAGGAGAGAGTTGCTAAATGATTGAATGAATGTTATTTATCTTTAAGGTGGCACTGGACTTCTGTTTATTCCACAGTCACAGACTAATATCACTATGTCTCTGGCATAAGAAGTAGGTAAAAGGTTGTTTAAAAACCAAGTTGTAGAGAAATGTTTTTACCTGGGACCCTGAATCAGATAGATGTGAATTGAACTAGATTCACAACTACAGTGCCACCACTGAAAAAGCCTTGTCCCTTGTTGCTTCTGCGGGTGATGGTACCATTTGCAGGACTTGGGGTGACTGTAAAGTACTGGGTTTCGGGCCTCATGACTCGGACGACGACATAAGAGAAGACGCGTTTATTCGTACTTCACACAAGACAAAGAACACAGTAACGGCCGGAGGCCAACTATATACAGTTAGGGGGGACGGCCCTATGTTCCTATTGGCGGGTTTGAATCGCCCGCCAATGCTGCCATTGGTTCACTACTGGCGAGCTCAGGAACCTAGTCCCTATTGTTCTCAGAGAGCGAAGCTTGGCTGTATTTCGCCAGCTCTGCCTTCTGATCCCAGGACACAACACCCCTCCCCCATAGTTCGTCTCCTATCAGGTGACGTAGTCTTTTAAGTATAGTTGGTGCCCTCCGTTCTCTTAGCGAACGTCGGGGGGCCGGTACCGGGCTGGCGGGGCCCCTATCGGGTGGTCCGCCAGCACAAGGAGCTTGGACCTCTGGTAGTAGCCGAGGCGGTGACGGTGGCGGCTGTAATGGCGGCGGCGGCGGCGGTGGCGGTTCAGCTGTCACCGGGGCCCCCTCCGTATTCCGTGGACTTTCTGGCGCTGGCTCTGCTGTCGGTGCTTGCGGTCGATCGGATGATGGGGCGGCGGCGGCATTTCCCGGTAACTGGATCTCTGTGTCGGGGTCTTGCCGCCTCCGGAGCTGGTCGACGTGTTTACGGAGGACCCGGTCCCCATCTGTTAGGACTTCATATGACACTGGCCCGGTGGGTTTTAGGATGCGCCCGGCCACCCACTGCGGCCCCGCCCCGTAGTTCTGGAAGTAGACAGGGTCTCCCGGTAGGAAGCTTCGGGGCGCTTCCCTGTTCTCGACCAGCTTTCTCTCTGGGGCTCGGTCCGGGTGGAGTCTGTCTAATAAGGTGGTAGGGCGGCGGCCCATTAATAGTTCTGCGGGGCAATGCCCGGAGATGGGGTTTGGGGTGGTGCGGTATGTGAGAAGGAAGCGGGCCAGCCGAAACTCCCAGTCCCCTCCGTTATGCGGCTCAGGGCCTCTTTGGCGGTGCGTACCGTCCTCTCCGCCTGTCCATTGGTTGCCGGGTGGAAGGGCGCTGATCGTATGTGCCTGATGAGGTTCCTTTCGAGGAACGCTTGAAACTCAGCAGATGTGAACGCTGCCCCGTTGTCCGACACGATTGTGTCGGGTAACCCGTGCGTCACGAATATTTTCCGCAGGGCCCGTATTGCCCCTTTGGCAGAGGTGGTAGACACTGGGCTTATTTCCACCCATTTCGAGTAGGAGTCTACCGTTACTATGAACTGGAGCCCCTGAAACGGCCCCGCAAAGTCTCGGTATTGCACTCGGAAAGTGCCGACTCCCCGGATGGGGACAGGGTTCTTTTGAAAGTCCACCAAGCTTAGTGGCGATGGACGTAGAGGGGGTCCCCTGACGGGCAAAGTCTTTTTAAAGTGTCCATGGAAATGATGGACGCCGCCGATCCCGAGTCCACCTCCATGCAGCAAGGGGACCCCTCGATCCGCACGGTTACTTGGATCTTCGGGGTGGAGGAGAGGTTGGGGTTGGGGAGGCGAAGTACCTGCAGCGGTTGGTCGGTGAGGTGGTTCAACTCGGCGACCTCTTCCATCGTCTCGTAGGCGGTGGACGATGCGCGATGCGACGATCTCGAATTCCGGGGCCCTTGGATCGGCAGACCCGTGCGAGGTGTCCCTGCTTTCCGCACCCGTGACAGACAGCATCCCGGAACTTGCAGGATTTCCTTGCGTGGCCTTCCCCGCAGCTGGCACAGACGACCCGGTTGCCGGAAGGCTTGGCTGGCTCTCTGTTGGCCTGCTGGAACGGCGCCGGCCGGCGTTGTTGAGGTCTGAGGGCGAAGACCTCTTCCGTGTCCACATTCCCGGGGCTTGGACTCCTTCCGACCACATGGGCGGCCGCGGCCGGGCGTTCCCCTTCCGCGGCCTCGTGGGCTGTTGCGGCGTCTAGGGCCTCGTCCAAGGAGAGCTTCCGGTGTCCAACCAACTTGCGCCGCAGCTTGGAGTCCGCCAGGCCCCACACGAACTGCGTCAGCAGGTTGTCCTCCACCTTTGGGAACACGCAGTCCACCGCGAGCGCCCTTAGCGCGGCCAGGAAGGTGGCTATGGATTCCCCTTGGGCCTGGACTCGCCTCTGGAACTCCATCATCTTGGCTAGGAAGGTCGGCCGGGGGCTGAAGTAAGCGTTGAGGACATCCAGGATCTCCCCAAACGAGCTCTCCAAGGCCGTGCGGGGCACCAAGAGGCTCTTGGCGAGGCGGACGGTTTTGGTGCCGCACGCGTTCAGCAGGATCGCTCATTTCTGGTCGGGGTGGCGGATTTCGTTGAGCTCCAAATAGCTGATGAGCTGGTCGACCCATGCGTCCCAGGTTTCTGGCTGCGACGGATCGAAGTGCTCCAGTGTTACATGAGAAGCGGCCATGGTTCTGTCTGGTAAGGCATGCGCCGGGGCGAGCGGTGCGGTGCTGCTCTCGGGGTCAGCGATGCGATGCTCGGCGAGCGGTGCGGTGCTGCTCTCGGGGTCAGCGATGCGATGCTCGGCGGTGTCCTTTTCATCGCTCATGGAGTCATGGAAGGCGTTGAAATCCCATCCTCGTCGCCACTGTAAAGTACTGGGTTTCGGGCCTCATGACTCGGACGACGACATAAGAGAAGATGCGTTTATTCCTACTTCACACAAGACAAAGAACACAGTAACGGCCGGAGGCCAACTATATACAGTTAGGGGGACGGCCCTATGTTCCTATTGGCGAGTTTGAATCGCCCGCCAATGCTGCCATTGGTTCACTACTGGCGAGCTCAGGAACCTAGTCCCTATTGTTCTCAGAGAGCGAAGCTTGGCTGTATTTCGCCAGCTCTGCCTTCTGATCCCAGGACACAACAGTGACGATCTTAATTAGTGGGCAGGACTGTATGGGAGGTATATTGGGACTTTTCCTATTGACTTCACTTCAATTTGAAAAGTAACCATTTAGTCTTTGTTTCTTGATTACTAGCCAAAGTGCAGTCTTTATGAGGTCTTGTCCTCTTACCTGCCAGCACCTAAATTTGATCTTATTATCCTTTCAGAATTCTTTTAACTATCAAGAATAGGGATGGGCACAAACCCAAACAATGAAATATGCAGTTCATGTTGGTTTGTGGTTTGTGGCTGAACCACGAACCAAACCCGTACTTAATGGAATTGCGAGGTTCATTCATGAACTGAACTGGTTTGTGGTTCGGGGCCCCACAAATCCCATTGAAAAGGACTGCAGTCCCTTTCAACAGGGTTTGCAGAAAGCCCCAAAAAATCTGAGCCACTCAGCTGTTTCAGGCTGTCTTCTTCAGTCCCTTTAAAGTATAAAGGGAGTGTACAAGAAAGCCTTAAAAACAGCTGAGCGGTGAGGAGCAGACTGGTCCCTGCCACTCAGCTGTTTTTGCTGCTTCTGCAGGGAACACAAAATGGGCTTAAAGGGACTCAGAATCCCTTTAAACTTGTTGTGGGTCAGCTGGTCATAGTTAACCTTGAAGAGGCAGAGGACTCCTCAGAAGAAGAATGAGTATATGAAGGATGTCCCAGCTCACAGACAGTTACAGACAGTCTGCTACAAAAAGCTACTTCTCCCCTGTCAAATAATGATTCACAGCCTGATAGCAACATCCCAGCTCTTCAGTCTCATGACTCAGAATCAGGAAGCATCCCACTATCCACCTCATCTCCCCTGTTTCCAGAACCATTGGAACATAGATGGAGGAGGGTTCAACATGAGATGCTGGAAAGAAGGTGGAGTGCACCATTAGCAGCCCAGAGACACCTGGATCCAGGCAGTGAGGATGGTTGCACATGGACCTGCATGATGCAATCCAGCTGCAAGATGAGTATCTCTGTTACAAAGCACGGAGAAAGGGGGAGACTGTCTGTGGAAGCAATGTTATCTTACTCCTGACCTCACTACCAGTGACTCTGCCTCATGACTCTGACTTTGGACCATTTTTGGACTTTTGGATCTGCCACAAACCTATTCTTGCTGCCAAATTGCTTACTCCGTGTTTGACCTAGGAGCTGGACTCTGACCATGCTGTGCCAGTTGTGCCTATACTTCATCTTGCTTGAGCTCCAGCGCAGCTGACCTGCCCTGTGCCTAGCATGTTCCAGGACAAAACCCCTGCTTTCTGCTCTATCTATGAACTGGCACGAACTGCTTTAAAAGTCTGTGGAAGTTCTTGACAGTAGATCCATCATGAAGTTCAGTTTGCAAACCATAAACAGGGCAAAACAGCAGTTCTCAAAAGAGCTCTCTCAGCCCCACCTACCTCACAGGGTGTCTATTGTGGGGAGGGGATGGGAAAGGAGTTTGTAAGCCACTCTGAGACACCAAGTGAAGGGTGGGACATAAATCCAATCTCTTCTTCTTCTTCTTCAAAATTCATGACAAATTTTGCTTCTTGTTTCAGTTCATGCCTGTACCTAATCAAGAAACATAGCTATTGTTGCCTATTGTTCAGGTTTGGGAGGGATAAAAATAAAAAGTAACTCGTCATCCTAATGCTTGCTGCCAATTCCTTTGTTATGTTGATGACTCAGAATAGTCAGCTGAGGTTTCTGAATGTGTGTTAATTATCCAAAGTTAATCTGTTGACCTTCCTAAGTCTTCAGGAACATGAAAAAGGAGTCTGATTGTATACTCTGCTGTGGCCTCTTCCTGTGAAACCCTCTGCCACTCCTAAGGCCAGACGACTACACACATACGGATTTTTTTTCAAACTCAGTAGTTAAGGAATAATTTATGCAGTTTACTCTAAAAGCTAAACAAGAAAGTAACAATGAAATGAACATTAAAAAGTCACAAAGAAACATAAGTGACACCCCCCTCCCTCCAGAACCCAAAATGCGCAGGCTAACCCCAGGGCTGTTTTTCTGGGAGAATGTGCCAGAACAGAATTCAGGAACCTCTTCAACAAAATTCTTTTACAAATGTTTGAAAGTTCATGAGTTTTCAGTATAGAGATTGAAAACTTTATTTCACTCTTGACAGTTCCAGCACCTCTTAAAAAAAAAAAGCCCTGGCTAACCTTAACCTTTTAAAAAAATGAGTTAACCTATTTCTCAGTATTTCATTCCTAGACATTTTGCTTATTGTATTTTGGATAAACAAATTGAACTCTTGGCTCTTTTATTAGAGAAATGTTTATATATCCACATTGGAGTTTCTTCTACTAGAAAGACACAATGGCTGCATACATTCTACATCTGTTTCCCTGGTTCAAAGTTAGTGGCAGATTATTTCAAATCTATTTTATCAAAAGAAAAAAGAGAAAGAAACCAGACAAGGCACTATGTAGTGCATTTTGACAACCCTCTACAGTCAGTCTTAATGTATTTGATGTGAGTACAACTTTATAACATATGGTTTAGGGCCTTTTTACATAACTTCCTTGCTGATGAATTCCGAAAATAGCTCAAGGGGGACAATCTGGATAAGCTATGGACTAAGTGCTGCAGTTTGATCCAAATCCTCATGTTTACCCCGTGAGCACTAAGTGGTTTGATTTCCTGCCTATCTAGTGCTGATTAGACTTACAAACAGAATACAGCAATAACTCTGAATTGCAAAGAATAACTCCAACCCTAAAAGGAATACTTACCAAATATTTCTTTTCCTGCAGGGCTTGCATAAATCAGAAATGTTTTGTGTGTGTCATGTGTACAAGTGTAACAACAGAAACTCCCAAGGGGGGTGTAATATTCCTTTTTAGAGCATTCACTCCCTGGCCATCAGATGGGGAATGAAATTGACCAGTACAAACAGCTGGGGACTAAGGAAGGAAAGATCTGGTGGGAAGGAGGCATGTTTAAATGCCACCCCCTCCCCAGCCTGTCTGCCTCCCCAGATCAGCTTCCCCAGTCTCCCAGAAGCTGCCGGGTACCTGGGCAAGCCCAGGGGAGGTAGTTTAAACTGCCTTTCCCCCAAGGCTCAGATTGCCCAGGCTCCCTGGGGTACCGGGGCAAGTCAAGGGAAGGAAGGGAAGGCATAGCTGGTCAGTTTTGCTAAAACTGATGGCTTCCTTACCTGACTCCACCAAATAAAAGTCAAATAAGATTGGCTTTTATTCGGGAGGACATTATTGGCCAGCCAAATCAGATTAGAGAATCTGATTTGGCTTAACAAATACTCGAATAAGGGTATTTGGGAGGTATTTTTTCAATTCGGCAAAGCTGAATGCACACCCCTAGACTGAATCCTCTTGTACCAAATTGAGACATAGGTTTTCTGTGTCATTACCAGTGCTGATATCTCTACTCCTAATACCCCTGGCCTGGTCTGACAAAGTGACATTTATGTCAGATCCAGCCCTCGTAACAAATGAGTTCAATGCCTCTGTGCTCAGGAGTCTTTAGGAAGACAGATCTCTGGAGACAGGAAAAGCTGAGTGGGGAAAGAGAACTGATAATATTCCTTGCAACAGGAAGAGAAGGTCTCTTGCGGCTGGATCCATCAGATATTTGGTTGTATCTTTGCACACTCTAGGTTAATAACTAAGGTTTTTGATATCCAGAACATATCAGTCCTTGAATATGTTTGGTATCTGTTAGAAAAGAAAGTATACTCCTTAACCCTGGCTGTCTCCACCCACTTTCATTGTAGCAACAGTCAGACTGCAAAGCCTCTTTTGGGCCCAACATACTTGCTGGGCTCCAATTCACATTTTGGGGGAAAGTGTCTCTCTATTTTATTTTACTTGGGTCTATATATCCTTGTTTGAGAACAGTTGTGTGGTTTTTTCATGGTAGTGGGGGGCTGCTTCAACCACTCCCAAGCTCTTCTTTAAAATTCCATTTCATTTTTAAATGGTAACCCCATCTGCATGAACAAGACTGGTGGGGACATACAGATCAGAGGCCTTTTAAAATTTCCTTTTGCCCTGTGTGCAGCCCAGAAAGAACATTAGCAAGAAATGTGCACTCTGTACATGTTTATGCTCTTCATTTTGCTGTTACTTAAAATGGTGTGGTACAGTTTCAATGGGATATCTAACTGGGATGTATAAAAGGAATGACAGGATTGCCCATTGGAAACAATGGGAGAGGCTTGAAGACCCATTGGAGATAATGGGAGCCAGGAATGCCAATTGACTAGCATGGGCTCCACTTAAATACATTGCAGCACAAAAAAAGTTGCAAAGAAAATGTGGAATGGTTTTTCCATTAAGGTCTTTGGGCCCAGATAGGCTACTCTGGGACTGGAATGACAGCCCCCAGAGTGGAAAGACAATCCATAGGAATAGAATCTGTGCTGTGGGACTAGACTGATAGCCCCCAGAGTGGAATTACAGTCCCTAGGATGAGAATCTGTGCTCTAGTACTGGAATGACAGTCCCCAGAGTGGAATGACGATCCCTAGCAATAGAATCTGTGCTGTGGGACTGGAATGACAGGTTACAGAGTGGAATGACAGGACAGCCCCTGGAAATGGGCTCAGTGCTCTGGGGCTTATACTTGTACCCACTTGTAGAATATGAGTTTGAATTAATTAAGGCATAATTAAGGCATTAATTAAGGCATAATTTAGTAAATTAGTAAATTTAGTAAATTTAGTAAATTGTAAATTTAGTAAATTTAGTAAATTAATTTAATAATTAAGTAGTAATTTAGTAAATTTAGTAATTTAGTAAATTAAGGCATAATTTAGTAATTCTTAGTACAAAGTAATCCTTATGAATAAGGCAGAAACTCCTGTAAATGAATGCCCAGGAAAACTTTTAAAATGTCCCCCTACAGGCTTTTCTGTGTTGCCCTCCTTATTTTCAAATTTGTGACCATTTGTTTGTCTTAAGCACATGGTATGTATATTTGCAGATCTTAGAATGACTATTCTAAACGTCTAAAGGGGACTGGCCAACTCCCACCTTTTCCTGGGTTTAGCCCAGCCCAGGGGCATGGCTGGGGGGGTTCCCAAGGGTTTCCAGCCCCCCTAAATTTCTGGGGAGCCCCTTCCTAAATCCCACATGGCTTTGCCTCCATAGATCGTAACAATGGCCTGTGATGTCACTGGCTCCTCCCTATGATGTCACTGGGCCTTGGTTCTTTTAAGGACCTAGCATAGCAATGCCTCTGGCCCTGGCCCAGCCCCCCCCCCGGAAATTGGAAAGTCTACACTCTTGACTCTAGACAAAAGAGAATCCGTTCCCTTGGAGGAAATGGTGGAGGTGGGGAGCTGTATGGCATCACATTTTTGTCAAACTTCTTCTCCCCAAATGCCACTTTCCCCAGGCACCCCCACCAAATCTCCAGAACGTATTTCTTGTTTAAAAAGAACTGGACTAGATAATTCAAAATACTGAGGAACCTGAAATAGAAGTGAACTAAAATTTTAATAGTTTTCATTTCCCCCCCCTATAAGGTTTAGATATGTCTACAGTAAAAGCTTCCCACTGAATTCTCTTCTGCTAACAGTGCCTTGTTTTTTAAGCCCCATCAAAGAGTCAATTTTAAAATGTCTCTTGCCATTTCCATTTCATCGATTATTTGAAGCAAGCTCTTCGTTCTGAAATTTCCAGCTGCTAAGGGAAGGGAATGGAAAATGCTTCTTCTTTAAAGGAGCCACTAGGGTTTTTGAGTATTATAGTATTCAGAGATGTGTTTTACACACAGTGGTAGCCAAACATGAAGTGTTAAATGGTTGTACTGGGGCCAATACAGAGGCAATTTGGCATGCAAATTATTTGCAGGAACACTGCTGTTTTTCATGAGTTTGATACATCCCGGTTGTCGCTGAAGATACTTCTGGGAGACTGGGGTGAAAATTACAGAGTGTTTAAGAATTTTAATGTTATTTTATTGCATTCTACTTTTTAATAGAATTCATAGCTTGAAATTGCATTTGAAAAGCAGCTGTGAATGGACTTTCTTTACACTGTTGCATTTATCTTAGTATTCTGAATGAGCATCCATGTCCCAATATTCCTGTTATTTAAACACACACAGGGTATGGAGAATATTGGAGACAGAATTCCTAGAGCCTTATAAACATTCAGAAGGAGTCAATGTTTTTGAATATCTTAAATATTGTAGCATGTGTTCTGACATTTCACAAGCTAAACAATCTCCATGACATAGAAATAATTTTCTTCTTCTCTTAACCATTGTGAATTCAGATGCTTTGGCTTCTCCCAGAGTGTATTTTACTTCTGTAATCATGAAAAATAAAATCTTAGGACTAGATGTGGTAGGGTTTTTTGGGGGGGGAGGGTTACTGCTGTTGCTGATTTAGGAGATAAAGGACAAAGTCAGTCCAGGCATGAACTCAACAGTGTTGTCCAGAACTTGTGAGGTGCTGAATATACAAAAATGTAATGCAAAATCTAAAACCTTGACTTATTATGATTGCCAGCTCCAGGTTTTAAAAGAACTCTTGTGAAAGATGCCACGTGTGGCCTTTTCCTTCAGTAGGCCATCTATTTCTCTCCATTTGTTCATGCCTTCTTCCTTTGTGTAGTAGAGAGTGAAGTGTCATTTGAATGAACACTAAGTATCAACAGTACAAAGCAGAAGGAGTGTAAAACTGAGGATTATATGCTTTATTACACTGATTCAAGTTTTATCTTAAATATTAGTCTTACACTTAGGATTATTACAAACCAATTGCATTCCCTTATATTACAAAAAGTTTCTTGAAGTGCCATAAAAATTCATGTTGTTGAAATGCCATTCTGGCATCCTTGGAGTTTGTTGCTTTGATTGGGTTTTAAATGATGTCATCAGAAAAGTCAAATGGCTGCCCTCTACTAGAAAAGTGATTGTACTGGGGTACCATGTGCTTGCAGGGCATATGTTGCACATGTATGTATCAGCTGCCCATCTCATCTTCAAAATATCAATATTATCTGATTATTTCTGACAGACCACAGTCACTTTAGAATGCTTGATGTATACAAATGGTTGACTAGACAAAACAATGTCCTCCTCCCACACATAAGCTATAGTTCCCAAGTGGCAATGTGAAAATGTGCATGCACAACATGTTCTTATTATGTAAGAATATCAAAATACAAACATTGCATACACTACAACAAAACTCACTTTACAATAACATGCATACATAAAATATTTGGAAAAAAATTAAGTATTGATAAAAAGTAAGCTGTTTTTTAGTGTTTGCAAATGCTGCTGACAACTTGTGATCAAATGACAATTTGAGCCAAGGAGAGTTTGCTCATCAGTAGTACCTACGTTCAGGTTTATTACAGCCCTCTATACACAGCTCCTCTACACACTGACTGAATACATGGGGAATGGGAGCGTGCATGAGAGCACTGGCTTTACCCCCATCTCTTCACAATCTACGGCTCATGATCATGATATATAAGGAGAAAGTGTCCACCCATACTATCCCTCCCAATGATCTGGGACACTACTTACTATACAATCCCAATCATGGGGACTGAGCATAGGTGTGGATACTTCCTCCACTATTGTAATCATTTGCTTCTTGGTTTTTCCAGCTTGGACATCAAAATACAGGAGGTGAATGCTTACGATGGTGCAACAATATGTGGTTCCAGCCTTAATGAGTGCATACACTCAGAAATTGCTCTGACTTACATCACCATGATCTATAGGACCTCTTGAATTTTTCTTCTTTCATATGAAAGGGTTCCTTGAAAAAATAATTTGGAGGTGCTACTGTGTTTTGTAATTTGCTTTATAATTTAAAGCTTTGTCAATCCATTCAGGGCCTTCGTGTCTAATAACGGACAAACTAAAACGATAAATGGAAAGAAGAGAAGAAGAAGAGATTGGATTTATACCCTGCCCTTCACAGCCCAAAGGCATCTCAGAGCGACTTACAAACTCCTTCCCCTTCCCCTCCCCACAACAGACACCCTGTGAGGTAAGTGCGGCTGAGAGAACTCTAACACAAACTGCTCTTTTTCAAGAACAGCTGTGTCAGAGCTTGTGACTGACCCAAGGTCACATAAACAAAACAAAAATTTAACCAGGAATTTAATTCTTTTAAAAGGTACAGATCAGGACTTTTCCCCAATGGACTTGCCAGTGCAGAATATATATTTGAAAAAAGCATTAGACCCTCATTCAGTTTTTCTTTTTTTCCTTTTTTGCTCAGAGAGGGAAACAAAAGCAGCAGTAATCACATTACCCTAAAGACCTGACACAATTAGCAAGCATGCTAAAGCAAAAAGAATTCACTTTAGTGCCCCTAGAAGCTTTACTGCAGTTAGCAAGTGATCATTTTCATAATAATATAATTGCCAGAATGGGAAATTACAGGTAATTGCTGTTGTTGTGACCCTGATCTTTTGGTAATGAAATTAAACTAACTGTTATCTTCTAGATTACTGCTGGTTCAGGGGATTTTTTGTCAAACTTTTTTATCAGAGGAACTAAGGTGTCTATTTAAATTTAAAATTGTATTTTTGCCTATGCTAGATAAAGGCCAGATCTGACATAAATGTCACTTTGTTGGGCTGGGCCATGTGTGCCATAAAATGTAATGCCAGATACCAGAGAAAGAAACTTTATGAACGACCCAGGCAAACCTAATTAAATATATTATTTTTTACTCAAAATACAAACATGCTTAAAATGTTAACACTCTGACAGTATTTCCTTACAGTATCTCTCCACCCTCCCACTTCCATTGCCCATTACGCATTAGCACTGGGACAGAATACAGGACCATAATGCACAGCCTCTGTCATCTAGCAGTAAAGGTCATCAGTTGCTCGCAGGCCAGATAAGAGCCCTGGATGGACCAGTTCCAGCCTGTGGGGCATATGTTTGACATCCTATGCTATATACTTATTTTTGGTACCTGCACTATTGCTGTCTATTTACTGATATGGAAGAGCAAGAAATTCTTTGTTAGCATTGTGTTATTGTAGTAGCTTAAATGTCGTAGAACAGCACAACCCCATTTCAGACAACAGTGGAGACAAACACAGGAGACAGCAAGAGACAGCTCCACTCTCAACCACCACAGGATTTGTGCATGTAGAAGTTTAAATATCCAGGCTGTCTACATTAATTGGAGACTTTTCATAGGGTTCCTGATCAATACACATCAACTTCTGTGTGTTTAGGTTTTGTTATGGGGGTATACAAAACGGATGCTGACTTGGGTCATTTTAATATTAATCATATTTATATTCATTATCCTTCTTACTCCTATTCAGGGCTATTTTGGGCAGGAACGCACAGGAACGGAGTTTCGGCTGGCTTCTGAGTTGGCCACGCCTAAGCCTCCCCCTCCTCTGGTTCCCCAGGTGCCTCGCAAGCCGCGGGGTGCCTGGGGAAGCCAATCCAATCCAGGGAGAGAAGGCAGTTTAAACTGCCTCCCCTCCTCGTGTTCCCCAGGAACCCCGCAAGCCATGGGGCACCTGGGGAAGCTGATCCTGGGAGGGAGCTGCACTGTCAGGGGTGTGGCCTAATATGCTAATGAGTTTCTGCTGTTGGCTGTGGCCTGTTATGGTAATGAATTCCTGCTGGGCTTTTTCTACAAAAAAAGCCCTGCTCCTATTCATTCCACTTTGTATTTTAGTTTGTGTTAACACTAGTATCAATTTCGATTCCCATCCAATTGGAATGAAAACTGCAGAAAGTATACCACTGGTTCACAGGATCTGGTTTAACAAGTGACAGGCAGGTAACATAAAGCCGTCTGCCCCCCCTCCCCCCATTTTAGAGGCAACTAAAGTTTTTGCACAGAAAGTCATTGCAGCCCAAGAAAACAGCCTTTAATTAGGTTCCTTCACATACAGGGTGCGTTCAGACAGCATGCTGGAGCGGTTTAAACTGCTCCGGCACGATGCATGTTTTTTTTAAAACTGGAGAATCGTGATCACACACCTCCTCCTTCGGAGCTCCCTGCCGTCCTCCTGCAGGTGGGTTTTTTTTTCCCCTCTCCTTTGAGCATGTGCACAGGCAGCCCTCTCCCGAACAAATAGTTTGGTGCGTGCGCAGAAGAGCGATCTCAACCGGACCCTTTAAAGTTTAAATGAAGACTACTTTTTACATTTTCTCTCCGAAACTGGCCTCCCCGAGATCCCGGACTCATCTAAATGCCTAAACTAGGCACCATTGAAGCTTTTCTTTATTTAACTTAGGAGTGGAGCTCCGCTCAAGTGCACACCACTAAGGAAAAAAAATATATGGCAGACTAAAAGCGGAAGCCGGAGGCAGCTTCCCAGAGGGGAGGGGGGGTTGAAGCATCCGGAAGTGGCTTGACGGAGCGATCAGACAGCAGAAAGTACGGCTTAAATCGGAGAATCAGGAAAACACCATTTGGTAAGTGGTGTCAGAATACTCCACTTTAAAGGGGGGTTTGCTCCAGAAAACGATGGCTGGGAACGGTGGGCAGATGTTGGGTGTGTGAACACACACGTAAAAGCTGTTTCTGAGCTGTGCCGAAAGCGGCTCAAACGGCGCGTTTGAACGCACCCACACACACACTATCCTGACCTCCCATAGAACACTGGTCAAGACAGATCATATTCTAATCCAGTAAAGGGGACATTTGCTTTCTTTGAAGGAGTTTAGGATGACTATCATGGGATTTTCTCACATTTTACCCATTTAGAAGTCCCATGGGGTAATTACATTGGCAGACGATTACTATCCCAAGATCATATTACAAAGTGTGAAGCTGTGCAGGATTGAACCCAGATCTTGCAAATCCAGCTCCAACACTCTGCCCGCTATACTAAAGTTGTTCTTTTGTGTTCTTGGAAAGATGAGCTAGCTTGCTTTCCAAGTATCATAAGCATTCTGTTATGGGGACCTTGGACTACTTCAGAAAGAAAAATAGTCCCACAAACATGCCAGTAGTACACTCTCTGCCTGACAGACAGAAAGATGCATAAAGAGGTTAAGTATTGTCTTTAAAAATGGAAATTAAAGCTTCAGAAGCTGTGAATCTGGAAACTTTCTTTGTTACCCATGCTCAAGCCAAGATACTTTAAATTTCTAGAGCTCTGCTATGTTTCATTGAATGCCATATTTCTTTCTTCTCTTATCTGACATTTCTGTTTGTTTTATGTTCTGCCACTTTCAGTTAAGGCCTCTTTTGTTCTAGGTAAGATTTCTCATCCATTTCAGTGTCATACTAGTAACAAGTAATAGCCCACCACTGAGCTGCAGCAAGACTGATTGTTAGAGACAGATACCACAACTTTGTTTCCCCAGATTACATGAATTATATCACTACAAATTATAATTACAGTTCTAAATGAATCTGTAATTTCCATGATATTCCTTTTGTCATTATATATTACTCCCCCTTCCCTGATATTTTGGGTGCCATTTTGCAATGGGGTTATTTGCTGCTCTTGTTTTAACATGTTCATTCATTTACTGTCATTTTATTTAGAGCAAACAAGGGGACAGCCTGCCACCCACTTTGTTTTCCAATTGTGGCTTCATCACATCATCCTAAAGGTGCACGAAGGATCACTTGCAGCATCTGAAAAAAATGAATTTTACTAGCTTCCTTTAACCAACCTTGACTCCACCTTGACTCCACTGACCTGAACACATGGATATACGCTATGGTCAGGGGTCTTTTCATAGAAAAAGAACTGCAGGAGCCCATTAGCATATGGTATGCTAATGAGCTATTAGGCTATTAGCATATGCCACGCCCCCTGACATTACCGGAAGTGATGACAGAAGGGGAAGCAAAACAGGGAGAGGCATCTTCAAAAGCCTCCCCTTCCCTTCCCCAGCTGGCCTGGGTGGGGGAGCTAAGTGAGAAGGGGTTTAAACTTTAAACTCTTCACTAGAGTTGGGCCACAGAAGGAGGAAAAAGAGAGAGTAGAGAGAAGGAGGAAAGAGAGAGAGTAGAGAGAAGGAAAGAAGGAAGGAAAGAGGGAAAGAAAGAGAAGGAAAGAAGGAAGGAAAGAGGGAAAGAAAGAGAAGGAAAGAAGGAGGGAAAGAAAGAGAGGGAAGGAGGGAAACAGGGAAAGGAGGAAAAAAGAGAAGAGAAGAAGGTGGGAAAGAAAGAAAAAGAGAAGAGAAGAAGGAGGGAAAGAGGAAAAGGAGAGAAGGAAAGGAGGGAATGAAAGAAAATTGGCGGCAATTTGGCCCCATTATATCCTATGGGTCATTGAAGTCAATAGTGAAAACATAGGGTATATTCTGTGGGCTGGAGGGGAGGGGGTTTGAGGGAGAGGCTCCAAACTCACAGGGTAGCTTTTGGAGCCTCTCCCCAAGATACCCACCACGTTTCAGGAACATTGGACCAGGGGGTCCAATTCTATGGGCCCCAAAACAGGTTGCCCCCATTCCCTCCATTGTTCTCTATTGTGGGAAACAAGAACCAATGTTCTTGAAACGTGGTGGGTATCTTGGGGACAGGCTCCATCAGCTGCCCTGTGAGTTTGGAGCCTCTCCCTCAAACCCCCTACCCTCCAGCCCCCAGAATATACCCTGTGTTTTCACCATTGACTTCAATGGCCCATAGGATATAATGGAGCTGAAATTGACATTCGGCTGCCTGAAAGACTGCCGGGGACTCCGGCTTGGGGCAGAGCTTGGCTCCTGAGGTGCCAGAGCTGTGCTCCGGTGTGCTCCCC
The DNA here is from genome assembly GCA_029375565.1 of Gekko gecko. Taxonomy (NCBI): domain Eukaryota; kingdom Metazoa; phylum Chordata; class Lepidosauria; order Squamata; family Gekkonidae; genus Gekko; species Gekko gecko. The sequence continues at coordinate 145,073,698 of JAPDNY010000003.1, read as the reverse complement.
CCAAAAAAAGACCCCTGGCTATGGTTATCTCAAGGCAACTCTGTTAGTATGGATTCCACATAGGTCTGCCACTAAAGACAACTCAGAAACTCCAGTTATTGCAGAATGCTGCAGCTCTATGTGGCCGTGGACAAACATACCTGCAGGATCACCTCTCTTGCTATGCTCCACTGTGACAGCTTTACTCATCTGAACAAAGTCTTCTGAAGCTGCCACCCCAGGATTGCCAAACTCCATGTGGTGACTGGAGATATTGCAACTGATCTCCAAGCGACAGAGATCAGTTCACCTGGAGAAAATCGCCTCTCCTCCCTAAACCCCACCCTCCTCGGGCCCCACCCCGAAATGTTCAAGTATTTCCCAGTCAGCCCTACTCCACCCTGTAAATGGCAAGATTGGCACCTGTTGTTTCACATGCATTCTCTGATGGCTCCCACTTTGTGGAACAGACTTCCTGAGAAGATCTGGAAGGCTCTCACATACCTGTCATTCCAGAGAATGTGCAAAACCATAATGTTCAAGAGTCCACTGCTATGGTTATTCTAGATATCACCTGCTTTTATTGCATTGTCTTTACTTTATAATCCACTGTCTGTATTTTTAAAGTATACTTGCTTTAAATAGTTTGTTGTTCATATTGTTCCCTAATTCTGTAACTCTAGTCCTATTGTATTGTCCATTGGTTATCCTATGCTATCTGACTGCATAGTTGATATCCTGTAATCCACCTTGCATCTCAGTAAGAAAGGCAGGTTATAAATAAAGTAACTAAATGAATAAATAAATATCTTACAGTTGGGAGAATCCACTATCCTGTGATATTACAAGTAATGCTGGGTCATGCCTCGGATTGTGCAGCTTCATGGGTACCCCTAGATGTATTCCCATCCCAAGCAAATACTTTAGTTGCTTTTGTACTCAGGCTGGCCTTATCTGAACTTAACCCAAATAGGTTAAGAAGCAGACATGTCATATACTTTCACATACAACTAATCTTTACTTCACACAACCATAGCATATGTTCCAGCTCAAGCTAATATAGCACTATGGGTACCTGGAATACCATTTATAGCAAAATAAGATAGACTGAGGAAAAGAGATATATTTTAGAGATGTACATAATGAAATTCCCACACCAAAGGAATATATGGAAATAACAGAATGGTAACACAGATCCAAGGTTCATAGGTAATGAAAGCCACCTCACAAAACAATCTGTGTTGTTTTTCATCTTCAGGTACTGTTAGCCAACTACAGAATATGCTTGTCTTTTTCTTTGATGCTACTGATTTCCTGACAGTGGCACTTTCACCTTCCAATAGGATCCTTGCAAGGCAGGAGCACAGAAGCTTCCAGCCAGTCACCTTTGGACAAAAGCCACAGAGAGCTGCAGTTTTCTTCCCCTTGATCCTTTGGGGAGGGCTTCCCATGTTTGGGAAAATAGAGAGATGGGGGCACCTGGTTCAGGGGCTCATAGAATTTGTCCCCCTGGCCCAATTTGCTTGTAACTTGGAGGTTCTTTACAGAACAGGCAGAAATTACTCAGTTGTAATTTTGGTGCCGTTTGGCTGAAAAACAGCCACTCCAACCCTCCCCAAATATCCCCCATAGAAAAAATGGCAGACCAATGAGAAGAGATGGGGGGTGGAGTTCTGTGAATGAAGTCACTTCTACTTTGTGAAAAGAAACCGTAAGACCACTATGAGGAAGGATGGAAAATGCATCATTTTCAGTGAAAAAGTAAGACATTTTCATTATCAGTCAGTCATTGTAAGAGCAAAATTTTGCAGGTAGGGTTTACTTGTCATGGTTTGGTTTGCCATGGCTAGTCAGAGCTCTCCTGATAGGCAGCCATTTGACTGACATTTTAGGAATCAAGAGAGAGAATGCCACTTCATAAAGAGTCACCTAATTTAGGTTCTATAAAATCAAACCTCCCTTTGTTCAATTTACTTGTAAATTAAGTGATCTTTAGATTACAGGGAAAACTGTGTTCTGTGCAAATTTTGTGCCATGATTTTTATGAACAGCTGCCACAGACCCTCATATATATTCCTCACTGACAATAATGATTCTGAATTCTTGAACCACACAGACACACCTGAATCCTGAACCAGCAAAATCCTACCCCAAAATGAGAAATCACAGTAAATATTAGCCCCACCCCCACAATGCCCAGATCCAAATTATATTGGATGTTTTAAATCACTGAACACCTCTAATGTATTAAACTTGTCTATAGGAGTTACACAAAGACCATAATTATACAAATTTGTTCCTTTTTCTATGTTCCAGAGCCAGAAGAGGAAAGATGAAATTAGCAAATTGATAGCAATTCAATTTGCATAAAAATGAATCAACAATAAGTAAATAAATATGGAGATGAGCCAGTGCCACTTTGAATCCTTCCCTCCCACTGCAGTACTCTCTCCTGCCTCTTTGCTATTCACTTCTCAGTGATGCACATTAGGGGAGTGTCTCTCAGAATACCTCCTTCTAACTTTGGTGGGTTGTCTAGAGGCATGTAAACACAAGGTCTTGCTGGAAGGGGCTTCAGCTGAGTGAGGTGAGTCGGCTGTCTACTATTGTTTTGTCTAACTTTTTGGGAGCAGAGACAGAGGTCACAGATGTAAAACAGAGTTCATTATAGGTCTGACTCTGTAAGAAGGCTGTTGAGGATATTAAAAACCAGTAAGTATTGAGGTCCTGATGGCACACACTCAAGAGTTCTTAGAGAACTCAAATGTGAGATTGTTGATCTACTAACTTATATGTACCTTGTCATTAAATTTAGCCAGTGTCCAGATGACTAGAGAGTAGCAGGTATTAAGCCAATTTTTTAAAAAGGGCCCAGAGGGGAACCAGGAAGCTATAGGCCTTTTAGCATTACATCTGCCCCAAGCAAATTTGTAGAAACTGTTATCCAAGACAGAATTATTAGGCACATAGCAAAATAAAGCCTGCTGAGGGAAAATCAGCAAGGCTTCTGCAAAGGAAAATCCTGCCTCACCAACTGTTTTGAGTTCTTTGAGAAAGTGAGCAAACATGAAGTTAATGACAACCTTGTAAACATTATATACTTGAACTTTCAAAAGGCTTTTAACAAAGCATTCCACAAAAGATTCCTGAGTAAGTTTTGTAGTCATGGCATAAGAGGATGGGTTATCTTGTGGATTAAATATTGGCTAAATGGCAGGAAGCAGAGAGTTGGAATAAATGGACAGTTCTTGCAATGGGTGGAAATAAGCAGTGGAGTTCTATTGGGGTTGTTGCTACTTAATTTGTTAAAAAATGATATGGAACTGGGGATGAGCAGTGTAGTGGCCAAGTTTGCAAATGATACAAACTTATTCAGGATGGTAAAAACCAAAGATGGCTGCAAAGCGCTCCAGGAGCATCTCCACAAATCAGTTGAGTGAGCAACAATGTGGCAAATGAAGTTAAGTGTAGGTAAGTGTAAGGTGATGCACATTGGAACAAAAAAATCCCAATGTCAGGCACATGTTAATGAGGTCTGAACTTGCTGAGACTGGAGACCTTGGGATCATAGTGGATAATTCAATGAAAAAGTCAAACCAGTGAGGTGTAGTGGTGAATGCCCCTATATAGTACTATGGTGTAAACAAAGAGTGACCGATATTGAAAGACAAACGAATATTCATAGAACTCCAGGTTTTATCTCTCCTCCAAAATCAAGATTTGTTGCTGCTCCTGTTGCATACTTGTATTTTCTTGAATCAAATAATTCCAGAAGGGTCTTTACATTAGCCAGAAGTTCAACTCTATCTTCCACTGTTCTGGAAGGAAGGTTTAAATCAGTCCCCTATATGCACAGGCTCTGTTCTTGTTCTTCAAAGGAAATTGATTCAATGGAACATATTTTCTTTAACTGCCCTAGGCACAAAGAAACTCGGTCAAAATTTATTGAGCTGCTGATCAGAAATTTCACCGGCAGATCAAACAAAATTAAACTTGATTATTTTCTGTCTGATATAAACCATGAAACAACCCGAATAGTGGCTAAATTTTGTGCATAGGTGTACAAAGATCAGAAAATGCATACAGTATCTTGAGTGAAATTTTTAAAGTTTGATTTTATGTAAACCTTTGTGTATGCTGGTCAATGGGTGTGTTCAGACGCGCCGTTTGAGCCGTTTTCGGCACGGCTCAGAAACGGCTTTTACCTGCGCGTTCACACGCCCAACATCTGCCCACCATCCCCAGCCGTCGCTTTCTGGAGCAAACCCCCTTTGAAACGGAGTATTTTAACACCACTTACCCAAGTGGTGTTTTCCATGATTCTCCGTTTCAAGCCGCACTTTTCCCTGTCTGATCGCTCCATCCAGCCACTTCCGGGTGCTTCAACCCCCCCTCCCCTCTGGGAAGCTGCCTCCGGCTTCTGGCTTCAGTCCGCCATTTGTTTTTTTTCCTTAGCGGTGTGCGCTTGAGCGGAGCTCCGCACTTAAGTTAAAAAAATAAAAGCTTCACTGGTGCCTAGTTTAGGCATTTAGAGGAGTCCGGGATCTTGGGGAGGCCATTTTAAAAGGAGTCTTCATTTAAACTTTAAAGGGACCTGTTGAGATCGCTCTTCTGCGCACCGCCAAACTTCCTGTTCGGGAGAGGGCTGCCTGTGCGCATGCTCAAAGGAGAGGGAAACCCCCCCCACCTGCAGGAGGACAGCGGGGAGCTCAGAAGGAGGAGGTGAGTGTGATCGCGATTCTCCAGTTTAAAAAAAAAACGCATCGTGCTCCAGCACGCTGTCTAAACGCACCCATTGACTGTAAAATAAAATTGTTGTTGTTGTACTATGGTGCAGCCTCATTTGGAGTTTGCAGTTCTGGTCACCATATCTCTAAAAGGACATTGCAGTGCTGGAAGCAGTACAGAAGAGGGCAACCAAAATGATTAAGGAGTCAGAGCACTTCCCTATTTAAAAAAGGCTGAAGAACCTGGGATGTTTCAGCTCAGACAAGAGGCAACAAAGAAGGGCCATATGATAAAGAGTTATAGAATTATGCACTGGGTAGAGAGAGTAGACAGACAGAACTTTTTCTCCCTCTCCCAAATTTCTAGAACTTGAGGGCATGCAATGAATTTTATGGGCAGTAAATTCAGGAGGGTCAACAGGAATTACTTCTTGACAGAATAGAATAAAGTTTGAGCCCAGTGGTACCTTTAAGACCAACAACGTTTGATTCAGTGCATAAGCTTTCATGTGCACACACACTTCTTTACATAACAAGTAATTAAAATGTGGGATTCACTGCTTGAGGATATAGTGATGGCCACAAGGATTGATGGCTTGAAATGGGCATTTGACAGAGTCAGGGAGGATAGTTCTATCAGTGGCTACTAGCCATGGCAGTAAACCTCTGAATACCACTGCCAGGAAGCAACATAAAGGAAAGGCTTCAGGTTCTATGCCCTGTTGTTGGCCATCCAGAATAACTCTGTGGCTAAATTGTGAGACAGGATACTGGACTAGGTGGACTATTGGTCATATCCAGCCAGGGCTCTTCTTATATTCTCATGTTCTTAAATTTTGCACAGAATTTATTGTGCCCTAAATAATTAAATGGAGCAAATTTATTCTTCATGCATAGCACAGTGTAACACTCCCTTAACAGGAGTTAAGGGGAACAAAGGAGTTAAATCCAACAGAGGAAAATCATTTTAATGTGTCTCCAAATTGCTGTAGTGTTCTTAGAAACTTAAAGCAACTCCTGACCATTAAAGTTACTTTTATTTGTTAGTCAATCTGCAATTGTTTCTTAGTTGAGAGCTGAAAGTGATAAAGCAAACAAGAAACTGTTACAAACGGTACTGAACAGCAGAATGAAATAAAATGTGCTATTGCCTCCACTGAGCTGTAATGAATTCTCACAAGAGCTCGACTCTTAAAAATGCCACTGGCATGTTTGAAAAATGGGAAGGAAAGAGAGAGGACTCCGAATGAGACCTGTTTTAGTCAGAATCAAAGCACAACATACATAAGGGCGTGAGGAAGGAAGAAATAAATTACCTTCATTTATGTAAAAAGGGTGATCTCTTGAATGGAGTCATCATCTGCTCCTCTGATTGGTATTCCAATACTGCTCCATATAAAATATGCACCTCGGTGATTAGTAGCAGACCCCCAAAGGCATTGTTGGTGACTGTACAACTGGGTTTGTGAATAAAAAGTATATCACATGGAATAGCTTGTTAATGAGATGTGCTGGTTGCTTCTTTGCAACAAGTGCTAACAACCTGGGAAGCCAAACTTCATTCCAATTTCAGGCTTCAAGAAGGGTTATTTAGGAAGCAGTACCTGTCATACTGAATGTTCTTGGAGGGTGGGAGAAAAGTGTGACAAGACTTCAACTGTCAATGTGGTAGCTCCTGACCATATAATTTGCTCCAGGCAATACTCTTAGCAACACAATGCTAAACAATGGCTTCAGCATGCAACTGAGTGGAAGAGTAAGCAGATTTTAGGGTAGGCTTCACTTTGTGTTGGAAAAGTTAAACTAAACTTTTGAAGAGTTTGGGTGAGTTTGTGAATTATACTGTTTATGTGACAAATCCCGTAAATGCTTGCTAACCCTATGAATCATCTGCTGAAATAAATATCCTAAAACAGTCACAACTGCTTTTTAAAAATACAAATTCAAAAATACACCACCCAATTCTCACTGCCCTCTGTCCTGAGCCCTACAACGATGAAGGTTTGGATGCTGCTGTTCAGCACCCAGGGTAGCCCTTCCCAGAAACCACCCCGAAATATAACAATAGATGGGCTGTTCAAGAAATGACTCTTAATTGCAGTATGATGCCTCAGGGTGACTGCCAAATTCTCCCTAAGTTTCATGAGTTACCTGACCTATTACTGCCATACTAGTTATGGCTTAACCAGTCCACAGACCAGACCTAGTCCTTAAAAAAACCAAACATACAGAGGCAGCATGAAACTGGAAGAAAAGGAACACTAAAATTTCAATCATGGAGCACACAAAAATTTCTGCTTGGTCCTGAAGCAACCAGTTAATCCATATGGCCCCTAGGGAGGATGGGTGAGCAACCACACATGGCTAATGCTTATCTAGGAGGAGGTATGAGGCTGTTTATAAGCTTTCTCTATGCACTAACCAGGGCTCTTTTTGTAGCAGGAACTCCTTTGCATATTAGGTGGCTAATGTAGCCAATCCTCCAAGAGCTTACATAACTATACTTACAGGGGCTACTGTAAGCTCTTGGTGGATTGGCTACATTAGGGGTGTGTATCCTAATATACAAAGGAGTTCCCACTACAAAAAGAGCCCTGGCACTAACCCTACAGTCAGGGTGAAATCCACCCCAGATACAGGCCTCATTTGATTCTGCAAAGGGGAAAGGACAACAGCATACCCTAACTTCCAGAAATGAACTTTCTGTGGGTCTGCTGACCCCAGGAACAAACTTTTGGGAGTATTTCTGGGCTCCCACCAAGGATGACTAGGGCTGCGGCCACACTGGTGGCTTGGTGCAATCTGGCAGGGCCTCTATTTGGGGCAGTTTAAATTGTTGCCAGAAGGGGTAACCAGACAGCACACACTAAAGCGGCTCCTCTGCATCCACATTAGCAGTGCTTCAGCCATGGAGCACAGCCCTTACTGGCAATGGGGGTCTCTTATGCTCATATGTGCACATCGCTATTGGGCAAAAAACAAAGCCCAACGCTGAGACGGAAGTGATCATTCATACTTCCTGTTATGTACCCACTAGGGGTCTGCGTCCACAGTGTGGAGCTTCGCTCCTAAGAACAATAGAACTGAGGCTCCTAGTTTCCCCTAGCATCCACCTATAGTAAGTTGGTAGGAACCCCCCAATGAGACTGTGGGTGTGCTGGGTGGGTGTGTATATAGTTGGCCTTGCAGGGCCGTTGTGTTGTTGTGTTGTGAAGTACCAATAAACGCGTCTCACCACATGTCGTTGTCTCCGTCCTCCATGCGGTCGACTCAGTACTTTACATTTCCCATCTGGCATTTATTTGCAAATGGGTGGGTTCAGGCATTGGGAAAAGTACAGTGGAAGCGCTGGCATGCATAAAGATCAGACTTTCCCCAGTGTTGGCAAACTCCACTTCCTGGATGGACCAGACCTGGGTGCCAACCACTGGGGCCTGGAAGGCAGATGTTGCTGTCTGATTGTGCTCTTTAAATCCACAATGGTAACACAACTATATCACTGTGACCTGCTTGTGTGACCACAGCCGAAGGCTACTATGTGGAAGAAGGCAATGGCAAACCACCTCTGCTTTTCTCATATCTAGAACATTCCACATAAGAGGTTGCCATGAGTCAGTTGCAACCTGATGGCACATTCTTCTTCTTCCTTGTGGGTAGAGCAGGAAGGGGAAATCTATATATTCCACAGATGTTGCATTGAACTCACTTGTCTCTGCTGTTTGAACCTAAGAGCAGAAACTTGAATGAGTCCCCTGTTCCTGACTGGCAAGCAAAAGGAAACATCTCATCCAATATTAGTCCATTTCTGCCCACACAAAGATGATAGGATGCATGCCACTATATTTTTTTATATTGTTGATCTTTTTTTTAATAATCAGTGTAGAACATACTAAATTAAAATAACTAATGATACAGCAGGACAAAGTTTGAGTCCAGTGGCACCTTTAAGAACAACAAAGTTTTATTCAGGGTATATGCTTCCGTGTGTATGCACTTGAATCTAATAATATGGCAAACAATTATGATCCAGTCATGCTTTTTAGGTGTACCATCTTGCTGACTCTTGTATTTTTGTTGCCTGTCACTTTTTACAACACAGGAATTCTCTTGTAATGCATTCTTTATCCAAAAGCATCAATAGGGAATAGCTAGTACTGCCAGGAGAAATGAAAACAAAAGTCCTGCCAAGCTTCTACTAGATCTTCTGTATTGACACAGCTATCGTGAAAATACTGTCTCATGTGAATTGCTGAGGGGAAAATGTGTGACGCAGTCCATTGTTGTTTTTTAAAAAATAACATGGGATGAAGCCTTCATTCCATCACTGCCAAATCTGTTCCTCTTTTCCAATAATCATAAGTAAACAATTGTAGAATAGTTGATGTCAGTGCTGGAGGTTAGGAGTTTGGAAGTGGTCTTGGATGCCTCCTTAAATAATGGAGGCCCAGGTAGCAGCCACTGCCAAGTCAGCCTTTTACCAGCTCTGGCTAATTAGGCAGTTGGACTACTGTAACACTCTCTACATGGGGCTGCCCTTGTCACAAATCCAGAAGCTGCAGCTAGTGCAAAATGCAACAGCTAGGCTTCTGATGGGTCTCCCTATGCAGGAGCACATTCAACCTGTGCTAAAGGCATTACACTGGCTGCCAATAGCATTCTGAGTTCACTTCACGGTGCTGTTTCTTACCTTTAAAGACCTATATGGTCAGGGGGCAACATACCTGAGGGACCGCCTTTCCCTGTATGTACCCCAATGAGCACTGCATTCAGGGTCACAAAATCGATTGACCCTCCCGGGCCCTGAAGATGACAGACTGGCAACAACCAGGGCCAGGGCCTTCTTGGTGATGGCTCCGTACTGGTGGAATGAGCTCCCAGAAGAGATCAGGGCCCTGTGGGACCTTTTACAGTTCTGCAGGGCCTGAAAGAAAGAGCTCTTCCACCAGGCTTTCAGTTAAGGAGCCGCGGCCACCACCATTAACAACAACACCATCACTAAAGAAAGACAGAGCTCTGTGCCCAACTCCACCACTACAGCCTGTGTCAGCTGCATATGTATGACAAAGATCAAGAACTGATGAACAAAGTAGACCAGAGACCATATTAACATAACTGTTGCTGCCATCCCTAATGTATTTGTTTACAACCAGCTAGCACTTTAAGTTTTGGATTGTTTTTAGATGGTTTTATTTATGCCATAATTGTTCTTATGTTTAAGCTGCCCTGAGCCTGCTTCAGCGGGGAGGGCGGGGGATAAATCAAATAAATAAATAAATAGAACATGGCAAAATGGAAATCAGCATGAAACAAGGACACTGAGATGTCCATTAAAATGGCTGGAGCTTATACCACCCTTAAATATCCAGAACACATCCCATCAATAGAACCAGACAGCTTCCTAGATTTCTTGTGAAAAATCCATATGCGAAGGCATGTGGGTGACACAGCTGAAATGGCTATAATTCCTGCCCTGTACGTCTGATAGCAAAAAAAAAAAAAAAAAAAATCCATTTGCAGAAGGGGACTTGAACCTGATTTTTAGAAGCTCCTTGGATAGTGTTTGTCCCCGGGCTCCTAGTGATCATCTCACAGCCCAGCCTACAAGGAGTAAAAGGACAGTGTTCTTTTCCCCCTTCCCTTATATTCTGTGTTTGGGCAGAAGTGGACTGATCTTGGATGTGATGTTCTCTTTTGCTTGCAAATAAGGAATAGGGTACTCATTCAGGTTCCTGCTCTTAAATTCACACAGCAGAGATAGGTGTGTTCAAAACAACACCCATTGTTGGCAAGGCAATACAGGGATGAGAGCAATTGGTTTCAGGATAATGGAGCTCATGCAATCTACACAACAAACAAACAGAACTAATTAATGGGGTCTCAACCCTAGGAGACTAAATCAACACGCATAAATATCAGAGTGGGGGAGCAGACTGTTCTATTATAGCATACATAATAAATACATCACATAGGGGAGACATGCTGGCATTGATGCAGGATGGTTGGCTGCTTTCATATAAGGGTGATGAGGGATTGTTGGCGTGCCATTATACAATTGGTGAGTTCAGATCAGGATGCCAGAACAATTGCTGTGCTCCCATGCTCTTGGAAGTTATTTTTTGTTCCTATTTTCCCAGTGCTCAGACACTGATAGCTACACTAGTCTACACTAAACAGCCATTTCTGAAGAGTAAGTAATACTTCAGATGTGCTTGAATATGGACATACAAATGTGTTTATAAATGAAGACAACATCAGAATTATTAGAGGATTCTGAGGCTTTCAATATGTCTGGCTCAGGTAACTGCACGTTATTTTTAAATTCACAATTGTAAACCAATCTCCAATCAATGATTGGATAAAGCACAAGGAGATTAGAGAGGGAGAAAAAGTGTGAGGGCTATTTGTTTTAATTCACTCTGAATTTTAATCTAGATGTGCATCGATGTTACATGAAGTTTGACCCTAGGCATATTTACTCAGAAATAAATCCCACTAAATTCAATGGGCACTGTTTGCATAGGATTATAGCCTTAAAATTTTAATGAGCCAATTATATCAATCAGAATAAAAGTTGAAGTAAATTTATGTTGCATACCTATGAAAATAAACAACATTAAAAAAAAAATTCAAGTAAGCAGCATTAAAAAGAGTTCCAAAATGAAATTGACTGTCATAAAACAAGATTTGCCTGCCAGTAAACCTCACTTTCAACTTGATTATGTTATTTAAATGACACCTATCTGCATTTTAATCCTTGTGGAACAGTCTACTGGCACAATTAATAATTATGATCAAAAACCATGAAAGTCCATGCTAATGATAAGATAAAGAATTTATTCCCACCACCTACAGTGAGAAGCTAATCTTCCTCCATGTTCTAATCTACTGACATACACGTTTTGATCTGAAATAAGCTCTTAATAATGAATAATCTGACTATGAATATGATTCTGCTGAGCAGAAAATGGAGGATTAAAGAAGGAGATTGGGAAGAATGTGTTCTTCTGTCCTCCCCTCCTGTTTTAAGGCTGATGCTTTAGGCATACTTTTCTGACTGCTGCAGCCACCTTAAGTGTGCACACTTCCCAACACTGCAGTACCTTGGGGCGTCTGTCTTGCTACTTTCAAAGACATCAGCACTTTGTATTTATATCGTCTAAGGAACAAAAACAGAAAAGTGACAGTAACTTAAGTATCAAGTCTCTTTAATTGGAGAATGTCTGGAAAACAAAAAAGAATTTGTTTTAATACAGAGAAACTATGTTTGCATTTAACACTCCCAGGAGCAGGCTGATTGCCTATTATTCATACCAGAATTAATCTCTCTCTCTCTCTCTCTCTCTCTCTCTCTCTCTCTCTCTCTCTCTCTCTCTCTCTCTCTCTCTCTCTCTCTCTCTGTGTGTGTGTGTGTGTGTGTGTGTGTGTCTTTGTTTATGGTTTCACTCTTTTAAGAGCATATTGAGTGAAGTAAGACAAATTGCAGGAAAATTGGATTTCCTTGTTCATTTCAATATGTCTTTGTAGGGCAGGATTGACTCATTTATCCCATACCATTTCATCAAATTTACCTTGCACAGAACAATGTGGGGGTGCAGGATCTGGGGTACCAGAAGGTTTGTGGGTACCAGAAGAATGTTCAGTTCAGCAGACATCGGCTGTACCAGCAACTGCATCAGCAAGTCAGCATCCTCTGGTCTGTCCTTTCTCTGGGTCAAACTACACCTGATATTCAATGCATGAATGTTTTCCCTGAGGCTTTGGGCTTTCTTTTTACCCAAAGCAGCTGTAAATGTGGGTATTGCTTTCTCTGCTGAGTGGTTTTCTAATCAAAATCCCTTTCTGCAAGCTGTTCAGCTCACAGGGGGAAAGATGCAAGTGTTCATTTTTTTTTCCTCCATAGGATAAGATGTGACAAAGATTAAGAGTTTGTTTTTTGATAAGGGGTGTGAGCCCCCATGTAAACTTCAGATCCAAATAGCATTTTGTTCCATTTCTTTGGACATGGTGAGATGCATTCTGCAGGAATTCCTGGCTGTTTTAACACATGGCATTTGATCAGCGTGTGTGTCCCTATGGCTTTGCTCTACTGAGAAAGTTTAGGAAGTGATCCTTAACAATTAACACTTTGTGTTATGCACTCACAGAACTGAAGCAGCATGGGAAATGTTGAATTTAAAGGAAAGTACTTTGCAGTCAGCTTGGGATTTTCACATGCAGTGCCCCCTGCCCCACCCCAGTAATGTCTTTAATCAGTAATTATGCAACAGCTGATGCAATTTACACATCAGAAGATATTATAATCTGTTTGGAAAACACTAAATATTAAAAATGGCAAAACAAAAAAACAAGTGTTAAACAGTTGCATAAAATGTGACTGAACAGCCAAGCAATGTCTTTTGGGCAAAGAATGTAAGAAGAGAAGACTTTGGCTTCCTCAAATATTAAAGAACTCAAAAGGCCTTGGCATTCTCATACAGCTCTAATAGTGTTTGGAAAACTATGGATGTATGTGCTGGAGGGGGACACCTTTTTGGTTACTTTTCTTGTTAAAAAACTTGTTTCTGTTTTACTACATTTGGAGCTTGGTTGGCACCACTTGGTCGAGGGAATTGTGGACCAAAGGATGAGGGAGGGAGTGAGGATGAAGGTAAGAATAACCAGCAGACCACATAAAGTTGGAGAGGAAAAGGCCACAGCTTTTATTGAGCACAGTCGTGGGAACACTAGTGCAGCACAGGGCATGGATCCAGCATCAGGTGACCCACCTGCCAGCTGATGATACCCCCCCACACACCAGCCCTTCTGCTGGGGGAGCAACCACAGGATGGCCAGTCCCAAGCTGGGAGAACTTGTTTCTGGTATAAGACATGTTGCTTTTCAAGCTATAAGAGTTAGAAAAATCATGAGTATGCAGCTTTTTGTTGCTTGAGGAACTCCATATTTCGCATTGACTGGTACAATTTTTGGTCAGAAGAAGACACATTGTCGAAACGGCAGCACCAGTCTGGAGACCACCGTCCTGCCTTTTCGCTTCTGTTTCTATTGTATTATTTTTTGTTATAATCACATTCAGAAATCAATGTTTTGTATAAAAAACTTGAGATAAATGATTGTGGATGCTTCTTCATCACAGTTGTATGATTCGTACATTGTAAGTTCTTCTGACTGTGACCATCTCATTGTTTGCCACTCCAGGAGCTCAAACCAGAAGAGCCACATCCCCAGAACTCTGTAATGTTGGTGTGTGAGTTTTTCCTACTTTCCTTTCATCTAAGGGCAGAGCTACATGCACATGTACTACTGTGATCAGTGGGTAGGACTGTAGTTTCAAATGCCAGACCAGTACAAGGGCAAACTGCATCCCTTTAGCCCTTTCTTCCTGTGCTTTTTTTCCAGCAGAAATTTAAGTTGTTTTTATACCTGATGGGAAAAGAAAAATCTTACAGCAGCCCAGAAAGGAATCACTGTTTTACTGACTACTCTGTACACACAACAGATTGATAGAAGAGGACAGATGCTACAAGATATATGGAAGGGGAGCAGTGTAGCATTTTCCTCTACCCTTCCCCCAGTCTGAAGTGCTACCTGATGCCTAGTATTTGTGTCTAGTAGCCTTCCCCAGGCCAGTGAGTGAGCTATATGATTGGTGTAAACACTTTAGAAGACAGTCATTAAGTGCCTTGGGTGATTTTGAGTAGCTGCTGGCCACACCCTCTCCTGGGAGACAATTCCATTTAAGGCAGGAAGTTTGCAAGAGGCACGAGCCTCTGGCACGAGCCGAAGGGCGAGAGCAAAAGGGCGAGGCTCTTTGCCTGTGGCTCTCAGCCTAGGGGCTCTGTAAGAAGCCCAGGAAGAGCCAGGAAGCCAGGACCTTGGCTCCTTGGTAAGGTAAGGTAAGTAGACTCCTACAACAGGAGCCATATAAATACAAAGGGTTTTAAAAGGGGGTTATAGAAAAGTATTTGTTTAAAAACAATTATGAAGCCAGAATGCCAGCAGGGGGTTGGGGGCTATCCAGTGTTTTGCATGGAGTGTCACATGTATGACTATCTGCCCACTGGTCAGAAGTCTTGGGTGTGTGCTCGGTGCAAGGAGCTCCTGGTTCTCAGGGAGCGAGTTTGCTCCCTTGAGGCCAAGGTGGCTGACCTGGAGAAGCAGGGACAGTCAGTTAGGTGCACGGGGAAGACTCTCGGGGACTTGTTAGATATGTCCCACTCTGGATCTGGCAGCCCGGCTGCTGCCAGGGAACATGAGGGTCAAGGGGAAAAGGGGCACCATGCTGAGGATAAGGGGAATGTGCCCTCAGAAGGGACCTCTTCTTCAGCTGGTGAACGGGTATCCTTTCGTACCAAGGAACCGTCCCTGGGAAGGGTGGGAGGGGGCTCTTGGTAGTTGGTGATTCGATCCTTAGGCAGGTAGACAGCTGGGTGGCGAACCCGCGTACTGACCGTATGGTGACTTGCCTGCCTGGTGCGAAGGTAGCGGACATTACGCGTGTTTTAGATAGGCTGGTAGATAGTGCTGGGGAGGAGCCAGTGGTCGTGGTGCACGTCGGCACCAACGATGTGGGGAAATGCAGTCGTGAGGTCCTGGAGGAGAAATTTAGGCTGCTGGGCAGGAAACTCAAGGCCAGGACCTCCAAGGTAGCCTTCTCGGAAGTGCTACCTGTTCCACGCGCAGGGCCGGAGAGACAGGCACAGATCAGGAGTCTCAATGCGTGGATGAGACGGTGGTGTAGGGGGAAGGGTTCAAGTTTGTTAGGCACTGGGATGCTTTTTGGGACAAGAGGGAGCTGTACAAAAGGGACGGTCTCCACTTGTCCAGAGAAGGAACCAGGCTGCTGGCGCTCAAAATCAAAAAGGTGGCAGAGCAGTTTTTAAACTGAATAATGGGGGAAAGCCGACAGGAGATGAAAAGTCTCTGGTTCGGGATGGCTCATCTCAAAGAGATGAAGGGGTAGCTATTACTTTTGTACAAGGAAATGGATTACAATTGTCCACTGAGACTGTGGCTAGTGATAGGAACTGCCTGGCAAGGTCTCGAGGCAGCAAGAGGAAGGCTGTGGGCTTAACAAACGTGGGAAACTATAAGTGTTTATACACAAATGCTAGAAGTCTCCGAGGTAAAATCGGGGAGTTGGAATGCTTGGTGTTGGGGGGAAATAGACATTGTGGGTATTTCAGAAACTTGGTGGGATGAGGAAAATCAGTGGGATACGGTGATTCCTGGTTATAAATTATATCGGAAGGATAGGGGGAAAGGGTTGGAGGTGGGGTGGCTCTGTATGTCAGAGAGGGTATACCATCCAGTAAGATTGAGAGGGTAAGAGAATTGGATTCCCTTCTGGAAATGCTATGGGTTGAAATAGTGGGTCCAAAAGGAGGCTTAACAGTGGGAGTTTGTTATCGCCCACCAGATCAAAAGATAGAGGAGGATTATAAAATGATGAATGAATTAAAGATAGCGGCTAGACGAAATAACTGTGTTGTAATAGGCGACTTTAACTACCCACACATTGATTGGGTCAATATGAGTTCTAGTCGGGAAAAAGAGATTGCGTTCTTAGACACTCTCAATGACTGTGCTGTGGAACAGATGGTCACAGATCCTACCAGGGGAGAGGCGATCCTGGATTTGGTCCTAAGTAACACCCAAGACCTGGTGAGAGATGTAAAAGTGATTGCACCACTTGGAAACAGTGACCATAATGTCATTGAGTTTAACATTTGTACAGATAGGGAGTTGCCCAAAAAGACTGACGCAACCACTTTTAACTTTAAAAGGGGTAACTTCTCTGGTATGAGGGGACATGTGAGGAAGAAATTGAAAGGAAGAGTGGAGAAGGTCAGAACCATTGGGGAAGCTTGGAGATTATTTAAAAAGACAATCCTAGAAGCTCAGAAAAAATATATACCGCAGGTTAGGAAAGGTACAAATAGGTATAGAAAAAAGCCTGCATGGTTAACAAATAAAGTAATGGAAGCTGTAAAAGGTAAGAAGGATTCCTTTAAGCGGTGGAAAGCTAGTCTTAGTGAGGTTGATAAAAGGGAACACAGACTATGGCAAATAAAATGCAAGTCTGTGATCAGGCAAGCAAAAAGGGAATATGAGGAGCATATCGCAAAAAACATAAAGACCAACAATAAAACTTTCTTCAAATACATTAGAAGTAGGAAGCCAGCCAGGGAGGCAGTGGGGCCCTTGGATGACCAAGGGGTAAAAGGAGTAGTGAAGGATGATAGGGAAATGGCTGAGAAGCTAAATGCATTTTTTGCCTCTGTCTTCACTGTGGAAGAGGAGAAGTGTTTGCCCACTCCAGAAGCACTGATTTCGGGAGGGGGTTTGAAAGACCTGAATCAGATTGCGGTGACAAGAGAGGAAGTCCTCCGACTGATGGACAATTTAAAAACTAATAAATCACCAGGCCCGGATGGCATTCATCCGAGAGTTCTGAAAGAACTCAAATGTGAACTTGTGGATCTCCTGACAAAAATATGTAATCTTTCTTTAAAATCTGCCTCCATTCCTGATGACTGGAAGGTAGCTAATGTCACTCCCATCTTTAAAAAGGGCTCCAGGGGAGATCCAGGAAATTACAGGCCAGTCAGTCTGACATCGATACCGGGTAAGTTGGTGGAAACTGTTATTAAGGAAAGAATTAGTAGGCACATTGATGAACAAAAACTATTGAGGCAGACTCAGCATGGGTTCTGTAAGGGAAGATCTTGTCTCACTAACCTGTTAGTGTTTTTTGAGGAGTGAACAAACATGTGGACAAGGGGGACCCAATAGATATTATTTACCTTGACTTCCGGAAAGCTTTGGATACAGTTCCTCATCAAAGGCTCCTAAGTAAGCTCAATAGTCATGGGATAAAAGGACAAGTCCTCTTGTGGATCAAAAACTGGCTTATAAATAGGAAACAGAGAGTGAGTATAAATGGGAAACTTTCTCAGTGGAGGGTGGTAAGCAGTGGGGTACCACAGGGATCAGTACTCGGTCCCATGCTTTTTAACTTGTTTATTAACGATTTGGAATTGGGAGTAAGCAGTGATGTGGCTAAATTTGCAGATGACACGAAGTTGTTCAGGGTGGTGAAAACCAGGGAGGATTGTGAGGCACTCCAAAGGGATCTGTTGAGGATGGGTGAGTGGGCGTCAACGTGGCAAATGGGGTTCAATGTGGCCAAGTGCAAAGTGATGCACATTGGAGCCAAAAATCCTAAATATAAATACACGTTGATGGGGTCTGATCTGGCAGAGACTGACCAAGAGAGAGATCTTGGAGTCGTAGTGGATAACTCGCTGAAAATGTCTACACAATGTGTAGCTGCAATAAAGAAGGCCAACGCTATGCTGGGGATTATTAGGAAGGGAATTGATAACAAATCAGCCAGTATCATCATGCCCCTGTATAAATCATTGGTGCGACCTCATTTGGAATACTGTGTACAGTTCTGGTCACCACATCTCAAAAAGGATATTATAGCATTGGAAAAAGTGCAGAGAAGGGCAACTAGAATGATAAAAGGGTTGGAACACCTTCCCTATGAAGAAAGGTTAAAATGCTTGGGGCTCTTTAGCTTGGAGAAACGACGGCTGAGGGGTGACATGATCGAGGTTTATAAGATTATGAATGGGATTGAGCAGGTTGAGAAAGAAGTACTTTTCTCCCTTTCTCACAATACAAGAACTCGTGGGCACTCTATGAAATTGCTGAGCAGTCGGGTTAGAACAGATAAAAGGAAATACTTCTTCACCCAAAGAGTGATTAACATATGGAATTCACTGCCACAGGAGGTCGTGGCAGCTGCAAGCATGGACAGTTTCAAAAGGAAATTAGATAAACATATGGAGCAGAAGTCCACCAGTGGCTATTAGCCACAGGGTATAGAATGAGAACTCTCAGTCTGGGGCAGGTGATGCACTCTATTCTTGGTGCTGGAGGGGGCAGCAGTGGGAGGGCTTCTGGTGCCCTGGCCCCACTGCTGGACCTCCTGATGGCACCTGGTATATTTTGGCCGCTGTGTGACAGAGTGTTGGACTAGATGGGCCATTGGCCTGATTCAACATTGGCTTCTCTTATGTTCTTATGTTCTTATGTTATGTTCAGTTTGGTGCTCTTCAGTGACAGTATCTGATTAATACTGGAAAGCATCCCTGTCAGATATATTACCTGATAACTCACATTTGCCTCACTCTTTCCTTTCTCTAACTTCTGAGAACTCAAAGTGAGACACCCAGGCACCAGCTTGAAGGAATGAATTTGTAGAATTTATATATATGCACATTAGCTGTTGACCAATATTTGCAAATATTGATTTGCAACAGTTACACACAACAATCAGTAGGGCTTCCAAACAAACATTCCATCTGGGCCCCTCCCATATGACCATGATGCAACCAAATATCATCATAAAACAAATCACTTGGTTTGCTGTTACTGTGACTGTCCTTAACCAGAGTCAGGGCCTTTTCAGCTCTGGCTCCCACCTGATGGAACTCTCTGCCAAATAATATCCACACACTATGGGACCTGGTGCAGTTCTGCAGAGCTTGCAAGGCAGAGATGTTATGCCAGGATTTTGGTTGAGGACAGCAATGGGTACCATCTCATCTGGTACTCCCTTCCCCTCCCTTGTCCTGCCTTTTTCTCCTTCTATTTGTGAGATAGTAATGGGATTTGTAGATTGATTTAGCACCATTTGAAAATGTTTTTAGCTATTTAATTTTTAAAAATTTTAAATTGTATAGATTTCCTGTTGTTAACTGCCCTGAGCTCTGTGAGAAGAGAAGGACAGTTTATAACTCAAAATTATTATAAATAAATAAATTTGGTAAGAAATATTAAAGGAAAAGGACAGAATTATTGAATAATAGATTTTACTCAATTTATTGTTTACAACACACATTGCAGTTGGATATGGTGCAAAAACATACAAACAACAAAAAGAGGAGAAAGCAGAATCAGGAAGACTCCCCAGCCAAGGAACTAACCAGACTAAAATACACTACCAGCTAAACACAGGTGAAACAGGCTCAACTTAATAAAGTGACTTAATTGAAAAAAACCTTTAAAATATTTCTACTAACACAGGACACAAAAAGCTAATTCTTAACAACATAAAGATGCTTAATGGGTAAAGATTAATTAGTAAGGTGTGAAAGGTTTTATCTTCCAGGGAAAGGAGGCAGGTGAACCAAATCTCCAGATGTTGCTGTCTTCCTGAGCCTGCACCATCTTTAGAAAGTGACTATGGTCCCTGGACACTGAAGCCAACTAACCAGGGCCGGCTCCAGGTGTCTGGGCGCCCTAGGCAGGACAGCCTAGGGCGCCCCCACTGGGGATGCCAACCTCCCGGTGGGACCTGGAGACTGGGGGTGTCGGCGGGGCGCTGGCTTTCCTGGAGGCTCCGCAGCTGCGGGACCCCCAGGAAAGCTGGGAAGGGGGCGGGGGGTCCAGCCTCCGCCCCCTCCCTCCCGGCGCCGGCTTTTCTGCGGGCCCCGTGGCTGCAGGACCCCCAGAAAAGCCAGGAAGGGGGTGCGGGGGGGTCCAGCCTCCACCCCCTCCCTCCCGGCACCGGCTTTTCTACGGGCCCCGTGGCTGCGGGACCCCCAGAAAACCCGGGAAGGGGGCACGGGGGGTCTAGCCTCCGCCCCCTCCCTCCCGGCACCGGCTTTTCTGTGGGCCCCGCGGCTGCGGGACCCCCAGAAAACCTGGGAAGGGGGCACGGGGGGGTCTAGCCTCCGCCCCCTCCCTCCTGGCGCTGGCTTTTCTGCGGGCCCCGTGGCTGCGGGGCCCCCAGAAAAGCCGGGAAGGGGGCGTGGGGGGTCTAGCCTCCGTCCCCTCCCTCCCGGCACCGGCTTCTGCGGCCCCGCTGGGAAGGGGGCGGGGTCTGGCGGCGCCGGTGGGCGCCGGGTTAGGATGGCAGGGGGCAGTTTTCGGGGGGGGAGTGGGGCGCCATTTGGTGCCCCTATGGGCGATCCAGCCCTGCAACTAACTCCAACTCTTCTCTTCTTGCTGCTTCCTTCAAGAAAAAAGAAAGAAAGCAGGAGATCGGGGCAGATCGGACAACTGAAATGACCTTGGAAATCATTTCCAGAGCAGCCCCATCTGTGATCCTGATCAGGTTGACAGTAGAGATCCTTAGCAGATCAAAGGGTACAGAACTGATTAGACTTTCAGGGAGAAATCCTAAGCAGGTATCCTTGGAAGAAAGTCCAATTTTATTCAATGGGGTTTACTCATAATCCTTTTTTCCCCATTGCATATGTGTTACTCATTGGGAAAGACAATAATACTAGGAGAAATTGAAGGTAGAAGAAAAAGAGAAAGACCCAACATGAGTGGGATTGACTCACCAAAGGAAGTCACAGCTTTGAGTTTGCAAGACCTGAGCAAGGCTGTTATTGATAGGACATTTTGGAGCTCATTCATTCAAAGGATCATCATAAACTGAAAGCAACTTGACGGCACATAACACACACACACAATTTTGATTCATTATGAAGCATGACTGCTTTACAGTATGCATTTTAATAGGAATTGCAACTATTTCCCTTCCTTACAAAAAACACTTTTCCATATCTGCAGACTGAAAATATGCTTCCTGCGTCTGAGAAAAGCTGAAACCACAAAACATCTGTTTGTTTGTTTGTTTGTAGTGGCACAAGATTCCTTTTGGGTTTTGCCACAGTACACTGACATAGCTACCCCTCTAGAATTTAATGGGGTCACAGTAAATTAAGTATGGGAGGTGGCTGTACACTCCAGTTTTTAAAAGAAAGATAAATGAAATAGAGCTGGCATAGCCAAGCATTTCAGACAATGTTTAGCTTGGTGCTGTCACGATAGTATTGATTGGATTTCTGGATAGGGAATGAGATATTCTAATTTTAGCAAGTGTTACAAAAATAACTACACAAAATAGTTTGCTTCAGCAAAAAAAAAAAAAATCTGTATCAGACATAATCAGAAGAAAACAAAGAGTGCTTCCACATCTCTGAAAATATTGTTTGCCCTATGGGCCCTAGTGGATACATTGCAAATTCATAAAGTTTTAAGTATATTTTTAAACTGATAACTACTACTTCTACTAAATATGATAAATCATTTCTGGGTTCCTGACATGAGGCTTAAATATTTCATCTGAAATCTGTTTTAGAAACTCTTGATTACCATAGTATATGTGATCCAGTCAGAATGCTGTTTGCAATCATAATTATATGGAATGCACCATCCATCTGTCATTATCAAAGTGGGCACTGCAGTATCTATTGGGCAGATGTGTTAAATCAGGTACATGGATTAAGGTTACTCAAAAAAGCTTGGCATAATTCTCTCAGGAATCCTGATTCCTATTTATCTACTTCATATACCAGACAGACTAGCACTTGAAGTTAATTTAACTCACATGTATGCAGCTTTTTTTCCAAATGAAACAACAATAAGCTGCTACATCCCTGCCACTAAGCCTATTAATAAGAAGATATTTCACTTTGTCAAGCCACTTGAAGGCATGGATGTAATAAGAATTTGTGAGGGGAGAAATGAAGCTTTATGTATACAAATGGTGGCTCAGGAGGAAAAGGATTAATTTGGATGATATATTCTAAACAGGTGGAAGACACAGGAAGACATCACTGCCAGATCCTTAGTAGGGAAGCGAAGTTAGAGAGCCAGCAGGTGGACAGGACACCACAAGGGCAATACTAGTCAGTCAAGCAGATGCGCAGGGCAGTAGAAGGTCGACTTCAGTCAGTCAGCATCTGTCCATGGAAACAGCAAGAGGTTGTGAGAAAGTCAGCATATGAAAAGGAAGCTTCAGCCCAGCATCTCTTTGTTGTTTCACTGAACATTAGCTGCACCTGCAAACTTCTGAATACATTCCACAAGGAAAACAGGAACTTATGCAGGATCTTACTAGACTTTGCACAGATGTGTAAAAGAATTATGTGCCAAGAAAAGAAGAATTCTGCCTCCTGTGTAAGCTATATAGATACCAATATTTGCAGAGATTTCCTTATTTAGCATAATTGATTTGGGAAGCCATGGAAATGGGTAAAGCGCTACTCAGGGTTCTGAGGCCCTGTCTTTGCATTTAGGTCTTGAGAAGCTGGAAGCACCACAAAGCTGTAGCCTGAGGTATGGGGGAGTCCTACTCTTTTGACCAGCCTATTGACAATATGGGCAGGTGTAGGCTTTCAGGGAATTCTGCACATGTGACTTGGGCTGAATCTGCATCTGCTATATAAAGCAGTCTCAGTCTGTTGTGGCACTGTTGTACATTGTTGTCCTTTCCCCCCCATTCTGACTTGGGATAAAAGCTTGCTGTCTGCATCAGACCTCACCATGGCAACCACGGAGGCCCATGGGAGGGACAGCATGACAGAGGGGGGAGCGGCCTCCCAGGGCATCGGCAGGGCACTTCACTGTGGGAAGGAAATGGCACCCACAACACACACACACACAGTCTAAGGCCCCTTGTGGAGGGAGAGGGGGACTGGAAAGTGAACAAGCTGGGTAAAAAATACAAAACGCTCAGCAGTTGCCAGGCAGGGCATTCTGGGGACTGCCCCAGGAAATAACATGGTTGAGGGATGAGCGTGCTTCTAACCCACCAGCAAAGAAACATGATCGGAGAAAAACTGGGGGAGGGGGAGGATTTGGCTCCAGTTGTCTGCTTATCACTCACAGCAGCTCAGGGGCAGGGAAGAGCAATTGCTTCAGCTGAAAACTAGATCCACATAACCTGGTAAGACACCATAGTGACCTCGGAGTCGCCACTACAGGGCAGTAAAATGATACAAAAACCAATAAAAAGGGGGGGGACTCAACCCAAAATGTAGCTGTGATCTAAGAGGGTCAAACTAACAAATAAATTGTTATAAAAATACAAATATTTATTATGATGTACACATAAATAAAACATACATAAGGTTAAAAGAAATCGTCAAAATATCAGACTCTTAAGGCTTATTACATTCAGAGCTGATAATTATACATGTCCAATTGACGGATAAAACTTTTGACCAATAGACCATACACATTTCAGCCCCTTTGGGCCTTCCTCAGTGGTCAATATTCCTATTGTACAATAACACACATCCAGAAATATATGCATAATTTTTTTTTCTATAGAGCCAGGTGTTGCTTTCTCATATGCTTTGCAGTTGCTAAAAGTTTGTATAACGGGCCATGGATAGTAACTACACAAATTCTCCAGATTATTCTGGTAACGAATATCCCATGTGTCAGGATGTGTGTCACTTCCATCAAAGGTAGTAGTCAAACAACTACTTCTTAATAACTACTACTTATTAGGGTAATAAGTCAGTGGGGCCAGTGATTAGCATATAAGTGAACCAAGACTGAGAAACTATAATTCAGTTATGAGAACAAAGAAAGCTTACTTTGCATGTAGTTCTGGCCTAGATCCAGGCACTTTAGTTAGATCAGGGTTCTAAGTATGTTCAGGGAGTTCAAATACTTACTGGATGAATTCTTTTTCATAAAAATCCAAATGCAAATTATTTGCTGAAATTTAGTCAACTGTTTTACATTAATTTTATTATGCCTGCCATTTGTGCTGTCTAACACTTTTCTAACACTAATGTGTAAATTGTGCTCTCTCTCCCCCCTCTCCCATAGAAGGAAGGCTATATTACCAGGGGATTATCTCCTAATGATTATTGGAGAAATATCTGCTGAAAATCTGAGCCATGAACAAAACAAAGGACTTGTCAGCCAGCAATGCTCCATTAGAGGGGGAAAGCTACTTTTAATCCACAAATACTGGACATGTTCATTATTGATATCTGGTTTGCTTGGCTGTTTTCTGTTGTAGTTTGCCTGTAAATCAAATATGTAACAACTGCAATCTCAGACTCCCTATTATAAGATATTGAAAGAAACACTAATATTTGGATGGGACCAATCAGCCAACAAAATTCTTCTACACTCTTGCTTAAGTACAGGATTTGGACAGAGATGGCCTTTGTTGCCCTGACTGCTTACATTTTTGACCAATAAACTGGGAAATGTGGTGTGATAATGCTCTTTGACTTCTCAATATGGTTGTCTTCTAGGATGTCTGTCTGAGTTGGAGGATAGAGGCAATCAGAGTTCCCTCTAAGCTACAGTAGGGGTGCTGGTGCACAACATTTTAGATGCCAGCTCAGGGATTTTAAGCTGCTGCTCACACTAAGGCATTTTCCCCTCCATTGGAAACAATGGAGGATGGGGCACCTTCTTCTGGGGCCCATAGAATTGTACCCCATGGTCCAATCTTTTTGAAACATGGAGGGATTTTTTGAGGAGAGGCACCATCAGCTATGCTACAAATTTCATGCCTCTACCTCAAAAACGCCCCCCCAAGTCCCAGAGACCCTCAAATTGATTCTCCATTACAGCCTATGGGGCACATATAATGGTCCATATAGGCTATAATGGAGCTGGAAAAATAGATTTATTTTTTGCAGACCTGTTATGCTTTTCAGTATGATTTGCAAGCTGCCTGGAGTCATAGGGAAAAGTGGAATATCAATATATGAATAAATAAGTAGTTTAGGCAGGTTGATAACTTTTAAACAACTTCCTGTTAGGTCAGGCAGGGTTCCAACCATGATTGTTCCACCTCTATTATACTTGACCTATAATTTGTCAATTTCACTTAAAAAAACCTCAAAGTAAATTGCAAAAGTCTCCTTCTCCCAAGTGCTGGTATGTTTTCTAAGATTCAGTGCAGGGTCACAGTCCAAGGCCAGGTCTACCAATATAGTGGAAAGGGGAGGGTAGACCTGTTCTCTGGAGGCCTGGTCTACCCCCATAGAAGACAACATTTTCTGTAATGAAATTTGACTTGATTCTGTTTTCTCTTATAATGTTTAAATTATTCTTAAAATATAGTTCAGAAGAATTCATTCTGAGATTTTACAAGGTAATGGAAATAACCTAAAAAAACTAATTTATGCGATACTACTAACTTTTTTACTCACAATGTAGAATTTTTGCTCACAACACTGTGGAGCTTAGGGGGAACATTGGAGGCAAAATATTGCATGGATTCCACTCCTATCTGGCAGGCTGAAGGTAATGCTGGAGGACTGCTGCTCCAGCCATGGCATGTGCTGTGTGCATCCACAGCACTGAGTTCCACCTTAGTCCATGTGTTGTTCAAATTATTGGAAATGGATGCTATCCATATGGTGATATGAGCCAGTTGTATTTTTTACCTTTCATCTGATCTAAGTGAGATCGCTAAATTGTGAAGAGCTGCTTGGAAGCAGTGATAGGTAGGATAAGTGACAGTAGAATGATATTAATTCCAGATAAGAAGATGTTAACGATGGAGGTTCTGGTAATTGGAATTTGCCCCCTTCTAAACAGAAGCTCATTTCCCTTCAGAAACCACAGCTTGGGAAAACTCCTGCAACTGTATTTGCTCCTATAGCCTCTTTTTATGAGGTCAGGCTAAAATGCCATCAGCTGAACGAATGTTGATGTTGTGCTGTTATACATGACATTATTGTTATGAGCTCTACTTGAGTCTGTCCTAGACTATTTGGAAACTAAAGTGGCAAGGTGATTGAATGGTACTTACCGTGTACAGCACTTTTACTCTCCCAGCTGGTTTCTGGATAAAGTACAAGGGCTGATTTTGGCCTTTAAAGCTGTACTGGTCTGAGATCAGAGGACTTGAAGGCCTGCCAGTGATATGAAACTGCATCCATA
Organism: Gekko gecko; assembly: GCA_029375565.1. Classification (NCBI taxonomy): domain Eukaryota; kingdom Metazoa; phylum Chordata; class Lepidosauria; order Squamata; family Gekkonidae; genus Gekko; species Gekko gecko. Next base: position 145,047,260 of record JAPDNY010000003.1, on the reverse strand, counting down.
CAGGTTTGCCTTTGGCAGAGGATAGGCTGGAAAACCCTTTTAAATACAGAAATTTAGATTATAGCATTCTCTACCCAGAGAGATTCATTAGCTTTACTCTTTCAAGATACAGATAAAGATGAGCTTTTAATAAATATAGTATAGTATGTTCCAAATTTACAACAAAATCCTAAGCATTTACACTCTTCTAAGTCTATTGACTTCAATGGACTTAGGCAAGCACAATCTTTTTAGGATTGCACGGCCAGTCTTTTGCTGAGTTGTATTTATTTTTATGCAGTTCGGTGCTTTTGATGGTTTATTTAGTTATGATAGCTCTGATTTACTTGAGAGTGTGGAGGAATGTATTCCACCCAAGAATTCACACCAGCATTTCAATTATTGTGACTGTTCTCTGTCCATGGCCAGGAGATTTGATTTGAACTGATAGCTGGCAGAAGAGAGGGGAATTGATGATAGTAGGTATGTGAGCACTCCCTGCTGCCAGTCCACCTATGCTTCCCTCAGCCATGGTGTGCTACCTGGTTGCGTCTCCCCAGGCCTCAGAACAGGGTGTGGGCAAAGGCTGCTGCACCCAGCCTATTTCCCTGGGAGTGCTCAGCCTTAACACCATGCTCGGTGTCTCCTCCCTTCTCCCTGGCCTAATCAGGGAGCCCTCTTTTAATCCCATTTCCTCTAGCCTTAACCCCACCTCTCCCCAGCCAGTCTCATTCCATCCTTCCTTAATCCTTGGCCTGGCCTGGCCCAGCTGGGACATATTCCCTTTGCCCATGTCCAGGTGCCTCTTGTTAGTTGCCTTCTGGGAGCTTTGGCTGGCTGGCTGCCATGGATTCTCTGGTGTGGTGTAGTGAGGCTGCTGTCTCTTTGACACTGGCCAATGACATCTTCAGCAGCCAACTAGAAGTTGCTTCAGGAGCAGGCTGTTCTGAGGACTGGCTCCTGGTCTTCCTGACAAGTGCAGGACCCAGCCCTGGCACTACACTGTCCCTGGCTCCTGTTGTGCCTCTGGGCAGCCAGGCCCCTTGCTGCCATCCCAGTTCTGCATAGTAGTGACAACACTGGGCCTGAGGTAGGCCATCCCTTCAATGGTAGTGGGGCTGGGCTTGGTGCCAGGGCTCTTTGGAGTGAGGGTCTCCCTTCCATCAGGCCAGATAAATCTGGTAGGCTTGGAGCAGCCACTGGGATCAAGGTTGGGTGGGAGTCCACACCCTGGCAAGCTGTCAAGCTCCTAGAACCGAGCACTCTAGCTCTTAGTTATGATAAAGGATTACTATGCTGACGGTTACTAGTAAATAGCAGCTAGACCCAGAAATCTCAGAAGACTAACTTTGGCCCCGGTCACATGGAGAATTTGCCCCACAAGAAGGATGGCTTGCTTGTGGATTAAACCGGTGTGATCATACTTTAACATCTGGGAAGCATTGCATGCCCATCTCTAACCCAAAGATGCGGATTTAAAAGCTACCGGGAACCAAGTAAAATGTGTTACCTGTAGAATTTATATGTTAACAGTGAATTAACATGTATTATGTATTGATAAAGTGGTGGAAACAATGCTGGGGGCCAACAGGGGGGAAGGGGAGTTTGTGGAAAAGGATATAATCTACATTATTTTGGCTAAACTGTCAAGTATTGTATATCCTAATAAAATTTGTTGTTGTTTTTTGTTTGTTTTTTTTAAAAGCTACCGGGAACCATGAACTATTTTCCTGATAATGCGTGGCACGTGCGGGTGTCTGATCAGGAAGCGCTGGTAGCCCATAATAGCCAGTGCCCGTCGGTGTCCCATGCATGCGCACAAATGCCTTGCTGCTGTGTTGCCTCACATGGTGTGATCAGCTGCCAGGGGCTTGGGCAGGGAGCCTTGGGGGAAGGTGAGATTGTGCTACCTCGCGTCTTTTTGCTTCGGCTCTAAAAGCCTCCCGTTCCCTGCAGATTATCCCACTCATGTGACCAGGGCCATGATAGTAAGAAAACTCTTCCTTTGGGACTTGAAGGTCATCTACAAGTGGGAAGGGGAAGAAAGAAATTTTCTAAAAACTCTAGACATGAGGAAGAGTATTCTCTTCCATTTTGAGCTGCTCTTTGGATGTGCACAAACCAAGTTTTCACCAAGGGACTCCATGGACAAACACACACACAAAAAGTTGTCTTATACTGAATCAGACAACCATCAGTCCATCAAGGTCCCTATTGTCTATTCAGACTGGCAGCAGTTCCTCAGGGTCTCAGGAAGAGGTGTTTCACATAACTTACTGTTTGATCCTGTAACCGGAGATATCAGGGACTGAACCTGGAAACTTCTGCATGCCAAGCAGATGCTCTGCCACTGAGCCAAGCTTATCCACAAGGCAGGGGACAATGAAGAGGAGTCCCAACCTGGAAATCTAAGGTAACAATGAACTCTAACTTACTGCAGCTTCAGCTAAACCTTGCCTGTCTTAAAGTTCAGCATCATTTAGGAAGTACCTAGAGATGAGCATGGAAAGAGGACAGTGTGTTTTCACCTTTTCTTTGTTCCCTTGGTAAGCTTGAATTGCTTGAATAGAACATGTGCATTATTTTATTGATTTATTAAACTTCAATTTTAAAAGTTCTCTGGAACATAAGAACATAACAGAAGCCATGTTGGATCAGTCCAGGGGTCCATCTAGTGCAACACTCTGGGACAAAACCCCAGGAGATCCACCAGCAGGACCAGAACTCCAGAAGCCCTCCCACTGTTGCTTTCCAAGCACCAAGAATACAGAGCATCACTGCCCCAGACATAATGTTCCATCTATACCCTCTGGCTAATAAGCCATTGATGGACCTCTGTTTCATATGTTTCTGGAAAGAACGCCATGCCTATTTGGTCTTGATGTCTGAAATATGGTAATAGTGAGGGGAGGCAGAGAGGCTTACCATTGCTAGAGCATGATAGCTCTAAATAGTGAAGTTGCAATAGATCACTCCAACTCTTTCTTGTAGAAGCAGAGTGGGAGGTGCAGCAGTTAGGTGGGTCCTCTAAAAGACAACACAGGTACACAGCACTAGACATGTGACTCTGTTTAGCAGGAGATATTCCTAAGAATCCTTGGTGGCAGTTGGTGGTTATCCATTTTGTAAATGACACACCAGGTGAGAAGATACTTGGGGCATCTGTGTGGTTGTTCTGACTTCCCAGGTCAAAAAGAACAGGAAAGGGCTTGCAAGCCAGTCTAATACCTCTGTGACTTTTGTATATCATTAGATACATTGGGTATAGTTTTTAGAGTGGATACAAATAAATTCAATGTTTCCCACTGTTTGCAGGACCTAGAGTTGCACATCCAGTACTATTCTGTGCCTGAAGAGGACTTCAAGAATTGATCGAGTTAGAACCCAAGCTCCAAGTCTGAGTGTCCCTAGCTAAAGTCTCCCTAAGGCACCAAAAAACGAGGTGGGAAACCCTTAACCAACCCTGACCAACCCAGACAGACTGAAAACAAAATGAAGTTAAGGTTTATATTATGTAAGCACTGAACTATAACCCAATAATTTCTAAACTAAACATCCTGTGATGAGTTAGTATCACAAAATAATTGTAACACACAAAACTCTCATAATATCAATCATAAGAGAAAAGACCAAATCTCATTTCAACAAAGATGTTTTCACCAGTAATCAACCATAAAAATTGTTTTGAAAAGATATGACTGATTCCAATGTTCAAATTACGTATTAGAAGTTTTTTGGGGGGAGGTCTGCATTATGAATTGTGCAACTTTTTGTTGGCTGATGCCTAACGAGTTTTCCTTTAATAGCTGATTTTTCAGTAACCATAACCTCATTAATTCATTCTATGATGTTTTAGTGAATGCATTTTCAGAATTCTCAGGCACTGAAGGAATGAAATCTGTGTACTCATCAGAAACAAGCCCCTACCTTCCTAAAGAAGGTAAATTATGTAGAATGGGCTAAGCTAAACTAGCCATACCCACAACAAAGTGCATGTGCATTCATGTGCATTCATGTGCATTCACGTGCATAGGAAGCTGCCATATCCTAACTTAGGTCAGTATTATCTGCTCAGACTGCCAACAGCTCCCCATTCTCTCAGGTAGCAGATCACGTTACTGGCTGGAAATAGTTTTGTTTCTGTACATCTTTTACATACATATCTTATATTCATGTTGAAAATCAGTATTATTAATTTAAAACTATAAAAGAACTGGTTGGACACATACAAATACTGAAATTTAATTATATTTGTGCTTGTTTTTCATTCAGAGACAGAGTTTTTCAAGCAAGAAAAGAAGGAATTCCACATAACTCTGCTGTCAGAATTTTATTGACTACCTTACTGATAGTGGTGGATGTTTGTTTTTATTGGTGTTTGTGGTTTTAAATTGTTATATATGCATTTGAGATGGCATCTCTTGCGAGAAATGCAGTCTATAAATACTGAAATGAAATATGTTCCTGGTTATTTCTAAATACCTTCCTCATTCATATAAACCATGGAAGTCATTTTTCTATCATTATTTTCAGTTACATTCAGTTATTGAAACTGTAAAGAACAATGGTTCCTTGCTTTGCTCTGCAAAATAAAATCTTTGGTTCAGACTGCTGAGAGGCCTACAAGAATCTTCCGAGAGACAGGTAGAGACAGTTCAGAAGTAGATAGTGCACAGTGACCATGCCAGTTTAAATGTTCTCAGCCAAAGTATCAAGGAGTAACAGGACCCACTTAGTACATTCCAAACATCTGAAACTATGGACACCTGTGTATGGAAATGAGCAGACCTATTTGGAGTATGGTTTTGTTTCTCTCCCCCCCTTTTGTCCATCCTTGGATGTCATGTGCCTAGCAACCAAAGAGAGTTACATCACCTCTCAGGTATCTGATAGGTCTAAAGGCCTAAGGTTAATTAGAAATCTTTTTCCATAAATCTAGTTAGTCTTTGCACTATGGAGGAGCTTGGTGACTACTTGACACTGCAACATGTCAGTGGTCTTACAGTTCCCAAAATGGCATCCTACCTGATTGTTCCCTGGACTAGCTAAGACTTAATCATCTTGTCTTGCTGGACCTGATTGCCTCGCTGAGCCTGAATGATAACTGGAACATTGTTTCTATATATTAGCTATTCTGGAAAAGCTTAGGTTTACTTGTTTTATTTCTGTCACTGTCTAGTCTTGTTTTAAATAATTTTGCATCTTAAATAAATAATTATATTTTTACTCTGTCGTGGTTTTTGCCTTCATTGACCTCAAAGCATTTATCCAGAGCCTTTGCTCTTGACCACCTACCAGCTAACTGTTTTGTGTGTGGAAACTCAGACTGCAGTCCCACTCTGCAGGGCTGACTTTTTATGTTAATTCCCTGAGAAGCCAGGAGATTTGGCCTTTTTCTCCTGGGCTGCTGGAATAGACTGAAAGGCCTGGTGGCATCTACTAAGACTAGGGTGAGTTTTAGACTCTTGCTGGTATTTTGTAACTTTGTTTTGACATACCGTCCCTGTAAACAAAAAGTTCTTACCCGGGATTGGGACAGGGACTTTTGACAGAAGCTTCATGCCTTTCCACAGTTTCCAATCCACTTTTTTTTTCTTTTTTACTAAGTTTGCATTGGAGGGCCAATAAAGAATCATTAAATAGGAAAACCATCTACTGTGCAGGATTATTGTGGAGATCTGCATGTATGTTGCCCTAAACTCCCTGGATGAAAGGTGACATACAGTATAGGACTTAAGCAGAATAGTTGCATGACATTCTTGTCACCTGAATACCCACTAGCTGGAATCTCCCCAGAGTCAATGAGTCTCTGGGAGGCTGGCAAACAATTTGGTACTTCACAGGTATGATGAGTTACTATAGATTTCAACTGATTCTGTAACAACCAGAACCTCCCTGAAATGAATGTTTAGTTAAAGACCTGCAGGCGTTCATGTATACATTACAAGTTTATCCTGCTTTCCCCCCAAGGAGCTCAGGGTGATATACATGGTTCTCCCTTCCTCCATTTTATCCTCACAAAAACTCTGTGACATGGGTTAGATTGAGAGAGAGAAACTGGTCCTAGGCCACCCAGTGAACTTCATGGAAAGGGAGGGGTAAAAAGAGCCTTGCTGGACCAATGATCCATCCAGCCCAGCATCCTGCTTCACGCAGTGGTCAACTAGTTTCCCTGGAGAGACAGCAAACAGGGTGTGGGGGAATGGGCTTGCAAGTTTCATTTCTGCCCATGTGGGATTGTGGAAGTTATTCAGCCTTCCTGGTTCTCGTGCCCAGTGAAGATTCTCTTCCTTCAACTCCTTATCTCTGTCTCTAGATCTATGTCTTTCCCTCTCTCAACACCACCAGCAAGTCCACTGTTAAACAGGACATTCTTGTATGTGGGTTTGCAGGCTCCCTCTGTCACTTTATCCTTATAGACTCAACTCATTGAGCCTCATTGAACAAATATTGTACAGTATTAGTGCAGTGGTGAAGGAAATAGGGGCCCTTACATTGCCCGCTTTTGGAAGGCTACTGAGGTTAGATACGCAGCAAGAACCCTTGCCAAATACTGGCCATGTCTGAATAATCCCATCCCCATATCTACCAGCTCTCATTTACACTGAAATAGTGCATTCATCAAACATCCTGCTCCAGGAGAAGATTGCCCCAAGTACCACTATTAACCCCACAAAACCCCTATTCACAAAGCTAGTGTCCGAAGAGAAGCCATACAACAGTCCAGAGATATAGTTGTCATTTTCAGATGTTAGCACTGTCCACAGATGTTGTTCTTTGTCAGTACTGCTCCTGGCATCCAGGTACATAACTGGTGCAGCTCTCCCTCTCCAATAGTGAGGGACCTTCTTCCACCTGATACAGGCAATGGCTGGGACTAGGAATGTGGAGCCCACAGACCAAGAGCCCTTGTACTCTCACCCTTTTGCTCTAACCCCTCAGCTTGTGCCTCTGGCACAGGCCTCCCTGTACATACCCAACAAATGCATTCCTGTGAAAGACATGAGGAGAGACTCAGTAGGAGGGATTTGCCACTCAGCTGTTTCCTTTTACCAGAACAAAGAAGAAAATTCCTGGCCTCCCTTTAAATGCATAGCACAGGAAAGACTTGAATTGCCCATCAACTTCATTTGGCACCCCTGATTTCAACCAGTTCTCCCCATTCCTAGTCCAACACTCTAGTCTCAACTCCAAATGGGCTATCAGGCAAGAATGCAATTCATGATTGGTGGGAAACTGCTAACTTGGCCCTGTGCTTTCATAAGAAGGAAACCCAGTCTTTCTTCATCATTCTCCCCCTGGAAACCAAAGAACTTTTTTATTGAACATCATATTGGCAAAGTAAATCCCTAATGCTTCGGACATCTTTTATTAATTAGATAGTTCAATGTGGCAATTATTATTTTCCTGCTTATCTCAACCACTTAGGATTAAACTACACTTAGCCATATTGTCTCTGATATTTTCAGCTTTTACCTTATACAGCCAGATGTGAGCAGCAGAAAACTAGAATGGGGGTAGGACTGCACAAACTGTATTTCTCCTCATTTGGGGGGTGGGAATTTTAAGGGGAGAAAACACTGGAGGAAAGGGAGTTTGGAATTCCCTACTCCTATACTGGTCTTCTGTTGCAGACTGCAACTTCCAGAGTTACATTTTTTAAAAGATGAAAATTCAGAGGAAAGCCTTTGTATGACTGAGCACCTGTACGGTTTGTGAGGTGTTTTTGTTTTGTTTTGTTGGACACATTTAGCAGATCTCTGTAGTGTGTTTCGTCTGAACTGTGCATCTGTTATGTGTTGGCTTTTACTTCTCTTCAGTGCAGAGAAGCTTTTCTTACATTGGTCAGTCATAAGACAAAGATGTTCTTATCAAACACTCATTATTGCTCTAAAAATGGCTGAAACGATAGCCAACCAAGTTTGCATGGATTGCATCATATTATCATTTAATAACAGGACCGGAAATGTTCTTACCTCACAATGAGCTTGTGTACTTTTTAGGGATGTGTCTTTAGATATATCTGAACAGCATACACACACACACACACCTTATTGGGTCTCTGGATGGTATCTGGATTTTCCAGGATGTTGGGAAATATTCAGGATTACCTGGGAATATTGGGAACAAAGATATGAAACCTCCCAGGGCTGATCCCTCCCTTTTTAGGGGATTTCTGTGTTTTCCTAGGCTAAGTGTACGCTTGCAGGGCATCTTAGATTATGCATTTTTAGATTGTTTTTTGTTGACTTTGCAAAGTTGTGTTCTTTGCTTGAGTTGCTTCATATCAGGTTTGCTTTCTGCAGTGGATTCTCAGGTTTTACATTGTCTGGATTCCCTGATTTTTACATTTGCTAGGTGTTATGTCCGTGGACTGCCATCAGGGGTCTGTGACCTCAGTCCTGAGCTTGGTCCCAAACACAATAGGGGCCAAGAATCCTAGGCCACCTGGAGCCCTCCAATAGGACCTTTGGTGGGAGATTCAAACCCCCCAATGGAACTGTGGGTGTGTCTGAGTTGGGTGTATATAGTTGGCCCTTGCCAGGCCGTTGGTGTCTTTTGTGTGAAGTACAATAAATGCATGTTGTTTAGCATGTCGTAGTCCAAGTCTCCATGCTGCGAACCCAGTACTTTACAATGAAGAAGAAGAAGATTGGATTTATACCCCGCACTTCACTCGGAGTCTCAGAGAGGCTTACAAACTCCTTTCCCTTCCCCTCCCCACAACAGACACCCTGTGAGGTAGGTGGGGCTGAGAGAACTGCTGACAGAAACTGCTCTTTTTCAAGGACAGCTGTGCCAGAGCTTGCGAGTGACCCAAGGTCACATCAGCAGGTGCAAGTGGAGGAGTGGGGAATCAAACTCGGTTCTCTCAGATTAGAGTCCGCACAGGTCGTCAGGCCTACCAGTCCAGTCTCCTATGAAGTATCCACAGAGAATAGCCAGCTCCTCAAGAAGCATGTGGACCAGCTATGGCGGTGACAGCTCCCAGCAGAGGAGGAGGCCCCGCCGCATTCCATGGGCCCCGAGAGCTACATCCCAGAAGCAAGCATGACAGTCCCCCTGCGCCAGCCATGGCCCCAACACCATGCCACCAAGCCCTGAAGAGGCACCAGTGGCACCACATCAGAGTATTCCAGCCAACAACCTGGAGCAGGTCACGAGCAACTCATCCCGAAACCCCAGCGTTCCCTGTGAGAGCGCCAGCCGCCAGCCTACCTACAGAACTATGTGACTTAAGTTGGTTTCAAACTATGGAGGGAGGGGTGTTCTGTCCACGGACCACCATCAGGGGTCTGCAGACTCAGTCCTGAGCTTGGTCCCAAACACAATAGGGGCCAAGGATCCTAGGCCACCCAGAGCCCTCCAATAGGACCTTTGGTGGGAGATTCAAAGCCTCCAATGGAACTGTGGGTGTGTCTGGGTTGGGTGTATATAGCTGGCTCTTGCCGGGCCATTTGTGTCTTTTGTGTGAAATACAATGAACACGTGTTGTTTAGCATGTCGTAGTCTGAGTCTCCATGCTGTGAACCCAGTACTTTACACTAGGGTTGCAACAATGTTCCTATTCAGTTTGGATTGTCATGTTTTACTTCCCCCCCATAGGAATCAACGGAGGATGGCTGGAGGCACCTTGTTCAGGGGCCCATAGAACTGGACCACTTGGGAATTTGGGGGTGATTTAAAGGGCAGGCATTAGTAGTTCTTCTGCAGTTTTGGTGCCACTACCTTTAAAAATACACCCTCTAATGCCCTCCCAAAGATTTCCCATAGGGAATAATGGTGTAAAAAAATCAGAATTTGGGTGGGGGGAGATCTGAATAAGAAACCAATATTTGAAACCCAGGAAAATGGGAACACCATTTGTTCTTGTTGTTTTTTGCCTCTCTTATTTTCAGATATGAAAAAATACCTTTTTTTAAAAAAACTGCACTTGCAAATACTCTTGTATCCCCCATCAACAACTCCAAATATCATAACTGGATCAAGAGTATGTAGTCTGTGTGATGCATGATGTACCCCAGACTTAAAATATGCAAATAAAGCTGAATCACTTGTTATGAGCTGCTGCCTTAAGTCTCATATATAACACTGGCGACGAAGAGAAAACTCATTGGGGCCACTCCTGATAGGGTTGCCAGCTCCAGGTTGGGAAATTCCTGGAGATTTGAAGGGTGGAGCCTGTAGAGGGTGAGGTTTGAGGAGGGGTGGGACCTTAGACAAGTACAATGCTATAGACTCCACCCTCCAAACCAGCCATTCCCTCATGGGGAACCATTGTTGTTGCCAGTCTCCAGGGAAGGGATGGAGATCACACAGAATTACAACTGCTCTTCAGATGGCAGAGATCAGTTCCCCTGGAGAAAATGGTGGACTCTGTGTCATTATACACTGCTGAGGTCACCACAGCAAATTGGCACTGAGTGCCCAAGGCCAGGGCACTCTCCCAGAGCCTCTTTCTAGAGCTCGTTGTATTTATTTCCATAACAGACCTTGTTGTTGTTGTTGTTGTTGTTCAGTCGCACAGTCGAGTCCGACTCTTCGCGACCCCATGGACCAGATTACGCCAGGCCCTCCTGTCTTCCGCTGTCCGCTGAAGTCTGCTCAATTTCATGCTCGTTGCATCGATGACACTGTCTAACCATCTCATCCTTTGCCGTCCCCTTCTTCTTTGACCTTCAATCTTTCCCAGCATCAGGGTCTTCTCCAGTGAATGCTCCCTTCTCATTTGGTGGCCAAAGTATTTGAGCTTCAGCTTCAGGATCTGGCCTTCCAGGGAACAGTCAGGGTTGATTTCTTTTAGGATTGACTGATTTGATCTCCTTGCAGTCCAAGGGACTCTCAAGAGTCTTCTCCAGCACCATAGTTCAAAAGAATCGATTCTTCGGCGCTCAGCCTTCCTTATAGTCCAACTCTCGCAGCCATACATTACTACGGGGAATACCATTGCTTTGACCATGCGAACTTTTGTTGGCAAGGTGATGTCTCTGCTTTTTATCATGCTGTTTAGGTTTGCCATCGCTTTCCTCCCAAGGAGCAGGCGTCTTTTAATTTCATGGCTGCAGTCACCATCTGCAGTGATCTGGGATCCTAGGAACGTGAAGTCTGTCACTACTTCTACGACTTCCCCTTCTATTTGCCAAGGAGTGATGGGGCCAGATGCCATGATCTTAGTTTTTTTGATGTTGAGCTTCAAGCCCACTTTTGCACTTTCCTCTTTCACCCTGAGCAAGAGGCTCTTTAGGTCCTCTTCACTTTCTGCCATCAGAGTGGTATCGTCTGCATATCTGAGGTTATTGATCTTTTCCCCAGCAATCTTAACTCCAGCTTGTGATTCATCCAGGCCAGCAGGCCAACAGACCTTATTCCTTGTTATATATATAGTCTAAGGCTGGCAAGGAACAACCCCCTGATCTAGAGTGAAAGCCCTCCCCAAGTGTTCTGGCTGGAGAGCATGCCCATCAGATATATCTCTGCTGAGTCACTCTGCCCCCTCATTGCCCCTCCTTTCCTCCTCACTGCCCCAGGAAAATGGAAATACAAATACAGCAGCAGAAATGGAATCTGAAAGCAGAATGTTCCTTTGGACATTACAACTCTGCTAGGAAAAGAGCAAAATCTTGTCTAGTTTCAGATCTGAAAACTGGAAGTAATGTTATCTGAATTGTATACACTAATGATGTTGAGCCAAAAGGAAACTATTTTAATTAATTAATACATAATAAACAATGCATGTTCAGGTTGCCTATTGGTCAGTTACTTTCTGAATGCACATCCTTACTCAGGATGAAAATGTCTGGATAAATTGGTTAGGGGCTAGAAGCAATGTTGTGGTGTTGTAACTTGGCTTAGAAACAAAGCAGGATGCTAGTTTGCATCAGCCAAAATACTCATGTTGAATCAAAGAGTATTTGGGAGATATGTTGCTGTCAGAAAATTATTGTTTGTGAATCCATTACATCTTCCAGGCTTTTCTGTTGCAAGCCATAATCTGTTGAAAGCAGGAGGGACCACAGAATGTTGTCATAACATCAAGAAGCAATAATACCACTAGTGCTGAAGCACTGGAATTCTCAGCTAACATAATATGTGATGATTAGATGGGCTTTGTTAGGTTTATGAGTTCTTGTGTACACTGTGTATGAAATAAACAAGCTTTAATAGCAACCAACTAGTACATGGTGGATAATTTATGGATACAAATTGTCAAGTCATGAAGCACAAGCTGGCAATAAATCATCTAAAAATATTTAACCCTGCAAGAATATCTAGCAACATTTACTATGGAAGAATGGGTTACCAATTCATTGGCTGCTTAACATCCAAGATGAAATTCCACATGCTTTTTAAAATAAATATTGTATACTTAGAAATATCTGATCTCATTCATGGAAGTCCTAATCAGGAAAGAGCAAATGGAAATATATACTTGAAGTTCCCAGTGATTGAATCTAGCTGGAGAGATTAGCAGTATGTCATGATAATTTTGGTGATGTTCTTCATCAGCTAGGTCCCCAAAATGATTTTACGATGTAGTCATTTACTCTACCTTTTCAGAGTAAAGAGTCTTATATAATCACATCCACTTTTATCCTCACAATAATGTCGTAAGATAAATTGGCCTAAGAAATAGTGACCAGCTCAAGGTCACCCAGTGCACTTCACTGGTGTGTAGAGATATGAGCCTGATCTCCCAGGTGCTAATCAGACACCTCAACCACCGTATCAGATGCATTTTCTGTGTACATTTGTAGGGTAGGACCAGATGTTACCACAACAAACAAGTTGGAAAGTTCATAGAGGATAGGGATAGGGAAGGAAAGGTTGTAGAGGAGAATAAGCGGGCAGGCAACCCTTTTCCTTCTCATGGATTTCCTCCTAAAATGACCTCTGCATCTGCATTATTGTTAACTAGGAAGAACTTGTTTGAAAGTCCCATGACTGCCCTATTACATGTAGTTACTTCACACAAGGCCTGTAGCAACAGGGGAGCTTTTGGGGGTGGTGCCTCCAGGGGATGGCCCGTGGCCCTCCCCAGGAGGATTCCACCCCCCCTCCCTCCCCCCCAACCTTCATTGGTAAAGAGACATGCCTGCCTGCCTCTTCGGCTCTCCCTCAGCAACAGTGTGGCACCAGGGAGGGGTGGAGAAAGGAGGAGGAGGCTAACGTCTTTCTCCATCTCACAGCCTTTTGCTCAGCCTCCCCTTTTGCTGGCCACTCACGCAGTTGCTCAGCACTCATTGTATAAAAGGGGTGAAATGAGCCGAGCAGGTGGCTAGCAGCTGCAGCCCAAGGCTCACTGTGTGAGACCAGGCCATAGGGGATAGTGGCTGACTTCACCTTTCTATGAGGCTTACTTACTATTAGGGATGGGCACTTTCTGAACTGAACCGAACTGGTACCATTCCCAGACTGGTTCTTGAACTGAACCGCGGCTAGTTTGTGAACCAGTCTGGAAGCAAAAAAGCCCCCCTGGGCATAATTCCAGCTCACTCTCCTTGATATGCCCACCAAATCTGGTCCCTCTTAGACTTTGGGGGGTCGAGCTACAGACCCCCAAAGAGACAATGCTTTTCAATGGGACATCCCCCCTGTCGGTTTGGGGATGACCAAAACTGACCCAGGTGAGCTAGAGGCCTCCAACTCGCACAGACCATCCCTGGGGTGGCTCTCTATATGATTCACAAGTCATGTGCCTGTCGAGTCTGGGGGGTCCAAGTAACAGACCCCCCAAGACAGGTGACATCATGGGTGTTGGCCATGGGGCAAGCCCAACCTCTCCTGGCAGAAGTGGCCTTCCTCCCACCAAAGCCCCGAGGGACATGCCCCATGGGCCACATGCCAGGATCACCCCTAGAAGAAGAGAGGAAGGGGGGGAACAAGGAGGGAAGGTTGGAGACCGTGGTCTCAATCCACCCCATCCAGAATAGGGTTGCCTAGCAGTAGCATGGATAGATTCACCTTCAGAAAGGACAGTTCATCCACCCTGCCCAGGTCGAGTCAGGCTTGATGGGGGTAAAGAATGTCTCCCAGATGGGAGAACACACACTTGCTCTGGATGGTAGTGGAAGGTCAGGAGAGCAGATCGGTGGCCACGCTGGTGAGATCAGGCCATACGGTGGTCTTGCATGCCCAATAATTGAGAGGGTCTGAGTTGACAGGCTCGGGGGAACTCACAGACCATCACTTTGGCAGAATCCTCTGCCATCACATGCCTGGTGCCCACACCAGCACTCAATACCTCCCACCTCCACAGACATCCAGAACTCCTGATTCTTGTTCTGTCTCCTCTGGGTTCTGGGGGCCCACCCTCTCTCTATGACTTTACTCTCCTCACTGTCCCCCACCTCCCCCTCTTCCTGATTTCTCTGCTCCTCCCCCTCTCCCTCTTCAGTTCCCCCTCCTCATCCTCATTCTCCTCCACCTCATCATCTCCCACCTCCCTCAGCTGTCTCTGGCCCTAGCCACGGTGTTGAAACCCCTGCACCTGATGGTACAGTTTACGCTTCCACAGATGAAGCTCCGTGTTTTAGAAGGTGATGCTTCCCTTGATATGGGCATCACACATGCACGTCAGCTTGAATTCCCACTCCTTGAAGAGTGGATGCAGGTGCTCATCAATGCCTTTGTACAACTTGTCCACCAGGGCCCTGACTCGAGGGAGAAACTCAGTTCCTTCAGGGCCTGGCTGCAGCACAGACTCCATTGCCCGATCTACCCACAAATTAGGGGAATGACTTGCCCTAGGCTGGCCACGTGGGCACAGAGCACATTGGTTTCATTCTGAAACAGTTTCAGAACATGCACCATCTGGGAGAAGGTCAGCCAGTCATTGGAGCTGATGCTCAGCTCACCCTCCCCCCACTGGATGGACACAGAGGACAGGATGTCCTGGACCATCATTATCTACTCCACCAAATGGGCAGTCATGGTGTAGGTGGAGTTCCATAGGGTGCCGACATCCTGGAGGAAGACATGCTCCACCTTGTCTCTTTCACCCTGCCTCTCTCTCAGCAGCCTCGAAGCCCTGATGCTTCTTGAGAAGTGCCCCACCAAGTGCCAGCAGTCCTCCAGCAGAGAACTGATCTTGGTGGTACCCTCCCCACTTAACACTTGTGGTATTATTCCCCAGCCTCAAGGCATCCTTCACCACAAGGTGAATCTTGTGCGCCATACAAACAATGTTTCTGAGTTTAGCTTTTTTGGTGGCCTTATAGATGTTTGGGCCACCATCTACAACCAGTTAGCAATTCCCCCAGCAAGGGGATTGACAGTTGAGTGCCAAGTGGCCAGGGCAAGAAAGGAACTCTTAGGTCAGAGACTGGAGCAACTCAGACAGAAAGACAATGGGGGGGTTAGAAAGGGAACATCCACAGCCTGTGGTAACAGCAGTTGGCAATTCCCCCTGTCAAGTGATCTGAAAGCTGGTTGCCAACTGACTCGGGGAGAGACTTGAATGACCCAGTCAGAAAGACAGTGGGGGTTTAGAAAGGGAAAACCCACAGCCAGTGGTAAGGGCAGTTGGCAATTCCCCCAGAAAGTGATCTGAAGGTTGGTTGCAAACTGGCCAGGAGAGAGAGAGAACTCCCAGGTCAGAGACTTGAATGACCCAGTCAGAAAGACAGTGGGCATTTAGAAAGGGAAAACCCACAGCCAATGGTAAGGGCAGTTGGTAATCCCCCCCAGAAGGTGATTTGAAAATTGGTTGCCAACTGGCCAGGGCAAGGAGAGAACTCCCAGGTCAGAGACTGAAGCAAGCCAGGCAGAAAAGAGATGGGTGGGTGTCCTTTAGGGATGAGCAAAAAAGTCAAGCCCCACAGGGCTGCCATTGCACTCTGGGGCCTGTCATTTATTTCCCAGAATTTTTCTGCTAGTCCCAGGGGCTCTCATTCCACTTTGGGGGCTGTCATTCTAGTCCCAGAACACTCCTGCTACCCCCAGGCATCTCATTCCACTCTGTGATCTGTCATTCCAGTCCCAGAATGCTTTTGCTACTCCCAGGAGCTGTCATTCCACTCCGAGGCCTGTCATTCCTGTTCCAGAACACTTCTGCCACCCCCAGGGCCTGTTATTCTACTCTGGGCCCTGTCATTTCAATCCCAGAACAGTTCTGGCACTTCCAGAGGCTATCATTCCACTCTAGGTCCTGTTGTTGCAGTCCCAACACTCCTGCTACTTCCAGGGGCTGCTATTCCATTTTGTGGTCTGTCATTCCAATCCCAGAATGCTCCTGCTACCCCCATGGTCTGTCATTCCATGCTGGGGCCTGTCATTGCTGTCCCAGAACACTCCTGCTACCCTAAGGGGCTGTGATTCCACTCAGGGGCCTGACATTCCAGTCCCAGAATGCTTCTACAACTCCCATGGACTGTCATACCACTCTGGGGCCTGTCATTCCTGTCCCAAAAAGCTTCTGCTACTCCCAGGGGCTGTCATTCCACTCAGGCACCTGTAATTCCTGTCCCAGAATGCTTCTGCTACCCTCAGGGCCTGTCATTTCACTCTGGGGCCTGTCATTCCAGTCCCAGAACACTCCTGCTACTTCCAGGGGCTGTCATTCCACACTGCAACCTATCATTCCAATCCCAGAGTACTCTTGCTACTTCCAAGGGCTGTCATTCCGCTCTGGGGCCTGTCATTCCAGTCTCAGAACATGCCTGCTTTTTCCACCTGCCCCAGGCCCACCATGAGATTTTTCCATGCATAAGAGGAGCACTGGAAATTGGCCCAGCCGCTTCACTCTTTCTGGGTTACTCGTACTTGCCCTCTGCTCTTCCTCAGTAGCATATTGGACACCTTCCGACCTGAGGGGCTCATCTTCCGGCGTCATAACTTTTAGCCTTTTGTTACTGTCCATGGGGTTTTCTTGGCAAAGATACTGGAGTGGGTTGCCATTTCCTTCTCCAGGGGATCACGCTTGGTCTGAGTTCTCTGCTGTGGCCTGTCCGTCCTGGGTGGCCCTCCACGGCATAGCCCACAGCCTCATCGAACCACGCAAGCCCCCTCGCAACGACAAGGCAGTGATCCATGAGGGATGTGTCTGATGGTGAAAGGAAAGTTCGATGCTGCAAAGAACAATACTGCATAGGAACCTGGAATGTAAGATCTATGAATCAAGGTAAGCTTGACGTGGTCAAAAATGAGATGGCAAGAATGAACATCGACATCTTGGGAATCAGTGAACTAAAGTGGACAGGAATGGGCGAATTTAACTCAGAAGACCATTATATCTACTACTGTGGCCAGGAATCCCGTAGAAAAAATGGTGTGGCCTTTATAGTCAACAAGAGAGTGAGAAAGGCAGTATTGGGATACAATCTCAAAAATGACAGAATGATCTCGGTCCGAATTCAAGGCAAACCATTCAATATCACAGTAATCCAAGTATATGCCCCAACCACTGCTGCAGAAGAGGCTGAAGTGGACCAGTTCTATGAAGACCTACAACAGCTCACAGAACTAACACCAAAAAATGATGTCCTCATCATCATAGGGGACTGGAATGCTAAAGTAGGAAATCAAAAGGTAACCGGAATAACAGACAAGTTTGGCCTTGGAGAACAAAATGAAGCAGGGCAAAGGCTAACAGAGTTTTGTCAAGAGAACACGCTGGTCATAGCAAACACCCTTTTCCAACAACCTAAGAGGCGTCTCTACACATGGACATCACCAGATGGGCAACACCGAAATCAGATTGACTATATAATTTGCAGTCAAAGATGGAGAAGCTCTATTCAGTCAGTAAAAACAAGACCTGGAGCTGACTGTGGCTCAGATCATGAGCTACTCATTGCAAAATTCAGACTTAAATTGAAGAAAGTTGGAAAAACCACAAGGCCATTCAGATTTGACCTAGATCGCATCCCCGATGAATATACAGTAGAGGTGAAGAATAGGTTTAAGGGACTAGATTTGATAGACAGAGGGTGCGTTTAGACAGCGTGCTGGAGCGGTTTAAACTGCTCCGGCACGAAGCGGTTTTTTTTTAAACTGGAGAATCGCGATCACACTCACCTCCTCCTTCCCTCCTTCGGAGCTCCCTGCCGTCCTCCTGCAGGTGGGGGGGGGGTTTCCCCTCTCCTTTGAGCATGCGCACAGGCAGCCCTCTCCCGAACAGGAAGTTTGGCGCGTGCGCAGAACAGCGATTTCAACCCGTCCCTTTAAAGTTTAAATGAAGACTTCTGTTTAAATTTTCTCCCCGAAACTGGCCTCCCCAAGATCCTGGACTTGTCTAAATGCCTGAACTAGGCACCACTGAAGCTTTTCTTTACATAACTAAAGTGCAGAGCTCCGCTCAAGCGCACACCGGTAAGGAAAAAAAAAATGGAGGACTAAAACCGGAAGCTGGAGGCAGCTTCCCAGAGGGGAGGGGGGGTTGAAGCACCCGGAAGTAGCTGGATGGAGCGATCAGACAGGGAAAAGTGCGGCTTGAAACGGAGAATCATGGAAAACACCACTTGGGTAAGTGGTGCCAAAATACTCCGTTTCAAAGGGGGTTTGCTCCAGAAAGCGACGGCTGGGGACGGTGGGCAGATGTTGGGCGTGTGAACGCGCAGGGAAAAGCCGTTTCTGAGCCGTGCCGAAAACGGCTCAAACGGCACGTCTGAACGCACCCAGAGTGCCTGAAGAACTATGGACAGAGGTCCGTGACATTGTAAAGGAGGCAGCACTCACTGCCATCCCAAAGAAAAAGAAATGCAAAAAAGCAAAGTGGCTGTCTGATGAGGCTTTACACATAGCAGAGGAAAGAAGGAAAGCTAAAGGCAATGGGGAAAAGGAAAGATTTGCCCAACTGAATGCAGATTTCCAGAGAACAGCAAGGAGAGATAAGGAGGCTTTCCTGAATGAACAATGCAGAGTAATAGAGGAAAACAATAGATTGGGAAGGACTAGAGATCTCTTCAAGAAAATTGGAGAAATCAAGGGAACGTTCCATGCAAAGATGGCCATGATAAAGGACAAAAACGGTAGGGACCTAACAGAAGCAGAAGAGATTAGGAAAAGATGGCAAGAATACACAGAAGAACTATACAAGAAGGACCTCGACGTCCTTGACAACCACGATGGTATAATCACTGACCTCGAGCCAGACATCCTGGAAAGCGAAGTTAAATGGGCCTTAGAAAGCATTACTAACAACAAAGCTAGTGGAGGTGATGGTATCCCAGCTGAGTTATTCAAAGTCTTAAAAGAAGATGCTGTTAAAGTGCTGCACTCAATTTGCCAACAAATTGGGAAAACACAACAGTGGCCACAGGATTGGAAAAGGTCAGTTTACATTCCAATCCCAAAGAAGGGCAACGTCAAGGAATGTTCAAACTATCGCACAATTGCACTCATTTCACACGCTAGCAAGGTCATGCTCAAAATCCTACAAGCTAGGCTCCAACAGTACGTGGATAGAGAACTGCCAGAAGTACAAGCTGGGTTTCGAAGAGGTAGAGGAACTAGAGATCAAATTGCCAACATTCGCTGGATTATGGAGAAAGCAAGAGAGTACCAGAAAAACATCTACTTCTGCTTCATTGACTATGCTAAAGCCTTTGATTGTGTGGATCACAATAAATTATGGCAGGTTCTTAAAGAGATGGGAGTACCAGACCACCTCACCTGTCTCCTGAGAAACCTGTATAAGGGTCAAGAAGCAACAGTTAGAACCGGATATGGAACAACTGATTGGTTTAGCATAGGAAAAGGAGTACGACAAGGATGTATATTGTCACCTTGCTTATTTAATTTATATGCAGAGTACATCATGCGAAATGCTGGCCTGGATGAATCACAAGCTGGAGTTAAGATTGCTGGGGAAAAGATCAATAACCTCAGATATGCAGACGATACCACTCTGATGGCAGAAAGTGAAGAGGACCTAAAGAGCCTTTTGCTCAGGGTGAAAGAGGAGAGTGCAAAAGTGGGCTTGAAGCTCAACATCAAAAAAACTAAGATCATGGCATCTGGGCCCATCACTCCTTGGCAAATAGAAGGGGAAGTCGTAGAAGTAGTGACAGACTTCACGTTCCTAGGATCCCAGATCACTGCAGATGGTGACTGCAGCCATGAAATTAAAAGACGCCTGCTCCTTGGGAGGAAAGCGATGACAAACCTAAACAGCATGATAAAAAGCAGAGACATCACCTTGCCAACAAAAGTCCGCATGGTCAAAGCAATGGTATTCCCCGTAGTAATGTATGGCTGCGAGAGTTGGACTATAAGGAAGGCTGAGCGCCGAAGAATCGATTCTTTTGAACTATGGTGCTGGAGAAGACTCTTGAGAGTCCCTTGGACTGCAAGGAGATCAAATCAGTCAATCCTAAAAGAAATCAACCCTGACTGTTCCCTGGAAGGCCAGATCCTGAAGCTGAAGCTGAAATACTTTGGCCACCAAATGAGAAGGGAGCATTCACTGGAGAAGACCCTGATGCTGGGAAAGATTGAAGGTCAAAGAAGAAGGGGACAGCAAAGGATGAGATGGTTAGACAGTGTCATCGATGCAATGAACATGAAATTGAGCAAACTTCAGCGGACGGCGGAGGACAGGAGGGCCTGGCGTGGTCTGGTCCATGGGGTCGCGAAGAGTTGGACTCGACTGTGCGACTGAACAACAACAAAAGAAATAAACAACAGTCACACACCACCTGGGAATATATACACACACATACCCATTATTGGAAATCAGAGAGGCCTGTGAGCCTTGGATGCTTGATATTGGTCCCTTTACAGCTGTAAAATCCCACCCACACCCACTTTTCTGCATGAAACTGCGTGGGTGGGGTTTCTCTGCTGAAAGTGCCTGAACACTTCCAAGCTCAGCATGAGAAGCTCAGGCACTTGGGAGCCAGACACATGACCTTTGAGCTGGTCTGTCTGAGCCTCAAAACAGACGAAGTTTGGCCCAGATTTTAGCTTGGCATTCGGGTCTGTGCCCATCTTAACTTACTGTGAACTCACACATTGCTGCACACAATTCAAGCTTAGATGTATCAAGAAGAAGGAAGATGAGATTCTAGTTAGCCCACAAATAAACTCTGAGACACATTAAAAAATAAGTCTAAGAAGACAAATCACTATTAAGTGTGAACATACCCTCAGAGTGTCTCATGGCCTGTGTTATTTATCAAATAGATAATAAGCAAAACTGAACATGGTGAGAATGGCACCTTTATTTATTGGCCTTGCATACACATACTGTTGACTATTTAATCTTACACAGCTTAATTGATTTCATATTTGGAGGAACATTTGCAGGTAAAATAGATCTAATTATCTGTGAATGCAACATAACTAATTTTAAAATTACATTTTATTTAGGGCAAAGGGAAGCACAAAAACTCATGTATCATGGTGAACAGAATGTTATTGCCAAGGAGCTATTAATTTTCAGACTTAAAAACATGCAAAAGAGGTAGGAACCTATTGCCCTGCAATACAAATGATTAATCATTTCATTATTGAAAAAAGAATGCCAAGGCAATTGCTGAAATATGAAAGGCAATATATTAATTCTATTAAACATGTAAATAGGGTGCTGATGTTGTTCATTTACTTTGTCCCTTGAGCTAATAATTAAATGATGGATTTCCAAATTAATTGCCAGG
Source organism: Gekko gecko (assembly GCA_029375565.1). Lineage (NCBI taxonomy): Eukaryota > Metazoa > Chordata > Lepidosauria > Squamata > Gekkonidae > Gekko > Gekko gecko. The sequence continues at coordinate 145,025,685 of JAPDNY010000003.1, read as the reverse complement.
TAAAGTCAGCTGTTTGTCTAAAATTCACAGTTTACTTAAAGGAAGATATGACATTCATTGTTGAATCAGTGATGCCTGTTATATTTTTTTCTGCCTTCTGCTACTGACATCCGTTAGTTAAATTCCATGAATATAACCTCTTTCCAGAGTGATTGCTTTTGCATGTACTTCATTAGTGCTAAGTGATATGTCACAAAACCAGACTTGTAAATAAAACTGAGATAGTATAGATTACATCAGTAAAGAATTGTATATAGGTGCTTTAAAATTGTGCCTTTTCACAAGCATGAAAAGTTCTGCCTTAGGCTGATTCTGATGACTTAAGAATATGAGAACATTAGAAAAGCCCTGCTGGATAAGCCACTCTAATGGCAGAAGGCGAAGAGAACCTGAAGAGCCCCTTCATGTGGATGAAAGAGGAGAGCGCAAAAGTTGGCTTGAAACTCAACATAAAAAAAACTAAGATCATGGTATCCAGCCCTATCATTCCTTGGCAAATAGAAGGGGAAGTCATGGAAGCAGTGACAGAATTCACATTCCTGGGATCCAAAATCACTGCAGACAGTGACTGCAGCCATGAAATTAAAAGATGCCTGCTCCTTGGGAGGAAAGCTATGGCAAACCTAGACAGCATAATAAAAAGTAGCGACATTACCCTGCCAACAAAAGTCCGCATGGTCAAAGCAATGGTATTCCCAGTAGTAATGTATGGCTGCGAGAGTTGTACCATAAGGAAGGCCGAGCGCTGAAGAATAGATGCTTTTGAATTATAGTGCTGGAGAAGACTCTTGAGATCAAGGAGATCAAATTAGACAAACCTAAAGGAAATCAACTTTGACTGTTCCCTGGAAGGCCAGATATTGAAGCATGCATGAACAGCAAAGACGCTGTCTTTCCCACTGCTGACATCTGCTTGTCCAGAGACAAGAAGGAGTCAAGCCACACCCACAGACTCTTAATAGAGTCCACTAATGAAAGTTGGACCCCCATCAAGAGTTAGAATAAATGTGATTGGACAAAATTGTAATCTTGTCAAAAACAATTATCATAAGACTTGGAAACTGATACAAGCAGACTTATCCAGATGGGAAAAAATTAAAAAATCTTGTGATTGGGTAGAATTCCAGCAATCAAAATGAATATATTGCCAAAACTATTTTTTTTATTATTTCAAATGCTGCCTATATATGCACAAGGAAAAATACTGATAGAGTGGCAAAGACAGATAAATAAATTTATTTGAAACAGCAGAAAACCAAGAATTTTTAAAATATTACAAGATGAGGAAAAGAGAGGAGGGCTAGCAGTTTTAAAAACCAAGCAGCAGGCCTGGTTTGGATTGAGGACTGGATTAAAAATCCAAGACAGTAACAGTAAAACTAGATCATCAGATCTAAATGAAAGTTTAGGTAAAGGTAAAGGTAAAGGTTCCCTTGCTCGAAAGCCAGTCGAATCCGACTCTAGGGTTGCGGTGCTCATCTCCGTTTCAAAGCCAAAGAGCCAGCGCTGTCCGAAGACATTTCCGTGGTCATGTGGCCGGCATGACTAAACACCAAGGTGCACGGAACGCTGTTACCTTCCCACCAAAGTGGTACCTATTTATCTACTTGTAATTTCTTGCTTTTGAACTGCTAGGTTGGCAGGAGCTGGAACTAGAGACAGGAGCTCACCCCGTCATGCGGCACCTGGGTCTCAAACTGCTGAACTACTGACCTTCCACAGCCTGCAGTTCAGCGTCTTAACCACTTGAGCCACCGCAGCTCCTAAATGAAAGTTTACACACTTATAAATACTTATCTAATTTAACAACCTATTCCCCTTTTAAAATTGTTTATTCCTGTGGCCATCACTATATCCTCTGGCAGTGAATTCCACATTTTAATTACTCTTGTGTAACATAGGATTTCATTTTGTCTATCCTGAACCTACTGCCCATCAGCTTCCTTGGATGCCCTCGAGATGTAATATTTTGGGAGATGGAGAAAAGCTTTTCTTTGTCAACTCTCTCTACCCTATGCCTAATTTTATAGAAGAAGAAGAAGAGTTTGGATTTATACCCCGCCCTTCACTGCCCAAAGGTGTCTCAGAGCGGCTTACAAACTCCTTTCCCTTCCCCTCCCCACAACAGACACCCTGTGAGGTAGGTGGGGCTGAGAGAACTCTAACACAAACTGTCCTTGAGAGAACAGCTGCGCCAGAGCTTGTGACTGACCCAAAGTCACATCAGCAGGTGCAAGTGGAGGAGTGGGGAATCAAACCCGGTTCTCCCAGATAAGAGTCCGCACACTTAACCACTACACCAAACTGGCTCTCTGTCAAGTCCCCCCCTTAGTTGTCTCTTTTCTAAACTGAAAAGTCCCAGACTCTTCAGCCTTTCATCATGAGGAAGATGCTCCAACCCCCTAATCATCTTGCTCGCCCTCCTCTGTACCTTTTCCAGCTCTGTAATGTCCTTTTGGAGATATGTTGACCAAACCATACACAATATTCCAAATGAGACCACACCATAGATCTATACAGTGTCAGTTTGGCCACTGCCATAGCTGCTGGAAGGGGGAGATGATGTATGGGTCTGTTGCTGTAATGGAATCTTAACTTTCGTTTTCCAGGCTCATCTTATCTGTTCGCCTAAGCGGGTGACCTTGGTACCTTGTTGCTGCTTTCTCTGAGAATGTAGACCCGTTAGGTTAGGTAGGCTTTTGCTAGTTCCCTGATTGGCCCGGTTCCATCAGGGGGACCCAGTTCCATCAGGGGCATTACAATATCAGCCTTTTTATTCTCAGTCACTTTCCTAATAATCCCTAACATACAGTTTGTCTTTTTCACAACTGCAGCACATTGGGTTGACACTTTCACTGAGCTATCCACTAAGATCTCAAGATCTGTTTTCCCTCTCAGTCTCAGCAAGTTCAGAGCCCATTAGCCTATACATAAAGTTGGGTTTTTTTTGTCCCAATGCACATCACCATACACTTATCAACACTGAACTTCATTTGCCACATTGTTGCCCACTCACCCAATTTGTAGAGCTCCTCTTGGAACTCTTCACAATCAGCCTTGGCTTTTACCATCCTGAATAATTTGGTGTCATCTGCAATGTTCCCTCTAAGCTGAGGTAGTGTGAGCTACCTCATGGTTTTTTAGCTTCCAGCTCACACATTTTTGTCTTAGCTCAGGAATGATGGTCCCAGAGCAAACTAATTTATGCAGTAGCCAAATTGCTTGCTCACAATTTTAATGCCAGTAGCTCACAAAGTAGAATTTTTGCTCACAAGACTCCTCAGCTTGGAGGGAGCATTGGTCATCTGCAAACCTGGCCACTACATTACTTACCTCTGGTTCCAGATCACTGATTAATAAATTAAATAGCAATGTCCCGAATACCAATCTTTGTGGGATCCCACTGCTCACTCCCTTCTGTTGTGAGAACTGCCCATTGATTCGTACTCTATGCTTCCTGTCATTTAACCACTTTTTAAACCGTAAGAGAACCCATCCTCTTATCCCATGACTACTAAGTTTACTCAGGAGTCTTTGGTGAGGTATCTTGTCAAAAGCTTTTTGAAAGTCTACTGGGTCTACATACTTGTTCACTATCTCAAAGAACTCCAAAAGGTTGGTGAAGCAGGACTTCCCTTTGCAAAAGCCATGCTGATATTCCTTCAACAAGAAACAATACCAGCTGCTCCCTACCTGGCCACTGTCCAACTTGTTTACAAAGATCTATGATGTAATTATAACCTTTTTTTATTTAAAAATATATCAGGTTCCCTTGAGGACTGGATTCCATTGCTATTACATATTTAAACAAGCAAGTGCCTGCCAGAATACAAAGATGTATGCATGCATTGCATTTTTCACAAATGACTTCAGTTAATTTCCTTTGGGGGGGGGGAATGATGAGATCAGTTTTATATGCAGTGGCATGAAAACATATCACAGTTTACATCATGCTGTATTTGTATTATCTCTTTGTTTGGAACAAAAGGTTACAGCAGTTACACACAGTTTCTTAAGAGCAGCATATGCTTTATTATGATTAGTCATTTCATTTCCTTCAGTTATTATCATATTCTCCCATAAAATTTGCATCCAATTTTTTTCTAAATTCATCATGCTACATATAATGTGCTTGAAAAAAACAATCTGGATACTAGAATTTATTTTGCATATGGAATTTATTAGCCAGAAACAAAGAAAATGGAAGATAGGTTTTAATAAGCAAAAGCCCTATTGATTTCAGTGGGAGAGTTATGGAGGTACTTAAACCGACTCATTGAAATCAATAAGATTTCAATAACTCTGCCTAGCTTCTGCCTTTAGCTAGTTAAGTTAGGATACAATCCAGTTAAATTTAGGCAGTTGTCTGTCTTATTGATTTTAATGCAATAGAGTGGCATGTGCTCTTAAATATCTTAAGGAAATTAGTGATAGTTTGTGGTGCTTAATTTTAGCTGGATTTTGCCATGTGTTAGGTAGCTATTCAGCTTGCTAACAACTATTCACATAGCTATTCAGCAACAGGTTAGGTAGCTATTCAGCAACTAGTGGGTGGGATCCAGCCTTCTTTTTTGGTCAATATCACCCAATCTCCCTTCTTATTACACACATGGCATTTGCCCATGCATTTTCCATGTTGATGGTCAAATGGACATCTTTTTTTCACTAATGTAAAAACTGGTTGGATGTAATCCATTCCCTCTAAAGTACAGCTGTCTTTGTGTATTAAAAACAAAAATACAAATGCAAAAATACAAAATATTTTTTTCCTAGAGGTGCAAAAAGGTTAGACCTCTCTGAATACATTTCTTGAAACTCTATTGACAAAGAAAAAACTTTCCTTTGAAGAAGCCAGGATGATCTTCCTCAGCAAGGTTCATTCTTCAAGACGTTTAGCTATTGCTATGTACCTCTGTGGCCTGGTCTAGCAACTCAGCCCAGTAGATTTTTTTTTCAAATATGACAGTGACTCAGTTTATGAAAATAACAAAAGTTTTATTTGACAGGCATGACAAAATACAACTGCAATATACTTGTTCTTTGTAACTGTAATTCAGCTTTCATCTCCAGGAAAAAACAAAACACTAGTTTAGCCACACATAGGGTTACCATGCCATCCTTCTGTTGGAAACAAACAAACAAAATGTGGGAGACCTCACCAAAACAGAATTGAATTACAAACCTAAAGGTTAAGAAGTATAGGCCCAATAATTCTCTTAGTCAAATTTAAAATATTAAATATTGACAGGTATACAAAAATATACATGTATTTATTATAACGTAGAATAAGAAACAGATATTGGCCCTGGTGATAGCCTCAATTAATAAATAATGACAACCAAAAATGACCATTGTTGACCCAGACCAGATATGTTTTGGCCCATTTGCCTCCCTCATTGGTAAAAAAAAAATGATATTACAGAATGTCTCCAAACAGTACAATGCAACAATCATTTCTTATAAAATGGCCAAGATGACTTTTTTAACGATTATTGTCTGTGACCAAAGGCAAAGATATTAATCAGAGGCCTCATTCTTGATAGTTTGCTCATTTTCTGCCATGATCACTATTGGCTCCTGGCTTCATTGAATATTTCTGACCAAGTGAGGAAGGTACACAATTGAACCATTATAAGAAAGCATACCTGACCAGGGCAGCAAACTATCAAGAAAGAAGCCTCTGATTAATACCTTTTCTTTATTCAAGAGATCACAAGGGTTTTAGACAAGATGGACTTTAGGAGAAGCTAGCTGTTAATTCTTTATTGTTTTCCATTCCAATGTAACCCTTCCCTTTATTTCTTTTTGTAGTAAAGTTTTTTTCTTTTTAACTAAACACACACCACTATGTGCTGCCTTTATTCTGCTGTGTTTTCAGCCACTCTGCTAATTTTTCCAACACCTTACACTTTCTATGTCTTGCCACACCAGTCACCAGAGTGTTCAAACCAATGACTTTTCAACCTATTGATTTGTGCCCTAGCAAATCCAGACAGTGTCCTAGGGCTTGAAATCATCCAGTTGGGTACCTGATGTTTTCTTTGAAGGCTGCACCTTTCTTGTTTGTTTTTACAAATTGTTTAAGAATTTCATCTCAGTTGCTGAAACACTGTTCAAGTAACAAAACCCCAAACCTTCCCTGGGTAAACAGAACTGGTTGTACAATTTGAGAACGATTGATTCCTGATTATCTTGTCTTGGTGACAAAGAAAGTCTATTTTTCTAATGGTGATTTCAAAATACTTTAGTGGGAATGTAACAATCTCCATTAAAAGACCCCCATATTGGGGCGGACCCAGTACTCAAGTGAAACAAGTTCATAAAAGTCAGTTCCGAAGAACTTACTCTGCAAAGCATGGATGAAGGTAGAAAACTGAGAAAATAATAGCATCAACATAAAATGCTGAGAAAGCCGCAGGCTATTCATAGTTATAGTCTAATCCTTTGCTATGAAGACACTGTATAAATCTAGGATTAGACATTTCTTTTGGTTTATGGCCAAAACTGAATGATTATGAGAGCGTTCAAAATCCTGTTATCCAGATTTCACAGGACTGCAGGTTTCAATTCCTAATAATAACCTAAACCCACTTCCTTTTTTAAGGCTGTGATGTCATTATCCTTTAGAAAAATCAATATTTCTTTTTTAAAAGAAACATTTCTCTTATCAGAATCTCTCTCTGTGTGTTACTGTATATTTTGTGGTATTCTTTTATGGAGAGTGTGGAACAGAATCTAATTAGGTCTGGGTTTGGGTTTGGAGAAAGAAGATACTGCTGATTTCTCAGACAACAGCAAACTGAATATGTAGAAGGAGAGAAGGACGAAGTACATGTATGTTCAGTATGTGTGTTATTGGAAAACTTTAGTTAATTCAAATATTCTGTTTTTCTCTAACTACCTTCTGTATCAGCACTATTAGTGTCCATGTCCTTGAATAAGGATGTAAAAAGATTTTGAATCTTTGCTAGTGTAACTCAAAGGGTGCGTTCAGACGCGCCGTTTGAGCCGTTTTCGGCACGGCTCAGAAACGGCTTTTCCCTGCGCGTTCACACGCCCAACATCTGCCCACCGTCCCCAGCCGTCGCTTTCTGGAGCAAACCCCCTTTGAAACGGAGTATTTTGGCACCACTTACCCAAGTGGTGTTTTCCATGATTCTCCGTTTCAAGCCGCACTTTTCCCTGTCTGATCGCTCCATCCAGCTACTTCCGGGTGCTTCAACCCCCCCTCCCCTCTGGGAAGCTGCCTCCAGCTTCCGGTTTTAGTCCTCCATTTTTTTTTTCCTTACCGGTGTGCGCTTGAGCGGAGCTCCGCACTTTAGTTATGTAAAGAAAAGCTTCAGTGGTGCCTAGTTCAGGCATTTAGACAAGTCCAGGATCTTGGGGAGGCCAGTTTCGGGGAGAAAATTTAAACAGAAGTCTTCATTTAAACTTTAAAGGGACGGGTTGAAATCGCTGTTCTGCGCACGCGCCAAACTTCCTGTTCGGGAGAGGGCTGCCTGTGCGCATGCTCAAAGGAGAGGGGAAACCCCCCCCCACCTGCAGGAGGACGGCAGGGAGCTCCGAAGGAGGGAAGGAGGAGGTGAGTGTGATCGCGATTCTCCAGTTTAAAAAAAAACCGCTTCGTGCCGGAGCAGTTTAAACCGCTCCAGCACGCTGTCTAAACGCACCCAAACTCTGACAGTTCAAGTGGGTCCTTTTAAGCTGAGGGATGAAATCAAAGGTGTTGAAATTTTTCAGCAGAAAGAACCAGAGATCAGTAGAACCCCGTTCTTCAAAGTTGTGTTATTTATTTATTTGTTATAGTGCAGGTACATGGTGTGCATGATAGTGCATGATGAAAAGACAAGGGACCCAGTTAGAGCAATAGTGGAGGAAGACAAATTGAAGCTCATTTTAAAGCTTACTCCATGGCAGTGATAGCAGGATGGAGGGGAAATCCCTTTACTGCCACCATTGCATCTGCACACCATCAGAAGGTTCTGGATGCTCAGAAGCCTACTGGGAACCAATGTGCTGGCAAAGGAGGTGAACTGTTCAGTGGCCCACTGTGACCAGAGGCAATAGCTCTGAACTGAATCCAGAATATACTGATTGTGGAGGTGAGGGGAGTAGTATGCAACAAGCCTTGCCCTGACCTCAGTGTAAGATCCTAACAATAAGAATATAGATCTCTATGTATGCATAGTCTCCATACATAGACTCATGGACCTTAATTCTCATACAACAGTAAACTATGCACAAAATGCCTGCTGAACAGATATTTTCTGTAGGATTAAGAAGAGGGGAAAGCATGGTGTTCTGAATGGTAAATGTAAGTAAGAGCCCTGTGACAGGCCTTTTCTATCAACTGAGGGGACCCACAGAGCTTTCTATGATTTTGGGGAATCAGGTTTGCTTAAAACTGTAAAGCACCCTCTCAGTTATCATAGGTTCTTAAGGTAGCATATGTAAATGCTTTGGGTTCACTGCTGTGAGATGAGTTTTGTGGCTAACAAGTAAAACATAAAGATCACTGAAGCAGCGATTGTATACAGATAACAAGGTTGGTTTCATGGAACAAATCAGCAGCACAGGTTTCCTAGTAGTCAAAGGAGAAACCTAGCTGAGACACATAAATTCAAGCTAATTGTGGTTTCTGAGCATGATTAGGGCCGGCCCCAGGTGTCTGGGCGCCCTAGGCAGGACAGCTTGGGGCACCCATCCCACAGGGGATGCCAACCTCCCAGTGGGGCCTGGAGACTGGGGGGGCGGCAGAGCACAGCAAAAATGGAGAGGCTCAGGGGAAGGGGGCATGCTGGCTGGAGAAGGGGCAGGGAGGGCAGGGAGACAGACATGCCTGGGTTCCCTGCCTGATGTTCTCCAGGTGCCCTGTGGCTGTGGGGCACCTAGAGAAGATCAGGCATGGAACCCAGGCATGTTTAGGATAGCATTTAAGAAAGGCATTTAAATCCCCCCAGGTGGCAGGGGGCTCTGCAGGCCTTCCATGGCCCATCCGCCTGTGCAGGCGGGCCAGGAATGGCAGCAGGGGGCATCCTGGGCTCCTTACTGCCAGAGTGCCACTCTGCCATGCTCTGGTAGGAAATGACTCGTGTGTGTGTGTGTTCACAGTCCAGAAGATCATTTCCATTGGCAGACTTCTTTTTTTGTTTGTTTCGTTTCTCTTATACCACGAGATGGATCCAGTGCAAGGTCTCTGAAAGGATTTTCAGTCTTCCCACCTTTTCCCTCTTCCACAGCCATTTCCAAATGTAGGAAAGTTTATTTTAGGGGGTCATGAGAGCTGTGTGAACCAACAGGTGGCAGTGGAAAGGGGGCTCCATCAGTTGAGGTCTACTCTAATAAGTGTCAGGAAGGAAAAATTTCACCCTCTTTTCCCTCCCCAGTGCAGCTGCATGAACTACACTGGTGTTACTCCATGCAGCTTCCACACTCCTGGGAATAAACTTCCCTGGAGCCAGAAATGACAGGAAGATCAGAGACAGACACCACCTTCCATTGACAAACCATAAGATCCACTCAATATTTTCACATTTTAATGCCATTAATATGTTTGACACAATTTATACAGAACTCAAAAAAGAGAAAATTTCTGTCCAATCTTGTTAATATTATCAGAAAAGGGGCTATTGCAATTCCATCCTGAGAGTGCAGAAACCAAAAATGAAACTATAGTTTTGAACAAAATTAATTGTCAAGAATTTCCATTACATCCCTAATTACTAGATGTTCAAAGCCAGTCATTGTAGCTCCTTGTAACTCTAAAGGTTACCACTCAGCTGTCTTACTTTCTCCAGCATTGCAACATACAACCCTTCTCACTTTAAAAGATACATGATCCGCACTTAAAGTATTACTGGTATTGCTTTAATTGCAAGCCTCAAGACTTTAGAATTCTGCAAGCCATGCAGTTAAAGCCATATATGCAAAGCATTTTACCAAAATATGGCAAAGACCTTTGACTGTCCTTTTTCATGAATGTCTGTATCGTTCCCCCCCCCAAAAAAAAAAATGAATCATATTAAAAAGCTGACACCTAAACTACTTTCTCTATCATATATTCATTTTTTACTCTGCTACTAATTTTGTCTTTCTGTGCTCACATTGATTTTTTTCCTCCTCTGTGCCATACATTAACCATGAAAGCTGGGTTATTGGGGGTTTTCTCCTTTTAAATTACATTAATGTAACATATTGAGAAAAATTATATGCTAAGATTAAAGCCAATGTCCCTAGGAATATCCCCTTATAGATTTAATAATATCCAAACCAGCTGCTATAAATGGTGAAGGATGGTGATGTAAGCATTTCTAATGCTTACTTGAACTAAATAACTGTTCCCAGTTGATATTCTGAGGTCAGATAGCAGTTGTTAATTAGTAGCAATTCAAGCTGGGCAAGACCAATGTTGCCAGCATCCTCAGCCCTGAATCTGGGGTGGTCTTTCTCAAGAGAGAGACACTCCAAAATGACCTCTGAACCTCCACAAGCAGTGCCCTATGAAGCCAGGCTTGGATTAAACAGTGGCTTTTGCTGGGAGGCTAGGAGAACTACATCTTGGCTAAGAAAACTCAGGCCAAGAGAAGATTCTCCAGGCTGGCTGCACTGCCAAGCATTCTCCATGCAAGCAATCCCGCCCCCCATCTATCCTGTCAGCTTAGTCCAAAGAGGACTAGAATGTGTAAGTCTATGCCCTTGCCTCAGGCATCTTCTACTGACCAAATGGCTAGTCTTATGTCTTTCAAATGTACAGGCAGGCAGGGACAAAAAGCCTCTGCTCTGTGCTGTTGTCATGAATGAAGTGTGTTGCGGAATAATCCTCTCATTCCTGTCTCCATATATTTGTCTAAGATATCTGCATTCTTACACCTATGCCAGATCTATCAAGGTAAACATTAACTTCATGGCTAGTGAATGGTCACCCATTCAGGATTATTCTGCCACACATTAAGAAACATCACTTCTTTTGTCTGGCACCAGGGAAATGCCAGACCACTCTATTGTTTCACAATGGACACCCCCAATACAGTCATCCAACACCTGGCTTCTGTTGCCAGGCTCTGCCCCTCTGGACGTCCATTGGTCACATCCAGGCCATGCCCATTCTGATGCCACACACCCCTGGGACTCATCATTGGCCCAGGTAATCTATTGTTCTCACCTGAGACCAGCCCAGGGCCGCCCATTGGTATGCATTGTTTTCCAATATCTATATCCCTGCAAGCACATTGCCTCAGACTGTGTGCCTCTGTTGTGATGCCAACTGGCAGTCCACCCCTAAACCTCTGGTTTTAGGCCATAAACTCATCTCCATGGACCACTGCACTTCTGGACTGGTTGTATCACCCCATAACTGACATCTATATTTGCTATCAATCACCTCCGCTTTCTTAGTTCTGTATTGCTTGCTCTTTTGAATGTTTAGTGTGCTTGTAATTAGGGAACTACTTTAATAAAACTTATTTAATTTGCTGTTCAAATCTGGAGTCTTCCTACTGTGCTGGACCTCAGTACACAAGTGGTGTGCGATTCCTGTACTCCTCTGGCTTATCCTGCTATGTAGCTAAATTCCCCAAATAACAAGGCAGGTCATTGGTGGTAACACCAAGGCCAAAGTCTGTGGCTGTATTAGCAACACAAGAAGGAGCTGGAGGGTTCATTCTCTCTCTCTCTCTCTCTCTCTCTCTCTCTCTCTCTCTCTCTCTCTCTCTCTCTCTCTCTCTCTCTCTCTCTCTCTGTGTGTGTGTGTGTGTGTGTGTACTTTGGGTTGGAAATGAGCAGCTGATCTTAAAAGTTCTGAAAATCCCTAAGGGGATTTTTCTTGAATTTTTAAAGATATTAAATCTAAATTAAATGTTCTTTAAAACAAAATTAAAACAAAAATATACCATTTTGCTTTAGCCAGTAGGGGTCCTTCTGCTATAACATATAAGTTCTGCATTTTAATTAGCCCTTTTAATTGTCAAGAGGCTCATGATTAATATACTGGACTTCGAGATTGTCGTGATGCACGGAACTGGCTAGCACTGAGGGGCCCATAAGGGAGTAAGAGTATCCAAAGGAAGACTGGACTCCGCAGCTTTAGTGCAAATACTATGTACAATTTATTTACACCAAGCCTCCGCCAACATCCAGTTCTCAGTGACAAAGCACTCAGCTGCAACCATACATTAAGAGAGAGAGCATACACTGTACAAGCAATACATTTATACAACCACTGACCAATCAATACAGTGCTGAATCATGGTGATGCAAGTTACTCAGTGCTGGACTGGACTGCCCTAAACTGGCTGGAACCAGCCACCCTTACAGCTCCAAGCTGTCAACTGCACTGACATAGATTAGACTCATCTAGGCCAGCCTTACACCAGACTTGTATATCACAACAGAGATAAGACATACCTGGTCACTAGTTCTTAAAAATATTTTTGACCATTTCCCAATCTTTGCTTGTTAAAATAATGCTTAGCGGTTTAATTTTAAATCCTTGTCTCACAGTTGTGCATCAATAAATCTTGTCATAGTCTTCGGCTAATAAGCAGAGCTTTTTATAAGGAATAGTCTTAGTAAAGAATTTAGCTAGCTTTCTCTTTCTACAAACATTTAAGAATATTTATACAATAAGTTTTAAATAATGTTTATTCTTAGCTATAAACAAAATATTAAAAGTTATGTTTTAACTTTTAAAAGCACACAGCAAATAAGAAAGAAGGTTTTGTCAAACCTAAATCTCTTTTGCAGAGAGTACAGTTGTATTTTTTTCTTAACCCAATTAATCATTTCTAGACTCATCTTGACATCTTATTAAAAGGCAAACTGGCGCTGGGAGGGAAAGGTAGGGGGTTAAAACCCCCACCTCTTCCCTAGCTTGCTTGGGCGCCCCGCAGCTGCGGAGTGCCCAGGCAAGCTGGCACTGGGAGGGAAGGGGTGGGGGTTAAACCCCCCACCCCTTCCCTGGCTTGCAGCTTGCCCACCCTCCCCCTCCCCCCTGGGGGGGACAGGAGGAGGGGGTGGCATGGTGGGTGTCTCCAGGCCCCATCAGGAGGTTGGCATCTGTGCCCGCCTAGAGCACAGAGCCACCTTGAGCTGGCCCTGTCTGTTGGTTGATAACAAAATCCCAGGATTTTCCAAATTAAATCTTTAATTTTGAAATCTTACAAATTAATTACAAGCTTTTTTACAAGAAATAAAATTAACATTCTTTATTAATAATCTACTGCAAGTTGCCAATTCTATTCTGCTTCTACTTTATTTGTAAATTATAGTCATTAATTAAGTCTAATAGAAATTGGCATGCCTAAATAAATATTTCTGCCTCTCAAAATTACTCCAGTACAAATGCAACTATAAACTCTATTTCCCATAATTTTCCTTATATCTATTTGAGCAATGTTTTGTTAAGTCTCCTTATATTTATAACCATATGTTCTGTATATATTTCATTTCAAAATTTATATTATAAGATGAATTACTATAAAGTAAAATAGAAAGAAGAAAAATAAATATATTACTCCATTTCATTACTCTGCTCTCTTAAAATCTTTACTATAATTATATTCTGGAGCTCTTCTAATTGGTGTTCCCTCCCACCGGGACTCCAGAGCAGTTCCAAAGAAGACTCACAAAGTGAGTCTTGCCCATTGGGGAGGTGGAGGGGTATCCCATAGGCCCTTCCCACATGCTCCTCTACACTTTATATTCCAGACTGCTTTACTTGGGGAAAAGATAGAAGGTAAAAAAAGAAAAGAAAAAATAACACTGTAGCTGCAATCTCCTCCAATGTAATTCTTTATAGTCTTATAGTCTTCCTCTTCTTCTGGTTACCAGTTCTTGGTTTCCTAGCCAGAATCCAATTTCAGCACCTTCAGAAGCTCTTCACCAGATGTTAGATAATGGGCTGTGTATATGTATTCTTGGTGTGTAACTGATATATGTCCAAGCGGAAGCCAACGATACCTGTAGATCTTCTCTGCAAGCTTTTGTGCAATTGGGTGTATATTTTTCCTGACATTTAGTATTTCAAAAGGAATATATGGATACAGCTGGACCAAATTGTCCTCAAGCTTTAGATCTCTGTTCTTCCTGGCAATTTCCAAAAGGTTCCACTTAGTCTTTGTATCCTTAAGTTCTGCCACGATATCAAGTATCAGTGCTGGTGAGCCCATTCAGGGAGGATTTAAACGGAAAGCATTGTTTACCACTGGCCCCAGAAGCTGTATAATTCCCTCTAACCACTCATTTAAAGTGACAGTAAGGTCCTTGTTTAAATCAAAGTTCAAAGAAATTCCATGAAATTTTACTTTGGTTTCCCATGATTTGATTTCTAACAACATTAACTTGCTTTTCATCCATCCTTCAAAAATTTTCAAATCAGCTATTTCTTTAGAGTTCTTTTGCATGCCAGCAACCACTGTCTCCACCTTTACTTGTACATCCAGTAACTTTTTGTTAACTTCATCCAACTTATTAATAATAGGAGTAATGCTATTTCTTATCTCTTCTTTTAAGTCTCGTTTTAGGTCTGTAAGCATCTCCTGTAAATGCTTTTTAGTTAAGGAGTCTTCTCTTTTCCTTTTACTTGCTCAATCTTCTGCTTCCTCCATTTCCAATGGGGGGGGAGAGTCTTCATCCAAAGAATGTTGGCTTTCTTGCTTTGCATTAGGCATTGGTTTGGAGGGATTTTTACCACCTTTTGATCCCTTAGTCTTCCCCATTGTTTTGATCCCTTAGTCTTCCACCCCCACACACAAAATCCCAGAGTTAAGCTTCCTTTTGCACCCCTTAGCATTTCTGTAAGCAAATCTATTTCTTTTAGAATCTCAGTTCTCCTGGACTGTATACCCTGTCTGACATACAGAGACTCTCAACTTCTGACCCTCCCACTGATTATCCTCATCCCACCAAGTTCCTGAAATGCCCATAATGTCTGTTCTCCTCTGACAATAAGCATTCCAGCTCCCTCATTTTACCTTGGGCACCTTCGACACAGTTGCATATGAACAGACACATTAGGCCTACAATCTTCCTCCTGTGGCCTCTAGACCTTGCTAGGCAGTCAATATTGATTATCACCTTCTTTGTGGCCAGTACTAATCCATTTCCCTCTAGAATAGTAATAGCTACCCCTTCATCTCTTAGAGATGAGCCATCCTGAACTAGAGACTCCTATTGGCTTTTCCCCAGGATTTAGTTTAAAAACTGCTCTGCCAACTTTTTGATTTTAAATGCCAGTAGCCTGGTTCCTTCTCAGGACAAGTGGTGGCTGTCTCTTTTGTACAGGTCCTGCTTGTTCCAAAAAGCATCCCAGTGCCTAACAAACAGACCCTTCCTCCCGACACAATTGTCTCATCCACACATTGAGACTCCTAATTTGTGCCTGAAATATAGTGGGTCCAAATGCATTCAGTGATCAGCTCATAGTTTATTTGGCAAACTCAAAATACAGACCACTGGCAGAAGTCCAGTTATATGCTCAAGTGAAATCACACCCCAGAATACACCCCACCACCGTGATAGGCTATTTACATCAGGTCACCTTTCCAGGTAACCCTATTGGGCTATCTTAGGATCTGAGTGTTCCCACTGGTGCACTCCTAGGATCCAAGCCTGCTTTTGTTCTAGGTTTCAAGCTCAATACATTACAGTGCCTGTCTAGCTTGCTCTGCACACAGCACAGGCAGCACTTCTGAGAAGGCTATGTTGGAGGTCCCAGCCTTGAGTCTCCTGCCTAGCAGGACCACACAACTACATTTCCCCACATCATTGTTGCCAACATGAACCATGACCACTGGCTCCTCCCCAGCATTATCTACCAGCCTATCTAGACCATGTATAATGTCTGCTACCTTTGCACCAGGCACGCAAGTCACCATGTGGTCAATAAGCAAGTTTGCAACCCATCTATCTACAAGGTATCTACAAGCCTACAGATCAAATCACCAGCTACCAAGAGCCCCCCTCCCTCCCTGCCCAGGGATCATTCCTTAGTATGAAATGATACCTGTTCACCAACTGTAGGAGTCTCTTCTGAGGGAACTATCCCACTTTCTTCAACACAGTGCCTTGTTTCCACTTGACTCTCATGCTCCCTGACAGCAGTAGGGCTGTCATTCTTGGAGCGAGACACTTCTAACAGTTCCCCAAGAGTCTTATCTGTGTGCCTAACTGACCGTCTCTGCTGCTCCAGGTCAGCCACCTTACCCTCGAGGTTGCAAGCTCATTCCCTGAGAACCAAGAGCTCTTTTCACTAAGCGTACACCCAAGATTTCTGTCCAGCTAGCAGATAGTGGTACATATTGCATGCAGTGCAATGCACTAGGTAGCCTCAAACCCACTAGTGGCATTCTACCATCATAATTGCACACACACACACCCTTTTAATATAAGTTTCCTGTTTATGTAGATCTGTTTATGGAGAGTGTGCTTACCCTTTTAGGGATGCAGAGAGACTACTGCCCCGGTGATGACATAGAGTTTAAGATTGCCCTATATGCAGATTATGTTATCTTATATCTTTCAAGCTTAGAAGTCTCCTTATTTAGAAAATGAATACTTGCCCCTGATGTGGCAGATAAAGGCATTATCTCAAAACTATGTTAATTAAAAACATTAATGATAATAGGGTAACATTTATGAATACATGGGAAAGAGACCTTGTGGTTTCCTTAACTGAGACAGACTGGTATGAGGTCTGGACATCATGTGCATCCACCTCAGTAGCATTAAATATCCAAACTTTATCTTTCAAAACTTGGTCAAGATGGTATCTTACCCCACAAAGGTTGCATCATTTCTGCAGAAAGATTCCAAATATATGTTGGGGGAAATGTAAACAGGTTGGGATCTTTCTTATCATTGTTGGTGGCAATGCCCAGCCATTCAAGAGTTTTTGAACAGAGTATTTATGGTGATTCACAAGATCTGTAATGTAAAGTTAGGGCTAGATCCCAAATGGCTATTATTGGTTTTACCTTCTCATGAGGATACTGATACACTAAAGCTTAAGCTTATTTCCGTTTTATTGGTGACAGCACATTTGCATATTGCAACAAACGGGAAGAAGGATAAACCTCCCTCTTTAACATTGTGGAAGCTTAAAACTTGGGATCTTATGGTTATGGAGAAGATCTCTTTAATGGTTAACCCTACAGATTCTACATCATCTCACTTTCTGGACAACTGGATGCCTCTTATTTCCTATTTGGAGGAAATGAAATGTCATAAAAGTGGTGAAATCCCCTCCAAATTGAAGTTTCTTTTATCATGATGGCTCAATTTATATTTTAAAGCCCTATGTGGCCAGGGACCAACATATCTGCAGGACTGCCTCTCCCCATGTGTGCCCCAAAGAGCCTTGCACTCAGCAGATCAAAGTCCATTGGAAATCCCTAGCCCGAAAAACATCCGCCTTGCCTCAAACAGGGCCAGGGCTTTCTCAGTTCTGGCCCCAGCCTAGTGAAATCAGCTCCCAATGGAGATCAGGGCCCTGCAGGACCTATTACAGTTCTGCAGGGCCTGTAAAATGGAGCTATTTTGCCAGGCCATTGGTTGAGGCATCGGACACCCAGTCCATCTGATCCCTCCTGCTTAAGTGGCCCTCTGAGTCCCAATGGTGACTATACTATCATTCTGGGAACCCAGACCATATGTGCATCTATCCTTGTGGATACCATAAGTTTTGGAAATGCCATCTTGTGATCAAGTTGGAATTTAGAATAGTTGTTTACAGGCTTTTAATCTGTTTTATTCTCTGTTCAGTATATTCTATTTTGTAACCTGCCCTAAGCCTGCTTGCAGGGAAGGCGGGATAAGAATTTAACTAACTAAATAAATAAATTTCCTGAAACAGTGTATTTTATTTGCTTGTTTTAATGGGCATAGAACTTAACATAATGTCCAAAGGTTCCACTCCACTACATTTGTTGTGTTCCACTTGATTTTATGTATGTTGGCATTAGTTTTGTTGTTAAGATGTTTAAAATGAAAATTTTAAAAAGATAGGAGTTTCCAGCTTAGGCTTGTGCACTTCGAAAAAAATCCATAAAAAGTTTGGATCCAGATTTTGGGAAGAGTGCCATTTTCATTATCCTGAATTTTTGGGACTGCTAGTACCATTTCATGATTCTGATTTGGGTTTTTCTCAGATTCTGAATTTGTGGGTCCATCTTTTACATTCTTCCATTTTCCCTTACAGGGGAGTCAATACACACATACAGAGGAATTGTAGAATAAAACTACACAGTCCATTAGAATACTAGAAGCTGAGCATGGTAGTTCTTAAGAATTGTTTTTGGAGATGGGTTTTTGTAGCTGAAGGTGAAGCTTGAGCCAGTAACACCTGATGGAAAGCAACTTTCAAGATGAATTGTTCTAATGCTTAACTAAGCCAGGCATGTTTTCTTTGTTAATTGATGCCCCTTATAAGTGTTATGTGTTCCAGGAAAGAATTAACATCTTGGAATTAGTAAACAGCACCAATACATGAAAACTGAACAGGCCAGAAAAATTGAAATGGTTTGTTCTGACAAAGAAGGGTGAAAACAAGGGTAAGCAATATGTAAACTAGTCCTGATTGACTTTGTGTATCAGTATTTCTAGTCTGCATAGCTGACTTGTGCAAATATAACCCAAACTTAGCAATAATAGTTTGAATATGTAAAGCTTTCTTGTACTGAATTCTCTCTCCCACCATGCCTCTGGCTGGAAGCAAGTTATGAAAGAGCAACCCTTTCCCAGCCCTTCCACCTGTGATCCTTTATCCAAATATTGAATGTGAGCCTTATGCATATGCTCTACTTCTAATCTTATGGGTCCTTCACCTGAGCTGTGAGTCATCCCTACTTTGCTGAGATTCAAGTTCAGACACACAGTTCCCAGTGCTATCCTGAAAGGACTCTGCAAGCCTCCACTGGATACAGGTTTGTCACCTTGTATTGTGCATCTCTGCTGCCTGTACTTCTTCCAAATTATATCTATTCCAGCATATAGGGGAGGGGGACTGGGGTTCACTGCGGTCAACTTTTCAGAGTCAATCTCACAGCAAAACAGCCAGCAGAATTTTCAGCCACCTGAGCATTCACGATGAGAACTGACAGCTAAAGGCTTGATTACAGACAATGTTGTAATGGGTGGCGGTTAGAGTTGTGGAAAGGAAGCAGCTTGAAAGTGAAGGCACCGGGCTGAGAGAACCTGCAGTGTTGGCAGTTAGAAAACTTTGGTTTTGACCTGAGGCACTGACGGATGCCACTATCATGTAATTTTATGGACTACTGAGATCTTTCCATCTTAATGAGATTTGTAATTAGAGATCTTTGTGCAGCACGAAGAGACATATGCTGGAAGCAGCATCCAGGTTCACAAGAGTATGGCACAGTCCTAAATGGAATTACACTCTTCCAGGATCAATGACTTCAATGGGCTTAGAAGGATTTAACTCTGCTCAGGATACCACTGCTGATTTTGAAATTTCTCCAATTCCAAATTTATAACAGTAATGCCCTTCTAGCTGTGTTCAAACCAAGCAGAGAGAGCAGAGCTCTTGCGGTCATCATGAGAGATGTAGGCTTACTTCAGTAGAGTGTGCAGCTGGCAGTGGAAAACAGAAGCACAGTGATGGTTTATACATGAAGGCTGCGTTCAGACGGCCAGTCAATCCCGCATGAGCCCTCCTAAAATTTTATCCTGATTTTTTTAATCCAGCCTAGCATGACCAGACGCCCCCCTGTGAAATAGCCTCACCGCGCGTTGTTCCCGCCGTGATTTGTCTACACGGCATCCACCGATCATCAGCTGGTGTGCTGGAATACGAGTCTGGGTTTCTTTAGGAGGGGTGTGTGAAAGATTTCCCTCTCTTTCCATACTCCAACAGGACATTCCATGCAGGAGATTCTGCATACTTCAGTTTCTGTTTTGACCCGCGCTTGCAGGGATGGAAAGAATAAGTCCCGGTCCTCCCCCTTGCCATTGCCATCATGATCAATGGAGGGACTATTTTGCAAGTTAGAACAGTCCTTCCCCCCCTCCATCTCCCATCGCGGTAACGTCTTGTCCCTAAAATAAATAAGCATGAATATTACATTCCTCGTAGCGCTTATTGCTGAATGCGTTTCCTCGTTAAAGCGCACATAGGGTTTCAATTTTTTAAAAATCGCACCCCCGTCGGCTCGGTCTGACGTCAGATCGAGCTGACGGGAGCATCGCGTGCTAATGGAGTGACCAGACGGAAGAAAGTCTGCAGTTGTCGTGCAGGTAAGCGAAAACCCTACATTGAAACTGCTACTTTTAAAATCAGGATTGGAGGCGCAGCAGAATGGGATACCTACAGGACCGGAATATTTCCCAGATGTTTCTGTCTGGTCGTGCATTTTTGATCCGCAAGGGAGTCGTTCCTATGGCGGATCAAAAGATCCGTCTGAACGCACCCTTAGATTAATACTGACAACAAGAGAACATTAGACCAGCACTGATTGACGTTTGGATTGGGATGCTCAGAAGACAGGGAGTAGATATGTATGTTAAAAAGAATGGTATATATTCCTATCTAGCTAAGACAGTTCCAAGATCAGCTGGATATGGCGTCAGCAGCATTGGTAAAGCTGAACCACTGAGTGCAATTATCGAAAGTATAAGTCACAAAGGTCCTAGCTCTAACTGAATTGTGTGCTGTATCACTGACCACATGCACCATTGCTGAAAAGTCTTTAACCAGTGTGGTATAGTGGTTGGAATGTTGAACTAGGATCTGGAAGAACAGGTTTGAATCCCCAAGCTGCAAAGGAATTTTGCTGAGGGACCTTGAAGCAGTCTCACAGCCTCTCAGACTAACCTATCTCACAAAGTTGTTGCGAGGATAAAACAGAAGAGGGGAATGATGTAAGCCACTTCGGGTCCCCACTGGGGACAAAGGCAGGGTATTAAATATGAGATATGTGCTAAATAAACAAACATGGAGAATCTCCACATACATATACATGGAGGGTGGTGAGAACCAGGGAGGATTGTGAGGCATTCCAAAGGAATCTGTTGAGGATGGGCAAATGGGGTTCAATGTAGCCAAGGGCAAAGCGATGCACATTGGAGCCAAAAATCCTAACTATAAATACACATTGATGGGGTCCGAACTGGCAGAGACTGACCAAGAGAGAGATCTTGGAGTTGTAGTAGATAACTCACTGAAAATGTCGAGACAGTGTGTGACTGCAATAAAAAAGGTCAACGCTGTGCTGGGGATTATTAGGAAGGGAATTCAAAGCAAATCAGTCAGTATCATTATGCCCATGTATAAATTGATAGTGTGACCTCATTTGGAATACTGTGTACAGTCCTGGTCACCACACCTCAGAAAGAATATTATAGCATTGGAAAAAGTGCAGAAAAGGGCAACTAGAATGATAAAAGGGTTGGAACACTTTCTCTATGAGGAAAGGTTAAAGCACTTGGGGCTCTTTAGCCTGGAGGAATGATGGCTGAGGGGTGACATGACTGAGGTTTATAAGATTATGCATGGGATAGAGCAGGTAGAGAAAGATATACTTTTCTCCCTTTCTCACAATACAAGAACTCATGGGCACACAATGAAATTGCTGAGCAGTCGGGTTAGAACAAATAAAAGTAAGTACTTCTTCACTCAAAGAGTGATTAACACATGGAATTCACTGCCACAGGAGGTGGTGGCAGCTACAAGCATGGACAGCTTCAAGAGGGAATTAGATAAACATATGGAGCAGAGGTCCATCAGTGGCAATTAGCCACAAGGTATAGATAGGAACTCTCGGTCTGGGGTAAGTGATGCTCTGTATTCTTGGTGCTTGGGGGGGCAAGAGTGGGAGGGCTTCCAGTGTCCTGGTCCCACTGCTGGGCCTCCTGATGACACCTGGTATTTTTGGCCACTGTATGACAGAGTGTTGGACTGGATGAGCCATTGGCCTGATCCAAAATTGTCTTCTCTTATGTTCTTATGTTCTATTTGTAAGGGGTATTTGTACAATACTCCCTAAACAAAAGCTGGTTCTGTATGGATCAGTGCACTGGGGAAGAATATATCACATCAAATATGTTCCTGATGGTTAAGGGCTTTTGTAAATGGGCTATACACACGTACAACAGCTCAATTTTCAGTAGGTTTGTTTGATATATTATTGAAATCTAATTGACGGGGCTTAATCCCAGGAAACTGTTTTTAGGATTGCACTGTTAATCATCCAGAAGGAAGTTTTTAAAATCATTTTAGAGTTGGGATTTTATTGTTGTTGTTGTTTGTTTTTTGCAAATATAATATGTATCTACAGCAAAAACTATGCATTCTTCAGTAAAGTTTTGTGTAGTGGTTATGAGCACAGACTCTAATCTGAGAGAACCAGGTTTGATTTCCCATTCCTCCACATGCAGCTGCTGGTGTGACCTTGAGTCAGTCATAACTTCTTTCAGAGATTTTATCTCAAGGGCAGTTCTTGAGAGGCCTTTCTCAGCCCAACCTATTTCACAGAGTGTCTGTTGTGGGAAGGGACAGGGATTGTAAACCACTCTGAGACTCCTTTGGGCAGTAAAGGGTGGAGTATAAATCCAATCTCCTCCTCCTCCTCCTCCTCCTCCTCCTCCTCCTCCTCCTCCTGCTCCTCCTCCTATCCTCCTCCTCCTCTTCTTCTTCTGATATTCTTTGGCCCTGGTCACACATGCTGGATAATGTGGGGGGAGGCATAGCTATTTGCACCATTGCAAATTGACCTGCCCTGAGGCAATCAGACGTGACGGTGGTGTACTGGGTTTCTTCCTGTGGGTGTGTATTTCTACAGCCCATTACAAACCATTTGAGAGTGGACTTTCACAGGTACTTTTTAACTCCGCATCTTCGGGAGGACAGTACGAGTTGGTGGCGGGGCGTGACGCTGGCCAGATGTTTCTGTGTGCTCGCGCCC
Organism: Gekko gecko; assembly: GCA_029375565.1. Lineage (NCBI taxonomy): Eukaryota > Metazoa > Chordata > Lepidosauria > Squamata > Gekkonidae > Gekko > Gekko gecko. The sequence continues at coordinate 145,002,772 of JAPDNY010000003.1, read as the reverse complement.
TTATAATCCGTCCGGCAATTGTGGCTCTCCCGCAGCAAATTCTGTATGTGACCATGACCTTGGTCTGCTTTATGCTCTTCCAGCTTCTTTTTTCTCTCTAAATGCTCCAAGGAAAAAAAATTCACAAATTTTATGGGCAATTTATTCCACTGTCTTTTAGTTGAAATCTTATCATTTAATAGGATGCCCTATTGTCTTACTGTCAGTACTTAAGTGTGGTGAATGGCACAACGGAACCTATACAGGGTTATTTCCCCCCTTATTTCTCCTGACATGCACACTCAAAACATGTCATCTAAGAGCTCAAAACTTATTAAAAATTATATTAGATGTTCAGGAACACACTATCGCAATCCTCCTTCCTAAAATGAAAAAAATACACATTATTGTTTGGGTTATTTAGGATACCATTATGCTGCTTCTCAAGTCAAAAAAGTCCCCAAAGGGGTATACAAGAAGAATAAAATAAGAATATCGTTTATTCTGATGCCACAAGGGGACAAAAAATGGGATACAGGTAAGGCATAGGGTATTATGAAGATCTGGCACAGAATTATAATAGTAAAAAAAAAAAAAAACTATTACTCCCCAAATGAAGACAACAATAAAGTAGATTAAGGTAAAGTATAATCATTTTAGCAAAGCTGAGCTGCTATTAAAACAAACATTTTTACTAGTGTGAGTGACCTAAAAGACTACCTGAAGGATTCTTCAGATTTTAATAGAACTACATGAGCTCAAAATGTGAACAGTAATTTCCTTGCATGTGCACCAATACTGTGTCAAGAGATGCTGTTCATCAAAGCCATTCCTGTAAAAGGATGTCTGAACTCCTGCCATTTGGGCTCATATCTTGTTCATCAGTGGCAAATAGGGAGTCAAGTTTTCAAATTGCTGAGCAGTCGGGTTAGAACAGATAAAAGGAAATACTTCTTCACCCAAAGAGTGATTAACATATGGAATTCACTGCCACAGGAGGTCGTGGCAGCTGCAAGCATGGACAGTTTCAAGAGGAAATTAGATAAACATATGGAGCAGAAGTCCACCAGTGGCTATTAGCCACAGGGTATAGAATGAGAACTCTCAGTCTGGGGCAGGTGATGCACTCTATTCTTGGTGCTGGAGGGGGCAGCAGTGGGAGGGCTTCTGGTGCCCTGGCCCCACTGCTGGACCTCCTGATGGCACCTGGTATATTTTGGCCGCTGTGTGACAGAGTGTTGGACTAGATGGGCCATTGGCCTGATTCAACATTGGCTTCTCTTATGTTCTTATGTTCTTATGTTCTTATGTAACTGACAGTTCAACTGTTTGTTAACTAGTTAAAGACTGTTCAATTGACTGTTCTGTGTATCCCTTCCTAACAGGGCAGTAACTGCAATTGGCTTCATACAGCTGTGGCCGCCATTTCCCTCACAGTGTATTTGGAGGGCTTTTTTGGTAACTTGATATGACCCACTAACATTTCAACATTATCACAATCTTAGTGTTCATATATTTTTAAAAGCATCTAGCCATTTTTGTTGTGACCACAACATCATCTCTCCTTATAAATAATTATCTTTTGGTTTCGCAAGATTCCATGTGCTCCCATTGGCTGTAAAATGCCCTCCCTCAGCCATTGGCCCATCAGCCGCCACTCAAGAGTACTTGCATGCCATTGGCCGGGTGCTGGGTCTGCTCCTCTTCCCCACCCACTACCCCTGGTAGACAGCTCTCTCTCCTGAGGAAGACAGTTCTCTTGACTCCTGTGAGGGACTGTCCCCTCAGTGGCCGTTGGTAGGCAGCCAAGCTTGGTTCTGTGAGTAAAAAAACAAAGGACTTTCAGCATAACTTCCTCCCCCGCCCATAGCCCCCTCCCCAATGGCCACTTTCCTGTCAGAATAAATGGAAAAAGGCTCTTTCTCCTGCTTAGCTTCAGCATGGCTGGCTGGCTAACGAGGTGGGCCAGAGACCATCAGACCATTTTCTTCAACTCCCCGCTGTGCGGCTGACTTCCCCCTAGGGCTGCCAATTTCCAGATGGGACCTGGAGATCTCCCACTGTTACAATTGACCTCCAGATGACAGAGATCAGTTCCCCAGGAGAAAATGGTTGCTTTCGAGGGTAGACTCTATGGCATTATACCCTGCTGAGTCCTTCCACACACCCCAAATGCTGCCCTCCACAGGATCCACCCCCCCCCAAATCTCCAGGTATTTCCCTAATCAAAGTTGGCACCTGTACTTTCTCCTCTGTCAGTAAAAGGCCCTTTCCACACCTATGTTGGCCTTTGGGAGAAAACTCATTGGGCCCAATCCTGATCAGGTTGCCAACTCCAGGTGGGCAATTCCTGGAGATTTGAGGGATGGAGCCTGGAGAGGGTGAGGTTTGAGGAGGGGTGGCACCTCAGACAGGTACAATGCTATACATTCCACCCTCCAATCCAGCCATTCCCTGATGGGGAAGCATTGTTGCCAATCTCCAGGTAGGGGCTGGAGATCACTCAAAATTATAACTGCTGTCTAGGAGGGATGGGGGAGGAGATGGAAAACTAAAGGTAAGTTGATGGTTGGCTGGGAGGGAGATAGGGTTGTCAACTCCAGGTTGGGAAATTCCTGGAGATTTGAGAGGTCGAACCTGGAGAGGGTGAGTGTTGAGGAGGGGTGGGACCTCATACAGGTACAATGCCATAGACTCCACCCTCCAAACCAGCCACTCCCTTCTGGGGAACCACTGTTACCAATCTTGGGGGTGGGCTGGAGATCACTCAAAATTACTACTGCTCTTCAGGTAGCAAAGATCAGTTCCTCTGGAGAAAATGGTGGACTCTGTCATTATACCCTGCTGAGATTGCCACAGCAAATTGTCACTGGCTTTGGGCACTCTCCCAGAGCCTCTTTCTAGAGCCTGTTGTATTTATTTCCACAACGGGCCTTATTCCTAGTTCTTAATAAACAAAAATATATTTATTACATAAATTGAAATCAAATAAAATTCTACCAATTAGAATAAATTAGCATTAACACTGGTAGATTTTTTTTTACCTTAAGTATTTGTTATTGTTAAATCTAAAAAAAATAGCAATTTGGGTCTTTTTTATGGCACCATTTTTGCAGTTAGTGGAATGGATACTTTACAGTGAGTTTCTGATATCCTGCATATTAAAAGGAACAAGCTGTGGATACCAGGGCACCTATCAGAATACAGCAAGTGTTTTGTGTGTATAAAACCCAGGGTTGGCATTTACCACTGCGGAATCACAAGAAGCAAGGTTGAGATTATGCATAAGACTCTGGAGAAATTGAGTTTCTGGTTTTTGGTGGCTTGCGAGTGGGTACGCTTCATCACAGCTCTGATGTGAGTGACCTGTGAATCGTGCTAATGGGAAAGGGTCCAAGTTGATCTTGGGCCCTCTCGACTCCTTGTAGAGGAGTTGTAGCCTGGGGAGCATGGGAGTCCTCTCCTAAGGTGGCAGCCAAGGGATTGAGGCTCCTTTTTGCCCCGTTAGGATCCCATGGCACGCAGCTAGCAATGGCACCCAGAGGCGCACACTGGACAGAGCGCACAAGTGATCCAAAGAAAAATTATCTTCCCTACCTTTTGAAGAAGCACAAGTAATATGAGTCAACACATGCATTAGCAAACAACAGCTCAAACGATAGCAGTAAAGGCACACCAAAGCCCCAAACAAGTGGAAGGGGGAGGGGAATACCCGATCCCGAAAAGACTGAGTTTAAAGTGGAGTCTGAGAAGGCGGCTTGAAATGATCAAATATTTGACTGAGTGTCAAAAGGCGTCTTCAGCAAGTAAGCAATAAATCTGCAGGCTTTCAGAGACTTTTAAAAACTTTTCTCGTAATATAAACAATGATGCAGCGAGCAGAAAAAATGGCGGCTAAAGGGAAACTTGCAGAAGGAACTACCAGCACATCATCTCCAGCCACTAAACTGGAAGTAACCACAGACTTTCCTAAAATGATTGCTGCTGCTTTGCGCCCTCTGCTGGACCAGATGACTAACCTCAACAGCAAGTTTGACATGTTGCAAAAAGAACAAAGAAAATTCAACAAAAATGGTGACAATAGTAAAGAAGCTGAAAAAGGTTGACATTAAGTCCAAAAAAATTGGACAAAGATTAGAGGTAGTGGAAAAAGAAAAAAAATCTCTGGACAACAGCAACTACTTCTCCTCCAAATGGAAAAATCAGCATATGTCCTAAGACTTCAAGGCATCCCAGAGCAGAAAGGAGAGAATTTAAAAGAGATTTTAAGTGAGGAATTGGCCCCCATGGTTGGCTTAACAGTGGAAGCTCTACAATATGATATTGACTTGGTTTAATGTACATATCCAGAATTTATCAAAACAAACTACCTGGGGAAGTATATGTGAAATTCTCAAAACGATCAACAAGAGATACAATTTTGAAAGTGACAATGGAATAACCCTGAAAATTAAAAGAGAACAAATTAAAGTACTAAAAGACATTCCATTTGAGATTAGAAAAAGAAGAGACAATACAGAGACTTGGCATTGTTCTTACAGCAAAATAACATACCATACAGATGGATAATACCTGAAGGGTTTATCTTCAACCTCAATGGAAAAAAATAGAAGATTGACTCTGTTTGTAGAGTGAAAAAGTTCTTAGAGCAACAACAGAAAGCAACGGAGGGATCTGAGACAGTGGAGGATAGCAATTATACAGAAGCTGAAGAAGAGAAAGGGGAAGAAGGTTCTGACAACACCTTGACCAGCTCAGCAGAATTGTCTGACATGGAAGCAGAATTAGGGGCAGCTGCCCGTAAGCCTCTAAAAATTAAACTGGATTTTGACAAAAAGAAGCTTAGAGGAAAGAAAAAAGCAAAATAGATAAACTTAAAGCTAAGAGGTACACACTACAGTAGAATAAGAATGTGATTGTTTGCTTTATACTTTTTTAAAATTAATTTTCACTTTTTACTATGGGGGGCAAAAGGGAAGTATCAAAAATTTTTAAATAACTGTATTATGATCCTTGCTACTCTTTCTTTTAGTTTGTATCCATTCCCCTGATCCGATAGGCTTGTAGTTTAGAAAAGCAAAATTAAAAAAGACTCTGGAGAAATGGATTTAGAAATATCTTGTATCTTAAATTAGACAGTTCTAGTCTAAATAGGCCACAGATCTGACTTATGACAAGGCAGCTGTTATGTATTGAGCCTGAACTGTATTGGCAAAAATGACTTAGCTTGGGATGCATGACAATAGATTCCTAGGATCCTAGAATGGGTCAGTAGGGAGGCAGGGATCCTGGAGTAAACCAATTGGGAAACAATAGAGCGTAAATAGCCTATCGTTGGGAGTGGGGTGTGTTTTGGGTGTAACCTTTTTCAGGCATAAATACCCAGCTTCAGCCAGGGATTTTCAGTCTTCTTTCTCTTGCTGAATCACTAATAAAATATGAACCCAGTATATTTCAGCAGCCTTCTACAAAGTTTTGTCCAGCTTAATTCTTCAGTGTCATCAGAGCAACAAAAAGAAGTAGATCAGATATTTCTCTACTTGTAGTTGTGAAATTTAGATATTTTCTACTGGGAAAAATAGATTTTTTTTAAGGATTTGAATTCTCCAGGTTTACTTGATAGAAGATTATTTATCAAATTTTAGTTAATCTGTGTTGCAAAGTGAGAAGACATCTTTAAAAAAGTATCATATTCTTTTATGTCAGCCTATGGAATATATATTTAGAATGCCTACCCAGTGCATATTTTCTTTTGTGCATATATGTGTATATGTGGAAAGCATTTTAAATATTTTCAGCCAATCTTCATGTTTAAAAGGCCCTGCTTCTGTTCCTTCACTAAGTATTATATTTGATTGATGCCTCCTTTGTGCCTGTAAAGTGGAAAGTGTATTTTTCTTTGTCATTTTATTATTGTAATCTGTCACGCTGCTAGAATCTAATACTAGAGAACCGCATACTATAATACTTTTAAATGTGAAGGGGAACCAGTGGGTTTCCTTTGCTTTCAAGTCAATTTTGTTCTGGTGAAAGGTGTTCGATTGACCCCCAGAGACTCCAATTGCGAGAACAGCATCAGGGATCATTTCAACCATGTTGATTTTCCAGTGTGAATTGGACCTTACTTTTGCAACCCTCCTGGAAAGCAGCACTGGTGGTACAGACTAACACAGTACTGTTCTGTTCTCCCCACCATTTCTGAAACAAAGGGGTTGTGTTGCATAGCATTTGGGATTTGTGTGTTTTAAAAAGCACTCAAATGCTAGAACAATGCTACTGGTTACTGTATGGATGTCTCTGTGTTACCTCCCTCTCCAATCCCACAAAAATGTAAGCGTTTCTGGAAGACCGTGCTCTTTTATGTTCAGACCAGGCCCAATCCTTCTAATCAAGGGAGGGGGAACTACTAAACCATCTGCTAACCTCTGCCTCAAAAGGGAATGTGTTCTGTTGCTGGTCCTTTCCCAGAAGATAAAGACAGCCTTGGGGGAGAGAAAGGCCAGGCCAGAGAAGAGGAGTCTTCCTCCAGACCCAACCATTGGAAGGAATGATACAGGAGCCTGAGCCTGCTTTGGTAGGAAGGGTGGGGTATAAATTGAATAAAATAAATAAATAAATAAAGGAGAGAAATTGCAGAGGGGTGAATACCTTTTCCTGGAATACCTTCCTTTCCTAATGCAATGTTTTCCAAGGCTTTAATTAATACCAAGATAAGGTTAATTTTAAAATGAAGCTCCATCTGAATTATCAGTACACTTTCAGTGCATCCTTCAGCTGCATCCTTCTAAGTTACTTCAGTTGCTCAATTAGATTTGAGACCAGTAGCATCTAACTCATCTACTGCTGACCAACACAGCTACCGTCTGAAACATCCAGTTGCTCAGGTTACCACTGTAGCTGTCCTCTCCTCTTTGCCTTCTAAGCTTTTGGAGTCTTGCTGCCATATGCTCCTCTGCATGATTATTTGCATATATGATTATTTGCAGCAAGGTCCTGTCACCTTAATAGGAATTGTATGCTTACTGGTTTCATAGCCGTAATTACACTAACCATTTATGGATATATTTCAAGGCACTAAATATAATGGGAATAATAACCCATGGGATGTAGCATGCACATTGACTTTGGCATTTAGAGAAATATAATATGAAATTTTACATCCATTGCTGCCGCCTTTATGCTTGCCAGACAATAGCATTTGCCTGTTACTTCTATCATCATCAATGCCACTGATCTTTATTGTTATAATTCCTGCCACAGGTTGTTGACAGCTGTAGCTCCACTGCTTTGACACTGATAATTATGTCATGTGTGAGGAAGAACTATTTTTGTAATCTGTCTGGCAATCCAACACAAAAGAAAAAATCTTCTATGAGTCTATAATTACAGTTTATAAAATCAGGGATAACTCAGAAAGGATAACTAAAAATGCCATTCTAATAGGGATGCTAGTCTCCAGGTGGGACCTAGTGACCCCCTGGAATTACAGCTCACCTCCAGACTCCAGAGATTAGTTGCCCTGGAAAAGAGGGATGGTTTGGAGGGTAGACTGTATGGTATTGTACCCCATTGAGGTCCCTGTCCTCCCCAGGCTCCATCCCTAGGCTGCAAATTCCATTTGCAGGAGTTTCCCAACCTGGATCAGGTGTGGCAACCCTGCATCCTAAGAAATTTTTCTGGGAGTACACCCCATTGAATAGACTTGAGTAGACCTGCTTAGGATTGTTCTCACAAGATGGTAAAAGACAAAAGGCATATGAACACTACAAAGAGAAACTGGTTTTAACTGATTTAACTGATTTCAGTCCATGGACCCTGTGAATTGTAGTTTTGGAAACAATGATGAAAACTTTTGTTAAACATTCACAGGCTCATTCTAGAACAAAAATCCCCAGAGCTGATACCAGACAAGTCAACATTTAAGCCATTGTTTTCAATATCATACATTTCCATCCATACATTTGCATTTAAACCAGTTTGAAATTTGTAGTCTGGTAGTGCAATCCAATGCAGAGTTACTCCAGTATAAGCCTATTAAAGAGCCAGTAGTAGTTAATACTGTCTAAAAGGTTAAAACAGAGAGAGAGAGAGAGAGAGAGAGAGAGAGAGAGAGAGAGAGAGAGAGAGAGATGAAGATAGATAGACAGACAATGATGAGAAAGAGAGAGAGAGAGAGATGGATGGCTATTTCTCTTCCCTTATTCAGACAGTCTAGGTTTGCTCTGAAACTGCATTTCTAAACATATTTATTTTAAACTAGGAATAAGGCCTGCTGTGGAAATAAATACAATGAGCTCTAGAAAGAGGCTCTGGGCAGGTGCCCTGGCCTTGTGCACTCAGCGTCAATTTGCTGTGGTGGCCTCAGCAGCATATAATGGCACAGAGTCCATAGTTTTTTCCAGGGGAACTGATCTCTGCCAGTTGAAGAGCACCTGTAATTCTGAGTGATCTCCAGCCCTCACCTAGAGATTGGCAGCTGTGGTTCCCCAGGAGGAAATGGCTGGTTTGGAGGGTGGAGCTTATGACATTGAGCCTGTCTGAGGTCCCACCCCTCCTCAAACCCCACCCTCTCCAGGCTCCACCCTTCAAATCGCCAGGAATTTCCCAACCTGGAGCTTGCAACCCTATCTCCTTCCCAGCCAGCCATCAACCTATTGTTAGTTGCCCCTCTGACTTCAGCTTTCTATCTCCTCTTCCCTCCCTCCTGGACAGCAGTTGTAATTTTGGGGTAGTGTAATTTTGGAGCCAGTTTGGTGTAGTGGTTAGGAGCGTGGACTCTAATCTGGGAGAACTGGGTTTGATTTCCCACTCCTCCACATGCAGCTGCTGGTGTGGCCATGGGTCAGTCACAAATTCTCTCAGAGCTGATCTCTCAAGGGTAGTTCTCAAGAGAGCTCTCTCAGCCCCATCCATTGGCACAGGGTTTCTATTGTGGGGAGGGGAAGGGAAAAGGATTGTAAGGTGCTCTGAGACTCCTTTGGGTAGTGAAGGGCTGTTTAGCGGACTGCTTATCTACGCAGTCGGCTGACCAACTTGTTTGAGGTCTTTTTGCCAATGTATACAGAGAAAGCGAACTCCGTGCCAGAGAAGCCTTTTTTCCCAAAAGGAGAACACTTGACAAGGTTTCTTAATTTGAATCAAGATTCTCTTTACTGAGTATTCTTATTATTTACAGGCATACAAAACTGATTCACACACACATACATTCAAGTTCCTTTAGTTACAGTAGAAATGGAAAACAATATTTGGGGTTTTAAACTAAAGGTATGCTGAGGAGGGGAGAAAGCATATATACTTATCTGTTCCAGTAGATTCGACCTTCCAGTGTTCAGAAACAAGGATAGTTTCTAACTAGGGAAACTCTCACTTTACAATGTTGGAACCTGCCAATAATTGTAAAGGGTCTCTTGGTCTAGATTCCAAGAGAGCACACGAAAGTTACCTTAAGTTACTTAGCTATGAAGAAGAAAAAGACGAAGACCCTAGAACAAAGGGTTGCACCCCGTTTTATCAGCTAGTCTGGGGGCTGGCTTGGGGTGTCTCTGGGTCCATCCCATCTCTATACCATTGGCTAAAAGATGTGGGGGTTCCCTCCTACTAAGGTGGGGCAATACTGAAAGTCTACACCTTTCTACAAGGGAGGTTTGGTCAAGGTTCTAAGATGGGTTGGCATGGAAACCTTTAGGTATGCAGATGGATCTGGCCATTCTCAGGTGGCGAACTTCACATGTGTTTGCGTTAAGCATCCTGTGGGCTATGTGAGGGGTAGAGATTCTTCAATGGTGGGAAGGCTGTTGTTTCTACATTCTGCTGAAGGACCGTAATGGAGATGCTAATGGAGAGGCTTCTTGTTCCCAAGGCCTCATGGGTAGATATGTGCAAGGCATGTCTGTGACCTCATTTGCATGGAAGTACAGGCTGTGTGTGGTACCTCCTCTACACAGAGAGTCACATTAACTCAAGCTTACATTCTCCCAAAGCAAAGACACTTGCTGGCACCATTCCTGGTGTGCATGCAGGTCAGAAAATAACAAATAAAAGCATTTTAAAAGTTCATCTCCTAACAGGGCAGGATATAAATCCAATCTCCTCCTCTTCTTCTTCTTCTAATTCTGAGTGACATCCAGCCCTCACCTGGAGATTGGCAACAATGATTACCCAGGAGGAAATGGCTGGTTTGGAGGGTGGAGTCTATGGCACTGTACCTGTCTGCAGTCCCACCCTACCTCAAACCTCACCCTCTCCAGGCTCTACCCCTCAAATCTCCAGGAATTTCCCAACCTGGAGTTGGCTACCCTGTCCCTAGCCAACCATCAGCCTACCTTTATCTGCCCCTCTGACTTGAGCTTTCGATCTCCTCCACCCCCAAACCTGGAGAGCAGTTGTAATTCTGGGTGACCTCCAGCCCTCACCTGGAGATTGTAGAAACAACAGAGAGATCACAGGAAGGATGCGAACAATAATGAAAATAACTGTGCTGTTATATTATGAAAATATATTTAGACTACTATTCTGTAGTGAACTGTATTTCTTCATCACATTATAAAAATATATAAACTCACTTTCTCCCCATGGACTAAATCCTGAGCTAGATTTGAGCTGTTTCTTATAAACATCTATTTCCTCTGAGTGTACAAGATCTGTGAACAATGAGTGTACGATGTATACAAGGGCAAGTCTGGGCAGTATAAATGTTCTCTTTAAATGTGTGATCTCGTTTTGCCACCTGTTAGTAAATAAGATAGTGTTTTTATGTAAAGGGAGTAGTTTGTTAGCACTGAAAGAATTTGTTTCATTGAAGTGGGAAGAATGTTGTGTGTTAATTCACGGATTAGGATTGTGTAACTATTTATAACATTACAGTAGGCATAATGGAGTTTTCATGCAAGAATTAGTGTTAATGTAAGATGGCTGATGTAATTGTTTTTCCTCTCTTTTCAGTGACATGTAAACTAATGGTATTCATGCAGCACACTTAGAAAAAGCTGTTATGTGAAACAGTATTATATGCAATTCCCATAAAAAAGTGTGTGTGTGTATATATTTTTATAATGTGATGATGAAATATGATTCACTACAGAATAGTAGTCTAAATATATTTTCATAATGTAACATCATGGTTGTTTTCATTATTGCTCATCTGGAGACTGGCAGCAATGGTTCCCCAGGAGGAAATGGCTGGTTTGGAGAGTGGAGTCTATGGCATTGTACCTGTCTGAGAACCCACACCTCCTCAAACCTCACCCTCTCCAGGCTCCACCCCTCAAATCTCCAGGAATTTCCCAACCTGGAGTTGGCAGACCTTTCTCCTTTCCAGCCAATCATCTGCCCCTCTGACTTCAGCTTTCCATCTCCCCCACCACCTGCAGCTTCTACCCTGCTCTGAAGCCTTGATTGCTACGTCACACTGGCCATCATAGGGGGGCCATCTCAGCAGGGTATAAGGACACAGAGTCCACCATTTTCTTAGGAGAACTGATCTCTGCCATCTGGAGAGCAGTTGTAATTCTGAGTCATCTCCAGGCTTTACCTAGAGATTGGCAACAATGGTTATCCAGGAGGGAATTGCTGGTTTGGAGGATAGAGTCTTCAGCATTGTACCTGTATGAGGTCCCACCCCTCCTCAAACCTCACCCTCTCCAGGCTCCACCCCTCAAATCTCCAGGAATTCCCCAACTTGGAGTTGGCAACCCCATCTCCTTCCCAGCCAACCATCAACCTACCATTATTTGCCCCTCTGACTTCAGTTTTCCATCTCATCCCCCTCCCTCCTGAAGAGCAGTTGTAATTCTGAGTCATCTCCAGCTCTCACCTGGAGATTGGCAGCAATGGTTCCCCAGGAGGAAAAGTACCGTCTTTGTCTCCCCCTTTTGATATGCACCCCTGTGGGGTAGGTTAGGCTGAACGTCTGTGACTGGTCCAAAATCTCCCACTCAGCTTCCACAGCAGGAACCTAGGTCTGGCAGACCTTGCTCTGAAGTGTTAACTGCTACGCCACACTGGCTGTGGTATCGCCTGGTATCACAACTGAACTCCAGATAACGGATCTCTCTCTCCCCCTGGAGAAAATAACTGCTTTGGAGGGTGGACTCTATGGCATTCTATTCAGCTGAGGCCTCTCCTCTCCCCAAACCCTGGCTTCCATAGACTGTACCATAGAATCTCCAGGAATTTCCAGACCTGGAGCTGGCAACTCTAGTCAGGACTGGTCCCAATGAGTTCCCCAAAAAGTTCTGGAAAGTGCCTCCTGGCTTTCCCTTTTTACTGACAGAACCAAGCTTGGTTGCCTAGCAACAACCACTGAGGGAAAAGTTAGTCCCATAGGAGCCAAGCAGGAGAAGTGTCTTTGTCAGGAGAGACAGCCATTTTGACAGTTATTTGACAGGGAACAGTGGCTGAGGCAGCAGTGGGTGGGGAAGAGCAGCAGACCCAGCACCCAGCCAATGGCACATGAGTACTCTTGAATGGTGGTTGTTGGGCCAATGGCTGATGGAGCACACAGCACAGCCAATGGGAGAGCTGGAAATGGCCAACGTGTTAGGAGAATTATATATATAAGATCATTAGGGCACAATTCAGTTATTGTGATGTAAGTTTTTCCAAAGGGTGATACAATAATTGCTTTATGACATATATGTATTGTAGTCCTTGATTTAAAATTTTAACACAGGAACTAATCTTTTATGCTGTCAATGGGGAAATATAAATAAAGCTGTTGTTTAATGAATGTTTGGTGGGTGACAGATGAAAGATGTTCTGTTAAAAAAACTATTTATTGATATTCAATTAAATGAAACAAAACAAGGTGCTCCCCTGTGCAGAACAATATTTCACAAGATCTATTACCGTCCAAATGTTCACACACGAAATAAATCATAAACCTTGTTGAACAGACCCAGCTGCCATAAAGGACTGTTAATTCAGTTCATTCTATGCAGTTTGGTATGAAAGGTAGTGGGGGAGAGAGTGGGGGAGGGATGCATGGCTCTAAGGTAGCAATCCTAAACAGATTTACTCAGAATTATGTCCAATTTTATCAATGGGGCTTCCTTCCAGGAAAGCCTCCTCAGGACTGCACCCTCAGCGGAATTAATTTTTCATGCACTATTTTACTGAGTCCCCAAACTATATCTTTGCAATGTGAGATAATATCAATTACTCTTGTTGACATTGTATGACTGTCATTCTTGTTGATTAGAATTCATAGACCCATTCTACCAGAACCATGTAGCAAAGTTAAAGATGAATTGTAACTAACACTCTTTGGAAAGATTCTGGCCCCTTCGGAGGCTTGAACTCTGGACCTACCAGTTACTAGACTGCTCAGGTGAATATTCTTGAAACTGGTGAACAAAATTGAATCAGCTATCCAATCTTAGGTGAGCATGGCATACATTATCTCCTTCCTGAACACCCCAGCCCAACAATTTATGCCCCAACCCAGGCAGAAAAATCAGTGACCCAACATAGAAATGGTGAGCATCAATAGCGGTTACAAGTGTGGGGGGAAGAAGAGATATCCTGAAGCCTTCTCCTGAGTCAGCCCATTAGTCCATCAAGATCAGTAGTACCTTCTACTCTGACCACCAGCAACTCTCCAGCATCCCATAGAGAGGGCCTTCACATCAACTCCAACACAATCCCTATAACCTGAGGTCCTGAGAACTGACCTAGGAACCCCTGAATACAAAACAGATGATCTGCTGCTGATCCATGGACTAGCGGGGGGCAGGGAGGAATAATACTTGAAAATGAAGTGCTGAGAAAAGTGGTTGGGGCAAGGCAACAAAGGGAGGCTGCCTGCCCCCCTATGAAGCCCCATGCCTCAAGGGAGGCATGACAGGCACCACCAGCCCACTTCCCATAGGGGCCCCCAACCAGAACAGTTGTCCTGTTGCCTTTACCTGTTGCCTTTGCCTGAGATTAGGTGTGGGAGGGAGATCCCACCAGTACCATGCCTCCACTGGTGGAAGAACAGTGGTTGGGAGGCTTCTGGTAGGCCATGGGCACTGTGCAGCCACCCAGCAGCTGACCACCACAGCTGTGCTGCGGAAGGAACACTGGGCAGAGAGCCTCCCTGCTGGCTGCAACTGCCCTGTTAAAAAGCTGCAGAGGGGGGCTGTGGCACCTTCTGCTGACAACTGATGCTCGGCACACCAATGAAGTCGGCAAAAGGGGAACCCTTTCCATCCCCAGCCTCCCCACAGCAGGCTGTCACGGCAAGGCACAGCAGAAGGCCAGAAGGCCCAGGCCCACCCCCACCACCAGAAGACTGTCAAACCTCATGGTTGACAGGGCTCTCATGACTGAGAGGCACTTCATGTGGTAGCAGCCGGTCATCCCCCAGGTGCGCAGCTCCAACCTCCTCTGAGCTCACACAGGCCCAAACTGAGGAGGGAGGGCAGCTGCTGACAGACCTGGCCTGTGAGCCAGCTCTCGATTGGCCAGTGCTTCTACACTGAGCCCCAGTTGGCTCACTCCACCCTCATGCTTCCTCCAAGAAGATGGGGATAGGCAAATACCAGCACCTGCACCACAGGCAGGCACCGGTCATTGCCTGGTTTGCATAGAAATTTGTCAGATGTTCAATTGTATTACAAATAAAACTGTATTTCTGCCCAAAAGTTCTTCTCTAGTTGTAATTTTTTTTAAAAAAAAAATTGCATGCATTGTGAGTGTTGTGCAGGCCTGGCTTCCAAAATCAACTGTTTTATAGACAGAGGCATAGAAGTGATTTAAGAAAGTCTACTCTTGATTAAACTCTCATTGACTATTCTGAAATATGTGACCAGACCACCTGGCCAAGTAGTGTTTTGCATATTCTATCTTTACACCTATGTTGTCATTTATTTATTTATTTATTTATTTATTTATTTATTTATTTATTTATTATTAGATGAAACCAAATTATAATTCATAGGCACATCGTGCATGTGTGTGTGGTATTAACTGTACATATAAACCAAGAATACAAAATAGGGAGACTCAAGGAAAATTGACAAGATTTTTGGAAATGATCTCTGAGAAAATTCATAAAAATGTGGATGATTTCAAATTGATCTAAAAACAGTTCACCCATTACTAATTTGTAGAATCTTTTCAAGACTGAATTATTCCAAAGTTCAATCATTCTATTGATCTTCTCAAGTATCTTCTCAAGATCATGAAATGTCTGAAGACAGACCTATCCCTGGTGAGCTTGCTCCCCCTTTTCCAGCCTCTGAAGCCCCACCCTGCTGAATAGAGGCTGGCAGAGACCACAGGAGATAAAGAGCATGGACTCTAATCTGGGAGAATTGAGTTTGATTCTCCACTTCTCCACATGCAGCTGCTGGTGTGACCTTGGGTCAGTCACAATTTCTTTCAGAGATGTTCTGTCAAGAGCAGTTCTCGAAAGAGCTCTCTCAGCACCACCTACCTCATGGGGTGTCTGCTGTGGGGAGGGGAAGGAAAGGAGATTGTAAGCCACTCAGAGACTTCAAATGAAGGATGGGGTATAAATACAATCTCCTCCTCCTCCTCCTCCTCTTCTTCTACTTCTTCATCCCATACTTACCATGGCCGGCACTAGAAGTCTGGCCTAGCAGAGGGGAATGTGGCAACAGCCCCAGTGGCACCACAACACCAGGAGGAAGCTAGCAGGAAGAAGGGAGAGTGGTTGGCATCAGCAGTCTCATGGAAAGTGTGGGCCCTCAGAAGAGAGATTCAAGTCAGTCAGTGGAGAGGCCCAGTCATCCTAGGGCAGCCAATTGAGCAGAAAATCAAAATGAGGGCCTGTAATGGAGAAGGAAGCTGCTGTTCCCCTCTGTGATAAACCAGACCATCAGGACAGCAGGAAGCTGGGGAGGCTGGAGAAAAGGTGGGGCCAAACCCAACCCACAAAAAGCAGCTCCTACACCAGGCCAGGGAGGAAGCTTTGGACCCTGCTCCAGGGCTGCGATTGCAGGAGTCTGGGGTAAAGAGGAAGCAAGTGGTATATCCTCTTCATTTCCTTTTTCTGAGGCCTGGGGAATCTCAGGGGTGACCCCACATGATGGCAAATAGATTGGTGTTAGACCCAACCAGGGGGAACCATCACATGAAATTAAGCTGAAAAAAAAAATCCCACCATCCTATTTTTCCCACTAACCGTAGTTCATATGATAAGTGCTGCCATTGGCTAGATGGTTGGAATTGCAGACAATGTTTCCTGTATTAATATTCTGCAATCCATTGGGGAGGGACTCAGAAAAGCTTGCTTGAGCATCCCAGCGGCTTCCTATCCAAGCATTTTTTCCCTGCTTGACATTTGCTTAGCTTGGACAATACCATAGTGTCAGGTAATTCCAGATCATTTGCAAGATTTTATGTCCTTTGCTTGCAGTTGTGGTGTGTCCTATACGGTTATTTCCTTTAAAGTAACATATTCTCCTAAAAATAATGTCTGGTAGTACTACCCACTACGGCAAAACTCCAGGCTACTGATTTACTTATCTACAAAACTAAGAAACAGCTTGTACAAAACATTTTCTGGCTTCTGCATCCATGTTTTTTTTTAGTTCGGATCCACATCAAGTTTCACAAATACAGGATTTACGGTGTCATTAGTGTATAGTGCTCAGTATATAGCTGTTTGCTTAGATTTTAAAATGCAGTCATTACAATTATCTCTCAGCAGCTGAATGATTATCTACTTAAACCAAATGTTTAGCTTGCCAGACACCCTTAAATATATTTCTTTGCCATTTCCCATCAGAAACAAACTGTTAATCCCTGTAAGCAGGATCTCTATTACTGACACAGTAATGGTTTTTAACACTTCTTTACGGGAGGGTTTATTTGTTTACAATATTTCTATCCTGCCTCTACCAAATTCTCAGTATTAAAAACAATCAGTAAAATCAGCAACATTAAATATTTACAACAGAGAACAGGAAGTACAAAGTGACATTTAATGCATAAAAATTAAATGCCTCCATGAAATGTTTTTGCCAACTGCTTAAAAGCCAACAAAGTAGGTGTCAGATGAGGTTCAAGGTGCAGGGCATGCTACAACCATGGAGCCACTACTGAGAAAGCCCCATTTTTTGTCACTATTCCAGTCACAACTCACATAATTTCTGCCAAGTGGTGGGCACTAAGAGCAGGGGGTTGTGGTTATGCTTAGTTTCTAATGTTCTAGTGCCTAGGCCCAAGAGTATCTGGAAGTTACACTATCTGGCTTGGGAGGATTTCTAGCTAATCCTAGATGTGGATAAAGACTGTAGTTATACAGTAACAAAGGAATGGCATTCTGGTTTCGATTTCAGCAACTCACTAGACGGTCGCACCTCATCTAGCTCTGATTGATGTGTTCGGTCCCAGGCTGATAAGAAGGGAGACTGAACCCATGCGGTCGCCCTTAGAGCCCCTGTAGGGGGATTCTAGCCTGGGACGCAAAGAGAGCTGCTCCTAAAGCTGCGGCTAAAGGCTTGAGGTTCCCTTTTGCCCCTAAAGGTTCTGCTGCACCAGGGCCAGCAATGGCATTCAGAGGCACACACTGATTCCAGAGTGAGCAAAGGATCGATTGAAGCGGATCAATGTGCCCTATTTCGCAGTGTTAAATTGTGCAAGCAAAGTGAAATGTGAGTGTCGAAGTGTCTGTGGGTTCGGAGTTAAACTTATACCTTAAATCTGAAGAGGGGGGGAAACCCTTCTGGAAGGGGAATAACCTGTGCCTAGCTTAAACGAGCCAAGTGCAAGATTAAGGCTGAAAGTTGATCTAAGTGAATAAGCATCTACCCAAGCCCATGTTGCTTAAAATGTTTCTTTGTCGGAGAAAGCTTTCAGACTCTTAAAGAATTTTTACCTTAAATGTAAACAATAATGCAGCGAGGGGGAGGAATATCATCTAAAACGAAACTTACAGCAGGAATGTCTAATACAGCATCACCAACTCAGAGAACAGAAATGACCGCAGATACTGCAAGCATGATCTCCGAAGCACTAAGCCCTCTGCTGGATCAAATGGTGAATCTCTACAAAAATTTTGAAACTCTCCAAAAAGAACTTAAGGAAGTCAAGTCCACAACAGAGAAGACAGCCAAAAAGGTGCAAAAGGTTGAACATAATACTAAAACTTTGAACCAGAAAGTAGAACTAGCAGAAAAAGAAAGAAATTCAGGAAAGCAACAACTTCTACAACTTCAAGTGGAAAGAGCAGCTCATGTCCTTAGATTCCAAGGACTTCCTGAAAATAAAGATGGAAATCTCAGACTGATTTTGAGTGAAGCATTGGCTCCCTGATAAATTATGAACTTTGGAGATGGACATTGATATGGTTTATCGGATTTATCCAGAATTTGTCAAGAAATACATCTTCCAGGGGAAATACATGTGAAATTTCTAAGAAGGTCAACAAAGGACGGGATTTTGAAAGCAATCAATGGCTTACCTTTAAAAATCCAAGGAAGAGAAATAAAGACTTTGAAAGATGTTCCATTTGAAATATGGAAGAAGAGAAAGCAATATAAAAATGTCACTACATTTCTACAAGAAAATCCAACTCAGTATCGATGGCTCATCCCTGAAGGACTGACTTTCAACTACAATGGAAAAAAAGAAAAGATTGACTCTTTGACTAAAGCCAAAACCTTTTTGGAATTACAGCAGACTCCAGCTAAATCAACAGGAGAAACAACAGAGAAGAATGCTACAGACAAAATCGAAGAAAGAGCAGCCAGCAGTACTTCTGACTCTTCTTCGGTCTCTTTGGTTGACTTTATTGACTCAGAATCTGAATCTGAACTAGGAGCGACTGCTCCTAGATCGTACAAGGTCAAACTACCCTTTAACAAGAAGAAGAAGCAGAAGAAGAAGCCTAAATGAGATCTGAGAACTTGCCTGGCAAATAAGTGTGATAATCTAACATTATGTTATAGAATTTCATGCTAGCAATAACTGAATAGACATAACTTTTTTGTAACAATACTTAATAGGGGATTCCTAAATGTGATGTAGACTGTTGAAGATCCTTGCCTACTCTGTGTGATTTTAGTTTAGAATTGTAGTATGTAGTAGTAGGATGTAGAGAAAAACATTTAAAAAATAAAATAAAATAAAGGAATGGCATTCTGCATGATGTGAAACCATTAATTATTGTATAAAAATCTAAGAGCCTTTTTGGACAGACCAAAGGTCTGTGTATTCCTGCAGAGGCCCTTAGAAAACTTACAACAAGATATGGAGGCCAACATTTTCTCCTGTTCTTAGAACCCAATAACTAGTATCAAGGGGTACACTGCTTCTGAATCTGGAAATTCCATTTAGTTATCCTGGCAATATTATGAACTTATGTTCCATAAATTTGCGTAATTGCAAATCACAAAGAAATGAAGTTTAGCACCCTGGGTTAGTGCATCACTACAAAGTAGTTTGGCATGATATTCCAGTCAGGACAGCTGTGAGATGAGAAGATCCGAACCTCCTAACATTACAGTTTCTTAATACAATTCCCTTCTTCAATATAGAACCATTTATATCTGTCTCATTATATACATAAAACTTTAACACAGGTTTAGCTTTTTCTCTACACCCACCTATAAACATTTAATTGGGGGGATGGTCAGTGTCAGAACATAGAGTAAGCACCAGAGAAAATAACTATCTGCTCAGAGAGGTTTAAAAATCAACACAAGCTATTAAGTTCTATCTATACATTTACAGTCCTTAAAATAAAGTGTGAACCTAATTTTTCTAGATAACTTTAGTTGCTTAAATCCAACATGAGATCCAGATTGGTCCAATTGCATCATTTGCTTTGATATGTGCAAATGTTTGTGAGCTTGGCAGAAGTAAAAATGATTGATGAAATACTCTAATTAACCATTTTCCTAACAAACCTCCCTCAATTAAGCAATTTTTCTCCCACTAGTCTGAAGCAACATTGAATGTGTCTATATTATGGTCAATGTCAAAGCCAAGTCAATTATCCCTAATTATGTTGAACAGAGCTCAATTTTATCACTAACATGTCAAGTACATCAATCAGATACGACTTTTCTAAATGTGTATCCTGATCCCAATTATCAGTCTTCCAATTATCCTTATTTTCTAAACCACAATTATGCACTGAAAAAAATTACAATCTATATAAGTGGGTAATGGAATCTTGCTGCTGCACAGAAATTCTTGGTTTAGCCCATTAATCAAATTTAGCACACAAATACCTCCCCCCCCCACAGTTGTACAGCATGGACATGGCAAAATTTATTGAACAGCAGACTTGACCTGTTATGGAAAGGGAGGCTTTTATTCTCTTAGACAATTACAATGGACCCTACTTTCTGTTTTGTTTGAAATACAGGGCTACTTGAATATCTGCTGGTTCAGCTCACCACCAACAAGGAGGAAGTTGATTTTCTTTGAACAATTTGGCTATTTGAGCTGACTTCCAGTTTTGGCACATTGATAGTGGGCACACTCCTCCAAAGCTCCAGAGAGAGTGACCCATGACCGACAATGGGGAGGGGATCTGGCTGGCTCTGGACTCCCCCGGAGATCCTTGAAGGGGGGCCCCAGCCTGGGGCACTGGAAGTGCCTTTCCCTGGGACAAGGCCAAGGGATCGAGGCTCCTCCCTGTCCCTATAGGTCCCTGCTGCTGCGGAACCATTGTGGGCATGAAACGAGCATACCAGACCAGTGAGCAACTGACCCGGTGAAAATAAAAAGACTTTCTCTTACCTCAAGAAGCAGAGCATGAGTAAGATGCCAGCCTGGATGCCCCCCCCCAAAAAAAAAAGTGGAGGGAAGCTACCCACCCCTTGAAAATGGCAAAGTTTTAAAAGCATTAGAGGGGGCAGAAAGCAGCAGCACCTGAGTGGATAGCTGAATTTAATCAGTACAATGCCAGACTGTAAAAACATCAGAGCGAATAAACTTTGAAAGATTTAGGCAAACTTTTATAAAACATAAACAATGTCTTATCAGGCTGAAAATATGACGGCAAAAACAAAACTACAACAAAGAACTGCCAGCTCAACACGTCCGGTTTCCAATCCGGAAGTGATGTTTGACTTTGCAGGCCTGTTGGATACTGCATTGTGACCTCTGGTAGTTCAGATGTCTAGCTGTTCCTCCTGGCGCTCGGAAGGGCCGACACACGATACATACTCCTCTGGCCTCGGCTACATCCTGTAGGCTCCGCCGCGCTGCAGATGATGTCATCGCGTGCCTCCACTTCTGCCAACAACAGCCACCTGATGTTACTGCTGGCCACTAGGGATCGCTCCTTCTGGCCCTGCTGCTGCTGCCTGCTGTCGCCGTGTGGCCACGCCATGCCACCTCCACCGCCGGTACTCTGCTGCAGCTGATGCCCGCCGCCGCCATTGCCGTTGCTGCCACCGTTGCCGTCGCCTCCTCCTCCACACACCTTCCTGGAGGAGGGTGCCCCCTACCCTTCTAAGGGTAGGTACCCATTTGTCTACTCGGATTATAAATACATTTTATTGCTTTCGAGCCGCTGGGTGGGCAGGAGCTGGGACAAGGGTTGAGAGCTCACTTCAACCGCAGTGGGTCTCGAACAGCCATAGTGGCTGCCCGAGTGATATTAATGCAGGCGTTTTACCGCCTGCGCCACCGCTTCTGTCAAGAAGACAGAAAAGAAAGGCAGAGAAGAGCTTAAACTTTGGAAGAAATATCTTTACTATATTATATAAGCTTGTACTGTTAACAACTTTAATTTGCTTTGCATTATGAAATAACAAAATTGAATTTTTATTCTCAATTTGAATAAGAGATAAGCCTTGACTTAAGATAGAAAATATTAGCATATAAGGTCATTGTTTAGCTGTAATTTTAATTAGTGTGTAGTATTGTAGGATGTATGTAGAAAATACTTCCGCATTTCACATGTGCACAATGACACATTTCACTGTATTTTATTATTATTTACATTGTAAGCTACTTTATTTCCTGTAAGGTGGAAAGATGGCTAATAAACGTTTTAAATAAAATAAAATAAATAAATAGGCTGACAAGAGTCCAAGTCTAAACTTCTCTTCTCCCACCCTATCATTATTCTACCATGCTCTGCAGCCAATTACTTGAATAAAAACAGAACAAACCACTGATTCATAAATAACCACTTTCTGGAAAAAAATCTGTTTGTTTTGTATTCATCTAAGTTCTTGTTATCAATGTTGTTTCACATGTGCATTTTTGCACAGTCTTATAAGAGCTTTCATTTTCCCCAGGAATCCTTTAATTACCTGACCCAACAATCTATGACCCTAAGGGAAAATCACTTTAACTGTGTGTCTTGTGAGTGCTGGGCCCAAGGGAGCACCAGCTGGCCATGGCCCCTCCTGTGTCTGGTGGCTGGCCTCCACACTGTGCCCACTGGCCAACTGAACCCTACAGCCAAGGCTGGGGTCTGGAAGGTTGGGGATGAGCCTGGCACAACAACTACTGCCCTTTCCTCCTTACAGGTGCTTTGCTCATGACTGTTCTGGCAGGAGGACAACCGGTATCAGTAGGCAGCCCATGGAAAGGCATCCAAATGCTGCTATGGGAGATGGAGCCACACATGTGAGGCCTTCTGGTGAACATCATGAACCTGCCTTGTGGTGACTTGCCTATGGCCCTGAGGACATTAGAGGGAACTTTCACCAACTCACTGGGCCCTGACAAGCACTGTGGCAGACAGTGAAGGGGACCCCCATTCTCCTAGAACTATGACCTGTCTTGGTCATGTGTTGGGTATTATGCATATCTTCATATTTTTTATTCATTCATGTGCACATTAAAGTTGACCAGTTTTTTTGCATCTTGATTGTGTGGCCTCTAACTGGGCATGCCCCCCCCCATGTAGCTCACACCACTAGCATGCCGCAGATACATTTGTACCACAGTGTCCCCTGAGGAGCAGGGCCTTGTTGCTTGACTGAGGGCTCAGACATGGGGTGAGGGGTTATTGAGGGGCAATGTGTTAGCCTATTCACTGCCAAGGTGTCAGGTAGCCCTGCCATAAGATGGATGAAAGGGAAGGAGGGAGGGATGGATTGGCGTTTCTCACTTTCTGGAATGTGGGGAGTAAAACAGGTTGTCTGGGAAACCCAGATTTACTATGGCTAGGGAGACTGTTATCTCGGCCGATGGTCTTGGGTCCCATGCACTTTCTTTTCTGCCTGGGATATTCTGGCCGACAGTAATTAACGACTGTAACTGCTTTTGCCGCGCGCACACTTAGTAGTCATTGGAGGGTAGGTGGGGGGCATTTTGAACCTAGTATAACTGGGGGTGTCACGGAGCCTTTGGCATCACTGACAAAGCATTGCTAATATATCTCTAAGAACTGCTTTCAATAAACACTACCTGCTTTATGGAGCCTGGTGTTCGACTGACTTTCTGGAGAACTTGACACAAGGACTGTTCCAAATGGAGGATCCTCAGCAGCTCAACATCAGATCTCTGTGTGGTTCCCTTCTGTGGATGAAACAATTCATCAGTGGGGCCTCCCCAGGACCTCTCTTTATTTGCCAGCCCCTTGGCCCAACCAGGGGCCCGTGTCCAGCCTCCCACTTGATTTGTGAGGTAGTCATGCATTGGGGATCAGCAGACTGTGCATCCCTCACATAATCTGTCATGGTCCCGGTTTGGCTGAGGTTGGAAGGCAGGATACTCCCTGTGCCACCCATTGACCTCCTGTGATCTTTGAGGCCCCAAGGACATGGTGGCTGGTGCATGGGAGCTGACTTTCCCCAGCTCAATAGATACCTGTGGACTGTACCACAGTTTTTACAGGCATATCTGTATGCTGTTACTGGGGGGGTCATTCTAGGTCTGGAGTGGTTTAGGGAGCCATCTAATGCTTGCCACACACCCCAGACCTTTCCCTTCCCTTACCAGTACAGAAATTTGTGCTGGTAGTACTCTTTTGGAGGTCCTCATGCTTGCCATGCTAGAGCTCAGCCGTGGCAAAGTGGTGTTGGGTCACTTTGCCAGCATATCTTGGGTTGTGCCTGAGTATCTCAGATAATCTGATGTAGCAGCTAGCTGGTTTCCTGTGTACTTTCACACCAACACCCTTGGACAGCACTATAAATTCTTAACTTAAAAATGGATAATTTGATTCCATCAAGACTTACATTCCTTTCACTTTCTTCTTGGTGATAGAATTCCATGCTTTATATAAATATTAATATACTTTTTGCATGGTAACATATTCCTTTAGATAGGGAAAAGACTGCTATGATGCTTTTCATCAGGGGAAAGTGTTGACCATCTCATTGTTTGCCACTTTATATATTGAAATCACAAATAAACCATTAAAAATGTGTTTAAGAAGCTGCATAATGAACAGAGATGGATGACCTGCCATGACAAACAATATATTTTTTGTTCCTATTGTACTAAATGATTTTCAGAGTCATTGGGCTGCTAATGAAACCTTGTGGGAATACAAAAAGGTGACCCCCATAGAAGAAAATAAAAAGCCAAACATGTGTCCTGCTTTAGAAATAAACCAACCAAACAAAAGCAAGTTTTTATATCAGTTTTAATAAATGTTAACTCTTTGTA
The DNA here is from genome assembly GCA_029375565.1 of Gekko gecko. Classification (NCBI taxonomy): domain Eukaryota; kingdom Metazoa; phylum Chordata; class Lepidosauria; order Squamata; family Gekkonidae; genus Gekko; species Gekko gecko. The sequence continues at coordinate 144,978,256 of JAPDNY010000003.1, read as the reverse complement.
TGGTGGTGATACAGTGGGCTGCTTCCTTTAATTGGGATATCCAACATTTCAAACAGTGCCCCTTTTTCCCCTGCCCTTTTTCGCTGCACGATCTTCCTCAGTCTTTTTTTAAAAAATGTTCTAAGGTGAGCACTATAGCACTAAACGGTTATAACACTGAAGTGCTATAATGGCACCATTGAAATGCATTGACTCATTTGAGTCAACCAAGTCAATGCATTTCAATAGTGCTGCCATAGCTGCTGAGCACTATAGAACTCACCTTAGAACTTTTTTAAAAAAAAGTCCAAAAAAGATCGTGCGGCAAAAAGGGCGGGGGGAAGCAACATTGTAGGAAGCACTATGGACATTTTAAACAGCACAGCACAGTGCAATGAAGGGGTGGAAAACAGAAAAAAAGCAGTTTCTCTCAAAAGCAGCTCAACCACACTTTGCTAACCCAATGCAAGTGGGTTTGTATGAACAGGTAAATCAATTCTGCTAGGGCTGGTTACTAAAATAGGTCTGTCTGAAATGACAGAAGAAATCCATTAGCAACCAGTTACTAAAACAGAATGCAAAGGCAGTTTGAAAAGGGTCAGTGGCTTGGAGCCAGTTAAACTACTACTTTCTGCTCCCCATGAAAAGCTGCTCGTGAACCGATACAAACCAGTTCAGTTCATGAACCAGCATATCAGTTTGTAGTTTGGTTCATGGTTCAGCCATGAGCCATGAACCAAACCAAATGGCAAAAATGTGGTTTGTACCCATCCCTATTGGCAGGTATATTTCTTCTCTTACATTTATTGGAATGGACAAAAATCTCCCTTTTAAAATTTCCTAGTAATCAGAGTTTCTTCTGAAATGTGGCCCACATACAGTACAGAAAACTACTTGAACTTGCAATTTGAACTCCACATTTATACAGGCACTGGTCTCCAATTTTATTTTGAAAATGAACATGCATTGGCTCTGTCTCAAAAACAGATGCACATATGTTCAGTATTACGTGAATATTGGACTGAATCCCTCATTTGTGCCAAGCAATGTAAAAATTCCCAGTTTTCATATTTTTCTGGTTAAAGAGTTAACTTTCTGGGATCTAGGTTATAAGGAAGTACAAGTACCCTAACAATTTTGATATCCTGATATCCAGTGAGCAATACTGTATTTAGAAATATTTATATTACTTGCAGTCCTCTCTCTCATAATGCATATCCAACAAGGCTATCAAGTGCTGGCTCTTACTGTTTTGAAATGTCTTTTCTTTAAAAGAACTGTAGCCGGGGGACTGGATAACACAAGGGTAATGGGATATGCAGCCTTTGACCTTGAGGTTAGTTTCACTAATCCAGCACAAATCTACAGCAACTGAAAATTATTTAACACCAGTGGCCTATGAGCAACAAGCAATGCGTTTTTCAGCTTCTTACTGAGCAAGAGTCAAAACTGGAAAGTAATCACCACAGACAAGAATGACTTAAAGTGTCATGAACAAGATATAGGGCTGAAAATATTTGGTCCATGAGTTTATTAATTCATTTACTTATTAAAGTATTTATACCTTGCCATTCCCTTTGTGGTTCAAGATGGCATAGAATTTATACTTAAAACATCACAATTCATTTTAAATTTAAAGTTAAAATGCCAGAAACTGATTATAGCTCACACCCCATTGAACAGCTTAGCAAATAAAATGGCCTTGCAATATCTCCTTTAAAAAACCAAGGATTCCCCCCACACACACACATCCCTGGGGAGCCCATTCCATACAGTGGGAACCGGTACTGAGAATGAACAGGCTGTAGTATACACCAAGCATGCAGCCTTAAGCAGGTGGATGATTAGCAGAAGGTGACAATCAGGGAACTCTAACTGGCACACAGGGTTGCCCACAGTGAACATAAAAAAGCCTTGTAGGATCAGACCAGTGATCCATCTTGCCCAGCATTCTCTCTCACACAGTGGCCAACCAGGTGCCCTGGAGAGCCAACAAACCAGACATACAGGCTGAGGCCCTCCCTTGATGTTGCCTCCTAGTTTACAGCCTCTGAATGTGGAGGCTTCCATTACACACCATGCTATATAGCCATTGGTAGACCTATCTTCCATGAATCTTTCTAACCCCCTTTTAAAACCATCTATGCTTGTGCAGTGACCTACATCCATTGGCAGTGAATTATACAATGCACTTTATGAGTAAAGAACTATTTTATTTTGTCTGTCTGTACCTATTGGAGGCATCCATCAGCTTCACAGTTACCCATGGTGGCCAAGATGATGCACATACATAGGCCTCTTTAAGCTCCCCTCCCGTTTTTGAGAGGGAAGATTTGAACAAACTATCACTACATCAGTTTGTTGTTATTTTTTGCTGTCAAGTCGCAGCTGGCTTAGAGTAACCACAGAGGGTTTTCAAAGCAAGAGATGTTCAGAAGTGGTTTGCCACTGCCTGCCTCTGCATAGCAGCCCTGGTACTGCCTGGTGGCCTCCCATCCAAATACTGACCATGGCTGACTCTGTTTAGCTTCCAAGATCTGATGAGATGAGGCAAAACACTACATCAGTAGTTACATTATAAGCTTGTGGACTTGTTCCAACCATTCATGCATACAATCAGAATGTGCAGTCAGATATTAACAAATTTTCTGTTAATTAATGGTAATAGTTCATTAATCTTTCCCTCTTCCTTCTCCCCAGTGCATCTGCTCCTCCATGATGTCTCCATCTACCCCCACATCCTGTTTCAACATTGCCTCCATCTCCATTATATCTTCTGCATATATTCCTTGTAGCATTTTCGGTGCATTTGCAGACCTCATTTGTCTGATTTGAAGGTTTATCCCATTTTAATTCTTTAACTTCAGATTTTTTTTCTACAGACATCTCCCACATCTGTACATGACTCCACTGTGTAGACCTTTATAGCCACATCCTTGGCCGACTTCAAAATTTGATATATGGGTAGAACAATCACATTACAAACTCACAGAAACTTCCCCAAATACAAAAGATACTCACCAGACAAAAGGCTATTTGGATGGGTGGTATGTTCATGATGTGCATTAAAGGGTCTATGTGTGTACCAGTAAAGAAGCTGGCATTTCACACCTGGTCTGCTAAACAATGATCACCCATATGCAGAGTTCCATCTAACATTTTAAGACAGAGAATAACTTCTGGAACAAAAAGCACTTGATTAATATAAACTATAGCTGAGCATTACAAGCTGTACAATATATTTTATATAAACTAGGTAGTTAAAAAAATCAGCAGAATCACAAAACTAGAATCAGATTCTGGGCAGGTGATGCAGTTGGATCAGGTCCATAATAAATAGGCCAGAGGGATACAAAAAAACCAAATAAATGAGGGAATTCAAGGTTGTGGAGCAAGAGTCATGCTCACGGGCATGGTTCAGAGAAGGTGCAGAGGGTGTTGAAGCAGGAATAATTGCCTAAAACATGAAGGTTCAGGGAGACAGTTTAGAGAGAACCACAGTCACGTTGCACTGGATAAAAATCCTCCCTATCATTTGCTCTTTCCTGCTTTATTCAGAGGCTGTTTTTAGGCAAAAACTAACAAAAACCTGGGAGCCAATTTAGACCCAACTGTACTTTACCTCATCGCAAATCAACATGGTTGCAGGAGGAGCTGAGAACTGCCACCTAAGAGGTTAATTATTTACCTGAGCTGGAATTTACTGAATCCTGGTTCAGTCTGGGAAGTCCCCCTTATTATAATTCTCTAAGGATGCATACCTCACACCAGTAGAAACAACAGAGAAGAACACTGTGTTGATATGCTGTTACATAACATTTACCTAACCTTTCAAATGGGGGAGGGTTTATTTCCAGAAGTCTCATTCCCACACTTTTAGGTACCATCAAATTAAATTGTACACAGAAATAAATGTGGGCACAATGGATTATGGATAATGAAGCAAAGACCAAATGGTAACCAAATGAGAATAAGGAAAGAGTTTCACTGTACTACAAAAGAATAAAACCAAGTCCTTAAACTGATGCAAACATAATTACTTTTCGTTAAACAAAAGGTAAGAGCAAGCATGAAAGTTGACATTTGGAACATTTAGTACCTTTTGGAGGAGCGAACAATTACTTTTTCATCACCGACCTTCCCAGTCTAAGGAAGCAGCTTTTCACTTTCAGAAATGAAGCAAAGCAACAGAAACCTCAAACAGTAAGCACAAACCTCTCATGTCCTCTGCTTAATATTTGCAGCTTCTTTTCTTCCTTTTTTTGGTTCTCAGACTTGCTTGTATGAAACAGTTCTGATAAATTCATCTGTTTCACTTCTTACCTGATGTATTTCTGTTTGGATCAATTTTTGCTTTGCCAATATCCACTTTATCTTCCACAGATTTTCTCTTCCTGCAGTGATGAATTCTGGCTAATCTGATCATGAAAACAGAATGGTTGACACCTCTGCAGCACTCATCCTATCCTTACTTATGCATAACAACAGCCCACGGTCTGATCATGTCCAAGTTAGATTACTGTAATGTGCTTTACATGGAGCTGCCTTTGAAAATGGTTTGGAAACTTCAGTTGGTCCAAAACATGGTTGCCAGGCTATTGTCAGGGATTGGTTACAGATACCCTACCATTCCTGTGCTGAAGGATCTGCACTGGTTACCTATCTGTTCCCAGGCACAATTCAAAGCATTAGTTCTTTCAAGCCTTAAATGGCTTGGATTCCAGGGTACCTGAAGGACCATCTCCTCCCACCAAGGTACTTGAATTACCAACTCAAACCCTGTTCTCTGTTCCCCTGCCTTCAGAGGTAAGGTGAGTGGTGACTAGGGATGGTCCTGTGGTGACTCTTCACCTTTGGAATGCCCTCCCCCTTGACACTCAACTGACGCCTACTTTAGGGTTTTTTGTTTTTTTAGGCACCAGGCTAAAACATATCTTTTTACCCAAGATTTTAATTAGTGGTTTTATCTTACCAGCTTTTTAAATGGTCTGCTCTGTTCTATGGATAGTTTTAAGGCTGTTATGTCTAATGCCTTGTGTTTTTAATGGACTGTTGTTCCATACTGTGATTTTTAATTGTAAGACACCTTGAGAAGGGCTCTGAAGAGGAAGCATAGAAATACTGTAAACATGTAAATAGATATACATACAAGGAACTATACAAGGAACTCAAGTAGCTGTACTATTTGGAAGTCAAGACCCCCACCATGTTTTTAGACCATATCTGCTTTACTTTCAAGGAGTACCTTCAACTTTGGGTATTATGAGGTATAATAATAATGACAAGTATTTATTTTAATGCTTAATTTTGTTCTGAAAGTATTTATTTTATTTTAATGATTTTGCTGAAGACTTTTAGTAAAAGGAGTTTATTCATAAAGGAGAGAAAAGAACAAGTGCTTGTTATAATGTATTGCTGTTTTGTAATTTAATCTTGATTAGATTCATAGAAGGCATCTGAACCTTACTATGGACTATCGTCTCCCGCCTCCCAATGTAATCGCACTCTTACTGTCATGACAAATCTATGCATTATGACCTCCAGAGAAAAGAGCATTGAAGACAGCACCCACTTATGAATCTTCCTAATCTTGACCCAGGTCTATCTATTCTGATTTGCACCATTTTACCAAGATCAAGATATTAGATTGCCAACCAAAGACCTGAGTTTTTTTAACTAGAGAAATCACAGAGACAACCAGGGAACTTCTGCATGTGACTCTGCTACTTTGTGGCTTCATTATGCCACACACACACAATACATGGCCCCATCTTCTCATCTCGACCATAAAGTATAGTTCTAGAAGGGTAACTTTCCTGTCTCACCCTGACCTAACCACAGTAATTCATGCAACGTTCACCTCCAGATTGGATTACTTTAACTCAGGCCGAGGACAGACTGGCAGTTTGCCCCGGTAGCCAGTCGTAGCAAAAAAAACCCGGATTAAATTATACCGGGTTTTCCCATCCACACAGCGGGGGCCGTTGCTGGAAGTTACGGGACGGAGGCGCGCGGGAGTGTTCAGACTGCCGTGCCGGAGGCATGCTATATTCGCCCTTTCCCCATTAATTCGGCTGTGGGTGTATGGGTGTATGTGCGCATGAGCGCTCATGTGGATAAGCGCATTTTGCCGATTTTTTTTTTTTTTTGCCCTGCAATGCCGGCACCGCATTGGGCAATGGAGCAGAGTGCATCCAATCACACCACTGCTGCCTCGTGCCCAACGCGGGTTGCTCCCGGCTTTTCGCCTGCACGTTCAGACTCCCCGGAAGCGGAGAAACGCGCGACGAACGCGGGCTTTTGGATTTGCGACGGCTTTTATCAGGTGTTTTTTTAATCCGGCAGTGAAGCGCAAGAGCACCGGTAGGCTACGGGTGGGGGACGCCAGGCAGATGTGCCTGCGTGAACGTTCCATTTACTCCGGTATTGAATCATTGTCGGCCCGGGGCCCTTCCCGGGGCAAATTGCCGGTCTGTCCTCGGCCTCACTCTGTGCTGGCCTGCCCTTGAGATTGATCCAGAAACTGCAGCTGGTCCAGAATGTGGTGGCGTGGGTCTTCCTATCCTGATTGGGACACCATGGACCACACACATTCAACCTGTGCTGTGCCAGCTGTACTGGCTCCCAGTGGCATACCAGGTCAGGTTCAAGGTTTTGTTATTGACCTTTAAGGCCTTGAGAGGTCTGGTACCTACATTTCTCCCGAAGAGCTCTACACTCCACTCCTACTGGTGATCCCTAGCCCTAAAGACATCTGGCTGTCCTTGACCAGAGCCAGCACTTTTTCAGCCTACCTCCTCCTCCTCTTTGCCAAATAACATCTGTGCCCTGTGGGGCCTTATGCAGTTCCATCAGGTTTTCAGTTGAGAACAGTAACGGGTACCATATTATTTGGCACTCTCTCCCCCCACATGATGCTTTCTCCTGCTTGCAGGAAAGTAATGCATATTGTATTTATTTTGGCGCCATCTAATGTTCTTTAATTTTAACTTGACTGTTTATTTTTTATTTTAAATTAAACTGCCCTGAGCCCTGTGAACTCAGGGAAGGGTGGTATATAAATTGAAATTATAAATAAATAAAATAAGTCTTTTGCAGCCACAATAATAAAATATTTTGTGATTTTAAAGACTAATTCATTTACTGAGTTTCCATAAGCAAGAACCAATTTTATCAGCTATATTGTGCCATGGAGTGGTGCTGCTTACTATGTACATATTTTATACCACAGGAATATCTTCCCATGCCAGAATGCTGCCTCTAGAAAATCTAACATAGGTCTGTGCATGACTGGATCTATATAGCAAGCTCACAATTTTCACAGGATACCGTTTTCATTTATTAGTCCCTCTTTGTGTTACCATAGTTGAAGTTTTATTGATTACTTTCAAAAGAAGAACTCCAGAGAATGGGTGGTTGACATCTTGGGGGAGAGGAGCATAAGAAAAGCAAATTTTAAATTTGGCTCTTTCAGATGGGGGGTTGGCTACTCAAGGGGAAAACTAGTGTGATTTTTGTTTTTGTTTTTTTTTTACTGGGGGGTATTTTGCCTTTAAAAAATGTGATGTTACCTTTTGCTTGCAAACAAGGAATAATGTACTCAATTAGGTTCTTGCTCTTATGTTCCAGCAGCAGAGACAGGTGTGCCCAAAGCAATATCCATTTATTAGGAAGAAGGTACAGGGTTGGTAACAACTGGTTTCAGGACCAGGGAGCTCACACAGCCTACAATCCTAATTAATAAATAGAACCAACTAGCAGAGACTCCACCCCATCAGGCTACGCCACCACACACAAATATCAGAAGGGAGAAAAGACTGTTCCATTGTAATGTATACAATAAATACACCATAAAAGCCTCTCCTTTTGCTCAGCTGTTTGTTTCCTGTAGCCAAGTTGTGTGAAGTTTTATTAGAGAAAAACCCAGTGGGGCCATTTGGATATGTACACTTGCTCATGGGAGCTGTACACTATGAACCATCCACAGGGTCACTGAAAAACTTTGGTAGTTCTGGAACCTGAAATGTGTGGGTTTATCTGATGGCAGTACAAGCAGAACAATTGCACAAGCCAAACAGAACTTACAGGAAATATAAGCATTAACAAAACTGGTCTGTGTCTAAAAAGCCTAGTCATTTATTTGCCAAGTGTACCCTTCACAAAGATCCAAGACTGAATATGAAATGGTGCCATGGTCTATCTGCCCTTGGCATGTATTCCTCTGCTGACATCTGGGTAAAGGTTTCGAGAGCTGCTGTCAAATCAATGAATCCTTACAAACAGCAGCTCTGTTCTACATTATCATCAATTACTGACAATCCTGCTGACATCCATCTGTCATGTTTTGATGCTGATATGGAAAAATGAGCCTTGAAATTACAAATTTGTGTTAAGAAATTATCCACTATATGAACAGTAAACTGCTCTACAATGGTGGGGGTGGCTGATGTGCTCCAAGTTGTATTGCATTGTATCCCACTAAAGGCAACATTGTGGTCTTAATGAACAGAGAAGGCATCTAGATATAGATGATCTGAGCAGTAAGCACACTAAGGAACTGCTACATTCACCAGGACAGGTCAGATATACAAACTACATTTAAGAACTGACTCAGGAGAAAACAGTTCTTTTTGCCAAAGGGGCTGTGCTCCACACTGATTGGATGGCCATGGTCAAAATCATGAAGCCACCATACACTCCTCAGAAGCTTTTCCCCAAAAGGAAGCAAATAAATACTTAATTGGATATATTTATAATATTTTTGAAATAAAAACTGAAAATCATGCAGCTCACCTGAAATATGGGGGGAAGGAATGAAGAGGAAGGGGAAGTCAACTTTGGGTAAGTGAAGAAGTCGGGAAGTCATTTGAGAAGTGAATGAGGGGAAAGGTGAGATCATCCAGGAGCAAAATAACAGGTACTAATCCCAGTTTCTGTGCAGGGCTGTACATGCCCTGGCTGGCTGGTGGCATAGTGGTAGGGCACTATGTGGGGCACTGTGGTGACATCCATATATGCAGGCCTGATTGACAGCAAAACTTTATAACTATTATTTGGAATTACAATATTCCATTGTGAGTAGCAACCATTCTTTATTAATATTTATTAATGGGGGGGAGGAGATGGAAAAAAATCTTTGGGCCAATTAGTATGCTGCATTTTATATTTACATGTGTATTTTTTATTCGTAGGATTCATATACTTACCTGTTTTGCCTGGAACAGATATCTTATACTTTCAGTGTGTGTTGTTATTATTTAGACTACTGAAGAAGGCCCTCAGGGCTGAAACACATTTGGTCTAGTGGTTATTGTATGTATAACCAATATTTTGGTCTAGTAGTTATTTTATGTGTAATTTATATTTGTTGTTTTATGCAATGTCCTAATGGACATGATGTTACATCCACTACCGCTTTGTTTTTATCCACATTCTATTAATGTTAATAATTTGTAGTTACTGTGCACTTTGCAATAGGTAGATATATTTTGTTTTGTGTTTTAGCTGCTCAACCTTCCAGGTACCTAACTTGACTCCCAGGTTGGGTTTCTTCCCCCTTTTGCTGTTTCCTTAAACATTCTATATCATAAAACTGGCTCTAAGTGAAATGAAACATGTAGTTCACTAAGCATTCATAAATAATATATTCACTAAATAAACTGAAATCACTGTCTCTGTGCCTGTTGGAGAAGAATCCAGCAGATGCACCACTTGTTTTGCCCTCTTGGCTTCCAGGAAATGGAGACATAAAATATGACATCTGTGTCCCTATTGCAAGTTTAACATACACACACATGAAAGTTCTAAAAAATAATTGCTTCCCATTCTTATGAGCCTACTTGAACAGACAGTGTCAGTATCCAGTGCATGATGTGTTCAATAGAGACAAAGGGCTTTGTTTTCTTTCCAAATTAAATGCATTAAAGTCAGCAACCTCCACCTACAACCATTACATCAATATCTGGCATTCTAATTTGTAACAAAGGATCTCTATGCTATAAAGATACAGCTAAAGATATTACATAGGGCACGCATAGACAATTTTATGTTGATTAAAGAGAAGGAATCCTCATCTTCATTAAAGGAATCATAGAAACCAGCTATTCATGCACAGTGTCTTTCAATATGATTCACTGTCAAGTGGTACTGTTGTGAGAACAGATACACTATAAGGAAAAGAAATCATGCAGTGGATGACATCACTGGGTTTGAAAACTGGCTGACAGTTGGACTAGATGGGCCATTGGCCTGATTCAACATTGGCTTCTCTTATGTTCTCTTATGACAATGTCACAACATTTGTCACTAATGAAATATACATGCCAGAAGAAAGGAAGATCCAACAGGCAAGAATCATAAGGAGCACTTAATTAGTAGCATTCTTTGCATTGGTCAAGTTGGAATCTGAGATAATTTATATTCACTATTATTGCTCACAGTTGATTCACAGTAAAAAGAATTAGAAGAAGTTATTTCCTCACTCAGTTTCCTCTGTAATGCATGCAGTGGGACTTCCTGATGTCATCCTCATTTCACACCTTATGGCGGAGGGGAAGAGACACAAGTATTCACAGGGTGCAGTCACACTTGCCAGATAAAATGAGGGGGAAGCAAGGAAGTAGACCCACAGTTACATGATCATGCCTCCCTTTGATGCTGTGAGTGCAGCCTATCAGTGTGTGATCAGACGCAACTGCAGGTGAGTCTTTTTGTGTGTCTGTGTGTGTGTGCCATTTGTTTCCCATATGCTTAAATGAGGAATCAATTAATCGAGCCTCTGCACTGAGGGCTCCCTATGGAGTTTGTGATGATGCACATACTGCCAAGGGGGGGGAGCAATGGCATGGAGTCAGGATGGCCTGATCAGACCATCCCAATGGCATGAGATTGTGCTGGAGCAATCAGACAGGGGAAAGTCCATCCATGGCCCGTCACAACCCGTTTACTACCAGATTTTCCCTGGTGTCTTTTAACTCCACTTCTGTGGTGTAGGGCACTTCCCAGATATTGTTGTCTGATCGCGCCCTTTAAATCCGCCTGGCATTTGTGCCTATGTTGGGTCTAATTGTGCATATACAGCCACAATGTTTCTTCTTTGCTTCACAGTAACACATACCTGTACATCACCTGATAACACATCAGTTATTGACTGTTGACTAGATTCCTGTACACACATTAAAGTGCACATGCATAGTACATGTGTACAGTGCACATATGGCTCTTCTGTGTACATAAGTTAAGTAATTCATATTCTCAATACATACATGACTAATTTAAACCCCATGTTTATTCAAGTACTGCTCCCTTGTTTTATTTTTGAAGAGAACATGTGCTGGCCCATTCTTACAAGCAAATGTATGCCCATAAAAGTGGGATGTAGTCATGCTCACTGTAATGTGTACAGAACTTAAGAGCAGTTTCCATTGAAAAAGATTCCATTTGAAATTATGTGAAGCAATACAAAAGCGCTAGTATTTTATCTGCAATTGATGAAGTGAGTTCTCACTCTTGGCTGCTTATGTTGAAATATATTTTGTTAGTTTTTAGCTGGACTCTTGTTTTACTTTGCTGCTGTAGACTAACATGGCTACCCATCTGGAATATTTGCTCTGTTATGCTGTTTTATACATGCCAGTCACTGAGACTGTTTCTGCATCTGGTACTTGCCTCTCATTCCCAGAGGGTTGAAGAGTATCAGATCTAATGAATCACTGATTCTGCAGTAGGAGGAATGGTGAGGGATGACATTTGTGGATGGGTGGGAGTGGTGGTTTTGGGGAAAAGGGAGCAGATGTGATGCAGATTATGCTAATATGGAGTTCAGACGTGATGTGAAGAATTCCTCAGTTGAAACCACAAGTTCAGGAGCACAGCAATGAAAAATTCTGGCAAATGCAGGATTCAAAAGATGTGGCGGGAAAGGAAAGATGATGCAGGGATCAGACCCCTGCCGTGCATTAACCTGTGGGGAAATAGTCACTATCTGCAAATAACTGCAGAGGTTGACAGCCGGGCAAGCTCTTTTGTGGAAATGGTCTGAGTGATGGCATTAGCATGTAAATAGCTGTAGACCATTGTCTGGTTCAAAGTTTTGAGCCTGTTTTATCTTATGTAAAACAGCAAATTTATTTAAGCATAAACTGCTCTTGCATGAATTGGGAGAATGAAAGTTTTAAGGTAATGGAGAGTTCGCACTGTTTTTTATGAGAAAAAAACCTGCTTTAGAATATGACAAATAATATTATTATATGGGGAGACCTCTGCAGGAAAAATCTGCCGGGAATTCAGGAATAGTCACATAATATATGGTATTTGCTGTCAAAAATAATTGTGTAAACTCACACAAAGTTGTTTGAAGATGGCAACATAAGGACACAATCAGTCAGGAAATTACTTCTCTGATGTCAGCAACAGTGACAAGTTTTCCCAGCAGTGATGCTGGGGAGGAGTTTGCTCTGGCACACTGGAATCCAAAGCAGGCTCGAAGCCCCACTGGGTGTTTAAAAGGAAGACAGTCAGTTAAGAGGCATGACTGTCATGTATATGTTTCGGCTGCACCTCTTCAGAGCAGGCTTTTTGATTCTGGTTACTGCACCCCCCTCGCCCGCCCTTTAGGCATTACAGGATTACCCAGTTGCCAGTGGGGTCCAGCAGGAATTGTGGGGGGCTTTCCTTGATTGGCTCATGGGATGCCTTTTTTCACCTGCTTTGTGATGCTAGGAAGAGGGTGGTTAAACAGGCCTGGCCATTGACTGTGTAGGCCATAACTGGTTGGCAGGGATTGGGTGGGCTGATCACAATAGATAGGGATGATCAGCAAGCATCCAGAGACATCCGAAGTGGTGGAGAGCATGTCCAGAACAGCACATCACTGACTGTGCAGCAGGGTGTGGCTGGGAAGAGCAGCCCTCGATGCTGAGCAACGGCCTTCCAAACCTGATAGAGATGCAGTGCATCAGGTGAGGAGATGGGATTGGGCACCTTGTGGCACACTGTGTGCAGGTGATGATAAACAGAGGCAGTAGGAGATGCTGGCTGTGCTTGGAGTTAGGGTGGGTCTGCCAGAAAAGGCAGCCATGGGCAGGCTGTCATAGCACACCCTAGCTCATTTAGATATGTTAGCATATTTAAATATGATGCAGATCAGTTTAATTAAATAAACTAGTTAAACCCAAACTTTTGTCTCATGTCGTCTTTGAATGGATGCCTGGGGGGGGAAATCTGTGTGCTTCTATGACAAATATTTTCAGTTCTGAGAGAGGACAAGCACTGGTCCCAAATATGATTCTAGAGATAAAACATACTAGCAAAGTCATGCTATGTGGAATAGACAAAAGATGTCATTCGTGTTAGGTGGGAAGAATTCCACAGTTCTTTTGCGCATTGGAGGGTGATACCAGAGAACCTTCTCAACTGTGAGAACGAGATAAAACCCAATGACACCCAGAAGAGTGCAGAACCCATGTTTGCAATCCCTTGTGAAGTCTGCCAAAAAGACACCTTAGAACACTTTGGATCCAAATGTTTTCTGCCAGTAGAAGGGCACTTCAATATTCAAGGAAGAGGGCATTTTCATCAATTTGCCCCTCCTACTAAAGACCCATATTTCAAACCCAGAATTGTTTGAGGGACCCCTGACCCTTGGGTGCAGTGGGCTATGGCAGGAGGAAAATGTTCTTCCTCTCACTGAACTTTGATTGGGCTATTTATTTATTTTATATATTTATATGCCACTTTTCTGACAAGCACTCAGAGTTGTTGGGCTCCTCTAGATTCAAGCCATTAAACAAGAAGATCTATATATCTTTATTTGAACTCTTAGCCAGCCAGGCTCCATAACTACAGCCAAATCCAAATGTTCTGAATATTACAGATGGATGCTAATTCAAAACTTTAGGTTAATTATAATAATAACATTAAAATTACAGAACTAGTCAGTTTGAAGTTTGTTTAGTTACATTCTGAGGGCACCCTCCTAGTTCATATAAGCAACTGAAAGCAAAATCTATGACTAAGTTTTTATATTACTGGACTGCATGAATTCAGTGACGTGTTTAGAAGGCTTACTGTCTTCTAGGTCAGGCATGCAGAACTACTTATTCATCCAAAGATTTTTTAAAACCTTAAAGAAACAAGTACTATAAATGATCCTTTTGAATCCATAACATTAGCTTAAGACTGTCAACTAAAAGTAAGTCAGATAACACAGTATTACATTGCTTTCAGTAAATGCTTCAGCTTGCCTCCAAAATATGGATATGTTTCTGAGAATGGCTCTTCATCATCTTATTGTGCAAATCTGAAACAAATTCAGTTAGTAGGACTTCGCTGGAGAAATGACATGTAGAGTTCATGTAGGGTTAGGGATTGTTCAGCACTAGCCATTTAACTGGCAATTGCAATGACCACTCAGGGTTTTTTTTGGTTTTTTTACAGACAATCCAGATGATCTTGTGATCAACCCATTGCATTCCAGTGTTCTCTGTTTTCCTTCTTTTTTTAAGACATCATCTGTGGCAGCAATTGCACTGCTAGATTGTCCCATGTGGACAGAAAAACTGCTATTGCTACTTCCCAGCTCAAAGGCTGGTCCTACACTGGCCATTTAGTTGCTTGGTTTTTACAGACCACCCAGATATAATTGCCAACCTCCAGGTGAGCCCTGGGAATCTCCTAAAATTGCAATTGATTTCCAGACTACAGAGATTAGTTCACCTGGAGAAAATGGCTGCTTTGAAGGATGGACTTTATGGCATTATACCCTACTGAAGTCCTTCCCCTCCCCAATCCCCTCCTCAGGCTTCATACCCAAATATCCAGGAATATCTCAGTTTGTAGCTGACAAATTTATATTCTGGGCTTTTTTTTCTGGGGAAACACACTGGAATGGAGTTCTGGAACTTCTTCAACAAAATTCTTTTAAAATGTTTAAAAGTTCATGAGTTCTCAGTATACAGACTGAAAATTTCATCTCCCTCTTGAGAGTTTTGGCACCATTTTTTCCCAAAAGAAAAGCCCTGCCTACCCAAGACCATGGCCATCCAATTTCATCCCAATATTGGGGAGGGGGTCATTCCCATTTTTCCATGTTTTTAAAGACTTTATTTGTGGTAATTGGGGTTAGTGCTTTTGTTCTACTTAATTTGTAGTGCTTTTTTTCTACTTAAAATGCAGCTGAAGTACCAAATTGTCTCATGTGGACAGTCAAAGATCTTTTGAGGTTTCCCAAGGATACTGTCCCTTTAAAAAATCATTCTCTTTCCAGACTGATTAATTACTTGTCTTTCCTCTGGGCTTCCTTGTTTCCTTTTGGCAGTCATGAATAAATGTTTGATTATCAGTTGGCAGGGTGGAGCTTAAGAAGAGGGAAGCAAACCACATCACTGACCTTCTCCCCATTGTTTTGGGGTTATTTCACAGTAGTGTTATAATAACACATAATAATGTTGGCTTGCTACAAAGTTTTAAAAAGTCCTTCATTCCCCTTTCCCCTTCAATAAGAAATGATAATCAAGTATTTACTTATGAATGCCAGGAGATAACTACCAAGCCACGAGAACACAGCAAGTAATTAATTAGCCTGAAAATAACAGAACAAAGGGGAAATTGCAGGGAGAAAGAAGCAGGACAGCTTTTGCTGAAGGGGACCTGCTTCTCAATAGACATAATCTATGATTCTGCCCATATGGATGTATTTTTATGTGGCATAGAGCATTTGTTTCAGACTGTGTGGAACCCCTATCTAAATTTCATATGCAGCTAAATGTGAGAAAGGAATGATTTGATTTGACCAGTCAAAAAGTAGGAAAATATTTCTGCCCTAGACATTCATATACAATTAGTGAGCTAGATTAAGGATGGATTAAGACACCAAGAGTCACATGGAAGATGTTTAAATTTCCTGCATGTAATACATGAGAAGACAGCAGCCTTATGCTGTTAAATACTGTATTTTCTCTACTTTTCTCTCCTGGGTATCTGAGTAACTGTGCACTGATTTAAAAGCTAGTCTTCTAGTGCATTTGTTCAGAAGTAAGTCCAAATGAGTTTGATTAGATTTATTCCCCTAGAATTACCAGAGGCAATTTGAAACAGTTATATTGGCTGCCAATCTGTTTCCAAGTTCAATTCAAAGTGCAGGTTACAACCTTTAAAGGCCTTCGTGACATGAGACCCTGAGACCCATAGCCAGTGTGGTGGAGTGGTTAAGAGTGGAGGACTCTGATCTGAAGAACCAGGTTTGATTCCCCACTCCTCCATAGGAAGCCTTCTGGGTGACCTTGAGCCAGTTACAGTTCTCACAGAACTCTCTCAGCCCCACTGTCGTGGGGAGAGGAAAGGAGGGTGATTGTAAGATGCTTTGAGACTCCTTAGGGTAGAGAAAAGTGGGGTTTAAAAAGCAATTCTTCATCTGAAGGTCCATCTCCTTTACATATGTCCTCGTGTGCCAGCTATGGTTGTCAGGCAACCATCTGTTGACTATTCCACCACTTAGGGTGGCCCATCTGGCATTCAGCTGAGTCCAGGCTTTTTCCATCATGGCTCTTGCTCTGTGGAACAGGCTCTGTGAGGAGTTGAGGGAAGCCTCAGGCCCCTGGCCACAATTTCTTGTGTCAGGGAGCATCTAAATTTCTCAAGGGCACCTAATTAATTTAATTAAAGTAAGTTAAATTAAGTGCTCCTTACACCCAGCTGCAAACCGATGGCCTCCTCTTCCCCCCCCCCCGGAGGGGCTTCCCCCAGCCTGGACCCCTCTGTAGGCAGGACAGGCAGGTGGGAAGGAAAGGCAGTGGAGAACCACACTGGTGCACTCACCCATTTGGAGAGCACCCAACCAGCCACCTGCCACTTTCTGGCTAGTGGAAAGAGCTACCATATGAGATCAGGGCCCTGTAGGCCTACAAGACAGAGCTCTTCCACCAGGCCTTTAGTTGAGGCAGCAGGTATCCATTTGATCTGGCCTCCCCTCCAGTGACTACAGTCCCCAGAAGCCATGCAAGAGTGCAATACGATCCGTTGAGGCATGTTATTGTCTTAGTTTAAGGTGTTTTATTGATTTTAATTGTGTTGTTATAATGTGTTTTATTGTTTTACTGTAAATCTACTCTAATTGCAGATCTTAAATGTAAATTATGAACTGTTTTAATTGTAAATCTGCATTATTGTAGACATATATGCTGGTACCCACGCTGAGCCTACATTGTGGGGAGGGCAGGATATAAGTCTAACAAAATAAATAAATAAATATTCTAAGCATTCAGACTGCTGGCCCTGAGGCTCGGCTGTAAACGGCTTTTTCCTGGTAAAACGGCTGGATGCCTATGTGTGTATGAGCTCATGCTTTCATACAGACATAGGCATCCAGCCGATTTGGGGAGGATCCCATTGCACCGGCACCACATTGGGTGGTAGAGCGGAGCACAGCCAACCATATTGCTGCTGCCTTATGCACAACGTGGGTTGCTCCCGGCTTTTCGGCTGAGCGTTCACACTTCCGGGAAGCAGAATGCAGCAGGATAAAGGCATTATCCGGGATTTGCTATCACTTTCAACAGGTATCTTTTAATCCCGGGAGTAAAGCAGAACAAAATGGGTTGCCTACGGGATAGTGCCTGTGTAAACACCCCCTTTAATCCGCTTGGGAAACGTGGCTGAAATTGCCAGTCTGAACTCAGCCATAATGTGTGTATATGGGGGGTGCTTCCTGACATTTTTAGAAAGGCCCTTCTACCATACAGGGGCCATCAATGAAAAGGTTTTGGACTGCGCAGATGCTATTCTGATCTGCCTGCAAGATGCCACATTCAATGAGCCCTGGTCATAAGAACATAAGAATATAAGAGAAGCCAATGTTGGATCAGGCCAATGGCCATGCAGTCCAACATTCTGTCACACAATGGCCAAAAGCACCAGGTCAACAAAGTGAAGATGACACCGCAGACTATATTGAAAGAGACAGACCTGAGGATGTGTGGGTCCTGGGCTACAAACAGCTTTATAGTAATAATAACCAGTACTTACCAGAGAAACTAGCAGGTAGCCAGTAAAGCACTATCAGAATAGGTGCCCATTAATTCCATATTATCTGCCCCCCCCCAACTATACTCTGGGACCTTAGATAGTTTGGTACCAAATATTCCTTTAAAAATAGCTATTTCACAATAAATGTTTCATCTCATTTCAGCAGTCTACTTCCAGTACAAGCACATGGTTGCTTTCTTAATTGTTAAGCATGTTTTGCATATACTGCTCAGGAGAGGGAGAGATGTGTATGCTAACAAATGTGATGAGGAATTCTTTGAGGAAGAGGCTTTGGGGGCTGCTTCTAGATCAAAACCGCATGGGTGGGTAAAACAACCCATCAAATGCACTGCTGTCTTCATGCCAGCCATTGGTAGGAGACATAATGCATCAAAGTAATATAGAGACTCAATCGTGCAGTGAGTGATTTCAAAACTTTAATGAACCATTTACAATAAACTCATTGGAAGGTAATTTAACAACATCACTTTTACAATTAAACGTAGTGTTTTAGCATGCAAATGCAGCACATTAATTCCATGTCAGGATGGAAAATGAAGTGAAACTGAAGGGATCCTGATACATGAAAGCCATCTCAGTAATTTCTCATCACTCCACGGTGCTCTTAAGAAGCATAATGAAAGAATGAATTGATTTAAACAACATTTTGTTGGAGCAATGGTGTTTACGGAATTAAATTAACTTGATGGTTTGTTGTGACAGTCAAGCCTAGAATAGCATTATATTATTTTTGAAATTAATTTCCTTCATTCTTTAGAGTTGTTTTTGTTGTAAGAGTTTGTCTTTTGCCACTTGATTATTTTAACATCAATTCCTAAGGACTTCAGTGCAACTCTTCCTGCATTTATCACTTCATTAGAATGAATATACATAGGATTTACTCAGATCTCTGTTATCTAATTTTTAGAAGCGCAGGAAAATCTGGCCAGAACCTCATATATGGTTCTAATTCTTTAGCAAATGAAGCCTTCTGTATCTTCTCTTTAAATGTTAGTGAAATCTTTTGAAGGGGAAGGTTTAATTGAGAATAAATTATACGTCCATTCAATCAGTGAGCAACAAATGTCAAACAAATGTCAAATGACAGTTCCAGAGTAGCTATTTAGCCATTAAGTTCACTTTAAAAGAAAACCCAGATATTATTGGCAATGCATGCAGTTTCCCCACTGTTTCACAAATTTAGTCGTGGCAATTCTTTTAAACTTAAAACACAATTGAAGCACCAGAAAATAGCTGCAATTGTGAACAATCAAAGGGCTATAGAAGTTTCTCAATGCTATTGTCCCTTTAAATCTTACTATCTTCTTTCCCCTTTCAGATTAATTAATTTTCTTATATATTTGTTTATTTTTTACTTTATACCCAGCACCCTCATGAAACAGACAGTCCTTGAGCATTTAGAAAGGACGGCTGTGATTACTAAGAGCCAGCATGGGTTTCTCAAGAACAAGTCATGCCAGACTAACCTTTTCTCTTTTTTTGAGAAAGTTACTACCTTGCTGGATCAGAAGAATGCTGTAGATATAGTTTAACTTTATTTCACGAAGACTTTTGATAAGGTTCCACACAATATTCTTGTTGACAAATTGTTAAAATGTGGTTTGGATCCTATGACTGTTAGGTAGATCTGTAACTGGTTGACAAATCACACCCAAAGAGTGCTTGTGAATGGTTCCTCATCCTCTTGGAGAGGAGTGACAAGTGGAGTACCTCAAGGATCTGTCCTGGGACCTGTTTTGTTCAACATCTTTATCAATGATTTGGATGAAGGAATAGAGGGAATTTGCAGATGATACTAAATTGGGAGCAAATACGGTAAAAGACAGAATGAGAATACAGAATGATCTTGACAGGCTGGAAAACTGGACTAAAACAAACTGAATGAATTTCAGTGGCGATAAATGTAAAGTTATGCATTTAGGTAGGAAAAATCAAATGCATAGCTATAGGTCGGGGGAAACTTGTCTTGGCAGCAGTATGTGGAAGAAGGATCTAGGGGTCTTAGTAGACCATACACTGAACATGAGTCAGCAGTGTGATGTGGTAGCTAAAAAGTCAAATGCAATTTTGGGCTGTATCAACAGAAGTATAGTGTCCAGGTCACACAAAGTGATGGTATTGCTTTACTCTGCTCTGGTTAGACCTCACCTAGAGTATTGTGTTCAGTTTGAGGCACCACAATTTGAGAAGGAGATAGGCAAGCTGGAACGTGTCCAGAGGAAGGCAACGAAGATGGTGAGGGGTCTGGAGACCAAGTCCTATGAGGAAAGGTTGAAGGAGCTGGGTATGTTTAGCCTGGAGAGGAGATGACTGAGAGGTGATATGATAACCATCTTCAGGTACCTGAAAAGCTGTTGTATAGAGGATTGTGTGAAGTTGTTTTCTGTTGACCCAGAAGGTCAGAGCAGAACCAATGGGTTGAAATTAAATCAGAAGAGTTTTCAGCTAAACATTAGGAAGAACTTCCTGACAGTTAGAACACTTCCTCAGTGGAACAGGCTTCCTTGGGAGGTGGTGGACTCTCCTATTTTGGAGGTTTTCAGACAAGACGATAGATGGCCATCTGACAGCAATGTTGGTTCTGTGAACTTAGACAGAGGGAGGGCAGGAGGGGTTGCATCAGTACTTAGTTCTTGTGGTCCTTTCTTACACACCCAGGGAAATGCAGATCACCACTTTGGGGTCAGGAAGCAATTTTTCTCCAGGCCAGTTTGGCTAGAGATCCTGGAGGGTTTTTTGTCATCTTCTGGGCATGGAACAGTGGTTACTGCAGGTGTGAAGGGGGGTGTATTTGTGAATTTCCTGCATTGTGTGGGAGTTGGACTAGATGACCCTAGAGATCCCTTCCAACTCTATGATTCTATGATTCTTCTGACAGGGGACTCAGGGAAGCTTACAATGTTTAAAAATATAACATTTATAAATACAATAAATACAAGCTTTGAAGGGCTATACAAACAGGTAAAGGGCTGTAAAGGGTTAATTCTTTACAGATCCAGAGAGCCTTGAGTGACAATCTGTTCCAAGAGATCTGATTAATTAGCATCAGTTGAGCAGAGAAAGACTTCTGAACTGGATGCTGAGGAAAATTTAGTCTAAATTCAACCCTAAGTTCAGTCTGAATTCAGTCCTTAACACAGATGGAGAATTCGTGGAAAGTTGGCAAGGAAGAGTGGGTAGTTAGGTGATTCAGGCCAGAAAAGGGGATAGATCTTCTAGAGAAAGAATAATTTTTCCTAACCAGTTAAAACACAGAGATATCTCGGGAGAGATCCCTGGTTGTAGTTAGAAACTGCCTTGTGAAACCTTAAGAGTCAGATAAAGGAAGAGTACTGGTATATTTAGAGAAGGTGGTTGGGTACTGGATAGAATGTCCCAGCCTTCTGAAAACGAAGAGTCAGTGAATACTCAAAGAAAGTGTACTGGAGTGTTTGGGAAACACTGCAACAAAAGCCTCTCATGTTGGAGAGGCTAAGTCACTGGTAAAAGCTTATGAAACTCTCAGTAGCCTGAAACATAAGAACTAAAGTCTGTGCATATACTGTTTCACTTCAGAGTTCTATACTGAGTTACCTCAGAAATTTTACCCCTGATTTCACCTGACCTTTCCCCTCTATGTTGAATAAAACATTTTCCTAATTTGGAATTTCAAAACACCTTGAGTGTCATTTAAGCTTTAAATTAAAGAGGGCTATTGATCCTTCCCTCAGGTTCCTGGGCTACTGTGACAGGGTGGGAAAGTCAGAGTTCTTCAGGAAAGAAGAAAACAGATACCTAGGGCAGCTCAGTCAGAAAGGGGAAGAAAAACAGAGGGAAAATCTCACCTCTGAGGGAATGAAGTGTACAGAGGCATCATACATGCTGTATGGAATGTTGAGAGATTCTGCAGGGCATGGACTTGCCTGGGGAATTGATTCCAGAGAGAAGCTGCAACCACTAAAAATACCCTTACCCTGGTGGTTGACAAGCAGGCAAATCACAGGCAATGCTCACTCTAAGCTGTGGAGTCTTGTGAGCAAAAATTCTACTTTACGAGCACAGCATTAAAGCTGTGAGTGAGCAATTTGGCTACTGCATAAATTAGTTTGCTCTGGAGCCATCCTTCCTGAGCTAAGGCAAAAATGTATGAGCTGGAGGCTAAAAAAACTATGAGCTAACTCACACTAACTCAGCTTAGAGGGAACACTGCTCACAGGCCAGGCACCTCTAGAAAGACCTGTGGTGATGATCTAAGGAGGTGTGTGGAGGTCAAACTGAGACAGATGGTCCCACAGGCAAAATGGTCCCAGATCATTTAGGGCTTATAGGTCAAACCAACATTTTCAGTCTGCACCAGAAGCTGACTGGAAGGCAGTGTGGCTACCAAAATATTGGTGTTACATGTGCAGATCAGGGAGACCCTGTCAGCAATCTAGCAGCCACATTCTGGACCACCTGAAGTTTCCAAAGCATCTTCAAAGGCTCCCCAATGTACAGTGCATCACAGCAGTCTAATCTGGAGGTGACTGTGGCAGGGATCAGAGTGGCAAAGTCAGAGTGGGACAGATCGGGATCCAGCTGGCGGGCTTGGCATAGATAATAAAACACTGCCTTTGCCACTCTGGACTCATGTTTCTGACTTAACTGGCTGGTTCTGTCACAACATTCATGAATCAATTGTAAATTATCATAATGGTAAGCATTGTAAGTTTTGTTTGTAGCTAGCCAAGCCTCAGATCATTTTTTTAATTTCATTTATACATATATCATTGTGTAAGCATGTCATTATGATAATAAACCATCAAGTAAATTATGAGCAGTGAGTTTGGCAGATTACAAAGGGAAAAACAGCTTAAGTACCCTCAAACAATTACCAAAGAGAACAGAACAGGTTACAATTAATTAAGTTCAAACAAAGAAGCAAAAGGGGTGTGTGTATGTAGTGAGAAGCACTACCATTGTGGAAGAGAACATGTTTCCAAACACAGATATAGTAGATTCTTGAGTATTGGGGATAATTCTTTTGTTTCTGGGGTTGTTTTTTTTACATGGAATGAAAAGCTATGTTTTTGTGTGGAACATTTCAATTCCATAAGAGTCTATGGCCATTTACAACTGTACTTAGTTTAGGGCCTTAGCGTGTCTTAATCCTGCCCTGCTGTTGACTGTTCAAGCATGAAATCAGCACATACATATAAAATTTAACTGATGCTAAATGATAGATTATCTGCCAATGTTTACTCTGAGGCTAACACCCAACAAACCCATAAATTATGGCCGACAGAGGCTATCCACCCAGCCGCCACACTCAGTGCTGCTACTAGGATGACACAAAACTACCCAAAATATTGCTATTTTTTAATTATTTATTTAGGTTATTTATGTACTGCCTCTTCAGAGTCCTGCTCTAGGTGGCTTACAATTAAATAACATTACAAGCCATTAAAAATAGTGCATTGAACATAAACAGTGTAAAAGCTCTCCATAAAACAGAAGCAGACCATTTTAAAAGCTAAGATAAAACTTCTAATTAAAATCCTGGATGAAAATATGGATTTTGGTCCAACACCTAAAAGAAATCACTAATGTAATCATATGATGTACTAAACATGAGAGAAAACAAAATGTCTTATTTATGAAAATGAAATAATTCCTTTTTCAAGTGACACAAAATTATTCAGGAAGGTGAAAACCCACAATAGATTGTAAGAATTCCTTATCAACTGCTACAAATTTGTACAGGCAAGAAAATACTGATTACATTCCATTTATGTTAATTATAAAAGGGGTCTTAATTTTATATATGGGATATGAACTGGCTATCTAGTAGGAGTGTGTAGTTGAAGGCAAACTAATCAAAATCTGAATTGAATATACGCTATTATGAATGGCATCAGGAAAGCAAACAGAGATATCTTTTTGCTCTCTTATAGTAGTGGAACATGGAATCACTACTGTATGAAATCCATGGTAGTAGATTGAAGGCAATAAGGTTCTGGTCAGGTAATGAAAAGCCTTCTTCACACAACACATAATTAACTTGCGGAATTTATAGCCACAAGATATGATGATAGATTTAGATGGCCTAGATGGCTTAAAAGGGAATTACTCAAATTTATGGATGGTGGAACTGTCAATAACTGTTAGCCTTGATAGCTAACTGGAATCTCCAGGTTCACAAGCAGTAAAACTTTAAATGCCAGCTGCTAGCAGCTAAATGCATCAATGGGCAGTTGACTTCATATCTCAGAATCATCTGCCTCAGTAGTGGTCACTGTTAGAAAGATAATACTGGGCTAGAGCTGAAGGGCATCCAGTGGAGTTGATGGGCAACAGATTTACAACAGATGGGGCAACAGATTTCCAATAGATAAAAGGAAGTATTCTTTATTGAACAAGTGGTTAAATTGTGGAATTCACTGATAGCAGATATAGTTATAGCCATGAGCACAGATGCTATAGAAGCAGATTAAACAGTTTCATGGAGGATAGTCCTATCAATGGCTATAAAGGGACTAAAGAGAACTTCCATAGGCAGAGGCAACAAACCTCTGAATATCAGGGATAGAAGGCAACATCAGGGTTGCAGTCACACACGCCAGAAAAAATGGGTGGGGGAGTGAGGCTATTTCCTCCAGAGGAATTTGACCCGCAGTTGCATGATCACACCTCCCTTTGAAGCTGTGGGCGCAGTACGTCAGTGCATGATCAGATGCAACTGCAGGTGAGTTGGGGGGGGTTGTGCTGTTTTTTCCTCATGCACTTAACCAGGGGATTGATGAATTACACCTCCACACCAAGGGCTCCCTATGGAGTATGTGATGATGTGTATACTGTGAGAGGGGGGGAACATGAGAGCACGATGGAGTGATCAGACACGGGAAAGTCCATCCATAGCCCATCGCAACCCATTAACTACCAGATTTTCCCCAGTGTCTTTTAACTCTGCTTCTGTGGCAGAGCAGAGCGGGTTGCCGATGGCTGTGGGGCGCTTCCCAGATGTTGTTGTCTGGTCGTGCCCTTTAATGTGCGTATGATCACAGCCCAGGAGAAGGATGGCCTTTATGCTCTGTTTCTTGGCCCTTCAAGGTAGGATTGCCAGCCTCCAGGTGGGGCCCACTTTTGCAACTGATCTCCAGCTGACAGAGATCAGCTCCCCTGGAGAAAACAGCTTCTTTGAAGGGTGGACTCTATGGCATTGTACCATCCTGAGGCTCCTCTCCTCCACAAACCCCACCATCTCTTGGATCCACTCCCAAAGTCTCCAGGTATTTTCCAACCCAGACCTGGCAACCCTACTTCAGGGCAACTGTTTGACCACTGTCTGAAACTGGATGCTGGACTAGACAAAACACTGGTCTAATCCAGCAGGGCTTTAATTATGGTCTAATGACTGTCATGTGAGGTAGTATACTCCATTTTGCCTTAAGGGATCTTGTCTGTAACAGAAAATGAAAACATAAAGGCAGGTGCAAAGGCTTGCTTGGCAATAGCATATCAATCTCTGCCATTTCCTAGTGGAACCAATGGAAGGGGCTTTGTCTGTATGCTCAGCCTCTCACTACCAGTAACAAAGATAAATATACATTACTGCTAGCTGCAAGTGGACTTCATTTTATAATAGCTGTCTACATACATTATGAGTATGAAAAAGAACATGAAATTTGACAAGTTTTATTTCTGTATAAAGTACTTATATTCTAATTCCTATTGTGTTTTTATGTTTCAGTGAACCAGGTGCTCAGGAATTGGCATGAATGCATCCTTAGAGTGGGGAAAATTGGAAGCCTGAATAAATCATGGGCTTGCTTTCCCCCAGTTGTTTCAATAATCATGTCAATGGTCACTGGAAAAACAAAAACCGGTTTTCTCATTTTGTCCTAACTCTACATTATAGCCTACTTTGAGTCTTGAATGAGGCAGATTAATTTGATTTTTTAAAGAACAAAGTAAGTCAAGATAGCTTTTGGTGTGTGGGGAGGGCTATGACTGTTTTATCCTTGCATATGATTGTACTGTGACTAGATTTGCTTCCATTCTTAAACCTCGTAAAAGGCTAAACCTGCTGAAATGTAAATGTTCTCTCCTGGAAAACTTAAACCTCTTTAAAACATTAACTTCCTTTTCATTTAACTTTTTTATTGCTAAGGGTTTACAACTAGATTGCATGGCCCTGGGATGATTAATTTAATGTATTTTTTCTTTTGTTCTTTGATCAACTTTGCACACTTTCTATCCTGATTTAATTGCACTTTCAAAAAATCATCTGCTGCCTGTCTCTTTGTATATCACACTATGGGCTGTAAAGACTGCCCAAGAAATTACCTTGTTGGCCTGACTTTATTGGATGGTACATCTACCCACCATTAATGGAAAATATAATGATTCTGCCCCCTTTTAATGTCACCCCTGTTGATCATGATCTCTCTGTAAATCATCAGTCTCTGAGTAATGAAAGAAATTTCATTATCTGAGAAATCCAATAAGATCATTTTATTCTACCTGAATGGGCTCATATCTCTAACCTATTAGGGTTCAATAATAAAACAGGTTTCTCAAATCACAAATGAACAAATACAGAAAAAATGAGGTTGGATTGACACCATTGCTAATGTGTATGTGTTAAGTGCTGTCAGGTCACTTCCAACTTATGACAACCCGATGAATTAATAACCTTCAAAAACTCTGATCATTAACAGCCTGTCAAAGGGCTTGCCAATCCACCACATCTATGCAAGGATGATTTGATTCCCCTGTCCCCAGACCTGGGACTCTGGAACAAATCCCCTTCTGATAGTTTGACTGAAACCGGGTTTGGCCTCTCTCTCACACAGTAGAACACACCAAAAAAAAAAAGCAACAGACTTTACTGAAAAGATTTAAAAAGTGGTTCAGGCTTAAGCATAAGGCAAGAATAAGCAGGTACAGTGAAATAAAATCTATCTTCCTACCTACACATACCTACATGAAGACAATCAGGTTAGAACATCTTCAAATCAGCATAAGTAACAAAAAAACAGGTTGGAGATGCAGTGAAATGGTCCCTGGCCTTCTACAGGTCTGATGGTATTAGCGGACCATGCTTAGAAAACTGGGCTTTAAGCTAACTTTATAGGAAACTGGACCACTGACCCTGTGACCAGTACAAGCTAATCAAGAACATGATCCAAAAGATTATTCTCGAAGAAGAGCAAGACTCCCCTCTCCCAGTTGAGTATAGTTAAGTCAGATCCCTTTGATATTCGAAGATGTGATCTCAAGCTTTTCACGTTGGATTGGGAACAGCAGAAGAGTGATAAGCATTTGATATAGAACTGTCCCCATGTTATTCTTTAACACTTTGATGGCACATCAGCAAACAGGCTATTGCTTTAAATTTATGACAGGACCAAATACTAATGTTTAAACTGTTGGGCTGATTGATACAAAGGCGACCATCTCTGAGCACATTTATCCCTTTGAAGGTACAGAGTAAGCTTCTCTATGGCAATGGAAAGCCCTTCCAGGACTCTGTACATGCTGGATCTCCAAAACATATAAGAAAACAGCTAGCTAACAGTAACAGGTAATTTACTCTAATGCTACACTGTGAGTGGAAATCTATCATCTGTTGCTATAAATAGTGCAAATGGGACTGAATTTTGAAAGCTGTCTGGTTCAGTTCAAAGAACCCTACTTCAGGGTTGTTGTTTTTTCTCTCTTGTGAGAAATTAAACTGAGAGACTATTTTAACACCAGTTTTTCTCTTGTCCATGTTTTCATTAATATATTTTCAATACTATTTTTGTATCATATATAAAGGATGTATAAATGTGAGATTGAAAGTGTGAAAAGAAACAAAGGAATCATTATTGACAGCAATGAAAATGAGGTGAACAAAAATTGATAATAATGGCAAAATATGAAGCAAGCAAAAGAAAAGTGGCCATATTAGCTAATCAGAGGCATGTATTTCATGCTAATGCCTCTCTACCAAAGAACATATCTGTATATTTGGGCTTAATTCTACCAGACAAAGAAGCAGCCTTTTATACACTACTAACACCATCTCAAAATAAGCATTACTACATCTTTGTAAGTCAATGGGCTGAGAAAGTTGTAACTCTGCTGAGGGTTGCACTGTAGAGTAGGATGAGATGTCGTCTCTTCTTGGCTTATATTTTTTAAAGAACATAAGACATACCTTGTTGGTTCAGGCCACATATCCATTTAGTCCAGCATTCTGTTCCAGTGGTGTCCAGATATATGTTTCAGAGAAGTCCATGAGCAGGTCCTGAAGGCAATACCTCTGTCATGAGTTTTGTCTCTAGCATGTGGTCTTCCGGGGTGCATTTCCTCTAAACCTGGATGTTCTCTTCACTATCCTAGGTAACAGCTGTTGATTAATTGGGCTTCATATCCTTTTTAATAATGTGGATTAATGAGCTGAGTTAATTGTGGCAACAATATCCTTTTATTAAAAAAAACATTGCTAGCAATAAACAGGGAGGCAAGCAATGCTCTATGCAGCTGCCAAAGGCATACCCTGAGTACCACAGAAATAACACACTGTTACATTATTTGCACAAAAGTAATGATAATGGTGAAGATATTAATAATAGGATTTTACAAATATAATTCCCTGCTTTTAAGATGAATGTGCCTCATGACTTTGTATAGTTCCCATTCTCCTCCCTCAGATTTTTCTTTGAAAGCTTAAAGCAGATTTATCTCTAATCCTGAGTGCTTTTAATAGTAAACAGCTTCATTAAGATATATTTTTGCCATTTTCTTGGGGGGAAAGTACAAAGAAAAAGAAAGAGATTCATGACAGAAATAAATAGCATAGCAAATGGATTAAGAAAATGTTTTAAGACTAGGAAGTTCT
The DNA here is from genome assembly GCA_029375565.1 of Gekko gecko. Lineage (NCBI taxonomy): Eukaryota > Metazoa > Chordata > Lepidosauria > Squamata > Gekkonidae > Gekko > Gekko gecko. The sequence continues at coordinate 144,949,389 of JAPDNY010000003.1, read as the reverse complement.
GTAGAATGGAATTATATTGAACTAGGAGTAGGGCCCGTTGTGGGAAGAAATACAACGAGCTCTAGAAGGAAGCTCCAGGTTAGTGTCCCAGCTGTGGCTGGTGGGGCAGCAGAGGGAAGGGGGAAATAGAGGGAGGCAAGCCATGTTTATTTCCTTCTGCTTAGCTATAAGGCAAGGCTGTCTCAAGTCATTTTGCTGCCCCAAGTGAGTAGTATGGGAGGACAGCCTCATGGTAACAGGTATGGTTCCCTCCACCCCTGACTTATGTTGATTTAGAGTTATGCAGTGGCAGCTAAGGTAGAAAAGCACTTCCTCCTATGCCATGTCTTCTGGGTTCCAAGGGTCTGGAAAGCAGTTCCGTAGCCAGTTGACAATTCTGGGTTGGGAAATACCTGTAGATTTGAGGCTTAGGGAGGGCAGGGTTTGGGGTGTAGAGGGACCTCAGCAGGGTATAATGCCAGAGTCCACTGGCCAAAGCAGCCATTGTCTCCAGGAGAACTGATCTTGGTCATCCGGACATCAGTTGTAATAGCTGGGAAATTTTCTGTATGGGAAATTATGTGTTGTGGCTGGAAAACACAGTGATTTCTGGAAGATCTCCAGGCCCCACAGGAAGATTGGCAACTCCAGTGACCATTTCAGGGAAGAGTGGGATATGTATTTTACCTCAGGACACATTCAATGACTCCCAACAGCAACAGGAAATTGTTTAGAATGTTAGAGGCAAAGGCCAATCAGGCCAGATATGCAAACAACCTCTGTGTTCCAACTGGCTATGGGAGGGAGAGGAACAGCAAACTGTTTAGAATGTTGGAGGCAGGACTCAGGCAACACAGCCAGTAAATAGGGACAGCTTCTGAGTGACACATCATGGAGCCAACTAATTTAGGAGTGTGTGGAATGTTCAGAAAGTGCCACCCCATTTCACAATTATATGTAAGGAGAGATAATAGTTTGATATTATGGAAATGGGCAATCTAGCCATGATTTTTGCCCTTCCCTTGTTATTGTTTGTGGGCTTTGGCACTAGAATCATCATAATCTCTTTGGTACTTATCCATAGTGCACTTAGTCTCTTTCCTTGCAGTGTACTAGTCTGAAAGTTGTTCTGCTCTTGCCTTTAGGGAAAAGGTTGGAATGGATTTACTGTAGACTACAGGCAACTCTATGATGCATAGCTAATCAGGAGATGAGACTGGTTAGTTTCTTTTCACAACCAGCAAGCACCCCTCCCTATCAAGTTTTTATCCCCGTGTTTGCATTTTGGACATGATGTAATTAATGTAAAGAAAAAAATGGATGTACTTTAATTTATGCTGTTTCTTGAAATCATCTAGAGGCACTTAATGTCTGGAGCAAAGATATCTGAGGGTTAAACCATATTAAACATGATTACTGTGTAATCTAGTTTTAAAGAGACAGCAGAGCAATCCTAGATGAGGACCACAGCACTGAGGAAGAAATATGGTGTCTGTCTCTTTTCCCTACCAGCTTTAGGGCAACTTGGGGTACCCAATTTTGACTCAAGAAATAACATATGTAAAAGGAGTGAATTTTCCCTTTGCCAACACCATATCCTCAATCCATAATCTCTTTTTTCCACCATCACCCGCAGCTGGTGGTTAGAGTCAAAAGAATACATCTGGAATTCCAGCCCCAGAATTCCAGAGATAGATGTAGTTAATCCTGAAGTTGCCATTGTTCGGTGGCAAGTCCAAGTTGTTTTTACCTATGTCTCCCAGCTGTGCAATAGGAATACTAACAATAGCAGTAACAATCTATAAACCAGCAAAAGTGGGGAGATAAAAAAGAGGTTATATATAATCTCTCAGGGATAGACAGACAGACAGATAGACAGACAGACAGACAGATAGACAGACAGACAGACAGATGACAGACAGACAGATGATGGATGACGGATGACAGTTGGAAGGAAGATTAAAAATACAATATAATAATGAGACTGCTGTGCTTTGCACATTATTAAAGAGGTTTTTTTATTAAGAATGTATTAGAAAGTAGGAAACCTCATTCCATTCATTTCTGTTCACTGCGTGCTAACAGCTAACGTATAGAGTGGACCTGCATTTCTCGTTTAGACTTTAAAGAAGGCTCCTTTACATGACATCTGCTCATGTCCTTCAGTAATGCCTGGGCAGTCTTGTATAACATTATTCCATCATCTCTTTCCCCCCACAATTTATTACCAACATAAATAGAATAATAATATTTTGTGTTTGCATATCAATTATTTTGTCAGTGCTAAACACTCTTAATATATTATCTCAAAGCTAAACAACACATTACACAGGATATTTATGATTGGATCACCTAGTGTTTCCTTCAATATTAAAAAGTATCTGCAGAGGGGATTTGAATTATGGCTGCGGTACTGAGAGTGTATGGTCAACCCTTTCTCTTCCACCCTATTTTCCCAGTAGAAATTGTCGCCCAGGAGAGAACATTATGAAGAATCAAGTTCATCTACTGCGCTGATGCAAACATTCCTCATAAGGCTGATTTTTAATGGAAAGCAGGAAGAAATTGAATTCTACTACCACAGTTGCTTCACAGCTTCAAAGCTCTTTGTCACCTGATCTAGTCAGATGGAAGTGATGGGTGGAAATATGAGGCTGAGCTCATGAATGATTGCAGCTGTTCAAAATTGCAAGTTTGCCATCTGAACATTTTTGCTCTGAAGTTCATGGCACATCTAATACAAATGTGCCCTATTTATGTTCATATGAGAATTTGATCTCTTAGGGTACAGTATATATCTGCCTATGTTTCCTATGAACATGTGGGAACACGTGTGTTGCAGTTTCCAGAACAGGGTTGCCAGCCCCCAGGTCTGGGTGGGGTTCCCCCCACTTTTGGGGACTCGAGTCCACTGCCAGCCAGCTGGCTGATGGGGGAAACCCTGCCCCCAAGGCCTACCCCCAGGAATGACCACCCAGGGCCACCCCTCTCCCTCCCCTCCTGTGAGATTTAAAGAGCTTCAGCTGATCGGCAGGGAACACATGGCCCACTGATTAGCTGGAGGGCCATTTCTATAATTATGAAGATAGCAGTGGAACAAAGAGAGGCATGAGTTAGGGATCAACCAGTCAAAAGGAGAGCAAGGCAGGAAAGTTATATGTGTCAAATGAAGATGCTGAGAGCTATAGTTGATACTTTAGTTGAAACCTTCCTCCAGCTCCTTCTAATCTGTTCCTGTTTCCTCCAATATGCAGTTTTGTTGCACTTATTTCTGAACAGTGTGTGATGCATTGCACAGCACTGCAATGACACACTTTTAATTATATCTGCTCCTCATAAGTTTCTCTCCATTTGCATTTTTCAGTTTATGGTTTACAGTCTTACTGTTGTGGAAGTGAATTTGTGTACATAGTTCATTGTCTTGTTTACAAGATAAACCCAATCAGTAGGCTGCTATTAACCCAATTCATTTACAGGAGGTGTTTTCTAAGCAAAGTTAGATTATGGCAATTGTTCACCATTAATTTTGTTAATAGATGTTTATTCATTTGTATTACCTTGTAAACAAGGCACTGTATTATACAGTAGACACCCTGCAAAACTTAGGATGCTGTTTAATGTCCTCATTTCATTATGTATAATCACAACACTTCCAAGAACCCATGACTAATATCCTTGAGGCAGAATTCTTTGTGAATTGTGCAGAACTGAGATGCCAGGCTTTGGAACCAATTTTGAATATTACAAATCTTCACCTACATCAGAACCTAGAGCAAATGAAAAGTGAATTATTGAGGCAAATAGCTTAGCAAGATTCAGGAAAAGGGAGGATTAGACACATATGAATTCTGTAAGAAAAACATCTGCAGTTACACTAGAGAGGATAAAATTACAAGGTATACCGGTCCCTATGCTTCAAGGCATAAGCCGATCACCAGTTTGAGTCAGGAATACATTTGCCCCCCGTGGGGATTTATAATGCAATTATTTGCATTATAAGAGCTTTAGTGCTTCCTTTGATAAATTCGCCAGGCACCACCAGAGACCACAATCATTCACCAATGAGTTCTAGCAGGGACGAAATCAACCAAATTTTAAACAGCAAGGCTCGTGCCAATTCCAGGTTGGGAAATTCCTGGAGATTTGGGGGGGTGGAGTCTGAGAAGGGAAAAGTTTGGGGAGGGAACTCAGCAGGGTGTAATGCCATAGAATCCATCTCCCAAAACTGCCGTTTTCTCCAGGGCAACTGATATTAGCAGTCTGGAGATCTGGAGTCTGGAGTTGTAATTCCTGGAGATCTCCAGGCTCCACATGGAGGCTGGCAGCCCTACGTCATGTGTATGTTTCTGGAAACTGCAAGGCAGACATTATGACCTTAGACATGCTTAGTTGGTAGAAGGTCCCAGAAAGTTCAAAAATACTTACTTCTAAGTAAGTGTGACTAGTTATAGATCTAGAGAAATGACCAATGAGCCTACACATTATATTGAAAATTCTGAATAAGTGGGCCTACAATTACATAGAGTTTTACTGCCATGGTAGTGCTAACAATGTAGGACTATAAAGTTGTCATTCTGTAGTACCATGTTTTTCTAGGCATCTTGCCTCCCTCCTCCATCTCACATAAACTTCAGTGGACCCCAGAATATTCCTTGAATTAGGGCTTTTTAAAAAAAAAGAAAAAAAGAGGTGTGGGAAGTCTCAAGAGGGAAATGAACTTTGCAATCTGTATACTGAAAACTCATCAACATTTAAATATTTTAAAGAATCTTGTCGAATAGGTTCCAGGACTACATTCTGGCATGTTCCCCTAGGAAAAAAAGCCCTGCCTTTAATGCATGACAAACCTGAAAAGAAAAAATGGATAGTTAATTCCAGTCAATATTTTATTTCATTTTATTTATTTGATTTTTAGTCTGCCCTCCCCTATATGTTTGGTGTAGTGGTGAAGTGCACAGACTAATCTGGGAGAACCAGGTTTGATTCCCCACTCCTCCACTTGCACTGGCTGATGTGGCCTTTTGTGTTTATTGACTGTTAACCTTAATTCAAGCTGGTTATAGGTAAGATTGGTATATAAACCTTCTACTTTAAAGCAATGACAAAGGAGCTATGGAGAGGAGGGGAAGCAGATGATCTATATGAAACAAAAGGCTAGCACACAAGGAAACAGCAGAACAATACTGACAACCAACTCTTGAGTCAAAATATAGCTAAACAAATGAACCCAGTCACAATCCAGAAGCTTTTAGACAGAGGGAAACTGAAAGAGAGCCTCTTAAGAAAAATATATACATGTGATTGTCTGCAGTCAGCTAACACAAAACTAAGTGCTTTTGCTCAAAGGAAACCAACATAAAATTAAAAAAAACATGTTATTGATAAAAATTTACAAGTCTGTAAAATATAACAACCATTAAGACTATAAAACAATAAAACCTGTAGAGCAGAAAATAAAAATTCATAGGATGAATTAAAATAGCATTTGCCTCACTTAACCAATGGTTGCAAAAATTAAAAGGTCTTAACTGATTTCTGGAGCCAATCTGGTGGTTTTCCTGGGGATAATTTTCAAAGAGAAGATGCTACTGCTCAGAAAACCCTGCTTCTCTTCTCCACCAATCTGGATTTCAGGAAGAAGGCTACTAGCAGCAGGGTTTCTTTACAGAGGGCTGGCAAGGGAGAAGACCACATGTACCGCTTCCACACAGAGACATTTCCTGCTATGAATGCAGAGGCATTTGCATTAACTATGTGTGTGTTTGAGTGAGTGAGTGAGTGTAAGGTGGCTTCAAGTTGTTCCCAACTTATGACAACAACCCTCTGAATTAATATCCTCCAAAACATCCTATTGCTGACAGTCTTGCTAAGGTCTTGCAAACTGAGGACCATGGCTTCCTTTATTGAGTCAATCTATCTCATGTTGGGTCTTCCTCTTTTCTTGCTCCCTCCAACTTTTCCTAGCATTATTTTCTTTCAGTTCACACACACAAAACCTTTATTGGCATTGAAAGCACAAAACATCATGGAAATACAGCAAAATACTAAGATGCATCAGTCTTCTGATTGCATAATATAAAAATTTTGCAACAGCCTCCATTATTTCACAATTAGAATTAAACAGAAGAAAGTGAACAATTGAGTCATCAGAATGATTTTTTCCAGTTATTCTGGAAAAGCCAGCATGGTGTAGTGGTTAATAGTTGTGGGTTCTACTCTGGAGAATCAGGTTTGATTCCCCACTGTGCTGCCCAGTTCCCCCTCCCTGCTTCTGGGTTCCATCACTTGTCTGTCAGGTCTGGAAGGCTGCCAGCTGAGCTGCTCAGAGAGGGTTCTCCTTCATAAGGGTTAAGCCCTGCCAAAACAGGAGAGAGATGCTGCCAGGCAAATGTGCGTGATCTGAACTGGCACGGGATTCATGGCTGCATGTGTTCGGGAGCAAACAAGGGGTGTGGCCTAATATGCTAATGAGCGGTGCTGTCAGGGGTGTGGCCTAATATGCTAATGAGTTTCTGCTGTTGGGTGTGGCCTGTTATGATAATGAGTTCCTGCTGGGCTTTTTCTACAAAAAAAGGCCCTAGTTTTACATATTCTCTCTCTTTTTCACTATACTTCATACAATTTCACATGAGCTTCAGTATTCTTGCATCCACTAAATCACTGTCATAATAATGTCTTTCTTTTCAGTTGTCAAAAGCAAAAATATGTGTGGTTATTATTACATGTGTTGACATATAGGTGTCAAATCAAATAAATTGTTTTGCCCATTGGTCACTAAAACTGTCATTTAATCTTCATATTTTTGTAGTGGGGAATTTGAAATGAGACACATTGAATGAAATCACATCAATATTAAAGACTTATAAAGGTTGATGGAAACAGACCTATGTTATCCTGAGATAGGTTCATCAGTTTATGTGCTATGTGAAATATAGCATGGAGATAAATTTGAAGCAAATGTTCTGATAGGAAAAAAAATGTTCTATGAGAAAAAAATAGAATCATAAAAATGAATGAATATCTAGCTTGACATGCATGATGGCCTCTTCAAATGCTGACTAAACAATGCAGCTGAAATCTTGTTGAGCATAGCTAATTAATTTCTTTCTTTTTTGTTATTAAATTACAAAATTTACAACAATCTGTCATCATTTCCACCATATTTTATATTCAGTAGTTCACATTTAAATATATATATATGTTTGTGTGTGTGTGTGTGTGTGTGTGTAATATGTAGCTAATTAATTTTTAACTTCACTTTCAATGCAATCTTGCAGTTAACACTAGAGAAGATTACAACATTTTCTAGTGCCAAATTGCTCCATAGAGCATGACATTTTCACTCACTGGCACATTTGTCTGGACCCATGGGTATCTGTATTTCCTCAGTCTCCCTATTTTAGAGTCTGTGAAATTATAAAATAAATTATACATTCAAATAAGTTTCTTGGGTAATGGTGTCTGACTGGTCATTCACCCTAAAACATATTAAATATAACATTAATTAGTTAAGCAGGGGAACGGTGGTGCAGGGGATTTATCCCCTGCTTAATAAGCAACATCTGAACTGTTGTCAGTTCGAGCCCCGCGCTGGTGTGAGCTGCCAGCCTGTGTCCCTAGCTCGTCGTCTACCCAGCAATTTGAAAGCTTTGGCAAGTAGATAAATGGGTACCATTCCTTAGAGAGGGTGAGCGTACCAACCCCCCCATGGGGGAGGTGTTAGCTGACGCTGGATCGTCCTCACTACAAAGACCGGAAAGCCATAAGAACTCCTCGTCATTAAAAGAAGTCCTGTTGTGGGCTGATTCGGCCAGGCGGTGGCAGTATGGAGTCCAGAAGCCTGACGTCACCGAGCCCAACGAACTGGAAAAAACAAATGCCGATCGGGACATGACTAGTCTGAAAGGCAGAGACGAACCCTCCGTCAGCTGTGCATGGAATTAAAAAAAGAAATTATATGTTGTCCTCCCTACCCCCTATAACATTGTTAGTCCCACATCTTCAGAGTGACTGTACATCACACAGAGCCTGCCGGTACACGGGGTGCGCAATTAATAAATCGAAAGGTAGTTGCTGTTGTTGTTGTTGTTGTTGTTATGTGAATGATGGATTTAAAGACATATTCAAACACATATTTTCAGGCTAAATGTTAACAAAAAAAATCTAAGGTAAGGAGAAGACATGATGAACAGAATACCTATGGCCTGATAATGGAACCAAACCAGAAGAATTCATTAATCCTTGCTGCAGTCATACAATGAACTAGCTGCTTAAGCCAGGTGTGGCCAAACTTGCTTAACTTAAGAGCCACATAGAATAAACATCAGATATTTAAGAGCCGCAAGACATGGATGAATATTACATATACGTTTTTATTGAAAATACACAAATTTGCTTTTTATTAACATTAAATGAAACTGCCAAAAATTAAAACAAAAGGGATGAAAACAGATATTGATAATGATATTTATTTGTCCAGTGATATTTATTTGTTTCCTAATGATATCTATTTGTCTAAGAGAGAGAGAGAAAGAGAACAATGGAAAGAAAGAAAGAGCTAGAAAGAGAGAGAGAGAAACAAAGAAAGCAAATAGGTGGGGGATGAAGGGGGAAGGAAGGGAGAGAGAAAGGAAGGAAAGAAGGGAGAAAGAGAGAAAAGAGAAAGAAAGGTGGAAAGAAAGCAAATAGATGGGGAGGGAGGAAGGGGAAAGAGAGAGAGAGAGAGGTGAAAAGAAAGCAAATAAATGGGGGAAGGGGGAGGGGGGAGAGAGAGAGAAAGAGAGATAAAGGTGGAAAGAATGAAAGAGATTAAAAGAAAGAGAGAGAGAGAGAAACAGAAACAAAGAAAGCAAATAGATGGGGGAGGGGGAGAGAGAAACAAAAGTGAAAAGAAAGAAAGAGATGGAAAGAAAGAAAATAGATGGGGACAGGGTGGAAGGAAGGGAGGGGGAAGGAGAGAGAGAGAGAGAGAGGTGGAAAGAAAACAACTTTAACTTTAAATGTGTCCTTCAAGCCCCCCACTCACCCACTGGCTGGTTTGGCTTGACAAAGGGATTTAAAGAGACAAATGCCTTCTCCAAGCCAACCAGCGGGGGTGGGGCTTTAAGAACACCTTTAAAGTTAAAGTTGCTTTCTTTGTATGCTCCCCCCCACCTAAATTCTATCCAGGGAGAGGAACACTGGCTGGAGAAGGGAAGACAGATTGGGAAGGCATGCCTCCCCTTCACTTCCACAGCTGCCCTGCCAGGAGCCGCACAATATGCGTGAAAGAGCCGCATGTGGCTCCCAAGCTGCAGTTTGGCCACCCCTGGCTTAAGCCATTCTATTATATGGTCAAAAAGATTTCTGTGCAACTCTTTTTGACTTGATAATTAAGCACACAATCCACAATTTCAATTTAATTCAAATGTTTGCTGTTGAAAAATTTTGAGTTTTTCTGAAATTCAGTACCAAATAATATTTAAGGATGTTTAATGATTTCATACAATAATAATACATTCAAACCACATTTTGCTAAAGCCTCTCTACAGAGTACTTTTTATTATTATTATTTTAATAATACAGTTCTAATGCAGAGGACATAAATTTAATTTTATATGATTAAACTCAACTTTGAAGAACTTGCTTGAATATTTACTCTCACAAATCCTTTCAGTTCAACTTTTTGATACTTCTTCACTTGGCTGAATATTGTTTTTAAAGATTAAAATAATAACAGGTTTGGTATAGGAGGATGTGGTAGGTTGGGAGTGGCAGGAACAGGCAATATATTTCTGGAGAGAAACAAGCCACCTTCTATGCCAGAGTCCCAAAATTAAAGCTTGAAGATACCTTTAGAATTCTGACACAGGCAGTGGGAGGAGCCACAAAATGGAGGAGGAGCCAACCACAAAATGTCAGGGAGTGAAATTATGTATAACACTAATAGTAAATATTCAACATTTCAGGCAGAAGTTCTGTTTAACTTATTTTAACATTTAATTTATTTTAAAATATTTTAATTGTATACATATAGCTTACTTTTAGTCACACAGTGCAACATTTTTTAAAATGTCAATCAGATCTCCAGTGGCCAATTAGAAGCCCCACCCATTTTTTAAAAACTCTTGGCAGGCACTAGGACTGTTATTGGTGGCTGCCATGGAATGTATGGGTGCCATGTTGGGGACCCCTGCTCTATACAGAGCTACTGCCCTTACATTGGTAGCATATAAGATTTTTTAAAGAATACTTGCAGATTACCATCCACATCACACTCCCCTAACACACACACACAGGGTTGTTTCAGCTCCATGCACCTAGTCTGTCCAATTTTGCTTACCCACATTTTTCTAATTTAGAGTAGATTTTTCAAGCCTACTGTCTTTTTTATCATGATGAAGTGACTCTGAAGAAATCTTCCTTAATTGCTATGACTGAGTATCATAGGGTGTTTAAAAAGCCTGAAGAATAACTTATGGAAGATTTTTCATATTATTCATTTAAGAAAGATGTTTCTTGTTAGTCTATAAGTTTCTGAATATTAAAACAACTGTTATTTTTCAATGTATATTTCTAACGATAACAATCCATAGAAACTAAAGTACTTTTAGAAGCTTGACTTGGCAAAAAGTTATTAGAAGTTTCTGTTGGTTGTAAGAGAATGACAGATTTTCTGTTCATTTCTTTGAAAATGTGGCTGCCCCATCTAGTAAGCACAGCTGCTAATGGTCCTACTTATAGCAGTGGGATACCAGCCATCTAGGAACGAATTTGCCTTCTATTTTTTAAAAAATGTGTTAACGGCTACAGTACAGTGCTTTCCTTGGAAAGACAAGAGAAAAAACATTCCAGCTATATTCCGTAGCCCATGTTGTGGTTGTTTTTAAAAAATGAACTGGTCCCAGAGCTCTAAAATAATCACTGACAGCATCATTTATGAATGGCACTTTAGCAAGTAAGTATCAGCATCCAGTGGTGGAGCTCACATTTTGCAAATTTAAGGATCCAGATTTCTTCTTTCTTTGAAGGATCACAGGAAGAGCTGAATACCCTGCCAATCTGCAGTTATTTTAGGGTTCTTTAATATTTGAGGAGCTCAGATTCATCCATCCTTAAATTCTTTCCCCCAAAATCTGAGTCTGACTGTTCTGCCAAATTTTAGCTCTTCCACATTTTAGGTGAATTAAAAATAAAATCATTAATCCTGTGCAAACAACACATTTATATAATCTCTGTGCTGAGGGGGAACAGAACTGAGCATGCTAGCCAGACCTCATCCCTGATAGTTCATCTATGTGGGCAGAGTACTTATCTGTGTGTACACTGCATATGTGTCGGCTTCATGTCCAGTGGTTGGACATTTATATTACATTTATATTAAAAACCTTCCATACTACCTTGTTGTACAATGTGCAGACTCAGAGCTGTTTTTCAAACATTCTCAAACACAACAATGGAATCCATGCATATCAAGTTTGTTTGCCTAGAGTTTGTACTTTGCATGCTTGGGGCCTGCTTTAAGAACTGCCCCCTTATGTTCAGTTTTAGGCAAAGGAAGTTGACAAAAAGATGTTGAGGGGTTTGGAGACCTATGAGAAAAGGTGTGTGGTATGTTTAGCCAGGAGAAGAGATTATTGAGAGGGGATATAATAGCCATCTTTAAGAGTTTGAAGGGCTATCATATAGAAGACAGAGCTGAGCTGGTTTCTGTTGCCCCAGAAGGTCAGACCAGAACCAGCTGGTTGAAATTAAATCAAAAGAGTTTTTGGCTAAACAAAAGGAAGAACTTCCTGACAGAGCAGTCCCTCAGTGGAACAGGCTTCCTCAGGACATAGTGGGCTCTCCTTCTTTGAAGGTTTTTAAGCAGAGGCTAGATGGCCAACTTGGGGGCATGAAGGAATTTTCCTCCAGTCCAGATTGCCACTTTGGGGTTAGGAAGGAATTTCCTTCCAGTCCAGATTGGCCCAGGGATCCTGGAGGGTTTTTGCCTTCCTCTGGGCATAGAGCAGGGGTCGCTGGAGAAGTGGGGAGGAGGTAGCTGTGACTTTCCTGTACTGTGCAAGGAGCTGAACTAGATGACCTTTGGAGTCCCTTCCAGCTCTATGTTTCTTCCCATATTGTTCATGCCACTAACTAAGATCCTCTTTTGAAGTCTTGAAGTGAGGCAACTAAAGACAAAGCTTTTTTCAGTGGGGGCACCTTGCCTTTGAAATGGCCATCCTTTGAGATTCACCTTGTGTCTGCTTTACTTTCCTTTAGACACAAGGCTCAAATTTCTCTTTTTACCAGGGTTTCTAAATTATAGGATTTTATCTCTTTTCAGAGCTCTTTTATGGTCTGCTTGCTTAATGTAAGAGCCACACAGAATAAGCATCAGATGTTTGAGAGCCACAAGACATGAACAAATATTACACATACATTATTGGAAAATATACCAATTTGCTCTTTTTTAACATTGCCAAAAACAAAAAGGGGTAAAAATAGATCTTGATAATGATATTTATTTGTCCAATGATATTTGTTTGGTAAAGATATTTATTTGTCTTAGAGAGAGGTGGAAAGAAAGAGATAAGAGAGAGGAAAAAAACAAAGAAAGCAAATAGATGGAGGAGGGAGGGAGGGAGAAGGAAGGAAAGAAGATGGGAAGAAAGCAACTTTAACTTTAAATGCATCCTCCAGGCCCGCCCCCAGGCTGGCTGGCTTGGAGAAGGGATTTAAAGAAGCAAGCGGGGGGGGGGGCTGTGAGAATGCATTTAAAGTGTAAATTGCTTTCTTTTTCTGCCCCCCCCCCACGTCAGGCCTATCCAGGGAGGGGAACACTGGCTGGGGAAGGGAAGACCAATTGGGGAGGCATGCCTCCCCTTCACTTCCACAGCCACCCTGCCGGAAGCCACACAATATGTGTAAAAGAGCCGCATGCAGCTCCTGAGCCGCAGTCTGGCCACCCCTGGTCTATTCAATAGAGCTTACTCCTAGAAAAGTATCCTTAGGATTGTACTGATGCTCTTCTAAGCTCCTGGTATGCATTACCACAGTAACTCTTCCATCAGCCCTATCAGGTAAACTAGTAACACTATAACCATATTACAGCTGGGGTGGGCTAAGGCAAAGACCACCAAACGAATTTGTAGCTGAAATGAGATTTGAAGTAGTGACCTCCTAGATCAAATACCATTCTATTGCAGCTCCCAATTCCTGACTGCTGTGGTATAAATGTATCCAGAGGTCTTATGTTCAGCTTCAATGTGTATGAAATTCCTGTTTCTGCTGAGTTTAGGGTGGCTTTTTCTCAGAACTGACATGTTTGTCATACCACCAGGTCATCATTTTTTCCTCCCCCCATCCCGTAATCAATCCTACTGTAAGCCAGCTCTTGCTTTTTGAAAAAAAAGTAATCTCTGTGAGTCTGATGTGTAAACAGAGCAGCAAATCAGCTACAGGGAATGCATCAAATGAGCACCAAGGATGAAACGCTGATCAAATTTTAAAACCCTGCCAACTATGCTCTCCTCAGTTTTCATGTTCCAACTGTGTCAGGGAAAATGCTGTTTACTGTTCCTCTCTAAATTTCTTTTATTTTTTTTTGGCTTTCAGCAATTTTAACATCTGTCAAAACAGCAATGTGCAACATACATATTCAGCCAAAGAGATGTTGCTGAATTAAAATATTATAAATACTGTATTTCCTTGTCTTAATCATTTTAATTTGATTAAGAAAATAAAACAGACACATCACACAAATGTAATTCAATACTGAGTTTATATCTTCCAGGGAGTATAGAAATCTAATAGCTTTTTTAAAAACTTGCATCATAGTGTAACAGTGGCAACAGCCCTCCAACTGTGATGGTCTTTCCACTGGAGAAAAGACACCACAACATGTAGGAGAACCTCTGAACCTCCTAACAGCACTGCACACCACTAGCCAGGCTTGGCATGAGAGGTGACTTGCTAAGGAAACACAGACTCAGGGGTGATAGCCTCCATTTGTCCCATGTAGCCCCAATAACACAAAGCATTTGCCCTGCGGAATTTCCGGGCACGATCACAGTGGCATATCTGGGAGGCATAGCACTCCTGTGGCCAACCCACAGCTTCCCGTGGAAAAAAACGGAGTTTAAAACTACCTGCTAACAAGTCTATCTTCCGTTAAATGCGCAGCACCAGCGGGTGTCTGATCGGAGATGCGCTGGTAGCCCGTTGCTTCCAGCAGCCATCGGCATCGGGCACATGCGCACAAACACAGTCCTGCTGCATTGCCTCACCAGTCCTGCTGCATCGCCTCGCTGGTCTGATTGGCTGCCAGAGGCCTACAGATGGAGCCGTGGGGGAACGTGAGATCCCGCTACTGCGCTTCTTTTTGCTCCGCCACTAAAAGCCTCTTGTCCCCTGCAGATTATCCCACTCGTGTGACCGGGGCCATAGATTTAAAGCTATCTGTAATTGTAGGCATATCAACATTCTGTGACAATGAAAAGATTAGAGACCAGGAAGCTCTGAAGGCAGATCAGGCAGCAGAAAGGGTCAATAGGCAAGGAAAAGGCATAAATTGGTGGGTACAGTGAACAGGAAAAAACAAGGGCAATAGGAAAGTAAAATAGAGCTGGAAAGCTAGGGCTGGGTACTCATCTCTCCATTAACCCATCATGAGTGCAATGCTTGCCCTCCATGTGGTTTGTTTATGTTATCTGAGCTTGTGTTAAACATTTAATCTGTCAAAATTTTAAAAAGTGCTGCAACTTCTCCCCCAAGGTTTTTAGTTGCCAGAGTATACCAAATAAGCATTTCCATTGGATTTGGTTGTCAGTTCCAATATGATGATGCTTGCAGAAATTACATCATCTGCCCCCAGTACTCACAGTTTTCTGCCTCCAGTACTCACAGTTTTCTGTTACACAACCTCCTTCTGTATTCTGTATTGTTTCAGTCATCATCAGACCCCCACCTCTGTGTATGTGATTTCTGTCCAAATGCATACCACCTGTATTTACATATGCTGGCCCTTGGCTGCCATTCTATGGCCCATGCACTCAACTTTTGAAAGATCCTTTTGGAACACTTCTGACTGTCTTCCGATTAATCATCCTGGGTGTTTTGGTGTCAGCAATAAACTAGACTCCTTGATTATTTATGAATAATCTTAATAGCAGTTGTTCAAATATAGATCCTTCAAAGGCACCTTGGCAGAATGATACCAAGCTGGAAGGAAGGAAGGCCCTGAAAAAGGGCCCCATTCTGAGCCCACCGCGGCCCCACCTGCAAAGGAGGGAGTGAGGGAGAAAGAGCCTGCCCAGCCAGCTCCATACTGAACATGGATTGACTGCATGCCCCATTGCCACATAGGTCTCATCTGGGCACACTGTTCCATGTGCTGTGGTAGGCAAGGCCAGTTGCACCCTTTCCCATACCACACAGGGTGATGCTGGGCCAAGATTCCCAGTCCCCACCCCATGCATCGAGAAAGCTCACAGTGGTAGCAGATGGTGCAGCCCGTTCCATGTGTGGTAAAAGGTGCCTCT
This sequence comes from Gekko gecko, assembly GCA_029375565.1. Lineage (NCBI taxonomy): Eukaryota > Metazoa > Chordata > Lepidosauria > Squamata > Gekkonidae > Gekko > Gekko gecko. The sequence continues at coordinate 144,933,910 of JAPDNY010000003.1, read as the reverse complement.
CCCTTTGGACTAGGACAGCCCTGTCAGGGTGGTGTAGGCCCACTCCCAGCCATCTGTTCACCATGACCTTTTCTGGCAGTCTTAATAACCAGTCTGTCCCTAGAATGGTAGTGGGGGCTTGAGCAAAAGAAATATCTCAGTTGAATGCTCAGCAACAAACAGTTGAAGGTTGTTAATGGTTCTCCTTCTCAGCTAATACCTTCATGTCTATTTAGAGTACTGGGTATGAGGGGATAGTATGACTGTCAAGTGCTCACCTTTGGTAGATCCAAGGGACATGTTCACTTCCCCTCTGTGGCTGCACCATTTTTAGCTTATTGGAGAAGTTGATTCTGTTCTTTAAAAAATTATTTCTAGGCTGAGCACTTTTATGCTACACAGCATGAGTGCTCATGTAACTCCTTAAAAGCTATGAAGACAAATCTCCTTCCCCAGAATCAATGCTACCCAAGAAAGCACCTTCTGTTGTTGATTACCTTTGCAGAATGTGCTCTTTAATGCATTGCACTGGTTTTTATTTGTTTAAAAGATTTATGAACCCTCCTTTCCCCCACAAAAGGGAGTAAATGTCCTCTTCAGCAAGGCCTTTCCTTTTTTTTTCTGAATGATGGGCATGTTACATAATGGATGTTTAAGTAATGGGAATGTTAAAGGGAAAGGACTTCTTTTTTAAAAAAATTACCAGCTGCACACCGCCAGTAACAAAAAACTCATCTGTCATTTGAAGCATATCTCCTCTTTAGATCTAAAACTCCAAGACAATCAGAGAAAGAGATCAAGGGGTGTTTGTTTATATTGCAGATTGATTTAATGAAATAGAATCCTCATCTCAGGTTTGAATAGGATATTGTGTTGGCTCATGGAGTGGGGAGGAAGCCTTTTGCACTTGTGGCCCATAAGTACGGAATTCATTCCATTTCAGGAGGAGGGGAGGCAAGCAATATTCCTGTTGCATCATCTGGAAATGCCGTGTTTATAGAAACATGATTCTAAGGATCATGAATAAAAGATAATGCAGTGCATATGTCACTCCTCTATATGGGAAAAGGTTTGATTTGATATTTATTTGAAGAAGACTCCTGGTGATTGTCTATTGTCATAGCATTAGATGAGAGTAGAACTCCAAGTAACTCTTTGAATGTGACAGCCACGACAAGGAGAGCCTGCAGTCATGTCTTGTTAATTTACCATGGAGGAGAATGTCACATTTACATTTCAAATTATCTCCCTGCACTGCTTGCAACTTGCTAGGATTAGCTGGAGTTTTAAGCCATCAAGACTCAGGTTTTTATTGTTTATGAAGACCATGCTAATCCTTTCCTCCTCCAACCATTTCCCCTCTTGACATCGCCCCCTTCTCTCCCACCCTCTGCTCCCGAAACAAAACTAATAGAAGCTGGTCTTCAGAATCAAACATTAGAGGAAGTTGTCATAATTTTTCAGTAAATACAAGGCGATTATTCAAGTAGCACAGAGGGGGAAATGAAATGTCACTTTCTCCCCTACCCTTCTACTTCTGCAGGCTGACATCAGAAATACATGCTTTCAGTGTGATCTGAGAGGATATAACTGTGAATCCTATTACAGTTGTAAATGGACACATTAGTGCAGTCAGTTGAAAATGCCCCCCTCCATACACACACACACTTTAATGCTGATCCAAATACGCCCACTAATCAGCAGCCCAACATTCAGAGGAGCATCCTCTCCTGAGCTGTCGCTCTTCAGACTACAAATGCGGATCACTTGAATGAATGTGTGTCTGTACAAAAAAGCCAGACCTGTGAAGTTCAGATGAAGACAGGCCCATAGCTACCGTGAGGCATTTGGGGGCCCTGCCCCCTTAATTAAAAGCCCCTCCCCACAAATAATCATTCCATAAAACTTATTGGGGGGTATTTTTTGTATTTGTGTGTGTGTAGAATCATTATTTTTTAGGAGAGACCCCTGCATGACCCTTGGCATGTTTCCCGAAGGCTCATGGAAGTGCTTTTGAAAGATTCACCATGACTTAGGTGGTATACAGCAGGACTGAGCTAGCAGAAAGGGGGATTGTTGGAGACGTATTGAAGGCACCACTCTTGAGTGCCCTTCTAAAATTTCTCGCCCTGTGGAAGGGAACTCGAAAGGCAATTAAATGTCTTCTGAAGGCAATTAAATGTCCTCTGAGCTGTTTTCCCACTGATGAGCTCACTGCCCTGTCCCTTGAAAAGAAGGGCTAGAAACAAGCTCAGAGCCACCCCCTTTTAAGACAGGCATTCAGATTGATTTAATTAACTGTAATTTAACTGCCCCCTTAAAAATGTAAATGCCCCCTGAACAAAAAAAAAAACCCCTGGCTACGGGCCTGGATGAAGGTTTACTACCTTAGGGAGAACAAGGTTTGGGTTTTACAGAGTAAAAATTAACACTAAAGAGCTATTCTAGACTGACACTGGTGTGAGATTAAGAATTAGCACCCTCTCCTGTTCATCGGGGATGTTTGTCTGAAAGTGTTCCTTATGTGATTTCAGGCCATTCAAACTCTTCTTCTACAGAAGTCTGCACAGTTTGTGATCCACAAAACAAATGCTTCAACTCGGCCATGTATGATAACCCACTGAGTCAAGGTAAATTCTTGATTTTTCTGTCTGCTTAGGACTGCAGAAATAGGAGGCAGGGCTTGTGTCAACCATGGAGTAGGCCAGGGGCCATGGTTAGGTAGATAACAAATCAGGAATGCTAGAGGGTGAGTCTGAGGAAAGTCACACAGCAAATATTTCTAGGATCAAAGCTGCATGTTACTTGTCAGTAACATGTAACACTGGTTCCCAGTCTTCTGGTCTATTGCAAAGCACCTTCAGAATCTTTGTAGAAGGCAACAGAGGACTCACTGCTTCCTCTGTCCCCATTGTCCCCATGAAACTCCTTTTGTGTCATATTCTGGACCTCCATTTACTTTGCAAGCATGAGTCTGGAACTCTGTGGAGCTAGGGCATAGAAGTTTATGGATGAAATTAGCCAGCAGGGAAGGCTTAAGCACTCCCAGACTCGCACCTTCGTAAATTAACATCCTGTAGGTCTTTCGGTTTCGGCGGAGCGAATGGCGGCCACCTCTCGGGACGCTCCCGGAGATGGTTAGCCCACGCGCAGTTTGGGGGGGTCTTCGCATGTGCGAAAGACCCTAGTGAGCCTTAGGCAAAGGCTCCGAACCGGGGGCTCTTGGGGAGTAGCCTCTTTGCCGGCAGACAGCCGGGAAATTGAGGCTTTCTCCCCGCCCCAATCGGCCCCACTGCATCGTGCCCGTAATGGGACTTAGCAACGCCACCGACTTCCAGGAGTGAAGAAAGCGACATGAATTAAAATAAAAAGAAGAATTGGCATCGAATCGTGAGTTGAAGATCTATTTTGAAGCGAGAATTTGAACCCCCCCGCAAGCGTATAAGCGTATGGGAGGGTCCCACCCCTTTTGAGAAGCGGGATCTATAAAGGAAACGCGAAGGGGGGCAAAGAGAAAAAAGTGTTGGTGAAAGTACCTTTGAGGTTTTACGGAAGATTATGAGCTTATTAGCTTCCTGAGGGACGCGGCACGAACTTTGAAAAAGTAAACAAAAAAAAAAGAAAATGTTGACGGTGGAAAAGGTCCCGCAGAAGCCGGAAAAGAAGAGGGGAGGGACTTCCGGTCCGGGTAATCCCCCCCAGAGTTAGCTGTCAATCAACAGGAAAGCGAGATACTGAGGCTTTCTCTCCTATCCCGCTTTTATGAAGAAAAATAATCTGCCAGCAGAAGGGGTTGTTGAGCTTATCAAGCAGCATACTAGAGATCCAATTTCATGTGTAGTGTTTGCGGAGCCCGTGAAAATTGGAGGGCAGAAATATAAAGATAAAGAGAAAAGAGAGAAGATAGACTCCGTCTTTAAAGCACAAAAATTTCTGAAGAGACACGCCAGCATAGAGGAAGACGCAGTACTCACAATTTGGACAGATTCAAGCAGTGAAGAAGACAGCAGCCCAGGGGAAGGAGGTGCTGGAACGGGAGTACCAAGGCCAAAAAGGGCTCAACTTATAATTTGAGAGACTTAAAAAGAAGACATCTTAAGAAGTAATTGTTCGTGTAACATCTGAAAGGAGCTGATTAATAACTAACCCCAATGGACTTTACTAACTTTATTAACAGAGTTATTTTGGACTTTGGAAAGCTGAAAAGAAGATCTTTCAACCGTGATGGATGCCAAAAACTGTATTAAATACTAACTAAAAGTAATTTTTTTTAACAGAAAAAAATTCACTCCACCCTTTTCTTACTCCATCTATATACCCTACCCTTTTCTTATAAAAAACAATAAAATTCTCTCCTTTTTAGGAGAGTTTTAACAAAAAAAAGTAAATTAACATCCTGTAAACCCTCTTCAATGGAAAAGGGACGATTGCGGCTATGTTACATAAAGCTACAGCAAAAATACTTCTTGACATTTAATTTTTAATACATATATAAGAATGGCTCTGTAAATATTGCTGAGAATCTTGCCCAATTACATATCTTTTTGCCCCTGAAACATGAACACTGGATATTATCTTTTCTTGTCAGCTGTTCATGGCTTTCACTTTTTACAAAAGGTGTGTGTAGCCCTCATAAAGGCTAAAATCATATGAGTAGAGAGCCACCCCTTTATGTGTAAGAGACATCAGGCATCATTTTAGGTTTTCATTCCAGGAGACTCAAATGTGTAATACTGGCACCAAAGACTCATATTAAAGGACTTTGAAGTTTTTCTAGAAAAGCTAAGCAGTTGGATATAATTTTCATACAGAGAATTGAGCTTACTGCTAGGCTGGTGATGGGCAAGGTATTTTCAAAGCTTTCTTTGGTGGAATTGCAGAGCTTTTGTCGAATTTCCTTCTTTGATAGTGTTGCCAGTTTAAGAAGGCTGTGTGTATTGGCTAGTTATCCAGATATTTCTGGGGGAGGAGATCTGGAAGAAGAAATTGTCACAACACTGACTAATTTTATCTGCAATCATTGTCACTGTATCCAAAGTCAAAGGCTGACTCCCCCATGCAAAATGCATCTTAAGGTGCCATTGAGGGTTCTGCAAACTCAGCGGAATCCCCTAGGTTACATCAAAATCTAAAACTGTAAAAAAAAAAAAAAATAGACCCCTCCCAATATACTTGTGAAATCTGCATATGCACAGATGTCATGAAACCTCTGGTTGGAATTCGGCCAGCATTATGCACTGTTGTTGCATTCATAAGGCCTGTCAAGGGTCCAGGGGTGCCATTTGCCCATTGTTGCAGGGTATCCCCCTGCTGATGCTCCCTTATGCCCCACTGGAGGGATCAGAGTCACCTGATACATTGATGTCACATGAAGGTCTCTACCCAGAAGTGATGTTAGTACACTGAGCAAAGCCGTAAGAATCCCCACCAAATCTCTAGGTCCTTATCATAGATATTGCCCCACCAAATCTCTAGGTCCTTATCATAGATATTGAGGAAATTCTTAGAATGTTGCATGACAGGGTGACTTCACTTCCAGGTTCCCAGCTAGAAGTGCCATTGCCAAATTGAGTGATGCCCATTTCATAAGTCTCCACCCCCTCAAATTCTTGCCAGTTGCCAGTGAAGGGCACCCACATGCATATTCATCATGAGGCCTCAGAGGCAGAGGTGAGATCATGACCACAAAGAGTACACAGCAGCTTCTGCACAACATTGTAATGTGGTTACCCACCGGCCAGATTTTCTGTAGCTCTGCTGTGGGTCCCCTAGACTCATTTTGGGACAATGTTTCCTGGAAGATAGTGTCCAAAGCAGGTTTGGGGAAAAGGTGGATGGGAAGGTATGGATTTTCACATCTGCCCCTACTATCTAGTGGCACATCTATTGCCATTACCCTCTCAATCTGTGTGATGGAGAACTATGAAAGCTTCTAGTTCCACCCTCCATTCATCACAGCCAATCCTTGATTCCTTGCTGTGTATGCAAATCTCTAGAGTTCCCAACCAATGGGAAACTGTAGATTTGTTATCGGAGGGGGGGGGGAGAAGAAGAAGAAAAGTGATGGAAAAACCAACAACAGAAAAATTCCTCAGAGGAGGAGGAGAAGAGTTTGTTCTGTTTTATACCTCGCCCTTCACTACTCAAAGGCATTTCAGAACAGCTTACAATGACCTTCACTTCCTCTCCCCACAACAGACACCCTGTGAGGTAGGTGGAGCTGAGAGACCTCTGAGAGAGCTGTGACTGACCCAAGGTCATCCAGCTGGCTTCATGTGGAGGAGTGGGGAATGAGTTCTCCAGATTAAAGTCCTGCTTAGCCACTACACCAAACTGGGCTCAGATATTGTTAAAGCAAGGTAGATAGGGCTCAGACATTGATAGAACTCAGTGGTTAGGGCTCAAATACCTATGGAGAGAGAGAATTAGGTTAAGTGGCCTGTGATACGCAGGTTAGGTTACCTCAGAGAAATAATGTGTTAGTGACTAGTGAGTGGATAGAGGCATAAATCACAAGAGACAAGCTAACATTATTTCAAGAGTCTGAGATTCCTGAGTTTAGTGAGCTATTCCAAGTAAAATCCATCCATCTCTCTTTCCAACAAGAACAGCCTGTCATCTCTGTAAGCTTGAGTGTATGATACTGTAGCCCTTCTAAAGCAGGGCATTGGATCTCCTTGGCTGTAAATAGTTACTACACTGGTACACCCCTTTCCTTCCCCACCAAACAGTTTTTATAAGCTCTTCTAAAGAAAAGACAATACATTTATACTTGTGTTGTATAAAGAAGGTGTCAATGTGAATCACTACAGTAAAAGTGAGGGGGAGGGAGGAATAGAAATTCCTGTCCCATCTGTAACTGCAGCATTTTATTCAGCATGGTTATTTAGCCCTTGGTCACTGCCAATAGGGGAGTGAAGGATGGGGAAATACTGAGGCAGCTCCCTGCTGTCACAGCCTGCCATTCCCTCTCTCAACACTCCAGCAATAGACCTAAAACTTTTTAAAAACACCTTAGCAAAAAAAAATCCTCCAATAGGGGATGGGATGGCATGTGTGGAGGGAAAGCATAGTAAATATCTTTGTATGGGGTCTCCATTGCTTCTTCAAGTGCCTTTGCATGTGTGGCACCAATGAGTGTAGCATGAGCAATTGGTCCAATGAGCAATTGGTCCAAGCAGCAAGCACTGGAAGTAGAAGGTGACAGAGTGACAGAAGGAGACCAGCACAAGAATGAGGGGTTAGCAGAGAAATCAGATTTTCCTTCCTGGGTGCTGAGTGTGGTGGTTCAAGCCTGTAATCCCAGTTGCTGGGGAGGCAGAAACCAGCGGATTACTTGAGCTCAAGAGTTATGGGCTGCAGTAGGCTGTGCCAGTCAGGTGTCCTCCTTAAGTGTGGCATCAATATGGTGAGCTGCAGGGACTTGTGTGCACCAGATTTTTTTATGAGTGCTCATGGCTAAGGATGGACACACTTTTGCAGTTCAGTTTGTGGCTGAACCATGAACCAAACCATGAACCTACTTGAACCAACATGCCGGTTCATAATCAGACCAGTTCATATAGGTTTATGAGCTGTTTAACGAGAAGGAGGAGGGGGGACTTCTTCTTTGGGGAAAGGACCAGTGCATCAATATCCTCTCATACCCTGGGGGGCTGTCAGTTTGACATGCAGGGCCAGCTAGACAGACACAGACCAGGGGTCTCAATGCATGGATGAGAAAGTGGTGCCAGGAGGAAGGGTTTAGATTTGTTAGACACTGTGGAACTTTCTGGGACAAGCAGAACCTGTACAAAAGTGACAGGCTTCACTTGAAATGAAAGCTGGCAATTAATATCAAAAAGGTGGCAGAGCAGCTTTTAAGCTAATCACAGGGGGAAAGCCAGCAGGAGTTGGGGAGCCTCCAGTTCAGGATAAATCGGTCCAAAGGGATGATTGCGTAAACACTCAGGATAATATTGATAGGAGTGTAATAGAACTTGGGAGTGAGGGTAGGATGGCAACTGAGGGAGACAAGGGTTACTGGAGAGGGAAACACATTATAGGTGTCTATATGCCAATGCTAGAAGTGTCCAAGTCAAGGTGGAGGAGCTGGTGCTCAATCACAATTTTAATATAGTAGGTATCTCAGAAACATGGTGGAATGGGAAAATCTATGGGACACAATAATTCCTGGGTATAAGTTCTATAGGCTGAACAGGGAGGGATGGGTAGGTGATGGTGTTGTGTTGTACATTAAACAGGGAGTAGAATCAAGTAAGTTAGAAAACATCAGGAGAATTAACTCCCCAATAGAAGTTATATGGGTGGAAATACTGGGTCCTCAGGGTTACTTAAAAGTGAGGGTGTACGATCATCCACGTGATCAAACCCTTGAGGCTGATCTTGAGATGGAGAAGGAAATAAGGGAGGTGACTAAAGCAGATAATGTTATTATACTGGGAGTGCCCTCACACTGACTGGGTAAATGTATGCTCAAGTCATGTTCTAGAAATGAGATTCTTAGACATCATAAGTGAATGTGCACTGGAACAGTTAGTCACAGAGCCAACCAGAGAGGTAGTGATCTTGGACTTGGTTTTGAGGGGGTCTCAAGAAGACCTAGTGAGCTGTTTAGAGGTTGTTATGCCATTTGGGAACAGTGATCACAATGCTATTAAGTTCTGCATTCAGGAGGAGGAGGAGGAGAAGGAGAAGAGTTGGATTTAAACCCCACACTTCATGGAGTCTCAGAGCAGCTTACAATCTCCTTCCCTTTCCCACAACAGACACGCTATGAGGTAGGTGGGGCTGAGAGACCTCTGAGAGAACAGCTCTGTGACTGACCCAAGGTCACCCACCTGGCTGCATGTGGTGGATGGGGAATCAAACCTGGTTCTCCGGATTAGAGTCCACTGCTCTTAACCACTACACCAAACTGGGTTAAGACCTGCTTTCTGCTTGCTGCAAAAGCTCAGAGCCATTTAAACCCCTGCATTCTGCTCTTCACAAGCCACCATGTACTGCATCAAAGTTTGTGGAAACTCATGGTGGTTCTCATTTTCACAAACATGGGCTCATGAACCATGAACCTGCCAGAGTTAGTCACAAACTTTAGTTCATGAACGGGTTTATTCCCATTCCTGGTTGTGGCTCAGTGGTAGAGCATCTGCTTGCCATGCAGAAGGTCCCAGGTTCAATCTCCAGTTAAAAGGACAAGGTAGTAGGTGACATAAAAAATCTCTGCCTGAGACTCCTGGAGACACATTGCCAGTCTGGGCAGACAGTGATGGGCTGAAGGGCTGTTCAGTATACAGCAGCTTCGTATATTCATATGTTTCCTACCAGGTCCTCACAGATTTTCATCTTGTTCTTCTTTATTTATATAAGTAGATATACCTGGCTTTGACAAAAGACTGCCAATTATAGATGGCAACTGAACCCATTCAATAACCCCTCAAAAGAATACTATCTCACCTTTTATAAAATTGTGTTTTGGTCATGGACTCTCCTGAACATTCCACATGCTCCCAAATCAATCGGCTCCCTGATCTGTCACACAGAAGGTATCCCTAGCCACTGGCTGCGTTGCCCGAGTCCCACCCACCCACCACTCAAGAGTACTTGCGTGCCATTGGCTGGGGGCTGGGTTTGCACCTCTTCCCTGACCACTCCTTCAGCCTCTGTGCCCTGTCAGAATTTCTGGCAAACAGCTTTCTCTCTTGATGAAGACACTTGCCTTCTGTGTGGGACTAATTTTTCCCTCAGTAGCTGTTGGTAGGTGTAATGAAATGGCAGTTATCTGTGTCTGTAAGATGGCTGCTGTCTGTGTATTTAAAATGTTTCCCCAGAAGGCTTAATTGAGCTGTAGTTTTAGAGAGGGACCTGCAGGGGTATCACTCACTGGGTTGAATGGGGCTTCCTCATCTGCTCGTCTACAGTTCCCAGCTGCCCCAAGGCCAAAAAGTGTGGGAAAAGAGGGACCATCCCAAGGGGCGGGGCAGCATCAATATAGACTCCAGCTAGGCCACAAGCCAGAGACATGGGGAACCCTGGGAGGCAGCAGAAATTCAGCCACTCCACAGTCGGCTGGACTGGGGAATGAATGGAAGTTTCCCTGTTCTCTTGGGCAGGAGAGGCTGGAGCAGAGCCAGAGGCCAGTCCAAGGAGAGATCCTATCCTGAGCCCACAACTTCCAGAGGTAGAGAGTACTGTGTGTAGGGAAAGAGAATTGTGTTGATTTATGCCCTGTTGGTTCATAGTATGTGCTTACTCCTACAGTTGTGCCTTATTTATTTAGTGTATGTGTGCTCCATAATTGTTGTTGTTGTTGTTGTTCAGTCGCACAGTCGAGTCCGACTCTTCGCGACCCCGTGGACCAGTTTACGCCAGGCCCTCCTGTCTTCCGCTGTCCGCTGAAGTTTGCTCAATTTCATGTTCGTTGCATCGATGACACTGTCTAACCATCTCATCCTTTGCCGTCCCCTTCTTCTTTGACCTTCAATCTTTCCCAGCATCAGGGTCTTCTCCAGTGAATGCTCCCTTCTCATTTGGTGGCCAAAGTATTTGAGCTTCAGCTTCAGGATCTGGCCTTCCAAGGAGCAATCAGGGTTGATTTCTTTTAGGATTGACTGATTTGATCTGCTGGCAGTCCAAGGGACTCTCAAGAGTCTTCTCCAGCACCAGAGTTCAAAAGAATCTATTCTTCGGCGCTCGGCCTTCCTTATAGTCCAACTCTCGCAGCCATACATTACTACAGGGAATACCATTGCTTTGACCATGCGGACTTTTGTTGGCAAGGTGATGTCTCTGCTTTTTATCATGCTGTTTAGGTTTGCCATCACTTTCCTCCCAAGGAGCAGGCGTCTTTTAATTTCATGGCTGCAGTCACCATCTGCAGTGATCTGGGATCCTAGGAACGTGAAGTCTGTCACTACTTCTACGACTTCCCCTTCTATTTGCCAAGGAGTGATGGGGCCAGATGCCATGATCTTAGTTTTTTGATGTTGAGCTTCAAGCCCACTTTTGCGCTCTCCTCTTTGACCCTGAGCAAGAGGCTCTTTAGGTCCTCTTCATTTTCTGCCATCAGAGTGGTATCGTCTGCATATCTGAGGTTATTGATCTTTTCCCCAGCAATCTTAACTCTGGCTTGTGATTCATCCAGGCCAGCATTTCGCATGATGTACTCTGCATATAAGTTAAATAAGCAAGGTGACAATATACATCCTTGTCGTACTCCTTTTCCTATGCTAAACCAATCAGTTGTTCCATAACCGGTTCTAACTGTTGCTTCTTGACCCTTATACAGGTTTCTCAGGAGACATGTGAGGTGGTCCGGTACTCCCATCTCTTTAAAAACCTGCCATAATTTATTATGATCCACACAATCAAAGGCTTTAGCATAGTCAATGAAGCAGAAGTAGATTTTTTTTGGTACTCTCTTGCTTTCTCCATAATCCAGCGAATGTTGGCAATTTGATCTCTAGTTCCTCTACCTCTTCGAAACCCAGCTTGTACTTCTGGCAGTTCTCTATCCATGTACTGTTGGAGCCTAGCTTGTAGGATTTTGAGTATGACCTTGCTAGCGTGTAAAATGAGTGCAATTGTGCGATAGTTTGAACACTCCTTGACATTGCCCTTCTTTGGGATTGGAATGTACACTGACCTTTTCCAATCCTGTGGCCACTGTTGTGTTTTCCAAATTTGTTGGCAAACTGAGTGCAGCACTTTAACAGCATCTTCTTTTAAGACTTTGAATAACTCAGCTGGGATACCATCACCTCCACTAACTTTGTTGTTAGTAATGCTTTCTAAGGCCCATTTAACTTCACTTTCCAGGATGTCTGGCTCGAGGTCAGTGATTATACCATCGTGGTTGTCAAGGACATTGAGGTCCTTCTTGTATAGTTCTTCTGTGTATTCTTGCCATCTTTTCCTAATCTCTTCTGCTTCTGTTAGGTCCCTACCATTTTTGTCCTTTATCATAGCCAGCTTTGCATGGAACGTTCCCTTGATTTCTCCAATTTTCTTGAAGAGATCTCTAGTCCTTCCCAATCTATTGTTTTCCTCTATTACTTTGCATTGGTCATTCAGGAAAGCCTCCTTATCTCTCCTTGCAGTTCTCTGGAAATCTGCATTCAGTTGGGCAAATCTTTCCTTTTCACCGTTGCCTTTAGCATTCCTTCTTTCCTCTGCTATGTGTAAAGCCTCATCAGACAGCCACTTTGCTTTTTTGCATTTCTTTTTCTTTGGGATGGCGGTGATTGCTACCTCCTTTACAATGTCACGAACCTCTGTCCATAGTTCTTCAGGCACTCTGTCTATCAAATCTAGTCCCTTAAACCTATTCTTCACCTCTACTGTATATTCATCGGGGATGCGATCTAGGTCAAATCTGAATGGCCGAGTGGTTTTCCCAACTTTCTTCAATTTAAGTCTGAATTTTGCAATGAGTAGCTCATGATCTGAGCCACAGTCAGCTCCAGGTCTTGTTTTTACTGACTGGATAGAGCTTCTCCATCTTTGACTGCAAATTATATAGTCAATCTGATTTCGGTGTTGCCCATCTGGTGATGTCCATGTGTAGAGACGCCTCTTAGGTTGTTGGAAAAGGGTGTTCGCTATGACCAGCGTGTTCTCTTGACAAAACTCTGTTAGCCTTTGCCCTACTTCATTTTGTTCTCCAAGGCCAAACTTGTCTATTATTCCGGTTACCTTTTGATTTCCTACTTTAGCATTCCAGTCCCCTATGATGATGAGGACATCATTTTTTGGTGTTAGTTCTATGAGCTGTTGTAGGTCTTCATAGAACTGGTCCACTTCAGCCTCTTCTGCAGCAGTGGTTGGGGCATATACTTGGATTACTGTGATATTGAATGGTTTGCCTTGGATTCGGACCGAGATCATTCTGTCATTTTTGAGATTGTATCCCAATACTGCCTTTCTCACTCTCTTGTTGACTATAAAGGCCACACCATTTTTTCTACGGGATTCCTGGCCACAGTAGTAGATATAATGGTCTTCTGAGTTAAATTCGCCCATTCCTGTCCACTTTAGTTCACTGATTCCCAAGATGTCAATGTTCATTCTTGCCATCTCATTTTTGACCACGTCAAGCTTACCTTGATTCATAGATCTTACATTCCAGGTTCCTATGCAGTATTGTTCTTTGCAGCATCGGACTTTCCTTTCACCGTCAGACACATCCACAACTGAGCGTCCTTTCGGCTTTGGCCCAGCCGCTTCACTCTTTCTGGGGTTACTCGTACTTGCCCTCTGCTCTTCCCCAGTAGCATATTGGACACCTTCCGACCTGAGGGGCTCATCTTTCGGCGTCATATCTTTTAGCCTTTTGTTACTGTCCATGGGGTTTTCTTGGCAAAGATACTGGAGTGGGTTGCCATTTCCTTCTCCAGGGGATCACGCTTGGTCTGAGTTCTCTGCTGTGGCCTGTCCGTCCTGGGTGGCCCTCCACGGCATAGCCCACAGCCTCATCGAACCACGCAAGCCCCCTCGCCATGACAAGGCAGTGTAAATTGTGTAATTGTGTAAATAGTTAAATAAATTCTTTTATTTGGGCTAATAATCTGTGTTCTGCTCTGACCACATAGTCTCCCCTGCTCTGCACAATGCCAAAGGGAGGAGGCAGCCCAGGGAAGCAAGGAAAGGCCAGACCCTTTGGTTGCCAACTTTCCAGGGATCCCCCAAAGATTGGGGATTCCATCTTCAAATAGGGAGATTCGACCAGAGGGGTCTCACTGTCCCTCTAAAAAGGCAGTGACAATTCAATGAGTGGTGGCAGTGAATTTAAGGAGTGAGATATGCCCATGGGATGAGGGTGGGAAGCAAACAGCTGAGTTGTAAACTGGAGCCCATTTCATCACAGTAGGCAGCTAAGCTTGGTTCAGACAAAGGAAGGATACCCTTTGCAGGCCTTTGTGACGAACTCATTGGGGCCAGTCCTGACTAGAGTTGCCAGCTCTAAGTAAGGAGATTCCTAGAGATTTTCTGGTAGAGTCTATGGAAACCAGGGTTTGGGAAGGGGAGAGGCCTCAGCTTAACAGAATGCCATAAAGCCCACCTTCCAAGGCAGTTATTTTCTCCGGGGGAAGAGAGATCTGTTGTCTGGAGTTCAGTTGTGATGCTTGGTGATCTTCAGGCTCCACCTGGAGGTTGGCTACCCTAGGCATCACAGTCAGTGCTTCAGAGCAGGGTCTGCTAGATCCAGGTTCTTGCTCTAGAAGCTGAGTGGGTGGTTTTGAACCAGTCACAGACTTTCAGCCTAACCTATCTCACAGGGTTGTTGTGCAAGTCAAAAGGGGGAGAGGAGAATGATGTTAGCTGCTTTGGTCCCCATTGCAGAGAAAGACTACTTCCCCCCTGGAAAACCATTGTTGCCAGTCTCCAGGTGAGGGCTGGAGATAACTCAAAATTACAACTGCTCTCCAGATGGCAGAGATCAGTTCCTCTGGAGAACATGGTGAACTCTGTGTCCTTTTAACCTGCTGAGATGGCCCCCCATGACAGCCCATTACGTGGAAGTCAGGGTTTCAGAGCACTGTAAAGGCTGCAGGTGTGCAGGGAAGATGGAAAGCTGAAGAGTGAGGGGGAAATAAAAGTAAGTTGATGCTTGGCTGGGAGGGTGATAGGGTTGCCAACTCCAGGTGGGAAATTCCTGGAGATTTGAGAGATGAAACCTGGAGAGGGTGAGGTTTGAAGAGGGGTGGGACGTCAGACAGGTACAATGCCATAGACTCCACCCTCCAAACTAGCCATTTCCTCCTGGGTAACAATTGTTGCCAATCTCCAGGTGAGGGCTGGAGATCATTCAAAATTACAACTGTTCTTCAGGGAGCAGAGATCAGTTCCTCTGGAGAAAATGGTGGACTCTGTGTCATTATACCCTGCAGAGATTGCCACAGCAAATTGACGCTGAGTGTCCAAGGCCTAAGCACTCTCCCAGAGCCTCTTTCTAGAGCTCGTTGTATTTATTTCCGCAACAGGACATTCCTAGTATGCTATATTACTCGATGTTTGTGACTTGATTACATTTACTTGTCTCAGTGTATGGGAAGATGATAGGGAGTCTGATACAGGTTCTGAAGAATTAGTTTAGGTGTCCATCTCTGTTAATCCCTCCTAACTTTAAAAAAGTGCCCAAAGGCACTTTCAGAGGTTTTACTTAACTAGATCTGTTTGTCCAAGTATAGGTAATTGGGCTTCAGCTGTGGTGGGTCTGTTAGGGTAGAATTTGTTTCTGTCAGAAGTAATCTGTCTCTGCTTTTCCATTTTAAAAGTACCTAAAAGGATTTTAGAGGCTCTAATGTTGGTTCTCCTGAATGTATGTTTTTCTTTCAATCTATAATAAAAAAATGTTTTCAAAAATGTTTTAGAGTGGGTGTTTCTATATCTTATTGTGTTATTCTTATGTAGAGTGTCCCAGCCACTGTGCATATGTACTCTATATAAATAAAATTATAATCTTTTTATAGATGACCTTTACATCCTCTATTCTTCTAGCAATCTTCTGTCCTTGTATGAATGACGTTCTCCATTAGACACATTTTCCTTTCAAAACTCAAATCTTTCTCGTATGCCTATCTGATGTTCTTTAAAGACTTCTTTGTTGCTACAAAAAGTGCACCTATTACACATTTTAAAAGATCTAAAGATTTCCCTCTTGATGTGCAAAATGAATTGAACTACAGGGTGTTTTCAAAAATCACTCAAAACAAGGCATTTTTTCAATATCTGTCTTTAGAGAACTCAAAGAGTTTAGTGTTTTCTGAGAAGATGAACACTGGGATTTGTACAAAATGCTTCTTGGGGGAGGGGGTTAAGCCAAAAATCAGCATATACGTTCTTTAAAAATATTTTTTTAATTGCCTTACTACAGCTGTATTGTTTTGTCAATGGCTCATCCGTGCAAGGACAGCACTACTGATAAGGAAGAGGCTTATGACAATGAGTCTAAAGTTGTGTTCAGATGGATCTTTACATCCGACCCCGGCACAAATGCCTGGTGGATTTAAAGGGAAAGATTAGGCAGCAACATCTGGGAAAGGTGCTGCTTCTGTGATCAGCCTGCCTAGCCCCACCAGGGAGCCATACTTAAAAGATACCAATGAAGGTCCAGTGCTCTTGCTTGCCAATGGGCCAATGATGGACTTTCCTCCACCTGATCATTCCAGTAGGCAAGCAGCCCCTTGGGATGGTCTCCTGCAGACCATCCTGAACAGATGCCATTTTTTAAAACATCTCCAAGTGATATGCGCATAAACGCGCGATAGCCACAGAGCTCTGCTCAAGTGTTCAGGACAATTTCATGTTAATCAATGGCCCGTTTAATTAATGAACCTCATTAATTGAAATTGGACCTTGAGGGAGGACAATGTAGGTCTTTCCCCAAGCAAAGTAGTCCCTCCACTGACCCAGATCTCCAGGGCAGGGGGGATGGCTGGGACTCATTTCATCCAACCCTGGCCATCTGCATCAGAACAGAAACTGAAAGAAGAAGTTGGTTATGCTTGGACTGTAAGTTGGTTGAGCCTACTTTATAGGGGCGGTCTGTAAAAGAAACTATGAGATCATATAACCCGGCATAGGGATTTCAGCTATGTGTCCTTCAGGCGGTGCTTTAACCATGCGATTCTACGCATGTGCGGAAGACCAAGCACACAGTGACATGCATATGCACATGCACAATGGATTTTTTTTAAAAAAACTGATCACACAGCTCCTTTAGGGGGACGCCATCTAGACAATCCACAGTGGAGTCAGCACACGGTAAGGCAATTCACGGGGGCACCTGTCTGGTCGTGCAACACCAGTTAAAAAGATCGGGATCAAATTTGAGCTGGGCCAATGGTGGAATTAGCTGCCCATCTGAACACACTCTAAGTCTCAGGCCCATTCTGCATCTAGCATTTGCTCCGCTGTTTTAGCAAACCCACGTTGGAACAGAAATTCTCCTCTACATTGCATGCCACTTTCACTTTGATTGTAGGGTCTTATGGCAGTGGCCAAACCGCATGCCACTTTCACTTCATTTGATCGTTTGGTTTTATGGTACTTTCTGCATAGATTTATGGCCATTTTATGTCCATTCAGGGAGACTCTGCAGTCAGTACAGCATGGGCCCGGGGTATTTGAATGTGGTTTTGAGCCACATCTTTTTCTGTTCCATTGTGGGTTTGATAAAACAATAGAGTGAATGCTAGATACAGAATGGGCCTCAGTTTTTGGACACTACTGAATTGATTGCTTTGACGGCCATAATTGAATGGAAAGGCAGGGTACAAATGTTTTCAATAATAAATAAAAATTAATTGCTTACAAAACCTGCTCTGGAGTAAGAACAAAAGTGAAAGGTCATATTAAATACAGATGCAGTGTGCCCCAAAATATGAGCAGTTCAACTTATTGGAGTCAGTTTGTTGATATCAATTTATCTCTACAAGCTTTGCAAGTTAACAGATTGGAAGGTACTTTGAATGCCCTCTCGCTAAGTGACCATTCAGAATTATCATTTTGGCTTGCACGACTGAAAGGAAGAAGCTACTCTACTAGAAGAAGTCCTTTACAGTATTTGAATACCAAGTTTCTAAGGATCTGGTGGCAGCTAACAGATCAAGGCTACAAGACAGTTGCAGAGCAAATCACATGACGACAACTCTCAACCATCTTGGGAATTTGTCTGGTGCAGACAATGACTTTAGAAAAGCATAATAGAAACTCAAATGAAGAATCAAGTTATCCCAACTTTAGCCTATAGCATTTTTGAGGTAATACTGGCTTCAAAGTGCTAATTAACTAATTAATTAGTCAATCTTAACATAGCTCCCTAGATGTGCCATGCAAGCACTACAGAGGTTTAATTTTCAATTGAGTGAGCTGCTGGAGATGTTTCATCGTAGTAGTGGGAACAAAGAGCCATCTCTCCTGTGTCCGGTGTGTAGTGCATGATTGTCAGATTCAGCTTCACAAAGCTTAAAATGATGTTAGAAGTCAATGTCTTTAAAATTTCACTTTACAGATACATTGCCTCATCTAGCAGTTTTAAAGCAATAGTTATCAGGATGTTGTTCTAAGGTCCTCCTGAAGTAAAAAAAAAACTGTTCACCTTTTTGAAGGCTAGCTCCTACTTGAAAACAAGAAATCAAGCTGATGATTCCTCTCATCACACGCAATGACACATGTATGCTCCAGCAGCTCCGCCCGGCAGCCCTGCCCCCACGTTCCCAGCCCTTTCTGGCTTGCACACCAAGGCAGGCGAGCCAGAAGAGGGCGGGGGGGGCTCTAGAAGCCTTCCTCATCTCGCCCACCAAGGTACTATGCTATTATGCTAATAGCCTATTAGATATGCTAATGAGCTCCTGCAGCTCTTTTTCTATTAAAGGACCCCTGCCTGGCACTGTTTGCAGCCTGGGAGCAGGTGGAAGGAGTCCATTCTGCCTGCTGTATGCCAGCTCCACATGGATGGGGTGGGGCCCCCTGCAGCCCAGGCCTTCAGCAGGTTCTTCTAGGGCATATGGGGCAGGCACAGGACTCTGGCTGGACCTGCAAAAGGTGACACATGTGGGTCCTCCCTGCCCTGCCCCAATTTAACCAGGCTGCAATAGGGCCTTGGCCTCACTCAGCTGTCTGTCCCTCTCACCCCTTGCATTCAGTTATTATAGGTTGCATTCTCAGTTTTTCTTGTACTGTTCTAGGCTTCCTGTCACAGCCTGGGTGGCAGTTTGGGCATTGGGGCAGATACATTTGTGGGAGGAGGCTGTACCAGTGAGCCCACCTCTCCCAGTTCAGGGCTTCCCTTAAGGAGTCTTGGGGTGGAGTTAGCCTGGGGGCTAACAACCGGCTTTCACTATAGGGTTGCCAGGTTCCTTTTGCCTACTAGCAGGAGATAATGGAAATGTTGTGTAGTGGGTTAGATGCATATAGAAACCACAGACTCATTTGTAGTGATCAGCATGGTTTACTGGTACACAACTAGAACACAGAATACTGGCCAGGTGGCCAACTATATACAGCACCTGGGAACACCCCTAGATCCTATTGGTAGGTTTAAACCTCCTGCCAAAGTCTCTATTGGTTCCCCAATGGAAAGTCCAGGAGCCTAGTGGTTACTCGCTGGTGCCTAGTGGCGGTCAGCAGACATAACAAGAAACATTCCAGGATTGGGAAGTGACATCACCCCCCATCCCCCCAAAAACAGTGATGTTGCATATGACATCCCTATGTCACCTGGAAGTGACATTGGCACATCAGCAACATTGGGGTGACAGTTTGGATTTTGGGTGGAATACTATGGTAAAATTGGCAACAAACTGTGGTTCTGCTCAAAATCCAGAGCATCAGTCGCCGACATGCTGTCATCACTTTCAGGTGATGCAGACATGTCACGTATGATGTCACTGTTTTTGGGGGGTGGCCAGTTGGCTGGCAGTGGACAGGAGCTCACAAAATTGGGGGGTCACCACCACCACTGGGCAAATGGTGTGTGGTTCCTGGGGCTTGGCCAGGATTATATTGGGTGGCAGGTGGGTCACCCAGTTCTGGATCCATTCTCATGCTGTGCCAATGCTCTTGCGGTTATATCTAATAGAGCTGTGACCTAACTGTTCTCCCTAATCCCTGCTCCCTCCCTAGCTACTGGGTCTGAAAAAGCTCCATGAACAACAGGAACTTGCCTTTGAGACCTAAACATAAAATTCATTCAAAGAGGAGTGTACTGTTCACCAACACTTTCACACATACAAAAAGAGTGAAAAGAGCCTCTCTTTTCATCTGTAGAGGGCTCCAAACTGGATGAAAGTTTTTACTACACAATAAGGATCTAGGGCAAGGATCCATCTGTTCAGAGGGGGCCCATGTTATTCTGCCCAATATTCATTCAGAGGGAGGCCAATGTGGTGTAAAAAATATAGCCCTCATTCTCTATGACATCATTGCATAGAAAAATATAATTAGCTACATGGTGTTGTGATGTCATAAAACTGACTTCTGTTCCTAATCAACACTACAATTGAGAACCAAGCAATTCACACATTCTTTGGAATTAAACACACGAGTAGTAAGGAAATTGGTTTTATCCAGATCAAATTTCCAGACAGAAATAGATATCAAATCAGGAAGAGCCTGTTGCTTGTCTAGGTAGTAATAACTTATTACTAAGATTTCCTTAGTGTATTGAAAACCATGGCTCTGAATGAAGGGATATTCAACTAACATAACGATGGCAAATGTGTAGACCCTGGCATCCTGAACCCTTGATCCCACTATCTCTACCTCTTGCTGGACTTATACCTTCTAAGATTTGGCAATCCTGGGTGACCAGATTCCAGAAATGTTCTCAATTCAGACTAGACCTCTAGTATATGGAACCTGTCTCTTTAAGAGGCAGACTTAGGTCCCAAGTGGAACTCCCTTGCTTCACATGAATGGGTGTGTCTTCTGGAATACAGTAATTAGAACTAGTATATGTGTAGTATATTGTATATTGGCATTAGTATATTGGCAGTAGTATGTATGAAAAGGATCTAGGGGTCTTAGTAGACCATACCCTGAACATGAGTCAGCAGTGTGATGTGGCTGCTAAAAAGGCAAATGCAATTTGGGGCTGTATCAACAGAAGTATAGTGTCCAGTTCACACAAAGTGATGGTATGGTTTTACTTTGCTCTAGTTAGACCTCACCTAGAGTATTGTGTTCAATTTTGGGCACCACAATTTGAGGAGATAGACAAGCTGGAACATGTCCAGAGGAGGGCAATGAAGATGGCGAGGGGTCTGAAGACCAAGTCCTATGAGGAAAGGTTGAAGGAGCTGGGTATGTTTAGCCTGAAGAGGAGATGACTGAGAGGTGATATGATAACCATCTTCAGGTACTTGAAGGGCTGTCATATAGAGAATGGTGTGAAGTCATTTTGTTTCCCCCTCAGGTACAACCAGAACCAACAGGTTGAAATTAAATCAGAAGAGTTTTTCGCTAAACATTAGGAAGAACTTCCTGACAGTTAGAACACTTCCTCAGTGTAACAGGTTTCGTTGGGAGGTGGTGGGCTCTCCTTCTTTGGAGGTTTTCAAGCAGAGGCTAGATGGCCATCTGTCAGCAATGCTGATCCTGTAAACTTAGGCAGATCATGAGAGGGAGGGCAGGAAGGGTTGCATCAGTGCTTAGTTCTTCTGGTCCTTTCTAACATGCCCAGGGAAATGCGGATTGCTACTTTGGAGTCAGGAAGCAATTTTTCTCCAGGCCAGTTTAGCTGGAGATCCTGGAGGTTTTTTTGTCATCTTCTGGGCATGGAACAGCGGTCACTGGGGGTGTGGGGGGAGGTATTTATGAATTTCCTGCATTGTGCAGGGCGTTGGACTAGATGACCCTGGATGTCCCTTCCAACCAGGCACGTAGCCAGGAATTTTTAATTCAGGGGGCCTTTAAATAAGTTGAGGGGCACCCCGCCAAGGAGCACCACAAATAAAATTAAAAATTGGGAGCTGGGGGCTGGGGTGGATGGGAAGTCAGGGGGCCGTAGCAGTAAGTCAGGGGGCCAGGCCCCAAGATGCCCCACTGTAGCTACGGGCCTGCTTCCAACTCTAAGATTCTATGAACTGGATTGGGTTGTTGGTGATTAGGACTCCAGCCTTGTTAAGTCTAAATTGTTGTCTGCCTTGCTGTTTAGCACATTAAAGAAGGTTTTTGAAGACCCCCTGCCTGCTGCATCTCTCTGGCCTTAGGGCAGACAATTTATCCACCTTCACAGTGAGTACATTTTACAGAGGAACCAAACACTACAAGACCCCTAGCTACAAGCTCCCATGCTCTGCAGCCCCAAGCACAATGGGAATGTTATGGCATTGATATCATTCTGTCATTTTGCCAGAAGATTAGAAACATGAAACACAGAATGCAGTCTTTCTGTTTTCTACCTTAAGATTTCAGAGTGAACCTAAGTAGTTCCTTACCACCACTTACAGTGGAAGTCGAAATTATGGATTTACAGTTATGGATGAAGAAAAGTTTCTTTTTATTTTTGCATTGTTTTTCTAACTTTTGCAGCCATAGCCCCATTGCTTTGTTTATTGGATGTTTTATGCTGTCTGATTACTTCGTTCTATATCATGTGATCCGCCTTGAGTCTCAGTGAGAAAGGAGAACTAGCTGGTTAAATATCTGTCTTCCTTCCTTCCCTGAGAAATTTATTCCACTAGGCTGGGTACTTTATATACAACAGGCTCAAATTATGTCTTTTTATCCCAGGGCATGTAGTTCTTCATGTGTGGGGGGTGCTATTCAAGTGGCAGCCCTGACAGAGGGACCAATTTGGATAATGCTTAATACTTCAACAAAAGTGTGATATTTATACAGACTCTTTCCTTCTAAACTCTTTAATTGTTTCCATGTGCATAGGGGGGGAAAAACATATCAGAGAAAGATCTCTCCCATGCTTCTTTTATGTTCCATTTCACTGCTTATGAGATAGATAATCAGAATGCATTTCTAGCTTAAGGGACCAGCTTCCCCAAAACAGAAGAGTCAATTGTATTTTTTTTTTTTTTTGGAAAAAAAAAGATATGGAATCTCTCAAAATAATTCCTTCTTGCTACTCTCAGCTCATTAAGCATAATGCGCCTTACTGTTCAAAACAAAACAAAATCATAGTGTGAGACAAGCACCAATTTGGCATTTAATTTTTTCACTAACACTTTTCTAATTTATTTTAGGAGAACATAAATTTCAGAAACAATAATTTAAAAGCAAGAATGAAGGTTTGGCTAATAGCATTATTTATGCAATCTGATTGCTTTTAATTCATTCATTTGTTTAATCTATCTGATTAAATTCCAGCATAGGACAACTTCCCCGAAGGTGCCTGTTTAGGCAAAACTCTGAATTATAGCTTTAAAAGAATATTTTCTTGCCAGTTTAGAACCACTAGTCTTATTAATGCTTTTTGAATACAGTAATAGAAAACAATTATTGACCAGAAAATGCAATGTAGTTCTCATTAAGGTACTTGGCTGTAGTTCTCATTATGGTAGTAAACCTGTATCTGGTCTTCAAATTACAAATTGGGATTCTGCTCAAACCACCTGTCTCCAAGAATTTTACCTTGGATTGCACCATGGTTTACCCAGGTGGAGCTTATAAAATTAATATTTGGCACTATATGAAGAGGGCCTGCACACAGGGAACAGGGTTCTTCCCTAAACTTCTCACTAATATGCTAGTTTGTCTTTTAATGGAATTATTGGGGGAACAGAGGAACATCCAGTTCCACTTGCAGTCTGGAGCAAAACTGAGCCAGCTGAGCTGGAGAAAGAACACACAAGAGAGCTACTGGGAGGGTGAGTGAGGTTTTTTGCCTCTCCTAAACTGCTAAATTACTGGGAAGCACTAACTGAGTGTTCAATAGTGGGTTCCATGGATAAGTCTAGTGATCAGCTCGACTTTATTTGTGATTTCAACAACAGCAAGACAAGGATCCAGAGCCTCATCTCTGTTAAATAGCATGTGATTGCCACAGCCAAAAACACCCCACTCCCAGTGATAGGCTATTTACAGAACACTACTACTAGACTGGTTACTTTCAGAATTCTGGCAGACTATTGTTCTTGTGCTTTAAGGTCAGCCAGTTGCTGGGGTGATTCAACCAGGGATGATTCAATCCCAAAACATAACACTGAGGTTGCTTTGAGAGAGGACAGAGTTTGAGGATGACTGGGTGCTTGCAGGTGCTCCAGGATTTCCTGGAGGACACATCAGCATTAGATCCATTTCAATCCAGCTTCTGCCTTGGCCATGGGATGGAGACGGTGTTGGTTGCCTTGACAGATGATCTCTGCAAGCAGCGGGATTGAGGTTGGCCAGCCCTGCTATTATTATTAGATCTTACGGCAGCATTTGACACTGTCAATTATGACCTCTTGACCCACCACCTTGCTGACACTGGAGTACAGAGGCTGGCCCTTCAATGGCTTACCTCATTCCTCCAGGGTTGGGGACAGAGGATTGTGGGGATAGTGTGTCCTCCAGGTACCCCTTAATATGCAGGGTCCCTCAGGGCGCACTTCTCTCCCCAATGTTGTTTAACATCTACATCCATCCCCTCACCTAGCTAGCATGGAGTTTCAGCCTGGGATGTCATCAGTATGCTGATGATGCCCAGCTGTACCTGTTATTGGATGGCCATCCAGATACCGCCCCAGGAAATCTGGCCATGTGTTTGAAGGCTGTGGTTGGGTGGTTGAAACAGAGTAGGCTGAAACTGAATCCAGCAAGGATGAAGGTTCTGTGGCTGGGGAGGGGAATTTCAGAGTTGGGATATAGGCTGCCTGCTCTTTTTTTCTTTTTTTTCCCCCTTTCAACTTTTTATTGAAAAACAGATACAAATAACAATGTAACAAATCACAATGTAAACAATGTAAACAACCACAGAACCAGGCAGTAAATAAGATACACCCAAACTTCAGAAAACACACAAATTTGCATTAATACATTCAACCTTTCAGTTCTCTAGTATATTTTAGTGAACCCCACAAAACCCGCCACAAGCAAGTTAATTCAGATTATATTTAGCTCTGTTCATTACAGAAGACCTAAGCAGCTCAATGATGCCATTTTATGTCAGAAGCATAACTGAGAAAGATAAGAAGTGTTTGTTGGAAGTATGTTCTTGTTTGCCATATACTGAAGTAACTGAAACCAAATGGACTCAAAGCGAGAAGCCACAGAGGACAAACCTCTGTTCACTAATTAGGTGACATTTGTGAATTTAGCTAGAATAAACTGGTCCCATATCTTATCATACCAGCTCTGAATAGTCGGGGAAGTGGTCGATTTCCAGAGTGAAGCTATTGTTATTCTTGCCGTGGCTAATAAGATTGAGGTGAGTTCTTTAAGAGCTACTGTTCCAACCGTCGAATCCAAAATATTAAGAAGTGCCAAGTCTGGAATGACGGGTAAATTAAGCTGAGTAATCTCATTGATTTGTCCAATGACTTCACAACAAAAGGGGGATACCTTAGGACACTCCCTTAGGACTACAGTGATAGTAAGAACCTATGTGACCACAATTTTTTCAGCATTGGGGACTATGAGAAGATGTCATTTTATTCAGATGTTCCGTGGTGTAATACCAGCGGGAGATTGTTTTGAAGAACTGAAGTTTGATGCTAAAGTTTTTTGAAGAAATTGCAGGTGAGTTCCATACCTTTTGCCAATGTGAATCTGACAAATTCATGTGGAGGTCCACTTGCCAACTAAGTTGATGCTTTAACGGGAAGTTATCACCGGTACCTAGTAAGACCTTATATAGCTTAGCCGTCAGCCCTTTGATACCATCTGCGTATAATAATAAAATCTGTTCAAAGGCTGATTTTGGTTCAGTAAATACTCCCTGAGAGGCTAATGTTTCTATTAAATCTCTTAATTATAGGTAACAGTGCCAGGGAAGTTGTGCGTCTTGATGAGAGTCGAAGAATGCTTTGTCACGTTTCCTCCCCTGCCTGCTCTTGATGGGCTGCTACTGAAACCGGCACAGTCCATCAAGAATTTGGGAGTGATTTTGGATTCCTCTTTGAATGTGGAGGCCCAGGTCCCACATGTTGCCAGACTGGCATTTTTTCATCTTCACCAGGCTCAGAAATTTGCCCCCTTCCTGTTGTGCCCTGACCTAGCCATGGTAATCCATGCAACAGTCACCTCCAGGCGTGACTACCGTAACTCACTTTATGCTGGCCTGCCCTTGAGACTGACCCAGAAGCTCCAACAGATCCAGAACGTGGTGGTGCAAATCCTGACGGGAACATCACAGACTGCACATATACATCCAGTGCTGCACTAGCTACACTGGCTCCCAGTGGAATACTGAGCCAAGTTCAAGGTTTTGGTATTGACTTACAAGGCCTTGAGCAGTCAGGGACTAACATATCTATGGGACCGTCTCCTCTATTATGTCCCTGAAAGAGCATTACACTCTTCAGAACTTGCTGGTGGTCCCTGGCCCTAAAGCCATCTGACTGTCCTCAACCAGGCCTTTTCAGTCCTTGGCCCAACCTGGTGGAACTCTCTGTCAAATACCATCAGGGCTCTGCAGGGTCTGTAAGGCAGAGATGTTCTGCCAGGCCTTTGGTTGAGGACAGCACTGGTTTCCATCATAGCTGGCACCCTTTCTGTTCCATCTGCTTTTCATATCTGTTTTATCCACTTCCCCCCTGCCTGCAAAGTGGCCAGCAGTCTGAAATGGGACAAAATAATATATGCCATCTTTTTGTTTGAAATATCTTATTAATGTTTTAATTGTTTTATCTTGATGTGTTTTTATGAATAATGTACATCACCCTGAGCCCTGTGGTTTTAAAAAGATGGTGCAGGAATAAGGATTCCAGGCTTGTTGTTCAGATTGGACTAAGGTCAAATGTGAGAATCTCTGAAGTGCAAACTGAGGGGTGGCATTTCTGCAAGGACAGTAGAAACAGTATACTGTACTAGTGGCCAGCAGCAGAACCCAACCAGTGGCAACCTACTAGTGCCCAGTGGCAGAACCCATCTTACTATTGCCCAGGAGCAGTACCCTGTGCCATTGCGGCAAAGGCCTGCCCCACAGGTGTGATGTCTAGCACAGTCACAGAATCACAATCCAAGTGAGGGGGAGGGGGTTGCAAGGACAACAGAAGCAGCACAAGAATGCCCATCAACACAACCCAGTGAAAACGTGGCCGTGCCAAGCAACCAATTGGACAAAGGTCAAATGTGAGATTCTCTGAAGTACAAAATGTGGGTGCTATTCCTGCAAGGATGCCAAAGACAATAGGGAATCCTTGGTATACAAGTATAGCCACAAATAACACCCACCAAGGGAAGACCATCAACAATTTACAGTTATATAGGTTCAAAATTATATATTACATTCATTAAATTACGAGGATGGGTTAGTGATTAAGCTTTGAGAGGAAGGATTCACTACTAGATTTGACATTTCCTCTGCTGGGTGTAATATTGTTTGTTCTGCTCTTTGTTTCTCAGGCTGTAGCTTCCTCCTAAAAAAGAAGACGAAGAAGACCTGCCCTGCCTATTATTCCTGTGTGGACCTGATTCTTGTTCACTGTCTGACATGGGCTGAGACTCAGAATTTGAGGTGCCTAAGTCTGACCAGACTTGATTCGTTTTATTATTAAAATTTGAACAATTCCACCTCTAATTCTACCATTCTCATAATTCTGGTTGTCCCTATTAAACTTTCTTGTTTTGGTTTCTTTGGTCTTTTTCTCTAAGACTTTAATGTCTTGTTTAAGCACCATCAATTTGTTATCAAGAGTCTCTACAGTCTTAAACTTATTTCCTAAACTAGATTCAAGCTCAGTAATTTCAACATCCAGCTTGGCTGTGTCTTCCAATGATTTCACAATGATAAGTAACATAAGGTCTAATGAACATTTGTTAAATATAGTAATCCCTTTTTTCTTAAATTCCTCAGTAAATAAGGTTGGTGCCTTTTGTAATCTTAAATACTAGGCATTCTAGCTGCCTTACAATACTGGTTGAGGAGCACATTCAAGTCCTTTTCTGATGAAGTGAGAACAATTGTTTCCAGACCACATCCTCATTAGAATTAGAGTCAAATGCATCAGATATACTAGCCATCAGTGGCCCCAGTCATACGGGCCAGAAAACGTGGGGGGGAGGCATGGGAATTCGCCCCGGAGCAAAATAAGGTGTGGTATCCTGATTATATGGGCCACTGGGTTGCCACACTCCAGCTCCAAGTGCTGATCACACTGCTCTGCTGCAGCACAGCAAAAAAGTGGAGCAGCAGACCACGCAAGCCGCACTGTTGCGAAGTGCGCATGTGCCGTTGAGGGGGGCGGCCCCTGCCGGTGTCTTGCATATGCGCATGCCTCATACAGCGTTGGTGCACATCCCATGGAAACTTACAACATCTGGAAACTCCAGGACATGGGCCGGCATCGGAAGCCGTGGGATACTGGCGCTCCCGTGATCAGACGCCGGCCTTTGCCCCGGGGTTTCCGGAAACTAGTACTTCGACCCTAGTAGTTTTTTTACTCCACATTTTCGGAGGGAAGCCACGGGTTGGCCACGGGAGCGCTACGCCTCCCAGATGTGCTCGTATGTTCGCGCACGGAAAGTCCGCGGGGCTCCCGTGCCTTCAGCGGGGCAAATGCTCCATGTGAACAGGGCCAGTCTTTCCTTTTCAGCATGGGAGTAGGTAAAAATTCCAGAGAATCTTTGAAGTACAAACTGAGGGGGTGACATTTCTGCAAGGACAACAGAATCAGTTCACAGTACTAGTGGCCTGCAGCAGAATCTAACCAGAGGCAACCTACTAGTACTCAGCAGCAGAACCGATCCTACTAGTGTCCATCAACAACACCCTGTGCCATTGTGGCAAAAGCCAGCCTCACTGGTGTCAAGCACAGACACAAAATCACAATCCAAGTGACAGGGAGGGGTGCAGAAATCCCCCTCCCTCTGTTGCCCTGGAAATAAGGGCAAATGGTGGGAAAGAAGAAGAAATGATGGGAAACAGCAAGGAAAAGAAGGTGAGTCTATCTCTTTAACTTTTAACCCCCCACACACACTTTCTAATACAGAGATTCTTTGGAAGAATCTGCTGTGCTTGTGTTATTTTCCCCACCATTGGAAACAATTGTGGGATAGAGTACCCTCTTTGGCTCTTTCTTGGCATTGCCACATTGGGCACTGGTTGTGTTAATGGGCACTGTTGTGCTGCTTCTGCTATCCTTGCGACCCCCTCCCCCTTCCTTGGACTGTGATTCTGTGGCTGTGCTTGACATCAGGCCTGTGGGGCTGGCCTTTGCCACAATGGCACATGGTGCTGCTGCTGGGCATTAGTAGGCTGCCACTGGTTGGGTTCTGCTGCTGGCCACTAGTATGGTGTACTATTTCTGCTGTCCTTGCAGAAATGCCACTCCTCAGTTTGCACTTCAGAGATTCTCACATTTGACCTTAGTCCTGTTGGTTTCTTGGCAGTGCCACAGTGGCATTGGTTCTGCTGGGTATACTGCACTGGTTCTGTTGCTGGCCTAACAAACAATACCTCCCCCAAAAAACCTTCACTTTCTACTGCAGACATTCTCTGGGAGAATCTCTTCTCTGCTGGGCTTGTTGTGCTATTTTCCCCAGCATTTAAAACAATGGTGGGATGGGACACCCACTTTGGGTGCCCCTAGAATTGAACCTTCTGTGCCAATCCTTTTCAGTCTTGGGGTTCTTTTAGGAAGAGGCTCTGGAAGCTACACTACAAATTTGGTGCCTCAACCTCAAACCCCTTCCCCCCCCCCAGGCCCATGAATATAACTTAGAAGAGATTTGCCATTGACTACAATGGCCCCATAGGATATAGTGGAGCCAAATAAATTCGGGGATCTCAAATATATTCAAGATTCTCTATTTGCCAAATACACATTGTAGAATCACATTCAGCTGAATATATGCCAGAATATTGCCAATAAGGCCTTATTCAGGTATATTTTGTTGGTTGGTTGGTTGGCTGATACCCCACCGTCCCCATCAAAGCAGGCTCAGGCAATATATTCAGCTCCGCTTTTGCCGATTGCATACCCATAGTTACCAGTCCATACATATAGGCAGAGGGTTGGCAGCAAATCAGAAAATTAGCATAAACATCACAACTGTTGCGCTCCATAAAGCAAAGTGGAAAATTCTTATACAGATATTTTGGTGGAGTGTCAGTTTACCACCCTTGGCACCTTTTGTTTGAAAATAAGACAGCAATAAAGTCAATTTCAAAGTCAATTTTATATAGGAGAAGGGGAATTAAAACATACAAAAAGAGTAAGATCAGATCCCTGAAGGCTGCTTGAAAACTCAGGTATTTGCACTCTATCTAAAAACAAATAGTGATTTTGCCTGATGAGCTTCTCAAGGTGGGATGAGTTCCATAACCTAGCTGCAACCACTAAGAAGGCCCTATTCCAACCAGGAAATTGTTCCTCCATATAGATTGCAGTTTCTTCAAAAACTGCAAGCAGGACATTGAAACCTCACAAAATGTTTGCTTGGCTGTCAAGTATTTGAGATCTGGCTGAAAATGTTTTACGTCTATACATTCTGGGGCTGCGATCACACACACCTTTATATCCAACATAGATGCGAATGCCTGACGGATCTAAAGGGAACGATCAGACAGCAACATCTGGGAAGCATCCTGCAGATGTCAGCAACCCGTGCTGCTCTACCACAGAAGCAGAGTTAAAAGACAACAGGGAAAGTCCGGTAGTAAATGGGTTGCTATGAGCCATGGACAGACTTTCCTCTGTCTGATCACTCAAGCACACTCTCATGCCATCGAGATGGTCTGATCAGACCATCCTGACTCTATGCCATTGTTTTTTCCCCCCTTCAAAGTATGTACATCATTGTATACTCCATAGGGGGCCCTCAATGTGGAGGTGCAAATCCTCATTTATGTGTGAGGGAAACAAACAGCAAAAAAAAAAAAAGACTCACCCACAGTTGTTTCTGATCACACAAAAACGGGCTAAGCCCACAGCTTCAAAGGTCTGTGTGATCTCACAACTGCATGTCAAATTCCTCCAGAGGAAATAGCATCATTTCCCTTCTGCTTCAACTGGCGCATGTGACCACAACCTCAGTCTGTTTTTCTCATAAGACTCCCTCAATTATCTCTATTATAAGTAGGAAAAAAAGAGATGTTTCAAATCTGCTGGAGAAGAATTGCATGAATTGCCTCTGGTCCTGCCTTGCATATTTTAACTGACTGACTTAATATTTGTCACATGCAAGTTGCCGTGGCTGTCCCCTCCCCCTCTTGTTTACCCAATACACTCAACAGGAAAACAATCCCAATTTATACAAGAGATGTTTTCCTTAGCTAATTCTGTTGGGGTGGGGCTTTCCAGCCTTTCCCATTTTGCTTCCCAGTCTGCTTCCCAAAACTAAGTCTTTTGTGTTAATTGGATTTATGCATTCTAACATTGTCACCTGGAACTGTAATTTGAACCAGTCAGTTCTGAACATGTGCCATCATAACGAATGCTGTCAACTGATGGAACATACAATATAGATATAAAAGCACCACATGCACTTAAATGTAGCAGATTTTAAATGGTGTATGATCTACCCATGAGGACCCTGGGACATGTGTAATCCAAGCAAGCCAGTTAGTTGAACATGAATCAGCAACTATCTGATTGCCTGCCATACTGAATACTGTAATGCATAAATGCAAAACTACTCAAAATGTTAATCTGCTTTGGATTTTGAGTCAATTGTCAAGACCATCATATGAGATATGATTCAGCATAAAATGAGAGTTCAGAACAAAGTGAGCATGAATGTTAATCACAGGTTTTGCCACATTCCTAAGCTCAGTTAGCCACAGAAGAGCTGTCTCTAGGACGAGGCATCCTCACTAAGACCCCTTGCAAAGATCTTATCATTTTCAAGAAGTTATCTAAAAAGTATGCTGGGCTCAATTCAATTTTGTCACTGGAGGCATGTTGCACTGAACCCAAAAGCAAACCACCACCTGTGTTATGGGTCCTACAATTAACCCTGGTTAACATTCATTTTCTAGCATTCTGCATCAACTATCGCTTCCAAAATCAGTTGGATCCTAGTCCTCCAAAACAGGATTAGCTGGAGTATTGCTTTTGTACAGTGCCTACTGCAACATCTTTATAAACAAGTCTTTATAAACATGCAAACTGGGAAACACAAAATTCATTTGCGCTTCTTGGCAAGATGCACAGTCTTCAAATGCAGAGAGTGTCTGTATGTCTCCCAGGAAAAGAAACATTTGAGTTTTCTGTTTGTACGTTATCTTTGAAACATCAAAACATGACAACTTAATTTATCTGCTTTTCGGCCTTTTTTGTGACATGAAACCATATTGTTATATGTGACATGAAACCATACTGGAAAAGAACTGGATAGTTCATGTGACTAGCTGTTCTGTGTTTGCATGTAGAGATTAAGGAAATAGCAGGATCTTTTCTTTGAGGTGTTTCTAGACTTCCCCCTATAAGGCCACTGTTCAGGTCAGGGAGAATTTGGGATCAGGGCTGAAGTATATACTGAAGTAAGAAAAGCATTAGGAGAATAATAAGAGAACTAAGGTGCAATCTGGTGCATAATTTAAGTTGCTAGCTACTCATTAAATTCATTGCAGCATTAGTAAGCTTAATTTTGTGCTAGATGTTGCCTTTAAACTTTTACCATATGCTTAAGACATGGAGCAGCTGAATAACCTTATTAAAGATGAGAGATACACTGAACTCTAGGAAGACTACTTTGCTAAAAATTGCATACCATCCTTAAATTGAAATTTTTCGATATCAACAATACTTCATAGTTTCCTCCTCAGATTCTCATTTGATGACACTTGGAGTATTTGAGCAGTTGAGACTTCATGTAGAGGATGCAAACTGGGCAAGGACCATGTGTTTGCTGAGTGGAAGGAAGCAGTGCACAGTTCTGTTGAAATCCAGCATGGGTACTTTATTGTATAATATCTGTGTCAACATGAACTAATCAGTTTGCCCTCCAGCAAAATTTCCCCCAAGCAATATTGCTCTCTGTGTTTGTTACTGTGAGGCTCAAGCTGCTAAAAACATAACTGGTTAACTTTTTAATCTCTTTGAAACCAAGCGGGATAGTTTATTTTTCTGACTTTGCCACTTCCTTCGGCCACATTATTTGATGAGAATCTTATTGCTCATTGTGAAGTAGCTGCTCATATATAGTGCTGAGGGAAGGGTCACTGCTTTGTGTTTCTTCCTTAAGTTTTTGAAAATTCTCAGCAGCCAGAAATCATGGAAGTATTACAGAAGAAGCAGAAGAATCACAATTATGAAATTAAATGATCTGAGGCTGTGCATTTATCTTATTTTTATGTTGCTAATTCTCCAATGAGGTCAGGGTAGTATATATGATCCCCTCCTCCATTTTATGGTCACAAAACCCCATGATGCAGGTTAAGCTACAGAATAACAATTGGCCCAAGTTTGCTGGATGAGTCAGTGAAGTCTGAACCTAGGTCTCTCCAACCATAGTCAAATATTTGACCGTTACATTACAGTGTTCAAAGAAATTGTTTTATGTTTATACTAGGGAGCAAAGCCCATTGTGGTGGAAGACAACGGGCCCTAGAAAGGAAGGGAGGGAGGTGGAAGGGAGAGAGGGTTGAAGGAAGGAAGGAAGGAAGGAAGGAATGAAGGAAGGAAGGAAGGAAGGAAGGAAGGAAGGAAGGAAGGAAGGAAGGAAGGAAGGAAGGAAGGAAGGAAGGAAGGAAGGAATAGGGGGAGAGTGAAAGAAAGGAGAGAGGAAGAAAGGAAAAGGGGGAAAGGAAGGGAAGAGGGGCAGAAAAGGGCTTCTCTGGGCCTAGAGAAGGCCTTTTCTGTCCCCCACACACCATCCCCTGGGCTTTCTATGGGGGCAGTAGGCAGTGTGTGGGGGAAAAGGGCTTCTCTGGGCCTACTGCCCCCATAGAAGGCCCAGAGGATGATGTGTGGGGGATGGAAAAGGGCTTCTCTGGGCCTACTGCCCCTATAGAAGGCCCAGGGGATGGTGTGTGGGGGACAGAAAATGGCTTCTCTGGGCCTACTGCCCCCATAGAAGGCCCAGGGGATGGCGTGTGGGGGGTGGGAAAGGCCTTCTCTGGGCCTACTGCCCCCATAGAAGGCCCAGGGGATGGCATGTGGGGGCGGAAAAGGCCTTCTCTGGGCCTAATGCCCCATAGAAGGCCCAGGGGATGGCATGTGGGGGGCGAAAAGGGGCTTCTCTGGGCCTAGTGCCCCATAGAAGGCCCAGGGGATGGCGTGTGGGGGCGGAAAAGGGCTTCTCTGGGCCTAGTGCCCCATAGAAGGCCCAGGGGATGGCATGTGGGGGCAGAAAAGGCCTTCTCTGGGCCTAGTGCCTCCATAGAAGGCCCAGGGGATGGCATGTGGGGGACGGAAAAAGGCTTCTCTGGGCCTAGTGCCCCATAGAAGGCCTAGGGGATGGCCTGTGGGGGGTAGAAAAGGGCTTCTCTGGGCGTACTGCCCCCATAGAAGGCCCAGGGGATGGCGTGTGGGGGATGGGAAAAGGCTTCTCTGGGCCTAGTGCCCCATAGAAGGCCCAGGGGATGGCCTGTGGGGGTGGAAAAGGGCTTCTCTGGGCCTAGTGCCCCATAGAAGGCCCAGGGGATGGCGTGTGGGGGACGGAAAAGGCCTTCTCTGGGCGTACTGCCCCCATAGAAGGCCCAGGGGATGGCGTGTGGGGGCGGAAAGGGCCTTCTCTGGGCCCATAGAAGGCCCAGGGGATGGCGTGTGGGGGCGGAAAGGGCCTTCTCTGGGCCCATAGAAGGCCCAGGGGATGGCATGTGGGGGACGGAAAAGGCCTTCTCTGGGCCTAGCCCCCTCATAGAAGGCCCAGGGGATGGTGTGGGGGGGTGGAAAAGGGCTTCTCTCACTTGCCTCAGCCTTGAGGGCCTGTCCCAGTGCTCACACTCCAGACGATCCTCTCCTGTCGGAGGACTGGAGCAGACTGAGCTGAAAACACTGACCGGGGCTGACGTGGGCGGGATTTTGGGAATCAGCCAGTCAGCCCTGGCCAGTGTCTTCTGACTGCTAGTTCTTGAGCCAAATCAATTATGGCAAGCATAGAATGTTCTGGAACCAAATTCAAATATATATAAGGATAGGATTTTATTACAGCACTTTTTCACTATCTTGTTTAGTATACCATATCCAGGAGCTTTATTGGAACACTAATATCATAACATTCTATGTCTTATAGTACTCTAATCATTCCTGAACTGTTTCATAATGATCTTTAACATAAAGAAAATATAATATGTTCTGTGCTGCTAATCTTCCTTTATCATTAGAAGCTTGCAAAATTTCTTTCTTTAGCCTAAATTTACTGAAAATTCCTTGAATCTTTCCCAGATGATGTTGGAGATCAAAACTGGGAACAAAAATAGATACCTCTGGAGAATCGTCATCTTTAAAGTGATGGTCCTGCCTAACCATAACAGATTCTGTTTTAGCCAGTGTTTCAGATGTTCTTCAGCTTTAAGATTTATTTGATCTAAATTATAACTTAATAAGTCATCTGTATTTTCACTGATACTAAATCCAATATACTTAATAGACATTAACCCAATTAGATCCTGTTATCTATGACATTTCTACCTTAACCTGTTGTTCTATATTAAATCCCATCAACATTTATTTTGACCTATTAATTTTATATAATAAAACTAATCCATAAGACTCTATGATGTTCATTAAAGACTGTAGTGATTTTTGTGGGTCTTACACTTAAAATATGATTTCACCCACATAAATGAGAACTTGAATTACACTTAGATGTATAATTAAATCTGTCCACAGGAATTGCCAGTTGAACCTATCAAAGGCCTTTTCTTTATCCACAAAACAGAAGGCAGATGGTATACACCCGTGCATCCCATCAAGATCACATGATCATAGAGCAAGTCCACAAATTACTTAACATTGCAAAATATATAGGAATGTCTCTAAACTGTAAATTCGATCACTAAACTTTATACCATTTAAATTATAATATATCTTTTGAGGTCACATTTGGCATCTTTGTTTAACCAGAAGGGAGTTATTTGAAAGAACAGCTCCATTTTTGTCCAGACTCAAAGGTCAGATTCAAAGAAGATGTCCTGAAATGGTCTATGAATTTCATCTTGCTGTGCCCTTAGGTGAGGCTAGACCCAGGGGGCAGGGTGCCACGACAGATAATGGTGGACCTATGATCCAATCGCTCCCAGCCCCACTGCCATTCCCTCAACCCGCACTCAAACCAGATAACAAAACTTACCTCAATTATGGGAAAACCTGGCTCAGTGACAGTTAAGGCAGGGCAGGGCAACTCCAAACCAGTGAAAGACCTCTTGGAAGTGGTGCCACACAAAAGCACAGCCCAGCATCAGGAAAATAAAATGGCAACCACTCCCGCGCTTCAGGATCGCCTGGTAAGCCTCAGCTCTTCTAACCAAATACTGGATCACTTAAAAAATATGGAGGCAGGGCTCTTGGGCAGAATAACAAATATCACAGCAGCTGGATGAAACACATTCCACCCTGCCCCAGACCTCGCAAAAAGCTGATGCTGCATGGGAGTTGGGGCAGCCTAATCAGGTTAGCATCAAAGAGCTGCAAGAATTTACTATTTCTCAGAGAGATTCTCTAATCTCCCAATAAGCAGAATTGAAAGCTTCTAATATAAAAGTGAGGGGTCTGAAAGAGGAAGCAGAATGTAATGACTTTATAGCTTTTATGGCATCCCTGCTAACCTCAGCTCTAAAACTAGAGGAAGGGATATACCCTGTCATCACTTAAAATATGCAACATGAATGGGCCATCCTCCCAGGGACAAACAGACCACTCCAAGGGATGTGCTTATAACAATTCCAAATGCTAAAGTCAGGAAATATATTCTGGACCTGGCTAGATCTCCAGGAACTCTTCAATTTGAGGGGGAGTACTTACAAGTTTTTCCTGACATCCCAAAGGAAGCTATAGCCATCAGGCACTGTTTAAGACCAATAACAACTAAAGTTCAAAATATGAAGCAAAGATATCACTGGCTGCCCTCAGGAAAATTATACGTTGCATACCAAAATTTTCAATTTGATGCTTGGGATTAAGAATCTGGTAAGGCACTGCTCCAGTCACTCCAAGGAGAATCCCCCATGGAGCAAGATGGAAGAAAACATTAAAAAGAAAATGCCTTTTTCCAGAATCTCCAGAGAAATACAGCAAAATATCAGTTCCAACACCCTTGGCTGGAAAGAAACCTTGAACATATACATGTTTATGCAGATACTGAATGTTAACACAGTGAAATTATGTTAATTTTTTGTCATCTTATGTATGCATTTGTATTACTGGGTGTAGTGGGAGGTGGGGGGAGGGGACTGATGGAGTCTGTTTTTGCCCTCTTGCATAAGAGAGCTCACAGTTAGCAGCCTTTGCTGCTGATCAGGGTAATTGCTGATCACAGAGCTCTTCATAATTCCCCTTGAGTCTTCGCTATTTAGTGAGTTTAAGGGTCTTAAAAGAAACTACGTAAATAGAATTGGGGGGAAGGGTAATGGAAGGAAATTACTTAAGTTTCCTTTTGTTTATAGACAGTACTGTTACTTTGAAACAGATTGTGGTTCTCATTTGGTAAAACATCATTCTTAATACTTGATAGATTAAGTGGAGTACTTATAAAAGGTTTATTGTTATTAAGAGTTGTAAAAGCTCCTGAAAGATCAAATGGCTGACCAGCTTAGTTTCAGATCCATTAACACTCAAGGATTAAATAACTTTATTAAGCAGAAACATATGACATCCTTTATTTTGAAAGAAAAAACATCAATATTATTTCTTCAAGAAACACATCTGAAATCACATATTGAACAGGTCCTAAAGACCTCATGGTATGACCAACAGTACCACACCAGTGGCTCATCTAAACCACGATGAGTTGCCATCTTAGTGGCAAAAACCATCCAATTCAAATGTGATGACATCTGTGCAGACCCATGTGGCAGATTTATATTCATTAAAGGTACGATGAATCAAACACGTTTTACATTCGCTTCCATATATGCCCTGAATGACTCTCAGGAGAAATTCATAGAAGACACCTTCACAGAGTTAGAAGGCTTTAAGGAAGGCCATGTAGTTGTTGGTGGCGATCTAAACCTAATCACAGACTATACTTTAGACAGATCTGGAAATAAGCTAAAAAGAAAACAAGAGAACACAGAATGCTCAAAACTGAAGGAAACATTGGAAAGTTACAACCTGCAGGATGCTTGGAGAAATTTACATAAAGGGAGAGGGACTTTATGTATTTTTCCCCTAGGTTTCAATCATACTATCTGCTAATCTCTGATTCTCTCACACACAGCATTGCCAAGGCAGAAATTGGTCCCTTTATGTGGTTGAAACATGCTTATGTACAAATGTACTTAGTTAGGCAAAACCAAGAACCTAACAGAAGACACTGGAAATTAAATAAATTCATGTTATTGAATGAGCGCTGCAAAGAAGTCATCTGAAAAGTCATTGAAACTTATCTCAAAGAAAATAAGACTGGAGACATAGAATAACACATGATCTGGGACACTCTCAAGGCTGTGCTGAGAGGGAAAATCATATCCATAGCTGCACACCTGAAAAAAGAGAAACAACAACAAATTACCATGTTATCAGATAAAATCAGAGAGCTTGAAAACATCCACAAAAAAACAAGAAGCAAGGCGACATGGAAAGAACTTGAGGCAAATCGTAGAACCCTGAAGTCCTTAGAAATTCAACGGAGCCAGAAGAATCTTCTCTACATCAAACAACAATACTGGCAAACCCCCCAAAAAAAGTTTAAAACTTCTAGCCTGGTGTGTTATGCAAAAACAAAATGAGTGCAAGATTCCCACACTTTGATCTAAAGGGAACGTCCTTTTGACCAAATCATCCGAAACTGGAGAATGCTTCATGAAATATTACGAAGACCTCTACACCTCTACTAATCCTAGGATGGAGGACATACAACAATTCTTGGAAAACAATAAGCTTTTCAAAGCACTCTCTGCAGACCACACGGAATTTTGGATGCACCCATCATTCCGGAAGAAGTCAGGGAGGCAATTGCTCACACAAAATCAAACACTGCTCCGGGCACTGATGGATTCAGTCCAGAGTTTTACAAAATGTTTCAAATGACCATAGCAGAACAACTAGCTGAAACTTGCAACCATATTCTGAAGACGGGGAAAGTTCCTCCTTCCTGGGAAGAATCCCTTATACTTCCTATTCCTAAACCTGCGGGGAATAAAGAATCATTGGTTTCCTTCAGACCCATGGCTCACATTAACTGAGATGCGAAACTCTTCGTGAAGATACTGGCTTCCAGACTACAAAACATCATACACCACTATATTGAACCTGATCAGACAGGCTTCATTCCAAACAGATCCTTAACAGATAACATAAGGTGAACGTTAAACATTATCTCTTACAGCAAACTCCAACCTGATGTCTCACTACTCCTCTCAGTAGATTTAGAAAAAGCCTTTGACAGTGTGGAAATCAAAGAAGAAGAAGAGAAGGAGGAGGAGGAGGAGGAGGAGGAGAAGGAGATTGGATTTATACCCCGCCCTTCACTACCCAAAGGAGTCTCAGAGTGGCTTATAAACTTCTTTCCCTTCCCCTCCCCACAACTGACACCCTCTGAGGTAGGTGGGGCTGAGCGAGCTCTGACAGAAACTGCTCTTTTTCAAGAACAGCTGTGCCAGAACTATGGCTTACCCAAGGTCATTCAGCAGTTGCAAGTGGAGGAGTAGGGAATCAAACCCAGTTCTCCCAGATTAGAGTCCGTGCACTTAACCACTACACCAAACTGGCACCAAATACTTACAATACCTTCTAAAGGTCATGAACTTTGGCTCTAGTTTCTGAATGGCCATTCAATCTATATATTCAGCCCCTACAGCTATGATTCTAACAAATGACAACACAAGCAGATCCATAAAGTTACAAAGAGGTACCAGGCAGGGGTGCCCATTATCTCCACCACTCTTTGCCCTGGCAATAGAGCCTCTAGAATCTGCCATCAGAACACACACTTCAATACAAGGCATCACAATCAACAAGGTAAAACACTCTGTGAATCCTTATGCAGATGATATGATAATTTTTCTTTCAAACCCAGAAACTTCGTTGCTTCATCTACAACACTTACTTATGAAGATCAACAAGATCACTGGTCTAAAGGTGAACCTTCAAAAATCTAAAGTCATACCAATCACAATCAAACAGGAAGTGCAAGACAGAATTTGTTCCACCTACCTATTTCAATGGTCATCAACTAACTGGAAATGCCTAGGTATCATAATCCCACCTGATCTAAAGGACCTGCTACATTGCAACTGTCATTATACATTTCAGAAAATGAAGAACTCTCTGTGAAAATGAAATCACTTCAAACCCTCCTGGGCTGACAAAATTGGACTAATCAAGAGTTTTTATTCTTATTCAGAGCACTACTGATCTACATTCCACAAAAGAAATGAATAAATGGAAGAGAATTAAACAAATTCTTCTGAAGTTAAAAAAAACATAGGATTTCCTTCTCGATACTTAAGTCACTGGCCACTCAAGGAGGTCTAGACCTCCCTGATTTATCTCTATATTATGCTACTGCTAACCTAGCAGTCACAGTTAAACTGCTAAACAGCAACTTAGTCCCATCTTGGAAGTGAATTGAAGAATTCTACACTACACTAATCCCGCTACAAGATATCTTCTGGCTGGCACTAACTGACAAACCTCGTGATTGCAAATAAAATTAATACCTACATGCAGCGCTGTCAGTCTGGGATCAGCACAAAAAAAACTTATTGCCTCCATGTTCACAAGCCTCATCATTTCTTAATCAGGTTTGGTTACCCCCAGGAACAGACAAACTGGCTCCTGTAGACTGGAGGACAGCAGGAATATCCCGCCTATTCAAATTTTTTTTAAAGGACATCCGCTGACCAAAGCTGAACTAGAGGCGAAAATAAAAAGATCAATTCCATGGTTCAGGTACCTTCAGATTACACATTTATTTCATGAACTAAAACAACTACAAGTATTTGAAACACCACTAAATGGCTTTGAACAGTTACTAATTCACCCACCTCACAACAATAGGGGTCTCATCTTGATAATTTACAAACTTCTGATCTCTAAACTGACATCTAAACAAAACAAAAACTAAGTTATGGCAATTGGATTGCAATAATCATATTGAAACAGAAGATTGGGATAACATCTGGAAAACTTCAAGCAGCACTTCAAAGATATAAACAAGATTTACTACATTTAAAAGGATAAACTGCTGGTAAATGACCCCTGCCAGACTGAATAGAGTAAAACCAGAACACAACAAATTCTGCTGGAAAAATTGTGGCTCCATAGGAGACTTTTTGCACTGCTGGTGGCAGTGTCCAGAAATTCATAACTTTTGGATACAAATCATTGACCAAATACACCACATAACTGGAGTTCACTTACCTGATCTCCCGGAGGTCCTCTTGCTTGACTTCTGGTCGGACCCTGCAGATAACAGAACAAAAACCTCATTAATCAACACTCTTCTCACCATTGCTAGACTTACTATCGCCCAAAAATGGAAAGAAAAGACAGCTCCCTCATTGAACTCCTGGAAAAACAAAATTTGGGAACACTTTCTTCTAGGGAAAATTGCTTCACAAAATGTAACACTCACCATGGGCAGTGGTTTACGTAAATTTCAAGCAATCTGGTTTCCAGCGATCACATACCTATCTGAGGGAGACTTTGTTCCTAATAATCACTATTACCAAAAGCTCCTATATTTTAGAACTATCTAGGGTTGAATTTATCACTTGGTTGATGTACATGATACCAGCGGTGCAGGTGGACTGTTAGACAAATGTTAGTTAGGATTCCATGGACAGAGAATCTATTGAAGAAAGGAGTCAAAGATGGATGGAACTTTCTAAAAAAGATGCTGCTAAAAGCACAACTGTAAAAAAATTACCAATGACAAGAAAAATGTGGCAGCTATCTAAAGAAACCAATGCCTCAAAAAACTAAGTTTTGAACTGAAAATCAAAAGCACATGTATAAGAAATGACAAGAGAGAAAGATCATTATGAACACTGAAAGACAAGTAGCCCAGACTTTCAGGGCCAGTGTCAGGAAACCTAAAGCTCAAAATGAGCGAAGGCTGGCAAGAGATGCCAAGAACAACAAAAAGGGCTTTCGGGTTATGTGTGAAGGCAGAGGAAAGAAATGGCATGCCCAGTTGCTCAGTGAGGATGGTGAAATATTTAATGGGTGACAAAGGGAAAGCAGAACTGCTTAACTCTTATTTTGCCTCCATTTTCTCCTTAAAGAGGATATGTGTGCAATCTTTAGCATGCATTAATGTAAGCATAATAATCAGGTTACCAGAACTGGTGTACTGTGCTGTGTAGTTTGACAAGTGTGGTCTCTACCCTAACCTCACCTGGCAAACAGGCCCTAAGTGGCTTCTTTCCACATGATGTGGTCTGAGGTAAACAGAAAAAAGCAGTAACTTCTATTAACTTTCATGGGTGAAATAAGGTTCAGTAAAAAGTCTTGAAACTACATACAACCCACAGCATTTTCTGGACACACAATGTTATAACATTTCAGTTAACAAGGTAGGTAGGAGGAATTCCTCAGAAATGGGGATAAAAGACACTGGGGAAAATCCAGTCCTAACACTTGTCAATGGGCCAGGGACAGATTTTCCCCCGACTGATCACTCAAGCATGCTCTCAAGCTGTTAGGATGTGTGATCTCACAACCCTGAGCTTCTTCTGGGAATTCCAATAACTTAGCCTTCTACCACTGAAGGAGAGCACAGAGAGCAACTATCAGCCAAACTCTGAATCCTGAGGTGAATCTTCAGCCTTTCCCCAGTCTTAGGAATCTCACAGTATAAGCTTGCAATCATACACACCTTTAGATTTGACATAGCTACAAATGTCTGATGGATCCAAAGGACATGATCAGACAGCAATATCTGGGAAAACTCCCACAGTCGTCAGCACTCCA
Organism: Gekko gecko; assembly: GCA_029375565.1. Classification (NCBI taxonomy): domain Eukaryota; kingdom Metazoa; phylum Chordata; class Lepidosauria; order Squamata; family Gekkonidae; genus Gekko; species Gekko gecko. Next base: position 144,891,308 of record JAPDNY010000003.1, on the reverse strand, counting down.
TGCTGCTCCACCACGGAAATGGGGTTAAAAGACACTGGGGAAAATCCAGTCCTAACACTTGTCAATGAGCCACAGACAGATTTTCCCCTGACTGATCACTCAAGCATGCTCTCAAGCTGTTGGGATGGTCTGATCATTCCATCCCAACTCAGTGCCATTTTTTTTTCACTTAGCAGTAGCACATAATCACATACTCCATGGGGAACCCTCAGCACGGAGGTGCAATCCCTTGTTTATGTGCTTGGGAAACAAATGGCACAAAAACCCACTCACATGTGGTGGTGTCTGATCACACAGTGATGTGCTGAGCCCACAGCACAAAGGGACATGTGATCTTGCAACTGCAAGTCAAATTCCCCTGGAGGAAATAGGGGTGCTTCCCCTCTGCTCCAAATGGCCCATCTGACCGCAGCCTAAATGTGAGCTTTTTCTGGGAATTCCAATAACTTAGCCTTCTACCACTGAAAACCAGACTCATATGCAGTGGCATCTGATCACACAGTGATGGGCTGAGCCCAAAGCACAAAGGGATGTGTGATCTCAAAACTGTGAGTCAAATTCCTCTGGAGGAAATAAGAGTGCTTCCCCTCTGCTCCAAATGGCCCATGTGACCGCAGCCTAAATATGAGTTTCTTCTGGGAATTCCAATAACTTAGCCTTCTATCACTGAAAGACAGCACAGTTCACCCACATTAGCCTGCTTTATCCCAAAAGCCAGGCTCTAAGAAATGCAAAGTCTCCTGGGAAAGGATTTCTTCCTATCTATACCTCCAAATTTCAAACCCTACCTGAAAACACTCAGTATTTTTGCCTGCTTACTCTTAGACATACAAGGTGTCCTGAGATAGTATTTCTCCTAACTAAAACTCTGCAGATGCAAACCCTTTCTGACAGAACCTGAAAGTGTAGCAGATTTCTCTCTTTCATCCTCCTCCCATCTGGCTCCTTCAGCCATCCATGGGCTGTGACTGGCTGTTACCAGCTCTGCACAGACAGGGAACAGGAATACAGAAGATTGGTAACCGACAGAAAGGGGCAGGATTTTTTCACAGGGTCCTTCCTCAACTTTTCACGGGGCCACTCCATGAAACAGGGACAGTTACCAAAAAAGCCCACAAACAAGCAGCAGCAGACCATACCAATGTATGGGGAGGCACGGCCCAAAGGTTGCTACACGGGCTCATGTCAGGACAGAAGGTCCTTCAGCTATGTAGTCTTCATCTTGAAAAAGGCTTTAAAAGTAAGCACCCACACCATAAAATGGACCAAAACCAAAATGACAGCTAACAAATAGATCACAAAATAAGAGTGATATGTTCACAGGAGTCAGCTCCTAACATGTAACAATCTGCTACACTGTGTACCATCTGCAGTTTCTGAGTAGTTTTCAAGAACAGCCAAGCTGGGAGGGAAACACTTTTAGGCACCATAATAGGCTGCTTATCTAATAACACAGGAGGATCCCATAGGACCCACATACTCCTAATGATATCTGTTAAAGAGAGCTAAGCCCCACCTAAAGTTGGTAGCATGATCCCTCAAGAATATACTTCCACCTTGTCAGGACTCACCTATATCATTTCAGGATTCCGATTCTAGAACAGAAGCCTTATAAAAGCCCTTCCAACTCTGGTTCTGTGATTCTATGATTCTTTGTGCACCTGTCTTGCTTTAACATTGCTATGTAACATGACCTTTAAATATAAACCTCACAAAGAATGTGATAATTCACTGTGGAGCTAGCCCTAGTTCAGTTTTACATTTTCAAAACCTGCTTCCTCTGTGTAGGGAGTTACTGGTCAATAGTCGTTATGCCAGCTGTGTGCTAACAATCTGAATGAAACTGATCTTTTAATTGAGATGGAAAACATTATTCATTGAGAGTTTGTCAGTACAGTCATTTAGTAAGATCAATAAACCAGCCTTGAGACAGCTACAATACCAGTGGTTTAACAAGTATTTCCTTCTGTGTCACCTATGTTTAGACACAAGACTTAGCAAAAGAGTTGAGGAAAGCAATCACACTAGTATAAAGTATGATTTATACTATAAAGTGTGATCTCTCCTTATAATAATTATCTTTTGATTTCGTAAGATTCCATGCGCTCCCATTGGCTGTAAAATGCCCTCTCTCAGCCATTGGCCCATCAGCCGCCACTCAAGAGTACTCACGTGCCATTGGCCGGGTGCTGGGTCTGCTCCTCTTCCCCACCCACTTTCCCTTCAGACAGATTTGCATGTCAGATTTATTGGCAGACAGCTCTCTCTCCTGAGGAAGACAGTTCTCTTGACTCCTGTGAGGGACTGTCCCCTCAGTGGCTGTTGGTAGGCAACCAAGCTTGGTTCTGTGAGTAAAAAAACAAAGGACATTCAGCATAACTCCCTCCCCTGCCCATAACCCCCTCCCCAGTGACCACTTTCCTGTCAGAATAAATGGGAAAAGGCTCTTTCTCCTGCTTAGCTTCAGCATGGCTGGCTGGCTAACAAGGTGGGTCAGTGACCATCAAACCATTTTCTTCAACTCCCTGCTGTGCGGCTGACTTTCCCCTAGGATTGCCAATCTCCAGGTGGGACCTGGAGATCTCCCACTGTTACAATTGACCTCCAGATGAAAGAGGTCAGTTCCCCAGGAGAAAATGGTTGCTTTGGAGGGTAGATTCTATGGCATTGTACCTTGCTGAGTCCTTCCACACAGACCCCAAATGCTGCCCTCCACAGGATCTACCCCCCCAAATCTCCAGGTATTTCCCTAATCAGAGTTGGCACCTGTACTTTCTCCTCTGTCAGTAAAAGGCCCTTTTCACACCTATGTTGGCCTTTGGGAGAAAACTCATTGGGCCCAGTCCTGATCAGGTTGCCAGCTCCAGGTGGGCAATTCCTGGAGATTTGAGGGATGGAGCCTGGAGAGGGTGAGGTTTGAAGAGGGGTGGCACCTCAGACAGGTACGATGCCATAGACTCCACCCTCCAATCCAGCCATTCCCTGATGGGGAAGCATTGTTGCCAATCTCCAGGTAGGGGCTGGAGATCACTCAAAATTACAACTGCTCTCTAGGAGGGAGGGGGGAGGAGATGGAAAACTAAAGGTAGGTTGATGGTTGGCTGGGAGGGAGATAGGGTTATCGACTCCAGGTTGGGAAATTCCTGGAGATTTGAGGGGTTGAACCTGGAGAGGGTGAGTGGTGAGGAGGGGTGGGACCTCAGACAGGTACAATGCCATAGACTCCATCCTCCAAACCAGCCACTCCCTCCTGGGGAACCACTGTTACCAATCCTGGGGGTGGGCTGGAGATCACTCAAAATTACTACTGCTCCTCAGGTAGCAAAAATCAGTTCCTCTGGAGAAAATGGTGGACTCTGTCATTATACCCTGCTGAGATTGCCACAGCAAATTGTCCCTGAGTGCCCAAAGCCGGGGCACTCTCCCAGAGCCTCTTTCTAGAGCCCGTTGTATTTATTTCCACAATGGGCCTTATTCCTAGTTTATACATAAAGTAAAGAATTATACTAGTCCTCTGGGTTTTCTTTTATTCTGTATGAAAACATGAAGAAGTAGAAAAATGAAACTAATAATTTGATGATTGACTAAAGCACTTTATGCATGCATATTGTAATGAAAGCCCTGACCTGGATGACCCAATCCCATCAGATTTCAGAAGCTAGGCATGGTCAGCCCTGGTTAGTACTTGGATGGGAAACCACCAAAGAAGTCCGGCATTGCTATGCAGAGGTAGACAATGGCAACCCACCTCTATCCGACTGTTGCCTTGAAAACCCTACAGGATCACTATGAGTCAGTTGCAACTTGATGTTACTTTCCACCACCACACCTCAGAAAGGATATTATAGCATTGAGGAAAGTGCAGAAAAGGGCAACTAGAATGATAAAAGAGTTGGAACACTTTCCCTGTGAAGAAAGGTTAAAGCACTTGGGGCTCTTTAGCTTGGAGAAATGATAACTGAGAGGTGACATAATCGAGGTTTACAAGATTATGCATGGGATAGAGCAGGTAGAGATAGAAGTGCTTTTCTCCCTTTCTCACAATACAAGAACTCGTGGGCACTCCATGAAATTGCTGAGCAGTCAAGTTAGAACAGGAGGTGATGGCAGCTACAAGCATGGACAGCTTCGAGAGGGAATTGGATGAACATATGGAGCAGAGGTCCATCAGTGGCTATTAGCCACAAGGTATAGATAGGAACTCTCACTCTGGGGCAAATGATGCTCTGTATTTTTGGTGCTTGGGGGGGGGACAACAGTGGGATGGCTTCTAGTGTCCTAGCCCCACTTCTGGACCTCCTGATGGCACCTAATATTTTTGGCCACTGTGTGATAGAATGTTGGACTGGATGGGGTGTTGGCCTGATCCAACAGTGGATTCTCTTATGTTCTTATGGGGAAAAACCAAACATTTTAAATGTGATGATGGGAAAACACAGGGCTTTTGTTTTATTTTTAAAATGTTCTGGAACTCTTAAGAGTGAAATGAAGTTTTCAATCTGTATACTGAAAACTCATGAACTTTTAAACATTTTTAAAAGAATTTTGTCAAAGAGGTTCCAGAACTCCATTCCAGCACATTCCCGCAGAAAAAAGTCCTGGAAAACATAACTCAAGATAAAGAAGGCCATGCAAGTAAGTTGGTAAGCTCATTAAGTAAAGAATGAAAGAGGCCAATATCAACAGTGATTCAGCTGCAATGACTTATTTTAAATTATATTCCAATGTTTTTATTCAGAGAATAAAATATAATTCTTATGAGAACTATGGATTGCATCCTGCTCAAAGTGGGCAATCTGTCCTGTCATTTTCCTATAGAAAGCAATTTAACAATCTGATAACACCTTGATACAGTTGTTAAATCAAAGGTGTCATCAATAGGAATTATGGCACTATTACTCTGATGTTACCATTCTGCTCTCTGTTTAATGGGTTTATGCATCTTTATCTCTCACTCTTAAAAAAATTATGCAGTTATAGTACATAGAAAGCCAAGAATTACACATAAAAAGAAAAAAAAATATCAACCAAAGGGCAAAAACCTAGTTTGCATTGTTGAGTACAGTGTATTAAAAAAACCTGATCATGAAAATAATTGTGGATCATATAAAATACTTCTGAAGTGCAGGCCTATGCTTGTTTACTGATAAGTGACTTCCACAGTGTTCAATGGAGTGCTGTTTTGGTGTATTCACATCTTAAAGAGTGGGAGAGTTATCCCAGCTGGATGACGGGGAGTTCTGAACTCTATGCATTCTTAGAACACGTGTTATCTATAAGCTCCTCATAGATTTGTTATCAGCCTTGGTTGTTGCTGAAAGTGTAAAGCCCCCCACCCCTTTTTTGCAAAGTGCTCTTTCCCCAGGTTATCATTACCACAGTCTACATTTGTGTGTTCTGAAGCCTGTTTTACACATCCTGGAGAAACTGATAGAATGCTCAAGTGGTAGGATGAAATGTACCACTTTGGAGTGCAGGTGCCAGTACTATAATGTGCTATGTAGATCTATGATGTGGCCTTATTTGGAATACTCTGTGCAGTTTTAATCAATGTATGTTTGAAATGCCATTACAGAGCTGGAAAAAGAACAGAAGATATCAATCAAGATGAGTGGGGGATTAGAACCTATATGGAAAGACTGAAGAGTCTGGGATTTTTCACTTCAGCAAAGAGACAACTGTGAGGAGACATAACAGAGGTTTATAAACTTATGCATGGGTTAAAGAGGATGGATAGAGAGAACTTTTCTCCCTCTCCCAAAATACTAGAACTTGAGGCCAACCAATGAAGTTTATGGGCAATAGATTCAGGACTGACAAAATGAAGATAAAATGTAGAATTCACTTCAGTGAGGGCTGCAAGCACAGATGGCTTTCATAAGATAAAAGACATATTTATGGAGGATAAGTCTATCAGTAGCTACTAGCCATAGAGACTAATGGCAGGGGTCTTTTCGGGGGGGGAGCGCACCGGAGCGCAGCTCCGGGAGCTCAGGAGCCAAGCCCCGCCCCCAGCCGGCGTCCTGGAGAGTCTTTCAGGCAGCCGAATGTCAATTTCAGCTCCATTATATCCTATGGGCCATTGAAGTCAATGGTGAAAACATAGGGTATATTCTAGGGGCTGGAGGGGAGGGTTTGAGGGAGAGGCTCGAAACTCACAGGATAGCTGATGAAACCTCTCCCCAAGATACCCACCAAGTTTTAAGAACATTGGACCAGGGGGTCCAATTCTATGGGCCCCTAAACAGGTTGCCCCTATTCCCTCCATTGTTCTCTATGGTGGGAAAAAAATAACTTTTTTTCCCACCATAGAGAACAATGGAGGAAATAGGGCAACCTGTTTGGGGGCCCATAGAATTGGACCCTCTGGTCCAATGTTCTTGAAACTTGGTGGGTATCTTGGGGAGAGGCTCCATCAGCTATCCTGTGATCTTGGAGCCTCTCCCTCAAACCCTCCCCTCCAGCCCCCAGAATATACCCTATGTTTTCACCATTGACTTCAATGGCCCATAGGGTATAATGGGGCTGAATTGCCACTGAATTTCTTTCATTCCTTCCTTTCCTTCTTTCTTTTTCCTCTTTCCCTCATTCTTCTCTTCTCTTCTCTTCTCTTCTCTTCTCTTCTCTTCTCTTCTCTTCTCTTCTCTTCTCTTCTCTTTCTTCCTTTCTTTCTTCCTTTCTTTCTTTCTTCCTTTCTTTCTTTCTTTCTTTCTTTCTTTCTTTCTTTCCCACCTTCTTCTCTTCTCTTTTTCCTCCTTTCCCTGTTTCCCTCCTTCTTCCCTCTCTTTCTTTCCCTCCTTCTTCCCTCTCTTTCTTTCCCTCTTTCTTTCCTTCTCTCTACTCTCTCTCTTTCCTTCCCTCTTTCCTCCTTCTGTGGCCCAACTCTCATGAGAAGGAGTTTAAACTTTAAACCCCTTCTCTCTTAGCTCCCCCACCCAGACCAGCTGGGGAAGGGAAGGGGAGGCTTTTGAAGATGCTTCCCCCCCTTTTGCTTCCCCTTCTGACATCACTTCCGGTGATGTCAGGGGGCGTGGCATATGCTAATAGCCTAATAGCTCATTAGCATACCATATGCTAATGAGCTCCTGCAGCTGTTCTTCTACAAAAAGACCCCTGGGCAACCTCCAAGTTCAACAGCAGTAAACTCCTCTACACCAGTGCTACGAAGCAAGGCCAAGTAAACTCCTCTACACCAGTGCTACGAAGCAAGGCCTTGGCCTCTATGCCCTGTTGTTGGACCTTTAGAATAACTACTTGACCACTGTGTGAAACAAGATACAGGAACAGATGAGTTGTGGTCACACATGCCAGAAAAAACAGGGGAGAAACTAGACTATTTCCTCCAGAGGAATTTGACCCGCAGTTGCATGATCGCACCTCCCTTTGAAGCTGTGGACATAGTCCATCAGTGTGTGATCAGACGCAACTGTGGGTGAGTCAGTTTTTTGGTGCCTTTTTTCCCCCATGTGCTTAACCGAGGGATTGATTAATTGCACCTCTGCACCACTCTCTATGGAGTTTATGATGATGCACATACTGCAAGGGGGGAGACAATGACACCGAGTTGGGATGGCCTGATCAGACCATCCCGATGCCATGAGAGTGCACTGGAGCAATCAGGCACAGAAAAGTCCATCTGTGGCCCATGGCAACCCCAACCCATTTACTACCGGATTTTTCCTGGTGTCTTTTAACTCTGCTTCTGTCTCTGCGGTGGAGCAGAACGGGTTGCCAATGGCTGTGAGGTGCTTCCCAGATGCTGTTGTCTGGTCATGCCCTTTAAATCCGCCCAACATTCGCACCTAATTGTGTGTATGATCGCAGCCATGGGCCACTGGTCTGATGATATAAGAGTTTTCTTCTGTTCATGTGTTTATTTATTTGGGTACTACTGCTTCTCTTCATTATGCAGCTTTTAAATTAGCATATATTCTAATGAAATACCACATACAGAGGAGATTGAGAGGATTCCATACCCACTTCATTGTTTTAGATAATGTATGAGCTTGTAATTCCACAATGGTAGAGGTAAAGGAAATTGCAAATGGGCTTGTCTACTGCATGCAAATGAAGATTTTTAATTAATTAATGTGGAAAAGACTTTGAGATTCTTGAAAGAAAGGATCTGAATAATTGCAAAGCATTATACCGATGAAGTCAAGAGTAATTTTCCCTACTCTCTGATGACAAAGTATCGTGCTGATTATAAAACAGTGTCTTCTCTTGATCCAGTACTTGTTAGCCATATTCTTTCAGTGAACAGAATGCCATCCACTGCTATAAATTAACAAAGGAAATAGCCTGGTTTGGTTTAGGCACAGAGATGAACATTTGAGGTGCTCTGTCTTTTAGAATTATTGACAGACCTTATTAACTAGAAACTTGTCAGCTGACCTAAGTATTTTTCCAGTTTGGGCTCATTTTATGTGCAATGAAGTTAACAGTGGTATTCTGCAACTGCACTTCCATTATGGAAGATATTAGGGAGAAAGGGAACTTTTACATATTCATAACATCAACAGCTAGCATTCATCATCAATAATTATGTAAGACTTTTTAAAGACAATTACAGTGTTGCATTCTATATTTCTGCATTCACCCAGTTTATAAAATCAGTTCTGAAATCATCACTGTGTTGAAATTATAGTGACAAGAATGATTATGTAATTCTTTAGAATCCTATAACATTCCCAAGAGCTAAAAGGTATGTTAGAGTTAATGAGATTGGTAGATATGGTATTATTGTGACTGAAAAAAGGCAGAAAACACAAAAGCAGAGCACAATCTTAATAATTTTTCTTATTGAAATAGAGACATTATCTCTGCATGGCGCATCTGACTAAATAAAAGACAAAGTGCTGATTCAGGCACTAAATTTAATGTTTGACGACATAAGTTGGACACCTACCAGCTATTCAGAGGAAGGCTAAGTAGATGGAAAGCTCTCCTGAGTACACTTGCAGACACCTGCCACACCTTGAAAATTGGCCAATAGCAGTATTAATGATGTCCCTTTCCAAGTTCATCTTTACTCTTGACAGCTAAAAACCCCATCTATCTTCTTCCTCTGCTGGAGAAGAAAACACAGAAAATCAACAATTACTCTGTTGTTAGCAAATGTTTGGTCCTATGAGTTACAACCTAAGCTCTTCAGTGAAGCTGGGTGTGATGAGCCAAGATATTTCACTGTATTGGAACAAGAGCCAGTGTGGTATGATGGGCCAGGATTTGGACTGAGATCTTGGAGAGGGATATCAATCTCAGTATTGCTGTCTTGTAAAACAGTTCCTGATATGTAAGACAGGAATAATAGTGACCTGCCTCAGAGACTGGACAGGAAGGTGGAAACAAGATTCTGAACTCCTAGTAGTCTGTTCTTAGTTATAGCACCATATAACTAATAATATTAATAGCAGCAGTGGTAGTAATAATGGCCACTCTGAGGCTTTTTGGAGTTGATTGATGGGTTATGATGCTTTGGTGGGGAGGGCGGGGTAGAAATCAAATAAATAAGTAAATAAATAAGATGTTTAAGTAAGTAAACAGCATAACCCAGACCAAACCTTTGGATTCAGAAGCATGTGTTTTGTCTTAGCCTTCTGTATTCATGCTTCAACTTTGACCAGCATATTTCTAGTAGCAGCAAAGTATTGCCATTTCTGTGGCCTGGCCAGTCTTGTGTCTTACAAATAGCAGTATCTATGGCATTATGTAATTTGCATGATGAGGATATTTAACTTGTACAAGGCCAGTACCATCTTAACTTCCCCTTAAAAATGCACAATCTAAAGAGAGAGCAAGCAATACATAAATGCCTCTTCCAATAATCTTTGTATAGTCATAGAAAAATAGGGCAGCAGATGGCATGCATAGCTTTACATGCCTGAAAAGGTTTTCTTTGTAGTTCTGCCTACAAAGCTGAAACTAGCAAAGACAATACAAGGAAGGGCACCAAGAAAAAGGATTATAGTCTAAGAACTAGGGAAAGTTTTTTAAGAAGAACAAGTCAAGTCAAGTCAGCCTTTATTGGCATAGATCAGTAAATCAGAGTCATTATAAAAATATACATGTAAAGAGGCACTGTATTACAAATACATTAAATAAAATCATAAGTTACAACTGTACTTTTTCTTGGTGCAGCAGCATGGCAGATCAAAGGAACCTGGCCATCTTCTCAGTTACTTCAGCAGAGGAATCATTCAAAAGTTTGTAAACTTTGTGGGAATCTGAAAAACGCATCGTATTGGTCAATATAGAGTTTAGATATTTAGAGCATATATTTACATAAAAGTGACAATACAACAAAACATGTAAGATCATCTCAACACATCTAGATATACAGGGGCAATGTCTAGCCCTATATACTGTCTTATTGAATCTGCCATATAGAAGGATGGCAGAGTGTTGCATCTGGCTAAAGGGAAAGCTTTATGTATTTGTGGCACTTGTAGGGAGGATAAATATGGAGCCATCCTACCTACAGTGAGAGGTACCTTGAAGCTCAGAGGAGAACAGGTTTTGTTGGCGAGCCTATGTAACTTCTGAAGCTCAATATCCAACATTCTCTGTTTAATCAGCTGAAATGTGCCCGCTAATGGGAGCATAGTCAGCAAATCCAAAAATATACTCCTGGCCTTAATAATGTAAATAAATACATCTATTTTCTTCAGAATTAAAGAAGAAACAAACTGTTTCTCAGATTTGATAGCTTAAAAGGTTTTGGCCTCAACTTTTAGTCAAACTGTACAAACACAAAGATTCAGCATTTCTCATTGAGACTCAAGGTGGATTAATAAGGTAAAATACTACAATCAATACGGTGAGGAGAGAGCTAATAAATCATGTAATAGGACTAGGAGTTCAGAAATCAGAAACAAGGCATAAGTATTAAATATGACATGTTATACAATGCAAGTAATGGCATTACTTAAGTAGAAATATATTGCAGTGCAAGAAAGTGGAAAACATAGAAATGAACATACATACAGAAAACAGATACAGAAAACAACAGATCATACAAATTAATACTGTAATCCACAGTTCGGATCTTTCTGTTGAAGCAACTTCCTGAATCATCCCATGGTAATACATCCCTATTTCAATTATAAAAATTCACCCCCGGACAGTTCTCCTTTAAATGATTTGCAGAAAGCCAAAAGTGAGGGAGCCTTCCTGACCTCCTCAGGCAGGACAATCCATAGGATGGGGACCACTACAGAGAATGCATGTATATGGGCAGTTGTTGATTTACCTGTAGAAGTCCCTGTTCAGATGAGTGAAGTTGTTGTGGCAGGCTGTAAGTGGAGAAGTGATCCTACAGATACGAGGGTCCAAGGCCATGAATGGCTTCATATGCAATGGCCAATGCCTTGAATTGAACCCACTAACTAATGGGAAACCAGTGGAGCAAATGAGGAATGCGTGTAAGAAATGGTTGAGTGAGGAATGGGTACACTGCCTAGATCCTGATATGAAAAGTACTGAGACTTACTAGTGATTTCAGCTCTCATACTTTTATTAGATGAAGAACAAGACACAGAAGCCGGCTTGCAGGCCGACTTATATCCCAAAACCAAACCACCCCCAAACACACCCCAACACTCATGATAGGTCTATTTACAGTGATTAGGTTAACTCTAGGATCCTAGTGTCCCAGTTGGAAGGGGAACTAGGATCTGACCGTCTATTGTTCTGGTGGAGCAAAACCCCTGCTCTTTTCATGACCACGTGTGGACCAGCTGAAGCCGGATCGTGCACATGGTCAGGTCAGTACACAACATGATAATAACCGAGCTGTGGCATTCGGCACTAGCTAGAGTTTCCAAGATGATTTTGAGGGGAGTCTTCTTCTAATGCCTTACAAAAGACAAAAGGTAACAAAGATTCTGAATCCTACTCTGCTAATTAATAAGCATGTTTTAATTTGCCACACTCCTGAAATACAAAGAGGCCACAGCATGATTGTGGGATACCAATAAATAGTATAAGAAAATATGTGCCCCAGAGAGCCTTACGCTCTGCAGCCCAAAAGATGTTTGCCTAGCCTCAACCAGGGCCAGGGCTTTTTTGGCCCTGGCCCTAGCCTGGTGGAACATTCCCCCAACTGAGATCAGGACCCTGCGGGACCTGTTACAGTTTCACAGGGCCTGATTGAGGCAGTGTGCATCTACCAGCTGGCCTCCTTGTTGCTGTTGCAGTAGGCCATCAATGAGACCTTTATGGCTTGGCTTTGGCCCATTCATTCCCAGCTGTAAGAACTGAAATTGAAATTTTCTGCTCTGCCCATTTTAACTGTTTTTAACTGATTTTATTGTATTAATTTAATGCCTGATATCTATTTCTTGAATCATTTTTAGATTGTATTAGAGTTTACTGTTGTGACCTGCCCTAAGCCCACTTGCGGGAAGAGTGGGATATAAATCAAACTAAATAAATAAATAAATAAAAATATGCCTTGACCTGAATAGCCCAGGCTAGCCGAATCTTGTCAGATCTTTGAAGCAAAGCAGGGCATGGATGGGAGACCTCCAAGGAATACTAGCGTTGTAATGTGGAGACAGGCAATGGTAAACCACCTCCGAATGTCTCTTGCCTTGAAACCCTAAGCTATTGCCATAAGTCAGCTGTGACTTGATGGCAAAAAAGAAAAAAAAAGAAAGAAAATATGTATCAATTCAAATTTGCTTGCTACATTACAGTATGAGCATCTTCAAAAAGCACTTTAGATGTTCCCAAGAAATACAAGCAATTTGCACATCTTCAGCCTACATTTACCTAGTAGGTTAATTTCAAGACTGCACTCTCAGCTCAAAAGCTCCCGAGACAATTTATAAAAATCATTAAACATAACATTCAAACAATTAACAAGCACTAGCATTAAAACAGAATGTCTAAAAACAGAAATATAGGTATTAAAATGTAGCAACAGTAGCAGCAGGCTTCCAATTTAAAAGAACAAGATATTAAAATAGAGTCAAATCAATCATCCAAAGGGCCAAATGTGTAGACAGAACTGAACAGTGAAAGGGGTGCTGAGAAGCAAAAGGAAGAATCACTGGAAAATTTATGGCAAAACTATGGTAGTATTTGTAGTGATTTCTAGAGCAACATGATGTCACTTCCAGGTTTCCACTTCCTAAACTCTGCTCTAGGGATGCCAAGCCTCCCACTATAGTGGGAGACCTCCTGCTATCCTGCTACTCTGCCTGCCAGCACTTCAGTGGGAGGCAACGGCAGGGGAGAATAGAGTGCACACCAGTATCATGCTGGCAAGTTGGTGCTACTTCTGGTAAAAACTAGAAGAGACATACTATAGACCAAAAATTCTATAGTAAAACCATAGAGTTTTTCTAAATTCTGGAATTTCTAAAGACGATACTGGAAGTGCTGGTGAACTAGGTCCCCTCACCCACTCACCCATTTCTCCCAGGAGTTGCCTGCTGCAACCTAGAAACCCTACCCCCAAATTGACAGGAATTTCCCAACCCAGCATTGGCAACCCTATGATATGACACACCTATCAAGTTTGGTAACGAACAACCACTGTGATTTGTGGCTACTGTATTTTATAGTTCATAAAATATGTACTTTTAAGAATTTCGTAGTTATACACGTAACTGTATGGAATTATAGGGGATAGATTTTCCCTAAGATGGATATGTTGCCAGCATGTTTAGAGAATGTTTTGACAGCAAGTATCAGAGCAGAAGTCTTTGTGCCTTATTAAAGAAACATTAATGGACTGGCTTGCTTCTTGTGTAAAATTAGAGTTGTAAATAACACAGCATACGCTCCATTATAACATTAAGAGTCCATTTAACCATGTGGTGTGTTTTGTGTTGTCAGAGGTCATTTGGGGCTGGAGCGCACCGGAGCACCACTCCAGCAGCCCCACCCAGCAGCCCCGCCCCTGCACTCTGAGGAAGGCATGGGGAGGCATTTAAATGCCTCCCCGCTCTCTCCCTGGCACTTCCTGGCTCGTGTGCCGAGGCAGGCAAGCCAGGAGAGGGTGGGGGGCTTTAGAACCCTTCCTTGTCTCTTCCTTGTTTTTTATGGACTGTAAAATACAGTAGCCACAAATCACAGTGATTGCTTGTTCCACAGCCCTTCCTGGCTCATGCACTGAGGCAGGCAAGCCAGGAGAGGGCGGGGGGCTCTAAAAGCCTTCCTCGTCTCACAAGGAAGGCACACTCTCTCCCCAGCCCTTCCTGGCTCACATGCTGAGGCAGGCAAGCGTGGAGAGGGCAGGGGGGCCTCCAGAAGCAGGCCGGCTGGGGAAGCAGAAAATTAGGGGAGGCATCTTCAAAAGCCTCCCCTTCCCTTCTGAAGCCAGCCTGCCAAGGCGGGCTGGGGGGGGTGAAGCAAAGAGAGAAGGGGTTTAAAGTTTAAACCCCTTCTTTCTGGAGTTGCACTGCAATGGCAGTGCAATCTTTCCATTGTATTCTGTGGCCCCATAGAATATAATGGAATGATGAGTCTAGAGAGAAGGGGTTTAAACTTTAAACCCCTTCTCTCTTCACTTCACCCCCACAGCCCGCCTTGGCAGGCTGGCCTCAGAAGGGGAGGGGAGGCTTTTGCAGATGCCTCCCCCCCTTTTTGCTTCCCCTTCTGACATAACTTCCAATGATGTCAGGGGGCGTGGCATATGCTAATATGCTATTATGCTAATAACCTATTAGATATGCTAATGAGTTCCTGCAACTCTTTTTCTATGAAATGACCCCTGTGTGTTGGAATAATTATGGTTAATTTTAGGGAGATAATTTCTGAGGAAGATCTATTATGAATAACTTAAACTGCTCTACAATATCACAAGGACAGGACTTTTCTAATTTTTGCGATACAGGATCACATTATTAGTTGTGAGATTTCTCTGGTATCTATGTGATATGTGAGGACAATTTGTTTTTTATGGACTGTAAAATACAGTAGCCGCAAATCACAGTGATTGCTTGTTGTTAGGTTTTGCACTGTGATTTTTCTACACCTGTCAAGCCAGCATTTGTACTAGGATCAGGTTTGAACCCCCACACAGGGTTGCTAGAGCTGGCCTATGTGACAATCATTGATGTGTCCAGTTGGAGGAAGGTTGCCAAATCCAGGTTTAGAAATTCCTGGAGATCTGGGGCTGGATCCTGGGGAGGACAGAGTTTGGGAAGGGGAAAGGAGCTCAGGAGGCATGTGATGTAATTGAGTTCACCCTCTGAACCTGCCAGGGGAATTGATCTCTGTAGGCTGGAGGCCAGTTATAATTCTGAGAGAGCTGCATTCTCCACCTGGAGGCTGGCAACCCTGCAATCTCTTGAGCAACATTACACCCTTCTAAGCCCTCTCTTCATCGTGATACAGTAAGTCTTCTTCACTCTAGGCAAAGCACTGACATGGATGTTTTTTACACTTGTGATGAACTGGTGCACACAAACTCACCAATGCTAAGAGCTGCCCCAGGTCTAAATACAGGACTCAAACCACTAGAAATACAAAAACTGAAATCTAGTCTCTGGAGCCTGAAAATTTAACACAAACACATGCCAAGTGTTACATTGGTGGGTCATGCTTAATTACTTGCTGCTAAAGGTCACCCATTACATAATAGCCTAGAAAGTGTCTTCTTGATTACAGTGGAACACTAAACGATCTGACAGTGATGTCTCATCCATGGCAATAATACCCACTTGGTGCATGACTCTGATGATTTCACTTTCATTTCATTTGATCATAATGTACTCTTTAGGCAATACATTTCTTCCACTAGTTGATTACTTCACTTCTGAGGTGGTTAATAAAGGTAATCAGACTTTGGGCTTTTTCTGCTGTAATACCACCCAAGGCATGCAATAACCATTCAGAAACAGACTACCTGCTGAGTCTTATTGCTTAATTAAGTAATGTTTGAGTGTTAAATATTAAACAGCTTGTAGTGTTAAAACTCTTCATTAGAGCTCCAATGCTCAGTGTGGGTAAAAGTACAGAAAATTACCACAGGATCAAAGCATCATAGTTGGGAACGACTTCCCCAAAAGGGTGGATGGGTAGATTTCAGCCTCTTTTAAAACTCAAGCACTATTATGAGTTCCTCTTAAGAACTCTAGAGAACACACTAAGTATTCCACTTTCAATGCATTTTCCAACTGGATCAGTTCACACAGTAAAATCTAGTTGGAAAGTACATTGAAAGTGAATTGAAAGTGGATTATTTAGTGTGTGTGACTGCAGTCTTCCTTTATGTGTTGAAGTTGTTGAAGGGAAAAGAGCAACCTGAAGGCCAGTCTATTTATTGAAAATTCTATGCATCTTCTGATCAGCATTTTAGTTACCATTCCCATAGACATATTTACACATAGTTTCCCACTGAAAGCTCCCAATGACATCCAGTTGCTATGGGTTGTTCATGTATACTTTAGCTAATCCCAGGCCTCACAACTGCCTGAAGACTGTGGAAACATTGTCTTCATAGACAAGTCCTTGTAAATCTCCTTCTTGTCAGAGGATTTAGTTCACTGATTGTCAGCCATGAGATACTTCATAAAACAACTCAACTCCACCTCTGCCTCTGCCTCTTACTAGCTAGGTTATTACGCTAGATACCTCACCTAGCCTATTGCATTTTAACTTGATGACAGACAGACAGACAGACAGACAGACAGACAGACAGACAGACAGACAGACAGACAGACAGACAGACAGACAGACAGAAAGAAAGAAAGAAAGAAAGAAAGAAAGAAAGAAAGAAAGAAAGAAAGAAAGAAAAGAAAGACCCCTGTTTTAATAGGATGCCTTGTTCATATTGCATATCAAGCAGCAAATTAGTAGAGATTGGTCAAGGGGGTCTCTGTACTCTTATATAGCACTGCTCTAGATTATGGAACCTGGCATGGGTTTCCTGGAAGAATCTGGTAGCAGGAGTTTTTTTTTAATGTACTTATTTTTTCTACTACTTAAAACCAAAGTTGTACTATGAACTCCAATACCCTCTCCACCACAAAAGAAATATATGCTTGGAAGATTAAGTTAAGTCAGTTGTGTGAAGGATTTCTTATGATAGATAGATTGTAAAAATAGATTTCTGTGTATGGCAAAAAGGTTAAAAAGTGTTTACCACTAAATAACAGAAAGTCATAGGGACACAGCACTTTTGTTGATTCTAGTTTGTTGATCTAGTTGGGGATTCTTGTTTAGGGTGTAAGATAAACCTTCTTCTTCTTTGTGGGTACTCAATGAAATTGCTGAGCAGTCAGGTTAGAGCAGATAAAAGGAAGTACTTCTTCACCCAAAGAGTGATTAACACATGAAATTCACTGCCACAGGAGGTGGTGGCAGCTACAAACATGGACAGCTTCAATTAGATAAGCATATGGAGCAGAGGTCCATCAATGGTTCTTAGCCACCCCACTGGGGATGCCAACCTCCCGGTGGGGCCTGGAGACCAGGGGGTCGGTGGAGCACTGGCTTTCCTGGGTGCTCTGCAGCTGCAGGGCCCCCAGGAAAGCCAGGGAAGGCGGCAGGGGTTCTAGCCCTCGCACCCTCCCTCCCAGCGCTGGCTTTCCTGGAGGCTCCGCAGCCACAGGGCCCCCAGGAAAGCCAGGGAAGGGGGCGGGGGTTCCAGCCCCCGCCCCTCCCTCCCAGCACCGGCTTTCCTGGAGGCTCCGCAGGAAAGCCAGGGAAGGGGCAGAGGTTCAAACTCCCGCTCCCCAGGAAAGCCAGGGAAGGGACGGAGGTTCCAACCCCCGCTCCTTCCCTCCCAGCGCCGGCTTGCCTCGGCACTCTGCAGCTGCAGGGGCGCAGAGGCAAGCCAGGGAAGAGGCCGGGTTTAAACCTCTGCCCCTTCCCTCAGAGCGCCGGCTTGCCTCGGTGCTCCACAGCCGCGAGGGCGCTGAGGCAAGCCAGGGAAGTGGCAGGGGTTCAAACACCCACCTCTTCCCTCCCTCCCAGCGAGGCAAGCCAGGGGAGGGGGGAGGGGGAGCGCTGGCAGGTGGAGGGTGGGTAAGCTCTGCCACCACCACCTCCTGAGCCCCACCAGGCGCTTCGCTGGCGGCAGCAGGGGCGGTGGTGGGGGCAGTGGTGGGGGGGGCGGGGGCATTTGGCACCCCTGTGGGCCCGGCGCCCTAGGCAAGTGCCTAGCTCGCCTAGTGCGTGAGCCAGCCCTGATAGGAACTCTTAGGCTGGGGTAAGTGATGCTCTGTATTCTTGGTGCTTGGGAGGGGCAACAGAGGGAGGGCTTCTAGTGTCCTGGCCCCACTGCTGGACCTCCTGATGGCACCTGGTATTTTTGGCCACTGTGTGACAGAATGCTGGACTAGATGGACCATTGGCCTGATCCAACATTGGCTTCTCTTATGTTCTTATGTTCTCTTAAACCTTGCCAAGGGGAGGGGTTTTTGTTGTAATACCACCTAATATATGCAATAGGAAAGGTCTACCTTTAGATGTGTATGAGGAAGACCCATTACTAGTAGTGGAAAACATGAATTACAAAATGAAAATTCCATCTTTAGTCTCTTCCATTTAAAGGGAGTCTGAGCTTGGAGGGCAGCTGCTAGTCACATAGACCAGAACAGCAGAAGGCAGGTCAGTCCTGATAAGTCTTCTAAAGACTCAGGAACCACTGGAAGTTCTTATTAAGGATAGGCATGAATCAGCTTATGATGAATTTTGGATGGTTCATGGTTCATGAACTGAAGTTCATGGCAGGTCAATGGGCACAACCATCTCTCCCAGTATGTCCCCCAGAGAGCATTATGCTCTATGAACTGACATCTACTGATGATCCCCAGCCTGAAGGACATCTGCCTAGCCTCAACCAGAGTCAGAGCTTTTTCAGCTCTTGTTCTGGCCTGTTGGAACAGCTCCCTGAATGATATCCAGGCCCTGTGGTATTCTATGCAGTTCTGCAGGGCCTGTAAAACAGAGATGTTCCACCAGGCCTAAGGTTGAGGCAGCCTGATCCAAATTATATTCACCTCCCACTGCTCTGCTACACCATCTGCCTTATTCTCACTTTGCACTGTCTCATCTACCTGCCCCCCTTCAACTTTAGTTACACCTACCTGTACACATAGGGAGCCCCAGGACCAGATGAATTTTGGTGCCATTGATAATGGCTTATGAGTATAAACTGAGACTGGTTTTAAACTGTTATTAGATTTTTAATTGGCTTATTGTATGTTGATGTAACCCACCTTGAGCCTGCTTTGGGGTGGGGCAGGCTAAAAGTCCAAGTATAAATAAATAAATATTTTCAAGCAGTTCATAGAGGCTCATGCTGATTCATGAATGGAAACAGTTCCAGATAACTTGTTTACCTTAGTACAAAGCAATGGGGGGGGGCAGAATTCTCCAGTCTTGGAAACACTCTTGACAGTTTCAAACTAGTCATGTCAATTTCAAGAAGGTTCCCCCCCCCCGGCATTCCTTTGTGTCCATTTCCCATTTTCTTGCACAGAGCTTGCAAAATTCCACACCACCCCCTTGCTTGGATTTGTCACTCTGTGCTTTGAGATCACTCCTTTTAAGCATGCAATGCCAATGGCACTGGGTTCTGCTGGGTATTCTGCACATTGTAACTGGTTGTGCTGGGCTTGAAAAAATGTTGTCACCTCCTCAGTTTGTACTGCAGCAATTCTCTGGTTTGACATTAGTCGTCTTTTATATGCACTGTTACAGTGGCACTGGGTTCCACTGGGTATTCTGTACACTGAATTGGTTGTGTTGGACTTGCACTCCCTTGTTTGAATTGTGATTCTGTACTTCACATCAGTCCTGTAGAGCTGGCATTGTCACAGTGACACTGGGTTCTGCTGGGCACAAGTACATTGCACTGGTTCTGCTGGGCTTGCAACCCCCCCCGCTTGGAGTGTGATTCTGTGGTAGACATCAGTCCTGTTAAGCTGGCATTGCCACAATGGCACTGGTTTCTGCTGGTCACTCTTTGAGGGCACTGGTACTGCTGGGTACTCTGTACATTGCACTGGTTCTCCTGGGCTTGCAAAAATGCCACCCTTCAGTTTCTACTGCAGAGATTCTCTGGCTTGACCTTAGTCCGGTTGGGTTTGCAGTGCTACAGTGGCACTGGTTCTGTTGGGCACATGGCACTGGTACTGCTGAGCTTGCAAAAATGCCCTCCACCTTCACTTTCTACCACAGAGATTCTCTGGGACTTTGATTCTGTTCTGCTGGGCTTCTATTGCCCTTGCTTTTTTGCTATTTTCCCCATCCATTGGAAACAACGGATGGGGTACCTTCTATAGGGCCCCGTAACTCAGACCTTGTAAATTCAAACCTCACCAAATTTGGAGAGCAGGTAGAAGAGAGTTAGCTGGAGGTTCCCTGTGAGTTTGGTGACTTTTGCACTCTGGGAAGCCATTCTATCACATAATGGACATCACAAACTGAACTGGTTTGTTTAGCTCCTAGAAGTTTGTGATGGTTTATGGTTCATGAACCAGGCACAACACCAGCCACAAACTGTCACAAACTTGGTTCATGCTCATCCCTAATTCTTATTGGCTGGTGGTCTTGGTTTAAATGTAGTTCTCAGGACAAGCCTTGACTTCTTTCTTTATCCTGCTCTTCTAGAAGTCCCCACACTGAGAGAGCAGGCTCCCATGATAATGGCAAACAGAATAGTTGGCCACACTGTAGCCACTCCTATCTAATAAAAACTTTAGCAGCCATTTTGCTGATTGGCTTCCAAAGGTAGATCGTAGAGCTGTAGCAAAAACAGGGAACATTAGGCTTCAGACACAGAATCATAGCACCTTGACACCACATAGCATGTGATTTCTCTACAACATATTGGTGACAGGATTGTTAGTAGGAAGGCTGTCCATCTGCTTGGAGTCTGCATGAATTCACATCACCACATTATTTTTATAGTACAGCAAAATGGAACCATTTGCCAATGTGTCTAATTATCACATTTATATTAGGAGGCAAAAAGAAGAAAAAAACTTCAAGCAGAACAAATGCCTGTGACCATACTTTGTTCCTAGGAGGAGATGCCTAGGTGTTATTTGTACCATGTAGTCTGTGATTTATGACA
Source organism: Gekko gecko (assembly GCA_029375565.1). Taxonomy (NCBI): domain Eukaryota; kingdom Metazoa; phylum Chordata; class Lepidosauria; order Squamata; family Gekkonidae; genus Gekko; species Gekko gecko. Next base: position 144,870,268 of record JAPDNY010000003.1, on the reverse strand, counting down.
CAAACTTTTCTTGTTGTTGTTTCGCTGCTGTTCTCTCAGTGGCTACTTGGTGCTTTGTTAACATAGGTCCTTTATTCTGCAAATTATCTGTGAATATTTGTAGCTATTCCACAACGGTATTGTGTGAATAATAAAAGATTGGGTTTCTTTTTCAAAATGGCTAAGATATCGCCTCCAATGCAAACAATTCTCATGAATATATTTAATATACACCAGTTTTGTTATGCTAATATGTATTAGCATTTCTGTAAACAAAGCCTCCTTCACCTGAATGCTCACAGAAAGGTGAAGAAATAGGTCATGAATGCCATCAAAGTGAATGGATTCAAAGAAGGGCTTATTCACAAGAATAATCACAGATGCAGTTCACACACAGATACACACACCCTTATCTTAGCATAGGAGTGAAATTCATAGCCTGTTTTCTACTTACTGTTCTGGAAAAAAAGTGGATACCCTTGTAACAATAGTTTTATGTATCAATGATGCATTAATAGCAAACAGCTTTTGTGGCACAGAGGCTTATAAAACACACAAAATCTGCTGGCTTGTATATGTAGAAATATGTGACGAAACCTGCCTTCCTTTTAACCCAAAGCTGTTAGTTATGTCCCCCTCAATGAAATCAAAGAAATGTTGCTTTAATACACAAATGTTGCTTTCATACTCATACATCATCATCCTGGTAGTTTTCAAACTACCAGGAATCTCTATAGCCTATTGGGAGCTTGTCAGGGCTCCTCAATGAGACTAATCAGTAATGAAAGGTAAGGTTTTCTGAAATGTACCTTGCCCATCACTCTTCCCATTCAGTGCACAGCCACATCAGAGTGTTTGGTAAGTTCTGTAGAACATTCTCAGTCCATATAAAATGATGCTGAGTCCCAACAGGTTTGACCAGAGCCCCTGATTAACTGAGTGTGCATTCTAGTATCAGGAGTTTAGTGATAGATGTGCAGAGGTAGATATGGCTGGCAAAGTGAAGGGGAAATGGTTTCACCAAGGTAGGAAGTTTGAAAATCACTGATCTATACAACTAAAATGTCATAATATTTATCTCTATGACATGGACATTAGAAAACATCAGGAGACAAGAATCTAACTTAAACAACCTCTATAGGAATTTGTGAGACTATAAGGATTACTTTGGCCATCAAATAAGGGAGCACTCATTGGAGAAGACCCTGGTGCTGGGAAAGATTGAAGGTAAAAGAAGAAGGGGACAGCAAAGGATGAGATGGCTAGACAGTGTTATTGATGCAACGAACATGAAATTGAGCAAACTCCAAAGATGGCAGAAGACAGGAGGGCCTGGCATGATATGGTCCATGGGGTTGCAAAGAGTTGGATTCAACTGTGTGACTGAACAACAACAATGAAGGATTACAAAATAGTTCAAATAATGAGGCATCTGTGGTTCCTTTGTAGAGCGTCTGCCTGGCATGCAGAAAGTCCCAGGTTCAATCCTTGGCATCTCCAGTCGAAGAAGAGTCAGGTATTAGGTAATGGGAAAGACCTTTACTGGAGACCCTGGAGAGCCACTGCCAGTCTGAGTAAACAGTACTGAGTAGATGGTACTAAACTAGATGGACCAGTGGTCTGATAAATATAAGGCAGTTTCACATGTTCAAACCTAGATACAAATCAAGTTATTTAGAGTTGTGGCTCTCTATTCCAAACACATTTATACATGAATAAATCTCAATTGAACTTGAATCACAAGTAAACTTCGGCTGTGGTCACGCACACTAAATCATCCACTTTCAATCCACTTTCAATCCACTTTCCAACTGGATTTTGCCAGTTCACACAGTAAAATCCATTTGGAAAGTGCACTGAAACTGGATTGAAAGTGGATTATTTAGTGTGTGTGACCACAGCTGACCTCAACTAGATCTTAAATAAGGTGATGAATAGCTAAGGCCCACAGAAAGGATTTACCTGATGAATCTCTTAAAAAGTTCACTGCAGAAGAACACTAAGTATGGGCTTTTCTGCTCTACATGATGAGTCAGGCAAACCCTTGCCTAAGACTGCAAGATGCCATCAATTTCCTGGGCTATTTATCAACAAAATCTTTAACAATGGGAAAATAATGTTTAAGGTAGTCAGCCATGTTGGTCTGAAGCAGTAGAACAAATATAGAGTCCAGTGGAACCTGTAAAACCAACAAAGGCTTATTCAAGGTATGAGCTTTCATGTGCAAGGCACAATTTTTCAAATACATCGAAATTCTAGATGAGGTTCTAAATTTGTAGACAAGGATTTAACAGCAAATCAACATGTAACATGATGATGTTTAAGTTATGTAAAGTGAAAAACTAAATAACAAGTTAAGGTTATAAGGTCAGCAGTTGTAAAGCAATAAATATGTTGCTAAATGATTTTCAATAATCCTGGGGGCGGAGCAAAACAGTCAAGATGAGGAGCTCTTTGCAAAGCTGCTGTTATGCACACCATATCTTCCTCCTCGTGTGCACAGCTACTAGCAAAAATTAACAATTGATTTGAGTGATTGATTCACAGTGGTGAAGCATTACATGGAAATGTGACACTTGCAAAAGCTCTAAAATTCTTTCCCACAACTGTCATATGTGCTATGGGAAGCATACTTTTCATTATATCAGAAACTGTTATACATACACATTGTGTATGTGTGTTAAGTGCCATCAAATTGCAACCAACTTATAGCGACCCCAAAGAGTTTTCAAGGCAAGTGATTAAATACAGATGCGTTGCCATTGCCTTCCTCTGCAGAGTCTTTCATGGCAGTCTCTTGTCCAAGTACTACTGACCCTGGTTAGTTTCCAAGCTCTGACAAGACCAGTAGGGTCATTCCAAGGTTTGGGAGGCTCTGGGCAGAGAGTTCCCAGGGGCTCCCTCCACTATCTGGTCCCCTGATTGTGCCCTTCTTTCTTCCCACCCACCTGTATCCCCCTCACATGGCTGTATATTCTTTCCCTGTTCATTTACAAATCTTCCCATCATCCATGCTCACAGGCATCTGACCACTTACAGCTCTTTCCCTAGTAGCAATGACACTGTGTACTACTGGGAGATGGGAAGGGATGGGCACGAACTAGCTGACAAACTAAAGTTCATCACAAATTTTGGCTGGTTTGTGGTTCATGAAGCAATGTTTGCAAACTGAAGAACTACCATGAACATTCACAAATTTTGATGCAGTTTGTGGTCATTTGTCAAGAGCAGAAAGCAGATGTTTAAACTCCTGCATTCTGTTCTTCATAAAAACCAGCTATTCACAAAAAAGCAGCAGGGAGCAGAAAGCAGCCATTTAAACCAAACAATTCAAGAAAGTTATATTGCACTATTACATGCCACAGCTCTTCTTTTTAAAATCTCTTGAAGCTTCTTTTTGAAAGGAATGACTCTAGCATTCATCAGGTACTGCTTGATATCAAACTCAAACTCAATTGAACTTTTGACTGTCTAAGTTCAAAAACTTGCTCACCACCTCTGGAGGCCCTGCTCTATTTCCCTGCCTTCTGAAGTAAGGTAGGTGGCTTCAAGAGACTCCCTCTACACACACCTTCATCTTATACTGCGTCAAAGGAGTTATGAGCATCAATACTAGATTATCCCCCCCCTGCATACTAGATTTATCCCGTTACTTTTGTTCATTTGTTGATGACCTTCAGTGATGTTTATACCCACCTGCTACTTTTGTGTTTTATTTATCCCGTTACTTGTTCTAATTGTTCTGCTTCTTATTTACTATTATGGGTGTTCACTTCAAAACATTTTAAATATATATTTGTGCTCTTTAGAAAACAAGATAGTAATAGTAGTAATAAAAGAAATACAAAAGAAAAAAAGGATTATATGACAAGAAAGAAAGATTATATAACAAGTCAGATATCTCAAAGATTATTACACATTGAAAAATATATCGAAAACATGTTTCTCCCCAACATACCCTTCATCACAATTTTTGAGACATTATCTATAAAGTACAATGATCCTTACTTCAAACCTTATAAATTTCAAATTTTACAATTGATCTGTTTTACAACTATATTGTTAATTTCATCATTACTGCAAATTTTATATTGCATATTTCATCTTTCTGCTTACTATCTATAACTTTTAATATAACAAAGTTTAAGGAAAAATCCATTATATATCTAAAAAAGAATATCTTGTTTCCTTATACATTTATAATCAGAACTAGTTCTCATTCAGCATTATCTTATAGTACTTTCAGATGCTTTACAATATTTATATACAATTTTCTAATTTTGAACTGTTTCTCATTTTAAATTTATCTCCTGCTTGCACAATAAGCATACTAAACACTCCATCTCTCCTCATATTTTGAAATTGATCTGTTTCTCAGATAAGTTGTTAATTTCGCCATTACTGCATAATCAGCAAGTTTATTTTCTCATTCTTCTAAGCCTGCACAAACGTCTAATTTCTATTTTGCTGCATAAATGATTCTAGCCACTGTCACCATATATTCAAATATCTCTTCCAAAACTCTTGGTAACATGTTTTTCACTTCCGTGGGAAATTTAAATTTAAATATATTCTGAATTTTTCCATATATTTCCATCCAATATCACTTTGCCTTTTTACAAGTCCACTAAATATGTCCATTTATGTCTGGACATTTCCAACATTTTCCTTTGTAGTTTTTGTCTACTTTTTTGATGTCCTTTTGGGTAATATACCATCTGAAAAACATTTTATACCAATTTTAAAGCCTGACTGGCTGTTAATTTTGTTAACTTTTTAAAAAAAGATTTCTGGGTTGGCATGCTTATCATTATCCTGAATTTTAGGAGTGTTTTTACCAGATTTGGATTCTGTTCCTGCTACATTTTTTCAGATTCTGGAATTTTAGGACCATTCCTGCCACTGCCCCCCATCCAGAGGAGTAGAGAGGGAGGGGAACACATGGCCCGATGAACAACTGTTCGGCAGCGTACATGCCCTTTAAATTTTAAAGGGATGTTACCATATTTACTTGATGGAAAGATGACTCTGAATGTAAGACAACCTCCCCCCTCCAAAAAAAGGTGGTTATACCTAAAAGCAGATGTCCCTGAATTTAAAATGATATTTTCTTTTAAAAGGCAGCAGTATAAGAGTTATCAATATACATTAAATAATACAGACTACATAAGAAAATAACTACATTCACTTTTTGCACTTCTCTGCATTGTGACTGTTCACAAGTAGTATTGGATCACACTGCTTGAAATTTCAAAAGGCAAGAAACTGGCTTTTTTAAAATCCCCACCCACCCAGTTGAACTACTAAGCAAAGGCTCAGATAAACTGATCACCTGGCAGTGCAATCCTACAAAGAATTACATCCTTCTAAATCCATTGAAATCAATGAGCTCAGAATTGTGTAGGTCTCCTTAGGAATGCACTTTTAAACTCCCCCCCCAGTTCACAATGCTTTTGTAGGCTAGGAAGTCACACTTTTCCAACAGAAGGTGTTATATCTCCAATCCAGCAGGACTGTTTAAAATTAACTACTTGCTTTAACCCAGGCTTCCCAAGAACTTACCATAATTCGGCGGGGGATGCATACTTCTTGGCAGAACCATTCCTGGGGGGGACGCGATGCACGATGCTGTCGCCAGGAAGTGATGCCAGCGACGCTCTGGCAATGGGGCTGGAAACTCAATGGTACCATCAAGTTTCCAGCCCCATTGCCAGAGCGTCGTCACTTCCTGGCGACAGCATCGTACGTTGTGGGTGTTCCAAGGAGGAATGTTCCAGACGGGGACTGTGTGTCCCCCACCGAATTACAGTATGTACTTGGCAACCCTACTTTAACCTGCCTTATCTAAAACATCCTCAAACACTTAAAAGCTACAGCTACCATTGCACTACTCTCTGTAAACCCACAGTTTCTTTGAAATTCTATCTCATGGGGGGGAAAGGAGCAGAACTACTAGGCAACTCCAACCAGAAGCACAGGAGAAGAACCAAAAATTGGTGCAGAGTACTGTTCTGAGCCAGAAACATGGCTATACCAACAAGTCCATCCCCAGTGTTCCTATCACTTCTTATAACTTCATAGCATCATAGAATCACAGCATTGGAAGGGGCCATAAAGGTCATCTAGTCCAACCCCCTGCTCAATGCAGGATAAGCCTAGAGCATTCGTGGCAATTGTTTGTCCAGGCACTGCTTACAGACTGCCAGTCAAGGAGGCAAGGAGCTGCAGTTTCTAAAGCTAGTAAGCACATCCATCCAATTCCTCCCTCTCCTTGAAACTCAAAGCAGCCATCTGCAGATGCAGCATCACTTTCACTGCCACTCCTTTCTGCTGGGGAATGAAGTGGCATGCTCTATTCAACACTCACCCCATCTGCACAGTAAATCACCTCTCACCCTCAGCAGATTTGTATACCCAAGTGGAAGACACATACACACCCTTTTTAGGAAGCCAACAAGATTAAAAAATCTCATCTTCTTTTCAAGAAAAGGTGACGTTTTTGATGGGAAGACCAAACCACTGAACTCTGGAGGTCAGGTCTACCCCCTTCGAAACTAATGGTCCTTTAAATTTTAAAGGGCACATGCACTGCCAAGCAGCTACCTCTGTTTTTCTCCCCTCTCCTGCACCTCCTGAAATTCAAAACACTCCCAAAATATTATCATTATTCCCAGAATGTTGGCAGTCTTTGGGTTGTGCCAGATCTTCCTAAGCAGAATCAAAATAGCTAATTGCTGGGTTAATTTTGGCTTGGATGCATCAAAATGTACACCTTTGTTTACTATTGACTATTTCATGAAACCTGGCTGCAACACAACATACAGTGGGTTAGACCCCAGCTAAAATTTTCATGCATCTGGGGTTACAATTTTTGCTAATTTTGCTTGGCCAGTGACTTCTAATTCCCCTACCAACCTCCCCCAAGAGCAGCAGTTCAGGGATCATTTTGGATTGTAGGAGTGGGGGGGGCAGTGGAGTTGCACTTCCACAGATAGAAATCCTTCCATCCATGGAAATTACTGTTGGAATCCAAGCCAATGGATGCTAGCTTAAGTTCCAGCAGGAATATCTGTGGGATACTTGTACTGATGGGGGAGGGGAGGACTAGCTCAGCTGTAAATTGTGTTCTGCTCTGTTGATCTCTTGTAAACAACCTGGCTCCATTACCTCTGTGACCCCATGATCCCAGTCTAGGCTATCGTGACTGGATTAGGAATAGGACAAATCATTTTGATATGTGGCATCTGCTTTTCTTATTTTGTATGAGATGGCATGTCATGCCCTAACCTAAGACATGGATCCTCTTTTTCAACCCATAGATGTAAAATATATGTATGTACATTTGTTGTCATTTAACAAATGGAGAAGTTTCCAAAAAAACCTAAAATGTAATGATGTAGAATTAAGACTCCTTTCTTAATATTAATGGTACTTAACATCATTAATAGGATTAGATACTTAACTGTTATTATTCTTGCCCTCGTCCAGGAACCTGAATTGATCCTTTAATTTGGGATTCGTAAGTAACTTCCCTCAGGGATAAATTGATGTGGACTAGGGCAGTTTTTTCTCACTATCATTTATTGTACAGTTTCCAGGAAATCTCTTCTAGTCATGAAGAAGCAAAGATCAATTTCCTGAGATCAACGGGGTTAGATGACAGGAGACCTTGCTTCATTCATTTTCTTTCCCACTGGCCCTTAGAATGTGAAATGAGTCCACCTTCCCTTACTTTCCTTAATGAGGCAAAGGATTTTGAAAGGATTTCAGGGTGGCTGTTTTTTGTTTTGTTTCTTAAGATGTAGTCCTTGTGCTTAAAAACATCCTCAGTTCTTAGCAGGAGGTCTGAAGTTTCAGAAAGGCTCTGTTCCTCATCACGCTCTCTGCCTTTCTGTCCTAAAAGAGAAAAACACAGCTTCACTGACGAATAGTGCTTTATTCCATGCTGTGGGTGTTGACTACATTCAAACTGGCAAGCCTGCCATTCCAATTTATTCTGTTCGGAAACCAGGGATGAGATTACTTGTGCCAAGAAATGGCCCATATTGTATTTGATTTGTTACATAGCTCCCTCCATGGATTAATTACTAGAATTTGTGTGTGTGTGCAGGAGCTGGCACAGATCCAGCCGCCGAGCAACCATTTTCATCAAGTAGCTTTTAATGCCTTGAAGGCAGTGTAATTTTTCACCTCTCTCACTTCATTTCCCAGTGTTGTCTGTGCCTCACTCAATTGCTCCTCACACGATACAGATGGCATCTGTTAGATTCAGTCAAGGATTTCAGTTCATGAAATCTGAGAAGTCAGGGAAATATTTTTTTAAAAAAAATCTTTATGTAACATGTAACATTTGCTGTTGTACAGAATCAGATTGAATGACAACTTAACTGAAGTGTAGAATTAAGACACAAAGCTGAGGCAAAAATGAAAACATTTTTGACCCCTGTAGCCAGTGTAGTCACCTTAACACTGCTTGGTATCTTGAGGTAAATAGATGAAGTGGAGGCCTCTACAAACTGAGAAAAAATACTGCCTGACTCATGACTGAATAATGGCTATTATAAATGTGAGTTCTGTGGTTCTTGGATACTGCAAGCAGCAACCAGGAGCCGTTTATGTGATGCAGGCAACCACCATACTACCTTATGGAGACCTCCAGTGCTAAGCACTGACTTGTAATGTTTGGAGGTCATACCAGTACAAGCAGTAGGTAGGCCCTGTCCATATCTGCAAAAAATGAAGCAGGAACTGTAGTATGCACCACTGCATAAACCATGTTCAATATCTATACAAAACCACTAATATCATTCATATTTTTGTAGCTGGGTGTCATCAATATGCTAATGACACCGAACTATAATGTGGGTCAGAGAGGAGTACATTACAAACCTTCTCCAGGCATAAATACCAGGCTTTGGGGCCAGGGATTTCAGTCTTCTTTCTCTTGCTGAATCACTAATAAACCATGAGCTGATCACTTGAACTCATCTGAACCCAGTATATTGCAGAAGGGGTTCTGTTTGTCTGCTGCTGACAAAGCTGTTCCACCACACTGAAGCCATGATTGGAGTGGCTCTGCCTGCTGGCCTCTCTGAGTAGCCTCCTGTTCACTCCCTTGCACCAGTTGCTCACAGGGTTCTGGCCCATGGGCCACATGTTTGACCCCTACAGAGTATTATTCCAATGTGCATCATCCTCAAGAAGACCTCTTAATTTACATATTATCTTAAGCTTTGTTGTGAAAATGAAAGAATATATTTCACTCTCACATCTGTGCTACCTCCACTTTCCTAGCATCTAGTGAATAAACCATTATATTGATTGAAAATGTTCTGGAGATAATCTGGGCCAGGATATTCTGATTCCATTTTTGGCATTGCAACTCTGAAGATCATCCTGAAGTTAGTGGCCAGTTTTCAACTACCTAGCTTTATTTTGTGATGAGTTGTGCCTGCCACATACAGAATAAGGTTATTAGCTGTTGCACTCCATTTCCCAATATTTTGACCCTGCAGATCCCATGATCATCCTGCAGCTGGTGATAAATTTTCAAAGTGTTATTTTATGATGAGTTATGCCTATCACAACCAAAATGCCTTAGGTTCCATTGCAAATAGTACTGTGGGTGGGGGTTTCTGGGGATAATATGGACTCAGATGGTCCTATTCCCATCATTTTCAGCACTGCAACTCTCACAATCACTCTGAAAGGGGTATCCAATTTTGAGGCTACCATCTTTACTAATGAGTAAGTCCTGCCACAGACAGGCAAATGCCTCCTTTCATTATTTTACATTTACTTAATTACTTAATTTATAGACTGCCTTTCACACAGAGACTCAAGGCAGATCACACGATATAAACATTGTAATGAGAGTATATGCCATCCAATAAACAATGTAATACTGCAAGATTACAAAGTTAAAAAAAAATGAAAAGAAAGCAGATATTAGGAGTGTGCAAAAAAACCCAGTATTTTTGGGGTTCGGGTATATTGAACTTGGAAAATATCAGTATTTCCCAATATTCCCAAATATTTGGGATTTCCAAAATTTTTCAGGAACTCACTGCTTGGAGAAGGTGTTTAAACACCTTCTTGCCCCTTGGGAATCCATTCATGCAGTGGAATGCAAAAGGCATTTAAATGTCTTGTGTTTTGCAAGCAGTGCTGCATGAATGGAGTAACAAGTAGCAAGTTCCAGGTGAACTTGCCAGTGCTACTCCATTTTCTTGGTGCCACTTGCAAAAGGCATTTGAATGCCTTTTGCAAGCAGCACTGTGTGAATACAGTCTCAAGTGGCAACTTCACCCAGAACTTACCATTCAGTGGTGCCGCACAAATGAAGTCCCAAGTAGAGTTCACTTGTGTGGTTTGCAAAAGGGCATTTAAAGGGAAGGGCAAAGGGCATTTAAAAGCCTTTTGCAAGCTACACCACAGATCAGCCTGGGTGGCATGGAGCTGCATTCTGCACAGCCTCGGCTGGAGCCAGCTCTCGATATAGCTGAACACCCCTGAATAAAAGCCGGGGGAAATCAGCTTTTTTCGAGTTTACCTATACCAGTAGCTGAATACAGATCTCTGATCTGTGTTCAGCTTAAGTGATACCCAAAAAATACTGATAAGGTATTTTTCAGGGGGGGAGTTACTCAGTTATGCCGAATGGACATCCCTAGCAGACACGATACACTATAAACTATGCAGAAAATGAAACTACATAAGTAGAAAACAATACAGTAAGAGCAGGATGAAGAAGAATCTTCCTGACCCATTTAATTATACTGCATATCTCTTCCCTTTATAAAAATCCTCACCTGAATCATTCTGCTTTGCACAATTTGTGGAATGTTAGAAGTGTGGGAGTCTTTCTGACCTCTTCAGGCAGGCCATTCTACAAAGTGGGAGCCACAACAGAGAATGCATTTGCAAAATAGCTGACCCATTTGCAGAATGGCTTTCAGAAGGACTGGCCAGACAGGCAAAGTTGTCATGGTGGAGCATAGCAGGAGAGTTAGTCCTGAAAATGTGTGGGCCCAAGGTCATGAAAGTCTTTGTAAGTGATAACTAGTACCTTGAAATAAACTAGGCTTACCAAGTTCCCACCAGTTGCAGGGGATCTCCCAACAACCAGCTCCCACTTCCTCCTGCTGCTCTACCAGTGGGGGGAAGCTGATAAAAATTGCCATTAGGGAAGTGACATCAGTCCATTCTAGGAATTGCCAAAATGGTTTTACCATAGAGTTTCTGGCAATTCCTAGGGATGCATGACATCACCTGATGGGGATTTTTTCTGAGATGGAGAACGGGCTGGGCAGGTTTCCTCCCTTTCCATTTTCCTACTGTGAAATGAAACTCCTAGCCATTTTTCTCCTTTTTCTCCCACTGGGAGGAAAGTGCAGGTGCCCATACATTCTCCCCCTCATTTCATGGAAAAAATAAGACTTCCCCCAAAGAAGTCTCTCCTTCAAAAAGGCAGTTCTAGCAGCTGCTTGTGGAAAAGGGGGGAAAGCCTTTTAAAATGATCACAGAGTTAAATGTAATATGCAATTCCACCACAAGATTCACCTGTACACTACTGGCCAATTCACTCCTGTTTCTTATCATAGGCACATCAAATATATCTCTTCAAAACTCAGCGCTATAGTTAAAGTTGCACTTTCCTGACATTTAATATGTCTGTTCTTTCTTATTCCCCACCCCCACCTCTCCACACACACTGCTCCCCTGCCCCTGTATTCCTCTATAGCTCCAGAAATGCATGCCATTAAAGGGAAGGCATCATGGGATTTACCTGAGCTTTAATGGTTCTTCCAGTTTATCCTCTAAGAGAGAGAAATTAATCTCTCAGTTTTATGGCAGTCAGAGGGCTCAGTGGTCTTTCCAAAATCTGCTGGTCTTAGCTTTTTGAAACGTGAACTCTTTACACCATTTTGTGGACTGTTTTAATTTATGTGCTTGGATGTCTACTCTGTCTCATCATAGTGATTTACAATTTGTTGTGCCCTTTTAAAACCAAAACCCAAAATAGGAATCCTTACAAACACAATGTAAAAATGTTTCAGAAAGTAGAAACAAAACAAGTAAATGAGAACAAGCATACAAGAAAACTACTGAAGTCTGAATCAGGCAAACGATGTCTGGGCCTTCCTGGAAGAACCACTTCACATTGAAAGTGAAAGATGGCATGATTGCAGGCAACCCATATTATTTGTTAAAAAGCCTAAATCTATGTGGAAAGCATCAGGTTATACTAAAATACAGAGCTTCTGCACATACAGTTTTGCATGCCAGCCTGCAGATAGAGATCCCCAGGAATTACAATTGCCTCCAGACTACAGAAATCAGTTCCCTTGGGGAAAATATGCAAGTCTGGAGTGTGGACCTTTTTGGCATTATATTCCATTGAGATCCCTCTCCCCAAAATTTTACCCTCCATGGGCTCCACCCCCAAATCTCTAAGAATTTTCCAGTCTGGAGTTGATAACTGTATGCTCAATGTAGAATGAGGTGAATACATAGGGGCTGGGGCTACATATTCCCTAGGGTTGTCAACTAGGGTTGGGAAATTCCTGGATATTGCTGCCATTTCTCTGGGGATCTAATCTCTGAAGTCTGAAAATCAGTTGTAATTCCAGAACTCCAGGCCCCACCTGGAAATTGGCAACCCTACTTTAGAGGACTGCACAGTGCTTTCAGATGAGACTTTAGATCTTCTGAGGAGTATTCCTCTAGGGAGTATTTTAAGACTACCAATGAAAGAAATTAATAAAAATCAGTAGTAATTTTTCCAAACTGTATGAATGGTTTCACATCCGTTCTTATAACACAGCCACATCTACTCCATGGTGAATCTCCAACAGGACAGAATTTCATCATTATGGAAGATTCTCCAAAGATACATCTCTATAGAGCTGTACACAGATGTTGTGAGAAGGGAGCTCTCATTTATTGTTTGAAATTGTGACAGAGACAAAGTAGTCAATTAGGAGAGTAGATATCAAGAAGTTTATGTCTTTACCAGTCAAAATTAACATGTTGAATTACCACTGAAAGTCAGTACAAAATCCAATGTACACTGTGGACTGTGCATTACAATAATCTAGCCTCAAGGTTATTAGGAAAGCATGAATGGCAGTCTTTAATCTTAATCCGAAGAAGGGACTGAAAACTTCACTGCAAAGAGAAGGTAAAAGTCCTTCTGAAATTCATGGTGCATAGAACACAGGGACTGCATGTGTATAAACATTATCAGTCTGCTCTTCCATAATTCCACCAAACCATCCACAGAGCAGCCATTAAGATTAATAGAATCATGCCTCTAGTTCACCTGGGTGTTTTTTAACTCAATTCATTCCACCATAAAGTGTCCACTATCCAAAGAAGGACCTAGAAGAGTTAAGTTCTGTGGCATTAGATGGCAATAGTCTGTCTGTGACAATGTTGAAAGATTTAGATTACAAATAAGACAATTCACAAGTAATTTGGGTTTCCTGAAATAGCCATAAAGACCACTGACACTGCAATAAAGTAGCTGCTAGTGATAACATCAATGTCATAAAATGATGAGCAGTAAAGAGGATTCTCAGGTGCTTCGTGTTTGATTAAATTTCTAGATGGTACAGAAATAATAAAGCTAAATGCTGCTTCTAGGCAGAACTGTGTCAGATGAATGTAATACCAAAAGCTGAAATTCTCAAGAGTCTTTTGGGGTTTTGAAAAACTTTTTATTTCAGGTGATCAACTTGAGTTGCAAAAAAGCTCTTAATTAGTTGTTTCTCAGAAAGCTCAGCAGGTAAAACTGGCCCCTGGTTGTCTAAAAAATCATTTTTTAGAGATCATTTTTTAGAGATCATTTTTAAAAAATGTGACCTTAAAACAGCATCTTCTTACTGAACAAAAATAAAATTGATTCCTTCTTTCATGGCTATCTAAAGTAATCTTTATAAGCTGAAACCACTGGAGTTGTTCCATTTGACTGGCTTTATTGGTTTTGCTTTGGAAAGGAAAAAATCTAAAGGAGAATTAATATGAATATTACAATTGTAAAGGAGTTTACAACAAAATGCATTTGGTAACAATTTGTTTGACTCCAATTCATTAGTCAATTCTCTTCAGTTCTTCTTGGAGCCATCCATCTATCATTTTTCCTGCTGTTGGATATTAGTGAAGGACAATGATAGCCACTGTTAGAGCCAGCCTAGCTTTCTAAGATCTAGATGTAAAAAAGTTACCTGATGGAAAAGTCATACTGTTGGGATTTGCAAGTGTCACCTCTTCAGTCATGAAAGAGTTAATCTGTTGTTTCTGTATGTTAATTTTAGTTAGCATAGCACTTATCAGATGTTGTGTAGAATCTTCCCATGAGAGAGGGGGATATATCAGTTCTAATGAGACAAACACTAAATTGACTACTGGCTAATCAATATATTGGAAGATGATACATGCCATTTTGCATGTACACATGGGGTGGAGCTTTGGGAGGAACTTCCTTTCCTTTGTTCCACACACCACATGAGTTTGAGCAAACAAACAAGCAAGATGGAGACTAGTTAGCTACAATGTTGTTACTTTTCTTCCATGTAACCTTTCCCTAATTTTTTCTAGTAAACTGTCTTTTTCTTATAAGCTAAGCACACACATCTGTGTCTGCTTTATTTTTCTGCTGCGCAACTTCGCTCTGCTAAAAGAATCCAACAAAAAGATCATGGGCTGAGCATATTAAAAAGACGCAAATTTGTGTGTATTAGCTTAGTAGCAACAGGGAGCAGCAGATTTTTTAGAAGAATCAAATTTTTGTTTTTCTTGGATGTTTTTCCAAACCCTCTTGGATTACAGACAAAGGGATCTCTCAAGAGAACCACAAAAATGCAAGACAGCAAAGAGATCCCCCTTTTGCTTGCAGTCTGCCAAGGAGAAACATGTGCGCCAGCTGAGAGAGGAATGTTCAAACAGCATGCACCTACAAGAGAACATGTCTATCAGCGGAAGCAACATTGCTTCCAGATCCATAAGTAAAAATGCAGCCCCCTCCCTCCTTCAAGTCCCAAAATTAAATGAGCAAAACTACCTAATGTGGAAATTCAGAGTGGAATGTGCACTTGAGATTCAGGAGGTAATGTATGCTATTGAAAAAGATTCAGGAGGTAATGTATGGTATTGAAAAAGATCCCCCAGAAAATGAGACAGAGAAATAGAGATTTAAAAGGGATGATACAAAAGCACATTTTGTTATTCTAAATTCTATAAATGCTGAAGAGATACACACCCCCAGTAGCCCGCTGTAAAACAGTCAAAGAGATCTGGATTCAATTGGAAGAAAAATATGTGAAGAGAACTGATAAACACATGCAGTTTTTAAGATGGAAATTTATTGTTTTAAGTTGAGAGAGGGAGGGGAACCCCATGCACATCTGGATGCAATAACGGAGTTAGTGGCTGAGCTCCAAGCAGAGGGAGTTGAAATCTCACCAGGGGAAATAAATGCTACAGTTCTGAACAGTTTTCCAAGTTTCTATGCTAATCAAATTGCTGTTTTGGAGTCAAGCGATAACATGGATGTTTCCTATACCTTAAACTTTCTCAGAAATGAAGCTACAAAGAGATTTGTTAATGATGCAATAGGAAGATTGTCTGTTCTAAAATTGAAACCTGCAAATGAGCATGTTGTGCGTTATAATTGCCAAAGAAAGGAACATGTTGCAAAGTTTTGTAGAACAAAGAAAAATATTGAACAACAAAGGGGGGGAGTGTTTTCACTCACAGTGCTGCTTCAAGTAGAAAGAGAGAGCAGAGTAAAGGAGAGACAAAGACTCCCCAGCAATTTATGCATGTTGTTTGTGGGGACTCAAACATGAAAGACTTTTGGCTTTTATTTTGGATCATTTTCTCATGTTTGCCATGATAAGAGTTGTTTTGTGGAATTAAATGAAGGAATTGGGCATGATTCGACTTAGGCAAATGGAAGTCCTTTGTCTGTTGAAGGAGCTGGGACTGTTAAACTCAGAGTACTAAATTCTGATGGAGAGATTGTTGAAATTCTTCTAAAGAACTGTGTTTTTGCACCATGAGCTAATCAGAATTTGTTGTCTGTGGAAAGGATTGTGAAACAGGGAAACCAATTTCTGATTAAAGAGAAAATGTGCAGCATTTTTCATGTTGAAATACTGGGAGAAAAGATTGATGGCTTTTATTACTTGAAGGATGTTGCTGAATCAGTTTATCATACAAGACCAAAGGAAATGTCTCCATACTAACGGCATCTTTGCATGACACAAAAGATTAGGGCACAAAAATCTTAAGTCTGTAGAGAAGCTATTGCAGGAATGCAATACTGAAATGCAAGTTTGCTGTGAAATCTGTTTAAAAACTTAAGAGACAGCACCTAGCTACAGGATATAGCAGAGTGCACACAATGAAAGACTGTTGCAGGAAGTCTACTCGGACTTAGTTGGTCCCTTCAGTCCTTCAGTTAGAGGAAATAAATACATTTTGACCTTTATGGATGCTAGAACTCATTTTGTTTATGTCTATGTCTGTCTGATCAGATCTAAGGGTCAGGTGCTAGAGAACTTCATTGTTGGACCAATTTAGTCTTCTCTTATGGACTGAGGTTGACAAGGTTCTGAATACTGTAAAGCCTACCACTTTCCCCTTGGACCCATGTGCATCATGGCTGGTAAAAGCTAGTGGTGGTGGAATGTGGATCCCCCCTGGTGAACATTGTAAATCTGTCCCTGACTTCAGGGGTCTTCCCAGGGAGATTAAAAGAGGCATTGGTTAGACTGCTCTTAAAGAAGCCATCTTTACATTCTAGTGATCTTTCCAACTACCGCCCAATGTTGAACTTACCATTCCTGTATAAGGTAGTTGAGAGAGCAGTAGTGGAGCAGCACCAGACTTTCTTGAATACCACTTTGGCCCTGGATCCCTTCCAATCTGGTTTTTGCCCTGGTCATGGGATAGAGATGGCATTAGTCATTCTCACAGATGACTTTCGCAGACAGCTGGGTTGAGGCAGGTCAGCACTGCTGATATTATTGGATCTGTCAGCAGTGTCTGACACAGTTGAACACCATCTATTGACCGACTGCCTTGCCAATATGGGGATCCAGGGGACAGCCTTGCAATGGTTTGTCTCTAGAAAAAAATTATTTTTCTTGTAAGCTAAACACACACTTCTGTCCACTTTATTTTCTGCTGCACAACATTGCTCTGCTGAAAGTATCCAATACATATCCATTTCACTACTAAGAAGTTAGTTTGTCTTAATAAAGTGTTAATTGCCTCTTAAATTGTGTTGAATTTGTGCCCAAAAGAACAGAGTGTTTTACATAGTGAACTGGCAGTGTCACAAGTAATGTAACATAGAAACAGAAATGTTGAATGTATTAAACATTAAATAAACAATTTTTAAAAACATGGAAACAGGAATTTGTTACAAATAGTATGATGCCATAGGTAATGTTTATCTTTCATCTTCATAGACAAGAATAGAAAAAGATGGACAAGAGGTCACAGTATTACAGTGGAACAATTCAGAGACTAAAGGAATCAAGGGACAAGAAGCAGAAGTGTCCATGTAGTCTCTCAGAGAGTATTTTTGGTCATAAAATAAAGACCTCAATGACAGGAGGAAAGTACAAAAAAGGAGTGCTCTTTTCAGAGGGCATTTTCATCTTTGAAGCTGGTAAATTTGATTGTCAAGGGCTTACAGTGGCGTTCAACTCCAAATTAATACAGAAAGTGAACTTTACTGTGGGAAAGATCAGGCTGAGAAGAAGTAGTGCTGTGATCTAGAGAACAAACACACTATGGCAATATGTTTGTTTCTATAATTTATCTACTGCACCCTATAATCCTGTGCAGAATATGAGCTCTACTCTCAAAAGAATATTAAATTTGCCTGTGTTCTTGAAGCTAACTAAGATGACTATATAAGAGATGAAAAGTCATCATATGGCTGTGTAAGGCACAGTAATAAATAAATGGCTATTATAATTATCTGTTGTATTTTTATGTGCAAAGAACTTTGCAGCTTTTGGAGGCTGATTATGGTTTCTTGGCACATGTATATCAGCAATGCTTCCTCTAAGCTGTGGAATCTTGTGAGCAAAAATTCTTCAGAAAACAGCCTGAAAAACTACTGAGCAGCAGGGAGGTCTGTAGTCCCTTTCAACAAGGTTTGCGGGGCCAAAGCTAGGACATTTTATTATTTTCAGGAGAAAAAAAAGGTCACTACAAGAAAACAACAACAACAATCATATAACAGCAATACAGACAACACAACATCTACTACAATAGTGGAGCTCATATTTAATCTCTGGTTAGCTTATATAATACGATTGAATCTTATCTTATTTTAAACACCTATGTCTAGTTTTACAATCAACTGTAAGTGATAACATTTATTTTTCAATTATTTAAGATTTCTGGGTATAGTCCTCAATCCATCTATAAAATTTCGTCCAAATGTTTTTCAAAAGTACCATCTTTTTTCCCTTGTAACTGAAGGGTTAATTTGTCCATTTCTGCAGCTTCAAACAGTTTACTTATTATTTCTTCTTTCATGGGTACTTCTTTCTTCCAATATTTTGCATAGAGTATTCTTGCAGCTGTCACAACATGTACTATTATGTAGACATATTGTTTTGTAAAAAATTTTGGAACAATATTCAATAAAAATAATTCAGATTTAAATGGTATATTTATTTCTAACATTTTCTGCAATATTTCATGTATCTATATCTAATACGTTTTAGCTAACTTACATGTCCACCACATATGGTAAAACAAACCAGTTTTGCTTTTACATTTTCATCATAGATTTGACATATTGGGATACCATTTAGCTAAGTTTTCAGGAGTCATCTATATATATTTTCTTTATAAGAATTGCTTTTGTAAATTTTATATTTAACTTCCACACCCTAGACCATTCCTCCATTTGTATATTATGGTCTGTATTTTGAGCCCACTTAATCATTGATTCTTTTACCACTTCATCTTGCATTTTCTTATCTAATAGCACAGCATAGATTCATTTTATGTATTTGCCATGAGTCTCAAATATAATTTTATCAAGCACTAAGGGTGAATCATAAAAACCAGTTACTTGATCTTTAGCGAATCTAGATTTTGTGTTCTTTCCCACCAGTTCAAACATATACCTCTTTTCCTAAGTTCATCTTGATTACGTATTTGGTTTTGGCTGTTTAACAAGCCTTCATATGTCCAAAATAAGTCTTTTGTAAATGTCATCAGGTGTGTAAATGCTCCTAATGATGAAATCCACTTGGGTATTTTAGTATAATATAACTTCGTTATCTCATCCCATTGTTTCAATAATGCTGCTCTTACAGTATGTTGGTTACAGTATTTGTGAACACTACGTTTTCTATACCAAACAAACGCATGCCACCCTAATTGTAAGTCATGTCCTTCCAGCTTTAATAGTCTTGAATTTTCTAGTGTAATCCATTATTTCATAAATTGGGGCAGTTTGTGAAGAAACCTCCTGGTTCGGTTCATGGTTTGGTTTGTGGTTTGGCCACAAACCACGAATCAAACTGCATTTTCCCGGTCTGCGCCTATCTCTATGTGAGATGATAAGATTCTAATTATGTCTCTGATGGCCTATCACATGGTGATCGACACTCAAAGATATACTACTGACATGCCTTGTCAAATCCAGCAGTTTGTCTTCTGGATTACGCCACATTTGACAACATGTTTCAAGTGGTTATTTGTTCTTGCATCCTTAACTTTTAAAGGATGAAGCAAAAAAAATCACCATAAACTTGCTGATACACAAAAATGTGGCCAGCCAAAACTATATGCCTCAAGTTTCTATTTCTACACTGTTTCACAGTATTTTAAGCTCAAATTTACTTAAAAGAAATTATTAAATTTGTTTCTATTAGAAAAGCATTTGCTCTGATGAAATTTCAGGTTCCTCATTCAGAGGTTTTGACTGGATCTTACCTTAATATGAGGCATGTTCAAGTGCCTATCACAGTGAGACAATGGATGATATATGTGTTTTATTTTGTTGTCCCGTGCCACAAGAATTGTTTCTAAAATGTTAATTTGGACTGCTAGTTAATTTGAAAAATCTGAATTTCAAACAAAAAAACCTGAAGATGTATATGTTGCTGGCAACTTTTTTCCTTGGCAGCTGTTGAGAGTTCTTATTTTTTGCTTAATTGTTTTTGTTGGCATAAGGTCCAATGGATTGTTTAAATGGCATCACAGTACATGCAATTTTCTCTTTTAAAAATCCTTGGATTTTAGCATACTCTGATTTTGATGTTTTGTTATGATACATACCTGTGACAATGAAATTGAACAGATTATATTTCTAGTTTACCTCTTTTAATACATTGTTTAACCTTTCCCTTGTACTATATATGGGTGCACTATATATGGGTCGAATTATAAATAAATAATATAATATAATATAATATAATATAATATAATATAATATAATATAATATAATATAATATAATATAATATAATATAATATAATATAATATAATATAGAACAAGATTAAAAAGAAAGAAGTTACAAACATATGAATACTTTATTGGAAATAAGTACCATTGCAATGTGTATTTCTAGCTAAGCTTGTTTAGGATTGGGCTATTAATATACCTTGGCTCTTATCAGTACCAATGGATTGGATCCAAAGATTCTCTTCTGCTAATTGGCAGTCTTCTTTGGATAGCAGGAAACCTTCCTTTGTCAGAGGAATACTCTCTCACTAAGTGGAAGGGAGTCTTTGGATACAACCACTATATAAAACTGCATTATGCTCCCTGATACAGCCCATTGCATTTGCAATGCACAAGATCAAGTTCACTTGCTTAGCAATAAAAATGCATACAAATAAGGATGCTGAATGGACAAGCTCAGCTAGTCCCACTCCCTGTAATGAAAAAGTGAAAAAGCGATCAACAGGAGCATGCCTTATAGTCAGCAAGTTGTTTTGTAATTGGCTTGATGTGATAATAAATCTCATAGCAAGTGTTTAACTGATTGGAATCTAGAGAAAATTCTCAGCATACGTCGAAGCTGGAGTACATTACAAGTGGTGCAACTCACCAATTAGATGAGTTCTTGCAAAAGCAAAGATTATATACGTTACAAATTCTGAGAATTTGAATGCAGTGTGTATAAGAACAGGTAGTTCAAATAAACCATGCCTGCAGAAATGTTGACATGTTATACTTTACAGGGGTCATTTCATAGAAAAAGAGGTACATGAGCTCATTAGCATAACTTATTTGCATATGCCACACCCCCTGACATCACTGGAAGCTACTCTACAACAAGCATGAAAATAGAGATCAAGTTAGTATTGCTATTTATTTTTGTGATAATTGCTATACAAAGTCTCCTGGGCTCAGCTTTTCAAAGTCCAGTTTTCTTAGAAGGGCAAATTAGCAGTGACCTTTGCTATATATGAGTGGGGTTGGTTTATTTTGTAAAAGGAAGTTACATTCTTATCATACCAATGTGCCTGTATAATTACATGAAAAATAAATTATTGCAAAAAAACTGTTCAAATAAATGGTCTACTTGTACAAACAGTGTGACATTAGAGAATGGGACTTGTGCAAGATCACAGCTTTTTTTATATGCTCAGCAAGAACTTTTAATAATAGAAGAAAAGCCACAATCTCATGCAAGTTTCTCTTTCAGTCACTTGCAAACACTCCAGCAAGTGGTACACATTCTGCATGCTAGCCACAGGGCTAGCGGATCTACTGTCCGGAAAAGGCATCTTCCCTTCTCTAGTAAATTATGAATAACCTGACCCCTTGAGAGAGAGGTGTGCCTAAAACAGAGTTACACACATGACTCCCACCAATTTATGCTTCTTCTGCTTGGTGGCAGAGATGGCAGCAAGTGGCCCAACTAAGGGCTGCTGGGAGCTGTGGGTGGAGCTTAGGCCAGCGTGCAAGCCCTAGCTGCCCATTTGCCCAGCAGAAAAAAGAAGTTTTAAAAAAAGTTTTTAAAACACCTCTGCTTTCAAAGTGGGGAGGGGAGCATGTGGGGGGGGACTTGGATGACTAATATGAACTCCAGGAACGCCCTTCCTGTGCTTTCCTGCTCAAAATGACCCCTAATACTTTACAAGTGATTTGAGGCATACCCTTCTTCCTCTTTGGCTTTGAAAAGGCTGTAACAAAAAGCAATGGCCCTGGATTTACCTGGGGCCATGTTTGCAGGCTGCGGCTGGGAGCAGGCAGAGGGAAATCATACTGCTGGCACCATGCCAGCAGCATGTGGTCTTGAAGAAAGATAGGATCCTGCTGCCTGAGCCACAACAAGCTCTTCTTTGGGTAGACCAGGGGAAGGAGTGAAGCTCTTGGCATGTGGAGCCTCAGCACTGGTTCACCCCACCCCTTGCCTACTCAGGCTGGCTGCTGCTGGGGCCTCACCCTCACTGGGCTCTATCTCACCCCCCACCCACCCATTGTGCATCAGTACTTATGAGTTGTTTTTTATTTTACTATGTTCTCTGCATTCTGTCACAGCTCCTGTGGCAATTTGGGGGATGCTGTGCCTGTGAGCTCACCTCCCCCATTTCAGGGATTCCCTTAAGGGGTCTTGGGAGTGGAGCCATTCAGTGGCAAGCCCGGCTCAGCAGCTCTCAGATTGCGCTCACTATCAGGTGGCAAAGGAACCATGCAGTGGCTGGTGCCCATGTGGGATCCTGGGGCTTGCTACTCCATGGCCCCCCCAGCTGGGGGGGATGGGGGATAGGCTTAGATCAAGCAGCAGGTGAGTTGCCCAATGCTGGATTCATCCTCATGCTGTGCCAATGCTCCCGAGGTTGTAATCAATAAAGCTATGGTTTATTTTCCCCAATCTGTTTGTGTGATGGTTCTCTCCAGGGGTCTTTTGGGGGGGGAGCGCACCGGAGCACAGCTCCGGGAGCTCAAGAGCCAAGCCCTGCCCCCAGCCAGCGTCCCGGGGAGTCTTTCAGGCAGCCGAATGTCAATTTCAGCTCCATTATATCCTATGGGCCATTGAAGTCAATGGTGAAAACATAGGGTACATTCTGGGGGCTGGAGGGGAGGGGGTTTGATGGAGAGGCTCCAAACTCACAGGATAGCTGATGGAGCCTCTCCCCAAGATATCCACCAAGTTTCAAGAACATTGGATCAGGGGGTCCAATTCTATGGGCCCCCAAACAAGTTGCCCCTATTCCCTCCATTGTTCTCTATGGTGGGAAAAAATTAACTTTTGTTCCCACTGTAGAGAACAATGGAGGGAATAGGGGCAACCTGTTTGGGGGCCCATAGAATTTTACCCCCTGGTCCAATGTTCTTGAAACTTGGTGGATATCTTGTGGAGAGGCTCCATCAGCTACCCTGTGAGTTTGGAGCCTCTCCTCAAACCCTCTCCTCCAGCCCCCAGAATATACCCTATGTTTTCACCATTGACTTCAATGGCCCATAGGATATAATGGGGCTGAATTGCCGCGAAATTTCTTTCATTCCCTTTTTTCCTTCTCTCTTTTTCCTCTTTCCCTCCTTCTCTTCTCTCTTTCTTTCTTTCCCACCTTCTTCTCTTCTCCTTTTTCCTCCTTTCCCTGTTTCCCTCCTTCTTCCCTCTCTTTCTTTCCCTCCCCTTTCCTTCTCTTTCTTTCCCTCTTTCTTTCACTCTTTCCTTCTCTCTACTCTCTCTCTCTCCTTCCCTCTTTCCTCCTTCTGTGGCCCAACTCTCATGAGAAGGAGTTTAAACTTTAAACCCCTTCTCTCTTAGCTCCCCCATCCAGGCCATCTGGGGAAGGGAAGGGGAGGCTTTTGAAGATGCCTCCCCCCCTTTTGCTTCCCCTTTTGACACTACTTCTGGTGATGTCAGGGGATGTGGCATATGCTAATAGCCTAATAGCTCATTAGCATACCATATGCTAATGAACTCCTGCAGCTGCTTTTCTACGAAAAGACCCCTGGTTCTCTCCCTCATCCTCCCTCCCTCCCTCACCTGTGGGTCCACAATTGTTCTCTTCTTTCATTTATTTAAAAACATATTTTAATAATTGGTTATATAAAGTAGGGAATTCCACTCAGCAGTAACTAATATGTTATTTTTGTATCACTTTCCCCAATTCCTTTAACATGGCAGAAACTGTTCCACTGGTTTAAAAAGCTTCATTTTGTTTCTATTTCCTTAAAAAATTAGTGGGGCTTAGAAACCCCTTGCTAAAACACTATTTTCTATGCTTTGCAGGGTTTGCTTTCAATTTACACAACATTTTAAAATATTTCCACACTCTGTTCCAATCTCTGATTATCCACAAAATGCAAAATGAAGCACATTTTTTGTGTAATGCGTGCTGCATCTCATCATCTCTGGATTCACCATTTCATTGCCTGTTGGGTTCCAGTGTTTCACATGTGCCCTTAACAGTCTGTGAGAGAGTCCAACCATTAACTCAGCAGGATATCCCCATGTAGAGGAAACTGAAAGAGTATTAACGGCCCTGTCTATACATCTATAGACAGATGGAGCTGACCTTAACCACTCTCTCAAAATCTCCAAATATCATGCAAAGTAGATGCTGAATAAAAGACCTGGTATTTGATATTCATCCCTGTTTGCACAGTGCTCCTAGCTCAAACTAGTTTTAAAAACCCATCGTGGTGAAAACTGTTTGATCTATCCTCAGTACAATTCCAATGAGCTGCATACACAATGCTTTCTTCCACTTTTTTAAGAGAAAAAGAATACTTGATGTACTCAAGTATATGATATTTCTTGATTTCAGTTCTGCAAAGATCTGTGGTATATAAGCTATGGAATAGATAGTGTTATGTATTGCTATCCATAAATGTAGGAGCTTGATTCCAGCTCCCATTAAAGCCTGGTATCCTGAAGCCTGAAATCGGATTGGACACTCTGCGCAGCTGTCCAATCAGGATACAAGATATGTACAGGAGGGAGAAGATATGATCGGTCTTTATGTGTATACTTTGATTGGTCCTTACTGTAAAACTGGGCGTGGTTTAGCAAGCCTGTACTGTTTAAAAAGGACTCTGTTGCTCCCCAGTTTTGCTGTCGTCCTATCTTGTTCTTACTCTGTAAATAAAGCTGATTTCACTGTTCAATGAGCTGCTTCCTGAGTCTCATATCTAACAGATAGACAGTACTAATGGTGATTTCCAAATATTATTTGATCAACTGAATGTCTGTCTTCATTTTTCATTGCTCAGCCAGGTAGCCAGTTCCTGCAACTTCAGTGCTGTGGTTTTCATACTCCAAACCTTGCAGGAATGGTTTTCATATTGGTTTTAGGCTGAGGAAACCCTTAAACATTTGCCATTGTAACAAAATGTGTTACAGAGCATTCTGGAGATGGACAAGGTTGCATACTAAGTTTTTTAGGACATTCTACAAACTTCACCATTGCTAGGCAACCTGTCTTTCAGGAGAGCTTGTCTGCTATTACTGATCTTTAAAATGGCAAAGCCCTGACATTCTTCCAATCCTAGGCTCCCTGGAACAGAGTTTGAAAATCAATACATTAGTGAAAGTCATGCAAAATGTTCATATTGTCCAAATCTTTCTACCAGATGTCTGATTTCAGCTATTACTAAAAGGGAAATGTTGAAATTAATCGTCTTCAGACTACAGAAGCAAGAGTGAATGTTTGAACATTAACTCATACATCCCTTTTATAATTTCAGAATGAGCACATTAATAAGGCTGCCTATAGATAGTCTTGCATGTCCAGGGATTGTTAAAACATCTATCCCAATATTCAACCCAACGGAGTGTGAAGTGGTAAAACCCAGTGTTGTGCGGTGCAATTAGAGACCCAGGTTTGAATCTCCAGTTTGCTATGGAAGCTTGCTAGGTGACTTTGGTTCAGTCATATACCTTTAGCCCAACCTACCACACAGAAGGAGAAGAGAATGGTGCTGGGGCACAAATAAATGAAATGAGGGAGCAACTTGATTGTTTAGTGCCAACCAAAGCCCCTGAAGGCTATGAAACAAAAACAAAATGAATAATTACACTAAGAAGATTGAAGGTGCCTTTTCCTAAGTCCAAAATAGGCTCCACATAAAACATTCTGGCTTGGATCCCAAAGTGCTGTTCTGTTGACACAGCAGCAGCTTCTCTGATGGAACAATTTTTCTGTCTGTGGAGGAGGGGAAGCAGATTTCTGCTGAATTCCCTTTCTGCTGCAGACTTCCAGTTTGCTACTTGTGCTGTTCCTCCAGGTCCACAGCCCCATGGGAGCCAATTATGGGAGAAGAGTAGGCTCCAGTGAATGGAGGCAGGTGGGGAAGTTGCCTTCTTCCTTTCAAATCCATTCCTCAGGATCCAAATCTCCAAAATTGCCCTTAGAGATACCTATGTATCACCCTATGATACACTTCAATCTGGTTGCATGTTGAATCAGTTTTTTTACCCTTAAAAACAAAATAACAACAAAGAAGACAAATTATGAGGGTATACGACTGAATAACCAAAGCATCAACAGAACTGAGATTAAAATGGAGTTTAGCTTGATTTGCCAATTACAGCTGTTCCTGCAAAAGGGCAATCTGGTCACAGTCATGCATGCCTTAGTAATATCCTGATATGCTCTATATGGGGCCACCATTTAAAAAGCAGCTAGAAATAAGAAAACAGCAGCTAGAATAAGACCTGTTGCAACGTTACTGGCTTCCAGTTTGCTGTCAGGCCCAATTCAAGGTAGTGGTATTGATTTTTAAAGCTCTAAATGGTTTGCATCCACAGTACCTAAAGGGTCGTCTCTTTTCATATCAAACCCTGAGATTAATGAGCAGGGCTGTCCTGCAAGGACCTGCCTTGTTTGATACTGGCAGGGGCCTATAGGAAGGATTTTAAACTAATGCCTCCAGGTTGCAGAAATCCTTCTCCATCACTTGTGCCATCTCTTCAGGCCCTCTTGAGAAAACTGAAAACATATCTGTTCTAGAATGTCTTTCAGTTACGTGACTAATGATAGTGCCTTCTTCCTCTTTTATGTGTTTATATTTTGTCTTTGTGTGTGTTTTAAATCAATTTAAATGGCTTTTAAAATGTTGTGAGTGGTCTTCAGGGAGCCCAGTTGGAACCAAAAGGTGGCATATAAATTGATTAAATAAATATGATAAAGGGGCCGTGCACTTTGCAGTAGGGCCGACACCTTGCATTTCCTATTTTAGAAATTAATTACAGTTGAGACAAAGACAGTGCTAGCCATGACAAAGATCCAGGTTATGGGAATTTCCCATGGGTATTTGGCATAAGCAGGCCCGGTGCGTTCATATAGGCAAGGTAAGGCAGCTGCCTATGGGCACTGCCATCCATGGGGCCCCGCCAGCCTGCCACTGAACATCCCCCACCCCTCCCTCGCCAGGTGAGCGCCTCCCTCACTGGGGGCGGAAAGAGAGGCAGGGGCTTGGCATGAGGCTCCAGAG
This sequence comes from Gekko gecko, assembly GCA_029375565.1. Taxonomy (NCBI): domain Eukaryota; kingdom Metazoa; phylum Chordata; class Lepidosauria; order Squamata; family Gekkonidae; genus Gekko; species Gekko gecko. The sequence continues at coordinate 144,842,844 of JAPDNY010000003.1, read as the reverse complement.
AGGAGAGAGGTGCTGTCATCTCCTGCTGGTGCTGCCATCCAGGCCAGGCAGCCTGTCCACCCTGAGTCCCGTCATCACGGTGGCATTGCCCAGTTGCCATGTGCTGGCGGGGCAGAGGGTGGCCATGTGCCAGGGCAGCCAGGCAAGGGGGGGCATAGCACCTGGGAACCGCTTCCATGGGCACAGCTTGGCTTCTTCCTCCCACGCAAAGATGCAGCCAGCGAGAAGAAGACGAGTCCCCTGGGAGGACTTCCCAACCCTGCCTCCCCTCTGCCCGGAGGGGACGAGCTGCCTTCTGGACGTTGAGTCTCAGGGCTCCAGCATGGGGTCTCCCTCGAAGGGTGCATCAGAGCGGGGGGGGGCACTGTTTGAGGAGGAGAGAAGATCCTCCTGCACATGACAGAGCTCGAAGCGCTTCTGCTTCCCAGTGATCGCCTTATCTGGCAGCCTTCCCCCACCTTGTCCAAAGTGAGAGGCATCGGAAATATTGGCCCTTCTACCCAATTCTAGCTCCTGCCTTCTTCCTCGGCTGGACAGCTTAAGACTGAAATCTGAAGCACCCTGCTTATTTTGATGGATGCATTGATCTACCAGTTTCCTCTCTCTGAGAGCAAGATGGTGAGTTACAGTTCAGCCTATGATGCGCTCAATGCAGCAGGAGAAATGAGCAACTCCAGGTGCTCTTGGATCACTTACAGAATTGTTTGGGGGGAGATCCAAAGCCTAGTTTGGAGCCAATTTTCTCTTCTGCTTTGAAACCTGCTCCCAAGCTGCTGGCAGCATATCTGCCCAATGACTACTGATACAATGTGGAGTCCCTCTTTCTTATTTGGAGAGAAATTCCCCCTCAGCCAATCCCAGCTCTTACCCCATGTTCCTCCCTGCCTGACTTGCTCAAAAGCCGGTTGCAAGCCCAGCAACCGCAGAAATGGACTTGTGGCCGCAGAAGGAGGTTGTGGTGGAGGGATGTACTGAAAGGGACACGATTGCCCATTGGAAACAATGGGTGAGACTTGAAGGCCCGTGGAGCCCATGCAAGTCAATTGACATTCCTGGCTCTCACTATTTCCAATGGGCCTTCAACTCTCTCCCATTGTTTCCAATGGGCAATCCTGTCCTTCCTTCTAGTACATCCCCTTGATGATTTTCCAAGTGCTTTGTCAGATAAAGGCTGGTGGGTGTGGCTTCTATTGGGAATATGAAGTCATGTTACTTTTTAATTTTAATCATGTGATGAGGTTCCTGCAAGATGTACAGGGCTTATGTTCGAGTATGTTAAAAAAATCTTTTGGGAAGTGTGTATGGATCAGTGGTAGAGAATGAGCTTTAGGTGCAAAAGGTTTAAGGTTCAATGCTTTGTGCCTCCAGTTGGAAAGTCTGAGTAGCAGGTGATGTGAAAGATCTCAATCTGAGACCCTGATGCCTTTGACAGATCAGTGGTCTGGTAAGGTATAAGGCAGGCTCATACGTGGTATTGTGATTTTAAGCTGTGCAGTTACTGTATTGTGTGAAGAGGAGTTTTTAATACTGGCTCTTTATCAGGCTTCTTTCTTAACCTCATGTTCTTGATTCCAGTTACTGGGTAAAGTTTGTTTTCCCCTCTGTGTGTCTTACTTCTCGTAAGCCCATCAGACTGTCTTTCAAAATGGAACAAGGTTTCTGTAGGAAGAAATTCAAGTTGTGGAACATTCCCCCAAATCATATCTACTATTACGTAAATGTCAAAACTGTTATCTTCTTTTCCATTTGAATAAAGACACAGAAAATCATTATTAGAGAGCAGAAAAGATGTCTTACATAACATTTTATGTGAAATAAATGTTATAATATATTTTAGACCTTTCAAAAATCTGTCCCACAACAATTCATAACAATGAAAAAAAGTGGTTGAATTTCTGCATATAAGATATGCAATATGAAAATAGATGTTTAATTTCAGGAAAGCTGAATGTATTGACATTTATAGATTATATTTAAATGAAGCCATAAGGGACTGGCATATATAGAAACACAAGTGAAGCCAAATCCAAGTGATTAACTAAAAACATACAGCAAATTACACAAAGATTATTTAACCCAATGGGAAGATTTGACCTTATCTTTACATTGCTGAAACAGACATTTTCAAAATCCATGTTCATTTAGAAATGTTAGGATTGGTTATAATGTACTGCTGTACAAATCCCTAGCATGCAGAGAGAATTAATTAATTAAGATATGCACAAATACATATCGCCCCGGTTAAACTGAAGTGGTTACCCTTTGCTAAAGGTTACTGTGCCCCAGGCCTGTAGCTAGGAAGTTTTTGCTCAGGGGGCAGCCTTTTTACAATATCTGCTTCTAGTGCAAAGTCATCTTAATTAGTATTTACTAATTTTAGGAAAGGTTTTAATGGTTTTTTACTTCTAAAAAAAGAATGCCTGCAGGAAATGGCAACTTCGGAGGGTGGACCCTATGGTGTTCCTTTCCTGCTGAATTCCCTCTGCAAATGCCCCCTGCCCTTAATCTCCAGGAATCCCCCATGGTGGAGCTGGCAACCAAGGAGAGGATCACTCTTCTTTACCCTGGGGCCAGAGTTACACAGACTGTGCCTGGAGGAGGAGGAGGGTGTGCCCTGGGCCCATGGGAGTGTCCCATTTCCAGGACCCCAGCCCATGGGTCTCCCCATGCCCACCCCAGGGTCTTCCACCAGCACCTGCCCACTGAGCTGGTTGAGCTGTTGCATGTCAGTACTGCCTGGCACAGCCACACTGCACAGCAGCCCCGTGGCTGCCTCCACCCACCTGAGCTTGCCACTTGGCTCCTCCCTGCCACTGCTCTGCCTTTTCCCACCACTGCCTCCTCAGCCTGAGCTTCTGCAGTCACCCTTTCACTCTAGCCCCCGGAGCTGGAGACACTAGTGCACAGGCTCTGACTCTTAGGGAAGCACACATGCCAACAGGATCCTACAGCACATCCCCTTTCCCCACCTGAGCCAGAGCTTCTTGGGAGCAAGTCCCATTGGTCGCAGACTGTGAAATGGCACTGTGGGCCAGGCCAGTGCAGCATGGCTCTAGCGGGTTGCAAAGGAGGCCAAAATTTAAAATGCCTGCCAAAATTCAGAAGGTCAGGGAATATTCAGGGCAGGGGGATTTGAAAGGGGGGATTGCCCTGAGGGCCCCATAGTAGCTATGGGCTGCTGTGCTCCCAGTTACAGTTTATGTTGTTGGACACAATCAACTACCTTGAGAACATGTGTATCCTTTAAAATATTGTTGAGGAAATTACGAGTGCAGGAACCTTGTTGTCGACTCTCATCCCCACTCCACTCATTGGGGAAGGAGAGAAGCTGGCAGAGATCCTAACTGCATCAATAGAGAGACAGTTGTTCTAAACCAAAACTCAGTTTATTCCATTACACACTCTTAAGTCAGAAAACACTTTGTAGAATTTCAATAGTCAACATAGAATATTTCAGCAGAACCCCAATACATAAATAATGTACTTGTAATTCTATAAAGAATATCCTTGGTTGCTCTGTCAAGACCCATAATGGAGGGTGGTTGGCCAGAACAACCATGAATAAATCTAAATTCAGATATTAAGTACCTTTTTCTACCCATAAGAGCTAATGTAACTGTCAGTCAAGTCTGTTGCCAAGCTGTTAGCCTGATTGCTCTTATTTATTATCAATAATAGGGGGAATATGCGTAGTTATTAATAGGCAATCAGCTGTGGGAGCAAACACCAGTGTATACAGAGGTCCCACCCTTCCAGAAAGTATCAGCAACAGACACGGAGACATTATAAGGTTGAAAATAAAGTCTTTTACTGGAAATCTTCACAAGCAAACAATACACAGTCTCACGCACAAATACTCAAGTCTAGGAAATAAAGAGAGAGAGATAAGCACATTTGCATTAGCAGGTATTTGTTGATAGGAGATATTTATCTGTCCCCATAGTGTGAGCCATTCCAATGGAAGAATGGAGGGGAAGAATAGAAGAAAGGGACCACGTGGCCTGAACCAGCAGGTAACACGTGGAAACTCAGGCTGAAGACCTAGAGTTTAAAGATGGAGATTGGGGCTTGGGATAGCAAGCTGGACATAAGAGGGTCAAAGATTCGATAGGGGTCGTCGAGTGGAGAGGGAGCATGTGGTTGGGTAGCCCCCTTTATGCAGGAGGGTGGGGGCTGGCCATAAACCCTGGCCACACCTCCTGGTTAGTCTGTCCTTGAAAACATCCTATTGGCTGGAAGGTATAGGGGAGGGGAGCTAAGAAGTGGTCAATATTGAAGGCTGGAAGCTTAACTCATGTCTGGCACCTGGAAGTAGGCAAGATGAGTCACCGAGCCGAGTCCATTGTTTTCTTGATGGCATTAGCCAGGCTCCTGATGGTGAGTGATTAGTTGCTATGCAACAATGAATAGTCTCTCTCTGGCTTACATGAGGTTTTGAAGGGGAGGGGGAGGGAAAGAGGTTGCCTGCATGTGTTGGAGGGAACTCCTAATGGTGATTTTGGAGTTCTTTGTCTTCATGCTATGGCATGGCATGTCGTGCTTGGTGCATACTGGGGACCTGGTCCATTTTTCTTCAGAAAAACGGTCTGGTAACCTGGGCTGGCTACTGGAGCAGCTTTGAAGGCAAGGAGGTTGTCCCTTGCTTAAGTTGCAGTCTCATCTGGCATCATATTGGTTCACCATGTTGCACAGTCCCTCTAACATACTTTTGCACAGTTCATTATTTTATTGCAGTCCTCAGAAGGCATTCAGAAGCCTTGCAGGGCAACAAAGCATCTGATGTATACCTGATGTACATGTCAAAGCTCAGCCCTTTCTTTCTATCTGTGGGATCAGGAAAGTCAAGGGAAGTCAAGGGAAAGCCAGGGTAACTCAGAGAGTCAAGAAAGCTAGTTACAGATACCCTATCTATTTAGAATTTGATAGTATATAAACATAACAAGAGGCAAAAGTCATGTAAGGCAAAAGTCATGTACAGGGTTTCCAGGACCAGAAGGCCACAGCACAGCACCAGCAGAGTCCTGAAGCCTCCTGGCAAACAGAACCAAAGATTCAATTAAACATAGGTTTAACAGAGGCTTAAGCCTCAATCCAGGCCCTAATTCTGCAACAAAGATATTACATAATCAAGGACTAGGAAAGTTATTATTTATTAGATTTTTAAATCAGAGTTTTAAAAATCCAGGAAATGGGTGATACACTTCAACCAAATAGGAAATATTACAAAATATGAACTTCAACCACGATTATGTGTCTGTTATATTCTGACTGATTTGCTAAATCAAAGGAGAAGAGCTTCTAATATTGTTAGTTACCCTGATGCAAAGAGGTCATGTTCTACCATCCACTTTCATAAATACACACTATAGCCATCTTTCTGCCATTTTAATGCCCTGTATCTTACTCTCTATGTCACAGTAATGTCCTACTTGTATTGGGCTAAGTGTACTTGAATTTGATTCGTGCATGCATCTGTGCAAACCAGATAATTTTTTGTGTGCTGCACAACTCAATCCAGTATAACTTAATTCCTAATAACTTAATGCCTAATACCATTTAAAGCTTAGTCACTCATGGTTAAGCAGTTCTTTACTTGCTACTCACAAAAAGCTATCAACAGCAAAAAAAGCCACTTGCAAATAAAAGAGTAATGAAGATGTTTTCTTTCTAATTTAACAGGCAGAAGGGACAACTCTTTATAGTTCTCAAACTATTTTGTATTTTAATAAACAAGTTCTCCAGCATTCCAGGCTCTCATTATCAGAATGATAAAATGTCAGTGTAACATGAGATGAAGGAGTCATGTAAACACTTTTTTCTTGTGCCTTTCTCTGTTTGGTATAAGTGTAATTTTATTTCATTAACAGCAGAGCCTTGCCAGGCTGCTTCAGGCCCCAAAGCATTATTATTATTATTTGTTTCCTACTTCAGAAACTCATTCAAAACTAACAACTTGGATTTAACCCAGTGTCCATCACTCTGCACTAATGATTATGTAGATTGAAACTGAAAAGGGAATTGTCACAGTCCCAGCTATACAGTAGCAGGAATGTTCGGCAATACTCATCAAGAAAACAGGTGTTTCTCCTGTTATTTTGCACAAGCTCTGGAGCTCTGGCCAAGGCTGCATTATGATATTTGTGGGACTTAGGCACTTCATGGGCCCCTCCCACCATAATAACATCAATATTTAAAATAATTTTTGATATAACGTAAAATACTTCAATGTATTTTTTTTTCTGTTTTAGGCAAAATTTAATAAATTTTTGTGGGCCCTAAAGATTTCATTTTTTTCTTTCTGATTATAAAAGAAATTACAACATTTTCATGGACCCCCAAAACTATCGTGGGCCCAAATACAGTGCCTACTGTGCCTAATGGATAAGTCAGCACTGGCTCTGGCCTTTTCTTTCTTATTTGTATGTTTTTAAAGAACTTTACCTACCCAACTTGGCTACAATAAGAATATCACTGCTTATTTTTCTAGATTGTGTTGGTTACTGCCAGTCACAGAGAAGACATGTCTAATTTGGTTCTCACTGCAAGGGCCTAGGGCATTGTTGTACCTAAGATATTCCCATCCCATTAATTATTATAAGGCACAATTCTAGCAACTCTCTCACACAGGCCTCATTAGGCTTATTTCAATAGGACTTGTGCAGGAGAACTGCATGGTGCAGTTAGATCTGCTTGTGCTGTTCTGCCACAATAAGTTGCAGACCTGAAACAGCCAACATACTTTGCCACAGGATAGGACTGCATCTACAACAGAAATACCCATGTTAAGTAATGTATCTCTGTACTGCTGATATGGCCCTTTCCTTTGGTCTCCTGCTTATCTTAATTTCTTTTGTCCTTTAGCCCTATCTGGTTGACATACAGAGATTTTTTAAAATGTGCAACTGACTCTGGCTCCTGTAAATTTTTAGCCAATTTTTAGATTGCCGTGGTTTCATAGATATGAAAGATGTCAAAAGATCATCCAGTCTTACTCCTGCCACAAGGTAGAAATATCCATCTGCTGTCAGGGAGCATGAGGGTTGAGGGGAAACAGGGCACCGTGCTGCAGATAAGGGGAATGTGCCCTCAGAAGGGACCTCTTCTTCAGCTGGTGAACGGGTATCCTTTCGCACTAAGGAACCATCCCTTGGCAGGGAGGGAGGAGGGCTCTTGGTAGTTGGTGATTCAATCCTTAGGCAGGTAGACAGCTGGGTGGTGAACCTGCATACTGACCGTATGGTGACTTGCCTGCCTGGTGCGAAGGTAGTGGACATTACACGTGTTGTAGATAGGCTGGTAGATAGTGCTGGGGAGGATCCAGTGGTCATGGTACATGTTGGCACCAACGATGTGGGGAAATGCAGTCATGAGGTCCTGAAGAAAACTCAAGGCTAGGACCTCCAAGGTAGCCATCTCAGAAGTGCTACTTGTTCCACATACAGGGCTGGAGACACAGGCACAGCTCAGGAGTCTCAATGCATGGATGAGATGATGGTGTAGGGGGAAGGGTTCAAGTTTGTTAGGCACTGGAATGTTTTTTGGAACAAGAGGGAGCTGTCCAAAAGGGACAGTCTCCACTTGTCCCAAGAAGGAACCAGGCTGCTGGTGCTTAAAATCAAAAAGGTGGCAGAGCAGTTTTTAAACTGAATATTGGGGGGAAGCCGACAGGAGATAAAAAGTCTCTGGTTTGGGATGTCTTATCTCAAAGAGATGAAGGGGTAGCTGTTACTTTTCTACAAGGAAATGGATTAGAATTGTCCACGGAGAATGTAATTAACGATATGGACTGCCTGGCAAGGTCTCGAGGCAGCAAGAGGAAGGTTGTGGGCTTAACATGCATGGGAAACTATAGGTGATTATACACAAATGCTAGAAGTGTCCGAGGTAAAATCAGAGAATTGGGATGCTTGGTCTTGGAGGGGGGGGAGACTAGACATTGTGGGTAGTTCAGAAACTGGGCAGGATGAGGAAAATCAGTGGGATACAGTGATTCCTGGTTATAAATTATATCGGAAGGATAAAGGGGGAGGGGTTGGAGGTGGGGTGGCTCTGTATGTCAGAGAGGGTATACAGTCCAGTAAGACTGAGAGGGTAAGTGAATTGGATTCACTTCTGGAAATGCTATTGGTTGAAATAGTGGGCCCAAAAGGAAGCTTAACACTGGGAGTTTGTTATCACCCACCAGATCAAAAGATAGAGGAGGATTATAAAATGATGAATGAAAGATAGCGGCTAGACAAAATAACTGTGTCGTAACAGGTGATTTAACTACCCACACATTGATTGGGTCAATATGTGTTCAAGTCAGGAAAAAGAGATTGAGTTTCTAGACACTCTCAATGACTGCGCTATGGAACAGATGGTCACAGAACCTACATGGGGAGAGGCGATCCTGGATTTGATCCTAAGTAACACCCAAGACCTGGTGAGAGATGTAAAAGTGATTGAACCACTTGGGAACAGTGACCATAATGTTATTGAGTTCAACATTTGTATAAATAGGGAGTTGCCCAAAAAGACTGACACAACCACTTTTAACTTAAGGGAAATGGCTGAGAAGCTGAATGCATTTTTTTGCCTCTGTCTTCACTGTGGAAGATGATAAGTGCTTACCCACTCCAGAATCGCTGATTTCAGGAGGGGTGTTGAAAGACCTGAGTGAGATTGAGGTGACAAGGCAGGAGTTCCTATGACTGATAGACAACTTAAAAACTGATAAATCACCAGGTCCAGATGGCAAACATCTGAGACTTCTGAAAGAACTCCAATGTGAACTTGTGGGTCTCCTGACAAAAATATGTAGACTTTCATTAAAATCTGCCTCCATTCCTGAGGACTAAAAGGTAGCTAATGTCACTCCCATCTTTAAAAAGGGTTCCAGAGGAGATCTGGGAAATTACAGGCCAGTCAGTCTGACATCGATACCAGGTAAATTGGTGGAAACTGTTATTAAGGAAAGAATTAGTAGGCACATTGATGAACAAAAACTATAGAGGCAGACTCAGCATGGGTTCTGTAAGGGAAGATCTTGTCTTGCTCCTGTTAGTGTTCTTTGAGGGAGTGAACAAACATGTGGACAAGGGGGATCCAATAGATGTTGTTTACCTTGACTTCCAGAAAGCCTTTGATAAAGTTCCTCATCAAAGGCTCCTAAATAAGCTCAATTGTCATGGGATAAAAGGACAAGTCCTCTTATGGATCAAAAAGTCATGAGCAGTAAGTAAGCCCAATAGTCATGGGATAAAAGGGCAGGTCCTCTTGTGGATCAAAAACTGGCTAATTAATAGGAAACAGAGAGTGAGTATAAATGGGAAATTTTCTCAGTGGAGAGTGGTAAGCAGTGGGGTACCACAGGGATCAGTACTGGGTCCGATGCTTTTTAACTTGTTTATTAATGATTTGGAGTTGGGAGTAAGCAGTGAAATGGCTAAATTTGCAGATGACACGAAGTTGTTCAGGGTGGTGAGAACCAGGGAGGATTGTGAGGCACTCCAAAGGGATCTGTCAAGGATGGGCGAGTGGGCGTCAATGTGGCAAATGGAGTTCAGTGTGGCCAAGTGCAAAGTGATGCACATTGGAGTAAAAAATCCTAACTATAAATACACGTTGATGAGGTCTGAACTGGAAGAGAGTGACCAAGAGAGAGATCTTGGAGTCATAGTAGATAGCTCAATGAAAATGTCTAGACAGTGTGCAACTGCAATAAGAAAGGCCAATGCTATAGTTGGGATTATTAGGAAGGGAACTGAAAACAAATCAGCCAGTATCATAATGCACCTGTATAAATCAATGGTGCAACCTCATTTGGAGTACTGTGTACAGTTCTGGTCACCACATCTCAAAAAGGATATTATAGCATTGGAAAAAGTGCAGAAAAGGGCAACTAGAATGATAAAGGGGTTGGAACACTTTCCCTATGAAGAAAGGTTAAAACACTTGGGGCTTTTTAGCTTGGAGAAATGACGGCTGAGGGGTGACATGATAGCGCAGGTTGAGAAAGAAGTACTTTTCTCTCTTTCTCACAATACAAGAACTCGTGGGCACTCCATGAAATTGCTGAGCAGTCGGGTTAGAATGGATAAAAGGAAGTACTTCTTCACCCAAAGAGTGATTAACATGTGGAATTCATTGCCACTGGAGTTGGTGGTGGCTACAAGCATGGACAGCTTCAAGAGGGAATCAGATAAACGTATGGAGCAAAAGTCCATCAGTGGCTATTAGCCACAAGGTATAGATAGGAACTCTCAGGCTGGGGCAAGTGATGCACTGTATTCTTGGTGCTTGGGGGAGCAACAGTGGGAGGGCTTCCAGTGTCCTGGCCCCACTGCTGGACCTCCTGATGGCACCTGGTATTTTGGCCACTGTGTGACAGAGTGTTGGACTAGATGGACCATTGGCCTGATCCAACATTGGCTTCTCTTATGTTCTTATGGTAGTAGATGTATTAGATGCCAGCTGTATATGACTCAGCCATGTGCTATTGGAACAAGAGCTGCTGGGGAGGGGACATTAATGTTGGCAAAAATAGTCAAAAATACTTAATTACTCAGAGTTTACAATGGATCTTTGCTTCACTGGAGAGGAGACATTTCTTTCTGTTTAAAAAACTTTATTCCTAAAGGTAAAGGGTACACAGGAAACCTACAAAGTAACAAATATGTCTAGAGTTACATTTTTACATCCTACTTCTAGAAAGCATGGTCACACAAGTATACAACAATGGAGAATCTCCTTCTTCTTGACCCCTAGAAAGGAAGTCACCTGAATATATTAACCAATCAATGTTACAAGACACACTCGGATTTCCCAGGCTTTCTCCCCATTGGCTCTGTGCCAGGTTTCTCTTCCAGGTCAGTCTAAACAACAGCATAGAAAGGTAAACAAGTTAACCCTATAATGACTGGATTAGACCTTGCAACTCATACATTTCCAACAATTGGGGAAATTCTATGTACCTTTTGGAAATAGTCAAGTCATATGATTTATTTTCATAAAACATTTGTCATGGAGATGTGAAGGCAGTGATTGAAACTTTGTAAGGTCAAGGAGGTTCTTGGCTGCTATGATTCTATCTGCCTATAATTTTTATCCCACCCTTCCTCCAAGGAGCTCTGGGCAGCATACTTGGTTTTCCCCTATGAGGCCCCTTCTCCACTCACACTGCATCCCTACCAACCTCTCCAACCTCTCTCTCAGGTTCAGGGTTACAAGGTCAGGACATCACATGTTGCGATCCTTCTCATCTCTTTTCAAATCTCTGGAGAGCCATGACCATTTCACACCTCAGGTCTCTCTTTGTCACTCACAGAGACTAGAATAATCGAGCCCGCTTTACTAATAGGGCCTCACTCAAACACCTTACTGAGTTATTGGAGTTAGGAGCTCATACCCCATTCTGTTCACACTCTGCCATCTATTCATATCCTAAATATATATATAGACCAAGACCTTCAGTGGTGTGTGTGTGTGCCAGTGTTTCTTTCCCAGAGACACTCAGCCCACAGATTTAAACAAACAAGGAGTTAATTTTTATTTATGGTATGAACGTAACACTGAAAAAAGTAAGGTAGAAGTTACAGTGTTTTATTTCCAATTGAACTTTTGAACTATTTCCCTATTCCAACAATTTGGATCCTTTGTTACAAAATGACTCTTCAGCCAGCTCTAAGCAGCTCCTCTCCACAATTTCACTCAGTTAATGAACCCAACTTACTAGGGGCTGAATTTGCAGCCTGGCCAGGGAAAAGAGCACAAGAAGGTGTTTGGGGAGTGCTGTGTGTCCGTTCTTTGAGTGAGACTCAGGTTTCATACCCGGTGGTGGTGGGTGGGCCGTCCAGTCGCTCAGCAGTGGCTGCCTATATGCAGGGTGCATCCATGGGGAGGAGCTTTGACACAGGTGCCATGTCAGCTCTCCCTGTGGATATTTAAGCAGCTGTTGCTGGCTGCTTCCTCCTGCTTTCTTCTCCTTTCTCAGAGGCTTGGAGCACAGCAGAAGTTCTTCTTTGGCAAACATGTGCTCCAATAAAGAGGAAGAAGAATCGCTATGGAGCTCTGCATTTTGATAGAGGGCTTTTAAAAGCATCAGCTGTTCAGTGGGCTTCATGCTTCCACACATCAGCTGATCACTGTAGAGCCAGCTAACCCTTTAAATCAGGAAACTGACATCTCTCACCCGGACACGAGCAGTCACTGTACTTCCGAACTCAGTCAGCATAGCTCAGCAGCTGGATTGTTTGCCAAGCAGCATTTGGAACAGGATTTCAGTGGCAAGAACATGACGGGTTGATCTTTACTGGTAGCCTTTTGGTTACTGGACCACAGTTATTGGTGAGTGGCTTATTTTGTGTGGGGACACATTTGGTTTCTAGTCAAGGTTAGAAGGTCTGTGTGTTGTGGCAAATGCTGCATGACCTTGGTGCCACTCTTTTTGTCAATTTGGCCCCATTTACCCTCATCCCCTTCTGAACGAAGTAGTGAAAACACATCCACATAATACTTGTCTAGTATGCACTGCCAGACATTACAGAAAAGCTGAATACCTGGGGGGGTCTTCAAAATCACTGTAGGCTGCAGAAGCCCTATTAGCATCTGGTTGATAGGACTCTGAAACCGAGCTTGGGCCAGCATCACCCCCCTATGCTGTAATGCCCAAGCTGGCAAACTTGAGATACGTGCACCCTTAAGCCAATAACTCTCCCCTGTATGTGCAGAATCCTCCCCAGAGGATGACTCACCTGATGGCAATTAAGCAGCTCTTCTCCACAATTTCACTTAATCAGAAATACTCTTTTCCTTCCCAATTTCCTAGTTGCCAACTCCCAAATGTTCTCTTAACTGCCGTTTTCCAACTCCCTACTCACCAACAGCTCTCATTGGTTGCTCTAAGGGCAAGGTGGAAGCTAACCTGTCCATCACACCCCCATATTGTCCTCATCCTATGAGGTAGGTTAGCAACATAGAGAGGGGCACAGAGTCACCAAAAATGTCATGGATTGGATCCTTCAGATCCTAAGCTGACATACATAGTATACAATACTATACTATTGGTGGTGGTTGAAATTAAGTAGAGCCAGTGTGAAATAGTAGCTATACAACACTGAGGCCCCGATCATACACACAATTAAGCACACGAGAGGGACAAATGCTGGGCAGGTTGTATGGGCACAATCACATGAACACATCTGGCAAGCGTCGCTTACCTGTAGCCAACCTGTCTCATCCGGCCGAAGATCCTGAGTAAAAAAAGTACCTTGGAAAGTTCACTCTCAAACACTTGCAATGGGCCACAGACAGACGTCCTCCATCTGATCGCTCCAGCGCATTCTTCTTGCCGCCTTGAAGTGCCCCAGGAACACGCGCCACCAGAAACAACCCCGGTCCGCTGCTGCGGTATCGGTTCAGATAAGGGTGGATTAGATTGCAGCGGCACAAATAGCCATGCCTCCCCCACACACACATTATCTGGCCCATATGACCAAGGCCTGACTCTATTGAGCCAAGAGATACCACTGGAAACACTCGCATCCACAGTATACATAATATACATATAGTATATATATAGTATATTTTATATACAGAAGTAGATGGGATATCAGTAAAGTTATTCCAAGCCATAGAAATGGAGTCCATCAAAATCTTAACGAGAATATGCCAACAAATATGGAAAACAAAACAGACTGGGAAAGCTCAGTTTACATTCCAATTCCAAATACAGGAGACAACAAGGAATTCAGCAACTACTGGACCATCACATTAGTTTTTCATGCAGGTAGAGTGATGCTCAAAATCTTACAACAGAGACTGTTACCATATATGGAATAAGAAATGCCAACTGTTCAAATTGGATTCAGAAAAAGAAGAGGTACTAGATATCATATTGCAAATTTACTTTGGTTACTGGAGCATATGAGAGAATTTCAGAAGAAAATCAGCTTGTGTTTCATAGATTACACAAAGCTTTTGAATATGTGGATCATGAAAAGCTATGGCTGGTTTTTAAAAAAATGGATGTGCCACAATATTGGATTGTTTTGATGCATAACCTGTAGTCTGCACAAGAGGCTGCTGTTGGACAGAATATGGAGAAACATATTTTATCTCCCTATACCTTCAATCTATATGCAGAATATATTATAAAGAAAACTGGATTAGAATTAGATGAAGGTGGAGTGAAAACTAGTGAAAGGCATATTAACCATTTGAGATTTGCAGATGACATCACATTACTGGCAGAGAATCGTGAAGACTTGAAACGACCCCTGATGAAGGTTATAGCAGAAAGTGCCAAAGCGGAATTACAGCTGAACTTCGGGGGGGGGAATGATAACTACCGGGGAATTACACAACTTCAAGGTTAACAGTGAAGAAATTGAAATTGTTCAAGATTTTCTGTTCCTTGGCTCCATCATCAACTAAAAGGGAGACTGCAACCAAGAATTCAGAAGGAGGCTGAGACTGGGAAGGGCAGCCAGGACAGAGCTAGAAAAGATTCTTAAGTGTAAGGATGTGTTGCTGGTGTGATGGGTGTGATAGCTGGACAATGAAGAAAGCTGACAGGAAGAAAGTAGACTTGTTTGAAATGTAGTGGAGGAGAGTTCTATGGATACCGGGTGCAGACAGCCAAAAAGACAAATAAGTTGGTTCTAGATCAAATCAAGCCTGAACTCTCCTTAGAAGCTAAAATGACTAAACTGAATCACTGGAAAAGACAATATTGCTGGGGAATGTTGAAGGAAGCAGGAAATGAGGAAGACCCATCATGAGATGGATTGACTCAATCAAGAAAGCCACAGCTCTCAGTCCACAAGACCAGAGCAAGCATGTTAACAATAGAATGCTTTGGATGACATTAAATCGTAGGTTGCCATAAGCTGGAAGAAACTTGACGGCAGTTAACACACATACACACCAAAAAAAATTCTCATTGGTCCCCATCATACTATTCCTTGTCTAAGAATGGTTTAAGCTAGATCATAGCTATACTAAGCCCCTTATTTCAAAGAAAAGAGAGATCTATTTCTCCTTCAAAAAAGAGTCCTGTGTTATGAACCCACAGTCCAGCCTTCCGATGAAACAGGCTGGTAAAAGCCCAGTTCGAAGCACGAAATTTCCAAGCTAATTCTCTTCTGCATATTGGTCATTGTATATCATTAATCACTCACTTTTCCTAGAAAGGACAGCAGCAAGAAGACAAAGATGGGACTTCTGAGTTCTGGGTTATCTCACTTTGTTTAGTGTTGGCAATCATATATAGGTAATATAAGTATTTTTAACAAAAATATTCACATTTTACATTGGCATTTTTGAAGCTCCTCTGCTGTCAGATGGTGGGGCTTTTCAGAAAGTGATGTTGTTGCTGAAGTTTAGAGGCAGATATTCTGCACCTTCATCCACTTGAAATGGCGGCAATTCCTGCTCCAAATCCTCCCTTAAATGATAGACCATTTACAAGCTTAGGAGTCATACCATCAGCATTCCCAAGCAGGGCCTGCAAGAGGGGGAGCCAGGGGAGCAAAATTTGGGGGTCCCAAGTCAGCTGTAGGGCCCCTGAAGCCAGCATCATGCTGTATCCACCAAATGCATTTTAAAAATTATCTTGGCCTTTCTGCAGCGTTTACTATAAGGCTAAGGGAAACCATTTGCTGATCAGATCCCATTAAACCCATCAGCCAAGCCACCACTGGAGCAAAGCAAGACCAGCCAAGACAAGCTACAGTCATTGCCAGGATGAAGCCTCTGAACAAGGTAATTATTTATGGTTTCCCTCTTTGTTTAGTTCCACCAAACTCCTACACAGCCAGATCTCGCAGAAAGGCAGCCCTGTTAGTGTGTGGTAGTTGTATTTTCCTACATTTCTCTAACTCTTTTCCACATTTTTCTCCTCCTTTGTTTTGCTCTCTTCCTTTCATGATCTGCCATTCAGTATCCCCACTTCTAATTTTTCTTTCCCCTCCCGCCCCTTATTTTTCAGTATTTAACAGTAGTATAGCAGCAAACCTTTGTTAATATTATGAACTGAAGGGGGAAGTTAATATTTCCCCATAATCTATTGAAGTGGTAAAAGGCTGCTTCCCCCCCACACATACACACACCTTTTACATACATGATAATATAATATTAATATGTATTTGTGGTAACAAATGAGGAACAGAAATCAGAACATTTATTTATTTACTTTATATCCTTGCCTTCCTCTCCAAGGAGGACCCAAAGTGGCTTACATCATTTTCCTCCCCTCTATTTTATCTTCACAGTAACCCTGTGAGGTAGGTTAGGCTGAAAATGTGTGACAGGCCCAACGTCACCCAGGAAGCTTCCACGGCATGAGCGGGAAACCCTGGTTTCACAGATCCTAGCCCAACACTTTAACCACTACACAAGCTTAACTTCCATTGCAATATGATGGGGGGGGGTCTGGAGATAACCTAGGCATGGATATTCCATTTTTGGCCCTGGAACTCCCATGATCATCCTGAAGCTGTTGCCAGGTCCAATTTTCTGCCCAGAAGGAGGATTAGGGGGCATTGCAGGAGAGGGCATGGCCATCCCCAATGCCCTGGGTGCAGCTCGCCCCTGCCCCCGCCTTTTCCCAACCATTTAAAGGGAATCTTCCCTTTAAATGGGGGGGGGGCAAGTGCCAAGCATGCCTGTCCTGCAAGAGGGGAACTCTCCTCTTGCAAGGCAAGAGCTAGGGGCCCCTGCTTGAAAATAGTGGGCGCCGGGCACTCCTACACTGCAAGAGGGGAATTCTCCTCTTGTAAGGCAGGAGCCAGTGGCACCCACTTAAAAAGAGCATGTGCCCACCCACCTGCCCTACAAGCAGCAAATTTGCCGCTTGCATGGCAGGTACATGTAGCACCTGCCCATTTTTTTCAAATGGGGCTGCAGATGACTGTTGTGGGTGGGGCTTCCCGCCTGCCGACCAGATGGCTGGTGTTGGGTCTGAGACCTCAAAATTGGGGGAAACCCTGACCACAACTGGGGATTGGCATCCCTAAGTTGGGGGCCAGTTTTGAGATTTTGAGTTTTATTTTCTGATTAATTTGCCTGCTATAAATTAATAGACAGATAGACATGCAGATCCTTTTGTTATTACAGATGTGTGGTAACAGCCAGCCACAGGATTTGTTTCGTTATGTTACTTGGTTTGGATCAGGGTCATAGGAGGAGGCCCAAATGGAAGTGTTGTCCAGGGGCCCATGGTTGTTCTTAGCGGCCCTGGTTCCAAGTTCCATGTTACTGGGTGTGGTTTGGTACACAGTTTGGTGTAGTGGTTAAGTGTGCAGACTCTAATCTGAGAGAACTGGGTTTGATTCCCCACTCCTCCACTGCACCTGCTGGATGACCTTGGGCAAGCCATAGTTCTGGCACAGTTGTTCTTGGGAAAAAAACAGTTTTTGTCAGAGCTCTCTCAGCCTCACCTACCTCACAGGGTGTCTGCTGTGGGGAGGGGAAGGGAAAGGATTTTGTAAGCCACTCTGAGACTCCTTTGGGTAGTGAAGGGTGGGGTATAAATCCAATCTCTTCTCTTCTTCTTCTTCTTCTTCTTCTTCTTCTTCTTCTTCTTCTTCTTCTTCTTCTTCTTCTTCTTCTTCTTCTATGGAATAATGATAATTATGTCTCTTTAGGTTATCTATAAAGTGAGTCATAAGAGGATCACTCTCTTGAAAGTAAATTCCACTGAGTACAGTGGGACTTACTTCCAAGAAGTGTGCAATGATCTGTTGATGCCAGCTGTGCATGTTTCATTCTGTTTAGAATCATATTGTTCAGTTTCGTAGGGCTTTTTAGATCATTTCACTCCATACTGTATCTGCCATCTTCTTTACTTGTATTTTCAATCAGAGCTCTGACATGATGGGATACTGGCAGTTTCTGTTAATAGAACAGCTGAATTCAAATCTTCAGAAACATTTGTGTTGGGTTATTTTTTTTTCCCTGTAGGGCCTTTCCCATTAGCTCTTTAAGTTTAGAAGCCAGATGCTTATACTAGTTAACTGTAAAGCATCTCAGGACATCAAGGTTTTGGAGGTAATGTATAAATGTCAGTTCTTGCCGCAGGATAGGAAAGAAATGCTACTTACATAATGCTGTGTTAGAGACTGAAAGGACAAACTACGTCTAAGCCAAAGTTTAGTGGCAAATGTAGTACCTTTATCCCTGAAGTCCAAATAGTCTAAAATCTGAATACCAAGTGGTGACATTTGCAAATATTATGAAATGGCCACACAAACATCAAGGGATAACATTTATAGAAAACAAAATGGGAGGCCCAAACAGATTAACCCATATAGAGGATAGTTCATCTTTCCCTTGGACTGTTAAATCTCTAAAACTTCAATAATAAACAAGTGTGATCTGTGTCAGAATGCCACACAATACATAAAAACTAGATGCAAGAAAGAAACTACTAATAGTAGTTCATGAAAAGGGTGATACTCTTCACATGAGCATTGTGATTATCCTTATGAACTCACACATTGGACAGCAGCAAGTGTGATCATCCTAGCAGCTGGAGGGGAAGGGGGGCAGAATGATGAATTATATGATTTCGTATCAGGACAATTATGGAAAATGTTAAGAAATAGTTCATATTTGACCAACCAGTCATTTTTCCATATATATTCCACACGACTCCTGATAAACACCACAAATTGTGAAGGTAAGATGTGTGTGCATTAAGGGCTGTCAAGTCACATCTGACTTATGACGACCCTTTGAATGAATGTTCTCCAAAATGTCCTGTCATTAACGGCCTTGCTCAAGTCCTGCAGACTGAGGACTGTGGCTTCCTTGATTGAATCGATACATCTCATGGTGGGTCTTCCTCTTTTCCTGCTGCCTTCAACTTTATTTAGCATTATTGTCTTTTCCAGTGACTCTTGTCTTCTAGGGAGAGTTCAGGTTTAATTTTATCTAGAATCCACTGATTTGTCTTTTTGATGGTCCGTGGTATCCGTAAAACTCTCCTCCAACATCACATTTCAAATTAATCAAGTTTCTTTGTGTCATCCTTCTTCATTGTCCAATTTTCACACCCATGCATAGTAATAGGGAATACTATGGCATGAATTAACTTGATCTTGGTTGCCAGTGACACATCCCCACACTTAAGAATCTTATCTAGCTCCTTTGTGGCTGCCCTTCTCAGTCCCAATCTCCTTCTGATTTTTTTGCTGTCGTTGCAGTCTTCCTTTTTGTTGATAATGGTGCCAAGCAGTGTTCCCTCTAAGCTGAGTTAGTGTGAGTTAACTCACAGTTTTATAGCCTCCAGCTCACACATTTTTGTCTTAGCTCAGGAAGGATGGCTCCAGAGCAAACTAATTTATGCAGTAGCCAAATCACCTGCTCACAACTTTATTGCTGGTAGCTCACAAAGTAGAATTTTTGCTCTCAGGACTCCACAGCTTAGAGGGAGCATTTGTGCCAAGGAATAGAAAATGTTGAACAATTTCGGTTTCTTCATTGTCAACCTTGAAGTTGTGTAATTCCCCAGTAGTTATTAGTTTTGTGTCCTTGATATTCAGCTGTAATCCTAACACATGCATGTAAAAGACATATAGTGTTCATACAATGATGAATTGGGATTGGCCAAAGTTCTCTGGCACATTTATCTGCATATTCACAGATGTACAGCTCTCCTTCATATAGTTCTCACTGTGGCAGAAACTGGTGTATACAAAGCTATCTAAAGCCTGAATAATTTCTGATACTTTGGAGGGATTAGACGACAAACATCCAGGGGTCATTTCATAGAAAAAGAGCTGCAGGAGCTCATTAGCATATCTAATAGGCTATTAGCATAATAGCTCATTAGCATATGCCATGCCCCCTGACATCACTAGAAGTGATGTCAGAAGGAGAAGCAAAGGGTGTGAGCAAAGAGAGAAGGGGTTTAAAGTTTAAATCCCTTCTCTCTAGAGTCATCTTTCCATTATATTCTATGGGGCCATAGAATACAATGGAAAGGTTGTGCAGCTACTGCAGTGTGACTCCAGAGAGAAGGGGTTTAAACTTTAAACCCCTTCACTCTTTGCTCCCCCCCAGCCTGCCTTGGCAGGCCAGCTGGGGAAGGGAAGGGGAGGCTTTTGAAGATGCCTCCCCCACTTTTCTGTTTCCCCAGCCGGCCTGCTTCTGGAGGGCCCCCCCTCTCATGGCTCGCCTGCCTTGGTGGGTGAGCCAGGAAGGGCTGGGGAGACATTTAAATGCCTCCCTGTGCCTTCCTCAGCTCACACACTCAAGTGGGTGAGCCAAGGAAGGCTTCTAGAGCCCCCACACCCTCTCCTGGCTCACCTGCCTTGGTGGGTAAGCCAGAAGGGCTGGGGAGAGAGCAGGAGGCATTTAAATGCCCCCCGTGCCTTCTTCGAAGTGCAGGGTGGGGCTGCCAGTGCAGGACTGCCAGAGCAGTGCTCCACTGTGCTTTGGCCCCAAATGACCCCTGCAAACACCAATGAACCACTTCTGATATTACTTTTGTGATAAATATCCAAACATGCAACTTTCTCCAAGAAGTAAGAATCTGAAGGATCAAACACCACTTTCAAGGTTTTTTTTAAAAAAATCATGTGCTATTGTATATGTGTACCCTTCATATTTTACAAGAGACACATGTATTTGGGCATATTCTTTTTGCACAGGGCCCAGAAAAAGATGTGTATCATGCTTTCTTGCTTGCCACTAATATCAAAGATAATAGTTATCAGCTTGTACTCTAATTACTGAAGATCAGTCTATCCTACATAACAAAACAATAGTTGTGCAAGCATGCACTTGCATTTATTTTGCATTTATTTATTTATATTATGCTTTTCTCCCTAGTTATGGGCTCAAAGTGAAGTTTTAGAATATCATTCTCTCCTCCCCCATTTTCCCAGAACAACAGCCCTGTGAGGCAGGCCAGTCTGAGAGTCTGTGACAGGCCCAAGATCACCCAGCAAGCTTCCATGGCAAAGGTGGGGATTCAAACCCAGGTTACCCAGGGTCCTAGTCATCTACACCATACTGACATTAATGTTTCTTAATGTTTCTTAACAATTGCAGATATTTCCTCAGTGGTTCTTAAGTATAAGGAGATGGCTCTGGTAAAGTGCCCATTCTAGCTTTAAAGACATGGGCTCCCTCCTATCTGGGGAGAGGAGCAGAATGTGTGAAATGAAAGCACAATTAGGGCTGTAGAAGAGACGGAGAAAAAAATAGTTGTAGTGAGTTGGCTGAAAAACATGGGGGACGGTATTCTCTCTCTCTCTCTCTCTCTCTCTCTCTCTCTCTCTCTCTCTCTCTCTCTCTCTCTCTCTCTCTCTCTCTCTCTCTCTCTCTCTCTCTCTCTCTCTCTCTCATCCCTACCCCCATCTCTGGTCATATGATATGGTACAGATCTGCTGCCCTGTAGACATGCTTTTGTGCCGTCATTTGTGCTTTTATACAGATACCGTGAAACACCATAGGTCTTGCTGTGGCCTCCAAAGTAAACCAACTCAGGTAAAGTGCAACCTAGAACTCCTCACCTCTTGAGGAAATAGGGTACATGAAACAATATGAAGCAGCCCTGAGTCCCACTGATTCCCATTCTTCCAAATATGTGCTGCAGCCCTATCCATATGTGGATAATGGATAAGGATTTTTTTATGGATACCACAAACACGATTTGTGAGTAAACCAACTTGAGATAGACTATGCCATCTGTTTTAATTATTGGAAATCAAGGTCAGAAATAAGTCAATTATTTGCTGCACATTTCATATGCACTTCTCAAAAATAAAAACGACACAGATAAAAGACTCATGGTCTTCTATGCATTTTTAAACAGCAAGTTTTATATAATAGCAATAGTTGGGTGTTGTTTGTTTCTCCTGAACAGTAGTAAAAAAAAGTTTGAGTCTAATGGCACCTTTAAGACCAACAAAGTTTTATTCAAGGTATAAGCTTTTGTTTGCAAGCACACTTCTTCAGATACGTATGCTTGCACACAAAAGTTTATATCTTGAATAAAACTTTGATGGTCTTAAAGGTGCCACTGGACTCAAACTTTGTTCTGCTGCTTCAGACCAACATAGCTACCCTCCTGAAGCAGTCAAACAAAATAGCCTTACTAAGGAAAGGTAAAGTTTCTTTAGTTACCAACAAATAGTTAAAGCCAAAACCCATATTTTTCCTTCTTTGGGGCAACTGTTAACAGGATCTGCCCTGCATCCATGCTGCACCATCTGTAATGGGATCACATACTGGGAATACAGCAAATTCAAAGGAATCCTTGCAAAGCATTGTGGGGGTTCATTTGCTAAGTACAAATACACTGTTCAAGCTTCCCTCTAAGCAAGATTGGCAGAGGCTCTGTGGAGGATTATTTCACTATTAATATAAAGTACCAGGAGCATAATTTGTTCTTTTAATCAATAATAGAGGAACTGATAACTATATCTTTTCATAGATGATGTTTGAAACCAGAGAGCTATTACATTTCATTGGTGTATTAGTGGGGGGTGGGAATGGCCAAAGGCCTTTGGTTTTGGGTTTAAAGTAAGTAGAAATTAATCTTCCCATTTGTTTTTATTTTAAATGAAAAATTCTCACCCTCACACCTATCTGGTACATGAAGGAAATATGTATATTACAAAAGAGAAAAGGATATGTTCTTGCTAATAGTCTGAATGTGTCCCACTTCATTGTTCTAATCAATTTAAACTCAGACTTCAATAAAAGAAGAGAGAGAAAGTCAAATATTTAGGCTATAAAGGGTTGCTTAT
This sequence comes from Gekko gecko, assembly GCA_029375565.1. Classification (NCBI taxonomy): domain Eukaryota; kingdom Metazoa; phylum Chordata; class Lepidosauria; order Squamata; family Gekkonidae; genus Gekko; species Gekko gecko. The sequence continues at coordinate 144,820,102 of JAPDNY010000003.1, read as the reverse complement.
TTCTTTTTTTTAACATGTGCCTGTGTCTGTTTACTGAGATCAACAGCACATAACTAAGCTCCTCCTGATCTCTTATCCTCACAAAACCTATAGAGAAACCAGAGAAGCAATAAGTATTGAAAATTGCACAGTATAACCCAATCACAGTGTATTATTTATGGAAGTATACTGCAGGTAGGAACTCGGTACAAGTGCTGAATAGGTGAACAATAGAAAAATACCATTGAATAAGGAAGTAGAGGAGATGAGTTGTTGTTTTACTGAAGAGGGCAAAATAATACTTTCAGGGAATTAGGACTGGTGACACCATACAAGAACAGTAACTACTACAATAGCTATTGATCAAAAGTCATTAAAATTAAAAAGCTGCTTAGATCCCTATACCAATTTAATCTGAGAACTGTTACTTTTTTATAAATAAAAATCATGGCAGGGCAGACCTTTCACCAAATCCACTCATGAGAAAATGAGGTGTAGGAAATCCAGACACCCTATAAATAGATTTTCATGAATCAAGAATTAAGTGACATATTCAGGATGGGCAGTCTTGCGGCCGTTCTGAGCTGCAGTTATTTCTGAACTTGTTTTGTCCACAGGTTTGTTATTTTGCAACATTCTTTGCCAACATGACATTTTCATTGTGTTCCTCCTCATTCTCCTTGCCCCCTTTCCATCTCTTGTCTCCCTTGTACTGACCCCCCTGAACTCACACTTCAGGGTAAGTAAGTATACAACATTGCAATTACTCCTGACATATAGCACAGAGTCCATGCTGTGTGTAATACCGTTGACCTAAATGATTTAGGTAGTAGTATACTGTCTGAGACTTTTCATCTAAATAAGAAATATGCATCACTTGAAAGGGCATGTGCGGCTGGAGGCTAGCCAGTGCCTCCAAGGCATGACAAACTGTCATGGCTCAGGTGGGTTGTCACCTGACGCTGCCACCACTCTAGTTCCAGGCTCCTCTGAGAAGGCCCAGAGCATCCTCCCAGGTCTTTAGACCCCCCTTTTAGCCAAAATGAGTGTGAGGACCAGGCAGAGTGAACAATGAAAACGGTTTATTTAATAGGAGGTCAAACAAGCAATGTGCAGGAATAACAACAGTAAGAGGGAGAAAAGAAAAGAAATCAAATGCCATAACGCGTCTAAATATATACTGTCCCTAGCTCACTATCTCAAGCGGCCTTAGACTACTCACCCTTCCCTCAGGATGAGGGTTTCTTCCCCACAGCAGCATCCCTTCTGGCCCTGTTCCCTAGGAAGAAGAACAGCTTTTCCTCTTGCATCAGTTCTTTTCTCCCAGCCATCTTCTTCCCTATTGGTCAAAATTGGCACCAAAACTTCCCAAGGCCTTCTGGGGTTTGTAGGCCCAGTCTCCCCTACTGCTAGCCAGGCTCCCTGGGCCTAGTAGGCCTTTGGTGGCACAGCCCAGATCATGACACAAACCTAACTGGAACTGAAGATATGGTGCTTCACACACAGTCCTGTCATGTATCTCACTGCAACCCACATGGGAAAAGCAGGATGCTACTAAGCAAAGGAAGGAAGATGCACATGACCAAGAATGGAACCTGGGAACTTACTGTTGGGGTGGTGATGAGGAAGTCCCATGTGAATAAAATCCATTCATCAGAGATGGACTTGTATGTTCCCTGGGGAAACTCACCATCTTCCCTTAGAAGTATAGATGAGAGAAAGTAGTCAGATGGACTGGCTGTGAGGCAAGTACAAAGAGTAGGACCTGGTGAAATTAATCTTTTCTGAAAGGGAAATACTCAGAACATGCAAGAGTATATCTTAGATCCAGACTGGATCTTCTTAAGTGGTCATGCTGGATCTGTTCATGCAGGGGTCTTTCCAGCTACAGGAGCATATGCCACACCCCCTGACATCACCGGAAGTGATGTCAGATGGGGAAGCAAAAGGGGGGGAGGCATCTTCAAAAGCCTTCCCTTCCCTTCCCCAGCTGGCCTGGGTGGGGGAGCTAAGAGAGAAGGGGTTTAAAGTGTAAACTCCTTCTCACTAGAGTTGGGCCACAGAAGGAGGAAAGAGGGGAGGAAAGAGAGAGATTAGAGAGAAGGAAAGAAGGAAGGAAAGAGGGAAAGAAAGAGAAGGAAAGGAGGAGGGAAAGAAAGAGAGGGAAGAAGGTGGGAAAGTGGGAAAGGAGAAAAAAAGAGAAGAGAAGAAGGTGGGAAAGAAAGAAAGAGAGAAGAGACGAGAAGAAGGAGGGAAAGAGGGAAAGGAGGGAATGAAAGAAATTTGGTGGCAATTCGGTCCCATTGTATCCTAAGGGCCATTGAAGTCAATGGTAAAAACATAGGGTATATTCTGGGGGCTGGAGGGGAGGGTTTGAGGGAGAGGCTCCAAACTCACAGGGTCGCTGATGGAGTCTCTCCCCAAGATACCCACCAAGTTTCAAGAACATTGGATTAGGGGATCCAATTCTATGGGCCCCTAAACAAGTTGCCCCTATTCCCTCCATTGTTCTCTATGGTGGGAAAAAGTAACTTTTTCCCACCATATGGAACAATGGAGGGAATGGGGGCAACCTGTTTGAGGGCCCATAGAATTGGACCCCCTGGTCCAATGTTCTTGAAACTCGGTGGGTATCTTGGGGAGAGGCTCCATCAGCTACCCTGTGAGTTTGGAGCCTCTCCCTCAAACCCCTTCCCCTCCAGCCCCCAGAATATACCCTATGTTTTCACCATTGACTTCAATGGCCCATAGGATATAATGGAGCTGAAATTGACATTCGGCTGCCTGAAAGACTCCGGGGACGCCAGCTGGGGGTGGGGCTTGGCTCCCGAGCTGCCGGAGCTGTGCTCCGGTGCGCTCCCCCCAAAAAAGACCACTGTGTTCATGCTTTGTTAAAGAATACCATTCATTTCAGGCTGTATTTTTCCTCAGTTTTACCAAAACATACCATTTCTTCACTTCATTTCTTTAAGGCATCTGGATTTCAGAACAAATTCATGATATGGAAGTTGGAGAAGCATGGCTTTAAACAATAATACATATGGGGGGGGGATTACCCACATTAAGAGCAATTTAACCTCTATCATCCTGGCAGGTTTTTCTTCCCAAAACTGTTGCAGAGGGGGGCTGTCAACCAATGTAAAAATTACTAGCCATCTTCCTTTTAACTATTCACATTTATTATTGGATTCAAATAAAGCAGGCATTGGAAAGATCAGAGAAAAGATGTGGAAACTCCATGTGGGACACAAATGTACCACAATGCTGTGGAGAAGCAGAAACAAAAATCTTTTCCCAACAGCATTGAACCTGGGGCAAATAACCTGTGTAGAAACAGTCATAGTTTCTTTTAGGCAAGGGGAAGAATAGAGGCAGAATATGCACATCTCATCCCAGTTGTATTTCCATTTGAACTGTAGTAAATCTTCTATTCCAAACCTGTCACCCTTTCACTATTTAAAATTAGTGTAAAGAGTGCAATAATTTAGAAGGATTTGACATTCTACCATTTCCCCGCTCCTCTCTAAACTCCATGCAAATGTAGATATCTAGAAATTAGCATGCCTCATGTTATTTGTCCATTAAAGTTATTTATCCTGGGATATCCAAATCTGTTGATGGATCTTCTAGCTCCAGCCAAATCAGATCTAACATTCAACACCATGATGTAAGGGTGAATTCTATAGTAGAAGGAAAACACAGTGGTATTCAACTAGTAAATTAGTAAATATGAATGCTATCGTCAAAACTGTATGTGAGAAATTTAATGACGGGCCAAAGGAATGCATGAAGGTAGACAATTAAATGAGAACAATTAATACGTGGAAGAGGAGAAAGAAGGAGCCTGTCAACATCTTCATAGTCCTCATTTTGTTAATAGTTATAAGAAATCATTGGTTGATTAAATGGAGTGGGTTTTTCCCAGCCAGAGAGGGCTGTTTTGCCTTTAGTCATTGCAAAACATTAACAGAGATGTGATTTTTCAAACTTTACCCTGTCACACATTTAAGCACAAAAGGCCGCCTTTGGAGGAGTGGGGCATTATACAACTAACTTGTGTCACCAAAGAAAGATGAAAGAATGAACTGCAGAACTGAGCTGACAAGGTGGCCAGTCAACTATGACTGAACACACAATTCCATTCAGCTGTCCATGACATCATTCACATCCAGTTCATTGCCCCATTTTACCCTGAAGTGTGAAGCCTAGGTCAGACTGCCGAAGTATTTTGTCATATCTACTCAACAGGGTCCAATTAGAAAATTCAGAGCAAGCCCTCCTGCCTGAATCACTTAGCTAGCAATCTCATGATAATGTCTTGCTTGATGCTTTCTTCACTGAAGTGCATTAAACAGCTAACACCAACTCTTCAAAGATATTTTTTTGAGAATTCAAGTTATGGGGAGCTTACATTTAGAATGAGAGATTTATGAAAGAGAGGGAGACTTTCTGGTAAAAATGTTACAGCAATAAAGCTCTTTTTCTCTCTTCAACAGTGAAATAGAAGGAGAACTCTTTGCTTTATTGTGTCCAGATAGTGAAACTTGGCTGGCTTTTCCTGCTGGGTGGTTTGCTCTGTTATATTAATTATTCTTCTTTGGCAGGAGCTGTTAGTTTTACAGAATAAAACTAATTAATCAGATTTCTGCTTTATTCTTTTCAATAGTTTGGACAAACTGGATGCATCACAGCTACAGAACTACCTGGCAGGGCATCTGTGTTTACATATGCAGTATGCTTAAAAGGGTAAACTGTGTTGCTCTCACCATCCTCTGCTATCTATTTTAATACAAGACCCAACCAGTGCATCCAAGTACAGATGTAATCTTCCTTGGTTAGACTGCCTAGGTGTTTTGTCATATCTACTCAACAGGGTCCAATTAGAAAATTCAGAGCAAGCCCTCCTGCCTGAATCACTTAGCTAGCAATCTCATGATAATGTCTTGCTTGATGCTTTCTTCACTGAAGTGCATTAAACAGCTAACGGTAACAACAACTCTTTAAAGATTTTTTTTTGAATTCAAGTTATGGGGAGCTTACATTTAGAATGAGAGATTTATGAAAGAGATGGAGAGGTTGTGGTAAAAATGTTACAGTGATAAAGCTCTTTTTTTCCCCTTCAATAGCGAAACAGAAGGAGAACTCTTTGCTTTACTGTGTCCAGGTAGCGAAACTTGGCTTTCTTTTCCTGCTGGGTGGTTTGTTCTGTTATATTAATTATTCTTCTTTGGCAGGAGCTGTTAGTTTTATGGAACAGAACTAATTAATTAGATTTCTGCTTTATTCTTTTCAATAGTTTGGACAAACTGGATGCATCACAGCCACGGAACTACCTGGCAGGGCATCTGTGTTTACATATGCAGTATATTCTTAAAAGGATAGACTGTGTTGCTCTCACCGTCCTCTACTATATATTTTAATAGAAGACCCAATCAGTGCATCCAAGTACAGGTGTAATATTCCTTTGTACTGCATCTGCTTTTTAAAAAAATGGCTTCTACATAATACTGGGAACAGCATTTCTTCAAGAGTAGTGCAACATTGCCCCCATGTGTCCTCAGTCTGGAACTAGGCTTCTTTTGAGTTCACGTGTTATTTATCATGGCATTTTATAAAGCAGCTCAGGGGTTCTAAGTAATATGCTTCTCCTATTGTGACTTATTTTGAACTTTCGAGTGGGAAAATCAATGCAGGCAACGATCAGCATGTTAAGTGATCCTAATCAGTGGGGTGCAATCATGGCCCCCTCATTCACAATCATAGTGTGCTGCTGCCATTCATTTATCCCCAGGCAATAGTTTTCTAGTTATTGTCCATTGTATTGTTCTCTCTTAATCAGTCTTCCTCCCAAGACTCTCAATCATCTATTAATCTCTTGTGCAAATTCAATAGGAGAGAAATCCATACTTCAGAGCCTCATGTTCCTTTTCTCTATTCACAAAGCATAATTTAGGTTATTAATTCATCATCCCACATCTGAATGTAAGTCTCCCAAATCATGCTCACTCTCTCACTCGCCCTCATTTTCTATAAAGAGGAGGCATAAAATTACAACAGTTGCTGCCTTTCTAAACCAAATTCATCCCTGGAGCAACACCATCAAAAAACAGAGTTGGGTTACTCAGAGAATTAATTCAATTCTGTATTCATCTGTTTTAAGCCCATAAAGCAGCATGATAATAATATGCTTGAATTTCCTCAAACATTTGAGGCACAAAGCCCAGAATTTCAGACTGTGGTGGTGGAAAGTGCCATTTAGTCACAACTGACATGGTGATTCTGTAGGCAAGAGATGAACAGAGATGTGTTAGTCATTGCCTGCCACTGCATAGCAACCCAAGACTTCCTTGGTAGTCTCTCATCCAAGCACTAACCCAGGCTGACCTTGCTTAGCTTTGGAGATCTGACAAGCCTGAGTTGTCCAAGTCAGAGCTAACTGTGTGACATTAAGTCACAACTGACTCATGGCAACCCCAGGACTATAGTCAGACTGTAGCCTTGCCTTTAATGTTTGGGACAGAGCTTGCTCCTACAAGGAGCTTCCTGAATATAATCTTAACACTGTAGCACACCATAAACTGATCTTCCAACATACCTGCACCAGCTATATTTTCTTCCTTCCTTTCCACCTTTTTTCTTTTTGTGTTCAACTGAGCCAAAGAAGAATACTGTACATTTTAGGGGATGCATCCAGAAACACAAAAATTCAGTAGTGACCCTGTTGTGTAAACACTCTCACTGTAGTTATGGTGCACGTTCCATTCTTCACATCAGATTTACAGGACAACTACTGTCTGTTTTAACAAACCACATTTATGCAACGTGGGTTATCTGTACATTATGTCTATCACAAGGATACCCCACCTGCCTTCTCAGTGCAGCACTGTGCATTGCACTGATAATTTGGCCCTCGTGTTAGGCATGAAGCCAATCTGTTCACTTTATAAGAGCAAAGTGTAAGAAAAAGGAAAAGGTTTTTTTAAGTGGCAAATGCTTAAACAAATAATTGTGGGTGATGGGAAGCAGAAATGAGCACCTTTCCAGATGCTTTGACTCGGGTACTGGTGGGGGAGGCAGTTTTGATGTACAGTCTGTACGTGTAGAAGTGCAAAAGCACAATTTTATCAGTAGAAATATATACATGCACCTGTTCTGGTCAGGCACATGGAACTAGATATTCCTAAACAAAGGCATGAATCCTGAGTGAGCTAATGGGAAAGCTAATGATGACAAAGTTTAGGTAAAATTGTAAACAATTGGATATGTTAAAGATTATTTCTGATTACTTCTAAATGCAATCTTTGAGTGGGATATTGTCTCCAGATATTTTTTTCCCTATGCTCCTTGTTAAATAGTGGGTTCCATGGATGAGCAGGCTCGAGTCCAGTGATCAGCTCAGCTTTATTGGTGAGTTCAGCAAGTGCAAGACAAGACTCCAGAGCCTCATCTCTGTTAAATAGCATGCAATTGCCACACCCAAACACACCCCACCCCCAATGATAGGCTATTTACATAATATTACTACTTGACTGGTTACTTCCAGAGTCCTGGCAGGCTATTGTTCTTGTGCTCCAAGTTCAGCCAGTCTCTGGTGTGACATAGCTGGAATGATTCAGTCCCAATACATAACACTCCTCCTAGAGCATAGGATGATCTGAACTACTATGACTGACTTAAGTGCAGCCCCATTTTCTTCTTCAGTCTCTGCCTTTGGTTTTTCAGCCAGAGTTTAAAGACCAGGGGATGGGCCTTACCACAGAAATGGGATTTGGGAAAACAGTCTCCTCTGTTGCTAATAAATATATTCAGTTGGATCTTACAATTAAGAAAGTGGGAGGAGCTTGTGCATTGCTTGTAAGTAACGGCTTTGGGAATAAAACAGGCCTGGTATGCTTTCTACTCCAACTGTCCCCCACCGCCGCTAGCCAGCAGGAGAGGAAAGTATGTCGGGTCACCTTCTGATCCAACCCCCATCCCTACAAACACCTGGTCAGCAATGGCTTAGAGCAGAAAGTGCACAAGTTGGGGAGGGTCTTGGCTCGGAACAGACAGTGCAGGTCACTTCTTGCCGGGGTGCTGTTGAAACCTTGCAGTGCAGCTCATTTAGATTTTGTTTGTTTGAGTTGCAATATTTGTGCTTGCATAGGTTTTACATCTCCTGAGAGGGTGGGATAAACTTCCCTATTTTTTTTCTTCCTGCTGCCATTGTGCAGTTTCTGATCTGCACTCTGAAGCCAAATTCATAAATAGATATATCATTTTCCCCACTGCCCAAATTTCTGATAAGTAATGTTGCAGCTTCACCATTTCAGCCCATGTGATTTCATGTACCTAGACATTACTGAAGACAGAAAAAACTGGCAGCCACACTTCCAAATATGATAAAAATGGGTGCCCAGTTGCTGAAGAAGACCATGTTCAGTCTATGGCCTTCAGGAACAAGAATGTCTTCAGATACCTGTAGCAGTCGTTCTTGTCTCATCCCTTGAAAAACTTTGCTCATCCCTAGTCAGTCCTCACATTCAAAATTCATGTTAGACTTTTTCAGATGTTCTTTTTTGGTGCTCCAACCTCATGTAATGGAAGTAGTCACAAAGTACAATCTACCCAATACATACGGTCACTGCTTTGTATGAATGGTGTACAATACAAAGGAGCACATGGGAAATACATATGTTGTCCTATTCACACAAAATGGCAACCACAAATATTAAGCATAGCATATACTTCTCATTCGCTCTCATTTCATGCAATTGGATCACTAATGTCTAATGTCTGACAAGGACTATTGCTAAGGCTGATTAGCAGAGTGAGCCTAAACAGAGAGCTACACCATACTAAACTCCATTAAGTTATTCAGTTTAGAAGGGTGTCTTTTTAAGATTATACATTATGTGTTGCAATATGTGCCATGTTCTATAGTGCCATCCAATTTAATCATTATGTGATGTGATTTAGCACCTCTACAGCATATATGAAATTAATTAAAAGGCTTTCCTTCCCATCAAAGGTATAATCAAGGCAATTTGCTTCCAAACATAATCAAGAAACTGTGTAAGGAGAAATTACCCATACGAAGCACTTTTTCATGTGGAAAATTAATTGAATTCTAGGCCTGATTTTTTTTTCTCCTCTGTGAGATTCAAATAAAGCTTTATAAAATGTTGTGCTTTTATGTGTAATTGGTACTTCTGAGCTTGGAGAGTTTACCTGAAATAAGGCAGGCAAACTTCATTTTCTCCTGTCTTGGGAAAGAGTACATCAACTATGATAAAAAAAATAATAAATCCAGTGACCTAGACATTGCAGAAAACTCCAGAGTGTCTAAAACAATTAACATTTTAGAAAGAGAATCCTCACTCTAAGGTAGCTATCAGCGCCTTCTCCTTTTTTTGAATTCAGCAACAAACACCTTCTCTGAATGTTAATAAGACAGGAGACCACGGGAAGACTCGCAGCCTTTTGTTTTCATCTGTGCTTTGGACCACAGATGAAATTCCATATTGAAATAAAAGGTTTTGGAAAGGTAAGGAGCAAAACAAAACTGACAGCTGAGCCAAAATGCAGTCCTTTTGTAGAATCAGAACTCTAAGGCAGATAGCATTTGCCTGATGCTGTGAACATGATCGTACCTATCAGTCCAGCTTTGGGGAAAGGAAATATTTTCCACAAAAAGAAATGCAGATTTTTTTTTTAAAAAAAGGAAACCTGGAATGCTTTCTTCTGCATGATCAAGTACATTCAAAAGCCTGGTTGCATTCCCCAGTGGAAAGGAAACCGGCCCAATAAACTGATCACCCAAAAAAAGAGGGGAAGAGAAACTAAACGAACCAAGCAAGAACCTCCAAAGGAAGTTTAGAAAACTTGTTGAGGGCCAGAAGTTAAAAACACAAATAAGTATAGACAAAAGAGTGTTCTTTTTCAAAAACATCTAAAAACCTTGCAGGGGCCCAAATAAAGCCTCATAAAATATTCAAAGTGACAAATGCACAAAAAGAACAGTATACGCATGAACTGACGCATTTCACACGAAAAAAAACCCCAATGTAACATAAAACTCTTTGGTCTATACTCATTTATGTTTTTAACTTCTGGCCCTCAATAAGTTTTCTAAATTTCCTTTGGAGGTTCCAGTGAACTGATCAACCAAGGGCCCAACTAGGTATGATGGCAGCAAATTCGTTTGGATAAATCCAGGGATTTTCCCATCACATATAAATTGTGATGGCAGATTTTTAGAGCACTCAGAGCAGGATGGAGGGTGCTAAATCCTGTCTTGCCCACGGCTTACCCCTTGCAGTTCCTCCGTGCACTTTTCTCCTTGGCTGAGCTTTCATACCAGATGAGAACTTAATTAACAGAAAAGCATTTGGGGATGAAGCTAGGGAGAGGTGAGCAGTGAGTGCAGGGGAATTCAGCTGTCTTCACCCACATGCCCTGGCAGAATCATACCTCCCCATTCCACTTTTTTATGTTTAAAAAGTGGGTCTGCCACTGGCTCACCTATTCTACCACCACCCTTTTTTTGCCTTCCATTCTGCGATATCTTAGATAACAATTACATTGGGGAGATTCTGGCAAGTAGGGTTTTTTTTTTCCTTTCCTAGAGTTGTAAGCTGTAATAAATTTAACTGATTTCATTTAACCAACTACTGTTTCAATTAATCAATCAGTGGGGACAAATTTAGGAGGTGAGATCACACTTGATTAATTTTAGAAGCTGTTTTAGCTTGATGTGTTCTGTAATGGGGAATGGAAAAGAAAATATTAAAGATGGCCTTTCTGTCTAACAATGACTGGTCTATTAAATTGTGAGTTATCTCCTACTTCCTTTGATATCTTCAAAAGGCATCTTGAGGTTTTGGTAATACTCCTCAATTAAAAGCCAAATGATGAATGAACTAAAAAGATTTATAATTGATGTGTTACACTGTTTCCCCCCAGAGTGCTTTGTCATTTGTGGCTTCCACATGGGGGGGGGGAATCATAAAGAATAGCGGGAATTAAAGGGGTCTAATGGACAATGGACTCCACAGCAAACACTCATTGTATTAGTTTTCATTTGGGGTGATTGTCCAGCAGGCTTTTCTTTAAACTACATATCTCAATATGTAGTATCAGCATTTCTCAACCCTATTGTGAAGTCCAGTTCACTCTCTTCTTTTACCCCTGGTACTTGGGTAATGGGTCAGGAAGGCTGACAAGATACGCTTAAGCAGTTTAAAAAAGAAACAAATTATAATGAAGAAAAAATTAAATATTCAAATATTTATGACAACTAAAATCTGTTTTACAGTATAGTCCTCAGCAGGGTTATACTCTTCTAAGTCCATTGAAGTCAATAGGCATAGAAGGGTGTTAACTCTATTTAGGATCACACCATTAGCAACTGGATTGATTCAGGAGCTATTATAGATGCTTTAATCAGCTATTTATGTTGCTTTTATATTGGTACGCTAAATATCGATACTCTAAAGTTATATTCATACTCTAAAATATCCTAAAATGTTGATTGTAACTGCTTCTGAGTAATACTGTTTAACTGACTAGTTACTGATTGTAACTGTTTCTGACTAGTACTGTTTAACAGTAAAAACCTTCCTTCGTATAGCTTCCTAGACTTCATAACTTCAGCCCTAACCAGTACACTATTCCTCTGTCATTTCCCCAATAGTCATTTCTGAACTGTCAGCTCCAGACCTCTTTCTTGCTACTCTTCTCCCAAGATTCTGAAAGTGGTTTCAGGGTTGTATCCCACTTGTTTCCTAACCAATAAACTCTTGTTTTACAATTTCAAGAAGTGGAACTCAGCATCCTTTTTAAATATGCATTTTACAATGATGAAACACATTTTTAAATCACCTAAAATTTTACTCTTTATCCAGAGAAGTCTACTTGGCACATCAGCTTTCAGCAACAACAGAATTTTTAATAAAATATAATTTTTGCTAAAATATAAGAGAAAACAAACAAACTTAAAATGATGAATGCATAATTATTTAGATTGCCATTCATATATATACTAAGGAATAATCTAAAATCAAATTTTGATTAAGTCATTTCGTCACAGCCTGATTCCTGATGATCACAGTAAGCATCAAAAAAGCCCTCGCTATCTGAACCTCTCTACTGGAAGGCATGTTGAGAAGAGACTAGAACAATGAACAAAGTTTTGTAAAGAGTCATACAGCAAAAGGAAGTCCTTTGGCGATGTGGGCTTTAAAGATTAAGTCCAGCACCTTATACAGATTCAGATCCATCTTCCTCCTCTTTAACTACTCAGCTATGGCATCCGGTCAATTGCCTAGGACACAGATAGCTGCTTTGGGGGTTTAGTTAATAAGATATAGAACTGAGTGTTACCAGCATAATTATGACACCCAACCACAAACCTATGGATGGTCTCTTTTAGCAGTCCAACACTAATTCTGTGTCTAATTGAACAATGACTGAATCCATCAGTGTACTGCTCAACTCACATTCACCCCACTCCCCACATGATTTAACAAAACAGAGTGGTCCGTTCTATCAAAGGCTGCCATCAAATCCAACAGGAACAGCAAAGAAGTGCAAATGGAGTATAATAACAGCCTTCGAAGGGCCAGGGAAATTTCATTATGTTAGAGACAAATTCTTTATTTTAACAAGGAGAACCTCAGCTTTCTCCCAGCAAGATTTTACAAGCATCTGGATCTAATTTTCATGTGCGACTTTCACAAGAACTATGTCAGCATCCATCAAAAGGATCATTGTGAATCTATGCATAACAACATGACAAAAAAGAGCTACTAACACCTGTACTGTCTGATCTTTTTTTCAAGTTAGCATCCTAGCTAGACTGAATCTACAATTTTTTTCTGCAAACAGACTTGCAAAGAGTCACAGTTTATAGCCAAATCATTACTTCCAGTTGAATCTATTCTAGAAGTCATCAGATTCTGAACTACCTACATAATTTAATTGAATGAGTCAGCAGATACAATGGTAGCAGTATCATGTTCACCTCATAGGCTTTCAGGTGAGCTCTTGGCATGTTCTTTCTGACTGCCCTAGTCTGCTATAATACCAGAGTTAGTAACCGGTGATTGAAGTGATTTTATCTGTGACTTACATAACAAAAAGGTCACAACAGGTTATTATGCAGTCTGGGTACAACATGGTATTTTCATGGTTGCACAATTTCCATAGTCTATTTCACTGCAGAGTTTCCTAATGAGAGAAATGTGTGGTGTGAATAGTTCTTATCCCCTGCTTGCAGTAAAAGAATGGTTGGAGATGTCTGAACTACAATAATGTGCACACCTACTGGCATACAAGAAACAGACTTTTAACAAAGCGGCATTAAATTTTCATTCAGGGAGAAGTCCGCCATCATTTCTCCCCCGCTGGTTTGTTTCTGAAAGATTTGTAAATGTTAAAGTCACACATAAAAATACTAACACAGCACCAACGGTGCCTGGAGCAGACACCAACTTTCCATCTTCTTTACTGTAAAATTTTATCTGGCTAGAAAGTGGCTCATTGGATTAATGCAATGTCTTGTCGTATTTAAGGGAGCTAGTTGTAAATCCAACTGAGGCAAGACACAGACACACAAAATGCATCTCAACTTTCATCCTTTGAAGAATGAATGCACAATTTGCAGCAAATCTAAATGGTGGAGTCGACAGTTCAAAGTAATGGGTGGTATTTGTTCTGTAGCTGAGTTATACCAAGGAATGTGGGTAATATGATAAATAGTGTTTGCATCTTTCTAAGGGTTATACATATTAGATATGCAAAAGGTTTATTCATATAAACAAAAACAGCAGATGAATTCAGCTATAACCATGAATCTTAAGGTTTATGGAGTGTTCAGGGCATTCCACATGATAAAAGCGGCCCAGTCAGAGGAAATATGTTCAGAGCTATAGTATAGTTGGTCTTAGTATCACACAAGTGCATCTCTGCTTGTCAGACTCAAAGATCAAACGTCTGTGTCATCAGGAATACAAGCAATAAAATGCCAAAACATTCTGTACTATCATATTCAGTCTGGAAGCATCCCAATATTTAATGCTGCTTTGAAATTAGTTTTGCTTGAGACTCTGTGTTGTGTAGTGGTTAGAGTGTCAGGCTAGGATCTGGGAGACCCAGGTTCAAATCCCCACTCTGCCATGGAAGCTCACTGGATGACCTTGTGCCAGTCACACACTCTCAGCCTAACCTAACTCACAGAGTTGCTGTGAGGATAAAATAGAGAGGAGAACAATGTAAGCCACTATAGTTAATAATTGGGGAGAAAAGTGAGGTATAAATAATTTTTTTAAAATTATCTCTCCTTATATATAATTTAGTGGGGTGGCACTTTCTGAACATTCCACACACTCCTAAATCAGTTGGCTCCATGACGTGTCACTCAGAAGCTGTCCCTATCCACTGTCTGTGTTGCCTGAGTCCCGCCCACAGAAGCAACACCCACCAAAACTTTCCTCGGAAGACACTTGCTTCGCTCTGGTGAACACAGTTTCTGTTCCTCTTCCCCACCCCCACCCCCTTCAGCCACTGTTCCCTGTCAGAATTACTGGCAAACGGCTGTGTCTTCCAATGAAGACACTTCTCCTGCTTGGCTCCTCCGTGGGACTAACTTTTCCCTCAGTGGCTGTGGCTAAGCAACCAAGTTTGGTTCTGTCAGTAAAAATACAAAGAAAGAAAACCCCTTCCAGGCCTTTGTGAGGAACTCATTGGGGCCTGTCCTAGGGTTGCCAGCTCCAGGGAAATTCCTGGATATTCTGTGTCTAAGGAAGCCAGGGTTTGGGGAGGGGAGAGGCCTCAGCTGAACAGAATGCCATAGATCTCACCCTCTAAAGCAGTTATTTTCTCTGCGGGTGAAAAGATCTGTTGTCTGGAGTTCAGTTGTGATGCCAGATGATACCAGACAACAGAGATCAGTTCCCCTGGAGAAAATGGCTGCTTTGGAGGGTAGAACCTATGTCAGTATAGCTTGCTGAATCCTTCCCCAACGGTGACCTCCACAGGATCTGCCCCTAAATCTCCAGGTATTTCCCTACTCAGAGCTGGCAACCCTACTTTCCCCTCAGTGCCAGTTGCTAGGCAACCAAGCTTGGTTCTGTCGGTAAAAGGCCCTTTTTACACCTATTTTGGCCTTTGGGAGAAAACTCACTGGGCTCTCCCAAGAAGAAGAAGTCCTGACTAGGGTTACCAGCTCCAGGTAGGGAGATTCCTGGAGATTTCATGGTAGAGTCTACGGAAGCCAGGGTGTGGGGAGGGGAGAGGC
Source organism: Gekko gecko (assembly GCA_029375565.1). Taxonomy (NCBI): domain Eukaryota; kingdom Metazoa; phylum Chordata; class Lepidosauria; order Squamata; family Gekkonidae; genus Gekko; species Gekko gecko. The sequence continues at coordinate 144,804,846 of JAPDNY010000003.1, read as the reverse complement.
CTCAGCTGAACAGAATGCCATAGAGGCCACTTCCAAAGCAGTTATTTTCTCAGTGGGGAGATCTGTTGTCTGGAGTTCAGTTGTGATACCTGGCGATTTTCAGGCTCCACCTGGAGGTTGGCTACCCTTGGCGTAGCAGTCAGCACTTCAGAGCTAGACCCAGGTGCTTGCTGTGGCAGCTGACTGGATGATTTTGGACCAGTCACAGTCTATAAGTCTATCCTACCTCACAGGGTTGTTGTGCAAGTCAAAAGGGGGGATGATGTAAGCTGCTGTGGTCCCCATTGCAGAGAAAGATTTCTTTTCCTCCTGGGGAACCAGTGTTGCCAATCTCGAGGGGAGGGCTGGAGATCACTCAGAATTACAACTGCTCTCCAGATGGCAGAAATCAGTTCTCTTGGAGAAAATGGTGGACTCTGTGTCCTTATAGTCTGCTGAGATGGCCCCCCTATAACAGCCAATGTGACATAGCAGTCAGGGCATCAGAGCACAATAGAGGCTGCAGCTGGGGGGAGATGGAAAGCTGAAGGGTGAGGGGGAAATAAAGGTGGGTTGATGATTGGCTGGGAAGGAGATAGGGTTGCTAACTCCAGGTGGGAAATTCTTGGAGATTTGAGGGATGGAGCCAGGAGAAGGTGAGGTTTCAGGAGGGGTGGGACCTCAGATAGATACAATGCCATCGACTCCACCCTCCAAAACAGCCATTTCCTCCTGGGAAACCATTGTTGCCAATCTCCAGGTAAGGGCTGGAGATCACTCAGAATTTACAACTGCTCTCTAGGAGGGAGGAGAGAAGTCAGCTGAAGTCAGAGGGGCAGATAATGGTAGGTTGGTGGTTAGCTGGGAAGGAGATGGGGTTGCCAACTCCAGGTTGGGAAAATCCTGGGGATTTGAGGGGTGGAGCCTGGAGAGGGTGGGGTTTGAGGAGGCGTTGGACCTCAGACAGGTAGAATGTCATAGACTCCACCCTCAAAACCAACCATTTCCTCCTGGGCAATAATTGTTGCCAATCTCCAGGTGCGAGTTGGAGATCACTCAAAATTACAACTGTTCTTCAGGTAGCAGAGATCAGTTCCTCTGGAGAAAATGGTGGACTCTGTGTCATTGTACCCTGCTGAGGTCACTACAGCAAATTGACACTGAGTGCCCAAGGCCGGGGCACTCTCCCAGAGCCTCTTTCTAGAGCTTGTTGTATTTATTTCTCAACGGGCCTTATTCGTAATATTTACTAACAGGGTTATAAAACAGAATAACTTAGCACTGATTTACATTGGTATGCAGTGACCGTCCGTCTATAATATTTATCTCTTTGCTGCATGAGATGCTAGGCTGAACAACTTTGACAATTCATACTATAAAATTATTCTATTTCCCACTTTCCTCCCTCATGGGGAACCCAGTTGCCAGTCATATTGCCCTCCCTTCCTCCACTTTATGCTCACCACAGCAGCCTTGTAGGATAGGTTAGGCAGAGAGCAATGGACCCAAAGTCACCCAGCAAGCTTCCATGGACAGAGTAGGGATTCAAAGCCAGTCCAATCACTACACCACCTGGATTCTTTGTAGATTATAGTAGACTGGATTGGACCATTTTGTTATTTAGTACAGGAGTCACTTAAATGACTTTGCCTTTTCTACCTTGAAGGTCTCTAAGCCTGAACCTTTCTCCCAACACACGTACATGTTGGCAGGTCACTCTTTCCCTTCCTTCAGTTCCTCCTCAGTATCTAATTTTTCCATGAAGCCTGTTGAACTGCTTAATCCAGATGCCTAATGAGAGAAGAGCGTAGCTGCATTAGTTCACATTCACCCCTTGTCCCTCCTTCTTCCTTTCTTTGCAATCTCCCCCACTGTTCAATATAGATTACAAATTCTTCCATGCAGGAATTTGTCTTTTTTATGTTGCCCTGTAAATTCTGTTCTGTACAATAATGATGCTATAGAATTAAGTAATGGAGATTAAATAAAAATGGATCACTTGCCTTTTTTTAACACCAGTGTGAGAGTCAGTTGATCCATGAACTAAAGTATTGGACCTAACTCTTCAGTTTAAAACCCTATTTAGCCATTACTTTTCAAGGTGGAGTTGGACTACTCTGAATCTTGGTCTCACTCATCTGTAACAGGAATATTAATGAAATGGCTTGGTGGGCTAAATGAATCAAGAATCATGTGACAAAGTTGTTGCCAGCTTTTCGAGGAAGTATGTCAGAGAACACACTAAAGCGTGTGCATCAATGAGATTGTATTCAGTTACTGAGCAGTCAATAATACAACACTAAAGGCAGTAAGAGGGTAGCCGTGGCTCTATCCCATGATCAGCACCATGGATTCTCCTGTCCCTATCCCAGTATGCCATGAATCTTAGCTGGCTATGCATTTACAGTCACATGCTACAATTCAGCTACCCAGAAGAAAGCAATTTTGCCCAACTGTTAGTCTGATTGAATCATTTTTATATTATAAAATATATGTTTTGAGGATATCAAAGAAAGTAAATGAGATGGGTAGGCTACAAATGAACTAAATAAATCAATGAATAAAAATAGTCTCTTCTGGAATCTCTCCTTATATATAACTAGGAAGAAGGCCCATTGTGGCAACAAAGACAATGGGTGTTAGGCAGGCCAGCCGGTGGTGGCTCCTCTTGTGTCCTCCCCCACTGCTGGAGACCCCGAGGGGCCAGTCCACCTGGCCGCAACACCTCCCCGAACCCCATTGCCAGCCAAGGCCCCAGCAGGTCAGGGCGCCAGGCCTCATCCACTCCCCCGGTGGGGGCCTCCAGAGGGCTTTTCCCACCCAGGCGGCTCAGCGGGTGAGTGGGGGAAGCTGCTGCGGGAGCATCCAGAGTCCTTTCCCCAACCAGGCAGCTCCACAGGCAAGTGGGGAGTGGTGGTGCAGGAGCCTCCAGAGACTTTCCCTCCCATCCCAGTCAGCGGTGGAGCAGGGAGAGGTGGCTTGGGCATCTCCAGAGGGCTTCCCCCCATCCAGCTTGGTGGGCAAGCGGGGAGAGATGGTGAGGGGGCCTCCAGAGGCCTGTCGCCACCCAGGCAGCTCAGCGGGTGAGCGGGGTAAGCTAGTGTGGAGGCCTCCGGATGCCCGTCCCTGCTGGGTGGGCGGGTGGGGAGAGGTGACATGGGGGCTGCCGGAAGCCTTTCCCTGCTGGTCTGCCTTGGTGGATGCCCAGCCGGCCACCTGTGGCCGGGCTTGGGTGGTGGGCTCAGGTTGAGGCCCCCCCCCACTGGAGCACCTGTCCTGTTGTCATCCGGCCATACACATACTGGCCGGCGACTTGCGCTGGGGTGAGGATGACCGCAGCAGTGACAGCATGATTGGGCTCTGGGCCACCAGAGCATCTGTCCCATCCACCCGCTGCAAGGAGAGTGAGGCCGAGATGCCGGGTGCCGCCTCTGTGGGTGGGACCACGGCAAGGGAGGCAGCAATGCAGCCAATGGAGACAGACATCCTGTGAGTGTCACTCCAGGCCACCAACCAATTCTGGAGCATGTTGAATGTTCTGGAGAGTGCCACCACCATGGCTTTTATAATATAGGGAGATTCTGTTTTGGTCATGGACTACCCTGAACATTCCAACACGCTCTGAAATCAGTTGGCTGAATGATCTGTCATTCAGAGGGTCTCCCTATTCACTGGCTGTATTGCCTGAGTCCTGCCTCCAACATTCTAAACAGTTTGCTGTTCCTCTCCCCCCCAGTCAGAACACAGAGGTCATTTGCATATATGGCCTGATTGGCCTTTGCCGCTAACATTCTAAACAGTCTGCTGTTGCTGTTGGGAGTCCTGAGGTAAAATACATATCCCAGTCTCCCTGTGGGGCCTGGAGATGTCCCAGAAACCACTGTGTTCCCCAGCCACAGCACATCATTTCCCCTACAGAAAATTTCCCAGCTATTAAAACTGATGTCCAGATGACCAAGATCAGTTCTCCTGGAGACAATGGCTGCTTTGGCCAGTGGACTTTATGGCATTATACCCTGCTCCACCCTCTCCACCCTCTCCACCCAAACCCTGCCCTCCCCAGGCTCTACCCCTCAAATCTCCAGGTATTTCCCAACCCAGAGTTGGCAATCATGCAATTGGCTATGGAACCACTTTTCAGGCCCTTGGAACCCAGAAAACATGGCATAGGAGGGGGTGCTTTTCTACCTTAGCTGCCACTGCATAGACCCAAATTAACATAAGCCAACCTCCAGGCGGCACCTGGAGATCTCTAGCTATTACAACTGATGTCCAGATGACCAAGATCAGTTCTCCTGGAGACAATGGCTGCTTTGGCCAGTGGACTCTATGGCATTATACCCTGCTGAGGTCCCTCCCCACCCCAAACCCTGCCCTCCCCAGGCTTTACCCCTCAAATCTACAAGTATATCCCAACCCAGAGTTGGCAACCCCATAACTGGCTACAGAACTGTTTTCCAGACTCTTGGAACCCAGAAGACATGGCATAGAAGGAGGTGGTTTTCTACCTTAGCTGCCTCTGCATAGCCCCAAATTAACATAAGTCGGGGGTGGAGGGAACCATACCTGTTACCATGAGGCTGTCCTCCCATACTACCCACTTGGGGCAGCAAAATGACTTGAGACAGCCCTGCCTTATAGCTAAGCAGAAGGAAATAAAAATGGCTTGCCTCCCTCTATTCTCCCCTCCCCTCTGCCACCCCACCAGCCACAGCTGGGACACTCACCTGGAGCTTCCTTCTAGAGCTCGTTGTATTTCTTCCCACAATGGGCCTTACTCCTAGTGTGTGTGTGTTTAAGTCACAGATGTTCAGGCACAGATGATCATATTTTTTTCTGCATGCTTGTGTCTTAAGAAACACATTATACTTCTACCATCACATCAGCATACATTTCTTTTCTAACAAAAGTAAGCATTCCTCAGGCCTGCTTCCAAAAGTTTGCTCATTATATATCTTTGGTGGAAGGCGTGCATTTCAGCTTCCTTTCCTCTGTAATGTTTCCTAGAAGGTTAATGTGTCTGCCTGTGACTGTATGTGCTTTCAAAAACTGGCATCAAAAGACATTTTTTAATTACTGGGACAACTAGAATAAGGCTGCGGTCATACACACTAAATAATCCAGTTTCAATCCACTTTCAGTACATTTTCCAACTGGGTTTTGTGTGAACTGACAGAATCCAGTTGGAGAGTGCATTGAAGGTGGATTATTTAATGTGTGTGACCACAACCTCAGCTTGCCTTTTATTTTTATCAATATTATTTCACATAAATGATTTACTATAGCTAGTATACCCATACATTCTTTCCTTTACATGTGATGCTTCATATGTGCAGAGTATATGGCAGGTATTTTCAGACTAGAACAAGATGATACCGAAAAAAATCCAAGAATCCCAAACTCAGCAACTGCTTGAGGAGTATTGCAAGTTAATTAATACCTCCAGAACACACTGTGCTTTCCTCTCAAAAAGCACAGACAGACAATGAACACCTGGCAGAACTACAGAACCAGGCATTTTACATGGTAGCCACCCTATATGAGCAAAAAAAATTACTTCTTTCAAAACAACATGACACATGTGGCATTTCATACCCACCTGTGCTAACTGACAGTTTACCAATTGAAAGTTTGAAGTGGTGGGAATACCCTGACTTATCTCAATTGCTTATCTCTGTGGTACAGGGAACCCATACTGAGAGAGTGATGAGGGTCCTTATCAAGGTTTCCCTCATCTTTCAGATGTGGCTTCACATGTCAGAAGATGCTTTCATCATCTATCTATGAACTTAACACTGTGCATAAAGAACCATATTTTACCACAGCACAGTCTAGATAAACTAACAATGAACTGAAACTCCATTTCAGCCATTACTTAGTAGAGAAATTCTGACTGGAAATATGATTTAATTGGAAAGATCATAAAAATTCTTAATACATAAATTATTTCCAACATTCAGTGGTAGTTGAAAGTATTCCCATCTGATGTTTATATGGGTACCTTATGTGGTTGGTTTCCTGTGAGGCTGGCTGAGGCAGTGACGGAAGATCCTCAGCACAGGTATACATACCATAACAGGGAGAGTGTCCAACCAGTCTTCCCACTGAACAGATTCATCTTGACTGGCACTTTTATGCACAGCATCTTTTGCCAGTCATTGCACTGTGACAATGGCTTTGAGAGAAGATTTCTGAATGTACATAACTATAAAGTTTCTGTTATTTGGTGCTATAAACATGCAGGGCTAAGCAAGGAGGGAAAGGTTGCTAGTATGACTCTAAGACAGGGCAGATGGGTGGATAGAGGGGCACTGTCCCATTTCACATGTAAGTAGTACCACCTAGCCATCTGTCATGCAAGGAATAAAATAAACCACTTTACTTATATGAGCTGCCAAGCAGGCAGTGTGGCCTGCCTCAGAAAAAGGAGCCAAGAAATGGTGGGGCAAGATAAAGGCAAATGGCCAGGCTTTACTCCTCCCCCTGTCATGATAGGTACCTTACCTGCCCTGCAAAGGAAAAAAGGAAATTTTTTTCTTGTATGGCAGGGGTGGCCAAACTGCGGCTCAGGAGCTGCATGCGGCTCTTTCACACAGTCTAATTTAATGGCCTTAAAAACCTTCCAGGCAAAATCATTGGCTCAACTCCTGTATGGCTCACAAATTGGACTTTCTGCCAATCTAAAGACCCTTGAAAGGGTTCAGTCTAAATTTCTTAGATATCTATTTGGCGTTCCTAGAAGCACTTCTAATGTAACACTTCAGCAAGAAGCTGGGCTACTCAGAGTTGAGGCAAAGGTCTGGCCGTCTGGGGGCAGGCTGTAACACTCTGGCTAAAAATTCATTACAACCCAAAGGGTTTAATACCTTACCTTTTGGCCTCAGACCCTTACCCTACCTGGTCCACACAAATTCTTAATAAGTTAAATCAGATTGGCCTATTCCCAGAAGATCTCTTCTATGGAAGGCTATACAAGGCAAGAACAGCTGTCGAGCAGAGGCTTCGTGATATTGAATTACAAGATGAAGAAGCTTCGCTATCCAAGAACTTCAGAAATATAAAATCTTGGCCTAATTTTACTGCTGCCCCTTATAATTTTACCTATGAGCCCTACAGATGGACCTTTTCAAGAGCCCGTTTTGAGGCACTCCTTTCTGCTGTACTGCAAGGTAAAGTCACTCAAGTTCCAATGCATGAACGTATATGCCCATGCATGGCTAATATGGTGGAATCAATTACTCATGTCTTCTGTTCTGCAGATTCTATCAGGAGGAATGAAATCATTTTATACTATGCCTTCTGTCTAGATTTAGCCCTCTGAAGTGTTATCTTGACTTTAGGCCAGAAGTCCTTCATAAATTCCTCTTAGAAGACATTCAGAGCTCAGTGACTTACGCTGTGGCAAGATTTTGTTGCTTAGCTATTAGGAAACGTAAACTTATTTTAGCTGAAAAAATTGTATGATTCTCTTATTAACATTGTTTTATTTTACTAATTTTATTAATTTTCTCTTGTTAATGTTTTTATACTATTCTTATGTTATTACTGTCTTAACCTTTCTTATATCAGAATTGAACTGTCTTACTGGCTCTTGCTGTCATAAATTAGATTGATCGATCGTTAATAAAAAGCAAATTTGCATATTTTTCAATTAAAACGTGTGTGTGATATTTGTTCATGTCTTGCGGCTCTCAAATATCTGACATTTATTCTGTGTGGCTGTTACGTTAAGCAAGTTTGGCCACCCTTGTTGTATGAACTGGCAATTAAACAGGGATGCAGAGGTGTGGCGGAATAAAGTGTGATGCCTGGGATTTGCCCTCATCAGCAATAGTCAGGCCAGCACCTCTATAGGGTTGGGGGGCAGCTAGATGCGGAGATTAAGTCTTGCCTCTCACACACACATACTAGGCAAGATGTGAGACATCAGTGATTTTGAAGGGTTAAATTATCTCTCTGTGTCAGATAAAATTGCTGAATCATGCTCTTAGATCTCTCCAGATCTGTACTTTCACAGAAAAGCAGAGAACAGCTGAATCTGTTCCCTGAACAAAAAAACCCTCCCAATTTCTACAATCCCCAGCAGGGCGGAAACTGAGGCAATCCCTTTTATTAAGCAATTTAAACAAATTACAGTGCATGGAACAGGGGAGTAAAACCTTGATCTGCTGTGTATATTACTGTGGAATCTGAATCTTGTTTTCTGCCAGCCAGGACCCAAGATAGAAAGTCAACTAAGCAGGGAGAAAAATGCTGAAGCAAAGCAGATGGTGGGAAATGCTAAAACATTTTATGAAGGAAAGAAAACATGCCCCAGTGCCACCTGAGACATTGCTGGAAAGTAGAGAAAAGCAGTCACTGACTCTCTCTCTCTTTCTTTCACTCACTCACTCTCACTCTCTCTGGCTCACTTAACCACCCTACTATGAAACTGTCCAGTGAGTTTCATTCTGTTCTCTCTACTCAAGGCAGTCGTTCTGAATAAAATCAGACTCTCTCACTTGCAAAGATTCTCCTCATCCTATTCTTGGGTGAATAGCATCTTACACTGATGCTGAACTGTCCTCATGCTGAGCACAGAATGGGCTTTTGGAAAAAAACCGTATGGTGTGCCTCAGAAAAAGAATCCACTTCATCCAGGTTAAGCATTGAATTAGATACTCTATCTTAAAAAGGAATGGGAATATATCCATGGTTTTCTTCATATCGAAACACAAACCACAATGGCTAAGGTCACTTCATTTCCTCCTTTTGATCCCCATGATGCTTATAGAACTCTAGGACACCACTGGGATAAATGGAACCAGAGACTGGAAATCTAGCTGTGTACTATAGAAATAAATTGTGACACCAGAAAGCATGCTCTCCTTCTGCACTATGCTGGAGACCAGCTGTATGGTTTCTCCACTAGTCTCTCAGACACCTGTGTTGTTGATAACTGCCATACAGCAAAAGAGGCACTAGCAAAGTATTCTTCCCTAAAAGAAAAATGTTGATTTTGAAGTATATAAATTTCTTCAGCCCATACAGAAGCAGGCATAACACGTTTATGGGCTTCATACATGTTTGAGACATCTAGGTGCAGCCTGTGAATTAAGCAACATAAAAATGTAGAACCTCATATATTTCAGGTGGAAGCTCAAATACCATGTTCTCGCCTCAGAATTTATGGAAAAGAGACTCAAACCCAGAAAATGGAAGCTCACACTGCATAGAAGGAGCAGAAAAGCATGTTGAGCCCATGATGGGAAGAAGCAAACTTGAAATCTATCACATATCACGGACACCAATACAGGATACCTCATTCTATGACAACAGAGGATAATACATTCATAAACAGACCTGTCCAGCCACAAGACATATTAGAAACAACTGTGGCAAGTTGAACCATTTTTCAGCACCTGTAGGGTACAATGACAATCAAATATCTATGGGCCATCCTCTCTACAAAAATCCAAAAGCACCCAAAATTGTTAATGCAGTTGATCCTGATCCAACAGATGATTTTGGAGCAACTTATGGTCTCTCATTTTGCTATAACATTCCAGCACTAAAGAACCAGATTATCCATACAGTTTTACTATCTTAGTTTACAAAGCACACAATACTTGACCATAATGCAAAATTGTGAAAATGAAGCAGCTTCTTTGTAAGAAGTTCTGGTATCCCAAAATGGCCTCAGACAAAGAACACCGTGCCCAATCCTTTCTCTTTTGTCAGTCAGAAGTCATAACGTTCTACTCATACAAATGACCACCTTGCTTTCTTAGCCTTGTTTAGACATCAGCATAGCCTTCAAATGGATGACACTCTAACTCATACCTTCTTATTGTTACTGATAACTGTCCCAGCTTCCCATTTGCTAAGACTGGCTTATTTCCACATTGACTGTCACAAATGGTAAGGAGTGACAAAAGGAGGGCATTCAGCGTAAACTTTTGTGCAGTCTGCTGAATTAATGAGTTTCCATCTTCAGAAAATAATTTCCTATTGGCACTAGCCCAACAAAATGCTGACAGGTTCATCAGGACTTGAAAGAAACAAGCACGAGCCATACAAATTCTTAGGGAACTACAGACCACATGGCACTACAGAACACATTATTCTCCCTGTAACTGCCTTATATGGATACCCAATATGCACTAAATAATCTAAACTGGTCAAAAGTCCAGCTCATGAAAACAAGATCCAGGAGCAAGACAGAATAGGCAAAGAAATAACAAACAACACAGGAAACCATTTAATTATAAAGTAGTCAGTCATAAGAACAAGAAACTGTGTCCAAATGAACAATCTGCAGCCACAAGCTTTCTGTACCATCTATACCTCATAAATAATGTTTACAAAAATTCAGTGGATGATGATCACATCCCAGCATTGACTTCTCAAACCACCTCAATAGTTTCCACTTTAAAATCCTGAGGGGGCATCAGCAGGTGTCTCTGAACGATGACTTGGAATTACCAGGAATATGTTGGAAAAATTGGCAAAATAGTTAAATATTCAGAGATTGCAATGGATCTTTGCTTCACTGGAGAGGAGGTTTTATCTTCTGTGTAAAAATCTTTATTTCTAAGGGAAGGATTCACAGGAAATCTACAAAACAACAAAGAAACCTAAGAATACATCTTTACACTTTGACCACATGGTCTACAACAATGGAGATGATTCTTCTTCTTGACCCTTAGAAGGAAATCACCTGAATGCATTAACCAATGATTGTTAGTAAATAGGTTTCAGGTTCCTGGGCTTTCTTCTCATTGGCTATCTGCCAGGTTCCCTTGCAGGTCAGTCTAAACAATAGCAGACAAGGTAAACACACATTAACCCTATAATGACTGAATTTTAGACCTTGCAACTCACATATTTCCAACAAACTGAGCGCACCAAACAATACTGCTCCAGTGCTCACACCCATGGTTACTGAGACACTTCATCCAAATGGCCTGAAGAACTCAAGATATCCACAGCAGAGAAACCAAAGATTATCTTTTGATGTAACTATGTATACTTGATTTATACAGTGTGTGTGTGTGTGTGTGTGTAATTTGATTAACAATATAGTTTGATTACAGTGGGTTAAAATATGTTTTGTTTTGTAGAAGAAAAGAGAGGTATGATATTCAGAATTTCCATATTTTGCTATAGTTCTAAGGTACAGGATCTGGAGCAGTACCAAATTCGATTTTACTTGGAGCAATCACTGGTGGTGTCTCCAGGGCTTTAGCTACAATGACCATATGTAATACACCCTTATGAGTATGTCTTGCCAGCCTTCATTTATCAGAAGCAAACAAACAAGAAAGGTATATCATTGTAGAGATCTAAGGGAAAATATGTATCCAGATTTTTGTCTATAGATTGCCTGGAAAAGATGAGGGAGGGGAAGGTTCAAATATGCAAAAGTACTACTATTAATACTGCTATTCAGTGTAACATAATCCAGTCCCATTCCATGACATCAAGCTCCACCCATTGGGATGACTGGGATCTCATTGTCCTGCTCCCTTCAGTGTACTTTTTTGTCTCCTCAACATAAAATTTCTAGCTATAAGCCTGGCTATTTTTTTCTCTTGCTATAGACTGAAACTAAGGAAGCTGCTGCCAATTATGTTCAAAGTCTACCCCCAATAAGGAGAACCTGTTCAGAAGCGGTCAAAACACCTTAGTAGGTACAGACTAGTAGCAGAAAGACATGAACTCTGAGGTTTAACTGATACAAGCTAAATGGTTTATTAAAGCTCTATAAAATAATACTAAAAAGCATGATAAATTGAAAGCATGGTACATGATTAAATTGTAGAAGGCAAGAATATGAGAAAACCCAAATTATATGGGATACAATAACCTAAAACATGGACAAATAATGCATGAGACTATACCCAAGCTTTAATGCCACCCCTCGGCACAGGGAAGAATGGATAGAGGACAGTTGAACAATAAACTCTGATGCATTAGAAAGAAACTTGTGAAAGATTACAGAACAGTCCAAGATATGGTTATGTGCAGTTAGGTAGCAGGTAAAATTGACTCCCAGGCACGAGAATTACTTAAGAGTCTCTTAAGATGTTTTAAGAGACTTAAAACATTTTAGAACATCCAGTTTAAAGTATCTGTTTGCTGCATTCTGTGTGGATTCATTCTGAAGAACTATACAAGAAATGTTGCTGTTATTAAGCATTTGAACAGTTTATCAGTTTTGTTTTGTGGCATCACTTGGCATATACTTAAGCAGTATCTGGGAAATGTGATCTTCCTGATCTTCAACCAATTGCCATTGTTAGTAGAGGCTCATAATGTTTTCAACAAGAAAAGTTTTGCAAAACCATGTCAGTTGGACACAAGAGGCAAATAGACTCTACTACTGTATTGTTCTTGTGTGATTCTGCTCTTCTCAAAACTATTTCAGTTACAGGCTAATATTTTTAAACAAATGGTACCAAAGTACCTTTAAAAGTCATGTATCTTAGTGTTCATCCAAAAACATGCAGCAACTTCAGCACTTGTATGCCAGAAAACCATTAACTTAATTGTCCCTTAGAGGGCACTGCAGGTCCACTTCAAATGTGCCCAAGGGAACCCCTTACAAAGTGGGAGTAAGTTTTGCAGTTTCAGTACTTTATTTCTTTTTAAGAAATAGTTATCTGGGCACTTATTTATAATTTATTTATAAATTAAACTTCTAGACCTCCCTCCACAGTACAAACAAGGCTCAGGGTGGTATACAACAATTAAAAAAGGTAAAGGTTCCCTTGCTCGAAAGCCAATTGAATCCAACTCTAGGGTTGTGGTGCTCATCTTCGTTTCCAAGCCAAAGAGCCAGCGCTGTCCAAAGACATTTCTGCAGTCATGTGGCCAGCATGACTAAACACCAAGGTACACAGAACACTTTTACCTTCCCACCAAAGTGGTACCTATTTATCTACTTGCAATTTCTTGCTTTTGAACACATTCATAAATTAATAAACAATTTAAAAGAATAGGAAAATACAACAGTTAGACATTTCTAGATGGTGCTAAAAACTACAAAGTATGCCATTGCCTCTTGGAGTAGGGAGGGAAGAAGTAGAGGTGCCAGACAAGATGGACACTGTCACTATCCCCAAACAAAAGCCTAGCAGAACATCTCTGCCTTACAGGCCCTGCGGAACTTCATTATAGACCCTGTGGAACTTCAGCAGTGTAACAGAAAATGCTTGACCTGTCCAGTTATTTATTATTTATTTCCAAATTTCATACCACTTTTCATAAAAGTTGTCCTTTAAAAGTAATTATATAAAACATTGCACAAAACCATAAAAAAGAATGATAAAACGCATTTTAAAAGTTGAATTAATAAAATATATTACGATATATAAGTTTTCACGTGTTTTCTGAAAGAAACAAGTTTTTACTTCTATACAGAAGGTAAACTACCATGGACTGAAGCAAATTACTCATGGGAAAGAATTACAAATTTCTTGGGTGGCCCCTAAGAAAGTCCAGCTATGAGTACAGACCAATTTTCCTGTAAATGAGTTGATACCTCCCAGAGGCAAGGATTCTGAGGCCCTGGGCAAAAACACAGGATGGGGCAGGGGAAAAAAATCACTGCCCTTCCTTGCTGCCCTTCCCCCAACAAGGCCAAGCAAGGAGAGCCACCAATGCCACCAAAAGCCATCTGCATGAGCCCCAAACTTGGCAAGTGCAAGTGGTGATAGGCGCTTGCTCTTCTCCCCTCTCCTTTAAATGGGTTTGGCTGTGGGGAGTCAAGGTCCCTCAGCATAGGGGCTGGGGCAACTACCCCAATGCTCATTGGGTAAGACCACCCCAATGCCTCTTACTGAACTTAAAACTTGGATCAGTTCATAAATGACAAGGTGCTCCCTGATATACATTCTTTTAATACACACATCATATTATTTTACTCAAAGCACTGAGGGATTTATAGGTGAGCACACTGAGCTGGACCTGGAAATGTACTGGCTACTGATGCAGTTCTTTCAATACAGGCATAAAATAATTTTTCCCCCTATTCGTACCTGACATTAATCTAACTGTAACATTTTGAACCAACTGCAATTTCCAAATCATCCTCATGAGTAGTTCCACATTGGGTATGTTACAGTAGTTACTCAGGTGTGTTACAGTAACTTAACCAAAATAGGGTATGAGTGATAGTAGCCATGTCTCCTGGCATGCAACCCAACTGTTTAACCAGTGAAAGCCATCTCAGCATCTCCTAGCATACAACCCAGCTGCTTAACAAGCAAAAGCTGGTAAAAGGCATTTCAGGCCTCAATAAATGACTAGACATTAAGATGCAATGTTGGGACCAATAAAACCCACAAGCTCAGAAACTGATGTTACAAGGAGAATACATTCCCATCCAAGATAGGTCTCAGACCTCTGTAATTCACTTTCCATAGAGCTACTCTTGAAAATGCTTCAGACTGACTGGAACATCATGGTCAGTTCATATTACCCCAACTTTGCGGCAGCTGTACTGGGTACCAATTAGTTTCCAAATCCAATTCAAACTGTTAGTATTAATCTTTAAAGCCCTCATACCTACAGGACTGCTACTCTCATTATAATCCCCACACACCACCTTCAGTCATCCTTTTGGGGCCTCTTGAAGGTGCCCGGCCCCAGGATGGATGGATGGATGGATGGATGGATGGATGGATGGATGGATGGATTTATTTATTTATTTATTTATTTATTTATTTTGTTGGGCTTCTAGCCCTCCCTCCCCTCCACAGCAGGCTCAGGGCAGGTACAACATTCTTGAGAACATTCAAAAATTTAAAATAGAATGTAGCCATAAAACAGTTAGAAAGCAATATTTCTATATAAAAACCTTAAGAGGCGCCAACAAAGGAATGTGCTGAATTGGACAAAGTTCCCACTGCTTTACAGCTGCAGACCTAAACAGTGCAAGGGAAGTGGGTGGGTGAGTAAAAGCTGTTTGGTTTGGTTTGGTTAGCTGTTACCAGGGGAAGGGCTTTCTCAGTTACAGCCCCTATCCTGTGGAATGCACACTCTGATTATGCCCATGCCTTGCAGAATTTGCTTAGTTTCCTCAGGACTTGCAAGGCCAAATTGTTCAGGTTGACCTTTGAAGGATAGCCAGATGTTTGGAGCTGGTCTGATAATGCTATGGTGTTGAGTCATATCTCTTAATGTTTTATACATCATATTTGATTTTTGTTGGTTTTTAAATGATTTATTACAGTGTTGTTTAAGTGTTTAAGACACCATGAGACCCTCTGGGTAAACAGTAACTGAAATCTAATGAAATAAGTGTAAAATTCTGCATCGTTTGCCATAGCTATGGGGGATGGGGGAATTCCTAAGGGGGGTGCGGTTGTGAGAGTGGGACCTTTGTAGCGGCTTTTGTAACTCTTCCCAAGACATGCATCTCCATGGAGACGACCTTGAAACAAACTCTGTGCTAGCCTTACTGTCTTAGATCACGAGAGTGGGAACTTATGGGTAGGCATAGATGCTAACAGCCTAGGCAGGGCAGCTGTGTGAAATGATTGGATGCACCCCTGGGGGAGCCCACATTGGAATTGTCTATATCTGTAGAGGTTACCACCAAAAACCTTACTTCTGACATGGTACTGCCCTAATCTGGATCATGCTGATATATCAATAAACAAATCACTGCCAAAGAGAGTGTTGTTGGGAGTCTCTTGACCAGGAGTCTCTTGACCAGGAGTATGACATAGTGTCAGAACTGCCTTTCTCCCTTCGACCATCGCACCACCGAAGTGATGGCTGACGAAGGCGAAGGCACAGGGACGGGCACCAGATCTGAAGCTGAACTTCCAGGCCCAGTTCCTGACAAGAAAACCAAGAAACCAGCTGGCCTCAAACCCAAGAAGCACACGGCATATTGGGACAAGAGGAAAAAGCCTAAATAACACCATAGCAGACGCAATCCATGGGATGAGCCAATGTAACTCGTGAGCACCCTGGGTTTCAGGGGCGCAAAAGCACATGGAGAGCAGGAAGGCAGAAGAGCCTAATGCACCTTCCTAGATGACCCCGAGTGCCTGAAAGTAATGGAAATTCTGGGAGAGGAGATGAGCACCAATCGTGTGAATGCAAAACTCAGAGCAGAGCTCAAGGAGGCCCCCCAATTCCTCATTGAGAACCTCCCTGGAGTCATCAGGGAACTCATGCAACAAGAGGCTGAAGAGCCTGAGGTAGAACCAGATGAGGAAGAGCAACACAGACAGCCACCGGGAATCCTGCCCCTTCCTCTGGTGGAACCGACCCGGGACCAAGAGCAACCCCAAGATGCCCTCAAAGTGATGTTCGATGGCAACCCCTTGGCTTACATGTCAAAAAAGTTCTTGAGTACCAAAAGGAACAGGGCAGTGTGGGATAAGGAGGCTGCCACCATTGAGTTGGCGCTAACAAACTGGAGACATTTGCTGGAGGGGGCCAGGGTCCCTTTTGAGGTTTGGACCAATCATAAAAACCTAGAGGTACTCAAAGCCCCTCTGTGCCTAAACACAAAGCAGCTGAGATGGGCAGAGTTTTTTATTTAAGTTTTGTTTCACCCTCAAACACCTCCTTGGGAAGTCAAATTTCTTGGCTGATGCCCTGTCCCGCTTCCCATAACATGCAAGCCAGTGCAAAGAGGTGATGGACACAAAGTTCATGCCCACCCAGTTAGGAGTGGTAGTGGTGACGCACAGACAGGCAAAGGTAGGGCCTCCCTCAGGAATGGAGCCTTTGGTTGAGAAATTCAAGTCCACACTGACTGACACTGATAAAGTGGACATTGAGAAGAAGGGGACTTTGACATAGAGGGAGGATGGCTGCTGGTATCACCAAAATAAACTGTTTGTTCCGGAATCATTATGGGGGGAAATCCTATCAACGGGGCATAATAACAAACTGGCCAGACATTTTGGATATCTGAAAACCCTGAACATTATCCAAAGACAATTCTGGTGGCCCCGTATGAGGAGGGATATTTCAAAGTATGCTGCTTCTTGCCAAACATGGTTGATGAGCAAAAGAAGGGTGGGGAAACCCCCAGGACTGTTGCAACCACTAGAAACTCTGGACTGGTTGGTCTGTCAACTCTATGGATTTTATCACCAATTTGCCTCCGAGCCATGGGAAAACTGCAGCCGGAGGGGGGGCCCCACCCAATCGGGCACGTGGGGCCCCATCCAGCTGGCTGCAAGTGCTTAAAGGGGTCCCTTTACGTGCCCGCAATCAGATGGGCCCCCCACCCAATTTCTGAGTGGCAATGCCACTCAGAATTTGGGCATGCAGGGCCCAGTCCTGCCAGCTGCGTGCACTTAAATGGGTCCCTTTAAGTGCCTGCAACCAGAAGGCCCCCTGCTCAATCTCCAAGTGGCGATGCCACTTGGAGATTGGGCACGTAGCCCACAGCTGCCCCTTTCCCTCCTCTCTCTCAAGAGAGAAGGGAGGGGGTGGCTGCTGGTGTTGGGGCTTGGGGGGCAGGGCTTCCCCCACAGGCCAGCTGGCCAGGCAGCGGGTAGAACCCCCTAAAAGTGGGTAACCCTCGCCAAAGAGTTTTTAGTCAGAAATACAAGATTCCTGCAACACAACACAGACCTGAAGAGAAGGCATTCATATATTGCTTACATGGTGTGCTAATTTCTCTTTAGAAGCATCTGTACATGGCTGATGATGACATGCCTTTAAAAGGCAGTACATGAATCTGAGAGATTGCTCACATTATAAATATTTCAGCAGCCAAGAATGGTAAGTAGTTCTGCAGGTCCTGCCATGCTGAGGTTTGTCCTTTTCCCCCTTTCTCCCCACCATCTTATTTTCCCAGAACTGTCTGTAGTGGCCTTGGCCTTAGTTTCAGAAAATTAAGCTGTCTATGCCACTATTATAGCCAAATTCATCATCAGAAGAGAATGGCTGAGCTTTGTCACCAAAGGGCTGTATCCAGGGGGAAAAAATAAGGATGTATAAATAAAACTGCTGTAGGTGATGTTCAACAAAAGGCTCCAAATGTAACTCTCCCCTCATATTAATATTTAATTAAACTATTTTAAGACTCTCACACTCTGAGCTGATTAAGCTGTTTTTAAGTTAAAGAACAAATTCAGTGATTCAATTTGACCTAATTTAAGCCACTTAATGTGCCCCATTTGTACTGTACTGTAACTGAATGAATATTATTAACTAATTTTGCTCAAGGCAAGGAATCAGAAAAGCCTCCCTGGCACACATTGAATACATTTCTACCCTTGTAGCAGCAGGACTGTAGGGATCAGTACAAATTATGTAGAGCTCTGTTAAGCCGCAAGGATACATCCAACTTCTTTCAGGTCTTGGCTAGTTGTAAGTGCCCAGCCATGCAATCACAAAACACATTTGGTTGTAGTTTGAACATGTTCAGGAAATAAGAAACTACCATCAACATCCAGCATCAATCTAGCCTAATATGAGAACCCTGGTTACATGAGTAACTTACCAAGCTATTGCTTGGTGGGCTAGAGGGGTACAGTTTTCATATCTGGGACTCAAAAGGACCTGGAACTGCTTGTTAGATTGCAAATACACACACACGGTGATCTGGATCTGCATTTCAATCAGGTATATGGAAAAAAACATGTACTTTCACTTGTTTATCACTGTAAATTCCCAATTACTAAGGCCTGGTTTAAGTATGTTCATAATTTGACAACTGCTACATCAAACCAATCTTAGATATAACATCAGGACGGGAGTTTTTATACCACCACTATAGCTACAACACTCTCAAATAGTGTGTGTTTAAAAATCAAACTTTCCCTGCTTGCAATGGCCATTTATTCTCAATTATCCCATATGCACTTATTGATAATTTGTTCATTTTTTAAAATGAGAAGAATTTCAAGTGCCTCTGATTCTCCACAATTGGCAGTGTTCATTGTCACATACATAACCAGCTGGTCACTGCAGTTGGTGCTTACTCAGAAGCCACTGGATTGCTGTGGTTGATCACAATAATAGTTTCCACATCCTTCCAAATTCAGTTTGGGAGATCGAAAAACCACCATTCCTAATAAACTTGACATGAAATGCTGAAGAAGACTAGGAAGAGAAAAATTAAAGGATAGGCACTGATCAGAACCTATTCTTATTTCCAAGAGATGACCCCTAAAGCAGATTACTTTCATTCATTTCAAGAGATAGAGTTTGTGACTTGGGGGTGGGAAGAGGGACATGTACCCATGTGTGTGCATCTGTGCATGAACAGATTTCATGAACATCCCACCCAAGAATCATAAATACCCAACAATCATTTGAGTTCAAGAGGGATGAGAGTGATTTTGGGTCAAATACAGTGTCCACCCATCAAATATCATGCCAGAAGCTGGCTTCTATGACTCCCTTCCACTGGTATTTTGACAAAAATACCAGAGCATCGGTGTGATGACATCACTTCCACATGATGTCATCACATCTGGCTGTTGGAGGTGGGGCTTCCCCCTGCTGGCCGGCTAGCCAGTGGTGGCCAGGAGCCTGTGAAATCAGGGGATACCTCATTCCCACCTGGGGGCTGGCAATTTGGGACCCTGACAATTTGGGACCCTCATCTTCAAAGCCGGTGCACAGTGTTCAGCTGGAGAGTTCCTGGGGCACCAAGAGGAAAGAGATGGACTTTGGAGGTGGTAAGCTGTGAAGGAGGGAAAATATAATTGTTTGGCCTTTAAAAGATTATTGTTCTGTTGTGTTACTAAGTGATACGTTCTTGTGACATGATATAAAGTTAAGTGAAAAGTAAAAATATTTTATGCTCTTTTAATTATTGCAAGACTCATTTCAAGTTCTGCCCCACAGAACTCAAAACCTGAAGTTACCCAAACAGCTCTCCAGGGTCTTAGGCTGAGTTCTTTCCCATCACCTACTACCTGATCATTTTAGTTGAAGATGCCAGTGATTGAATATCAAACCTTCTGCATCACAAGCACTCAGCCACTGAGCCACACCATTCTCCAATAAGGAAATAAAAAGCCTGCTTGGATCTATCTTGCCCAGCATCTTGTCTCACATTTTAGAGTAGTGGTTAAGAGCGGTGGATTCTAATCTGGAAAACCAGGTTTGATTCCCCACTCCTCAACATGAAGCCAGCTGGGTTGTCTCAAGAGCAGTTCTCTCAGAGTTCTCTGAGCCCCACCTACCTCACAGGTTGTCTGTTGTGGGAGGAGGAAGGGAAGGAAATTGTAAGCCAGTCTGAGTCTCCAAGTCCTGCCAAGTCTTTTCCCTGGTGTCTTCTAACTCTGCTTCTGTGGCAGAGCAGCACAGGTTGCCAATGCTTGCAGGACCTTTCCCAGATGTTGCTGTCTGATTGTGCCCTTTAGATCTGTCAGGCATTTGCAGCTATGTCGGATCTAAAAGCGTGTGTGACCACAACCCTATTTTCCATGAATCTGTCCAGTCACCTTTTAAAGCTGTCTATGCCTGTGGCTATTACTATATCTTCTGGCAGCGAATTACATATTTTAATTACGTGTGGAGTAAAGGAATACTTCATTTTGTTTATCCTGAATCTACTGCCCATCAACTTGATTGTATTCCCCAAATTCTAGTACTTGGGGAGAGTGAGGAAAAAAATCTCTGCCCACACTCAGCTCTATGCCTCTATACATATAAAAGAAAGTCCCCTCACCATAAAATCAATGCCTGGGCCAAACCGCTGGACCTAAAAATATGAAATTCGGGGAGAGTGCTCCTACCATGGCATAGATGCTCACTAAGAAGGGATTTTTAGAAATTCGACCCCTAAGTGGGTCAAAAGGGGTAAAAAGTGCTTCCCCCATTGATTCCTATGTGGCTGCCAGGCTGCTGCCTCCTTGCACTCCCCACTCTCTGATTGGTCAGCTGCAGAGCTCAGTGTTCTGAGGTAAAAACAACAGTTACATAGACATGGCCAACAACCACCTGTGAGGTGCAGTAATGCTGCTGGCCCAGCCTCTCTGATGGCTTCCAACAAACTCCTCTCACCTCCTACACCAACAGGCAGTTGTCTGTCAGGTGCAGCAGTGGTAGCAGAGTGCTTAAAGCCACAAGGGAGCCTACCCCAGCAATAATGCCTTAGTGATCCTGCTGGCCCTGCCTCCACAGTGACTTCAAATACTCCCCCCTCCCCCTCCTACACTGGACAGGCACCTGCCTGTCAGGTGTAGGAGAGGAGGTGGGATGCTTACAGCTGCTGGGGAGGTTTGCTCAGCAGGATTGCCTTAGCCCTGCTGCTGACCCAGCCTCCACGATGCCTTTAAATACAATCCCCCCAACAGCAGACAGGCCAGTGTCTGTTAGGTTTACGAGCAGGACCAGGATACTTTAATCCATCAGGGACGCTGCCCCAGCAGGATCACCTTAGCAATGCTGCTGGCCCAGCCTCTCTGATGGCTTCCAACACACTCCCCCCACCTCCTACACCTAACAGGCAATTTTCTGTCAGGTACAGCAGCAGTTGCAGAGTGCTTAAAGCCACAAGGGAGCCCACCTCAGCAGTAACGCCTTAGTGAGCCTGCCAGCCCTGCCTCCACAGTGGCTTCTAATACTACTCCTCCTCCTACACTGGACAGGCAGCTGCCTATCAGGTGTAGGAGAGGAGATGGGATGCTTAGCTGCCAGGGAGGTTTGCTCAACAGGATTGCCTTAGCCCTGTTGCTAGCCCAGCCTCCCTGATGCCTTTAAACATAATCCCCCTCAACACCAGACAGGTGGGTGTCTGTCAGGTGTAAGAGCAGGACCAGGGTACTTTAATCCATCAGGGATGCTGCCCCAGCAGGATCACCTTAGCAGTGCTGCTGGCCCAGCTTAGCCACACTCACACCCACAATGGACATATACTCCAAATATGTAGAAAACTGGTTTCCTTTATTAGGTTTTTTAATTTCTCACAATGTGGGTTCTAGAAAACTGGTTCATATGAACCTGCTTAATATCTGATTGCTCAGATGGTGTTTTGAATATGTAGTTATGTCCCAGTTCTAAAATGTAACATAAATTAGAAGCATTTTTGTAAAAAAGAAAGGGGGCTATGCCCTCACCCCAAATTCAATGCCCAGGCCAAACCCCTGCACCAAGAAACCCAAAATAAGGGGAGTGCATTCCTACCATGACGTAAAAAAATAAAAACCATGAAGAGATTTCTGAGAAACGTGACCCTTGCTTCTTAAATGATGACTGCTTCTTAAATGGACAGTTCTATGTGGCCTGCTCCAGAGTGAGCTCATCAAGCAGCCTGCTGATCCTAGCACCTGAGGGCAGAACCACCAATGCTGTCTAGAGAGAGGTCCTTCAGTACAGAAAAAAGGATGTTATGTCTCACTTCATTTCTTCCACTACAATCTTCTCTGTTATAATTCCTGCAACAAATGTCGCATTTCAAATTTCACATCATCAGTATTATAACTGGATTTACGGAACTTAAATATCGTAGCAAAGCACGGGTATCAGGCTAGTAATTTTATAAACTTCTATCATGTTACTCCTCAGTCATCTCTTTTCTAAACTGAAAATCCTATCTTCAGCCTTTATTCAAAGGAAAGTTGCTCCAACTCCTTAATTATCTTGGTTACTTTTGTGTAATGGAGCAAACAAAAAACACCCAATTTCATTTGGCTGAGGGCCTCTTTATTAACAGCAACTGTAGGACTGGTAAATTGGCTACTGGAATAAGGAATAATGATACTTAACTAAGCTGTTTCTAGAGCTCTAGGCCACTGTTGTCCTGGCCTGGTTCTGCAGATTCTTAGTAGGCCCTAAGTTCCTGCAGGCTGCCAGCAGGGAGACTGAGAAGAGAAGCCCTGAGTCCCTCCTACTCTTCTATTTGCTCTGAGGCCTACTGTGAGAGACTCTTAAAGAAGCAGCACACAACATCCCTAGGTAGAATATTCAGCCATCCAGGCTGGACCGTTTTGTATGCCTTCCCCTTTGGCTTGGTTCAACTGCAGTCTCAGAAGATGAAACCTCTTCCATAGGTAACTCAGTAATAAGATCACCACATCCTTGCGATGAAGGAGGGTGATCCTTATCGGAAGAATCAGGATGGCTTCCTCCATTTTATTCTGAACCTGATATTGGTAGGTTGATGTGACGCCCTCCCCGGCTGGTAGGAGGGCGCCCTCTGTCTGTCATTGCCGGAGGGATTTCCCCATTTGTAAACACCACTGTCTTGCCCCGCTTAGGTGTGGCAGAGGAGCCAGTAGGGCTGATAGCGGAGACCCCAGAAGGTCAGGGTAGTGGCCTCAGAAGATGGACTTGTCAGAGGGGTTCCTTCACCTCTCTTGCCTGCCTTGGGTCTGGCCTATGGAGCCAGAGGCTCTTGGGACGTTGTCTCTCTCTCTAGCCTTCTCTGTGCTTTCCAGCCAGTCCCAGCCAGCCCAGTCTTTTTCTTCCCTGGCCGCTTCCCTTTCCCCTTCTTTTATTACCCCCGCACCCCCCTCTGGCTCCTCCTCTTTCTGGGTTCCGCCTCCCTCCAAAAGCAAGGACGCTGGCCCAGTATCCACCCTTCTGGCCCTCGAGCCCCTTGCCTGGGCGTGGGCCGGACAGGCGTTATTGCCTGCCGCCTCCCCCTCCCATGGTGCAGCCACCTGGCCGGGTCTCCGCTCACGCCATGGGCCGGGCCTTGCCCACCCTGCCTGCAGCTTGCTGTCCACTGCAGCCCCGGCCTCCGCCTCCACCGCCGCCAAGGGCTTCTGTCCCGCGCCACCTCCTCCCGGCAGCGCACCGCTGCCACAGGTGAGTGTTCCGCCAGGGTTGGGGGGCATTGCCGGGGCCTCTCCCCAGCCGCTGCGGTCCCCGGAGATGGGGGTGGGGGACCTCGCTGGCCCGTTGCCGCGGCTCCCGGCGCCGTCCCAGCCGGGGCCGGGACAGTTAATTTTAAAGGTTCCACTGAAGAATCAGGAGTGTCTGTGTGACCATGCAGTTGGTCCATGTGATGTCACCATAACAGTGCATCTCAGGGTTGCCAGGTCCTTTCATCATGCTGGTGGAGAGATTTGGAGGACATTCTGGGGGTGGTGGGGACATTGCATGATGCGCTGATGTCACCCAGAAGTGATGTCTGTGCGGCAGTGACACTGGGAGTGACACTCTACTTTTTGAGCAAAACTGTATGGTAAAAACAGCCTCAAACCATAGAGCTTTACCCAAGAAGGAGAGCATCACCCCCCAACCTCACTGATGTGCTGACATCATTTCCATGCATGGCATCGGGGGGGTGGGGGGATTTCCTCCCACCAGCCAGCTGGCCCGCAGTGGGCAGGAGCCCACAAAAGCAAGGGATCTCCTGCACCCACCTGAGGAATGGTATTAGGGATACCATCTGCAGTCTGCAGTCTATATGAGACAGGCCCTGTGACTTCCACTATTTTGGATGGAACCCACTGTGAACGGTTTCCATAGAACCAAGCCCATACTGGTTTGTGAAGAGCGAAGGTACACAGATTCCTGTATTCTGTCAAAGCAGAATATAGCTCTTGTTCTTTTTTTGGACTGCAAGTTGCTTGCAATATCAGAGTGGCTATGATCTAGGCATATCCTTCTGAGACAATATCCCATAAGCAACTCAGCTGAGCTGGACCTAGTTGATGGGCTGGGTGTAACATGTTGTGCCAACAGGAATCTTGCCAATCTGGTAGTCCAGTCCCCAAAAATTATCCCTTTCAGTGCATCTTTTGTAGTTTGTACCATTCTCTCTGCTTGCCCATTTGCCTGGGGTCTATGTGGTGCCACTGGTGATAGCCCTAATGAGATTTTTATTAACAAAGTCTTGGAAAATTGCAGAGGTGAAAGCAGTATTATTTGAAACGATTGTATTTGGGATTCCACAAGTTGCAAAAAGTTGACAGAAAGCTCTGATGGTAGCATTTGAGGTTACAGCTGGGATGACAGCTATTTCAAGCCATTTTGAAGCTGAATCCACAATAATTAGGAACATTTTGCCCTGGAAGGAGCCAGCAAAGTCTATCAGGAGATGAGACCAAGGCTTCTTTGCCACTTCCCAAGGGAAAACTGGAGCTTTTGGTGGATTGTGGCAGGTAGTTTGATTTATGTTGCATTCACTCACCCTTTCAATATCAGCATCTAGTCCAGGCCACTACACATAACTTCTGGCCAGTGCCTTCATTCGCACCATACCTGAGTGTGCTGCATGCAGAATTCTTAGTATGACTCGGCATCCTGCTTCTGGAATGACCACCCTGTTTCCCAATAATAGACAACACTTATGAGTTCATACTGATGGGATAAAAATGGCCTGAATACCCCTCCATACCCAGTTGACAACACATGCCAAGATGGCTCTGTGCAGCCTGAAGAGGCAGTTCAGGCATGGATTCCAGCATAAGGGCTACCATTGGTGGAGGAATGGCACAGTCAGGTATCTGCAGAGATAGATGGATTAAGGCATCCATGTTTGCAGTTTCTTTCCCTGATCTATAAATGAGATTATAATTATTAACATTCAACATAATACTCCAATGTTGCATATGGGGAGATAAAATGGGAGGTGTTAGTTTGTCTTTGGTGAAAATTCCAAGAAGTGGCTTGTGGTCTCAGATTTCAAAAGGTCAACTATATACAAAATTATGATTTTTTTTAAACTCCTGCAACAATAGTCAATGCCTCTTTATCAATCCAAGCATACTTCCTATGAAATATTGAGACAAGGCAGCTTTTTTCATAACAACATGCTTCTTTATTGAACTTCCGAACCAAAGACACAGGCTTAACAGGAGCCAATTTATACTTGTAAAAACCACACCCACCCTAAACAACAACCAATACCAAGTAGGCAGCCAGAATCCTTCATTTGCATGAACTATATACACTGTAACTAATGACAGTGCCGCCTTCATGATAATCAACAAACTATGATTGGCTGTTACCAATAACACAATCAATAGTCTTGAAGGCTTTTAGAGCCTTGCTCAGACTCAAGCTCCACCAGTACATAACAGTTCCTTTCAACTGAGGTCATTGTCCTAGAATAAAAAGTAATTGGTGCTTCTGTACCATCTGGTAGTATGTGACTGAGGACGGCCCCAACTCCAAATGGTGAGGCATTGCATGGAACGGACAGAAGTCTCTGTTCATCATAGTGAGCGAGTACAGAGTCAGAGATCAACAATTTCTTTACAGCCAGAAAAGTGTCTTCATGTTTGTGAGTCCACATCTATTGAGTACCTTTATCTAACAGGTGATGAAGAGGTTCTGCTATAGTGGCTTTGTTTTTTAAGAAAGTGAGGTAAAAATTCAGGAGTTCCAGAAATGCCTGAAGATCTTCCTTGCATTTTGGTCTAGGGGCATCATGTATTGCCTTTACCTTATCCTGTATAGTGTGGATACCAGCTGCATCAATCGAGTTCTTCATCAATCTTTGGTCTCAGGGTAAAAGGAACATTCTAGGTCTTGTAAAAGTAGGTGTTATGGTAGGGTCTATTTGAAAAGTTACTGGTGGACCTTTCTATGTTCCTTATGCCTGTGTGAATACACATGGGAACTCAGATACCAGTTCTTCTAGTATTGCTGGACAGACACTATGTACTCTTTGAACACTGATTCCCAATGGTGTGAACCAGTTTCTTCCCAGCAGGCTTTTATGAATCCCTTTTGTAACTAGCAAGGGTAATGTCTGTCTGACAGGTCCATAGCGAACATCTACATCACAGCTTCCAAGGATATCAACAATCTGTCCATTGTGGTCATGAAGGCAGCATTTTGATCTGTGTAATTTGGGAGAATGGTCCTGGAACAGCTGTGAAAATGTGTTTCTGCCTATGGTGGTGGATCCAGCTCCATTTCACACTTCTGAGCATTTATCTCTACAGTGGCAATCATTTCTGGGGATTGCCTCTTGACAGCAGAAATTTGTTGAATGGAGTACAATGTTTGTACTTCTTCTGGGAAACCCTCCAAATTATGGGCAGTTTGAAGCCAGGTACCTTTCTGCTGCTCTCTTTGTTTCCTGGGATTAGCCCTTGACTGACAAACTCTTTCTATGTGACCCCTTTCTTAGCAAGTGTGACACTCAGCATTCCTGAATCTGCATTCATTTCATTTATGTTGCCCTCCACAGCTTAAACATATAGATGCATTACTTGACTTACATGATCCCACTGATGTAGATGTGAGCCTCTGTACTTGCTCTTCATCTGATTCCTGGGTTTGTTGTAGAATGTGTCAGTGGGGTGCCTGTTAACGAATTTCTCTGACATTACATGAAGTAGCTTCAGCTGCTAACGCTTGTTGCTGAGCTGCAGCAAATGACAGATTCTGTTCAGAGTGGAGGCACCACTGGATGGCCACATCCTTAACTCCACAGATGAGCCAATCTCCTAACAAGCCTTCCAAAAGATCCCCAAATTTACAACATTCATCAAGGTGACAGAGCTCTGCAATATATTTGGTTATATTTTCACTGGCTTGCTGATCACACTTAAAAAAATAGAACCTCTGTAGAGTAACGGATGGTTTGGGGCAAAAATATGTCTTCAACAGAGCTATCAGTTCATCATAAGTTTTTGTGGTTGGTGCAGCAGGTGCTGTCAGAGAACAAACAAAAGCAAAAGTTTTTGCTCCAAAGTCAGTAAAATTGCACATTTTTGTTCTGCCCCTTCTATCATTAGCCTGTAGATAGTAAGACAGCCTTTCTGCATAACAGTCCCAAGAGGCGGGTTGACTTACATCAAATTCTTGTATATGGCCCAGTGCAGCCCTTTCTGTAGTGAGTCAGCACTAATGTGGAAGGCAAGGAGCAAGGTAGTCTGATCTCAACCTATTTCCACAGTTTCCTGGGTGTTTTAATTGCAGGGGGATCCCATCCTCATTCCTGCATTTTGTTTAGTGGAGCAAACAATAAACACCCAGTTTCATTTGACTGAAGGCCTCTTTTATTACGTGGTCATCCAAAGGCCCCAGCTGCCTGGTTTCCTGCTCCAGATATATTTAAAGAAACTCTGTCGCCCTAGTTGGCCTAGTGGAAGAGCTGGCCCTGCCTCCAAGTCTCCTCCAACACCACAACAGAAAAATCAATCAGAAGCAATAGGAACACAAAAGTGATGAAATTCAGAATGTGGAAGAGCCCAAAGATAGGATCCTAAGCAGATTGTAACAAAACACTAGCTTAATATATTTCATGTAGTTGATTCAAAACTCAATGAAGTCAACAGTTCTTTCCAAAGATTTTAACTAAATGGCAAAGTATCAGTGTTTCCTATTTTATATATCCACTCAAAATACAGCCTTGCCTCATGCTATTCCAATTTCATTTTTTTCCCGTAGGGAAAGCCAGGTGGGAGGCCTATTGAGGTAGAAAAGCAGGGAATAAATATTGTAAGTAAATAAATAAATAAGTATTAAACTAGAAGAGCCATGGAAGAATGATATTTAGCAAATAACATATTTGGTAGTACATTCATGTCTTTGAGAATGTTTAAACAGAGGAAATAAACCCTAATGGATATAAAATAAAGGTAAAGTTTGCAGGAGTCGGAACCAGAGACAGGAGCTCACTCTGTCATGCGGCACTCGGGTCTCGAACTGCTGAACTACCAGCCTTCCAGCCTGCAGTTCAGCATCTTAACCACTTGAGCCACATATATAGTGGTTGCCAAATAGTACTATAATAGCATGATGACATGAGGCAATTAAATTAGAGGGCAGAAATCTGGCTGGAATAGCTTCCTAGGCTGGTTTGACAGATCAGCTCTGTCTCCTTTTGAGTCTTTGCTATTAGCACCCAGTGATTCTGGCTTAATCTTTGGTGGTTGACACTGGTTGACTAGCCAGTTTTGTGCTTTGACAGGCCAGTTCATATATTATTTATGCATTGAGTATAGAACCATACCTCAGATGTTGAACCAATCCAGACATGTTTCATATGAATCCAATCTGTACACATGTAAATCTCACTTACCTTCCCTCCACTGCAAGACGGTGGGGTGGCCCTTGTGAATCAAATCTACTCAAATGCAAAATCTTATTTTTGGAACCTGATAGCCTTGTTTTCCTTTGCATCTGAACTTCCTTTGCATCTGGACTTCTGGACCTGTAGCTGTAGGTACAGGAATTGTGTAGAATACACAGATTCTCACCTCTTATTACAGGAAGCCCCATCTCTCAGCATATGTATACTGTAAGTGACTTATAAAGGATTCTAGCCCATGGTTTTTCACATAATGATTGGAGTATATATAAGACCTTCCACCATGTAGTTTCTCTACTAGTATGTTGTTTAGCATACCCAATAACTTTTATGATGCAAATTGCTTGGAATAACTCTTATGGTGGGAATTCCTTGGATGGTCTGCTAACCATGTAAATCGTGACCAGCATGGGATTGATCATGATGCTGTAAGAAGCACATTACTTAGAATATGTGTAAAAGGAGTACATTGATTGACATTATGTGGAATTTTTCTAAGCTTTTCTCAGTTTCCTTGAAGTCTACCTAAAAATGAAAACCCAACTTTGGGTATATGCCCCCAGATTTGAAGTAGCACATGGGTAGCCATAGAGATCAAGATCCTTTGTTTATAGGTCTTTTGTATCTGGAGGCTAGTCTATATATTACTTTCATCATGTGAAGAAATGGAGATGTTGCCTCTGCATGACAACTTCTCTGTGTTGCCACCTGCCACCGTGTCTGATCATAGAAGCGTTTTAAGTTTCATTAGATTTTCTTCCATATATATCGCTTCCATACTGGCAAGTAATCCACAATCTCTTTCAACTGGAAAGTGAAATTCCAATTTATTTCAAAAGAAAGAAATTCCGCTATGGAACACTGAACCCTTCATAGATGAAGAAAGCCTACAGTGAGTCAAGTTATTATCGTGTTATTTTTGCCTAAGGAGCTGAGAGAAATATGTGAGTTCCAGGTGTCTAATTTAACATCTAATTGAAATCTTTTCGGAGGCTCTCTGGGAATAGAATTTGTGCTCTATTAAAGAACTGCCAGTTTCCTTAAGATTGCCCATATGATTTACGTGAACAGAGACACCTCTGAAGGGGGAATCATTTTCATTTGCAGTCATTGCACGTTCAAATTAAAGGGGGAAAGAATCTAATGCTCATATTAATAACTAGAACATTTTGCTAGGGGCTGTTTTAGAAGGAAATGTGGTAAATAAAACACCTAAGTTGATAATTCCAAAAGGCTATTAAGCGTTGGTTGCTTTGTCCCATTATTTAATACATGTGCAAATAGAGGGAACTAAAAGCCTGGATCTGCCCCTCCTGACCCTTATTTTACATAACTGGGGGCTATCAGCAACTTTTGCTCTGTTATTTAAATTACACAGAGAATGTTTTCTCTCCATATAGGACTGAACCTGTAAAATGCCAAAGGGATTAGCAGTTTACAACTGGAAAAGGAACATTTAAGAAAAGAGGAGGAACAGCCCAAAAAAAAAAAAAGCTAGAGTGGTGCAGTACAGTGTTGAACATGGACTGTGAGCCCTGTGTTTAAATCCCCACTCAAACATGGGAGCAATTTCCCAATGGCTTTTTTGATTTTTTACTCAAACAAAGCCATCAAATCTGATCACAGCAGAGGACGAGGGAAGGAGTTGCTGAGGCAGTTTCTTATGTCATGTTTTTACAAAAAGTCACCTTCCCCCTGCTGCTTTGCCCTCTGCAGGAGAAAGGATACTTGATTCCCCTTTAATAAATCTGTTAATTCAATCAATTTAGTTTGCTAGCATACTTTCTAGATTGGTTTTAATTATTTATACCTCTACCAAGTCCATAAAGTGGCTTATACCGCTAAACATAAAACAAAATGGTAAGAAGCAGAAGCAATTAGAGGTTTTTAACCAGGCGTTTAAAGGTTATGAGAGAGCAAGTGAGACCAACTTTACCAGGGAAAGGGTTTTGCAGGCTCTGTGCTGACTCCAAAAAGAGTCTCTTAAATGTTATCATTTCCTGCACCTCCAGTGGTAGAAAATTTGGAACATGATCTAAGTGCTATTCTTGATATGCCCTCCTCTAATTTATGCATTCTTCCATCTCATCACAGTGAGAAGTGTTATCTCAGAAATTATTCTCTCAAACACCTGCACATTAGGTTAGCACTTAGCTCATCAGCCTGGATTACAATTCTCCTTGGATCGATTGTATTATGATGAATTTGACCATCGGTTTGTCAGATTCATACCCGGTGACAAATTGGTCCTGGAAGCCATGTTCACTGTGGTGTGCGAATGCAAAGCCCTGCACCCATATCCTAAAGACAAAGATGCTGACTACAATTATGACGGTAACAACTACAGTGTGGAGGCACACAAAATGGGGTAAGGTGACATTCCATCATTCTACACATACGAAAAAGGCCCATCTCATTCAACTTCTGAGCAGCCAGGCTACCCTGAAGAGACTGG
Source organism: Gekko gecko (assembly GCA_029375565.1). Taxonomy (NCBI): domain Eukaryota; kingdom Metazoa; phylum Chordata; class Lepidosauria; order Squamata; family Gekkonidae; genus Gekko; species Gekko gecko. The sequence goes on along the minus strand of JAPDNY010000003.1, from coordinate 144,773,497 downwards.
AGGACATGCTGGCACAGTTGATAAGATTTCAGTACCACATGGCTGGTGCCCAGACAGAAGATTCCATCAGAGATTTTCATGGTGGCATGGAGGTGGATGCATCATTGCCAGCAGTTTGAAGACATGGATGTCAATCACTGAGGAGGATGCGGGCAGCTGTTCAGATCAGCCCCATAGGCAGGAATTTTTGTGGGAGGGGGTGCCAGGGGCGCTAACTAAATTAAAATTAAATGAAATGAATGGAGCAGGGAAGGGAGAGGGAGTGTGGGAGAGGAGGAGTAGCTCCTTACCCCTGCTGCCTTTGGGCTGGCATGGCATGGCTTAAGCTCTTCTTCCCCTCCACTGTGCCTGTGTTGCTAACATCATGTGATCTGTCATGTGGCCCGGGTCACATGATGATGCTAGCAGCAAGATCCTCCCACACGCTCGACACAGGCGGACTGAAGGGGAGGGGAGGGAGAGCTTAAGCTGCACCACACCACCACGCCAGCCCAAAGCGATTCTTTAACCCTCCTTACTTCTGCTCGCCCCTCACCAGCTCTTCCCGCTGCTTCCTCCTGCTTCCTCCTACTGCTGGGCTAAGATGTGAGTGGAAGGAAGAAGGGTTACAGAAATCACTTCAGGCTGGAACAGCAATGTGGCATGCCTTAAGGAAAACTGCAACTGAAAAAATCAGGGAAGATTGGGTGGGAGTATGCGGATTCAATGATAAGGGATGCTGCAAATTCTATAGGGGTGCCATGGGCCTGGTTCAGATGCTTCTTGCTGCTTTCACAAATGGGCTCTACAAGCCTGAAGATGTTTCTATGGGAGTTGTCCTTTTCTGTAGTAATGGCCTAAATGCAGAGGTTTGGGCCTGTCAGTGCCTTTTAGAGATGTGCTTATAAAAATGTGTTTGATATTGTGGGGTTGCTTACTTTTCTTTTTCTTAAAATTCAAGACAGTTGTAAGACCTGATATGGATTAATCATGGCCTGTTTAGTGCACAGCCTTTGATGAGAGTGCTGGAGATTAAGGAACAAAGTTGTACTTAGAATAGAATTCTTGATTGTCCTAGAATTCCCCTCCCCCCATATTTTTTGTATCTGCATTTCTACAGCCATGGAAACACTGCAGTGGCCTAGCTGGAACCGTGCAGCAGTGTGGGGCTGCAAATCCAAATGCATTGTGATCCCTTCCCCTTTCCACAGAAGTAGCGTGCCCCCTTGGATGCTCTGGTCTGTCATGGCTTTAGCAGTCCATTTGGCTTAGATGTGCCACCTGTACTGTCCCAGGGATGATAATCTTCTTGTGTCTTTGTTATAAATGCAACCAAAAAATGGATTTTATTTATAAATTATTTTAAAATAATAAAAATGCAAAAACGCAAGCAACCTAGTAGGGTGGGGTGGTTATGAGAACTGGCCTGTATAATAGGTACTACTTAAGGCACGAGGCATAGGAGATGAGTAACATTTGTTCAATCTACCGATTCTTCTTGCCCCTACAAGAATTGTCATCTACTGTACCTTTTGTAGCACTTCTTACCATCAGTCAAATTCAGGACCAAGTCCTGTGGTTTTCATTCACAAGATCATACTTACCTGTCACTTGTATGACAAAAAATTGTATTGTGTGGAGATGCGACTGTATGTAGTCATACGCCAGGAATAAAGTTTGAGTCCAGCGGCACCTTTAAGGCCAACAAAGTTTTGTTTATTTTGTTCTGCTGCTTCAGACCAACAGGGCTACCCACCTGAATATGCCAAGAATGTGAAAAGCCTTCAGGACACAAGATCAGGCACAGGTACAAATGTATCACACATTACTCTTTTTGAAAACATTTTGGAAAAGCTTTCAGGTTTTTTGTTTTGGTTTGGGTTTTTTTAAAAAAATCACAGCATGGGAAACATTTCCCCTATGTCATAATGCCACAGACAGTTTTCTAAGCTGCATTCCTTTATTAAATATACCTCTTTGTAATCTTGGTTTAACCCATGCATATTATAAGAATCTAAAAACAGTGCTTGACTTTCATAAAATGCAATCTTCAAATTGCAATTTTTTCATAGGATGATTAAATTCAAAAAACCTCTGCTCTATAATGAACGTTGGCTCTCCCTCACTTGTCAGGAAATTTAATGAGCCTAAATAAGCTGCAAGCATTTCATACCTTCACCTCTGGTTTTGTAGGAACTGAAATTTTGATGGGAAAGGGCAATTTTAATCGGAAATATGTAATGATTGCTGCTGATTGAGCTCTCCGCTCTTGCTTAGTAAATTACATCACAGCATAGTTAGCTTTCAAAGGATGAGCCACTCTGCAACTGAAATACGTTTTGACTGCATGTGTCCTAAAGTGGCAACTTTCAAACTTTGTTTTGCAGAATCTCAGAGTTCCTTCAAAGATTCTCCGGGGGTTCCTCAATAAGAAGCTCAGGCACATGGACCACTACTTCTGATCTTCCCTTCTAATATGCAGCCAGAGGAGAGGTGTTCAAGCATCTGCTGGTTTGGCTCACCTTTTGTTTGCCAGTCATGAACGGGGAAATGATTTTTTAAAAATTAATTGGTCATGAGTGGTTCAAGCCTATTTATTAGGTTCCTGGTTGCCTATTCTTTACAGTACAGTACAGAGCAATTGTCAGCCTAATGAGAGTTCTCATTTTCCCATCCTTCCTCCTGACACACACCTACAGCAGCCAATTGTACAAATAAATACCCATCAGTCACCCAGTGATTATAAAAAAACAGTTGGATTTTGTTTTAGAAATCTTATCATTCAGTGTTCATTTGTGTTATCAAATTTATTTTGTGTATGCACATTTTCACACAACCTTAAGGGAGGTGTAGTTCCTATCCCTCGCCACATCTTCTAATTACCTGACCAAATTATCCTATAATTTCCTGGTTATAAATTATATCGGAAGGATAGGGGGGGAAGGGTCGGAGGTGAGGTGGCTCTGTATGTCAGAGAGGGTATACCGTCCAGTAAGATTGAGAGGGTAAGAGAATTGGATTCGCTTCTGGAAATGCTATGGGTTGAAATAGTGGGTCCAAAAGGAGGCTTAACAGTGGGAGTTTGTTATCGCCCACCAGATCAAAAGATAGAGGAGGATTATAAAATGATGAATGAATTAAAGATAGCGGCTAGACAAAATAACTGTGTCATAATAGGCGACTTTAACTATCCACACATTGATTGGGTCAATATGAGTTCTAGTCGGGAAAAAGAGATTGAGTTTTTAGACACTCTCAAAGACTATGCTATGGAACAGATGGTCACAGATCCTACCAGGGGAGAGGTGATCCTGGATTTGGTCCTAAGTAACACCCAAGACCTGGTGAGAGATGTAAAAGTTATTGCACCACTTGGGAACAGTGACCATAATGTCATTGAGTTTAACATTTGTACAGATAGGGAGTTGCCCAAAAAGACTGACGCAACCACTTTTAACTTTAAAAGGGGTAACTTCTCTGGTATGAGGGGACATGTGAGGAAGAAATTGAAAGGAAGAGTGGAGAAGGTCAAAACCATTGGGGAAGCTTGGAGACTATTTAAAAATACAATCCTAGAAGCTCAGAAAAAATATATACTGCAGGTTAGGAAAGGTACAAATAGGTATAGAAAAAAGCCTGCATGGTTAACAAATAAAACAATGGAAGCTGTAAAAGGTAAGAAGGATTCCTTTAAGCGGTGGAAAGCTAGTCTTAGTGAGGTTGATAAAAGGGAACACAGACTATGGCAAATAAAATGCAAGTCTGTGATCAGGCGAGCAAAAAGGGAATATGAGGAGCATATCGCAAAAAACATAAAGGCCAACAATAAAACTTTCTTCAAATACATTAGAAGTAGGAAGCCAGCCAGGGAGGCAGTGGGGCCCTTGGATGACCAAGGGGTAAAAGGAGTAGTGAAGGATGATAGGGAAATGGCTGAGAAGCTGAATGCATTTTTTGCCTCTGTCTTCACTGTGGAAGAGCAGAAATGCTTGCCCACTCCAGAAGCACCGATTTTGGGAGGGGCTTTGAAAGACCTGAATCAGATTGCAGTGACAAGAGAGGAAGTCCTCCGACTGATGGACAATTTAAAAACTAATAAATCACCAGGCCCGGATGGCATTCATCCGAGAGTTCTGAAAGAACTCAAATGTGAACTTGTGGATCTCCTGACAAAAATATGTAATCTTTCTTTAAAATCTGCCTCCATTCCTGAGGACTGGAAGGTAGCTAATGTCACTCCCATCTTTAAAAAGGGCTCCAGGGGAGATCCGGGAAATTACAGGCCAGTCAGTCTGACACAGATACCAGGTAAATTGGTGGAAACTGTTATTAAGGAAAGAATTAGTAGGTACATTGATAAAAAAAACTATTGAGGCAGACTCAGCATGGGTTCTGTAAGGGAAGATCTTGTCTCACTGTTAGTGTTTTTTGAGAGAGTGAACAAACATGTGGACAAGGGGGACCCAATAGATATTATTTACCTTGACTTCCGGAAAGCTTTTGATACAGTTCCTCATCAAAGGCTCCTAAGTAAGCTCAATAGTCATGGGATAAAAGGACAAGTCCTCTTGTGGATCAAAAACTGGCTTATAAATAGGAAACAGAGAGTGAGTATAAGTGGGAAACTTTCTCAGTGGAGGGTGGTAAGCAGTGGGGTACCACAGGGATCAGTACTCGGTCCGATGCTTTTTAACTTGTTTATTAATGATTTGGAATTGGGAGAAAGCAGTAAAGTGGCTAAATTTGCAGATGACACGAAGTTGTTCAGGGTGGTGAAAACCAGGGAGGATTGTGAGGCACTCCAAAGGGATCTGTCGAGGATGGGTGAGTGGGCGTCAGCATGGCAAATCAGGTTCAATGTGGCCAAGTGCAAAGTGATGCACATTGGAGCCAAAAATTCTAAATATAAATACATGTTGATGGGGTCTGAACTGGCAGAGACGGACCAAAAGAGAGATCTTGAAGTTGTAGTGGATAACTCAATGAAAATGTCTAGACAGTGTGTAGCTGCAATAAAGGCCAATGCTATAGTTGGGATTATTAGGAAGGGAATTGAAAACAAATCAGCCAGTATCATAATGCCCCTGTATAAATCATTGGTGCGACCTCATTTGGAATACTGTGTACAGTTCTGGTCACCACAACTCAAAAGGGATATTATAGCATTTGGAAAAAGTGCAGAGAAGGGCAACTAGAATGATAAAAGGGTTGGAACACCTTACCTATGAAGAAAGGTTAAAACGCTTGGGGCTCTTCAGCTTGGAGAAACGACGGCTGAGGGGTGACATGATCGAGGTTTATAAGATTATGAATGGGATTGAGCAGGTTGAGAAAGAAGTATTTTTCTCCCTTTCTCACAATACAAGAACTCGTGGGCACTCCATGGAATTGCTGAGCAGTCAGGTTAGAACAGATAAAAGGAAATACTTCTTCACCCAAAGAGTGATTAACATATGGAATTCACTGCCACAGGAGGTGGTGGCAGCTACAAGCATGGACAGTTTCAAGAGGGAATTAGATAAACATATGGAGCAGAAGTCCATCAGTGGCTATTAGCCACAGGGTATAGATGGGAACTCTCAGTCTGGGGCAGGTGCTGCACTCTATTCTTGGTGCTGGAGGGGGCAGCAGTGGGAGGGCTTCTAGTGTCCTGGCCCCACTGCTGGACCTCCTGATAGCACGTGGTATTTTTGGCCGCTCTGTGACAGAGTGTTGGACTAGATGGGCCATTGGCCTGATTCAACATTGGCTTCTCTTATGTTCTTATGTTCTTATCCATAACCATGGGAGAGACTCATTCTCACCTGATGCAGAGATGCAAAAGTGCCAACAAGGCAAGGAAATTACACTCTGCCACCACAAAGAAATGAAACTCCATCTTCACAGGTACTATGCAGCTGCAAAGATATTCAATAACTGCTTTATCTTGGATGACAATGAACTTAAAGATCTGAGGCTGGTCTCACAAGTTATTTCAGTGGTTCAACATTAGGGTTGCCAGCCCTCCAGTCTGGGTGAGGGTTCCCCCATTTTTGTGGGCTTCTCCCCATCACTGGCCAGCAGGCCAGCAGGAAGAACCTCACCAGCAAATGTCCCCCAATGCAGCATGATGACGTCACCTGGAGGTGACATCATCGCACAGCAAATATTATGTGGCGATGCTCTAGTTTTTGGACAAAACACTATGGTAAATTTGGGCTCAAACCATAGAGTTTTCCCAAAAACAAGAGCATCACTCTGTGACATAGGTGGCATGATGATGTCACTTTAGGTGATGTCATCATGCCACACACATGCAAAGATCCCCCCGCCAGAAATAAGGTAGGACCTGGCAACCCTGTTCAACATAGTATGTTGACCTGTCAAACCTGGTTAAAACATTCCTACTGTTGTGTATCAACTGAATCACTTTCAATTGATATGGTTATTGGTGAGGTCCAACAGATCTGGTTAGGGGCTTAGATGAACTGAATATGCACTATAAAATATGTTTCATTTTCTGATACAGCATTCAGAGAGTTCATAGCAATTTTTCTGAGGTTCCTTAGAAGATCATAATGTCAAAAAAGTTCCCTAACGATTTAAAGCCCTAAAGTATTTGTAATGGGTTTATTTATTCATTTTATTTTAGGGTAAAGATCTTTCCATGCTTTCTCATGACAGATCCTGTCGCACCCACCCTTGGATGCCAGGTCTCCCCTTTGCTTACAGCTGTGCTGGGGAAGGGGTTGGGGTTCCACCGGGAGCTTCAGACATGGGAGCCTCCTATCACCCAAAGAGGGGAGGCTCAGCCCTCGGACCTCAGGCTTGACAGGCTTTAGGGTCTCTCTCTCTCCTTCTTCCTGTCGCTTGCTTTGTACTCTCCTTCTTCTCTGGCTCTGGTGTGCTCTCCCCTTTTTATTCCCTTCCCCAGCACATGCGCCTCCCTTCCCACCACCCCCTCATCTCATCACCCATAGGCTCCTCCTGCTGGCCATCCAGTGCCTCCCCATCCATTGGCCAAGTGGCGGCCTCTCCTCCCCCACAGGCCCCACCCCGTCATAGTGCTCCCTGAGCTCTCCCACATCAGGGCAGGGCTCTGCCCTTCTGGTCTTGTTACAGAGCCCGTTGTCAACTCAGCCTTCCACCCAGGGACAGGTAGGGCCCCCTTCAGCTTCCTGGCAGCTTCCCCCACCTTCTCCCCAGCCCCACCAGACATCTGCAGGTCAGTTCCTGGCAGCACCTCCTTAGCTGCTGTGGGGCGGGTCCTGGGGGCATCTGCCCCTCCTCCAACCCCAGTGGTCGCCTTGGGGGCCCTGGCTGCAGGGGGCCCTGTCCCCACTCCCAGGCCCTTGTCTCTGGGCCTCCTTAAGGTGGCCTGCTCCTGGGCAGAGGCAGACAGACTGTGGGGGTTCGCCCCACTGCACCAGCGGAGCCTGCTGTGCTGGCCCCATGCCACTCGGCGTCTGGGTCTCCAGCTGCCTGCTCCTTCTCCTGGCCCCAGCTGGGGCAGGGGGGGAGACAGTCCCGGGTCAGGACAGATCCATACATATATATATATAAAAATTTATCTCATTTATACCCCAGCTTTCTCTCCAATGGGGACTCAAAGTTGCTTACATCATTTTTCGCTCCTTCATTTTATCCTTGTAACAACCCTGTGAGGTACTTTAGGATAAGAGTATGTGACTGCCCCAAGGTCACTCAGCAAGCTTCCATGGAATAGTGAAGATTCAGAACTGGGTCTCCCAAAACCTAGTCCAATATTCTAACCACTACAATATGCTGGATGTATGATATTGCCTCATACCATTGGTCCACCTAATACAAACTATTTGTATCTATCCATACATCTCCATCCAGATGTCCAAGGACATCATGGTTGTTTACATGGTTCTCCCCTCCCCCATTTTCTCATAGTGAATGTTAAGTAGTTCAAGAAACTATAGTGATTTCAACATAGCTCTTTATTTAGGAACATAACAACAACAACACACACTGCGAGCCACAACTATATACAGAAACCCAGCCCAAAACACACCCACAAAATACAAGTAAACCAATAGGAACATAGTCGCTTGAAGCCTTCATTTGTATGGCATCATTTACGCTTCTGTTACCTGATTGGCCAGCTTCGCAAGGGTGGCCAATCTGAATGTAGCTGGCAAGGAGCCTCTCTAACAATGAGTGTTCATTCGAAGCTCTCACTACATAACAGTGAACTTCTTCAGTCCTAGCGAACACTCTGACCACTATATCGTGCTATTTCCCAGTATTGCTAAGGACCAAACTATATATTGCCTCATACAACATTTAGGTCAGATCTCCCCTGACCCAACCATGTTCTGTTTTCAGTCAGACATGATATCTGGGAACTAATATTCCCAGTGCACAAAGGCCTGATTTGGCTCAGGTTAGTGGCACAGGGGGAGGAGAGCCTGAAATGGCCATGGGGGCCCTATTGCCCTGCTGTGGGACTACACATTCACTGACTGCAGCATGTGGAGCCCCACAATGGAACATAGGGACCCTGCAGGTGTTTCAGCTTGGGAAAACAGCACAAGAGGGAAGTCTGAAGCCCATCATTCCCCTGTACCATACTCTAGAGCAGTGTTTTTCAACCACTGTGCCGTGGCACACTAGTGTGCCGTGAGATATTGTCTGGTGTGCCGTGGGAAAAATTCCAATTTCATCCGTAACATATGAACAATTATAAAATAAAGTATTATTATTTCATAATAAAGTAATTATAAAATAATTTCTTTGTGTTTATTTGATTCCTATTCAAGAGAATTACTTTATATATAGTCAATATAGGCACAGAGTTAAATTTTTTTAACATTTTCTAATGGTGGTGTGCCTCGTGATTTTTTTCATGAAAAAAGTGTGCCTTTGCACAAAAAGGTTGAAAAACACTGCTCTAGAGTCAAATTAGGTCCCAGTGTGCTTGAGAATATTAGTTCCCTGATGTCACATCTGTCTGTAAAAAGAAAACAGTCAGGTTGAGTTACCCCAACTCAACTTATATCAGAGGAAAAGTCTAGCTTCGCTCTCAATATCCCTATAAAGAAATGTCTTTTCAATATCTACTACCTTGCTGTTTATGACTCTGATTGCAAAAACAGTAAGAAGTAATAAATAAATATCTACTACCTAAATTTCTTAAACTAGAATTGCCAGACACTGGGGCTGGGAACTTCTATAATGAAGAACAGGTTAGGCTAACATTGCCAGACCCCTCGGAATAGGAAATAGTTGTATCGATTACATAAAGACTTATCTAAAGGACCATAGCTGCAGTGCTTTGTTGGAAATGTCTTATGTATTTGGCAATAACAAGAACAAAAACTGGCTAAAATTAGAAACAAACAAGAAGGTGATGTACTTCAGCAGCTGATTTATTTAATTACATAATAGCATGCATCATAAAGCAGAAGCTGTTCCTGCAAAGAGCATAATTATTGTAACTTGTTTATTAAAAAAATAATAATTAAATTGTGAACTGCTAGTTCAAAACGATTTCCCTAAGGCTCTGTCTACATCTTTGTGGTCTTCTGTGAAAGCATTACTAAACTTCCCTGAAGAAAGAAATCATGGAATAGTAAGCTTAAATAAACGCAGCCTTACACCACCTATGTTTTGCTGTACTGTCGAAGAATCAAGGTCCTTGAATATGTCTGCTGATCTAAGACAGTTTTTAAATACCAGCAGCCATACAAAGACCTGACTCCATTCATATTCCTCCTCTGCAGCTGGGAGAAAGGGTTTTAAGGGAGAACCTGACCTTCTGCTCGTGCCTGGTCAACTGACCTATACTTCTGCCTATAGCACATCAGGCTGTAGCTTGTCTGACTCCCAGTCCCAAGACCTGAAATCAAGGATCTACACTGGGTAGTACACTCCAGGATAGGATCTGGATAGCACTCCCTGACATTTTCAATCATAAACATGGATATAAGAAAAAAAAAAACCTTTCAAGCAGCACCACAGTGGTACATCACTGTGGCCCGCTTGCCTTGTCTCTCTTGGAATATGAGACCTATCTTTCTCCGTGTTTTGCATTAGAACCAGGTCAGTCTCTGGCCAGCACCAAAAAAAGGCAGTGACTGAAGACAGAAAATAGCACTACACCTGATTCATATGGATGTATAGGCAGATAGCTAATTCCCCTTCTCTGATGTGCTGTATAATTCTTTTAATCGGTCTTGATTCTGATTTTGACCATAGTTGGGCTGTTATGTATTAAACTGTAAATCAAGCCTATACATTGCCATGTTAAGCTTGACTCTGAATGTGGCTCCTCATCTGTTGCATTACCATTGGCTGGTTTCTGCGAAACCTCTGTAAATATCCAATCACTGTGCGAAAATGTATCTAAGAGGGAACGGTCCTGATTGGCCTTTATCCCTGTGTTTTGATTGGTCTTTAACATGTTCTGGGAGTGGCTTTGAAAGCCTGGGATAGTTTAAAAAGGGAGCTGTGCTCCACTTGTTTGTGTTGTGTTCCTGAGTTGGTGTTGCCGTTAAATAAAGCTGAAATCACTTTTTGAGCTTATTCCATTGTTGAGTCTCGTACTTAACATGGGCTCTCTGTAAATTCCTTTAACATTTCCAGGCTTGTTGTGGCTGTTCATCATTTAGTCCTTATAACTGATATGTGGACCATTCCTTGGAATTTATGTTTATTTTTGCTTGCTTCAACCAGGATTAAAATCCATGCCAGCTGTTTCCTAGGCAAGGAGTAAGAGGCTGTGGTGAGGGAGATAGTTCCCACACCCTGAGTTATTTCAATGTAGGTGTGGGCTCCAGCTGGAAAGAGGGCTAGATTTACATGTATCTCTGGCCACTCACAGTAAAAATGGGCCCACAGGACCATTTTCAGTTATATTACAGTACCTAATCTGTGGCTCAAAATGAAAGGTGGCATTCCCCTTTTGCTTCTTTTTACATTGAAAGCCTATCTGTGTAAAACAAGTCATAATACATTCTGAATTTTGTCAGAAAGCTTCATGAGACAGACATGAGGACATCCTGGATGCTTGCAGCATACAACAGATATACAGTGGTTTTATGCTTCCAGGTGCAGGATGTGCTGAGGAGAAAGGGGAACAGAAGCTGAAGAGAAAAATCGGTTAAGCGGCCATGCAGCAGCACCTCCAAAAGGCACCACTTACAAACTAAGACAATAGAAGGAACTTTATCATTTTGCTTTCTTTGAGAGAAGTGCTATATCACATGCCAAACACTGCTTCTCATTTGAAAGGCTTATTAGTAATGCAAACAATGTTTCAAACCTCTTTCAATCATCACTGTCAGATTGTGGAAGCCAACCTAGGGGAGAGGCAGTTGATATCAAAAATAAGTGTTGTTTCTCCCCTCTCTCTTTCCCATGTCCTGACTGGGTGGAAAGCATAATCAGTAAATGCTCCTCTGCCTGATAGCAGTTAATCAAGAGACTCTTTCTGAGATACAAAAATTAGGGAGACTTGACAGCCTTCTGTCTCAGTGGGGGATTCCATCAGAGCTGTAGGGTTTCGTTAAGATCTAGCCAGTATCTCACAGCTGGTTTAGACTGCTGAAACTGTGCTAGGGGATGATGATCCTAATTAAGCTGCTAATTACATTCTCAGTGGAGGTGATTAATTAGAAGCAGAGATGCCTTGGATGCTGCCAGTGGCACCATATAGAGAGATATAATTGAAGAGCCATTGATATCTAAAAACTCAGAAGCATCTGAAACCCACCTTGTTTACTGACACAGAGCTCTACTTCTTTGGATGACACGCAGATATCCTGGGATTTTACCAGCCACCCAGCATAGCACATTTACAAACCAAGCTATTCTGTTCTCTTCCGTTCTTTTTATAGGTTCAGCATGTAAAGCAGTAGGCAGTTACTAAATTAGTGAATACTATTAATTGAGTCACTTCATTAGATAGTTTTGTACCACTGACACACTCCTTGCACTTTTTTTATGCAGTAGCCGCAGCAAATGTCATGAATGCAGTTGAAACTCATAACTGGTTATTATTGGTCTTTATCACAATCTGCGGTGGCTGCTATCCGCTAAGCAAATCCCGCCATATTTGGAACCAGGGCTTTTTTTTTTTTTTAATTGATGCTGGAACTCTCAAGAGGGAAATGAAGTTTTCAATCTGTATACTAGAGCTCTGTGGTGAGAAATACCATACTGCTGCTGCTGGCAGTTTTTGTGTTCATCAGAGGTCAAAGCACCAAGGATTTTGTATGAAGCATCTCTTCAAGTGGAACAAGCAGAGAAGAGCTCCCCCTACTGCAAATCAAATGCCAAATTGTTAACAAAGTAATAATTTACAGGACTGCAGGGCAAAATGTTAGCATAATCATTTTTATAATCATCAGTAAAGAACTAATTGAAATACTAATCCAGTATGTTCCCCAATTCCATCCATCATGCAACATTGCAAGGTGCAGACAAGTTAACATTGTACAAATTTTTGATCTTTTAGTAAATTCCATCGAAGTTAATGCTTTTAAATGTACATAATTAACTAATGGGCAATCACAGCCACTGCTAAAAATGGATTCAAAACTGGCATATCAGCTGGAAGAAAACAATATGACATTTTAACTTGACCAATTACTCAGTTAGTTCTCATTACCCAAGAAATAGACTTACAATGCATAAGCATTGCTAATTATTGCAATACATAAGTATTGCTAATTATTGCAAAAAAATATCCCATAACTACCTAAAAGAGAGCCAGATTGTTACCTGTTAATTTGATTAAGGGCATTGTTCAGAAAAGATGGAAAGTATCTATTGGTATCTTAATGTGGGTTTCTTTTGAATTTCTGAATATGAACATTGTGTCTGCTCCATTTTAAAAGTGTGTAGAGGTGTGGTGCCCTCTGAGGGCAGGAGGACATCATATCTGGGGTCTGTGGGGTCTTGAAAACAACAGCCCAGCCACTGCTGCCTTGCACGAGTAGTTTATCAGAAATTGACCTACCCAAGCACCTGAAGGTGTGATTAGCTTCATCCAACCCAAGGTGGCAACCTGTTATAATGGAATACCATCATGACCCTGTAACCTGCCTCCTCTCCTAGGAACCAAAACCTGTACCACCACCTCCTCCTCCTCCTCCACTGCTTGCTTTCCCCTTTCTGTTTCTGCTTCTGGACCTCCTTCCCTCTAGCCGGCCCCCTCTCATTTCCACTTCCTTTTCATAGTCCCAGTCCCACACCTGCTCCTTGCGCAAAGTTCTACCCTCCTCTTCTGTGTTCCTTAGCCAGCTCCTCCTCTCCATAGCCACCCTGCCTTAAACCCCCTGGACCTCAACAGCTTTTGTCCAGGTTCACCAGCTGCCTCCACACCTTCTGAGGCTCTCTGTAGCAGACTGCCAAAGCCATCCTGCTGCTGAAGCTACCCTAGCTGCACCCTCCTGCCCCTATTCCTACCCTGTGCCACCCAGGCGGGTCTTGTTGCTCGGTTCAAGAGAGGGTCCTGTCCAGCCTGGTGAGTCCTTGTCAGATAGCCCCCAGCAAGAGTTAATGGAGTTAAGAAGAGATCCTAACATTTTAATATGAAAAATGTAGTTTGGTATAGCATGAATAGAGCAATGAGGAGGCTGAAAATGCCATTTCAGTGACTGCTGTGTGAACAATATATGTTAATGGTGTATATCCAACCATCTGTGGCGCAGAGTGGCAGTTTATCATTTCCTTTTCTTATTTTCCCTTCCATTGAGCCCCTAAGATTTTATTCCTGGGAGTCGGGGGGGGGCGGGGGCCTCAGCAATAGCACAAGGAGCAAAGTGGGGTCTACAGTGGAAGGAGGAATCTGCAGAAATTGCTGCCCCCTCTCCTGCAAACAGAAATGTGGCTTCATTGGAAGAACTGTATGGTTCAATGCATGCCATTCTATCACAACCAAATTTAAATTTCCAAGGAAAAGACAAGCATTATTGTCCAACTGGATACCTCAAATGACACACACACACAAGTTCTTCTCTCCCTCATTGTGACAAGGCAAGGCAACTCTATGCCTCCAGTGCATTACAGAAACATTTCCCAGAAAGACAAACTCAGATGTAGCTGAATTAGACATTGGCACTACATCCAACTGCATTGTGCTCTGCAACCAGACACACTGATCTGCAGCCAGACAGGACTTCTTTTATATATACATTTAGCAGTACAAGTGTTGTTACCTCTGGCACTGCTTCTACAGAGTTTAAGCTTAAGCGTCATTTTCACAGGGCATCATGGCAAAACCACAAGAGCTGACTCTTTGCACATACCTGGTCTGGTGTAAGAGCACCTGGGAAGGCAGCTGCACTCATGCTGCTAAAGATACAAGAGGTAAGCATACTGTTGCTACAGCTGGGGTTACTCAAAAGGTTGTTTGTAGGCTTTGTGAGTAACTTTTTTATCTCAAGTCCTCCCTGAGCTCATATAGCAGAGGGCTCTTAAACTTCTGGGTTATCTTTATTTATTTTTAAACTCAGAGATAATTTTGCAATCGGTGCAAAATTGCACAAATTTGGGCCGCTACAGACTTGTGCAATTAAACAAGGGTAAATATGAAATTATTCTTAAAAGATTCATGAACTAGGTGGAAAATGGACTCGCCTTTGTTGGGAAAGGCTCACCTCACCTCAGTCCATGAATGGTAATCAGTATGACTAAATGTGGATTAACTCAGGTTCTGTCATGTGACATTTCAGGATATATGATTCAGGATATATGTCCACGTGGAGGGTTTCCAGTGTGGAGCACTGTGAGTCATCATGAGTATATACCATAACAACTGAATCACAGCAAGTTCAGAACAAAGTGGGTATAACAGTAAGCACAAAATGGACCTTTTGTACTGAACACATTTCAAATCTGTAAAGCTACAATTATGACCGTTGCCATGTCTGCAAACTTATCTCCTCTTCTACAGTCACCTCAGACTCAACAATCCCAGAGGTTTAATCAGGCCATAAGGAAGCATATCAGGCTAGCCAACAGAACTCACTAAGAGCCATCCCAAATGCAGCCCAGTTACTTATGACAGCTGGAGCCAATCAAACACCTTAGACCAAAATCAAACATGCATTGTATAGCACAGGATGCTTGAAATGTGATTGCAAATCAGTCTTCCTGCATGGTCATCCATTGATTCAGCATCCAGTGGAAGCACTTATTAAAATGCTTTGTAAAGGCACAAGAACAGCTGAAGAACAGAGGAAAAGTGTTTGAAATGCCTCATGAGATTTCAGCCTTATAGTCCTGCTTCGTCCATGACTAGAGAGGATTAACTAAATCTGATTCTGTATATGGAACCTCATTTCCAAGCAATCTGTCTTGGTGCAATTTATAGACCCTTCTACTCAACCTACAAGTCCAAACCCAGCTATCCTCATACAGGCCACCTAGTACAACCCCCTGCTCAATGCAGGATCAGCCTAGAGCATCCCTGACAAGTGTCTGTCCAGCCGCTACTTAAAGACTGCTAGTGAGGGGGAGCTCACCACTTCCCTATGCAGTCGGTTCCACTGCTGAACTACTCTAAAAAAAATTAATATCCAGCTGGTATCTTTCTGCCCAGAATTTAAACACATTATTGAGAATATTGTTCTCCACTGCCAACAGGAACAGCTTCCTGCCTTCCTCAGTCTAAGTGATAGCCTTTCAAATACTTAAAGACAGCAATCATGTCCCCCTCAATCAACCCGCTGCTCAATGCAGGATCAGCCTAAAGCAATCATGTCCCCCCACCCCTCAGCCTCCTCTTCTCCACACTGAACATTCCCAATTCCCTCAGTCTTTTTTTTTAATAGGGCTTGGTCTTCGTCACTCTCTTCTGCACCCATTCCATTGTGTCCACGTACTTTTGAAGTGAGGCCTCCAGAACAACACACAGTACTCCATGTATGGCCTGATGAATGTGGTATACAGCAGACTATGACATCTTGTGATTTGTATGCTATGCCTCTTTTGATACATCCCAAGATTGTATTAGCCTTTTTTGCCACTGGATCACACTGACTGCTCATATGTAGCTTACAGTCAAACTGTACCCCAAGATCTTGTTCACACACACTGCTACCCAGAAGTGTGTCCCTTTTGCAGCATGTGTACTTCTCATTTTTGTTACCAGATGTAGAATGCTGCACTTATCCTCTTATTCATTCCACCCACTTTTCCAGTGTGTTCAGATCTTATTGAATTACATCTCTATCTTCCAGTGTGTTTGCTATTCCTTCCAATTTGGTGTCATCTGCAAATTTAATGAGTAGTCCCTCCACCCCTTCATCCAGATCATTTATAAAAATATTGAAAAGTACCAGGTCCAGAACCAAGCACTCTCACTCCACTGCCAATCAGATGAAATGCCACTGAAACTACTCTTTGGGTGCAGTTCTCCAACCAGTTCCCAATCCATCTAACTATCCTAGATTCCAGTCCACACCTCTACAGTTTATCCATCATAACCCATTTATCCATCTCCTACCTACTGAACTACCAAGACTCCTGATAAAATCTCCCAGCAAAACTGGAGAGGCGAATTCTGTCCCCAAACTGACCTGATAATGCAGCCATCTCAGATTCCCACAATTGCAGGTGTGTATATTCAACATTTTTTAAAATGTCAATCTTGGTAATGACTATTCTGTGGCAAGGAAAAGTTGCATTTTGTGACCTGAAAACTGATCTGATGTCCATATTTTTTTAATAATCTATTCTATTTTGCCTAATTTATTTTGGGTTTTTAATCATGGGGAAAGCAAAGGAATATGACTCTGAAGACTTACTTCTGACCTCTAGAAATCTTCTGCAACCTTTTTGATTTTCTGAAATTTTAGCAGACATTTCCCACTTGGTTTCATGCATATCTTTTATTGCCATAAAGGCCAGTATGGCAATCATCCCCCAAAGTCCTGCCTCCCCTCCAGGACTCTGAATCAATCCGTGTGATTTTGGTCTCATGTTTGTCATGTGTTTGTCAGCCAATCAGAGCTCATAGAAATCCACTAGACAGAAGAGAGTAAGCAAGACTCATTTTAAAAAGGTAAGGAAAATCCCCTCTCAGAGGCTATGGATAAGTGTATCAGTTTAGCTAGGGTTTTATTTGGCTTTCATATAGGATTTGGTGTTGTTTACTGAGACAAGCATTTCAATACAGTATAATAATAAACATAATAACTCCTTAAGCCTAGAGTGCAGCTGCATCAAAGTTGCATTCTCTCTCTTCTCTCTCCCATAGCTGCCAGAGTTGGAAATGTGCTTTCAGGGGGGAAATGAAAGCTGACATTGCCTTGAAGTGAGATTTTGTGCCCCACATTCTGTGCGTTCCAACTGTCCCACTGTTATGTATGGAGATACATGAATAGAAGGAGCTTGATTCCAGCTCCCATTGAAACCTGGTATCCTAAACATCACAAACTGATTGGACGCTTTGCACAGTTGTCCAATCAGGAAACAAGATATATGCAGGAGGGAAACAATATGATTGGTCTTTATGTCTGTACTGTGATTGGTCCTTTCTGTACTTATGGGTGTGGCTTACCAAGCCCGGACTGTTTAAAATGGAGCCTGTTGCTCCCTAGTTTTGCTCTCGTCCTATCTTGTTCTAACCTCTGTAAATAAAACTTATTTCACTGTTCAAAGAGCTGCTGCCTGAGTCTCATATCTAACACCCACCATATGCATAGCATTGCCCATAATGATCACAAGAGAATGTCTACTGTTGCCCTGCAAGGCTTTTAAGCCTCTTTATGAACTGTAATAAAACAATAAACTGTGCCAGTGTCTGCATAAGGGACTGAAACACATGGTAACCCCACCAGAACGCCAGAAGAGACTGTACCTAGGCAAGAGACGTTCTCCTGACCTCCCCAGCAGCCCCAGTGCCCAACATAGGTTACCAGCCTGTTCCTCATGAAGGAGAATGGAACAGACCCAGTATGCACTAAACACAGCAACATGCCTTGATGAAATACAAGGACTAAGAACTCCAAAAACCGCCATTGAGAGTTCCTTCTAACTCAGGCAGGCAGCCTCTTTCCCTCCCCCCTCACCTGCAAGACCTCACGTAGACCTGGCAGAGACTATTCACTGTTGCTCGGTAACTAATTGATGGCCATCAGCAGCCTGGCTAATGCCATCAAGAAGACAATGGAATCGGCCTGGTGACTCATCCTAGTTGCTACCAGGTGTCAGACATGAGCAAGTTTCTAGCTCTCAATATTGACCACTCCTCAGGTACACCTCCCCTACACCTTCCAACCAGTAGGGTATTTTTAGGGACAGACTTACCAGAAGGTGGAACCAGGGGTTGTAACCAGCCCCCACCCTCCTGCTTATAAGGAGATGCCTGACCACCGACTCTCTCTCTGCTCTTCGACCCCTATCGAACCTTTGACCCTCTTATGTCCAGCTTGCTATCCCCAACCCTTGCCTCCATCTTTAAACTCTAGGTCTGCAGCCTGAGTTTCCATGTGCTACCTGCTGGCCAGGCCACATGGTTCCCCATTTTTCTTCATTTCCTTTCCCTCCATTTTTCCTGAGGAACGCTCTACACAACGGGACTGGTAGGTATTGCCCACCAACAATTTACCTGCTAATGCAAATGTGCTTATTTCTCTCTGTATCTTCCTAGACCTGAGTAATTGTGTGTGAGTCTGTGTATTGTTTCCTTGTGAAGAACTTCAGTAAAAGACTTTATCTTTCAACTATATAAAGTCTCCTGGTCTGTTAGCAACACCTCCCGGCGGGGCTGACCTCTGTATACACCGGTGTTCGCTCTCGCAGCCGATTGCCTATTGATATTCAATCATATTCCCCTCGTTATTATTATTAACTACGTGCAATCTGGCTAACACTACAGAAGAATGAATTCTGATTCATACGTGTAGGGAAAAGCCCTCTTTCAAGAGGCATCCTTCTGCCCTTTAACTCAGGAGAGCATTTTTAAAATGCAATTTGGATGTTGGCTATAATCTGTTTCATTTTATTTATTTATTTGTTTCAGTTTATACCCCACCCTACCCATGAACAGGCTCGGGGTGGCTTACATTATATTACATTATTATAACAATGTTTTATACATATTGATTTTCCCCCCTTATTACTAAAGTCTCCTTGAAAATCTTCAAAAAGAAAAATATATACACTGCAGTAGAAGACACTGAACTGTCAGTATTGAAGAAGATAAACATACCTATTCATATTCCTTGACTAGATTTGCCAGCCATGCCAAAAATCTTCTAATTCAATGTAATTGGCCACCTGGAAGAATGCCCAGTAGAAACCATAGGGAAATAAGGTACAGTATGCTTAATTGTCTCACTGTAGCTCAAAGCAAAGACCTTCAAACAATACTACAAAGTAATTATATTTATTAAATATTTATTTGATACTACAAAGTAATTAAAGAACAACTTTACAGTGGTTCCTTTTAACTGAAATATGAGGCTTTAACAATCTAATACAAATATCATTGATTTCATAATTGTAAAATAACATCAAACTATTATCTGAAACAAAAGCAGAAAGACTTTTTTAGTGTTGAAAACCTATTCATCTGAAACTACTGACATGTGTACTACAGTTAATTTTTGAAGTTAGGTTTGAAAGGTGGTTTCCTTTTAAGGAAAGTGCTAGAGAAGATCATTAGGTTCTGTCCTGAGCTTGTAAAGGCATTCATTTTTAAAAGATCAGCAACTTTTCAAAAACACTTAACAGTTTTGCTTAAAAACATTTAACGCTAATGACTGATACACAGCCGCATTCCATACAGCACTCACCATCAACTTCTGATGTGGACTGCATTTTTGCCAATAGGAAAACACAGGAGGCCAAAGATGTTTCAAGCTGGCGTCAGATAAGATTTACTCTTATTTTCTGTTGCTCAAGTGTATTCCCTAGATAAGAGAAAGGGTAGAAATCAGTACCTTTTAATATATTTTATTTATTTATTTAGAAAAAGAAAATTATTGTTATTCTGCTTGCCAACTTACCATTTTTTATTACTACAGCAAACCTAGTATGCAATCTGTAACCAAGTACATGGAAGATAATCTTCTCCTGTACAAACCTGTCTAGTTAAAGTCTTTGGAGGTCCTGTTTTATCAGTACCCATCATTAGGAGCAAGGGAAATGAGTTCCAGGTAAAGACCTTTTATGTCCTAGTGCATTGACTCTAGATGTTTCACCTCACAACGCCTTATCTGGTACCAAAGTGATAGTCCTTTAGGTACCAGAAAAAAATATTTCTGTGTTACCAGACTTTTAGGAAATGAGTCCTGTAATATTATGAACAGGACACATCAGGTTTATTTTAATTTAAGAATTTTTTTAATCCTCTCTCTCTCTCTCTCTCTCTCTCTCTCTCTCTCTCTCTCTCTCTCTCTCTCTCTCTCTCTCTCTCTCTCTCTCTCTCTCTCTCTCTCTCTCTCTCTCTCCCTCTCCCTCTCCCTCTCCCTCTCTCTCTCTCTCTCTGCCTTTTTTAGTCAGCCCCTCAATCAGACCTTGGGGGTGGGGGGGCTGAAGGCAATCATGATGGAGGAGTGAAGATTTCAGTCAGTGTAAGGCCAAAAGAAATGTTTGGAGTAGAAATTATGTTCTAGTCTGCAGCCTATTTTTTATATATTTTCTTTCCCTTCAGGGCAGACATAAAGACTGTAGGGATCAATGCATCGCAAATTCTCCCTGCTGCAACTTTAGCAATTTTTCCTGCGCATCCAATTATTGCTGTCTTTGTCTCACCAGCTACTAATGTGACAAAAACGTGCAGTCATGCCTGAAACTTTTTGTACTGTAGTAACAAAGACAAATATTAGGATGTTCTATTAACTAAGGGATAATGGAGGCCTTGTGGTGCTTTATGAGGCAGAAATCTAAATCCCATGTGGTTAAAGTAAGTCCAAAAGGCAGTTTATTCTAGTGAGTGGGCCATATTTTTAATGAGAAAACAGCACAAACCTTCTGCTGTCACATCAGTACAATGAAAGGTACTGTAAAGGGTAATTTCCTTTTATATAACCACATTCAGCCCCAAAGGCATGTTTGGAAGAGGAAGCAAAGAGCTGGATCTTTTCTTGATTAAGCCCTGATACCCAAATCAGATATTTCTTTAGTTCAGCTTTGAGGGGCACAACGAAAATAGGACATTAAAAGGGGGAACGATGAATCTGCAAAACAGAACTGCATCTTTGTATACCAGTTTTATTTGTGCAGAGGGTGCTTGCTATTTGTAGCTAGGGTTGTACAAACTCCTGCAGGTTTGAATAGTGTCATATTCAGTGGTCTTGATCATCTCCCCAATAGCTAAATGCTTAGATTGTGTGATCGCTGAGCAATTCTTCTGAGTTGACTGGGCAGAGGCACATATAGCATAACAACATGCTAAAAATGGCGGGGGGGGGGGCTACTGTGCAGCCACCAAGAAGTTCATAATGAGATACATGATGTTTGCTGCACAAGCCAACTAATCCTGTGATTGGCTCACAATCGCTCCGCCTCAAACAGACAAACTCATTTACTGTGAAGTTTGTGACATCTCTAATAATCCTTTGAACCAAGGATTGGGGAGCTATTTTAGTAAGTCAGTGGACAGAGGATTTAGGAGTGATAGTAAGTTACATTTATCTAATTGTACAAACTCAAAGTGTCATACACTGAATTCCCGGTAACTCTTCAATCCAGCAGCTGACCTGTACTTGCTTAGGTTTACCTTTGAGCACACATATTCTCTATGGTTTATTATTTATTTATTTTATTTATTCATTCATTTATTCAGTTATACCCCACCTTTCTCCAGACAGTGTGACTGTCCCAAGGTCACCCAGCGAGCTTGAGCAGAGATTTGAATCTGGGTCTCCAAGATACTTGTCCAACACTCTTAACCACTACACCATGCTGGGTCTCTGTTTTAGTATCCAAAGCTGCTGCAAGTCAAAAGTCAGACGAGAATAAATCTGGCAATTCAAACAGCTTCCACTTCAAAATCTAAAACCATGAAATTATGACTGACTTAAGATACTGACATGAACAATCAAATGGACTGTGTCAGGAATTCCTACCCTTGTTGAAAAAATACCTGAAACATGGGAATGGATTAAGAAGATGTTGTTTATGGCAGAAATGGACAAATTAACAAGAAAATTAAACAACGAAGAAGATGAAAACTTTTTTGAAGATTGGAAAGACTTTCAAGAATATTTGTTGAAAAACTGGGATGTAAAACATGGTTTGATTTGCTTTGATAACTACTAAGGAGAAATAGAAAGGGACTAGTCTTTTAAATTGTTACCATTAGTAAGACAAAGTAAGTTTAGTTAAATGTAACTGAATAAGAGATATTAATGGGGTTGGAGCACTGCGGGAAGCCTTGTTTGGGGGGGAGTGGGTGAAAAGAAATGGATATGTATTTTACTTGTTTAATTTGTATGATCGTGGAAAATATATCCAATAATAAAATTGTATTTACCAAAAAAAAAGGAATTCCTACCCTTGCTCAGGTGGTCTGATCTTCAGAAGTAAGGTGGATCACCACCAGAGATAGGGCTTCCCCATAGCAGTTTCCTGGTTATTGAATCCTGTCCCCAAGACACTTGACTATTTACATTTAGGTACCAGGTGAAGACCACTGAGTACTTAATTGATTGTTCTTTTCATATAGTTTTGCCATTGTAACTGAATCAATTTCATTGCACATAGAAATGATTTTATTGGTACTGGTTTTTATGGATGACATTGCTAGCCTTAATTCGTTAGCTGACTTGGAAGTTATTTGAACCTAAAGGTGAAATATAAATATTTTAAATAAATTATAAATAAGACGTATCACAACAGCATTACAAAAGCTAGCTATATGAACAAGTATGATTGAAGAAACTATGCCACAGGGCAAGGATGGGCAAAAAAATGCATAGCAGAGTCATCTACAGATAACTCATGCATAGCTTTACATTAACACATTTTTAATTCCATAGTATATGGGACCTGATGAGCAGTTTCAGAGAACTCACTTGCTTTATGTTGGATACCACAGTGACCAAGCTTTTCTCCTCAAACCAGTTTACAACATTGTTCTGCAGTCTTCTATTTTATCCTCACAACAATGAATCTGCAAGGTGGATTAGGCTAAAAGAGAGTGAAGGGCCCAGAGTCACCCAGAGAGTTCCCATGGGATCTCCAAGATCCTACCTGACACTCCAACTACTACCTGATACTCCAACTCTGGTAGGGCATGCTAAGCTGTGCAATACAGCAACTATGCATTTTTGTTTCAAACCAGGACATTCGATCTCTATGGTCATACACCCATATGCACACTATTCTGTTTCTCCTCAGTCTCCCCACACATTGTGATACCCTCCCACATCCCTAAGTCCAGTCAAGATTTCCTCCTGTTCTAGGCATCCATACTGTGACTTCTTCTCTCCCACCTGGCTCAGTGGTCTGAGGTATATCTTGTTACCTGTTAGTCTGTTTTTAATTCACAGACTATGACAGGAGAGCTAGTGACATTTCTCTGTGTTTCATAGGTGAAACATTCTGTTTATTTCTGTTTGATAACTCAAACATGTAAAATTATTGTTTGAAGAAATCCATTTTGAGTTCTTGGCTTTTTTCTTCACCTTGTCTGCAAATGGGGGGGAGTCACATTAGAAAACAAAATATATCTTCCAAGAAACTATGTGGAGAATGCATGGTATATCTCATTTAAGCTCAGATATTAGTAATGTAATATTTCCTTTGGCAGTTTGATGGTTTCTTGGTGGGGGGGTGTTTCTTATTTTCCCTTGAAGATTGCAACTTTAAAATAATATGTATTTCTTCACTGGCAAACAAAATATGCCTTTCAAATCAGTAACGTGCTCTTTTCCTTGAGGCAGGCACTCCAGTTATACTTAAGATATATACATAACTGGAAGAAACGTAACTGGATGAAAAAGATATAAAGAGGATTTTTAAAATCTGAGTAATTCCCTCCCTTCCAGCAATCTCAAAATAAGCTTTCAAAAATTAGTGGCCATTTGTATCATTTATAAAACTATACACAGACATATACAGATATCTATGCACTCCCTTATGAAACGTCTAAAAGTAATTATTTTTAAAGCAAGTGAACACATTCTGCAAAAGCTATTATTTGGCATTTAAGAGTCTAAACAAATAAGAAAGCAAAAATCTTTTCAACATATAGTTATCAATCACATTATTTACTCCACTCCTTGCTCAGAGCAGAACACATAGATCTCCTCTCCTCCAGTTTGTCCTCACAAGAACCAGTCAGATAGGTTATGCTAAAAATCAAGTGGCAGACCTAAACTCACCCAGCAAGATCATCGCTAACTGGGATTTTAAATCCTGTTCCTTTAACCCAGTCTAGCCCAATGCTAATCACTAAACTACATCACCTT
Organism: Gekko gecko; assembly: GCA_029375565.1. Lineage (NCBI taxonomy): Eukaryota > Metazoa > Chordata > Lepidosauria > Squamata > Gekkonidae > Gekko > Gekko gecko. The sequence goes on along the minus strand of JAPDNY010000003.1, from coordinate 144,749,138 downwards.
TCATCATAATACATATAGAATTATAACCTATGTTATAACCTGTGTGGTTAGCACTGGTGAATTCTCAAGGGTCTTTGGATAGCAGTGCAATAGGGATGGGCATGAACCTACAGACAAACCTCGGTTTTTCCCAGTTCATGCCCACCCCTACAGTGCAGAAACATTTTTGGTCCTTTCTAGTCATTACGTTTTTCATGGAGGTTTGCGAGGTTTATGGGCTACATGTTCTTGGGCTCTGAAGGCATTTAAATGCCATTGGAGCCCACCACCGGCCCATGGCCCCACCCAAGTAAGCTCTTTCAGAGTCCACCTCCAGGTCAGGCTGACCCAACTCAGCTCCAAGAGTGAGCTCTGAAGGATTTATAGGCCTTCAGAGCCCACTTTCAGGTGGGGCCTGCCCATATTAGGCTTGCTCATATAAGGCCTATAAAAGCCTTCAGAGCTCACTCTGGGGGTTCAGTTCAGCCGGCCTGACCTGGGGGTAGGCTCCAAAGGCATTTAAATGCCTTCAGAGCTCACTTCCAGGTGGGCCAAACTCCATGAACCATGAACTGGCTAATGTAATGGAGGAATTTGTTGGGGGTTCAGGGTTCATGAAAACCCTGAACCACAAACCTCCGATGAACCTCCATTTTCCTGGTTCATGCCCAACCCTACAGTGCAGAAACATTTTGGGTCCTTTCTAGCCATTATGGTTATTCCTTAGGTTGTGACAAGCCCTATGCATAACAAAGGACATCCATTAAAACTTAATTGCTTACACTGAATGTTTGGGGGAAAGGCCTGGTTTGGGGGTTAAAGGTTCAAAAGTCTATACCATGGTCCAGCCACTGCCTCCGTAATGTGGTACTGGCACTAGGCACAGATAAGGGGCTGGGTAATATGCTCCACCCACAAAAATATATCTGACTGGCTTCCAGAATGTCCTGGAAGATTTCAGGATCCCAAATTACAGTTCTGTTGTGGGTGCAATGGGAGCCTGGGATGAAAAGCTCCAGCTATCTATCAGCTCAGTTCTCTCCCACACACACACTGTCAACCCCTCCCATCCCTGAGATGGAACCTGGAACTTTGGCTCACCATGGAGCCAGGTGACCTGAAGTGAGCTGGGAGACATCTAAAGCAATGTTGTCAGAAAATTCAAACTGAATCTGGCAAAGTGTATTAATTGAAAGATCTATGAGGTGGTTGTTAATGCAGCAGAGACAGCCTGCTTCATTGCTAACCATTGCATCAGCTAGCTCATGCCCAGCTCAGTCGCTTAAAGCATTAAAGTCAGCACAAACTCCAGTTGGTAAAGAACACCATAGCCTGGTTACTATCAGGAACCAGGTGTGACATGCATGTTACATCCATTCTGCAGACATTTCCTTGGTTACCAAAAAGTTACTGAGTTCAATTCAGTGTCCCAGTTACTACCTACAAGTGGTCTTGGACCAACATATGTGCAAAACCACGTTTCCTCCTAGGCTTCACTACAAAAGGTTCACTCATCTGAGCAAAGCCTTCTGAAAGTGCCACCAGGCAAATGGGTAAGACTGGCAACTCTTCACAAACACTTTGTGGAATACCCTGCCTGAGGCAGTCTGGAAGACTCCCATACTTCTCTCAGTCTACAGATATGCAAAATAGAAATGTTCAGAAGGACATTTCCACAAAGGGACTGTAACTGTAACAGTTGGGAACAGATCAGGAAATGAAATAGTACTATAATCTTCTGCTATGATTATTCTAGGTATCATCTAGGTTTTACTGCCTTTTTGACTGTGCTCTTTGCCTTATTTATAGTACGCCTGCTATAGGTGACTTGTTTGCATTTTGTAATCCTAATCCTATAGCATTGGGTGTTTTATGCTGTATGATTGCATTGGCTCCCCCCCTCCTTTTATTCTGTAATCTGCATTGCTTGCTCTGTCTGATAATTCTGCAATCCTAGTCCTATTGCATTTTTCACTGCATGTTTTATGATGTAATATTGCATTGCAGTTTGTTATTCTGTAATCCGCCTTGAGTCTCAGTGACAAGGGCTGGCTATAGTAAAAAAATAAATAAAGTAAGTAAATAAAGGGAATAAAATAAACAAACTTCATGCATACAGTTGATCATCTTTTTTCCCTTGCCAAGTAAATTGCAAAGCAATTATCACATAATATTCAGCCTTTCATTGGAAGAGAAGTTCACAGCAGCAGTGAAAACAATTGTTTTACCAGTAGAAGAATGAAAAATAGCAGGGAATGAGGAGGGAATGGATGAAGGCAATAGAGCATTTGCAAAAATGTGCACTGGAACAAAAAACATAACAAGAAATCATGACGACAATGAAGATTCGCCAGAAGCTTCATCTACCAGCACTCTACTAGCCTGGGACATAATTCTTTTGACAAGCCAGAGTCACTCTTACTTCATTTTTGGAAAACCAGCTGCCACGATTCATGTAAATCTACTGAACACAATTCAGTGAGATACTTCATCTAAAATGGATGCCTTGCTGGAGCTAATGTATAAGGATCTGTTTTTTTAAAAAAAGAAGCTTTTCTGGGCAGAACCCATTCAGTTGTATTCCCAGAAACTTCATGAAGGGTTCTGGTCTAAATTGTTTACAGCATTTCCTCATGCACAGGAATAAGTATTTTTAAAAGAACATTTGGGGCACAGGTGGTTTTTCTATAAAGCCCTCTCTCAGCATTTTGAATGCTGCCAAGTTGTGTATTTTCATTCTTACTTTTGAAGGAGATGGCAAGGAAAAATCACTTCAGCTCAGCCAGCAAAGGGAATTGTTCTACCTTCCCTCTGGCTAGGTGATAATTGACTCATTATTTGCAGCTGTAACACTCAACTTGCCAAGATACAAATGTACAATACCAGTCTTTAGAACATGTGACAAAGAAGGCCCTAAAGAGAGGACATAAGATCAACACCAACAACAAAAACCACAAAAGTGCAAAGAAGGAAGGCTTAAGTGATGTTGATATAATAATTCAGCTAGAAAATACATTCAGTTTTACCGCTCAGAATTTCTTCTGCCAGTATCTCAAAGTGGCTAATAAAGTAATAACAGCAAAGAAAGGGATGTGCAAAGAAGATCTGTGTCTTTGACCAATGTATGTATCATGCCTCTAACCAAGTGTCACTCAAAACAGTGTACCAGCCTACAAAACACCTGTCTTTCAAAAACATATCCAATTTGGCCTGTCCATTCCTGTCATCCTGCCCATCATCTTTGGGCTCTGCATCTTCACCTAATAATAACGATAATAATTGTATGGCAGTGTGTGTAGTATAGCCAGGAGTTCCTGTCTGGCAATCAAACATTCTAGCTATTTAAGGTTATGCGCCACTAGGTGGCAAGGTAGACTTGGTTTTTAAGGCAAAAGAATGTTTTCAGAGGTTGGTTGCCATTGCTTGCATCTGTGTCATGCCCCTGGTACTCCATGGAGGTGGCCCAACCAAATACTAGCCAGGGCCAACCCTGCTTAGCTTCCACGACCTCTCAGCTGTACTCATATTTCACTGTCAAGGTTTAAAGAGACCTTTTGTCACTAAGTAGTAATGGAACATTGGCCTTCAGGTGAAGATGCTAGCCTGACAGGATTGGGTTAGCATCTTCACCTGAAGGCCAACGTTCCATCGCTAATTTTAAAGATTAATGGAGGTCGCCAGGGCTCTTTTTGTAGCAGGAACTCCTTTGCATATTAGGCGACACACCCCTAATGTAGCCAATCCTCCAAGAGCTTACAGTAGCCCAGTAGGGATGTGTCGCCTAATATGCAAAGGAGTTCCTGCTACAAAAAGAGCCCTGGAGGTCGCTTATCACAGATTTAATGAAAAGCAATATCAGAAAAGCAGTATTTAGTGACAGAAGGTCTCTTTAAACTTTGACAGTGAGATACAAGTACGGCTGACAGTGGCAGATTAACCATTAAGCAGACTAAGCACGTGCTTAGGGTACCAGGGCCAAAGGGGGCACCACAAAGTTGGGGAAAGGGTGAAAAGAAAAAAAATGAATGAAGATTTATTTTAAAAAATGATAAAACTAGTGCAAATTGATCATGGTGCACCCTAGGGTTATCTTCTATTTTTTGTTGGCAAGGTGTAGTGTCATAGGCTATGTTTAAAAGTAAAATGCATATGTTTAAAAGCAAAATGGTGGAGCCAAATTCAGTTTTCATGACAGTCATTTCAATGACCCTCTCTGCCCCTTTTTAATTTCAGCCCCATGTAAATGTCAAAAATGAAGCGTGTTCAGTTGAGTGGTGCACAAAAGAGAAAACGTGCAAAAGAGAATGAGCAAAGAATCTGTCTGTTGTAGCCAAGACAGGAAAGCTGACAGATTTCTTCTTACAAACTGCAGAGAAAGATGATCAAGATCAAAACCAGTGTCAGTCTTCAGAGACAGGAAGGCTGAATTCAGACTGGCAGTTTGCCCTGCTATAGCCACGTTTCAGTGACGTTTTAAAAGTGGGTTAAAGGGGGCATTCACACAGGCACATCTGCCTGGCGTTCCCCACCTGTAAGCAACCCGCGCTGTTCCACTTCGCTCCCGCATTTAAAAGATACCTGATAAAAGTGGTAGCAAATCCCAGAGAGCGCCTTTATCCTGCATTATTTCACTTCCTGGAAGTGTGAACACAAAGCCAAAAAGCCGGGAGCAACCCGCTTCTATAGCGTGTACCAGGTGTTTCTGCGCATAAGACAGCAGTGATCTGATTGGCTGTGCTCCGCTCTACCACCCAATGCGGTGCCAGCGCAATGGGATCCTCCTCAAATCATCCGGATGCCTATGTGTGTATAAGCACATGGGTGCACGAGTGCATATGCACTCATACACACATAGGCATCCAGCTGAATTACCAGGGAAAAGCCGCTTACAGCCGTGCCTCTGGGCCAGCAGTCTGAATGCTCCCACATGCCTCCACCTGGTATGCTCCCGCATCCCTCGGCCCCATGTGACCGGGAAAACCAAGAACAGTTTATTCCAGGGCTTTTTTTGCCACGACTGGCTCCCACTGCAAATTGCCAGTCTGAACTCAGCTGAAGTGAATCAAATCTATCGCCTTCATCAGAAACAGGCAGTGTTGGTGCAAGGCTAGATTTCCATGATGAAGAGGAGTACAATTACTGGGAGAATGTGCTTCGGCATGTTGTAGCAGTCATTTGCACACTGGCTGAATGAGGATTGGCATTCCAAGGAAAAGTGGAAAAATTTGAGTCTCTCAATAATGGGAATTATTTGGGGCTAATCGAATTGATAAGTCAGTTTGACCCATTCTTGGCTGCTCACATATCACGGTATGACAATGCTGGAAAAAGTATCCCTTCGTACCTGTCCAAAACGATATGTGAGGAACTTATTGAGTTAATGGCAAAGAAAGTGCACTCCAACATCATTGACAAAATTAATGTTTCTGGGTACTTCAGTCTGTCTGTGGGCTCAATGCTTGATCTTTCGTATGTTGACCAACTGAGCATAGTGCTCAGATATTTGCAAGATGGACAGCCAGTTGAACGATTTATCACATTTTTGGAATTACAGAACCACACTGGTGAAGCTATGGCACAAGCAGGTGTTGAAGTACTTATGTGATGATTGTAAATTGGATTTTGCTAAATGCAGAGGGCAGTCATATGACAATGCTGCCAACATGTCTGGACGTTACAATGGCATGCAGCAAAAACTTGTGGATGCAAATCAGTTTGCCATTTATGTGCCCTGTGCAGCTCATTCACTAAATTTAGTTGGACGAAGTGCTGTGGATTGCTGTCAAGTTGCAGTAGATTTCTTTTCCACTGTACAACTGCTCTACACATTCTTTTCAGTCTCAGCTGCTCGGTGAAGAATTCTCAAAGATTGTATTGGAAATGCAAAAGTGTTGAAATCACTTTCAGACACCAGATGGGAAGCACATGCTATGGCAACTGCAGCAATTATCAACTCTTCAAGATTCTTGAAGCTTTGGAAGATTTATCAGATGACCAGTTGCAAAAAGGTGGAATTTGTGTTCATGCTGAATTTTTGGAATAAAACTTTAGAAAAATTTCATAGAACAAGTCAACTTCTTCAAAGTGAAAATATGATCTTGCAAGCATGTGCAGATTTGTATTCATCATTGGCAGACCAATTGTACACATCAAGAGATGAGTTTGAGAGATTTGAATCATTTGCAAAGGACATGCTCCCTGATGTAGAATACAAAGCAACTCAAATGTGTAAGCATATAAGAAAGAGAATGCCTAACAATGGAAATGCACCAGAAGTCATTCTCAGTGCCAGAGACAAATTCCATATCTCCACTTTTTATGTAATTGTTGAAAAGTTAGAAACGGAAATGAGGAAGAGATGAAAGGTGTACACTGAAATAGCGACAGACTCTCTTGTCTGACAGATGTTCCTAATGCCAGCTAACAAGGTGTTAATTCCCAATTATCAGAAAGTGAAAGGTACTCAAAGACTTGTCAGACCCCCATTGATGCTTATCCAGATGACATGAACAACAGTTTGACTACAGAGCTTCAGCAGTTCCATTCATATGTTCTTCATAAGTTTAAAACAACCAAGAAAACATCTTTCACTCACATGGAACTTTACAACACAATTACAGAAGACAAACTAGAAAGTGCCTTTCCAAATGTTGAAATTGCCTTAAGAATATTTTTAACATTAATGGTCACCAACTGCACAACAGAGAGGTCTTTCTCACAATTGAAACATGTAAAAACTCAAATAGATCAGTTATGCTTCAAGAAAGACTCAACTCGCTGTGTATACTAACAATTGAAGCAGACATTCTGAGAAGTATTAATTTCGAGGATGTTATCAGTGTTTTTGCAAAAATAAAATGTAGAAAAATGCTGTGTATATTAACAATTGAAGCAGACATTCTGAGAAGTATTAATTTCAAGGATGTTATCAGTGATTTTGCGAAAATAAAATGCCTTTCAGGTCATGAATATTGGAGCGTTGATACATCTAACTTGTGAAATATTAAAATAGTTGTTGTATTGCATTTTTGTAGAACTTTATGTAGCCAAAGCTTGGCTTAGTCTGTACAGTATATTGTGTTATCATATGAATAAATTTTTGTATTGCTGCAACCTGCATTGTATATTTGGTCAGACAGGTCAACAACTAAAATGGACTGGGTCAGTGTGGAAAGGAGGGGGGGCACCAAGATTGGTCAGTGCTTAGGGCACCAGTGAGCCTTAATCCGCCTTGATGGCTGAGTAGTAGGGTTGCCAGCTGATGCCAGCAAACTTTGTGGCATTGTGGGGATGTGAATTTTGCTCTCCCAGATTCTAGTTCAGCTTTTGAACCATTACACCACACTACGGAGACAAAGGTGGATCTGATCATGATTGTGTAGAAGCTGCAAGAGGTGACTGATTCTTCTTGTTATGGTGCTGTTCTTAGTACAATAGTGCTATCTCATATTTAACTTCAGGTTAGCAGGTTTGCAGCACAATCCTTGACAGAGTTACATCCTTCTAAAACCATTGAAGTAAATTGGCTTAGAAGGTGTAGAACTGCTGTGTTCAAGAGCAATTCTAATCAGGTCTTCTCAGGTCTATTCAGTGTGGCTTACTCCCAGGAAAGACTGCACTGTTCGTCATTAACGGTCTTGAGTGCGTAAGCATTTAGTTTGAATTGTTATTAACAACTGCACATAATAGTCTGTTTTGTGATTCATTGTCAGTTATATCAGTAATAAAGATTGTGCCTTGCTGTGCATTAACCACTGATCAGTAGTTGAGCACAAAATTTGAGAGGAGTGCTACACAATTACCAGAGTTTTCCAGGTGTGTAATTTCCAGCTGTCAATAGATGCAGCCTTCTGAGTTTGCTTACAGTGCCACAGGCCACAATATTACATAGCACAGTGGTTAGTATTCTTCATTATAAACACTTTTTTCTTGATACTGGGTGTCATAATATTTTGCATTAAGTATTCTCTTCCTGTACTTTTCACTGCCTGTTAGCACCGCATAAATCTAATGTGTTAAAATAATTTCTTATATCCCTTAATTCACCTTTAGCCTCTAGTTAGCCTTTACTGAGATAATGTTTGCTAGTAATACTACTTCTTGGCTATCCATCCTCTCAAAAACATAATTTCTTTACCATGGTTCAGCAATAACACTCCTAACAACTTTCCATATTTGAATGTATTCACCCACTCAGTTGAATCACAAGATTTCTGCTCATCTGATCACTGACATTTCCTGTAGGGGGAACTTTCCTTTCAATAAACAAAACGCCTGTGTGACAAAAATAAATCCCAATTGAGAATGCCTCAAAACAGCCTTACAGAACCCAGTCCATTTCTTCCAAAATGGAAGCCTACAAACATAAGAAGAGTCCCGCAAGATCAGGCCAGCGGTCCATCTGGTCCAACAGACTCTTTCATGCAACAGCCTACCAGTTTCCCTAGAGCGGCAAACAGGGTACAGAGGCCAAGTCTACCCCTGATGCTGCCTCCTAGCTATGAGATTCAGAGGTTTGCTTCCTGTGTATATGGAAGTTCCCTTCAGTCACTATAACTAGTAGCCATTGATGGACCAATCCTCCATAAATGTGTCTAACCTCATTTTAAAGCCATCTGCCCTTGTGACCATCACTACCACCACTGGCAGTGAATCCCACAGTTGGGAATTCCCATCTGGGTCTTGGTGCAGAGAACAGAGTAACCTGAGCCTCAAAAGAGCTGCAGCCTCTGGAGAGCTCAGCTGCAGCAGCACCAAGAGCAGCAGCAGGACCACCACAGAGTAAGCCAGCCAAGCTGCAGCAGGCAGAGTTTGAGAGACTTTCAGAAGGTCTCAGAGAGACAGTAAATAGGGTTGCCAGCTCCAGGTTGGGAAATACCTGGAGATTTTGGGGGTGGAGCCTGAGGAAAGTGGGGTTTGAGGAGGGGAGGGACTTTGATGAGGTATAGTGCCATAGAGTCCACCTTCCGAAGCAGCCATTTCACTCAGGTGAACTGATCTCTGTCCCCTGGAGATCACTTGTAATAGTGGGAGATCCCCAGCTACCATCTGGAGGTTGGCAGCCCTAAAGTAAAAGACTCTAATCCCCCTTTTGATTCCACTTTTAAGTTTTGTTGTCTAAGACTGAATTTTATATATGCTTGTCCCGCTTTGACTCCCCACCCCTGGGAGCTGTTTTTTATTATGTTTTATTTTGCCTACTGGCCATCCTCCACCCATTATGAAGTGGAGGCCATTGGGCTGGAGGCACTACTGCTTTCTTTTTTGTCACTCCACACACACACACCAATTAACCATCCCAGAACCTATAACTTCTTCCTTCGGCTGGGGCTGGTGGGAAAAACTGGGGTTAGCTAAGGTTGCCATCCTCCAGGTGGGGCCTGGAGATCTCCTGGAATTACAAATTATCTCCAGAGTATATAGATCAGTTCTCCTGGAGAAAACGGCTGCTTTGGGGTATCTCCACTCCCCAAACCCTGCCCTTCCCAGGCTCCACCCCCAAAACCTTCAGGAATTTCCCAGCTTGGATTAAACAAACAAAATCGAAAAAAGCCCTAGAATATCTGACAGAACAGCACTAGCCCAGCTCATTTGCAGTCTGAAGTTGTACCTAATATTCACCTTCTGCAGCATTCTGCTCTCTCATTCCCACTCATTGTGGCCTGGATCCAGTACAGCATCTTGTGCAAAGTTCTCATCTGGGCCTTTCTGTTGCAGCTCAAAATACCCACCAATCTCTTTATATCTTTCTTAAGTATGCATTTCTAAGCATGTTTATTTCACAGTGTAACTCATTGCACTTAGTAAGACTTAATTCAAATAAATATAAACAGGACCATGTTGCACATTTCCAAGGATACCAACTGCCATTTTTTGTTAAAGTTAGCTGAGCTTCCTCTTACCCTTGCTCTGTAAAAGGCAGCTTTTTATACTTAGAGATGTCAATGCAGTTCTGCCTCTGTCCCAGTGTTTCAGGCCAACACCCACTGAAGAGGTCTGTGGGAACTGAACAAAGGCAGTCTTTATTTCCATAGCATGATAGGACATTGCAGATATGGAGAGTGGTGGTGTGGTCTTTTAGTGAGGCTATTGGAGGAAGGTTCTATTTTTCAAAAAGAATTTGAGATGTGGCTTGGCATGCTTGCACAAGTCATCTGGTAGAGGACACAGGTACAGTTCTCAGTTTGCAGTTCTCTCTTTGCCCCCTTGCTGATTTAAAGAGATCACTGTTTCCTTGCCCAAAGGCCCTCTCTAAGTGATACTTGATTTCTGTGCAATGAGGAAATGGTCACTAAATTTATGATCAATAGAAAACACAAACCTTTATTTTCCCAACTGATTTTTTGCAATGATCCAGTAAAACACATCAATTAAAAAAACACCATTGAACTGACGCCATTTCCTTATTTCATGCCCTGCTTAAGTTCCCCGGGGATGACAGATTAATTTAATTAGTTTTATTGAACTGCCTAGTTGCTTTTATTGGCAAATCCACTCATACGAGGCCTCCTACAAATTTCTCTGGAGGATAACACCATCCTATTGGCCCATTTTTTAAATTAAAGTAAATTTATTGCCATTCCTTGTGTTATTTTCAGCCGTACTGTGTGCCATTAAACTCACATTTGTACAGTGCCTTCATGGCCACTTATGTTGAGAAGTTTAGAGTTTGATTCTCTTCTTTCTCTCACCCTCAGCCCCCAGCATGATTAACGAATAATAGGAAGTAAATAGATATTGCCAAACGGACTGTGAACTAAAAACACCACTCGACGTTCACCAGGGAGTTAAATGACGCTGACCAAAACAGCACAGCAAATGCCACCTGGAATCACAAAAGTAGTCAGTCAGTTTCCAGCATCCTGTTTTGTTTTGTTCGCTTTCCAAGCAGCTTTCACAAAATAACAGCATTAAAAGGCTTATTTGCATACTAGATTTTACAGACACAATGACACAGCACTACGGTTTCCCCTCTTCAAATCCTAGAATACTGGCTTTTCCCACTGAAATCAAGTACAAGTTTCCTCACAGTAACAACCAAAGCCTTGGCAGTGGTGGCATTGTGATTCATTCCTTCCGTAGGAAAGAAGAATATCATAAATCATCTGGTTTACATACTTATTGTTGACACATGGAAATTGCACAATGTAGGGGCTACAGTAATACCACGTAGGACGTTCTTGTAGTGGCACTTACCAAATGCTTAGGCTGATTTTTCTTCAGCTACCATGAAACATCATTTTAGGATACTTTTGTTGGTAATAGAGAAATCACCTCAAATGTACCCTCAGTTTTTTGTGAGCAGTGTACATGAATGCAATATAATGTAAATAGTTGTGAACATGTACAAGGATCTGGGCAGTTCCTGATTCAAACATCAGTTCCACCAGGGACTTGGGCATAGGTAGCCTTTCTCTGTACTGTGCATGAAGCAATCCAAAAGGGAATTTCTGATTGGTGGAACAACCACAAATGGAAGGGGCAGGTTGGAGTTTGTTTCGCAGCCTTCATGGGTTATATTTGAGGGGGTGGGAATAGAAAGAAATGGGATCATGGGCAGAAGGAAGGAGTAAAAGGCACAGCCAAAGAGAAGACTGTTCATACACACCACAGGCTCTGAGGCCCACCACAGAGGAGGAGAAGAAGATTAACAGGCAACTAATTCTAATTACAGTGCCTGGAAGGGGCCTTGCAAGGAAAGGAGAAGGGGTTTAACTCTTCAACTTCCATTTGGTTTCAGTAACTGAAACCAGGCTCTCCATTTTATTATTAGCGTTGTAAGGGGGGATTTTTAAAGGACATATGTTTCCCCTTTAAAACACTGAAAGTAGAGCAGGGGAGCCTGTTATGCTGCCAATGCAACTGTGGCTACATAAGCCTACAGCTAGCATTTTATAAACAGACATTGATGCACAACCGCCATCACGTCTGTTTTGTCCACATACATGGCAAGGTGGCTGTCAGTGCATGCCAATGACTATTCAAAGATATCAAAACATACACTTTGTTGCTGAGAGAAGCAAATGCCTGTCACTATCACAGTAAGCATGCTTATACAACTGGGCAGAAAAGCCAACAAAGCCAGAAAATGTTTTGTGTTTTTGACGTGCCCCTTTTGTGGAAATTAAAAACTCTTGTCCATCTATCAAATAAACTTGCAACCGCCTCCGTTCCATTTTTAAACTTTATTTCATTAAATCCAAATGGTTATTTCTAGTTGGGAAAATGAAGAAAATAGAAAATGTAGTACAATAAAATGCATTTTTTTTGTACTGTGACAGCACTGAAAATCTTTGCACTTTAAATGGAATTTTTGTAGATCATTAGCTTGTAATAGCACCTGAAGCCTTTGGGTATTTCAAAAGTTGAAATATGTATACCCACACACACAAAAAACTAATGATTTTGCTTAGTTTTCTCATGTTGTTGTGACCATTTATTTTCTCTTGATTTCAGATACACACCCATGGTTATAGAAGTGGACATGAGCACACAAAAGAAAGAGGATGGACTAAATGCTATCTTTTATATCAGTTTTGTATACCTGAATAGGAATCTAAACTTGTCAGTGGCTGTCTGCTATGCTTTATCCAGTTATTTATCCTTTGATCCTTGAAAGTGTGACTTTCTCTGTTTTTCTGGGAGTGGAAATGTCACCATGGGAGTGGAGCTGGGAGCATTTGCTTTCTGTACCCCCTTCCCTCCCTTCCTTCCCACCACCTATCTCTGCTCCAGTGCCTGTGACTGACTGACACTCAGCTCCGTCTGAAGGACAAAGACAAGCGAGGTGCTGAGTGCCAATCAGTAGAGCATGCCACTTGGGGTAATTGGAAAACACATTGCTTCTGGAATAAGATGAGGACATTACTCTTAATAGAATGAAGTTGGGCAATATGAACCTGACATGGTCATTTTCAAAGGTTGATTTAAAGTACTTATTTAGTACTGTTTAGTGCTTATCAATGAAGCAAGCCTGAGACACAGAGTCTGGATCTAAACCGGAACTGTACTGGGTATTCAGAATTACTAGGTGATGACCTGTGTGGCTCTCAGGGCTTGCTTTTTCTAGGCTGATGAAAGTGTTTTTAAATGTACACCTAACTATATAATTATGAATAAAGTATGAATACGGCAAATTAATATTTGAAACAACGATATTGTGCAACTAAAGTATATGCCTAAGAGAGCCAGGATTGCTTGCTGTTCCCTGGAGAATGTACACTCAGTGACAAAGTCAAGCTTGTAGCTGCAAATGTGTGAAATGATTGTGATGTGCTAGACATATTGAGTCAACGGAGAGTAGTGTATGTGCCAAAGGCTGGTTCCCTTTCAACAGAATTAATTTTTATCAGTCATGAAGCCAAGGAAATCCCCCCCCATGGGCATAATCTTGAGTGCAGCTGTAGTTAGCCAAAGGCCTATATTTACCTGTCATATTTGCCCCTAGAAATGCATGTAAATGTATGTGATGAACACACACTTTTGTTCTCCTCAGCACCCACCTTCCCTTAATTCCCAATGTTACATGTGTTTTTGCATTTATTCACATTCATAACTGGTTGCCACAGCTACTTATATTGGTTATTGCTGTACCTCCCTTCTCTCTTTCCTTCCCTGCTTCTTCTCTCTGTAGAAATTTCAGCTGTATGCTTCTTTGGACAGGACTTGCCTTTGCTCATGTTCACTAGCTGAAAGGAAGATTTGTTCTGGGTTTTTTTCCAGGAATGCCATCAAGAAATATAGGGGACCATCTTAAATTTGAATAAAAGTTACAAGTATGTACCATAATTTTTTTTAAAAAAAATGTATATAACCAATTTTAAAGAGAGTCACCTTACATTCAAGGTACATTACCCTTTTGGGTAAATATAATACTTTATGTTATTTTGTGATGTAGATAGATGTTATTATCATCATTATTTCATTTAAATACAGGCCTAGTCAGGCAAGGCGTATCCTAAGACCCCAATATATCGATACTGGTCCAACATTATACCAATAGTCAGTATCCAATGTTTGGTCAGCAGAAAGGAAATATCTGTAAGAAAGATCTCTCATCGAGCAGAGTCCATAGTTACCCAACTGACACCCACCATTCACAGCCTGCCATGTGAACAACATGCCCATGGTAGGCAGACAGAGGTCCAATCTGTATTGGTGTTTCCCACCATTGTGCCAGTGATCTCATATTGTCTCACAAATTTCTGTCTGCATTTCGTGCCACATCCATTCTAATATTGTTTCATCTCAGCATCGGCTGTCTGCACCATTTTATTGCCATTTAGTAGTGACTCCAAGGTCACTATGGCGTCTCACCACCTTATCTGAATGTGGTACAACTGCTCCTCCCCACCATCAAGCCACTGTGAGCAAAAAGCAGACAACTGGAGCTGGATTCTCCCCCCCCCCATCTTTTCTAAGGAGATACACAAATTGTCACAAAGGAAACAAGTTAGCTGAAAATCCAGTCGTCTGCAGTTAAAAGTAGCCAGGGGACATTTTTGTGCTATCATATTGGGCGGGGGGGGGGGATTAGAAGCACACCATTTGTTATTTCCTGGGGCAGTCTCCAGAATGCCCTGCCTGGCAACTGCTGGGTGTTTTGTGTTTTTTACCCAGCTTGTTCTGTCTTTCCTGCCCCCTCCCTCTGCCTCCCCTCTTCCAGGTCACCCCCTTTTACTTTCTGGAGGGGGTCGCAGGTGCCGTTTCCTCTCCACAGTGCAGCACAGTGCCCTGCTGGCACCCCTGGGAGGCCATTCTCCCCCCTCTCTCACGCACTCTCCCTAAACAACTTGCATCCTGATGCAGATAGAGGAGAGCTTTATACTGAACCAAATGAGAAGCTGGCACCACGGCAGAACAGAACAGCTTTACATAGCAAATGCCGATTAGACCAGAGAAGCAAGCACTGCTGTGGCTATACCATCCTGATATCAACCTTTGTTCTTCACAACATGGGACAGAAGCAATGCCCAACTGCATGAAAGTCAGTGTTATGACTGATACATTCCCTGGAATGAACACGTGGTGCCCTGAGGAAGTGGGTTTGTGTCCCCTACCACAAACATGTTCCCTCTTATTGCAGGAACATACAAGGAAAGAAACCTAGGCACCCAAGCTTTTCGTTGCTTCCCTCAAGGCATTCAGGAGCAATCAGTAAACCACTTACTTCTCGTGTAGTCTCATTGACTTCCATGGGCAATTACTCCAGTGCAACTTAATTAGCCTGATGATTATACCTCTGCTCCAATGTTGATGTATTTTTGTTCTGTTTGTGTTTAAAGCAGCTACACAATGGCCCATCATCATGAGCAAAGTGCAGGGCAGTCAAGCCTTTTAATATCCTCCACAGATTTTTGTTGTTGTTGTTGTTGTTGCTGCCCATTTTTTCTGGTTTTGACAGGATAAGGCATTATGTCCTAAGATGCCTGGAGAGAGAACACTGGTTTATAATAAACTATATTTCCACATTGAGCAACATGATAGCATATGGACTACTACAACTTTATAACGGTGTATTGCCATATAAGGAGGTATTTGTTGCTGGAAGACCAAGACATGGAGTTTAGTTAGACAAACAGGTTGATCACTGGTGCCCTACAATTTATAATACAGGGAGCATATTGTGTAAACAGTGCTCCGGTGCCTGGATTATTACTACAGCCATTAAAAGGCCTTCCATAACAGGGTTCATTTAGTCAAGGATCCTATGGAATCATCTAACAAATGGCAATCTGAAGTCATCTGTTCCCCTTTCACTCTTGAATTAAACACACTATAAGCAGTAACTCTTGGCTTCAATTTGTTATCCACTGATATCCTGCTCTTCCCCCAAGCAGCACAGGGAACCATACGTGTACTTCCTTTGTTCTCACAACAACCTTGTGAGATAGGTTAGGAGGACAGACAATAATTAGATCATTGCAGGCTTCATGGCTGAGTGGTGATTTGAATCCAAATGGCCCATCGACTACATCACATTGTGTAAAAAAAAATTAGGAAAGACCAGAAAAGAGAAGCTTCCTGTACAACACCAAAAAAAAAAAAATCATTATCTTTAATGCCACCTTAACGCTGTGGAGATACTGATAGGAAAAGAAGGGCATTGTTTTGAATTCGTTTTAAAGAACCAAAATAGATTTTGTTTAAGTTTAACGAAAAACAAGCTAATATTAATCTCTCTAGGGACTGACTGTGCAGATAATCATTTACCAGACCATCAGAGTGGTTTATGCAAATTCTAGTGGTTTTTCAAGAGGAAGAAATGTTGTTTTATTTTTCATTACTGTTCCGTTATTACAGTCATTACTCTGAGCACCATTCACAGTGTGGTAGGTTGTGGTACACTGCAAGACCTTTATGAAAGAGCCTAATTTTTTTAATGTATGAGCATCCAGGCAACAATAAATAATCAAAGTAATCATAGTAAAGCCTTGCCCTTCTTTGTCACCTTCCATTAGGGAATGTGAAAGAGCATTGCAGTGCTGAAAAATTGTATCCTGCCCTGCTGCTTTGATATGGGTGCCAACATTTATTATTCTCACTAGCAAAATGCCCATTGTTATGATAAACTAAGTGTGTACAAAGGGAGAGTTGGTATAAAGCAAGGACCTCTGAAGGGTACAACCTATGGTGAGATCCTATCAGAGACTGCCAGGCCATCTATGGTCAGTGGTAGAGTAATTGACCTTACACCAATTTATTTTTTCCTAAGTGACCAAATGATAATCATTCATTTATAGATAAGAAAATAAAGTGTGATTTTGAGACACCAATGGAGTTAGGATTTCCAGTCCCTAGGTAGGACCTGGCATTGCCAGAATTACAACTGATCTCCAGCCTACAGAGATCAGTTTCCCTGGAAGAAATGACTGCTTGGATAGTAGATTCTGTGGTATCACCTCCCTTCTGAACTCTGTCCCTTCTTGAAACTCAGACCACCCCAGGCATTATCCCAAATCTCTAGGAATTAGAGTTAAATGTGTTTCCTGCCACAGTGAGCAATGATTCCAGCAACTGATAACAAATACTCCTGCTCCTTGTGGGTCCATGATATAGTGCCCATAGGCACCATGGCACTCACCAACACCTTTCCTGGCACCAGCCATGTGTTTTCAGAGAGTGGTTGGGGCCAGGTAGGGCTTCTGCACAGCAAGGCTTCTGGTTGGCCATTGGAGCTGCCCACCATAGCACAAGGATCTTCATTGTGTGACAGAAAGTAAGCTGGGGCTGCCGTTTTGTGACTGGCTACACCTCCTGCGACAGCCATTTTGTGGCAGCCATTTTGTTGCCATGCCGACCATGTTGTGTATCATAATTTCAAAGGTGTTCACAGGCTCAAAACGGTTTGGAACCCTTGTTTGAAATTTTTTATTTTTGGTCACCCAAATATCAAGGAATATTGTGAACTTGGACAAATAGATAAGAACATATGAACAAGAAGAGCTCTTTTGGCTCAGACCCATGGGCCATGTAGTCCAGCATCCTGTTTCACACAATGGCCAACCAGTTGCTCTGTATGGCCAACAAATAGGACCTTGCCCTGATGTTGTTTCTAAGCACTGGGTTTCAGAAGTTTACTGCCTCTGAGTATGGAGGTTCCCTTTACTAGACATGGCTAGTAGGTAGTGTTGCCAGGTCCCCAGTGGCAACTGGTGGGAGACTTACCGTGCTGGAAGGACCCTTGCTGTCCATGTAATGATGTCACTCCCCCATGTTTATATACAAGTAAAGATAATGAACATATGTAATGACTATAATAAAGAGACCCAAAAGCAGAAAAGATCAGGTATTTCAATGTGACTTAGGTTCACCTGAATTTCTCTACATTGCATCACTGGTCTCCTCTCTGTATCCATTCACATTAATGAAAAAAAAATATTTTCCCAGCAAGTATGAATGGCAGGAAAATTTATTCTAAAGACATAGAGAATGCCAGTGATACGATTCTTTGTCCTTATTGGAAAGTGTAAAGAGAAAGATATAGAGCTGGGGCTTCTAAAATGATTTATTGAAGCAGAAGCCACTTTCTTTTCCTTTGAAAAAATATGCATTTTTCCTGCTCATCCATCCAAGTTCCTTGTAATGAGGTTACTTGAGGCTATCATTCATTAAGCTTTGCTGATCATCAGCAGATTGTGCGGAATCAATTTATGCTTCCCCAAATGGGAATCTTCCTCCCCACTGTTTAAGTCAAATGAGGAATGCCACTGCTGAATCATGGAGGCAGGTCAGCTGAGGATTAGCATGCTTTCAATTACATAGTTATTAATTCCATTAAACAATGAAAAATCATTGTACTGGAAACAGGCTTCCCATTATACACATCATACTTGAATGCGGCACTAGGATTCTCAGAGCCCCCTGAATTCTTGAGAAGGCAGCAGAAAAGAAAAATTTCAGTGTCCAAGTTAAAGCAGTAATTGCTGTGCAGAAAACTCATTGACATGCGGTTATACTTATTATTTTCTTGTCCTGAACCAAGGGCTAATTCACACTCACCTCACTAACAGAAACATTGTCTGAACAAAGTTTGAGTCCAGTGGCACCTTTAAGACCAACTAAAGTTTATACCCAGAATTAAATTTTGTTAGTCTTAAAGGTGCCACTGGACTCAAATTTTATTCTGTTGCTTCAGACCAACATGGCTACCCACCTGAATCTAGAAATATTGTCGGTGTGAAATCTGCAAAACATTAGATGATGTGTAAGGTGGCCCGATTTCCACAAATGAAGTTGGAAATTATATGTAATAAAGCTATACATGCCTTATATACATCAAAAAACAGTAATCTTTAGTAACCTTTTTGTCATTATCTGGGAAGGAAATATATATTGAGAGGAAATGTGCTTCAACTTGTTTAAAATCAAATAGAACTTTGTAATGAAGTAGATACATAGGTGAGGACTGATGTCACATATTGTTGCACAAAGTTTGGTTTTGTGTTTAATGCACAACAGTGCTTGTTTTGATGATGGTACTCATATATATGGCTGCACCAGTTCCCTCCTCAGTCCCCCAAAAGGTGCTGGTACTCAGTACCAATGAGTACCACCACAAAAAAAAGTACTGATGCACTGATGCACAACCTTGTAATGGGAAGATCAGATGCAAGGAAGACTGGGCTCTTGAACCTGTAATAATTGTGCAGAAGAGTAAATTTTAAGAAGTTCAGGAAAAGAAAAATGATACATGGTAATATCCCCTCTTCTACGAGACTGCTAAAAGTATGCGAGACCTATCCTCCTTTGCATCTGATCATCCTAGTAATTCTCTGAAAACATCCTCATTCTAAAGCATCATAAAATGTATCTTGACAGAAAGCTTGCATGAAATTGAACAATCCAATGAAGGAAGTGGAGGAGCCAGGATGCCGCAGTTATTGGAGTGAAATGAGACAATAAGGTTATCTATGGTAGATGTAAGTCAAGAATCTTTATATTTCCAGAACTGCAGAAAAAATTCCAAATCTGCTAATTTGTAGTAGTGTCAAAATGTGTGCAGGTGTCAGGTGCAACAGCAATGGTATTTGTGGTATTGTGGTAATGCAAATTTGTGGTACTAAAACATTAACTTCAGTTGCCCATAGTGATCCCTCTTGATTGTAGCTACAGGGTCCAATTTCATTTAGCTGATATGAATTTCAGTGGCTTCTCACATTTCCAATCAATTAAAAAAATTAGCAAGAGAAAGGAGGTAATTGGGCCAATACCTAGGAGAATAGTTCTTTGCACCAAATTGGAATATCTGAAAACAATACGAAGAGTGCTTTACTTTACAATCTTCTTAGAACTGGCAGGAGAAACATTTCAGTTCTATTCTCCTCTGGCACTGAAGCATTCTATTTACTTCAGAAAAAAATACATTGTCTAATTCACACATTGTTTAGGTGAGAAAACCAAGATGCTTTAAGTGTATCCTCAAGACATTTAAATAGGAATATGTATTATATCATGTATACAACAGGTAAACATCTCAATACCATGATGAGTTCCCACTTACTACTATTGAAGGTAGCATCTTCATGGTATTTGAAATGTCCCTCAGGTAAGTGCTAGTTGGGGTATCGCAGTGCTATAGACACAAGTGCGCTCTGCACAGTTGTACCCAGTCCTGTCTTTAATATCATGTAGCTAATCCCTTATGTACTGAATGAAAATTACTTAAAACATGTATGTTTTCCTGATATACCTCATTCTGAGAAGTGGTTTAATTTTGGCATGTGGCCACATATTCCTTACTACTCAGAGAGAAGAGATGATGATGCAGGCAGACTTTTTCTTCCTATTTTTTCCTGCCATTTGGTGGTGGTTCAAGGCAACATAATAGCCTCTTACTTTTTAATATATTAAATTATGAGACAGTACAAATTTAATATCCTATGTTGCAGTAATTCTCTGAAAACACTACCATATATAAGCTAATTTGGGACACTATAAAATATTAAGGGAGGAAATATGATTTCCTGACAAAACTCAGCGTAAAATATGACTAGTTCCTGTTATCTTTCAGGTTTAGCAGAGCCTGAAAGGGTTAACGCTGAAACTGTAGCGTGGTGGGTTTCTTTTTGTACCATCTGAAGTGGGGAAAATGGTCACAGACAGTTAGTCACATCAATGAACACTCCAAAACACATCTGTAGGCTAAGCAAACACTTTGCCTGCTTGCCTTCTTTCTGTGATACAAAACAGTCAGAGAAGAATCTACAAGTGCTGACTACTGAATCTCAATTTTGGTGAAAATATATCAATAAGAAGTAAAAGCCTTCATCATTCAGGTAGGTCCCAACACCATCATATCTTACCCAAATGAAAGGGTGTGGGTTATTTTTACAAAATCACTTGAGAAGTGGTATCTGCACACTTCAGCGCCAGCATGGCTAAAAGAACATCCTAGAAATGGGAAACCGCAAAGAGTTTGGGTGTTGCATTGCCTTTTCTTAGTAATAGAAAACTGATCCTGGGATTTTGTTTAGGAAACCCGAGGGGGGGGTTAAGTGAGATTTTTGTATAAAATTGAGGCAGTTTTGTCTCAAATTTCTCCTCATTTTCATATCACTAAAGATCAGCATCACATCCCCACATGTACATGCAAACACTCCTTATAATGATTCAGTTCACACTAATTCTCTGACATGAAATGAAGAATCAGGCAATCTGAATCATTGGTTTATATCTGAAATGAAGTACTTCTAAAAGTCTTTGTTTGCAAAGTAGTGAGGACTGCTCTCCTGTGAGTCACTTACTTTTCCCTTATCTGTGTCTTTTTGGAATTTTCTCAATAACAGACTTTCCAGGCAGATCACATGCAATACTGATGCCAAACATATTGTAATTACAAGCTATAGTAATAGGAATAGTAATGTGAAGAACAAGGGTAAGGGTAAGAATAATGAAAAGAAAAAAATTCTTTTCTATTTTTCTACTTCAGATAGAAAAAAATATAACTTCACAAAGTAGGTTGCTATTTAATGAGATGAATAACTGCAATTACTAAATTACTAGTGATTCCACATGAATGATAATAATAAGGCAGTTAATCAGAAAACAATAGTAATAAAGTCTACTCCATTTGGACAAAAAATTATATGCTAGACTGGAGTTGCTTACTGGTTTTCTTCTATTTTAAGAAACAAGAGTTTTGAAACTGTGTGTTCCTTCTTGTAGACAAACATGTTCCCAGAGAATAAAAACGGCTCTTTCCTTATTCCACAGTACAGTTCTAATGTGAAAAGTAGGCACTTTATTTTGATCTGGAAAGACTGTTCAGACATAGACTTTTTTATAAAATTACCACCTATTATATTCATCAAAGTCTGCATTCCATTTGCTACGATAAACACAGAACCTTTCAGTGTTTCTAAATATCCAGAGAAGCACCATAAACTAAACTGAAGTGATGCCACAGTGCAGAGGTGGGGGGGTCACTTTGTCCTCTGTGTTGTTTTCCAGTACATTCCCCTGACCGCTTCTAGTAGTTTTGATATGGAAAAAAGACAAGGCATCCCTCTTATACCTGTATTTTCTCCTATTGCAACTTGGGGAAGCAATTACTATTAGGAAAACAATACAAGGGGAAAGCTATACACATTACAGCCAGATTCTCTGCACTGCACAGCTGCTGGAGGATCTAATGAGAAGAAGAAGAGGAGGAGGAGGAGGAGGAGGAGATTGGATTTATACCCCGCCCTTCACTATCCAAGAGAGTCTCAGTGCGGCTTACAAACTCCTTTCCCTTCCCCTCCCCACAACAGACACCCTGTGAGGTAGGTGGGGCTGAGTGAGCTCTGACAGAAACTGCTCTTTTTCAAGAACAGCTATGCCAGAACTATGGCTTGCCCAAGGTCATCCAGCAGGTGCAAGTGGAGGCGTGGAGAATCAAACTCGGTTCTCCGAGATTAGAGTCTGCGTACTTAACCACTGCATCAAATGCTCAATGTAGCATGTATTTTGCTCATGAAATGCATAACTGACCATCCCAGACCTAATTTTGGCAACCCCACCACATGATTAATAGTGGAGATGTGCTGTCTACCATCAAGCTTTAAGGCACAGTGTTTAGTGTAACTGGTAATGTTGAACACAGTTAACTCTGCACTGTAACCTATGAAATTCCCAAGAACCTCCAGGATGTAATAAATGTTTAATGTGTTGACTGTTGAGACAAATATACACTGCACAATTTGCCTTGAATCACAGTGAGAAAGGCAGACTACAAATATGTAAATAAATAGATAAATATATTACCTGTTACAGATAAGTAGCTCAAACCTCAGTAAATGCCACTGCGTGGAACAATTCTAAGTGATTTCTGTGGGGCACCTGTCACATACAATTTTCTAAATTCTTGACAAATAATCATATGGTAATGCAGGGCTTGGGTTTCTCCCTGGTTCCTTGGTCCCCAGGACTTAGAAATGCATTTCCTTGAAACTATTACTTACATAGTGCAGACCTCAGCAGACTTATGCCCTTCTAAATCCATGCACTTAAAAGAGCGTAACTCTGTTTAGGATAGCTCTGTTCACATTTTAAAGCATAATTGATGTCAGGACTATATATAATTCAGGTTAGCATTTTTTTAACTTTAAAAACTTGTAAAATCAAATGCAAGCAAAGTGAATAAAGAAGAAGTATTTGTGGAACGTGCTGCACACTGCAACATTTGCAGTATGTAAGACTTGCCCTTTTTCCGAAAAAGCTGTGAATTAACAATGAAATAAGTTAACAGCCAGGTTTTAAATGTGGATAACAATTAAAAATAAATGGGGATAAAGAGTCAGGGATAACTAATTTGAAACAAAGATTATTTCTTGCTTGTGAAAAATGAGCTCCTTTGCATATTCTTACAGCCCATTTTGCAATTGTTCTTCTCCATTTGAACTGCAAATGTTAAAGATATTTTGGGACCACAAAACCTAAATGTTCAAGGCCACAAATTTAGAAACAAGAATCTTAGCCTAAAGTAAACTTGGAGAGTCTTCTAGAGCCCCTTGGAAAGCCCCTTTAAACAAGAATAAAAACTCTGGATACAAAGCATGTTTTCCAGTTTATCACCATTTCACTTTGCTTTAGCTACTTCACAAATGCCAGTACTGGCTCAAGGATTGGGATAACCCATGCAGTAAATGAAATCCTACAACAACTTTATTGTGGTTACATATCTCACAGTGTCAAATCTTTTCCGCCCCTGAGAATGCTAATGAAAAAATTTGTATGAGCAATATGGTGCTATTATGACCACACATATAATGTAACTGGTCTGTATATGTGGCCCCTTAAAGATGGCCTTAATTCATCTCCTTACATTGCCACATTTGGGAAACAGTGCTGCTCAGTCTGGATTTTCAGTTATGTATATACAGCCCCAGTGTTCCCAGTCCTCTGCTGGCAATCCCTGAGAGCACTGTGGAGTGTTGACTATGGAAAACTGGGGTTGTATGATGCCTTGAAGTAATTCGCAGTTATGTACCTGGATGTGACATCACAGTGCTCTATGAATTTCCCAAATCTCCATTGAAGAAGAGGAGGAGGAGGAGGAGGAGGAGGAGGAGGAGATTGGATTTATACCCTGCCCTTTACTACCCGAAGGAGTCTCAGAAACGAATACTGTAACAAAACCAGACAAGCCATTAAAGATCAAGCCAGGTATACGAACGGTATAAAACAAACACTGAGCATCCTAAGAAGATACTCCTAAAACAGACACCAGGCTAGAAACAGACCATAAAATAGCTTTTAAAAACATAGAAACTTTCAGTTAAAAGCCTGAATAAAAAAAAATGTTTTGACCTGGTGCCTGAAGGAATATAAGGTAGGCATGAGGCAAGCATCAGGGGGGAGGGCTTTCCAAAGGCTGAGTTATGTTCTTTGTTGGGCTGGATCCAGTAACCCATCAGTGGGAGATGCTGATCATCACAGATATTCTCTGATTTCCCTTCCACTGAGCAGCCTCTTCCAGCCCCGGGAAAATTGACTGCTAGGACCACAGGACATGCATGGAGTAATATTCATATGGGTCAGTAGGCTTCCATCAGCAGAGCTCTACTGAAAGGACTGTTCCCTTCCCTCTCCCCACTGCAGCCCAACAAACTCATGACTCCCACAACCTTAGAAATCAACTTTCCCAGGAACTGATGGGTCTGCTGAGAAGAGGGGAAAGTGGGGAAGATCTGTGATCCTTATAGAAGCAGATTGCTGGATACAACCAGAAGCCCTCATAAAGGGCACACCTTGATAAGTTGCTTTTTCTTGCTTCTCTTTTCTTTGAACACGGAGCAAGGAATGTCATGTGATGATATCCTCACTGGCTTAATTTACTCTGCTTCTATGAAGTGCACTTAAAGCCATGCTTGTGAATAGGTTTGCTATTTGCCCACTGGGGGCTAGGCATCTCCTTTCCTCAACTTCTGTTGCCATCTGGTGACTGGCAGGGCAGAAAAATAGAACTATCATCAGATGATGGTGTTAAATAATCAGTTCTGGGGGAAACCTTGAAGTGACATCACACATCCATAGGAATTGCCACAAACTCTATGGTAAAGCCTGATGGTGCTCCCATGTTCCCACCCCCCTGGGCTCCTGCTGGCTGGCATCCCAACCTGTGAATGTTCATGTTCACCTTTTTTTCATGTGTCCAAACCTTGTTAAGTACGGCAGTGTGATTGTAATTAAAAAGGCATACCTTATTTTGCTGTTCGATTTCAGGTAGCTTTTTTATTTTGTGGTTCTCATTGCATTTTTCAAGGCTACTACTTCTAATGATGCTGGGACGAAGAGAAGTCATCTAATATGTTTAGTCACCTAGCCAAGTAATTACTAATTTAATCACTCTCAGCCTATATGTGCAGTCATCTTCTGGTTCACTTTTTCAGATACTGATAATACAATGGCCTGTTTGACAGAGAAGATGTCTCTTCAGATGATACCTACTATTAACAACTCTTCCCTGATCCAACCAGGATTTTCTTTGCTGAACTTCAATGGCCAAGTTTTCTTGTTTGGACAGAAAGGCTGGCCAAAGAGGTCCTGTCCTACTGGAGTGTTCCTTCTTGATTTCAAAAAGGATGAGCTCAAACTGAGGCCGGCATCCTTCTGCAAAGATTCCTGCTACCTTCCCCCTTTGCGTTACCCTGCAGTCTGCCCAATCAAAAGCAGTACAGAGGCTGAGAAATGCCAGTACGTAATCCATGGAGGGAAAAACCCAAACAATGAACTTTCCGAGAAATTGTACATCTTGAACATAGCAAACAAAACTAACAAGAAATTCACCTTTAGATGCATTGAGAAAGAACTGGTTGGAGAGATCCCTGAAGCTAGATATGGCCATACAGCTGATGTGGTTCATAGTCAAGGGAAAAAAATGATTGTTATAATTGGAGGGAGATCGTACATGGCTCTTGGACAAAGGACCACAGAAAACTGGAACAGAGTGGTTGACTGCATGCCACACATTTTTCTGATTGACCCTGAGTTTGGATGCTGTACTTCATATGTTTTCCCAGAGCTTCAGAATGGATTCTCTTTTCATCTCTCTCTTACCAGAAATGACACCATCTATATCATAGGGGGGCATTCCATTGAAACTAACACCAGACCTCCAAATCTCTATAAGATAAAAATTGATCTCCCCATAGGCAGCCCAGCTGTGAACTGCTATGTCTTGTCTGGGGGGATTTCAGTGTCCAGTGCCATTGTGACACAGGTGAAAGAAAATGAATTTGTCATTGTTGGGGGTTACCATTCTGACAGCCAGAAAAGGATGGTTTGTAATACAATAAACCTAGATGATAACAAGATAGAGATAATTGAAAGGGAGGCGCCAGAATGGACCCCAGATATCAAACATGGCAAGATATGGTTTGGGAGTAACATGGGAAATGGAGTTATCCTGTTTGGTATACCAGGGGACAACAAACAGTTAAATTTAGATGCAAATTATTTTTATATACTGAGATGCAAAGAAGTAGGAGAAAGTGAGCAGGATTCTGAACAGCTGACACAAGTATGCAGTCAAAGTTCTACAGAAGATGCAGGAGAGTCCACTCCTTTTGAAGATTCAGAGGAATTCTCTTTCACCTTTGACAGTATTAGCTATACTGATATTCATAATGAAGATGATGAAGAAGATGAGTCAGAAGGCTATTGGATTACATGCTCGAAAAGTTGTGATGTTGATGTCAATACATGGGTGCCCTTCTACTCAACAGAGCTCAACAAGCCAGCAATGATCTTCTGTTCAAATGGAGATGGTCATTGGGTCCATGCCCAATGCATGGAACTATCTGAAAACATGTTGCTTCACCTATCACAGGTAAATGTCAAATACTTCTGCAATGAACATGTAACTTTCACCAGAGATCTTCAGACTCCGAAGGAGAAGCTGCCAGTGGAAAGGCAACCAATGAAAGCATTGCGCAGGAGAACCCCCATGAAAATAGCAACTCCTATGAAAAAGTCCTTTATCCGAAAACTATTTGAATAAATTCACACTGGGATTAACTTGTAAGCGAAGACACAACTGATATCTCAACCAAACACTGCTTCCTAACAGTGCTTTGATTTCTCTTTCATTTTAATGGATTTTTTTCAGATTAATAGTGTTAATTTAAGTGTTAAATAAAGTTTGTATTATAAAAGTCTTTATGTTACCTAGTGGGGATGTACACAGAAATTTTCTCCAGGTTGTTTCTAGTTCATCTTTTTAATTAATTTTACTCATTACCTTTTAAAATAATTACTATACTTGTTTGGATCCTTACTCTGATTTTTTTTTTGATCCATTGGTTTCAATGGGGAGCACATTTCTGTCTGTAGCTATATTGTTTTCAATCTCATTTCAATCCAATTTGGCTTATACTGTTCAGTTCAGAGATGCTTCCTGCCAAATTCCAGGCAAACAAGAAGAATTTCTCTTTCGTTGGTGATTGAAAGTTTCATTTACAGAAGAGGCTCAGGGAGGCTTGAATATGGAGTGTGAATTTCTCCTCTTTTCCCAGGATTCTCAATTGCATATGGAATGGATGGCCAGTCTCAACTATGCACTAACACTCACTGTTCTCTCACTCTGTGATTGTTGCATGATATGTGGTAAAAGGAAGTTCATATTTTGCTAATCATGCCACAGTGAAACAGGTAACACATCACAACACATCACCTACAGCTTTGGCACTACTGCAGACCTCATTCTAGCTTACAGAGTATAAAACAAGACTTCACATTCCTCTGACTTTTTCCCAGTAGAAAAGGTGTTTATTGTGAAGAGTGGGATTAATTTGTACAAGGTTGTTGCTCATGTTTTGTGTCTGACTGAGATACTATGTAGGATAGATTCTATTTTGCAGACAAAGTCTGAGGATAAAGAAAAACTGGGCTGCACCTAGCAACGTGTCAGCAGAACAGAAAGGGGAAAATGCCAGGTGAAAGATGAGTGACTTATTATACAAAGTCCCTACATGTTTTGCCGTGCAGGCTTCATCAGAGGGAATCAAAACATTCACCTAGTGATAGAACTACCCACAGCAATTGAATATTCGGATGAATGTGAATGTTCTGATTGCCCCAATGAAACCCGCATGGTGAAATGTATAGGGACTTTGTATAATAAATCAGTCATCTACCACCTGGCATTTTTTCCCTTTTTGTTCTGCTGGAAGAAGTCTGACCATAAAGATGAATCAATAATTATAATTATTCAGTTATTATAATAAATAAACCAATAACTGTGAGGTTGGTATAGGGGGGCTTGCAAGATGACAGCCCATAGTAGGCTTGGGGAAGCCCAGGTGTCCATGGCAGCTACAAAGGCACTTCAGGCCAGACGGTAGCAACAAATATTTCTTTATTGCCATGAGCTGATAAAATGTAGCTGCATCTCATGCTGGGAAAGTCCCACCTTACTTCCCTGCTTTATCCATATCCTAGCTCCCTTACATTGTACCAGCCACATGCTGCCTCTCCAGTTCTTCCTCTGCCAGTTCTGCCCAGCACTACCTCTTTTAAGGCCTGCCCCACTGGACCTGCCCTGGGAAGCAAGCCCTTCCTGCCCCCCCCCAGTCTCCCAACTCCTCTCTCAGAGGCCTGAGGCACATATTTTCCACCCAGCACTGCCAATGCCACCAGCCAGCCTCACATGACACTATGTATGCCCAGACAAACCCCATCCCACTGATCGTTCTTTTGCATTGGCCTCTGCATCTCCTGCTGGAACTACCACCCAGGGTAGCCCTGTCTGCCACCTCTCGGCCAGGAGTCTTGTCCCCAGGAAGGGCCTAGTTAGCACTTAATTTACACAGCGTAATAAAAAGGGAGACCCAATTTTTACATTAAATCAATAAGCAGTTGAAGACAGGTATTGAAACTGATGCTATAGATTAGCTTACATTAGTGGCTGTGATGTTTGTGCACTATCAATTGAAGGTTCTGTTTTCCAACATCCAACTGGTGTAGAGCAAGTGAAGATTAATCATTTCAGCAACTGCAGTACTTCTAATGTGGTATATGCCTGTGCCTGTTCATGCAAATTGGTCTACATAGGAATAAGTACAAGACCTATAAAAATTCGTATTCAGGAACATCTATCGCGTATTAAGAACCAGGTGGAGTCAGCTCCAATGGTTGCCCATTTCAAATCTGCAACACACAAACCAGAAGACTTTAAGTTTATGGTATTGTTTCATTACATATCACAATCTGATAATCAAGTGGATGTATTTTGTGTTTTATTACAAAGAGAAGCTGAATTTATTTTCCGGCTATACACATTAACTCCATTAGTACTGAATCAGGAATTAGATTTGAGTTCTTTTCTATAAATGGTTAGGGTACCTTTAAGATAGAACATGCCATCTTAAAACATAACACCTGTTGCAGCCTATAGACTCTCCATTGAGACATTGTGCCACACTGAGGGAGACTCAGCCAATTACAATATGCTGTAGACCCAGTCACATTAGAGCTTGCTAAAGGAGCTCCCCAGTCACCAAGTTGGTAACTTTTAAAATGTTTTCCTTACTTTTGATGTTCTTATTGTATGTGGTATCATCAGAGAATTGTGAAATACATATTGTGCTTGTCTGCTTTTTTCTAGAATTTAAGCGCGGTAGCGTACATCAAAAATTGTATAAGAACTAGCATTTTGAAACATGGGTGAGTTCATAAAGTGTAAAATGCTCCTCTGTATTATTAGAGAATTCTTTATGTTTTGGGGTAGTTTATTAAGTATGTTACTCCATTGCAGCCTGCAGCACTTCATGCTTGTGAAGAAACAATAACAGAATGACAAACCTGATGAAGGACACGCAAATGGATAGTGTACTAGAACTCCGTTGTTTGTCTTAATTGTTTCTGTAACTAGTAACTGTATTACTTTGAATGTACTGCTAAGCTTTAAACCTTATACTGTAGTGATATTGTTGTAATTATGCTAATAATTGAAATCTACACATAGCATATAAAAACAAACAAAAATTATCTAATTGTACACTGTGATTTATTGTTTTATTGGCTAATATACACCGTGGTCCTGTTTGTTGTGACTCGGTTATCGTCAGCAAAAATTGTGGACAGCAGCTTGGAGGGATGACCACCTCCCTGGATGCCTAGATCGGTACTCTTCAAAATAACTTAGAAATGAATCAGTCAGTCATTCCACATTTGCTCAGCCTGTAGTTATAAGATGAATAAACAACTGACAAATGTCTTCAAGAAAAACATTTTCCGCTACATGGTTACATTATGCAAGTATCAAGGAGAAAGTCCTTTGCTTTTCATTTTCCCACAATAAGTGTACATTACTAAAGAGAGTATGATCAGGTCACATTTTGTCACATTCCCCTGGTCTCATCAGCTTCCAGAAGGGTTTCTTTCATTATGCAGCACTGTTTATTTTATTTATATACACCTACCTTTTTTACTGGACAGCTCTGTTTATGATTCTGCTAGCCAAGATAGCTAGTTGTATTGGTCAAAGCTGCTGACTGTTCAACCCTACAGTCCTTTTCATTTAAAACAACTGCACACCTGCTTTGTCAATCAAATAATCCACAGCCAACTCAAACTGTGTAAGTAAAACAGCAGTCATACGTAATTTCTATTTGTCCCCTTTTCCCTCCAGACCATGGACAATAAGAGTTGCAGGGGGATAGGGGACATGATGACTCTCTAGTGGAGTCTGCATCTTATACAACTTTGACTATGTACCAGTCATTAGGAATGCTGCAGTAGAAAATGGGAGATACAGTTATCCTTCGATGGTGAACATACAAGAGAAGGAAGTGGCAGAAAAACAAGTATATGAGGAAAGAAAACTGGGCCGGACTGGTAGAACACACATCCCAGTCTCTTTTTTCAAACTATAAATAAAATGCAACATTATATTGATTTTAAATACTGCTTTTCAACTTTTTAAAAAATGGGCCTCTAGGAGGAAAGTCCACCAAGAGGAAAGAACAAGGGGATGGTAAGAAGGGGAGATCTGATTTGCTGGAGAAGACTCAGTGCCTCTCTCTCCTCTTTTCTGACACTCCAGTGAGGAGACAGCTAGGTCCTTTCTGCACTTGGATCTCATCCCTGGTTTTATCAGAGTTCAACTTGTGACACAATACCTTGCATTTATCCCTAGTTATAACAGCATCCGTTTATCCCAGGACAAGTGTGGGGTGGAATCGGGGTGACCTCAATGTAATGTGGAAACAAATAACTCGCATGTAGTGTAGAATGTAACTTCGGGGACAGGGCTGAACCAGGATTTAAGGTCTAGTGTGGAAAGGAATCTAGTCTGTCAACATAGCACACAGCCTAGACAGGAGAAGCATTCCTGAGGCAGAGAAAAGGAGGAATGGCTGGCAGGAGCTTCCTGGTGAGCCATCATAAAGAGCCAGCTAGTTTGTAACTTAACTAGCCATACTGTCTCAGGCTGCGATTCTATGACCACTTTCCTGGGAGCAAATCCTACTGGATGAAATAAGATTTACTTCTTGTCAGACCTGCTTAGCAGATTACTCTCCCAAGTAAGTGCCAACCCAGACGGTCCTGGAGTGTATTGCCAGCTGGCTCCCCAAGCCTGCAGCTATGCCTTCTCCTCTTCATTTGGCTTCAGTTGCTCGGAAGCACTCTTCGTTCACAAAGCATGGCTTTTCCCAGGAGAAGCTCATTAAAACCCACTCAGTCCTCGAGCAGAATAGGCTTGTCCTCTCTATACTTTATGTAACTTTTCACACAGTGATCATGATCATATCCAGACATAACTGCCATTACCAGGACTTCATTCTCTATAGACCATATCAAGGCTAAGTAGGATGCAAGGAACGGGATGCAGCAGCCTGGATTCAGTCAGTGCCTAGAACTCAATACACTATCTTGAGTTCCACTGTGGAAGAAAAATGGAATAGCAATGTCGTGAACAAGGCTACACTATACAAACTGGTATTTAATCCCTGGAAATGTGAAGTTTTTTTGTTTCTGTACCTGAAGGGCTGTTTACCCTGCCATTCTCCTGTCTTTTGTAAATAACAAGATCATCAGCTGGAATCCTTGCTATGACTGGCACAATAATCCCTTAGTTACTTATTTAGAGTGTGTTCGGGAGGCTTACTCCTTCAGGGCAGTCCCGCTCTTGGAGATCACGGTCCTTGAGTGTGCCAGTCTAGTATTGGAGGCCGGGGAGAGGGTAGTGATTTGGCTGGTGTACCGACCGCCTAACGCACCAGCTGATAGCCTGCCGGCCCTAATGGAGGCCATATCAGACTGGGCGCTGGAATACCCTAGGGTGATAGTCTTGGGGGTGATTTCAATGTCCATGCCGATGGCATGGCTTCCACTCAGGCAGCGGACCCAGTGTCAGCCATGGCAGTGCTGGGACTCTCCCAACTTGTAACAACCCCCAATCACTGGGCTGGGCACACACTCGATTTGTTCTTCACAGCTGGGGTGACAGTGGATCAGATCACTGCTTTGGCAGTGCCATGGTCGGACTACCATGCTCTGAGGGCCTGTCTGAATGTTCCACCCCAACCCTGTCTAGGTAGTGAGCATATTTTAGCTTGCCCACAGAGCCAAAAGGATCCAGTGTGGCTTCAGATGGCCCTGCAGGATCCGATGCCCCCAGCGGCTCATTGCATGAGCTTGTGGAGGACTGGCATAGCCGACTCTCTACAGCCATTGACAAGATCACTGCCCGGCACCCTCTGCACCCTCGCTCTAGGCTTGCTCCTTGGTTTACCCAGGAGTTGCGGCTTATGAAGTAAGAGATTAGACAGGTGGCATTAGGGGAACAGCAGTCCCAGAGGCACTTGCTTGAGTGCGGAGTGCCTCAGGCAGCGGTGCTTTCCCCAATGATCTTTAACATCTATATGCGCCCCATTGCCCAGATTGCCCTGAGGATTGGGCTGGAGGGTCACCAGTATGCAGATGACACCCAGCTCTATCTGATGTTGGGAGGCCAGTTGTGCTCCAGACCAGAAGACCTGAACCAGGCATTGCATACTGTGGGTAGTTGGCTCAGACTGAGTTGGCTGAAGCTGAACCCGGCAAAGATGGAGGTCCTGTGCCTGAGTTGGGGCAGTTCAGGGTTGGGGCTCCCACTCCCGGCCTTCAATGGGACACCACTGGTCCTTGTGTTGGTGGTTAGAAGCTTAGGAGTGCTCCTGGAACCCTCCTTGGCAATGGAGGCCCGGGTAGCAGCCACTGCTAAGTCGGCCTTTTACCATCTGCGGCTGGTTCGGCAGTTGGCTCTCTTCCTCGATTGCAATGACCTGGCTACAGTGAGCCATGCGACTGTCACCTCAACATTAGATTATTGTAATGCTCACTGCATGGGGCTACCCTTGTTGCAAATCCGGAGGCTGCAGCTAGTGCACAATGCTGTGGCCAGGCTATTGATGTGCCTCCCTAGATGGGAGCACATCCGACTGGTGCTGAAGGCACTGCACTGGCTGCCAATAGCATGCCAAATTCACTTCAAGGTTCTGGTACTCACTTTTAAAGCCCTATATGGTCAGGGTCCGACATACCTGAGGGACCGTCTTTCCCCATATATACCCCAGAGAGCACTACGGTCGGGGGTGCAACATCGACTGGTTATTCCAGGTCCCAGGGAGGCCAGGCTCGCGGCAACTAGAGCCAGGGCCTTTTCAGTGGTGGCTCCTTACTGGTGGAATGAGATCCCAGAGGAGATCAGGGCCTTGCAGGACCTTGTGCAGCTCCACAGGGCCTGTAAGATGGAGCTCTTCCACCAGGCCTTTCATTAGGAGCCACCCACCACTACCATCAACGGCCATGAGTAATATTGGTGGTGTAGGCTGGCTGTGGCTGAGACCGAGCCACACTACCTTGAAGAACTGGAGACCACTGAGTGGAGTGCTTTGAGCCCTATGTTTTAAAGTATGCCATCTTGTTTTAATAACTACTGTGGCCCTTTACTTGGAAATTGTCAATTGTTAAATGGTTTTAAATGTCTGAAATGTTTTAAATGTTTTAATTGTTATATGAATCTTTGCACGTTGGGGCCAAGTAATGTGAGCCAGCCTGAGCCCACTTGCGGGGAGGGCAGGCTATAAATGTAATAAAACAAAATAAAATTTAAAAGTGTTGTTGCGGTGACCATTTCAGATTAGAGCTCAAGGGTAGCACATGATGGGAAGTAATTGTCTCTTTTTCAGGCATTTATTTACTTTATTTGTGTAGCCTGGCCAATTTAGCACCACTTGCAAGTAGGTCGAACTTACTCTCTTTTAATCTTTTACCCTTTTGACCAAATCTCATTTTCATTTTTGCTCTGCACAGTCTCTCTCTGGCATTCCTGGGCCTTCTGGCCTCATTTTGTAATGACCCCCTCCCAGCCGCCTTTCTTCAATCTATATCTTCTATGCACATACAATTGCCAACTTCCTGTACTCAATGAAAACTTATGCCACAATAAAGTTGTTATTTTTTAAAGCACCACTGGATTCTGTTGTATTTCTTTATTATGAATAAAATGATGCTAAACAGAACCAATAAAGCACCTGTATGAAATTGCTTCAAATTAGGGCCAAGCCAGATGAGAAGGTATTTCTTTCTTTAGCTCTAACCTGGACAGCCCAAGCTAGCCTAATCTCATCTGCTCTCAGAAGCTAAGCCAGACCATTCTAGTTAATACTTGGATGGGAGACTACCAAGGAAATCAAGGGTTGCTATGCAGAGGCAGGCAGTGGCAAATTACCTCTGAACATCCCTTGCTTTGAAAACTGTACCTATGGGGGGTCACCATAGGTTGGCTGTGATTTGATAGAAAGATCCCTGTCCTCCCCTCCTGATGATACAACTCAATCTGATCCCCAATCTCCTCTTAGTTGTTTTCCAGGCACCCCCTTAAAAGCCTAAGTGAGGTAGAGATCCCAAGGATGAGTCTCAGAAAGTACACTCTGGCCTGCCATGACCAAGACATATTCTATCACAGAAGCAGTGGAGAATTTCAGACAGATGATATAATCCGGAAGAGGAACGGTTCCCAAACGGTTTCTGGTCTGGCATTTCAGACAGAACCGTTTTAGAACCAGTTCCCTACTGGAATATATTTATAATTTCACACAGAATCACTTCTGTCCCATTCAGGAAATGGGGCTGAAGCGTTTTACCTGCCAACCGCTTCCAAGTAGTCGTCAGTTTCTTCTCCTGGATCCGATACGCTTTTTTCCCGCCTTTTTTCGCCCACGCAGGCGATCTCCGGCTTTTTTTTTTTTTAACATGTGCTTTAGAGTGCTATGCTATAGCGCTATAGCACAATAGCATCATAGCAACCCCATTGAAATGCCTGCAGTGTTGTTTTATAGTGCTATAGTGCTATAGCGCTCTAAAGAGAACATTTTTTTAAAAAAAAGGCGCAGCAGGAAAACAAAGCGGTGCAGTCTGAATTGCCAAACTGCTTCTGATTCAGCTCTTTTCCGGTCAGGGAAAACCATGTGTGAAATGACAGCCCTGCACCGGTTTACTTCAAGACGAATCAGAAACGGCTTCAATCCGGCAGAATCTCAGTAATGTGAAATTCTCTATCATGTCAGCAATATCTGTCTTCCCAATTCCAAGGCATGCTGAATACAAAAATATTCCTTTGCTCCAAAGGGATAGTCCTTCAAAGCAATAGGAATCATTTCATGCTAATGATCAATACCACTGATCCATCTATTAATCAGAGTGGACCAATATCCAATGCACTTAGGGTGATCCATCAAAGGGAACAGTTTTACCATCCTTGAATACCCAGTTCAGGAGCTGCGGTGGCTCAAGTGGTTAAGATGCTGAACTGCAGGCTGTGTAAGGTCAGTAGTTCAGCAGTTCAAGACCCGAGAGTGCTGCATGACGGAATGAGCTCCCGTCTCTGGTTTCAGCTCCTGCCAACCTAGCAGTTCGGAAGCAAGCAATTGCAAGTAGATAAATAGAAGCAAACTTCAGCGGACAGCGGAAGACAGGAGGGCCTGGCGTAATCTGGTCCATGGGGTCGCGAAGAGTCGGACTCGACTGTGCGACTGAACAACAACAAAATAGGTACCACTTCGGTGGGAAGATAACAGTGTTCCGCGTGCCTTGGTGTTTAGTCATGCCAGCCACATGACCATGGAAACATCTTCAGACAGCGCTGGCTCTTCAGCTTTGAAACGGAGATGAGCATCGCAATCCTAGAGTTGGATTTGACTGGCTTTCAAGCAAGGGAACCTTTACCTTTACCTTTACTAACACCTGGTTCTCTGTTATTACCCCCAGGGGCATAGACTTTCCAACTTCAGGGGAGGGGGCTGGGCCAGAGGCATTGCTATGCAAGGTCCTTAAAAGAACTGGGGCCCAATGATATCATAGGGAGGAGCCAGTGATATCACAGGCTATTGTCACTCTCTATGGAGGCGGAGCCATGTGGGATTTTGGGAGGCCTGGGAACCCCCCCCCCAGCAATGCCCCTGTGCTGGGCTAAACCCAGGAAAAGGTGGGAGTTGGTCAGTGGTTATAGTGGTATCTGAGCAGTCTCCTGCTGTGTCCTATTTTTGAAATTCACTTCTAGAATAGTCACTTTAAGATCTGCAAATGTGCATGGGACAAACTAATGGTCAAAAAATTCACTGTAAGAGAGGCAACACAGAAGAGCCTGCAGGGGAACATTTTTTAAAATTTTCCTGGATATCTATTTACAGGAGTCTTTTTTCTGCCTCAGTCATAAGGGTGACTTTGTACTGAAATTTACCAAATTGTGGCAAAACAGATGCCTTAATTTGGTAAATGCATGGCTGGAGCCCCTGAGCCAGGGCAGAATACAAAACAGTTGCTATGCATTCCATTTCTGAGCAATGTACAGAGTTCAGAGTAGAAGCAATCTTCCCAGTGCTCTGGAATTGGAATGACAGCCCCCAGAATGGAATGACAGTCCCTGGGTTTAGCAGAAGTGTTCTGAGACTGGAATGACAACCCCTGGGACCTGCAGAAGCATCCCGGGACTATCATTCCACTCTGAGTGCTACCATTCCAGTCCTAGAACACCTCTGCTACTCCCAGGGGCCATCATTTCACTCTGTGATCTGTCATTCTAGTCTCAGAGCACAGATTCTATTGCTAGGGATTGTTATTCCACTCGGGGGGGGGGCTGTCATTTAAATACCAGAATGCTTCTGCTACTTCCAGAGGCTATCATTCCACTCTGTGACCTGTCATTCCAGTTCCAGAGCACAGATTCTCTTCCTAGGGACCATCATTCCACTCTGGAGGGTGTTATTCTAGCCCCAGAGCAGAGATCCTAGGGACTGTCTTTCCAGTTCCAGAGTAACCTACCTGGGCCCAAAAACGGTAATGGAAAACCCATTCTGCATTTTCTTTGCAACTTTTTTTGTGCTGCAATGTGTTTCAGTGGAGCCCATGCAAGTCAATTAGCATTCCTATCTCCCATTATCTCCAATGGGTCTTCAAGTCTCTCCCCTTATTTCCAGTGGAAATTGCCCCTTGGAAACTGTACCACATCATTTTAAGTAACAATAAAATGAAGAGCATGAACATGTACAGCATGCACATTCTTTGCCAATGTTCTCTCTGGGCTGCACACAAGGCAAAAGGAAATTTTAAAAGGCCTCTGATCTGCATGCCCCTCCCAGTCTTGTTCATGAAGATGCAGAACCCTGTTCCTGGGAATGTAGGGCCCCAGGTCCAGCTATGGGTCCTTGTCTATATAAGGACCAGCCCAGTACAATGTATATATATATATTGTATATAAGGACCAGCCCAGTGTGTTAGGTGTCAGGTTCTCTCACCACCTGTATACCCCTGCAAATGTTTTGCAGGATCCCTCTCACCTTCTCCTTAACACTTTGCCCCTTGGACTTCCACTTCACAGACTTTGTTACTTCCACAATCTCCTTTGCAGAAAGTGGATCGGATAGTATCACCCAACTGAACTTCTTTCCTTCCCACCTCTTGATCAGGTGTGCAGCAAGTTGGGCAGGAGGAAGGAAAACAAGGTAGAGGAGAATAGAATGGGGTGTGGGAAGAAGTGCTTGGATACCCCTGTTCCCAAAGCATCACCTTATCCCATCCATACTGATATCATATTAATATGTGGTAAATGAGATTTATGCAGCAAACATAAAGAAGAAAAATTAAATCAGTATGAATCAAAGAATTTATTCAAAGTTTAAAATATAAAATAAAGAGTTTTATAATATAAACCAGAGTAAAAATAAAATTACTGGACAAACGTTTGACATAACACTTGAAAACTCATCATGGGGTGACCAATTCTCACCATGGTTCCATCTCGCGATTTGAAGAAGTCTCTTAATTCTTACGATAGCAAAGTTAAGAATTCAGAACTTTCTTGTATCTTTAAAAGTGAAAAGATGAATGAGAATCATTGTTATTGTTGCTGTAAATTAAGCAGTGCCCTAATGCAGCAATGCCCCTGCAGGGAGCTGGATCTAGTGGTATTTTTCAGTTGCTGTTTGCATTTTACACCAGCAGAAGAATGGCAGTCTTCACCAATTCCTTGTTCCCACTGCAACCCACTGAATTCCCTGAAATCTTGCTTCTGGGGGACAAGAAAAGAACAGCAGAGGACAGTGCGGGGGGGGTCTGCAGTAGGAAAGGGAAATCGACAAAAATTGATCTCCTGCTGATGGAAAACAGCCTTTGGATGCAACCCAGATTGCTCCCAGTATTTTGAAAGTGCTCATTGAACTGGAACTGGCAAGTCCTTGTTTCTGTCATTCCTCATCTTGCAGCCAGAATCTGAATACAGAAGTGCAGTGTGCTCTAAACCTTTGGAAAGTGATGAACAGGTAAACTGGCATTCCATATTTGACATTAGCTTCATAATTTGTGGGTTGGAAGGACTAACAGACAGGTTTAGAATATTTATGGCTGGCAACCCTGAAATCAAGCACAATTCCATTAACTTCAATCGTTATTATGCTAACAAAGAGTATGGTAGAACGGAAAACAGTGCCCATTGGCAAAATGTCCAGGATGTCACCTCACAACTACCAGCCTCCTGATCCACAAGCCAATGAAATCAAAGTGACATTGGAGGATTCATTCAGCTAAATGAATGTGCTGAATTAATTAACTTAGCTTAAATCCAAGTTCTTTGGCAGTGAGAGAGCTGCCTGTTAAAACACCTTATATAAGACAGTAAAATTGCAGCAAAAAAATAAAAATTCAGCACACTTGAACAACAAAACTTCTCAGCCAACAAAGTTAGCATCTGAGGTATTTATTCCAACTATTCGAGTAAAAACAAAATTCAGTTTTCTGAGTACAAAGACATTAAGTTGCTTTCACCTATTTAAAATTGTTTCAGAGCCCCGCTTCCCAAACTTTACTACAAACCATTGTAATGAGTCAGGCATACAACACATTTCTTGGAAATCAAACAATCACTTGTGTTTAGATGCTGCTCCCATTGTTTCTTTCACTAATCTTCATGAAAGAATCACTTGCAGGCTTATCTTTTTTTCTTTTGGCAAAATGTTTAAACTAAATAGACTCTTTATTTAAATGATGTGATAACAGAGACAAAGAGGAGACAAAACAAAATCCAAGTTTATCTAGGACAAAAAAAAAGTGAAAACCCAGCCACCCTCTACCTTCCTTGACGGCAAACCAGACGTCATGCCTGCCAAGCATTATTGGAGGTTTAATAGTGTAACTTCCAAGCGAATATCTTAGTTGAAAATATTTACATAGTTTTATTCCCTTAAGGCACAAATGTGACAAAGAAGCAGTGGGGTTGAGAGTACTAGGGCATACATATACTGAATCTAGTACAAGCTTATCCATGAGGGAAATTAGAGTCAGTAGGCCAAATATTCTGCAACATTTCTAGTTTCTCAAGTGTTGAATAGGGACTACAGTATAGGCCATATTTCAGAGCCATCTGTATCTGGCCTAGCCATGGATAGATTTCCCTGCATGTTCCTTGCTTTGCCCTTGTATGCCTATAGGAAACAGAAGGGTGTGTTGGAAGTAGTTTTGACATTCAACCATGCAGCTGCAGAGCCTAAAGCTTTGAGGTAGAGAAAAATTATGAAGGTCAGCATTTGACACTTAACATATCATGCAAAAGGAAGTCTTGATTTTGTTGACCCTACTCAACCAGTCTGTAAATTAAATGTGGCCATTTACAGTGGGTTATGTAATGGTTAAGCATCAGCCAAGTTGACTTATTGCAGGATTCTCAAAATGTCAGTGATCCATAGACACATCAATGAAGACCTGAAAGGGCTGCTACTGGTGTTGAATGTATCCTGTTCCTGAGATAATCCAAAATTCAGTGGAATTGCTCCTTTTTACTGGTGAAAACTTAGTCTTGTAGTAGAAAGGATTTGTCCCACTAAAATTAGTAGAAAAGCCTACTCAAATTTTGTTCCTGAGCCTGTCTGAAAGATTGGCTAAGTATGGAATTTCAAAGACTCAGCGGTTTTTTTGCTCCCCTTCTCTGCACCTCAATTCATCAATCAAACTCATTCAAATAATAAACATGCAGAAAAGTATGACCATATACAATTTTAAAAGAAAAACAAACCATTTATGCAATAAAGTATAATTTTCTAATCTGGAATCTGCCTCCTTACCAACACCTTGTAATCCTCTTGTGCATATCATATTTATATAGCAAATCAGTAATTAAACTGCATAATATGATCAAGCAAAATGTATCCACATTGTCAAACAGCGCAGCTCAATTGCTTTGGCTTGGATCCAGCCCTGAATTTCTGTGGACTGAAGGATTTCCATCTGCAGAGCACAAGTTTCTTGCCTTCCTCTTCCTGCTGTAGCCCTTGAAATGCTGTTCCTGTGTCTCCTTTTTCTCCCAAGAGCAGCATTTTCAAGGGCATTTCAGGGTACAATATGAGAGGAAAGGGAAAAAAGTCATGCTCCATAGGCACTGTCTGTGGATCTAAGCCACTGCATGGAATTAAGTCCTATGTATTTTAATGTATACCAATCCAACAAGGCAGATCCATGTTTGAAGAACATAACTGATACAAATGAAACTGTACATCTCCACCTGTATTACGATGCTCATCCAAACCCAATTGAACTGGCTGAAAGTGGCTTTTAATGCAGGTAGTGTGCAACTGGAGACCTTAAGACCTTTGAATATGCTTAGCATCAAGATCAAAAGTACTAAATACAGGAATGTAAAACTGTCATTAAAAAGCAAAAGAACAAATACTGATAGTAGTCAAAGCAGACAAATACCACAAAGGATATAAAGTATTGGCACTGTCCTTTATAAAGATAATGTGTACTGAAAAGAAACTGATTAAAAGAACATTAAAAGATAAAATATTACATCTGCTTTTTTCTGAACTTGCCAACAAAATGTAGTAAAATGTGTGTGCTCTAGTTCCCTGGATAGGCATCCTAGTGTATATTTAATAAGTAATTAATGAAGGAGCAAATTGATAAGCAGCATCATAGATGTATAAATTATGCTAATCACAGTCCTGCAAGCCAGTTAACACCAAAGGTTATGTTTAAGCAAGTTCAAATAGTTACATCAAATCAGTGGGATTTCTTGCAAGCTTATATTGCTGCTGCTGTTCAGTGTGCAAGTAGATGGTACATGAAATTAATGGGTCCTCTCCAGACCCATAGCCCCTCATCTCTTTCTGCCTCTCTCCCTTATAAGATACAGTAAGTAAAATGTGTGCCATGACATCATTGTACTTGGAGTTTCCCAATCTGACTCTGTTTCATTGACTGCCACTTGTTAGGAATCTGGAAACTCAAAAGTGTTATGACATCATTCACTGGATAGTAAGAAGGAGACAAAGAAAAACTAATTTAACTGTGTCTCTTGAAGGATCGTATATAAATTAGAGAGAACTGTAACTTGTAGTTTTACTTATGGACAATGTAATTGTGGCTTTTTGAATATACTATTCTACTAATAGTTTATACTGTTTAGGAAGGTACTGTTTAGGAAATACTGCTTAGGAAGGTAAACATGACTTTTATTAGCCACACCTAAAGCAGTCGTAGTTTCAAGAGATCTGACTGACATTACAATACTCAGAACAGTCATATGAGGTAAGTAAATAAATCTTTCCATTTATCAAATGGAAGGTGAAGTATAAAAGTTAATGCATGGGAAACATCAAGAATACAGCCATGTGGTAGAACCAAGGACAGAAAACAAGGGGTGTTCTCATGGTTTGTTAGCTCTGATGAAGAGAAATAGTGGCTGACTAATCAATGTTGTGAATGTTATGCCAATTATAGAAGTATATTGCATGAAACAAGTAATATGGGTCAAACATTCAGCTACATCTCAGATTGCTCCCAGTCCAAAGAAAGTTACTTGTCCCTAATTGCCATTAACTTTATTGGGACTTGAGCATGGCTTTCTCTGGCCATGTCTGTTCAATACAGCCTATATTATTATACTTCAAATATATTTTAAATGCTATTATTATATCCTGTAATTCTCTACTGACAACACTGTTACATTTACCAACTACCATAGAAATTTAAAGAAACCTTCAGTGTTTGAAGAAGTATAACAGTGTCCTTAAAGCAAGAC
This sequence comes from Gekko gecko, assembly GCA_029375565.1. Taxonomy (NCBI): domain Eukaryota; kingdom Metazoa; phylum Chordata; class Lepidosauria; order Squamata; family Gekkonidae; genus Gekko; species Gekko gecko. The sequence continues at coordinate 144,706,621 of JAPDNY010000003.1, read as the reverse complement.
TGAACAACACTTTTTGATTTATTTTTTTTTTACAGAGATTTAAACCTCAGCCTACTTTCATGCATCTGCAGTGTCTAAGGCACGGGACCTGTTTGAAGTCTGAAGTTGCTTCCTGGTTATAAATGTTAAAAATATTTAATCAGCAGGGGATATCTACCTTTGGAGTCTGGCTTTTATACACCGCAAGGCTTTCATCTAAATGTCTCCATGCAGAGAACCTACTCTTAACAGAAACTGGTGGTGACTAAAAAAAGGTCAAACCAGTATGTTAAAACACAGTTAAAGAAATAAAACTTTCTATCGTATATTAAAATGCTTATTTGAAGCCAACAAGCTTTTCTAAAACCTCATGTGCTTTGAAATAACTACAAAATAATAGGCTGAAAACAAAGTAAAAATGATCACTTTCTTTCTCCTATAAACTTCCTGCAAAAACCCCGCTCATGTTCCACACGTCACCGAGTTCTGGGATCCATTGCCCAGAACAGCCCACTATCAAATTTCTTTGACTAAGAACAGAATTCTTTACCACTCAATGTAAAAAATCCTCAGTTCTATCCCCAAGCCTTCCTGCACTCTATGAAAGGGAACTCAACTGCAAGACCTTTGCAGGGATTCCATAGATTCAAAATTCCATGGAATCAGTAATTTGCAATGAGTCTTCCAGTGTAATAAAGTCATCCACACACTGTTCTTGATTGATTGCAATCCCCTGGGTTTTCAATGTATTATGAGCATCCATGAACTTCTGCAGATACTTTGAGGTATACAGCCAGTGGTGCTTCAAGACATCCTCTATTTCATAGCACTTGGACTGCCTGGCATTCATTTTTCGAAAACGTCTGAACAGTTTGTTTCCAGACTCATTTCCTTCACTTGCCCAAGCACCAATAGAACCATCTCTTTCTATAATCTCTGGCACATGAGCAAGAGTTTTGTGGAAGTAATTTGTTATCTTGCCCGCATATCTGTACTTGAATTTTGTGGACAACAACTCTGCAAAACGTTGAGAGTTGAAGCTGTACTGGCATAGTAGTTCTGGACACTCCTTGCTGGGACATGAAGATCGCCATACTGGTTTCATCTTAAGGTAAAGGTCCATGAGTTCTCTAAGTGCTTCATGGCGGTCCTCACTCTTTATGAGTTCACAAACGGCTTCTACTGTCTCTTTTGACATGAGCTTTCTTGCAAAATTTCCATTCATCCTCGTTACAGGCTTCAGGTTCATTTTCTTTCTCAGGTGTTTGTCAAGCGTTGACTGCCATCTCTTCCTCTCTTCTTTTGGTGCATTAGAATTTTTGTATACCTCACCAATCTCAAGCTGAAATATCTTATAAAATTCAGCAGCATTGCCAATGTCACAGTGCAATGCATCTACTGAAGGAACAGTCTCGATAAAAGGCTTGGCAGAAACACCCTTTACTCTGTCACGTAGTTCATCAACAGTTTCATGATAGGGGTTGGACCTCCACACTTCATAACGCTCCAGGTTTTCGGCATGACTTCTTGTTATGGAGTGCAGGACCAAGTTCTGAGAGGCTTCCAAGCGAGTTGCATCACAGAGGGTACAAATATATGTAGAGCCTGAAGCTTCAAGGCCCTCTACTTCACGGACGAGTTTTTCATCATATCCAGTACCCCTAAAGATGAAGTTGAAGTTTCTTGGGATTCCACCCATATCAAGTACCAGTTCACTGTTCTTCATGGCCTCTCTTTCTGCTACAAGAGGACTCAGGATAGCAGTGAATGTCTCATGGTCTGATTCATCAGCAAGCATAAGGCATAAGGGTTTGCAACACAACTCTGAATTGGGCTTGGTTTCTTCAAAAATTCTTATACTCTCATTGTCATGTGCCACAGTGATGTTCATGACTGTGAAAGAAAACCGAACTGCTTTTTCAGGGACAGCCGGGCCACAGCCATGCTTTTCACTGACATCTCCCATTCCATCACAGGATTCTTTGATCACCACAGTGAAAGGTCCTTTCAAATAATCATTCAGATCATGAGATTTCAGTCCTTCAAGGATGTCTTCTTCCATATCCATCAAGGCAGACACCAAGGCAGCATCATATCGAAATCTTTTAGCAATGGTGTCTACTGGGTAGTCATCAACCAACTGTTGTAGGCCTGAAAGTCCATCTATAATGCCTACTTCTGTGTTAGAAGACACATTTTTCAAGGGTGGTTTCCATTCAAATGGATGATAACCTGGCAGAAGGGACTTTTCAGCAGTTCGGAGAGCATGCAGTGGCTGGAAAATCTGCCTTCCTGTTATCGCTTTTATAGTCCTGTACATTTTATGGTACTGGCTACAGCTGAGAAAAGTGTTCACTCGAATTGCCAAACAAACAGCTGGATGAAGTCCTGATCCCTTCCCTTGCATCATAGCTTCCAACTCATCAGCTTGTCTGTGTTCATTTCTAGCTCTCAGAGCCAGCAGAAATAAAGTTAGACACACAGACTTCACATCTCCACCTTCTTCTTTCTCAGCAAAAGCTTTTACTTGAAGCTTGAGTTCTCTTAGGCGATGTTTTTGGGCTCGCCGGGTCAGTGAAAGTAAGTGTTGCCTTGGTCGGCCACCTTTGTTTACATACACAAAAGTTCCTTTGTCTTTTTTCTCCTTGTGGCTAGAAAGGTGATGGCTGTATTTTCCAAGAGTGACCTCTTCCTGACAGTCTTTCACTGGACACATCACAGCCAAAGTGTTGAGTATGCTCAGGAAGGATCTCACAGGGCTCACCAGATCAGTAGGAAAACAAGGATAGCGACAGGATGGGCAATAGCTTCCTATTACTTTGAGACATTTAAGGATGCAATGTCTGCAGAATAAGTGCTTGCATGTTGTTTCTACTGGGTCAGCCAGAATATGCTCACAGATCTGGCAAGATATGGACTTTACAAAATCCACAGGATAGTCTACTGTGAGCATCTTTGTACTGAGATGGATCTTTTTGCAGTTGGTAATCTTTTTCATGATGCTTTTGCCGTTCACTTGCTTTTGGCTTCTTGCATACATTATCTTTCTAGCACGTTCAGCAATGATCCTGAGCTTTTTCCCCCCCTGTGGACTTGGGGTTTGCTTCTTTCTCTTTATTCCATGGGAGGAAGTGCCACAAACATCACATCTGGTTGAATGGGGATGCCACTCCATAGTGCCTTTCCTTGGAAAATACACTTCACATGGGACACTGCTGAACTTCCTCTGGATAACACTCCAGCAGTTGTGACAAAAATTAGTAGGATGGATTGTGTCCATGTCTCCTCTCACATCAATCTTAAAAACCTTGTTAAGTAGATCTGGCCAAGAAGTGGCCCTTCTTTCTTTCTTTCTCAGAAGGGCATGCATTTCATCATCCACTGGCCCATGTACTGGGTGGCTTCTCTTATAAGGATCATTTTTAAATGAACCACCACATATGCGACAGAGGTGCTGCAAGTTTACTCGGTGTGCTTCAATTTCTCTTTGGTTTTCAGAAAAGGCATCTTTAGCTATCGTCTGCATGCTGTTGTTCAGATTTTGTCCTCTATGAAATGGCTCTTGCGGCATTAAAGTCATTGCATTATTGACTTTGTCCGAAAAAGCTGGCATTTTCCCGTTATCATGGTTAGCCAGATGGCTCTCTTCAGGAAGTGACTTTTCAAGAGATCTCACTTTGAAGAGCTTGAATTTCCATTCTGAAAATTTCTTATACGGCTGTTGGGTTTGTTCTGATGTGGGGCACAAGTTCACACTTGGTGGTGCCAGCATCTCCATGGTTGGCAGATGCTGAATTGCCTGAGAGGGAAAAAAGGAAAGGACAATCAGAAGTTGGAAAAGACATTCTGTGATACAAAATGAATGCTACTATCTGTATTAGTAAATGGAGCTTCCTTGCATTATTTGTTAGCCAGCAAAAATGCCCATCAAGTAATGAAAATATATTGAAATCCATGGTCTAGCGAAGGGTGACTCCTTGTAAAATGAAGTAAAAGTTTGAAAATGGTAACTAAAAAAAACAGTGCTACTGGTTTTGCCACAGAAATATGTTGTACAAATAAACACGTTTCTGCAAGGATGACAGCTGAACTACTTGATCTGAGCAAAGCAAGTAAAATTGACCAAACGAGGGTGAGTACAGATGTACTTAAAAGGAGTTTTCACTGCACTCCAGAACTTCACATCATGTTCTTGTCTAATCATTTGCAGGTCTGAGCTTCAAAAAAGCTATTTTTGTGACACTACAGCACCATCCAGCTGTACACAGTGCTAATCAGCTAATCGGTGCTGTTGCCTGTGGCATTCCAAATCCCTCTTCCTGAAGTGGTTTTGACATTTCCCTCCAATAATTTCGTTTTATTTTGTTTTTAAACTAGAGTTGAACGTCAAAGATGCAAATAGGACTTTGAAGAATAAAATAGATGAACAATTTTCCAGAAGAATGAAGTAGAGCCGAATGTGTGGTTAAGTGGTTCGTGTCCATTGCATGGGGTGAGGCAGGGCTTACTTCGTTGCAGAAAAAATGCAGCAGATTCTACTTGGAAATACATCTGTACACATTTTTATAATTAAACTGACCAGATGGCATTCAGCTGTCAGGTGACAAAGATGTGCTGCATTACTTTAAAGCAATATAAATTGGTCTGTGTTTTTTTTTAATGCTGGCTTTAAATCAATATGCATCTCTTTTAAAAATAATGTTTTACACTCCAGTCCTACACATAGATAAGCTGCTTAACTCAAAGTAGCCTAATTCTGCACAAGACTGGCAGTCAAGGTTTCGGCATAGCTACTGGGAAGTAGGTCTTGCTGTATCGGCTGCAAAGGTTTGCAGCCTTTATGTTTTCAAATTTGGCCCTGATCCAGAGAACTCACATGCAGCAGTACACTGCATGCTTCCTGCTACACTTGAGAGTCTACACTCATGCATCTACAAAACAGATAACTAATGTTATCAAACTGAGACTCTAAGCACCAGTTCAAAAGGAGAGGGCAGATAGGGCAGTCTGGATTCAATGTATTGTCTACCTTCCAAACACATGCTTAGCTTAAAAGACATGCTGCTTATGACCACAGGCTACTGAGGTTGTTCAGAACAACAGCTTGGATCCAAAGTAATGTTTCTGTGGGTGCAAGGACCTGTGAAGCCAAGATTCTCCTTTCCCACAGCAATAGGATTGGGGGGGGAGTGATTTCAGCCTGCCAGGTGAAGGAAAATGGATTCAGCTGGGTAACCATGTTGATCTGAAGCAGCAGAACAAAATTTGAGTCCAGTGGCACCTTAAAGACTGACAAAGTTTTATTCAAGGTATCAGCTTTCACATGCAGGCACACTTCTTCAGACACAATGAAATGGAAATTACTCAGAAATATAATGAAATGGAAACACTCAGAATAATGGAATCCCCAGGACTTAACAGGGATAGTGGTTTCTTATCTCACTACATATGCTAACCTCATTCAGTCCTTACATCTGTATTCTCACCAATCCCCCAGAAGGGCCATATACCCACTTTATTTCATATCTTATTTGTAATAATAGATTAGAATAGTAGATTGTAATGTAATGAATCACAGAATATAACATAGTTCGGCATGGTAGATTGGAAAGTATTTCTCTGTTCTGGGGACAGGGGAGATAACTCTACACAGCCAGTAAATCACCCCACTTCAGAGAACAAGATGTTGTAAGGTCGCCTCCATGCTTGAGAGGAGACGGATGGAGCGTAATGGCAGGGTCTCAGTTAATTACTGTCAACATTCCACAATTAAGGATACATCTGCCCATCTATCTCCAATTCTGACATATTTATTTCCTTCACTACGTTTTCTCCTGGAATTAAACCCAAACAAAAGGTAACCATATAAATTAAGCTTGTTATTCCTATTTGGTCCTTGAATTGGTTAAATGTCTTCATTATGCTGTATGCTAATTTACTGCTCACCCTCTACCTATATGTATGGACTGGTAATTTGCATTTCATTGTATCTGAATAAGTGTGCATGCACACAAAAGCTTATACCTTGAATAAAACTTTGTTGGTCTTAAAGGTGCCACTGGGCTCAAACTTTGTTATGTGAAGAAAAAGGTATTCAGATCACATTCCATGGCAGAAGTCTGTGCATCCATGGAAACACTAGTCTGGATCCAGCCCAACCTGTTCTACTTTAAATTTAGAGACTCAAGACAGCTTTAAAGAGCACACTTGTTTACCATGTAGAGAGGTTAAAACAGCACTATTTATATCTATATTCCATCCTCGAAAACAGAATTAGCACAAGCAGCTTTACTTTTATATGTAGCAGCCTGCTTCATCTGAGATACATAATATACACATGGACTAAGGTGTGTAAGAACATAAATCAACTAGTAAGACATATAGGGAGCAAGAAAACTGAAGTATCTTGACCTCAAGCATTGTGCACTTTTAAGAATATGAAAAGTAAATGATCAACAGAGCCATATATCAGGGATAAACAATCTTCCCAAGAATACCAGAAAACCCTTCATGCTCACGTCATGATCTTCACACCGCTCAATTACAGTTACATTCTATAATGTCTATTCTACATCTTAGTCCTGTGGTTTAGACCGATTAAAATACTTTAAATGATACTGTGCCATTATAAGAAATGTTTTTATCAGATATTACATAACCTACATAATCATACTGAAGCTATTGTATTTGCCAGTCCTAAACACACTGTGTGAAAATAATCCCCACATTTCATGTGCTAGATTTGAGATATTAGTCCCATTGAAGTCCTATCTTTGGGACTGGAAGTTAATGAGCACAAACATACTGTTGGCACTTAATATCGAATGGGAGGGGCAGTATTGAGGAGATGCAGAAGTGCAAGGTTGCGAACTGAAACATTAGCCTAACAAGACACAATAGGGAACAATAGCACTCTTGCACCTTTCACAGCTGAGTGGGAGCAGGAACTTTGGAAGAACCTGCAGCTGCCAAAATTCCCTCTTCTACATAACTATGAAAGGTACTAGAACACCACACTCTATTGCTTCTAACCACATTGTTCTCATCTGCTGAGCTGAAGACCTAAAGTTTGAGTTGCTTCCATGGCCAGTTCTACTACAATTTGCACGAGGGAGCTTTTACTGCATTCTGCCTGCCACAGTCCGCCTCAGTTTATCTCACAATAGTTGTCCTTTAGGTCTTAACTATAGACATGCACTATGAGTGAGGAACAGATTGGTGCAAACTTCACCTGTGCCAGCAGTTCACTATGTATTCCTGAGCAAGGTCCTCTCCCCCTCTCACGATTATATGCATAATAGTGGCCTCACTACTGAGTGTGATGTGATACATGGCTGCCACCAACTTGCATCTCTCTAAAAGAATTTTGTAAAACAAAAGTGTGGAATTATGTCCCCTCCTTCAGCATTTCCCCATTCTTCCCCATCTCATTTGCAGAGAGAGGATAATGCTGTCATCATGTCTTGCATTTTTTAATATTAATGGATGTGGGGAAGGAAGAGAGAAGGAGAGAGAGAGATGCCAGCCAGAGTTCCTAGTAATGTGTAATTATCCCTAACAGTTGTTGTAAGGACCACAAAATAATGCACATGAAAATCACTGTCATCCTTTTCAGCACTTCTCTGACTTGGAACTACAGAATAAAATTGGTATCCTTGGTAGAGTCCTACTTCCATACTCAGTCATTGTGGTGAACCACAGTCATGAATATCATTCAAGTCAATGTAACTGCAACATCTCCTCACCATGCGTAATGCTTCCATGATGATAATGTCACATGCCTAACCTCAATACTTGCTATTATTATGCAGGTCAGGTGCTATGTAAGATTGATTGGTTCACCTGCTTCTAAAAAGTTCAGAACTAAAATGCCAGGAGCAAATGTCCTAATCACAATAGCCTCTCATCAAATCCTTTTTTCAAGTCTCAAATCCCAAGCGATATACATTTCATCTGCTTGTTCAGGAGATTATTGAACTGGGAACACCATTAGGGATTGTCCCTCACAGACTACATCAGTGTTCTGTGTTTCAGGAGAACTTCTCAATGTATTATGCCCCTGGTGTTTACCCCATCAGGAATTCAGGTATTGCTAAAATTACCTCTGTATATAATCCCTATTTAAATAGATTTTATTTTTAATCTCAAAAGGAAGGAAATTATTTTAAACTGTATAAAAGCATCATTTACAAACTGGGAGCAGTAATGGTTTAAATTCAGGCAGCTCATTACCATGAACATTTTAATTATTAATATTTCCCAGGCACAATTTCTAAGAAGACTTTTTTAACTCAAGGAAATTTGGATAAAGAGAAACAATTAGATCTGCATTGTCACAGGAGGAAGTGCATTTCATTATGATATATCAAATGGGCAATAGAAAGCTGCTAATAATCCATTAATTCTTCTAAGGAATTCTACCCATAGTTGAGCCTCATGAACATTTATTGTGTGAATGAAATAGACATGAAGCCAACAGAAGAGGAAAACTATTGAATACATTCTTTAAAAGATCGATCAAGTATCTGGAATATTGCAATAAAATTTTGTCCACCTACCTTTCTGCCACTTCCACTAGTTTGTCTATCTGTTCAATTGGCACAAAGCATCTGGGTCTGTCTCATCCCAACACACACACAAACATATCCACATCCTTCTCCCTCTCCAAGCTGCACTTTTAAAGACCCCTGTGGTGCTGTTGATCTTCCTCTAGCCCTATCCCTCCCAGCCCCCTGTGGTTACTAACCACAAGTGGCTTACAATCATCCACAGTTGAAAAGCTCCAGCTCCAGCTGACACCTGTTTTGTTTTGTTTTTACCATGTCAGAGTTATACAGCTTATCAAAACAATGTTTTCCTGTGGGACACACAAATGTTATGGACCTCTCAAGTGTTTAACATTCTTTTTATTTATGAATTTAACTGGGTAGGTATTGTGGCCTGTACTTGAAATGTAACTCATCCCCCTCAATTCTGTCAATGCTTAATAGCATGAGCTGGGTGCTGCCGTTTGGATCTGAGCCATGAGCTCAACCTAAGCCACCATTCCTGGAGATCATACTGGCCTCCCATGCAGGGCTGTGTCAGGATTAATGAATAGTGTTAACGCGAAACACTTTTCGGAAAAGACTTTGCCATTGTTTTCTGGTCATGGATTCAATATCAGCTTTATTTATTTATTTATTTTATATTATTTAAAACATTTCTAGACAGCCCCTTCAACATAATAAAAATCAAATCTATAGGGGCCCACCTGGTAGCCACTTCCTTCTTCCACGGAACAAGAGCCAGTCTGGGATTTTCTCTGATTTCTTGCTGCAGGAGATACTTCAAGAGAGCCCAGCACTCATATCTCTATATTTGTGAGGAACATCCATTCTTCTTCTTTATCATCATCATCATCATGGCTCTGGGTGATGTACAACCACAGATAAAACAAGATAAAATCAGTTAAAACATTAGTACAACATTAAAGTCAATCAGATGGTGAATAACCAATCCCCATTCCAGCTCCCACTGCCAGCTACTTCATGGGCAGAGGGAAGAGGACAAAATTGATTTAAACAACAGAGAACGGGAAGGGTGCCAGCCAAGATGGAACCATCGCTGTCCTCAACCAAAAGCCTCACAGAACATCTCTCCCTTGCGAGCCCTGCGGAATTGCATCAGATCCCACAGGGCCCTGATGGAATTTGACAGGAAGTTCCACCAGGCTGGGGCAAGGTCATAAAAAAAATGCCTCCTTCATAGGATGATGTTTGGGTTAAATCTTCCTGTCATTTTGTGATTGGCCCCAGTGCCCCATGGCAACCATATTGTGATAGTGCCCATTCCCTGAGTTGAATCCTGAAATCCATCAACAGGGAAATATGACAGCTGTGGGTCTTTCTGGTTTCTTTCCCTCAGCAGCCATTTACCACCCTAAAAAAGTTTATTCCCAGGGTCATGGGATGCATGTGAAATAACAGCATGTGGGTCAGAAATTGAGTTGACAATTACAATTGATTTCCAGGCAACAGAGATCAGTTCACCTGGAGAAAGTGGCCACTTTGGAAGGTGGAGTCCCATTGAAGTTCCTCCCCTTCCCAAACCCCACCTTCCTCAGGCTTCACCCCCAAAATCTCCAGGAATTTCCCAACCTGGAGTTGGCAAATCTAGTTAGAAGGCTGCACTGGGGAGGCTGAAAGAAGTGAAATCACTCCCTCCTGCCTTTGCATCACTACAGTTCTACTTATAGAATGGAACTATTTCGCCTCCTTAGCCCTTTCCACTACACCCTCCTGAGCCACATGGCCATTACTACAGGCCAGTCAGTTTAACCTCTCTGCATGTCCCAAAATCCCAGGAATAAACTCTCCCAGGACTGGAAATGTCTTCTGAGGGGAGGGGAAAGTCAGGAAAATTGGGGATCTTTGTGCAGACCTTGCAAGGTCCTTGCACTAGATCCAACCCTGTATTTAAAATCTTAAAGTATCTATAGGCTCAGCAAGGCTGGGGAGCTCTGTAATATATACATATAGGTAAGTTCTGGGGGGTGGGGTTCTAAGCAAAAGCACTGGCTGGTGGGTTGCTTTTACATTTGGGTTACTTACTCCTTTCCCTATTCACTGTTTATCTGCATTAAATCATTTGGGTTCTTTCAGATACCCCTGCGTCTGAAACTCTCCCCCCAAAGGGGTGATATCTGGGAAGCAGTTTAGAGTGGACAAGTATAAGCTGGCTGTGGCTTAGAAAAGGGATCCATTGCACACATACATACAGAAAGTGTCTTTAGGCCATAAGACTCCTTGCATGTGTGTGTACTTTATACACTTGGTTGTAGTAATAGAAGAGGAAAGCTAGGTGCCTAGAAGAAAAGCAGTCTGGTGGTTGGAAGCAGCAAGCGAAAAGAGAGGAGAGAGAACTGACAGTTTTAGGGTTAACTAGAAGACTGGTACCAGCAGAACAAAGGACCAGCAGCATTTAAACAGAACAGAGGTTTAAGAGCAGAAGCATACAGAATGTGACAGCGGTCAGTATAGGAAAAAGTAGGGAAAAGCATCCATAATTCATATTACGTACCCATATTTGGGGCCTGACTGTAGTTCACTTCAGCACTGAAATAAATGCATTCTGCACAGATTAAGAGACACACACTGCTGTATTATATCACACATTCCAAATTTATCAGCCCTAGCAGTGAAAAGCAGGACTTGGAGTTGAGTCCTGGTTCAAATGTATCCTTTGTTAGGGTCCAGATTCTGACAAGGGTGGAGGGAGCCCAGCTCCAAGATGCACCCACACGGAGAATGGTCAGACACAGCAGGAAGAGGGCACTTGAATGCCTTTTAAAACTGTACAGAAGAGGAAGTTTTAGCAGGCACTGCTTATCATGCCACAGTACTACAGGAGTGAGTAAAATGGTACTTGTCAGTTTCTTCCCCACTTGTTCTCATGTTGCACTTGACCTCCGCCAGGCAGGATTATCTTACAGTTAATGTCAGTGTATGTGTCTGTTTATACGATCCATCCTGGCTTCTGCAGCTTGGGCACCCATTGGATTAAACCACAAAAGGCATGAAGACTGCTGCAGTTAGCACAGAATGGTCATTAACCTGCATGTCTCCTTTCCTATTCCATTAGCACCATCATGTGGTAGAAAGAATCTCTGCACTGCTAGATTTCACAAAAAAAAGGTTTGTGTGTATAATGGAGAGGGTTTCAAGGCCTAGAAATTCTCTGGACATAATGAATGTTATTTCAACTAGAGTTTCTTTTTGAAGTTGTTTTTTTTTATTGGCATTGATTAAATGTACAGAATTTGTCACAGCATGTCAAGAACAAAACACTCCGCCAAAGATTGTAGGTGTTCGTGGTTTGTGGATGAAGCGGGCTCTGGCTCATAAAAGCTAATGCCACAATTTATTAGCCTTTAAGACAACCCATGATACTGTTGTTTTGGTCCCAATGGCTTCCATGCTTTATAGAAAGCTCTCTCATTGTTGTCTCTTCACACTTTCACGCATGCTAAATAATTGTGTTCCAATCCACTTTAGCGACCGTTTACAAATGGAATTTGCTGTTTCACACAGTAAAATCCAGGTGCAAAGTGTTTTGAAATGGATTGAAAGTGTGTTATTTAGTGTGTGTGAAAGCACCTACAATCTCTATATGTGACTTTATGCAGCTCCTCAAGCATCACATAGCTAATATAAAACAGGGTTGCACTTGCCTGTAACTGATGCTCATCAAGTGTCTTCTGTGCAGGCACACATTAGGACTGCATGCATGCAGGCTGACCTGTTGGAAATGTATGGCTTGCAAGGTCTCAACTTCCAGCCATTGTAAGGTTGACCTGTTTACCTTTCTATGCTGACTGACCTGGAAGGGAAATCTGGCTCAGAGCCAATGGGAAAATAACCCGGGAAAAGTGGTCTGTATTATAATACTGATTATTGGTTTCAGGTGACTTCCTTTCTAGGGGTCAAGAAGAAATAGATTCTCCATTGTTTCTGTGCTTGTGTGCAACCATGCTTTCCTAGCAGTAAGATGTTAAAAATGTAGCTCTTAGATGCTTGTTACTTTGTAGGTCTCCCGTGTATCCTTTATCCTTAGAAATAAAGTTTTTTTAAAACACAAAGAAATCTCTCGTCTCCAGTGAAGCAAGATCCATCGATACTCTGAGTAACTTAGTATTTTTAACTATTTTCCAACATGACCATGGAGAAACTTCTAGCAAAAAATGTAAAGGAAGGGGCACTCATCCCCCTTGGAACCCTTTGAGAGCTGTTCTCCCACCCCAAACACAGCCATATGCTCCAAGGGAAAACTACAAAAATTATACAGAGCTTCAAAAACATACCTAATATAAATTATATACAAAATTGATTGCATCAGCTTCTGAAGTCATTTGTAAGGAAAAAACACATGTAACGTCTCCTAATATATTACTGCCTTCATGCAGTGGTGAGGCATATTGAATTATCATTAAAATTACTATTATCTTTACTAACTTATCAAAAGGTCCTTGTACTAATGGGCAACCAGCCCTATTATTTAAGTGGAGCTTGCTTCTGTGGCTTTTTAGTCTGCTGGTTCTGCCTCTAAACAAGAAAGTTGGAAGGACCACTATATACAAAGAAAGGGAAAAACTATCCTTAATTGAGTACACACCTGCTGCAGGTATTTAAAGAGGACATGACACTACAGAAAACATGAATACTCTAATGTTTGATTGAAACCAAAGGGATGGTAAGTCCTCAAACGATGAATCCAAAATGCCTTGCATTGGCATAATGCGTTATGAACATCAAGTTTATTGTATCTATTAAGAGTAAGAGTTTATAGAATCAAAAATTTAAAGTCATTAAATGTATGTTTTTTTTTCTATGAAATGTTGGACTAGAGTAAGTAAGCAAGCTTTTAGTGATCACTCACCAGTAACTCTCCAAAGATCATGAGTAGTAATGGGGTATACCTTTCTTCAATTCAGAGACCGGAAAAACGTTTGACAGCTGCCCCCCATCCCCCTGCGGAAGCCATGCTTCCGCTAAGGGGGGCCATGCTTCAAAAACAGGGATGGCCAAGAATGCCGCCAGTGTCAGCCCAGAAGGGAATGGAGGAGGCTGTGCTATGGGGCTGTTAGCAGCAGGGTGTTTGCAGTGGGGAGAAGGAGTCTGGTACAATGGCAGCCATTTGTATTGTTGTGCTTGGTGCAAAAACTTCAGGCGGTAGGGACAGTAAAGCAGAGAGAATTTCCAAGGGAAGCATGTGTGCAGTTTATTTATTTATTTATTTTTAACATGTGCTGAAATGTGTGTTTGGTGTAGGTTTCAAACTTTGCCGGCGCTCTCACGCTGGAGGCTCAGGCTGGCAAGAAAAGAAGAAAAAAAAATTTTCCTCCTCTTCTTGAAAAAGGAGAGCTGAAATCACCATGCCCCCCCCTTCACCACCCATCTCCCCCCCTGAGAAAAGGAAAGACTATTGATTCTAACGTATATCTACTAACAAAAAAAGCACATTTTGCAGACTGTGAAAATTGGGCACAACAACACCCCCTTTTTCCCTTTGGGTTGTGTGTATCTCTGTGTTTAGTGCAGACTCCTCAGGGTCTGAGAAGTCACACACACACACACACAAACACACAAACACACACACACCCAGCCAGCTGATTTCCACTCTTTGCAAGCCCCCCAGAGAGCAAAGGCACCCAGTTTGCTGCAAAGGGGGAAAAGTGTCCTTTTAAAAAGTGAAATGGCTGCTGCATATCACAGGAATAGGTAAAGAACAAATAAAGAGAGAGAGAATCTTTAAAGCCTGCTCTCTCTTTCTGCAAACGTCCCCCCCCCCAAGGTACACACACAAACACACACATCGCAAAAAAACAGCTTGATTGAAGCAAAGGGAAAGAACAAATAAAGAGCAGACCCCCCCACACACCCCTTTAACATCTCAGCAACAATTTTAACCCATAGAAAGTAGTGTTAATTTGAAAGCAAGCAGAGAGAGAGAGATTGCACTAGAGAATCTCAAGCCATGAAAAAAAAAAAAGACAAGCTGCTCACTTACCCAGAAAAACATAGGGAATGCCAGTCTCCAGTTCCCCCCGTGCCCCCACCTCAAGTTAAAGCATGCAAGCAGGAAATTCCCCCCCCCACACCCCGGTTTCAATCCTTTTTAAAAAGAAATACAGTGTGCAAAACCAGAGAAAATTCTTCTGGGCAAAAAATGCCCTTAAAAGCAAAAAGTTTTTCCAGGCAGTTGTGTGTTGGAAGGAAGACAGCAAGCTTCTGTACTTCCGACAGAACAAACAGCTCCAAGGGGGCGGAGCGAAGATTCCTAGCCCAATCCTAGGCTGTTTTCAGCCCCGGGAAGTTTTGAGCTGTGGCAGTCAGCCAATCCAAAAACTACTCAAGCACTTGTCAAAACTCTGAATGGGTGGAGGTTTTTTCCCAGGAGTTCCCTACACACCCCACCCCCAGCCAAAGTTGGGGTGTTTGGTTTATCTATGAAGATATCTGGCGTTAGAGCTAGCGGTCAACAGGAAGATGACATCATTGCTGCTCCAACCTAAAAACAGGATATGCCTAGTGCGAAAAACAGGAAAATTGCATCATTTTAAAAAGATTGGAGGGGGGATTTTTATATCTCTCCACTGATTTCACTCAAAATGTGTGTCACAGTTTTAAAAACCTGTTTTATTTAAGATATGAGAATGTTTAAGCACACTGACCATTTATAGCAATATTCCGTGTCTCTGGTGAAAAAAGGTTAATCACATATGATTGTGGCATAATAGCACGAGGCATTTTAGGGTCCTGTTTGATCACAATGTGTGAAGGAGAGAATGACTTCGATACTGCACACACACCCCAAATACCAGCACATGTATTTTGAGACAGGGACAATATAATGAGAAAATGTGGCCACCATTGTGTTTGTGCCCACCCTCTTTCCCTTCTGTGTGAAGTGAAATAAATCATAGGGGAGTTGCAATAAACAAAACGCAGGTCCTGCAGTGTGCGCTGTGGTATAGGGAACCCAGCCTTCTAGGAGAGGTCAGGGGGAGTGTCCCGAGGCGGCACGTGCGATTTGGGGGCTGTAGGAGCTGTTTTGTCGATTTTAGCCTACGCCGACCCTGCGAGGTAGAACACCCAAGCGGCACATGATTTCATTTTGGGGGTATCGAGTGACCCCTCAGCAGACTCGCCTCGATGAGGGGGACCTCTGGGCACTATTATTGGGGTGGTTGGGGGTACCCCCAAAATTTCGATTTTGGGGCGCCCTCCTCCGTCACGCGGTGGAGTGTCTGGCGACATTTAAACACACCAATGAGCAGCGGAAGGGGTGGTTCCAGGGGTAACAGAGATAAAAGGGGCAGGCCGCGCTGCACACCTCTCCACGCTATCTTGAAAAAGCTACCAGCTTTCACATTCCTCTCTGCCAGAAGCAAAGAATGGATTATTAGGATCTGAACACACACCCGCAGCATTCCAGCTTCCTAAAAGGCACACAGATTAAAACTACAATCACTTTAAAACAAGTATCTATAACACAGGCATTATCATTATGCAGGGGAATGAATGTGATCTGTGCAAAATTAAGGGAAACTTCTGACAAAGTTAATACAGCTGCCCCCCACCCCCACCCCAAAAAAAAAACAACGGAAAGAAGACATATTGCTTTGTAGCACATGAACGTTGGTTTTATGAAAATGTATTTTATCTGCTGTAGCAGGAGATCCCGACAGCTCATGTTAATTTTTATATCACAGCAAAATGCTTATGTAAAATACTCTCATGCTAATTCTAAAAAGAAACAGCTGCAACAGTTTGCTTGTAATCCTATACCAGTTCCCATGTTCTGTTGCCTCCAGTATGACTGGAGATTCCTGGAGGTTTTGTGTCAACTTCAGGGTGTGGAACAGGGGGTCATCAGGGTGGTGTGGGGGAGGCATTTGTGAATTTCCTGCATTGTGCAGGGGATTGAACTAGACGACCCTGGAGGATCCTTCCGGCTCTATGATTCTATGATTCTGTCATGGTTTGGGGAACG
The DNA here is from genome assembly GCA_029375565.1 of Gekko gecko. Classification (NCBI taxonomy): domain Eukaryota; kingdom Metazoa; phylum Chordata; class Lepidosauria; order Squamata; family Gekkonidae; genus Gekko; species Gekko gecko. The sequence goes on along the minus strand of JAPDNY010000003.1, from coordinate 144,690,109 downwards.
CCAATATAGGCTGCCTATGAACGTGTACATAGGGCTGAGTTTCCGAGTACTTCACACCCCCCACGCGTACATGTTAGCATGAGCAAAGACCCCGGTGCACAGAGAGGGAGTTTGAAACACAGACATCTCTCTTAAACAAGCAAACTTTATCTGCTACAAGTTATTAAACTAGAGCACAAGATAAAGGGAAATGACAGTTGTGTCTACTAGCTGCACAGATTTGAGGAAAGAAACAGCAAAATCATATCACCCAAGCTAAACTTAACAGTATAGTAGTTATCAATACACCTTGCTACAGATGTTCATGGAGCAAATACATGCAGGGTAACCCGGATCCTAGCATTTGGTCAAAGAATACATTCAAATGACTTATCCTGAAATTAGTGGGATTTTTAAAAGTTGAACCGTGGCCCCTTCAGCTTATGCCTATCAGACTGATTTAATATCTAGAAATGGCATTCTTCTAGACATAGATGTATTCCATACAAACCCATGATAGTCTGTATGGTTTTGGCCTGAATTATTATATACAGAATTTCACACAAATCATCAATAATATATTTTTGTTTTAAAAGAGTAATAGGATATAGAAAGAAATAATTGTATAAAATTCATATTATGTATAAGACAAAAAAGAGATAGTCCAGTTTCTTTTTGCATAGCTCTCTAGATTACTATTTCCTTAAACTGAAGTTCTACACACGCACACACATAAATTTAGGCCCACCCCACTTTACTTATAGTATGAATCAATTATCTAAGAGCAATCATTTAGCGTATGCATTTTTATTTTCTACTAGTGGAATAGTTTAAAAAAGAACCGCAGCAGATCTTCACTAAGAATCTAGGCATTACCGTTTGGATCAGGTGGGAAAGTAACTTGTTGCAAGATATATTATGATTTACTAATATTTCTAATCTTTTGCACGGGGCCTGTAATCTATGGGGCGCATACGTTCTTTACAAAAATAGCGTTCGTACACAATGTATGTTACACATACCATGAATAAATGGAAGCAGTTCTAGAAAATAGCTTGTTTGAAGTTCCAGTTTTAATACACAGGTGTTCAAATGGTTCCTTAGCGGTAGTCTCTAAAGCATCATTGCAAATCAGTGTTTTGCAACGGACCCCGATTGTTTTTGATTTTGCCTTCTGAGCAAGCATCACGGCCAGTCACAGTACTCATCACTGAAAGAAAATATAATATGTAGTCATGCTGTAGAAAACTAGATAGCCTTGTTACTCTATGATTTGCCAATCGGTAGTATGCTTAATGGATTAACAATAGAATGCATTGTGGCGGGCGCTAAATAATACAATCTATTCCTGCAATTACATAGTTTTGGTTTGTTTTCAGTTAGGGTGTCGGCGTTTGCTGTACAAATGTGCAGGTGGGAGCATCAGATGTGTTTCTGTTCAACGCAATGGGTAGTTTTTACTTTAATGATCTATATCAACGGTTTAAAAATTATAACTGGATATAAGTACCGCCGGCACGCCGGTATGTTTGTAACTCCGACCTGGGTCCACGGAGTCATTTTATACCGACTTTTTAATTTGAGCGTATAAAAATAGCACGGTATTTTACTTATTTTATACCGTTCTCCAAAGCCGACCCCTGCACGAATTCATCTCGACGTGCCACGGCCAATAAGAGAGTTGTTGCTGTTCAAACGCACCAATGAGCGCCCGCGGGCTTGGCAGGGGATTCTCTGATTGCGGATTTAATTGAGATTTGTCACAAGCCGGTGCAGGAAAATTTCTGTGCCCACTGTGGACTAATAGCGTATTACCAAGAGTGCAATTGGTTGAGAGAGGCGGCCGTAAAAGAGGCAGCATGCAAGAAATCTGGACCTGACGAGGAAGAGGAGGAGGAGGAGGATGTAGAACCAAGAGTGTGTGCCGAAAATTTCATTGAGGAGGTAAGTAGCAAGGAGGGAGAAATGGGGAGTGTGGGGAGAGCTGTTGACAGGAAATAACAGGCTGTGTCATCTGTCTTGCAGCTCCGTTATGATGAAGTGCCTTGGAACCTGTTTATACAAATTGTGGAACTTGCTTTTCAAAAAGTGAAACCGTCCTGTTGTTGTTACTGTGAAGATATAGCGTATTACCAGGACCACAGTTGGGTGAGAGCGGATGCAAAAAGGCGGCGGCCTCCCTGTGTACAAGAATTATATCCCGATGTAAGTTTTTTAAAGAGGGGTCTGTGGATGTCTAGAGGTGAAATGGGGAAACTTAGGCATGTGTTTCTTTTTCCATGACAGATAGGAAGGGTTCAGAAGTTTTCTGATGTGGCAAAGGCCTTTCCTGGGAAAGCTGATCCGCGTTGTTGCTCATACTGTGAGAGTCTAGCTCTCCTTCAAGATTCAGACTCTGAAAATGATGAGGAGGAAGATTCCGGGGCAGATTCAGAGCGTGAGACCTCGGGAGATTCTGGGGTTGATACGGAGCCCGATGCTGTGGGTGAAGTAAAAGAACTGACACCTTCTCGACCACAAACCCCTGAGCCTGAGGATGCTGATCCTGCCAAGGATGAAGAAGAGAAGTGTCCGTGTGTTCAGGCTTTATTTCCAAATGTAAGTGTGTCCAAAAAGAGCCCACTGTGTGAATGTAACAAAACAACATGTGAGCTAAAAATTGTTTTTCTTTAAACAGGTGTGGGATGGTCCTGTCGATTTTACACTTCTGGCCAGTTGCATCAGTGAGAAGATAAACCCCGAATGCTGCTATCGCTGTGGTTTGATCGAACTGGCCCATAAGCTCAGAGATGGAGAGTTTGGAGCTGATCTAGGTTTGCCGAAGGTTACACTGATTGAGATAGAGGGGAAAGACCTGTGTGAATTCCTGCAAGGGAAACTGATGGACCGTGCCAAAAAGCAGAACCAATGCGGAGAAGATGAAAAGCGGGAAAAGACGGAGTGAAGATGGGGGGAGGGGCTGAGACTGTATATTTGTTGTCTAATAAAAAAATTCTTTTATTGTGGTAAAAGAGAGTGAAGAGTCATGGCTCGCCTCGGGGAGACTAGAAGTTTTGGTGGGGTTGAATCTCTTTTTTGTACAGCTTCTAAGAGGGGACATGGGGTGAGCAGAATAGGGGCCGCGTTCTGCTCAATTTGCAGGCCAATTGTGGAAAAGATTAGGATCCGGTTATCACCATAGCACCACCCCCAGTATATTTCCATCTTCCTTTTTACAGTCCTTATGCCAAACCTTCCCACCCAGTTCTTAACCTGCCCTTACTCCAATCGGTGCTCCAAAACAACAATCTTTCTCTCACTACCCCAGCCAAAACTGATACCTCACACACTTGATTTTGGCTTTTTCTCTACCCAAATCCCTGCATCTTGACCTCTACAAAAAATAAAAAATAAAAAAATGGCCAAAATTAGACAATGCATGATATTACATATAAAATGGCTAAGACCATATTAGCGTGATATTCTACTCTTCCTCCTTTCTCTTCTGCCCCTGAATGTGTTTTTAGTATCACGTGTTTGATTTTTCCCCGCAACATTGATGAGATGGGTTCTTTTTTCACAAAAAACACTTTGATTTTTTTTTATTTTTATACGAGACAATAGTTACAGATTTTTTAGCAGTGTGCAAATACTTTTTACATTTTATTATAGAAAGGTCGTCAAAGACATGCGATTCTGAAATGTATTACACAGAAATTTTTCAACAAGTTTCACATAGGGTTGGTGGCATTTCTGAAACAATACTCTCAAATGTTCACAGGGTCTCATTGGTGCGTTTGAACAGCAACAACTCTCTTATTGGCCGTGGCACGTCGAGATGAATTCGTGCAGGGGTCGGCTTTGGAGAACGGTATAAAATAAGTAAAATACCGTGCTATTTTTATACGCTCAAATTAAAAAGTCGGTATAAAATGACTCCGTGGACCCAGGTCGGAGTTACAAACATACCGGCGTGCCGGCGGTACTTATATCCAGTTATAATTTTTAAACCGTTGATATAGATCATTAAAGTAAAAACTACCCATTGCGTTGAACAGAAACACATCTGATGCTCCCACCTGCACATTTGTACAGCAAACGCCGACACCCTAACTGAAAACAAACCAAAACTATGTAATTGCAGGAATAGATTGTATTATTTAGCGCCCGCCACAATGCATTCTATTGTTAATCCATTAAGCATACTACCGATTGGCAAATCATAGAGTAACAAGGCTATCTAGTTTTCTACAGCATGACTACATATTATATTTTCTTTCAGTGATGAGTACTGTGACTGGCCGTGATGCTTGCTCAGAAGGCAAAATCAAAAACAATCGGGGTCCGTTGCAAAACACTGATTTGCAATGATGCTTTAGAGACTACCGCTAAGGAACCATTTGAACACCTGTGTATTAAAACTGGAACTTCAAACAAGCTATTTTCTAGAACTGCTTCCATTTATTCATGGTATGTGTAACATACATTGTGTACGAACGCTATTTTTGTAAAGAACGTATGCGCCCCATAGATTACAGGCCCCGTGCAAAAGATTAGAAATATTAGTAAATCATAATATATCTTGCAACAAGTTACTTTCCCACCTGATCCAAACGGTAATGCCTAGATTCTTAGTGAAGATCTGCTGCGGTTCTTTTTTAAACTATTCCACTAGTAGAAAATAAAAATGCATACGCTAAATGATTGCTCTTAGATAATTGATTCATACTATAAGTAAAGTGGGGTGGGCCTAAATTTATGTGTGTGCGTGTGTAGAACTTCAGTTTAAGGAAATAGTAATCTAGAGAGCTATGCAAAAAGAAACTGGACTATCTCTTTTTTGTCTTATACATAATATGAATTTTATACAATTATTTCTTTCTATATCCTATTACTCTTTTAAAACAAAAATATATTATTGATGATTTGTGTGAAATTCTGTATATAATAATTCAGGCCAAAACCATACAGACTATCATGGGTTTGTATGGAATACATCTATGTCTAGAAGAATGCCATTTCTAGATATTAAATCAGTCTGATAGGCATAAGCTGAAGGGGCCACGGTTCAACTTTTAAAAATCCCACTAATTTCAGGATAAGTCATTTGAATGTATTCTTTGACCAAATGCTAGGATCCGGGTTACCCTGCATGTATTTGCTCCATGAACATCTGTAGCAAGGTGTATTGATAACTACTATACTGTTAAGTTTAGCTTGGGTGATATGATTTTGCTGTTTCTTTCCTCAAATCTGTGCAGCTAGTAGACACAACTGTCATTTCCCTTTATCTTGTGCTCTAGTTTAATAACTTGTAGCAGATAAAGTTTGCTTGTTTAAGAGAGATGTCTGTGTTTCAAACTCCCTCTCTGTGCACCGGGGGTCTTTGCTCATGCTAACATGTACGCGTGGGGGGGTGTGAAGTACTGGGAAACTCAGCCCTATGTACACGTTCATAGGCAGCCTATATTGGCGTTCCCCAAACCATGACAGAATCATAGAATCATAGAGCCGGAAGGATCCTCCAGGGTCGTCTAGTTCAATCCCCTGCACAATGCAGGAAATTCACAAATGCCTCCCCCACACCACCCTGATGACCCCCTGTTCCACACCCTGAAGTTGACACAAAACCTCCAGGAATCTCCAGTCATACTGGAGGCAACAGAACATGGGAACTGGTATAGGATTACAAGCAAACTGTTGCAGCTGTTTCTTTTTAGAATTAGCATGAGAGTATTTTACATAAGCATTTTGCTGTGATATAAAAATTAACATGAGCTGTCGGGATCTCCTGCTACAGCAGATAAAATACATTTTCATAAAACCAACGTTCATGTGCTACAAAGCAATATGTCTTCTTTCCGTTGTTTTTTTTTTTGGGGGGGGGTGGGGGGCAGCTGTATTAACTTTGTCAGAAGTTTCCCTTAATTTTGCACAGATCACATTCATTCCCCTGCATAATGATAATGCCTGTGTTATAGATACTTGTTTTAAAGTGATTGTAGTTTTAATCTGTGTGCCTTTTAGGAAGCTGGAATGCTGCGGGTGTGTGTTCAGATCCTAATAATCCATTCTTTGCTTCTGGCAGAGAGGAATGTGAAAGCTGGTAGCTTTTTCAAGATAGCGTGGAGAGGTGTGCAGCGCGGCCTGCCCCTTTTATCTCTGTTACCCCTGGAACCACCCCCTTCCGCTGCTCATTGGTGTGTTTAAATGTCGCCAGACACTCCACCGCGTGACGGAGGAGGGCGCCCCAAAATCGAAATTTTGGGGGTACCCCCAACCACCCCAATAATAGTGCCCAGAGGTCCCCCTCATCGAGGCGAGTCTGCTGAGGGGTCACTCGATACCCCCAAAATGAAATCATGTGCCGCTTGGGTGTTCTACCTCGCAGGGTCGGCGTAGGCTAAAATCGACAAAACAGCTCCTACAGCCCCCAAATCGCACGTGCCGCCTCGGGACACTCCCCCTGACCTCTCCTAGAAGGCTGGGTTCCCTATACCACAGCGCACACTGCAGGACCTGCGTTTTGTTTATTGCAACTCCCCTATGATTTATTTCACTTCACACAGAAGGGAAAGAGGGTGGGCACAAACACAATGGTGGCCACATTTTCTCATTATATTGTCCCTGTCTCAAAATACATGTGCTGGTATTTGGGGTGTGTGTGCAGTATCGAAGTCATTCTCTCCTTCACACATTGTGATCAAACAGGACCCTAAAATGCCTCGTGCTATTATGCCACAATCATATGTGATTAACCTTTTTTCACCAGAGACACGGAATATTGCTATAAATGGTCAGTGTGCTTAAACATTCTCATATCTTAAATAAAACAGGTTTTTAAAACTGTGACACACATTTTGAGTGAAATCAGTGGAGAGATATAAAAATCCCCCCTCCAATCTTTTTAAAATGATGCAATTTTCCTGTTTTTCGCACTAGGCATATCCTGTTTTTAGGTTGGAGCAGCAATGATGTCATCTTCCTGTTGACCGCTAGCTCTAACGCCAGATATCTTCATAGATAAACCAAACACCCCAACTTTGGCTGGGGGTGGGGTGTGTAGGGAACTCCTGGGAAAAAACCTCCACCCATTCAGAGTTTTGACAAGTGCTTGAGTAGTTTTTGGATTGGCTGACTGCCACAGCTCAAAACTTCCCGGGGCTGAAAACAGCCTAGGATTGGGCTAGGAATCTTCGCTCCGCCCCCCTTGGAGCTGTTTGTTCTGTCGGAAGTACAGAAGCTTGCTGTCTTCCTTCCAACACACAACTGCCTGGAAAAACTTTTTGCTTTTAAGGGCATTTTTTGCCCAGAAGAATTTTCTCTGGTTTTGCACACTGTATTTCTTTTTAAAAAGGATTGAAACCGGGGTGTGGGGGGGGAATTTCCTGCTTGCATGCTTTAACTTGAGGTGGGGGCACGGGGGGAACTGGAGACTGGCATTCCCTATGTTTTTCTGGGTAAGTGAGCAGCTTGTCTTTTTTTTTTTTCATGGCTTGAGATTCTCTAGTGCAATCTCTCTCTCTCTGCTTGCTTTCAAATTAACACTACTTTCTATGGGTTAAAATTGTTGCTGAGATGTTAAAGGGGTGTGTGGGGGGTCTGCTCTTTATTTGTTCTTTCCCTTTGCTTCAATCAAGCTGTTTTTTTGCGATGTGTGTGTTTGTGTGTGTACCTTGGGGGGGGGGACGTTTGCAGAAAGAGAGAGCAGGCTTTAAAGATTCTCTCTCTCTTTATTTGTTCTTTACCTATTCCTGTGATATGCAGCAGCCATTTCACTTTTTAAAAAGTTTGCAGCAAACTGGGTGCCTTTGCTCTCTGGGGGGCTTGCAAAGAGTGGAAATCAGCTGGCTGGGTGTGTGTGTGTGTGTGTGTGACTTCTCAGACCCTGAGGAGTCTGCACTAAACACAGAGATACACACAACCCAAAGGGAAAAAGGGGGTGTTGTTGTGCCCAATTTTCACAGTCTGCAAAATGTGCTTTTTTTGTTAGTAGATATACGTTAGAATCAATAGTCTTTCCTTTTCTCAGGGGGGAGGTGGGTGGTGAAGGGGGGGCATGGTGATTTCAGCTCTCCTTTTTCAAGAAGAGGAGGAAAACTTTTTTTCTTCTTTTCTTGCCAGCCTGAGCCTCCAGCGTGAGAGCGCCGGCAAAGTTTGAAACCTACACCAAACACACATTTCAGCACATGTTAAAAATAAATAAATAAATAAACTGCACACATGCTTCCCTTGGAAATTCTCTCTGCTTTACTGTCCCTACCGCCTGAAGTTTTTGCACCAAGCACAACAATACAAATGGCTGCCATTGTACCAGACTCCTTCTCCCCACTGCAAACACCCTGCTGCTAACAGCCCCATAGCACAGCCTCCTCCATTCCCTTCTGGGCTGACACTGGCGGCCATCTTGGCCATCCCTGTTTTTGAAGCATGGGCCTCCCTTAGCGGAAGCATGGCTTCCGCAGGGGGATGGGGGGCAGCTGTCAAACGTTTTTCCGGTCTCTGAATTGAAGAAAGGTATACCCCATTACTACTATCATGTGGTCATAGATTCTGTCTGCCTGTCCCGTTGTGAAGAATCCATGGCTGCAACTCACTGGGGGCTGTTTTGCAACCATGGGGCTTGGGACCCCAGGCGGGAAGAATCCTTGTGCTCTCACTGTAGCGTGGTTAGGCAGGCTCCCCCACAGCAGCTCTGGAGCTGTGATTGTGCTGGCTGATTTCACCATTTGTCAGTCAATCTCTGCATGCAGTCAACACAAAAGAAACTGTGTAATGGAGTAGCAGACACACCTTAAGCATGTAAATTTATATAAATATCATATCAGACTGAAAACACCTCCGACAAAATATCTTAAACCTCCAAAGGAACACCACTTCAATCACTAATAAACCACAATTGCAAATGAATCAAAAATCAAAATGAAGTCCAAAATAAATATGCAGAAACTCAGTCAATGCTGAAATGAAGAATGTAGCACAACACAATATATCTATTATGGCCAGTTTCCAAGCTGCCTGGCCAGTGTCCCAGCTGCTTTGGGCTGGTTGCCAAGCTGCTTGCCCGGCAGCTATGCTGTGTTTTGCTTCCAGTAGCTATGTTTATGCTTCACGCGTTTGCCGGCTTGAATCACCACATATCGCTTCATGCTTTATCAGAAGCAAATCTGGAACAGAAGTCTCTTACTTATCTGTAGAATAATAAAAGTCTAATGGGGAACGGCATCTCCCATATCAACTGTTCAAAGCAGAAAGCAGCATGACCACAAAACATCAGGTGTAGTAATTATACACCAGGGGTGTTGAAGCCTTAGAGGGGCATGCATTAATTACAAAGACCTCTGTTGCCCATGCTATATTCTTCATTTCAGCATTGACTGAGTTTCTGTATATTTATTTTGGACTTCATCTTGATTTTTGATTCATTTGCAATTGTGGGTTATTAGTGATTGAAGTGGTGCTCCTTTGGAGGTTTGAGATATTGTGTTGGAGGTATTTTCAGTATGATATGATATTTATAAAAATTTACATGTTTAAGATGTGTCTGCTACTCCATTATACACTTTCTTTTGTGTTGACAGTTTGTTACTGTGTATTTTCCTTTTTGTTTTTGGTTTAATCTCTGCATGCAGGCTGCCCTCTCATGAGGCCCTGGTCTGTGCCCAGCTGAAGAGTTTGCTTCACCCCGCCCAATTGGCAGGTGTGTAAAGATCAGCCAGCCGCTTCCTCAGCCTTGTTTTTTCTTCAGTCATCCCTTCCTCCCTCCCTCCCTTTTTGTTATGGTTTAATGTTTTACTTATTTGTTACTAGTTTGTCACAGCTTTTGTGGTGGTTTTGTAGAGGACAATTGAAGGGTTCAAATGATTTTCTATTGATTATTGCTAGCATTCCAGGACTCTTTGGGGGGAAAGAAATTATTTGGGATTCTCCTGGAGAATTAAACTGTTAGCCACTAAGTAAAGTTGTAAATACAGGTGTTTTAATTCAAATTTAATTGACAGCAAAGAATGTTTTAATTGGGCCAAGTGTTTTTATGTTACCCTTTGAACTAAACTGGTACGACCATAAGTGAAGATTGATGCATCAGCCTTCTTAATTGGGATGAGTTCTCAGAGTCCAAGATTTATGATAAAATACTTCAAAGAAAAGGCAAATTAGTTTTTTCTCTAAACTGCAGGTGTTTCTGCCTGGTTAGCTTAGCCAATTTTAATTAGAACTCATCATAGGTGGAGATTTATGAGAGCCTCTCTACTTCAAAGACTGGGTTCAGGAATCATTTCAGCTTCTGTTTTGGCCCCGGTCACACTGGGGGGAAAGGTGCGGCTGAAGTGTGGCTTTTTAGAGCCACATCAAAAGAGAAGCACGGCGGTAGGATCAGACAGATCCCCCAAGCCACCACACAGTTGCTCCCCAGAATGATCTGATGCCAGGGGAAGCCATGGACAGGAGAATGAGGCGAGCCTGCTGCACATGCACGGGCATGCGCAATTCAACAGGGCCTCGGAAGCTGCACAGAGATGGGCACGGCAGCGATCAGATGCCTGCCCGTGCTGCGCGTCAACCAGTTGGTAGCACTATTTTAGTGCTACCTTTTTGGTGCGTGGTTTCACCCAGAAGGGATGGATCGAGGACAGGTGCACTCCACTTCCCAGATGTTGCGGTATGATCATGCCTGCTTGATGTGCCCCCGATCCGTCCCTCTTACGTGGCAAATCCTCCCGTGTGACCGGGGCCTACATAAGCTTGGGGTGTTTTAACATATCAGTATTGAACTACTGGAATCTATAAGCATTATCTCTATATTCTTGCCTTTTGTAGATTTATGGTTAAATAGAAAAGACTTTCTTTGTTTGTATAGACAATTACATGAACTGGACTGTTGTGAAAGCACCACACTAATTAATTGTCAGTTAAGAGATGGATGTTCCATCCTTTGTTCCACAGGAATTAGAGACTAATTGGTCAAGATGTTTTTAAAACTAACCTGGCAAGGATCCACAAGCAAAGTTAAAAGGATGCCAAAATTAATAAGGTTAAATAAATTTCAATTGTATTTTACATGAAAATAAGCTTAAGTTTTTAAGTTGCTTTTATTATTAAAAGGTAAATATCTCTGAATGTTTATAGCTAAGAATGAAAGCTTATGGATAAAATGTTTTTGAATGCTTATTGAAAAAGAGAAAAGGTTAAGTTTTTAAGGAATTGTGATTGAAATTATCAAGCAGAGAGTTGGGAGATGTTCCAAAAAATTTAAGAAAACAAAGTAATCAATAATGCACACCTGCTCATTAAGAAGTTCAGGTGGATCTTAAGTCATAGATACTGAAAGCCAATTAAAAGTGTAAATTAAAAATGTAGCACTTGTATTATAAAAGAGGACCTCCTGCTGGCTAAAATAAGGTGGTGTATTTTACAAATTAAAAGTTTAATTTAGACAAAAAATGGCTTTATAAAATTATCAAAAATATTCTGATGGACCAAAATAAAACTGATAGATTCAGTGCATCTATAAGAGCTTTATGCCGTAGGCTACTTTAAAAATTAAAAGAATTCATGTAAAGAGTTTAATTCTTTAGAATGTCATTGTAATTATATATATTTTCATATTGTGTATACTTTTTAGTGAAAATAAGTTTATAAAATGCTTTAAGAATATTATTATACTTTTATATGCATGTATTAATGTAAAAGAACCATTTTTGTAATGAAAGCATCTAAGCTTTGTACTGCAAATGAACTTAGCCCCTTTGTGTGTATAAAGTTCATTCAAAGGTGAAGTCTGAGAAAAGAGCAAGAGGATACATTAATCATTTTTAATTAGCAGTACACCTGCATTGTAGGGGTTGCGATGCGGCCAAGTAACATCCTCTGTGTCAAATATGTGATTGATGATGTAAAGTGAGGAGGAGCAAGAAGAGTATATAAGCAAGCTCCTGGCTGTAACACATTGAACATCTATGAGCTGTTAAGTGTTCCTTTATTTGAATAAATTCTTTTGTTACCCTTTACTGCCTGGATGATTGGTTTTACTGTGTGGTTTACCGGCTAGCCACACAAGTCAAAGAACCTTAGTGCCCTCGGGGCGTTGGCTTCAGTTTCATGCATTGGGCAGGATCCATTTTGGGAGCAGGCTGTGCCTGCATGCCTGCATGCCTGCCTCCCTTGATGGGGGCCTCCTTAAAGGGTCTTGGGTTGTGTTTCAACAGGTGATGTACTGGATCCTGCCTTTATGCTACGCCAGTGCTCTATTGTAATCAATAAATTTGTTTTTACTCTAAAGCCTGGTATTATCTGTGTTTGTGTTTTATTCTCCTTCATTTTCTTCTTCCTCAGCAGCCCCACCTGCCCTTAGGACAGCAATTACACTATCATCTTGCAGATGTCTTTTATATTCATGCCCAAACCACACCTTGTCCAAGGCAAGTATACCTTGTTGTGTATACAGAGGTCTTTTCGTAGAAAAAGAGCTGCAGGAGCTCATTAGCATACTGTATGCTAATGAGCTATTAGGCTATTAGCATATGCCATGCCCCCTGACATCACCGGAAGTGATGTCAGAAGAGGAAGCAAAAGGGGGGAGGCATCTTCAAAAGCTGGCCTGGGTGGGGGAGCTAAGAGAGAAGGGGTTTAAAGTTTAAACTCCTTCTCACTAGAGTTGGGCCACAGAAGGAGGAAAGAGGGAAGGAAAGAGAGAGAGTAGAGAGAAGGAAAGAAGGTGGGAAAGAAAGAGAGGGAAGGAGGAGGGAAACAGGGAAAGGAGGAAAAAAGAGAAGAGAAGAAGGTGGGAAATAAAGAAAAAGAGAAGAGAAGAAGGAGGGAAAGAGGAAAAGGAGAGAAGGAAAGGAGGGAATGAAAGAAATTCAGCAGCAATGTCAATTTCAGCTCCATTATATCCTATGGGCCATTGAAATCAATGGTGAAAACATAGGGTATATTCTGGGGGTTGGAGGGGAAGGGGTTTGAGGGAGAGGCTCCAAACTCACAGGGTAGCTGATGCCTCTCTTTGCACCACCAAATTTCAAGAACATTGGACCAGGGGGTCCAATTCTATGGGTCCCCAAACAGGTTGCCCCCATTCCCTCCATTGTTCTCTATGGTGGGGGAAAAGTAACCTGTGATCAGATGGGGCTCCCAGCAGCACGTATCTGTATGTCCCGGTCCCCTCTGGGACCTCCAATGGGACAACCAAGAGACGGAAGCCTGTGAGCACAAGCACCCCATGCCAGGCAAAAAAAACCCCTTCACTTACCAAGAGCCATGCTGCTGTCGTGGGAACCAATGGTGGCCACAGTGAGGCAGAGGCAAGGAGACCGGTGAAGGAGCTGCCTGACAGAAGAGAGGGCCCATGCACGTGGCGCTGTGGAGGACTGCCCAAACCATGGCAAAGCAACGATGGAGGCTGAGGTCGGGCCCATACCCAGGAGCACCGAAAGTCATGGGGGTTTGGCCGAGCTCTGGTTGCGGTGGTCCTGGGCAGCAGGGAGCCACAGCTGACAGGTGGGCAAGAGGGAGAAGCACCAAGGAACCCTGGCACGAGCCCGGCAATGTGCCCAAAGGACATGCAAGGAAGGGCAGGGACAGACAAGGCTGGAGCCATGTTTTTCCCTTTGAAAGCAGGTGGAGCTAACAGGTGGGGGTGGCTCAGGAGGGAAGAGGGCTATAAAAGGGAGCAGGAGGAGGCCAATGAGGAGGTGGGAACCGTGAGAGAGGAATAAAGAGAACTAGAGAGAACGCAGAATACAGATCCTGAGGGGCTGGGAGGTGAAGTAACCTCCCCAATTGGACCCCTTGGCTGAGGCCTCTTGTGAAGCAAAAGTGCCTATGAAGGGTTAACTTACGTGACAGCATGTCAGCCTTCATCCTGGTGCAGCTGTTTTAGTTTATTATTGTTAATTTCCGAACAGGCAGTGTTACTAATTAATGCTAATCGAAGAGCCGTTGGGAGGGTAAAGGAATGCAGCTGCTATTTGGAAGAAAAGAGAATATCTTGACACCTTAGCTGGGGGGGAACACTAAGCTGATTCTGGGAGCACCTGTTGCTGATGCCTGCTTCCAGACCTCGGCAGGAAGCCTCATTCTTTGCTGTGATTTATGTCCTGTGCCTTCTGAGAACTACGCTGTAAAGTAGAGGCAGAATAAGATAGTGTTTGTTATTTTCCTTTGTTCTCTCTGAAGTGTTTGTTGCTAGATTTTATGTTATGCCTTTGTGATTATTGTTTTAAATAAATATTTCATTTTAAAGCCCGAACTTTGGCTTTTATGTGCTCAAGTTTCCTGTTGACCCACGAGGAAACCCATTAATCTTGACACTCCTCTTTACTGCCCTTTTTGGATTCCCATCCTCCTGAAACCCCCCTCCCCCAAGTGACCCAGGGGCTCTCCAAACTGGCCTTCAGCAGGCCAGAGGGGGAAAGAATCATGACAGTGCCATGGCAGCAGGGGGACAATCCACAAAGGCCACAGAGAGCTGTGACAACGTATTAGGCACCTTGTGCATGAAATGGCCCTTCCATTTGATTGTTGATGGTTTGGCATGGGTAAATCCCTGAACTGGTGCAGTGGTGAGAACATCAGAGCAGTGGTGGGAGAAAAAATGGCCATTAGCCAACAATGCATCATGACTTCCAGGGAAACCAGAAAGTGAAAACACACACCTCCCTAGGACTTTGCCAAAACTCTCTGATGAAGATTGCTTATTCTGATGACATGGCAATTGCAGTAAGTCACAAATCAATTGAAAGGACTGAGGAAATGCTGTCTAGGGACCTCAAAATTTTGGCTTACTACTGTAAATGGCAGCTTATCCCAAGTCCAAGAAAAACAGAATGTTCCTGTTTCCATCTCAATAACAATGTTGTCAATCATGAGCTGAATGTCTACCTTAATGGCACCTGACTTACACACAACCATATACCTAAGTACCTTGGCATTATTCTGGACAGGACCTTGAGCTATAAACACTATCTTACCAATGTAGCAGCAAAAATGCACATGCAAAACAACATTCTCCAAAAATTATGTATAACAACTTGGGGTGTATCTGCTACAACACTTAGATGCTCAGTTATAAGGCTGGTGTAAAATACTGTGGAATATGATGCTTCATTGTGGCTTAACAGCCTCCATGTCCACAAACTTGATGTCCAACTCAACAAAACAATGAGAACCATCAGCGGATGGATTAAACCCACTCTGACCTATTGTCTACCCACATTGTGCTACATCTCTCCCCTACATCTCCAAAGACAAGATGCTATTCTTCATGTATGTAGAAAGATCATTGAAAACAGAGAGTTGCCCATCCACAAAGACATGGCTGATGTGGACCTATCCAAATTAAGATCCTGACACCTAGTAGAAAGATCTGCACAAATTCTGCAATCACAACATTTCAATCTAGGAATGAATTGTTGCATTATCCATAACCTGATAAACACCAATGAGAGGCCTGCAGGATTTGACTTGCCACGGAGTATGGAAGGTGGCTAATAGAATGTGAACAGGCTTTGACAGTTGTGCAGAACTGTTGTTTAAATGGGGCAAAAATACCAGGACCCGAAAGCAATTGTGGTGCAGCCCACCCAGGTCCAGTGCCAGGTTTTTTTGCACACTAGGCGAGGCTAACTTCTGCCCCGCCCCCGGTGCACCCACCAATTTTCAAACATAAATGCACTTTAAGAAGAATGAAAAACACAAAATTTGAAATTGCAAATTTCTTTTTTTTTTTAATTGTGAGAACAAGTAATACAAGCTCTGATTTTCTCTCTCAAACAGAAAAACACAAATCACAAAGCATTTTGAAAAATCCTGTTAATTGTGATGTTGAAATTTAAGTCTCTTTAATGTTTCCATTTCAGGCACATCAGAATCTCATTTTGTGTGTCTTCTCTTTAGCAAATTTTGTCACCAATTTCTTCAGGTCAAGCGCTGGTGCTTCAGCATGTTCAGTCAAAATAGCTGCCAAACCAAGTAGTCTCTTTTGCAGAGGGCAAAGTTCAACAAAAGTCATCTCTAGATATCAATTACCTCATTACACACTGTCTAAAAGCCAGCATGCTGAATTGTAATCCTGAAATTCATTTGCCCTTTAAGAGCTATTTCCTACAGCTGTTTAGAAAGGGACTATCCCATGCTTTAAAAGATAAAAAAAAAAAAAGCATGGTTGGGGACAAGAAGTTCCTCACTAGACAAGTGACTGATACTTTTTTCTTGACAGAGGTGCTTCCAGAAGCAAATGAGAGTAATATGTTTACATTTTCAAGTCTCCAAAATGGGTGAGATGAGAAAACGGGAACAGAACATGACTCCTTCCCCCTTCCCTTTTAAAACAAGACCTGAAATCACCCCCACAAATTTATGTACGGCAGAGACAGAGAAAATGTCGAGTCCAGCAGTTCCATTTTCCTTTGATGTCTGTTTGCAAGAGGGTTTCTTGAATGTCTGTCCGCCACTTCAACTGAGGATTCTCTCAGAACTCTTTCTTTTTGCTTGTATGGGGGGGGGGGGGAATCACACCTTGGGCTGGTGGCTTGAGGCTCTTAGGCTTAGGACTCCTGTAACTATTAGAGACTACATACGCACTTGAGGACCTGAATTGTTTATCAGGGAACTTCAAGGAGCAGGCAGGGAGGGTTACATGTCTCTGCTCAGCATTGAAACTGCTCCCAGCTCTAGACAAAACAAAGCAAGGCTACCCAGAGCTGCCAATGAAGTCAGCTTGTCAGTTTCATCACCATCTCAAGGTGCGGGATGCACAGTTGAAGGAGCAGCTGCCCCCCCCCCCACGGCTCCAGCCTGCTAGCACAAGGAATCAAGCTTATCTGAAAGTAAGCCACTACGGGCTGTGTGATCCTAGAGGTTGCGGCTGCTGCAAGCTGGAATGGGACCAGCGGGGCCGGAGAGGAGGCGGCAAAAACAAGGGGTCCTGTGCCAGGCCTGACAGCCTCGGGCACCACCGACAGCCTGGCCATGGGGCAGCAAGAGCCCGGCAATACAAGGGGCAGAGACAAGGGGAGGGAGGGCAGCTGTAGGCACCGAGGAGAGGGGATCGAGTGGTGAAGTCAGTCTGCCAGACGGCTGGAGGGAAGGTGCCATGGAGAGGGGGAAAGAGGAAAGAGGAGGGAACTTTTCTTAGCCTCCTCCTAGTGAGGTGCCTGGCCAGTCTCCACGCTGCACACTGGGGGTGCCTGCTGCTGCTGCTGTTCCTCCCCCTGCTCCCCCACCACTCTCTTTCCTCTTGGCCTCTCCCACCCAGTGAGGTGTTCATGGCCCCGGCGGCCGATGGGCAGAGGGGCTGCAGGCACAGGAGGTGGCAGCGCTTGAAGGGAGCCAAAGGCAGGCAGGGTCGAAGTGCCTTGAGCATGGCCAGCCTCATGCAACACTGCTGGATGATGTTGTCCCCTCACGGGAAGCCAGCTCCCCAGGCCAGCAACCCCTCCACTCGGGCTGTCCCCCACTCAGAGCTCCAACTTGGCTGGACTTTGGGAGGCGAGGGCATGAGAGGCGGCGGCAGGAAGGGCACCCTGGATGGGATCTGCCAGACGCTGTGGTGGCTGGAGGAGGCAGGTGCAGTGACAGTCCTCGGTGGGTGGGAGCAGCCCAAGCAATGCGCAGCAGACACCAGGCCAGCGTCCTCTGGAGGCAGCACTCTAGGCAACCAGCCACCTTGGGTATATGGATGGGCCTGCCCTGAGCCTGCCAAACTTCCATCTGTCACAGGAATGTTAGTGTCATGCTTTCCAGGGTGATGTGACAGAGCTCTTTGAACTCTCCCCATCTGTGATTGAGTGGATTGAAAATTTAGATATTAGTATTTAGGGGGATTGCCTAATTCGTCTGCATACCCATTGTATCAACTTGGTTATGTATTTTATACTATTATATACTTCCTGTGTGTAACTCTGCCATAAAATAAATAATAGATGGCAGAGTATTTGTAACACCTTCTGTAAAGCAGATTTGTTCTTCCCAGCGAGGTCTATTGACAGTACCCCCTTTGTAAAAGGCATGGTGTGCAATGGTCCAGTCTGAAAGTTTTCCAGTGGCTATCCCATGCTTGAGGCATGTCCTCCTGAAAGAGGTGGGGGGTACTTCTACTATCCTGCCTTTCCAGTGAAGCTGCAAAACATAATTTTTTGTTTTTGTTACTCACCTTAGGATCTAACATGTTTCAGACAAAGGCAGATACATACATGTTTTAAATAAATAAATAAAATAAAAATACCATCTCAACTCTGAACAGTCCTAGGCAAGCTTCTTTCTCAGCCTCAGAGCCCTCTGCCCTCCCCCATAAAATGTTTTGTTAGTATTTTAGCATTCATACAAAGGACTCTGATTACTCAACACACTATCAGAGTTACATATTATTACAGTGATTACATGACATAATAAATTCATTATTTTCATCATTCATCCATATTCTGTCACAGAGAAATTTCTACATATTGTTTACACTTGTGTCCTCTTGGAACTGTTCATTGTCACATGGGGATTCTTTTGCTAGAAATCTCAAGGCCATTTTTCAAAAGAAATGCCACAAGATGGCAGTGTAAACATACAAAATTGCTTTGCAATTAAAAACATGTCCTGTAGCTGCCTATTCTACAGTCCTATGAACACTTAACTAGGAGTAAGCCCCATTTAGTATGACCCAGTTTACTTCTAAGTAGGAACATTGCTCGAAAGCTAATCGAATCCAACTCTAGGGGGCGGTGCTCATCTCTGTTTTCAAGCCAAAGAGCCAGCACTGTCTGAAGACATTTCCATGGTCATATGGCCAGCATGACTAAATGCCAAGGCACATGGAATGCTGTTACCTTCCCACCGAAGCAGTGCCTATTTATCTACTTGAAATTTCTTGCTTTTAAATTGTTAGATTGTCAGCAGTTGGGGCCAGAGATGGGAGCTCACTCTGTCATGTGGCACTTGGGTCTCGAACTGCAGAACTACAGACCTTCCAGTCTGCAGCTCAGTGTCTTAACCTCTGAGCCACCACGGCCCCTTGTACATGCATACAACATACTAAAAATAGAATACATATGTTATGTCCACTGACCGCCACCTGAGCTTGGAACATAAGAGACAATAGGGACTAGGATACTGAAACCCCAAGCAGGGCACCGATAGAAACTTTGGCAGGAAATTCAAACCCACCAATGGGAACTAGGGGTGGTCCACGAGGACTGTATATAGTTGGCCTGCAGCCAGTATTTGTTTTTCTGTTGTGTACCAGTAAACCATGTGTTGTTTACCATGCTGTTTCCTGACTCTTTAATGCGTTGAACCCACTACACAAAATGGCGACGAAAATGGGATCCCGTTGAGTGGGCCGGGCCATGAAGGCACCAGAGGAAGACCAAGGACAATCGCAGCACCAGCCGAAGAGTTCCAGAGAAGATCAAGCAACCCCCGCACCTTCTTCGACTCCTGCTTCACCTCCTCCGCCACCTTCACGCAGCACGATGGGAGTCACTTCCGGGAGCAGGACTTGTCCCTCTGTTCGACCCGGCCCAGCCGCACTACTGGGATGCCTGGGTAGAGAGACTCAAGAATATGAGGTCACAACCAAGGAACGGAAGAAAAGAACGAGGCCCAAATTGCACATTTACTCATAAGGTTGTTAGATTACATTTACAGGTGCTTATTAGATCTTAGTGATAAGCAGTGTCCACAATGCAGCACTTATAAACCCCCTTCTGCCACAAGATGGCAGTGTGAATGTTATTGGAGCAAATGGGACTCAGGAACTGCTTTACATTAAAAATAAAAATATTTAGCTCATAGTCTGGCCAATGAATAGCTTGAAGCTGGAAAGCAAGTGAAAGTGGCTGCTCAAGAGAAGCCAAAGAGTAGATGAATGAGTTTAACCCCCCCCCCCAAAAAAAAAAAACACAGTACAGGTGGGAGCCTGCAAGAATTGGGGGGGGGGTGGATTCCATCCCCCCATTTTCCTGCTGAGCGCAGGCTCCCTTCCAATCCCACCCCCCATTGCCAAGCCCATCAAGGCTCCATCTACAGACAGCTCTGGACTTAGTCGCAGCAACGATGTCCAGGAGCCACTCAGGATCCAGAGCGACTCTCCAACACTGCCATGGTGGCCGGGTCCAGAGTGGCTCTCTGATTCCACTGCCACTGCAGCTAAGCCCATAGTGACTCCCTCTATGGCCGGGCCCAGGACAGCTTTCTGACATGGCCACTGCTGCAACTGGGCTTGGAGTGGTTCTCAGACTCCATCACTGCTGCCTCTCCAAGACAAAGATAAGTTTGTCATCTGCATGTTTGCAGATTTGTTATTTTCGGGAGATTTAAATCAACCAGTGTAATAGTTCTATGCTTTCAGATTTTTCTGGCAAACCTGGAGATCTTCGAAGTTGCAGGACTATCTGGTTTGTCAGTGTGGCCCGATCTGTGGATTTAAGTATCTGCAGATTAGGACACACTTGGCTATTAGAATATATAAATTTATTTGGGGGAAGCAATGCTTGCTACTTGCCCCAATGTGAGAAACAGTATGACTGACAGAAACTATTGCTCAGGGTTCATTAGAGCAGAAATATAGTCTCATTATGCCTAGAACTTTGACAATGCTTTCAGGCAGATTTGAAAGCAGGTCACACTAGCTCTTCCCAAGTCCTATAAAAATAGCTAACTTTTAAGATGCTAATAAGAGCATATGCAATAAACCTTAAAACACTTTGGTGTAAAAATATAGCCTATAAAATAACTATAAATGTATTAAAAGTATGCTATTAAAATATACTGATGAAATAAAGCCGTAATTGTTCCTGATCCTGTTTCTAGAAGATGACAGCACTAGAACTTTAAGAAAGAACTCAAGAATAAAATTCCTGGAGTTTGGGGCTGGGGTAGAGCCCGGGGAGGGAAGGGACATAGGGTACAATGCCACAGAGTCCACTCTCCAAAGCAACCATTTTCTCCAGCAGAACTGTTCTTTGTCATCTGAAGATTAGTTGTAATTCCAGGAGCTCTCCAGGCACCATTTGCAGGTTGGCAATCCTAGCAGTGACCCAGGATTTCACTTAGTGAAGGAAAATGGCCAATCTGGCCATGAAGCCCTTCATGACCTACGAGAGCCCACATATCTGCAGGAATGCCATCTCCTGATGGGTTTATATGCCAGTATGCTTAATGTATGCATCACACCGTTTTGTTGCAATGTTCTTCAGTTTTATAATCCTGCTTTCTTGTATGTATTACTAGCCTGATATCTGTGCTTCACTACAGTATTTAAGTTCTGTAAATCCAGTTATAATGCTGATGATGTGAAGTTTGAAATGTAACATTTGTTGTAGGAATTCTAATGGAGAAGACTGTAGTGTAAAAAAGGAAGTGAGACATACGTACTTTTTTTTCTCTCTACTGAAGGACCTCTCTGTCGACCACATTGGTGGTCTGGGAGAGCTTCTAGTGTCCTGGCCCCACTGCTGGACCTCCTGATGGCACCTGGTATATTTTGGCTTCTGTGTGACAGAGTGTTGGACTAGATGGGCCATTGGCCTGATTCAACATTGGCTTCTCTTATGTTCTTATGGTGGTTCTGCCCTCAGGTGCTAGGATCACAAGGCTGCTTGATGAGCTCACTCTGGAGCAGGTCACATAAAACTGTCCATTTAAGAAGCAGTTGTCTGTTAAGTCAACTCCTGCTACCTCCCACGAAAGTGATGGCCTCTGTACTTGTGTTTCTGGATTGTTTTGCTCATATGGAGACTGTGTTGTTCTGAGTTCCTCAGGATGATCTTGCTGGTACTTGGCCTGTGCAGCTCAGTGCACTGCAGGAGTACTATGTGCAAATATCTTTGCCACATTCCTAAGTTTCCTCCTCCTTGTAGCATTGGTGTTTCTGGCTCAACATTTGCCAGGAACTTTCTTGGGGGGCGTGAGAGGTGAGAGGTGTGACGGGGAGTTAGTGTGAGGGAGTGGTGATGTGGTGGACATTTCTTCAGGTTCATGAGAGAGGCACACATCGAAATGGCTCCTAGAAATGTCCTTTTCTATCTCCCCATGAACAATCATTAACTCAATTGTCATGCTGGCTTTTTTGAAAAATGTCCATTCAGGAGACTTGAATTGCTGATTTCTGTAACTGTGCTCAACTGTCTGCAATCTCTTCTAACTGTGTTTTTACTTCAGAACATTGAGATCCACAGCTGAGCAATCAGAGGGAGATGGGTGCAAGTAGGCAGGTTTTACCTCAGAACTCTGAACTACACAGGAGGCCAATGGGGGGGGGGCGGCAGCCTGCCAGACACATGGAAAACAATTTGGGGAACACATTTTGCCCCTTTTTTAGCCCATTAGGGGTCATGTTTCTAAGGAATCTCTTTGTGGGGGGATTGATGTCATGGTAGGAATGCACTCCCCTTATTTTGGGTTTGTTGGTACAGTGGTTTGGCCTGGCACTGAGTTGGGGGGAGGGTATGCCCCTCCTTCTTTTTTTCTTTTTTTTACAAAATTGCCTCTCATTTATGTTACATTTAAGAAGTGGGGCATAACTACGTATTCAAAACACTATCCGAGCAATCACATATTAAGCAAATTCATATGAACCAATTTTCTAGAACCCTCATTGTGAGAAGTTAAATAACCTAATAAAGGAAACCACTTTTCTACAAATTTGGGGTATATTTCCACAGTGGGTGGGAGTGTGGTGAAGCTGAGCCAGCAGCATTGCTAAGGTGATCTTGTTGGGCGGCGTCCCTGATGAATTAAAGTACCCTGACCCTACTCCTACACCTGACAAACACCTGCCTGTGTGGTGTAAGGGGGGATTGTGCTTAAAGGCATCAGGGAGGCTGGCCAGCAGCAGCCCTAAGGCAGC
The DNA here is from genome assembly GCA_029375565.1 of Gekko gecko. Classification (NCBI taxonomy): domain Eukaryota; kingdom Metazoa; phylum Chordata; class Lepidosauria; order Squamata; family Gekkonidae; genus Gekko; species Gekko gecko. The sequence goes on along the minus strand of JAPDNY010000003.1, from coordinate 144,667,314 downwards.
CCTGCTGAGCAAACCTCCCCGACAGTTGTAAGCATCCCACCTCCTCTCCTACACCTGACAGGCAGCTGCCTGTCCAGTGTAGGAGGGGGAGGGGAGGAGTACTAGAAGCCACTGTGGAGGCTGGGCCAACAGGATCACTAAGGCATTACTGCTGGGGCAGGCTCTCCAATGTCTTTAAGCACCCTGCACCCACTGCTGCACCTGACAGACAGCCATCTGTTAGGTGTAGGAGGTGGGGGGCATGTTTGAAGCCATGAGGAGGCTGAGCCAGTAGCATTGCTGCACCTTACAGGTGGTTGGTGGCCATTCCTGATTTCCTCAACTGTCATTAGCTCTCTGCAGTCTCCTGTAACTGGGTTTTTTTTTACCTCAGAACACTGAGCTCTGCAGCTGACCAATCAGAGAGTGGGGGGTGCAAGGAGGCAGCAGCCTGGCAACCACATAGGAATCAATGGGGGGAGCACATTTTACCCCTTTTAACCCCTTTAGGAGTAGAATGTCTAAAACCCACTTCTTAGTGAGCATCTACATCATGGTAGGAGTGCTGTCCCCAAATTCCATGTTTTTAGGTTTAGGGGTTTGTCCAGGGCGTTGATTTTATGGTGAGGGGACTTTCTTTTATCTATCTATATATAGATAGAGCTTTTCTAGTGTATTCATCAATTTTGTACAGATTTATTGTACAATTTTGTACAGATTTATTGTATGCCTGATGAATTTATTAGATTGTTTTATTACTATTGCATTTTAATTTCATAATCTGCCATTAGTCTCAGTGAGAAAGATGGGCTATAAATGAAGTAAATAAATAAATACAGTGTACACACTGTGACCAGTCATGTATTAAAAGCAGGGCTATTTTTGGGCAGGAAGGCACAGGAACAGAGTTCCCGCTGGCTTCTGAGTTGGCCACGCCCAGCAGGATTGGCCACATTAGGGGTGTGTGGCCTTACATGCAAAGGAGTTCCTGCTACAAAAAGAGCCCTGGGTTTTGACAACAAACAAGGTAAACAGAATAAGAGGCAAAAGATGGGTGTGGCTGGATGACCACACTCCTGGTAACAGGGGGTGTGGCCTAATATGCTGTGTTGTCAGGGATGTAGGCTTATATGCTAACAAGTTTCTACTGTTGGGTATGGCCTGTTATGCTAATGAGTTCCTGCTCAGCTTTTTCTACAAAAAAAAACCCTGACTAAAAGGAATGACAAGAACATTCACAGAGGACAATGGGAGATGCTTGAATACCCCTTGGCTATAATGGGTGCCAGGAATGCCTAAGCTCTACTGAACTACATTAGGGTACACAAAATTTGCAGTGAAAATGTGGAAATAGAAACCTGCTCTGGGCCTATGATGACAGCCCCCAGAGTGGAATGATGGTCCCTGGGAGCAGCATAAATATTCTGTGACTGAAATGACAAGCCCCATAGTGGAATAACAATCCCTGGAACCTGATAAACTACTCTGGGACTGGAATGACAGTCCCTGGAACCTGATAAACTGCTCTGAGACTGGAATGATGGCCCCAGAGTGGAATGTTGGTACTTGGGAGAAGAATAAGCATTCCGCTACTAGGGGGCTATCATTCCAGTCCCAGAACAGTTTATATGGCTCCAGGGACCACCATTCTACTCTGGGGCTGTCACTCCAGTCCCAGAACACTTATGTCACTCCCAGGGGCCATCATTCCACTCTGGAGGCTGTTATTCCACTCCCAGAACACTGAGTCCAGCCCCAGGGACAGTCATTCCCCTTGCAGAACACTTGTATGCTACTCCCAGGGAGCCTCCATTCTGGGAGTTCTGATTCCAGGTCCAGAGCAAGGTTCTCTAAACCCTTCCCACATTTTCTTTGCAACTTTCGTGTGCCGTATTTCAATGGAGCCCATTCAAGTGAGCTGGCATTCCTGGTTCCCATCATACCTAATAGGCATTCAAGCACTTCCCATTGTTCCTAATGGACATTCTTGTCATTCGTTTTAGTACCTCTTATGTGACCAGCCAAGCAACCCCCTCTTTATTTAGTTTGCTTTGCCTCCCACCGTTACCTTCACCGAGAAACACTCCTGCAGTGCTTTTTGTTTGTTTTTTCCCGGCTCGGGGGACAGCCCCTGGCCTAGACTGATGCCATGGGTTTCACTTTTGATTTCTACGAAGCCTGATTTGGGGGAAGCTAGGCGGCGACGAAACCGAAACAATACAGCCAGGAAGAGAACAAGCGGGCGCAGCCTTCGGAAGACTGACTGCCGAGGGGCGCTGTGGTGCGGCAGCAGCCTCTCGCGTAACGTCCCTCTCGGCTCTCAGTGACGGAGACGGAAACTCCGCTCGGTATTATGCTTCCTCTGCCTTCGCCATCATTAGCCTGTCCTGGTGGGGACGTTTCTACGGGAAGCAAATGAAGAGGTGACAGCGGGGCTGAGGTAAGCGCGCCCGCCTGTTCTCGGAGGCAGTTCCACGTAGGGTCGCGGTTGTTACCGAGGAGCTGTGGCAGCTCTAGTCTTTTTTCTACCAGCCCGCCGAGGAGGGCGCATGCTTCCTTCCTTCCAACGAGGCCAGCTCGAACCCAGGCCTCGATAGTGGCGCTGCGTCCCGGGTGGAGTGAGGCCCGCAGTCCACGCTCCTTGGCCGTCCACCTTGGAGGATGTCCGGCGTTCCCGGGGCTGGGTTCGGTCTCGCCCCGCCTTGGCTGAGCTGTGCTTACGTGAAGAGAGCGCCCTGCCGCCCGCCACTTCTTCTTTCGGGCCGGTCAGAGTTCGGTTTCTTGGCTAATTGACCAGGTGCAGCTTCTTCCCCTCTGCAGTGTTTCGGGAGCAGGCTTGGTTTGCGGGGGTGGTGGGTTCCTTAAGTATGGATCATCGTTTTGGAAGTCAAATTGTTGTTTTTAAAAATCCGGAGGGGGTTTCTGATGAGAGCCGCCTTTCCCACCTGGGTCTTTTTCTTGTTTCGCCGTGCCCAGAACTCCCCACATTCAACCATTCTCCCTGTTTCAACCCCGCGCCCCGTTCTAGATGTTTCTGTCGAGTTTCCTCCTCTTTCTCGTGTTTGGATAGAGAAGATACAGGGGTTAACTTCTTTGAACCAGAACAAAAGATATCACTCAGAAACGGGTGTGGAGCCTCGCCAGGCAAACACAAACTGGGGTATTCTCAGGTATGGACTGCCTCTTCTGCTCTGTCAGCTTAGCATTTCGGCTGTTGTGATCTTCCACCCTAGTCTCTAGTGCTGTTTATTTTTAAGTCCAGTGCCCCAAGCCAAAGACATTGGAGTGGGAGGCTGTCTAGGCTTTAGGGTCAAGATTAAATGAGTACTTCCTCGATTACTCTTCAGTTGTCACACTTCAGCTTCCTTACTGCCATCCAGAACTCTGCTACCAAAACTAGTTACTTATGTCATTTCTCTGACACTCTTCCTTTTAAGTTCCTACACTGTTTTCAGTCTGCATCTTGGAAGAGCAAAAAAAACCCCAAAACAAATAAAAATCATCCTTACTGTTAAAGGTCTTCCTGATCCTGCTTTCCCTTATCTCTCTTTTCTCAGATTCTGCATTGTCCTGGTATCTGTCATTCTCAGCCATGTGAAGGCCCCATGCTCCGTCAAATGACTTTCTTCCTTAATGCCTTTTAAATGTAGAACTGCCTGCAATAATCTTCGTGTTCAGCCTCCCCCAGAGCCTTATCTGTGAAGCATATACTTCCTGTGTTTATGCTAAGCTGTATTTTCCTACCCTCCTTCTGTTATTTTTGTATACAATCTTTAGATTCTAAGCAGCTCAAAACACGAACTTGTTTTCTTGCTGTTATTTTGCCAGGAGTAGGCAAGCCCCAACATGTGTGCTGAATAGCAATGTGGCAGACCATTTTAGCTGTCTTGCAGGACCAGCAAGTTGTTAAAATAATCAAGACAGGTCCCACTAGCATTGGCTGTGCCAGTGTAGCCAGCACTGTAGGAGAAGACAGCAGGCCTCTTGGACCCACACAGTTGCCATATGGATCTCAGGTGAGCCTTTGAGGCTCAGTCAGTGTAGAAGGGACCCAGTATGTCTGGCCAAACACAACCCTCATCTTTTTGCCCTTCCCCTTACTTGAGCTGAAAGCATTGCTTACCTCTAGGTTAATGCATGTTGATGGTGCAATATACAAATAATATTAATAGTTATGCTAAATAATGTTCTGTAAAATAGTTCCACACCCACTCCTGCTTAAGTAGGCTGTTAAAATCAGAAGCGGCTTAAACTGTAGTTGGTTAACAACCACCAGTCAGTGCGGCTGAATGCAGGGGAAAGTATCTGATGCCCTTACTAGAATCTTTCTTGCTTGATGTTTTTCTTACTTTGGGGCATACATCTGTGATCATCTATTAAATCTGCAGGTGCATACAACACTTAACAGATTTATATAAATAAGAGACAAAAAGTACTTTAAAAGGAAAATATATCTAAATACAAATATGTATTTATCTTTTTATTTAGCAATGCAATCCTTATTTCTTGACTGTAGAAAAGAGCAAGAGTCCAGTAGTACCTTAAAGACTAACAAAATATGTGGCAGGGTATGAGCTTTCGTGAGTCACTGCTCACTTCTTCAGATACAGCTAGAATGTCCTATTTATTGGAAAGTGGAGTGATTTCAGATGCCAAATGACATTGGCAGGTAAATGACAGTAGCAGTTGAATAAGAATAGCAGGTGTGATTGGATTTAGGTGAGATATGCAGAGGTAACAGGTATGGAGAAATCAGCATTGGTAATGAGACAGGAAACCTAGGTCTCGATGCAAACCTGGTAGATGCATTGTCTTGAGATTCATTATCAATTGCAATTCAGCAGTATTTCTGAAGCCCAAGACAATGCATCCACCTGGACTGAATCAAGACCTAGGTTTCCTGCGTCATTACTAGTGCTGATTTCTCCACAACTATTACCCCTCTACCAGTGTTCCCTCTAAGCTGAGCTAGTGTGAACTAGCTCATAGTTTTTTAGCCTCCAGCTCACAGATTTTTGTCTTAGCTCAGGAAGGATGGCTTCAGAGCAAACTAACTTATGCAGCAACCAAATCGCTCACTCACAACTTTAATGCCAGTAGCTCACAAAGTAGAATCTTTGCTCACACGACTCCACAGCTTAGAGGGAACATTGCTGTCTACATATCTCACCTAAATCCAATCATGCTTGCTATTCTTATTCACCTGCTGTTGTCACTTGGCATCTGAACTCACTCCACTTTCCAGATGGACTCCCATTCTAGCTGTATCTGAAGAAGTGAGCAGTGACTCATGAAAGCTCATACCCTGCCACATATTTTGTTAGTCTTTAAGGTGCTACTGGACTCTTAATCTTTTCTCCTGCTAGAGGCAGACTATCACGGCTACCCATATTGTCATTTCTTGAAGTAGGCTATACAGGAAGAAATGTGGTTGTCATGAGCTAGTTCCTGGTAGAGCTGCTCTCTCTTGAATTAGGAATGTTGATTCATAATGATAAATCATACAAAACTTCCTAAAATATAAGCTGTCTGACTGGGAATGCTGTCCTTCCTGGCCCCCCCCTTTTGAGTGGCGCTCTGCAGAGTCTGAACAGAAATGAAGGCAGTAACGAGTAATGATTTGCATTAATAAGAAGTATCAAGTGGCCAGAATTCTGCTGGTGGTGCTCAGGCAGGGTCCACTGCTACTCCCCGCCTTGGAGGGTGTTCCCCCATGGTGGACTGCACTCTTGGGGAACGTAGTGTAACAGTTGAGTCAACAGTTACCCATTCCTTATAGGGAGCTGCAGTGGAACTGTGTCAGCACTGTCTGCTGGGACTGCTTCCATGTACTCTGGTCCTACAAGGCAACAGGCATCATGGTTGTTTAGTTAGCAGTAGCACATGTTGGAGTAGAGCTGTTGATAGTCACCCCATACTGCACTTGTGCCTCTTGGGTCTCCAATCTGCAGAGGCAGTGACACTGATATGGGATCATGCTGACAGCATGGTACTGGAGTGCCAACCTATCTGCCGCTCCTACCAGTTTCAGCTTTTGTATGTACTTACTGCTGGCTACCAGAAATCAGGATTGCTAAGGAAATACAGGGTGAGAAGATTACACCAGTCCTCATTTCAGGCAGGTGCTGACTTGTTTTGGATGGATTCCCCCACCATGGGGGAGGGTCTCCTCATCTACATCCTGATGGGTAGTACTGCAATGGTTCCAAGCAGAGCAGTGTTAGGCATATGCAACAGCAGTGTTGTTCTCTCCCTTGGCAATTTGTGCTAAGTGCTTCCTAGTTGTGCAAAGTGCCTTTTGTATAAGCTACTCCCCACCAGAGTCCTTTAGTCTTTGTATAACATAAGCCAGAGGGATGGCCTTCATGCCACACACTTTTATAATCTGAGCTATGTTTGTCCTGGCTAGGGTTTATATAATGCTTCAGAAAGCCATGACTGGCTGCTTTAAAGAGATAAATGGGGTTTTCCCTTGCATGTGTCTATATGGAAGGTATTTGAACTGTGGGGGGGGGGTGCAGAACATACTAGCATCAGGACCAGGGCTCTTTTAGCTCCATCTACCTCACAGAGTATTTGTTTTGGGGAAGGGAAGGGAAAGGGATTGTAAGACACTCTGAGACTCCTTCGGGTAGTGAAGGGTTGGATATAAATCCAATCTCCTCTTCTTCTTCATAAGTGTTAGTCTGACATGACTTGTAAAAGGATTTTCATTGGTTTGTCTTTGAGATATGCCAGCATGGTGTTCTGACTACATTGCAAACCCTTTCATGCCAGTGCTTTGGTTGTGGCTCTAAGGCATTTGTACTTTTAATTTTTGTAAAATATGCCAAAAATACAACATATTATATGCTAATTTTAAAATTATGTATTGTTAAAGCAGTGGAATAAATTTAAGGTAGATAAGAAAGTAAGCATTGTAAGTATACTGGTCAACCCCTCCCATTTTGTAGTTGTCTATAGCTTCAACATTTCAAGAAGTTTTATGTCTCTAAATACAGCCCTATTTTCTTTATACATGAATCCCAGACTTTCTCCCCTACAAAACAGCTTTTTCTCTAAGAGTGTTTGGGAAGGAGGTTTGAGGAAATGATGTAGTTGATTTGAAGTGAAATGTAAGATTTGGCGTTGGATCTTTCCTCATTGTGAGATCTTGTATTTATCTTGTTTTGGCTCTTTTTGGTGGCAAAGGGGAGCATTGGCTTCTGTTCCCTCCCTTTCCAGCCTGCTCTCCAATTTTCTGCTTTCCACAGAATACAAGAAAACTGTAAGCCACTGTCCCCTGTAACTGCCTAAAACAGGAGGGAATGGAAGTACCTAGCCTCAGTGGGGTGGTGATGGTTTTAATCCTTATTCTCCACAGCCCCATGCTGAGCAGGGAGGCAGAGAGGGAAGCTGTTCCCCTTTGCTCCAGCTAAACAAAGGCTGGTTAAAGTTCCACAGTGATGAGGGAAAACAACCCTACATATGAAGTATTCTGATAATTTAAAAGTGTATAGTTATTTCATAACTAGGAATAAGGCCCATTGTGGAAATAAATACAACGAGCTCTAGAAAGAGGCTCTGGGAGAGTGCCCTGGCCTTTGGCACTCAGCATCAGTGCCTTGGAGATTGGCAACAATGGTTTCCCCAGGAGGAAATGGCTGGTTTGGAGGGTGGAGTCTATGACATTGTACCTGTCTGATGTCTAATCCCTCCTCAAACCCTACCCTCTCCAGGCTCCACCCCTCAGATCTCCAGAAATTTCCCAACTTGGAGTTGTCAACCCCATCTCCTTCCCAGCTAACCATCAACCTGCCATTTTCTGCCCGATTTCAGCTTTCCATCTTCTCCCCTCCCTCCTGGAAAGCAGTTGTAATTCTGAGTGATCTCCAGCCCTCACCTGGAGATTGGCAACAGTGGTTCCCCAGGAGGAAATGGCTGGTTTGGAAGGTGATGTCTATGGCATTGTACCTGTCTGGGGTCCCACTCTTCCTCAAACCTCACCCTCTCCAGGCTCTATCCCTCAAATCTCTAGGAATTTTCCAACCTGTAGCTGGCAACCCTATCTCTAACCAGCCAACCATCAACCTACCTTTATCTGCCCTCTGACTTCATCTCCTCCCCCTCTCTCCTAGAGCAGTTTTAATTCTGAGTGATCTCCAGCCCCCACCTGGAGATCGGCAACAATGATTCCCCAGGAAGGAATGGCTGGTTTGGAGGGTGGAGTCTGTGGCATTGTACCTGTCTAAGGTCCCACCCCTCTTCAAACCTCACCCTCTCCAGCCTCAAAGTTCCCAGCCTGAGGCCTGCAACCCTAGTCAGGATTGGCCCCAATGAATTCCCCACAAAGGCCTGGAAAGGGTTTCCTTCCTTTGTCTTTTACTGACAGAATCAAGCTTGGTTGCCTAGCAACAGCCACTGAGGGAAAAGTTAGTCCCACAGGAACCAAGCAGGAGAAGTGTCTTCATCAGGAGAGACAACCGTTGGGTAGTTATTCTGACAGGGAACAGTGCTTGAGGTGGCAGTGGGTGGGAGAGAGGAGCGGAGCCAGGACCCAGCCAATGGCATATGATTACTCTTGAGTGGCGGTTGATGGGCCAATGGCTGATGGAGCGCGTTGCACAGCCAATGGGACAGCTGGAAATGGCTAATTTGTAAGGGAATGATTATATTATTAATCATTTATATTATTATGTGCATGTTCAGAGTGGTGTAGATGTGGCTTCTTTAATTACAGTTGTGGTTCTCTGCGTGCAGAGGAATAAATACCTTTGTATTCTAGATCAAGGCTTGCAGTGTGGTGATTACAGGGCACTAGCGCTTTCTTCCAATTTCACATCTTTGCTCTAACACCCTCAGTAGCTTATGTGGATCCTGTGACCATGGAACTAATTGTTTTGGGGGTCAGAAGGGATGTAGGAATGAAGAAGAAGAAGAGATTGGATTTATAGCCCACCCTTCATTACCCAAAGGTGTTTCAGAGCAGCTTACAAACTCCTTTCCCTTCCCCTCCCCACAACAGACACCCTGTGAGGTAGGTGGGATTGAAAGAGCTCTTGACAGAAACTGCTCTTTTTCAAGAACAGCTCTTATCAGAACTACAGCTTGCCCAAGGTCATCCAGCCAGGTGCAAGTGGAGGAGTGGGGAATCAAACTCGGTTCTCCCAGATTAGAGTCCGCACACTTAACCACTACACCAAACTGGCTCTCAGAATGGAAAGCAATGTCGGAAAGCTTCATGTTCCATGTATGGAGTGGTAGGTTACTGCTCACTATATACAGGCCTGTCACCAAGGCTGGTGCCGACATGCTGAGGTGGGGCAGCTGCCATGCCCTGGGCCTTCTGGTGGGGCCCACTGCCCCTGACCCCCTCATCCCTGCACCTCTCTTGCTGCCTGCCTCCATGTCCTTTCACCAGGCCTGGTACAAAAGATGATACAACATAGTCTGATTCAGTGTGCTATATTCTACTCACCTTTTAATGTGAACTGTGTCGTTCTGTATCAGTACATACCATAGTATGTTTCTTTGTCAGTTTGGATGCAATTTGTTACATCTCAACCATGCTGAAGGAACAAGCGCAATTTATTCTATCCTGAACAATAATTGCTTTTTAATTCCTGTTAACATTATCAGTATACATGTAGGTTGTAATAAATAGGTACTTTCTGTAATTCTTTTTTTATCATTTTCTTCCCATTATTTTCAGATAAACCCTCTTAAACAAGTCAACCTTAATACATTTCAGAGCTTGTTTTAGAAATGGACTTCCATAGTCGTGGTCTGTCAGCTATAAAGAAACAGAATAATCTCTTGTTTGTGCTGATAGTAAATTTTCTTGACAAAAAGAGACCAGAAAAACATATTTATGCTTTCTGTCCTTTCCTCATATTTTGAGTGTAACTCGTTTTATAGATTGACTGAAAACTTTCCTGCTGAAAACAGTATTGAGGTGTTTGATAACAGTATTGAGAATGTTATGAAATAGTTGAACTTTTTCAATGATACTGTGTCCTAAATGTCCTTATCAAATAATTGGAATCCTGTGCTTGGAATTTTCCAGGGAGAATATGAGGTACAAGACTGGCAGAATGAAATTTGTGAAACTAAGGGACTGTTAATAAATAATACCATAGGGCTTCTTTAAAAAGTATCTCATCCAAACTTATTTCAAAATATTGTTTATTCAGAGCTATATCAGACTTCTCATCATTACAAGCAATACCTATACCAACCTACCTCCAGAATAATATTCTATATTTTATTTGCTAATACCTAGCTGCTTTATGTTCCTAATTTGTTTACACTGTGTATGCTCTTGCAGTTTGTGGGTGCTGTTTGTGTTGGATTTTGGTTTAGATTTTAAAAAAATGTTTCCCTGTGAGATGCTGATAAGTGATACAGATTTTTCTAAGTGATTGGGGCAGGTTGAAAAGATTTTTCTGTGTAATTGTGAAAGTGACATAAAAGAAAGTACCTCCAAGGTTAGCACTGAAACAGAGAAGTAATCAGAAATTGAAACAGAATGGGATGCAATTGCCTAAGCGACGTGTGGTACTTATTAAAGTAAATAATATGATGATTGCCTGGTACAGAGAGGGCCTTAGCTGTGACTGAAAATTAAATTGAAATAAGGTATAGATTAAATTAAATGTGTTAACTTTGGTAGTTATGGAAGAAGCAGTACTCCTGTTGCAGCAGAACATATGTGAAACTAGTTCAGAAGAAAAGCAATAGTTGATTTTTGGAAAAGATCATTTTTTTTCCCTGCCAGCCAGGAAAAATGGTCTCAGTACAGCAGATTGTCACACTAGAAGAAGTACTCTGGGAGCTCAATTCTCTTTCTGTCTCTCTTCACAGATAATACCTTGGCACCTTACTAATTACTATGAGTCTGCTACATAGTAACACCTGCTTTGAGACCAGTGATCAAGAGAGTGGCTGCTGCGCAGCCATGGCCAGTGCCTGCAGCTTTGGAGCCAAAGAGGAGAGCGTTGTTGGCAGTGTCAGCAATGGCACTGGTGGAACACTTTCAAACTCTTTCATAGAAGAGACTCAGGGCTACGATGTGGAGTTTGATCCTCCCCTGGAAAGTAAATATGAATGCCCTATTTGTTTGATGGCTCTGCGAGAAGCAGTACAGACACGATGCGGACACCGTTTCTGCAAAGCTTGCATTGTCAAATCCATAAGGTAAAGATCAGCTTGTGGAAAAACGAATCAAAGTCTGGGAAGTTCTAAAGTGTGTACGGCTGCTTGGTAGCAAAGGTCCTTAACCTATGCAAAAGAAAAATTATAACGATCGATGTTGCAGTAATGAAAAGGTAAACAAAAGGGGGGGAATGTAAGCCAAAACAAATTAAATTAATTACCTAAAAATTAAGAAAACATAAGCATACAGGCCAAATAATACTGTTAATCAATTTAAGAATTACAAATATTAAGCAATATATGAAAATACATGTATCTATTTCACAAAAGACTTAAAACAAATATTGACCCTTACCATAGCTTCAGTTATCATTGATAATCTGTAATGACATCCAGAAGTGACAAGTATTGACCCTGACCAGAAGCATTTCAGCCCAATTGGCCTTTTTTAGTCACCAAACTGACAACATTGCAACATGGCTCTTGACATAATAATAACATGCGTGTATCATAAAATGACCAAGGTTAGGTTATTCTGATCATTGTCCATGACCAAGAGAAAGAATATTGGTCATAAATCTCATTGGCGCCTGACTTTACAGAACTTTTCTGACCATGGCTGTGAATTTTTAATAACAAGTTTTCTGTTATACATTTTAACTATATTAAAATACTAGTAGATAAAATGTAGGACAGAAAAGCCACTAATTCTTCACCCATATCTTTCTCTAATGAGAAAGATGTGAGAGAACCAAAGCAAGGAGTTTCCAAAATTCTCCTGCTCTCCAGTTTTATAAAGAACAATACAGTTGGGTTCTCTTCAGCCTGCTATGACGCTTGCTGATTGGCTTTGTTCCAGTCACTATCCCATCCTAACCTACCTCCCAGAGTTGTTATGAGGATAAAAGGAGAATAATGTGTACCATCCTGAGCTTCTTGAACAAAAGGTGGGATAACTGTGATCAGTTAAGTAGAAGCAGGTTTTGACTGATTCAGTTTTTAGTAGTTCCCATTGCACATTTCCCATCTCTTAGCTGACTTCTGTCTACAGAAGGAGAATCTGCCCCTTGAAGTGGTAGAGGCAGGGAGCAACCCTTGTAAACTGGTGTCTCTCCCATTATTGTCTTGCATATATCTAAATAACTACTACTCACTTCACTAGGCAAAAATGTAAATAAGATATATAGATAAAACAAGGGGAAAACACAGTGTGCCAATTAATAAAACAAATGAACACTGCGAATGCAATTAACTGAATATATTCTTAACAAATATTCAGTTATCAAGGTTTTCTGATAACCAACTCCAAAATTATTTAATAGAAAGTCAAAAGTTCCAAGTCAGAGTTACAGTGTAACACACAAAGTTCCCAAACTCTCAAAATGCCACAATCATGAGCTAAAAATCAAGGTTACAATGTAACACTGCTAGTTCCAAAGTACTCAATATGACAAATTTATGTAACAGATCAACAACTGGAAGTCATGCAGCAACATGTATCCCAGGCATGTAAACATATTTCCATCCTCTTTTTCAAAGTCTCATCTCCCTTCCATTATGGAGATGAAAATTCAAGTCAGAACCAATGCTCTAGGAAATCTCTTTCAACGAGCAGCCACCCAGCTGTCAAGTGCTTCAGTGCAGCATATCAGTCCTCCTGGGATACATGTTGCTGCGTAATTTCCAATTGTTGATCTGTTATATATAAATTTGTTACATAAATTTGTAACTCTGACTTGGAACTTTTGACTTTGTATTAAATACTTTTGGAGTTGGTTATAAGAAAACCTTGATAACTGAATATTTATTAACAATATACACTCGGTTGGTATTTCAAAATATTCATTTAAAGACATTGATATTAGACTTGTTAACTGCATTCGCACTGTTCATTTGTTTTTGAAAAATGTAAAAGCACAGCACTGGAGGACAACTTTGTGATAAGAGTAAAATTCCACTGCATATATAAAATCCAACATAATAAGTTTCTGTGTATCCGAAGACTCTCTGCAGTTTAAAAGTCCTCCCTCCATACATACATGCTGTATTTATAACAATGAAAAGCACTTTGTATGTAAGTAAACAGCACTTCCCAATGTTTGTTATTAATGTTGGAATATTCAGGTTCCATCTTCAAAAGGCAGTCCCAATCTGTTTCTGAAAGCTAGAAATGGAGCGTTGCCATTTAGACTGCAGTTGCAAACTTAGCTACCTTGTGTGTTTTGCAACTGGAAATTGGGTTCCTATGATAGCAGTTGTGGTCTAGCTACTACCTGAGCTGCAGTATAAACCGGATGTTTGTAACAAGTTTTGTGAGTTTGTGAGATCTAAAGCTATTCTTGACTGCTTTATTTTTCCAGGTCTAAAATAGAAGTCTTCGAGTCATAGTCCCTGTTCCATTGAAAAAAGTAAAACCACTTCAACAAGTTTCCTCTCAAGCTTTCAAAACCAAGCCTGCTTCCTTTAAATGCCATATTATAGACAGATGCTGACTAATAAAATGCTGAATATAGACTTCCTTTTTTCTTCAACTAGAGTCCTGCATTTCATTGTCTTCCATTGTAGCTGTGAATGTACCAGACTGAAACCTGAAAGTAGAGTAGATATTCTGTTAAAAATGATTTGGCCATCATCTCACATACACAGACTCTTATATAAGATGGAGCATAGCAATATGTGCTGCATTGTCATATACCCAAAACAGTCTCTGAAGCTGTATTCTGTGTTGTGTTTCATGCAGCTATACTGGAAGCCTGTATTTTTAGACAATTCTGACTGGGATAGCTGAGATTTGTATATGTATGAACAGATGGAAGATCCTAGTCTGTTACTAGCCTCAAACTCCTATTTCTTATTAACTCCTTCCCTTGCAGTTGATTGGGGCTGGGAGGGGCACCATAGCCTGTAACCATGGTTATTTCCCTTGGCTGGTATTCCAAGTACAGTTTACCAGTCTGTATGTGGTACAAGATACAGATGAAATACTGGGAAATTCCATTTCAACCACAGGAGCTCTTGATGAGTCTGGCTTAGTTCCCATGTCTGTAATGGAATAATAATCTACCTCACAAGATGACTGAGGCATTCACACATCAAAAATGCTATGGAACAATGATGAGACCCGTTGCATATCTTTACTCTGTTTGCCATAAGGGGGGAGGAGTGACATTTTCAGGCAATATGCCTTGTTTTAGTATACAACAAGGAGCTGAGCTGAACCAGTTCAAATACCATCTAGATGAACTTCTGGTTTTTCTCAGCAGCCAATTAGATGGCCCAGACAAGCCCATAAGCATATGGCATGAAGACAAACCACACCCTTAGCTGGTGTTGTGCCTTTGAACCTACAAACCCCAGTTAGTTGTCATGTCTAAACTTTTAAGTAGGCCTATCCTTCATTAAGTAGTCACCTTTTTAAAGACTACTAAAAGAGGGACTGTTGCCACATTTGGAATTCCATAAATTAATTATATATTGTGTGAAGGATTATTTTGTTTTGTCTGTCCTTATTCTACTTGCTGATCAGCTTCATTTGGGGACTCCAAATTCTAGTATTATGGGAGATGGAGGGGGGAAATCTCTTTTTTTCAGTGTTTCCATGTATTTTATCATTTAGAATCCTCTGGAAAAAAGCATAACCAGAAAAGTTGTGATACTTACTACTATTTCAGTAGTTTATATTTATAACTGTAGTATCTTCTAAACACAAGTTACATGATTTGCTAAAAGTTTCAAACTGCAACTAACATGAAAGTTAAGTTTAAGAAACACCTGCAGAAAGTTGCCTTCCTCCATCTATATTTATGTCTCTTTAATGAATATATGGCCACTGAAGCAGACAAAGTCTTACTATAGTTTAAAACATGATACTGCAGCTGTTAAGATCTGATTCTGTTTACTGGTCAAAGTTCTGCATATAACCTCCCCCTCTCTTTGGGAATATTTTCAGAGGGTAGCCTTGATGGTCTGCAGTAGAACAGTCAGATTCAACTCCAGTAGCACCTTGGAGACCAACCTCTCTTTGGGTTGGATCCTGTCAAAAAGGTCTACACCCTTGGAGGGGATTCCCACTAGTAGCCCCATGTGATCTAGTTCCCCACTCATTTTACTGCTGTGGTCCCCTGTCCCCCCGGAGCAGCATTTTAGGAGTCATTTTAGGCTGCTTCAGAATTGGGGAGGCAGATCAGTTGTCTAAGTTCCTTGCAGAGAAACACAAGAGATATATATGTTCATAGTACAATTTCTTCTGTTTTACAGAGATGCTGGTCAGAAGTGTCCAATAGACAATGCAATCTTACTAGAAAATCAGCTGTTTCCTGACAATTTTGCCAAACGTGAAATTCTCTCATTGAGGGTGAAATGTCCTAACAAGGGCTGTGATCAGAAGATGGAACTAAGGCAACTAGAGGTAGGGGTACAATAAAATTAAAATCTCCCCCCTCAAGATAGCAGCCCAATGGTATGTACTGTTGATTAGTGTCAGCAAAGAGTAGGATGCTAGCAAATAGGGCTAGAGAATCAGGTGAACATTTTGCTGCATTTCTACAGGATGTACCATAGACGTTGTCGTCCAAACCTGTCTGCATTGCACTGCAGTAGCTAAAGCTATTTGTTGTGCTGCAAATCTGTGACCATTTCCTGTGAAGCTTGTTTTTGGATCTTTGGGCATTGCAAATGTTGTTAATTATTATGAGAAAATAGTATGGAGACTGAATGCACATCAGAATTGTATTGCCGCTGAGCTGCAATAGGCTGTGGTAGAACTTACACACAGTTTCCTACCCAGCAATGTTTTCCATTCAAAAAGATCTTTGCTATTTAAAGCAGCCTTTGACTTATAGGAGTAATGCTGGACAAATCCTTGACAGCCTGTGAGATGGACACTTTCTTCCCTAGCCCTGATCATAAAGCAAGTTATAATGTTTGAAGTGATATCAAAATACACTGTCAGTACAGAATACTCTCTGGCACTCTTGTCATTTAAGGATTTTGAAATGGCTTAAGCAACTAATGCCTTTTCAGTGCTAATGAATAAGAGGCTTCAGAGCCTTGGCTCAGTGCTGCTTATTTGAAAAGTCCACAAAAAGCTTGCCCACATACTCTATGCTAGTCATTTATGAGGCATTGGGAAACCATCTCTCTCATTTTTTTTTCCAAGTTTCCCAGCCACATGCCCTGAAATGGGCTTTTTAAATGTGTCTGTTTTAATATCAGGGTAACTTGTAGTGCTATCCTGTGCAGGGTTATAGCTTTCTAACCTCGATGGAATTTAAAAGGATGTAGCTCTGCTTAGGATGACACTTAGGAGGCATTCCTAATTCATGTGGGCTACCACTAAATTCAGCATGTATCGAAGCCTGCACAGAAGTTCATTTAAGCTGTCTAAGCAAAATAATTATTTGAGCTAATTTTTAAATTTTTGTTTCTGCTGCCATGGTCTGTTGTTGCTCTTCCACAGGACCATCAGCTGCATTGTGGCTTTGCTTCAGAAGAATGTCCTCAGTGCCAGGGCTGTTTCCAAAAGAATCAGCTACAAGAACACATAATGCTAGAATGTCCAAGGCGGCAAGTCACTTGTCCAAATTGTGTCATGAATATGGCATATGAAGATAAAGAGGTGTGTATTTAAAAGCATGCTACATTTTTTGTTTTGTATTGTTTAACAAGTGTTTTAGGATTTGATTATTTCAAAGTCACTTTTTCATGAGAAATGAGTCTAGTTCAGAATATAAAGTTACTTGGAATACAATTGGAAATATCTTTTAATGGGAAGGTCACAAGGATTTCTCCCTTTTTACCTTTCTCCAAAGACAAGTGCATTTAATATTAATTTAAAGGTCACAAATCAAATTCTAGGTTTTATTTTGGAATTTGTTACACATTCTGTTAAAAACAAAGGTGTGTTTATTAAGGTCCTCCTCCCAGTTCTTTCTCAAATTTTTTTTTGTGTCTTGAGATTGTAGTTTACTTCTTGGGCAGATCTGTTGCCCTACATCACAAACTTCCATTTTGGCCATACAGTTTATCTAGAGATTTCCCATTGGCAGCATGCAGATTCAGTCTAATCCCACCAGAGTGTGGTTAAAAAGTTTCCACGTAGTTTCCTTTTCAAAAAACTACTATGACCTCTGCCTGCCACACAGTACATCGAACAATACTTTAAAAATAATTATCAATCTGCTTTCAGTGAAATTAATTATTTCTTCTTTTTCCACATTTATTAAAATGAAGCTTCATGATCAGAAGTGCCCCTTGGCAAGTGTTTTCTGTGAATACTGCAATACAGAACTAATCAGAGAGCAGGTAAGAAGCTTTCGTTTTTGTTGGGTTCTTTTTCTGCCATAGCGTGATAGTGATGTAGCTTTTGATACTTGGTAGATCAGCTTATTTCTTTTTCAGAAAGGGCAGGATGGGCTACAAGACGGTCTTGTTTAGGAGGAGCCAAGTAGCAATGAGAAGCTTTTTGTGTCTTGTGCTGTATGAGAACTTTCTTATGTCACTCTTCCACTAAGTGCCTTGTTTCTTTTACCCTCCTAGATCAGCCTCCTAGTCAAGACCCAAAGGGTTTCAGGGTGTCTGTGTACAGAGAAAATGAATAAAAGTATGAAAGTTCCATGTAGCACTAGCCCTACAGAAAGTTGGGAATTGGCTTACCAAAAAAAAAGTCATATGCTGTACTGAGACTGCTGTGCTGATTACAATAAATCAGCCAATAGCTGTCTTCTACATAAAGTGTACATGTGTTCTTGGTGTTATTTGCTAAGGCTATGAGCTAATGTGATAAAGTTTATGCATGTACATGTGTTCTAGAAAAGTGTTATTAAATTCACAACAGTTAATTGGAAATTATTTTGGTCTGGTATGAGTGATATATGGTAGTGTTTTATATCTGTGTATCATAAGCAACCATCTGTGCTCCAAATGACAGTGTTCTGATTGTTTATTTTAGTTGGTTAATCACTATGACAACGACTGCCCTACTGCTCCAGTACCATGTACTTATCATGCTTTTGGATGTCCAGAAAAAGTAAGTTAGAATGTTACCTGCATAACACACATTGTAACCAATACTCTCAAAGTGGCTTAGTAGTAAAAGTACTGTGTAAGAAGTTTATCAGTAAGCAAGAACCTTAGGAAGTGTGATTAGACAAAATACTTGTACTCTGAAAATTATGGAAATAATGACTGTAAATTAACAGCACTGCCACCCTGTAAAGGAAAAGATGCTTTCTACTTCAGGCTTCTTCTCTTTGTGGTGCACTGTGTCCACTTAGGAAGCTGGCGGCAGAAAGGTGCCTCTGGCCTCTAGTAGCATACCACCACCTTTGGGTCTTAATATCTGTCCCGCTTACTTGGTGTTGCCAAGGGGAAAAACACCAAAGGAGGCTTTTACAGTAGCACTGCTGAACAGCCAAGGCACTATGTAAGGAAGTGTGCAAGGCTCTTTAGTTAAAAAAGTTTATTAACTATAAGGCTCAACTCATTGGTATCTACAAGACAGAAACCTGTCTCTCTGTCTATGGGAAGTGCCATCAAGTTGCTTCCAACTTATAACCACCCAGTGAATTAATGACTTCCAAACATCCTATTGTTAACAGCCTTGGACATGTTTTGCAAACTCAGGGGCGGTACTTCCTTGATTGAGTCAATCCATCTTCATGTTGGGTCATCTTCCTGCTGCCTTCAACTTTTATTTGTTTTATTTTATTGACATTATTTATTCTCCTCCTTTTTCACTTGACTTGAGGTGGATTACACAGAGTGAGTCACTACAGGCAACAGGATGGGAGATTCAGTAAACAATACAATAGGATTAGGGTTGTAGGACCAATCAGAAATCTAAAAATAGAACAGAAACAAAGCATAAATATTAACGTGACACATTAAATGATGTAAAAATTACATGGTAGGATCTTGGTTTCAGCAAGCTAAATGCGGTAGTATAGACCACAGTCCCTAATGATTTATCCAAATAACTTTGTAAATCATTTAGTACAGTGCAACTCTATTGCCTATGGAGAAAAGCCCTCTTGAGTAATTTAGTTTTGCATAGTTTGCAGAAAGCCAGGGGAGTAAAAGCCTTCCTGACCTCCTGAGGCAGGCCATTCCATAAGGTGGGGGCCACAGCAGAGAAGGCATGTGTACAGAGGCAGTTGTTGATTTTGCTCATTTGCAGGTTGGAACCTGCAGAAGACCTAGCTTGGAGGAGGGAAGCTAGCATGGGAGTGCCTGGGGAAGAGGCAGTCTTGCAGAAACGAGAATCCAAGGCCATGAAGGGCTTTGTATGTGATAGCAATACCTTAAACTGAGCTTGGTAACTGGTGGCCAGCCAATAGGAGTGACTGTGGAATGGGAGTAAAATGCATGCTCCATCTAGTTCCCAATAATAGCTGAGCCATGGGGTTCTGCATCAGTTGGAGTTTCCAAATTGATTTTGAGGTGAGACTGATGTACAATGAATTACAACAGTGTTTCCCAACCTGTGGGTCAGGACCCAAAAGTGGGTTTCAGGCCAGCCCTCCCTAATTGCCGCCGCCATCCTTTCCATTTGCTAAAAAAAATATTTAGGAAACCATGATCTGACCCTAGAAACTGTATATTCCATGTCATACATTAGCTAGGATTTTTCTTCACTGTATGTACCTGTTGACCAAGTATGTACCTGCTGATCCTGATGGTTACTAGAGTGAGTTTCTTAGGGGGGACTAGAGGAGATAATGGAGGAGGAGAGGGTGTTCAAAACCTGGAATATAGCCTCCATACGCAAAGGCTGTGTATGTCAGAATGCCACTTGCTAGGGTTTCATAGTGGGGGCAGCTCCACCCTTTGTGATATGTTCGTTGGTTTCTCAGAAACATCTGGTTAGCCACTGTAGAAAATGGAATGCTGCACTAGATGAGTGCCAAGGTCATAATTTGCCCGGGGCATCAAAAACCCTTGGGCCAGCCCCAGATTGGTAACCATTGCATTACAGTGGCCTAGTCTCAGTGTTACTGTGGCATGGATCCAGTTGGCCAGAGCAACTGTGTCAAGGGTAAGGAACCATCTTTCAGCCTATGCTTAGTTGGAAGAAAGCCATTTTTGCAGCTGCATTAACTTGCTTCTCCAGCAATAACATTGGGTCAAGTATAACCTCAAGACTCTTAACCGAGTCAGCAAGGGTCAGCTGAACTCCATCAGAAGTGGGGAAGACAATGTCCTTCAAGAGCTCTGCCTTCCCTTACTTTGTCTTTTCAGTGTTTAGTTTCAATTTGTTTGCTCTTAGCACCACAGCAGCCAGGCAGTGATTTAGGAGCTCTACTGCATCACCAGGAGACTTGGATAAGGATATATAGAGTTGAGTATTACCTACATATTGATGATATCCAACCCCAAAACTATGAATGATTTGTCTTAAGGGCTTTACATAGAGATTAAAGAGCATGGGGGGATAGAACTGCACCCTGTGGAACCCTACAAGATAGTTCCCACACTAATGACAACTGGTTTGAGTCTGATCCAACAGGTATTGTATGTCCGAACGGCTTCCAGGTTAGTAACTGGTATAGCTTGTTCACTCTCCAATGCGGGGGTGGCTTTCTTCCACACATTGCATATAATGCGTAGGCCCCAGCTCTACACTCCAAGCGAAGAGCCCACAGGCTTCCTGTTTAAATTCATACCTGGAACGAGAAGGATAGAAGGAACCAATGGTGGTCATTCAGCTGCCGCCTAGCCGCAGATCAAAGGAGGAACCATCATCTTAACAGTTCCTAGGAAAGCCGGTAGCATTATTGTCTTTTCCAGTGAGTCTTGTCTTCTCATTATGTGACCAAAGTACAATAGCCTCAGTTTGGTCATTTTAGCTCCTAGGGAGATTTCAGGCTTGACTGGATCTAGAACTTATTTAGTGTCTTTTTTGGCAGTCCATAGTATCAGTAATACTCTCCTCCAATATCACATTTCAAATGAATCAACTTTCTTCCTTTCAGCTTTCTTCAATGTCCAATTTTCACACCCATACATAGCAATAGGGAATACCACAGTATGAATTATCTTGATCTTGGTCACCAGTGACCTCCCATTAAATGTATTAATGTTGCCCATTTCTTTCCATGCTAAATTAAAAGTGCGAGTTCTTACCTTTAAAACCATGAATGACTTGGGGCCAAGGTACTTGAAGGCTGGACTGCCTTCTCCCATACTGTCCAGCCTAAATAAGAATTTTAGACTATATGGCATAATCATAATCTTTCTCACGAGTCCTGCTCCTCTGTGTCTCCGCCTTTAGAAGGGAGGAGTGTGATGACCAGAGAGAGTGCTTCTTCAGCACTGGCAGCTGGCTTGTGCCGTGCCCTTCCCTTTGAGGCTTGCCTAGCACCTACACTGGTCTCTTCTAAGCACCCGTTCAAAAAGTGTCTGTTCACCCAGGCTTTTAATTAAGAGGTCTTTTAACACCTTTTTAGTGTGCGTGTGCAGTTTTTAGTCTTATTTTTAGCAGCTTCTTGTCTGTTTTTTAATGCTACAGCTGGGTCTGTAATGCTGGATTTTAATTAATAACGTTTACGTTTTATTGGTATTATGTTTTACTTTGTAAGCCACTTTGAGCAGGTTTCCCGGAGGGGGCATAAAAAATTGCTATTTAATTATTTATGTGATGTATAAATAATAAAAATATTCTATATAGATGCACTGATCAAAACTTGTTTTTTTATTAATCAGATTTATGTTTTAATAATTATGCATATCACCAGTATTTATAAGTGATGCTTCTGCATGAATGTGTTTTAGCTAGCTGCCTTCTGAAATCGCTCTTTAATGGTTTCTTCCTAGTAGCGATGTTAGGATATTATTTCAAAGGACAGTATGCTCAGTTTAAGAGTGGAATGATTTAAGCTTATAAGTGGAAAATCAGTTCATTACTCATATCAGAAACGTTGCTTCCGCATGTTTTCAAATCTGTCTCTACAACCATGAGTTTTTAAAAGTTACTTTAGTGAAAACATAGATTCTGTGGATTAAATCTGTGAATTACAGATTTTAATCTGAATTGCAGATTTTTAAATGAGAACTTCACATGAAATGCTTTTCAGAAACTATAGGAGTCAAAGAGTACAGTGCCGGTGAGAGTGTGATACTGTTATTATGCATAGCTACTAATAAATCACTTATACTTGGGTAACTCTCCTTCACTAAGGTAATCCAAATTGCTGCCTCACCTGTGCACTAGTAACACTTTTCTCCTGTTCAGGTTTCCAGTTCTTGTTTCAGATACTTACAGGAAGATTAGCCAGTTCTGCTTTCCAGTTCAGTCTTTTTTTCCCCCTCCTACATTAAGGCTATATGTTTGATTTTAGTCAGAGGAAGTGCTTATGAGCTCGTGTGTTTTCAAATTCCAGATGCAAAGGAATGAGTTGGCACGCCATATGCAAGAATTCACTCAGGTTCATATGAGAATGATGGCTCAGAGTCTCCGGAGCATCATTGCTACTACCCCATCTCCCATGTCTTTCCTTGGAGGATTACCTTTTGACCCATCACTTTTCTCTCAAGCCGTGCCAGCCCAATGTGAATGCAGCCCCGAAGTCCAGAACTTCAAGGAAACCGTTCAGCAATTGGAAGGTCGCTTAGTAAGACAAGATCACCAAATTCGGGAACTGATTGCTAAGATGGAGACACAGAACACGCACATGGGGAATCTCAAGTGCACCATTCGAAATTTGGAAGAAAAAATTACAGAAATCGAAGCACAGCAGTGTAATGGTATTTTCATCTGGAAGATTGAGAACTTCAGCATATATCTAAAAGCACAAGAAGAAGAGAGGCCTGTTGTTATCCACAGTCCAGGCTTCTACACAGGGAAACCTGGCTATAAGTTTTGTTTGCGGCTGCATATCCAGTTGCCGAATGCTCAACGCTGTGCTAACTATATTTCCCTTTTTGTTCACACTATGCAAGGAGAACATGACAGCCATCTGCCTTGGCCATTCCAAGGCACCATACGACTTTCCATTCTGGATCAGTCAGAAGGTTCTCCAAGACACAACCATGAAGAAGTGATGGATACCAAGCCTGAGCTCTTAGCCTTCCAGCGGCCAACAGTCCCTCGCAACCCAAAGGGCTTTGGGTATGTGACTTTCATGCATTTGCAGGCACTAAAACAAAGAACCTATGTGAAAGACGATATTCTGTTGGTACGCTGTGAGGTTGTGACACGCTTAGACTTAACCAGTCTCCGAAGAGAGGGTTTTCAGCCTCGTAGTACTGATGGGACTGTGTAGTCCATCGTGCCTTCAAGCTGAGCACTTGGTGGTTAGTGGGAAAGCGGCATGTGGATAAAAGGATTTGGGAGAATCATAGACTTCTTAGAGCAGAACCAAAACTGCCATTCTGAGAGGACAGTGTGGTTTTCAAGGAATGGAAAGTATTTTCACTTAGAAAAATAAAAGTATCAAAATTAATATGCACCCTCTTGATCTTAATAAGTGAGGTAAATAACTCATGGCAACCTTACCAAAAGCTGACACTTGTTAACAAGTATGCATTAAATAGGACAATTTCTAGTGTGGCGGTAAAAATGGTGAAATTGTACTTCTTTGTATATTGTGTGTACTGGTAGTGAGGCCTACAGACCATAAACCTACAGACTATCACCTCACGTGTACATCAGAGTCTTATAGAGGAGCTGAATTATTTGAATACTTAAGGTGGCAGCTTGTTCGGGGGGGGTTAGAAGAGACTACATTTTTAGCTAGGCAGGTTACTAAATAAGCCTTCAGAGTGTCATAGTAGACATGGAACTGGTTAGTGTTCTTTAGAAGCTACAGCAGGAAAGTTAGTGCTCTGTGTGCCTTGCAGCTTTTTGCAAATCTGAAATGAGTTTTAAGTTTTTTATTGGCAGGTTTCACTTGATCACTTTCCTTCCCAGGAAATTAAATATTTTCAAGAGCTGCTAGTCTGGCGGTATATATACAGACTTTAACATGTCTAAAAGTTGATGACAATACTGTTCCAGAAAATCTTAATGATTCAGTGGTGATGTCAGATGTGATCTCTGGATATTGTTGTGTCTACCCATTTGCCATTCCATACATATATATGTCATTTTTGTTATTCCATTCTATCATATCTTTTGTCCAGTTGTATTTTTGCATTTGTAGGGATGGTTTCAGCCTTGACTGGTGCTGTTTGAATTAAAGTACCATTAGATGCCAGAGACAAATGAAATGGATTTTTAACTCTTTGTTAATACTTAACAAGTTGTACCTGTGTCTGTAGCGTCATCAATTCATTTCTTTGGAGATGTGCAAAATATGAATTGATCTTAAACGTTCTCAGTGGATGTCATGCCCAGCAACATATTTGGCACCCTGATTTAATTAATGTGAAGGACGTTGCATATGAGTTTGCCCTGTGGTATAAGAAAGCTTTTTCTGTCCACAGTTTTGATCTTTTCACAGTGATCAGTCTGGAAGGCTGCTAAGTTGTTACATAATTCTATAGTCAGCCCGGAGATCATGCAGAGGTTTATTGTTGTTTTTTTTTTTTTAAAAGCTGTATTTTGTGTTTGAAAAATAAAATTTATTGGTGCTGACAGAATAATTTGGAACTAACTATATCACTCTCAACTACAGCTAAAAGCCATTAACACAAAAATCTCTAAATGGACAGCCATCATTATAGATTATTCAGAATGAGGAATAATTATTTGGGTCTCTCACCTAGGAAAATATAATAGATCATTATGTTTTAGCATGCCTGATATTGTGCAGAGGGCCCAGCAAAAGGAGCAAAAGACACTAGTCAACATCCCTCTCCCCCCCCAAGTTTTTGCATTGCTGCAAATGAGTTTACAATGGTAACAATCCTGTGTCAGCATGAGCTTTCCTTGGCGTTTGGCCCTGCAAAACTCATCCATGCAAACAGAGAAAATTTCTAAACCAAATGAGGCACAGAGTATTTATTAACATCCAAAGGAAAAAAATGAAAAAATTTTCAGACCCCCATGTGAACATTGTTTATGAGAGGGGGAAAATGACTTAAAATAGGAGTTGATGGTTGGCTTGTGAAAAGCCCAGGAATCCAGCCAAATTCCTTTCTCTGCAGTTTGGATAAAATGAATGGAGAAAACCCTTTTTCAGTTCAAAACATTCCAAGCTTTTGGCATTGAAATAAGGCTTTCTTAAGCTGAATAACATCAGCATATATTCTCTGTTAAATGTTGTATGAGCACATACATACAAAGTTAAGATGATTTTTTGACCAGTAAATATTGTGATGTCCAAAAGCTGCATTTTGTTTTCTCTGCCCTAAACATGGCTGTTTGCTACAGAACTTATTTTCTGTATTTTTTCAGAAGAGATTATTCTTTGAGAACAGAGTCTAATTTGAAGTATTTTCCAAACATTTTTGTTTTCCTATATTGTAAATAGGGCTCCCAAGTCCCCCGGGGAGGCGGAGGTTTTCTCGCCGGAAGGGCCCCCTACCCGCCCATCCGGATGAGGCCAACAGGGGGAACCCCGCCCCCAAAGTGCCAGGTTTGGGCCGACGTGCCCAGCGCAATGACGTCACCCAGAGGTGATGTCATCGCACCGGGCACATTGCCAACCAACACTCTAGCATTCAGCCTGAAAACTCTATTGTACCATAGAGTTTCCAGGCCGATTGCTAGAGCGTCGGCTGGCGACATGCCCAACGTGATGATTTCACTTCCAGGTGATGTCATTGCGCTGCCCGCACGCGAATCTCCAGGACCAGGTCTACCCTGCTGTGCCAGGTAAGTGACTTGGCAACCCTAATTGTAAACTGTATCATTTTTAACAACCATCTGTAGATAAAAAAACTTCTCAAGTTCCAACTTAAGGCATTACGTTCTTACAAAAAGATTAATAGGAGATAGAGAATCTCCATATTCACTTAAGGGAACCTCCATTTGGGGGAATACTGAAAAGAAATTTCTGTGAGATATGTTGCCTTTTAGCATGAGTAAGGCTGCAGTCACGCACACTAAAGAATCCACTTCCAATCCATTTCCAATGCACTTTCCAACTGGATTTTGCAAGTTCACACAGTAAAAATCCAGTCTGAAAGTGGATTATTTAGTGTGTGTGACCGCAGCCTAAGAATGCCATTTAAGGCAAGGTTTTTTACACTCAACATATATAGCATGAAAAAGTTTGAGGGCTTTGACAGTTTTTCCAGTGGGAAAAAAATGGAAGTTTTGAGGAACACTGAAAAAAACCTATGAAATATTTCTGCTTTTTGAATGAGAAAAACTTGTCTGACAAAGCATTTCACTCATTCCAAAGGTACAGCATGAAAAAAAATCTGAGAACTTTTCCAGTGGAAAAAATGGACATTTGGGGGATCATTGGGGGTATGGGACCTGTTATACTGTAGACATACACAGAATTTTCAAAGTTTTTTACATGTAATAATTCTGGCAACAATTAATAAGCTATAGTATGTTTAATGACAATACATTATTAAAGAGTTCAGTGTTTTCATAAAGTTGATATCCAAACATGCTGTCAGTCGTACCTGATGTGACTTGATTAGAGTTTCTGTCCAAATTATATACTTTCTTTTGATTACTACCAAATTTGTTTTCTACCTTCAATTTTAATTTGTGCCATCTGAGAGGTAAGAAAAATAAAAGATCCATGTGCTATGGTAGCATAGGATGCAGCAGTTTGCAACTCTTTCTGAAGGTATACTTGCAATTTTTCTTTAAGAAAATGAAGGTATACTTTTAAATTCCATAAATATGCCAAAAAGTGCAATTTTATATGTTATAAATGACGAATTTTATGTTGTTATAAGTAAAAGACATTTCAGTTTGATGGGAAAGTACTGAAAATCTTTCATATTTTCCTCAATTCCAGGGTTTTTTCCTCCAAAAAACCCCAACCCCTTCCCATGGCTTCAAAATTTCCAAAAACTTTACATCTCTATCCAGCAGGGCACCTCTTATTTTCTTAAGCTTATGCGCTAGGACTTCCTTCTTGTGAGAAGGAATGATATATAATTGCCAACTTCTACAACAGCGTGCCAGTATAGGTTTTCTTCTTACAGCCAAATTCAGTTTGGTACTGGCATTTTTGTAGAGAAACTAAATATTACAATAAATTGAGATAGTATTAATAAAGGAGCAGAAGCCCTGAATTGCTGGTGTCTCAGGACATTACTTCCTGACAGTTTATTGCTGATACCGCTATCTGTCCTACTAAGTACACTGAATTTTAAAATGGGTTATATAAATGTATAGAAGCATTGACAGAAGTGGAATTCAAGTTTCTTAATCCATAATTATCAATCTGTCATAGCTTTTGGTACTGGTATTACATTTTGACAACTGACACTTTATGAAACAATCATTTCCAGTTTTATTTCAGAATAAATTTATAGTAAGTACACATTTGCTGCTTTGTAGACGTTGAATTGTTCAACTGCAAAAATTTTCAGTTGACATTTCAGATACTTTTAAGATTTCCAGCCCCTTTTAACCAATAGCCAGTTACCTCAGATCTGATTATTGTGTAGGCCTAAACATAAATTTTCAGTGTTGTAGTTTTCTTTAAAGTTCTGTTATACTTTTCTTCTTTACTTAGAAAAGTCTTGTGTTATTTCTTTGCACTGTTTTCCCTCCTTATATTCATTTTAAATGTTATTCCTTATTTAAAATACTTCCAGTCTGTCCTTCTTGCCTACCTCTACTCTAAAATCTGATTTTATGCTCTGCCTAGAGCCTTCACATAACATACCTTTTTTTCCCTTAAACTAGAGATAACATCTGTTACTTCACATCTCTGCCGAATTTTTTTGGCTGCATTTCACCACCAGACGCTTATATGGCTCTCCCTTTTATACTTTATGAAGCATCTCAAGACGCATCTTTTTTCATGTATCTATCCTAATTAGTTGAGGGATTTTTAATTTGGCCTGCCTTTTTCCTTTTCCAAGTGTATTTTAGTTAGATCATAAGACCGTGAGCAGGGTCAGTGATTTATATTATTCAGTGCCTTAGGGTTTTATAGGCTTTTAAGAGAGAACTAATTTTATTAGCATGAGTTGAAACCCAACTCCCAAAGCAGCAATAACATGCTAACTGTTCTAAGGTGCTGATTGTCTCAAGTGACAGTATGTACAAAGTTACGTTATTTATTTTTCTCACAAGAGGTGGCAAATACAAATGGAAGTTGTGTCTGACTGTAATTCAGTTCCTTGCACATGCAAACATGGCTTCCACCTCTTATTCTGGCAAACAGAGCTTTGTGTGAGTGGATGAGTTTTTTCTCTGACATTTAGAAAACAAGGAGAAAGCCCTACTTGCAACTGCTGGGATGAAGTTCAGTCCTACAGTATTTATAGTTCTTCACAGTTATATAATGTTTATAGAATTGTATCTGTTACTTTCTGAGTCTGTATGATAAGAAATTCGGTTTCCTTAGTGATGGTGTTCCAATGACATTATAAGATCGTGGAACCAGTTGTCTGGGTGCAAGCCTACAATCCTGTAGTTATATAAGCAGAGGACACCAAAGTGTCCTTTTTAACGAAGATATGGTACCCCTCTGCCTTAAGTGAACAAGTGCTAAACATAAAACACACTAAAATATCATGACATGGTGTCAATTCTATTGATTTCCCAGAACAATGAATACCATTTATAACTAATGCCTGTATATAGTGTTTTAATAAACTAATGCCTGTATAGAGTATTTTAATAAACTAATTGAGTAGTTATGAGATTATTTGCACTTTTTTACTATGTCTAGTTGCTGTTTGCAGTGATGTTACAACAAGAATTTCATTGAACAAAGTTCATGATCCAGTTGTTGTTATGTTTTTTATTGTTTGTGGGGGGTTTTCTGAGAGTCAAGGTGGATTATATAGTGTATGTCAAATACAGTCAACAGGATGGGACATCCAATGACCAATACTTTGGACTTCAGTAATCTGAAACAGAAATCTCAAACAGAGCTCAACAAAGCATGAGCTTTTAAACTTTATAAATTAAGTGGTGTAGGAACAACTACATAATTTGGAACATACTTACAGTGTTAGGTAGCAATACAGTGGTGTAGGTCCCAGTCCCTATCCCACTAACAATGCCACTTTCTGACCATTTCATTATAGTTCAGTCCTATTTATCTGTACAAAAAGCCTTCTTGAATTATTCTGTTTTGCATAGTTTGCAGAAAGCCATGAGAGTGGAAGTTGGGGGCCAACAACAGAGAATGCAGGCGGTTATCCATCTTGCCCATTTACAGGATGGTACCTGCAGAAGGCCCTGCTTGGATGAGTGAGTGATGTTGGTGTGGTGGAGCATAGGAGAGAAGCAGTCCCACAGGTAAGTGGGACCAAGGCCATGAATGCCTGTGTTTATGATAGTCAATACCTTGAATTGAGTTCAGTAATTGATGGGCAACCAATGGGGTGACTGGAAGTGATGTACATGTTCCACCTAGCTCCCAATAATAACCTAGCTGCAGTGTGAACTAACCAGAGTCTCCAAATTGACTTCAAAGAGAGACTTACATACGTTACCGTGGCATGGTTTCAGGTCACCAGATCAGCCAAGTCAAGTTAGGGGACCATCTTGCTGCCTCATCTGAGTTGGAAGAAAAGAGCATTTTGTACCACCCCTTCTCCAAAAACAAAAAAAATCCCAGACCACAAAACATTTTGGAAACTTCAGGGCCATTCATAGGAAAAATTCAAAAGTACAAATGAGCTTTGGCTACGCATAAAGACGCTGAAAAGAATAGCATTGTTTAGTAACCCCATATCTCATTGGCAATGAATTTTTGTTTTGAAGATGGATGAGACGTGTCCATTTAGTCAAGCTAGTATATTTCTCTAGTTTTAGCATATCCTGTTTTATCACTTCCTTTTAACCAATTTGATGAGCTGAAATTAAAATGAGGCAGGGAAAGGGCAGAAGATATAGGGGTTGCCAGGAGGAGAGAAGGAAATAATGTAGGGAGGGAGATACAAGGGAAAGTAATGTGCCCCCCACAAATCCTTAAAGTTTCTCTACCACACAAGTGGGTTTGCCCAGCCATCGATACTACTGAACCCTAGTTTTCATCGGTAGAGGCTCCAGAGGGGCAGCTAAAGACAGGGGGCAGATAAAGGTAGACTGGCTATTGGATGAGGAGGAGAGAAGGAAGCAGGAAAACTGGAAAGACTGTGGGGGCTTTCAGGGAAGAAAAGAGGAAATGGTGGGGGAAAGGGAAATTAGATGCTCCTCACAAGTCCTTGTGAGTTCCCACTTGTATATTCTGATAGCCAAGCCACCCAAATCTGTGAATATTTAAATCTAGTAATTACAGCCAAGAACAGACAGGGCAGATCTTTTGATCAACCTGAAGAATGTCCCAGGTTTGCAGAAAAATCTGAAATCTAAAGGAATACATGGGCAGGGGGGTTAAAGAAACAAATAATAAAAGATTCCCTCAGTGGCTGTTGATAGGCAATCACAGCAGTCTTGGTTTCTGCTAGTAAAAAGCATGTGAGGATCCTTTCCTAGGATATTTTGGCCTTTGAGGAAGTACTCATTTAGATCATGCCTGGCAGCAAGCACTGAGCAACTTGCTACCACCCAACTTGCATGCCTTACTTAGGCCTGGCTGCTTGCTACTGTTCAACAGCAGCCCCCACATGAACATCAGTGTATTGTAATGGTTACAGTTTGAGACTAGAACCTTGAATTCCCATTCTGCTGTGGAAACTCACTGGTTGACCACATTCTGAGCATAATTTACCTCACAGGCAGGAGGGGAATGATTGTTGAGAACTCCTTGAAGCCTCCTGTTGAGTCAATGGTCGCCCCCCTGGACCAGCCAGCAAGGCAAGGCCTATGGTAGGGCCTGGGCTGGCCAAGCCCTGTGCTACACAAGATGAGGCAGATGGTGGCACCCATGCCAGCTAAGCTCCCCACTAGGCAAGGTGATCCAGATGGCAGTACATGGTCTGGCCAAGCCCCACATGAGGCAAGGCAAGCACTGGCACCCATATGAGTTGAGGCAGATGGCATCCGGCTGAGCTGGCCTAGGCTGGTAGGGCGGGCTATAAATTTGAATAATAAATAAATAAACAAAGTGAGGCAGATGATGGTGCCTAGCCCAGCCGAGCCCTATGCAAGGGCCATAGTTTTCCTTGGCAGAGAGTGCTGGGGTAGAGGAGGGCGGAATACTGAAGATGGGGAGAAGATAATGCTAGATTGGTTGGCAGATATGAAGGAGAGGAGGCAGGAAAAAGGGAGAGGCTATGAGCAATTTCAAAGAAATTGTGAGGAGAAGGAAATAAAATTTACCCGGCAGGTCCTTGCAGTTTCCAGCTTCTAGTCAGTAATATTGAAATAACCAAGCTTCAAAGAAATCTCAACTAAAAATGCAGTGTCATACGCTAGAATGCCGTGAGTTCATGAACAATAACTTTAAGGACTTCTCACTTCTATTGACTATTATAATTGGCTTGGATCCATTACAGTTTTTCTACTGACTGAAAGATTTCTGGCCACAGTGAAAAGGGGGAGGCAATAAAATTGCATTCTATGGGTGAAAAGCCTTCTAACCACAGAAACACCCTGGGGGATTCAAGCCATTACCTTACCTAACTTACTACTGCCAATTATTAAAAATTAACTGACAGAGCACACTGGATTTGAGAGTGGGAGAGGAAAGAGCAAGGAATCATCCCTGTGGGGAAATACTCTCTGCTAACTTTGGGTCTAGCTATTCTGTTAATAATCTATGGCAAGAAAGTAATACACACTGGAGCCAAAACCCTTAACTATAAATATACCTTGATGGGGTCTGAACTGGCAGTAACTGACCAGGAGAGAGATCTTGGGTCCTGGTAGATAACTCACTGAAAATGTCAATTTAGGATGCAACTGCAATTTAAAAAGGCAAATGCTATGATGGGGATTATTAGGAAGGTGACTGAAAACAAATCAGCCAGTATCATAATACCCCTGTATAAATCTGTGGTGCGGCCTCAATTGGAATACTGTGTCCAGTACTGCAGACCAAAGCAGCTATCCTTGAAACTATTAATAAAAAGATATTATGGAATTTTTGGTTTTAGAATGAATTATTATGGCCACATGGCCTGAAACAAGCATTAATACAGCACTTTGGAGAGTTCACAGTGCTTCATGTCTGCTACTTCATAATCTTTACGAACAAGTCTGTAAAGTAAGTGAATTGTTATCTCCATATCACTGAACAAGAATTGATGGGGAGGGTTGCCTTAAGGCAGGGAGGGGAGCTCAGGGTTAACCTCAACTCTAGATTTGCTTGGTTCTCTAGATGTTGTTTTCATTTGCCACCACAGTGCCCCAAACAATCAGGAAATGCCCCAGTTTCCCCCAGGTCTTGTAAGCTGCAGAGTTCAAAGCAAGAAGCAAAAAGAAGGATAAACATGGCTCTTTTTTAAGGCTCAAATGATAAAAGAACTACTTAGAGGAAGAAGCTGATAATTGCAGTGTTAAGAAAGTCCCATTTCTTCCAATATTCAGTGATGAAACAACACATTCTCTCCTTTTCAGCCATTCACTGACCTGTCTTATCTGCCTCCCATCTTCAGCTATATTTATTATTAATTTTCTTCATTTATATCCCACCTTTCCCCACAGTGGGGGCCAAGGCATCTGATATCATTCTCCTCTAGGGCTGCCAGCTCCAGGGTGATGTTTGGGAGGGCTGTGGTTGGGTGTTGAAGCAGAGCTGGCTGAAACTGAATCCATCAAAGATGGAGGTTCTGTTGCTGGGTGGGTAGGGGTTTCAGGATTGAGGTGCCAACTCCTGGCTCTTGACAGTGTACCTTTAACACCAGTGCCGACCTCCAGGAGCCTGCGTGTGCTTCTGGATGCCTCCTTATTGATGGAGGCTCAGATCACAAATGTTGCCAAACTGGCATTTTTCCAGCTGTGCCAGGTTAGGCAACTGGCCCCCCTACCTGTCTTGCCCTAACCTAGCCACAGTAATCCATGCAATGGTCAACTCCAGGCTAGACTACTGTAAACTCACTCTACACAGGGCTGCCTTTGAGACTGACCCAGAAATTACAGCCAGTCCAGAACACAGCAGCCTGGGTCCATACTGGGACCCCACGAACAGCACACATTCAACTGATGGTTTGCCAATTGCACTGGCTCCAGATTGAGTTCTGGATCAGATTCAAGGTTCTGGCACCAACTTTTAAGGCCCTAAATGGTCTGGGACCAATGTTATCTACAGGACCATCTCTTCTGGTACACTCTCCAAAGAGCATTATGCTTTGGAGAGAAAAATCTTCTGGTGATCCCTGGCTGACCTCGACTGGAGCCAGGGCCTGGCCTGGCCTGGTGGAACTTTCTACCTGATGACATGCGGGCCCTGCAGGATTTAGTGCAGTTCCAAAGGGCCTATAAGACAGAGATGTTCCCCCAGGCCTATTGGTTGAGGACAGCAACGGTTGCTATCGAGCCTGGCCTCCTCCATCTCTCCCCTCCCCTTATGGGGAAATGACTTAGACTGTCCTACAATGCCATTAAGCTTTGCTTCCTCCATGTCTCCTCTCCCTTATGGGGAAAGGATATAAAGTGTCCTTAAGACGCTGTTCCTAATTAGTTGTTTTACCACTGTTTAATTTCAAGTCAGCTAGAAGCTTTGTAGACATCACAACATTTTTGTGAACTTGGCAGGTTCTTTTGAAACGTGGCCTGAAGAAAGGAAAATACTGAAAAACTGGGCATTTGTCAGCCACCGACTATTTCAGAGAAGACTTTGGCTGTACAGGAAGAGGGCTTGGCTGTTTAAAATAATGAATTGTGAGGAGTCCTGTGTGGACCAATTTGAATATGTATGAATATATTAAGCCACTAAATAAGACCTTGGACCATAAGGCCACTGACCTCTTTAGAGAAGACTTTAGCTGTACAGGAAGAGGACTTGGCTGTTCAAAATAATGAATTGTATTTAGAAGTCCTGTGTGGACCAATCTGAATATATATTAAGCCACTAGAAAGACCTAGGACTGTACAGGAAGGGAGTTTGGCTGTATTCTAATGTTAAGCTGTTTAAGGAGTCCTATGTGAACCATATTGAAATATGTATGAATGTATTTGATGCTAGTTGTTTATATTATAAATTTTGAATTAAATTACCTTTAGGACTTTACACGTCCAGTTAAAAAAATTTTTACACAGTGTAACAGCCTTAGTGTTGTGATTTTATATCAAACCTGCTTTCACTGTGTTACCATTATATATTTACACATCACCTGGAGGTTGGCAACCCTATCTCCTCCTTTCCTTTTTATCACAACAACCCTGTGAGGTAGTATAGACTGAAAGTATGTGTCTGGCCCTATATCACCTAGTGAGTTTCCATGGCAGACTGGTGATTTGAACCTGTGTCTCCCAGACACTAGCATGAGGCTCTAACCACTACACCATACTGGCTTTCATAGGGTGGCTGCTGTTGAACAGCAGCAAGCAGCCAAGCATTTATGAGTCATGTAAGTCAGGTAGTAGCAGATAGCCTGTTGGTTGCTGCCAGGCCTGGCCCAATGGGTCCTCCCTCAAAGGCCAAAACAGCCCTGGAAAGGGCCCTGTCCCCACCCCCTGCCTTTCACAAACAGAATCTGAGCCAAGAATGCTGCCATTGCTTAACAACAGCCGCTGAAGGCTTCTGTTTCTTAAGGCTACAGGCACACCTTTTACCATTTTGGGTTTTTTTACCCCCAATGTATTTTTTTTTGGTAGATTTCAGACTTTTTTCTGCAAACCTATCACCCTTTTCAGGCTTGTAGAAATATCTGTCTTGCCTGTTCACAGCTCATCACCAGATTTAAGCATCCAACGATTTGACCAGCTTCACTAGTAGAATATGAAATCAGCAGGGCCTCATGACAAACTCATGGGAAAATTCCACTTTGCTTAGTTCCCGGGCTTCTGACACTCCCAGACACCTTTCTGTACCTTTTCCTCTCACTACTGCATTACTGTCTTACCTGTCTACTCCCATCCTGTGTCCCGGCCTCTGCCTCCAGATACAGTGTGGAGCCTAGCCTCCTGGCCACCACTGCGAGTCTCAGCAGGGCTCCCAGCCTTGGCTGGCTTACTGTCAGCTGTGTGTCTCCTGGGCACCAACAGAGAAGATAGGTGCATTGTCTGTGCATGTGCAGACAACAGTCTGGGGAGGGATTTTAATCCCCCCCCCATGTAATTTTGTTTAAGTTTTCAGATATTTCTGTAACCCTAAGGGGTTCCCCCAGATCTGGAGAAAAATAGCCTTTCTTTCATTGTGGGCCCAGTTTGCAGATTTAGATATCTGCAGATTGGTGCATACGATTATTAGCATATACAAGTGGGAACCCACAAAAAACTAGCAGGAGGGGCATTCCACCACTTTTGCTTCCTTCTGTCTCACCCCTTTCTCTGTCAAAATTCCTCTCGCTGTCTTTCTTTCCCAACCCTTATCTATGACTCTTCCCTCATCCCCTCTGTGCCAGTCTTCCCCCATCTCCCCACACCCTTCTCTAGCGGTCTTTCCCCTTCTCACATCAACCCTTGTATATCAGTCTCCCCCTCTCTCTTAACGCCCGGCTGTTCTCAATGTCCCTTCCTGTTCCCACCCTTTCTCAATCTGCCCTTCTCTTTCTCTTCCCTCAGTCCCCCTTCTTTCTCTCCCCACTCTCAATGTCCTGTTCTTTCTCCCCCACACACACACAAACACACTCTTCAGACAATCCCCCCCTTTGCCTATCTTGGGAGCTTCCATGGCTGTGGAAGGCCCCTAAGAGCCGTCACAGCCTGTGGCCTGATCATCTGGAACCACAGTGCCTGTGTCAGGAGACAGTGCACTGACTGTAGGGCCCCTGGGAACTGCCATGGCTGTGGTCGGCTCATCAGAAGCCCAGGCACCTGTGTCAAGAGATTCTGTGCTGACTGCAGGCCCCCTCAGAGCGATTGTGATTGGGGCAGGAGATGCTGTGCTAGCCACAGGGCCCCTAGAAGAATACCCTGCCCTTCACTCAGAGTCTTGGAGTGACTTACAATCTCCTTCCCTTCCTCTCCCCACAATAAACACCCTGTGAGGTAGGTGGGGCTAAGAGATCTCTGAGAGAACTGTCCTTGAGAAAACAGCTCTATGGCTTGCCCAAGGTCATCCAGCAGCTGCAACCACTATACCAAACTGCCAGGGCTGCAGCAGAGCCCCAGGAGATGCGGCACTGCCCACAGTGTCACCAGGAGATATCATACATGTGCCTCTCAGACGCTGCTGCCACTGTGGCTGGGCCCAGAGTAGCTCCAAGATTCCAATGCCACCAAGCCTGCAGAACAATGGAGGTAAGTCCCCACCCTCAGTGTTGCTGTTTTAGAGGTGGCTGAGGAGAGATGGCAACCACTGTTGTTTGCAGTTGCAGAAGTTTGGGGAGGATTAAAAAAACCTGTCAAGTTTGGGAAAGTTTTAGATTTTTCTACAAACCTGGGGATGTCCCAATGTGCAGGAAAATCTTCTCTCCACCTGGCCCCAATCTGCAGTAAGAATCCTCAGATGGAGCCAGATTGAGAATTGAATATATAGGTGCTGATGATTGGTTGCTGTGTCGGTATTGCTGGCTAAAAATAAGGCTGACAGCAGGGGGCAGTATTAGTTCAGTTTTCAGGCCCAGCTTGGCTTTCCTTCCTTCGGGCTTTGAGATGGATGCTGATTTCAAAGCTGGAAAGTGGTTTTAAAGTTCTCTTCAGTAGTTAACAGTCATCCAGTTTATTGGAATACACTCTCACTGTAAACATGCAATTCTCCCTTGGAGCCCTTGCCAGATAGATTGCAAGTACTTAGATTTTTAATGTTTTCCTTCCCCATTAAAATTGTATGTTTAACCTACTGACAGGTAAATGGAAATCCCAACTATTGACGGTATATATGTAAACACTACAAGAAGAAAAGCCAAGCCAAGAGGAAAGGCAAACCTTAAATACACTTAGTGAACACTACAGGGACTCATTCAGTGGCACCACCGCTTTGCCTTGTTAGCAGGCACTTGTTGGAAGAGCTCTTTTTAATTTATACAAAAGGCCATATCTTAGTGATTTTGCAGGAAGTAAAGCAGTTGCCTGGAGGTCTGGTTTGTGATCCTGAACCACCTGGCAATGGCTTCAACCCCCTTCAACTGCTTTTGAACAGCAAACCGTGATACTTTAGACATATGCTCAATGAGTAAGGAAAGTAATACAAAAATAATTCTTAACATTATCATTTCTCCAAAATGTGTGGTAATCCTTAGTGTCTGAAACACAAAAGAGCTAAAGTAGGCTGAAGATTGCCTGGCCAAGGTCATCCAGTGAACATAGGGAGTAGGAATTTGAAGCTTACCATTTCTTGTCCCACTAGAACACCCTAGTTCTTGTGTATTGCCTTATAAAAAATGAGAAGTTCATGCCATGCATTTTTAGGTTAAAAGGAGAGATGTGTGATGGACTGCACTTTTAAAAGCTTGGAAATGCTGTGTAAACAGATAAAGGACTGTGAAGGGTAAATTCTTCACAGAGTCAGAGAGCCTTGAGTGACAGGCTGTTCCAAGAGATCTGATTGGTTAGCATCAGCTGAGCAGAGAAAGACTTCTGAAAGAATTCAGTCTGATTTCAGCCCTAGCTGAGAAGAGTTGAGTACTGACAGTTTTGGGATTCAGACCCTGACTGAGAGCAGTTCAACACACACAGGAGAACTGGGGAAAGTTGGCAAGCCATCTTGGAACTATCAGAAAGCCAGGGTATAAATATTTTAATTAATAAATAAAATAATCCTCTTGCTCCTGGCATGCCTCCAGTGTCTCCTCACTCTTATTCTGCAATTAGAGGAAGGGAAAAGTAGGGTTTCAGTAGGTAGTTCCCTTTAATTCAGAGGACCACAATGAGTCAAAATGTTCTTTGGGTTACAACTCAATGGAATACACCAGGATCAGTAGTTATTTAGTATGATCACTGTTAATCTATAGTACTTACAGAAGCTGACCTTCTTCTAGTACTTCTCAGTATGGTAACCCTTTACCTGCAGTAGACCATAGTTTGGTGTTACCTTAAACAATGAACAGGAAGGCTGGGCCTAGGCACTCATGTTTCAACTGAAGATCATCAATAATTATGCTAGTAATTACAGTATAATTTATAGGGCTTCTACTTAGTAACTTGCAAAAATTATCTGAAGTACTGCCCATGCAAGCCCTTTTCCCTGGTACATGCACACCAACCTCACAAATTATAACGTAGTACTGACTGACAAATCTTTTAGCGGGAGCAGGGCAATATGAAGACAGCCAATTGCAAGGAATAATGTTAAGCAGGGCTCTTTTTGTAGCAGGAACTCGTTTGCATATTAGGCAACACACCCCTAATATAGCCAATCGTCCAAGAACTTACAGTAGCCCCTGTAAGAAGAGTTCTGTAAGCTCTTGGAGGATTGCTACATTAGGGGTGTGTCACCTAATATGCAAAGGAGTTCCTGCTACAAAAAGAGCCCTGAAAGTAATTCAAACTGAGTACAGATAAAAGACCAGAGCCATCACTTTGCTGGAGATTTCTCACCTAGATGTAGCCTGGTGAAAAGGAGAAAGCTCTTTTTCAGCAAACCTGAACAATCATGCAATTAGCATAACACTTAAACTAAGAAGGAATTCTAAGTCACATAGTGCTAGATGCAATTTATGCATGGATTGTGCCCCATTGTGACTGGTTCATGGTGCAAGTCTTTTTAATACAAATAAGTACCTCTTGCTGTTCTGGACATTTAAAACACGATTCAAATGTGCAAAGGGGGGTGGAGCCAAAATGAAGGCAGGAACAAAACTTTCTCTGCAATTATTCCAGCACACCCCCTTTCTGTGAGGAACCCGCTGCATTTTCTAAGACCACATTAAAAAGGAGAGTTGTGAGCTGTGCTCCTGTTAAAAATAATTTAAAACAGGCACCTTTCAATCAATACAGCATAATTTTTTAAATAAAACTATAGCATCTATCCTGCATAGCATGTGGAGAATGCGATAAACAAAACTTGTGGCTGTCCCTGCCCCCTCAAATTCTACAGCACAAGCCTTACTCTCTGGCTTTGGATGATGGTATCAGGCCACTCCAACAGAGCTTGAACTGGAATGATGACAGAAGTCACCCTTCAGCACAAGTGACACAGGCAGTAGGCAGCTGGGGAGTGCCTGGGCAGGAGTGGCAGAGCTGGAGCCCTAACGAGGGCAAGCACAGCCATGAATTTCCAGTATGCTGAGAGTGGTTTTGAAGTATGTTCTCTGCCTTAAAAACAATTCCTCTGGAATGCAGCATTAATGTGTCAAAAATTGCTTTCATAAAGAATGAAACTTGTGCCCGCCTTTCCAGTGCTCCCTGCCCACCACCTCAGTAGGCTAAAAGCAAACAAAAGAGATCTCTCATTTCTGACTTGATTTGAAGCCTCTTGTTAGACGGTTTGGCCCCGCTGCCTAGAAACGCATAGTATCTCTTTGCTTTTGAATGCTTATGCCCCAATTTTGGGGGGAATTTTGCCCATGATGGTACTTACCATTTGTTTTTCTGGGAAGAAGTTGTTATTTGTGTCGATTTTGTATTAAAATATCCATTGAGTTTTGAGATTGTTCATGTACTTTTAAAGTATCTCCACATCTCTTGAAATCTAACCCAATGG
Source organism: Gekko gecko (assembly GCA_029375565.1). Classification (NCBI taxonomy): domain Eukaryota; kingdom Metazoa; phylum Chordata; class Lepidosauria; order Squamata; family Gekkonidae; genus Gekko; species Gekko gecko. The sequence continues at coordinate 144,627,535 of JAPDNY010000003.1, read as the reverse complement.
TCAACAAAAATGGATCCTCCGTGCCCGAGTACAGATCTGAAGAAGTGAGCAGTGACTCATGAAAGCTCATACCCTGCCACACATTTTGTTAGCCTTTAAGGTGCTACTGGACTCTTGCTTTACTCTATCAATTCTATTTAGTTGCTGGATTTTGAGGTTTTCCCCTTGTTATTTTTTTTTTTAATCGAAAAAGCTCAGGTGCAAAGCTTGCCTGTTCTGAATGGAGAGAAGTGACCACTACAGTCTCAGCAACACACACTAGTGCTGCCCTCTGGCTGTTCTTAGATATCAAAGAAATCTAAATCCGTTCCTTTAAAAAAAGATGGCTTCACACAGAAAGGAGGAAGAGTAGGTTTTTATACCCCACTTTTTTCTACCTTAAGGAATCTAAAAGCGGCTTACAATGGCCTTTCCCTTCCTCTGCACACAAAAGGCACCTTGTGAGGTAGGTGGGGCTGAGAGAGTTCCAAGCAGGCTTCACATGGAGGAGTGAAGAATCAAGCCCAGTTCTCCAGTTTAGTCCACCACTCTTAACCATGCAACACATATGCAGGGATCCTGGACCACATGAAATACTTGGTTTTATCGAACAAGAAGTTCCTAAGATGTAAGAAATCCAATAATGTATCTGTAATCTGCATCAGTTGGGTTTGGTCTTTACTTCTCTAAAATTAGGCTGTTGCTTCACACAAGGAGTTATGTATACAGCTAAATCAAAAGAGCTTCATGCTGCTTGGGGGCTGGTTCATGGGGTCGCGAAGAGTCGGACTCGACTGTGCGACTGAACAACAACAACAAAAATAGCTTCATGAATTTGGGGAAGAAAAGCGCTGTTCCAAAAGCAGTCTCTGAAGACTCAAGCCGCACTTCCAACCTGACCTACTGCACAAAGTTGACATCTCTGGCACGTATTGTGTCTAGGGATACTTTTTGGAGCAGAAGCATGTAACTGTTAAAAAAAAAAACAGGTTACAATTCCTCTTAATAGTGGCAATGACAATGAAAAGCAGAGTTCTTGCCCAGTTCACATACATATTTTCTGTATTTCTATCCCAGGTATTTACCCAAGCAGTTTGCATGATTACAAAAAAGTGACAGCAAATAATGCAGATTGGGACATCTAAAATTTTGTTTGGCATACTATCACTGATCCATTTTCTGCTTAATTTCCAAAAAGTATACTGTGACAGAGGAGAGAAAACCCACTGGGCAACACAAAAAAGCCACTGGAGTTACAACAACCACTGAGAGCTGGGAAGCAGAAAAAACAGGATTCCGCTTACCTGTGTTGTTCGTGGAGGATTTTCTATGCAGGCACACATGGGACCTGCACATGAGCAGGCCTGCCACAGATATGTTTTTAGCTTTAAAAGACCACCAGAGGGCGCTGCACACCAGAGCTGAACTGAGCTGTTCCCACCCACAGTCAGGTGCTCTGGCATAATCGCTCCCCTTTTCCTCTATTCCTACTGAATTGATGACACCCAAAAAAGGCAATGAGAGACCACACAATGGGACAGGAGGGGGGTATGTGTGCCTGGACAGAAGATCCTCAATGAACAACAGACACAGGTAAGTCCAATCCTGTTTTCATCTTCAATCTGTGCAGTTCCACACAGAGATTTTAACAAGCTAGAGATGGGATGATGCTCTCACACAACTACTTGAACAGGGACCGGGGAACTGCCTTGTCAACCTGTGCTTCTCTTCTGGCCTGCAGGTCCAGTGAGTAGTGTCAGACAGATCTATCAGCCGAAGACCACAGCTCTGTAAATCTCTGACAGGAGGACTCCCATCAAGGAAAGCTGCAGACGAGGCTTGCACCTTAGTTGAGTGAGCACACACCTCCGACAGACAGGGAAGTTTGGCCTACACATAAAACAGTCTGATCCTTGACACTATCCACTTGAACTGAGTCTGAGAGGAGGCTGTCTTACCCTTACTGAGACACACATAAAACACAAAGAGGGCCTGCACCTTTCTCAAGTCAAGAGACCTTTCCAAGTAAATCGATAAAGCTCTCACACCTAAGGTCAGAAGTGTCTTCTCATTTTCTGATATCAGTGAAGGGAAAAATACTGGTAGGATTATTTCCTGTGAGAGGTGGAACCTCGCAACTATTTTAGGCAAGCAGTGGATGCTAGGTTGCTATACCACCCTTTCCTCAATTATCTTTAAAAATGGAGGGTCCATTCTAAGAGCTGCTAGCTCACCCTTCTGGCTGAGGTAATGACCACCAAAAAACAGACACAGACATTGATAATAAGGCCAGTGGACATGTGGACAATAAGGCTAGTGGACATGTGGACAATAAGACCAGTGGACATGTGGACAATGGCACAAAGGGTTTAAACATCAACCCCAATAGGACTACTGAGAGGGACCATTGGGGAACGAGTGGAGTCCATGGTGGATATGTATTAAAGAGGCCCTTACAGAAACGTTTGAATAACCTATGTAAAAAAACTGACCTCCCCTTCAGTTCCTGAATAGTAGCAGGATATAGCAGTGCTGTGCATCTTAAGGGAAGAATAGCTGAGGCACTCAGACTTCAGAGAGAGTAGATAACTGAATACTGCTGGAAGGAGAGCCCATACAGGGGAAATACCCTTATCTTCACACTTGGTAGAAAAATGCTTCCATTTAAAATGATAGGAACATCTAGTGGATGGTTTGTATGACTGCAAAAGAATCTCATTAACCTTCAGGGAGAACACTGGGTCTTGGTCTGCAGTCTCCATACCGGGAAGCCAAATATATTGCCCATCTGCCACTTCCATGAGCATAGAAAACCAGATCTGGCTTGGCCAGAAGGGGGCTACTAGGATAACGTTTGTACCTTCTGTCCTCATCTTTCCCATGACCCTGGAAAGTACTAGGAAATGTGGGAACGAATAGAACAGGCAACCCTGTCAGGGATCTGGAATGCATCCCCAAGTGAGCCTAGCTCATTCCTTGCTATTGAACAGAATCTGTAGGCCTTGACGTTTTCCCTGTACAACTGTGGGTCTTAGTGTGACCTCATACTGGGGAACACCAAAGGGAATGTCTCAGCCCACATTCTCTGTTGATGACCACCACCAAAGAGAGCTAATTACAGGTCTAGGGATAGAAAGCCTGTGAAGTTGGGAGTGAACTCCCAGTCTGAACTAAGACCCACAGTTGTACAGGGTGCATGAAAATCCTTGCTAGGGGCAGTACTGCTGTCATGGAGGCCATGAGGCCCAATAGCTGCTGTATGTTACAGACTGGTTAAAACTGACTGCGGGTGAACCTTCTAACCATTGTCATGATGGCCTCAATCCTATTGGGGGTAGCAACCCTTTGGCTGAAACCAAGTCTAACCTGCCCTGATAAAGTGGACTCCCTGAGACAAGGCCAGCCTCAATTTCTCCCCATTGACAAGGAGGCCCAGCATCTTACAAGTCTGAAGAACAATGGAAAGGTGACCTGTCAAACTTTCCTCAGAAGAGGCTAACATCAACCAATCATCTAAGTATGGGAAGATGGTGTACCCCTGGAGTCACAGGTAAGCCACCATGGCGGCCATGCGTTTTGTGAAAAACCTAGGGGCTGCAATCAGGCCGAACGGCCACATAACGCATTGGTAAACTTTACTCCCATAATGAAAGCATAGATATCTATGATGCTGCGGATGGATGGAAATATGAACATATGCTTCTTTCAAGTCAATCACCATGAACCATAAATTCAACTTTAATCATTGAATAACTGCAACTAATGATACCATATGGGACAGAAAGGTAACTGTGCAGGTCACATAAGTCCAGGATTGGTCTTGGTATTGATTAAGAAGAAACAGGAATAAAACCCACTGCGGGAGTCTGGCTGCAACACTCTCTCAATCACTCCCTTGTCCAAAAGAGCTTGCAGTGGGGCCTATAACTCAGCCAGTGTTGTGAGCAGCCCTTCAGACTGCTTGCCAGGGTGGAGGGATTTGAAACTGCAGTTTGCTGGACTATGCTGGACTATGGAGAGTATCTACGCATCAGAAGTGATGCCACCGTACTCACCCCCGAACTGTGGCAACTGGTCACCAAACATAACTGGTGCCGGGGCCCTAGCTAGTCAGAAAGCAGCCTTCTGATGGGGCTGCCAAGGTTCCTTCACTGACTAGAGTTGATACGCCAGTCTAGACCTGGAGGTTGTACTCCTCCTAGTACACCCCTGCTGAGGCAGGAAGGATGTGGCAGCAGGATACTGTGATCTCGAGGTGTCAAAGTAACACTTGCTTCCTCGGTTATGGCCGCCATTGCTGGTGAGGGAAAGACCTTTGTTTAAACTGCTGTCTGGATGGTGCACTTTGTCTGTTTTTCTTGATTTGTGAGAGAGTCTCAGCTGTTTTTTCAGAGAACAAGACTACTCTCAACAGGCAGATCCTCTGCTTACTATCTGATTTCCACCAGCAGAGCCATGGACCTTAAGCCAGGCATGGCGCCTCAGTACAATGGTATTGGCCATAGATCACACCATTGAATCACCACCATGGCAGCCAGCATTAATTTGCTGCTCAGACAGTATGATTGCCTCAGTTTGCAGGTGGTTGGCTAGGGGCTATTTTTCTTCAGGAAGCAATTCGAGGTCTCCCTCTCCCAAAATACTAGAACTCAAGGGGATTCAATGAAGCTGATGGGTAGTAGGTACAGGATGGACTAAAGGAAATACTACTTTACACAGAGAGTGATTAAAACGTGGAATTCACTACCAGAGGATGCAGTGATGGCCACAGTAATAAACTGCTTTAAAAGGGGATTAGATAGATTCATGGAGGATAAATCTATCAGTGGCTACTAGCCATGGTGATTGAGGGGAAATTCAGAAGCACTAATCCTCTGAATCCCAGAGCCTTGGCCTCTATGCCCTGTTGCTGGCTATCAAGAGGAACTGGTTGGCCACTGTGTGAGACAGGATGCTGGACTAGCTGGACTATTAGTCTGATCCAGCAGGGCTCTTATGTTCTTATGACAACTTATGACAAAGAAAAAGTTCATAGCCGGCCTGATAATTGGAAATATGTTGTAGCAAGGCAGCTGATCAGTAGACTTTTTTGCTGAGGGCATCAAGTTTCCTGCCTACCTTATTGACTGGTGCAGCATGATAACATTGCCACTCTCTGGGCTACATCTGGGCTGTGATAAAGGAAAGGGGAGGGTGCGTAGAGAAGAAGGTAGATATGTCCTGCCTCACTTTATAGAAGTGTTCCAAGTGGCAAGATGTGGCCTGAATTGATGCTGGCTTCTGTCTCAGCTCCTGTATCAGGTCTATCAAGCCCTCTAACATGGGGAAGAATCTGAATAAAGATGATCCAGAATGTTCTCCTTGGGTCCGTGGTCGGTTGTGGATGTCCAAAGATTGTGCCATGCATGGCATTTGTTCACTATATATTTTAAGGTCTTCCATGGGGGATATCAGAGCCAGGTAACCCACTCTTTCATTCAGGATCAGATCCAATGGTGGTTCCAAGACGGCTTCAGAACCAGGGGCCCTCTTCCAGGTCAGAGATGGGTATGGTTGAAAGAGCCCTCCCAGATACAGTGTCTGAGGCTAAGTGAGATGAGAATCTATGCTACAATTGACAACTTCAAGTCAGATCTGATCTGGATGTGGAGCCATAGTAGTCTCCTCACTGCACCAGATATGCAGGAGAATTAAAAAATGGATAAGAGTGGCCATGGCATGGAAGCTGAAGCCTGTGGCCATGGAACCACTGGTGCTTGTTCTGGCCAAGGGAGGCACAGAACCAAGGGAGGGCTCAGTTTGGGTTTGATCTTTCCCTCCAAAAATGAAAGCAGCAATGATTCAGTCCTAGGAGGAGGATTCTTAGGCAGAGCCATCACTTTGTCAGCCTCCGGAGTCAGATCAGGTCTGGTGCCGGAGCACAGAGCTTAGAGTGAAATTTATGCTTCTTCTTATGTTTAGATTTAAGTTTAGACTTCTTGGCTGGTGGCTCCAAAGAGCACCTAAGACCTGTCAGGGATCACGAGTGTGACCCAACGCCATTGGAGCTCAGAACAGAGGACAGATGAAACCGACCTAACCAAAAGACAGATGAAACCGACCTAACCAAAGCAGACGAGGATGCCTTGGATGGGTGCTCCGGAGCTGAAGTCAGGTTCGGAGGGGTGTGCCACTTTTAGCCTGAAGGCACTTTCACTGCTAGCCTTGGGTCTAAATTGCTGACAAGCCCTGCATGCTGATACATTATGCCCCTTATCTAAACAATGAAGGCAGATGTCATGGTCACCCGTTTCAGTCATCTTGGCACTACAGCGAGTACACTTCTTGAACAAGGCTCTCTGGGCTATAACAGAGCAGAGAACAGCCACTGGCCATCCACTGCATGAAGGTGGAGGATCTCAACATCAATGAGGAGATGGAAGCTATCAACTTCTCCTGTGTCGATGGAAAAGGAGAAAACTCACTGGATGTTCCAGAAAGCCATTCAAGGTAAGGTGGTTGTCAGAGAAGAAACCAAAGAAGACAGAAGCCAAAGAAGTTATAAGGAGCGGGGGGGACTGTAACCAGTAAGGTCAAAAGACAGCTCACACAGGAACAACCTACTCCATTGGCAGTGAAAGAGAAACTGAGGGAAAGGGCTGCGATCATGCTGAAGCACATGACTGTTTAGGTGGGAACAGCTCATATTGGCTCCAGTGCACAGCACCCCCCTCCCCGGTGGGCCTGCTGATGTGGAGTCCCAATGTGGGACTGCACAGAAGACTGGAGATGAAACTCAGTTTAAAAGATGAGGGAGGTCGACAGTTGAAAGTCAGAGTGGAGAGTTTGGTGAAGCTTAACAAGAGAGTGAGCGACTGACAGCACAGGGATCAGATTATTCATGCAGCCCCCTTATGCAGTTCTGGAACTGAGAAAAGTTACAACAGGGTTCCGGGTATGCAGACCCGTAGCTGCTGTGGGACTTTTGGGGGCTCCGCCCCCTTTCTTAAAAGCATAACCCCACAATAATTTCTCCTGAAAATGCTTTTTTCAATTATTTTTAAAGGTGCACACTCCCGTGCGCCACCAATACCCCCTTCTCTGCTGTGGCAGACTCCTCTTGCAGCTCTCCTCTTGCAAGGCTGAAAAGTCTCCTCCCACCAGCTGCAGCCTTCCTGCACCCAGCATTCAGCAGCAGGGTCTTCCAGGTTGAAGAGGGGCATGCTGGAGCCTAAGGAGGAGGCTTAAGCCCCCAGCCCCCACCCCTTTCTTCTGCGTGTGTCTCTGTCTCTCCTTGCATCTCCACAGCAAGGGACTGCAGCACACAAAGAGTTAATGCATGCAGCTGGAGCATAACTGTGCACACACACATTAACACCCACCAGCCATACACTGAGGGGCATGCATGCAAGAGCCAGACTCCAGCTTGCGCGTCTGTATTTGTGGGGTGGGGCAGGCACGCTCTGGGGGGGGGGCAATGGAGGACCCATTGGAGACTGGATGCCAGGAAGCAAACCAACAATAAGGCTTCTCTGCATCCCCCTGCCTCCAATCCTCCTGTGCCCTTGGCTCTCCTTCCCCACCCCCCGTTTTGGGTTGCTGTGCAAAAGCCTGTGGAAAATAGGTGCGTTTCCAAAGACTACCCAAGCCCTTCCTGCAAACGGAGTTGAAGAAAGCAGGCTTTGCCAGTGTGAAAGGAGGTTGGCACTGGGAGTGAAGAGCCAACCCTCACTAACACCACCACCATGACCACCACTCCACAATCCATCCAAATCTCTGTCCCTCCCACTAAGGCTTGTCTACATGGGGCCAGCGATCCAGATCAAGAGGGACCTGGCATTGTCCTGGGGGAAGAAATTGTGAGAGTCCGACACTGATGGAGAATTGGGGAGCTTTATGGCATTGGAAGAATGAGTGTGAGTGTGTGTGTGTGTGTTGGGAGGTATGGTAGTTCCTCATCCCTTCTTCCATTCCAGGGTGTAGCCCCCCCTGATGGCAGCCCCCCTAAAAAAATTGCCCCACAAGCCACAAAATCCTGGCTGTGGGTATGTTTGTAACAGTATGATCAAGATTTTAACATAGTAGTAAAGCTTACCTGGAAAAATCCCCCCCCCAAAAAAAAAAAAAAAAAAATTGGCTAGGGGTGTATGAATACCCAGACCAGTTTGGCTCACACCCTATTCACCAGTTGCAGAGACATGATCAAGGATCAGTCTGATAATTCCTCCATCCATTTGTGGGTGTTTCACACATTCTTTCACCGTATTCATTACTGACCATGCAGTCCAGCACAATTGGCTTTTTGGGCATGCATGCAAGGTCTCACACGGCCTGATTGAGATCTACTATCTCCCCCGTCATTACTACACAACTGCTCTGCTCAGCAGCAAATTGTTTAAATAGTTAGACAGTCAGATCACTCACAAATCAGTCATCAATAAATGCCGCGTTTCAATAAAATCCTACTCTTCAGTGGTTGGTTAAGTAGTTCTTAGCGACGCTAATGGCTACCCAGCAGTTTGAACCAGCAGCATCCTCGCACGTGTGGAGTTCGGGGAAAACTCTATGCAAATTGGTTCAGTGGGCATTTGTGGCTGCTTGGGAGGAACCAGAGTGAGTGGTCAGCTCACACCTGATTGCTACCTTTGAACATCTAACTTGTTCACATTGAAATGTGCAGCATCCTTAGCAGTGGCCATGGACAGTTGATAAAATGAGGTTCCCCATCTCCACATTACCTGTTAACATTTCCCTCAGTTGGTATTGCTTCAAATAAACTTTTTTCTTGTTCAATTTTTAAAAGAAAAACCTTCTTGTCTCTGCCGAGTTTAGGTCATCCTTCAATTAATCAACCACAGACCTAGTTGGGTTTTATACAGAGGCCAGAGCTCTCTCTCAGAACATTATTTCCCACTGGGATACTCGATACCATGGGTAAGGAAGGAACGTAACAAATCCTGGGGTGCTGTCAGGCAAAGTAAAGCTTATTTAAAGGTTCTCCCTAGTTACCCCATCTTATACTTACATCAAGATTTCTAAAGAAAAACTCTCATACTGTGCTAACAATTGCCATAGATTTGAGCTACAGCCACGATGACGTGAGTAATTTTGAGTGTGGGGAGGGGGCTGAAAAAATCAAGTCAAACCTAGGAACAATTTCCATCCCATTCTGTTACCAACAGAGTCCTCCTACTGCCCAAAAGACAAAATCAGGACAGAATTAGCATAAAACTTCAAAAAGAGAAGATCTGTTGGTTCCCAGTTAGTTATCTACACATTAAGCTTCCCTTAACAGTTATAAAAGGATGCCATTTTACAGCATAGAAGCTGCAATGATATAATGGGATTGAGCTAACAATTGTCTTACTAGGCCTTATGTGTAATGCTGAGCTAGTAGTGGGGTAACTGACACCCTCAACCAACCACTAATTCAGTAATAATTCAAACCTTCTGCAACTCCACTACCCTTCAGAGTAAATCCCGTTAAAGATGAACCTGCTTCCTGGAGTTAGGGTTTATGCCCACAGCAGTGTTACTGATCATGTACCATACAGAAGAAAAAAATAAATTTGGATTTTTAAAAATAAACATTGACATATTACAGTTATCACCGGGGTCTTTGCAAGGATGGGAGTGAGGAAGAGACTCTCCCTCCAACATTGATGTGGATTCCCAAACAACCCTGAGAACAGAATTCAGACAGGACTGCTGACTCACAGACATATAGAAATGGAACCACTTCAGACTTTGCCACTAGAAATTAAAGTCCTGAAGTCCAGGAAGGCAGCATTCAAGATCTCATAGTGAGAATGGTGGCAGACACAATCACAAAAAAATGAATCCCTGCAGGATGCTACCAAAGACTAGTTGTTCTTTGAGGATGAAACCTACAGATTATCATCTTATGGGCTCATGTAGACAACACAATCCTACGCATAGTAAGAAAGTTAAATTTCTTTCATTTTTTATGGTAATAGAAAGTATTTACACCCTAAACAGTTCTCTGTTACTTATAGGACTGACTCCTATGCACCAATGAAAGGCAATTACAGATACAGATCTTTCCCACCTTTACCATCCCCAGCAACAGCTTAGAAAGCAATGCTGGAGGCTTGGGACCTTTGCCACTAAGACGTATGCAACTGCAGATTGCTCCAGCGAGGACAGAAAAGCTGGCAAAAGTCACTACGCCTGCCTCTTATATCAGTGGAGCGTCTTCCACAACAGCAAGGTTCCTTGTGTCAGAGAAAAGCTGCTTGCTCTGGAAGGATGGATTCATGAAAACCAGCCCATTCAGCAGCACATCATTGTTGAATGGTTCTCTGTTCATCACTGGTGCTGATCTCTGGCAAGCATATGCATGCGGTCAAAGACTTTCCCCAGTTGTGACTCTGGTATCAAAATACTTAAGAGTGTTCTTTGGAAGTTATCCCTGAGGAAACCAACACTGAGCACAAAACATTAAAACCACTTGAAATCTAGCAACAGAAGAACCAAATGGCAGTAGCAGCTTCTTCTCCAATGACTCCTGTACAATGAGGCAAAGTAGTAACAGATTAAACTAGTCCTTCTCATTCTATGTTAAATAATTGAGTGCTCTCATCCATACAGTTCAGTATGGCCTTTTTCAAACTGCCTTTGTGTTCTGTTTTAGTAAATGGCCACTAATGAATTTTTTTCCTATCATTTCAGACTGACCCGTTTTAATAACTGGCTGCTAGCTGAATTTATTTACCTGTTCATACAAACCCGCTTGCATCGGGTTAGCAAAGGGTCGTTGAGCTGCTTTTGAGGGAAACGGCTTTCTTCCATTTTCAACCCCTTCGCTGTGCTCCTGAATCACTGTGGTGTGCTCTTTAAAATGTCCCTAATGCTTCCTACAATGCCACTTTTTCCCCTGTCCTTTTTCGCCTTGTGATCTTCCTTGGACTTTTTTTTTTAATACATTCTAAGTTGAGTGCTAGAGTGCTAAACCAACATAGCACTTCAGTGCCACAGCAGCATCACTGAGATGTCTTGGCTCCATTGACTCCATTGACTCCACTACAGCACTCAACTTAGATGGAGCCGTAGTGGCTCCGAGGTTAAGATGCTGAGTTGCAGACCAGAAGGTCTGTAGTTCGGCAGTCCGAGACCCTAGTGCCACATGACAGAGTGAGCTCCTGTCTCTGGCCTCAGCTCCTGCCAGCCTAGCAGTTTGAAAGCAAGAAACTGCAAGTAGATAAATAGGTACTGCTTTGGTGGGAAGATAACAGCATTCCGTGTGCCTCGGCATTTAGTCATGCCAGCCACATAACCATGGAGAAGTCTTCAGACAGCGTTGGCTCTTCAACTTGCAAAAGCAGATGAGCCCGCCTCCTAGAGTCAGATTCGACTAGCTTTCGAACAAGGGAAACCTGTACCTTTACTTACTCAACGCAGAACGTTAAAAAAAACCCCCAAATTCTGAGGAAGATCACAAAGTGAAGTGGGGAGGAGTGGCGTTGCTTGGAATGACCACAGTGCTTCAGAGATGGGTCATTAATGGAAGGAAATTCAATGTATGAAACCCCCGTCCTTGTATCGCTTTACTCAAAATCAGGCCAACAACAAAAAACATCTGGTTTAGAACAGTAATGTGAAAAGGGCCACCGATTCAGTGCTTCATTATGCACCACTTGTCACTTGTCCTATGGTGCAAAAGGCTTCATGGCTGGTTTCCTCTATTCAGTACAGGGAGGTTGCATTCCCCTGTAGCATTTCTCACCTTCCTGGTTGTGTACTACATCACCAAATTAAACTTACACAATACCACGGCGCCTGAAATGCACAAGTCAAAGAAGGCAAGAGCAGCCCAGGGTGGAGGAACCTAGTTGAGGAAAACCTCTGAAAAAAGCCCACTTCCCAAAGAGAAAAAGACAGATAAAAGATGCTGGAGTACTAGAAATTAGCAGCTTTGTACCATCATTGAAAAATAAGCCACATAATTGGGGAGATGAAAAACATTTTCAAAAGAGACTTCAAAATTTTAAGCCAGTCCCCAGACATGGCTAGTAGATTCAGTTCCTAGCGCTTGAATCCTCCACTGTTCACAGCAGCAATTAGCAATCCACTGTTCTGATTAGTGCACTTCTTCTTCTCCCAAAAGCAGTTTCAATTGTGTAGCATTTTAGCAGACAGATGTGCAGCTAAGTTCTGAAGGCTCCTGCATAGTTGGTGTCCCCAGTCCTTCTGGCCCATCTGCAATGCTGGGCTCACTTGAACACTGCCTGTGGTTTAAGCTGGGCTGCAGGATAAGGCATTTGTCACCATTATCTGGTTCTTCTACCACCATACCCGAGTGCATCATGGAAGCCATGGCCAACAGCTGGATATCCGAATGAGCATTGGCAACAGTATGCCGACGGATGCTTCCACATTTCTCAAGATATGCCTCACCCTCTTGCTCTGTCAGGGGTGTCAAGGCAGTCTCACTGGTCTGGCGAGCGGCCACAGTATGAGAAGAGAAGCTCAGTCCGTTGGGACGAGGTCTATAGTATCTTCTCTCTGGAAAATAAGAAAAGGAAGGCATGTGGATTAGCAGAACATGAACATGCTGCAAATTTTCAGAGAATTTTCCCTGTGCTACGCCTAGCAATTTTGTTCCAGGTGCACTTTCTCACAAACGCTCTGGCTACGGCACATAAGAAAATATGTTAGCTTCACTAAGCAAGAATGGTCATTTGCACAGAGGCACACAGACACACCACTTCAAAAAATTAAATTTAGATCCCTATGGTAGAAAAAAAATTCTATTCTGATTATATCATCAATACCCTGCTATTGTGCTATTTTATATATTTATACAGTTTTCCTACTGGCTATTGTTTTACAGGAATTTTAGCTATCTGTGTAAGATATTACAGTTTCAGTATTTTACTAAGGAATATCTGTGCAAGAAATGGGATAGAATAAAGAAGGGGCCACCTTCTACTTTTTCTAAGAAGGCAGTCTCATCTCCAAGTTACTTAGCTGCACAAGGACAAAACTGGAGTTCATTGAACTATTCTGGTATAATTCCAAGTCATTGTTATATCATCAAATCATTATACCTGTGGTGTTTTCCAGATTGCCTTACCATTCCATTTTCATTCCCTGATGTTACCATGTTTTTTTCCTTGTGTTCAGACAACTTCATTAACATCCCCATGCTGTCCCAGTCTTTCCTCGTTTTTCCCCCTGTTCTTTCCTAAATTAGTTTTTCCACCTTGTGGATTTCCACCCAAAACCTGCCCAAGGAGGAGGAGGAGGAGATTGGATTTGTACCCTGCCCTTCACTTGGAGTCTCAGAGCGGCTTACAAACTCCTTTCCCTTCCCTTCCCCACAACAGACACCCTGTGAGGTAGGTGGGGCTGAGAGACCTCTTTCCAGAACTGTTCTTGAGAGAACTGCTCTGACAGAACTATGGCTTGCCCAAGGTCATCCAGCAGCTGCAAGTGGAGGCGTGGGGAATCAAACCCAGTTCTCCCAGATTAGAGTCCACGCACTTAACCACTACACCAAAGGGTGGGTTTGGGCAGTGAACTTTTTTTATTTGCATGCCAGCACTGAAACATTTCAGTGCTGGATGGCACCTGTGCTGAAACAGTCCATCCCACTGGGAGGCCCGACACCAGCTCCTGTAGCTCTGCTTATACAGGAAGATGACTCAGAGTCAGTCTTCAAGGATATCCGGGATGGGGGTGGGGGGATGTCTGCAACTCCCAGTTCCTTAAAAACAAGATCTCGAGATGTTTACCAGAAAGAGATTGAAGGTACACATATTAATTATAAGCTTCAGTAGGGGAAGGAGAGAGAAATATTCTGACTACTTTGAATGCCCCAAATCCCATCCCCATACCTCAGTTTACACCAGAGTAGACATACTGAAGCCAGTGGGGCTACTCTCATGTAAGGGGATCACACCCTGCCCATGTGTTCCGGAGCAGGCTCAGGTGATGCTGAAAGCTTGATCGAGGACACCATCTGAAGTAAGGACCAGGAAGAGAACTGGAGCAAGGAGGGGGCTTTCATGGAACCTCTTCCCCCAAGAAAGGGCACAGAGACTGGAGATCAGGCTGGGCTATTCCTGCAAGCATGATGATGTCTGATGGGTGGAGAATGTACTTTAATGGGGATTGCACAGACCCCTTGAGGCTTTTGAAATGCTACAATGCTTCAGCGCATGCACAAAAGGGGTGGGGGAACAGAAAATCATTCCCCAATGTGAATGTGAACAAATGGAACCGTGATGGAGGGGCAGATGAAAAAAAAATGTGTGTGTCAATTGACTGCACCAATAGTGTGATCACTGGAACACACCAACAACAACAAAACCCCAAAAGGTAGCTGCAGTTTGGAAAACGCTTGAACGATCCTGCAGTTATTGAGACACATAAGGGGGGAAAGAGGTGGGTTTGGAGGCAGAAGAACAGCAGAGGAGGAGTTGCCTGTTCAATCAGAATTCCACCTTCTTTAAAGTCTAGGTCCCCACCACCACCACAAGAACTTGTAACTCTAAAATATCTAATACAGATAAATATCTATCCAGTGGACTCAGTAAGGACCCAAACCACCTGCCCCTTCATTTTCATCTCTCCAGTTAAGAGACTCAGATATGGGTACCCAGAACAGAACAAACAGGATCTGGTACACAGTGTGCCACTGCAATTTCTACACTGGATGTCTGAACTTTGTCTTAATCACTACATTGGCTCCCTCTCCCAATAACATAGAAACTGGGGACTACCAGCAAGAATGGGATGCTTGCCACACACAACAAAAGATCACCTAGCGGTGGCATTCAAGACTCATTCAGCAGTCCCTAATAAGTACTTCACCACAAGACATCTGTATTATAGCTGGATCTCATAACCACTCTCTTGTCTCAACAGGCAACCATTCAACACATACAAGCAGGGATGTTTGCTGCCACTTCTTTTCCCATACCATACAAACCACTAGCAGGGGGAAACTACAAATGTTTACTGATGAAGCTGTGGTATTTTCCTTAACACAACTGGGTTCAGGCACTTACTGTCTGCCCCAGACTGTGCTGGATGCTATGCATTTGGAAACAGGACTGGGCTTTTTGGAAACTACGGGCCTTATACAGGCTTTGAAATTCTGAGTACACCTTCATTTTTTATTTGCTCATCTCAGCTATGTGTACACTATGTTAGGGAAACAACAGGCCTTTAGATGGCCGTGTCAGAGATTGCTGGATGTAGAGAGACAAGTTTTGCACTTTCTAGCCAATAGACTATGTTCCCCTATTGCAAATGGTATAGTCCCAGTTTATGGGCCTCCTGCTCTCTACTTATTCCATCTTAAATCTCCAAAAGTTGGCAGAGCTTCTATGCTTGACAAGTTCAACATTCTGCCTTCAGCAATCCTTTGAGGTAGATTTTTTGAGAATTTCTCATCAGAAGAGAGATGTGCTGTGTTATGTCACATCATCACTACATGTTGAATAGTACCCTCAATTAATGGCTAATGTGACATCTCAGCTAGTATGTCATCTGGCTGTCAGTGGTGTGTTGCTATTAGGGTTTTTGCCACTGCCCTTGTGAAAGAAATCCCAGTTCCTTATGGGAGTGTAAACTCCAGCAAAGCAGCAGCCCATTTTAAGCAGACCACAAACCTATCTTGCCCAAGTCTTGAAAGGGAACAGAGCATATCTCCCCCTGTATTTAAAAGCTCCCCCCCCATTACTATGCATATAGCACAATAATTGCCTGTATATTCTGAAGCCTCTCTCTCTGTAACCATGAGTCATAGGCTTAAAAAAACAAAAAGCAGCAGCAGCAGTTAAGCCTGTCAGAGGTCTAGCTGGGAATCCACATTCTAGCCAAGAGGCCTATTTTTTAGACAGTAACTTTCAGTACACTAAATTATAGGGCTTTATAGAGATAAAGCCACAAAGTTTGATGTCTGACTGACAGCCAGTCTGTATGTTCCAAAACAGGTTACTGAAGAGCCCTCCAGGAACTGCATGACAATGCACTAACAGACTTGAACATGCAACATTTTTAGCACATTAACTATCTTGGCTTTAACACCTCAAAACACTACATTCAGTTTGTCTGCATGACTACAAAGGTTCACAAAAGTAGAACAATTTTACTCAGTTTTAGATCTCGACTTGGAATTTTGTGGGTAGAAGAATTTCTATTCACAGACTTTGATTTCCCCTCTCTTCCTTCTACTGCCCAAAATACCCCCTGAAGTGCTAGTTCTGGGGGACAGCCCTCTGCCCCAAAAACAGCTTGGGGGAGTTGCAGGACTCCTGTGGGAAGAGGGAATTGGAAAAAATTGTCTCCCTTGTATCAGAGGAAATTTAGGCAAGATCCAACCCAGATATACTAAAGAAACCTTAGGAGGCTAAGTCCTGTTCTCCCCCAATCCTCAGCCAAATTACCCATCCCAAAATGTTTCCTCCTCCTTTTGCAGTTTCCAAATTTCAGATTCTAATTGCTATACAGTGACTCTTTTCTTGCCCAGTGTGCCAGAAGAGCTTTTATTCTAAAGGGATACTACATATTTTTGTGGCTCTCCCACATAGTCAGCATCGACCTGCAATCCTCAAGCCAGGAACCCAAATACCAGTTATCAGGTCTTTTTCAAGACAAGGGCCCAGGACAGACTGGCAATTTGCCCCGGTATCGAGTCGCGGCAAAAAAAACCCGGAGTAAACGATACTGGGTTTTCCCGTCCACACAGCGGGGGCCTCTGCCGGAAGATACTGGACGGAGGCGCGCGGGAGCGTTCAGACTGCCGCGCCGGAGGCACGCTATATTCGCTGTTTCCCCATTATTTCGGCTGTGGGTGTATGTGCGCATAAGCGCATTTTGGTGATTTTTTTTTTTTTGCCCTGCAACGCCGGCACCGCATTGGGCAGTGGAGCGGAGCGCAGCCAATCACACCGCTGCTGCCTCATGCCCAACGCGGGTTGCTCCCGGCTTTTCGGCTGCGCGTTCAGACTCCCCGGAAGCAGAGAAACGCGCGACAAACGCAGGCTTTCAAGATTTGCGTCGGCTTTTATCAGGTGTTTTTTTAATCCGGCAGTGAAGCGCAAGAGCACCGGTAGGCTACGGGTGGGGGACGCCAGGCAGATGTGCCTGTGTGAACATTCCATTTAATCCGATATTGAGTCGTTGTCAGCCCGGGTCCCATCCTGCGGCAAATTGCCAGTCTGTCCTCGGCCAAGGATGGAACTTTAAGAGGGTGAGTTGGAAAGGTTTCAGTGAAAGATCTGGATAGGTGTCTTGGATGGGTCCCTCCAACACATAGTAACTACCACCGATTTGTTAGAGCTGTTATATCCACAGCCAAAAGGCACATTCCTCAAGGATATCGGAAAGAATATACTCCAGGCTGGAGTGATCAGAGCAAGAGGCTACATCAAAATTTCCTCAACAGCAAAGACTCAGAAGTAGCAGATGCACTACTCCATTAACTCTTTGCTGCATGTAGACAAAAATCAACTGAAGTAATTGCAAATTTGGATTTTAGGCATTCCGGTAGGAAAGCCTTGAGCCTGCTGAAAAAACTAGGTGCAATCCTACCTGTGCTCCAAGGAAATCCAGAGGTAACATCAAACCAGGTAGCTGCCCGACTGGTATCTATATCCAGAGCTCCAAAGGATCCAAATTTTACAATCAGGATAAAAAAAGAACTCCAGCTCTTGGAACGTGCCTGCAATCATGGATGCAATCCATTCCACCCAATATCCATACCCTGATAAATGCCAATGAGAGGCCCACAGAATTTGACTTGCCATGTAAAGTATGGAAGACGGCTAATAGAATATGAACAGGCTTTGGCCACTGTGCAGACCTATTGTTTAAATGGGGCAAAATACCAGGACCCAAATGCAATTGTGGTGCAGCCGGCCAATATTTTCCATCTGTCACAGGAATGTGAGAGTCCTGCTTTCCAGAGCGATGCGACAGAGCTCTCTGAACTCTCTCCAGCTGCGATTGAGAAGATTGAAGATTTAGATATTAGTATTTAGGGGCACTGACCAATTGGTCTGCATACCCATTGTATCAACTTGGTTATGTATTTTATGTTACTATATGCTTCCTGTGTGTAACTCTGCCATACGATAAATAAAATAATAATGTTCTCGCAGGAAAGAACAGCTTAGAAATACGAAGTTCTGTATTAAAAAGGTCCTCTGACATTCCAAGTAAGCATCAATGAGAGGAAAGCAGCACACTAAGAAAAAGTCTCTGCCAAATATTCCTCTCGCCCCACACTACAGAAATTGCATCCTGGAAGGGAGAAATAGTAAATGTAGGCAGTCAGGGTATATACAATAAGACCTATAAAGGGCTTGCACAGCACGCTGACTGGCAAGCTTCACCAGCCATGATTTAGAATGTAGTCACCTCAAACCAGTTCACTCAGGCCCACATTAAACTCATTTAAGCTCAGTCTTAGTGTAGCGTTATCACAAGTTTGATGGGCCTGGAAGATTCCCCTCCCATCACCATCCCTTTCCACAAAAAGGAACTGGCAAAGCGGCGGCCTCATATCTGAAGGCTCAAGTGGTTACGCTGAACTGCAGGCTGTGGAAGGTCAGTAGTTCAGCAGTTCGAGACCCAGGTGCTGCATGACGGAGTGAGCTCCTGTCTCTAGTTCCAGCTCCTGCCAACCTAGCAGTTCAAAAGCAAGAAATTGCAAGTAGATAAATAGGTACCACTTCGGTGGGAAGGTAATAGCGTTCCGTGCGCCTTGATGTTTAGTCATGCCAGCCACATGACCATGGAAACATCTTCAGACAGCGCTGGCTCTTCGGCTTTGAAACGGAGATGAGCACCACAACCCTAGAGTCAGATTCGACTGGCTTTCAAGCAAAGGAACCTTTACCTTTACCAACAAAACACCTCCACAAGTGCAAGGATTAGGGCAATTGCGTCCCCTTTGTATCCTTATGCTTGGATTGCTGCTGTCCATGCTCAAAATAGTATCCCAGCAGCAAACATCCATACATGATGAAGTCTGCATGGACTCAGACATCTCCAGGTCATTAGGACCCTCTACAGTTGCCAGGTAGATTTGGATGGAAAAGCAAATTTGGTAGGCATGCTAGGACAGGGCTGAGCCTATGACCAGCTAAGCCCAATCTTAACAGAAGATGTGAACTGAGCTCATAATGGGATGGGGATTTCTGGCCTATAAAAGTCAAATTCTTAAGCCATCCCTCCCTACTTCTGAACTGTAGCCCATACAGTTACTAGGGCTTTCTTAAAAAAAAAAAAACAACACTGTATTTTGCCTCTACTTTAGTCCTACCCTATAGTGCAAATTGTGGTCCCCTTTAACTCTGTAATAACTATCAAACTGCCAGTCCCTTGCTCTGTCTCACAATTGTTAGCATCATGCAGAATCATGCACAACATAGTGGTCTGTAAGGTAAAGGTAAAGGTTCCCTTGCTCGAAAGCCAGTCAAATCCGACTCTAGGGTTGTGGTGCTCATCTCCGTTTCAAAGCCGAAGAGCCAGCGCTCTCCGAAGACATTTCCGTGGTCATGTGGCCAGCATGACTAAACACCAAGGTGCACAGAACGCTGTTACCTTCCCACCGAAGTGGTACCTATTTATCTACTTGCAATTTCTTGCTTTCGAACTGCTAGGTTGGCAGGAGATAGTGGTCTGTACTCGAAAGGAAAAAAATTCTGGCCCTTTGCCATAATTAATATAAGTCTGATTATGAATACAAAATAATATTTATTTGTTTGTTTAATTTATACTCCACCCTCTCCGTCGAGGCGGGCTCAGGGCAGCTTACAATACAATGCAATACAATAATGAAACAGCACTGAGTGAACTGATCTGTGAAGTCCTAAACGTGGATTTGTCACTAAAAATGTTGTCAATATTCTTTGAATGATTTAATACTGACTAGTTGAATATCCAACATTAACTTTTACAGTAGCTATTGAATAAATTTTGCACAAATTTAATCCAAGCAGCCAACCAGAAAACAGCCAAAGCAGCCAGCAAGTTTTCAAATTCTGCTAAACTGTGAAAACTGTCAAACTTTTACATTATTCTGAATGGCATCATATAAATTTACCGAATGCTGCATCTTGGGGTGGAGGGAAACTTCATTGCTATTTGAATTTTAAATAAGCAGTCTTATGGCTGCTAACAATATGGGTAGTTTGTTTTGAAGCTAATGAGTACACATGATAAAAACTTACCAGAGTGAAAACCCCACAGGCACTAGAACAGATTCTTAAGCATGGCTACAAAATCCATATTGATTTTTCTTATTACAGTAGCATGCTATGTTTAGATATACTCCTCCATGTACTAGAAGGCTGTGTTAGAATTACTAACAGACTCTGCAACATGGTATCTAATATGCAAGCAGAGGATACCTATTTGTAAACATTACTACTTATCTGTGTGATATGTGGATTGTGGGAAATTATGAACTATGCCTCTATCGAATTTTATCACTTCCTGTTTTTATATAACACACTGATAAGGAGTAATGTAACATTAGAAGAATAGCGAGACAGAACTTCTTGTATTTAAGTCACACCAATGGGCCAAACTCATTATACCAGCACTTTAAAGCAGTAGGCCTCAAGTATGGCTCTCTCAAGGATCCCAGAGAACCAAGATTCCTTAATGGTAGAAAATATATAGGCTCCTCTAAGGAAATCACTCTGCACTTACATGTCAATGCGTACATTTGGGTATAAAACTCCAGGATTTCAAAGCCTTCCTGGCTCCAATGAACACATCTATTCTTTGATAATATCTCTGGCGAACATGAGTCAGCAGTACAACAGGTCCTCCTAAGTGACACAGAGACTCTCTTTCAACCCCCATATTTATGATGTATAATGCTGTCAAGCAGAGAGAAAGGATTAGCTTCTGATGTATCAAACTTACCGCTGCCCGCCTCAAATGTGATCATTTGGCAAAAGCATACTTGCTTAGGCATCTGTCAGTGAAGTGGAGAACATGGAGAGCAACCAAGCACAGAAACAGGGCATCACAAGAAAAGGCTTGTTTTTAAAGAGTACGAAGTGAAATTCTCCCAAGACTAGGTTTTCCAGGTTAGCTATAGACTCACTCTGATCAAAGACAAGAGACTATACTGTGCCTTTGCACACAAAGTCACAGCGGGCAGCGTCGCAGCCCACACAGAGGTTCCCCATTGTTACTCTATAGTTGATGGAATACTCTGCTCTAAAGCTGATAGAATGCATTCCAAACAACAGATCTTTTGCCATCACATTTTGAGTAGCAAATGGAAGACGTCCCTATGGGAGTTGCAGCACTATGCTCCTGTGCTCTTGATTTGATTAATATTACGTTCCTTGTTCATACTAAGAATGGTCACAAAATGTTGCCAGATCAGCAGAGTTATCTATTTTCATTTCACTTCAGAAATTAATTTTAACTAACTGAACTAATGAAGCAGAAGACAATGGAGAAAATGTTAAGAAATAAGGCATGACAGAACTCTGGCATGAACAAGCCTCAGTCATGCAAAAACAACATCCTAAAACGAGTCAGAGATAAGCAGTATGTCCAAGGCCATTCCCTTGATACACCTGTGAATCGGGCTTCACTATTTATGGGCAAAAAAGGCCTACAAGATGTTAAGCAAGGGGCTAGAAAGGCCCTGTTCTGCCACTTTCTAAAGCCATCAGACACCCATTTGCAGCACACCAGGAATACTTAATGGATGGGCAGGAGATATTTTTGTATCAGGTGAGGAGGCTGAGGCTGGTCTAGCATTCCGTGCTTACGCCCTAGGAACAGAACCTGCCACAAGAGCTCATAGGATTAGGTTGGTTGTTGCAATGAAATGTGAATGCTTTTATGAGAATGGAGGTTGGCAGAAATTGCATGAGCCTGAGAAACACAGAGAGAACAGGAGCTTCCGACACAGGTAACCAAGTTCTTCTGTGCCGTTGAGGTTTTCTGGATCACAGCCTGCTTAAATTGCCAGGTTTATTTATTTCAATCAGATGAGATGAGGAGAGAGCTCAATAGCTACATTCTGCTAAGCCAGCATATGATCCCACTTTTCAAAATTAGATTTTGCAATGGTTTCTCATGTATGTCATTTGTTCAGAGGTCTCAGCTCAGTGATTCCGATAGTCCCTTCCAAGTTGGAGCCAAGGTAATGAAAACCATCTGGAAAAGCAAATCTTGAAGGTGATGCATTCCAGGAAGATCTCTTCCAAAATCCTGTAATGGCCACATTGAAGCAACAGAGCCAGAAGAAAGCAAAACGCTGAAGGCTTTGTTCCACAGCCCAGCACTAGTCTGGCCTTCAGCCTGCACTGTTCGTCCATAGCCAGACTTTCCGCAAACTGCTGCATTTTGAGTGGAGCAACCAGAGGAAAGAGATTAACAGGTTCATCAGATAAGAATAGACTAAAAATAGATAGCAGGTTGGAACCTGGAACCACAGCTTTGGCAGATGGGAAAACTATTCTGACTTTTGACCCCAGAGTCATGCCAAGGCCAATCTCTCTCTGCTCACTTCACTGAGTTATTCCCTTATGCTACTGCATGAAACCAAACGTCTGCTGAGTAACAGTGAACTCCTGAACTCCACCTCCCCCCACAATTGGCCATTTAGATATTTATTAAGAAATCTTATATCACACCTTTCTATCATAGTGTGACACTTTAGCCAGTTAACAGAATGTTTGTATGAGGAAAAAGCTTTGATCCACAAAGTGAGTCACTGCACACCCAAAGAGTCAACCATCTACAGCAATTACAGCAACCTCCTTCCAAGAGATCCAGGGATTCTGATAAAATTAAGCCAAGGCTGAAATTAGTGAGATAAAATGAGGAGCAAAAAAAAGAAAGAAAAAGAATAGAAGAAAGCAGAGTACAAATAAAACAAGAAGGAATGGCTGACTGTTTTGAGACCTAGTGCTCTTCTTCTTCCCATGTTTTATCTCTGGTGCTCTTCAATATATAATTTCTCATGTGAATAGTCTGCACACACGAGCAATGCTAACACTGGCATGACAAACTCACACAAGACCACAATTGCAATTCCATGAACTGGAAAACTGCAAGTTGCGTAAAAAGCAATTTGCAAAAGAGAACTTTGGACTAATGCATGAACCAACTCAGAGAAGAAAAGATGAGAGACAAAAATGTTCAGAGAAAAGCAGAAGGAACAAAAGGTTTGATAAATATAAATATATTGGCTGCTTAGGGCGGTGCCCCTCACTGGCATTCTTCAAGAAGAGGCTAGATGAATACCTGTCAGGGGTGCTTTAGGCTGATCCTGCATTGGGGGTGGGGTGGGTTTGGACTAGATGGCCTGTAAGGTCCCTTCCAAGTCTATGATTCTAAACAATGCAGACATGGAAAAACAGTTGAAACTAACAGGACCCAGAATGGCAAGTCACAACAGTATAATACTGGAAGACCAAATATGAGAACCACATCATGACACAATGGAATTGGAAGACTCGGTGTAATCACAAAGTATGGATATTGAGTATTGAAGACCAGTACTGGAAACAAGAAGGACAAGAAGATCTAGGAAGAAAACAGGAATCAGCATGGCAATCAAAAGGATGAACTTCAGAAAATCACCAAAGGAAAAGCAGTGGCAGTATTAAGATGGAGAGTGAGTGCGGTGTAGTGGTTAAGAGGGTTGGGCTAGTATCTGGGAGACCCAGATTCAAACCCCCATTTGTGCCACAGAAGCTCACCGGGTGACCTTAGGCCCGTCACATTCTCTCAGCCTCACCTACCTCACAGGGTTGTTATGAGGATAAAATGGAAGAGAGGAGGATACTGCAAGCCACTTTAGGTCCCCATTAGGAAGAAAGTTGGGGCATAAATAAAGGAATTAAATACATAAATAATAAAAGATTAATATGATAGGATAAGCAAGAGGTGCTGCAAGATCAAAAAAGTTTGAAGCGACAACACGAATAACTGCAGCTTGCTTGGTTAGAGAACAACAGTTCAAAGAGACTGGCAAGGAGACAAAACACAGAAAAACTAGCCAGGGAAGAATGGCTATGAAAATATACAGACAGAAAAACCAACAACCAAGCACCCTCAGAGGCAAAATCAGATTGATGCTGTTGAGAATCTATTACCAAAAGGTATAAAAAATGTTGATTGCTTTTAAGATGCCCACCAGATGAAGAACAGGTGGGACTTCCAGAGCCAGGCTTAGCAATCTCAGCAACGAGCCAGGTGAAAGCTTCCTGTGGGTTGGCTCCTCAGCAGCTGCTAGTCACAGCCTGCCCCAAGAATAATAACTTGATTTTCAGCCCAAACATTTCTTCAAGAGTTGATACTCTTCAACAAGAAATATTTGATCAGCAGAGACTGAAATGAACTATTCACATATCACTATTTCTGATCGTTTCATTCAAAAATCCGTTCACATCCACAGCGCCAAAGTGTACTGCATATTTGTCTTCAGATTGCCAGTAGGTGGAAATATTGCTCAGCTCTGCAGTTAAGAATTCTACAGTTAAAGGAACAGAAATACTGATGGCCGTAAAGGCTGGATGTCTTCCCTAACAACATCTAGCAAAAAGAAACAAAATGTGACAGCCCAAATGTCCCTGCTCCAGTTCACTGGCTGCTATTTACAAGGGGTGAGGAAATGCTAAATGCAGTGAAGTTGCATGGTGTGCTTCCAGTAAATATTACCAGAGATGGCCGCGACCTGGATGGCCGATCTCATCGGATCTCAGAAGCTAAGCAGGGTTGGCCCTAGTTAGTCTTTGGATGGGAGACCACAAAGGAAGCCCAGGGGTGCTATGCTGAGGCAGGCAATGGTACACTACCTCTGAATGTCTCTCGCCTTGAAAACCCTACAAGGGTCGCCATAAGTCGGCTGAAATTTGATGGCAATTTCCACCATGACCACCAGAAATATGTTGTGAGAGATGCAGAGCAGTAGCACATGCATATCTCATAACAGCTGACTAGGAACATGGGGAAATTCCTACAGTCCATTTCAGCAAGTAGACCTGTTAACCAGGTGCCTTCCGTCATTAAACTATACGCATACAGAACAATTCTGAAGTAGTAGGTCCATTTATCCTTCTTTTTACTCAGCATCAGGGATGGACACATATTTGCCATTTTGTTTCTTTTTCTATTTGCTTATCTTTTCATCACTCATTTCTCTGTGCCATTGTTCAACCTTGGTTTTGTGGATTTCTTTGCATTGACCATTCATGCAGTACAGTTTTTATATGCAATTTATATGCATAGTGTACAAATATGATTTATTAATCACAAAGAGAACTGCATACGTTCTCCAGGAAAAAATGCGGAGGGATGAGACAAAGTGAAGCAAAAAATAATCAGTCACAGGCTTGATCCACACAAGAGAAATGCAGAATTGAAGCAGGGATTTTTATGTTGAAACTGCAAGGATGACAAATTCCAAACTGCCATGATGCATAAATCCTTGGGGGAGGAGGTGTGGTTCAACGGTAGAGCACCTGCTTTGCACACAGGAAGTCCTGAGTTCAATCCCCAAAGACTCCAGTTAAAAGGAGCAGGTGGTAGGTGATGTGAAAGACCTCTGCCTGGGACACTGAAGATCTGCTGCCAATCAGAGTAGATAATACTAAGCTTCATACACCAATGGTCTGACTCAGTGTAAGGCAGCTTTATAGTGTTGTTTATGATTCAAGGACTTTTTTATTCTGTAACACAACAGCCTGTCCTCAACACGACACATTTTCTTTGCTTACATTTTAATTCCAAAGTGGTGAGCCACTCTGGCTCAGTTGAGCAAACTAGTCTTATTGGCTCATTTAACCCCTTGACTTTGTTCTTGAAGCACACATGGAATCCTCCCATAATGGTGAGCATATACAAGAGGCCAGACAGATATACAAAGTCCAAGAAGAATATACAAAGTCAGAGCTGTGTATGTGCTCCATAGCATCCAAGTGCACTAGGAAGCACAAGAATTACATGCTTATTAGTAAACCTGAGCAAAGATGATGCCTCTATGGCTACCTACCAAGGCACCTCCAATGGAGCAACAAGCTCATCTTTGACAATGTTTATTTTCTGGTGTTTCCTATGCAGCAATCAGATTTTTCACCATCACTGCATGAATTAAAAAAACATTTACTCTCAGGAGTCTAAACATTTAGTTGTCCAAATAAAGCTTTATGATAAGTGGAGGGACAAACTTGGAAGAATGGCTTATTACAAATGAAAGAAATGATAGAATTCTTCCATCTCCCAATCCACATGGACAGAATGTTCTTGTGACTAAGAGACTACACAAGGACAGCAGGCATTTAGGATTGATTTGCACCGTCATTTAGTCTATTGGACTTGCATATGCAAGCCGGCCCCTCAGCACGCACAGACATTTCAAAACAGGTTGTTTCAGGCCATTTCCGATCTCATAGTTATCGAGGCCAAGCTATTAAAATGCAGCTTCATACCATGGTCCCACTAAGAATTCCATCTGGAACAGCCACTTTGCATATGCACCTTTACACTTGGCACTGGGAGGTGCATATGCACCTATACACTTGGCACTGGGAGGTGCATACAACTTCTGCATGAAAGCCCAATGTGATTATTTTGAACAAACAAACCTTTTCAAGGCCATAGAGTACATAAAACTGTGCTTTATGACACCAATGCTTGTTTTATTGGCAGACACAAAGATAGCTGGAAAGTTTCACAAGAATCACATGGCTATATTTCAAACAAAACATTTTAGCATCGTGCAAGTCCCTGTGCTCTTTGTATCATTTTCATTCTGTGGGGTAAGGGGCATGAGTTTATTGACGGTGAACAACAAGCTGTGCCGTGATTATGTTTCTTCTGTGAAAAGTATACCTAGGCTCTGATCACACGCACAATCAGCCGCTCCATAGGCGCGAATGCCGGGTGGATTTAACAGGCACGATCAGATGTGAACATCTGGCCAGTGCCCCACACCCGTCAGCAACTCGTTTTGCTCTGCCACAAGAGCAGAGTTAAAAGATACTAGGGAAAGTCCATTATCAGACAGGTTGCTACGGGCCACGGACGGCCATCCCAACTCCGTGCCATTGTTTTTTCCCCTTCTCAGTATGCACATCATTGCATACTGCTGTGGGAAAGCCCTCAGTGTGGAGATGCGATCCTCTGTTTAATCGAATCAACAACAAACAGCAAAAAACCCATCCGACTAACCCGCGATTGTGTCTGATCACACAGTGGCGGGCTATGCCCGCAGTGTCAAAGAACTGTGTGATCGCGCAACTGCGGGTCAATTTCCTCCGGGGTAAATAGCCTCATTTCCCTGCACATTATCTCACATGTGTGATCACAGCCCTAGTTGTTTTGAGGTATGTATTGACAACTTAGTGTCTAGTACCATTTTGCTTTTTTAGAAATTAGGCAGCAAACAGGAGGGCCAGGAGGTGACATTCCGGAAGAGGCAGGAAAGAAGGGGAGACTTATCTGTAACTCCCAGCAAACATTTCTTAAGGCAAAAACAAAGGCAGCAATTATGAATCAAATACTGCATCTGTAAGCAACTTTACTTAGAAGAAAGATTTTTCTGAATTCAGCACAACTTGATTCCAAGTAAATATGGTCAGGGGGCTATTCATTTTATTTATTTATTTGATTTATACCCTATCCTCCCCCAGAAGCGGGCTCAGGGCAGGTCGCAACATATTAATTCGATACATAGAATAATTAAAAACTTTTTAAAACAACACAATCCATGAACAACAATACTAATAGTCTAATCAGATCTAAAGATGGCAGCCATTCCAGGAGTTCAGGCACCTCCTAAAAGAAGCTAGTCAGATGGTCATACAGAGCGACCCGTTGCCTAACAATGCTTTGCTGTTCTCTTGAGCAGGGAAGGTCGGAATGGGCCTTGTAATCCTGCAGCAATACAAACCATTCAAGCAGTGGCGTGGCTTCATCTAGGCAGAAGTATTCAGCACAACAGATTTAGAAACATGCCACAAATAGAAGAAAAGGTACCTCAAGAGAGGGAACGCAGCTAGCATGGGAAAAGAAAGTCCCTAATTTGCACAAACTGCAGTCACCATAGGACCATGCCAATTCTACCCATGCAAAACACATCACAGTAATCTGAACTGACAACTTAAAAATGTGAAATATGCAAGACAATATCTATAATACTTGTCACTGTCTTTCCCAACTGATTTGCATTCTCCTTCCACAAAGACAGCAGGGTATCTGCATACCTGAAAAGGATACGGTATGCCTGGCTTTCCCCTCTTTGCCACAGCATGGGTTCAACTTCAAAGGAACACCTGGTGTGCAAAAGTAGCTTACCCATGTGGGTTACATCCATACACATCACATTTAGATCTGATGGCTCTTGCAGCATCAACACAGAAATGGTATACACCTAAGCTATGGACTCCTGACATTCTCACTTTATAGGCACAGCTGCTGGCTCAAGATGGGTTCTATGTAAACTGGTACCACTATGTAGTGGTTAAGTGCGTGGACTCTAATCTGGGAGAACCGGGCTTGATTCTCCACTCCTCCACTTGCACCTGCTGATGTGACTTTGGGTCAGTCACAAGCTCTGGCACAGCTGTCCATGAAAAAGAACAGTTTCTGTCAGAAGTCCTCTCAGCCCCACCTACCTCACAGGGTGTCTGTTGTGGGGAGGGGAAGGGAAAGAAGTTTGTAAGCCGCTCTGAGATGCCTTTGGGCAGTGAAGGGCGGGGTATAAACTCAATCTCTTCTTCTTCTTCTAAACTGGCACTGGTGCATTTCTTTTAAGCTACCGGTATCATTTTTTAAAAAGAGGCCTAAGAGAGAGGCAAGAAGACAAAATGGTGGCCAGAAAAAAAAAGAGAGAGAGATGCTTAGGACGATGTGCTGAAGGCACAAAGTCTTATCTACTGAACTGCACAGGTGCTTTCACTGGAGCACTGGATCTAAAAAGGAGTTACACGGCCAAAGGTTTGGGCATCACAATTCTGTGAAAACACACATTCCTTGTATACAGAAGATCTCAGATCAAAACACTTCCAGTTAAACACCAGCCTAGAAAAGGCCTCTCCCAGTGACCCTGGAGAACTGTTACTAAGCAGAGTAGACGGTACTGGGTTACATGGACAATTAATCTGACAGCTTCAGAGGGTAGCTGTGTTGCTCTGCAGTAGAATAGCTAGATTTTCAGGGTATCTAAGGTACTACTGGACTCAAATCTAGCAGTTCATCTGATGCATTCCTTACTGTCATTTCCTTGCCCACAGCGTGGCATGAAAGTGGCAGGTCCTCAACAGTGGTGACTTAAACAACCACTGCAAACCAACTGTCAGCTTATTCAGTGATCTGCCGGGGGGGCGTCTGATGAAGGGGCTGAAACAAGGGGCGATAAAGAAACAGTAAAAATGTGGACTTTGGGCAGGAAGTTCTTGCTAACACATTGAACGAAGGCAAACTATATAAGCAGTTTAGATGTTAAAAATAAATACTGGGAAGTATTTTTTTAAAAAAATCAGATTTTGACCAATTGCCAACAAAACAGCTTGCAAACCGTGAACACCTCATTACCAATCAATAAGACTTGGGGGAAAAAGAAACCAAAGTTATTTCCATGCACACAAATTATGTTTAAGATTGAACTATTTGGACTGTTCAGGGACACTTTAAGCGTTGCTTTCCAGCCTCTCTTTTGCACAAAGCTACTTACTGATCACTTTTCCTGACTGCAGACAAACTATAATACAAAAAATGAGGCATCACTGGGTGGTAGAACACGTACATGTCTTTTATCCTGCTGGGCTGCCTCTGGTCAAACAGGTTTTCTAACAATACAAACCTTGAATAAACTGTTTATCAGAGATAGTGCTGGGATAAACATGCACACAGATACCTTTTCGCTCTCCAAAACGAACAACTACTCTCAACTTCCAGCCATATTCCCGACACCTTTCCCAAATACACTAATTAGAAGAGGGGCTTGAGGGTCAGGATGAATGCCATCCTTCAGCATGGTGCATCTTACCCAGGGCACAGGTGCTGCCAGGAAAGCAGTGTTCTTCACAGAGACCAAGGTATGGGGAGACCACCTGCTTAACAAGCTCCTCCAACTGCATGAAGGCCTTACTGGGACCTGTGGGCTCATGGACTCCCTGAAACAAAAACACCAAAACACACATGTCATATGTACATAACATATACATTTGTTACATCACTAGTTTCTGAAGAGCTAGATTCAAGTCTAGTAGCACCTGAGAGACCAACATTTTTGACAAAGGGAGCTTCAACTCTCAAAGGCTTATACACTAAAATCCAGGGGCTGCTGGATTCAAATCTAGCTCTTCTACAGCAGAACAACATGACTACCTTCCTGAAACAAGTTTCAGAAGAAGTATTCAACTTTTTAAAAGAAAAAGTTTTAGGACCTTTATATAATTTAGGCATTTATATCTCACTTTTCTCCCCAAAGCAGCTTACAACGTCGTTTTCCTTTCCTCTGTGTTATCCTCACATGAATCTGCTGAAATAGAGTGACTGGCCCAAGGCCAGCCAGTGAGTTTCCGAGTGGGGATCTGAACGCGGGTCATCCAGATCCTAGTCTAACCACTATACAACACCGGTGCTAAAGGACAAAATGGTAAATTTAATGTATAGTAACCTGCCAAATTTGGAATATGCACAATGCTATACTATGGGGAGTTACAGGGATTTAAAAAGACCCTATGTATCCTTTACCCAGGGTTGAAGAAGACCCTTACTGTTGTGCCAGTTACAAGTAAGCTGTTCTACTCACTTACTACTGTATGTGAGGAGTGAACAAATTATCACCAAAGGGTAATTTGTTTAGTTCCACTGTTTATATAGGATTACTTTAAGCAGCTTACAACAAAACAAACATATTACAATCATTACATAAACCCAACATCAGTGAACAACTAAATCAGTCACTGTAATTAGAGCCACCCTACCACAGCACCATGTAGTCACAGAAGAGAAACAAGACAGCCAGGGTTAGCCAAGTCTTGAATGAACAGCTCAAAACATAAAGCCTTTACTAGACTATCAGTCTACGAGGGACTTTCCTAGACAAAGTAGCAAAACTTAATCAGATGTGAAGCTGGAACTTCATGGAACTCCCTTGGAGATGCATGTGATAGGTTTATATCACTGAGGGTGAAAGGGGCTCCCTATGACAACTGTGCCCAAGGCAACTCAGACCTTTTAAAAAGGACAGTCCAAGGTACATGAAGTAGGATAGAAAACAAACCCCTTTCCAGCTGCTGCCACTGTATTGGGTAACACATGGTTCTGTGCCTGACTAGGGGTCTGGAGGTTCTAAACCTTAAGAGCAGGAAACTGAAGAGACAGTAGAAAAAAGCATCTACTAAGTAGGAACCAAGAAGCATATTCAACCATATCTACCCACAGATAGGAAGATGGGGCATACGCACACTAATACATATATAGGAAACCTATGGTAGTGTAAAGACTAATATATAATTTTCGTGTGGCAAAGCTCATTTCAGATTCATAAAAAGTATCAGAGCTGGAATTTCATCCCAGGAGGCAAGGAAGCCTTGTAAACTTAAGGATGCAACTTTCTGGTTTGCATGAGTCCTTTTTGCTTCCTTAAGTACACATACCCACCTCTAGGTCTTCTCATCCATTCACTGAGCACCTAAACAACCAAAGTACAAGAGAGGAGGAAATAGGCAACTTCCCACCTGTAAGATCAGTAGCATCTGGACAATGGAAGGAGGGACCTTGGTTTGAACCAGAGGAAGACTCTCATCCAGCTTCACTCTTAACAAAATTAAGTCTCTGAAGCCAAGCAGAGCAATTTGGCGAATAGTTAATTCTTGACCCTAGACATACAAGACAGTGTGAAAAAGAGCATGCATCGGCATTGAGAAATACTCAACTGTATTTAGAAACTGCCAAAACTTGTGGGACAGCTAAAAAATAACATCACGAGGTAATGCATGATATTGTAGAAGAGCAAATGGGCACACGGAATAGGAGGCAACATAAAGCAGATTACTGGTTACAAATTAAAAAGAAATTGCAGCTGTCTGACCTGACCCTCTTGAAGAATCATAAACCTGGCTACAAGTATGTGAGTGGAAAGATATTTATAGCAACTCAGTAAGAATGTAGGGTGGGAGGAAGAAACACCTAGAGAGGCAGGCAGCCTTCGCACTGGAAACTGGCAAAGATACCTACAAGGCTCACATAAGACTCTGAATCTCATCAAAACACAGTAAGGGAAAGCCGTAATATTTCTTTAGTGTTCTACCCACTTTTGTTCAAGTTTTAGACTATTATAACATAAAACTTACAATGTTTTAGCACATTTACCCATAGTTGAAAGAGATCCAGTATTTGATTACCCAATTTTATGGGTAACTATGCAGAGTTATCTACTATTGCATTAAGCCAGTTTGTGCCAAGATTAAGAAGTCCAAATTTTCCTCTAACTCTCCTTCCAATACTTTTTTTTTTAACCTCCTTATTTCACAACCAAGTTAAACTGTGCCCTATATTCTCCATGGGAATAATCATAAAACTAACCATACCATAAGCAGCGAAGCAAATCTCTAACTGGAGGGAATAAGTGTTTGTTAATCATCAATTCATAATGGGGTTAATGCTGCAATTAACAGCTTCATCAAAATGCAAATAAGAGCTAAAGTCAAGGCTTCTGAAGTACAGCCTGCTGTGGCAAAATGTTTTGGCCTCTTTAACCATCAAAGGGTGTTTTTAATTGATAGAAAGGAAATCAGGACAAAAACAGAAGGTGGTGGAAGATGGATCTGGACCTTAGCTTTGTTTGATACGGCTTGGTTACTTTACCTGGCAAAATGGATGCTTTCACACAGTGGCAACTAGGGCACAGGCTTCACTCAGAAGAGAGCTCATTATTATAATCTAGGCAAGCATATAGCCCCAATCCCATATTGCTGAATAACTTGCTGTGGATGATTGCATGTGGGAGGGAGGAATCACAGGTGGGCAGGACTCTTCCCACCTCATCAAGTCTTGTTTGAGAATATCTTTATTTCCCACAAGCCATTCCTTATTTCCCTTTTTAGAGTGTGACTGAAGAACAACAATATAAAACCACTTGGGGAAATACTAGCACACGGCAGAAAGGGTAAGGATTTGTGTTACAAGAAAAACATGGAGTTAAGAGTCCCATTTGTCCCTTGTAATGTTTAGTCCCTTAAAACATCTAGCTTCTTCTGGCAGCTGTTGTTATTTGTTAAACTGCATGATAACTTTAGTAGTAATTCTTAGGGCTCTCTTTTTGTGGGGTGAGGGTTTGCTGTTTATGACTGGTTGTGAAAACGGTAATCAAGAAGTAAATAAGTAAGTTTAATACACGGCCAACACTTTCCCAAAGAGACTTCTGGATCCATTTTTACCTGGCTAATCACAATAAAAACTGCACAGCTGTGCTTGCTACTGCTTTCTGGACTTGCAGGTTACACTTTATAAAGCGTAACAATACCTAATCCAAAATAACCTTCATTTTCACATAGAAATGATCAAAGAGGCAGTCACACAAGCGAGATAATCGGGGGGGGGAGCGAGGCTTTTTGCACCGTATCAATTTGACCCACCACAGCGTGATCAGACACAGTGGAGGGTGAATCAGGTTTTTCCTCTGCCACATGTTTCCAGATGCGCTCCAATGAGGGATCAGTGATGCAATGGGAGCGCACCAGAGCAATCACACAGGGAAGTCCATCTGCGGCCCGTCGCAAACCTGTTTGCTACTGCCCTTTCCCCGGTATTTTTTTACTCTGCATCTTCGGTGGAGCAAAACAGGTTGGCGACGAGTGCAGGATGCTTGCCAGATGTTCTCCTGTGATCACGCCCAGAAAATCCTCCTGTCATTCATGCGAATCGCATGGCTACTTCTGCATGTGAATGGGACCAAAATCATGCTTCTACAATTATACTTCCCAGTTTTCATGACACTGAGCTTGAAATGAATTTTGTGGGAATAAATCAATTTCCCAAATCTAAATTGAAGACTAATTTCCTTTTCAAGATTATGTAAATAGCATAATCTTATGACAGGTTTTATGTTGACCGGCCGTGCAGTTTTATGGAAATTAAAACTTTATCCTGAATGATTTGTAAAGCAAGAAATCTCTTGAAATTAATAGGATTTACTTGCACAGACTGAGCTTATGACTGAGGTGTTAGTGTATAATTTCGATTTATCTTTGCAACACAAAAGCATATACATATAGGATCAAATGTAAATGTCTATGTTGAGCCTATCATCAGTGTCTTGCTTGCAGAGCAGTGTAGGCAAGGAGGAATACAATCCTGAAACTAAGTGGTGTATAAAGATCTCTGTCCTAGGTCCACCCTCTAACCACTCAACATTTCCTCTATTTGTGGGGGAAACCCAAAGCATAACAGTACACAAATTAGTGTGGGGGTGGTGTATACACACACACACCTACCTCGTCTATTCCAAACTTGGGACATATTTAAACTAGCAGTTAACTTCAATGAAGGAAACACCTGCAAACATTTTTCACTGGGGTTCTTTATATATAAAGAAGTGGGAGTAGTGAGCATGGCATCACTCACCAAAAAGTTCCCACAGCTCGAGCACGGCATATGCTTAAAGAAAAGATGGGTGTGACATGTATTGTACCATACAGCCAGGCTGCAAGTATTAACTGGCTGGCATCTGTGATGTCTGTAGGGTACCTCCTCCCCATCAGAGCAATTCTGCACTTTCTTTTATAAAAGTTTGGGTTTAAAAAATGAAGGAGATGAAAGAACAGGTAAAATGAAGAAACATGCATGCAACACTTTGAAAAATAAAACAGGCAAAAAAGCCATATTGTTGCACGGTAGACAGGCAAGATCAGGAAGAAACATGCATGCAACACTTTGAAAAATAAAACAGGCAAAAAAGCCATATTGTTGCACGGTAGACAGGCAAGACCAGGAAATGAGCCAGATTTGTTGGCATACATGTCTGGCATTTCAGCAGCAACACCAGAAGAATACCATGATCACCTGGCGCTTGAGGAATGCACAGTGAATCCTTCCTAGAAATACATGTACCTTCTCCCTTATTGCTGCAGTTTCCTTGTTTAAAATAAAGCACTTCTGACATGTAGCTATGGCCACTGATTCCCACAGCAGTAAATTAAGCTAATAAACCAAGAAGCTACCTGCTTATTAAGCAGTCATGCTTCACTTTCACTGTTTAAGCAGCTGCCATTAGTACAGAATTTCGTCTGTGCACTCATCACTCCCAAAACAATAACTTGCATTCCAGAAACACATCACTTGATCCACATATTCCTTACTTGCCTTTGTAATTTCCAAATGTTTTGACTTAGTAGTCCTCTCAATAGAATTCTGTTGTTCAGGCCTACATGCTGGCTCCAGCCCCTGACTAGAAAGGGAAACTCCTCATCTTTGCTCTATCCCCAACACCATTCACTTTCAGTAGCCTGTCACCCTCACACTCTCCAACACCACAGAGGCAGATCCCAGACCACTACCTGGGAACCCACAATCCAAAACGTCTACATGGGGCAATAAAAGTGTTGCCAGATGTGCAGTGCAACCCTAAACACACTGGGTTCAATCTTACCATTCTGCTCAGCTAAGGATGGAGCCTTTCACCAGCACAGTGAACTTTCTACCAAAGGAAGAGCTTCCACCCTTAGCTGAGCAAAGGGACTATATCAAACCAATTGTATGGCAGCACATACCACTAAAATAATAAGAGCAAGAAAGACAGAACAGAACACTTCCATGTAAAGTACAAACTTTGGCTTAGTGTGTAAAACTTGGTGGGTATGTGAAAGATTTAAAGTTTACTATAATGGGCTTGTCCTCCTGCACTCCCACACATACCTTCTAGCATCTGCAGCAAATAGAGAGAAGAGATAGAAGAATGAGGCAAAGGAAGAGAAAAGTAAGCATATACCAGAAGATTAGTATACTGTAGCTAGACACAAGTGTGCATTTCCATTCTTATAGCCCCATTTAGAGCATATTAATGTGAAAACAG
Source organism: Gekko gecko (assembly GCA_029375565.1). Taxonomy (NCBI): domain Eukaryota; kingdom Metazoa; phylum Chordata; class Lepidosauria; order Squamata; family Gekkonidae; genus Gekko; species Gekko gecko. The sequence goes on along the minus strand of JAPDNY010000003.1, from coordinate 144,591,534 downwards.
AACACAGGAGAAAAGAAACAGTAAAGTTTATCTATTGACATTTGGAACTAGAAAGCAAGAGTCAAGCCATCGATCTGAAGTAGCCAAGGGGCGATACAAAACAAGTGAGGAAACAGGTAACTTCCTTAAGAATTTCATTCTGTAGGCAATTTCTGTTCAAAAATGTTGTTTCTTGTTTAGGTTTCTCGGCTTTGGAGTAGGCGACAGAATATTATCCTTTACGTCTTCCATAGCCTAGCACAATGAATCCTAGAGCAACATATTTAACTCATTTGTAATGTGCCTTTCCCCCCAATGGGGACCCAAGGCAACTTACCTAGTTCTCCCCATCTCCATTTTGTCATCACAACAAGCCCATGAGAGTGTGAGACTGGCTCCAGGTCACCCAGCAAGTTTCCACAGGCACAGCAGGGATTTGAACCTGGGTCTCCCAGATTCTAGTTGAATAATCTAACCATCACATCATGCTGAACAATGACCAAGACCCTGAGAGATTTTTTAAATCATCAACAAAAAAGTCTTAGAAGTTCTCTGCCATCATCCTGAGATTAAAATACAGGTCTTTTGCAACGGCCACCAGGCCCATAGTCAGGATTTTTTTATTCTGGGGGGCTCCAGGGTTCGGGGGGGCTGCTGGTGCTGGGGGGGCTCAATTTAAAGTAAAAATTTAAATCCCACAAGGGTTTAAATATGCCTCTCCTCTCTTCCCCTGCCAGCCAACTGAGCACAGAGGGGGCTTAAACTTTAAACTCCCTCTGGAGTCTCACCACAGTAGTGGCACAATTTCTCCATTGGATACAGTAATCCAGTAATAAGGAGTGTCCAGTAATAAGAAACGTTAGCCCTAGCAACAAAAATATGCAGGATTGTTGTCCCTTTACTGAAGACAACTAACAGTTTGCCTATCCCTTTGCTTCTGAAGAATAGAGTCCTGAAATCAGCAATATAGAAATTTAACTGCTGCAAATACACCACTCTAATGCATAGCCTGAGTCATTAACAGTCCAGTGTCGGTACCTCTGGTTCCCTGGAAACTATTATTCACAAAGCAGAGCCAGCCTTAGGGACAATCCCTCCCTTCTTAGGCATAACTTTATTTCCCTTGCAAAATGTTACTCTTTGCAGAATATTTATTTTACACATTTACAGGAAGTAGCTGGAGCAGGGCACAACAAATATTATAGAGGAAGAAAACGGGGCAGTGGAAAACGTAGAAATTACAGAGGTGTTGGCCAAGAAAGGAATTCTGTATTTTGACCTTTGTACGGTACAAACATCGTCCTAGGGGAAATCCATTTTATTAACAAGTACAGACATCTGACCAAGAAGCTTTAAAACTCTGCCTCCGCTTTTCCATAACAGCATGTACTATTACTGTCCATGTTTTAGCAACCAGTTTCAACGAGATATAAACTGGCATATCCTTGTATGTCCTTACAGCAGCGTTCATATATTTTCAAATCTGTTCTCACCTAGAAAGTTAATGCCGTTATAATATCAGATTCAGTGCCAAAATGCTAACTGCATAGCATTGTGGTGGTGCAGATTTGTAGCCATTCCTCCTCTTTTTTCACTCCTCTGACCAGAAGATCTTATTTTAAGTAGCACAACCCACGAAACCCTACATCCTTCCTAGCCAATATTCTAATTGCTGTTTTTATGTCTTGTACCTATTTGAACTCAATTTGTAATTGTTTTAATGATGTGTGATTTTAATGGTTTTAAAATGTGATTTTATCAGTTGTTGTAGATTTTCCAGGCTGTATGGCCATGGTCTTAACACTGTAGTACCAAGACCACAGTCATACAGTCTGGAAAATCTACAACTAATGAATTCCGGCCATGAAAGCCTTCGACAACATATGTGATTTTATCATTAATGTTTTAAATTGTTGGCTGACTGGTGGCCCTTGTGAGGGCAGAAAGGTGGGAATGCAAATTTTGTAAATAAAACAGGAATACACATAGATGGGAATTCTAATAGAGCTGTAAAGTATTCTTATCTGATTAGGATAGGGGGCCTACAATCTGCTCTACCAAAATTTGCTAGAGAAACAAGTTTCAGAAAACATCTGTGATTTAAAGTTGAATTCTCTTTCTCTCCTTTAATTTAACTGGGCAATTCAACAGCTTTATGGAAAAGTATTAACTAGTGGAAAGCTTTAATTCATTTTCTTCCCCAATTAGTTTATATTTAACTAGACTTACCTGAACAGGATAAAATATAGCCTGGAGTGTGGGAAGAGTCTCTGTGAAGAAATGATCCCATGTATCAGCTAATACATGGATCCGATTCTCTCCTAAAATATGCAGGAAAATTGAGACTTTTAGAAATTGTCACTGTTAAATTACATAGGGGTTTCACATTATTTAGCTATTATCTATTAAGCAATTCATATAACTAGTCTCATTTTCTTTAAAGGAGAGCAACCAAACTAAATTATTAAATAACACTTTTCTTCTTAGACCAGTGTACAAAATTTGTCCATTTCTATACGAAACAGTTATGCACAATCTAAGTAATTTAAGAGAGAATCAGAACCAACACCAGGCTTAAGTGGTATTTTCCCACACAGAGATGGGATTGTGTGGTTTCCCTGTTGCTGCTGAGGCTATTGATAGAGCAGAGTGGCAGAGTGGCAACAAGATTTCCACATGGAAAGTTCCCAGTCGTTTTCCCTGCAGCAGTTCCTCATGGTGGCCATTCTCCACATGGCTCCATGGGATGTGGGTTGTTGTTGTTTTTTCTTAAATCAGCAACTGAGATATCATTATTATTTTACAAAATGTATACCCCACCTTTCTGCCCTCATTAAAGCCATCAAGGCAGCTAACAAAACACATGCATAATGAAACCATATCTGGAAAACCATTTCAACCAACAACAAAAATAATTAAAACTGGAGGTAAAATACATATACAAACAACAATTAAAACACTGGGCAATGACGGAATGTCAAACAAAATAAAAAGTCTTCAGCTACTGGTGAAAATGGCAACAGAAGGGGACAGACGAGTCTCCCTGGGGAGAGAGTTCCAGAATGTTGGTTGCCATGACTGAGCAGGCCCTCTTCTGGGCTGCCACCCACCCAGGGCCATAGCCAGAGGTGGAGCTTTAGGGGCTGAGCCCCCCATGGTTACAGTGGAGCCCCACCATGGCATAAGCTTTCCTCCCGCCTCCACCCACCCCAGTCTTCGCCAGTCAGAGAGACCAGCCATCAGCTCTCCAAGAGTCTTGGAGTCTTGGAGAGCTGACAGCCTGACTCACTGGCTGTCACAGACTCAGTGAGGCACCTGGGTGGGCCATTCTCTAATGGTCCGCCCAGGCGCCTCACCCATCTTTACCAGCCAGTGAGTCGGACCATCAGCTCTCTCAGGCTCTCAAGCAGTAGGCTCAGAAAAGATAAAAGGAAGTACTTCCGCACCTAAGGTGGAATTAACACGTGGAATTCATTGCCACAAGAACTGGTGGCAGCTACAAGTATAGACAGCTTCTAGAGGGGATTGGATAAACATATGGAGCAGAGGTCCGTTAGTGGCTATTAGCCACAAGGTATAGATGGAACACTTTGTCTAGGGCAGTGATGCTCTGTATTCTTGGTGCTTGGGAGGCAACAGCAGGAGGGCTTCTGGAATTCTGGCCCTGTTGATAGATCTCCTGATGGCACCTGGGTTTTGGCCACTGTGTGACAAAGAGTGCTGGACTGGAAGGGCCACTGGTCTGATCCAACATGGCTTCTCATGTTCTTATGTTAACTCCCCTCAGGCTCTTTGAAGGTACCGCCAGGAAAAAGGAAAGCTTGGAGGGCAACACAATCCCAGAATCTATCCTTGAGCAGAAGGATTTGGACACAATTATTTTGAATTTCCACAGCATAAACTCTCCTGTGGTGGAAGGTAGGAGGGTTACTGAAGGGGAATGGGGCAGAGAAAATGGTGCCAATGTGGGTGAGACTCAGCCACATTGGTAACTCCAGAAATTTGCGGCTATCATTCTCAAAATACCATAGGAAGCAGGTTTGAGAAAGATCAGGGAACAATGGGGAAAATAATCAAATAATTATTTGTAATGCCTTAAAGCGATGGCCTGGTAGGACTACTGATCCCTACAATAGCAGTGGGAACAACAATTGGGGCATTAAAGATTCCTCACTGAGGCTCAGTACCTTGCAGCTTTGGCCATCTGGAAACGTTATTCATGCTGGTTAAAACTAAGGAAGCCTGCAGAGGCCATTTTACTATGCTACCTATCCATACCATGTTGCTTTCAGTTGGGCATCCATTCAAATGCCCATCTTTATCTACATTCTGGCGCAATCAATCAAGAACAAGTACCTTTTTAAAAAGCAGAACAGAATGCATGTTTGGGACCCATTCTGTAACAATATACTGTTTACAAGATCTATCACTAAAATGGCATGACTTGGCGGCGGGGGGAGGAAGGGAATCAGTTTGTTGCACAGAATGAGAAAAGCCAACAGTGCCACAGCACATTCATCAAAGCACCTCTCCTCTTCAGCAGGGAGATCATAACTTTAACTCCTGTGGTCACAAGCTATGCAAACACTTTTCAATCCACATGCACAAGCAAAACTAAAGGGGCATTTGCAGGATATTTGCTGTAACTGGAACATAAGAATCATTCATTTCCCCACCAAAAGAATGTCAGTAGACACAAACTGGCATCAATTTGAATACTTCAGAAACTTGCCACTACAAAGCTGCCAAATTGAACATTTATTTCCAATCAGGAACTACCAGTTTCCAGCTGCTGGAAGTTCTTTAAGAGGGCACAGGGGTATACAAGAACAATGCCTGGTGGGAAACATTTTATTTAATTTCAGAGGGTAGCGGAGCTGGTCTGCAGTAGAACACTTAGATTTTAATTCTGTAGCACAAAGGGAGTTTTGACTCTCAAAAGCTCATACCCCAAAAATCAATAAGGTGCTACTGGATTTGAATCTAACTTTTTATTTAAATTATGCATTTGTGGCCATTCCACAGAATTGGTGGATGAAACACAGACATATTTCTCAAATGGGACCTTGCAAGTTACACTGCAGCACTCAAATGGTCACTGAGGACTGGAATGTTGGTGATTTATGCTATTAATTCCAAAGTGGCCTTTTTGTTGCAAAGATTTTCCTTTCCCCTTAACTTTCTACAACAAAAAGGGCTAAGAGAACCACTTCTTTAAAAAAATGAAAGCTGGGTATTCAGAGGAACTGGTAGACTGTAGTAATGGGCTGGTATAACATTATTGTGCTATAGCAATTACTGATTGTTTAAAAAACTCAAAAAGCATCCTGTGGTGCAACAGGAGAAACAGCAGTTGTAAGGGGCTGATGGAAAGAAAGTAGAAATTGTGTCACTGGGACTTTCTAAGACATACACCTTACTGTCCAGATGATCTGCCAATATACTGGGACTGCATTCTTTCTGGGAGGAAATCATAGCAAACCAGGTTCAAGAAAGAACGTACTAAGTACAGGGAAAGCCTGGAAAATGAACAATCAGAGGATGAGGTTGTTTGGATACAGACAAAATAAATAAAACCATATTGAAGTTTAGAAGCTAAAATTGAGAAAATCCTTGGACCCATGAACATTGTGATGGGTCAACAAAACCACAACTGAGGATCTAACCCATAAACCGCAGTGGGGCTAGCTTCCAGGAATGTACATTTAGGACTGTAGTCTTAGTGACTTATGTCCCATTAGTTTTCAACACAGACATATCATCTTCACTTGGATTGTGAAATTTACCCTTGAAGAAACTTTGTGCTTTTGAAACTGAAGTTCACGGGCATTAAATCTAGGGCTAGGCCTGAAATAAAAGGAGTTGGTCATGTCCTAGAGCTGTTGTATCACAAGATATATACCTGATGATCACTACCTAAGAGGAGTTAGATCCACTTTTAATTTAAACTATATATAACAGGATAAGCCGTGTACTGCTGCAAGAGATAGCCATGGAGCTGCATTTTTACCACACACTTTTTAGGAACCAGGAGCAAGTGAGATCCAACTACAGGAAATTAAGCCATGAGACAAAACAGTGCACATAGCCAAATATCATTTTGATCATTCATTTACAAACTTTACTCTATAACCAAAAAGCTATGACTTGCAGCATATCAAATTGTGTACCTAACCAAATTCTGAACTTAAGAAGCAAACCTGAGAACACAATGAACATGTATATCAACTTGAGTTGTTTCCTGCTTCCTCTCAAATTTTTACCATTAAGTGCTAACCTCAAACCACTTAAGACTGAATCTGCAAATTTATTAAAGATTCTTGATGGCCTTCTAGCTCAACATAAAAGTGTACCATAATTGGTCTACAGGGTCCAGTCATTTTAACAGACACGGCATGCTTCGCTATAGAAATGCAACCACTTGTTAGGAGCATTGCTTCTTCTCTTAAAGGCCTGCACATGACCAAATGCTACTTTAAGCAGAAGAAAAACAATATAAAAATAAAAGAAAAAATGTGTAGAAATTTTTTTGGTCAGGCAGCTGAGTACAGAGAGATTTGCACATTTATTTACTTCAAAGATTTGTATGCCACCTGCCCAGGCCCACTCAAGACAGTGTGAACTAAAATACAGCAAAATTAGGCCAGACAATAAAAACAGGTCAATAAAAAACAAATTATGCCAATAAGAAATTCAACAAAGCATGCCAAGTCAATACAGTAAGTAGACAAGAACAAGCCAGGGCACAAATGCACATAAAAGAAACAGAGCAATCTAAAATGATACAGATAAAACAGTCTTCAGGCTAGGAGCTGACTACAAAACAACTAAGAAAGATGGAATTCCTTCATTAAAAGCCTGGGTAAAGAGAAACATTTTTGGTCTGGCACCTAAAAGAAAGTTAGTTAGGTACCAGGAACACCTCAAGGAGGAGGGCATTCCAAAAGCAAAATGCCACTGCTGAAAGAGCCCTGTTTTTGGTCACCACTTGTCTCACCTCTGCAAGAGAGCAGAATTTCAGAAAAGGCTCTTAACTGGCAGGACTGTATGGTACCTGACCACAAGCTATCTAGGGCCTCATAAGTAAGAACCAGCATTATAAATGGTACCCAGAAACAGATGGGCAGCCAATGAATATCTTTCCACATAGGGGTGATATGATCCCTATATCCAGTCCCTGACAATCACCTAGCTGCCACATTCTGGACCAAATGGAATTTCCAAACTGTTTATAAAGACAGCCCCACACAGAGGGCATTATCGATAATCTAACAGATATAATTAGAGCATGAATCAATATGACAAGAACAGGCTTTTTGCATCAGCTGAAGCTTTAAAAAGGCACTACATGCCATGGAGAAGACCTGAGTCTCCAACCATAGGCCAGGATCAAACAGCACTCCCAAGCTCTGCTGCTTCAGAGAGAGTTCAATCCTCTTCAGGACAGGTTGCTCCTCAAACCCTGAGCATCTTTGTCATTGACCAACAGCACCTCACTCTTGGGCTAAGCTTCAGTTTGTTGACCCTCACCAATTCCCACACAGCCACTTTATTCAGCTGTTAAGAAGAAACAGAGCTGATATTGCCCACATATTAGCTGCACATTACATCAAATCCCCTGACAACCTCTCCCAGGGTTTTCACATAGATATTAGAGAGTGTGGAGGGCAATACTGATTTCTGTGCGACTGCATAGTATAAATGGCCACAGGGCTGAGCAGCAGTCTACCAGCACCACCTTCTGGAAACCATCATCCAGGTAACAGCAGAACCATCAAGGCATGGTATCCTCTGCTCCCAGCCCAGACAGTCCCTCCAGAAGGATACCATGGTCTATGGTATCAAAAGCCATTGAGAGGCCCACAAGAATCAACAAGGATGTCCTCCTCCTGTCCAAAGCCATTTCTGTCCCAAACCCCAGCCTAAATCCAGATTGAACTGACTCTAGATAAATCCATCCCCTTCAGCACTGCCTGAAGCTGCCACCACCTGTTCAAGCACTTTTCCCAATAATGGAATGTTGGCCACCAGGCACTAGTTATTTACATTATTCGGGTCCATGGATACCCTCTTCAAGAAGGGACTCATGATGACTGCCTCTTTCAAAGCTGCTGGAACTACACCCTCCCACAGAAAGGTACTTATTAACTCCTGGAACCACTTGACCAACCCAAGCCAGCTTGACACTATCTGTTATGACAGGCAAGGGTCAAACCTAGACTCAGGGGACCAGACTTTTCTATGCAGTTTGTTCACTTAGTCATCCACTGAAAGTCTTCCATGCAACTCGGATCAGACTGCATTCCAATGGCATCCTGACACTGAAGCAAATCAATCATCATGGCTAAGTCTCAGCAGATGCAAGTGTCTTTATCTGTAAAATGAAAGGCAAGTGTCATCATGGGCCTGCAGGTTTTATGGGTCAACCTCCTTGGGGAGCCTGAGTTTAGAGTCCCTCATAACCCCTCACATCAATTGGCCAACCTGTTCTACCACAATATTCTAATCATGATGTGCACAGAACCACTTTGTAAGTGTATGGGTCATACTGCCAAAGGGTGAAGAAAACATTACCACACGTCTGCACCTAATCAGAAATTTGGGGCAGCAGTAATTAGCAGAACAGTACAAGTCTAAAGTAGACATGATAGTAGGATGTTTTTCACAAGGGTTATTTAAAGTTTAAAAACAGCTGACACTAAAGGGAATGGAGACAGATGCTGTCTTCCTTGTGTTTTTCACTGATGCAAATCATACATGCACTCCCTATCTTTGTGACCCATACAGCAAAACACATAGACAGCTGCAGGATGCCTTTATATTTTACCCAGTGGCAAACAGAAATTTTAGGAACACAATTCTCATTGTGGGAAAGAGTTAACATCCTCCCCTGCAATGCTGGGCCCCTGTTCTGAACAGGCTATTTTTTACAGTTGTTAAGCATAAAACCCCAGCAGGAAATTCATTGGTTTCCCAGCCATCTAGTTTGGCCCTTTAAAAAGGGCCAACAGTTCATCCAATAATTAGAAACAACCATTTACCAACTGATAATTTCATGTTATTATTTGTTCAATGCATTCTATTTCGCTTCTCCAGAAAATCAAAATAGATAACATATGTACATATTCACAGTTTTTAAAAAAGGAAGTCACTTCCTCCCTGCTCTAAATCATTTCAGCTATGTGCTGTCATCAAATTCAGCTGTATTCCGAATACATAACCAGAATACTCTGTCACATTGTACAAATCACAGTTAAGACTACTGTCTTCTTATACAGTTTTACTTACAACTATAAATGATACACATAACAAATAGTTTTGCCACCGTGCATAAATGACATCTGCACCAGTTGAATAGTGACCTAATAGTCCTTGAAAGTACAAGTCTCTCTTCAGAACGATGCAGTCACCAGTATTTTTGTGTGGTTGTATTCCTAATACATGGCAGGATCTTGAAACTTTTATCCATATGAATGATCCAGAGGTGATGATTTTTCTACAATTCACCCCAATTGCCCAAATGTCAAAAAAGATGACTCATAAGGCCCCCTGGGAGCCCAGAGCCCTCCTCCAAACAGTCTCTCTATACTTGCCTTCACAAAGATTGAGCTTCTCCTCAATGAACAGCAAGCCCTTCGCAAGGAGCTGGTTCTACCAAAGAGAAGAGAAAAGGATCTGAGTCTGTAGAGAAAGCCAAACATACTTGAAGATTTCAGACTTAAGAGCACCATTTGTAATGGATTCAGATAGCAGTATGTTTATCGTGTCCCAGTTACTATTTGGCCAATCTGTAGCTTATTTATATGACCAAACAAACACTTGCAATGTGAATTTCACTAAGCCGAGCCATCAAATGACAGCAGCAGGAAATCACTTTGTAATTGTTTGTTAACCTACACGAACACACAGTTTCAAAGCAGATTCTGTGCTACAGACCAAGTCAAGCATGTTGCATATTTTCACTGTGAAACTAAAGTCAGTTTTATGACAGTCAATTCACAAGGACTGGATTTTGACCAATACAGGTAAAGACTCTAATTTTGCAACCTAAGGCCCCAGTCACACCGGCCAGATAACATGGGGGGGAGGCGTGGCTCTTTGCGGCGCAATTAGACCCGCCAGAAGGCGATCAGACGTGATGGCAGCATACCTTGGTTTCGTCAGTCAGCGCATGCACATAAACGAGGACAGCCGGGGAAAGCTGTGCACCAGAGCAATCACACTGAACGGTTCCGTGGGCAGCCCGTGGCAAACCATTTGCTAGCACATTCGATGTGCTATTTTTTAACTGCGCAGCTTCAGCGGCTTGCCACGGGTTGACCACGGGTGTGCTACACCTCCCAGATGTTCTGGTGTGATCGCGCCCAGAAACTCCACTGAACTATCATGGCTTCCGTGCAGCAAATGCTCCGTGTGACCGGGGCCTAAGTTTAGCAAGTTCCTGAGAACATTTAATTATATCAATCGCCATCCTGGATCAAGACTGACTTCCGTAGAAACCTGCTTCTATACTTGATTTACAAAGTCGTAAACAGTTTATAAACAGTTTGAAAATTTACAATAGTGGTGGCCCTGGTCAGTATTTGGATGGGAGACTACTAAGGAATACCAGTGTCGCTACTACATCTGAACATCTCTTGAGTTGAAAACACTAATGGTGGTTGCATAAGTCAGCCGCAACTTGACAGGAAAAAAAAACACATGAGATAGAGGATTATCTGAAAACATCCAGCAATATCTTTATTAAGGAGTGACACATATTTGGGTAGCCAAACAACCATGTCCCTATGTTTTTAGAACAAGCCAATGGAGAGCAATGGAATCACAAGACAAAGAAAAAGACAAGACACTCTAAATCAGGGGTGTCAAACTCAGTTGTTATGAGTGCTGGATCTGACATAAATGAGACCTTGTTAGGCCGGGCCATGTGTGTCATAAAAGGTAACGCCAGGTAGCGGAGATAAAAACTTTATAAAGGACACAAACACAAAGGGGTTTTTTTAACTTAAAATAAAAACATGCTTAAAACATTAGCACTCTTGCGATATTTTATTTATTTAACAGTGTCTGACAACTGACACTTCTTGCTCTGAATTATTACATCAAAATGTCTGTGCTGTTGCAAACTTGAGTATGCTGTTCAGGTGTGTATCTGTAAGCTGCAAACCTACAATGATGCAGCAGCATCAGAACTGGAAGAAGAAGCAGAAGACAGCCAGTTCCACTGCGGGCCTGATAGAAGCCCTCCGGGGGCCTGATCCGGCCTCCGGGCCACAGGTTTGACACCCCTGCTCTAAATGTTCAGCCTGAATGGAAGAGAAACTATTCTTGATGAGAAACACATTTGTCTGTAATGGTCTACATTTATTCTACATTTATCAGAAAGATTATGTCTGTCTAATTAAAAGAAAGAGTACTTGGAACTAAAGAAAGAAACTGCTGGAGTTAGACAGTAGTCTTTTTTAAATATATATATATATAAAAACATAAGAGAAGCCAATGTTGGATCAGGCCAATGGCCCATCAAGTCCAACACTCTGTCACACAGTGGCCAAAAATACCAGGTGCCATCAGGAGGTCCAGCAGTGGGGCCAAGACACTAGAAGCCCTCCCACTGTTGCTCCCCCCCAAGCACCAAGAATACAGAGCATCATTTGCCCTAGACCAAGAGTTCCTATCTATACCTTGTGGCTAATAGCCACTGATGGAACTCTGCTCCATATGTTTATCCAATTCCCTCTTGAAGCTATCCATACTTGTAGCTGCCGCCACCTCCTGTGGCAGTGAATGCCATGTGTTAATCACTCTTTGGGTGAAGAAGTACTATCTTTTATATGTTTTAACCTGACTGCTCAGCAATTTCGAGTGCCCATGAGTTCTTGTATGGTAAGAAAGGGAGAAAAGTACTTTATCTGCTCTATCCAATGCATACCTCTATCATGTCACTCCTCAGTCATCATTTCTCCAAGCTAAAGAGCCCCAAGCACTTTCTTCATAGAGAAAGTGTTCCAACCCTTTTATCATTCTAGTTGCCCTTTTCTGCACTTTTCCCAAAGCTATAATATACTTTCTGAGGTGTGGTGACCAGAATCTTTGTCTCTTTTCCTGTCAGTCTTAAAATTAAGAATACAACAACAAAGTAAGATGCCACAAGTATTTTCTTGGAGAAATTATGTAAAAATAACAAAGCAGTTACTACAACTTATAAAAAGATTCTTTCCTTTACTATTTTCCATGGTTTACAGGTAATGATAACCTTTTTGAAATGTCCATGAAAAACAAACATGGCTTTCAAAATGCATTTGTCCCCAAATTCCTTCACAATTTATTAAGGCAATATAATGAAGAAAGTGGTTTGAATGAAAATCTGTGACGCAGAGTAAAACAACAATACAATCTTAAGAACAGACAGGAGTGGGCTGGGGGAAATTCACCATTAACAGACAATATTAGAGGGCATATGCAATGGATGTGTGTGTACATACAGCACACAGTCTTGGCCAGGCAACCAATCAAGCTCTCTTCAGATCAAACCCTTGTTTAACGTTATGATTCTGACTTAATCCCAGTCACATACAGAACCATTAACTACTCCCTCCATTCTCTTAGGGGCTAACTCTGTTGCCCGATAAATTGGTCAAGACACAAAGCAGCCAATGGCTTAGCTGAACAAATTTTACACTCATTTGGATTGTGTCTTTTTCTTTTCTTTTCATTTATGAACATATATTTTTGTTCCATCATCTACTTTTCTGAGGGAAATCCAGGGCAGAGGTATACATGTGTGTGATTGTTTTTTCCTGAAAGTGAAGGAAGCTGCCATACTTACTGTATGGCCTGGAAGATTACAGAGGTTTCTAACATGTATGTACATATGGTTCTAGAATGTTCTAACCAGCTGAAGACACAGAAAAGGCAGACAATTAACTTTGCAAAAGTCTCTACCAAACAGCCAATATTCCTGGAAGTCACTAATCAGTGAAATATATGGAAGTGTTTGGCTGATTTATTCCTACCTACTGAAAAAGAAGAATGGAAGAAAAGACTATTGCACCTTCTTAGAGTGCCAAGTGCCAGTTTCTCCATGTGCTAGAACACTTTGGATTGGAGAGGCAAAATATTATCGGTTGAGCTACATTACGATAACACATGAACATGTTAAAACAGTAGCAATGGCACCATACCTCTGCAAGATGCCCTCTCTTGAGGGGGGGTAGTATTGGGGGAAACGGGAACTTCTATTTGGTGAGTAACTGCACCTCAACAAATCCCTACATGGAGCTGTTTCCACAGAACTCTGATATACAGTAACTAGAATGTAGCTACTTGGTAATCTCATTTGTAGTCTTTGACAGATACAGTACTCTGAATGGGTTCATGGAGACTTGCCCATTTTAATGAAAGCAATACTGTGCATGCTTATCTTTCACATAAACATACCCGCACACGTTTTACCATTAAAGTGAATGGGAGAGTGCTTCTGGATGGAGACATACACAGTTCCTGTTTACAATCAATCATTAGATAAGGATGTTCTTAATTACATTACAGGAAGACCTCCCACAGAATAATATTAGCACACAATCAATACAAGTTTGATCGTAAGAGTGTCGGTATCTGTTTTGGTTTTGTTAGAAAGAGCACTGCGTAGGTTTAACACAATGTGATTTTTCTGTAACTGGAAATATCTAAGCATTGGTAGGATCAAGGTAAGGTATGTTCTACAGGTAACTATAGCATAAAGTTATTTAAAGCATTATACACTGAAATATCAATTGTTTTAAAACCTGTTCAGATTTTGCCTTATTTTTCCACTTTCCTCTTAACAAGTATAATCCCCCCACATACACACACAATAGTAATATTAATAAGAGTGCCTTCCTGGAGTTTTTCTACCAAGGGCTTTTATCTTCTTCCATAAAAATGGATGGTTTCCAGTATTTGGTAAGGAATACACTTAATTTGATCCTACAGAGATACACAAATTATAAAGCAGTTTTCCTTTTTCTGTCCTATTCTGCTCTAACTGCTATAGTACCCATTCTTCAGTGTTCAGATCATTCTTTATGGACAGACATACACTATTCATACTGTGCTGCCTGTTAGAAAATTTCTTAAAAGGAAGAGCTTAACCATTACCTATAAAACATTCTTGTTAAGCAGTCTGGCCCTTATTGTAAATTTAACTCCTTTGAAATGAAAATAGCATCCGCATTTAATTGAAAACAGCATCTGCTTTATCGTACAGGGAAATTTCATTATAGGAAGAGGTACCAGGTAAGACAGGAGGAAGCCCTAAGTCTCCAAGTCATATTACCACCATCTACATAGTGATATATTTACTGGAGAACTGTGGCTTGCTAATTTTAGAAGACTTCCTTTCCTAACTGCTCCACTATCACCAGTTCCATCTATTTTGCAGGAAAACAAATACATGCCCCAGTGTCAGGTCTCGGATGCAGTCACTCTCACCACACTCTTGTATCAGCAATTTTGTATATTGAGAAGTGAAACAGGTTTCAAGCGTAGACATGTTCTGTGTCAGAACTGACCCCCAGGTGTCAGGACAGAACCTATACACTATGCAGGCCCTCCCCCCTAAAGCACATTACCCAATCACCATCTGCATTCAGCCTGCCAAAGATTCAAACTTCCCCAGTACGCTGCCCCCTACACCTGCTACTAGCCGTTGCACTATTTAGAAATTCCCAGCACCCAAGGTCGAAGTGGGAACTGAGATCATGCGTTTCCCAGGCACTGCATAAGCTGACGCTCACATCACACACACCCCTTTAGCCAGAAGGATAAGCAGCCTAGAGAAGGAAGGAGAAGCAATTAACCCTTGAGGCCACAGAGTCCATGACAAGCAAGGCACAAGCATGACACTCAGTAGGGGAAGTACTAAGTCTGGTCAAAATAAACTGAGAAAAATGAAAGGATACCTTTTAACTCAATGATCCCCAACATGGCACTGCTGGGATCCATGGAGCCCACCAATGTATTTTCTGGGACCAAGCACTGGATTCAGGCCTAGATTTGGGAAATGACCTTGGCTGCTCCAACTGATTACCTTCACCAGCAGACTGACAGGAGGATGGCATTCCTGTTGATTCTCCTAGACATATCAGCAGTGTTCAATTCCATCAACCACAGTATACCTCTTAAAAGGCCAGCCAAGTTGGGAGCGGGGAGCAATGTCCTTCAATGGTTCCACTCTTACTTGACTGATTCAAGAAGGTGATGCTGGGGGATTACTGCTTTCATCAATGCAATTTATGCTGTAGGATTCCTCAGGGTTCCATCTTGTTAGCCATTCTATTTAACATCTAGGGGAGCTTGCTCAGGGATTTGGAGTGAGGTGTCACAAATATGCAGATGACATCCAGCTCTATTTCTCATTAACAACTAAGTGAGGGTCTGTGCAAGTCCTGAACAGGTATCTGGAGAAGGTAATGGGATGGATAATAGCCAAAACACTAAAACTCAGTTCAGACAAGACTGAGGTGCTGTTGGTCAATGGAGAAGCTGCTCAGGGACTGCAAAGCCAGTCTGGCTGGAAAGGATTTGCACTCCCCTTGAAGGAGCAAGTTCATAATTTGGAAATGCTACTGCATTCTGGCATACAGTTTGGGCCCAGGTGTCCTTCACGGCACACTGCACCTTTTATCAGCTCTGGCTGGTTCTTCAGCTATGATCATTCCTTGAAAAGTATGTTCTGGCCACAGTGATCCATGCTCTTTTCACATCCAAGTTAAATTACTGTAGTGTGCTCTATATGGTCCAGAAACTTCAGTTGGTCCAAAATGTGGCACCCAGCCTACTGTCAAATGGTGGTTACATGGGTCATATCACCCCTGTGCTCCTTCAAAGTGCTGGTTCTTATATTTAAGGCCCTAGATGGCTTGGAGTCACAGTACTTGGAGCACCATCTGCCTCTCAAGCCCTGCTCTCTTTCTTGTTCTGCACTGTCATTTTTGTCACCCATTTGTCCCTATTGCTTCAGGGTTTTTTTCCCCCAATGTGTTTTGCTCTCTTTAGTAGTCCCAGAGGGAGCAAAACACCTGTGGAAAGGGGGGGAAGGAAACCAAAGCAATGGGGACAAACACGTGACAAAAATGACAGTGTGGAAGCGTCCCTGCCTTCAGAGGTGAGGTGGGTGGGGACTAGAGATAAGGCATCTTCTGTGGTGGCAACTTGTCTCTGGAATGCCCTGCCCCAAGGCTCACTTTAGCACCTACTTTAGTTTCTTTTAGGTGCCAGGCCAAAATACATATTTTTACCAGACTATTAATTAGGGGGTTTATCCTACTGCTTTTTAAATACTATTCTGCAGATTGTTTTTATGCTGTTTATGTCCAATGACTTCTTTTTAATAGCGTAACTGTAAGCCTCCTTGAGCAGGACTCTGAAGAGGCAGCACTGAAATATCTTAAATACACATTACCCAAATCTAAAAAATACGTGCCTTTTCAGATACTTTGAAAAGTATAAAGGAACTTATAAACTGAATAAACAAAGACATTTAGTTAGACATTTTGTTGTTGTTGTTGTTGTCAGCCATTTAGTCTTGTCCAACTATTGGTAATTCTGTGGGCCAGCTCTTTCCACATTTTCCGATATTGTACTGTTCCTTTGAGTTGTTCCATGCTCAGGCTGGTGTCGACTTTTATGGTGTCTAGCCACTGTGTTCTTTTGCAGCCCACTTTCCTTTTGCTGCTAACCAATCCAAGCGTAATTGCTTTTTCTCGTGCGTTCTTCCACATGCCATGGCTGAAATAAGTTAGTTGTAGTTTTATGATTTCTCCTTCCAATGACATGTCTGGTTTTATGCGCTCCAATGCTGCTTCTTTGTCACCTTTGCTGTCCAAGAAATGCGCAGGAGCCTTCTCTAGCACCATAGCTCAAATGAGTCAATTTTCCTCCTGTCTTGCTTCTTCATGGTCCAACTTTCGCAGCCATAGGTTGCTATGGGGAACACAACAGCACAGACTAATCTGCATTTGGTTGCTAGTCCTTGCTCTTCCATATTTGATTCATGCTCATCATTGCTGTGTGACCCAGCATGATTCGATGTTTTATTTCTGGACATTACAGTTGCCCTAATACATACCAGAAAATGAGTACATCTTAAAAGACCTCAACTCACAGATCAACTAAAATTAGTCCTCTCCAATGAATCAACTTCCACTTCCTGGTATAACATCTCTGCCTCCAGGACTCCAGTTTCAAATTTCTACCACAAAACACTTTTTTTTTAAGGCCATGCAATAAAATATTGACAGGAAATGATCACAACCAGATATTTTTATATTGCTGGCACAACATATAGGCAGTTTTGGTCAGCTTTGGAACTTTAACAGCTTTTGTTTCCTCTCTTTTTTATGATGAGAGAATAAAATCCAGTGAAGTCACATTGGTATGTGTTATTTCCCATTCTTACAAGAGACATTGGCATTGCACTGGTGTTTTCCAAAGCAAACATATGAAGTGTGAAAATAAGATACACACACACACGCACTCATCCCAGAAGCATATTCATTGGTATTAAATATACATACAAAATTAACTTTCATTTTTACATGCTTGTCACACATGAAATGGCTGCAAAACTAATAATATCTTGCAACAATTATGATACTATCTTATGGATTTTCATGATCAAAAGCTACCCACATCTTTTTGAGCTTATGTAGCTAAGGAGAACCACAACATACTTCTAATTAAACCAAAAAAAACCTGGAATATCATTTTACAACCTGACTCTCTTATTTTTTGTCTTCCAGTTCAGGGCCGGCTCACTCACTAGGCACTCACTCACTCACGCTTGCCTAGACTGCGCCGGCCTTTAGGGGCACCAAACTGGCACCTGGCCCCCCCGCCAAAAGCCCTGCAACTTTCTTGACTGGGTGGGTGACACAGAAGGGTCACTCAGCTGAGTCAAAGAAGAACCTAAGTAGGGAGGCTATTGCATAAGGACACTCAAGTTGCAACTGATTTATGGCAACTCCAGCAAGGAACTGTCAAGGCAAGTGAGAAGCAGAGGTTGTTTGCGACTGCAAGTGCCTTTCTTTGCAGAGTCTTCCTTGGTGGAAGCCAGATGTGCAAAGCAAAAATGAGTGTGAAGAGCATGTGTGCCAGGGGAACGGGAGGTCCGGGGTACAGATCCAATTAACAGGACCGAGCTGTGGTGGGCACGGGGCAGGGGGCGCCAGAAGGGATCCTTGCCTAGGGTGTAAAATAAGCTGGGGCCCCGGCCCTGTTCCAGTTTCTAGATTACTGTTACTCTGCAGACTAGACAAATTCCAGAAAGTGATGATGCCAAATCCTGAAATGACTTTTATTTAATGAAGTCTCAATTCACCATTTCAGGTCAACAAAACAGAACATGCACTTGCACATATGCACACTAGTAATATGAGGGGGATTTCACAGTTTATCTAATATGCATTTCACACATAAATGCCACTGATTTATATTTTCATAGCCATTTTCAATGTTGTATAGTGGGCAAGTGTCATCATCATAACATGACTGGGGCCACTGGAGTTGGCGAGTAAGGAATACCAGCTCTTCAGAGACGATGAAACATTGGCCTATTAGTTGACCACCGCTAGCATCTTTGTACTGTAAATTGTATTGTAATGGTTTTATACTTGCATTTATAATATGTTTTAACGGGTGTATTTTAAATATGTTTTATGTATGTACTTACATTGTTTGTGAGCCGCCCTGAGCCTGCTTTGCGGGGAGGGCAGGGTATAAATCCCATAATAAATAAAATAATAAATAAATAAAATAAAAATTGATTATAAAGTCATCTGAAGAAAACTTTCCAAATGAATGCCCTCTTCTAGAGATATATTCCCCAGAAAAGTTTCTTCCTCTCTCACCCTTCTTAGGGTCAACCTACACATTACACTGAGGATCAAATATCTAGTTTGCAATTTAATATTTCATATACTGATTTGTGTTTGCTGCATGGATGAAGTCACAAAACACAGCCATGTTCTGGACAAGACTATGGTGTCACAAAAAGGGAGATTTATCTCTCTCCTACCAAACACACACTTACTCACTACAGCATTTCTGTTATCAAAAGAATTTTTTTGCTCCCATAGGGAGAAAAGAGGCAGTATGGGTGCCTGTCTACACACTAATAATTGTACAGAAGCAGACTAATCCCTCACCCACACTGCAACTCCAGTTCATACTGAGAAGGCTCTGTGATGTCTTCACAGCTACATTACAGGTCAGGTGATTAAAACAAAGGTCTCCAGCACCCCAGATATAGAAGCATGGGACAGAATGCACCTAAAAGGAGACATACCTTTTGCACAGGAACTCTCTTTATTACAGCAACCTCCATCTTGACACAATTTAAATTTTTCTCTTCATGCTAATCCTACTATTGTTATCACCAGAAATTGGCCTGGAGCATTAACTAATGCAGACCAGATCAATTTTCATTTCCAGGGCTAGGCCCTGAACTATACAAGTAAGAAGAAGAAAATATCTTTTTATTTATCTGACATTGTACAGTCAGCCAGTCAAGTTTTTTTAAAAGACTGGGTATAACAGAACAATGATCTGCAATCCACACTGATCTCAATTAAATAGAATTGTCTACCTTAACCATTATTACCATATGAATACTATTGTTCATATAATGTAAAAACATAAGAAGACCACTGCTGGATCAAACCAGTGGTCCAAAAGCCTAGCATTCTGTCTCACATAGTGGCCAAACAATTATTGTAGAGGATCAGCAACAGACAGTGAGGCTGAGGCCTTTCCCAATGTTGCCTCTTGGCACTGGAATTCAGACGTTTGCTGCCTCTTTATATGCAAGTTCCCTTCAGTCACCATGGGCAGTCACCCGTCCTCCATGAATCTATCTAACCCCCTTTTAAAGCCATCCATGCCATCACTACATCCCCTAGCAGTGAATTCCACATTTTAATAACTTGCTGAGAAAAGAAATATTTCCTTTTGTCTGTCCTGAATCTACTGCCCATCAACTTCATTGGATGTCCTCAAGTTCTGGTATTTTGGGAGAGGGAGAAAAATATTCTCTCTGTCCATTCACTCTACCCTGTGGATAATTTTATAAACCTCTATCATGTGTGTCCCCCCGCTGCCAGTCATCTCTGTTTTAAAGTGAAATGTCCCAGACACTTCACCCTTCCCCTCAATCATCTTGATTGCCCAATCTGTGGAGATCCTCCTGGATCTTTTGACAGTCAGGCTAGGTTTTCATCATCCTGAATAATTTTATGTTATCTGCAAACATGGCCACTACACTGCTCATCCCA
Source organism: Gekko gecko (assembly GCA_029375565.1). Lineage (NCBI taxonomy): Eukaryota > Metazoa > Chordata > Lepidosauria > Squamata > Gekkonidae > Gekko > Gekko gecko. Next base: position 144,571,243 of record JAPDNY010000003.1, on the reverse strand, counting down.
GTTCCAAATCATTTATGAACAAATCAAATAGCACTAGCCCCCAACACCAATCCTTTTGAGACCCCCACTGCTTACTTCCCCCATCAAGAGAACTGTCATTTTATTCACCCTCTCTGCTTCCTGTTATTTAAGCAGTTTTTAATCCACAAGAGGACCCATCCTCTTATCCCATGATTACTAAGCTTACTCAAAGATTTTTGATGAGGTACTTCATCAAAAGCCAGTACAGTTCTTTGGTCAAAATCCACTGTCCTGTATGGATCAAGCCACCATATACAGGGTGACTTGTTTTCACAAGTCACCCAGCATATGGCGGGTTGGTTCATACAAGACAGTGGATTTGGAACAAAGAACTGCATTGGCAATCTACTCATTGGAATCTACTTTTATAGGACAAGAAGAGCAGAATTATGCTTCCAAGACATGATATTCAACTTAATATTCAAAACATAAAAATCAAAGTTGATTTAGTGTTAACTATTCACCGAAAGGAAGAGAAACTACCTGAAAATAGTCTGTGATGAAGGATCCAAGTTCACTCTTCAACAGCCGTCTGAAAAGAAATAGACCACATGTCATGGAACTGTTTATTGGCAAAGTCTTTAAAGGCTTTTTCATAACTCTACAAAACACATAGCGAGACGAGTACAGCAAAACAAAGTTCAAGTGGCCATGGATTTTCCCATAATGCTTGTTTTCCCATGATGTGTCTGATAGCAGTAATACTAGGCAGAAGAATAACACTAGATTAGTTGGATCACTGCCTTAGCTCAGTCCACATTTCTTACAGGAGCACAAGAGAACAGCTATCCAAAGCAGATGTCTTTTCTTGATTTGACTTTCATCAGTTTGTCATCTGAACCAATTCCTGTAGTGCATTTCAATGTTGCCTGGATTGTACTTGTAGTAGATAAAACTGCGGAGGGCTAGGGAGCACAAAAGAGGCACTGGAATGCCCAAATAAAATTGACCCTAACACGGTCAAAATTCCAAAGTAACACCTTAACGTAATTCTTTTTACCAACTGAATGAGTAATCAAATACCTAATATTTATAGGTTGCAGACCTGCAAGTTGAGTTCTGTTCATGGAACAGCCCTATCTAGCCTCTCATTATCCCTATACAATGGCTCATAAGGGCTCAGGACCCTCAGGAACAACATGATGTGCAACTGGAGGGGGTCTGCAGTGGGAAGGAGGGAAAATGGCCAAACTCCCCCCACACCTCTTGCACAAGCAATAGTGTCTTTCTAATCACCAAAAAATTACTTTGATCTAATCCAGTGATACATGCACTTTTTATATTCAGTCATTTATGTATGCATGCACCAATTATACTTGGAAAACGCATATTATATGCTAACGCTGCAAGCTACTAAAAGCACCACTATTTACCTTCATAGATCAAAATTCTCCTTTCCTATTCTAAATCTGAAGAACACGTTTTAAAAAAAGCTTTGGGGGAGTTCCAGTTCAAGACAATTTATAAAACAATTTGTCAAAGCACACAGACATTGTCTTATGCAGTCAATATAAAAAGCAGTGAAGAGAATTTTATGATGCTTGGTTTTCTAAATCAAAACCTTGTGGGAGGAATTTCATGCCTTTGTTTTCAAGTACAGCAAAAATGGTACAAAAAAAAGGTTTTATGCTATGATAGAGAATGTTAGAGCTCCCCTCGTTTATCTTGCGTACCTCTAAGCAGCCACTTGCAAGACACTGATAACCCTTCATTGAAACAGCTTGACTTGCCCTTTAGTGACAACACTGAAGCCAAGTTCATGTAGTAGTAAGGGAGAGGCCATGGAGAAGGAAAAGGAGATCATCCTTCATTGTTATCTAACCATGGATAGGCTGGGGGGGAGAGTGTTTGAAAGCATAAGTCTACGAGATAGCTAAATGAATTAGCTTCCATTATCCAGACCTTTCAGTATCTATACTAGGACATCAATCGTGTTGCACAAATATGTCTAATGAATTAATTAGCTAATTTACCATCACTCTCAGAGCTCCCTCACTCAACAAATCTCCTGTCAGTAAGGTACTGGCCTGGTATAGATGACCAGTCAGCACATGCACCCACCACATAGCCTGGTCATCTGCAGGGTGTGACTACATATTTGGAATACAGCGTTGCTGGTCACAGGAAGAGAGCATGCGTACTGCCACTTCCTCCACATGGTCACACCCTGTAGGTGACCAGGCTATCAAGCAGAGGTGGCACCAGAACATCATGCCTGCTCTCTCACACACACATACATGTTCAGTTGGCACACGGGGCAGTCATGTGCCGCAGGCTAGATGCTTGTATCATAATCAATAGTGGTGTGGTTCAGATGAATAAATCACAGTTTGGTGCTACTTGAGTGAACCTGAGCAAACTTTAGGTTTATGCACTCCCTCTCATTATGAGCTACTTAGTTAACGTCACCTTTTTGCCATAGTACAGTTTACAAATATGTTCCAAACTGCCAAACTGGGGCATGAGTTTCTCCAGAAAAACAGGAATACATGATGGCTTCCAGGGCCTGCATTCACCATACTGTATTTGTTTGGGAAGTAACAGAATACTATGGATGCAACTACTTAGCTTCCAGCAAGTGTGAGGAAGGATGCAAACCTCAAGTTCATTCATTTATGTCAAATTATGGCATGTTTCAACCACTGAGACATGTTGCAAGATCAAGTCAAGTCTTTATTAATACAGTCACAGATCAGCACAAACCTCAGCAAAATTCCCAACCACCACAATGGGTAAGAGGAATAATTAAAATTAACTCCCAAACATAAAATAGTTTATAATTCAAAGGGAAGTAAAGGTTAAATGGGACAACAGATAAATTTATTAAAATTCTGCAATATGTATATGTAAAAACTTAAGGCACTAGTATCTGGCAGATTTTACCAAGTGCCACACAAAACTTCACAGTATGTGCTGAAACCAGTGGTTTTTCATCTATAAGTAGCTTTCAGGCATATATCAAATCTGATCGACCTGGATACCTAATAAGCAAGGGAAGGATAAATTTAGAATGAACCTATTGATATAAAGTGCAACAAAGCAGAACATGTTCCATAGTTTAATCTCCCCTGAACCACAGGGACATAACCTGTCTGCCTTTGGAACCTTTTTGTGTCGCCCATCAATAATTGCAGAAGGGAGTACTTCTCATCTAGCAAGGGAGAATGCTTTACTGTGACTGAAAATCTCCAATTGGGAGAGATAAGCAGCTGGGGAAATTATATATCTAGAGTTTTCCAAAGAAAGGAAAGTTGGTGGTCTCTCTAAGGTCCATTCTGCAGCTGGCATTCACTCCACATTTTCTCAGCACTCAACCTGGTTCTCCCTTGCCTTACAATATCTGTTTTCATTGCATTGCCTCAGATCCTGGTTTCTGCATTGGCTAGTGTCATCTATTTTGTTTTCTGCGCTCACTCCTGCATTGGTATGCAGACTTTCCTGTGTCAGTACTTGCCTCAGTGGTCATTAGCCATCTGAGCCACGTAATTCATGGTGAGATGATAAATACAGATGGGGAAATGGGGCAGGGGAACTGACAGGGATCAATGCTGTGCCAAGTTGTCTGCTTATTATGCCCTTCAAGTCAGAAGCAGAGGAAGGAAAATGTGCTGCTCAAAACCACATTTAAGTACCCCGGGGCAATGTTGTACTGACTGCAAAGTCACCCCTGAATGACCATAAATCTATGCAGAAGGTACCATAAAACCTGATGAACAAAGAAAGTGAAAGCGGCATGCAGTGTAGAGGGAGAGTAACCTCCTGATGTGGCTGTGGAAAAACTGTGAGCAAACAGAGGGGTGCAGAATCAGCCTAAGTCTGCCTGCCGCTCTGCCTGCTTGTACCCCATTTCCAATACAGAGTGAGGGGAAAAGGCCAAACTCACCAGCTTGATCCCAACTGCCTTTAACCACGTAGACTGATAACTATTCCAAAGAATCAAGGGTGTTCAGCCTTAAGGACTGAAATTTAGCTTTAGCCAAACGTTAATGCACACCCTTGCCTCAACTTTTACCATGCCTCTCTCCAAATGCAAATCTGCATTTGAAACACAGCAGGGTAATTGAAGGGCTGCTTTCAGGAATTTTGACTGTACCCCCTCCAGAGGGATAAAACAAGAAGATGGTGGCCCAATCATGGTCCCATATAAGAGGTGAGCCAATGATTTAGCCTGAAATAGTTTAAGGGCAGCTGAAATGTATTGACCACCCTTAGTATATGAGAATTTAATTATATTATGAATAGATTTCTGTCCAGCATCAGCTACATAGTCACGATGAGCTTTCCTCGAGCCAGAAGCATGTAGCAAGATCTTTCACACTACAGACATCAAACTCAAATAAAGGTAGACACCAGCATCCCATGCTGCAGAAGCCTAGCAGTCATCTCTATCAAATTTTCATCAACTGCACTGGTGTTCATAATCAATGCATGAAGTCCACATCAGTTAAACTTCCAAGAGCAAGCATTCATCACAAAACATTAGGCAATACAACAAGCACCTTTCACAAGATGCCACCAACGATTATAGGTGCAGAAGAATAGAAGATGACCCCAAGTTCAAGCTTCTCCCCTTTGTGTATCTACCATAACGGCAACTAGCTATGCTTTTGTTTGCAGTGCTGACTGAGACTGTTGTGGGTGCCAATGATGTTTTTATAGATTTCATGATTCTGCAAGTCATACAGATCCATGTTTTGGTGAAAGGACACAGAATAAGTAATTCATTAATCAACACATGAAAATTCATACACCATCTTATAGACAGCAAGTGAAAGGGGAGCTCAAAAGTAACCATCCTCTCAAAAATCCAGCATCAAAATAGAAACCCAAACGGGAATCCTGCCCTGCCCTGAATCATGCAAAAACAAAACTACGGAACTGTATCTCTGATCATGAACAGATCACAAAACTCTTCACCAAATGTTCTTAGAAGGGCGAGTGACATTAGTGGCAACTCGGTTCTATTTGAACAATTTGTACAGAGTGTAGTTAGGGTGCAACAGAAGGGGGTTGATGAGGGACTCCTCAGACCTCACATTCAACAATGATGTCCTAAATGTTACAATTTGCCAGGTGAATTTCGGCAGCAGAGGGAAAGGTCAACACCAGCCTCCCAGCCCCAAACAAAATTATCCTGTACAGAGAAGGGGGGGAAAGACTCTCATGTTTGCTACATTTTTGTTTTGATTTCTTGTCACTGCTTCTTGCAAGAGCTAGCGTGTCAGTGGCTCTCAGCATGCCAGTAAAAATGCGGCATATAAATATAATAAAGTGCAGCAAGGACAAAGCTTTCGGTCACACCACCTATTCTGCAACAGGCACGCCATGCCATAGAGCAGAGTCCAAGCAACCTACCTGACATGTTCATTGAGGGTGTAGAGTTCATTGTTTTGCAAGCCTCCCCCTTTGAACACATTGATCACTGCCGTTTGAACGCTGCCAAATAAAAGTGAGACAGTTAGGGCAGCCATAAACAATGCATGTCAGTGTGATTTACACTGAACAATGAAACTGCAGTCAAGAGCCATGTAAATATATCAGTAAGGGGAGAACGAGATTAATTGTTCTTAAATTGCTTCTGCTTCCCCACGTTAGATTTGTTTGCCTATGTGCCAATCAGTCGCAAAGCAGGAAGTACCAACTTACACATGTGCCAAGGGAACAAGAGTTGTAACATTACAGCATGTACTGCCATTATTAGCTGTCTACCTTTACATGATCCATTGCACTGCAGGGATAACAAACATATTCATCAGCAAGAATATTATTGGAACTTTTTTGCTATCAGTATGCAAGCTAATCCCATCAAATATGAAGGTTGCAGTATATGTAACACAGAAGACTATCGATCACAAGAAGAAAAGGAGGAAATCAAGAACTGTGCATTACACAAAAAATCATCAGGTTTTCCATTCACGTTGTATTGCATAGCCACTTAAGAAAGACATGATAGCCATGGAGAAAAGTAGAGGCTCCCCAACTAATCAGGTTATTATATATTTATGCCCCCTTTTCTCCCCAATGGTGGCCCAAAGTGGCTTATGACCTTGTTTGCCTTCACTCCATTTTATCCTCACAACAACCACACTGTGGGTAGGTTGGGCTGAGAGAGTAACCAACCCATGGTCACCCAAGAAGCTGCATAGCACGGGGGGGGGTTCAAACCTGGGTCTCCCAAAGCCTAGTTCAACACTGCAACCGCTATACCATACTGACACTTTTATTCCCTAAGAAAGGATATTTACACATATGTCACATCATAGGGATGGGATGCTAGAGGGACAGGATCCATTCCAAGCACACAACTACACCAATAAACAGCAGTCATTTCGTGCTGAAGCGCCTCGGAGCAGCAGTCCGACAGTAATGAACCCAGGCCCCACCCCCTCCCAAGGGGGAGAATTAAATGCCTGGCTTCCCTGCGCGATCTTCTCCAAGTGCCCCACAGCCGCAGGGCACTTGGAGAAGATCAGGCAGGGAAGCCGGGCATGTCTGCCCAGCTCCCCTTCCTGTCTCCAGCCAGCCCAGACTGACTGGAGACAGGAAGGAGAGCTGGGCAGACATGCCCTCCTTTCCCCCTGAGCCTCTCCACTCTTGCAGAGAGACTCGGGGGGGGGGGGTTAAATGCCTGGCTTCCCTGCGCGATCTTCTCCAAGTGCCCCTTAGCCATGGGGCACTCGGAGAAGATCGCACAGGGAAGCCAGGCATGTGTGCCCAGTTCCCCTTCCTGTCTCCAGACATGCCCTGCTTTCCCCCTGAGCCTCTCTGGTGTTGCGGAGAGACTGGAGGGGGATTTAAATGCCTGGTTCCTGCCAAGGCGGGCTGGGGGGGAGGAAGCAAAGCAAGAGGGGTTTAAAGTTTAAACCCCTTCTCTCTAGAGTCGCGTAGCAGCGGTGGCACAATCTTTCCATTGTATTCTATGAGGCCACAGAATACAATGGAAAGATCCTGCCGTCCCTGCAGCACAACTCTAGAGGGAAGGGGTTTAAACTTTAAACCCCCTCTCGCTTCGCTTCTCCCCCACCCCGCCTTGGCAGGCCGGCTGGGGAAGGGAAGGGGAGGCTTTTGACGATGCCTCCCCCCCCTTTTTGCTTCCCCCTCTGACACACTTCCAGTGATGTCAGGGGGCATGGCATATGCTAATGATTATGCTAATAGCAGCTATGCTAATGAGCTCCTGCACCTTTTTTCTATGAAATGATCCCTGCCAATAAATAAAGATGGTAGGAGCTATAAGTTAGCACATGCACACCACCCGAAGAGGTGACTGCATTCAATTTCTCCTGCCTCCAAACAAACAGGGGCTGTAAAGGAAAGGGCTCATCATATGAGAATAAATTAGCCAATATGTGACTCAGCCTAAGGAAGTTTCATATGATTCTATTCACCTGTTCCAAGCAGAATTTGAACTGTGATTCAGAGACTGCCGAGCTGCCAGAAAACGTGGCAAGTCTGTCAGCACCGGGGAACTCATGAAGCGTGGCCGGGGTCTTCGGAATGAGCCCATCTTCTGAAACTGGAAGACAAGAGGTGAGGCTATGGTAGAACCTTTAGTCATAGATGGAGAAAGGCCAGGAAATGGTTTCTTGAAAGAGGCCAAAAAGACGCAAGTGAACTGGGACAGATGTCTTTCTTCTGTTCTTCGAAGTCAGAATGAAACCTGGAAAGAGAGAGAGAGAGAGGCTTAAAACTGAGGCTTGACAAATACATAGTGCATATGAAACATCTTAGTTCTAGAGCACCACGATTCTGTTGCAAGGAACAACTTATCGACACAATACAACTATTACTAACCCTCTTAACTGAACTGTTATGCTCACTTCCACTTGCATGGTCCACCAAGGGCCAAGCGGAACAGTTATTTCCATAAAATATAGTTTCAGTTCAAACATGTTGCTTGTCAAAATTAAGAAACACATAACCACTCCAGGAAAGGTATCACTGCTTTTGTTTTTAGAAACTTGTTTATACAACTGAGGAAACAACACATAAAGAAGACGGAGATAAATTTCACTCACAAACTGAAGATACAATCTATTTTGCTTGAATAGTTTTTATTTAAAATGGCTACAGAAACAGCTTAGCTCCTCAAATCAAAAAGACTCTTGAAATATACATGCATCCATAAAATATCAACTAAAAGATATTTATTCAAGCAAACCATTGTCTAAACTGGGTACTTCTAATCAGCTGGTTGAGCATGTAAGAAAAGCACATCATTTCATGTTCAATTTCCAAGTGATTTTACAGCTCTACCTGTGTAAAAAACATTTTGAAACCTAGGAGAATGCCTCAGCCTGGCAGTTTCAAGGCTATGCCCCACTGTTATTTGTCAGTGGAAATTTCCTTTAAAGTTCAGAGACAAGCCTCAGGCCTAGGATTGTTACTAGGCCAGAGTGAAATTATTTTTGTCACCCAGCCTAATTCTTTTGCTTTGTTTAGCTGTGAGTCAGGATTAAACAAATGGGCACTATGGAATTGTACACACTCTTTTTATTTAAAATCAGCCATGCCAAGTTATGCTTAATAGGCAGCAAATATGTTCCCATGTTCATTTGTTGTGTGACTAAGAATGTGCACAAAAAGCAGCAGACAATCTCAGCCCAGCCATAAACATAGCATGCCCTTAGCCCAGGCGTCTCCAACCGGTAACTTGTGAGGTACTAAGCAGCTCACAGGCAGACGCAGAGTAACTTGTGCATCCCCCTTGAAGACCCAAGAAATTATTGCCAAAAAAGCCCCCAAAAAACCATGCTCAATTTTTTAAGCTTTTTTTTTTTCTGTACTGCTAAACTGGTTCTCTTTGTGTTTCAAGGACAGAACAAAAATTGGTAACATGCCAGGGCAGAGATTACAGCTTGGTAAGGAAAAGGTTGATTCCTTAGGCCAGGGGTCCCCAACCATTTTGAGCTTGCGGGCACTTTTGGAATTCTGACACAGCGTGATGGATGCTGCCATAAAATGGTTCCTGCATGAGGTAGAGCCAGCTAAAAAATGGTTACACCAGCTTACCTGCAGATCCTTGTGCTATAGTGACAGTGGCTGCCAAAGTAACATTTAAAAAAACCTGCACAGCCAATCAAATCTCCAGTGGCCAACCAGAAGCCCTGCTGGGCAAAAAAAACCACCTGGCTATGCCTACTTTCTAAAAACACTTGCTGGGTTCCAGAAAAGGTGTCAGCAGGTGTCATGGCACCTATGGGCACTATGTTGGGGAGCCCTGCCTCAGGCAATCCACCCTCTCTCAACCTTAGCCCTACCTCTACAGAGATCTGTAATCTGGAAATAGCACTAACTAGCCTTACATGCTTGTCATAAATATTACAGTTTACAACAATATTAATGCGGCATTTTGCCTCAAAGTTGTTATTACCAACTTCACTCAGTGATTGTCTTGTGAAAACCAAAACTGGCATCTTCATCAGAATTGTATATTTCTAGATGCAGACAGTAAACTGGCAGCTTCTGAAAACCAAATCCTGCAAACAATGATCAGCTGTCAAAACAGATCTACACCACTGTTCTCTTCAAACATTCTTAGGGTCCGGTCATACGGAGAATTTGCCACAGGAGAGCCACAAATGCCAGGCAGATTTTATGGGCGCAATCACATGGGAACATCTGGCAAGCGTCGCATGCCCGTTGGCAACTCGCAACATCCCGCCAAAGATGCAGAGTTTAAAAGTACCTGGGAAAGTCTATCAACCGGTTGCGACGGGCTGATCACTCCAGCACGCTCCTCTCGTGTCCCTGCTTCCTGGTTGGAGTGTGCCGGAAACACGCACCAACAGAAACAACGCTGGTTCACCACCATCATGTCTGATTGCGTTGGGGCACATCAGAATAAACACGGGCACGTCAAATTACGCATTGGGGCACATCAAATTGTGATGGCACAAATAGCCTCCCCTCCCCTCCATGTTATCTGGCACGTGTGACCAGGGCCTTACTTTGGCTTTCCTTAGTGATAAGAACTTGTTGAACCATTCAGAAGACTGATTCAACACACTTCTGAAGACCCAGCTAACTCTACACAGTTTGGGACTATGGCACCTGAAAGATTACTTTCTGTCATACAAACCAGCCTCCACTGTCAGAAGCAAGGTGGGTGAGCAGAAGACACACAGAACCTTTCCAGTTGTAGCACAACAGAAACCCTGAAACTCACTTCAGAGGCCTGCCTGGCATCAAATCTGCAAGTCTTTTAGGCACTCAGCAAAGATACATCCATTTTCCTGTGCTTTTTTGCATGCCTTTCTTCCCACAATAAACCTTTCAGCTGAAGTTCTGTCTCCTGTCTTTCATCTCTGGCTCACTGGTGGTTTTGTGGTTATGGCTTTTAAGCATGGAGCTTTAGATTTTCAGGATTCGCCCGCTTGATGCTGCTTTTAAGAGTTTTGTTCCTATTTTATCCTGTTGTCGCTCCTATGGTTTCCACTGTTTTTTTAATTTAATGCTGTAAGTATCCTTAAACACATTTTCTTGGAGAGAGTGGAGTATAACTATTTTAAAACAAATAACAAAATAGAACAGCATACTGAACATTAGGTTTAAATATGGGAGACCAATTTTCAAAGTCCTACAGCAGGCTTGCCAAGAACTTCCCTTAATTCGGCAGGGGATGGATACATCCTGGCAGGACCTTCCCCGGGGGAAGGAAAGACGTGGCGCACAATGCCATTGCCAGGAAGTGACGCCAGATGATGCTCTGGCAATGGGGCTCTGGCGATGGTACCATCGAGTTTCCAGCTCTATTGCCAGAGCGTCATCCGGTGTCACTTCCTGGCAACGGCATCGTGCGGCGTGGCTGTTGCCCAGAGGAATGTTCCGGCTGGGAACTGTGTGTCCCCCGCCGAAATATGGTATGTACTTGGCAACCCTATGCAGCAGTCACTATCTCTCAGCCTAACCTACTTCAGAGGGATGTTGGGCGAATACTAACACCCTACAACACACTTGGTACTGAAATGTGCTACTGTAAACACTGCTGTGACTTCCTCAGAGAAATGTATCACAGTGACATTCTTTTACAACTGCAACCAATTCCAGTGAGTTCAGAAGAATGTTTAAGGCATGAGGCATATAAGCATCATTTTTAAAAAACACAAATGGCCTCTGGAGGAGCAGCCGCAATACTCCTGTGCTCTTAAGTGAACATTCAGCTTATACTTAGCCTGGCATCATTTAAAAAAACATATATGCTCTGAAGGACCTAACATGGACCCAGTTCCAGAATGTTTCATTTCCCACACTTGAATGACAACAGTGTTTCCTTACACAGTTCCAAAGTTCCCAGGCTTCCTTTTGAAAGTTCTCCATCTACCAAAGGCAGCTCTTAGTCATTTGAGAGCCACACCCATGCCACATACTCTTTAATGAGAATAAGATATTACCCTAGTGGTTAAGAGTTATTTGTGTAGTAATAGGGCTTTTAGGAGCCTTCTTGGCATTCTAGTACCTCTGGCTACCAGAAACATATAACATGTAACAGGCACAATATGTATTTAACTGTTTCCTATAAAACACAAGGAACCAATGTTCTTATACAAACACTTGCACTAATTTCCCCCATTTGACATTTTCCAGTGTTCCAGCATTCAGCTGAACTGTATTCTGCAACCACACCAGCACTAATTAACATAGTCAAGCAGTGGCGCCTAAAGACTATTAATCACAGGACAGAAATTGTAATGAGGATCAGGCATGGCAGCATCAGCTTCTCTTACCAGCAGAGTTGCCAGCAACCATGAATAAAAAAACTTAGGAAAGGTAAAGGTTTCCCTTGCTCGAAAGCCAGTCAAATCCAACTCTAGGTGGCAGCACTCATCTCCGTTTCCAAGCCGAAGAGCCAGAGCTGTCTGAAGACATTTCTGTGATCATGTGGCCGGCGTGACTAAACGCTGAGGCACACAGAATGCTGTTATCTTCCCACCGAAGTGTACCTATTTATCTACTTACAATTTCTTGCTTTCGAACTGCAAGGTCAGCAGGAGCTGAGGCCAGAGACGAGAGCTCACTCCATCACCCGGCACTAAGGTCTCAAACTGCCAAACAACAGAACTTCTGATCTGCAGCTCAGTGTCTTAACCTCTGGAATGTTATTTACCCAGTGATGTTGTTTACCAGCCATGACATGAAAAGCTTCAGCTGCCCATTTCTGTACATTAAACATCTATTAGAGGGGCAGAACACATTTTTTCCTCCAGGTTGTTGGCAACCCTACTAACTGGCATATCTTTCAGTGTTGTGAAGCCACATTCAAGGGCAAAATAACCTTTGAGATTTAAACTTAACAGACGAATATACTGAACATGTTCCATGTCCTCATTCACTCAAGTTGCTTCCACTGCTGTGCACTGAACACCAGATTAGAGTGTGGCTATGATACACAGGAGCTTTTTTTAAAAAAAGTTAGGTGAGTAAGTTTATCAGTTTATGGAAGCCATACAATAGGGGTGGCACTTTTCATAAAGGGAAAGGATGTGAAATTCAGTAACATAAATACACATAAACGGGGCTTGGGGGGGAAAAGAGGCGCTGGAACTCTCAAGAGGGAAATGAAGTTTTCAATCTGTACACTGAAAACCCATAAAGTTTTAAACATTTTTTTTAAGTCAAAGAGGTTCTGGAACTCCATTCCAGTGCATTCCCCCAGAAAAAAAGCCCTGCACATAAACATAATGCCTTGGTGGAAGGAGAATGCATACCTTTCTTGCTACAGCGCAAGTGTTGCACCAAAAAAGTGCCAACATATCAGTGCAGGGAGATCTGGGGCTTTATTGCTGCTGCTTCCACGCGCCTTGGTGTTTAGTCATGCCGGCCATATGACCACGGAAACGTCTTCGGACAGCGCTGGCTCTTCGGCTTTGAAACTGAGATGAGCACCACAACCCTAGAGTCATTCGACTGGCTTTCGAGCAAGGGAACCTTTACCTTTACCTTTTCCCTTCAAATGACAAATTCTGGCATGGCTGCCTCTTTGTGCTTATAGTATGGGCCCATCCATAACAAAAGCTGGGGTACAAAGCATCCTGCATTGGTGCAGAAGGCTGAAAGGAATAACCACTAAACTTCTTAAAATCCTAATTAAGGAAGACGAGCTACTGCAAAAGAATTCAGCTAAATAGTGAGGAACTAGGCGGGAAAGTGAAAGTTCTTTACACCAAAAACAGAGACATAAACAATCTCACTTCCTGGGTTTGGGTACATGTGTGTTCTTTTAAACTCTCACGTCCTGTTATAGTTCTGCCTACCTCTCCCCCCCCCCCCGAGCAACACCAGAACATACAGCCCAATTTCATAGGCAGAGTTTACGTTTTATAATACCTACTGATTCTGTTACTATCCCAAAGGAGCATTTAAACAACAAATCACCCCCCTCTTAGCTTAGCTGACCCCTCTAAAAAGAATCAAAGATCTCCTGATCATGCATGAAGCAGTATATTATGTTCAAGTCAAGAGGATTTTACTCTGCTCACACCTCTAAAAACTGTGGAAACCATTTTGGGTTTGTTGTTTTTTTTAAAAAAAACCAGTCTCATTCTTTTTGCAAAGATGTGTGTGGGGTGGTGAGCACTAGTTTCTTTACAAAAGAAGCATGGGAACTGGGAGGGTAGCCAGTGGAAACTGCAGAACTAGAGTAGCAGAGATCAGGAAGGGATTTCCAAAGACCAAATACACACAAAACAAGAAGATGCACAGCCCACTCCTGTTCAAGTTTACTTGGAAGAAATTCCCACCAAAGTCAACCCAAGTTACTTCCAGGTTGCAAACTTAAACCGAAAGCTGATTTGTAAAATCAGATGCAGTACCAATGCAAGGAGTTGCCAAGGAAAATTTCACAGATCATCACAAACTTTGTCACGTAGACCGGGAATTTCTGGAGGCAGCCCCGACACTGGATTCAAAAATGCCACCCTGTTTTCCCTCTCTGCACATCAGAAATAGCAGCATTCTTACAATCTCAGTACGAAATTCCACTTCCTCTTCTTGTTTTCACCAATCCTTCCTTTCTTCCGATTCAGTTTTAGCATACTGGCAGACCATAATCTGATGTAGATTACAACTCAGTACAAAGAAGCTAAAGTTGGTAGATCTTGCAAATATTTAGAAGCCTAAATTGAAAAAACTTGGCCATCAGAGCACGATATACAGAAAGCTCAGAGATCAAAAACAGCCCTCCACAGAACTATGCAAATCTAAGCATTCAGACTTGATCTGCGCTGAACAACACCTCCTTATAGAATCATAGAGTTTGGAAGGGGCCATACAGGCCACCTACTCCAATCCCCTGCTCAATGCAGGATCAGCCTAAAGCATCCCTGACAAGTGTTTGTCCATCCACTGATTGAAGACTGATTCCAGTGCTGAACTACTCTTACCATTTAAAAAAAATTCCTAATATCCAGCTGGTATCTTTCCTCCCTTAATTTAAACCCATTATTGCAAGTCCTATCCTCTGCTGCCAACAGGAATAGCTCTCTGCTCTCCTCTAAATGACAGCCTTTCGAATACTTAAAGAGAGTAATTATGTCCCCCTTCAACATTCCTAAGTCCCTCAGCCTTTCTTTGTAGAGCTTGGTCTCCAGGCCTCTGGTGATCTTCGTTGCTCTCTTCTGTACCCACTCCATTGTGTCCACATACTTTTTGAAGTGAGGCCTCCAGAACTGTCCACAGTACTCCAGGGGCAGCCTGACAAATGCAATATACAGCAAGACAATGACATCTTGTGATTTGGATGTTATGCCTCTGTTGATACATCCCAAGACTGCGTTAGCCTTTTTTGCCACTGCATCACAGATTAGCTTACAGTCCAACCCTATCCCAGGCTCTTGTTCACACACAATTCTACCCATTAGTTGGTCCTTCATCCACTGTGTGTGCTTCTCATTTTCATAACCCAGATGTAGAACTCTTGTTAAATTGCTTCTTACTCAGATCCACCCATTTTTCCAGTGTATTCAGATCTTGTTGAATTCTGTATCTTCTAGTGTGTTTTCTACTCCTCCCAATTTGGTGCCATCTGCCCTCCACCCACTAATCCAGATCATTTACAAAAATACTGAAAAGTACTGGGCCCAGAACCAAGTCATCTGGCACCCCACTGGACACCTCTCTCCAATCAGATGAAATGTCATCGACAACTACTCTTTGGGTGCAGTTCTCCAACCAGTTCCTCTGATTATCCTAGAATCCAGTGTGCAGTCCTCCAGTTTATCCATCAGAACATCATGGAGAACTCTGTCAAAGGCTTTACTGGAATCCAGGTAAACAACATCAGTGGTGTTCCCATGATCCAGGGAGCTATCAAAGAATGAAACAAGGGGCGTGATCACACACATAATTAGCCCTGCCATAGGTCCGAATGTCAGGCGGATTTAGAAGAAGAAGAGGAGTTTGGATTTATACCCCGCCCTTCACTGCCCAAAGGCGTCTCAGAGCGGCTTACAAACTCCTTTCCCTTCCCCTCCCCACAACAGACACCCTGTGAGGTAGGTGGGGCTGAGAGAACTTCTGACAGAAACTGTCCTTGAGAGAACAGCTGTGCCAGAGCTTGTGACTGACCCAAGGACACATCAGCAGGTGCAAGTGGAGAAGTGGGGAATCAAACCCGGTTCTCCCAGATAAGAGTCCGCACACTTAACCACTACACCAAACTGGCTCGATCAGACACAAACATCTGGGAAGCGCCCCACACTCGTTGGCAACCCGTTTTGCTCTGCTGCAGAAGCAGAGTAAAAAGACACCAGGGAAAATCCAGTAGTAAACAGGTTGCGATGGGCCACGGGTGGAGTTTCCTGTGTCTGATCTCTCCAATGTGCTCTCATGACATTGGGATGGTCTGATCAGGCGATTCTGACTCCGTGCCGTTTTTTTTTCTTCCCCCTTCTCACACACATCTTCGCAAACTCCATAGGGAGACCTCAGTGCAGAGATGCAATTCATCGATTCCTCATGTGAGCGCATCGGAAACAAACAACAATAAAAAACCCAACTCGCCCGTGGTTGCATCTGATCACGCAGTGGCAGGCTGTGCCCGCAGCTTCCAAGGACTGTGTAATCGCACAACTGCAGGTCAAATTTCTCCAGAGGAAATAGCCTCACTTCTCCCCCGCTTTTTTCTCGCACGTGTGACCACCCCCAAGGTTGGTCTGGCAGGACCTGTTGAGGACAAATCCATGCTGACTTCTCCAGATCACCATGTTGTCCTTCAGATGCTCACAGACTGACCCCTTTAAAATTTGCTCTAGTATCTTCCTTGGAACAGAGATCAGACTGACTGCCACATGGCAGGCCACTTTTTTTTTTCAAAGTAGGAGAACTTTCAAAAGCCGCTTCCAATATGGTAATGGGAACTTGGGGGGGGGGCGAAAGAGCTCAAAACCCCAATTCAGCTTATAGAACTTGTTCACTCTCATAGATGCTCTTTGGCTAGCTAGAAATTTAAAGGCCCAAATGTCCCACAGGGAAATAAAACATTACATGTACTGAATCCTCTGTGATTAAAATAAATGAATAATTCTGAAACCTTACTCTGTGGTGGCAGCATCCTGGTGGAATGGACGACATGCATGCCCTGTGGGACCTTGTTAGCTTCTGCAGGGTTTGCAAGGCAGAGCTTTTCCAACAGGCTTTGAATTAGTCATTGCATATTGCTTGAGATTTTTGTATTGTTCCATCAGATCATTCTAGTTTTGGGTTGTTAGATGCAGACATGTTTAATAGGAGATTTATATAGTTGGTTTTCAACTATGCTACATATTTATTATTGTTGTTATTGTTGCTTTTAAGATTATTTTTAATACAATAAATTGTATTTTACTCTAATGTAAGCCACCCTGAGCCTTGCTTGTTGCCCCAAGCCTTGCTTGTTGAGGGAGTGGTGGGGTATAAATCTGACAAATAAAATACTGTGTTGTCCCTTCTCCACTCACAGAGTGCCTACCGCCCTCCACAACCTCTCTCTCTCTCAGGTTCAGGATTACAAGTAGGCCAAGGCCATCACATGTTGCTACCCTTCTTATAGCTTTTAAAATCTACAGAGAACCATGACCATTTCATCCTTTCAGGTCCTCTCTCTCACTCACAGAGACATCAGCAGGGAGGGTAGCCCAGTTTCCTTTAATACCCTCCCCTCACTCAAACCCTTCACAGAGTTATTCTGCTGTACATTAGTGATGCCCCAATGTTGCCACTGGATAACTGGAAACTCGCGGCTATATCTTCGATTACCATTAGTAAAAGAACATTAAAAAATGAAGAAAATAAAAAGCATAACCTCTACATAATCTATTTAAGTACACTACCCCATTGCCCACATTGCTTCTGGAAAGTCTAATGAAGCCCCACAACCCTCAAAATTTGTTAATGCTGTAGTAGAATAAACACAGTTAAAAACACAATCAGAATGTACACCCAAAAAACCAGACTACTGGTAAGAAAGTGGCCAAAGTGGTAACTCCCATCATTTATTTTGAGGCAATGTTACTAACCACCCATGAAAAAACAGTACCAGTAAGAAATGTGTTACTTTCACCCCCTGACTGCATTCAAGCAAAAGAAAAGGAATATGATAAATAAAGCAAAAGCTTGTTAAATTCAACATTACTGATGATGCTACTCACTAATTAAAGGGTAGAATCTTTCAAAAAGGACTGAAATAAGGGTACTTAATCCAAAAGATGTTTTATTCTTGGCACATTCAATTAAACTATGTTTACATGGATCCCTTACCTTTAGACCATACTAAAGAGTAACCATCTGCCTCTTAAGCCGACAGAGCAAAAACTGCAATGCACACATACCTGAAAGTGAGAAAGGACAAAGTAGGATGCCTCTTTCCTTAGCTCCTCCCCTTAGCTGCCCATAATAGCCAGACTGGACTTTCACTATCTGTTTCACTTTATCTTAGCATCCCCCTGAGCGATTCCAGCCTGTGACTGAGAGGCCAAGATGAGAGGACCAGAGCCAGTAGAAGACTGGAATAGCTAGCCATGAAACAAAATGTTCCATGTTCCATGACCTAGACAAGGCACAGCAATGATAATTAAACCACAAACAATTAAGAAGACTGTGAAAGAGAGTCATATTACAATGAGCACCAGAAAAGTCTTCGCATACTACAGTGTCATTATCCTGAATCAACAGCCATATGATAGGAAAAAAACTCAGCAGGTGAAACTTCTCATATCACAGCATTCCTGTCTGCTAGTGGCTACATCTGCTGGATTTTGGCTTCTCAGTATACTATTCCTGCTCTTTACTGAACACCCCAAAAATAGCAAGTTTGGGGGAATGGAGCAGGAAAACATATCTTAATGCAGGCCCGTAGCTACAGTGGGGCATTTCGGGGCCTGGCCCCCTGACTTCCTGCCAAGCCCCCCCCCCGACTTCCTGCCAGCCCCCAGCCCCCCAGCTCTCTGGGCCACCCAGAGGACCCCCAACTCTCTGGGCCACCTGGAGGACTCCCCACCATTGCCCCTTCCCCTTCTTCAAGTGTGGCTTGCTTCTCCATGTAGACAAGCAGAGTGGAACGCTGCAAAAGTGAATTTTTAAAATTTTATTTTTATTTAATTTTTTATTTTGTGATGTCAGTGTCCCCTGACTTATTTAAAAGCCCCCTGAATTACAAAATCCTGGCTACGGGCCTGTCTTAATGGCATGTTAACAGTTACAAGGTTCCTGGCAAAGCCTTTTAAAAACAATATTAGGCCAAGTGTGTTAGCAGTTGTAGGGCATTTGCAGTACTGTCTCAAGTTGGCCCTGACATAATCCCATGTGAAGGGACAGTGCTTACTTTGATGTAGAAAGATTTTTTATTTGTTGAGATTCAGTTCATGCACAACTAAAATGCCATAACCTGTAATAAGAAAACATTCCTTCAGGAGAAAAAAACCCTGTGGTAGTAGTTTGTAGCGTAGTTGAGGTCACCTGGCTCTTACAGTCCTGTTTACTGAATCTCACTGATAATAAAACATCTCCCAAGCAAGGATGTAATCAGGAGCCAGAAGATTAAAAATGCCCATCCTATTTTACTGGTCATCAAGCTATTTTTGCTTTGAGTTGCTGTGACCAAGCCAAGGCATAAAAAGAACCGTATGGAAAATGAAACCACAGAAAAGAAGTTGCATGTCTCTCAGAAGAGTGGTGTTTGGGTTCCATCAAGAGCATCCCCTTTCCATTTTAATCACAGCCTTGCTGGAAGTAGATCCTATTGATTCCAGCAAAACTTCTTTCTAAGTAAGATATGAACTCCACCACACAAGTAACCACACACACTTTTAAAAGGCAGCGTTTAGTTTAAACCACTTAAAGCAGCCCCAAATAAAACAAATTACAGTAATCAGAGAATGGATCACTGCTGCCAGATCAAGCTTTTCGAGGAATGGCCTGGCACATTAGCTGGCTGAGGGACTGGAAGCCAAAGTAGGATGGCTAAAGACTGAGACTGAATCCGACGGAGGTTTTGTGGTGGGGGGGGGCCCTTCGGGATTGGAGTCCAGGCTTCCAGCTCTTGATGGGGCACCACTGACACTTGCGCCATCCATCAAGAATTTGGGCATGACCTTGGATGCCTCCTTATCAATGGAGGCCCAAGTCACACATGTTACCAGGCTGGTGTTTTTCCATCTTCGCCAAGCTCAACAACTGGCTCCTTTCTTGTCAAGCTCTGACCTAGCCACGGTAATCCATGCAATGGACAACTCCAGATTAGAGTATTGTAATTTGCTCTATGCTGGCCTATCCTTGGACCTGGAAACTCCAGCTGATCCAGAATGTGGTGGCACAAGTTCTAATAGTAATATCACAGAGGGCACGTATTCAACCTATGCTGCGCCAACTACACTGGCTTCCAGTGGAGTACCGAGTCAGGTTCAAGGTTTTGGTATTGACTTTTAAGGCCTTGAGCTGTCTGGGGCCAACATATCTATGGGACTGTCTCCTCCAGTATGCCCCTGGGAGAACTTTGAGCTCTACTGATAACAACTGACTAGTGATCCCTAGCCCTAGGGATGTCTGGCCGTCCTCAACCACAGCCGGGGCCTTTTCAGTCCTGGCCCCGATCTAGTGGAACTCTCTGTCAAATGACACCAGGGCCCTGCGGGATCTTATGCAGTTCTGCAGGACCTGTAAGGCAAAGCTGTTCTGCCAGGCTTTTTGTTGAGGGCAGCAACGGATATCTTTCATTGACTGGCACCCTTCCTCCTTCCCCCCTGAATTTTTTTTTGTTGAGTTCCTTCTCCCCTGCCCAGAAAATAGAATATGTCTCTATGTGTTCAATTGTATTTGTTTAGACTAAAAATAAAGAGAAATATTGGTTAGCACCCCCCAAAAAAAACTAACTCAAGAGTAACACCACTGCCCCCACAATTTAAAGAAAAGGCAGCAATACACACATATCATGATGGCTTCACATTTAGTTTTTTTAGCACCAATGCCTTGGCAGGGACATGGCAGTGATGGAGGGATGTCAGGAAGCTCATACGTTGCTTCTTACTATGGGGCAGATTGCTTGAAACTCAAAAGATTGACTGAAACTAAGATTAGTTTTGTAGCACACATGGGGGAAATCCAGTAAAAATAGATTTTTAGCAGATTCATAGCAATTGCTCAACTCATCAACAGGTCCAAGTCAGTAAAAAAATCATCAATTGCAAAAAAAACAATCACCATAGATGGAAGAAAGGAAGCAACAGCAGTTTAATTTTATGTGCATCTGTTTTTTCTGTTAGGATACTGTGAAGAGTAAATGATTTCTTTAGACCATATTTAAGGAAAGGTTAAGCAAAGATCATTTTGGAGAGATACCAGCAGAAATAAGGGATCTGCCACAACAATGAGATTTATTGATTTTAAAAAAAGTACTTTTAAGATTCAGTCAAAGCCTAGTCTAAACAAAATGGACCCACTCTGTTCAGAGAGACAACCAAATCCTGTATTTTAAGCCATAGGTTATTAATCCATGGACTGACCGAAGTGCAATGTTTATAGAAGCACAAATCTAGATACATATTTCTCCAATGTTCAGGCTAGTCCTCTGAGCTGCCAGTGTCCATGTGACGTGAGGAGCAAAGTAGTCCAACATGTTCTCATGTCTTTAAATAACACATTGGTTTGTGGATTCAGGTAGGTGGCCATGTTGGTCTGAAGAGGCAAAAGAAGTCTGGGTCCAGTGGCATCTTTAAGGTGGCACTGGACTTAAACTTTGTTATATCAGTTTGTGGTAATCTGTAACCCAATAAACACATTTTGTACAGTAACCTGGAGGTCAGTGGTCCTATAATTTTGTCCTTTCAGGATATTGTCACTGGCATCCCAGCACACCCCAAAGAACTCTTTCTAGATGAAAAACTGCCCAGGGTACTATACTTCCCCAAATGTGAATGGATTTTTCCTTGTGTGGTAAAAACTTACCTCAGTCCATGATAATGACTAAAGTAGTTAATTGCACCAATGCAAAAATGAGTTTTCTGACATAACTGACTTAGAATTCATTCGAAGTTGTATTCACCATTTGTTAACATTTCTTTGATAACAAACTGATGGAACAGATTATCTCCAGGTTATCTCCAGAGGAGGCTTTTTTTCTCCAGGTTGTAAGGCCACCACCTCTGCCTGAAATTCCTCCCACATATACTCCACAAATAACCAATAAGCATTTTTTTCTCTCTTGATAAAACCAGAAGGAATTGTAGAACAGAAGGGCATCCAAATCAACACAACAGAAGAGACATTAACTTCTACTGTTTCTTCTACAACTGGCCACAAAATATAATACAGGACAGGGCAATCCAGGACGACAAAAGACACCATCCATAAACATACCGGCCCAACATGATAGCCATTATGGTATTTGATAGGTTTCCTATTTGCCCAAGAGGTAAAAACTAGTGCTACTGTCACCTACCATGCCCTGTCAGTGGAGGAAAGCACAGAAAACCAGCCATCCTTCTTGAATATAGTAAAAGCAAAATGTAGGATTGATAACTGTGACCACTTAATCTAACCTGCAGGCATAGAATTAATTGGTGGCAATGAGACTGTTCTTCAAAACGTTTGATATAGCTGCCATTGCCAGTTTTATTTTTTGGTTGGGCCAGCCCTACCTGGAGATGTAAATCTCTTACAAGAAATAAGGAGCTTACTTGTGGCTGAGACTGGAGAACAACTAATAGATGGATAAATAAAATGAAGAATGCTGGATTCTCATCTCATCAAATCTATCTGAACTATCAAATCCCATCTCAGTAGATAAGGCTACAAAGATGAGTAGACACTGTCGTTCTGTTTAAATATTCCTGACCAGAACCCACAAACCTATCGTCTGATGAACAGAAGTGACAGATTTCTCAACTATTAAAACCATCTTTAAAAATTCAGGAAATGGGGCCAGAAAGACTACATCATGTTGAATTCAAGACTTAGTCAGTAGTTCTTTGAATTCTGAAAAGTTTGAAAATTTGGTTAATTATTTTTCAGGATGACTGTTACATAGTGCATTAGGCCAAGCACATCATTAGTAGTCTTTCAACCAGCAATACTAATGATTTATAAAATGTGTTTTTAATAATATTGTCATTGGTCTCTAGTTGTGCATGTGTGATGGGATACAAAGGTATCTCATAATGGCGAGAATGTGGTTTTATGTGGTTCAAAAGGAATCCACCACACACATACATTCCTGATTTATAGTGTGGTCCTACCCAAAGTTATACTTAAGTCTATTGAAATAAATAGGCTTAGAAGGGCATCACTCTGCTTAGGATTGTACTGCTAATAACCTTTCCTGAAAGTTATTAACAGCAGCCTTATACGCAGACATTAGCAGATGATGAAACCAAAACTGGAGTCTAGTAGCACCTTAGAGACTAGCAGCATTTATTCCAGGATAAGATTGCATGTGTCAGAGTCATAACAAAAGCATCTTATGCTAAAATAAAAAAAAAATAGTCTCTAAAGAGCCACCTAACTAACTCTTGTTTCGTTTTGATTCTACAGAATAAATATAGACCCATCTGGAATTAGTAGATGATGGTTTAGGGCGTGGAGATAAGCATTATCACATGCTAATGTCTCCAGAGCAAACATCTGTTTGAGAGCATAGAAGCAAAAGGTAGCCTTAAAAAAGAGCACAAGTTTTTACTATCCCTTGCTCTTGTGCTTTTAACAGAAATTTCAACTGCAGGCGCATTAGTTTTGTAATAAAGTTGCAAAGGATTGGCTGAAATAATCAACACCACCACTCAATCCAGCACTAAGAAACAGATTTTGTGTGGCATTCACTACTAAAACTTGAGGTGGGAACATCACCATTCCAGTGCAAATCAATATTTCTTCTTCTACTAAGGTTTTTAAAAGATTGCAAACTGAACTGATATGGTGGAGTTCACAAAATCAATACAGGAAACACATTAGAGATACTGGAATTTCCAGTGCAGGAAACAGTACCTCACAGGCCCAGATTCTATGGCCGAGGACAGACTGGCAATTTGCCGCGGGATGGGACCCGGGCTGACAACGACTCAATATCGGATTAAATGGAATGTTCACACAGGCACATCTGCCTGGCGTCCCCCACCCGTAGCCTACCGGTGCTCTCGCGCTTCACTGCCGGATTAAAAAAACACCTGATAAAAGCCGACGCAAATCTTGAAAGCCTGCGTTTGTCGCGCGTTTCTCCGCTTCCGGGGAGTCTGAACGCGCAGCCGAAAAGCCGGGAGCAACCCGCGTTGAGCATGAGGCAGCAGCGGTGTGATTGGCTGCGCTCCGCTCCACTGCCCAATGCGGTGCCGGCGTTGCAGGGCAAAAAAAAAAAAATCGCCAAATTGCGCTTATGCACACATACGCCCACAGCCGAAATAATGGGGAAACAGCAAATATAGCGCGCCTCCGGCGCGGCAGTCTGAACGCTCCCGCGTGCCTCCGTCCAGTATCTTCCGGCAGAGACCCCCGCTGTGTGGACGGGAAAACCCGGTATCGTTTACTCCGGGGTTTTTTTGCCGCGACTCGATACCGGGGCAAATTGCCAGTCTGTCCTGGGCCTATTAAGATAAAACAAGTGCTAGAATTTGTAATTAAACTACCCAATAAACAAGTATATCTGCTTTCTGATGTGAAAGGCTTACACTACAATCACAAGCTAAATTTTCCAGTTACATGGGTCAATCCAAAAGCGATGAGTGTACCTCTTGCCATCTTGCCCCACTTCAAAGAAGTAGATGCTGTAAGGTCACCTCCATGCTTGAGCGGAGAGGGATGGAGAATAATGGCAGTGTCTCAGTTAATTACTTTCAGAATTCCACAATCAAGGATACATCTGCCCAAACAATCTCCAATTCTGACATATTTATTTCCTTCACTAGGTTTTCCCCCAGAATTAAATCCAAACAAATGGTAACCACAAAATGGTCCTTGTATCTGTTAAACATCTTCATTATGGTGTATAATTTACTGCTCACCTGCTACCTGTATGTATGGACTGATAATTTCCATATCATTGTATCTGAAGAAGTGTGCATGCACATGAGAGCTTATACCTGGAATAAAACTTTCTTGGTCTTAAAGGTGCCACTGGGCTCAAACTTCATTATACTCAAGTGTTTCTCTCTATTCCCTGCCCAGATACGCTTTTCTACTTAACAGGTGATGGGGCATTCACTTATGTCATTAGATCCATTTATCCTAGAAAAAATAACTGCTAGTCATTGTCTCTGGGATTCTATTCTATTGTATGGCCTTATTCGTCGGCATTTTTCCTTTTGTACCTAAGGAAAACTATGGATAAAACTTGAAGGATATTTGTCTGATTCAGCCAAAGTATTTGTTAGTCATAAGTAACTCCTTAAAGTTTGGTCATAGCTCACAACAGGTCTACACGTGTAAAGAATAAAGTAGTAGAATTCTATGGTGGTAGAACAGACAGTGCTGGTATCAGAATCACATTTCCAGATCTCTTCTAATGAAAAAGAAATTCTGCATTTAGAAAACTAGCAAATCAGGGATTGGGATGGGACAGACATTTTCTCTCTGCTATGCTGAGATCTGGCTTTCTTTGTATTTACTTGCAGTGATTTGGAATACCAACCTTAGTGACTGTGCTGACATAATTGACAGAACACTGCAAGATGAACATGCATGTGTAAATTATCTCTCTGTTTTTCATAGGTAAAATGTGAATTTAATGGCATACTTAACAGAGTTGTTATGAACTCAAACACAGTAATTATTAGAAGCCATTGGGCAGGAAGTGATTGACATACAATCTCATTTTTGTAATGGCCTTTGGCCTTATGCAATAAATGTTCTGCTTGCTGCAATCTCATTTGAATTCACCCACCATAACTTTTAAAGTATCCCTGTACCTTTCTTGTTTGACATTCTAGACTTTAGCAGACTTTTTTCAGTTGGTAACAAAGTAAATCCCTCTGTGAAAAAGTAGGAAGAAAAAAATAAGAGTAAACTCTCAACACCATGCAAAAACGATGCACCATGAAGTCAACCCCAGTTATAGATCATTCATAGTATTAGCACAATCATGTTAACCTATAAGAGATGTTTCAGTAGAACTCCCTCAAGTCCTATGCACTTACTACTGTCAAACCACTGCTTAATAGAATCCCCTCTTTAAGAACATAAGAAGAGATCTGCTGGATCAGACCAATAGCCCATCTAGTCCAGCATCCTGTCTCACACAGTGGCCAACCTGTTTCTCTGGATGGCCATCAATAGGGCATAGAGACATTTGGGGAGAGGGAGAAACATTTCTCTTAGTCAACTACCTACACCTCATGCATCATTTTATAAACCTGTATCATGTCCCCCGCTTAGTAATCTCTTTTCTAAAGTGAAAATTCCCAGACTCTTCAGCCTTTCCTCATAGGGAAGGTGCTCCAACAACCTAATCTTCTTGGTTGCCCTCCTCTATACTTCTTCCAGCTATGCAATGTCCTTTTTGAGACACGGTGACCAAAACTGTACATAGTATTCCAAATGAAGCTGCACCATAGATCTACACAGGGGCATTACAATATTAGCCACTTTAGTCTCAATTCATTTCTTAATCATATCTAACAGTTTGCCTTTTTTACCACAGCAGCACACTAGGTCAACACTTTCACTGAACTATCCACTATGACCCCAAGATCTTGTTCCCTCTGTCTCAGCAAGTTCAGACCCCGTTAGCCTACACTTCCTTTTTACTATTCCCCTCATTTCTGTAAAGTTTTCTCTTTTGAAAAATCAAATGCTACCATTTTGGACTTTAGGGGTAACCTTCCATTGATCTGAATGCTGAACTTAATAGCACTGTGGTCACTTGTTCCCAAATGGTGTAACAACCTCTACATCTCTCACCAGGTATTGAGACCCCCTCAGAACCAACTCAAAGATCACTACCTCTCTGGTTGGCTCTGTGACCAACTGTTCCAGTGCTCAGTCATTTATGTCTAGGAATCTCATTTATCAGCACAATTCGAGACTAGGTTTACCAAGTCAATGTGAGGGTAGTTAAAGCTTCCCAGTATAACAACATTATCTACTTTAGTCACCTCCCTTATTTCCTTCTCCATCTCAAGATCAGCCTGAAGATTTGATCAAGCAGGCGATAAGTAACCCTTAGAGCCCAATATTTCCACCCATATTGCTTCTATTGGGGAATTCACACTCCTGATGTTTTCTTATTTGATTCTATGTTCTCTTCAATGTACAACAAAACACCTCCGACAACCTGTCCTTCCCTGTCCTACCTATATGGCTTATATCCAGGAATCACTGTATCCCATAGATTTTCCCCATTCCACCATGTTTCTGAGATACCTACTATATCTAAATTATCATTGCACACCAAGCACTCCAGCTCCCCCATTGTAGTTTGGAGACTTTTAGCACTGGCATACAGACACCTATAATGTTGTTTCCCCCTCTAGCAACCCCCGCCTTCCTCAGCCCCTTCGTCACCAAACATGGCCCTCAGTCGCCATCTTACCCTCACTCCCAAGTTCTATTATGCTCCTATCAATATTACCCTGAGTGTTTATGCAATTATCGCTTTGGGCTGAGTTATCCCAAATCAAAAGCTCCCCAGCTCCTGTCCAGGATTAGTTTAACAGCTGCTCTGTCACATTTTTGATATTAATCATCTGCAGCCTGGTTCCTTTTTGGTTCAAGTGAAGCCCGTCTCTTTTGTACAGGCTCAGCTTGTCCAAGAAAGTTCCCAATGCCTAACTAATCTAAACCCTTCCTCTCAGCACCACATTCTCATCCACACATTGAGAACACTGATCTGTGCCAGTCTAGCTGGCCCTGCACATGGAACTGGTAGCAAATGAAACTTTCTGTCTAGTAACCTACATTTTTCCTCCTGGACCATAAGACTACATTTCCTAATGTCACTGGTGCCAATCTGCACCATGACTGCTAACTGTTCCCTAGCACTATCAATCTACCTACACAGCATGTGATGTCCGCAACCTTTGCACCAGGCAGGCAAGTCGCCATGCAGTCAAAACGCCTGTCACAGACCCCACTCTCTATATTTCTAATGATCGAATAATCATCTTTCCATCTTGACTTATTTTCTAAGGTAGTTCTGCCAACTCCCTGGAAAAGCATGGACTTTTCCCACGAGTTCTCCAAACACTCAGAAAGTTCCGGCCCTTTTTATTTATTTGTTTATTTTTCATATCTATATCCCACCCTCCCCGTGGGCTCAGGGCGGCTAACAAGAGGCATATGCCATATTAAAACAATTAAACCAAGATAAAATACTCCATCCACATTAAAATATAGGTGCTCGAATTGAGTTGTTGTTAATACCAAGATGGGGTCCAAAGATCTTCCATCTCCACCACCGGCACAGTTCCAGATGTTGTTCCAGCAATATTCCCCTAATATTGCCAACTCTTCTGATCTTCTTCTTACCACGGCCATCTCACTGCACCACCTGAGTTGACTTCGCAGTGGTGGAGGCGGCGGCTCCTCCTCAAAAGCCTGGTGGAAGAGCTCCATCTTGCAGGCCCTGCAGAACTGCATGAGGTCCCGCAGGGCCTGGATCTCCCCCAGGAGCTCATTCCACCAGGTAGGAGCCGCCACGGAAAAGGCCCTGGCCCTGGTCGCAGCCAATCTGATGTCTTTGGGGTCTGGGACAACCAGAAGGTGTTGTGCCCCAGACCGTAGTGCTCTTGGGGGAACATATGGGGAAAGGCGGTCCCTTAGGTAACCTGCATCCTGGCCATACAGGGCTTTATAGGTAAGAACCAGCACTTTGAAGCGGATTCTGTACGCTATCGGCAGCCAGTGCAGCGCCTTCAGCACAGGATGGATATGGTCCCCCCTAGTGAGACCCATCACCAGCCTGGCCACCGCATTCTGCACTAGCTGCAGCTTCCGGATTTGCGACACAGGCAGCCCCATGTAGGGAGCGTTGCAGCGGTCTAGCCTCGAGGTGACTGTCGCATGGATCACTGTGGCCAGGTCATCGCAGTCAAGGAAGGGAACCAACTGCCGTGCCAGCCGAAGATGGTAAAAGGCTGACTTGACAGTGGCTGCCACCTGGGCCTCCATCATTAATGAAGAGTCCAGGAGCACCCTCAAGCTCCTAACCCTCAATGCCTTTTTGAGCTCTCTGACTGTTGTTCACTGCCTCCAACCTTCCGTATTGCAAGTTCCCCTTCTTCCAAAGTTGCCTGGGAAGGAGAGAAGAAGCAAGCCCACAGCAGGTAATACTGGAGGCAAGCGACTTATGAGATGGCCTTCCAAGGAAGAGATGGATGACCTGTACACCTTTCTTCCTGCTGGTAGGTGGCAAATCAGGAGACCCACACAATGAAGTGCAATAACGCTCCTAGCAACAAATGAATCAATAGTGTTGTCAAATTTCCAACTGGCCACCATTTCCAACTGGCTTTAACAACAGCTGGATGTACACTATGCAGTAGGCAGTTATGCTTTTTGCTAAAGGCAAAGAAGGATCAACCAGGCAAATCCTTTTTTTTCTGGTCAGGCAATCCTAGGAACCAAGGATGGCCTCCAAGAGCACCAGCCCCTACAACAGCTGAATGCCTGCATCAAGTGGCCAAAAGACATGATTCATCTGCCTCCTGGGTATGGAAGACGCAGAGTGGACAACCATCCCACCTCAAGAGCAGGACACCTGCACAAGCTGTGAAAAGTTTCTCTTGCTCTCTTGGTGCCCATGTCTGCCACAGAAATGTGGGCTGTACAGGCTAGCTCCTACCAACGGCCCCGGAAGAAGGTCGTTCACAGTCGCCCCTTCCCCTTACTTGTCAAGGGGCGTCCCGCGAGGAGCTTCTATGGATCAACACTGCATTGTCTTCCTTCTTACCAAAATCGTCGCTGTTCGTTCTCTAAAACGTACCTCGTGTGCAAACCCCGAAGAGATATGATGCCTACTTGCAACTGTCGTATGTTGCTCGTTGAACAAAATTGAAACCTGCCACACCACAAAATTACACAGCCAACTATAAATACGCTCCTCGCCTGTTGCTGATAAACAAAAATACATAAGCCGAGAGGGTTTCTCGTGTTTAGTCATTTCAGGACTCGGCAGCGTTGCAAGGGGGGAAAACCCACCAAGTTCCAGGAGCCTCTCGCCCAAGGCCCGCTCTAGAGACGCCAGCCGCAGAATCTGCATAGAGAGCTTTTCATTCTGCCGGCCTCAAGCCAAGTTGCAACGTGCAAAGGCTTAAGGCTTTTCAAAAAAGGGGGGGACTCAAGAAAACCAAGACTATAGACGGTTTAAACTATTTTTTTTTTGTTACAGATTCTATTAAGGACTAAAATCCTCCTATTATCGATATCGCCCGAGCAGTGAAACCTGAAGCAGTTCATTAGTTAACAAAAAACGTTCCACTTTTCATTCACCAAATCAGCCAGCCAAGCGAATTCACACAACAGTGACTGAGGAAAGATTTAAAAAAAAGAGTGGGGAAAGCCTGCCAGGCTCTTCTG
Source organism: Gekko gecko (assembly GCA_029375565.1). Classification (NCBI taxonomy): domain Eukaryota; kingdom Metazoa; phylum Chordata; class Lepidosauria; order Squamata; family Gekkonidae; genus Gekko; species Gekko gecko. Next base: position 144,541,255 of record JAPDNY010000003.1, on the reverse strand, counting down.
CTATCTGCAGTCTCGGGACTGCCGGCTACGCTCTTAATTAAAATTATTTAACAAAATGAAAAGGGGGGGAGTCTCTCTTCGGCGTCCCCACCCACCCTAGTATCCTGGGGACAGCGAGGGCTAAAACTGAAGCCTGCCGCGGATTGCTCAGGCAGAAGAAGACGAATAAAAGGTAGCAAAAACAACAGTTCCTGGCTGGGGTCATATAAGGCTGTAATCCTCCCTGCTACAGAAGTCAATAGGGCATTACTAATTAAACAAGCACAGGACTGGGCTGCCATCCTCGGTTCATTTAGGACGAAGTATTCGCCACTTAATTCAAAGGAGCTTACTTCCGAGGAAACCGGCTGCACAAAGGAATGGGAGAAGCTGCTCTTGTTTTGTTTTGACTGAGCAGCCGACGCATGTCTAGATCTCCCGCCACAATAAAAAGAAATGAAAACAGCTTTTACCTACAAAGGGAATTCTTTTTTTCTCAGTCTCTGCGTCTCCTGCCAGAGCAGACACGGCACAATCAATCTTCGCCTTTTGTGCAAATCAGCCTGTTGCTCGAGATCAACTTCTTGTTAGCGCAGCCCAAAGAGACCGTTTGCAACGCGCCAACCTTGCAATTATCTCCTCCTTCAAACAAGACGAACGCTGACAGCCTGATTTGGAATCAATCGACAGCCGTTGCTGTGGATACAGCGGCGGCACCAAGATCTCACAACGCCCCCAGACTCCTCCCACTCCCTTTCAACTTTAGGGAAGTTATTACCACACATCCCATCCGTTTACTTTTCTGACTAAAATGTACATGTCAGTCGGTGCAAGATCCAGTCACCCTTTTAAAACGGAGCTACAGCGCCACTTTTGGAAGAGTGGGAAAATAGGAAGCTGCAGTTGAGGAAGATAGGTCCCACCTCTCTCCTCCCTGTTCTTACCAGTTTTTGCGGGGATTCGCGGCAGGGATCTTGAGCACCAATTATACAGCCTTCAACACAAGTTGTATTACCATCTCCCAGCAAAGCGGGGGGAGGGGGACAAACTCCGAAAACCATATAGGGAAAACTGGTAATGTGAACATTTCCCTTCTTTCCAAAACTGTCATTTAGCCTCTCTATGTTTACTCAGAAGTCAGTCTTGTGGATTTCCTTGAGGCCGTGATTGAAAACCTATGCACATCTATCTGGAAGCAAGCTTTGTAGATTTCAGGAGAGATTACTGCACAGTTACCATGCAAGGAATCTGGCTGTTTTCCCCAGACAAGAATACCTGTACTTCAGCCACTTTCAGTGCTCCAGTCAAATCCTATCCCCCATTCTATGTGCTGTTGCATGAGAAGAAGTAAACAATAGCACATGAAATTATCAGAACTAAGATATTGTTTTCATATGCAGTCAATCACTAATTGCAGTTGTCATGTGCTTGGTGAAGGAAAGATGAGACACATTAAATAGTTGCTTGCTGACAGTTCACCCTTCTTGCAAAAGGCAAGAACACCCCACTCCACCCAAACAGCATCTTTATAGCTAATACTTTTTTATTCCCTCCTTCCAGTGCAGCACACATGATTCTCCCTTCCACATTCTATCCTTACAACAACCAACCAATGAGGGAGACTGGGCTGAGAGAGAGAGTGACTGACCCACAGTTACCCAGTGATTTTCCATGGCAGAGTGGGGATTTAAACCTGGATCTCCCAGATTCTAGCCTGACACTCAGACACTGGCTATCAATGCTTGCAGACAACCTCCTAGGATTTCTAAAGCTTTTTGTTTTTTAAACTTTTTTTGAGCTCCGCTTATAACTAATGTAGAGATACATTAGATAGTATTGTGCTCCATTCAGGGTCCAAGCATGGGGACAAGGAATAAAAGCACTTCACTGCAGGTTTGGGGCTGGGGGAGGCAGTGCAAACTGAAAGCTTGTGTGTCTATTTACACAATTTCAGAAATGAATAGAGTTTGTTCCATTCATGACTCTGTATTGGATCTGGGGGGCAGGGAGGCAGGACTGCATTTTGACAAAATTGTACCAGGCCCATAAAAAGGATACTTGGGGGTCCTGCCCACACCTGTCTCCATAGAGCAGTACAGAGTGTTAAATAGCACCTGTATGAGAACACCAGTGGTACTGCTAAGGGCTGTCAAGGCACTATCTAGAACAGTGGTGTGGAACTCATTTGTTATGAGGGCCAGATCTGACATAAATGAGACCTTGTTGGGCCGGGCCATGAAATGTAATGCCAGGTAGCGGAGATATAAACTTTATAAAGGACACAAACACAAAGATTTTTTTTTACTTAAAACAGAAACATGCTTAAAACATTAGCACACTTGCAATATTTTGTTTATTTAACAGTGTCTGGCAACTGACACCTCTTGCTAACATCCTCACTGCAGCATTCCACACGAATTGAAGTTTCCAAACAATTTTCAGGGGAAGCCTCTTGTAGACTGTATTGCTGTAAGTAAGATCAACTTTTTTCAAAGAACAATTTCAGGAAATGGTCCTAAAAAGAAAGAAAGATGGAGATGAGCAAAAGGATGCAGCAATGTGAACTCATTCCTTTGGTTCTCTACTCCTGCCCTTTATCATTCCAATCAAATGTTTCAACCTGTACCTTGGATGTGAGCAATGAATGGGAAAGTAACTGATGAGCAAAACATATTTGAAGCAGAAGTATTATATGGTGTGTGTGGCTCTTTAAGGCCTTCATCCTTATTTACATGTAAATTCAGTTGTACCCTCAGTGGGATTTACTCCAAGTAAACAAGCATAAATTGGTCTGCCAGAATATAAATCATGGATTGCTCCATTTTTATCAGTGTTTGCATCATCTTGCTAGAAGTTCTGCGCTCTCCCATTCAATTCTACCACTTCAAAATGTAACAAAAATGTGCTGAAATAGCATTCAGCCATCTGATCATGACTTGCTTGCAGCAGAGGCACCAGCTGCTAAGTAACCACACAAAAAGAGCATCGGCTTGTATCCCTGGGGAGGGGAGTTTCATCAATTGGATTCTGCAGGTCTTTGGCTACATAATGTAATAACCATTAACAGCAACCTTATCACTGAGAGTTCTTGAGAACCAGGCAAAACTGATCTTTACCTTCCTCCTTTATTCTTGGGACCTACTTCCTAAGCTGCTACACATGAAGTAACTCAGGATGGGTCGTCATGCGGCTTCCGTTCTGGGATTCATGGCGTCCTGACGTGCTCTGGCTTGCTCGTAGAGCTCCCAGAGCAAACGGAGGGTCTTGACGACAGGGTGGGCTTCCAATAGCCCACCGCAGATCCCCCAGGCAGGGGGGTGACTGGCAGAGAGCCTGGCCCGAGAGAGGAGTTGAGATCGGCTGATAGCGGGGCTTTAAAGAGCGCCGCGACCAGCCTTGATCCCCTCCCCCAGAGAAGGCACTTCGGAAAATCTCTACAAGACCCCACCGAGTTGGATTCTCAACATAAGAACGCATGACCCAGACCTCCAAGACATTCTACAGAAACTGATATCAAGGAAACACTGCTATAACAAGACACTGACTTTGAAGGTAACTTTTTAAAATTGCTCACCGGAGACGCGTTTCGGCCGAAAATAAACAACATCCGATGAAGCGCATGATCGTGCACTATCTGCTGTACTAACATTGGAGCGGAAAAAGTGCAGTTAAACAGCTAAAAAAGGCCAAAAAGCCGAATTGTTGATCATTCCTGCGGTTAAATTATTGACTTTAAAATAGAAACTAACAGTAACTCCGCGAGAATTGCAGTGGAAAAGTACTGGAGCTGCTGCAGCAGAAATCAGCAAAACAGGAAGTGACTTCAGAACAGACAAGTAATCATCCTAGAGAAGACCAAGGAGGCCGGAAGAAGGGAAGAAACCAGGAACAAGGGGGACCATTAAGATTGCCGGACAGGAAGTGAGTACCCGGAAGAACCATTTACCATAGAGAAATTGCGCCCGCCATTTTGGGAAGGTCAGAAAAATTTTCTTTGATTTTAAACGAAAGACTTAATATAAAAAAGTGAAACCAGTGCGATTTAGGTGGGCACAAGAAGGACTTTGATTTAGAGTGTGTTGGAGGGAAGATTGTGAACAACGGCTTACGACCTGCGGCAACGACAGAGGGCAAATACCTGGTCCTCCCCGAAAATGGCTGGAAAAGAGGAAAAAAAGCTACAGGGCATGATGGAAGCTATGGAAAAACGAGTGATGGACGCGATTCTGAAGCTTGAAAAGACCGTTATATCAGAGGTAACAGAGCTGAAAAAAGAAATGTCTGGAATTACAAAAGAGATACAGACGCTGACCAAAAGAGCAGATGAGATGGATGTAAGGGTGAAGGGAGTAGCATCTAATATAGCTGAGGTCACTTTAGAAACAGATAAAGTGAATGTGATGGTCCAATACAATGCAATGATTAATCATATGAGATTCAGGGGGATCCCTGAAGATAAGAATGAGGACATCCATTCAGTCATGGTAGATGCTGTTGCAGATTTTTTGAAAATGGAAGAGGAGAGAGTGGCGGCACAGATTGATGTGGTATACAGAGTCAATTCTGCGATTGCGCAAAGGAAAAAATTACCTAGAGATGTAATTGTCCAGTTTATATCTAAGAAGTTGAAGGAGGATTTGTTTAAGCAACAATTTCAGGACGACTTCACAATTGGCAACAAGAAAATCATGGTCCTAAAGGAACTACCCAGAGCGATGCTTCAGGACAGACGACTTTTTAAAGACCTGATTGACAAGCTGAAATCAGAGGGCATAAGATATAGATGGGAAATTCCTAAAGGTGTCAGTTTTTCATTCAAACAGAAGAGAGTCACCATCAAGTCAGTTGACCAAATGACCAGATTCATCAATGATAATTTTATAGACTCTGATAAATAATTACAGAATCAACATGGAGAGTCAAATAATTTCATGGAATGTTAATGGACTGAACTCACCCCAAAAAAGGAAAAATGTCAGACTCTGGTTGGAAAAACAGAAATGCGATATTGTTTGCTTGCAAGAAACACATATTAAAAAATCAGATGCCAAATTTTTGATTCAAAAAAGATTAGGAGAGGAATTTTATTCACTCTCCTCTCAAAAGAAAAAAGGAGTAGTTACATATATTAAAAAAGAGTTGGAACCAAAAGAAATTTTCAAAGACAATGAAGGGAAATTTTTGGCGGTAGAAGTTGTGCTGCAGAATAAAAAGACATTAATTGTTAATCTCTATGCTCCCAATGGGGCAAAAGAAAACTTTTTTCAGAATTTGTGGGAACAACTACGACAGTTGACCTATGAGCAAATGATTTTAATGGGCGATTTTAATGGTACTGTTGACAATGTTGTTGATAGAAAATCAAAAAAAGGAATTGAGGCCATGGGCAAACTTCCTAAAGTCTTTTTCCAGTTGATTAAACATGAACATTTGGCAGACGTTTGGAGAACTAAACATCCCAGAGACAGTGAGTACTCTTTTTATTCATCAAGACACGAGTCTTTTTCCAGGATAGATATGATGTGGATGACAGAGAACCTAATCTTGCAAACACGCAAAATTGAGATACTACCTAGGACTCTTTCTGACCACAGTCCGATAAAATGGTCAACGTATGTTAAGAGAAAAAAATTTCGATGGCGACTCAACGAAGATTTGCTGGACAAGCAAAATATTGTGGATAAAATAAGGACAGAAACCCAAACATACTTTCAACTGAACTTAAATAAAAGTGTACAGACGCAAACGGTATGGGAAGCCTACAAGGCTGTGATGAGAGGACATCTGATTGCAATTAATAATAATGAAAGGAAACAACAAATGAAAATAGACAAAGAAATTATGGGAAATATTCGGAAAAAAGAAACAGAACTTAAGAAAAGGCCTGGTAAAAAGAAGATTTTGAGAGAATTGAGGATCCTAAGGGAGCAATATGCGGCAAGGTTGAACAAAGAAGTATTTTGGAACTTGAAAAAATTGCAACAGAAATCCTTTGAAGGTGCAAATAAACCTGGCAAATATTTAGCATGGCAATTAAAGAAAAGAAGAGAGAATAAAACAATCACTTGTTTGAAAGATGGAAATAAAGAGATCTTGGACCCAGGAGGAATTAAAAGGGAATTTTTCAAATACTATGCGACTCTCTTTCAATCGAAACAAGCAGATCCTCAAAAAATGTTGGATTACCTATCCAAAGTTAATTTGATACAACCAAATCCAGAAATGAAAACACTCCTAAATGCTGCAATAACTAAGGACGAAATTAGTAAAGCAATAGCCGAGGCAAAAATCTCCAAAGTCCCAGGCCCGGATGGCTTTTCAGCTAAATTTTATAAAAAATTTCATGAAGATTTGGTTCCGGTGCTGGAGATTCTTTTAAATGAAATTAGAAAGACAGGAAAGATCCCTGACTCCTGGAATGAAGCTGCAATCACCTTAATTCCTAAAGAAATGCAAGATTTAACAAATGTTAAAAACTATCGGCCCATTTCATTATTGAACAACGATTATAAAATATTTGCAAAAATATTGGCAGAGCGCCTTAAAAAGTTTTTGAAAGATACTATTGTGGAAGATCAAGCTGGTTTTTTACCAAATAGACAAATTAAAGACAATATGAGGGTTGTATTGGACGCAATTGAGTATTATGACAAACATCCTGAAAAAGAAGTCGCTTTTTTATTTTTGGACGCAGAGAAGGCCTTTGATAATTTAAATTGGGAATTTATGTTTAAAGTGCTTGAGAAATCTATGATGGGCGTAGAATTTACAAGAATGATCCAATCGATATATAAAGAACAAAAAGCTTCGGTGATTGTTAATGCAGAATCAACAGATATGTTCCGGGTAAGAAAAGGTACTAGACAAGGTTGTCCCCTGTCACCATTGTTATTTATCTGGATTTTGGAGATTTTGCTACAAGCGGTCAGAGATGATGTTAATATAAAAGGGTTGAATATTGGAGGTTTTTCATTTAAATTAAGAGCATTTGCGGATGATATCATGTTTATTGTTGAAGATCCTGTTAATAATATGCCTAAGGTATTTGAAAAAGTAAGAGAGTTTGGTGATCTTGCAGGGTTTTATGTCAACAAAAATAAATCTAAGATACTGTGTAAAAATATGATTGGTACAAAGCAACAAATGTTACAAAATGTGACAGAATGTGAAGTGGTTAAAAGGGTTAAGTATCTGGGAGTTGAAATTACAATGAAAAATATAGATTTGTTCAAGAATAATTATGAAAAATTGTGGGGTTCGATAAAGAGTGATTTAGAAAAATGGGAAAAACTAAGGTTATCTCTTCTTGGAAAAATTGCCGTTATTAAAATGAATGTACTGCCCAGGTTAATGTTTTTGTTTCAGACAATACCAATTGTGAAAGATGGAAAAGTGTTGGTAAAATGGCAAAGAGAAATCTTTAAGTTTATCTGGGCAGGGAAGAAGCCAAGAATAAAAATGAAGATAATGTATGATACTAAGGACAGAGGTGGCTTCCAAGTCCCGAATTTGCGTTTGTATCATGAAGCAGTATGTATGTCTTGGTTATCTGAATGGGTAAATTTGGAAAATAGAAAACTTTTAGCTCTTGAGGGGCACGATTGCAGATTTGGCTGGCATGCCTATCTTTGGTATGGGAAAAACAAAGCTGACTCCATGTTTAAGCATCATTATGTAAGGAGGACATTGTTTGATGCATGGACCAGGTATAAGGATACAATATCGGATGAAAGGCCTCTGTGGATTGTTCCAGCTGCAGTTATACATTTGTTTTCAGAATATAGAGGCAATGATTGGTTGAAGTATCAGGAATTGTTGCAAAGAGAAGGGAAAAAATATGTTTTAAAACCAAATAATGAATTAGAATTTGAGTATGGTTGGCTACAATATTGTCAAATAAGGGACATTTATAAAAAAGATTGTAAAGAGTTTGGTTTTAGGGCTATGAATGATGATTTTGAGAATATATGGTTGAAAAAAGAACGGAAAATGATATCAAAAATGTATAAAACTTTGTTGACTGTATATACTTTGGATGAAACCGTTAAAGAACAAATGATAAAGTGGGCCATAAATATGAACAAAGAAATTTCTATGGAATCATGGGAATTTTTGTGGAAAAGATCTTTTAAAATGTCCACTTGTATTAACGTAAAAGAAAATTGCTATAAGATGATGTATAGATGGTATATGACACCAAAAAAGATTGCTAATATTAGCATGGATAAGAACTTGAGTAATAAATGTTGGAAATGTAAAAAAGTAGAGGGTTCTTTTTACCATATGTGGTGGTCATGTGATAAAGCGAAAGCATATTGGTCTAATATACATTGTGTGATGCAGAAAATATTGAAAACCCCAATTGAGAGAAAGCCTGAACTTTTTCTCCTCGGTTTGACAATGGAAAAAATTCCACAAGAGAAAAGGACACTGTTATGGTACATGATTACGTCGGCGAGAATGGCCTTTGCTCAGCATTGGAAAATGGAGAAGGTACCAGATATACATGACTGGTTGAGAAAATTGTTTTTTTTAGCAGAAATGGACAAAATGACAAAGAAATTAAATGGACAAATGGCAGAACAGTACTTAAAAGACTGGGAAGGATTGAAATTGTATCTAGAAACTGAATATAGAATGAAGGGGAAAATATATAATTTGGATACGTACGGATATTGAATGAGAAGTGAAATGAATTTTGAACTGTATGTACTGTTATACATAATATGCTGAAATTGTAGAGGTTATATATAATTTAAATGTGTTACCTGGTTTGTCGAGGTATTTAAGTCTAAACTTGATTGCCTTATAATTTTTTCTGTTTGTTATTAGCAGTGTTGGAAGCCTATTAGGGGGGTGGGGGGATTGGGATCTCACTTTTTGGAAACTGTATTGGTAACGTGATTGGAAATGTTGAATATATCCCAATAAAAATTTTGTTTCAAAAAAAAAAAAAAGGATGGGTCGTCATGCAGGACAGCTTGCCAAAACCAGTGACTCAAACCACACATCTTCACACAATCATAATCCAAAAGAAATTTAAAGATAAATAACCACACATCTTCACACAATCATAATCTAAAAGAAATGTACAGATAAATAACCAAAACAGTACTGGAATACTTCTACATCTAACCATATAGAAGACAAGGATGTACCTGTGTTAAATTTCAAGATCCAAAGAGATAACAGACCTATTCTTAAGTTTTATTTACAATATTGGTTGAGCACCCCAAACAATTTACCATCTCCCCCCAATAGTCATGGCTAGAATTGTTCTCAGTGGAACTATTTATCATCCTAAATGGCTAATAAATATCCTCATATTTATTCTCATATTTATCATCCTAAATGGCTCAGAGATTAGGAAGGAGAAACCCAGGAGGGAAAGATGATAAATGTCTGGTCAGAAGCAGACTTCTCTGCTGAAAATGGAACCAGTGCATTGGAGGACAATAGAGGGTTTGTGGTTCCATCATCCTATATTTCTTTTCTCTTGTGCCCTGTGGATAACCATCTGCTGGTTGTCCCCGATCTGAAAGATGCCCGTCTAGCCTCAACCAGGGCCTTTTCGGTCCTGGCCCCAGCCTGGTGGAACATGCTCCTAATTGAGATCAGGGCCCTGCAAGACCTGTTGCAGTTTCACAGGGCCTGTAAAATGTTCCGCTAGGCCTTTGGTTGAGGCAGCAGGCATCTACCAGCTGGCCTCCCTACTGCTGCTACATGAGACCATCATGGCTCAGCATTGGCCCACTTATTTTTCCTGGCTGTAGCGATTAGAATGAAATTGCATTGCACTACCCACTTTAAATATTTTAATTACCTTAAATTTTAAACTGGTTTTAGTGTATTATTTATGGGTGTCATTGTTTCTGGTATCAACTTAGATCAGAGACTTCTGTTGACGGTCCACAGAATGAGACTTTCCATCTCCCCTCCTGCTGTATCCCCAAATGCCCCCACACATATGCTGTGGCTGGGGGAGGTGGACCCACAGGAACAGCATGGGAGGGGGAACTGGAGGGCTGTTACAGGAGGAGGAAACAATGAAAATTGCCTCTTCCTTTGAGTTACAGAAATTCCTCTCTACATCTAAGTCTTTCTGTTTAGATATAAACTGGCTAGAGGGCTCTTCAGGGGGAGGGTGAGAGATCATTTTTTAAAGAAATGCTTGAAAACTACTGTTTGCTCTGTTTGCTCTGACATACTAACTTCTGAGTTTGTCACGTAATTAGGGTTGCCAACAAGCCTAGAGAAAAATGTCTCATTCCTTTAGTAGAGGCTTCATGTGTGGAAATAAGCAGTTGAAGCTTTTGATGCCATAGAGTTTGTCATCACCTGGTAAATAATCCCATTAAGGCTCTATTAAAGAGACAGATTTTTTTTCCCCCAGGCTATTGGCAATCCGACATATAGTGGGTGAACTCATGAACCCCTATCCATGTGAAAATGAGGTCACCGTGCAAGGGTGATATTATCACAAAAACAAATGTCTACACTAGACCACAAACTAACCTTTGCTTCTTTTGTCCTGCAGGCAACTGGCCAATTTTGGCTGCAGGCAACTGGCCAATTAACAATAATACTAAAAGCCTTGATTCATTTTACAAGAAAGAAAGTGTATCTTGGATACAATAGTACTTTTCTTTGCAGATGAGTGTCACAAGTGAATCACCAGAAATGAAATTATTTTGATTAATACATAAATATCAGCTAGGGTAATTTGAAACACAGACTCCTTTATTACACCCTTTTCTTGACGCATCTTCTCTGGCTCATTTTGTGACTTACCAGCAATCATTTGTTTTTCTTGTTTGTCCGGGAGTCTGAACAAGATAATTTTTTAAAACTATCACCAGATGTTGTGGTACTATTTGTTGGCAGAGTTTAAACATGCAGAGGAATGGAGCACAAACTGTTTAAAGAAAATAACTCAGTTTACTAAAGAAGAAATACACTTTGATAGAACAGACGACAGGCACAGAGGCTTGACTAACTGCTGTGAGGGTCAGGAATGAAGGAGAAGGGCTCAGTTGGAGCAGGAAGTCTCCAAACAGCCAATCAGGAGACAGGAAGGACATAATTTGTAATTGTGGGAAATCCCTAATCTAGCTATGCTAACTAGCAGTGCTTCAACTGCCCCCTATAGGCTGTTCTTGTGATCTTCAAACAGGTGCACTATAGACCTTGTATATTTCAACCCTATTCTGGTATAAAGTGCCATCTCTTGTTCATGGTACAGATTTATTTGAAAACCATCAAAGTTCTTCTCTTGATGTCATTAAAAGTCTCTTTTCATCTACAATTCTTCCTGCCCTATTTTTTTCCTGCAGTGGAATTCATAAGGTTGCAACAGGCCTGGAGAAAAACACCCTGTCCCTTTAATCCAGGCATAATGTGTGAAGATTGGCAGATTAAGCTTCTGATGACATGGAGATAAGTGACATAGCCAGATAAAGAACATCCCATTGAGTCTCTGTTAAAGAAATCAGGGTGAGGAACAGTGGCACAGTATAGCCCAAACTTATCAGATCTTGGAAGCTATACAGGGTCAGTACTCGGATGGGAGACTGACAAGGAAGCCTTTGGGCAGGAAGGTGATGGTGGACCACCTCTGCTTCTCACTTGTCTGGATGGTTCCTTGTTGCAACTTGATGACACATACGCACAAACAAAAATGAATAGGACCCTTTTTCTTCCAAGTAGTTGGCAACCCTAGGAAGACAGTGTAATTTGGGTTTCATTGACTTGCAAGCTGACATAGTGATGTAAAATGATTACACAACAGAGATAGATTCATGTCCTTTGCTGTCCACTTTGGAAGAGTTGTTTATTCAGATGGCTAGTGTGAAGCAGTGGTTAGAGTACTGGTCTAGGAACTGGAAGGCCCAGGTTTCAGAACCCCATTCACCTACGAAGCTCATTAGGTGATCTTGGACTAGTCACTCTCTCAGCCTAACACTCGTCACAACATGGAGAACAGGAAAACCACATATGCCCGAACTCCTTAGAGGAAATGTGGGATAACTTTCTTGGAAATAGTTGCAGTGACACAGGCTGGAATGATCTTCAAAAGTTCCTCAGTCAGTGGTCATTTTAAGCATTTCCCACATCCTAGTGTTCGTTTTGCCTATGTTATAATACTGGCATTTTGGCTTGACAGATGAGTTGCCATATCCAATAATCCATGTTTCTTCCATACCATGAGGAATTCAGTTTCCACTGTCTTGATTCACACACTATACATTATCATCATAGTGGGGTAAAACATCTACAAGGGCATAAAAAACAAAACTGCAGTTGCTTAAACAGTTGCTGGATTGTTCAGTATAACAAGCAGAGAACCCACCAGGACTTCTGGAGATCATTTCCCCTTGTACCCCCTTTCTTACACTATTTCCTCTTTCTTCCAGGCAGACCCCATATCCTTTCCCTTTTCCCTGCTTCCTTATCTCATTACCAACCAATCTTTCTGTTGCCTGCCCTTCCCAGTCTTCAGCTTTATTTATTGCTTAATTACTTCATTTATACGTTGCTTTTCTCTCCATGGGAGCTTACACTATTCTCCCCTCCTCCATTTTATCCTGTGACAGTGAAAGAAAATGACTGGACAAGGTTACCCAGCAAACTTCCATGACAGAGGAGGGGTTTGAACCTGCACCTCCCAGATTCTGGTCTGACACTCATAAGAACATAAGAGAAGCCAGTGTTGAATCAGGCCAATGGCCCATCTAGTCCAACACTCTGTCACACAGTGGCCAAAAATACCAGGTGCCATCAGAAGGTCCAGCAGTGGGGTCAGGACACTAGAAGCCCTCCTACTGCTGCTCCCTCCAGCACCAAGAATAGTGCATCACCTGCCCTAGACTGAGAGTTCCCATCTATACCCTGTGGCTAATAGCCACTGATGGACTTCTGCTCCATATGTTTATCTAATTCCCACTCAAATCACTATACTACATTTAAAGCTGCCAGCCAGAAAATATCAGTTTCCTTGAAGAAATGGCTGCTTTGGAGGGTGAACTCTATTGCATTATAAACCCACTGAGGTCCCTCCCCTTTCAAACCCCACCTTCCCCAAGCCCCACCCCCACATCTCCTGGAAGTTTCCCAACCCAGAGCTGGCAACTCTCAGCTTTTGCTCCTTGCCTCCCCCTTTCAGCCTCTCCCTGGGAAAAGCCTAGTCAAGTTGCAAAAGTTATGCTATAGCAAGTTGCTCAGAGGCCGTATGGAGGCCTCTGCCAGTCCCGGCCAAGCTGTGCATGGGCTGCCACTGGTCCCCCACGAGTTATGTGGAATCAAGTTGTAGACACTGCTGCATCTTGGTGAGTAGTACAGATTCTGTGGTAGCAAGTTGTCCAGTGGTTGCTGCTTGGCATGGCCCCAGTGAGTCCTCCCCCACAGGGCAGCAGGGGTGGACTAGGAGGCCAAAATAGCTTTAGAAAGAGTCCTGCCCTCTGCCTTTTATTGACAGAAATGAAGGTTTGAAGGCTGGTAATATTGTAGTTTAGGGTTGCCAGCCCCCAGATCTGAGCAGGGGATTCCCCCACTTTCAGGGGCTTCTCCCTCCTGCAGACAAGCTGGAAACCCATCCCTGAACAGGGACATTGCCGCATGACATCCCTGATGTGATGGCATAACCCAAAAGTGACAACGTCATGCAGAGATGCTCTGGTTGTGAGGCAAAACCCTATGGTTTGAGGGCAAACATAGAGTTTCACCCAAAAACCAAAATGTCATCCCCAGCACCGCCAATGCAATTATGTCATTTCCAGGTGACGCTACTCATCTTTGTTTGTTTTTTAAATTTCAGATTTTTCTGTAAACCTAGGGCATTCTTCAGGTTTCTAGAAAGATCCATGTCATCTGTACATAGCTCCCAAATCCCAATTTAGCTATGTTTAGAATTAGATATATTGATGATGATGTAGGTATCCAAATAAGCAAAGCTGTAAGTAAATAGTGTAATCTGATCATGTAAATATTTGTTCAAGTAAGGCAGAAAAATTCTCTGTTGAGAGCATAATATTCATCATCATTATCTAGAAAAGCACCTAAAATATGTTTTGCTCATACATAAAAGTCATAAACTTCTAGAGATAGCTGGAATGATTTGTTCTAGGCCACTGAGAGTACACAGTCACCAAAGGAGCAGCTGTTAAAGCATGATGGGTAATCAAATGAATGTAACTGACATGGCCTATAAACATTCAGCTACAGCAGTGCAATATGGAAGTCAATTATTACATATGTTTGTGAAGAATACCTAGTTCAAGAGAAATATGTACTGGATTAAAATGTTCTGGAACGTCTCTTGTGATAAGAAATAAGTAGGTGACTATGTTTTGTTACAAATGTTGATTGTTGCTTGCTTTATGATGTTCAGATGTTTTATTTGTTTTTTAAAAAATCCTGTAGAATGTATGAATTAGGGGTATTCCCTTAATACACAGTTTAGGGATACACACATAGTCTTACATAGAACTGATAATCTAGGGCTATTCCCTTGTTAAGGAAGTGTCAAGGAAGTTGTCTGCTGTTCAGGAATTTGCTAGTGAGTGGGGATTAAAGGAGGAGACCATTGCAGGAACTTTCCACTTGCTTTTGTCTTCTTTCACTCCATGAAACTTGTTCTATTCCTTTTCCTGACTTTGACTATACAGCTGCCCTTTCGTATGGTGTAGCCCATGTTTTCTGATTTTGGTCCATCTCACAGTGGACACAGTATTTGTGTGGACTAATGCTAAAACTTAAGAATTCAGCTGAGTGTCATCTCTGTTGTTCTTAATCTTTCCTGTTAACTGTCAAAACATCCCCTCCTTAGGATAATATTGTGTTCCCTTCTCTTCCCTGAGAAGTGAAAAGTTCAAAGCAGACAATACAGGTCAAAGAGAACAGACTACCAGAGTCTTGAGATTGTGTGTGTGAAAATCTGTTGAATTCACACTCAAAGGAGTGGCAATTATACAGGCATTGCTAGTCTCAAAGCAGGATGAATACAAATCCCACAGCCAGCAAACTCAGATCCCCCTAGACAGTCCCTTCCTGACCTCTAGTCCCAGTACCCAAGAAAAATGTCAAAATCTGTTCCCTAGCTACTTAGCTCCAGCCAGTCTTGTATACCTTGCGTGGCAGGTCTGGAGGATCCCTTATTGTCATAACACCCCCTTTTTATTCCAGTCTTTCTTGTTTTATATAATAAATTGCCTCAGTCAAATCAATGTGTTATGTTTCACCATCCGTTTCCTTCCCTTCACCTGTACTGGGATGTTCAGATGTGTGGCTAAGTTATAGTCTCTAAAAAGACAAATCTTCACAGAGCAGATCTATTATTGACCAGAACTGCTTTGTTGGAGAGAGCAACTTAGCATGCCTGGACATTGGGAGGCGCTACATCCCTCTAAGTGTGTACAGGTATTATCCCCTTGAATGGAATACTTCTCTTTGTCTTAACCTGGGAGTTGCCCTCTAACCCCTCCTCTCTCTGACTTTGTCCTCTCATTTGTTTCACACGGCCTTCCATGGAGACATGTCTCTCCTGTAAATACAGTGCCCTCATACCCCCACACACATGATGCTGGACAAGTTAGCCATTTGTGATAGGGAAAGCACTCTTTAGGGTTAGGCTTCTTTCTCTTTCAAATGCAACCTGAACGTGAACTGGATCTACTTGAATAAATGTAAGTTACCTTTTTTTGCAATATACTTCTTGGGAGATTTATTTACTGCATTCAGTATCTATGACTGGGCAGGACCCTGCTATATTAAGCAGATATCCCAATAAGTTTATCCTTTGTTTATCTATTACCGATGAAGTTTATTTTAGTGTTTATATTATTCACTGGAGATATAGAGAATGAAGCAGAATAACAAGTTTAGTTTACAGGTCAGTGTAACAAAGTAAGTATGAGCTGAGTCTGAAGAGTGTACACCTTTGCAGTTTAAAATCTTTATGAGGCTCCTAGTCATGAATACCACAGCAGATAGAGTTTTCATTTTGAACTGTTTTGGAGAGGAACACCTCCAAAACCAGCCTATCTACTAATTCACTAAAGTTCCTACTGGAGTCCTGCCTAACGATGATACTGACTCACCCCTCTCCCTCGAAACCCACCCTTCAGCCAGCTTCTCAGTTGGTCAGCAGATAAACTCCCCCCAAAAAAACATTCCACACTTCCTCCTACCCATACTCAGTGGTGATTGGTTATAGCCAGAGGAGGCAAATGCTTGTCCATCACACTTTCCTCCATGGTGTAGCCTCTTCACAGACTTGATTGTTGCCATTAAATCAGTTACCATTAAGCCACTCCCTGAACAGCCTGTAACATTCATTGCATCAAATTTTATATATACAAATTAGGCACACAAAGGCTATAGTATGGAACTTTTACAAAACATAAAATCGATACTGATCTCTGCAATCCCTTTTATTTTAAAAAAGGTATCACATGGAATGTTTCGGCTCTAAGAACATCAAGATACCATGTCTACATCACTATTACCACAAACTCCACAGGAACATGATGCTCCTTTGTGATTCATAACAGAACTGGCTTGCCCTTAAAAATAGGCACACAATTATGTATGCATTAATAAGTAAGTGAATAATTTGTTTGAATTCCATTGCTTGATTCACCCCCCCAAAGATGTTTTTGTATCCATTTGTTAGCCACTTCTCAGTTTTAAAAACTCTCAAAGCAACATGGACAATGGAAGAATATATTAACAGTATTGAATATTATTACTGTTCAACAATCTTGGTTGGGACTTGCTTAGTTTCCACAGGGCTTGCAAGGCCAAATTGTTCAGGATGGCCTTTCTTCCTCCCTGCACTGTTTTCCTTATACATACTGATCACTACATGTACATTTCCCTAAAGGGGCAAATAGTGGGCACCCAGGGCTGTTTCAGGTTGGGGAAACAACACCGAGGAGGAGCTAAATGTTCCAAGTGTGTGTCTCTGGGGAGGGCACCCTATAATCAGGGTACTAAAAATGTGCAGCCTTGGCTTGTCACTCAACTAATATTTGAAGTCAAATATTCCTGGAGCAGAGTCTCTAACAGTAATTTTAATGAAAACACATACACTCATATAGGACAGGGGTGGCAAAACTGTGGCTCCCCAATCGGTCTTCCCTTCCCCAGCTGGTGTTCCCCTCCCTGGGAAGGCTTGAGGTGGGGTGGAGCAGAGAAAGAAAGTGACTTAAACTTTAAATGTGTTCTCAAAGCCCCCCCTCCCCCTGCCAGCTGGCTTGGAGAAGGCATTTATCTCTTTAAATCCCTTCTCCAAACCAAGATGGCCGGTGGGGGGCAGGGGCGGGGGGGCTTGGAGGATGCATTTAAAGTTAAAGTTGCTTTCTTTCCACCTCTCCCTCCTTCCCTCCCTCCCTCATCTATTTGTTTTCTTTCCACTTTCTTTCTTTTCATCTTTCTCTCTCGGTTTCTCCCCTCCCTCCCTATCTAAAGTTAAATGTGTTCTCCAAGCCTCACCCTTCTGCTATGCCAGCCGGCTTGCTTGGCTTGGAGAAGGCATTTGTTGCTTTCTTTCCATCTCTCCCTCCCTCCCCATTTATTTGCTTTCTTTCCACCTCTCTCTCTTTCTCTCTCTTTGTTTTCCCCTTCCTCCCTTCCCATCTATTTGCTTTCTTCCCACCTCTTTCTTTTCACCTTTTTCTCTCTCTTTTTCCCTTCCTTCATCCCTCCCTCATCTATTTGCTTTCTTTGTTTCTTCTCTTCCTTCCTCCCTCCACCCCTCTCCCTCTGCTTTCTTTGTCTTTCTTTCTTTCTTTCTTTCTTTCTTTCTGTTTCTTTCTCTCTCTCGCTTTCTCTCCTTCTTTCCAGCTCTTTCATTCTTTTCACCTTTCTCTTTTTCTCTTGCTTTCTTCCTCCCCATCTATTTGCTTTCCTTGTTTCTCTCTCTCTTTTTCTTTCTCTCTCTTCCTCCCTCCCCATCTATTTCTTTCTTTCTTTCTTTCTTTCTTTCTTTCTTTCTTTCTTTCTTTCTTTCTTTCTTTCTTTCTTTCTTTCTTTCTTTCTTTTCTCTCTCTCTCTCTCTCTTTCTTTCTTTCTTTTCTTTCCACCTCTCTCTCTCTTTCTCTGACCAGTTGCCCACAAGCAGCTGTCCCACTGTCACTCTTCTGTTTCCCCCGCTTGCATTGGTCAATTTCACACTATTCGCTGCATGGCCACATTTTGACCCACAGCTCCCCCTGATTTTCCCCGTGTCTTCTTGATCCTTGTTTTTTTGAGATCAAGAAGATGTGGGGGAAATCAGGGGGAGCTGCAGGTCAAAATACGTCTGTGCAGCAAATTGTGTGAAATTGATCAATGCAAGCAGGGGAAACAGAAGAGCAACAGCAGCACAGCTACTTGTGGGGAATCGGTCTCTCTCTCTCTCAGGCAAATAAATATAATTAGCAAACAAATAAATATAATTGGACAAATAAATATCATTATCAATATCTGGTCCTACCCCATATGTTTTTATTCTTGGCAGTCTCATTTAATGTTAATAAAAAGCACATTTGCATATTTTAAAATAAAAGCAAGTGTGTAATATTTGTTCATATCTTGCAGCTCTCAAATATCTGAAGTTTATTCTATGTGTCTCTTACATTAAGCAAGTTTAGCCGCCCCTGATCTAGAATGACTTTAGTGGAAAACTGAGTCTTACAGAACATGCTGTAGAGCTCACTATGAAGTAGCAGTGACAATGGCAAAATATTACTTTTCTGCTATCATCACATCAATCAGTTTGTAACTATCCAAATTGTTTATTGTTTCTCAGTGTCTACTGCCTCTTAAATCTGAACTTTTATCATCATACCCAAAGATTTAGGGGGGAGGGGTATGAATGTTCAAGAATCAAAGCTTCCTTTGTCAGATACATCACTTGTATCTGACAAAGGGGGTTTTGCCTCTTGAAAGCTCATACCCCCCCCAAAAAAAGTTCTTGTTGGTCTCTAAGGTGCTACTGGACTAGAGTTTAGCAGTTGTGGAATTGGATGCCATCTATGTACTGGCAACACCCAGCTCTATATCTCTGTATCCAAATCTCCTGGTGATATGACGGAGGTATTTGGCCACTGCCTGACAGCTGTGGCTAAGAGTGAACACACTGCAACTGAACCTTAAAAGATGGAGGTAATGCTGGTTGGGAAGCTTGAAATCTTAAAAGACATTGTGTTTCCCAGCTTCAGTGGGGTTCAGCTCACTCTAGCTGACATGGTTAAGCATCTAGGAGTTATTCTTGACCCAGCATTCCTCCTGGAGAAGCAAATTTCAGAGCCTCTGGCTCTAATCTTTGAGATGTCCTGGAGTACTCGTGTTGTGCTGGAGACTGGAGAAGAGTGAATGTTGTCCCAATCTTCAAGAAGGAAAAAAAGACAGACCCGGGAAATTACAGGCCTGTCAGTTTGACATCAATACCTGGAAAAATTCTACAGCAGATTATTAAATGCTCTGTCTGTGAGCACCTTGAACGGAATGAGTTAATTGGTAGTAGCCAGCATGGGTTTATCAAGAAGTCATGCCAGACCAACCTTATCTCTTTTTTTGACAGAGTTACTAAAATGGTTGACTCTGACAATGCCGTAGACATAGTGTATCTAGATTTCAGTAAAGCATTTGACAAAGTTTTTCATGATATCCTTGAGGATAAGCTGATTAAGTGTGGGCTGGATGGTGCAACTGTTGGATGGATTCATGGTTGGTTGAAAAATCGTACCCAACGAGTGCTCATAAATGGCTCTGCGTCTACATGGAGGGAAATCTCGAGTGGAGTGCCACAGGGCTTGGTCCTGGGCCCGGTATTGTTCAATGTTTTTATAAATGACCTTGAGGAAGACATAGAGGGGATGCTTACCAAATTTGCAGATGACACAAAGCTGGGTGGGATTGCTAATTCTGAAGAAGCCAGAGTCAGGATTCAAAATGATCTAGATAGGCTGGAACAGTGGGCTGAGACAAATAAAATGAATTTCAATAGAGATAAGTGCGATGTCCTACACTTAGGTGCAAAAAATCAAAGGCACAGATATAGAATGGGAGGAACTTGGCTTGACAGCAGCACATGTGAGAGGGATCTAAGTGTTCTGGTTGATCACAAGCTAAACATGAGCCAGCAGTGCGATGTGACTGCGAAGAAAGGTAATGCAATCTCAGGATGCATTAACAGAAGCATTGTGTCCAGATCATGGGAAGTAGTAGTCCCGCTCTATTCTGCTATGGTCAGGCCTCACCCTGGAGTACTGTGTCCAGTTTTGGGCACCACATTTTAGGAAGGATGTTGACAACCTTGAGCGTGTCCAGAGGAGGGCAACCAGAATGGTGAAAGGGTTGGAATCCAAGTCTTAGGAGGAAAGGCTGAAAGAGTTGGGTATGTTTAGCCTGGGAAAGAGAAAGCTTAGAGGGGACATGATTTCAGTCTTCAAATATTTGAAGGGCTGTAATGTAGAAGATAGAGCAGATCTATTCTCTCTTGCTCCGGATTGCAAGACTAGATCTAATGGGTGGAAATTACAAGGGAGTCATTACCGGCTAAATATTAGGAGAAACTTCCTAACTGTGAGAGTGGTTGAGCAGTG
The DNA here is from genome assembly GCA_029375565.1 of Gekko gecko. Lineage (NCBI taxonomy): Eukaryota > Metazoa > Chordata > Lepidosauria > Squamata > Gekkonidae > Gekko > Gekko gecko. The sequence continues at coordinate 144,520,691 of JAPDNY010000003.1, read as the reverse complement.
GAACAGACTGCCTCGGGAGGTGGTGGATGCTCCTTCACTGGACGTTTTCAAGCGGAGGCTGGATGACCATCTTTCAGGTATGTTGTAGGGCTATCTTTTGGCTATGCTCCTGCAGAGTGCAGGGGGTTGAACTAGATGACCTGCAAGATCCCTTCCAACTCTAACAGTCTATGATTCTATGAAATTAATGCAGCTATGAAAAATACTTTCTTCCAACTTAGGGTAGCCAAGCAGATGGCCTCTTACCTTGACTTGGCTGATCTGGCCTCCTCTAATGCACTCTATATAGATCTCCTTTCAGTCAGGCTGGAGAGTCCAGTTGTTGCAGAATGCCACAACACAGTTATTATCAGGAGCAAGGTGAAGCATGCATATTATGCCCATATTGCAGCCACTCCATACGCTGTCCATCATCTACCAGGTTCTATTCAAGATACTGACTATCCCTTCATGGACCCTCATATCTAAAGGACTGCCTCTCCTCTTATGTTCCCCTGTGACAGCTTCACGCATTTGAGCAGGTGTCACTCTGCAAATGGGCAAGAGAACATGTGCCCGTACATGTACATTCCCTGAAGCCCCGCCTTTTGAAGTGGCCTGCCTAAGGAGGTCAGGAAGGCTCCCACACTTCTGGCATTCTGCGAACTATGTAGAACAGAATCGTTCAGGGTTTTTATAAAGATAACAGGGCTATTAAGTTATGGAATAATTTGGGAAGATGCTTTAATAAAGGGACCAAGGCCTTTTGACTATACTACTGTGTACAGTGTGTATTATCTGTTGTTGTATGTATTACCTTGCTTTCACTGCACTCTATGTTATATCTAAAGGTGAGAACTGAATTAATTGAAATGTATGTCTTTATTGTTCAATGGCATCTGTGTTGCAGAATCATTTATTCAGACTCATTTATCCCAAGTTCATACTATCTGTCTAATTAAAATGCTTGAACTATCCTTTAATATTTATGATTGCAAAGTATTTTTGGTCCATGTATTTCTGATCTGATTCTGGTTAACTGAGGTATTTCAATTACTCATTTGTATCTCAACCAGATTTCTGCATCAGAAATGTTTTTATTCAACTGGAAAGAACTCTATTTAAACTCATTAAATTATTATCACTGTACATTTCTTTAAACATTGATAAAATTTTATCATCTTCTTTTGTAAGATTCTGTGAAACAAATATACTGGCTTCCACCCATTTTGTGCCAATAAATGGTCTTCTGGGGACAAAAATGATTATATAGTTCAGACTTCAGTTAATCAGAACATTACATCCAAATATTATAACCAATTATAATGGAACAACCTTATTTGGATTATTTTCAGCATCATAACTGCCCAATTAAACAAACTTAAATTGCCCTGACCTGGATAGCCCAGGCACAACCAATCTTGTTAGAACTTGGAAGCTAAGCAGGGCTGACCCTGGCAAATATTTGGATGGGAGACCTCCAAAGAATACCAGGGCCAGGAGGCAGAGGTAGGCTATCAAGCCACTTCTCTGAATGTCCTCCATGCCCTAGTACAAGTTGCCAGAGGTCACCATGACTTCTAGGCACAGACACACAAACACACACAAATGCAAAAAAAAAAAAAAAGATACAATCTTAAATTTAGCAATATGACCTCCCTCCATTTTGGGTTGGTAACTATAGCTCAGCATAGGCAATAACAGTTGAACCCTGATTGCCTTTTACGTATTGACAGGCAGGAGACGATGAACAATAACAAGGCTTTTATTCATAACATTGCTCAGCTTTGATCTGCTCTGGTAAGAGCGGCACCCAAACTTATACCGTTCCACAACTGAACAATATACAATGTAACCACAAACAAGAGGCCTGATTGGACCTAAGTGGAGCTTTTTGATAGGTTACTCCGGGTGGCTTCAGGACCACTAGAAGGTCTTTATTAAACAGCCAATCACAATAAGGTAATTAGGATACCATAGAGCAATCCATAACTAAAACAGCATAGAGTGAACCCAGAACATAACAGTGCCCTTGTTCCTATTTTGAGATAAGAATTGTAGGCCAAACTAAATGTGCTGGGGGTAGCAAAAACATGTAGTAGATTGTGTGGAACATTTATGTGGATAGAAGGAGTAATTTTCTCCAGCTTCAACCCCACCCCCTGGTTGCTCGTGGGATCACTTGACCCCAAGGAACAGGAACAGCATTTGGGGGGTGGTATTTTGGTATCCAGTGGGAGGGGGGAGAGGGAAATAAAATAAAATAAAATAAAAGTAACATTTGATCAATGGAAATCCCTTCTATTTATAAAAATCCCCCTTTGGATCCAATCTCATGTGTTGAAACCAAATCCGCCCCATCACTAAGAAAGCAAAGAGGGAGCCATAAACTAACCAAAAGAAGAAGAAAGCTAGAGAGGTGCTGAATATGCCCTCTTCTTACAGTTTATCTCCCTGCACCACTAGTCTTAGACTCCCCCTCCATCACCAATATCAAGCTAGGTAAAAGAAATATTCCTTGAGCAGCATACTGTGGAGAAATAAGTCATGCTAAACCGGAACAATGCACTCTTTATCCTTTTAAAATCATATCTTTCCACTTACTCCATATGACTAGAACAGAGCCACGTTTAAACACAGAGATAGTCAAGTTGTAACGTCTAGAGTGGACCTGAGGCAGAAATGTTTGACTGTTCAGTTCCTGGCTAAACAAGAATTTGTACCTAGTTATCCCAAGTTCAAGTTCAGTACTATATTCTTGCTGGTATCCATCTGCAATCCAAATGCTTTTCTGGTTGGTGAACATTCTTATTTATAGATGAGTATAACATTCCAACTAAAAGAGCAACAGTAAAAGAAATCCAGATAAATGGGGTAAGGTAAGGAAGTGCACAGCTAGAGAGCATGTAGTACCATCACAATGAGATGCCATTGTTTACGGAATAAACAAAAATGAGTACGCAAGCAGATGGTCCATCCGGATAAGTAAATAAGAAAGGCCAGGCTCAAGCCTGGGAACGAACAATAGCCCTGGAAGAATGCATGCCTCCCTGTTTGACCAGACTTCCATTCAGGAAACCCAAGTTGTAATATAGTCCTCCTGTATCCTGTCCTCTCTCTGAGGGCATTGATTCCGTTCCAGATAATCACACAGGCTATGCTTTCCTGCAGATGTTGCAGGCTGCAGATAGTAGAGAGAGTTATGATAGGAAGCATTCCTTAGAAGAATTTTCTGTATAGTCTGAAAAAGGAAAGAGAAACTCAAAGACCAGCATTCTGTATACAGAATTAAATAGATATGAAGGTCCCTTAACCTGACATGTTCTATTATAGGGGAGGCCAAACTGCAGCTCGGGAGCCACTTGCGGCTCTTTCACACATATTGTCTGGCTTCCGGCAGGGCAGCTGGGAAAGCGAAGAGGAGGCACGCTTTTTCTCCCTCCCTTCCTCCCACCTCCCTCCCATCTATTTGCTTTCTTGGTTCTCTCTCTCTCTCTCTCTCTCTCTCTCTCTCTCTCTCTCTCTCTCTCTCTCTACCTCTTTCATTCTTTCTTTCCACCTCTCTCCTTTTTTCTCTCGCTCTTAGCCAAATAAATATCATTAGCAAACAAGTATCATTGGACAAATAAATACCATTATCAATAGCTGCTTCTACCACTTCCGTTTTTGTTTTTAGCAGTCTAATTTAATGTTAATAAAAAGCAAATTTGCATATTTTTAAATAAAAACGTGTGTGTAATAGTCATGTCTTGCAGCTCTCAAACATCTGATGTTTATTCTGTGTGGCTCTTACATTGAGCAAGTTTAGCCACCCCTGGTCTATTGGTTCATCTTTCTACATAAGAGCACAAGTCCAGCACACTGGCCTTGTCTCCCATGCTGCAACGATGTTATTCACATGTGTGTGTGTGTGAGTGAGAATCCAGGATGCAACCTGAGCATTTGGTTGGAAGAGAGACAGTGATATATATTTGCTCACTTTCAGTTGCAGAAGACAGGGTGATACCATTGCTATTTTTACATTTCCTAGCAGGAAGAAAGGAAGGGGAAAACGACTACAGACTCGGTTTTCCTGAGCTAAATGAAATGGCATGTGATGCTGCTCTGTAAGGTTTACGCTCACTGAAATGCCTGCATCAGCAAAAAGAAGAGTGGGCTGGAGTGCATATATTCCTCAATGAACATGCAATCTATTTTCCCATAAGATACAGACACAGCACTCCCTTCACACAAAATCTTTTATACTGCTTTAAACATCCTCCATTAACTCACTTTAAACATCTTCCATTAACTTCCATTAACTCACATTAACTCACTTCCATAAACATCTTCCATTAACTCACTCGTTCTTTCTAATTTGCCTTATTATTGTCCAGAGAAATATAGCCAAAGAGGTTTGGGCTGAAGTTGCTCATTTGTATGCCACATGAGGAATGTCATATTCACTTGATACACAAACCCTTGCAGCTCACCAGTCTCGCAAATGCTGGCGGGAATGAGCCAAAGGAACTACACTCTCCTGTTGAGATAATGGGAGGTTCAGCAGTGTGGGGAACTGGGTGGCAAAGAAAACTTCTACACCTACATATACTTACATGTTATGACTGCCTGTGCCTTAAGATCACTCTCCATTTGAGCCATGGCCCCGTAGGACAAGATTCTCTTTGTTGAATACTGTTTTGAATCCGCACCCAGAGTATAATACCCTCATTGTGAGGACGAGGAATGAAATCAGCTTCTTTGCTCAATGTACCAGCCAGAGAAAAAAACAAAAATGCAACATCCCAAGGAATCTTCTCTCCCTGCCTCATGTTGTGAGATAGAAATGGTGGGAAGGGTTGTTGGTCTGCTGTTGATGCCAAAACAGCAAAGTGTTTTATGCCACATTAAGGACTTTTCAGTCCATAAGTTTTTCTGACCCAGAGCCCTCTTCATTAGATATATTCAGCTGGCCTGGCATGCAACACTTAATGCATTTATGGAGTGGCTATGGCTCATGCAAGCTTATGCCGCAAGAAATTCATTTGCCTTTAAGGTGTTGCAAGGCTCTTTTATTTAAAACACTGTGCCATTTCAGAATCCTGCCTGAAATGCTGAATTTCCAGGCAGATATGCAAAACATGTTACAAAAGAACAGAGCTGTTTATTGCCCTGGCACTGATTTTATGTGTGTGTGTGAATTTTGTCAAGGCAATGAAACAATTTGTGCCTTGTGGACAGCATCAGCATGAAGTCTCATTTTCATCTTTCAAGAATTTTACAAGCATTTTTCAATGTTTTCTTTAAATCTTATCTCTTGATCTTTAATGGCTAGAATGTACAGATACCCACCCAAAGCTCTTAGACCTGGTTTCCCAGTATCTGTGAGTCTTGGGCCGAGTACGACTTCGCAAACAATAAATGAGACGAGCCTTCACCTGCTCTGCCACCCCCGTCCAGCTCTCCTACTCCTTTTCAACTTCCCCTTCCCCCTACCATTACTGTAGGCACGAGCCTTTTTTCCCTCCCTTGCCAGAGAGGGGGCACAATGCACACTACACAGTCTCATTGCTTCCCTGTGTATCCCAAGGAATCTTATCAGGGGTTATGGCTAAAAAAGAAAAACTAAGAATTGTGTCACACACTGCATTCCATGATGCTTCTCCAACCAAGCAAAGGATGAGAGTAAGCTCACAGCTGTGACTTGCCTCAGGAAAGCCCATGAGTCAAAAATTGTATGACTGGCTGAAATGGCTCCTCCATTCCTATCCAGTCTGACCCCTACCCTACCCCAGTGCCATTCTAGCCTCTATCACATCCTTCCATTCCTTTCTATAGCTACACCAATGCTCCCCCTAAGCTGTGGAGTCTTGTGAGCAAAGATTCTGCGTTGTGAGTGACTGGCATTAAAGTTGTGAGCAAGAGATTTGGCTACTGCATCGATTAGTTTGCTCTGGAGCCATCCTTCCTGAGCTAAGACAAAAACGTGTGAGCCGGGGGCTGAAAAACTGTGAGATAGTTCACACTAACTCAGCTTAGAGGGAACACTGAGCTACACCATGCTGATGTACACTCCTGGTGCCCCTGAATCATCACTGCCTTTTTGTAAGAACACAGGCAACTGCTGTTACTCATTATGATAATATTTCTGATTTGGATAGATAATGAATTGGTACATGGTGGTTACTACTATCCATTCTGAAGAAAATGACTGTATTATTTTTTGCTAAACAAGATTCATTTGCTCTGTAATAGATTGTTAAGTTAGGGATGCCACATCCTCCAGAACATCTGGCGCAATCCGCTAGAGGAGCTTCCTTGGAGGAAAAAAAAGAGGGAATTGTTTCATCTGGTATCATATTTCAGATGTGTCTGTTTGGTCAGAGGCCAGAAAAGATTTGGAAGATGGATTTGGCCTGTTTGTTTCCTAATGTTTGGGGTGAACACATGCTAAAGCCTTTGTAAAAATAATTAGTTTTCTGTGTTACAAGGTGAGTAGATTTGTGCCCTTTAGCCAACGCACTAGAATGAACCAGCTCCTTTCAGTAATCGGCTTTTTAGGAAACACTGTGGTCTCTGAAAGGGTAAAGTCGGTCCAGATCCATAACAACTGTGATGGTGCAGAAAAGTCTTCTCTCTTACCACATTTATTGATGTGCACAGTTCATACTACATCCCCAAATATTTTTCACACATGCATACACTACATCCAGCCAAAGCTAAACACTGTAATGAATGTATTTTTATGGATTTAATATCAGTAGCTAGTTTTTCTTCCAAAGGCCTCATAGCAAAAACGTTGAAAAGCCATAAAAGAACAATAAACCTAGACCATTAAAACTAAAAGCCACACCAAGAAGAAGGAAGTATCACTGTTACTATTAAGCACTCTCAAATGCCACCCTAACCAGATTGGTTGTACACACTCTCCTGAAGGATATAAATGTAGATGCCTTTCTGACATTCTGAGGAAGACCGTTCCATAGGATGGAGGTAACTACTGGAAAAGGCTGTGATAACAGGTGGCTGTCTTGCCCTTCTTTGAGTCATACACCATCCCTGTCACCCAGTGTTGAATGCGCAGAGTCACAGCAACATCCATTCAGGAGGGAGAGAATGTTAAAATGCTGGGTAGGAGGGGAGGGAAGACAGAGTCCACTGAAGACTCCAATGGTTGTTCTGGGGAGAAAGGGTCTGACCACTGCTGAGGAAACCAGAGGATTTTTAAGTCTGGTTCAGGTACAGCAGACTGGTTACTTGACTAATGTTACTGAGGAAAGGTTCCTTAATTTACAGTCTATCGTCTAAAGGAAGGAAAATGGATATAGTTGCCATCCCCCAGGTGTGGCCCGGAGTTCTTCTGAAATTACAGCTGATCACCAGGCTGCAGAGATCACATCCCCCAGAGAAAATGGCAGCTTCAGAGGGTGGATTCTATAGACTCACTCCATGTTGAGCTCCCTTTTCCCCCCAAACTCCATCCTCCCCAGGCTCTGCTCCCAAATCTCCAGGAATTTCCCAAGCCATAGTTGGCAACCCTAAGACTGAATGAACCTGGAATGCTGTGGCTGTAGTGTCTGGCCAATTCAAAGAACTCCTAATTTTGGAGGTGCCATGTGTTGGTTGGCTGAAAAGTTGTCAGTAAGAGTTGAAAGTGCATTTATGCTCAGAAGAGAACTGTGTCAACTTATACTTAAACTCAACTTTAGTTCTGATATTAAGAAAGTCAACACATCCACTAGTGTTGAACAACGTGATGTGTCATACAGTTCTGGCTATGAACCTCCTCCAAAGGAATTTCCAAAATAGCTGAAGGCTTCCAAAGTTCCGACTAGTTCTGGCTGACAAGCAGCCGGCTTACAGCTTCATTTCAAAGAGAAGTCTTTTTCAAAGTTGGTAAAGTCTCATGAGAATGACGTAAGACTCTTGCTTGTCAAATGCTTCTACTGCAGTTCCAGCGCAAGAGTCTTACATCATTCTCGGGAGGCTGTTCTGACTTTGAAAAATACTTCTCTTTGAAATGAAGCCGTAAGCCAGTTGATCATCAGCCAGAACTAGCCAGAACTTTGGAAACCTTCAGCCATTTTGGCAATTTGGAAGAGGTTAGTTTAACCAAAACTATATGACACATCACGTTGTTCAGCACTAGCAGATATGTTGACTTCCATAATGTCAGAACTGAAGTTGCGATGCACATTCCACATGGAAATTGAGGCTACTAATCATGAATTATGCTTATTTTTTGTATACATATTTTGAATACACAACACTAACTTCTTTTGAATAGTTAAGAATCTGACTTCTGCTCTGTGTTATCTTATGTAGTGTCTTAAGGGATGAGTTATATGTTTACATGTTTTTCATATTTTGTTGTTGTTCAGTCGTACAGTCAAGTCCAGTTCTTCACGACTCCATGGACCACATTGCACCAGGCCCTCCTGTCTTCCACCATCCTCCAGAGTTTGCTTAATTTCATGTTCATTGCATCGATAACTCTGTCTAACCATCTCATCCTTTGCTGTCCCCTTCTTCTTTTACCTTCAATCTATCCCAATATCAGGGTCTTCTTCAGTGAGTGCTCCCTTCTCATTTGGTAACCAAAGTATTTAAGCTTCAGCTTCAGTATCTGTCCTTCCAGGGAACAGTCAGGGTTGATTTCTTTTAGGATTGACTAATTTGATTTCCTAGCAGTCCAAGGGACTCTCAAGAGTCTTCTCCAGCACCATAATTCAAAAGCATCTATTCTTCGGCGCTCGGCCTTCCTTATGGTCCAACTCTTGCAGCCATACATTACTATTGGGAATACCATTGCTTTGACCATACAGACTTTTATTGGCAGGGTGATGTCTCTACTTTTTATTATGCTGTCTAGGTTTGCTATAGCTTTCCTTCCAAGGAGCAAGCATCTTTTAATTTCATGACTGCAGTCACTGTCTGCAGTGATCTTGGATCCCAGGAATGTGAAGTCTGTCACTTCTTCTATAACTTCCCCTTCTATTTGCCAAGGAGCAATGGGGCTGGATACCATGATCTTAGTTTTTTTGATGTTGAGTTTCAAGCCAACTTTTGCACTCTCCTCTTTCATCCTGAGCAAGAGGCTCTTTAGGTCCTCTTCATTTTCTGCCATTAGACTGGTATTGTCCGCATATCTAAGGTTGTTGTTTTCCCCAGCAATCTTAATTCCAGCTTGTGATTCTTTCTAAGGCCCATTTGACTTCGCACTCTAGGATGTCTGGCTCGAGGTCAGTAATCACACCACCATGGTTGTCAAGGACACTGAGGTCCTTCTTGTATAGTTCTTCTGTGTATTCTTGCCACCTCTTCCTAATCTGTTCTGCTTCTATTAGGTCTCTACTGTTTTTGTCCTTTCTCATAGCCAACTTTGCACAGAACATTTTCTTGATTTCTTCAATTTTCTTGAAGAGCTCTCTAGTCCTTTCCATTCTGTTGTTTTCCTCTATTACTTTGCATTGTTCATTCAAGAAGGCCTACTTATCTCTCCTTGCTGTTCTCTGGAAATCTGCATTCAGTTGGGTAAATCTTTCCTCTTCAACTTTGCCTCTCACTTTCCTTCTTTCCTTTGCTATTTGTAAAGCCTCATCAGACAGCCACTTTGCTTTCTTGCATTTCTTTTTCTTTAGGATGATGCTGATTGCTGCCCCCTGTACAATGTCACGAACCTCCGTCCATAGTTCTTCAGGCACTCTGTCTATCAAATCTAGTCCCTTAAGCCTATTCTTCATATCCACTGTATATTCATCAGGGATGTGATCTATGTCAAATATGAATGGCCTAGTGATTTTCCCAACTTTCTTCAGTTTAAGTCTGAGTTTTGCAATGAGTAGCTCATAATCTGAGCCACAGTCAGCTCCAAGTCTTGTTTTTACTGACTGTATAGAGCTTCTCCATCTTTGACTGCAAATGATATAATCAATCTGATTTTGGTTTTGTCCATCTGGTGATATCCATGTGTAGAGTTTCCTCTTCGGTTGTTGGAAGAGGGTGTTTGCTATGACCAGCGTGTTCTCAAGACAAAACTCTGTTAGTCTTTGCCTGGCTTAATTTTGTTCTTCAAGGCCAAACTTGTCTGTTATTCCGGTTACCTTTTGACTTCCTACTTTAGCATTCCAGTCCCCTATGATGATAAGGACATCTTTTTTTGGTGTTAGATCTCGGAGGTATTGTAGGTCTTCATAGAACCAGTCCGTTTCAGCCTCCTCTGCGTTAGTGGTTGGGGTATAGACTTGGATTACTATGAAGTTGAATGGTTTGCTTTGGATTTTCATATGGAACAATACAATTATATTATTGGTTATTTGCTTTCATTTATTCAACAGTTGGTTCCCATTACAATATTATCATCATGGTCTGTTCTATTTGTGTACAACATCAACCATGATGCTCTGTATTTGTCTGTCGGGAAAATCAGAACCGCTGCAAGGATTCATAATATGAGACAGTCCTTCAGTATGTGGGTTCCAGGTTGTGAAGGGCTTGACTGATAAGAACCAGTACTTAGAAATAAACCCAGAAACAAACTGGTGACCAGTTTAGCGATCTCAAGATAGAAGCAAGATGTTCCATTGAGTTCAATCCGTCCATTCTTTAGTTATTAAAATAGGTATAGCCTTGCTTCCCCTTGTGGCTCAAGTCAGTTTACAATTCAAAATATAAAAACCTACAGCATTCAATAGAACCCTGCTCCCCCACCCATGCTTGCAGCTAAGAACCTATTATAAGACCTAGCAATTAGCATGGGCCTTGCTGCACTTGCAGCACCATCTAAAAACAGTGTGCATGCATGCGCGCACACATATACACACACACATCTCCTGTCACCTCCTCAGAGAGCCCATTCCGTGGGGTGGGAGCTACTATAGAAAAAGCACAGGATCTAGTATATATCAGGTGAGCTAGCTTAAACAGAGGAACAATGGAGAGGTGGTAACTTGAAAACCATAGGGACATGGAAGGCCAATCCTGTAGATAAAGTCTATTGAGTTAAAAGGCAATGGCAAATATGTTAAGCACCCATTTGTTGAAATCAGTAGGACTTCAAAGTCTTTGATAACTGTTTGTAATAGCACACACTCGCATTTTCCCTGAGTCTTGTTTGCTAAGTCAGTCAGGTATTCAACAACAACAAAAATTAAAAATCCAAAGCCCCTTCCTTCAGCTCCTTCAATAGATATGGAAGGAAACAAAAAGCCGTCTAGTCCAACATCCTGTCCAAAGAACATCCTCATATCAGACCAGCACAATTCAACTCAGACAATACAAGTGGCAAATTCTGACCTTGGGTTGATTTTGTATTAGGCTTATTAGAATGATGCTCCTTATTCTCTACAGCTGCAAAGTCATCTCAGAGAAATTTTGGTTCTGCTAGGAAATCCAAACGGTGCCCACAAGAAATAAAATAATTATTATTACAGTAACAACAGCAGCAAAAAACAAGGAAGGTGATTCCCTTTAGTGGTATTTTGACATGGAATCAAATATGTACAACAGTATGCATAGGGAACAAAGTTTATTCAGAAGCAAGCCCCATTTTGTTCTGTGGGAAGATAAATCTTGAAGAACATGCAATGTGAGTGATCTATGATCACTATCATTCTCCCATCTACACACTTTTTTAATGTTCAAGAGTTATAAGGCAAAAGGATACTCCCCCACCACCACAACGCTAAGAGGGTTGGGAGGGGGAGGGTGTGATTTCGACCAAAGAAACAGCATAGGATGAAAGGGCTACACTTGCCATTCCCAGTGTTGCTTATTCAGTCAAACTGCTGCTTTGACATTTTAAAAGAATTCTGAATCTCCTCATCACATATAGTATGATACTGACATAGTTGCCTTATGGTAGTGCTGACCCTCAAGCTTCTTGTGCTTAGTTAAAGAAAAAAATGAAAATTGATGGTGGCTCAGATCTGGTTTCCCATCGTTCAAGATCAACATTTCCCCAAATACGTTTTCCTAAAATTCCAGGTGTTTATTCCAAACTTGGATCAATTACAGCAGCATGTGTGTCACATGTGTGGGCAGATTAGTGACACCTAGTGGCAAAAGCTGGGTCTGACAAGGTAACAAATCTGGTTGACTGAAAGGATTCAAAGGAAGATGACATTGATTTTTAAAATGCTGTTGTTTTACCATATCAATGTGATGAACAAAAGAATATTAATGCCTTTTAATAACTGTGGGTGCTAACTGAACTGATAATAATCACCTGAAGATCTGGGACAGAGACCAGTGTGCAGTAGAAATGGCTGAAATGAGCTAGAACTTGGGATACAGACCTAGGTACTGCCTAAATTGCCCACTGGGGTATCATAACTAGAAATGAAGTCTGCTTTGCTTGTATGTTTTTTAATAAAGCAACTATCACAAAATATGTTAAGTCTAGAGAAGGAAACAAAACCCTATCAGTCCTTGAACTTTATACTGTTGAGAAGATGCTGAAAGTAGTAATAACATTATTAATATTCCAGAGGAGAAGCAGTTTTAGTCTGTTGTAGCAAAATTACTAAGGAGTCCAATGGTTCCTTAAAAACTAGCAATATTTATTGCAGGATAAGCTTTCAGGAGTCAGAGGGTTCAGCAGGGTTAGTCTGACCTCTGCAAATGGTATCCCCAAACAGCTCCATGACTATGTTTCTTCACCAAGCCAAATAACAGCTCTATGCGACTATTTCAGGTCATAGAATGGAGTACTTCCTTTATGCCACGGTACCACACCTCGTACTTAAAGGGGAAAAAATATCATGAGATCCTGTCAGAACTGCCCCCAGCGACCCATCTGGTTTGGCCCTTTAATCTTTGGAAGGTCTGGCTAATCCAGAGGATCTTTTGTGGATAATGACTATGTTTAGCTTACTGGTGGGCCATTGCCTGGAGGGCCACTGGCAGCCAGAAGCAAGCTAAGCCAAGCAGCCCCTGTGGCACTGGCAGAACCTCAAGGGCAGCTCAGCTCCAATCTGGGCCATGGCAATGAGGACAAAGTATTACACCTGTGACCATTAAGTGTTCTGTCCCAAAACACAGGCCATCACAGTGATGATGATTTTGACAAGAATCATTCAGGCAATGAGAAAATAGACTCCAAACAGTACAACAATTCAGCAGTTACAGAGAAACAAAAGTAGAAGATCTGTGGTTGCTATAATGTATGTCTCATAATTGTCCCTTTCCAAACAGTTCGCTACATTCTTGTTATTGTCACTATGGCCTGAGTCAGAATAGAATGGCCCCCTCAGTGTCACAGGGGGCCTCTTGGCTCAGCTTTCTCCAGGACTGTTTTAAGCATCCCAATTTGCCCATTTCTGGAGTCCAAGGTGAGGTTACCTATTATAACTACTGGTAAAGTTGAGGGATTGTAAATTGAGGAAGTTGTATGGGAATGTCTCTAACACTGTTTGTCTTATTATGAAGTAAATTTGATCTCTTTGGAACAGTAAATGTTGTTTTGTTTTTAACTGTTGCTGTTAGCTGCCCTGCACCTACTGGAAGGATAGGATATCCTTTCCTTTTGATTCCCAGTTCACATTCCCCTTCTCAGGCCTCTGTTCAGTTCTCTAATTTGTCAGTTTCGAAGCATGCAATAAAAAAGGTTCCCAGGCAAACAGAAACCTAATTCCATTCACTTTTTATTAAACTGAGACATTTCCACTGATCAGAGGCTGTTATACCAGTTTTCCACAAGCCAAGCTCAATTGGTTGCTTAATTGACCCAAGAGTGTTTTTAGCCTTTAGGAAAAAGTTGTGTTATTATCAGAGTTAAAAGTTTCCAAAGCATGTGGATGGTTGAATCAAGCAGAATTATAAGTATACATGTGAATTTTTAAAACTTCAATCTAATATTACTTGCATAAAATCAGAGAGCAGGCACAGAGTGGTAGTGTATCAGGTATGAGTTGCAAAGAGCTGAGTTCAGATTCCTTCTCAGATGGCATCCAAAAAGCCGTTTTGCGCCACCTTGGCTTCACAACTATAGCACTGGGGGGGGGGGTATTCACACACATCATCATCCTCCAGTTATCCACTTCCCTTGTTTTCCCTTGCTTTGTTATGATCTTTCCCAAACCTGCTTTGCTACAAATTTTCCTGAAAGATTGCAGGTTTGCATGTCTTATGGATGGCAAGGTCACATCTTTAAAATCTCCCACAAATAGTGGCACAATTTTATTGCCATGAATAATGGCCACTGTGCTTTATAATGAAGTTATATTACATATAGTCCTTACATGTTAAGTAGATAGCAAATGTGATCCTGGTCCTTTCCACACTTGGATTTCATCCCTCATTTTATCAGCGTTCAACTCGGGACATAATACCTTGCATTTATCCCTGGTTATAATAGCATCCATATGTCCTGGGACAAGTGTGGGGCAAAACCGAGGTGATGTGGAATGTGGAAACAAAAAATACCCCGAGATAATTATAGGGGTGAATTCAAGTGTTGTGTAGAATGTAAAAATACCACAAGATCATTACAGGGGTGAACTCGTGTGTAGTGCAGAATGTAAGTTCGGAGACAGAGTTGAACCAGGATTTAAGGTCTAGTGCGGAAATGTAAATTAAGAAAAGTCCCAGCCTTGTAATGCTGCGGAGCAGCTTCTGTAATGAACCGATGAACATTCAGATGTAAGCCTATTGCATGGTTAATCTTCCTCAGAAGGATATTCTTCATAAATCTTCCTCTGCATTTATATAGGAAGCAAGCCAGTTCTTTAGTCTTTTCATAATATAGTGCAGTGCCAAATGGTTTTCTCCTTACTATGTCGTTGCTGTTATCTATTGGGTGAGGTTAGTCATTAAAAAAAAAATCCCTAGATAAAATAGTTTAAAAACTGCACTTAGAATGTGTATTCTAAAAATGGTAGCTTGGAATCCTAATTTTGGTATGATCGTCATTTAACTTTTGATTCTCCTTCTGTGTTTTTGCCAGGAATACCCATGAACCTTTACATTTCATGAAAACAAAAGTTCAGTGAACATGTTGACGATATCATTTTCTCCCCAAATCACTCCTACCACTGCCTCTATCTCCTCCTCTGGCCTCACAGCAAAGCAACTGAAGTTCCTTTCCTCCACACTCACTAGGCATCTTTAAACACAATGTTAACAGATTATTCCCACAGAGTGAAAAGAAGTTAGAGTTGCCATCTGGCCTGGAAAAAAAATCCTATCCCTTTAAAAGGTAAAGGTAAAGGTTTCCCTTGCTTCTAAGCTAGTCGTATCTGACTCTAGGGGGCAGTGCTTATTTCCATTTCCAAGCCAGTGCTGGCTGAAGACTTCTCCGTGGTCATGTGGACGGCATGACTAAATGCTGGGGCGCATGGAACGCTGTTACCTTCCCAGTGAAGTGGTGGTACCTATTTATCCTCTTGCAATTTCTTGCTTTTGAACTGCTAGGTTGGTAGGAGCTGGGGCCAGAGATGGGAGGTCATTCAGATATGCGGCCGTGGCATTCTTGCTATTTGGGGAGACTGTTTTTCCTTTAAACCACCCTCTGTGTATATAATCTTGGTAGTTTTCTGTGCCACTAGGAATTAAAATTCCAATTTTTGGTAGTATGACCCAGGGTATGGGCACTTTAGAGGACTATATGGCCCTGAGGAAGGACTGTACTGATTTCTGGGATATGTTTAAACAAAAAATGATTTATTGAATAAAGAACAAAATAGGTTTCTGGTTATCTTTAACTGTTTCTGGAAAAAGGAACTTGTAAATATAACTGGCAAGGTGTCACACACAGTCTCTCAGACACCAAAATTCCACACTGACAGGCTTCTCTCTCTGTAATGTACCCAGCACAGAACATGTGCTCAGGCCAGCCATGTGCTTGGACCAGCTCCAGCCGGTCCGACATGCAGCCGGGCGAAGTGCCTGAGCTTCGCTCCAGAGGACAATGGACAGTAGGATCCTAGCTCCCTTCCAATCGAGGAGCAGGGATTCGAGGGGATAATTCAATCAATGTAAATAGTTCAGTCACGGGGTTTGTGTGTGTTGGGGTGTGGTTTTCTTTGGGAATAAAAGCCGGCCTGTGAGCTGGCTTTAGTTGTCTTGTTCCTGATCTTCAAATAAAAGTATGAGCTGATTTCACTCTACAGACTCGTCAGTCTCAGTACTTTTCACTCTTTCATATATGTAACCATACTAGCTAAGCTCTTTGTCTTAGACACACAAGATAAAACATTTGTCTAACCACACAGTTTAGACACTACTTGTTTCTTTGCCATATAGACTCTCTCACAAAACTTTTAGAGTCACACAGACTCTCTTCATAGCTCTTCCAAACTTCACTTTCCAAACACATACATAGAACTCTATCATAAACACACACACACAGATTCCTCTCAGAACATCTCCTCCCACACTTTCAGTCATCAACGAATCACAGCACACTCATCTCCCCCTATCGCCTTCCTTGCATTACTGCAGTCAAACTCAACATTTAAAGACACAGACACACCAAAACATGGAATCATTACAGCGGTACTAAGGTCTCGAACTGCCAAAGTACAGACCTTCCAGTCTGCAGCGCAGCATCTTAACCTCTGAGCCACTGCGGCCCTTCATATCTGTTTAATATAAGCCTCATGGTATGTTGTACTTTCATACTCTGAAAAGTTTCACCTGCCCATTTCCATACATTAAGTCTCCATTCAACAAACAGGACATTTTTACTTTAAGCCTGTGGGAATGAGCATTAGCTGCTGTGAGCAGTGAGAGGAGGAGGGAGGGAGGGGGTGGTAGGTGATGTTCTCAAGCAGCACCCCTGTTGAGCCATGGGGTAGGAAACATTGAATCAGAATTATGTATTGCTTCCACAGAGCTGTGACAAAAATACATGTACTAGGAATGTTTGGGAGGAGAGTAATGGATTTCACACACAGATTTGAACTCACTAACCAAATCTTTGGCTGCAGTTCTCAAATTTTTGAAAGGATGATCTGTGACAGGTTGGCTTGTAAATCCCTGTAAGATCAGCTCAGACATTTTGTGTCTGGAGCAGAAAATCCAAATGAAATCTCTTCTCCCTGCACTGCTTATATGGGGTACAATCCACTGAGAATAATAGCATTTATACGGCATATTCACTGTGAAAAAGCTTCACACATATTACCTTGCCAGAATCTTACAATAGCCCTGAATGTTCAGCCAATGTTCTTAATCCCATGTTACGACTAGGTGATGGAGTCTGAAAGAAAATGGCTTTCCACAGGCCCTTTCATGAGTTTTCAGAAAACAAGATTTGAACTGGGATACTCACAGATGATGCCCTAGGATGCCCCTCACAGGGAACCCCATTTTGATCCCCGTACACATGCACATTTTAGCATGGGCCTAGCAATGAAAAATGGAGTTTGGATCAAACTAATATCAAAATGACACACTGAAGGTGTGAGGGGAATGCAAAAGCCACCATATATGATGGGAGTCAACCAAAGAACCTTTCTCCCCCGCCCCCATGCCAACATCCTTTCCCCTCCTTGATCTCAGCAAAAATGTATAACAAGTTGTCGTCCCGCCCCCCAGTCCATCCAATTTGTAGCAGATTTTGGATCCCAGCTTGTTACCCCAACTGTATGGTTGGCTTCTCTACTTTCCACCTCGTTCTGCTACAGATCTCCAGTCTGGTCAGTTTCTCTCTTGTATGTCTTCCATTCTCCTCTTTTATTTCCTCCCTTTGTTTGTTAGGGAAAGGGTTTAAACAGTGTTTGTACTTCACATATGCTTTCCTTTCCTTTCTGTAGACCCTCTGTGTTTATGTATCTGATTTAACTTGGTTCTCTTTCTGTTAATAAGTTTCTGTTCTTGTTTGAGAAGCTTTTTAACCTTCATTTCTTTCAAGCCTTGATCTGTATCTTCACTCTGGTAGATACAGGTTAAGGTCTCAGTGATTAATACCCCCAATACATGTGTTTTCTCTAAACTGCACATGTACAGGGCTGCACACGTACTAGTGATTTGGGTAACACAGATTACAGCTCGTGTCCTCAGCTGCCATGCTAGGGCAGCAGCTCCTGGTAAGGTCTCTGTTTCCATGAATAAGTATTGCGCAAGGGCACTGTGCAGTTTCACTGGTATCATTCCTTTCAATGGCCTTTTGCGGGGCAGTTTGTAAAGGGACCGTGCACCACAGGAGAAATTTTGCCCCCGTTCTGTCTCCCATAATGATACCCTGAATATGCCATGTAAGGCAGCCATTTGCCTGGTGGCATACTCCAAAGGGTGCTGAGACAAAATTACAAGGATGAGAAGTACCTTGTCTAGCTCAGGACTGAATGGTTCTGAGCTGCAATGTGACAACATTCCAAGGAATAAGCAGCCAGATAAAGAAGCCATGTCCAGTGACACTGAAGCTGGCATTATAGCTTGGTATGGATGAGCACCTGCCCAGAGACCATGGTCCTTAAGTGGGATAAGTGCCTGCAGGAAGAAAGAAGAGAGCAAGAGAACTGGGCTTTCTGCCTCCTCCTTTCAATTGGCCCTGAATCTCCTATAACTCTACAGCAACTCTTTCTTGATCTTTATAGACCCATCAGCTCTGATGGGACTACAACAGGGGCAAACGGGAAGGGACTTTTCCCAGTGCTCTTAATGGCCAATCCATCCTGAACTAAAATGAGGAGGAGGAGGGTCTTGGAGCAGCTTACAATCATCTTCCCTTCCTCTCCCCACAACAGGCACCCTGGGAGGTAGGTGAGGCTGAGAGAGTTCTGAGATAGCTGTGACTGACCCAAGGTCCCCCAGTTGGCTTCATGTGCCAGAGTGGGGAATCAAACCTGGTTCTCCAGATTAGAGTCCACCACTCTTAACCACTACACCAAGCTGTTGTGGGCAGAGAAGGAAACTGAGATGAAGGTGCCCAAGGCTCACAACTACCTGCAGCTGATTCTGGCTGGCACCAGGCAGATATGAACTTTAATAATCTGCCAAGCAAACTGAGCTCAAAAAGAAAAGAAACAGGGAGAACTTTGGCTGAGAAGAGAGGACGCCCAATTCCTTAAAAAAAAAGAAAACTATAAACTAATGTGATCAATAAGGAAGCATCCCTGCAAACTACTCAATCTTGATCAGTGAGACCAAATTACCCTAAAAAGAAATCTATGCTATTGAGGTGCTAAATGCAGAAGGTTTGTCCTCATGACTGCAGGGAACTTTAAATCAATAGACATTCAAGTCATGCTGTTAACTAGCCAAATGGTGTGCCTCTTCAGTTTGAAGTGGTTGTAATAAGTGGCACTGATGGCTTAAGGGAAGCAGTGCAAACAGTGTCAAGATCAGGGTGGCAAGTATCTGCCCCCCTCATCTGATTTGCAAAGCTTCTGCCTCTCAAAGGGGATGCAACAAGACTTATGATGAAGCTGAGCATAAGAACTTACTGCCAGGCAGCTGAGAGGCAAATTAGCCATAGGGTTAGTGTCCTGCTTACCCCCCCCCCAATTTCTTACTCTTAACCAAGCTGCAAATTAAAGCAAAGTTAAGGATAGCCACAGTTAACAAATGCAAAGAATTAGAGCCATTACAAACAATACCTGCAGTCTTTTGTGTGTGTTAAGTGCCATCAAGTTGTTTCTGACTAATGGCTAGGCTATAAATTAATGTCTTCCAAAATATCCTATCATTAAAAGGCTTGCTCAGGTTCTGCAAACTGAGGGCCATGGCTTCCTTTATATTGTCAATCCACTTCATACCTTCAGTTTAATTCAGTTTGAAATAAGGAGATGGCCAGGCTGCCAGATTCAAAGAAACTGATATCTCTCCTTATATATAAAAGAGTTTTGGTGTCTCTCCTGGACATGCTTCCACAGCCTTTGGCCCGCTCAGCTGCCACTCTCACAGTCTCCCAATCCCATGGCTGCATTGGCTCGGCCCTGCCCACTGAGCTGGCGGGCAGCATTTTGCCCTCATTCTGGAGGGAACCAGCGAAGGGGATGGATGCTCCGCCGAGAGAGCGGCAACCCCTCCATGGGGGAGAAAGAAGCAGACCTAGTGAGCGGCAGCAAGCAGGGGAAGCACTCACCTTTGCTGCCCCTCACGACCCCTCTCCCTCGGCCGCAAGGTCTGCACTTCGTCAGGGTGATAGCTCAATGGGTTGCACCGCAGTGAAGGCTGCCCAGCACCTTTCAAAGGCTCCCCTGCCTTCCTTCAGCAGCAGTGGCAGCACCAGTGAGGGTCTGGCCTAGAGGAAACGAGCTGTGGCTCCTGGAAAGCCGGACTCTCTCCTGAGGAAGACACTTCTCTTGGCTCCTGTGTGGGACTAACTGTGACTGTCTCCTCAGTGGTTCTTGGTAGGCAACCAAACAACCAAGCTTGCTTCTGTGAGTAAAAACAACAAAGGACTTTCAACATAACCCCCTCCCCCGCTTGGCCACTATCCTGTCAGAATAAACATAACATGCCTCTCACTCCTTTTTGGCTCCACCATGGCTGGCTAATGAGGTGGGCCAGTGACCATCAAACTATTCTCTTCAACCCCTTGCTGTGAGGCTGACTTTCCCCTAGGGTTGCCAATCTCCAGGTGAGACCGGGAGATCTCCCACTGTTACAATTGATCTCCAGATAACAGAGATCAGTTCCCCTGGAGAAAATGGCTGCTTTGGAGGGTAGACCCTATGGCATTATCCCCTGATGACTCCTTCCATTCCCCCCCCAATGCTGCCTTCCACAGGATCCACCCCCCAAATCTCCGGGTATTTCCCTAATCAGAGGTAGCAACTGTGCTTTCTCCTCAGTGCCTGTTGCTAGGCAACCAGGTTCTGTCACTAAAAGGCCCTTTCCACACCTATTTTGTCCTTTGGGAGAACACTCATTGGGGCCAGTCCTGATAGGATTGCCAACCCCAGGTGGGAAATTCCTGGAGATTTGAGGGATGGAGCCTGTAAAGAGTGAGGTTTGAGGAGGGGTGGGACCTCAGACAGGTACAATCCCATAGACTCCTCCCTCCAAACCAGCCAGTCCCTCATGGGGAACCATTGTTGC
This sequence comes from Gekko gecko, assembly GCA_029375565.1. Classification (NCBI taxonomy): domain Eukaryota; kingdom Metazoa; phylum Chordata; class Lepidosauria; order Squamata; family Gekkonidae; genus Gekko; species Gekko gecko. The sequence goes on along the minus strand of JAPDNY010000003.1, from coordinate 144,499,745 downwards.
CAATCTCCAGGTGGGACCTGGAGATCTCCCACTGTAACAATTTATCACCAGATGACAGAGATCAGTTCCCCTGGAGAAAATGACTGCTTTGGAGGGTAGACCCTATGGCATTATCCCCTGCTGAGTCCTTCCATGCCCCCCCAATGCTGCCCCCCATAGGATCCACCTCCCAAATCTTCAGGTATTTCCCTAATCATAGCTGCCAACTGTGCTTTTGCCTCAGTGCCTGTTGCTAGGCAACCAGGTTCTGTCAGTAAAAGGCCCTTTCCACATGTATTTTGGCCTTTGGGAGAAAACTCATTGGGGCTAGTCCTGATAGGGTTGCCAACTCCAGGTGGGAAATTCCTGGAGATTTAAGGGGTGGCATCTGTACAGGGTGAGGTTTGAGGAGGGGTGGGACCTCAGACAGGTACAATGCCATAGACTCCACCCTCAAAACCAGCCATTCCCTCATGGGGAACCATTGTTGCCAGTCTCCAGAGGAGGGATGGAGATCACACAGAATTACAACTGCTCTTCAGATGGCAGAGATCACTTCCCCTGGAGAAAATGGTGGACTCTGTGTCATTATACCCTGCTGAGGTTGCCACAGCAAATTGGTGCTGAGTGCCCAAGGCCAGGCACTCTCCCACAGCCACTTTCTAGAACTCGTTGTATTTATTTCCACAATGGGCCTTATTCCTAGTTAGTGATAACAGGCAGTGCCATCCGAGCAAAGTTACACCCTTCTTTGCTCATTTACTTCAATGGACTTAGGTGTAATTCTGCTTAGGATAGAACTGTGAGTCCCTGAAACCACAACCAAACAGTCACAGCACAAACTGATGCACACTACCAGGCTCAGACTCATATATCTGGTTCAGCACCACTGTTTTGAACCTTGACCACACAGTAACCCATAGAACTATGCCACCGAGATAAGTATGAAACATTGTTTTGAGTTCTCTGCCTGGCCAGTCAAGTGATCTAAGTTATATTGCAAAGCCTGTTCTTCACCAGAATAAAGGTTCAGGACACAGCATACAGTTTTAAGTTCAACAAATCAATGTCACAAATGTTTGTGCTCCATTTTGCTACACTATACATGAACTCTTTGATCTGGAAATCAAAACACACTTTCAGCAATCAATCTTAACTAAATAACATTCCAATTTTCAGTTATAGGAAGGCTCCATGGAAAATGCCACCCCTGCTGCTTTCATATTAGAAAAGATGCTCTCTATACAAGCTCCTTAAAATCTCTTGGTTGGTTGGTCCTAAATAATGCCTAAGACCTGGTGAGAGATGTAAAAATGATTGTACCACTTGGGAACAGTGACCACAATGTTATTGAGTTCAACATTTGTATAAATAGGGAATTGGCCAAAAAGACTGACACAACCACTTTTAACTTTAAAAGGGGCAACTTCTCTGATATGAGGGGAAATGTGAGGAGGAAACAGAAAGGAAAAGTAGAAAGGGTCAAAACCATTGGGGAAACTTGGAAACTATTTAAAACTACAATCCTAGAAGCTCAGAAAAAATATATATTGCAGGTTAGGGAAGGCACAAAAAAAGCCTGCATGGTTAACAAGCAAAGTAATGGAAGCTGTAAAAGGTAAAAAGGATTCCTTTAAGTGGTGGAAAGCTAGTCTCACTGAGGCTGATAAAAGGGAACACAGGCTGTGGCAAATAAAATGCAAGTCTGTGATCAGGCAGGCAAAAAGGGAATATGAGGAGCATATAGCAAAAAACATATAGACCAACAATAAAACTTTCTTCAAATACATTAGAAGCAGGAAACCAGCCAGGGAGGCAGTGGGGCCCTTGGATGACTAAGGGGTAAAAGGAGTAGTGAAGGATGATAGGGAAAGGCTGAGAAGCTGAATGCATTTTTTGCCTCTGTCTTCACTGTGGAAGATGAGTAGCGCTTGCCCACTCCAGAACCGCTGATTTGGGGAGGGGTGTTGAAAGACCTGATTCAGATTTAGGTGATGAGAGAGGAGGTCCTATGACTGATAGACAACTTAAAAGCTGATAAATCACCGGGCCCAGAAGACATACATCTGAGAGTTTTGAAAGAACTCCAATGTGAAGTTGTGGATCTCCTGACAAAAATATGTAATCTTTCATTAAAATCTGCCTCCATTCCTGAGGACTGGAAGGTAGCTAATGTCACTCCCATCTTTAAAAAGGGTTCCATAGGAGATCCGGGAAATTACAGGCCAGTCAGTCTGATGTCGATACCAGGTAAATTGGTGGAAACTGTTATTAAGGAAAGAATTAGTAGGTACATTGATGAACAAAACCTATTGAGACAGACTCAGCATGGGTTCTGTAAGGGAAGATCTTGTCTCACTAACTTGTTAGTGTTCTTTGAGGGGGTGAACAAACATGTGGACAAGGGGGACCCAATAGATATTGTTTACCTTGACTTCCAGGAAGCTTTCGATAAAGTTCCTTATCAAAGGCTCCTAAGTAAGCTCAATAGTCACAGGATAAAAGGACAAGTCCTTTTGTGGATCAAAAACTGGCTAATTAACAGGAAACAGAGAGTGAGTATAAATGGGCAATTTTCTTAGTGGAGGGTGATAAGCAGTGGGGTACCGCAGGGATCAGTACTTGGTCCAATGCTTTTTAACTTGTTCATTAATTATTTGGAGTTGAGAGTAAGCAGTGAAGTGGCTAAATTTGCAGATGATACAAAGTTGTTCAGGGTGATGAGAACCAGGGAGGATTATGAGGCACTCCAAAGGGATCTGTCGAGGATGAGCGAGTGGGCATCAACGTGGCAAATGGGGTTCAATGTGGCCAAGTGCAAGGTGAGCCTTGGAGCCAAAAATCCTAACTATAAATACATGTTGATGGGGTCCGAACTGGCAGAGACTGACTAAGAGTCGTAGTAGATAATTCACTGAAAATGTCGGGACAGTGTATGACTGCAATAAAAAAAGGCCAATGCTATGCTGGGGATTATTGAAAACAGATCAGCCAATATCATAATGCCTTTATATAAATCAATGGTGTGACCTCATTTGAAATACTATGTACAGTTCTGGTCACCACACTTTAAAAAGGATATTATAGCTTTGGAAAAAGTGCAGAAAAGGGCAACTAGAATGATAAAAGGGTTGGAACACTTTCCCTATGAAGAAAGGTTAAAGCGCTTAAGGCTCTTTAGCTTGGAGAAACAACAGCTGAGGGGTGACATGATCAAGGTTTATAAGATTATACATGGGATAGAGCGGGCAGAGAAAGAGGTATTTTTCTCCCTTTCTTACAATACAAGAACTTGTGAGCACTCAATGAAATTGCTGAGCAGTCGGGTTAGAACAGATAAAAGGAAGTACTTCTTCACCCCAAGATTGATTAACACATGGAATTCACTGCCACAGGAGGTGGTGGCGACTACAAGCATGGACGACTTCAAAAGGGAATTAGATAAACATATGGAGCAGAAGTCCATCAGTGGCTATTAGCCACAAGGTATAGATTGGGGCAAGTGATGCTCTGTATTCTTGGTGCTTGGGGGGGGCAACAGTGGGAGGGCTTCTACTATTTTTGGCCACTGTGTGACAGAGTGTTAGACTGGATGGGCCTTTGGCCTGATCCACCATTGGCTTCTCTTATGTTCTTTAATGGCTTAAAGAACAGTGAATTTTTCAGACAGCTGATCAATCTTAATTAATTCCAAGAGGCCACAGATGGTAAAATGATTCTCTCAAACATGTCCCCAAGGAATCCCATTTCCTACTTACTGTTCACATAAGGGGGGAGGGGGGAGATATCGTTTTCAGAGTTTCATTTGTCCTTGCAGAGGATCCAAAATGTTGAATTTAAGACAATTATTTTACAAATGAGAGCTTATTCCCTTAGGTAAGTACCACAATTCCGGTGCAGTACAAAGAATATTTGTATGTGTGATGGGATACATTCTTTGATTTGTTTCAAGAGAGAAATGCAAATGAAGTCTGAGTTTTGGTGGTTCAAAAGGTACACATACAGAGAGAAAAGTCTTTGCAATATATAAGACACTAGGGGATGATGAATTAAACAAGGCAGAAGGAGAAAATATTGTTCATAGCCATAAGATTGAAACTGGACTTACTTGGGAAAAATGGTTCCTTGGTATTTTATAGTGCAGCCCTAAGCAGAAGGACACTCTTCTAAGTCCATTGATGTCAATTAGCTTTGAAGGGTGTCCCTCTGCTTAGGCTTGCACTGTTAAATATGGAGGCTCAGAGCTGTGCTTTTTAAACTGTTCCTCACTCCTCCTGATACAGAAGGTTCTCAAACATGTTATGAGGTACAGGCTCAGTTCTTGTGGGTCACTAGCCAGGCTTGTTGGCCCCACTTGAGCAGACAGAAAGATATATGTGTTCTTCAGTAGTCTTTCTGCAGAAGAAATTTAATTTTAGGGTGGCACATCAATAGCACCCAGATCAATACTTGCTTATAAGTCTATAACAATCACAGTCTATGTAAAAAGAAAGCAGCTAACCTCAATAAGCTTCACGAATTTAGAAGATCTAGAGAGAAGACACTTTTAGTTCACCTTGAAATCTTTGAAAGGAGAATGAAAAACACAGGCAAGCTGTGCTTCTGATGGAACATAAGGAGACTCTAGCGCATCTCAGCATCAGGCACAAACTCCAGCTGTGGAAAAACTTCATGCTGCTCTCCAGCAGGTTCTCCTTCTGCATGTTCTTCTTCTGCACCAGCATCCAAACCAAGAAGCACATCTGTCACAGGAATCCCTCTTTCCCCAGAGTTGTGGAGGAACTGACCTGTCTAACCTAGCTGGCTCTACCATCCCCTCTGAAGTACTTCATTATGCTTTGTACAAAGGAACATTTCACAGTCCTTCACTTCCAGGTTCCAACATACAGAGCTGAGTAATCTTAGTATGTCATGGAGCACTTCTCTCCTGCGCCATTTTTTAACAGGTGAACAGGGGAAGCCATTCTAAGGTTGCCAGAGCCACCCCATGCAAGGCTACTGGGAACAAGAACTGTTTTGCATTCTACAGAGTCTGGAATTAGTAGAGTTATGGGCTGTTAATCTTCATACTTTAGGCAGGGACATTTTTTAATCGTCCTCATGTTTTGTTGCTTAGAAAAAAAACCTCCTATGTGTAGTCACTTACCATATCAGTGCTCTGTTTTCCCACTGCCAGGCAGGCAACTACAGTTTTCATGTCTAAATTTCCAGAATATTTACATAGGAAGCATTCAAAGAAATGTACCTTGCCCTCTGTCTGGTGCAGAACTCTACAATCCTGGGGACACCTAGGGTTCCTAGATAGCCTGGGGAAAATAGTCCTGCCCTTTAATAAAGGCTTACTTGGATGTTATTTACCCCATTTTGTTACTTGCCTTGGCTAGAGGCTGCGGGCTCTGAGTCAGGAAATTCCTGGAGATTTGAGAGGGTGGAGTCTGGGGACAGTCCTCTGTGGGGAATAATGTCATAGAGTCCATCTTCTAAAGCAGCCATTTGCTCCAGGGCAAATGACTTCTGTTATGTGGAGCTCAGTTTCACTTCTAGGAAATCTCCAGTCCTCAACTGGGGGCTGGAAACTCTATTACCTTCATGCCAAAAAGCTTCAGCTGCTGATTTACACTACTGATTTATATTAAGTCTCCACCAAATGGACAACGCATTTTTTCCAGGCCAGTTGGCAACTGTAGTAACTAACACTAGAAAGAAAAGCACTGGCCATGCCTCCCATAGGTTTGCCAACCTCTGGGTGGTGGCTGAAGATCTCTCTCTATTACAACTGATCTGCAGGCGTTAGAGATCAGTTCACCAGGAGAAAATAGTTGCTTTGGAAAATATAGTCTATTATACCCCATTGAAGTCCCTAACCTCCCCAAACCACGACCTCCTCAGGATCCATCCCCAAAATCTCCAGGTATTTCCCAATCCACAGCTGGCAACCTTAGGCTCCCATTGTCAGTCGGGGGAAACTATGCAGCAACCAGAAGACTTGGCATGGCCTCCTGCCTCACCCTGGCCTAGGGATCTCTAACAATTCCTTTGTGGTAAGGAAAAGAGGAGCTGTTTGGCACAGCTAATGGGGCATTCAGTCACCACCTTGATGTGCAGAACTTAGACCGTGGCTCTCATAAGGCTCTCTCATCTATGGTTGCTAGCCTCCAGGTGGAGCCTGGGGAATCTCCCGCTTTTACAACTGATCTCCAGCTGACAGAGATCAGCTCCCCTGGAGAAAATGGCTGCTTTGAAGGGCATTGTACCCAACCCCGCCATCTCCTGGATCCACCCAGGGCCGGAGCGTTCACAGAGGCAAAGTAAGGCCTCGCCTTAGGGCGCCAAGGTAGAAGGGCGCCACGCTGCCCTACTGCTGCCCCGCCCCCTTCTCCCCCTCAGCTCTGTTGGCCCTTGGCCTGCCGCCCTGCCGAGGCCATTGGCGCCCCCCGCAAGCGCTTGAGCCAACAGGTTTTAGCTGACTTTGTTCAGCCCAGCAGTGGCAGTGGTGCCCCTCCCAAACTACATTTCCCAGCCTGCCTTTCCCCTGCCTCCCCCCTCCTTACAGCTGAGGAGCTGCTGGGCTCGGAGCACGGGGGAAGGGGAGCATGGAGCCAGCAAACCCCCCCCCCCCCGCGCAGCCTGGATCCCACACAGGCGCTACTTCCTTGGCCAGAGCTGCTGCCGCTGCCGCCACCACCACCGGGAGAGTGGGCAAGGAAGTGCCAGGCCTGGGGCTAGCTCTGGGTTCGTGGGCGCGCAGGCAGCCGAGCATCAACAAGGATCCTGCCAGCAGCAGCTGCGCACCAAGCTAGGCACAGGAAGCGTGCCTTGGGCACCAGGGCAGGTGGGGGTGGATCCGCGCAGAAACTTTTTAATCCGCGCAGGAGGTGAGCTAGGACTCTTTGCCTGGAGTGGGGGGAGAAGGAGGGAAGGGCGGAAGGGTCCCAGCCTATGCCACAGCCTCACTCTCGTCAGAAGCCCCGCCCCCCCACGATGGCATTCTCGCCCCTCCAACCTGCTGCAGGCTCTCACTTAAAAAGTTAAGTTTTAACTTTAAAACATGCTTAAAACATTAGCACTCTTGCAATATTTTGTTCATTTAACTGACACCCCTTGCTGTGAATTATTGCATCAAAATGTCTGTGGTGCTACAATCTTGAGATTGTTCGAGAGTGTATCTGTAAGCTGCAAACCTACTTTTGATTTTTTGACATTCACTACAGAAATCTCATGTTCAGAGTTCTGAGCCTAGGGCCCAGGGGAAAACATGAAATGGCTTGGCATTGCAACCTTTTGTACATAAGTTGCTTGATGTGCTGGTCAAGAACATGAGAAGGCATCCTAACACAGACTGAGGGCTATGTGTTTGCAAAAGTGGTCAGTATCAGCCTACTATCTGGGAAGTCTAAGTACAAAATCCCCAAAGGGGTGACATGATAGAGGTTTACAAGATTATGCATGGCATGGGATAGAGCAAGCAGAGAAAAAAGTACTTTTCTCCCTTTCTCAGAATACAAGAACTCATGGGCACCCCATGAAATTGCTGAGCAGTCAGGTTAGAACGGATAAAAGGAAGTACTTCTTCACCCAAAGAGTGATTAATGCATGGAATTCACTGCCACAGGAGGTGGCACTTTTAGAGATTCCGCCTAGCAGTTACCTAGAGCACGGTCCGTCTCGTTTGGTTTTTTTGCTACAATGGTAATCGATTCTTTTGAAACGCACATCAATTGTTATGTTACCCGGGAATGTGCAGAGACATGTAAAGGAACCCACCCCGCTGAATAGCTGCTGGTGAGAAATAATAACACCCCCAAAAAAGAAAAAAGGAAACGGTTTTCATTGACTTCCTTCGCGAAACAGACAGTTAAAGCACACCGACTCTTCTACCGTCATTAGGTTACCATAGAACTACAGCTCCCAAGATGCAGAGCAGCTCATTAAAAAAAAAACTCGACACAAATTGTTCTCTTCCTCTTTGATAGGGCTAGAGATGATCATGTGATCAGGGAAAGATGGCTGCTGCGCCGAGTGACGAACAATTTGCTGTGCTCCAGATATTACTGAAAGTAGGTACAGCTATTAGGATAAGCTTAGTTGTCAAGCAGTTTCCTAGCTCTGCTGATTTCAATGGTTAACTGCTCTGGAATTGAGATAGTATTTAAAAATGCTTATTTATGTTATATCTGTGACACCTTTAATTTGTAAAGTATAGCATTTTTAAAAGACACGTATTCATAACAACGTTGTGAGGATCCCCGAATGACACTTAGCCAGGCTCCCACAATGAGCTAATGAGGTAAAATCTGAGCCTAACCCTTAGATGGGATTGCAGTAGGGCTATTCACTGGACAGTATAGACTTATTACTTTTTCTTTTTAAAAATCCTGTTGTGTTAATGAGTACTTTGATAATACTTTTTAATATTTCAGTTTGAGAATTTGCTAAAATTAATTCTTAAAAGTGCCCAGCTGAGCTATGGTATCTCATTTGATAGACCTCTTACATGAAATCTTAATGGTGCTAAAATGCAAAGTAAAATCCCATGAAAGAGTATTATGCTTTTTTTTAATAAGAACATAAGAGAAGCCAATGTTGGATCAGGCCAATGGCTCATCCAGTCCAACACTCTGCCAAAAATATCAGGTGCCATCAGGAGGTCCAGCAGTGGGGCCAGGACACTAGAAGCCCTCCCACTGTCACCCCCCCCAAGCATCAGGAATGTGTATGAAGCTTTAATATGTGTACTAGGCTTTAAATATTTAATATTAAATTTTAATATGTGTACTAAGTTTTAAATATCTGAAAATAAAATAGCATTAGAAATCACAGTAAGACATGAAAGAGGTGACTTTCTCCTTCATATGTTCATACGCATAGTGCCCCTGCACTTGGAAGTGCCCGTTGATTGTTATGCCTTATTGCAATTAATAAGCTTATCCTTTATGGTTTTGTTTAATCTGCCTGAAAAGCGATTTTCACTACTGACTACCACCCCATCCTATGTTTTGAAAAGGGTCACAGTGTTTCTTTTTGACAGGCTTCCAAAAAAGATGAGGTCCGGCACCTATGCCAAGAGTGCTTTTTGAGTTCAGCCAGTGGTTCAGAGAAATTGATTGAGGACACCTGTTCCACTCTCTCAGTTGCATCAGATGAAGCAAAGCAAGTGAGTGTTGCATACCATTTCAGGGTTAACCATGTTAGCTTCTTGATAGGTCCTGGGGCTGCAAGGCCTTTGTTGGAATTGAAGAACAGGCATCAAAATCCAGAAAGCATAGAGTACCTAGCTTTATTATAGGAAAAAGGTCAGGGAGTAGAGTTTTAAGGTCAAAGAACAGGAATCATTTGGGAGAACTAGCTAACAAGGGTCAGGCCTGATGCTATTGAGTAGAAGGTATAAGGATTTTTTGAATTTGGGAGGTAACTGATCTCATATCTGACAATAATAGGAAACCTTTAATTGTGTCTTTCTGCTTCTTGTTTCTCCTACAGTTGATCTGTTCTTTGCACAGACTTTCAAGGTATGTTGTGCATCGAGGCCTGACCTCCCCAGAAGAAATTCTCTCCCTCTTTCCAGAAGGCTTCCACCAGAACCTTAAAAACCTCCTGACCAAGATAATCCTGGAAAACTTGTAAGTGTCCTCTCTGTGGTATTGAATAAGGCAATGTTCTGACTTGGACTGGCTGGTTTGGAGGGTGGAGTCTATGGCATTGTACCTGCCTGAGACCCCACCCCTCCTCAAACCTCACCATCTCCAGGCTCTACCCCTCAAATCTCCAGAAATTTCTCAACCTGGAGTTGGCAACCCTATCTCCCTCCCAGCCAATTGTCAACCTACCGTTATCTGCCCCCGACTTCAGCTTTCCATCTCCTCCCCCCTCCCTCCTGGAGAGCAGTTGTAATTCTGATTGGTCTCCAGCCCCCACCTGGAGATTGGCAACAATGGTTCCCCAGGATGGAATGGCTAGTTTGATGGGTGGAGTCTATGGCATTGTACCTGTCTGAGGTCCCACCCCTCCTGAAACCTCACCTGCTTCAGGCTCCATCCCTCAAATCTCCAGGAATTTCCCATCTGGAGTTGGCAACCCTATCAGGACTGGCCCCAATGAGTTTTCTCTCAAAGGCCAAAACAGGTGACAGGACCAAGCTTGGTTGCCTATCAACAGGCACTGAGGGGGAAAGTAGGGAAATACCTGGAGATTTGGGGGATGGATCCTGTGGAGGGCAGCATGGGGGGAGGGGCGGAAGGACTCAGCAGGGTATAATGCCATAGGGTCTACCCTCCAAAGCAACCATTTTCTCCAGGGGAACTGATCTTGGTCATCTGGAGATAAATTGTAACAGCAGGAGACCTCCAGGTCCCACCTGGAGATTGGCAACCCTAGGGGAAAGACAGCTGCACAGCAGGGGGTGGAAGAGAATGGTTTGATGGCCACTGGGCCAAGATTGGCAACAATAGTTCCCCAGGAGAAAATGGCAGGTTTGGAGGGTGGAGTCTATGGCACTGTACCTGTCTGAGGTCTCGCCCCTCCTCAAACCTCACCCTCTCTGGACTCCACCCCTCAAATCTCCAGGAATTTCCATACCTATAGTTGGCAACTTTATCTCATCCCCTCTTAGCAGCCTCTTCCTAGGCAAAATTCTGTCTTTCTCATTAGCGGGGAGCAAAGCAGTTTACTTCATCCTTTTCAGCTTTGTGATCTGTACAGCAACCCTGTAAGGCAGATTAGGCAGAAAGTCTCCGGCTGGTCCAAAATCACCCAGGCAGTTTCCATAGGGATGCTCCTGCTGAACAGGAGCAAGCAGCCAGGCCTAGGGTTGCCATTGCCAACAAAGACAAATTGATGCAAAGCAGGATGGAAAAGTCTCCATATATCTATTTTGCCTTCAATTGGTTTTGATGCCAGCAGAGTGAGAAAATGTCAGAGGCTCTGGGTGGGTGCCCCATGGTAAATGCACCAAACAATTCCTAAAGATTTTCCACTGTGTTGATAAATCATTTTCTACACTCACAGCGTCCCCTGCCAGAATTAGTACCAGAGCTTTTTTTGCCTTGTGGTATTCTGCTTGTGGTGTGACCTGTCTTTTTTGTGGTGTGGCATGGTTGTGTTATTGGGTTTGTTTCTTTTGAAGGGGAAGTGTTGTGAGTGAGGACATATTTCACCTCAGAATACAACAGGTTGCATAAACAACTGACAATTCCAACTGTCTTGCGGGGGGGGGTTTGAGGTGTGAAATGGAGTGAAGTCCAATCAGCTTCCGTATGCAAATGAGCTTGAAATGCTGGCCTAATCAGAGAAGAGTGGCCTAGGCTGCAGTGGGTGGGAGAGAACTCAGGCAACACAGCTAGTGGATAGGGACAGATTCTGAGCGACATACCAGGGAATGAATTGATTTTGCCAAGCATAGAATCTTGCCAGACCACTACCCTTTTATTTAATAGGACAGGATACTACGTATTAAGGAGGTTCCCAAATAGATAAATTGTGCTTAACTTATAGCTCTGCCATCTAAGGTTGCCTTGTCTGGAGGCAGGATTCTGATACAAATAGAAAACAAAGGCATACAAGCAGGGTTGTGCTGCTCTCTAGACCCACGACCCCCCCCCAAGTGGTTCTGGCTGTTTTAAGTAGGGAATGTCATTTTGGTTTATATCTGTGACGTTTATGGATATTGTGGCATTCTTATTGGGTAACTGGTATATTGTAGAACCGTCTGCTTTGTAATGTAAATCAGGGTAACGGTGAAGAGCTGTGGTTTTCAGCATTCATTTCTGCAATGTGTGGCAGCTTTTATTGTAATTTGTGCTTTTCCTCTATGTTAAATACCTAACTTTAGAAACTCAGTCAGACACAACAGTCAGAGCCAGTGTTATGTAGGGGTCTGAGTGCCAGACTAGGATCTGGAAGACTGAGCTTCAGATCCCCATTCTGCCGTGGAAGCTTGCTGGGTAGTCTTGGGCCGGTTGCACACTCTTAGCTTAACCTTCCTCCTGGGGCATAAAATGGCAGTGAGGAGAATGATGTAAGTTGCTTTGGGTGTCCAATGGGGAGAAAGGTGGGACATAAATGAAATAAAACATGCCTTTTAAAGTCCGAAGTACAGATTTGGGAGGGACTGTGGCTCAGAGGTAGGGCATCTGCTTGGCATGCACCAGGTCCCAGGTTCAGTCCCTGTCATCTCCAGTTGAAAGGACCAGCTGATGTGAAAGACCTCTGCCTGAGACCCTGGAGAGCTGCTGCCAGTCTGAGTAGCCGAGACTGACCTTGATGGACCCAGGGTCTGGTTCAGTATAAGGCAGCTTCATGTGTTCATGTCTGTCATCTCTAAGAGGCAGCCTCAGTGAATAATTTCAGGCCTTCACACACAAATCACGTTAATGCTTCAGGTTTCCTCTGCAGAAAAATGTGTTGGGATAGAGACTCTATGACTGGATGAGGATTCCAACAAAATTCTAAGTACGTTGCAACAAAATGCCGAGGCTGAGCGAGCGGAACAAGCCATGAATAGGAGGATGAACCTCCTGTTCATCCAGTTTTGTTAGAAGCTATTTTCATTTACCTTAGGCAATCATGGAAGGGTGGAATTACATGTTGCAATTCAAATATGCTTTCTGCGTTCCTCAAGCAGCTACTTTTGCTGGCACAAAGTGATGGTAATCAAGAAGAACTAGGTTGTTTGAATCACTGCAATATGAATTGGATTATGATGGAAACGGTCAAATCCAGCTACCTTATAGTGGCACTGAAATCACTTGTGGACTCCGTCAGTCACTGGGGTTACAAAACAATAGTTTGAGAAAAATTGCTTTCCTTACTCCACTTCTGGACTCTGCTGCTCCTTCATTTTGCAGTAAGTGATTCTGTTCTGTGTTTTGTTTTCCCTTTTCTCAGATCTGCCTGGAGAAATGAAGTACAAGCCAGTCAGAGTAAGTAATGGGCAGCAAGGTGGAGTGACCTTTATTTCTGAAATGGGTGTCTCTGTGTTTCTTTAGTAATGATTATTACCACATTTATTTAGTGCCTACTAAGTGATGTTAATCATGTAGAAGTGAGCTGGTCTCTGCTCATGATCCCCTCTCAAAAGGGAAGTGCCTTTTGCTTCCTGTACCTTATTTGATGAGATGACGTCTGCCTGCCTATTTCACCATGGGGACCTGCCGCCAGTCCTCAGTGCTTGTTATGAGTATAATGGTAAAAAAGATACATCGATACGTGTTTTATATGATGAGGTGTATGTAGTATGTTACACAGAAGTATCTGTGCATGAAAGATTTGATGCATTTCTAAGTTAAGATGGCAAAAGGTAGGCGAGGGGAGAGGACAGTTTGCAGGAGAAAATGGGTTGCTAAGTGTAGGGAGGGAGTGGGTTAACTAGTCAGAGATTAAGTTAAATTGGTGGGATTATTAGGAAAAAAACACCACGGAAGTAAATTTGGGATACGTTTTTAAAGTTGGAGCAAACCATGTCTCCTCTGTAAACCAAAGAAAGGCTGTTCCAGGAAGCACTAGAGTGGAAAACACGACTGTGGAAATGGGGAGTAGGACCATGGAAGGTCACTATGTGGCTGCAATATAATTCGTTGGCAACAGGTTCCGGTCAGGTGACAGAAATTAATTATGCCAGGGTGGTGTGTGTTTTACTCAAAATTATCTCTGCAAATTATCAGTTACGGTCTAGATCCTAACTGTATTTTTCAGTGGTGGAAGAGGATCCACCGTAGGCTTCTGCCTCCCATGGTGACCTTGGGGATAATTATTCTACCACCCCATGGGCACAAGTTCAAGATGCAGTGGGAAGGGAAAATTGGGCAGTTATAAGCACCACCCCACTTCTTCTAAATAGCCACTGTATTCTATTTTAAAAACTTTTTTTGTAATTCTATCATTTTTACCTACTGCTTATTGTTTTGTGAGTCATGAGAATGAGTAAGGAGATATGTAGGGCGCAGTCCTCAAGTCAACCGCTTGAAATCACGTGTGGTAACCCCTCTGGCTTCTGAGATTTTGGCAGTAGATTTCTCTAATCTGGAGAACCGGGATTTGAATCCCTGCTCCTCCATATGCAGCCAGCTGGGTGACCTTGGGTTAGTCACAGTTCCCTCAGAGCTGTTCTCTCGAGAGCTGTTCTCTCAGAGCTTTCTCAGCCCCACCTACGTACGGCGTCTGTTGTGGGGAGAGGAAAGAAAGGAGATTGTAAACTGCTCTGAAACGCCAAGTGAAGGTTGGGTTATAAATTCAACTCTTCTTCTTCCAATCATACTTGTAACAATTAGGTCTAGAAAATCTCTGTTTTATAAAAATTTATACAAGTTTTGCAACCTTGCAGGAAGATGTATCTATATTAGTGGTGCTTTTCTTGAAGGATAAGGAGACAGAAATGGGCTTAGACTGGAACAACTCTGCATAGGATTGCATGGCTAGTTTAGTAATTCGGCTTCTTTTATCCTTTGTACATCTCTTATTGTAATAATAGTTCACTGGTTATCCAGCAGAAAGACTCAAGCATTGTTGATTGGTTGTAGATGTCATTGCAATATACCAGTGGTGTAGCGGTTAGAGTGAGAGACTCAGGTTTGAATCCTCAGTCTGCCATGGAAGGTCATTGGGTGACCTTGGACCAGTCACTCTTGTTCTAACCTATATCACAGGATAAAATGGAGTAGGGAAGAACTCGACTTTGAGTCCCTGTTGTGGGGAGAAACTGAGGTATAAATGTCTAGATAAAAGTACATTCTTGAGCAGTTTCCCTATGTTGCTTTGGCTGTTGCAGCAGGAACATATTGCTCCTGTGAGGGGTTGGATGGGAGCTTTGGTGTCTTATTCTGGTAGGGAAAATCAAATGGCAGCGTCTGCAAGCTAAAGGCTTGTTTCTAGTCAAACAACATTCAACAACCTTCAGGTTGCCATATAAGGCTGCATTACACTGAGTCAGACCATCAGTCCATGTGACTCATTGTTGTCTGCTTAACTGACACTGGCTCTGTGGGGTCTTAGATGGAGAAATTTCCCAGTCCTTCTACCTGAGATCCTTTGGATAGCAAGTACTGAACCTAAGATACCTTTTGTGGTGGAAAGTGCTGTCAAGTTGTAGTCAACTTATGGTGATGTTGTAGGGTTTTCAGGCCAAGAGCTGGTTTGGTGGTAGTCTCCCATCCAAGTACTAACTAGGCCAACCCTGCTTAGCATCGGAGATCTGATGACATCAGACTAGCCTGGGCCATCCAGGTCAGGCCCTAGGGCAGGGGTGTCAAACATGCGGCCCGGGGGCTGGATCAGGCCCCCAGAGGGCTTCTATCAGGCCTGCAGTGGAACTGGCCATCTCCTGCTTCCAGTTCTTCTGCTGCATCATAGCTTGCTTCTCCAGACTCTCTTAATCACTCAGCCATTTCATGTTTTAACCTGAGTCCTAGACTCAGAACTCTGAGCATGAGATTTCTGTGGTGAATGTCAATAAATCAAAAGTAGGTTTGCAGCTTACAGAGCTAATGCTTTAAGCATGCTTTTATTTTAAGTAAAAAAAAATCTTTGTGTTTGTGTCCTTTATAAAGTTTATATCTCTGCTACCTGGCATTACATTTTATGACACACATGGCCCAGCCCAGCAAGGTCTCATTTATGTCAGGTCTGGCCCTCGTAACAAATGAGTTCGACACCCCTGCCCTAGGGTATCATTACATGTAACGTGTTGGTTGTACTGTGCTGAGCTGTAGTTGTCCCTGGGCTGTACATAAATACTACCATTTCCCTAGTGGATTATGAACGCCTCCCATTTTTTTATTTCGGCTCATGTTTGTTGGACAAGAATCTTCCACATTGGAAAAGAGGCACAAGCTTGCTAATGAAGTGCTTGTTCCAGGACAGTTTTGGAGCTGTTGAATGGCCCTGTAGTAGAGGCTAAGAATGATGGTGTTCTGGAAGGTAAAAGTCAGCAATCAGTGTGCTCCATTAATTCCATAGTTTCCCTTCCCCGGCTGATTGATATGGACTGGCGAGTGGATATCAAGACATCTTCAGATAATGTCAGCAGAATGGCTGTCCCCACCTGCCTGCTACAGCTGAAGGTAACGTTTGTTGGCCGGGTGCTTGTTACATGGGTCCTTTTTTGCTTCATGAACAGGAACAAATGGGCACTTTGCTCTCGTCTATACAAAGTACACAGTCCCCCCACAAAGGCTTCAGAGAGCACGCCTGCATGACTTGTGATCCCCCAAGCTGAATGGAGCCCATCACCTGCCTTACTGGTTGACTTGCCAGTGGTGTGATAAACCTCTTGGTTTTGCTGCTCCTTCTGAAGCAAAAATGTTGCATGTGAGAGTGAGGGAGAGAAGGAAAAAGAGATACATGGGAGGCGTAACTGATGGGTTGCTTTCAGGTAGATGGACCAAAACTTGTGCAACTCTTGTTGTTCATGTTCATTTTTTTGCAGGTTCATTTTTCTGGGCCTCTACCAAAACGTTCTGTGTGGGCTTCAAAAGCACTACAAAACCTGCAAAGTGACAGATTATGGCACTTTGCCATAACTAGGGATGGGCACGAACTGAATTATGTTCCAAAGTTCGTCACAAACTTGGCCCAGTTTGTGGTTCACAAACCTCATTTTGTGCCATCCTGCCTTCATGAGCCTCACGAACCTCCCTGGTGGGTTTGTGCTGGCAGACATGCTGGCGTCAGGGGTGGGGCTTGGAGAAGGCATTTAAAGAGACTGTGAATACAGTGCAGTATGTATGAGATTCTGTCCAGCAGAAGATAGAAGAAACAACACTGGGAAGATAGATTTCAGGTTGATGCTAAGCTCTGGTTTTCTTTCAGATTCAGGAAGATGCTGCCTTATGTGGGAATGACCTCACAACCTCTGCATTGACAATAGAGCTGAATAAGCAAACAGTGGACACAATGCTTGATGGCCTGGGGAGAATTCGTGACCAGCTTTCAGCTGTTGCAAATAAGTAATCCTCCAGAAGGGGAATTCTAGTTCAGATACAGGGAAAAAACTGCGACTCCCTACCAAAAAATGCCTGGGGATGAATCAATTGGGAAGCTGCTGTGTTGGAGAAGAGGAAGTGGAGAAGTTCTGTGAGATCCTTGGATGTATCAAAGGAAATGACTAATGGCGACTGGTGATTGTTAGAACAGTAGGTCATGTGCTTATAAAGTACTAACCGGTTTTTAAAATGTACTTGATTCATATTTGTTCTGAATGCATTTTTTGCTTCCTCCAAGGAACAGCGAAAATAAGACCATTTCACATTCTTTGTTCTGTCAGAGATGAAGGTTAGCATTGTTTTCTTTCAGTGTTTTTCATACGTTTCCTTGTTCTCTTACCCATCCCTATCTTTGTTTTTCCTTAGGTGCTTAACGTTTGTGCAGGTCTCTTCCTTTCCTGTTTTCTGTAAGCTAAGTTTGCCTGATCTGTGTGCTGTTAAAAGCAAAGCCTTCCCTACACAATCATACTATGTCCTGGTAAGCCAGGCACATTGTTTGGGATCTTGGCACTCTAATCCAAAACGTACCTACCAGTAAAAAGTTGGTGGCACAGGTTTCAGTGGACCTTCCTTCCAAGTGAAGATGCTTCCAAAAAGATGGTTTTGCATCTCCATATTAGTTGATACTGATCCATCTAGATTAGCATGGCCGAGTATGGGTCCAAATTCCTGACTGTAGGTCTGAATCCACAAATCAGTGGATACAGTTACCTTTCTTCCACTTCCTGTTTAGTGTGGTGCTTGCTAGACGTAGTTGTTGTCTGTTTCCTCTCTAAGGTCAAGAAGTAATCACTTTGAACCTAGACAGGCAATCTTGAATTGCATCCTTCGTTTTTGCAGTGAAAGAAACTGATACAAAAACTTGCTTCCTTTTCCTTGGCTGCATAACTGCTGGCCACCTACTTTGGGAGAAAGGTCTCCATCTTCTTTACCACCAGATTGCTGCAAAATTTCTCACCTTACTATATACTACACCTTGAAGCCTTGTGTCCTACATTCTCAATTGCACAGTTTTGAACTCCTCAGTTTCTAGCTCTGGAGTTGGCCAGCTACGGGCTAAACCTCTCCTTTAAAATTGCAGAAGTGGTATTCTCCCTAATCTCACTTCCCTAAGGCTGCCGGGGCTGCCTTATCCCTCCTACTGGACCCAGTAGGTCATCTCACCCTTCTTATTTGCTCTGGTTGTTCAAAGGCACAAAGGAAGCAGAAAGGACACCTTGGTTGCACTTCCTGTCCCCCCACCCCTCCCCCCACTCTTCCTAATGGCCAAAGCTGTTCTGTCAGTGCAATCTTAAGCATGTCTGCTTGGAAGCAGATTCTACCAAGTTCAGTGGGACTTGCTCTCTAGAATTAGTGTGGGTTACTGCCTAATTTTTAGAGTGTAACTACTATCTTAAAAAAAAGATTTATGCAATTGCACCAAAGAGCAGTTGGAAGTGCAGAAAAACGAAATAGCTGTACAGATATCACTGGAAATCGTTGGTGTTTCAACCTGATAGTAAGCATTTGCAGTTATTTGTCTGTTTGCAGCGTTGCTGTAATATCATCATCATCACATTAGCAATTCTTAGCAGTTGCATGGTTTCTAGATTGACCAAAGGACATAACTTAAGGAGTCTGTGGGACAGCTCTATCACAATATCAGTATCCTCACACTGCAACGGGAGGGATTGCTAAAAGATAGTAAGTTGCCTAAGATCATCAGGTGGGTTTGTAGATACAGAGATGAGACTTAAAGCTGAAATTTCACCTCTCATTTCAGCCTCTTAGCCACTAAGCTGCACTAGCGTTTGGCTATTGTATGGTTCTGTTTTACAGCTAGTTACAAAGACACCTCTCTTTGTTTTCCAGCAAAGCAACTATGAGGACTCCTTCATACTATTATTTAGATGAGGAGTATCTTTGGTTCCCTCCAGTTTCCCCCCAGTTACTGAATCTCATTTCTAAAGACAAGAATAGTGTTGTGCATTTTGCTGCATTCAACAGAGTCCTTTCTTTGCGTCACCTGTTCTATTAATTACACCATTTTTTCCCTGTAAGTCTTTCCTCTTTGAAAATAGTTCTGTCATAAAAGAGCTGGCTGATTTATTTTCTATAAAGCCTGGTACAGCTGCAGTTCCTGGAGCTTTATTGAATAACCGTCGCCCACTAGGTGTAGCGATTAAGGTTCAATAATTTCAGTTGCTGACAGGCTTGTTGCTGTCCAGTAAACATGTTGCAGATACGAACACACAGGCTGGCAAGCTCAGTTCTATCCTGGACAGTGCTCCGCTTTGCAGACAAACGCCTAAGGCCATTTCCAGGATACTTAATTATGCTAAAGTGTTGTGTTCACATGCCATCTCTTCAAAGGCTGTTAGCCCAACTCTACAAATGAGGAAGCTGAACCGCAGAAGATGTGATTTGTCAATGGCTCTGGCTTTGATCCTGTGAATGAGTTATGTGTACGCTGCATAGTCCCTGCCACAAAGCACACTACCTCTTGTGCTAAATCTCTTGTGCACCTGCCACTCATCTAGGGGATAGACTGTATCTATAAGCATGCCTTGGAAGAAACGACACCAGTATAACCCAAGAGAAGACTCACCTCCTTGTTGTGTTGTGTATGCTGCAGTTTGTAATTTGCTTCAATTTTGCTGGCAAAGCTCTACCAGCAAGTGTCCAGATCAGGAAAAATGGGATCCTGTTGCAGGTGGAGTTGGCTGTTGGACAATGGGTTTTGTATGGAAAGTGAAAAGAATAAATTAGTGTCCTTCTCTGCTACATAACTCTGCAATGTGGTCTAGATGCCACTGTCCCAGGCAACCACTAAGCTACTACACCATGAGGAGGCTCTCAGATCAGCACTTAAGGACATATCTGAGAACCCTTCATCAGTTCTCCAGAAGGTCTAAGCATCCTTTTTTATTTTATTAATTTGGCTTCTGTCAAATTTTGGAATAGTATTTCTGTAATAGGGAGGCAGAATGGAAATACTGCACAGCAAATCATGCCACTTCAAAGAGAGAATAGACCTAGGTGGGTAGCAACAAAGTTTGAGTCCAGTGGTACCTTTAAGACCAACAGAGTTTTATTCAAGGTAGTAAGCTTTTGTGTGCATACACACTTCCTCAGATACATTGAAATGGCAGTTACCAGTCCATACATAGAGGGTAAGCAGCAAATTAGCATATAGCATAATGAAGATGTTTAACAGACTCAAGGACCAAATAGGAATAACAAGCTTAGTTTATATGGTTACCATATGCTTTACTCTTATTCTTGGGGAAAAGAGAGTGAAGGAAATAAATATGTCAAAATTGGAGACAGAGAATATAAGAGAAGTCATGTTGGATCAGGCCAATAGCCCATCCAGTCCAACACTTGTCACACATTGGCCAAAAACCAGGTGCCATCTGGTGGTCCACCAGCGGGGCAGAACTCCAGAAGCCCCCCAAGAACCAAGATTACAGAGCATCACTGCCCCAGACATAGTATTTCATCTCTACCTTGTGACTAATAGCCACTGATGGACCTCTGTGACTGCTCCATATGTTTATATAATCCACTCTTGAAGCTCTCTGTGCTTGTAGCCACCACCGCTTCCTGTGGCAGGGAATTCCACATGTTAATTACTCTTTGGGTGAAGAAATACTGCCTTTTATCTGTCCTAAACCTACTGATTAATTTCATTTTGTGCCTACAAGTTCTTGTATTGTGAGAAAAGGAGAAAAGTACTTCTTTCTCTGTCTTCTCTATCCCATGCATAATTTTGTAAATCTCACTGATGGACAGATGTATCCTTAATTGTGGAATGCTGAGAGTAAGTAACTCAGACCCTGCCATTACGCTCCATCCATCTCTCAAGCACAGAGGCGACCTTACAGCATTTCTTCTCTTGAAGTGGGGCAAATGGCTGTGTAGAGTATCTCCCTTGTCCCCAGACTAAAGAAATGCATTCCTCCATTTCAAATTACATTACATTCTACTATTCATTACGTTACATTACAATCTACTATTCTAATCTATTATTCCAAATAAGAAATAAAGAGGACGCATGGCCCTTCTGGGGGCTTGGTGAGAATACAGATGTAAGGGCTGTCTGAAGTTAGCGTATGTAGTGAGATAAGAAACCAATATCCCTGTTAAGTACTGGGGATTCGATTGTTCTGAGTATTGGAATAACTTGCAACTCAGTAATTTCCATTTCTAGTCTGTTCCTGAAGTTCCTTTGCAATAAAATGCTGCTTTGAGCCCCCAATGCTGATATGCTGAATTCCCCCCTCCTTGTTTCTTACTGATCTTATTTCCCCCTCTGTCTTCACACTTCTGAGGTATAAAGTTAGCCCCAAGAATCCAAGCATTTGTATTCCATTCATTGGTTCCCATCTCAACATTGGGCTCCAGCAACTGGCTCCAAAATCCCCATGTGGAACGCACAGCTGCTGGTGTAACGGGATCAGTCAGAAGTTCTCTCAAGGGCAGTTCTTGAGAGCCCCACCTACCTCACAGGGTGTCTGTTGAGGGAAGGGAAAGGGGTTGTAAGCCACTCTAAGACACCTTCACGTAGTGAAGGGCAGGGTATAAATCCAATTGCTTCTCTCCAGATGACAGAGATCAATCCCCCTGGAGAAAATGGCTGCTTTGGAGGGTGGACTGTATGGCATTATGCTCTGCTGAGGTCCATCCTCTTCCCCAAACCCACTGTACCTTTCCCTTCCTCTCCCCACAACAGGCACCCTGTGAGATAGGTGGGGCTGAGAGAGCTCTCTCAAGAACTGCCCTTGAGGGAACAGCTCTGAAAGAACTTATGGCCCACCCAAGGTCATACCAGCAGCTGCATGTGGAGGAGTGGTGAATCGGACTCAGTTCTCCCAGATTAGAGTCCGCGCTCTTAACCACTGCACCAGACTAGATCTCCAGTCTGTGCGTGCATGTGTTTTAAACTCTGTATTCAGTTTGCTAATTACCTTTGTTATTATTCTTTTTCTTAATAAATCCATAACTTTAAACAAATGTCTGTTTATTTCTACAAGTCTGCACAACCTTATGAGGCATTAGATCAAATCTTGGACCCTGATAATCACCACAGTCCCAGTAATATTTGCCCTGAGCACATGTGTGTATGGCCTTCTGACCCCTTCAAAGTAAAACAGAGCAGGTGTGTATGGGCTTCTGACCTCTTAAAAGGGGGATGTCACTTTGGTCAAGGTATATACACATGCAGGTTGTTTGTGTAACAAAGCTGTCTTAAGAGTAGAAGGTAAAGGAGTTCTGCTTGGGGATATCCTTGTATAGTTAGTACATTTTTATCCTGGCCTTCCTCCTTGGAGTTCAGATAACATACACAGTCACTGTTAACACATTTCAAGAGAGGTGGCTTGTTACCGGTCTCTTATTGGCACTACCTTGCCACTTCTCCATTCAGGGTTTTGGCTGAGGTGGTTTCCATTTTCCAGACTGTTACAAGTTTAGCTTGCCTTTAAGCAACAGCAGTTGCCTCTGGGGAAGCAGCTGAGTGGTCCATTCTGTCTTCGCATGCAGCTTTTTCTGTCTCCTGAGTTTCTTAGAACCGAAGTAGATGTTATAGGAGTTTGGAGGCCTGTTGAGGCTTGGCTTTTCAAATCACCATTGGGGGGGGGGGGGGGGGCTTGATTTGGCCTTGGACTATGTTGCGAGGGGGGGGCTTTCAGTTGCTCCTACTGCTTCCTGAAGTAGAAATGGCATAAGGGTCAGTTGCAAGTTCTTTCGGAGCTGTTCTCTCATGAGCAGTTCTTGAAAGAACTCTCTCAGCCCCATCTACCTCACAGGGTGTCTGTTGTGGGGAGGGGAAGGGAAAGGAGATTGTAAGCCACTCTGAGACTCCTTCAGGTAGTGAAGCACAGGGTATAAATCCAATCTCCTCCTCCTCCTTAAGTTTCATAAAGCTAACGTATTAAAGAACAAAATTCATACAATAGTGTATATATTATCAAAAGCATACAATGGTGCATAGGTTATCCAAAAATATGTTTTGTTCAGTATTTTCTATAATGCATCACACAAGTAAATCCAACAGGTACAGGTAAGTCCAACAGGTATAGGGAAGTCAAACAGGAACGAAAGTTCCGGATATTAATAACTTCATTTCACTGGTCGTCTTCAGTAATGACTAAACATAAGTAAAAATACTAAGAAACTGCTCATACATGAAAAAAATTACACAAAGAACTACACGATTTTTTTTACCAAAAATAGAAAAGGAATTACCTATTAGAATTTTTATAAACATAATTTTCATGAAAATCCGAGGTATATCTCAACAAGAATTTTCTATATGAAAAAATGTCTCTATGAAATACATGCCTCAGTATTGAAGTATTAAATTGGAAACTTATAACTTACCCAGAACTGGAATATACAGTTTCTACAAGTGGGCAACCAGTCACACTTTTTTGGGGGGTGGGGGAAGACTCCAACACATTTATTTGCTGGTATTGCCTCTGAATGGTGAAAAACTTTCCAACTGATATATGGACAACCAGGCAACACCCGATGATGGAAGAGGGCATACATGTACTAGAGGCATTTAAAGGAAATGCATATGGACTATAGAAAACAAGACAGCTCCACTGTCTGATTCAGACCGAAGGGATGGTAAGTTTTTAAGCAATGAATCCAGAAAGCCTCTAGTTGAAATAATGCTTTCTGTAAGTTGATTCAGTTGTAACTGTTGATGGTTTAAGATTCTAGGACCAAAAATATAAATTCATTAGCCTTATCAATAAAATGCTGAACTAAGGGAGATTCAAGATGTCAGTGTTTGATACATGATTTATATTCAATGATCCGTGTGCACACAGACCACGTAGACATACCCACATAATACAAATCACAACCACATTTTATCAAGTAGATGATCTGCTTAGATGAACAGTTGGAAAAGGATTTTAAATCATATCAAAAATTAATCTAGGGTAAATAAATATTCTGTGTTTGTCATACTAATGGACATCTGCCACATTGATGATGACCAGCTGGAGTCGTAGAAATTCTATGAGGTGAAAGCAGGTCCACACCGACCAGTGTTACGTAAACTTTTTGTTTTTCTAAAGCCGATAAAAGGCTTATTCTGATATCCTGGGATATCACTGACTGTATGCCAGTTGTTAAGTTGGGTTTTTTTAACTGAATCAGCAAGGGCCGTATAGTTGAAGGCACGACGAATATTGGATCTATGGTCCGCAGTTTGATCTGCATCTTTAAGAAGATTAGTGCGTTCTATACTGCATGCTCTTAAAGCAGCACTTTCTATAACTTGAGATGGATAACCACGATCCTTAAACTGTTTAGAAAGTTTGATACACTCTTCCTCATAATGCTCAGACAGTGTTGAGTTCCTTTTGGTTTGTATGTATTGTCCATAAAAAAGATTAGTTCTTAAGTGTCTAACATGATGGGATTTGAAATGAAGATATGAATTTTTATCAGAAAATTTAGTAAAAGGTTTGACAGCCAACTTACCTGAGTCAGACACAAAGATGAAGGTGTCTAAGAAGTTAATATGTGTCTGGCTGTATTGGGAAGTAAATTTCATAGTTGGCTGTCTCCCATTTAACCAGTCAATGAAATCCCCAAATTTAGCGATATCATTAAACAAACAAAAAAAACCAGATCATCAATATACCTCTTTAAAAGGATGATATTTTCATAAAAGGGGTTGTTGTCAGCATTAAGAATCCACTTGTGTTCAAAAGTGGCCATGAACAAGTTGGCCACACTGGGTGCAAAGGCGCTGCCCATTGCAACTCCCCTAATTTGAAGGTAGAAATCATTCTGAAATCTGGAAAAACCTTTTTTTTCCAAAAATGATATCAACCAAGTCCAAAAGAAAATATGTGGGAGGGGATAAAGACTCTCTATGTTCAAAAAAACCAGCAAGACATTGCCACGCCTCCTCATGAGGGATATGAGTATAAAGTGAGGTTACATCTATGTTGTCAGTATAGTGTTATTTGGTACTGGCAAACCCTCACTTTTTAAAGTCCTTAGTGTCTCTTAGGTAAGTATGTATTTTAAATACTAATGGCTGAAGGGTTCAAATATGGAGTTAGAGCCTGAAACAATCAGGCGACCAGGGGGTCATTCCGGTTTATGAATTTTTGGTGAGATATAGACAATAGGCATCTTTGGAACTCACTCACCAAATATGCTGTCACAGACTGGTCTATGTAATCAAGGGCTAAAGCTTCATTGACTATTGTTTCAATATGTCATTAGTGAGGTCAGATAGAATGGACATATGAAAGTCAGTGTCTAATAAAAGATGATTGACCATAGACGAGTAATCACTTTTGTCTAAGACTACTATGCCACCTTCCTTATTGCCTCTTTAATTACAATCATTTAATTACATCATTAGCTAAGTCCTGTAAAACATGGGACTCCTTGAGAGAAAGATTATGTCTAAAGCGTGGTCTAGTCTTTTCCAGGGTCTCTATCTTGTCTAAAGCTAGACATTCAAACACTTGTATAGATGGTATGTTAATGCTGGGAACAAACTGAGACTTAGGTTTAAATAAAGAGCCAGAAGTATTTATTGAGTCTCCAAACAAGTTTTTCAATTTAAGAGATCTGATTAATTTGAAGAGGTCAATTCTTGTCTGAAAACGATTATGTTTTGGGGTGAGAACGAAACCCAACCCAAAATTCAATAGATGTTCCCGAGCAGTAAAAATTCTGGAAGATAAATTAACAACTAAATTTTCTTCCTCCTCGTGTGGGGGGAGTTGATGTAAAAAATTCTCCCTTGCAAGACTTTTAGTTCTTCTATTAAGAGGAGGTCTGTATGATGGCCCCTCATCACCAGAAGAAGTGGCAGAATCTTCTGCCTTGGTAGTATCAAAATCATAAGAGTTTTTATGGGTGTCTGCCTATGTTACCTTCTTATCATGGTTATCACTGAGGGAACACCATCTATGGATCTTATTTTGTGCATAGTCTTTTTTATCCCTTTCAAATTTCTTAATTTTAGTTTCAGTGGTCTTTTCCCAAACATTTTAAGTTCTCCCTGTATCTCTTTAATACAATTACCAAGGACATCAATAGATATCAAATTTTTAAGTTTGTCCACCAATGTTTTAATTTGTGTCCAGTGTATCGATTTCAGAAGAGGTTTGATCTATTATTAAGAGTGTGAGATAATAGGAGCATTTATTAAGAATAGCCATCCACCTATTCCAAAATTCTTCTCTTTCTAAAAATATCACTGGTCTTTTCTGTAAGCACAGCTCCCTAGGAATTAGGTTAGAGTTGCAATAATTGGTCAAAAACGAAGCATGCAAGACTAACCTAAGTCTTTTCTTTTGTAAATTTTCAAATTGCATCCAATTTGAACCCTCATTGCATGATAATCCCTGAGTATATTTCAGAGCATGTGAAAATATTCTATTTTTCTCCGAGCTTCCAGTCTTGGTGACTTGCTGGCGGGTGTGCTCCATCACAGCTCTGATGAGAGCACCCCACAAATCACGCTGGGAGTGCGGGGTCCAAGTTGATCTTGGTTCCCCCAGAGCCCTTGGAGGGGGCTTGTTGTAGACTGGGGCGCAAGAGATGCCACTCCTGTGGCGTTGGTCAAAGGATTGAGGCTCCTCCTTGCCCCGATAGGTCCACTCAGTGTGAGACCAGCCATGGTAACTAAAGGCGCACACCGGAGAGAGAGCACAAGCAATCTGGCGAAGGGTGACTTTCCTACCTGTTGAAGCGAAGCACAGAGTAAAGCATGAGTTGATGTTCATTTATTCAAGCAAGCATCCAAGTGAAAATCCATAAAGCCACCCCAAAGCTCTAAGCTTAGCAGAAGGGGGGGGGGTTCCCCCATCCCGGAAAGATCAAATCGTAAAAGAGAAAAACAAGGGGAAGAAGGGCAGCATGAAGGGGAGATTGAGAATTTAGCCGAGTGTGGTGCAGACTAGTAAGAAGATCTTAATTTATCAGGCTTTCAGAGGCTTTTAAGAACTGTTCCTTTAATGTAAACAATGGCACTTCAGGCAGAAAAAATGGCGTCTAAGGTGAAATCCTCCACAGGAACTGCTAGCTCATCCACTCCAGTTTCTAAACCAGAAGTAACCATAGACTTTCCCAATATGATTGCTGCAGCACTGTGCCCTCTGCTGAACCAGATGACTAACCTCAACAACAATTTTGACATGCTTCAAAAAGAACTGAAGGAAACAACTGCAAGTACAGAAAAGACATCTAAAAAGCTGGAAAAGGTTGATGCGAAGACAAATATGTTAGAGCAAAGGCTGCAGGTAGTGGAAAAAGACAAGACCTCCAAGAAACAACAACTTTTACAACTACAGATGGAAAAGTCAGCATATATCCTGAGATTTCAAGGTGTCCCAGAATGAAAAGGAGAGAGCCTGAAAGACATTTTAAGTGAAGTTATAGCTCCCATGGCAGGCTTGACAGCAGAAGCTCTACAAAGCAACATGGATATGGTATACCATACCTATCCAGAATTTATATATAAAAAATAAGCTGCCCAGTGAAGTGTTTGTGAGGTTCTCTAAAAGGTCAATACGAGATACAGTATTGAAAGCGACTAATAGGATAACCCTAAAAATCAAAGGAGAAGATGCCAAAGTTCTGAAAGATGTCCCATTTGAGATCAGAAAGAGGAGGAAGCAATATAGAGACTTCCTTCTATTTCTACAGAAAAATTCCACTCCCTACAGATGGATGATGCCAGAAGGACACCTCTTCAACTTCAAGGAGAAAAAAGAAAAGATTGACTCTCTTACAAAAGCTTCTTAAACTATGAACCTTGTGGTCTGTTGAAATTGCTGAAATCAGGTTCCACTTACACAGCCGGCAAACTGAAGAAGTCAAAGGAAACACATCTTCGAAGTATCTGGGCGTCTTTGCAAAGGCTGTTTGGAAAATGTTATGACTATGTGGACTTCTATCAAGTTACACTGGCTACATGGACCTTATGTCTTATCGTCAAAGGAGGAAATATTGTATCTTATGCCTTATTATAGTTACAGTATGCATTAATGTTGTTGTTGTGACACCACCAACTTTATAATTGTTTTGGCAATCTTTGATGGTGTTTTCTAATAGGGGAATTTTGTATATTTGGGATTCCTATGGCACTAGTGTTTCCCCCTTGTTGTTTGGATTAACGCTATGGCCTGGGGCTGATTCAGGCCCCACTGCAGTGGTTTTAAAAGGAATTCCAGTGTGTTGGCAAGCCCCTGTGGCAGATGCTGCCACATCTAGTTTGGCTCATAGGACTGCACTGTATCAGGGCAGTGCTCTCTCACGAGCAAGCATGGTCATCTTGTCTTCTCTTGGCAGTTTTTAATGGCCTGAAGGTGGTGTCAGATCTGAAGTCTGGTGAATTTCCACAGGCTCAGCCTTAGATAGAAAGCAAGAACAAAGCATGTCTGAATTCCTGCGTTTCTTA
Source organism: Gekko gecko (assembly GCA_029375565.1). NCBI lineage: Eukaryota > Metazoa > Chordata > Lepidosauria > Squamata > Gekkonidae > Gekko > Gekko gecko. The sequence goes on along the minus strand of JAPDNY010000003.1, from coordinate 144,471,362 downwards.
CTCTGGTTGCAACACCAAACAATGATTCTTGAGTGAAATGGGCATTACAGATGAGGAGCCAAAACCAGAACTTTCATATTGCCTGATCAGAGCACACAGATCTGACTAGAGGCATTTTCCACATTTGTTTGATAAACCATGTGCATGCTGGCATGATTGTGCCCAGAGATTCCACTTTCCATATGTGCAAGCAAAAATTTGTGGATCAGTGTCAGAGCAGGTTTACAGATTTGGCTGATCTTTGCCTCTAGCATAGTCTTACTCTTTGATTATATCTCAGTCAGAAATATTTCAACAGAGAATGTATGAACCAGATGGTGGAGGGAGAGGGGGGAACGAAACACAAGCAGTTTTGCAAATCTTTATGCATCGCAGCCTTTGACCAGAAGGTGGAGCCCTTGGACTCTTGATTTCACCCCATCGGCGGTGTGAAAGCAGAAGCGGAAGGGGGTGAAATGAGGATGGATCAAGTGCTCCTCCTCATTCCATTTCAGACCACTTGTGAATTGAGGAACAAAGCTGAACTTATTTGCCAATTAAGAAAAGACTTGTCACTTGCTTGCAATGCTTGTAGGCAGGCATGAGCAAAACTGTGAGGGCTGTGCAAATCCTTTGCATGCAGTTGGATTTCTGAAGAGGAAAGAAGGGAGGGTGAGTGAAAATCTTCCAATATGTCCCCCACCTGAACACAGATTCACCTCGAGAGAGCCTTGGCACCAAGAGTTTAGCTGTTAATATTAAGAGGACAGCAATTTCTGCTCTATTGAAGGTCAAAGAAGAAGGGAACGGCAAAGGATGAGATGGTTAGACAGTGTTATCAAGGCAACGAACATGACATTAAGCAAACTCCAGAGCACGACGGAAGACAGAAGGGCCTGGTGTGATGTAGTCCATGGGGTCGTGAAGAGTCGGACTCGACTGTGTGACTGAACAACAAGAAATATCCCACTCACTCACTCTAGTCACCACCAATGCTCCCTCTAAGCTGTGGAGTCTTGTGAGCAAAAATTCTACTTTGTGAGTTACTAGCATTAAGGTTGTGAGTGAGCAATTTGGCTACTGCATAAATTAGTTTGCTTTGGAGCCATCCTTCCTGAGCTAAGACAAAAATGTGTGAGCTGGAGGCTAAAAAACTGTGAGCTAGCTCACACTAACTCAGCTCAGAGGGAACACTGGTCACCACTCCTGTGGCTTGCTCTGTTCACCAGTTTGGTGTAGTGGTTAAGTGCGTGGACTCTGATCTGGGAGAACCGGGTTTGATTCCCCACTCCTCCACTTGCAGCTGCTCGATGACCTTGGGCAAACCATAGTTCTTGCAGAGCTTTCTTGAAAGAGCAGTTCTGTCAGAGCTTCCTCAGCCCCGCCTACCTCACAGGGTGTCTGTTGCGGGGAGGGGAAGGGAAAGGAGTTTCTAAGCCACACTGAGACTCCAGGTGAAGGGCGGGGTATAAATCTAATCTCCTCTTCTTGTTTTATAGGGGCTCTGCAAGCTAACCTCAAAAGTGGTGTTTGGCTATACTTTCCATCTGTCATAAGTATTTTCAATAGTGTGGCTGCCTCTAGAATATCATTCCAATGTGCATCATCCTCAAGAGCAGGGCCGGTGCACCCATTAGGCCAACTTAGGCGACCGCCTTAGGGCGCAGGCCTCAGAGGGCGCAGAACTGTCTATGCCCCCCCCCTCCCCGCGTCCACTTCCTGCCTGGCCTCCTGGACACCAGCCAGATCGGGATGGAGAGGGCATCATCTGGGCTGGCGCTGCTCCTCGGGTGCCCTTCCTGCTGCTGTGCCTGCTGGTGGTGGCGGTGGCAGTCTCTGCGGTGCACCCCCCCATGGCCTGCATCTCATGCAAGTTCAAGATCCACCCTTTGTTCTCAGGTGCCGACTGCCCCTGGCCCTCCCAGGCTCTTCCCAGCAAGCCCGTGAAACCACAAGCACTTTGGGAAGTCCCCAGCCACCTGGCCAGCCATGGGGGTGGAGGATGAGGCAGCTCGGGCTGGAGCAGGGGGCTTCTTCTTATGAGCAGGTGCGACTTTTCAGGCTAGAGAGGCTTGATGAGCTCCTCTCCAGGAGGAGCGGGTGGGCAGGCACAGCGTTGTCTTGCCTTCCCCGGCCGTGTCCTCCAACCACTCCCTTGTCACCTTCCGTTACTTGACTTGAATTTTGGCACAGGTAAAAAAGACCATCCTCTCTGAGGGTCTGTCCTATGCATTGCCTGCCGCCCCACCTGACCCCTTCCTCTCATGTTGCAATTTATTCTGGACCGGATTTGGGATTTGTGGATGGTAGAGAGGATAAAGACGATCGATCACCTTTCTGTAGTCCCAAAATATCGTTTATTTGTACTTAATCATATTTGTCTTCTGTCTGTTCTCCTAGGAAAATATGCATGGGGGTAGTCATCTAGTCTTGTATCAGTCTTGTGAGAATAGCATCCCAGTGAGCTCCATAGATTTGAACGAGATGGTTACATAGTTGTACCTAATGCTGTTGCTCCAAAATGTAGTATAGTTTTCTCTTTGGGAACCTAATATTAAGAACTGCAGATGCTTTGAAATGAGATATTTTTTTAAAAAAAACAAACCAGGTTTCTTTGCTGATGCCCCTCTTTGACATCTTAAGAAGTGTGTATGCACATGAAAGCTTAAACAAACCAGGTTTCTTTGCTGATGCCCCTCTTTGACATCTTAAGAAGTGTGTATGCACATGAAAGCTTAAACCCAGAATAAACTTTGTTGGTCTTAAAAGTGCTGCTGGACTCGAACTTTCAGACCAATGCAGCTATACCCCCTGAATCCCTCTTTGGTATTGTGTGCTTAGATGAATAATTATTGTTTTCAAAAGCTGATCCTATCTGCATGTTATCAGATATTTTGCTTTTTAATAGTAAATAACACTTAACCTGACTTGGTAATTTCAGTGACACACATTGCTTTCAATTTTTTGACCTAACTGGTACCAAGCTGAAATGAGTGCCATCTTCTTGAGGCCCAACATGGCAACTATTGGCTATAAAGCCATAAAATAGCTCAAATCTACAGGAATCTGTGTGAGAGAAGCATGGACTATCCAAAAGCTGTTGTCCTGCAACAAGGGTACAAGGCTGAGGGTTCTTGAACTAAAGATACCAGCGTCTTGTGTTTTCTAGGCAGTGGAGTTACCGCTTGCTGCCATTCTATTATACCTAAACAGGACTGGCTAATGTGGTGGCAGCTGCTGCCAAAGCAACATTTTTAAAAAATTTGCACAGTCAATCAGTTATCTAGTGGGCACCAGAAGTTTTGCTGGGCAAAAACACCACCTACTTTCTTTAAAAAAAACACCCAACACTTGGTGGGCACCAGAAGAAGTGTTCGCATGTGCCATTCTGCCCCTGGGCACCACGTTGGGGAGCCCTGCTATAGAAGATAATGAGAATGAAGAAGATGATGAGGCCTTGTGTGGAAATGAGACCTCAGGAGATATTGTGAAACAAATCTAGCAGCTTCAGGTGATCAGTAATTCAGCACGGTAGGAGTGAATAGTGTTACTCTGCATGGAGTTTGGTATTGTGCTGATACATCACAACGTGCTGTTGAAGATGCTATGATAATGAATAGCTCCATCAACAATATAGTGGGGAAGGGATATTTACATTTCAAAAAGACTTAGGAATCCAACTATTAGTAATTACTAATCAAGAAGTTTAAATTAAAACAACCACCACCATGGGTTTCGGTTTCGGCGTCGCGAATGGCGGCCGCTTCTCGGGACGCTCCCGGAGGCGGTTAGCCCACGCGCAGTTAGGGGGGTCTTCGCATGTGCGAAAGACCCTAGTGAGCCTTAGGTAAAGGCTCCGAACCGGGGGCGCTTGGGGAGTAGCCTCTTTGCCGGCAGACAGCCGGGAAATTGAGGCTTTCTCCCCGCCCCAATCGGCCCCGCTGCGGCGTGCCCGTAATGGGACTTAGCGGCGCCACCGAATTCCAGGAGTGAAGACAGCGCTATGGCTTAAAATAAAAAGAAGAAGTAGCATCGAATCGTGAGTTGGAGATCTATTTTGAAGCATAAATCGGAGCCCCCCTGCATGCGTATAAGCGTTGGGAGGAGGGAGGAGTTCCCACCCCCTTTGAGAAGCAAGATCTACAAAGGGAGCGCGAAGGGGGCTGAGAGAAGAAAAAGTGTTGGTGAAAGTACCGTTGGGGTTGCATGGAAGATTTTGATCATCTTAGCTTCCTGGGGGATGCGGCATGAACTTTTTAAAAGTAAACAAAAAAACAAAATGTCGATACTGGAAAAAGTCCTGCAGATACTGGAAGAGAAGAGAGGAGGGACTTCCGGTCCAGACAGCCCCCCCCAAGAGCTTGCTGTCAATCAACAGGAAAAGGAGATGCTGTGCCCCCTGCTGGAACAATTGCGGAAAATCAACGAAACTTTGTCTAAAATGGATAGTGTTCTCATCAGTCGACGGAAACAGATATCGGAAACAACTAGAAAGATGATGGAGATTGAACAGAAATCGAATTTGATTCTAGGTTTCCAGGGCGTTAAAGAAGAAGAGAAAGAAGATCTCGGATTTACCTTGACAAATGCCTTGGCACCCCTAACTGGCAGTGAAGCGACAAAATTAAAAGAAGAGGTGGATGAGGCTCCCAAAGCCTATTCCGCTTTTATAAAAGAGAATACTCTGCCAGTAGAAGGGGATGTTGAGCATAGCAAGCGACAAACTGGAGATCTAATTTCATCCAAAGAGTTTGTGGAGCCCAGGAAGCCAGAAAGCCAGAAGTTTAAGGAAAAAGAGAAAAGAAAGAAGAAGGATTTCATCTTTAAAATACAGAAACTTCTGAAGAGACACGCCAGCAGGGAGGAAGATGCAGTATTCCAAACTGGGACAAGCAAAGAAGACAGCAGCCCAGGGGAAAGTGGTGATGGAACGGAAGACTTCAAAGCTAAAATGGACTTAATCCATAACTGGAAGAGATTTAAAAAGAAGATACTTTGAGGACTGTTCGTGTAACATCTGGAAGGAGCTGTTTAATTACTAACCCCAATGGACTTTACTAACTGCATTAACAGAGTGATTTTGGACTTCGCAATAGTTAAAAAGAAGATCTTCTAACCACGATGGATGCCAGAACTGGTATTGGTTATTAACCTAAACTAACACTCACTAACAGGAAAAATTTCACTCCATCTTTTTTCTTTCTCCATCTGTCTACCCTTCCTGTTTCTTATAAAAAGAATAAAATTCTCTCTTTTTAAGAGAGTTTTACAAAAAAAAAAAAAAACAACCACCACCATATGTTGTCCGAGATGGTGTTCCACATGGAATATGCTTGAATGTGACTGTGTCAGATCAAGACCTGTATACAACTGATGTGAAATGGGATGTCATTAAAATATTAAAGGTAAAGGTTCCCTTGCTCGAAAGCCAGTCGAATCCGACTCTAGGGTTGCGGTGCTCATCTCCGTTTCAAAGCCGAAGAGCCAGCACTGTCCGAAGACGTTTCCGTGGTCATGTGGCCGGCATGACTAAACACCAAGGTGCACGGAATGCTGTCACCTTCCTACTGGAGTGGTACCTATTTATCTACTTGCAATTTCTTGCTTTCCAACTGCTAGGTTGGCAGGACATTAAAATATTACTGAGACATTAAATGCTTGCTAACCAATCAACAAATGCACTTCAATCAGAAACTTACAATAGGTGACTTTTTTCAGTCTCAGCCAAGGTGGCAACTTGACACATCAACATTCATCTTTTGCTAAAACATTAGTAATCTCAGTGAAGATCCTGCACTTATATTGACCCAAGATATAACTTGCCACTTTCATCAGTGGGTAAAGAAAAGGCTAAAATTCATTTGTCTAAAATATGGGCTAACCTGGAATTTCTGAAGCCTGATATTTCAAAAGATGAACTAAATATAACTGCTTCTAAGTCTGAAAAGCTGAACCACTCCTTAAAGCATCCGAGGCTTCCAAGAAGCAAGAAACACTTGATTAAAAAGGCAAAGCCAGCAAAAGTCCTCTCCTGGAATTCTGTTGATGAGCATTGTCTCAGTAAAAATTAAAACTTTCTTCAGTACTGGGAGGTGCAAAAAACAACAAAGCCTGAGATGTATCAGATAGCAAAAAATAAAAAAAAATCCCTGCTATACAAGTAAGTGCAGAAGAAGCTTTTTCTGGTCTCAGGTTCATTATGTCTTAGGGTTGTCAGCAGTGTTCCCTCTAAGCTGAGTTAGTGTGGGCTAGCTCACAATTTTTTAGCCTCTAACTCACAGATTTTTGTCTTAGCGCAGGAAGGATGGCTCCAGAGCAAACTAACTTATGCAGTAGCCAAATTGCTCACTCACACACACACAAAAAGAAATTAGCAATTTCAAATTTTGTGTTTTTCTTTCTTCCTAAAATGCATTTATGTTTGAAAATTGGTGGGCATCGGGGGGGGGGGGCAGAAGGTAGCCTCGCCTAGTGTGCAAAAAACCTGGCACCGGCCCTGCCTGCCGGAGCGGCTGAGCGAAGACTTCGGCGGGGGTCAGGGAAGGGGAGGGGCTTATTTTCATGTGGGGGGGGCAGAGAAGGAGAAGCCGCATAGAGAAGAAGGCGCAGCAGCAGTGGTTAAGTGCTCAGACTCCAATCTGGGAGAACCGAGTTTGATTCCTCCACACCTTCACTTGCAGCTGCTGGATGATCTTGGGCAAGCCATAGTTCTGTCAGAGCTGTTTTCTCAAGGACAGTTCTCTCAGAGCTCTCTCAGCTCCAACTACTTCACAGGGTGTCTGTTGTGAGGAGGGGAAGGGAAAGGAGTTTGTAAGCCGCTCTGAGACTTCGAGTGAGGGGCGGGGTATAAATCCAATCTCCTCCTCCTCTTCTTTTTCTTCTTGAATTCAAAACCATATCAGGGAAGCAACAACATCTGTCACTTTGAGAATGCCCAATGGACTCTGTGGCTGTTGCGGGTCACTTGGCAACCACAGCGCTGTTGCCAAACATTCCGAGTCCTGGTTTCTGGAAAGGAAAGCTGTGGGAGGGGGAGCAGGAGTAGACTGGGGGGCTGAAACAGCCCCGGAAAGGCCCCTTCCCCCAGGTCATCATGTCCCGCGATGGGAGGACTCGCCAAGGACAGGCCCAGTAGCAACTTCTAAAAACTCACTACTGGTACAATTGACCCCTTGCTTGGCAGTGGTGGCTACGGTGCCCTGAGTCCTGGCCTGATGGTGGCAGCAGCTACTGCACAGCTGGGAGCTGGCCTGAGCACCACACCACAAAGCCAGACGTTTCACAGGGAGACCAGAACAGGTAGGAAAGGAGGGGGGAGAAGATGAAGATGGGAACAAAGAAAGGTAGACTCACTGGCTGATGAGTGGGAGGAAGAAAAAGCCGGTAGGCTCCGTGGCTTTTAAGTCTGTGACTTGATAGGTTTTCTCATGGTTGATTTTATTCTGTTTCTCTCACGTCCTGCTTCTATTGTAAGCCACCTTCATTTCTAGAACCTTCACTAGGGCCCATTCTGCATCTAGCATTCACTCTGCTGTTTCACCAAACCCACGTTGGAACAGAAATTCCCCTCTACGTAGCGTGCCACTTTCACTGTCTTTGATTGTCGGATTCTATTGAACCTTCCACACTGCATGCCAGTTTCACTTCCTTGTATCTCTTGGTTTTATGGTACCGTCTGCATAGATCTATGGCTATTTAATGGCCATTCAGGGGTGACTCTGCAGTCAGTACGGCTGTTGGCCCAGGGTATTTGAATGTGGTTTTGAGCCGCATCTTTTCCTGTTCCAGTATGCGTTTGGTAAAATAACGGAGCAAATGCTAGATGGAAATGAAAATGTTTTAGCTGTATGGCAAGTTATTATGGATGAAAAAGCTGGGTTCCATATGATGAATTATTCCATATCTTGACTTGAAGAAGATTTTTAAAATGCAAAACTAACTCACACCTGGATGTTCATTCATACTTGTTCATTCCCTCTCGTTACAGAGTATTCCCATTGCAGAGTATTCTGTAGGCTTAGGACTTTAAGATTTAATTGGAGCAGGTCTACAAGTTTTTAAGGGACTATGGTCCTTTGAGAACATTGTTCAAAGACCATTATGCTCCATTAGCAGATGTTTAATCATTTAGCCTCTGCCGAAGGGGTCTGTCATTCATGACTTGTACTGTAATTCTAAATGTAAAATATGGTTGTGAATGCTTTGCATACTGTTTCTTTAAGTGTTGGTATTTAGGGCCCATGAGCGTGCATTTTCTCTGGCCGTTGTCACTGGCAAAGGGAACAGACTTGAAACAGCTTAATACACACTCGCATGAGCATTTGGCGTTCTAATAATATAAAGAAGACGCTTTAAATATAATTGTTTAATAATATTTTATTTGAAGGGGACAAACTGTTTTTGATGGCTTTTTCCCTTGGCGTTCCTTTTTCCTTTCAACACCAGTCTCAGCATCTTTGTGGCAAAAATGGACAGAGATGCCCCTCGTCTTGCTGGTCTAGTGAGGAAATGACATGGGGTTGGGGAGGGGCCAATGCCTATGACCTCCTAGGGGCTTTTGTGGCATCACAGTCACAGCTGAGCCAAGGAGGCTTTGTTGAGCTAGGTGGCTCCACTGCCAGCTTGAGAGGATGGCAAGTTCAGGGAGAGTCTGGCAAGCTGGCAGAACTGGCAGGACAAAGAGAAAGCAGAGGAAGGAATGAGTCCTTCTGTGTTCACTTGTTCCTTGTGGCAGAGCTATTCTGAGAGAATGGTTGGAACATCACATTGGGGAAACTGGGGTTCACATCCACACAAAGCCACATGCCTTGGCCCCTGGCTCTGGGCAGTCTCTGTCCCTTGGCCTGCCCTCATCAGCAGGTTACCAAAAGGAGCCAATTGTGGGGGGAAGAACCACATGAGCCCCATAAACTCCATGGATGAAGGGAGGGGTGACACTATCACCCACCAAACAGTAATAAATGTATTCTGGAGTAGCCCTTTCGGGGAGTGGGAATGGGAGCGAGAGAATCAGCCAGCAGGCTGAGGTGAAGACAGCCCTGAGTTTCCAGACTGGCCTTTAAGTCCTACTTGTTGTTTCTCCACCAGGCTGAGGCAAGCTGGTAATCAAGGCCAACATGAGAGGCAGAGCACTGAGATGGAGAAGAGGGCGACATGTGGATGGATGGGAGAGGACACAGAAGGCAAGTTCTTCCGGGAAAGTGGGAGGGCTTGCAGTGTAAGCAGGAGGAAACTGGCACTTTGAAACCTGACGGGATGCCACTGATGATGTTGGCTGGCAGAAGCTGGCAGAAGCGGCTAGCCAGAGCAGGTGGGGGAGGGATTTGTGTAGCAGGAAGCTGGGAGGAGGGCTTGTGTATGGACGGAGAGTAGAAGTGTGACCAAATGGAATCCCAGGTGCCCATCTCTTCAGATGGGTGGAGTTGGGATGCCTGTTCCTGCCAAGGGACCGAGTGTATTTGCGGATGAGTGGAGAGTGAAAACAATGGGTAGGGATGCGCACGAACCAGCTCACGAACTACAGTTCAGGACTCACCACCACAATGTTTTCCTTGCTTATCTATAAAAACGAGAACTCTCTTTCTCTTTGGGTTTCCTCTTAAGTCAGTTTCTTCTTCAAAAACCACCAATCATCAAGCCATCCTTTTTTCATACAAAAAGCCTGTGTCTAGTAAGTAAAATAATTATCTTACCCCCATCCAACAGCTAGCTGGAGTGGGTGGGGGAGGGGTAGTGTAGCGGGAAGCTGGGGGGAGGAGGTTGTGTATGGATGGAGAGTGGAAGAGTGAGCGAATGGAATCCCAGGTGCCCGTCCCTTCAGATGGCCGGAGCACGGGTGCTGGTCCACTCAGGTTCATGGATCGTGGCATGCACGTCCCTTCAGATGGTCGCAGCACGGGTGCCCGTCCCTTCAGATGGATGGAGCTTGAGTGCCTGTCCCTTGAGAGGGACACAGCGGGGATGCCTGTTCCTTCAGATGGACTGGGGTGCCCGTTCCTGCTGAGGGACCGAGTGTGTATGTGGATGGATGGATGGCAAGTGAATGCGAATGGGTAAGGATGGGTAATGATTTGCAGAAAATTGGGCAAAAGTGATCTGATCCTCTCTCTGAAGCCTTCATAATTTTCTTCTTAGATAGGTCTCCATTTCTGACAAGGTTCCTTTTCTCTCAAGTCCATATAATTGTCCATAAGTGATAGAATCATCTCTCTGAAATCTTCATCAATTTCTTCTTGGATAGCTCTCAGTTTCAGACACCAGTCCATTTCTCTCCAATCCATTAGAACTAAGGAACCCAAAGGCCCCTCGAGTTCCTTGTCAATCTTGTCTATTCTGTTTTCTACAGCAACCACTACATCACTGCTTTCCTTAACTTCAAATTCTTTTGCACCATTGGCTGAGAGAAGCTGCTAGCCAGAGCGGGTGGGAGAGGGGGCAGTGTAGCAGGAAACCCAAGGGGAGGAGGTTGTGCATGAATGGAGAGTGGAAGTGTGAGTGAATGGAATCCCAGGTGCCCGTCGCTTCAGATGGCCGGAGCATGGGTGCTGGTCTGCTCAGGTTCATGGATCGTGGCGTGTGTATAGGAAATGATTTTCCTGGTTCATTCATACTAGGCCCAAATGGCCTAGCTGATAACATGTCCCTGTGACTTCTGTCACCTGCACAGATGGCATGCACAGATGCCACGCCTAGATATCCATTTCAAAAGCCACTTTGGCACCTCCATGGGGAAGACCAGACATTGAGACTCTTCCCAAACTTCAAAGCTCAAGCAGACGTGCTTTTAGGGGGGTAAGCAATGGCTGCTCCTACATAGTTAGACATGCCTTTCGACCCTGTCAGGATTGGGTAAATGGCCATGCTCAGTTGTGACAAGGGTAGGAGGGGATTGTCTTCAGCCTATGAAAATAGAGACAGAACTCTCTTGGAAGTGGGCCCATTTCTAAGAGTTAGTCTCTGTTTGGAATATAAACCTGCAATACTGAATTTTTCTAGTGGGCAACAAACTGGCCTTAATTGCCTACTGCAAGCATGTGGTTCCTCCTTAAGATTCCCTGGACAATGGACTTTGTACTACCTGGACCATGGACTTTGAAAGACTGGTAATTATAACATATCTCTATGTGTAGTCAGAGCTGGTCAAGCTATAGATTTCTTTGTTTTCCTACCTTTGCAAGACTCTTGTCATATAACTGCTTTGCTTAATAAAGATCTTATATAGATTAATCTCATCTGAGTTTGAATTCTGTATTGCAACTGGATCTCTAAGTCTAGATCTGGAGTCTATGCTGCTCGCCTAGAAAGCTACTACTGTGTGTTAATTAATTATCTGCAGCTCTAGCCCAAAGCTGATGATTTGTTAATTCCCAGAAACCTGGCAGGAGGTGGGACCTATGTTCCTGTCTGAGTTGGGAACATCCTTAAATAGGTCCTGGTGGCAGAATACTGATTTAAGTGTTCTTGAAGCATGTGGGTCTTTGGTATCTCTCATTCCTGGAGAGGCTTGGGAGAGGCGTGAGATTCTGCATGTGCTGGCATAGTAACAGGACTTGGACCTTTCTTATCTCCTGGACTGGGGGTGAGAAGGTTCAAGAAACCTGTACAGCGTGCACATCCCTTCAGATTGGGGGGGGAATCCAGAGAGAGAGAGAGGTGATCCCCTTTTCCTGGTGGTGGGACACCCAAGTTTCCAGTCCTCTGCCTACAGCCCCTTCTTTGCTTGCAACCCCCAAACTAAACTTAAAAAAAAGAGGGGGGGGGACCCACGTTCCTTTCTGTGTGTCCGGAATTGGCTCTGCAAAGACAGGGCGGCAGGGCATTAGGAAGCTTCACACGACAAAAAAAGGGAGAAAGTTTCAAACTTGTCCCCCCTCCCCCCAGAGGGATGCGTGTGGCAGTTTTGGAAGTCTCTCCCCCTCCTCCTTTCATGCCAAGATTGCTGCTGAAATTAAATGGAGGCAGCTCTCAGAAGAGCCTGGCCTGGAGAGAAGCACCCCCTTTTCAGATTTGCTTTTCTTTTGCAGTGGATGGCCGGGGGGGGGGCACATAGTCTTGTTTTGTTGCTGTAAGGGGAGGAAAGGAGGATTTTCTTCAAAGAGCAAACATCCAATCTAACTTAAAAAACAAAACAAAACAAAACAAAGTTTTGAGCCCAGTGGCACCTTTAAGACCAACAAAGTTTAATTCTGGGTATAAGCTTTTGTGTGCATGCACACTTCATCATGCATGCACATGGAAGCTTATTCCCAGAATTAAACTTTGTTAGTCTAAAAGGTGCCACTGGACTCAAACTTTATTCTATTGCTTCAGACCAGCACAGATAACCAGTTGAATCTACTATTTAAAAAAAACCAGCTTGGTTAAGAACATCAGAACATAAGAGAAGCCACTGTTGGATCAGACCAATGGCTCATCCAGTCCAACACTCTGTCACACAGTGGCCAAAAATACCAGGTGCCATCAGGAAGTCCAGCAGTGGGGCCAGGACACTAGAAGCCCTCCCACTGTTGACCCCCCCAGGCACCAAGAATACAGAACATCACTCCAGAGTTCCTATCTATACCTTGTGGCTAATAGCCATTGATGGACCTCTGCTCCATATGCTTATCCAATTCCCTCTTGAAGCCATCCATGCTTGTGGCCACCACTACCTTCTGTGGCAGTGAATTCCAGGTGTTAATCACTCTTTGGGTGAAGAAGTACTTCCTTTTATCCATTCTAACCCAACCGCTCAGCAATTTCATGGAGTGCCCACGAGTTCTTGTATTGTGAGAAAGGGAGAAAAGTACTTCTTTCTCTACCTGCTCTATCCCATGCATAATCTTATAAAGCTCAATCATGTAACCCCTTAGCCATCATTTCTCCAAGCTAAAGAGCCCCAAGCGCTTTAACCTTTCTTCATAGGGAAAGTGTTCCAACCCTTTTATCATTCTAGTTGCCCTTTTCTGCACTTTTTCCAAAGCTATAATATCCTTTTTATGGTGTGGTGACCAGAACTGTACCTGTTGCCTGGAAGCAATTGTTAACTTACCAGAGGTGAGCAGGCAAGTGGCTCCCCCCCCCCCGCAGAATCAATTCAAAGGGTCTTGTGAAGCAAATTAAAGGTCCTTGCTGAATAGGACCAGTGGTCCATCTAGTCCAGCATGGCCAACCAGTTGCTCTGGAGGAGGCCAGTAAACAGAGTACAGAGGCCTAGGCCTTCCCCTGATGTTGCCTTCTGGCACTGGCACTCAGAGGTCTATGCCACCACAAAGAGTACTTCTCTTCATAATTCAACAAAAACAGGATAGTGTGCCTAACGTTTCTCTTGCTCTAAGGATCCTTCTTGCACTTCCAGTGTCAGTGGCAAGTGGTGAACACAGCTCAAAACTCAAACTTATAAAAACACACATACGCTTGACAATACTGCAAAAGAAACTATTTGGTTTGGCAACTATTTCAATTGAACATGCTGAAGCATCAGCACTTGCCCTGAAGGATTTGGTGACAAAATTTGCTAAAGAAAAAGCATGCAAAATGAGATTCTGATGTGCCTGAAATGGAAACATTTAAAGAGACTTAAATTTCAACATCACAATTAATAGGATATTTCAAAATGCTTTGTAATCTGTATTTTTCTATTTGAGAAAGAAAATCAGAGATTGTATTACTTGTTCTCATGATTTAAAAAAAAAATAGCAATTTCAAATTTTATATTTTTCATTCTTCCTAAAATGCATTTATGTTTGAAAACTGGTGGGTGCCGGTGTGGGGGGGCAGAAGATCGCCTCGCCTACTGTGCAAAAAAACCTGGCACCAGCCCTGCTCAAGAGTACTGGTTAATTTGCAAATTACCTGAAGGTCTGTTGTGTAAAGGAGGGGGTATGCTCCATGTTCACTATCTTTGCTGATTCCACCTTCTTGGCTTCTAGTGAGTAAGCCATCTCTTCCAGTGTGGATGTTCTGGAGATAATCTGGGGCAAAACATCCTGGTTCCCTTTAGTTTTGGCATTGTAGCTTCTATGATCATAGTGAAGTTTGTAGTCAACTTTCAAATGCCTAGCTTTACTTTCTGAAGAATTATACCTGCCACAGAGCAGCAGCATAGTTTCTATGGAAACCTTTGTTTTTTTTACTTCCTGCCTGGACTACCAAAACAGGTGTTTGTCAAACACTAAGGAGATCACACATATCTTGTGGGAACATTCGGCTTGGCCAGTCACAAGTAGTGGAGGCCTTCTTGAAAATATGGCTAGAATTGTGTCTTGCTACACAATCCAGTATTCTCATGGTTGAGCAGCTACTATAATAAAGTTCCCTCCTGACTATTGGCTGGATCATTTCATATGAGCCCTAAGACAGAAGACAAATGTGTCTCATACAACTTTGAAAACCAAGTTTTCTTAAATGTAACCAAGAATGTTGTATCCTTTCATTAAGCACTCAGATAAAATGTTTTTTGTGAGTTTGTATGGACGTCACGCCTCCAGCTGGCCAGCCTGGAGTTAAATTGTGCAGGAAGATAATACTGTGAATCACTTTTTAATCTTTTAGTTTGAGAAGCAAGAAAACACTACCTTCTGCAAGTAGTAAGACTGCTCCTATTCCATCTTTTTGAGCCTTTGGCCCAGTTACCAGTTCTGCTTTTTCTGTGGCAGTTGCTGGGAATGAGAAGCCTCTCTCTGCCCCCAACCCCAATCTCTTTCAGGAAGGCTTGTAATGGCACCAATGAGGTGAGTTCATTTTCAGTGCAATTTGAATTGCAATTTTTTAGAGTGACAGTGTCCCTTTATGCTGATGAGACACTGGAGGTTCAGTGGCAACTGCCAGCAACAGAATTATAATAGCATCCATTGGGGTCGTTAAGTAGAACCTGCCAGTGGTTCTGTTTGTAATTTAAGGGCAATAACTCAGCTATGCAAATAAGATTCAGGAAACAAACAGCGTACAGAAAAACAGGACCCCGCCCAATGAAATTTTTATAATGTGGGATAAATATGCAAGCCAGAGCATAAAACCTCACAGAAATGAAGTCATGTAGGAGCACTGTTCCACATATACAAATATAATACGTGTGTTTTGTTAATTAGATATTGTCTTGCAGCTTTAAAAAGTTCCCAAAGTAGTTTAGAGAACAGTAAAGTAAATAAGTCAGTAAAAACAGTTAAAAATGCAATACATATTGTGTTAAACAAGGAATCAGTTTTTCACTAGTATCTCCCTCACACACATACCATTTCTAAGCAATCAAATTTTAAAACTTCAGAAAAACCACATAAAGCCAAAGTCCAGTGCCGCCTTAAAGACTAACAACATCTTAGAGGTATTTCTCTTCTATCTCAAAGGAGGGAATTTCTTTTGAATATTGAAAAGTACGAGAATGTAAAAATAAGAATGTTTTCCCCCATAGAACTATTGTTAATGTGCAAATATATACATTCGATTCATATACAATTGATCATTCATACAGGCAACAAGTATTTCTTTATCCAGGTGACTTACTGAGTTCATAGAACTGTCTTCTCCCATTTGGTTCTTGTTATCCTTCTCTCTACCCTTTATACCTTCCCTCTACCTTTTTCACCTTGTTTCTCTATCCTCTTTACCCTTTATTGTCTTTCTAACTGCTGAAATTTTATATTGCAAGTTTCCCAGGGCAGGGATTTTTCTCTTGCTTATGATATTGTGTGAAGTACATCAGGTTGTTAAAATTGTAAGGCATGGGGGAACAGCAGTCCAAGAGGCACCCACTGGAATGCGGAGTGCCCCAAGGGGCAGTGCTGTCCCTGATGCTGTTCAACATCTATATGTGCCCACTTGCCCAGATTGCCCGGAGGTATGGGCTAGGGTGCCACCAGTACACTGATGACACCCAGGTCTATCTGATGTTGGGTGGCTGGTCGGACTCCAGACCAAAAGATCTGGACCGGGCACTACAAGTTGTTGCTGGTTGGCTTAGGCTGAGCTGGCTGAAACTAAACCCAGCAAAGACAGAGGTTCTGTGCCTGAATCGGAGTGGTCTGGGAGGAGGGACCTACTCCTGACCTTCGGTGGGGTGCCATTGGTGCCAGTGCCAGAGGTTAGGAGTTTGGGAGTGCTCCTGGATCCCTCCTTAACAATGGAGGCCCATGTGACAGCCGCTGTCAAGTCAGCCGTTTACCATCTTCAGCTGATTAGGCAGTTGGTTCCCTTCTTCAACCGCGACAACCTAGCTATGGTGATCCATGCGACAGTCACTTCAAGACTAGACTACTGTAATGCTCTCTACATGGGGCTGCCCCTGTTGCAAATTCGGAAGCTGCAGCTAGTGCAGAATGCCGCAGCCAGGCTTTTGATGGGTCTTCCCAAATGGGAGCACATCCAGCCTGTGCTGAAGATGCTGCACTGGCTACCAATAGCATACCGAATTCGTTTCAAGGGGCTGTTGCTTACCTTTAAAGCCCTATATGGCCAGGGTCCAACATACCTGAGGGACCGCCTTTCCCCATATATACCCCAGAGAGCACTGAGGTCGGGGTCTCAGAACCGACTGACCCTTCCGGGCCCCAAGGATACCAGACTTGCTGCCACTAGGGCTAGGGCTTTCTCAAAGGTGGCTCCATACTGGTGGAATCAGGGCCAGCCCCAGGGTTTTTTTTGCACACTAGGCAAGGCGCCGCCCCCCCATGCAGGGAGGGAGAAAACTGGAACTTAGCAGATGGATTTGGCCATGAGTGTAGTAAATGACTTTAAAGGGGGATTTGGCAGATTCATGAAAGATAGGTCCATGAATGGCTAGGAGCTATGGATCCTCCACATCCAGAAGCAGTTTATCTCTGAATAACATTGCTAGGAGGCAATCACAGATGGAGGCCTTGGATTCCATATTCTGTTTGTTGGCCATCCAGGGCAACTCATTAACCCTTGTGCACAAGACAATGCTGGACTAGATGGACCAGTGGTTAGATCCAGCAGGGCTCTGCTTACGTTTGCACTCAAAGTCTGTCTGACCAGCAGAGGCTTCCTGGCCAACCTGGAGAGAGCAGCCACGACCATGCCGGAAAGACCTTAAAGGGCCAACAGGGGGTTGGGCCTTGGCGAAGAAAGGTGCATCCCATCAGGCTGCTGCCAGGTCCCTCTTCGGCCCCGCCTGCCGGAGGACATTGGAGGGAGGGGAGGGGTGCCTGAGAGGGAAGTGGGCAGGGCGTCCTCGCAGCCACAAAGCCCTGGGGGGGAACTTCCCCATGCCCAGCCCCGGCCTCCTCCGGTGGCATCCCCTCCCCCCTCCCGGGACTCAGGAAGCTCTACAAGGTCCCCCCCCATGCGCCGGAGAGATGCAAGCCACTGCAGCAGCGCCTTTCCCCGGCCCCGTCTGGGGCATGGGCGGGAGACTGGAGGAAGGAAAGGCCACAGGGAGGTTGGGGGCACCCAGCCGGGATGGGGGGAGGTGGGGGAATTGTGCACAGATGAAGTGCGAGCGGTGTGCTGGGCGCCACCAGCCCTGCGGCTTTAAAGGGAGCCTCCCTGGCCCTTCTGGGGGCAAAACAACTCCTCATGCCTGAGGAGTGCCCTTGGCCATTAGGAACTCAGGGGTGCCTGGCAGGTCCGGGGGGAGGTGGGGGAACATTGCATGGGCAGAGTACAAGCAGTGCACTGGGCAGCGCCGGCCCTGGGGCTTTAAAGGGCACCTCCCCGGGCCTTCTGGGGGGAGATAAAGGCAGCAGCAGCAGCTGAGTTCAGGGCGACGCAGGGCTTTTGGCAGGGGCAGTGGGGCTTTTGGTGGGGGGTGCAGTTCGGCACCCTCATTCTCAGCCCACTCTAGGTGAAAGTCTAGTTCACCCAGTGGGTGGGCCAGCCCTGGGTGGAATGAGCTCCCAGAAGAGATCAGGGCCCTGCAGGCTCTTATGCAGTTCCACAGGGCCTGCAAGACGGAGCTCTTCCACCAGGCTTTCATTTAGGAGCTACCCCCACTATTACCAATGAGCCAGCCCTAGTTTTAACATCTAGCCTCTACCACTGTGCTCAGGAAGACTATTGAGTGGCAAACTGTTTGGCTGTCAGGTATTTCCAGCATGCCTTCTTATGTACCCAATGTATCAGTACTAGCACTTTATCACTTTACGTTTTTATTGTATTTGAAATTTTAAATTGATTTTATGTGAATTTAATAGTCATTTATAGACCAATTATATAAGCCACCCTGAGCCTGCTTACAGGGAGGGCGGGGTATGAATTGAATAAATAAATAAATAAATAAATGTAAGCTGCCCTGATCCCACCTTGGCGGGAAGGGTGGGGTATAAATTGAACTAATAAATAAATAAAATACAAAAACTGTACAAAAATTAGGTTTAACTTGGTTTTCTGGGAGTATCTACTGGTCGATAATGTTATAATCGTTTTTCTTTTGGGTTGCTCTTTTTTTGTGTACTTAACAATCAATAAAGTTATTTTTTTTTAAGTACATCAAGTTCAAGGATGGTGCTTGTGACCAGGGCCAGAGTGGGTGTGGTGAGGCAAGATACATGCAGGATGAGACCTAGAGCAGGCTGGGCAGGGATCTTTTTTCTGCGATGCAATAAATGAAGAAACATAACCCCATATTCCAGTCGCCTTTTTAAGGGTATGTTGAGTTGTATAGCACGTGGCCTTCCACTTCCCAGGGCAGTTAACAGCATTCCCTGGTCTTTCTTCTACATGGCCCCCTTTGTCCTCCTCTCAGTGTCCAGCCAGCTGCCAGCTCCAGCTCACCACTATCTTAATTGCCTGGCCCAATAGCTGGAACTGCCCTTCCTAATTAGGCCCCCTCCTTCCCAGCTGGTTACCCCAATCACACCTTAGCCCAAATGGGATACCTTCACCATGATCAGCTGCTGCTGCTCAGGTTAGCCACCTGTGCAAATGCTGTCAGAGTGCTAGGCCACATGCAACCTACAAGTAGGGGTGCCAGTCCCCAGGTATGGATGGGGGATCCCGCCAATATTTGGGGCTCCCCTAGAAGCCAGCCAATTGGCTGGTGGAGGAAGCCCTGCCTCCAACAGTCATCCTCAGCCTCACTTGAAAAAAGTGGGCGCAGTGCACACCTGCCCCACAAGTGGCAAACTCGTGGTTTGCAGGACATGCGCACATGGCACACACTCTTTTCAAGTAGGGCCCATGCATGCCTGCCCTGCAAGAGGCAAATTTGTGGCTTGTAGGGCAGGCACACAGGGTGCCTGCT
The DNA here is from genome assembly GCA_029375565.1 of Gekko gecko. Taxonomy (NCBI): domain Eukaryota; kingdom Metazoa; phylum Chordata; class Lepidosauria; order Squamata; family Gekkonidae; genus Gekko; species Gekko gecko. The sequence goes on along the minus strand of JAPDNY010000003.1, from coordinate 144,452,206 downwards.
CTTTTCAAGTGGGGACTGCCTGCTCCTGCCCTGCAAGCGGTGAATTTGCAGGGCAGGCACGCATGGCGCCTGCTTTCCCCTCAACTATTTAATGGGAAGGTTCCCTTTAAATGGTTGGGGAAAGGTGGGGGGCATGCGTGCACAGTGCTGCATCCTCAATGCAATGATGTCACTCTGCATGACATCATTGCATCGGGGAGGATGCTGCCCCCTCCCAGACCACCCCCCAAATCCCCCTGCTGGAGAGAAGATGAGACCTGGCAACCCTGCCTACAGGTCAGTCTCCCAAATCCCCTTCTGGCTTCTTGAGGGGCTGGGCACAATTTTCCCTGACCCCTGGAGGTGTCACAGTGCTTTATTATGTAGTGTTTTATTGCTATTTTATTACTATTATTACAAAGCTGTCTTTGTAGTCAGATTGTTGGTTCATCAAACTCAGTGATGTTGACTCTGGCTGGAAAGAGCTCTCTGGCTTTTAGCCAGAGGTGGCAGAGAATGAATGTTCTGTCTGCTGCCCTGTCAATGGTCACGGTCTGTTGATAATATGGGCATTATGGGATTGCATCCAAAACCAGTTTGAAAAATGTTATGAGAACTAGGGTCCTAAGCATTATGGGTCAGACCTTGGGATACTGTTCTACCAAGTCTTCCTCCAGCACAAGGAAAGACTTTTCTCCAATAGAAAAAAACCCCTTCATTGGAAGAAGTCTTTTTTGTTAAAGGAAGCTAGAGGGCAAGAAGTCATAGAATCCAACTCCACACCTGAGCTCCCTTCTCATGTTGCAGCCCACTTCACCTTCTGCCATGCTGCCCCCTGGGGGTAGGGGAGCCTCAGAATAGCTCTGGGTTTGCAGTGGGAAGAGGGTATCAATTAATTGCTCTATAGGGCCCTTAGGTCTGATGACTCAGCTGAGAGAGGAGTCTTTCCCTGCAGAAAGGCTAAGCACTTATGTGAACAGAGTAGTAATCTAGACAAAAACAAATTAGATCTTTTATGTAATTACTTGGAATAAGATAGCATTGGCTCCATACGGGCAAGTTGTGTGTCCAACACAGCTCAATCTCTTACACTGCCTTGGGTGAACTAATGCTGGCCACCTTAAACTCTTCTCCTTCTGAATCACGAGAAAATAGAGCCGGCAAAAGGAAAGAACGTTTTCCTCTTACACCAGCCAAAACAACTCAAGTCTGCACTCCTGAAGACCATGAAGATCTTCAAGAGAGTTTGGGCTCTGTTTAAAAATAGGATTTGGGTAATATAATATACTAGGAATAAGGCCTGTTGTGGAAATAAATACAACGGGCTGTAGAAAGAGGCTCTGGGAGAGTGCCCCGGCTTTGGGCACTCAGTGACAAATTGCTGTGGCAATCTCAACAGGGTATAATGACAGAGTCCACCATTTTCTCCAGAGGAACTGATCTTTGCTACCTGAAGAGCAGTAGTAATTTTGAGTGATCTCCAGCCCACCCCCAAGACTGGTAACAGTGGTTCCCCAGGAGGGAGTGGCTGGTTTGGAGCGTGGAGTCTATGGCATTGTACCTGTCTGAGGTCCCACCCCTCCTCAACACTCACCTTCTCCAGGTTCGACCCCTCAAATCTCCAGGAATTTCCCAACCTGGAGTTGACAATGCTATCTCCCTCCCAGCCAACCATCAACCTACCTTTAGTTTTCCGTCTCCTCCCCCATCCCTCCTACAGAGCAGTTGTAATTTTGAGTGATCTCCAGCCACCACCTGGAGATTGGCAACAATGGTTCCCCATCAGGGACTGGCTGGATTGGAGGGTGGAGTCTATGGCATCGTACCTGTCTGAGGTGCCACCCCTCCTCAAACCTCACCCTCTCCAGGCTCCATCCCTCAAATCACCAGGAATTGCCCACCTGGAGATGGCAACCTGATCAGGACTGGGCCCAATGAGTTTTCTCCCTAAGGCCAACATAGGTGTGGAAAGGGCCTTTTACTGACAGAGGAGAAAGTACAGGTGCCAACTCTGATTAGGGAAATACCTGGAGATTTGGGGTGGTGGATCCTGTGGAGGGCAGCATTTGGGGTGTGTGTGGAAGGACTCAGCAGGGTATAATGCCATAGAGTCTACCCTCCAAAGCAACCATTTTCTCCCGGGGAACTGATCTCTGTCATCTGGAGGTCAATTATAACAGTGGGAGATCTCCAGGTCCCATCTGGAGATTGGCAGCCCTAGGGGAAAGTCAGCCGCACAGCGGAGAGTTGAAGAAAATGGTCTGATAGTTGCTGGCCCAGCTCATTAGCCAGCCAGCCATGCTGAAGCTAAGCAGGAGAAAGAGCCTTTTTCCATTTATTCTGACAGGAAAGTGGCCGTTGGGGGAGGGGGTTATGCTGAAAGTCCTTTTTTTTTTACTCACAGAACCAAGCTTGGCTGCCTACCAACAGCCACTGAGGGGACAGTCCCTCACAGGAGTCAAGAGAACTGTCTTCCTCAGGAGAGAGAGCTGTCTGCTAGGGGGAGTGGGTGGGGAAGAGGAGCAGACCCGGCACCCAGCCAATGGCACGCGAGTACTCTTGAGTGGCGGCTGATGGGCCAATGGCTGAGGGAGGGCATTTTACAGCCAATGGGAGCGCATGGAATCTTGCGAAACCAAAAGATAAATATTTATAAGGAGAGATACTAGGAATAAGGCCCATTGTGGGGAAAAATGCAACGAGCTCTAGAGAGAGGGTGGGAGAGTGCTCCGGCCTGCAGCAGTTGGCCAGCTCCCCGCCCCCCCCACCGCTCTGTCCGAGCGCCATGGTGAGACCACAGCACAATGGGAGCCGTGCAGTGTTGCCTACTGCTGTGGCCGGGAGGCCAGGTGTCAGTGTGGTTCAGTCCCTACCCGGGATGGTCAATAATCAACTCCTTGGTTAATGGAGAGTCAGTGTCTCTCGACGTGCCAGTCAAGGGGGTCAGTTGCACTCTTTGGTGCAGCAGTGAGGCGAGGCAGGCAAATGTGAGGGGAAGGCATTTCTGAGATTGTGTCTTTGAGCCTGGATGCTAGGGTTGCCAGCACATAATTGGCATTCCACTGCGAGCTGAGCCGTGGAAACAGCGCTCCCTGCTGGGGGTGGGCATCTGCGCTGCGGCGGAACCAAGCAGACACTACTTTGGGCATCCACAGGGTCTAATAAGGGAGGGGCTCTAATAAGCCTGAGGGGGAGAAGGGGGGAAGGAAAGGGGGGAAGTGGAAAGAGATGGTTGATTAAAGAGGTAACGAATCTGCAAGAAGAGCTCTGGCGTCGGAGGTAATCCACGCCCCCCCCCCAAGCCCCATGGTTCTTCGTATTGCCGCCAATGCTCCCTCTAAGCTCTGGAGTCTTGTGAGCAAAAATTCTACTTTGTGAGCTGCTGGCATTAAAGTTGTGAGTAAGTGATTTGGCTACTGCATAAATTAGTCTGCTCTGGAGCCATCTTTTCTGAGCAAAGGCGAAAATGTGTGAGCTGGAGGCTAAAGAACTGTGAGCTACCTCACACTAACTCAGCTTAGAGGGAACACTGATTGCCGCCGCCTCCTCCTCCTCCTCCCTGATCAGAGGGCAAATCATTGACACTGGTGCTCCAGAGAGCCCACTTTTGTCCCCAGCAAATGGCAGTGGAGGGGACACTTGGCAAAGAAGCCCTTGGCAGTCAGCGCCAGGTGTTTTCCAACCTGTCTCCCAGTTCTTATAATGCCACCCACGGCTGTCCCTGTAAGGAGAGGGCCTGCCGAGGTGGCAATGGTTGCCATCGGGGTCATGGGTGGTCAGAGGTGGGGGCTGCCTGGGTTGAGACCTGGAGGTTGGTTCCTGGGCCTGGGCCTTAACGCACCCACCTCTCTCTCTCCTCCCCCACAGGCTCTTCTCCACCATGGTGCCCCTGACCAGCACTTCCACCATGGCTGCCCTGCTGCGATAGCTGGCTTTGGCCGTGGAGAGTGCCATGCAATCCAGCGCCCTCTCAGATCCCGCCACTGCCATGACCAACTACCACACCTCCAGCATAGCAGCGCTGAGGCTGAAGGCAAAAGAGCACGCAGCACAGCTCACGCAGCTCAACATCCTCCCTGGGAACAGCGCAGGCAAAGAGGTGTGCTAAGCGGGCCTGGCTGCCAGCTGGCCAAGCCAAGATCAAATGGGGGGAGGGAGGGTAGGCAGGTGGGGGAGGAGGAGCAGGGGTGGGTGGACCGTGCCTCCTCTGCCACCACCGCGCTGCCCACCGCCACTAGATACCAGGCAGGACCAGAGTGGCCACCTTCACATCCTCCTCCCCAGCTCCTCCAAACTTGGCATGGTGCAGGGGCATCTCCAGAAGCCCTTGTAAGTGTCTGGGATGGGAAAGCAAAGTTCCTTTTACCTCAGCCCCTTGAGAAGAAGGGGAGTCTCACTCTGTACAAGGTGGGAGTCCTCCTGCAAGGCATGTGCTGCACGCTTCCTCAGGCTGCCAAGCAGACCCTGGGCTCGACGGTGGCTACCTGGAGCATTGGGAGGTCTGTAGCAGGGTGGGTTGAGTGTGGCCTTTTGTTCTAAATGAGCAGAGTGAAGCAGCAGTGCCAGCATCTCCATCTTCTGAGGGAGCAGGGCACAGTGTGAGCTAAATTTTTGCAGGCGCTTCTTCTGTGGGCGGGACTGAGGCAATAGAGCCAATGACCTTCTGTCCCAAGGCTGCCAGGGGATTGGCAGATGTTCTGAGTGGCAGTTCAGGCAGCCAACTGATTTTGGTGTGCATAGAATGCTTAGATAGATAGATAGATAGATAGATAGATAGATAGATAGATAGATAGATAGATAGATAGATAGATAGATAGATAGATAGACAGACAGACAGACAGACAGACAGACAGACAGACAGACAGACAGACAGACAGACAGACAGACAGACAGACAGATTACGCTACAAGAGCGGTGGGACTGTGGCAAGCGTCTGGGTATGTTCCCCCAAGGTTTAATTGGTCCTTGGGATTTTTTTTCTCCTCCTGACCCTTGAGGCCTCCTAGGACTGAGCTTAATTATTTGCAGAATAATTTAGCTCAAAGATTAATTTGATAATATATTGTAAATCTATTATAATGAGTTAAGATAGTTTGAGAAACTTATAAACATTATGTAATAATTTTGGGAGAAGAAAGAAGATGAAGATATGAAGATAAAGTGTGCAAGTGAAGTTTTGTTTTTCATAATGTTAATGATTTTGGTGGTGTTGTCAAATTATCAAATTCTTTCTTCAATAAAACAAAATGCAAAAAAAATGTAATTACTTGGTACTGGTTTTGATACTCTACCCCATACTATTTGTAAACAGTTCTTTTAAAAAATAAATAAAATAAAATCAGTAACTGAAGAATCAGCTCAGTAATGTAACAGCATCTCTTTGTGAGTTATACTAAGTACCACAGCTGAACCACACACTTTTTCTGTTGTTTTGTAACATTAGAAAGGGCAGCCACTTCTTATACTGCTGCTCTGTTATCCATGTATGGCTTATAAGCAGGACTGTGCTGGAAAGATATCACTGTAACAAAAGCATTGTTTCACTCAGAGATGCACTAATAGATCATTAACCAAGTGGCTCACACTGAAATCCAAAGAGCTGCAGATCTTAAAACTGATCGATGCATTTTAAATCAACACATATCTCTTCTTTTGTACCATTTGGATGAAAGAGGGTAGAGATATGCAGAGCCATCTGTTCCTTTGGATACACACACACATATATTTTTCCTTGGGTACAGATGGCAAACAGCAAACACTGATAGCATTCCCATGTAAAACAGCAGCACTGAGCATTCTTAGATACAGATTTCCATCCATGTGTTTCCTATTACTTTGTTTTTCTAAAGAGGGTGAGATGCCAGATTTGGGCTGAAAACAACAAAAGCTGTGCCAATTTTCTGCTGAGAAAATTATCTCCCACCCTGACCTGGATAGCCCAGGCAAGCCTGATCTCGGAAGCTAAGCAGGGCCAACCCTGGCAAATATTTGGATGAGAGACCTCCAGAGAATACCAGGGTTGGGAGGCCAGAGGCAGGCTATCAATCCACTTCTCTGAACGACCTCAATGCCCCAGTATGAGTCACCAGAGGTCACCATGACTTCCAGGCATGGACACACACATGTACACACATACAAACACAAATACCAAAAAAGAAAAGACAATTATCTCCCAATGGTGGATATGTTGGTAGACTGCTATTACATCTGAACTTGAGGACACGAAGCAGTTGAACTCTTAGGGTTTCGTTGCCATACATATGGTGGAAAGAATTATGATTGCTATCTACTTCCCGTCCATACATTACAGAACCCTCTTTGATAAAACCAGCTTTTTCCTCTGCTATATTCGACATAACCATTTACCAAGCAGCTACTGCTAAGACTGTAACTCTAAAGCACAGATTGTGTGGGAAATCCATTTGAAAGGCAATTTACATGACTTGCTGAGGATGGCTATGCTCTACTTGTAATGAGTTGCTGCTTTATTATTTCATCAGTATCAAAAGGGCACCTTAATTAATGAATTTCACTAGGAAGGACCGACTCCCATACAAATGGCAAAAGGAGGAAACAATTTTATAAGCTCATTATACTTCTCTCAGCTGAAATCATCTAAGGAGCCACAAAGTTTACCAGTGCCTGAAAGACAATTTGACTTTCAGGTAACAAAATCCGATCAGTCACAGTTCTTGGGTACAGCAAGGAAACTTGGAAGAAAAATCTCTGTCACAAGCTGTATCTGTTGACAACAGCCAAGCATGACAAAAATCTTCTATGCTGTGATCAGTACAGGCATATGGGAAGGAGGGAAGGGCCTTCCTGGACCTGGATTCTGTGTCATGCTGTTGAACCACAGCTCCAGATAGATTCTCCATGTGCTATGTGATCAGGAGAGGTAGTTCTCAGTTTCTCATGTTGACTACTGACTATAATATTAATTAATCCTTGTGTGCCTCACAGGGGAACTAGGATAAGTTACTTTTTGTATTTGTTTATGCATCTGCCACCCCCCCAAAGCTGCACAAGACCTTGACAAATTATTTGCCTATAGTGGAGAAAAGACGATGGTGTCAGATGTAAAAAATGTTCTGTCTGTGTGTATTAAATGCCAGCAACTTGATTCTGACTTATGGTGACCCTTATGAATTACTGAACTCCAAATATCCTGTCATTAACAGCCTTGCCCCAGTCTTGCAAACTGAGGGCCTTTGTGGTTTCCTTGAGTGAGTCAATCCATCTCATGTTGGGTCTTCCTTTTTCCTGCTGTCTTCAACTTTTCCTAGAATTATTATCATTTCCAGTGACTCTTGTTTTCTCATAATATGACCAAAATACGATAATCTGAATATGGTCACTTTAGCTTCTAAGGAAAATTCAGGTTTGATTGTTGATTTTCTAGAACCCACTTATTTGTATTTTGGGCTGTCCATGGTATACATAAAACCCCCCTCCAATGCCACATTTCAAAGGAATCCACTTTCTTCCTGTCGGCTTTCTTCATTGTCCAGCATTCTCTGGTAAGTGATTAAAGGACCCTATTACATGAGCCAAGTATTTCCTATGCTTGACCAAGGAGAGATTTTTCTACTAACTGAATATTCTTTTTCTTAGTTCTGAAATACAAGTACTGTGGTTTGGATCCAATCCTAGTTGGATTGTTGTTTTCTTGGTTGGAGTGGTTTTCTTCTACCAGTAAAAGGGGAGAGCAATATTTGTTGATTCCTCCCTCCCTCTATAGATCTCCACAGCATGCTCAGCGCAGTTCCTGCTGGTTTCCTTGATCAATGGAAGTGGAACTTCAAGGGGTCCCATGGGCAACAGCACAGCCGGAAAGCAGGGATATTCCATTCCATGAGGAGAGCTCTGTTCCTGGTACTTTGGATACAATCCTGTAAGGTTTCATTCTAGAATATCTATCTACATGACTTAAACCAAGTTTCATTCTTGAATATCTTACATTTCCATGCTTTAGCTTTCACGTGTCCAATTTTTGAACTTTCTGCAAAGAAACTTTCTGCTACCACAGCTGGTGGCAATGATTCACTCACCAATGCTTACTTGATCTGGTTTCTCTCACAGCTCATTTCTGCACAAAATTAATAATTGAGATTATTCCAATCAGAAGATGCAGTTACCAGCTCTGCCATAAGAAAATAAAAACTTCCCATTTGTTATTTCCATATGCAGATTCATCCTACTTAATTGTCCATTGCAGGTAGTGAGCTGGTAAACAAACTATGGTGACAACTATTGCATCTCAAATAGTTACACAACCATTACATATTTCTAAGGATTGAATGATATATTCTGTAGCCCCAATCCAATTACACTCACGTGGAGCCCTGGTAGAAAAGCAGCACAGATGCTTACTAGCTGTCAGGAAAGAGAATGAAGCCTGGGGAACTGCATCTACCATCACCCTACTCTTGCTTTGCACATCAGTACTACTGCTGATTTTCTAATGTATGTAGTTTTGACAGCCTGCTTGGTGGTGGAGGAGGAGAGAACATTGCAAGTAGTTTCTAGGGAGAGATGGGTGCACGTAAGCTTACTTCCATGTGTGTATCCCAAATCCATACCTGTATCCCTGTTTTACCAAAATTAGGACATATTTCTTTAGCTTCAGTGCAAAGAGTAACTGTTCCTGTATCGATATTCAGGTATGAGGCCTTATCCAGCACAGGTAGCCTGATGGCTGTATGAGCATGGAAAAGACAGCAGGTTATTCAAACCATGTTTCTAACTGCAGCATTTCCTTAGTTCTGTTCCAGTCCATGGAAACAGTCTACAGCAGATCCCAAGTAGCTTTTGGTCCAGTAAAAAAAGCACAGATTGTTTTTTAAAAGGGCAGTATGGTGGCATATATGAATATGTAGCCACCCTTTCACCCAGTTAAACATTTAAAACATTTTACATGCAGCTTCCAAAGTGTTTTATGCATTCAATGGATGCGTGAATTGGAGGCACTATCTAACAGATGCCTGTGCTAGTGACATCAAAATGGATGCACATGTATGTTTCAACAGTGCTCGGATGTGTTTTCTGCAAATTATTTTCCAGAATATATCATGGAGTGTTGCAAGAATTTACATAACCCGGGAAACAGGACAATGACAGTTCTTAACCATGTCAAGATATATAAAATGAATATGTACCACGTGCAATAAGAGCTCTCTCTCCCCCTCCTACAATGGAATCCTAGGCAGAGTTATACCATTCCGAGCTCAGTGACTTGAGTTGACTTAGGAGGGTGCTAAGAAATGTACTGTTAATAAGTCTTGTGAAAGTTCTGACTATGCAACTGATACAAGGATGTTCTGGTGTCAGCAACACACAATGAGTATAGATTTTTCTTTCTGTCTTTCAACCATGAAACCTAAACTGAAGGAAGAGAGCAGTTTCTGACAACCTGTAGCTTACTCCTTAAGTGTACAGTATACATGGAGAAACTGCCTGCTAATGCCAACAACTACTCCATAGAAAGCCACAGAACTTCCATCTTAATTCAGAAGGTATTCAGGCTCTTAAAAATCATCTTCATAGCTCTATTAAGTGGGTAAAACTCAAAGTTAAAGGTAATGGGGGAGATTTTGCTGCATATTTCTTGGCTATTCAAAATGTGTCTGCATGAGTGGAAAAGAATTTTTGGCATTAGTAAATGAATCAAGCCCAGAGCCAGATTAACTAACACAGAGCTTTGTTTTCACAGCTGGGCCGCCCTATTATCCAGCTTGCCTTCTTTCGTGCCGTGTTTGCTTTGTAGGTTTTATTCAAAGCTCCATACTAACCTTTGAGCACAATGCTGTTTTTCTATGCCTTGAAAATGCCATCTCACCATTCAGGAGCTTCCTTTGACCTCCACTGCTAGGTTTCAGCTGAATTTGTGGGTATGTACATTGTCTGATCCAGTTTATGGGAAGAAATTTGGCAAGCCAGTGCGATGATGACATTAGGAGCAAAGCAGAAACACCTAGCGGCCAAATCTGTGTGTGAAGAAAGCATTTGTCAAGGCCCATCAGGGAGAGGCTGCTAAAGCCAGCCAGAGTTAAAAGAGAGACCTGGCAATTAGAAGCTGAGAAATCAAGCCAGAGCAGAAGGGGCAGCAGGAGTCATTGATCGGGCAGGAGCTGAGAGACAAGACATGAAAGACAGAGTCTAGAAGGCAAGACAAGGCAAGATGCCAAGAGATTAACCGACGGCAGGAACCATAGCCAGGACTGGAAAGAACAGTAGGAATTGGGCTGGGATCAAGAGCAAGGCCAGGAGCAGTTGCTAGCACAAGGCTGGAGACAACAGACTGTACGGGGGCTGCTGTACAGTGTCCAACATTTAATGGTACCAAATAAATGGTAAAGAATAGCAACATCAGAAATCCCATATTTTTTATGATTAAATCAATTTCTCAAGGATCAAATGCTGGGCTTGGAGGATTTTCTCTCTCCATAATCTATATGAAACTTAGTTGGGGGCGGGGGAGTGAACCGATGCTATAATATCATATTTTGTTTTCCAAATAAATGTGAGAAATATTCAAATGAAGCCTAGCCTGGCTTCATACACTGTGGGCCGTAATAACTAACATTTAAGTGTGAGGATGCTAATGCATCTGCATTCTGCCACATATTGCAATGTCTCTCAGAGTCTTTCTGGTAGGGGTGGGCTTCTAGACCTCTCCCTGCATCTGTAACCACACATCTCCTCGGTGCAGAAATGCAAAACACACTGATTTCCTTTTGGGTGGGTGGGTGGGTGGATGGACAAACAGACAGACAGCTCCTTTGATATAAAAGTGAGCACTACATCTCTGAGTTCTTTTCTGGCTAGATTGTATATCTGAGCCAGAGAACTGCCCTCCATCTTTTCGCCTGCCCCAATCCAACTTCTCTTGAAGCTGCTGATACTGGACACACTGAGGACTACATTTCCCAAGATACACTGTAAATCATCATTTCAGATGCTGCCCAGACAGCATTTATAGCATGAGGGAACAGGGGGAAGGCTGAGGGAGAGGCTATTTATGTATTGACCTGCCTGCTACACCTAAAATGTAAGTGGAATTGGGTGCTGGTGAGTACTACTGAAAGATGGTTAGAAAGGAAGGAGGTGGTTTGGGGGCACATAAGGAGGGACCAGAATTACAAGTGATTGGAGAACTCGGGGCGGGGGGGAGAGAAATTCCTGAGAATTCTCCCATGTTGCTTGTGTTTCTGAGAGATGATTCACACATTCCAATATTAGCCCTTCTTACATTATAACTTCAGAGGAATCAACAGCATGTTATGGTGTGACGTGGTCTTTCAACCATCACACATGAGAAGTGGTTGATTCCACAATGAAGTGAGCGATTCTGTACATTCACTTTATTGTGCACGTGTACTGGAGCACCCATTCAAATAACTGGTGTGTGATGGAATAATCAAAGAACCATTTCCTCACACAGGAAACTGTAATGAGCACTGGCGTAGTCTTCTTCCCCCCCAATATGATCAAACCTAAGTTCCGAGCCTTTTTCAACCTTTCACTGTTCAGCTTTGCTGTGTGTCAAATTCAGATTTCCAAAAGCCATCCTTACTAAAGCAGCATAGCTTTAGATTTATTTTAAAAATTTCTATGCCAGCTTTCTACACAAAATAAGGTCCCCAAAGCGATGAACATTAAAACATCTCAATTTTGAAACACCTGAGACATTAAAACCGCATCTAAAATAAACTAATTATAAAATATTTAAACAATTCAATAAAACATTTAAGCACACATAACAACACAACCAGGGAGGAGGGTCAGTGCCCAAGAGGGAACACCAAACAAAACAAAGAAGTCTTCACCTACTGGTGAAAGACAATGATAGAAGGAGACAGACAAATCTCCCTGGGGAGGGAATTCTAGAGGTTGGGTACCATGAGCAAGAAGGCCTTTTCCTAGATTGCCACGTGTTTAGCCTCACCTGGGGGGCACACGAAATGGGGCCTCCAAAGAAGTCTGGAATGGATGGGGAGGTTCATATGGGGGTATCAGCTTCAAGTTTAAAAGCATCCTTGCCACAATCAAGGATGTCTGTGGATTTATCCTTGATTTACAGTGCAATCCAAAACTGATTTATATTCTTCTAAGACAACTGATTGCAACAGACTTAGAATGGTGCAAAGCAAGCAAGCAAAGGAGTACCAGAGAAACATCTACTTCTGCTTCATTGACTATGCTAAAGCCTTTGATTGTGTGGATCACAACAAACTTTGGCAAGTTCTTAAAGAGATGGGAGTACCAGACCACCTCACATGTCTCATGAGAAACATGTATAAGTCAAGAAGCAACAGTTAGAACTGGATATAGAACAACTGACTGGTTTAGCATCAGAAAAGGAGTACGACAAGGATGTATATTGTCACCCTGTTTATTTAATTTATATGCAGAGTACATCATGCGAAATGCTGGCCTGGATGAATCACAAGCCAGAATCAAGATTGCTGGGAAAAACATCAACAACCTCAGATATGCAGACAATACCACTCTAATGGCAGAAAGTGAAGAGGACCTAAAGAGCCTCTTGCTCAGAATAAAAGAGGAGAGCGCAAAAGTTGGCTTGAGACTCAACATCAAAAAAACTAAGATCATGGCATCTGGCCCCATCACTCATTGGCTAATAAAAGGGGAAGTCATGGAAGTAGTGACAGACTTCACATTCTTGGGATCCAAGATCACTGCAGACAGTGACTGCAGCCATGAAATAAAAAGACGCCTGCTCCTTGGGAGGAAAGCAATGGTGAACCTAGACAGCATAATAAAAAGTAGAGACATCACCTTGCCAACAAAAGTCCGTATGGTCAAAGCAATGGTATTCCCAGTAGTAATGTATGGCTGCAAGAGTTGGACCATAGGGAAGGCTGAGCGCCAAAGAATAGATTCTTTTGAATTATGGTGCTAGAGAAGACTCTTGAGAGTCCCTTGGACTGCAAGAAGATCAAATCAGTCAATCTTAAAAGAAATCAACCCTGACTGTTCCCTGGAACGCCAGATACTGAAGCTGAAGCTCAAATACTTTGGCCACCAAATGAGAAGAGAGCACTACTGGAGAAGACCCTGATGCTGGGAAAGATTGAAGGTATAAGAACAAGGGGACGGCAAAGGATGAGATGGTTAGATAGTGTTATCAGTGCAACAACCATGAAATTAAGCAAATTCTGGAGCATGACAGAAGACAGGAGGGCCTGGTGTGATGTGGTCCATGGGGTCACAAAGAGTTGGAAACTGTGCGACTGAACAACAGCAAGACAACTGACTGCAACGGACTTAGAATAGTGTCACTATGTTTAGGGCAACATGCTTAGAATCATCATTCTCTCTCTTAACAGGGTAAGGGAGGATATTTTAGCCATGGTCCTTTGCTCAGTATCTTCAGGTCATTCTTGGTTTACTTTGGATTTGTACTGTGTTCTGCATGCCATTCTCTGTTTAGGCAAAATAACCACCACCCTTTATTTGTTTGCAGTGCTGCTTATCTCAAATATCATTATTATATCCTAAAGTCACAAATACAGAATAGGCCAGAAGGTCATCAGGTAGGCTCAGCAACTTCCAGGTGGGGCCTGGAGATCTCCCAGAATTCCAACTGCTCTCCTGATTACAGGGATCAGTTCCCCTGGACAAAACAGCTGCTTTCAAGAGTAGACTTGATTGGACTATACCCCACTGAGGTCCCTTTCCAAACTCAGACTGCCTCAGTCTTCATCCTCCAAATCTCCAGGAATTTCCCAACGCAGAGTTGGCAACCATACCAACTACCCCCCAAAAGATCTTGCAAACATATTCCCAATCCTTCTTTACAGAATAGCCCTACATAATTCAGTCAGAAGCATCCAAATAATTTAGGGATGTAGAACTTCTTTCTTTGCTTCCTATTTGATGCTGCTGCAAAATATGTTTGATGCTACAAATATATCTGAGGCTGAAAGTGCTGAATAATTACTAATGTATTTTAGGCGTTTCTATAAATAAACAGATAATGATGATATTAACCAATCCTGCTAAAATGCTCTAGCTTTTCAGCAAGAGGCTAGGCTTTCTCAAATGAGACAGCTATAAAACATTGATCCCATTTAGCTGAACAAACTAATTTGCCCACTCCATTCATGATCAACAAATTGCCTTGCTAATGTCAGCTTCTGTGTCACTGCACTGGAAAATTATTTCTTTTGTCATCTCCTGGGACAACACACCACTTCTTGAGTCATCCAGCGCACCTTGAATCTTTTCTCTCTCTTTTCTTATTATTTTGGCCTATATACAAGGCAGTGCCCATTGGACACAGAAATAAAAATCTGACAAGTTCACAGCCTGAGGTGGTATTGCAGCTTTATCACTCAGTCCTTACATCAACACTCTTGCCTTTGAAAATAATCCAGCTCATCTTCCTCAGCTTTGTATTTTCTTTTTGTCTCAGTAGGCCCCTTTTCATGCCTTGTTAGCACATTTTCAGCCCATTTGAAGAATGCTTTGAAGGGCAGGCCTGCCACCTTGAGCCCAGCACTGGAACCTTTGATGTTAATCCCAGCTTTATGTGTCTACATTGACATTACTGTGGACAGCCTGGTGTTCTCTTGTCACCTGGCAGGCAGGATAGCTGAGGAAGTGACACCATCAATTATGTTATGATTAAAACCATTTTCCTTTCAGTTCATGGCTGAGTGCCTTCAGAAGGCAGCAGGGGAATAGGCTGCTCTGGTGCGGTGTTCCCATAGAAAATAGTGGAATGCCTCAGACTACCCAGGAAGCTCCAGGGAAAGATTATGACATATTGTTTGAGAGGATGTTTATAATGTTTCAGACAATTCAAATGCTATTGCTTTTCCTGTACTGTACTGTTGCAATAATGGCCAGTATAGAAATCAAATAGATTCCATAGTCATAAGCAGAAGATGGAGAAGCTCTATTCTGTCTGCTAACACAAGACTAGGAGCCAATTGTGATACAGACCATGAATTGTTTATTGAAAATTACAATAAAGCTGAAGAAAAAACTCCAAACAATCATAGTGCCAAAATACAGACTAAGCAAAGTTTATGAATAGTTTATAGACCATGTAAAGAACAGATCTGCATGGCTAAATTCAAATGAACATGAACCAGAAGAACTATGGGTTGAAACCAGTGATATTATCAAGAAAGAATGTGCAAAGACTATTTCTGTAGCCAAAAGCAATGAAAAGCCTTGATGGATGACTGATAAACAAAATTAAACACTTAAATGCAGCATTCCAGCAACTGGCATGTAGAAACAAAGAGGACTAGTATAATAACCAGTGTAAAGAAATACTAGAGAACAACAAAGAAGGAAGAACAAGAGATCTGTTTTACAAGAGCCAATAAATCAAAGGGAAATTTAAAGCACGATTAGGCATGCTGAAAGATCAACACAGAAATACATTAACCTGATGCAAAAAATAAAGAAAAGTTCGGAACAATACACTGAAGAACTGTACAAAAAAGATTAAAGGAAGACAGATTTCTTCCAAGAAGAATCCTTTGAAGAACCTACAGTTTTAGAAAGTGAAGTGAAAGCTGCCATGAAGCCAACTAGGAGAAACAAATCACCAGTAGATAGGATATCAAATAGAGCTATTCTAAGCCACAGGACTACAGTCCATCAAAATCTTAACAAGATAGTGCCAACAACTAAGGGGAAAACAATGGCTCCAGACTGGAAATGCTCAATTTACGTTCCAGTTCCAAAAAAGTAGATGTCAAAGACTGAAGCAACTATTGGATCATCGCATTAATTTCTCAAGCAAGCAAAGTGATGCTCAAAATCTTACAAAATGACTGTTACCATATATGGAATGAGAAGCGGCAGATATTGAAGCTGGATTTAGAAAGGGAAGAGGCACTAGAGATCATATTGCAAATTTACTTTGGTTACTGGAGCATACAACAGAAGGATATCAGCCTTAGTTTAATAGATTACAGCAACACATTTTACTATGTGGATCATGAAAACCTATGGTTCATTTTAAAAGAAATGGGTGTGCCATGGCATCTGATTGTTTTGATACGCAACCTTGACTCTGAACAAGAGGCTACTGTTAGGGCAGAATGTGGAGAAACAGAATGGTTTCCAGTTGGCAAAGATGTCAGACTAGGATGTATTTTATCTCTGTGTATCTTAAATCTATATGCATAATATATAAGGAAAGTTGGAATAGATTTAGATGAAGATGGAGTGGAAATTGGTGAAAGGAACATTAACCATTTGAGATGTGATACCACATTACTGGCAGAAAATAGTGAAGACTTTAAACGACTCCTGATGCTTAAAGTAGAAACTTGAAACAACTCATGATGGTTAAAGCAGAAAATGCCAAAGCAGGAGTACAGCTGAACATCAAGAAGACAAAAGTAATGACTACTGGGGAGTCACACAACTTTATTTATTTGTTTGTTTGTTAAATTTATATCCTGCCTTGAGCCTGTGCATAAACAATCAAAACCACATTAATATAGTTAATTCTTTAAAACAGCTAAAACCATTAAACAATTAAAAGATGATGAAATAAACATAGCAGTTCAAACCTCCCATAAATTGGACTGGAGTCACACCAAGTCCATATAGTATTAGGACTCTACATGTGGCAGATGGTCAGGACAGCTTTTATGCAGGGAGGCCAACTAGTTTAGGTTGACAATGAAGAAACTGAAATTGTTCAAGATTTTGTATTCCTTGGCTCCATCATCAACCAAAAGGGAGACTGCAACCAAGAAAGCAGAAGGAGGCTCAGCCTGGGGAGGGCAGCCATCAAAGAGCTGGAAAAGATTCTTCAGTGTAGAAGCATGATGCTGGTGACCAAGATCAAGTTAATTCATGCCATGGTATTCCCCATTACTGTGTATGGGTATGAAAGCTGGACAGCAAGGAAAGCTTACAGGAAGAAAGTTGATTCATTTGAAATGTGGTATTGGATAAGAGTATTATAGACACCATGGACCACCACAAAGACAAATAAGTGGGTTCTAGACAAAATCAAGCCTGAACTGTCTCTAGAAGTTAAAATGACTAAAATGAGCAGGGATCATTTCATAGAAAAAGAGCTGCAGGAGCTCATTAGCATAAGGCATGCTAATGAGCTACTAGGCTATTAGCATAATATGCCACACCCCTGACATCACTGGAAGTGATGTCAGAAAGGAAAGCAAAGGGGGGGAGGCATCTTCAAAAGCCTCCCCTCCCCTCCCCTTCCCCAGCCAGCCTGCAGGGGGGGAGAAGTGAAGAGTTGGGCCACAGGAGGTAAGAGAGAAGGAAAGAGAAAGAGAGTAGAGTGAAAGAAGGAAGGCAAGACAGAAAGAAAGAGAAGGAAAGAAGGAAGGAAAGAGGAGATAAAAAGAGAGAAGGAAAATGGGAAAGAAAGAGAAGGAAAGAAGAAAGAAAAGGGGAAAAGGAGAGAACAAAAGGAGGGAAAGAGAGAAGGGAAGAAGGAGGGAAAGAAAGAGAGAGAAGGGAAGAGGAAGGGAAAGAGGAAAAGGAAAGAAAAAAAGGAGGGAAAGAAAAAAGGAGAGAAGGAAAGAAGGGAAAGAGAGGAGAGAAAGAAAGAGAGAGAAGGAAAGGAGGAGAAAAAGGGAAAGAAAGAAAGAAAAGGAAAGAAGAGAAGGAAAGGAGGGACAGAAAGAGGGCAAAGAGATGGAGAGAGGGAGGAAGTCTCTCCCACCCCTCCATCAAGCCCCCACCCCCCCAGATCCCTCATTTACTGCCATCAATGCCTTCCCCCAGGGCCGCAGTGCTCCAGCGCGGGCCCCAGGAGGCCGGCAATGGGCCTCTTCAGGCCACCCCCCGGGCCGCAGCACTCCAGTGTGAGCCCGGGAGGCTGGCAATGGGCCTCTTCAGGCCACCTCTGGGCCACAGTGCTTCGGTGCAGGGAGCAGGGGGTGGGGCTTGTCACCACCAGCATTTGTTCCAGTGCCTGGGTTGCCGGAGCCCCAAAAGACCCCTGAAAATGAGGCTATTGTATGTTGGTCACGTTATGAGAAGACAAGAGACACTGGAAAGGACAATAATACTAGGAGAAACTGAAGGCAACAGGAAAAGAGGAAGACCCACTATGAGATGGATTGACTTGATAAAGTAAGCCGTGGCCCTCAATTTGCAAGACCTGAGCAAGACTGTTAACAATAGGACATTTCGGAGAACATTAACTCATAGGATTGCCATAAGTCAGAAGCAACTTGACAGCACTTAACACACACAAACACTCTGCAGGCTGCAAATGGTGTGCAGCATGTTTGAATCCGCTTCTAATAAAAATAATCACCCTGCGTGTAGGCTTGAGCCTAAGCTTTCCCCTGGGGGACGCAGCCCCTAGGATCTGTCTCCATAGGTTTGTCATCCACCAGATGGAGCCTGGAGATCTCCTGGAATTGCAATTGATATCTAGACTATGGAGGTCAGTTCCCCTGGAGAAACTGGCTGCTTTGGAGGGTGGCCCCTAGGACATTATACCCCAGGGAGCTCCCTGCCCTCCCAAACCCTGCCCTCTCCAGGCTCCACACACAAAATCTCCAGGTATTTCACAACCCTATGCCACCACGCTCTTTCCTGTTCCCAGTATTTATGCCACTATTTCAACCTTTACTCCTATTCAAAAAATAATTTTAAAATACGGAATTTGGGGGACTTGTTTATATATTTGTTTACATCTGCCTTTCTTACTTGTACTCAAGGCAGACTACAACCCTGTGAGTCAATACAATTGGCAGAAGGGGACATTCAGTGACCAATGCAAGAGGAATTAGGGTTATAGAACCAACCAGAAGTCCATGGAGTCCTGACAAACCAAAAGTCAATGACCCAAGTCCAGTCCAGTCCTTGAATATGCGTAGATGTTTAAAAAAAAGTTTGGTGGAGGGGATTTGTGTTGTGTTTGCTCTCCATAAGATGCATCGCTGTGGGCTAGCTTGCAAAGGAGAGCAAAGGAATTGCACACTTACAAGATTGCCGGAAATGATTATCTCCAAAGATTCTTTCTAGCATGCAGCTTGGCCCTACATGCCTTCGGTGAGGCAGCCACCTGGCAAGTTGAGCTCTCCATAGTGCAGGCAGAGAATTTGTGACTCACCAAGCCAGGGAGCCCATGAAACACCTTTTTGTTGTTGCTTGCCTAGGGAATTGTCATACACCTAACAGTCACAATACATGGCCAGTTGGCTGTGTAGGTCACAAGTTGTAAAGCCCTTTAGTATATATTGGTAGAGAGGCTTTGTTTTGTGTAGAAAAAAGGGTAGAACTCATCCGACCAAACATGATTCCATCCCAGTAGACTGTTGAGAGGCAGCTAAGGATGCAGCCAGCCAGGTCCAAGTTAAAATAGAACTGTATACTGTATCCTGTCTAACTGGGTAGGCCTCTTTATGTATGAATTTGTTTTCTTTTGGCCCACCATTGTGCTAAGGTGCCTGATGCCTCATGTTTAATTGCCTCTAAGCTTTCAGGATCATTACTGGATTAGACAGGCTGGCACAGTTTAGATGAGGGAGCGATTAGCTGGAGAGTGGATCAAGTTCTAAGAGCAGAGAGAGGGTGAAAACATATCAGCAGATCCATTCAGAGGGGCTAGAGGCTTTCAGTCAAAGACCCAAGAGGCCCTGCTTAAGAGGGATGGGAAGGAGAAACAAAAGAGCTTGGCGGAGATCAAGAGCTTACATATTTTTACCTACAGCAGTTGCTCTACAAATGGGTATCAGCAAATCTATTCTTCTTTAATCTCTGAGGATGTTTCTTTGTGTTTGACATAGCACTGCATAGTCTGTCCTCTGCTAGACCAGCTCGCAGAAGTGGAAAAGCCTTTATTTATGGCAGTTAAGCCAATAATTTCAGCATATTTCTCTGTTCCAAGATCTCCACCAGTGTTCAAGAGGGTAATTTAAGCTTTCACAGCTACCATTTCTGCAGTTAGAACTAAGAGTCTTATTCTCATACAGAACTCCCAGGCGTGTATCACTCCATTCATTGTGGTGGTCAGTGCTGGCAGGCTGGGAACCCACAGGGTCAGGAGGAAATGCTACATGGAAAGCAAGGGTTACATTTTCCCACAGGACATATACCACACATTGAGGTGGATGAAGTGATTCCATGGAATATATCTGCAGCAGCTGTTTTCCTTTAATAGATCCCAAGAAAAAACTGGTATAGTCCTTGCAAAACCCAGGTTGAACTCACTGGTTACAGCCCTGTTTCCAGCTTTGGTGGTGGGAAAATTACTTCCTCACAAAACTCACCTCCATATTTTATTCTATCCAATGGCATGAATCTAGCAGAAAATTTCCAGTGGCAGAAGCAGGGGATCCATTTTTGTTAGTTCCCCCTTCCCGGGGCAGGCTTCCAAATGTTCTTGGTGGTTTCTCATCCCCCAGGAGCAGCATTTCACGGGGCATTCTGGACTACAGTGGGAGGGAGAAGATGAGGAAGTAATGCTCTAATGATGGCTTTTATGTGGGTCACATTCCAAGGTATAAACAGACATTGTGGGAATATTGTATCTGCTAGATGAAAAGAACCAAGCCAGCAGGTGTTACTCATATAGGCAGTCTCCTAATTAGTTGGGGGAATTAGCTTTAAGGAGACAGAGCAAGAGAGGATAATTGGGATTCTCCACCAATGTTGATGGGGATTTTCCCCTTACAAATAAATAAATAAATAAAATAAAATAAATAAACCAGGCAGTCAGGGCTGTTTTTGTAGCAGGAACTCCTTTGCATATTAGGGGACACACCCCTAATATAGACAATCCTCCAAGAGCTTACAGTAGCCCCTGTAAGAAGAGCTCTGTAATATGCAAAGGAGTTCCTGCTACAAAAACAGCCCTGCAGGCAGGTGTTCAGACAGAAGGGTTTTTTATTAAAAGAGAAATAGAAGAAGAAGAAGAAGAGTTTGGATTTATACCCCACCCTTCACTGCCCAAAGGCGTCTCAGAGCGGCTTACAAACTCCTTTCCCTTCCCCTCCCCACAACAGACACCCTGTGAGGTAGGCGGGGCTGAGAGAACTTCTGACAGAAACTATCCTTGAGAGAACAGCTGTGCCAGAGCTTGTGACTGACCCAAGGTCACATCAGCAGGTACAAGTGGAGGAGTGGGGAATCAAACCTGGTTCTCCCAAATAAGAGTCCGCGCACTTAACCACTACACCAAGCTGGGCAAAACACAGAGACAAACACACTTAAAACATGCAAGCTAGCTAAGAGGAAGTCAGGGATGAGAGAAAAGAAAGTAGTTTCAGGGAAGGCTATAATCATCAGTCTGAAAGAAAGAGGTCCACGGAAGCAGCAGCATAATGACTAGTGTTTTATGGGGAGAAGAACACATGCATGCATACACACACACTGGTGGCTAGGGACTTCTGATATAGGGCAATGCAACCTGGGGCAAGCTGACCCATCAGCCTCCAAACCAGTAATCTGATGGGTTTTTTGGAGATGGATAATGATTTGGGAGAAACTTGATGGGTTTATCTGAGGTGAAATATAGGCATTAATGGTGCTTGATGACCATGTAAGTATCAGATGAAAAAGCTACCAGGTTTGGTGAACAGTGTTAAGTGATGCTTAATTGGGGTGAATGGGTGAGTGGAAGTAAGGCTGGTTGTTATCGAGATTACTCCAAGGCAGTAGGTTCTTGGGAGACCTATTGTCCTATTGGCCAGCCACTCTTACTCATACTTCTAAACTTTGTGTCCAGGCTGGTTTTCTGGCTGGCATCCATTTTGTGTCATTTTGGGCCAGGCAGTGTATTGCACTTATGATATTCGAGATGATATTGGAAGAGGGGTGTTTATGATTTTCTAGCTATAAACTGCCCCTCAGAGAGAGAAGGGGTCTGACTGCTAGCACAGGGTGCACAGTGCCAGCATAGTGTAGTGGTTAGAGTGTTGGACTTGGATCTGGGAAAACCAGGTTTGAATCCTTACTCTGCCATGGAAGCTTCCTGGGCATCCCTAGGCCAGTCACTCTTTTGCAGCCTAACCTACATAACAGGGTTGTTGCCATTGTGATAGTAAAAAAGGAAAAGGGGAGACAGAGGACACAAGCCTCTTTAAGTCCCTACTGGGGAGAAAAGCAGGTTATAAATATCTAAATAAATAAAACTCCATACATCCAATTCCTCAGGCTGCTTATTCATGAACAGGTAAAGAGCTTTTGCACCTGGAGTGTTGCCTATCAACAGACCTACTCATGAATAATTTTTCTGATGATCTCCACAGCTGCATATTGCATCCCCAATACACAAAAAAACTCAAGCAGACTGTTGTGGCAAAGGGTATGCCATGGCAAATTATCTGGGTTGAAATAAGGATTTGTCAATAGAATCACTAAACTGCCTTGGGAGTGATACTTTCTCAAACATTCTTAGTTCAGTGGGCAAAACTAGATGTGATGACAACAGATACATGTGCTGGAACTGGTTTGCTGCCAGTTCCTTAGGAAGCACAATAGGAGGAGATTTAAAATGCAACATAGTCAGGCAGCTGGGAGAGGGCAGTGAATGAGTCTTTTCATTCCCCAAACGTTTATCCCCATCAGTTTTTCTCTCTGCCATGCTCCATTACCCCCACTGGGGGGAAAAACCTCTGGGGAGAAGTAGTTCAGGGAAGAAACGTGCCAAGGAAGCACTTGGTGAATGAGTGTTATCTAAACAATGTTCAAGAATTGAGTAAGTGTACAATAATAACTATATAATTGAATAGTGTACAAGAATCAAACAAAACCCACCTCAACTGTCTATGTGAAATGGGGCTCTCTAGCCTAGCTTGTTGCTTAGATAAAAACAGGCAGTGATTATTCCAGTCAGGATAAGAGCTTCTCCAAGGCTATCTCAAATATTGCACAGAGTCAAACCAATGTTTGCTGTCAAACAAATGGATCTGTATAATATGTAGCTTTGCAAATTTGCCTTTAGTATGTTCACAATGTACATTTCCAGTTGTACATTTACAATAGCATTGATGTACATTCAAAAATAGACCTGGAGTTGGAATTTTCATAGTGAATATCTGGGACATTCTAGGGTTTATTCTTCCAGATAAGGCAAGCCCATTTAGCTACAAAACCTCCTGAACTCCTCAAACTCAGATTGGCTTTTACATGATAGTCCTTTGTGAATTTACTGAAATGAAAAGCAGCATCAGGAGTCTGCAGATTTGCAGGAAGAACAGTAGGGGAGAGAGGCTGCCTAAAACTTCTCCTCTCAAGCTGTTTTCCTGTTCAATGGCTACCTGCAGTTGATTTCTAGTGTGGGGGGGGCACCCTCTCATTCTTTGTCTTTTAGCCTTCCAGGTGGGAAGCCGCCTAATACTATCCTGAGCTCTAAACAAGGTTTGTAACCCCAGCAAGCAAGCTATAGCTCCCTTGATTCCAATCTTTGGCTGCAGCATCAATAATATTATGAGAAACTAGTCAAAGGAAACAAAATGGTGCATCAACAGTATTTAGAACAGTTTGTATAATAAGCCATAGAGTGTGTTTTTCACAGTGATGGAGGGCTGCAGATTTTGATGAAAAACTTTTTTTCTTTCTTTACTCATTGGTTTAAAAAATCCATCTCTGACAAGAGTTTAAGCATCGTTGAGTTGACTGCTTCTCCTTATTGGCTTCTTAGCCTGAATCTATGCCATTTCTGTTGCTTAGGAAACATAGTGAGAAGAGGGGGAAAGTCTATTCTGTGGAGAGAAAAGAGCAATAACATTTCAAATAACTTCTGCTGACAGTGACAGCTTCAAACCTGAAGGGGATTGGGGGCAAAGATCTAATTTTGCAATAGGATGATATCCAGTTTTTCTATTATCATGCAGGGTCAGAGGAAAATTTCCTCTTTGTCAAAGGCAGCTTTGGTCCCAATGAAAGGGTCTGGTTGAAGATTTCCAGGACAAATGGCTGTGCAGATTTCTGCAGAACTGCTTATTAATACAGGCTTCAGTGATAAAACAATACAATATCATTTGTATATATTATGTGTTCTTTACTTCCCAAGGAATAACCACATGAAATACGGGATATAATTCCTCCCCACTCTCGTGCCCAGGCCTGATTTCAGACACCCCTTCTGTGCAGCTACACTAATTACCAGGGCTGATTACCTTTGTGGCATAAAGATATAGCATTTGGAACTACCACTTTTGAAAGTCATAATCCTATATAGTGCCCTAAACGTACTATACCAGGTACAGGAAAAGGAAACCTACTGAGTATCCAAGCAGTATGCAAGGCGAAGCAACTTTGCCTTCATTGTGGTTTTCTGTGATGCATCCCTTCCAGTAGGTACTCACTAGTATGATAAAATGTGTGTGTTGTTGTTGTTTACTTTTACTGTTGCTGCTGTACTCTTATCGCCTTTTAGGGTGACAGGGCTGGAAAGGAGGACAGGAAGCCTAACTAGAGCTGCATGTGTAGCACATTTGCTCCTTTCCTCTTTTCCCCCCCTTATAAGTAATTTCCTCCACATTTTGGTACATATTCTATTCTGCATGGCACTTCTGTACAAACACATAATGGGCTGCTCTCCACTGTGCTAAACTGCCCCTTTAACAAAACAAACAAAAAAATTGCCCCCAGAACAAAAAAAAATAATCTGGCTATGGGTCTGGAAAAAGCTCTTGGTGGGAGGATTTTACGTTATGCTTCTTTTTTTCTGCTTGGTGCCTTTGCCTGTTTTACATTATGATTCTTTAGGAAACAAAAACCTGGACTTCCGTTTTTTGGTGGCTTGCAGGCGGGTGTGCTCCATCACAGCTCTGATGTGAGCGCCCCATAAATCATGCCAATGGGGAGGAGTCCGAGTTGATCTTGGACCCTCTTGACTCCTTGTAGGGGAGGTCGTAGCCTGGGGCACATGAAGTGCCTCTCCTGAGGCATATGCTAAGGGACTGAGGCTCCTTTTGCCCCAATAGGTCCTTGTGGCATGGAGCCAGCTATGGCACCAAGAGGTGCACACTGGGCAGAGCATGCAAGTGATCCAAAGAAAATGATCTTCCCTACCTTCTGAAGAACTGCAAGTAAAAACAAAAAAAGAAACAATCGCCTAAACGACCGCAGCGAAGCCACGCCAAAGCCCCCAAACAAGCGGAAGGAGGAGGGGAATAACTGATCCCAATAAGACTGATTTTAAAGCAGAGACCAAGAGGGCAGCTTGAAGGGAGCAAAAATCTGATGGAGTGTGGTGTAGACTAGCAAGAAAGCGATAAATTACCAGGCTTTCAGAGACTTTAAAACTTTCATCTTATTGTAAACAATGATGAAGCAAGCAGAAAAAATGCAGGCTAAGGGGAAACAAACAGTAGGAACTGCCAGCTCATCATCTCCGGCTACTAAACTGGAAGTAACCACAGACTTCCCTAAAATGATTGCTGCTGCTTTGCACCCTCTGCTGGACCAGATGACCATTCTTAATGACAAGTTTGCAAAAAGAACTCAAAGAAAACTCAGCAACAACAGAGAAGATAGTCAAGAAGCTGAAGAAAGTTGACATAGTCAAAAGAATTTGGACAAAGACTGGAGGTAGTGGGAAAAGAAAAAATCTCTAAGAAATAGCAATTGTTACTTCTTCAGATGGAGAAATCAGTGTATGTACTGAGAATTCAAGGTATCCCAGAGCAGAAAGGAGAGAACCTAAAAGAGATTTTAAGCGAAGAACTGGCTCCCGTGGTGGGCTTAACAGCAGAAGCTCTACAAAATGATATTGATCTGGCTTATCGTACATATCCAGAATTTATCCAAAAAAAAAAGCTACCCAGGGAAGTATATGTGAAATTCTTTAAAAAGTCAATAAGAGACATTACCTTGAAAGTGACAAATGGAATAACCCTGAAAATTAAAGTTGAACAAATCAAAGTTTTAAAAGATATTCCATTTGAGATCAGGAAAGGAGGAGACAATACAGAGACTTGGCACTGTTCTTACAGGAAAATACCACTCCATACAGATGGATAGTACCTGAAGGGCTTATCTTCAACTTCAATGACAAAAAGGAAAAGATTGACTCTGTGCGTAAAGGGAAAAAGTTCTTAGAGCAACAACAGAAGGCAACAGAGGAATCTGAGAAAGTGGAGGATAACAAAGATGCAGAAGACGAAGAAGATAAAGACCTTGAACAGCTCGGCAGAATCATCTGATCTTGAAGCAAAATTAGGGGCTGCTGCCCCTAAACCTCTAAAAATTAAACTGGATTTTGTTAAAAAGAAGCTTGGAGGAAAGAAAAAAGCAAAATAGAGTAATTTTGATAGTTTGTTGTTTATTTTTAAGGCATAATTTTAAAGCTAGAATGTGCACACTACAGAGGAGCACGTTTGCAACTGTTTTTTTTAATACTTTTATACAACTAATTTTCATTTTTTACTATGTGAAAATAGGGAAGTATCAACAATTTTAAACTTTGGTTTTAATGATCCTTGCTACTCATATTTTTAGATTGTACCCATTCCCAAGATCCTGTAGGTCTGTAGTTTAGAAAAGCAAAATTATCTATCTATATATATGGAAACAAAAATCTTCCCACTCAAAATATCTGTATTGCAAGCTGATATTCCCTTTCTTCTCCTCTTATACCTGAGACGCATATGGCTGCAATTCATCCATGATCCCAGCCTGACCTTGCTGTAGTATCTGATTATCACAACAGCAAAGCTGGCACTATCTAGGACAAAATATTCCATCTCTCTAACAGGCAGCATGGCTGTGCAAACACTGTATTTTATCTCAAGTGGCAAAGTCAACCATCTCTATTTCACAGGGATTTAGATTCTTAATTCTACCCTAAATGTTTGCATAATACTTTGAATTCCCCCAGAGTGGCAGAGCAAAGCACTGGAAGCATTACTGCAAGCTTGGAAGAAATCAGTTTCAAAGAAAGAGGAAAAGGGAGGGGGGACCTACCAACAATTCCTTCTCCAGCAAGGTTTCACACTGACATACTAAACAGCAGTAGCGTAGCCGGCATCCTCTTTGATCCCTTCCGAGATCCAAATTTTGTGCCACAAACATCTCCTCTAGAAATCATTCTGAATTTTAAAATGTCGGGCCCAAACAACTGACAGGAGTGTTGATGACCCGGCTTTTTTCTTTTTGTTTTGTTCCAAGTCACCCGCTCCTCCATCGCGATTCCCGCCCCCTCTTGTACACCGCTGGCAGTCTCGCCGAGCCGATGTTCAAAACACCGTTCATAATACGAACACGCACAAATGCGCAGGAACTAATACATCCAATAAGCACATGAAATGGCGCCGTTATTTGTCTCTCGCCAGAAATGATGCGTCTCAGAGCCCCTCGTGCGAGTCTCCCAGTCCCCTCCTTTGCCTCCTACTTTAATTGGAAAACACTGGTTTGCTTGTACTCTTCCCCCCCAAAAAAGGGGGGGGGAAGCGAGCACTGCATGTATTTCCCAAAGAGCTGTTGTTGCAATAACTGGTCTGAAAACCTAGCTGGGTTTATTTTTCTATATTCTCTGCTTGAAAACTGCCGCTGGAATGGGCTTTTAGGGTTTACAATTAGCCCTCATTATTCCTCCCCTGTCTGTCACTCAGCCGGGCGGGCTTCCACAAACTCGACGGTAGGCCTGCTTCGGGCCTGCAATTCGCAGCCGGGCTGTATATGTGATTAACGAGCCGCCGGTGGCAGATGCAGCTTATCTAGAGAGCGCACAAAGGCAGCGGGTAAGCAGGCGTGAAAAGTGCACATTTTTCACCCGCGGCGAGGAAGGTGGAAGGTAGATATATTCTCATGACTGCGCCTGCCATAGGATGCCAGCTATCCCTGGGACACGACACGACAGCAAATCAGAGATCTAAAGAGGGCTCCGAGAGCCATTTCTCACGGAACTGGGGGAAAGGGGAGGGAGGAAGGGAGCCTTTCATTCTACTCTGCCTGCTGAGGCGTCTCAGAGCAGAAGAGGCAAACATTCACCTCGGAGAAGCAAGAGGCGGGGAGACGGGAGAGACGTTCTTGTATGTTGATACAGAAGTCAGTTGATGACAGATATGGTAGAAAACCCTGAATCAGCGCAGGGACAGTAACATTTCATGAATCAAAAGAGAGAGCAGGCTTTGATTACTTAGGAAGTGGGTTATATAAAAGTCATGAAAATAGAGAAACCAAAGGAGAGCTTTATTTATACTAAAGCTCAAAGTAAGGGACAATTCCAACTCAGAAGGAAGCGTTATTCTTTCGGATCCATGTCAGAAATGTTTACAATGTGACAAGCGTCATATTTTTTGTCCCAAAATAGTTAATCTGTGTCTGTTTTTTGAGTTTCATTTTCTTACTATGCCTAGAGTAAAAGAGCACATTGCCATCCATTATAGGGTTGCCAATGTCCAGTTGGCACCTGAAGATACCCCACTATTACAGTTGCCCTCCAAATGACCAAGATCAGTTCCCCGGAGAAAACGGCTGCTTTGGAGGGTGGATTCTATGGCATTATACCCTGCTGAGGCCCCTCCCCAAGCCCTGCCCCCCAGACCCCCCCAATCTCCAGATGTTTTCCAACCCAGAGCTGGCAACACTTTGAATCAATCAGTATTATGGTTTCCAGACAAAGTTTTAGCCTACTGAAGTTAATTGATGAGGTTTAACTTCTGTTGGATCCATTTGTAAGACTTCTAGCAGGGGGAAAGATCCAAATCCCCTGCTCCAGTTGGTACATATGTGGGGGCAATCACATTCGTGAGTTCTCAAGTGATAATATTTTGTTGCTAGCAAAATAAGCTCACCTTGTGTTAGCTCAACAGCTATGGCAACAGTGTCAGATGTCATCATTCTACTGTCAGTGGTGCATCCTATATGAAAACTGATATTGTGAGGTGGTCTGCCTGAAACCAGGATTGTTACTGCTTTGGTTCCAAACAGAGAGATTAAAGTGGTCACTTTACAAATCTGTGAAATATATGCATAGCTAATTTTTTATATATATGACCTAGGGACTGCTTCCGTGAGATGTGTTTCTACAATTTCTGAAAGCAGAAAACAGTTAGGATGGGGGCAATTATGTGATTTCTTCCCATACCAATTCCACCAGGCCCCAAAGTGGGGGGCTGGGGTGTGTGCTGGCATGGGAAGTGACCGTATAATTGCATCCGTCCTGTCTGGTCCTTGTTTTCATATACCTTCTTATATAGGGGCAGAGCCCTTCTCTGCTTTATTAATATTTTAAAGACCATTAAGATAGTGGCAAGCTGTTCTTAATAACGATGAATTATTGTGCCTTAAATGTGATTAATGAACTGCAGGGTTAATGTGGGCTCCTGACTGGCTGAAATTGTCAGGAAAGATTAAGGCAAACACCCGTCATATCTCGACTTCCCTGACGGTCTCAACGTTTTAAGCAGAACATATTTGGGATGCTAATAAAATAATTGTGCTCGTTAATATTTTACAATTTCTTAAAGACTGCACACTCACCTTCCCTTGGTCATCTTCACCATGGGACATTAGTTCCTAAATTCTCATTAATTTACCACTGCAATTGAAAGCACCCTCAGCTCTCACAAAGTATTTCATTAATCCTGGAAACTGCAGGATGTGGGTGCATGGATTACACATCACTCCCCCCCCCACTCCTCTCCCAATTCTTTTTCTCCAAATAAGAAATGAGAATACATTTATTTTTAATGGAGAGGTAAGATGAAAGAGAAGCTGCTACAGATCAGACGCTGCTACTATTGCATCTAATTAACTTCACCTGAATTTTCAAAGGAAAAAAAAGATCCAAAAATAATTTCTATCTACTTTCTTCCCCTCCTTTTATTCATCTTGCTTTGATACACTGTTAATATAGAGGTGGAAAGGATGATTCTTTCGAAATTCACCACTCCCCATCAAAGGGCATTCGGGAATTCATATGCAGACAATGCATGAGATATACCCAGGCTACTGTTTTCTCTCTTTGATTCACATCCACTCAACAAATTATTATGATTTCCTGGCTGTTAGCATGGGTTCACTTGAAGCTACACCTCTTCAATAAAATTTTGAACTACCACAGACAAGAGAGGCAGCAGTCTCTTTTGCAAATTCCTTTTGCTGTTATTCTAGGTAGCACATCCAAGTATACTCCTGATATGGAAAAATCACCTGACCCTATTGGCTCCATTCAGATATACCAAATTATGACCAAAACATGCCTTGGGAGCCCTTAAATTCTTGCATTCCTCCTCTCCTTATGAGCCGCTCAGATACTGAAGATTCATGGTACTCAACAAAGCACTGTCATGTTGGTGGAATTAGATAAAACAATAAGTAGTTAGTTTGTTCTCTTGCCTACAAAACTAGGATTCCAAACCATGGTTTAGTTCTGGTTTAGAATCCTGGTTGATTCACAGCTGACTTGTCAGAGATGTAATTAGGTGCATAATCTACTCATTTATACCTGCAAGCCGTCGTTTGAGGTTACATCAGTTAAGCAAGGACGACGTCTGGCCTAATGAAAGAATATGCATAAGCAAGCCACTTTTGTTATTAAATCGCTAGAAAAACAATTTAAAACAAATAGAAGAAGAAGAATAGAATTTAAAACAAATAGACATATCAGAATATCCCATACATATTAACTTGAATATTAAAATAAAACCACAGTTGTTATTCCAGAAATAAACAGAGACCTGTATCCTACCACTATACTTAGTAAAGTCTGAAGTGTTCCTCCAAGCTGAGGGAACCCTCCTCCAGTTTAGATGGCTCTTCTGGTGCAATAAAAACCCTAACCTCTTCCCCCCCCCCCATCAAGTCACAGCTGACTTATGTCAACGGTCGACCCTGTATTCAGAGTTTGCCATTCCTTGTCTCCATGTCACAACCCTGGTATTCCTTGGAGATCTCCAAATACTAGCTGAGGTCAAACTTTGTGAGATCTGATGAGATCAGGCTAGCCTGGGCTTTCTCCTTAGGCTGGAGGAAAACTTCAGACGTTACTCAGTAGGCTGGTAGGATACAGGGCACGATCTTTTTCTTTTTCAGCAATGAAGTTGTAGAAACATGCCCATTTCACTGGCATATGCTATCTATGAATTTCTCTACTTCAACAATGTCCAAAACTTTGATTAGCCAATCCTTTATGGAGTGAGTTGGTGACACTTAATGACCAGTTGCTTTCAAGTAAATGTGTTTAGGTGTTTTTACTGTATTTATATTATTGCTTTTTACATTAAACAATGTTATTGTTTTCTCTGGCCTTTGTCATGGTGACGATTTGTTGTAAACATGGAACAGATTTATGTTCAACCAGGTCCAAAAGCAAAATAATATCTTCCCATTATACAAGAACTATTGCACCAGAGGAGAATGGGGGGGGGACTAATTGATTATCTGTTCCTCTCTTAAATTATTTGCATACTTAACCCTTGTAGTAACAGGAACTATGTGGGAGTAGATGAGGCTAGGATTGCCAGCTGATCTGGCCTGGATTTACTATGGAGATCAATTCCCCTGAAGAATCTGGCTGCTTTGGAGGGTGGATTGCTGACCTCCCTTCCTTCCCTAAACCCCACCCTCCCCAAGCTCTGCCTCCAAAATCTCCAGGTGTTTAACAACCTGGAGTTAGCAACCCTAGATGAGGCCTTTTGGTGCTCCTCCCACAAAGGAAAAGTATAACAAAGTTTGAGTCCAGAGGCACCTTTAAGACCAACAAAGTTTCATTCAAGGTACAAGCTTTCTGAAACTTATATTACATTTTTGCCCCTACCTTGACAATATTGTAGTGTACCGAAGTTGTTCTGGCATACAAAAATCACCAACACAAATCTCCACTAGCTAGAAATTCCATTTGGGTGTTGTAAATGTAATTGTTATGGGGATTTCTAAAAATATGTACCAGTCAAAAACAAAGTAGATAGAATGGGGCTGAATAGAATGGGACCGAATGTGGTATGTTTTCCATCTGTTTTGACCTTGCAATTAAAGTTTGGATTCTCTGTGACCCATCAAGTATTTATGGGTTTGGTGAAGTTTAGCACTAGTTAAATTTATAGCTTCAGTGAAACACAAAGCAAAACTCCACAAAAATGTTGCTTTCTCTTCAGTTTTAATGTTATGACCCTCATCCTGGCTTGGGCCTTTGCTGTCCACACATTTTAAGAACTGAGTAATTATTCTTAAACTAAGCAGATGTTCAGGAGGAAACACTGATTTTATATTTGCTTCTAGACCATAACAATAAATCTCTTCCAAAGTATTGTGTGGTGCTTCATTTACATCAGACAAGTAGGTTCAGAGAGCTGTTGGTTTGGGGGCAAGAATAATTCTGCTCACAAATAAATAGCTACATTATATCCTAGAATGAACTGGTCAAGAAAGTCCCTTAAAGAGCCCAGACAACAAACCAAAGCAGCTATTCATATTATCTGCCTACTTCTACCAAGATTATACTTGGAAAGAGAAGTGTGGTAACACATTCCATATGACAAGCAACAGCATGAATTGCCAATTTGCAGAAATATATGACTAATTTTCAGATGTCTCCTGGTATGTAAGCCAAAATATTAAAACTGAAACTAATGGCCAATTCCCACTTTATAACTTGGGTCTGGTGATATAAATTAACTCACAAAATACATGATCCTCTTGTCAAATGTGAAGATATTTTGTATATAAATATGTGGTATATATATCCATTATTGTGGGAAAGGTTTGTAGCTATGTTGACCCTAGGAAGAAAAGACTGCCCTTCTGACATGTCTTAGAACACCCACTGGCTCAGAATCTGGGTGTGTAAAGGACTTCTTTTTCTCCTCAGTTTTTGCATGTGTACTCTGATATCTTTCTCCATCTGAAGAATCATAGCATTTCTGGGCCTGAATTGCACCTTACCCCCTGCCATCTCAGGTTGGCATCTTCTTCATCAAACTGTGACTGGCGGGTTATTCCAGCTGTTCATCCCCATTTGAGCTTTGTCTAGTTTTCTTGCTCCTGTGAATCTGCCCTTTGCATCCCTTTGAAATACCTGAGGCAAGCATCTGAAAGGCATTAAATATCCATATGTCTGATTGTTTTAAAGGAGAGTAATCCTTCCAAAACCTATTAGTCCAGAATTAATGTCTTTGGAATATTACTAAGACAAAGTAGATGTGTGTGACTTTAAAACTGCCTCTATGTTCTTGGTTTACATATCTTTTTTCATTTGATCTGGAGAGACAGTACATTCATCTATTGTAGAGTCACTTGTAAACATGTCGTAAGTGATGACAGAACATCAGTATTGAAGTAATTCCTGTTTAGTCCAACATTTAGTACTAGACACTGAGGAAAACACTACATGGTACTGATGTGCCTGGATGACATGCAAAAATGGCTCTGCTGTGAGACCAGGTGAGGAGTCTGATGCAAAGCATGATAGCATAGTGGGAGATAGACATAGGCCATGGGTCATTATATCCCATAGGGAAGCCCCTGCTTAGTTGTAGAATTTACTGGGAAAGCAGAGAGCTGTAAGCTCAGTTTGACTGAACATTAGTTCAGAACAAACTAACGTGTGGAGGGAATTTGTTTTTATTTGTTGGCAGGGTGAAGACATTTTGGTGCCTAAGACTGAAATTCTAATATATACTTACTTGTGAGTAAGCTTTATTTAACACACTTGGCTTGTTTTCAAGTAAATTCATAGAGTCTGGGACTAAAACACAAGAAATTCAAATTGCCTACCTCACTGCTAATCAACACAAGACATAAAGCATCAGAAAGTTCTCTTCACAGGCACAGTTCCCTAATCATTTCAATACCAGCAGTATATCTGAAAATCATTTGTAGGCAGTTCAGTCTTGATATTAGCTTATTTGGGTAGCAGTGTTCAATCATACTGCATTTATAATTATCCAACTGTTTCTCTAATAAGCTCTATGCTTAAACAAGGACTTGGACCCACTTCTCCCTGTGCCAGTTTTCTCCAGTTCATCTGATTTGTATTGCATGGATTGCTATCTACAGATGTGAATGCATATTTCAAGCAAGAAAATAACAACATCAACAAGTACAGTTCATCAGCACAGCAGAATGAAGCAAACTCCCGCAAGAATATACATCAAATGCTTTAGTAGACTGTATATCAACAGCTCAGCACCATCAGGAGGCATATAATTAGCCTGCAGCCAGTGAAAATCTCAGCACCCTTCTTAGGCATCCGTGTGTAGCTAGTCCAACACTACTGAGAAGTTATGTTAGTATCAACTAAGCAACCTTATCATTGCCAAAGAATTTTTACTTGCCTGAAAAAATTACAACCAGTGTAACATCTTGTCTTAGATTCTTAGGTAAAGGTAAAGGTTCCCTTGCTCGAAAGCCAGTCGAATCCGACTCTAGGGTTGCGGTGCTCATCTCCGTTTCAAAGCCGAAGAGCCAGCGCTGTCCGAAGACATTTCCGTGGTCATGTGGCCGGCATGACTAAACACCAAGGTGCACGGAACGCTGTTACCTTCCCACTGAAGTGGTACCTATTTATCTACTTGCAATTTCTTGCTTTCGAACTGCTAGGTTGGCAGGAGCTGGAACTAGAGACGGGAGCTCACCCCGTCATGCGGCACTCGTGGGTCTTGAACTGCTGAACTCCTGACCTTCCACAGCCTGCAGTTCAGCGTCTTAACCACTTGAGCCACTGCAGCTCCCAACACAGATTCTTACTGTGTTTTTAATTTATGGAAGGCACTAAGATGAAGAGATCAGTGTTTGCCAATTCTGTTCTCCCACTTCAGATCCCTGTTTTATACCTCATGCTGTTACAAGGGGTCCACTGATCCTCAGAAGCAAGCAAAGCTGGCAGTAACAAGAAAGGCTTTGTTGGAAATGTTCCTTCTTTGGGCACTACTGCACTTGCATAGCATAGGATATAAATTAGTGGTTCTCAGGCCTGTGATTAAAACCACAAACTGATTCAACAAGATCGAAATTTCAATGGAGAACATAATGAGCAGGAGATTGCATAACAACCAATAAAATCTCAATAAAAATGGCCCACAGACTGGAAATGTTCAATCTACATTCCAGTTCAAAAAAGGAGACATCAAAGACAGCAGCAACTATCGGACCATCACATAATTTCTCATGTGAAGTAAAATGACACTGAAAATCTTACAATAAAGACTGTTACCATATATGGAATGAGAAATGGCAGATGTTCAAGATAGGTTCAGAAAAGGAAGAGGCACTAGAGGTCATATTGCAAATGTATGTTGGTTACTGGAGACTATGGAGAAACAGAATGGTTTCCTGTTGGCAAAGGAGTCTGATAAGGGTATATGTTATATCCCTATCTCTTCAATCTATATGCAGACTCCTTATCATAAGGAAAGCTGGATTTGATTTAGATGAAGGAAGAGTGAAAATTGGTTGAAGGAATGTTAATCATTTGAGATATGCAGATGACACCAGATTGCTGGTGGAAAATAGTGAAGACTTGTAACAATTCTTGATGAAGGTTAAAGCAGAAAGTGTCAAAGCAGGATTATAGCTGAATATCAAGAAGACAAAAGTAATGACCACTGAGGAATTACACAACTTTAAGGTTGATGATGAAGAACATAACATAAGAAGAGCCCTGCTGGATCAGACCAATAGTCCATCTAGTAGGGTTGACAGGTCTCATCACTCCGGCAGGGGGATTTGGGGGCATTCCAGGGGTGGATAGGGATGCCCCCAAGCTTTGGCCCCAATCCCTGCCCCCAAGAGCCCCTGGCCACTCCTCTCTCTTCCCTCCTGCCTGATTTAAAGGGCTTCAGCTGATTGGCGGGGACCATGTGGCCTGCCAACCAGTTGGAGGGCCCTTTAAATCTAGCAGGAAGGCCCTTTAAATCTAGCAGGAGGGAGGGAGAGAGGCAGTTGCAGGCCACATGCTCGGTTTGCAAAAAAAAACTTTAAAAGGTCTTTTTGTGACAGGGCTGGGGGCCATGGTGTGTGGGGTTGATTTCCACCAGCCCTGCATGCTGTGTCCCCCACCCTGCTCACAAAAAGACCCTTTAGAACCAAGCATGCTACCTGCAACCATTCCTCTCCCTCCATCCTACTAGATTTAGAGGGCCCTCCAGCTGTTTGGCATGCCACGTGGTCCCCGCTGATCAGCTGATGCCCTTTAACTTGGGCAGGAGGGGAGGGAGAGAAGTGGCCAGGCAGGTGGTCACTTTTGGGGGCAGAGCTTGGGGATAGGGCTTCCCCCACCAGCCAGCTAGCTGGGGGCAGACTGAAGTCCCCAGAAGCAGGGGAACCCCCATCCAGATCTGGGGGCTGGTAACCCTACCATCTAGTCCAACATCCTGTCTCACACAGTGGCCAAACAGTTCCTCTAGACATCCAGCAACGGCATAGAGGCCGAGGCCTTCCACTGATACTGCCTCCTGGCTCTGGATTTCAGAGGCTGAGGTTTTCCCTCAGCCACCATAGTAGCCATTAATAGACATCTATCTGATCCCCTTTTGAAGCTGTTTATTCCTGTGGTCATCACTACATCCTCTGTCAGCGAATTCCACATTTTAATCACTCCCTGTATAAAGTAGTATTTCCTTCTGTACATCCCCATTTAAGTTTTTTTTATTGAGTATATCTGTCCCTTTTGTACATCCTGAACCTACTACTCATCAGTTTCATTGGATGCCCTTGAGTTGTAATATTTGGGGAGAGAAAGAATCATTTTGCTTTGTCAACTCTCTCTACCCCATGCATAATTTTATGAACCTCTATCACGTTCCCCTTAGTTGTTTCTTTTCTAAACTGACAAGTCCCAAACTCTCCAAACTGTCCTTGTAGGAAAGGTCTCCAGCCCCCTGATCATCTTGGTTGCCCTCCTCTGTACTTTTTCCAGCTTTGCAATTTCCTTTTTGAGATACGATGACCAGAACTGTACACAGTATTCCACGTGAGGCCGCACCATAGATCTATACAGGGGCATTACAGTATCAGCTGTTTTATTCTCAATTCCCTTCCTAATAACCCCTAACACAGAGTTTGCCTTTTTTACCACTGCAGCACACTGAGTTGACACTTTCATTGAGCTATCCAGTTTGGTGTAGTGTTTAAGAGCAGCGGACTCTGGTCTGGAGAACTGGGTTCGATTCCCCAATCCTTGGGTCAGTCACAGTTCTCTCAGAGCTCTTCTCTCAAGAGCAGTTTTCTCAGAGCTCTCTCATTCCCACCAACCTCACAGGGCGTCTCTTGTGGGGAGAGGAAGGGAAGGCAATTGTAAGCCGCTCTGAGACTCTAAGTGAAGAGTGGAGTATAAATCTTCCTCCTCCTCCTCCTGCTCCTTCCCGAAGATCTTTTCCCCTCTCAGTCTCAGCCTGTGCTTGAAGTTGAGATATTTTGTCCCAAAGTGCATCACCTTACAGATGGAGATTGTTCGAGATTTTCTATTACTTGGCTCTGTCATCAACCAAAAGGGAGACTGCAACCAAGAAATCAGGAGATTGAAACTGGGAAGGGTAGCCGTGAAGGAGCTAAAAAAGATTCTCTATGTTGCTGGTGGTCAGTGGTGAACTACTGGTCAAGAGTAGTTGATTGCTTTTATTCAGGAAAACCTCATAGTGCCAACACTTAAAGTGATGCCAGTTGGCAATATCACTCATTAAAACCTGGGAGCAGGAAACAAATAAGTCCATGCAAGCAAATAGCCTTCATTCTCCACAGGGAACACTTGAAGTTACTTAATGTCATGTGAGGGATTACCAAGAACGTGTGGTGGCACTAGGGAAACCTTCTGGCAGTACCATTTTCTATCATTTGTCCTGCACTTTTTGTGAAATCTGTTTTTCATAGTAGATACTATTTTGGCAGGATTGACATCACATTTGACAGATACAGGCCAAAAAAATCTGTCAAAGTAGGAACATGACACAAATGATCAAAAGAACTTAAGCGATTGTCAGAGATTTTGTTGAAGACAGAACTATTCCACTCCCAACCAACTGTGGCCAGATTTCCTGGCTCTCCTTGACAGTCAGACTGATCTTGCTAGTTCCCCTTCTGAACAAATCAAACTCCAGGCAACTAAGAACAAGACAAGAATAAGACAACTCAGAGGGTTCAGAGAAGAAGACTTTATGAAATTGTCCGACCCTACTGTGGATACAGTGTTGCTATATGAAGAGAACTCATTGTCAGTAAGTGGTGTGGAGACAAGCAACTTGAAACATTCCAACCCTACTTGCATCAAAGAAAAGAAACTGGACAAAATGCAGTGAAAATTTGTTACAAAAATCTTGTTGTTACCTATAATAACTGATGCATATAACAAACTCCACATGTGGATGATCTGCTGGATTTAGTTCTAACAACTTTAGTTGTAAGAAAGGGAAATGGCAAGGCATCAAAGCATGCAAATGCAGAACTAATGAAAATGTTTGCATGAATGAGTAATATTATCATCTCTAGCACAATCATTTCCACTTTGTTTCAGAAGTAAAAAATGTTCAAAGAAAGAAGCAACAAACTTCATGCTGCAGCCTGATTTGCTAACTTATGTAAAAGTGTTTCAGTTTGTTCCAGGGACCAACTGCTGCAAAATTAGGCCATTATAAAAAATATAACACTTTCAGATGCCATTTTAAAATATTCAGAGTACAAGAATGACAAAACTGAGCTAAAAATAGTATTTTTATACGTAGGGCTGTTTAAATAAGAAAAAAAAACGAGTTACTTTTTAACCACAAAATACTTTCAACATTCTTTCAGGAAATTTGCCATCTAAAGTATTGTCTCTTAAAATGAAAATGACAAAAATGAAGCTATGTTAATAGCTTTAAAAAAAACTTTAGTGCATTCAAATTTGGTAGTAAAAGGGATTTACTGATTTTTCACCTAGATGTTCTTTCAGAGAAATTCCTTCAGACTACTTGGTCACAGTTTCCATATTCAGTTCACTAAGGCCTGATTCACATGATCAGCATCGCACCTCAAGAGCTTTCCTGTGGGTTGGATCCTGTGGAAGATTTCTATTAAAAAGAGGGATTAATTTATACTGTCCTTGCTTTGCAGACCTCTGATTCCCTCAGGAGCAACATTTGGGGGGTCATGTTGGGCTGCAGTGGGAAGGGGCAGTATGGAAGCCCCACTCTGTTGAGAGAAATCTCTTCCATCAGCAACGATTTAATGTGGTATCCATGCCTTTAGCTGTATTTTATGTAATTTTGTAATCCCTGAATTGCTGAATTTCCTGAGATGAAGATATCACAAAAAGATGGCACGGACATGGGATATTTCTGTGTGAGTGTCCCATTGAATATGATTCCATTGTTTAAAAACTATCAGATACCCATGTTATCCAGCAAGGGGGAAATGGAAAACACAAAGGATGTTAGTTTATGTACTAACCAGCTCTAAATCATCACAAACACGGCTATTTTGGGGCAGGAACTCACAGGAACAGAGTTCCGGCTGGCTCCCAAGTTGGCCACACCCAGCAGGAACTCATTAGCATAACAGGCCACACCAACAGCAAAACTCATTAGGACTGGCTACATTAGAGGTGTGTGGCCTAACATGCAAAGGAGTTCCTGCTACAAAAAAAGCCCTGGGTTTAGACAACAAACAAGGTAAACAGAATAAGAAGCAAAAGGTGGGTGTGGCTGGATGACCACACTTCTGGTAACATGGGGGTGTGGCCTAATGTGCTAAAGAGCTGTGACATCAGGGTGTGGCCTAATATGCTAATAAATTTCTGTTGTTGGGTGTGGCCTATTATGATAATGAGTTCCTGCTGGACTTTTTCTACAAAAAAAGCCCTGATCACAAATAAATTGATTTATCTACAAAAAATATTCTCTGTGGAACATTCTAATGCAGGGGTGTCAAACATGTGGCCCGTGGGCCAGATCAGGCCCTTGGAGAGTCCCAATCAGGTCCGCAAGACCCTGGCTGTTTCCTACTTCCATTTGCAGTTCTGTTGCCACTGCCATGTTACAGCTTGCTTTACCAGTCTCCCTCATTCTCACAGGAGACATCGATAGGCAAGGCTCTCCTGTGCAATTGAGAGAGTCTGGCAAATAACAGGCTGAGCCTCCTCCCCCCCCACTTCCCAGAGGGAGGGAAGGAACAGCCAGAGCTGGCTTCCTAGCTAGGCTGCAGGAGACAAAGGGCAGCCTTTCTTTCCTTCCCCTGGCTGAGGCTCCTCACTGAAGGGAGGGAGGGAATGAGGAAGAGTTTGCTATGTTGGGCTGCCTCCATCGCTTGGGAGAAGTACCAAGCACCTTTAAGACCAACAAAGTTTTGTTCAAGGTATGAGCTTTTGTGTGCCTTGCTACAGTGTGTGTGTGTTTTATTGGACTCTGTATGCCAGGGCTCTCCTGGGTGCAATGGGGTTACCGCCCCCTTTCCACTGTATTCATGCCCTCATGATCCAGTCTTTCTCAGTAAGAAAGCAATGTGAACTATTTTAGAGGAGGAATACAACAAGCCAGTGAGGTGGATTAGACTGAGAGTGAGTGTCCAGACAAAGTTTACCCCCTTTGTAGGAAGTTGTAGTTTATTCTCTGGGGAAGAGTATAATTTTGTAGACAAACTCATGGCCCTCAGTCTGTGTCAGGATGCCTTCTCATGTTCTTGACCAGCACATGAAGCAACTTATGTACAAAAGGTTGCAATGCCCAGCCCATGTTTTCCCCTGGGTCTTAGCCTAGGAACATTGAGCATGAGATTTCTGTAATAAATGTCAATAAATCAAAAGAAGGTTTGCAGCTTACAGATACACACCTGTACAGCACACTCAAGGTTGTTACAGCACAGACATTTTGATGCAATAATTTAGACAAGAGGTGTCAGTTATCAGAGACTGTTAAACAGACAAAATATTGCAAGATTGCTAGTGTTTTAAGCATGTTTTTTAAAAGTTTAAAAAGATCTTTAATTGTGTTTGTCTGTTTCCTTTATAAAGTTTATATCTCTGCTACCTGGGCATTACATTTTATGGCAAACATGGCCTGTCCCAACAAGGTCTCATTTATGTCAGATCCAGCCCTCATTAACAAATGAGTTCGACACATTCTAATGTGTTTTTCTAATCTTTATGCATGGGCCAAAATGTAGAGGGAAAAATTAGTGGAATCACTACCAGCAGACAGCCAAAGGAATACAGAAAAGTTGTGTCAGGCTATACTCTAATCCTTGGGAACAGTAGAAGGGATCAGGATGTATTGCTGTACTGTACAGCTAATGATACAAGTCCATCATAAAGGTTCAGAGTCAAGTCTACAGCTCTCTCTCATGTCCCAAGCTGGTCTTATCTCAAAAAGCCAAATTAGCCGCTTCTCAAGCAGCAGATAGTCAGTGTGTTCCCTCTAAGCTGAGTTAGTGTGAGCTAGCTCACAGTTTTTTAGCTTCTGGCTCACACATTTTTGTCTTAGCTCAGGAAGGATGGCTCCAGAGCAAACTAATTTATGCAGCAGCCAAATCACTCGCTCACAACTTTTAATGCTGGTAGCTCACAAAGTAGAATTTTTGCTCTCAGGACTCCACAGCTTAGAGGGAGCAACAGTCCCCCAGCACCCCTCCAGGATAAATGCAAAGCATCTGCCTGATGATGAAGAAGAAGAGTTTGGATTTATACCCCGCCCTTCACTGCCCAAAGGCGTCTCAGAGCGGCTTACAAACTTCTTTCCCTTCCCCTCCCCACAACAGACACCCTGTGAGGTAGGTGGGGCTGAGAGAACTCTAACACAAACTGTCCTTGAGAGAACAGCTGTGCCAGAGCTTGTGACTGACCCAAGGTCACATCAGCAGGTGCAAGTGGAGGAGTGGGGAATCAAACCCGGTTCTCCCAGATAAGAGTCCACACACTTAACCACTACACCAAACTGGCTCTATGATAATCCATAGTGACACCCACTACTTTCTTCCAAGTTCTTCTGGACAATATTTCCTTTGCTTTCCTCATCTTCTGCTAGTATGTATACACAGCTCACAAATTGTGAGGATTACTCTACTAGAAACATGTCTCCCTGGAAGATCATAATATTAAGGTGTGCTTTTCTTTGACTGTACTGCTGCTGGAGGTTATTGTTGAAATGTTCCCTCATAAAAAGAAACCACAAATGTTCCCTCATAAAAAGAAACCACAGCACATAGCAAGGGATGGTGGAAGAATGCACTGTTCACCGTGACATGCCAATTGTTTGTGCCTGTGTGTGACAGACAATATTCAAACAATACAACCTTTTACCTGTACCATGAAGAGATACCGTTCAGAAAAAAATGCCACTTGAAGTTTGCCTATTGTATATCTGTCCCTACTTGCTGCATGATGATAGAGCATTTGAACACTTTGTAATTATTTTTACAAAAGAATAAGACATGCTCCAAAGTTTTGATAGAACCAGTTCCACATCCGTATAAACACTTGGAGTAAGGCTTTTAGAATAACGCCCAATCAGAACGTCAGTGGGTAGTACATTGAATCTGGCTAAAAAGAAGGCTCTTCTATAAACTGGGACAGCAAGAATTTAAATATGTGAACCTGAAAAAAGTAGGAGAGCCTACACTTGCTATGAGAATTGAATGGTGCTGCTAGAATTCAAGGGATATTTTTACCCCTTTGACATTTGAATAAAAAATGGCATATATCTATATCTCCCATCATTAATCTGGATAAATTGATAAATAGATAAATGGATATTACTTCCTCTAATATTGATGCATCACTGAGGTTCAATTTAAAAGAGTCTTGGCCTTTCATTTCAAAGGGGCTACTTAATAAAGAGTTGTAAATTTTCCTTACAGAAGCTTTCTCTTGATTTAATAGCAATCAATAAACCCCTTTTCCAGGGAATCCAAAACATCAAAGCTTGTGGAGCTTTTGGGCCTCTTGACTGACAGGTAATATAGCCTGAAAGATTATATTGATTGCAAACAGCTTTCTAGACAAAGCTTGTAAAAATCATTGATATACAATGGTGAGCTTACCATTAAAATGAATAAATAAAAATTGGGTAAAATAAATTGAATTACCAGTGAGCTTAGTCATTGAGAACTGCTACATACTTGTAAGCAGCTGCTTTCTGATTTCCAGCATATTGGGGGGGGGGGATGCAGCGACCCAGCCAAAGCTCTAGTGCATTGCTTGTGGCTCTCTGACTGTGGCTCTTCCCCAGTGTGGCATCCTTCCCATATCCCAGGAAAGTGAGTAGGGTCACTGCCCAGTAGGGTTTGTTGTTGGAAAATTGTTCCTAACTCAAAACAGCCGCTGCTGCAGGTGTTGGAGGAGAGATGAGCTGCGAGCCTTCCTGAGCTGTGGGCCTCATTTCAGGGATGGAAGGGCCAGTCCTGTCCAACAGCCTTCTCACCACCTCTGCAGCACAGACAAGTCCATGTCTATCTTTTTCCATCCAGAAATTCCAGGCCCTGAGCTAAAAAGAATTAGATATTGTAATCACGACTGGCATAACTTCTTTGGTATGGGATACTCTATGATTTGATGACATGAGGCCTGCTAGAAGTAATCACTGGCTTTATTTGGAAAAAGTTAGCTGTGAACTGTTGAAAAGTAAGTTGTTGAGTCAGGTCTGGGAACTTTCCAGAACTTGTGGCAGTCCTGGGGATGATGCACAGATGTTACTTATCTCTCATTCATCTGCCTAGACAGCATAATACTAGCATGCAGTTTTTCTGGCAAGCAAAAGTTTTTCAGCATTCATGCTAGAAATGCAGTTATGAGACACCCAGGTGTATCTGCTTGCAGACGGCCACCTGGATGCCACCCTGCAGCATCTGGCTGAGAGTCTGGAGGCTGTGGCAGGATAGTTAAAGAACAGCAGGCTAAAACTGAATCCAGGGAAGATAGAGGTTCTGTGGTTGGGGGTGGGCCCTGCGGGGTTGGGGTTCAGGCTTCCAACTCTTGATGGGGTGCTGTTGGTGCCAGCATGTTCCATCAGGAATTTGGGCATGAGACTGGATGCCTCCTTAACCATGGATGCACAGGTCACAAATACAGCCAGATTGGTGTTTTACCATCTGCACCAAGCACAGCTGCTGGCCCCTTTCCTCTCGTGCTCCAGCCTAGCCACGGTAATCCATGCAATGGCCACCTCCAGGCTGGATTACTGTAACTCACTCTATGCTGGCCTGCCCTTGAGACTGACCCAGAGTCTCCAACTAGTCCAGAATGCAGCAGCATGAGTCCTTGCAGGAACCAGCTACACTGGTTACTGGTGGAGTACCGAGTCATGTTCAAGGTATTAGTGTTGACTTTCAAGGCCTTGAGCAGTCAGGGACCCACGTACCTCCGGGACTGTCTCTTCCAACATGTCCCCCAAAGACCATTGAGATTGGCTAGTAACAACCTGCTGGTGATCCCTGGCCCTAATGAGGTCTGGCTGTCCTCGACTAGGGCCAGGGCCTTTTCAGTCCTGGCCCTCACCTGGTGGAACTCTCTGCCAAATTCTATCAGGCCCCTATGGGATTTGATGCAATTCTGCAGGGCCTATAAGGCGGAGATGTTCCATCAGGCTGAGGACAGCGATGGGAGGTTGAGACTGGCGCTTTCTTTTTTTCTTCT
This sequence comes from Gekko gecko, assembly GCA_029375565.1. NCBI lineage: Eukaryota > Metazoa > Chordata > Lepidosauria > Squamata > Gekkonidae > Gekko > Gekko gecko. The sequence goes on along the minus strand of JAPDNY010000003.1, from coordinate 144,407,754 downwards.
ATGGCCCCCACAGACCCTTCCCTCCCCTGCTGTGTGGGACAGTGGCGTAGCCAGTAAATGTCACTATCTGGATTGGTTTTGTTGCTATCTGGATCAATTTTAAATTATATATTTACTGATTATATTTTAAATGTCTTTTACAATGGTTGTAAATCACCCACAGCCTGCTTGTGGGGTGGGCAATTCATAAACTTAATGAAATCTCTCCTTATATATAATTGTGTTTTGGTGGTGGCACTCTCCAGAACATTCCACATGCTCCCAAATCAGTTGGCTTCCTGATCTGTCACTCAGAAGGTTTCCCTAGGCACTGGCTGCATTGCATAAGTCCCGCCCACAGTGGCAGCACGTCCCAAAATTCACCTCAGAAGCCAAATTCATGTCAGGAGAGAACACAGAGACTCCAGCCCTTTCGCTTCCTGTTGCCGCTGCTCCCGGCCCAGCCTCAGCCTGCACTGAAGCCAGTGCCTACAGCTACTCCATGCCGCTGCCTGTCCCCGCCCCTCCCAGAGCCCCGATAATTCCCCAAGGTAAGTAGGCAGCCTTTCTCGTGGCTTTCGGGTACATCGATAGAGGAGACATCCTCCCAAGTAGTTCCCAGCTTCCTGGCAGGGGGCCAGTGGCAAATAGGGCCTTCTGGCTGTGCGCGGCCTGGCTGGGGCGGCAGGACCTTGATCGGGAAGGTGGGAGAGCCGTGGGCAGCCTGGCTGGCATGGCAGGGCCTTAAGCAGGGGGGTGGGAGAGCCACAGGTGGCCTGGCTGGGGCAATGGGGCCTTGATCAGGGGGTGAGAGAGCCACAGGCGGCCTGGCTGGGGTGATGGGGCCTTGATCGTGGGGTGGGTGGGAGAGCTGCAGGTGGCATAGCTGGGGTGGTGGGGTCTTGATTGGGGTGTGGGAGAGCCATGGGCTGCCTTCTTTTCCTCCCTCCCTCCGCATCTCTTTGCCTTCCCTCCCTCCCCATCTCTTTGCCTTCCCTCCCTCCCTTTTTCTCTTCCTTCCTTCCTTCCTCCCCATCTCTTTGCCTTCTTTTCCTCTTTTCCTCCCTCCCTATTTCTCTTCCTCCCTCCCTCTCCATCTCTTTGCCGTCCTTCCCTCCCTCCCTTCATTCCTTCCTCCCCATCTTTTCCCCCTCTTTCTTTCTGTTGAGGAACACATGCCTCATATCAAGTCAGAGCATGGGGATTTCTTAAAAAGAAAAAAAAACCCTGCCAGGTTGGCTTAAATCCTGACCCTTATCATAAATTCTGTGGGTCACATTTAGTTTTATGTTTTGCTAATGATACCAAAACTAAAACAAACAAGAAAATGTACATACATCCATGCACTCTGTAATTGCTTAAAGACTGATATCCTTACAGGATGCACTAAAAAAGTATTGCTCTCTTTTTCTCCTCTTTCCCTTGAGATCTCTGCTATAACAGGGTGGACAGTGCAACCATGACCACATTGAATGACATGGACATCCAACATAAAATGACTTTGCAGACTGCCCAGTTGTTGACACTAATCCACAGACCCCTGTGTGCTGCATTTTCTGGCCCACATTTTGTGACCTTGGACACCAGCTATTGTGTAACATAAGATATGTGAGACTTCTACATTTGTACCTTTCTATTACACACTGCTAATATGTACTTTACCTGATTCCAGCCTCTGCATTCGTTACATATCACATCTTTCTAGAGATCGTTGTATTGCTTTCACAATGGACTTTACTGCTAGTAAATAAATAAAATAAATAAAAATTCTTCCCTATTCTTCTCTTTATTTTGACATGAAAATGGCAATTGAACTAGTGTCATGGCTATTTTACATCTCTTTGTGATATGAAATATTGGACAGAATGTCAATTGCTGCCTTTCATTTGTGAAATGTGTTTGTCATATAACACTCTGTCTGAAGGTTTTCAATTATTTCCTGTGTTTTTCCATGAAAAAACACCAACTGGACAGTACTTGCAACAGCATCTAGCCTTTGTTAGTGTTCCCTTTTGAACACATCAGCATTTTTAACAGAACTGTTTTGTTCTATTCTTAGTCAGCACATGTGTACTCAAGGGCGCCAGTATGAGGGGGTACACATCTGTTGGAAATTTAAAACACACACACACACAACACTGTTGCTTGTAAAAACTTCTTCCCTAGATAGCACAGATAACCCCCATGGAGTTCTACCACATAACACAAAGCTGTTGGCCTACCAGATAACACACTAAGGGACAGGTATTATTCTCTGTGATCAACCTCTAGCAAAATGAACTACATTGTCCTTTCAGCTTTTGAACTGCGTAAACACCACCATTGTTCTCCAAGTTGACTTGATGAAGGCAGAACCATGTACACAGTTCTGAGCTCCATGAAGGAAGGGCGAGTTAAAAATATGATTAACTTGAGATTTGTTTTCACCATCACTTGTGGAAAGGATTTCTGATGTACAACATAAAAGAGCTTCTGAAAAATTTAATGGGACAAATGACTGGCTTGAAATCCTAATATTTGCTTAGAGTAGCTTTGCTGTAATAGTGTTGTTGACAATAAATGCTTCTTTTGCAGCATTGCATCTTGGTTATTGTATTTTGCTTCATTTTCCGGGGACCTGAACCGAGTGCTGAGCCAGCAGCTGAAATCCTTTAGCACTGTTATGTGACAAATATACTCTACAAGCAAAAGTGCTAACCGCCTTTCTGGCTAATATTTCTGTTCATGAAGAGTAGTAAAGTCAAGCACACACAAAGTTCTCTGAATGATGCAGAAATACAACAGTTCACATAAAAATCAATGTAGGAGTAGAATCTAGTGAAGATCATTTGAAGCTGCTCAATCTTTTGTGCTGTTTTTTTGTTCTTCCTGGGGTTTATTGCTGGCTTTTAAAGTAATTAAGTAATTTTTAAATTTATTTATATTATTTATTGTCAACCTTTCTCACTGAGACTCAAGGTGGATTACACAGAGTGAGTCAATATAGTCAATAGGATGAGACATCCAATAAGCAATGTAGTAGGATTAGGATGAGGAAATTAAAACCAAGTAAAATAGAACAAAACTGAAACAGCATAAATATTAACATGGCACATTAAAGGATGCAGATTGCATAATAAATACAAGAAGAGATAGTACATACTATACTCAATAGTATAGTTCACTGTCTCTTTCCCTTTATTAAAGCCTTATTTCTGAATCAATTCCAATAAATACAGCTCCATTACCTTTGTAAAAATGCCCTCTTGATAGTGCTGGTTCAATATGTTTTTGCATCCTACAGAGAAAAAAAATCCCTCTGATGTGAGTGACACCAGCCCAATAACTGCTACATTCTGGGAGGCTCCTGCAAGGAGGAGTTCCAGAGCCTGGATTGGCCCAGGGCCATTGCAGCACCTTGGGAGGAGGGTTGAAAAGGATCTCTGTGGGTGGGTGTTTTACCAGCCAAGGATGCTTCTTCTGAGCACACACCCTTTTGCTTCAACCATTGTCGGGGTTTTTTTTTTTCAGAGTTACATTTAAAAATCTTTGTTTTCATTTTCTTTCTAGAACTTGCACCCCAATCTCTGTAACCTGTATAACTTTAAGAGATGTTGATGGTAAAAATTGTATGTTGTTTAAGAGCTAAAGAGATTACATTGATTCTTACCTATGAGATTTGCCTTGCTAATTTTTCCAAGTGCCCTGTTTGATGGTCCTCCTCCTATCAAAGTGGTGGAAGGGGTGTGTCTCAGGAGGTGGCAGTGGTGGTGACTACCAAAGTAGGAGCCCCACAAGTTTCTTAAGCGAGCTGGGGAGCAGGGAAGGATTCTTCCAGGGAAGACTGGGTCCCCCTGGGCAAAAATACATCCCTCCCCCTTGCCTTTGGGTTGTGGCTTGCTTGCCAGCTTGCTGACTTAGTTGCATGAGCAGGGAAAGAGAGTGACCCAAAGACAGGGAGAGGTATGTCTATGGAGAGATAGCATAGAAAATTTCTAAATAATGAAATAGTGTAGCTTATTATTTTAATCATCAAGTAGGAAAGCAGCCCAGGAGTGCTTAGTTATGGGTCAAAGCCATTATTTGCAATTTCTAGGAATGGGGCACTCATTTGCAAGCAGAACTTCTGGCAGGGAAGACTACTTGTCTGGTGCTTCACAGAGTCAGGTTTCCTCTTCCTTTCCACTGTCTTTGCTGCCAATTAGCCTTCTTGCAAGGATGACCTTTAGTGTAAAATATACACCTGCAGATTATGAATTCATGCTAACTCCCACAGCAGCTAACATATCTCTGTGACCTGGTTTTTAACTCTAGTGTACATTTTGTTGACTTGTTCATGTTTTTATATACAGTATTCAGTTCTGATTGAGGTGATAAACCTATGTGCCCCCCTTTCAGAGGGCAAGGAGAGGCACATGATGGACTATTCCTCCTCACACAGAAAAAAAGCTATCATGCCCCAGAGAACTCCCCATGACCTTGTCCCCAAACGTCTAGTTTTATACGTGAAAGGGTTTTATAAGAGGGAGAAACATTCCATTGCATTAGCAGTCTGAAGGGATACAGCCCACCCCAGTCAGTTCTAACTAAAATAGACAAAAACTGTGGTGAATAAGTGCCTGTGTAGATGGTACCAGCAAAGGCTGGTTTCATTTGGGAAATAACCATAGTCATAAGAAACAAAATGTGTCTTCCTCCCCTGCACAGAACTAAGAGATGATCTTTGTATGGTAGTATTAAGTAAATATGCAGGTGGCTGCAAGTGTTGAAAATCAGTAGCTGCTACTTTAGCACCATTTTATTTTCTTAGTTCTTTAAGAAGGCAACAAGACTTTTCTACTCATTTCACATAAATGAAAACCATTTGCCAGTTTAAATAATATTTAAATGCAGGGCTATTTTTGGGCGGGAACACACAGGAACGGAGTTTTGGCTGGCTTCAGAGTTGGCCACACCCACTCCAACCAAAGCCTCTGTGAGCGTGGCTACAGAGGGAAGGCCTGGAGAGCAACCCCCCCCATGACTCCGAGGCAGGCAGGCCAGGGGGACCCCTGGATGGCCTTCCCTGGCCTGTTTAAGGGCTGGCTTGCCCAGGTGCCCCACAGCTGCAGGGTGCCTGAGCAAGCCCAAGATAAGGCACGGGGGTGTGGCCTAATATGCTAATGAGCTGTGTTGTCATGGGTGTGGCCTAATATGCTAATTAGTTTCTGATGTTGGATGTGGTCCATTATGCTAATGAGTTCCTGCTGGGCTTTCTCTACAAAAAAAGCCCTGTTTAAATGTATAAAAGGAGCTGATTAATATACTTCCATACTGCTTCAAAGTGGAGCACATTCTTGTCCTCATCTTACCTCTGTCAAGATTCTACAAAAAAGGACTCAAAAAGTAACATAAATGTAAATAAAATGTATAGGATTTGATGAAAATCGAAGTAAAAATAATGTAGACAACTTATAGAATAGTCTGGCTAAGTTGTTAAAATGAGAAAAATGGTCCAGAAACGTATTTTAAAATGTGACTAGTACTGCCAAGACCTTATGTAATTAAGTAATTGCCTTTGATTGATCAAAAGGTTAAATACATTTGCACAGTACCAAATCTTCAATAGAGATTCCTTCTTCAGATACAGAAGGAAGTTTTAGATAAACTTATAGTTTACTTACTATTCAGTATTAGAAGAAAAGACCATTGTAGTATTTTGTATTCCCTACAAACCACAAGGAAAATAGCTTTTAAAAATTGCTCTTAATTCATGGCCCTGATTAAAATTTATCCTTATTGACTTCTCTGTAAATTAGGCCAACTGCAGATTGCTACTACTTTCCCATTTCCATGCCACTTTAGAGGCCATTGGAAATCTGCTTTAAAATATTTTTACCTTTGTTATGCTCAAAGATCAGCCAAAGTTGACAGGCCATCCACAGCACATCTACATACAATAAAATTTCAAATCCACATAATAGGCTGATTTCAGTTGTATAGACATAATTGGTAAAAACAGTTAACCAGCTGCTTCCTTGTTATTAATTAATTAATTAAATTAGGCTGTTATACCACTCTCCCCACAAGCAGAGGCACACAATTTGGGCACCTTAAAGGTAACCTTGTTAGGACAATCTGGATCAAGGAGGGAAATATAAAATTCAACAGGTCTGCCTGGAAAATTTGGTAAGATTGGAATGATATGTAGACTAAGTGACCATACAGAGGGCAATACAATCACATATGGTCAACTGTTTCAATCGTGTCCAGTTGGTAGGGGCAAACACATTGAGATTAAGGAATAAATTCATATTTCCTCAAAAAGTTGATGGTAAAGCATTTAAAGTAGAGCAAGGTGAGGGCTTTTCAGTATGCCAGAATTCTGGAACGTATAGTCTTCCAGAGCAGAGTTTCCTACCACTGGATGAGACTTTGACACGCTCTGTCTATCTGAAGAGCTACATCCCAGACTCAATGTTTAATTATATTTTTGACTCTCATAAATCCAAGATAGCATAGGGCCAGGGGCAAAAACCCAAAGAAACGTAGTTTCTCTTCAATAGCACTCACCCAGCATGAGCAGAAATTAGCTGAAAGACTTAATAGAGTCAATCCAGAAGGGTTAGAGTTTAATTTAAGCCAAAAGCATATTGCTTGATACCACCCTTGTGCTTCAAGTGGCACTATCCCTGACTCTAATCTAAGAAGGGCATGGGGAACACAGCATGGGACCTCAAATATGGATCTGAGAAAATTAGGTTGTATTACCCCTGGGAAAATGAAAATCTTTATATAAACATAGCGGTAATGCATACAGGAATTGGGGAATTACCTTGACCTTTGGTCACATAAGGAATGTGTGTGTGGGGGGAAATCTCAGGGTGGCTGATATGTTTTTGGACAGTCCCAATAATGTGGGGCATCTGAGCATTCCATGGACCAGCTGACTGAAAAACTGCCTAGGTATTTGAAAAACTTCACCTGCTCAGTGCCATGGCTGTCAACTTGCCATCTATGTTTAACAAAGTTTTTTTTAAAGACAAGGATTTTGGTCTTTTGAAAATTTATTGTTAACTGTTACCTTACAATACAGTATAAAAACCTGATGGGCTTTAAAACATCACTCTTTGTCATCATTAATAAAACCACCACTATTGGCAAAGTCTTAAACCAGAAGAAACCTTGCAATCTTGCAATACCTGAGATGCACACATTTTATTAAATACTATGATTGCTAACTTTGACTGGAGATTTGCAATCAATGCCTGGATAGGGCATAGTTTAGGCACCGAATAAGCTCATCAGAGATGTAATGTCACAACCAGGTCAATGGTCAGTTCCTCCAACTTCTTTTTGAGGTCACTTCCACCAAAATTCATATCTAAATTTCCCACCTTGTATCACTTCTCCCCACCCTTTTCTCTCACCTTGTATCACTGATAGGCTTCTGTATCAAGGCATAACCAGCTGATATTCCCTATGGTGTATTATAAGAGAAATGGAGTCCTAGACCAAAAACCTTCTGTAGCTCTAGGCTTTTGTTTCTCCCAAACTCTATGACACACCACTGTTTCTCCAAGGAAACTGATCATTGTAGTCTGGAGATCAGCTGTCATTCTTCAGACCACACTTTTATATTGGTAACTCTATTAAATACTCATATGCTGTCAATAAGTTTGAAGTCTACTTACTCTATATTTTGTTGGTTTTACCTAAAACGGGTCCAGCTTTTCAGGATTGTGAGGTATCACACAATTTTTTAAAATATGACATACGCAAGTGTGATGGGCCTGTAACACAATTGATTTAATGTCAACCAGAGACAGGAAAGGCCAGAAGGAATCTTTTTTGTTATGTGATGCTCTGGGTCACAGACCCTATATTTGGTGGTTGAGCAACAATATTTGTTAAGATGAAGGATACCACCTGCTGTTATATTTTGTGGGTTTTCTGTTCAAGAAGTAAAATATATTGATTTATATTGAGGCAGCTGAGATGCAGCTGAGACACTACATTGTTCCAGACAAATCTGTCAGTAGATACAATCATATTAGTTGTACTTCATATTTGGACCTCACTTAGAAAATACACGACAGCCACCATGTTCTGAAGTGAGAATGAGGACATTTATTCAAATTTGGGGTTGATGGTAATGTTTCTTGATATTTAGACATTCAAGACTACAAGTAATAAGGCTATAGACCCTGCTTACAAATGCTTACCAGGTGCTGATACCAGTAAATAGACAGGCTAGAATCTCATTAAGATCAGTGTCTTGTTCTCAAAGACCTGAATTTAATATTATGACCAAGTTTGATTTGTACATACCACTTAAGTGTATGAAGTAGCAACATGATCACATAGTCTTATAAGAATATACTTAGGCTTCTTCATTGTTTAAACCATGGTTATGAACTAAATCTGAAAGAATAAGCCATGACTAAGGGTAGGTTACAAACCAGGATGTATTTATCGGATGATAAACTGGTCTTACTAATACCTTTATATATGCAGCCTCCAAGGACAAGGTGTAGCTCAGCAACCTAAACTATGGTTCACTATATAGTTGAGATCTTAACCAGCCTTAAGACCATAAGCCATGGTTAGTGCTAACTACTGTTAAACATAATGCCTGCAGTGGCTCCATTATAGAAATGTACAGTATTACCTGAAAGAATTTTAGGGTCAAGTATTTACAGTTTTAAAATTGAAGAAATGCAATGCATATTAAAAGAAAACTGAATTTTTGCTATATCATGCTTAAGGTCCCCAAAAGCACTACCTTTATGTGTTTAAGCACTGTTAGAAATTGTCCTGCTATAGACAAATAAAATGGGCCTGTAGTTCTATGTGCTGGGCTTGTGTTTCTTGAAGAGTACTCCCCAGTGATATATGTTAATCCTCTTTTGAAAAAGGAGGGACTTTCAAAATAGTTTATTATATGGCATGGCTAACTGTGGTTCACAATTTAAAAAAAAAATCATCATGGGTATGCCCAAGCGATTAGGTATGCCTAAAATAGCTCTTTGGATCTTAGCCTCTGTAAACAACTACAATATTTAAGTATTGAAATCATAATTAATGAATTGCTAGAAAATAAAAATACACGGTTCACGCATTACCATTTAAATTAAACACCTTATTTTATCCTGAGGTTTGCATTAAATCCTGTTATGAAATGCTCAGATTTTCAGCTCTTCTCAAAATTTATAACCCCTTCAGGGGTTTAATATTTCCACATTAGAGTGCATAAAACACACGAAAATGTTCATTTGAAAAGGATATTATATTTAGAGGATATTTTAAATAACTTCTACATGTGCATATTACTGAGCCGTGCTACTCTACCATGTTCTCTCACCAAGTGATTTCCTACAGTGAGGTAGAAAGGCATGTTTACTCTTCTGCTGCTCTATTTATACTTTATTCATTTTTTAAAAAAAGTTTCCTCTTTAGTAAATGATGTAAAAGCATCTGTAGGTGGAAGTGGAAAAAATGCAAACATGCCATCAAAATGCATTTATTTTAAGAATCCAAATCTAAATAGCAACTCAACACAAATATATATATATATATATATATATATATATATATATATATATATATATATATATATATATATATATATATATGTACAGTCTAGAGAGATGTGTTATGTAGACAGGACAGTTATTAAAAAAGCAAATACTGCTTTCTGTTAAAGCCTTTAAACTCAGGACTTCAGTCCTCAGTCAGTGAAACTATCTGAATGATGCCCAGGTACTTAGTACTATAAGGGCCCACTCACACCACACAACAGACATTTATCCAGCATGTACACCAGAGTTTCAGAGGTAAAAAATGTAAATCAAAAGTAGATTTGCATGGTGCGTATACACATAGAGAAGCACTGAAATATACCATTCTCTTCACACTTCCTGTTTATGGTTACTACTGCTCTTGCACATGTGGTAAATGAGCTTGCTCTGTAAAGTGTGTACCAGCCACAATCAGAATGAATGCCAAACAAACAGTAAATGTGTGTTTTACCAGGCAATCAATGAAATACCAAACAGAGTTACACTCTTCTAAGCCGATTGACTTTAATGGGCTCAGCGGGATAATTCAGCTTAAAACTGCACTGACTGATGAATTTTCTGTAAAAACATCATTGGAAATACTACAAAAATACCTACTCATATGAAACTGTATATAAAACACAGCCTCATTGACGGAGTTACTCACACGCAAGGGTATAAAAATTATCAGGGTACGTCCAAAAGAACTAGTGCCCTGAAATTTGGTACACGCACAATTGAAGGCACTCTGATTATTATTATTTCAAAAAAGCAACTTAACATTGGACTTCTGTCCTTCTCTCCCACAAAGAGGGAGAGTCAGAGTTTATCGTGAATGAGTATGGTATTTCCAGGCCACACAGGAAGCTAAATTTTGGCACACACGGAGCCTTAAACACCCTGATTATTAGAAACATTTGAAGAAGGATCATTTGTTTGTCCTTATCTCTAAACAGCCCTGACCTGGATAGCCTAGGATAGCCCAATCTCATCAGGTCTCAGAAGTAAGCAGGGCTAGTATTTGGATGGAAGACCTCCAAGGAATAGCCGTATCTCACAATGCGGAGGCAGGCAATGGCAGACCACCTCTAAATGTCTCTTGTCTCGAAAATCCCATAGGATGGCCATAAGTCAGCTGTGACTTGACAGCAACCCCCCCTCACAAAAATCAACTCTAAACAGGGATCTCAAAATGGTTAAGCTGTTCCCACAATCACTAAGTAGCTGAAATATGATACCCATACAGTTAAAACAAAGGAATTACTACAAATATCTAAAAGGGAGAATCAAGAAGTATCCCTCTAAAAACCAGTAAAGGTACTTCCCCATGCAGTACTTAGATTATAGTGAGGTGGAAGCAGTCCCAGACCCTGTTACTCTTTAGGTGTGTTTTTAAAAAGCTGCATAAAGGGCATGGCTTTAATCAGGGCCGGCCCCAGGTGTCTGGGCGCCCTAGGCAAGACAGCCTGGGGCGCCCACCCCACGGGGATGCCAATCTCCCGGTGGGGCCTGGAGACCGGGGGGGGGTGGAGCGCTGGCTTTCCTGAGCACGCCGCACTAGCGGCGTGCTCAGGAAAGCTAGGGAAGGGGCGCCCGTTTGAACGGGCGCCCCTTCCACCGGCTGGAGACGGGGGGGAAGCCAGGGAAGGAGTGCCCGTTTGAACGGGTGCCCCTTCCCTCCCAGCCCCAGCGCCAGCTGAAGACGGGGGAGCGCCGGCTTTCTGAGCACGCCGCAGTAGCGGCGTGCTCAGGAAAGCCAGGAAAGGGGCGCCCGTTTGAAGGGGCGCCCTTCCCTCCCAGCGCCGGCTCACGGGGGCGGGGCGGGGGCGCTTTGGCGCCCCTGTGGACCCCAGCGCCCTAGGCGAGCGCCTAGCTCGCCTAGTGGGCGAGCCGGCAGTGGCTTTAATGTCCTGTCTCTATTTAAGGACTCCATCGTTTTCTCTGGATCACATTACCATGTTTCTCCAGCTTTGTATATCTGATTGAACAAGTTAGTCTGGTCTCTATCTCTGTACTGCTTTGTTTAACCTATCATCCAGGTTTACCAATGTTATCATCCCAGACAGAATATCACTTTAGCAACTGTTTCTTGCCCCTGTCCCCCCATGTCATGCACTTAGTTTGGTTGGCTACTCCCTTTCTCCCATTTGAGTCTCTTGCCACACTTCAAGAAATCATGCTGCTCAGAATCCGCAGTGTACACTGGCTGAGGGAACTTTCCACTTAAGTAGAAAGTGCCTCACTCAGTAACTGCTTTAAAACCCCTTTATCTGTAATGTCAAGATCTAGAATAACCTTGAATAAGAAAAGAATGGTTAAGTGGAGTCCAACTCAAATGGCCATCAAGAACCACACAGAAGAGGACTAGAGTATGTCTATTTGGGCTGAAGGACCTGCTGGGGAAAAGAAGGGCAGGATTTCTGCTGCCTTGGACGATACACTGAGCCCAAGCTGGTTTCTTTGCTTTATGAAGATCCACACCAGAGACTGAAAGCAACAAATAACATTCCCAGTAACCTCTGGGATGGCAGGAAGATAGGTTCCAGTCCAGATCAAGAGAAGGACACTATGAATGTAAGTTCTCCCAGTGTGAACATTACACAACAAAAGCAGAGATTTCTCTGGCCACAGGGATTTGATAATGAGAGGAATAATTGTCTTCTTGTGCCAATTACCCCATTTCTCATTTGATGTTCCTTCTCTGGGAGAGTTTCTGTTGTTGATCCCAGTGTTGGAGAGTCATTCCCTTCCTGCACACCACCACTCACAAGCAAGTTCATGTGCACTCATGAAGCCTGCCCTTAATGATCCAAGAATGACATAATTTATATAGCACTCTATACTGGATGTGTGGATGTCACTTGTGATGACTAGTGGGAGGGGATAAAGAGACATGTGTTTATCCCCATAATTTGAGCACTGTTTCCATACCCTCCAGAAGGATGAAATTTGGTACACGCACAACCCTTGATGCACTAAATAAATATGAAAACAGAACATTTTTACACCTTTCTGTGTATGTTATGTGCCCTCAAGTCACTTCAGGCTTATGGAAACCCTGCAAATTAATGACCTCCAAAACATCCCATCATTAACACCGAGCTGTCACAGAACTTGGGGCATGAAGGTTACCTTCCAACAGTGACCAGCATTCCAGCACAAATCAAAACAAAATATTATGTTCAGCCATAATAGTTGTTTCCTCTTCAGGTTTGGATTTGGGGGATGGGAATTTCCAGTAGTAACCAGGAAAATGGATTTATGCTTGCACAATGCAAGCTTCACATACTACTGTAACTATATACATACTTACACGGACATAAATATTTGTCAAACAGCATCAGGATTTTTCCAAATATAGGTGTGGAACTATGCACGTGTATATTCAGACACATACAGTAAATACCCCTGAAATACCTTAGAAGAATAACATGTTACAAAATCCATGTGAATCTGAACTGAAATTCCAGAACTGCTCCCAAAGCCAGAATGCCTAAAATGTAACATGGCCGAGTCCCTTTAGGCACAATACACTGGTGTGTTCCTCCAAAATCCTTTGAAATGTGCGAGAGTAATTGAATGGAAGCTTCTGCAGCTCCAGTTCATTTCCATGGTGTTTGCACTGCAGAAGTCATGAAGAAAGCCCAAGTGCTTCTAGACATTTGACTTCTTAGCACAGATCCACCCATAAGAACTTCATAAATAGCTGCTTACAGTTCCTCAGTAGAAAGGGGACTGATTAAAGAGTCACTTTGCTCAGTTGGAATTTCTTGTAGCATACTGTGATAGTCCAAACTGTTAATGGTGCTCCTGGTTCGACTGCCTTCTGTATTCAGTTGACTTCTTGCCACTGGAGCATCTGTGCTCACCACACTCCCAGTCCGAGATCGATAGGGAGGGAGGTCTATATGATTCTGAGATTCTGATTCTGAGGAATAGGGAGGTGGAGGAAGATCAAACCATGGAGGTCTGCTGCAATATATAAATAAGATAACATGTCACTCAATATATAAAGAGAAATAATCTTACATTCAGGATCATCTTTCTTTTCAGTAAATGCAGTAGATCCAGATGATCCTAAGATGATCTCCATAAAATGTTATAAACAGAATTACTGTACATAACATTATCTTGTATGCAAATGGAAGATGATTCCCTTCTTTTTCTGGACAACATACCTGGGGGGGGGAACCCCAGTCTTCCTTTTGAGTAAACACAGAACAAGTTTCTAAATTTAAGGTAACATGCAAACATTCTTTATTTCAGTGACCAAGCTGCTGCAGTAAACCTACTGAGAAACAACGTCAGGAGGAGGCTGTGAACTCTATGCATTAGCACTCCAGAGTAACTGGTTGGCCACTGCATGAAACAGGATGCTGGACTAGGTGGACCACTGGTTTGATTGGGAAGGGCACCTCTTACGTTCCAACTGTATTGTGTATAGACAAATTACCAGTCCAGGATCAATCGTAAAGAAAATCAGTTCCTTCATTTTGTGGCAGAAAACAGCTACGCACAGTGCTCCTTGGATGTTAATTGTGACATTAGAAACCTTGCCATCCTCTGAGGAGTTTTGTAATTCCTGTAAAATTGATTTTATTTAAAATGATAATAAATAATAACTAGTTTATGCAATGCTTCATTTTTCTGTTCTACAATACAGGTAGATAACCTATCTCAAGCATGTGTGAAGGGGCAAGACGGACAACTGAATTTGGTAAATGAAACAAAACTGTATGGCAAGATATATTTAAGCTCTTGCCATAAAATATGAAAAGGTTAACTTAATTGCACATTTTACAGAAGCTAATACTGTGCTACAGAACTGTTCAGGCAGCAGGATGCAAGCTATTCTTTCTAGCCTCAGGACAGCAGTGATAAAGAACTGGACTGCTGGACTGACTCCAAAGCACGCTGGAAATCTGTCAGCATTATAAAAGCTGCTGACTGCTGCCATGTTATCTCCACAATCACCACTGAAACCAATGTTGGTTTTAGTAACAAAGCCAAGAAATGAATAAATTGGCTCCCTCTGTCTAAAAACTGCACTTGTAGTTATGTCGCTGTTACAACCACCTGGGCAGAAACAGGGATAGGAAAGTAGTTTTTCTATTGGATGTGTCATCAAGAGGACGTGTCATCAAGTTCCAAGTGCCACTGTGTAAAGTCCGAGAATTCTGAGCTTAGTTCTAGCATGGAGACATTAAGTCACTCACTAATTAACAATCAGCCACTGTGACAATGAATCCCACAGGCCTATACATTTATATACTGAAAAATAAATGAGCTTATTTTTAAATCAGCTTCATGGAATCCAGACATCTTCTCTAAGGTAACATGGGCAGAAACTTTTACACTTTGTTGCAGGGAAATGCACCTTTCTGTCCCACAAGTGGGGACTGTGAGTACTATGTAGAGTGTGATTGTGCAACTGTCATGGGTATGTACTGGACTGTGGCTGTGGTGCTACTGACAGCAAATGACAACTCCTTATCCCCATACTCACGTGCAATCTTTTTTTCAAGTTTAATTTTATTCTTAATTGTTAATTCTTTAAAGGCTGAGCACTCCTAAGATTACTCATCTTACCCACCTCCTTGGCAACAGAGTGCATACACTCTGCCTGTTATTTTCTAGAGCTTCTTATTTATTTATTTATTAATCAAACTTATACCCTGCCCTCCCCGCAAAGCAGGCTCAGGGCGGCTTCCATACAAACATAAATACAGTTAAAATCATACAATTATTTAAAACACATCAGGTAAAACAGATACAAAGTGCTGGTGGCAGTTAAAATAACTTAGATGGTACATTTTCAGAAATGGATTTCCACTTCCCAGATGTTTTCAGATGTTCTTCTGCTCCTAATTCTTGTGGCATCAGCTCAATGTTAAAAACCACAGGCCAGGGCTCTGCAGCAGCGACTTTGCAGCAGCGGCGGCCCCTAATTGAATGACTGGCGGAAAAGCTCTGTCTTGCAGGCCCTGAGGAACTGTGAGAGGTCCCACAGGGGCCTGATTTCCTCCAGGAGCTCGTTCCACCAGGTAGGGGCCGTCACCGAAAAGGCCCTGTCCCTGGTAGTAGCTAGCCTGGCCTCCCACGGGCCAGGGAGGGTCAACCGGTTTTGAGACCCAGACCGTAGTGCTCTCTGGGGTATATATGGGGAAAGGTGGTCCCGTAGGTATGTCAGACCCCGGCCATATAGGGCTTTAAAAGTAAGAACCAGCACCTTGAAGCGGATTTGGTATGCTATTGGCAGTCAGTGCAGTGTCCTCAGCATAGGCTGAATGTGCTCCTACCTGGGGAGGCCCATCAACAGCCTGGCCACGGCATTCTGCACTAACTGCAGCTTCCAAATCCACGACAAGGGCAGCCCCATGTAGAGAGCATTACAGTAGTCTAGTCTCGAGGTGACCATTGCATGGATCACTGTGGCCAGGTCGGCGCGGTCAAGGAAGGGAACCAACTGCCTAATCAGCCTAAGATGGTAAAAGGCCGACTTAGCAGTGGCTGCTACCTGGGCCTCCTTAGTAAGGGAGGGATCCAGGAGCACTCCCAGGCTCCTAACCTCCAGCGCTGGCACCAATGGAGCTCCCCCGAAGGTCAGGAATGGGATCCCCACCCCTGAACTGCCCCAGCTCAGGCACAGGACCTCCATCTTCGCTTGGGCGAGATTCAGCTTCAGCCGGCTCAGTCTAAGCCAACCAGCCACGGCTTGTAAAGCCCGGTCCAGGTCTTCTGGTCTGGAGTCCAACCAGCCACCCAACATCAGGTAGAGTTGGGTGTCATCAGCGTACTGGTGACATCCCAGCCCATGCCTCCAGGCAATCTGGGCAAGGGGGCGCATATAGATGTTAAATAACACTGGGGACAGCACTGCCCCTTGAGGCACACCACACTCAAGTGGGTGTCTCCTGGACTGCTGTTCCCCTAGTGCCACCCTTTGTCCCTGACCCTGGAGAAAGAAAGCGAACCATTGCAGGGCAAGCCCCTGAATCCCCATGTCAGCGAAGCGGTGGACCAGTAACTGGTGGTTGACTGTGTCAAACGTGGTCGACAGATCTAACAGCAACAGTACCCCCGATCCGCCCCAATCCAGATGTCTCCGGAGGTCATCTGTCAGAGCAACCAGCGCAGTCTCCGTCCCATGTCCCGGGTGGAAGCCGGACAGGAAGGGATCTAACATGGAAGCATCATCCAGAAAGCTCTGCAGCTGTATTGCTACTGCCCTCTCAATTAATTTGCTCAAATAGTGCATATTAGAGACTGGCTGATAGTTGGCCAATTCAGCCGAGTCTAAAGATGGTTTTTTTTAGGAGAGGGCGGACCATCGCTTCCTTGAGTGCCCCAGGGAGCTGTCCCTCTAAGAGGGACTTGTTGATGATTTCCCTTAGGGCACCTCAAAATCCCTCATGGCCAGTTTTAATGAGCCAGAAAGGGCACAGGTCGAGGCTGCATGTGGTTGGGCGTACAGCTGCGAGCAGTCTGTCAACTTCCTCCAGGCTGAGTGGACTGAAGTGATCCAGGATTGAAATCGAAGACATGCAATGGGCCTCGAGCTCACTCACTGTTTCAAGTATGGCAGGGAGGTCGTGACAGAGCGCCAAGATTTTATCTGCAAAATAGCTTGTAAATGCCTCACAGCCAATATCCAATTCCCTAGCATTTGGTCTGCCCTGCGGCAGAGCTGTTATCGACTGAATCATCCTAAACAATTGGGCTGGGTGAGAGCTAGTGGACGCAATCACTGCCGCATAGAAGTCCTTCTTTGCGGCTTTGACTGCCATCTCATAGGCTTTCATAAACATCCTATAAGATGTTCTTGTTGCTTCATCTTGAGCTCAGCGCCACTGTCTCTCTAGCCGTCTGAGCTCCCGCTCCATAAGCCTCAGCTCCTGGGTATACCAGGGAGCCAGCCTACTGTGGGGGCGTAGAGGGCACCATGGAGCAATCTCGTCAATGGCTGTGGAGAGCCAGCTATGCCAGTCCTCCACAGGCTCATCCAACGAGCTGCCAGGGGGCATTGGATCCCACAGGGCCATCTGGAACCGCACTGGGTCCATCTGGCTCTGCGGGCGAGCCAAAATATGCTTGCCGCCTAAACAGGGTTGGGGTGAGACATTCAGGCGGGCCCCTAGGACGTGGTAGCCCAACCATGGAACTGCCAAAGCAGTAACGCGGTCCACTGTTACCCCCGCTACAAAGATCAAATCGAGCGTGTGCACAGTCTGGTGAGTGGGGGTTGTTACATATTGGGAGAGTCCCAGTGCTGCCATGGACGACACCAGGTCCACTGCTTGAGTAGATGTTGCGTCATCAGCATGGACATTGAAATCTCCCAAGACTATCAATCTAGGGTGTTCCAACGCCCAGCCTGCTATGGCCTTTATCAGGGATGGCAGGCTATTGGCCAGTGCGTTAGGCGGTCGGTACACCAGCCAAATTGCCAAACTCTCCCTGGCATCCCAAACCAGGCCAGCACACTCAATGCCCGTGATCCTCGGAGGTGGAAGTGCCCTAAAGGAGTAAACCTCCTGGATGAATAGTGCCACTCCTTTCCCCTGCCCCCTAGTCCATGATTGGTGAAGGACCGAGAACCCAGGCAAGGCAAGTTGGGAGAGAGCTACTGTCTCCCCCTCCTGCACCCAGGTCTCGGTCACGCATGCCAGGTCTACATTCTGCTCTTGCAGAAAGTCCCTAAGGACCATGGTCTTATTATTTATAGACCTGGTGTTATACAGCACCAATGTAGGAGGGGGGTTATTTTTCCTAGCCCCACCACCGACATCCCTTGGGATGGGACGCAGGCTGGAAAGGGGGCTGAGCTTTCCTATTTCTCCGTCCCCTTCCCATACCACTCTGCCTGCTCCCACTGCTATACTTTCCCTTCCCCAGGAGCACCGGAGTTCCCTGGCCTGACATCATTGCCCTCGGTGGTCTCCACCAAGCTTCAGACCACCGGCCGAGCACACAGCAGAGCACTCAATGTATTGCTCAAATTAATGGGTACAATAAAGTGCAACATACAGAATATAATACTGCTACTTCTACAGTTTCACAAACTTATCCTACCACAGAAGGGAAATAATCCAGAGTTGATTGCCAATAGAAATCAGATATCTGGCCAGTAAATAGATAAAGCCCATTCAAAATCCCACCATCCTCTTTTTTCTTTTATAAAGTACCTCCCCAATTTTATTTTATTTTATTTCCTAACACACTAAGTCAATAATAGCAATCACTGTATGTGTTTACAATTGGTTGGACGGTTTTATAGCTGAGAGCAGATCCTGCTCACTACACAATTTCGTAATATAACTCAGCTAAACAATTAATTCAAACAACAGGTCCTAACTAAATAACTCCCTTTGTTAATTAATTCAGTAACATCTAACTCACTTGCTCACTCAACTGATTAATTACTAATATTAATTCCCCAATTAATTAGGGCTGGTTGCTCAGCCTCTTCTGGGGTAGTAGCAGCTAACAGCAGCAATCAACTGCTTTGGTGTTCTCCATTACAGATCTAATTATACTAGTCCCAGATCTTCTCGTTCCACGCACCAGTAAACGGGAGGCTCTCGTTGGCACTCTTTGTTTTTCCGTTGGGCCTACAGGCGCTTTTGCCCCGGCCTGTCCTCGTGAATGGTGGCCAGCTCTGCTCACCACTTGGGTGCCCAGGCCCTGTCACTGTCGTTGTAGGGCAGCCAGAGGATCACCATCTCAAAGCTCCACCAGCCAGGGAGGGATGTCACAAGCACCGTGGTCATCCAACAAACTTGACTGGCTACAATATAGCTGGGGCACCCTCCGATTGGGGGCTGTGCTCCTGGCGCCGGTGTTGCAACCTCTGGTGTAAGATCCCACCAGCCCGGAGCAGACGCCGCAGTCATGGGGACGAGTGCTGCAGCCTCAGATATCATAGCCCACCAACCGGGGCCAGATGCCGCGAGCGCCATGGTAGTCCAGAGGGCCCCACCATGGCAAAATTCAGCTCAAGCCAACAAGGTGCCCCTTGGAGGGCACCTCCCCAAGTCCCCCTACCACCAGCCGTCCTCCCAGAGCAGGCGCTGTGCCCATGGCTAGTCAAGCAACAGCAATCCCGTCCGGACTCCGGCTCCAAAGTGCCAGTTGCGCTGACAGCTTGAGGCTCACGAAGCCGCAAGTCAATGCCTCCAGTTCTGGCCGAGACCCTACGCCAGACCGGGAAGTCGGACATCGGTCCTGCCGAGGCCAGGCCGCTGGGCATCCTCTGCATTGCCAGCCACACGGGCACACCGGCAGTAAGTTTTGCGGATTATTCACCTTCTCACCATTCCTCACCATACTGGTTGCTGGTATTCGCTTCTTTAAAGCAGTTCCTAGAGCAATAGTCCTTCAAAATCTCATTCTTTTTGCAGGAGTTCCAGCACTAAGTTTCCTGCTTGCCGCCATGTTGCTGTGCTTGGTCTTTTTGAATTCTTTAAAAGATCCACACTCTTTCTATCTGGTAAAGGTAAAGGTTCCCTCGCTCGAAAGCCAGTTGGATCCAACTCTAGGGTTGCGGTGCTCATCTCCGCTTCAAAGCCAAAGAGCCAGCGCTGTCCGAAGACGTTTCTGTGGTCATGTGGCCGGCATGACTAAACACCAAGGCGCACAGAACGCTGTTACCTTTCCACCGGAGTGGTACCTATTTATCTACTTGCAATTTCTTGCTTTCGATCTGCTAGGTTGGCAGGAGCTGGAACTAGAGACAGGAGCTCACTCCGTCATGCGGCACTCTCGGGTCTCGAACTGCTGAACTACTGACCTTCCACAGCCTGCAGTTCATCATCTTAACCACTTGAGCCACTGCAACTCCCTTTCTATCCAGTATCAGAGTACAAATTTTTGTTAAAGAAAATCTCATTATTAGGGTTGACATGGACTACTTTGAATACAGCAGTAATCACCTCAAAAGCCCCCTAGCAATTACAATTAAGTTACAATAAGTGAACCTCCTAAGTATTACAGACATTTGGATCCATAGCATATTTCAATAGGGACAGGGCAGTTTTTCCAAACACATTTCAAATGCAATGAATAGTGTTGTAAAGGAAGTGACAAACTGTATTACAATGACAATAGGTATTCTAACAAGACTCAGTACTGTCAGCCAGTTATTGGCCTCAATAACTTATTAAGTTAGACAGACTATGGCCAATCACCATAATGGAACAAGAGCTGCAAAACCTTTCAGGAAAATAATGTATGCAATGAAAGAACAGCATTGGTACATAGAGACACAGGAGTACACAGAAACAACAATGTACCACAGCTGTAGTAGCTAATTTATATCAACAGTATTGAGATGCATTCCTCTTACACATACCTTTGGTCTAGCACAGCTTCTGAATAAGATGGTGGAGAGTCTACATCTGGTGGCCTATGGTAGGCCTGGCTGGACATGTACTGAACCCCATTATTGACATTGTAGGTTACACTGCAGTGATGCGGATGATCAAGGACAACCAGCCGGGATAGAAGGACGGGGTGCTGCAACCGATGCACTGGGAGTGTCATGAGATTGTTGCGTTTTCGCTGGTGGTGCAACACCAAGGCAAGAAGAGCCACCACCAGCACAAAAATGGCAGAGCTGCCAATAATTGCATAGGTAATGCTGGGATAGTACAGTAGCTGAGGCTCTGTGGTCACATAATCCTGGTCGCTGCCAGATTCTGCAAAGGCACAGAAAAGGAGAAAAGTAAGACATTTCCCTCACGTATTCTCTGCTAATGTACAACTGCCTGCCTGGCTTTCCACTGAATTTGCTCATTCTTCAGGAAGTATGGAGAATTAACTTATCAAGAACATATGCACAAAAATTGGAGATGAGATAACAGAAATTGCATATGCTTTTGGCCTGCATTGCACAGACTGGCTTGAAGACTGTAGAGGAAAACAAAGCTCAGCAGGAAAGACAAGATGAATTCATGACCCTTGTATCAACAGTTGTTCTAACTTTTGGTAAACAGTAGGAGGGCAACTGGGATACATGGTATTTACATGACTGTGCTTATAAATAGCTTTGACCAAAAAGCATCATCATCTCCCTGTAAAAAACAAAACAAACAATGATGTAAGATTCAGTTCTCTCTCTTTCTCTTTGTAATGTTGCTTCAAGGGAGTAAAAGAAATACAGTTTGCAACAATTTTGATGCTAGCAATATCAGCTAGTAATGAAAAGAAAAAAACATTCCAAAACTTCTGTAGTTTTGGGTGGACTGAAAGTTGTTTTCTGAGTTTTGAAAAGCAGTTCCCTGTCCAATATCCAGAAGGGAAAATCCTGTCTCCTGCTCTGTTTTAAATTTTAGTACTGCAGCTCCTCTATTTGACTGGCTGCAAAGTATATCTTCCATAACAACTTCAAAAATTCTCCTGCCAAATATGATACTGGATTTAAAGGATTCT
This sequence comes from Gekko gecko, assembly GCA_029375565.1. Taxonomy (NCBI): domain Eukaryota; kingdom Metazoa; phylum Chordata; class Lepidosauria; order Squamata; family Gekkonidae; genus Gekko; species Gekko gecko. The sequence continues at coordinate 144,385,828 of JAPDNY010000003.1, read as the reverse complement.
ATTGTTTAAATTTAAACATATGTTTAAATAATGGCTCACTGGTAGCAAAGAAAGAAGGTGAATATGATTTAAGGAACATCAGCCATACTCGGCTCTCAGGCCAAAGGACCCCCCCCCCCCAAACTAGTTTCCTGACAACAGCCCTCTATTGACAAACTTCCCTTCAGTATTCAATCACAGTTCAACACAAACTGTGGCAGTGTTACAAAATGTCTGAAGAATTGTTTGATTCAAGCCCAGTAATACCTTAGAGACCAACAAGATTTTGGGGGCTCTGACTCTCGAAAACTCATGATCCCTACTGTGGACCAACATGACTATCCTCTGGAACAGAGTAAGTCATGCCAAAATTGTCACTGCACATTTTTTATGCTATTCTAAATTATTCCATTTTGGATCTTTTCCTAGAGTTGATGGGATAATCTTACAGCCTGAAGATTCATATATGTCACCTAGAAGTCCACTGTTGACTGTACCACTTCTGATGAGAGGCAGAGAATAATGTGTTTGAAATTTGCCATAATAATCAGTCCCTGAATCTGCTAGATCACTGGTTTTCTCTTTCATTTCCAAAGGAATAATTGCGCTGAAATGCACTGCTCCTTTCTTCCTTTCCTTTAAAAATATAAACATCGTCCCCAATTTAATTACTTCATGCATGCACACCTTTAACTAGAATTAATGCATTTTCTTCCCGTGTTTGTCACAGCATCTACCTCAATCCTCTCATTTTGTTGTCTCCTTGACAGAAAATTTACATTGTTAAGTCTATCAGGACAGGTACCTGTCTTCTGGAACTCTGTAAAGCACTGTGCATCGTGATGGTGTATATAAGGAATAATAACCCCCTTTTCTTTTTTCCATTAACTTTCCACCCCAGCCACAACAAATAACCCCAAGTGTCACATCTTCAAATTATACTGAGTTGAATAAATAAGGTATAGAAAAGGAAAAGAATAAGAATCCTTAGTACAAGACAACCGAGTGCATTCAACTCAACAGAAGTCAACGACTACCATGGCTGCCTCTGGTGTCATTGCCAAAAAAAGGAAAGGATTGCCACTAACTGCACCATGCAAATAGTTCCTACCGTAAGAGAATTTACAGGGATGAGTGGGCAGAGGAAGAGATAATTCATAGTTGATCCCATTTGTTAGAACAGTGTATCTTCTCTGCTTCCGAGCAAACCAGCATCTCTCAAGAATAGAAAGTTCTTACCCGGTGACACATTATCAGAAATATGTATCTAGACAAGTGGGGAACTTGCAAAGACTTGTGGGGGGACATCTTCCCACTCTTTCCTCTTTCCCCTCCCCAAGAGCCCCCATTACCCTCTCTCCTCTTTTTGTGCTTCCTTCTTCCCCTTTTCTGCTTACTTCTCCTCACCAGCCAGTCTATCTTTATCTTCCTCTCTTTCTACAGTTTTTTCTTCTTCACTCCAGCTGGCAGCCTCTATCCAGGAAAACTATGGCTGAGTGCCAGTCACTGGGGTGGGCTGAGCTGCATGGTGGGGAACCTGAAATGACTTGGGGGGCACCTCACTTTCCTCTGTATCCTCCTCCCTACACTATTTCCCCTTTCTCTTCTCTTGGCATCTCCCATATCCTCCACGTTCCCCATTTCCTTCTCTCCTTCTAACTCGCCCACCAACCAACATTTTATCTACCATCGCCAGCTATATTTCTTATTATTTATTTGTGTCATTTATGCCCCACCTTTCTCACCAACAGGGATCCAAGGCAGCTTGCATCATTATCCTCTCCTCCATTTTATTCTCACAACTACCCTGTGATGTAGGTTAGCCTGAGAGTCTGTGGCTGTGCCAAGCTCACTCAGTGAGCTTCCACTGCAAAGTGGGGATTTGAACCTGGGTCTCCCATATTGTGTTCTGAAACTCCAACCACTATACAACCCTGGCTGTCATGGGGTGGCTGCTGCTGAACAGCAGCAAGCAGGCAAGCCTGCGTTAGTTAGGCAAGTCAGATGGTAGCAAGCCACCCCACAGCTGCTGGCAGGCCTGAACCTGATGAGTCCTCCCTCAAAGGCCAAAACACCCTTAGAAAGGCCCTTCCCCCCTGCTTTTTACTGATAGAAGCCAAGACTGAATGCTGGCAAAACTGCTGTGGTTTCCTAGCAATGGCCAGTGTCAACCATTTCTTAATGTTACAGGTGCTGCTTCTATTATTTTGGGGCAGATTGATACCCAAATGTGTGGGTTTAAAAAAAATAATCAGGTTTTTCTGCAAACCTGGGGCTTTCCTCAGGTCCATGACCCCAATCTTTACACAGATGGGGCCATGATGAGAATTAGATATATTGAAAAGTGGGAAACTCACAAAGACTCGCAGAAAGGGGAAATCTCATTTTCCACTCTCCCACAATTTCCTCTTTACTTTCCCTGAAAGCCCACAAAGCCTGTCCCAGCCAACCTACCTTTATTTGCCCTCATCATCAGCTTTTCTTCTTTCCCTACCTCTGACAGCCTCTCTCAAGGAAAACTATGGACCAACCACATAGTGGGAAACCTGCAAGGACTTGCAGGTGGCACCTCTGTTTCCCCTTTATCCCCTTTCCCCACATTATTTCCTCTTTCCTTCCTCCTGGCAGCCCCCATATCCTCACCTTTCCCTGTTTCCTTTCTCCTTCCCACCCACTCACCTCAGTTTTAACTTCCCCCAATCTTCAGCTATAATACTGATGATAAGAAGTCTGAAATGTAACATTTGTTGTAGGAATTCTAGTGGAGAAGACTGTAGTGGAAAAAAATGAAGACAGACATATATTTCTCACCATTCCCCACAATAGGGATCTAAAGCATCTTACATCATTCTCCTTTCTTCCATTCCATCCTCACAACAACCCCTATGAGGTAGTTTAAGAATGTGTACCTAGGCCCATCACCCTGGCAGAATGGGGATTTGAAGCTGGGTCTCTTAGATTTTAGTCTGAAACTCTAATCATTACAGTCCATCCTAGGTAAGCCATGCAAATCACATGGTATCAAGTTGCTTTACAGTTGCTGCCAGGCCTGCCCCTGTTGAGTTCTCCCTCAAAGGCCAAAACAGCCCAGGAAGGGGCTCTGCCCTTTCTGCCTTCTGACTAAAACCAAGGCTTGAAGGCTGGCAGTACTGTTGTGGTAGCTTAGCAATGGCTACAATGACCATTGAGGGGGCATTAGCTTCTTAAAGCTACAGATGCTGATTCTATTATTTTTTTTTTGGGGGGGGGATAATCCCCCATGTGTATTTTTTAAGATTTCAGATTTTTCTGCAAAGCTGGGGCTTTGCTCAGGATTCTAGAAAGGTCTGTCTTGTCTGTTCTTTGCTCTAATATCCACAGAACAGGCCATGTGTACAGATGATCATACAGGCCTACTTCAATAAACAAACACAAGCGTGAAACAGGATTCTTTTAAACTACTTACATTTAAAAATATGAACACAGCACCAAGGATGCTCCTCTGCCGAATTTGTGACCATTCCTATCAGCTCTGATGACACTGAACACCTCTAGAATGGAGGTTCTAATCTGATGCCCAGTAATGATAACTTGTTAGGCTGTGTGCACTCTACGTACAAGTTAGTTTCTTGAGTGAACTTATATCCCACCTTTCAATGAACATGTTTACGGTGGCTGAGAAAATTAACATTGCCTCAAACATCACAGCAAATCAATACAAAATGGCTGTAACAAACATAAAAATCTTCCAACAACTGCTATAATAATGTCTTTGACCATTTAGGTCTGCCCCCTGCCTATGAGATAAGCAAGTGATAGTTGATTGCCTTGCTGCTGCAAGAATGACTAATGGATGGCTTACACAGACATCCAAGTGCTCCTTGTATCACCCTTCTGCATTTCTGGACAGGAACCGCTACAAATGGCAAAGTATTCTTGCAAGTTGACTGGCTCTCCTCAGTGGTTGGTGGCAACTGGATATAACATACTATGTCAGAGCTTTTCCTCTAGTATTCAGTTTATAGTTTTAGAGAAATATATGGATGCTTAGTTATGCTCTAATAACTTTCTGAAAATGTTTATACAACACAAATGAAGCCAATGAACTGAGTTTTCTATAGGTGGAGTAGTTACCTGTGAAGAGCCAGGTATGACAAGGGAGATTTATAATACACTGTTCTATTACAACAGAGTAGACAAGTCTAAATTAACTCAGATACATGCAGTTCCCATTCTTCTCTGTTTTTGTTAGTAAGATCTGTATACCCTAATGGCACTAGGTACAGATAGTTCATCAATGCTACTTACACCTATTAAGCCTCATTATCAGCAAAAATGCCGAGTGTGCAGATGAGAAGCTTTGAGGCTAAAAGTATGAAAAAGAGCCCTCTGAATCTTTATGACTGAACAGAAGGCTGGTAATGGGAAACATTACAGGGTAGACTCATTGGACTGTTTTATTGACCATGAACAAATTACACCATCTCAAAATTATTAAAAAGGTCTAGGACCAATTGCATTAAGGCTGTTATACAATGGAACTGGGAGAGACCATTACTTTGTCTCTCTCAAGCCTCTTCACCAGATGCATTTTTTCACACTTCATCAGGATGAAAGCTTTTGAAATACATAAACGGAACAGACATCAGACGTTTTAACGAGCAAAGGTAATGGTTCCTCTCCAACAAAAGATACCACTTCAACACCACATTTAAATTCCAATAGGTTCAAAAGCTGTGGGTGCTGCTTCGAAGGTTACAGGAGATGATGAAAGTCAAATCACTAAGGCTGGTGTTTAATGCACATTTTTTGTACTGAGACTCCTTTCAAAGATCAGAGCACAGTAGTACTCTGGCTTCTGATGCTTCTTGACAGCATGTTTCTTCATACTCCACTTAGATTATGCTTATATGTTCTTAGAAAGAAAAGCCCACAAGGAACATAAAAGAACAAGCACCGGATGGGGCATGGGAAGAAGGAAAGTCTTCAACGCCCCATCTAGATACAGATGGTGGAACTCTGTGGTAGTATCTTAAGAACATAAGAACATAAGAGAAGCCAATGTTGAATCAGGCCAATGGCCCATCTAGTCCAACACTCTGTCACACAGCGGCCAAAATATACCAGGTGCCATCAGGAGGCACCTTCACAGTATTCTTTATACTTGGTTCCATAACAGAAAGAAATTTTGTTGTAAAGCCAGGCTTACCTATACATGCAATGGAATGAAGGGATGTAGGAGTTTCCCCTTCATGTATAACAGCCAATTTCATACTGGGGCTATCATATGCCTGCAGAATGTAAACAGTTGCTTTGCTGGATCAGACCTAGGTTCATTTAGTCTAGCACTCTGTTTCCAACAGTGACGAACTGCACGGCTCTGGAAAATTGCAAGCAGGACATAAAGCCAATGTCCCTCTCCTGTTTCCCCCAGAACCTGGCATTCAGATGTATACTACCTTTTTATATATGGAGCTCCCATTTAACCATCAGTTTATCATTTTTATACTGACTTTTCTCATGGTGCCCAGAGCAACTTTCATACTTCTCCCTTCCTCACTTCTGTTGGAGTGAGCAACTCAGCATACCTGGATTTTTTTTTTTTGGGGGGGGAGGGGGAGATACATCACTCTATGGGTGTTATCTCCTTGAATGAGATGCCTCTCCTTGTCTTGACCTGGGAGCTGCTCTCTGACCCCTCCTCTCACTTTGCCCTCACACTCTCCCACATGGCCTTCCACGGAGACAAATGTCTCTGCAGGTCTCTCCTGTAGACTCAATGCCCTCATGCTCCCACTCACATGATGTCAGACAAACTGGCCATTTGTGATAGGGAAAGTACTCTTTAGATTAGGCTTCTTTTTCTACTTTTGACTGCAACCTGAATTCTACTGGAATAAATGTAAGTCTACCTTTTGGTCAATATACTTCTTGGGAGATTTATCTACTGCACTCAGTATCACGCTTCTATGACTGGGCAAACTCTGCTATATTAACCAACTATCCCAATAACTTTATCCTCATAGCAAGCCAGTGAGGTAGGTTAGCTGAGAGGGTGCAACTAGCCTGAAGTTACCCAGTAAGCTTCATGGCAAAGGGTGGATTTGAACCTGAGTCTCCCAGAACCTAATCTGATCCTCTAACCATGGCATGACATTTTGAAAGACCAAAGCAAACAAATTTCTTAAGGCAGTCATTTATTCTCAATCACCATTATGGTCCTCAAATTCTTACAGTGCTTTACAAAAGCAAGGTTAGTGGAACAGGCCATGACAATTTTTGCTTATTATTGTAAGAGAGAATTACACAGTGATTCACCAGACCCCAGAAGTTTCCTCTCACCTTCACTCCTTTTTATTTTTTCCAATGCCAGATCAAGCATATTTTCTGCATACTGACCATTTTTTTTGCCCATTTTTAGTGTGGAAATAAAGAAGGTATAGGAACAAAGTTTGAAAATAAGCACAGAACATGCCATTACTTAGCTGCAGTTCTAAAATTAATCCTAGGTCTATAAAAGGAAAGACTTTGCATTAACATCAGCAACTCACATGGCTTACAAAGAAGGTTTGTGATTTGTCAGCACAAAAAAGACAGACTAAGATAAAGGGGCCTCTGGGACAATTCACATAACTATCTTAGCCTTTGACAGCTGTAAGAAAAGGACAATCCCTAATGGTTTGCATGTTGAAGTGGCCATGTACATGTGCTCTCACAGGCTGAAGTTAGTTTAGATTCTGTGTGAGATGGCTGTCTAGAAAAAAAATGAGGGATGTCTACCTAATTCTTTCACGAGTTCAAGCAATATTTAATTCAGTTGCACCAGAGGATTACAATTGCATCATAAATGGCCGTGTTCCTTAATAAGGGTGCTGATGACACATTTTGCCAGCTTGTTGGCTGGGAGTGTCTAGATGCACTAAGGAACAAACTACAAGTCAGAAGACAAACATGGGGTGTCCCATGATGTGAGTTTGAGTGGAGGCATTTGCAGGCAGAGAGTTACTGACACCCTCCCATGCCCACTAGTTCTCCCCACAAATTCCTGCTCATCTGCTTTTAGGTCTTTTCCCCTAGTTAGAGCCATGTGAGGTATTTGAAGGGGAACGTCAGTGGGAGAGAAAAATTAAGCACTCCTTTCACAGGCCACATTATACTTCCCTACAAATGCTCTCATATCTGCATCCATGTTACCATATGTGAGCTTGGAACATATCTGCAGAGCTAACATGCAATTCTACCTTTATATTGTCAGCTCTCTGGCAAGGAGATAGGCTTCTTCCATATTCTGTTCAATACCTAGCATACTAAATGGATGCAGGTACAATTTACTTACTATCTGTAAATAAGAAATTAACTAATAGCAAGATACTATGTAAGCAGTACAGGCTATTGGCTTGTACAAAAGGAAAGGCACGGCTGATAATGAGGCTCCAAGTTACAATCCAAGGGTTTAATGAGCCTGCAGAGTCAGCTGCAGTTGGCAAGAAATACTGCTAGCCAGCGTGATTTAGATATACTGTAACGTGTATTTTAATCCACTTTTAAATGTAGTGCAGTCATTCAAAGACTATTTTTGCAGGAAGTGCTGTTCTGAAAAACTGCTAGCATAACATTCATCTACTTTAGAGTATTACTTTTATGAATGCCATTCGTTTCAAGAAATACTCTAGGGAGGAATAGTCATCAGATAAACCATCCATATGGTCTCATTCTCCAAAAGATAGTGTCGTGATGATTTAGGAACTTAAATTATCCTATGACCAAGGCTAGAAAATCAGTATGGAAAGTGGACATAAACAAGACTCATTAGGTCTTGTTGGACATTATTTCCAATCCCTGATCATAATTTTCCTGTTATGCATATGGGGCCTAAAACTAAGAACTGTACTAACTTTATGTCTCTGTGTAGCAATATCATAAGCCAATCTCAGGTTCACATATATGATCTCCACTCAAGCTTACCCCCTTGCCACATGAAAGAGAGTAATTCCAAATTGGGAGACCCTTAATTTATCATAGGATCGTCCATACTCTGGTCTCTGGTATGCATCACCATTTGTAAGTAAGGTACCAATGTGTAACTTTGCTAAGTGTGGTGTAGTGGTTGAGAGTGTTGGAGTCTCATCTGGAGAACCAGGTCTGATTCCCCACTCCTCCACATGAAGCCTGCTGGGTGACCTGGAGTCACTCACAGTTCTCTCAGAACTCCCTCAGCCCCACCTGCCTCACAAGGTGTCTGTTGTGGGGAGAGGATGAAAAGATGATTGTAAGCCACCTTGAGACTCCTTAGGGTAGAGGAAGGTGGGGTATAAAAACCTACTTTTCTTCCAACCCACTATGCAGGCATTAGTGGTGAAAATTACACATTACAACCAATCAGAAGTAGAATGTCCATCAAGCAATTTGATATAAGATTTCCAGAAAAAGCAAGTGATGCCAAGAAGTTAAATTTCCTGGAGAAGCTCAAGAAGTATTGGAGACTCCTTGGAGCTTAAAAATTCAAAACCTGAAATACAGAAGAGATTCCATGTTCACCAAGTGGAATACGGCACCATTACCGCTCTCTTTCTTTATGCAGGCAGGTTTTATTATTGACTTCATCATTATGCTGAGTCAAGGTAATTTTATATTTATGAATATAAGGACTTGCAAGCAAATGAGTATCAGCAGTGCAACAATTAATATATGTCTGGCTATTTGTTAACACTATTGATCTCTGTAAAGTGAGAGGGTAGTTAAAAAGAGAAGGAAAAAAACCCACCTTTCTTCAAAATGTGTAGGATGCTTTCTGGTAATACAATATACAGATGCCAAAAGCGTTAATTTAGGATGAAATAGAAGTTGGAAAAATTCCCACAAGATCTGAACAACTGGTTTATGTTAACAAACTTGAGATTATTAATAAATCACAAATAATATAGAATTGTAGTCAAGGAAGCAAATTGCTGGCTCTAACTTCAAACAATTGTTCTGGTTAATATAATAAGCAGGGAGGTTACATTTTAGCATTGTTTTCCCAATTTTCTATGGTCCAACATGACTTACTACAATCTTTACCTTATGTAAGATGCATGGCAAAAAAGCAGTAGCTGGAGTCATCAGCATCTCCCTCTCTCCCTTTCATCAGCAACTAAGGAAAACTAAGGAACACAGGTTCTACTAACAACAAAAGACTTGATTGTATTTTGAAGAAGAAGAGGAAGAAGAAGAAGAAGAGATTGGATTTATACCCCGCCCTTCACTACATGAAGGAGTCTCAGAGCAGTTTACAATCCATTTCTCTTCCCCTCCCCACAATAGACACCCTGTGAGGCAGGTGGGGCTGAGAGAGCTCACTTGAGAACCATCCTTGAGAGAACAGCTCTGAAAGAACTTATGACTGACCCAAGGTCACACCAGCAGCTGCATGTGGAGAAGTGGGGAATCAAACCCGGTTCTCCCAGATTAGAGTCCATGTTCCTAACCACTACACCAAACTCGAATTAAGGGTGCTAAACTGATGCAGGGGCACAGCAAGAAAGGCCTTTTCATGACTAAAACAGTATCAGTATAAAGGATTAAACCCCCCTCCCCCAATGCTGCTCTTAATGGACATTTAAAGAGATGGGTGATCCAGTAATTGATCTCGTCACTTGCACTCTGATCTGTGAATTAGTCACCTTCTAATTTGGAACTTCTACCATGCTGCCCAAACTGGTGCTGCATTGAACAATTCTGAACAGAAAATTTAACTTCCTAACAACATTTTACTGTTAACAATACATTTCAAGAATAACAACATTTCTGATATATTTATGCATGACAAACTAAAAGGTCATATATCTTAAGAAGGGTCATGAATCTTGTATAAGGTAGACAGTTCTTATGTAACTGGCAATACAGCACAGAATCACAACTTATAGCAACTAAAACGCAAGAGATATTCAAACTCTAACACCAAGGAACTGGTTAACTATTTGTGATAACTTCTGTGCATGACTTTTCAAAATGGAAACTACCCTTAAAGATGAATCACTATAAACCCGTATATACAATGGTGTGTGAGGTTACTTTGGAGGGGAATGTTCTACAACGCAAAATAAATCAGCAAAGCCTGGTGCATTAACATTTCACACCCACTTACAAGCAACAAGTAGTAACAACAGATACTTTTTAACTTAGACCACTTAGTATGTACATGATTTTCTAACTTCCAAAACCTCTGGGGCAAAAAGGGCACACTGTAACCAGAAGAGAGCATTGATCTCAAGCCAGCAAAGATCTGGATTTTTATATCCATTTTCTGGCCCTAAGTTGAATCCAGAAGGCAGCTAACAAGTGTTTAATGCAGCCTAAAATACAATTTCATGCTCTCCAATGGCAGAATTGCAGCAGTACCTAAATCAACATCTTAGCTGACGAAGTAGAAAAAGAGATTTCTACATTTTAAAAAACAAGAAGGAATCCACAAGGACTCATGGGAGGCATCTCATTTCTCCCTCCCCCACGATTTCCTCTTTCCCTTTCCTGAAAGCCCTCACAGCCTTTCTAGGGATGCTATTTCCTAGTTAGGGGCAGGGGTCTCCTGGTCTTTTGGGCTCCTGCCTGTTGATGGCAAGGGGGAATCCCACCCCCAAACGCGATGTGCTGACATCACACAGAAGTGATGTCATCACGTCAGCGACATCACATGGGTGATGCTCTGGTTTCTGGGCAAATTCTATGATTTGAGGGTGATTTTATATAGAGTTTTGTCCCCAAACCAGAGTGTTGCTGCACGACATCACTGACATAACATCACTTCGCATGACATCAGTACATCGCGGTGCTCCACCCCCACTCCTGGAACGTCCTTCTCTCTCCCCTGCTGGCACAATCATTGATGACCCTAAGCCTTTCCCTTTTTGCTTCCTTCTGTCCTTCTAAGGTTGCCAACCTTGAGATCTCTTGGAATCATGTGCTCTCCCAACTACAGAGAGCAGTTCCCCCTTAGAGTTGTCAGCTTTAGGCCGGGAAATTCCTGGAGATTTGGGGGTAGAGGTTTGGGGAAGGAAGCAACCTTAGCAGGGTATAATGCCATAGAGTCCATCCTCCAAAGCAGCCATTTTCTCCAGGAAAACTGATCATTGTCATCTGGAGAGCAGTTGTAATTCCAGGTAATCTCCATCTCCCACCTGGAGGTTGGCAACCCCTGTTCTCCTTGAGGAAATATCTGCTTTGGAAGGTGAAGTCTATGACACTATAACCCTCTGAGGTACCTCTCCGACCTCCAAATCTCCAGGAATTTCCTAACCTGGAGTTGGTAACCCTATCTCTTTCCCACCCAACAGCCAACCTACATTTATCTGCCCTTCTGTCTTTAGCTCCCCCCCCACAGCAGCCTCTGCCTAGGAAAACTATGGCCCAGTTCTGTGGTACTGACCACTGGGCCAGGCCCACTTGCATGGTACTCAAGGACTTGTGGGGGAGCCTCACTTCCCCCTGTATTCCCCTCACTACACTATTTCCTCTTTGCCTCCCCCTGGCAACCCCATATCCTCTTGCTTCTACCTGCCTCATTCTCTCCTTCTCAGCCATTCACCAACCTACCTTTTATCTGCCTTCCATCTTCAGCTACATTTATTATTCACTTCATTTATACCCCACCTTTCTCCACAGTGGGGACCAAAGGAGCCTGCATTATTCTCCTTTCTATCTGCCCAACAATCTTGTGATGGAGGTTAGGCTGAAAATATGTGACTAGTCCAACATCACACAGTGAGCTTCCACAGCAAGATGGGGATTCAAATCTGAGTTTCCCAAACCCTGCTCTGAAGCTATAAACAGTGTACCACACTGGCTTTCATAGAGCAGCTGCTGTTGAACAGTAGCAAGCAGCCAGGCCTAGTTGAGCTGTGCAAGTCAGGTATTATCAAGTCATCTTGTGGTTGCTGCCTAGGGCTGCCTACCTTGAAGTGGAAACTGGAGATCTCCCAGTATTACGCCAGACGACTGAGACTGTTCGCTGGAGAAAATGACTGTGCTGGAGGGTGGACTCTACAGTATTATATTCAGCTGAGGCCTCTCTCCTCCCCAAACCCTGACAGATTCCACCACAAAACCTCCAGGAATTTCCCAAACAGCAGCTGTCAACGCTAGGACTCAGGTCTGGCTCCAATGAGCCCTTCCTCAAAGGCCAAAATAGGCCTGATGAGGGCTTTGCTCCTCCCCCTGCCTTTTACTGACAGAACCAAGACTTGGAATGCTGTGGTTGCCTAGCAACAGCCACTAAGGGAATCCACTGCTTATAGCTACAGGTGTTCCTTTTATTATTTTTGGATTTTTAAAACTCCCTGATTTATTTTTTTAGCTTTCACATTTTTCTGCAAATCCAGGCCTTTTTTCAGGTTTCTAGAATGATCTGTCTTGCCTGTTCACAACTCCCCTCACCAGATTTAAGTATCCAAAGATTTGGCTGACTTTGCTATTAGAATATAAGATTCTAAGTGTATGGTTTTCAGCAGCAATTTTATATGTCATTATCATGGGTTGTCCTTGTGAAAGTGGGTGATACTTTTCCAAATATAAGCCACCCAGAGCTTTATCTAAACCTATAGTCCTGGCAAGTGAGGATTCCCTTATTATAGTGTTTCTCAACCAGTGGGTCAGAACCCAAAAGTGGGTCACGAAGCCTCTGGAAGTGGGTTGCAGGCCAGCACTCCCTAATGACTGCCCCTGCCCTTTCCATTGCTCTTTTGTATTTTGGAAACCAAGAGCTGACTCTGGAAACAGCATCTTCCATGTCATATATTAGTTGGTATTTTTTTTCAGTGCATATACATGTTGACCAAGTAAAACATGTCCTGATGGTTACTACAGCATGTTTCATATAATCTTAGGGGAGATTAGAGGGAGTAATGGAGAATGAGAAGGTGGTCAAAGGCTGGAAGGTAACCACCACATGCAAAGGGTGTGTATGTCGGAATGCCACTTGCTTGGGGTTCATAGTGAGGGCAGCTGCACTCCTTGGGCAATATTTTTAGTTTCTCAACTAGGCACCAAAAACCCCTGTGCCACCTTGGATGAGTCACCATACCAGGTAATTTTGGACTTGCGAGTTACCATACCAAAAAGGCTGAGAACTGCTGCCTTATTTGCTTCCATGCTCAGGACTGTTTTGTATGCACAAAAAATACAGAATTTTGGGCTACTCTGCGGAGATAATACACTTAGTCTACACATGACATTAAAAGTCTACATAGCTGGCAACAGCATCCTAGTGTCTCAAGGTTTAGTACATCAGGCAATATTGTTTCCTAAATGGTCACACCAGCTAGAATGAGGTTCCTCAAATAGCTTGGACCACTGAATGCAATATCCTGCATCAGAACTGAATGACTTTGACTTAGTAAACATTCTATTTATATGGCAAACTTGCCATAATTTTTTGTTCTTTTAGGTGTCAATGAAAACAGTCATGTCCAATTGAATGAACTGAAGATGCAGTAGTGGCAGGAAAAAACAACTTCAACTAATTGTGCTTTTTACTAGCTTTGCAACTGTTTGGCTGATAATCAAACATGAGTGTGACTCCTCTTTTAGGAGGTCACAGATTTATATTGTTCTTCCTACTTCTGCAGGATATGCTTTGGGTTCCAAATAAACTTTTGTTATTGCATAAAGAACTAACAGCTGTCCTGATCAAAACACAATGCCGTTTTATTTCAAGAGCTAGGTATAATGTAAACATTTCAACCACGTTTCCTTTAGCCTCAGATTGGCCCTTTTTTTGTCAGACAGATGGTTTGAGTATGAAATGTGCATCTGCTGCTGAAACCTTGAGTTTGCAACCGTTACAATGGAATAATTTGTAAAGTATCAGTCTGCAAAGCCCACTTTAAACAGCTATGGGCACTTATGTTTCTCTTAATGCACATGGATCAATGGAAGGTTTGTGAGCAGGCAAGGTTGGAGGGAGAGCTGCTTGTTCAAAATGGAATGAATGCAGGAGACTGCACAGATGCTCATATCTGGAACACCATTTAGTCTAGGGCTAGCCTCCCACTGATTTCAATGTAAGAATATGATCTCCACATGCATATGAACAGACTTACTCTTGTTACTGAAATTACTTGGGAAAAAATTTACACAGGGAATGTCACATAAACTCCTGTGTCTCAGGTTAAATTTTGGATTAGGATTTGGAGTACTGTAAACTCCTAAATAACCTCAAATCAAGCAAGCAAATAAGCTATTAATCCAAAGCAAGCAAACAAGCTATTAATCTCTGAGCCTGCTTCGGCAGGGAGGGCGGGATACAAATCAAATCAATAAATAAATAAAATGAAAGGTCAAGCAGTGGGAGGTGGTGACTTTGGGAGACACTTTAAGGGAGAAGAGAAAGATGTGGGTTTATCTTCTCTTGATAATCATGCAGGTAATACTAACGTACTTATTATTTCAGTTGCTATTGTGTAAATGATAATATGAATGTCATGGGAACTCACAGTATACATCCAATAATGCAGTAAAAAGTGATTTTACCTATTAACCTATCTTTAAATGCTGCAACCTACTTCCACTCCCACAAACAAACCATTTTAAATTCCCTCCAGCCTTGTACAGCTCTCTGCCTTTTGCCTACAGCAAGGAATTGTCTATGAGTGGCACTCCCCAGCCTCGTGGTTGGCAGGATGTAAGGGCAGTGGTGAGACCCCATTCTCTCTAACGGCCAATCCATTATGATTTCTTAATCATGATTATGATTTTTGATGGATCTACAGGCATGGTTCTGATTTTAAAAAATGTTTCCTGCAACATGTGCACATGACACAGGATGTCACTGATTAGCAAAATCACCCACAGTGCAATGCCTAACAGAGCCTACCCTTCCAAATCCATTTAAGTCTCTGTTTAGGATGGCACAGCCCATCTCCTGTAATCTTGATGCATTCCACTGAATAATGCACAGGGAAGATAGAGCATCAGAAGACAGAGACAGAATTCTCATTTGGCTCATTAAATACACAAGTGAAACCATAGGAAAATGGCATATATTTGTAGTTCCTCACCCTGGCAAAATAAAGAAGACTCCATGTTAGGAGACATTTGAATTCTACCTTTTTAACTAGAAAAGAATTATACAGGTGGTTGGCATAGATATTATTTTATTCCAATGCCAATTTCATTAGACTATTTCTACACAGTAAGCAATCACATACATTCTAAAACTTTACAAGCAAATCACAGCCACATAAAAATGCTTACCTTTTGAAATTATGCATAAAGATAACTTAGATTTCTTTTGGAGGTAGATTCAGTGAAGCATGTCTGGCAGTAAATCAAGATATTACAATACCTGGGACTCTATCCAGACTTCTTATTCCCCTCTTGATATACACACTGCAAGAAGATTCTGTCTCACTTCAGCAAGTTTTTCCATAAATAAATTAAGCAAAAGATTGCTTTAATTACAGAATGGAGAGAACCGCTTCACTTGGCAGGAAGTCTCTCTTTTTTTGGGGAAAAAAAGCTATTGCTGATAACAGTGTCATAGAAGTAAACATATCAAATCTGTTCTTACTACAGAATATGGAGAAATGGCTTCAGCTTTGACCAGCTTTCATTAGTCAGATACTGTCAAAAACAGAATGCTGGACTGGGCTTTTGGTCCAATCCAACAGGGCCCTTACAAATGATCACTGCAATCCTAAACAGAATTACACCCTTCTAAACCCATTGGTTGCGGGGAACACATCTGGTTTAATGGCAAAATGTGCCAGTCATAAATAGAATGTTTGCTGAGTCTCTGATACAATTCAACTTATGTAGTCCTGTTCTAGACAGAGGTACAATGCAACCAACATATAAAAAAATCATAGTCAAAGGCAGAATCAGCAAATAGGTGAAAATCCACTAATTACTCATTTGAGTCCACACTGGGTAGAAAGGCAGGGCATAAATAAAGTAATTGAATAACTAGATACTGCCAGGGCTTTTTTTGTAGAAAAAGCACAGCTGGAGCTCATTAGCATAATAGGCCACACCCAACAGCAGAAGCTCATTAGCATATTAGGCCACACCCCTTGGCTTGCCCGGGCGCCCTGCAGCTGCTGGGAGCCTGGGCAAGCCGGCCCTTGGACAGGCACGGGGAAGCATTTAAATGCCTCCCCGATCCTTCCATGGCCCCCCTGGCTCACCCACCTCAGAGCTGCTGCAGGGGGGTCGCTCTCCAGGTTTTCCCTCTGTAGCCATGCATGCAGAGGTTTTGGCTGTAGTGGGCATGGCCAACTCTGAAACCAGCTGGAACTCCGTTCCTGTGCGTTCCTGCCCAAAAATAGCCCTGGATACTGCTGTGGTGATGCAGTCACTTGTAACTTCAGAAGTGAGTTTACAGTAGAGAAGACTGCTTAGCAGGACTGTTTGGTGGACTGGGTTCTATCTAAAGCATAACTGGAGTTTATTTAAGGTCTAAAGTCACTGTTTATTCCTGTTTAAAAGATCCTTAACAGGTCTGTTCAGTGGTGCCTGCTGCCAGGAAAGTGTTCTAAGGATTAACCCCCCAGGAGAATAAAAAACACACAGCCACATTTGACAACACACAGCCATATTCTTTGTTCACCAAATTTACTATGGAACATTAAGAAAAGGGGTACCCACAAGCACTTGGAGGGATCTCTTTGTCCTGTTTCCTCCCCTTCCTCGCTCTGCCCAGAGGGGCACTGATAGGGCCAGCCAGCTGCCCCTATTTGCATAGGTTGCATTTTCACCTGCATGTCTGATCAGCTGGGTGGAACCAGATGCCTGGAACAGAAAGGGCACATGGCAGAGTGGAGATTCAGACCTGTGTCTCTCAGGTCCTAGTCCACCACTCTAACCATTGCAACACACAAGCTCTCAGCATCCAAATGGAGGGGTTTCTCTGCCTTGGCTTTCAATATGCAGAGTCCATCCCCGCCTCCCCCCCCCCATCATCCACATGGCATCCAATAATCCACTCTGAAGGTTTTCACCATCTTTGGTATTTTCTTTCTCAAACATGTTTCTGTGTGATCTTAGTACAAAGAACATGGTCCAAGTCCATTAGAAGTATGTTTAGATAGGAAGGAGCATATTTTAGAGATTCTGCCCATTTTGGCATCATTTCCCTTGCCTTTCCTGGTTTCCTGTCATTCCACCCTATGCTACTGGTGGGATTTTTCAGGGTGTGTTTTTTTAAGCAATAATTGCCATTGAGCTATAGTGCAGAAATACCGTAATGATCTATTGCCATGATCTATTAGTTCCTCTGAATTCCCCACTTTCATTTTCCCCCCAAAAAGTGAGTCTCTAGCTCTTTTAGTTGTGGGACAGTGAAATGATACAAAAAGTTATTCATGAAATATTGAATTTAGATGTGGTCCTAACACCGGAAATATATTTATTAAATATAACTCCCAAAGGCTATAATAAACAAGATGTATACCTATTAGTATATGTTATAACGGCTGCCAGAATATTACTGGCAAAAAATTGGAAAATGGAAAGGGTACCTTCAAAAGAGGATCTAATAGCAAAGCTCCTTGAGCTTGCGCAAATGGATAATTTGAGTCTAACGCTTCAGGGCAAAGATCAGGATTCACAAGAGAAGAGGTGGTTCAGGGTATATAAGTGGATAAATTATGTAAATAAGAATTGTAGTTAGAAATTTGAGAATTTGAGATAATGGATATTTAAATGTTGTAATGACTCTAAAAATGTGAGTTATCGTTGAAAATGGAAAGACTGTAACATGGTGGAAAAAGTGATAAATAAATATTAAAAAAGAATGAAAAGCAGCATACAAATTTAATAAATAAATTTAGAATAATCTAGCACTGAGGGGAAAAGTCTGGTTGCTAAAGTTGTAAGCTCTAATGAACAGACTGATCACTGTCCCTACAGTTGCCTAAATTTGGCCATGACTCTTAACAGCATTCCCAGAATTCCCATTTACAAAAATGTTGTAAACAGCATAATAGGTAACAGGCAAATAAGCTGACTTCAGCAGCTAATACCCCATTTGCAACCTAGATAGTACACCGTGCTCTGTGTCCCATCCTATAATTTTAAAACCACTGATATAACATCTTCCTAACAAACTAAACATGGGAAATGATTAAGAGGTGATCACAAGATCACATTCTACTGTTGTCACTATTACTAACAACTATTAGATTTGTACCATAAGGATGCATAGACGGCACATTTGCTCTGACATAATAGCTGCTGCTTGTCTGGACTGGAAGCTAATGGTGCCACAAAGATAGTTGCATGATATCTTTTTGCAGTACGCACAAAAAAACTGAAGGCACTAACTAGGGCATCCTAATAGCCATTATATGTCCTCTGCTTGTTATAGCCAGGTCAGAGCCAGTTCAAACAGTTGTTGGAACATCACATCTGAAAATGGGCAATTCCTTACTCACTAGTATGTTCTAGATTAATTCATATGCAAGGATCTCTGGGAAGAAAAAAAATCCCTCACCATTATGCAACATTTTAATTAGACTTTGGGAACAAAAATAAGTGACACTATAAAAGCAGTGTATGTCTGTCTATAGGATAGGTCTATCAATGGTGAGTAAAAGGAAGCTCCATATTCAGCAGGAGCAAACTTCTGAATACCCATGCTGGGGGCTAACAATGGGAAGGCCCTGGCCTCTCTGTAGGATTGCCAACCTCCAGGTGGTGGTTGGTGATCTCCTGGGATTACTACTGATATCCAGGTGATGGGGATCAGTTCCCCTGGAGAAAATGGCCACTTTGGAAGCTGGGATCTATGGAGTTATATCCCACTGAAGTACCTCCTCCCCTCCCCTCCCCTCCCCAAACCCCACCCCTCCTGAGGCTCCACCCCCAAATCTCCAGATATTTTCCCACCCAGAGCTGGCAACCCTACCTCCGTGTCCTGTTTGTTGGTACTGAAGAGCAACTAGATGGATGCTGGACTAGATGGAACTCTGGTGTGCAGGGCTCTTCTTAAGTTCAAGGCAATTTTTTCCCCATCTTTCCTCCAAGGAACTCAGTGTAGTATACCTGGTTTCTCTTTCCCCATGCTATCCTTACAACAGCCCTGTAAGGACAGTTAGGTAGAGAGAGAAAGAGAGTGTGAGTGGCCCAAAGGCACCCAGTGGGTGTGAGAAGATTGCCGGCTCTGGAACGGGGGTGGAGCCTGAGGAGGGCAGGGTTTGGAGAGGGCAGGGACCTCAGTGGGGTATAACGCCATAGATCCCAGCTTCCAAAGTGGCCATTTTCTCCAGGTGAGTTGATCCCTGTTGCCTAGAATGCAGTTGTAATCCCAAGAGATCTCCAGCCACCACCTGGAGCCTGGCAACTCTACATTATGGTCATTTGGACCCAAGTTTTCCAGATCCTAGTCTGCCAGACTAACTGCTACACTCCACTGGCTCAGTAGAATCCTGACCAAATTTGATTATTTTCCCTATATAAAATGTGCATGTGCCAGTAACAGATATGCTGGTTTGAACCGTGTGTGTGTGTGTGTGTGTGTGTGTGTGTGCAATTTCATGACTTTTCAGTCTGAGTCACAGGTATTATATTAATGTAAAACTCAGATATGTCCAATTCTGGACAACTGCAATGACTTCTCTCTGTTATTAGGCATTATCAACATTAGAATTGCAGCTGCATCACTTTCACGCAAACTCTGACACTTGTATTTCTAAAGAGCTTAAATGTTAAACAGTAGGCTTTGAGAGTGCTTTCCAGAGAAACGGGACACTAAAGTGCAATAGCCACCCAGATTCAGGAAACAATACATGGCCCTGGAGTATCTGCTAAGGAAAAGGAAATGTCATTTTCATATTCTGGCATACATCTTATTTTGCTAAGAAATTTGTAATAGTTTTGAGGGGATTAAAACAAAAACCAGCTACCATAGCTAAGCCAGCTAAAAGTTTAATTAAATACAACTGCTTGGTGTGCTTGCCTTCTCAAGCTGCCTCATGCATATTCATCAGTGTAATTACAGCAGTAAAAAAGTCCCACAACTAATTATGCCACACTCTTCGTCTTCTATACGTGCCTGAATTTTTTTAACATAATTACTACAGGAATTAATTGCAAGTTAGTTAATTTTGCACTTTGTCCTTTCATGCTTATTTGAAATTTGTTTTTTCCTCTTTCCAAGTCATACACGGTTGTTTGCCCCTGAACATAGTGATTACCAAAATGTTTTCCAATTACTTGAAGTAGTAAGATTCATGCCGTGTTGTAAACTTCAATCATTCGTACAGATCATTTTCAATATTCACCATACCAAACCTAGTTATTTGTCAGCCAAGCGACTGTTACATGCTCTTTCTGTTTTCAAAACCCTGTTCCTTGACTGACATCATTTAAATGCCTTATGATTTTGGTAGACCTGTACCTATATTATTTTGGTGGCTCTGATTAAGCCACTTCAAATAAGCACCATTGTTTGGGTTCCTCTCCAACCTTTTTGCCCTCTTGCCCATTTGAAGCTGAGGGGCCCCTCGAAAGCAGCATTAGGTTTTGCAGCTAGAAAGGAAAACTGGTAACCTCTCCATGTGTGCATGTCTTGTTGGAGAATGAAGGTGCACAGTGTGCTACAGATCTCAAAATATAAATTATCTCTCCTATATAATAATTATATTTTTGAGTGGCAACGTTCAATGTGCTCCTGAATCAGTTGGCTCCCTGATCTGTCACTCAGAAGGTTACTGGCTGCATTGCCTGAATCCCGCCCGAAGCTGCGACTAGCCCCTCAGAGACTGGTCCTGCCTGGTATCTGGCGGTGGCGGGGGGCAGCCAGGGGGCGGCAGCAGAGGAGGTGCGATCCACCTAGCTCTCCGCGGTAGTGCCGTGCCACTCCCTCACCCCCGTCCACCTGGCCGGGGTGACTCTAAGCCGGCTCTGGGCCCCACATGCGGTGGTAGAGGGAGCGGGGGGCAGCGCTGTGGTGGGGTACGGTTCAGCCCGGCAGCCAGGGCAAGCGGTCTCCACGGTTCAGCCCGGCAGCCAGGGCGAGCGGTCTCCAGCAGATGGGGGTGGCAGGCTCATCGTCCTGCCCAGAGCAAGGCCTGGCGTCCCAGCCACAGCAGCTGTCAGCAGGGCGAGCGGTCTGCCATGGTTCAGCCCGGCAGCCAGGGCGAGCGGTCTCCAGCAGATGGGGGTGGCAAGCTCATCGTCCTGCCCAGAGCAAGGCCTGGTGTCCCAGCCACAGCAGCTGTCACCGTGGCACAGCTCCTGTCCTGCGATGGTCTGGCCATGGCACTTAGACAGAGCTGCTGGGGGGAAAACAGCTGACTGCTGCAGGCCAGAGCACTCTCCCAGACCCTCTTCCTAGATCCAGTTGCATTCATTTACGCAACGGGCCTTATTACTAGTTTCAAATAATCTCAAATGCAAATTGTTGTCAGGCTTCAGAATTTACACCAAAATATGTGTTTGTGGGTTGGGTTGGGGTGTGGGAGAATCCATCCAAAAAACTGTGACATCACCATAATCCATTCATAAGGCTGACCAATTAGCGCTGAGAGGCTTTTCAAATGTATGTGCAATCCACCTGCTATGCATGTATTCTCAGTGGGCTACATACTCCTTTATTAGTGTGATCTTTCATACTTTTAGAATATGAAAACAGCACTTCACTAACAAATATATATACACAAAACATTACAATACATCTGTGGACAGAAAGGATTTCCATCCATGGAGCCTGACTTCCTTCCCTCCTGCAGCAACCCTGAATATCCCTGAAATGCTACTACTTGGAGCAACCCTAAGGAGATCTCTTAGGAAAGAAGTCCCATTTGCAGGCTATAACTAGTTGAATTGCTCTGACCCAACTGAAAGCAAGACCAGGAATTCTCATTTGGACCCATCAGTGTGCTACAATTTGTAAAGATCTATTACCACTAGCAAAGCAAGACTGCTTCTTGGCTATTGTGTATTTTTAGCAGCAAGTGACAATCATGCTATAAACTGTGAAATGCTGGTTTGGGAAAAAGGACCAAATATCAGGTCTAAATTGCTTAAATGACTACCATATTTAAAGTGCACTATTGACACAATGGTTGCCAAAACCAGTTGGAAAGACAGGGGAAATGGGAACAACTCATCACACCTGAAGGAATGCCCTTGGTACTGAGCAGCATCTTTTGAAATTAGTAGTAGCCTTGAGACATAACAGGGAAGAGGGATGAAGCTGGGCACCTCTCTGCACATACAGCTTTGCAGGTGGAGATAAGTAAGGCTGGCGGAAATGCTGGTCGAGTCTGGAGCCACAGATGCCTAGCACAGTCCACCCTCAAAATTGTTAGCTTATTGAAATAAGCAGTAACACAGATCAGTCATTTATGTGAATTGAGTTAAACAAATAAACTAGTTGAACCCACGCTTGGTTGTCTTGTGTCTTCATTTGGGAGTACCATGGCAAATGCAATCACTGCTTGCTCACTTACTCAAACACAATGGCTAGCTTTATTCAGTCACAAATAGTTGTATATATGAAAATATTTTCAAGTACATGAAAGAACTCAGTTGCATCATTTCGTGAAATACCCTTTTCTTCCCCCAGAAAGAATAACCACCTGCCACTGTATTTTTAGACCTATCCTGGGGTGTTACACTCTGTCTAGACAAAACACAGAGAACACAATAATAGTTTTTCACTTTCAACAGCTTTTATCTAGTGGCTCCTATGGGGAATTTGTCAATAAATCTAGTCCCACAGACTAAAAACGATGCCTGAGAGAATAAGACCAAGGGAAAGGATCTCTGCAGTTCGAACTACTGTATTCTTTTCTTTTATCATTAGAGGACATTGATCGTTACCAGAAGGAACAGACATGGATCTCAATGATCTCAATGTACCACTTGCTTTTTGTCAACTGTGTTGGGTAATGCAGGAGGAGGCAGTTACTGATACTAGTACTACTACAGTCTCTCTTTTCATTTCTAAAGTACTTATTATTCAGTCTCACAGCAACATTGAATTTCAAGTCACTTTGAGACCACAGTAGTTGTGCTATCCAAACTTGTGTCTTCCAGATCCAAACTCACTACTTGGTCTACTGGATAATACTGGTTCTTGCATAATCTCATATGCTGCATGCAGGAAACTCATTTTACAGTGTTAAAGTAACTTGATCTTCTCCCCTTTCATGTAGTGTGACAAGATTACACTGTGAAGTTGGATCCTGTGATGTGGTAATTTCTATCAATTTCCCTGTCCAGCTGCAGCTCTAACTAACACCTCATGCTGTTCCTGATGGTTCCCTGCTCCTTAGGAACAGCATTTGGGGAACGTTTCAGGCTGCAGCGGGAGAGGAGAAGATGCCTTCCATTAGCAACCACCATCTCCACCTTTCTTCAAAAGTTCATGATGACTATGAGAATACAGTTTTGATTATACATGTTGTAACCAGTGTTCCCTCTAAGCTGAGATAGTGTGAGCTAGCTCATAGTTTTTTAGCCTCCGGCTCAGATATTTTTGTCTCCGCTCAGGAAGGACAGCTCCAGAGCAAACTAACTGATGCAGTAGCCCAATTGCTCGCTTACAACTTTAATGCCAGCAGCTCACCAAGTAGAATTTTTGCTCACAAGACTCCGCAGCTTAGAGGGAGCATTGGTTGTAACAGGGTTATTATATATATATATATATATATATATATATATATATATCTCCCTGACGATTTTTTGCTACAATTATCTGAATATACTTCCAAATCTTCAATAGGAATATAAAGGGGCATTTCAACGAAACTGGGACCTACTTGTATCCTCTGCCTTTGTCAATGACAATAGGAAGTTTAATATTGGCACACTGGTCTAATCTCTGGTGATCCAGTTGGTGACTAAAAGAACCTTGGCTCGCCTGGATCTTGGCTTCTGTTGCTACTGTGCTTGCTTGAGTATCACTCTGTTGCCGTGTTAGAAGATTGTGAAACAAGCATAGAAAAGTGTCTCCTGATGGCCAGGAACATCAGAAGAACTCTTAAGCTGGGCTGAGCAAAAACGTGATGGGCTAGTTGCAAACAACTTTTTATGGTGAAGAAACACCTTCTTGGACAATCTTTAGGGGTTAACAGCAAACAAAAATAAAAGTATTTTCTCAGTTAGAATTAGGGCAATGATCTGGTACAATTTGGATAAAAAACAAGTGACATTCCGAAACCATGTATTTAGAGGCCCACTAAGTAAAATATGGAAGGAAATTAAAAT
Organism: Gekko gecko; assembly: GCA_029375565.1. Classification (NCBI taxonomy): domain Eukaryota; kingdom Metazoa; phylum Chordata; class Lepidosauria; order Squamata; family Gekkonidae; genus Gekko; species Gekko gecko. Next base: position 144,361,681 of record JAPDNY010000003.1, on the reverse strand, counting down.
GAGGCATTACACTAAAATTCCAAAGTGGGTATCCCCTTTAGAGGCATTCATATTACCATCCTTATATGAAAAAAAGAAAGGACTAACATATGAAACATTATTAACAAAAGAGAATGAATTAAAATCCCTAGAGAAGCAAGAAATCAAAACAGCAAGCCTAACTATTTGGGAAAAAAACCAATTAAAATCCAGATTTGCTAAAGACCAAAAAATAAATTTTATAAATACACCCACGCAATTGGACAAGATTTGGCTTTCATCAGCGGATAAGTTAATACAAAAATTGTATAGATTTTTCCTAGGAGAAGATATGATGGATGAAACTATCAAACCAAATATGATTCGGTGGATGGAAGACATAGGGCACACGATTCCGACCGAACAGTGGTCCAGAGCTTGGAGATCTTTGAACCTGTTAAGAGCAACAAATTATAAAGAAAATATCTATAAAATATTTTACAGATGGCACTGGACCCCAGATAAAGTAGCTAAGTGCTATAAAAAGGCATCTGATAAGTGTTGGAGATGTGGGGGAAAAGTAGGGACCTATATTCATATTTGGTGGGAATGTAGACAAATTAAAGAATTCTGGCGAATGATTAACAAAATTGTTAAGGAAATCACTAATGTAAACCTAGAATTTAAGCCTGAAATCTTTCTGCTCAATATGGTACCGGTAGGACTCAAGAAAGAGGATGTAAGATTGATATTGTATATAGTTACGATGGCAAGGATTGGGATAGCCAGACGTTGGAAGACAAATATTATCCCTAGTAAAGAAGAAATAATAGAGAAACTGATGGAAATAGCTGAGACAGATAAATTAAATGTGTTACTCTCAGGAAAGGATGAAACAATATGTCAAGATAGATGGGGAAAAGTATACAGATGGATGAGACAAAATTGTTAATATTCCTCTTTGATCTCAAAACAATTTAAATAGATTAGTAAGAGGACTCGATGTACATCTTTGTTTTATATGTAATGGGGTGATGGGATGACTGCTGTTGTTTAGTGTTTGTAGTGTTCATTGTTATGATGTATTTTTATGGGTTATGTGTGACTATTTGTTGTTAGTGGAATGAAAAACTAAATAAACAAGCCCCCGCCAAAGCACTATTTTCACAATGTACACTGTACCTTTGCATACTAAGTCTCTTCTTTGCAACATCCCTTTCACCTTTTGATTAGGATACAAGGACCCAGGGATCTCCATTCTGACTGTTATCTGATAAAGGGAGCTTAGACTCTTAAAAGCTTATACCCTGAACATCTTGTTGGTCTCTATAGTGCTACTAGACAACAATCTAGCTGTTCTACTTTCATGTAGTAGTAGCCTTGAGACATAACAGTTGTAACTGAAACAAGTAAAAACATCCACTGAAGCCTATGGTAGACATGGAAGTCAAGTGGACACAACTGTTCAGAAAGCCAAAGTTAGATTTCCTGTCTTTCAACTGAAGCAACAGGTTTACTGCTCCTTTTCCTCAATCTGTCTTTTCTGTATAAACCACCCATTTCTCCCATTATTTCCATATTGGTCTGAAGCAGCGGAACAAAGTTCAAGTCCAGTGGCACCTTTAAGATCAACAAAGTTTTATTCAAGGCTATACCTTGAATGCCCTGAATAAAACCTTGTTGGTCTTAAAAGTGCCACTGGACTCGAACTTTGTTCTATTATTTCCATCTATTGGTAAAAACTCATTTTGGGGCGGGGGGGAGGGAGGAGTACTTTTTATAAATAAAAATGTGCCCTTCTGCTTCCCTCTTGTTTCACACCCTTCTATCTATGAAAGTGTTAGATTCACCAAGGAGATATTTACTGGCCAAAGTACAATTTCCCCCACTAAACAAGTCTTAGGACATTATGTGGAGTTGAGGAAACTCATCTGGAAAATAAATCTTGCTGGAAATCTGATAGCTTCCTGTCTTCCCCTGCAATTTATATTCTCCCTCCCTTCCACTTAATGGAATTAACAAAGACTTTTCATTAATTATATGACCTGAAAGTTATATTATAAATCATTTTATATTAAAGTGTGCATAAACATTGTACTGAATCGTTAAGGGCCCATACTTCTGAAACATAGGTGAAGGGATATATCTTTAAAACCACTGCCTCCTATCATACAAACTGTTTTCTGTTTTTCTAAGCCAAGACAGACAGAGGTTTTAAAAAATCCTGAATATAAATGTGGCTCTCTTAGAAAAACATTTCCCTTTAGCACATTCTCCACAAAGTCGTCCGGAGGCCAAAGCTATGAAAGCATTAAGATCGAGCACCTTGTAACATGACCATTCATCAGCTGGTCGGCATTCTGCTGATCTCGTTTATCATAACATTTGCCACTTAATGTTCTATAACTGATTTTATTTGCCAAGGTAATCCAATATTATTCCTATACTCTGTGAGTTGGAAAGTACTGTAAAAGATCTATACAAAAATAAGAATTGCAGCGGTGGCTATGTTCAGACTAGATGGAGGCTTTTAAAACTTCTGTCCTTATTAAATGGAAAAGTGATTCAACTTGAAATGCTAACAGAAAAAAGAGTATTGAATTTTCTAGAAATGTTTTTGGCAGATCACTGTTGTGGTTGTAGAGATAGATGAATAAATAAGCCTCTTTTCAATGGGAATGTGTAAACAGAAATTGAGAGAAAATGTCAGCTGTAAACTAATGAAGAACTTTTTGTACAATCGAGATCAATCATGTAATGTTGCCTTTTGCTAAGGTATGAGGAATGGTGAAAAATGTCATATTTTTTAATGTGGTGATGTTTATAGAGCACATTTTCTCTGCTAGGAATAAAAATGTTTCCAGACACCCTTCCCCCATTGCTGCCAAAAAGTATGCTCTTTTAAACAGTTCTTTGCATCCAACAACATCTCTGTTATATGATCCAGTTGCATACACAATGATAAAACCTTCTCAACAAGAAACCACCTGTCACTGTAAGGATTCCAAAATTCCTTCACAAGCAAACAAACCCAATATTAAGCTCCCGAATGTAAAATCTTCAGTTTAAAAATACACAAGATGCCTCAGGCTATGGACTGATGTTTGCTTTTGATTGACAGATGAGGGCTTCAGAACTGTTGGATACTCATTGTTCCCCATTTAAGGGAAAGGTATCACAGTTTGAAGAAACCCACTAAACTATTATTTGTCATCATGACTTTAAAACCTCTTATCCACTTTTAAAAACCACTTCAAAATGTCAAAATGTGAATTTTATTTAGATGTAATCTTTGGCATGATCTCAGAAGCTTGCTTCGCTGGTATAGATGCAACCTATAGTTTCTCCCCATGCAAAAATTATATTTTAGAAGCACACAAAAGTTTTATACCCATGTTTATTATTCTGCCTCTGGCTTCTACTGCACCTATTAAATTCTGCAAAGCATTCTGAACATAGCCACCACTGCAATTCTTAAGTTTATATTGATCTTTTACAGTACTTTCCAACTCACAGATTACAGGAACAATGATGCTGGACTATCTTGGTAAATAAAACCAAATAAAACCTAATCATTTTAAATTTGTGATCCTACAGGTTTTTAAAAGAAAATGTTAATGAAACATGTACTGCTTAGCAAACTTCTAGCCCAGCAGGAGGCATTTTCATTAATACAGCAAATAAAAACAAACACAATCCTTCCTGATTTGTCAGACAGGTGCATTCTGAATGCTTGAACATGAACACATGTAACCAAATAGGGATGAAAAGTCTATCAAAATAGCTGTAGCTGAACTCAAGTCAATGTCATCAAATCCTTTACAATCTTTGTTTATATTCTACGGCTGGGATCCAAAAGCAAAGTATGCGAGCATGGGATAAATGAGCACACAACAGTACTTCTCCTAATTCTTTTGAGATAAACGTTATCCTGTGCAGAAGAGAAAAGCCACATGTAACTGTACAGTCACTGTTCTCTTTGGAAATGAGCTGTACTTCATCAAAAGCAACAAACAGATTTTCTGCTGGCACCTTGTCCCTTGCACCTAAATCAATCTCTGACCAGATTCTCCTCAAATTCTAGATGTAAACATACACTGGTCTGCAAGCAAATTTTGTGTTTAAAAGGTCCTGAAATATTTCTTTCCACTGCACCATTTTTTTCTGTTTCCTGTTCTGCTATTACTGGGAAACTCTGTTTCACTGATAAATAAAGTTAACATTCCAGTGCAACAGTCCAGCTCCTGCCAATTTCTGCAACAATGGGTTTCATTTTCAAAGCCACACAATATTTTTTTTTTTAAAAAGTCACCGTCTAATTCTGACCTTGTAGCCTATTCTTGGCAAAATAAATTTCAATCTAATGAGTGATGCATGGGGGCGGGGCAGGAGGTGACAAGCCATGGTCCAATAGATGAGTCTGCAGAAGCCAACTGGGTACATCTGTCTAAATGAAAAGAAGCTGACTGCTTTGTTCCAGACCAGGTCAGGAGAGCTGGGGCTCATTAACTGAACAGTAGTTAAGAAAAGTAAAAACAAATGCAGTAGATGCTAAAAGCTCAAGAAAGATTCATCTCACATATTTTCAGATCTGCTAAAAATGTGGACTATAGACAAAAATAAAAAGAGAAGCCTCTAGATATTCTTTGCATGTCTTCTGTCAATCACTTGCCAGCTCACTAGGAGCATATATCCCTGGGATGGCCAACAGCACAGAGCTCTACCACTGAGTTCTCTGTGAAGTACAGAGAACTTTTTTGGGAAAATAGTTCTAATGTGTTGACTGGAAAATTAAACTCATTGGTGGCCCAATCAGTTTCTAGAAACTAAACCAATTGCAAATACTAACATTAGCCTTAGTCACTGCTTACAAGGCTCCACTGTCTGATGACCTGAGTATTCTTCCTTTGGAACTAGCTTTCCCACAGTTTGCTAACAAGATTCTCCAGCCGTAGATCTCTAAAAGGAGTTTATAAAAAGAGTTTATTAAATCAAAAATTTTAATTTCCCAACACACTTTGTTGCTGATCTAGAAGTCAACAAAAAAAACCATGAAGCGCAACTCTGGCATGAAACTGCTAAATTAATTTTTTTTACTTCTTTCCACAAGGACTTAACAAGGGCCTAGGATTCCTCAGCCAACACAGTTGATACAGTTCCATGACTTGGGGATCTTAAAATATATAAAAAACAACAACTCGGTAACCAAAACAACATCAGCTGAACAGAGCATGGAAAAGCTTTCAGATGACTAATAATTTCTTTAAAAGCTCATTCATTGTGCACAAGCATGGAAATAGATAAATAGTTTATTATTCAGAAACTACAATGAAACTCAGTAATTGCTCCAGCCTGTGTTCTTTCCATTTGGCCTTTTCAGTTGAGAAAATTGGGTGTTTAAAGTTAATTTTTCTGACCCCATCTGTTCTGATTTTTTCAGGTTGGCAAATCATTTGTTTGAAAGGATGATACAAAATTGCAGACATGCTGCTGTCTACACATTTATTCAAGCAAAATCTATTGAGGAAGGAAGGAAGGAAGGAAGGAAGGAAGGAAGGAAGGAAGGAAGGAAGGAAGGAAGGAAGGAAGGAAGGAAGGAAGGAAGGAAGGCTAGATTCTATGTAACTTAAGAAACGTGATTATCAGCATAGAACCAAGCGCGGTAATGTAGCAGCAAACACTGCTGGCAGAAACCTGTAATTATTGAAGCATTGAATAGATGAGCTAATTATTCAGGTTTTAGATGCAAGTGCTTTGACCAATTAGTCTTATATGATGAAATGGCATGAGGATAGGTGGGGAAAATACCATAATCTGTATTTCTGTTCCATGATAAGTGCATAGCCAGTTTGCTACCCTTTTGTTTCATTTCCAGATGCTGAAGCAAAATAAATAAAAGCCCAGATATGCATTCACTCACAGAAGCGGAGGATCCCAAGGGCTGCTGCTCATAGAAGAGTGACTCATTCAGAGTGCAAAGATCCCTCTCTTTCACTGGCAGATTTTTAAAGACTGAGGCGGCAATCCTAAGGAAACTTTCCTGTGAGTAAGCGCCATTGAATAACATGGGACTTACTTCTCAGGAGTCTTGCTTCAGCCTGCTTCCCTGGGAATAATTTCAAAATGGTCATTTTTAGTGATGGAAATTTAGTGGCTCCAAGTTAAATATATTCCAAAAGATAGCATGAGATTTTGTAGCCAGAAAAAAATCAAATTAAATACTATGGCAAAGTTTCAAACCCTCTGAAATATGCAAAGCACTTAAAAAAAAGTTTACTGTATTCAGTGCTGTTTTTTCCCCATGCCATCAAACCACAACTGACTTATGGCAACCCCATGGGGTTTTCAAGGCAAGAGATATTCAGAGGTGGTTTGTCGTTGTCTGCCTCTGCATCCTGACCCTGGTATTCCAGGGTGGTTTCCCATCCAGAAACTGACCAGGGCCAGCCCTGCTTAGCTTCCAAGATAAACAGGTTGCTTGTGTGTAACTGATGATCTTTGAGTGGTCATCTGTGCATTCATACCTCTGGGATATAGTGCACCTGCACCGACCCTGATTGGTATTGTAGAAAGCTAAAGGGATTCTCACGCCCACTCCCTAGTCATGTGCCGGGCTCCAGTGTGCATGACCAGGGGAGGGGCATGACTATCCCACCAGTTCCTGCTGACCGCTGCCCTCAGTCACAAAGTAAAGGGAAAGGACCAAAAGCAGAGGGGAAGGAGGGCGGGTGGTGTGAATGCACAGACGACCGCTCAAAGATCATCAGTTACAGGCAAGCAACCTGTTTATCTTCTTCGTGGTCTCTGTGCATCACACCTCTGGGAGACTAAAAAGCAATAACCACCTACCTGGAGGAGGGAGCTGAAGGTCCTAAACATGCGTCGCCTGCAACACAGCCCGCCCCACCACCATACGCTGCTGAAGACGAACATCCAGGGCGTAGTACTTCACAAATGTGTGAGGAGTAGCCCAAGTCGCTGCATTGCAAATGTCACCAAGCGACGCACCTCACAGGAAAGCCGTGGATGTCACAATCACCTGGGTAGAATGTGCTCATAGCGGACCTGGGAGTGGTTTCCTGGCGAGCATTTGGATAGTCGCTGAAAGGACAGCTTCTTTCCCTACGTGGGCAACGCATGAGAAACAAGAAGGGCCAGAGTCTTCCTGAAGGGAACACAGGGAGCACAATGTCCGCTTGCAGATGGAACTCTGAGACTATCTTTGGCAAAAACGAGACATCTGGGGCCAAAGACCATCAAAATGAAAGGTCAAGTAAGGAGAGTCACAGTGAAGTGCTGACAACTCACCCTTCTGGCCAAAGTAATAGCTACCAGGAAGGCAGTCTTCCAGGAAAGGAGTTGTAGACTACAGGTAGCCATAGGTTCAAAGGGCTTCCCCATCAACTTGGTGAGGATCAGGGGGAGGTCCCACACTGGCAGGGGGCCGTGGGATGGAGGAAAGAGGTATCTAAGCCCCTTCAAGAACTCTTTAGTATGTGAATGAGAAAAAACAAGTGTGCCCATCCACCTCAGTGTGGATGGCTGAAATGGCTGCTAAATACACCCGCAGCAAGGAACAACTGAGACCTAAATCTAAACATGATAACAAAAACCCAAAAATCGTCATCAGGTCAGTGGGAAGAGGGGGTAGCTCCGACGACTGGAGGTAGGTTAAGAAGGTCTTCCACTTCCCAGCATAGGAAACCCTAGTGGAAGGCTTACGACAATTCAGCAGAACATGGTGTACTCTGTCCCTAAGAGTGGCTAAGGGATCTCCCATGCTGTAAATTTCAGGTGCAGGACGTCATGATGCAGCACTTGATTCTCCTGAGCCAGAAGAAGATCCAGTATTGGTGGGAAATGAACAAAGGAGCCCTTGGAGATGTGAAGGAATGTGGGGAACCAGTGTTGTTTGGGCCACCAGGGAGTCTCTAGAATGCAACGTGGCCTTTCCCGTAGTATTTTGGCTAATACCTTGGTGAGAAGGGGAAAGGGTGGGAAGAGAAACAAGTGTTTGTGTGCCCACGAGTAAAGGAGACTGTCTCCCAGAGAGAGCGGGTTCTCCCCTGCTCTTGAGCAAAACAGGTGACAGTTCTTGTTCTCTTGCATTGCAAAAACATCGACATCTGGATGGCCCCACTTTTGGAAGATTGGCAGGAGGTAAGTCCAATTGATCTCCCATTCATGCCACAACGTGCCACCTCTGCTCAGGAAGTCTGCCTGCACATTGAGGGTTCCTGGTAAATGGGCTGCCACTATGATTGGCACTCGTTCCAAATGTCTGTGGCCAACCAACAGAGGCATCGGGGCACCGTCCCACCCTGACAGTTGAGATAGTAGAGCGCTGTGGTGTTGTCTGTGAGCACCTCCACTACTTGTCACTGCACCAAGTGACGGAAGGGTCTCAGGGCGTACTGAATGGCCAGTAACTCCAGAAAGTTGATATGATGATGAGTTACCTGAGGATTCCACTGAACCCCTACAGACAGTCCTTGAAGGTGCGCTCCCCATCCCCAGAGAGATGTATCTGTGGTCAGGGTTAGTCCTGGGCTTGGAGGGTGGAATGGAGCCCCCACTAACAGGTTCTGACGGTCTTCCCACCAACGGAGGGAGGCTACCATGGATTCCGGGAGAGTAAAGTGCTGAGACTGAGACTCTCTCTGAGAATGAAATTTCCAGACAAACCAAAGTTGTAATGGCCTCATCCGAAGTTTGGCAAAGACGATGACTGATGTGGTTGCTGCCACGAGTCCCAACAGCCACTGTATCTGTCTTGCGAATACTGTCCTCTGGACTCTGAAGAGGGTGATGAGAGAAACAATGTCCTCTGCCTGCTGGGGAGGAAGGAATGCCCTGCATAGAGTTGAGTCCAAGACTGCACTGATAAATTGAACCCGAGTAGAGGGTGTGAGCATTGACTTCTTCAGATTTACATGCAGCCCCAGAGCTGCTAACGTATTGAGGGTCAGGGCGATGTGACCAAGTAGGGTCATTTTTGAAGTTGCTGCCAGCAACCAATTATCGAAGTATGGGAAAATACGAACACTGTGTAGACAAAGGTAGGCTACAATGACCACCATCACTTTGGTGAAGACACAGGGTGCTGTTGAGAGCCTGAAAGGGAGGGCCTTGTACTGAAAGTGTCTCTTGCCCACAGCGAAACGGAGGAACATCCTGTGAGGGGAATGAATGGAGACATGAAAATAAGCATCCCACAAGTCCAGAGTCACTATCCAGACTCCTTCCTCCAAAAGGGGAAGGATAGATTGCAATGTTGTCATACGGAATTTTTTGTAAATGATGTATTGGTTCAGATTTCTGAGGTGCATAATGGGACGGAGGCCTCTGTCCTTCTTGGGGACCATGAAATAATGGGAATAGAATCCCAAATGATGGTGAGAGAACGGGACTGGTTCTATGGCATGTTTGAGAAGGTTTTATATTTCTTCCAGAAGCGGCAGCAATGCTGGAGTGGGAATGAAGGTGGAGCCGTCTGGAATTTGCAGGAACTCTGTGTGATAGCCCTCCCGAATTACAGAGAGGACCAACCAATCTGAAGTTATTTGTTGCCAGGCCTGCAGGTACGGGGATAGGCAGGTGGACAGATGAGGTGGTGGACCAGAGTCAAAGGCTCTGCTTGGGAACCTTCTTGGTCTTGGGCCTAGACTATGGAGCCGATGGAAATTTGCCCTTGGACCCATAGGGATGGGAGGAGGTATCTGAAGATCTCTGCCACTGTCTTTTGGGAGGTGACTTGAAAGATGGTCTGCAAGACCAAGATTTGTTCCAGGATTTTCCTCTAGATTGTCTGGTGGTTGCAGTAACTCCCAGGTTGCGAGACATCTTAAGACTTTTGTCCAGGTCCTGCAGGACCGAATCTGTGGTGGAACGGAAAAGACCATCACCTTCGAAAGGAAGATCTTCAATGATCATTTTAGTGTCCTGCTGCAAGGAGGTGGCACGCAACCCAGGTGTCGTGCCGTAAAGCTACTGCTGATGTGAGGGTCTTAGAGGTCACATCTAAGTTATGCTTGGCGGCACTGAGCTGATGCTTAGCCAGGAGCATGCCCTCTTTCCGAAGGCATCTGTCTGGTTGGTTAAATTTCTCAGGGAGTGCTGCAAGGAACTCTGACATCTGCTCCCATAAAGCGTACTGATATCTGCCCATGCAGGCAGCATAATTTGACGCTTTGATGCCCAGGGTTCCCGCAGAATAAAATTTTCTACTGAAGGAGTCTAACTTCCTTCCTTCTTTGTCAGATGGGGTGGAGTGACTACATTTGCCCTTAGATGCAGAGGTGACAATCACAGAATTAGATTTGGGATGGACAAACAGAAATTCAGCTCCCACTTCCTGCACTTTGTACATATGATCCATCCTCCTGTTAGAGATGGGAACGGAGGCAGGGTGAGCCCAAGAGGCTTTAGCCGTCTGCGAGACTACCGAAGTCATTGGGAGGGTGATCGCAGTTGATGTGTCCATTTGAACAATGTCGAAAATGGAGTTGGTGATGACAGGCAGTGGCTGAATCATGGGAAGGGCTAAAGTATTGGCCATTCTTTTAACAAAGTCACCATACGATTTCATGTTCTCCAATGGGGAAATTGGGAGATTGTCTTCCACTTGCTGTGGCGGAGATGGCTGAAGTGGGGTGGAAGCATCCTCATCCCCAGAACGGGAAGCATCGGAGGAGCTTGAGTGCTCTGAAGGATTGGAGAACAATGGCGGGTGAACCAGTGTCAACTGCATTGGGTCCGATAGGTCTCCAAAGCATGTCGATGTCGACACTTGAATCTTATGAGGGTTGCTCATTGGTGCCAACTGTTGCGGTCTTGCAAGCTCTGGCAGCAGACGAGGATCCTGATACTGAGAGATCCGAGATGACGCAGACTGCCAATCCCATTCCATGGGAGGCTGCGGAGAGAACTAGGGCATGCCACCTGGAAACAGGTACATGCATTGCCACTGGCATTGGTCCCAGGGCGGTTGAAAAGGTGCAGGTGATCGATCCCGACCATCATGACCCTGTTGGGACGGGTGAGCTACGTTCGCTCCGTGCTCCGAATGAAGGCTTATTATTTATTTATTATTTTTCCATTTATATCCCGCCTTGCCGAAAATCTCCACGCTGGGAGATGGAGGAACCTGTGCCAGGTCCATGTCTTGCTCTGAGTCTATGAGCTGAATTGGGCATGAAGAAGGTGAGGACTGCACACCTGGTAACTGCCCACAGCCTGAGGAGTCAAGCGAAGTGGCTCCATCTGAGGTAATCCCTGTCGATATTGGGATTTAGTGGAGGAGCTCTTTTTGTGTTTTGTGTGCTTGACAGGCTGCTCATCCTTGCCCACCCGGTTTTTCTTTTTCTTTCTTTTTTTTTTTGCCCCCCGTAGGGGATTTTTTATTTATTTGCATTTTATATAGACTACAAACTAAACTCACAAAAAAGAGGAAGGGAACTAACACTAGGGAGAAAGAAAAGCAAACCCACACTAAACTAAAAACCCAAGAGTAGGAGATCTTCCACCCCGTTAATATCTATGTAAGTATTACATCGTTAGTATATCATGAGTATCGCGAGTTCTTGTCTGACTTTCCCTACTTAAAGATTAGCTGGTTAATTGTTATGAGAGTGTTCCAGAGCATCTCTCAAGCTCGCTTCATAAAGGCCACTTTCAGAGTCCTTCTGCCTTTACTTAGGTTTTCTGTCCCTAAGTGCATAAGTTGGTCTTCGGGCATCAGTGCCTTCTTCCACCACCAGGTCCTCGTCTGTCCCGGAGGGAGCAGAGCCACTCGAACCAGTTTCACCATCTTCTTTGGTCCCCAAGTGACACAAGAAATTCTTTGGCTTTAAACATGGAGTCAATCTTCTCTCTCTTATCGTTCTTCTTAAAGGCCACTCCTTCCGGGACCACCCATTTATATCCAATTTGGTTAATTTGGAGAAAGAGTATCAAGTCCTTGTAATTTTTCCGCTTTTGACGAATCTCGAATGGTATGTCCTTTAAAACCTTAATAATGTCGTTCCCCATTTTCAATGGAGTTGCTGAAGTTGCTCGTAAAATTGCATCCCTAGTTTGTCTTCTTGAAAATCTGGCTGATATTTCTCCAGGTAGGCTGTTCTTTTTGGTGTAATTTGAATACACCCTATACGCTGCTTCAATGTCATGCATAATTTCTTCCGCTTTTAAGCCTACAACTGGTGCAAGAAGATCACTAAGAAGCTTCTTTAAATCTTCCTTCGAGGATTCTGGCACCCCTTGAAATCTGAGGATCATATTAGCTTTCTCCATTTGCAAGGACAAAAGGCTATGTCCTTGATGATTTTGTTTATTTATCACTTGATCCACTCTTTTCTTCAACATCCTGTGTTCAGAATGCATCTCCTTCACTTCTGCAATTGTCTGCTCCGTTTGTTTAACCGTTTCTGCCACTTGGAGCTGCTGCGCTGCCATCGTGTGATTTAGGATGGCTAACTGCTGGTTAATACCAGCGAGTTGATCCATGACTGGCTTGAGCGTATCCACTAGTAGTCTTATGACTCCTGGCCCCTCCTCTTCCGGGCTAGGGCTCTGGCCGCCCAGAGGTTTCGGTTTCGTTACTCTCTTCCCGACGCCCGACATCTTGAATTATTGTTTACAGAAACCAACCGCTCTTTCACCACCTCTGAAAATCGCTTATGCGTAAAGTCCGCTCTGGAAAGTCTCTCAAAACCAAACAGCTTTTCAATTTTCCCTGCACACTGGAGCTTGGCACATGACCGGGGAGTGAGTGTGAGAATCCCTTTAGCTTTCTACAATACCGATTGGGCTCGGCGCAAGCACATTATATCCCAGAAGTGTGATGCACAGAGACCACGAAGAAGATCTGATGGAATAGGGTTAGCCTAGGCTATTCCGGTCAGGGTCATGTTTCCATCAAATTCAAGAGATACAATCTCCTTTTCCTCCCAAGTTAGGAGATTATCTTGGATATCTTTATTATTTTAAAAAAAAAACAATTCTATCCATAGAAAATGCTTGTGGCTTACGGAAGGTTTTTGTGTCACACAAATACAGGCATCAAATCTTCTTGCATGTTATCCAGTTTCACTCCAGGTTTTTCTTTATCTTTTTTTGAAGGAAGAGATTCTACATATTGCACTGGCGTAGGGGAAATAAGTTTGTTTTCTGCTTTTGAGATCATGACTCCCCCTTCATTTCAGATGCTAGGGCTGTCAGTGTCACCAGAGAACATGACAGCATTTCCAACAGCAAGGTGGTAAACAAACCTTAATATTGTTTTAAGCTTGCACAGTGTTTTTAAGAAACAATAAAGGAGGAATGGTAAGCATGTACGTTATAAAGAATACCAACAAAATGAAACTAAACTAAACAATACTGCCCAAAGAAATGATTAAGCTAGGCGGTGCAGAATGCCTAGCCTGCCGAAAGGAACCACTGCAGCCAGAGGCCTTCACAAATACAGGAAATCTCAAGTTTCTATTATGCCTGCTTATTGTTTTCTGGTGATAGCTCCAACTCTCCAATTTTTGAGAACTGTGGATTTTCTCATTGTTCTTGGCCAACTGTCTTTGGGCCATGCTGAATTTACATTACCTTATTGTGCACTTTGGTGCTTTCCCATTCCAGATAACTGTCAGGGGGGTGAGGGGGAGACAACAACCTGAACCCACTTTTCAATCCCTCATACATCTATCACCAGGCCCAGTGGGGTGATTGATGTACCTTATAAAGATATCAGCCAGCTGATCAAAGGCAGCTGGTCCTTTAATAGTCAGGCACTCACTAACAGCTGGCCCTTTGACTGTTGAGCTCTTGTAGGAATCTCCACCCTGGGGGGGTAGGGGAGTAATGGTAGAAATGGCTCAGGAGGCGCTACTGGTCCCTCATAGGCTGGGTCATACCTCCATAAGGCTTTTTGGCAGAGTAAGGCCACTGGACATGCCCCAGGTCTGGCTAGAGCAGTCAAAAGACTTGAGGAAGGAAGCCAAGGAGGACAGGCCAGCTCTGGCTCCTAGCTCAGAAGGGGATAGAGCTAGTGGAGATAAGGTGGATTAGGGTGGTTGCAACCCCTACACTTCTCTGTCGGAGGCCAAAGGAAGGCACTTCAACCAAATTAAGCCCTGGTGCATGACAGCCGGGGCTGGGATTCCTACAATAATGTAATAATTGGTTAACACAATAGTGGTGTCTTAGGCCTGTTTACTCTCAGAGTTCCCAAATATGGGTACATATGACTAAAATGCAGAAAGTCAAGATTTCCTTCATGAAGGAAGAAATTATTTCATAGAAGTCTATTTCTAAAATATGATTATCCAAGATTTTCCTACACAGTTAAGGAAACTAAAATATAACACAAAAAGTATTTCTGAAGGATGCTGCAGACTAAATAAGTTTTTATGTTCAATTCAAACAAAGCCTTTTTTAATTATAAGAGTAGGACTCTTTTAAAGATGGTTCTGTGGAAGGTTGTTTTTCTTTACAATGGCATAAGTTTTAGAACATGAGAAGCCATATATTTGTTTGGGTTAAGTCCCCCCTTCCTTTTTTTTTTTCGCCATCAGGAGGTCCACAATGGGACCAGAAAGATTCTGCTACAACTGAAGTCAATGGACGGGATCTCAAGTTTCTGTTCCACTAACCATCCTTCAGTGATAGGAACCTTCTACCAGCACCAGGAGCTCCAGAAGAAGATGCATGTTTGACCAATGGAAGGTTGGGGGAAGGCTCCACCTAAAGGAATTAAAACTTTGGATCCAAAGCTGTGAAAGGCTGTTATTAGAAGAATTTGCTCCCCTCCCAGGAGGTGATCTTATTAGAATAAGTGCCCTCTCTTAGTTGGAATATGGGACTTTTAAATTTTGGACAACTATGCTATAGTTTATTGCACAAATCCTTACCTTTTAATTGAATGTGAAGGGGGGAAGTGAGAGCTGGCATATGTGTCAGTACAAGCGCAGTACAAGGTGCACTTTTGCACATTTTTATTTAACCATGGTTAAATTGAACTTTTAGATGCAGCCTGAAAGTCATGATATATAAGAATATTAGCAATCTAGCTCGATTATTACAGTGAAACTTGGGCTAAACAAGAATTATTCTAAATTAAAAAGACTGAAAAGGAACAGCTGATGACATGCAGAAATGTTTGCTATTTTGATTGAAATAGGCTAACCAAAAATAGATGAAGACTAGGAGCCTCCTACTATAATGCATATGTCTCTGGGGATTATTTAAACTCTCATTCAGATTCAAAAAGACACATGCCTTTAAATCCCTGTGGATGACAGTTACATGCTTGCTGGTGCAAGGCTTGGTTCTGATGGACATATTTGCTTTTTTCAAACCAAAACCCTTCCTTTGAACAGAAAGGAAAAAGGCACAGAAATCCTCTGCCCAATTTCTAGACCCATTTTCCTTGTTTGACAGAAGTTTGGCCACTTGGGAACATCACCGTAGGAGAAGAAATCTCTAACAGTGTACTGGCAGCTGAATCTGCCCCTATACCAATTACTCGCATCCATTCCTGGAAGGCATAGTAGGATGTTCCCAGTTGCCATGATGACTCCAAGCAGGAACATTTTAAAAAGAAAAAAAGAACACACTCAGGGATCAGAAAAAAGTTATTTACACATAATTGCTCCCTCAGCAGAAGCTATATGGGGCCAAGTATGAGCCTCCAAAGAATTCTAAAATATAATAATTTGACCCCCAACTTGTACCATGAGAAGACTCACTGGAAGAGACAATAATGCTAGGAGAAGCTGAAGGAAGTAGGAAAAGAAGTTGATCAGAATGAGATGGATTAATAAAGAAAGCAATGCCCTTCAGTTTGCAAGACTTGAGCAAAGCTTTTAATGACTGGATATTTTGGAGATAATAGGGATGGGCATGAACTGGGAAACTGTAGTTCAGTTTGGTTTGCGGCATGCCTGGTTCACGAACCACGAACCATCACAAACCTTTAACCACCAAACAAACTGGTTCGGTTTGTGAGGCAGTAGAATGCCCTCCCCCCACCCGGGAAGCTAGAGTCCCTGCCTGTCATTTCCCTAGAAAGCACTTTCCTGGGGATACCTTCTCTGGACCCCATAAATCCAATCCTCACCAAACTTGGAAGGCAGGTAGAAAGAAAGCAAGAGATCCCCTGCAAGTCTGGTGTCTCTATACACTCCTGAACCTGCACCTGTCAAAATGACCATCTGACCTGGAGTGTATAGAACATATCCTGTGCAAGCTAGAGACATGCCCTCCAAGTTCTGCCCCCTGTTGCTTTGAAGTTTTGTAAACATTTAGATTGAGTGGAGACATATATCCATTCACAAACCACCCCATACAGCTGGAAAGTTTGTAGAAAGTTCATGGAAATTTTGCGCTGGTTGATCTGCCACAAACTTCACTTCGTAAACCATGAACTAGCCAAAATTTATAGCAAACTTTAGTTTATGAGCCGGTTCATGTCCATCCCTGGTTAAGAATTCATAGGGTCACCCAAAGTTAGAATCTACTTGATGGCACATAACACACACAGCTTGTACCACTATCTACTCTATGCAGCAACTGTTTTGAAATGTATGTTCAAGGTACTTAAGTCTTAATTACCTCAGCTAAGTGAAAACTTTTCTTTAACAGCATAATAGCTACTTTAAAATATGCTAGTTCTACACTAAGCTTTCAATCTGAAATTGCAAGTTTTTACAAAACCACCCATATGACACTGTAATCAAACTGCTGTATTCCAGTGTTTTTTGTGTCATTTTTTCCCTATCTTTATAAAGACTTCATCTATGGCTCTCATCACATGCACAATTAGCCGCGCAAGAGGGACAAATGCTGGGCGGATTTAATGGGCGTGATCAGACGTGAACATCTGGCCAGCGTCCCGCACCCGTCGGCAACCCATTTTGCTCCGCTGCAAGAGCAGAGTTAAAAGACACTAGTGAAAGTCCATTATCAAATGGGTTGCTACGGGCCACAGATGGACTTTCTCTGTGTGATCGCAGACAGCCGCACTGCCCAAGTGGAAGTGCAGCACACTTTTTTTAAAAAAAATATTCTTTGCACATGTGCATAGGTGCATATCTGCATATGTGCATGCATATGCATGCACACAATGGTGAAAGTCGCAAAAACAAACCTATCGGAAGAAGGACATCCAGATGACCTGATCACAATCATTGTGAGAGATGGCTGTCCAGACAGGCAAAATCGTGGATTCAGAGCACAAATACCTGGAAAGTACTTGATTTTCCTGGTGTCGGGAAACTCGCTAGGGAACCGGGACTGTGTAATTGCACAAATGTGGGTCAAATTGCTACGGAGCAAATATCCTCACTCCCTCCCCTCCACATTATCTGACACATGTGACCGCAGCCTATGGTAACCTTTTCTAAGTAAAAATGCAATTGTATTTGCCAGACTGCCCTATGTGCATATTGCTGCTGCTCTACTTGCAGCCTGATTAAATTACTTCCTGTTTTCTCAGAGCTTGCTGGTTCTCTCTCAGCAGTTCTAAATAAATAAATAAATGCCTAATTATCAGCTCTTGGTGGTGATGGTGAAGAGGGTTTAAGTACTGTTTTGTTTTTACTTTACAGCTAGAGTTACTGATCTTTTTAATGATAACAGTGAAATGATATTAAACAATAATTAAAAACAACAAAGTGACTCTGGCTTGTGAGAAAGTAAAAAAACCCTAAGTAGCTTCCTTCAAACAAGGTAGCTTTGAATGTCGATCACATTTTTTGAGATGTTTGCAGCATTTCTGGAATTAATTTGATTATAATCTACTCTTGGAGGAAGGGAAGAAGGGTTGTTTTTCCATCTGTGGCTGTGTCATGATCTGTGCAGGGCCCAGAGGCCTAAGCTCTAGGAGGGGCCTGTCTGACAGTGGAAAACAGACAGCCTACAATCCCCATAATGCTTAGAGAGGGTTACAGCCAATCAGAGTGCAGAGATTCTGTGTAGGCCTCTGGAGATCTGTACATGACTGGGAGAAAAGCCTGAGGCCTAGGGCCCAGGAGAGCCTTGTGTGTTAGTAGAAAGCAAGCTGCCTACAATTCCCACAATGCCTAGAGCCAGCTGCAACCAATGGGGATACTAGAAGTCTCTGAGGTGATGTGTTCTTATACTTGGTTTCAGTTTAACTGATGTTCTTTTTCTCTGTGGTCTGAGGAGACTGGTCTGGGACAAAGTTCCCTCACTTGGGAGAGCAAGTTAAGCCTGGTCTATAGAGGGCTGTGAGGAAATGGTTCTTTGGCTCGTCTGCGGTTTTCCCTCTCACAGAGTCACTGAGGGGGAAAGGCTGGTCTGAGAGGAAAGGATCCCTCACTGGGCTCAGCATGAGTGTAAGGCAGGATGCCTGGTAAGAAGGTAGGCCTTAAGTAGTAACAGTTAAGGAGTAATAGGTAGCTGTGTTAGCTTTTATTTAAGGAAAGAATTAGTAGGCACATTGATGAACAAAAACTATTGAGGCAGACTCAGCATGGGTTCTGTAAGGGAAGATCTTGTCTCACTAACCTGTTAGTGTTTTTTGAGGGAGTGAACAAACATGTGGACAAGGGGGACCCAATAGATGTTATTTACCTTGACTTCCAGAAAGCTTTTGATACAGTTCCTCATCAAAGGCTCCTAAGTAAGCTCAATAGTCATGGGATAAAAGGACAAGTCCTCTTGTGGATCAAAAACTGGCTTATAAATAGGAAACAGAGAGTGAGTATAAATGGGAAACTTTCTCAGTGGAGGGTGGTAAGCAGTGGGGTACCACAGGGATCGGTACTCGGTCCAATGCTTTTTAACTTGTTTATTAACGATTTAGAATTGGGAGTAAGCAGTGAAGTGGCTAAATTTGCAGATGACACGAAGTTGTTCAGGGTGGTGACAACCAGGGAGGATTGTGAGGCACTCCAAAGGGATCTGTCGAGGATGAGTGAGTGGGCGTCAATGTGGCAATTGGGGTTCAATGTGGCCAAGTGCAAAGTCATGCACATTGGAGCCAAAAATCCTGAATATAAATACACATTGATGGGGTCTGAACTGGCAGAGACTGACCAAGAGAGAGATCTTGGAGTCGTCGTAGATAACTCAATGAAAATGTCTAGACAATGTGTAACTGCAATAAAGAAGGCCAACGCTATGCTGGGGATTATTAGGAAGGGAATTGAAAACAAATCAGCCAGGATCATAATGCCCCTTTGTAAATCATTGGTGCGACCTCATTTGGAATACTGTGTACAGTTCTGGTCGCCACACCTCAAAAAGGATATTATAGCTTTGGAAAAAGTGCAGAGAAGGGCAACTAGAAATGATAAAAGGGTTGGAACACCTTCCCTATGAAGAAAGGTTAAAATGTTACAAGTCTAAACTTGATTGCCTTTTAACTTTTTCTTTTTTGTTGTTGGCAGTGTTGGAAGCCTATTGGGGTGGGTGGGGGGATGGGATGAAAATCTTTTTGAATTGTATTGGTAATGATGTTTAACAATGTTGAATGCATCCCAATAAAAATTTTGTTTCAAAAAAAAAAAAAAGAAAGGTTAAAATGCTTGGGGCTCTTTAGCTTGGAGAAATGATGGCTGAGGGGTGACATGATCGAGGTTTATAAGATTATGCAAGGGATAGAGCAGGTTGAGAAAGAAGTACTTTTCTCCCTTTCTCACAATACAAGAACTCGTGGGCACTCCATGAAATTGCTGAGCAGTCGGGTTAGAAGAGATAAAAGGAAGTACTTCTTCACCCAAAGAGTGATTAACATATGGAATTCACTGCCACAGGGGGTGGTGGCGGCTACAAGCATAGACAGTTTCAAGAGGGAATTAGATAAACATATGCAGCAGAGGTCCATCAGTGGCTATTAGCCACAAAGTATAGATAGGAACTCTCAGTCTGGGGCAGGTGATGCACTCTATTCTTGGTGCTGGAGGGGGCAGCAGTGGGAGGGCTTCTGGTGTCCTGGCCCCACTGCTGGACCTCCTGATGGCACCTGGTATTTTTGGCCACTGTGTGACAGAGTGTTGGACTAGATGGGCCATTGGCCTGATTCAACTTTGGCTTCTCTTATGTTCTTATGTTCTTTGTGTTCTTTTTCCTTTAAGCACTGTTATACCTTTTGAAGCACCTTGCCTTGTTTTCAGTGCCCCATTACTGTATAAATAAACTATTTGTTTAAAAGTCCTCTGCCTGGTCATCACGTGTAAGGTTCTCAGCTTGAGAAGGGGCATTTTGGTTGGGCTTGAGAGGGTACCCTGGGTCTGCTCAAGGGACTGTAAGTTCAGGGTGGTGGCGGCAGAAGGTGGTGACCTGCTGAGGTTATGACAGGCTCTCCCTTGAAAAGCAAACTTTGACCATTGTAATTTATGCTCTGATCATATTAAAAACAAATTATTGCAACATACTTTTTGTGGGGCTGCCTTGAAGATGGTTCTTAAGCTTCAACAAGTACAAAATTCTGCAGCCAGGCTGTTTTCAGGGGGTTGGACATAGAGAACATATATCCAAAGAGCAGCACTGACTGCCTAGCCATTTCCATAATTAAAAATGTTCGTTCTTACATTTCAGTCCCTGAAAGGTCCAGGTCCAGGGCCCCTGCTCCTCCTCCCACATAATCCTGCCCATCAATTAAGACTTTCTTCCCAAGCCTTGCTCTTTGTGCTCTTGCCCACAATGATGAGAAAGCTGATAACCAGAGACAGGTATCTTGTCTGTGGGTACTAGCATTCCATCTAGGGGAAGCTGTCTTGGTGCTGGGCACCAAGTTAAGATATTTTTATTTACTCAAACTTTCAATTGAGAGTGTTTAACCGCCCCCCCTCCAAAAAAAAAAACACCAAAAACTAACCTTCAGTGTGTTTTATGGCATTGTGTACTTTAATATCAGTTATTGGCTGATTTTGATTAGATTTGTCTTTTGGAATTTTCTTGCTATTACTCCATTATTATTTGATTTCTTTTGATGTTTTTTTGAGATTGTATTGCTTTATGTACATCTTGTTTGAAATTACTTCTGTTAGATATTAATTGTTTATGCTTTTTGGAAAGTTAGTTTGTTGTTTATCTTTATGGTTCCTTTGATGTTGGGTAAACTGCCTTGAGCAGCTGTGCTCTAAAGAGTCGGCAAGAAAACATCACTATATATATCTCTATATCAAACTGTTTTAAAGTGGCAACATTCCATGTGCTCCCATTGGCTGTAAAATGCCCTCTCTCAGCCATTGGCCCATCAGTCACCACTCAAGAATACTCGCATGCCATTGGCCGGGTGCTGGGTCTGCTCCTCTTCCCCACCCACTCCCCTTCAGCTCCTGTTGCCTGTAAGATTTACTGGCAGACAGCTCTCTCTTCTGAGGAAGACAGTTCTCTTGGCTCCTGTGAGGGACTAACTGTCCCCTCAGTGACTGTTGGTAGGCAACCAAGCTTGGTTCTGTGAGTAAAAAGACAATGGACTTTCAGCATAACCCCCTTTCCCGCTCACTGCCAGCTTGGCCACTTTCCGGTCAGAATAAATGGAAAAAGGCTCTCTTTCCTGCTTAGCTCCACCATGGCTGGCTGGCTAATGAGGTGGGCCAGCGACCATCAAACCATTTTCTTCAGCTGTGCGGCTGCCTTTCCCCTAGGGTTGCCAATCTCCAGGTGGGACCTGGAGATCTCCTGCTGTTACAATTGATCTCCAGATGACAGAAAATGGAGAAAATGGCTGCTTTGGAGGGTAGACCCTATGGCATTATAGCCTGCTGAGTCCTTCCACCCCCCCCAAATGCTGCCCTCCACAGGATCCACCCCCCCCCCGAATCTCTAGGTATTTCCCTAATCACAGCTGGCAACTGTACTTTCTCCTCTGTCAGCAAAAGGCTCTTTCCACACCTATGTTGGCCTTTGGGAGAAAACTCATTGGGCTCAGCCCTGATAGGGTTGCCATCTCCAGGTGGGAAATTCCTGGGGATTTGAGGGGTCGAGCCTGGAGAGGGTGAAGTTTGAGGAGGGGTGGAACCTCAAACAGGTACAATGCCATAGACACCACCCTCCAAACCAGCCATTCCCTCCCAGGGAACCACTGTTGCCAAACTCCAGGTGAGGGCTGGAAATCACTGAAAATTACAACTGCTCTTCAGGTAGCAGAGATCAGTTCCTCTGGAGAAAATGGTGGACTCTGTGTCATTATACCCTGCTGAGATTGCCACAGCAAATTGTCACTGAGTGCCCCAAAGTTTCCCAGAGCCTCTTTCTAGAGTTCATTGTATTTATTTCCACAACAGGCCTTATTCCTAGTACTAAATAAAGTAAATAAAGGCTGCGGTCACACATACTAAATAATCCATTTTCAATTCACTTTCAATGCACTTTTGAATTGGATTTTGCTGGTTCACACAGTAAAAATCCAGTAAGAAAGTGCACTGAATGTGAACTGAAAGTGGATTATTTGTGTGTCCACAACCAAATATCATCTTAACTTTGACATTAAACTGGAGTCCGTTATCAGGGCTGCAATCACACACACTAAATAATCCACTTTCAATGCACTTTCCAACTGGATTTTCACTGTGTGAACTGGCAAAATCCAATTCAAAAGTGCATTGAAAGTGGATTGAAAGTGGATTATTTAGTGTGTGTGATTGCAGTCTAAGTCTTTCCACCACTTCTATTACTGACACAATGCAAAGTCTTTGTTGCAGCCAGACAGGTTGGCCCAACCTCAGGGTAGAGCTCCCAGCTAATCGCTGGAAACCTGTGGGAGATGGGGGGGACGGGACATGGGGGACAGCAGCATAGTGTGTGGTGTGAAATCACTTCTGAGGAAAACCAGCAGTGAAGGCATACCGTGCATTACAGAGGCAATTTTTACATTTTTTTCCTCTGGACACTACTCTGAGTGGTGACAGGAAAAAAGGGTTGCAGGCAGGGTGGGGTGGGCTGGCAAGCCTACCAGGGACACATGATATGCTGCTGCAAGTTGCTGGCCACTACAAGGAGGAGGGATCCGGGATCCACCTCTCATCATCCATCCATCACCTCACTGGTGGCCTTCACATCACATGATCCATCAGCCCACATCCTGAGCAAGGCTGGCGGGCTGGAGCCGCTGCCACAAGCCAGCAGCCCCCACCCAATACAATGCTGGGCTTCTTTCTTCTTCCTTCCCCTCTGCACTGGGGAATCAGGGCCAGGGTAGGCCACTCCCAGGGTTGTTTTTGCCTCCAAGTCTGCCCTGGTCAGTCACACGGGAAAGTATGTGATTTCCCATTCTCAAAATAACAGGGTCTAGGGAATAGGCGGTCTAGGCTAATTTGAGGATGCATTTCAGTTTCCCTTTCCACTTTCCTAGCACACAGCTGTTCTATTAGGTGTGGAAATCCACCAAAGCTCAGTCCCTGTACTTATTAAAATTGATGCTTGGTAGGTACATTTGTGGTCCCTTTTCTTCTTCATATTTGTTTTCTATCACTCTAAGAATATTTGTTTTCTACCTTCTGCAATTCCAGAAATGTTATCCTTCAATAACAAATCATACTTGTCACTGGCATGGTTTGTATCTCCCCCCCCCCCCACACACACACCAGAACTGTGATGATTACTGCTGGTTCCAACAGTATTTTCTCACCCTGTCCTCTCCCAGTTTCATATAATCACAGCTTTTCCTTCTAGCTTGAAATTACTGGAATGACACCTCCATCACTTCTTAAAGCTCACCACAACCCTGTGAAATCTAGGACATAATCTGTATAAATACACTGTCAACAACAAAAAATAAAAAGTACTAAGAAACATTGCGCAAAATAGGAGGTCAGATCTAAATGATGCAAGAGGACAAACAACACCAATAAAAATCAAACACTTTCTTTATGGCTTGTGTTGCCTGAATTCAAGCTGGGAATTTCTTAAAAGCTCTTACTTTGATTATTGAAGAGTGCTTTTTCACCCCTTGCTATTTGTTGCTCATACTGTGCAGGCCCAGGATTTAAGAATGGGAGGTAACTTGGAAAGTAAAAAGATGGTCAAGTAAAGCAGAATATCTTTCTCGAAGAGCTCTATGTTAACATCTTGCTGTGGAAACATAAAATATCTCTCTCTCTTTTAGCTCAGCTGGGATTCTCTTTCAAGACAACACCTAGGCTTCTACATCTATTATTTTAGATTTCAAACAGCAGATATAATCCTCTGCCCACTCCATCTGCCTTAGCCTATATGTCATATATCCATCTTGTCAATAGAACCACGGCTTACATTTGGGAGTGGAGGAACTACTAACATATTTTTATCTTTTACTGGGCTAGTAATCAAAGAAGTATCCCTCGGGCCACTAGTGTAATAATGCAATTTTTTAAAGCAGTCAGGAAACAATTTTTCTCCAGGCCAGTTTGGCTGGAGATCCTGGAGGTTTTTTTGTCATCTTCTGGGTGTGGAACAATTGTCACTGGGGCTGTGAGCGGGGAGGTATTTGTGGATTTCCTGCATTGTGCAGGGGTTAGACTAGTTGACCCTGGAGGTCCCTTCCAATTATATGATTCTATGATTCTAAGTCTTAATTATTACATGACTGCAAATTACCTTGGCTGCTTCTCATTGTGGCTATGTAAGAAGCAAACTTTCCTTTTTCCTTGGAAAATGAATCTGAACAGTATCAAACCAAAGAGTAGATCCCATCCTCAATGCCAGCCATTTTGTGATGGCAGGTACTTTGTGACTGGCATTACCCTACGGCATTCATTTTGTGGTTGTGCCCACAACCCTTCCTCAAAATTTCCGAAGTGCCTGCAGGTTCAACAAAGCTGGGAACTCACAATATCACTTATTCCTCACAAATTAGGATTTGGTCTGGAAGAGTTGGACGTTATGGATGTTAGAATGCCAATGAATCTTGTGCCATTGTTATCTCCAGCATGCTATCTAAACTGATGGAAGCAGTGTTGGAACCTTATCTAAGATGGTTCTAAAGTAAAATAACCAGGACATCTTTAGGAATATAACCAGCTTAATTTTGTTGTTGCTGTTGTTCAGTCGCACAATCGACTCTTCACGACCCCATGGACCACGTAATGCCAGGCCCTCCTGTCATCCTCCGGAGTTTGCTCAATTTCATGTTCGTTGCATCTCATCCTTTGCTGTCCCCTTCTTCTTTTGATTTCAATCATTCCCAGCATCAGGGTCTTCTCCAATGAGTGCTGCCTTCTCATTTGTTGGCCAGAGTATTTAAGCATCAGCTTCAGTATCTGGCCCTCCAGGGAACAGTAAGGTTGATTTCCTTTAGGACTGACTGATTTGATCTCCTTGCAGTCCAAGAGACTCTCACGAGTTTTCTCCAGCACCATAATTCAAAAGCACTTATTCTTCAGCACCTAAATAAATGAAATGATGTGCTGTGCCACTGTACAGATGGCAACCAAGTGACTCAACAGGACATGTGGTGAGGATTTTCTAGTCCTTCTATGTCACCAAGGATTACATATGTTTTAAAGGTTTCTTGACATGGAGGAAAATCATGTATATACCATAACCCTGTGATGAATTTGTGTGTGTTGTATGTTTACAAAGGAATCCTAGTGAACAATATATATATTGTTATATACAGTTTTCCTCATCTAGAATTCACATAGGAGATTTGTATGCATGCAAATGGAAGTGGAATGCAGCAGGAAGGTAAGTGCCTCACATATTTTGACCCTTTTTTATTTATCGGTTGCATGTCCACTCCTCCTCTCTCTCATTTTCCCTTTCTGGGGAAAACAGAAGAGGATGAAAAGGACCTTAAGATGCCAATTCCAAGAGTGCCAGATGTGGTATTATAGCTGCTAGTTGTCATACCAATTTCTGAGACTTTGTGACATTATCTTACCTGTACCCTAAGAACTGAGAGCATTCATATATTGTTTCTACTAATTATGTTAGCCGCTGGTACAACAGAAGCAAGACTGAAAAGAACACATTTGGCAGTATAGTTCTCTGGTTTATTAATCATACTCGAAAATTATTACTGGTCAGCAAATTTCCTTGGTGCCTGTGATGCATTGAACAAGTCAGCCACCCACTGAATCTAGATCAATGAAAGCTTACCAGTATGTATTAAAGAAATTCTTCCCTTCAGTACACGGAAAGCTGACTAAACATCTACAGATTGATCTCTGGCAAATGACAACATATCAACAGAGCCAATTATAAATATTTAACAAACTCTCAAAGGAGCTGATAGCCAAGAAGGACATGAAATAAAATACAGATTTGGGTTGTGGAAGATTCATTACTTAGTTTGCCTAGGAAGAAGACTAATATGTCAGCCTAGGAACAGCTGGCATTAAGCACTATTATTCTGGTCTTCACTAATTCTCTGTAAATACCTTAGTCATACTTTATGCTATGTCCACCAAACTTCTCTTTCACCCCTCCCACCCCTCCTACTTAGCACTCTGGCCTGCTGGCCTGTTTTCTCTCTACCAGCATCCTCCATCCTTATTCAGATGTTCCATTCAGAAGCAGAAAAACGATGAGCACTAAACTAGCAGCACAAGAATAAAGTGCTTTTAAGAAACTCAGGGTCCGGCACACATTTCATTGTAAAGGACTGGTGTGGAATGGTAGCAGTGTCAAGAAGGGTAATTTTCAGCAAAATGGAGATGTATAATCTGCTAGTCAGAATTAATCACGATCTTATTGTAACCCTTTTAGTGTTTAAAGGGCCAGGTTAGTGATCACAGAATTGTAGATGCTCAGTTCGAAACCTGAACAGGACACACAAACAGTTTTACATAAAGGTGGGGAAAATTTCAAGGGATATAGAAGTGTTTAACAAAACAATAATAAAATGTATTGAGTAGTCCCAAAGTCAAGACAAAAAGAGAAGTCAGTTCAGTTTCTGGGCCTCAATAAAGGCCCTTTATGCACGGGTGTTTTGCCTCACTTTCACCACGCATGTCCATTGGGTTTTCTTTGTTGTTCTGCATTTCCCCTTGCTTTCAATGTGTGTGTCTGTCGAGCTTTTTCTTTTTCCATTCTGTATTGATTTTCCCCCTTCAGTACTCAGTGTTCTTTCTGGTCACTGTTTCCCCGGCTTTTCTAAGACTGTTTTTGTGCCAATTTCCCCCCTTGCTTCACTTTCTGAGACAAAGTTAATTCCAAAGCATACATATTCCTTGAATCCCCCCCCGCCTTTTTCCAGCCCCTCAGGCCACTCCTCCAACCACATTGAGGTCTTTCCTCCCACTCCTTATTGACCAGTTTCACATGCTGAGTGGGGGGTGCTTTCAGCGCAAAGCACCGGGCAAATCCCATTTTAGCCTTACTTTTCAGCAAGCACTTGTGTTATAATCCAATTTTTATTTTTATTTTTTAAAAAAGAACCCTCCTGGTGGAAGAAGTGCACTTTGCTTTTTTCTCCTCTATTTTTTGCTAAGCGCTTTGGAAAAATAAAAGTGTCAGTGCTTAGTAGGGTATGGATGAAGGAAGAGAGAAACCATCCTCCTATCCTGAAGTTGAAGAAATAAACCTGGAAGTGGTGGACGAAGTGGTTGACAGAGGAGAAAAAAAGAGACAGTTTTGCAAAAATAATACCAGCCCCCCCTCTCCTCCTGTGTGGATAGCCGGGGGAGGCACCAGAAAGAAAGAATGAGAGAAACTGGGTTGTGTGTTTCTATGTATGGTGTGAAATTGACCAGGTGAGATAGGGGAGTAACTGAAATGAAAGGTCTTTCAGAGATAGAAATAAGGGAGGGAGGGTGGCTGTGTGTGTGTGTGTGTGGTTCGCTGCAAGGACAGGGGGGGGAGAGGAGCGAGAAGGGATGGCGGTGAGGGAAAATGCAAAGTTTCAAGGCAAATTTTTGCAGGCAACCATTCGAGGGACCGGAGGACATGGCTAAGCCGGTTTGCAAAGAAAGGGGCATTGGGAGAGAAGAGGCATGGGTGGTTGGAAAAGGCTGGTCCAAAGCAGTCACCACTGCAAGGAAAAGAAATGTGGCTGGAGGTGGGAGGGGAGCCTAATAGGAACTACATAAAGAAAGGATGCCTGGGCAAGGCTAGAGCAGTGAGGCCGCAGTGGGAAAACTGCACAAAAGGAGAGGGGAAGTGGAGGAGGCATAGGGTGCGCTGAAGGCACACGGGGTGCATGTGTTTGTGTGGCTGGGGAGAAGAGGAGATGCGGTGGCCGAGGCTGCCCCCCCCAGTTGATCAGGGAAGGTGAGCTCAGTAACGGAGGCAGAAAACACTGGTGGGGGAGGTGTCAATACACAGCACCCCACATGCAAGACTGACACATTTGGGCGCTGTGTAAGAATCAAGGGAGCTGAAAAAGGTGCCCTTTTGGTTCCCTTTCATTCAATGAACTAACGCCAAAAGGCATGTGCAAAACTTGAACCACAAGGATTTAAATGGAAGGTGCTTTCTGGACATTACTGCGCAGCTGTGATAGGACAATTGAGTAACTTAAGAAAAAACTTTGGACACCACCTGCCACATGTCACAAGTGATGTTACCACCCAGATTAAGGAAAAATGCTGTTTTTGGTTGCAGCTGCAGAACAAATACACAGAAATACATTGGAGAAAAAAGAATGGTGCATACGGCAAGCAGCTGCAAGTTTAAATGCTTGACTGTTTGGATTCTTCAGAGTAAGCTATCAGTGCATAATGGGCCATACTCTGGGATAAACTGCACAAACCACAGGCAGGTCTTTCTGGATGCTCAGTGAGAGGTCTCTTCTTCATAGACTCTGAGAAGCCACTTTCCCTCACAGCCATAGTAGGAAAAAACCCTTCAAGAGCCAGTGTGGTGTAGTGGTTCAGGGCAGTGGACTCTAATCTGGAGAAATGGGTTTGATTCCCTACTCTTCCACATGAAGCCTACAGGGTGACCTTAGGCCAGAACTCTCTTAGCCCTAACTACCTCACAAGGTGCCTACTTACCCCACAAGGTGGGGAGAGGAAGGGAAGGCGATTGTAAGCTGCTTTGCGACCCCCTAGGGTAAGGAATGGCAGGGTATAAAAACCAACTCTTCTTCTTCAATGTTGAGAACAAAAGACCCACACCAGAAGATGGCCACTCTTCTGCCAACTGCTGTTCTCACTGCTCCACAGCCTTTTCTTCTCAGGAACTTCTCCTTCCAAAGAAATTCTCGACTCCCTCAGGAGAAAATGCCTCATCTTCTTCCCCCTCTTGGAGTTTACCATGCCTGTTTCCCCACCCCCATCCTCTCCGATTCCCAGGCAAGAACTCACAGCATCTTTGTAGAAATCACCTCCCTCTAGAGGGCACTGTTTCCAGACCAGGGCCAAATATGTAAGCAAACACAGGCCACAAACTTAATAATACAATATGTTTTAAAGGCTTACATTATCATGTTCCATCTGAAATACAGTAAATGTCCGGCCATGCTACAGGTGACCAGTATGACCCCATATACATGGGTAGATCCCATGTATTTCAAGGATAGTGTTACTTATTCTGATTAGACAGATATTAAAGGTAAAGGTTTCCCTTGCTCAAAAGCTAGTCAGATCTGACTCTAGGGGGCGGTGCTCATCTCTGTTTCCAAGCCGAAGAGCCAGTGACATCCGAAGACGTTTCTGTGGTCATGTGGCTGGCATGACTAAACACCAAGGCGCATGGAACACTGTTACCTTCCCACCAAAGTGGTACCTATTTATCTACTTGCAATTTCTTGCTTTGAACTGCTAGGTTGGCAGGAGCTGGGGCCAGAGACAGGAGCTCACTCTGTCACATGGCACTAGGGTCTCAAACTGCTGAACTACAGACCTTCTGGTCTGCAGCTCAGGGTCTTAACCTCGGAGCCACTGCAGCCCAGACAGATATTAGGGACTGCAATATTGGCTTATGTCCAAATTTCATGGTAACAATATTTTGTTGTAAACCATCCTGAGAGTCCACTATTTTGATAACTATTTTAAAAATATTAGTCAATCAAGACACTGATTTGCAAGTAATACAAATGCATCTTTATTGCCTGAGAATAATAGTAAACTGTGTTTATAATCCACAAAGAGACATGCTCCTTTTTGTCTTACTCTGCTTCTGAATGGCCTGTAGGTCATAATAGAGAATACTGAATACTGGTATGTTCCTTCTATGTGATATACTAGTTCACAGAAGAGGAGCCATAAGCTCATGTAACTTCACATAGCTGCTATGACATACAGGTCATGGGAGGAGATTGCACAAGTGAAGCTCTCTTTATTAGTCAAAACCAATCCTTTTCTCAGAGTTCTTGGATCACTGCAAGTGACCAAGAACAGTGTTACTAATTAAACAGAAAGACAGAGAAAAGAAGCTGAATAATATCAAGAATAAAACAACCCTGCCATTCATCAGCCCTCACTGAACTTTTCAGCCATTAAAACTTTCCCTCAATTCACTAGAGACCTCCATCATCCAAGAAATGAAGGCCACCTAACTAGACACAGCTACTTCAAGGCATGCAACTTAAGAGGGCAAATGAAAAACGTTTCAATGAATAGCAGAGAGGGAAGTTCTTTCAGGTTGGTTAAACCTACATGAATGAATGGGTGAATAAATTTACTTTTAAGAATGGGAACTAGTAGACTTGTGCTTTAACGAGAACACTACATGCATAAAAAGTAACATGTCCATACATGTACAATATTTTTTCTCAACACAAAATTTCTGATTTTAAAAAACCACACACAAAGCAACCCTTGCCCTCCTTTTATTACTTTATATATCTGTTGCTAAGCTTTTATTGGCCTACTCTAATCTCTTAAATTTAGCAGTATAACTGGGAAGATTAGAATTTTCAGTTTGCAATCAGACATGAGCCGTAGAATCTGATTTCTAGCAGTGAATCCTTAAAATACTGATACTGTCAACAAAAAGGAGCATAATCCTAGACAAACCTTATAAAAGATTGTCTAATTGGTCAGAAACCTTAGTGTATTTGAAGGGCTGCTTGTGTCTTCACTCCTTTTTTTTCTCAAGGATTCTAGCCCTAATAGATCCAATTGCCTATCATTTCATGATTTCCTTTCATGTATGCACAACTTAGTACACTTTACTGGCAAAGATCTATACAGTCTCTGAGAACAAAAAAGCTGTTCTCAGCACTTGAGGAGATCCTTTAACTGAAGATACCAGAGATAGAATATGGAATTTTTTGTGGTGAAAAACACATACTCTGCCACTCAGCCATGGCATCTCCCTCCTTCTCTATGTGTGTGTGTGTGTGTGTATAGCCTTTACAACAAGAATAGAATTGATGGAATTGGTAAAATGGAGGCTTGTTTTGTATGCATGATTTCAGTCACAGAAACTGAGTTTTTAAAGAGTAGAACGCTGCACTTGCCAAAATGAAAAAAAAAACCCAGCAAAGTAAGGTGTTAACATGTGCATAAAAGACAAAATGTACAGGGAAATAAGCGCTGAAAAGGAAGGAAGCATCAGTATACCTCAGAGGGAAGTGGCCTAAAAAAGCATTTTACACACTTCTGCTGTTAGACAAAGATCACTTTTCCAGAGACCTAACGGCTCTGGGGAGCCTTAAAGTCTCAGCGAGAAATAATTTCACTGGCTTTTCTCCAGCCATTCTCTAAGTGAGTTCTAGGGGAAAGAGAGAAGAAAAGTGTGGCAAATCTCCATGGAAAATTTGGTAGCACTAGCTATTAAATTGTGGGAAGGTAATTCAGGAATTTGTGGTCCCTGTACCCTCTTGTCCTATGGCGAGTAAATGTGTTCAAAACTTCTGGCAGAACCTTTATCAAACTCTAACACTATATGAGGGAGTATTATTTACAATGGATCAAAAAAAAAGAGAGACAAACTGGTACAAAATTTTGCCTCCAACACAATGAACACAGCTGCAGCCTAAGATGAAGTTTAGGATGGGCCCTTGCATGTTAGGCTTGTGGGATGAAAAGGCATATTAGAAACTTTGAATGCATGTCTGAGAATTATGTATCTATTAACATGGGTAGTGTGTGAATTAAATGCCACATTTACCACCTCAAAGTAATGAATATGCCAGTCAGTTTTAAGATACAGCTACAGTTCAGACTTAAGTGACTAGCAGCTGACATTATATAAAGCAAATCACCTGATGTAACAAAAAGTAATTATTTACAAATACTACTAGTAGCTTTTTGCTTTCTATCTGTGCTATTCAAGGGAACCTGGAAAATAACAGATAAAACTTCCCACTAAAGAAACTTAATCATGCTGAGTGAGAGAGACAGTGTGAGACTGAGAGAACAGGAATGAATATTAAAATTATCCAATAAACATTATGACCAAAAATAAAACCAGATTTCAAGAATATTGCAAATTATCAAATGTTTTAAAGACCCTTTGTCTTTTAAGAAAGGATGTTTCCTTCTCCAGTAAAGCTTCAATAGTTACCTAACACCTTTAATTGAAATAGGTTTACTATTTCAGAAAATTATTTCTAAAATGGGTGTTTCAGATGGGGGGGAGTTAAGTGGGGACCCAAAGTGGCTTACAACAGTGTTCCCTTCTCCATTTTATTATCACAACAACCTGAGACATATTAGGCTGAGAGTGTGTGACTGCCCCAAAGTCATCCAGCAAATTTCCATGCCAGAGTGTGGATTCAAACATGGGCCTCCCAGAGCTTAGCCTGACATTTTTAGCCATTTCATGATTCTGGCTTACCCCCCCCCTTGAAAGAGGGCTATAAGGTGTAGAATGTTTACCTTTATCTACTTGATATTTAAAACAAATAATGTAAAAAAAAATTTACTTTTGAAAAATAAGTTTCTTCCTTTTACTTTACTTTTACTCCCCTTAAAGTTTGGGACCCTAGGTGTTTGCCTAGTTTGCCTAAAGGGTCGCACCATCCTTGAGGAAGAGAAATCATTCCAATACAGTCTGCCCAATTAGCCCTTACTACACGATGGAGTACTTTCAGTTCACAGTAAACAATGATATTACATCATTACATTACAATAAACAGCACCATTACATTATCATATCTGGTAGCCATGGACAGGACTGTCTTTTATTAGCTTCGACTGGTCAGCCACTGTGGCCTTTTCTGGGCAGAAAAGAACTGGCAACTGTAGTGATTGTCCTGATAACATCTAGAAGCTTTAACTGGGGCCCCGGTGATACGGGCCAGAAAACACGGGGGGAGGCGTGGCAGTTCGCCCCGGAGCAAAATAAGGCGCAGTAGCCTGATCACACGGGCCACAGGGTTGCCACGCTCCAGCTCCAAGCGCCGATCACACTGCGCTGCTGCAGCGCGGCAAAAAAAGCGGCGTAGCAGACCACGCAAGCCACGATCAGACGCCGGCCTTTGCCCCAGGGTTTCCAGAAACTAGTGTTTCAACCCTAGTAGTTTTTTAATCCGCGTTTTCCACGGGAAGCCGCAGGCTGGCCATGGGAGTGCTACGCCTCCCAGATGTGCCAGTGTGATCATGCACGGAAAGTCCTCAGGGCTACCGTGCCTTCAGTGGGGCAAATGCTCCGTGTGAACGGGGCTTGGTATAGAATGCTGCAGCCAAGATGTTGACTGGAATGGGTCATAGGAAACAGAGCACTTCAATTTAGGTCCATCCACTGGCTCCCAATTTGTTTCCGGGCCCAGTTTAAGCTGTGGGTGATGACTTTTAAAGATCTATACAGCTTGAGACTAGCATACTTTAAGGCCTGCCTGCTCCCATATGAACCTGTCCGACTACTATGATTAACTTCTGAGGCCCGGCTTTGGGTGCCCTTGTCTTCTGAGGGTCTTCTCGATCATGGCACCAAAACTGTGGAACTCTCTCCCCAGGGACATTCATTTCTCCCCTTTTACCACTGTCTTTCACCATCTGTTGGAGACTTTTTTGCTTCATCTGGCATTCCCTGAATGACCTCTCTTTCCTGCCCTATGCTTTAACCGTTGTTTCTGTGCTTTTATACATGTATTTTTACTTCTGCTTTTATGATGTGTTTTAATGTTCTGTTTTTAAGTGTTAGCCCCACTGGTGGCCCTCATTGGGTGCAATGGATATAACATTTGTAAATACACAAATGCATGCTGTTCCCACATAGGGCCAAGATTCACATACAGGCTTTGGTTTTTGCATTGTAGTTTATGAGCAAAGATTTTTTAATCAAAAATCCAAAGGGTTAACTGCTATGCTATAAAAGCAAACATACATCACTTAAGATAGGTTTGGAGTTTTATTTCCAACCAACATAAAGCAATAGTGATCAACATAGCATTTAGACCATCACCATATTAATCCTTTGCCCACTAGCGAAGCAGCAGCTGTGCCTGAAAAACTGATATACCACACTTTTAAGGAAAACTAGGAGCCACTGCTGATCCTGCTAATGATGCCAACAGGATACCCTTTCAGCAATCCTTACAAAAACCCTGCAAAGCTGGCCAATGCTACTACCTCTGTATAGCATATGAAAGATAAGGCAGAGATAAGGACTTGCCTTTGACCACACAAGGAGTGCACATTTGACTGGGGACTTCCAGTCTCACAGTTCTCATTCTTGTTCAGTGTTCTTCAAATAAAAGCAGTGGGTTGAACAAGAGATTTATTAATGGGACTACAACTTTCTGGCCCTGCTGATGGAATCAAATTACATCTTTATCAGAAATATGGAATCCAAACACTCAGGGAAAAATACCACTGCAAAAATGCCAGACTACAAGGCATCCTACTCCTTCAGGATCCAGAACTGCTTGAGAAGACAGTAGCTGTGTGCAGATGCTCAAATTTACTTGTGGAGAGGAACTGAGCCTGATGGATCTGTCTACAACCTCCACACATTGAAAGCTTTACTGACACTTAAACTGATCTACCTGAGCACATCTGGGCTTCCTCTGAAAGCCACAGATTGTGGTAAGGAATGTACACATTCAGGTTCTTATGCAATATGTGGAGTTCAGTAACATGGCCAGGTGGCTTGACCCGTCCTTCCAACCTTCCATTTGTACAGTGCATGAACCCCTGCACAAGGTTAATGAGAGATCACAGGATGAGGAGGAAGTTAATGGAAAGAGCTTTGTCATCATTTGACAAGCCTGGCAACTTCTCAGTGTGCCCTTTCTGCAGCTAAACCAAGAATAGCATGGTAGGACTGTGATGCACATGACTAAGAAACAGCTAGGAGGAAGATTGTTCTAAACTTTTAATTTATTTAAAAGAAAAAGCCTTCATTCATGCACTGAGGTGGAATAGGAAAATTCAATGAGAGCAAACTGAAGGTGAAAAATGCAAGAAAAATGCCAGAACTTGACTGTTAAGTCGGCAAACCATTCTGGCTGTTTAAACAGAAGTCAAAATGCGTTAAGTATTTTCCCAGAATTTCCCACCACTCCATAGTACTCTCTTTAAGTACAGGAAGGTACTATTGCCAAACACAACGTACAGGCCAAAAAAGTTCAGGAAATGGCTCCTTCTGTGTTAACTACATACTGAGAACCATGAGCAGAATTATTAATGACACCTTCAGTAAATCAAAGTAACACACAAGATCACATGTTAAGCCTAAAAAAGACGAAACACCAACAGGGAAAACAGAACAGCTAACCCACAACTAGATGATTAGTACCCTGTGGCTCACCTGACTAGGATACACAGTCAACATAACACAGTTTGCTCAGCCACTCAGTTGCACATAAATATAGGAAATCCATAAATACTGTACCTCTAACTCCTGAGAAGTGGTCATAATTCTACTGTCTAGCATTCTCATACGGGATGTAATTAGGAAGCCAGTAAATGTAAGAACACTCCTAAGCAGGTCTACTCAGAAGTAAGTCCCATGTTACTTATTGGGGTTTACTCCCAAGCAAGTACCATTAGGACTGCAAATTGTGTTTCCAAATGTGCTGTTAGATCAGTCTCATTTCAGACGCCATGCCAAATCAGGGTTTTCATTCACATAGTTTGGAACCCAAATCACATTCTGAGATCAGAGATGCTTGCTTGCTTTTGTTTTCTGTCATCCCAGCACTGTACTTCATACATTCAGTGGGGCATCAGCATCTGGAAATAGACCAACAGCTATAACCATGAGGTTTTTCCCCCAACTCAGCCGAGATACTAAATGATCACTAGCATAAACTATACTTCATAAATAATTTTGATTACAAATTTTGGTTTTCTGGTTCATCTCAAACCACGGTTGTCTTAGACAGGCCACATTTGAACTTCATTAACCACAGTTTGATGTCTAAAATGAGCTTCAGAGTTATATTTTATCCCACTGTGGTTTTTTGCTTTTATTTTTAACTCAGGATTCTTCCTCTTGAATGAGAGTTGCAGAAAATTGTAAAATACAAGATTCTTATCTTATTATTATATATGTAGTAACGACTGCTAGAATATTGTATGCTAAATACTGGAGAAGAAATGAGATACCTTCAAGAGAAGAAATCATAAGTAAAATGCTTGAAACTGCAGAAATGGACAAATTAACTTTTATGTTGAGAGGACAGACTGAAGAAAACTTTGACAACACATGGTCAAGATTCTACACATGGCTTGAAGAATATAATAAAATACACTGAGATACAACCAATCTAGAAGAAAATAAGAACTTTATTTTTAATCATATGCAAAAGATTTATACAAAAATACAAGGCAGAACTTAGAAGATACATAATTATATATTGTATGAGGCACTTGAATAGATGATTTAATAATGTACGGAACCCCCCAATTTATGAATGTATGTATGTTTGTGTTGTGTTTGTCTTTATAAAATAAAAAACGGGGGGGGGGCGGGAGAATAATATAGTATGAGTCATTTATTTATTTATTTATTTATTTAGCTTATTCATTCAATTAATAGCCTATCCTCCCTGCTGAAGCAGGCTCAGAGTGGCTTACATAAAATACATATAAATACAGTTAAAATCATTCATAAAACATCATAACAAATTAAATAGTAGTTATCCTAAAGTTCTGGAACAGTATTCAAGTAAAGTGTGAGAGCAGAGGTTTCAGGTCAAACAGTATTACTTAGGTGATAGTCATGGTGGTATAGTCATACCAGCTCAGTTGATTAATTTATCTGTGTGGTGAGCACAGGCAGTAAATTGTGGGCCAGGGCACAGGGTCACTCCTCAGGTGTTTAGTGCGGCTCCTAGTTAAAGGCCTGGCAGAAGAGCTCCATCTTGCAGGCCCTGCGGTACTGTAAGAGGTCCCACAGGGCCCTGATCTCCTCCAGGAGCTCATTCCACCAGTATGGAGCCGCCACTGAGAAGGCCCTGACCCTGGTTACCGCCAGCCTGGCATCTTTAGGGCCTGGGAACTGAAAGTGAGTATAAAAGCTTGGTATTTCACTCCCAATCTCTACAGATTAAAGGATAAATTACTGATTCTTGTAAGCAACTGCTGATTATTTACCAAGAGTTCAGAACATAATAGAAATCAACTACACAAAACACTGATGTAATTATAGTGATTACAGTGAGAACTCCAAGAAAAAGACAAATCCACCCCAATCAATGCAGAAAAAACAATTTAATCTTCTCTTCAGGACGGACAGGACGCTATGACAAAAGGAGAAATCAGACAATTGTTCCCAATAGGTGCAGGATCAAATTATTTCTCTTAAACAGTTTGAAGGCAGGAGTTCTTTAGTGTGAAAAATAATGCCCAGCCCTAAACCTATGGCCACCACCCTTCAGCAAGCATCAAGCATGCACTCATCTCATTCTGTTTTCCAACTGACTCCTACAGCAAAAAAACAAACAAAAAAAACTTTCTCACCAGCCACTAAGGGCAAAAAGAAATACAATTGTCTGATCTGTGCATAGATAATAATACTGTTGGAGGAATACTTAAGTATTCTACACACTACCAGCCTTTGGTAGAAAATATCTTATTGAGGTCACCAAATAGGCAAGAGACAGGACATTAATCACCATGCATCATGCTTTCATCTTCTGAAGCTTAGGAGATGGAAAAGAGAAAGAACAAGCAATAAAGCAAGAAGTTCCCACCTTTACCCTTTCATGTTCATGACTTCAGTGCCACTGTTGATTTGATAAATGACTGGGAGTAACTAGGGAAAGCTAATGGCTTTACAACTTCTATTACTGGATGCTCTCCTGCAGAGAGCCAGCTTACTTCAAGAGGGAAGCCTGCAGTACAATGTGAGTTCCTTAGTCAGAAACTACACTGGCAGAGATCTCAGTGTCTGCAGGTGGCTCATATAACAAACCTGGATAACAACTTAATTCCTACAAGAGTTCACATCATCAAGCTCATTTTATTTTTTAAAAGTTACGAGATATACTAATTAGGTAAGTCAATGCCACTTACTGGGCAATATTCCACAGGGTATGATAATGCAGGATTTTGAATTATACCAAACTTTTTTAAAAAAGTTTTCGTACACCAATTTATTGAAAGACAGTGCCTTACTTAACCTGTATGTCAACATACTTGGATGTTATAAGGCTTCTAAGAGCTGATTCTCCCAGTCAATCTTGCTAAGAAAACTTGAGTAGCACAATCAGATATCAGCCTGCATCCAGTAGAATGA
Source organism: Gekko gecko (assembly GCA_029375565.1). Classification (NCBI taxonomy): domain Eukaryota; kingdom Metazoa; phylum Chordata; class Lepidosauria; order Squamata; family Gekkonidae; genus Gekko; species Gekko gecko. The sequence goes on along the minus strand of JAPDNY010000003.1, from coordinate 144,323,263 downwards.
GTTAGTGCACAGGGCCTTTCGCTATCTTTCTTATCTCCCAACACCCTGCAAAAATATTCTCTGTTCATCAGGAGAACAATAAGCACCATGCTACAAATGGCTATAAAAAGGATGGGGAATTGAGCAAAAGCATCTTCTCCACCAGAACAAAAGGGAAATTATATTTATTTACTTAAAATATCTATATCCTGCCTATCTCCTTAAACTCAAGGATGCCAGCAAAGCAACAAGCTGCAAACACCTAAAGCCATATTATTTTATATTTTATTTATTTAGAACATTTTTATGCCACCTTTCCACCTTATCAGGGTCCCCAAGGTGGTGCACATAAAACCATTAAAACATCTGGATAATTAAAAAGAACATTTAAAATTATCAAATAATTCAATATCAAATATAAACAAACAACGCCAGAACCAAGATCCCTTAGTAATCCCTCTTTCCTCCCCAATGTTTTAATTCTTTTTTGTTTAACCTTTAAAACTTATGTTAAGCTTTGGTTTTAACTTGTTCTGATGATGTATTTGTGCGTTGGTTGTAATGACTTTTAAGATGATATTTTAATTTGTAAGTTCTAATTTATTAGTTGCCTTGGTAGCCTACGGGGGACAGGAAGGTAGGGTAAAAATCTTGTTAATAAATAAAAAGAGAGCTGCAGTTCTGAAGTTAACACTTATAAATAGAGTGCTTATAACTAGAGGATAAATTTATAACACTTATAAATAGAGTCCATCACAAATTTGCTACAGAAATCAACCTCTTCTCAGCCACTAGTCCTATGGATGCATCAGGATTTGAGAAAGAATAACTGCAGCTGCATCTCTCTGGCTGGAATTATGTGTTTTACATCATGTCAAAAATAGTCTCATTATACAAGACTGAAATTTGCTCTCTATTATGATGTAATAGTTATTTTAGAAATTTAGTTGCAACAGGAGCAGGCTGATTTAAGACAAGTTTTACAAAGGAGGGAGGGAGGGAGAGGGATGGGGCTAAATGAATGAATGTCCTTCTGGTCTACCAAAGTGGTTTAAGTTACAAAGCAAGACTACACACTCAGGAAAACAGTACAGTTAAAGCACAGCTAATGTGTGATGTGATCTTGATTATCTAGTGTCATGTAAGAGTATACGAAGTGCCTGGACAGATACGGGCCAACTCATTCTGGCACTCTTTGCAAGAAAACCAGCAGCCAGTGGGTAGTCTGCCAGTAGTTTGCCACTGGTTTGCCAGTATGATCCATGTTCCTCTCACCTTTAGGCTACAACAATCTCAGCAAAATATAAATGTCTGTAAAACCATACAAAATGTCTTAGTGTTGGCTTCTGTTTTATGCACTTGGAAAGCAGCACTTTAAGAATCATATCACTTCATGATATTTCAGCAATAATACCTTAGATGCCTTGGTCAGATTTAAGACAGTGCAGAATATAATATTTTAGATAAATAAACTAAATAAAGAACAAGAGAGATTCAACATGAACAAAGAGTAGTCTTTTGAAGAACATGAAAAAACTGTGGTTCCAGAGGCTACAATAAGGTGAAAGGAACCTTTAATCAAGATCATGCCTTCAGAAACAAACAGCTGTGCACAATAATATAGAAATACATGTGGAGACTCGCAAGAAACTTGCAGGATGTTATCCCATTCCTCACACCTCTGCTTCCTCCCCTCTCCCCCTACCTCTCTCACATTATTTCTTCCCTCTGCCTCCCTTTTCTTACTTTCTATCTCTCTTCCATGCATGTGACTTCCTCTCTCTTTCTGACCCATCATCATTCTCTTTGATTTTCTGTCTCCCCACCTCATCACTCTTTCTCTTTCTGCTTCCATCACTCTCCCAGCCTCCTGTCTGATTCCTCCTCCACCCTGCATAACAGCAGCAGCAGTGGTGGTGTTAGTACTCCCAGCCACCCACCTGCTTCCTCTCTCCCCATATCAGCAGTGGCAGCACTCTAGGAATCACAACGGATCTCCCAGCTACAGAGATCAGTTTACCTTAGGGCTGCCAGCTCCAGGTTGGGAAATTCCTGGAGATTTGGGGGTGGAGCCTTGGGACAGTGAGGTTTGGGGAGGGAAGCAGCCTCAGCAGGGTATGCCATAGACTCAACCCTCCAAATCAGACATTTTATCCAGGGTAACTGATCTCTGTCACCTGGACAACAGTTATAATCCTGGGTGATCTCCAGCCCTCACCTGGAGGCTGGCAATGGTAGTACTTGTGGAGGAAATGGCTGGTTTGGAGGGTGGAGTCTATGGCATTATACTGGTCAGAAGTTCCTCCCCTCCTCAAACCCCACCCTCCTCAGGTTCCACCCCTTCAATGTCCAGGAATGCCCCAACCTAGAGTTGGCAACCCTTCTTACCCAACAGCCAACCTACTTTTATCTGCCTCTCTGTCTTCAGCTTTCCATCTCCACCACCCTCCCCCACAGGCTCTACCTAGGAAAATTATAGTCTTTCTCCACAGTGGGGACCAAAGCAGCTGTGAGGTTGGTTAGGCTGAAAGTATGTGATTGGTCCAAAAGTCAGGTTTCACAGCAAGATGGGGATCTGAACCTGGGTCTTGCAGACCCTACTTTGAAGCTCTAATTGCTGCACCTCACTGGCTTTCATAGGGTGGCTGCTGATGAACAGTAGCAAGCAGCCGGGCCTAGTTGAGTCATGCAAGTCAGGGGGGACCTGGCAACCCTAGACTGCTGCCAGGCCTAGGATTGCCAACCTCCCAGTGGGACCTAGAGAACACCCCCCCCCCCAAATTACAACTGGACTCTAGACAGCAGAGGTCTGTCTCGCAGGAGAAAATGGCTGATTTGGAGGGTGGACTCTGTGGCATTATACCCAGCTGAGGTCTCTGTCTTCTCCAAACCCAGCCCTCCTCACAGACCACTTCAAAACCTCTAGGAATTCCCCAGCCTGGCACTGGCTCCCTCCCTGAAAGGCCAAAATAGAACTGGAAAGGGGCCCTCCCCCTCCCTCTCCTTTTACTGACAGAAACAGTTAGAAGCCTCCCCCCAAAAAACATTCTAATCTCTCACCGTTGATGTCTGGAGTTAGATCCTTGCAGAGGCCATTTCAAAAGGTATTGGGGGGATTTAAACCTCCCTGAAGAGATTTGTTTGGATTTTTCTGCAGACTTAGGAAGGCCCATGGTTATGTAGGAAAAGCTGTTGGGGGAGAGTGAGCCCTCTGTTGGCAGAAATAAGTATCCACACAGTATCCTCTTGGCTAACAGAATATAGATTAGGGCTATCACCCTACAAAATAAATCTTAAGTTAATTAATGGTACAATCATAAGCAGAAAACACCCTTCTAAATCCACTAACTTCAAAGGAATTAAAAAGATTTGAATGTGTTTAAGATTGTACTGTAAAATTCACATAATGTAGAACAGATATGCATATGAATAAAATGAAGTTTTCGGATGCATGAACCGTAGAGATCATCAGAGAAAAGGCATTATTCCTGACTGATTCCTATTTTATTTAAATAAAGAATATCAAACAGTCAAGTGATTTCCTTCTTAAAAGAGGAAACTGCAGCATTCAGTCAGAGGATTCATATTATTCTTCATATTGAAGGCAAGATGTTATGAAAAATAACTATTATTTTTGCACTGAGTACACAATGACCAGAACTGCATAAGCACAAATCAGTTTAATATATTGTCATTCCAAAAGGTTCACTTCGGGGCACGATTATAGTATGTGCAATTTTCCCATCTGTGATACAGACCATGTTAGTTACGGTGGCCAGTTCTGTGGCATGCATCTTGACAAACTGGACAAACTTGATATACTTCTAGAAGAAAAGTGTTTTCAGTCTCTCCTCATAGTTAGATTTTAAGGAAAAAATACTGAAACAAATAAAATATAATAAAATAAATTTTGAATAAAATATACATATAATAAATTTCAAAAACAAGAAAATAGAAAAAATTGAGAATCTGAATAAATTAATATAGGTGTAAAATAACAGATAATGAAATAATGGAAATAATACAAGCTACTGTTCAAAGGAAAGACCCTGTACTATTCAGTGCCACAGAAACAGAAAGGATCTTGGTGAGTCCTACCTAAGCCACAGAAACTCAGCAGGCCAAGTTGAGAGTGGACCTTCTGGAAGACAGGAAGAAAAGGACAGTTGGAGGGAGGTGGCAGAAATAAGACTTCTGAACTTGTTGAAGAAGGGGTCTTTTTTTTCAAACAGTCAGGAGGAAGGAGTCCATCTTAGCTCAAGAGAGCAGCCATGAGCACAAGGTCCTGAGAAAGCAAGGGATGATCCCTGAATACTGGAACCAAGATAATGAACAAGCCTAAATGACTGCAACTTAAAAAAATTAGACAGCCTACGTTTTATTACCATATTATGAGATAGGTATATGCCAGGGATACAGGATATGCATTTACTTCCATTTCTTTCACCCTTGCTCAGTCTGTTTGTTTACCCATGTAGTGTGTGCTTTTAATTTACTTATTAAATTTCTTTTTATTTTAAATGCGGTCAATATGATTTTTGTGAACCAGAAACCCGGAACAGTGCTGGGATGTGTTATTTGCCCATCTGTCACCCCAGGACCATTTTAGGTCAGAAAAACAGTGCAGGGGGAGGAGGCAGGCCCTGCAGCAGTCCTGGCCAGAATCAGCCTCCAGGGGCTGATTTGCTACAAAATGGTGATGGGTTCTCAGGGTGGACTCATGAACACTGTTTCATGTAGTTCAACCCTAAAACAACAGAGACCCACAGTGATCTGCCAAACTCACCCAGACACAGCTACAGTAATTATATATCAGAGACAGCAGAGATTGTTGGGTTGTGTGTGTGAATATAAGGGAAGCCATTTTTTTTAGTTCCTGACACCTAGTAAAGTTGTCTTTATGAGAGGACAGAATAATTTACAATAGAAGTGACTGACTGACTAATACTAAACATCATCAGGTTCACTTAGGATATGTTAGGGCATAATGGAGACTTCTTCATCACCAAATATTCACCTACTTTAAGCAAGCAATCCACTCAAAAATACACACCTAGGGTTGCTAGGTCTGGGTTGGAAAATACCTGGAGACTTTGGGGATGGAGGCAGGAGAGGGCCTCAACATGGCACAATGCCATAGAGTCCACACTTCAAAGCAGCCATTTTCTTCAGGGGAGCTGATCTCTGTCAGCTGGAGATCAGTTGTAAAAGCGGGAGATCTCCAGGCCCGATCTGGAGGCTGGCAACTATATACACACCCAAACTCTCCACTATTCTAATTAAGCAAGACTGGTCAGTTTGCAAAAAAGGACTGGTTATTTCTGAGTATACCATTTTCCAACCATAGACTAGTTTAGTTGTATAATATGCAATGGTGTTAATTAACTCAAGATAAGAGTCATTTTAATGCCTTCAAGTATAGTGGTATCTGTTTTGCATCTTGTAGAAATGTCCTTGAGAAGGATGAATCCCCTAAAAAAGAAATGCTTAAATACGTTTTGTTGTGGAACAGACAAAAAAATAAGTTACCGGGAGAAATTATTCCAGATGATAAAACTTTCAAGAAGCTACTTCTGAGCACCAGATGCTATAACCATGCCATTTGTGGCTACTAAAATATGCAGAAGCATGGGCTTTATTTAATTAAGAATTCAGCGTCATTTTATTTGTATCTGCTCTTAAGAATTTCCCTGCTTTTTATTTAGTCTGTCTTTGACCATTAAGTTCCAGATGCAGGCTACGTTTGGACTAAGCTGATGTACAGTAATTGCAAGTTAAGCTTCAGTTTACAGCCTACGTAAATAATGAGGCAAAGACAGACTCAATAAAACGAAACTTGCACAGCCAGAACTGGGCTATAAGGAATCAGGAAGTCTAAGTGATATTGCAGCCTTGTGAGCTTAAGGACGATTCATTCTGCCATGTGTAAAAGTGTGGTTATAGCCTCAACATGAGGCAGAATATGCTGAAAGCAATTTGCATTTTAGAAATGAGAAACTGGGGTATTTCTTTGTAAATTAAGATATTCCTGTTCCATGTGGCAGCCATTTCTAGAATCCACAGCACAGCAAGATCCTGATCCTGACATTGGTTCATTTCTTATAACAAGACTGTTAGGTCTCTGGAATGAGCCATTCTCTTTGGTGATTTATGAAGTCAGGAGGAGATAGGTGTTGCACATGGTGAATTAAAATGAAATGTATAGTTTTCAATAGGTTTTTTCAGTTCACAAGATCCTAGTAAGTTACTACAGCCTGACATAACTTATCATCTGCTTCCATTAAGACCTCAAAGAGCACAGGTTGCAACTGCACAATCAAATAATCATCCAGGGTTTTTTTTCTTTTATGCTTTTTAATTTTTACCTCAGTTCCATACATGTTAAATTCACACATATGTTAAATTCATAAACAAGGAAGGCTTCAACTGTTTCACACAGGCGAAAAAAAAATGTATGCATAGACCTCAGACATGCAAACTGTGGGACCCTCCTGGTTCTCTTACCAATGATTCTCTTGCACTGTCAAGGGGTGATTCAGTGCTTGAAAGCTGGTGAGGAAAAGTGCCGTCAAGTCACAGCTAACTCATGGTAACCCCTTAGGGTTTTTCAAGACAAAGGATGTTCAGATGTGATTTGCCATTGCCTATCTCTGCGTCACAGCCCTGGTATTGCTTGGAAGTCTCCCATCCAAATAACTAACCAGGGCAGGGCCAGATTAAGGCCAACGGATGCCCTAAGCACAGGCCAACAATGGTGCCCTTCAGCCCTTCATTTGCTTAACTTGATAAGACATTACATCTTAGTAAGTGCTGAATGCAAAATAAGAGATTAAAAATACAGTTTTCTTCTAGGCCAGACCCCACAACTATATTAAATATAAACTTTTAAAAATTACTTAACACTAAATAGCAGTAAGCAATATAAGCAAATTATTTACTTATAACTATGGCAACAGAAAAAATGCAGATTTTCAACACTTCTAAATACATTTCTAATAACACTGTTATAAGAGAAAGAATGCAAATACAAAAATTTATTGAAAACTATTTTAATCACCCTCTCAAAGATTATAAGGCAAAATATGAGCTGATATTATCTCTACTGAAATTATACAATTTTGAAAGCATACTTTTCAATTATGAAAATCTGATTTCTACAGAAATCAATGTTGTTGGACAATTTTTTAAAAAAGATATTCTAATGGAGAAATATCATTATGTTGCAAAAGGCTTTCACGGCTGGAGTTCATTAGTTGCTGTAGATTTTCCGGGTTGTGTGGCCGTAGTCTTGGCATTGTACGGCCTGACATTTCGCCAGTAGCTGTGACTGGCATCCTCAGAGGTATAACACAGAAAGATGGAGTAATCTCTGTGTCAAGGTGAGCAGAAAAATGATAGGCAAGTAATTTATTTCTACCCTGGAAGGTGGGGTAGAGCTGAGTCAATTATCTTGTGTAGTTCTCCAGGCTATGAACATGCTAATGGAGGAGCTTTCCTGAGGAGGTTCTTTTGTCTATGGATTGTTACCGAAGGAGGTTTGAGGAGGTTCTTTTGTATGTGGAATGGCTATTGAAACTCTAATCTTACCTGTAGTGCTATTGCCAGCTGTAGAGCATTTTGTGTTTTTCAGGACAAGAAACCATGACCTATTTACTTTAAACTCTCTTCTTTCCTGTTGAAATTGTATTGATGTTTATGAATTTCAATGGCTTCCCTGTGTAATCTGACATGGTAAATGGAAGTGTTGTCCATTCTTTCAGTATCTTGGAACGTTGTTGACAACACTTCCAATTACCATGTCAGATTACACAAGGAAGCCACTGAAATTCATAAACATAAACACAATTTCAACAGGAAAGAAGAGAGTTTACAGGAAAGAAGAGAGTTTAAAAATAAATAAGGCATGGTTTCCTGTCCTGAAAAACACAAAACGCTCTACAGCTGGCAATAGCACTACAGATAAGATTAGAGTTTCAATAGCCATTCCACACACAAAAGAACCTCCTTGAACCTCCTCAGGAAACAATCCATAGACAAAAGAACCTCCTCAGGAAAGCTCCTCCATAACTGACTCAGCTCTACCCCACCTTCCAGGGTAGAAATAAATTACTTGCCTATCAGTTTTCTGCTCACCTTGACATAGAGAGTACGCCATCTTTCTGTGTTATACCTCTGAGGATGCCAATCACAGCTACTGGCGAAACATCAGGTCCTACAACGCCAAGACCACGGCCACACAACCTGGAAAATCTACAGCAACTAAAGAGAAGTATCATTATTTGTATGAAACAAAACATCTTTTATTCCACTGCTTTCTATCCTTATTCTAATAGCCAAAATGTGGGGATACCTATTCCCACCAACAGGGGGCTCACTCTCCCCAACAGCTTTTCCTACATAGTCAGTAGACTTCCTTTTTTTTTTTTTGGAAACATAAATTTTATTCAAGTTTTAACATGAACAGCAACAAGAGGGAAAGCTAGGCAGATAAAACTGAGTATAACATGGTTTGTTAATACAGGGTCGAATACAAAGATTAAAGTTAGTTTAGAAACAACAAGTTTAAACGTGTCTGGAAACAGGAACATTAGAACAAATCACAAATTATAGCTAGTTATATAACAAAAGTTGAAATTTAACATTACTAAGTGATTCCCAATCAAATTTATCAATATTAATTTTATCAAGAATAGGGGACCAGATGTTCAGTGGGTTAGTTATTTCACATTCTGTTTGGTTTTCAGTATGATATATGTTAAAGTTTTCTAACATAAACAAATCCCAAATTTTATATAGCCATTGTTGTATAGTAGGTGGGTTTTTGTCTTTCCAGTGTTTGGCTATTAAGATTTTAACAGCTGTAAATAAAATGTTTATTAATTTTCTTTCAGATTCTGGGGGACCATCATCAGACCAAAGGTTGAGAAGCATCAGCGCAGGATCTAGCGGTAAGTCAAAACTTGTGAATTTTTTTATCTGTTGTGTTACTTGTAACCAAAGTCAGTAGACTTCCTGGGTTTGTAGAAAAATCCAAAAAGTGAAAAAATCCCTTCAGAAACGGTTGAGTTCCCCAAAAAACCTTTTGAAATGGCCTCTGCAGGGACCTAACTCCAGGCATCAACAGTGAGAGATTAGAATGTTCGGGGGGGGGGGGCTTCTAACTGGCTCTGTCAGTAAAAGGGTGGGGGAATGGCCCTTTCCAGGCCTATTCTGGCCTTTCAGGGAGGGGGAAGGGAGCCTTGGGGCCAGGCCTCACAAGAGTTGCCAGTGCCAGGCTGGGGGATTCCTAGAGATTTTGTGGTGGTCTCTAAGGAGAGCTCGGTTTGGGAAGGGAGAGGCCTCAGCTGGGTATAATGCCACAGAGTCCACCCTCCAAAGCAGCCATTTTCTGCAGGGAGACAGACCTCTACTGTCTAGAGTCCAGTTGTAATTTGGGGGGTCTCCAGGGCCCATTTGGAGGTTGGCCACTCTAGGCCTGGCAGTAGTCTAGGGTTGCCAGGTCCCCCTGATTTGCATGACTCACCTAGCCTCAGCTGCTTGCTACCATTCATCAGCAGCCACCATATGAAAGCCAGTGAGGTGCAGCAGTTAGAGCTTCAAAGTAGGGTCTGCAAGACCCAGGTTCAGATCCCCATCTTGCAGTGGAAGGTGACTACGTGATTTTGGACCAGTCACATATTTCAGCCTAACCAACCTCACAGGATTGTTGTGCAGATAAAAAGGAGGCGGGAATAATGAAAGCTGCTTTGGTCCCCACTGTGGAGAAAGACTGTAATTTTCCTAGGTAGAGGCTGGGGGGTGGAGATGGAAAGCAGAAGACAGAGAGATAAAGGTAGGTTGACTGTTGGTTGGGAATGAAATAGGGTTGCCAACTCCAGGTTGGGAAATCCCTGGACATTTGAGGGGTGAAGCCTGGAGAGGGTGGGATTTGAGGAGGGGAGGAACTTTGGACTGGTGTAATGCCATAGACTCCACCTTCCAGCCATTTCCTCCACGAGAACCACCATTGCTAGCCTCTGGGTGAGGACTGGAGATCATCCAGAATTACAACTGTTGTCCGGAAGACAGAGATCAGTTCCCCTGGATAAAATGACTGTTTGGAGGGTTGAGTCTATGGCATCATACCCTGCTGAGGCTGTTTGCCTCCCCAACCCTCACTGTCCCAAGGCTCCACCCCCAAATCTCCAGGAATTTCCCAACCTGGAGCTGGCAGCCCTAAGGTGAATTGATCTCTGTAGCTGGGAGATCCGTTGTGATTCCCAGCGCGCTGCCACTGCTGCTGTGGGGGGAGAGGAAGCAGATGGGTGACTGAGAGCACTGCCACCACTGTTGCTGCTGCTCTGTGGAGTGCGGGAGGAAGCAGGCAGGAGGCTTGGAGAGTGATGGGGGTAGAAAGAAAGAATGATGGGGTGGGGGGCAGAAAGAGAGAGAAAGAGTGATGAAGTGGGGAGGCAGAAAAACAAAGAGAAAGATGACAGGTCAGAAAGAGAGGAAGTCACATGCATGGAGCAGAAATAGAGGAAGAAAAAGGGGGCAGAGGGGAGAAATAGTATGAGAGAGGTAGGGGGTGAGCAGAGGAAGCAAAGGTGTGACAAATGAGATAACCATCCCACAAGTTTCTTGCGGGTCTCCACTTGTTTACTTATATTTATTTATTTGTTTGATTTATAACCTGCCAAGCAAGCTCAAGGCAGCTTACATAAAAATTAAGATTGATAAAATAAAACAATTAAAAAATAGTTCATAAAGTGCTAGTATCAGTATTGTATAACGATGGCAGAACATAGCGGCAGATCAATCATAGTGGAATATAGTCAGCACTGATGTTAAAGCCATTGCTTCAATCCATGTATGCCATCGGGGCACAGACTATCAATGATGGTTTTAGAGAACAGGGCCTTGGCCAGTATTCAGTTTTTAGGCAGTCCCTTGGTTGAAAGCCTGGTGGAAGAGCTCTGTCTTGCGGGCCCTATATATGCTATATATCTTCTAACTCTGAAGATATATAGCATTTCAATATACATGAATCAAAAGATGCATAATAATGCTTATTGTTGCCTACTTATAACTTTATTTATACTTTAAAAAGTTTTCTCCTGCTTTTTTAAAATTGCAAAGTCTTTGATCAAGTCCTCAAAACTAATCTGGCATAACAAATCTGCTTCTGCACTTAGGAGAAACAAGGCATCCAGCTGCCTTGTCCCATAGTTGCTCTTGCTGCCCCCCCGCCACCCCCCACCCCCCGGTGCTACTGGTTCCACTGCCTACCATTTCTTATTAATAGCCACAAAAGAAGGGATGACAGAGAAAAATATTTCATCTTCAAGGTACCCCCCCTCCCTTGGTTCCCCCTAAGCATCTGATTATTTTGCTTAATTGTTAATCCAGGGTTTAGCCAGGGCCAATTCTTCTTAGCTTCCGAGATCTGATAAGATCAGGCTACTCTGAGCTATACAGGTCAGAGCATCTGAAATTAGCCATCTGAAATTTACATTTGCTTTGTTTGCAATGTCTGTTTTCTGTAAAGTGAGTGCCTCAAATGATGGCCCTAATGACTTCTTGTATCTGCCTAGTGGTATCATTCAGTGTGGTAACTCATAGGTAGCTGCTGTTGATGTGTGCTTGGACTACATATGCCCCAGGATTATCATGGGCAATGATGCGTCCTTTAAAATTAACTGTTAGGTTGCAAGTGCTGTTGGTGGCATTAATCACTTGGCAGTATTCATCATGCTAGCATATGCTCGGAACTTACTGGATCAAAGTCCAGACAGAAGTCCAAGAATGTGTAAATCTAATTAGTACAAATCATCAGGCAGGCTCAATTTTGAGAATCAGGCAGGGATGGTAAGGCTGGAACACCAGAGAGACAAGCCATGCAGCTTCCCTTGAGTCTGCCAGGTGAAATGGGCAAGGCTAGAACAGAGAGTATGTGAGAGAAACAGACCACTACCTCCCCACCGTGAAATACCTCTTTATATTGGTTAGGCCAGGGAAGGTAGTGTGAGAAACTACACAAGCAAAGCATTTGAGTTTTCAAATATTCAAAAGAGCAATTCTTAAAAAGTGTTTAGTGCTGTTGCTTTCAATTTGCATCAAATCATGAGCCAAACAAGAAGTAATCAAATATGTCCGTCTTCAACTGATGAGAAGATTTCCAAGTGTTTTCTTGGATCCACAGCTGGCAACCATCCTCCACATCCTATAATCTGATAACATTGCAGAGCACTCTGTAGGCCTGCTCTTGATAAATGTAAAAGAGGCATAAAATACACTGGTTTTTAATATCTTTCAAGCACAATGCACTATGCCAGTTTTAACTATCAGCAGTTTAATCCATATCAGAGCCTCCCTCCCTCCTGCACAACTATTAGGGCTTAAGCTGCATTCAGACATCATGGGCTGGGAACTATCCTAGCTTGTTGTCATACTTGTCTGCTCTCTTCCATCTGTCTCCCCCCTTCCTTTTGTGTGGTGCACAAGTGAAGATATACTGGTTATGACTAAATTCTAATCCAGGATTAAACCATGCTTTAAAACCACTTGTGCAATGAAAGGAAGAAGTGGAAGAGAAGGGAATGCACAAGCATCTCCTAAAGATTTCTCCACGGTGTTTTCTATACAGCATGGCTGCCCCTTAATGACAGGAGCCATAAGTGTACATGAAAAAGAGCACAATTTCTGGTGGGGAGGTATTTATTAAACATTTTTATATGCCACCTTTCCTTGGGAATCAAAGCACCTCACACATCTGAGTTAAAACATTACAAATTAAAACAAATAGATTAGGGGGTCTTTCTTTTAAACTGCAATATTTCTATCTATTTCATTATTACCCTGAAGCTTTTAGGTCAGAGCATGTTCAAGATGAAGTAAGTATTCTGACACCTGAGGGTGACAGGGGACAGGAATGTCTTCAGTGACACACACAGTGGAAAATCAAATACCAGGCACCTTCAGCACACCTGTGAAATTGGGTTTCAAATCAAATGTCAAAGGACTTGCCTGAATGGATAACAATACAAGCACTTAGACTGAGGACTCTGCAATAATCATTTCTGTTAACATGAGCCTTAGAGAACTGCTGACTTTAATGCAATACCAAATACAAATGTGTGGCTTTTAATGGATCACATATCTCCTCCACCATAAGCAAGTGGAAAGAAGCTAAAAACAGAAGATCTGCTCTGAAGGCCAGATTGCAGTCTCAGCAGAGCCTAACAGGGTTAATAACTGGGAGCTTCCCCCCCTTCTTCTGCAAAGTGCCTGAACAGAGAGAAAATGCTAATCAGAAAGAGAATGTCTTCAATACATGGTAACAGAATACTCAAACTAACAATTAATGAGCCTTGCAGACCACCCAGCCTGTAATTGGGCAACAAGGCTATCATTAAACTAATAACAGCTTTGTGGGGATATTACCATGCTCTGGCACTTTATAAGCATCATTCAGAGTCAGTTAAGAAACAGATAAGCACAGTAATAAAAGGAAAATGAGTTCACAATAGCCAAAGGGGTAAAGGAAAGAAGGGCTTTTAACAAGCACATGAAGACCACTAGGGAAAGATGAGATTGATTCAGTAGCAGGCAGGATTTGTGGTGACCTTTATTTGAAATCTATTGTTAGAATTTTTAAAAGCAAACTTTTAAGAAGAAAGAGTGGCTACAGACAGAAGAAAGGAAATACTTGGATAAGTTGAATACATAATGTTGCATTGTGTACAAGGGAAAGAAATCCCTAGAATAGCAAATAGGATTCAAAAGCTGCATCAGAATGAAAAAAAGATGAAAAGATGAAGCAGAAACATACAATAGGTCATCTCCATAAAATATTTAATTGACTTTAAGGATACTTTTTGAAGGTTAAATTGTTTATGAATAGTTTGTTTTAAAAACTGCTTAAAATATTTTTAAAAATCATCTCAAGATTTTGTTTAACATTTTCAGGACAGTTTAACAATGCTATACAGGTTTTTAAGAAGGACCATGTTCCTGTATCACACTAAAACTTTGCTATGTGGAATGCTTCTTTCACAATATTAAAGCACCACTTAGCTCATTGTGCATACTACTTTGGAAAGAGGGGAAGAAAAAAAGACCATTAACAGAGTTTAAAATTAATTGCCAGATGGAATATGAGCTTTAGGACCTCATAATGCTCGCCTGAAATCCAGTGCAATTGTTCTATCACAAGAATTTTCTTGCATTCAAAATAGTGTAAGTGACAGAAAGAAATCCCTTTTTCTTCTCCATCCCTTACAATCCCTGCCAGTCCCCAAACTGACGTTATTACTACTGATTACATTTTTATCCAACACTCAGGAGGAGGTAAGCTGATTTTGCAGCCAGAGTTTCTTCTTCCAGGACTAACCACTATACAACACAGAATGACAGCAGCAGGGTTCCCTCTCTAGAGGCCCCTCTTTTTCTTCTTTTCTCTCTCTTTCCAGCATTCCATATACAAGGAATCATATGGAAGAAAGGGCAATTCCGCATTAGATCTTAAATCCTGGTTTAACCCAGTCCCCGAACTTACATTCTACACTACACTCAAGTTCACCCCGTAATTATCTTGGGGTATTTTTTGTTTCCACACTACAGTGAGGTCACCCGGTTTCATCCACACTTGTCCTGGGATAAATGCAAGGCTCTTTTTGTATCAGGAAGTCCTTTGCATATTAGGCGACGCACCCCTAATGTAGACAATCCTCTAAGAGCTCAGCGGCTACTGTAAGCTCTTAGAGGATTGGCTACATTAGGGGTGTGTCGCCTAATATGCAAAGGACTTCCTGATACAAAAAGAGACCTGGATAAATGGATGCTGTTATAACCAGGGATAAATGCAAGGTATTGTGTTACAAGGAACTCATAAAACAAGGGATGAGATCCCAGTGTAGAAAGGACCATAGTTCAAGATGAGGCTGGGGAACGGATTCAAGTCTTGCTGTACTTCCAGTGTCATCAGAAATTCAACGTTTTCTGAAAAATATACTTCTTCTTCTTTAAACACAATTTGCCAAGTACAGCTGCACATCAACCAAGATAAAGTTATTCTTCTCTAGAAGAAAGAGAAAAAGGGTTCTCTGTCCTTAACATGAGAGTATCAGAAAAGTATAGGAATGGTAATCTTGTGGGCTGAAAAGTGATATTGGGATGGTTTTACAAAAAACAAGTGCTATTAATGTATTTCTACAGTGAAAATAGTAGCAAGACAGCCAAGACTGAAATCTGTTATTTCATGATGGCTCCAGTGAAGGCCATGCATAGATATATGGCTTCTCTTGAGCTGAAAAAAAGAAATTCCTAAGAAGGGGCTACCCAGGGATAGAGGGGTTCTAGAAGTAGTAAAACCATGGATGTAATAGACAGAAGAAGGTGGTAGTCATGGGAAGGAGAAAGGAGGAGATAGCAGCAGCAAGACAGGAAGTGACTGGGAAAGCTGAGGAAAAAGGAGAAGAGAAGGGGTCACCAATGGGGTAAGGAAAGAGAAAACAGTATGGCAACAGAAAGGAGAAATAAGGGAGGAAGTGGAGATCTACAAGGGGAATGGAATTTTGATTAATCCATGAATTAGTCATGTGTCCCCTGCTTTCTACTACTGAATTCCTACAACTCCCCTAGTCCAGTGTGTGTGTGTTTACATTCCAGGTTCATGATGTTTAACACCTGGGGGAAAGTTGCTGTCTCTAAATGGAAGCTCATCACTTCCTTATGCATGCCTCACTTTTCTGTTTCCATCACTTGCACTGGTCAATTTCACACTATTTGGTGTGTGGCCGCATTATGACCCACAGCTCCCCCCCCCCATTTTCTCCATATCTTCTCAATCCTTGTTTCTTGAGATCAAGAAGATGCAGGGGAAATCAGAGGGAGCTGCAGGTCAAAATACAGCTGCACACCAAATAGTGTGAAATTGACCAATGCAAGCGGGGAAAACAGAAGAGCGAGGGCGGCACAGCTGCTTGTGGGGAATCTGGTCTGAGTTTAAAAAGCTTCTCCACCTCACTGGCTTTTCCCCTTGGGGAAGTAGTGGAGGGAACTTCTTACTTCTGTTCCCCCTCCCTGCCCCTGAGAGTTGGGAAATTTCTTTTGAATTGTCTATATTGTTTTACTTAAGCATTAAAAAAAATCGCACAGATAACTCTGGTGCAATATGCACAGGTATTACCTGGCTTGGTATTCTAGCTTACCACACAATGTTGTCTGGAAGGTGCGTTACACTCTACAGCGGTTCAGAATGAGTGCTGTTAAAATAAGCTGGTTCTTGAAATGTTCTGCCTGAAGGAAAAGTGCAACTAGATTTATCTTTCAACTGCTCTCCTCTGCAAGGAACATGTGTTATGCAGCAAATAATAACATACAGGTGCTAAGATGTAAAAGTTGGAGTCAAATTCTCCCAAGATATTTCCAGCCAAACAAACAGAAGATAAAGCAATGTCTTTATGAAACATAGCTTTCTTTTTTTGCCACAATCCAACCATGACTTCCAAGATCAGATTGCTACAACAACTCATGCCACCTAAAGGCAGTCTATTCATTAATATGTAAAGAAGGCAGTCATCTCAACCTTGGGGATAATTCTGATTTAAACCTACAGTGTCAACTCTACTCTGCTGTTCCTTCATTTTTATTCTCCATCCCATTAATCTTACTAAGCTGAAAAAGGCCTACAGTGGAAACATTAAGATCTCCTCATCAAGCTATAGATGCCATCATCATAGCAGATATACAGATGATTATGCCATCTTTAAAACCTTCCTCTCCTAATCCTCATGTGTTAGATGGTAGCATAAATCACTTGACCATCAGGAAGAGATGACAGTTATATCTGAGACATTCACTATATCAAATACAGTCAGCTCACTGGAACATCTGCATGTTAACAAGGTGTAACTAGAGTTTCTTCTTTTTTTGCCAAGCTCAAGTTTGATGCTGCTGTGCAGGACACTGAACCAGTTAGCACATTTCTCACTCAATCACCTTCTTTGTTATCCCAAGTGCCAAACATATTGGCACATTTAGCACATAGTTTGCTTTAAATAAAAGTCAACAAGTACTAGAAGGCTCAACAGCAGGAGCTACTGAAAAATGATTATGCTTGCTTTAACCTCATACCATCTTCATTTTGACACCCCTGCAAAACTGAAAATATGCTCTAGTTTTGGGTGTGTTTTTTTCATTTTCCCACTTATCCCATATATTTTGTAAAGCCTCCAAAAATCCCACCTCCCTAAGTATTTTTACATGTCTGTACTATTAATCTACATACTTTGTGCGCAAGTCACTCACAATTTGTATTTTATAAGGTCACACATATATGATTAGGAGAGAAAATGGGTAGGATTGATACTACTCATAAATGGCTTTATAATACCAATTCACCAAAATAAAATAAAAGATCTAAGTGATACAGCTTCCATAGTTTTCTCAAGTATATTTTCCTGGAATACCACAAAAGTGTATAGAACTGTATTAAATCCCAGTAGTCCTATAAAGAAAGGGTTATCAACTTTGTTTTGCACATGGTAAAATAAATCTGACAAAATCACCTAAGTGACCAGATGTTGGGAGCTGCCCAAAAATTGAGAGGAACCCAGCCTCCTGAAGGGAAGCATTATGTTAACTCACTTCTAGAATTTCTATATCTGTTGACTCTGGTATTCTACAGCTGCTATACTGGAACACAGAGGGCCTTTGAAGAGTATATCTATTTTACATTGTTGTTTTGAATGCCCAGTAAGTAAGATGTTAATTCTAAAGTTCTCACTTTTAGAGAATATGCAGATTTTCTCTCTGTTGAGTGGAGGGGAGCACCAATGTGTTCATCTTGTGGGCCAAATAATCTTGGGCTGGCCCCTTGCCTCCATTTTGTATATATTCCCCTTGCATCTTGGTACTGGGAACAGCTTCTCTCTCTGTGTTACATCAGGGTCCTTAGTAAGGCAGGAGAGGTAGGTCAGCACATAATCCATTACAGTAACTGGAGTAGAAGATTTTTTCCAGGAAGAAGCCTCCCTTTAGTCAGCATCTGACCATCAGACTGTGAATCAAGAACTGCCTGTAATTCATCAGCATGCCTTTAACCATACCCAGAACTTATCACATTAATATTTGCCAAAGAAAAGATTTCCTGCTGTGGACTGACTAAAACTATGATCAGGTTTAGACTATTTAAATTGCCCGCCAAAGGCCCACTTTCTTGATCACACCAAGGATGCCTCCAAACAATGTTCCCTCTAAGCTGTGGAGTCTTGTGAGCAAAAATTCTAGTTTGTGAGCTGCAGGCATTAAAGTTGTGAGCAAGCGATTTGGCTACTGCATAAATCAGTTTGCTTTGAAGCCATTCTTCCTGAGCTAAGACAAAAATGTGTGAGCTGGAAGCTAAAACATTCTGAGCTAGCTCACACTAACTCAGCTTAGAGGGAACACTGCCTCCAAACGCACCCTGTGACTGCCTGGATACTTTCCTTGGATCACCATCTTTTCCCACTTGAAAAGGCCAGGTTACACACTCGAGCCTCCACTTTGAGATTAGCTAATTCTCCAGCCCAGGTATTTGTGTTATACATCCTAATGAACTTTATTCATAATTTCAGTCTCAGAATTTGATCCAAGCTGAAGCAGGACATATATGTATTGGATCCATGTCAGTTGTGTGTACATGAGGTAAATAAAACATTATTAAAGATAAAATTGTCAAGCATATAGGACAATAAGCCCTGCTAGATAAAAAAATACAATGTGGCTTCTGAGAACTGAGCCAGCTGGGCTCGGAGAAAGAACACAGGAGAATGCTGCTGGGAACAATGCTCCCTCTAAGTTGTGGCGTCTTGTGAGCAAAAATTCTACTTTGAAAGCTACCGGCATTAAAGTTGTGAGCGAGCCATTTGGCTACTGCAAAATTAGTTTGCTCTGGAGCCAACCTTCCTGAGCTAAGACAAAAATGTGTGAGCCAGAGGCTAAAGAACTGTGAGCTACCTCACACTAACTTAGCTTAGAGGGAACACTGGCTGGGAAGGTGGGTTTTTTTTTTTTTGTCTTTCCTAAACTGCTAAGGAGGTAGATGAAGATGGGTAGTCATGTTAGTCTGTCTGTAGCAGTAGAAAACAGTAAGAGTACAGTAGCACCTGAAAGACTAACAAAATTTGTGGTGGGGTATGAGCTTTTTCCAGCCACTGCTCACTTCTTCAGATACCTGAAGTATCTGAAGAAGTGAACAGTGACTCACAAAAGCTCATACTCTACCACAAATTTTGTCAGTCTTTAAGGAGCTACTGGATTTTAACTACTAAAGTGCTAAACTACTGAGGAGCATTAACTGAGGTTGCTCTGAGAGAGGACAGAGTTTGAGGGTGAGTGGGTGCTTGTAGCCTGCTGGAAAGTGGTGGTTTTCTCTGAGTCTGTATGGTCTTTTGTCTAGTCTGTTGCTCACTGAGCAGGGTCTGTTTGCCTAGGGATAATTACAGGCCCCACCTTCTGTTGCTGCTGGAAGGCAGGGGCTGTGGGCTGCTCCTAGACAGAGCCACAACCTTGGGTGCAAGCTAAAGAGTGACAGTCAAAGGGCTCTTGGCCTGGGACTTGGGCCTGGGGACCCTACATCACTCTAGATACCTTTAAACCACTTACCAGTTTTGAAGGT
This sequence comes from Gekko gecko, assembly GCA_029375565.1. NCBI lineage: Eukaryota > Metazoa > Chordata > Lepidosauria > Squamata > Gekkonidae > Gekko > Gekko gecko. Next base: position 144,303,645 of record JAPDNY010000003.1, on the reverse strand, counting down.
AGAAAGCCAGCAGAAGAGCAGGGGCTATCCAATGTTTTGCAGAGAGTGCCACATGTACAATTATCTACACAGTGGTTAGAAGTCATGGGTGTGTGCTCACTGCATGGACCTCGTGGCTCTAATGCGGCAGGTTTATTCCTTTGAGGCTAGGGTTGCCAGCCTGAAGAAGCTAAGGCAGAGCAAGAGGTTTGGAGAAGAGACCCTCAGGGACTTACCAGAACAGTCTCACTCATGTGCTGACAGCTTTTCTACGGTTGTGGAAAGTGAGAGTCTTGAGGCTGGAGTCATCAGTATGAGGAGGAGGGATGTGATCCCTTATAGGGGTGTGTGTCCAGTATAGACTGAACTGAATAAATACCACCAAAATACCTTATTGGTATTTTTCAGGTATTTATTAAACTAAATACAGATCAGAGATATGTATTTGGCTACCGATATAACTCAGCCCGAAAAAAGCCAGGTTTTTTCTTGCTTTTATTCAGGTGTGCCAGTCCCGGCTGAAGCTGCATGGAGCTGTCAGCTATGTGCCACCCCAGCTAATCTTCTTTTGCAGCTCTGAGTTGCAGGACAGGATCAGCTGGGGCAGTGTGGAGCTGACAGCTCTGTGTTGCCTCAGCTGGGGCTGGCTGGCTCCTCTTGCAGCTTAGTTTAAACCAAATTGCAAGAAGAGCCAGTCCAGGATCGGCCGGGTTAGGGTGAGTTGGCAGTGCCACACCACCCCAGCTGATCGTCCCTTGCCAGCCCACTTTAAACCAGACTGCCCACCAGAGTCTGCAAAGGAGCCAATCCTGCAGAGAGAATTCTCCCCGCAGCCTCGGTGGGAGCTCTGCTGGACAGCCTGTTTCAAACTAGACTGTCAAACAGAGCCTGCAAAGCTGATTCTGCAGGGACAACTCTCCCCACAGCCTCAGTGAGGACTCTGCTGGGCAGCCTGGTTCAAACCGGACTGCCCAACAGAGCCTACAAAGGAGCCAATCCTGTGGGGAGAACTCTCCCCAAGACCAGCAGAAAGAAAAACTCAGACAAAACGTGATCCGCTGGAGAAGGAAATGGCAACCCACTCCAGTATCTTTGCCAAGAAAACCCCATGGACAGTAACAAAAGGCTATAAGATATGATGCTGGAAAATGAGCTCCTGAGGTCAGAAGGTGTCTAATATACTACTGGGGAAGAGCAGAGGGCAAGTATAAGTAACCCCAGAAAGAATGAAGCAGCTGGGTCAAAGCCAAAAGGATGTTCAGCTGTGGATGTGTCTGATGGTAAAAGGAAAGTCCAATGCTGCAAAGAACAATATTGCATAGGAACCTGGAATGTAAGATCTGTGACTCAAGGTAAGCTTGATGCGGTCAAAAATGAGATGGCAAGACTGAACATTGACCTCTTTGGAATCAGTGAACTAAAGTGGACAGGAGTGGGTGAATTTAACTCAGAGGACCATTATATCTACTACTGTGGCCAAGAATCCCGTAGAAAAAATGGTGTGGCCTTTATAGTCAACAAGAGAGTGAGAAAGGCAGTAATGGGATACAATCTCAAAAATGACAGAATAATCTCAGCCCGAATCTAAGGCAAACCATTCAACATCACAGTAATCCAAGTCTATGACCCAACCACTGATGCAGAAGAGGCTGAAGTGGACCGGTTCTATGAAGACCTACAACACCTCCTAGAACTAATATCAAAAAAAGATATCCTTATCATCATAGGGGACTGGAATGCTAAAGTTGGAAGTCAAAAGGTAACTGGAATAACAGACAAGTTTCGTCTTGGAGAACAAAATGAAGCTGGGCAAAGGCTAACAGAGTTTTGTCAAGAGAATCCACTGGTCATAGCAAACATTCGCTTCCAACAACCTAAGAGGTGACTCTACACATGGACATCACCAGATGGGCAACATCGAAATCACATTGATTATATAATTTGCAGTCAAAGATGGAGAAGCGCCATACAATCAGTAAAAATAAGACCTGGAGCTGACTGTGGCTCAGATCATGAGCTACTCATTGCAAAATTCAGGCTTAAACTGAAGAAAGTTGGGAAAACCACTAGGCCATTCAGGTTTGACCTAGATCACATCCCTTATGAATATGCAGTGGAGATGAAGAATAGGTTTATGGGACTAGATTTGATAGACAGAGCGCCTGAAGAACTATGGACAGAGGTTCATGATACTGTATGGGAGGCAGCAATCAGCACCATCCCAAAGAAAAAGAAATGCAAGAAAGTAAAGTGGCTGTCTCGATGAGGCTTTACAAATAGCAGAGGAAAGAAGGAAAGTGAAAGGCAAATTTTAAAAGGAAAGATTTACCCAACTGAATGCAGATTTCCAGAGAACAGAAAGGAGAGATGCCTTCCTGAATGAATAGTGCAAAGTAATAGAGGAAAACAATAGAATGGGAAGGACTAGAGATCTCTTCAAGAAAAGTGGAGAAATCAAGGGACTGTTCCGTGCAAAGCTGGTCATGATAAAGGACAAAAATGGTAGGGACCTAACAGAAACAGAAGAGATTAAGAAGAGGTGGCAAGAATACACACTATACAAGAAGGATCCCAATGTCCTGGAGTGCGAATTCAAATGGGCCTTAGAAAGCATTACTAACAACAAAGCTAGCAGAGATGTCGGTATCCCAGTTGAGCTATTCAAAGTCCTAAAAGATCATGCTGGTAAAGTGTTACACTCCATATGCCAGAAAATTTGGAAAATGCAACAGTGGCCACAGGATTGGAAAAGATCAGTTTACATTCCAATCCTGAAGAATAGCAATGCTAAGGGATGTTCAAGCTATCGCACAGTTGCACTCATTTCACATGCTAGCAAGGTCATACTCAAGATCCTACAAGCTAGACTTCAGCAGTACGTGGACAGAGAACTGCCAGAAGTACAGGCTGGGTTTCGAAGAGGCAGAGGAACGAGACATCAAATTGCCAACATTTGCTGGATTATGGAGAAAGCACCAGAAAAACATCTACTTCTGCTTCATTGACTACACTAAAGCCTTTGATTGTGTGAACCACAATAAACTGTGGCAAGTCCTTAAAGAGATGGGAGTACCAGACCACCTGACATGTCTCCTGAGAAACCTGTATAAGGGTCAAGAAGCAACAGTTAGAACCATATATGGAACAACTGATTGGTTTAGAATAGGTCAAGAAGTACGACAAGGATGTATATTGTCACCCTGCTTATTTAATTTATATGCAGAGTACATCATGTGAAATGCCAGCCTGGATGACTAACAAGCCAAAATTAAGATTGCCGGGAAAAACATCAACAACCTCAGATATGCAGACGATACCACTCTAATGGCAGAAACTGAAGAGGACTTGAACAGCCTCTTGAGGAATGTGAAAGAGGAGAGTGCAAAAGTTGGCTTGAAACTCAACTTCAAAAAAACTAAGATCATGGCATCCGGCCCCATCACTCCTTGGCAAATAGAAGGGGAAGGCATGGAACAATTACAGACTTCACGTTGCTGGGATCACTGCAGACGGGGACTGCAGCCATGAAATTAAAAGATGTCTGCTCCTTGGGATAAAAGCTACAGCAAACCTAGACAGCATAATAAAAAGTAGAGACATTACACTGCCAACAAAAGTCTGCATAGTCACAGTGATGGTATTCCCAGTAGTGATGTATGACTGCGAGAGTTGGACCATAAGAAAGGCTGAGTGCTGAAGAATAGATGCTTTCAAATTATATGCTGGAGAAGGCTCTTGAGAGTCCCTTGGATTGCAAGGAGATCAAATCAGTCAATCCTAAAGAAAATCAACCCTGACTGTTCCCTGGAAGGACAGATACTGAAGCTCAAATTCTTTGGCCACCAAATGAGAAGGGAGCACTCACTGAAGAAGACTCTGATGCTGAGAAAGATTGAAGGTAACAGAAGAAGGGGACAGCAAAGGATGAGATGGTTACACAGTGTTAGTGATGCAATGAACATGAAACTGAGCAAACTCCAGAGGATGGTGGAAGACAGGAGGGCCTGGCATGATGTAGTCCATGGGGTCGTAAAGAGTTGGACTCAACTATGTGACTGAACAACAAAATCTCTCAGAAGGGACCCTTTCCTTGACTGACACACAAATCTCATCTTCTACTGAGGATACCCCGGGGGGCTGGGAAGAGGTCGGCTTCTGGTAGTGGTTGATTTGATCATTAAGAATATAGAAAGTGGTGTCTGTGACAGGCATTTTGACCGCATGGTGACTTGCCGGCCTAGTGTGAAGACTGTGGACATCATGTGCTGTCTAGGTAGGTTGATACATAGTCTTGGCACCAATGACACTGGAAAATGTAGTTGTGTGGTCTCAGAGGAAAATTTAGGTTACTAGGCAGAAAGTTAAAGGCCAGGACCAAACAGGTAGCTGTAATGGACTGCACTTTAAAAGCTCATAAGTGCTGTATAAACATGTAATGAAGTGTGAAGGGTTAATGCCTCACAGAGCCAGTGAGCCTTGCATGACAGGCTGCTCAAAGGAATCTGACTGGTTAGTGTCAGTTGAGCAGGAAGACTTCGGAACTGACTGCTGAAGAAAACTCAGTTTGAGTTTAGCTGTGACTGTGGAAAGTTTAGCTCTAACCGAGGAGAGTTAAGCTCTGACTGAAAGCAGTTCTATACTGACTGCAGACTGGGAATGGTGGCAAGGTGAGTGGGTGGATCACTAATAACCCCCATTTGGGCCAGGAAAAGGAACGGATTTTCTAGTTAGAGAAGAGATTCCCTGCCCAGTTGAAAGAGAGATAGCTCTAAAGAGTGGAGTGATCCTGGTGTGCTGAAAGATGAAATTTGGGTGCTTGGTAGTGTATCCCTGCCTACTGAAACCTGAAGATTCAGTTAAACTCAAGAAAATATACTGGAGTATTTAGGAAACACCGAAACAAAAGCCTCTCATCTCAAAGATTCTGTGTGAAATGTTTTTTAAAAACAGGTTGCTTACCTGTAACTGATGATCTTCGAGTGGTTATCTGTGCATTCACACCTCTGGGATATACTACACCTGCGCCGACCTCAATCAGTACAATTGAAAGCAGAAAGGATTTTTGTGCCCGCTCCCAAGTCATGTGCAAGGCCCCAGTGCGCATGACTATGGAAGGGGCATGACAATCCCGCCAATTCCTTCTGACCGCAGCCATCAGTCTCAAAGAAACAACAGGACCAACAGCAGAGGGGAAGGAGGGTGGGTGGTGTGAATGCACAGATGACCACTCAAAGATCATCAGTTAAGCAACCTGTTTATCTTCTTCGTGGTCTCTGTGCATCACACCTCTGGGAGAGTAACAAGCAAACAATGCCTACCTGGAGGAGGGAGCTGGAGGTCCTCAGACACACGCCAACTGCAATACAGATTGTCCCAGCACAAAATGCTGATGAAGACACACGTCTTGAGCATAGTGCCTCACAAACGTGTGAAGGGCAGCTCAAGTTGCTACACTGCAGATGTCATGGAGTGACGTGCCCCTCAGGAAGGCTGCAGACGTGGCCACAGCTCTTGTAGAGTGTGCCCGGAGCGACCCCGGGAGCAGCTTCTTGGCCAGCAGGTAATGGAGCTTGATCATCTCCACAATCCATTTGGGCAGATGTTGCAACAACAGCTTACTCCCAAGTGAAGGTGATGCATGGGAGACAAAAGGGGCTGGGGACTTTTGAAAAGTCTTAGTCCTGTCCATGTAAAAGAGCAGTGCCCTCTTAACATCTAGAATATGGAGGCAACACTCAGTATCATCCTTTGGAGCCGGGAAAACACCAAAAGGGCGATATCTGCTTGCATGTGAAATTCGGAAATCACTTTGGGAAGGAAAGATACATCCAGAGCCAAGGTGACACCTTCATGGTGGAAGACCAGGTAGGGTGGATCCGAGCACAAAGCTGACAGTTCGCTCACCCTCCTAGCAGAAGTGATGGCTACCAAGAAGGCTGTCTTCCATGAAAGGAACTGCAAGCTGCAAGTGGCCACTGGTTCAAAGGGTTTCCACAAAAACTTTGCCAACACTAGAGGTAAGTCCCACGTCGGTGTAGGATGGCAGGATGGAGGAAAAAGGCAGGTGAGGCCTTTGAGAAACAGTTTGGTAACCAGGTGGGTAAACACTGAATGTGCATCAACTGGAAGATGGTGCGCAGAGATAGCCACAAGGTACATGTGCAGAGACACACAACTGAGACCCATGTCCAAATGGGACAACAAAACCCCCAAAACTGCGACCAAGTCTGAAGGAGGAGTCAGCCCAACCGAACTAAGGTAAGACAGAAACTTTTTCCATTTTCCATTATAGGAACTATGAGTGGAAGGTTTACGACAGTTCAGCAACATGTGATCTATTCTGTGTCTGAGCATGGTCACAGAATCCGCCATGCCATGAGCTTGAGATGCAGTATATTGTGGTACAGCATCAGACTCCCCTGGGTAAGGAGAAGGTCTGATACCACTGGAAAGTGGATGAAGGAGCCCTTGGACAAGTGAAGCAGGATTGGAAACCAGTGCTGTCGAGGCCACCAAGGAGCTTCCCTCATTTTTTTGTGTATCACTCTGGTGATTAGGGGAATCAGTGGAAATAGGAACAGATGCTAGTGGGACCAGAGGTAGAGGAGACCATCACCTAGAGAGAGAGAGAGGGTCTGCTCCTGCTCTGGAGCAGAAGAAGTGACATTTTTTGTTTTGCTTCATTGCAAAAACATCCATCTCCGGGTATCTCCACCTGTCGAACGCCTCATTCATCCTACCCTTCATTCCACCTGACCTTTCCCCCTCCAAGTTAATAAAATATTTTGTTTATTTTGAACTTTCAAAAGCCTCTTGTGTGCCATTAAAGAAATAAAATATAAGCAAGTGATTTTATCTCTTCCTTCAAGTCCCTGGGCTGGGCCACCATCAAAATATATAACTTGACAGAGTTTTCAGGGCAATTGCTAGAGCGGTGCCCAGTGACATGCCCAGCATGATGATGTCACTTCCGGGCTATGTCATAGCGCTGGGCATGTTGGCCTGATCTGGCCACTTCGGGGGTGGGGTTTCCCCCGTCGGTCAGATCCAGACCGGTGGGTTGGGCACCCTTTTAGCGGAGGAATCCCTGCCCCACGGGGGGACTTGGCAGCCCTAGTGTCGACTGTTCTCACTGCGCCGGCACCTGTGTCTCCTTTCTGAACAGCTTGTCACTTAAAGGTTCTCAGACTCTGTGAGGCATTAACCCTTGACAATCCGTCACCGATGGGTAAAAATAAATAAGTTAGCCTGGCACCTAAAGGAAAGGTAGGCACCAGATATTTCTCAGCAGGAAGGGCATTCCAAACATAAGGTGCCATCACTGGAAAAAAACTTGTCACTGGTCATCACCTGCCTCACCTCTGCACTGAGAGCAGAGTTTGGGGTTTTAACTAGTGGACTGGATAGTGTGGGAGCAGTCCATTACTCCATCCCCAAGCCATTTAGAAGCTTAAAGGTACAAATCAATACTTAGAATTGTGCCGAGAAACACACCAGCGGCCAGTACAGATATTTCTGTTCAGGGATGATACAGTACAGCAGGGGTCTCCCATGTGATGTCCATGGGCCCCATGGTGCCTATAAATGTTTTTAAAAGAGCACTGGGTCAGTTGGGGCTTTGCCCAGCAGGACTTCTGATTGGTGGTATAATTTTTTTAAAAAATTGCTTCAGCAGCAGCTGCCACCAGAGCACAAAGATCTTCACTGAGTGACTGACAGTATGCTGTGTGTGTATGCAAGAAACATACTTTTAAAAATATGTACATTTTTAAAGGCATCCTATTAAGCAAAGCTTCTGCCTGAAATGTTGTAAAGTTACTACTAGAGTTATGCATAACCTTACTCTGCTATTTTGTAGTTGCCTCCACCTTCTTCAGCAACCATTTTGTAATTGACTCTGCCTCTGGCAGCAGCCATTTTGAAGCTGACCCCACCAACCTGTGCTAGCTCAAAAAAGATTCCGGACTCCTGCAATAAAGTAATCTAACCACAATGTGATTTCTGTGGTATGTCACATCCTGATAGGGTATTGCTTTGATGGAAGGGAATAGTTTTGCACTAAAGTGTTAACATGAGTGGGTACAGTGCTTTTTTATATGTAACATCTTTGAAAACCACTCCAAAACAACAGGAGAAATGGGATACAGGAGGAAGTATGTCTCATTCTTGTTTGCTTCAACTGAATGTTTATTTCATGTAACTGATACCCATGAGAGTTGCCCTGATATGTGCTCATCCAACTACAGAAGATGTGTTTGAACTTCCAAGTTCTATTCCAAGGGAATGGTTTATAATTTAGCAGGTTCCAAATTTACTTGAAAGGGAGAGAACTTTGCATGTAAGATGACCTCTCTAAGGAGGTTATACATAAAAGTCGATGACCCTGAATTTAAAACAACTCCTCCTAAAAGCCTAACCGTATAGGCAAAGTTTTTATTACACAGTAATCAATATATAATAAACAACAGAGGATATAGAGGAACAATATAGGCTACCTATTTCTAAAATGCAGAGAATGCTTAGCAAACTTAATATGGGAATTCACGGGTTCAGTTCAACAATGCTTCCACTGGACTCTATGCAGGGCCTACAAGACTGTGAAACGTTCAAAGGAAAATGCTACAGAAGAAATTCCTCATTATCTCTGACAAGATAAAGGTTGCTCTCTAACCATAAAGAGTGCAGACATTTTTATTTAGCTACCTTTATTTTCAAAAAAGTGGGAGATTATGAAGCTACAGGATCCCGATGAAGCTATGATATCCCTGTGTAATGATGGAAAAGGTTACATAATGTTCAAAAATCATATTTGAGATAATTTACTTTTCTATGAATATCATTTTTTAAAACGATTTTGCACTTACCTTGCAGGTTTTCACAACTTTCTTCATCACTGTTATCTTGGCAGTTATTCTGATTGTCACACACAAAACTTTTATCAATGCACAGGCCATTCCTACAGTGAAACCGGGCAGTAGAGCACAGCAAAGGATTTGCTGCTGTGAAAACAAAAAGGGGAGATTCTGTTCAAACTTGAGTTTTCACATGCATGGTCATTATCTTCCAAAGGCAGATGTATACAGTTTGCTGTTCAGATTTCATAAAACCATTGTGCTGTTTTCTTAGGACAGCACCTTCACACACTTGGTACTGCTGCCTGGGCAGTGGCACCTGTCAAGGCATCCACTGCTCCATAGGACAAAGAATTAGCTAATCCATAGCCTGCCAAGTTATTCTTGTCTGTAGGATGCCTAGACAATACTTACATAAGCCAGCTGGATTTCTTTCCTTTTTTAAACTATACAATCAAAGAAGCACACTCTGGGATTGTCATCACTTTTTTCGGGAGTTTCTTCTACATCCTCTTAAATACAAAAGCTAATAATTTCTGCCTACCTAATTTTCATCCCATTATCAAGTGAGAAAGTGAAGTACACAGAAAGAATAAAGAAGAAGAAAACACAACGAAACTCTAGCCCAGGGGTGTCAAACTCATTTGTTATGAGGATCTGACATAAATGGGACTTTGTTGGGCCAGGCCATGTGTGTCATAAAATGTAAAGCCAGGTAACAGAGATGTAAACTTTATAAAGGACACAGACAAACCCAATTAAAAATATTATTTTTTACTTAAAATACAAACATGCTTAAAACATTAATTCTCTTGCAATATTTTTTTTTATTTATCTGAAGCCTCTGCGCTGCCTGGAATGGAGAGCAAACCCATTCCCCAGCCCGCTCTCATGGTCAATGCTCTGAGCCTAGGATCCAGGGGAAAACATGAAATGGCTGGGCATTGTGAGCTTTGGTAAGCCTGCACAACCTCTCTGAAATGAATACCTGCCTTCCCTTCCAGCCAAGGCTCTGGCAGCTGGTGCACTGACGAAGACTCAAAGAGATGGGGGGTTGGAACTGGCTAGAAAGCACAGGCATCTATGTGCTCATCACCTCCAGCCACACGCGACCAGCAGCCAGGGCCAAAAAGAGGCACTTTTGAGAACCCATGTGGAAGAGGGACCACTAGGCAGGGAGGCAGCCTCTGACTGGCACCACAAGGGGGGTGGTGGTGCCTGAGTCTCCCTTTGGAAAAGCTCCCGCAAAGCTGATTAATAATAAAACACATGAGAGAGGCAGCAGCACCAAGATTAAAAGGCATGCACATTGCTGGGTGGGAAAGAGACTTCTCTCCTTCTCACTCACCGGTTCACACACCCACCCTCTGGAAAGAGTCACATGGCTTCATGCCTGATCACTCCCCACCCCCACCCCAAGCAGCTTTCGTTGCACAGTACTGACTGGAGTAGCTAATTCTTATATTGCTTGCTTACTCTTAACAACAAAGCTGTGTTTGATTTTTAATTCTGTTATTTACTGATTAATAACACAAAACATGAGGGAGGCAGCTCATGAGTGAGATTAAACATCTGGGCAGCCTGCGGGCTGTATGTTTGACAGCCCTGGTCTATCTGGCAGTGTAGGCCCATGCAAAAGAAAAGATAAAAGATGGCCTAGTGATGTGGCACTTGGCTTTCTGTGGTAAACAACTAAGGTGCCACAGCTTTCAGTGCATCTCTCCAATACCAACAGGCATGGGTAAAGTTTCAATATTGGGAGGAAGTAAACAATAGAAAACAATTTCACATTTATAGCAGTGTATTTGCAGGGAAGGCAGACTGGGAGGAACACTGCTGCCAACTGCAACATTTTTGATGAACTTCTGTTTGCTCTTTCTATCTCAGGTATATATCCCAGTGTGGCCAGGAGTTGTGAGCTGCTGGGTGTGAGCTGAAGGGCAAACTGCTCTTGGCCTTGGCTCTGTGGTTCCTGCTCTGTGGCCTGGACAACTGGTCCATCAGATTCTGGCTCAAGATACAAGACACGATTTGTTCCTGTTGTCACAGTATGTATATTTGTTGGGGGTTTTTCCTCTGTTATTTGATTCATAGGCATAAACTAGGGGGGGGGCCTTGGGGGGCCTGCGCCTTCCCCAAACTTTTCCAGGAAAGACTGAGCCTCCCCTGGCAATATTGCCAGGCAATACTGAGTTGAAAACTGTCCTGTGTGCATTTTTCCTCTGGGCTAGAAAGAAGAAGACAGGCTCACCTTCTTACAAATGCTAATTGAGCTGGCAGACAATGGGATGGTTAAACATCCCCCACTCCCTTGTCCAAGCATATATGTGGATGTATCAAATGCTAAAGAGTCTTTACGTAGATCTCTGGAGACAGGAAAAGCTGAGTGGGGAAAGAGATTTGACAATATTCCTTGCAACAGGAAGAGAAGGTCTCTTGTGGCTGGATCCATCAGGTTTTTGGTTGTATCTTTGCATGTTCTAGGTTAATAATTAAGGTTTTTGATATCCAGGACTTATCAGTCCTTAAATATGTTTGGTGTCCATTGGAAAAGAAAGTATAGTTCTTAATCCTGGCTGTCTCCATCCACTTTCAATGTAGCAATAGTCAGACCATAAAGCCTCTGTTGGGCCCAACATACTTGCTGGGCTCCAATTTACATTTGGGGGAAAAGTGTGTCTCTATTTTATTTTACTTGGGTCTATATATCCTTGATTGAGAACAGTTGTTTTTTCATAGGGGAGGGGGCTGCTTCAACCACTCTTAAGCTCTTCTTTCAATTTCCATTTCATTTTTAAATGGTAAACCCATTTGCATGAACAAGATTGGGGGGGCATGCAGATCAGAGGCCCTTTAGAATTTCTTTTTTCCTGTGTGCAGCCCAAAAAGAACATTGGCAAGGAATGTGCACTCTGTACATGTTTGTGCTCTTCATTTTGCTGTTACTTAAAATGGTGTGGTACAGTTTCAAAGGGGCAACTAACTGGGATGTAGGTGCCATAGTGGCTCAGTGGTTAAGATGCTGAGCTGCAGACTGAAGGTCTGTAGTTCGGCAGTTCGAGACCCCAGTGCCTTGTGACAGAGTGTGCTCCCCAGCTCCTGCCAACCTAGCAGTTCGAAAACAAGAAATTGCAAGTAGATAAATAGGTACAGCTGCAGTGGGAAGATAACAGCATTCTGTGCACCTTGGCATTTAGTCATGCTGGTCACATGACCACAGAAATGTCTTTGAACACTGCTGGCTCTTCGGCTTGGAAATGGAGATGAGCACAGCCCCCTAGAATCAGATTCAACTGGCTTTCAAGCAAGGGAAACCTTTACCTATCCTAATTGGGATGTATAAAAGGAATGACAGGATTGCCCATTGGAAACAGCCCCTAGAGTGGAATTATAGTCCCTAGGAAGAGAATCTGTGCTCTGGTACTGCAATGACAGCCGCCAAAGTGGAATGACAATCCCTAGCAAAAGAATCTGTGCTCTGGGACTGGAATGACAGGTCACAGAGTCGAATGACAGGACAGCCCCTGGGAATACACCCAGTGCTCTGGGACTAGAATGACAGGTTGAAAAGTGGAATGACGGCCTCTGGGAATAGGCTCAGTGTTTTAGGACTGGAATGACAGCCTCCAGAGTGGAATGATGGCCCCTGGGGATAGCAGAGATGTTCTGGGACTGGAATGACAGCCCTCAAAGTGGAATGATAGTCCAAGAACACTTCTGCAACTCCCAGTTTGAAGTGAGAAGAAGATTGCTGCTACTCTGAACTCTGTACATTGCTGAGAAATTGAGTACACAGCAACTGTTTGATATTCTGTCCTGGCTCAGAGACTTCAGCCATGCATTTACCAAACGAAGGCATCTGTGATGCCATAATTTCAGTACAAAGTCACCCTTATGAATAAGGCAGAAACAAGACTCCTTTAAATGAATGTCCAGGAAAACTATTAAAATGTTCCCCTACAGGCTTTTCTGTGTTGCCTTCCTTACTGTCAAATTTGTGACCATTTGCTTGTCCTATGAACATGGTATATATATTTGCAGCTCTTAAAGTGACTATTCTAGAAGTGAATTTTAAAAAAGGACACAGCAGGAGACCACTGAGATACCACTATAACCACTGGCCAACTCTCACCTTTTCCTGGGTTTAGCCCAGCCCAGGGGCATGGCTAGGGGGGGTTCCCATGGGTTCCCAGGCACTCCTAAATTTCTGGGGAGCCCCTTCCTAAATCCAACATGGCTCCACCTCCATAGTGACAATGGCCTATGATGTCACTGGCCCCTCCCTATGATGTCACTGGGCCTCGGTTCTTATAAGGACCCTGCATAGCAATGCCTCTGGCCCAGCCCCACCCCCCAGGAAACTGGAAAGTCTATGCCCCTGATTTGATCGCCTTTAAATTTGTTATAAGCTGCTTTGGGTTCCATTGGGGAGGAAAGCAGTGAATAAACATGCTATTTTGCATTGACATTGGTGCAACTGCAGCCAGAGTTGAGGTCATTGGTCTACTTATACAAGAGCTTTTTATACATATAAACCAGCTGCAGTAATAATCTACACAGAATCAGATACAAAAACCCATTCACAGAGACATTGGCTTAGTTTAGACTGGCAATTTGCCCTGGTAGAGACCCGGTCCAGCGACGATTCAATTCCGGAGTAAATTGGGCGTTCACACAGGCACATCTGCCTGGCGTCCCCCACCCGTAGCCAACCTGTGCTGTTGCACTTCACCGCCGGATTAAAAAGATACCTCATAACACTGGTGGCAAATTCGAAAGCCCGCGTGTGTCGCGCGTTTCTCCGCTTTCGGGAAGTCTGAATGCGCAGCTGAAAAGCCGGGAGCAACCCGCATTGGGCAGAAGGCAGCAGAGATATGATTGGCTGTGCTCCGCTCTACTGCCCAATGCGGTGCCGGCGCTGTGGGGTCCTCCCCCAATCAGCAAAATGCGCTTATGCGCTTATGCACATGAGTGCATGAGCACTCATGCGCACATACATCCATACACCCACAGCTGAATTAATGGGGAAACGCCGAATACAGCGTGCTCCCCAGCGTGGCAGTCTGAACTCTCCCACCTGGCTCCGCCCCGTATTTTCCGGCAGCGGCCCAGGCTGTGTGAACGGGAAAACATTCTGGGGCTTTTTTGCCATGACTGGCTACCGGAGCAAACTGCCAGTCTGAACTCAGCCATTAGTAGTGTCATGATTACTTCAACCAAGAAACTTGTGAAAAGGTTTTGTTATTTGGGCCCAGCATTTTTACCATGTTACTGAAACGTGCTCGTCACCAAAGATTTGTACAAAGATCGCTAACTCCACATGGTAAATCACTGCACAGAAAAGTCTTGTAACATACAGAAATCTCCATACAGTAGCACTTCAAAGGGCCGTCATAGCTTTGCTTATTTTTGAGAAAGGGTCTTGTATCTTAACTAAGTATATTTTCATAGCCTTTCAACCTCCTGTCAAATCCTTATCCAAAGTCATTTTTCTCTAAACTTTCTCTAGGTGCTCCTAATAAAATGTATGAAATGGAGCATACTATTCTAATTTTAAATTTAAACAATTTAAGGAAAGTGGGTTGACATATGTCCTTTAGTAGCATGATCTGCTTCAAAGAATTTCTCAGTTACAATTACAATAGGGATTACAGTTCTCAGGCTTTGTGGCTTTCCGCTGTTTTTAAGCCAACCAAACAGAAAGACCCTTCAAAGAGTGCAAGTATAGAATCTCCATAAAGAAACAAAATGCTAAAGAATAGATGGATATAATCCAGAGTGCAGAAGCTGGGAATTTACCGCTCACACAAGCCTCTTATAAAAACACTCATTTTGCACTTTCTGGATGTATGGAAATGCAAGTGATACACCAAAGCAGGGAGTAAAAATCCTTTGCCCAAGAAAACGCCAAAACAAGACAGAAGCTGAAGCTAGTTCTTGCATAACAACGATGCAGTGAAGATGTAAAATTTTCCAGCAGCGCTGAAGCAATAGATGGTATGGGGGAAACATTCAAAAAATTTTTTCCTATTTTTGTTCAAGGAGAAAAAAATTGGAACATTTGGGGAAAATTGAAATATACATAGCATTTCTTCTCAAACCTAAACTTCTATTACTTGTTTATGTATAGTGTATGCAATTGTACTGATTGGCATATTTATGAATCTTAAAAATATAAATGTGTTAGTTTCATTACACAACAGTAATTACAAATATGCGCAGTTTGTGATGGAGCTGCAAGCTGCTGTATATAGAAGAAACCCATTCCTTGGGTCCTAAACTTTCTTCATTCATTGCTGATAGCCTCTGCAGCAGACTGCATTCTTCTAGCACAAGGCACTTTCACATTTATCTTGTACGAGCGGAAGTGCTTAACGCCAGAGGAATGCACTCTGCAGTGGACTCCTTCCACAACAGGGACAAAGCTTAAGATCCAATCATGTTTTAAAAGAAATATAGAAGGTGACCCTATTTTATATCAAACAGAAACCACACTATCGCCCTGACCTGAATAGCCCAGGCTAGCCCAATCTTGTCAGATCTCAAAAGCTAAGCAGGGTTGGCTTTGGCAGATATTTGGATGGGTGACCTCCAAGAAATACCAGGGGCATGACACAGAGTCAGGCAATGGTAAACCACCTCTGAAACTTCTCTTGCCTTAAAAAAACAAGTCTAGCTCACCACCTAGTGGTGCATAATGCTAAAAGAGCTAGAACTTCCAACTGCCAGACAATTTTAGGATCTCCTGGCTATACTACACACACTACTGTATGATAATTAATTCCACACTATCATTTCATTCTTTTCTCTTTCATTTTATCATATTAAACAAACCTTTTTTAAAAAAAGAAAACATTTTTAAAAGCATTCCAATAGTTAACTGAATATATTAATCTATAACACTGAACTTTCCCAGAGTATGTCATCATTCACAGGATGAAATCCTATGAACACTTGGGAAAAAACACTTAGGTCAATGGGACTTGATCCTGAGTATACATATATAGGAGAGAACTTCAAGGACCTCTTGAGAAAATTACCTTTCCTGAATACATATTCATTTACTTGATATATATTGCACCGCATCTCATAAATAATATATTCTTTAAATTACTATCCTAAATCAAAGTATATTTTTCTAATCCACTTCTGAAACAATCACATATTCTGAGTCTGAATTTATTAAAGGAACAGTTGTAAAGATTTTTTTCTAGTCATGTTTATTCAAGCATTACCCAGAAGCCACAAATAAATGTAATTGTCTTTAAATACACCTTCCAACTCTAATAGAGACCTCTTTACCAGGTTCCTATATGATAACAAGGAAGAGAAATGCAATAACTTATTGAGATGTGATGATGTACATCAATAAAAGATCAAAGTTGCAGGCGCTTCCAAAGAGGATGTCAACATAAAAGTAGCTAAGAAAATCTTGCTGTAAATCTTGCCTCTTCTGTTACCTTATAAAGTGAGTGCGTTCACTCTCCTTCTGACCTTTAAAGGTCAGTGAGAAACAACATCACACTCTCTTCTGGCAAGTGTTGACTTATAGTCCTGCTGGAATATGTCTCTAACTAATAACTGTCATTATAACCTCTCCTTACATTTGTAATGTTCCTCTGCTTTGGTCACAGTTCTAGAAGATCTAGGCTGCTTTCACACATATTGGATAATACACTCACAATGCACTTTAGCAACTGTTTGCAACTGGATTTTCCTGTTTCAACACAGGAAAATCCAGTTACAAATGACTGCTGTGCTGAAGTGCACTGAGAATGCATTATTCAAAAATGTATGAAAGCAGCCCCATTCAGCCACCACAGAAAGGTAACTGCAGCCCAAGTTGGAAAAGACAATTCTCCCTCCATGCCACAGAGGAGGAAAAAGTCAGCTGAAAAAGTCTGCAGGTAGCTGATTTTAACTTAATGTATAACACTTTCCCCTCTCTGGAATAGTGTAACTATTGGAGGCCTTTCTTCCCACTTCCATATTCTACCCCAGAGTGACAACATTCAGGCAATGTGATATATCACCATTTTTATTAAATTTAGTACAAGAATCCTCAAATGTTGTTAATGGATTTGGATTAGAATTTGAATCCTCTGCACTAAGAGCTGGCCTAGGTACTTGGGGTAAATTACATCCTTTTTTACTGGCTTTCTGACAAACCTCACCAGGGCTCTGAACATCCAGCAGAGGTTTTTCCAACTCCTTCATTGCCATGACAGCAGTTCTGCTAGCCAGAATCTACAGAGAGTACTGTGATGATACAAAAGGAAAAATAAACCCTACCTTGTTAGAAGATGGGAGGGTAAGCTATGATCAAAAACAAAATGGAGGGGGTAGGGAAAACGAAAACACAGCAACAAAGACTAACATATCTGAATAATCATTGAGGTTAATGTAATATGAACAAGATAAGTGGATATTTATCTTTATTTTCTTTTAGGCACCAGACTAAAACACATCTTTTTCACCCAGGCTTTTAGTTAGGGGTTTTATCTTAACAGCTTCTTAATAGTCAGTTCTGTTTTATGGACAGTTTTTATACTGCTTATGTCAAATGGCTTGTTTTTTAATGGCTTGTTTTTTACATTGTGGTTTTTAAGAGTAAGCACCTTGATCAGGACTCTGAAGGGGAGGCATAGAAATATTCTAGATAAATACATAAATAATAAATACTTTAAAGCTCTATGCATTTCTCATGCGAAATAAAAAGTTTCTTATAAAACCAGTCAAAGCTCTTGAAATTTTGATTCTGAATTCCACCTATTCACTGACAGCCCAATTCTAATTTTAGCGCTGGCTACAAACAAAAGCACCTTGGAAACTTGGAGCATTACAGGATATTTTAAAGCAAGCTGCAGAGCAGAGAAGTCACAAGGGTCTACATAACCTTCAAGATTCTGCAGAAGACCTGGAGAGCACACTCTGAGGAGGGAGGCTTCTGACTGTAAAATGTCAGTTTGCTTCTGCAGAGCCCAGTAAGAAGCAAGCAATGGGAATTGTGTTTCTGGACCTGAGCTTGGGTAATCAGAATTGTACTTCATACTGAATAGTTTAAGAAAAAGGAAATACTCCTCTAAGGAGGGCAGACACTTACTGCAGTTTTCTTCATCACTGCCATCAGGACAATCTTCAAACCCATTACATCGAAAGCGACCAATGATGCAGTGAATTCCACTTGCACAAGGAAAGAAGGTGGAGCCACATTTAGATTTGGCTTTTGCTGTGGGGGGAGAAGAAAATGAAACAGCAAGAATTAAGGAGACATCTCCATCATGAAAGGTGTAACAGGAGGAGCTACAAGGCTCTCAAATGCTTCCACTGTTCAGTTAAAAACCTTAGAAATGTAACAGATAATACAGCTCAAGAATGAAGATGTTTGTACACCAATCCACTTCCACCTACTTGTTTGTCACACACGCTGTTTAAAAAAGCCAGGCTGAAGTCTGGCAGCTGCAATGCTGGTGCACTGGCCTGTTCAAATTTTATATCATGTTCTAGTTTACCTTTTACCCCCAAACTATTCCCAAGAATTAATGCTCTGAGCTTTTACTTCAAAAAGAAAAGCAAGATGACAAGTAATTGATAAAGAATCTCAACATTTGACTTTTCCCGTCACCTGTAAACTGGAAGACATCAGTTAGGTGTTGCATAAGAAACTACCCAAAAAGGATTAGAAAAAATAGTAAGAATAATACAAAGGAGATAAGAGCACCCGAGACACCACTTTGTTCTCTGTACAAGGTATACAATGAAACATCACTAGCAAAATGTAGGCTTTCCCAGAATTTACTCCTTAAAAGACAAAGCACTGACACTTATTCACTTTTCACTGTTCCATAGCCTTCCAGCTAATTATAAATTAGAACTGCAGCAGCAACTGTAGTGGAAGCCAGAATATTGTCAGTATTGGGGTGAGGCCAATGCCATCTAAGGACACACCTCTTCCAGTCCCCTATCACTGACATTGGGAGAGAGAGAGAGAAAAAGAGCATGTGGGCATATAGAGGGCAAGCATGGATCACGGACTTCCAGTGACCTTCCTACAGTACCTTAAAGCCTCTTCTTTCTTGACAAGTGAGCACCACTCACACTCTCTGGCCCTGTGCACTCTACCCGGTTTTTCTTCCCTGTCCTGGTTTGGAAGCCTCCTTTATATATATCACCCTTGCCCCCCCCCTACCTTGATCCAGTCAGGGTTTGGCCCCACTCCTTCCTGGAATTGATAAAAGAAGGGTGGACACCCACTCTCAGGGCTGCCTGCCCTGTGCTCTTCCTCCTGGGCTTTAAAGTTATCAGGCCCAGCCTCCCTGCTTCATCTTCTTCTTAACCTGGCCCTTCCCAGTTGCCAGCCCTCACCCTTATAGGCTGCTGCTGAGACGTCCAGGTATCCAGCTCTCTAGCAGAGATGGGGCCACTACTTGGTTGGGGCCTGTCACTGCCTGCCCTGCTGGGCTGGCCATTGCTCCGGGGTTCCTCGCTGCCTCTCTATGTGGGTAAGGGCATTCAAAGCACTGAGTTTTTTGTAGCTTGCCTGGTGGTTTGCCTGGTGGGAAGGCAGCTAAGTTGAGAATGGGAGCTGGTCCTGAACACCTGTATTGGTAAACATATATGTGTGTGTATGAACAGTAGGACAGAGTATGGCAGGAATAGGTTGTTGCATTGAAAGTGGAGGTATTTCTGGAAATCTGGCCGGATCCTTATATGGAAATAGGCATCTAATAAATATAGAGTTACAATTCATATGCTTAGATGCAGTAAAGGAAGGGCATCTGTGATAGATAAAATTCTGAATTATTCATTTTTAATTAACAAAAAATTGTTTAGGTTCTTCAAATCAAGTATTGGTCTCATTCCCCTCCCCTTTTGAGACAGGAACCTTCTCCTTGGATGGGTCATAAGAGAAGTGTATGGTTGTTGAGGAGGTCTGTAGTAGGATGGATTGGCTTGGGGAGGGTTTTGCTCCTTGCCTCTGTAAAGC
Source organism: Gekko gecko (assembly GCA_029375565.1). NCBI lineage: Eukaryota > Metazoa > Chordata > Lepidosauria > Squamata > Gekkonidae > Gekko > Gekko gecko. The sequence goes on along the minus strand of JAPDNY010000003.1, from coordinate 144,283,827 downwards.
TACGATGAGGTCTGTAATATCATCTGGGTATTTGGGGGAGCAGAAATGAGGCATAAAGTTTTGGCCATGAATTTGTCTTTCCTCATTTTAGTGAGGATCTCATCAGTTTTACTACTAAACAGTTCTGTCTCATCAGGTTTCACCTGCTAGTGCTGTGGAACCAAGGCAACAGTTATACTGGAGCAAAATGGCTGTGGCCAGGCTGTGGGCTAAACAATCCACCATGTTTGGCAGAGGAGATCCAGTGTTTGACAAGTGTAAAGAGCCTGGCAAGTTTGTGATTTTCTTCTGACAGCATTTCCAGATAGGGTGCAGTGCCATCTCATAGGAATGGTTGGTATTTGGCCACCTATGCAATGATAACTGGCAATCTTGAAAGTCAAGGTGGAGGAGGCATAGATCTTTCACCCTACTCCATCAAGACTGCAGCTGTCTCTGTTGACAGGAGTCAAGTGACTGAGTGCCTTTGTTTAGTCTCTGAATGGAGTCGACCACTCGGGAGTAGACAGTGTGATGCCAGAATAAAATGGAACTGAAAGGAGTTGGCAGTGGGATGCAAGAATATAAAAGGACAGCCTTCTTGCTTGGTCCTATATTGGTTTTCGAATCTGCAGGCCAAAGGTGGCAAAGATGCAGGTCGGATCCAGGGCCCTGTGTTCCTTCTAACAGTCATTCCATGACCGGAATGGTGACTGGACCAGTGGAGTTGGGTTGCATCACTTTGAAAACAGTATCTGTGACCTGGGAGGTGGGGAACAGGAAATGTTGATTTTGACCGATCTTGCCATGTGGTTAATTTCGTCACTAAAGAATCTAAAGTCCTCCGCAGAGGAATAAATGAATGGCTCTGAAAACTGGTCCTCAGGGGACTGTTCCAAGGCAAAATAAAAGTTCTGCTCATTATACAGCAACTGATCATAGTCACAATAGTGCTGAAAATCCAGTCCCAGTGCCAATGGAGAGGATGCCCTCCAGATGTTATGGGGGGTCTTGCATGATATTGGTTGGATCAAATCTGAGAGAGGCATATGAATCCCAATTCGGGTCATTGTAGTAAGCCCCATACAGATTTTCTAACAGAGGGCTTTGAGGGGAGATAAAGGGGTGTACTGTTGGATCCCAATGATGTGCTGGATCTGATCAATGAGATGATGACAGAATGGTCCAGAATCAATGAGTTCACCCTCTGACAGTGACAGAGCTGACATTGGAGAGTGGCCCAATGTTGAAGGAGTTCTCAGAACTGGTGATGTTTGATGATGGGTTTTGGGGATGGTTGTATAGGAACTGTGACCATATGACAGGAGGAAATAGAAGTCTTGGATGATTTTGACAATGCTTTTCCCACATGTTGCAACCTTTGGAGGGAGGAGCTCTGATGCACTCCTGCCAGGAGATGCCAGAGTAGTAGAGGATTGTGCCCTTTTTGGTATCATGGCTTGAGTCCAGGGCTCTGAAACCAGTGTCAGATCCATAGGACACAATTACAATCAGATCTACTGATCTATGCATCGTGCTTGGATGACTGTCAGGAGCAGCAGTGGATGAAGTTTTTTCCTACAGAGTGCCTTTCAGATAAAACACTCTGTCATATCTTGCTTTAGAAGTGAATGGTCTAAATAGCAGGCACCTCGAGACATCGTGTTCTTTGACAAGGCATAGTAAATACGGTCATCCATATGGGAGGGTTGTGCCCCATAAGATGTGCACTTTTTAAAGAGAGCTTTTTAGGTCATGTTGTTCAAGGCTGATTGTTCAGAATTCTGTTGTAACCAGTTCAATCTGCTGAAAGCAGAAAGAAGGCCCCAAAGCTGCAAATTTTCTCACACAGAGCTTTCAAACAAAGAACCTCTCTTTACAGCAGTTGAAAGAGAACTGAGAGAGGGGCACTGCACCCCCTCCGTTTATGCTGGGAAAAATGGGAAACCAGCATAGAGGAGGGGAAAAGGAGCTTCAAAATACTTCCGCAGTAGGCCTGCCCATGCACAGTAACCCATGTGGGACTGCAGAAGTACTACAATGATGAAATATAAGGTTACAAAATTAGACACATGGCTATAGAAAGAAATACTGAACAGAACAGGGTGTGCAAACTGATTGGATGATATAGTGGGGAAAACAGAGGAGTTTCTAGAATCTTTGATAGACGAAGTGGGCATTTTTGGTAGGATCAGCTTGGCTTTGAGAAAAGCTGTCCCTGCTTCTTTTACACAATTATGAAGGATTCTGTAAATACATAAACTATATAACTATAGAGGTTTATAAACTAATAAATGATTTGAAGAAAATGAAGAGTGAAAATCCCTTCTGCCTTGCTGCTACAGTTCATCGACAGTGAACTTGATTGTCAGTAGGTTTAGGGCAACCTAAAGGCAGTGCTACATCACATGCTGAATAATTACCTTATTGAATAAATTGCTATAAGAGGTGACATCCATTGGTTCAGAAAACCTTAAAAAGGGGATTAGACAGCTTCATGCAGGTGTACACATCCCTTTTCTTACCTAATGAACAATTAGTATTCTATTCATGGTATCAAGAAGCCAAGTGATTTGTTTTATTACAATATTTGGTTGGAATCACTGTCATGTGGGGGATCCAATGATGGAATCTTTGTCCAGGTGCCCATGGTGGCGCTCTGCAGCCCTGGAGAAAGGTGGACTATAAACAAAGGAAGTAACTAAATAAATAGGTTGACATCCATTTGAATGGAGATCCTTTTCAGACATAACATCAACTGAAGCCTTTTCCTGTATCTGCTGGCATGTAATAACAGTGCACAAAGTGGCAGACAGAGTAACTCTTACCTTGAATTAGGGTCTTTCAAAAACAAAGCTACATAGTGCTTCTATGCATATCCCCCCCACCCGCACCCCACAGATGCATTACTTCTCAGCTGGGATCACAGAGCAGAAAATGAGACATAATAACTATATACGTAATTTGTACATAATCTACCATTTTTTTCTGGGCAGGATTCAGGACAACCCAGAAGTGCATTACTGTGCAGAAAGCAGGAAATAAATTATCTGCAATTTATGTTGTAAAACACTGAGTCTGGCAGTGAAAAATTCTTAAACAACGAAACCCTCCACCTTATTCCAAATTTAAAAACAAACCGCTGTAAGAATATGCAGCTATGCTGAACTTCACTACATCATTCAATGGTTTTGCAGTAAGAAACAAACATTCGTATTGTGTTGAGAGAAAGGACTTGTTCCATTTGGTTTTCTGAATCTAACTGCCTCCAGGGCACAAACTTGGGTTCTCAGTTATTAAGGCAAATCATTGACTCTGTAAGGAGTCCTAACAAGTGCATTATATGTCTCCCTAACATGTTCACATCCCATGTGCAGGGAGTTTTGATTGAACAGCATTCCAACATATAACATCTCCTACAAGATGCAGTCCTCTGAAACTTCAGCTCTTCATCTTGCCTTTAACATCTTGTTCTTAAGCAGCAGAAGCATATATAAAAAACGCTACAGTAGGCACAAAAAACCCTATTTCATTGCTATGGCAGACAACTAGGTTTAGTTAGTTTAGCTACCTGACTCTTGAAGAAAAAAAAAACCACCCTTCTTACAGGAATACCTTGGAAAGGAGAGCACTAGAATGTGACATTTAGTCATGAAAGAAAAAAAAATGTTTCAACTGGAAGAAGACATTCCGATGTGACTTTGCTTACAGTCCCTCATGGCCTTCAATTCATTATGGTGATATTATGCAATTTGGCTTCTATTGACTCTGTACCTGACAACATCGTAAGTTGAATACCAACATTTTTCTTTAGTTCTGTTTATTGGAAGAACCTATGTCTATTGTTTAGTTCTGGTGAGACATTTGACCAAGAGCTGCCATTCAGATTATCAACCAACATGAAAACTTTATTGTGCTCCAAACACTAAACTAATTCAATTTAGTCAGATGCACATTCAATTTTTCATTTTAAGATTTCTATGGGCTTTTGCACCATGCCTTGAAAAGTTTTCTCTTTCCCTTCTCCCTTTTTTGTACTGATACTCCAGTCTCTGATAAAAAGTTCTTTAGAACTCAAAAGTCTGCACAATGTTTTATGATATTTTGGTCCTAATAAAATGTATTGCATGATTCTCCTCACTAGAATGTACTAATGAGCAGTGTCATACTAAGCACAGTTATACCCTTCCAAGCTCAGTGAGCTTCAAATGATGTAACTCTGCTTAGGATAGTACTGTAGATCTAGCATGAACTCACAATACTAATATAAACAGAAAGTATCTTCAGGACCCTTCAGGCATGATGCTCTGACCTCATTCAACCCATATACAGCACCAAAATACCATTTGAAAATCCATGGCACGTGGAATATTTTCTTGTAATTCAGTTTCAGCAGAGGTGACAGAAGACAAAAAAGAAAGGGAGTGCAGAACTATTCACAGCTAGTTTATGTGTACGGAGAAGGAAAGGGGGCTCACGTCCCTCATATGCATGGGAGGGAATAAAAAGAATAGAAACAGACTTGAATCCAGTAATGGGGTAGCAGGTACTTGGCCTTGGCACAAAACCAGAGCATCAATGCCTGAATCCTTATTTTATCTCCCTCTCAGGCACTATTATCAAAAGGCACATTTTCCCCAGAATTCTTTTTCTCCTGAAGACAATAATAACCAAGTCATTTTAAATACAACCAAATGATGCAATGATTTGTTCCATCTGTGGTTTATTTTATGAGGCCTTGTTCAAGTCATCTTCCACCAGGGGGTAAATTTCTCTATAAAAAGAAGTCTGTTGCAACTGAGTGGTGGCTGCTCTATTAGCGAAAACGCAAACACTACACTGTTGCCTCAGTAACAGTGGAACATTTTACATTTTACTACATTTCAGAGCATATAAAAACTTGCCTTTTCATCTGTTCTATGGTTTTTCCAGCTGCAATGTTTTTTAAAAGAATAAAATAAGGCAGTCACATGACATGAAGTGCATACAGACACAATTATAGATTGACTACCCTGTCACAGATATTTCATTGGACACTTATTTGATAATGCTTGATAAAGCCAAGAAGCTAAATATGGCTGCACTGAGGCATCACAATAAACAATACTTTGATTAAACTCCAGTTTATTATAATGTCCAAATGCAGGCTGCCAAAACCAAAACAAAACCCACACCTGACAGTGGGTATTAAACCAGCATTCTAAATCACAATAAATACCTTGTGTCTAAATAGCACTGCCCACCTAGCCCTTGGCATACAGAGTCAGCTTCAGTGAGCAGTGGAAACAAACTAGCTCTGTCCTCCTCCTTTCTAAACAATCCTCTATGCTAGTGTTGTCATCTCTGAGAACTGGGACTGTGTGTGGCTCCAGTGGCTCATAGGATAAATTTCAAAAGGGCTGTGTGGGGAAAGAAGAATTTATTTAATTATGCGTTTATACATTTTGCCAACACACGATACAAATTGTTCTACACAAAACACCAGTACCATCAAAAGCAGATCGCAACTTATCTTCTCCCAATAAAGAGTGTACTCCCTTTTTCTATGCTGTTTTAATGGCTTGCTTGTTTTTATAGATAATTTATTATGATTTTATTTGTAAGCTGTGTTTCTGCCCATATACTGGGACCAATCAATAGCAATCATTTTGCCAGCAATCAGGAGCTTGAGATAACACCAGGAGATTCTGCTCAAAGGCAGAAAAGTAGCAGCAGACTCATGGAGTTTACAAACAACCGTAGTCTGTTACCAGTGGCTCATAGATTAACAGAAGTTTGTGCAATACACAGCATTTTAAACAAATCATGATTTGCCATGATGTCTGAAAACACCCCATACAGGTAGCAGCTTACCTGTTTAAATTGTTTATTATGGTGACATACATTAGCAAGGGCAAGACTAAGGCTGTTTGGACATTAACCAGCTGACAGGGACAAACCTGTCAGAACCTCAAAATTTATCTTACTGGTCACTTGCTATAACAAAAACATCTCCGAAAAAGACCTCGTTTTAAAAAATACTTGTTAATTTGTTTCCTGTTTTAATTTAACTTAACATTATTTTGTAGGCTGAGTCTACTGTCCCAGGATAGTCCCAAAAAAGTGCTCAGTTAATCCATTTTCATTTATAGAAACCTTATCTAACATACGCAAGTTATAATAATTACAATTTTTAAAAAGTTATTCCATTGTTTCACAAGAATAGTTATTTGTTTTTATAATACACTCTTTAATGGCTAAAGCTTCTTCTTCTATCTAAATAAAGTTAGTGTTGTATAATATCTTTGAGACTGCCTCTTCCCATATGAGCCCCTGTATAATATCTTCAAGACCACTGCATATCTTCAAGACTGCCTATCCCTATATGAGCCCCATAGAACATTGTGTTCTGTCAGTCAACTTCTCCTGGGAGTCCCTGGCCCAAGGGATGTCTGAGTTGCCTCAACTAGGGCCATGGCTTTTTCAGCCCTGGCCCCTGCCTGGTGGAATGAGCTACTGTATGAGATCAGGGACCTGCAGGACCTATTACAGTTCTGCAGTGCCTGCAAGACAGAACTCTTCCGCCAGGCCTAGTTGAGGCAGCCGGCATCCATCCTGATTAGCCTCCCCCCGCCCCCATGATTGCAGATCCTGGAAGCCAGACAGGGACCACACTATCTGCTGTTGAGGAATGTTGTTGTTAAAGTGTTCATGATTTTGGGGAATTAGACTGATGATATTATAGATTTTAATTGATTATGATAAGATGTTTAATTTGTAAATCTGCATAAATTGCAGATATATATATATGTTGATACCCGCCTTGAATATAGGGGTGGGTGGGATATAAGTCGAAATAAATAAATAAATAAAAATTGACCACCCAATTGATCAGGTCTTTTTTGAGTGGTCAGATATCTAACTCTAGATATTAAGATAGGAAAAGAGTCTCTGTTTCAAAAACAATACTCTCAAATAGGATGGGTAAGGGACATTAAGACAATTTTCTAGCTATTAGGGCTCCTAATATTCCAGATATCTAGGCATGTGATGCTGAAATATTTTTCTGAGCTGTACTATCTACTGCAGGACTTCAACAAAACAGGTGTTAGGCTAGACATCATGTATTAATCACCATTATGAATAAACCAGTAGGCATTAAAGTTATCAGAACCTTTACACTCAAGACTGTTGCCTCAGGATATCCTTGAGTAAGAATCATACAGAACAAGCAGAGACTGTACTAAGTGCACTGCTTTCATCTGGATGACAAATAATGATGATAAATCTGACTGATTACAACCTTGGTACCTATTACACAGTAGCAACCACAATGAACAGGTTCTGGATCATGTAAAGAGAACTGCAATGCTTCACTGTCACAAACTAATCTTTAACCATTTATCTGCCAAGAATGGTTGTGCCCAGCTCCAACAGTTCCACTGCAGAGGCATTATTCTGAGGTTAAATCAGCTCCAAAGGACATGATTTATCTGGTGTTTCAGACAGCTCAAGAGGATCAAGAGGCTTTTAAAAAGCATCTTGTAATGTGAAACAGCAACACAACTGCTACGGCGGGGGGGGGGAGCCCATGAAGTTCTTTCTGTTCATGTAGTTAGATTATCCAAGGAATACCAAAAGCAGATTTTTTTTTTAGTTTAAAAAATCTCACAGCCTAATTGGGAAATAAACACTTTTCAAGCAAATCACGGAAGAAACAGATCACTAAAGAAAAAGGGGGGGGAGTTGAGGACAGCACTCAGCTTCCTTAGGCATCTTGTTTGTACATGAGAAACTGGTTGTAGAAAGTGCCATGAGTCCCAGCTGACTTATGGCAACCCTGTTTTCAAGGCAAGAGAAGAACAGAGGTAGTTTGCCACTGCCTGCAATCCTGAACTTCCTTGGTGTTCTATCCAAGTACTAACCAGATCTGACAAGACTGGGCTAGACTGGGCCATCCAGGTCAGGGCACCTGAGACACTGGGCCTCCCTGATCTATTTGCTTCATTTACGTAGAGGTCTGCATCTCCTGGTTTCCCCCCCACACACACACAAGCATTGCACTCTGGGGAGAAAAACTCCTGGTGACCCCTGGCCCGAAAGAGATCTGGCTGCCATCAACCAGAAAGCCAGTCTGGTGTAGTGGTTAAGTGCACGGACTCTTATCTGGGAGAACCGGGTTTGATTCCCCACTCCTCTACTTGCACCTGCTGATGTGACCTTGGGTCAGTCACAAGCTCTGGCACAGCTGTTCTCTCAAGGACAGTTTGTGTTAGAGTTCTCTCAGCCCCACCTACCTCACAAGGTGTCTGTTGTGGGGAGGGGAAGGGAAAGGAGTTTGTAAGCCGCTCTGAGACGCCTTTGGGCAGTGAAGGGCGGGGTATAAATCCAAACTCTTCTTCTTCTTCTTTTGGCCCTGGCACCAGCCTGGTAGAACTCTCTGCCTAATGATGTCCATGCTCTCCGGGACTTAATGCATTTGTGCAGGGCCTGTAAGACAGAGATGTTCCGCCAGGCCTTTGGTTGAGAGCAGCGATGGTCTGTCATTGTGCCTGGCCTCATGGGGGAAAGGGCATAAATTGATATTCAACACCATCTGAATCAGTTTATGACTTGTTAAGTGTTTTTAATGTTTTACATTTAAATTAATTTAATTATAACTGACTAATATATGTATTTATTGCAATTTTGTGCACCGCCCTAAACCCTTTATACCACACCTGTCTCCCCAATGGGGACCCAAAGTACCTTTTATCATTCTCTTCTTCTCCATTTCATTCTCACAACAAACCTGCAAGGTAGGGTAGACTGAGAGTATGTGACTGCCCCAAGTTTACCCAGCAAGCTTCTATGGCACAGTGGGGATTCAGACCTAGATCCAGCTCTCCAGCATATTCTCATACAGTCAATTAATTTTAAAAAGAATCTTCTCATGAGGTGGGTGAGATCCCACGACTCTCTTATTCCAATATCCAGCTGTTATCATTCCACAAGTATTTTAGCAAGTGTGGGACAGAAATATTGGAAAACACAAAATGACCGGGCAATCGTATACTAAAGTCCAGATTAGATGCAAAGGTAATCATGGGCATCATTCTTCCAATGGAAAGCCAGAAGCCATCTCAGGAAGCTGTGTGGTGGAGTAGAAGAACAGTGGGGAGCAGGTCTACTCAACACTTTCTGCTTGTAATCAGCCCCTCTCCATTGTTCTACTGATGAAAGAAAATAATGGAGTGCCTATCACTTTTCTTCTAAGGGGAAAAAAGCAGCTGGACCAGTAGTTTTCGGCAGAGAAACAACTCTGAACTCTGAACAGCATTCAGCATCTGCTCCCCCTCTTCCTTATTCTCCTGCTGTTCTTCAACTTAAGCACACATCCATCTGAAGCTGCTTTTGATTATTTAAAAAGTCTGGGAAAGATGCATGCGATTTCATGTCACATCTAGTTTAGCCTCAAGCTTCACATCTGTTTCAATCTATTCTATTTTGATAAAATCAATTTTTATTCATTCTCCAAAAAATAAATAAGTAAATAAACAATTTCCACTGCAAGCAAGACCGGGGAAGTTCTCCATATGCCAGCAGAAGACTGACCTATTTTGTGCCATGACGCCAGCTTATCAGGGCAGGACATCTGGCCTCATCCCTATAAATGCATTACAGTCAGAGCATCCTTCCGATGATGCAGACAGCAGCTTATCTCCCAGGGTCCCCTTTGGAACTTGTAAATTTTCAGCTTGCAAGTAACAAAGCAGTTTTCAAAGACTGCCTATGAATCAAGTTTCAACTCTTCTGAGCAAACTTGCCCCCTAAATGGGTAACCAACCATGGCTCTCTCTCTCATGTTGGACAGATGACGGAAAACCAGGATAAATCTTACGAAAAATTACCAGCACATCTACATGGGTGTAAAAATACTTCAGGGTTTCTCCTAGTTACTGTCCCTTTCTGCTCTGCAGATTGATGGAGGCCAGTAATTGTTGAAAACACACAAGCAAGTTTGCTGCAGAGGTCAAGCAAAATGCATGAGTAGATCCAACACAACAAGGAAAGGACTCTCAGAGAACTGCCGATTCTATTAAACATCAGTCCTATGAAAACAACACTGCCTGTTTGGTTCCCAACAATTTGCACAATCAGGGAAGCAAACTAAAGGCAGAAGTTCACTGTTCTCTTTTAAACAAATAGCAGAAGATTCTTGAATGGTACAGATGCCAGACATATGATTTATAACAGGTCTCAGTGACCTAAAGAGAGCTGGAACATGTCTAGAAAGATGCTGGCAGAAAACTCGTACTGTATCTACAGACTGATCTATAAAGCCCACTGGAAGACCTATGAAACAGCATTGATAGAGGCAAAGAAATGCTATTTATCTGCAACAATTGCACCAGCTAGCTCACAGTCATCCTAATTCAACACCTGTTGACTCCTAAATCTGATCCTTTATTGTCTCAGGAATGGGACCTTTGCAAAACTTTTGTTGTTGTTGTTTTTGCTGATAAAATTACACAAATATGCTCTGATCTGGATGTCATCTGTGTCACAGGCCAGGCAGAAGAAATGCCTAATACTTTGTCAGATCTTTTTATGGATCTCTTTCACCCTGACACCATGATGGGATGCTGGGATCTATACAGGCCATCAGCAGTATGCTGCATCGTTGCCCTTCCTGCCTCCTAAAATCATATAAGAACCACATTCATAAGCCCTTGATGTCCATCATAAATCTGTCACTAAGTCACGGCACCTTCCCCCAGCCACCACTGCCTACTACTAAGAACCAAAAATCCCTACAGAAAAATGTTGCCAATTATCACTCAGCTTCTAATTCGCCCGTCCTAGGAAAACTGATTGAAAGAGCAGTAGTGCAACAAGCTCCAGGTCTTCTTGGATATGTCATGCACTCTGGGCCCTTTCCAGTCTGGTTCCAGTCAGGTTCTGTCAGGTTTCAGGCCAGGCTACAGAACAGAGATGGCCTTGATGGCTTTAATCAATGAGTTTCCTTTAGATGTGAACAAAGGCATGCTTCTTTGTTGCTCTATGTGCAGCCTTCGCAATAGTAGATCATGTCTGCTGAGGAGATCAGAAGCAGAATTGGGTATCAGAGGATATGCCTTAACTTGGTTTGAATTGTTCCTCACAGAGCAGACTCCAAGGGTTGCTGTTGGAGACCAGCTATCTTCAGTATGGGAGCTGTCTTGTGAGATTCCCCAGGGTGCAATCTTATCACCCATGTTATTCAACCTCTGTGTAAAGCCTTTAGGAAAAATCATTTGTAGCTTTGGAATTGGATGTCATCAATATGCTGATAACACCCAGCTCTATATCCCTCTGTCCAAATTCCCTGGTGAAGCAGTAGAGGTCCTGAGCCAATGCTTGACTGCTGTTGTAAAATGGCTGAAAGTGAACAAACTGAAACCAGGCAAGACAGAAATGATGCTGGTCGGAAAGGTCTTCACTTTGAAGAACACTGTGCTTTCCACTTCTAATGGAGCATAGAGGGACCCTTGCTTACTCAGTTAAGAGCATACAAATTATAGTGGATCCAGCCTTGCTGCTGGAGAAACAAGTTAATACAACTGCAAAAAATGATTTCTTTCAATTCAGTACCAAGAAGATGGCCCCCTACCTTCATACAGCCAATCTGGCCACTTGAATCTATGCCACAGTAACATCAAGACTACTATAATGCACTATACTTTGGTCACCTCATAAAGGCAACTCAGAGATTCCAATTGATGTAGAATGCAGTAGTTCAGTTACTAAATGGAGCAAAGTAGAGCATGCATAATACTCTCATTCTGCAGTCATCCCATTCCATTGTCTGTCCATCAGTTATCAGGATCAATTAATGGTACTAATTCTCAGACACATACAAAGAACTTCAAGGCCTTGGCCCCTCATATCTGCCGGAATGTGCCTCCCTCTATATTCCACTATGACAGTGTCATGCCACCCTACAAATGGGCAAAACCAACAACAGCCTGTTGTGCCCCCCACCTTTTAAAATGCCCTGCCTGATGAGGTCAGGAAGACGCCTACCCTCCTTGCTTTCTGCAGATTATTCAAAAATGAATTATGCAGGCAGATTTTTTTACACAGCTAATTAGGGCTGTACTATAGATTAGGTAGAATATGATTAGTCCAGGTTCAGCCAGCAAACTTTGTGGCAGAGTGAGAATTTGGCGTTGGGTTCCCAAATGCTAGTCCAACACTCTAGCAAAATTATTCCTAAGTGCATTATGTAGGAACAGTACATCACTCCACTGAATGTGGGGCTAAAACTTACAAACTATCGCAAATAAAACTTGGTAGGTCCCAGTAGACAGCAAATTGTTCTAATCTAGAAAATTCCTTTCAAAACCTCTGAAGTAAGGCAAACCTTTTTTTAACTGTCATAATGCAAATGATGGACTAGAGATGGAAATGCAAGTCTGACTCTTTAAAGGTTGACATGGATTTAAGCGTACCAAGAGAATTCAGCATAACATACCATACAGGAATGATTGGTGTTAATATAATTTATTAGGGTGAGGGAAAGTAAGAAGATGCTGTAATTTTACAGATTTTTGATCTTTTTAAAAAACTGCTTGCCTGAGAAACGGCATAAGGCACCAGAAGATGAATTCTCCACCAGGTTCATTTTACTGACATTCATATATTCAGCGAATTGTGATGGAATATACAATCTACTTCTGAAAGATTTCAATAGTAGCACTATGTGAATTTCTGCACAGGCCAATCCTTGTCAAGAGCCAGCAGGAAACAGTTCACAGTTTCTATTCTTTTTCCCGGCAAGTCATGCAAACTGACACCAGTGCCACTTATCTAAAAATAGAGAGAGTATTTATGAATTTCAGACAGATGTCATTGTTTTAAACTAGCATTTGTAAAATACTTCCAAAAGTTTGTACTGCAGGCTATACAAGTATAGTTTAACAAGAATAACTTTTTAATTGACATATGGCCAGGCTGGATAATATTTTTGCAGAACACACTACTATGTGTGGCATTTATTTATCTATCATGTTTATATCCTGTTCCCTCTCCCCAGAGAGGCTCGGGGCGGCTAACAGCATATACAATACATCAATAAAAACAATACAAAGATACAATAAATAATCTTTAAAATATCAAATGGTTAAAATGGAGTTCAATGTGGCCAAGTGCAAAGTGATGCACACTGGAGCCAAAAATCCTAAATATAAATACACGTTGATGGGGTCTGAACTGGCGGAGACTGATCAAGAGAAAGATCTTGGAGTCGTAATAGATAACTCACTGAAAATGTCAAGACCGTGTACAATTGCAATGAAAAAGGCCAACGCTATGCTGGGAATTATTAGGAAGGGAATTGAAAACACACCAGCCAGTATCATAATGCACCTGTATAAATTAGTGGTGTGACCTCATTTAGAATACTGTGTACAATTCGGGTCACCACACCTCAGAAAGGATATTATAGCACTGAAAAAAGTGCAGAAAAGGGCAACTAGAACGATAAAAGGGTTGGAGCACTTTCCCTATGAAGAAATGTTAAAGCACTTAGGGCTCTTTAGCATGGAGATACGACTACTGAGGGGTGACATGATAGAGGTTTACAAGATTATGCATGGGATGGAACAGGTAGAGAAAGAAGTACTTTTCTCCCTTTCTCACAATAGAAGAAACTCGTGGGCACTCAATGAAATTGCTGAGCATTTGAGTTAAAACGGATAAAAGGAAGTACTTCTTCATCCAAAAAGTGATTAACACATGGAATTCACTGCCACAGAAGGTGATGGCGGCTAAAAGCACGGACAGCTTCAAGAGGGAATTAGATAAACATATGGAGCAGAGGTCCATTAGCCACGAGGTATAGATAGGAACTCTGTGTCTGGGGCAAGTGATGCTCTGTATTCTTGGTGCTGGGGGGGGCAACAGTGGGAGGGCTTCTAGTGTCCTGGCCCCACTGCTGGACCTCCTGATGGCACCTGGTATTTTTGGCCACTGTGTGACAGAGTGTTGGACTGGATGAGCTACTGGCCTGACCCAACATTGGCTTCTCTTATTTTCTTATGTACTGAGAAGGCCTTTGCACTTGTTGATACAAGGTGGGCAGTTTGTAAACCATGGACTTTCAATGAATTCCGAGATGAATATTGGAGAAGGTGGGGAGGATCGTGCTGGGAGAGGTGGTCCTGAAGGTATGAGGGTCCCAGACTGTTTAGGGTGCCCATGCCCACCCCTCCCACTGGGTCAACCCCATCTCTACATATCCACATAGAGGATTAACTTGCTAATCATACTGGCAGCCTACCCAAGGTGTTTTTGGTTTAAACAAGGCAAAGTGACACACACAGAGCCAAGTGTGATGCACTAGTTAAGAGTGTCAGACTAGCATCTGGAAGATCTGGGTTCAACCCCTCACTCTATCATAAAACTTTCTGGGTATCTTTGGGCCAGTCACTTTCTCTCAGTCTAACCTACCTCACAACATTGTTGTAATGATAGAATGGAAACCAAGGGAGCCATGTATGCAGCCTTAAGTTCTTTGGAGAAAAGATGCAATAAAAATGTACTAATAGGCCCAGAACTCCAGGTAATAGCTAGTTTGGCCCTTGAGGCAAAGCTCTTTCCCAGGAACATTAGCGGGGACCAAAGTTACTGAGTACTGAGATTTGGACCATCTGCATTCTAAGTATGTGTAGAAGTTATGGCCTCTGCATACTGAAATGCTATAGCCCTAGTTTGCTTCTTAAGCAAAGCAGAAAAGGAAAAGGAATACTAATAAATCTACTTCAGTGACTAGCATTTTCAAATTTAATGATTCAGTTGTGCAGGCCCGTAACCAGGATTTCTTGTGTCGGGGGGCATTTAAATTTCTTAGGGGGCACTTAATTCAATTAACACATCTTCAAGACTCACCCCTTTGCTTCTACAAGGGCTGGTGGGGAAGTCAGGTGGCAAGGCAAGGTGGTGGAGGAGCGCCTCACTGTGCTGACACCTGGGAGAGATGCCTTGGGGCCTTGAGCCCCTCCACTGCTCTTTCTAAAAAAAAGAAAAAATTTGCAAGTCCCCCTTTGCAGGTCTGAACTTTGCAATATTGCAGAGCTGAGCCTGGGCAGGCCAGCCTCGTTCTTCAGCAGCAGGCCGGGCTCACTCGCCAGCTCCCCTTCCCCTGCTCAGGCTGCTGCTCTTCCCTGTCTCTGGCACTCACTCGCCCACCCCTCCTCTCCTGGCAGCGACTGAGAGAGCAGCCAGTACCCAGTGAGGGAACGAGAGCCAGCTGAGCGCCCGCTGTACTTTTCTGCTTGGAGAGCCTGGGTAGACTATCAGGGCAGGGGCAGAGTGCAGACAGACCCCTTGCTAGTGGGCTCCCCTTCCACTGGGTTGGGCTGCTGCTTCCCCATGTCTGTGGTGCTCACCCACCACTCCCCTCCTCAGCACGCTGCGGGCTTAGGGCTGCCAGGCTGCTGCCTCCTCTTCCTCAGCCACTGCCTCCTTGCCCACTGAGAGAGCCCGCCACTGCCCGGAGAGGGAGCGAGAGCCAGCCAAGTGCCTGCTGCGCCTTCCCACTTGGAGAACCAATGCCAGGGAGAGACACCTTGGGCCCCTCCGTTGCTTTTCTCCCCCCAAAAAAAAATAAAATTTGCAAGCTCCCCTTCGTGTACCTCAACATTACCATATTGCAGAGCTCAGCCTGGATGCACTTTCAGAGTGCAGACAGGTCCCTGTCTCCCCTTGGGTTAGGCTGCTGCTCCTCCATGTCTGTGGCACTCGGCCACCCCTCCCCTCCTCAGCATGCCTTGGGCTTAGGGCTGCCAGGCCACCACTGCTTCTTCCTTGGCCACTGCCTCCTCCTCGCCCAGCAGCAGCTGACAGAGCAGCTGGTGCCCACTGAGGGAGCAAGAGTCAGCTGAGTGCCTGCTGTGCTTTCTCGCTTTGAGAGGTGCACTTTCAGGGCGGGGCACAGACAGACCCCCCACTTGCAGGTTCCCCCTTCCCCTGGGTTGGGCTGCTCCTTCTCTCTGTCTCTAGCACTTGCTCACCCACCCCTCCCCTCCCCTCCTTGGCACGCCTTGGGCTTAGGGCTGCCAGGCCGCTTCCCCCCCTTGGCCAGTGCTGCCTCCTTGCCCAGTGGCAGCTTGGCAAGCTGCCGGTGCCTAGCAAGGGAGTGAGAGCACCCGCTGCAGCTGCAAAGATGTGGTTGGGGTCAGCAGCTGGCCTGTGTGCTAGCCTGCTGCTCACTGCAGTGGGGAAGGGGGAGCCAGGAAGTCAGGGGGCCCTCAGAGTAAGTCAGGGGGCCCACTGTAGCTACAGGTCTGCAGCTGTGGCATGTAATCCACTATTTCTCACAGTATTTATCTTCAAGATGATTTTATTTCTTAAAAAGAACCATCAGAAACAAGCTGCCAAAAGACTAACCAACATTTACATATGCCCCAAGGGCACATTCCAGTTCCCACAGATCAATTTCACTTTCACAGCGCTAAACAAATAGTAAACCCTGATGCTTTTTACCATGTTATCAATAGTGAAAGGAAGTGCAGGTCAGTCCCAACCACTGGCCAAAGGACCAACAACTGACTGTGCTTCCTCCTGCTAGCAGGAGCTGTACCACCTGCCAGCTGTTCCCCAGGGGACTTTCAAATAGTACCGATATAGTACTGATATAGTTTGTGGGAACCCCCTTTGTTCATTCTAGCACTATTAAAACTGAGAAACATTTGAACAAGATGCCCAGGATGGAATATGAATACTTATCTATCTACAGTCTTTCTTAAACTATATTTTATCCAAAGCCTATGAAGTGCTGCAAAGATGTGTAAAATCTTACAAGGCACAGGAGAGGGGATCTGCACGAACTACCATACATGCTGGAATAGCACCATCGCTCTAGATTTTATTTGTAGAAACGCTTGCCAAAGACATAGCCATACAGAACCAGAGCTGGTTCTAGTTTTTTTAAAAAAGGTTTTATCCTTGAAGGACCACCTCTTCCTGTACTGTTCGGCCCACCATCCTACCTAAGATCTTCCTCAGAAGCCCCTGCCCTCTGTGCCCCTGCCCTCTGGAGTGATTTAAAAGGCAACCAGCAACAGGGCTTTTACAGCAGTGACACCTCACTTGTGGAATAACCTTCCCCTTGAGGTTGGTGCCTGTACTGCTTTTAGACATCAGGCCACAACACTTCTGTTCACTGAAACTTTTAATCAAGGGGTTGATCTTAACAGTATTTTTATATTCTGCTTAGCCTGGTTTTGTTTTGTTTGTTTGTTTGTTTGTTTAATGCTGTGGTTGGAATTTTAATGCTGGGCTTTAATGAACTTTTATAATATTTGACATTTTGATTATTTTTATTGTGTAAGCTGCTCCGGGCACGTCCACTCTGTAGAGAGGCAGCATAGAAATGTTCTGAATAAATAAATATAGTTATTTATATTTATTGTTTCAAGCTGCCTCATATATATTCATATCAAAATTTTGAGCAAAGAAAATAATACCTTTGCTCAGTCTTTAAAATTCACTAGGTCCCTCCTGGTGACTGAGAAGAACAACTAGAAAGCTAACCACTTCCTTGCATTCCTTGCACCCTAACCATCTGCCCTGCTATAATCTGATGTGTATGAGAATGGCATCTCATACTACCTGTTCAACTGCTGAAGAAAGCCCTCATGAATAAGAAAATTCCTGTCCCTTTATGGCATGAGAATCTCATCATTTCATTCCTCCTACAGGCAGCAGTCCTAAATCGTGGTACTCCAGAATGAAAAACACTCATGGCTCCAGCTTTTAACAAACAAAGCAGTTTAAAAAGGCAATGGAGCATGCCCTGCTCAGACCAATGCTAATTTGCTTTGGCAAATTGCCATTTGTTGTGTGTAAGTGAACCTTGTTTGTATTCAATAGGAGAAGACAGCAAACATAATCCAATAAACAGTCCTAGCATTTATTTCTTTACAAAATATATATCTTATCTTTTTTGCCCTTACAAGGGCCACTATACATGATAAAATTACATTATGAAACTATTATAATAAAAATATACATTATAAGATCATTATAATAAAAATATACATTATAAGACCATTAAAATAATATATATATAAACATACATCATTAAAACAATTTTAAAAGAGTTGAAATACATACAAAACAAAAACACTGAGCAAGGGTCATCTGGGGCCAGAGCATGCTGGAGCCACCCAACAGCTCCACCCCAGCATTTCGAGGAAGGCACGGGGAGGCATTTAAATGCCTTCCCACTCTCTCCTCAGCCCTTCCTAGCTCGCATGCTGAGGCAGGCAAGCCAGGAGAGGGTGGGGGGGCTCTAGAAGCAGGGCGGCTGGGGAAGCAGAAAAGGGGGGGAGGCACCTTCAAAAGCCTCCCCTCCCCTTCCCAGCCTGCCTGCCAAGGCAGGCGGGGGGAAGCAAAGCGTGAAGGGGTTTAAAGTTTAAACCCCTTCTTTCTGGAGTCATGCCACCATTTTCCATTGTATTCTATGGCCCCATAGAACATAATGGAATGATGACTCTAGAGAGAAGGGGTTTAAACTTTAAACCCCTTCTCTCTTCACTCCCGCCACACAGCCCGCCTTGGCAGGCTGGTTTCAGAAGGGAAGGGGAGGCTTTTGAAGATGTCTCTCCCTTTTTTTGCTTCCCCTTCTGACATCACTTCCAATGATGTCAGGGGGCGTGGCATATGCTAATACACTATTATGCTAATAGCCTATTAGATATGCTAATGAGCTCCTGCAGGTCTTTTTCTATGAAATGACCCCTGACACTGAAGGAATGCCAAACAAAACAAAAAAAGTCTTCTTCACCCACTGGTGGAATATGGCAACAGAAGGCGACAGATAGATCAGACAAAACAGCAGTCCCCCAGCAGCACTTTCTGAAACTTGCCCTTCAGGTAGGACAGGAACCACCCACAGGATGCTGCCTCCCAACCTAATCCAGATAAGCAGTCCAGAAAGGTACCATGATCAATGGTATTGAAAGCCTGTAAGTCCATCTTCTAGCGCAAGTCATCCACCAGGGCAAACAAGGCTGTTTCAGTCCCATAACCAGGCCTGAAACCAGACTAGCAGGGGTCGGGACAATCTGCCTTCCAGGAAGGATGGAAGTTGTCCAGCCACCACCGACTCCATCACCTTACTCAAAAATGGAACATTTGAGACTGGTTGATAACTACTGAGATCTCCTGGGTCAAGGGTAGGCTGCTTTAGAAGCAAATACACCACAGCCTGCTTCAAGTCTGGAGCAATCACCCCCTCTCTTAAGGAAGCATTAAACTACTTTTTGAACCCAGTCAGCCAACCACCAACCAATGAGTAGGGTTTTCAACTTCCAGGTGGTGGCTGGAGATCTCCCACTAATGCAACTGATCTCCAGGTGATAGAGATCATTTCCCCTGGAGGAAATGGCTGCTTCAGAGGGTGGACTCTATGGCATTGTACCCTGTTAAAGGCCCTCCCCTCCCCAAACCTCATCTTCCTTAGGCTCCATCCCCAAAATCTCCATGTATTTCCCAACCCAGACCTGGCAACCCTACCCCCAAGATTTAAGTAATGAGGAAGGGCAAGGGTCATAAAGGCAGGTAGCAGGCCTCAAACTTCCAAGGATTCTGTCCACATCCTTAGGCTGAAAAAAACTGAAAAGTATCCTATACAACTGGACAAGGCGGCACCCTAGCACCATCCAACCCTGTCACTGCTAACAGAGTACAAATTGGAATGGATCTGAGAGATTTGATCTGCAAATTGCTGAGCAAAACATGTACTCCTCAGTCAAAATCCCCCTCGACAATTGTTATGTGAGGACTGCAAACTGAATGTCATTGACCTAATGGATCTTTTATGCTTTCCCCTTCCTACTGAAGCCTCCTATCTTTCTCAAAAAGTGGCTCCTATCCATCACTAAGAATGGGCTATCAGTGAAAATCATTCTCTTCCCAAGTGAGCAGATCTGCCCTGCTCACAGATTCTGATCCAATCCTATCTAAGAAAGTGGAAGGTGATCAAACGGAGGCTCTCCATCTATTATCATGACAGATGTTCATGATTATATCTAGCCTGCTGCTGCTAGCCTACCCATCGGTAAGAAGGTCTTCTCTGCTTTATTTATGGCATTGTTATTACATTTTTCTTTCAGGGAGTTCTGAGTATTTTTCCTTCTCCATTATAACCTCACAAAAAGCCTGTGTGATATCTTAGGCTGATACAGACCCAGGGCCACCCAGCTGCATGGCTGCACAGGAATTTAACCTGGTCTTCCCAGTTCTAGTCTAAAACTCTAACTGGCTCATAGCCAACTTCAGATAATCTCTAGGATAATAATGCTTTTCTTAAGTGCAGATCAGCTCATGTAGAGATCACTGTGTATTCACATTTTATTTCTCTACTCAGTTTGTCTACTGAAAGACTACCACAGAATATTTAGTCCGGTACGTCATCTTTTTATGCCAGCAGGCACCTTTGGAAATATGACATAGGGTGGTGGGCACAACTACAAAATGGCTGTTGCAAGAGGTTGAAACAACCACAAAATGGCTGCTCCATGAGGCAGAGGCAACCACAAAATGGCTGCCACAGGAGACAGAGGCAACCACAAAAAGTCAGGGAGTAAGGTTGTGCATAACTCTGATTGCACCTAGTAGCAGTTCAAACAGAAGCTCGGTTTAACAAGATTTTTTTTTAAAATGAATGCATTGTTTACAAATACTTTCTAGCATACACACAAATATACATATGGAGCTAGCTAAGAAACACTTATCTGTCATATTTCCAGTGGCCAATAAGAAGCTCTGCTGAGCAAAATCCCCTCTTGGCCATGCCCACTTTCTAAAAACATTTGGCATATGTATGTGAATACTCAAAGCTAACATTTCCAAAAGATCAACCTGTGTTACTTTATTGCCCTTTGTATGTTCTGTACACAAAATCAGTACAATATAATTCTGATTCCAGTTTGGGCAAATACCATAAAAAATGTTCAATCAAAATAATAAACTACAATTAAGGGGGGGATGTATAGTGCTTTGCTGGTTTGCCTTTTCTGTTAGGATGAAATTTCTGTGTTATTTTAAAATCTGGCTAGTTGATACCCATTCCGTCCGCTTGAAAAGCAAGCAAGCAAATGCTGAATTTGATTTACAACTGATATTACAGAATACATCACACCTATTAAAACAGCCACTGGGCAATCTAAAAATTAGCATACAAAAATGATAAAAGACTAATTAAACCATGCCCAGTTTGTGTTTCAATCAGAAACTTGTTTATACTGATCATCAACTAGCAATTCTATGTAATTTTGTAATTTCAGGAACTCTAGGCATTACCAACACACAGACACATACCATGGCAGAAAGTATAGGGGGAAAGGCCTCTGAAAAGCCCATCAATTTGCCAAAAAAAGTTTACTAAAATGCATGACACAACCACATCTCCTAAAAGACACTGCTGGTTCAGGAACCCCATGAAAAATGGTTTGTCATATAATTCACAAGATCTAAACTATTAGATGCAGAGTAAAGCTTTAATTTTCTTTCTTTCTTTTTTTTGGCCCCCCGGAGGGGATTTTTTTATTGCATTTTCTATAACTAAACACTACATATAAGAAAAGAGGGAAGGGTCTACAAACTATAAGATAAAGAAAAATAACCTCTAAAAACCCAAGAGTAGGTGTCATATGAATAGCTTTAACCAGATTACATATTTTTATAGCTAGATACTCATGGCCAACCATTGAACATGGTCATCCTCTTTCTATAAACTTCAAGTCTAAATATAATCAACATCTACTGTAACTTCATAAAGAGCCTAAAAAAGGGTAATTAAAACATTTTTTTAGAACTTCAGAGTTATGATAACAATTCACTTTTTATCCTTTTTTCTTCCTCAATTTATAGCCTATTTTTGGGGCAGCAGCCCTCAAATTCGAGTCTGATTCTTCTCCAGAAGATGGCACCGCTCCAACACCGCCACCCTCGTTGGAACTGTCTCTTCCTTCTCCTTCTTCCACATCTGCTGGACAACTATGAAGATGCAAGAATTCTCTTGCCTTTTCCAGAGTGTCAATTTTCTCATTCCATTAACAAACTTAAAGATGACTCCTTCAAGCAAAACCCATCTGTAGGCAATTTGTTTCTTTTGTAGAAATGAGACCAAGTCTTTGTATTTATGTCTTTTCCTCCTTATTTCAAATGGAATATCTTTTAAGACATTTATCTCTATGCCCTTAATTTTCAGGGTAACTCCATTAGCCACTTTGAGAATTTGATGTCTCACTCTTCTTCTGGAGAATCTCATCATCACTTCTCCCTGCAGATTATTTTTCCTTATAAACTCTGTATACGATCTAAAGACCATATCATTATTACTTTGCAAGTTCTCCGCTTTTATATCTGCCATTTGCCCCAAAGCTTCACACATTATCTGCATGAGGTTCTCCCCTTTTTCCTCAGGGATCCCCTGGAATCTTAGGGCATAGCGTGCCCCTTTCCATTTGTAACTGCAGTAGTTGAGACTCATCTGTTTGGCGCTTCTTCCCCATTACCTGCATTTGCTTTTGTATCTTTTTGGCAGTGGTGTCGACTTCTTTAAGTTCCTGCTCAGTTTGGTCTATCTTTTTGACGTTCTTGTTGATTTGCGCTTGCTGTGTGTCCAGCTTTTGGTTTATTTCTGTCACCTGTTGCAGCAAAGGGTGCAATGCTTCACTTAATATCCTTTGCAGGTCTGGAGTTGTGTCCTGTCTGGGCACAAAACTTGCTGGGCTGGCACTTCCGGTCGGCTTAGCTTTTGCTATCTTTTCTCTCTCCTCTTTCTTCATTGGAGGCGCCATTTTAGAGGAATTGTTTGCTTTTCAACAAAAGTTATCACAATCTCTCAAGCTCACCAATGTGCTTGGTAAGTTCTTAAAAGTCCTTTATTTCAGTCTTTCTCGCTTCACAAGCCTGCCCCCCCCACTCAAATAATAAAGTTCGCTTATGTTTATCTTCTCGGAGGAGAGTCCCCCCCTGCTTCTCACGGTGCAGCTTTCAGCTTATTTTTTCCGATGTTCTCTCTTAAACTTAACTCACAGTTCAATGGCAACGTGCTTTCTGATTCACTTTAAATTCAAAGTCGCTTGATCACCCAGTGCTTGATCTGGTGTGTGCTTCTAGTTCCATCAGGAAACTCTGTAGCAGGACCGGCAGGGCAAGGATGCCCCCCCCTCCGGCAGGATCACTGGCGGGGAAGCCCTCTAGCGACCCATTCCCAGGGCTCCGTGGGGGGCGTGGATAATCACACCCCCTCCTTGCCACGGGTTCTGGTGATCGTCTCCCGGAGGTCTGGGAGAAAGCAACCACCATGGCGAGCACCAAAACTGGAAGTCAGTAAAGCTTTAATTTTCATACTTGTTTAAAACCATTTATTGTCTTCTGGCAATGTTGTATGCATAACACATCAATTTTCCCAGATGTTCCAATGTTTATATCTTAAAGAAACTTTTAATAGGTGCTAATCAACAGGTTACCATTAGCTGTGCCAATTTTTTTTCAGTAGCCTGTAGAATTCATAGAGATATTTTATGTACAGATTTTAACTAATTGTTGCCAACAGATTGGACCAATTTTACTTTCCAATGACATTATTGGAAAACTTTTATTCTTGACTTGTACTGGTCATTGGCTGAACAAAAAATTGATTGATTGATTGTATAACTAGTATGGTTCCTTTCTAAATGTTCTATTTCACTTAATTTGTGAGGCAGCAAAACCTGTTGCACATGTATGCCAAGGACCATAAATGCTGCTCTTAGCAGCTGGTTTTTCAAATCAAAGGTCCAAAAAAATGTATTATAAACCCTAAGGACACTTCAAAGTAATTAGGGAAAGGAGAATTTCCAACAGCAACTTGCTCAACCAAACTAATGCACTGTCACTGTAGGATCACTAGGGAAAATTTGTCTTGATGAATGAGAGCAAGGTTTTCTACATACTTTGGGACATTTAGGACACTTTTATGTCTTTTTAGAGGGCAGTGAGAAAATGTGTTACATCAACCAGAGGATTCCATGAAGACTACAAGATAGCCTTTGAGGTTTTATTTAGCCACCATTGCTAGTATCAATGAATCTATAATGCATCAGCCTGTCTAATCACTTTTTAAAATCAATCTAAAGCCAGTGACAAGTCAACACACTTTATATCAACAAATCTGTCTTAGTACCCAACAGCTGATCACTTCTAAATAAATTAAATTTCGCTGGTCACAATACAAACCTTTGAAGGACCTCAACTGCTTACTTCCCTCCATTATAACAATTTGCCTTTATTCTTAGCATTGGCTTTCTTTTAGTTTTCCAGTTATTGATCTATGAATACCTGTGTCTTATATCACCAAACAACTAATATTTACTCAGGAGCCTTGGGTTGAAAGCGTTTCTCAATTTTTTTTGGGGGGGAGGGGGAATCCAATCATATACTATCTAACAGATCACCCTCATCTACAAATGTGTTGACAGAGAGTTCTAAATTAAGTAGGGCCTCCTTTTGCAGAAACAATACTGATTCTCCCTGTGCAAGAACAGTTCTTCTAGAAGTTTAGTAATTTTAGGTTTTATGTTTTCAACTTGTATCCAAGGAGAAAAGTCAGGCTAGTAGGCCTGCAGTCTCATGAATTCTACCACCCCACACACAGATTCTTCTTTTAAAGTTACCTTCCAACCCATGATTCTATCTTTCTCTTAGGAGATCAA
Organism: Gekko gecko; assembly: GCA_029375565.1. Taxonomy (NCBI): domain Eukaryota; kingdom Metazoa; phylum Chordata; class Lepidosauria; order Squamata; family Gekkonidae; genus Gekko; species Gekko gecko. Next base: position 144,259,138 of record JAPDNY010000003.1, on the reverse strand, counting down.
TTATGTCATTTTTGGGTTAAAAACTCTGGGTGCATGGCATATACGCTTCCATCCCTTCCCAGAAAAAAAATGGCACCACAGCAAACACTGTGAATATATTAAGTGTGATTATTGCAATAATTGTATAAGAATAAACAACAAGAAGATATAAATGTAGTTCAAAGATTACAATGACTGAGGAAGGACAACTTATTGTCATGGTGCATTTGCTTCCATCTCTACCCAAGCAATCACCAGGTACATCAAGATAGTTTCAGAGGGCAGCCGTGTTTGTCCGCAGTGGAACAGTTACATTTGAGTCCAGTAATATCTTAAAGACTTCCAAGAGTGAGTCCATCTGACTGTTGGTCTGTCTATCTAGTACTGTTCATACGGCTATCACCGTAAGCAGAAATTAGAACCAAAGAAAATAATTTAAAAGACCTTACTCATTATTATTTCTCTTATATTTGATTATTGTGCCTATGAATTTTGCCACCGTCATTGGTATCTGAGAGTAGTCATGACACCTGGGCTCACACATTTAGCAGTTCCATATCTTTAAGTAAAAGGTGAATAAATTAGCCCTCAACTCATCCAATATAGGGCACTCCACAATCATATGTTCAATGGTTTTGATTGTATGATATGAGCATCTGCATGTTCTATTAGAGTATGATACTTTATTATATCTGCCCTCCAAAACCGCTGAGGGAAGAACGTTCAGTCTTGCCAAAGTAAAAGCTCTTCTTAGTTTTGGGACTGTCAATTGATAAACATATTTCGAAAGTTGCATCGGGAGGGCAATTCCCAAATGAAGTGTCAAACATACCCTGTGCACCCTAATATACGTACTTGTAACATCCAGTTTCCTTACACATTTTTTAATCTGTCTTCTAATGTCTTTAGTTTCTGTATTTTTAATCATATTTGTTATTCCTAGGCATTTCATTTTCTTTTCCAATAGTTATCTCACTGGCTGTAATGTGTATCTGCCTGTATAAGCCCAAGTAGGGTAGCTTCTTCTGCTTTTAAAACCTTTACTTTAAAGACAAATGCTTTAATCCAAGCCCTAGCTTCCATCAATAATTTACCTAGTTCCACTCTCAGTGCTATGCCCAAGACACATCTAGGAGTAGCCGATAAGCATTGGAAAAAGTCAAACTGGATGGAATCCATTTTTCAGAAGCGGCCTGAATCCAAATTTCCACACCATACAGGAATTGATTTAGAACCTTAGCATTAAATACCTTTAAGGCTGGGTGGACAAATTGGCCTCCTGATGAGTAGAAGCAGGGGTCATTTGCAGCTGGAACAAGACAGAACGGTGTTCTGTCAGTAACAAGCCTGCAGTAACAAGTAACTCTTTCTGCAGAGAGCCCCCCCCGGCCTTCCCCAGCCGTGCAAGGAGTGGGGAGGCATTTAAATGCCTTCACATGCCTTCCCCCGCCTGCCTATCAAAACAGGCAAGCCGGGGAAGGCCTGCAGAGCCCCCCCGGCCTTGCCTGGCTCGAGGTGGGCAAACTGGGGAAGCCCTCCAGAGAGTGGCCGGGCCTTTAGAAAGCCCCCACAGCCTTCCCTGGTGAGGCTGGTGAGATGGGGAAGGCCCTGCAAGGAGTGGGGAGGCAAAGAGTGGGGAGGCATGCCTTTCCTGGCCCGCCCACAAAGCAGGTGAGTCAGAGAAGGTCTGGAGAGCCCCCCTGCCTTCCATGGCCCACCCACTGCCTTCCCTGGCCTGCCCTGGCCCACTTCTGTCAGGCAGAAGCACCTGAGATCCTTCCCCACCTTTACTTTGCCCCACTTGGAAGTGAAGGGAAGGGAGAGGGGGAAAGGAATTGAACCCAGGTGCTTCTGCCTGTCAGAAGGGCCAGCATGCTGGCCCCTCTGTCAGGCAGAAGCCCCGGAGAGCCTTCCCCCCCTTTTCCTTCACCCTGTTTGAAGGCGAAGAGAAGGGAGAGGGGGAAAGTAATAGAACTCAGGTGTTTCTGCTTGTCAGGCAGAAGCGCCTAAGATCCTCCCCCCCCCCTTTTCCTTCACCCAGCTTGGAGGCGAAGGGAAGGGAGATGTCAGGGGGTGTGGCATATGCCAATAAATTATGCTGAGTTATGTTGATGAGCTCCTGCACTTCTTTTTCTATGAAATGACCCCAGAGTAGAAGTATTTTACAATTGTCTTCCCTAGTCCCAAAGTTGTGTTCCTTGTTAGATCCAAGTGTGTTTTCCATGTAAGAGATGCTTCAAAGTGGATTCCCATTTGAAGATTTCCCCCTTTTTCCTTTTGGCGAATACTATGACCTTGGATTTCACCACACTGATTGACAAGCCCTCATGATAACAGTAAAGCTCAAAAAAAAAATATCAGCTTGCGGAGGCCCACTATTGATCTAGACATTATCACTGCATCATCAATGTATAGGAGTACTGGAATTTTGTGCTTGGATAAATGTGGAAGATGACATGCTTCCTTCAGGAGACAGGGTCTGAGGTCATTTACTTGCAACAGGGGTGCAAGTAAACATTCCTGCTTGACTCCCTTGTCTAGGATGAAAGGCTCCAATAGCTATCCTAACTCACTGCATCTAACCCGGGCGGAGGGATGGTTATAGAGCTGTTAAATTAAGTAAAGGAGGCATGGTTCAATGCCATATTTCTTCAGCTTTTCCCATAGCTGGGGGCTAGAGATTGTATCAAACGCTGATTTTAGGTCCATGAAGGCAGTTGCCAACATGCCTTCTTCAGAACTCATATATTTATAAACCAAGAACTGGAGAGTATGGCAATGGTCGATGGTACTTGCTCCTTTTCTAAAACCAGCCTGTTCCTTTCCCAAAATACTGTTTCCTTCAGCCCAAGATTCCAGCTTTTCAAGAAACATTGCAGCATAAAGTTTTCCTACAGTGGATAGCAAGCCTCTATAGACAGTTTGAGTTCTATTTGAGTTCTTAGAGTAGAGATTTTGCTGAATATTTTGAAATTGAAAAAATAATATAAAAAAACTATTGACATTTAAGAAATTTGAGGCCCAGAAAAGAGATTGGGAAAGTCTGCTTTGGGCCATAAAAACAAAAAATGGGAAAAAAATCTGGATCTTAACTTGCAAAAGGACTAAACACATGGCTCCCTGTACCCTGTCATAGTCCAGCCACTGTCTGGGAAGCTTTTTTCACCTCTATTTTCACAAATGGAAATGGAAATACCCAGGATGGTAGGCCGACTTTCAAGAGTCAAAGCTCCCTGCATCAGACAAAGTGAGCTTTGTATCTGACAGTGGGAGCTTTGACTCTCAAAAGCTTATATCCTAAAAATCTTGTTGTTCTATAAGGCACTACTGGACTCAAATTTACCAGATACATTTGAACATTTAAGGGACCGTATTACTGGTAATACTGCAGTAAACCCAGCTTGATTATCAATCCCCAAATTAGTTAGCAACAAAGATATTTACATATTCTTACATCAAAACTACAAGTTTGCTAGGAGGAAGCTCTTTAACACAACCTGATTCAGACTACTGTTGCTTTGCTGATGGAACTTTTAGATATGATGGCCATAATGGAAAAAAGCATAAATTAATGCAGCTGGTCACTGGGTGTCACTGTTGGTTTACAGACCCATTTCTGAAAACATGCAGAACTGGCAGGAAAGAAAGAGTTACCCCCCAAAATAGAGGGACAGAGGTTTATAATCAGAAATGCCTGGATATTTGGTCCAGCTTTAATTTGGGTTCCTGTCATGTCAGGCAGTAAGCTCAGATGATGTGCCATACTTTGAAACTGCACCATCTGCTGCTTGTTAGCGGACAAAAGCAGCAACCTACCATCTCTCTAAGTAGCTGTTGCTCATTAGCCGACAAAAGCCACTTTCAGTGCTCACATATTATTAGATTATTTCTCACAGAAGATCACATTTGTGAGGGAAGGAGGGGAAAATAAACACTACACAGAGTACAAAAGGAAATTAAATGTGGCAGCACAAGCCAACCCCCAATAAAGCTGAGAATCATTGTTAAATATAGGTACACTCTGAGGCTAGAGACCTGAAAAAGAACCCCTGCTGTTCCAAAGTTATAATTTCTGAACAGTAAACAACTAAAGCTGTTTTATAATATTCAGAAGTAATTTTAAAGCCTTTCCCCTTAATATTATATTTGTTTATCGTTATATTTCTTCCCCTGCTGCTTTTGTTTGCATGTGACATGCTCATTGACAGACTGACAGTCTTGGAGACTGGACCTCAGCCGAGCTCCCTTTTACAACAGACAGATGCAGCCTGTATGAGAAGATAAAATACCTCACCAATGTGCCCAGAATGGACTTTGAAACCAGAGAGGAACAGCCTTGTCCTGTTCACACATTTTATCACTTTTTTTTTTGAGATTCCATATGTGTAATCTCAGTTTTCATTTCAGAAGAATAACAGAAAAGCCTTCTAGTTCAAGAATTTCCCCTCCTGCTGCAAGTGTTTTCATTAGATGTAAAATCAATCAGTAGGCTTATATACTTCTGATGGCTGTGTAAACTATTAGTAGCTATATCAGTCACTGTTTGGAATAATTAGGAAATTCTCTATTTCCAAAAATGCTGGATTATCCTACATCTGAATGAAGCAGGATGCTACCTGTGTATGTGTGTGTTTTAAAAAACGTTTCTATGCTGACTTGCTACCCAATTCCAGATCCCCCAAGTCAGTGTACATTAAAACACTAACATAGTTTGAACATTACAACATTAAAACACTTCAAATATTAAAAACCAATTAAAATGCCATGACTAATAAAGCCCTTCCTCCGGTTGTCACCCATCTAGCCTCAGATGCCAGGGGCACCCAAAGTAGGGCCTCTGATGATGACTGGTGGTCCAGTAGGTTGATATGAGAGTAGGCAGTTCTTCAAATATGCCTGACCTAAATCATATAGGGCTTTAATGATTAATACCAGTGCCTTGGACTGGACCCTGAAGCAAATTGGGAGCCAATGTGGGTGAAACAGGACTGGAGAGATATGGTCCCTATGACCCACTACAACCAACACTATGGGTGTAGCTTCTGGAAAGTCTTCAAGGGCAGCCCCCTGTGCAGCACACTGTAGTAATCTAATCTAGATGTTACCAGGGCATGCATAACAACGGCAGGGAACTAGCTGAAGCTGGTGAAATATACTCCTGGCTACCAATGCCACCTGTTTATCCAAGAGAAGGCCCAGGTCCAGCAGCACCCCTAAGCTATGAGTGGGGAAGTTCATCCAGAAAAGGAGATGTAACGGACTGTGCTTTTAAAAACCTTAGAAGTGCTATACAAACTGGCAAGGACTGTGAAGGGTTAATTCATCACAGAAACAGAGAACCTTGAGTGACAGGCTGCTCCAAGCAATCTGATTGGTTTGCATCTGCTGAGCAGCCAAAGTCTGGAGAAAGCTGTATGCTGAGGAGAGATTCAGTCAGATTTCTGCCTTGACTGAGTTGAGTACTGAGAGTCTGATTCTAGCCTTAGCTGAGAGCAGTTGAACACAGACAAGAGAACTAGGAGAAAGTTAGAAAGGAAGTCTGGGAAGTAGGCGAAGACTTTTATTCAGCCCCAGGAAAGGGGATAGATCTTCCAGAGAGAGAAGAAAATTCCCTACCCAGTCAAACAGGGAGTTAGCTCTGAAGAATGCAGAGATTCCTGGTCTGATGTGGTTAGAAACTGCCTTTAGAGACTTTAGGAGTCAGTTAAAAACTCAAGATGACTACTGGTGTTTCAAGAGAAGGGGTCTGGGGACAGGAAAGAGTGTACCAGCCTTCTAGAAATTAAAAGAGTCAGAGAATACTCAAAGAAAGTATACTGGAATGTTTTAGGGAAACAATGGAACAAAAGCTTCTCAATATCAAGATTTAAGTCACTGTGAAAAGCTTAAGAAACTCTTATCAGCCTGAAACATAAGAACTAAAGTCTCTGCATGTACTAGTTTTACCTCAGAAATTTCAACCCCTGATTTCATCTGACCTTTCCCCTCTATGTTAAATAAAATATTCTGTTATTTTTAATTTCAAAACACCTCAAGTGTCATTTAAATTGTTTAAGTTAAAGTGGACTCCTGAACCTTCCCTCAGGTTCCCAGGTTGAGCCAACAGCCAAAACATGTCCCACTCTTGTGGGATAGCCAGAGTCCTTCAGTAAAGATGAAAACACATTACTAGGGTGGCTCAGTCAGTAAAGGGAAAGAAAAACAGAGGGAAAATCTTGCCTCTGAGGGAGGGAAGTGGACAGGCTGTTATAGGAGACATTCCAGATCCTAGGTCAGACCTTCACCCAACCAGTATCTCCTGTTTTGTTGGGGTTAAGTTTCACTTTGTTAGCACTCATCCATCCAAAGTTACACAAAGCAGTATGCTTGCTGGAAAGCATTTCATGAGTACCAGGCTGTCTCTCTTTGTCTCTCTCACACACATAAAAAACGCTATTGTAAACCTAGTGATTGTGAATAATGGAGTAGATGGTGACCACTATTCTGGACTAATTCTTCCAGGGTAAAAGAGTACAGTTTAGTGAAACAATGCTTTGGTCCAGATAATCATTTTCTGGAAACAACTGTTTAAGTCCAAAAAGCTATATAGACACCATCCCCTAGGAAGGAGGGAAAATGTGGCTTAAATATATATTTATTTTTAGACCTGTACTACCTCCTTCTCCAAGTTGCACAGAGCAGTATATAAATGGTTCAGACCCAAAACTGCTTAGCAATGGTGCTATGCCAAGCATCTTCTGACCACCCTCTAGACAAATACAAAAAAGCTTTGAAATATCTACTAATGTTTCTCTAATATATCTTATACTATGCTAATTCATCATGTAGATGAAACCATAGCACGTGAAATAACTAAAAAAATATTACTTTATTTATACTACTATAGAGAATGGATTTGGACATGTGAGTCTCAGAATGAAACCCTTCATCAGCTATGCAGATCACAGAGTTCTTACAAAAGCAAAATGAGAAATGTAAAGTACTCTGTCTTATGAAAGGATGACAAAACTAGATATTGCCTAGCTTTTATCACTGAATGCCATTAAAAGAATAGTTTCTGAAGCTCTTAGTTCAAGCTAATTTCTTAATCTTTGCAGTAAAGCTACATACAAGGGCATGGACTGAGACCATGGTTGATTATCTTGTTCTAGTAACAAGCAGGAATAACATGATGATGTTGATTATTCTGGACCTCTCCGCATCCTTCATACCTGAACAGTGCAATCCTAAACAGAGTTACTCCAGTCTAAATCCAATGAAATCAATGGTCTTAGACTGGAGTAACCTTTCTTAGGATTACAATGTTAATCATCAAACCTTACTGGCCATCTATGTAATTTGATGGAGAGAAATGAGACCCCTTATTTAAGCTATGTCTAAATCTTTCCTCTCTTCACAGTACTTAGAAATGGAGTTGGGTGACTCTGTACCCTACACGAGTTATCCTGTGGGTATCATAAGTTCTAGCTTGTACTCTTTACTATTTAATATTTTTAGAAGACACTCCGGGTTTTCAGCACAGAATAATCAATCTGCTGATAACTTCTAGCTCTATTTTTCTTTTCTATCAGAAGCAGGTTCAGTAGTGCAGGTCCTGAGCTACTGCCCAAAGGCAGTAATGGGTGGAATGAGGCCGTTATAGTAAAACTCAGACAAGACCAAAGTAGTTATGGTAGCTGTTCGTTGTAACAAATTGATTATCAACATAGTTATGAATAGAATCACATTCTCCCTGTAAGACCAAGCCCACAGTGGGACTGCCCCTGAATCTGGCACTAACTTTGGAAAAGGGGGGGGAGGGGGGAAAACAGAAGCAGCCATCATACTCTGCCTTTGATATGTTAATACCTGCCTTACTTATAAAACAGAGACTTTGCAACATTCAAGCATGCAATGATAATCTTGACAACTGATTGTTTTAAATCAGTGTTTATGGGATTATCCTTAAAGATTATTCAGAAACTTTGCATACTGCAAAATGCTGCAGGTTACCTAATTTCTGGGGTACTATATAGGCAACAAACAATGGTTGGCTTCAGTCAATAATATTGACGGTTGCACAATATTCAAGATGCGATTCTTTTAAAGCCATGCTCTAGGTCCCAATCAAGAATAACTAAGGAAGATTTTCCTCCCATAAAAATCTTACTACCAATGAAGAACTATGTGTGAGTCTGTGATCCAGTGACCAATAATTTAAATCCTTAGAGGTACACAGCAGGATATTCTCAGATGTGACAGCTGCACTATGGAAGAAGAAGAGTAGTTTTTATATACACCCCCCTTTTCTCTACCGTAAGGAATTGCAGAGTGGCTAACAATCGCCTTCCCTTCCTCTCCCCACAACAGTCACCTTGTAACGTACATGGGGTCAGCTGTGAGTTCTGAGAAAACTGTAACTGGCCCAAGGTCACCCAGTAGGCGTCATGTGGAGGAGAGGAGATTCAAACCTGGTTTTCCAGATTAGAGTCTGCCACTCTTAATAACTACAGCATGGCGGCTATTAACCACTACGGAATGTTCTACCCCAGTTGGAAACTAGAACCCAATCATTCTGTAATTTTATATGATGTTTATAAGGCAACTGGGATTTGTTGTGTTTGCTAGAATCTGGATTTTATTCAATCTTTCGATAAGACACAAAACCCTGCTATTTTATACTGGTAATGCAATAAAAATCAGAACCTACAACCCTCAAGACTTACTTGAAAGTCAAGCTCTATCAATGTTGCTTCTTTTGCTTCCTCTGAGCTCACTTGTCAACTATAGGCCACTGCAGGAAATGAATCACCTGCTCCCAGGTTCTTTTCCTTCTATGTCAGTTTTAAATTTATTCATGAGACCAGTTAAGGTAGCAGACAGAGGTATGGGAAGAGGAAAGAACAGGATGATTATCACCGCTTGGGTAAAATAAAAATGACCTGCCTAAAATATTTTAATAATCTAATCCAGCTAGGAGGGAAAAGAACAATTCCTGCAGTCTCATCAATTGACAATCTTAACCCAAACCAACTGAAGAAAATAGTTTTATGAACTGGGGTTTTGCAGCTATTTAAATTTTATTGGCAGTTACTCTATTCGTTACCACCAGAATCTTGCTGGATCCAGCTTATTCTCAAAGATAAAAGAATAGGCTGAATTCCGTTTGTGGTTACTAAACGGCTACTGCAAAACATAAGTCCTTTTTAAGCAATGCTTCATTAACCCTATATATAGCAAGCAACAAGGAGAATGTTATGGAAAGAAAACCTCTCTCCACTTCACTCACACATACACAGAATTTTATTCAATTAAACTTGCATTCTGTGGATGGAAAGAATGTTATATTACACCTAATCTTGGCAAAGTTGAGCATCTCAGTACCCATAATTACAATCCCAGACAGCAAATTTAAGATACAATTGCAAACCAAAAAGGAAACACAGAACATTCTTCATTGATCTATCTTCATAAACAATATGCATGCTCAATGGATTTGGAGTTTTTAAGCATCTGATCTTCTTTGCAGAGTGGCAATATGACAGAGATGCTCCATTCATTCATTCTTCATTTTCTCAGTTTACTACACAAGCACTGTTTACTATACTTTTCACTTTATATCCCCAAACATAAGCATTGGCTGAAACTATATAAGAGTTTTTTAGTCCTCTGATTTAATCAATGCACTTGTGCACAAATGGAGAAACAACTAGGCAAAAAAGAAACTTGAAGCAATCATATGACCATATCAAAAATCCTTTTTGCAGGACATGTAATGTTACTAAAAATTATTGGTTATGGGTGCATAGGCTGATTCAGAAGATTTTAGGGAGAGCAATTCTCTTCAAACCGGAGTTACTACTTCTAGGTATCCTAACCCTACCTAAATAGAGATGATCATTACTTGTTAGTACATTTGACAACTGCAGCCAGGATTTTATATGCAAAATACTGGAGGACTACCCAAATACCATCAAAACAAGAATATATTGCGAAGATACTCGAGGCGGCGGAGATGGACAAGCTGATTTTGATCATGAAAGGACATCCAGATTCCACTTTACAGAACACTTGGTTACGCTTTTATGATTGGTACAATTCAAATGGTTAGGAGGGAGAAGAGCTTGTAGTGTATAACAAAAGGTAAAACTAGGGAAGATATAGATGGACTGAAATAAGAGATACTCACGTAAAGGGCAACAGAATTCATAAAAGATAAAGTGCATGGAACATGATGTAGAAATTTGGTTGAATACCCCCCACTTATGTTATATGTTGTGATTTAGTTTGTATGTTGTATTTTGTATTGTGTTTTGATGTGTTGTATTGTTGTAGCATTGTCATGAAAGTAAATAAAAATCTGTCCTTAGGGGCAGTTAAAAAAAAAAAAAAAGAATCCTTTTTGCAGGTGTTGTGAGCACATGCATTTGTGTAAATCATAAATCAGTAAGGGGGGGGGACTGGAAACCAAATTCCAGAATTAATTTTTAGTAATTCTTCAAGTTGAAGTGGAAGACAGGCAGAATAAAATGAGGAAGAGAAACAACCCATAAAACAATAAATGCAACCACCCATCTCTACACTGAATCTGGGAAACTCAAGTTCAAACCTATTCTCAGCTTTGAAACCTACAGTACGCATGAGCAAGCCATCGTTGCTTATTCTGATGAAAGACCCTAGTAAGTTTGGGCCCTACCCCCAAACTTACCTGGATCTGTGGAGGTTCTCAGGCAGGTGGTGCGGGCCTGCTGCAGGCTGAAACAACTTACAGCAAACTCCCAGGGGAAGCCTGCCCATGAGCTAGTGAAGAAGGGATCAGTAACTGCAATACAAGGAGGCGTGGATGGGAGACTCCCTGGGCCAGTCACATCTGCCAAGCAACCCAGAGAGGAGGTGAGGCTCTGCTGCTGGGCCATACCCACAGGCAATCCCACATATGAGGCTGGTATCATCCCCACCCTTTTCAGGCCAGCACAGCCCAGAGAAGAGGCCCTCTAAGGTGGCAGGAGATGGAGAAGTGCTGCAAGGTAAGTTCGGGGCTGGGAACTCAACTGCCTCTGTTATTCACTGCTAGAAGGACCACATTCCTTTCTTGGGACTTTAGAGGAGCCCAGGGCTGCCCTGCCCCCCCCCAAATCCTTTAAAGGCAGAAAGCCGGGCAGCCATAGAGGAAGAGCCAGACTTCTCCTGCGGTTCTGGAGTAGAGGAGTGAAGCTAGAAAGCGGGGGCTCAGAGTAAGTTCAAATCCCCCCCCCCAGGTCTGACTTCCAGTTTTGGCAACCCAAATGGTGGACACGTCCCCTTGGAGCTCCAGGGGACGTGATCCATGACCCAGCGGACAGGAGGGGGTGCGATTGTCTGCACCACCCCGGGGGCCTTGTAGGGGGCCCCCAGCCATGGGAAGTGAGAGGTGCCACTCCCAAGGCATGCTGTTGAGGGACTGAGGCACCTCTGAGCTCCGATGGTCTCGCCGCCACGGAACCAGCAATGGTGACAGGGGCGCACACTGGGACAAGTGAATGGTGATCGCGTGAAACCCTTACCTCAGCATATGATCCACAATGAAGTGTGAGTTTTTTCGTTAAAGCAAAACATCTGGACAAACAGACAAGCGGAGTGGAGGATTTACTCCGCAGATAAACAAAATGGATAAACTCCACAGATAAACAAAAGGGAGGATTTACTCCACAAAACAAAAGCTGATTCCAGAGCATTTTAAGGGGGGGAGGTAGGATTATAAGCAAATAAAAACTAAAATAAAGAGCACTGGAGAGAAAATGATATAATCTCTCAAGCAATAGCGACTTTTAAAATTTTTCTGAAAAGTAAACAATTAAAAGATGGCGAGGAGGAAAGTTGTGCCAAAAACGAAACTTTCTTCAGGAAATGGCAGCCCAGCCACTCCAGTCACAAGACCGGAAGCGGCTTCAGATTTGCCTGGTATGATTGCAGCAGCACTGCGACCCCTGCTGGATCAAATGACAACTCTTAACCAGAATTTTGCAACTCTACAAAGTCAGTTGAATGATACTAGGCAAATGGCAGCGCAAACAGCAATAGCAGTTAAAACTAATAAGCTTCAAAAACGTGTAGAGAAAGGGGGAGGGGGAAAGAGAACCTCCAATGAACTTCAACATACAAATGGAAAAGTCAAACTATGTTTTGAGATTTCAAGGAGTTCCAGAGACAAAAGGAGAAGATCTTGAAAAGACTTTAAGTGAAGCCTTGGGACCAGTTGCAGATTTGAAAGCAGACTTTCTTCAAAGCGAGACAGAAATTTCAAACCGGCAGATTATTTTTCTTAATATATTCTGAATATGGCCTACAGGACATATTCAGAATATATCAAGAAAAATAATCTGCCGGTGAAATTTATGTGAAATTCTCCAAAAGGCATATTAGAGACAAGATACTTAAAGCAATTAATGGAACTACCTTAAAAATCAACGACAGAGAAATTAAAGTATTAAAAGACATCCCCTTTGAAATAAGAAAGAAGAGGAGGAAATATAAGGACTTGGTCTTATTTTTACAAGAGACATCCACCCCCTACAAATGGATTATACCAGAAGGCATCTTGTTCAAATACAATGACAAGAGAGAAAGGATTGACCCTGTCATAAAGGCTAAAGACTTTTTGGAACAGTTACAAAAGCCAGAAAAGCAGGTAATCCTCGGGAGGATGACAATGTAAATGAAAAAGACAGCGACCAGAGAAGCCATGGAGAAATCCTATCATCATCCACTGAAGAAGAATCTGACTTGGAATTAGGGGCAGCAGCCCCCAAAACTCCTAAAGCTGGTCGAGACTATTATCTCAGAAAAAAGAAAGAAAAACAATTTTTATCTCTAGAGCTTGAATTTAACCTACTCTTAGCAGATTCTCAGATGCTCTTTATATAGTTAACGGTACCGGATATATTTCACTAACCTTTTTCATTTATACTGCACTTATATAATACTAAAGCGTAAAAAATGTTTGTAAGTATTTTATGATCACCGCTTCTTCAGTTTTTAGTGGTTATCTTTACTTTCTCCCATAGTTTGTAGATGCCCTTTCCTTATGATTTCTGTGTAGTTTTCAGAATAAAAGCAATAAAAAATGTTTTTTAAAATGCCCCCTCCCCCCCGGTCTAAGGCCTTCCTGCTGCCCAGCCCAAAAGGACACTGAAGGGTGCACCCACCCCGGGCTCCAATCCACCACAGGTGGAGTCTGACATGTATCATGAATGGATGTTAGGATAAAATGAGAACTACATGTATTATGCTCTGAATTCCTTAAAGAAAGGGCAGGATACCACCATGATAAGTATAGACATTATTTATTTATTTTTCAAATTTCTACCCTGCCCTCCCGGCCGAAGCCAACTCAGTAATGCCACCTAGTTGAAGGTGGACGTTGTTGCTCTGATTATAGATGATACACGACTAAAACATTTGTCACTGAAAATGCAGGTGATTTTACATTGGTAAGGAAGCAGAGGATACTCACGGCATTCCTTTTCATCACTTTCGTCAAAGCAGTCTGGCAGCCCATCACACTGCCAGGCTCCTGGGATGCAGCGTCCATTGCTGCACATGAAGTTTCCAGGGATATTGCATTCATTTGTGAAATTATTCCAAGGCAAAAGTTGGCTTTCTGCAACAAGAACAGATAATATATATTGTATTTATACATGCTTAAACTGCTCCTACATCTGAAGTGCTACTGCTGGGAAAGAAAGTACAAGAAAGTATAAGTACAAGCAGCTAATAATTAATGGAAAATTCACACCCACAAAAGTGTCAGTTTGGCTCGGATCAACCTGTTGAAGAGGCTCCTTTCTCACTTACCCCTCCTTCTCGCTGCACCAACTCAAACCCTACTTCTGAGGACATGGATACTGCACTGGGAGGCTGCAGTTTGAGGAAAAATCTGTGGAAATCACAGACCATTGTTTCATGTGTAAAGATACCTTCCATTCACACAAAGCCTACTTCAAACACAATCCAATTTTTCCCTGCACTTCTACAAGATACACAAGTAACTGAGAACTGACTTCCAAGCACACTGCAACATTCAAGCACACTTCAGCAAACATCACTAGAGCAGACTACTGAACCTGCATCAGACAATCAAAGGTTCAAGTCACTTCTCAGCTAAGAAGTGACCACTAGGTCACTTTCTGCCAGACATACGCATTCTGCCCAACTGTATCATAGGTCTGCTAGTGAACTAGGATAATCCCCCAGTGGGATAAGCATTCATTCTTAGAAAAGTGCAGGAGATAGGTATGATAAATGCATAAAACAAAACAAAAATGTTTAATATTAGGATTTAGTCTTTTTTCTCTCTCAAGAAACTGAAGCTCAAAATTAAGCTTGAATGTTGCAGTGTGCTTGGAAGTCAGTTCTCAGTTTGTAGTTAAGCAAAGAGAGGGAGGAAAAATTTCATGTCATCTAGAAAATTATGAACTGGAGATAAAAATGAATTTCCTCAACTAGCACCATCCTCAGGGCTGGCTCTCCAGTCCTCTGCGATACTTCATCTAGAAGTCACACATATTTCACCTTTAACATTCTGTTTTAGTGACTGGTTCACATTCTGTACCATTTCCTGGGCAATCTGCAGTAAACAAAGGAAAGGACAGCTACAAAAAATATTTGGAACATCACTGCTCTCAATTGCCACTACTTAAATGGTTTGATGTCAACACCAAATACAGATGTTGCAACACTTAGTTTTAAAAACAGATGAATAGAAATCAACATAATTTACATTTTCTTATAGAACTGACAGATCCATCCTAATGCAACAGATCCATCCTAACACAACAAAGGACTGACTGAAGTCCCAGATTCAAGACTGGAGACCCACTGTATTTCTCTCTATAAGCCTTGGCCTGAATATACCAGGGACAGGTCACCTAAAGCAAGGGAGCTGGGTTAAGACATACAAATAAAGAACCAGAAATACATGCCAAGTAATATGTGCTTTGGAGGCAATAAAACTCAAATCAATGTAAACTCCCACATCTTCTTTGCAGCAACAGTGAGTTTTGTAGCGTAATAAAACTTGAATATACATGAGAATAATCAGGCTGCTGTTTAATTCCTTCTTAAAATGTGAGCCACTACTTCCTTGCTGAGTCTAAATATATGCTTTTCAACCAGTTTTCCCACCACTGTTCATGACTCTCTCTACACATTCTGGCATATTCTCTATGAATTCACTGAAAAACCCTATGTGGCCTCCATTAACTTTTTTTTGTAAACTAGTTCACACTACAATTATGCCCAAGTACTCAGATTTAAGGCCATTTAATGCTCTTAACTTCAACAGAACTAAATCTGCTAACATACAAATATTTCCATTTATGTGAGCAGTATGAATATGTTTGTACTACCCAGTTCCTTTTCAGCAGAAAGAGGGGACACATCTGGTAAACTTCTAACTTGTATTAAAGCAGTCCTTCATTTGCGCATGTTCTTGTTTGGAAGGGCTCTCAGAACCCTTCTCAAACCAATGGGTATAGTCCTTTGGGACAGAGCAACATTCCTTGTGATCTCTCCAGACATTAAACAGACCATCATGCTGAAAGGATTCTTTCTTCAACAAGCAACTCCTTTTCTGCACACAGAATCGAGAAATGGGGCACTAATAATTGACCTGTATTCATCTGTATATTTAGAAAATGCATGATTGATTCTCCCTTTTTAGTCTACTTCAGAACTTTCTGGTTGAGAAACATGACAGAAGTTTAAATAACATTTTTCACTTATACTCTGAGACACATGTGATATCCATTGTCATAGAGTTCAGACAAACTTTAAAAAAAATCATGGGTTGGGGAAAAGAGAAGACAAACCACAGTGTGACTTCCTCACCCATACAAATTTAGTTTAATCCAATTTAATTCAGGGTGGCAAGATTATCTAGAAAGGCTTGGAAAGGACTGGATAGAAAAGGTTCCATTCCATGCTCAGAAAGCATTTTCTGCACACTACTTCACACCACAGTGCTACTCAAACAAGTGAAACTAAATTGAGACAAACTACCACTTGTGCAAAGAGGCTGAGCTACAGCTTGCAGGAGGAACAGCAACTGTCCTGTGTTATTCTCAAGCAAGAAACTGCAGAACAACACTAGCAACCATTTTCCTTTCATTCATGGTTGTTTAGATTTATCTGTTCCATTTGGTGGTGCCAAGTGCCGTCAAGTCACAGCTGACTTATGGCAGCCCTGTAGGGTTTTCAAGGCCAGAGATGTTCAGAGGTGGTTTGCCATGGCCTGTTTCTGCATAGCAGCCCTGGACTTCCTTGGAGGTCTCCCATCCAAATTCAGCCCAGGGTCAACCCTGCTTAGCTTTTCTGATATCTGAAAAGATTGGGCTAGCCTGGACCATCCAGGTCAGGGCATATGTTCCATTTATCTCCTACCTTTTTTTCCAGGAGGTTTCATATCTAGGCACCGAGACCGAGACCTACTTAGCTTCACCAGAGCTGCCATATCATATGTCTTCTAATCATACCCTGAGATTCCAAACCAATAATACAGGCTGGTCCTGTACCTTTTCAGGATGCAGTCTTAGATTACATTCAGCGACAATTGTTCTGCCAGAGCAATCATATCTCAGAGCCAGGGGGGTTGAGTGTTAATTATCTTCCAGGCCACTTCAGCAGCATTTAACTGTGAGATCTTTCTGGACAGTGCTTTATATAATTTTTAGACGTCCACTCAAAAGTGTTAAATGTTTGTCGTATCCCACCTCTGAGATGGCTGCATTTCACAGCTTACTCCAGGAATCTGAACACACAGTCTGCACACCAAATCAGTCTCCTTCTGAATGGAACAGTGTGTGTGCTTCAACATACCAACAAACTCTCTTTATAAAATGTGAATAAAATACAAGAAACGGTAATCCAAAATGCACTGGGCTAGTTTAATCCCACCAAACATAACATGGCTAGCCTTCACAGTCTTGGTAAAATCCCCAGCCTCAAGTTTTAGCTGTCTCCATAGCAGCTGTTGCCTCTGCTTGGACAGAGACAAAAATAAATACAGCCAAAGTCACAGGAGTGCTTAATGGCCCAGAGAAAACAGGGGACATATGCCATTTACAAAACAAATTTTGCATGAATGCTGTAGGTGGCACCAAACCAATATCAATTCCAAGTAAAGCCAAAATGGAAAGGGGGCCAGGAAGCCCAAGAGTTTCTTGCTTATATAAGGAAGTGGCTCAGTGGGGTTAGCCAAAAAGAATATTTGCCACTAGCACTTGGAAGAACCAGTCTCAAGAGTTACACGTAATCCAGTTTTTTAAAAATTAAATGATCCAATCAAGTCTACAGGAAAAAAAACAAAAACAATACACTATACATCCATATCTCACCACCAAACAGGATATCAGTAGGTAAGCTTTTCTCTAGTTTACCCCACCAAGCCTATTTCTGACAAGAAAAAAGTAGCATATCTTTATGAAAAATATTCAGATGTTGTTTCCCACAGTGTCAATTCTCCATGCAGAAGCATTAACAGCAGGAATGGAACATCCACACAGCAGTCTCCCCACACTTTTCTTGCTTCAGGCTCACATGGCCAACATCCCCCCTCCCAGACTATTTTGGAACAATCTCTGCAGATTTCGTAAAACTGTGCCCAAGTCAGGGAAAGACCAATTGAACCGATTTCGAATGGATTCCCCTCCCCCCCGACACACGTAAAAAAAGAAGTCACTGCAGTTTGTTAGCCAAATCACTGAAAGGCCCCCCCCCCTATACAAACTCCACTGCAAGTGTTCAGTTCAGTCAGCATATTTCCCCTAGGAAGCCTATGATGCCTTCTCCTAAACTTAATTTGCATTGGCATGTTCTGCCTTGGCGCCTAAAAGAAACTCACTACAGTGGAATCAGCATGTGATTGTCTTACTTCTCCATCTGCTCCAATGTATTTTCTTCAGAGATTGAGTCATTGTTGGGTGTGATGTAGTCTGCAAAGGTTAGCAATCTGAGCCATGTGTGTTTGTTTAGAGAGAGAAAGAGAGACAGAGAGACTGGACTGAAAACAGCTTTCACATGCAGTTTACTTAATATTGATTCTCAGTTCCTCATTCAAAACAGAAGAGTAAAAGAAGCCTGAATACAGAATTGAAATTGAAATCTGCACACCTCTGATCCCCAAAATAAGCATTAGGCCACCACAATTTATACAGCTCTGCTACCAGAATTGTGTCCAGGCCTAAGCTTTGTTCCATAGCATCTTCAAGGAAGAATGCATTTCATATAAAAACATGACACTTGAGCATCTTGTGCAAAAATAAAGATTTGGGCTGGACACAATGCCAGAACAACTCATAAGGCATAACCTCCCCCGAAGCAAGGATAAGTGAATTATGGTGGCCCAAGTCTTATTTCAGGATGAAGAGACATGAGTTCCTTATTCAAATATGTTCTGCTGTACCACCACACTTTCCTGCTGAAGCTGGAGAATGATAAACTGGATCTAAATTGCTACTCCAGGGCTTAAAACGAGAGGTGGTGGGGCTTCATGAAATGTAAACTATGCTCTGCTACTATAAAGCCCCCACCATCCCTGATATGTATATAGGCTACTTGTAGCTTCTCCATATAAGCAACCTGCACAAATGCAAAGCTACAGCCTAATCTCATTCTTCACTTTTAGCCCTTTTGGCAAAGAGGGAATTTGTTTGTTTAAAATTACTCCTACATGCAGTAATGAAAGTCTAGCTTTTTCATAAGCAAGACTGCATATACATGGGATGAAAAAAAACACACCCTCATCACAGCAGCAAGTGGTGTGGCAGTTGACAGGAATGGTGTCCACACAACCCATCCCCCTGATGCTCTCTGCATGTTAGTAAAAGGGTATCAGCAACACAGGCTCAGTCTATTAAGATATGGCCTAGATTTTGCTTCTTGTTATTTGAAGTGTTTAAAGTCTAAAAAACTAGGCACTTGGGCTGCCTGGTCATAATGATCTCTGAATGGGACCATCACAAAATATAGACTGTCAGAAATTTGTCAGGGATAAGGAACAGACCCTTCTCACATGCAAAGGGCCCTAGTTCTTAAGGAGGTCTACTGAGGGAAAAGCCATTATGAAATTACCATAAAACTGGTTTGATTTAGCTTAAGCAATCCCAAACTAGCAGTTCTCCCCCACTCATTTTAAAGGGTTTGCAGGTGAACTGGGAAATGCAGAGCCCCGCAATACAGTAGATTTGAAAAAAAAAATCAGTTTATCAACATACCACAGATTTCTGCTACAGATATGGCAGATGGTCTAGTAAATATTTATGCAGGAGATTTTTTTATAGATTTATTTACAAGGCTACATTCTGTGATATGTGCCACCTGTATGAACAAAAATAATGGACTATACTTCTGTAATATTCACACTAGCAGTCATTCAGTCAATGAACTGTGCAGTTTGAAGCAAAGTTATACATTTCTAAACTCACTGACTTCAGGACTTAGAAATGAACATTTTCTCTAGGTGTATGCGGGAACACAAAACTACTGTCAACATTGGCATTCATGGGTGTTTGATTTTTAAGCAATGTTTATAATGCCTAGAAAAAAAGTGTTCCTACTTGAAATTATCTTTACACAGCTTGTTTTTTCCTGTTAGGTCTGACTGTGGTTATTTGTTCACTTAGCAAATACAGCCCATAACATTTTTATTGGCAGCAGAATCCTTCTGACCAGCATTGTAAGTTTATATAAACAAGTGAGGACATGTAGCTCAGACATTTATGAGGAAAGAAGTCCTGCATGATAAACAACTGTACACTAAAAGCTTCACAATCTCTCATCCAGTTCTGCTCCATGGCTCAGAGGCAGATCATTTGCCAGTCATGCAAAGGTCCCAGGTTCAACCCCTAGAAACTTTGGATAATTTTATGCCTTGCCTTGTTAGTTATTTTACTGATGAAATAGCTCATATCCACCAGGTCTTAGGTGCAACTAGTTTTGCAGGTAAAACACCAGAATGTTAACAGAGCTTTTGCCTGGCTGATTTTGACATCTACAGACTCAAGTCATTACAAGTTACTTAGAGGAGTACAATCTACCATACTAATGTTCAGCCCTTGTTCATCTTAGCTTATTATATTTAGCTAAAAAGCTGGGTCCAGCTGGGTCCAGAGAGTAGTTAATGGTTCCTGAAGGGAGGAGACAGTTTCAAAACAGTTGAAGGAGACAGTCATAAGACTTCTCCTGAAGAAGTCATACCTGAACGACTTGGCCAACTCTCATTAGTTAGGATGCACTTTAGGGACAAGGTGTTCAAGTGCTTGAGGCCTATATAATTCCATGTTTTCTTGGATTATATGGATTATCTAAATCCATTTCAATCACGCTCACAACCTGATTTTGTATCTGAAACTGCCTTACTCACCCTGACAGAAGGCTTTACCAAGAGAAGAGGAGAATGCAAATATGTCACTATCCTAAAACAGCTGGGGGCTTTTAATACCATTGACCACAACATTCTTCTGAACAGGTTGGTGCAATGGGGCATGGGGGCACCGTTCTCCATAGGCCTGTGTCCTATCTAAATGACCAATATCAGGAGGTGGCATTCCTGGATAGCTGCCACCTATGAGATCTCACAGACTTCCAACTTGTTTCTCTTGCTGTTCTAATGTCTGCCTGAAATGTTTGGCAAAGATTATTCAGGTATGTTGTCGAAGGCTTTCACAGCCAGAGTTCATTAGTAGTTGTAGATTTTCCGGGCTGTAGGGCCGTGGCCCAAGATCACGGCCCTACAGCCCGGAAAAATTACAACTAATTATTCAGGTGTTTTGAGTGATGTACCATTGGTAGGTTGATAATGACAGACAGACAACCTTTATTGGCATGTCAGAGATAAGAAAAGGAAAAAATACCTTCAATGGAGGATGTTAGATAAACCGTTGTCAATAGCAGAAATTGATAGATTGAGTATTATACTACAAGGGAAAGATGATGAAATATTCAAAACAGGATGGAAAAAGGTGTATATGTGGTTAAAAAAGACGATGTAAAAATTACTCACATGAATATCAGTAATAATCTGTGAAGATATGTATACAAGGTGATAAAATTATAAATAAACATGTTAAAAAAAAGAATACATTAAATTTAGGAATACATCAAAAGTATGGCTGTCGGACAGCCAACAAAAAAGAACTGATCAATTAATAATCTCCCTGGTTCGAATTACAGATTGAAAAAAACAAGCCATGTTAAAAGTTATAGAAGCGTTTTGCCCAGAGAGTAGCAACTGGACCTTGACACTCTCAGGAAGACCACGCCATGTAAAAAGAAGGGTGTCCAGAATTTTTTCTGAATCTTAGTATAAAATGAACAATTTAAAAGAACATGGGAAACGGATTCGATAGCACCCTGACTACAGGTTGATAATGTTTATCTCTACTTCTCCTTTTCAGCTGTGTTAAAGTGAGATAGCATATATTATAAACAGCTGCCTAGAAGTTGTAATGGGCTGGATGTGGGCCAGCAGACAAACCCAATCCAGACAAGACTGAGGTATTGTTCAACAATACTGACAACCCAGGATGAAGAAATCACCCTGATCTGGAAGGAATAGGAGTCTCCCTAAAGAGCAACACTTTGGAGGGTCTTGGGTTGGATCTAGATGAAATCTTCCATTAATACAAGGTGAGGTGTAATTTCTACCAGTTCTCTCTTCCTGCTGTCTTGTTCCCAGGACCAGAATTTAAGAGACATCAATGAGCTGCAGCAGGAAGGGAAAAACAGGAAAGTTCTCTTCCATGGACACTGAAAACTTAGTTGAAATCCCAACCTATTAGTAGATTCCATCTACTAATCTCCATTTAAATCTCCATTTACATATGGAGATGCATGTCTCTTCTATGACATTTAGTACCCTTGGCAAACTTTGGTTAGAACACTAGCTGCACATTTCCTCAAGAGAAATGATTAGGCTAACTCATCTATATTCTAATCACATTCAAACTGAATATACTGTGCTGTGCTCTATACAGGGATGCTTTTGGAAACATCAATTGATGCAAAATGCAGCTGCAACTAGTTTTAGCTACTGGGAAAATCTCTCTCCAGTATTGAAAAGGCTATACCAGCTTCCTACTCACTTCCAAATATAATTCAAAATGCGGGCTATTATCATTCTTAAATTCTTAAAAAATCTGGAACCAAGATACTTAAAGGTCTGTTTGTTCCTATGAGCCTGCTGGCATCTAAAATCTTGTGCAGAAGTCCTGTTCTGGAACTCAGGTGTAAAGATAAGGTGGGTGGGTAACAGAGAAAAGGCCTTTTTATCATAATGTTGAATTTGAAACTCCCTGTCCATAGCACATCATGCCTTGACTTTCTGGTTTTTGGCGCCAAATAGATACCTCTCTTACTCAGGCTTTTGGCTTTATATTTGCTGTTCTTTTTTATTGTGGATGTTGACTTTCATTGGTTATGTTCAACATTTATGTACAATACTGTATAGATATTAATAACTATTATCATTCACATATAGTAGTCCAAACAGAGGCAGACTCAAATTAGGATCTGGTGAATTTTCTCTTAATGGCAACAAGAATGGAGGTAACCAAATTGAGCAGAAAAACAGGTTGCTTACCTGTGACAGATGATCTTCAAGTGGTCATCTGTGCATTCACACCTGTGAGATAAAGGGAACCTGTGTGTGACCCACTGGTAACTCAACAAGCCTCTGCCCCTGAGGCACACGAAGGGCCCCACTGTGCATGCCTACAGGGGTGGAGCCCGTGTCTCCCAACAGTTCCTTCTGACTGCTGTAGAACTTAACCCAAAAGGGAGCAGGCTGACAACAGAGGGGAAGGCTGGGCAGGTGGTGTAAATGCTCAGATGACTGCTCGAAGATCATCAGTTACAGGTAAGCAACCTGTTTATCTTCTTCGTGCTCTCTGTGCATCACACCTGTGGGAGAGTAACAAGCTTATGACTTACCAGAGGAGGGCACTGTCAGCTACTCAGCTGAAGTTGACTGAAGGACCAACTGACCCACTGGAGCCACCTAGTGGGCTCGAACATTCAGAGCATAGGGTTGAATGAAAGTGTTCAGGGTTACCCACTTCACTGCTTTGCAAATGTCCTGCAGAGCAACCCTTTCAGGAAGGCAGTGGAGGGGACCATAGCTCTGGTGAAGTGTCCTGACAGCCCTTGGTAAGGATTGTTTTGCCAGTAGGTAACACAGTTTGATTATCTCCACAATCCACTTCGAGAGCCTCTGGGTCGAAACTCAGTGGCCCTGCTTCTGTTATCCATAGGTAACAAAGCGGTGTGGGTCTTTACGGAACTGCTGCATTAGTTGGAGGTAGAATAAGAGAGGGCATTTTACATTTCCCTGTCATCCTTAGGATCAGGGAAGAAATCTGGGAGCAAGGTATCAGAGTGGAGATGAAAATCTGAAACCATCTTCAGGCGGAAGTGGATATCTGGGCTCAACGTGACACTGCTACTGGAGAAATGGAGGTAAGGTATGTCATCCCTAAAGGCAACGAGTTCAGCCACCCTGCATGCGGACGTGATCGCTACCAGGAATGCAGTCTAGTAGGCAACTGTACCTCGCAGGTGGCCAAAGGTTTGAACGGTTTGCCCATCAGTTTCTGTAATACCAGAGGAAGGTTCCAGACTGGAATGGGCAACTTATGCAGGGGGTGCATGTGAAGTAAACCCTTGAGAAAGCGTTTGGTATGTGGGTGGTTAAAGACTGAGAAACCATCTATCGAATGATGGTATGCTGTAATAGCCACTAAGTAGACCTGCACTGACAAATAGCTCAGTCCCGCATCAATAAGAGAAAGCAAGAATTCGAAAGCCCTCTAGTCTCTGGAGGGTGCTGTGAAGCAGTGAAGAACCTTACAAACTTGTCCCATTTGCAGGCATAGGATTGTCTGGTAGATAGCTTTCTGTTATTAAGAATGACCTCCTTTACTCTAGCTAAGAAGGGTTGAGGAAGATTCTCCATGCCGTCAGCTTCAGGTGAGGCGCGTCATGGTGAAATCTACATCCCTCTGCTGTGAGTAGAAGGTCTGGGGCAGAGGGGAAATTATGCCGTTGCCCCTGGGAGAGTTTCAAAAGTACCAGAAACCACCCTTGCCTGGGCCACCACAGTGTGACCAGGATATAGTTCAGTAGGTGTATTCACTACCCTGGTTATGAGGGATGGGGGGAACAGAAATACAAAATGGCTCCCCTGCGGAAAAAGAGGTCTGCATCCCAAGGACAGAGGGTCCACACACACACACACACACACACACACACACACACACACACACACACACACATGCTGCAAAACAAGTGGCATTTCCGATTTGTCCTTGTTGCAAACATATCCACCTCTGGGAGTCCTCGTATCTCAAATAGGGGGAGTAAATATGTCATGTTGATCTTCCATTTGTGCAATAAAACCTCTCTTCTGCTCAGGCAGTCTGCTTGCACATTTTGAACTCCTGGTAGATGCATGGCAAACAGGAAGGTCCCCCAGCTGATGCACATGAGCCAAAGGTCCATTGCCAGTGCGAAAAGACTCCTGGATACTGTGCCTCCCTGCCGGTTTACATAGCTGAGGGCTGTGGTATTGTCCAAGAGCAGGGCGAACACTCTCCCCTCTGTGAGGGTTTGGAACAATTGAACCGCAAATCTTATTGCAAGGAGCTCTAGGTCATTTATGTGGCAGTGTTGATACAGTGGATCCCACTTGGCCCCTACACAGAGACCCCTTAGGTAAGCACCCCATCCCCACAGGGAGGCATTTGTAGTCAGGATTTCTAACAGCACCAGTAGCTGGAACGGGGCACCTGACAGAAGATTCAGTTTGTGTCCCCAGCAGGTGAGAGAATGCAGGACGCAGGGTGGAGCAAGGAGTGTTACTAATTGATGCTGTCTTGATAGCCAGAAGTGTCTCAAGAACCACATCTGGAGTATGCAAAGCTTGGCAAAGGGAAAGACTGTCGTCATTGCTACCAACATTCCTAGTAACTGCTGTATCAATAAGGCCATCGTGCACGGGTGTGTTTGGATCCTTTGTACTAAGGTAATTATAGCTAAAGCCCTCTCCTCCGGGAGAAAGGCTCAGCTGACTGTGGAGTCGATAACCACCCCAATGAAGTGTACTCTCTGTGCAGGCATGAGACGTGACTTCTTGTGATTGATCTATAGACTGAGAGTGGCAAGTAGATTGATAGTCTGGCAAATGTCTCTGTCCAGGTCATTTTTTGAGTCTGCTACCAGTAGCCAATTGTCTATGTATGGGAATACTAGTGTGCCCTGTAGATGCAGGTAGGCTGCTACCACAACCATCGTCTTTGTGAAGACCTGTGAAGCAGTGGAAATTCTGAAGGGGAGTACTTTGTATTGATAGTGGTTGGCTCCTGTTGCAAATCTCAGGGATTGTTGATGAGGAGGCCAAATGCGGAGATGAAAATATGTCTAGTGTGGCCATCCAAGCATTTGGTTTGAGAAGCAGAAGGATATTCTGTAAAGAGACCATTTGAAATTTGTGGCAGACAATGAAATCATTTAGAGCTTGTAGATCCATGATGGGATGGAGACAGCCATCCTTTTTTGGGATTGTGAAGTAGTGGGAGTAGAACCCCTGGCCCCCCCAGTAGTGGGAGCAGAACCCCAGTTTGAGGGGGAACAGGTTTGATGGCATCTTTTGGTAGAAGGGTCTGGGCCTCATCCCATAGGATCTGGGAAGGAGGGGTATTGACAAAGACTGGGATTGAGGGTTTGCTGTAGAACTCTAGCATATAGCCTCTGGAAATGACTGAAAGCACCCATTTGTCTGATGTCACCAACCGCCATTCCAGGAGGAAGGGAGAGAGGTCTGTGCCCTTGAAGTGGCAGCACGGTGCGACACAGGCAAGGGTGACCAGGTGAGCAAAAGTCAAAGACCCTGTTTGGGTGTTCTGGAGCCTTTGGATCTGGGTGTTTATTGGCCTGACTGAAACTCTGATTTTGTATAAGGGTGGTGGATGCTCAACTGTGATTGTTTAACTTTCCAAGGTTGCTCTGGAGACGATTTGGAATATTACCTTTTGGACCATGGGCTGGACCATGACTTATGTTTGGATGTACATGTGGGGCCTGTTACACCATGGTTGCATGAAGTTCTAATACTCTTATCTATGTCTTGCAGGACCGTATCAGTGGTAGAATGGAATAGGCCCTCACAATCGTATGGTAGGTCTTCAATGTAGGAGTGAGTGACGTGGAGCAAAGACAAGAATGCCTACACAAGGCTATAGCAGACATGACGGTCTTAGCAAAAATGTCCACAGTATACGTGGAGGAATTCAACTATTGTTTTGAAAGGAGTATACCTTCTTTTTGGAGATATCTAGCCAGAAGGCATTTATCTTCAGGAAGAGCAGGGAGGACTTCAGACAGCTGATTCCAAAGGGAACACTGGCATCATTCCATACAGGCTAAGTAATTTGTGTTCTTGACTCCTAAGGCGCCAGCTGAATAAATTTGTCTGCCAAATGCAGAAAATTTTCTGCCAAATGGCAAATTAAGGCTAATCTCACAGATCCGTGACAAAGTTCACCAACCAGGTCGAAGAGCAACTACTCAGTGCAGCAGTCAGAAGAGAACTGGTGGGAGACCAGGTTCCACCCCTGTAGGCATGCACGGTGGGGCCCCATGTGTGTCTCGGGAGCAGAGCATGGGAAAAACGAGCCTTTAGGCGCCCTTTATTCCACAAATGTGAATTTACAGAGACCATGAAGAAGATCCTCATTTCTGTGTCTGTTTGACAGTGAAAGAATACACAATTGTTTAAATTATGGAAAACGAATTGGTCAGCTTTGGCTAAGATGTAGCCAGGTGCAGAAACGCTGCTTAGAGCAGTCACAGCAGTTCTTAGCAAAAAGAAAAGAAGGAGCATTCTGTTTGGCTTCATTCCCCATAAAGAGAAAATGCCAATAAATGAATGTACCAACTCAAAATGGTGAAATAGGAAGGGGAAGATATGATGTTCTTCAGATTGAAGCTGCAGTGTGGGAGACTGGATGATGACTGTGACACTAGTCCAAACTCTGAGGACAGAATGACACATGGAAAACCTACACTAACCCTCACACCATCTCACCATTTTGGTTACATCCCGGGACTTTACTCATGGCTAGAAGAGGAATATTTTAGAATCTACTTTTTAAAATATTTCTGATATTTTAAAACAGATCTATGAACTCTGCATTTTCAAATGAACATACATGTCAGAACATGGTGAGTGCTTCAACATGTTATCAGCACTTTTGAACTGATAAGAAGAAAATATGACATATGATTCAGATATATACACAAGAGCTGCTTGCTGGCACACACAACTTGAAATTGCAATGGGTTTGTTAAACACTGTCGAGCCTACATTATCACAGGGCTATAATTTCAAGCCATAAAAGCACTAAAAGCAAAAATATGGAGACTCTGAAGTTAAGCATTCAGTAATCACAATGCTGAAAGAAAATTTGTTACATAACAACTTTAAGTGGTTTTTTTAAAAGAAGTTATTAGTAGTAAATGAAAGAAACATTGTAAGTTCCATAAGTAGAGAATAAGCAATTAAAGGTCCAAATCTAGAAACTGAATTCTAGAAGATACTGAAATACCCCTGCAACTACTGAAAGCCATTCAAAATATGAGATTGTTATTAATGTTCTACTCCTGACTGTAATTTCATTGTTTTAAAGCATCCACATCTGAGCCATAAATGAATCAGTCCAAGTTAGCTGCCTGAAGAGTAAGAGAACTAAGCTATAGGGAAAAAAATATATCTTATTTATCATACCACATACATGAACAATACACTGACTAAGGCCAAGACTTTGTTAAAGCACACTCTTTGATATACTCATTCCTTCAATTTCTAGTTTAAAGCCATTGATTTCACTGGCAAATATAACAATTACTTAAAATTGAACTGTGCTGAAACCAAACCCCAGAGCTATAAATGTGACAGGGGTTAACTAGAAGACTACAGGAATAAAATATATCTAACCACTTGAATTACAATCTATTGTGCTGCTTTTGCAAGAAACACTGCTTTCTTATTGGAACTGAACTTTTACCTACCAAAGCTTATATAAGAAACAATCAGGTGATTATTAGGGTATCACCAAAGTCTTGTCTCTAGTGTATAAAGGGATCTTATATTAATGGGGTACATAAAGATATACTATTCTGTACTAATGTCTGACAGACTAACTCCTACAATTTCATTAAATAAGTGTGAAAGCATTTGTGAAAGCTGGTGAGGGGAGAAATTTGAAGGTTCAGTATTTAATTTTATCTTGAAGGGGATTTCCACCCCTTGGTTGGAAGATATTTTTTCCACAGTGGGAAGAAAAGACCTGAGGCCTCTATCCAGACTTCAGTTTGTTTCCAAGTGCCTAATTTGAAAGGATTCTGGTGATTCCAATCAAGTTTTTCCCGACTTTTAAATAACATATTACCTTGACAATCTTGCATACCAATCTTGCAACAAAATACTGTTTGATATAAAATAGATTTCTGTTTGGCCTTCTCACTGACTTCAATGTACTCAGACAGGGTAACTCTGTTTAGGATGGCACTGTACTCCCATGTAGATTTGTTTAGCAGGATGTCCCACTGAAAACAAGGTTACACTTCCTGTAACTGTTGTTCATCGTCTCTGCAAGCACACATGGGGCAGGTCTGCCATGGGAAGGTTTTTCCAGCTAAAAAGCCTCTAGGTGCCTCTAGAGCCAGTTTGGTGTAGTGGTTAAGTGCGCGGACTCTAATCTGGGAGAACCAGGTTTGATTCTCCACTCCTCCACTTGCACCTGCTGATGTGACCTTGGGTCAGTCACAAGCTCTGTCACAGCTGTTCTTGAAAAAGAGCAGTTTCTGTCAGTTCTCTCAGCCCCACCTACCTCACAAGGTGTCTGTTGTGGGGAGGGAAAGGGAAAGGAGTTTGTAAGCTGCTCTGAGATGCCTTTGGGTAGTGAAGGGCGGGGTATAAATCCAATCTCTTCTTCTTCTTCTCTTCATGCTGGAGCTGGAACCCAGCCGTTCCCTCCCAGTCATGTGCTCCCACATGTCAGCACCCCTACCCTCAGTTCCTCAAGCACTGCCAAAGCTAAAAGAGAGGATACAGCAGGGCAGGAGGGAGGATATGTGTGCCTGCACAGAAGATCCTCTATGAACAACAGTTACAAGAAAGTGCAACCTTGTTTTCATTGTCAGTCTTCTCTGCAGTCCCACATGGGGATTTTGACAAGCTACTCACCAGATCACTTGAACAATGACGAGAACCCCTTTGCCAACTTGTGCTTCTCTTCTGGTCTGCAAGTCCAGTGCATAGTGACGAAGAAACTTATCTGCTGATGACCATGCTGCGGCTCAACAAATTTCTGTCTGGGAAATTCCATCCATAAAGCCAGCAGAAGAAGCAATTGCTCCAGTAGAATGAGAGTGCACACCCAGCAGACATGGAAGCTCGGTCTGTGCATAACACATCCTAATCAACAGAGTCTGGGAAGAATCTTACTCTTACTGGAACCTGCATAACAAACAAAGAGAGCCTGATCTCTCCTGAAATCAGGAGTCCTTTTTAAGTAAAATAGTAAAGCTCTCCTTAGACCCAAAGTAGGTAAGCCTCTTTCCTTCTTAGTTGTGGCAGATGAAAAGTATACAGGTAGTACAAGCTCATGGCAGAGGCAGGATCTCGAAATAAACATGGGAAAAAACTGAAAAAAAGGATCACCTGCTCTTGAAACACCTAAAGAAACTGAGGTTCCATCCTGAGCACCATCAGTTCACTGACCCCTCTGGCCAAGGTGACAGTCATCAAAAAGCAGACCTGGAAGCTGGAATGTGTACCCAATGGAACCTGGTTCGCTCCCTGCTCTCAAACAAGACCTGAGAGCTTTGGTGTTTGCTCTTGTAGCAAAAGGATCCACTTCTGGAATCCCCCATAAGGCAAATACTAGTTTTAGGTAAATAACCTTGATGGCCCACTTGTGAGTGTGGGAGATGGCTCTGCTCAATAAGTGTGCCTCTGTGTTGAAAACACTGGAGATGTGGATGCTGCTACGGCTTCCTGGCAGTCATCTGGAAATTGTGCCCCTGTTTGTTCAAATAAAACATTGTGGAAGTATTGTCCATTTGAACCAGAATCCTGCAATCTCATAGGATATCGGCAAAATAACTAAGGGCATTATGAACCACTCATAGCTCCAACATGTTAAAGTATAACAACCTCTCCATGCTCTCTGGGCTGAGAATCCCATACAATGCACTTCCCAGCCCATCAAGGAAGCATAAGTAGTTAGCATAACCTCCAACCGGGGAACACCAAATGGGACACCCCGATTTAGGTTTTCAGCCAAGGACCACCACTGTAGGGAACTAATCACAGATCTTGGAATAGATAATCTGGGCCACTGAACCCCTGATCTGAATTAGGATAAGAACCAGAACTGGAAAGGATGCACTGAAAGTTGTGCTGGGGTAAAACAGCTGTTTTGGAAGCCATCAAACCCAGGAGGCATTGTATATTGTGCACTTTCTGAAAGCACTTATAAGTACATCCCTTGATCATATTAGTAAGGGCCTCAATTCTGTCAAGTGGTAAAAACTCCTAGGCAGATCCTGAATCCAAGATGGTGCCAATAAATTGTACTCTCTGAAAGGGACCAATCTCAACTTTTGTCAATTGATCAGGAGGCCCAATCTCACAAGTCTTCAAGACAATAGAGAGGTGATCCAAGAGAATTTCCTTCAACTGGGCTACCATAAATCAATAATCTAAAGAGGGAACAATGGTACATCTGTGCAAATGTAGGTAGGCTATTACTAGAGCCATGCATTTCGTGAACATCCTTGGAGCAGTGGCCAAGTCAAAGGATAACACAGCGTATTGATAGACCTCCTCTCTGTAACAGAATTGCAGATATCTGCAACATTGATGATGGGTGGAAACATGAAAGTAGGCATCTTTCAAGTCAATCACAATGAACCATAAATTCAACTTTAATAACTGCATAACTGAAATTAATGAGACCATGAGAAACTTTGAAAGAGAGAGGGGGCCACTAAAATTATATTTGCACATTTAGGCCCCTAAGACCTAGGATGGGCCCGTCCCACCATCTTTCTTATCAACTAAAAAGAAATAGGAGTAAAACCCAGTAGAAATTTTGGCATCTGGGACCTCCTCAATCACCCCTTTTCCCAATAGGGCTTGCAACAGAGCATCCAACTCAAGTAAAAAGTTGTTTACCACCCTCTGGGCTGTTTGACAGGGTGGGATGTCACAAAACTCCAACCTTATAACCCTGTCGGATTATAGAAAGGACCCATACAACTGAAGTTATAGCCTCCCATTCAGTATTAAATTGTGACAACCTGTCCCCAAATATAATAATTGCTAGGGGTACGGCTAGTCAGAATGTAGCCTTATGGAACTGTAGAGAGTCCTTGGCTGGCTGGGGTTGGTATCCCTTTCTAGGTCTGGAAGTGCTTCTCCTTTTTGAGTAATGCTGTTGAGGTAGAAACAGTTTGGTGGCAGGATACTGCAACCTTGAGGGGCTGAAGTAATGATAATCTCTCTGGTAGGGTTGGCAAAGCTGATGAGAGAATGGTCACTGTTTAAACTGAGAAGAACTGTGATGTGTAACACCCAGGGACCTTGCAGTCTGTTTATTCGTTTTAATCTGAGAGGGAGTCTTGTCTTTTTTTCCTGAAGACAGAGTCACACACTGAAAGGGCAAATCCTCCACTTTTTTCTGGTCTCCACCAGTAATGCTATTGACATAAGCCAGACATGGCATCGCAACATGATAGAGTTGGCCATTGCTCTTGTGGTTGCGTCAGCTGTATGGTGGCCAGCATTAATCCGCTGCTTGGATAGCTTGATTGCCTCTGTCTAGAGCAGCTTGGTGAGGGGTCATCTGTCCATAGGCAATAGCTCAAGGGAGCATCCTCTCCCATAGAAAGAGCTGATAGCTGGCCATGATGGCTTGATAATTTGAGATCCTGAGGCACAAGGCTGAGGACCAATATATCTTTCGCCCCAGAATATATATTTTCACCTTCCTGCCTTCTCTATCAGTTGGCACAGCATGATAGGACTGAGCCCTCAGCTACGTTTCTTCTGTTATAAGGGAGGAAGGAGGTGGATGAGTAGTTAAGTAGTTGACGGGATCTTGTTTGATTATGTAAAAGTGTTCTATCTGACAAGATATGGCCTGAAGGAATACTGGCTTCTGCTACAACTCTTGCATCAGATCATTCAAACCCTCCAACATGGAAAAGGCAATCATGCCAAGCGATTCTGAGTACAGGAGGCCCAAATTTTTATCTTTAGGTTTGTGGTCAGTTGTGGCACTTCAGTCTCAAGATTGAGCCATCCATAACATTTGTTCCCATGTAGATCTTCTGTAGGAAATGCTGGGGCAGTATCCTCTACCCATTCACCTGGGTTCAGATTGGAGGGTGTTTCTGAACTGACATTGGAGCCGGGAGCCAAGTCCTCACCTTCTTCCATATCGAAGACTAGAATAGGGGAGTGAGGTTTCCTTGAGAATGTAGCACATGGGAGGTAAGACGGCAATTTGTGCTGGGACAGTTGACTCTGAGTTGGATCCAACCTATCTCCTAAAGCATGGTAATCCCCTCCACACTCAGCAAGATATGCCAGGGACATAAAATATGGATATGGATGTGGAGGCCACAGGATGGAGTTATGAGATTGTAGCCATGGAAGTGGTGGGTTGGGTACTGGGCAAGCATGGAGCCGACATGGCCATCGGTTCCACTTCTATCTCCCCTTCAGAAATAAAAAGTGGTGGTGACTCAGCCCTGGGTGAAGGCATCTTAGGAGAAGATAACACCTCTTGGGGCTCAGGTGTCAGATCTGGTACTCAGGCTGGGGTAAGATGCTTCAAGGCCTGACTTACACTTCTCCTTTTGCTTGGTCTTGTCTTGGCTGGTGGTTTGGAGGAGGATCTCTGAGACACTGGGGACTGAATGCATTATTGGATCTGTTGCAACTTGGAGTGGGGAACTGATGGAACTAAACTGACTGATTCAGAAGATGAGGCTTTGGGTGGGCACTCCAAAGCCATGATCGGGTTCAAGGGGGTATCAAGGACTTTTTCCCAAAGCGCAGCTTTGAACTTTGATGCTGAATGTCCCCTGGCTTTAGGCACTGGCAAGCCTTACAAGTAGCCACACTGTGACCCTCTCCTAAACAGAACAAGCAGAGTTTGTGCTCATCTGACTGTCATCCCTGCCCCACAGTGGGTGCATTTTTCAAACAAAGCCCTCTGGGCCATCCTGGGTATTTGGGGGGGGGGGTGTTTTGCCAGCAACCTGCCACACCACAGAGTGGGGGGTGGGTAAAGCATAGTGGAGGAGAGAGGAACAGAGCCTGTGCTGGAAAAACTCACAACAATTGAACGAAGACTGAGGGAAGAACACTTGCAGATGAAACAGCTAGAACCTGCTCCTTCTCCTCCCATGTGGGACTACACAAAAGATCGGCAATGAACAAAGTGAATATCCAAGCCTAAGACTGAATTGTAAGTGCCCAGAGCTTTTTAAAAATAAAGGTTGGCAACTACCAAGCAAAACAGTGTTTCTTATTGATTTGGAAAGTGTTTTCAGTTAGCAGTCTTTTCAGTTAGCAGAATAATAAATATTCATAATTTGACAGTCAGAGAGTATAAAACAGAAGTATTTATTGAGGATTCTATAAATGGCTGTGATTCCATTATATGCTTGAAAAAGGGTTTATATTAAATTCAGCTTTCCTTTTAAACCATGTTTGTTTGTTTTTAAAAAGAAACACTACTATAGATGTTACATTCTATTTTATTTAACATTTTAATGTATCCATTTTTATTTGATCTTGTCAAGCACCATATAAAGCAAAGATTCTTAATTGAAGGTAAAAACTACACAACCTGTCACATAGTCCTAATTTTCCTGTGGTTTTAATGCCCAAGCACAAGTTTACTCACCAACAACATTTCTCAGTAAATAAGACAAGAAACCAACAAATCACTCAGTCTGCTTCACTGTTAAAGTTACAGAGGCAGCAACAATCAAGGTGACATTAAAATGTTCCAGATGTGTAAATATAAACCATTTTCATTCTCTTATATGGATCTTAGGCCCCAGGATCCATTCTATTGAGAACTGCCAATATATCCAACACACAGCAAAGTCGAAGAAGTTATACCTTTACAATGGAACCACTGCACATTCCCAATTCTTAAGGAAGTATTTTGAAATGTTTTCTATGTTCTTAAGAACCATATAACTAATTCTAAATGTTTCTCTTCTGACCAAGGCGACATGACCATGTCAACCATGTGGACAGACTACCATGAATTCTACAAGCCATGGCCACTGATCTGTCAGTATGTTTACTTCATAAACACCACACTGATTTTAAGATCTTCATTCACCTTAACGGTGACTTTTAACCTCTTTGGCAATGTAGACTCTTGAGAACAAGCCACCAAAGCCACACTTATTGCCTGCTCTTTATAAATGGAAAATATAAACATGGAAAATTTGGGAAGTAACAACAAAATTTTATTTTCATCATTTCTTTAATCCATTTGTTAATAAAAATGAAATATTCCCTTTACTAAATGAACTGGAATCATAATCAAACACATGGAGAGGAAGACAAAAGTATCAGTGGGATGACTTACGTTGTTTCTTCATGAAATGTGAGAAGCAAGGCTTTGTCATAGCAAGAGCACATCACACGCTTTTAGCTGGATTGCACGTAATTATTATTAATAATGGGGGCAGATGATTGATTATCAATAGGCAATCGGCTGCGGGAGTGAGCACCTGTGTATACAGAAGTCCAGCCCCACCGGGAGGTGTTGGTAACAGACCAGGAGACTTTATGTGGTTGAAAATAAAGTCTTTTACTGGAGTTTTTCACAAGCAAACAATATACAGTCTCACACACAATTACTCAAGTCTAAGAAAATACAGAGAGAAGTATAAGCACATTTGCATTAGCAGGTAAATCGTTGGTAGGCAATACCTACCGGTCCCGTCGTGCAGAGCGTTCCTCAGGAAAAATGGAGGGGAAGAAAACTGGAAAAATGGGGGACCACGTGGCCTGCCCAGCAGGTAACACATGGAAACTCAGGCTGCAGACCTAGAGTTTAAAGATGGAGGCAAGGGTTGGGGATAGCAAGCTGGTCAAAGGTTCGATAGGGGTCGAAGAGCAGAGAGAGAGCCGGTGGTCAGGCGTCTCCTTATATGCAGGAGGGAGGGGGCTGGTCACAACCTCCGGTTTCACCTCCTGGCAAGTCCGTCCCTGAAAATACCCTATTGGTTGGAAGGTGTAGGGGAGGTGGTCAATATTGAGGGCTAGAAGCTTAACTCATGTCTGGCACCTGGTAGCAACTAGGATGAGTTATCGGGCTGATTCCTTTGTCTTCTTGACGACTTTAGCCAGGCTGCTGATGGCTAGCAATTAGTTGCCGGGCAACAGTGAATAGTCTCTGCCAGGTCTACGTGAGGTCTTGCAGGTGGGGGGGGGAAGAGGCTGCCTGCCTGAGTTAGAAGGAACTCTTAATGGCAGTTTTTGGAGTTCTTTGTCCTTGTATTTCATCAAGGCATGGTGCTGTGTTTAGTGCAGACCAGGGCTGTTCCATTCTCCTTCATGAAGAACGGGCTGGTAACCTATACTGGGCACTGGAGCTGCTGAGAAGGTCAGGAGGATGTCTCTTGCCTAGGTACAGTCTCTTCTGGCATCGTGGTGGGGTTACCATGTGGTTCAGTCCCTTATGCATACACTGGTACAGCTTATTATTTTATTACAGTCCATAAAGAGGCTCAGAAGCCTTGCAGGGCAACAATGCCATGAGCAAGATCCAGTCTGTTACTTGTCAAGGTTTGTGGCAAATGGGATGAGGACTCTGAGAGCTCGACCAGAGATAATCAGGTATTCCTTAGCTGTTTTTTGCCAAAAGGTCATTGGGTCAGAATCCTGAAAGACTGTTTTCAGCATGTTATCTTTTTTGCAAATGAAAAAAACCCTCTATATTAACTATTCTTTGATTATTCTCCCCACTCAAAAATGTCTGGCATTCCATTTACTACTAAATGGCATTCAAGACAAGTCTCTCTATTGATGGACAGTGTCATGATACCATCAGCAAACAAAAACTTCTCTTTAATTGCCTCAAGTAGCATTGTTAATTCTGAGAATATGGAGACATCATTACCCCAAACTATATATTGACAAAGCTGTTGATTGCAGGGGTACTAAGAGCCACCATGAGCCCCTGGACAAAAATTCTACCTGAGCACTACAATATGACCCTGATACTTTCAATTATCATAACAAAACAAATCACTTACTGTTACCATGAATCTATAGTAATAAAAGAATCAGCCTGTCTGCCCATTTTTTTAATTTACTTAGGCCCCGGTCACACGAGCCAGATAACGCAGGAGGGAGGCGTGGCTCTTTGTGCTGGCACAATTAGATCCACCAGAACGCAATTGGACGTGCCGGTGGCACACCACGGTTTCGTCCGTCAGTGCGTGCGCGCCAAGGAGGACAGCCGAGGGGAAAGTTGCGCACCAGTGCAATCATATGGAACGATTCCATTGGCAGCCCACGGCAAACCATTTGCTAGTACTTTTGTTGAGATACTTTTTCACTGCGCGGCTTCAGCAGCAAACCACAAGTTGGCCACGGGAGCGCTACACTTCCCCGATGTTGCAGTGTGATCGCGCCCCAAAACACCTGCCTGACATTTGTGCCTTCCCTGCAGCAAATCCTCCGTGTGACCGGGGCCTTACTTTATTTCTATCCTGCCTATCTCCCCAATGGAACCCCAAAGTGGCTTACATCGTTTTCTCCTCCATTTTATCCTCACAAGAACCCTGTGACATAGATTAGGCTGAGAGTGTGTGACTGGCCCAAGGTCACCTAGCAAGCTTCCAACTTGGGTTCTTCCCAGATCCTAGTCTGACACTTTATCTACTGAATCACACTGGCAGGCATAAGACATCAGAGAACAAAGCTAGAAGAGTCAAAAGTGGCCACCAGCTTCAGTATGATTCTGGGAGTTTCAGAACCAGAACTGAAAGGCCTTTCCTGGCCCAGGTGAGACAAGCCATAATCACCCCATGCTATCTGCAGTGGAAGCTCTGTTTGTGGCAGGCATAACACAGAACTATTAACTCCCCCCTTCTATTCATAATGTTAACAAAGGGTTGCTATTATACTGCTATTAAGTACATTCTATTGTCAAGCAGGATAGAGTTAAGAAGGACCTGAGACCAAGAACTGAAAATAAATGGGGGAGACATGGAAAAATTAGGTGGAGGGAAAGAGATGTGAATGAGAAAAATGGGGAAAAGAGGGAGAGAAATTAAGGGAAACACAGGGAAAAGTTGTTTTATCTTGCTGAAACATCATAACTACTGCTCTGCAAAATCTAACTGAGCTAGGTGCAAGGAAAGGAAGTCAGAAAAGTTAGGGTATTATAGAGAATGATCTTGTTAGCAGGCTGCAGGTTTGCAATTACTGTAGCAGCTATCAGTGTACTCTCTTGAGCTATGAGAACTGGCAACCTTGTCTTGAGATATGAGAATATCCACCATATTTACTTATACTGATAAATCCGGCTGGTTAATCTCTGTGAAAAGAGCTTTAAAACAAGGCCAGCTTTAGTAAAAATTCTTGTTCCACAATAGTTCTTTCCCTTTCCAGGACAAGGAGGTTTCTTCTCTCAGTTCTAACACACAATTTAAGATTTATCCCCATAACAATCAGTGAGTATTTGTATGGAACAGAAATACACTTCCTTCAATTTCTTCATGCCACATTTTGAAAATTCTGGAATTTGAGGCTTGTCAGTCCTTCACTTTTACCCATCTTTCTCCCCACTGGAGACTTGAAGTGGCTTACGTTGTTCTCCATCTTATTCTCACTACAACCCTGTGAGGTAGGTCAGGCTGAAAGCCTGTGACTGGCCCAAGGTTCTGAGGTAGAGTGAGTCTCCCAAATCCTTGTCCAGCACTCTAACCACTACACCACACTGGCTCTCCACATTGGGACTGTGTTAGATAAGATTAACAATTTTAACAGCCTCAGAGCAGACAAAGGGAAGGATGTCCATGGCCAAACCATGGACAGGCAGTGTGTGTCTGTAGTATGGGGGTAGCCTGCATTATGAAAATTCAAGATCCAGAACAAATGGTCATCTGGTGAAATCCCATCAGTGCATGAGCCAGCTTAACCTTACTCAGTCCAGCTCCTTGGGGGTGATAAAAATTCTCCAGTGTCCAAACACATCTTCATGGATAGTTGTAGTCTGTAATTCAGAGAACACATAACGCTGTTTCATTTTACTGAACTTACACAAGCCATTGTGCACAAGAGGCAGTGCCTAGTGGTTCATCCAAATAAAGTACAAAGTAGGAGCATGCTTTCATTTCTGCAACTGCTTGATGCAAAATATCTCTGTTCATCAAGTATAGTGTCATTTGAAACTGTGTTCTGGCTCATCTTTCTTGCTTGTTCTCCCCAAGGATAAGGCTTGCTGCTTCTGCTTGACATGCCCAGTTCCAACTGTATGGGACTTGTTACATTCAGCTATATGGACAGCAATGCGAAAGGAGGCTTCAAGAACAGCTTCATTTGTTTGAGCAAAGTGTCCCACTGAATCCAAATGCAAAGATTTCACAATGTGCTTCTTTTTTAAAAGAGTTCAGTATCTTTTCCTATGAACTCTGTATGACTTTATTCTTAAATGTTCCTTTCTTTGCTCTGTTTCAGGCTCTCCACACTGAAGCCTTTATTGCAAAGCACATATCGAAGCTTTTCAACAGAAGTCAACAATGCCTGCGACCATGCTTCTCTGAATGACAATTTCTTTCTTGAAGCTATGATTGTTGGGGTTTTGTGCCATCATTGCCAACTGACTGGAGAACAAACGCCCTGTCCCTTTCACAGACATTTAATGAGATGTTATTTAAGTTTACCTTCATCCCATGCGAAGCTTAACTGTCCATTCCCACACACTACTCTTCTATAAAGGGACCAGGACATTTTTCTCTAGGCTTGCTGGCAACTGTACTGGATGCTAGAAGTTAATGAGGTTTATTTCCCTCCACAATTCCACTCTCTCTTCCTTAACTTAAAGCTATATCCTATGCACATACAACCTGTAGCTAAATTTGGGTAGGCTGGACCTATCCACAGTTCACAAATGGAAAAGGGACAACAAGCAAGAAATGTGAGTGTTTTTGCAGCAGTCCTACTTCCCACACTGCAACAAAGACAGAATTGATTGATAAATGTATTCTACCGGGTTCTAAACTGCCTTTTCTCTCCAGAATTTTGACTAGCACTATCACAGAGAGTAGCGTGGTCTTACCAGCACTGCAGTGTAGCAGCACAGTGGCAAAATGCTTGGTTGCACAGTAGGCACCAGCACAGTGGGAAAAACACAAATTAAAGAATGCTTACTGACACCATTAATGGCACATGCAATGAATAACTTTTTAATAACTTATTAGAACCACATCAGATTGTTATCCCCCTCCCAGCCTAACTACCACCCTTGGGTAATTACCCTGACATCTGAGTACACCTTAGAGCAGAGGTCCCCAATGTGGCAGCTATAGGCACCTACCAACACCTTTCCTGGTGCCCACAAGTGTTTTTAGAAAGTAGGTGGAGCCAAGTGGAGCTTTTGGCCAGCAAGGTTTCTGATGGGCCACTAGACATTTGATTGCCTGTGCAGATTTTTTAAAATGTTGTTTTAATAGCAGCTGCCACCACAGCACAAGGATCATCACTGCGTGACTTAAGGTAAGCTACAGTAGCCATTTTATGGCCGGTCCACCTTCTATAGCACCTACTTTTAAATTTTAAATTGGAATGGATGGAGTATTTAATTGGGTTTAAGTGTTTTACCATGGCATATGCCTCTTGTTAGCTGCCCTGAGCCTATGGGGAGGGCGGGATATAAATATGAAAAATAAATAAATAAATAAATAAAATACTTTGTGGCAGCCATTTTGTGATTGTGCCCACCATGCTTTTTGTCAAGAGTTCCAAAGGTGCCCGCAGGCTCAAAGAGGTTGGGGACACCTGCCTTAGAAAAACAGGAATGGATAAAAAGTAGTTTGTAATAATTTGTTTATCCTAAAATAGCATAATCACTGTAAATCACAACATTGCTAGAAAATAGCATAAATTTCCATTCCCTTTCTTTAACATGTTCTAGTCAGCAACGATTTTTAAAATACTTGTAAAATACAATGCAACTCAGTTATTTCCTGCTTGGATTAGATTTCAGCAGCTTTCTGTAAGCAAATCAATAATACAACAATGAACAGCATTTGCATTTTGTCAATGGGAAACAAACAGTTATGAAGATGCACAGCAGGAATTATATTGAAGTCAGCCACATTCTTTTCACAGGAGTTTAATTTCACCTTATCTATTTCTCCACTTATTCACTACAACAAAAACCCCAGTGGAAAGAAAATATATATCTCCATTACAATAGAACATATATTCAGGCCATGCAGATGGAAAATAAATGTGTACTGTCACATGCAGCACTTTCTAGAAGTGGAGTTAGCAAGGAATAAGGGGCAATCTCATTGTACGGCACGTGACAAATTCCAATTCACAAAAAATGGCCACAACAAAATGCTAATCAAGTATGTAATATATTAAGACAGCCTTGCTATTAGAAGGAAAGTAACGTAATGGTTTGCAATATACAAAATGATCCTTGAATCATGTCATTTTAACAGATAGCTCTATTTTGCAATGCTGGAAGAGAAAAGAATAGAATGAAGTGTAGAAGAGAATGATTCAGACTGCAAATCAGAGCAAAGGCCTCTAGGAAAACTAATTCAGTAGTTTCTTAAGGAATATGATAAAATGAAACCACTTTGCTACAGCTCTCCATGACGTACAGAACAATACTGAGGTTCAGAGAGCCCTGGGCCACTTCCAGTTTTCATGTCTCCTAGTAACAATAAAAATTGATGACATACAATATGCATAAAAACAACTTGCAAAACTTATCAAATATCACCATGTGTCTGAAACTGAGGCCCCCTTGAAATATGGAAATATGGGGGTGGAGCTAGGAGACTTTGGGGGTGGTACCAGGAGTAAGGATGTGACATTTGTGATATCACTAGGTGACTGAACTCCAAAAGGAGTTCTGGCCATCACATTTAAAGGGACTGCATTCCTTTTAAATGCTTGGAAATAATGGAGGATGAGGGCACCTTCTTTTGGGTCTCATAGAATTGGACCTCCTAGTCCAATATTTTTGAAACTTGGGGGGGGGTTTCAGGAGAGGCACCATCAGCTATGCTGAAAAATTGGTGCCTCTATCTCAAACAACAGCCCTCCAGAGCCCAAGATACCCAAGGATCGATTCTTTATTATAGCCTATGGCAGGGGTGGCCAAACTGTGGCTCAGGAGCCACATGTGGCTCTTTCACACATATTGTGTGGCTCCTAGCAAGGCGTCTGGGGAAGCAAAGGGGAGGCATGCCTCCCCATTCGGTCTTCCCTTCCCCAGTCAGTATTCCCTTCCCTGGGTAGGCTTGAGGTTGGGGGGGGAAGCAGAGAAAGAAAACAACTTTAATTGCATTCTCAAAACTCCCAATGAAGCCTACAAATATCATTGGACAAATAAATATCAGTATCAGTATCTGTTTTTACTCCTTTTGTTTTTATTTTTGGCAGTCTCATTTAATGTTAATAAAAAGCAAATTTGCATATTTTTCAATAAAAACATGTGGGTAATATTTCTTCATGTCTTGCGGCTCTCAAACATCTGTTGTTTATTCTATGTGACTCTTATGTTAAGCAAGTTGGACCTCCTTTGGCCTATGGGGACCAATCTCCATAGGGTATAATGGAGCACTGAGTGGCCCATTCCCCCCCACACACTTTCTGACAGCCCTGAAGCAGGGGGAGGGGCTCCAAGCCAGGGGATCCCCTGCCCCCAACTGTGGATTGACAAACTTACATTAAGTTCTTTTCCAGAAGGGGGGGTAACTTGTCTGTTATGTATATATATAAGAAAAATACAAATATACAGAAGATAATATAATACTGTAACACTGTAAGGAACAATTCTGCAGCTTCCTTAAACTCACAAAAATAACTTTATTCTTGTACACAAGCTGGTGACAACTGAAATGTCTCTATGTAATAATTCTGTTTTGGTAGTGGCACTCTCTTCAACATTCCACATGCTCCCAAATCAGTTGGCTCCCTGATCTGTCACTCAGGAGCTGTCGCTATCCACTGGCTGCGTTGCCTGAGTTTCGCCTCCAATATTCTAAACAGTTTGCTGTTCCTCTCCCCCCAGTAGCCGGTTGGAACACAGAGGTCATTTGCATATGCAGCCTGATTGGCCTTTGCCTCTAACATTCTGAACAGTTTGTTGTTGCTGTTGGGAGTCATTGAATGTGTCCTGAGGTATACATATACCAATTTTCCCTTAAACGGTCACTGAAGTTGCCAAAATACATATCCCAATCTTCCCTTAAATGGTCACTGGAGTTTCCAATCTCCCTGAGGGGTCTGGAGATCTCCCAAGAATCACTGTGTTCCCCAGCCACAGCACATCATTTCCCCTACAGAAAATTTCCCAGCTATTACAATGGCTGCTTTGGGCACTGGACTTTATGGCGTTATACCCTGCTGAAGTCCCTCCGCACCCCAAACCCTGCCCTCCCCAGGCTCCACCCCTCAAATCTACAGGTCTGGCCCTCCCCTTAGTATTGCCAGCCTCCAGGCAGCACCTGGAGAGTTCCAAGATCAGTTCCCCTGGAGAAAATGGCTGTTTTGGGCAGCAGACTCTATGGAATTATACCCTGCTGAGGTCCCTCCGCACCCCAAACCCTGCCCTCCTCAGGCTCTACCCCTCAAATCTACAGGTATTTCCCAACCCAGAGTTGGCAACCCTGTAACTGGCTATGGAACAACTTTCCAGACCCTTGGAACCCAGAAGACATGGCATAAGAGGAGGTGCTTTTCTACCTTAGCTGCCACTGCATAACCCCAAATCAATATAAGTCAGGGATGGAGGGAACCATACCTGTTACCATAAGGCTGTCCTCCCATACTACCCACTTGGAGCAGCAAAATGACTTGAGACAGCCCTACCTTATAACTAAACAGAAGGAAATAAACATGGCTTGCCTCTCTCTATTTTCCCCTTCCCTCATCTGCCCCATCAGCCACAGCCGGGAAACTCACCTGGAGCTTCCTTCTAGAACTCACTGTATTTCTTCTCACAACGGGCCTTACTCCTAGTAAATAATATTGGCATTCTTCACCAGTATCAGGCCATCTTTTTTTTTTTGCTTCCTCTTGAAAAACAACTTCACCTTTCTTTGGGCCTTCATCTTAAAGATTATTATGTAGGATCAAATAGCTACATCCCCATCATTGTGTTCTGTCTATGAACAAGCAGAAAAAAACAAAGTACTTTCATTTTGCCTTATCTCACCTACTGAGCCTCACAACAAAACCTGAGAGCTGATGACACAGCATATTTTACGTGAAATGTGTACCAATGGCCAGAGCACCAGACATATGGAAAGTATCTCAGGGCAATCCTGGGAACTTTTGACTGAACATCTGCATCACACAACATTTCCTCTGATATGCTGACATCCATTTTGTCCCTCCAAGGCATCTAGGCACAGTGGTCACAGCGTCTGCAAGCTTGCGCCCAGCACCCAGCACCCAGCACAAGCTGGGCCCAGCACAATAGGCTGTGAGGCTTTTGCGAGCTATTTGGCAGATAAAGTCTTGTTACTCCACCTATGCTGTGGCCAGGCTGCTGATGGGCCTTCCTATGTGGGAGCACATCCAGCCTGTGCTAAAGTCATTGCACTGGCTACCAATAGTGTTCTGGATTCATTTCAAGGTGCTGGTTTTGACCTTTAAAGCCCTTAATGGTCAGGGGCTTGCCTACCTGAAGGACCGCCTTTCCCCGTATGTTCTCCAGAGAGCGCTGCGATCTGGAACAGAAAACCACCTGGCCCCCCCTGGCCCTAGGGACGCCAGGTTGGTGGCAACTAGGATCAGGGCATTCTCCCTGGTGGCGCCAACACTCTGGAACAAGCTCCCTAGTGAGATTAGTGCTCTGCAGGACCTCCAGCTATTCCACAGAGCCGTGAAAATAGAGCTGTTTCGTCGGGCATGCCAGTAAGAACTGATATTACCGGCTGTGTCGCACTGGCACTTTATTACATGTTGCCGTCGCATTTCAATTGTTTAACTGTTTAACTGAATTCATTGGAATTTTATGCAACTGTATTTTAAGTCTGTATTTTGCTGGTTTTAAAACTGTATGTTGGTTTTAAATGTGTATGTAAACCGCCCTGAGCCACTTTGGCAGGAGGGCAGGTTAGAAATCTAATAACTAACTAACTAAATAAATCAATAAATCTTCATCAGGTAACATGCTGCTCTCCCAAGTCTGTCCAATTATCGGGGGAGGATCCAACTTCTTTCTGGTGTTGCAGCTGCCACCAGACAGTCAGTTAGAGCATTACCTGCTAAAAGGGCCAGTAATCATAGCACTGCAACCTAGCTCTGCCTAGTGCCCACATTTCCTGCTATCCAGTTGTTAGTTACCACAAGGATAGCTTATCGCACTTACACACTCTTAGCAATAGCATTCCAACAACCAGCTGTCTCTCTTCCCCTGGTGCCCAATACTGATACAGTGAAAATGAAAAGTCCACACACATATTCTGTGCAGCAACAGATGG
Organism: Gekko gecko; assembly: GCA_029375565.1. Taxonomy (NCBI): domain Eukaryota; kingdom Metazoa; phylum Chordata; class Lepidosauria; order Squamata; family Gekkonidae; genus Gekko; species Gekko gecko. The sequence goes on along the minus strand of JAPDNY010000003.1, from coordinate 144,214,363 downwards.
AGCAAGGAATACAAATAAATGGTGCAAACACACAGTCCTCTATTCCTCAGCTCTGTACATGCCCTAGCTGATTTCATCTGAAGGCAAACTCTCTAAACTAAAAGATGCAGCATTCTAAATGCTTTCCACTACTTTGGAGTCTTTGCTCAGGCTGCCAAACCCTTTGACAACTCCATGTGGCAATGGTGGTCATCAAGAAGAGAAGATTGGATTTATACCCCACCTTTCACTACCTGAAGGAGTCTCAGAGTGGCTTACAATCCCTTTCCGTTCCCCTCCCCAAAAAAGACACCCTGTGAGGTAGGTGTGGCTGAGAGAACTCTTCTGAGAACTGTCCTTGAGAGAACAACTCTGAAAGAATTTATGACAGACCCAAGGTCACACCAGCAGCTGCATGTGGAGGAGTGGGGAATCAAACCTGGTTCTCCCAGATTAGAGTCCACACTCCTAACCACTGCACCAAACTGGCTCTCAAGAGGGAGCTCAGTGTTAAAGCCTCTTCCTCCAAATGATATCAACCTCCTGAAATGGACCACACTGAATGGACCCAGTTCCCCTCACGTCCAGGGAATCTGTCTCCTTTCTCTGCGCAACCACCTGTGCATCATTCCTTCTCTTCCTGTCCTTCACAACAAGAGATAATACCTGGCATTTGGCATTCCCAAGTCTCTGCCCCCTCCAAGATGTCACATTCTTGCCAGGGTATGAGATGGCCTTTTAATTGCTCTCTGCTAGTTAGAAGCATTGGCATAAGTCTTAAGTACTGCCTGCTTGGGGAACCATCAACTGGATGGGAGTGCTTGAAGGCAATTAACTTATTTCATGTTTCCTGTCCTTGTGCCAACAGTGAAACCTCTTAAAATTAATGTGGGAGTTTTGTAGCCACAAAATGAAACACATTCTCCACAATTTCTATCTATAGTCAACTTCTGCCTACAATAAAGTCAACTGAAACTCTTCATATATGCATACTATAGGGACCAGATGCATTCAATGGTACATGGACATATTGTATCAACATACACCAGTTGTCTTTGGCCTATACTTCTTAGATTCCAATTGGTCTACAAGGTGAAATAAGACAGATTTCCACTTTCTTATACAAAGGCAAGTGTTTCCCACTTGCTCACATGACCAGTAGGACAGGGAGGCAAAGTGCCTTTGAGAGTAATCTGAAACTGGTCTCTCAGAATCCTATTCGGTGTCTGCCTGTGTGATTGTCCTGGGGGCACCACACTTTGGAGCAGCTGGCACAAGAACTGCACTTTGGACTGGGACACAGCATATGTCCCCTTGAAGGGGAGAGGCCGCTGATCATGAAGGTGTATGAAGTGTGTTGGTCCAAACATTATTTTGGGTTGTAAAGGGCCACCAGTTCCTTATTTAATTCTCCTTAGAAATAGAGGCCTCTTGAAAGCACTCCAAATAGAAGGGTGTGGGGCCAGAACTAGTGTTTGGACCGGGCAGTGCTGTATGTCTCCTTGCAGAGGACAGTCCCCAGAGTGTGGTGATGTGTCATTCGGGGTGGTCCAAAGATTCTGGGGGGTTGCGGCCAGGCCCCAGTGTCTGCCTTTTTAAACGTTTTTGATGCCACCTCGCTTTGGAGCAACTGGCACAAGAACTGGGCTCTGGACCAGAAAGCGACATACACCCCCATGAAGGGGAGGGTCCCCTGGAAAAGGTGGTGTATCATATGTGGTGACCTAGGGTGAAAATCTTTGAGTTGCTATATCCAGATAAAAGGATGTAAGGACTGTTTAGAGGTAATGTCTGGATGCAAAGCTGCAATATACTTTCTAAGTAGCTTGATTGAAACATGGGTGTGGACCATTAGGATCTATGATTGAGATAAGAACACATCAAGCCCTGATGGATCCATCACTGTGAACTTGGGAATGGATTCAAATTTAGCAATCTCAGTTTGTTATCTGTAATTGAAGCTTCTCTGAGGAGTGTTAAAACTCATTCATCAAGGGAATGACCTTCACCCTAAGGTCTGCCTATGTGATTGTCCTACTGGAAACTCACTGGGGAGTGGTTCCTTATTCCAAGGTAGTTGGAAATACAGGCACTCCAAATAGAAAATTGTGGGGCCAGAACCAGTGTTTGGACTGTGCAGAAGTCTCCTTGAAGGGGACAGTCCCCAGAGTCTGGAGATGTGTCATTTGGGGTGGTCCAAAGACTGTTTTGTGGGTGCAGCCTGGCCCCATTGTCTGCCTCTGTGATTGTCCTGGGGGCACTGCACTTTGGAGCTGCTGGCAAAAGAACTGGGCTTTGGACCAGGACACAGAATATGTCCCCTTGAAGGGGGCAGTCCACTGAAGATGGGGGTGTATCAAGTGTGGGGGTTCCAACACTTATTTTCACTGCAGAGGCCAATTCCTTATTCAAATCTCCTTAAAAAATAGTGTTGTCATGGAGGCACTCCAAATGGAAGGTTGTAGGGCCAGAACCAGTGTTTGGACTGGGCAGTGCTCTATGTCTCCTTGCAGGGGAGAGTCCCCAGAACATGGGGGTGTATAAAGTGTGGGGGTCCCAACCTTATTTTGGCTGCAGAGGGCATTTCCTTATTCAAATTTCCTTTGAAATACAGGCCTCCAGGAGGCCCCCAAATAGAAGGGTGTGAGGCCAGAACCAGTGTTTGCATTGGGCAGTGCTGTATGTTTCCTTGCAGGGGAGAGTCCCCAGGATGTGGTGATGCGTAATTTGGGGTGGTCCAAAGATTCTGGGGGACTGCAGCCTGGCCCCAGTGTCTGCTTGCGTGATTGTCCTGGGGGCACTGCACTTAGAAGCAGGGGGCACAAGAACCGTGCTCTGGACCAGGAAACAGGAAATATCTTCTTGAAGGGGAGAGTCCCCTGAACGTATATAATATGTGGTGTTCCAGACCTTATTTTGGGGTTCAGAGGTTTCCAACTCTCCTCAATGTTTCTGGATGTATTCATGAATAAGGAACTGCGGAGCTGCGGTGGCTCAAGTGGTTAAGACGCTGAACTGCAGGCTCTGGAAGGTCAGTAGTTCAGCAGTTCGAGACCCGGGTGCCGCATGACAGGGTGAGCTCCTGTCTCTAGTTCCAGCTCCTGCCAACCTAGCAGTTCGAAAGCAAGAAATTGCAAGTAGATAAATAGGTACCACTTTGGTGGGAAGGAAACAGCGTTCCGTGCGCCTTGGTGTTTAGTCATGCCGGCCACATGACCACGGAAACGTCTTCGGACAGCGCTGGCTCTTCAGCTTTGAAACGGAGATGAGCACCGCAACCCTAGAGTCGGATTCGACTGGCTTTCGAGCAAGGGAACCTTTACCTTTAAGGAACTGCAAATAAAGAATCAACTTCAGCCTCCGGGTCTATTCAATGGAGCTTACACCCTGGAAAATGTTCTTAGTATTGTACTGTTAATTACTTCAATATTATGGAAGAGATCATAAGAAATTTGCATAAATCAATCTGAATGTATCACAATAAACATCAGTTAGTCCATGCCACTGTAGGTCAAACTACATGTTATGTGTATTTCTATAAATTTTATAATGCTTAAGCAATCATGGATGTCTTCAAGGCTGAACACACCATGTGTATGGATGTCTTCTCAACTCTTTCCCTTCTACTATCTGTCCTTTCAAAATTCCACTTCTTTCCTTTCCACAAGAAAACAACAACAACAGCATCCCAAGATTCTTTTCCTTCAGGAAAAGATACAAGAATAAACATAATACTTTGTAATAAATAAAATCACAAATTGTTCCAAATATTTGAAGTAACAGGTTCACTTGTTTTATGGTAAAAAAATTTAAAAATCCATCAAGGCATCTTTACTTTCCTGTTTCCTGTGCCTTAGGGTAACTTCCCTGTGGGTAAGAATCTTCTCTCTGTACCACTAATGCTCTCTGACACATTGTCACATCAGCTAAACAAGATGGTTGCACTAACTGTTACAGCATGGGAAAATATGCAGCATTGTTTAGCATTCACAAAGAGGAAGACCATTGGTCTTCACAAGATCACATTATTTGAGATGGCAGCTGTTTTTAAAAAGAAGCCTCTTCACCTAATCCAAGATCCATTATATTCTACAGAGAACAAACACTTCAGGACACTGAAGAGGTATACCATCCCAATCTCCAGATCTACCCTACTCTTTTTCAAAACATACACTATGAATCTAGGCATCAGGAAACAAAGCTTTACCAAACTGAGGGCTATGCAGATCCACATACTCAAAGAAGAACCAGAGAACTGTACACGTTAGGAGAGGTCTCGCCTCATACAGTATGTATCTTGTAATTCTAGCTATTAACATGCCAAAGGTAATAGGATATCCAGCAATCAAAAAGCTTCCTCTGCTAAAGACAGAGCTTTAATCATTTAAGTATTCAAGGCCATGTAATGGGAAGATTTTGCATAAGGACTGAGTTGTGCTGTTGCCCAGTAAATTAGAACAATACCCAGCATCTGCCTTCATTTTCCATGTATAGCAGCAGCACTTACCAGGAATGTTGTGTAGTAAACCCCTTTGCTTAAAAAACTAGAGGGTGTTTGTATTTTTCAGAGACCTATTTTTTAAAAAGGAGAATGATGAATGTGCAGAATTTAATAAATATAATTTGTATAACTGAGATTTATAATGCTCACAAACTCTACAGAATGTGATAAATGATTATAGGTTTTTCCCTCATCTTCCCAGCCTCTTAAGCAATTAATTTCCCCATGTTCCCAATGCAATACACTATATAACACTTTATAATACACAGTGGAGGCAGACATATATTCTTCACACTGAATAATCTACATAGGTATTCCTGACTCAGGAAGTAAACATGTGCCACCAAACTTCTCTCTGAATTAATCATTCCATGAACATCTCAGTAAAATGCAAGTGCAACATGAAGGTTTTGGAGAAGTAATATCTGACCGAAGCTCTGGATGGCTTTTACAGAGAGCGTTTTTAATGATGAAGGATGTTGTTGTTATAATCTTCAGCTAAACAGTGTTCTTCCTAAAGGAATATGGATGAGCCTGATGCATGACAGGGTGAACATATCCCTAATTTTCTATTACTTCTCACCAGCTGTCCAAAATAATACAACTTTCTGAAAATCATCACTGTAAGGATGTAATGACTACACAGTCACCTTTCTTCCTGCATCATGCTTTTTAACTTTTTATGACAGATGCTGCTATGGGCAAACTCATATAAATATAGATTCTTGTATCCCTGAATGCAATTACTAGGGTGTGATTTAATGATATAACTGTTAATCTACACAGCATCAAAAGTTACTTAAGGCACCATAATATACAGTAATCCCAAGAATCAAGAGAAGAGTTCAGTTTTCCATTGGAATATGAACACATCAGTCACAGGACATAGGCTTAATTATCATTTCCCTGCTAGCTTCCTATTTTAGCCAATCATTAAACATAATGAGAACTAATTCTTCATAACTTTAGTGTGGGAACCTCCTAAATCACACTAAGTTTCTTCACATTTTATATAGAGTGAAATATTCTAACCCTATTTTTATTTAAATCGCGAAATATCAGGAAGTTTGTACTATGCTTTTAAAAACAATGGGTGCACCACTCACACCAGGGACCTACTGTGCCTCTTCTCTGTGACTCTCCCATGTTCCAGAAAGGAAACTTCCCTTCCCCTCCAAAAGTGTGGAAATTTCTGTACATGAGAGAGAACTGAGATACGAACTTTCTATTTCAGGTTCAGGAAACTACTGTAACACCCTTGTTAAGCAACAAAATCTAATAAAAGGTTTCCAATTGCTTTCCAGCACAGTATCCAGCACAGATTTTAAAAACGTTTACTACAGTTAAACAGGACACTTCCACAGAACAACAGTAATCATTACAATATACCAAAACTTATCTTCATGTCTTGTGACTGAAGCCCAGTGCACAGAGCAGCCACACACATTCACTGAGCGCATCATGAGGGAGAGTGGGAGCATGCATGCTGGCCCTGCTCCCACATCTGCAGGGGCAACTATGTGAAGGAAGCGGCCACATGAACTCTTCCTCCCGTGATCAGTGATGTTCCAAAAGCAGAGTCGTGATCACAGGGAAGGAGTGTTCACGTGGTTGCTTCATCCATCCTCTCACCCTTGCAGATGGCCAGGCAATTGCATGAAGGCCAGGGGTGGGGCCAGGGCACTTACTCCAGCTTTCACTCCCTGTGCTTTCAGTAAACACATTTATTTATTTATTTTTCGTACTTGTATCCCGCCCATCCCAAAAGCGGGCTCAGGGCGGGTCACATCATCTTTCAACAATACAATGAAGTTTAAAAGCACAGTATAAACATTAAAAATCAATCATTATAACTACAGGTGAAAGTTTCAACCCATTAATACAGATGGATATGGCTGGTTGCTGAAGGATGGATGGCCTGCAAGTAGGAGACAGCAACCTTGGGGAGGCCATATGTGGACACCTGCTGCCCCAACCAAAAGCCTGGCAGAACAGCTCTGTCTTGCAGGCCCTGCGGAACTTAGTAAGATCCCACAGGGCCCTGATCTCGATGGGGAGCATGTTCCACCAGGTGGGGGCCAGGGCCTTCGAGGCTAGATGACATTTTTTGGGGCAGAGATCACCAGGAGATCTTGATTATTAGAGTGTAAAGCTCTTCGAGGTGTATACGGGAAGAGCCGATCCCTTAGGTATGTTGGTCCCAGGCCGTATAAGGCTTTGAAGGTTATTACCAACACCTTGAAGTGGATCTGGTATTCAACTGGTAATCGACACAGCTGGCAAAGCACGTGCCGAATGTGAGCCCGCACAGGCATCAATGTCAGCAGGCGCACCACTGCATTTTCTACCAACTATAATTTCCAAATCAATCTCAGGGGTAAGCCTGCATAGAGCGAATTGCAGTAATCAAACCTGGTAGTGGCCATTGCATGGATCACCATACCTAGGTTTTGGGGGGAGAGATAGGGCTTCAGTAGCCTGATCCGATTAAGGTGGAAGAATGCAGATCTGGCAACTGCAGCAACCTGGGCCTCCATAGACAAAGAGGCATCCAGTGTTATTCCCAGGCTCCTCACTGCCTGGGCTGGCACCAAAGGTGCCCCTTCCAGTGTGGGGAGCCTGGTGTCCACATTCATGCCCCCTTGACCCAGGTACAGGACTTCCATCTTCGATGGATTTAACTTCAACCGACTCTGCTGCAACTATCCAGCCACAGCTTCCAATGCCTCACCCAGCTTTCCGGGAGCAGAAGATGGATGGCTGTCCATTAACAGATAGAACTGGGTGTTGTCAGCGTACAGTGACAGCCCAGCCATTTCCCTTTGCCACTGGGAATCCAGAGTAGGGATGCCAGCCTCCAGGTGGGACCTGGGGACTCCCCAGAGCTACATCTTAACTCTAGACTGCAGATATCAGTTCCCCTGGAGAAAATGGATGCTTTGAAGGGTGGAGTCTATTGCATTGTACCTCCACTGAGGTCCCTATCTTTCCCAGGCTCTATCTCCAAATCTCTAGGAGTTTCCTGACCTGGATCTGGCAACCCTAATCCAGAGGCATTTACAGTGGCAATGGAGCACTGACACAGCTGCTTTCTCTCCACTTTCCTTTCCTCAGCCCCTATGGCACACAGTGCCTTTTATTAGCTTCAGCTGATATGCCAGCTGCAGCTGTTCCTCAAAAAGCATGATCTGGCCACAGTGATCCATGTTCTGATTATATACTGTGACAGACAGGAGGCTACCCTGCCCCAAAGGGGAAAAGCAGCCACTCAGCTGAGTCTATGGGAATGCTGCTCCAGCATCCAATCACCCTACGGCAAAAGAGAGTTCAGATCTGCCTCAAGAAGAGAGCAGAGACAGCTCAGTTCTGGCTCAGCAAAAGAGCAGACAATTTTAAAAGTCGCTCAGGCAGAGTGGTTCAGCTCTATCTCTGGGAAAGAGTAGAATACCCAAATGTTAGGCCTGTCCTTGTAGACCTTGTACTATTTAGTCTGACTCTTGAGAAAGGACAGACTGCTGTGGGTGGAATCCTGTGTGTGTGAGAGAGGATCCAATTTAGTGGCTAGTCAGTAAAGGTCTGTTTGTTCCTGAAACCACTGAAGAAAATTTAAACCACACTATGAACCTATAACTAGTTTAAGTTTATGTGCCTCAGTCAGCTTTCTCCTCTGATTACCTGGAGACCTGTGCTGCTGATCTGTTCCTTGAAACCAATCTGTAAACAATCAAAAAACCAACCTGTATTATTGGATATGGGGAAAGTAGCTAGATATAAAGATCTATTAGGAAAGGAAAATAGGTTGAAGTCTAAAGAAGAATTAGAGGAACAAGATATATACTTGGATTGGTGGACAAGAGTACAGTTGGAATCTAGATATGTTAAAGACAAACCTCAGGGGTTTTACGCAGAACTGGCATTTGATATACTCTTATATGTAACAAATGATAAATTAATTAAGAAATTTTATGTGTATTTGTTACAGATAAAGATGGAAGATGAGGTAATTAAAGAATTTTGGCTGTATATTGATCTTGACTATTGGTTGCAAATACGGAAAACAAATGTAAGAATAACAAAATCAGGCCCCGGTCACACAGAGAAGTTGCCACACAGAAGGCATAAATGCCAGGCGGATTTTTGGGGTGCGATCACACTGCAACATCTGGGAAGCACAGAGTTCCCATGGCCAACCCATGGTGTCCCGCCGAAGATGCTGAGTTAAAAAGTACCACAGAAAGTGCACTAGTATCCAGAAAACACGGGGCAAAGGCAGGCGTCTGATCGTGGGAGTGCTAGTATCTCGCGGCATCCAGTGCCCGTCCACGTCCCATTGCAAATCGGATGTTTTTTGTAAGTCTCCACAAATGCCGAACTGCGCGTGTGCACAAATGCAATCTGTTGCACCAACTCGCCATGAAGCAATCCTTCATTCCTCGATCATGCGCATGCAGGCACTCCGTTGGAAAAAAAAATGCCCATCTGATCTGGAAGCAGTGGCTTGTGATTGCCGCTTGTGTGACTGCACTGTGCTGCTTCTTTGCCATGCTTCAGCATCACCGTGTTATTGGCAGCTAACAGCCTACACGTGGAGACTCGGGGGAGCATGTGATCGGGCTACCATGCTTTATTTTGGTCTGGGGCAAACAGCCACACCTCCTTACCACACCTTATCTGGCCCGTGCGACTGGGGCCTCAGTCTCTTTTAAAGATAATTTATATAAAATGTTCTATGGGTGGTATATAACGCAGAGAAATTAGCCAAAATGTACCCTGGAATGTCTGACAAATGTTGGAAATGTAAGATATGGGTGGGAAGCTTCTTTCATATTTGGTAGAAGTGTAAAAATGTGATGTTGTATTGGAGAAGGGTTCATGAAATATTGCAAAAAATATGTCTGATACCGCTACCATTTAAACCAGAAATGTTTTTGCTTAATATGATGCCTGAGGTAAAAGGTAAGAAAGTTAAGCACTTAATTATACATATAGTTACGGCAGCAAAAGAGGAACTCTTGACAAAAAAACCCTGAAACAGCAGAAATGGATATACTGACAGATTCATTGACAGACCAAAGTAAACAAAATGTGAGAGAAAATTGGGTATTATTTTATGAATGGGTGAAAAGAAGCCATGAAAAGGGAAAACCATGAATAATGAATTACAACTATTATAAACTTGGAAGAAACTTAACTTGAACTGAAAAGAATATGTGCTTACTCAGGAATCATAATAGAAGACTTTAAGGATTTTATTAAGCATCATTAGAAATTATATAAATGAAAAAGACTGGAAGTAAAGGTTTAAGATGAGAATTGTTTTGTAACAGCTATTATATAAGTCTGATGGAAATCTTTTCCCACATGTCTTATCCCATTTCCCTTGTCCCCCCCTTCCTAAATGTCCTATATAGTAGGGAAAATTAAATTTATACACACACACACACATACAACATCCTGTAAATAAATAAAACTTCTTTGTTATTTATATACAACCCCTGCGTCAGTGATCTCCATGTTCTGCTTGGTCACCACAAAGCTAACCTCATGGCAGCAAACCCAAAAGCCTTTACACCTGATACCTTAAGAATATCTGGTAACTGAAGAAAGGTTAAAACAAACCAGATTCTCCAGAATCACAGGAGGCTGTGTGGGTCCCCTCAGTTGGCAGGAAAGGCCTATCACACATACATGTTAGATTAGTGTAATGTGATTTATGTGGTGCTGCCTTTGAAAATGGTCTGGAAACTTCAGTTCCTCCACAACGTAGCAGCCAGGCTACTTTCAGGGGTGGAGTCCAGGGATCATATCACCCCAGTACCGAAAGACTTGCACTGGTTACCCATTTGTTCTGGGCATTTGTTTACTAATTCTTACTTTTAAAGTGCTAAAAAGGCTTAGGGCCAGCATACACGAAGGACTGCCTCCTCCCAGCCCACCAGTTAAGGTCTGCCTCATAAGCACTGCTCTCTATGCCCCTGCCTTCAGAGGTGAGGCAGGTGGCAACCAGAGGCAAAGCTTTTTCAGTAGTGGCACCTCACTTGAGGTTTGCCTGGCACCTACATTGTTTTCTTTTAGGCCAAAACATTTTGGTTCACACAAGCCAGGGGTGTCAAATTCATTTGTTACAAGGGCCGGATCTGATAGAAATAGGACTTTGTCGGGCTAGGCTACGTCTGTCATAAAATGTAATGCCAGGTAACAAAGAAATTAACTTTATAAAGGACACCAACAAACACAATTAAAGGTTTTTTTAACTTAAAATACAAACATGCTTAAAACAGTAACACTCTTACCATATTTTATTTAGTAACTTTGATAACTGACACTTCCCAAACCTCCCCCCCTTTAAAGATGCCTACCTAAACTGGAAAGGTAGGGGGATAGTGGGATTTGGCAATGCAATTTTTAAATAAAACATCAAGAAAAAGCACAAGGATCACAGCAGAAACTAAAAATAAACCTAAAAATACAAAATGCTCTGAGCCTACGAAAACATGAAATGGCTGGGCATTGCATGCTTCCCCCCCCGAGTTTTCACAGACCAACCACAGTGGGGACAAAAACACTTCCAAATTCCATTCGAATACTTCCTGATGGAAGTGGTGCTGAGACATGGCAGGGCTAAGAGGTAGGGGGAGACTGGGAGCGCTGCCTCCTGGAGCTGGTAGTCAGCCGGCATATCACCCTCCAGCTGGCACATTGCCCTCCCTTCCCAGGGTGTGTCAGGCTGGAGGAGGCATCAGGAGGGTTGGAGGCGGCAAAGGCATATTTGTTCATTGTTTCTGTGAAGGGAGGAAGGGAGGGAGAATGTGGTGGCAACAGCACAATTTTGCTGAACTTTCTAATACCAATACTAAAATAAATATAATTAAAACACGAACTTGTGGGTGTGGCTGTTTAATTAGGGGGCATGGCCCGCAAATGCACCCCCCACCAGCTACAGGCCCACTCTGCACACAGATTGTCTTGAAAGACTTGAAGACTAATGTATAGCAGGTGGTTACAAGATCTAGAGTCTTCTTTTTGATGGTGTCCCAGTTTAGGAATTTCCTGCTCAGGAAGTCTTGCTTGATGTTGTTTTTTCCTTATTCCAGAAACTAAGCAAGTTAGTTTTAAAACTGGCAAACTGTGGTTTTAATTATTATATTTGTTTCATTGTTGTTGTAGAGGACTCCTAAACATTTGTGAATTACTTAAAAGAACTCTGGTCATCCAGCATTACAAGCTTAGTAAACCCAAACTGAGCAGACTATGGAATTCCATGCTAAGACACTGCTAAAGAAAGATGCTGATTAGAACCTAATACCTTGCCAGCAAAAACTCTTTGCTAACAGTTATGAATCACAATCAAACACTTTTTTTGTAAGTTGTTGAAAGCAATTATGCACTGAGAGATAAAAATCAACCAACAACCTATATAAACAAACATGGCAGAAGAAAAACAGAGAGCAAACATGAGAGCTCTGTAATCCTGATGAATGGAATGGAAATTAAACAAACAGTTATTTGAGGATTTTTTTCCAGACCAGAATCCCTGTTGGTTACACCACTTTTATGCTGGTGTGAATTCTTTGTTGATAAGAGCTGGTGCAAGTACATAAACAGGCATTTATCCTTCTGAAGCCGTATGCTTTAAAATTCAAGCAGAGTTTTTTAAAAGGTAGCTAATTATGGCATAATTTTTCCCTTTCCTTCATAATGTATCATTCTCTCAAAAACAAACTACAAAATTTCCAGGAAGCTACAAGTAGCACAAAGGAATGCTTCTGAAGTAGACCGTGTCACACATTTGTGGTTTTTTCTCCATTCCAAGAGACATAATATTAGCATGCCAATACATCAATGATCCCTTTCTTTCTTGTGATTTTTAAAAAAACTTAAGTCTCGGAAACCAGCTGTAACCAAAATTGCTCACATGGAAAACACACAGACCAGTGCTAATGGGTGACAGACCCCCAATGGATGGATTCTCATAATCATGCCCATTTTATAGGCACATTAACTCCCTGTATAAAACCCATTTAAAAGGCTAGGTAAAGAAGCATGTTATTGGTTTCAGGATCTTTGTATATGGACTTTTTAATACAGCAAATTTAGAACACTTAGCTGCAGATCATTTGTTTCTTTTAATAACCTTTAATATAATAAAGGAGTTTCTTTCCTACAACTGGTTCAAGATTATCCAATATAATTTATTTATTTGCAAAATTTATAGCCCTTATCAGTGCCACCAAAGCAGTAACAGATTAAAAACATACATAATAATATTTATTTATTTGATCCACGCTTTAAAAACCATTAAAAAAAACACCATGCCATTAAAACAATTAAAGCCAAAGCTAAAAGACTCATAGAAAAACATAAAGACAACCATCAAGATAGATTCAGTTGGGTAGCCATGTTGGTCTGAAGCAGCAGAACAAAGTCCAGTGGCACCTTTAAGACCAACAAAGTTTTATTCAAGGTATAAGCTTTCGTGTGCACACACACTTCTTCAGATACAATTAAATGGAAGTTACCAGTCCATACATATAAGTAGAAGATGATCAGTAAATTAGCATACAGCATAATAAAGATGTTTATCAGATTCAAGGACCAAACAGGAATGACAAGCTTAGTTCATATGGTTACCATTTGTTTGGGTTTAAGTCCTGAGGAGAATATAGTGAAGGAAATAAATATGTCAGAATTGGAGATTGATGGGCAGATGTATCCTTAATTGTGGGATGCTGAGAGTAATTAACTGAGACCCTGCCATTATGTTCCATCCATTTCCTCTCAAGCATGGAACTGACCTCCAAAAGCAGGATGCTTAGTGCTTCAAATTCAGAGAACTGGGAGATTAGGGGTTAATGGCTCACTGTAAAGCACAGTTTGATTGACAGGCTGCTGCCTGCGTGCACCCCCTTCTCTCTGACTGGTCAGCACCAGCTGCTGAGAGTTTTGGCAGAGTCAATTTTGTTAGAGTCAGTCCTTACTTGGACTTTGGCTTGGCAATAGCCAGTCAGGAGGAGTGTGTGTGTGTAGGTCTGAGGGAAACAGACAAGTCACTTGGGAAGTGAAGCAACACAACTCCTTGTCCTTACAAATTTGTGGAAAAGTTCAGAAATCAGAACCAAAAAGTCTAAGGCTGCAGTCACACACACTAAAGAATCCACTTTCAGTGCATTTTCCAGCTGGATTTTACTGTGTGAACTGGCAAAATCCAATTGGAAAGTGCACTGAAAGTGGATTAAAAGTGGATTATTTTGTGTGTGTGACTGCAGCCTATGGCTGATTCTGCATTGGCTTTTCCCTCCATTGTTTTACAAAACCCACATTGGAACAGAAATTCCCCTCTGCACTGCATGCTGGTTTCACTTCCTTTGCTTATTGGGTTTTATGGTAGCTTCCACACTCCATGTCACTTTTGACTTCTTCAACGATCAGATTATATTGTACCTTCTGCATAGATTTATGGCTGTTTTATGGCCATTCAGGGGTGATTTTGCAGTCAGTACGGCGTTGCCCTGAGGCATCTGGATGTGATTTTGAGCTGCACTTTTCCCTCCCAGTTGAGAAAATGTGGAGCGAATACTAGATGCAGAATCGCCCTGTGTGTCAGCCCTAGCGGAATTCTGTTTATTCACAGTCTCCAGAACTGGTATTTAGGTTTGACAGAAGAGACTGGAAAGGAAGTTGAAAAGGATTATTGCTTCCAGAAAGAGGACAATATTTCTTTCCCAGATATTCAGAGGGTTCAACTCAGAAAGGACCCCTGGTTTGTGTGAAAAGGGAAATGGTCTTAGACTCCTCAAGAGGAAAAAAAGAGAAAGTTATAATCCAATAAGGGAAGTATTTAAATACAGGAAGAAAGTACGAACTTCCAGGAAATTGATAGTTTTATGAAACTTTATTAAGACACATTGTTGCTGAAAGAAATCTCCAAGACAAACAAACCTCTCACATTTAAGAACTGAGTCTAAGAATATAAGCTTCAACTATTCTCTGTTGCCTGTTCAAAATATTCTAATTTGTTTAAACAACAACCGTTACCTCAACTTCTCATCCCCTGCCCTATTCCTAATTTAACTGTGCCTGTTCAATAAAATCAGCCTTTCTGTTTGAACTTCGTGTCAAGTGCCATTTCCAAAGGCACCTTCCCCAAACATTTACTGAGCTTTCTTATTTCACTACATATGCTACATTCAGTCCTTACATCTGTATTCTCACCAACCCCCAGAAAGGCTATACAGCCTCTTAATTTTATTTTCTTATTTGGAATAGTAGATTACATTATATTACAATCTAGTATTCTAATGAATAGTAGAATTTACTGTACACCATCTATCTATATGTATGGACTGGTAACTTCCATTTCATTGTATCAGAAGAAGTGTGCGTGCACACAAAAACTTACACCAGTTTGGTGTAGTGGTTAAGTGCGCAGACTCTAATCCGGGAGAATGGGGTTTGATTCCCTACTCCTCTGCTTGCACCTGCTGGATGACCTTGGGCAAGCCATAGTTCTGTCAGAGCCATTCTTGAAAAAGAGCAGTTTCTGTCAGAGCTCTCTCAGCCCCACCTACCTCACAGGGTGTCTGGTGTGGAGAGGGGAAGGGAAAGGAGTTTGTAAGGGAAGGGTGGGGTATAAATCCAATCTCCTCTTCTCTTCTCTTGAATAAAACTTTGTTGGTCTTAAAGGTGTCACTGGACTCAAACTTCATAAAGACAACCATTAACACATAAGGCAGGAAGGAGGGAACGCCAAACAAAACAAAAAACTCTTCACCAGCTGATGGAAATGGCAACACAAAGGGACAGACAAGTCTCCCTGGGGATGGAATTTCAGATGTTCAGAGTTTCACTGAGAATACTACCATTTAATATATATGGTACATACCTCATTTAATATATAGGATACATACTGTCTAAGCCACACTAAAATGAATGGGAATTTGGCAACAGCAGTCGCATCAATGATGTTGCCTCAGTCATTTCAAATGACCATCAGAGCCAGGATGGGGCCACAGCACCCAGGCCTGGAACAGGCTCCATGGCTCAGGTGGAACAGGCAAACGACATTGCTCTGTTACCCAAAGACAGAAAAGCTTGTAGTATATATCAATCAGACCTGCACAACCCAGAGGCCATCAATCACATGGCAAATAGTGGCATACCTCTTTTCCTTCTATATTTAAAGCAATCTTTGACACCCCAAGGCACACAGATGCAGGTAACTCACTAGTTCAGTCTCATACCACAAGACTTCCACTTCAACCCTTTGGCTGCATTCAGAGATCACATTTCACCAATACTAAACTGACATGAATGAGATGCTGCTGGGCATCTCCCTTCTCATGCAGAGTACAATGAAAGAACCCTAGGCAGAAACTAACTCCAGCTACCTGTGACATTCAAATGCAAGTGTGTGTGTTAATTCCCCCACTAACCACAATTCTAAACCTGAATTAAACGTTGGTTTAGAATTCCAGATTGAGGTGGGAAAGGTGACTAACTCCTGTTAACCTGCTCATCTGGAAGCCATCAAGGCAGTCACAGGTTGTGTCTAACCAAGAGTCCTTCAACATTCTGTGAATAAGAAAAGGGAGCAGCATAGTGCACACAGAAGCCCAGAAAGTAATCAGGTTTGGGGACATGCCTGTTGGTCAAATGAAACCTTAGAGATCCTAACACTGAAAGTCTTGTAGGGGATCGTGAATAGAACATTTGATTGATTGCACTGCATTGCTGCTTATTTTAAACAGTGCACAAGCTACCTACAGCTCATGTGGTTATCTGACAATGACGAGCAAGAAAGATCATTTCTGCAAGCCAATAAATACTGTTCCACCATTTCATGGCAAGACACCAGATTCAAATGCACAGTAAACAATGATCACATATGCTACATACATTATAAGTGCCTGGGAGCTATTTATGCTGTTAGTCACATTTTTACTTTCCACAAACAAAACTGCTCCTCAGTCTAAACGGAGACAGATTAAAAGATAGGTGTTGAAAGCTGCCAGCTGTAATACTTTGTATTACACAACTAAATTTTTTTTACAAAAGAAAATTAAAATAATCCAGACATCTTCCTTCGCCCATTTCTTTGACTCTAGGATACTGCTGCATGTCATTTCACGAGACTCTACTCATTTATTCTACTAGTAGATGAAGAGACCTGTGGGAAAATATACAATTAAGGTCCATATATAATAAAGCTGTTGTTTGTGGTTTCTATGGGACAAAAAATGAGCTAGATAAAATTTGGTTGTCTTCAAATGATAAACTGATACAAAAAATATATAGATTCCTACTGGAAGATTGCATGCAGGATGAAACAGTGAAAACATCAATGATCTCGTGGATGCAAGATGTAGGCCATAATATAGATATAGAGGAATGGGCTAAAATATGGAAAAAATTAAAATATATGAGAGCTATAACTTATAAAGAAAACATCTATAAAATCTTTCATAAATGATATTGGTCACCCGATAAAATGGCTAAATGTTATTTAGATGCATCAAGTAAATGTTGGAAATGCAAAACAAATGTTGGGACTTTCTTCCATATGTGGTGGAGGTGTAAAAAAATTCAAATGTATTGGCAAATAGTACAAAGAATAATTCTAGAAATTCTGAGCATTGATGTAGCACTAACGCCTGAAGTATACTTGTTGAATATAATTCTGGAGAGCTACTCAAATCAGGATGATATATGCTGATGTATATTATCACATCTGCTAGAATATTATGGGCAAAATATTGGAAAATGGAAAAAACACCCTCTAGAGAGAAAATATCACATAATGGAAATTGCGGAAATGGATAGACTGACTATGTTACTACAAGATAAAGATGATATTGTATTTAATAAAAGATGGTTAAGAGTGTATAAATGGATAAGCAGTAAGATGGACAAATCGACTCAAATGTATGTAAGAGAAATGATGTGGGATGAAATGAATAGAATGTAAAAATGTATAAATAAATTTCTTTTTTTAAAAAAGTGGAGTCACACATTTTCTTTGCCAAAATCTATTTTGTTAATCATTCTGCAACATCTATACTGAGGCACACCACACAAATCAGACACAGTAAGTGTATTTTTCCCTTTTGCCTCCAAGTATCTTTGTTCATTTGAAACAGATCTATGGATCTTATGGTTTTCTTGCCTTACATATACACACCCAGAACTGCAATAACTCCTCTTTGGTTCAGTACTCTAGGCAATCTCAAGCACTTCTGGTTACATACTTCTGAATAACCTAACATATGGAAAATTTGGATTTACAAATATGTTGGAGGCTTTTCATTTGCTCACTGTTAGGAGAACCTATATGGCAGTGAGGGTGGGAAAGTGAGCTCACTTCTCTGCCGCCATTGCATCTTGAGCAATGTCACCTGGTGGACTTTTGCAGTTGGTGAAGGGGCTCTTATCCCAGGCTCCTGAAAAGGTAGACTGGAAAAACATACAAGCTCACTGTGAAGCTTTGTGATGCATTCTGCAGATAAAATTGCCATGATTTAGATTCTATATCTGGTGCAGTTCAATTTCAGGATGCCATTGGAGTGTAGTCTAGACCTAGCTGCATGGATGACTTTCAGCTGGTGAGGCCTGGTGAAGTGGACAAGCTTCTCAGAAGAACACAACCCACCACATCTAGATGTGCCCCTTGCCCTCTATAGCCACTGTCATGGAGTCAGGCTGGGTTGGTCAAATAGGCCTGGGATGTAATAAGTTCCTCTCCATGGGAGCATGAAGTTCCGACCACCTTGAGAGAGGAAGTCTTGCAAACCCTCCAGAAGAAGGCAACCCTGGACCCCACTAACCCGAACAACTACCACCTGATGGCAAACACTCCATTTTTGGGCAAGGTGCTTGAGCAGGTGGTGGCCAAGCAGCTTCAGGAGTCCTGGAAGAAATGGATTATCTAGACCCATTTCAATATGGATTGAAAGATCTGCACTGGGTGCCCATTTGTTTCTAGGCACAAAGTGCTAGTTCTTACCTTTAAATCACTAAATTGGGTTCCACTCCCAATGAAGAAACAGGTCCATGGTCTGGGAGTGCTCTTGGACCCAGGCCTACTACCAGATAAGCATGTAGCAGGTGTGTTTTACTAGCTTCAACTGGTTAGCCAGCTGTGGCCTCTCCTGGGCACAAAAAAATCTGGCTGCTGTGATGCATGCCCTGGTTACATCTAGATTAGATTACAGCAATGTACTCTACATGGGGCTGCCCTTAAGAAGTATTTGGAAACTCCAACTGGTACAGAATGCTGCAGGATGTTGACTGGAGTGGGTCATAGGGACTATATCACTCTAGTCTTGGACCTTCTACAGTGTCTTCCAATTTGTATCTAAGCACAAAGGTGCTGGTGCTTGACCTTCAAAGCCATATGTGGTTTGGGACCAACATACCTGAAAGACTGCCTACTCTCTTATGAACCTGCCTGACCAGCTGACCATTGGACAGTCATTTTTGAAGGCCTTGCTTCTAAGGTCAGGTGGATGGCAACCCAGGAGAGGGCCTTCTTGGTCATGGCACCATAGCTCTGGAACTCTCACCCCTTTTTGTCTGTCCTCTTCTGCTGCCATCTTCTACCTGTCAGTGACGACTTTTTTGTCTTGTTTAGCATTCTGTCAGTGATCCCTCCTTCCTTAGCAATGTTTTAATTGCTGTTTTTATGTCTTTGTATGTATTTTAACTCTGTTCTTAATTTGTTTTAGAAGAAGAGTTGGTTTTATACCCTGCTCTTCACTACCTGAAGGAGACTCGGAGCAGCTTACAATCACCTTCCCTTCCTCTCCCCACAACAGACATCCTGTGAGGTAGGTGGGGCTGAGAGAATTGAGAGAACTGTGACTGACCCAAAATCACCCAGCTGGCTTCAGGTGGAGGAGTGGAGAATCAAACCCGGTTCTCCAGATTAGAGTCTGTCACTCTTAATCACTACACCAAGCTGGCTCTCATGATGACGTGTTTTGGGGGGGTGATTTTAATGGTTTTAAAATGTGATTTTATCATGCATGTTTTAAATTGTTAACCACTTTGCTGGGCCCTTCTGAGGGCAGAAATGCAGGATATAAATTTGGTAAATAAATAAATAAATGTCTTCGGGCCAGAGTACTTGAAGGACTACTTCTTTCTATATTGTCCAGATTGCCAGGTAAGATCTGCCTCACAAACCCTTATCTCTGTGCCCTGCCTTCAGACGTACAGCAGGTGGCAACCTGAGATAGGGCTTTTTCAGTAATGGCACCTTGCTTGCGGAATGACCTTCCCTTGAAGCTTGACTGTCACCTATATTGCTTTCTTTTAGGTGTCAGGCCAAAACATTCCATTCACCCATTCTTTTATTTAAGGGATTTTAAAAACATTGTTTTAGCTTACAAACTATTATTTTAAGATGTCTGCATCTGTTTTTATGATCTATATTTATGCTGGATTATGCCTTATTTGATGCTGGATTTTTATTATTTTTATTTTGGAAGCTTCCTTGAGCTGGTTCCTGGAGAGGGGAATATAAAAGATTCTAAATAAATAAATAGCTATAATGATCCTGCAGGTATGGAGAATTCAGAGAAATTCCTTGTGTTCTTACATGAATAGGGGAACTTAGCATATACAACCATCACTTTCCTTCTCAGAAGAAATGGCTGGAAAGACTTGAATATTTTAATTAATGAATACCATGAAATTGATGATTTTCAACCTGGATCAGTGTGGTATATTGATTAGGATGCTGGGCTATGATCTGGGACAGCTGGGTTCAAATCTTCATTCTGCCATGGAGGCTTGCTGGGTGCCCTTGAGCAAATTACACAAAATCCCAGCCTAACTTAACTCACAAGGGTGTAGTATTTTATTTATTTATTTCATTGAATTTCTTGACTGCCCTTCCCCACTTAAGCGCGGGCTCAGGGTGGTTTACAACAAAATTATTCAATACAAATTATAAAACCAATTAAAACCACAAGCATACAGTATTAACCAATCAATATTCCAATAAGATGGTAAGAACAATTTAAAAAACATTCCAAGAACAGATGGCATGTCTAGCATTCAGATTTTTTTTTGAGGGGGTGGGGGGTAGAGAGGGTACCAGGGTACCGGGCTGATGTAGGAAACTGTCACTGGCCTCAACTAAAGGCCTGGAGGAACATGTCTGCCTTACTTGCCCTGTGAAACTTTAATAGATCAGACAGGGCACAGATGTCATTCGACAGAGAGTTCCACCAGGCTGGGACCAAGGCTGAGAAGGCCCTGGCCCTGGTTGAGGCCAGCTGGATATCTTTGGGGCAGGGAACCATCAGGAAATTCTTATCTGTTGATCTCAATGCCCTTTGGGGGACATATTGGCAGAGAAGGTGAGGATAAAATGGAAGAGAGGAGAACTATGTAAGCTACTTTTTCACTCCCATGAGGGAGAAAGGCAGGGTATAAATTGAATAAATAAAAACTTAAAAATCTGTAGTGCTGTACTGATTTCACACAATCAGATGATTATACAATAGTTGTAGTAATCACAGACTAAGCAAAGTTATGCACTGGAAAAGTATAATTTTAAAAAGGCAGTAATTTAAAAACATATTGTGATTCTAACAACAACAAAGAAGCCAAGAGATTTAGCTTAAGTGTTACACAGAATAGAAGAAGTTAGATAAGGTGTTATACAAACCAGAACACTGACTACAAACAAAGTTCCTCCTGAGAATAAACTAAGGACTGTTGCCAAAAAAGAAATGAATAAATTACACAAGCAAGCAACTCTGCCACTCATCCTCAGAATTTAAATATCATTTCAGAATGATCAAAGCTGCTTCTTTGTTTGACACAGTTAATTATATAGTAATATCCAAGGAAGAAGATCTCTTTCCACCAATACTGCTTAAAATCGGAAAGGAAGTGCCCCAAGGCTAACCTGAGGAACCTATTGAAGACATTTACTAGAAAGCCAAGATCTCCCCTGGCAGATTTTCAACAGCCCTATTAGGAATCTTCTGAAAATTCATTCTGATTAGATTATGGGTTCCACCATAATTTGTATAGGAGCCTATACTAATAACACTATTGACTAATGTGTAAATATACTGAGGTAGTTAAAGGGATTATTGAATGTGACAGCTAGAGATCTAGGCTTTTTAAACAAGGTTACTAACTAATACCACTTTCTCCTGTACCAGACTTGAGCTATTAAGCCTTCCCCCCCAATTCTGATTTCACTGATTTTAGCAATACTTCCAAGAACTACAGATCCCACAAATATCAACTCCTTAGGTTCAGTGACCAGTATCTACTGGCCAACCTGCAAAATCCTTTCATGCTCCAGGTATTGCAAAAATAAAAGCATGCCACTACAAGGTTTTTAAGAAGAATGGTATGAAATATTCTTTTCTGATGTACAAGAAAAGTATTATTTTCTCTGAATATAAGAACATGTAAAAACAAAGCTGTATAACAATCCACTATATTAAAATAAAGCAATAATGTGGCAGTTTTGAAGTGGTACATATGCCCATGGTTACAACTCAAGAAATCTATATACAAAAGTAGAATTCAAGTTCTGGGTGCCAAAAAAATGTCTAGCCTCAAGATGAAAGTGGAAGGAGACACTAATTCCTACCAAGCTAGTACAGCCAAAGTAAAACCATTGCAATAGCACCCAACCATGAGGTCACTATTTTAAAAACAGCACATGTTCCAATTCTTCCCTCCAATAACCTTGCATTTTAATAAGGCATTTAGAAATACAATCAATGTAGGATTGCACACAGCTTCATAGGGCAGCAATCAAGACAGCCATGAATCAAAGAAGCCTGCTATGCTTCCCACCATTAGCACATCAAGTTTATTTATTGACAACATCCATAACCCACCTTTCTGCCCAATCAGAGCCACCAAGTTGACTGCAGCCCCATTCTAGTCTGATACATATGCTAGGCAGGGAATGCTAAATTAGTTTTGCAGGAAAGGCACTCTCTTCCCATAGAATCCTGCCCATGAGCTAAGATCCTCTTCAGAGGTTCTTCTCTGCTAATTGAGGGGAGGCAGATGGTGATTTGGAATAATGCCTTTTAAGTGGTAGCATCTCATCTCCAAGACACTCATCCTCAGAGGCTCACCTGGTGCCTTCACTGCTGTTGCTTAGGCATCAGGGAAAAGACTATATTATGTTCTACTTTTTATTTATTTTTTGCAGGCATTAATTAAATTAAATGGCAGCTACACTGAACTTATTTGTCATTATTTGTCAAATGCTCTATTTTTTTTTGATTGCGCTTCTGCATATTTTAGTGTAAATCCACTTCTAATTATTTCATCACTGTTATATCCTACTATAAGCTGCTTTTGATAAACAGTTTCAAAAAAGGGGATATAAATATTTTGAATAAAATAAATAAGAATATAATAACTAAGGGAATAAGCTATGAATCAGGGAGCTGCCATTTCAAATCTTGCCATGAATTCAGATCCATGAGCAACAGACTCATAAAGTGTTAGCCAGGGTGGCTATACTTCTGTATTTATTTATTTCATTAAGATCCCACATTTCTCCCCAAAAGTGACATAAATGGCATACATTGTTATCCTGTCCTCCATTTTATCCTCACAAAAATCCTGTAAAGTAGTTTAGACTAACCTTCTGTGGCAAAGTGGGGATACAAACATGGGTCTCCCAGATCCTAGTTAAACACTACACCATACTGGCTCTCACTAAACACCTGTGGCTGAGGGGCCAATGCAGTGCTCCATGCAGTATAGCCTGTGTCCCATGCCTGTGAGCCTTCTAGAGTATCATGTGGGCCCCTGTGAAATACTGGTCTAGATGAACAATTGGTCTGATCCAACAAGGCTAGTCTTATGTTCTTACTCCACTATATTCTTATTTCACTATGTTATACAACTCACAAAGCTACTATCTCCTCAGCAATCCATCCATCATAATACTGACCTACTTTGCAGGATTGTCGTAAGAATTATGACATAATATATGTGCTGAAAGGTATAAATACAAAGAGTAAATAGAAAGCCAGTTTGGTGTAGTGGTAAAGAGCAGCAGACTCTAATCTGGAGAACCGGATTCAATTCCCCACTTCTCCACATGAAGCTAGCAGGGTAGCGTTGGGTTTGTCACAGTTCTCTTAGCCCCCCTCCCCCAAACCCCAAACCTAGCTTGCCACAAAAGAGCTAGTTTCAGGCTGCCAAACAATCTTCAGATCTCCTGGCTATACCGTATGCACTGCCAAATGAAAATTATTATTACAAAGAGTAAATAATGTGCAAGAGGAAAGGTAAGCAAAAAAGAATGGAGTTTTTCACTGTGAAGGACTTCCTCTAGAAAGAGTATGAACATGTGTTGTAAAGACATGTTCTCCTGTAAATACTTTTAAACCACAGTGAAGTATTAGACAATTATTAATTGATTACTATTTGACCTGTGCTTTTTGAAGGGGAAGATTATCACAGTCCCATTAGTCTCCTTTCCCTTCTACTTTTTATTACAGATGCTGCCTTCCTGATGAGGACATTACTACTTGCCTGGTTCGTGCAGTAGCACTGAGGGATGGTAATCCAAGCCCTGCCAGCTGTTGGTGGTGTATTCTTTGGATCTGTAATAGGTAGCTAAGCCAATTCATAATTTGCAGGCTCTCCCTGCAATCAAAGGTTCAGTATAAGAATTTATGTGACTCTCTTTAGTTGCAACATCCCTGCTTTCCAGATTTAACAGAATATTTTGAGCAGGCAATGAAATAGTTAGGGTCTGATGTATGCATTCAGCAAAATGTACAGTAGAAAGGAGAGAAGGTTGTATTTTGAATGCCCTACACATTAAAATTTAGAGTTATCAAAAAAAAGCTAGACTAGAACCCTTTACCTCTGATGGAATAGTCTACAGTTCTGTTTGACATGGGCTAACGTGAGAGAAATATTCAGAAATTCAACATATTCAATGCCACATGTCATATGAAGAGGAACAATCCCAGAAGAGCTATCCCACAAGATTACATTGGATGAATAAACTATTTAAAGGTGACTCACATTAGTAAACTGAGCAAAAATATCTGCTTGAGAAACTCTCTCAATATAAAGTATTTTCTCCAGGGCCAATTAAAACTAGTATTCCATAAGAACAGCCTGCTGAGTTGGCCAGGACAGATAGCAGGAGCATGTGTCTCTTTTTCCAATGGTAAGATAGATGGCCCATCCAACTTCTATAAATGACAAATGATGCTAGTCTGTAAAGTTTCCCATGGTCTATTTAAGTTAAAGGTCAGTAAGCATTTGAGCTATAGCATTTATAAGCTATTTTAAAATCCTGTCTCCCATTTCAATGTATCGAAACCTATTTCATTCTCTATTCAAGATATACTATCACATCCATTTTGCCAAGACAAATATTCTTTATTTAGTAATTCTAAACTTTTAATTTATAGCAACTGATGGCTTCTCAGCCTGAGTTGAAACTGCTGTCAAAGTCAACTTTAACACACCGGTTGAACGTGCCTATTAACAAGCTATTCAAAGACAAGATAGCACTGAAACAGGAAAACTGAGAAATAACGAGCCAAAAAGCTACAAAATTCATTTTACCTGGCACAAAGAAAGGTCTTGCCTTAAAAAAACCTTCACTAATCTTTCAAAACAACAACAACAACAACCCACCAAAACTATAAGCTTAGGGATGCCATCTTAAAAGTCCCAAAATAAGGGGCGTGCCATATGAAAACTATCTGTTACGTGTATCAGAACATTACAAATACCTTAAGGATCATAATACTAAGAATGCTGTCTTGGGAATTAGGATCACTGAATAAAAAGAGTAGACCTGTTTAGGATTGTTCCCTTAGTTTATCATAACACCAATAACATATTAACTTGTTTTTTGCCATTACAGTGCATCTCTTTCCTCCACCCATGTATACTTCTGAAATAAAAAAATTAAAGAGCAGTTCCTTAAAGAAACAGGTGGCAAATCTTCTGCACTATGTGAGCAACACCACATGTGCAGTTTGCTATTCCTTGCTGGCTCACAACTTAAGTTCCATGCAGGTACATTTTTCATCTCCCTCTTAGTTTTTGTTCCCCTTTTTCAAATTAATATTGCCACTACATCAATTCCTTCTCATCTGGAATTTTTGCTTCACTGATTCTAGCCAGCAGAAATAGGCAACTGAGAGTTCAAGCAGAGGCAGACATTTTTATCAGGTAGTATGAGGTGTCCTGCCTCAATCACTGAATTTTGCAGACCATTAAAAGGCAGCAAATTGTAAATTATTTAGTTTTTATTTTATTTTTGTGATATGGAATCTATATTTTGAACTTGTTGTCTTAGACAACAAAATATCTTGGGCCTTCTCTCTGGGTTATCTTCATTGTCCTTTATATGTACTCCATCCTGTGGCATCAGGGAGAGGTTGCTGATGGGTCTTAAGAGCCTGACACGCATCTTTCCCCTTGGGTGTTTGGGTGGGAGTTAATTATTTCAAGCAGTTCAAGCCTTCTCAGACCTTTTATACCTGCTATTTTTTCGGGCTACTCTTAAAAAGCATTCAGAAGCCACAACTAATGCAGAATGCTGTGGCTAGACTGTCAGTCAGGGCCAGCTACCAGGAATATGTTATGACTGGTTACCAATCTGCCCCTAAGCCCAATTCAAGGTGTTGGTTTTGTCTTTTAAAACCCTACATGTCTCAGGACTAGGATACCTGAAGGACCATCTTCTCCTATACATTCCTGTCCAGAACTAAAATCACTCATGAGGAAAGACCCTCACAAGCCCCATCCCGCCCTTATGAGCCCCACAAACCTCCCATGAACCTTCTAGGTGGGTTTGTGCAATTTGTGTCAGCAGACATGCTGGCACCAGTGGCAGGGCTTGGAGAAGGCATTTAAAGAGACCACTGCATTTAAATGCCTTCTCAGTTGACTCGCTGACTCATGACACACTGGTGGTGGGACTCAGCGAGTTAACTGGGAAGGCATTTAAACACTTTCTAAGTTGACTTACTGAGTCGTGTGACAGTGGCAGTTCAACTCAGCTAGTGAACTGGGAAGGCATTTAACAGGCTGAAATAGATGCAGCCATTGGATGGGAAGGCACTAAACAGGCTGAAATGGATGCAAGCAATTTCAGTATTTCAACAATCCCTTTTGCTCCCCCTTGCATCCAAGCACTTCACAAGAGAGAAGTAAAAGGGATTGCTGAAATGGCTTGCAAAAGCCATTTAAAGGGAATGTTCCCCTTAAATGGCTTTTGCAAGATCTCCCCCCCTTCCATTCTGCTGACTTCAGGAAGCTGCCACTAGCAGAAAGGAGGGAGGAAAGATCCACAAACTGAATCGGTACTTGAACCAGGGGAACTTTGTCCTGGTTCGTAGTTCGTGGGACCTCGACGAACCAGGATGAACATCCATCTTTACTCTTGACTGTCCCACCAATCAAAGAAGCTCAGCTGGCGGGCACACAAGAGACAGCCTTTTTGGTGGCAAGCCCCATGATTATGGAACAATCTTCCCAGGGAGGTGCACCTGGCCCCCTCACTTTCAATCTTTAGGAGGCAATTGTGGATAGTTTTATGTAGGACTGCATTTGACTAATTTAGTTTTTATTTATTGGTAGACCTAATTGAGGTTTTTTTATAATTGCTTTTTGTTACATTGTAAGCCGCCTTGAGTTCCATAAGGTAGAAAAGTGGCTAAATAAATGCTTTTAAATATATATTAAATATTACAGATACACCTGCTCCAGTATGCAATTTCCACCTTTTTTTTAAAAAAAAGTATTCTCCTCAACTGAGACGATAAATCAAGTATATCCTAATACTGGTTTGTGTTTACCAAGGAACACATTTCTGTTGTTACCTAAGTAAAAGGAACAATTTTCAGCAGACATGTCTGACTCATTGCACATGATTATTCATCTGCATCTAATGCTTCCCTGTTCTTACATCATAAAAGCTAAG
Organism: Gekko gecko; assembly: GCA_029375565.1. NCBI lineage: Eukaryota > Metazoa > Chordata > Lepidosauria > Squamata > Gekkonidae > Gekko > Gekko gecko. Next base: position 144,186,926 of record JAPDNY010000003.1, on the reverse strand, counting down.
TAAAGGTGCTACTCATTTTCACTAGCTCATTCATAGGCAGCAGCAACTGTATCATATTACTCCCTTCTCTAAATTAGTTTGTGGATACATTTCCAGCCAAAACTCTTTCAAGTTCTAAACCTGCCTGACAACTAACTTTGGCGAATTTTCCTGTGATAGTAAAAGGAAATGAAAAGTAAAGAATGTTAGCTCCTGGAGAAAAAATCAGAACAAGCAGCAAGAATCAGGCTCTATTTGTAAGTAGTAGGTCTGTAAACATTCATACCTACTCTGGGTATCAAGCATGTCAAAAAAACATCTGAATAAGCAAAGTTAAGAAACCAGACCATTCCCTTGGTTTACAACAGTCAGGGACTAGATAAGCAATAGTCTATTACAGGGAAGGCTATCAGTATCTGAAAGTTGTCATCCAGACTACAAAAACGTTTTAATCTGCATCATCCCTCCACCTGCTGCTACCTGAAGATGTAGTAAAACTTTTATCTGCACCTTTGGGAACACTCAGCAGGTGAGAGATCTTCCAGGCCTCTTGCCATTTTTGGAAAAGACTAGAAAGAATAAAAGAGCATGACAAGCCCTCCTCAACCTAGCTTAGAGGGCAAACATGTTATGTCATACTCAAGACCACACTCCTCTATCTCAGGGATGGGCAGTTGGCAAGAACAAGTTTTTCCTTATCTGCCAAAGCCAAGCAGAAATTGTAGAGCCATGAAAATAATTGTTCTCTATGCTTTCTCTCTTATGATAACTACATGTTTTGTAAATAAATTTTTAAAAATCAAAAGTTGTGAGAATGATATTCTATAGTTTAAATGTCAATTTTCTCTTTGAGTTTTGTTAAGACTCTACCATGCCTAAGTGCATGTTCACCACAACCATGAATCCATTACTGAAAGTAGGTACAGGCTGACACAGGCTGGCTGTGTAATAAAATACACTTCCAGCCTTCTGATCACAATCCTACTTCCTTCCTCAAGATACAAGTTATCCGCCCCTGATCCAGAATGAAAAAATCTAGGTGATAACAATTTCCTCTTGTGAATTTGCTAGTAGATGCAGCAATGTTTATAAGGCCTTTTGGTGTACAAACTCATCAACATCGCAGGTTCATAAACTAAATTTATATTCTAATAGCAAGATATCCAGCTCAAGGCTGAGGCTGAGAAGCTACGTTTCTGGAGCTGCACAGGCTGAGGATAAACTAAGCCTCAATACACCTGCAAGAAAGTGAAGGTGCAAGCCCACACTTCCAGGAATAGGCTAGTAGTTCTTAAAAGTGCTGGGATGGCAAGTACTCTGATGGGGTTTCAGTGGTTCTTGGCTTCATGAGGCTTGAGAAGTCAGTTGGAGAGAGACCTCAGTTGCTGCAGTAGATCCTGGGGTGGAAGGGTCAGAGGTCCAAGACAGAAGGCAGGGCTGTACCTCTTGGTGAGAGGACTGACTGTGGCTGTGATCAGACGTGCATTTTAATCCATTGCCATTCCCTTACGGATTTAAAATGCATGATCAGACAGCAACATCTGTCTGTCGTGCCCCAGTCGTCTGTGTCCTGTTTCCCTGCCCCTTTACTGCATGTTTATTTGATACCTGTGAAAGTCTGGTCCTTTTGGGCTGAGCTGGTTTCAAACCGGATTTCCTGTTGTCTGATCACTCTGTTGCGCACCCAAGCTGTCAGGCAGGTCTGACTGGTCTCTTGTTTTTCAGCTACCATTTTTTTACTAGTTAGCAAGTGTGCTCAACTGTATATTCGCCCTCTATCTCCCCCTCTCTACAAAAGGGGCTGCTCTAAACTTTGTTTTCTTCATAAAAACTTTCAAATAAAAATTCCTCTGTACTTCAGCTTTTTCCTGTGCTTTGGGGAAGGGGTAAATTGAAAAGTTTAGAGGGGGAGACCCACATGTCCCAGCAGGCTGATCAGTGCTTCTGTGCATGCTCACAGGACAAACTTTTTAAAAAATGGCCAATGGCCCTATGAACTACATATCCCAGGAGGCATAGCAGCACTTGTGGGCATGTTCAAGGGAGAAATTATTATTAAAAATAGTCAACAGCCACACTCCTTGCCTGCCAGGTCTGATATGCATCTGATTGCTCAAGAATGGGGTAAAAGCACTTTGAAGAGTGCTTAAAGGGGTGAGTCTGATCAGTATTCTATATTCCAAAATACTCTGGATCAATTAGAAATGAGGCAACAGTGGATTAAAATGCACGTCTGACCACACACTGTGGCTGCATTCAGACCGGCATTTTGGCCCGGCACAGTTGCTCTTCCCAAACAGATTAAATGGGCTTGGTCACATATCCACATCTCTCAGCCTTTCCCTAGTAATATGCATTTCATCATACAACGAGTTGGAAACAGTAAATAGCCACCACATAACATGTGGCACTTTTGGTTCCCTGCACATGCATTGCACGTGAGCAGATGACTGAACTCCCCTCTTGCGACGTCAAGCCATTTGGGAAGTCTGAGACTTCTGTTTCTGCCCCTCCCTTTCTTTTGGATCAGGTAGCGATGTTTGCATAAGCACATAATCGCCCCCTGGCATTGTCAATCACCTCAGCCAAGTAGTCACGACTGACACAAGTGTAAATGCACTGAAGTCAATAGGACTATTCCGATGTAAATCTGCACTTTACCACCACCACCCCCTGTATTCCATGGAAGAGAGGCAAAGGGAGAGGGGCCGGAGTACTTGGAAGAGATTGTGGAGCTGTCAAAAAGAAGCAGAGCTTTGGATATATGCTTATGCACAGAGATGGAAGGGAAAAAAGAATGCTGCAACAATCTCAACAACTGACCATTGGGCAAGCACACAGTGAAGCTGGTTCAGGGTGGGATGTCTGATCAAAACTTCCTGCAACTATTTAAACTACTGCAAATAGAGGCGCAGCCAGATCATGCCAAACCTCCAGTGTGACCACAGCCTCAGACACTCAGAGCTCCTCCTGCACATGAAAGAAGGTTCCTGGAGGTATCTCAACTGCCTCCTTCTTCTGTGATGGTGCCAGGTGCTCAGTCCCATCCTTTTGCCTGACAAAGAGGAGTCTGCTCTCTGATTTATGATACATCAGGGCAAACATATTTTAATGTATTTGATTTAAACAGAACTTTCATATCAATATGCTTAGGTTCACAACTTCATAGCCAATCACATATTCAGATATAAACATAGTAAAATGTGATGGATTACAAAGAAAAGCATGCTTTTTAAAATGCTGCTTGGTACAGAGAGTTGGGGAAGTTATGAGTTAATCTTCCCCAGAGAGAAGAGCTCTCTGATTGCTCAGCATCAGCTGAGAGAGGAAATAAAACAGCTGATCTGGAGGGAAAAGAGGTCTTTCACAATTTGGTCTTTTGCTTTTTGGTCTTTGTCTGAAAACTAATGTCTGGATCAGTAGCCAGAGGGTTTGGCTTCTGAGGGAAGGGACATTTGGGAGTCAGTGTTTTCTGACAGGCAATAGTCAGAAAAGTACTTCTACAGAGAGAAGAGAAACCGCATTGTCATAGATATATTAAATCTGCTCTGAGGAAAATTTTAGATTCTCAGCCAGGAAAGCTACAGAACAGCCTTAAACAAACAAAGGATACTGGAGAAGGATTTCGTAGAAGCTCTGAGTAGTTAGAGTGAACCCCTACACAAGCCAAAAAATAAAAGGAGTTACTGCTTCTTAGGGACAAGGAAAATAACTTCCTGCTAGTGAAAGGGGTTGGGAAGAGAACCCTGGTCTGTGATAAAGGGGAGAAGCTTAGACACCTCAGGAGTTAGTGAAAAGTTGTAATATCTACAGGAAAACCTAGAGCTCTGAAGGAAGAAATCCAATAACTTTTAAGCAAATGCTGTCCTCCAGAAGAAACATTAATAAGAAATGTGTTAGTGCTGAAATATACTAAGCAAAGTGCCTCTCGAAGAAAGAACTAGAAAATTTTGAAACAAAACTACAAATACATGCTCTCGAATATGCTAAGAATTCAACTCTGTATATATTAGAAAGTTTTTACCTCAGCAATCTCAAAACCTTGAATACCCGTATTATACATATGTTCCCTGCCTGTTTAATAAAATTGTTATTCTGTTTTTTAAAGTTAATTTGCCTCAACTGCCATTTCACAAGGGTTTATAAAAAGAGGAGAGCTCCTGTCTTTCCCTCAAGTTCCTGTACTGGGTCTAAAGCCTAAACAAAAACAAAGGATGGGAAAGTTTCAAGTTTATATAAAAGGGAAAGAGAAGATATATATGCTACTGTAAGGTGACTCAAACACTTATGGAAACTGAAATTTTGGTGGGAAAAATCTGCCAGACAGTTGGGGAGATCTGGGGGTCTATCATATACACACATCCCACAACTGCACCACCTCGGGTTGCTTATTTGAAAGTTCCTACCGCAACAGATCCTCCCCATATGAAACAAAGCTTGCCTAGCCAATATTTTAATGTGTAAGTTTCTCATGTAGTGGAAGGCAAATAAGCATTCAGATGAAATTAGATTTGGATTTGATTTTTGGGATGGAGATACATGTGGATCTGATGACCACAGAGGTAGTTCCATGGTCTGACCACTTCACCCTGAAGGTCCAGCTGAGCATACCATGCCTGCCCAGTTTAGGCAGCGAGCGCATTTATGCTCGCCCGCAGAGCCAAATGGACCCTGGTCAGCTTCAAGAAGCTTTGTGGGATCCAATGCCCCCTGGCAGCTCATTAGATGAGCTGGTGGAGGACTGGGAAAACTGGCTCGCTGAAGCTATCAATGAGATGGTACACTGTGGAGCTGTGGAGGATGAAGCAAGAGTGACGTGCTTTTGACAAAGTGTCATGGACATCTTATAGGTTGCTTATGAATGCCTATGAGATGGCAGTAAAGGCTGCCAAGAAAGACTCCTATATGGCCTCCATTGCATCTGTGAGCTCACGCCCAGCCCAATTGTTTAGAACTATTCGTCAATCATGACTCTGCCACAGGGCAGACCAAATAGTAGGGAATTGGCTATTGGCTGTGAGGCATTTGCGAGCTGTTTCACAGATAAGATTGTAATGCTCCACCAGGACCTCCCAACTACAACTGAGACAGCAAAGGAACTGGAAGCCCCTTGCCTGTCTTTGGGTCTGATATTGGACACAAAATGCTCTACGTTTTACAACAGCACTACAGATAAGATCAGAATTTCAACAGCCAATCCATATGCTAAAGAACCTCCTCAGGAAAGCTCCTCCATTAGCATGTCACAGCCTGGGGAACTCCTGCAAGATAATGACTCAGACCTACCCCACCTTCCTGAGTAGATATAAATTACCTACCTACCATTTTTCTTCTCACCTTGACACAGAGAGTACTCCATCTCTCTGTGTTATACCTCTGAGGATGCCAGTCACAGCTGCTGGTGAAACATCATGTCTTACAATGCCAAGACCATGGCAATACAGCCCGGAAAATTTACAACAACTAATGAACTCTGGCCGTGAAAGCCTTCAACAACATATAAAAAAATTCTACTTTGTGAGCTACTGGCATTAAAGCTGTGAGTGAGCAATCTGGCTACTGCATAGATTAGTTTGCCATGGAGCCATCATTCCTGAGCGAAGACAAAAATGTGTGAGCTAAAGGCTAAAAAACTGTGAGATAGCTCACACTAACTCAGCTTAGAGGGAACATTGGTCAGGAGGAGAGTGGATATGGGTATCAGAATCCCCACACTGGAAGGGGTGCCTTTGGTACCAACCCAGAAAGTGAAGAGCCTGGGAGTAACACTGGATGCCTCTCTCTCTCTATGGAGGCCCAGGTTACTGCTGTTGCCAGATCTGCATTTTTCCATCTTAGGCAGATAAGGCTGCTGAGACCATAATGGCTACTTCCAGGCTTGATTACTGCAACTCGCTCTACACAGGCTTACCCTTGAGGGTGACCTGGAAATTACAGCTGGTGCAAAATGCGGCGACATGCCTGCTGACATTGACACCTACGCAGGCTCACATTTAGTAGGTGCTCCACCAACTGCACTGATTGCCAGTCGACTTTCAGATTTGCTTCAAGGTGCTGGCAATAACGTTTAAAGCTTTACATGGCCTGAGACCCACATATCTGAGGGACCGCCTCTTCCCATGTACGCCCGGAAGAGCATTACATTCTACGGACCAACATCTCCTGGTTGTCCCTGGTCCAAAGGATGTCTGTCTTGCCTCGACCAGGACCAGAGTTTTCTCTGCCCTGGCCCCTGCCTGGTGGAACATGTTCCCAGTCGAGATTAGGGCCCTGTGGGATCTTCTTCAATTCCGCAGGGCCTGTAAGATGGAGTTGTTCTACCAGGCTTTTGGCTGAGGCAGTGGACGTCCCTATATGGCCCTCTGAGGTGGTTGGCACCTATCTACCAACCCAGATAATATGCCACGGAACCTCTCACAACCAGCCGACTTGTCAGAATTGTGATTGTGTTTTAATGTCTATTATTGTTTAAATTGTTTAATTTTAATTGTATTTATTGTATTGTTTTATGATATTACCTGCCCTGACCCCACTTGCAGGATGGGTGGGCTATTAATACAAATAATAAATACTAAATAAATATTTGAGTCATGACAGTAAGTATTTGAATTTGATCTTTATGTTAACATCCATATGATGTCAAGACACCGGTGATCCTGTACAAAGGTACAAACATCAGGAGTAAGGTAATTAGTCACACTGGGGAAAAAACTAAAAAGCGTATAGCTAATTCCCAAACAGCAATTATCATATATTATGATTGAGTGATGTAATTGTCTTGTTTCAACCTGAAGAATGGTAATTAAATTTAAAATAAAAAGTTAAAAATAAAAAAACCCTTGATATAAACACTCCATCATTGTTTTTGTAGAACCACAGACTGGGTTGAATCCAGCAATATGTCAGTGGAAGGTGCTGATAGCTGCAGATCCTCTCTGACCAGCAATCACTTTTTATCCCAGAAAAGTCCTGAGATTGTGGGACCCAACTGAAGTAATAACCACTCAGTTCAGTGGGCTGCAGTGAGGAGGTGAAACTGCCCTTCCTGCTTCTTCCGTCAGTGGAGCAGTGCCAATGAATGAGGGAACAATTTCTCAAGCCATAACCCTCCTCTCAGGCATGTGAACATGCAAAAACAAAGGCATATATTTAACTCCCCCAAAAGTTGGTGTTTTCAGTTCCAGATCAAACCCTACACATATTGTAAAACTTCCTAGAGAACAGTACTAGATTTTTTAAAATTCCAAAGTAACTTTAAGTAGGCAGGCAAAAGATATTTTACAACCACATATTAAATCCAACAAAATCTTGGCCTTTATTTCACCAATTCTACTCATCCCAACTTTTAGAAAAACTCAGATTAATTAGAACTGCATGTAAAAAGCCCAACAATAAGTAATTATGTTCTCCCAACATTATAAACGAAAACTGCAGACTCTGGCTTAGGAAGTTTCAATCTAAGCACAATTTGTGCTGAAATCCAAATCTGGGCACTTTAATAACTTCAGTTTATTACTTGCCCACAACTTCTAAAGCAGATTAGACATCCAGATCCACAAAAGATGAGAGGGAAGGAAGGAGTACATGAAAGATAGGATTTCAGCCTCAAACAAACAATTGTGGTTATGCAAGAACGAAGCCTAGGGTAAATATTCTAGTCCCCACACATTCAACACCATCACTCTGAAAATATCAACATATTAATAAATATGTTAAAACTAATTTGGAAAACATTGTCAACTTAAAATGGAAGAAATAATCTGATGAAGATACTATAACGGTAATAGATTCATGAAAACTTTTCATACAGGTTTCAAGCTGCAGATATTTTAAAAAGTCAAAGAAATGTATTTATTTATTTAGATTTAGAACACACCCTCCCCTGCTAGAAGTCTCAGGGCAGGTCACAACCAGTCCTTTAACAGTAAAACAATATTAAAATACAATCACTTACCCCAAGGAATTTACTTCACTGTATCTTATTCTGTCCATTATACACTAACCCTAGGGTTAAATTTTGGCAGGAATTTTATCTGCCATAAACATATATTCTGTAGATGAGAAGATTGTATTCCTGCTGTCTGATAATGACACATACATATCCTATAGAGTCTCTCTGTTTTCCTTTGCAGCAAAGAAGTTAAGGTCTTTGAGGGTATTGTTGGAGGCAGTTTCTTGAAACTGTAGTTTAAGTTTTAATCTGATTTAATTGAAAATTTCTCTAGTTTTATGGTTTTATTTAATAATGTAATGCGTGGTTCCTCCAAACTTGTAATGGCCAGTGGCTATATACAATAAACTATTTGACTGACTGATATTAAAATATACAATTTGTTGTGTCCTGGGATCAGAAGGCAGAGCTGGCGAAATACAGCCAAGCTTCGTTCTCTGAGAACAATAGGGACTAGGTTCCTGAGCTCGCCAGTAGAGAACCAATGGCAGCATTGGCGGGCGATTCAAACCCGCCAATAGGAATATGGGGCCGTCCCCCCTAACTGTATATAGTTGGCCTCCGGCCGTTACTGTGTGTTCTTGTCTTGTGTGAAGTACGAATAAACGCGTCTTCTCTTATGTCGTCGTCCGAGTCATGAGGCCCGAAACTCAGTACTTTACAGTGGCGACGAAGGTGGGATTTCAACGCCTTCCGTGACTCCATGAGCGACGAAAAGGACACCGCCGAGCACCGCATCGCTGATCCCGAGAGCAGCACCGCACCGCTCGCCCCGGCGCACGCCTTCCCAGACAGAGCCATGGCCGCCTCTCATGTAACACTGGAGCGCTTCGATCCGTCGCAGCCAGAAACCTGGGACGCATGGGTCGACCAGCTCATCAGCTATTTGGAGCTCAACGAAATCCGCCACCCAGACCAGAAACGATCGATCCTGCTGAACGCGTGCGGCACCCAAACCGTCCGCCTCGCCAAGAGCCTCTTGGTGCCACGCACGGCCTTGGAGAGCTCGTTTGGGGAGATCCTGGACGTCCTCAACGCTTACTTCAGCCCCCGGCCGACCTTCCTGGCCAAGAGGATGGATTTCCAGAGGCGAGTCCAGGCCCAAGGGGAATCCGTTGCCACCTTCCTGGCCGCGCTGAGGGCGCTCGCGGTGGACTGCGTGTTCCCGAAGGTGGAGGACAACTTGCTGACGCAGTTCGTGTGGGGCCTGGCGGACTCCAAGCTGCGGCGCAAGTTGGTTGGCTACCGGAGGCTCTCCTTGGACGAGGCCATCGACGCCGCAACAGCCCACGAGGCCGCGGAAGGGGAACGCCCGGCCGCGGCCGCCCATGTGGTCGGGAGGAGTCCAAGCCCCGGGAACGTAGATACCGAAGAGGTCTTCGCCCTCAGACCCCAACAACGCCGGCCGGCGCCGTTCCAGCAGGCCAACAGAGAGCCAGCCAAGCCTTCCGGCAACCGGACCGTCTGTGCCAGCTGCGGGGAAGGCCACGGAAGGAAATCCTGCAAGTTCCGGGATGCTGTTTGTCACGGGTGCGGGAAGCAGGGACACCTCGCACGGGTCTGCGGTCCAAGGGCCCCAGGAATTCGAGATCGTCGGTCCCACCGCACTGCGCATCGTCCACCGCCTACGAGATGATGGAAGAGGTCGCCGAGTTGTACCACCTCACCGACCAACCGCTGCAGGTACTTCGCCTCCCCAACCCCAACCTCTCCTCTGCCCCGAAGATCCAAGTAACCGTGCGGATCGAGGGGTCCCCTGTTGCATGGAAGTGGACTCGGGATCGGCGGCGTCCATCATTTCCCTGGACACTTTAAAAAGACTTTGCCCATTAGGGGGACCCCTCTACGTCCATCGCCACTAAGCTTGGTGGACTTTCAAAAGAACCCTGTCCCCATCCGGGGAGTCGGCACTTTCCGAGTGCAGTACCGAGACTTTGAGGGGAACTTGGACTTGGTGGTGGTAGAGGGAAATCTCGTGAGTCTCCTGGGGCGGGCGTGGTTCGAGGCCCTAGGCATAACGATTGGGGGAGTGAATAAGTGCGGGGTGCGGGACTAAGGGGCGGTGTGCAAGGAATTCCCTGAGGTCTTTGACGGGAAACTGGGGTGTTATAAAGGGCCCCCGGTGTCGCTCCACTTAGACCCCACAGTGACGCCCATCCGACGGCGCTTCTGCACCGTGCCCCTGGCCCTCCGCCCGAAAATAGAGGCCGAACTGGACCGGTTAGTGGCCCAGGGAGTCCTAGAGCCCGTCCCAAACGCTCGATGGGAGACCCCGATTGTGACACCCGTCAAGCCAAACGGGGAAATCCGCATCTGCGCGGATTATAAGTGCACCATTAACCAGGCACTTCAGGCGCACGCATACCCCGTACCCGTGGTCAGCCATGTATTAGCCACACTGGCGGGGGCACGCATATTTGGAAAGCTGGATCTCGCGCAGGCGTACCAGCAACTCCCGGTAGATGAGGCCACCGCCGAGGCGCAAACCATAGTGACCCACCGGGGGGCCTTCCAGGTGAAGCGGCTGCAGTTCGGGGTCAGTGTGGCCCCAGGGATCTTCCAAAATCTAATGGACGATTTGTTGAAAGGGATCCCTGGGGTGACGCCGTTCTTCGACAACGTCCTCATCGCCGTGACCACCCCTGAAAGCTTCGCCGCCCGCCTCCGAACCATACTGGTACGCTTCCAAGCCGCGGGGCTAAAAGTGAAGCGGGAAAAGTGCCTCCTCGGGGTGCCGGAGGTGGAGTTCTTGGGGTACCGGGTAGACGCAACAGGCCTGCATCCGGCGAGGGACAAGGTGAAGGCCATCGTGGAGGCCCCCGCCCTGAAGTCCAAGGCCGAGCTCCAGGCGTTCTTAGGCCTCCTGAACTTTTACCACGCCTTACTCCCTCACAAAGCCGCCGTGGCCGAACCCCTGCACAGGCTACTGGATAAGGCGACACCTTGGGCATGGGGAGCGAGGGAGGAGGCGGCGTTTCAGGGGTTAAAGTACTCTTGATTTCTAACGCGGTACTCGCCCACTTTGATGAAAAGCTCCCGGTAATCCTTGCGTGCGACGCATCACCGTATGGGGTCGGGGCGGTCTTGGCCCACAAGCTACCGGATGGGAGGGAAGTCCCGGTGGCTTACTACTCCCGCACGCTGTCCTCCGCGGAGCGGAACTATGCTCAAATTGACCGGGAGGGCTTGGCACTGGTGGCGGGGGTTAAAAAGTTTCACAACTTTGTGTACGGGCGGCCCTTCACGCTCGTAACCTATCATAAGCCGCTCTTGGGACTGTTTGCGGCGGACAAACAAACGCCGCAGGTACTGTCACCCCGGGTGTTGCGCTGGTCCTTGTTTTTAGCGGGCTACCAGTACCAGTTGGAGCATCGGCCGGGCAAGGCGCTGGGTCATGCCGACGCCTTGAGCCGCCTGCCGCTGCTGCATACAGGGGAAGATCCGGCACCGGCTCCCGCAGTATTGTTAATGGAGGAGCTGCCAAACCCCCCCTTCAGGCTGCAGACGTGGCCGCCCGCACGTCCCGAGATCCCATTCTCTCCCGGGTCCTAAACTGGGTGGTGAGGGGATGGCCAGCGGAACAGACAGGGCCAGAGTTCACGGCATACAAAGCCAGGCGGGAAGAGTTATCCGCCTTAAAAGGGTGCTTGTTATGGGGGGACAGGGTGGTCATCCCGGGGCCCATGAGACAAGGGGTTCTAGAAACGCTACATGAGGCCCACCCCGGCATTGTACGAATGAAAGCTCTGGCAAGGAGCTACGTGTGGTGGCCTGGGATGGACGCAGAAATTGAAACCTGGGTCCGAGGGTGCACACGGTGTCAGGAAGTCCGCCCCAATCCCCCGAGAGCGCCAACCCAAAGCTGGGAGTCTACCCACAAGCCGTGGTCACGCCTACACATAGATTTTGCGGGGCCGTTTCAGGGGCTCCAGTTCATGGTGACGGTAGACTCCTACTCGAAATGGGTGGAAATAAGCCCAGTGTCTACCACCTCTGCCAAAGCGGCAATAAGGGCCCTGCGGAAAATATTCGCGACGCACGGGTTACCAGACACAATCGTGTCGGACAACGGGGCAGCGTTCACATCTGCTGAGTTTCAAGCGTTCCTCGAAAAGAACCTAATCAGGCACATACGATCAGCGCCCTTCCACCCGGCAACAAATGGACAGGCGGAGAGAACGGTACGCACCGCCAAAGAAGCCCTGAGCCGCATAACGGAGGGGGACTGGGAGTTCCAGCTGGCCCGCTTCCTCCTAACATACCGCACCACCCCAAACCCCATCTCCGGGCATTGCCCCGCAGAACTATTGATGGGCCGCCGCCCCACAACTTTGTTAGACAGGCTCCACCCGGACCGAGCCCCAGAGAGAAAGCTGGTCGAGACCCGGGAGGCGCCCCGAAGCTTCCTCCCGGGGGAACCTGTCTACTTCCGGAATTACGGGGCGGGGCCTCAGTGGGTGGCCGGGCGCATCCTAAAACCCACCGGGCCAGTGTCATACGAGGTCCTAACAGATGGGGACCGGGTCCTCCGTAAACACGTGGACCAGCTCCGGAGGAGGCAAGACCCCGACACAGGGATCCAGTTACCAGGAAACGCCGCAGCCGCCCCAGCATCCGATCAACTGCAGGCACCAACAGCGGAGCCAGCGCCGGAAAGTCCACGGAATCCGGAGGGGGTCCCGGAGACAGCTGAACCGCCGCCGCCGCTGCCGTTACAGCCGCCACCGTCACCGCCTCAGCTACTACCGGAGATCCAAGCTCCTTGTGCTGGAGGACCAGCCGATGGGGGCCCCGCCAGTCCGGTACCGGCCCCCCGACGATCGCTAAGGGAACGGAGGGCACCAGCATACTTAAAAGACTACGTCACCTGATAGGAGATGAACTATGGGGGGAGGGGTGTTGTGTCCTGGGATCAGAAGGCAGAGCTGGCGAAATACAGCCAAGCTTCGCTCTCTGAGAACAATAGGGACTAGGTTCCTGAGCTCGCCAGTAGAGAACCAATGGCAGCATTGGCGGGCGATTCAAACCCGCCAATAGGAATATGGGGCCGTCCCCCCAACTGTATATAGTTGGCCTCCGGCCGTTACTGTGTGTTCTTGTCTTGTGTGAAGTACGAATAAACGCGTCTTCTCTTATGTCGTCGTCCGAGTCATGAGGCCCGAAACCCAGTACTTTACACAATTTAAATCCAGTTTAAAACCAATTCAGAATTAGATGGCAGGCTGGTTTGTGGTAGTCCAGAGAACCTCCTCCATGGGTGCTGGCTAGATGGTCGATACAGCATCCAATTTGCCGGAAGATGCTGTGCATCATAGGACAATTGAATGGGCGGTGTGAGCAGGGGAGGCCAAGATGGTTGGACGTCCACCGCCTCAGCCAATGGCCTGGTGGAACAGCTCCATTTTACAGGCCCTGTGGAATTGTGATAGATCCCACAGGGCCCTGATCTCAGGTGGGATCATCTTCCACCGCTTTGTAATAAAACAGCTACATATGCTAACTCATTCAGTCCTCACATACGTATTTTCAACAAGAACTACACATCCTCCGTATTTTACCCATTAATTAAATTATCTCCATTTATTAAAATAACATACCCTGGCACCCCAAAAACTTTCCTAGCTACAGGCCTGGCCACAGAGGGCATTTGTTTCTTAATGTTACAGGTGTTGCTCCTATTATTTTGGAGGGTTAATGCCCCAGTGTTGTTTTTTGAGGCTTCAGTTTTTTTCTGCAAAACTGGGGCTTTTCTCAGGCTTGTAGAAAGATCTGTCTTGTCTGTTCATGGCTTCAATACCCAGTTTTTTTGTTGTTGTTCAGTTGCACAGTCGAGTCCGACTGTTCATGACCCCATGGATCACATCACACCAAGCCCTCCTGTCTTCCGTCGTGCTCTGGAGTCTGCTTAATTTCATGTTTGTTGCATCGATAACACTTGTCACGCTTTGGGTCCAGCCTGGGAGGGCTGGCGTTATGTCCCGGGCCAGGCCGGTCGAAGGGCAACTCCGAGTGGTACCGCTGTGAGCCTCAGATGTAGGAGAGGGCCCAGGGTTACAGCACCACTGGCAGCCTACCCTCCTGGAGCGTATACAAGGAAGGGCCCCCATGTCTCACTGGGCTGGCAGGCCCTTTCCTTCAATCTCCTTCTCTCCTCTCCGGCTCTGGCTTCCACCATTCTTTTATTCCCTTCCACCAACACCTGACCCCTCCCTCCCCCTTGGTCGCCCCTCCATTGGCTCTGGGTGTTGCCTGTCTCCCTGACCTCCCATCCCTATTGGTTGGGGCGTTTCTCCTTTTAAAGCTGACTGGTGGCCACACCCCTTCCAGACATCAGGGCTGGGAGCCAGCTGCAAGCCCGCTCTCCTCTCTTGCAGGGCCTGGTGTTGGTGAGCCGGAGGTAAGGAGGTTCCTGGGGAGATAGCCATTCGGTGGGGACAGTTGGGGCCATGATGACGTCTACGGGCACGCCCCCGTGAGGTTGTTCTTGGGAGCCTCCCTTCAGGTTCCTCCCGGGAGGGTTGAAGACACTCGCCCTCTGCTGCCGCCCCTGACGCTTCCCCTCAGGACTCCCCTGCCCAGGTTCGTTCCCACCATCCTTGCTCCCCCCGGCCAGCTGTCGACAGGCCAAGACTGGGTCAGGGCAGCTGGGCGGCGCTGGTTCCAATGGACCCTGGTTGGGGTTTGGGCGGCTGGGCGCCATCTCCGCTGTCCCCTTGGGCTGTCGGGGCGGTATGGCTTCGGGAGTCGCCGCCCCCCCTCACCCAGGTCCCGGGCAGAATGCTGGATGTGGCTTGGGGTTCCCCGAGCCGTGGCAGGGCTGCCGCGGGACAGGACAACACTGTCTAACCATCTCATCCTTTGTCGTCCCCTTCTTCTGTTACCTTCAATCTTTCCCAGCATAAGAGTCTTCTCCAGTGAGTGCTCCCTTCTCATTTGGTGGCCAAAGTATTTGAGCTTCAGCTTGAGTATCTGGCCTTCCAGGGAACAGTCAGGGTTGATTTCTTTTAGTAATTTGTGATTTGATCTCCTTGCAGTCCAAGGGACTCTCAAGAGTCTTCTACAAATTTGGCCACATTGAGAATTAGATATACTGATTGTTTGATATCAAATGAATTACAACATCATAAATAATTTATAATTATTACCATGTTATATATAGATTTCATGTGAGCAATAAGAGGTTGCCAAACTTTCTGGAATATCTCACCTTTTCCTTTCTGATCTCTGAGATGAATGGTTCAGCAACTGGCCAACATTTTTCATCCAATATTTTAAATGCTATACATTGAGATGCCAGCTGTTAAACAATTCTTGATGTTCCTATCTTTCTATACCTATGGCTGAGGATAATTTTAAGAGCATCAAGTAGGAGAAAGTAATTTATCAAATTCATTAATTTCACTGAAACATTTATTAGCCATCTTTCCTCCTGATGGAGCCCAAGGCAACTTACAGACATAAATAAATAAGGCAGCTTACAAAAACAGATAAAACACACAGCACAAAATACATTAAAAACATCAAAGCTGAAAGTTAAAATCACTACTTTGGACTGCTAGTAAACTTAGCCAAACACAATTCTAAATAAAACTGTTTTCAACTGCCTCCTGACAATCAAAAGTGAGGGGCCAGACACACCTCCTGGTTTGGGGAGATTATTCCATAATCATGGGGCTGCCACTGAAAAAGCCCTCTCTCGTATACCACCAAACACTCTGAACCAGACTTGGGAGCTGATCAGCAGACAATATAACATCAGCGCCACATGCTCCTGATAGCCAGCCCCAACCACTAGTCCAGCTCCAGCGTTCCGCATTAGCTGCAGTATCCAAGTACAGCACATTGCAATCTTCCTGTCAGGGTGTAACTAAGGCATGGATCACTGTGGCTAAAGTTGGGTGAGTGTTTTTTAAGGTGAGTGTTGTGTTGAACAGCACTGTGTCAAATGTTAGCCTTATTACCCTACTTTACATACAGCAGTCATTTAATAATGTTTTCATTTTAAGTACCCACTGATTTCTTTAAATGCCTTCAGTGCACTGTGCACCACTTTGGAATTTTGAAAAGCAGATTCTAAGTTCCTGATCCACCAAGGAAGGATGCCCATGTCTGTTGCAAGTGCCCGTTTCTTGGCAATGCACTAGGGGACTCTGGGTCTGGCCAGTGAATACAGGCAGGGCTGTCAGGCCCTTTCCAACATCTGATTCGAAGTAAAACTGGATAAGGGGCATCTTTACCAGATGAGGGGGTAAAACCTATTTCATATGTACTGCATCAACATCTACAATTAATACTGTAGGGGATTTTGTAACTATTTTCTTTCAAGTTGACTGATCCTGGATACTGAGACTTCTTGGGGGATGAAACAGAAATAAAGAGACCTGTGGAAGAGTACTGTGGGGACAATACATTAATGGACATGGGGATGCAAAGAGATACTAACAGTAGAAGATTTTGTAACTATTTTCTTTAAAGTTGGCGTGTCGGAAAAATACAGGTCCTATAAAAGCATTTTTTTCCTTACAGGTTCAAATATGGTAATGTCATAATGTACAAATACATTTTATCATAAATGCAAAGTCCATACGGTCCTCTTTATACAAGATGCCGAACATTAGCTATCTTATTCTTCAAAAATACCTGTTTTATTAACAGCTCAAGCAAGATGACCTATACATCATCACTAGAAACAACTGGTGATAATTAGTAACATACAAAAAAGGATTTGCTCTATAGAATGCTATCAAAACATGTCTATTTGGATGACATAGCATTAACAACACTGGAGTTAGCTTTAAAAACCTGTAATAATTTATTTACTATTTACTCATTTAACTGGGGGGTGACATTTCTTTTAGCTCCTAATTATCCTCTGCTGCTGTGACAATTATTCTGAAATGGTGTACTAAGTAGCAGCATATGTCATACTGTAGAGCAGCTAATCAACAATGATGCAACAATATACCAAGTCTCTGCAGATTATATAATTCATAAATAGTATAGACAAAGATTGATCCATAAGCATCTATGTGCACAGCAACAAAAGAAACCAGAGTATTGGCTAGAATTAAACAAGCAAAAAAATCTTGAAGAGGACAAGATTCCATTAATAACAAGTGCCCCAGAATTGTTACAAAGCAAAATTGAAGGCTAGCAGACATATTATAATGTGTTGGAGCAACTGTCCTTGTCTGAGAAGACTATATTTTTACAACAAAGTCTGCAGATATTTCTGAAGAAAATTTCTGTTGTTTAAAAAAAGATCTTAAGACTGCAGCAACTGACCAAGTAACCATGCAACTTCTTAGGCCATGAATTCTGTTCTCTATTCTACAAAATTGGGACCTGCTATATAGTTACATTACCAGTTGCTGACACTAGGACAGGTGGTCCTGCAGGTAAGAGGGTCCAAAGACATAAAGGAAACATGCAACATCTTAATCTGCATTCGGGGGGGGGGAATGGCAACTCCAAACAGGCCTAATATACATCTATGATATAATGCATGTATAATCTGTAAATAATGCCCTAAAATGTTATGAATTATGTACATAATTCTTGATAACAGGTAAGTAACAGGTAGTAAAGAGAGGAGAGAAAGTACATGTGTGAGAAGTGAAGTGAAAGAATGAGAAAGACAGAGGAGTGAAGTGTTCTGACTGGATGAATATGACAGAGAGGGGATATATATTGGAGAGGGTGAGAAGAGGGGGTATGAGTTTTAGGGAAAGAAGATTATCATAGGAAGGGCTAGGCTAGACAGGCAGAGATTTGTACAGTGAGACAGTTAGACAAGGAAACTATTAATGATAAGACTGGAAAGGGTTAGATTCATTGCTAGGTCTTTTGTAAAATTGTCTTTGACCGATTTATATTTTTTTTGCCAGGATCGAGCTAGAGACTGAGAAAAATGACTAAATATACTAATTTTCTTATGAT
The DNA here is from genome assembly GCA_029375565.1 of Gekko gecko. Classification (NCBI taxonomy): domain Eukaryota; kingdom Metazoa; phylum Chordata; class Lepidosauria; order Squamata; family Gekkonidae; genus Gekko; species Gekko gecko. The sequence continues at coordinate 144,169,057 of JAPDNY010000003.1, read as the reverse complement.
TCTTAAAAGAGTTTGTTTTTATTTGGTTTACTTTATAAACATTGTGTTTTCAGCAGTTCATCACTCAAGATTATTAGTTTCACCATTCACATTAGCCAGTCTTCTTTACAAAAAGGGGGCTTAAATGAGTGAGAATTGAGAGTGATCTTGGTGGTAGCATAATCTGTTGGTATTGAGAAGGACAGGAAGACAGACTGCACCTCAAATTCAAAAGATCTGAGACATCCTAACAGGAAAAGGGATTACTGATCTGAAGTCATACAAAGAAGCAGGATATGAAATTAAGAGCAAGAGAAGGACCACACAAGCTGCATTAAGCCACAGTGCCCACCAGCAAGACCCATCTAATTTATACCAGCAAGGCTGCTGCATTCGCACTAGCTGAAATTTATAAACTGTCTTCACTAGCAGTCCCATACAGAACTTATAATAGCCTAGCCCTCTGCTTACTAACACATGGATCAGCATGGCCAAAGAATACCATATTAGTCCACATGATCAAGATAGAATGGAACAATGCAAATGTTTATCATCTTCCAACAGATGCCATTCATGGCATTAATGTTGTGGATCATTTTGCCATGACCCCTGTTCAAAGAAGACATGAGGCCATTTTAGGCAGGGCTGGAGGGTCCCCAGCCAATGGGGACAGGGCAGTACATAGATTTTTGTCACTGTGGCTGGCCCAACCATCCTCCTACGAAATACCACGGGATCAGCTGGTCACTATTTTGTAGGGCCAAGCAGGAATTTTGAGGGCTGTCTTTTGGAGAAACCCTTTTTCACCTGTGTTGTGATGTCCCAGAAGTACAAGTGTTTAATTATAGGCTCGTTAGGCTACAGCTAACTGGAAGGAATAGGGTAGGCTGTTCATTTAGGCAGGGAGAAATGGAAAACACCCAAAGGCATCTGGCATGGTGGAAGGGATTTTCAGAACAGGCTATCAGACACTGCATATCTGGGGGCACTGGAAAGAAGCATCCTTGGTGCTAAACTGCTTTGTTCCAAGCCTGGTAATTTTACGACATGTCTAGGGCGAGAGATGAGGCTTGGCACCTCTCAGTACATAGTGCCTATGCAGGCAAGGATAACCAAGACCAGAGGAAGAGCTGGCAAAGTTTGTAGCCATAAAAGGCAGTCATGGTTGGTTTTCTAGCACAGCATGCCTGTGGGATAGTTAGCATATAGCAATAAGCAATGACACTGATCAGCCATTTAAATACATAAAATTAGTTGAACCTATACATTTGTCGTGTCCTCATTAGGGAGGGGGCCAAGGGGAACAGATGTTTTGTCAAGCAATAAACATTTTATTTTATCAGCTTTAACACTGATAATGGAAAGAAACAATAATTTACACCACTGATTATGTTTACTCACTTCCTTTCAAGAAAGCCACAAAGACATCAGATACTTGAAAAGAATCTTTCAAGAACTGTATTTACAATGAAGATCATACAGCAAGATGAATCTGGGAGGTTGAATAGGTTATAGATGGTCTATTCAGAAGTAAGCCCCATCTTATTCAGTAGGGCTTACTTCCAGGCAAGTATCCTTAGTATTTCAGCTTATAATACAGATGGTACAAGTCTAACAAAACTTCTCAAGAAGATATATGCTCCCAATAGTTCTTCACTTACCCAGTGGAAAAGCATTTTCAAGCAAACTCTGAGGGCCAGTTTAGTGTAGTGGTTAGGAGCGCAAACTCTAATCTGGGAGAACTGGATTTGATTCCCTACTCCTCCACATGCAGCTGTTGGTGTGACCGTGGGTCAGTTACAAGATCTTTCAGAGCTGCTCTCTCGAAAGAGCTCTCTCAGCCCCACCTACCGCACAGAGTGTCTGTTCTGGTGAGGGGGAAGGGGAGGAGATTGTAAACTGCTCTGAGACTCCTTCAGGTAGTAAAGGGTGGGTATAAATTCAATCTCTTCTCTTCTCATCAGACTTAAGAAGAACTAAATGACACATTTTCTAAGTAAATAATATGAAATAACTGAATTCACAGATTATCTTCTATTGATTTTGCCAATACCCCTTTCTACTGCAGCCCATTGAAATCCCTGAAATGCTGATCTTGGGGCACAGGATATCCTCAGGAACAGCATGAAGGCAAAACACGGGTCTGCAGCAGAGGAGGAAATCAGTGAAAATTGTCCCTTTGGCCAGTAGAAAATGAACTTCCGATCTCATTTCAAAATATAGAAGAGCTGAATGCCAGATGTGAAGGAAGCAACAAAAAGGAATACGTTTTTTGTACTAGAAAAGCAAATGTAGTGAAGGTTAGAATCACAAACGCCTGACTTTAATATCGGGTCATGTTAGACATGAATGAATGGAGCTATGGAATCTGTACTTTAATACAGTCTCACCAATGTTTCTTTTTGCTGCCTAAGGACACAACAATAGTGTTATACAGATTATAGCTTCAAACATGAGCAACCGTGCAGAAACACATCATGATACCTACAAATTATCATCTACACAACTATCAGACAAGCACACAGCTGAGCTATGCTTTGATCAAGAACTGATGACAAATTTAAAGACAACAGAGAGACTAGAATGTGGGAGTGGCATGATAGAAATGCAGAACTTGTTATGGGTGCCATCATTTCCAGCATGTTCTGAAATTAATTAATTTGAATGGTGAATATAAAACACATATGTTACAGCAGCAAACAACTCAAAAACGGCGTGATTTAATTTCTAAAATAATGGATCTCCTTTTGGAGGAAATTCTAAATTAAGGAATATTGTCAATGGTATGATAGCATCTGCTGTAGTTAACACTGATATAGCAAATGAAATTGGGGGGGGAATATGAGATGCCACAAGGGACTGGTCTGTAAAGGGAAGTGTCATATAACCACTATACAAAATGACAACTGAACAAATACAAGGAACAAACACATACAGTTGCATCAGTTTACTTTGTTCCAAAGATTTAAATTCTAGCTTGGATATTAGATTCTGAATTTTCCAATATGAGCTTTGCACCTATCCAGCAGCATTGTTTGAAGAGTCTGTGATGTTCTGAATTCCAAACAAACCTGATACAGGCAAAGCCCATTGACTTGAGGCATATGACTAACAATCATCAAGTAGTTGTCATTGAGGAGGCAACTTAAAATATTTAAGAGGTGCTACCTGCACAGAATTCCATCAACAAAGAATGAGAAATACTGTAACATTATGTAGCCAAACCACCCCCCCCATGCAACCATTGTCTTTCTGCAATGACAATAAGTCTCTCAGTCAAGGACATTAGATATTAGGGGGAAATTAAATGACTAAACATATTTTCACTAGACAAACAGCTAAAATATTAAAGAGAACATCTGACTTGTAAGAGTAACAGGGAAAAAAATTCTGCACACTTTCATGGTCCAGTGTGAAATTCTCAAAGCACTCCAATACTGTCACTGTTTCAAAAGGTACAGCTCTCCTACTGTTTACTTTTACTATTTTTGACATTTATGAATTATACTTTCTCCTAAGCCAAAGAAGAAAGTACCACTCAGTTATGAAACACTCAAAGCATAGGAAGTTCCCTGGGTTAAGAAATATGTAGTGCATTTCTTTTTGCTCATACAGTACCTGGCTACAATCCTTCCAGGTTACATGGCCTTGATAAAGGTACAGCACTAATGAGAAGTGAAAACAAAGATTTCTGTGAATACCATTCACTGAAAGAATGCAATATAAGATGATACTGAAGAGAAGAAAAGGTGTGCTTTATATAGTGTAACATATGAAAGAACTGTAGATTAGCTTTGCAACCAAAGTGTTTTGATTGCAGTACTGCTACAATGAAATTCTTTGTACACCTGCAGCAACTTCCGCCGACATCTACTGTAGTAAAGTATCACCATTACAGGTCTATCAAGTACAAATATGGATAAGAGACAAATCAGTCAGCTTTAATGGAAATGGAAAACTCAAGAGGGAAAGATGTATCTGGCAATAAGAGATTTACTTCCAGCACCAACACTAGTGCTCAGTACTGTTTAATGTACCCATAAAGGAAACTGTGCAAATGTTATGTGCAGCTGCAAGCAGAACAGTTCCACGTGTGAAGCTTGCATTTGTATTCAAAGCTGAATTTGTGTGGAAAAGTATAGATGTGTGGTGAAAAGGATTCGTAGAACATAGAATTTTGCCAACATTCTCATTGTCTAGTAAGAAATGGCATCGAAATGGCTTGTTCATGGAGGGGGTGGAATATATAAGTTTTGAATAGTTTCCAAAACATCTACACATCATTCTTTGAGGCCATCAGAAAGCCCATGTTGCTTCACTTACATTCTTTGAGTTTTTGTATTTTCTAAAATGAAAGTTTTCTAAATAAAATTAACTATGATAATTTCTCTTGCAATTTGTTCACTGTCCCTTTGCCTACTAAAATTCGTGCCTATGGCATTCAGTCCTGGGTAGTAGCCAGATTCCAACAACACTGATCCTGGTTTTTCCAGTCCATATCTTCAGATATCAAGGGCCTCTAGCACTATTAAGATGCCTTTCCCAAAAATTGCACTTGCTTCCTTGAGTCATCTGGAGCTAGATGCTTTCCAAGGAAACTGTGGCATTCTGGGGGTCTGGATTGCATGGGCATAGTTTGGGTAGATGATTCTTGTATTATGACAAAGTTAGCAGATTTCAAGTCATTCCAGTGTTGGGTTATAACTGAGTTGGGCAGTTCTCAGAGACAGGCACATGCCATATACTTCTTTTCACCAGAAACATGTTTAAGTACACCTAACTGGCTGGAACTTCTCTCCTGTCACAATTAGGAGTGAAATTCGAAATAAATTCTTTAGAAGTCATATTAACTGATACTGGCTTGGCCTTTCGGTCTATGAAACTACAGCACAGAAATTAAAGTTATGGTAACTCTCAACGAAAGAGAGGATTTCACATCATACTACAAAACAAAGCTGATACTCTTCTACCCTGCTAGGACTGAAGGTTTTGCAAACAACCCGGGCTGCTAGAGGGCACAAGAACTGCAAGCCACCTCTTTAAACTAAGACGTCTATAGAAACTATTAAGAATCAAATTGCAGTGTCTCAAAACCCTGTCCCACACTCAGAGCGGGCATGACTCTCTGACCAGCCCGCCTCACAGGCAAGAGAAACACTCTCCCTCGCACAAGAAATCGTTCTTATTATTGCCACTAAGACCCATATGGGGAACAGTCGAAGAAAAAACAATACAATGCACCTCAGGTCCTCACATATGTTTATGGCAGGACGGTCCCTCTCTGGAGAAGCCCAACAACGTTTCGAATCCACACTACTCTCCCCCCACCCCACCCCCGGTCTTCATAGCTCAGTGCGCTATCTCTGCAAAACTCCCCTTCTTTGCCCCCAGCCTGAGCAGATACAAAGCAAGGGGCGTGAGGTGCCGCCACCATTCAAGGTCCCTCCCCTCCGGCTCCTACAGCACGAGAGGTCCGTCCCATCGTACGTTCGCCCTCCTTTCCCTCCCCCCGCCGCCGCCAAGAGGAGTCCTCCCGCTCGCCTTCCCCTTCTCCAGCACTGAGCAGCCCGTCTCGTTCTTCTTCCCCCGTCGCCGCCACTCACCCGCCGAGCCCAAGAGCAGCCACAGCAGCCACATTGCTCCAGCGTGGCCGCCACCGCCACTCTACAAAGTTTGGGGGCTTTCCCCCGACCGCCTCGGACTGTCGGCCTGAGCCCGGCCCAGGCCCAGGCTGCTGTGCGGGGAAGCAGGCGGGCAGAGGAGGAGGAGGAGGGACAGGGGGAGGCTCCCTTGCAGTCAGCCAGCCGGACCCTCACGCCCAGCCAGCCGTCTGCACGCTCTCGCACACAGCACAGACAAACGCAAACACTGCAAGGAGAGCTGCCATTGCGCCGCCCCGGCGGTGTTCTTGATCCCCGGCTGACTCTCTGCCCTGACCTGCGGCGCTCCAGTTTCCTGAGCGCCGACCTGCCGCAGGCTCAAGCCCAGACGGGGCCTTTGTGTCTGTCTCTCTGCAGCACTTTTGATAAAACTTCAGTTGGGAAAGTGCAGAGGCTCCAGATTGTGTGGGAACTGCCTGTGCTTAGAAACATATACCCTCCTAAGTGGGAGTCTTCCAACTTCCTTTGGACTTGGTGAGGCTTTCTTATGAGTAAATACGGATAGAATCCTACTCCTCTGTTGTGATCCTAAGCATGCATATTTGGACAAGCCGCGCTAAAATCAATGGAATGTTATCAGAGTAAGGTATGGTTATATTTAGAGTGCACAATTACTTCAGCGTAAACTCCATATAACTTAATGGGACGTCTCAACAGATATTCATGGGGGAGGAACCTGCAAATACCATATTTTTCTGGGGTTTAGCCCGGCCTTGAAAACTTGCCACAGATTCAGCCCTTTTTTATTGCATTCATCAGAAAACAACCAAATTCATTAAGAGATTGGTTGTCATAAGAATATTTGCACCTTCACTTCCAAATAACCATTATATAAGCTCTTTCTGCACCTGGCTCAACATGCCACAGAATGAGAGTGTAGATTTATGAGGTGGACCGCACCACTTCATGTAGGTAGTGGATCATGGAGAATTATATTTTGGAATGCTGCAAATTCCCTGCAATGAAAACTGAAAGCAAGGGGGAGGGGACAAGTGTGCTTACTACTGTGCTATTTTTTTTCTTTATTCGCACCACCTGAATCTGAAGTGGTGCAGTGCTGTGCTGTCCATTCCTCTACCTCTACTGCATGAACAAAGCCTCCTCCTGGCCTAAGAAAAAGTAAAGGTTTGATTGGAAGAATGCCTGCATCACTGCTCTTTATTTGGTGGTAGAAGTGCTGTCAAATCACAGCTGATTTATGGCCAACCACCCTGTAGGGTTTTCAAGGCAAGAGACATTCAGAGATGAATTCAAAGTTGTGAGGTGGAATTTGTGCAGTTTTTTTCTAGCTAGCCATGCAGCATTTCCTGTTTCTGAAAAAGTGTCAGTTGCTGAGATGGTGAAACTCTTGATGTGTTATGCTTAATACAACATGGGGAGTAAAACAGAAGAGGCATAGGAAAAATAACTGACGGGGAAAAGGGGACTGATAGGAGTGCAGAAAGATCTGTGGGGTGGGTAATGAGAAGAGAGGCAACAGGATACTGAGACTTCTTGGGGGATGAAACAGAAAGAGACTTGTGGAAGAATACTGTGGGGACAGTACATTAACAGACATGGGGATGCAAAGAGAAATATTAATATTAAGAAATAAAAATACAACTACATAGAATAGATTGTGCATTATGACATGTAGTGAGGAAGTCAGAATATTGTCTGTAATACAGAGATTCAGAGTGACTTGCAATGTTCAGAGAGAAAAAGGATAGATTTATGGGTTTGAAGAGTGAAAGGGAAATTAAAACACAATTAACTATCTTTGTTTATCTTTTCCACATTTTACCAGTGTAGCCTTCTTACATAAAAATATAAATGTGGTCTGAAAGTGGTTTGAACTGAACACCTGTGCAATATTACCCATATATGTGATTAACTCAGTGGTTGCACACTTATTTCTGCATTTAAAATGGAAAAAGGTAAAGTCACTAGTCAATTTGGTTTGAGAAAAATTGCTTTCTGAAGTAAATAGAGGAAAAAGGTAAAAGTCATAGAGGAAAAAGGTAAAAGTCGGATCTACATGGATCCTCATGAATTCATATACCATCATATTGTAGGCCATGTGTTAGTCTACAGGGGGGACCACAAAAATCACGCACCCACGGATTCGTGGCGCTACAGCGGTGCAAAAACATGATTCCAAAGCACGGATCCTCATGAATTCATATGATTTTTACGCTGAAATGAAATAAAACCAACATCATACTGTAGACCTTGTCTTAGACTATAGGCAGCGCTCCAAAAATCATGCCCCCACGAATTCATGGCACCACAAAACTGCAAAAACGTGGTTCCAAAGCACGGATCCTCATGGATCCTGGAGTTTTTTGCATTAGGACGCCCCAAACAAACCATCAAATCACAAAACATGTCCACGGTAACAGCCTGTACTACAAAAATCATGGATCCACGGCTTCGTGGCAACACCATTCTGCAAAAACATCGTTCTGAAGCACGGATCCTCACGGATCCTCGGAGTTTTTGCATTAGGACGCCCCAAACACACCATCAATTCACAAAACATGTCAACGGCAACAGCCTGTACTACAAAAATCATGGATCCACGGCTTCGTGGCAACACCATCAACAAAATCACTGTTTGAGAGCACGGATCCTCACGGATCCTCGGGGAATTTGCATTAGGATACCCCAAACTAACCATCAAATCACAAAACATTTCAAAGGCAACAGCCTGTACTACAAAAGTCATGGATCCATGGCTTCGTGGCAACACCATAAGAAAAAACACTGTTCGAGAGCACGGATCCTCACGGATCCTCAGGGATTTTGCATTAGGACGACCCAAACACACCATCAAATCACAAAACATGTCCATGGCAACAGGTTGCACCACAAAAGTCCTGGATCCATGGCTTCGTGGCAACACCACAACAAAAACATGATTCTGAAGCACGGATCCTCATGGATCCTCGGGGTTTTTGCAGTGGGTTACCCCAAACACACCATCAAGTCACATAACATGTCCCTGGCAACAGCTTGCACCACGAAAGTCATGGATCCACGGCTTTGTGGCAACAGAATTCTGCAAAAACACGGTTCTAGAGCATGGATCCTCATGGATCCTCGGAGTTTTTGCATTAGGACACCCCAAACACACCATCAGATCACAAAACATTTCCATGGCAACAGCTTGTACCACAAAAGTCCTGGATCCACAGCTTCGTGGCAACACCATTCTGCAAAAACACGGTTCTACAGTACGGATCCTCACGGATCCTCGGGGATTTTGCATTAGGACGCCCCAAACACACCACCAAATCACAAAACATGTCAAAGGCAACAGCCGGTACTACAAAAATCATGGATCCACGGCTTCGTGGCAACAGCATCAACAAAAACACTGTTCGAGAGCACGGATCCTCACGGATCCTTGAGGTTTTTGCATTAGGACGCCCCAAACACACCATCAAATCACAAAACATGTCAAAGGCAACAGCCTATACTACAAAAATCATGGATCCATGGCTTCGTGGCAACACCATAAAAAAAAACACTGTTCGAGAGCACGGATCCTCATGGATCCTCAGGGATTTTGCATTAGGACTCCCCAAACACACCATCAAATCACAAAACATGTCAAAGGCAACAGCCTCTACTACAAAAGTCATGGATCCACGGCTTCGTGGCAACACCATCAACAAAAACACTGTTCGAGAGCACGGATCCTCACGGATCCTCACGGATTTTGCATTAGCATTAGGACACCCCAAACACACCATCAAATCACAAAACATGTCCATGGCAACAGCCTATACTACAAAAATCATGGATCCACGGCTACGTGGAAACACCATTGTTCAAGAACACGGTTCTAGAGCATGGATCCTCATGGATCCTCGGGGTTCTTGCATTAGGACGCCCCAAACACACCATCAAATCACAAAACATGTCCATGGCAACAGCTTTTACCACAAAAGTCCTGGATCCACGGCTTCGTGGCAACACCATCAACAAAAACATCATTCTGAAGCATGGATCCTCATGGATCCTCGGGGTTTTGCAGTGGGTTACCCCAAACACACCATCAAGTCAGATAACATGTCCATGGCAACAGTTTGCACCACGAAAGTCATGGATCCACGGCTTTGTGGCAACACAATTCTGCAAAAACACGGTTCTAGAGCACGGATCCTCATGGATCCTCGGAGTTTTTGCATTAGGACGCCCCAAACACACCATCAAATCACAAAACATGTCAAAGGCAACAGCCTCTACTACAAAAATCATGGATCCACGGCTTCGTGGCAACACCATCAACAAAATCATCATTGTGAAGCACGGATCCTCATGGATCCTCGGGGTTTTTGCACTGGGTTACCCCAAACACACCATCAAGTCACATAACATATCCATGGCAACAGCTTGCACCACAAAAGTCATGGATCCACGGCTTTGTGGCAACACCATTCTGCAAAAACACGGTTCTAGAGCACGGATCCTCATGGATCCTCCAGTTTTTTGCATTAGGACTCCCCAAACACACCATCAAATCACAAAACATGTCCATGCCAACAATCTGTACTACAAAAATCATGGATCCACAGCTTCATGGCAACACCATCAACAAAAACTTGGTTCTGAAGCACGGATCCTCACAGTTTTTGCATTAGGACACCCAAAAGAACACCGTCATATCACATAACATGCCCATGGCAATAGCTTGTACCACCAAAGTCATGGATCCACGGCTTCGTGGCAACACAATCAACAAAAATATCATTCTGAAGCATGGATCCTCGGGGTTTCTGCAATGGGTCACCCAAACACAACATCAAGTCACATAGCATGTCCATGGCAACAGCCTGTACTACAAAAATCGTGGAGCCACGGCTTCGTGGCAACACCATGAACAAAAACATTGTTCTGAAGCACGGATCCTCATGGATCCTCGGGGTTAGGGTTTTCTTTCTCCCTTTGCCTTCCTTGCTGCTGTGTGGGGACTGAGAGAAAGTGGGTTGTTTTGTAGCCTGATAGAGAGTGGTTCTGTGTAAGTCTGTGAGGGACTGTTTGTGCTTTGGGGGCTGTTGGTGGCTGAGTGTGTTGCTGTAAGTGGATTACTGTGAGTAGATTGCAGGCCCTGCCCCCTATTGTGCTGGGCTCTGCTCTACTGAGCAGCAAGGGGCCTCTTGGAATAAAGGGCTGCTCTTGCCCTGTGGCTCTTAGCCTGTGGGTCGCAGCCTGTGGGTCATACTTGGAGGCCTTGTAAGTGCTTGAGTAAAGCGCTGCTTCTGAGTTCAGGAGGTAGACGTTCTGGTGAGATAGACATTTTGTCAGTCTCAAAGTTTTCAGGGTACATCACAAAAGAAGAGTTTACATCAGAGTTTGAGGGAAGTTCCTGAAGCTGTAGAAGAAAGCATAGCTCCTGGGATAATGGATAGCGAGGGATCTACTCCAGTGACCTGCCTGGGCTGTGCCATGATTATTTTTCTGCCACGCCAAGAAATGAATTATACATGCTGCAAGTGCAAGCTTGTAAAAATGCTTGAGGAGAAGGTGGGAGAACTCGAGGTGCAAATCTGTGCACTGAAGAACACCAAGGAGGTGGAAAGCTTTTCAGACATGACAGAAGAAGAGCCCCTGAAAGAACAGCAAGAGGAAGGAAGTAACAAGGACCACATGGGTGAGTGGAAGAAAGTAACTTTGAGGAGTAAGATACTCAGAAAACAATCACAACCAGTGGAGCAGCAAAATCGATACCAGCCACTTCTGTTGATGGAAGACCGGAACGGCACACTTCATGATTGAATGGATGCGACTGGCACACAAGCACATAGGCAGAGAGGGAACCAAACCATCCCACAGAGGAAGAGACGAGTAGTGGTGGTTGGTGACTCCCTACTGAGAGGGACGGAAGAAGGTGTCTGCAGACCGGACAAGGAATCTCGAGAGGTTTGTTGCCTTCCTGGAGCATCCATCCGAGATGTGACGGAGAGAATTCCAAGACTGATCAAGACCTCTGATCCCTACCCACTCCTTCTGATCCACGTGGGAACAAACGATACGGCCCGAAGAAACCTTGAATGGATCTCCAAAGACTATGAGGCTCTGGGCAAGAAGGTGAAAGATCTGGGGGCTCAGGTGGTGTTCTTCTCCATTTTACCTGTTGAGGGCCATGGAGCTGGAAGGGAGAACAGGATACTGGAAGTGAATGGCTGGTTACGTAGATGGTGCCATCGAGAGGGCTTCGGCTTCCTGGACCATGGTATGTACCTCCGACACGAAGGACTGTTGGCGACGGATGGGGTGCACCTGACAAAGAATGGAAGGAATGTCTTCGCTGGAAGACTTGCGAACCTGATCAGGAGGACTTTAAACTAAAGACATCGGGGGTGGGAAGAAAAAGCGGCATCCCCAACACTAAGTTCAGGAAGGGGAATGACCAGAGAATAAATGAACGAGAGAGAGGTGAGTTTAGTAATCTTCAGGTAAATTTGAAGGGACCTACGGTAGGAAGGGATGTCTGTAATCTGAGGTGTCTTTATACTAATGCACAGAGTATGGGAAATAAACAGGAGAAACTTGAACTCCAAATATTGGAAAATAGGTATGATCTGATAGGTGTCACTGAGACTTGGTGGGATGACTCTCATATATGGAGCACAGTGATTGAAGGATATACCTTGTTCAAACGGAACAGAATAAACAAGAAAGGGGGTGGGGTGGCACTATATGTCAAGAATGAATATGCTTGCACTGAAATTCAGGATTTTGAGAGTTGCCCTGTTGAAAGTGTGTGGGTAAGGATAGAGGGGGAAAAGAAGGGGATATTGTTGTGGGGGTATACTACAGACCTCCAAATCAACCGGAGGAACAGGATAATGCATTTGTACAGCAGCTTGCTAAACTTTCACAGAGACAGGATGTAGTGGTTATGGGAGATTTTAACTATCCAGATATTTGCTGGGAATCTAACTCTGCTAGACATGGGACATCCCACAGATTCTTGAATAGCCTTGAGGACAACTTCATCTCTCAGAAGGTGGAGGTGGGAACCAGAGGATCTGCTATCCTAGATTTAATTCTGACTAACAGGGAAGAACTGATTGATGAAGTGAAGGTGGTGGGTTCCTTGGGGAATAGTGACCATGTCAGCTTGGAATTAGACATAGAGAAGACTGTGAAACCAGGACGTAGCAGAACTCATATCCTGGACTTCAGGAAAGCTGATTTCAATAAACAGAGATCTAATAGGAAGGATCCCATGGCTGGAAATGCTGAAGGGAAAATCTGCACAGGAAGGTTGGGTGATGCTGAAAAATGAAGTGCTTAAGGCACAATCTCAAACTGTTCCGGTAAGAAAGAAAGGTGGGAGACAGATAATGAAGCCAAGGTGGCTGAACAAGGAACTCTCTGAGGAGCTGAAACTAAAAAGGGAAATGTACAGGAAATGGAAGGAGGGTCAGATTACTGAGGGTGAATACAAGACACGAGCACAAATCTGTAGGAATGGTGTCAGAAAGGCTAAGGCACAGATGGAGCTGAGGCTTGCAAGGGATGCAAAAAATAACAAGAAAATTTTCTATGCCTATGTTCGGAGCAAAAAGAGGAACAGGGATGGAGTAAGCTCATTGCTAGGGGAAGATGGTCAAGCCTTAACAAGGGATGAAGACAAAGCGGAATTACTCAACTCTCACTTTGCGTCAGTCTTTAACCGTAAAGTGAGCTGTATACAAACTGGAGAATGCAGGGCATATGAAGGAAAGGGGAATTGCCAGTTCAGAATAAGTAAGGAAATGGTTAGAGAACATCTAGCTGCCTTAAAAACTTTCAAATCTCCAGGGCCGGATGGCTTGCATCCGAGGATGCTAAAAGAAATTGCAGATGTTATTTCAGAGCCTCTGGCTATAATCTTTGAGAGGTCTTGGAGTATGGGTGTTGTGCCGGAAGACTGGAGAAGAGCGAATGTTGTCCCAATCTTCAAGAAGGGGAAAAAGACGGACCCGGGAAATTATAGGCCTGTCAATTTGACATCAATATCTGGGAAAATTCTGGAGCAGATTAATAAAACGCTCTGTCTGTGAACACCTTGAACAAAATGAGTTAATTGGTAATAGCCGGCATGGGTTTATGAAGAATAAGTCATGCCAGACTAACCTTATCTCCTTTTTTGACAGAGTTACTAAAATGGTTGATTCTGGCAATGCCATGGATATAGTGTATCTAGATTTCAGTAAAGCATTTGACAAAGTTTCTCATGATATCCTTGAGGATAAGCTAGTTAAGTGTGGGCTGGATGGCGCAACCGTTGGGTGGATTCATGGTTGGTTGAAAAATCGTACCCAACGAGTGCTCGTAAATGGCTCTGCGTCTACGTGGAGGGAAGTCTCAAGTGGAGTAGCACAGGGCTCGGTCCTGGGCCCAGTGTTATTCAATGTTTTTATAAATGACCTGGATGAAGACATAGAGGGGATGCTTATCAAATTTGCAGATGACACGAAGCTGGGTGGGATTGCTAATTCTGAAAAAGACAGAGTCAGGATTCAGAAGGATCTTGATAGGCTGGAACAGTGGGCTGACACAAATAAAATGAATTTCAATAGAGATAAGTGCAACGTCCTACACTTAGGTACAAAAAATCAAAGGCACAGATATAGAATGGGAGGGACTTGGCTTGACAGCAGCACATGTGAAAGGGATCTAGGTGTTATGGTTGATCACAAGCTAAACATGAGCCTGCAGTGTGATGCGGCTGTGAAGAAAGCTAATGCAATCTTAGGATGCATTAGCAGAAGCATTGTGTCCAGATCATGGGAGGTGGTAGTTCCGCTGTATTCTGCTATGGTCAGGCCCCACCTGGAGTACTGTGTCCAGTTTTGGGCACCACATTTTCGGAAGGATGTTGACAAACTCGAGCAGGTCCAGAGGAGGGCGACCAGGATGGTGAGAGGGTTGGAGTCCAAATCTTATGAGGAAAGGCTGAGGGAGTCGGGTATGTTTAGCCTGGGAAAGAGAAGGTTTAGAGGGGACATGATTGCAGTCTTCAAGTATTTGAATGGCTGTCATGTAGAAGATGGAGTGGATCTATTCTCTCTTGCTCCAGATTGCAAGACTAGATCCAATGGGTGGAAATTACAAGGGAGTCGTTACCGGCTTAATATCAGGAGAAACTTCCTGACTGTAAGAGTGGTTGAGCAGTGGAACAGACTGCCTCGGGAGGTGGTGGATGCTCCTTCGCTGGACGTTTTCAAGAGGAGATTGGACAACCATCTTTTGGGTATGTTGTAGGTATGTAGGGGTTTTGGCTGTGTTCCTGCAGAGTGCAGGGGTTGGACTAGATGGCCTGCAAGGTCCCTTCCAACTCTAACATTCTATAATTCTATGATTCTATGATTGTATAGCGAGTTTTCTGAAGTGTTTGGTGAGGGGCTCGGCACGTACACCGCCCCCCAGTTTCTTTTGATTTGGACCCTTCAGTTCGTCCGATACGACTGAAGTATAGGAAAGGTCCCGTTCGCGCTCAAAGCAAAAATTGAGTCAGAGTTAGATAAATTGGTCAGTCAGGGGGTTCTTGAACCGGTACCCTATGGAAAGTGGGAGATTCCAATTGTGATGCCTGTCAAGGCCGACGGGTCTATACGAATATGCGCAGACTACAAATGTACAGTTAACAAAGCTCTGCAGCAGCATTCCTATCTGGTGCCGGTAATCAGCCATGTACTGGCGTCACTGGGAGGTGGATAAGTTTTTGCCAAGCTTGTCCTGGCTCAAGCTTACCAGCAGTTGCCATTGGACGATGCAACTGCTGAAGCCCAAACAATCGTTACCCATAAAGGGGCTTTCAGGGTGAAACAATTACAATTTGGAGTAAATGTCGCCCCGGACATTTTTCAAGGGCTAATGGAGGGGCTCCTGCGTGGGCTACCCGGTGTCGTGCCCTATTTCGACGATGTTTTAATTGCGGGCACAGATGATTGTGAACTGATGGCTTGCTTAAGAGCAGTGTTGAGTCATTTTAAAAATGCCGGGCTGCGGGTTAAGCGTTCGAAATGTGTTGTCGGGGTAGAAAGAGTTGAGTTCTTGGGGTTCCTCATAGATGCAGACGGGGTCCACCCCACACCCAACAAGGTGGCGTCAATCCAAAATGCACCTCCACCCCAGTCCAAGAAAGACCTCCAGTCCTTCTTGGGAATACTTAACTTTTATGGTGCCTTTCTGCCACACAAGGCATCGGTCGCTGAACCTCTGCACGCTTTGCTCCACAAGAACGCTAAATGGGAGTGGGGTGAGCGGCAGAGGCGTGCATTCGCTTCAGTGAAGGAACTTTTGTCATCGAGTGCAGTCCTGACGCACTTTGATGAAAATAAACTGCTGGTGCTTGCAGCTGACGCATCTCCTTATGGGGTGGGTGCCGTTCTCAGCCACCTGATGCCGGACGGATCTGAGGCACCGATTGCATTTTATTCCTGGTCCCTCACTAAGGCAGAAAAGAACTATGGCCAGATCAACAAGGAGGGCCTCGCCCTAATCGCAGAAATAAAGAAATTCCATGACTTTGTTTATGGGCGGCGGTTCCTCCTTGTGACTGATCACAAACCTTTCCTGGGCATCTTCTCACCAGACCAGCCGACACCAAACATTCTATCGCCCCGGATGCTAAGGTGGGCGGTTTTTCTGTCGGCATACAATTTCGAGCTGGAGCACCGTCCGGGGAAGGCTATTGGGCACGCAGACGCCCTTAGCTGCTGCCCCGCACCACTAACTGACTCTGACGAGGAACCAGAACTGGATGTTTTGGCGCTGGAAGAGCTCCCGGAGGCACCGGTCACCTCCACAGACATTGCTGCTGCGTCAGCAAAGGACCTTTTAATCGCCCGAGTTCTCAATTGGGTGTGGAGGGGGTGGCCGGCCGGGAAAGTGGAGGCGGATTTCAAACCGTTTGTTTCCCGCCAAAATGAATTATCTGTGACTAAGGGCTGTCTGCTTTGGGGAAGTAGAGTTGTAATTCCCTCTAAGCTAAGGGAAAGAGTCTTGGAGGCCTTGCATGTGGGCCATCCAGGAATGGTTCACATGAAGACCCTCGCCAGAGGGTACGTGTGGTGGCCAAACACTGATGCGGACATTGAGGTTTGGGTTCGGAACTGCATGTCCTGCCAACAGTCCCGGCCAGAACCACCTCATGCTCCTGTCCAGTCCTGGGAAAAGTCAAGGAGGCCATGGTCCCACCTCCATATTGATTTTGCGGGCCTGTACAATGGGCAAATATTTTTCATATGTGTAGACTCTTACTCCAAATGGTTGGAGGTTGTAAATATGAGATCAATGAATTCTGGGGCTGTGATTCATGCCCTGCGCAAACTGTTTTCCACGCACGGGCTGCCGGACTGTGTCGTCTCCGATAACGGGCCACAGTTCGTTACGGCAGAATTTGAGGGGTTCCTGGCTGACAACCTTGTATGCCATGTAACGTCGGCCCCGTTCCATCCGGCCTCTAATGGACAGGCCGAATGTATGGTTCGGACGACAAAAGAATCGCTTGGGCGCCTGATGTGCGGGGACTGGAATCAGAAGCTGGCCTCTTTCCTTCTGAGGCAACACATCACCCTGTGTTCGGCAATGGGGCGGAGCCCAGCTGAACTCTTGATGGGCCAAAAGCTGTCTACCCTCCTCGACCGTTTGCACCCTGACTTGGACCAGTCCAAGCAACAGTCTGAGGAACCAGCGCAGGGGACAGTGTTCCAGTGTGGGGACAAGGTCTTTGCCCGGAACTATGGGGAAGGTCATCGGTGGCTACCGGCTGTAGTCACCAAAGTTGCAGGGTCCAGGCTGTATGTGGTCCGGCTTCCCAGCAGACGGGAGATTCACCGCCACATAGACCAGCTCAGGGAGCGTTGGGCAGACTCCAGCGCCGAGTCAGTGCCCGAACCTGAGTTGGTCCCCGAGCAGGAGGGGCCTCCCACTGAGGAGGTGAGTGCTGCAGAAGGGGACTCGGAGTCTGGGCAGACCCCAACTCCAGAGCCTGTGATCCCTGTTTGTGTTCCCCCGTCTCTCCTGCGAGAGAGGTTACCAGGGCTCCAGAAGAGTGTGCTGCTCCAAGTCCAACGGAGCAGAGACCGCTGCGCCGGTCGAACCGAAGCCAAGGTGCACCCCCCCCACCTGAAAGATTATGTTTGGCAGAGTAATGCTCCAACTTAGGGGGGAGGAATTTGTTATGTACTGAATGTGAATCACTCCTATCTATTCACATGTTAAGCTTGAGTCTGAATGTGGCTCCTCATTGTCACATTGTCATTGGTCGGTTTCTGCAAAACCTGTGTAATTACCCAATCACTGAGTGATATTGTTGCAAAGAGGGAACGGTCCTGATTGGCCTTTATCCCTGTATCCTGATTGGCTTTTATCCCAGCGTTACTATTGGTTCTTATCTGACTATGGGTGTGGCTTTGACAGCCCGGGAGAGTTTAAAAGGAGCTGTGCTTCCCTTGTTGTGCGTGTTCAGTCGTGTGTTCCTGACTTACAGTTGCTGAAATCACTTGAAGCTGAATCCTTTGTTGAGTCTCATACTTAACAGAGCCGCTTTTCCTTTTTGCCCTTGCCCTTCCAAGCATGCTTAGAATGTACATTCGTATGCATTTCATTCATATAGTCCCAATTCAACTTATAACAAATGACACATCCCACATTTCTTCCCACCAGGGATGCAAACTGGCTTATCTTATTCATCTCAGCCATTTTATCCTCAAAACAACCCTACAAAGTCGATTAGGCTGAGAGTGTTTTACAGCCCAAGGTAAACAACAAATCTTCCATGGCAGAATGGGGATCAAAACCTGTGTCTCACAGATAGTGGTGCAATCCTCTGTCTCTCTGTAATACTGCAATGAATCTTTTATAGTAATATATTGCTACAGCAGAAATTTATTTTAAACAAGTTTCAAGAAGAGAAGCCATGGTTTCTGGGGTAGGAATGGAAAAGGTGTTACTTTAAAGGCATGACTTTTCATGGCATGACAGTGCAATGCTCTCCTAGGAAACTTCATACATTAAAGGTTTAGAACACAGTAGAGCAAACCAGAATACACTGGAAGGTAGACAATTGATCCATTATTGAGGTATCCAGAGCAGGGCAAAACCTCCTAATAGAAACAATCAAAGTCTAACATCTTCAAGATGGCCCTAGAGGTTCTATGTAGGAAGGAAAATGTTAAATAGTGGGTCCCATGGAGGGGCAGACCCCAAGTCTAGTGATCAGCTCTACTTTATTAGTGATTTCAGCAAGAACAAGACTGAACTCCAGGGCCACAGCCCTGTTTAAATAGCATGCAATTGCCACACCGAAACACACCCCGCTCTCAACGATAGGCTATTTACATAGCATCACTTCTTGATTGGCTATTTCCAGAGTCCTGGTGGGCTATTGTTCTTGGGCTCTTCAGGCAGAACAGTCCTGGAATGTTTCAGTCCCAATAAAAGGTAAAGGTAAAGGTTCCCTTGCTCGAAAGCCAGTCAAATTCGACTCTAGGGTTGCGGTGCTCATCTCCGTTTCAAAGCTGAAGAGCCAGCGCTATCCGAAGACATTTCTGTGGTCATGTGGCCGGCATGACTAAACACCAAGGCGCACGGAACGCTGTTACCTTCCCACTGAAGTGGTACCTATTTATCTACTTGCAATTTCTTGCTTTCGAACTGCTAGGTTTGGCAGGACCTGGAACTAGAGACGGGAGAGCTCACTCCGTCATGCGACACTCCCGGGTCTCGAACTGCTGAACTACTGACCTTCCACAGCCTGCAGTTCAGCGTCTTAACCACTTGAGCCACCGCAGCTCAGTCCCAATACACAACAGAAAATAAAGGAGAAACGTTTAGACTCCTTTTTTGGTTTGATATGGCTAAGAAAGTTAACAGCAAGCAACTGAATTGGGCAGAAATCAGAAACCTCTTAGAAAATGGGCAAGAAAGAAATGAAAGGGACAACAGCAAGCCTGGGAATTGTTGATGATGGGGATTTCTTCTGATTAACCAGATCTTGTTTCCAGTGGTACTGGTAAATTTCAGAAAATACTCAGGAATACAGCATCACATTAAAAACCAGCCGCAACCAACAATAAGACAACTGAGGAAAAGCCATATTCTAGCATCGCAAAAAAATACAAGTATGCAATCAGTCCCAGGGGCAAAACAAGACTGTGAAACAGAAGGTTGCCACAGGAAATTGCAGCAGGACAGCAGTTGTGAAGTCCTTGTGGGAAAATCACCACAGGGGCAAATTTGGATTGGTAACACAATGAAAGGGGAGGATGAGCTTCAGCCTTCTCCCAGGCCCCCTTTTAAACCAAAAGAGCCATGGGAAGCACAACTCACCCAACTGGGTGGGCTAAGCATTTACTGATAGGGTGGGCTAAGCTTTTCTGCCAAAGTTATGGTACGATGTTGGTATCACAAAATGGTGTGTTTTGTGCTGCAATCCATGGACCTGGCTGTGAGATGCGACTTGATGTTGAGTTTTGGTGGGGCCCATCATAAATATAATGAGATCTGCACTTTAGGTTCCTGATTTTGTACTATGGTATTGCTGAGATCTCCCTCATGGATCACTGCCTTGTCGTGGCGAGGGGCTTGCGTGGTTCGATGAGGCTGTGGGCTATGCCGTGGAGGGCCACCCAGGACGGACAGGCCACAGCAGAGAACTCAGACCAAGCGTGACCCCCCTGTCGAAGGAACGGGCAACCCACTCCAGTATCTTTGCCAAGAAAACCCCATGGACAGTAACAAAAGGCTAAAAGATATGACGCCGGAAGATGAGCCCCTCAGGTCGGAAGGTGTCCAATATGCTACTGAGGAAGAGCAGAGGGCAAGTACGAGTAACCCCAGAAAGAGTGAAGCGGCTGGGCCAAAGCCGAAAGGACGCTCAGTTGTGGATGTGTCTGACGGTGAAAGGAAAGTTCGATGCTGCAAAGAACAATACTGCATAGGAACCTGGAATGTAAGGTCTATGAATCAAGGTAAGCTTGACGTGGTCAAAAATGAGATGGCAAGAATGAACATCGACATCTTGGGAATCAGTGAACTAAAGTGGACAGGAATGGGTGAATTTAACTCAGAAGACCATTATATCTACTACTGTGGCCCGGAATCCCGTAGAAAAAATGGTGTTTCCTTTATAGTCAACAAGAGAGTGAGAAAGGCAGTACTGGGATACAATCTCAAAAATGACAGAATGATCTCGGTCCGAATCCAAGGCAAACCATTCAATATCACAGTAATCCAAGTCTATGCCCCAACCACTGCTGCAGAGGAGGCTGAAATGGACCAGTTCTATGAAGACCTACAACAGTTCATAGAACTAATACCAAAAAATGATGTCCTCATCATCATAGGGGACTGGAATGCTAAAGTAGGAAATCAAAAGGTAACCGGAATAACAGACAAGTTTGGCCTTGGAGAACAAAATGAAGCAGGGCAAAGGCTAACAGAGTTTTGTCAAGAGAACATGGACATGTTGTATGACTTGATGGCGTGTTTGGGGTAACCCACTGCAAAAACCCCGAGGATCCATGAGGATCCGTGCTCTAGAACCGTGTTTTTGCACAATGGTGTTGAAACGAAGCCGTGGATCCATGATTTTTGTACTACAGGCTGTTGCCATGGACATGTTTTGTGATTTGATGGTGTGTTTGGGGCGTCCTAATGCCAAGAACCCGAGGATCCGTGAGGATCCGTGCTTCAGAACGATGTTTTTGTTGATGGTGTTGCCACGAAGCCGTGGATCCAGGACCTTTGTGGTGCAAGCTGTTGACATGGACAAGTTTTATGATTTGATGATGTGTTTGGGGTGTCCAAATGCAAAACCCCCAAGGATCCATGAGGATCCGTACTCTAGAACCATGTTTTTGCAGAATACTGTTGCCACGAAGCTGTGGGTCCATGATTTTTGTGGTACAAGCTGTTGCCATGGAGATGTTATGTGATTTGATGGTGTGTTTGGGGCGTCCTAATGCAAAAACCTCGAGGATCCGTGAGGATCCGTGCTCTAGAACCATGTTTTGGTAGAATGGTGTTGCCACGAAGCAGTGGATCCAGCACGTAATAAATGCTGTTGCCATGGACATGTTATGTGACTTGATGTTGTATTTGGGGTGACCCATTGCAAAAACCCCGAGGATCCATGAGGATCCGTGCTCTAGAACCGTGTTTTTGCACAATGGTGTTGCCGCGTAGCCTTGGATCCATGTTTTTTGTAGTACTGGCTGTTGCCTTTGACATGTCATGTCATTTGATGGTGTATTTGGGGCTTCCTAATGCAAGAACCCTGAGGATCCATGAGGATCCGTGCTCTAGAAACGTGGTCTTGCACAATGGTGTTGCGACGAAGCCGTGGATCCATGATATTTGTAGTACAGTCTGTTGCCTTTGACATGTTTTGTGATTTGATGGTGTGTTCGGGGCGTCCTAATGCAAAAACCCCGAGGATCCGTGAGGATCCGTGCTTCAGAACGATGTTTTTGCAGAATGGTGTTGCCACGAAGCCATGGATCCATGATTTTTGTAGTACATGCTGTTGCCATGGACATGTTTTGTGATTTGATGGTGTGTTTGAGGCATCCTAATGCAAAAACTCCAAGGATCCATGAGGATCTGTGCTCTAGAACCGTGTTTTTGCGGAATTGTGTTGCCACAAAGCCGTAGATCCATGACTTTCGTGGTGCAAACTGTTGCCATGGACATGTTATGTGACTTGATGGTCTGTTTGGGGTAACCCACTGCAAAAACCCCCATAGATCCATGAGGATCCGTGCTCTAGAACCGTGTTTTTGCACAATGGTGTTGAAACGTAGCCGTTGATCCATGATTTTTGTAGTACAGGCTGTTGCCATGGACATGTTTTGTGATTTGATGGTGTGTTTGGGGCGTCCTAATGCAAACCCCCGAGGATCCGTGAGGATCCGCGCTCTCAAACAGTGTTTTTGTTGATGGTGTTGAAACGTAGCCGTTGATCCATGATTTTTGTAGTACAGGCTATTGCCGTGGACATGTTTTGTGATTTGATGGTGTGTTTGGGGCATCCTAATGCAAAAACCTCGAGGATCCGTGAGGATCCGTGCTTCAGAACGATGTTTTTGCAGAATGGTGTTGCCACGAAGCCGTGCATCCATGATTTTTGTAGTACATGCTGTTGCCATGGACATGTCATGTGACTTGATGTTGTGTTTGGGGTGACCCATTGCAAAAACCCCAAGGATCCATGAGGATCCGTGCTCTAGAACCTTGTTTTTGCAGAATGGTGTTGCCACGAAGCCGTGGATCCATGATTTTTGTAGTACAGGCTGTTGCCATGGACATGTTTTCTGATTTGATGGTGTGTTTGGGGTGTCCTAATGCAAAAACCCCGAGGATCCATGAGGATCCGTGCTTTGGAACCATGTTTTTGCAGTTTTGTGGTGCCACGAATTCGTGGGGGCATGATTTTTGGAGCGCTGCCTATAGTCTAAGACATGGTCTACAGTATGATGTTGGTTTTATTTCATTTCAGCGTAAAAATCATATGAATTCATGAGGATCCGTGCTTTGGAATCATGTTTTTGCACCGCTGTAGCGCCACGAATCCGTGGGTGCGTGGTTTTTGTGGTCCCCCCTGTAGACTAACACATGGCCTACAATATGATGGTGGTTTCATTTCATTTCAATGAAAAAATCATATGAATTCATGAGGATCCATGTAGATCCGACTTCTACCCAGACCCGTAAATAGACTAATTCATTAAAAACATCTCCAGATTAAAGATTCCATAGCCCTCTACTATACAACCAGACAAAAGGTAATTCTTGTAGCTAAATTGCCTTTTTGTATATACAGGCCATTCTATAAGGGCCATTGTATAGGCCATTCTATAAGGGACAGGTTTATGATATGGTGTGTGTATGTGTTATACATAGGCAGGTTTGCCCAGTGATCTGATTTGGGGCTTTTTAGCCAGTTCTGCCCTATGCTTTTAGTTTATCCCCTGGTTTCTGTATGCATTTTTGTGGCTCTTAGTTTTCACTTAGGGTTTTCTGCCCAATTTTTCCCCAGTTCTTTTGAGACCACTTTTACCAGGATGCTTTTCTGGAAGCCGATGTTGAGTCTGTTCCCCCCCCCTGTGTGTAGTGTTTCTGTGGGTTTTCTTTGTCATGCCCACTCCCACCCACCTTCAGCCCACTGTTCAATGATTGGTCTGTCTGGGTCAATCACACCTTCTCCCTCCCCCACCCTGAATACAAGTGATTTATTTTTTTACAACAGCACTAAAATACCAATATATCACTGGATCATTGTAATAATAGGCTTAGTAGGTTCTCTGAACTACCAGCTTTTATTTAAAAAAATCTCTAGCCTTTTCCCTCAGGAGATATAGGGGGAAAGGCATATCTTCCTGAGGGAAAGAGCTATAGACTCACATTTTTTTTAATGAAAGCTGGGAATTCAGAGAACCTGCTAAGCCTATTATCACAATGCTCCAGTAATATAGTGATATTTTAGTGCCATTTTAAAAAGGGGGTGTGCTTTGACATCATGATGATGATAGCACCCTCCCTTGAAAACCTTCATTATTGAAGGCACTTGTAGAAGAAATAAACTGATTCCACAACTGTGAAAATGCACAAGAGGGCAGATGTACAGAAGTAAAACAAGCATGCAAAAAGCCTTTGTTCAGATCAGGAATTATTCAGATGTATACAGTAAGCAAGCACATTGCTGAATTCTATGAACACAATTTACTCCAATGATCCTTTCCATGAATGACTGGAACTCTTGCACACACAAAAATGGGATGACATGGAGCAGTCATCTGCTTCTTTCTTTGGTTTGGCATAATAATCAGAGGAGATTACTTGCAACTGTTCTAGTAAACACAATCTCTGGAGGTATCAAAGCTGAAATTCTAGGCCCATTTGCTTATCATAGAACCCCCTGAATTCAGGATTTATGAGCACAGAATTTAGCTGAATGTAATATCTTGCCCTCCAGGTTTTGTACTTTTCCACATTTGAAGCAAGAATTAGGTGGTATTCATATAATGATACAAAGCATGGTCTATATCCATAGTTTAGGAGGTCTCTATAGTTTCCCCATGTCTTGAAGAGCATATCTGTTTTTGTTTTTCATCTGTTGATCTTTCATTTGTCTTCCTGGAATCTCTGTTGACTACCAGTAATGGAATTTCCAATCATAACTAATCAATCAAAATTCTTCTGGGGGATTTACAAGCATTCTAAAGTTAAGTCAAATACACATAGTGTATTTTCACAGCATGTATATTGTCAATATATTTGAAATCAAGGAAAGGCTTATTTCCGTTTTGGTATGGCTTGGATTACACCAAATATCAGAAGAGAAAATAAGTAAAGGATTAAAGGTCTGTTTTAAGATCTCTGAATCTGGACCTATGAGACCAATCAATTTAGCAACTCTGATTTTTCTTTCATAGATTAGCATATTTAGGGGGGAAACATGGCCGTTAAGTGTTAACATTCTCTAATGTGTAAAAATTCTGTGTTTCTACACAGCATATAATGATGCATGAACCAAAGTGTAACAGTAATAATAGGTCCTTTCCTCACTTGGATCTCATCCCTGGTTTTATCAGAGTTCAACTTGGGACACAATACCTTGCATTTATCCCTGGTTATAACAGCATTTGTTTATTCCAGGACAAGTGTGGGCTGAAACCAGGGTGACACCCCCCCTGCTCCCTCTAAGCTATGGAGTCTTGTGAGCAAAACTTCTACTTTGTGAGCTACTGGCATTAAAGTTGTGAGCGAGCAATTTGGCTACTGCATAAATTAGTTTGCTCTGGAGCCATCCTTCCTGAGCTAAGATAAAAATATGTGAGCCGGAGGTTAAAAAACTGTGAGCTCACACTAACTCATCTTGGAGGGAACACTACCTCCCCCCCCCCCATGTAATGTGGAAACAAAAAATACCCCGAGATAATTACAGGGGTGAAATGTATTGTAGAATGTAAGTTCGGGGACACGGTTGAACCAGGATTTAAGGTCTAGTTCAGAAGGACTGTAGTCTCTTATGCTGTGGGATGATGATAGTTTGAAAAAATATATATTAAAGTGGAATAGTAGCACAGTTCTCTGTGGTACAGCTATTCTTATTTATTTATTTATTTATTTATTTATTTATTTATTTATTTAGTTCTGTTTTCATTGTTTCTAACCAAACAGATGTGGCATGTTTTTTTAAATGTCCCACCTTGGTGTAATGTACAGAATGAATGTGTGTCCCACACATGGCTC
The DNA here is from genome assembly GCA_029375565.1 of Gekko gecko. Lineage (NCBI taxonomy): Eukaryota > Metazoa > Chordata > Lepidosauria > Squamata > Gekkonidae > Gekko > Gekko gecko. The sequence continues at coordinate 144,143,177 of JAPDNY010000003.1, read as the reverse complement.
CATCATCTGAAGTCTCTGAAAAGCTATCATCTGAACGCATTCTTGGTCCCAGTGGGGCTCACATAAGATACAGCATGAAACTACTGAGTAGCTTCATTCCAGCCAAGAATTCAGTTCTTTGGGTAATAGCCTAAAGCTGCCAACTGATTTTTAAAACTGTCATCTTCAGAAAAATACTGCTGGGTGCAAGCACAGTTCTTGTAACTCATTTTTAATACAGTCAGCTGAGAAGCTTGTGTTATAGAGATTTATTGATAAGGATTTTATATAATTTGGAGGGATGAATGTTTTCATTATTATTTTAATATCTAGCTTTTTTTTTATAACTGAACTGAAGCTCTAACCCTCAGTCATTAATTTCCAAGTGCATGCCATTAATGTCTGAAGCTGAAAATTGCTACTCCCTGTGGGAATTAGCACAAAAAATAATGAAGGTATTTTAACCATCAGGAGGCCTGGTAATAGACGTCTGATGGGGATAAAGTTTTGTTCTAACTTCCTCCTATGAGCCAGAATGACACTAGCTCTACCATCTTATTAAGCCTAGAGTAGAATAGGAAGGAAAAAACTCTTTACTCTTGAAATTGCAATTAATTCTTAGCTTATTGTGCAGATGTATTCCACTCCCAACCATCTTCTATTCATTGATTTTTTTTAAATTTAGCACTTAAGAGGTAAAGGGTTGATTCTGTGCATATAGATTTCCAAAGGACCAATGGGAATAAGGTCTTTTTCTCAACTCTGTATGTTTATTTTATAACATTTTTGCTGTGAAGAAGAGGCATGTGATCTCTCCAGACACAAATTCACAGTTTTGAAAGCTGTAAAACCAAGCATCTGTGATAGCCTTCTAGATAGAAAAACTGCACAATAATCTTACAGAAATCTATGGAAGAATATGACATTGTGAACGGATTAATTTACCAATAAATTTAAACATTGCATGAATATACAGCCTCATGCTACATAATTAAAAACTAATCCTTTTCGTAATGAATATGCTTTGGACTATAATGTATCTTAAACAGAAAACTATAGATAAATTTTTCCTCAAAAATATTTTAAAAATCTGATTTAAATTAAAAAAAATGTTTTAAATTGAAAAAATCCAATTTAAATTTTTAAAATCTGGTTTCATTTTTTTAATCATTGATTTTTATCCACCCTGATTCCAGCATCCTGTTGCCCAAATGCATCTGTAAGGCCTACAAGCATGGCATGGAATTGTTATTGCCTCACCCAACAACTGGAATCAATAGATGCATCATCTCAACTAAGGAAGAAAACTTGAATCAATTTTTAATGAAAAGGCAACAAACATGCAAAAAATCGTATCACAAAGAATGTAATATAAAAGTGCAAGAACAATGATGATTATTATTGTTAACAGTTTAGTGCAGTTTTGTAGAAAAAGCACAGCAGGAACTCATTAGCATAACAGGCAGAAACTTATTAGCATATTAGGCCACACCCCTGACCGTGTACCTCATTAGCATATTAGGCCACACCCCCATGTTACCAGAAGTGTGGTCATCCAGCCACACCCACCTTTTGCTTCTTATTCTGTTTACCTTGTTTGTTGTCAGAACCCAGAACCTTTTTTTGGAGCAGGAACTCCTTTGCATGTTAAGCCACACACCCCTTATGTAGCCAGTCCTAATGAGTTTCTGCTGTTGGGTGTGGCCTGTTATGCTAATGAGTTCCTGCTGGGCGTGGCCAACTCAGGAGCCAGCCGGAACTCCATTTCTGTTTATTCCAGCCCAAAAATAGCCCTGGTTTCATGTACTTTATATCTCTGTCTCTGTGTGTGTGTTGATATAAATATGTACTATACTTTGCCATGTGATAATGAAAAAGAGCAAAGAATGCAATATAACTTTCAAAAACCAAAAAAGGAGATAGAAAATTTCAGTTAAGTAGAATGATTCTGGATAGTATTAGTAAGTGTGCATATGGGCATGTGTGTGTCCAGAGGCAGACTGGCTAGGGTTGCCAGGTCATTCCTTTGTACTGGCAGGGGGATTTGGGGAGTATTCCTGGAGAGGGTGGGAACACTGCGATGTCGCGCAATGTGCTAATGTCACCCAGAAATTATGTCAGAGCATCGGTGATGTTGGGGGGAGACACTTTTTGAGCACAACTCTATGGTTTGAGGGCAATTTTACCAAAAAGCAGAGCATCTCCTCCCACATCACCAATATGCTGACAGCATTTTTGGAAGTGACATCAGCACATCACACACAATGTCGCTGTTTGGGGGATATCTCCTCCTGCTGGACAGCTGGCCTGCAGCAGGAATGAGCACAGGAAAGCAGGGGATCCCCCACCTGGACCTGGGAATGGCAAACCTAAGACTGGCCCTTTAGCTTACCAGGGAAGTTCCTGGTGGGCTGCAGCTCTGGAGAGCCATTGGTGGCCAGGAGCTAGCTGAGCCCGGTGTGGTGCTGACAGAGCTGCAAGGGCTGCTCAGATCAGACCCCAGCTGCAGCAGCAATGGCTATGGATATACGTGCAACCTGAAACTCTGGGGCTGCCTAGCTCAGCTTGCTCCAGGACTGTTTTAGTATCATAGTCTGCCTTGTGAGTCCTCTGTAGGGTATGCACAAGGACTTATAGTAAAGAAAACCAGAGGCAATCAAAAACACAGTGTATATACATAGCACTATGTAGCAATTCTGTAACTGTTGGGTTCCTTTCATTTATTGATTGATTGATTTTTACACAGTCCACAAGATGATGTAGCCTGTTGAACGAATGTGAATTCTAACTCGGCAGCCACCTTAAAAACCTCCACAAAAGTAAACGCTAAAATTCTCTCTTTTCTCCACATTGACCTGTATCCAGTTGTACAGAGCCTATGAAACACCCAAGAAGCTGCTGATCTCAGAGGAAGGAATTTCTGGAGTTTGTCCAGCCCTTTACTCCACTCCTCCCCCACCCTGAAGCCTTGTCTTAAACACCTGCACATTGTGGTGGTTTCTATTGCTAGGGCTATATGTGTACCTGTGGCAAGTGAGATCAAAAGTGTGCTTAGTTGTCATCTCTGGAATCAGAAATGATAGGTGTAAAAATCGGAGGTTATGCTCATTAAGGACAAATACAAACATTTTATAAATGACTGGGTGCCATTAGGCAAGATATTGAAATAGTGATTAGCTGTGGGATTTTGATGGATTTAAAATAATAATAATCCTTTGTTTAATTATATTACACCAGAATGATATATATGGTTCCTGAAAACATCTATAAAATTGACTATTTCATTAACATTTATCACACTAGCCATGCATATTAGCATATGGATATATATCCATTTCCTATGAAAATTTGTCTTCATTATAACTTTTTAGTGTTTTGACATTTTAACTCTGCTTGAGCTAGAAGCTGATCCAAATATTTCAGTAAAATTCAGCCCCAAATGGAAAGTCCTGCACTCAGAAAATATGTCCTCTATTAGTCATCCAAAATCCTGCATGAAGGTGATTGAATGAGAATTTAAATGGGCTGAGGAAGCGTTCATTCTCACAATTAAGAGGACATTAAGTGTTATTTCATACATTACATTTTAAAAGTATACACATAAATGGTTTTATATAAACACATAAAATGCAATGTATTTATAAGACAAAGAGATGTTTGCAAATGTGTTCATTACACAGATGCTCAACAGATACCTGGGATTAACACCCTGAGAAGCTGGCTGCTACAGTACTGAGCAGTGGCTCAAACATTGGACTAGGACTGGGGAGATCCATGTTCAAATTAGCCATGAAGTTCATTGGGCCTGTAAGTCTGCCTCAGTGAACCCATGTGCACAATGCAGGATTGTGATGATGACAAAGTGGATGAGAAGAAAACCATAATCTCCATTGAGGGAGGGCAGAATGAAAGTGTGATAGGCCTGGTAAATAATGCATGAAGTCACTTTCAGAATTTTCATACAATAAATGGAGTATTGAAGAACGTAAGAGAAAAGCTTTGCCATATCTACCAAATGGCTGCTGCAGGGAAGAAAACAAAACGTGAAAGTCCTGTTGCACAAGTGGAACTTTGCCAGCAGTTCTCAAATCCAGATTATGGATTGTAATATGTAGCTCTTCTTTCTGCAGAATTTAATTCAGAACTTTAATGTGAAATGCATAGAACTCATGTCTATCGCAACAGCAGATGATTTTGAGGCGGTAGTAATTGTGTATATCTGATCTGTACTCGTTCCACCACCTCTCTGCTTTATGACACTGCAGCAGGCATTTCTCCACTTATTTATTTATCTATCTAGATTTTTAGGCCACCATTCCTTGCAAGCAAGGCTCAGAGCGGCTTACAACAGAAAATGAAATACAATGAGAAATTAAAACCTAGGATAAATACATAATACATACAGCATCAATAATTCATCCACATAATTTAGTCATTCCAAGATGGTAGAAAAAAATTTAAATTTCACAGGTCTTGGGGGGGGGGCGGCTTGCAGAGAATGGAGGGTATGAGAGTGCCAGACTACATACTGTACCGTTTCTGTGCTCAACCGAATGCCTGGCAGAACATCTCTGCCTTAAATGCCCTGCAGCAAGATAACAAATTCCATAGGACATGGATGTTCTCTGGCAGAGAGTTCCACCAGGTAGGGGCCAGGGCCAAAAAAGCCCTGGCCCTGGTTGAGGACAGCCAGATCTCTCAAGTCAGGGACCACCAGGAGGTTCTTACTACCTGAGCATAATGCTCTTCTTGGGACATACTGAGAGAGGCGGTCCTAAAGGTATGTGGGTCCCTGACCACTAAAGGCCTTAAAGGTCAGAAACAACACCTTGAACCTGACCTGCTGCTCCATTGGAAGCCAGTGCAGCTCATGCAGCACAGGTTGAATATGTGCTATCCAGGGAGACCCCATAAGTACCTGCATGGTCACATTCTGGACCAGTTGGAGGTTCTAGGTCAGTCTCGGGGGTAGGCCTGCATAGAGCAAGTTACAGTAGTCTATCCTGGAGGTGACCATTGCATGGATTACTGTGGCTAGGTTATAGTGAGGGGGTAGGGACTCAAGCCAGTTGCCTGACTTGGCGCAGTTGGAGAAACGGCAGCCTGGCAACCTTTGTGACTTGGGCCTTCATTGATAAGCAGGCGTCCAGCGTCATGCTCAAACTCCTGATGGTCGATGCCTGTGTTAGGGGCACTCTGTCAAGAGACAGGAGTTCACAACCCAACCATGGCTTTCCCCACCCAGCCACAGAACCTCTGTCTTACCAGGATTCAGTTTCAAACCCTTGGCTAACCCTCCAAACCCTTGGCTAAATTCACAGGAATGGTGCCCAGTCAGCCACCCCTCAACAGAAATAGCTGGGTGTCATCGATGTACTAATGACACTGCAGCCTCTCCTGAGGAGCATTAATGTATCTGACTTGGACACCTGATTAAGAACCAGATAAATCAATGAAAAATATCTTTTTGCCCTTTTGGAAAAAATGAATCAGTTGCAAGAGTCTCACTGTTGTCTCTATGAAGCCAATATATTCAGAAATGAAGACATATTTTTGTACTCTTGTTTTATGTAAGAGTTATCTCGAATATTTTTTTTTCTGAGATCACTGGGGTCAGTAGATCTGCCTGTCTTTTGTTTCTTGAAGTTCTTGTGTACAGTTCTCATACAGAAAGAAAAATATTTTTTAATTAAATTCAACTTTGCAAGTCCAGTTAAATAAACTTGGGGATGCAAAGTCATCCGATGTTTTTATTTATTTTCTTAATGTTTCGCTTCAAGAGGGACCAAAAGTGGTTTATATGACTGATAATCCACAAATGGTATCATCTCTTGACTTGTAGGCTTAGCTCTACAGGTTATGGAAGATTATCACATTCACCCTTACTGTTGCCTAAAATAATGTTCCCCTTTGAAAGCATTCTGCCTACCATCTCTATATGATTTTTGGCAGGAGAGGTGAGCTCATATAACAAAGAGAAATATTTTCTAGTTCCACTTCTGTGATTTAGTCAAGTTGCATGTGAAAAGGGCTTTAATTCATACCTTTTCAATACCATGTGAGTACTACAGGATTAAAGTTCAGTTCCCTATACAAGCTATAGGAAGGAATGATATCACTAATGAAATATCCATATTAGTAGTGTGAGTGACATCATTCCTTAACTTTAGTATTTTCTTAAGTGAAAGCCTTCAACCCCACTTGTTCAGATAATATTTGACTTGAAAGCCAATGTGGTTAGAATGCTGGGCCAGGAATGAGGAGTGGTTTAAATCCCCACTCAGCAATGAAATTCACAGTGTCATCTTGGGCCACTCAATTTTTCTCAGCAACATATCTCACTGGCTTGTTACAAAGACAACATAAAGGATAAGAGAACTTTGTATGCTGTTCTGAGCTCTTTAGAAAAAGAGTGGAGACAATGTGATTGATGCTTCATTTGCCCATTAGTTCAGAAGTATGGGAAACAGGAGCTAGAGTCATTCATATCTTCTCTCTATAATATAATTCTGTTTTGGTCATGGACTCTCCTGAACATTCCACACAGCGCCAAAATCAGTTGGCTCGATGATCTGTCACTCAGAATGTGTCCCTAGCCACTGGCTGTGTTGCCTGAGTCCTACCCAGCCGCCACTCAAGAGTACTCGCGTGCCATTGGCTGGGTGCTGGGTTGGCTCCTCTTCCCCGCCCACTCATTCAGCCACTGTGCCCTCTCAGAATTTCTGGCAGACGGCTTTCTCTCTTGATGAAGACAATTGCCTCCTGTGTGAGACTAACTTTTTCCCTCAGTAGCTGTTGGTAGGTGTAACGAAATGGCAGTTATCTGTATCTGTAAGATGGCTGCCATCTGTGTATTTAAAATGTTCCCCCAGAAGGATTAATTGAGCTGTAATTCCAGAGAGGGGCCCGCAGGGGTATCACTCACTAGGCTGAATGGGACTTCCTCATCTGTCGGCCTATAGTTCCCAGCTGCAGCAAGGCCAAAAAGTGCGGGAAAAGAGGGACCATCCCAAGGGGCAGGCCAGCATCAATATAGACTCTAGCTAGACCACAAGCCAGAGATGCGGGGGAAACCCTGGGAGGCAGCAGAAATTCAGCCACTCCACAGTCGGCTGGACTGGGGAATGAATGGAAGTTTCCGTGCTTTCTTGGGTAAGTGGGGGGGGGGGCTGAAGCAGAGCCAGTCCAAGGAGAGATCCTATCCTGAACCTATAACTTCCAGAGCTAGAGAATGCTGTGTTCAGGGAAAGAGGATTGCATTTAACCCCTGTTGGTTCATAGTGTGTGCTTACTCCTACAGTTGTGCCTTATTTATTTAGTGTGTGTGTGCTCCATAATTGTGTAAATAGTTTAAATACATTCTTTTATTTGGGCTAATAATCTGTGTTGTGCTCTGACCACATAGTCTCCCCCACTCTGCACAATACCAAAGGGAGCGGGTAACCCAGGGAAGCAAGGAAAGGCCAGACCCTTAGGTTGCCAACTTTCCAGGGATCCCCCAAAGACTGGGGATTCCATCTCCAAATAGGGAGATTTGGCCAGAACGGTCTCACTGTCCCTCTAAAAAGGCAGTGACAATTCAGTGTGTCTTGGCAGCAGACTTAAGGAATGAGATACGCCCATGGGATAAGGGTGGGAGGCAAACAGCTGAGTTGTAAACTGGCAACCAAGCTTGATTCAGACAAAAGAAGGAAACCCTTTGCAGTCTTTTGTGAGGAACTCATTGGGGCCAGTCCTTACTAGGATTGCCAGCTCCAGGTAGGGAGATTCCTGGAGATTTTCTGGTAGAGACTATGGAAGCCAGCGTTTGGGGAGAGGAGAGGCCTCAGCTGAACAGAATGCCATACAGCCCACCTTCCAAAGCAGTTATTTTTGGGGGGCGGGGGAGATCTGTTGTCTGGAGTTCAGTTGTGATACCTGGTGATCTTCAGGCTCCCTCTGGAGGTTGGCTACCATAGGCATTGCAGTCAGTGCTTCAAAGCCGGTTCTGCTAGATCCAGGTTCTTGCTGTAGAAGCTGAGTGTGTGATTTGGACCAGTCACAGATTTTCAGCCTAACATACCTCATAGGGTTGTTGTGCAAATCAAAAGGTGGAGAGGAGAATGATGTAAGCTGCTTTGGTCCCCGTTGCAGAAAAAGATTATTTTTCCTCCTGGGAAACCATTGTTGCCAATTTTCAGGTGAGAGCTGGAGATCACTCAGAATTACAACTGCTCTCCAGATGGCAGAGATCAGTTCTTCTGGAGAACATGGTGGACTCTGTGTCCTTATACCTTGCTGAGATGGGCCCCCCATGACAGCCAATGTGACGAGGCAGTCAGGGTTTTAGAGCACAGTAGAGGCTGCAGGTGAGTGGGTGGGAGAGATGGAAAGCCGAAGAGTGAGGGGGAAATAAAGGTAGGTTGATGCTTGGCTGGGAAGGATATCGAGGGTGGCGCGGAGGATGCAAATGACCTCGAGCAAGTAGGGGGCCAGGGTGGTGGTGGGGCAGAGCTCCTCGCAGGTCTCGCAGGAGTTGCCAGGGCCCGCCTTGCAGAGGTGGGCAGAATCTGGGCAGGCTGGGTGCCACAGCCCACACGGCGGCAAAGCAGCGCGACCAGTGGGCCAGGAAAAGTGAGGGGAGTTGCTGGGAGCAGGGGGGGCTTTCTGCATGTGCTCACCCCCTGGACTCCTTACTGCTGGAGCTTCACTCCTGTGCACTCCTGCAGGAAATGAGCCCTGGTCATGAGCAACGATGACGGTGCTGAGTCCCCACCCGAGTTGGCATCATAGCCAGAGGCACTGGCATTGCCAGAACCAGAAGCCAGCCCCTCTGGCTCCTCACAAGTTGATAGCTTGCCAGCACCTGAGCCTGTAAACCCCGCACCTGGTCCTACAGCAGCTGAGGAGGCACAGGTGCAATTAGGGAGCCCACCTGACTCACCTCTGTGGGTGGTTCAGCTAAGGGAGCAGCTCCGCAGAGACTTAGCTACCCACTGTGGAAGCAATGAGTTGCCTCTGTGCGTGCCTCACATCCACATTCGGCTCCTGTCCTCGGACCCCCAATCTGGCTCGGACTCCTGGCTCCCTGACCCCTGCTTTGGATGACCCCTCTTTCAGACTCACTATCCTGGCAACGACCTCAGACTGGACTTGACTTTTGCCTCTCATCCCAAGCCCAGCCCATGACAAGGAGTCTTTACAGGACTGTTCTTGAGAAGCTGGCTGGTTACGTGATGTTTGGGCATGAGGCTATAAAATATCCTGAGAGACACTTTTGGGCTTGGACACAACACTTACATTAGATGCTGAACTTCCAGTACTGCCTTAATTGATTGTTGGAAAACCTGACCCCACACTGAACAACTCTGGACTTCAGATACCTCCTTTGGCCTTGTTATCTTTGAGAAGAAGAAAGAGATGCTGTAACCTGATACCAGAAGCTGGCAACCAAGTACAGGCTACATTCTCCATAAGGGAGAAGGGTTGGCCATCCACAGCAATCATCTTGCTGAGGAGGCATGTAACTACTTCCTGGGCCCTCTATGTAGCCCTTTTGAGCTCTTGGAGGGTGGCTTTCCTTGGTGTCCCAAACACGGCAGCCCGAATGCAGGAAGCCATTCTTGGAGCAGCATCCTGCTCCACCTCCACTTCTTCCTGCTGAGAGGGAGTGGGCCTCTTCTTCTTCCCACTGGCTGCCACTCTTTCTTCCAGTGGCAACCAGAGCCGGCTCGCCCACTAGGCTAGGCACCAAAAGGCACCCCCCCCGCAAAAAGCCCCCCCCGCCTCTTCCAAGGCTTGCTTGGGCGCCCCGCAGAGCGCCCAAGCAAGCCAGCGCTGGGAGGGAAGGGGCGGAGGTTTAAACTTCCACCCCTTCCCTGGCTTTCCTGGGGACCCAATAGCTGCGGAGCCTCCAGGAAAGCCGGCGCTGGGAGGGAGGGGGCGGTGGCTAGACCCTGCCCCCTTCCTGGCTTTCCTGGGGGTCCCGCAGCCGCAGAGCCCCCAGGAAAGCCAGCGCTGGGAGGGAGGGGCGGCGGTTTAAACCTCCACCCCCTTCCCAGCTTTCCTGGGGGTCCTGCAGCCATGGAGCCCCCAGGAAAGCCAGCACTAGGAGGGAGGGGGCGGCGGCTAGACCCCCTGCCCCCTTCCCAGCTTTCCTGGGGGTCCCGCAGCCACGGAGCCCCCAGGAAAGCCAGCGCTGGGAGGGAGGGGTGGCGGTTTAAACCTCCGCCCCCTTCCTGGCTTTCCTGGGGGCCCCGCAACCACGGAGCCCCCAGGAAAGCATTGGCTGGGAGGGAGGGGGCGGTGGTTTAAACCCCCACCCCTTCCCGGCTTTCCTGGGGGTCCCGCAGCCACGGAGCCCCCAGGAGAGCCAGTGCTGGGAGGGAGGGGGTGGCAGTTTAAACCTCCGCCCCCTTCCTGGCTTTCCTGGGGTCCCCGCAGCTGCGGAGTGCCCAGGAAAGCCAGCGCTCCGCCGCCGCCCCTGGTCTCCAGGCCCCACCGGGAGGTTGGCATCCCCAGTGGGGGGCGCCCCAGGCTTTCCTGCCTAGGGCACCTAGACACCTGGAACCAACCCTGGTGGCAACATAGTTGGGTGCACCCTTTGCAGGTGTCTCTGGACGGTGGTGGACAAGTGTTGGAGGTTTGCGCCCCTCCGGATATGGGTGTGGCACACCTGTCACTGGGGAGGGTGAGGAAATGTTTCCAAACTGTGGGCTTCTCCCCACCCTCTGACTTAGTGCTGTCAGAGTCCTCCTCTCCAAAGAGTTAGCAACTGTTGGTGACTCTGGGAAGTGCTAATAACTCTTTTGCCTCTGTGGAGTGCACCAGGAACAGATCAGGGGAAAGAGGCCCCAAGATCCCTGGTGATGCCATGCTAAAGCTGGGCTCCAGTGGGCTGGCAGGATGAGTTTCATGCCTGGAGATGGGGGCCTGTGGTACTTCTTCCCCCATGACAAGCATCCTTTGCGCCCACTTTCACCTTCATGGCACACAAAGGTGTTCACACACAGAAGGGAGGGTGGGAGGGTATAAATGTGGGACCCATTTTCTAAGGGTCTGTAACTGAAACCCCAGAAATGTAATCCACCTCCAACTTGGAGAGACTGTAGAAAAGCAGGCAGCAGGGTGAGGTTCCCTGTGTGTCTGGGATGTGTTGCTTGCAGGGGGGGTCCATTCTATACATTTTTGAATCTGTGCCTAATATTTTCCCCAAAAGCACTTTCCTGGCTTGACCTTAGTCCTGTTGGGTTTGCACTGCCCCAGTGGCACAGGTTCTACTGGGCTTGCAAAAATGCCTCCACCGCCACCTTCAGTTTCTAGTGCAGAAATTCTCTGGCTTGACCTTAGTCCTGTTGGGTTTGCACTGCCACAGTGGCACTGGTTCTGCTGGCACATTGCACTGGTTCTGCTTGGCTTGCAAAAATGCCTTCCACCTTAAGTTTCTACTGAAGAGATTCTCTGGGACTTTGATTCTGTTCTGCTGGGCTTCTGCCCTTGTTTGTTTGGGGTTTTTTGCTGTTTTTTCCCCTCCATCTGAAACAATGGAGGATGGGGGCACCTTCTTGGGAGGGGCATAACTTGGACCCTGTAAATTCAATCTTTATCAAACTTGTAGGGCAGGTAGAGGAGAGTTAGCTGGAGACCCCTGTGAGTTTGGTATCTCCAGCACACTGGGGGGCATTCTACCACATCGTGAACCTCACAAATTGAACCAGTTCATTTAGCATCTAAATGTTCATGATGATTCATGGTTCGCAAACTGGACCTCCTATGAACCATGAACCATACTGCACTTTACCAGTTTGTGCCCATCCATACTGCTCTTTGAGAAAATATGTCCTGTTCAAGGAATGTGGTGATTTAAGGTCTCTCTGCTTACCTGTCCTTTACCCATGATATTGGAGTATTTGCTTTCTTTAGCTCACAAAGGTTTGGCTGTATCATCAAAGTGCACCTCGCAGCCATTTTGGCATTTCATGATCTCATAGATGGTTCTTTTTTTTTTTTTAAATACAATTTATTATTGGCTATATCACATGTTCATACAATTTAAACAAACCAATACATATCCATTTTTCTTTCTCCCTCTCCCCCCCAAACAAGGCTTCCCGCACTGCTCCAACCCCCTTGATATTTCTCTTATACAATTACATTTACTACTAAACATATTTCTTTTACTAATGGTAACAATTCAAAGATCTGAGTCTCTTTCCACTTCTCCTCAATAGCTGTCAAAACAAATCAAACCACGTTTTACATCCCAATTCTTCAACAAGTATTCTTGAAAGTCTTTCCAGTCTCCGAAAAAGGTTTCGTCTTCTTCATTGTTTAATTTTCTTGTTAATTTGTCCATTTCTGCCATAAACAACGTCTTTTTAATCCATTCCCATGTTTCAGGTACTTTATCTTGTTTCCAACATTGAGCAAAAGTCAGTCTAGCTGCTGTAATCAAGTACCATAGTAGTGTTCTCTTGGCTACATTTATTTCTTCCATTTTAAGACCTAACAATAACATCTGTGGGTCTTTCTTAAAAGTACATTTCAAAATTTTTTGTATCTCATTGTGGATCTCAGTCCAATACTTTACTGCTTTATCACATGTCCACCACATATGGTAAAAAGACCCTTCATGTTTCTTACATTTCCAACATTTGTTAGACATACTTTCATTTATAATAGCAATTTTTTTAGGCGTCATATACCATCTGTACATCATTTTATAACAATTCTCTTTAACATTTACACAAGTTGAAATTTTCATTGACTTTTTCCACAAATATTCCCAAGATGTCATTAATATCTCATTATTAATATTTACCGCCCATTTTATCATTTGCTCTTTTACAATTTCGTCCTCAGTATACCATTTCAATAAAACCTTGTACAGTTTAGAAATCATTTTTTTACCTTTCTCAAGCCATACAGTTTCAATTTCAGTGTTATTTTCTCTAAAACCATATTCTCTTTTATCGGTCTTAAATAAGTCATAAATCTGTCTATACTTCAACCAATCATATTCAAATTCCACATCAAATCTGTCTTTTAACACAAAGTTTTTCCCTTCTAATTTTAAAAGACTTTTATAAGGTAGCCAATCTAACCCTTGATTTCTTGAATATGGATTAATCACTTCTGCTGGTACTATCCAAAGTGGTCTTTCTTCTGAGAAGAATTTTCTATATCTCATCCAAGTCTCGAACAGTGATCGTCTTATGAAGTGGTGTTTGAAAAATTTATCCATTTTTACTTTTCCATACCATAAATATGCATGCCATCCAAACTTGTTATCATGCCCTTCTAGAGCCAATAACTTTTTATTTTCTAAATTAATCCACTGTTCCAACCATGTTAAACAGACGGCATCATAATACAGTCTTAAATTTGGTAGTTGTAGACCTCCTCTTTCCTTTGCATCACATAAAATTTTCATTTTAATCCTTGGCTTTCTTCCTGCCCATACAAATTTCGATAGTTCTTTCTGCCACGTATCCAGTATTTTCCTTTGTTTTAATATTGGAATAGCTTGAAATAAAAACATCAAACGCGGCAAAACATTCATTTTTACAGTTGCAATTCTTCCCAATAACGATAGATTCAAGGTATCCCATTTCTTCATGTCTTGTTGAATCCTGTGCCAAACCTTTTCATAGTTATTTTTGAACAAATCAATGTTTTTCATGGTCAATTCAATTCCTAAATATTTAGTCTTTGTAACTACTTCACATTGAATTTTCTTTTGAAGTTCTGTTTGTCTTTGTTTCGTCATATTTTTGCACATCACTTTGGTTTTACTTTTATTAACGTAGAATCCCGCAACTGATCCAAATTCTTCAATTTTTTCCATCAATTGTGGTATTTTGTCGATTGGATCTTGAATCATAAACATTACATCGTCTGCAAATGCCCTGTATTTATATGCAAAACCTTTCACTGTGAGTCCTTCAATGCTGTTATCTTTTCTTATCGCTGTCAATAATATTTCCAATATCCAAATAAACAACAACGGGGATAACGGGCAGCCTTGACGTGTTCCCTTTTGAACTTGAAAGAAATCTGTTCTTTCTTTATATTCAAAGCTGCTCTCTGTTCTGAGTAAATTGCCACAATCATGTTTAGAAAAGACTGTCCTATATCCATTTTTTCAATAACTTGCAGCATAAACTCCCAATTTAAATTGTCAAAAGCTTTTTCCGCATCTAAAAAGAGGAATCCAACTTCTTTTTCTGGATGTTTGTCCTAGTATTCGATTGCATCAATCACCACTCTTAAATTGTCTCTAATCTGTCTATTTGGTAAAAAACCAGCTTGTTCTTCCGCTATAGTATCTTTCAAATATTTTTTCAATCTTTCCGAAATAATTTTCGCAAATAATTTGTAATCATTATTTAATAGCGATATTGGTCTATAATTCTTTACTTCAGTTAAATCCAAACCTTCTTTGGGTATCAATGAAATATTTGCTTCTTTCCATGAATCTGGGATCCATTTAGTCTTTCTTATCTCGTTCGACAGAAGTACTAAGATAGGGGTTAGCTCCTCCTTAAATCTCTTATAAAACTTTGCTGTAAAGCCATCTGGACCTGGAGCTTTGCCCAACTTTGCGTCTTCTATTGCCATTGTCACCTCTTCCTTTGTTACTAAACCATTTAATAACTCTTTAATTTGTTTTCCCAGCTCTGGTTCTTCATTGTGTTCCCATAGGTTATCACAGTGCTTTCTCAGGGGTCTGGTCAATGTCTTTCCCCTTATTCCCACTACTGTTCCCCACTGGTCTCTTTCCCTAGTTCTAGCACAGCTTATGCCCCCCAACCTTTTGAACACTTGGCCTCATGCCCCCTGGCTATTATCATCAGAAAAGTGGTCAGAGTGTCAGAGTTGCATAAGAACATAAGAAGAGCCCTGCTGGATGAGACCAATGGTCCATCTAGTCCAGCATCCTGTATCACACAGTGGCCAACCAGTCCTCTGGACAGCTAACAACAGGGCATAGAGGCCGAGGCCTTCCCCTGATGTTGCCTCCTGGCCCTGGGATTCAGAGCTTAGTGCCTCTGAATGTGGAGGTTGCACTTCCCTATAACTGTTGTTCATCAACATCTTCTGTGCAGACACACATTCCCTCCCTCCTGCCCCACTGTGACCACTCACTCAACAGAGAGAGAGAGGGAATTGAGAGAGTGAAGAGATAAAGTTCATTCGGGATGACTTATTTTCTAGTCATAGTGAAAGCAGCAGACAAACAGGAACTGAGGAGAGGGGAGGCAGGAAAAGCCATTGCATCTGCTCCGGAGGGGAGGGGTGCCCCTTCTTCAGTGCTCAAGAGCTAGTAAATTTCTATCTGTGGCCAGCCTGCATGCAGGCACAGTCCCAGTGTGTGTCTGCACAGGAGATGTTGATGAACAACAGTTACAGGTAAGTACAACTCTGTTTTTTTTTCATTTTTCAAGATAATTGTAATTGCTGTGAAGTCAAGTCAAAAGCCAATATTGGGTTGGATTCAATGTTTCTGTGAGTGGAGCAAAGTTTGTGGAAGGAATCTCTGTTGCCTTCCTTTTCTTTCTACAGTATCCAGGGCCATCTGAAAGGTTACTTCTGAATCCTGGAGTTCACAGTGCAGCATGGAGGAGGGAAGTCTGCAATAGGAAATGGAAATGAGTGGAAATCTTGCAAGAACTCCTACTCCTATGCCACACCACTACTGAACATTACTGACTTTAAGGAACAGCTTTAAGAGGCAAATATCTGTCCTATGAAGTCCACAGTTTGTAGAAGTTTGGATTCAGTCTTTGGTTTAATGATTCAGTGGGGCTTACTCCAAACAAAGTGTCATAAGGGCCGGTTAGACTGAGGATCGAGCATAAAACCAAACACACAGCCATAATGAAATGCAGAATTAGACAAAATACAGTTTGTATTCTGAAAAAGATTGAAGCAAAGAATGCTGGGAGTTACATTAAACATGTTTGTATGGAAGGAATGGTCAATATTTTCATATGTTCTCTTATCTACAAACATGCTCTTGCTTATGGGGAACTGCCATAGTTTTCTACATTTTCTATTGGTTCATGGCTTAGAGTCTTACTGGTGTTTACTTTTGGATCTTTTATCTTCCTTTTGCAGTGAGAGGAAGCTACATCTGAGTATATGCAAGGTTCAGCTTGAAAAAGCGGGCTCTTATCCACTGAAGCTTATATATCATACTGTTTTTATTAGCCTTTAAGGTAGCAGAGGACTCTTTTTTGTTTACAAACACAGTCAAAGTGGCCATTTGGCCTCCACGTGGGAAAATGGAATATGCTGATCCCAAATTCAAACATCTGTTTCCATTACAGTTTCTTTCATAATCAAATATATTGACTTAGATAATTTGTTTAGCCAATCATACAACTAATGTGTTACTTAGATAATTTCCTAATTGCCCCCATTAGTCATAGCTAATTGCAATCAATTGTTCTACGCTGCTATATAACAAGCAGGGAGACACCACCCACCCATGGGTTAGGTGGTTTTGAAATTTTAGGCTTACCACATGGATCAAGGACATGGGTAAGTGCCTTTAAGTCACCTCCACATGGGGGCTATAATGCTTAAATCAGCTATAACTCTGTGACATTCCAGTTCTCAAGTCAATTCTGCAGGATGTTGTGTTGCATTCCAGTGGGAAATGTTGTTACAGCTCATAACTGATCACAGCCTTCCCTCTCTGTGTTTACACCAGCTTATTTCTGTGCTCAGATTTCATAAGATTTTGTTATATATTTAACCCTTCAAATTAAAGTCTTAAACCTGGTGTGGAATCAGTGTTTTATGGACCTGTCTTCTAACCAAAATCCCATATTTAATCTCTTAACTAGCTAAAACTCTAGATACGGCTCAGCTTTTCTAAGCCTGTGAGGGCAGGTAAGTTGAAGATGGAAGAAGCATCTTTATGGGACTAAGTGGAACCCTATGTTCATCTACTGGAAAGAAAAGAGGGGTATAAATATCTAATAAATGTTCATTGTCTGTGACCTCAATAACTTACAGTATTTTTTAAAAGCAATAATGGTTAAAATAAATAAATCTACATTATGGGCAACAATGCCTCTCTCCTCCTTTCTCCAACTGTTTTGATAACCATTGTGTCCTGCCTATCAGGAAACAGAATTACTGATGTTATGTAACTAATAGCTGAGTTTTTAAAAATCAGTTTTCATGATGTGTGTGTGCATGTCTGTTAAGTGCTGTTGAGTCACTTCTGACTTATGGTGACCCTATGAATTAATGTCCTACAAAATGTCCTATTGTTAACAGCCTTGCTTGGGTCTTGCACTCTGAGGGCCCTTGTGGCTTCCTTGGTTGAGTCCATCCATCTCAGGTTGGCTCTGCCTCTTTTCCTGCTGCCTTCCACTTTCCATAGCATCGTCTTTTCCAGTGACTCTTGTCTTCTCATAATGAGACCAAAGTACAATAACCTCAGTTTAGTCATTTAATTTATAGAAGAGTTCAGGCATGATTTGATCTAGAACCCACTAATTTGTCTTTTAGGTGGTGTACAGTTTCATGTTGCCCTAATTAAAATATTTTCCGAGTCACCAAGAATCTTCACAGTGATGGAGTCAGCATGCCCTCTTCCCCCATGCAGATAACACCATGTAACTGGGCCCTCTAGGAAGTTGCCCAGTTGTTCAGATCCATTTCATGTGACCTCTCCCTCACTCTGGCTGCAATCACACACGCTAAGTAATCCACCTTCAGTCCACTTTTAATACGCCCTCTAACTGGATTTTGACAGTTCACACGGTAAAATCCAGTTGGAAAGTGCACTGAAAGTAGATTGAAAGTGGATTATTTAGTGTGTGTGATCGCAGCCACTGTGGCAAAGAACTGCAGTAACTGGTATCCCTGGGACTCCTGGCTATCCTTTGGGATACCTGCACTGCACCTGACATGAAGTGCATGATAGTGGGAGTAGAAATGGCAACTCTTTCACCCATCCTAGTAGCCAAGAAAATGTATAAACCAAGCCATTGTATATGTCTGGATAGTGGGTCTGACAGCTCAGTGTCAGCTTTATATCCTTCTAACTGAAAAATATCAGAATCCAAATGATTTGCATAATCCTCCCTTGAGTATGATTTTCATTAAAGCACCTAGGCATCCTTATTATTGAAAGAATTAATCAAAAATACAAAGCATTTGGCATGCATTGCTTTGTTCTGATGGCACTTTTAGTTCCCTTGAAATGAATTACATTAATTTTATACCTTTACCCAACATACCAATATTTACTACTAATTATTCCAGAATCATTATAATATTAAACTCAAAAAAATGCAAGATGATTATATCATTGGCAAAGTCCTAAACTTCCTTCCTAGACAATTACCATATCAATACTTTCCATTAGCGTAATGGGCAGTGGGTAAATGAGAGAAACTTTTCCCCAACCTCAAAACGTAATGAAGACAAGTGATCACAGAGGATCATCTGGCAGCAGAGTGAAAAATCGATAGAATGAGTGACCAGATCAATAGATATCCCCTTCAGTGAATATAAAAGATTACAATAAAGCGGCCATTACCAGACATTGTGACATATAAATTGCATATGACAAATCAATACTTTTGACTGATAAAAACCGGTTTTGAGACTTGGAAATCCTAGAGGTTTATGCTGCTTACAGTTGGAGATTGCTGGATTCAGATTTCTAGCAGATACAGATTTACTGAAGTCAATGAAACTTAAGCAAATGTTTTGGGCTGCCAATTAGCTATTATATTCTCACTTGAAGCCCCTATTTTTAATGCACCAACTCATATTAGGATAATATGAGTGCAAGAACATGAAAAATTAATGAATCTATGATGATTGTCTGGGGATGTTGAGTGTGCTTATGTATGCAGTTGTGAGAGAACAGAAAACAATTACTGCAGAGCAGTCCTGTCAATGTCATCCAATTCCAGAGTGGCTATTTCTTCTGACAATGTCATTTGTGTGGATTTCAGCTTTAGTAAATTATTCACATGGGGTAATTCCCTTGGCATCATGAGAATTATACTGGTGGTGATGTCCCTTAATATTTCCAATGTATAAGGAAGTTCAGAGAACCAGTGCAGTGGTGAGAGTTGTCAGACTAGAGTCTATTTATCTATTTATTTTTGACATTTTTGCCCCTCCCCCCCCACAAGCGGGCTCAGGGCGGCTTACAAGGGGCAGAACCCACATAAACCCTTATAAAAGCAATAAAACCATTAGCTAACAGATCAGAATAAAGTGTTCCATAAACAGAGGGCCCTGAATCACTCTCATGATTGTAACAATCAGTTCTTTGGGGTTGATCTTGTCCTGTAGCTGGTCCCAAGTAAGTCAGGTGGTACCAGTGCCACGTGGTGTTATAGAAGATCTTCCTGGGGCTGTCCCCAGCCCTGTTGTTGTCCACATCATTGGAGGTGGTGGCAGTGGCGGCCCCTATGCAAAAACCTGGCGGAAGAGCTCCATCTTGCAAGCCCTGCGGAACTGCATAAGGTCCCACAGGGCCCTGATCTCCTCCGGGAGCCCATTCCACCAGGTGAGGGCCGCCACCAAAAAGCTCTGGCCCTGGTCACGGCAAGCCTTGCCTCCCGGGGGCCTGGAACTACCAGGCGATGTTGTGTCCCCAACCGAAGTGCTTTTGGGGGTATATATGTGGAAAGGCGGCCCCTCGGGTAAGTCGGACCCTGGATATATAGGGCTTTAAAGGCAAGCACCAGCACTTTGAAATGGATTTGGTATGCTATTGGCAGCCAGTGCAGTGCTTCCGGCCCAGGCTGGATGTGCTCCCACATTCTACACCAGCTGCAGCCTCCGAATCTGCACCAAAGCCAGCCCCATATAGAGAGTGTTACAGAAGTCTAACCTTGAGGTGACCGTCACATGGATCACTGTAGCCAGGTCATCGTGGTCGAGGAAGGGGACCAACTGCCGAACCAGCCTAAGATGATAAAATGCTGATCTGGCAGTGGCTGCCACCTGGGCCTCCATAGTTAGGGAGGGATCCAGGCGCACTCCCAAACTCCTAACCTCCAATGCTGACACCAATGGCTATAAATGAGTTAAATAAATACAATTATAGAAGATCGCCTCTGTTCTCTGGACTCCAGAGAATCTCTCCATTCAATTTTAAAGGTTTCTAGCTGTCATTGTCAAAGAAAAATTACTGAGAATGCAACAACATGTATATCTGATTCACTCTGTTCACCTCCATACCATAAGTGCATGTCTATGTCTGCATTCACATGTACTTTCCCGCTCAATGTTATTTTGCAAACAGCCAATATCATCTTGCACAACTGTGACATCAAGCAGCCTGTCCAGCCTGATTGGTCTTCATGGTTTCACATGCATGCCAAAAGCCATGTGAGATTCTTCTGCAAAGAATGTCTTGGTGTCTACCTCTGCACTGTAAGTTATTGGTGGGTCCTCCCTTTTGCCAGCATCACACATTGGTAACACAAATGACTGGCTAGAAATGTTATTGTTCTTCATTTTCACTTCATGAGGCATTGATTTGGGAAAATGAGGCTCAATGATCTTTGGTTAGACAGCAATTCCATTGACTATGTGATGTCCCCCTGCTACTGAGTGTGTAACTCGTCTATATTGTCCCAGGCCAAAATGGTAGGGATTTCAGGATAAATATTAGCTGGAAATACATCTTCCAACATGGGAGCTGTGGCCACAGTGGAGCATTTGGGAGTGGAGCCCCATCATGGATGAGCCCTGCCCCCAGGCCCATAACTACCACGGGGCCCACGGGGCCTGGCCCCCTAGTGATTTTTATGGGCCCCGCTCCCTGAGCCTCGGCTTTCCCTCCTCCCTGGGCCCCACTCCCTCTGATTGCCTGTCGCACAGTTACAGCATTACACTCACAAATATGAGCCGGCATCTCCCTTTTTGAGCTCATCTACAATTAGATGAGTCTTTTTAGGACCCAGCAGCAATCGGTGGTTGGCCAAGTCACACACACATTGGTTGGATTGCAGCTGCTGCAGGAGTTCGCTCCTCCTGTTGGATTTTCAGTGCTAGGCTTCAGAAGAGATCACCAGCTCAGGGGAGGAGTGAGGGAGGAAGCTTGATCCCCGCTCTTCTTTTCAGCATTTCTAGACCTCCGAGAAGCCTTAGTGTGCAGCACTGTTAACAGTCTATTAACATTGGGATTCTGGCTCGCCTTGGAGGAAGGCTCTAGTGGGGACTGTGTGGGTGCATGCCAAGCAGACCCCCCTCCTTGCCCTGAAGCCTTTGATTTAATTAGCTGGTGGGCCCCCCAAGGCCCCCTCCCCCAAAAATCTCTAGCTATGTGGCTGCCTGCCCCACCTGAAAGGAGTTTAAGAAAACAAAAGCCTCTTTAAACAATATATTCTCCGGGAATAATGCTATTATGTATTTATTTAGGCAATAGGGACCCAAAACAGCTTATAACATCATTCTCTCTTCTCTGCTTGATCCCCAAAAGAACGCTGATAGGTTATGCTGAGAGAGAGTGACTGGCCCAAGGTCACCCGGTGAGATTCCTTAGCAAAGTGAGGATTCAAACCTGGGTCTTTCGGATCCTGTTCTTCCATTCAGACCACTATACCGCACTGGTAACCTGCTATCTACCTATGTTACAGACTCCTAGGGTTTTGTGTGGATTATCAATACATGTGAAACACACAGTTTACCTTAATGCTCTATATAACAACAACAACAACAACATGATAAGAACTAGCTCCCTGTGTGACTCAAAAGCCCTTTATAGCCCTACAGAAGCTGAGAAAATTCTTAGCTGTTTTCCATCATTATAAACTACATGGTTTCAGTCAGAGGAGTAGCCATGGTTCAGCCACAGAGCATCCATTTTTCATACACAAGATCTCATGTTCAGTCTCCAGCATCTTCTGTCAAAGGATCTTGGGTGGCAGGTGTGGAAAGACATGACAGCCAATGCCAGACAAAGTAGAAAAGCTGATCTAGCTGGAACAATAATCTTGCTATGTACAAGGCAATTTCATACGTTCTACTTTTGAGTGCAGGTACCAATATAGAATGATTATACAAGTAAATCGAAAATGTGGTGCATAGAATCTTGTACATTTTCTCCTTGTAAAATGTACTTTTTTCTCCCTGTTTAAGAAAATTCTTCCTCAAAGAGCCCAGACATTTTGCCATAAGCTTCTCTGAGACGTTTGAAACTGCTAAAGTGTTTCTTGCATTAAAGAACATATCTTAACACAGTTCTAACATCAAACATCCTTTGCAAACAATCGGGTATATCAGTATTTCCTTCACTAGCATGAAGGAGCCCTGGTGTTCTTAGCCACATCACAACTGAATGTACATTAATAAACACTAATAAAGTCTTGAGGGACAGACTTTTTTCCCCTCTAGAGTACCCTGCTTTCCTGCCACCTCAGAGGTGTGCTGGTATAGCCACATTAATAAGCTGACAGGTGCTGGCAAGATTCACAGTGTGAGTTATCATGGCTACAAGCCAAATATCAGTCCCTCATGTTTATCCTTGGTGGAGAAAATGGGAGTTACACTAGGGAAGACCTTTGGCTCTTTGCTATTTATCATTAGAGGTTATGTGCATGGAAAATATCTAAAATGGATTAAGGGGATACAAGGATTCCTTTTATGTTTCTTTTGTGTGTTTCTAGTGTTCAAGGACTGTACAAATATTAACAGGATGCCAATTATTAACAGGATGCCCTGAGCCAGCCTTGGTTGGGAGGGCGGGGTATAAATCTGATAAATAAATTCTTCCAGTATTGCTGGACAGACACTATGTACTCTTTGAACACTGATTCCCAAGGTTATGAACCAGTTTCTTCTCAGCAGGCTTTTACAAAACCCCTTTGTAACTAGTAAGGGTAATGTCTGTCTGACAGGTCCATCTACATCACAGCTTCCAAGGATCTGAACAATCTGTCCATTGTAGCCATAAAGGTGACATTTTGATCTGTGTAATTTGGGCGAATGGTCCTGGAATAGCTGTGAAAATGTGTTTATGTCTATGATGGCGGATCCAGCCCCAGAGTCAACTTCCAATTCACGTTTCTGACCATTTATCTCTACAGTGGCAATCATTTCTGGGCACTGCCCCTCGACAGCATACATATGTTGAATGGAGTACAATGTTTGTACTTCTTCCTCAGGGAAACCCCACCAAATTATGTGCAATTTGAAGCCAGGTACCATTCCCCCACTCTGTTTCCTGGGATTAGCTCTTGACTGACAAACTCTTTCTATGTGACCACTTTTTTGGCAAGTGTGACACTCAGCATTCCTAAACCTGCATTCACTTTGTTTATGTTGCCCTCCACAGCTTAAACATATAGATGCATTATTTGATTTACATAATCCCACTGATGTAGATGTGAGCCTCTGTACTTGCTCCTCTTTTGATTCCTGGGTTTGTTGGAGAATGTGGGTGTCAGTGGGGTACCTGTTACAAATTTCTCTGACATTACATGAAGTGGCTTCAGCTGCTAACGCTTGTTGCTGTGCTGCAGCAAAAGACAGATTCTGTTCAGAGAGGAGGCACCACTGGATGGCCTCATCCTTAACTCCACAGATGAGGCAATCTTGTAACAAGCCTTCCAGAACCCCAAATTATGCTGTTGGCTTGCTGATCAAACTTAAAAAAAAAAAATAGAACCTCTGTAGAGTAACAGACGGTGCTGGGCAAAAATATGTCTTCAACAGAGCTTTAAGTTCACCATAAGTTTTTGTACTTGGTGCAGCAGGTGCCAGCAGAGAACACACAATAGAAAAATATTTTTCACAGACTGTCAGGTAGCCCTGCCATGATGGATGGAGGGGAGGGGAGGTTGGCTCTGGGCGCCTTAGTGGCGTGACAGGCGGGAGGTTGGAATCTGGGGAGTTGTTGATTTACGCTTAGGGTGTGAGAATGGAATGTAGCTCTGGTTACCCCTATCTCCTGCAGACGGGACATTCTGACCTTGAGGAATCAAGCTGCGAGCTTTCCTATCGCTTTCAAAGCTGCAGCTTTGCTGTGAATAATGGGGGCGTTGGGAACTTCATTAGCGTAGTAACTTTCGATTCCCAATCGCATGGTATTCTTTGGCTGGGAGAAGGGGGGTCCCCATTCACCCCCTTCCCTGTATAACCGCTTGCTTTCTGTAACCAAGTCATTCTGAACAATGTACCTGCTTCAGTGAACCTTTCTATTGCAGCTCTATAATAAATGCTATCCTTGCTTGCATCACAAGGCCTGGTGTTTTGCTGACTAAGTTAGGACTCCTGACAGTTTGTTCAGAATCCTCATCAACTTTCGGGACTGGTCGTAAACCCGCAACTCCACAATGAGTGACGGTGAAGAAGACACTCTCCCGATTGAAGAAGGAAAGGAGAAAAGGCCTCCCGGGAAAGACGTACCCAAAGAGACCCCTGACACACATGTGCCGGGACAATGGGGTGTGGAGTACGACTTTGGAGGGCCTTACGGAGACCCGTATGGGGCAGCCTATGGAGGGGTGACCCACCGAGCTGGACGCAGACGAGACTGGGTGAAACCCCTGGCTGAAACCCACGAAGCGTGGTTTGGGACCCCGAGAGCCTCCATGGGAGCCGGTCACCCCGAGAGGTCGGTCCGAAAGCTGATCACGGCGGAAGCCCTAGAGGACACCGGACGAGATTCCGAGAGCCTGGAGGGTGCCGTGGTGAGGAGGAGGTGGAGTGGGGAGCCGAGCCAAGATCGCCTGATGCGCTTCCTGGACGAATCCCTCGCCCGCATCCCGCAGATGATCGCAGAGGGCATCCGAGAAGAGCGCGAGCGGCAGAGGCGCGAGGAACCCCCAGCCCGCGATCCTCCAGACCAGCGCCCGGCGCCGGACCAGGGCCAGGGGAACGTGCCGGCCGGCCCGCCGGACCAACCAGCGGGGCCAGGACCGCAGGGACCGCCTGGGCAACCACCCCTCGCCCTTGGGGATTCTTGCCACCTAAACCGGCAGAACTCCTGGATGCTGATTTTGATGGAGACCCCGAAAAATTCCCATTCTTCCTGGTACGAGCCGAGAGGTTTATCGAAACCTGGGGTCATCTGTTCCAGCGAGAAGAGCGCATGGTCGATGTCATAGCAGCCCACCTGAAGGGAGCGGCCGCTGACTGGTACGTGGGACTCCACCAAGCTGATGGGCGGGAGCTGAGGGAGATCGATTCTTTCATGTGGGCCATGAAAGAGCAATTCGAAGATGTGCACTCTACCAAGGCAGCCAAAGCGATGATCCGAAGCCTCAAACAAGGTGCGAGGTCGGTGAGAGACTACACCGCGGAGTTCCGCAGATGTGCAGCCAAACTCCGAGGAGAAGGGAACCTCGTAGACTTCTACAAGTGGGGGCTCAATGCAGAGATCCGCTGAGAAGTCACCAGGAACCAAGACCCGAACACCCTCACGGGCTGGATTCAAGCCGCCGTCACGATGGAGAACCGGCTGAAGACCATCAAACTGGATGACGCCGCAGCGATGGCTAACAGGGGTCCCGCGCCAGCAGCGAAGGGGAAACCCCTTACCCCGAATCCGAAGCCGAGAGACGGTACCAGGGAACTCCGAATGAAGCAAGGTCTTTGCCTCAAATGCGGAGAAGGAGGCCATTTCGCCGCGAACTGCCCGACGTCATCTGCACCGGCCGGGACGTCAAAAGGAGTCAAGAAGAAGTTTGACACATCTACACCTAAGCAGGTGGCGAAACCGAAGGGGGCGAAAGCCTTGCAAGCTAAACCGCTCAGCGAGGCATCCGACTCATCTGATGGCGAGACCGTGCCGCAGGGAAACGAGCCGGACCTGCTGTAAACAGCGCTGAACAGCAGGTCCCACACTCCCAGGCGCAGATCCCGGTGAGCAAACCCCCCTCTCTTTTCTTTCTCACAGTGACTGTAATGGACACGGGTCTATTGACCCATGTGAGAGTACGAGCTCTCATTGACTCTGGGTGTGGGAGAGACCTCATCAATCCCACACTAATTACGGGACTAGGGGCAAAAGTTGTTAAACTAAATGAACCTTTTATTTTTACTCAAATGGACGGGTCCACTATGAAAGAACCCTGTAAATACGAGACTGTACCCTTGAGGGTGGGGCTCGGGCAACACTGGGAAGAAAGATCTTTCGTGGTTAACCCTGCAGCCCGCTTCCCTCTAGTTCTAGGGAGCCCGTGGTTCTTTGACCACGATCCGCACGTACTATGGGGGGAGGGGAAGGTGAACTTCATCTCCGGAAAATGCCGGTCCCACTTATGGAGGAAAGAGTGGGGACCCATGACGGGGGGGCAACTTCTAGTGACGGCGGGGGTGGCAGACGCGGAACTGGAAGGCATCCCCCCCGAGTACCACGACCTGGCCCCTGTGTTTGGGGAGGAGGAGGCCGATGAATTACCCCCCCACAGAAACTCAGACTGTGCAATCGAAATTTTGCCCAACCAAAAGTTGCCGAAGGGAAAACTGTATTCTATGAGCCCCTCGGAAAAAGTGGAATTGCGAAAGTTCATTGACAAGAACCTCAGTAGGGGTTTTATACGGCCAGCATCCTCCCCGTTTGCGGCTCCGGTGCTTTTCCGGAAAAAAAAGGACGGGGGGTTGCGGCTATGCACTGACTATCGTGGTTTGAATGCGGTGTCCAACACAAATGCTTACCCCATGCCCCTCATAAAAGACTTGTTGGCGGCGGTGGCTGGGGGGAAAATCTTCTCGAAGTTAGACCTCCGAGATGCCTATTTCAGAGTCCGAATTCGGGAGGGGGATGAATTTAAGATGGCGTTCAACACCCCTCTGGGCCAGTTTGAATATCTGGTCATGCCATTCGGGCTCCAAGGGGCCCCGGGGGTCTTCATGAACTTGATTAACGAGGTGTTGCATAAATATTTGTTCAAGGGGGTCCTTGTTTACCTTGATGACATTCTTTTATATTCCCCCGACCTGAAATCTCATGTGAAACTGGTGCGGGAAGTACTACAAACGTTGCACAAGCATAAACTGTTTGCCAAACTGTCCAAGTGTGAATTTCACAAAACGGAGATCCCTTTTCTGGGCTACCGCATATCTCAAAAAGGAATTGAGATGGACCCTGACAAGATTAAGGATGTAGTAGGGTGGGAGGCCCCCAAAACGCGGAGGCAACTCCAGGGTTTCCTCGGATTCGCGAACTTTTATAGATCGTTCCTGTCAAACTTTGCCCAGGTGGCTCTCCCCTTGACTGACTTATTGAAAACCAAAGGGAAGCCACCCGAATGCACTCGACCTGGAGCTAAATTAGAATGGTCACCAGAGTGCCAACGGGCTTTTGACAAATTGAAAACCCTTTTTACGTCTGAACCGGTCTTAGCCCACCCTAATGAACTTAAGAAATTCATTGTTCAAGTTGACGCCTCAGACGTTGCCATGGGGGGGCGATCCTCCAAGAGGGAGAGGATGGGAAACTGCACCCCCTTGCCTATGTTTCAAAAAAATTTAATGATACTGAACGGAATTGGTCGGTGTGGGAGAAAGAAGCGGGATCGATCCGTTTGGCGCTGGCTACTTGGCGCCATTGGCTTGAGGGGGCGCGAGTCCTGTTCGAGGTCTGGACTGATCACAAAAACCTCGAGCTGCTCCGCTCCCCCGTTCCTTGAACGCCAAACAGCTCTGCTGGGCTGATTTCTTCTCCAAGTTTAACTTTACACTGCACCACTTCCTGGGGACGTCGAACTCGCTTGCTGATGCGCTGTCCCGCCTCCCGCAACACGACAGTAAGAGGGAGGAGATTCATGACTCGATTTTCACTCCCTCCCAACTGGGAGGGGCAGTTACCACTCGGAGGCAGGCCAAACTCTCCCCCGTCGCCAGACCCTCCTCCTAAGGACTGGGCGGTGAAATTCTCTACAGCTATGACGGATGCGGATAGGGAGGAGGTGGAGGGGGAAGAAGGAATATTCCGTGATGCGCACGGCTGCTGGACTAAAAACAATAAACTCTTTGTCCCACGGTCCCTCAGGGGGGAGGTGATGGGGTGGGCGCACGGGTCGAAACTGGCTGGACACACAGGGTTTGTGAAATCTCTCCAGCTCCTACAAAGACAGTTTTGGTGGCCGGGGCTAAGAAAAGACATTTCCCTCTTCACGTCTGGGTGTCAAACGTGCTTGATGAGTAAACCTCGGCCCGGCAAACCCCCGGGTGCGTTGCAACCCCTCCCCACGCCGGCTCGGCCATGGGAAGTGATCTCTATGGACTTTATTACGGACCTACCCCCTAGCGGGGGGAAAACTGTCATATGGGTGATAGTGGACCTGTTTACCAAACAGGCTCATTTTGTTCCGTTTGCCTCTATCCCCTCTGCCAAGAAACTAGCCTCTGCGTTTTTGCAACACGTAGTGAGGCTCCACACTTTACCTGCTAAGGTGATCTCAGATAGGGGGTGCAATTCGTTTCACGATTCTGGAGTGAACTTATGTCACTGCTTGGGGTGGAGAGGGGGTTAGCAGTGCATACCATCCAGAATCCGATGGGCAGACCGAACGTGTCAATCAAACTTTGGAACAATATTTGCGGTGTTTTTCCAACTTTCAGCAAGACGACTGGCATTCTCTTTTGCCTTTAGCTGAGTTCTGTTACAATAATACTCAGCACTCGTCGACTGGAATGTCCCCATTTAAAGCGGTACATGGATACGACGCCCCGCCGCTGCCATTTTTGAATTCTCCCGATCTCCCGGCGGGAGACGCTGGAGACTGGTGCAAACACTTACAGATGGTGTGGGGTTCGTTAGCCAAGACTCTAGAGGAAGCTAAGGCGGCTTACAAACTCCAGGCCGACAAGAAACGTAATCTTGCCTGGATCCCTAAATGTGGAGAGTTTGCCTATTTATCCACGCAACACTTGCGCCGTATTCAGCCAAGTCGCAAGCTCGGTTGGAAATTTATCGGTCCCTTTGAGATTGTGAGAGTGATTAACAATGTAACTGTTGAACTTGCTTTGCCCAAATCCCTAAAGTCTGTTCATCCTGTTTTTCATGTAAGGCTTCTACGCCAGGCGCCTGAAGAGAACAAATGGCGACCACAACGGCCGACCCCGCCTCTGCTGCTGGTGGGGGGGGAACCTCACTACGAAGTATCGCAAATCTTGGACTCTAAGATCTCTCGCAATCGCTTGTTTTATCTGGTTGAATGGATTGACTTTGGGCCGGAGCAGAGGGAGTGGGTGCGGGCGGAAAATGTTCTGGCCCCCCGGCTAGTCCGGGCTTTCCACAAGTTGTACCCCCATAAACCAAAGGGGTAGGCTTATTTTCGAGGGGGCTGCATGTCAGGTAGCCCTGCCATGATGGATGGAGGGGAAGGGAGGTTGGCTCTGGGCGCCTTAGTGGCGTGACAGGCGGGAGGTTGGAATCTGGGGAGTTGTTGATTTACGCTTAGGGTGTGAGAATGGAATGTAGCTCTGGTTACCCCTATCTCCTGCAGACGGGACATTCTGACCTTGAGGAATCAAGCTGCGAGCTTTCCTATCGCTTTCAAAGCTGCAGCTTTGCTGTGAATAATGGGGGCGTTGGGAACTTCATTAGCGTAGTAACTTTCGATTCCCAATCGCATGGTATTCTTTGGCTGGGAGAAGGGGGGGTCCCCATTCACCCCCTTCCCTGTATAACCGCTTGCTTTCTGTAACCAAGTCATTCTGAACAATGTACCTGCTTCAGTGAACCTTTCTATTGCAGCTCTATAATAAATGCTATCCTTGCTTGCATCACAAGGCCTGGTGTTTTGCTGACTAAGTTAGGACTCCTGACACAGACAGTCAATAAAATTACATGCTTTTGTTCTTCTCCCCCTACAGTCTTATTAGCCTGTAGACAGTAACACAGCCTTTCTGCATAACAATCCCAAGAGGAGAGTTGACTTACATCAAATTCTTCTATACGGGCCAGTGCAGCCATTTCTGTAGTGAGTCGGCACTAATGTGGAAGGCAAAGGAATAAGGAATAACAGCACTGTTTCTATAGGCCAGGGCGCTGGCCCTGCAGGGGTGCCAAAATGCCCCCGCCCCCCCATGAAAAGCCCCCTTCCCGCCCAGCACCAGCAGCCCCGGCTTTCCTGGGCGCCTCGCAGCTGCGAGGTGCCCAGAAAAGCCGGTGCCGCCGCTGGGAGGGAAGGGGCGGGCGTTCTATGCCCACCCCTTCCCCAGCAGCTGCGAGGCGCCCAGGACAATGGCGCTGGGCCATCTCCAGGCCCCACTGGGAGGTTGGCATCCCCGGTGGAGTGGGCGCCCCAGGCTGTCCTGCCTAGGGCGCCCAGACACCTGGGGCCGGCCCTGGTCCTGGCCTGGTTCTACAGATTCTTTGTAGGCCCTAAATTCCTGCAGGCTACTAGCAGGGAGACTGAGAAGAGAAGCACTGAGTCCCTCCTACTCTCCTGCTTGCTCTGAGGCCTACTGGGATACTCTCTTAAAGAGGAAATACACAACAACCTGGGAATGGGCTTCTGATCCTCTCCCTACCACAAAGAATAACTAGAATGAAGCTGTAGATCAGAAGCAATCAGCTTATAATAATTAATAATTATCGTATGGCAGTATGTATAGTATAACCAGGAGATCCTAAGATTGTCTGGCAGCAGTCCTGTAGCTACAGTGGGGCACCTTGGGGCCTGGCCCCCTGACTTACTGCCAAGCCCCCCCAACTTCTCATCCAGTCCAGACGCTTCCTTGGGGTGTGTATGGGGAGCCCCCTGACTTATTTAAAAGCCCCCCAATTTAAAAATCCTGGCTATGGGCCTGTCTGGCAGCCAGGTGTTCTAGCTCTCTTAGTGTTATGACCCACTAGATGGTGAGCTAGACTTGTTTTTAAGGCAAGAGATGTTTCAGAGGTGGTTTGCCATTGCCTGCCTCTGCCTCACGCCCCTGGTATTCCTTGGAGGTTGCCCATCCAAATACTAGACAGGGCTGACCCTGCTCAGCTTCCAAGATCTGATGAGATTGGGATAGTCTGGGCTCTCCAGGTCATGGCAGCAATCAGCTTCTGACCCTTAATCCCAAAAATGAGGGGGGAAGGTATCATTTCTCTTCCTTCCCTTCCATGTTGGACAGGGACTGAAGCAATGCTTCTGGTTCCTCCCATTGTAAAAGGAAGAGAAGATCATTTCTTTCCTTTTGTCTGCACCCCAAACCCAATCTATTTCATCTTCTCCCCCTCAGCCTTTTCTCTACAGGTATGATTGCCTTTTCTCTACCACCCAAGCTGACAGCTTGGGGTAGGGAAAAATCAGTGCAGCTGCTTTACACATCCCAACATACACTCCAGAGCTGCATCTCCGTAATCCTTGGACACAGATGTGTTTCCAGGATAAGAGATCAGAAGAGCCTGAGTACCAGTTGATCGCCATGATCATCTGGAAGTTGGCTCCTGATTCTTCTCCTCCTAAAAGACTTTGCTGGGTAGAGAGCAGCAGGTCAGAAGTCAGTTCCTAGCCAGTCCCTCATAAACTGGAAATCAGTTTCTGATGGCTGCAGGTAGCCTGTGCCTGCAAATAGAAGCAACCCTGTTGCAAACAGCTGAACAGCCTGTCGATTAATCAGCTGCCTGATCACCACTGGCAAACAGGATGTGAGCCAAACTGGCAGGTGTTTGAGCTTCCTTAGTCACCAGCAGGCAGGATCTGGTTTCCACAGCTAGTCAAATGGTGTGTCTAATGCTGAGCTAGAAGGAACTGATTATAGCTGGGAATAGATTACACACACTGTCACTACACATCCCCTTTGCCCTGCCTCCCACTCTTTAGTGATTCTCTGCCTTTCCTGAAAACACCCCGGAGAGCAGCAATCTCGTTTTCCATCTCTTACCAATCTCTCGCTAATGCAGCCCATTTGGAAACGCGTGCAAATTTGCTGACCGTATAAAGCCTGCACTTTGCTACTTGACACCACCTTCTCCTGAGATCTCACTTTTGAAAAAACTGTAAGAAAACAATCTGACATGAAGAGTGTCTCTCATGCAAAATGGCATTTGGATGGAAGTGCACTCCAGGAACACAAAAGTATCCTTTAGTATGCTGGATAATGTGTCCACACCATTGATAGCATTCACAACCTTACCTTCGAACTGAAGTGCTAGCTTTTAGTATTGAAGATGTCTACAGCATCTGAAAGATGTGCTCCCTTCCCATAGTACAAGCCTAATTAAATACCCTTCTGCATATGATGCCTTATGATTCCATTAGGACGCCATGGTTCAGATGCTCTCAGGTGTTGACTAAATGTCTTTTTCCTGCCACATTTTAATCACTGATGTAATACCAGAAATACCAAGTTAAAAAAACAAACAAACCGAACACTGTTTTCTAAAAGTACAGATGTAGCCAAGAGAGAGTCTGAATAATTGTAATAAGATCAGAGTATAGTTAAAAGGCATCATATGTCGTCCAGTGATTAACTCCTCCCCTGCAGATGTACCAGTCCCAACCAATGCTCCCTCTAAGTTGTGGAGTCTTTTGAGCAAAAATTCTACTTTGTGAGCCACGGGCATTAAAGTTATGTGTGAGCGATTTGGCTACTGCATAAATTAGTTTGCTCTGGAGCCATCCTTCCTGAACTAAGACAAAAATGTGTGAGCTGGAGGCTAAAAAACTGTGAGCTAGCTCACACTAACTCAGCTTAGGGGAACACTGGTCTCAACCCCACGGCCGGCTCGCCCTAGAGCGCACCAGCCGCAGGGGCGCCAAATCACACCCCCTGCGAAAAGCCCGCCTCCCCGCCACCTCCCCACCACTGCTAGTGAAGAGCACCCCAGCGGGGCACAGAAGGCAGCGGTGGAGCTTGCCCACCCTCCCCCCTCGGGAAGCCAGCACTGGGGGCGGGGGTTAAACCCCCACCTCTTCCCTGGCTTTCCTGGGCGCCCCACAGCTGCGGAGTGCCCAGGAAAGCCGATGCTGTGAGGGAAGGGGCGGAGGTTAGAACCCCTGCCTCTTCCCTGGCTTTCCTGGGTGCCCCGCAGCTGCAGAGTGCCCAGGAAAGCCGGCACTCCGAGCCTCTGAGGGAAGGGGCAGGGTTAGAGCCCCCGCCTCTTCCCTGGCTTTCCTGGGCGCCCTGCAGCTATGGAGCGCCCAGGAAAGCCGGCGCTGGGAGGGAAGGGGTGGGGGTTAGAGCCCCCCCTCTTCCCTGGCTTTCCTGGGTGCCCCGCAGCTGTGGAGTGCCCAGGAAAGCCAGCGCTCCGAGCCTCGAGGGAAAGGGCGGGAGTTAGAACCCGCCGCTCCCCCCCGGTCTCCAGGCCCCACCAGGAGGTTGGCATCCCTGGTGGGGTGGGTGCCACAGGCTGGCCTGCCTAGGGCGCCCAGACACTTGGGACTGGCCCTGCCCAACCCTACCAAAATGTTCCATTCCCATATAATGAGGACAGTGGTGCCTTCTTCGTTGCATTTCGGCTATGTAGGGGTTTCGGCTGTGTTCCTGCAGAGTGCAGGGGGTTGGACTAGATGACCTGCAAGGTCCCTTCCAACTCTAACATTCTATGATTCTATGATTCTACTCCCTTCTCTGCCCATTCAGCAACTGCAATTGGGAAGACAGTTGATGGAAGCAACTCTCGTATTCAGCCCCCTCCATCCCAACACTTTTTCCCCTGTACTTCTCTCAGCTTCTCTTATTCCTTTTCAAGTGCCTTCATGGACTCAGTCCTTGCTGCCTTTTATCCCTGTGCTCTTCAAATGCAGATCTTCGTTCCAAACTGAAACTCTCATGCCCTGTTTCTCAAGTATATTCTCTCCCCCCCACCCTTTGCTGTTTTGCTCTATTCTTATGGGCTTCTTTTCTTTATTCAACAAATTATTGAAAATGCCTCTTTTTATTCTTTGCTCATAATCCTTCCTTCTATTCTGGATGGGTACTTGGTACATATTATCCCTCCTCCTTCCTCATTCCCCTGTTGTATGTTGTGTTCTCTGAATTGTAGGCCTGTCTTTTAATATCTGTGTGGTACCCATAGAAATGATATAAGTAATAAATGATGAACTCATGAGAAATCAATGGGAGCCACTCACTTTTATGGGACAAGTAAATACTGCTCAGCATACTGACAGACACTTTAGTAGTACATCAATAATAAAAACAAATATTTCAGGATGCCCTCAGAACATCTTGATTCTTTGCAATATCAATCATATGAAGTACTATTTGTTAATAAAAAGTAGTTGCTTGCAAAAGATCACTGGAGAGAAATTCAGAGACAGATGCTTCAGCTGAATATGGTTATTTTGAATTCCCATCAACCATAAAATCTATATCATTACGATATAGATTTTATGGTTGATGGGAACAGAAAAAAAAATTACAGTGCAGGAGAGTTCTACAGGTCTGCCAACTGCCTTTGGACAGCAGGAAGCTGATCAAACTTCCTACCAGTTTTAGTTATTTTCGGTATGGTGAGTTTCATCTACAGTTTCCCAAAATATGCGTGTTCCCCCTCCTCGAAATACCATTGGTAGTTTAAGTGAGCTGTGTAAGATACCAACAAATCTTTGCACACAAATAAAGATATGCTTTTCATGGTGTCAGTTTCAAATGAAGGAAGAATCAAAGCAAAAATAAGCAGAACAAAAAATAACAACTTGCCTTTATTAGTCAGCTTGAAAAAGACAAAGGTCTCGAAGGACATTGTGCTTCCCATTTGTGATGGGGTGCAGCTGACACTTGCTGACTTGATCAAGAACCTAGGGGTTATACTGGACCAACC
The DNA here is from genome assembly GCA_029375565.1 of Gekko gecko. Classification (NCBI taxonomy): domain Eukaryota; kingdom Metazoa; phylum Chordata; class Lepidosauria; order Squamata; family Gekkonidae; genus Gekko; species Gekko gecko. The sequence goes on along the minus strand of JAPDNY010000003.1, from coordinate 144,108,517 downwards.
ATTACTGTAGCTGCCAAAAACACTTTCTTCCAACTTGGTTTAGCCTGGAAGATTGCCTCCAGCCTTAAATCAGCTGATCTGACTGCCTGGATCCGTGCCATGGTGACTTCAAGATTAGACTACTCTAATACCCTCTATATAGGTCTTCCCTTAAAATGAACTTGAAAACTCCAGTTTGTGCAGAATGCTGCAGCTCAGTTATTATGCACATCACACTAGTTCTGTAGTCATTCCACTGGCTGTCAATTACTTCAGTTCAAGGTACTGGTTATAACATACAAAGCTCTTCTTGGCCTCTCCTTCTATGCCCTGCCACAACAATATTTCTAATCTGAACAGGGCCCTCTACAGGTGCCACCCTGCAAATGGGGCAAGATTAACAATTGACCATACACGTACATTTTTTGTAGTGGCCCCCATCCTACGGAATGGCCTCCCTGAGGAGGTCAGGAAGGCTCTCACACTTTAGGCTTTCCGTAGACTATGTAAACCAGAACTGTTCAGGAGAGCATTTTTACCAATGAAGTAGGGCTGCATTATAACAGAATGATTCAGGAAGACGTTTCAATAGAGAGAATGGGACTATGGACTATGCTACTACTATGCATTATCTATTGCTGTATGTTTTCATCTTGCTCTCTTATGTAATGCTATTTCTTGCATTGTATGATGTGTCATGTTTAATATTTATGCCTTGTTTCAGATTTCTGGAGATCTAGTCCTATTACATTGATTATTAGATGTTTCCTCATCCTGTTGATTGCACTGACTTACATTATGAATCCAGGTGGGTCTGAAGCAGCAGAACAACATTTGAGTTCCATGGCACCTTTAAGACCAATCAAGTTTTATTCAAGGTATGAGCTTTTCTGTGCACACACACTTCTTCAGAAGTATCTGAAGAAGTATGCATGTACACAAAAGCTCATACCTCGAATAAAACTTTGTTAGTTTTAAAGGTGCCATGGGATTCAAACGTTATGACACATAACATAATCCACCTCGAGTCTCAATAGGTTTGCTGGGTCCTTCCTACTTCTTGAAGGGGGACTTTGAAGGGGGACATAGGGGGGCATTTCTTAAGGGGGCAGGGACGTCCCCAAAATGATGACATCATCCAGAAGTGATGTCATCATGTTGGGGATTGTCACTCCACACACCTGCATTCCAAGAGGCGAATTCACTGTTTGGAGTTCAGCCCCCCCCCACTTCTTGCCGAAAACATTTGCCACTTGGAGTTCAGGCATGTGGCCTCCAGCTGCCCTTCTCCCTCCCCTTCTGCAATGTTTAAAGAGCCCTCCGCTGATTGGCAGGCCATGTGCTCCCACTGATCAGACAAAGGGCCCTCTAAATCTCACAGAAGGGGAAGGAGAGAAGTGGCTGCTGGTGGCTGCTGTTGAGGGTGAGGCTTCCCCACCAGCCAGCTGGCCAACAGCAAGCAGGAGCCTGTGAAATTGAGGGGTCCCCTGCCCCCACCGGGGGACTAGCATCCCTAAATCTTTTGTCAGAAAATAGACTATAAATAAATGTTTCGTCCCATGTCTTATCCTAATTAATAACCTCTTTTCTTGTTGACTGATATATCCGCATGCTTCTGAAGGTTTTCAGTTAGTATGCAGAGAATAGAATAGAACTAATTAGCCGTATGCTGAATTTTCAGAGAGGTATTTTAATTAATGGTCATGAACTTGACCAAATGTATGTGGGTAGCTATGTAGAAGAAGTGACTATTCATAACTCCATTCTCTGTATGACATTCCAGGCAATGTGTAAGGAAAGTCGGATAATTATACCCATGTTTTATCATATATCCCTCCATGCTGATACTGTGCCCTTGTAAATTCTTGTCTTTATATCCCAAGGGATCTCCTGATTTCATTCAGAATGTCTAATGAATCTTTTATTCTAAATGGCATTGTATTGTTTGTTTGTTTCTCAGTTTCTTTGTCTATTTTGTCTATTTTGTACTGATTATGAAATTGAGCAAAACTATTTGGGTCTTTTCCTGTCCTGAGCTAGATCATGGTTCTGTGTTCAGGGTAAGAGTTCACATTCCTGGTCAGCAAGGAAGTATGAGCAAGGAGAATTGAACTAATCTAGGAAGAAACTATTTCCGAGGGTGTATTGCATTCAGGAAGTCCTTTTAAGAGAAGGAGGTGCTCTAATGTGACCCTCACACTTCATTAATACATTTGATCGCCACGGTTCATATGATTTGAAAACCTTCTCTGATTGGTAGCTATATTGACAAAACTTTCCAAAGCAGCTGAGATTTACATTTGGCAACCTCCTCCACACAGATTTGATTCCAGGACTGGAGATGAAGAATGTCCCTATGGGAAACAGAAGAAGGCTGTAAGAGAAGGCACCTGGAAAATAACAAGGAAGGATATTAATAATACAGAACACGCCCTTGACCTGAAACACACATCCAAAAGAAGCAAACGGAGGGATTTACATGAACATTGGCAAATCCATCTCAAACTATCTGGCTGCCTCTGAAGAATAAATGGCATTGCCTCATATAAGCTGGCTGCAGTCCTCAAACTATTCCAACCAAGCTCCACTCATTTCAATTGGCTTTGTGCCACCAGGATACATTGAGGACTGGGCTGGTGTTTTTTTTTTTTTGCAGAATCTGGATTTCCAGGATGGCTTTGCAGAGATATTTCACACCCGTCAAAACAATAAGAAATCTTATTTCAGTACTGGTGCGGCTTATATACTTTTCTTATAACTTAATGCTAGACCTGATGGATGAATTCATTATTTTTTTCTCCAGACTTGCTGGTTTATTATTATACTCACATTGGCCAAGAATTTCACAGCCACAGACCAAACGCAGAATGTATCATCAGTATAGCTATTAGCATACTGGGGTTATTTGATTCTGATAGGTGACCCAGGCTGTGAATGTGATAGAATGGGCTAGGAAAGGCGAAATCTATGCTATCTCCTCTGGGTTCTTTGTAATATAAATTACAGTGCAAAGGTCTTCCTTACTTACAGGCACACATTCCTTCCCCAATTTTGTAAGTCATTGCCTTTTGCCCTAAATGCCTTTGGCATTGTTTGTTAGAAGAATTTCAAGAGGATCAGGCATAATACCAGATTTTAAAAAACATTCCTTCGGCTTTTTTATGTTTCCCCAACCATCAAACAAATACATTCTCTATGTGTTACATGTAGATGCCTGCAATGAAAAGAATCATAGGACACCAAATGCTCATCTGTACAGCTGATGATCAATCAGCATAATACTAGGTTTTCATTGCACTGGCTTCCCTTCTCTCCAGGCTACATTAATCCACCCTCTCGCTTGAATTCCTGCCCTTCTAACATAAACACTTAGGATGGTTCAGGAAACAGGATGTTGTGTCTTTACAACTGTTGACACAGATCACCTGGTAGGATCTGAGAAGCATGGCTTCTACCAGTTCTCTCCCCCCCCATGCAGTTCATTGCATCTTCTGGGTGTGCTGGGGGTCATGTTGCTACTTGCAGTAGACTAAATAATCCCCTCTTGATGACTGATATTCCTTTTCAGGTTTTATCACCTTGGGAATTCTGGGGAAAGCTCTCTGTGGCATGGTAAGGTTTACTTGCCCCAGTTTATAAATACAAGAAGATCACTGGAACATCAGTCTTCATTTCTCCAGTGTTTTTAACTTGTGTGTCAAGCTTGTCAGTTTTATTGCATTGGTCAGAGCTTTTTTTTATATATAAAAAAGAGGTGCAAGAACTCTCAAGAGGGAAATGAAGTTTTCAATCTATATACTGAAAACTCATGAACTTTTAAACATTTTAAAAATAATTTTGTTTAAGGTGTTCTGGAACTCCGTTCCAGCACATTCTCCTGAGAAAAAAAGCCCTGGCATTGGTATCAATGGCTAAAATCAATGGGACTCTCATTAAGTGATTTCTGAATGTGTTTCAGGCAATCTCCACACATGCTCTCTTTTAAAAACTAACATATTTTACTGTTATTAATTAATATACAATTATACAATTACCAACTGAATACATCTCAGAATGGATAAAACAAAGAAATAACAAAAATATAGCTAATACAACCAATTAAACAAGTTTCAATATCTAATTTCTTACAAAAAACCCTTTTCTCCTTTATTGAATTTTGCCAGTGAAGGCACAGTGTCAAGACCTGATCTTGATTGCCATTTGCAAAAGTCCTATGTAAATTGCCAAGGAAACCATTTTAGGCTCTTGTGGTGGTGTTTAAGGGGTGGCTATTTTGAGTGTCCTTGACTACAGCACAGTGGGCACTGTCAGAAAAGCTTATTTGATGTTTCTCACTGAATCCATTGTTGTGTGTTCCCTAACCTGCTTTGCGCTTGCGTAGGTATGCAGGCAGTAACGTGGGAGCTTCTTCCCTGCTGCTTTTCCTTATCACAGTGGCCTTGAATGTAGGCTTTGGGCTATTCTTGTGTTGATGAGAATTTTCCAGTTCTGGGAAGGTGAAGGGAGGGGGGGAGTCGTCTCCTGCGCATGAAGTATATCTCCCGCCGGGAGTTTCCCGCGCGCGCGCTCATAGCTTATTCGCTAGCCGCTTTAATGCATCACACTATAAGTTTGCTTGCATTGCTTTTGCCCCCCATTCCTGACAATGACCTCCTACTGTGGGTTTTAGCATTGTAATCCAATAAAGCCTTTCTTTTGAAGAGAATGCTTGGACCTATTTGCTTTTGAACCTGACAGGCACCATCTTAGATGCTCTAACACGACTACTGTGACAGTGTTTTTGACAAGCTTTGGGCCCATTTGGTCCCTCTAGCTTCTACCCCCAAGTCTTTTTAAAAATATAAATAGCAATTTATAAAATGTCCAGGGGCTCTCCAGGTCTCAGGTAGAGGTCTTTCACATCACCTACTACCCATTCCTTTTAACAGGAGAGACTGATTATTGAACCTGGGACTGTCTGCATAAAAAGCATATGCTCTACCACTAAGCCATGGCCCTGTCCCATGCTTATGAATAGTTACAGCCTTCTAAATCCATTGGCAAGGGTATAACTCTGTTTTGGACTGCACTGTAAAAAATTAAGGAGATTAGGAATTGATAAATTTTTCATCTGTACCTGCTGTCTTATAAGCAAGACCTCATGAAATAACCCTCTGCATATGTCTTTTTCCATTTTCTGCTTTCTGCCCAAACCCCTATTGACTAGATGTTCTGCTTGTTTTCCCAAGGCAATTATCCATCTCCCACCCATGCCCTGACCCATGTCTTCTGTTGTACATTTACTTCATATTCTTGCTCATTACCTGCTTCTCAGTTTTGCTTTCCGTTCCATATCTACTAGATGGCTCCAGAAATTATATTTCTATTGAGCAAAAGATGGCAAAGTTTACTTCTGCTGCTGGACAGAAACTGGTCAAATGATAGCAGAACATTATGGGACCAGACTCTTTGGTAGCTGTTGAAAATATGTGGTTTTAACAGTGCTCAGATTAAGACTTTCTTGATCCTCATGGATCAGACCTACTCACATGCCCAAGATGTTGTGTTGTAACCATGAACAATTTTCAGAAAACTAAGGAAAAGAAAAAGAGAGAGAAGAATAGAAAAGGATTCCTATCAAGATAGCTTGTATGAGCACAGCATTATGTCTTTTTTGGAAATCCAACAAAAAATCAAGGAAGTAACTCTACCTTTCTATCAATATTTACAAATTAGGCATGTCATACAAACCAAACAAGCACAAACAAACATTTTTAGGGCCTTAAGGGGGGTGGGTGGATAACCCCAACATGTTCCTGGTGTATTCTCTTCTGATACAGATTACTGGGGGGTACCCTTCCCCAAAAAACTTCACAGAGAAGTAATTTCGGTGAGGCATGAGGTGTGAATGGAGTGAAGAAAAAGGGGGAAGGGGTGGTCAGAGGCTAAGAACAGCCACTAGACAAAACTCCCCCCCCCTCATAATCCCAACTCGCTTTGATACACACACAGAGTCACAAGCTTGCTTTCTTCTCAGCACTCACACTCCACACAAACTCTGCCAACGCTCAGGCTTCACCCACTCCCCAAACAGAATTATCTACTCAATCCAATCAACCGCACCAAGGTTCAGTCATCATAACCCATTGAAGAAGAGATCCTCTGTCCTCAACCGCAAACAGGAAAAGCCTGCTGGAAGAGGGTGAGACTTCCCTAAGTAACTCCACCTCGAGCCTCCCCACTGCCTCTAACTTTATTTGAAATAGGGCTGGGGAAATAAATCCATGGCTGGTTTTGCTGCAAAAGGCTCTTTTGTTCAGAAAATTCAGGTTAAATAACCAGCATCTCCAGTTAAAAGGAGCTGATAGTAGGTGAGGTAAAAGACCAGAGACCTCGGAGAGCCCCTGGACAGGCAACAATACTGCCCTGGATAAACCAGTAATCTGGCACAAATTGGCCTGATCTGCATCTAGTATTTGCTCCGCTGTCTTACCAAACCCACACTGGAACAGAAATTCCCATCTGCATTGCATGCCACTTTCACTTTGATTGAGTGTCACATTTTATGGCAGTGTCCAGACTGCATGCTGTTTTCACTTCGTTTGATCTCTGCTTTTATGGTGGCTGTCTGCATAGATTTATGGCCGTTTTATGGACATTCGGGGTGACTCTGCAGTCAGTACAGTGTTGGCCCGGGGTAGCTGAATGTGGTTTTGAACTGCATCATTTTCTGTTCCAGTGTGGATTTGGTAAAACAACTGAGCAAATGCTAAATGCAGATTGGCCCAAAGGAAGGCAGCTTCATCTTTTCAAAAGCACTGAACAGCCTGACACATCAGGTACACACACATATGCCTTCTCAAAATGTCAGCATTTACCACTAGTCTTCCACGCAAAGCAGCCCTTTGACCCCATAATCCCATAATTCTAGGAATTCTGTATTAAGCATTTTTTATGGTATTTCAGATAGAATTTTTCATCAGTGTACTTCAGCATGCCATAGAATGGGATGGATTCATTTCTGGGTGGATCCTCCTTTGCCGAGTCAGAATGAATCCCTGAAGGAACCATTCTTGGTTGAAAAAGGTCAAACATTATAAACTGATACACCTTTCTAATACAGTTATACATAATACAGTCCTGAAGTCTTTTCTGAATACTGAAGGCTGCCCTCTCTTCAACCCAAGTTACTTTCTTGCAATGAAAGGAGTAGAATATACCAGGAAACATTTCACTTATGTGAATGTTGTAGTGATCTCAAGTTTCACAGATCTTATCCAGCCCATCCAGGTGTTGTACATATTATTTTCTATGAGCAAGAGCAGGATGTGAACTATGTTTTTCTGCATCTGGAAAAAGCAGTCACTCAGTTCCATCTCACAGTGGTTAAATCTGTATTTGCATTTTTAAATCAGTTTCATGCTGCGGTGACACCGTCTTTCTCTATGCTTATTTGAAGAGTTGTTTGGAGAGGATTCATTTAAAGCAGTATGGAGGCGCAATGACAGTGGAGCCGCCACGAGAAGATGATAAACATATGCAGACAGACAAAATTATGCTAGCACTGTTGAAGTGTGAAAATGAAAGCAGATGTAGACAGATTTTTTGAAGACGGAGTCAGAAGGCTGGGACACTGGTGGGAAAGACCAATGCAGATTTGACCAGGGAGTTTCAAATTTTCTCTTGGGAAGTCTTTCCACACTGACTTGTCTGATGAGGAATGTATAGAAGATGTTAAGCAGGATGTACTGTCCATTCAAATAGCTGTGCACTAAGATGCGGCCAGCATCCTCTGTCTTGCGTACTGTAGAATAAGATCAGCAAGCAGGTGCCCTGACCTAGCCCAGGTTAGCCCAATCTTGTCAGATCTTGGAAGCTAAGCAGGGCCAACCCTGGCAAGTATTTGGAAGAGAGACCTCCAAGGAATATCAGGGCTGGGATGCAGATGTGGGCAATAGTAAGCCACCTCTCTGAAATGTTCAAGTCCCACTAGAAGTTGCCAGAAGTCAGCCATGTCTTCCAGGCATACACATACACTTATATACTTTTCTTCAATAGGTAAGATTTGCCTTTTACATACACCTGTTTTACTGCACTCTTTCTATATAGAGTTGATTTTCAATATGGGATTTATTTCCCGACACTGAAAACCTGTCTACCATGGCATTTGGCTGAAGAAAAATTTAATACTTGAAACAAGTTGAAATTAATCAGAATATCTTGTCCCGAACTGGACTCTCCACACAGGACATAATGGATAGGACTCTCCGGACTGGATTTTTTAGATAGAATTTTTCCCATACTGGATTTTTTGGATTAATGTCTCTGAACGGACTCGATCAATTTGAATTAATCAGATAATACCATTTACATTTTTATTTGAATGTTCTCACATATGAATGTATCTACACGTGTTTAATATTTTTGAAAATATCTGAATAAGACTGTAGATGAGAAAAATAAGAACTCCAAATTAGTTTATAATGTACTTTATTCAATAGTATTGACTTTGTAGTTTGTGCTTAAGAAACTCAATTGCTGTGCCTATATTAAATACTGGGTTCAAGATGCATTGTAGTGAACAGATCTACTTTATTAAATGATTTCAGGAACTAGACTAAGACTACTACACCAGGGCAACAGCCCTGTTTAAATAGCATGCAAAACCCGCAACTAAATACACCCCACTCCCAATGATAGACTATTTACATAACATTAGTTTCTCACTGGTCACTTCCAGAGTCCTGGTGGGCTATTGTTCTAGAGCTCCAAGCTCAGCCAGTCCTAATACATAGCTGCCTATATTGATTTACCTCAGAAATTTTACCCCTGATTTCTCCTGACCTTTTCCCTCTACATTGAATACAATATTTGGTTTATTTTTGAACTTTAGAAAGTTTCAAGTGCCATTTCAGTGGTTTAAACTAAAAGGGGGATTTTGACCCGTCCCTCAGGTTCCTGGATGAGCCAGCAGCAAAATTGCTCACTGTGACAGGGTGGGACAGCCATAGTTCCTCCGAAAAGAAGACAATAGATCCAAAGGGGTGCTCAGTTAAAAAGGGATAGAAAAACAGAGGAAATATCTTGCCTCTGAGGGAGGGAAGCAAGTGACATCATCATATACCCTTCTGAGGTCCCTTGCCTCCTCAAACCCCACCCTCCCCAGGTTCCACCCCCAAATCCCCAGAAATTTCCTAACCTGGAGCTGGCAACCCTATCTCCTTCCCACCCAACATCCAACCTACTCTCTTAAGCTTCCCTCCCTCCAGCAGCCCCTACCTAGGAAAACTATGAACAAGCTGTGTGGTGCCAGCCACTAAGCCAGGCTCACTTCGTGGCAGGGAACCCTCAAGGACTTGTGGGGTAGCACCTCAGTTTCTCCTCCCCTCTTTCCCTCTTCCTGGCAATCCCCATATCCTCTCCCCTTCCCCTGCCACATTGTCTCTTTCTCAGCCATTTATTTATTTATTTTATTTATTATTAGATTTATACCCCGCCCTTCCACAAGGGCTCAGGGTGGCAAACAAGAGGCCACAAGCCATACATTGCCGACAACACATAGGGCAATGACATGTAAAATATATAAACCATTAGAACAGCGGCAAACAGAACAAGTAAACTCAATTAAAACCAGTCAACTCAACACTCTGGCGGCATGTTACCCCTGCCCCAAAAAAGTCCCACCAAGTTATAATCTCATCCCAGGGCCAGGATGCCTCGTGGTATCCCATGGTGATGGTCCAATCGTGGTGGCAGCCCCTACTCAAAAGCCTGGTGGAAGAGCTCCATCTTGCAGGCCCTGCAGAACTGCACAAGGTCCCGCAGGGCCCTGATCTCCTCTGGGAGCTCATTCCACCAGGTAGGGGCCGCCACCAAGAAAGCCCTGGCCCTGGTAACAGCATATTTGACTGTCTTGGGGGCTGGAATAACCAGCAGGTGTTGTCCCCCGGACCGTAGCGCTCTTGGGGGAACATATGGGGAAAGGTGGTCCCTCAGGTAAGCCGGACCCTGGCCATTCACCGACCTACCTTTTCTCTGCTTCCCATTTTCAGCTATATTCATTATTCACTTCATTTATAGCCCACTTTTCTCCACAGTAAGGACCAAAGTAGCTTACATTATTCTTCCTTTCTCCTTTTTGTTTGCACACAACTCTCTGAAGTGGGTTAGGCTTAGAGTATGTGATTGATCTGAAATCTCCCAGTGAGCTTTCACAGCAAAATGGGGATTTGAACCTGGATCTCCCAGACCCTCCTCTGAAGTACTAACTGCTATACCACACTGGCTATCATAGGGTGGCTGCTGATGAACAGTAGCACACAGCCAGGTCTAGTGTAGTCATACAAGTTGGATGCTATCAAGCCATCTGGAAGTTGCAGCTAGGCTAAGGTTGCCAAGCTCTAGGTGGGACCTGGAGATCTTCTGAATTACAACTGAACTCCATATGACAGAGAGTTGTCCCTCTGGAGAAAATGACTGCTTTGGAGAATGGACACCATGGCATTATAATCTCTCCTCTTCCCAAACCCTGCCATCCTCAGACTCCACTACAGAGTCTCAGGAATTTCCAACTGGAGCTACCAGGCATGGCCCCAATGAGTCTTCTCTCAAAGGCCAAAATAGGCCTGGAAAGGGCCCTGTCCCTTCTCCCCACCTTTTACTGGCAGAACTAAGCCTTGTATCTGTGGTTGTCTAGCAATAGCCACTGAAGGAATCTGCTGCTTAAAGCTGCAGGCATTCCTTTTATCATTTTTGCATTTAACTCCCCATTTTTTGTTTTTTTAGATTTCACATTTTTCTGCAAACCTGGGGCCCTTTTCAGTTTTGTGAACAGATCTGAGTCTCCCCAGATTTGACCAACTTTGCTATTAGTATATGGACACACCTTTGCTTCCTCTGCTCACCCCCTACCTCTCTCACACTATTTCTCCCCTCTGCCCCCCTTTTCTTACTCTATTTCTGCTCCATGCATGTGACTTCCTCTCTCTTTCTGATCTGTCAGCTTTCTCTTTGTTTTTCTGCCTCCCCACTTCATCACTCTTTCTCTCTCTTTCTGCCCCCCACCCCATCATTCTTTCTTTCTGCCCCCATCACTCTCCCAGCCTCCTGCCTGCTTCCTCCCCAACTCCGCAGAGCAGCAGCAACAGTGATGGCAGTGCTCTCAGCCACCCACCTGCTTCCTCTCCCCACACGGCAGCAGTGGCAGCGCGCTGGGAATCACAATGGATCTCCCAGCTACAGAGATCAATTCACCTTAGGGCTCCCAGCTCCAGGTTGGGAAATTCCTGGAGATTTGGGGATGGAGCCTTGGGATAGTGAGCCTTGGGGAGGCAAGCAGCCTCAGCAGGGTATGATGCCATAGACTCAACCCTCCAAAACAGCCATTTTATCCAGGGGAACTGATCTCTGTCTCCTGGACAACAGTTGTAATTCTGGGTGATCTCCAGTCCTCACCCAGGGGCTGGCAATGGTGGTTCTCATGGAGGAAATGGCTGGAAGGTGGAGTCTATGGCATTACACCAGTCCAAAGTTCCTCCCCTCCTCAAATCCCACCCTCTCCAGGCTTCACCCCTCAAATGTTCGGGGATTTCCCAACCTGGAGTTGGCAACCCTATTTCCTTCCCAACCAACAGCCAACCTACCTTTATCCGCCTCTCTGTCTCCTGTTTTCCATCTCCACGCCCCAGCCTCTACCTAGGAAAATTACAGTCTTTCTCCACAGTGAGGGCCAAAGCAGCTTTCATTATTCCCTCCTCCTTTTTTTCTGCACAACAACCCTGTGAGGTTGGTTAGGCTGAAATATGTGACTGGTCCAAAATCACACAGTCACCTTCCACTGCAAGATGGGGATCTGAACCTGGGTCTTGCAGACCCTACTTTGAAGCTCTAACTGCTGCACCTCACTGGCTTTCGTAGGGTGGCTGCTGATGAATGGTAGCAAGCAGCCGGGGCTAGGTGAGTCATGCAAATCAGGGAGGACCTGGCATCCCTAGACTACTGCCAGGCCTAGAGTGGCCAACCTCCAAATGGGCCCTGGAGACCCCCCAGAATTACAACTGGACTCTAGACAGCAGAGGTCTGTCTCCCTGCAGAAAATGGCTGCTTTGGAGGGTGGACTCTGTGGCATTATACCCAGCTGAGGTCTCTCCCTTCCCAAACCTGGCCCACCTTAGAGTCCACCACAAAATCTCTAGAAATCCCCCAGCCTGGCACTGGCAACTCTTGTGAGGCCTGGCCCCAAGGCTCCCTCCCTCCCTTCCCCCTCCCTGAAAGGCCAGAATAGGCCTGGAAAGGGCCCTTCCCCCACCCTTTTACTGACATAGCCAGTTAGAAGCCCCCCCCCCGAACATTCTAATCTCTCACCGTTGATGCCTGGAGTTAGGTCCCTGCAGAGGCCCTTTCAAAAGGTTTTTGGGGAACTCAACCGTTCCTGAAGGGATTTTTTCACTTTTTGGATTTTTCTACAAACCCAGGAAGTCTACTGACTATGCAGGAAAAGCTGTTGGGGGACAGTGAGCCCCCTGTTGATGGGAATAGGTATCCGCACATTTTGGCAATTAGAATAAGAACAAGTGGAGACCCGCAAGAAACTTGCGGGATGGTTATCTCATTCGTCACACCTTTGCTTCCTCTGCTCACCCCCTACCTCTCTCACACTATTTCTCCCCTCTGCTCCCCTTTTCTTACTCTATTTCTGCTCCATGCATGTGATTTCCTCTCTCTTTCTGATCTGTCAGCTTTCTCTTTGTTTTTCTGCCTCCCCACTTCATCACTCTTTCTCTCTCTTTCTGCCCCCCACCCCATCATTCTTTCTTTCTGCCCCCAGCCTCCTGGCTGCTTTCTGCCCCCAGCCTCTCTCCCAGCCTCCTGCCTGCTTCTTCCCCCACTCCGCAGAGCAGCAGTAGCAGTAGCAGTGGTGGCAGTGCTCTCAGCCACCCACCTGCTTTCTCTCCCCCCCACAGCAGCAGTGGCAGCACTCTGGGAATCACAATGGATCTCGCAGCTACAGAGATCAATTCACCTTAGGGTTGCCAGCTCCAGGTTGGGAATTTCCTGGAGATTTGGGGGTGGAGCCTTGGGACAGTGAGGCTTGGGGAGGCAAGCAGCCTCATCAGGGTATGATGCCATAGACTCAACCCTCCAAAACAGCCATTTTATCCAGGGGAACTGATTTCTGTCTCCTGGACAGCAGTTGTAATTCTGGGTGATCTCCAGTCCTCACCCAGAGGTTGGCAATGGTGGTTCTCATGGAGGAAATGGCTGGAGGGTGGAGTCTATGGCATTACACCAGTCCAAAGTTCCTCCCCTCCTTAAATCCCACCCTCTCCAGGCTTCACCCCTCAAATGTCCAGGGATTTCCTAACCTGGAGTTGGCAACCCTATTTCCTTCCCAACCAACAGCCAACCTACCTTTATCTGCCTCTCTGTCTCCTGTTTTCCATCTTTACCCCCAGCCTCTACCTAGGAAAATTACAGTCTTTCTCCACAGTGAGGGCCAAAGCAGCTTTCATTATTCCCTCCTCCTTTTTTTCTGCACAACAACCCTGTGAGGTTGGTTAGGCTGAAATATGTGACTGGTCCAAAATCACACAGTCACCTTCCACTGCAAGATGGGGATCTGAACCTGGGTCTTGCAGATCCTACTTTGAAGCTCTAACTGCTGCACCTCACTGGCTTTCATAGGGTGGCTGCTGATGAATGGTAGCAAGCAGCCGAGGCTAGGTGAGTCATGCAAATCAGGGGGACCTGGCAAGCCTAGAATGCTGCCAGGCCTAGAGTGGCCAACCTGCAAATGTGCCCTGGAGACCCCCAGAATTACAACTGGACTCTAGACAGCAGAGGTCTGTCTCCCTGCAGAAAATGGCTGCTTTGGAGGGTGGAAACTGTGGCATTATACCCAGCTGAGGCCTCTCCCTTCCCAAACCCAGCCCTCTTCCTTAGAGTCCACCACAAAATCTCTAGAAATCCCCCAGCCTGGCCCTGGCAACTTTTGTGAGGCCTGGCCCCAAGGCTTCCTCCCTCCCTCCCTCCCTCCAAGGCTGAAAGAGGCCTGGAAAGGGCCCTTCCCCCACCCCTTCCATCCACAGAGCCAGTCAGAAGCCTCTCCCTCCCCCCTCAACATTCTAATCTCTCACCGTTGCTGCCTGGAGTCAGGTCCCTGCAGAGGCCATTTCAAAAGGCTTTTTGGGGAATTCAAGAGTTCCTGAAGGGATTTCTTCACTTTTGGGATTTTTCTACAAACCCAGGAAGTCTACTGACTATGCAGGAAAAGCTGTTGGGGGAGAGTGAGGCCCCTGTTGGAGGGAATAGGTATCCGCACTTTTTGGCTATTAGAATAAGGATATATCTCTTTCAGTCTGCATTTCCTTCTTTTAGATGTTTAAGTTCAATTAAATTAAAACTTGAGTATTGTCTTCCTCAGTATCTGCCATTCCAAGCTCCTCCCTAGGGTATTGCCCAAGTTTGAGCTCATTTCAAGCACACACGAAAGATTTCCTAACGCAGAAGTCTAGGAGGGCATGCACAAACAGAGCTTGCATGTGTTCTCTGAATCTCTTCATTCCGCATTCTACTTGTATATGTCAAATCTTTCTTATTTTGCTGACCCTAATTTTGCTTCTTTTTTTGCCAAGCTGTTTTATTATATCCTACACAATAGTAACCTATTTTCTTGATAACTTGTCATTTTTGTTGTAAAGAAAATTAATATTGTAACACCTGACAAGCTGAATTCAAAGAATTAAAGAGCTGACAGGCAAAATACATGATCAGCAGTGCCACATATGATGTAGGTGAAGCATCCCTAACAGCTGTGTGCTCAGTGAATAGGTTGGTTGTGAACAATATGAATTTGTTTATGAAGCCCAGTCTTTAAATGTGTGGGAACAGCATACTTTCACTTTATGTAGTTATTGTTATCTGTTTTACTAGGAATAACGGCCATTGTGGAAATAAATACAATGAGCTCTAGAAAAAGGCTCTGGAAGAGTGCCAAGGCCTTGGGCACTCAGTGTCAATGTGCTGTGGTGACCTCAGCAGGGTATAATGACACAGAGTCCACCATTTTCTCCAGAGGGACTGATCTCTGCTACCTGAAGAGCAGTTGTAGTTTTGAGTGATCTCCAGCCCTCACCTGGAGACTGGCAACAATTGTTACCCAGGAGGAAATGGCTGGTTTGGAGGGTGGAGTCTATGGCATTGTACCTGTCTGAGGTCCAACCCCTCCTCAAACCCCACCCTCTCCAGGCTCCACCCCCCAAATCTCCATGAATTTCCCAACCTGGAGTTGGCAACCCTATCTCCTTCCCAGCCAAGCATCAACCTGCTATTATCTGCCCCTCTGATTTCAGCTTTCCATCTCCTCCCCCCTCCCTCCTAGAGATCAGTTGTAATTCGGAGTGATTTCCACCCGTCTCCTGAGATTGGGAACAGTGGTTCCCCAGAAGGGAATGGCTGGTTGGGAGGGTGGAGTCTATGGCATTGTACCTGTCTGAGGTCCCAGCCCTCTTCAAACCTCACCCTCTCCAGGTTCCATCCTTCAAATCTCCAGGAATTTCCCACCTGAAGTTGGCAACCCTATCTCCTTCCCAGCCAAGCATCAACCTACCTTTATTTCCCCCTCTCTCTTCAGCTTTCCATTCCCTCCCCACACACCTGCAGCCTCTCCCGTGCTCTGCAGATGGAATCCCCAATCTTTGGGGGATCGCCGGAAAGTTGGCAACCCAAGGGTCTGGCCTTTCCTATCCTCCTTCAGCTACCCCCTCCGTTTGTTATTGTACAGAGCGGGGGAGACTATGTGGTCAGAGCACAACACAGATTATTAGCCCAAATAAAAGAATTTATCTAACTATTTACACAGTTATGTGACGCACACACAATGTAGGAGTAAGCACACACTATGAACCAGCAGGGCATAAACCCACAGGGGTTAAATGCCATCCTCTTTCCCTACACACCGGCCTCTGACTCTCTGCTCTAGCCTGGGCCAAGAGAGCAGGGAAAACTTCCATTCATTCCCCAGTCCAGCCAACTGTGGAGTAGCTGAATTTCCACTGCCTCCAAGGGTTCACCCACGTCTTTGGCTTGTGGCCTGGACAGCCTGGTCAGCACAGGCAGCAGGAGCCTTTCCTAACCTCCTGTAGGACAAAGACGGCCTCCTCCCTGGATGGGCTGCAGTCTATATTGATGCTGCCCTGCATGTTGGGACAGTCCTTTTCCCGCCCTTTTCTGCCTTGAGGCAGCTGGGAAATGTAGTCCAGCAGATGAGGAAGGCCCATTCAACCCAGTGAGTGATACTCCTACAGGCCCCTCTCTGGAACTACAGCTCAATTAAACCTTATGGCGGAACACTTTAAACAAACAAACACAGCCAGCAGCCCAGCAGCCATCTTGCAAATGCAGGTAACTGCCATTTCATTACACTTACCAACAGCCACTGAGAGAAAAGTTAAGTCCCACACAGGAGGCAAGCAGGAGAAGCGTCTTCATCAAGAGACAAAGCCATTTGCTAGGAATTCTGACAGAGAAGAGTGGCTGAAGGGGAAGTGGGCAGGGAAGAGGAGCAGATCCAGCACCTGGCATGTGAGTACTCTTGAGTGGCAGCTGGCAGGCCAATGGCTGAGGGAGGGAATTTTACAGCCAATGGCTGAGGGAGGGAATTTTACAGCCAATGGGAGCGCATGGAATCTTCCCACCCCAAGTTAGCTTTATACATAAGGAGAGATAGTTGTTTACAAGTCACGCTAAAAAGAGGGCAAATATCTCAACATTAAGGGGTGTCTGTATGTTCACGTGTGTAAAGTGCCATCAAGTTGCAGTGACTTATGGCAACCTGCAAGCAGCTTTCGAGGCAAGTGAGAAACAGAGGTGGTTTGCCATTGCCTTCTTCTGCATAGTCTTCCTTGGTGGTCTCCCATATAAGTACCAACCTTATTTAGCTTCTGAGATTTGACAAGATTGAGCCATTCCACATCCCCAGTATTAAGATACCAGCAATAATATGTATACACAAGGCTATTTTGGAGCAGGAACGCACAGGAACGGAGTTCCGGCTGGCTTCAGAGTTGGCCACGCCCACTACAGCTAAAACCTCTGTGTGCGTGGCTACAGAGGGAAGGCCTGGAGAGCGACCCCGCCCCCCCCCGGCAACTCCAAGGCGGGGGGGCCGGGGGGCTGGAAGGTACGGGGAGGCATTTAAATGCCTCCCCATGCCTTCCCTGGCCTGTCCAAGGGCTAGCTTGCCTGGACTCCCCACAGTTGCGGGGTGCCCAGGCATGCCAAGGGAAGGCATGGGGTGTGGCCTAATATGCTAATATGCTGTGCTGTCAGGGTGTGACCTAATACGCAAATGAGTTCTGCTGTTGGGTGTGGCCTATTATGCTAATGAGTTCCTGATGGGCTTTTTCTACAAAACGAGCCCTGTGAGTACACATAATTTGTGTGTCTAGTTTAGGGCATGATTTGCCATGTTAATAAATGCAGATAGAAGTTCAAATATTTGTTTGATCCATACAGGTTTCCTCGAAAAAACGCACAACTCAAAACAACCATATCAATATAATAATTTTTTAATGCTCATGGATTTGAGTGTTGTTTTTCACCTTCTGTTGAGTGCATCCCTTCCTTTTTCACGTCAACATGAGGAGCAGAATGGTCTGTACTGTGGAAAACTGAACAATAACTGAATGTGCAGAAGGGGGGGGGGTCTGTGGTAGTGGTGGGATTTGCATTCTTTTGTGTATATCTTGTTTTGGAACGTTGGCAGAAAGAGTAGGGCTTGTGGGGGAAACTTGTAGAACCCCAGAATGTGGAGAAGGTCCACAAAAGGGATTTTGTCATCTGAGGAACACAGAAACAACCTTCTATGAATGTCCCAGTTGCCCTGCGGTGGCACAAGGAACTCCAGTGTGCATTCTCTGTTCACTCAATAATCCTGTCATACTCAAAGAAGGGCAGAGCCTGCTGCACAGCTCCTTGCAAGGCAGACACCCCTTGAGTTGCATTGTTATAAATGGCTATCTTATATGCTTGTATGAATGGGGCAGATCTAGAGAGAATCCTCATGTCTTTTAATATGATCCTTTCCTGTTAATTGGTATTATCTATATACTAATTCCTAAAGTCCCCTTTGCATGCAGATACTTATTTTTGCCAATAGAGGCCTCATTCTTCCCCAACAAGTTTTTCTACAAACTCAGGGGACTCTCTGGGTTGGTGAAAAATCTAAAAAGTTAAAAAAAAACCTCAGGGAGGGTTGAATTTCCCCCAATACCTTTTGAATGGCCTCCACAAGAATCTACTCCAGGCATCAACTGTGAGCAAATAAAACGTTGGGGGGTGGCTTCTAAATGGGTTTGTCAGTAAAAGGCAGGGGGGGAATGGCCCTTTCTCAGCCTGCTTTGTCCTTTCAGGGAGGGAGCCTTGGGGCCAGGCCTGACAAGGGTTGCCAGTGCCAGGGAATTCCTAGAGATTTTGTGCTGAAGTCTAAGGAGGGCCAGGTTTGGGGAAGGGAGAGGCCTCAGCTGGGTATAATGCCACCGAGTCCACCCTCCAAAGCAGGCATTTTCTACAGGGAGACAGATCTTTGCTGCCCAGACTACAGTTGTAATTCTAGGGGGTCTCCAGGTCCCACTTGAAGGTTGGCAAACCTAGGCAAGGCAGCAGTCTAGGGTTGCTAGGTCTGCATTGGCCACTGGCAGGGGATGGGTGGGTAAGATCCAGGCTGGGGAACTCCTGGAGATGTGGGGGTGGACCCTGGGGAGGACAGGGACCTCAGTGAGGTACAATGCCATAGAGTCCACTCTCCAAAGCATCCATTTTCTTCATGGGAAATTATCTCTGTAGTCTGGACATGAGCAATAATTCCAGGGGATCCCCAGGTCCCACCTGGAGGCTGCCATCCCTAGGCAGCACCCTCTGGGTGACTTGATACCACCTGATTTGCATGAGTCAAGTAGGCCGAGATGCTTGCTACTGTTCATCAGCAGCCACCCTATAAAAGCCAGTGTGGTGCAATAGTTAGAGCTTCAAAGTAAGGTCTACAAGACCCAGGTTCAGATCCCCATCTTGCAGTGGAAGGTGACTGGGTGATTTTGGACCAGTCATACACTTTCAGCCTAACCAACCTCATAGATCTGTTGTGCAAATAAAAAGGAGGAGAGAATAATGTAAGCTGCTTTGGTTCCACTGTGGAGGAAGACTGTAATTTTCCTAGGTAGAGGCTACAGGGGAGGGGGGTGGAGACGGAAAACTGAAGACTGAGAAGCAGATACAGGTACGTTGGCTGTTGGGTAGGAAGGAATTAGGGTTGCCAGCTCCAGGTTGGGACATTCCTGGACATTGGAGGAGTGGAGCCTGGGGACGGTGGGGTTTGAGGAGGGGAGGAACTTGTGACTAGGATAATGCCATAGACTCCATCCTCCAAACCAGCCATTTCCTCCACAAGTACTACCATTGCCAGCCTCCAGGTGAGGGCTGGAGATCACCCACAATTACAATTGCTGTCCAGGTGACAGAGATCAATTCTCCTGGATAAAATGGCTGCTTTGGAGGGTTGAGTCCATGGCATTATACCCTGCTGAGGCTGCTTCCCTCCCCAAGCTTCACTGTCCCAAGGCTCCACCCCCAAATCTCCCAACCTGAAGTTGGCAGCGCTAAGGTGAATCAGTCTCAGCAGCTGGGAGATCTGTTGTGATTCCCAGACAGCTGCCACTGTTGCTGTTGGGAGAGAGGAAGCTGGTGGGTGACTGGGTGCTTCACTGCTACTGTGGCTGCTGCTATGCTGGGTGGGGGAGGAAGCAAGCAAGAGGCTTGGAGATTGATGGGGGCAGAAAGAGAGAGTGATGGGGTGGGGGGCAGAAAGAGAAAGAATGATGAGGTGGGGAGGCAGAAAAACAAAGAGAATGATGAGGGGGAAGAAAGAGAGAGGAAGTAACATGCATGGAGGAGAGATAGAAAGAAAAGAGGGGCAGAAGGGAGAAATAGTGTGAAAGAGGTGGGGAAAGACGGGAGGAAGCAAAGGTGTAAGGAATGGGATAACCATACCACAAGTTTGTTGCAGGTCTCCACTTGTTTATATCTGATTCTAATCTGATCAAAATTGAAAAGAATATCAAAATATGTAGAATTAGAAATTCACAGAGAAAGGTATTCCCACACATCAGAGACCGGGTGATTAGGAAGACAATCCTGTTCAGTTACTCCAGTCAAGTCCATTATTTCAGTGGGCTTAGAATGGAACAGGACTGCTCCA
The DNA here is from genome assembly GCA_029375565.1 of Gekko gecko. NCBI lineage: Eukaryota > Metazoa > Chordata > Lepidosauria > Squamata > Gekkonidae > Gekko > Gekko gecko. The sequence continues at coordinate 144,088,308 of JAPDNY010000003.1, read as the reverse complement.
TCAGTCTCCAAAGACATTCAAGATGTCAGTGGATCCATGCACATAATTCTGTAGGATAGCCAGTCTTCTGCTGTAGCTTCCTTTTAAACATGTGCAACAGCCAGAGATTAGGGATTCCTACAAGGAAGAATGCTGATCTTGCATTTCATGCACAGGTAAATCAAATGGAAGCCAAGAACAGCATCAGCTTGTGAATCACTGAAAAAAGTCTCTGAATTTGAGGTTTTGAAGGCAAACAGAATAAAGCATTTTGCAAATTAAAAGATTTATATTCCTGATAAGTAGTCTAGTCCAATATAAATGGAAGGACACTTTAAAAACTGAATATACATATGTAAACATTAATTCTACCTATAAAATTCTATATATTTTGAGGGGGGTCTCTTTCACATTGACTGTGGGCTTTCCACATGGATTATTGTAATCAGTTCTGGGCCCATAATGCTTCAGATTATCCCCTGATTTCCACACACATTTTTGTGCCTTTAGTTTTCACTTCTTTTTTTGTTCCTGGGTTTTTTATATTTCTTTTGAGACCACTTTTACTCCAATCTTTTTTCTAGAAATTGATTTTGAGTCACCTTTTCATGCATACTGTTCCTTGCAATTTTCCTTGGCTTGTCCACTCCCATGCACCGCCATCCCATTTTTCAATTATTGGACTGTCATCATCAAAGCATTACCTCTTTTCCACCCCTGAAGTGGTTTCATTTTCATTTTTTTAAAGCATTAAAATATTGATATATCAATATACTGATGTAAATATAGGTCAATCAGGTTCTCAGAATTCCCAGCTTTCATTTTTTTAAGTAAGTCTGTAGCTTCTTTCCTCTCATAAAAAAACATATCTCTGCAAGGAGAGGGGATAGAGAGTTACTTTAAAAAAAGAAAGAAAGCTGAGAATTCAGAGAGCCTGCTTGACATACCATTACAGCAGTATATCAATATATTAATATAAGCCTCCACACAAAAAAGGGAGGGTGCTGTGATGCTGTCTATGATACCACCAATGACAACAGCCCTCCCTTGAAAACTCTCATTATTTAAGGCATGTGCATAAGAAAATTGACTCCACAGCTATGAAAATGCAAAGGGAGGGCAGACATATGGAAGAACTGTGCCAAAGCCATTTCTAGTGCTTACGGAATGACTGCCAAGAAAATCAGGAGTAAGTTGAGTGTGCAAAAAAGCCCTGTGTTTGACTTAACTGATAGATGCTCAGGTCGGGTTAGAATGGATAAAAGGAAGTACTTCTTCACCCAAAGAGTGATTAATACATGGAATTCACTGCCACAGGAGGTGGTGGTGGCTACAAGCATGGACGGCTTCAAGGGGGATTTAGATAAACATATGGAGCAGAGGTCCATCAGTGGCTATTAGCCACAAGGTATAGATAGGGACTCTGGGGCAAGTGATGCTCTGTATTCTTGGTGCTTAGGAGGGTCAACAGTGGTGGGAGGGCTTCTAGCATGGTATTTTTGGCCACTGTGTGACAGAGTGTTGGACTGGATGGGCCATTGGCCTGATCCAACATTGGCTTCTCTTATGTTCTTATGCTGCACTTCTCCAGCCAGTCTTATACTTTCTAGGGTCTTTGATGCAAACTGCAATTAACAAAACTATAAGGTTGACATTGATCAAGATAGCAGCAATTCTGACTTTCTGCAATGATATCAGCCATTTTCAATATAAGGCCAAAGATGTTGCATTTGTTTGAATATTCCAGGAGCACGATGCCTGGTTCCTTATCCTAGGCTTTCTGGTGCTTCCAACAGGGACCAGAGATATTTGCCTTGATTCAATTGGGTACAGTGCAATGTAATTATTTGCCTTTCATCTCAAGGCTCCTTTGTTTCTCTCTATCATATCTGCTTCCTCCTAACAGCCCTCAGTAGTAAACAATAGAAAGCCCAGAAGACTGAGATGTATTTGGTTGTAGTGTGGTTACCCAGCCTAACTGCTGAGGGTGTAGTATGTGTCTTCATAGTTTCAATTCCTTGCACTTGTACACGATCTTAATTTGTTTTTACTATAGTAAATCAGGCCAACTAGAACACTGCATTGACACAGCCCTGAAACCATCACATCCCAAAGGGGTAGCCATGTTACTGTACTGCAATAAAAACCAAAGAGGCTGGTGGCATCTTAAAGATCAGCACACTTACTGTGATAGGCTTTCCTTAAATGTGTAAGCTGCAATAAATCTGTTACCGCAAGTCTCTGTTGTTTAAAATGTCATGTGTTGTACCATATGTATTAGAGAATTATAGCCTATGACTAATGATTCTAAGGGCCAAACTACATAGCACAACTTTTGGGTGAGTCAGGTCCAAGTTTTGGACCTGATTCACTTTCCCCAAAGCAGCCAAAAGCTCCCTGCAGGTGCAGCTCTGCCCTGCCTTCTCCTATAGCTCAGTTTAAACCAGCCCCAGAATTGGGCTGGTATTTTTTTACCAACATTTTTCCCCCTGAGTCTATTGGACCCCATTTTTTTTGAGGTTTCAGAAAAATCCCAATTTTGGGGTCTCAGAAGAATCCCACAATTTTTTTCAGGTCCAATAGACCTGAACTGAAAAATACCAGTTAAAAAAAAACCCCTATTCTAAGCATCAAGCAACACTGGGATTTTTTTTTTTTTTTTGGGGGGGGGGACTGATTTACTGTCAATGAATAAGCTTGCATAGAACAAAAATAACTATTTCTTTCCTCTCAATTACTGTGTACTGACTATACAGGTCTTGCAAAATTAAGAAAACCTCCTTAGGTGTTGTAACTTGGTAAGGAATACATAAAACCTCATCTGTACTTACATGTAAATAGTGAGAAACTCCAGCCAAAATACTGGTTTAATAACAGGAACTCAAGGCTATGGCAGATATCAAAATCCAAGAGGCCAGATCAGTGTGGTTACTGTAATGCTATTCTAAACATATAAGCCCTGTCAAGAGAAGAGTGAAAACTGGTTCCAACGCTGTTCACAATGGAATCTAAAACTCTCTCCTGTAATCAAGTTAAACCCTGGAGAATCCAGGGTATTAGTTCAGTTACAAGATATAATTAAATCCCATCAGTGCTCCAACTTTCAATCTATTGCTATAACTAAGTTGATTGTTGCTATCACATTACATTGTTACAACAAGTACCAGAGCAGCGATCATAGCCACAAGCTGCATGGGGCTAAGAGACATCCACAAGGCAAAGCAGCAGGGCCAACATATACAGGTCTCTCAGATTTACTAAAATGTGTCTGGTTTTTATACATGGTTAAGCAAGCCATTTAAAAATGCATCTCCTTTGTATTGGCAACATCTTATTAAAATACAAATAATCCATTAAAGTAAAGCTAAGAGAAATAAACAGGACCCCTCCTGGTATTTTATGAGTTGAAATAATAATAAAGAGAAACTTGATTTCAATGCTTTCTCAATTAATAGTTTCAAAGGCATTGGGGGGGGTGCTCTCACAGTTCACAGCAGGCTCTGCAGGGAGAGACTTTTGCAACACGATAACGTGAACAGTATGGGACAGGAAGAGCTGTGCAGTAAGCTGTGAGAATCAAGGGCTCATATTGGCCACACAAACAGAGGGAAAGATACACTTAACATCACTGCAGGCACAGATAATTGTAGGAATAAGAAAGACCGTCATAGATATATTCAGTTGAGCCTTTTGTCTTTAGGAAAGATTTGTGTGCACCTTAGCCATGTCTTCCCGATCACTGGTTGGTAAGCTCTTGGGCTGGAAGAGACCAGAAGGTCATCAAGGTCAGCCCTCGGCCTCAAGGCAGGATTCTCTAAGTATCAGAGCTTCTTGTGAAGAATGTACAAGAAAGAACTTGAAAGCTCGCTTATTGCATTGAGCAAAATAGCTTTTAACTATTTATCAGAATCTGCAAGCAACGAAACACTATTGCATAATGTCTTAAACAGTTTGGATAATGAACCTGGTCTGTCATTGACTGTACCCCTGTATGCATGTTACAATGAATGCATAGACATCCTGCATCTACATGCATACATCTGTTCGTAAAGAAGAACCAACACATGTTCATCTATTGCCAGGCTTGAGGTGGTTTCTGTCAGTAAAAAGCAGGAGGCAAGGCCTTTTTCAGGGCCATTTTGGCTTCTGAGCAAGCACACCTAGAGGCAAGGCCCACCAGCAACCATCATCATACTAGGATCCAGGGCTTTTTTTGTAGAAAAAGCCCAGCAGGAATGTATTAGCATAATAGGCCACACCCAACAGCAGAAACTTATTAGCATATTAGGCCACACACCCATGTTACCAGATGTGTGGTCATCCAGTCACACCCAACTTTTGTTTCTTCTTCTGTTTACCTTGTTTGTTGTCAAAACCCAGGGCTTTTTTTGTAGCAGGAACTCCTTTACATTTTGGGCCACACCCCCTAATGTAGCCAATCCTAATGAGTTTCTGCTGTTGGGTGTCGCCTATTATGCTAATGAGTTCCTGCTGAGCGTAGCCAACTCAGGAGCCAGCCAGAACTCCGTTCCTGTGCGTTCCTGCCCCAAAATAGCCCTGCTAGGATCTGAGAGACCCAGGTTGGAATCAGCATTATGCTATAGAAGTTCACTGGGTAACCTTCAGCCAGCCACACATTCTCAGCATAACCTACCTGACAAGGTTGTTGTGTGGATAAAATAGAGGAGGGGCAAATGATATAAGATGCTTTGGGTCCCCATTGTGGAGAAAAGCGGGGAATAAATGAAGTGAAATACATAAAGAGAGCTGAAGATGGGAAGGCAGATAAAAGGTAGGTTGACTCGTGGGTGGTAAGGAGAGAAGGAAGTAGGGAAAGGTGAGGAAATAGGGGGTTGCCAGAAGGCAGGAAAGAGGAAGATATGTGGGGTGAGGCAACTGGGCTTGGTGGCTGCCGCTTTGCAACTCAGCCATAGTTTCCCGAGGTATAGGCTGCCACGAGTAGGGAATGAGGAAATGCTGAAGACAGAGGGCAGTAAAGGCAGGTTGGTTATGGGTGGAAAGGAGAGAAGGAAACAGGAAAAGGGAAGATGCTGTGGGAGCTTTCAGGGAAGGGAAGGAGGAAGTGGGGGTGGGGAAAATGAGATACCCCCCCAGTCCCTGCAGGTCCCCCACTTGTAATAATCCTAGTTGCCAGAAGTATTTATCTCCCTCATTTTCCAATTTTTCACATCTGATTAACACCTTCTTTATTCCCTCATCCAAGTCATTAATAAAAATAAACAGAATCAGGGCACACAACTAGAGGATGCCATTTGTCATCAGTTTGTCATTTGGCATGACTTCATTAATAATGTGGAGTACAGTTCTTTAATATTTCCTTAGTTGGTTTATTTTTTACAAAAGTCTGATGGAAAAGACCTTGCTAAAATGAGGTTAGGTTGGAATCACTGAGTTGTCCTTAAATACTTAACCAGTTCCCCCATCAGAGGAAAAAAAATAGTTTTCCTTGATATGATTAACCTTTGCCCAGATGCATATTATTAGCCATAAAACAGATTACAAAAGCTTACAAAATTATCCAGGAACTTGAGGTTTCTGTTTCTTTTCTGCTAAGTACATTAAATGCTGTTTTAAAAGACTGAGCCTGAACATTTTGCTTTCGAATATCTGAACACTGCTTGACATTAGGGACTCAAATGATTGGGGCAGAACAGGAGGCTGAAGTGACCCAGGAGGAGCAAGCTGAGTGGAGTGGCCCCTGAAGCACTGGCAGTACCTTAGGAACTTATCAGCTGAGACACAGCCAATGGTAGTGATAACACACAAGCCCAAGACTGTTTTCACCACCCATGGCCCCATCCAAGCCAGTGGCCCTGATGTCATAGCTCAGTTCAACTTGCGCCTGGCCAGCACCAGCCTTCCAAGCCAGGAGCCCACTGAGAATTTCCCACAAGCACTGCTCCATGCTCGCTCTTCCCTTTGCCCTGATGGTACGTGTCAGTTTCACACTAAGTGCTGCGCAGCCGCATTTTGCCCCACAGCTTTGCGCGATTCCCCCCACGTCTACTCAATCCTGTTTTTTGAGGATTGAGTAGACGAGCGAAGCTGCGGAGCAAAATGCGGCCATGCAGCACTTACTGTGAAATTGACATGTACCATCGGAGCAAAAGGAAAGAGCGAGTACAGAGCAGCGCTTGTGAGAAATGAGCCACAAAATGGATGCCAGCCAGGGGCAAGTCTCGACATGTAGTTTAGAAGTGTGGGAAAGAGTGGCTGGCTAGCTAACGACCTCCTCCCCACCCTAGAAAAACACATAATTTAGGACAATGTGTTTCCCAAAAAATCCTATCTCCTCACCTTGGATTAATCTCATCCATACCCAGCCTCATTTCCCCTCACCCATTTACCCTAATTAAGCAACACGTAACACTATTTACCAGATCTGGTGGCTTTTCCCGTCATCAAATCACCATTAACACCTATAGTGCACCTCAGATTAACCCATTAGGTTTCTCCAAAATCATTGCCCAACTCCAGTAAACCCATCAAGTTTCTCCCCCAAAATTCTCCATCTCTGAACAAACCATCAAGTTATTGTTTTGGGGGGCAATGTGTCAGCTTGCCCCAGGGAGCATTTTGCCCTCTAAAGTATGGCATCCTGCTCCATAGCAGTGTGTGTTCTGGGACCCATACATACACCCCCAAATCTGTTTGGGCCTTCTCCTCTTCTCTGTGAAATGCTGGTTGTTTTGCTGCTGCTTCCATGGACCCCCTTTATCTAAATTGGTAACTATAGCCTTTTCTGAAATTGCTCTCTCCCCTCTCCTCGCTGATTTCCTCTTCACTAGCCTTGTATGTGTTTTCAGTGTGTATGTATGTGTGTTTTGCCCATTTCTATTTCTTTTAATAAAAACCTTTCCTGGAACATCGGCCCCATATACATAGGTGAAGAATCCCAGTTGCCCCCTCTTGCTGTGTTTCCTTTAAGGCTGAATGTTGTGTCCTGGGATCAGAGGGCTGAGCTGGCGAAACACTGCCAAGCTTCGCTCTCTGAGAACAATAGGGACTAGGTTCCTGAGCTCGCCAGTAGTGAACCAATGGCAGCATTGGCGGGCGATTCAAACCCGCCAATAGGAATATAGGGCCGTCCCCCCTAACTGTATATAGTTGGCCTCCGGCCGTTACTGTGTGTTCTTTGTCTTATGTGAAGTACGAATAAACGCGTCTTCTCTTATGTCGTCGTCCGAGTCATGAGGCCTGAAACCCAGTACTTTACAGTGGCGACGAGGATGGGATTCTAACGCCTTCTGTGACTCCATGAACGACGAAACGGACACCGCCGAGCAACGCATCGCTGACCCCGAGAGCAGCACCGCACCGCTCGCCGAGCATCGCATCGCTGACCCCGAGAGCAGCACCGCACCGCTCGCCCCGGCGCGCGCCGTTCCTGACAGAACCATGGCCGCTTCCCACGTAACACTGGAGCACTTCGACCAGTCGCAGCCAGAAACCTGGGACGCATGGGTCGACCAGCTCATCAGCTACTTGGAGCTCAACGAAATCCGCCACCCCGACCAGAAACGAGCGATCCTCCTGAACGCCTGCGGCACCCAAACCGTCCGCCTCGCCAAGAGCCTCTTGGTGCCCCGCACGGCCTTGGAGAGCTCGTTTGGGGAAATCCTGGACGTCCTAAATGGCTACTTCAGCCCCCGGCCGACCTTCCTGGCCAAGAGGATGGATTTCCAGAGGCGAGTCCAGACCCGAGGAGACTGCCTATTTCGGTAACAGTTTCAGGTCAGAAAAATTCCTTCTTTATTGCATTAAAGCCACAGTTGTGATCTGCTATGGCCACCAAGCATTTAGGAATCTTGGAGAGCTAGGACACAACTCAAGTCCAATGCTCCCATCCTAGGTTCTCATTTAGCTGTGCCAGGCTGCGCTGGTGCACCAATTTTCCCCAACCAGCACAGCAATTTTTTTCACAGCGCAGCGGCGGGAGGTTCTCTTCCCAATGGCTATGCAGGCCCGGGCCAAGGTGCATCTTCACAGCTCTGTGGGCGGGCGAGGGAGAAGCGAGGGAGAGCATGGGGTGCATGTGCATCCCTCCCTCCCTCTCCCACTCTTGCCTGGGCAGGAAGAGATGTGCCACCACACAGAGAGCCCCCTCGTGCTGCTCTCATCGTCCTTCCTTGGCGAAGCACCGCCGCTGCCACTTGCCCATGGGCGGCTCCCATCCCTCCACCACCTGGCTCACCTCCTCTCCTCTCCCCGCCCTCCTGCATCCCTTTAGTGTGGGGCTGGCTCCGGCCAGGCACCCTCGCCACCACAGCAGCAAGAAGCCCCTCGGCAGCTCCTGGTGCTGGCGGTTGAGCACAGAGAAGAAGCTGGGGTCCTGGTGGCTACCCATTTTGTTCCCTGGCTGCACTGGAGCCTGGGTGGGTGGCCTGGCTTTATTTTAAACGGGAGTGCAGATCTGGGTTCATTTCTATATTTAAAGCAACAGGGCACCAGGAAAACAATGCAATAACCCATTCAGAGACTGGCTTGGTCTTCTCACCATTCTGCCCTGTGTAATACTGGGCATAGGGTTGCCAGTTCCCTCCTGGCCACCGGAAGGGGATAGGGGAGTAGGGTCACCAACTTCAAGTTGGGAAATCCTGGAGATTTGGGGATGGATCATGGGATGGACAGGGACCTGAGGGGAGCACAATGCCATAGAGTCCACTCTCCAAAGCATTCATATTCTCCAGGGGAATTGATATTTGTAGTCAAGATGAGGTGTAATTCCAAGAGGACCCCAGGTCCCATCTGGAGGGTGGCATCCCTAACTGGGTGTGTGTGTGTTATGAAGACATTTTCTCTCTGTGGGAAGAAGTCAGAAAACTTTCAGAAGAGGGCCTCCTGACAGTTCTGGCTGTTTCTCACAAAAAGAAACCCCTTTTGTGTATGCCTGTGGGTGACTTCTCTATGTATAAGAGAAGCAGGGTGACTGGAAAATCTAAATGGCCCAGGAACAAGCCCAGTTCAACAGCCTCTCTGATGCTCAAGCCAGGGCCAACCCATCCAACCTCCAAGTATTACACATCTTCTTTGTTCAGACTTGGAGTCTCAGAGCAGCTAACAATCTCCTTTCCTTCCTCTCCCCACAACAGACACCCTGTGAGACTGAGAGGCCTCTGAGAGAACTGCTGTGACAGAGCTGTGACTGGCCCAAGGCCACCCAGCTGGATGCATATGGAGGAGTGCGGAATTAAACCCAGTTCTCCGATTAGAGTCCTCCACTCTTTACCACCACACCAAACTGCCTTAGAAGGACAGGGTTTAGAAGAGGTGGGGAAAATCAGAGATTGTATTACTCATTCTCACAATAATAAAAAAAAAGAAATTAGCAATTTCAGATTTTGTGTTTTTTATTTTTCCTAGTTTGAAAATTGAAACAATATAAATGAACATCTCAAGAGATTCTTCGAAGAAAACCTGGTCTCAGACACAACTCCGGCCAATGTCTGGGACACAATGAAGGCGGTGATTCGGGGGTCCATCACATCATTAGCAGCGCACCTAAAAAAAGAACGAGAGAAAGTTACGCTGGAAGTCTCCCAAAGGATTGCAAAGTTAGAAGAAGAACACAAACGCACAGGAAACAAGAAAATCTATGCTAAACTCCTATCTGAATGGAAGATCTTGGAATCATTGGAGACCACACAAATTCAACGCAATTTATATGAAACAACGTTACTGGCAAAGATCTCCAAGAAGTATACGTCTGTTGTCCTGGAGAGTAAAAGAAAAAAAGAGAACACTAGCTGTGACGTCTTTGAAGAATCAATCTGGTACCCAATCTACAGAACCCAAGAAAATTGCACAGATTTTTGCATCGTTTTATGAACAACTGTATACATCCAAATCTCCTGACATCAGGAATATAAGACATTATCTTAATCATTTAGGGGCAGTCAAACATCTCTCCTTGAATCACTCTGCCCTCATGGAAAAACCGATATCGCATCAAGAACTACAAGACACCATCAAGATCTTAGAAACCAACAAGTCACCCGGAATAGATGGTCTACCAGCCGAATTCTATAAAGCTTTTTGCCATACGCTAACACCATCATTGCTTCAGGTATGCAACACAATCCTAGATGAAGGCCAAATTCCAAATTCTTGGCTGCAATCCTCAATCATAGTGCTTCCTAAAGAAAAAAAGGACCCATCAGATCCAGCCTCGTATCGCCCAATTGCACTCATCAACAATGACGCAAAGATATTCACAACAATCCTGGCAAATCGTCTGAAGTCTATAATAACAGAATATATACACCCAGATCAGACAGGGTTTATTCCCACCAGGCAACTGACTGATAATATCAGACGCACCCTTAATGTCATCACATCAGGAAAGAAAAGTGCATTTAATTCGCTAATCCTCGCACTAGATTTTGAGAAGGCCTTTGACTCTTTAGAACCAGCCTTCTTAATGGAATTACTCCAGAGAATGGGTTTTGGACCGAAATTCCTGTCCGTGCTGCATTTACTGCTATCGCAATCATCAGCCAGAATTAGAGTTAATGGACTCAACTCCAACTTTTTTCATCCCACACAGGGAACCCGTCAAGGATGTCCACTATCTCCGCTGATTTTTGCACTAGCAATTGAACCACTGGCAGAAGAACTACGAAAAGAAACAGAGTTCTCAGGACTGACAATCGATGGCACAGAACACAAGATGACGATTTATGCCGATGACCTTACACTATATGTCTCTAATCCATTAAAATCTATACCAGCTATCAACAAAATTCTAGAGGGTTTTGAGAGGGTCTCGGGCCTTCGAGTCAACACCCAAAAGTCCGAAATTTACCCCATTTCCATTCAGGCAGAGGTGAAAAAGGTCTTACTACAAGATTTTCATTTCCCTTGGGTACAATCTTCGTGGAGACACCTTGGCATCCAGATCCCATTGAATCTTAAAGATCTCATGGCGTGTAATTTTAACAAATTACATAAAGATACCCAACAAAGGTTCAAAGATTGGAATGATCTTCAACTCTCACTCCCGGATAGAATACACATGATCCAAAGTTTCATTTTTCCAGGCTATTTATTCCTTCTCAGAGCATTGCCCATCAAAATACCAGATGCAGACATCAAAGCATGGCAAGACACATTGTCAACTTTTGTGTGGGCATTTAAAAAAGCTAGACTCGATCGACGCATTTTATCTCGACCAACCTCAAACGGCGGCCTTAACTTACCCGACTTACAAAATTATTATCATGCCACAGCTCTCTCTAATGTTCTGAAGATGTTGGACGGCTCCTCACTAACCAATTGGATGATGATAGAACAAGCCAGTGTCGCCCCTCTCACATTACGAGAATTTTTATGGTGTCCCCAACAGCAGAGACCCAAATTAGTGTTTGATAATCCTTATCTAAGTCACACAATACAAATCTGGGATAGACAGAGGAAATGTCTGATACCGTCTATTTCACAACTATCAGCATTTACACATCAGGGGTGGTTCCCACCAGGCCAGGAATCGGGGGCATTTCAAGTCTGGACAGGTGCGGGTTTCAATCGACTCCAAGATTTGGTCAAGAAAGGGAAAATAATGAACAAGAATGATTTCGAGGAGCGAATTGGCAAACCTATTCCATGGCTTAGATATTATCAATTAAAGAATCTTGTAGAGCACCTGGCTGATAAAAAGGTTTTCAAGAGTTCAAAAACCCAATTTGAAATACTGTTAGAAACATTCTCTGACTCTTCAAAGCATCTTCTTTCAAAAATATATAAAATCTTAACAGAACTCAACAGTACAATGAAAATGGCATTCCAGTCTGCCTGGCAACGAGATTTACAAACTGAACTGTCTGAACAACAGTGGTCTCAGATTTGGTCATCTAAAGCCAATAGATCAAAAATATTCAAAGTAAGAATGCAATTTTTTAAAATAGTCTCCCGATGGTATTACACTCCTAGTCGCCTAAACCGCATGAATAAAGCATACTCACCAATGTGCTGGAAAAACTGCGGGGAGGTGGGAGATTATATACATTGCTGGTGGCAATGTCCTTACGTGCAAAGCTTCTGGGTGCAGGTAACCTCTGAAATCTCGAAAATAACAGGTCAGAACATCCCGCTTTCTCCCAAAGTTATCCTATTACATCTTAGAGATCCGGATTATGACGAAGAACCATTACAACAGCTAACATCATACTTACTCATGGCGGCACAAACCACCATCGCAGCTGCCTGGAAGTCACCCAAGTCTCCAAGTTTAGAAGCCTGGAGAAACAAAGTGTGGGAACAACTCCTGATGGACAAAATAAGTGACACCTTAAATACAGCTCAAAGAAATTTCCATACAACGCAATCCTCCTTTGTGCGCACCTGGTTCTTCTACCTACAATATATGGCAGAGAACGAGTTACTTCCAAACAACTCGGCTTATGATTCCTGGTTACATTTATGAATACAAAACAGTATAATGTACCCTCTCACTACAACTATTGCACAGTAGTTAATTGATACATAGTAATATAGTCTCCATTAGTATCTTCTTAACACCAGCCTTCAGCCGATATATGTTTATTCCGAACAAACTCAGTAATGTTTTTATTTAAAAGTGCTCTTAGGCTTAAGCCTTAATGCAGTAACAGTCTTTTAAAGCAAATTGCTTAAATTTATTCCCCAGTTTTTTATATTGCTTGTTACTAAAATTAAAAAAAAAAAAATTGGTGAGTGCATGGGGGGTGTGTGTGCAATGTGCCTAATGTGCAAAAAACCCTGGCACCGGCCCTGGCTGGAGCACCCAGGCTGGGATCCATGCAGGATTGCAGGCCATAGGCAAGTTTCTCCCTCCTCCAAGTCAAGCTTTATGAAAAAGCAGTAATGCACCTTATATTTTTCCTATGGTTTTTTTCAATCTGCTATAAATGCTCCTGCACAATTTCAGTTCAGAATAGCTCTGTAAATTCCAAGATTCTCAGTTCAGATCTCCTTCCCCAGATCTATATGTTTTCCTTGTATGCTATTCCTTTTGCCACTGGTATTTAGCTGCCTGTGAGCCTTGTTGGTACCTTGCCACAGAATGCATTTTCATATTCTCTCTTTCTCGATAATGCAGCAATCTCACTGTGAAGAGGCCATTTTCCCAATTTGAACAGAGTTTGCTAATGATTTTCAAATAGCATTCTCAGTGTTGGCTCTTAATTAAAATAAAATACCATGGCTGATCACTCTGGAGTTGACAGGCAGAGGGTGTGTATGCTTTATTACTAGAAGGGGGGTGGAGATAAGGCTAAGGCATGAGGCTAGGATGACTTAGCTAACTTGATGATACTGTTCATGGCTATGATGTATAAATCATTTCTTTTAAAAAAGCAAAAAAACAATTTATTATTGGATATATCACATGTTCATACAATTTAAACAAACCAATACATATCCATTTTTCTTTCTCCCTCTCCCCCCAAACAAGGCTTCCCGCACTGCTCTAACCCCCTTGATATTTCTCTTATACAATTACATTTACTACTAAACATATTTCTTTTACTAATGGTAACAATTCAAAGATCTGAGTCTCTTTCCACTTCTCCTCAATAGCTGTCAAAACAAATCAAACCATGTTTTACATCCCAATTCTTCAACAAGTATTCTTGAAAGTCTTTCCAGTCTCCGAAAAAGGTTTCGTCTTCTTCATTGTTTAATTTTCTTGTTAATTTGTCCATTTCTGCCATAAACAACATCTTTTTAATCCATTCCCATGTTTCAGGTACTTTATCTTGTTTCCAACATTGAGCAAAAGTCAGTCTAGCTGCTGTAATCAAGTACCATAGTAGTGTTCTCTTGGCTACATTTATTTCTTCCATTTTAAGACCTAACAATAACATCTGTGGGTCTTTCTTAAAAGTACATTTCAAAATTTTTTGTATCTCATTGTGGATCTCAGTCCAATACTTTACTGCTTTATCACATGTCCACCACATATGGTAAAAAGACCCTTCATGTTTCTTACATTTCCAACATTTGTTAGACATACTTTCATTTATAATAGCAATTTTTTTAGGCGTCATATACCATCTGTACATCATTTTATAACAATTCTCTTTAACATTTACACAAGTTGAAATTTTCATTGACTTTTTCCACAAATATTCCCAAGATGTCATTAATATCTCATTATTAATATTTACCGCCCATTTTATCATTTGCTCTTTTACAATTTCGTCCTCAGTATACCATTTCAATAAAACCTTGTACAGTTTAGAAATCATTTTTTTACCTTTCTCAAGCCATACAGTTTCAATTTCAGTGTTATTTTCTCTAAAACCATATTCTCTTTTATCGGTCTTAAATAAGTCATAAATCTGTCTATACTTCAACCAATCATATTCAAATTCCACATCAAATCTGTCTTTTAACACAAAGTTTTTCCCTTCTAATTTTAAAAGACTTTTATAAGGTAGCCAATCTAACCCTTGATTTCTTGAATATGGATTAATCACTTCTGCTGGTACTATCCAAAGTGGTCTTTCTTCTGAGAAGAATTTTCTATATCTCATCCAAAGTCTCGAACAGTGATCGTCTTATGAAGTGGTGTTTGAAAAATTTATCTATTTTTACTTTTCCATACCATAAATATGCATGCCATCCAAACTTGTTATCATGCCCTTCTAGAGCCAATAACTTTTTATTTTCTAAATTAATCCACTGTTCCAACCATGTTAAACAGACGGCATCATAATACAGTCTTAAATTTGGTAGTTGTAGACCTCTTTCCTTTGCATCACATAAAATTTTCATTTTAATCCTTGGCTTTCTTCCTGCCCATACAAATTTCGATAGTTCTTTCTGCCACGTATCCAGTATTTTCCTTTGTTTTAATATTGGAATAGCTTGAAATAAAAACATCAAACGCGGCAAAACATTCATTTTTACAGTTGCAATTCTTCCCAATAACGATAGATTCAAGGTATCCCATTTCTTCATGTCTTGTTGAATCCTGTGCCAAACCTTTTCATAGTTATTTTTGAACAAATCAATGTTTTTCATGGTCAATTCAATTCCTAAATATTTAGTCTTTGTAACTACCTCACATTGAATTTTCTCTTGAAGTTCTGTTTGTCTTTGTTTCGTCATATTTTTGCACATCACTTTGGTTTTACTTTTATTAACGTAGAATCCCGCAACTGATCCAAATTCTTCAATTTTTGATGTATAAATCATTTCTAAAATATAGTTTGAAAGAGTCATATAGTATGTTCCATATAAATATAAATAAGTTTAATATAAATATATGGCTTACAATATAGATGATAATAATATATATGCTATGTCTTTATGTTTTGTATGTTTGTACATTGAAATATTTTTTTTAAAAAAATGTCAGCCTGCTCACAGTTTTAAAGTTAGCACCACTTTTGGCTCACAGGGTAAAATTTCTGCTCACGGGACTGCACACCTTAGAGGGAACATTGCTCCCATCCCTCTAAACTGTGGAGTCTTACGGCCAAAAATTCTACTTTGTGAGCTGTGAGAGAGCAATTTGGCTACTGCATAAATTAGTTCGCTCTGGAGCCATCCCTCCCGAGCTAAGACAAGAATGTGTGAGCCAGAGGCTAAAAAACTGTGAGCTAGCTCACACTAACTCAGCTTAGAGGGAACACTGCTCATCTCTGACTGTTGGCATAGAATACATAAAGTATACAAGAACTAAAGCTTGAGAAAGAACTAAGATATCTTAGTCTGTTTCTGTACTGCAGACTAAGTTGCTTTGATATGATGTGTCATTGGTTTGCATTACTTGCTATATGGTTACTGGTTTCCTTCAGTGCCTCCCCTATTAAGAACACATTCTGTTTCCATTTTTCTGTGGCAGCCAGGCTTCATTTAGGGGGTGGTGTTGTTCACCATTGTCTCTGAGGTGTTCATTCTTTCTCTGTTTTTTTTTTTTTTAAACCTCTGCTGACTATAGCACAAATGCACATTTCTGCAGGAAGGGAATGCACCTGAAATAACAAAGTCTCCCACAGGTAACTAATAACTGATGTCAGTGCACATCAGGTGCACAAGTGTAAGTGTGTCAGATCAGCAGTGACATGTGGAAAATTACTAATGCACACAAGTCCATACAGACTTCTGTTTCTAAATGAAATAGGTTGGTCTGTTTCTTATCTATATCAATACCAGCTGCTTGAGTGCACTGTGGTATGAATGAACACTGTATGAACTCAGAGCCTGTCAGCACACTCTTCAGCATCACATCTCTCTGGCTCTCCATCTGGTGCATTCGCTAGTTGCTTGTACTGCACACGCTGGCCACTTTGGGGGTGTCTCTCCCAGATTTAGAGCTGGCTAAAGGGAGCTTTCCTTTTATCCATAAGAAAAAATAAACTCTTGTTGCTCCTCAGCTCCCTTCGGTGTGGTTTAACGGGGGAAACCTGTGTCCGCAGCAAACACCAAAAGAGGTCTGTGGCCAAGACAATCAGCTTTCCAAGTAACACAAATATTTCCCAGGTAACTAAGGGTACTGCACAGAGCCACTGAAACAAACCGTAAGTGCTAGAGAAAAGAGGGCAAAGAGCCATAGCCCTTCTGTTTTTGAAAACCCCTTCCCTGATTATGAAGCATAGAAAAGAATGTGTTTTTGATCCATAGCAATAGTTGCTATAATCAGTTTTAATACAAGAGATTGAACAGATTAGCTCTTCTTTTCAAGCCCTCTTGATGCTGTATGGATCATTGCAATTTCACTAATAAGAGTATTAGGCAAAGTAGACCCTGAGCTGACTCAAACAGATCTCGACAGTTTAATGAAGCCACATATCTTATATTATGAATCTGGATGTGCAACATTATTTTATTGAGGCACATCTCAGGTTGCATGATCCAGGAGCTGCAATCAGCCTGCCAGACCCTTCAAACAGAAAGGCATGCAATGAAGGGCTCAGAAGCCGTATCAGTCTTGCCAAAACTTTTCCCTGAGCCTTTTCTGCCAACTCACATGAGACTACTGGAGGGGAAAGAGTTTTTCCATGGATGCGTTGGCTGGATAGGCTTATCGCTGTGCTTGGTCTTCTTACTGAAGTTGCTAGGGAACTGAGACCACATTGCGAAAGGGAAAAACTGAGTGTGAACAAATAACTATGGTTTTCATTTTTTGTTGATATGTGACTGAGGTAAGCAAAGCCATATGGATGAACAATCCTATATGCTGGAAGAGCCCAGAAACTCCCGAAATGAAGTTCAATGAAGTTATGCAGTGATTGTTTTCATCCTCACACCCTTCAGCATTAAAACCCTGAGGGAATCTGAGATCAGCACTTGGCAGAGGATGGTACTGAAGGCCTGTAGGGATCTCTGGGCACAAGAATCTGGTAATGGGAAAGTTCGCAAATGTAATCTCCTACTCTGCAGTGACCTAATCCTCCTGCATTGACAGTAATCTTTTCAGCAAAGATCAAAGAGCCCTTCTTATCTTTCATTTTGATCATTGAGCCAGAAAACACAGTACTGGTCTTTGGTCTTTTCAGGCTGTATAAAGAGGGAGATGCCAGTATCTTTGCTGAGAAGTGGGTTTGCTGGTCTTTTAAAGACTTTGGTTGGACTCCTCCCAGTAACCAGTGAATTGCAGTTTTTAGAAAAAGCAGCAACTCCAGCGATGTGTTTTGATGCAGACTACTTTTATTTAGTTTACCATAATCTTTTGTCTATTCTTAAAACAACATTATGTGATAGGTTCGAGGAGGGGATCTATGGCTGAGAACAAAACCTGTCTAAGGCCACCAAGTAAGTTGATGTCTTAGCAAGGAAATCTTTCCTTTCCAGAAAACAAGGGATTAGTCTTTAAAGTGGCTCCCATGGCAGATTCATTTATTTAATTCATTTTTATTTTACAAATTAAAACATACATGACAAGAAGAGGTTTGAAAGCCATTAAGACCAATCCCATCCCCCCACGTCATTGAAATAATTAAAACCAGATGCCACTCTGACAGCGTTCCATATTTAATGGGCTAGATTTATGTCCTTCTCTGAGGACATCAAATTCAGGTGTTTATATTTGTTGAATGGCTCCCATGAAATGGCTACTTCAGATGGGCGTTGAGCTCTATGATATCTGCATTGGGAACAAAATTCAGCTATCCTAAAAGGCTGGAGCGACAAGAGGGAAGAGACATTGTTTTCATGCAGTTGAGCGACTTGCATGCACTTTGATATTCACGTGGAGCTCCTGCCCATTTATTTCAAAGAAGTATGGAGATCTGCCTGGGCAAACACATTGTAGGTTCTGATCTGCTGCCTCCATTGAAATGAATGGAGCAGTCTCTGTGGGCGAGGGAGCTATGCTTGCCTGGCAGAACGTCTGCTCCATTTCTACCACAGAAACCCTAGGGCTTTGGGAGAGTCACACTTTTAATATAGGGGAGAAATTAAGCTACCCAATTAAGTTATGTAAACAATTATTAAAATTATACTGCTCTCAGTTGATCTTCAGTTATTGTGATGGAACATAATGAGAAAATCAATCTCTGGTATGTCAGATACAAGCCATTTTGGGCTATTTGAGTAAAACAAAATCTAGCACTTTGAATCAAATCCAGGAAGCCTTGTTGCAGGATCCCCCCCCCCGGCAGAATAATCCAGTCAGTGAGGAATCTGCATGAAGGCTTTCTTGACAGCCACCAAACTTTTTGGAACTTGCTCCATTTCCTGCTGACCATGGGCTGTAATCAGACAGGCCATTTGGCCCAATATAGTTGCTTTTCCCTAACATCTGGCAGCCATTCCCCAGTCGTACTCATAAGATAATTTGGAGATGGAGTAAATAGGAGATGAATTCCAGTGCGTTGCCAGATGTCTGAACTCCCCCAGTGTGTACTCAAACCAATTCAGAAGTGTGAACCTGTAGTTCCGGGTTCACCTGTTTTTAAATGGTAGAGCATATGTGCATGTGCACACATGTGCACCCAAGAAATTTTCTTCAACAATATCAAAGTTGACCAGGCCACATGCTCTGTGGTTGATGCGCAGCACTGATCTGAATGGCCAACCATGGAAGAAGCATGTGGTGAGGCCAGAGCAGGGTGGGAGTCTGATCGAAAATCTCCATCACAAAATGATGTTTAACTCTTTTGTATAGATTTTAATGTTTTATGCCACCTTACATATTTATTTGTCAACAGAAATGTAGGGTGTAAAAATTCCAGTAAATAAATACATGCAAGAAAGCAATTACAGCTGTATTGTTTGTTTTTGTTAAATACATGGGAAAATAAATATAATGAATATTAATACTCAAGAACCTGCAGACTTCAGAATAGAATCATGATGACCATGGATCCTACTCTGTCCTGTTGCCCACCATTTCCCACCTCTTTTGTAGTATACCCTGAGTGAGGAGGTAAGCCAGAGGAGTGTGGAGGGAATAGGTAGAAGAAACTGCAGATTCTTTACCCCAAAGTTATCAAGAAATGTTATGAATGTATTCTGGGTTGCATCCTGGCAAAGCCAGGTGCAGCTTTTCTGAGGCCTGTGAAACAAGATGTATCTGCAAAGCTTCTCTGTTCTGAAAAAGAGACAGGAGGCCTTCTTCTAAAATTTGCCTTTTTAATGCAATTAACTCTTTTGGAATTCTATATGCAAGTGTTTCACATTTGGGGCAGGAAGCAACCAAGGGCCAATCTGACGGTGCGAGGAAGTTGAGTTTGGTTTGTTAGGATTTTGTATGTATGAAAGCTTCTCCATAATTTCCTTCAAGGAGCAGGTGCCACAGATAAGACTCTTAAATGCCTTTTAAACAATGCAGGGGAAGGGAAATGTTTGAGGGCTATGGGGAACAGGTGTGCTTCGCTCTTATCCTATGTGTAGGCTTCTAATACAGAGAATTAAAACCAGAAGAAGGTTATGCTTTCTGCTTTGTTGCCCAAGTGTAGGACACTTGTGTAGGGAACACAAGGTAGATCCCACTATAAAAATAAGCACTGGACAAATTCTTCTTCCTTTGGAGCCATCACCAAACTGGAAACTGATCACAGCTGGGAACAGATTTGGCAGTTGTGCTTATGTCTGGACCAGAGTCATCTGAACCATAGATATCTGAACCAGAGTCATAACAACATAAGAAGAGCTCTGCTGAATCATACCAATGGTCATCTAGTCCAGCATCCTTTTACACACAGTGACCAACCAGTTACTCTGAAGAGCCAACAATAGGGCATAGAGGCCGAGACCTTCTCATAGGGCATGGTGGGTGAGACCTTCGCATAATGTTGCCTCCTGGCACTGGAATTCAGAGATTTACTGTCTCTGAACATGGAGGTTCTCTTTAGTCACTTGCTAGTAGCCACTGACAGACCTATCCTCCATAAATCTTTCTAAGAAAATCTTTCCCTTGCTCAAAAGCTAGTTGAATCCGACTCTAGGGGGCGGTGCGCATCTCCATTTCCAAACTGAAGAGCCAGCGCTGTCTGAAGATATGGAATGCTGTTACCTTCCCACCAAAGTGGTACTTATTTATCTACTTGCAGTTTCTTGCTTTCGCACTGATAGATTGGCAGGAACTGGGGCCAGAGACGGGAGCTTACTCCATCATGTGGCACTAGAGTCTTGAACTGCCGAACTATAGACCTTCTGGTCTGCAGCTCAGCGTCTTAACCTCTGAGCCATCGTGGCCCCTTATGAATCTTTCTAGTCTCCTTTTAAAGTAATCTATGCCTATGGCCATCACTACATCCTCTGGCAGCAAATTCCACATTTTACTCACCTGCTGTGTAAAAAGTATTTCGTAGGGTCATGTCTAAAATACCATGAAAACTTCAGTTGGTTGAGAGTCATGTCATCACAAATAAAACCTACTTTTTGGAGTTCCTTAGGGAGCAGGCACTGTAGAAAAGTGACAAAGCCAAGGGGAACATCTTCTGGTTGTCCCGGGCCCTAAGGACATCAAGTTTGCTGTGAGCAGGGCCAGGGCCTTTTCTGCGGCGGCTCCTACCTGGTGGAACGAGCTCCCCGGGGAGATCCGGGCCCTGCGGGACCTTATGCAGTTCCGCAGAGCCTGTAAGACGGAGCTCTTCCGCCAGGCTTTTGAGTAGGGGCCACCACTCTGCTGCACCACCACTGTGATGTCAACTTAGATAGTGCAGTGAGACGGCCCTGGGAAGAAGAAGACCAGAAGAGTCGGCAATACTGGGGGAGCTAGCTGGAATACCATCTGGAACTGTACTGGTTGTAGGGATTGGAAGATCTTTGGACCCTATCTTGGTTTAATAATCAACTGTAGTCGAGCACTGATATTTTAAATTGGAATTGGAAGGAGTATTTTATTTGGGTTTAAGTGTTTTACCATGGCATACACCTCTTGTTAGCTGCCTTGAGCCTACGAGGAGGGCGGGATAGAAATATGAAAAATAAATAAATTCTTTCTTTAGACTAGAAAATGATTGCCTTTTTCAGAAGTCCTCAATACATGGGGAATTTAAAAAAACCTCCAGATCTATCTAAATGTAACTTTTCAAATTCTGTTTTTCTTTGTACATCCTAAACAAAGATATTCAGCCTGTGGTTCAATTTGCCCCTGCACAATTTACATCAAACGAGGCACATGAGGATGCTATTGGTTCAGTCAGGAGAAGGTAACTAGCTCAGTTCCACCCTCTCACTTGCAGGCATTTTGCTGCCTCTGCTGCAGGAAGGGCCTCTTGCAGGATTAGTGGTCTCTATTAGTGGTTGGCATAAGTTTAGGCAGAAGTCTTGTCCTAGATGGTTGGTTGTGCCTGAGAGAGGGCTGTAGCATGTGTGTTTTGTGAGAGGTAGGGGGAGTGAGCATGCTGTGGGTTAGAATTGAAGTTGTGATTGTAGTCAAGCGTCATAAACTTCCATGAGCTCCGCACTAGAGAAGTGACACCTTTTCTTCTACTGAAGCACATTATATTATATGTGGATTCCTTTTGTTGTGAAATGCTCTCCTATTTTCACAGTAAAATCTCTCCCTCAGCAGCCCACAGCATGTTTTAAAGGTATCAGTCCAGAAGAGTGGCTTTCTATCTTTCCTTATTTATCAGAAGTTTAATTAACAGTAGTTGAAACTGGGCTTTCCCCCTTTTCAGAAAGAAAGGAGGTGTGAAATGAAAAGGAGCTTCAGGGTGACCTTCAGTATGGAGCAGATGGCAAGGCTTGGACAAAGGCTTTGCTCAATAACCACCACAGTTTATAGTCTGACTATGGGATGCACAGTTGAGTAATAGTTCAAGGCAATGAAGCTTTTCATGTCTAGATTTCAAGAAGAAAACCTGAATCTTTGACATACTTCCAGGCGGGGATAATTTCTACCTCTGTAAGCAGGACTTTTTTCTCAGGGTGTGTGTGTGTGTGTAAAATTCTGATATTACACTCCCCTACACCCCCACCACACCATATATCTTTTAGCTGTAGGATTGCCAACTTCCAGGTAGGGCCTGGAAATTTCCCAGAATTGCAACTGATCTCCAGTCTTCAGTTCCTTTCAAGAAAATGGCTGCTTTAGATGGTAGATTCTGGCACTATACCTCCACGAGCCTGGGGAAGGTGGGGTTTTGGGAGGGAAGCTGTGGGTGCAGTCCATCTGTTTTTGTTGAGCTCCTTCCCTGATTGTCTGCCACATAACCCCTTATCAAGGGAAGCAGATATCCCAAAGGACTGCCTAGTAATAATGTGATCATGGGTCTTTACTATCCAGACCACAAACTCTGTCCACTGCTGTTGTGAAAGTGGAGAGAACAAGGATTGTAAAGTAAGTGCTATGGAAATGACAAATAATAAATATTTAATTTTTATTTTATGTTACGTTATTTGTAGCCCAGTCTCCAAGCTCTGTCCACTGCAATACATCATCCCATTGTGGTTGTGAAGGCAATGAGAATAAGGATTGTAAAACAAGTGCTATGGAAATGATCAGTAATAAATATTCAGGGTATACCCAAGTACAGGAATAACACACGAGAGTGTTTAGGAAAGCAACATCAATTCTGACATAAACCGTGGGCAGCTCTTTTGATATTACTTTCTGAAACATCCTTCTAGACAGGAAATCAGTTTTCAGATAAATTCAAATGAACTGAAGCTCACTCTTTATGGTGTAAACATGGTCTGAGAAAGTCTGAGGGCTTGATAAAGTCTGAGGGCCAATCAGTGGTTATGACCTTTCAAAAGGTCAGTAACATTGGGTAACTGAATACTTGGCAGGGAAAGCCATCAATTGTGTTTCTCTTCAAACTACACACAATGAAAACATGATATATCAGCCTTGGACTTATTTTCCCTTCTCTGCGGTAAAAGCAAAAGATCAAAATAGGAAATTCTGGAGACCACATATTTAGCTAAACCACTATAGCCTAAATGATATTTTATGAGTGATTAATCTAACAGCTTTTCGAGAGCTGACAAAGGCAAATACTCTCTAGGGACGCTTCTGATGAGTCCTCCCCTCAGTCTTCCTACATTTCACCATCACAGAGTGTTTAGAGTGTTACACCAAAGGAATATATATTGTCCAAATGAGGAGAGAAAAAAAGGGATGATGAGGTGAAGGTAGAGGGACATGGAACCATGGCAGGGTATGGGTAGCTAGCAGTAGAGAGGGAAGGAGGTAAAGAAAAAAAGAAAATGTAGCAGGAGCCATGGCAGGAATCAGGATAGGTGGCAGGGAGAACAGAAGCCAGTGTCGATCCAGCGTGGAGAGAAGTGGAGTCACACCCTAGGGAAAACCAGAACTGGCTCCCAGTGGAAAGGGAAGAGGTAAATAAGATTTCCCCTCCTCCACAAGTCCTGGGAGGTCCCCCTCTTCTAAAGTTCCCCTTTCTAACCTATCAGGATTATATGCTGGTTCAAATGTGACAAAGACAGAATTCTTAATGAAGCTTGGAGCTCTATGTAAATTAAGCCACTGTTTAAAATTAAAGCTAAGACCAGGGACATTTCCTTAAAATAGTACAAAATGGTATATGACACCACTTTTTTGTTTTGCCATCAATGCACGGTTGACTTCTGGTGACCCCGTAGGGTTTTCAAGGCAAGAGACTTCCAGAGGTGATTTGCCATTGTCTACCTCCATATCATGACTCTGCTATTATTTGGAGGTCTCCCATTGAAATACTGACCAGGATCGACCCTGTTTAGCTTCTGAGATCTGACAAGAGCAGGCTATCAGTATTAGGTATCAATAAATCCTTATCTTTATTGTTGGATGGGCTGCCATTTGCAGTGAACATATGTAGTGGTTATGTGATTCTCTACCCTTTTTAGATTCAGGTCTATGAGAGGATAATTAGAATATTATTGAAGACCTGTGCCTATCATTACTAGGTATTTTTCAAAGGGTAAAATAAAGATCTTATATTATCCCTTATCTCTGCCACAAGATTAGAAATTCTTAGGAAATAGAAATCAGACCTTTGTGCGGAATCCTAGTGGACTGAATCCTGTGGGATGAAGCACTGATAGAGAAGTTAGTTTTAATTTACAATGCACAAAAGGTTACTAATAGTTTCATAAATTCATTGAAAAAGGGTCAGTTCCCAGTAAAACATTTTTAAAAGAATATCTATTTAAAAACATAAAGAAGTTGCTGCAATATCACCATGAATTGAATCCATTTCTAAAATGAATGACTGAATGCTTTTAAAAGAATTGGCCTCTCAACTTGCTCATTTGGTTCATTCTCTTGTAATGGCAGTTTCAGCAATCTAGTTGAGTACTACAGCTATTTTTTTTATTAAGAATTCCACTTTGTAATAATAAAAATCAATTAGAATGAGTATTTCAGGTGAATTCACCTCTCCTCTTGTGTATAGATTTTTGTTGTTGTTCGAGAGAGGAGATATGTATCTAGGAGAACTCTGATTCTACTGTCCACCAGAGCATCCACCTTCCAAGTGTAAAGCCTCTCTTCCACGTACCATAACTGCAACATTTCTGCACTGTAAAAGTTCATAACTGACTCCAGTGTCCATGCAGAGCGACTGAAAATAAGACACTTATGAGGATCTCTGGAAAAGAATTGTTATCCACTTACCAAGGCTAAAAACTTCTTCAAAAAAAAAAAGTTGGAGAAGTACCAGGAAAGTACATGCTATAAAAGAAGAAACCACACAGTCTTCAGGGTTTTGATGGAATCAGCCACCAAGAAGCTGGAATACTAGAGGCTGTTTTACTGCAGTCACTGAGGGGAATTCCAGATATGCTGCTGTCTAGAAAAGGAATCATAATTGTGTGGAACCATAAACAATCACTCACTGATTACATCTTTCCTATCTTTCGAAGACTAAGCTGCTGCTTTAGGGTGAAGGTGTGGTTTCCTAGGCACACCTTAAAGATGTCTTGCCAAAATTTCAGCCTAGAAATTGCACCTTAAGGTTATGTCTGCACATTCTGCTTCTCCATAGTGGAAGAAAAAGTTGTGGTTCTTTCTCCTTCTCAAACTGGAATGATGTATACCCCGTGTCTTTTATCTAGGGTTGCACAGTACTGCTTGCTAGAGATGACCTAGGTGTGGGACAGAGATATTCTCATAGGCTGATGTGTCCAGAAGAAAAAGTTTGTAGCACCTAAGGTAAATTAGAGAGTATAGGAGTTGGCAGGAGAATATAAAAGCAGGCCATGGTTGAAAGGTACAAGGCAGTGGTCACTTAGCTAGCACCCATTCAGCAGCTCTCCTCTGGGGAGTGGACTAGTGGCACCACGGGTGTGCCACTAGCTCCCTGCTGGAGTGGAGGAGTCCTTCAGGATTGCACTGCCAATTTTGTTTCTAATGTTATTCTTTTACTTTTGAATTAGGTGCTGAGAATGCAGAGGAGTCTAACAATGCTACACTGCAGTGCAGGCACTGGCAAATTAATCACCTGGCCTATTGAGATCACAGGATTGTCCTGCCTGAATGCCCCTCAGCTATAGACTCCTTGTGTTGCTTTGGGCAAGGCTCTTCTTCCCAATTTCAGCCTTGCCCCCATCTGCAGTAGAGATTATAATACTGATTTAATTTAGTGGGATGTTGTAGGGATTACTGACCTAGCATATGTGAAGTGCTTTGAACATTCAAAAGCATTATCTCCATGCAATCCTATGCAGAGTCACTCCAACTTTCTCCAAGCAGACTGGATGAAAGATAAGGGTTATTCTTACAGTGTAGTCCTTTGCAGAGTTACTCTGGTTAAGAACATAAGAACATAAGAGAAGCCAATGTTGGATCAGGCCAGTGGCCCATCCAGTCCAACACTCTGCCACACAGTGGCCAAAAATACCAGGTGCCATCAGGAGGTCCAGCAGTGGGGCCAGGACACTAGAAGCCCTCCCACTGTTGCCCCCCCCCCAAGCACCAAGAATACAGTGATTGATTTCAATTGATTCAGGCTGCAGTAATTCTGCATACGATTGCACTGTTGATTATGTTTTAAGCGCTTTAAGGCATGTTTTCCACAGGAAAAATCCACCAGCCAAGAGGCTTCAATTTAGAATGAGTCAGGCAGCATCCCTGCAGAAAGCCCTCACTATCGTAACAGTAAAGCTGATCCAGTTACCCTGGCGCTCTATGCCTCTCAAGAATATTTATAAGAAATAAAGGCAGATAACATTTATCAGTAGCACTTCGCCTAAGTGGGATGCCATTTCTACCCCATCAAGGTCACTCCCAACTGCTTCATAGAGTCAAGGTTGGTGGTCTTCAACAGTCACCTCATCGAGTGGAGCACACTCCCGCAAGGAAAAAGCAAAGCGCTTTGCTAATGTGTTGACATGTCAAGTTTTTCTTATCTCTGGCTCTCAGGTTTCTGGCTGGTATGGAATAGCAAGGTGAAGGCCTGAGTGTTTTATTCCTCTCCCTCACTTCCTATCAAATCTGAGATGGCAGTCATGGTTGCTGCTCAGCAGCTTGTGAGCACTGACCGGGAACATCTTTTCATAATTTTCTTGATTGTGGCTCTATGCCTTTTCTCTTTCCACTGCGCTAGTTTTCATTAAGGGAAAATAATATAGATGGAGATAAGATCAAAAGGTCACTACTACAAGGATAAGGGCTTCAAAACATATTTCCTTTGATAGTGTATTAAAGCTGTGGAAACAACATGCTTCCCACTGTTATTTTTATCAGTTGTTTATTGAAATATTTCTCTTTAGACACAAAGGAGACATAATATACAATTATAAATGAATGAAATTTAGAAAAGGACACACATTATCTGGGAACTATAAAATTATCTGGAATAGAAGCTCATAAAATAATATTATACTCTTATTGTTGTATGAATTCCCAATCTGGTCTTCAGTTTTACTACATGTAAGTAAGAAGGATAAAAAAGAGAGCAAGGGAGAGTGGATGATGGGGAGAAGCAAAAAGAAGGAGAGAATGGTGTGTCTATTGGGCAAGCAGCAAGAAGCTGTGGGTACTATAAGTGGCATGAAAGTTGTCCAGAAAGTTATCCCATATGTCTATCTGTCTGTCTGTCTACCTATCTATCAATACATGCTTTTGGGATGCCAGTTCTAGCTGTTCCACTATCCAGTCATCAATATCAGGCAGAGAGTTGGATTTCCAAGCCCATAAAAGTAGTCTCTTAGCAACTAAAGCAGCATATCCAATCCAAGCCATACTTGTGTATTTTATTTAGGGACCGCTGAACTGGAAAGTAACCAAGTACCAGAGGAACAAAGGAAAACCCACAATTTATGTCTACAGGGCGCCAATGGTTGACATCTTCCAAAAACCTATAAATTACCCTACAGCTCCAAGATATGTGTATTGGGTTAGTTTCTAAATCCCAGCATCTTCAACAGGCAGAGGTATCAGAATAATTTGGTTTGACCAACTGGGAAGGGGACCAATGACTTAGTTGTATGTATCTTTTGTTGTCTTTGAGTCTTAATGTGAATGTAACTGTTGGATTGTTTTCTTTGTTGCAGGTGTATAATAGTCCATGACTCTACAGCTTCGCAGTGGACAAAAATAAATGTGTCAGGCCTGTAACTAACAGATTCATTACTAAGACTAGGTTTTTATACTGCTGCTCCCCTGTGGCTTCATCCCAAATTATTATTTTGATATCATAAAACTGTGGAAATCTTAGCAGAGAAGGGGAAACTGACAAAAGTGTTTCCAAGGTTGGAGAATTCCACCAACCATTACTTTGAAGTCTGGTAAACACTTTGTTTGAACAGAGACAGTATCCATTCACGAACCTGCACAAACTTCAGTTCATGAACCACGAACCAGCCAAAATTCATCATGAACTTTAGTTCGTGAACCAGTTTGTGCCCATCCCCGATCAATTGACTGACTTGGTATAAGGCAGTTTAATGTGTTTGTGTGTTATGATGTAGGGTGGCTGTAAAGTAAATAACACCAGAGGAGTCAAACAAATAACCCAAACCACCTGTTACAGATGAAGGGTCACAAACATTTTAACCCACACAGCACAGGGGGCTCAATTAGAGGTTACAATCTACATGTGAAAATTTATTGTTATTCTTTTTTGAGGTCCTGGAAGATGGGGGGTGGGGGGATTAAGTCCCTCAGCTCACATGCCTTTATTTCTGTTTAAATTGTCATCTTCTTCAAAAAGACAAATGATCACTTTGAGCTGGCACACTTGGCTGTAGGTGTTAAGGGAACCATCTCTCCTTGTAAATAATGAAAACCTCTCAGAATTCACTGCCAAGTAATCTTGGGCTTGCTCCTTAGTAAGAAATATCAGCAGGCACATTGTTAATATATTTCTGGGGAACAAACTTGTGCACGCAATGTTTCCCTCTTCAAAAACCCCAAGGAACAGCTTGGCAGTCTTGACTTGCCTTTATTGAGTTCTCCCTACTGCTTTGCACTGCACAGCACATTAGATAGGTTGATCATGCAAGACTGAAACTAGTAATAAATATGTCGGACTGAGCAAATAGGACACAGAAATTGGAAGGAGTTGGGGAATTGCACTATGACTGCTGATAGGCCTTTGCAAAGCTGTTTTTCATGATGACAGAAAAATTTCTCTACACCATACAGGTGTTCGAAGGAGAATATATGGCATCTAAAATGCTTAGAAGCAGAATTTTTCCCCTGGAATATTAAAGCAAGTGAGGTGACATTGATATAAGTACAGAAGGACAGATGAGCGCAAGTTACAGCTCTGATCACTAGCAGTGCAGAAGGAGAGTGGGTGATCACAACAGTTTCCAAATGAACAGACATTGTGACAGGAAGGATTGGACCATATGAATCAAGGAGGAGAAAACAACTCCAGATTTCCCGATCTGTTACACACTCTTATGAGAAGCATTGCTTTGCAAGAGTTAATTATATACAATGAGGCTGTCTATTCCATCAGTACTGTCAGTGAAAAGCAATGGAATAAGTCCTTCATGAAGCACCAGACAGCTTATCATCAATTTCCTTCCTTAATCAAACTTGCTTTATTTTCAGTACCACTACCTACCATTTCTATATTTCTATACTCAGCTTGGAAGAAAGCAAAATGTAGCCAATTCAGCTCTGGTTGCTGCCTGTGTCATGTTGTAATGCTTATAACAAAACCTGGTGTTATACTGGGCTTTTTAAGACTTAAAAATGATGAAGCTAAATTATTTGTTACATTTCTATACCACTTCCTCCAAGGACCCCAGGGTGGCATCTCAACAAGTTTGAAAATGGGGAACTAAGAGTGACTGCAAGTTAGTGACAAAGGTATAATGCAAACCAAGGTCTTCTCACTTCATAAATGACCATCTTGACCACTAATGCTCTCAGCTCTGTTCTGAAGCTTTGCTTGTCTTGAGGAGCTTTCCTAAATTCCACTGCACATAAATCAGTGGGGAGGGAGTTCAGATTCTGAATGGTGAGTCTAGGGAAAGATATGTGGCTAGGCGATTGGATGCTCGCTCTCAGGTTTGTAGTTTTATAGTGAGGTCAATTCTGCTTTTTTTTTAATGTGATGGCATTAGTCCATGACAAAGGGTGGCCAGTACAACTATCATCCTCTGTTGTGTAGTGTTATTAATGGTAAGCATATACTGAGTGCTCCATGCAGATATTTGTTTACAGAATCAACATCTGCCCTTCCAGTAAAAGAAACAGATAAAACCAGCAGGCTTCCACACAGCTTTGCCTCCACAATTTACTAGGGTTCAATCCCACTCCTGAATTTCACAGAAGGGACACCTAGAGGAAGCTATAGAAAATAAACACATCGCAGCCACGTGTGGAAATCCGAGTAATGCATCTTGTAGACTATATTAAAGCAAGCTAGTTATGGAGGAAATCCGGCATAGCTTTGGCTGGAAGAGGGTAGGAGGAAAAAGAGCATGACCTGGGAGGTTGTGAATGGCTGTAAGCCCCGCAGGTTGCAATGGGCATTATCAGCATGCAATCTCTTCTCAACACCAAGGCCTTCGTTTTCTAAAAAAAACCCCAGCACTCTACAGTCTTTTTACCATTAGGCTCCAAATCACAAACTCCTTGGAAACTGAGGCTCCTGCTTCATCACTAAATTGTGAAGGTTAGCATTTTTCTTTGTCATGATGCAGGTGTTTCTGATGTCAAAAAACATTACATTTGAATAATGACAATGGCATCAGCTAACCCATGGAGCCCTTGCGCAAGGGCAAGGAACAGTTCTGCAACAGGAGTAAGACATTACAGCAAGGGAAAGTAGCCATTAGACATTGATGGAAGACATCTCTTTGGCATTATAATCAATTGGAATTAATATCTCTACACTGTGTAAAGCTTTGCTGCCAGACTGCTAGTCAGGCCAAGGAATTACAGGCTAGGATTTTATGGAGGCAGGAAGAAAGCATGGCCAACAAGACTAAGTAGCAAATGTCTGGACTGATGGAGATAGCCAGGTTCACAATGTCGGAGGAACATTAGCTTTTACTTCCTTACAATCAGGTGCAGGTCTACATGTGCAAATCTACAGATATATTCCTCATACACAATGCTCATGGCCAAGTAAAGAAAACCCAAGGGTTACATGCAATTACACAGGAAACACTGCACTGGAATAGCTAAAGACTAAAAAGGAACCATAAAGGAGTATGCATCTGATGGCTCAAAATCATGTTTTAAGCTACCAGGTGACCAATAGCCTGAAAGTGAGCAAGGGCTATAACACACAACAAGATGACCTAGCTGTGCATGTGGTCTGAATGAAGAGCTTGGTACATAGTGAAGCATCAGTTGCCACGTGGCAGTCACACAGTTGGGAAATTGTAGTAATGGACAAGTAGATCAGAATGGTAAACAGTCACATGACCATGGTCTCAATTAATTACTCTCAGCATTCTACAATTAAGGATACTTCAATCTCCAATTTTGACATATTTATTTCCTTCAGAGTTTTCTGTCTCTGTCTTGACTCTAATTGGCCCTTCCTGGGAACTAACTCCCCCCCTTCTCTCTTCCTATATGTAATGGTTGAGGAAATTCCGTTTCACTGTATCTGAAGAAGTGTGTTTGAATTAAACTTGGCTGGTCTTAAAGGTGCCACTGGACTCATACTTTGTTCTGCTACTTCAGATCAACATGGCCACCCACCTGAATCTATCTACATTACCATATTGTCATGCATTTACATGGAGGATCTACTCAGTGGTCCTTTGCACCTATTTAAGTGGGTGATGTGTCCCCAGGTGGGGCCTTGCAATTTTCTGATTTTTGAGAAGGCTTGAAAAACAAAATACTTGCATTCAGTCTCTACAGGTCATCTCTTCTCATATCAGGATTTCAAACTGCACTAATCGATTGGCTGTAACTGGAAGGGATTAAAGAATATGGTTGATACACAGTGATCTCCACTGATCATTATTGGTATAATGAACTGTGAGGGACACAGCCCACTTTCAAGAGCACTGCTTAATGTGCCAGTTGCAAACACAAGCCCCATTGTTTGCTCAATATCAGTAACCCATATGAAGACTTATTATACCTATCAAATAAATATAAGCTGAAGGGCCATGAAGTATTTTGCTGGCACATTGGATGACCAGATGTAATGAAGGAAATAGTCCTGTATCTGTAATTTTTTTTTTCTTTGCAAAACACTGTCTAGGGGTGGTGCCCCTGCCCCCACACGTACCAACTCAGTTGGATGCATCCACACGCCAGCCACAGCAAGAAGAGCCTGCAGGAGCCCAATGCAGCCAGGGAGGGCAAAGCATGTTGCGATAACAGAGTGGCTACAGGAGACAGTGGCAGGGAAGCTTCCAGAAGAGGTGGCAAAAGCAGTGATGGATCGGCAGCAGCTGGACTCACTGGAGGATGCTCAGCCAAGAGAGCAGCCCAGGAATGCCAGGCCTGAAGGACAGAGGGGGCATGGCCACAACAAAGGAGACAGGGTGGGACCTAATTCAATACAGGGGAGGCCCAGACAGGGAGACCAGATCTGGAAGAGAGCACCTGGTGGGGTGGAAAAGGGCACAGGCAGTCCTAGCCTCACTAAGTCCAAGCAGGCTGAAAGCAAGCTCCATTAGAGGAAGGGAAGGGTATACCCAGCCAGACCCAGGGGGTGGGTTGCCAGATTGTTAAACAAACAAACAAACTGGATACGCCAGGCCCAAGTATGAAGCAGCACTTGGGCTTGGTACCATCTCCTCCAAGTGCAAACAGCCAGAGCGCACTGTTTGTGCTTGGACAAGTACTCAGCCCAAACATGAAGCAGCAGCGGCAGTGGCAGCAGCAGCTTCATGCATGGGCTCGGCACTGCCTTCTCCTTGCCCAAACTGTGTACTTTAGGCTGTTTGGTTTTGGAATAAGTGGTATCAAGCCCAAGTGCGAAGCAGCAGCCTTGATGCCGCCTCCTCCAAGCTATTTGGGCTTGGCAAAGTTGCCAGTTGACCCAGACAAGTCAGTATTTTCAATGACTGTTCAAGAAAAACATTTGAATGTCCAGTATTTGTTCAGGGTTTTTTTTCTTGTCAGTGAAAGTACTTGAGTCTCCTGATCAATTCTGGACACCTGGCAACCCCCTCGGTCCGGGCTCCGGACAGTCTACAGAGCCTAGGCTCTGTGCTCGTGGTAGAGAACAAAGGGCACAGAATGAGAGGAGGGGTCAGAGAGCAGCTCCCAGCTTAAGGCATCCCATTAAGGAGATAACACTTACACACACTTAGAGCAATGTGGCATCCCCCAATGTCCGGACATGCTGATTTGCTTACTCCAACACTAAGACCATGCCAGGGAAGAAGGGGACCCCGGAGGGTGCTAAAACTTTGGCCTCTGCCCCTGAGTCAGAGGAATCGGACAGACACATTCTCTCACTTTAGTAGTGCTACACCATGACAACCTGAAATTCCTTCTCGTACCCATAAAAAACCCCTGCTCTGTTGCATCTGATCACCTAAGTCAGATGCTTGCCAAAGGAACGTTTAAACTCAGAGACACATAACATTTTGTTAAAACTCTCAGTTCAAACTCACAAACTGAAAATAATTTGAATTTGATTGTTCGACTCCCTGTTCTGTTTTGCGGGCAAGACAGTGCTTTTTCAGTAGTACTGAAGTGAAGCTAATGTAATTCTGGCAGAGATACTGGTAGCCAACAATGGGAAATAGGGGGACAGCAGCAGTAACATTGCCATGGAAGGCCATGGAAGATCTTTTATTAGGATCAACTGAAATAACACAAGGCAGGGCACATGCTTTTGAGCTTTGCTAGAATTCTTCATCAGGCTAGGTGCTAAAAACAAATAAAAGCAGGGGGGAGACATTTTGGGTCTTGGTCTTAAGGCCTTTTCTCGGTATCCTGTGATGAATGCCCAGCACATTTAAGTAATAGGCAGTGTTGATATTGTTGCACCTTTAACCTTTGGGAAAGAAGAAAGAAAAATGGCAGCCTCCACCTGAAACTATAAAACATCATTAGTTGATCAAAGGTTTCTCCAGCAATGCAGCTATTTTTAACTTCTGAGTTTAACAAGGCTTAGAACTCAGCCAAGGGGAACTCCTGAAACAGAGTCTCCTCTTCACCCCCAAAAGTAGCAGACTAAAGCTTGAGAAAAAAGCTCAAGAAAAAAAGGCAATTTATAAGCAATTTATTAAGAATCATTAATCACTTAAAATTTGAATTAAATCTGGCTTGAAAATTAAAGGGCAGGTTAGAGGAAACAGACCATCTTTTCATTTTAGGGTTCAACAGCTAATGGAACTCAATAAAGGTATGTTCAGCACCTGTGAAAATTAGAATATAGCCCAGTCTAGAAATATTTCTAATATGGTAACATTGGCATGGATCTTATCTAGTGCTCATAAAGTGATGTTCACTGAAATGACCTTTCTCACCTCCTGCTGCAGACTTTTGAGCCTTCTAACTTGTGCCCCTGGGTGCTGGTAGACCCCAGGAACACTCTGGGACAAAGTGATTGTCAGCATTGGGGAGGGGGACTCAGGGCTGCTGAGAGCCATCTTGAGCCCCTGGACAAAAATTCCATCTGGGTCCCCCATATGATCCTGATCCAAACCAAATGTTAAAATCAAACAAATTACTTGGCTGGCTGTTAGTTAGCATGCATCTATCTGTCTGTTAGCATGCAGCTGTCTGTCTGTCCATTTGTGGCAGGCATAACTCATCAGGAAATAAAATTAGGAATCTCAAAATTGGCCACCAGCTTCAGGATGATCATGTTTCAGGGCCAAAAATGAAAGGAACTGGAATATCCTAGCCCAGGTTATCTCCAGACCCCAATGCTATTTGCAATGGAGGCTAAGGTTGTTCCCTCTAAGCTGAGTTAGTGTGAGCTAGTGCAGAATTTTCTAGCTTCCTGCTCACACATTTTTGTCTTAGCGCAGGAAGGATGGCTCCAGAGCAAACTAATTTATGCAGCTGCCAACCCGCTCGCTCACAACTTTAATGCCAGTAGCTCACAAAGTAGAATTTTTGCTCACAAGACTTCATAGCTTAGAGGGATCTGGGAAATCTAGGTTCAAATCACCACTCTGTCATGGAAGTTTGTTGGGTGACCTTGGGCTGGTCGCACCCTCTTAGCCTAACCTACTTCACAGGGTTGTTGTGAGAGTAAAACAGAAGAGAAGAGAACAATATAAGCTGCTTTAGGTCCCCCTTGAGGAGGAAGGCAGGATATAAATTAAATAAATAAATTCTAACTTCTGTTCCTCATTTGTTACCACTGAAACAGATTAACGTTTATTATCATGCATAAAGCTGGCTTCATGTGGTGTACATGGAATGTATTTTAAAAAATGCTAATGCAGTTCTGACTGCAGCCACTAGGGGTGCAGGGAAGGGCTGCAAAGAGCTTGGCCTGTCTGCAAAGTTTACAATGAGGCTGAGGGAAACTGTTTGCCTGCCAGATCTTGATAAACCCATCAGCCAAGCCCACTCTAGAGTGAGGGAAGACCGGCCAGGACAGGATGCAGCCTCCTAAAAAGGTCTATGCTTTCCTTTTTCCTTTAGTTTCACCCAGCTCTTGCATAGCCAGAACAGAATTGTGAGGCCTGTCTTTGGTGATAAGCACATCTGGATCTACATCCTTTAAAGAGAATTCACCACATAACCTGTACAGTTTTTGTTGCTTTACTAAACCTACTGCTGCAGTGATCTCTGTACTCTCCATACACAATATGAAGTTGTCAGGTCATCCCTGGCCACCAGCAAGGGATGGGAACAGGTAAGGTGGCCAGATCCAGGTTGGAAAACTCCTGGAGATTTGGGGATGGAGACTGGGGAGGGCAGGGACCTCAGTGGGGTACGATGCCATAGAGTCTTCCTTCCAAAGAATCCATTTCCTCCAGAGAAATTAATCTCTGTAGTCAGGAGATGAGCTGTACTTATGGGGAATCCCCAGGCCCCACCTGGAGGCTGGCATCCCTACTTACAGCAGTGACGCAAAGCTTTTACACTTGCTACCCTAATAACTTCTTGAAACTGGGGGGAAGACATATATCACAAAACCAAGTAGGTTCCCAAAGTCCATCAGAGAGGCAGTGTGGGTTCCCCTCAGTTTCACAGAGGCCTGTCACAGATGCCATAAAGAAAATTCTAGCTTGTCCTGATCCCTGGGAAATCTCAAAAAGAGAAATTACTGTATGAGAGTCAACACTAAGTAACTGTGTTCTCAAACCATTTATGGCTTTAAAGATCATAACCCGCACCTTGAATTGTGTCTAACTGCATATAGGTAACCAATGCAGCTCTTGGAATATAGTATAATGGATTCACTAATGCTTATGCCCCAGTAATTTGAACTGGCTTTAGATCCTTGATAGTTACAAGGGTAACTCTGTTGCTTTGTACTGAGGATGAGGTTAAAAAAATAACAGCTAGGAGGGGGTTTTTTTTCAATTCACTTTTATTATATTACAGTCCATGACCATATCCAATTGACAAAAACAAACAGGATTCAGGTATACAAATATACAAGTTAAAAATTCCAGCTAAAATATAGAAATAGAAAATTTAACAAAAAAACTAAATAAAATTATATCAAAAAGAGAAAAATATATTATAAAATACCTAACAAGTCTGTTTTATAACTGACAGAAAAATATCTCAGAAAATATAGTTAGTATAAAAACACTGACACTTGATAACCAGAAACAGATTATTCAAAACTGCTGAGTACACTGTATGCCCCCATGTAATCCTGCTCTTCCCAATTAGGGAAATAACTAATTATCCAAATGTACTGCCTTCCAACATTTCACACTGTGGTGTACTTATAACAACTCTCTTTTCACTCCTTGGGTACCCCCACCCCACTCCAATTACACATCGCTGATGGCTCTTCTATGCCTGCTATAGTCATTTACCTGAAATAGCCCATCTTGCTCTGGCTTCTGAACCAGGATGTGTTAGTAAATGGCCCATGATAGTTTCTTTTTAATTTGATTTTTTAGAAGAGTGTTTAATCTCACAGTGGATCTGGTTGCACTTAAAGAGCTGCAATTAAGACAGTTCAGAAGTGCTGGTTAATAGGCAGTTACAATTACAAGCAGGAAACCCACAAGCGCACTTCATTTCCCATTCCCTACTCTATCCCCTCCCCTTTTCCTGCTTCCTCTGATCCTCACCCATAAGTGAACCCACCTTTCATCAGCCACCATTTTCACCTATATGTATTATTTATTTACTTTATTTATACCTTACCTTTCTGCACAATGCAGCTCACATCGTTCTCATCTCCTCCATTTTATCTTTACAACAACCCTGTGAGGTAGGTTAGATTGAGAGTGTGCGACTGGCAAGTGTGTTTCCATGGCAGAGGTGGGATTTGAAATAGATCCTAGCCTGAAACTCTACCTACTACACCACATTGTATTTTGTCCAGTGGCTGCTGTTGAGTAGTAGTGAGCAGCCAGGCCTGGTGACTCATGCAATTCATGTGATAGCAAGTTGCCTAGTGGTTGCTGCTAGTCCTGGGTCTTGGCTCTGAAGAATTTTCTCTCAAGTCCCAAAAAGTCCAGGAAAGGGCACTGCTCCTCACCCTGTTTTTAATAGCAGAAATCAAAGCTTGAAATCTCACAATACCATTGTGGTTGCCTAGCAAAGTCCATAACAGCCACTAAGATACAATTCTTAAAGCCTCCCGTATTATTTTGGGGGGAGCTTTTCTCAGGTTTGCAGAAATATCTGTGTCACAGGCAGTGGCTAGAAAAGCTCTCTCATGGCTGCCACCACTCTGGTATGGGTCTCCTCTGGAGGGCCCAGAGTACCCACCCAACCCCTTTTCCCACTCCTTTTCCAACAGGTTCCACCCTATAAGTGACCAAATGAGGCATGAGGACCCAGGCAGAGTAACAAACAATTTTATTAAAGTGGAATAATAACAACTGTATTTCTGTCGGATAAAGAGAACAGTAAAGGCAGGTATACAAACAAAATAAAACAGCCTGACGTGTCTATCTAGACTGTTCCTAGCGGTCTCTGGGTGATTGGCTTCAAGCTGACTCACCCCTTCTGGATGAGGGAGCCCTCCACATGCAGCAGCCTCTCCTCAGCTCTGCTCCCTAAGAGCGAACAGCCTCCCCTTTCGGCAAAGCCTTTTATTCCTTCTTCCCGGGCACCACCACCTACTCCTCCACTGGTGCAAGTTTTCCCTCCAGATCCCCACGATAGGCTCATGATAACCTTTATTGTGTGTTCATGGCTCCAGTATCTGGATTTAAGTATCCACAGATGGGGCCGTGTTAAGAATTAGATACACTGATTGATGAGGAGATGGAAAGAAAGCCATGCACTGGGATTTTGTGTCCATACGCATGCATTCGTATGCATGTTCAATAGAGTCCAAATGTAACTGCTTCCCCGTCAGGTGAATGTGTTGAGGTACAGTGGGGAGGCAGTAGACATGGCTCTGCTGCCTCCTCTACAGAAGCACGCTCTCTGCATAGGACTTTGGATTTTTAACTACTGGAGGATCAAGGAGGACAGAAGCTCTGCTGAACATGTGTGCATGCGTTTGAAAAGGCAATTCCAGCATCTTCCCAAAAGGTAAAATAAAGACAGCATTATACCTATGTATAGGGAAATAGAGACTATTCCTATTTTGTATGATGTTTTGCTGCCTTTATTGCTGGATTACTGTCAAGTCTGCTTAATTAGTTCCAGATGCAGGCTCTTACTGCAAAGTCCTGTTCTTCTAGACCCTAATCCTGCTCACAAGTTAAAATGAATGCTGCCTATCTGTTCCTCTTGGAGGTGCATAGTCACGGAAGGATCTTTACACTTTTGAGGTGTGCTGCACTCCCCTCTGCTGTTTTACAGGGGTGGTTTGATAGAATCCCCTATGGGAAAAGGCTTTGCCCCTGCAATGAAGGAGAAATTGAGACTGCAGAACACATTCTTCTATGTTGTACCTTCTACTAAGATGCTCATATCGAGACCATCACCCCTTTGAACAATAGAATACCTGGAAGAACGAGCCTGGGATACGTTAGGTTACTCCTAGAAGACAGAATTCCAACAATTACAGCCTCATTTGCAAAATTTATGTAAATACCACCCATTTATATTAATGTCTATTTATATTACTATTTTAATTTGTGTTATTTTTTGCCAATATCGATTTTAATTGTGTGTTAACGTTTTTTCTTAGTATTTTATTTACGCTGGTCTTTGACCATACAATAAAATTTAAAATAAAATTTTAAAAATGTGAATGCCCATACAATCTGTGTACAATGTACACTTTATTGTTTTTAATATGTATGTTGAGTAATTCTCACATTACATTCAACACAGGTACAAACCCCACCTTTATTGAGGTACCGGTCCCTGGTTTCGGTTGCAGGATGAATGTGCATTGGCCCTTGCAAACAGATGTAAGCACATACATAAAGAAGATACATACATTCTCTGTAGAATGTAAACAGGGCTTCTCTAATTCTGCTTGCATTATGGGGTGGTGGTGGATAAATACAAGATTACTGTTATCTAGATTTGAAAGGTTTCATAAATTAGCTAAAAGTAGCACAGTGGTACAGAAAGGGTGTTACAATCCTATCCTTCAGTGCCATGTCCCTAGAATTGAATCAGGCCCTCCATGGCTGCCCTTAGCCTTAAAAAACAAAACAAAAATCCTAATCATGAATCTCCTGGGTCACATTTCAACTTGCAAGCTTTTAAGGATTTGCTATAACTGTAGAATTAGTGTTACTGACTAGAATTAACCTTCTGTGTTTTTAGGTATCCCTAACATTATTTTGATGAAGCTTTTTTATATTGAGATGGTTATTATTGATCTTCAGGTGAGTCGCCAAAAAGGCAGAAAGTGACTTTAGAAATAGCAAATACAACTGAATGTAAGAACCAGGTTCAAATTCAGCCACACACCTTTTAACTACCACTGAAATCATCTCAATACACACTCTCTACAATATATTCCAGGCATTGTGCTATGTAATTCTTTATCTGTCACCTGGAAGCAAACAAGTCCTCAAGGTGTTTTACAAAAAAACCCTCATGAAAACAATGCTAGAATTCTAATAGAACCATTAACAATCTAATGAAAATATAAGAGAAACAGTGATAAAACTGCAAGGAGCCTTTTGTCTGTGTTTTGGCTGGTGTGAGTCAGCAAGCTGAGCAAAAGTTGCTCTTCTTGCCCAGTTGAAAAGATGGCCTTTCATAACAATTAATTGCCAACCAAGGCAACAGAGCAAAGATGCATGGTTTGGATCGCAGTCCTAAAACACACAATTGAAAATGAGATGTACCTGCCTTTCTCTGGACAGTGTCCAATCTGTGCAAAGAAAACCCCTTGAAAACTGCAGCTAAGTCTTGATCACTCTTTTGGGATTTGCTTCCTATTTTTTCCCTTGAAAAGCAATAGCTAACACAGATGCTGCAAGGCACTTGCCTACAGTGGCTTGTCTAAGGAATATATCTTCTTGGATAACAGGGAAGCATTGCTTACAGAGTAGACTTCTGGTGTGGGGGGAGAATCAATCGCTTGATTTACTTTTTCTCCAGACAAAAGTCAGGATAGTTATTGTCACACACCTGAGTTGTCAAAGAGGGTGCAGAATTTACACTGTAGAATCTGATCAGCACTTACTGTTGTACATGAAAAGAGCTGTGCCTGTATATTGATTCCCCCCCACACACCCAAAAGAATGATGCTATCAGCCCCCTGCTGGAATAGTAAAGAACTGTTCTGGCAAATCAAACCAGCCTGCATGGAGATGTTTTTGTGTGAGTGAACTGTTCAGACGTTACAAACATGCATACCGGGATTGCACCAATGGGAGGGTGTGCTACCCACAATGCCCCTGATATACACCATCGTCGTTTTATGTGAATAAGGCAAAACATGGATTTTCTAGGTGTGTACAGATGCAAAATACATGTCAAATTTATTTTCATATTATTTCTTGAAAAGTATGCCTCTGCTTTTAAAACGTGCACAGCAGGCAGAAAATTAATGGGAGAAGCTGCACCTCCGTTCCATAAAAAGCTGCCTGCTGTGCAACTTTTAATGATATAGCTGTCATCAGTAAAAACAGACAATGAACAAATATGAATGCTCAATTAAAAAAACCCAAAAACCCTCAAGTCTAAACTACATTTTACACATGGGAACTATTATTTACTATCCTAGCTTTACAAAGTTGAAATACATCTGGGGCAGGGGGACTGTCATTTAGACAAGAGCAGCAGAAAAGGCAGTGGTGGTTTACTCCTCTCCTTCCTTTACTGTTTTCAAAATCTTCCCCTTTCCCATAAGCTGCTGTTTGCCTGCATGGGAAAAATAACAGCTTTATTTTTTTTTAAGCCATGGGTGAATAATCAGCTTGGGGCGGGGGGGGGGGAGGCAATTGACTGTACATCGGTTGGGTACAACCACAGAAAAACAACAGAAAAAGTGTGTATGCACAATCCTCAATCTATAAGAAAATCTAAGCAGAAGTCTGATTCTGCATATAGATTTCCCTTGTAGAACGAGGGTGCTTCTCTTTGGTTTACAGGATATCATTATATGTGTGCTAGGCTGCCAACCTCCAGGTGGAACTCGGAGATCTCTAGGAATCCAAACTACTCCCCAAACTGCAGAGATCAGTTTGCCTGCAGAGATCAGGAAATGGCTGCATTGGAAGATGGACCCTATATGGCATTACACCCCACTGATATTTCTTGCATCTCTACACCCTGCCACCCCAGGCTCCACCCTCAAATCTCCAGGAATTTCCCAGCTCAGAGTTGGCAGACCTAGTGCACAAGCACACACCCACGCACCGATATTCAGGGCTATTTTGGGGCAGGAACGCACAGGAATGAAGTTCCAGCTGGCTTCAGAGTTAGCCATGCCCACTACAGCCAAAACTGCTGCATGCATGGCTACAGAGGGAAGGCCTGGAGAGCGACCCCCCCGGTCCAATGGCTGGCTTGCCCAGGCTCCCCGCAGCTGTGGGGCGCCCAGGCAAGCCGAGGGAAGGCAGTTCAAATTGCCTTCTCTTCCCTCCAAGGGCCAGCTTGCTCGGGCTCTCCACAGCTGTGGGGCGCCCAGGCAAGCCGAGGGAAGGCAGTTCAAACTGCCTTCCCTTCCCTTCAAGGGGAGGCTTGCCCAGTCTCCCCACAGCCTCAGGGCACCCGGACAAGCCAAGGGAAGGCATGGGGTGTGGCTTAATATGTTAATGAGCTGTGCTGTAGAGTGTGAGGCCTAATAAGCTAATGAGTTTCTGTTGATGGGAGTGGCCTATTATGCTAATGAGTTCCTGCTGGGCTTTTTCTACAAAAAAAAAGCCCTGCTGATGTTCACACCAGTAGTCCATCTAACAACTCAGTATTGTCTACTCGGACTGGTAGCAGCTCCCAGAGTCTCAAGTAGAGAAAAGTATGTCCCAACAGCTGCTACTAGGGTCCCTTTTTCAGCATGCAAAGCATGTACTCTGCTGCTGAACTACAATCCCACTCTATGCAAGCCAAAGCCTTAAGGTAACAAAACTACTGACTTTATGACAAATTCCATTCATATCTAGAAGTAGCAGGATTCATCTTTCTCAGCAGCTGGCATAACAAGCCCTTTCCAGCCTTCTGCCCCCAACTTTTGTTAGATTGCTGATCTAAAGGGTTGAAATTCTACATGTTAACTTGTTTGGATTTCCTAACAGGTATTGACTAGGTGGAATGGCTGGAGAAATGTCAGAGCATATGACGACATACTATACTTAGCTTAGATTTAAACAAGAGAAGCTGACCTGTAATACACATGTCGGAGGTGACCAGACAAGTTCTTTGAGCAATCAGATTTAGCATTATGAAGTTTTTATTATTATTTTAAAGCAGTGCTTTTAATTTTTCCCATTTTTTTGTTCTGAATGAGACAACACTTTTAAGAGTGCCTTCTTTTTCAGTTCCACCCACATTTCAATTTTTTCCATTTCAGGTTTTGAAGGGGGATACACACCTCATTTTCCCACTTTTTCTCAATCCTTATTTTTCTAGGCACCTTAAAATGACCCACAGATAACCATAAACTAGGCATCTGTTTGTGAACTCAAAACATGTCCTCCCACCTTTCCTGCCCCAGCATAAAAACACCCATCCTCTAAGGCCAATGATGTTACTTATTTGGCGAGATGAACTGCAGCCATCATGTTCTAAAGTGTTGCTTTTGCAGTTAATGAATGGCTTGCTATTCACTCCCCTCCTCCACTTTCCATTTGGATTCACACTTCATTAGTTGCTGAATGTTTATTCCCCAGGGGATCCATCTCTTCTTTGGATGACCTCTCAGCCTCTCCTCCTTTTTTATTTCTCTTTTCTGCCAGCCTTGGGAAAACTGAAGTAATTGTGACCTGAAATGGTAGCAAAAGCTGTAAATCACCATCAGGCAATGGAGACTCTTATATGAAGCCTGAATTTTGGCAACCAATGACTACAAATCTGGAGGGGAAAGAAGATCAGTTCCACCAAATTTGGCATCATCAGTCACAGACAATGCTGTGGTCTTGACCTAAATCTTGCCTATTTCACACCACAAGTATTTAATTGTCCTCAGAGGGCCTGAAATGTCTCCTATGTAATGGTTTTCACTGGAAGAACAACTCTTTCCATCTCCAAGAACTACAACATTGCTCTTGATTAAATTGCAGTCTGCTAACCATTTACTCTAGAAGGGCCTCACTACAGGTATTGCTTTTAAAGAAAATGGAGTGTGGAGGTGAGATGAGCTCACTCCTACTCCTTCCCTTTGCCTTATCTCATGGCAGCCTGAAGCATATTTTCCTCAGGCCAGCCAATGATGCATGTAAGATTAGGAAGTGAAGGGCAAGCAAACTACTGGAAACGATGGCTGATTGCCAGGGTTCAGGGGTGACACTCAAGGGATCAGGAAACTGACCACACCCCAGCAAGCCAAAAAGAGAAGGGTGGGAATGCAAAGCTTGTCTGGAGCCCCAGTCAAGCTGGGCCAAAGAGGACTCCTCTGTTGTCTCTCCCAGTTAAGTTGTGTGTATATGTGTGAAAGATTGGCATGGCTAAAACCCCTGGGCAAAAATAATTGGCGGTGGGGGTGGGTGGGCAGGGGCCATGAGGCAACCCCAGGAGAGGCACCTGCTTTGGATTCCCAGTGGGGAGACAGGTGGGG
Organism: Gekko gecko; assembly: GCA_029375565.1. Taxonomy (NCBI): domain Eukaryota; kingdom Metazoa; phylum Chordata; class Lepidosauria; order Squamata; family Gekkonidae; genus Gekko; species Gekko gecko. The sequence continues at coordinate 144,044,302 of JAPDNY010000003.1, read as the reverse complement.
CATAAATGAAGTAAATAAAATAGGACCTCCCCCCATGCCAGTACAAAACTGAATGGAAACTCAGTGATTTCCATTTAACCAGCAGGAACTTCCACCGCTCTCTCATCACTCCTAAGAGATTCTGTGCTTTTAATTCAGCATTCAAGAATTGTTGGCAATTTAAATGAGAATAGTTATTCTTGAATTCAGAGGCTGAACTCACAGTGTAGTATCACTTTTGCTGTGTAATGATGATGAGCATGGAATTATCTTCTTACTTGGGTTCAGTCTGCATTGATCATTACATTTTTGTTGGGGTTCATCATTGTGCCACTTGGTCGAGGTCACTATTACATTGTCATCACATTGAGATGACAGTTCTATCAGTAACTAACCCTAACCCACCCCCATCATTGGGGTGGAATTCTCAGGGATTACCCCCCCCCCCATCTAAGGAACCCTCCTCATACTTCAGGCAGACAGGAGAAAATGTCCCTGTTCTAAACACAATGAAGTCAGAATATATTTCCAGATTTAACTTCCCACCCCCATCCAATTGGGATGCAAATCTTCCGGATCATAGCCCTCACCCAAGAGATCCTCCCTGCCAAATTCCAGGCACAGCAGAAAAAGGACTTCTGTTTTATAGACCACTAAAATGTAGAATAAGTAAACTGATGGATGGAGCCTACATGGGCATCCAACACACAAAGACTGCGCTAGGTTCATTCATGAAATAACTGCTGGCCCAGTTGGGAGGGAGAGGAATAAATGCATCACACAGTGAAATATGACATGAGAGAGAGCAGGCTTTACTTCCTTTCTCCCCCATGCTAAATTTTATTTGAAAAAAAACCCACTGACCCCATTTTATATTTGAATAGATGTATTGTGCATAACCACATCTGCCCAGGGGCTGCTTCTAGATGAGGAAAGGACAATTTGATCTTTTTTCTCCTCCTCCTCTTGTATGAGGGGGAAAGAACGGAGCTCAGCAAAGCTGGACTCTGACTCCTGGGTTGCCTCTCCAAGTGATACTTAGAGCTTGGAGCCGAAAAGCTTCCTGTTTTACAAACCATGAAAGTAAAGACTCTGCCTATATCCCCCACATATACTCTGCCTTCTCCAAGTAGGTGCAAGCAAAGCTTTGCCTGTCATTGTGAGCAAGATAGTTCCAAATAGCTAATTTGGCTTATGAAAGGAGTACTGCAGTTTTTGAAGTTTAAGGATCCTTTCCAAGCCGATAAGCCAGCAATGTGATTACAGAGAACTTGTATGCAAAAATGCCAATCAGGATAATGCTGTGTGGCACAAACATGAGTCAAGTCTTCTGTCTGAATGGTGTACATGTCAAGAACATATCTGTTGCCATTCCCCTCCCTTTCTACTCACCACCCAGGGAAACAGAAGCACTGTTCACATATTGCAGTGAGCATATGTACATCTTGCATGGACATATGTTGTTAGAAAGAGCTAATATACTTTCACATTCCAAATGAAGCCATGAACTGAACCTGGAAAAATGTGGGGGTTAAATCACACTTTCAGCTCGACATGTGTTGAATATAACATAAGAAACATTCGACATGCATATAAAGAACAATCAAGTGTACACTGTACATGGGTTCATTGTTTGGTATACAGCCAGTTTGATGTAGTGGTTAAGAGCGCGGACTCTAATTTGGGAGAACCGGGTTTGATCCCCCACTTCTTCACATGCAGCTGCTGGTGTGACCTTGGGTCAGTCATAAGTTCTTTCAGAGCTATTCTCTCAATGGCAGTTCTCGGGAGAGTTCTCTCAGCCCCATCTTCCTCACAGTGTGTCTCTTGTGGGGAGGAGAAGGGAAAGGGATTGTAAGCCGCTCTGAGGCTCCTTTGGGTAGTGAAGGGTGGGCTATAAATCCAATCTCTTCTTCTTCTCTTCTTGTGAGTAGGGCTACTATGTTAAAGGCAGCACATTAAAATGAAAGTTGAATGCACAGTGCACCCCTGAAAAAACAGCCAAAATAAGCCTAGTCAGTTTAGATATGAAAGTCAGAGGAAATTTCACTGTTATCAGTTACTCTTTGACTTAGTTACCTGTGCCTTGCTTGGATTTGTGAATACACATTAATTAATTTCTGAATACACATCACTACTGTGTCATCAGGTTTCCCACATGAAGAACACAAAGAGAAGGAACACATTGTGATACCATAATAAAATGATAAAAGTAAAACACACTAACAGTTCTTTACTAGAATATACTAGGTTGGTGTGACGGACTGCACTTTAAAATCTTATAAGTGCTGTGTAAACAAGTAATGGTCTGTGAAGGGTTAATTCCTCACAGAGCTGGAGAGCCTTGAGTGACAGGCTGCTCCAAGGAATTTGGTTAACATGAGTTGAGCAGAGAAAGACCTCAGAACTGAATACTGAGGCCCTGACCTGGATAGCTCAGGCAAGCCTGATCTTGTCAGATCTTAGAAGCTAAGTAGGGCTGACTAGAGATGCAATATTTCTGGAAATTTTGAAGCTCGGAAAAAAACCCAGGTTTTTTTTCCAGTTTTTTCCAGGAAAAAACAGAAATTTTTGGAAAAATTGAAAAATCCTACATTACCACTTCTTTATTCCTTTTTAGACTGAAAGTCATTCTGTTACTTTGGGCTGAGATCCAGTGTGGTGTAGTGGTTAAGAGCGGCAGACTCTAACCTGGAGAACTGGGTTCAATTCTGTACTCCTTCACATGAAGCCAGCTGGGCAACCCTGGGCCAATCATTGCTCTCTCAGAGCTCTCCCAGCCCCCCAAATAAGTCTAACTATTGGTGCATAATGCTAAAAAGAGCTAATACTTTAGGCAGCCAGGCAATCTTAGGATCTCCTGGTTACACGAAACAAAAAACACCATACGATAATTATTAATTATTATCCCATTTGGGCCAGAAAAGGGGATCGATCTGCTGGTGAGAGAAGAATTTCCTTACCCAGTTAAAACAGGGAGGTAGCTCTGAAGAGCTGGAGAGATCCCTGGACTGGTGTTTAGAAAATGCCTTTTAAATCCTGAGGAGTCAGTTAAAACTCAAGAAGAGTACTGGTGTGTTTAGTGAAGGAGTTTGGGTACTGGTCTGGACAGAGTATCTCTGCCTTCTGGAAACCAAAACAACCAAATACGCTTAAGAAAGTTTGAGAAACACTGAAAGTTTCGAAGTCACTGTGAAAAGCTTAAGACACTCTCAGTTGCTGGAAATGTATGAATTCTAGTCTGTGCCTATATTGATTTACCTCAGAAATTTTATCCCTGATTTCACTTTGCCTTTCCCCTCTATGTTGAATAAAATATTTTGTTACTGTTGAACTTTAAAAGCCACAAGTGCCATTTCAGTGGTTTAAATTAAAGGGGGATCCTGGGCTGAGCCAGCAGCAAAATTTCATATTGTGACAGGGTGGGGGTAGCCATAGTTCTTCAGCAAAGAAGATAAAAAAGATAAATAATGGCTGCTCAGTCAGAAAAGGAGAGAAAAACAGGGAAAATCATACCTCTGAGTGATGGAAGTGGACTAGATTGTCATAGCTGGATCCAGACTAATTTTCTACCAACAGAAATTTCCATGGATTCTCCCTTCCTGCAGCAGGACTCCCTCCCTCATATAATTCTGCAGGAGCAGCATTTTATGGAGATCAGTGGGCTGCTGAGGGAATGGGAAGGCAGGAGAGTTCTTCTGACAGAAAAATTAGTCTGAATCTAACCCATTTTCTTTGTAATGTCTTATATTTGCTTTTTCTACTTATCTTCCATCTCTCCTTTTCCATTAATATTTCTGAAATAAAGAAATAAGAAACAGGTAGTAAGTTTTTATTTGCTAATGCAGCAGCAAATAAAATGAGGCTTTTAAGCAGAGGAAGCCAGAATAAAAATGAATTCTAGTTCATGTAAAAAGAAGGACATTGAAGCATTGTTTTATAATGAATCAGGTAACTGTAGTCCAGTAACATCTGTCCTTATTGGCTGCAGGTCTTGAACTCAGCTCCTCTAAGGTTTCCGGCAGAGGTCTTTCTCTGACCTATTAATCGAGACCCCTTAACTGGAGACACCAGAGGTCACACCTCCAGTCTCACATATGCAAATTATGTGCTCAGTTACAGCACATCTTTATATAGAAGCTATAGCTGCTCCAACATTTCAGCAAGTCATTTCAGAACCGTGTTCCACTGAGGCCTCCTCCCCAGTGTGAGGGCAACAAAGGTGGGGGAGGCAGGCCCGGCTTTGTGACACTAATAAGCAAAGCTGAGCTCCATTGTTAGGCATGTGTTCCCTTCACTAGATGCCGAATGGCGAGGCTTTCCCACTGCAATGTTAGCAGGCACGGTGTGGCACAGATGGTGCCAGTAGGCTGGGCAATCATTGGCCAGTGCAGAGCACAAGTGAAACTTCTGCTCCTGAATGCTAATATCTGCTCTTGCATAAAAAGGAAATGGATAGCTTTGTGCTCCACTGCTTTAAGGAGCAGCTGACTGTGGCAGAAAATTCTTCAGAGCATGTGGCAGAGAGCTGGAACGAGGTCATGCCCTCAGAATGGGGCTTCATCAGATAAATGAAATAGGTTACAAGAAAGAAAGGGGAAAAAATGACATTTCTGAGTGACAAAGTTCAGCTGGCAACTGAAGTTCTTCTGAAGTCAATATTACTTGGAAACCACTGGGTGTTATGCTTGGTTCTGATCAATTTCGGCTTCAGAGATACACATAGAACACCGAGGGCTGCAAAAACTCTTTGAGCTCTTTTTTCAATTCAAATGAGAACAAAGAACTCCATTCAACCTTCTCTTCCACTGCCTTTAAACAAAAGGCTGATTTTAAAACTGGGGTGGGGGGGGAGATAAACTTGGCATTTTTAAACTCCCTCCCTGACATATGTTACTACAGCTGGGCATGCAGAAATTAAGTTGTTTTAACTTTCTTAGTTACTGGGTCACTGATAGAAAAATTTTCACATGCTTTATTTCTGCAGGTCTGTCCATTGTTAAAAACTCTAGATTGGTTTAAAAAATTATGAAATAATAATACTATCCCCAGCATTAATTGTGCAGCTCTCTACAATAAAAACCACACTGTTCTTTTTGTGATGCTGAAATTCCACAGGTCATTTGAGAGAAGCATAGTATTCCTCCTACCTTCCTTTAGTTTAGTCTCAGAGTTTTATTTCTCTTTCCATAAGTGCTCGCTCTGTGGGTGGTTTTGCTGCAAAATGGGATGGGAGTAAGAAGCTAAGATGGGAAGAGACCCTGATTGCCATTTCCTTTCCTTATTGAGAATTCATCTATTATTACTTAGCAAGTTTTAAGGAGCACAAATAATGACTTTTCCTCCATCTGCCACTAGACTGAGCATCTGTGTATGACATTTAGTCCTCTTATAAACTTTTCAGATAAAATGACGCAAAAGCAACTGTTTAATGGTACTTGGATGAGCTTTCTAAGCTTCTAAACAGACAACATTTCATAGGTTTATAATATAGAAGTGGTGGGAAAAGGGGTGTCAACTTTCTTTCTGGCAGGGAGTCCTTTTCACAGCCGGTAGGCAGAAATTCATCTGGAGAGGGTCCCCCTCCCCCACTACTTTGTTATCCCGGGAAAGGTTCTCCTGTTGAACTTACCTGTCCTGGCTTCATGTAACAATTAAAGGCATAAGAGACAATGAATTAAGATTGACATGTTTTCACACAGAGATAGCACACATCCCTTTAGCGGCTTTGATACAACCCGACAGGATGAAGATGCTTTAGCTTTCCACTCTTTGCTGTGCCAGGCCCTTTGCCTCAACCTGATCCAGGAGCTGGGAGAGTGGCCCTGGCCTGTGGGATCATCAGAGCGGCACAGCCAGAGGCACAGCAGTTGCCGTCAGTGATTTTAAATGGGCCATTTCTTGGTGGTTATCTGGTAAGACATGACAGGGTGTACCCCCTGTCTTTTTTTATCCTCAGCTAGTGTTGGTTTCAAAGGGGCAAGCTGGGCTGAAGTTCCAGTCCAGTGTGAAAACAAAAAAGGTGAGGATCCTTGCTCTCATATTCTTAATTAACGTTATTGGTCACTAAGTACATGATGTCCAATTAAAAAACAGAGTGGATTCCTTGCCTGTAAACCACTGCATTGTCTAATGTAGCACACTTTGGTTTTGGGTAGTGTTTTGGCTTCTTCTTGGCACTTCCCATCCCACTGAGGTCAGCTGAAATATCTTCAGGCCTGCTGCTCCCTGGACAGTGGGTCTGCAATTCTAGCTGGCAATGAAACCCTGAAGCACTTGGTAGGAGATCCGCCTTTGGCAGAGAGAGCCCCCGACTGCATTCCAAAGCTCTCTAGCCAGTAAAGAAAAAAATAATCTTGGTACAATAATAAACTGCAGGGCATTGCCAAGGGCTGACGGTCTCCAAATACTTGTCAGGAATTTGTTCTCTTTCAGCTCTGAGCAGGAAGTTAGATGACCTTGAATACCATGAAGCAGACCTTCATTTGCCAGAATGGGACATTCCACAACACTAGAAGTCCTCCTGTCATTTGCTTTTTGTTCACCTAGTTCAGGGGTCCTCAAACTTTTTAAACAGGGGGCCAGTTTACTGTCCCTCAGACCGTTGGAGGGCCACCGCGTTCGCCCCTCCCCCCCACCAGCCTGCTCGCCCCCTCCCCCACGACCAGCCTGCTCACCCCTTCCTCCTCCTCAGCTCCTGGGCGCTCTTGCCGCCCAGGGCTGCTGGAGGAAGAAAGAGGCCGCGGGGGGGGCGGCTTTGAGGGGGCAGGGGCGGCAATTTGCCACCCCTAAGAGCCCGCCGCCCTAGTGAGCGAGCCGGCAGTGCCTCTCCCGATGGGGCTACTCGGGAGGAGGAGCCTGGCAGGTGGGCGGGGGCGCTGCTGCGGCGCTCCCCGAGGAGGAGGCGGCTCCGGGCGCGGGGGGGCGGACATAAACACTCGGCGGGCCGCATAAATGTCCTCGGCGGGCCACATGTGGCCCGCGGGCCGTAGTTTGAGGACCCCTGACCTAGTTAAACAGGATAACAGACATCTGCCATGCTCTCCTCCTTCATCTCCAGAAAAGAGAGTATGAGTAAACAAATCACCCTGACCTGGATAGCCATTCTAGCCCGATTCCATCAGATCTCAGAAGCTAAGCAGGATCAGCCCTGATTAATACTTGGATGGGATTACCAAGGAAGTCCAAGGTTGCTATAAAGAGGCAGGCAAAGTTAGGACCATCTCTGAACATCTCTAGCCTTGAAAATTCTGTGGAATCACCAAAAGTCGGCTGTGACTTGACAGCCAAAAAGAAGTAAACAAATCATCATCCCAGTCCCTTTTTCCGTCCTCACCTGTGACTGCAGAAAGGCCAAGCACCTGCCATTTCCTCATACCTACTCAGTCCCTTATGCCTTGTGCAAGACTCCCCATAAGTGCCCAGGGAACCCACATATGTGGAAAGAAATCCCCGCTTCTCTGCATTTTTATGCAATCTGTACTTTGCTCTCTCCCAAGCTATAGGCATTGAATTTGTTCCACATTTGGACTTGACTCTGCATTATGGACACTGACACTAAAGCACCCGGAATTTATAGACTTCCTCTTGGAACGAGTCTGACTATGTCTTTGGAAGCCAGATCTTAGGAAACTAATGTGCCTGAGCCAGTATTCATCCTCCTGTCTCCGCAACTGTTTATGCTATTACAGGATCCTATTACGATGTAATCCCTCCTGCTGTTAGAGAGGTTATGTTTAATAGAAACTTTGTGCACAAAAATAAATTGAAGGCACTGAAAAGAAGCACGCACCTAAAGCTTGCACGATGCCACAAGTGGAAGAAAACATTAATAAATGTCAAGCATGGGCTGGATAGCAAATCATATATTGTATAAGCATGATAAATTGAAGAGCCACTTTGTCATCCCAGGCCCAGTGAAGTGGTCCAGCTTCCCTCCTTTAGTGACTTAGCCAGATGGAAAGAGGAGTTTAGGCTTTCAGAGACATTTTACAACGGGCTTATGTGCCAAGTGGAGCAAGTGGAAGGTGGAATACCTGATGCAGAGCTGGCATGGCTCTTAGTCTTTTCCCTGACATCTCAGTCGGGCTGCCAAGGCTTGGCCTCTGAAGGGGATGCCTGTGCAAGAGTCACATGGCAGAGCAAGGGTTAGCAGAAGCAGTTGCTTTCATCGTTGCTGCACCTGCCACACAGATGCTGCAACCATGTGGGACCCCACTCTGGGAAAACTCAACTTCTTAGGTGTGTGACTGGTTTCATGTTCAAACACCTCAGACAACACATGTAGGGAGAAACCAGCACAGGTAGGGGAGAGAGAAGAGCCCTGAGCATACAACCCCTCCCCTCTGCACACTCAGTCTTTACATGGGGAGGGAGAGCAGGCATGAGTACGCTGGCCCCATCCCCTGCCTTTGTGCGATCACCAGCTCTTCGGCACATTGCCTACATGCGAAGGAGGTGTGTGCAGGTGTGCTCTCTCCCTTGCTGTGATCAGGAGTGTTCAGAAAGCAGTGCCCTGAGCGCACAGAAGGGGCCCATGCACACACAGTTTCTCCGTCTGTAGACACAATGCTGACAAGCTGACAGCTGTGTGGAGGTGGAGGGAAGGCCAGTGGGCGTGCACCTCCCCCCCCCCGGTGTTAACTGGATGTGCAGAGGGACTGAGTGCTCAGAACTAAGAACAGTGCTTTGTCAGTCTCCCCCTCCCTATTAATCTCTTACACCACTGCCTTATTTCTGTCATTAGGCAATATTCATGGTGGTGATGATGTAATAGTGCTAACTAACTCAAACTGAAAAGGGTATCTAGAGAAATATAATTTACCAGTATCAGTTAAACAGAAGGAGAAGTACTGTTAGGTCACTGATTACTGTAGTTTTGCAGCACTGGTCTTGTAGAATAGATGGCTATCCTACTGGCGCTAAACAGCTCAATATGGAATCCGGCAATAGCCATCCAGGAAATCCAATCAGGAGCTCACCTCAAGGCTACCTGAGGGAGCTGAACAAGATAGCTTACCTGGCAATCATATTCATGCTAAAGTTCACAGCATGAGTAAGCTACATGAAACTGGAGTGCTACGAATTTCACAGTGAACGAGTTTGGCGGGCACACATACCACAATCAACTGTTGTGATCACCATGGGTTGATTCGAAGATCCATTTCCCTGTCCTTCTTGAATGGCTTCTGAACAGCTTTTGCAGCTAGGTAGCTGAGTTCCATTTCCTTCTGCCTTGCAAGCTGCTTTTGCATTGGAACGGTAGGTGGAAACAGTTCTTCCCCAGGGTCATGAATTGTCGGGTTAAGTAATTAAATAACACATGGCTTCCATAAGGCTGTGTAAAAATGCACAGATGTTAAATAAAATAACTCAGACAATAACATGGACATAAATGAACACCAAAAGGTAAGGGTTTTTTATATAAATACAATGCTTACTGATTTACAATAGCTAACTGATTAGTTCACATTGATTTATGCAACTGGCTGCTAATCAGCAAGCAGTGAGGAAAGGTCTGCAGGGGAGTAGGGAAACTACCATTGGGATATGTGAGAATGTGCATGTGTGAAATACTGCCATTTGCACTGTACTATACTGAACACAAAAAGGGTAACCAGACAAAGAGGCTCAAACTGCTCGAAACAGCAGAACAACTTCCTGAAAAATTGACTCCCTGCTTATAACTGGCAAACTGGCAGGACTTCAAGTATCACTGTTCACTACATGCAGTTGCTGGAATGCGAGTATGACAACCATGTTCATACATACTTTATGCATATAAATTCTTCCTCTGCGATCAAGAATGCTGCTTTTTCTTTTTCTTTTCTTTTTCAGTTCAAACCAGCTTTTCCCTTTATTAGGGTCACCATACATATTCCAGGTCTCAATGACAGGAAGAATTTATTTCAAATAAATAATATTATAACTTCTGTCTCCAGACAATTGTTGTACAATCAGGTAGCATGAACAATAAACCCATGGGAAGCTCATTTGAAAATGTTTACACTTTGTCCTAGGCCTGGCCAAATTCTTCTGGAGTTGAGATTCCCTGTTTGTTCAAAATTGTTCTAAGTTCCTGGATAACATAGGGGTAGATGACAAAGGATGAGATGGTTAGAAAGTGTTATTGATGCAACAAACATGAAATTAAGCAAACTCTGGAGGACAACGGAAGACAGGAGGGACTGGCGTGATGTGGTCCGTGGGGTCACAAAGAGTTGGACTCGACTGTGCGACTGAACAATAACAACTTCTTTGTGGGGCCCTGCTTTGTCCAACTTCTAAGGTACGGACTGTGCTAGCAAAGTAATTTAGTCGTCTACATGCTTTTAAAGCAGCACTGATGATTTTTGGTTCTGGAACCAGGTCATAACTAACCAGGGTGTTTATACCTTGTCTTAGTTCCTAGGCATCAATATCTGGTTTACTGAAGTATGTCACCCAGCGAGCATTAAACTCTTCATCTGACTCTTGGGACCCATGAGAATAGCAATGTACAGACAATGCTGTTGCAGCAAAGGCCCTCGGTGCAAGACTGCGAAGGGAGAGCAGAGGTGCAGAGAAGCTGAGTGGCAGCCAACATAGCTGAGGAAGGTAAAGAAGAGAAGGAGGCAGCTGCGGTGAATGGATGTGGAAGGATGGGGGAGATGGGTGGGTGGGCACATACCTGCCATCAGCATTTGTTTTAGGAATGCTGCTTTTTCAAATGTTGCTGACAATGGGGATGGAGCCTACTTGTGTACAGTTACTACTGGTGCAACTATGGTACTCGTGTTTTGGTGACAGCCTGTAGGAGTAAGTAGAGGCGGGGCCGATGCACTGAGCCAGAAGTGGAAGAAGGGCCAAGAGGACATGTGTTTCTCTTCCCCTCTATGCACGTTGACTTCTGCCTAGATGTGTCATCTGAAGAGGGCTTCTGATGTTTGAACAGAACTGGTTTGTAGGTTTCAGGATGAAGTTGCTACAAAAATGGGGGGTCTATAATGCACTGATTTCTCTCTCTCTCTCTTAAACTGAAAAAAATAAAATTTTGTTTTAGAGAAATAAATTTGAGGTTCCTTACAAAAGATGAATCAAACTCAACATGCCTAGCATGTAGAGTGCTAAATAAACAAACACATGTCATGGGCAGTTTACAAAAAGACTGAAATATACAATCAAAGATGTTACTTGGCCAGTCAACATGTCAAAACACTGTTAGTAGGGTGCTTTACGACATGAATCACTGACTCAAAATAATCCTCATGAATCCAACCTTTAAAAGGAAGTGGTGGGTGGTCCAGAGAAAGGTATTTGTGATTTGGAATGACTGTTGAAAAGAGAAAAACTATTAGCATGCAATACTCACGGGCCAGGAGCAAATCTGGGACTGACAGAGCAGCCCTGCATATAAATTTGGTTGTGACAGCTGAGTTGAGGCACTGTGAATTGCAATGATATCAGCTAGGTACAGGCCTCAGAAGATAATGCCAAAGTGGCTCATGCTGAAGTAGGTGTAAGGGCCTGTTTTTTCTTCTCTGGGCATAAATCTCTTTTTCAGGTTCACTGCAGAACTGACTCCCCCCCCATTGGTTGCAAACAGAAATGGAGGAATGCCACCACATTCAGGGTATGACATCATCTCCTCTGCCTTGTCATTCCCTGAAAGCGCTGCTAGCCGGGGGCTGGAAGTTAAGGGGGTGCCAGGATTCAATCCCCTGTCCTTGTGCAAATATAAATTATATCAGAGCTCTCTGTACTGACAGCATGGGTCTTCTGTTTCAAAACAGTCACACTGTATAGAAGCACCGACTCTGCAACGGTGTTTGATGTTAGGTTGCTTGCACAGCATGGTATCCTTAACTGTGCAGTTTAGATTGTGCCAATATGGCTTGATAGGATCCTCAGGGCAGTTTACAGCATACAAAACAATGGCAGTCTAATACTGTGCTGAGTTAGGCACCCCTAATTGCATTGATTTCGGTGGACCTAGATACCTCTAGCAACACACAGGGTCTGCCTGCAGGTTGCTAACTAATGTGGACTAAATTCAGAAGAACAACACAAAGCAATAAAAGCCTACAGCAATTGCTGGGAGAGAAGGCATCTAATCTTACAGGAAAATTCCAGCTAACACTCTAGTCTTCTGGCACCTTGACTTCTTGCAAGTGTGAGCTAGCACAGCACCCCCCCCCCCGCAACTGAGAGTTACACACCAAGGTCATCTCCGGATCCTAATAATTAGTTCACACAGTTCAGCTGTGAATCTGGAATGGGAGGGGGAACTTGTTCTCACTCCAGAAAGTACCATGGAGACAGACTAGTGATTGGTTGGGAAGGTCAGGAGGTTGGCAATGTCCAGACTGTAGGCTACAGCAGAGAGAGAACATTCCCTTCTTGTCCCCTTTCCTCCACTAGAGTTGCCAACCTCCAGGTAGGGCCTGGAGATCTCCTGCTATTACAACTGATCTCCAAATGCTAGAGAAAATCCAGATCCCTGGAGAAAATAGCAGCTTTGACACTGTACAGTGCTGAGGTCCTTCCCGCCCTCCCCAGGTTCCACCTCAGAACTCCCCAGGTATTTCTGAACCCAGAACTGGCAACCCTGTCCTCCACCCACCACCCTTGTTGCCAGAAGATAGTCTGTGTAAGGTCTGGAACATCATGCTTCAGCTGTAACAACCAGCAGTGCTGCTATTAGCATACGTAAGTAGTACAGTTATTCTGTATACTTTAAGACTCCACTGAACTATATACTTTGCTTTAAATAACTTTTCTTGAATTTCTTCAACAAAGCGTTTCCCCCCTCCATTTTTGTATGAGTTTCTGGGATGTGACCTGAACCTACCTGGGCCAGAGTGTGTTACTGCACCGGCAGTGTCAGCCTTGACAGCAATAAAAAGTGAAAAATGGTGTTCTGGAAATCTGGGTGTGATAAATGGGTGGGACCCTGTATCCATGTACAGATCATTCTTACTGAACTTCTTGCTGAAAAAGAATGGTTCAGAACTCAAAAATTATGTATGAGAGTAATTCTATGACCAGAGTGATTATTTTCCCACCCTTCCTGCCTCATTTTTTTAATCCAATGAACAGAATCACCTACTTCAATACAAATATTTCTTACTAACATCATAAAAATCCAATCCCTCTTTTCTTGTTCATAGCTCCACCCAGGAATACAAGTATGTTTTAGAACAAAAATAACATTTTAAAATGCACGAGGAAAATGAACTATCCTAATTCAGGAAACGTATACATCCGTGTGTGCAATCAGCATTTTAAAAAGCATAAAACTGTGTGCACATTCTGTGCCAGAAAAGCCAACTGCACCTGTGTAAATTAAGGCCACACAGAAATATAGAAGACTTTTTTCAGTAATGTTTTAATGACATACGTTTGGGAGGGGATTCATTGCAATGGTTTTATAATGTAATTTTCTCTTGTATATTTGAAATTGTTAGCCACCCTGGTGGACCTTGTAAGGGCAGAAAGGCAGGATATAAATTTTGTAAATAAACAGTAATAAATACTTGTTTATTTTGCATCATACATGTCTGGTGTACACATTACCATGAACACAATGGTAGAAACCTGACTAATGAGTGGGCTGTGCTATTTCAGGCTGCAGTTGGGGGGTGGTGCCATTTTTTAAAAAACCTTCATGTTTTAAAAGTAACTGCGGTTGGACATCCAGTATCTCATCCCCTCCACATCAGACAAAGAATCTCCTTTCAGGCTGATCCATTTTCAGAAGGCTGGATTTTTTTACTCACACATTCCAGTGCCAACACCTGTCCTCCTCCTCCTCCTCATCAAAAGGGTATAAAGAATTACCTCTCAACCCCACCCTTTATAGCTGGTTTGGACTCATTCAGTTACCCTAACTTCACAGTTAGTCTCTTGCTACTTTGCTCCATGGACCAGTGTTGCTGTGCTTCCCTCCCCTGCCTGGTCAGTTTCAGCTCCTGAATGCTTTGTGGGTGCCAAGGTCAACCCCCCTTCTCTCTGAGATCAGGCACCTTATGTCTCGTTTCCCCCTTTTTTAGTCTTTTTCCCCAGTAGGCAGGTAATTCTTTCCTAGGGAGAAGTTTTGTGCTGTGGTTATCACTGCATGTTTTCCTTTCCACAATCTCCATTTTGCTCAAAAATACTGATTGATTTAGTATCTTTTCTGTTTAGTAAATAAAAGCCCTTTCTGTTGAAGAAGTTTATTACCCTTTGTTATTTTGAGTGTTAGTCTGAATGGTATACTTGGTATACACAGGGTTAATTCCAAGAAGATTAAAGTACCCAAAATACATGTGCTTGCTCCATATGCTGGTGTAACCTCAGCTTGTGAGTTCTGTGGGGCTTAACTTGGAATGAATCTTGCAATCATTCAGAGAGAATAAGACATTTTTTACTTTCCAATTAACATCACGTAACAAAAACAGAACCTAGTAACACAACTGAGCAGGGATCTTTTAAAGTCCAAACCACTAACTTTTCCCTCCTTCACAACCTGCTACCCCCAAAGTCCACCCTTTTCCTCTTGTTGGTGGGTCAAGAAGCCTCCAGCAGAACACTCTGCGCACTAGCTTCCAAAATGTCAGTCCCAGTTGAACTCCCCAGTAGGTGACACAGCCCTGAAACAATAATTCTATAATTTACCATGTAGAACAAAAGTCTCCCTCCCTTACCAGTGTCCATCCATAAATCATAGTTACCTTAAAGAAGGGGTGATTTCCCACTACAGCTGCCTCGGGGTTGCGCCTCCATTTGCCCCAATACTATTTGTCAATTGCACACCTGAACCCGCGGGGCTGCATTTTGACCTGCGGCTTCGCCCGATTTTCCCCGCAGTTTCATAATCCTCAAAAAACAGGATCAGGAAACTGCGGGAGAAATCAGGCGAAGCCGCAGGTCAAAATGCAGCCACGCGGCTTCGGGTGTGAAATTGACAAATTTTATCAGGGCAAACGGCGGCGCAACCCCGAGGCAGCTATAGTGGGAAATCACCCAAGGTGTTAAGAGCCTATGGTTAAGTTTTAAGCTCCCCAGCAAAGCAGTCTGGCTTCTCTCTTCTGCTTTCCACCCTTTCGGCATTTGCCTGCCATTCCAGATTTCCTCAGTGTTTGAGTCAAAGTGATTTAAGTCCACAGCAAAACAGCATTCAAAAACCGGGGGCAACAGTGGGCTGAAACTGGGCCAACCAATGAAGGGAGGTAACATAATGCAGAACGGGGGGGGGGGACCAGAAATAAAAAGGTTAAATTTGATTTTAGTGCAGAACAGGGGCAGGCGGGGGGGGGCGGAATAAAAAGGCTGAATTCGATTTTAGTGCAGAATTGCTTAGAGGAAACTGTGGTAAGCATGGATTAAAAGGCCAGTGCAGAAAGGGCCAAGGTCTGCATCCTTCTGCCTCTAAAGGCTCCACCCCTTCCTGGGTCACTCCATTCCCAGCGAGGGGGTTACACTAGCAAGGACACACCTTTGCACATTATGGCCCTGACACCTATAGACCCCTTTTGTGTAACACATTCTACTTACTTAAGGATCTACCAGTTCATTTTGCCTCATGAACAGATCAGTCTATATTTTGCTCCTTCTAGTCATGGAGAGAGCTGTGGAGATTAGGGGCCCTCTGAAACCGTCACTTGACAGAAATCCTAGTCTGTAAAAGTGAAAACCAAGATTCTGAGAATATTGAATTCTGTGCATTCTACTGAATTCTGCACTTTTTCTGCCTTTGTGTGGCATTACAGGAAAATATGAGTTTATTTGGAACTCTGCATATTAAATATACTTTAAAAAATATAACTTGGCTCTTAACAGAGTTAAGCATCTTGAACACATTTTCAATGGGCTTGAGTGCATTGATAAGGTGTAATTATTGGAAAGCAATACTGTTTCTGAGAGGGATTAAAAATAATCAGTACCATACCTGGAAACAAACTACTAAGAGTGAAATGGCCCTAATTGGTATCCTTTGCAAACATCCACTCTTAGAGCATATCCACATCCAGGATATTCTCTGTGATCCAACCAGTCCATTGTCACCTTCTGGGGTGGCTGATTTCTTGGGCCTCTAGAATTTATATGTATTAGATGCTGCAGGAGGCAAGGAGCCCAGGAAGTTTTAAACAAGGCCCGGACGTTTCATATGAACCAGGACTGCATTTGCAGTTCCAGAGACTAGGATAAAATGATAGGGTCCATCAATCCATATGACTGAGGGAATAAACTGATCACCAGCTGGAGCTAGGAAGAAATATTCCTCCCTGGTAGAATGGTGCTACACTACTCAATTTGGTAGAAAGATTTATGTCTTCTCCTCAAGAAGCATCATTTAGCTTTTGGTGGAGACTGTTAAATTTGGGTCGATAGCTTTGGGTCTTCCTTGCTATTTTGTTCACCTGAGTCTTTATGAAAGGTGGGAAATCTGTGGGGTACTAGCCCAAAGTAAGCTTTACTAAACCCAATTGATTTCAATCAGAAAGAGTTTAGCAACTGTTTATGTCTCCCATTGAAAATAATGAGCTTACCTTTGGCTAGATTGTGATCATTGTGTATATTTTAACCTCTCTATTAAGTCTGTTGATGCATAGTGACTCAAAATAGATTAGCTGCACATGAAGATATAAAAAGGAATGGGCACTCTTTGCCATTTGAATGGAGTAATTCTAATCCAGGTAGCTGAGTGTCAGTGGTTCCACACATGACACCAACACCTATTTCTAATGTGTTTTAAACCAAGATGTAGTTAATGGGGCATTTAATGTGGGGAAGAGTTATTATAATGAAAATGGTAGTTCCTGAAAATGTGGTAATTTAATTTAAATGCTCTAGTGGATGCACATTTCCAGGCCATTATAAATAGATATTTTCCTACTCATATTTTTCCATTCAGGAGTGTGTGTGTGTGGGGGGGAGGTCTTCCTAGGGGTGTGACCTTCTCTTGCTCTTGAAAATGGTAGATGGAACAGAGTATTTTATAAGAATGTAAAATGTTAATATATTAGTGTACCAAAGGACAGTGAAATGTCACTAAAAAAACACTGAAAATGCAAAAACACGGAAAATTCATCCTTTTGGATTTGGAGCCAGGGTCTTTAGCTTTCAGTGTGAAATAAGAAGACGAAAAGTGGTACTGCCACATTACCTCAGGAAATGGCTGGTTGAAATCCATATGTTTTGTTGCTATTTGGTTATCACATTTTTTCTCTCTCCTTTGTCTGAGACACTCAAGGCAGTTAATCCATTACAACAACCTTATGAAGTAGGTTAGATGTGGAGTGCTATCCAAAAACGGTCTCCACTGCTTCTGAACTTATGCCAGTGTAGTGACTCAGGATCCTATGGTTCTTAGCAGCAATAGTCTAAAGAACAACTATTCAGTTAGGGGGGAAAAGAACTCTCACACTAACAATTATGGCCACTGCCACAAAGTCCATACGCTGCTTACATAGGGAAGATACCTATATGCAAATAGTTTTGCCCTGAATACGTCAAGCAACCCATTCCTCAGCTTCACCCCCCCCCACACACACAAGGGTCAGATCTGTGTTGCTTAAACCACAGTACTTTGGTAGGTATACTAAATGCAATAGCTCCAGAAGAAAGGCATCAAGGCTTAGTGACAGGTCAAAGCAAAACAAAACACAAAAAGCTGGGGAGTGAATCCTCACTGCTCGGGGTTATGAGCCGCCTTCAGTCCCTCTGACTAAGCTTCAGCTGAGAGACTGAGGAACCAAATCCCTAGCCCTACTGGATATTAATCAAGAAGTCACCTTTGCAAGGTTGGACACTTGCAAGGTGAATTCCAAAAACAATTACTTTACTAGCTGTAGCCAATGTAGGCCAAGGTATAGGGTTCAGAATGAAGCCCCAAACCAAAGAGCATACGACTGTCCTCAACCAGAACCAGGGCCTTTTCGGCTCTGGCTTCAACTTGGTGGAACTCTCTGCCAAATGACATCAGGGTGTGCAAGGCAGAGATGTTCTGCCAAGCATATGGTTGAGGACAGCAACTGTTTTTAATGGCAATTTGGCCAATTAGTTGCCTTCACACACACACCCCCCGCCATTGGGGTCAAATTTGTACTGTGATGCCATATAGGCTTCATGCTTCTTATATATCATTTGCCTGTTTTTATGATTTCTGTATTTTATTTGTATATTTAGACTAGCAGTACAGCCCATTGTAGAAGCAAAACAATGAGCTCTAGAAAGACGTGATGCGTAACGAATGCATAGAAAGGTACAGAAGTGGAAGTAAAGTCTCACACACACAGCCAGGCATGCCTTGGCTCTTCCACCCCCACATTCAAGGTCCCTGTGGCCCAGCCAGGCAGGCCTTGGCTCTCCCACCCACTCCTGTTCAAGGCCTCTGTGGCCCAGCCAGGCTGGCCTTGGCTCTCCCACCCCCCTGTTCAAGGCCCCTGCGGCCCAGCCAGCCAGGCCTTGGCTCTGCCACACCCTGTTCAAGGCCCCTGTGGCCCAACCAGGCAAGTCTTGGCTCTCCCCCCCCGTTCAACGCCCCTGTGGCCCAGCCAGGCAGGCCTTGGCTCTCCCCCCCGTTCAAGGCCCCTATGGCCTAGCCAGGCTGCTCACGGCTCAGCTGCCTACTTATCTTGGGGAGTCTTCGGGGCTCTGGGAGGGGCTAGGACAGGCAGCGGCATGGAGGGGCAATAGGCAGCAGCCTCAGTGCAGGCCAAGGCTGGGCCAGAAGCAGCAGCAGTGCAAAGTAGTAGGGCCAGAGTCACTGGGAAGCGAGAGGGCTGGAGTCTCCATCCTCTCTCCTGAGGTGAAATTGTCTTCTGAGGTGAGTTTTGGCTCCTGCTGCTTCTGTGGGTGGGACTCAGGCAACTCAGCCAGTGTCTAGGGAGTCGTTTTGAATGACAGATCAGGCAGTGAACTGATTTTGCCAAGCACAGAACCTTGCCAGACCGCTACACATTTATATAATAGAACAGGATTAATGGATTGTTTTTAATGTTTCTCAGTGTAAAATGCTGTATACTGCTCTGTGCCCACTCTGCGGGGAGGGCAGTATAAAATTAATTTAATAATAATAATAATAATAATAATAATAATAATAATAATAATAATAATAATAATAATAATAATAATAATAATAATAATAATAATAATAATAATAATAATAATACCACAGAAGTATAATTAATAAGGTTTATTAAAAGATATGTGAGGAAAATATACAATATAAGAGCAGTGCAAAGCAAGGAAGAAAATAGCTCACCTGAAATACGTAGGCAGGCTTTGTGGTCCTCTGACCCAAATGTTACCTGACTAGACTGAAACAGAGTCCAGGTAAAAGTTCAAAGTCCAAGAGAAGAAGAAGAAGAGAAGAAGAGATTGGATTTATACCCTGCCCTTCACTTGGAGTCTCAGAGCGGCTTACAAACTCCTTTCCCTTCCCCTCCCCACAACAGACACCCTGTGAGGTAGGTGAGGCTAAGAGAACTCTAACACAAACTGCTCTTTCAGGAACAGCTGTGCCAGAGCTTGTGACTGACCCAAGGTCACATCAGCAGGTGCAAGTGGAAGAGTGGTGAATCAAACCCGGTTCTCCCAGATTAGAGTCTGTGCACTTAACCACTACACCAAACTGGCCACACAAGGCCCAACCCAGTCAAGAACTGACCCAAAAGTATGACCCAAAGGTGGGTACAAACTAGAATGAAGAATCTTTATTTTTATTTATTTATTTATTTATTTTTCGATTTGTATTCTGCCCTCCCCGAAGGCTCTTCTCTTATGCCAGGATGCCAGCAGCTGCCAAGATCCTGTTTGACCACTGCAGCTAAGACACATGACCATATACTTCTGCAGCTAGTACGTGCCCAAAGTCAAGCAATTAACTCCTGACCAGGGTTCCTTGCACTAATGAGATGGAATGTGAGGGCCGAACTCTCTCCTAGTCCCTGGCCTTGAAGCTCCCATGATCTCGCTTGCACCTGTGTCCATCTCATCCCCTTATCTCCCTCTCCCTGACCATGCAAGTCTTCGTGACGTTAGTTTCCCAGAGAGAAGCCTTCTATAATTCTGTTAGGCTAAAAGCCTGAACCACAGTTCTGAAAAGCCAAGAAATGGCTAAAGAAAAGCCAGCCCCTTGACAGAAGGTGGGAAGCAAAGTCTGAGCAATGACAGCAGTCCTTTTTGCCTGGGAAACAGAGGAATGGAAATGATAACATTTTAGCTATTCCACACATACTCATCCAAGCATAACCTCACTGCCTAGAGGTCCCCATTCACATAGCAAAGCTTAGCAGGGTAGACATCAAGTGGCTAGTCCCAACAGGCAGATATTTGAGTCAAGCTTGCAGGCCAGAATGACTGACTGACTGAATAAATAAAAAGGTACACAAATGAAAAGAATGACTTCCACTAGCAGGCATCAGCCAGTTCTGCATAGAGGTGCCATTACCTCTACCATCATACATGCACTTGCTGATGTGCCTGGTTGTATCCATTATGTCATCTGAATCAAATGAGTCCAGCATGGTTTACAAGATTAGTTAATTGGGATCCTCTGCTTTGTTGGAGCTGCATGGGCATGGTGGAAAGAGGTGGGAGGACTGTCCCTTT
Organism: Gekko gecko; assembly: GCA_029375565.1. Taxonomy (NCBI): domain Eukaryota; kingdom Metazoa; phylum Chordata; class Lepidosauria; order Squamata; family Gekkonidae; genus Gekko; species Gekko gecko. Next base: position 144,023,749 of record JAPDNY010000003.1, on the reverse strand, counting down.
TGCCGATCCACTGACCAGGAAGAGTGTCATTAATTACCCTGGATTGTTGTCCTCATGCCTTTTGCTGCTTGAGGTCGGAGTTTGTCCTAGGGAAGGATCGATCAGAACTAAACAGCCCACTTCTGGCACACCCCAACACCTATAATTTCTGCCCCCATTACAAAGTCATAGCTAGTATGTACTTGCTTTAAGTTATAGCATTGTAACTAGTTCAGACTTACAGTTTCACTGCCATAAACTTTCAGCAGTATACGTTGGTGTTCCAATGCTGTAACTGCATTATGGCACTGTAACTTTGAGTCAGAGCATCAACCTACCTTAGTTGTTCCTATTCTTGCCTTCCAGGCACAGCCATGAGGACAGAGTGGCACTGAAAATGCCTGGCCCAAAGTCATTGATTAAGGTTCCTGGCTGAAAAAGGACTGGAATCCAGGCTTCTCCTGCACATTTTCAATTCAATTCACCATGCTAGCTCTTAGCTCATTGCAGCTCATGTAACAACTATGGCACTTGCAAAGGAACATGAAGCCATCAAACTAGTGTGGTACCCATTCATTTCAAAGGAGTGAATGATGTTATAATCAGTTATGCTTTTGAAAAAGGCCTCCAAATATTATTATGGGACCTGCAATGGTAAGGAAGGCAGAGTGATGTATTTCCAACCAGGTTCCTGTGTGATCTCCCTGTATGGGTTTATAGCTGTCTCTCACTACAGAGTTCTACGTGACAGATGGCCCTTTTTTTCACTTAACAGCATAATCACTCCATTGGCATCTTTTTGGCCCCTGTCTGAAAAGTGGATTTGTATAATACTTGTCAAAAGGTGTACATGGGAAACTTCCAGGGCTATGCACTGTTACAGTGGACAGGTCCAACACTGGGTGAATTCTCTGATCCCCCTGACAAAGCCTGCATGGCGAAACATGTAGGGGCTTTGTATGATAACAAACCAGATGCCTATCATCTGGCATTTTTCCCCCTTTTGTTCTGCTGCCACATTGCTGGGGTGTAAGCCCAGTTTTTCTTCACCCTTTATTGCTGCTCCACATGCACAGAATACTGCATGTGGAGCAGCAAAAACAGGAAAATAACTCCCCCAACTGCTGTTTTGGTGCAGGAAAATAGTGGGGGGAGGAGCCCCCTCAGTGGTATTCTGAGCCCATTTGGGCTCTCTTATTTTTAAAAGGCCTTTCCCTTGTAGTTGCTGTGTGGCTGTGGGGTCTGGGGAATCGGGACCCAACTCTTTAAAAACCTGAACATGTAGTTGGCCCCTACTGAGCTTCCACTGGACTTGAATCTAGCTCTATTTACATCTCTTGCATCCACTATAAATTCCTGAGGTGACTTCCACCTGCAGTATGGATATAATACTGACCTACCTTACAGGGTTGTTCAAAGGTTAACTGAGACAATATATATGAAGGGAATCCAAAATGCTAATTGTTATTTTTGTAGGCATCCAAGAGAAGAAGTGGCCAGAAATCACAGTGATTAGAAGAGAAAAGAAGAAGAGAAGAGATTGGATTTATACCCCGCCCTTCACTACCCAAAGGTGTCTCAGAGCGGCTTACAAACTCCTTTCCCTTCCCCTCCCCTGTGAGGTAGGTGGGGCTGAGAGAGCTCTTGACAGAAACTGCTCTTTTTCAAGAACAACTCTTATCAGAACTACGGCTTGCCCAAGGTCATCTAGGCAGGTGCAAGTGGAGGAGTGGGGAATCAAACCCGGTCCTCCCAGATTAGAGTCTGCGCACTTAACCACTACACCAGACTGGCTCCCAGTCTTAGGGAATACACCTGTCAAAACTGCCAAATAGATACATGCTAAACCTGCTGAATCTCTAACCAAAGCTGTAAAATGAGGATAAAGAAAAGCCAAAACGAAAACTGAGTTTCCCCATCTCTCTCCATTCTGCTTCTCCAGTCACCACCTCTAGCCAGCATGGGTAGTGGTTAGAGTGTCAGACTTGGATCTGTGAGACTCAGGTTCAGATTCACATTCTGCCACGTGAGCTCTCTGGGTGACCTTGGGCCAATCACACACTCTCAGGCTAACCTACCTTACAGGGCGGATGTGAGGATCAAATGGAGAAGAGGAAAACAGTGTTGTAAGCTGTACTGAGTCTCCATTGAGGCAAAATGTGGGACATAAAAATCTAAATAAATAAAATTCAAAAACCAAAGATAAATAATACCTTATATTAAGAACAATAAAATATGCAGTACAATGTGTTCTCCAGAACTCTTCATCTGGCTAGACATTAGGGAAAATGGGGGCAGGGGTCTTTTAGGGCATGATTTTAAGGCCTCTGTCTGCATTCTGAATAGAATTCTCTATTCAGAATTCTGATGGGCACAGGGTGGGGCTGGCATCAGGTTGCACCTATGGCCCTCTGGAAAGAAGACTCAAAACCAAATGCCATCCAGCTGAAAAGACTAAGAGCAGCAGTTGATCAAATACTCCGCTCCTGATTGGTCTAAGGTGTTTTGCCAAGTCATGGTAATTCCCTCCAGCATCTTCCTGCCGTTAACTATTAACAGCTCAGTCCAAAGCATAGTCTCACCTTGAAATCAGTGGGCTTAAAAGAGTGGTTCTTTTCAGGATTGTACTCTAAAGCTCCCACACAGAAAGAAATGGATGCTTGCACTGTTAGAGGAACAATATAGTATCACAATGTGTCTCTCACTTCATGAATCCTTCTGTGTCCCATCTGTTTCTCCAAGCCAGATATAAGATTATGCCTGGGTAACAGAAGAGCCATGGGTGCCGTGGTGTCTTGGCTTCATGCCATTAACTCACTTCCAAAGGCTGGCGCCTACAGTGGAGTCTAAGGCTTTAGGAAATATAGAAGCTTGCCTTGCTTTGCATCCAAAAGATTTCATTATCTTGGCCTTCGGCAGGGAACTGGGTGAATTTCCTCAGATATATTTACCATTTCAGCAACAGAAGCCTTTAAAATGATTTACTGTGACTTGAACGAGAATGCCAGATCCCTTCACTGATTTTTGCAAGTGGATGCAAGGCAAGTAATACTGAAAGCCTGCCATAATGTCTTGAGTCATGCAGGATTTAAAGAATCAAAGTGTCCTTAATTTTCTGGTAGGGCCCTGCATTTTCTTTGGAATGCTTTCTAGCAATGTTTGCTAACAGACTCTTTTGAAAGTCAACACAACTTTGTACAATCTCGTAAAAAGTCCAGTGACATCACTAACAAATCCATGCACAGTTCCAGGGAATGCCAGTGAGAAGTGCTAAAGGGCCTCACCTGATGATCTAACCTCTTGGCTGCCATTGACGCCTGACCTCTGAAATTAGCTCCACATGGAGCATCTCGACTCTCATGTTCACTCTCAAGAGAGTAATGGGAATTCACATTGTGCTGCAATGACTGAGTTCTGATTTGCAGCTATTATCGATTAATTGGGAGATAACATCTTTACCTTTCTTTAGAGAGCAGAAGGGCAAGAAGAATGTCAGGCTGCCTAGAAAGGTGAAGCAGAGGAATCCAAATTCTGTTTTTGGATGAAATCTTCTATTGAAGTTTCTGTGTCACTACTGGACCAAGGCTAGATCACAACTCAGTGGAGCCTGGGTGACTGTCAGAGGCAGCCTGGGTAACTGTGTAGGGCACCAGAGAGGATGGGTGCCAGGTCCTAAAAGAAGCTTCTTAATGGCAAGCCGGAGTTGCCATGTACTCACTTACACTCCACTGGGGGGTGGAATGGAGCCCTCTGGGAGTGGGGTGGGCTCCACTCTCTCCCTCCTTTGCTGAACTCAGAGTATGCTTGGGCTGGCCAGCAGCTCTGGGTTTACCCTTGCTGGCCAATCGGGGAGGGGACACACCTAGGATGCCAAAAGCCCTTCAGCAGGCCTTGAAGAAAATCCTAAACAGAATTACATTCTTGCAAGAATGGTCTTGGAAAGGGTGAAATCTGTTTGGGATTATCCTATTAGGCTTGCAGAAATATTGAGCTTTCTGGAGCCTTAAAGAAATGCTTCATGAGGCCTTTCATCTCCTTCCTTTTTCTTGTGACTGCTGCCCCACACCCAGTAGAAGACTAGGTGAGCTGCTTATGTCTTTTCATCTTTACACTCTCTCATTCAAGATCTGAACCATTTCTTCCCCTTGCCGAAGTCTGAGAAGTTCTGTCTCTTCTTTCACAAGCCTTGGCAACACCTCCACTCTTTCAAAAAAAAAAAAGAGTCTACTTTCCCTTTCTTCGTTGATAAAAGTTAAATCAGCTAAGGTCTACCCTAGTCTTTTTTGGTGGCAACTTTTCTTCTTTGGAATGCCTTGCCTAACATCATCACTGATGCTGCATAATCATTGCTTGCTTTTAGGGGAAAGTGTAAAGCCCTATGTGGTCTGGGGCCAACATACCTTTCAGAACCGCCTCTTCCAATATGTCCCTCAAAGAATGTTACACTTGATGGATCAATGCTTGCTAGTAATCCACGGCCCAAAGGAGGTCCACTTAGCCTCAACCAAAGCCACAGCTTCTTCAGCTCTGGTGCTGGCTTGGTAGAACGCTCTCCCAGGAGAGATCCAGGCCCTGCGGAACTTAATGCAGTTTTGCAGGGCCTGTAAAATGGAGATGTTCTTCCAGGCCTATAGTTGAGGTGCCAGAATTCCAGCCGTATGTGCTTCCCCTGTCTGGTTCCACCTTGGTTCCACTTTGCAGCATTCTTTTTGCCTGCTCTTCTCTCCCAGTAGTAGTTACCGCCTAACTGTGTACACGTGTGGAATTTTGGCCAGTAGCAGATGTATTAAGTGGCCACATGGAGTGCTATTTGTTTTTATTAATTGATGTTATATATGGATTTATATTTATGTTTTAATTCTACTGTTGTAACCCACCCTAAGCCTTGCTACGCAGGGTAGGGTGGGCTAGAAATCAAATCAAATAAATAAATAAAGCTGTTTCAGAGGGATTTTTTTTAGTTTATTAAGCTCTCTAGTTTTTTCAAAAAACAATGTTTTCAGACTCTATGGCATATTGTATTGTGTTGCTATTTGAAAACCACTTTGAGTTGTAAGGGAAAGACAGTATACAAATGTCTAAATAAATAAGAACCCTTTGTTAGAAACATAGGAATTGTAGAGCCGTGACTCCCATGCATTCTGTTAATGAGGCCCACCATTTGTTGCCACTAGATAGAGAATGCCTTAGTGCTACAGCATCCTCAAAATTCAATGCCAATAGTTCCCAAATCCCCTTAGTAGGATGTCTTTTCAGCAGTGGTTTATTTAAGACATTTTCTGTACACCTTTATCCTAAGGCAGGTGAACCAGTGGGTCAGCAGTATGCCGAACCGTATTGCCTCATATTGATACTTTATACTTCAAGCAAGTTCTGGTACGCTGAACCCTTGAGTCCCCAGACTCGCTATTAGAGCCCATGTCCACATCTGAAATGTCCTTCAGGCTAAGATTCAGTAGCAGACCTCAATATTCCCTTCACAACTACACTTTCCAGTATGACCTGTTGTAAGAGTTAGAATATCTTTATAAGACACAGCAAAAGATTTGCAGAATAGTGTTTCCGTTCCTTCTGACAGGTGATTTTTTTAATATTCTGGAAAACCAGTTATGGCAGACGGCCAGAAGGAGAATGGGGGGTATCCAGTGTTTTACTGACAATGGCAAAATATATGATTATTTGTCCACTGGGCAGAAATTATAGGTATATGTTCAATGCATGCAGCTGTTGGCTCTTAGGGAACAGGTTTCTTCCCTTGAGGTTAGGGTTGCTAACATGAAGAAGCTGAAGGAGAGAGAGGGGTTTGTGGATGAGACTTCAGGGACCTTCTAGAAGAGTCCTGCTCCTGTGCTGGCAGCTTCTCTGCTGATGTGGAGGTTGAGGGTCTTGAAGGTGGAGGGTGTCAGGCTGAGGAGAAGGGACACATTTCTTTAGATGGGACCCCTTCTTGGATGATGTGCCAATATCCTCTCATGCCAAGGATACCCATCTGCAGTTGAGGTTTTTGGTAGTTGGGTTATTCTATTTCAGGAATATAGACAGCAGGGTTTGTGACAGGCATTTTGATTGCATGATTGCTTGCCCACCTAGTGCAAAAGTCATGGATATCACGCACTGTCTAGATAGGTGATAGTGCTGGGCAGGAGTCAGCAGTCATGGTGTACGTTGGCACCAATGACATTAGTTCTCTATTCCTAGAGGAAAATTTTAGGTTATTAGAAAGAAACTAAAGGCTGGATCTCAGAAGTAGGATTCTCAGAATTGCATTGGTTCCACGTGTAGGGCCAACTAGACCGGTAAAGATTAGGGATTTCAAAGTGTGGGTGAGAAGGTGGTGCCGGGAGGAAGGGTTTAGATTTGTTAGGCACTGAGGAACTTTCTTGGACAAGCTGAACCTGTACAAAAGAGACGGGTTTCACTTTGAACCAAAAAGGTGGCAGAACAGCTTTTAAACTAATCCCAGGGGGAAAGGTGACAGGATCTGCAGAGCCTCTGGTCCAGGACAACTCAGAATAAAGGGATAATACTGTAAATGTTCATGCTAGTATACATAGGAGCAGAAGAGAACTCAGAAGTGAGAGTAGGATGACAACAGAGTCATCCTATATGTGGAAACAAAAGAGTTGATGGAGGAGAGGGTTGATGAAGCGGGAAACATGTTGTGAGTGTCTATATGGCAGTGCTAGAAGTTTCTGATCCACGATGGGGAAGCTGGAGTGTTTGTTGCTAAATGCCAACTTAGATATAATGGGTGTTTTAAAAACATGGTGGAACCCAAAAAATCAATGGAATATGGTCATCCCTGGGTATAAGTTCTATAGATAGGACAGGGAGGGATGGTTGGGGGAGGTGTTCCTTTGAGGGCAGAGTCAAATAAAGTAGAAATCATTAGGAGAATAACTCCTCAACACAATTATTATGGGCAGATACTTTAGGTCCTAAGAATTACTTACAAGTAGGGGTGTACTATTGCCCACCTGATCAGATCCTTGAGGCAGATCTCAAGGTGGATAATTATTTATTTATTATTTATTTGATTTATACCCTGCCCTCCCCGCCAAAGGCAGGCTCAGGGTGGCTTATGTAAATTAGAAGGAATAAGGGAGGTGACTAAAGCAGATAATGTGATACTGGGAGACTTCAACTACCCTCACATTTACTGGGTAAACATGTTTTCAAATTGTGCTGTAGAAATAAGATTCTTAGACATCACAAATGATCATGCACTAGAATAGCTGATTAAGGCTACCAAGAGAGGGGAACTGGGGCCCCTAAACCCTACAAAATATTGCATTTACAAAATCTATATACCAACAGCAAAGTTGGCCAGATCTTTGGATACTTAAATCTGGTGACTAGAGCTGTGAACGGGCAAGACTAATCTTTCTGTGAACATGAAAAGGGCTCCAGGTTTGCAGAAAAATGTGAAACCTACAAAAAATACACTAGGGGGTTTTAAAAAGCCCAAAGGGCACTAGTAACGTTAACCAACAGATTCCTTCAGTGGCTGTTGCTAGGCAACCACAGCTTCTAAGGCTTGGTTCTTTCAGCAGAAGATGGGGGGAGGGGATAGAGCCCTTTCCAGGCCTATTTAGGCCTTTAAGGAAGGACATCTTGGGGCCGGTCCTGACTAGGGTTCCCAGCTCAGGATGGGAAACCCCTGGAGATTTTTTGGTAGACTCTGAGGAGGGCAGAGCTGGGGGGGGGCAGGGAGAGGCCTCAGCTGAATATAATGTCATGGAGTCCACCCTCCAAATCAGTTATTTTCTCCAGGCAGACAGATCTCTGTCTTCTGGAGTTGAGTTGTAATTCTGGGAGATCTCCTGGTCCTACCTGGATGTTGGCAACCTTAGGCCTGAAAGCAACCTTTGGGTGACTTGATACCACCCAACTTCCAAGATTCAGCTAGGCCTGCTACTATTCAACAGCAGCCACCCTATGAAAGCCGGTGTGGCGTAGCAGTCAGAGCTTCAGAGTAAGGTCTGGGAGACCTAGGTTGAAATCCCCATCTTACTGTGGAAGCTGTGATAGCCAGTGTGGTGTGAGAGCCAGTGTGGTGCAGTGGTTATGAGCGGCAGACTCTAATCTGGAGAACTGGGTTTGATTTCCCACTCCTCCACATGAAGCCATCTGGGTGACCTTAGGTCAGTCAAAGCTCTCTCAGCCCCACCCACTACATAGGGTGTCTGTTGTGGGGAGAGGAAGGGAAGGCAATTGTAAGCTGCAAGCTGCTCTGAGACTCTTTCAGGTAGTGAATGGCGGGGTATAAAAACCAACTCATCTCCTCCTCCCTGGGTGATTTTGGACCAGTCAGATACTTTCAGTCTAACCTACTTCACAGGATTGTTGTGCAGATAAAAAGGATTAGGAAATTCCTAGAGATTCATGGGGTGGAGCCTGGAGAGGTAGGGGTTGGGGGGGGGTACCTCAGAGAGGCATAATCCCATAGACTCTACTCTCCAATGCAGCCATTTTCTCCAGGAGAACTAGGATTGCTAACCTCCAGGTGAGGGCTGGAGATCAATCAGAATAACAACTGCTCTCCAGATGACAGAGATCAGTTCCCCTGGAAAAAATGACTGCTTTGGAGGGTGGATTCTATAGCATTATGCCCTGCTGAGGTTGCTTCCCTCCCAAACTTCACCACCCTCTGACAGCTTGACCCTCAAATATGCAGGAATTTCCATACCTGGAGCTGGCAACCCTAAAGGGGAATTGATCTCTGTAGTTGGGAGATCTGTTGTGATTCCAGGAGATCTCCAAGCTCCATCTGGAGGATGGCAATGATAGAGGGAGAGAGGAAATAGTGGATGACGGGGAAATGAGATGTCCTTGTGGGTTCCCACTTAAAATCATAGAACCACAGAGTTGGAAGGGGCCATACAGGCCATCTAGTCCAACCCCCTGCTCAATGCCGGATCAGCCTAGAGCTTCCCTGACAAGTGTTTGTCCAGCCGCTGCGTAAAGACTGCCATTGAGGGGGAGCTCACCACCTCCCTTGGCAGCTGATTCCACTGCTGCACAACTCTTACTGTAAAAAAGTTTTCTCTAATATCCAGCCAGTACCTTCCTGCCCTTAATTTAAACCCATGTTTGCAAATCCTGTCCTCTGCTGCCAACAGGAACAGTTCCCTGCCCTCCTCTAAGTGACAGCCCTGCAAATACTTGAGAGCAATCATGTTCCCCCTCAGTTTGGTGCAGTAGTTTTGCACAGACTCTAATCTGGGAGAACCGGGTTTGATTCCCCATTCCTCCACTTGCAGCTGCTGGATGACCCTGGGCAAGCCATAGTTCTGTCAGAGCTGTTCTCTTAAGGACAGTTCTGTAAAGATCTGTCTCAGCCCCACCTACCTCACAGGGTGTTTGTTGTGGGGAGAGGAAGGGAAAGGAGTTTGTAAGCTGTTCTGAGACTCTGAAGGACAGGTTATAAAACCAATCTCCTCCTCCTCCTCCTCTAGACTAAACATTCCCAAGTCCCTCAGCTTTTCCTCATAGGGCTTGGTCTCCAGGCACCCGATCATCCTTGTTGGCATCCTCTGCACACGCTTCAATCTGTCCACATCCTTTTTGAAGTAAGGCCTCCAGAAATGCACACAATACTCCAAGGTACAGCCTGACCAATGACATCTTGTGATTTGGATGTTATGCCTCTGTTGATACACCCCAAGATTGCATTAGCTTTTTTTGTCGCTGCATCACACTGGCTGCTCATATTTAACTTTCGGTCTACCCTTACCCCAAGATCTTGTTCACACATACTGCTACTCAGAAATCTACCCCCATCCAGTATGCATGTTCCTCATTTTTGTTACCCAAATGTAGAACTCTGCACTTTTTCTTGTTAAATTGCATCTTGTTCACATCCACGCCCTTTTCCAGTGTGTTCAGAACTTGTTGAATTCTATCTTTATCTTCTGGTGTGTTCGCTGCTCCTACCAATTTAGTGTCATCTGCAAAATTAATGAGTAACTCCTCATTAAACTTGTGCATTTCTATTTTTTTTTTTACTTCAAATGTAATTCTGCACTGCAGCCACTGGGGCGCAGGGGAGACTGTCTGGTCTGGAGGACCTTGGGGTGCATTTATATGGATAAACACAGCAATTCAGCAAAATAAATTCTGTACACAAGATTTTTAAAAAGACCACCACATTTAATTCAATAAAATCAAATGAACTTGAAGGAATGTATGCAAAGCAGAAAACATCCAATAACAACAAGCAATGGCAAAAAAAAAGAGCTAGGTCACTGGACCAATAAAAACAATAACTCACTTCTGTGAGGCCGGTTCTTAAGATCATTATCAGATTGAAGAGAATGGGAGTCAATTCCATCTCAGTCACAGTTCAGGAGTTCATCATTTCAACGCAGAGTGTAGCTGGCCCCACCCTGTGAAGCCTAATGAGTAAAAGTGTAACAACAGCAGCTCCCTTTTCTTATGTCCATTCCCCTCCTTATAAGGCAGCCAGCTGATAAGAATTCAACTCACTAATTAACCCTCCTGGCTTGTGAAAAGATTAGGGAGGTTTCCAAGGACAATTCTCCACAATAACAAAATCTCGCAGGTGAATGTAGTTTTGCTGCAAGCAGATTACTTCCAGTGACGTAAGACTGGGACCTGCTAAACTAATAACCCTTTCCCACCAGCAGAGCCAACAAAATATAAACCTAAACAACCTCCTTTCCTTTACAGAGACAGAACACAGTAAACAGCAGTAGCTCTATTTGCTATCTGTGCCTTTCTGCAAAGTTTACTACTAGACTGAAGCAAACTCTTTCCTTGCCTATCAGGGGCTGCTGAACCCATCAATCAAGCCAGCACTGGAGCAACAGACCAGCCAGTAGAGCTCATAGATGCCACAGTCATTGCCAGGATGCAGCTTCCTAACAAGGTCATTATTTCAGCAGTCTATGGTTTCCCTCTTTGTTTACTTCCACCCAGCTCCATACTTTTGTCTGTGCAGCAAGATCTTGCAAAGGAGCTGCCCTGTTAGTGTGCTGTACCAATTTTTTTAAAGCTTTTGTTGTCTTTTCCTTGATTTCTCTTTCCTACATTTTTCTCCTCCTTCATTTTGCTCTCTTCCTTTCATGGTCTGCCTTCATTCCTCTCTAACCACTTCTAATTGCCCCCTTTCAGTCTTGGTCTCAGCTGCTTCTCATCCATCCTAGTTGGCAACTTAGAACATATCTAATAGTAGTGTAACAGCAAACTCATGTTGCCAACCTCCAGATGGCACCTGGACATCTCCTGTTATTACAACTGATCATCAGACAACAAAGATCAGTTCTCCTGGAGAAAATGGTTGCATTAGAGGATTGATTCTATGCCATTATAACTTACTGAGGTCCCTCCCTCCCCACCCCCCCCAATCTCCAAGTATTTCCCAACCCAAAGCTTGCAACCCTACAGCAAACCTTTGTTAACATTATGAGCAAAGAGATAAAGAAACAACAACAGCGTGGTGGGAAGAAAATTTTTATTCCAAATATCAATACCCTGTATCAATTTTTATTCCAAATATCTATACCCCATAAAAATCCTCCCATGGCACAATTGTTTTTTTCCATCTGTTTGTTCCAATTGGTGCAGCGTCTCATTCTCTTAACATTATGAACAGAAGGGGGAGTTATTATTTCCTCGTAATCTGTCGAAGTAGTAAATGGATGCTTCCCCCGCTTTACATGCATGATAACAGCATGTTAATCTGCCTTAGTGGTTATGAATGGGGAACAGAAATTAGAATTTAGCTTAGTTTTCATTGCAAATATCTGTAGATAACCTAGGTCAGAATATTCTGATTCCTTTCATTTTTGGCCCTGGAAGTCCCACAATCATCCTGAAGCTGGTGGTCAATTTTGAGGTTCCTAGTTTATTTTTTTATGAGTTATGCCTGTCACAAATGGACAGATTGATGGATATGCAGATTCTTTTCCTATTGTAGAGGGAGATCAAAGGTCTGAATGATAGTCTATTGATTATTTGTTCCATGGATGCCAATATTTTTGGGAGAAAGCATTGGGGCTCCCTGAAATAAAGTTAGCAAAAATAAGAAGGCATAACAGCCCTAGTTTCTATCACATTTAATGAGCTGGCAAGAAGCCCAGTAAAAGGAATTTGATAATTAGTTAAGAGATGCTTTATTTTTAATGAGATGTCAAGATGGGGCTGGAAAGATTTATTGAGCAGAAACACATCTGAAATCTCTTCAGTAGAGATTTGGGTTTGGCAAACCACTTTCTTATTTGTTAACTGCTTTCAAAAGTTAATTATAGCTTTTAATATTTTGTTTATAGTTGGAAAAAACTCTTGTTTAAAGATTGTATGGATCCTTATATTTCTGAATGTTTGTAGAAAAGTTGGCCAAATTCCTTACTAAACATCTCTTATTCCTAATAGGAATCCTTGCTTATTAGCCAAAGAAGATGACATATTAATACAAAGCTGTGAAATAAGGATTTAAAATTAAACTGCTACAATAAGCATTATTTTAACAAGCAAAGGTAATCTTTATTATTTTCAGCCAATTATAAGCGCAAGATTGAACAATAGCCAAGATGTTTCCAAAAGAAATTAATAAACAGATATTCAGTATTAGTGATACCAGTCTTAATGGTTTAATTGCTATCTGTATCAAGCAAAAGTATTTAATGAGGAATAACTCATAAGACATCTGACAATTCAGTTTAATTGGAGCAGCACAATTTATATTTTCTATATAGATAGGGCCCTCAAGTGGCCATAAGAAGTAAGAAGTTTGGTTTTTCTAAGAAATTGCTGAAATGGGATTATCTTTCACATATATATCTGGTAGGAATACTGTATAAACAAGTGTCTGTATATTATATATATGCATGTGTTAATAAAAAACCCTATATTAATAGCAGAGAAAGTTAATTTTTACCCGTACTATGAATTTAAGCCAGTAAGTTTCTAGAGATGGGAAAAACTGGGAAAATTGCCAAAAAGATACTTCTTTATCCAAAAGAATACCATATTTCACTTTTAATAAGGAGGTTTTGACAATATACCTGTGGATGAAAGACCAGTAAAAATTGAAAGAAAGCCAGAAAGATCTTGTTTGTCAAAAGTAAGATTAATGGATGGTAAAGACAAAGAAAATCGAAATACGCATATGTAAGTGATGTCACGGATGATGTAAAACTGGGAAGAGAACCAAGAGTATAAAAAATTGGAACACAACTGGTGCTCAGTGGATATCTGAACTAAACTTTTGGCTGCATGTTGTCCGGTATTCGAATAAAACCTTTTTTAACCTTCTTGCTGCCTGGATATTGTCTCACAGTATGACTTCAATTAGCTAGCTACACAAGTCAAAGAACCTTAGCACCCTGGTGGCGTTGCCTTCACTATTATAGAAGGATGGTAACAGCTAGCCAAATGATTTGTTTTGTTACAATATTTGATTTGGATCAGGGTCATATGGGGGACCCAGGTAGAATTTATGTCTGGAGGGCCCATGGTGGTTCTCAGCAGCCTTGTAGTTAGGGATGCCAGACCCTCACGGTGGAGTCAGGGGTCTCCTGCTGCCAGGTCCCACCTCCCTGCTACCGGCCAACAGGCTGGCAGGAGGAATTACCCCCCCCCAAAAAAGGGAGGAACATCCGGCATTTCAGCAACATGTCTATCTGACCCAGAAATGATGTAGGCGCATCAGGGACATTGGGGACAACACTCTGGTTTTTGGACAAAAACTCTATGGTAGAAGCTAATTCAACCATAGGATTTTGCCTCAAAACCGGAGCATTGTCCCTGAGTTCCCTACATCACTTCCGGTTCACATAGGCATGTTGCTGAAATGCTGGGCATTCCTGCCTGCTCCTGGTAAGCGCACCCCCCATTCCCTGCTGGCTGCTCAGAGGGACCTAGCTACCTTATCTGTAGTTAATCACAGAGTCAACTAGACTAGCAGTGATTTTGGGTATGTGGGGTTCAAGTAAGATACAGATGTTGCTGCACCAAATGCAAATAGTGACCACAATACTATTAAGTTCAACATTCATGCCAATGGAAAGCTACCCCTAAAACTCAAAAGAGTAAAAGAGGAAACTACAAAAATGAAGGAAGTAGTTAACAGGAAGTTGACAGGGAGACAAGACAGTATTTAAAACCATGTTAATTGAAGCCCAGGTAGAATGCATTCCACAGGTTAGAAAAGGTACTGCCAAGTCCAACAGGATGCCTGTGTGGCTACTGACCCAAGTCAAGGAAGCCATAAAAGGCAAAAAGGCTTCTTTTAAAAAGTGGAAGGTCTCAATGAAGTGAACAGAAGGGAACATAGGGTCTGGCAAAAGAATTGTAAGTTAATTATCAGGCAAGCAAAAAGAGAATTTGAGGAACAGATTGCTAAAACCATTAAGACAAACAATATATATTTCTTTAACTATATCTGGAGCAGGAAACCAGACAGGGAGGCAGCTGGGGCCTTCAGATGACCAAAGAATAAAAGGATTGCTAATGGAAGATGAGGAGTCAGCCGAGAAGCTCAATGAATTCTTTGCATCTGTGTTCACAGTGGAAAATATGTGGAGCGTGTACCCAGGCCACGGCCACTGTTTTCAGGAAGGGAGTCTCCAAAATTGAGTTAAATTGAGGTGACGTTCTAGACCTAATGGAGATACTACAAAGCAGTAAGTGTCTGGATTCTAGCAGCATACACCTTAAGAGTTCTTAAGGAACTCAAATATAAGATTATTGATCAATATATGTAACTTGTCACTAAAATCAACCACTGTACCCGAGGATTGGAGAACAGCAAATCTCACATTGATTTTTAAAGGGAACCAAGCGGAATCAGGGAATTGCAAGCCAAAGTCCTGATGGCATACACCTGGAGTTCTTAAGGAACTCAGATGTGAGATAGTTGATCTACTAGCCCATATATGTTACCTGTCACTAAATTCAGCCACTGCCCCAAAAGACTGGAAAGTAGCAAATGTCACACTGATTTTTAAAAAGGGATGCAGAGGGGAACCAGGAAATTACAGGCCAGTCAGCCTAACATCTGTTCCAGGCAAATTAGTACAAACTGTAATCAAAGATAGAATTGTTAGGCACATAGAGGAACAAAGCCTGCTGAAGGAAAATAAGCATGGCTTTTGCAAAGGGAAATCTTGCCTCATCAACATTTTGGAGTTCTTTGAGAAAGTGAACAAATATGTAGAAATTCGCAACCTAGTAGACATTATACACTTAAACTTTCAAAAGGCTTTTGACAAGATACTTCACCAAAAACTCCTGAGATAGCTTAGCAGTCATGGGATAAGATGATGGGTCCTTTTATGAATTAAAAGCTGGCTAAATAAATGGAAGCAAAGAGCAGGAATAAATGGGCAGTTCCTGCAATAGAGGGAAATGAGCAATGTGGTCCCACAAGGATCAGTATAGGGGCTGGTGCTATTTAATTTGGAAAAGGGGGTGAGCACTACTGTGGCCAGGTTTGCAGGATGGTGAAAACCAACAATGACTGTGAAGAGCTCCAGAAGGATCTCCACAAATTGAGTGAGTTAGCAACAATGTGGAGAAAATAAAGTTCAGTGTTGGGAAGTGTAAAGTGACGTACACTGGATCAAAAATCCCAAATTTAACACATTAATAAGATCTAAACCTTCTGAGACTAAGAGGGAAAGAGATCTTGAAGTTGTAGTGGGTACCTCAGTGAAAATGTCAACCTAATGTGCTGCAGCAAGGATTGTTAGGAAAAGGATTGAAAATAAAACAGCCAATATTATAATGCCCCTGTATAGATCCATTGTGTGGGTTCATTTGGAATAACTGTCTACAGTTCTGGTCATTGTATCTTAAAAAGGATATCACAGAGCTGAAAAAAGTACAGAGAAAGGGCACCCAAAATGATTAAGGATTGGAGCACCTTCCTTATAAGGAAAGCCTGAAGAGCCTGAGACTTTTCAGTTTAGAGGAGATATGGCAGAGATTTATAAAAGAGAACTTTTCTTCTCCTCCCCAAATACTAGAACTCGAGGGCATCCACTGAAACTGATGGGCAGTGGATTCAGGAGGGACAAAAAGAAATACTTCTTTACACAGTGACTGATTAAATGTGGAAATCACTGCCAGAGGAGGGAGCAATGGCCACAGGCATAGACAGCTTTAAAAGAGGATTAAACAGATCCATGGAGGAGAGGTCTATCAGTGGCTACTAGCCATGGTGACTAAGAGGAACCTCCACATTCAGAGGCACTAAACCTCTGAATCCCAGTGTCAGGAGGCAATATTAGGAGGAGGTCTTGGCCTCTATGCCCTGTTGTCAGACCTCCACAGCAACCAGTTGGCCACTGTATGAAACAGGATGCTGGACTAGGATGTCTGGTCTAGCAGAGCTTTTCTTACATTCTTAATCTGGAAGGACACAGCACACAGAAACACAGGGAAGGCAGTGAGGAGCTAAAAACCTCAAAGGTCATTAAATTTTAAAAAATTATACCCCACTTTCCTCCTTCATTGGGATCCAAAATGCACCTTGAAATGCCCAGGAAAAGTATTTCCTTCTGTGGAACCCACACTAAGGTCACTGTGACTTGCCAGCACTTTACACACAGACTATGGAAAGATTCATCCCTTACACATGGTTATATCTTCACTTATAAATACCCAGTCTGCATTGCTGTCACTGTGACAACCATGGGTTTGGGGACAAGGCCTTTGTAAATGCTGTTTAGGGTGAAGAACTAGTGAGCTATCAGAGATATAGATGTTCTTGAGGAATAAGTGAATGTGATCTGAAACCCATTATGTGAGCATGCAAGTCCTCTCTACCTGGTGCCTTGGTAGAGCTATCAATAGTGGTATGAGTGTCATTATGCTAGGCACTTAGAGCCAAGAAAGTTGGCCCAGGCAGTGGCATTCTTGCTTGAATCCTCTATCCTGGCTGTATCCCAGCTGTACTGGACAAGAAGTTCTAGCCACAATACTCCTACCTTTCTTTCTGTAACAACAGAAAGTATATTGTGATAATGGTGGTGGAGGAGGAAGGAGTCAGTCAGTGACGGCAGAGCAGGAAGCTTGGTAAGATTTACAAATTGCTTCATAAAGCTGTGATAAACACAGTATAAATATTATCCACTTAGGAGTACTTGTTGGCACGTGAGTTTAGGACAGCAGCCACACATTTCCCAAACACTGTCACATGGATCCCCAAACACTTTTCCACACATGGATGTGTGTGGAAAAGCAAACGTTTCTCTCTCTCCTTTTCTTGATCAAAAAAGGAAAGTATGTATTTGGGTGTGCAAATATAGCTTTGCAGTAATCTTCTGAAATTGTGTAGGGACTGCTCTTGCTGTGCATCTGCTCTGCTTTTTATGAAATGTCAATTCTCAGTTTCCCTTCAGAAATTCCTGTTTTGGAAGCAACTGGAGTTTCAAGGCGCATACTGGGCTGGTTTCATAGTAACTCATTTTAAATCTTTGAATTATTCAGATTACTTAAATTGTTTTCCTTGCTGAGAAAAAAAGCTTCAGAAGAAATTCAGGTGAAATGAGGACTGCCCTTCAAAATTAGAAACCATATGATGATCTGTAATTGGGCAGATCCAGACGGTGTGTCATCTTAAAATGCTTGAAATAGTTTCCAGACTCTTCCTACCATCTTCTGCTTCCAGAACACCAGATGGAATTTGGAAGCAGTAGAACATGCATTAAACAAAGAACTGTGGAAATACCCAAGGTTTCTGGTATATGCATTTTCATCAGTTTAAATCCTGCACTGTTCCTGATGATTGCTACAGCAGTTTCTCATAAACTGTGGAGTTCCACGTTCATCCTTGAATGTAAGAATTACATTGTTACCATTTTGTTCTAAGGCCATGCTGTGCAAGTGCTGATGTATTATTCAGGTTTGGTTGAATTATGCTTTGATTTCACAGGGACTGCACTGTCCAGAGAAATCCTGAAGAGATCTCCTATCAGGAGAGCAGAAAACAAGCTCTCTGTAATGATGTGCAAGCTTAATATAAAGGGGGGAGGGGAGAAAAGATCAATACTCTCCAATGATACAATGGCCAACTTTTTGGTACTTGTACCAGCTAGCTGTACTGATTTTGAGGCATCCTAAGAGGTTAAGTGGTTAAGACGCTGAACTGCAGGCTGTGGAAGGTCAGTAGTTCAGCAGTTTGAGACCCGGGTGCCGCATGACGGGGTGAGCTCCTGTCTCTAGATCCAGCTCCTGCCAACCTAGCAGTTCGAAAGCAAGAAATTGCAAGTAGATAAATAGGTACCACTTCGGTGGGAAGGTAACAGCGTTCCGTGCACCTTGGTGTGTAGTCATGCCGGCCACATGACCACGGAAATGTCTTTGGACAGCGCTGGCTCTTCGGCTTTGAAACGGAGATGAGCACCGCAACCCTAGAGTCGGATTCGACTGGCTTTCGAGCAAGGGAACCTTTACCTTTACCTTTAAGAGGTCTTTCCTGGCATTCTCTGAGGCATACTTTTTGGGTTGCACTCTGCATTCTGTGCAAGTGGGTGATAGTACACCCAACTTCTAAGTAATCCATATTTCCACCCACATCACTTCTGTTGGGGATTTCATTCTCCTATGGTTTCTAACTTATTTGATTCTATGCCCTCTTTGATGTACAACACCTTCCCCCAACCCATCCCTCCTTGTTCTGCCTATAGAGTCTATAGCCAAGGATGAGTGTATCCCATAAATTTTCCCCATTCCATCATGTTTCGGAGATACCTACTATATTTAAATGGTCATTGACCACCAAGCAAACCAGCTCCCCCATCTTGACTCGGACACTTCTAGCATTGGCATAGAGACACCTATGTGTTTCCCTCTCCAACAACCCTCGCCTCCCTCAGCCCCTTCATCACCACACATGGCCCTCAGTCGCCATCCTACCCTCACTCCCAGGTTCTATTATGCACCTATCAATATTATCCCTGAGTGTTTATGCAATCATCCCTTTGGACTGACTTGTTCCAAACCAGAGGCTTCCCAGATCCTGTTGGCTTTCTCACCAGGATTAGTTTAAAAACTGCTTTGCCACCTTTCAGTTCAAGTGAAGCCTGTCTCTTTTGTACAGGTTCAGCTTGTCCCAGAAAGTTCCCCAATGCCTAACAAATCTAAACCCTTCCTCCCGGCACCACCTTCTCATCCACGTATTCGGACCCCTGATCTGTGCCTGCCTAGCTGGTCCTGCATATGGAACTAGTAGCAACTGAAAGAATGCTACCTTTGAGGTCCTGGTCTTTTAACTTTCTGCCTAGTAACCTAATTTTTCCCCTCTAGGACCACATGACTACATTTCCCAATGTCACTGGTGCCAATGTGCACTATGACTGCTGACTTTCCCCCAGCACCATCTATCAACCTATTTAGACAGCATGTGATGTCTGCAACCTTCACACCAGGCAAGCAAGTCACCATGTGGTCAAAATGTCTGGCATAGACTCCATTCTCCATATTTCTAATAATCGAATCACCAGAAGCCCACCTCCCCCCAACTCCAGAGACTGTCAGGTCTCCCAGTTAAGACACTTTCTACAACACACTTAAGCAGTGGTAGTTTTTTGAGATATGCCTACTTTAGGAAACAGGCTCTGGGTCAGAACTGAGAAAAAGGTGTGCAAAAGCCCCTATTATAGATATTACAAAATGCACCCCATACCTTTCGCATAAGAACATAAGAGAAGCCAATGTTGAATCAGGCCAATGGCCCATCTAGTCCAACACTCTGTCACACAGCGGCCAAAATATACCAGGTGCCATCAGGAGGTCCAGCAGTGGGGCCAGGACCATACGTCACCATTCAGCCCCTACGGTTGCTATGGCACCCTGACAGATATACAGTGCCTTATCTATATCCAGGCTTGGCAAAAGAGTCTCCAAGGCCAGCTCCCTTGGGAACCAGCGGTGGGCACAATCTAAAGGAAAGTTATGATTTGTACAGGCATTTGCTCAAAACACCCATGCACTCCATTCAGGAATTCCCTCCCCCCTAAGTTATGGCAAGCAGTGAAGTGAAATACGGTGAAACGAAACTAAAGCTTGACAGCAATGTTCCCTTTAAGCTGTGGAGTCTTGTGAGCACAAATTCTACTTTGTGAGCTACCGGCATTAAAGTTGTGAGTGAGCAATTTGGCTCCTGCATAGTGGGAACACTGCTTGACAGAGGCATACCTTAGGTACAAGAGACTATTGGTCCATTGCCCAAGGAAGGGTCCCTTCTAAGGAATCACATCCCTCATACTCAGACTGACATCCTCCAACTTTGAGACTGTGCTGTCAGCACAGGAGTGGGATTGGTCTGGTAAGTCCCTGATGATCTTATCCGCAAACCTCTCTCTCTGCCTGAGATTCTCCAGATCAGCAACCCTAGCCACAAGGGAATGAACCTGCTCCTTGAGAGCCAAGAACTCCATGCAGCAAGCACACACCCATGATTTCTACCCAGTGGGTAGATAATCATACATGTGGCATTCTCTGCAAAACACTGGATAGCCCCCATCCTCCCCTGCTGGCTTGCTACTTTCATAAGTGGCTTAGTCATTTAAAGGTATTTTAGTTTGAAATAGGGTGTTTACCTGAATTTGTGTGAATTTCCATAGCAGGAAGGATACAGCAGAATACCACCCCTCCTTGATGATGTGGAGCTTGAATGCCCTTTCTCAGGAAACTCAGACTAGAGGGGTTCTCTCTGTTCCCCCTCACCCTCCCATGCTGAACTTGTTCGAAGCACTGGTCACAAGCCCCACATGGATCCCGAGTGCCTCTTACAGAGTCAGCCCTCTAATCAGTTCTCCTTTACAGCTGACCATTGTGGCTGCATCCTGAGGAGGAAGACAATAGCAGGCAGCTGAGTCATCTCACTCAAGCAGAAGCTCTTCCCAGAAGGACCATGAGCTTTTAGCGCACTCACCAAAAGTGAGGAGATTTTCATACAGACACACCACAAACAGCTCAGAAACCACACAACCTCAAGCAAACAGATACACACTTACTCCTTTTCACCTCTTGTACCAATTCCAAGCACAATCCCCTGTACAAACCCTGTTAGATTCCATTCACCCACTTCTTTCAATGCCAGCAATATTGCCCAAAAGGTAGGCATGGTGAAGGATTTTGGAATTTATAGATTCAACACAATCTAGAACACCAGAATAGCAGACATTATTTTATTGACTGCATACATACAGGTCAGAAAACATCAAAGAACACAGACAACTGTAGAAAATATTCAGAAGAAACAATATAGCTAATTTCTATAGAAATGTCTGCATCGGTGTTAGTATAAACCAACTTCACAGTCTTAACTAGTTATTAATGATGATACACTCATCTTCACACGGTAAGTCTCCAGGCATAAGTGGGAATCTAACAACCTACACAGGTAGAAGCCTCTTTTGTTTCTGAAAATGGGGGATTAACTTCTGAGCCACTGGCCCAATCCACTTCCAGAGTCAGCACAAAGGATGCTAATTTATGCCTCCGGTAATAGGCACAAGGATTCCATGGTAGGTGACATGGGAGTCTTCTGGAATTAGCCTTCACTTAATTGATTAAAAAGATTCCCCAAATACCATTAAGGTCAGAGATGAACAACTGTTTGGGGCAGGGATGGTTATTTTGTAAAGTACTAGCACCTCATACCAAAAAACACTGGGTAATTTCTTGTAAATACAAATTTCCCATGGTTTTCCACAAAGTGTTTCCATGACCCTGCCTTTATGGAAGCAATTTAGTTCTTAAGTTAGTGACTTATGGTTTCAACAGCTACAAAAGACTATACAAAAAGCTTTTCAGTTGCAATCATTACTGGCCTGGAGTAAAAGAAGGGGAAATATTTGGATGGAGACACACACAACACAACTTATTGCATGTAATGAAGGGATTAACAGCATCCACCCTGGACTGATGCCATCAGTATGTGGAGGACCCTTTTGGTGCTTCCTGAACTTAGCTGCTCTGTCAGTCTTTATCTTCTGCAGTCCACCAATCACACTTGGGGGTAAATACACAGGACTTCCTCCTGTCTTTCTGTTTCCACTTTGCAGTAAGTAACATGATAAGCCGTGCCCATGTGATAACACGTGCTTGACTAGCAGGAGTTTCAGTCCAGCTAAATCATGTAAGGGTGGTAGGCATTGGAAAATACCTTTATCTTAGAACTTGGAGAGCTGCTGCCAGTCCTAATAGACAGTAATTGAGGAAGGTGACCAATGCCCTAACTCAGTATAAGGCAGCTTCATGTATTTATAGTTAAGCATTACATGCAGACACACAGAATTACCGGACGGGGAGTCCAGTCTGGGCAAGATACTTCCACCTCTATGGTCTCATGAATGAGTTCTGTACCCCTTCAAGAATAATATTTCTTTACTTTATTGCTCTAGCAGTCAGGCAGTTTTAACCTAAAATTACCTCAAGCTAGAAAGAAATGCATAATTCTTTCGTAAAAGTCTTGTAAAGTTCAACATTTCTATTGTTTTACACTGATTTTTAAGGCATAAGACTTGCGGGAACTCACAACATGAACTCGATTTAAGTCTGCAGACTCTTGATTGTTAAGTATTAGCCTCATCTGTGAGGTTACAATGTACCAAAAAAATGAGAAATATTAGAACTGCATAGTATTATTTATTTTACTACGCAGGCAGCTTCTTTTAAAGAACCCCAAATTAATTTTTCATTCTTATATGTGACTTAATGGAGTAATTTTCCCCTTCTGTAATTTCTTCATCTCATTCACACTGAATTATTCAAACCGAGTCCTCGGCAATCCTGTCACTTGAAAATCAGTGCAATATTCACACCCATATTTCTCCTTTTCTACTGTGATCCTGTCTTGATTTTAACTTAGCAATTCCACATTTCAAAAGGCAAGTGACTGATTTTTTGCAGGATGTTTTGTCAACCTTAAGCAGTAAAGTGATTGATCAGCAAATAACTCATTTGGTATGACAAGCAGTATATTCACAAAGGATACATCTGGAAGAAGGAACAGACTGTCTTAGAGACAGGTGAAAAGTACAGCAAAGGTGTCTGCAGTCTCTTCTGCTATGTATTCAGGACAGTTTTCACCATATGGAGACTGAATGCAGGGGCCGTCCTTCTGCAGAAGAAAGGAAAATTCCAGTGAGCAACGGTAAAATGGAGGACCCAGCCTCAAAACTGGGATAGTCTGTCCTTCTGTTTCACAGGATGGTTTTTTCCCAACGTTGTAAGCTGCCTTGGGAGTCAAAAGACAGGACCTCAAATATTCTAAATAAATAAACTCAAAGTTCCACATTGCTTTGTTCCTCGCAGAGTGCTAGCTCTTGCAATAACCAACCTATTAAATTCTCCTTCTCCTGAGAATTCACACACACAAGTATTTTTCTGTCCCTTTTCCTATCCTGAGTCTACTCTGCAATTTTGTTACTCTTAAATGCTTAAGGCAAGCAGGAATCAGTAGAAAATGCAGTCGGAAGACTTTAGGGACCAGCATGACACTATATTTTTTCCCATTTTAAGATAAATCATGTATTACATCATGATTCTTTTCCCCCTTCTAACACTTTTTAGGAGAGCAAACAGAAACCTCTGCCCAACAGATACATTTGTCAGAGATGTAAACTTTCTCCTACTTTATCCAAAACAAAGAAAAGAAATTTTCAAGACCTCCGTATTCTGAAATGTGTACCCGAGACGATTGATACAAAGAACTTGTTAAATTTTAGGGCAGCCATTGGCTAGGGCAGGTCTAGATACAGTGTTAGCCTGTCTAGATACAGTGTTAGCCTGTCTATTCACGTAGGCAAAGTACAAGTAACAACCATGTTAGGTTCCAATGAAAATGCCCTCTATTAGTCTCCCACCCATAAGCCCAAAGGTCCTTCAGAAGCTTTTCCTGCTAGGACTATGTACATATTTCCTAAAGGGACAAAGATTCCACTGGGCCTCTCTTTCTCCCCTTTTGAGTCTGGTTTAGATTCAAGTGCCACAAATAGTTTCTTGCAGCCTCCCAGCATTTAGTGTGTCAGCACAGGTTCTAGCCATTACTCTAAACATTTAGATTCCAGCATCATTCTGAGGAACCATTCCTTTCCTTCATGAAGCACATTATATTTTCATTCAGCTCATTACTGGGAAGGTCAACCAGAGATGCAGCCATCCAATTATCCAGAACGTCTGATCCTTTGAGCTGACTGCATGCCCCCCTATGGAGTTTCAGTGTAATCCTGTATACAGAACTTCATGTACAAAAAATGTTTCAGGGAAATAAACTTCACCCAAAAAAGCCACACTACGGATAGCAGTCAGGACAGAAAAGTTTACGAATCAGGTTTATTAAAAAAGGCTCAACATACCATCACAGTATTCATTAAAATATAAAATATCTATTAATTACAGTGCTGCAACTGTTACATACCATTATAATAGTTTTAGGTTATCAATGCAGCGCTCTGCCCATGCAGAAGTATGTGAATTGTTTTACAAACACATATAGGTGAGTCTGTCAACCACAGCTTTCATTGCGAATACATATATACCAAAAAGCTTTAATTGCCATAAAATTTAATTTGGCTTAAAATGAGAAATGTATGGGCATGTCAAAATGCTTTCTGCAATTTTATGGTTCAAAGAATGCCTTAATGGTATGCTGCGACCCAAACTCCTGTGAATATAGTGGAGAAATCCTATGTTACCTGAACCTCTGATCATCAAAAACATTTTGGATTCACTCCCATTCAGCTAAATCTTCAGTGTGTAACTGAAGGTAAGCTGTGCCTATGCAATTTAACAGAGTTTCTGCCTGAAATGCTGAAGAGTTACAATGAGAGTTATGCATAACCTAATGGTTTGTGGTTGGCTCCACCTTCCACGGCAGCCATTTTGTGCCTGCACCCACCACCCTATGTCAGAACTCTAAAGATGTCCACAGGCTCAAAAAGGTTGGGGACCTGTGCTCTAGGATCTGAAGAAAAGCCGTTCTTTTTATGGCTTGGGTACAAATGACTTAAATTTTGTTCTGTGATAAAGCCCTGCTATTGATTTGCCTTCATTTGTTTTGCTACCTTCCAATGGCACCGTAAAAGTCAAGAGAATATGTCATTCATGAAGGATACCTGCAATGACTCTATCTAGGATGAAAGTTAAAAAGGCTATTTACCCTGATTATCTTGAGTCAAAAACACATTCCCTTTGAAATACTGTTGCAGAAAAAAAGCAGATTTCATTTTCATTAGCAGTGATTGGGATCTATTACTAGCTTCGTTTCATGAAGATTTAATAGTCAATTTCATGACTATTGATGGAGAGGTTACACTGTTCAAACAGGCAGGCCTTTGTGGAATTTCTATATTATGTGGACTCTCACAGTCACTTCTGTCTCCCTTCCCCTTCAGATAACCACCCATAAGCCCAGCTTTACAGTTCATTTAGCTCCAAGGTGTCTTGTCCTGATAGCTATGGGTCCCCCTTTTAAAACTCTCATAGTGTTCTTTGTAATGCAGAGGCTCAGCATGCTACAGCACTCATAAGCAGAGACTTATTTTTCTAACATTTATCTGGAGTTCATTTGAACTGCTGGTCTTGGCCTGAGCAGAAAGAAGCTTAGCTGGAATGTCAAGGTAGATCTTGGCTGCTGAGGGAGGGGGGGGAGAAAAAGCTAATAAAGCAAACTCCATAAATTAAGGCCAAGCAAAGGTATCCTAGGAACAAGACTGAGCTCACAGAGACCAGATGGGGCAAGCCATGCCATGCCATGCACAAAAAGCAAATCCTCACAGGAAGGCTCCACCCTTTCTCGCCATTCCAAGCATATCTATGTGACCAAGCCTATCTTTGTGAAAGTGAGCAAACTGGAAACAGTACAGCTCTTGAAAAATAATTAAGAAATGAATTCTACTATTTGGTGGCATCCGTCCCAAAAGGGAACAAAGTGCCTTTTGTGAAATCTTCTCCCCAGAAAGCCTCCTAGAGTTTGAACTGTATCCACAGGCTCCTTTGGAATTAAACCCAAGCAAAAGATTATTGTTCCCATTCACTTTGCCTACTGTGTGTGTGTGGGGGGGGGGGGGAGAATCCCAAGAGGTTTTAAAATATTACTGATCAGCCAGGCTTGGCTGCATTTTTCCCAGGACATGAATCAACTTTATTACGACTAACAAAAAGCTATTAGTGTTATTGAGACATGGACAGCATCAGCGAACAGGAGCAAGGCAAAAGGATAAACAAATAGGATGAGGTTATGCTTTGACTG
This sequence comes from Gekko gecko, assembly GCA_029375565.1. NCBI lineage: Eukaryota > Metazoa > Chordata > Lepidosauria > Squamata > Gekkonidae > Gekko > Gekko gecko. The sequence goes on along the minus strand of JAPDNY010000003.1, from coordinate 143,997,540 downwards.
TTGCAAAGTGGTCTGAAAAAAGGATTTTATATTTGCACAGCAAAACAGTAGGCATTTCTTAGCTTCTCCTTGGAGATATGCTAGACAGGCAAAATAAACATCCTCAGTCACAGATTTCAAGGGAGAAAAGGCATCAGAAATCTATTTGGTCTCAGTCCTTGCACTTTCTCAGGATCCTCCGTACACCTTTATTTAGCAGATTAGAGCGCAGCAGTTTGGATCAGCGTAAGACCCAAGCAAAAAGCAAATGCCACTGCAGGGGGCTTTCCCAGACAAGACCAGAGCTGACTGTCCAGAAATAAAGACTGTTCAAGAAGCTAAGCTGAACTTCAAGCTGCAACACCAGACATCTTTAGAATCGGCAGCAAAACAAAATGGAAAACTGCCAATGGTTTTTAAATCTTTTTTGTTCTTGTTTTGTCTGTTGTCACTGGTTAACACTCCCAATACATTTTATTCACACAAGGACAGAAGTCTGGTACTTCTATGGTCTGCTAGGGGACTGCAGTTCAAAAGGCTTGTTCTCATCTCAAAAGTTACTTGTACCTAACTACCACTGGCCTGGTTTCAATTGGCTAGGCATTTTGAGAGAGGGGAGTGACCTAAAAACCATGGACAGTTTAGTTTTATAAGCAGCCACTGAGATGTGCTCATATTATACCAGTACCAAATTCCTTTGTTATGGCTTGAAAATGATAAAGCAAATACAGCACATTCAGACTGTATCCACTGATAACTTCCTGACTACGTATTATATTGGAAGATTTTCCCCAGCACCTTATGCAGTTTTCCATTTCTGTTCATTGCCTTTTTTGAAGGAATTTGGATGTTCTTATTGATTTCAGTATTTTTATCCTGCTTTTCTTTCCAGCAGGGATCGAAAGTGGCTTACAGAATATGAAATATGAAGATACAATTTATATAAGCAAACAGGAAAAAAAAAACAGAGAGGAAAATCAGTGAGGGTATCAAATGGATTATCTGAACGGGGGGTGGGAAAGGTCGATTTCTTTCCTGAGAAAATTCAAGATGTGTTCCCTCTAAGCTGAGTTAGTGTGAGCTAGCTCACAGCTTTTTAGCCTCCGGCTCACACATTTTTGTCTTAGCTCAGGAAGGATGGCTCCAGAGCAAACTAATTTATGCAGCAGCCAAATCGCTTACTCACAACTTTAGTGCCAGGAGCACACCAAGTAGAAATTTTGCTCACAAGACTCCACAGCTTAGAGGGAGCATTGGATAGGACACATGTTCTCACTTTATTTTATCCCAGTAACTCTGCGAGCTGGTTATGCTGAAAGGCAGTCACTTCTGCAAGACTACCTAGTGAATGTCTGAGTACAATCTAAGCGTGTAGTTTCTGCATCCTATTTAAAAATGTTTAATACATGCTGATTCCATAACATACCACATGTTCTGTACACGTGTCATAAGTCAGAATTGTGGTTGCTGAAGAAAAATACCTGTGATTCTCCTGGGTAGCTAAACTTATCTTGCGGAGTCAACAGGGCCCATTGGCAGGTGGCAAATCCCCATCATTGTAATGTCTGTCGTCCCTTCGGGAAGGACTTGGCGAAGGCAGAGGAAAGCTGTTGGCCCTAGATGCCAAAGAAACACAGGATAAAGGGAAGCTAAATTACTGGATTCATCATGACAAGAAGTGAAAATACCACAAGGCATGTTAGTGTTTTTGAACAAACTCTATTTGAAGAAGCAAGACTGCAAGGATTTAAATGCGGTTAACTACTCATGCTGCCACAAAGGTCAATATAGAGCTAATAAGAAGCCCATTCAAAGTAATTTTTAGAATGTACCGCGTTAGCCAGACTAAACTGGTAAACTATTATTAAGCTACCACCATATAAACATACAAATAATACCAACTGAACTAATATGGTATGTCGATTAGCTTCAGGTTCTTGTAGAGAGGAGCAAGTGCACATTTATAAAATGTCCACAGCCTCAATGGGAGAGGAATAAAATTGTCTCCCGCTAATGCTAAAAAAAAATCCCACCCTGGCTTAAATATTAGCAGGTGCCCAGTTAGAGCTGGCAGCTGCTTTGCAGCGATTAATGGATTCACTCATCTCCCAGGGCCTTGGCTTGGCTGTGTGCACTGTGAAGTTTCAGAAACTATTTTCAAATAGCTCAGCTCCACTAGTAGTGGCAAACAGATTCTTCCCAGTTCCCTAGCTGTTAACTCCCATTATTTATACTCTTTAATGCTTTCTCCTTAAAAACAAACAAACACAATTTACATGTATAATTAAATGTATAATACATTATTCTCTCTCTCTCTAAACTTTCTAAATCACTTCTTTAAAAAGCAGTGTACATTTCTTCTTATCCTGAAGTATATTTTGTGACCTTTCTGTGATGTACATATGCATTTTCTTCTTCTGAGACAAATTCTAATTCTGGATGGGTTTCAACCTTTGTCAATCATGCCAAATTTACACAGCGAGTTACTAAAAGTGCTAACTCTGGTAAGTGAGGATAGGGAAGGAGTATAAATCCCTTGAAAGGGGCATCTACAAGGAATGGGGAAAAAACCCTAAGATTGGTGAATACCTTTTATTTTTTGGGAAAATGGAAATATAAAATAAATCTAACAGCAGTAGGAAAACAAGTGTAGCAATGGCAAGGTTGTCCAGATAACCACTGCAAATGCTAAGAGACATCACAGAAACATTGGCACCTTAGTACTTTTGAGTTTTAGCATTAAAAAGCTCATACAGGTTTAAAGCAAAAGTTGAGACAGTCTATGGCCCTGGATACATCCTATACAAGCTTACTAGCAATGGATTAGAACCTGTGAGCTTTTTCATTCAACTTCATCCAATTCCCCTCCTTAATATGGTCTCCATCCCACATGGCTTTTGTGAATGCCCATCATAGCATTTTTAGGTGGTAAGTGGAGACCCCATTGGCCTTTTTCATCAAAACAAAAGCTGGTTGGATCCAATCCAGTATCTATACAAAATTACACACACATAAATTGACCATTGCAGACACTCTCTTAGTACTCAGTGATACAGTAAAACAAGAACTCAATTTATCTTTTAAGGAATCTGATGCACAGAAACCTCTCACGTAAACTTAATGCTTTAGGATATGAAGACCATATCTCTACTACTCACTGAAGCTAATATAATAGTCATTCCCTCTTTTCAGAGCACCCACAATACCACACATCAAACTGCAACTTCAAGAATTCCTTTGTGGACAACAAAGTTATATGAAATTGATAGGCAGACTCTGAAAGATAACTCAAATATCAACTTTTGGGTCTTCTTCAAATCTATAAAATGTTCTCTGCCACATAATGAACTCAAGTATATGGCAGAAGAGGAAAAGATGGAGATGAAGAAGAGCTCCTTGAAGTAACTCTGTGAATTGGGCCTTGTGACGGAAATAAAGGATAAACAAAGAAACTGCTGAGACACCTGATTGAGAAGGAGGAGGCCTTTGGGTTCGGAATTCTCAGTGAATGACAGATAATGGTAGACAACTGACAGTTGGGAGCTGACAGTTGGAAGAGAAGTTAGCAGAGAGCGGTCAACTAACTGGATAGCTCTGAGGTGGAACAAAATCTCTGTGGCTCTGTGGAATGACGAGGCTGAAGTAAAAAGGTTGAAGTAAAAAGTTATATATTGGAGGAGGTGGAAGTAAAAAGTTATATTCTACAAGGAAACAAAATATCCTATGTAAATATATCCCATCCCCCTTTTGGGCTTTCTGAGAAATAAAGGTTCCCGGGGTCATTTCCTACCAGAGTGCCCTGGAGCAGTGCTCCAGCAGTAATGAGCCCAGGCCCTGCCCCTTCCCGAGGGGGGAGAATTAAATGCCTGGCTTTCCTGTGCAATCTTCTCCAAGTGCCCTGCAGCTGCTTGCTGCTTTTGAGGAAAGGCTTGGGGGGGGGGAATTTAAATGCATGGCTTCCCTGTGCAATCTTCTCCGAGTGCCCTGCAGCTGCGGGGCACTCGGAGATCATGCAGGGAAGCCAGGCATATCTGCCTGGCTTCCCATCTCCAGCCAGCCAGACAGGAAGGGGAGCCGGGCAGACATGCCCTCCTTTCCCCCTGAGCCTCTCTGCTTTTGCAAAGAGGGAAGGGGGGGTGTTTAAATGCATTGTTTCCCTGCACGATCTTCTCTGAGTGCCCCACAGCTGCAGGGCACTCAAAGACTATCGTGCAGGGAAGCCAGGCATGTCTGCCCAGGCTGGCTGGAGACAGGAAGGGGCACCAAGCAGACATGCCCTCCTTTCCCCCTGAACCTCTCCACTTTTGTGGAGAGACTTGGTGTGTGTGTGTGTGTTAAAATACGTGATATTCTCTGAGATAGGAAGGGGTGCCAAGCAGACAGGATCTTCTCTGAGACAGGAAGGGGGTCCAAGACAGGAAGGGTAGCCGAGCAGACATGCCCTCCTTTCCCCCTGAGCATCTCCACTTTTGCGGAGAGACTGGGGGGGGATTTAAATGCCTGGCTTCCTGCCAAGGCGGGCTGGGGGAAGCGAAGCGAGAGTGGGTTTAAACCCCTTCCCTCTATAGTCGCGCACCAGCAGCGGCATGATCTTTCCATTGTATTCTATGGGGCCATAGAATACAATGGAAAGATCCTGCCACCCCTGCGGCGCTACTCTAGAGGGAAGGGGTTTAAACTTTAACCCCCCTCTCGCTTCGCTTCCCTTCCACTCCTCCTTGGCAGGCCAGCTGGGGAAGGGAAGGGGAGGCTTTTGAGGATGCCTCCCCCCCTTTTTGCTTCCCCTTCTGACACACTTCCAGTGATGTCAGGGGGCATGGCATATGCTAATGATTACGCTAATGGCAGGTATGCTATTGAGCTCCTGCACCTCTTTTTCTACAAAATGACCCCTGCTGGTGCCTGACTTTCTGGTGAAAGAATTATACTAGGCAGTGGTCCTCCATGCATCCCTAAGTTATATACCAAACCCCCCGAAGAGACTAACGTTTATAGTGACCTGGTCAAATACAGTACAGTGAGAACTGATCAGTCACATCATAAGTAAAAATATTTTCAATCCAGTACAAATATAAGCCTATACAGGCAGGGACGCCACAGCTTGGTCACCCCAACAGCCGGGGAGAGGTCATACTGGATCAATATATCTAATTCTCAACATGAACCCATCTGCAGGTACAGCAATCTGGAGACCAGAGCCATTAATAGACAATATAGTCCCAGGTTTGCTGAAAAAGCTAAAATTTAAATACACACATACACATGCATGCACACACAGGAGGATTAACTCCCCTCCCCCAAAATAACAGAAGCAGCACCAGTACCTTTAAGAAACAAATGCCCTCTGCAGTGGCCATTGTGAGGTTGCTAGGCAATCACAATACTGCTAGTTCTCAAGCCTTGAATTCTGGCAGTAGGAGGCAGGGCTGTTTTGGCCATAGAGATAGGACTCATGGGACCAGGTCTGGTAGCAATCACTGACAAGTTCAGCTGCTCAGTACTATTCAGTAGCAGCCACCACAAAAAGCCAGTGTGGTGTAGTGGATAGACTAGGATCTGGGAGATATAGATATGAACCCTCACTCTGCTATGGAAACTCAGCGATGACCTTTGTTCAGTCACAAACCCCCATTTAACCTACCTCACAGTGTCACAGTTAGGATGAAATGGAAGACAGGAGAACAATGAAAGCTGCGGCTGGGTATAAATGAAGTAAATAAATAATAAATATAGTGAAGATGGGGGCAGATAAAAGGTATGTTGGCTAGTGAGTGGGAAGGAATGAAAGAAGCACGGAAAGGGAAAGGGATACGGGGACTTTCAGGAGGAGAGAAAGAAGAAATAGTGGGGGAGAGAAAACAGGAGAAAATGAAATGGCCTCCCCGCAATTCCTTGCAGATCCCCAACTGCCACTAGTTATAAACCAATACAATGGTGATAATGAGAAAATGAGATGGAAGATGACATGAGCTGACAAGAAAAGCAGGGAAAGATGCAGACAGGGAGACAAAAAAAGCTATGTTACTAAATTACCAGTGATAAAAAAATGAGAAACACATAGCAAAAATGTAAACTTCCTGGCTTAAGCTACTCATATTTGTGAATGTCTTATGATGTAAGACATCTGCTTGTGGCCGTGACCTGTTATGTTTTAGACCCAGCTGTGTGCAGCATTCAACATAAGCACGTGGACCCAAAATTTGGGGTGAAAAGGCAATGACCAATTGAGTTAACAAAGCAGCCGAGAAAATTAATTAAATGAGAAATTGTTATTTTCCAGATACTAGTAGTGGAAACACCAGGCACCTCATATTCCTTGAGGAATCAGTCATCTGCCTTTAGGGTAAGCCGATGTCATTCAAATTGCGAGGCAGCCCAGTTCTCTGTGAACTGTCCTAGGGTCCTTTCATTTCTCCTGTCTGCTTACTGTTCACATCAGCTGGTGCAGCCCAAATCCCAGCCTCTTACTCTGGTTCCTTAGAAACTTCCCCAGCTACATTTGGGCACGTAGAGTATGATAAACCAATAGTAACAGAGAATATGTAGAGACAATAATGATGAGGCAAGAGACAGAGACTTGGGAAACCAGTTGAAGAGGTTCATGGGCCTGGCCTTGTATAGCCTCTCAGCTACCCATTAAACAGGAGGCTTATGTAAACCAAATTCTCCTTTCATTCACAGACTAAAGCAGGTTTCCACACTACATAAAAAATTTCGGCTGCAATGATTAACTGTTATCTTCAGAAAGACGTTCTTTCAATTTTCTTCTGGGATCAGTGCTGTAATATGCTATAATTCTGTCCAACAATTACTGATAGACTCATCCATCTGCCCACCATTTTCCCTCTGCTCCTCTCATTCTCATCTTATATTTTAATAGCCACCCATGCCTCCCCATCTGCAGATAGCTAAATCTGAAGATCAGGGCCACACAGAGGCTAAAGAAATTTTTCAGCAAACTTGGGGCATTCTCCAAGTTTGCAGAAAAATCTTAAATTAAAAAAAGGGTAGGGGGTTAAATCTCACCAAAAAATACAACTGCATTGTCTGCACATGCACTGAGAATGAACTTCAGGAAACTGCTCCAGCCAGCCGTGGGGGCAGAGGATGATGCCGGCCACTGCTCCAGGCCTAGCGGCGGTAGATGCCAGCAGCTGCTGCAGGTTCAGCAGTGGAAGGACACTGGCAGCCACAGCAGGCCTAGCCGCAGTAGAGGATGCCGGCAGCCACTGTGGGTCTGGTTGCCACAGCAGTGGATGCTGGCAGCTGCTCTGGGCCTGAGCACAGCAGACATCAGCAGCCACTCCAGGTCCAAGCATGGCAGCAGTAGAAGACACAAGCAGCTGCTGCGGGTCCAGGGGCAGTGGCAGCAGATGGTAGCTGCCAGGTTCAGTGTAGGTTGTGGAGCCTGGAGCCTTAACGGCTCAGCAATGGGTAGGAAATGGGATTCCGCCCCCCCCCCAATGAGTCTCACGGGCTCTCCCTTGTACAGTTCTAATTGTCACTTTCACTTGGAGTGGTGTGGGTGCTTGCCAGTGCTGCTGCATGACACCTAGGTGGGTACCTGCATATAATAATAAGATCCAACAAAATCAAAAGGCAACAGAGGCAGCAGCTCAGTGCAAGTGGCACTTCTGATTTGTCACAGTCAGTTCTGCAGAGCAGCAGAAGAATGCTGGCTAATGCAGGGAGGATCTCAGGGAAGTCATCAGCGTTTTGTGACACATGGCAAGAGCCTCCCCAGCGTATCCATCTTCCACACAGTCTATTTTATGGCCTATCCATCATCCCGAGAAGAGAAAAAAATGAAAGTGTCTTGAGAATAAGTTTTATGTAAGATATCACTCCAGCTGCAAAGTCCCAGCCACAGGAAACTGTGCTGAAAACAGAGGTGAGTAGTTAGTGAACAAAGAGTAAGATAGAATATGGATGGGAAAGGCTTTAGAAGGCAGTCACAGATCCAGAAATATAAAACAATTAATTGGCCTTTTATGGCATTTGCTGCTTATTTAGGCATCTTTCCAAAGAGGACCCAAAACAGCTTACCTGAAATACAGTTAAGGCCCCGTCCACACGGAGCATTTGCCCCGCTGAAGTCACGGGAGCCCTGCGGACTTTCCGTGTGCGTTCATATGAGCACATCTGGGAGGCATAGGGCTCCCGTGGCCAACCCGCGGCTTCCCTCCGAAAACGCGGGGTAAAAAACTAGTAGGTCCAAGGTACTAGTTTCTGGAAACCCTGGGGCAAAGGCTGGCGTCTGATCGCGGGAGCACCGGTATCCCGCGGCTTCCGATGCCCGCCCATGTTCCCGGGGTTTCCGGATGTTGTAAGTTTCCCTGGGATGCGCACCAACGCTGGACAGAACATGCGCACACACAAGTCACCGACAGCGGCCCCCCCCAATGGCGCATGTGCATTTGCGTGGTCTGCTGTGCTGCTGTTTTGCTGTGCTGCAGCAGCGCGGTATGATCGCGGTGCGGAGCTGGTGCATGGCAACCCGGTGGCCTGTGAGATCGGGCTACCGCGCCTTATTTAGCTCAGGGGCAAACTGCCATGCCTCCCCCGCGTGTTTTCTGGCCTGTGTGACCGGGGCCTTAGACAAACAGAAAACCCCCCCCCCAAATACACTAACCCATCCCCTGAACTGGTCCTCGATCCATTGGGCTGGCTCATGCAAGACTAAGAGCTGCAAGTCATAGGCTAAAAGTCAAGGGCCAAGAGCAGCATGGCTCTTGATCTTTGTCCCACACCATAGGCTTACCCCTCTGGCCCTGCGCAGGCTAAATCCAGAGGAGAAACAAAGCTCCTGTCTTATTTAGTGTCTTGGTTCAGGCAGACACCTGGGGCAAGAGGCAATAAACATAGTCCAAACTCCACCCAGGGCCAAAGTACAGTATTCAAAACTCCAAGCATCAAACCAGAAAGACAAATCCATTGAGCACAAGCAGAGTCACAGTCCAGACCATCAAGCACACAGAAATGCACATGTTCTGAACAAGTCACTTCCACACTGAGTCTCCCTTTTCTGGCTGCTTTTATCACAAGTCATTCAGGGACAGGTGCAACTCATCAACCTGCTGAATCATCCAGGGACAGGTGCAACTCATCAATGGCTCAGCATCCTACAGGGCTGTCAGCCCTGATCCTGCAATGGCTCCAACTCACAGGCAGAGGCTGCCCAGTGCTGGGCTACCAACTGTGCACTACAGCACTGCTCCTGTGCCTCCCCCTCCAGACCTGCCTTCTCTGGCTTTCCAAGGGCTCTGGAGACCCCAGAAGTGAGACTGGCGGCTGCAGGGCCTCTGCTTCATTTCCTAGGCTGCTGGACTGAGGGCATAGCATGCTGACTTCAGCCTGAGACTTCCTGTCTGCACCTGACACAGTTTCCACCTTGTCTGTGGGTCTTCCTGCAGCATCTGAGGAATGGGGGCAGCTTTCTCCATCTTTTCCTCATCTGAGGAGATGTTGCCAAGCAGGCCCACAACATTTAGCTGCTGCTAGCTAGAGGAGCTGGAAGAGTGTGGAAGTTAACACACACAAACACACACACAGAGAAGTCAATGCCTGTTAAGCCTCTACAACAGCCCCACATCTTTCCTTGACTCTCCAAAAGAAAATAAGATATGTATCATTTCACAGAATCTAGTCTTCCATCCCACCCCTTACCAGTGCCATTGCAGAGGTGACGCTAGTTAGAGATGTAAAATTTCTGGAAATTTTGAAGCTCGGAAAAAAAACGTTATGGCCTCTGATTAGTGATGGGTAGCATTTAGTTTTAATTGTCCAATGAGCTCTGTCTTCTGGAAATCATTTTAGTAGTATTTTTTGGGGTGGAGACTTATTTTAACAGTGTTGGGAAAAAGGTATTAAAGAGATAACATGCACTCCTTTCCGCCTGTCAGTGCCTTAAAACTGCTCAAATCCAAAATGAAGCCAATGAGATCATTATTGATTACCATTTATGGCCAGTTCACCACAGATACTGGAAATGGACAGATAACACTTGATTATTTCATCCTGTCCTTAACTCACAGAACATAGACGGGGTGAGAGAGAGATGAATCCCTTCATAAGTTATTTTTCTACTCCTTTCATGGAAACAAAATCCTTCTTAGGACAAAGGGAGAGCAGGAAAGAGAAACAGCAATAGATAAGACTCAAGGGCTTCTCTTCTTAGTACAGTACCGTCACACAATGCATTTTCTACATACAAACTCACATGCACACTCTATGTAAACAAGCATGCGTAATGGGCAAAGTGTTTCCTTTGCTGCTTAAAGAAGTTAAGACTTTGCTGCCAATCAGGACTTCGCACCATACGTGTTTCAGGGAAAAGAGATACACATACACCTGTCTAGATTCCATTTCATTAGAGCTGCTTCTGTCCCTAGCCAACAGCTAGAGAGAAACAAGAGTATCCTTACCTGCAAGTAATTGATGTTCCTACCCAGCCGATATCTTGCCCTTCAAAAGCATGCCTTATTTTGGGGGGAATTTGCCTAATGCTATGGGAAAAAAGGAGGCATATGGCAGGGGAATACCTGGCACAGACTCTTTTATTAAGCAAAAGGAGTGCCAGTTTGGGTTTTGCCTTGGTACTGAAAGCAAATTCAGTGGGTGGGGGTGGGGAATGGATTTTTTTGTGGGGATGGTCTGTGTTTTCTGACTGCATGTTATGCTGGTAAAGGAAATGGAGGCAGAGCTTAACTTCTAAGAACAATCTGCGTGATTTCCATGCCATATTCACACAGAGGAGGGGAGAAGGTATGCTGTCGTCCAGTAATAAGGAAAAGATGCCCTGCTCATGGTCAGAGGCACTTTTCCTGAGACATCCCAGGATTTACCCTGGCAAGCCACAACACAAATGAAAGTCTGCCTGGGTACATTTTTTGAAAAGTACAAGCTTTTTTTGATTTTGGAGGGTGGGGACAGAGTAATATCTGTGGCAGATTCCATGTGCATTTCTTCCTTTTTGAGGAGAACAGGAAGCATGTGGCCTGAAGGAAGAGAACCATTAGCAATACCTTGATGGCCTTTGAAAAACTGCCCAAGCAGAAACACCTTAGCAATGCTGCTGAGCCAGCCTCCCCACTGGCTTTAGACACACTCCCACCCACCTCTTCTCCAACTGACAGGAGGTTGTCTGTCAGGTGCAGGAGCGGGGCAGAGCATTGAAAGCCATCAGGGAGGGTGCCCAAGCAACATTGCTTTAGCCTTCTGTCATGGAACCAAAGCTCTGGAACCCTCTTGGGCAGATTCATCTGTCCCCTACTGTTGCCATCTTCTACCAGTGGGGAGAGAATTTTTCTTTTTCAACTGGCATTCCCTCAGTTATCCCTCCTTCCTGAATAATGGTTTAATTGCTGCTCTTATGTCTTTGTATGTATTTCAATTCTGCTTTTAATTTATTTTCATGACCTCTGTGTGTGTGGGGTGTTGATGTTAATGTTTTAAAATGTGATTCTGTCATGCATGTTTTAAATCGTTAGCTGCATTGGTAGCCCTTGTGAGGGCTGAAGGGGGGGGATATAAATTTTGTAGATAAATATTTTTTAAAGAACACCCTTGTTTAGGAAGTTTGTCAACCCAAACTCTGACCAGAGATCACTTGTAATTTGTGATGAAATACACACCCTTTCCTATGGAGAAGCAATATTAACCAAAGGAAATTCAGTGCATACAAATCAGTTCTGATGTTCTTTGTCTAAAGTACTAGCTTAAAATACACATCTGCAAGACACTTTTGTTTTAGCCCTGTTGGAGGCAGCAAAAACACAGCTGTTCCAAAAGCGGCTCAAAGAACCTGCCATGTGTGGTACATTTGTATCGCCAGAGCTCTCAAAATCATTTTGCACATTATACGCGACAGGGAGAACATTTGGACTGATAAGGCATGTGCCAGTCATCAGCATGTCATCAAGAGCAACATCTGCAGAGATGAGTGAAGGAAAGAAGAGACTTTTTTTCAGAACACAGATTATTATTAGTTCTTTCCATCCCCTTTTCTCCCTCCCCTTTGCCTCTTCAACATCTTTACCAAAAAATTGTCACACCATGTTCAGGAGATCAAGTTTTGGGAGCAGGGGATATGACAGCATTAACGGAAAACTTTCTAAAGCTTTCTCATGCTCTTTATTAATTTAGTGTCCTACAAATATCAATAAAAAATTGAAGAGAAACATAGGATGCTTCTCTCTTGTGAGCAATGCCAGACTTTAGTTATTATAAATACATAGTACAAGAACAATGCATAATGTTTACATGTACCAATAAGCATATTCTAGGAAATACTGGAATACCTAGACCTTGACCTTTTGGAAACCCTGAACTGCTAGAATACCTAGATCAGGGTTTCCAGAAGGTCAAGACCGCAAACTGGACCAATGAAGTCAGTGCTTTCTCAGCCTTGCAAAATAAGGAACAACCCTGTCATTTCTTCTTCCCTCTTTGGCATGCAGACCAATGCATGAAGTGGCTCTCACTGCCATACTCCCTATAATCCTCCTCCCATGTTCCGAGAGCTGTCTTGTGAACGCTGAGATCACACACTGACACATGCAGGGCATGAGCTGTACAATGCTCTAAGTCCATAACTGTTTCCAGCCTAACAACATTTTTTAGTAATTCAGCTGTATGCAGATACCTAACATATTTTAGCATTTGCTTCCTAAAACAGAAAGCAAGAAAAGAACAGACACATAAAAACTCTTGCAAAACTTCCCTTTCTGGTCATCTGAAGGCAATTCCTACTCATACAGGACATTAAGGGTGTGGTTATCTACAAGTCAGGTTAGATCATGGATGAACAGCACTTGATTTCTTGTTACTTATCATGTGAGGGAGGCACTATAGTTCAGAGGCAGATCTCATGCTATGTGTGTGTGTGATTTCTCCAAAACAAGTGCCATTAAAAGACTGGAAAACACCTCTTCTTAAAACCTAGGAAGATTGCCTGCTAGTCCAAGTAGATAATACTGAGCTAGATAGACTGGCGTGGTCTGACTTTCAGAAGGGAGGCCTCATATGTTCATAAAATTATATTAGGTCACTCTAAAGTGGATATGTGAACTGACTCCATTGGACACTGTCATGCAATGTCAGGGGATCTGTAGTGTGACAGCTCATTTGCACAGCCATTACTATTTGAAATGAAAGTCATCCAATGATTACTACGCTAATTTTAATTCCCTTGGGAAGCAGAAGACCTAATCTATAGACTTGATTGATACAATCTCCACTTCAAGCAGCTGATTCTGTGATGGGATCAATCAGATTAACTTGGAAAGCCAAGATATCATAATGACAAGGGGTCTCAAAGAGTGCACAAATGGACCCAAATCCCTAAAAAACTGCTGAGAACCAATTTAGCTATACGGACTGGAAAAATCAATGACATCATACAAATGGTGAGAATCTGCCTACTCAGTTGCCTTGTGACTACTGCAACAGTATTGATTGCTGACTCAAATACAAAATTTCAAAGCTTTATCTTCACATACTCAGACTCAGAGAGAGGTGAATTTCTATACTACCTCTGCCACCACCCAATTCTTGCACTGATGTGGTATGCAAATTTCAATGGAAAAAATGCATGTCACCAAATCAAACTTACCAGAAGAAATAAATTTTTGGTATTTGGGGGGAAATGTTTGGTTCTTATTTTTTTAAAAAAAATTTAGTTTGGTCACAGCAGCAGTTTCCAGAGTCTCAAATGATGGTAAGCACCTGCTAGGTAATACACAAACACACAATCTGCCAGCATTTCTTCTTCACCGTGTCACCAGGAATGACTTTGAATGCCAAGGCACAGACTACTGGTTATGAACAGAAGAACTGACTATGCAGCATCAGACCAAGAGTGAATATAGTCCAGATGCCCCCGGGAAGCTCACAAGGGAAGTCAGATGTTTATTTATTTGTGGTTTGAATTGCTTCTTTTACTGATGTCAAACAGGCATGTGTCAGATCTGGAACTAGATTCAGTCACCAAAGTGATCACCTGGGTTCCTTTTCAACCAGGTTATTCCAATTCTCATGGTATTTATACTTTTTATTGCATTAAATTATCAGTTCTACTACAGAAATTGTTCCTGTCTCAGAAAACAAATCTCCTATCTTCATGGGAATATTCACAGTTAGAAGGCAGTTTGAATGCCTGGTTTTAATAAAATTAATCGACCCCTAAAAGCCCAAAACTTGTGCAGCAGAGATGACAAATAGCTGATCTAATTCACCTTCATATGACCAAGCCTGCATGTTATTGCATTCTCTCAACTTCTTTTCAGTTTTTAATCTCAGACTGTATCTGCTCACAAACAATGTCACAGAGCAATATGATAAAACGGGGGAAATGCACAGACACAAACCCTGTTGCTAGAACTTCAGGGCTTATTACTGAGGAGTTAAGGAAAAGGACACACAACTGTTATTCCCACCAGAGTGTCTGCTCGTATAAGACCTCTCAACTGTCAGATGATAATATGCTATGCCTGTGCTTTCGCTCTCAATTTTTTTCATCCTTCCTATATTCAGTTAGTGCTTGAAAAGGCAGGCCAAGCAGATTCTCCTTTTGGTGTCTTGCCTCGTTCTTCACAAGGCAGATTAAAAACCAGAAGCAGGGAGACACTAAGATTAGCCAGAGGTTTTCCCTTGAAAATCAGAAGAACAGACACAGAAGATCCTTAGAGACATATGAACAAGCAGTTGATGTCTAACACTATATATTGCAACAACATGAAGAGGCATGTTGCAATGAGGCATACTTGTCTCTGTACTCAGAGGTTTTTTAATAGCAAGGCAGCAGGTTGGCAGGCCAAACCTCAGAGATGCCACCATCCTATTTGAACATGCAGTAGTCAACATGGAGGAGAAGGGCTTAGAAATTTAAGTTTGAGGCCTCAACCCACCTTTGATCTCTGTACTTCTTTTCTTCCTGCATTTACTCAAGCACACAGAGAAGCAGGCTAGGATGATATACATTACTCCTGTACCTCATACAAGTTTGCCAACTCTGCGATGAGAAATTCTTGCAGAGTTTTTTTTTTTTTTTTTTTTTGGGGGGTGCCCAGGGAGGATGGAATTTGTGGATGGGACTCTGCAGGGCTGGGATGCCAGTATGCCATAGAAGTAACTCTCTGGAGGTTCCCTGCCATCCAGAGATTGGTTGTAAATCCAGAACTCCAGGCCTCACATGGAGAGTGGTAACCTTATACACAGGTGACCAGTATTATTAAAGCTTCCTATTACTAAGAAAATGATCTCTGCTCACCTACATGCCCTGCTTCTGAATCTCCAGAGGCATTTGACTAGGTTCTTTCAGAAACAAAACTCTGGGCTAAAATGATTTTGGTTGCATCCAGGAAAGCAATACTCACATTTTTATATTTTCCCTTCACTCAGAAAAGATGGCCTTAAAATAGCTGAAAAAAGTCAGTTCATCAACTTCTTTCCTCCCACTTGTTCACTCATGTCCACTGCTGCTACTCAATACTATCCTTGTTTAATAGTACAATGCTAAGCAAAGTTGCGCCTTTCTAAATCCATGAAAGCCAATGGACTTTGAATGGTATATTTCTGTTTAGGATTGCACTGTAAATATCCTTAAATGCACAGTTAAACTGCAATGATTTCAATGGGATTGTTGTTGTTAGCTATTCAGTCATGTCTGACCCTTGGCAATTCTATGGGCCAGCTTTCTCGACGTTTTCCAATCTTGTATTGTTTCTTTGAGTCATTCCATGCTCAGGCTGGTGTTGACTTTTATGGTGTCTAGCCACTGTATTCTTTGGTGGCCCAGTATCCTTTTGCCTCTAACCAATCCAAGCATGATTGCTATTTCTAGTGAGTTCTTCTGCATGACGTGGCTGAAATAAGTCAGTTGCAGTTTCATAATCTTCCTTCCAATGACATGTCTGGTTTTATGCACTACAATACTTGCTTTGTCACCTTTGCTGTCCAAGGAATGCGCAGGAGGCTTCTCCAGAACCATAGCTCAAATGAGTTGATTTTCTCTTGTCTTGCTTTTTCATGGTCCAACTTTCGCAGACATAGGTTGCTATGGGGAGCACAATAGCACAGACTAAACTGATGTCTTTGCTCTTCCATATTTGCTCGCCGCCCTGAGCCCATGTGGAAGGGCGGGATATAAAGCCAATAAATAAATATTTGATTCATGCTCATTGCTGTGCGACCCAGTGTGATTCGATGTTTTATTTCTGGACTGCATTCACCATTTTGGCTGATCTATGATCCTAAGAAAGTGAATTCTTCCACACATTCAATCTCTTTATTATCAACTGTTATTTTGGCATTTCTCTTCTTAGTGGTCATGAACTTGGTCTTTTTGATGTTTAGGAGGCCACTTTCTCACTTTCTTCTTTGATTTTCTTGATCAGGTATTCCAGACCTTCTTTAGTTTCCAAGAGGGGATTGTGCCATCAGCATATCATAGTCTGTTGATATTCCTTCCTCCAATCTTTATCCCAGTTTTTGACCCTTCCAGTTCTAACGTCCTCATGATTGTTTCGACATACAAATTGAATAGGAAAGGTGATAGAATGCAACCTTGTCGTACTCCTTTCTTTATCTTGAACCAATCAGAATCTCCATATGGTGTTCGCACAGTGGCTTCCTGGTTTGTCTACAATGATTGTAACAACTTGATCGGAGAGCCAGTTTGGTGCAGTGGTTAAATGAGTGGACTCTAAACTGGAAGAACTGGGTTTGATTCCCCATGCCTCCACTTGCAGCTGCTAGATGACCTTGGGCAAGCCATAGTTCTGTCAGAGCTGTCCTTGAAAGGGCAGTTCTTGAAAGAGCTCTCTCAGCTCCACCTACCTCACAGGGTGTCTGTTGTGGGGAGGGGAAGGGAAAGGAGTTCGTAAGCTGCTCTGAGATTCCAAGTGAAGGATGGGCTATAAATACAATCTCCTCCTCCTCCTCTTCTTCTTCTTCACCAGATGTGCTGACACCTCCAGGTCTTGTAGGGCTCTCCACAGTTTGTCATGATCAACACAGTCAAAGGCTTTTTTGTAATCGATGAAGCAATAATAGGATTAGGAATGCCTAAATTTCCTGGAATGCATCAGTCGGATTTAAAGAGATCAGCTGATGGTCTTTATTATTGCAAAGTGTCTGCCTGTTGGTTGAGATCTTCACGTGAGTTCCTCTTCCCTCTCTGAGGTGAGATGAATGATAGTTAGGAACAGGAGTCAAGGAATGCTCTGCCACTATTTTTGCTGGGTTTGTTATCTTCCAGTGCTAAGCAAAAGTTTATTTTCCCTCCTCCCACACTTCATTATATTGATTTTAGTCTGCTGTTTTTAAATGACTCTGAACGATTAGCTTTATGTTTTCTGCTTTGTCCTACTTTAATTTTTCAGAAAATGTGACTTTTTTTAGCTCTTATTATTTTACTTTCCTGCAAGTTTATTATCACATTAGTTTTTTTAACGATGAAGAAGAGAAGAAGAGATTGGATTTATACCCCGCCCTTCACTACCCAAAGGAGTCTCAGAGCGGCTTACAAACTCCCTTCCCTTCCCCTCCCGACAACAGACACCCTGTGAGGTAGGTGGGGCTGAGAGAGCTCTGACAGAAACTGCTCTTTTTCAAGAACAGCTGTGCCAGAACTATGGCTTGCCCAAAGTCATCCAGCCAGGTGCAAGTGGAGGAGTGGGGAATCAAACCTGGTTCTCTCAGATTAGAATCCACGCACTTAACCACTACACCAAACTGGCTCTCAGTTTGCTACCCCAGGAACCAGTGTTTTGGTTGACAGATGAAATATAAATGCTTAAAATAAAAATAAATATTAACACTTGTGTCAATACTGTTGCTACATGCTGACTGGCAGGAAAAGAAATCAGTTTGCCTAAAAAGTAGAGTAGAAACTAGGTTTTTAGTTATTTAACATATTTTAGGAGGCACAATTGGATTAATCTACAGCCTTAATTTGGTACCAGATACAGTTCACAGTTATGTTGGGGATATGCATTCCTAATTTTTGGAATTTGAGCCTGCTTTTTTTTTTTTTAGAAAAAGAGGCCTAGGTACATTGATTATAAAATTTTGAAAGTAAAAGAGGACAGCATGTCATTTTTTTAGCATTTCTTCTTATGTAATACCATTTACTGTTTGCTTAAAATGTCATGGTTGATACTTATGCTTTGTTCTGATTTCTGCTGGTTTCATATTTTGGCAATCCCAGTCACATTGCTTATTAGAGATTTGATCCTGTTGATTGCATTGATTTACACCTAGGGATGCCATATTCCCACTTTCTGCAAGAGATTTCTCTCCCCTTGGCCACCATTACCTACCACCACTCATCTGGGAAGTGGGAGAAAAATGGATCGCAAAAGAGGAAGAGGCATGATCAGTGTCTCTGAAGTGATCATGCAACTTCAAGTGCGACCTGGAAGTGGTGTCATCACATTAGGTGATGCTCTAGCATTTGTCCCAAACCCTATGATTAAACCACAAAGTTGGGGGGGGCTAATACTTGATTATTACCCTGCAGAGCATTGATGTCACTTCCAGATCACACTAGAAGTGACATCATTGTGCAAGGACTGCCAATCATCCCCTGCATTTAAGTTCCCACCTCTCCCATTTCCTGTCAGTTCACCCTACTTACACTATGTAATTCATCCTTTGGCGCCACCGAGAAAGGCATGTTATAAATATTTTATTTATTTATTTATTCATTTATTTATTTGGATTTTTAGCCTGTCTTCCCCTGCACAGCAGAGCTCAGGGTGGGTTACAACGATAATTATACAACAACTTAAATGATTAAAACATAGTCACAAAATGTAATTATATAACAACTTTAACAATTAAACCATAATTACAGAATATTAACCTATAGTAGACCAGACAGTGCTCAAGCACAATTAATAGGTGTTCCCAAGAAGACTATCTGTATGAATACTCAGAATAAAATCAGATCTTGGGCAAATGGACAAGAGCTGCAGACAACCGCACAGGATGAATGATGCCAGGCAGTGTAGGGGAGGCTGATGTAATTAGACACTTGCTGCCTCAACCGTAGGCCTGGTGGAACATCTCAATTTCACAGCCCCTGAGGAACTGTAACAAGTCCCACATGGTCCTGCTCTCACTTGGGAGGGTGTTCCACCAGGCTGGAGCCAGAGGTGAAAAGGCTCTGGGGCTCTGGCTGAGGCTAAATGAATGTCCTTTGGGCTGGGGACCACTAGTAGATGTTGGTCTGCAGAGCATAAAGCTCTTTGAGGAACATACTGGGAGAGATGGTCCTGCAGATATGTCAGTCCCAGACTGCACAGGGCTTTAAGGGTTAATACCATAATCTTGAACTTGATCCAGTATTCAAGTGGAATCCAATGCAGCTAGTGGAGCACTGGTTGTATATATCAATAAGGACACACACCGCCGCATTTTGAACCAGCTGAAGTTTCCAGGTTGACCTCAAGAACAGCCCCATGTAGAGCAAGTTATAGTAGTCCAATCTGGAGGTGACCATTGCATGGATAGAGATAGGGAACCAGTTACCTGACCTGCCAAAGATGGTAAAATGCTGATCTGGCAACATTTGTGATTTGGATGCCTCCATTGAAAGTGAGGCATCCAAGATCATGCCCAGACTCCTCACTGTTGGCGTTGGTGTTAATAACACCCCACCAAGGATCAAGGATTGGGGGCTGGATTACCAGCTCCACCTCTCCCTGCAGCTCAGGCACAGGACCTCCATCTTTGATGGATTTAGTTTCAGCCGACTCTGCTTCAGCCAGGCAGCCACAGCCTCCAAAGCCCTGGTCAAAACATCTGGGGCTGCATCTGGCCATCAATAGATACAGCTGGGTGTCATCAGTGTACTGGTGACAACCCAGCCCAAACCTCCAGACCAGGTGGGCAAGGAGGCACAGATAGATGTTAAATAGCATAGAGGAGAGGCTCGCCTCCAGGGAATGCTGCATACCAAAGGGTAATAAGGTGAAACCCTCTCCCCAAGCGGCACCCTCTGTCCCTGACCATGGAGAATGTAAAGGAAACATATATAGATGAATAAATTTGTGAAGTAGCAAATTATTTTACTATTACTGAACAATTTTTAAAAAATCTATATACAATTAATTGATATCAGGCTGCAGATATTTTGCAAGCCTGGAAGGGCTATGTAAAAATTAATTAAACAAGAGTTCAAGTAGGCTTCTGGGGATGAAACGGATATGACTTTGATAGCATTCTATATGTGCAACTCTTTAATGGACCAAGCTGTTCTTTCTCCACCTGATGCTAAGATCAAACTCTATCGGTGTTGTTTTTATCACAGCAAGAAGCAAAAAAGACTGGAGCTCACCCACAGTGGAAAATAATCAGAGATCAATTGGCTACTAATGGAGGGGCTACCTCATTTTGCTTTGAGTAGAAAAGCTTGCTGGTTTGGCAAAAGATCAGTCTGCCTGTTTTTTTTTTAAAAGGTATCCGGAGAGCTAAATCTATTTTTAGCTGCCTGTGCCATTTTAAATACAACCAAAAGATAAACCTAAGCATGCTGAATATGCAACTTCAGGGAGAAACTATATTTTTTTAAAAAAGAGACACGACTGAAGCTGGTCTATGTTTCTTACATTTTCTAGGCATGATGTTAGCGTATTATGTCAACAGAGTCATCAGAATCCAGGACAAACAATATGTGTACAGCAATGGAGTGCTGTTTTTGTTAAAGGTGTTTTCCTATGTTTTTTGGTCAGGGCCTCTGAAGAGTGCTGAGGTATTTCAGGACACAGGTAGGCACTTATCCTGCTGCAACCATTGTATAGGCATGGGCTTGGATCCAATGACCCAGGAACTGAGCACTATTTGCACAATATGGCTTCCTGACCTTGCAGCCCCCTGTCCCACTCCCAAGTGTCACAAAAAGCAGAAAATGTGGCACAAGAACTAGGGGGAAGGGCAGACTGGTGAAAAGTGCTTTCCTTTGAATGAAAGGAAATTTCCTCTACTCACTGAAAGGATGCAGACCACCTTACTGTGAAGAAAAGGGTTTTTTTACAGGGTTAGAAAAACTGCTCTTGCACAAATTCATAATTTTTACGTATCGTGCTGGGACTACAAAATAAGATATATCAAAGTTTGAAGTGCCATGTGTTTATTGATCGTCTGTACGATCAACTTCTCTTCTTCAGTGCCGGAATTGCCTACCCTCTGCTGGCTTTAAGACGTAAAAATGGCAGGAAATATTTGTGGCCATCGTAAACAATTTATAGTTGCTTGTAGGATAACCAGCCCTAGCAGGTCCATGCCCTAGGATGGATTTATATAGAGCCATTTCATAGTGGAGATCGTCAGACTCATCTGAGCTATGAAACACCTGACGGCAAACACTCTCCTCTTGAATTGCAATTTGATCACGGCTGTGAACAATATCATAGAACACCTAAGAAAGTTTGCTTTTTATGGAACATTTTAACTTGTTCTATGTTGTACAGAAAAGATTTCCTGCAATGTGCATCCTTGTACTGTTCTCCCACTGATGTTCCTGACACCAACAGGAAAAAAATGCTTTTATTGGCTGTCTCTATTCTGCTGAACTGGTATGATGGGCAACTCGTTTGGCATGTCTCTCTCTACCATCCCAGCCTGGCTCCCAAAGCAGAATGTGTTTCCTCAATATTTTAAATTGGATTGTAAATATTTTGCATATTCTTGTACTTGCCAGTGCATTCTGACTGAACATGTGGCATAATAAATAATCATAATAAATGCTGCTGACAATCAATGCATTTAACTATATAGGAGCAATGACAAGACACACATTTGACATGTAGTAGATTTGAAATGATGTGTGACCTGCTTCTCCTGACTTTGGAGCATAGGTTATCCAAACTAGCCAGTAAATGGGGTGCATGTGACAACAGAGGCAACCCAGCTTGCCACCAAATATGCAGATATGAAACATGGAAAGTTGTTACCCACCCAGAGTTCACTTGCAAGAAGGGCAGGCTATAAATACGAAAAACAAATAAATAAAAATAAACAGAACTCAACCCTCCCCCAAACTTTGAAATACTTCTCATTTTGAGTTGTGAAGAAATCATCCATGTGACCATATGGTGTGCTCAACTTGACAGCAATGGACATAAAGAGCAAGATTAATTCAATTTTTGAATGTGTTTGTTGAGAAAAATCAAAGCACTGCTACTTATAAGCTATAACATAATGAACAGCTACTTTTAAAAGCACTAGAATACATCATTAGCAAGCAGCTTTCAACTATGTCCTCTGTCTTGGGGATTTGGAGGGAGTGACTAAAGGCATTGATTTTTAAGGGCCACAAAGAATATATACCCCAGTAACCTTCCACATGAATTCAATTAGTGAATACACTGTCCAAAATCTGCCAGTCTTGCCACTCTACAGACAGGGAGCTAGGCAAATCCTCAGCAATTGTATGCTTTTTTATGAATGGCCTCTCTCATACTTGGAAATCTATGATCCTAATCCAAATGAAGCTACTGTCTACTGAATCAGACCACAGGTTCATCTAGCTCAGGACTACGTACTCTGACCAGCAGCTGCATTGTAAAACATCAGCCAAGCTTTACTACCCTAAGATTCTTCAGCTGTAGACACTAGAGAAGAATTGAACCTGGAATTTCCTGCATTCAGTGTATGACCTCCACCACAAAGCCTCAGCCCCTCCTCCAAAGGACTTCTCCCTGTTTGCCTTAATTTGTCACCACCTTAATTTTCATTTTTATAGCTCTTTTCAGGGTACAATGAATTTCACAAGTTGTACATCATGTTGCCCTCAAGCCAATCCTGTAATATTGGTTAGGCTGCACAATAGGGTTTTGCTGAAGCTTCCCAGAATGCCTGAGGAGGTGATCTAAGTTATAAGAACCCAAAGCAAAGCAAGCTCCTGTACTATTCACCAGGCCCCCAGCTACATCCTCCCTGCCACATGTTTCTTCAGCATCAATGGCCGCCTTTCAGAACAGTGTAACATTTTACTGTGCCGCAGATGTCAAGCTAGTTTGAATTTAGCCTCACTCCCTGACAAAACTGACTGGCAAAAGGCAGACAGGCAGTCGTTTCATTGCATGATGAAAGACGGTTCTATGCTGTGCTGCTCACATCAGATTTTTCACAAGCTCAAAAGTACGCTGCTTTAAATTATAAGTTCAAGGCCTGGGGATGCTGCATCAGGAAAGATAAGCACTGAAGGAAAAAGAAAGGATTATTATTAAGACTGCTAGAATCTTTATGCATGACGGTCAGTGGCAGTTCAGGGCAGCCACACATACAATCATTGGTTAGTACCATCATTTTTTCAGAGGCTTTAAAAATGCGACAAAATTACCAATCAGGTGACAGATCTGTGCTGTATTGTGAATGTAACAGAAATTACCACATGGAATGAGTCCAGCACATATTAAGCATAGTTTTATTTTATTGACTTTTTTATATCCCGTGCAAAGTGGTTTACATCAGTCTCCTTGTGCCTATTTTATTCTCTGTGAGGTAGGTTAGGCTGAGAGTGTGACTGGCCCAAGTTCATTTAGCAAGCTTCCATGGCACAAGTGTGTGAGGACCCCACACCCTCCCCCAGCCGAGACCCCCTTGGTTAGTGGGGTCCTCCTCTTATTTTGGACTTAGTTGTTTTAATAGGCACCCCCTTTTACAGCCTAAGTGCCAGGGGATCTGGAAACTTGGGGAGTCTCTTAAAGGGACCTTGGATCAGCCATGACACTGGAAAATCCCAGGAAAGAATAGGAAGGCTGTGCCGGAATTTAAAAACAAACTGATTAAGCTCATGCTCTAAGGCATGTCTAATACAATCATATCAATATGCTAAAACCGTCCAATGATCACCTCGGCTTGGAATGCCAGGAATGCTTCTTAGACCTCAGATGCATCTGACCCTGGCCCTCTCCAAATCCTGAACCCTGGATTTAAGATTGTATGTCCCTTCTCTAAAACCTCCCAATTTCCTCCTTTCTATCTTCTATAAGTGTATAATTGTGTCCTCTTGGGGTGTGTGTGAAATTACTTAGGAAATCAGTTCTCAGGTTCCTAGTTTAGGTTCTTTGCATTTTTACTCTATTTCATTTTGTATACAATACATTTATGTGTTTACAATCATTTACTCTCTTCATAATTTTATTTTGGGGTATCCACACCAAGATCTACCCTGGTATAAACAGACTACAACAGGTCCTGCGTTATTCCTTTCTGGAACTCTTATTAAACCTAATTTCCCCTTCTCTGGGTCCAGTTTGGGTAACAAGTGGGTATTCGAACCTGGATTTCCCAGATCATAGTCTGACATTTCATAGGATAACAATAGTTGTAAGTATTTTTGTTTCCAGAAAGTGCTACATATTAATATATATTCAGAAAATAAAAAGCTAGGGGAAAATTGAAGTTCATTTCACAAAGATACAAAGTGAACACTTCCATCTGACCGCCAGCTTACTGCACACTTAATTGTGTGCTTGGTGGGTCCTCATGACATGAAAGAGGAGATGAGAACAGAAACTTACAGCTATTTTTCAGTCATAACTGCTTTATCTGTAAATTAGCGGCAAGGCCCGTTGTGTGATCAGATGCAACGGGCGCTAGCCGGTGTCCCGCTGAAGGCCCCGCCCCCTCCTTGCCAGCTGCACTTGCAGGGCGAGGCCAGCTCTGCTGCCTCCTCGCCGCCGTGGTTCCCCAGTGGTGGAGCGGCGAGCGAGGGAGGCCGTCTCAGGCCTGTGCCGGCCTTAGTCGCCCCGAGTGACCAACCTTGGGGTGAATGCAGTGGCAAGGGAGGGAGCCCATCATTGGGCTGCTGGTTGAGGCAGTGGGTGCCGCTTGGCGGCAGCCGCAGCAGCGCCATGGCCCCCTGGCAGCAATCAGTCTGGGGCCCTCAACGCGCAGCCACCGGAGCATCCACCCGGTCCGGCAGCTGGCGGTAGACTGCAACCGAGAGGCTGTCTGCTGTCTGTGTGGGCGGGATTGAAACCATGCAGCCAGGCACAGCAGCCAATGGCCAGGGCCAGAGGTTTGACTGGCAGCCCCCGTGGCCAACTGATTTTGCCACGCATTTTTACCTTATTTGGGCAAGCCAGCAGACCACTAGAGCACCGGTGTCGAACTCATTTGTTACAAGGGCCGGATCTGACATAAATTTGTTGGGCCAGGCCATGTGTGCCATAAAATGTAATGCCAGGTACCAGAGATATAAAGTTTATAAAGGATACAGGCAAACCCAATTAAAGGTATTGTATTTTACTCAAAATACAAACAATCGAAAGAAATTGAATCCTAGCAATCACAGCAATTGATTTACTGGGGAACCCACAAATAACTGTATTTAATCATATGCAAGACTAGGTTTTTTCCAAGTGATACCATAAAAGGGTGAGTACCTTATATTTCCATACATATCAGTTGCTTCCAGGCCTGGGTAAGAGCCCTGGATGGGCTAGTTCTAGCCCCTGAGCCTTATGTTTGACACCCTATACTAGAGCTTTTCTGCAAGCAAAAGGACTTCCACTGAGTACAACTTTCTTGCCTTCTGGGGGATGTCCAGGAACAGCATTTTGGGGGCATTTGGGGCTACAATGAAGGGAGAGAGTCACACCCCACAGAAAACAATCCTTCTGTATGCAGAAAGCTCTGGTGGATCCAAGCCTAAGCCTACAGTAAGTTACCTCATCAACAGAACCTTAAGGCAGTTCTTACATTATTCAAAAGAAGGTGTATGCAAGTGTAAAATACATGATTTCTATCTTTTAAATCCAGCTGTATGAAGTGGAGTTAAAATGTTTAGGAAATTAGAAGAACAGCATGTGAAAATCCCTTCTTAGGCTTACATACAAATCCTAGTGCATCCTATCCTCAGCCCAATGTGAAACCTGGGAAAAATTTTCTTAGAATAAAGTTTTAATTACAAAATTGACAACAAGGAAATGGACCATTGTGGGACAAAGATAGCATCTCCATAATCAAAAAAACAATTTAATGTTTCGGAGATAGCTGTTCTGTAGGAATATTGACCTATCCCTCCATTGTTTCTTTGATACAGCAGGAAAGTAAAATCACTATTTACTCTGTGTCTCTTATGTAGCTTCTTGGGAAAAGATTTTTAAAAGACTAATGGGCTGATCCCAAGGACTGTTCTTGCTTCATTATTTTAGTGCATAGCATGGAAGCATACTAAGCAGTGTGCTAACACAACATCACAAATCATGATCTTATGCTGGTGTTGCAGGCACTTAACTTCAGAACAATGGCAGAAAGATATAAGGATGCAAATATTTAGGACGGCGATGTTAGAAGGAAAAGTAATCAACCTCATTGAATCCTTTCAGACAGACCACTGTTTCACAGGCAGAAAGTCCATCAATTGCCATCAATAGCAGGTCTTTGTTGTACATCCCTGGGCCCTAATATGCCTTAAAAATACACTACAAATTGTGTTCTCAGATACATCAATAAGATGAAGTTAATGTTAATCACAACTGACACTAGTGGAAAGGAAATGGAGGAACAGAAGCTTCAATGACTACCAATTGTCAGGAGCATTGGAAATATGTGCGGCTATGTTGCATCAGAAAATACACAGTATAATCCCTAATGAGGACTCCAATAACTTGAACAGAATTCTGAAAACTCCACCAAAGGACAACCAGCAGAGATTCTTTGGTTGCTGACCTACTTTAAAATCAGCGAGTGCTACAATCCATATTCTATGTGAGCCAAGACTCTAATTGGACAATCAAATTGTGATTGGAGGGACTCAGATAAATTTCCCAAATCACCTTAAGCCTCATTCCCAAGTTACTTCAAGCTGTGACCCTAATAGTAACACTCTCTACATTGCCTCACTTTCTTTCAGGTCATGCCATGCCTGATTTTTTTTACTTCTTTATCCTGTCCTGAATTACACTTAGATGGACCCTACAGGTACGCTTCTTGTTCACCTTCTGAACCTGCTGCCAGATGGATGGACACCAAAGACTGATCTATGGTCCAAATGCTAACCGATGGTTTCTTGCACTCCCATTAACTAAATGCTGCAAGGCCCTTTCTTAATGGAACCGTTAGATGAGCATGCCAGCCTGTCAGTCTTCCCCCACATACTGTCTCTGCCTGGGGAAAGCTAGTAAAGCATCACACAGGCAGGCACTTCTGAAGTATCCACTGCAGATATTCTATTAGCCTTCTGCGACCAGATGAATAAGCAGTATGAGAAAGTAGGGAAGGTCAAAACTGAGACTTTAGCAATTTCATTCACCAGGGTCTTAAAGATTTCTCTTTGTAATGCATGCACAGGATCACTCTTCTGTTGTAAATATGGTTTCATGGTGCCATGATCTTATTCTTACAGTAAACCCATCTTTAGCCTTAAATTGCTCTAATGAAAGCATGTGTGAGCTTGAAGTTCGCACTAAGGAGTTACTTTTTGGTTTCAAAAAAACCATTAAAACACTTGAGAAAAATACACAGGGTTGAGAGAGGACAAAACATTCAGCTGTTATACAGGTGACAGATTAAAGAACTTCCCCAGATATTCACAGATAAAGATGAGCAGTATATACTCTCATGGGGCTAAGGGACATCTACTGAAACATCTGGAATTTAAACTTCATGTTTCAAGAGACTTAAATCTGAGTCCATAAATAAAAACTGCCATTGCACTCCCCCCCCATATTTATTGCCCATGAAAGTAAAATTGAAAGCACAACTTTTAGTACAATGCATAATTATAACAAGAAATCATATTAAACAGCCAACTATTTACCTTCCAATTTATTAAGAATCTCTCAAGTTATAGAATAAACACACGATTTACTTCTTTATCCTGTTACATGAAAAATTATAATCTGTTGCCAGCAAACTGCATGGAAAAAACAATTACTATTTTTAATTATTAAGATTTGCAGAAGCAGATATAGACATTACTGACTCACAATAGGTTGTACTATCCTGGCCTCATGGGCCTATTTTCTAGTTCTGCTGACAAGAATGTAATTACCCTAGGACATATTCATACACAACAGGACTCCCCTAATTAGTTTGCATTAATTTCTAAGCACCTGTGGATGTATATCAGAGACTCCAAAATATTAGGTTAAAACCTACCTGATAATGTAACAGGGCTCTGTAACATGGTTCATTATTGCCAGCAGTAAGTAGCAATAACTTCAACACAATGCAACCAAGGATGCGATTAAACAATACATGCTTCCTTGTTCAGTTCAAATATCCCCGTTTTCATTTTGCTTCTACTTTGTGCAAACTGAACCTATGAATCTTTACTTTAATAAAATGTATCCATGACTCAAAGTTCCCTCTAAAGTGCGCTAGGAGGTGCTGGTGCACAAAATTTTAGCCGGCAGCTCAGGGTTTTTTTGTCTCAGACCACGAGAGAACTAAGAAAGCATTTTTCCCTCCACTGGAAACAATTGAGGATGGGGTACCTTCTTCAGGGGCCCATAGAATTGGATCCCCTGGTCCAATCTCTTTGAAACTTTGGGGTTTTTTTTTGAGGAAAGGCACTAGCAGCTATGCTGCAAATTTGGTGTCTCTACTTCAAAAACCCCCTCCAGGCCCCAGGTAACCCTGGATCAATTCTCCATTATAGTCTACTAGTAATAAGGCCCATTGCAGAAAGAAATACAATGAGCTCTAGAAAGAGGGCCTGGGAGAGTGCTCTGGCCTGCATTGGCCCCCCTTCCCCCCGAGCACCATGGCCAGACCATCATTGTCGTGGGCGGCCCTGTCCTCCACCTCAGTGCCCCCCGCCCTGACTTTGGCTGCACGGCTCTTCCGTCCTCCTCTCCCCCCCGCCCAACTGTGCCTCGCAGCCATTTTCAACAGCATGAGGCGGGCAATGGAGTCGACGTATGAGACGGAGCCATTTCAAGTGGAGATATAAACTTTATAAAGGACACAAACACAAAGGTGGGTTTTTTTTACTTAAAATAAAAACATGCTTAAAATATTAGCACTCTTGCAATATTTTGTTTATCTAACAGTGTCTGATAACTGACACCTTTGCTCTGAATAATTGCATCAGAATGTCTGTGCTGTTGCAATCTTGAGTATGCTGTTCAGGTGTGTATCTGTAAGCTGCAAACCTACAATGATGCAGTGTCTGAAGAGGTTGCTGTGATGCGTCAGCATGTAAAGCAGAGCCCCTTGGAGATAAAGCACTGCTCACACCGTGAGACTTACGTGTGTCTCCTGATGTCTTGGCAGTGTGCCCTTTAGATTTGTCCTTTTTGGGCTTTTTTACTGGAGTCGACATCGAGGATGCCGTCTTCGAGCTCGTCTTCTTTTTAGGAGCCAGTCCCATATCGGAGGAGGACTTCCCTACTCGGGGAGGCTTTGGTGTCAAAAGGTCCTTCAATATCGAAGTCGAGGCCATTGTAGACTTTGATCCCGACTGCTCGGTCTCCATGCTGGTAGTAGGGGGTGCAAGGGCTGACTCCCAGAGTGCCACTTTCAGCCTAGCGGCTCTGTTTTTTCTCGTTTGGTTGGAAAAATGAGCACAGAAAGCACAGGCTTCAGGACGATGGCTCTCGCCCAAACAAAAAACACACAACGAATGCTCGTCCTTGAGGGCTAACTTGCTGGCGCAGGAAGAGCACCGTTTAAAGCACCCCCACTTTCGGCTTTCCATAAACTGACACGGGAGAGACAGTTTTAGGAGAAAGGGGGGGGGGAATCGAAGGGACAAGGTCCGAAGACCACGAGAAATCTCGCAAGAGAACTTCTTGAGTGTCCCGAAAAACGAAATAAAGACAAAAAGAAACAAAGTAAAGAAAAAATGCTGAAGAGAAAAAGATCCCTGCTGTGAGGAAAAAAGCGCTCTCAGAGCAACCAACACAGGCTGTTAACAGCGAGGCAGTCAGAAGAGAACTGGCGGGATATTCGTGCCCCGCCTCTCTGGGCATGCACGCTGAGGGGTCCTCACGCAGGCCCAGAGCGAGGGCACGAAAATCCTGTTGTGAGCTTTGTACAACACCGACCAGGTCAGTGCAGGCGCACTGTTTCCCATGGGTGTGATGCACAGAGACCACGAAGAAGATCTGGAAGAAGAAGAAGAAGAGGAAAAAGAAGAGGAGGAGGAGGAGGAGGAGATTGGATTGCCCTTCACTACCCAAAGGAGTCTCGGAGCGGCTTACAAACTCCTTTCCCTTCCCCTCCCCACAACAGACACCCTGTGAGGTAGGTGGGGCTGAGAGAACTCTAACACAAATTGCTCTTTTCAGGAACAGCTGTGCCAGAGCTTGTGACTGACCCAAGGTCACATCGGCAGGTGCAAGTGGAGGAGTGGGGAATCAAACCCGGTTCTCCCAGATTAGAGTCTGCATACTTAACCACTACACCAGATTGGCTACACCAAGGAAGAAGCAGAAGACAGCCAGTTCCACTGCGGGCCTGATAGAAGCCCTTTGGGGGACTGATCCAGCCCTCGGGCTGCATGTTTGACACACCTGCTCTAACC
Organism: Gekko gecko; assembly: GCA_029375565.1. NCBI lineage: Eukaryota > Metazoa > Chordata > Lepidosauria > Squamata > Gekkonidae > Gekko > Gekko gecko. The sequence goes on along the minus strand of JAPDNY010000003.1, from coordinate 143,967,074 downwards.
TATCCATGTGTCTATGGTTCTCTTTCAAAATCATGTCCTCCACAACTTCCATTAGATCCAAGAACATAGTAAGATTTACTGTATAGACGAGACCTATATCTAATAATGAAAGGCTGGCTTCTACAGCCTAATACCCACTATAATCATGGAGGGTCCTGCAAACCTGAGGAACAGAAATAATTTATCTTAAAGAAAAATAAAACAATTTGAAGGCAAAAATACTCAAAGTAAGTTAATAGTGATGTCTGTAACATGTTTAGACAGCAACAAATCCTTACGTGCTATAATTAGAGCACCACAGCCTTCCCAAAACAATGGATAATGACACAAAAAAATTGTGAGGAACTGGCAGTTAGGAGGAGAGAAAGAGAGAGCTGAGGAGAAGGAAAGTGGGATTTTCCCTTCCTTGCAATTGTTTGTGTTTGGATGGATGGATGGATGGATGGATGGATGGATGGATGGGCGGGCAGACAGACAGACAGACAGGCATATATATGCATATATGTAAATGCCATACATTATACATTAAAATTGTGTAAAATGTCTAAAAAAACCCAACAAATCATCAATACCAATCACAATAACAGGTGGACTGAAACCATTCTTAGTGATAACATACTGACACACAAATTGCAAGAACAGGGCTAGCAAAATGCTCCCAGTAAAGGCTATTCCAAATGTTTTCTTATAGGTCAAGGAGCTCGACTGCTCCAGTACAGAAGCATTTACTGTTAAGCTTTCATTCACATGCAACACGTAACATTCCCTTAAACAAAACAATTATCAATTATCTGCATTCAAATCACGGTCAACAGCCTCCTGAGGTCTACCATGGAATGCAGGAACCAGATGTGCAAACAATAGGAAAGTTATCCATAGAATGAAATTTTACCTTCTGAGAATAAATGCTAATTATTAACCAACAGTGCATACTTCACAAAACTGTCATCTACCTCCACTTGCTATAAACTCCAGCTATGCCATTAAAGACTGGACGCTCTTAACACAGTGAGAAGCCAAGTAAAAGCCTGCCCTTTAACCTAAGAAGTGTCTAACACACAATCCCAACATGTACATACTAATGGGTTTAATCAAGCAAAAGAACAAAATAACTCCTTCCTCTTGAGAACTCTGCCTGAATAGGTACTGAATAAGGACTTTAGGATTTGTGCTTCAGTCACTCTGCATTTAAAGAGCTACAGTTTAATTATTCTAAGACCTTGAGCTATTAATACTGGGATTTCCTACTCTCACCGCCAGTCTGAAGTACACATTTTCAACACCACACAGGGGATTTTGAATACCTTATTTCCATGATTTTGATAAATAGGCACATCTCATAAACAGCTTATAAAGCGTCTCTCTGAACTGCATTTTGAGCAGTTTCACAAACACCCCCATCCTAGTAATCTCCTTAGCCACTGGACACTTAGGAATCACTGGTTTATTCAGAAGTGTGAGAGAATCATCCTTCTGTAACTGCCTGTTTTCCCTTCCTACTTCAAAGCACCAAAATCATCAGAATCAGACCACAATGTCTGCTCAAGAGGATTAAATTGTTTCCAAGGATAAACTTTAAGAAACAAGCACACTGAAAGTTGTGATCATTACTGTTCAAGCTATTGTCATTACGTTTTAGTTAAGGAAAAGCAGACTGTGCAGCATACAGCAATGCGACATCCTTGACTGAGTCACTTGTGTACTGATCAAGACCTGGATCTATGTAAGGGCTAAAGTGTTGTACCACAAATAGTTCCACAAATTTGCAAGAGAGTCATATTTTTAGGCACTCAATCCTGTATGGGGGGGGGCAGGGGGGGATCCAGTTCCTTATATCCAGTACCAATTACAGACTATTGCCTAGTATTCTTCCACTTCTATGGATGCAATTGTACTGGCATTCCACCTCCTCTTGCAAATTTGAACTATTTCCCCCTAACCATCTGGTATATATAGCAAGACTATGTTTCACTGTTTGATTAGTTGAGGTTGTTGAAAAAAGTATTTCCTGTAATTCAAGTATTTTATTTAATTTATATCACACCTTACCCCACAAATGGCTTCATCAGGTTATTCACACCTTCTCTGTTTCTTCCTTACCTCTAATATATGCTTCACAGTGTGATCGTGCAGCATGCAGCAATGGCAGATCCTCAACTGAGTCACTTGTGTAAGGAGTAAAATGTTGCACCACAAATAGCTCTTTTTGCTGCTTCAGCTGTTTTCAGCAACACAGAGGTAGCAAAATGAACAGAGAAAACTACATACATGGTAAAAACAGAGTTATGCCTGCCTGTACCTTGCATCACCCCATTAAACCGAGCAAGATTAATTATTGATCACAGCCCTTACTATCTTAGGAGTGACCTCAAGAGCCATTTTACATGCTGTACTACATACGAGCATGGAAACAATTTAAGGGAATGCTTCAGATCTTACCTTCTATTACGCATATTACCTTTCTCCTTAGCATGCATCCATGCTGTATGTGTTTCTGAAGGTTTTTCAAGGAATCATTAGGACAATTCACTTTATTACAGTAACAATCCTAATCAGAACTCCATGTTGGAGCTTTTACTCATTAAGGGGCTATTCTCTCTTCCTGGTTTGGGATGGTCTATAAGCAGATCTACGTGCAGGTTGGAGGGTCACAGTTTGCCAGGTCAAGCTGAAGACGGAAGCAATCCCTGAATGCTAGGGTCATTTAGTGAGATCCAGTTTTGGGTATCCACCTATCCTCTGACCGCAGGGTGGCCACATTTGAGGGGGCCTTTTCAGAAGGAGCACATGTGTCCTGCTTCCAAGGCATGTGTCATGCTCTATCTTGATTTTTAGAAAACTGCCCAAACTTCTTTTTGGTTTGATTAATTCTGGATTTGATGGTCTGGTGCTATGCTGGACTGCTGTGGGGGGGGTTTATGGTTCTGCTAGTTATTATTTAATATTATTCTTTAAAATACTGTTTTGTTTGTCAAATTTTTGTTTTGATGTCTTAATTCTTTACATAGTTATGATTTTATTATGTAAGCCTCTTTGAGGGCATTTTATACAAAAAGCAGGGTATAAATATTTGAATAAACTATAAAATCAATACACTGTATGTTCTCTAGCTGTAAGTCTAACTTTGGCCCACGATTCCAGATGCAGTTGCAAAGAGATGGATAACTCTCATCCCTGTGATCTGTGCCTAAGGGTAGGGACTGTAAAGGGAAGCTGATATGCAATAGAAATCTGCACTCCATTTCAGTTCTCCCCTAGCCAATGTATCCCCACTTCTTTCAAGTGGGACGCACCAGAGGAGATGTCACAGCTATTCCAATGCACTCTCCTAGCAACAGCCTCTTTTATTCAATGAGGATATCCAGGAACTAGGAGAAAAAGACGACTCGTCACATATTGCTCCTTTTGTGGGATGGGATGATGTGACTGTGAGAAGGGGTGAATAGCTAGGAGGGGACAAAACAGTCTACTGTCTTTTAAGGACTCCTATTAATCCTCATCTTTTCTGGCCTCTTCCTTTCTCCTCTTGCTCACCTCTCCCATTTTACAAATTCACATCAAGTCTGGAGGTCCTGAATTATTGGAGCTCCAAACATCTGCCATCAAATTATTTCTATCCCTTGGTTCATTGAGCAAAGATTCTGCATCACTGAGCTAGAGAGAGCTTATCCGCATACAACAGGCTTGTCGCTGGAATGCCAGCCTCTCCTGGCTAAGTTCCGTGGATGTGCGTGCAGAGAAAGACCCACGGTGGGCTGCAAAATGCAAAGGCAAAATGGCAAAGTATGAGACCCTCCCTCTCGTCACATGATCTGACAAGTCCAAAATAGGTATTTGGGAAAGTGGACCATTAAATCGTGCCAATTGCATAAGTAACAGCAGAATGCATGTAATACAAACACAGAGGATTCATTCAGATGTGCTGTGATTTAGTTATATTGTCAGGAGCAAGCAGTCTGCCAAATGATTGGCTGTATGTTTTTCTAAAACAGAGTAATACTTTCTGTCAGAGCAAAGAAGTGCCCAACCCTGATACCGCACTTTACTCCCTTGCTGGATCAAACAGGCTCCTGCATTTATGCATACATTTACTGATGAAAATGACAGTAAGACAATCCAAAGTGCTGGTGACATCTGCATGAATGCAAAATGAATTCATTATGATTGGCGCCATTACAATGAGCAGCAAATGCATCCATAACAGCAAGACGTTTAAAAGTAATGGGCTTCCAGATTCCTTGTGCATAAAAGTGATAATGAGGAAACTGGTGTTCCCATAAATGAGAAACTGGCAGATTGCCACTTCAAGGAGTGGGGAGATGACTTCATGCATTGATACTTCTTTAGGGAGCACACAATTAAGTCTTGTCCAGATGGCAGCTTCCCCAGCAACTGTAGTGTTAAATTGGAAATGGAGGGAAAGGTACCTTTTGTGCTGTTAGGGCAGGAATCTGCAGCTATGTTCTCCAATGTTAACTGTTCCACAAGTGGCGATCTTGCTAGTCCATTTGATTAGCATGGGGACAGAGCCAGTGCCTTCAGGCTTACTGAGTGTGAAGAACACTCGCAAACCTCTTTTTGCTGTCTCCCTTCAACAGTGAGCCTCTCTGGGGACAGTGATTCTGAAATGGTAGGTCTGCTGCTATTCATATCCTGAAGTGCCACAAGTTGCTAGATTGCTGCTAATAGGAGTTATGAACACTGCACAGCAAAGATCTCAAAATGGTTTGTGAGAACTCTATGCAGGTCACCAAATGTGTCAGTGAATGTTGGGGAATAAAAAATAAGAGGAGGTGAGAGGAACTGCACAAATATAAATATGCTGACAGGTACTTGCATTTCTAACTTTGAGAAGCAGTGGACTAAGGAGGTCAGAAGCATATTTTAAGGGAGGGCCCCCCACAGCAGTGTAAGCCCACTGAGTGAGCCAATACCAAAAAACAAACAACAACAAAAACCCCTTGGAAACTCTCAGTCTGAGATAGGAATAAAGAATAGGCAAATTAGTAGGAGCAATGTGAGCTCATGTGACACCTCCTAGCTCACTGTGTGCACATTTTAATTCAGATTTAATTTAGATTTCCTTTTTACTTGAGCAGAGGGACACAGATTTTCCTTGATTTGTGCAATTCATTAACAGCCTATCTATACATTACAATAATTATATGGAAGCCGCTTGAAACATACATTTGTAAACTCATGCCACAGTAAACCAGATGGCTTTATAGGTACTGCATTATTATTTGCCTTTCAATGAACTGTTTAAGAAAGAAATCTGCCCCCCACAAGAGCCATGGGCTTTAAGAGAAATACTAAAACCTGCAATACCTCCTGCAGTATTTCTCTTACTCTGTGGTATCCAAGGACATTCACTTTGAAAGTATCTGGTTTATTTTATACTTGGAATTGAATCTTAATCAAATTGCAGGCAGTATCATGACGCATTAGGAGTATCAATCTGTTCATCCATCTGTCCTCCAAGACTGTGCCTGTGACCATTCAAGTTTAACAAAAAGTTTGGGCAACCTATGCACACAAACCCTCATAGATTCTGCTGGCAAGTCTGGCCACATGTACTTTTCCAGTCATGTACATACTGACTGAAACCCTTTTAATTGGCAAAGAAGATTAGCACTCAGCAGGCTAAAGTGCACAGCATGAGGAGTCTAGATTTCACATAGTTCCCTATGTACTGATTTGCATTTACAGCCCCTGCCATAGCCTATATAGCCTAATGTCTAATAGCAGAGTGTCTTTTCATGTTCATTCTCATCATGGCAAACAATGAGACAGTTATTCCCATTTTACAAATGATCAGCTGAGGGTTGGCAGAAAACAACCTTAGCAAGGCTAATTCCAAATTGTAATCTCAAACAAAGATTCCATGATTCACTATAAGCACCCTATCCAATGAGTAATAATAGTGATATTATGGTGGGGGTCTGCTATAGACCACCAAGCCAGGCAGAAGATTTGGATGAGACACTCCTAGAACAGATTACAAAGTTTTCAAAGAGACAGGACATGGTGGTCACAGGAGATTTCAATTACCTGGATATCTGTTGGAAGTCCAACTCTGTTAAAAATGACAGGTCCAATAAATTTCTGACTTGTCTTGCTTACAACTTCATTTTCCAGAAAGTGGAGAGGGAAACAAGGGGATCTGCTATCTTGGACCTGATTATTACCAACAGGGAAGAACTGGTTGACGAGGTGAAAGCAGTGGGGTAGTGACCCTGTAATTTTGGAATGTACAGTCTCGGGGCAGGTAAAAGCTGTACGTGGACAGACATATAGGCTGGACTTCAGGAAAGCAAATGTTGACAAACTTAAAGTTATGCTAGGTAGAATCCCATGGTAGAAAATACTTAAGGAGAAGGGAGCTCAAGAAAGATGGGAGTTTCTTAAAAGTGAAATACTGAAGCACAATCACAAATTATTCCTATGAGAAGGAAAAATGGGAGGAGCCTAAAGAAGCCAAGGTGGCTCTATAAACAGCTTTCTAAAGACTTGAAATAAAAAAGTCTCATTCAGAAAGTAGAAGGAGGGCCTTATAACCAAGGATGAATATAAACAAATAACCAGTGCTTGTAGAGAAAGAGTTAGGAAAGCTAAAGCTCAGTATGAGCTTAGGCTAGCGAGAGATGCTAAAAACAATAAAGGTTCTTTTCTTATATTCAAAGTAAGGAAAAGAGCGAGGATGTGATAGGCCCATTGTAGGGACAGGAAAGTGAAATTGTAACAGGTGATGAAGAGAGGTCAGAACTGCTCAATTCCTACTTTTCCTCCATCTTCTCTTGCAAGGGAAATGGTGCTCAGTATGGCAAAAACATAACACATGATGAGGGAAGGGAGCTGCAGCCTATGATCAGCAAAGGGGTAGTACATAAATACCTAGTGTCTTTAAGTGAAACTAAGTTCCTGGGACCAGATGAGCTGCATCCAAGGGTACTAAAAAAACTCACAGATGTAATTTCTGAGCCACTGTGCATTATTTTTGAGAATCTTTGGAGAACAGGTGAGGTTTCAGAAGATTGGAGACAGGCAAATGTTGTCCCCATCTTCAAGAAGGGGAAAAAGGAGGATCCAGATAACTACTGCCCCTTCAGTTTGACATCTATACCTGGGAAAGTTTTAGAGCAAATCATCAAACAGACAGTCCTTGAGTATTTAGAAAGGACAGTTGGGACTACTAAGAGCCAGCACGGGTTTCTCAAGAATAAGTCATGTCAGACTAACCTTATTTCTTTTTCTGAGAAAGTTACTACCTTGCTGGATCAGGGGAATGCTGTAGATATAGTTTATCTTGATTTCACTAAGGCTTTTGATAAGGTTCCACATAACATTCTTGTTGACGAATTGGAAAAATGTGGTTTGGATCCTAGTACTGTTGGATCTGTAGTTGGTTGACAGACCGCACCCAAAAAGTGCTTGTGAATGGTTCCTCATTTTCTTGGAGAGAAGTGACAAGTGGAGTGCCTCAGGGATCTGTCCTGGGATCTGTTTTGTTCAACATCTTTATCAATTATTTAGATGAAGGGATAGAAGAAAGACTTACTAAATTTGCAGATGATACTAAATTGGAAGGGGTAGCAAATATGGTAGAAGACAGAGTCAGGATACAGGATGATCTTGACAGGCTGGAAAACTGGGCTAAAAGAAATTTAATGAATTCCAATGGGGATAAATGTAAAGTTCTGCATTTAGGTAGGAAAAATCAGACGCATAATTATAGGTTGGAGGAGACTTGTCTTGGCAGTAGTATGTGCAAAAAGGATGTAGGGGTCTTAGTAGACTATACACTGAACAGGAAAGTGTGATGTGGTTGCTAAAAGGGCAAATGTGATTTTGGGCTGTATCAACAGAAGTATAGTGTCCAGATCATGCAATGTGCTCTGGTTAGACCTCACTGAGAGTATTGTGTTCAGTTTTGGGCACCACAATTTAAGAAGGATACAGACAAGCTGGAACATGTCCAGAGGAGGGCAATGAAGATGATCAGGGGTCTGGAGACCAAGTCCTATGAGAAAAGGTTGAAGGAGTTGGGTATGTATAGCCTAGAGAAGAGACGACTGAGAGGTGATATGATAATCATCTTCAAGTACTTGAAGGGCTGTAATATAGAGGGTGGTACTGATTTATTTTAGGTTGTCCCAGAAGGCTGGACCAGAACCAATGGGCTGAAATTAAATCAGAAGAGTTTTTGACTAAACATTAGGAAGACCTTCCTGACAGAGCGGTTCCTCAATGGAACAGGCTTCCTTGGGAGGTGGTGGGCTCTCCTTCTTTGGAGGTTTTCAAACAGAGGCTAGATGGCCATCTGACAGCAATGCTGATTGCGTGAACTTAGGCAGATCATGAAAGGGAGGGCAGGAAAGGTTGCCTCAGTGCTTAGTTTTTGTGGCCATTTGTTACATGTTCAGGGAAATGCTGATTGCCACTTTGGGTCAGGAAGCAATTTTTTTCCAGGCCAGTTTGGCCAGGGATCCTGGAAGTTTTTTGTCATCTTCTGGGTGTGGAATAGTGGTCACTGTGAGTGTGGAGGGAGAGGTATTTGTGAATTTCCTGCATTGTGCAGGGGGTTGGACTAGATGACCCTGGAGGTCCCTTCCAACTATAATTTAATGATCTCTGAATGAAAGATTGGTGTATATTAACAGTTTGAACAGTGTGCAAATCTCATTTGAGTTACTCATGCCTAGACTTATATTGTCCACACACTGAAGTTAGCATTAGCACCTTTCCCAGATGGCATGAATCAGTGGTTCCCAACATTTTTGTTATGTTGATCCACAAGTCCAAAAAAAAAAAGAGCATACACAAATCAATCAATCTGCAAAAGCCTAGAACCCAGCTTGGTGTAGTGGTTAAATGTGTGGACTCAAATAAATAAATAAATAAATAAATAAATAAATAAATAAATAAATAATCTGGGAGAAACAGGTTTGATTCCCCACTCCTCCACTTGCACCTGCTGGATGACCTTGGGCATAGTTCTGGCACAGCTGTTCTTGAAAGAGAGCAGTTTCTGTCAGAGCTCTCTCAGCCCCACCTACCTCACAGGGTGTCTGTTGTGGGGAGGGGAAGGGAAAGGAGTTTGTAAGCCGAGTGAAGGGCGGGGTATAAATCCAACCTCTTCTTCTTCTTCTTCTTTCACAGGCTTTCCTACCCTCTTTGGGGTTCAGGACCAAAAGGTTGTAAAATGCTGGTATAAATCAATTGCACAGCTGCCTCCACTGTAAAAGGAACCAGACTTGGCACAGAAGCAAGGACTGCAGTGTTTAAGAGTAAGAAGAATCTGCTTTTCCTGGATTGGTGTCCCTGTGTAGACAGGGACCAAGGCATTGAGTGTTATTCTAGCAGGATGTGACATTGCACTTGCCCTGAGGGGAAGATATGCTGTCACCCCAGAACTCCCTGCATGTGTCCATTATAGTCAAAACAAAGCCTACTAAACAGGATGCTGCTATCTTTTCTAATGTGCAGATTAGCATTTGTTGCAGGTTTCAAGGACTATGCAAAGGTTAACATATTTAACTAATAGAACCAAGAAGAGAGTAGATTCCCCCCCAGACCCTTCAGAATTAAATGTTAAGAAAGGGGGGGACCAAAATTAAAACAATCCTCGCATCAAACTCCAAACTTAAACTACATGGGTCTGCCATTGAAGACATCTTAGAAACTCCAGCTAGTACAGAATGTCATCACTCAATTACTATCAGGAGCTTGGTAGTATATGGATTACGTTAGTTTCCTGGTTCATTGCTTTCATGGCATAGGACGCACAGATCTATAGGAGAGCCCTCCCAATATGTTCCACTGAGGCAGTTCTGTTCATCAAAGCACAGCCTTCTGAAGGTGCCACTCTGCAAATGGGCAAGAGCAACAGCTGCGCACACTTGAGCATCCTCTGTTGTGGCTCCCATCTGTTGTAATGGCCTGCCTGACGACGTTAGGAAGGTTCCCACAGTTTTATTGCTCTGTGGAATATGTATAACAGAATAGTTCAGGAGGGCATTTTTATAAAGGGAAGATGGCTGTATTTTTACTGTCTGTGAAACTATTAGGCAGTTTTTCTTAGATTGTTTATTGTATGTATTATACTGTTTTATTGCATTTTCTCTATAATTGTGTGATCCACTTCTACTCTCAGAAAGAAAGGTGGACTATAAATGAAGTGAAGGAAATTATGAAATTAAACTGGCTTTATTCACGAAAGCCAGACATAATTTTCCTTCCCTCTCCTTAGTAGGATATAGTGTCATGAGTCAGCCAGGGCTCACTGATAGCAAAGACTCCTCAGGAGAAGAAGAGCAGTGTATAGCCAGCCCCGAGTCAGCAGAAGCCAACCAGCAGGAATATGAGCTGCAGGCTTGTCAGGATTCCCAGCTAACAGTTGTGGCAAAGCCATCACTACCCTCCGGCCCAGGCTCAGCATGTGAAAGTCAGTTAGCTGTTCCCAGCCCTCCAATATCACCTACCACCTTAGAGCACTGCAGATGGAGGGGCAAGACGACAAAGTGCACGTTTCCTGACCCAGTGCCAGCTGCTTGCTGATAATGAAGATGAGTTGTTGCAGGACTGACCCTGAGTAGTGCTGAAGGCTTGACATTTAGGCATGAGGCTATAAAGTCGCCCAAGGAGGGCTGCTGGGTGTGGACACAATGTGTAAACTGACCTGCTGCCACTGCCTTGCCTGATTAATCTCAGATACTATGACCCTGGACTGAATGACATTGCTGCTGAATCTCTGACCTCAGACTGAAGGACACTGCTTGATCTCTGGAGCCCTGAATCTGGATTGAATAACACCTTCTTCAGACTCCACCTCTAGCCACACCTCCTTTGACAAAAAGAACAGGCCGCAGTAACCAGATATTCAAAGTGTGCCAGCCAGTACATATAGATTCAGGTGGGTAGCCATGTTGGTCTGAAGCAACAGAGCAAAGTTTGAGTCCAGTGGCAGCTTTAAGACCAACAAAGTTTAATTCTGGGTATAATCTTCCATGTATATCTGAAGAAGTGTGCATGCACACAAAAGCTTGTACCCAAAATTAAACTTTGTTGGTCTTAAGGATGCCATTGGACTTAAACTTTGCTTAGTAGGCTATGTAACAAGAGGAATCTCACTGCACAATCTCATATCTGCGTCAGTGAAAGATGGCATGCAAGTGTACCTAGTTTAACCACGATAACAAATGCAAGCTCAGAAATACTGATAAAATACTGATAATCTCTACCGCTCTCAGCCTTGCACAGGAAGAGACAATTTTAAGAAGCTACATGCTGATACCTTTCAGATGCTGAAAGGCATGGTATTTGTTGCTTTCCAGGCATTGGCCCCATTACTCAGGGCACAAGAAGTACATGAACAGCAAACCAGAAGGGACTTCTTCACAAGGGATAAACAGCACAGATGGTCCAGACTGTGTCATAGATTAACTAGAGGGCTGCACGTAGTAGCAAGACACTGATTTGTTTTTTAGGTCAGACACCTCAGGAGTGAATGCAAAAATCAGAGATTAACCAAATCAGTATCAAGAAACAGCAGCTAAAGAACAAGGCAAAATGTCAGAAATGCTTAACAGAAGGTCTTTGGATTCCTACCTGTTTTAGTAATTCAGATTCAGACAGAAGTTCTCCTATCTCCTCTTTATACTTTGGTAAGCAAGTGCCCAGATAAGGCTATTACGTGGGTCAGAATCACCATAGAGAAGGAAAAGAGAAAGCCCTTGCTGGCTTCCTAGTAGCAAACTAGCAGCAGCTCAATACCATTTACTCTGATTTTCCCCCTCCCTTTTTCTGCAGGTATGTAGCCTGAGTGGGCCAGAGGCATGAGCTGAAGAGTTCTTGGTACATGGCTTGTAGTCTGGAACCTATGGTAGTCAGCTCTGAGAACCATGACCCATCTAGATTTATTGTGTTTTCTTTGCCTATTTTGTTCTGATTTCATAATTTGGTACCCCCTCTCCTTTTATGTAAGCCACTTTGTTTCCATTTTGGATAAAAGTTACCTAAGACATTCAGTATTTACAAAAAGACACCAATTGTAAAAAGAAAAGTTAAACTTCACTTATAATTAAAACCACTGATTACACAAAGTAAAACATACTGAACAAGTGAATGTTGAAATAGTGACTAACGGTAATGAAAGTAATCATCTTTCCATAGGTATAAGGTTATCTCTGCGAGGGTAATTTAGGAGTAGGAGAAATAGCCTTAGTTAGTAATTTTCATCTTTTTGTACTTGTGAGAGTTCAGTTCCTTCCTAACTCCTGTTTTCCTCATCCGGCCACATGCCTATCCTTCAGTTTAGTGCAGTGGTTAGGAGCGCAGACTCTATTGTGAGAGAGCCAGGTTTGCTTCCCCACTTTTCCACATGCAGCTGCTGGTGTGACCTTGGGTCAGTCATAAATTCTTTCAGAGCTGTTCTCTCAGGGGCAGTTCTTGAGAGAGCTCTCTCAGCCCCACCTACCTCAAAGGGTGTCTGTTGTCGGGAGGGGAAGGAAAAGGAGATTATAAGCTGCTTTGAGACTCCTTCAGGTAGCGAAGGGTGAGGTATAAATCCAATATCTTCTTCTTCAATTCCCATCCGTGAAGAGCCCAAAAGACAGCCTCTCTCTTCCACCCCCTCAAAATTGCCAAGGACACTTTTTGGAATTATTTTAACAAAGGCATTCTTATACACACCAAACCCCCACCCCTTCTACTTCCTGGAAAACACTAGTCTCCTTACTCCACAAAATTCCAAGGTATCTATTACTTATGTGACTTCTGTCTGTATTTAAAAAGGGTCCCTTTGTCTTGTTGACTACTTGATATTACCATAACCATTGAAATTCTTTCCCATCCAGGTAAACTAACGACTGAAAGCTAATTAGAAAATATACAGAAATCACCTCCTTCTCCTTGTTGGCAGAGGACGCAGGCAATTTGTTCTCGTCATCACTGGAGTTCTATGTACTGTGGTGCACTTTGTTCCTGAGGATTCTCTGACTCTCAGAATGGCTTTTTGGGACAAGCTTGATGTTGCTGGTAGAAGAGGAAGGCGGACAAGATGTGCTCCCTCTGTAAGCTTTTCCACTGAGATCCAATCCATTGTCTATGGACTGTGTTTTTCTTCATATTTTTGCAATACAACTGCAGCATTCTCGACTGCCAAGTTGTAAGTCTGATTTGAAGCATGACAGCACTATAATATTTTTTTTTAAGTGGCATCTCTTGATTAGGCTATATGCAAGGTGAGGTGTTCTAATGTCATCTGGGATTTTATATAAGAACCAAAGGGGCATTATAAATTGTAGCTATTATCACTCAACGACGTCCATGACTTTGACCTAGAAAATCTAAAAAGGGCCAGTTTCCAAACAACGAGGATAAACCTCAATATATCTAATTCTCAGCTTGGCCAAATCAGTGGACACTTATATCCAGAGACTGGAGCCATTAACAAACAAGACAGATTGTTCTACACACTGGAAAAATTCCTGAGGTTTGCAGAAAAATATCGGGGGTGTGTGTGCTAACCCCTTAAAATAATAGAAGCCGTGCCTGTATATTTAAGAAATGAATGCCCACTCAGTGGGAACAGTAGTGCCAGCCTTCAAGCAGTGTTCCCTCTAAGCTGAGTTAGTATGAGCTAGCTCACAGTTTCTTAGCCTCCAGTTCACACCTTTTTGTCTTAACTCAGGAAGGATGGCTCCAGACCAAACTAATTTAAGTAGTAGCTAAATTGCTCGCTCACAACTTGAATGCCAGTAGCTCACAAAGTAGAATTTTTGCTCACAAGACTCCACAGCTTAGAGGGAGAATTGCCTTCAAGCCCTGGCTTCTCTCGGTAAAAGGCAAGGGGAGGGGGCAGCGCTCTTTTCAGGGCTGTTTTGGCTTTGATGGGAGGAGTCATTGGGGCCAGGCCGAGCAGCAACCACCAGGAGGCTTGTGACTCTGCATTCCTCATTGAACACAAATATACTTCTCATAGCATTCAATAGGTAATGGTTATTTGATTCATAAAATAGTCAAGAGGAGAGTATATGAAAGTAACATATTTCTTTAGAACAAAAAGGACAACTATGTCATCTTAGCCTCCTGTATTTTGACCTCTGAGCTAATCTTATTAAGAGACAGGTTATTGGACCCTTTGTTGCAAATGGCACATTAATGAGATCTCCTTGAAATAATCTCATCTCAAATACGCAAAGAAAATTACATTTTCCACTATAATTATTGTGTCAGTCAAACAACTCAACTCTGGCATTAATTGCTTCTCTTCAGATTCCAACAGCAAATTGTCAGGAAGGCAAGAAAAAAACTCTAGAAAAGGGGAAATTAAAGTAGGCTGCAATGGAGGGACTGGGCAATGTTAATTATCTTTAAAATAAAGTGCCCCCATGAGGTCACTCCAGTCTCACACAGATCCTTTTGTTTCAATCAGGGGACTGGGCAAACAGGCCAAAAAACTGGGCAGAAGTAGGTCACTGCCTTCAGAGAAAAAAATGTTCACCAACATAAAGGCATTAAAATCTATTTGATGGCCTCAGGTCTTTAGCACACACATCTCATGAGAAAAAAGTATTCCAGAAAGCTCACCTCAAGAAATAGGCCATATGTTAGCCACTTTTCCCAGATGATTCTATCTACATAAATATTGTATTTATTTACCTTATTTGCCTTTCTCACTGAAACTCAAGGCAGACTTCAATGTAGTTATCTCTCAACTGCAGTTTGGTGAAGTTAAGTGCGTGGACTCTAATCTGGGAGAACCGGGCTTGATTCCCCACTCCTCCACTTGCACCTGGCTGGATGACATTGGGCAAGCTGTAGTTCTGATAAGAGCTGTTCTTGAAAAAGAGCAGTTTCTGTCAAGAGCTCTCTCAGCCCCACCTACCTCACAGGGTGTCTGTTGTGGGGAAGGGAAGGGAAAGGAATTTGTAAGCCGCTCTGAGACACCTTTGGGTAGTGAAGGGCGGGGTATAAATCCCATCTCTTCTTCTTCTCTATGTAAAAGAAGATATTCCTTTGGTCAGAGTGGCAAGTATTTCCTCTTACTGAAGTACTATATCAGTGATACCCAAAACGGTGCTTATGGATACCGTGGATCCAGATTCTGTAATTCCTGGAACACATTTCCCCTCCCCCTCCCAGTGTATCTTTTCTTCAAAGCTGATCCAATTATGGATTTCCCCCCTCATCTCTGGAGCAAGAGCTGCTTCAAAACAGCCCAAGAGGTTCTTTATGTCTGCATGGAGCACCTACTTGAAAACAGCTTCCTCAATAGTAGTAGGATACTTGGTTTGGAATCTCCCAACATCCCATAGCACCCATTTTGTAGTAGCATCCACTACCTGCTTTCAAAATTCCAAAAGCACCCGCAGGCTGCGCTCTATTTGCAGAAGCAGTGAAATGCCTGTATTTATCATGTTTTTAGTCATACTTGAATCCCAGTTGTCCTTCACCTGGGTGACTTACATGCATGTTACCTGATTAATCTTCAAAATCCTGTTGTCAGAATAATTAGGTTGAAATATTACAACTGTTCTAAAATGTTCAGTGTATGGTGAGGGGGAGGATAGGGTCTCAAACTAGGGATTCTGGCAGAAGAATCACAGTTTTCTCAGAGCCGTTCTCCCAAGAGCAGCTGTCTCAGAGTTCTCTCACCCCACCTACCCCACAGGGTGTCTGTTGTGGGGAGAGGAAGGTAAGGACATTGTAAGCCACTCTGAGACTCTGAGTGAAGGGCAGGGTATAAATCCAACTCTTCTTCTTCCTCCCCCTCCTTCCCTGGTATCTGATGGACTACAGTGCAGTCTCTGAAGTTGGCTAGAGGGTGGTACTGCATCTTTCAATCTGGTGGTAGTCAGGGGATACAAAAAGGTACAAACAGACTCTATAAAGCTGCTGACTCTGCATTGGCTTCTAAATCTGATCAACTTGTCACTTAGTGAGCAGTCCGAACACCTCACAAATTGTTTCCTTGTTTAAACAGCCATCTATCCCTTTACTGACACATCTTCCTGCTCAAAGGACAACAGCTCTGAGTTCCATGAACCTGAGCGGGAATTTGGGCCCAGGTCTGTCCACTCCAAGTCCTCCACCATCATACTCAATAAGACTCTAGTACGCCCCAGCACTGACTCTTCTAAAGTGGAGGTTTGCTGTAACTGCTGGAATTTATCTTATGAAAAATGTTAAGAAATGAGCTCTTCCTACAGCATCCAGCAAAGTATAGCATTATAGAAAACGTTACAGGTACACTTTGTTCCTTTGTCCTGCCTCCCTCTATGCTTTAATGTCAGGAGACTCACTAGGCCCCTATTTCAGCAGATCAAGTAAGTTAACCCAACTGTGCAAAGCTTATTTCCATGACACTGAATGAAACAGGTACTTTGTTATCAAGCAGCTATCAGGAAGACAGCGAATGTCAGATATCCAACAGGTAATACCGTTTACTCCCAGTCAACAAATTCAAAGTACTTATCCTCTGGCCTTTTATACATAATTGCTAAAGTGGCACAGAAGAATCACTGCTATGCACACATAACATACAACGAAAGAGCAATCTACCCTTCCATCATCCTTACTGTGGAAGGAGTACATAAAGGGTTACCTCATCTGCATTACATGCTGTTGAATAAATGTCTTTCAAAACTGTCAGGTAAATGGGTCCCTTTATCTATAGTACTGTAGTCTCTACCATTTTTAAATACATCCCTGAGTTTTGTCCTTCCAGAGGTGAAACCCCTTCAGGAGCTTGTCTACCCAGCTTGAAACAGCACCGTGTCTCATTTCACATGACTTTGCTAGCTGCAGACAGTTATATGGCTACAGCAGGGTATGGCACAGCAACAGCATTAATACCCCACCTTTTCATCTGTGCTGCTCTCCTATAATTACCGACATCCCCCTTTCTGCTGCAATTATCTCATCCTCCTCCCTTAATGATCAGCAGCGGAATTAAGCTGATTTTCTCACTCTTTTCTTGTTGTCATGGCAACAACTGGCCTGCACCTGCCACTGGATAAACCGTGGCATGGGGGGGGGGGCACTACCACAATGGGAACAGTTATGGTTTCTTCCTATAAGTAAAACATAAGTAAATTGCAGGGGGAGGAAAGAGAGGAAGAGAAATTAGGAGATGTTGAGTACAGGAATAAAGAAAGTTTTCGTGGAGCTGAAAGGAACACAACTTTCATTGCCTTGATAACTAGGTCCAAGGTATCTCTACAGACTTGAATAATTCTGTGAGAATCACACTTCTAAAAAGATAAATTCTGAAGGAGAATTAAAGAAAAATAAAGAAACTAGAGCCAGCGCGGTAAGAGTATTGGGTCTAAATGTATGGGACTGCTTCTCCTCTGAAACCATGAAGATTCACAGGGCAGCTTTGAGTCATTCTCACTATGTATACAGAGACAATCATTACAGCACCCCACCCCCCCGCAAAAAAAAGCAACTTCCTTGTTACTATTATCATGGCAGCAGCCTTGATCCAGAAAAGGTACTTTGGTAACTGCACAGGTATTACAAAGGAGAGGGAAGAATGCCTCCCCCCCATTTCTAATTGCAGCTGTTTCTCCTAGTTCTATACAAGTCAACAGGGCAGTGAGTGTGCCCCCGTTTTGGATTCATCCATCTCATGGGACATAGGCTAGTATACCTACAGTCTGTGGACCCCCATCTAATGGTTAGGAAGAAAAGAGCTCATTCTATATTCATATCCACTGTGTTAGATGGAGCTCCTGAGGAGGAGGAGGAGATTGGATTTATACCCTGCCCTTCACTACCCAAAGGAGTCTCAAAGCAGCTTACAAACTGCTTTCCCTTCCCCTCCCCACAACAGACACCCTGTGAAGTAGGTGGGGCTGAGAGAGCTCTGACAGAAACTGCTCTTTCTCAAGAACAACTGTGCTATGAACTATGGCTTGCCCAGCAGGTGCAAGTGGAGAAGTGGGGAATCAAACCCGTTCTCCCAGATTAGAGTCCACGCACTTAACCACTACACCAAACTGTCTCTTAAGAAATTAGATAAGAAATCCTCATCCCTTTGCAACTCCTGTTCCTCTTTTCTCTTCATTTCAGAATGCTGCCCCACTCCTTATCTGCAGCCTGGATCCAGTTGCGGAGACACAAACAAACATTGGCACCTCCTAGTCACTTTCATTCAAGTCATGTTTACATAGCTAATAATATATCTGAAGGGCAAGAACTGACCTTTCCTTATTCCCTGACCTTTCATGGTTCAGGAATACAGTCACTTATGTCTCCTCAAAAAAAAAAAAAAAAAAAGCATCAGAGAACTACAAGAAGAAATATTGTTTTATTTACATACTAGGAATAAGGCCCGTTGTGGAAATAAATATAACGGGCTCTAGAAATAGGCTCTGGGAGAGTGCCCCAGTTTTGGGCACTCAGTGACAATTTGCTGTGGCAATCTCAGCAGGGTATAATGACAGAGTCCACCATTTTCTCTAGAGGAACTGATCTTTGCTACCTGAAGAGCATTAGTAATTTTGAGTGATCTCCAGCCCACCCCCAAGATTGGTAATAGTGGTTCCCCAGGAGGGAGTGGCTGGTTTGGAGGGTGGAGTCTATGGCATTGTACCTGTCTGAGGTCCCACCCCTCCTCAACACTCACCCTCTCCAGGAATTTCCCAATCTGGAGCTGACAACCCTATCTCCCTCCCAGCCAACCATCAACCTACCTTTAGTTTTCAATCTCCTCCCCCCTCCCTCCTAGAGAGCAGTTGTAATTTTGAGTGATCTCCAGCCCCCACCTGGAGATTGGCAACAATGGTTCCCCATCAGGGAATGGCTGGATTGGAGGGTGGAGTCTATGGCATCGTACCTGTCTGAGGTGCCACCCCTCCTCAAACCTCACCCTCTCTAGGCTCCATCCCTCAAATGTCCAGGAATTGCCCACCTGGAGTTGGCAACCTGATCAGGACTGGGCCCAATGAGTTTTCTCCCAAAGGCCAACATAGGTGTGGAAAGGGCCTTTTACTGACAGAGGAGAAAGTACAGGTGCCAACTCTGATTAAGGAAATACCTGGAGATTTTGGGGGGGTGGATCCTATGGAAGGCAGCATTTGGGGTGTGTGTGGAAGGACTCAGCAGGGTATAATGCCATAGAGTCTACCCTCCAAAGCAACCATTTTCTCCCGGGGAACTGATTTCTGTCATCTGGAGGTCAATTGTAACAGTGGGAGATCTCCAGGTCCCACTTGGAGATTGGCAACCCTAGGGGGAAGTCAGCCGCACAGCGGAGAGTTGAAGAAAATGGTTTGATGGTCGCTGGCCCACCTCGTTAGCCAGCCAGCCATGCTGAAGCTAAGCAGGAGAGAGAGACTTTTTCCATTTATTCTGACAGGAAAGTGGCCATTGGGGAGGGGGTTATGGGTGGGGGAGGGGGTTATGTTGAAAGTCCTTTGTTTTTTTACTCACAGGCCCAAGCTTGGCTGCCTACCAACAGCCACTGAGAGGACAGTCCTCACAGGAGTCAAGAGAACTGTCTTCCTCAGAAGAGAGAGCTGTCTGCCAGGGGGAGTGGGTGGGGAAGAGGAGCAGACCCAGCACCCAGCCAATGGCACGCGAGTACTCTTGAGTGGCGGCTGATGGGCCAATGGCTGAGGGAGGGCATTTTACAGCCAATGGGAGCGCATGGAATCTTGCGAAACCAAAAGATAATTATTTATAAGGAGAGATGTATTCCTGTAACAGCCTCAAATTAACAAAATTTTAGAGAAAAAAATACATACATATTTAGTCAAATAACTGCCACAGCTATACCATTTCCGTAAATAAATTCTTCCCGCGTTAAGAAGTTTATCAGAGGAATGACTTGTGGAAGAATACCCATGATGAAAAAATGTTGTACTGGTATGGCAGACATGATTACATTGAGACTCTCCATGCTGGTGGGGATTTTTTTATCATTTGATACAAAAATATACCTACAAAAATGAGATGACACTATGTTCACTTACGTAAGTAGCTGTTATATATCATTAGTTTTGAACACCTAAATCCTGATAAATTATGAAGAACTTAAAAACTCATACTTGTAGTGTTTAGGGATGGATAAAGGTTCCAAAGTAATTGCTGCTCTCTCTTTTAGGTTTTTGTTGTGGGACTAGCATCATCTAAAAAAGTGCTAAAAACCACTGTTGTGGCCTCAGATTTGAGCAGAGGATTAAAAAACAAGGTCCTTCTGAGCTTCATGGCAAAAGTTTAGTATCTCCTGATTGGATTCCAAGCACACCCAGCCATAGTGTCCCCAGAGACAACAGATAAACTTGACAAAGGACAAGCTGTCTCCTCTGCTGCTATTCTAAGGTTGCCTGCCAGTGTCAGCCTCCTGAGACAACAAGGTACTCCCTACAGGACATGATACAAATCACTGCCTGGAATTAAACTTTTCTGACACTTAAGGAAGGCCAGGTAAAAGAGAAAGAGAGCCTAGCTGACGCCCATTCTAAAATGAAAAGAGACTTCTCTGGTTTTAGCCTTTATTTGTAGAAACTTGCATGTCATCTTTCCATCCTACCCATATAAATAAATCTATATTTTATCTATGTACAGACTGGAGTTGATCATAATATTCATTTGCCTTAAGGACTGCTGTAACAATTACTAAAATAATGCACATGTGGTGATTTGAACATTTGAAATGTGTTGCAGAGATAATATCCATCTGCCAAAGCTTCCTGTATATTTGAAAGACGGCACAAAGGAACTTACAGTGCTCCCCCGCATCACAGCAACCTAGAGCGTCCCAGGTGATGAGATTTATAAGTGCAGGTAAGTCACTAATCTGACTAATATTACACATTGGAACCAGTATGATCAAAGGAAGTAAAGGGGAAAGCAACAAGCTAGAACAGAATGGACAGAATACCAAAAATAACTGGGAACAATTGCTGCAATGTGCTTGTACAGAACTGTGTCATGCAATGTCTTCCTAGCTTAAATTCTGCCATTGTTCTCAATATATTACATTGGTCTTACTGTGGAACTGGGATTAGCTACATATTTAAATGTTGTTATTTTTGAGAATCCTAAAACTGGCCAGTGTTCAAATTGTGGACCAAGTCATACAGGTAATATAATGTCATGGGCATGGATGAGGATGAGCTGACAGAGCCTGCAGAAACCACAGCTAGCTCCTCTGAAGCAGCAGGGGAGGATAGCTGGCAAGTGCCTGCAACAGCAGTTTTCACACCTGGCTCAGATAAGAAGGAAGAACTGCAAGCTGAAAGTCCTCCTGACTCACCCCCACATGTGACTCATTTAAGGGAGTGACTGCAGCAAAACTTAGCAACCAGGTGAACAGAGGCCAGGCTACAGGGGAGCCACTCAGCTAGCCCACAGTACTAACAGGAGCCTGGGTGATCATGCAGCTTGCTAATTGGTAGCAGCATTTAACTCCACACTCTGGGCAGTACTCTTTGTAGAAGCAACAAGTCAGCTTTGTGCTGCTTGCATCTATTTTGGCTTGGCTCTTGCACCTAGACCTTTGGACCCCCTGGCTTTGGACTTGGCTCTGTGTTCCTGGCTCCTGACCGTGGCTTGGCTTTAGACTACACTTCTGTTTAGTGATTTTGGACTTGGCTCTGTGTTTCTGGCCCCTGACTCCGGCTTGGCTTTGGACTTTGCACTGTCTTCTTGGTTCCTGACCTTGGCCTGTTCTGGGCTCCCTTTAACTGGCACCCCAGCCTGTGACACATAGATAAACAAAATTAATATGACAAATGACAAAATTTTGCCTTTTCAGATAATGCACAGAACTGAAGTTCACAACATTATTTTAGCTTTCATTCTTGGACATCCTTCTGCATGGAATTATTATTTTGTTGTATTCTGCCAATTATGGTTCATAATTAGGGCATTATTCTCCATTTTCTTCAAAGGTTTGTATGATATCAACCATGTGTATCAGAACCAGTAACACTTCACTTCAGAGAGTGCTGTTTTTCTTTCCTTTTTCTTTTTTTAAAAAGCAGCATATTTAAGCAACAATTGATTCAGACTATATGACCACAGTTGTAAAAATAAGTAAGGGAATATAGCAAACACAAATGTCTGAGTAAGTTACTTTTTCTTCTTTCCTTGTAACTGATCCAGCAAAAAAGTCAACCATTGAGTGTTAGATTTCCACCTGAATGGCTTCCATGTTTTGTTTCTTCTTCCCAGCACACCAGGATTCTATCTTATGCCACATACTCAAACCCAATAGGTTAACTGAAGTTTGATAAGCATCCTGTATATAATACAGAGAAGGCTTAACACCACAGCCTGAAGGCTTAACACCACAGCCCCTTAACATCTAAGCTGATAAAGAATTCTGAAGATCTCAAAAGCTTACATAATATCTTGTGTTGTTTTGATTGGTTTTATTAAAGATATGACATGGATTTTGGTTTTGGATTTAGCAAAAAAGCAAACAAATAAAACCCTACTCTGAATTCAATTCAATCAGTCTAGTTACTTATCCCATCTGGCACATGTCTGATGCAATGGCCAAAGTACCTTGTTGCACAATGAGATCAACAAGAATGTGTGATATATTGTTTACTGTTTGTAAAACACTTGGAACTGAAACACCACCACTGCTCTTTTAAATCAGAGCTCAAGGCAGTTTGCCTTTTTTACTCAAGCAGAAAAATTACGACAGTTCTCTTCTGTAAGAAAAAAACTTATGTGAATGCTTCATTAGACATCCATTCTTTGCTCATTTCAGCAGTAATCTTCCTTCATGTTAGAATTGTTATAAGATCCTAAACTAGAATTCAAAGCAAAGAGGATTCATGAGAACAGCATTCCTAAACCCAAGTAATCAAGAATCAGGCTTTCAGAATTAATGAAGAGATAACACAAGTAATCACCAGAGGGAGTGTTTATAGGTTACAGAGGATTTGGGGGGGGGGGGTGCTGAAACTTACAAAACATTTTCGATCACCAGGTTGTTAGATGCTGAATAATCAAGTACTGTTTGGCTAATGTTTGAGATGATCCATGCCCATATTCAGAAATTCAACCCCTCCTATTGAGGGGCAAGGGAAAAAGGAAAGCATCTGCTCAGATAGGGTATCAGATGGGTGTGTGTGTTTTGTTTTGTTATTGTGCCAGGTTATTTTGGACTTCTCTCAAGATGACAAATTGCATAGCTGGTTTGTGCCACAGAACTCACGGGTAAATAAATTCCTTCCATTAACTGGAAAGAAAAGGGGAAGCCATGCAATAGCAATGCTATTCAGAGACTAACAAGCCAACTGGAGATGAACAGGACACTTTACGACCAAGGTGGTCCAATTTGATGGTCCAGCTTATATATTCACGAGTGTAACCCAGTCAGAATCCTATGCTTAACTGTGCAACTGCATAGTAAAAACACCAGCACTATAACTTCAATACTGCTGACAGGATTTAATGTGTTTGACCCATTTCCTCTGTACAGACGGCCTATGTCCCTTGCACAGTCATAACATCAGAGTTGCAAAATTACCCTGAATCACTGTGGCTATTAAGTATGTTATTGCATCCCAGTCCTATTTCATATTAAGTCCCACTATGTTGAATATTTACTTTATAGACAGTGTGCAGCAGTACACTTTAGATGCAATCCTATCCCCCTCTTATGCATATTTTAACAACAGATGGGTCCGGCTGATTTCTAAGAGTGAAAGATCATAGCCTAATGAACCTTTTCCTAGTTACTGACAGGAATGATGTTTGTGTTCAGTGTGTTCTAATAATCAGTGTGTAATTTTTTTCAATTCTTTGTATAGAAAACAAAAATAGAAGGGGTGGTAGTAAGCAGAAGTTAGCAAATACTCCCAACCCCAAAGCTGAACTTCACTATTCAGGAGTGGGACAGTCCGTACGGTTGGGATAAGCTCCTCCACCAATAACATGGTCAGTTCCAAGCTTTGATCGAGGTGGGAAGGGGCTTATCTCCTGGCGGCTTCCCAGTTATGCACGAGCCCGCTGTACCCCATCTGGACACCACTAGAAGGAAGAACACCTCTCCAAACCAGAGAGACTAACCTAATTGTTAACTTAACCAACATGAGCAAAGTAACACCCAACAACTAACTAGTGTTATTCTGAGAGTTGAAGAATCCGCCAAAGGAGAATACTTAGAAAAAACTCCCTTACCTAGCACTGTCTGTGAAACCTCTCAGCCCAGACTTCAAACCTACAAACAAAGAACCACTGTGATAAAATTAACCATGACACATTTAATAATTCTATGAGCATCAATTTGTGAAGCTATTAATCTTATAGTATAGGTAGAAAATCCTGACAAAAGTGTATGTATCATATAGAAGTTTACCTTTTAGTGTTAATGTTCTACATCTTTAAGAGAGAAGTATAACAACATGCAGCTGCTTGGAATCTATCAGAAAGTTCCTTAAGAGTTAGTTTTCAGTGTGAGAAGTGGAGAGCATTGTCAGTCTATCATTAAAAGAAGGCTTTCAGCCAGATAGATAAGAATACTGAAATGCTACTCCCTAATAGAGAGCTACTAGCCAACAACGTGAGACAGAGACCAAATGCCAGACAATTTAAAGTAGGCCTTTTGCCACATAAAAATTTTGGACTAGTTGCTACGACTAGAAATTTTGTAATTGGCTTGCTCCTATTCAAGTACTTGCAATGGAACTGAAAGTAAGTTTAAAACTATTCTAGCTAAAAATTATAACAAATACTATTCCACTCAGCTTCGTGTCCTTTCCCACTCCTTATAATTATGCTTTTTCTAGGAGAGATTGAATAAAGAAGAAAACAAATAAGAAGTTATATTGTTTTAAAAAGAAACTAAGCTGAATCAAGAGGTTGACACCTTCCAACTTTATAAGATTACTCATGAGGAAGATTGGTGAAATGAGCACAAAAACCGGTGTGCTCATTGAGGATATGATGATGTTGGACTTTGCTTTGTTAATGTCAGAATTTTCTAACTACATTGTAAAATTAATAGCTTCACAAATTGATGCTCATAGAATTATTAAATGTGTCATTGTTAATTTTATCATAGTGGTTCTTTGTTTGTTGGCATGAATCTGCACACTGTGATCCCTTCTTTGGTTTTCTTGACCAGACTTCAAACCTTTCAACACCCACTGCAAACATGACAGGCAAGACTCACCATAAACTGGGTGGGCCGGACTGTCCCACTCCTGAACCACTGAGAAAGGAAGCTTCACGGTAAAAAAAATCTTCCATTCTCCAGTGGTTCAGTTAGTGGGACAGTCCATACGGTTGGGACGTAAAAAAGCAAGCCCCAAGGGAGGGAACTTATGCCAAGCAGTTTACAGGGAGTGTTGCAAGATCCTACAGCCGAATGCCACCTCTGATGATGCCAATTTGTCCACCCTATAGTGCCTGGTGAAGGAATGGACCGAACTCCAAGTGGCTGCTCCACAGATCGTCTCCAATGAAGGAAATGATCGATATGCTACTTAAGTAGCTGCCCCCCTTAAGGAGTGAGCTACTATCCCCTCCGGAGGCTCCAAACCTTTGGCTCCATATGCCAGGATGATGCAGCCCTTGATCCATCTACTAAAGGTAGGTGGATACCTGCTCCCCCATTGAGGATTTTCTGAAGGACACAGAGAGAAATCCTGATTTCCTAAACCACTTAGTCCTATCCATATAGAAACTGAGTGCTCTCCTCACGTCTAGGCAGTGAAATTCCCTTTCCTTGTCATGAGTGGGATTAGGACAAAAATTGGGTAAAATCACCTCTTCTCATCTGTGAAACACTGAATTCACTTTTAGAATGAAGGTGGGATCTAAACAAAGAACCACTTTATCTTTGTGGAAAGCACAAAGATCCTTATTGACCGACAAGGCCCTAATCTCAGACACCCTACGTGTTAAAGTGATGCCCACTAAGAACAACGTCTTGAAGGTTAAGGGGGCATGTGGCCATAGGTTCAAATGGTGCCCTACACAGTGCCCTCAACACTGTATTCAGATCCCAAGTAGGAAAACTATGACTCTGCAGAAGATTAAGCAGAGAGGCCCCTCGTAGAAATCTATTAACATGAGGATGATGGGACAGGGACCTTCCATTCCTAACCCCTCGAACAGCTGATATGTCTGAAACCTGCCTCCTCAGAATGCTAGTGCTAAGGCCTTTGTCTAAACCATCCTGCAGGAAGCACAGGATACCACTAACTGAGGTTTTAAGAGGATCTAGTTTTTTCTCAAGGCACCAGAAATGGAAAACCCCCTAGGTGGTGTTGTACACTCGATTAGTAGATTTGTTTCTGGATGCTAGCATGGTTGAAACAACCTTGTCAGAATACCCTATGTCTGCTAGAATATCCCGCTCAACCTCCACGTTCCGAGCCTGAACATTCCTGGTTGCAGATGATTTACTAAGCCTTGTACTAGCAAGTCCTCCTCAATGGGGAACTGCCATGGTTCCTTGATTGACAACCTTTTTTAGTTCTTGAAACCACGCTCGTCATGGCCAAAAAGGAGCTACCATCACCACTTCCGCTTGTAGCTGGCTTATCTTCTGAAGCACCTTGTGTAGGATCTGTATTGGAGGGAATGCGTAGAGCAACCCTTGTGGCCAGTCACAATTTAGAGCATCTGTCCCTCTGGCCTGATCGTTTTTTGTTCTGGAGAAGAAATCCAGAGCCTGTCAGTTGGACTCTGTCACAAACACATTCATCGTCACTCTTCCGAAACTGTCGCATATTCGGAGAAAAACTTGCTTGTTCAATCCCCACTCGGACTGGTCTAGTCGTCTCCGGCTCAGCCAATCTGCCAGCATGTTGTCTTTCCCAGCCACGTGTATTG
Organism: Gekko gecko; assembly: GCA_029375565.1. Classification (NCBI taxonomy): domain Eukaryota; kingdom Metazoa; phylum Chordata; class Lepidosauria; order Squamata; family Gekkonidae; genus Gekko; species Gekko gecko. The sequence continues at coordinate 143,940,260 of JAPDNY010000003.1, read as the reverse complement.
CCTTCAAGGACAGGAGATGCTTCTCCGTCCAAACCATCAATTTTATCACTTCTTTGTGTAATGTCCACACCCAGGTCCCACCTTGACGATTCACATAAGCCTTGGCCGTCATGTTGTCCGTCTGGACTAGAACATGTTGACCTGACAACTGTCTGCTGAATCTCTGAAGACCTAGCTTTACTGCCCGTAGCTCTAACAGGTTGATCCTTTTCCATGTCTCTTCCTGAGACCACTCACCCTGTACCATCTGACCATCCACGTGTGCCCCCCACCCTGAGAGACTGGTGTCCATGGTCATTAATACCCTCTGGGGGGGCTTCCGGTCGGAGTTAAAATGGCGAATTGACACACTTTGCGATTTGTGCAAGGTGCACAGCAATATCTGACGACAGTCTGGGCTCTACCTGGCCCAGCGCAGCACTCCCCAGACGGGGGGTTGGCAAGCAAGCAGCGAAGCCTGAGGGGGAGTTGAGATCGGTGTGGATAAGCTTCGAAGGAAGCTTGTTTACACTTTGATCTCCTTCCGCGGAGAGGGCAGTTGCTAATCAGCACTACAGATACCAGCTGGGCTGAGAATTCAGCATAAATTCGTCATCTACCGACCTCTTTAAAATCAAGATTAACATAGATTACAGAAGAAGCACTGCGAAACCCCGAGATTACAAGCAAGGTAACAAAAGAACAATTGCTTACCGGTTTAAAGAAGAACGCGAAATTGAAACATACGGATAAGCGTAGAAACCTTTAATGAACTATTCCGCTTGATTTAAAAGTTAAAAGAAAGCTTTCCTTTAGAGAAAACGGCCGAAAATTGACTTTGTTTTGCATTCCTGTGGTCAGCTAAGTCTAAACTTTGCGTAGCAGAAACGAAACTGACTGTGACTCTATGATACAGGAAGTAGACTAGAGTGGATGTTTTTCGAAGTCGCTGTACCGGAAGTAGACGGTTGTTTTAGTGTGTGACACCACCACCACCGGAAGTTGGATTACAGTGACGGACAGACAAACAGGAAGTTCGGAAAGAGCCTACTCTAGCCAGAAAACCATAGAGAAATTGCGCCCGACATTTTGAGGAGGACTAAATTTTAAAAAGTTATTTTTAAGCCGAAAAAGCATTGGAAGAAGTTACAAAGGTGGCGATTTGGCTTGAAGATTGTTAATATAAAGATTGATTAGCCCGGAAGTCGCTTTCAAGACGGATTTGAGGTCAAGACCAAGAGCTGCCTCATCACCCAGCCCAAGAATGACTGCAAAGGAAAAAAAAGAGTGGCAGGCTGCTATGGAAGCGATGGAAAAACGGATGACTGAAGTGGTGCAGAGTTTGGGAAAGCAAATAGAATCACAGCTGCAACAACAGCTGCAACAACAGCTGCAAATACAATTGGAGCAAACAGAACAAGTACAAGTCCAAGTACAGAAAAAAAATATGGAAGAATTAAAAGAACTGGTACTAACAGAAGTGGCAGGGATAAAAAAAGATACAGAGGACGTTAAAAAAGAGGTTAAAAGTCTGGTGACAAAATCAGAAGAAATGGAACAGAAAATTAAAAGAACCTTGTCAGAAAATACAAGATTGGAGTCCATGATGGAATATAGGGCTACTCAGAATCATCTGAGATTGAGAGGAATAGAAGAGGAGGAAGACCAGGACTTACGGGCCCTAGTAATTAATACATTGACAACTTACATAGGGGAAGATGTTGGAGACTTGGATCCAGACTTTGACCTGATTTATAGAGTAAACTCAGCTTATGCCAAGAGAAAGCAATTACCCAGAGATGTGATTGTTCAATTTGTGACTACAAAAATGAAGGAAGACGTTTTCAAGAAGCAATTTACACAACCGTTGGAAATTAATGGAAAAAAAATAATAATTCTGAGAGAAATTCCGAGATCTATCTTACAAGATAGAAAGAAATTCAAGAAATTAACAGACAGATTAAAAGAAATGAGTATCAGGTTTAGATGGGAGATTCCATATGGATTATCATTTGTTTACAATTCGGTGAGATTTACCCTCAAAACGGAAGGAGATATATACAGATTTAAAGAGAACAACTTTGATGACTTTAAAGACATTTAATTCAAAACAACTATGGATTACAAATTTTTATCTTGGAATGTAAATGGACTAAATTCACCAAACAAAAGAAGATTAGTGAGTCATTGGATAGAGAAACAAAAATGTAACATAATTTGTCTACAAGAAACACATATCAGAAAGCAAGATAATAAATATTTGATTAATAAAAAATTGGGAGAAGAATTTCATTCCTCAGCAATTAATAAGAAAAAAGGAACAGTGATATACATTGCAAAAGAATTGGAACCTAAACAAATCTTCTCAGACAAAGAAGGAAGATATGTTGGCGTGGAAATAACGATGAATAGAAAAAAGACATTGCTTGTAAATATATATGCACCCAATGGTGCGAAAGAGACTTTTTTAAAGATTTGACTAGAGAGTTGGACTGTCTAAATTATGATCAAATAGTCCTTGCAGGAGACTTTAATGGTACAGTGAATAATGTATTGGACAGAAAATCCAAAGCAACTGGAGAGACGGTTGGAAAGTTGCCAAAAAAATTTTTTCAGCTAATGAAGCAAGAGAAACTAGAGGATGTTTGGAGGAAGTGGAACCCCAAGACAAAGGATTATACGTTTTATTCTAACAGACATGACTCCTTTTCCAGAATTGATATGATTTGGATGTCAGAGGAGATGGCGCAAAAAACCTATAAAATACAAATTTTACCGAAAACTAATTCAGACCACAACCCCTTACTTTGGATATCTAAAGAAAAGCCCAAACAATTATATTGGAGAATTAATGAGGACTTATTGGATCAAAAATTAATTAATGAAACTTTGAAAAAAGAGACAAAAAGCTTCTTTGAACTGAATTTAAACAAAGGTACGGATATACAAGTTGTATGGGATACATACAAAGCGGTAATGAGAGGTTTGCTTATCTCTCTGAACTCTAAAGATAAAAAACAAAGGATGCAACAACAAAAGGACCTACATGAAAAAATTCGACAAAAGGAAAAGGAACTAAAGAAAAGACCAGGGAAGAAAAAGATTATTAAAGAGATCCACTTTCTACAGGATCAACTGAATGTTCTACTCAACAGAGAATTATACTGGAACCTGAAGAAACTACAGCAAAAAGCATTTGAGGGTGCAAATAAACCAGGAAAATTTTTATCGTGGCAATTGAAAAATAAAAAAGAAAGGAATTTTATAAATAAGATTACCGAAGATGGAAAGGATGTTATGAATTTGAATGGCATAAAAAGAGTCTTCTTTAAATACTACGCCAAACTGTTTAAAAAGAAAGGAATTGATCAACAGAAGATTAAGAAATACTTGGAGACTATTGAAGTTCCAGAGCTGGGAAAACAAATTAAAGAGTTATTAAATGGTTTAGTAACGAAGGAAGAAGTCACAATGGCGATAGAAGATGCAAAGTTGGGAAAAGCTCCAGGTCCAGATGGCTTTACTGCAAAGTTCTACAAGAAATTTAAAGAGGAGCTAACCCCTATCTTAGTACTTCTGTCGAATGAGATAAGAAAGACTAAACGGATCCCAGATTCATGGAAAGAAGCAAATATTTCATTGATACCCAAAGAAGGTTTGGATTTAACTCATGTCAAGAATTATAGACCAATATCGCTATTAAATAATGATTATAAATTATTTGCAAAAATAATTTCGGAAAGACTGAAAAAACATCTGAAAGATACTATAGCGGAAGAACAAGCTGGTTTCTTACCAAATAGACAAATCAGAGACAATTTAAGAGTGGTGATTGATGCAATTGAATATTATGACAAACATCCAGAAAAAGAAGTTGGATTCCTCTTCCTTGATGCGGAAAAAGCTTTTGATAATTTAAACTGGGAATTTATGCTGCAAGTTATTGAAAAAATGGATATAGGACAGTCTTTTTTAAACATGATTGTGGCAATTTATTCAGAACAAAAAGCGACTTTGAATATAAACAAAGAAAGAACGGATTTCTTCCAAGTCCAAAAGGGAACACGTCAAGGTTGCCCGTTATCCCCGTTGCTGTTTATTTGGATATTGGAAATATTATTGACAGCGATAAGAAAAGATAACAGCATTGAAGGACTTACAGTGAAAGGTTTTGCATATAAATACAGGGCATTTGCAGACGATGTAATGTTTATGATTCAGGATCCAATTGAGAAAATACCACAATTGATGGAAAAAATTGAAGAATTTGGTTCAGTTACGGGATTCTATGTTAATAAAAGTAAAACCAAGGTGATGTGCAAAAATATGACGAAGCAAAGGCAAACAGAATTACAAGAGAAAATTCAATGTGAAGTAGTTACAAAGACTAAATATTTAGGAATTGAATTAACCATGAAAAATACTGATCTGTTTAAAAATAATTATGAAAAGGTGTGGTACAAGATTCAGCAAGACATGAAGAAATGGGACACGTTGAATTTATCACTATTGGGAAGAATTGCAACTGTAAAAATGAATGTCTTACCGCGTTTGATGTTCTTATTTCAGACTATTCCAATATTAAAACAAAGGAAAGTATTGGATACGTGGCAGAAAGAATTATCCAAATTTGTATGGGCAGGAAGAAAACCAAGGATTAAAATGAAAAATTTATGTGATGCAAAGGAAAGAGGAGGTCTACAATTACCAAATCTAAGACTGTATTATGATGCCGTCTGTTTAACATGGTTGGAACAGTGGATTAATCTTGAGAATAAGAAGTTATTGGCTTTAGAAGGGCATGACAACAAGTTTGGATGGCACGCATACTTATGGTATGGAAAAGTAAAAATGGATAAATTCTTCAAACACCACTTTATAAGACAATCACTGTTCGAGACTTGGATGAGATATAGAAAATTCTTCTCAGAAGAAAGACCACTTTGGATAGTACCAGCAGAAGTGATTAATCCATATTCAAGGAATCAAGGGTTAGATTGGCTACCTTATAAAAGTCTTTTAAAATTAGAAGGGAAAAACTTTGTGTTAAAAGACAGATTTGATGTGGAATTTGAATATGATTGGTTGAAGTATAGACAAATTCATGACTTATTTAAGACCGATAAAAGAGAACATGGTTTTAGAGAAAATAATGTGGAAATTGAAACTGTATGGCTTGAAAAGGGGGAAAAAATGATTTCTAAACTGTACAAGGTTTTATTGAAATGGTATACTGAGGATGAAATTGTAAAAGAGCAAATGATAAAATGGGCGGTAAATGTTAATAATGAGATATTAATGTCATCTTGGGAATATTTGTGGAAAAGGTCAATGAAAATTTCAACTTGTGTAAATGTTAAAGAGAATTGTTATAAAATGATGTATAGATGGTATATGACGCCTAAAAAAATTGCTATTATAAATGAAAGTATGTCTAACAAATGTTGGAAATGTAAGAAACATGAAGGGTCTTTTTACCATATGTGGTGGACATGCGATAAAGTAGTATGTTATTGGACTAAGATCCACAATGAGATACAAAAAATTCTGAAATGTACTTTTAAGAAAGACCCACAGATGTTATTGCTAGGTCTTAAAATGGAAGAAATAAATGTAGCCAAGAGAACATTATTATGGTACTTGATTACAGCAGCTAGACTGACTTTTGCTCAATGTTGGAAACAAGATAAAGTACCTGAAACATGGGAATGGATTAAGAAGACATTGTTTATGGCAGAAATGGACAAACTAACAAGAAAGTTAAACAACGAAGAAGATGAAACTTTTTTTGAAGACTGGAAAGACTTTCAAGAATATCTGTTGAAAAACTGGGATATTAAACGTGGTTTGATTTGTTTTGATAGTTATTAAGAAGAAAATGAAAGAGAGTTAGTTTTCTGAATTGTTACCGTTAGTAAGAGAATATAAGTTTAGAAGTAATTGTAATAGAATAAGAGAGACATTAATGGGGTTGGAGCAGTGCGGGAAGCCTTGTTTGGGGGGGAGAGGGAGAAAGAAAAATGGATATGTAGTGATTTGTTTAAATTGTATGAACATGTGATATATCCAATAAAAAACTGTATTAAAAAAAAAAATTAATACCCTCTGGGGGTCCCAAAGAGGACACCCCTGTTTGAATAGCTGTGGACTCAGCCACCAGGTCAGCACCAAGCGTACCTCCTCTGTTAGTTGTAACATCTTGAATCTCTTGCATGCTATTGCAGTTTGATAGAGAAGTAAGAATCTCTGAAGAGGTCTGGTGTGAAACCGTGCCCATTGCACAATCTCTTGGCAGTACACCAACATGCCCAGCAGTTTGGCAAGCATCATCAGCTCCACTCTGTCCCACCTCTCTGTCCCATTCTCTCTCCTGATAAATAAACACTTGGTCCATGACAGTATCTATCTTTACTCCCAGGTGAATCAGACTTTGGGTAGGTTGTAATTGACTTTTCTCCAAGTTGATCACAAATCTGTGTTCTCTCAGAGTACCCACTGTGAGCTGGGATGCATTGATATATTCCTGGAACGATGCTGCCTTGAGGAGAATGTCGTCCAGCTACAGAAATAACTCTACTCCTTTCAACCTGAGAATGGCTACTAGAGAGACCAGGACTTTGGTGAAGACCCTCGGGGAAGATTTTAACCTGAACAGGAGGGCCATGTATTAGAAGTGAAGACTTGCATATGCGAAATGAAGAAACTTCCAATAATCCTGGTGAATCGGAATATGCAGGTAAGCCTCTGACAAGTCTATGGAGGACAGGTAGTCCCCTTTCTGAATTGCTGGAAGGATGGACCGTAGGGTCTCCATCCTGACCTTCCTATCCCGTATGTGCCTGTTTAACCATTTTAGGTCCAGAATCACTCTGGTGTCCCCATTTTTATTTGGGATCAAAAAGAATATCGAATATACTCCCCTCCACCTATGAGAAGACGGTACTCTATCGCCCTGAAATCCAACAGGTGTATGGCAGATATCATTTGATGATGTTTTGAACTCTCCTGGTGTCTTGCTATCTGAATGAAGAGTTCTTGGGGGTTGGAAGAAAATTCTAGTTTGTAGCCATGGACAACAGTGCCCAGGACCCAGCGGTCTGTAACGGTTTGGCACCACTCCTCTGCAAAGGACTGTAGTCTCCCCCCAATCCCCGAACGATTCTGCATATGTAGATAGTCAAGCTGATGCGGCTTTCTTGGGGGGCCTGTTGGAGGACTATTCTCCTTTAGCATGAGCAAAGGGTTTGTTGTCGTATGGTCTAGGGTGTCACTTTGCTTTGAAGGACCTGGAGAAAGAGGGCTTCTGTCCCCTCTTCTGGTCTCGAAAGGGCTGAAATCTCTTTCTAGACTTACTGTCCTTCTTTTTGGACAGAAGAACTTTTTTCTTATTTCCATCCTCAACCAGGTACCTGTCTAGCCCATCCCCAAAAAGATTAACCCCTTTAAAGGGGACTGCAGCCACCTTTGCTTGAGATGAGGAATCTACATCCCAGTGACAGAGCCAATTGTTTCTATGTGCCGTCACACTATATGCCATAGCCCTGGCTGACAGCTGTACAGCATCCACGGTAGCATCTGCAGCGAAAGTGACTGCCAACGCAATTTTCTTTAGCTCATCTTTGAATTCTTTTGCAGTGTTGCTACCTGCAGAAGTGAGATTTTCCGCCCAGTCAAAGGCAGCTCTGGCAAATAAAGAACCTGCTGTGGAAGCTCTTAACAAGTGAGACAAAGCCTCAAAATTTCTGCGAAGCGCCTGTTCAATGCATCTATCACAGTGGTCCTTTGGCATCCCTTCTGCATCCATGGGTAGAGCCGAACTGGAAGATAGACTAGTAATCGGATCAACCACTATTGGTAACTTCAGTCTTTTGGTGGCTTCTGGCATTAAAGAATAAAACTTAGAAAAAAGGTGATGGTTAGACTTGGGTTTTGCCAGTTGCTCCCATTACGCTTTCATAGTATTATAAAATGATGCTGGGAGGGGTAAACCCGGTTGAGATTTAGATATCTTTGGCATCAGTTTACCTGACCCTAACTGGAACTCTGATTCCTGTTCTGCACTATCTTTGGGCTTGGTCGTGAGGTCCAAAGTTCTAAGGACCTTGGGCAGGAGTCTAGAATATAACTCTTCTGGAAAAAGTCTGGACTGCACAGATGGCATTAGTTCCTCTTCTTCCTCAGATAGTTCGCCTTCCTCTTTCTCTGAGGAAGAGACTGATGATTCTGCCTCTGCCTCCCTGTTCCCTAGGAGAGGGCTATGTTGTCTGGGGTTTCATCGTCTGGGTCTGTGAGGAGACCTAGAACTACTTGAGGAAGCAACTTCATCTGGTTCTCTTGAGGTGTCTGCCCCTTCCCAAAAGAGACCTAGCAGGACCATATTCCTGGAAGGTGTCCTGCAGCATCTCCTTAAACTCCTTTTGCATCTCACTCCTGAACCAATTCATTAGTTCAGCCTTCTTATTTTCTCTAGGGTCCACCTCATGCTCCATAAGGTCTTGTGTGGTGAAGGAGACAGATAGCCTGGGGAAACTCAGGTCACTAAAGGGACTGTCTTTGTCCTGTGATCCTTCTTCCCTTTTGGAATGGTCAGCCATCTCACTAGGTTCTGCAAGGGAAAACAAAAGTAGAACCTCTATAAGGGCCGCCCTCATTGCTTCCTGCCGAAACATCTACGGGGGGGGGGGGGACGGACGCAATAACTAAGAACCAGATCACCCCATAAGGAGGAAATTCCCATGCTGGGCTCCCAGGAACATGCACATGTCCCCCTTGGAATAGACAAGGGACCCCAGGCGACGTTCTCAGCATCCCAGTCCTAAGGAGCCAGATACTCAAATGGAAATTCAAGGCCGGGAACTCTCTCTCTCTCTCTCTCTCTCTCTCTCTCTCTCTCTCTCTCCCTCTCTCTCACACACACACACACTCCCCCCCCCCCCATCTCCGCCAGTACCAATAGGGCTATGACTCTCTCAAGCCTTCTGAACGCCCTTTCCTCTTTGCCCCCAGGTCCATCCCCACTGTGGAGGATTGTAAGGGGCCGAGGGAACTCACCCCCACGCTGATGATGCTGGGCTGCTCCATGACCACTGGGGTAAGGAAACAACTACCTCGTTGCACCGCTTCGCCCACCGGGAAGCAGAACTCTACCGTACCCCAGACGACACCTAGGGGTAGGCCCTCCACCCACAAAGTGGGTAAAACCGGCAGGAGTCTGCCAAGAGCTGCTGAAATGCACCGCCACAGCCAGGGACCTCCCCGCACAGGCAAAATGCCCCCTCTTTGCCACTTATGATTTGGCACCTCTGGTGCCATGGCTTGTCTTCTTTCTTTTTCTTCTTCCTTCTTTAAAAGAGCTATGCTAGAGCGCTGCCGGAGCACATCTTGCTCATAAGCAGGGCCGGCAGGAACTGGGAAGCCGCCAGGGGATAAGCCCCTCCCCGCCTGGATCAAAGCTTGGAGCTGACCCTGCTATTGGAGGAGGAACTTATCCTAACTGTATGGACAGTCCCACTAACTGAACCACTGGAGAAAGTGTGTTCTACACAATCTCATTATATACAGGTTTTACATACAGACTACTATTTCAGATGTGACTCCTTCTCAGAATGTGAATTCTGAGGAAATATATTAAGCTGATTATATGACTTCCTATCATGCTTGTTTGAATCAGGTCATAAGGCTGTTCCTGTGATTCTACATTTGATTAGCTAAACTCTTGGACCTGTTCTGCCATAATTTGTATCTTAACTAATTCCCAGGCCCAGCAATGCATCTGGTCTGGAATCGGTCAATATGAGGACATCTTAACCCATACATTCCATGTACAGATGGTAACATCATAATTCATTAAAGGATAGCGGTAGCAACTTTACTACACCTTGCATCTTTTAGATGTATTAAACAATTGCTTTTATATCTAGTTGTTTTAAAGCCAACACTGTTTTAATTCAAGCAGCCTTTGGTATGGGCTCTTTGTTTTGCCCTCTTTAAATTATATTTTGGAGACAGGCCTATTATGCAGGCAGAAAGCTTTTACTTGGAGATGGTGAGGCTTTCCATGCCTTTCTGGACTTGCCACAAAGTTGTATGGCTCTGTATGTACCCCTTGCCTTTTTAAGCATTATGGAAAAGGGGCATTTTATGCAAGCTGGTACATATAGTTCTATGAACATTTTGCTCATATCCACTTCAGAATCAAGTACTAAAAACATGGAAAACAAAGGAAATTGTGAAGATGTTCAGCACTGCCTAGAATAATTAATGTTGTTTAAAATTTCTGCTGTGGGGAAAATATTTTAAAGGCCTTTAGAGAATAACTAAGTTCTAGTTAAACTTCCATTTTCAGGCACATCAACTGATTCCCACCTCAGCCAGTTCTAATCAAAACAGAGACAAAAGAAGGACAGATGGAGAGACAATGGACAATTACTCCCTAGTGAGAGAGCCAGGCTATTAACTCGGAGTCAATCTGTGTAAGGTGAGTAGATTGGGCCCATTTGTAATGTCAAGTTCTGCTGGGATTTAACAATGTATTATGGTCATAGAGAGAAATATAGTGAACCTAGGACTCTCTTCAAGGCTGCAGTGTTTAAAAGGTGCCTGAAGTTCTTCCTGAGTACTGTTATTAGTAATAATATTCTGCATAATAACAAAGGGCATGGACAAAAGGTCAAGCACCATCGTTGCCCAACTATGTTAAAGCTACTGGCATGTGGCAAATAGCCTACATTATCACAATACAGCAAAACCAACATACAAGATTGTTATAAAAGGTACAATAATACTATGCAAAATTTGTCCTTGTTTCATTGAACCCTTGTGTTGTGCTTTCCTGCTGATGGAAAATGTACACATCAAGAAAGCTGAAGTAAAGAACATGTTATACAAAAAAGTCTTAATATTTGTGGTGCCCATGCAAATGTTTGTCTCTTCTAAGTGCAATATTGAGATATTCACTGCAGATGCAATAAAAATATTTTAGTGAGGGAGGAAGTAATAACCAGAGTCAGATGGAAAGGTTAACACTGCATTTTAGCAAAGCTTAGATGAAACTCCAGAAAATGTTCCAACAGGAAATAAAACAACTGGGAAAAAATGTGATTCCTTTAGGATAGAAAATGCAATCACCAAAAATACAAAACCCTGAAGATTTTACTCTTGCAATACATATTCAGGTGTGAAAATATATATGGAGTCCTGTTATATAGATAGCTTTCAGGGATAAGTTTTCTACCAATGGTGGAAATGTACCAGCTGTAGACATCATCCACAGCAACAGCTATGGGAAGAACAACTTTTTAAACCAGAGTAACCAATTTCTTCCGCAAAGTTACTCTGGAATCACAATGGGTCAAAGTCCTCCTGTGGCAATGATGTCATCATGAACTTTAAGAAGCTTGGCCAGAGATGGTATCATCCTAAACAAGCTAATCAGTTAAAGAAGCTGATTTAAAGTTATCACAATGTTTTGGTTAGTCTGTGTTGTCCCTGAACAACTGCTTTCTCCCTTTCACTTCAGTTTATCCTTAAGGTCAACAGGCTCAACTGAATGTACATACGCATATACATTAAGTGCTCTTAAGTGCAACCAATTTAAGATGATCCTAGCAAGGGCTTTTCAAAGCAAGTGAGAAAAAGAGGTGGTATGCCACTGCTGTTACCTGCAAAGTATTCCTTGGTGGTTTCCTCTCCAAGTACCAACTCTGCTTAGCTTTTGAGATCAGATTAGTTCAGGCTATACCATGCAGACCTTCATCAACAGACCTGTGTCTGTTGATGGATATGCATATTATGAAATCCTTGAACAGATTATCACATCTTTCTGATAATCTACATAGGATTATCTATATGAATCCTGTTTGGAAGGATACTGGGCATATGAATTCTGTAAGAGGTGCAATATGGTTTTCAAAGCATTATCTTCATAACCGAACAGTCAAAATACAGGATCTCAATAGCAGTCATATGAATGAACATAAATCTAGACAAAAAGTTATTCTAGGCCTTCCAAGGCTGACTAATACAAAGCACAAGCAGAGAACCTGACTAACCTTTTCAGCAGACTGCAGGAGTTCAAATACAGCATGCCTTTGGAGGAATTTGGGAAAATTATCATCTCCAGAACTATCAAGCAACAGGAATGCAAAGAAGGATACCAATACCTGCATTGCACTGCCTAGAAAGTACTGATTAAATGAGTACTCTGCTTCCAAGGCCAACCAAGTTACTTAAAAGAAATGCACTGAGAAATGTCTGCTCTCGGCAGCCACCTGTTCTTCCATTGGGAGATGAATCCCATGGCTAGCATTAATTGCCAGTAGTGTGTAGACCAGATGACAGCTCACCAAGTTTTGTGTGTTACCATTCTCATTTTATGCTGTAAACCAGGAAGGTAAGCTTCACACACACATCTCTGAGAGCCAGTTTGGTGTAGTGTTTAGGAGCGTGGATTCCAATATGGAGGAACCAGGTTTGATTCCCCATTCTTCCACATGCAGCTGCTGGGTGACCTCAGGCAAGCCACATTTCTCTCAGAGCTGTTCTCTCAATTACAGTTCTTCAAGAGCACTTTCAGCCCCATTTACCTCACAGGATGTCTGTTGTGGGGAGACAAAGGGAAGGAGATTGTAAGCCGTTCTGATACTCTGAGTGAAGGGCATGGTATAAATCCAATCTCCTCCTCCTCCTTCTTCTGTGACATTTCCAGATGTTGTGAAGAAACAAACTGTATCCCAACCACTGAAATTTACATGAAGGCAATGGACTGATTCACGCCAATGAAGCTGAACCCTACACAAAGCAAAGTTCACCCTATCCCTGTCACTTTGCTTTTAAGGAGCCCTACTCCAGTCTAGGTCTTACATCAAAATCCTGCAACCATCTGTAGCCTACAGTGTCATGTAAACTATGATTATTGTCTTTTCCTGTATACCATTTTTAAAAGAAGCTGCTTTCTAATATTATTATTTTTGTCTCCATTGGTGCCACTTCAAAGCCCCATGAACTACTCAACAATAAAAATTGTAGGAGTTCAAATGAAAAGGAAGAGCAACATAAACAAGCTATTGGATACCAACAAACACAGCTAAACACCTCTGCCTAGAAGGTTCTGGACCTTTCTCTATCTCAAAACAACACCAAAATACCAAGAGCTGGAACTAGGACACCACAACTCATCTCTCATCTCCATCCTGCTGTCTTAATCTGTTTTCCTGAAAATGTCCCCCAAGAACAAGATAGAGAAGCCCAAGCTTATTAGAGATGATGAGCATGTATAGAACCCACCTGAGTATTCATTTGGCTGGCAATCTGGAAATCACAAGCATTAGGAATGCCAAGTTTGCATTACTATTAGAACGTGTCTTTCCTCCTACAGAGAAAAATATAAGCCTATGAAAAATAGGGCCCATTGGGAGGCAAGGAAGAAGCAGAACAATCCATCCAGCCTGTCAGCCTGCACCAAACTCAATGTCAGAACAATGGAAGTCACATTGATAGACTTCATAAGGATTGCATCAGGCATTGTCCAAATGAATTCCCTTTTCTCCACTACAGTACTGCAGGCAAATGTATAAAAAGAATTCTACCAGAAAATAAACACGACGCCCAGCATATACTGGAATAACCTTCCCATGAAAGGGTTGGAGGGATCCAGAGAGAAGAAAAATATGCTGTCAAATTTTGTATATTTATAATAAGCTATTCCTTTGGCAATAGCTAAAAACAACAAAACAACATTTGTATGGGAAATGAACTCAAAGTCTCTTACTTCAGGGCATAATAATATGTGAAAGTTAGCCTGCATCTATCCTCCATACTAGGCATCAGCTACTGCTGCAAGTTAAATATTAATACCAGGAAAGTCACTGTTTGGATCCAATATGATAATTAATATGCGTTACTTATTGATCTTGAGCATTTATATCCCACCTCTTCATTAAAAATGCTCAAAGCAGTTTCCCACGATATTAAAACACAAATAATATATTTTTTTTAATGTATAACACTTGTAAACATCAAGGTAAGAGTCTAATTTTAAAAGGCCTTTCTTAATTTTTTTTATAAGTCAGTTCCCAGGTAATGGAGTTCCAAAGTCTAGGAGTGGCCCCCAAGAAGGCTCCACTAAATATATTTCTGTAATTGTAAATTTCCACTTCTCAGACAATCTCAGAGTTTGGGAACATGTATACAGGGGAGGCAGTCTTTCTGGTACTAACATATTTAAGGATTTAACAGTCAAAAACTGCACTTGGTTCCCAGATTTACCTCAAAGAAGTATATCCACTACCTCCTTAGAAGAGACAGAGTTGCAGGTCATCAGCATACTGATGACAATTTACTCCAAATGATCCCTCCAGATGTTAAACAGCATGGCATACATGGCAGAGCTTTGTGGAATCCCACAGGCCAAGGGACAGAATCTTCTAGCACTACTTTTTGCAATCTACCCTCAAGAAAGGACTGAAACTGCTCCAGCATAACACCAGGAACACCCCTCCACCAGCGAGTCCAGAAGGATACAATGGTCAATACTAGTATCAAAAACTGTTAAGAGGTCCAGGAGAAGCAACATGGCCACATTCTCTATTAACAGTCTGGCCAAGGAGGCTTTGGAACCACGGTTCATTAAATCTGCCCAGTGAAGTCATAATTAAGCTGTGGTAAGCTATTGTAAATTAGAATCTGTGAAACCTTACTAAGACAGCATTTATGTCAACTAATAAAGCAAGAAAAAAATCATGCTAGTATCAGAGCTTAAAGATAAAACTTTTATGTCTGTCCAAGAATAGCTGCACTCAGTATGACTTTCTTGAATAAACTTGCTTTTTTGTGGTTTTTGATACACATCCTTTCTAACCAGTGGACAAAAAATCTTTAGCTTTTGTTGTGGGGAAAGTGTTAAATATAAACCTCGTTCTTCAAAAAAAGACTACACAGTAATGTCCACTTGCTTGCCCTGTTCTTCTGAATACAAGCTTCAAACGTGGCAAACAAAAAGCACACATATTCTGGAAAGCCCTGGAGGAAGGACGCTTCCTGCACCTGCTTCCTAACCACCATTACATTATGAGCCTCAGCATCTACCTAGCTAGCCTCCAGCATTCAACACCATGTTTTACAGGAACTACACAAGCATTCCCCCACCCACAGAAGGTAATGAGTGAAACTGAGGTTTTGATACATTGAATTGAATTGCCTAATATACTATCCATGCTAATTAAAATAACCAACCAAACCCTTGGTTGTGGGTCTTTGGTTTCAATGTAAGTGATCTGACATGAAGTTTCTATAGCTAGGGTCCTAAATACAGAATTCCTGTGCCCCCTTTCATAAAGCACAGTGTCTCAGTAATTTCTTTAAAACGTTAACCCCACCCCTAACGTCATTTTACATAAAACATGGGCTAGAGTAGAGGGGAGGACAAAGGATGTGATCTTACCTGGATTCTTCATCTGTGCTCTGTAGAAGGGGGGAAAAGAAGAAAACATTGGCAGCAGCACTGTGAACATTGATTTTCATGTTTAGACTAGTGTGAATAAGTAATATATGACAGGCACATTCAGGGCCTGCTGTCTAATGATGAAAGAGAGCTTCTACTTGGCTAATGGAGGTCATCATCATTACATTTCAAGCTGCAGGCTGCACTTGACCAAGAGGGCACAAGGAACAGCACATTTATTTATTATTATTATTATTACAGCCTCAAGCCCAGTCTCTCTCCACAAGTGATCATCTCAGGCCTTACCGGTTAAGTACACTTCAGCCCTTCACACCAGATTCTCAGGTCATTCTGGCCATACCAGAATGGCTTTAAGATGCAATTTGTTGAAAGTAATACCTCCCCATCCCCTACGATAATGACAGGTTGATCATACCTATCTAGTGACAGAGTGGCAGATGGTGTATAATTGCATCAGGCCCTAATAGTACCAAGCATTTCATATTATGGTTGTCTGTATGCTATGGTGCTTAAATGACAAATGCTTGCAATCCCAAACGCATTGGGCTGGATCTTCATTTTCTTCACAAGGCATGGGAGTTTCTGAAGACACACAGGTGTTAAAATACAGTGATAAAGAAAGACACTACCCAAACACTCATTAAAACTCCGCAAATTATTGCTGTGTAGGGCATTACGGACATTTAGATCACATTGGGAGAAAGGAAAGGGCACTGCAATAATCAGTTCTATGTAAAAACCACTGTGGAGCTATACAAGTAACATTTTCTCTTCCTTATATAAAAGGGCGGTATTAAGCAAGCTTTGGCATCTGCTTACTTTGAATGTCTGATAAGGAGAAGACATAATACTAACATTTGATAAGATTTATTAAACTGGACAACTCAGCTTATCTATGACATTATTAAACAAATTTGTATTTTAACTTCAGCAGTAGATGCTTTCTTAAATTATTTACATTATGCAGATAGTTGGTTCTTCCAAAACAAGTTTTAACATTACACGGGCAGCCCCTGTTAAATAGGCAACACAAAACATCTAGCTCAATGGCAGAGGACATGCTTTGCATGCAGAAGGTCCCAACTCAATCCCTGACCCCTCCAGCTACAAAAGAATTTCAGAGAAGAGCTACCAGTCATGGCACATGATAAAGGATTAAATAAACCAAGGGTATGAATTTGCAGAAGGCAGCTTTGTATGTTTGAAAGATCCTACTGTAAGCAAATGGGCTGGCATCTCTTCCCATTTTGTAGATATGATGGCCCTGTAGAAAGCATAGTATAGAACTCTCTCCTTGCCCTGAAAATCCATTGTGCAGAACAAAAAAGGGTTAACCATATCATAAATGACAGCTAACATGTATAAGCATGTTATATAAGCATACTGAGAAGTCTTCGAACATGGCATATCCTTATTAACTGAGAAGTTAAAGTATTTATGGACTTAAAATTGCCTTTATGAATGTATTTGTTACCTTATTTCCCACACATTAGTTTGCTCCTCTTTGGCTCTTTCCAGAGTTAGTGTTTTACTTATAACTAGGAGCAAAGCCCATTGTAGGGACAATACATGGTCGCTAGAAAGAGGAGACGCCCCACCGCCCCACTGTTTGTCCGCCCTCCACAGACCCCAGGGTGACTGGGCGGTGACTGGCGTCTTGGGCAGCCACGGCTGGTGGCCTCTGGGCCACCTCGACGGTGTGTGCCCCAGCGGCATGCCAGTCCCTGTCTGCTGAGAGGGTGGCCATCAGCATGCCTTGGGCCTCGGTGGCCACGGTGGCACCCAGGCCAGCCTCGGCTTTATGAGCCTGCGGCTAGTGAAGGGGCCGAGGCAGCTGTCGCATTGTAGTAAACTGAGACCAGGCCCCCAGGCTCTCCCCCCTCCCCAGACCCCGGGGCCCTTCTGTGTCGGGTGGCCTCCATGGCTCTTCACCTCAGCGGTGCGCCAGCCCACACCCACTCGCAGGCACCGTGCCTTGGGCACGTTGAACAGGCGACGGCAGCAGCAGAGCCGGCCTCGGGCCGATGATGCTGTGGGCAGTGAAGGGGGTGGAACAGCCATCATCTCGGAGCCAATGGAGGCCAGGCACACACACCTCCCCCAGACCCCAGGGCTCTGCTGCGTCCAGTGGCCTCCAAGCCACCTCCATGGTCTTTGCCTCAGCGGCGCACCATCCTACATCCACTCGCAGGCTGGCCACTGATGTGCTTGGGGCCTCACCAGCCCCCAACGGCCATGGTGGCAGCAGCAGAACCGGCCTCAGACCCTGTGGCTACTGAACAGGCCAGGGCGCCCGCCACCTCTGAGCATGGTGAGGGCCAGTCCTCTGCTTTCTCCCCCTTCCCCAGACCCCAGGGTTGAAGGAACACCCCGCCACCGTCTCCCTGGCTGGGCAGGTTGGGTCGCAGGGTGGGCGGCTACCTACACTTCACGGTGGGTGTTGCAGGGGGGTGATGAGGATGATGGTGGCAGGAATGGGCTCAGGGTCTTAAGCGTCCAGCCACCAGAGCATCCATTCCATCCGGCAGCTGGCAACACACTGCGGGTGAGAGGCTGTCTGCTGCCTCTGTGGGCGGGACTAAGCCAACACAGCAAGGCAAGTCAGTCAGTGGCCAGGGACATATTTCTGACTGGCAGTTCATGCAGCGAACTGACTTTGCCGCACATCAAATCTTGCCAGACCACTACACAATTATATAATTTTTTTAAAAAATTAGCATTGTTCTGTAGCAAAGCATCTGCCAGATTTTCCATTTCACTGTGGGTTTTTAGTATTACATATTAAAAGTTCAGACAGAAGGAGGTACTACTTCACCCAACATATAATTAACGTATGGATTTCCCAACATTAGACATGATCATCACTTGCTTAAATGGCTTTAAAAGGTGCTTAGACAAATTAATGGAGAATAGGTCTATCAGTGGCTCTTAGCCAGCAGAGCTAAATAGAACTCAGCCAGTATATGGCTTTGATCTACTGAGGGATTACCAAAAATGATGGGGAAGGTGATTTTCACTGATTCTTCCCTCCTGCTCTAACCCCAATCCTGCTGATCCTGGGAGTTGCAGCTAGACAGAGAAGGTAAGGAAGCCATCCTCTGTGGACAAAAATCTCTTCTGTCAGTAGGAATTACTGGTAGATCCAAACCTCCATGTGAAATCAGATACTGGGGACAATTGTCAGGGAAAAGACATCACTTCCATGACCTACTGGTAGGTGCCCAGAGGCATCTAAATGTAAAGAGAATGCTGGATAAGATGTACCTTGTTTGACATAGAAAAACCCTTACATACTTCTAGTTTCAAACTTGACATGCTGAACAACAGGTATAATAACTACATAGCACCCAATTCTCCAGTCCCACCAACACTCATGGTGGCTCTACAACTCTGAACATTCAAAGGCCGAAACCATTTATAGAGTGTGTTAGCAAGTTAATAATAGAGGTTCAAAAATGTAACCATTTTTAATAATGCCACACAACATATCTGCAGTTGATGTGTACTACAAACTTTGGCAGGATGATGCAGACAGCAAGGCTATATGGATTCTAGGTTACAACATACTAATGTGTGGGGGAGGGTGAGATCTTGAAGAGCTAGCGTCCATGGCAGATCTTCAGTAAGTTTTCAGAGTGCTCTGCACTGACAAATGGAGATCAGAATGAAGAAAACCACAGCAGCGGTCAATTTGATTGATTTTTACTGCTTTTTCTTTCAAGATGCCAGGTGAAAGGCTCAGGACTCCAGTAACAGCTTCAGTACACCAGTATAGGGGAACAAATGTGATTTTTCTGGCAGGATCATGGGCAAGGCTGGCTCAATTATTTTCACTGGTAATGATGCCTTGTGGACTGGCCAGCTGCCTTTTAAAACTACAGCACCTGTCTCTAATTAATTATCATATAGCATTGTGTTGTAGAATATCCAGGAGATCCTGTCTGGCAGCCAGAAGTTCTAGCTCTTTAGTGTTATGCTCCACTAGGTGGCACGCTATACTTGTTTTTAAGGCAAGAGACGTGTCACAGGTGGTTTGCCATTGCTTACCTCTGCGTCACAAACCTGTTATTCCTTGGAGGTCACCCTTCTAAATACTAGCCAAAGCTTGGTTCCCGAGATCTGTCCCTAAGAAGCCTGTTTCCAGCATTTTGTTGTATTGGGCTGTTGTATGGCAATAGCAAACAGAGATTTACAATAGTTTAGTGTATTAAGACTCAAATGCCATTGGGCAGCTCTGCTGCCTTTATCTATACCTGGCCTCAGCTTCCAACAATGGCCACCCAAATGCCTCTGATAATTTTACAAGCAAGGCATGAGAACAACAGCATTTCCTTTTTGTCTCGAGGCAGGGGAGAGAAATGGAAGCTTTCTCTTTGGCTTTGTGTCATGTTCCAATTTCTAAAATGGGTATGGTTTTCCTGCTAAGTCATTCACAAGTTTAATTCCTTGGTCATTTAATGCCAGTCATTTAATACATGTAGATTGGCTCACTGTTTTGACCTCAGACTATACTATAGTTTCCTGATGTGGCACAGTTATATTCCGGACTGTGTTGATCTGTAAAGACCTGATATCACTGATTGGTATCAGGGGACTTTCAAGCACATGCAGTAGCTGTGCTTCATTGGTGAACAGAACATTTGTGTGAGCTTTGGAGCACCCTCACTTTTAAAGAAGAACCTGCACTTTGTGAAAGTGAAGCGAATGCTGTGGTTAATTGCAAATGGGAGAAGCAAATCACCAGCAGTAGATGGGATTATTGTGGAATTAGCGCCTGAATTGAGCCTCAGTCCTCTGTTTGTTACTTTATTTTCTATAGTAATTAGCCTCTATGGTTGAATCTTTGGTTCTGTTTCCCAGGAGGTTTCAGGACTCTGTGGGTGCTGTGGCCTTCTGGTACCGATAACAATGGACATGATTTTTTTTTTGCCTTAGAGCAGGGGTGTCAAACTCATTTGTTATGAGGGCCAGATCTGACATAAATAAGACCTTGTTGGGCCGGGCCATGTGTGTCATAAAATGTAATGCCAGGTAGTGGAGATATAAACTTTATAAAGGACACAGAGGTGTTTTTTTTTAACTTAAAATAAAATCATGCTTAAAACATTAGCACTCTTGCAATATTTTGTTTATTTAACTGTGTCTGATAACTGACACCTCTTGCTCTGAATTATTGCATCAAAATGTCTGTGCTGTTACTATCTTGAGTATGCTGTTCAGGTGCGTATCTGTAAGCTGCAAACCTGTGATGACGCAGCAGCAGCAGAACTAGAAGCAGCAGCAGAAGACAGCCAGCTCCACTGTGGGCCTGACAGAAGCCCTCCAGGGGGCCTGATCTGGCCCCCAGGCCGCATGTTTGACACCCCTGCCTTAGAGAGTGTTTATACATTCCAGAACTTAGTGGTGTCACTATCAGGATCAAAATGGATAGGGAACCTGAAATTAGCTTCCTCGACTCTCTTTGACTTTCTGAGAGCTTCCTGACCCAGACAAATAAAGGGGAGCAGTGTTCCCTCTAAGCTGAGTTAGTGTGAGCTAGCTCACAGTTTTTTAGCCCCCGGCTCACACATGGCTCCAGAGCAAATTAATTGATGCAGTAGCCAAATCGCTCACTCACAGCTTTAATGCCAGTAGCTCACAAAGTAAAATTTTTGCTCACAAGACTCCACAGCTTAGAGGGAACACTGAAGGGGAGTAATTTGGGTCAGCACATTGGTTCAGTTCTAGTTTGGCCTGCGTCACATTCATGATAGTTCTCCACGAAAGGTACATCAGCAGCTATAGGTCCAAGTAAGATATATACCTCTGGGTTACTAATTGTAAGAGGCTGGCCATTAACAGTTCCACGTGAGACCTTGGTAGCTAGTCCAGAACATTCTGAGTTTTATACAAGTGCACTATTTTAAGTACTGGGCTGAAATATTCTATGTTGAATACTGAAATGCTATGTTGAATACTGAAACTGAAATGCTACAAAGTGTTTTCTGCGTTAAGAGTATATAACAGAACAAACTGAGCTTTGTTTAAGAACCATTCTCTCTCTCTCTGTACTAGATTCAGTCCCTTGCCAGTCTCCACTCAACCAATGAAGGAACTCAGGGAAACTGGGGGGGAGGGTCCCAGGAAAAGGACCTAGCCCCAGAATCTCTCAACATGGATATCAATAGAACTATTTCAAGCCACTGAAACAGAGCTATCAAAACCTTAACAGAATATGCCAACAAATATGGAAAACAAAAAAATGGCCCACAGCCTGGAAAGACTCAATATACATTCTAATTCCAAAAATGGGACATCAAAGACTACAGCAATTATTGAACTATTGCATTAATTACTCATATGAGTAAAATGCTGCTCAAAATCTCACAACAAAGACTATTACCATATATGGAATGAGAAATGGCAGATGTTCAAGCTGGATTCAGAAAAGGAAGTGGCACTAGAGATCATATTCCAAATTTACATTGACTACTGGAGCTTCCAAAAGAATTTCAGAGGAAAATCAGCTTGTGTCTGATAGATTACAAACGCTTTTGACTGCATGGATCATGAAAACAATGGCTGGTTTGAAAAGAAATGAGTGTGTCACAACATCTGATTGTTTTGATGCTCAACCTATACTCTGGACAAGTGGTTACTGTTGGGACAGGTTCGAATTGGTGAAGGGATCAGACAAGGATGTATTTTATCTCCTTATCTCTTCAACCTATATGCAGAACATACCATAAGGAAAGCTGGATTAGGTTACATGAAGATGGAGTAAAAGGAACATTAACAATTTGAAATATGCAGATGACATCACATTACTGGCAGAACACAGTAAAGACCTGAAATGGCTACAGATGAAGGTTAAAGCAGAAAGTGCCAAAGCAGGATTATAGCTGAACATCGAGACCATAATAGTAACTATTGAGGAACTGCACGACTTTAGGTCTGATGATGAAGAAACTGAAATTGTTCAAGATTTTGTATTCCTTGGCTCCATCATCAACCAAAAGGGAGACTGCAACCAAGAAGTCAGAAGGAGACTGGGGAGGGCAGCCATAAAGAAGCTAGGAAAGATTCTTAACTGTAAGAATGTGTCACTGGTGACCAAGATCAAGGTAATTCATACTCTAGTATTCCCCATTACTATATATGGGTATGAAAGTTGGACAATGAAAAAAACGTGACAGAAAGAAAACGGACATTTGAAATGTGGTGTTGAAGGAGTTTTACAGATACTATAGACTGTCAAAAAAGACAAATATGTGGGTTGTAGAGCAAATCAAGCCTGAACTTTCCCTAGAAGCTATAATGACCAAACTCTGATCACATTATGAGAAGGCAAGAGTCACTGGAAAGGACCATAATGCTAGGAAAAGTTGAAGGCAGCAGGAAAAGAGGAAGACCCACCATGAGATCGATTGTCCCAAAAAAGGGAGCCGTGACCTTTCATTTGTAGTACCTGAGCAACGCTGTTAACGATAGGACGCTCTGGAGGTCAATAATTCATAGGATTGCTATAAGTCAGAAGCAACTTGTTGGCATTTAACATATACATAGATACACTTTTTGGAGACAAGCTGTCACTTCTCAGCATTCTCCCATTACATCTGTATACTGAACATTACAGGCAGAATGAAATGGAATCATTACTGCAGATCGCTAATTAAAAGAGTCAGTGGGTAGCTCTGTGTTTAATATTTAAAGGTATTTGGGTAAGATTCAGCAACCATCTTCTCAAATATTTGGTACAGGGAAGAATCCCCTTATCCAATGACCTATACAGAGAAATAATTTTATTTCTCAGCAGTGATAGAACCTGCAAAACAGAAAGTGAACAAAGGATCCCAAGATACCGACAGTGAAAAGATTTCTGTGATCTAAAGAGGAGATCAATAACCTTTCCATCCATCTATCAAAGTCTCTACAGGTCTTTCTGCAAGGCAAGTGAATCAAACAGTGTTGTAGAGACTCAATCTGTGCTCAGAGCAAAAAAAAAAAGCTACAATTTCAAGGCATGTTCTTTCTCGGCCTAGTTTCTTTAAGTCATCATTGGTGCAAGTTCCAGGAAGCAAGTGAAGTTTCACCCAGGTTAAATTTAGATCTTTGCTCAGGAAGTTAGAAGAAAGTCTTGGAGTAAAAGTGTCCCTGCTTTTCCAAAGCCCATACAGTTAGCCCGCTGTTAGAAATAGTTATGCTGATTATTGTTCACTTTCAAGTGCCCATTTTTGTCCCATCCATTATCCTAGTTAGCTTCCAAAATGGCTAAATGTATTCATTTAAGATAAGACTGCTGGCTTATTCTTGATAGATTTAGGCTTCTGCTGGTCAGAAGCAACAAGGAATCAACACAGCATTTATATCAAGTGTTGAAAACAGAATGCTAGATTAGATGAACCCTCTGCATGATCCCCGCAAGGCAATTCAGCTGTTCTTATTTTTGTATTGGTTATGCATGACAACAAATCTTTCCTTGACCAGAGTTCCTACAAGCATGAATGATTCTTCCCCTGTTCCCCAAATCTCTCAGCATATTGATTAGCAAACTGTTCCTTTTTTGTGGAGCTGAGTCAATTGTTTCTGCGGAAAAGCAGGTATTGTTCTCATATCAACAACATTTTCAGTTGTAGCCTTGTACAATTCTCCTACTTTGCTATTCAGAAGTTCTTGACTCTGAATTAAAAGTCTGTACCTCAATGGCAGAGCACCTCATCCGGTCATCCGTACATAATCAAATATAAGAGAAATAATACTAAAGTCTTATAAAATATTTTCTTTGGCTCTGATTTCTGCTTAAGGTGATAGCAGTACTAGATAGATGATAGATGGTAGAGGGTAGATAGATAGATAGATAGATAGATAGATAGATAGATAGATAGATAGATAGATAGATAGATAGATAGATAGATAGATAGATAATCCGGGCTGTATCAATGACATCTCCAATCTGAAGTTCTCTCAGATAGCAGAACTGGGGAAGATATCTGTCTGATACTGTAAATAGCCACTGTCAATCATGGTAGACACAGCCGTTTGGTCTGACTGAGAAATGTATGGGACTTACCAACTTTTAGAGGAAAAGGTACAATGGCTGCAACCAGAAGTATCACCGAGGAAGGGCTAAAAGCTGGTCCCCATGCCAGAGACTAGTGATTGTGGTTATGGGGAAAGCAGATTTTCAATAACATCACTGAGTGCACTTTCCATGTTCATGAGGAGTTATTATTTATTTCTTTCAGAGGAAGTAAGCACAGCCTCTCAAACTGATGGGTAGTTTGCCAATTGCCCAGAAACCGTTAAGCAGGGTATTAAAGAATCCAAAGCAAATTTGAAAAACCTTTAGTTTTCGACCAAGGAAAAGCTGATAAATGTCAGGGGCACCAGAAGCAAACCCGTAAGCTGGCAATTGCTCCAATGGTGGGGTGACACCACAACCTTTCCCACAGCTAGGGGTGAACAGGGCCATTCATCTGTCCCACACTAAGAGGAAGGAGGAAAGGCTTATGTCCATCATGATTCTTTGCACTCAAATAATGGTGGGCAGTCCAAGGATGTGGGCATTTAAATTTCTGCCTGCCTTATAGCTCATTGACAAGTGGGAGTGAGTGAGCCATGCCTAGCAGTTGATCCAGACTTCCTCAGACCAGCAGGGAAAGGGCTTGGTGCCAGGAGAATCATACAGTTCCTCAGAACATTACATCACCACCTGCCTTGCAGGTGATTGGCTGTGTGAGGAGGAGAAGGAGTGGGCCAGGAAAGGCGGCTTGCTCAGCCTTCCTGAGACCAAGCCAGGAGGAGCAGTTGGCAACAGGGTCCAGTGACTGACATGTGGAAACTGCCCTCCACCCATGGGAGGCCAGGAGGCCTTATAAGGCATACGCTGCCTGCAGGGCTGCATTTAAAAATTGGAGGGACAGAGCTGATGACGAGATGCATCCTTTCCTAACAATGAAACAGAGAAACCAGGGAGAGAGGAGCCTGCCTAATCCATTCCCCTCTCACTTCCAAGACCAAGCAGGCCAGTGGTCCACAGGTTGGTGGGAGGATAGGGTTGTTTTGGCAAAAATTTGGTTTTGCATAAAATGTTCCTCAGGATAAGCTCCTTTGCTGCTGGTTTTGTTCCTATATAAAGCACCATCCACAATGATGTTACCGTATCAATAATAACAACTTAGCTACAAGCATACAAAAATTAATCAGTGCAATTTTAAAAGATGAGGGAAGTGAGAAATGCATATACTAAAAGTAAAATTAATTAGCATAATTTAAAAAGATGAGGATATCATAGTGAGAATGCATACATTAACACACAGACATATGGAGAGGGATACAATGTACAGATGTATGCTAATGCCTTGAAGCCAAGATGGAGAAGTTTGTGGTGTTTGTATTAAAAGAGAATATAAATACAGAAGGCATACTAGAAGCTGTGTAGAACAGTAAGATCAATAAGCTATTGCTATCCAGAAAAAGGAAGGGTCAACTGAGAGCTCATCACCCAGTTAACAAGAAAACTTAGAAGCAGGAATCCACATAATCAACACAGATGGAAAAAGCAGGTCCAAAAAATAGCGTAGTACTAAGGGTATACTATAGCCTCCGTGGCCCAAACTCTATTGATGATCTTCAGATTCATACAAGAACATATGTGTATATGCAGGGGACTTTTCGTAGAAAAACAGCTGCAGGAGCTCATTACCATATGGTATTCTAATGAGCTATTAGGCTATTAGCATATGCCACACCCCTGACATCACCGGAAGTGATGTCAGAAGAGGAAGCGGGGGGGATCTTCAAAAGCCTCCCCTTCCCTTCCCCAGCAGGTCTGGATGGGGTAGCTAAGAGAGAAGGGGTTTAAAGTTTAAACTCCTTCTCATGAGAGTTGGGCCACAGAAGGAGGAAAGAGGGAAGGAAAGAGAGAGAGTAGAGAGAAGGAAAGAAGGAAGGAAAGAGGGAAAGAAAGAGAAGGAAAGGGGAGGGAAAGAAAGAGAGGGAAGAAGGAAGGAAACAGGGAAAGGAGGAAAAAAGAGAAGAGAAGAAGGTGGGAAATAAAGAAAGAGAGAAGGGAAGAAGGAGGGAAAGAGGAAAAAGAGAGAAGGAAAGGAAGAAAAGTTACTTTCCCCCCCCATAGAGAACAATGGAGGGAATAGGAGCAACCTGTTTGGGGGCCCATAGAATTGGACCCCCTGATCCAATGTTCTTGAAACTTGGTGGGTAACTTGGGGAGAGGCTCCATCAGCTACCCTGTGAGTTTGGAGCCTCTCCCTCGAATCCCCTCCCCTCCAGCCCCCAGAATATACCCTATGTTTTCACCATTGCCTTCAATGGCCCATAGGATATAATGGAGCTGAAATTGACATTCAGCTGCCTGAAAGACTCTCCGGGATGCCGGCTGGGGGCGGGGCTGTGCTCTGGTGCGCTCCCCCCCAAAAGACCCCTGTGTATATGTGGAGTATCATGCGTGTTGTCAATATCTGCATGATACTCAGCTGTATTTCCTCCAATAGCTGTGAGTCTGTGGAAGTCCTGGAAAAAATGCTAAGAAAAGGTATCTGAGTAGATGAAGGCCAGTAAATTGAAGCACAGACAACACTGATGTGCTACTAGTGAATAATAAAGATGCTTGGGGAATAAGGTTTTAACCTGTTCTGGTGGTGGCAGGGTTGTACACCAGAGGGAGGGTGAAGCTTGGCGGGCCAGCTGGCCGGCCTCCCCGCCGCCGCCGCCCTGTTGCTTGGGTGGGTGGGTGGGTGGGAGGGAGGAAGGGGAGGCTGGCGGGCCGGCCGGCCTCCGCCACCGCCGCCCTGCTGCTTGGGTGGGTGGGTGGGGGGGAGGAAGGGGAGGCTTGGTGGGCCGGCCCGCCCAGCCTCCCCTCCACCCACCCACCCACCCTCCCACCCTCCCAAGCAGCAGGGCGGCGGTGGCGGGAGGCTGGCTGGCCGGCCCACCAAGCCTCCCCCTTCCTCCCTCCCTTTCAAGCGGCGTGGCGGCGGGGGGGAGGCCGGCCGGCTGGCCCGCCAAGCTTCACCCTCCCTCCCCAGCGGCGAGGCCGTCTGCTTGCCAAGCCTCCCTCTTCCTCCCTCCCCAGCAGCAGAGGCGAGGCCGGCTGGCCCGCCAAGCCTTCTCCCGCCCTCCCATCCCTTGGCGGCAATGGCCAGTTTGTAGAGCGTTCCCTGCGCATGCGCAGGGAGGGCTCTTTTACTTTTTGGGGGATTTAGATATCCCCTTATAATTTTTTAAACTTTTTAGATTTTTCTGCACACGTGGGGACTGCCCCACGTGCGCAGGAAAATCTCCCTGCCCCCCAGGTGCGGATTTAGATATCCGCACACAGGGGGCCACTTGGGAATTAGATATATAGATAAGGAAGTCTAAATTCTGTCTGTGTGTCCCGATGCACAACATCATACCTTGTTCCTGTAAAAGAACTACAGTTCCCTTTTAAAATGGATGGAGGTTGTTAACTGTCTGCCCTTTCAAACCACCTTAGTCAATTGGGTATCAAGGTAACCACACACAATTCATAATGGGTTATTACTTACAATGCCGCATATCCCTTTGGAAGTTTAGTGGATTTGTGACCATCTTTAAATGCTGACAAGCAATGAAGGAGACTAAACTTCTGCATCCATCATAAAGCTTTACAGCCCTCCTCCATTAACTGCTTCATATGTTCTTTATTTACCTCAGGTTTCAGCAGGGCTAGCTCATTAAAGGTGTTCAGCTGTCTTGTGAGCTCTGCCATTTCTGTCATCAATTTTGCCATGCGGACATCAATTTCTGCCAGAACCTCTGTTGTGTGAGCAGTGGCCAAGGCTTCCTGAAGATCCACCAGGTGGAGAGCTTTCTCTTCCTCTTCACAAACCAGGCGACGTACCTTGTCAAATTCTTGCTGAATGCACAACTTCATGTCACCCTGAGTCACCTGAGGTAAGAAAGGATGATGGGCTTTTAGAGAATTCCTGACAATTCTACCAGAGAGCTACTGTCTGAAAGAGGGGAAATCTGAAATGTTCCTGAGGGACATAGCATGAAAAAGTACATTCTGAAAAAACTTTATATAAACATAATGCTTTAGAGTGTTCAAAGAGTTTTACGTGTGTTATTTTATCAGTTGTTAACAATGGTCCCCTGTAACACTGATCAGTAGGAGAAAGGGCTTTGCCTAAAACCATCCACTGACCTCACAGGAAAACAAAGATCTCCCACACTTTCAAGGTTCAGCCACTAAGATTGCACTAAGAACAAAAAACCCCTAAGGATTAAATGAAGTTTAGGGGATATGAAAAAGTATAGTTAGCAACACTGAAAAGCTAATAATAAAGCCCAAGTAAAAATGCTTGG
The DNA here is from genome assembly GCA_029375565.1 of Gekko gecko. Lineage (NCBI taxonomy): Eukaryota > Metazoa > Chordata > Lepidosauria > Squamata > Gekkonidae > Gekko > Gekko gecko. The sequence continues at coordinate 143,911,492 of JAPDNY010000003.1, read as the reverse complement.
ATCCTGCCTGAAATTTCTCCATATGGAAGGACTTAAGTCCTTGGAAGCACAATTTCTCCTCCTCCTGCTGCAGTCCTAAATGCTGCCCCAAATGCTGCCCCAACCAGTGGTTGTTGGCAACAACCAACAGCTGATCTAAACAGAGGAGGGCTAAAACAAGACAGGAAACAATTCACCACACTTTGAGCTCTAGATATCCAGTGCCCAGAATAAAACTCCACCTTGCAGCGGGCTTAGACTTAGAGTGACAAATCTGCTAGATAAACAAGACAAAGGTGTCTTGATGAGAACATTTCACAGCTGGATACAGATCAAAGCATGATCAAATACTGGAATGAATCTCAAATCAAGTTTTAGAGTAAACCAGAATGTGATTCACTGTTACTGCATAAAGGATCTTGTACATCACTGGAATCTTGTAAATAAAGAAAGAATATTACAGAAATAGATATATTGCAAAGACAGAATGAGTCTCTCAAACCAGAAAGCAGCAGCAAAACATTCATTATGTTGACAGCCAGTGTTAGCACTTCTGTTGTAGTAGGTTTTGCTAATCCCAGAGAACATCCAACTTGTTCTAAACAACAGCCGTTAACTCAATGCATAAATTCACGCTGCTTAAATTGGGTGCCTTATTTAGAGCTTGCAGAGTAAGATTCAGCTTGTCCAATTTAGCTTTGCTAAATGCTCAAGCTTTGTTGCCTTCCAGAACACATATAGAAGTAAAATCCATATTGCCAAACGCTAAACTAAATGGTTAAGATTATCATTACATTAGAGCTAGAATATCATGGTGGTGGCAGCAGCAGGAGTAGGAAGGAATGGTAACAATAAAAACAAACACTGCATGTCAACTGTCTACCCCTTCAGTAAGTATTTCTAAGGGTGATTGCAGCTGTGTTAGTCTCTGCCTTGGGCCAAGGTTGGATAACTATTGACACAGGCTTCTCACATACCAATTCTGCCCTCTTTTTTGAGGAATGAAATGCTTCATAACCCCTATGGACATCCTTAGAGCCAATATAACTGTATTGAAATTCCCGTGCATAAACTTTAACAAAACAAATAATGAATGTCAGTTGCTGCAGGGAAGAAAATTCTGCCTTTAAAAAACAAAAAAAAGTAAATTTCAGTTTTTAATTAGCTAAATATATAACAATGAACCTTTGTAAATTGTTAGGGTATTGCTACACTGAGCAGGGACAGCCTTGCTTGGAAACTGCTATTTTGATAAAACAAACAACAAGTTATCTGAGCACTCCCATGCTTAGATGATAAAGTGGTGAGTGCTCAACTGCTAAAGAAATACATTGATAACAATAAAATTGATTTTCTAAAAACTGAGAAGGAGGAAAATCACCTGGGCAATGGGACTCAGGACCCCTGTCACAGGCAGTTACATAACGGATTCTCATTTTTATGCACTCATAAGCTCAATAGTTATGTAAGTTTAAAGAAAGATGGAACTCACCAAGTGACATGTGCCTTAAAGCCTGACAAATGCAACATCCCCAATATCCCCATAACCAGGAAGATGAATGAGATTAGATTTACATTTAGCAGAATGAGATGGGAGAGCCCAGGCCTGAGAGCTCATGCTATCATTTCCTGAAAACAATACAAGACCTGCCAAAGTCCAGCTGAGGGACATCTTCCCTCAATGCCAAACACGCCTGTCAGAGAACCACCAGGCTTCCTTTCGCGTGTGTTAGAAACGAAAGTTTTCTCACCACACTTGCCAAAAAGCGTCTCCAGTTCCATCTCTATGGCAGTATTATTTCTGCAGCACAGCATGTGAATACAAACTGGCAGTAAGTTATTGGTATAAGTGATACAGCAAATTACAGGTGGACATAATTTTGAATGCTTAAAAAATACACCACCAGTGGCAAAGCAGGGCAACCTGGCAAATTCCTTACATACCTCACTTTGAATTGTAAGTGAGAGAAGAGAGACTCTGAAACTGCAAGTACCAGCCAGAATCTTTTTTTTTTTAATTGCCATAGTGAATGCCAGATTTTTCTGGCAAGGCTGCTGTCAACAAGGGAATGTGATCAGCCACATTTTCTCTTCAATTAGCAATGCTTGAGGATGACAAAAAGTAAAAATAAAATCTTGAGCTGAATCTCTATGGGAAATTGCTCGTAAGCCATTCTGACAAAAATAGTAAAACCTTGCACAGGTCAAAGGTAGGAAGCAGCACAAACAGAATGCTGAAACAGCTCACTTGGTTCAGAAGTATTCATCCTATTAGCCAGATATCCTGCCAAGTACAAAGCCAGCCAGCATTTCACCTTGTAAAGTACTGAAAAGGTAGGGCAAGTCCAAGGAGAAATGTAATCATAATACAAAATCAAAGTAAAAGCACTTAAGCAGTTGTGTGAGTGGTTATAATAGTTCTGCAAATAATAAGTGTCTACCAAAACATGTAAAACTACCACCTGTCCCTGTTGCATGCCCTCACTGAGAGAATCATGTCTTTCTGTGCCCCAGCATCCTTTGGCCTTCAGAAGTCAGAGGTGCAGATGAAATTCATCAATTTTGACACTAAGACAGCAATGCCATTGCAGATCCAAATTCTGCACCAAATTTGGCAAATTTGTGCCCAGGTAAATCTAGCTAACTGGGAGGGAAGGCAGAACAGCCCGATCTAGTTAGATCTCAAAGCTAAGCAGGGTTAGTACTTGGAAGGGAGACCACCAAGGAAGACTCTGAAGAGGAAGGCAAGTGGCAAACCACCCTGCTTCTTAGTGGCCTTGAAAGCCCCTTGCTAGGGCTGCCCTACGTCAGTCATGACTTGATGGCACTTTACACAACAAATCTAGCTGCATAAGAAGGGTCCTTTATTTTTGAAGCTGGCTCTACTTCCAAACGTTCTTCTGAAGCTAGTATCACAGGGCCACCCTCCCCCATATTTCTCACAGTTGGTTCCCCTCCAGAACTTTCTTCCAGCACCAGGAGCATATCACCTAACTCTCTTCTAGACAGGCAGAGCATGTTTTTCATTTCACGGTCTTACTTTCCTCCCTAGATTTAACCTCTACCCCACTTCATGTTCCATAGCTCCTTGCCTGGTCTGCTCCACTGCCAAATGCATCCCCTACTTTCCCCTTTGCATCTCCTGCCTAATTAGGGATTCTTTCCCTCCTACCTGAAACATCTTCCCGTTTATCCACCACACCTTCTAATCTCTTTTGGGCAACCCCTCCCCTATCTTTTCTCTCCAGGTTGGTTTACTCTGGACTAGCCAGTGGGTAGAAATGTAATGTGAGGTACTGGGCTTCTGTCTAGAAGTAATGCAATTGTACACCAGGATTATGGAAATGTGAATGGTTTTATTGGATTATCATATTAAATTATAATGGTACTATTGCAATTTAACAGTTCAGTCTCCCTATCTTGTACATTTGTCTTGATTCCTCTCTTCCTGTTCTGTACCTTGGAAGAGTAATAAAGTTACCTGCTGGTTAAATAATAGTCTCCTTTCCACCTTTCCCTCAGCAAGGATTTATCATGCCAAACTAGGACCCATGTATACAACAGACAATTCAAAAGTTTCTGTTCTAGTTCTTTATGCATAGGCCTGTGACAGGCCTGGCATTAGAAATGATTTGAGAAATATCCCTTACCTACAACTCTCATCCAGTTCCCAAGATAAAGCTTGCCAAGGAAGGACAAGCAAAACATTCAGATCCTGCAAGCACTACTAACCTGAAGCATGCTTGCTCTGAAAGCCTGAATCATAATGATGTAAGAATATGACTGTCATCCATTTCAGGCATGCAGTTTGCCACCTATCTGTACAGGACCCTGTGTATGTGTTTGCTACCCATCCTGTTTAAAGCTGGAACTTGAAATCGTAATCCCCTTGCTTCCCCTCCCCCAAGTTTCTAAATCAGGGGAAACAACTTCCACAGTTGCTTTTGTTCTAAAGACCCACTGATTCTTTTAAAACCAAAAAAGGGATCAGTCCCCACAAAGTTGTGACACATTTCCAGCCTCCAAAAGGCTCTCGTTGGTGATTCATATTTGAGGCTGGCAACAGAGAGGACATATTTATTGTGGAACACAGCAGGTGCCTTGTAGTGAGCGGGAGAGTAGATGGGAGATGTGCTTTGCGTGAGGAGAAACTGACCACTCTCTGAATAAATTATTTGTAAGGCTAATTTGCATTTTTTGTTTTGAGGGTAGAATTTGGCTTTCTTTAGTGGAGGACATACAGCTATGAATACATGCCATTGTCACTCACTGGAAAAACATTCACTCAACTTTCTGTACAAAATACAGAGACAAGAAGCAAGGGGACAAACCCCTAAACCAATCTCTTAAAATACAGTCAGCCCCCTGCTCCAATTAAAACTAGATTCTCTACTCATGAATCAAGCCAATTCAAAGAATTTCCGATTAGTCATTCTCCAGCCTCCTGGCCCGTCTGTTTATAAAGCAATTTTGTTCCATTAGGAGTGATGCTTCTGACAACTGCTCAGCAGCTCATTAGTGCGCTGTGCTTTTTCCGTTTGATGGTACTCATCAGCAATGTCAGGCTAAGTTGCCAAGATATAGCTGTGGTTAACGTACAAGAACAGATTCATCAAAAGGATAAAAGTAAGAGGTGCCATATCTGGATAGTCAGTCAACATCTCTAGAATGTGTCCATTTGTTATAAAGGGTAAAACTTCGAATAAATCTGCCCCCAAAGTCTCAAAGAGATCATTTTCTTCAATGAATATGCTCCTGTCGTGCATGAGAAGGGTCTCCACGTAACACTTAAGCTATGTTAAGACTGCCTATTGCTGATGCAAAAGCATCCAAAGACATGAACTATGCTGTTCCATCAACAGCATATTTTGGCACATCTTCTGCAAACATGTCCCATAAGTCAGTCAGAGAGCAGCATTTTCACTGCAGGAAGAATCACAGAGGCAGTGGGTGTTTGAGAGTGACATAAAGAGTTGAAAGGGCCTTTTGTAGTAAATGTTATTTTTGTATGCTGATGTACAACAGGCTGCTAGGCTTGAAAGGAAATTTCTCTCTTTTCCCTAACCCCTCCAAAACTACACCCACATATTTCAGATGGAAAAACTTGGCTTTAATTCTCAACTTTCTGTTTTAAAACAGATACATAAATAAAGATCTATAAGACAGGTTTCTGGACTTCTCAAAAAAATCAAACTACACAAAGAAGCTGCTGCGTTCACACCATTATTTTCTTTTAATATTTTTCCAACTATATATGTTCACTGTAACAGTACAGCAGATGCAATGCTCAAGGTCAATAAACCCCACTTGAATCTCCAAGCTATTTAGCCTATCTGGATTATTCAAAGGGAACCATCCCTTCAGGGACTTCTGCATAAGCCTCATAAAATGAAAGGAACTCTACCAGAGTACAGTAGTAATTCCCATTCACTGCTACATTCCCATTCACTGCTGCAAATACAGAAGGTTTTTCTAGTGGATTGTGGCCAGAATCACTATCTATTACATTTTTATACCACACTCGCTCCAAGGATGTCAGGCTAGTGTACATGTTTCACCCCTCCTCCATTTTATTCTCACAATGATCTTGTGAAGTAGATTAAGCTGAAAGATAGTAGGCCTCAGGTCACCTTTGCCTGAGTGGGGATCTCTTGGCTTGCTGGGATTTGAACTTTGATCTCCCACTCCTAGGAGCTGCGGTGGCTCAAGTGGTTAAGACACTGAACTGCAGGCTGCGGAAGGTCAGTAGTTCAGCAGTTCAAGACCCGAGAGTGCCGCATGACGGGGTGAGCTCCTGTCTCTAGTTCCAGCTCCTGCCAACCTAGCAGTTCGAAAGCAAGAAATTGCAAGTAGATAAATAGGTACCACTTCAGTGGGAAGGTAACAGCGTTCCGTGCGCCTTGGTGTTTAGTCATGCCGGCCACATGACCACGGAAATGTCTTCGGACAGCGCTGGCTCTTCGGCTGTGAAACGGAGATGAGCACCGCAACCCTAGAGTCGGATTCGACTGGCTTTCGAGCAAGGGAACCTTTACCTTTACCTTTACCCCCACTCCTAACCTGACATTGTAGCAAGTACCCTTCGCTGGCTTTATAATACCAATGCCAATGGCAGATATAATACTTACATATTCAAGCTTTGTGTCTATTTAAATGTTTAAGTTAATCACTGGTTAGCAGTGCAGTCCTAAAGAATCACAGCCTTTTAGGCCCACTGCTTTAGAATTCCATTTAGGATTGCCTGATCAGGTAGCTGGTTCCCTATCTCACCTCTCAGGCCTTAGATACAGCGATCCACGCAATGGTCACTTCCGAGTTGAACTACTGCAACTTGCTCTATGTGGGGCTACCCTTGAACCTGATCCGGAAACTGCAGCTAGTGCAGAATGTGGCAGCATGCCTCCTGACAGCGACACCTTTACAGGTGTGCATCCAGCTGGTGCTTTATCGGCCACACTGGCTGCCAAATGAATCCTGAATCTGATTCAAGGTTATGAAACTGACCTTTAAAGCCCTGCATGGCCTGGGACCAGCATATCTGCAGGACCACCTTTCCCCATATGTGCCCCAGAGAGTCTTGCGCACTGTAGATCAACACCTCCTGGTAATCCCCAGCCCAAGAGACATCCGCTTAGCCTCAATCAGAGCCAGGGCTTTTTCCCACTTGAGATCAGAGCCCTGTGAAAGCTATTACAATTCCACAGGGCCCATAAGATGGAGCTGTTCCACCAGACCTTTGAGTGAGGTGGTGGATGTTAAACCATTTTGGCCTCCCCTGCCTTTTGGTGCCTGCCCAGTGCCTCCTGGACACTGTTTATCATCTATGGGGCAATATATTTTTGGTACCTCCCACCATCTAATCAAAAACTGTTATAAATCAGGCCATCTACCATCACCTGTAAAAATATCAGAGGAGATGCTGTCACCTTGTTTTAATCATTTAATTGTTTAACTGTTTTTATATCTTGGTTTTATTGTTTTTATTGTGTTGTAAGCCGCCATAGGACCATTCATATGGTAGGGCTAGATATAAGTTAAATAAGTAAAAAGAAATTGCACTGCAAATGGATTATGTGAATTTTTTACATACCCAGTAGAATGCAAAACATATGAACGACATAATGCCCTACTTAAACTCTGTCATTAAATAATCTCTTATTTCATATAGTGTTCAAAGGAAACCTGGCATTTTATTTAGCCTTGGAGGCTGGCTCTTTTTGGGCAAAGCCCATGTGTGACACAGCTGTTGAGGAGCCTGGATTCAGAATGGCCATCCCCTGCAGCAAATGCCACTGTTATAAGGCAAATGGAGATGTATCCTTCTGTCTGCATATAGATTCTGTCATGCACAGATGTGTGTGGGAACAGTATCAAGAAATGTGGGGTTTAAGGGCCTGTGTGGAACCCCTGCCAATATGACTGTGGCTTTCCCCAGCACCTTAGGGAGAATTATGGAGCAAGTTAAATGAATATTTGTCCAAAGTACAGATGTCGTCTGTTTCGTAGATTTTCATAAATGTTACGTTGATGTCTAGTCAACATTTCCACTTGTCTCTATAATATCAAAACCGAGATGCTACCTCCCAACAGATTGAAGGTAAATTGGGTGGGGGGCAGAACTGATGTCAAATTTATCTTGGAAATCTGAGAATTTGTGGAGAACGTACTTCTCCAGTCACAGGACAGATCCCATGCCAATATTGGTGTAGCTGTTTTCTCTGTGTCAGCTCCACTATGGATCAAGCAAGTATGTGTGCACATGGAGAACAACAGTAAAGGAAACATTATAATTAAACTGAATGACTTGCCAGGCCCTTTGCGGCAGAGATCTACAATCTCTATTGCTTTTTCTTTCATTGAATACACTTGAGTGCTCACTCTCACACTGACACAGTGGCAGGTGGATCAGTGAATTATTGCAGAGTAAAAATAATGAGATTCTCTATTAGACCACTCCAAGTATCCCCCCCCCCACATCTCAATTCAAGGCATTTTCAAGGCTGACACTTTATCCAATGCAAATAGGGCACTTCAGCCTGAAGAACTGTGCATGGGGGAGGGTACAACTAGAAGAAAAAGGTTCTGTCATAAGCAGCTCTCAGTTACTTTATCTCTATTATCATAGTAAAGTCCTACAAGTAGGTACCAAGGGCTTTTAAAATTAAATGTCAAATACAATCCAGCAGTGGAAACACAAAGTAGTGTTGCCTAAGGGGGAAAGAGCCTGACAGCCTTGCTCTGCTTGTCAAATGTGGCATTTGCCTCCTAATTATCTGTTTGCACAAATGAATCACTGTTTGGCAGACTATGTTACCAAGGACTTGAAATAGCACAGAGGATAAGAAGAAGAAAGATCTTCAGCAATTTCTGAATTTTAAAGCTCATTGCCTTTGGTAAGAATGACAAAAATGCCTGAACATTTTCTTCCTTAAAAAATCGTAATTCTGCAAAGCGACTTGGTTGTTACTTCACCATGTTAGTTAAAATATGACAAACAGCCTGTATGAAGGTGACAGGTGCTCACCCACCTAACTTTTAAGTAAACTCTAGACCAACTAGCTAGTTTTATCTGCTTTAATACAAGGAACATTTTACTTATACATTAATGTGTTTCTAAGTGTGCACCTATGCATGAATAAAAAAACCCCAAAGTTACATATCCAGCTCCTGAGAAGGAACATAAAGCATTTGTAAGCCGGCTCCTCCATTTCATGCAACTCATGCGAGAAATATCTGTTACACTCATGAGGTGACTATTACCAAACTGAGCACTTCTGCTTCCCCATCATATTTAGTAACACAGAGCATATTCCATGAATCCCAAGTAGAAGTTATAATGTGTACATACACTTCAATTTGCATGCAATAAGCATGCATTTTAATTTTGAATGCACTTTGGTTAGTTATCATGTTCAGTGGTACATACAGTTGTCATGGTAACCTCGTGTTGACTGCAACAGTCTGTTAATGTCCCCTCAAACTTGGGTTTGCTTTTTGTAAGGCAATGTTTTAGCATATATAATCACCTCCCAGTAGCCCATAAAGCCTGGCTTAGCCCAAGTTCTTTAGAGCTTGGAAGCTAAGCTGGGTTGGCTGTGGTCAGTACCTGAGAAACCTCCAAGAAAGACCAGGGATGCTCTACAGAGGAAGGTAATGGCAAACTCCCTTTGCTCCTCTCTTGCCTGGAACACTCTAGGGATGGTCATCATGAGTCGGTTGCGACTCCACAGCACATTCTTCTTCTGATACAAGGAAACACTCGCTTATTCAATCACAGAGAAGAACAATGTACATTGGTTTGGGTGCCCACTGGAGACATTGGAGTGCGACATATGTTATTTGTTATACCCATTCTGAAGTTGCCACATAATGGTACCTAAATCAAAGAAAATGTGTTTGAATTTTAGTCTCAAACTATATAAAATGGTATTGGGCTCCCCCCCCCATGAAAATCAAGTTAAAGACTTTTTTGTTTAAAGATTTAAATGCTTTGACTTTCCTGAGCAGCAATAGATATTTTATAATAAACTGATGACAAATAGCTGTCAAGAAACAACCAAATATGAGTCCAGCAGCATCTTAGAGACTAACAAGATTTTTGAGATATAAGCTCTGACGGTTAAAACTCCCTCCTCTGGCATCTGACAAAGGGAGCTTTGACCCTTGAAAGCTTAAGCCCTGAAAATCTTTTTGGTCTCTAAGATGTTGCTGAACTTGTATCTAGCTCCCCTGAAACCAGCAGGAAGAATCCTGTAACCTCCAGCCAGAAACTTCAGTAGAGCCCCACAGCACAGGAAATTTTTTAGCATTGAAGCAGCATCAAGGAAAAGCAACAATAGCTAGACAGAGAATACTGATCACTCTACAGTACCAATTTTATCGTCCAGTTGATCATTTGATGCAGATATGCTGTTGAACATGCACATAATCAAATGTGTATACAGTCACTATGTGCAGAATAAGCTTCTCATAGGAATGACTTCATCCAGGCTCTAATCTAGGTGTACATTTTATGCAATGAGCACACATACATAAATTCTTGCATTAGGAAGCGCTCACAGTAATGAACATAATGTTTAATGTACTGGGTTGGATCCAGACTAAATTTTCTTTTGATGGAAGGGGTACAGTAATTTCCACCAATTCCCTCTTCCCATTGCAGACTCCTGATGTCCCTCACGCTGCTCCTTAAGGTTCCCTGTTCCCCAACAGCAGCATTCCAGAGAGATAAGTGGGCTGTTCTGCTGGCAGAAGTACCTTCCATGAAAGGAAAATTTAGTTGGGATTCAACCCATTGTCACTAAACCACAAATTTCTATGTTTCTATTCTACTTCATTGGGTTCTAGTTGTAAGAGAGGGAAACTGATAATACTGGCATCATGCCACATGCTTTTAATGACCTGTGGTGCAATCCTAAACTAAGTTACACCCTTCTATTCCCATTTAAATCAATGGATTTAGAAGGGTGTAACTCAGTTTAGGATTACATTAGTAATGTTACTAGAAGTCAGAACAACAGCAAGTACAGGTTCCCTCTTGGAGTATGGCCACACAGGAGGTAAAATACGCAACTCCATAGATAGGACTTCTACGTCCATGCAGGCAGAATTTTTTTTGAGAAACAACAGTTTTAACTCCTCACTCTCCCAGTTCTTAATATAACACACAAAACTAATACAGACACACACACACACACACGCACACACACACACAGAGCCAGGGCAGGAGAGTCTAGCCGACTCATTTAGCTCCCAGGTCCCCTGAGAAATGTAGCATGTTTCTACAAGCACTCCTTTGAATAGAGCTCACTGCCAGTACTCGAGCCTTAGAAGTGAAGATGGTATTGGAGGACTAAGCACTGGAACACAAGCAATGGGGAAAGTTTAGCATTCCTCATCTTCACATCCCTTTGTTCATTGGATCTCCAACCCCATTTTAAACAAACAGATCTGATACAGCTGGCCAAACTAAGGGTCCAAAAATATGGCTATGTTTAAATAAATGTACTTTTTAATGATCTAGTACGGAAGTATAGTTTTATTTTAAACAGAGGAATTCTTGGAGAGAAAACTGATTTTAAATTTAGACAGGAAAGGAATAAAAAAATCAATATCCCTACATGTCATTTTTCCATCCAATATTAATATAGTGACGACACATAATATATTGCTTAGAGCTGTGAGATAGGATATGGGAGCCTAAATATTTTGAAGCTTGAGGGGAGAAGTTTGCGGGTGGACACACAGAAATTTGGGCAAAACTGAAATATATACAATACTTACAATGAAATCCTAAACAGAGTCATACTTTCTGGAAGTCAATGGGTTTTAGAATTGCGCTGATAGTTACCTTTTCCAGTTGCATGATTTCTGGAAACTATGAAGCCATCAAAAGGGTTCGTAACCCGTTTCACATTGTCCCATCCTGATGCTGCTTTTTCAGGGAGGGGAAGAGTAATCTGGGCTGAGCTACATTTGTTTCAGGACAAAGTTCCACATTCCATGCACCAACCAATTAATAACATATGTAAACAACATTTTTACTGTACTACTTTTCACTCAAGCATCCTACAACTTTAATTTAAAGAATTAAAAGTCTATTTCAGAGATGCCAACTATCAAGGAGGAGGCATTTTAGACGCAGCAGCTGCTGGAATGCATCCAAGTCCCATATTGAGAAAGGCAGCTAGATTTTTACTAGACAAAACCATAAATCTTTACCCACCCTTCGCGGAACCATAATGCTAAAAATAACTATAGTGCCTGTGGGACTTCAACATTTGGATTAATCAAGTCTTGCGGTGCTAGCGGGAAAATTGCTACAGGAACAAAGCACTGGAGGATTTTCAGGGCCAGACCATTCAAGTCAAGGATACAGCAGCATTCAGAGAACGAAACAGCTTGCTTCTGGCTTAAACAGCCGTTCTGGGATCATTCAAATCAGCACAAAGGGACACAATTTCATCAAATATTAATTACAAGAACCACTCAAATTATAATGGAATTAAAACAGACGTTGACAATTTGGCCAGATCAGATCAAACATTTTTGAGTTCTTGGGGTTAAAATCTCAAGTCATACAAACTAGGCTGGATGTAAACAATATTTGGGTATTCAGAGTTTCTGAGCAAACCACAGCTATTTACGTTGCAGAGGGCTACTTAAAGCATGGCTGGATACAGGAATATAGAAGGTCTGGTGCAAGCCTCAGCTTATCCAGGACTGTTTTAACATCCCAGTCTATTCCTCCTTGGTAGGACCAAAAGACAAGACCAGTCCAGGAGAGAGCTTTTATAACAGGATTAAGCTGTTATAAGTGAGCTGTTATAAGTGAGTTTGCCAAGTAATTTATGTAAAGGTTTTATTCCTATTGAGAAACTAGCCTGGAGAGGTACTGGAACCCACCCACTTTCTTCCTTCATGGGGACCCAAAGTGACTCATTACATTGTTCTCTCCACCTCCACGTTATCCTTACAAAAACCACAATTTGCATAGTAGGTTAGGCTGAGATTGTAATAGACACAAGCTCACCCAGAAAGTTTCCATGGAGAGAGGAGGGATCTGGACTTGGTTTTCCCAGGTCTTAGTTATTAACTATTCTATCTCATGCTGGCTCGCAGCTCTGTTCCTCAGCTTTCCAACTGCAACGACGAATGCCATCCTACTTAGTGCTGTATCTTGTCTGTAATTGTGCCTTATACTTCATCATGCCATGCACTCCTGAGAGGAGTGTTCTGTTCTGATGCAATATGTCTGGGAGAGATTTACTGGTTTTATTGTATTTTGATGGTGATGAGACACCTCAGCAACATTGTGTAACAAGGCAACATAGGAAGGCATTACATAAACAAAGCCTATTACATATAGATGACAGTAGCCAGATCTTTTTCTTCCAGTACTAGGCACAGCTGGTATTATCCATCAAAGCTGGTAAAGACCACTTCAGGGCATATCCACTAGTTCAGCATCCAAGAGCAGTGTGGATCCATGAATATTCCAAAGGTTAGAAATGATGGGAGAGATCCCTACTAATCTTCTTCATCTTTCACCAGCAGTCCCTTGTCACCTCCAAAAGGGCACCGCTTTTGCAGGTCTGCCAGCAGAAGAGTAGTGATTTTGCCGAATTCCCTGTGCTGTGTAGCATTTCTTCTAAAAGGTTCTCTTAGCTTCCCATATTGCCTTTTTATTTGTCACCATGGAGCTGCTAGAAGGGGAAGCATTGGCCTCCATGAGACGTTCATAGGATGCAATCTAGGATGACCACTCAAAATGGGATTTTCTTTGGGAAACTTTTGACAGTATTAACACATTTTTTGCATTGGATTTCATTAATTTATTGAAATACTTTAACCAGACTAATATTGGATAATGAATGAGAATGTGCCATTGCAAAGAGGAACTAGACAACAATGCCCCTTGTACTATTTGTATAAACCACTGAATCTCTAGAAAAGTGTCTTAGGGAAAGATAAAAACATAAAGAAATAAATCTGAAGGAAGGGCAATAAAATCAAGCGCATTGATACAAAATACAAAAACAAAATAATAATATACAAGTGGAGACCTACAAGGATTTACATGACATGGGGAAACTCCACCCAGCCTCACCTGAGCTGTTCCCCTCTGCGGTTGTCTCCATTTCTCCTTCCACTCCCCAATGCCTGCCTTCTCCTTCACTTTCACCCCTGGCACCTGATCATGCTGCTGGTAGCTGGCACCACTGCCTCAATAATGGGTGCCTTATTTGGTTTCTATAGCAACCAAAAATGCTGCCAAGTCCATTCCCATCCCTACTCCCTATGTCTGTGCATTCATAAGCAGTGATGTTAATGTCCGTACCCCCCTTTAACAAGTTGGCTTTTGTACAAACCTTGGTTTGAAGACCCCTAAAGTGGTGGTTGTGGCTGGTCCACAGTTGCAAGACATAAGGACATAAGCAGGGCTTGTGTTGGAGAAAAAGCCCAGCAGGAACTCATTAGCATAATAGGCCACACCCCATGTTAACAGAAGTGTGGTCATCCAGCACACCCACCTTTTCCTTCTTATTCTGCTTACTTTGTTTCTTGTCAAAACCCAGGGCTTTTTTGTAGCAGGAACTCCTTCGCATGTTAGGCCACACACCCCTAATGTAGCCAATCCTAATGAGCTTCTGCTAATGGGTGAGGCCTATTATGCTAATGAGTTCCTGCTGGGTGTGGCCAACTCAGGGCCCAGCCGGAACTCCGTTCCTATGCGTTCTTGCCCCAAAATAGCCCTGGACATAAGAACATAAGAGAAGCCAATGTTGAATCAGGCCAATGGCCCATCTAGTCCAACACTCTGTCACACAGTGGCCAAAAATACCAGGTGCCATCAGGAGGTACAGCAGTGGGGTCAGGAAACTAGAAGCCCTCCCACTGCTGCCCCCCCCAGCACCAAGAACAGAGTGCATCACCTGCCCCAGACTGAGAGTTCCTATCTATACCTTGTGGCTAATCCCCTTTATCTAATTCCCTCTTGAAACTATCCATGCTTGTAGCTGCCACCACCTCCTGTGGCAGTGAATTCCATGTGTTAAACACTCTTTGGGTAAAGAAGTACTTCCTTTTATCTGTTCTAACCCGACTGCTCAGCAATTTCATGGAGTGCCCACAAGTTCTTGTATTGTGAGAAACGGAGAAAAATACTTCTTTCTCAACCTGCTCTATCCCATGCATAATCTTATAAACCTTGATCATGTCACCCCTCAGCTGTCGTTTCTCCAAGCTAAAGAGCCCAAGTGTTTTAACCTTTCTTCATAGGGAAAGTATTCCAACCCTCTTATCATTCTAGTTGCCCTTCTCTGCACTTTTCCCAATGCTATAATATCCTTTTTGAGGTGTGGCGACCAGAACTGTACACAGTATTCCAAATGAGGTCACACCAATGATTTATACAGGGACATTATGATACTGGTTGATTTGTTTTCAAAGACTTTTTGATCCACACAGGTACCAGCCCTTAGTTATTAGATATAGGATGCAGATGACACAGAAAAGTCACTGAATGAACAAGTTACATCTCTAATATAGTAAAGTACAAGGAAATAATTCAAAACCTTAACTATAATTTGAAGGTTGGCATGGTTAAAATTCAATATCAGACTCTGTTATGTTCTGTCATGTTATGGAAAGCATGTACATGTAAATAAACTAGTTTACATTAAGATAAAATAAATGGAGTAGGAAAGGACTTTCATGATTTGGTTGAATACCACTGGTAAAGGCACATTTTTGTCTACATTGCTGGATTCCACCTCCATCTCTCCCCCCTCCCCCAATTTATACTATCAACTAATGGGCCAAGAGGTTTTGGAGCAATGGATCTTTCATGAATAAGATTTATTAACAAGAAGAAAAAAGTAGGGCACATAAGAAATTACTACTCAGGAAGGTGGGAAATATATATTTCTGACTTTCAGATATACTACAGAGCAGTCTAGTTTGTAGCTACCAGTATGAACCCAAATGATACACCCTGTATCTCACTGGAACAGCAATAATTTAAAAAATACTGTGTTTCTTCTAAGGTCACTTTTGTGAGAAAGAATACCTTAGATGCAAAAAAAGAGTATAGAAAATAGATGCTTTTAAATTATTACTATATTTTACCCCCACTTCCTCAAAGTTGTTCAGACCTTAAAGGAAACACTATATTTATACAAGAAACTAAATGTTCAGTGCCAACCAATGCAAAATAATAATATGTTTAAAATATTGTACACCAGTACTTCAAGGGACTTGCTCGGCTAGCCACTGCATACCCTCAGCTATCCATTCTAGCCTGCAGGAGGAAAGCCAATGGAAGGAGGGGGACAAGGGTGCCAAGAAACTCTGTCCCAATCAAAGGCCATAAGGGGCTGACCAAACAGGGGAGGGATGCAGCAAAAGTGTAGAGCCTGGACTCTGTCACACAAATGAAATAAGATGTAAGGCAAACAAAGATGGATGTGTAATGTAAAATTACAACAGCTTGAGGTTATAATAGCTCCATGCTGACAATACATATACAGCGTATACTACAAAATTTAATTTCTTTATGCTCCCCCACCAAAAATAAGACCCTGAAGTTACAGGCCAGGAATTTAATTTACAGAACAATCTATTGAAACCAATGGGCTCAGAAAGGTGTAACTCTGTTTAGGATTGCAGTATTAATTCCTTAGTTGATTTGTTGGGTTATACTAATAACAACAGCTAGGAAAAAATAGGCAGTATGTTAACTAGAGAAAGCATTAAAAAAGATTCTAAGTACAAGCTACCTATTGAAGAAGTGTGGTTAGAAAGACATTGTGTTGCTGATGGTAATGCCTACTCACCCAATAAGATTTAAGGAAAGGAAGATCTGTTTGTATCTTTTTGGGACAGAAGATTGGTCTAGGGACATTCCCATTTACTGAAGTATTTCTAGTTCGTGTTGTTTACAGGAATTAATAGTGTTTCTGCATTGATTTCTTTCTCTTTTTTTGCTGTGAATAATGTACTTGTAATCTGATCGTTATTTCTATTTTATTTTTTTAATGAAAAACTTAAGATGGATGTTCTAAAAGGCACTATGTTTCAGAAGGGTTTTCCCTCCCTCACAACACTGATTTTCCTAATCTGTCAATGTTCCTCAGATATCATCCACCTTAATGTAATGTATTCATTAATGGAAGTACTGCAATCATGGATTAACTGCCTTGCTTTTTACTGATGAATCAAATAACTTTTTCCTCAATTGGCTGGCCTAATCATGAAAATCCAGCACATACAGTAACTTGTCTTTATCAAATCCTGTACAGATGCCCAACACAGTTCAACAGTATGCCCCATAAATCTTTTATTACACTCCACAATATTGTGTTATATAATTGATATTTTCTTGACCCTGATGTCTGTATTTTTTAAAGGCATGCCAAGTAAAAAGCCCACCTCATAGCACTAGAAGGAAGAGGGCTGCAGAAATCATACAATGGCTCGCTTCCTAGGGTTGCCAGTCTGTGGGTCTGGGTGGGGGTTCTCCTCGTTTTCGGGGCTTCTGCCTGCTGCCAGCCAGCTAGACAACGGGGGAAACCCCACGCCCAAACAGCCACGTCCCCGTGTGATGTCACCAATGCAATGACATCACTTCCGGGTGATGCTATCACATCAGGGACATCATGCAACATCCCCACCCCCTCCAGGAATGGCCCCCCCAAATCCCTCCACCAGTGATAAGGTAGGACTTGGTAACCCTATCACTTCCTATTTTGACACCCACAATTTTGCACATACAGCAAAGTGTTTAAAAACACAAAACAATACGTGGCTTGAAAACACACTCTGGGACCCACGGCAACATGAAAAATTTGCTTAGATTGTTCACCAGTTGATGCAGGTGCAAGACTGCAGAAGAGTGATGCACAGATTTAGCTCTATCAACAAAAGAGATTGTATGTTCCAAGTATCGGTCGGGATTTATTGGATCAAGCCTGTGGCACACAGAGGAGGGAGATTCTAAGTCCAAAGAGGCAAACAGGTGACTCCCCAGGACCAATTCATTTTGGGGGGAAAGTAAGAAGACTTCAACCCTCTTCCCCGTGGTCCCAATAAGAATCAGATCCCAACTGCCTGAAAATTAAGATTTAAATAATTGCTGGGAGCTCTAAACACAGGACTTCAAGTGCATGTCAGGTTTGGCCCTAAAAATTAGGCTTCAGTTAAGTGGCTTTATCTCTCTCAAATCAGTCCCCTGATCGCCAAAACAAAGCACTTCCAATGTCCACATTCCAGAATAGAGATGGAAGGCACAGATGGACTGATAATAGACAAGACTTCAGAAAATTGCTTCCTTTCTGGAAAGTAGAATAATAAGTATCTCTGCTTTCTTGGCTAGGGCATTTTCTGCTTGCAAAAATGATTGAAAATCATTTTCACAGCAGCTGCAACAAGCACAATTGGGTACAAGTGCAGATCTTTTTATTCTAATAGCCAGACCTGTTGTCAAGGGCCAGACAGACAAACTTTCAGCAAGCCACCACTTTTTCCTGTGATCAGCTGTAAACAGAATAATCTGAGAGTCTTTGGCCCTATTTTATTTCATATAGTCACCAATCATCTAATAAAAAGACTGAACAACAGGGTGGTAAAATCTGCAATCAGGAAGTACTCAGTAGGATAGACCAGGGTCCCCAACGTGGCACTTTTGGATTGCCAAGGCACACACTAAAACCTTTCCTGTTGTCCTCCAGGTGTTTTTAGAACGTGGGCAGGGACGGATGTGGCTTTTGCTCTGCAGGGCTTCCGGTTGGCCAATGGAGATCTGATTGGCTGTGCAGACCTTAAAAACTGTTGCTTTGGCAGCAGCTGCCAAGGATCTTCACTGTGTAACTGAAGGTAAACTATGTGTAAGCAAGAAAATATTTTTAAACAAAATTTTCTTTTTTTAAAAAAAGGTAGCTCTATGATCTACCTCTAGAAACTATGAGACTGGCATAAAAAACAACACTATTCATCTACTTGATTTTAAAACCAAACATTACATTTGGGGTACTTTTTTGTTTGTTTGTACAGGAAATGGCTACAAGAGGTAGAATGAAGACTGGGGGGGGACAGGGGACGACAGAGCAACACAAAAGTGCCAAGGTTTCAGAACCTCTACATCTAGGTCCATTGACTAAACAAAATCTGCAGAAGTTTATTTATGCTGATACAGAATCCAAGTAAATGCTGTTTTATTGTAGTCTGCTTTAATTTGTAGATCTGAGATATCTTGTTTATTCTGCTGATTTTATCTTTTTCAATAAATTAACAATTAAAACATCATCTGTTAATAATTTTACCTTTTGTTTCTTTGATTTGTAAACCACATTAGTGACCTTGCACTGAAAGTTCTTTTTTTAAAAAAACATGTAAATGTATATACTACAAATACTTACCAAAAAGACCAGCCTGTAACATTTAACCATTCTACTCACTGCCTTCATGCCTCTGTCAATGGGTCATGACACATGAACACAAGGCAGTCTTCAACCTGTCCTTTGCCCAGGACAAGTAACTATGAAGAAGATCATTCTAGTATTTTCCTTATCCCAATACCTGATAAGCAAAATGTTTATCACAAAAACAAAAAAAAACACACAAGCAAATACCTCCATTACGATTCTGATGTAACACTACTACCTATCACCCTAAGAACCAGTCCTATACAGATCTATTTACCAAATAAGGGCATGATGAGAATTCCTGCTCACTCAGCAGATTCCAAACTGGATAGGTAAGCACCAGAGACGAGACCTTTTCAGTGGTGGCGGTGGCCAGAAATCCCTCTCCACAGAAGTTTGAATAGAGCCAAATCTGCATTATTTTAGGTATCAGGCAGAAACATTTTATCCTCTCAAGTGTTTTAGATGTCCTGAAGTTGATTTTAGTCCTGGGTTTCAGTCTGTGGTTTTACAAATACTTTAATGCTGTTTTAAGGATATTTAAAAGCTTTTACTTCAGTTTTAGTTGTTTTGGTTGTCATATTTTTACAGAGAGAGTGATTAAAATGTGGAATTTGCTGCCAGAGGATGTAGTGATGGCCACAGGAATAAACTGCTTTAAAAGGGTATTAGATAGATTCATGGAGGATAGGTCTATCAGTGGCTGCTAGCCATGGTGACTGAGGGAAACCTCCACATTCAGAAGCACTAGACTTCTGAATCCCAGAGCTAGGAGGCAACATCAGGGGAAGGTCTCAGCCTCTATGCCCTGTTGTTGGCTGTCCAGAGGAACTGGCTGGCCACTGAGTGAGAGAGGATGCAGAACCAGATGGACCACTGGTCTGATCCAGCAGGTCTGTTCTTATAGTTTTCTATTTTTGATTTAATGTGTTACTGGTTTTATTGTAGATCAAGATGTGTAACCATGTCACTACTGTCTGTGGCAATAGAAAAGTGCAAGAGTCCAGTAGCACCTTAAAGACTAACAAAATATGTGGCTTTTGTATGAGCTACTGGTGCTTGTCATGCTACTGGACTCTCGCTCTTTTCTACTGGTTTTATTGTACTAGTTTAAGTAGACTGACTCAAATATATTTAGTAAGAACGAGGTAAGATATAAGGATTTTAGAGAAATAAGTATAACCGCTATGGAATAGGTTGTTGGGTGAAACCATCTCAGAGTGTAGGCAGATCCTTGAAGAAACTAAAGCAGTGTGGTTTAATGGGTAAAGTGTTGAACCCACAGACTGGGGAAAACTGGGCTCAAATCCCCAGTCAGCCACAAAGCTCAACTTCACCTTGGGCCAGTCATGATTTCTTAGGTTAACCCACTACACAGGGGTGCTACAAGAACCTGCCAACCTCCAGGCGGGGCCAGGAGATCTCCTGGAATTACAAGTGATCTCCAGACTACAGAGATGAGTTCCCCTGGGGAAAATGACTGCTTTAGAGGGTGGACCCTATGGTACTATATCCTGCTGAGAGCCCCTCCCCAAACTCTGCCTTCCATAGGCTCCACCGCCCACAATTGCCAGGAATTTCCCAACCCAGAGCTGGCAACCCTATACAAGAATAAAATAGGCAAGCCTCACATATACTAACCTGAACTCCTTGGAGAAAAAGGAGCATACAGATCTGATAAATAAATGATCTAGAAAAGAGGAAAAACTACACTAGAGTGCTGTTCAGGGAAACAATTACCAATTCTATATATTTCAAGCTCTAAAATGTACCAAGGGAAAGGTGGGGGGGGAGAGACTACTTATCTCTAGCCACATATGAAGACAGTATTTATATTTTGACTGACAGACTTAATTAGATCTTAACGTAACATGCAGATAGTCATTAGCAATACAGTGCACTTCTCTCAAGGAGAATGAAAGGCATACAGATACTGAACATTTTAATTTTATTAACTTACTCTGGGATCTGCACACTTGAACTTCAATCTTTCCACCATCTCTAGCATGGCCATCTTCAGGTCAATGCGATCTCTATTCTGAAAGACAAGGAGGGCAAAGGTCACTGGAGAGCATGCTTTTGAACTTGCATGAATTCAATAAGGAGTTCCACAAGATGACTGGGGGAAGGTGGAAGAGAAGCAGCAACCTTTCAGTGCTTTCTATTAGCCAAATTGCTATGAGTCCCTGAATATATTCGCTCATTCTTCTGGGACTGAGGTTAAGCAAGCAAAAGGCTTAAGGAAGAAGATAAGATGTATCTGCCAGGAGCACTGGGAAAAACTACAGGGAGGAAAATTAAATGCATTTGCACAGGCCACCTCATTCACTGCTTTGTCACATAGCTCAACTGCAAGTTGGGACAAATCCTGCTAAATGGTGAGCATCCCAATGAAGCCAGTAACTCAGCTACTTTCCTAAGGGGTGCCAAGTACTCTTCAGCATCAAGCTCTTGTCAACGTGATGCCGGGCAACACTGACTGAACTCCATGTTTCATTTATTTTCTGTAATTGGTACTGGCTGCCCGATAACTTAATCCTGCACTTTTGTGCTTCCATTTGTAAAGATGCAGCAGAAGGAAAGAACTAATTAAGGAAGCAATCAAGAGTTCACACTTCAAGAAAGACGCAAAATGCTAGGCACTTGTGGAATCTCTGGAAAATTTGTTTCTTTTGCTTCGGCTATCTTCTCTTCCAAACAAAACCACAGCTTATACTGGGGGAGGGTGTCTCAACAGCAAAACCCCTTTGAGGCATTTCTTTTCTTTTTTCTATCCTTGTGACCTCTGTGTTTTGACCAGTTGTGGGTGACTGAGAAGGAGTATTCTAGACTTCATTCACAGCAGATGTCATAGAGAACAATATTTAAGAGACAATGATACCTCTTTAAAGATAGTTTGGACTACACTGCATAAACAGCACAGAACATTCTGTTTTGTTGGTGCTACAACCATGACTTTGAACGTGGGTTATATTTCAATCCCAGTTTTACTACTCCAAATTAACCACTCTGAGTTGGATGGTCACCAAAATCCTGTGATTAAATTCATACATATCCAGAGAAGACTGGGCTGCTTTCAATAACCTTTCATCTCCAATAGCAGGATCCAACTCAGATGTACTTCATTTTTCTGCAATAATTAGTCAGGTGATCCCTCCTATATCCATGTTCCCATGATAACATCAGCCAGCTTTGAAAAACCAGGTCTGGAATTAATCTAGTGCACTGAAAGTGCACCCCTTGGTCACACCTCACCTCAGACATGAACTCACCAGGTGGTCTTAAGCAACCCACTATTCTCAGTCTCCTCACTGCAATATGAGGGCCATGGTATAAGTCAACACAATAGGATTGTTTAAATGATTTCCAAAATAAACTATTTGAATTCTGTCCCCTTATACAACAATGGATAACAGTAAACCGGGAAGAAAAGGTGAGTGTGTTGAATCATCGTGCTACTTAGATACACATAGGCTCTGCTCTTACAATCAGAAATCCTGTCAAAGTCTGGAATCTGTATGTGTATATAGAATACATACATACACATAGATACATACACATATACATAGAGTTAGGGTTAGGGGAGGACTAGAGATCAAATTGCCAACATTCGTTGGATTATGGAGAAAGCAAGGGAATACCAGAAAAACATCTACTTCTGCTTTATTGACTATGCTAAAGCCTTTGATTGTGAGGATCACAACAAACTGTGGCAAGTACCAGACGACCTCACATGTCTCCTAAGAAACCTGTATAAGGGTCAAGAAGCGATAGTTAGAACCGGATATGGAACAACTGATTGGTTTAGCATAGAAAAAGGAGTACGACAAGGATGTATATTGTCAATTCTAAAAGAAATCAACCCTAACTGTTCCCTAGAAGGCCAGATACTGAAGCTGAAGCTCAAATACTTTGGCCACCAAATGAGAAGGGAGCACTCACTGGAGAAGACCCTGATGCTGGGAAAGACTGAAGATAAAAGAAGAAGGGGACGGCAGAGGATGAGATAGTTAGACAGTGTTATCGAAGCAACGAACATGGAATTAAGCAAACTCCAGAGGATGGTAGAAGACAGGAGGCCTGGCGTGATGTGGTCCATGGGGTCGCGAACATTTGGACTGTGCGACTGAACAACAACAATAACATAGAACATTACCATGTTGTTGGCCCTCCAGCATTACTAGTTAACCACTGTGTGAGACAGGGTGCTGGACTAGATGGACCATTAGTCTGATCCAGCAAGGTGCTAATGTTCTTTACTTGTATGTGTGCATTTTGCACATATGTGGGCTCTTTCATACTTTACTTCAATATATCTAACAAACATCGAAGGGGCTAAGAGATTGGACCATTGGTACTTACCATGAAGGGTCCTTCTCCTCTGAGGCAAGGTATACAGTTTCTTAATATTAGGAGGGCAACTCTTATTAGCCATGGGTTTGGCCCATTCCTTAACCAGCTGTTTCTCTAAGAATTCAGGAAATGGAAAAACTTTTTCAGACCACGGGGTTCTTGGGAAATAGTCTTTATTCTCTCTAGGTCTGGATCCATCTGCAGAATCAGTATTAGAAGGGTCATCTGGTTTGGGTTTAGGAATCAAATCTAAGGCAGACATGGTCTTCTTAAGCAGGTACATATAGTCCTCTGATTTAAAAAATCTCATGGATGGTTCAGGAACCTCCATCTCCTCTTCCTCTTTTTCATCTGAGAAGAACTCTCCTTCCTCTCTCTCTCCAATCTCGCTATCCTCTGCCTGTGAGAGGTCCCACTGAGGGGCTGTTTGCACATGGCAAAAATGAGTTTTCCTAGCAGCTTTGGTTAGCTAGCATGGCCTTTCTTCCTCTAAACAACCAGAGCTCATTTCCCCCCCAAGGACTATGGCTAGAGAACGTATAGGAAGGATCCTGAAACCTATCTTCTAATTGGGGAGCCCTGTGAAAGTTAGCAAGCTCTTCCCTCACCGTGTCTTTAAAGAATTGAATTACATCAGGCGTTAGAAGCGTGTTATCGCCCCTGATGGGGTTACTCACAAGTAGACCCAGCTGAGTCAAATCTTCTCTATCACCAGTCGGTACCTGGATGTTGGGGATCTTGGGAATGTCTTCCGCGTCCATAATATGGCTTGTGGAAGCAGCGACAGCTGCCCCGTAGCCTCTCAGTCCCTCATCTGGAGATTTGCACTTGGCCGCCAATGCCAAAATGGCGCCCGCATTGTGCTCCGAGGTCTGAGAGCAGAGCTGCTTTTTGGCGCCCTTAACATTTGGTGCTGTCGTGCCCACAGCAGCAGTGGGGGAGGAAGCCATGCCTTGCTTTTGCTCAGAGGCTCTTTGGGCTGAAATCAGTGCTTCTCCCAACTTGTCTTCGGATAAAAATCCATCTGACTCGTCTCTCTCCGATATGCCCTGGCTGGGGTGTCGGTTGGGGGGGAGGAAGGGAAAAGAAAGGTAAGTTAGCAAAGTTGTCAAAAAGGAAGAGGGGAGAGAGAAATAGGAGACCAGAAAGGCGAGAATTAGAAACTGAAAAGAGTCAAAGAAAAAAGGCTGTGAATAAGAAAAAAAGCTGCTGAACAGGCACGAGTGCTAACAAAGTGCTGCTCTCCCTATTGGGGCAGGAACTAAACTGAATCCAGGGGCGTGTCCCGCCAAGAGGACAGGAAATGAAAGTTGGTTCCTGCCTCCTTAAGGATAGGGTGGGAAACACCCAGCAAGATGTCCTCCTCTCAGAGGGAGAAGTGATCATGCTTTCCCTTCTATACACAATGAATCATTTATTTATTTTATTAAATTTATAGCCCACCCTCCCCACATAGCAAGCTCCCCACATAGCAGGTTCCAAACACATTGATCTGCACACAGTGCAGCTTTACAATTAAAATTTAAAACATATAAATCAATTAAAATTTAAAACCTAAAGCAATCTAGTACTAGATGATCAATATGCCTTGACAGATTATGTTGATACCAGCAATGTGGATCTGTGGTCCCTGGAGGGGAGGCCATATCAGGTGGATGCCCGCTGCCTCAACTGAAAGCCTGGCAGAGGAGCTCCATCTTACAGGCCCTGCAGAACTGTAACACGTCCCACAGGGCCCTGTTCTCATAAGGGAGCTCATTCCACCAGGTGAGGGCCAGGGCTGAAAAAGCCCTGGCCCTAGTTGAGGAAAGTCAAACATCCTTAGGGCCAGGGACTACCAGGAGATGCTGGTTTGCAGAATGCAATGTTCTGTGGGGCTCACATGGGAAGAGGTGGTCTTGAAGATATGCAGGCTTCTGTCCTTATAGGGCTTTAAAGGTAAGCACTAGCACCTTGAAGCAGATCTGGAATTCAATAGGCAGCCAGTGCAGTTCGCACAGCACCAGGCGGATATGGACCTGCACAGGCAGTGACATCAATACCTGCGCTGCTGCATTCTGCACTAGCTGTAACTTCTGGAGCAGAGTCAAGTGCAGCCCTATGTAGAAAGAATTACAATAATCTAATCTGGAAGTGACTATTGCATGGGTCACTGCAGCCAGGTCGCTGGGGGAGAGGTATGGGGCCAACTGCCTGATCTACCTCAGATGGAAGAAGGCAGATCTGGCTGTGGCGGTGACCTGGGCCTCCATAGTCAGTGCGGCATCCAGGAACACCCCCAGGCTCTTTACCTTTAATGCCGGCACGAATGGGGCCCCATCGAAGGCTGGGAACCCAATACCCATTCCCTGACCCCCAGGGCACAGGTGCAGGACCTCCATCTTCAATGGATACAGTTTCAGTTGGCTCTGCTTCAACCATCCAGGCATGGCTTGTAATGCCCTGTCCAGGTTTTCAGGGACAGAGTCCATTAGTAGATAGAGCTGGGTGTCATTCGCATACTGATAGCAACCCAGCCCAAACCTCCGGGTAATCTGGGCAAGGGGAGGCATATAGATGTTGAACAGCTTTGGGGAGATAATCGATCCCTGCAGCACACCACATATGAGTGGGTGCCATTGAGACAACTTCCCCACAGTGCCACCCTCTGTCCCCGATCTTGGAGAAAGGAGGCCAGCCAATGATTACAGTCTTGTTCAGACAACATTATACAGGTTGAAAGAAAGCAGCAAAGAGTGTGCCATCCCTGTCCCACTCACCTATCACCAAGTCATGAGAACTGCATGTGCATAAAGTGTATTTGTATACATTCCGTTCCCAGCCCTGTGATTGAAAATGCTGCTTTTTCAAACAGTCCCAATCAAAGGGATGGAGCCTATGTGTATACATTTTATGCACACATATACACTGTGCTCATGACCCAGAAACTATACACAGACAAGCAGAGGGGCTCCCGCATATCCCCAACATCAACATGTATAATGTCATTTAAAAAGAGCTTGAACGTCACCAGAACATCTTTAGAGTCCCTCATTTCCTTAAGAAAATTGCTAGAAAATTCTGGATTCACAGAACATGTAAACAAAGAATACTTCAACTAGCATTTATATACCACTTTCAATGTTTGAAGCATTTCACATACATTATATGGTTGCAATCCTTTAAAAAGACATTTAGGGTACACCAGCATTTTTATCCACAAACTGAAATTAGTGACCTGACTAAAGCAGCACAGTGAATGTAAACACAACACCTGAAACAGAGACCTTCCAAAGTGCAATCTTGCAGTGATGTCCTATGCAACTTAAACCCACTGAAACTGAGGAGCCTAGACCGAAGTAGCGCTAACTAACATACAAAATCCTTATACAAAAAAAGAAACATACCGAAACTGTCATTGCCAATGAATTATTACTGCAACAAATTGCTACTTATCACATTAAAAGAGGAATGTTCAGTAGCATTATACATCACACATCCCCAACAAAAAAGCCAGTCTCTTCTTTATAAACCCACCAAACTGCTGAGAGGTAGTTCAGATGCTACCTTTCCACTATTCAGGTCTTCAACATGCTCATTAAGAAAAGGAGATGAAACAGTCAACGATAAAGGCATATGTTAAAGTGATCAGATAGATTCTGATACACCAAACTGGCAGAGTGGCCTTAAAGAAAGATCCCCACTTTCACACGGTATGCAAGCAGCAATATTGAATTCAAACATTTATATTCTGTGCAGTCAGCTAAAAGCACATGAAACTGTTCATGAACTCAAAGCTCACCAAGAGTCACACCTCCAGATACCCTTTTTCCCTTACTTGAATCTTGAATGCATGAGAATGGGAAAGCATAATCTGAAACAGCCTTGGCAGAAATCAAAGTATAATTAGAAAAAATACAAAATTGCATTATTTCTATGGCATAGTAAAGAGGCTAGAAATTGATACAAGTCCCCGTCCCAATAATCGTATCCACCTAATTAAAATATACAGAGAGAGAGAGAACAGAAGAGTTTGCTCCTTACTAGGCGCTGCTTGCCTTTGAAAGCTCCCCTACCCTGGCTTATTTTGGTAGCTAGAAACATTAATGTCATAGCTGGAACAACTTTTATGGTTCTTGACACAGCTATGTTTGGAGGATTGCCCCCAAACAAGCCACCAGCGATGGCCTAAGATTAGATTTATCAGCTGTGCTTTTGCTATAATACATAGAACTGTATACTGTATACAGGAATATACTTTAAACAGCACACTATTGCAATAATGGGCTTTCTTTTCCTGTACTGAACACAAGAAAAGACAGACAAATCCAGATGGATGCAGGGGAGGGGGAAAGTAGCCCAAAAAAGCTTGGTATCAATGGACTACTTTCATCCAGATGAAATCCTACTGCATGTGTTTTTATACAACTTATATTCAGTAAATCAGAAATCAGGGACGCACTCCAGCCCAAAACATTCTTGTAAGGTAGTGGTTCTCAAACCAACTTTGACGTCGCAACTCTATCATAGGAACATCCTGAGGCCAGGAGAGAGGAGAAGAAAAGCAATCCAGTCTCAGAAGGCGAAAAGAGAATCTGAGCCTGCCTCCCTAGCTGTGGGGATATGGAGAGGGTACAGCTGTCCATTTGCTCCTCTTCCCAGTTTGGTGTAGTGGTTAAGTGCGCGGACTCTTATCTGGGAGAACCGGGTTTGATTCCCCGCTCCTCCACTTGCACCTGCTGATGTGACCTTGGGTCAGTCACAAGCTCTGGCACAGCTGTTCTCTCAAGGACAGTTTCTGTCAGAAGCTCTCTCAGCCCCACCTACCTCACAGGGTGTCTGTTGTGGGGAGGGGAAGGGAAAGGAGTTTGTAAGCCGCTCTGAGATGCCTTTGGCAGTGAAGGGCGGGGTATAAATCCAATCTCTTCTCTTCTTCTTCTTCTTCCCGTCAAAAAGAAAGAAAGTGGCTCAGCCTGTCAGTGACCAGCGAAAACCCTTATGACATCCCATAAACCTGCACTGGTAGCAGCCAAGTGGGCTTTAGCCAGCAATGCCCAGTTTACTCTGAGCCACAAGCAGTGTGGGAGGCAACAAGACCCAAGCCACCACCAACCAGATCTGAATCAAGGCCCAGCCTGTGTTGATGCAGTGCTGAATCCAAAACGATTGAGGACCTCTGGATGTGAGTCCTGCTTAAAAAAAAAAAAAGGACCAAGGACACTGGTTGAATTTATCTGCCCCCTCCAAGCCTGCTCATGTTTCACTTTTAAGAAAAGGTAGCAATGATTGTGTGTTTCATGTCAATGAACTGCTATTTCACATGCATTCTAGAAAGAGGGGAAGAACTTCCCTTCTAAAAAAGGAGAGAAGAGTAGTGTGAAACATTTATAGCATCACCAAACATGGCCAGATTTGCTTTCTCTTCTAGTATTGGAAGACTGATGATTTGGTGTACATACATTCCGAGAGGACATAGGTAAGCCTTCGGAAACCTAGGCCTGCATTAATACACATAACTTTTCCCCCAAGAACACGAACTACAGCAGAGCTTTTTCCATCTTAAGAAGAGAGAAAAGAGATTGAATTCAAATTAATATCCTGTCTTCTCAGTTTTCTTCATGGACTTTCACCACAGCTTATGTATCACATTAGCTTGCAGCAGCCTGCACAACTGGCAAGTGTGATTCTAGTAGCACATTTCTGCCTGTTTGTGTCAGGCCAAGAGCCACTATGAGTTAAAGTACAAAGCAGTGGCCATTAGTCTAGATTTATAGTGGATCCCAACTCCCAAAGCATCCAAAACTATTAAGGAGTTGGAACTTTTTCTCTAATAGGTGGGGACTTGTAGTTTAGAAAAAGATAACTAGAGGAGACGATCAAACTTTATAAAATTATGTATAATATGGACAAATTGAAGAGAGATAATTTCTCTTTCCTATTCATATAAAACTAGAATTTGGAGCCCCAAAATGGAACTGGTTGACCATAAACTCAAGATAGAAAAAAAGGAAGAAAAGAAGGGGATAGAAAAAAAGAAGTATTTAATACAGCAGAATTAATTACTATATCTAGATTTCAGTAGTACTTGAGAGACCAAGAAGATGTTCAAGGCGTAAGTTTTTGAAAGTCAAAAGTTCCCTTAGTCAGATACTTTGACTCTCAAACCAAAAATATTGTTGATCTCTAAGGTGCTACTGAATTCAAACATAGGTCTTCTACTGCAGGTCAACCCTGCTACACTCTGAACTATTATAGGATGTGAAGATGGCTATTAGCTTAGATAGCTTTAGGATTATGCCTATTTAGAGAATGCATACCTATTACCCAGGACAGCTAAATGGAAACTCCATGTTCAGAGGCAGTATGTCCTGGAGAAAACAGTGAGGGAGAGCCAATATCTTTCTTTCCATGACTGTGGGAAGCTCCTCAAAGTACCTCACCAGCCACTATGTGGAAAAGGAGATTGGATTAAATGGAACTTTGGTCTGATTCAGAAAAGCTACTACTAATACACATCCCTTTATATCACTGTACACAATATTCCTTGGACAGCAAAGGTAACAAACAAGCAAGTATTGGAGCACGTAAAACCAGACATGTCATTGGAAGGGAAAATCATAACACTGTGACTGACTTATTTCAGCCATGTCATGCGGAAGAACTCACTGGAAAAAGCAATTATGCTTGGATTTGTTGGTGGCAAAAGGAAACTGGGCCACCAAAGAACACAGTGGCTAGACACCATAAAAGTCAACACCAGCCTGAGCATGGAACAACTCAAAGAAACAGTACAAGATTGGAAAACGTGGAGAGAGCTGGCCCATAGAATCGCGAAGAATTAGATATGACTGAATGGCTAACAACAACACAGTAGAAAGTAAATATCCTAGCAATATATTTGTCTGACACAAAATAAGAATCAAAACCATGGATTATACTGAGGAAAAAAATTCAGCCAGCTAATCAGTTTTTTGCCAATTGATGGGTTATGGTTCTCTCAGCAGCACAACAGGCAGAAATTCAACATGCCCTACAACTACTTTCCTGGCATGCAGACTCAATAATGCGAAACATTGTTCCAGATACACTTTTGCCTCTCAGAGAACTCTGAAATGTAGAGTCTCTGTTAGGAAGAAGGATAACAGATAAGCTGAGCTATATAAGAGTTCACTTGGTTCTGTCATAGGCCTCTCCTTTACAAAGACAGGTTCTCAAACTCCATGACCACACTAAAAGAAATCTGTCCTAACAGCAAATCCATGTTCCGTTATTAAGACACAAGGACCGCAGCCACATAGTTTTGATAAAGTTCCTACTACATTGTGCAGCAAGTAGTTAAAGACCACAGCTTTGACTTACATTATTTTCACTACTACTTCCAGCCCTCTTTATGATGACCTTGTTGATCATCAAGTAAGCAAATCTTAATATTTACATATTGCAGTAGACTGAAATTCACAGACTTAATTTCCTCCCTTCTCAGTGAAGTGCATCC
This sequence comes from Gekko gecko, assembly GCA_029375565.1. Lineage (NCBI taxonomy): Eukaryota > Metazoa > Chordata > Lepidosauria > Squamata > Gekkonidae > Gekko > Gekko gecko. The sequence goes on along the minus strand of JAPDNY010000003.1, from coordinate 143,880,763 downwards.
CTCTGACTTTAATATCACAGAAAGTGTGCATTGAAATATTTTATAGCTTCTCAGGCGCCAGGTAAATACAACTGGTAAGGTTACACAGAGTCTAAAAGTGCCTGAGACTCAATCAGTCACAGCCCACTGATCTAGAAAATACTGTACCCAATTTCTTAAAAAATAGCTTGTGTGTAACCAGAGTATTTTCACACAGACCACAAAACTTTTGTTTCTTCTGCGCTCTCTTCCACTGCTGCTCCTTGTTTCTCAGTTGCTGGGACAGCAAATCCTCTGGAGTAGCAGGTGCATAGAACCAGTGAATGACCCAGAAGAACAAGCCACAAAGCGAGTCTGGAAGAACATGCGACATACTTTCCATTTTAAAAATGCTTTTCTTCTTCCCAGTACATAAATGTTCCGTGATCAAATATTTTGGCATCAGGACACATTCAGACAATCCATTTCCCATGCATCTACCCAGAGAAAATACCAGCCCACAATAACAGATGCTGTTTCTGAATGTTTAAACTGGCTTTTAAAGAGCATCTTCCAGCTACCAAAGGCCTGCTCTGAAAAATGAGGAGGGAACTCTGTATTTATCAAGTGCTTTCCAGGAACCATGAAAATAGCTCACTAGCAACAACTAGCAAAACATTTATCCAACTGGGCAATGCTGCACATCTGAAGTCACCTAAAGAACTGGGTCTAGTCTTATGTCCATCCCTCCAGGATACTTACCTTCATGGCTTCATAGGCATCATTCAGAGTGATGATATCATGCTTCTGGTGAGAGCCAGACACAGCACACAACACACAGATGATTTTTTCATGCTCTTTACAGTACAAGCTAAGATCTTCCCCATGCTCTTCACACTTCTTCCGCTCCAGCTTGTGAGACTCTTCTTTTGTGTGGTCTTCCCCTGATGCATCTTGGCTGCCTGCCTGTCCCTGCCCCCCCGGAGTGACAAAATCAGTCATCCGGTGGGCCCTGTACTTCTGGCTATGCTCCTGTGCGTGAAGTTGGCAAAAGGAAAAGCCACAGTCCTGGCAGATCTGCACGGCACCCTGTGCTTCATCCGGCTCGCAGGCATCGCAGGTGCTATCTTGGGGCAACTCTTCCCCATCGTCTGCAGAAGCCATTTCCTGTCTGAGCCTGACAAAAGGCCTACTTGTTCAGTCTCTAGTCTTCTATGCTACTCACTATCTACTGTTGCAGCTTCCCCCTTTCGAGCGACTACAGGCTTTCTCTGTTATTTGCTGGGAAGCCGTTTTCCCTTCAGTTTGCTGTTTTCCAGGCTTCACAGTCCAGCATCTACTATCTTCCCATACTGAACCGGCCTAGTTCGGTTCCCTCTCTCCAGCTTTCTTTCTGCCCTTTATCTTACTCACTGCCGGCCTGGGCTGATGCCCAAATAATTTAAAGGATCCCTTTTACCTCCCTCCCATTATGATTTTCACGAGTTATCCCGTTCGATTTTTTTTTTAAATACCCGTAGCAGTTTCAGTTTTGAAACACAGGCCAGGCTGGCTTTTTTACTTCCTGAGTCACTTAAAGCGGCAATGCCTTTCTCTTCGCCCCGCCCCCTTTCTCTGCTGCAGATCGTGAAAGCTGCCAACCCATGGCGTTTTGAAGAGGGATTTCCTCATCTGGGATTCATTAAGACCACGGGAGGGGGGGGGGACGGACTCTTGTGGTGAAGGAAAACGTCTGTGTGTTTCTGTTCCCCGTTTAAAAGGCAGGCTTGTTCAGTCCATTATGAATGGTGCTCTAAGCCTAATAACTGGCCTGGCAATCGTTTAGAAAACCCTCCTTTGAAGTCAATAGAATGTTTTCTTTTCTTCCTGTATTGCACAAAGGGGAGATAAAAGTTCGAAGCGCATTTTTTTCCCCTGGCTTCAGAGTTCACTGAAAACGAGCTATCATTCCAATAAGGAAGCAGTTTTAATGCAGCTTTATTTTAGATTCAGGCTCTGCCAGTCCTGTACACACTTGCTTAGGAGTAAGGGTTGAGCAGCTAGAGGCATGTGGCAACTACACGATGGCTTTCATTTTCTCAGGAGGGAAAAAAGAAGAAGAGCAGAATCCTGTTCTTACTAATGCTCCCTCTAAGCTGTGGAGTCCTGTGAGCAAAAATTCTCCTTTGTGAACTACTGGCATTAAAGTTGTGAGTCAGCCATTTGGCTACTGCATAAATTAATTTGCTCTGGAGCCATCTGGCCTAAGACAAAAAGGTGCAAGTCGGAGGCTAAAAGACTGTGAGCTAGCTCACACTAACTCAGCTTAGAGGGAACACTGGTTCTTCTTACCCATCACTTCTCCACTCTGAATCACTGTTCCATCCAACACTTCTTTTTCCATGGGTGTTTATTGGATTAGATGGAACTTTGGTCTGATTCAGTAGATGTTTCCTTCCCATAGGCTTCTGCTGCATAAGCTAAAATCTTGAAAAAGCTCCTGTACCTTTACCAGTTCCAAATAAGTTTCCTAAACAACTTGTATTTCACTTGTCTGACCACTAAAACAGTGTCCTTTTCTGGATTTCTGGGGGAAAAGAAATTAGTGAAATTAAGATTCTGTTCTGGTCCTACCTGCTGGGGCACTGGGGCTCCACCCAATATTTTTAGAACCAAAAATTCTAACTACGTGGAAACTTCTAAGTTTTCACAGTGGCTCTTTTCAGAGTCTATTTTTTAAAAAAATAAGAGGTAAAATTGGAAATAATGAGATCTGTAACCTGGATTATTTTTCAGGTGGGAAGCTGTGTTGGTCTGAAGTGGCAGAACAAAGTTTGAGTCCAGAGGCACCTTTAAGACCAACAAAGTTTTATTCATGGTATATACCCTTTTGTGTGCCACCCATACTTCTTCAGATACAATGAATCAGTTTCATTGTATCTGAAGTAGTGTATGTGCACACAAAAGCTTATATACCTTGAATAAAACTTTGTCGGTCTTAAAGGTGCCACTGGACTCAAACTTTGTTCTGTTGGATTATTTTTAGCTGTGTTGTCAAGCCAGGCAGCTGCGTTGTCAAACCAAGCCTAAGCCCAAATGTAAAGGCAGCTGCAGTACAAAGATCTTAAAACTATTCACTTCATATCAACATTTGCAAAGCATAGCTTATTTTATAAGACGTTATTTTAGGACACCATAGCCCTGGTTGAACATAATGAGCCTTTTAGAACACTGTAGCTCTCTTGAGCACATGCTGTAGTAGATTCTGCTGGGTTACAGTAGAATTATATGTAATTTCCCCCCCATCTGGCAGCCATACCTCGAGAAATCTGTTATCCTCCTTTGTTCACTTCAAAACATGTTATTTCCTGCAATACAGACAACACTTTTTTTTACATTTACATACCACAAAAACATCTGTCAGCCTCAGAGGTCAAACAGAGGGCTCCTCTGGAATGGCAGAGGCCTACACCGCCACCGAAGATGGGAAGAGCCTTCTAAACCTCTTTGAAACATCAGTCCCACAGTGCCTGAGGGTCAAGTTCTGTGGGATATAGTGTTCTTAGCACTAGATAAAGATGGCAATAGCGATAAGGGCTGTAGATTTATAGCTTCTTTTATTTTACTAGCAATGTGCCTCTCACAATTACGAGACATGTTTATCAAGCTTCTCCACTATGCTAAGCAAGCAAAAACTAGGGCTGAGTTCAGACTGGCAATTTGCCCCGGTAGGGACCCGGGTCAACAACGATTAAATCCCAGAGTAAATTGGGCGTTCACACAGGCACATCTGCCTGGCGTCCCCCACCTGTAGCCAACCCGTGCTGTTGCACTTCACTGCCGGATTAAAAAGATACCTCATAAAACTGGTAGCAAATCTGAAAGCCCGCGTGTATAGTGCATTTCTCCGCTTCTGGGAAGTCTGAACACGCAGCTGAAAAGCCGGGAGCAACCCGCGTTGGGCAGGAGGCAGCAGCAGTGTGATTGGCCCAATATGGCGCACATACACCCATACACCCACAGCCGAATTAATGGGGAAACGCCGAATACAGCGCGCCCCCGCGCGCGGCAGTCTGAACGCTCCTGCCCGGCTCCGCCCCATATCTTCCGGCAGCAGCCCGGGCTGTGTGAACAGGAAAACCCGGTACAGTTTATTCCGGGGCTTTTTTGCCATGCCTGGCTACTGGAGCAAACTGCCAGTCTGAACTCAGCCTATATTTGTGCACATTTAGACATTTGCTTAAGACAAACAGCCCTTTGCCACCAGTAGCTTAGTGAACCATGGGGCTCTCTGTCTTCTTCTTGGATATCACTGACATAGCAGAAGACAATTGGACAGTATTTTCTGCTCAGACAGGCAATGGCTCTCCAGGGTCTCAGGCTAAGGTCTTTGACATCACCTACTACCTGATCCTTTTAACTGGAGATGTCAGGGATTGAACCTGAGACCTGTGGTAAATTCTCTATCATTGAGTCACAACCGTTCCCCTGAAACAGTTTCTATAGATATATAGAGATTTTCTTTTGTATTCTCTTTTAAAAGTTTGTTGTTGTTCAGTCTCACAGTCGAGACCGATTCTTTGCAACCCCATGGACCACATCACGGCAGGCCCTCCTGTCTTCCGTCGTGCTTTGGAGTTTGCTCAAAAGTTTCCCTTCAGCTTAATCCTTCCTCTACCTTTCACAGAGATTCCTATTGTCTTTTTATATATTTCCACCTACCCTAACCACCTTGGGTAAAAAGACCATAGCTAAGTAAGAAGGTCTATCTGTCTGGCAAATATCACTTGAAAAGTAAGAAATATACAGTACTTAATGAATCAGGGTCTACTTGGGGTAAATGCTGAAACATCCCTCCCTTTACATCCCTTCCTGGTCAAATCACCCTAATCAATACACGATTCACACAACTAGGTAGCCTTTTCTTTCCAGTAATCAGGGATCATCAGTGGATCGTTAACTTCTGACATTCCAAGCCGCATTCCAACTGAAACATTAACAGTTCCTGTTTGCCCCAAGAAATTCATTCATCCACACAGATGCAAAATGTGGAACCATCTTTGCCACCTCCTGGGATCACTGATCCTATCAGCCTCCTCTTTTCAAATCCACATTTATTTCATAACAACAGCTCCCCTCTTCCCCACCTAACACAAAGGAGGGTCACCAAGCAGCATTGTTTCTTTTTGATTAGTTTAATTAGCAATGCATTAACACTCAGATCACCAGAGGAAGCAATCAGAGTTTCAACACAAACTTTGTTTTACATCCAAAACACCTCCTAAGAACATCTCCTGTTCTTCTTCGTCTGTATCTGTGAACTCTACTGAACAGTCCCAAAGTCATTGTTTTAACTTTTAGCTGATCCCATCAATTTTTTGTTTCACAGGGCAGTCACATTAATATGCCCTTGGGTCCCATTTTTCCTATAAAAATAGCATCCAGAGTTCAGTCTCTCTGTGTGTGTGTTTCCAAACTGCACACCCAAGATGCTGGACATCTTACCTTTCTGAACCTTGTCTTCCCTGGACACGTGGCTATTTTACCCCAATAAAAAGGTAAAGGTTTCCCTTGCTTGAAAGCTAGTCGAATCTGACTCTACAGGGCGGTGCTCATCTCCATTTCCAAGCTGAAGCTGAAGAGTCAGTGACGTCTGAAGATGTTTCCCTGGCATCAGGGGTGGATCTACATTTTTGGGGTCCTGAAGCTTGAACCAGCAACAATAGGGCAACATCCAACAAGGTTCAAAAGGCCTTGCTGCCCTTGCAAGGATCTCACGGCTCAAATGGCAGAGAACAGGGTGTTGGGGTGACGCCCTTGAAAATGGGCCATACAGTGAGGCCCTTCCCACCAGCAAGGGGGTCTGGGTAATTGCTGTTATCTTCTTCAATGGGGTTATTCCACAGGAGATCTCCACATTTTTTTAAAAAAATTAACCACTGCATCTCAGATTTTGATTAAAATTGCTGTACTTGTGTAAATAAAAATTTCCTATGCTATGCCTTATAGTTTTCAGGTTATGGTGGATGAAAATTAGGGAAACGTATGCATGCATGATGCATCATAGAATGATGAAATAAAATATAGCAAAGACCACGATATATTTTATTTAATGAGAATACATATTACATGAAGCACATTTTAAAAAATACTGGTTTTTCTGCTTTTTCTAGCAACATATTCACATACAGTTTTGTCATATGAGAGCTTCCTTGAAATGTCATTTTCTACAAACAATATGCATAAAGAATTTAAGCACTCTTCAGTCATGGTAGATCGAAATTTGTTTTTTATAAAGGAAAGCTTTGAGAAATTCCTTTCTGCTTCACAGCTTGTGATAGGCATTGTCAACTACAGCTTAAGCACAGTAGTAATATTAGGAAACACTTCAATCAGGCATTGCTCATAAATAAGCTGAAGAACTTCTGAGCATGGCATGCTATTTTAGATGGCCTGTTTTCTTCTGAGTTCTGGGATTTCCTCAGGTGTAAATATTCAAGCCAGTTTGTCTTGGCAAAGTGGGATACAAATCAAAAGTAATAAATAAATATTATAATAATAATTCTTTGAACTGGTAACACTCGTTTACTAATTTATGGTCAATATCATCTTTGTAATGTAATATTATAAGTTTAATATTGTCCTCATCAATTTCAGAATTGTTCACCAATTCTGAGAGGAACTTGAACCTTTTTGCAATCTGCTGATATGGGTCAATCCTCTAGCCTAACTGGATTACCAAACAGTCATAGAGTTAATGTAGAACTTGTATCCTAAATTTTTCAGCTCCTTTCAAAGAAGCCCTTCCACTTGTTCCATCTGAAAATTTCTTTGTAACCATGTGTTTGGAAGCATCAGAATAACCTGAGATAATATCTTCACACGGACCTTTTGATTCTGATTCATAGTGTACAATCCAGTCAGCTGAATTTTCTTGGAGTTCTTTAACAAATGAAAGTACAGATAACAGCAGAAGATAACCTTCAGATACATCAAAATCAGGAGTTTGGAGTATCTTGCTTGTTTTGTTGAAACACTCAAGAACGTCTTCCCAAACAACTGTTAAAATAGCATATTCCAACTTTACCAGCTTGTGGTATAAATTCTTTGCGTCTTGTTTACATTCAGGCTTCTCTTCTGAGTCTTCAACAATATGTTTGTTTGTAAAATACCTGTATGTCCATTTTTAGTTGCCCAGACTGCTTCATATTGCGCAGACCATCTAGTTACACTTAAGCTCTTTAGGGAAAAATCTAGATTGCCATGTGTGTTTAAAATTCTCCATCTTCATGGAGATCCAAAAAAGAAAACATACAACTCCCGCAAAATGCCAAAGTAGTCAACAACTTCAGGCACAGTAGACACTGCCTTTACTCCAACAAGGTTGAGTGAATGGGCTGCGCATGGTACATAGTCTGCATACCTGTTAATGTTTTTAAAGTGTGCTTGCAGCCCTTTCTCTGAGCCCTTCATGTTAGCAGGGCCGGCCCCAGGTGTCTGGGCGCCCTAGGCAGGAGAGCCTGGGGCGCCCACCCCACCGGAGATGCCAACCTCCCGGTGGGGCCTGGAGAACCGGGGAAGGGGCGGCGCGGCTCTCCCGGGCCCCTCGCAGCCGCGGGGCACCGGGAAGAGCCGGGAACGAGCGGGCGGCTCTCCCGGGCCCCTCGCAGCCGCGGGGCACCGGGAAGAGCCGGGAACGAGCGGGCGGCTCTCCCGGGCCCCTCGCAGCCGCGGGGCGCCGGGGAGAGCCGGGGAACGGGCGGGCGGCTCTCCCGGCCCCCTTGCAGCTGCGGGGCGCCGGGGAACAGGTGGCGCGGTTCTCCCGGGCCCCTCGCAGGCTGCGAGGGGCCCGGGAAGAGCCGGGGAAGGGGCGGCCTTGGAACGCCCGCCCCTTCCCTCCCAGCGGACGGGCGCTCAGACTGGCGGCGGCCAGCGAGCGGGGTCTGTCCCCGCTGGCTGGCCGCCGCCATGCCGCCCCACCTCTCCACCCCCCAAGGGCTTCTGAAGCGCCCCAGAAGGGCGCTCAGACTGGCGGCGGCGGCGGCAGCGGGGAGAGTCCCCGCTGGGCAGCCGCCGCCATACCGCCCCACCTCTCCACCCCCCAAGGGCTTGGGGGAGCCGCTGGTGGAGCGCCGGCCGCCCCTTCCTCCCAGTCCCAGCGCTGGCTGGAGACAGGGGGTGGAGCGCCGGCTTCACCGGGGTGGGGCCGGGGGCGCTTGGCGCCCCTGTGGGCCCCAGCGCCCTAGGCGAGCGCCTAGCTCGCCTAGTGGGCGAGCCGGCAGTGCATGTTAGGATGCTTTCTCTTGGGGCGTGGGGGAGTGTTAGCATCTGTGGCAGCAACTGCCAGGCACCTGGAGGGGCTGCTGGATGTCACAAGGGGCATCAGAACAGTCAAGCGTGCCTGCGGGCCCTGATTGGTTCTGCACCCCCCCCCAGTCCGTCACAGCCCAGCCACCACAACACAACACAACACCTGGCTGGGACACTGTGGCACTGTTGCTGGCGACGCTGAATCCACTGCAGTCTTGAAAACCCAGCTATGGCCTCTTTTCCCTGACAGCCACTGCCTAACCAAACCCTTTGGGAGCAGACTAGCAATGCCACAGTTACGCCATGGCCAGCTGCCATGGTGCAGGTGGCCCTTAGGATTTCACTGCCCATTAATAATATTATTGGAAAGTTTTTTTGGGTTTTTTTTACTGTAGCTGCTGATTAAGACCTTTTGCGTATTGGTTTAATGTCTTTCCTTGGGAACAAGTTTGACCAGAGGCATCCCTAAGTCATACACAATGCTGTCCTAAGCATAGTTACACACTTCTAAGTCTGTTGAAGCCGGTTTGTTTAGGATTGCACAGCAGTTTCTTTCTGCTGAATAGATTTTATTTAACCTGCTCCCCTCAAGAATCTTTTAATAAGGCAATTGAGCTATTCTTTTCCTTTTAAAACAACTATAATTTCTAGTTCGCAAGATTATTCATGAAGCCATTTTCCTTCCCTGCTATAGTAATGAAAAGAGTAAATTCCAAAAGGGGAGTGGAGATCTTGTTTTTAATATACAGACGATAATGCAGATAACTTTTCATGCAGTACGTGCAAGCGAGACTTTATGACCAGTTTCATTTTAGCAGGCAGGCCCCTGAGATCACCTAATCCGATTTCCTGCTGTTCCCATATTAACTGATATCTTATCTTATTAGAGCGCACTGCAGCAAATGTAATGTCCCCTTGTTGAATAAATCCATTTCCAAAATGTTATGAATGAAAGAATCACAGCTGTTGCTAATGTTCCATGTCCATGGAAGAACATAACCTGCCAGAGTTGTCAGAAAAAGGGTTTGATTTAACTCCTAAACATTCTATCCCACTACCTGACAATCATCTCAATAGGTTATTTTGCGAGCTGTGCTGAATTATTCACAGAGCCTTTTATGCATGGGCACAAACAGGCATAGAATACCACAAGTAAAGATCCACTTTGCAACTCCACAAGCATTATTATTTGGGATGAAATTGTTTCTTCATCATCATTTTGATTAATTATTACTACAAATTGCTTTGTTGCAAACAGTGGTATCTAATGGGAACACTGAAAGTTAACCATCCATATTTATAAACCCTTATTATTTATCCAAACTGATTTCTTACAAATGGATGATTGCTATATATTCTCATCACACGTCCTCAAACAGTTTTGCTCCTCAAGCATGGCAAGCTATTGTGTAGCTAAAAAATGCACCGCAAAGGTATTCATGAATTACACAAGTGGTTTCTTTGGGAAACATGAGGATTTTAGGGTGATATCTTGGGCATACATACAGCTAATATGGGACCTTGGTCAAACCTGTTGGCTTTCACTGTTGCCCTGTGTGCAATAGAGTATATGGCTTATGAGGCACCCAACCCTTTTTTGCAACTCACATTATGGCCTGGGGGGAACTATCAGAGAAATTTGTCCCCCATTACTGATCTTCCCATTAAAGAATCCTTAATAAGCTCAAAGGAATGCTAGGATTCCAACAGCATAGTTATTCTTTTTATACTTACAGGAAAGTTTATTTCTGATCTCTGCACCTACCAAAATCCATATTTCCACACAACTATTAGAGAAATGGGAGCACTTGCCCACCTTTGTATCTGGATACTCTGACCATTTCTATACATTTCTGCCCTGAGTTTGATGCTGTTAGGAAAGCTTATTTTCTTCCCTTCCCATTTCCCCAAAGCAACGTGTATTCATGCACCTCCTGGGGTTTATCAGGATTCTCTCTGATAATTCTCAAAGCTGCTATGGTTTTTTTGGGGGGAAAGATCACAGTAAAGCCTGGATAGTTTTCCTACCCACAAGGCAGCCATTTTCCCTGACCCTGTCCACATGGCAGCTATTTGTTCCCCACGACCATTGTGTGCTTCCTTTTTTAAAAATTGACCATTGGATATCATTATATCAATATAGCATCATAGCAATGTGTGTAACAAGCTCTGTACACTCTCTGCCTTCTTTTAAGTCTGCTGTTGCAGCGGTATCTCTGCAACAGAGGGGACTGGAGATTTACTTTAAAAGAAGAAAACTGTGACTGCACAGAGCTTGTTATATTTAGTATTATAGTGGTATATTTATATAACAATATTCAATTGTTGATTTTTAAAATATTTTTGGTATTTTTCATGAGTGTGTGTGCACCTGGAAGTCATGGCGACCTCTGGTGACTGACCCCTACTGGGGCCTGGAGGATATTCAGAGAGGTGGCTGAATAAAGCCTGCCTCCACTTCCCAACTGCTGGTATTCCAAAGAGGTCTCTCATCCAAGTACTTGCCAGATTTGACCCTGCTTAGCTTCTGAGATTTGACAGGATCGGGCTTGCCTGGGCTATCCAGGTCAGGGCAATTGCTGATTTTTTTTTTAAATTGAAAAAGCCCCAGTGGCCCAAGTGAAGGGCTGATGCTGGAGGACTGGGGAGGGAAACTGTGGGGGAAACCTGCCATGTAGAAGCCCCTTTGCTACTGTGCTGTGGCATCCTCACTGCAGTGAGGAAACCACACAAAACTGTCCCCGTGTGCAAACCACCTGTGTCATCAGCATAATATAGGGGGAAAATCATATGAGTTGTAAGTGGGTCATAAGACAATAGAGAGTTGTAAAATCTCCCAGGCCACAACTCAGTGCATCATATTATAACCTTACAACTGATTAACTGTCGAAGTTAATATCTATGAACTTATATGTCAAATGGTGCATACAAGCTGAACCCTCTCATGGGGGGAAAAACCCTGTAAAGTAACATTTGAAGTGACCCTTTTTATATTAGATAAATTCAGCCATACATCCAGTGCTCAATTTTATCTTTCTTATTACTTTTTAAAGACAAAATAAATTATGAACTAACAGTTTAAACCAATGTTGGAGAGGTCCCTTAGGTCCTAATCCTAAGACTGTTTTCACCTCAGCAATAGAGGGGTCATTCCTTTAGAATAAGCAGCTAATTTGTTCATTCTCGTTCTGTGTCCCTTTGGAGTTGATACAAGAATTCCTTCCACCCAACTCAGCAAACTATTGATTGAATGTTGTTGATTTAAAAAAAAAATGCTCTAAGGTAAGATTTTCACTTTCCCATAATAATTCATATAACTCCTGAATAGAACTAAAGTTTCTGTTTCTGACACCAAGTAGTAATCATAATCTGTCCACATTGTTCTCCTGTCTCTGCTGAGCCTGACAGTTCTTATGCATGCAAGGAGGATGTGAAGGTGGCAGAAAAAGACTAAGTACTTCTGTCCTTACTTGAGCTATGGTCAGAATAGGAAAGCAAAGCTCATCTCCCTCACATCACTTCCTCTGTACTATGGGTTGCTGGTCAAACAAAATCACAAAGCAGTCTCAGAGCTACCTTCTGGCTACCAGTTAGCCACCCATGGTTTATAGAGTTAAATTACTGACGGGTTCTTGCTTGGTATGGTTGACAATGACTTGGATCCAGCCAGCCTTTCTGATGGCTCAAAATGAAGGAGGCTGCCTTTTTGACCACTGGAAAAACTGTGCTGAGAATCACGGTACCTGTGTGTTGTGTAGTGGGTTTGACGCATTAAGGAGTCAGGAAACAGCGTGATAATCAGCACATGGTTTACTCGTACACAACAAAACAACACAATATTGGCCAATTGCCAACTATATACAGTCCCCGTGGACCACCCCCACGTCCCATTGGTGGGTTTAAACTTCTCACCAAGGTTCCTATTAGTGACTGCTTGAGGTTTCAGGATCCTAGTCCCTATTGTCTCTTGAACTCCAAGCTCAGGTAAGGTTGCTGTCGCCTAGTGGTGGTCAGCGGACATAACACCCCTCCCCCCTGTAGTTCAAACCCAGCCTACATGACGTAGTCCTTTAGGTAAGTGAGAGCCCGGCACTCTCGCATGGAACGCCTCAAGGTTGACACCGGGATGACGATGGGAGGCCTGTCCTGCCCCATGACCAGGGTGCTTGGAGGCGGAAGCAGTGGAGCCTCGTCTGGTTCTGGGGTGGCAGCAGGCACTCTGTCTTCTGGGGCTGCCGCGGCAAGGGGGGTTGGCTCCTGCAAACTCCCATCGGGAGTTTCTTGTTTCAGGATGTCCGGCAGCTCCCTCTCAATGTCCCTTGGGGCCGGACCCTCCGCTGGAGCCGGGAACATGCGCCTGCGCAGGTGGTTGACATGCTTCCACAGGACTTGTCCACAGTAAGTTGAGACCTCATACGATACCGGACCTGTGGGGCGGATGACTTGGCCAGCAATCCATTCGGGTCTTTTGCCAAAGTTCCAGATGTAGACTGGGTGCTCTGGGAAGAACCCCCGTGGCACCTCCCTCTGCTCAGACAGATTGCGCGACTCTGGGGCCCTGTCCGGGTGCAGTCTGTCAAAGAGGACTGCGGTCCACCGACCCATGAGGAATTCCATGGGGCAGCACCCACTGACTGGGTTCAGGGTGGTCCGTTGCACCAGGAGGAAGTGCACCAGTTGGAAGTCCCAGTCCCCTTCTGTCAGCCGGCTGAGGGCTTCCTTGGTGGTACACACCATCTGTTCTACTTGGCCATTGGTAGCAGGGTAAAATGGGGTGGATCATATGTGCCAGATCAGATTGCTGCGGAGGAACTCCTGGAATTCCTCCGAGGTGAACTCCATCCCATTGTTTGATACTATGGTGTCCGGCAACCAGTGGGTGGCGAAGATCTTATGGAGCACCTGGATGGTGGCTATGGAGGAGGTGGCAGAGACTGGGCTGATTTCTAACCATTTTGAATAAGAGTCCACTGTTACAAGAAACAGCAGCCCGTGGAATGGCTTGGCGAAATCCACATGGAGCCCTGACCACGGTGTCCGGGTGTATTCCCAGGCTTGGGTGGGTGCGCTCGGCAGATTGGGCCCGATGGATGGCCTGGCAAGTCTGGCAGCGCTTTACCCAAGCCTCCACCTCTGCGTCTATCCCTGGCCACCATATGTAGCTGCGGGCCAGGGCCTTCATCCGGACAATGCCAGGATGGGCCTCATGTAGAACCAGCAGGACCCTGTGCCACAGTACCCTGGGGACGACCACCCTGTCTGCCCACAGTAAACAGCCCTTGTATGCGGATAACTTGTCCCGGCGGGCAGCAAAGGCTGTGAACTCCGGCCTGTCTACCACCGCAGGCCATCCCCTCACCTCTATTTGGACCCAGACCTGGATCTTTGGGGCAGAGGATTGGCTCAGAAGCCTCAGTACCTGTTCAGCTGGATTGGCTGCAAGGAGGTAGAACTCTTCCTTGGAGTCGTCATTCTCGTAGTGAGCATCTGCTCTCCGGTGGGGCTGTGGCAGTGACTGCTGGGCTCTGGACCCCCAGGAGTGACAGGCACATGTGATGTGCCCTGCATGGCCACACCCATGGCACTTGGCATCCTGGAACTGGCAGGTTTTCTGGTCATGCTTGTCTCTGCAGCTTGCGCACTCCTGGTCAGGCACGGAGCAGGATGCAGGGCTTTGATCCTGGCACCGGGAGGACTGTTGGGTGCGATGGACCTCCTCTCTGCCTAGGTCAATGTTGTTGCCCTGCGTCTGGCGCACAGCGGCAGTGGTCGAGGGACAGTCTCTCCTATGCCGTGGCAGTGGACAGGGCGGAAGCTAGGGAGCACTTCTCATCCTCCATGATGCAGCGTCAGAGTTTTTGTCGCTCAGCCCGAAAACTAGTTTGTCTCGGAGGGCCGTTTCGAGATGGGCCCCGAAAGGGCACGCTGAGGCAAGCCGGCGAAGCTCAGCCAGATACTCCACTATCGATTCCCGTGGTTGTTGCTGGCAGGCATAGAAGGCCACTTGGCACATGATGTCCGACGGCCGTGGGACGAAGTGGTCCTGGAGCTTCTTCATAATATCCTTGAATGAAGCATCTGCCAGCTTTGTGGGGAGAGCAGGTTACGGACCTGACTGCCAGCTGCACTGACCCTTCAAAGGTGGGGAGAAGAGCATGGCAGACTTCTGCTTCTGCTTGCACCTTCCCCACCTGAGGCTCAGGCAGCTGGCTTCTGGAAGTAGCTCCTGCCCGCCTCACACAGGGCGAAGGGTAATCCTTGCTTGGTCAGGGGTGTGGGAGGCATCAGTAATTCTGGGGTCCCCTCCCAGACTTTTGTCCAGAATCCCAGAAGCACTAAGACCACCCCTGCTGGAATTATAAAAGATCGAGAATAGATTAACCCGGGAGGAAAAGCAGTGAGAAGAGGAGGAGGAATTACTGAGGCCAGCAATTCTCAAGTTTTTCCTGTTTCTCTTCAGATTCCATGCTTACAGATGTTGGGAGGCTGTGAAACTAAACTTCAACTATTAGTGAGAAAGTGTTTCTAGCTCTACCATGTGTAGGATCATTTCCACAACTGGAATTTTGCACTTTATCTAAGTATCCCCAGTGGAGCTTGCCCCACTTTCTGAGGGCCACTGACATAATCTCAAGATTCAGAAATCATGAGTGACTTGCAAAATATTTATTTATTCTCTTCACTTATACCCTGCCTTCCTCCTCCATGGAGAACCAAAGCAGCTTACATCATTTTCATCCCCTCCATTTTATCCTCACAACAGCCATTTATTCTCACAACAGCCATGAGGCTAGCCTGAGAGTGTATGACTGGCCCAAGGTATCCCAGCAAACTTCAACGGCAGTCTCCTAGACCCTAGTCTGACACTCTAACAACTGCACCACACACCAAATACACAAGTCAGAGTTTAAAAGTAATATGATTCCTCTGAATTTATGTGAATAAAAGCCAGAGAATCACAGTGCATAATTCCATGCTTACATTTCCCACAGTGTCTTAAATATAGGCAGGGCTTTTTTTGTAGAAAAAGCCCAGCAGGAACTCACTAGCATAATAGGCCACACCCAACAGCAGAAACTCATTAGCATATTAGGCCACACCCCTGACAGCACAGCTTATTAGCATATTAGGCCACACCCCCATGTTACCAGAAGTGTGGTCATCCAGCCACACCCACCTTTTGCTTCTCATTCTGTTTACCTTGTTTGTTGTCAAAACCCAGGGCTTTTTTGTAGCAGGAACTCCTCTGCATGTTAGGCCACACACCCCAAATGTAGCCAATCCTAATGAGTTTCTGCTGTTGGGTGTGGCCTATTATGCTAATGAGTTCCTGCTGGGTGTGGCCAACTCGGGAGCCAGCCGGAACTCCGTTCCTGTGCGTTCCTGCCCAAAAATAGCCCTGAATATAGGAACACAAGGTGTCCAGATTGACTGTAGAGTATTGCAAGGGGAGACCTGCAAGAAACTTGCAGGGAGGGGGCATTTCCCCCACTTTTGCTTCCCTTTCCCCCCTTCTCTGTCAAAGTTCCCTCCTCTCTTTCTGCACCCACCCCTTATCTATCAATCTTCCCTCACTTCCCATTCTCCTCTCATCCCTTCTATGTTAGCTTTCCTCTCTACCCCGTTCTCTAGGCATCCTTTCTCCTGTCACTCCTTGTATGTCTCACCCCTCTCCAGCTCTTCTCAGACAATGTCCTCTTTCCCCCACCCCTTCTCAGTCTGCCCCTCTCTTTCTCCCCCTAACTATCTCCCCCTCTTCTGCCTCCCTTTCTGCAGCTTCCTTATTGTTTTTCTGACAGTGGGGAGGCCGCTTGCCTGGGAGGGATCCCTCGGCAGCATCCCCTGCCCTGCAGCTCCAGGGCTGTCTTGCTGGCAGCAGGGAGGCTGCTCACCTGGGAAGGGCCTGGTGGCGGCAGCCCCTGCCCTACAGCTCCAGGGCCATCTTGCTGTGGGGAGACCACTCATGCTCCCTCTAAGCTGTGGAGTCTTGTAAGCAAAAATTCTACTTTATGAGCTTCTGGCATTAAAGTTGTGAGTGAGCAATTTGGCTACTGCATAAATTAGTTTGCTCTGGAACCATCCTTCCTGAGCTAAGACAAAAATGTGTGAGCCAAAGGCTAAAAAACTGTGAGCTAGTGAGAACTGGGTTTGATTCCCCACTCCTCCACTTGTACCTGCTGGATGACCTTGGGCAAGCCATTGTTCTGATAACAGCTGTCATAAGAACATAAGAGAAGCCAGTGTTGGATCAGGCCAATCATCCAGTACAATACTCTGTCACACAGTGGCCAAAAATACCAGGTGGTATACCAGGTGGAAGTAAGTTAATAGTTTCTGTTTGATGATATATTTACAATTTATTGCTTAGTTGCATTGCATGTGTTTAATTTATTAGTTTCTGATTTCTTTTATTTTTACAGCCTTTGTTTTCTGGTCTTTATGGATTCTAAACTTTCTGTATGTATGATTGTATGCATTTCTGTTTATATAATAGCCAATGTGTTCCATATGTATTTTGTATTAGACCTCTGAAGAAGGCCTGCTCAGGCTGAAACGCGTCAGGTCTGAATGGGCCTTTATATAAGGTTTTAATTTGTGTTTAATAAATACATGTATGTTTTTGTATGTTTTTTAAGTGAATTTTAAATTTGGCCCTCTTTTGTTTTGGACTAACCTTTTCAAAAATACCAGGTGCCATCAGGAGGGCCACCAGTAGGGCCAGGACACTGGAAGCCCTCCCACTGTTGACCCCCCCCAAACACCAAGAATACAGAACATCACTTGCCCCAGAGTCCCTATCTATACCTTGTGGCTAATAGCCACTGATGGACCTCTGCTCCATATGCTTATCTAATTCTCTCTTGAAGCTGTCCATGCTTGTAGCAGCCACCACCTCCTGTGGCAGTGAATTCCAAGTGTTAATCACTCTTTGGGTGAAGTAGTACTTCCTTTTATCTGTTCTAACCTGACGGTTCAGCAATTTCATTGAGTGCCCACGAGTTCTTGTATTGTGAGAAAGGGAGAAAAAGTACCTCTTTCTCTACCTGCTCTATCCCATGCATAATCTTATAAACCTCAATCATGTCACCCTTCAGCCGTCGTTTCTCCAAGCTAAAAAGCCGCAAGCACCTCAACCTTTCCTCATAGGGAAAGTTCTCCAACCCTTTTATCATTCTAGTTGCCCTCTTCTGTACTTTTTCCAAAGCTATAATATTCTTTTTAAGGTTTGGTGACCAGAACTGTACACAGTGTTCCAAATGAGGTCGCACCATTGATTTATATAGGGGCATTATGATATTGACTGATCTGTTTTCAGTTCTCTTCCTAATAATCCCTGGCATAGCATTGGCCTTTTTTATTGCAGTCGCACACTGTCTCGACATTTTCAGTGAGTTATCTACTACGACTCCAAGAGCTCTCTCTTGGTCAGTCTCTGCCAGTTCAGACCCCATCGACGTGTATTTATAGTTAGGATTTTTGGCCCCAATGTGCATCACCTTGCACTTGGCCACATTGAACCCCATTTGCCATGTTGACGTTGTCCGTTGTCCGGAGGGGAAGAGAAAGGGAATCTAAGCTGCTTTGAGACTCCTTTGGGTAGTGAAGGGCGGGGTAAAAATCCAATCTCTTCTTCTTCTTCTTAGAGGGAATACTGGCAGCAGCCCCCGCCTTGTGGCTTCAGAGCCGTCTTGCTGGCTGTGGGGAGGCTAGCCACCAAGGGAAGCTCCAAGTCCAGCTCTGGGGGACGGACCATGAGTCCAGACTGCACAGGTGCAGACAACTCATTTTTTTATTTTTTGGGGGGTTAACCCCCCCCCGTGTATTTTTTTAACTTTTTGCATTTTTCTGCAACCCTGGGCAGTAGCCCAAGTGTGCAGAAAAACATCTTTACCCTCCATGTACCTCAGATCTGTGGAAATAAGTATCCAGACGCAGAGAGACCCTTGGCTATTAGATATATAGATACTACAGCCTGCTAGATCAGACCATTGATCCATCTAGTTCAGCATACTGTTTCACACAGTGGCCAACCACAGAGACAAACAGGGCACGGGGGCCAAAGCCCTTTCCTGGTGTTGCCACCCGGCACTGGTGTTCAGAGCATTGCTGCCTGGAGGTTCCATTGATGGACTTCTCCTCCATGAATCTTTCCAACCCCCTTTAAAGCTATCGATGCTTGTGGCTATCACTACGTCAGGTGGGAGTGAATTCCACAGTTTAATTACTTGTCCAGTAAAGAAGTATTTCCTTTTGTCTGTGCTGAATCTATTTCCCAGCAATTTCATTGAGTATGCCACAAGTTCTGGTATTATGGGAGAGGGAGAAAAAGCTCCCTCTACCAATTTCTCCACCCTATGCATAAACCCTTATCAAACAGGTTGCCTAATGAAGGGAAACTTACCTCTGCAAACTCTTCTGCTGGATCTAACCCCAAATCTCTGCCTGGTGAAAAATGGAATCAAATAAATCTATTATTTTTCCAAGTTCCCTGTATTTGTCAGAAACATGTTCCTCAAAAATATGGCCATGTAAGCCCAAATGGCCTCTGTTTCCAGAGGGCTGTCAAGTGAGGTGGTCCAATATTGGTATAGATTTAGAATAGTTTCTAAAATCCAAAAACTGTAAATTATTTTTGACCATTATTTGTCAAAAAAAACCTAGGAATGCCTTAATTATAATAGACAAGTGGAGACCTGAAAGGACTTACGGGGATGCATCTCTTCCTCCCTCCTCTACATTTTTCTCTTTCCCATACCTGAAAGCCCCCATAGCCCCTCCAGATTGTACTTTGATACTCTAATTGCTACACTACCCTGGGTATAGCAATGCTGTTGAACAATAGCAAACAGCTAGGCCTTGGAAAGTAATGCAAATAGGGTGGTATCAAGTCTCCCATGATAGCTGCCAGGCCTGACCCTAGCGAGTCCTCCCTTGAAGGCCAAAACAACCCTGGAAAGGGCCTTTCCCCATTCCCCTGCCTTTTGCTGATGGAAGCCAAGCCTAGAATTATGTGGTTGCCTAGCAACAGCCTCTTAGTGCTTCCTTTCCCTAGAACTACAGGCGTTCCTCTTATAATTTGGGTTTGGGTTTTTTAAAGTATTTTTTTAGATTTTGAATTTTTCTGCAAACCTGGAGCATTTTTCAGGTTTATAGAAAGATTGTCTTGTCTGTTCATGGCTTCATTCACCAGATTTAAATATCCTCAGATTTGGCCAACTTGTGGTGACCTGCAATACTTGCGGGGGAAATCCCTCCCCCTGTCTTGACTTACCACCATTGCCTATGAGCCCAGCATGGCTCCTGGCCTGTGCTGGTGGGCCCACTGCAACTTCTCCCCCCATCACCTCTGCCATCCTCAGGGCCACCACACTTCCCACCCACCCCCATTGTAACAACTCCAGCAGGCCCACTGGAGCTTCTGCCCCCCCATCACCACTGTCAATGCTGCGGCTGCGGTGGGTCCCTTCTTCCCATTGCCACAACCCTCACTGAGCCCTACATCATCATCATCATCATCATCATCATCATCATCATCATCATCAATTGAATTTATTAATCACCCCATCCTGGCTTGTGCCAGGCTCTGGGTGATGTATAAGACATAGTGCCATAAAATAAAAAACACAAAACATTAAATTTACACACAACATTAGTAAAATCTCAGTATAGATAAAAATCCAAGATGGCAATTTTCCTATATTATTATGGGTCCCGGTTTTGGACTACTGACCCCTTTTTCTTCTGTGTGTGGGGGAAGGGAACTCAGAATATGGAGGGGAGAGGAAAGAAGGGTGCCAGCCAATAGGTAACCATTGCTGCCCTCAGCTAAAAGCCTGGTGGAACATCTCTGCTTTACAGGCCCTGTGGAACTGCATAAGATCCTGCAGGGCCCTGATGTAATTTGGCAGAGAGTTCCACCGGGCCCTGGCCCTGGTCGAGGACAGCTGGATATCTCTAAGACTAGGGATCACCAGCAAGTTGTTGTTTGAAGAGTGTAAAGCTCTCCTGGGAACATATGGGAGAAAACAGTCCCACAGATACATTGGTCCCAAACTGCTTAAAGCCCAAAACCTTGAACCTGACTCAGTACGCTACTGGAAGCCAGTGTAGCTAGCGCAGCACTGGTTGTATATGTGCTGCCTGTGATGTTCCCATCAGGACTCGTGCTGCCATGTTCTGGATCAGCTGGATTTTCTGGGTCAGTCGCAAGGATAGGCCAGCATACAGCGAGTCACAGTAGTCTAGTCTGGAGGTGACCATTGCATGGATTACCGTGGCTAGGTCAGGGCATGACAGAAAAGGAGCCAGTTGTCGGGCTTGGTGAAGATAGAAGAATGCCAGCCTAGTGACATGCATGACCTGGGTCTCCATTGATAGGGAGTCATCCAAAGTCATGCCCAAGTTCTTAACGGATGGCGCTGCTGTCAATGGTGCCCCATCCAGATCTGGAAGCCTAGGCTCCAATCCTGAGGACCCACCCTCCCAGCCACAGAACCCCCATCTTCTATGGATTCAGTTTCAGCCTGCTCTTTTTTAACCACCCCACCACGGCCTCCAATCCTGCAGTCAGATTTTGTGGGGTGGTAGTTGGCTGGCCGTCCAATAACAGATATAGCTGGGTGCCATCAGCATATTGATGACACCCTAGTCTGAAGCTCCTTGCCAGCTGGGCAAGGGGGCACATATAGATGTTAAATAATATGATACGGGTTTCCTAGAAGACACATCCTTATCCAGGGCCACCCTCTGTCCCCGACCATGGAGGAAAGCCATTGGAGGGCCACCCCGCAAACTGCATCAGTGAGGCGATGACTCAGAAGATCACGATTGACTGTGTTGAATGCTGCTGTGAGATCCAACAACAGCAGTGTCAACCCACATTGATTCAGCTGTCTACGGAGATTGTCTGTCAGGGTGACCAACACAGTCTCCGTCCCATGGCTGGGCCAGAAGCTGGATTGGAATGGATCCAATGCCAATGTGTCTTCCAGGATCCCTGGAGTTGTTCAGCTACCGCTCTCTCAATCACCTTATCCAGGAATGGTAAATTAGAAACTGGGTGGTAATTGGCTGGCTCCGAAGGATCCAATGATTTTTTTTCAGGAGCAGTACAACCACAGCCTCCTTAAGGCCCTCTGGAAAGACCCCTGTTTCCAGGGACAGATTGATAATGTCCAATAGAGTGGCCCGTATCCTTTCATCACCAACCTTAACCAGCCACGAGGGACACGGGTCAAGGAGACAAGTGGTCGGCTTGACAGCATCCAGGATCCTGTCAACAACAGCAGAGGAGAGCAGGCAGAAGGAGTCAAAAACGGAATCCCAACATGGCCAAGAGGCCTCCAATTCACATACTGTATCAACATTGGCAGGTAGGTCATGACAGAGTGATAAGACTCTATCTGCAAAATAGCTTGCAAATGCCTTGGAGCTAATGGCCGAATTCCTATGTCTACTTTGGTGTCTCTCAGTGAGGGGATGTCAAAGACCTGATCACCTTAAATAATTGAGCTGGGCAAGAGCTAGCGGATGCAATTGAGGCTGAGTAGAATACCTTCTTCCAGGGCTATTTTTGAGTAGGAATGCACAGGAACAGAGTTCCGGCTGGCTCCTGAGTTGGCCACGCCCAGCAGGAACTCATTAGCATAATAGGCCACACCCAACACCCAAACTCATTAGGATTGGCTACATCAGGGGTGTGTAACATGTAACATGCAAAGGAGTTCCTGCTACAAAAAAAAGCCCTGGGTTTTGACAACAAACAAGGTAAACAGAATAAGAAGGAAAAGGTGGGTGTGGCTCAATGACCACACTTGTAGTAACATGGGGGTGTGGCCTAATATACTAATAAGCTGTGCTGTCGGGGATTCGGCCTAATATGCTAATGAGTTTCTGCTGTTGGGTGTGACCTATTATGCTAATGAGTTCCTGCTGGGCTTTTTCTACAAAAAAAGCCCTGCTTTCTTCGCAGCCTTCATTGCTATTTCATAGGATTTCATAAGCATCCTATGAGCTGCTTTTGTAGCTTCATTGCGAGTACACCACCAAACTCATTTAAGCTGTCTAAGTTCCTGTTTCATCTCCCTAAGTTTTTTTGTATACCAGGGGGATGATTTACTACAGGAACGTAGAGGGCATTGGGGAGCAACCTTGTTATGTATTGGGACTGAAACACTGCAGGACTGTGCTGCCAGAGACATGATGAGCTTGGAGCTGAATAACAATAGACCAACAGGATTCTGGCAGTAACCAATCAAGGTGTAGGTCAGTGCTGCTAGAGACGGGGTGAGCTTGGAGCCAAATAACAATAGACCAACAGGATTCTGGCAGTAATCAATTAAGATGTAAAGTTTTGTAAACAACCTATCACTGGGTGTGGCCACTGGGTGTGGCCATTGCAGGCAATAAAACCGAGCTGAGACTCTGGTCTACAGTCTTTTTCTTACTGAAATCACTGAATAAAGTAGAGCTGATCACTAGACTGGGAGTCTGTTCACCCACGGAACCCACTATTTAACAGTGGTGATGAGGATGGGATCCTGTTGAGCTAGCCCAGCACCCTCCAGCACTGCACTGCGCACTGAGCTCCAGTGCCAAGCACATTGCATCACTACCGGGACCATGGCTGCCACTCCAGGACATCTGCCAGAATTTGACCCTGCTCACCCAGAGCTTTGGGAAATCTGGGTGGAGTGGCTCAGGTACTACATAATGTTCTAGGGCATCCAGGGTGCAGCCAAGAAGAAGGCTGTCCTGCTCAGTGCCTGTGGGATCACAACACTGAGACTAGTCCAGGGCCTCATCATGCCAATCACCTTGGAAGCGGCCAAGTACAACAACCTCATCAAGGCGCTTACCAACCATTTCATGCTTCAACCCATGAAGATGGCGCGCCACATGGACTTCTACATGCGGCAACAAAAGTCCAACAAGATGGCTGCCGACTTTGTGGCAGACCTTCGCCGGCTGGCCCTCAGTTGTGAATTCACAAATCTCAATGAAGCCCTGCTAGACCAGTTCATGATGGGCATCAGAGAGGAGAAACTACGCCAAAAGCTCATCAACCAGGAGGACCTCACGCTAATAAAAGCACTACGCGAAGCCACTGCCTATGAGAAATCCAGGCGAGTCCGTCAGACCTCTGCTGCACACCAGGCCTCTGTCCCTTCAGCTTCTGAAGCATTGGATGATGAGGCCCATCAGGTGCATTGCCCAGCTCCCTGCAACTTGAGATCTTCTGTTGCCACCACTTGCCCAGCGGAGATCATCACACACACGCCCTGTGCCAGCTGCAGAGAGGCCCACGAATGCCGCTCCTGCCATTTCAGAGATGCAGCCTGCAGGCAATAAAACCGAGCTGAGACTCTGGTCTACAGTCTTTTTCTTACTGAAATCACTGAATAAAGTAGAGCTGATCACTAGACTGGGAGTCTGTTCACCCACGGAAACCACTATTTAACAGTGGTGATGAGGATGGGATCCTGTTGAGCCAGCCCAGCACCCTCCAGCACTGCACTGCGCACTGAGCTCCAGTGCCAAGCACATTGCATCACTACCGGGACCATGGCTGCCACTCCAGGACATCTGCCAGAATTTGACCCAGCCCAGGGCCTGCAGCAAGACTGGCCACATCGCCTGTGCTTGCCACTCCAAGGGAACCCAGAGACACACCAACGCGCACCAGGAAGCAGTGGACCTGCACACCACCACTGTTCACTAACAGCAGGTACTGAATTTTCCCCAGGACATTCCAGATAAAATAAAAGTGACTGGGCTTATTGAGGAACTGCCCTGCAAGACAGAATTGGACACTGGGTCCTCCATCTCTGTCATCTCAGAAGAGACTCTCTGGAGGCTTTGTCCACAAGCAGGCCCCTGCCTCAGACCCACCGGGTTTACTCTTTGGGACTTTCAAAAGAATGAGGTGGCCATCAAGGCCACTGAGTGACCCCAGGCACATCCATGGGCCTCAGCCCCGCCAAGCTCTTGATGGGCCGCCACCTCATGACGCGATTGGACTGCTTTCTCCTCGACCGTGTCCCGGACATGCGTCAATCTCTAGTGAGTCAGGAGCCCCACCACGGGTTCTTTCCAGGTGACTATGTCTTCATGCGGAACTATTCCAGTAGGCCCGTGTGGGTCCTGGCAAGGGTGACCAGAGTCACCAGACCCCTTTCGTATGAGGTATCAACAGATGGGTGCCAGCTGCTATGCAGACACATAGACCAGCTGCACTGCTGCCTGCTGCCTGAGAAGCCAGACCCATCCTCAGCCGAGGAGGAGGATTGTGGCCCAGAAACATCATCATCACCAACTGAGAGTGAGTCCCCTCCTCACAACAGGGGGCAGCCTGAGTGCCGAGAAGAAGGAAGCTCCGCACAGGCCACGACGGACCTTCTGGGCTCTGTTTCAGCCCCACAGGACTCCAGAGAGGTCTCCACCTCACCAAGCCCGGCTCCAGCACCGTCTTCACCACCACAGGAACGATGGTGTTCTCAGAGAGAGCGACAAAAACCAGCATACCTCGAGGACTATGCCTGCTAAGGTGCTTTGGAACTTAGTGGGAAGGAGTATTATGTATTGGGACTGAAACATTGCAGGACTGTGCTGCCAGAGACAGGGTGAGCTTGGAGTCAAATAACAATAGACCAACAGGATTCTGGACCAAGTAACCTGGGGGAATCAGTTGTTTCAAGGCGACTGTTTCACCTTCCCTAGTCCAGGTCTCAGTCATGCAAGCCAGATCCACTTCTGCACTGCAAGATAACACTGCAGCATCCTGGTCTTATTATTGATGGATCTGGCATTGCACAACATCAGTGTTGAAGGGGAGTTCAGAAGTTCAGCCTTCTCATTAACGTTTCTTGGGATGGGACGAAGGTTGGAAAGGGACCAAGCATATCCACATCTCTGTCCCTTTCCAGGCCAAAACCTTCTCCCACAGTCATATCTCCCTCTGCCCCCGATCACTGGGATCCCCAGCCCAGGGCTGGCACACAGTAAGATGTTCTCAAACTCCATCTCTTCATTACACCCTCGCCCACCACCAGAGCCTGGAGTACAGTAGAATATAAAAGCCAGTTAACAACAAATCAGTTACAATTAATGTTCAAACACATATACAATCCAATTTGACAGTAGATAAAAATATCCCTACTAGTAACTCTCCCACCCAAACCTCTCTATTTACTATCCCTTCCTTCCCACTGTCATCCCCAGGGCCACCAAGTCTCCTGTCCCTCCATCACCGACAAATTTGGTGAGCCCAGCACAGATGCCAGCTTCACCCCACTGCAGCTTCTCCCCCATCACCACTGGGGCTGCCATGGCTCCCCCCCACCATTTCTGTAACTGTTGCTGGGCCATGGCCTCCATGGGTCCCCACACTTCCCCCAAATGCCACAGTTTTTGCTGGGGTCACTGCAGCTATATATGGGCATCCCCCCATGTGTGTGTGTGTGTATATTTCAGACTTTTCTGCAAATCTGGGGGGGGGGGGTCTCCCAGGTTTGCAGGAAAATCTGTTTAGTGTTAGTGTGGCCCCAATCTGTGGATTTAGATATCCACAGGTGGAAGGTCCACAGATATATAGATGATTATGATTATACATTTTTTGCATTATTTCCACAAGGGGGGAACACAGTTGGAAGTTCTACCATACGCATTAAAATTTCCAGGGATGTCACTGTCCTCTTGCAGTGCTTGCAAGTCAATGTGCCCTTGCTGCTTCAAAGCTTCTAATCATTTACTTCTGATATATTCAAAGGCCTGAGGAGAATTTGTCAAAAGCCAAACTTCAGAGGGACAGGCCAGGGATCAAATGCTTGTAAAAGTGACACCAGTCCTTCATATGGATAGTGGTGTGTTGTTACAGGAATTGGATACAATGTGTGTAATGTGATAAATTTACCTGCAGAAGGGATCTTTGAGAAAGATCAAACTATCCAGTTTCAAGGGTTGTTCTTTGAAGTAGTGAACGGAGCACTAGCAACACAGCTGAAGCAGAAGCAAGGACATTTGTTGCTTTCAAATTCCATCCCAGTATACTTTCTATACTATAAGGGCACCTTAATCCTGGTGTCATTTATACATTCGAAAATATAACACATTCACCATAACTAAATCCAACAGCCAAACCTTCTTCACCGTGATTTATGAAAGGGTGCATGGGAGAGTGCATGAATACATGAAGCTGCTTTCTGTTGACTTAGGGCATTGCTCTGTCAAGGTCAATATTGCCAACTCTGACTAGCAACGGAGATGCTGGGCATTGAAGAGGTAGCCGCACTAGTCCGAAGCAAACTCTAAAAACAAAGACCATGTAATCCCTTTTATTAGGGACAAACAAAATGACACAAAACAGTATGCAAGAATTTGAGTTCAGCAGAGCACTTCATCAGCCTGGATGTTTTTAAACCAGGGGAGGGGGGATTTCAAACCATGATCTTAAGGGCTTGTCCTGCTGGCATTCTTGTGTTAAATGCTGACTAGAGATATAGAAATCAAATTATCCTGGTGTTGAAATGTACCCTTGGCCCTCTGGTATGACGAAGCAAAACACTGAAATCTCCCATTGAAAAGTATAGTTTACATGTGTCCATAATTCCCAGGTACATCCCTGTAAATTGCAAATGGTGTGTGTATAAATTAAGGACTAAATTATCATACTTGCTTAATGAAAATGGGTAGCCTTGACATTTAAAACAAAACAAAACAGGGCTTTTGCCAAATTTGGCATGTATTTCCTTTAAACAGGGGAGACAATTTATTGTCAGAACAGAATTATTTTCTAGATCCTAATGTGTATTACTCTGCAAATTTAGTGTAGAAAATATGTCTCATTTATCACAAAAATCAAATCTTCTATTTAGATAGATAGATAGATAGATAGATAGATAGATAGATAGATAGATAGATAGATAGATAGATAGATAGATAGATAGACAGACAGACAGACAGACAGGCAGATCATAGATGACAGACAGACAGACAGACAGATGATAGATAGATGTTGCTTTTCTTTTTCTTTATCTACCTCTGCCAGTAAATCAGTACACAAGAAAAGAACAGCAATTCATAATGCTAAATGTATCCACTAGCAGGAAATCTAATTTTTTTGTGCAGAAAGCAATGCTATCTCCCTGTAAATTTGCTGTCCAGTTTTGAGCAGAGTGTCATCTTTAAAGTCATTCCCAATTGTTCTTTAATGCCATGTAACACACAAGATTGCCTGATTGAAATCTGCCTATACAAGGGGTCAATACATTTTTATGTGGAAGGCTCAAAGAGCTGCATCCATGGTAACATTTAATTTACTTGCCATTTTACTCAGAACAACAGCAAATTACATACCTAATCTGAAATTACTTTAGATTTCAAGAGTTGCAGAGAGGGTGATGGAGAGAAGACAGAAAGTGGTCACACAGAATTCTTAATAGGAGACACTCAGGGAGTGTTAGTAGAGCAAACTGCGTGTTCTGTGAGAAGCATTTGAATGACAATAGCTATCAATGCTTCTGTTATGGGTAGCTTAATCCTTATTGCAATGTTACACACATACATATACAAATAAGTAAATAAAAAAAGAGTTTTGGGGCCCTGACCTGGATAGCCCATGCAAGCCCTATGTCATTAGATCTCAGAAGCTAAGCAGGGCCAGCCCTGGCAAATATTTGGATGGGAGACCTTCAGAGAATACCAGGGCTGGGAGGCCAGAGGCATGCTATCAAGCCACTTCTCTGGATGTCCTCTGTGCCCCAGTAGGTCACTTGCAGGGACACACAAAATGCAAACCCCCCAAAACAAAAGAGTTTCAGGAGGGAGAGACATCTAATTTTAGGATGGAACTTGAAAGTTACAAACTGCAAACATCTCAAGTACTGCAAACTATCTGAGGTATCTTTTTGGTAGAATAAGCATGTAGCAGATGTTTCAGAAGGAAAGAACAAGAAGCAGCAAGTGCAGAATACAAGACCTGGTAAGCAGATGTGCAGTCTTCTACTATGTATGTTTTTAGGGATGGGCACAAATGGGGAAAACGCAGTTTCTGGCAGTTTGTGGTGTACTCGGTTTGTGAACCACAAACAGTCATGAACTTTAAAGAGTTAAACAAACATGTTCAGTTAGTGATGTTTGTGATGTGGTAGAATGGCCACCCAGCATGCTTAGAGACACCAAACTCACAGGGGATCTCTAGCTAACTCTCCTCCAGCTGCCCTCCAAGTTTGGTGAGGATTGGATATATGAGGTTTGAGTTATGCCCCCTGAAGAAGGTGCCCCATCCTCCATTGTTTCCAATGGAGGGGAAAAAACAGCAAAAAAGCAAGAGCAATTGAAGCTCAGCAGAACAGAATCAAAGTCCCAGAGAATCTCTGCAGTAGAAACTGAAGGTGGAGACATTTATACAAGTCTAGCAGAAACAGTGCCATGTGCCCAGCAGAACCACTGCCACTGTGGCAGTGTATACCCAACAGGACTAAAGTCAAACCAGAGAATCTCTGGAGTAGAAACTGAAGGGGGGGCATTTTTGCAAGCCCAGAAGAACCTTTGCAATGTATTAGTGCCCAGCAGAAGCCAGTACCAAGCAAAGGGGGCATTTTTGCAAGCCCAGCAGAACCAGTACAACATACTGAGTGCCCAGCAAACCCAGTGCCAATGTGGCAATACCAGCTCAACAAGACTGATGTCAAGCACAGAATCATAATCTAAGCAGTCTGGGGTAGGGCTTTTGCAAGCTCTGTGCAAGAAAATGGGAAGGGAACACAAAGGAACCCCGGCAAGGACCCCCTCTTGAAACTGACACAACTAGTTGGAAACTGATAACAGTGTTCCAAGGCTAGATAATTCCACCCCCCCCGATGTTACTTTGAAGTTTGGTAATCATTTTGATTGAGTGAAGACTGTCTGTCTGGAAATGTATTTGTTCATGAACCTGCATGACTTCCACAAACTACTTGAAAGTTTGTGAAAGGTTTGTGCCAGTTGACCTGCCATGAACATCAGTTCGCAAACTATGAACTGACCAAAATTCATCATGACATTAGTTTGTGAGTTGGCTTGGGCCCATCCCTCTACGTTTCAAAAGAAATCCTGTTGAGTTCAATAGGGCAACTAAGTGTACTCTAGGACAGCAGCTCACATCAGCATAAGAACTGTTTAAAGATGGGCAGGTGTATGTGTTCAAGCTGTGGAATCTCCTTCCATGACTTTTTCTGAAAAGGCTGGATGAAAATGAGTAAGAAATTGTTCAAATCTAGGGAGTTGTGCTTTGCACAAGGATGCCTAAGGAAGAAATACAAGCCTGATATAGTGTAATTATTGAACAAATGAGCTGTGGTTTCTGACATCTGTGGTTCAAATCTAACCTCATCTGTGAACTAACTGGTTGGTTTTAAGCAAACTATTTTCAGTCAGGTCAAGTCCCCCGCCCCCCCAATCTGTAATACAAGGGAGGCAATTCTAAACTACTTTACAGAAATTGAGTGATGATTATTGAGGTGATATATGCAAAGTACTTTGAGCATTTAGGAAAAGCATTTTATATATACAAAGTATAAATAAAGCTGTAGATGTCTCTTGAAACTCCTAAGTGAGGAGAATCATACTACACTAAGTTGTAGTTTTGCAGTTGAAAGAACTGAAAGGTCACTTGCAATTGGCTCAGCACTGAGAGACCTGATCCTGCAGTCATCAGAACTGAATCCTGGTGCCCTAAATAGAAGGCCTGCTGAGAACTTTGTGGTGAATATTGTCACCCAGTGAACATATTGTTTTCGACAGCCACAACTACTCATAAGCCAGGCCTTGCTTCAACTCAGCTTGTCATTGCTGTTCAAACCCAATTTAGGACTCCATGTCAAAAAGTTGCATTTGTGTATGGTACCTGTAGAGGTGGGGTTTCTTTTCCTGCAGCATTGCAGTCCTTTTTGTACCTGCACAATTGGTGAAATCAATCCCCTGCCCGGGTCAGGGTGGGATCAGATAATTAAATTATGCTGGGGTGGAAAACTAGAACTTCCATGGAGCTGTGAAAAAAACAAGCACATGCAAACCATTGCAGATCCAGACAGATCAGCACCAGTGTTCCCTCTAAGCTGAGTTAGAGTGAGCTAGGTCACAGTTTTTTAGCCTCTGGCTCCGGAAGGATGGCTGCAGAGCAAACTAATTTATGCAGTAGCCAAATCGCTCATTCACAACTTTAATGCCAGTAGCTCACAAAGTAGAATTTTGCTCACAAAACACAGCTTAGAGGGAGTTTTCAGCACCTCTTTACTGTTGGAAAGATTGGTAAAAATACTTAAATATTGAGAGATTGCAATGGATCGTTGCTTCACTGGAGAGGAGGCATTTTCTTCTATGTATAAATCTTTATTACTAAGGGAAGGGCCCACAGGAAATCTACAAAACAACAAAGACACCTAAGACTACATCTTAACACTTTGACCATACAGTCTACAACAATGGAGATTCTTCTTCTTCTTCTTGACCCCTAGAAGGAAATCACCTGGATACATTAACCAATGATTGTGAGTAAACAAATTTCAGTTTCATGGGCTTTATTCCCATTGGCTCTGTGCCAGGTTTCCTTCCAGGTCAGTCTAAACAATAGCACACAAGGTAAGCATGCATTAACCCTATAATGACTGAATATTAGACCCTGCAACACACATATTTCCAACATTTACAATGACCAAACAGACACAAACACCAAATGGTAAGTCTTTAAAATAATTACACAGTGTTT
Organism: Gekko gecko; assembly: GCA_029375565.1. Taxonomy (NCBI): domain Eukaryota; kingdom Metazoa; phylum Chordata; class Lepidosauria; order Squamata; family Gekkonidae; genus Gekko; species Gekko gecko. The sequence continues at coordinate 143,849,772 of JAPDNY010000003.1, read as the reverse complement.
ATGTCTATATGGCTGACTTTTTATTCATTATTAACTTAAATGTGTGGTGAACCCTAGCAAAGTAGAGGCAATGGAGGAGGGGGTAATGTGCAATGTGTATAACTGTATGCATGGAAAAAGTAACCTGGTGAACAGGCTCAAGCTGCTCATGACCACTCCGAACTGCCTGTCAAACAATTAGCAGATGCTTGAACGTGTCTACCAAATTCTTGCCTGCTTGTACCTTCCATGGAATTCTATTTATTTATGTATATCAATATTCTTATCCCACTTTCCTCCCTACTGGGGACTCAAAGAAACTTACAAAATATAAAATATAATATAAATAAACAAACAGTTCATCATACCATATTCTAAGCTAGCCCTGAATCTAATGGCTTAGCTCCCTCAAGGCCATAAGTGAAAAGCAATGGGTAAGGGTCAAGGACTTATGACAAAGGGACTTATGCCAAAGATGAATAGTGAAACAGTGGAGGAACAGACACTTAGCCCATATCTCATTTAGCTGGGAAAAATATGTCTTTAGCCTTCTTCCCCACTACATGTATGCAAGCCCATGGAAATGAATAGTAGTTTGAAAAGATTGCCATAGCCTCTGATATACTAAGCTAATAACCATATAGTAGGATCAGTGGAATAAGGCTGGATAGATCAGGTGAGAACAGCCCTGTAGCCAGAAATTTTGGGTTCGTGGGGCATGGGGAAATTTTGTGGGGCAGCAGGGGAGGAGGGAGAGAGAGGCCCCCCCCCACACCTCCCCTGAAGTCTAAGTCGTGATTTCGCTACTTGGAGTTTAGGCATGGTCAGGCCCCGCTTGAAAAACATCATTTAAAAAGAAAGCATTGGAGTTCAGGGAAGGCATGCAGCTGCCCCCCTCCCTCCCTCCCTGCAAGATTTAAAGGGACCTCCATCTGAATTGTGGGCCACATGCTCCCACCAATCAGGTGGAGGGCCATTTTAATGTGGGGGAGGGGTGGCAGCACTTGCAGGGCATTCCTCACATTCGAGGGGGCAAAGCCCTGAAATGCCCCACTGTAGCTATGGGCTTGGGTGAGAAGCCTTACTGCTCCCAATGCAGTGGAATCACTACTAGTCAAACCTTCAGTTAAATATCTTTGCTGTTTGATGATCCATTCAAGCCTCACCTTTGTATAGTTACTTGATTTCCTTAAAATTTATACCTCAATAAAATATCTTGTTTTAAAATTGCTATTTGGCATTTTATATATTACCACAAGAAATTTAGAGAATATCATAAATGCATGTTGTATGAATAATACCAGGCAATTTCTTACTACTTTGTGCTTCCAATAGCAATGTGCACCTTTATGAAGTGTCATGCATTCTCATTGGCTAGAATTTTATAACCTTCTTGCACTGGGGCAAATGATTGCCTGATGATATAATTGAAGAAAATCAGATCCATGAAGAGAAGAGATTTGATTTATACCCCGCCCTTCACTGCCCAAAGGCATCTCAGAGCGGCTTACAAACTCCTTTCCCTCCCCCTCCCCACAACAGACATCCTGTGAGGTAGGTGGGGCTGAGAGAGCTCTTGACAGAAACTGCTCTTTTTCAAGAACTGCTCTTATCAGAACTATGGCTTGCCCAAGGTCATCTAGCAAGGTGGAGGAGTGGGGAATCAAACCCGGTTCTCCCAGATTAGAGTCCACGCACTTAACCACTACACCAAACAGGCTCAACTATGAAGTCAGCATTAGGGGTCAGCAAAGTTGAGCATCTGTTGAGACCCACAGCCTACCATCAAATAAAAGTGCCTTTTCAACATAGTGCTTGGCATAGTTGAAAGAAGCAGTGCACAAGAGAATTGCATCGTTGAAGCCCACTGATTATACTGTCTGCAAATTATGACATTGTTTCAGTGTGAGACATGAAGTCTGATGATACAAATTCTTTTTTAAGTTTTACTTAACTCAGTGGGACTTATGCTCAGGTAGATGTGCATACAAATTGAACCTACTTTAATGCTCTAACCAGAATACCATGGCCATGTATGAGTCTAATCTCTCTAACAAGGGGCAGTGCTTACAACTGCTTTCCTTGAAGCATTTTAAAAATAAATAAATAAAAAATCTGTTCTTCATCTGACTGTAACTTCTTCTTCCATATATGGCCTCTTCAGTTTATATATGGACTCTACAGTTTGCAGTGAGATTGTTGCACAAATTCATGGCCATAGGCAAAAGTTGGGTTTTGATTTATCTGCTGGAAATGCTGCTGGCCCGGTATTTGTGATTCCATGTACAAAACTAAATCTGGGCCTATGTCTTTTTCTGTCAGTGGATCCCCATGATTGGCATACTATGAGCAGGCATACTTGAGAATCAGAACAGGCAACACTTTTCCTGTGACCAGTGCACACAGTAATGATCAGTTAAGTAGCTAGAGCAACATGCAATTTGCCACACCACCACAAATTTCCACACAATGTATTAAGTTTGGAGTGCAGACCAGCAGGTTTCTGCTCATGATAAATGACTCAGACAATCTATTTGCCACAAACTTTCCCATTTTCATTAATTCTTCTGAAAAATGTTTGTTTGGCTATTTCGAAGCACTTGAAGAACCATAGCTAAAAGGTGAAATTATTTCTAAGTGAAATTATTATTTTTTGTTATTACTTCACTATTGAAATCCAACACAATGTGTTGATAAATAAATACCACCTTGAGGTATTCCACTATGAGGTAAAGTATAGTAGTATTTAAATTAATATATAAAATAAGTTATCATTAAGAATGTAAACAATAGACTATTTCCACATCCTGTTGCAAGAATTATATACTACTGCTCATTCAGTCCCCTTTATTCTGTAATAAATCCAACATAATTTGTGAACCCAGAAAGCATTTTGAAATGACAGATATTTTCACAGCTGAAAGAATATGGTGATACATTTGGAAATGTGTACTCTAGTATCGTCTTAAGTCAAACAATTGATGCTGAGGAACTTTCTGATCTATCTGGTTCCTGTATTCAAAGAGCAAATTCCCTCCAACACAAAAATAAATTCTCCAGATGATAGTGAACATACTGATACTTGCCGTTAACTGAAGGAAACTTATGATCACCATTAAAATGCCATTACATGAAAGAATAATAGTGAAGCAAACACTTATTTGCATTTGTGTCATAAAATCGTCTCTTTCCCTCTGTCAGTATACTATCATAACTGGTGTTCAAGAAGACTTCTGGAGTACCAAGTATACTGAAGGAAGTGCCCTCAAAGCCGCAAAAGTAGCACTGGAGAGGAATGCTCTAGTGACTGATTGATTACTGAGCAGGACCTCTCCATCTATCTTGTGCTAAGGGGCCTAACCAAATTTTACATACAGGTGAAATGAGGGAAGGGTACTTAACCCTTTCCTCATCCAGCATTTTCCCACCCTGACTCCTACCCCTCAGCCATCCCTTTCCTGAGGGATTCCAGAGACAACTTTGCAAAGATAATCATGAGTTTAGAGTTCCATAGGAAAAAGGATAGCTTGAAAGGATTTGAAGCAGAGAAGCAGGGAAAGGGTTAAGCAGCATCAGTGATTAACATGTGGAATTCACTGCCACAGGAAGTGGTGGCAACTACAAGCATGGACAGTTTCAAGAGGGAATTAGATAAACACAAGAGGCGGGACCCGCGATACTCGCGGGGGGGGAGGGAGTATTCCGGCCGCCAAGCTTCCCCCTCCCTCCCCCCCAGCAGCGGCGGCGGCAGCAGCTGCGAGGCCTGCCGGCCCGCCGAGATTCCCCCTCCCCAGCAGCAGCGGAGGGGCGGCGAGGCTGGCCGGCCCCTCAAGCCTCCCCTCCCTCCCCCAAGCAACGGCGGCGGCAGCGGCAAGGCCAGCTGGCCAGCCGAGATTCCCCCTCCCCAGCAGATCCCCCCCCCGGCTCCAGCGATCCTCCTCCTTCCCCCCGTTAATCCTCCTCCTCCCCCCACTCCCCGGCGATCCCCCTCCTCCCCCCACCCCCCGGCTCCGGAGGCGAGGCCCGAGCAGCTTCCAGCCGCCGGGCCCACCGATCTCCTCCCCCCGGCGATCCTCCTCCTCCCCCCACCCCCCGGCTCCGGAGGCGAGGCCCGAGCGGCTTCCAGCCGCCGGGCCCGCCGATCTCCCCCCCCTTCAGCTCCCTCCTCTTCCCCCACCCCGGCTCCGGTGGCGAGGACTGAGCGGCTTTTAGCCGCCAGCCGCCGCAGAGTTCCCAGAGCGTTCCCTGAGCATGCGCAGGTAACGCTCTTACTTTTTTTTGGGATTCTGATATCCCCCCTAGACTTTTAAACACTTTTTAGATTTTTCTGCACACATGGGGACTGCCCCACGTGCGCAGGAAAATCTCCCTGCCCCCCAGGTGCCCCCGATGTGCGGATTTAGATATCCGCACATAGGGGGCCACTTGGGAATTAGATATATAGATATGGAGCAGAAGTCCATCAGTGGCTATAGATGGGAATTCTCAGTCTGGGGCAGGTGATGCACTCTATTCTTGGTGCTGGAGGGGGCATCAGTGGGAGGGTTTCTAGTGTCCTGGCCCCACTGCTGGACCTCCTGATAGCACGTGGTATTTTTGGTCGCTGTGTGACAGAGTGTCGGACTAGATGGGCCATTGGCCTGATTCAACATTGGCTTCTCTTATGTTCTTATGTTTATGTTCTCTATTCTAATTTGCTTCTTTGTAATCTCTCTCTCTCTCTCTCTCTCTGGCAATTAAAATTTCTTTACTCTAGCAATCACCATTTCACAAAAATTATTTATCTCTCTCACCATGTATTCTAGTGTGGTAGACTAGGGTGGTGGGAACATGATGGGCAGCTGTCAGCACACCATTCTAGAATACATCAGAGGGAGAGGGTGGGGAAGAGTTGCTAACAATGCACATAATTCCCCCAGATTGAATAATGCCCCTTACATCTATTCTGTTATGTAACCATGGGGAGGGGCCAAGTTTCAGTTGCAGAGCTCATGTGTTCAAAGCCAAAGGTCACATGCTCAGTTCCAGGAATACTTAGTCAAAAAGTTCTCAGGCAGCAGAGTTGGAAAAAGACCTTCATCTGAAACACTGGCTGGCTGTCAGAGGAGAGAATATTAGCCTGGGTGGACCAGTAGTCTAACTCAACAAGGGACCAACCAAACATTACACATGTATACTTAGGGTTGCTAGTTTCCTGGTGGGGGCAAGGAATCTCCTGCCCCTCATTTAATGTCTTCTGCTGCTGCTCTAAGCAGTGGTAGAAGAAAAACAATTTTAAAAAATGGCTGTCAGGCCAATGGCATGATGTCACTTCTGGGGATACCCCAGAAATGATGTCACACCTCCGCCAGGGGACTGGCGACCCTAATTCATTCATGTGTAATGTTTTGTTGGGCCCTCATTTAGTTAGACCATTGGTTCATCCAGTCCAATATTTTCTGTTCTATATTATGGTGTGCATATATCATCATACCACATTCAACTCTTAAAACAATTGTCTCTCTCCAGCTCCAGTTCCTTATAGCAGTACCATACTTTAAGTGGCCATCATAGAAACAATTTGTTTAAATGTATCTAAAACTTTCCCCCTCTGCTTTTCTCTTGTATGCAGGATTCATTATGGCTTAAAGGACCAATAAACACACAAATAGTCAACAAAACCATTTGCCCCCACAACCACTTCTATCAACCAGCCAGTCAAATGAGTCAGAGAATAAACTCAGCCATGTGTTCTTTTATATAATTCAGCATTACATCAATTCCTAAACAGCTGGAATATGTGTTTTCCTCACCACCACTACCACCACCACCTTACTGTTGCTGGTAAACTATTTCATAAAATGGTGATGGCAACATTAAAATCCTTGCTGACTTGGCTGTATTGTATTTATTTCTATATGAAAGCATTTTAATTCACCTTTCCTCATTGTTCAAAGCAGCATACAATAAGTTTGGCCATGAATATACAAGTTCTCACAGCAAAGAGGCATAAAGCATAAATGGCAATTGTGTCTCCTATAGCTGTTCTTACTGTGTTGCAGGAGGTCACCTGCAGCAGGTACTAAAAGGATGAATGGGGTGTACTGAGACCAGGGGCAGCCCATCTACTAGGCACACCTAGGTGATGATCCAAGGCAGCACTGTTCAAAGGGTCAAGCTAACTTAAAAACAAATATTATCAAAAATATATTTTTATTTATGGTGTACACGATAGCAAAAATTAAAAGATTAAAAACAAATGGTCTGAAGGTCAGACTTCATAGAACATCAACATGAGCTTGAAATAAGCTTTAGTTGTTTTACATACAGAGTTGATGATTTCACATACATAGTTGATGCATATATCAAATAACCAATAGGATCATACGCATTTTTGGCTTCTGAGGCCTTCCTCAGTGGTCAGTACTATGATAAAACACACACACAAACACACATACACACAGAAGCAAATATATATAAAAGGAAGCCAGGTGTTGCTTTCTCATATGCTGCATGGTTGCTGTAAATTTATGGAATAGGCCATGGATAACTTCTCATGGTGATGTCACATGCACCAGAAAATCTTCAATGATATAATACTCTGGTATGAAATTTCCCAAGTGTCTGGATGTGTTCAATATTAACCAAGAATTACAATCCAATGCACCAGAGGTAGATGGGCAGCAACTAGCTCTGATGCTGCCAGTGGCAGACCCAGCGGGCCTCTAGCCTCTGCTACTTCCCTCCCTCCATTGCCCTCTTCCTCCTTCACTCTCCTGGGGTAGGGAGAAGGACGGCAGGCAATGGCAAGGAGAGTAGGCAGCTGGTTTGCTTCCATCCACCCAGGAACTTGGAGATGAAGAGAGCTGGTAGCAAATTTGCCCCCTGCCTCTTCAAAGTGCAGGGGCAATGAGACTGGCCAACTAGGCTTGCCTCTTGAAGCATGGAGGCAAGAAGGTGGGTGGTACGCATCTCCTGCTGGCCTCCCTGAAGTGTGGGGATGAGGAGGCTGCAAGCGGCAGGCTAGCTTCCCACTGCCTGGGGTCCACAAAAAGGGTCCACAGCAGCTTTGGTGTCTAGGGCACTAAAAATCCTTGGGTCATCATCCCTTCCTTTGGCATGATTGCTGATGACTTTAGGAGCCTTGATTGGCTAGAGATTCCCTGACGTGTATGTGCACACCTGTCATTCATGCTTTATGCGCCTTTGCTGTGAGAAATCCTGATATATTGGGAGCTAGCTTGGTGTAGTGTTTAAGAGCAGAGGACTCTATTCTGGACAACCAGTTTTGATTCCCCACTCCTCCTCCACATGAAGCCTGCTGAGTGACCTTAGGCCAGTCACGGTTCTCTCGAAACTCTCTCAGCCCCACCTACCTCATGAGGTGCCTGTTGCGGGGAGAGGAAGAGAATGTGATTTTAAGCCACTTTGAGACTTCTTAAAGTAGAGGAAAGCAAGGTATGAAAACCTACTCTTCTTCTTCATAGTCCTGGTCAAACGTATTACCGTACAAAGGGTCCAGTCTTAAAGTCATGTTTAATAGTGCTAGGAGACAGGCAGACCTTGAGGCAATGAAGAATGAAGAATCATGTCATTGGTCCTTCTCCTTCCAGAGGTTAACCACACTATGTACACATTATCTTTCTGAATGAAATCTCCACGAAAGAATCAAGGATATTTATAGTGAGTTTTCATGAAGACAAATAAGCTCTTTTTTTTACCTGATGAGGCAGGATCAGTGTGCCCATGAGCTCTTTTCAGCATGGGTCACACAGGCAGAAGCCCCATTCCAATTTATATTAGAATGATAGCTAAGGTAATAGATGTCTGATGAAAGACTTTCAGTAGTAAATAGAGTTTTCAAGGGCACCCTCTGTATGGTGCTCAGGCAGTGTGATAAAAATGTTCCAGGTGTCTTTGGCTTGAAAGCACAGCAATATCTCACCCTTTCTGCAACCAACGGTTAGATCCATATCAACATCATAGGCATTTTTATATCATATTATGAATGCCTTGCAGGATAGATAATCAATAGCATAATTAGTGAGCATATGTGAACATTTATCTGCCTGTTTCCAAGACCTATTTGATGAGACACATGTTTTCCATTAGTATTTCAATGCTGAAACAGGGCCTTTAATGCACGGGCCAAGGAAGTCAGGCTAAACACATCAGGAGAGAAGTAGGCTTCATGGAAATTAAGGAGTCTTACTTCAAATAAAGTGAATTTAGGACTGGGATATTAGATTATATTCAAGAATACTTTTGGAGGCAAAATTAAAGACCTCTCTGTCTAAGTCTGCAGTTCCAATGCCATTACAATGGATTACTGCCACAGAGCCATTTTTGAAGATCTTCAGAGTTTCAGAGAAGGCTCATCAAGGTTTGTAGGAGTTGCATTTGGACCAGACAGTGAGAACTCAGGAGCCCTCCAGGCTAGCACCATCAAGTGTGTGTGATAGTCAATGTGTATGATACTCATGTTTGATTTTGAAAAGACACCACTGTAGCAGAAAAAAATACTTCATAGTTTAGCTCAGGGGGATCAAACATGCGGCCTGGGGGCCAGATCCGGTCCCTGGAGGGCTTCTATCAGGCCCTCAGTGGAACTGGCTGTCTTCTGCTTCTTCCAGTTCTACTGCTGCTGCGTCATTGTAGGTTTGCAGCTTACAGATACACACCTGAACAGCATACTCAAGATTGCAACAGCACGGGCATTTCGATGTAATAATTCAGAGCAGTTTCAGACACTGTTAAATAAACAAAATATTGCAAGAGTGCTAATGTTTTAAGCATGTTTTTATTTCAAGTTAAAAAAAAACCTCTGCATTTGTGTCTTTTATAAAATATATATCTCTCTGCTACCTGGCATTACATTTTATGGCCCACATGGCCCGGCCCAGCAAGGTCTCATTTATGTCAGATCTGGCCCTCATAACAAATGAGTTCAACATCCCTGGTTTAGCTGTTCTCACTGGTTTACCAGCAAGGTCCTATCTCTGAAAAATAAGCTGTCTCCAGAATAACAGCACTGATGTATCCTAACATGGCCTCTGTTTTTGTATAGGAGCGGCACCCAAACCCTGCCTATCTAAATAATTCTCTAAAGTCCCTATTGGATTCCCTGACTATTCAGGATACTTCCTGGCCATTTCCCTCCAAAACCCAACTCCTTTCTTTTCATTGGGATATTGGCTGTTAAACTGCCTCATGTTCTTTTCCCCTCTCATGATAACATTCCATTAATCCTTTCAAATTTGACTGAGCATCTACAAAAGAAAAGAAATGAAAAGAAAAGCAGCAGCCTCGCACAGTGATATAAAATTAAAAATTATTCAAGCTTTCAATCATGGAATGTGTTGCTCACAATACAAGGAAGAATATTTGCTCTTTTTTTGGAGGGGGGTATGGTTTGACATCTCAGTTTAACCCTTCCATATCCCTCTAGGCTGTCAGCAAAAGTTTGACATTCCTGACAATAAGCTGTATATCACAAGCTGGTGTGAAAGGTGTCAGTCATCACACATCTTTTGTTCATTCCCTGACAGACATTTGAAAAGTCACATTAACATCCTCAACGGATGTCTCTCATCCATATCACAACTGTCAGATCTCTCCAATTTTCCTTTCTTAATAGCATCGCATATGAAATAACGACTTGCAAGGCTAAGAATGATGCAGTGCAACATCAGGAAATGGCTTAATAGTTCTGGTAGGGTTGAATTCTTTGATGTCTAGATTTCTAAATATAGTTCATTTATCTTCCACATGGGTTATATTTCATAGTCCAGGCTTAGAAAATATATTTATTATTTATTTAATACATATCTATACCATTCTCTCCAGAATATGTTGTCTGAAGCATTGGATAGCCTGGAAGAGCCATCTGGGATCTGCCGAAAAGAGAAGGAAAGCAAATTGGGGAGGGAATATAAGGAAATGTTAGGTGAGGAAGCAGAAGCAATAGAGGTTCATATACAGTGAATTCCCACTCCTCCTTTCTCCACAGATTCTGGAGAGCCAGTTTGGTGTAGTGGTTAAGTGTGCGGACTCTAATCTGGGAGAACCCAGTTTGATTCACCACTCCTCCACTTGCACCTGCTGGATGACCTTGGGCAAGCCATAGTTCTGGCACAGCTGTTCTTGAAAAAGGGCAGTTTCTGTCAGAGTTCTCTCAGCCTCACCTACCTCACAGGGTGTCTGTTGTGGGGAGGAGAAGGGAAAGGAGTTCGTAAGCCGCTCTGAGACTCCTTTGGGTAGTGAAGGGTGGGGTATAAATCCAATCTCTTCTTCTACTTCTTCTTCTGGAATCCCATCAAACCAATTATTTTTCAGGTGACTTCTTTCAAAGATACTTGAACATGTTTTTTGTCCCCCCCACAGAATAGCTAAAATTTCAAGCAATGATGCTGTACTTTGAAAATATGTGACTATATCTGGGTAAGTCCGAATCACTGTGTGCACTGCCTTGAGTGATCACTAGAAAGGCAAATAACTAAATAAGGGCTTTTGTACCAACACATTTAATGTGCACATTAGCTATTAACACATACTTATCTATAAGGTTGCTCTTCTGCTGCAGCAAGATCACATTTTGCAAGGCAAAGCTGCTCTGTATAATGAAAATCCAGTCCTTCTCCCTAAGATTGAATCATATCATTATTGCAATTACTGTGCAAAATGTGTAGTATCATTGAAACTTGTTGGATATTCCATATTGACAGAATTAGTGCAAAGCAACACAATTCTCTCAGCTTTTTTAAAAAACAGTATTTTAGCATTGTATTTCTTTGCTTTGTCAGGCAATATGGAGATATGGCATAAACAGGAACCACAAGAAACTGAAACTTCTTGTTACATTCCAAAGCCTCTCTTCAAGCTGAGCTAGGGATGCTAACCTCTGAGTGGGCCTGGAGACCCCAGAATTATGACTGATTTTCAAAGAACCGGTCTGTGCCAGGGAATCGGATTTCAGCCTAAATTGAAAGTTTGGAGGGCAAACTCAGCCAAGTTTTGTGACTCAGGGCTTCTCTCCAGGTTCTGGCCTCGTATTGCTTTGGTGTATCCCCTGATTTCTGCATGTATTTTTGTACGTTTAGTTTTAACTTCAGTGTTGTTTTTTTATTTTTCCCCTGGCTCTTTTCAGTTTCCTTTGAGACCACTTGTGCCTCAATCTTTTTCTGGAACCTGATTTTGAGTCACCTTTCTCCTCAAGTGTAATGTTTCTGTCTGTTTTCTTTGTCCTGCCCACTCCCATGAATGTCCAGCCCACTTTGCAATGATTGGATTATTGTCATAATCAAATGGCTCCCCAACCCCAGACTACTGGTTTCATGATTGATTTTTAAAAGGCACTAAAATATCGATATATTGATGTACTAGTGTAATGATGTGTCAAGCATTTTCTCTGAAGTCCCAACTTTCAAAAAATGTAAGTCTCTATACCCCTCCTCCCAGAGATATTCCTTTTTCCTTATATCACTGAGAGGGAGGGCAACAGAGACTTACTTTAAAAAAAGGGGGAATCTGGGAATTCAGAGAACTTGCTTCGCCTGTCATTAGAGCAGCATATCAATATATCAAAATTTCAGCACCATTTTTTAAAAATACAGCTATAATATCAATATAAGCATCAATATATCACTATAAAGGGGGTACTGTGTCACCACCAGTGTTGCCACTGATGGCAACAACACCCTGCCTTGAAAATCCTGATTATTAAAGGCATGTATGGAAGAAAATAAACTGATTCCACAACTGTGAAAATGCAGGGGGGAGTGCAGACGTGCAGAAGAACTGTGTCTAAACTAGTTCCAATGCTTGTGGCTCAACTGCCAAGGAAATCAGGAGTAAGTTGAGCATGTAGAAAAGCCCTGAACTAATATACCCTACCTCTTTCTTATTATAAAAAGCAATAAAATTCTCTCCTTTTTAGGAGGGTTTATTACAAAAAAAAAAGAAAAAAGCCCTGAACTGCAGTTTGGTTTCTGTAAAAATTGATTAATGAAAACATACTGCTGAGTAATATTTTCCAGATAAACAAAGTTATGGCGTTACCTAAACATTACAGAATGGGTAGGGTTGCCAGCTGTGGGTTGGGAAATACCTGAAGATTTTGGGGGTGAAGCCTGGGGAGGGACGGGTTCAGGGAAAGGAGGGACCACAGCAGTGTATAATGCCACAGAGTCTGCCCTCCAAGGCAGCCATTTTTTTCCAGGGGAATGATCTCTGTTTCCTGAAGATCAGTTGTAATTCTGAGAGATCTACTTTGAGGCTGGTAACCCTTGGAATAGGTAAAGTGTCAATACAGCTAAATGATGATACATTTACCGAATGAGAAAGTCAATTGACTGTAGTTGTGCAGAAAATTACAGAAAGTCTTACACTTTGGAATTGTCCTATGATGAACTTACACTGAGAAGATTCTAGAAAGAAAAGTGTCTTCTCAATATCCCATGGGCTTTGTAAGATTGCTCATGATGGATTGCACTCCTCACTCAATAATGTTTCTCTCAGAAGCCTTTATAAAAGCATTTTGTGTAAGCTTGTCAGGTTTTCAGACCTCAAACGATTCCATTCATTCAAGGCTGAGAAGATTAGCCATCAGGTACATAATTTCACAGAAAATAATGTACAGAGTCTTATTTCTCTATGAACATATTTTTCCAGACTGCTTTTGGATAAATGTTAATGCCTCTTAATAATGCTTAAATCAGAACTTTCATCTCCATTTGAACACGGTTAGGCAGGCCAAAGAAAAATAACATAAAGCCAACTATGCATTGTTTGAAAAATCATGATTATGCTATGGAAAAAAGACAGTCGTAATACATGCCATCTGTCACACAGGATCTCATTTCTGTTTTAGAAATGTCTACTCTCTACAGAGAAGGAATTTTTAAGGAGAAAGTTGTGATTCAATAACATGGACATTTTTGCTTAAGATTGCAACTTTTTCTTGTTCTGATCAACACTGTATTTATCTAAAAGTGGTCAAGGGACATTCAAGCCCAGTATACTGGACAGCAACTGTGCTAGCACTGTTCTACACATTTGTAATACAATTTTTGTGTTTAGAGTTTGCAAAGGACATGGATTGCGGTCCAACATGGACAAGGAGAATTCTCATGACAACTGAAAAGTCATGGGATAGAAAGCAATATCATGGATTGGCTGATACTTCAGTGGTGAAGAGCAATGCAATAAGAAACAAGAAATGTGGAAAATCTGAAGACAAGGAAAAGTGCTCCCACAAGATTCCCCTGACAGCCAAAATTTTAGATGGCACATGAGACACTCCCTGGTGTTCCCCAACCATATGCATGGAACTCTGGAATCTTAGTTATGAAGACCAGTATGGGTTGGTATTCAAAAGGTCCTTTGCCTTCTCTTCTAACTACATGATAGCTTTTCTTTTTCAAATTGCATGTAACCTTGCACTCTTACTATCTCAAAAAGTACCTATATTCAAGCTTATATCCAAATATGTTTACATTTCATCTGTTAAGCAGTTAAAAAACCAATGATTAATCAACTAAAAGTTCTCTGGGTAAGAGTCAGATTGTAGCAGCTTGTTAGGGGTAGGCAGTGTCTCAAAAATGGTCATAGTACCCAAAGAAGAAATGATTTATCACTACGAGATCACAAATAAAGCACCCCCTGCACAGATAATGTGTTATGATAGAAACAAGATGGAGCAATATGCCTCTTCTGTATGGGATTTTAGTGGCTCCTGAATTTTTTATTTATTACATTTCTTTTGAGGTCTCTGATCTAGAGAGCAACATCCTTCGGTTTAGATTTGTAGAAGTCAATATTCTGGCCACAAATTTTGTCCTTCTCCTACATAGAGAACTCTCTAGTAACCTGTTCTAAGCAATACAGCTGGATTTTCCAATTTTGGACTTTTGTTTCATTGCTAGTAGTTTTGATTGATTTCATCAAAAGTAATTGCTTTTTATGAGCCTGTGTATGAGTATTACTCTTTTTTTGTACACTCTAAAAATAAAACAGCTCATGATACAGTTGTTCCTAATACACCCACAATTATGTCATACGGGTGCCAGTACACAGGGAACACTGCTGTTTTGTTCCCTTGTCATCACTGTTTCAGGTGACATAATCAAACCGTATAATGTATATTAAATATTAGCGGTGATCTGTTTTCAAATCCTCATTCAATTAGAAAGAAAAGCTTGGATAAAGGCAACAGAAAATATGTTTTGTTATTTTTATGACTAGTAAAAATGTAAGCGAAATAGTCTATTAATTACCAAGTTGGTAAATTATAGGCATTTATCTGACCTGGAACAGCAACTAGTGCTAGCAGCTGCATTATCATTCTGACTATTGACATCAGGTCTGGGAAACCCCTAAGACTAACACAAACAACAGGAACCTGTTGCTATGCATTGCTATCTGTTCCTGTCACCCGTTGCCCCGCTCTCTTTCTGTAGTTGCCATCTTGTGGATTCTTCCGATTGCAGCAGTCCCTTGTGGGAGAAGCGCAGTGCTATCATATGCAGAGTTACTTCAGTCCAGCCGAATGAAACTGATGGGACTGCACAGGGGTCTTTTCATAGAAAAACAGCTGCAGGAGCTCATTAGCATATGGTATGCTAATGAGCTATTAGGCTATTAGCATATGCCATGCCCCCTGACATCACCAGAAGTGATGTCAGAAGGAGAAGCAAAAGTGGGGGAGGCATCTTCAAAAGCCTCCCCTTTCCTTCCCCAGCTGGCCTGGGTGGGGGAGCTAAGAGAGAAGGGGTTTAAAGTTTAAACTCCTTCTCACTAGAGTTGGGCCACAGAAGGAGGAAAGAGGGAAAGAAAGAGAAGGAAAGGAGGGAAAGAAAGAAAGGGAAGAAGGAGGGAAACAGGGAAAGGAGGAAAAAAGAGAAGAGAAGAAGGTTGGAAAGAAAGAAAGAGAGAAGAGAAGAAGGAGGGAATTAAAGAAATTTGGCTGCAATTTGGACTCATTATATCCTATGGGCCATTGAAGTCAATGGTGAAAACATAGGGTATATTCTGGGGGCTGGGGGGAGGGGGTTTGAGGGAGAGGCTCCAGACTCACAGGGTAGCTTATGGAGCCTCTCCCCAAGATACCCACCAAGTTTCAAGAACATTGGATTAGGGGGTCCAATTCTATGGGCCCCTAAACAGGTTGCCCCCATTCCCTCCATTGTTCTCTACGATGGGAAAAAAGTAACTTTTATGGGCACGATCACACAAAAACATCTGGCACGTGTGCCACACCCGTTGGCAACCCGTATCGCCCTGCAAAGATGTGGAGTAAAAAGATACCTGGGAAGTGCAGTGTTTTCTGGAAAACACGCTGCATGGATGGGTGTTGGATCGTGGAAGCACTGGTATCCCATCACATCTGGTGCCCATCTGCGTCCCACCGGATTTCTTTTTACGCTTCCATGGTATGCATGCAGATGCAGAACTATGCATGCTCATGAACACAGTACTGCTGAACCACCTCGCCCTTCTGTTCCACGCTTCACCATCAACGTGTGATTGGTTGCTGACAGCCGGAGCACAGAGCCTCGGGGGAACACCTGATCGCGATACCACACTCCATTTTGCTCCGGAGCAAAAAGCCTCACTCCCCCTACCCAGATTATCTCTCTTGAGTGACCGGGACCTTAATTGGCACAAGTAAATTGCTTTATATTGCTGCCTTTGAATGTTTCACTATTGCTGTCTCAGCTATCACTGTTTTGTTTACCATCTTTATATTCTGTATCCTGGATAAGGTGATAAAATTAATTATAGGTTATGTTTCTGACTCCCTTCCATCCTTTTCTTTTTCCTTGGAGAATTGTTGTTGCAAGTTGGGAGTTGTGTATACAACAAACTCAAATGATCCCTTTTACTCCAGAATGTGTGTTGTAGTTCTATATATGCAGAAAACACTACTGTGTCTACTGTGATGTGGGAACCAATTTGGGTAACAAGTCTCTGCATTTTTATTAGATTTTAATTTTGCATAGGTTGCTTCCACACAGGGATTTTTCTCTTCATTGGCCGTTGGCAGCCCTGTAGTAAAGGGTAGCATTCACAGGATGCTATGCCCAGTCTATGGATGACTCATCTGCTACTGTTTTGTCATTTCCTTTACTTTGGAGGAAATACTAATGTTGTGTACCAACTGAGGACTGCACACGCGGTTGGGTTAGCACATGGTCATGTGAAGAAGCAAAGCTTTGCACCCAGAGACAATAGCCAGCACGGATCCTAGAAGGGACCTATTAGGTAGTCAATCCGAGGAATGACCTATGGGATTTGGGGACACTGTAAATAATCCTATCATGGGGTGTGTGTGTGTGTGTGTGTGTGTGTGTGTTTGGGTGTGGTTTGTAATGGGGATTTAAGCAGGCCTCCGGTCCTGCTTCGTAGTCTCAGTTTTCTCTAAATGAATAAACTATGAGCTGATTCACTACCAACATGTCTTGAACCCAGTCTTGAACCCGGGGAAACTATGAATTGGCTGCAGGCGAAACATCCATCTGGATTGTCCCCCGCAGCCACCATGCGGAGGGAGTATGGCTATATTCTGCATCCCCCACCCCTTAGCCCTCTATAGGGTTTTCATCCCTTTCCATCCCAAGGCATATTTTAGTTTTACTATATAGCCCAGTAGGGAAAATGAAGGGAAAAGGGGTTTCTAGGCTGCAGAGAAAGGGGGGGGGGAGTGGTGGCAGGGAACGCGCCCATGACCCAGCAACAGGGTGTGTGGATGCTGTTCCCTTGTTTGTTTGCTGCTGCTTCCTTAGTTAGGGCCCCCATGGATGAAGCCTTAATTTACATTTACTTCTGTACCGCCTACTTTTAATGGCCCCTTAGGCCTGCTGTTTATTTTTATATTTCCTACATAAAATGACAGCGTAAGAAAAGGGCTGTTGTGAGCGTAAAAAGGGGAAAGGAGAACTGTGAATGCTTTCCTTAGCCTGGAGGATAAAAATATACTGAAACAGACAGATGGAGAGATAGATAGATCCACTCATTGCGTCTGAAGAAGTTGACTATAGTTCATTAAAGCTTATACCAGAATAATATATTGTTATTTAAGGGGCAAGATGCCTGTGTATTTTTGCTGAAAAAGACTAAAATAGCTATTACTCTGGAAATATACATCAATGCATTTCCCAAAAAAGTAATTGTGAATACTAAACCTGAGTTTTTGGGTTGTACAGTGTTTAGGCAGAGAAACCTACATCTTATGCTTATGTTGTGAAATGAAAATCAGGTTTGTAGGATGAATACATCAATATCTTCCCCTTCAAATACATCTATAATGTATGATGCATATGAGTTTGTTTCAGAAGGAACACTACTTCCTTCACATCAATAGTAAATATTTGCCAGACTTGCAACTTTTTATACAATATTAGCAACACAAAAGTATTTCAAGGAAAGAAATTTTTCAGAAGCCTGAAGGTGACATAAGCTTAAAAGGGGAAATAGCTGAACAATATACAACAAGCATAGCTGAAAGATTCAAAGCTGAATTCCAAGGTATTATAAGTACAAGAAAAATATTGCACTAGTGGTATTGAATTATAGTTTATTAATGCATTTCTTCCCCACAGCAGGACACAAAAGAGGAAGATAGCAAGACAGACACATTAAAAAATTATGATTCTTGTGACTGAAATGAAAAAAGACACGGAAATGAGCCACCTTCCTTTTGTGCTGTATTGAGATGTTTAGGCAGGGATAGAGTCAAAGCCTTCCCACTAAATGCACCATCTGCGCTATTAATCCGTTAATTCCACATTCTCTGTGTGTCTCTGTGTCCCATGCTTTCCGAGGATTTTGGGAAAGCTTTGCTGATACATGAAAAAAGGGGTTTGGCTAGCAAATAAGAAACAGCAAAGCACAGTTGCCTCAATCCCTTCCAGTTTATTGGTATGCCTAATATCTGTCTGGAGAGTCTTAGAGGTCCTTTACATTTATGTTTTTAGTATGTACATGTAGACCCCACTAACCCCTCCCCCCATGTATGCACATGACTTTCTCACTTGCTCAGAAATTATGCATTTTAGTAAGCACACCACATGAAATGCTTAAAAGAATATGTAAATAGCTTCATTTTAAAAACTGTCACAATCCTATGTAAGTTTATTCATAAGTACATTCCACTGAGTTCAATTGTGCTTACTCCTCCTAATTCAGTTGTGGGGGATAGTATTTAACTCAGCCTGTTTTCAATATGCAGACATGCCAAAGAGTTGCTGGTGCTCTCAGTTGGGCACATCGGCATATCCCTGCAAGCCCCAGAAGTATCCTGGATGGCTTTTTACCATGAAATGTTGACTCTGCAGATTACATAGCCAAAATGGCCCCATCATTGTTCCTGACAGCCACATTGGGGACCAGCACAGAGTCAAGGTCTGCAGCCTGCCAACTACAGGGAGAGGGGAAGTGTTGCGTCAATATCACACACACACAATCTGCCCTATGTATTATCTTCATTAAATTGCCATGCCATGAAAAGCAGGGTTTTGTGGTTTGTAGTTTGAACAGATTATTTCTCAAGGCGAGGAGTTAACACACATAAATTACACTGGAATTTTGCCCCAGTGACAGCCATTTCTCTGATACTTTCTGTGGTTTGGGGATTTTATGACACCTTCAAAGTTGTCTTTACTCTCACAAGTGTTTGAAGCCAATTTTGATTTTAAATTAAACCTGATATTCTCAAGAAGGTGGACTTTGGACTTCAGTGAACTGAATTGTACCCCTTTTCTGCACTTGTGTGGAATTGCTGAATACACACAATCTTGGTCATGCTTGTTTTTCTTTCTATATCTCATCTTATTATCATTATTAGTATACCAATTATTCCCAACCTGGGTTCTGTTGCCTCCTGGTGTGCCGCAGCTCCCTTGGGATCAGGAAACTCTTGCTAGATGGCCGGTCTTGCCACAGGACCGGCAGGTCATGTTGCGGAACCTGCAGGAGCAATGTTCATGGTTTTCACCACAGCTGGCGCAGTGCGCTTGGGTGCTGGACTTGGTGGGCGCTTGACCGATGGTCCTTGCTGGCGGGAAACCCATGGATGGAGTGTACGAGTCGTGGCGGGTGGGCCGTCGGACTTGGAGTACCTCGTCTTCATCTGAGGTTTCAGGGCTCAGAGAGGTGGTGGCCTGATGGGGTGCTTGAGCCTGGTGATCCCGCTGGTCTTTTTTAAATGCTGTGGCCACCCGCAGTGCCTGATCCGGGTTGAGGTCCTTGTTGCTGACAAACTTTCTTCAGAGCTTCAGGTCCCGGATACCCCAAACGATTTAAGAGGGCGTCTGCGATGGCAGGGAAGTCACAGTTGATTGCCAACCTGCGAACGTCAGCCATGAAAGTGGCGGCCACTTCTCTGTATCTCCGTATCTTTGGTTGTGCACAAAGAAGTCCATGCGTATCACCATCTTGGATGGTTTCAGAGTGAAGTGGTCAGTGAGGGCCTTGACCAGCTCGTCGTAGGTAGTGGCTTCTAGGGTCTTGGGAGTGATGAGGCTCTGTACCAGGCGGATTGTTGTGACTCCACACGTGCTGAGCAGCCACGCTTGCTTCTTAGTGCCATCATCAGTATCTTGGACCTGGAAGAAGTACTTTAGCTGTTTGACCCATGCCTCCCATAACTCGGGGTGAGTGGGGTCGAAAATGGAGATTTGTCCCAGAGCAGCAGCCATGTCCGGCGCGGCGATGTGGGGTGTGGTGAGCTGGACCTCGATGCGTGGTGCTTTGCTTTGTGCTGAGTCTGAAGACTCAGATGGCTGTTCCATGTCGGATACCGGGTTAGGCGTGCTCACGGGATCCCACCTTCGTTGCCAGTGTAAAGTACTGGGTTCTGGACACCATAGTTAGTGAATCAGCTCATAGTTTATTTATTCCAAACACCAAAGACAGAGAGTCAGCAGGACCTGAGGCCTGCTTAAATCCCCATTGCAAACCACACCCCACACACAACCATACCCATGATAGGCTTATTTACAGTGCCCTCAGTTCCCCATAGGTTACTGTTTGGATCCTGGCTGACCGATAGGTCCATCCTAGGATCTGTGCTGGCTATTGTCTCAGGAAGCAAAGCTTTGCCCATTCGCATGACCGCATGTAAAGGCGACTGCGTGTGTGGTCCTCAGTTGGTACACAACAAACTACAAGTGCTATTGAAGGAGAGCAGTACTTTTAGCATTTCATTTGGGCTGGAACAAACAGCCATAGGATAATGATTGGCTTTCACTGATGGAAATAGCCATAGTTCACCATGAGGGATGATTAGCTGGTTATGATGGCTGGTTGTATATACAGGGCTTGAGAGAAGTTAATACCAATATGAGACCGGCCGTGGTTCTCTTTGACTGCTGTGCTGCATTATACTTTTTTTAACTTACTCAAAAGATTTGGAAGGTTGGGTAATAGGAAAAATGTAACATATTGCCTCTAACTGTGTTGCCTGTCTGTGCTCTAGGATTGTAGCCATACATCTACCCTCCTGCCTGGCCTCTAATGGCTATAAAACTAGATCACATCTCCAGTACAGACAAAACCATTGTTGTTAATGCCTTGGGCGCATGACCTCAAGGAATAAAGGTTTTTATAGGGTCATTATCAATCTCTGCGTCATTCTTGGCCTCAGCAGGAGCTGCTGATTACGCAGTTTACCCCATTGTTGCTGGAGAGGTTCACAGAGCGTTCAGCTCCTAGGCATTGTTAAATTTTTACCGTGTGATTCCACAGGAAGAGTAATATACTGAATGGAATTAAGTCGTAATGTGATCTCACAGTTGAACAGGGACCCTGGACCACCAAGCACATGAATGGCAGGATTCTGAATATTGTTGTAATGGAGCAGACAAACCTCAAAGGAAAGCAAATCATGAAACTTCTATGCAAGTGATCGGAGGGTCTTACTGCTTTCTTTATCCCTCTCTGCTGGATCTGCAGATGTTTCAGAATCTTTCAACTAGTGAGTGATCAGGCTGTACTGTTAACAAAGGGAAATTTACTTGCACTAACTTTGAATTTGGCCCCCCCATCTGTGCTGCAGTAGCTTGCCTGCAAAAGTTATAGCCCACTGGGGAATTCGGCTACTGGAAAAAGATTTTGAAAATGAGGTGTGATACGTTTCCCTGAGGAAAGATCCGAAACAATAAAATAAACTTTCTATATGCACGCTGTAAGCATATGCACCGTCGAACTGTCTTAGCAGCAGAAACGTGTGCAGGCAGTCACATCATAGTATTTACCTGGACATTGCAGTTATCACACAGTAACCACCATTACCAAATATCATGAAATGAAAAGAAGTATTTAACAATGCTGTAGACCTTACTCTCTGTGATAATGACAGCATGGATCGATTCTGTGACTATTACATCAATAAGATGGTGTATTACATGTAATGATATTCCAATACCCGTTATACCACTGATTCTCAGTTGTTGGGTTAAAAACTGTCTGTGAACCATGAGAGCCAAATGAGTAATTTAGCATCAACAGATGCCAATGAAACAGTACCAGAAGAGCTTAAAGGGTGCATTTTCTGGGCTTTTGGAATTTCAGACAAAGAAATAGCAATTGCATTATGATGGACTTCATACTGGCTCACACTGCACAGAAATCACACCATTGATTTCATACAAACATAAGTGAAATCAAAAAGGAATTTTCCTCCAGGCTAGGTTCTCCCAGGGATCCTGAAGGTTTTTTGCTTACCTCTGGGCACAGGAGGAGTGCGTGGGTGGGGGGAGGTAGCTGTGAATTTCATGCATTGTGCAGGGAGTTGGACTAACTCTTGGTGTCCCTTCCAGCTATTCTGTTCTATTTTTCTATGAATAAGTGAGACAACTGAGGGAAGGGTGGCAAAGACACCACTGATGTGCCTACTCCTGCTTCCAATACACCACGGTGATTTTTTATTAAAACATTTATATCCCACCTTTCCTCTTGGTTCAAGGAGGCTTACAATAATAGTTAAAACATCCCCAACTAAAACCAAAGATAAAATAGCAATAGAATATCACCCTTCCTAACCCGCTTTGCCTGTCTTGAATGGATTCAGCTTCGTTTTGTTTGTCTGGATTCAGATTGTTTGTTCTGCTTAGCATTACCGGTCTTGTCTGGATTCAGATTGTTCTGCCTAGCCACCTGACCACAGCCTCAAAGCACTGGTTCAGAACTAAGACAAATGCATCTGGAGGCTTAGACAGTGAGATACAGAGCTAAGTATCATCTGTATATTGATGACACCCAACCCCAAGCTCTGGTCAATCTCATTCAGCAGCCTCATTCATATCTATATCTATCTATCTATACACACACAGCATAGGTGAGGGAATAGAGCCCTGTTACCCCACAAGAAAAATTCCACTCATCCGTTTCTGCACCTCTGGTGGAAACTCTTTGTGCCTGGTCTGACAGAAAAGAGTAAAACCACCAAAAGACTATGCCCTTCATACCAACTCCATATTAAAGCTGATGGATAAGAATGGAGTGGTCAATTGTATCAAAGGCTACATTATCAACAGAACAGATTGTCTGGTAATCCAACTCTAAACAAAGGTTGTCCACCAGTGAAACTAAATCTGTCTCAGTACCAAGCCCAGGCCTGAAACCAGATTGAAATGGTTGTGTCATTCAGGAAAACCTGGGGCCTCTCTGCCACCACATGCTCTTTCACCTTTCTAGAAAATGTAAATTGGAGACTGGCCTGTAATTGGCCACCTCATCCCTAGCCAAAGATAAAACACATATCTAATAACTGCCTCCTTCAAATGCCTAAGGAAAACCCCCTCAATCAGGGAGGAGTTGATGATTTTCCCAGCATGATTTTAAAAGCCATGATGGCCATGGGTCCAGAACACATAGTGGTCCTCACACTCCTGAGGACTCTGTCGTTATCTATAGGCAGGATCAGTCTGAAACTATCCATAATGAAAGAACAAGCAGGTGCTTCTGATACCTCATGTACCAGTTTATGGAACTGTATGGGTCATGAAATGGAGTAGGTCCCTTAATATAAATGCCATCTAGTCCAGCACAGGCCCATAGCCAGAACATTTTTATTGGGAAAGAGCACAGTGGTTGTCAGCCCATCATTATTTATTTATACTTTATTCTTCATTTACCAATTTTCTACTTGAGACTCAAGTACATGTTATAGAACATGGTAGTCAAACAGCATGAGAGATCTAATAAACAATGCAGGAGGACTAGGCTTACCAAAATGCAAAAAAATGATCAAACATGCTGTCAAGCAATGCAGAAAATGAGATTATAAAAAAATGAAAACACTGCTGTAAGAGCATGACAGAACATACAACAAATCAATAATATATAGCGTACATTGTGGCATGGACTACTGTCCTGTCCTGTATAAGCTTTATAAAATGCCCTCCCAAGCAACCGTTTTACATAGTTTGCAGAATTAAAGAAGTGTGAGAGCCTTCTTCTAGTTAATGAAACCTGAAACTGTAAATTCAACGTTCTTTTCTCCGTAAGTCATTAACTCAAGGCTTCTAACAAATGGGAAAGATCAGCAACCGCCCATACACACATATTTTCTGTTGTGGCTTCCATTGGTGGAATGGCCTTTCCGAGGAAGTCAGGAAAGCTTCCACACTTTTGTCATTCTGCCAGCTATGTAAAACAGAATGGTTCAAGAGGGCATTTTAATAAAGGTAATAATTCTATAGGAAAATGGAATGGTTCAGGAAGGCATTTTTATAAAATGAACAGGAATGTGAATGATACCATGATATATTAAGACCATGTATAATTATTTCTGCTGTTTCAAATCACTATAGTCCTAGTCTTATTGCATTGTTTAGATGTCTCATGCAAATTATTGCATTGACTTACACTGTGCAATTCATTTTGAGTCTCAGTGTGAGAGATAGATTATATATAAATTAAATAAATAGATAAATAAATAAAGAGCACAGGATCAGGCTGTGAGTTGGACTCTTTTGTAAGTGAACAAACATAGGGTCAAGCAACAGTGGCATGATCCCTGAGGTGCCCACAGGTGGGATCCTCTCCCAGCAACTTTCCATCTTCAGACCAAACTCCAGTGAATGAGATTTCTGTGGATTAGCATATATTAGCAAAAGAAGATTTGTACTCACTTACCTCGGGACCTAAGTTCCTTATTATTTGTCTCCTGCTCTGTCAAAAATAATTTCCCCAGCCGCCCTGAGCCTACTTGCAGGGAAGGCGGGGTACAAATTGAATTAATAAATAGAGAACACTGTCCTGTAATCTGTCTTTTTGTTTACTTTCTTCTGAGTCTGCTAAACCTTTTTTATCCTTTCATTCCTTAATCTCTCTCTCTGCTTTACTCCAACATGATTTCACTCCCCCCACCCCTGCAGGCTTTTAAAATCAGGACTCTTCAGCCCTGCTAGCTGCTAATTCTGTTCTAGCAAATTGCATAGAGAATTCACCCTTGGAAAATTTATGACAGGATTCACACTTCTTACCTCAACTCCTCCCTTTTTTACATAGAAAATTTACACCTGTAAGACGTATGACAGATTTCACACCAACCCTTAAAGCTGATTGGAGGGACATGATGAATGATTGATGAGGCACCGCCCCCTTTTTGCAAACTGGCTGTGGGCCTGGTCCATTACATATGCTTTCAGGAAACCCACAATCAGGGTAAGATGGCATTCATCTTCCCTTGCCATGGCCTTCCAGAGAATTAGAGAAATGACATTAGATTGTAAAAGTCCCCTGGGCTGTGCACTTCGCAGAGTCAATCCTGATTCTAGGACTGGTGAACACCTGCATTAATGACCATCTTTTTTTAATGACTTTCATGAAAGAGTAAGTGCCACAGTCACTCCTCTGGTTGGTTGCATTAAGAGTCTGAACAGAACTGATGCATTGCTCACAAGCCCTATTCCTACAGTCTTCATCTACAGTCAGCCACTTTCCTGATATTAGCTGATTCTCTCTCACCTTCTTCTATACTACCGGAGTCCTTCACTAGGACTGGTGAGAGCCACTATGGACCCCAGCCAAAGATCTCCTCTGAGGCTACCCCAGGGTTGGTTCCAGGTTTTTTGTGTGTGGGGGTGAAGCCCAGGCAGAAAGTGCCCAAGGCCTCCCTATCAACCACAACCCCTGCCCATCTGTAAGCTTTTCCATTGCTTTCATTCACAGCCACTCATAGTGTCCACATGGCCTTTCATTAATAGTGCTGGGTGTGGCTGAAATTACTGCCACTTTTAACACTGACACACCCTTCCCTGGCAATGCTGGGCATCACATGCAACTGGAGCATGAATGGTGGGACCTTTGCTATCAGGTGGGGGAAGGGATGTCCATGTGAGCAACAGGGGGATGAGTGAGTTGTGCACCCCATCAGAAACACTGGGCCCTGGTGGATGCCCCATCTCAGGGTGTGCTGATATCAGCCCGGGGATACCCACATGCCACCCAGACCCAACTAAAATATCATCTTATAACAAGGTTGATGACATTCTGGGCTCTATGCCCTCCTGTTGATTCCCCCGCCCCATTTTCTTGGTAGCCTTCTCACCTGAAACTGTTCCCTCCCTAATTCTGAGGAATCAAATCTTGCATTAAGAATTGTGCACATTAAGTCAATTTAAACAACTGTATCTGAATTGCTAAATGTTCCATTTTTTTCTTGTAATATACCAGTTAATGTTTGCTCCTTCTCTGAATGGATCTGCTTCACCATTTATGCTCACAAGACATTGCTGGAGTGACTTCAAAGGAGTCACTGCTATAATACTGCTGGTAAGCCCACAATAATTGCAAGTTAGAAAGCTGATCATTTCTTTGTTGGGGTTAAAAACAGCCAGATCCCAGACAGAGTATAAAGCAGGAATTGGAATGCAAGGAATGTAGCAGAGCATGAATTTATAAAAGCGTGTTCTGTTCTAAGGAAACAGGCAAGGGAGTGTTCTTTAACTTGGTAGTAATTCACAGCTTTATCTCCCAGAGACACAGGATCCCTGCCACTAGCAACAATAATATGCAGAGAATTTGTCGGTATTTTCCCTATTATTGCAAAGCAAGATTGTTAAATGCTGTAACACAATCTAAGTAGTATTGCTTGCACATTATGAGATATTTAGGATATTCATGTTTACTATAAGGCTAACTAAGCTATTTTGTTTCTGTGCAGGGCTGCAATAAATAACAGTAGGTTTCCCTTTTCTCCTGATCTAAAACAGACTGGAACATTACCCCTTATCCTCCAAAAGCAGGAGACAATGAAAAGACTAACAATATTTGTCCCCATCAATTTCTGTTATCAGCTGATTGAACAAACTGGCCCTTTCCTACTCTTTGCACTGGATTCCTACTGCTAGTTCCTTCTGGGAAACCAGGCAGGGACCAACAAGTATCTAGCACCTGAACTTCCAGGAGCAGACAAAGTGAACCCAGTGCTTATTTAAGTGTGACCATATACTTTACCAGAAGTCCAGACATTTCCATTTCTAAATATTGTAGTCTAACTAAACCCAAAGCTTAACAGAGAATACACAGTAATACATCTTACTGGAACAGCTACACTAACAGTTTAACACTAACAGTTGGAAAAATATGACTGATTCTACTTTTCTTGTTGGCCAGTATGTCCTTTAAAGGATACTGAAGCCATTCCACTGATTTGCAGACACAACATGTCATTCAAAAGCCAACTGTGTTAGGCTTAATGTTATGGGTTGCTCTGTGATCTCAAAATTCAGGATCCAGTCTTTCTCCCTTTTCTCCTAAACAATGACTAGAAGGCCATATGACATCAGAGCTGTTGAGGCTGTAACATCAGAGAAGTTAAGCCAGTTGTAGGCAGCTAGGTAGAGGTTTCCCTTGCTCAAAAGCTAGTCGAATCCAACTCTAGGGGGCAGTGTTCATCTCCGTTTCCAAGCCGAAGAGCCAGCGCAGTCTGCAGATTTCTCCATGGTCATGTGGCCAGCATGACTAAACGCCAAGGTGCATGGAACACTGTTACCTTCCCACCAAAGTGGTACCTATTTATCTACTTGCAATTTCTTTCTTTCGGACTGCTAGGTTAGCAGGAGAAGCCAGCTAACTCAGGCCTAATTTTACAGAAGTGGTAAAACCACATCTGAGCTTCATCCCTTCACATTGCAGGCAGGGACTCACCTGATGGAATCCCTATCCTGGAATGAAGATTCCTACACATAGAAAACTAGTGTATCAAGCAGAAGGTTAGAACAGATGCTTCTGTTACATTTTCTATGTGAAGAAGTGTTGTTTTGGGGGAGGGAATATTCTATCACATGGGCCCTTGCCTGCAATCTGAAACGATGCAGCCCAGACACAGGTTTACCACCTCCATGAGAACAAGGTCTCTGTTGCAAGAGCAACAAAGGCTCATTAGAAACACTGCATCAGTCAGTGACCTTAAGATAGGTGTGGACAAGAGCAGAATGGCTATAAGCAGAGGAGGAAACAGCAAATGAAAGAAGGGGGTGGGAAGAACAAGACCCTCAGCAGAGAGGTTCAGAGATGCCCATTGTACTCATAAAATTTATTCATATATTCTGCATCTCTCATAATCCAATCAAGCTCATTCTCCACCTCCCCCATGAAGCAATTTTTCCACTCACTTGCAGCTCCCCCCCTTAAGCATCATCTGCTTAAAACTATTCTCTCATTTCTGATCATGCTGCCTACCTATAATTTGAAACAGTCACTAATCATCAAAGAGGAAGCCCATGCTTCTTTTTGAAAGGTGCAATTATCTAGGGCTTGGCTCTGGCACTGCTGCAGAAAAGATATATCACCCATTAAGCAGTCGAAACCGCAATTGTGTTGATACTTCCAGAAACGCTTAAGCAAAAGGGGGAAACCTTCCACGTTTGCAGCACAGCCATTTGCTCTTATGGGTGGTTTAAAATTTATGTCAGTGCTATATTATTTAAATGTATTTTCATTAGGCGAACACACTTGAAATGCTGCATCTGAGCGAGTTACAAAACTCATGCTGACAAACAGCGCTAAAAAGAATTACACAGTTAAATTGTATATTATCATGTAAATGGCAATGGAATGCCACATGGGACTCTATGCATTGTGCTGAGTGATAAAAAGCTGTGAGCTATAAATAAGAGTTAAATAAAGAGCCTTGTCAGTTGAAGCAGTGGAGTGAAAGAGCCTTCTAGGGCAGTTATAAGGGTGGAGAACAATACTTAGTTAACAGCCTTGTGCATTCTGAGAGGCCAGTTCCTAATGTTTGTTAAAAAACCTATTGTGCTCTTGGTCTCAGAAGTAATTACAATCAAGATGATTCAAACCAGGGCACAATCTGTTGGCAACGGGGCTCACCACATGCTCAGGGTATTCTCATGCTCAGAACAACATCAGCTGGGTTTATCTGGGATCTACAGAATGCACTCTAGTCTCCAGTCTACAAAAGAATACATTCCCCAGATGTGACAAAGATTACATTCCTATCTGATAAACACGTACAGTTTAGGGGATTAAGCTGTTTTATTTCATGCCTCCACTGTCTCTGTTTATGAAAAAGGGCCCTGTGTGTGTTTAACATTGACCTTTTACAGAAAGGCAAGGCCCTTGAGAAATAGCTCCAAACCAACAAAACATTTGGGTCCCAATCCAACTCTGATGGCACCGCATGGGGATGTACATCTTCATGTGCACTAAAAGACACATGCAGCCAGCTCATGGGGACTTGGGTGAGCATTGTGATGAGAATGCCCAGCCACAGATGTGTTTTGGCTTTGCCTGTAGAAAGCTGTTTTTGTGCATTTAACTTCCTTGCTGGATTCGGCTGAACATCAATGAAAATTATTATATGTATTTGCTTTCTGGTTTTGTAGCCATTCCCATGAGAATTACAGAGGAAACAACATAAATTAAAACTCTAGATGACTTTCAGTGCAATCTTAAGCGGAGTTGCTCTAGTCTAAGTCGAACTGATTTCAATAGGTTTACACTGGAGTAACTCTGCATACTCCGTAAAACATGAAGAATAATTAAGGCTTTCCCATTTGTGATATAGTATTCCCATAAACCAAAATGGAAAGCATTAATAGCTGCTAAGCACAGTATATGCTCTTTAGGATGCTCTTGGCATTGATACCAACGGAACCAGGTTTTCCTCAGGGTGAGGAACAGCCAGAAGGGCTGGTCTGTGTTGAAACTTGAACCAAGGCAATTGGGATATTTACCAGGAATAACAAAAGTTTTGTATGCTACTTGATGCATATGTGGTTTGGGATAAGCTACAGCAACAAGAGACAAAAATTACGGTAACTTTGAAGACCAGACACTTCTCTCTCTTGTCCACATATGAATCCCTCTGTTCAGTCCAAATAATCAACATCTGTTCATGCGAAAGGAAGGAAATGTGTAAAAGTAAACATTACAGAGAACACCAGAACTTTAAGCACAAAAGGTAAAACATTAACACATTTTTACTGAAATATCAGTTTCTTTAGTATGTTACAGAAGAGCTTAAAAACGTACATCAAGTACCTAAAATGCAGATTTTTAAAAAAAAACAAAAGGCCATTTTATAAAAAAATAAGAACAGTTAAAGTAAAGTGCATGAAACTGATTTTCTTTTCCTCCCATGTGATTTAACGCATCAAAAATTTACTACACTGACAAATACTATAAACCTGGGAATCATTTCTCCTCTGTCACCCCATTAGTCAATTATTTTACTGTACAGCAGTGGTTACATATAAAACAGACATGGTGAGGAATGAAGGAATTTTGATAAATGCTTCTCACAGCAAAGGTTAAGAGCTACTGGAAGAGTGGCATTTCCTACACACTTATTAACTTTGATATTATGTACATCTATTTGCACTGGAGAGACCCACATGGAAAAAAACCTGGGCTATGGGTGGGGCATTCTCCCTAATCCAAAGTCTGAGTAAGTGTGGCATCAGTTACTGGATTATAAATACTATTCAGTTTTAAAAGTTATTTTAATTTTTTAAAAAATAAAGGAGAAAAGCAAGGCAGGGAGTAAGTATTCCCTACTGGAATAGACTGATTCCCACTGGGAGGGAAAACATAGATGGTCCCTTTCCAAATATTGTCAATACAGTTTATAAAGAGTCTTTTACCAAAGTGAATTCTTAAGGAGAGTCCTTAAGATTCAGTAGAAAAACACCCATTCTGGAAAGTGAAGCCTGTGTAAAACCAAAACAATGAGATCTGTATACTTTAAACAAATATTAGACCTTGCTTGAAGGTTTCCCATTAAAGGAGCTTATCAGGTTTATACTATTTTGGTCAGCAATACTCCAACATCAAGTACTTCCTGACCATTCACTGGGTCCCTCAAAGCACTGTTAAACATTAAGGAATTGTTTTAGGGGAGGAAATATTATTAGTCTTACAACAGACAATAGTGCAGAACAGGGGTATCAAGGGGCTAACATTACATCTCATGCCTCAAAAAAGAAGCACAATGTTTATTTTAGTGCATCCTTCCTAAATATATAAACCTACTCAGCTCTCATTTGTGGATCAAGTATGACGCTGGCAGCAGTGGTATTGAAGACAATGCAGTGTGAGGTTTCACTGGAAGTTCAGGGACTGGACCATAACACATGAAGTATCAAAGGAGAAGCACGTTCTGCTGATGGATCCCTGTAGCCAAGTGTCAAGAGACCCGGCACAATACCGGCCCCCTTCTCTTTCCCCCAAAGCTTCTGTTATCATTAACTCCATCCTTAGTTGGCCTTGGCATATATTCCTGCTTGAAATTTCAGCAATACTCTGGATTTACAGGCGCGGGGCAGCCGCCTCCCATCCAGGTTGCCGCCCAAGTCCCTTCCAGGACTGGCAATCTCGCAGGAGACCTGGAAGGGGCGAAAGGCCCAGACCTCGGCCCCCCTGGCAAGGACACTCTCCCGGTCCAGACAGGCCAATCACAGCGAGGCGGCCTTGGCTTTGCAGTGCAAAATATGCTTGTGGACCAAGTCCACGCGGTCCTGCAGGAGCTGGGCTTGCTGGTCGGAGAGGAAGCCCAGCGTTTCGGCCAGAGGCTCCCGAGTCCGGTAGAGGCGGCGAAGCTCGGCGGCCGCGTTGCGCAGGCGGTGGAGCTCCCGCACCCGCTGGGCGGTGGCCTCGCGGAAGAGGCAGACGGAGCGCAGCAAGGGCTCGTTGTACTTGTCCCACATGGCCAGCAGCCGGTAGCCGTGCACCAGGCCGGCTTCGTTGTCGAGGAAGACCAGCCCGCCGTTGGGGGCGCGGAGGAGGTTGCTGGTGGCGCGGTGCATGACGCGGGGGTCCCACTGCAGGCTGAAGAGGTTGCTGACCAGCCGGTCGAAGTTGGCCGTCAGGTAGTCGAAGAGGATCAGGTCGCTCCACTGCACCAGCTCCACCAGCTGCGCCGGCCCCAGGCCGCGCAGCTCGCCCGCCGCCAGGGTCTGCAGGCGCCGGCCGGCCTCGGCGCGCCAGGGGGCGGGGGCCACCACGTCGGTCAGATTGTCCACCCACTGCGCGAGGCTCACCACGGCGCCCTCGGCCCAATGGGAGCCGCGCAGCTCGTCGCGCACTTGCGCCCACTGCCCGCCGCGCGCCTCCACCCGCGAGAGGGCCAGCGGCGGCAGGCGCTCTTGGATGCCCAGCAGCTCGGCCAGGTGGTAGGAGAGCGCCTCGCCCTGGATCTGCTCCGGGTTGATGCCGTAGCGCACGCAGGCGCGGCTCCCGTCCGACAGCCGGGCCAGCCGGTTGGAGCTGCGCCCGCAGCCGCCCCGCTCCAGGGACACGACGCGCGCCGCCCGGGCCGCCCGCAGCCACGAGGCCGTCTCGTCCGCCGAGAAGCCCGGCGGCACCTGCGCCTCCAGCGCCCGGCTCCAGAAGATCCCCCCGCGCACCGGCGAGGCGGGAAGCTGCTCCGAGCCGCCCAGCGCGGTGGCGGCTGCCAGCCTCTCCCGCCGAGGAAGAGCCGGGGGCGGCTCCTGCCCGCTCTCGCTTGCTCCGTCCTGGGGCTCCGGGGGCTGTCCCGGCAGCGTGAGCAGCGCTCGGAAAGTTTTCTGGCCGGCTTGACTGGCCCGACCGAGGCGCCGACTGGACTCCCCCGGCGCTACAGCCGCCCTCCTCAGGCTTCCAAGTCTCGAGCCGGCTGGCTCCCGCGGGAAGCCCGGTCCGGCCATTCCCGGCGCCGCGAGCCGCTGGCTCCACAGCCCCAGCAGGGAAGCCAAAGCCAGCAGCCAGAGGACGGCCACGGAGCCCAGCCCGGCCAGACCCACTCGTCGCATTCTCCTTCTCCTGCTGCTGCTGCCGCCGCCGGGCTTAGGCTGCCGCTCTCTCCCTCCGTTGCTCCGGGACCGGCGGCTGTGCAGCCCCGCGGCTCTCCCGATCAGGACCGCCTTCGCTCATGGTGGCTGCGGCTGGCCGGGGCAGGCACCGCGAGCAAGCTGCCCCAACGGAAAGGATTCGGCGCCCCGGAGAGCCGTTCTCCGGACGGACGCCCTGGCCTCAGCTGCGGGACCGGCGTCTGCACCGAGACCCTCCAGCGATTGAAATTCACAGGCACCGAGACCACGTGGGGAAGAGGGGGGGGACCCAGCCCACTGCCCAGCGTGGGCTTCGGCTTAAAGCGGCGATGGCAAGGCGGAGGGTGAGGCCGCTGCCGAGAGCTGGTGCCCTTTGGGGGGCCTTGCAAGGCGCGGGGGCGTCTTCCGTCCACCCGCAGCGCTGGAGCCGCCTTTTCTTAGCGCAGTCCCTCGTTCCTAGCGGCGATCGGAGGCATCTCTGGGCTGGGCAGTCGGCTGCCTCTGACTGCGCCTCCCTCCGCCCACTCGGTTTGGGGAGCACAAAGGATTCGGCGCGTTTAGAATAAAAGGTGGGAGCGAGGAGCGTTATGAAGATTTCAAAGAGATGTCCGCTTGAATGAGGTCAGAGTGAAGATTGGCGTTGTGTTGTTGGGGGAGGTTTCTAGTAACAAAACAAATACAGAGTTTTGCTTCAGGGCTTTTACGCCGTAGGTGGGAAGACGAGTTTGGTGCGATTCAACGATTGCAACCCTTGTAATAAGTCTCCATACCTAGAAAAGAACACAGTTTACGCTAGTACTTTATGAATCCTGTTTGGCTTGCGGTCAGCGGGGCAGCCCCTGAGTACTGTATAGTTGCTGGGAAGGCAACTTCACTCAAAAACAACACATAAATCACTCTTCCTCTGCCCAGTCTGTGACTTAATCTTACTATCATGATTTAAATTCCATTGTTTTCTAGTTTAATAGGGCAAAAATAAACCTGACTTTAGGTAAGTATATGATTACTAAGTAGAAACTATTTGAAATCTGTCAGTGATAGTCTAAAGATGGGTTAAGCTAGAATTCACCCAAATATACCCCCCTTCTAAACTGGAATTGTGAACAAAAGTATGGATGAATGCCAAGATGTCGATCATGGCAGGTTACACTTTTTCTCCAATTTAGTGTTAAGACCCTCAGCAAGTCGAGTAAGTTCAATGAGATCTACTTCCCAGACTTACTCTAGTTGACATGGAAGTAAGCCCCAATGCCTTTTTCTTTTTTTCTCCATCAAGCTGCAGCCAATCCCACAGGGTTTTCAAGGCAGGAGATGTTCAGAAGTGGTTTGCCATTGCCTTCCTCTGCACAGCAACTGTGGATTTCCGTGGTAGTCTCCCACCCAAGTGCTAATCAGGGCCAACCCTGATCTGACAAGATCAGGCTAGCTCGGGCTGTTGAGGTCAGTCCCCTCTTATTTCCAAATAAGCACACACAGGATTTCAGCCTTACAGGAGAAGCTGGAGCCTGTAGGGATCCAGAGAGGTAGGTGTAGATTCCACTTGTGCCTTGGGTTCAAGCTGTGCTTTGGCTTATTCTGGCATCCTTAGTTCTTGGATCTTTGGGATGAATGGAATGGATTATATGTGTCATTGTCTCTTGTGGGAAACCAGCCAGTTTGGTGTAGTGGTTAAAAGCGGTGGACTCTAATCTGGAGAACTGGGTTCGATTCTCCACTCCTCCACATGCAGCCAGCTGGGTGACCTTAGGTCAGACACAGTTCTCTTAGAGCTCTCTCAGCCCCACCTACCTCACAAGGTGTCTGTTGTGGGGAGAGGAAGGGAAGGAGATTGTAAGCCACTCGGAGACTCCGAGTGAAGGGTCGGGTATAAATCCAGCTCCTCGTCTCCTCCTCCTCCTCCCCCTCCTCTTTCCCACAGAATGATGGGCGAGTGCCTAGATTGAAGTGACTTGGAAAGGGTGAAAAAGCATGGAAATAGGCAGGGATAAGGCAAGGGACCTCTCTTAGGTCCATTGATGTACATAAGAACCTTGATGGTTTTGGACATGCTTCTGCTTCAAGTTTCTGTCATTCTTATAAGGCCCTTACTTTAAGACAGAGTATCCTCTAACTGTTGAAAGCATCTCTGAAAGAAACCCTGCATTCTGATGAAGTTTCATTCTTGTTTTCCCCATGAAAGAGATTCTGCCCTCTCTCTAGATGGTGAATGGTTTCTCTGTGTCCTCTTTAGTCTGCCCCTATGTTACTGCCACTCTAAAGCTAGTTGAGAGCGTTTAACTCCAAGTAAATGTGCTTAATATTGCAACATTGTTCTTATTATATCAGCATCTCTTTTGACCACTGGCAGTCTGAATGTAGTGTGTGGCTGCAAAATATTTTTGCAAATAGTACTTTCAGAAATTGAATTTGCCCTATTCTTATTGCCTGTTTCCCATGAGAGACACATATAATCACTTTGCTTTCACATTCACTATTTAAAATGGGCAGCATTTTCAGGATATGCGTTGGCCTTACATCAGTGTGGTTGATGGCAATTAGCTTTACACTGGGCACCTGCCTCGTAATTGTAAAGGGGTAGCCATGTTAGTCTAGTGCAGCAAAATAAAGTAGAAATCCAGGGGCACTTTAAAAACTAACATTTATCTCTGTATGAGCTTTCATGAGACACACTTTTTTCAGATATATTAGTCTTCATGGGTGCCAGTAGACTTTTTTATTTCGCTGTCTGATACCCAGTATTGGCACATGCCCAGAACTTAATGTTTCACTGGCAGAGTCACTTATGCCAATGGGCCATGGTCAGGTCCAGTGTTCCCTCTAAACTGAGTTAGTGTGAGCTAGCTCACAGTTTTTTAGCCTCCAGCTCACATTTTTGTCTTCACTCAGGAAAGATGTCTCCAGAACAAACTAATGTATGCAGTAGACAAATCGCTTGCTCACACCTTTAATGCCAGTAGCTCACAGAGTAGAATTTTTGCTCACAAGACTCCACAGCTTAGAGGGAACATCGGTCAGATCATACATTGTTTCAACATGAGCTTCATCTAGAGTACTGCTATTTTTTGTCCAGCCCTGACCTGGATAGCCTAGGCTAGTGCAATCTTGGAGGGTAAGCAAGTTCAGCCTTGGTTAGCACTTGGATGGGAGACCACCAAGGAAGTCCAGACTCGCTATGCAGAGGCAGGCAGTGGCAAACCACCTCTGAGTGTCTTGCCTTGAAATCCCTATGGGGTCACCATAAGTTGGCTGCAATTCCACGGGGTGGTGGTGATGGAGGAGGAAATAGTCACATTCAACATGGCGGAGATGCGTAGGTAATCCAGTGTCTTGTGCATGAACTAAAGACATTATCTTTAGAGTTTCCATGCAACACTGTGAGAATGTACATGTGCACTCAGATTTCCACTGTCTGCCATGGCACAAGAGGAACTAAGAAGGCAAAATTGACAAGCCAAACAAAAAGGCTAAAGAGCCAAGCCGTGCAGGTTTCTTATCTCCCCTCTGCCGGATGAGGACGTAGACTGGCAAAATGGGCAAACTAAACAGCCACTACAGAAAGTGCAAAACATTGGTTTTGTGAATACATTTTTGGAAGGGAGTTGAGAGAGGGAAAGGAACCCAGTCCACAGAGACAGCCCTTCTCAAGCAACAGTTCAAAAATGTCCATGAATGTAATAATGGCAATGAACATAGATTCAGATATTTGATTTAAAAATAGGCCTGACCCTGAAACTCCTGGGACTTTTTCTTGCTAACAGAAAATCAGCATGCCTTTGGATTTCTGGTAGAAAGTTGTATCAGTGTTTATGAATATTCAGGAAGAATTTTGAAAATATCTACGGTTTAATTTTCTTCACAGCTGATTAAATATGCGTAGTAACTTTGCCTATCACACATTAAAATGTATTAATCCACTAACCCCGATTCATTATTTACCCATCTAATAACGCATTTGATGTTTTAATATGAAAGGACAAGTTTTCAAAGTAATTAGAGATTGATATTATCTTGGGAAAAGATTCAGTTGTAATTGAGGGCTCCACCTTGTGGAGTAACGTGGAATTTTGCATGGACTGATGCCTCTCTTCAGTGCTTCAGCAGACACAAAAGAAAAGGCTGGTGACTGACAAATCTGGGCTGTTTCATCAGATACAGTGATGTGAATTCTCAGCAGGACTTTTATATGCAGAGAGAAGTAAAGAAAAGAAAAGAGCAAAGGGCTTGGTTTCTGATATTTCTATGCAAAAGTGAAAACTATGCACATATCACGGTGATCATTTTCATTGCCTGTAGAGAGTAGTTATGTTAAGTAATGAGATGCCTGTAGAGAGTGAGAAAATTGTCAGACTTGTTGAGCCCCTGGCCGATGCTATCAATTTTGTTGATAAATTCTAATACAACAGTCTCGCTTCGAAGTTACTTTGTTGAAGAATCCTGATTTTCATGTCATATTGTCTGACCTACCGAAGGACATCGTGGACTGAATCTCATTAGTGGATGAATAAATCCCTAATGATGTTAATAGGTCTTGTAATAATGTTGTCTCAGTGGATATGGCAAAGACTTTGTATCTGAGCTTGCTGCAAGGTCTGGTCCACAATGTGTTACATTGTTGTTGGAGAACAACTGAGGCTGGGGGAGGTGACCATAAGCAAGGAAAAGCTGCTATCTCAGTGCTATGAGAGAAATTGCATAGAGTGGGTTGTAAATTATTGATGATATGCTGGAATGGTTTCAGTTGGGACCTATAGGTGTCAAGAGGTGACTGCCACTGTTTGGTGTATATCCTTTAGTAGCCTATCCCTGTCCATTAGCCTGGCCCTGATAATATGCTTTTACTTCATTTGGTTGGATATTGGAGTTTTAAGAATACCTGCTATAAATCCTTCAGGTGTAAGTCAAACACATAGTTTTTGGCTGTAAACAATGGATCTTGTGTTCTGAACCGTTTGGCGCTATGGTGTAGCAGTCAGTAGGTTTTTGATATAAGGTAGTGTTTGTATGTCAATCATATATAAAAAATGAACCTGCTTTGTGAACCAGTCAAGGATCAGATTGACAGGAGGGTAGATGCTGTTAAGTCTAGAGAACATGGGTCAGCTATTTCCTCCCTATGACTCCAAATAATAAAAATACCATGAAGTATTATCCTAAGTCAACCATGAATATGTTGGCAGGTTGCAGGAGCCATGCATGTATCCATGGCAGTGCCATTAACAAGGCTATTCCCAAACCTGAAGTAATGTAAGTACAAAGTGGGCCTGGTGTGAGGCAATGTTCCCTCTAAGCTGTAGAGTCTTGCGAGCAAAAATTCTACTTTGTGAGCTACTGGTATTAAAGTTGTGAGTGAACAATTTGGCTACTGCATAAATTAGTTTGCTCTGGAGCCATCCTTCCTGAGCTAAGGCAAAAATGTGTGAGCTGAAGGCTAAAAATCTGTGAGCTAGCTCACACTAACTCAGCTTAGAGGGAACAGTGGTGTGAGGTAGTTTTGCCAAGGATATTGTTCCTGATTATTTAAATTCATCTTCGTTGTTGTTTTACAGAGCCGCCACAGTATTATCCAGAAGTTTGTCAATACATTGTAGTTTCCACAACAAGCCAGTAGTGTTCTATACATATTTGTGACTACTGAGAAATTTGTGGCACAGGATCTGAAGATGGAGTCCATACACCTATTGTGTTAAAATCTCTGTTTTCAACAAGAAGACATCCAGGGTTGCCTCATTTGTACATTTTGAGAAAAACATAGAAGGTTCCTGCTGGGCATTTATGGTATACATCCGTAAAGATGTATTCCTCTATATACATGGGGGACTCCTTTGTTAGTTGTTTTAATTTATTCTGGTACTCCCCAATAGTGTTTGAAGATCATTGCCCGTAGAAAGTGTCTCTTACCCTCCTATGTGAAGTATAACTGGAATCAGTGGTTTTGTGTCTGCAAAGAATTGATATTATGGCAGTTAATGGTCTGAAGGAGGGTAATTATTATGATCATCCCCATTGCGGATAAGAGGCTGAAAAATTAGTGGCTGGCCAAAAGAAGCAGAAGTGAGATTTAAACTAGGGGTATCCTGATTCACTATTAGCTACTGCGTTAAACTAGCATGACATCTACAGTATTATTGTATAGTGTGTAGGGCATTGTAAGAAGTGGATGGTAAAATTGCATTTATTTTGGACTATTTTAAAGTGGCAGAATTTCAGTCTAGAGTTGAAATGAAGAGTATAATGCCTCAACCTTATTTGAAGTGATGCAAAAGTCATGATAAAGATGATCTTAGTAAAATTTGTAGCCCTTTTAACTTGCAAAATCCATGCTGCGATCACATCATAACACCTCTCCATTTTACAGATAAAGAACTGATGCTGAGAGACAACGTCTTGTCACACTGAGTCTATGAACCGAGCTTCCCAGGTAAATATCTAACTCTGTGGCTGCAAAGATAATACTGGCTTCGTCAGTCAGAAGTCAGAAGAAATTATGATTAAGATAACTGACTTTAATGATACACATAGTGTATCAAAAGGTATTGTCAAGTTAAAAGAATTTGGAGTCATGGGTGAAGTATAAAATATTGTTTCCTACTTTAATAAATTTGTTGATGAAGGGCATGTACTGTCATTGGCTCCAGAGTAACAGATTTTGTGTTACCAGATCTATAAGGGAAAAAAAATGTTTTCTTTGTTCTGCCTGTCATTAAAGATGTTTGTACTTCAGTTTCCATAGAACATGTTGTAGCTCCTATAGTGTTGTACTTACTCCCCCTACAGGCCTCAAGAAATTCGATTATTCTCTCTTTTCAATGGAAATAAAAATGTCTTGAATTAATGAAGGGAGTATTTGCTATGTACATTTCAAATTAATTGCCTCCAATCTATTATCAGTCTTTACAATCCAACACTGACATGGGAAAGAAACATAAGCACAGTGAAGAATATTCCAAACCTGTCATTCTTCTTCACTCCCTGCCTTCATTTTATTTTGTGCAAGATGGGTTTTCATGAAAAATGGGGCTCACCACTACTGAAGCACAGTGTTTTTCTCGGAGGTGAGGAGTGCCTCACCAGCCCCATAAGACAACCCACTAGGTACTTGTTAAACTTCTGGTTTTGGTCCTGTTACAACTGTCTCTCTGCTTGAAAGTGGGGCTTGGGGTGGGGGACATTGAGAAACCTGGCTGACCCCCAAAGTGTTCACAATGGTAGGTCTCAGCTTACCCAGGCCTTTGTATTCTCTTATGCCTATATGTTCCATTTGTCTTAAATGATGAACACTTATTTTTCTGCTCTCCTTAAAAAACAAAACAAACAAACAAAAAGAAGTCCAATGGCACCTTAATGACTAACCAAATTTATTCTAGCATAACCTTTTGTTGGCCAGACCTCACTTCATCAGATGCACATCTGGTAAAGTGTGGTGTGACTTTAAAAAGCTTACGTTGGAAAAATGTAGTCAGTCTTTAATATGCCACTGAACTGCTGTTTTAATTTGCTGCAATAGGCTAATGATGGCTGCCTTTCTGGATTTATCATCATGGAAAGGACCCCCCCCCCCCGCCCTGTGAGAGAATGCCTATTTTGGTAAAATCCAGTTTCTCCCATGCAGTGTTAATAGGTGGCATCCTGCCAGCTTTTGTCCAGATATGGTTGAGTTCAAACTTGAAACCTTCTGATAGAAACAGGTAAGCTGTAGCCAGCTGAACTGATGACGGCTTATTCCTGCTATCTTTTCTTAGCCAAATAAAATAAAAGTATTGCTCTATTATAGTTAATGTCATGCCAGTAGAGTTGACACCTTCTGTTTTCTAGCAGGGCTTTTTAAATCACTACATGATGATCACAGATACTACATGCTTTCCCAATCGCTCTATCTCTCTGCTGAAAAAAACTGGATGCGTAGAAATTCTGTTTGACATGTATCTGTTAAAGGCAATGTTGGAAAGAAAGGTTATTTGCTACCCCCGCCTTTGAGGCCATCACATCCTTCCTTGTTAGTTGTGACTTTGCCTTTGCTGCTGTTGTGGTCTGTTATGTGTACTTTAGCTGTACTATACCCTGTATAGGAAATATATGCCTATCTAAATGTTTGGATTGGGACTGATACAGCACCTGTTAACTCAAAACCAATTCATATATTCAGAGCAATGAAATGGTGGACACCTTAGGTAGTAAAATAGACAGGGCCATTTCAGATTTAGGATTAGTGCAAATCCCAGTATTTTGAGAGCTAGTGTGGTGCAGTGGTTAGAGAGCTGGACTAAGATCTGTGAGACCTGGGTCTGAATTCCCACTCCGCCATGGAAGCTTGCTGGGTCACCATTGGCTAGTCAGATACTGTCAGCCTAATTTACCTTACAGTGTTGTTGTGACTATAAAATGGAGATAAGAATTATGTAAGCTATGTTGGTGAGGTATAAATGCAGTAAATAAATCTCATTTTGGAACATTCTCATGTTCAAAATCTCCCTATAAATAGAAAACAGCACAGGGAGCCAGGAGACAGAGTACAATGTTTCTCTCTGGGTGCTAAGTTTTTATTTGCATGGAGATTTTTATAGAAAGGAACATTCACAGCTCAAAACCCTCACCTCTAGTCTAAAAAGGTATTGTCCTTTCAGCCACCTCAGCATTCTCCCACCTCTCTGCCATCTTGTTTTCATGCATGTGCCCACCAGGCCTCAGAAGTCAGTCCTACTAAATTCACCAAGACTTGCACCCAAATCAAGATTGCATTTTAAGTAAAGAGTGCTTAATTGTGTGCAGGATTACACCCTCCATCACTTTGACACTACTTTAGTTTGTGGAACTGTTACTTGGGAATTTTACCCAAAATGCAGCTGGTGAATCTGTTCTTCCCATTGTAATATTGATTTTGCCTGAATAGATGTTTTGTAGTAACTGTGGGCAGAATGGTGTGTTACAAGAAATCCAGAGTTGCTGCCAGAAATGTTCCCTGTGTTATGTGCTGCCCCTCTAACGTGCAGTCAAAGTTACTCCAGATTGTGAAGACATGTAGCTTATGTGTTTTCCCACCCTAAAGCACAGGGAAAACATACAACCTGGTGCAGGGATGTAATCCAACATTTGTCATAATTTCTTTCTGGGTTGGATCCTTCAGTAATTTCCATGGCCTGAAGGGATTTCTATCCATGGGCCATGGTTTTCCTGCCTTCCCTCCAGTCCAAAATGCCTACTTATGCCATTTCTAGATAGGGTACCCCAAGAACAACATGAGTGGGTAGTTGGAAATCACATATTCTTTTATTTTTCCTATTTTCTAGAATTTTTAAGGCCTCAGAAAGGTGTAACTCTTCTCAGGATTACACTTGTTAGTTGATTTTGTGGTGAGTTAGAACACCTCAATAATGAGTCTGTGTCTTCTGGTGGGCAGCTATCCTTGTTCATTGAAGTGATAAAGATTAATATTCACTTTTGTTAAAGAGTCTCTGGAATCCGGATAAGTTGCTGCTTACTAACAGTTCCCCTTTCTTCTCATCTGACAATCTTCTTTGATGGTATATTTATTTAGTGCCAGCAATGTTCTAGGTACTGATAGCGCTGAATCATGGAGGCATTCTTCTGCATCCCCAGTCCTTTTTATTATGTGATGACTTGCTGAAATCTGGCTTTTTGTCTCTTGAATCTGCACATTCTTAACCACGTGCATCAGATGGGCTATTGACAGTTGCTGATTGCTACAATTCACATTTCTTGATAAGAACAGCATTTCTCTGCTGAATAGTTGCTTCACATTCAGTAGGAAATTGGGGGCTTTTATTTTTTTTTTAAAAAATCAAGACCGCAGGATGGTCTTTGAGAATAAGCAGTACATGCCGGAAAAGAGTCAAGGGCACAGATGTAAATTTTGAGACTGTGGTTTTACTTGTAATATATTTTAAAGGAAGTCTATTTCTCTCTCAGGTTAAATTATGCTTATAATGAGCAAACCTTTAGGCTGGGAAATCTCTTGGCAAAGAATTCTTGCCATTGTTAAGTACAGCAAAACTAAAAGTAAAGATATATTATGTAGCATTTATTGCAGTCTTAGCAAATAGGCCAGTAGCTTGAAAAATTGGTCATTTCCAACAAAAGCTAAGAAAAACATCCTACTATTACTAGGGAGATGCCATCATTATGGCTGGCACTGGGTACCAGGTCTTGACCAGCATCGTCACCTGATGGAAGACATTTTACAACTTAATCCTATCATACATATTACAATGCCTCCTCACACTTCCCTCCCTCAGAGGCAGATTTTCCCTCCAAAATTTTGTTTCCTTCTGTGACAGAGCCACCCCAAGTAACATGGTTTTCTTCTTTGTCTTCAGAGGATTGTCCCACCCTGTCACAGAGATATAATTTGGCTTTTAGTCCAGCCCTGGAACCTGAGGGAAGAATAAAGAGCCCTCTTGGGTTGGCACTTGAGAAAATGTAAACATGTAAAAATCAATCACAATAAAGGATTTTATTTAAAAGACGGAGAGGTCAGATGTAATCAGGAATTCTTAACTTCAAGGCAAAATCAGTGATTGTACAGACTGTAATTCTTTATACAGGCAAATGAGGGTTATTGAAGATTATTTTCTTGGTTACTGAGGTCTTAATATCAAGAGGCTTTTTCTGTGTTTTCCAAACACTGCAGTGGTTCTTAGTAGAGTTTCCTGTTTCTCCTCTTATTTCCTTGAGGCTGGTACCTTTTTCCAGTACCTAACTCCCTTCTTTTGAATCCCTAATTTCTATCTAGCTCTTGAGGTATCTCAAGCAGTTTCCTTTCATGACATATCAGGAGCTCCTCCTCCCAGAGAGAACTCTCCCCATTTAACTGGGCAGGGATTCTTCTTATTTCCCTAGAAAATATATCCCCTTTCCTTTGGCCGGAATGGGAGTCTCATCTCACTACCCAACAACCTTGCCAAATCTCATTCCCAGTTTTTGTGTCTGTGTAAAACTGCTTTCAGCATTGACTGAGACTCAGACTCCTTCAGTTCTTCGACTGAATTCTTTCTCAGAGCAGATTTTCAGTAGTTAAGCTACAGAACTGGCTCTCTTCTCTCAAATCAGGAATCCTCTGGTATATATAATTCTGTTTTGGTCATGGACTCCCCTGAACATTCCAACACACGCCGAAATCAGTTCGTTCCCTGATCTGTCATTCAGAAGGTCTCCCTATCCACTGGCTGCTTTGCCTGAGTCCTGCCTCCAACATTCTAAACAGTTTGCTGTTCCCCTCCCCGCCACAGCCAGTCAGAACACAGAGGTCATTTGCATATGTGGCCTGACTGGCCTTTGCCTCAGAACACAGAGGTCATTTGCATATGCGGCCTCACTGGCCTTTGTCGCTAACATTCTAAACAGTTTGCTGTTGCTGTTCTGAGGTAAAATGCATTTCCCCTTAATGACTGTTGGGGGAAACCATTGTTGCCAGTCTCCAGGTGAGGGCTGAAGATTACTCAGAATTACAACTGCTTTCCAGATGACAGAGATCAATTCCCCTGGAGAAAATGGTGGACTCTGTGTCCTTATATCCTGCTGAGATGACCCCTGTATGACAGCCAATGTGACGTAGCAGTCAGGGTTTCAGAGCATGGTAGAGGCTACAACTGGTGGGGGTGGGAAGCTGGTGGGGGGTGGGAAGAGTGAGGAGAAAATAAAAGCAGGTTGATGATCGGCGGGGAAGGAGATAGGGTTGCCAACCATAGGTGAGAAATTCCTGGATATTTGAGGGATGGAGCCTGGAGAGGGTGGGGTTTCAGGAGGGGTGGGACCTCAGACAGGTACAATGCCATAGACTCCACCCTCCAAATCAGCCAGGCCCTCCCAGAGAACCATTGTTGCCAATCTCCAGGTGGGGGCTGGAGATCACTCAGAATTACAACTGCTCTCTAGGAGGGAGGGGGATGAGATGGAAAGCTGATGTCAGAGGGGCAGATCAAGGTAGGTTGATGGTTGGCTGTGAAGGAGATAGGGTTGCCAACTCCAGGTTGGGAAATTCCTGGAGATATGAGGGGTGGAGCCTGGAGAGGGTGGGGTTTGAGGAAGGGTGGGACCTCAGACAGGTACAATGCCATAGACTCCAACCTCCAAACCAGCCATTCCCTCATGGGGAACCATTGTTGCCAATCCCCAGGTGAGGGCTGGAGGTCACTCAGAATTACAACTGTTCTTCAGGTAGTAGAGATCAGTTCCTCTAGAGAAAATGGTGGACTCTGTGTCATTATCCCCTGCTGAGGTCACCACAGCAAATTGACACTGAGTGCCCAGGACAGGGGCACCCGCCCAGAGCCTCTTTATAGAGCTCATTGTATTTATTTCCACAACGGGCCTTATTCCTAGTCTGATTATATATATAAAAGTCCTAATGTATTGGCACTTTCCAGCTCTCCCATTGGCTGTCCTGTATGCTCCATCAGCCATTGGCCCATCA
Source organism: Gekko gecko (assembly GCA_029375565.1). NCBI lineage: Eukaryota > Metazoa > Chordata > Lepidosauria > Squamata > Gekkonidae > Gekko > Gekko gecko. Next base: position 143,805,111 of record JAPDNY010000003.1, on the reverse strand, counting down.
ACCGCCACTCAAGAGTACTTGTGTGCCATTGGCAGGGTGCTGGGTCCACTCCTCTCTCCCACCCACTGCTGCCTTGGCCAGTCTTCCCTGTCAGAATAAACTGCCAAAATGGTTGTCTCTCCTGATGAAGACACTTCTCTTGCTTGGCTCTTCCATGGCTTGCTGGTTATTGAGGTGAGCTACTGGCCATCAAACCATTCTCTTCCCCTCCTGCTGTGGGGCTAGCTTTCCCTTCAGTGGCTATTGCTAGGAAACCAAGCTTGGTTCTGTCAGTAAAAAGACAAAGGCAGGAGGTCCTTTCCAGGCCTACTTTGGCCTTTATGGGGAACTCACTGGGGCCAGTCCTGACTAGGGTTGTCAGCTCCAGGTTGGGAAATTCTTGGAGATTTTGTGATGGAGTGTATGGAAGCCAGAGTTTGAGGAGGGGAGAGGCCTCAGCTGAAAAGAATGCCTCCAAAGCAGTTATTTTCTCCTTGGGAACTATTGCTGCTAGTCTCCAGGTGAGGGTTGGAGATTGCTCAGAATTAAACCTGCTCTCCTGGAAAAAACAGCTGTTTTGCAGGGTGAACTCTGTATCATTATACCTGCTGAGGTCGCTTCCCTTCTGCTTGGGTCCCCACTGCTAAGAAAGACTGTACTTTTCCTAGGTAGAGGCTGCAGGGAGGGAAGGGATGGAAAGCTGAAGTCAGAGGAGCAGATAAAGGTAGGTTGATGGCTGGGAAATTCCTGAAGAAGAAGAAGAGATTGGATTTATACCCCACCATTCACTACCTGAAGGAGTCTTAGAGCAGCTTACAATCTCCTTTCCCTTCCCCTCCCCACAACAGACACCCTGAGAGATCGATGGGGCTGAAAGAGCTGTTAAATCTGCATGGAATTAAAGATGATATAAAACTTTTATTATTTTTAGGGAGTTCACACACATCACAGCACATCATTTTAGATATATACCCTCCTGTGTGAGAGAAGAGTAACACCTGCCCCCCCCCCAAGTGCCCTTGATGTGTGGATTTAGATATCTGCATGGAGGGGGCATATTGGGAGTTAGATATATACATAGAATGCCTTTTACTGTGCTCAGGCTTCTCCGCCTGGCTGGAGAAGGTAGGGGGAGGCAGGGGCTTGGGAAGGCAGGATGTCAGCTAGCTGCCATGAAATGACATTTTGGTTGTGGGGGATGCTGCAGCTTTGTTCTTCTATTCTCTGCTGCCTCTGCCTTGCTCGCTTATCCGCCCATGGCCTTGAGACATGGCTCTGCCTATGTTAACCTGCTTTTGCTTTCCCGTGCATCTTGCTTGGGAATACGTAGCCATTAGTGAGCCTGTGCATTTTGTGATCTCTTTATTGGCCCCTAGGTATCAGGGGGTCTGGCTTGAAGGGGGTATTTCTTCTAGTGTTCTGTTTGCAATCACTATTACTGACACAGAGTCTTATGATGCCTGATTCATTCCTCAATAAACGGAACTACCTACAGGACTGTTGTTGAGTGCTTTGATTGGGACTTCTGACAGTTCCTAGTGGCTGCAGCCAGAACTGCAGATTAAAAATAGACATTTGGCTGGATGCATTGTAAGGCTGGCTTCAGGGGTACTCCAGCTGACTTAGCCCCCCCCCCCAATTTTGTCCCCCATGTTCCCTTTTGTTGGAAGCCCTACAGAGACAAAGACTTTGTAATGTGCAGCTGGGGCATGATGTATGGATCAAATTTGAGTTGCTCTTAGCTGTGTTATACATAGGGGCTGCCAGGTCTCCCTGGCATGCAGGGGATCCCCTGGTTTCCAGTGCTATCTGCCTGGTGGGGGAAAGTTACCAGTCCAAACAGGACGTGTCTCTGTCACCCAGAACTGACGTAGGCATGTCAGTGACATTGGGGGGCAATGCTCTGGGTTTTGGGCAAACTCTATGGTAGAATTAGCCCCCAACATCCCCAGCATGCCTACATCACCCAGAGGTGACACAGACATGGCGTGCTTCTTCTCTCCCCTCTCCCAGAGTGTCCCAGTAAGTCCCCTGCCAGCTTGTTGTTCAGACCTGGCAACCCTAGTTGTACACTGCAACCTGTTTACCTCAGAACTCAGTAAGAGCTATTAAGCTCTTACTGTAGCTTTACTTTGGGTTCTACATCTTGAAAATGTGGGCTGGGTCTTCTCAATGAGTCATTTGTTCATTTTACCCAAATACAAGATGACGTATATTTAAAAATGAAATTTGAATTGCAGGCTAATTCCTATTCTTTTGGTGGATCCAGTGTAGCATTTATGTGGGCCCAGAACCTTCTGTCCACAGAGTGTGATTTTTGTAGCTTCTCTTTTCAGAGGCAGCCCAAAATGCCCAGCTCTAATCCTGCTATGGGGGGCGGGGTGGTGCCCTGTCCCCAATGACAGGATTTCAGGGGACATTTTGTGTTGCCCTGGAGTGGAGGAGCCATGAAATTCATACTCTATGGGCAGTTGTCTTTGTGCCCCCAGAAAGGGTGTGCTGGATCCACCCCATTACATCAGCAGTTTCAGCATGTAAGGATGTGTTCTTCTAGCATTAGTGATAGCAAAAAGAATGTTGTACGTATTCAAAGTTCTGAACTCTGATTTGGAAGTTTCTCATCCCCTGAGCAATTGCATGCTGTTTCTAGTGCTTAACATTCACTCCCTGGTGACTTATTTATTATGACATTTATACTTACCTTTCCTCTTAGTTCAAGTTGGCTTACAGATAATAATTTAAAAAGTTACAGATTAGAACCCAAACCCATACTTGCTGTTTACACCCCTTCAAAAGTCCTGGCAAGCAAACAGGACTTGCAGTGCCTCCTGAAGATCTCCCCTTGCCTCTTCAGGAAGCCCATTCCACAGAGAGGGACCATGATAGAAAAGGCCCACACTGGTCAATTCCAGGTTCACCACCCTAAGTAGGGGAACAGCCAGCAGGAAGAACATATGGAAGGAGATGGTCTTACCCAACTTACCTAAGTAGGGCTGTAATAGTAACCCAGCCACCTTGCTAGTATCTTTAAAGGTTCCCAATCAACGACAAAGGATTGGAGTGCATCCCACACCATTCCTCCATTAGTCTTCCTCCTTTGCGAACAATTCCTGTTTGCTGTCATAAATAATCATTGGGTGCTTTGTTCACAGTGTTTCAAGTATCTTAAATGTACAGATCAAGTGTCAGGATACAATCTGGCAGCCAGTCCATGGTGGAGCTTTATTTGGGAAATACTGTAAGTGAACAGTTCCTTGCCATTCTCAGAATACAGTATACGTCAAATGTTTTAAGATCTCTTCAATTTCTTTTCCACAGCTCCTACATTTACTGTTATTCCCAAATGGAACAGAGAATCTCTGGACTGCTGAGTCTTACAGTTACAAATGTATCTGTGAATTTTGAGTTCTTTTGGAAAGTATATAAGGTGCAACCAACATGTAGTGGATGGAACATCAAAGTCAATCCGTTAATGTCAAGGATAAGCTGTTGTGGCAGACATTGTTTCAGACCACTGGCATTAATTTTGCGTGAAGAAAGAGGAAATAAAGAGTCTGCATTTAGGCCAGATAGTACATAATCCAGCTCTTACTGAAAGAAAACAGATCATTTAAGGGAGATTTTTAGTGAATCATACTTGCTTCCTCCTGTTTTATTTGTGCTTCTGGAGCAAGAAACACAACAGGATAATATGATAGGTGAGACACAACTATAGGAAGAGATGTTGTCACAAGTTAGACTCTGCCAGTCATCTGGTTCAAAGTACACATCGGGATCCCTTTAACTCCACTTCCATGTCGAGCAACAACAACTGTGATCCTTTTGAAGATCAAGACCTCTGCTGCTCTCAGCATTCTGGAATCCTGAGGACTGTTGCACAGGCTCCCTATGTTAGGCTGACTGAAAATGAAAAGACAGCTGTAGTTTCTCAGCAGGGAACCAAGTTTGGCTTGCACTGCAGGACTGCCTCAGTTAAATTCCAGTTCTTGAGATAGCCGTTTGAGGGGGGTCACCAGGTTCCATTCTTGATGTGGTTCCTTAACGGGGCAGCACCTAGCTACCCTGTTGCATCTCTGGTGTTTCTTGTTGAAAGCATGTGGGGGAGGGGAGAGAGAAGGTATGTATCCCTAAATAACTAGAGAAAGAAGCTGTAGCTCTCTACCATGTATTTGGTCCAGTCATTGAAGAATATCCAATGTTCATTTTCCTTTTAGAAGAAGAAGAATGAAGAAGCAGAGATTGGATTTATACCCCGCCCTTCACTCAGAGTCTCAGAGCAGCTTACAAACTCCTTTCCCTTCCCCTCCCCACAACAGACACCCTGTGAGGTAGGTGGGTCTGAGAGAGCTCTTGACAGAAACTGCTCTTTTCAAGAACACCTCTGACAGAACTATGGCTCCTTTTAGTAGAGTGTGACCCCTTTAGGGTCTGGACCAGGTACCTTTATGCTATTCCTAGAAATGTTCTTGATGTTTGTGTCCCATATTGGCCACAGAAAGGGGCAGAAATTAATACAGGATGAGCAAGTCTGTGTTGTGAATGTCATGAATTAAATGGTTAAAAATGGATGGGGAAAAAAAATCTTACAGTTAAAATATCAGCATCTTTTATCAAAAGGCAGTTCTAACAGATGTCCTGTCATGAAAATCAGTGCAGTCTTCAAACCTGCTTAGAATTTTGTATTTGAATGGAATATCCATTTGACTCTTTTAAAAAACATAACGATTTTTTTTACAAAATGAAAGAGATCAGCCTTTGAAACTTTGTTCCCTTGTGCCATTATTATTATTTTTTTGCTGAAAACCATCACTTCTAAGCATCTTGGCAAGGGTGATTTTCAGCATAAAACAGCATGAGGAGAAAGGATTATAAAGCTCTTCTCTCCCCTGTTTTAAATCTCAAGTGCAATAGCTATTTTTTTAAATGTCCCCAAAGGAACCCATTTCTTTTTGGTTCCCACCACCCACTACTTCTAACTAGAGAGGCTAACTTAGAAGGTTGTTCTGACTTGCTGGGTCAAGAAGGAAACTGCAGGATTTTCACTTTCAAATGCACCTGCAATATGACCCAAAAGACTGTCATTGAAAAGTAGAAAGAAAATAATCCTGGTTGGCGCGCCAAGGGCTTCTGAAGGAGCTGCCTTAGACTGCAACTACAATCCTTGAAGGCTTTTGGGGGTAACATGAGCTTTAATGTGTAATAGAAAGCAGGGTTGATCATCACTCTTTCCATCTTAGATGAGTATCACTGATGGAGGTCAGTGCCCCTTGGGTTCTTGGGGTCACACTTCTGGATTGTTTCTCAGTTTCCTTCTTTCCCTGATCTGTCAGGTGTTTGTACTTTCCAGGGCAATTTTTACCGGCTTCACTTAGTGAGAAGTTTGATTCTTTTGTACCTGACAGTTCATGCTTCTGTTACCCTGAACTTCTGCAATGCTTTATGCATGCAGCTGCCCCTGAGGATACTTGTGACACTGCAACTGTTGAGGAACACCAAGTTATTGAAAACACATTAATTCCAGGAGACTTGTTGCACAGTCCACAGAATTATTCTGAATTTTTTGAGTTCTCTGTGTTTTAAGAAAACATTCCTAGTATGTCCAGGACCACTCCAGGTAGCACATTAACATGATAGCAGAATGCCAGCTTGCTGTTGCATCTGTGCTGAAAAATATCATATCACCCCGGAAGGATTCATTCACATCTCACTCAAGAAAGATGTTTACTGAAATCATTGCCTTTGTTGTAACAGATCAATGTACATAATGCTTTACAAAAAAACTTTGGCTAAAAAAGAAGACATATCCCAAGAAATATAAACTATTTCTAGAATTTTTTTTTTACTGAGACCAGCTCAAGGTGACTCACAAACAATAAAACCAAGTCAATAAAAATAAAACCTATTCAAAAAGCTAATAAAATAAGTCAAGACAGTAAAACAACAGAGGGCATAAAAATAGTTATCAGGCTAGGACCAGACTATAAAACAGCTAAAAATATGGAATCCCTTAGTTAAAAACCTGCATAAAGAGGAGCTGCACAAACTTCAAGGGAGAGGGTATTCTAAAGACAAGGTACCACCACCGAAGAAGCCCTGTTTTTGGTTGCCACCCACCTCACTTCTGTAGTTGGGGATAAAGAGTGGAAGGACTTGTGGGGAGAATCTTAACTGGTGGGTTGGACAATATGGGAAGACGCATTGCTTCAAGCACCCTGGCTAAAAGCAATTTAGGGTATTATAGGTAAGAACCAGAGGTTTGAATTGTGCCCAGAAACAGAAGGGACCTTTCAGTGCAGTCCTAAATAGAATTATGCCTTTCTAAGCCCCATGGCTTCAGTGGATTTAGAAGAGCGTAACTACTTGGGATTGCAGTGTTTGTTTCTTGATGTCATCACCTCAGTGTGTGGCTTACAGCTGAAGAGTGATTCATGGCTACTCTGTCTGAATCTCTCGTTTAAGTTCTGCATCCTAAAGAAGGTAAGGATGGATCCAATTAGGCTACCCATGATGTAAATGAATTAGTACAAGTTCCTGGTATGATTGTGATGCTGAGATCCTCTAGAGGTCCCCCTAGGATTTTTCCAGTGTTCTTTTATAAATTTGGCTCAGCTAGGAACCCAGAATGCTGTCTGCCTCATGGAATGTTTGAAAATATATTCATATATAAAAACAAATGTCTTTTTGACATTAACCAAGAGATCTAAGCTCCAGATGCAGGGCACCAAAGCCCAGTGATTTATGTATAAGACAGTTTCACGTTACATAACACTTCATAGGTAACCATGGCCAGCAGCCATCTCTCACATCAAACCAATTCGCATGAGTTTTGATGCCTGACTTTTGGCAAGCTTTAGTATCCATCAGCTGGTTTGATGATACACAGTTATTTGAGAGGGATATGTTCATTCCTCTTCAAAGATGATCCACAAAGGTAAAGAATATTTATATTTAGTCTAGAAAGAAGCGCCAAAGGCTGTACCAAGTTTGAGTTATTTGGCACAAAAATTATACTGTGGTAATTCAGTTGCACGTAAAATACAGTCTGGAATCCCAATCCAAAATTGGTTTGGAAATAAACCCTACTGATTTCAGTGGAGCTTAATTCCACCTAAGGATCTTAGCTTAAAGGCTCAGGAGCAATGGCAGGAATGTGTGTTGGTTGGATCCCTGAAGATTTTATCACATGATCTGATTATGCAGTTGTCTCATACACACTCAGCTTGCAGTGACCTACAAGTGAAAAACTATTAATGTGAACTGAGTTTTGATGTAGTTAACTGAGGAGGAGGGCAAGATGATGGGCTGTATGACCACTTCACCATGGCTGTTTCCTCATGGGGAATTCGGAAGGGGAGGTTTCACAAGGCACCATGTTCTTCCTGAGCACAGTTTGTGGTGCTGCCAGGGGTCCCCTTTAAAACCAGAGCAAAGGAAAACCTCTATGGCTGCCGGCAGAGGATCCATGTGAAAGCTTGCTTTCAAAATGGTGGCACTAAGCTAGGGTTGTTGGGTCCCCTAGTCACCAGCAGGGGGATTTGAGGGGAACCCCCACCCAGACCTGGGGGCTGGCAACCCTACAATAAGCTCCATTTTTCTCATCTTCCACCTCCTTAGTGGGCCTTTTTTTCTTTAACTGCTGAGGGGTGGCTCTTAGCTGTTGGGGGCAAGGGGAATCACCAAGCTACAGAAGAGCCTAGTAAGATTCCTGTCATGTTTGTGCTTTTACCCAGATGTGGCAGGGGGGAAGGGCTTGGGGAGGGGGCGGTGTCAGTAGGGATTGGCATGAGGACATTGGTGTGGGAATGCTGTTCCTGCACACTTCTGACCCATTTGCTTCCTCTGCAGGACTGCAGTTTCAATCCCTTGTGTGAAATAAGCCCTGGTGAAAATTTTGCATAGAATTTGTATGCTAGTATGGTTTATGAGTTGTCTCTAAGCCTCTGAATTGGTTCAGATAATTGATGTTTCAGTTAATTGAAGGATTTTTGTGCTGTTAGAAATATAGCAATATGTACCTTTATTGTCTAATATTACTAGTATATAAAATCCAAGGGACTTTATGCTAACTGGTGTGGTATGCAGATACCATTGGCTAATCACACTGTAGCTATTTTATAAGAATGAATGATATTACTATTCTTATAGACAAGAATCTACAGGAAATCTTGCAAATGTCTCTCTGGCCTAAACTCTCCCAGGCTCAATTTGCTCTTTGCGTTATAACACATCCTCAGAAATCAGGCATCACACTATACCCCCTGTCCTTGGAACCAATCCCTGCTGTCCCTGTTCTTTTAGTTGATAGCACTGATATGTGTTTCTGGACTTTCTGATCCCATTTTGCTTCAACAAGCTAAACAGAAAATATTGACTTTGTTTTAAAGGATCTGAGAAACCTGACATCCACTTCCATAACCCACCCCCCAACAACTGCTTCCCTTAATAACTTCTTGTACATATAGGTTTTTTTGTAGTAAGTCAAAGTAGACCATTTTCATTTCTACACTGTAGATGGAGGGGGCAAAATCTGGAGATAGTGGCTTGCTTATGGCCACCCTGTATGTTCTTGGCCAAAATGGGGTTTACAACCTGGACATCTTGTTCATTCCTGATCCCCTCCTTATCAGTGTGCTGCTCTAGTTCTTCACCTCTTTCTCAGTATTTTTTCGTGGTAGTGAATACAATATTACAAAACAGAAGAGGCCAAATGAAAATACTACAATTTAGATTAAAACTAATGCACCACTAGCTGAAAGATTTGGCATCAGAACCAGCATCTGATGCGGAACTATTTGTACATATACCCACTGATTTCTGACAGTGTGCAGAAAGTTTGCTTGTTATGATTTTTCAGGTCAAAAGAAATGAGGGAGCAGAAATATTTTCCCCAAGTGCCTTAAATGTGTGGGTGTTCACCTTTGGTGAACTAATTTGCACCCATCAATGCTTCTATCTGCTGCTGTTTTAGTTCAGTATTTTATTTTGTCCACGGTCCAAGGTGTATTTGATCCTGTCCAGTTGTGAGTTGATTTGTAAGTATATTGCTGTTATAATGCTGCATAGCCAATCAACTTGGGCTACAAGCTGGGAGGGGCATTTCAGGCCAGGGAAATAGCATGGGGAAATACTTAGCTCCCAGCAGACTACTGCCCCAGTCTCCCATTGGGTACTTTTTTGTAGCTCAGTTGCTGTGTGGGGATCTGAGCATGATTGGTGGTTTGATCTTCCTTTGCACATGTCACTTATCCTCAGTCTCTCTCTCTTTCTGCAAAATGTAGGCATTCAGGGCAGAAAATCAGTGCTTGGGGTGGAGGGGTCTTCTTCCTCTCTGTGTTCCTTTCCCACTTACAAGCATTTGTCCCCGGTGCCATCTTTTGTATGGCTGTGGGATAATATATGTGAAATACTTTGAGCACTCAGAAGCTCTATATAAATGTGGAGCATTGTTATGCAAATAGTTTTCACATTTTTCCGTATGCATAAGGTTAGAAACAGCCCTCAGTCAATAAGATCAAAGGCTTTCTTTAAAAGCACACACAAGTGTGCAGTTCTGTGCCATTACTGAATACCAAATGCCAGAGCTGTCTTCTTGGATTCAAAGCCATTTTAAAACTTAAAAGAACTGTGTCACTTTATCTGAGAAGCGCTTCACATTTCAGTTCTTTGGCTGAAACTGGCCCTTAGCAAGTCTCATTTGTTTGGCCTGTAGAGACAGTTCCTGACTGAGAAGCAGCCCACCCTTTTCAAAGGCAGTAATGATAGTTCTAGTGCTCAAAGCACGAAAGAGGAAGCAGCGAGGAAAAACATTCCCAGTTCACAAAGCAGACCTTGCTATTTTATTATGCTCCCTTTGTTCCAGGGGTGGGCGGGCCATACTGTGGAAATTCCAATACTATCCTGAAACACTGATATGAAACTATGTGGGCAAGGCTGGAGACAACATTGGTGCTGGTGATAGCATCTGGCACGGTCTGAGTTCAGAACTGTGACTCTGGGCTCTTTAATGTGTTTACATGAACAGAGGTTGCTGGGCTTGGACCCAGGCTGTGGTAGTGATGATTATGGGTGCAGGCTTGCCCATAGCCTGGTTCTAAGCTGCCTAGTGCTTCCAACATTGCCACTTAGCTTCCTCCAGGATTGTTTTAACAGCTCCCCACCAACCAACCCTTACGGTTGACAAAGGTGCTGACAACATTGATGCTGGTGATAGCATCTGGCATGGTCTGAGTTCAGAACTGTGATTCTGGGCTCTTTAATGCGGCATATTTAGCCTGCCTTTCTCCAGAGGATACTTTTGTGGGCTGCACATGAACGAAGAAGTAGCAGCAAATATGCAAACATTATCAACTGATGGTCCAGAGCAATTCAATGGTAATGTAGTAGAGTGGGTTTAGAAGGGATGTGTTCAGTTTTTGCAGAGAGGAGGAGGAAAGGTTCTTCCATAGTCTGCATATTTACACATTGTGTAGAGTTGGGGCAGTGCAAGAGTGTTAAAACTCTGTTAAGGGCCCATGGGCTCAAATTCCATTCAAATCATGCAGCCTGCTGGGGCTTTGGAGAAGTCACTATATCACAGCACATTTGGCCATGTGGTGATATTTTAGTGGATTTTGGGAGGCTGAGAGCCACATCAATGATACCATATGGGAGGTGAGTTATTGATTTTTCTAACAGATGTAATCCTTCCGGGATGCTTTCGGGAAGGATCATTAGATATTCGACAACACATTCATTTTTATATTCAGTCACCCAGCTAACACATGACATCATTTAAATTATAAGTGTATTTTTGAATTCTCTTAGCTTTGGAAGAGTCTTTTTAGGTTGAGCAAGAGGAGTAATGTTAAATAAGTAAAACCATTGGATATCAAGGCTGACCTCTGCTGACACAAGGTTATTGTGAGGATAAAGTTGGGTGGGAAAACCATGTATGTCACCCTGCACTCCTTGGAGGAAGGGTGGGATATAATTAATAAATGTGATCTATAGTAGTTTCATAAGACATTTGCTCAAAAAAGACATAAAAACTCACATGTGGGAGTGTTGTGATTGTCCCCATGTGAGCCGCATACAAGCATGAGGCACTTTTTATTTATATGCTTGTCAGAACCTCTCTGCAGGCAGTGTTAGATTGACCAACCAGACTGCTTTTGAAACTTGGTCCTATCCCTAGTTTTCATAACTAGTTCTGGCTAGTTGAGGCCAAATTTCAGAAACTGTCTGGTTCAATTTAAATGTATCTATTTTGATTTCATCCTTTATTTTTTTGCATTCTAATATGTTGCAAAGATTGCCCAAAATTCACAACACTAATCAGTACACTGGAAATTATTTCTCTGCATACTTTGGTATTTTATTCATTTAGTTAATAAAGCTATATCCCAAACATGATTAAATCAGTCTTTTTTGCGTGGTGTATGTGTGTCTGTTTTCTGCTGCAATAACCATCTTAACAGCTGCAGGCAATGTTGCAACTAACTCAGGATCTGAAGAAATGACAAATCCTTCTAAATATCCTAACAATGTTATCTATCTCAACCTTAATGTTAACTTAGATTCCAGTGGTATAAGAACATAAGAAGAGCCTTGCTGGATCAGACCAATAGTCCATCTAGTCCAGCATCCTGTCACACACAGTGGCCAACCAGTTCCTCTGGGCAGCTAACAGTAGGACATAGAGGCCAAGGCCTTCCCCTGATGTTGCCTCCTGGCTCTGAGATTCAGAGGTTTAGTGCCTCTGAATGTAGAGGTTCCCCTCAGTCACCATGGCTAGTAGCCACTGATAGACTTATCCTCTCTGAATCTAACTAATCTCCTTTTAAAGCTATTTATTCCTGTGGCCATCACTACATCTTCTGGCAGTGAATTCCACATTTTACTCACTCTCTGTGTAAAATAGTATTTCCTTTTGCCCACCCTGAACCTACTGCCCATCAGCTTCATTGGATGCCCTTGAGTTCTAGTATTTTGGGAGAGGGAGAAAATTTTCTCTTTGTCAACTTTCTCAACTCCATGCAGAATGTTATAAACCTCTATCTTGTCCTCCTTCGTCATCTGTGTTCTAAACTGAAAAGTCACAGATTCTTCAGACTTTCCTCATAGGGAAGGTGCTCCAACCCCCTAATCATCTTGGTTGCCCTCCTCTGTACTTTTTCCAGCTTTACAATGTCCTTTTTGAGATACGATGATCAGAACTGTACACAGTGTTCCAAATGATCTATACAGGGGCATTTACAATACAGGCAATCTTATCTTCCATCCCTTTCCTAATAATAACTAGCATAAAGTTTGCCTTTTTCACCACTGCAGCACACTGGGTTGACACTTTCATTGAACAATCTTTCCTCCTCTGAATCTCAGCAAGTTCAGACCCCATTTGCCTATGTTGAGGGGGGTTTTTTTGTCCCAGTGTGCATCACCTTATACTTAGCAACATCGAAAGTAATTTGTGGAGGTCCTCTTGGAGATCTTCACAGTCAGCCTTGTATTTCACCATCCTGAATAATTTTTTGTCATCTGCAACCTTGGCCACTACAGTAGTCACCCCTAGTTCCAGAGCATTTATGAATAAATTAAGTAGTACTGGCCCCAATATTGATCCTTGTGGGACCCTACTGCTTACTTCCCTCCAATGTGAGAACTGTCCATTTATTCCTACTCTTTGATCCTGTCTTTTAACCACTTTTTAATCCATAAGAGAATCCCTCCTCTTATCCCATAACTGATAAGTTTACTCAGGAGTCTTTGGTGAGGTACCTTGTCAAAAGCCTTTTGAAAGTTCAGGTATATAATGGCTACTGGGTCACCATTGTCTACATGCTTGTTCACTTTCTCAAAGAACTCCAAAAGGTTCTGAGGCAGGACTTCCACTTGCAGATTTTCCCTCAACAGGCATTGTCCCTCTATGTGCCTAACAATTCTGTCTTTGATTACAGTTTCTACTCATTTGCTTCGGACAGACGTTAGGCTGTGTGAAGAACTACATTTTTTTTGAGGTTTAAAATGATTAAAACATCCATTCTTAAGTTTTAAACGTTTTTTTTCCCCTCTGGGCAGAGAACAGGCTGGGAGGAAGGAAGTCAGTTCAATTGCTTTCCAGACTTACCTCAGCCAACCTTCATACAAATGCTAATCGGTTTAGAGAATGGGATGGTCAAGCTCCTCCCTCCCTCTCCAAGCAGATAACAGAAATTTGGAAGTATTAAATGCTAGAGAGACTTCAGGAAGGAAAATTCTGGAGACTTCCACAAAAGCTTCTCTGGCATGGCTTGACCTGGCGTGGGTGTGGAAAAGAGAGGTGATAAAATTCAGGGGAGCAAGGAAGAAGGGCTCTTTTGTGCTGCATCCATCAGAGCAGACAGAACTCTTAGCTGAGGTCTGGAGAAGACAGCCATTGGCCATGTGCTGGTCTGGAGAGCTACAGAAAGCTTCAAGGTAGTGAAAATGCTACAGATCTGTAACTGCCTAAGCTAAGGAGCCTGTCCAATATTTTAAAATCTGATAGGGCATGTATAGAGAGAGGGGCAGAGGAACTGTGTTTTACCCATTTCCTTTTACAAAAGCAACAAATTCAATGAGCTTCTCTGCCACCCCTCCATTTTCCTTTAGCAATCTCTTTATTCCTTTGTCATCCAAAGTCCCCATTGCTTCTTTGGCTGGTTTCCTGCTCCAGATATATTTAAAGAAATGTTTATTGTTTAATGTTTAATGTTTAAAGTCTTGATGCTTTTAGCAACCCACTCCTCAAATCTTTTTGCATGCCTAATTACTCACTTTTCTTTTGCCAGAGCCTGTGGTCCCTCCTGTTCATTTCATTGGGGCAGACCTTCCACTTTTTAAAAGAAGCCTCTTTACTTTTTATAGCTTCCTTGACTTGCATTGTTATGCAGGTCTTCTTTTAGACTTGGCAATATATTATTGCCTAACTTATCATTAATAAACTGAACTACAGTTTGCCAAAACGAATTGATTTTTGGAAGTGCCCAAAGCACATATATCAGGTCTGCATAGGGTTAGGAATACAAAATTCAAAGGCCATGCAAGCAACAAAGGATACAGCAAACTGGGGACAAACCGCTCTCTTACAAACATAAATGGCAATCTTTAGCAAACCCACCTTTAGATGAGAGCTTCTGGAATAAAATCTGGACTTCCTTTCCTTTTAAAATCAATATAATTGATACAAAGCTTCAAACCTTTAAAACACTCATGTTTTGGTATTTGACACCTCAGAAGCTAGCACATCTAGCTGCATCTGCAAAACCTGAGTGTTGGAGACAGTGTGGTCAGCATGGAACGTGCCTCTATTGCTGGTTAGAATGTCCAGTTTTAGAGAACTTCTGGAAAGATGTTATAGCATGGATTAGATTAATTACAGGAATTGAGTTGCACTTTACAATGGAACATATTGTTTCGAATCACTGGATTATGCGAGTTGGATCAAGTAGTACTAGTAAAAGAGTAGCTATTCTACCTTTGGCAGCTAAGAATACAATTGCAGCAAAATGGAAAAATACCAATGGTCTGAATAGACAGAACTGACATTCCAAATTATGGAATATGTACACAATGGCAAAAATTACAGAAAATATCAGTGATACCTATACACTTTCTACCAAGACTGATTTTGTCCCAGTTTGGTTCCCTGTTCTGGAATATTTGTCTCGACAAGAGGAAATACCAAATATAATTGATATGTTACACCTTTGGTAACCTGTTCCATTCTTTTATTCTAGCTTGTAACTATAGGTTGTAAATTTTGTAGTTTGTTCTACCTGCTATGTGTTATATGTTATTGTTCTGAAAAAAGTTTAATAAAATTGTTTTTTGGGGGAAAAAAGAATACAGCAAACTGTCTAAGACAAAGGTGTTGTGGAGTAAAAATGGAGTAAAAGAATTAGTGATACCAACTAGAACAAAATAAACCGAAGGCCCCAACCATGGCAATGTATGTGTTTGTTATGTACTGGGATGAACAAAAGTAACACATGAAATCAAAAAGAAACAACAATGGTCATGTTGGCTCTTTCTTAATGATAACATGATTTGACCTGTTCTTAATTATAATATTATAAAGTGTTTTGATGTTTTATTAAGAAGAAATATTTTGAAATATCTGGAGAGGGGGCCTTCTTCATTTCTTTGTAACTTTGGTCTCTCCTACAGCTCCTTTTCCCAGTTTACAGTGAGACCGAAAGCAACCCCCTTCCCTCCAGGCTAGACTGCAAGACATGTCTTTCTTATGACTTCATTGGGTTTGGTATGATACAATATGTCATCAGTGAGGCAGGCAGATGCACAGACAACACGAATACCACTCTCTCTGGGAAACTGATCAACCATTTTGTTTTGATTTTCTGGATACTTCTTTTCTTTTGTAAATGACTTTGGCTGAGCCTCTGAACTTTGTGTAAACACTTTACTCCGAGCCATAATATAAATCCTTACAGAAGGAGGAGGAGGAGAAGAAAAATCACCCCACATCAGAGTGCTATGAATAATATGAATTCTAGGAACAGCTTTTTGATAGCTATCTCTGAAGCTGACTATCCTCTGAGTCATAAAAGAAGACAAACTGGGGAGATAAAACAATACTGCAGAAACCAGGCAACAGCATCTTTGACAAAATGGAGATGTGTATTTTTCATGGATTTAAGGAGGCATCATCACATATGTGACCAGTGTTCCCTCTAAGCTGAGTTAGCGTGAGCTAGCTCACAGTTTTTTAGCCTCAGCTCACAGGTTTTTGTCTCCGCTCAGGAAGGAGGGTTCCAGAGCAAACTGATTTATGCTGCAGCCAAATCACTCACTCACAACCTTAATGCTGGCAGTTCGCAATGTAGAATTTTTGCTCAGAAGACTCCACAGCTTAGAGGGAACATTGTATGTGACATGTCACCATGGCATCAAACACTGGCCCTTTGGGCATAAATGGAACAGTATTAGAGAACTAGAACAATTTCCTCAATGCAAAACATTCCATTTTTGGAGCATCTTCTGTTTTCAGCTAGGCAGGTTAGTGCCAAAGCAGAAGCTTGGGAAGTATCTGTTATGTATCGGGAGTGGAACATTCCAAGACTGTTTCTACCAGAGAATGGCTGAGCTTGGAGCTCTAGAACAATAGCCCACCAGGACTCTGGAGGTGGCCAATGAGGAATTAATGATTTTGACAATAGCCTGTCGTTGGTAGCTGTCTGGGAAGTGGGTGGAGTTGCGTGCTATTTAAACAGGGCCATTGCCCTGGGTCTTTGCCTTGTTCTTGCTGAATCACTAATAAAGCAGAGCTGATCACTAGGCTTGGGGTCAGACTATCCATGGAACTCAGGATTTAACAGTATCCTTGGAAAATAAGGACTTGGGGCCAAACTATGTTTTACATGTGATCACAGCAGGGACTGGCAGACATATGGCAGCTGTGAATTGCCTGTGGCAACTCTATTTGAAGTGTTGGAGGGGTCTGAATCTGACCAAGACTGCTTTGTGAGGTGGGGGGAGGAGGGACTCCTGCCCATGCTGTTTTCTTTATCTGAAATGGCCCTGGGAGTGTTATTTGCTCTGTAGGGCACTGAATTCTTGTACATGCAGCCCCAGTGTCCCCTCCGCAGTGTTTTGGGCCAGTCTGATGCAGGGGGAGGCAGGAGCCCTCTTTCTCCCAAGCTATGGGCCTGTCTAGAATTGGGCCCCTGTGGTGCTTCTAAATAGAGTTCCCACGGGGAACTTTAAGCAGGCATTTTACCCATGGCAAAGCTAATGTGTAGTCTGGTCCTTAGATCACTCTGTGCTGCCACTGGATTGTTTAGGAGGATCACAACTTGTGATGGTGTCCAGGGGTAGCTCAGCATCTCCAGCTGGAGGATCCTGCCTGGCAAAAGCATGTATACACCAGAAGTTGGTTCTTCCTCTGCCAGGCAACACAGCAGAGCACTCCACCTTCCATGTGGTAGTCCTGTCAAAGCCAGGCTTGCTGAAGACAGAGGCTGGCAGCATATCTAAGCCAGCAGGGCTGAGGGAGGGAGGGGCAGCCATCCCATGGGGCAGTCCTGAGCCTTAGTGTGACAGCATCAGGTGGAGGGGGGAGGCAGTTCAGCCATATAAGAAAGGTGGAGGACAAGGCTGGAGGCAAGCTCAACCACACCCGATTTTCAATAGCTCCTGCCCATCATCCTGGGAGGCATGGAGAGGAAGGGGCAGGCATACCTCAGGGAGTTGCCCTCATAAGAGCCAGGGTCTTAAGCCTCGGAGGACATGCCATTCTTCCCATCTGGTAACTGGCTTCAGGGGGTGATAGAAGAGAGAGAGAGAGAGAAGACGAAACCCAGGATGCTGTTATCCCCTTCCCTTCTCCAGTATGAGTCATGTTGAAGCTCCCATGAGGAGGCTCTGGAGGGTTTGTTGGCCCCACCTAATCTTGGCTATGAGGCAGATGTTCCCAAATGGTTATGATATTGCTGATATTCACTGCAAAGAAGAATGGGGAAACATCATAGGTTAAAGATGTGGGTATATGGATTTCAAGTTGAAAGAATGTTTAAATGGGAGCTATCAGGGATGAAAGAACAGGAATTAACAGATACAGTGTGTCCACAAATCATAGATTTAGAGCACCTGCATTAATTAAAGTACTCTGGTTTCCAGGTTCCTCTACAGATGAAAAAATGAATAGTCACTGACTGTTTCATGAGTATATTCAATCCCCAACAAAACTCCCATGTATACAAATCCAAACTCTGTGAAACAGATACAGACAAGGATGTACAAATGGTATTTTAGTTCTGGGGGAGGTGCTATTGCTTGTAAGGAGGAGTGATTTTGTTATCTAACAGTCAAAAGTTTGGCTGCCATTTTGAATCAACATGTGAAATCACTCCTTGGCATCCTTTCCCATCAAGAGCTCCTAACCCTTTCAGTAGCTAGGCCCAGGATTTGTACAAGACTCTCCAAACACTCAAGATTAAAGGAAGACTGCTTTGGGAGGAGAGCAATAGGAAGAATGCATTCCTGTTGATTCCCCTGGATCTGTCAGCAGCTTTCAGTACCGTTGACCATGGAATTCTTCTGGAGAGACTGACTGGGTTGGAAGCAAGGAGTGCTAGGCTTTGGTGGTTCTGTCCTTATTTGGCTGACCAGTTCCAGAAGATGGTGCTGCGGGAATTGCTGCAGTGGTGTCTATGATACAGGTTTCCATGGGGATCAACCTTTCATTTATTTATTTTCATTTTCAAATATTGGCCTGTACAACTATTTAAAAATACATATGATTGGACTCCTTATTTACATTTATTATTCCAGTACATAATAAAAAAACCCATCTCTCTGAAAAAAACCCTTGTCTGTGAACACTGTTGTTCCTATACAGCATTTCCTATAATATATCAGTTTGATCATATGTGCTTTATTCCCGATTTTATACAATCAGTCACAGATTGTTGGTGGCTCCCCTGTTCCATTTGTTGCCCTGCTTTGTGCTTATAGTGCTCTTATGGACTTACAGTTCATAAGTGATAAAAACTGGACTGTGCAAGTAGTGTACAAAAGGGATTGAACTGTGTGGTGACCCAAAAGTGATGCCAGCTGCAGTCACATGCCAGCAGAGGAATAGCCTTCTACTGAGATTATGTGCCAATGGTTCCTGAGGTTACCTGCCCTCTCTTACCTTCAGCGCAGCAGGAAGAGAGACCAGCTCCCTAGACACAGAGAACACACAGAAACCAGTAACCATGTACTGTGGAAAAAACACCATATTCTGCAAAAGGGACTTAAAATCATGAAGAGACTCCATGAGCAAAACCTTTCTTTCAACATGCAGGCAACCCTCCCCCTCTTCACCTTCACCAGATGATGCATTTAGGCTCCACAGTATAACAAAGGAGCCCCTGCCAGGAAGGGATGAGCTGGCTGACTCATCACTCAACTCATCAGCCAGAACCATCAAGAGACAATGACCCTAGACTCAGCTATTGTTCTCCAAAGGTGTCACTGTTAAAGTGATTAGAAGCAACATTGCCCAACCCTTTTAGCACCATCCTCCTGCAACCAGTTTCTCCTGCAACCAGTTTTTGTTTTTTTTTGGCTACTTTCTGGGTACGGACCAGAAGGGGATGTACCAAGGGAAGTGGCTATGAAGCCTACCCCCAAGGGGACAGCACAAGGGAGGTGCTCAGTGAAGCCCACCCCCAAGCCCCAAAATAGCATAAAAGAGTTGGCCTGGCCGTGTGCTCTCTCTCTCTGCCACTATACCTAACCTTGCCCTATCTTGTTGACTCTGGAGTAGCTGTCCAAGAGTCTTTCCATGTGTTCTGCTGGTCCAGAATATGATCCCTGTTCACCATAGTCTCCCCATTTTTCCTGTGGATCGCTTCATCACTCTGAGGACAGGTAAATATTACCCCTCAACAAAACATCCTGCTAATGTGAATGTTGCTATCACTTTCTGTCTAATTTTCCTAGGTCTGTGTAAGTGTGTGTGTGCTTGAATTTATTGTATGTTTGTGAAGAACTCCCAGTAAAGAATCCATTTCTCTAAAAGACTTGGTTTCTGCATTTAGTCTTGGTTTTACTGGAAAAGGCAGGACTCTTGTATACAAAGGCTTTGCTCCTTTAGATGCCAATTGCATATTAGTAATCATAATTCTACATATTAATAATATATCAAAGCAATTTATCTAACACATTTTGCTACAATGCACATACATGGACTCGACTTTGTCCCCTATGGTGTTTAACACTGACATGAAACTATGTGGAGAAGTTATTATTAATATCCTCTTTTTGCCTAATTTATTTATTTTCATTTTTGGTCCATCTTTCTTATTGGAACCCAAGACAAATTACAAGTATGATTCAATAAAGCTTTTCAGTCAATCTGTAGACATATAACAAATTATGATAACATCAAACAATCAGTAAGGTGATTGTGAGATACGATAATATATGAATCTGACTGAAAAAATTCCTAGTAAGACAAGATAAAAAAGTATGTTACATGATTATTGTTTTTTGACTCATACCCCCCAAGATCTTACATGCTTTGATCTTCTATCCCTTACTTTGCATTTAGTGGATAAGCAGGTCCAAATGGATTCCATGGACTTTGCTCTTTGAGAAGCATACACAAGATTACAACCTTGGCTATCACTACAATACCATTAGTAATCCATATGTGGATGACACCTACTCTGTTTCTCCTTCATAGCCAAATCTACAGAAGTTCTGAACAGGTGAATGGAGAAGGTAATGGTAAGGATGAAGGCCAATAAACTAAAATTTAATCCAAACAAGACTGAGGTGCTGTTGGTCAATGATGAAGCTGCTCAAGGACTGAGCAGTCAGCCTGTCCTGAAGTAGCTGCTCTCTCCCTGAAGGAGCAGGAAGGACAAGTGAATCCAGAGAACAGGGCAAACAGGCCCTCCTCTGACAGATTCCACTGGCAAAAATGTCATGGGCAGGAAGCTGGAACCCCCTGCTCCCCCTTTGTAGCACGCCACAGCCCAACAGCAATGGAGTGGTTTTAAAGTAAGCTGCACAGTGCACTGTGCAGGCCGTGACTGCAGCCATGAAATTAAAAGTTGCCTGCTCCTTGGGAGGGAAGCTATGGCAAACCTAGACGGCATAATAAAAAGTAGAGACATCACCCTGCCAACAAAAGTCCATATGGTCAAAGTGATAGTATTCCCAGTAGTAATGTATGGCCTGTTCAAAGTATGTGTGTGGCAAGCTATGTATGCCCTATGGAGGCTCCCATCCTCTCATGAATTCAAAGCAGCAGTGAGACCCTTATTAGCTGTGCTTTATAAGTACTTTCAAGAAGAGTCTGTCAGATCTCAGAGGATAGCTGATTCTATAGGCCCACAACTCAAAAGGCCCTGGCCATGTTCTAATCATATTTACCCCTTGATAGAAAGGGACTTTGCATCAGAGAGACCAGGAAACTTCCCTGTCAGTAAATTCTAGCTAGATAGGGTTGCCAGCTCTGGGTTGAGAAATACCTGGAGATTTGCGGGGGGTAAAATTTGAGGACGGCAGAGTTTGGGGAGGGGATTTCAATAGGGCATAGTACCATAGAGGCCACCTTCTAAAGCAGCCATTTTTCTCCAGGTGAACTGAACTCTGTTGCCTAGAGATCAGTTGTAATCCTGGGAGATCTCCAGATACCACCTGGAGACTGCCTACCCTATAGCTAGTAGGGGTCCCCAACTTGGTGCCAGTGGGCACCATAGCACTCACCTATACCTTTCCTGGCACCCACCAATTGTTTTTAGAAATGAGGAGCAGGCGGGACTTCTGTCCAGCAAGGCTTCTGGTTGAGCATTAGAGATTTGGTTGGCAGACCAGATTTTTTAAAAAATTGCTTTAGCAGCAGCTGCTACTGCAGCATAAGGATCTTCACTATGTGGTAGAAGGTAAGCTGTGGCAGCCATTCTGTAGCTGTACCCACCACCAATGCTCCCTCATAGGGGGGGAAATCAGCATCAGACAAATCTTAACATCTGGCATTCAATTGAAAACAGCCATTGGCTATTACAGTATATAGATACACATTTATATCTCTCTCCTTAGGCTGAAATCCTATGCGCTGGAAACAGAGTGAAAACTAGTTCAATTATATCTCAGCGGTGAGTATGATGACTGTTTTAGGACTGTACCTCCCTGATGACAATCTATTAGAGTTCCTAGGGCTGAACCACTGCAGCAATGAGTCAGTGTGTTTTTTGGCTAGTGCTGAAGGTAACGGAGAGTTGATTGCTCATTGTGGTAGCTCTATAAGTGCCTGAGCCTTCAAAGGGGAAGAGCTGATGTTGTCTCTTTCCCCTGTGGCAAGGAGTCCCTGCTCCCATTGCTAGAAAACTGAAGAGGTCTCCGCTTCACCTTAGTCACATGGCATGAGAAGAGCTCATCCTCACCGAAGACATACAGATCCCCTGGAATACCTTTTTAGACCACCCCATGGATGCCCAGAGAGGAGTGCTGTTCCAAGTTTTGAATTAAGCTTCCCAGGTGGAAACCAGCCATTCTCCCTTTATCTTTACATCTAATATGAATCTGAAGAAGATGAAGCAGCTATTCCTCCCCCACTCCTCAGCCCTGTCATCCAGTCCTCTGGCTACTGTGTGGCAGCTTATTACACTAAACTGGACAGACCACAGTGCCAGTGTTAGCCACATCGCCACGTGTTCATAATTATATTGGGGAATTATGATTCTTTACAAGGCAATAGGCAAATGAGAGAGCAAACACCTGTGTATACAGAGGTCCCACTTCTTCCAGACGCATTAGAAATAGACTCAAAGACTGACTTGGTATAAAATGGTCTCTTTTACTAAGTTGTATCACAAGCATACGAAACACGAACACACTCACAATTATACAGATCTAGGAAAATTAGAGAGAGATGGATAGCACATCCACATTAGCAGGATGTTTTGTTGAAGGGTGATACTTTACCTGTCCTTGGCAGAATGAAACGATCCTCAGGAAAAATAAGGGAGACTATAAGGTATGGGGGTCGTGTCCTGAAACCAGCAGAGACACGTGGAGACTCTGGTAGTGCTAAACCAAGAGTCGCAGAGACAGGGTGGATAGATAGGTAAGGAGAACGAGAGAGCACATGGTTGCCCTCTTTTATAAGGTGGCATTGGGGGGTAGCTAGGCTGGCCACATCCCCTGGCACACCTCTTGCTGGTCCATCCCCAGAAACATACTGATTGGTGCTGGGTTCAAGGGGGAAGGGTCTAGAGGGGTGGTGAATATGGAAATCTAGTAACTATAGGCAAGACAATGGCACCTGAAGAGATTATGACTCATGCAGCCAGAGTCATTGTCATTTCAGTGGTTCCTTGATGGGCTTATGGCTGCTTCCTCAGCTAGGTGACACTAGGTGGGGGAAGGGAACATTGCCTGCATGTGTAGAAGGAAACTTCTCATGGAGTCTGGATTTCAGGTCTCTGGTCTGCCTTGGCATGGCATGGCTTTGGATGTTTCATGTGGCTAGGGAGCTGGTCCATCTTACAGCAGGTAACCTCAAAAACCATGGCACATCAACCCTAAAAAGGAATGCTTTCTTCTCCTGGGTGTGTGTCTTTAGCTGGCATTGGGTTATTAGACAGTTTAGTCCCTATTCCACATTATTTACAAAGTCCAGTTTTTCTCACTTATGTATTTCCCATCCATAAGAGTGTAGCTAGATAGGGTTGCAGGGCAACACCAGGGGTTGAGTGGGTCTCTCATCTTGCAATTCAGCAGTAGATTTAAATACATTTAAATGCAAAAAGAGAACCTCCAGGTTGCAATCTGGCAGATCCTCTTTGAATAATGAATACGCTGAACTTTAGAAAAACTTTTAGAAAAGCTTGTAAGTTCCTCTGGACTTCTCACCTGGCTTGTTATTGACAAAGAAAGTAATTCCTCCCCTCCCTGAAAATTTGAAATAGAATTTGGATTTGGAAGTAAAATATACCAAATGCTACCAAGAACTCCTTAATTTTTATTATTACAAGTGGGCGACTTGCAGGGGACATCTCATTTCCGTTCCCTCACTGTATCCTCTTTTCACTCCCTGGCAGCCCACCTAGCCTCTCCTCTTTTCTTGCTTCCTTCTCTTCCCACCTACCAGCCAAGCTAACTTAATCTTCCTCCCTGTGGTCACCTTTCCCTCCCATGACAGCCTTTCCCAGGTGGTGGTTCTGACAACTGGCCTGAGCAAGGCACACTTGTGTGGTGCTAGCCACTGGATTGGGCCCCGTAGCACAATAGGTAACCTGCAAGGACTTACACAGGGCACCTCACTTTATCCTGTATCCTCCTTCCCACCCTGCTATTTTCCTCCTCTTGGAACCCCCCATATCCTCATCTTTCCCTGCCTCCTTTCCCCATTTGCAGACACCAACCAACCTTTTGTCTGCCCTCCCATCTTCATTTTTATTTATTTCATTTATACCCCACCATTCTCCACAATGGAGACCCAAAGCAACTTACATAATCCATCCCTCCTCCATTTTATCCTCATAAAAACCTTGTAAGTTAGGCTGAGCATATGTGTAGGGATGCCACCCTCCAGGTGGGGCCAGGAGATCTCTAGCTTTTACAACTGATCTCCAGACAACAGAGATCAGTTCCTCTAGAGAAAATGGCAGCTTTGGAGGGTAGAATCTATGGCATTATACCATGCTGAGGTCCTAAACCCCACCCTCTCCAGGCTCCACCTCCAAAATCTCCAGTTATTTCCCAAACCAGAGCTGGCAACCCTGTGTATGTGACTGGCCAAAGGTCCCCTAGTGAGCATCTACAGCAGAGATGGGATTCAAATCTGCGTCTCCCAGATCCTAGTCTGAAACTCTGAACATTATACCACACTGGATTTCAAGGATACCTGCTGTTGAACAATAGCAAGCAGCTGGGCCTGGGTGAGTCATGCAAGTCACATGGTTGGAAATTGTCCAGTAGTTGCTGCTGGCCTTGGTCCTATGAGTTCTCTTCAAAAGCCAAAAGAGCCCTGGAAAGGGCCCTTCCCCTTCCCCCCTTTCTTTTGACAGAAACTAAGACTGGAAAGCTGGCAATACTGTTGTGGTTACTAAGGTTAGCCAATGTGAGGGCATTTGTTTCTTAAAGCTACCAGTGCTGCTGCTATCATTTGGGGAGGGGTTAACCCTCATACTTTTTTTTAAAGATTTCAGGTTTTTCTGCAAACTTGGGGCTTATCTCAGGTTCGTAGAAAGATCTGTCTTGTCTGTTCATGACTCTAGTCTCCATATTTAAGAATCCACAGATTTGGCCACACTGAGAATCAAGCCTCTTTTTTAAAAAATAAGATTTCAGCAATAGCAATTTTAAAAAGAAAAACATAATAGTATGACATTAGGCAGAGCAAGATTTAAAGTACTATAGTCATCTGCTAACCCAACTAGGGTTGCCAGCTCTGGGCTGGGAAAACTCCTGGAGATTTGGGATGGAGCCTGGGGAGGGTGGGGTCTGGGCAGGGGAGGGACCTCAGCAGGGTATAATGTGGTACAGTCCACTCTCCAAAGCTGCCAAAACTGATCTCTGCCATCTGGAGATCAGTTGTAATTCCAGGAGATCTCCAGGCCTCACCAGGAGGTTGGAACCCAAAACAAAACTAAGATGTTTCCCAATATAAAGCACTCTTCCGTATTAAGCTTGTGTTGTATACAAAGCTTTGAGTTATTATCTATCTATATCTATCTATCTGTCTGTCTGTCTGTCTGTGTCTATCATCATCATCATCATCATCATCATCATCATCATCATCATCATCATCATCATCATCAATTGAATTTATCAGGCGACCTCCCCAGTGGAACCAGGCTCAGGGCAGTGTAGAATACAGTTGTATAAAACACCAATAAGACGAATTATGATTTACACAAGACAATAAAAACATATTAGTCTGATTCATTGATTGTCTATGTTAACTACAGATGCTGCTAAAATCCTAACCGTGCTGCTATCTCGTGGGGAAATGGGAAATGGGAGTGCCAAAATGGAACCGTCACTGTCCTCATCCAAATGCCTGGTGGAACATCTCTGCCTTGCATGTCCTACGGAACTGTAGAATATCATGCAGGGCATGGAAGTTATTCAGCAGAGAGTTCCACCAGATTGGAGCCAAGACAGAGAAGGCCTTGGCTCTCGTCGAGGACAGCTGACTGTCTCTTGGGCCAGGGACCACCAATAAGTTCTGATCTTTTGAGCATAACACTCTTCTGGGGGTATACCAGGAGAGGCAGTCCCGGAGGTACGTAGGTCCTTAACCATTAAGGGCCTTAAAGGTCGCACCATAACGTTGAATCTGATCTGATACTTCAGCAGAAGCCAATGCAGTTCATGCAGTACCAGATGGATATGTGCTGTGTGGGGCATCCCCCTAAGTACCTGGGGCTGCTGCAATTTGTACCAGTTAAGAGTTGCTGGGTCAAGCTGAAGGGTACGCCCACTTACAGTGAGTTACAGTAATCCAGTCTGGAGGTGACTGTTGCATGGATAGCAATGGCTAGGTTAGGGTGAGACAGATAGGGGGCCAGTTGCCTAGCCTGGCAGAGATGGTAGAATGCCAGTCTGGCAACATCGGTGACCCAGGCCTCCATCGTCAAGGAGGCATCGAGGATCACACCAGACTCCTAACAGTAAGTGCTGGTCTCAAAGGCACACCATCAAGAGCTGGGAGTTGGAACCCCAACCTAGAGTCTCCCCAGCTCAGCCACAGAACTTCTGTCTACGAAGGATTCAGTTTCAGCAAACTCTATTTGAACCAGCACACCACAGCCTCCAATGCCTCTGCCAGATTTTCTGGGTTGGTATCTGGCCGGTCACCCATCAACAGATAAAGCTGGGTTTCATCAGCATACTGATGACACCCCAGCCCGAACCTCCATACTAGTTGGGCAAGGGGGTGCATGTAGATGTTGAATAACATCAGTGATAGGATCGCCCCTTGGAGGACCCCACATATTAAGGGGTGCCTGGGCAATACCTTCTCTCTAAGCGCCACCCTCTGTCCCCGACCTTGGGAAAATGAGGTAAGCCACTGCAAGACAATCCTCCTGGCTCCTATGTCGGCGAGGGGTCAGAAGATTGTGGTTGACCATGTCAAACACTGCTGTGAGATCTAATAACACCAGCGGTGCCAACCCACCTCAATCCAGCTCTCTGAAGAGCTCCTCCATAAGGGTGACCAAAGCTGTCTCCATCCCCTGGCCGGGGCAGAAGCCAAATCAGAATGTATCCAGGGCCGATGTGTCAACTAGACATTTGCTTGGTGCAAACTGAGATGCTCCATATCTCCGCTGTGGCTCTTTGGTGCTTACCAGTAAGGGCCGGGAATCCACTTCCCTTCTTGATTGCCTCACAGCAGTGGTTCTGACTAGCCAGCTACTTTGCCAGTTGCTGCCATATGAGAATGTTGGCCTCCCTTACAGAGTTTACAGTTGTAACATTTTTGAAGGCAGAAAACACTATATAAATGCTGAGCATTATCATTGCCATACTGAAACTTGCAGAACTGTATATCATGGGGGAGCAACTTGGGATATTTCAAAGGGTGAAATTGCTGCAATCCTAAGTGCAATTGAGTCCCACTGAAGAAAATGTGACTTCTTACTGAGTAAACATGCATAAGTTTGCACTATAAGAACCCCTGCTGCCTTGCCCCTTGTAAAATCATACTCTCCCAAAGATGCTTTTCGTTTAGAAGTCTGCCATCACAACTTTTTATCTGTGTTTATGCATAATGTATAATTTGCCCTGGGGCAGTATTATCACTTGTGGCTTTTCTGCATTTTTTTTTTGGGGGGGGGCAGTTCTAGCCCCATACAACTTCAGTTTCTCCCCTGATCTCTGCACACAGCTTTGTGCCTTTAGACTTCAGTGGGGGTGTGGGGGGTGTTCCCCCCAGGTTTCTTCTAGTTCTTTCGAGACCACTTTTACCCTGATCCTTTTCTGGATGCATAATGTTTCTCTTGGTTTTCTTTGGCCTGTCTGCTCCCATCCATCTCCAGCCCACTTTTCAATGATTGGACTGTTGTTATCAAACCATTCCCTCTCCTCCCTCCCCAGCCTGAAGACAAGTGGTTTTGTTTTATTTAAACAGCATTAAAATATAGATATATTGCTAGAGGGTTGTAACAGTAGGCTTACCAGGTTCCCTAAATTCCTAGTTTTCATTTTTTTAAAAGGAAGTCTCTGTCTTTTCTACCTTGGAGAGATATGCCTTTTTCCTTATATCTCCATGAGGGAATGTGCTAGATACTTACTTTTGATAAAAATGAAAGCTGGGGATTCAGAGAACCTGCCAAACCTATTATTACAAAGCTTTAGTGGTATATCAATATTTTAGTGCCATTTTTATAAAAAGGGGGGGGCGGCGCTGTGATGCTGCTGATGACATTACTGATGATGCCAGCACCCTCCTTGAAAATCCTCTTTACTGAAGATGTGCAGGAAAAATAAACTGTTGCCACAACTGTGAAAATGCACAGGGAGGGAAGATATGCAGAAGGGACATCCCCAAATTCCATTGCTTGCAGATCAACTGCCAAGAAAATCAGGAGTACGTCAAGCATGCGGAAAAGCCCTTGCTCTTTATCCACCATGCCTGCACAAAACCTGAGGGGCAAAATAAAGATTAAGTTTTGGAATTATGTCTTAGACCCCACTTGCTTTCCCTGTAGCCCACAGCTGCTGTGGGAGCTTAGGGCTGCCAACTCTAGGTTGAGAAATACCTGGAGATTTTGGGGGTGGAGCCTGAGGAAGTCAGGGTTTGGGAGGGAAGGGACCTCAATGGAGAATAATGCCAGAGAATAATGCATCCACCAAAGCTTCCATTCCCCCCCCCCAGGGAACTGATCTTGGTTGTCTGGAGATCAATTCTAATAGCAGGAGATCTCCGGCTGGAACCTGGAGGTTGGCAACCCTAGTGAAAGATATTATTGTAAAGGTCCATAGGGCCCAATTAAGCCTGGGACCACAGCATGAGGAGAGGTGAGGCTCTTGGCTCCCCCCCATGCTGTTTTCCTGAACGGAAATGGCCCTTGGGAGGAATTATTTCCCCCATTTTTGAAGCTGCATACGCCACTCAGATTGTTGCATATTTCAGTGGCATAAGATAGTGCTGGTTTCTGCCATCCTATGTGGTGACTACAGAAGTCACATTAAGCAAAGTCATTTTCTTTCCAGAGCTGTGGTTCCGTTCTTTCACCTCCACTTCTCTTGTACAGAACAGAGAATGTTTTCTTGAACTCTTTCCACTTTTACATCAGGGTGTTATTCAGCTTCCCCCAAATACTGCAGGTTCTCTAATAGTTTGTGATTCTGTGAAAGGCACTGAGGCAGATTTCTTGCCGCAAGGTGCTCAGTCTTCATTAGCTTCTGGACTTGCTGCTTGTTCACCTACTCAAATGAATGCCACTGGGCACAAGAGCAAATATATTCTACTAGACAGAGAGACTGCAGATTGCAAGTGCATCTATATGGATTTTATTTAAACATAACACCTCTAAGACATTTGTTGCTTTTTCCATGTAGCTGAGCTTTCTTACTTGAACTGAGTTAGTATTGACA
Organism: Gekko gecko; assembly: GCA_029375565.1. NCBI lineage: Eukaryota > Metazoa > Chordata > Lepidosauria > Squamata > Gekkonidae > Gekko > Gekko gecko. The sequence continues at coordinate 143,776,065 of JAPDNY010000003.1, read as the reverse complement.
TGAACAGTCAAGCAAGTGAGATATGAGGTTACCATTCTTATTAACAAACAATCCAAACAGGTTTATCATAATTGATTGCAATCCAAACTGTTCATTCTGAGGGCCCAACTTACAGGTATGTTTAACATGTGGTCCCTACACGGACCTGCAACAGGATGTCAGCTACCAGTTCTCTGTGGAAACTCAATGGGAAGTGCAGTCCTGAGGGCTACCCAGGTGTAGGTGTCTCACAAAAAGCAGAATCATGGTGCCACAAGTCCACTCCCTTGGGTGATTCCACGGGGCAAACAACAACGCACACCCCCTGCTAGAAACAGACAGCAATTTAGGGTTGCCAGATCCCCTCCCTGGCCACTGGTGGGGGGGGCAGGATTGCTAGATCCAGGTTGGGAAATTCCTGGAGATTTGGGAGTGGAGCCTGGGAAGGACAGGGACCTCAGTGGGGTACAATGCCACATCGAGTCCACCCTCCAAAGCAGCTGTATTTTCCAGGGGAATTGCTCTCTGTAGTCTGGAGATGAACTGTAATTCCGAGGGATCCCCAGGTCCCACCTGGAGGCTGGCATCCCTAGCACAGCATAGCAAGCACACCAGAGTCCATAGTAACCCCAGCAACATCCACTGATCACTCATTGGACTCCTCTGTGAGTGGCACACACTGGGGCAGCCAATCACCAGCAGCCATCCTGGCCATTTCCCCCCAAAACCACCCCTACCCCCAGACAGAGAGCACCAGACAGGGAGGAAAGACCCTTCAACAGTGGGGCCCTAACAGAGGCATGTGGTCTGAGATGCTCCCTCCCTGGCTAAGGGGGAATGGCTACCCCTGTGGCAGACAGGATGACCCTCCCCTTCCATGGCAAGGGCCAGACTGGCAGCAAAAGTGCTGCCCACACACAAACAGCCCTGCTCCTAGTCACACACACCCTTTGCCCAGAAAAATAAAAAATTGGAAGACCAAAAAAAAAAAAGGTCAGAGACCAGGCTCAAACCCACAACTCCTGACACTCAGGGCAGCCCTCTAACCTCAGGGCTAAGGGGAGAAGTTTCAAGGAGATATACCATCAGGCATTAGGCACCCTACTGCAGCCCAGATGACACCACCAGCCACATGGGGCTGGCCAGAGAATATTGCACAGATAGTTATGACTCAGGGGAAGGGTACTGGGATTGCATGGCTGGGCCTCATGGTTCAATCCCCATGTGGGGAGAAGTGAAAGATGGGCAAAACCCCTGGAGCTGACTTTCTGCCCCCACAGATGTCAAAGGGGAAGGACAGCCTAGCTGATGGGCCATCTCAGAGATCCATCATTTTGGCTGGGACACTGCTTCACAACTCCCCCTGTGCTGCAACCACATCTGCCATGACTTCCCTGCTGTCTGTGTGGCTTATCAGATACCAGGAATGCTGTGGAAGAGTGTGGGACCCAGAGACACCCCTTCCCAGGACAGCCACACACACACACACACACACTCAGATCTCCCACAAGCCCGTTCCCTGTGCATGTTCTTGAGAGCTGTTTGGCATAGTGGTTAAGAGCAGCAGACTCTAATATGGAGAACTGAGTTTGATTTCCCACTTCTCCACATGAAGCCAGCTCCTTCTGTCCAGTATGGCACCTGTGCCTGTGAGAGTTGTGCCCAGGGACATGGGGAAACAGGGCAAGTCTTCCCCAGTGCAGCATGTTCTGAGTGAGGCAGACCCACAGATAGAAAAGCTGCCTGAAGTAGGATGCTCCAAGAGACAGACTGAGTGGCGCTCCACCAGCCCATGAGCAGGGAAAATGGTGGCGGCGGCAAGCCCCACCCCCAGCAGTGTGGCAAGGGAAGCTTGCTGGTGAGGGGCCTGAGCTCGGCCGAGCTGCAGGAGCACAAAGGCATCCATGGGCAGCCTGCACTCAGACCCCTGCCCTGCCCCTTGCCGGCGGACTACATGACATGCCCCCTGGCCCAGGCTTGTGTGCACACGGCACAGCTCGCCCGCCCCCGGTCTGGCCCCTTCCACCACTCTGGCAAGCCAGGCAGGCGGACTTGGCTCCGACAATGCCCCTAGTGGCTGGCCTGCCTGCGTCTGCCTCCTGGCCCACCCAGGCCCTGCCACCACCCCTACTGAGGAGGAGAGTGCTGCCCGCCCACTCGCCTGGCACTGAGGCCCACTCTGGGCAGGTAACAGTGACTAGAGAAGCCAAGTGAGAGGGGAAGGCCGGCGTGGCTCAACTTTCCACAGGGGTGGGGAGATGAGATGCCGCTCTTCAGTGCACACGTTGGCGATCCAGACATGTGTGCGGGCTCTGGAGGCCCCAGCAGTGCTTTCCTGCCAGCCATCTCCCCCCCAGACTCCCCTTCCCAATCGCCTTCTGAGGCGTGAGGAGGCTAGCATGCCTCCGATCTGCCCGCAAGCCAGGATTTCGCCTGGCAGATGTTGCGTGGGGGGTTCAAATGAGGCCTGCCTTGCTCCCCCTCCAGCTTCTGTCTTGTTTTTGCCACCCAGCCACCCCAGCCGGCTTCTCACTTTCCTTCCTGCTCCGGGTTGCATGCCGGGGGGGGGGAACCGCGCTCGGGCATGCCGGAACTGGCGTGCTGCCTAGCTGAAGCCTCATCTTCTGACCATGTGGTGAGGCAGCTGAGCTCCTCAAGTACCTACCTGGGCTGGCGCCACCAACTGCAGCAGCATGTCACTGCCGCCTTGGCGAGCTGCTCCGCAAGAAAGAAAAAGCAAGAAGAAGAAAAAGGGGGAAATCCTGTGAGTGAGAGGCAAGATTGAGATTGCCATAGAATACCATGAGAAAACATTATCTGTTTAACTGCTCTGCATGTGATATGGAATATACTGTATTGATCAGCCTTGGATTGTGAAAACATTTACAAGCATCTGTAAGACACAAAAATCTGTAAGATTTACAAGACAGGAACTCTGGGGCAAGTGATGCACTCTATTCTTGGTGCTGGGGGGGCAATAGTGGGAGGGCTTCTAGTGTCCTGGCCCCACTGCTGGATCTCCTGAAGGCGCCTGGTATTTTTGGCCGCTTGTGTGACAGAGTGTTGGACTGGATGGACCATTGGCCTGATCCAACATTGGCTTCTCTTATGTTCTTATCTCAAGGGACAACTCTAGAAATGGAGCTGAAGATCAGCATAGCATTGCTACAATTTTTACCATGAACATTTCTGACAGTCAGTTTTATCAAGTATATAGGTGTTGATCAGATGTAAGCGGATCACCCAGCCTGTTTGGTTTCTGCCCAACAGCTGCAAATACCTTCTGAACAGGTCTACATCAGGTTTTTGCAAAACTGCACACATACAAAGATTGGCCAATTCAAATTGATTGGCAGCCATTAGCATTACTCAGATGAATGCCCAGGGGTAGGCATTTTATTAAAACACAGCATTTATTTATAACTGATTTTTTAATTATTTGTGACTGATTTCAATTGTCTGTTTAAAGACTTGCCCGCTGAGCAGAGCAGTTTCACAGTAAGGATGGGATGGCAGGGAGGGGAGGGGTGGGGTGGGGGTAGAACTCAGGCTGTGAGAATGTGCATGCATGAAAAATCATTTCCATTGTATGGCATGGTTGGAAAGGAATACAACAAAGCAGCCTGCTGAACAACTGTGAGCAGACACACTTATCAATGAAAAATCAACTCCTTGTTTGCAATTGGTGAGTAGGGATGAGCCAATACAATGTATGTATCTAGCCTTCTGACACACTTCCGGTGATGCCAGGGGGCGTGGCATATGCAAATAAGTTATGCTGATCAGTTATGCTAATGAGCTCCTGTACCTCTTTTTCTACGAAATGACCCCTGAATACTAGCACCACCCACTTCCACCCTGGTGGAGGGGCTTAGGCCCCTGGCCCACCAACAGACTGTCACATCAGGGATGACTGATGAGTAGGACTGGTGTAGCATTTCCAGGGTGCTGCACTGACACAAGCCCTGTATACAGTGGCATGTTTCTGCAATACGCCAGCATACTGGCTAGTGAGCTCCCTGAGCACTTTTGGTTCCCCCACTGAACACTGCACTATTAGAAGTGCCATGGGGACCTGATTCTGGTTGGGACAATGTCACTGGGGGAGGAAGGTTTGCCCCATGGGGACTGTATGTGCAAGCATTTGGTCCATGTGCAGCCAGCCATTGGGGCCAGTAGCACCCCCGATGCTCTTTCAGTTCAGGAAAATAGCATAAGGGAGGAGGCAGCCCCTCCATGGTGGCTCCAGTGCTTCCTTAGACATGCGTGTTCAGATAACTACTGGCCACTTTTCAGAACTCAATTGTAGTGTTGGAGCTAGAGTGTTGAGCTTAGACTGTGAGGCCCAGGTTCAAGTCTCTGCTCACCTATGGATTTCATTTGATTAACTTGAGCCAGTCATTCATTATTTCTCTTCCTAAGTTATCTCACATGATTGTTGTGAGAATAAATGGACACAAATGTGGTAAACAAATACATGTACCAGAGCAACAGCTTTGGTTGTTATTTCAAACATTTATTATTTACTAATCAAATTTATATTCCACCCTCCCCACAAGTGGACTCAGGGTGGATCACAGCACAATATCAAAACTTATCAAAATTTTCAAACATATAAAATATAAATATAGACAATTAAGACAATTTAAAACAAATTAAAACTGAGTGCACTATTTATCCTCATACAGAGGTTTCCAGCTGGTGCCATGGGTCTCTCAAACTTCTTAACCTGGACCACATGAGATGGGAGCTTCAGCTTCAGCAGGGGAGGCTGAGATTTTATTGGACACCCTCTGCCTCAGCCAAAGGCCTGGCAGAACAGCTCTGTTTTGTAGGCCCTGCGTAATGGTAACAAATCCTGCAGGGCCTTGATCTCAGGTGGGAACATGTTCCATCAGGCCAGGGCCAGGGCAGAAAATGCCCTGGCCCTGGTTGTGGCTAAGTAGATGTCCCTCGGGCCGGGGATCACCAGCAGGTCTTCATTTGCAGAGCACAAAGCTCTCCAGGGCACATACGGGGAGAGGTGGTTCCTCAGGTATGTCAATCCCAGGCCGTGCAGGGCTTTAAAGCAGAACTGTCAAACTCATTTGTTACAAGGGCTGGATTTGACATTAAATGTCTCTTTGTCAGGCCAGGCCATGTGTGCCAAAAAACATAAAGCAAGGTACTGGAGATAGAAACTGTATAAAGGACAGCAGCTGGTAAGCTCCGAGTTGGTGTGTCCTCCTGCAAGGCCCCCTGGGGTGGGAGGGGGGTCCAGAGGAAAACCCACAGAGGCAGCAGTGCAGTGCTGGGCAGATGCTCCCACAATGCTTGACTGCTGTATATGAGGTTGTTCTGCTGTGCTAAAGCCATAATGGGGTGCCCACTCCCCCAGCCCACTCCCCCAGCACTCCCTCCCTTGCATCAGTTGCTCCTGGGCCGCATAAGAGCCCTGGACGGGCCAGCTGAAGGTGATAAAAGGCAGATCTGGCAACTGTGGTGACCTGGGCTTGCATAGAAAGTGAGGTATCCAGGACCACCCCGAGGCTCCTCACCCACAGGGATGGCACAAGTACTGCACCGTCCAGGGTGGGCCTGATTCCTGATTCGACTCCCCCCTCCGACTCAGGTACAGGACCTCCATCTTCATTGGATTAAGTTTCAACTGGCTCTGCTGTAAACATCGAGCCATGGCCTCCAAAGCTCTGGTCAAATTCTCTGGGGAGGAATCCGAGCAGCCATCCATCCGCATACTAGTGACAACCCAGCCCAAACCCCTGAACTAGCTAGGTGAGGGTGCACATGTATCGGGTATTCTTCAAAATATTTCTAATCTAGAAAGTATGTCTTCCCCATGGTGGCAGGACTCTATCTGGCACGTGCCATGGATTTCCTGTGGATGTTTGTTTTCCTGCAAGCTAATTCCAGTAAGAGTATAAAAAGGTTTTCTCCCTTCATAAGAATTCCAGCGATCCAATTTGGCAGTAGTTTTCAGCAACACATGACTAAACATGCAGCACAAATAGCAACAGATCATAACAAACAGAGTGTAAAGGGATTTGAAAGAGAAAAAAAAAGCTCAGAATCCTTCATGGTTTAGTACGAATCTAGGATAAGTTAGAGCTGGCGGGGGCATTTCCAGAAGTGAAATAACTTTCCTAATCAGCTGTAAAATATATTGTATAGAAACCAATGAGTTGAAAGCTACTTTAAACCATGTTTCTTAACAATTAAGGGAAAGGTCAGACTTCCTTTGCAAATCTGGCTTTGAAGTACAGTGCCAATACAATTCTTTTACATTTCACACTGTTTGCAAGGGAGAGATCATCCCATAACTGGAAGCTGACACTATTCGTCATCACTTTGTAGCATCGCCCTGAAATGAAAGGGTAAAGTGTTTTGCAAATCTCTGAATCTGTTCATAGCACCTCAGTCCCAGTAGTATTGGCCACTGTATTTTTACACACACAAATATACAGAAGGTTCATACAAGTGAACTCTGTTATGGGGAATGCAATAATTGTACTAAGATGAGCAATTTTACCCACTTGGTAATTTCCATCCTTTTCCCCATTATATTGGGAGAACATATGTCCTCATCGTACCCTAACCCTCATCGTACCCAAAATCATACCCAACGAGTAAATGGCTCTGCGTCTACGTGGAGTGCCTCAGGGCTCGGTCCTGGGCCCAGTGTTGTTCAATGTTTTTATAAATGATCTGAAGGAAGACATAGAGGGGATGCTTATCAAATTTGTGGATGACACGAAGCTGGGTGGAACTGCTAATTCTGAAGAAGACAGAGTCAAGATTCAAAATGATCTAGACAGGCTGGAACAGTGGGCTGAGACAAATAAAATGAATTTCAATAGAGATAAGTGTAAAGTCCTACACTTAGGTATAAAAAATCAAAGCCACAGATATAGAATGGGAGGGACAGCAGCTCATGTGAAAGGGATCTAGGTGTTCTGGTTGATCACAGGCTAAACGTGAGCCTTCTGTGCGATGTGACTGCGAAGAAGGCTAATGCAATCTTAGGATGCATTAACAGAAGCATTGTGTCCAGATCACTCTGTTCTGCTATGGTCAGGCCTCACCTGGAGTACTGTGTCCAGTTTTGGGCACCACGTTTTAGGAAGGATGTTGACAAGCTCGAGTGTGTCCAGAAGAGGGCAACCAGGATGGTGAGAGAGTTGGAATCCAAATATTATGGGAAAGGCTGAAAGAGTTGGGTATGTTTAGCCTGGGAAAGAGAAGGCTTAGAGGGGACATGATTGCAGTCTTCAAATATCTGAAGGGCTGTCATGTAGAAGATGGAGCGGATCTATTCTCTCTTGCTCTGGATTGCAAGACTAGATCTAATGGGTGGAAATTACAAGGGATTCGATACTGGCTAAATATCAGGAGAAACTTCCTAACTGTAAGAGTGGTTGAGCTGTGGAACAGCCTGCCTCAGGAGGTGGTGGATGCTCCTTCCCTGCACGTTTTCAAGTGGAGGCTGGATGACCATCTTTCAGGTATGTTGTAGGGCTATCTTTCGGCTATGCTCCTGCAGAGTGCAGGGGGTTGGACTAGGTGACCTGCAAGGTCCCTTCCAACTCTTAACATTCTATGATTCTATCCCAGATATGGTCTCCAGGGGTCTCAAACCTAAGGCCCACAGGCCAGAACTAGCCCACCCAGGGCTTTAATCAGGCCCATGGTTCTCTTCTCCACCCCACCCCCTCCCCGCCTGTCCTCACCCTTCCAAGGAAGATCAGAGTTGCTGAACTACCCAGCTGGCTGGGCCCTTTCATTGCTTGTTTCTCCTCTAGCAGGAAGTTCCTCTGGGCTAAAGCACAAAAAAGTTGCAAATAAAATGCAGAATGGATCTCTGGGCCCAGATAGACTACTCTGGGATTGGAATGACAGCCCCCAGAGTGGAATGACGGCCTCTGAGAGTAGCACCTGCATTCTGGGAATGGAATTCTGCTCTGGAGGCTGTCATTCCAGGCCCAGAGTAGTCTATCTGGGCCCAGAAACCTTAATGGAAAATCCATTCCGCATTTTATTTGCAACTTTTTTTGAGATGCAATGTATTTCAATGGAGTGGAGTTTCAGTTTCCAGTGTTTGTATGCCAGCTGAAGTTGTTTGCTTGCAAAGGGCTATTGTTTTGAGCCAGTTTGTCTCTGCTGAATGGACCTGAGAACCACTGGAGAGCCACTGCTACTCTGAGACCTGGGGGCGGGGGGGAAGCTTGCAATCCCCAGCCATTTCATGTTTTCATAGGCTCAAAGCATTTTATATTTTTAGTTTTTATTTTTAGCTTCTGCTGTGATCCTTGTGCTTTATCTTGATGTTTTATTTAAAAAATTGCATTGCCAAATTCCACTATCCCCCACCTTTTCATTTTGGGTAGGCATCTTTTGAGGGCAGGGAGAAGGCTTGGGAGGTGTCAGTTATCAAAGGCTGATGAATAAAATATGGCAAGAGTGTTACTGTTTTAAGCATGTTTGTATTTTAACTTTAAAAAATGCTTTAATTGTGTTTGTCGGTGTCCTTTATAAAGTTAATATCTTTGGTACCTGGCATTACATTTTATGACACACATGGCCTGGCCTGACAAAGTTCTATTTATGTCAGATCTGGCCCTTGTAACAAATGAGTTTGACACCCCTAGTCTAAACTAAGGTATATGATGCAGCAATCTTATAGAAGTTAAGGAATTTGAGTTGGGTCAGTGCTGGAATGGGAGCTCTCATGAGAGCTCTATGTATGCCATGAGTTCCATGAGAGAAAAAAAGGAGGCTATAATAATAGATATTGAACCACTGGAGTTGAACATGAATACAAATCCTATTGTCTGACCATCCCTAAGGTCTGTGTCATTTAATGCACATTACTGTAGCTAATAAATTGGCTGCTTACTATGCAGACTAGGGTTGCTAACTCCAATCTGGTGAATTCCTAGAGGTATACTGGTGATACCTGGGAAGATTTCCTGGCAGGAATATGTTGGCATAGAGTCTATCTTCTGAAACAGTCATTTCCTCCAGGGAAATTGATCTCTGTAGTCTGGAGATCAGTTGGAATTCTGGGAAATCTCCACGTCCCACCAAGAGATTGGTGGCCATAATGCAGTTGCCACACAATAGGACCATCCACAGACTAAGGGTTTCTATATACTGGGGAACTTTCCAGGTGTGCAGAAAAATATGGCTGTGTGACCACAAGGGGGGAAAAAACAACCTCAAAAACTGGCATGATGAGGACTGAAAATTCTTCAGAAGGGGCAGAATACTGACAGCAGCTGAGTGTGCTTAAATAAAAAAAGGTGAAAGGAGAAATCAGCTTGTTGAAACCTCAGAGAGCTTAGAGAATTATGTTTTTTTAATTTTTAAGGGTGAGATGGGATTTTTAAATCCACCTCCATCTGTTTCAGGCGTTCCATTTATCTAATTTATACTTCCAACTACACCATCTCCACTTACTAATGCACAAGTCAATAGAGATGCACCGCAGTGCTATCCCCTTGAAAATGGTACGGCTTAAAGATGATCAGATCTGTCAACCTCAAATAACTGGGCTGTGGCAAGATTTATCAATAGAAACAACACAAATCTTCAATCGCTATGTGACCATTACTGCTGAGAAACATTGACAGCAAAATCAGTAATAAACAGTGGCATCCCATCTCCAGAAGTTCACAGTAAGAAGCAAATCAAATGATTTAAGCTCAGGAAAAATCAATGTATTATTGTACCAGTCTGACCAGTAAAACTGTGCTTGCAAAAAACAAAAACAAACAAAACCTCTCTGTCAGTGCCCTTTTGGAGGAAATTCCAACAAACTCCCCAGCAAACCCTGGCTAATGACAAAGCAGACATAGCCCTGTGTCCTGATAGCTCAAACCTATCTGGATTCATATTTTGTTTACTGGGTTCATATTTTGATGAAAAATGAATCTCTTTCTGGGGTTTGAGCCAAAGGGGGAAAGCATGAAAATGCTTTGGCTTTTCTCATTGTGGCTGGGCCATGAGAGCTCCCTTTTTGATTTGTTCTTTCAACAAGAGTGTTCAGTTTAGATCAGGGAGATAACAGTCTCAGAGGTGCTTCTGGATTTTCCCCAGCTTCCCTTATCCTGTGCTGTACTTTCCCCCCTGCTTTTTAGCTAGTGCCACTGTTCCTGGACACAGCAACCTAAATCTCAGCCACAGACTTTTACAGTATTTCATACTTTCAACTGAACTTCCTCTTGGCAGAAACCCTGGAACATGCATTTGTGGAAATAATGAAACAGGACAGTGAGGAGGAAAGCCTGCAATATGGATATACCAATTGCTATAACAATGGAGCAAATGACAAACAAAAAACCCTATAAAAACGTTTAAAAACGTTAACGACACAGAAACTCTGGGTTTTAGTTGCATGCTCAAGAGATGGAGTAGATGGTAATTGTGGTGTTGCAGTGATAGGAAGCAGTTTCCTGCTGAAATAGTGGCAAGGGAGGTTTTGCATGTGGGAATGGCAGGCACCAGACATTGGGGGTGTATGGAGGGGGAAGGATTGCCTCATACAGGGCAGCCAATGAGGTGGCTGAGAAGAGAAGGCTATTTAAAGGTGTCCTGCCTTACTCAACACATTTTTTTCTGCAAAGCTGCCTACCCTTCTCTCCCTGTGGCAACAAAGTAGGGGTGGTCACCTCAGCCTTGAAACAGATGGTGGTGCATCCACTTCTAAAGAAGCATATCCTCAACCCAGGAGATCTCAGTAATTATCAATCAGTCTCAAATAGTCCATTCCTGAGCAAGGTGATTGAACAGGTGGTGGCTCGACAACTCTGTTTTCCTGGATAAGGCAAATTGTTTAGACCCTTTCCAGTCTGGATTGAGGCCTAGTTACAGGACTGAAACAGCCTTGGTCACCATGGTGGATGACGTGTGCTGGGAGATGGACAGTAGGAGTGTGACTCTATTGATTCTCTTGAAACAATCAGTGGTTTTTGATGTCTCTGATTGTAGTATCATTCTGGACCACCTACCTGGACTGGGACTGGGAGGTATTATTCTGTGGTGGTTCCAGTTCTACCTGGAGGGTAGGTTTCAGAAGGTGGTGCTGGGGGAGTGCTATTCAGCTCCTTGACCTTTGGCCTTTGGTGTCCCACCCCCATGCTCTTTAACATCTACATGAATTCACTGGGTGAGGTCATCCCAAGATATGGCTTGGCTGTCACCAATATGGCACTCAGCTCTAGCTCATGCTTCCACCTGATCCCAGAGAAGCTGGAGAAACCCTGACCTAGTATTGGTGCTGATCTTGATCATCAAAGTTCTATATGGTTTGGGACCAATATATCTAAAGGACCACTTAATCACTTATGAATGTGCCTGACCACTACAGTACTCTTTGGAGGCCCTGAGATGGGTGCCCCCCACCTGCTCCCCACCTGGGAGAAGGCATTCTTGGTCATGGCATCAAAGCTCTGGAACTCTCTCCCAGGGGGATTCATTTGTCCTCTTCTGTTGCTGTCTTCCACCAGCAGATGAAGACTTTTTTGTTTTTGGCATTTCCTCAATGTTCCCTGCTTCCTAAGCAATGTTTTATGTTTTATTTGTAGTTTAACTGTTTTTAATTGTTTTAATGATATGTGTTTGAAGGGTGATTTTAATAGTTTTAAAACGTAATTTTACCATGTATGTTTTAAATTGTTAGCCTCCTTAGTGGCACTGTTAGGAGGTGAACTTTGAAAATGCTTTTATTTGTTATTTTCTGACCTGCATGCACACCAGGAATGGTGACAGCAAGTGTCTTTGCTTTGGGAGAATGTATGCATTAGTTAATGTGACTCTCTGTGTAAAAGGAGGTATCACACAGCCTGTATTTCCATGCAAATGAGGTCACAGACACATTTTGCACACTTACCCAGGAGCCCTTGGGAACAAGAAGGCTCCATATTAGCATCTCCATTACAGCTCCTTCAGCAGAATGTAAAAACAACAGCTTTCCACCATTGAAGAAGTTTTACACCTCACGTAACCCACAGGATGCTTGACATTTGCATGTGTGAAGACCCGGCTAGATCCATCTACATACCTAAAGGTTTCCATGCCGACCCATCTTAGTACCTTGACCAAAATCCTCCCTTGTAGAAAGGTGTAGACTTTCAGTATTGCCCCACCTTAGTAGGAGGGAACCCCCACATCCTTTAGCCAATAATATAGGGATGGGATGGACCCAGAAACACACCAAGCCAGCCCCCAGACTAGCTGATAAAACGGGGTGCAACCTTTTGTTCCAGAGAGGAAGAAGCAGAACAGGACAAGCTTGCTCCCCTTACCAACAAGATAACTTAAGGTAACGTATTGTGTTAACTTGGAGTCGCGACCAAGTAACCCTCACGCATGTTAGCTGGTTCTAACTGTGTGTAGCAAAAGTAAGAAATCCTTAGTTAGAAACAATCCTTGTTCCTGAACACTGGAAGGTCGAAATCTACTGGAGCAGATAAGTATATATGCTTTCCCCCTCCTAAAGACATACCTTTAGCTTAAATCCCAATATTGTTTTCCATTTCTACTGTAACTAAAAGGAACTTGAATGTATGTGTGTGTGAACCTGTTTTTGTATGACTGTAATGATAAGAACACTCAGTAAAGAGAATCTTGATCCAAAATTAAGAAACCTTTGTCAAGCATCATTCTTTTGAAGAAATAGGCTTCTCAGCCAACGGAACTTGCTCTCTCTGTATACATTGGCAAAAAGACCTCAATAAGTTAGTCAGCCACTGCGTAGATAAGCAGTCCGGCTAACAGCTCTTGTAAGATTCTTCGGGACTTCTAGTTGCAAACAAATTCAGTAAATACTACTAGTACTACTACTACTAATAATAATAAATGATTAGTTAATCAAGCAGTTGAAGAAGAAAAATGAGCACTGAATAACTACACCAAGAAAAGCAAAGGGAAGCTTCTATTTTAATTGTGCAAGGTAGACTTATTTAAGGTTACACAAATCAAAGAGGATTGCAAAAAGACTGAAATCAAAACTCACTTTGACAAGTGGGAACAAAAGCACTTGCATGGGCAATATTTGAAAGACATAGAGAATACATTTGATAACGAAAACACCTGGAAGTGGCTCAAAAATGGGCAGTTGAAGAAAGAAATGGAAGAACTCATTCTAGCTGCACAAGAGTAGGCACTTGAAATGAAAAGCATGAAAGCCAAGATTTAGAAGACCAGTGATAACAGCAAATGTCAACTTTGTAAAACAAAGGACAAAACGGTCAACAACATGGTCAGTGCCTGCAGTAAAATTGCTCAAATTGACTATAAAGAACATCACAATAGAGTTGCAGCTGTGTATGGCTTACCATCAATTAGAAATTAATGGGAGCACAAACCAGACAAGATCATGGAGAATGGTGAAACAAAGATTCTTCGGGACTTCCAGTTGCGTACAGATAAACACCTGGAGCATGACTCCCAGATATCACAATTGTAGATAAAAATGAGAAATAGGGTTTGGATCATTGACACTACAATCCCAGGAGACTGCAGAATAGAAAAGAAAGAACAGAAGACTACAAAATACCAAGACCTATGAACAAAGTTAGAGCACCTCTGGGAGAAGAAGGTTACCATTGTGCTAGTTGTCAATGGAACCCTTGGAGGAGTGCCTAGAGGTCTCAGGAAACACCTGGACATTCTGGGCATCAAGCAAAAAACACCAGTTTAGCTCCAGAAGGCAGTGTTGCTTGGAACAGCAAGAGTTCCGCAATGATACCTCTGCAGTTCCCAAGAACTTGGCTAGATTTGAATTGCAGAACACCATCCACCAGTCAAATATCTGACTGTGACAATTCATAACAACAACAATAATATGGGATTAGCCATTCACTTTGGGGCTATGGAGGATTTTGGGGGGATCCCTCTGGTTGGCCTTTCTTCATCTGCTTCACATTTGTTCATTCAGTTGGGTTATAAACAAAGAAGCCTGATCCTGAGGGATGAGTGAGGTTCTAACAGGGGTTGGGTTTGTGCAGGTTAGGTTAGAAGGTAGAAGGAAGCGCCCAAACAGCATCTTGTGGCTGAACAGTCCTGGACAGTGAGGTTGGGTTAATATTTCAGTATTTCAACCTGTCATGCACCAGAGAAAGTACTCCTTGTCAGATGAAGAGGCTGAATGAAGACTCAGAGGAGGTGATGGCTGGGAAGTGCCTCTGGGCGAGAGCAAAAGGGCAAGGCTCTTTGCCTGTGGCTCTTGGCCTAGGGGCTCTGTAAGAAGCCCAGGAAGAGCCAGAAAGCCAGGACCTTGGCTCCTTGGTAAGGTAAGTAGACTCCTACAACAGGAGCCATATAAATACAAAGGGTTTTAAAAGGGGGTTATAGAAAAGTATTTGTTTAAAAACAATTATGAAGCCAGAATGCCAGCAGGGTGTTGGGGGCTATCCAGTGTTTTGCATGGAGTGTCACATGTATGACTATCTGCCCACTGGTCAGAAGTCTTGGGTGTGTGCTCGGTGCAAGGAGCTCCTGGTTCTCAGGGAGCGAGTTTGCTCCCTTGAGGCCAAGGTGGCTGACCTGGAGAAGCAGGGACAGTCAGTTAGGTGCACAGGGAAGACTCTCGGGGACTTGTTAGATATGTCCCACTCTGGATCTGGCAGCCCGGCTGCTGCCAGGGAGCATGAAGGTCAAGGGGAAAAGGGGCACCATGCTGAGGATAAGGGGAATGTGCCCTCAGAAGGGACCTCTTCTTCAGCTGGTGAACGGGTATCCTTTCGTACCAAGGAACCGTCCCTGGGAAAGGTGGGAGGGGGCTCTTGGTAGTTGGTGATTCGATCCTTAGGCAGGTAGACAGCTGGGTGGCGAACCCGCGTACTGACCTTATGGTGACTTGCCTGCCTGGTGCGAAGGTAGCGGACATTACGCGTGTTTTAGATAGGCTAGTAGATAGTGCTGGGGAGGAGCCAGTGGTCGTGGTGCACGTCGGCACCAACGATGTGGGGAAATGCAGTCGTGAGGTCCTGGAGGAGAAATTTAGGCTGCTGGGCAGGAAACTCAAGGCCAGGACCTCCAAGGTAGCCTTCTCGGAAGTGCTACCTGTTCCACGCGCAGGGCCGGAGAGACAGGCACAGATCAGGAGTCTCAATGCGTGGATGAGACGGTGGTGTAGGGGGAAGGGTTCAAGTTTGTTAGGCACTGGGATGCTTTTTGGGACAAGAGGGAGCTGTACAAAAGGGACGGTCTCCACTTGTCCCGAGAAGGAACCAGGCTGCTGGCGCTCAAAATCAAAAAGGTGGCAGAGCAGTTTTTAAACTGAATAATGGGGGAAAGCCGACAGGAGATGAAAAATCTCTGGTTCGGGATGGCTCATCTCAAAGAGATGAAGGGGTAGCTATTACTTTTGTACAAGGAAATGGATTACAAGTGTCCACTGAGACTGTGGCTAATGATAGGAACTGCCTGGCAAGGTCTCGAGGCAGCAAGAGGAAGGCTGTGGGCTTAACAAACATGGGAAACTATAAGTGTTTATACACAAATGCTAGAAGTCTCCGAGGTAAAATCGGGGAGTTGGAATGCTTGGTGTTGGGGGGGGAAATAGACATTGTGGGTATTTCAGAAATTTGGTGGGATGAGGAAATTCAGTGGGATACGGTGATTCCTGGTTATAAATTATATCGGAAGGATAGGGGGAAAGGGTTGGAGGTGGGGTGGCTCTGTATGTCAGAGAGGGTATACCGTCCAGTAAGATTGAGAGGGTAAGAGAATTGGATTCACTTTTGGAAATGCTATGGGTTGAAATAGTGGGTCCAAAAGGAGGCTTAACAGTTGGAGTTTGTTATCGCCCACCAGATCAAAAGATAGAGGAGGATTATAAAATGATGAATGAATTAAAGATAGCGGCTAGACGAATTAACTGTGTTGTAATAGGCGACTTTAACTACCCACACATTGATTGGGTCAATATGAGTTCTAGTCGGGAAAAAGAGATTGCGTTCTTAGACACTCTCAATGACTGTGCTGTGGAACAGATGGTCACAGATCCTACCAGGGGAGAGGCGATCCTGGATTTGGTCCTAAGTAACACCCAAGACCTGGTGAGAGATGTAAAAGTGATTGCACCACTTGGGAACAGTGACCATAATGTCATTGAGTTTAACATTAGTACAGATAGGGAGTTGCCCAAAAAGACTGACGCAACCACTTTTAACTTTAAAAGGGGTAACTTCTCTGGTATGAGGGGACATGTGAGGAAGAAATTGAAAGGAAGAGTGGAGAAGGTCAAAACCATTGGGGAAGCTTGGAGACTATTTAAAAAGACAATCCTAGAAGCTCAGAAAAAATATATACCGCGGGTTAGGAAAGGTACAAATAGGTATAGAAAAAAGCCTGCATGGTTAACAAATAAAGTAATGGAAGCTGTAAAAGGTAAGAAGGATTCCTTTAAGCGGTGGAAAGCTAGTCTTAGTGAGGTTGATAAAAGGGAACACAGACTATGGCAAATTAAATGCAAGTCTGTGATCAGGCAAGCAAAAAGGGAATATGAGGAGCATATCGCAAAAAACATAAAGACCAACAATAAAACTTTCTTCAAATACATTAGAAGTAGGAAGCCAGCCAGGGAGGCAGTGGGGCCCTTGGATGACCAAGGGGTAAAAGGAGTAGTGAAGGATGATAGGGAAATGGCTGAGAAGCTGAATGCATTTTTTGCCTCTGTCTTCACTGTGGAAGAGGAGAAGTGTTTGCCCACTCCAGAAGCACCGATTTCGGGAGGGGGTTTGAAAGACCTGAATCAGATTGCGGTAACAAGAGAGGAAGTCCTCCGACTGATGGACAATTTAAAAACTAATAAATCACCAGGCCTGGATGGCATTCATCCGAGAGTTCTGAAAGAACTCAAATGTGAACTTGTGGATCTCCTGACAAAAATATGTAATCTTTCTTTAAAATCTGCCTCCATTCCTGAGGACTGGAAGGTAGCTAATGTCACTCCCATCTTTAAAAAGGGCTCCAGGGGAGATCCGGGAAATTACAGGCCAGTCAGTCTGACATCGATACCGGGTAAGTTGGTGGAAACTGTTATTAAGGAAAGAATTAGTAGGCACATTGATGAACAAAAACTATTGAGGCAGACTCAGCATGGGTTCTGTAAGGGAAGATCTTGTCTCACTAACCTGTTAGTGTTTTTTGAGGGAGTGAACAAACATGTGGACAAGGGGGACCCAATAGATATTATTTACCTTGACTTCCGGAAAGCTTTTGATACAGTTCCTCATCAAAGGCTCCTAAGTAAGCTCAATAGTCATGGGATAAAAGGACAAGTCCTCTTGTGGATCAAAAACTGGCTTATAAATAGAAAACAGAGAGTGAGTATAAATGGGAAACTTTCTCAGTGGAGGGTGGTAAGCAGTGGGGTACCACAGGGATCAGTACTCGGTCCGATGCTTTTTAACTTGTTTATTAACGATTTGGAATTGGGAGTAAGCAGTGATGTGGCTAAATTTGCAGATGACACAAAGTTGTTCAGGGTGGTGAAAACCAGGGAGGATTGTGAGGCACTCCAAAGGGATCTGTTGAGGATGGGTGAGTGGGCGTCAATGTGGCAAATGGGGTTCAATGTGGCCAAGTGCAAAGTGATGCACATTGGAGCCAAAAATCCTAAATATAAATACACGTTGATGGGGTCTGATCTGGCAGAGACGGACCAAGAGAGAGATCTTGGAGTCGTAGTGGATAACTCACTGAAAATGTCTACACAATGTGTAGCTGCAATAAAGAAGGCCAACGCTATGCTGGGGATTATTAGGAAGGGAATTGATAACAAATCAACCAGTATCATCATGCCCCTGTATAAATCATTGGTGCGACCTCATTTGGAATACTGTGTACAGTTCTGGTCACCACATCTCAAAAAGGATATTATAGCATTGGAAAAAGTGCAGAGAAGGGCAACTAGAATGATAAAAGGGTTGGAACACCTTCCCTATGAAGAAAGGTTAAAATGCTTGGGGCTCTTTAGCTTGGAGAAACGACGGCTGAGAGGTGACATGATTGAGGTTTATAAGATTATGAATGGGATTGAGCAGGTTGAGAAAGAAGTACTTTTCTCCCTTTCTCACAATACAAGAACTCGTGGGCACTCTATGAAATTGCTGAGCAGTTGGGTTAGAACAGATAAAAGGAAATACTTCTTCACCCAAAGAGTGATTAACATATGGAATTCACTGCCACAGGAGGTCGTGGCAGCTGCAAGCATGGACAGTTTCAAGAGGAAATTAGATAAACATATGGAGCAGAAGTCCACCAGTGGCTATTAGCCACAGGGTATAGATGGGAACTCTCAGTCTGGGGCAGGTGATGCACTCTATTCTTGGTGCTGGAGGGGGCAGCAGTGGGAGGGCTTCTGGTGCCCTGGCCCCACTGCTGGACCTCCTGATGGCACCTGGTATATTTTGGCCGTTGTGTGACAGAGTGTTGGACTGGATGGGCCATTGGCCTGATCTAACATTGGCTTCTCTTATGTTCTTATGTTCTTATGTTCTTAAGTTAACACCAGAATGGTGCATTAGAGACATCTTCAGGAGCCCCGATCTGATATTCAGGTGGAATCCAAGAGTCTGAGTCAGGTAAGCATTCAAGCCTCACAAAGCCCTGAACTACCCCAGTCCCATCACAGTACTCACTGCTGTAACCAGACATGACATCTTTTAAGTAGTGTTAACAGTTTCCTGCCGGGAAGAGACCTGTAATTCCACCTGCTTGCAAGACTATTTAAGCCCTCACTTCACTCTCAGTCTTTGCTGGAGCAGCATTCATGTTGTAGTACTGTTGGCTCCAGCTTCTTGCCTAGTCTGCAGCTCCTTGAAGTGGGACAGAACTTTTGTACTGGGTTGGGGTTTCAAGCATCTATCTATCTATCTATCTATCTATCTATCTATCTATCTATCTATCTATCTATCTATCTATCTATCTATCTATCTATCTATCTATCTATCTATCTATCTATCTCTGCTCATATGGCTATCACCGTATGCAGAAATTAGAACCAAAGAAAATATTTTAAAGACCTTACTCAGTATTATTTCTCTTATATTTGATTATTCCACCTATGAATTTTGCCACTGAGAGAGTGACACGATCATTGGTATCCAATAGTAGCCATGACTCCTGGGCTCACACATTTAGCATTTCCATATTTTTAAGTAAAGGGGTGACTAAATTAGCCCTCAACTCATCGAATATAGGGCACTCCATAACCATATGTTCAATGGTCTTGATTGTATGATATGAATATCTGCATGTTCTGAGTATGATAATATCTGCCCTCCAAAACTGCCAAGGGAAGAACATTCAGTCTTGCCAAAGTAAAAGCTCTTCTTAGTTTTGGGACTGTCAATTGATAAAACTATTTCGGCTGTTGCATCGGGAGGGCAATTCCCAAATGAAGTGTCGAACATATCCTGTGCGCCCTGATAGACGTACTTGTAACATCCAATTTCCCTACAGATTTTTAAGTTTGTCTTCCAAGCAGCATGTCTCTGCAACAGTTTGGTGCAGACAAGGAATAGTAAGGGGTGGCCCATGGTCATGTTGATTTTGGAGCCAGGTAGGATTGCCATTGCCCAAATGCTGGGCAAAAACAGTGGGGCAGCCATTTAGGGAATCTGCACTATGGGGGGGATGAATTTATTTATTTGTGCAGTCCAGATCATAATGAATAAACCCTCCTGTAACTTATGCCTTTTGTCTAGCTTCGTCATTTCATGGTATGGGGCCAATTATTGTTCTGGCTTTTAAGAACACCCAACGTGGAGAGCTGGGAATGTAGTTTCAAATGGATTCCATTCCTGACTTGATCACAATTGTAGCAGGGGTGATATCACTAATCTATTTCAGTTTTATCCTTCTGCTGTTTTAGGGAGCTCTGGCTAGTTTACCTGTAATTCTCATGGAAAAACCCAGTAATCCAGACGAACAATGCAGGATCCATTCTTTCAGTGCATGTTTGTGTAACATGATGACTATAAACAGAGTGTGTGACCATGGGTATATAAAACAAAGAAGGGCTCTGGATTAATTAATCCGGATTAAAAGTATATTGATTCATTTTACATTGTCTTGGATTGGACTGGTATCTTTGACCCATTTAGATGTTACTTTCTGAATGTTTACAGTGGTACTGAAGTCCGCCTAGTACTATTGGAAAAATTTAATGCACCTTGGTAAGTAGTAACATTGTGTTATATGCCTTAAATTTTAAAGATATAAATCTTATTTGTAACCCATAAGTAATTAACATAGTTCATTTATATTACATGTTTTTTTTTCTTTTTTCATTTATGGTTTTGTACTTCTCTCCCCATACCTCCAGGGGTATTTCCAGCAGCTGTCTCTATGGGTCATATTTTAATTGTGGTGTTTTCCTTGAAACTGCTAGGAGTTAGAAAGTGGAGCATACGTGAGATATGTGCTCTGGAATGTCTGTTGCTCTGGGATTTCATAGGCTACTGGAATGCCCACGCATCACCTCAGGTTTCAATGTGCACACTGTAAATCTTCTACATTGGTTTTTCTTTCCATTGTTTAAAAGGCACATTTGCACATAAATGATAGGCAACTTGTAAACAGTGATAATGAAATGAAATCATTTCTAAACTATGGTGATGATCCAGCCATTTTTAAACTGTGCTGATTTCCAGGGACAATTTAAGCACATGCTGATGTTTTCCCTATACTGTTGATGTCTGTCAAAGTTCCTTTCCTTCTCTGAAACAGGTCAAAGTATTGGGACAGAAATTGTGGCTGTAGAGCTGGGGGGTGAGGACTCTGTGGGGTTAAGAGCTCTCATACTTGAAACATCTAATGGCACACCACTTGTCTGCTTAGAAATGAAGGGGGGGACAATGATGTTCCTTTGGCATATGCTGTAGAATTCTGAGGACTTCACCACTTTAGGCTGCAGGTGTGTGATCTCACTTTTTAACACTCTTCTGTGTTATAAACTCTTTAAATAGAAAACCATCAGGCAAAAGTCTGGGATAGAGTGCTTTTCATGATGTGTTACCTCTCTGCAGGAAGTGTTTTTTCCTTCTTCCCAACATATGGGATCATTTAAACATATCATTCCATACCTACAATCTGAAGTGATATAATCCATTTTACCGCTTCTGTATACTATCATTGCATTCTCACCTTATTCCAAAGGATATACAGACTCAGTCTCTATCACTTATGATTACTTCTTTGGAGTATCCATATTTCTGGCCAACTTAATGGACTTGCTCAGTGTTTGTATATCACTATTAGTAAATAGTGCTGTTAATTATGAATGAAAAGATACACACATTTTGCTTTTTAAATTGTATGTGTTTGTGTGTGTGTGTGTGTGTGTGTGTGAGAGAGAGAGAGAGAGAGAGAGAGAGAGAGAGAGAGAGAGAGAGAGAGAGAGAGAGAGAGAGAGACTCTTGCATCAGAAACATTGCTACAGTAACTATGAGGCAAAGAAAGGTAATTATAATATATTTTTCAAGATATCCTTTAGAGGGGGATGACACTTGCAATTTAACTTTAAGTATATGCAGAAGCTGTTCTTTATGCCTTGTATTAATCCATTCCTCTTGTGCAATTGAAATGTCTTCACTCCTATGTCTTAAATGCTGTTAGGAAGAGGTGTGGAGGAGGCTGGGTGTTTGCTCTTGGGAGTGGGACTTCCCCCCGCCTGCCAGCTGGCTGGTGGGAAGGAACCCCTCCAAACTGGGAAACTCCCATGGAACGGGGGGGGGTTGGTAACCCTAACCTCACAGGTGTCAGTTTTGGGGAGGGGAAGGGAAAGGAGATTGTAAGCCTCTCTGAGACTCCTTCAGGTAGTGAAGGGCAGGGTATAAATCCAATCTCCTCCTCCTTTCCTTTCCTTTCCTTTCCTTTCCTTTCCTTTCCTTTCCTTTCCTTTCCTTTCCTTTCCTTTCCTTTCCTTTCCTTTCCTTTCCTTTCCTTTCCTTTCCTTTCCTTTCCTTTCCTTAACTCATCTATAGACACAGTGGCAATCCATATATGCCCAAGAGGGTTTCCAAAACTCATGATAAGAGTTTGGGCAGCTATCACTGAACATGTGTAGTTTGCTGCAGTTTCTCAAAAGACATCTGAGAACAACAAATGAAGGAACTTAGGGTGCTCCAAAATATGGCTGAAATGGGAGATAGTGGGGCTGAGGATGGTGAGGGGTAGTGACTGTCTGAGGATGGATTTGCTTAGAAAATCCTATTAAAATCTCCCTGTTGCTTTCTTTAATAAATATAAAATAGAGGAGAGAATGTTGTAAGCCACTTTGGGTCCCCATTGGAATGAAAAGTGGGGTGTAAATGAAGTAAATAAAATTAGTTACTTAGATATTATTGCTTCTCTCCCAATAGATTAGGAGAAAAACCCAGTTGCATGCCAGGTTTTCCTAGCCATATTCCACATAGCTGATGTTTGCATGTGAAGAGGAATAAAGAAACTAGCAACATGGTGATGACCTTATGTCACGTACTTCCTTTACTTTACTGATGGTTGTTGAAGAGGAAGGAGAACTGGATTTAGAGTTGATATCACAACTAACTTTTGCTGAATGGACTCCACGTTACTAAGTTTTAAAAAGTTGATCCTTAGAATCCTTTGTGAATGCAGCCAGATACTTTAGTGGAATTTCATCAGCATCAAACCAAGGCATCTGTGATTTGGAACATATCTTCTCAGCGGTGACCCTTCAATGCTCCATTTTTGCTGGTGGTTTTTAATATATCAAAATTGCTTGCTGTTACAAGATTAAAATATGCAGTGTCTATCAGTAAAGCAAGTAATTATGGCATTGGCTTGCCATTGAACAAATCTATGTGACAAGAAGGCAGTGAAAAGCAAACAATGGAAAAACTAAAAAGATTTTCAGAGGTTCTATTTTGCAGTGGCTTTGAGGAAGGAAAAGCCACCAAGGAGAAAACATAGTCTACATAGTAATATAGTCTGTCATACAACAATGGGTGCTTATCTGTAGCAGAGCAAGTCACATTGGCCCTGTAGGGCTTACTGAATTTTTGCAAGATCTCTGCTTCTGGTTGGCCATTTGGTTGACCTGCCAATTACCATGGTTGCTTCAGTATCCAAAATGGTGAAATCTTGTGAGAGTGTAAGAAGCTCTGTAGGGCATGTACAGCTTAATTTTAAAGAGGGCTTGTAGAGAGAGCAAGGGAGATTGGCTACTCTGACTTCCACAAGGGGGAGGAGATAGAAACCGAAATAACAATGACAACAAACAGTGATGCCTTGGACTTCTGGTTAATGGCGTAGCGAGGGCAGTCGCTCTCCCCGAGGCTCGGGGGAATGATTTGCACACCAGCGGTTTGGAGGGGAACTACTGATGTGGCTCTCCCACGGAACCCTTTATGAGGGTTCCAAGCCACTGGGCTTTTTGAGGGGTGGCCTCTTCGACGATGTAATGCCGGAGAATTGAGGCGCTTCTCTGCCCTGACGGTCCTACCACTGTGTGGCCACATGGCACAAGCTGGGCTGGCTGGAACAAGCACCAGAGATCCAGCGATTTGCAGAATGCAAGCGAGGTCGGAGTGACCGGCAATGGACGTGAGTTGGATATAGCGAATGTGAAGATAACCGAAAGATCCCTTAACCCCCCCTACACTGCGAAACGGAGAATGGAGGGACACTCCCCCTGTTCGTGAGTGAAAGAAGTTACAGAAAAAGAGTGGGGGGAAGGGAAAATTCGAGTATTTGGCTTGTTTGGTGAGACTTACCAGAGCGGATTTAAAGCATAAGTGATTTTCAGAGGAGGTGAAAAAGCGGTTGGTTTTTGTAAACAATCGACCAAAATGTTGGGCGCAGGGAGGAAAGGACTGAAACTGAACCTCTGGGTGAGCAAAGTCCAAGACCGGAAGAAGAGGGAGTGGATGTCGCGAGACTTTAGCGGAGACGCTCAAGCCGGTTATGGAGCAGCTCGCTGGTATTAACCAGCAGTTGACCGTCTTAAACCAGAAGCTCGCAGCACAACAGTTCCAGCTGGCAGAAAATGTTAAACAGACAGAGCAAACGATAGTGGTGGTGAAAGAGACGCACACCGAAAGCAAGACTTTGAAGAAAAGGGTGGAACAAATAACAAATAAGCAAAATCATCAGGAAAATAGACTCTTGTTTCTACAAATGGAGAAAGCAAACATGGTTCTCAGGTTCCAGGGAGTTCCTGAATCGCCGAAAGAAGATTTGAAGAGGCTCCTTAGTAATCTCATCGCACCAGCTGTAGGCTTGAAAGTGGAAGAAATAATGCATGATATAGAAGCAGCGTATAGGGTGTATTCAAACTACACCAAAAAAAAATAGCCTACCTGGGGAAATTTCAGTTAAATTTTCAAGAAGACAAACTAGGGATGCAATTTTAAAAGCTACATCAGCAACTCAATTGAAACTTGGGAATATTACAATCAAGACCGTAAAAGACATTCCTTTTGAAATTCGACAAAAATGGAAGAACTATAAGGACTTAACCCTTTTTCTCCAAACCAATCAAATCACATACAAATGGGCAGTTCCAGAAGGGGTCATCTTTAAGCTACACGACAAGAGAGAGAAGATTGACTCTGTACACAAGGTTAAAGAATTCCTTTTTTTTTTTTAAACAATTTATTATTGGCTATATCACATGTTCATACAATTTAAACAAACCAATACATATCCATTTTTCTTTCTCCCTCTCCCCCCAAACAAGGCTTCCCGCACTGCTCCAACCCCCTTGATATTTCTCTTATACAATTACATTTACTACTAAACATATTTCTTTTACTAATGGTAACAATTCAAAGATCTGAGTCTCTTTCCACTTCTCCTCAATAGCTGTCAAAACAAATCAAACCACGTTTTACATCCCAATTCTTCAACAAGTATTCTTGAAAGTCTTTCCAGTCTCCGAAAAAGGTTTCGTCTTCTTCATTGTTTAATTTTCTTGTTAATTTGTCCATTTCTGCCATAAACAACGTCTTTTTAATCCATTCCCATGTTTCAGGTACTTTATCTTGTTTCCAACATTGAGCAAAAGTCAGTCTAGCTGCTGTAATCAAGTACCATAGTAGTGTTCTCTTGGCTACATTTATTTCTTCCATTTTAAGACCTAACAATAACATCTGTGGGTCTTTCTTAAAAGTACATTTCAAAATTTTTTGTATCTCATTGTGGATCTCAGTCCAATACTTTACTGCTTTATCACATGTCCACCACATATGGTAAAAAGACCCTTCATGTTTCTTACATTTCCAACATTTGTTAGACATACTTTCATTTATAATAGCAATTTTTTTAGGCGTCATATACCATCTGTACATCATTTTATAACAATTCTCTTTAACATTTACACAAGTTGAAATTTTCATTGACTTTTCCCACAAATATTCCCAAGATGTCATTAATATCTCATTATTAATATTTACCGCCCATTTTATCATTTGCTCTTTTACAATTTCGTCCTCAGTATACCATTTCAATAAAACCTTGTACAGTTTAGAAATCATTTTTTTACCTTTCTCAAGCCATACAGTTTCAATTTCAGTGTTATTTTCTCTAAAGCCATATTCTCTTTTATCGGTCTTAAATAAGTCATAAATCTGTCTATACTTCAACCAATCATATTCAAATTCCACATCAAATCTGTCTTTTAACACAAAGTTTTTCCCTTCTAATTTTAAAAGACTTTTATAAGGTAGCCAATCTAACCCTTGATTTCTTGAAAAGGTTAAAGAATTCCTGAAACGCCAACTGGGAACCAAAGAAGACGGTGAAACGGGTTCAAGTGGCTCCACACCCTCGGAGACGGACGAAGACTTGACCACCAAAGAAGGCACTGCAGCCCGCAGACCAACTTATGCTTTTAGAGATAGAAAGCCTAAGTAATGGCAGAAGGACTCTGAAAATTGCCTTTATGAAGCGAGTTTGGGAGATGCTCTGAAAGTCTCCCATAACAAGTAACTAACTAATCATATAGCAGAGATAGATTGTAACTCACAGCATGCATTGTTTACTAACAATATAGTATTAACATAGATTTTAACTGAGGTAAAGATCTCCCTCTCTTGGGTTTGTGGTTTAGTGTGGGTTTTCCTTACTTTCTCCCTAGATGTAGTCCCGTCCGTTTTTTCGTTGTAGTTTTTAGTTGTCAATTATAAAAAAGCAATAAAAAATACCCTTCGCCCCCCCCAAAAAAAACAATAAAACAAACAGTGATGCCTTGCTCTGTTAAGAGAGAGGTATGCAAACTCAGGCCTGCAATTCCAGGGTATATAGAGACAAAGTAAGGGGCAAGAAGAAGGGGCAATATGTTAGCTGTATCTGGTGCAGAGTGAGGGAACACACACCTGCTGAGAAGAACAAGTGAAACTCTCCATAACAGGAATGGACCTACAATAATGTTCTTGATGGTGGTACATGAACACTTGGGTGAGAAGCAGCAGGTGGTATAGATGAATTGTTTCCTCTGTTCTATTGGCAATTGCCCTAAAAAGTATATTGAAAAAGCAGAACGTTTATTTAGGAAAAAGCAAGGCTATAGTAAGAGGCTTTAGGTGAGGACTACAGACCAAATGGCTCACCCTGGACTACTGAGGTGCACCAGTAGGTTTTGAATTAACCTTTGGTTTCCCTTTTCCCATGGACAGACTTTGTGAATTTGATCTTGTTGGCATGCACCTCAGCCAATTTAGCTGTTCACCTGTTGCTGCTAATCTGTACAATATGAACTTCAATTGGACTTGTAGCTGAGTACATAGGCCAGAAAATATGTGTATCGCCTTAGCCACAGGCTCCCATAGAGCCTGACAGTCCCAGACAACTTACAAGTTTAGCACAGTTAGGAAAAAGATAACCTAGCATTGTTGCAAGCTTATTAATAAGCATGATACAAAAATGATTTGTGTTCTTGGTGCAAACACTGATGCATGAATGAATCATGTGCAGAATTAACAGGGACCTTAGAGGCTTCACGCAATTCCAACTCCTAGCAATAAGTCCGTTGACTTTATTGGACATAGACAGGTATAACTTTGTTTAGGATTGCTCTTCATGATGGGGATGCCAGATCCCCTGGTGGGGGTTCCCTGCTGCTAGGCCTCACCTCTCCGCTGCTGATCAGCTGGCTGGTGGGGAGAATTATCACACCCCCCCCAAAAAAGGGAGGAACACCCGACATTTCAGCAACATGCCTACATGACTTCAGCATGACCTGGAAGTGATGTAGACATGTTGGGGATGTCAGGGGATGTCTGGTTTTTGCCCCAAAAGCAGAGCATCGCCCCAACATCCCCAACGTGCCTACGTCCAGTGTTCCCTCTAAGGTGAGTTAGTGTGAGCTAGCTCACAGTTTTTTAGCCTCCGGCTCCACATTTTTGTCTCAGCTCA
Source organism: Gekko gecko (assembly GCA_029375565.1). Lineage (NCBI taxonomy): Eukaryota > Metazoa > Chordata > Lepidosauria > Squamata > Gekkonidae > Gekko > Gekko gecko. The sequence goes on along the minus strand of JAPDNY010000003.1, from coordinate 143,748,702 downwards.
GGAAGGATGGCTCCAGAGCAAACTGATTTATGCAGTAGCCAAATCATTTGCTCACAACTTTAATGCCAGTAGCTCACAGAGTAGAATTTTTGCAAACAAGACTCTACAGCTTAGAGGGAACATTGCCTCTGTCACTTCCGGGTCATGTTGGAAGCTGTGTGGGCATGTTGCTGAAATGAAACTCCCTGCTCCCAGGAAGGCCACACCTCATCCCCTGCTGGCTGCCCTGAGGGACTTAGCAACCCTACTTCATGGACATACAGAAGAATCCTACTCAGGTATATTTAAGGTCTCTTAGGATCGCACTTTTATTCTGTTAATATGAAGAGCTAGTCTAACAAAATAGCTCCTGCCCTATGGAATCTTAAAAAATGACTTAGTTTGGAGAGAAAAGATCTGGCCACCATGGGTATGCCCTAGTAATATCAAACTACTGCAGTGTTCTCTATGTGGGGCTGACCCTGAAAAGTATACAGAAACCTCAATTGGTACAGAACTCTGTAGCCAGGTTCTTGACTGGAGTGGGTCATGGGGATTATATCATTCTAGTCTTGCTCCATATCCACTGGCTCCCATTTGTTTCCAGGTCCAATTCCAGGTGCTGACCTTTAAAGCCCTATACAGTTTGGGACCAGCATACCTTAAGGACTGCCTAGTCCCATGTGAACTTACCTGACTGCTACAATCATCTTCCAAGGCCCTGCTTCAGATGCCCCACGCTCTGACATTAGATGGCTGACAACCCAAGAGAGGGCCTTCTTGGTTGTGACACTGAAATTATGAAACAATCTCCCAGGGATATTCATCTATCCCCTTCCAACTTCATCTTTTGCCAGCAGGTGAACGCTTTTGTTTGACTGATTCATCTGCTGTGCCCTCAGTGACCCTTCCTCCCTGCCCTATGTTTTAATTGTGGTTTTTGTGTTTTTGTGCATGTATTTAATTTTTTTCTGATGTATTTTATATGTTTTGCTTTTACTTCTTAGCTGCTTTGGTGGCCCTGATTGGTCAGAAAGGCAGGATATAAATTGTATAAATGAATAAATAACAGTTTCTAATATGCCACAAGATAGTAGATTTTATTGCAACAGTTGTTAATGTTCTGAAATTTCTTCAACAGATTAAAAAATGATATTCATCAGGAAGCCAATGGCAGCACTTGGCATCTGCTGTGGCTTTCAAGTTATTCTCAAGGGCAGCGCATTACAGCATCAGCAGGCCTGTAGCTACAGCAGGGTGTTTCAGGGCCCTGCCCCCTTTATTAAAAACCCTGCTCCACAAATAGTCATGCCAGAAACTTTATTTTTTAGGAGAGAGCCCCCCAGCAGCCAAGGTGAGAATGCCGCAGCTTGCCTGGCTTCCCTCTCCCTCCCACTGTGGAACTTGGGGGGGGGGCTCATGGTACCCAGGAAACGACAGCTCAGAGGGCATTTAAATGCCTTCAGAAGGCATTTAAATGCTTTTTGACTTTCTTTCCACAGGGCAAGAAAGAAAGCTTAGAAGCTTAGAAAGGCTCTCAAGAGGGGCACCTTCAATACATCTCCAACAACCCCCCTTTCTGCTAGCCCAGTCCTGTTGTATTAATTTGAAAAAAGAAGAAGAGATTGGATTTATACCCCGCCCTTCACTACCTGATAGAGCAGTTTACAATCCCTTTCCCTTCCCCTCCCCACAACAGACACCCTGTGAGGTAGGTGGGGCTGAGAGAGCTCTCTTGAGAACTGCCCTTGAGAGAACAGCTCTGAAAGAACTTATGATTGATACAAGGTCACACCAGCAGCTCCCCAATTAGAGTCCATGCTCTTAACCACTACACCAAACTGGCTCTCAGTTTGATTGTTTCCCAAAGGTTCATGGGAATGCTTTTGAAAGACTCACCATGACCTCGGTGGTATACAGTAGGACTGGGCTAGCAGAAAGGGGGATTTTTTGGAGACGTATTAAAGGTGCCACTCTTGAGTGCCCTTTTAAGCTTTCTCGCCCTGTGGAAGGGAATTCAAAAGGCATTTAAATGCCTTCTAAAGGCAATTAAATGTTCTCTGGGCTGGTTCCCCCCCACCCAGGAACTAACATGTTTGCTGCCTTGCCCTTTGAAAGAAGGGGTTAGAAACAGGCTTGGAGCCTCTCTCTTCAAAGACAGGCAATCAGATTAAAAACAACCCTCCAGACAACAACCCTCCAGAATCCCTGGCCAATCTGGTGATGCCAGAGTGATGACATTTCCTTGGAAAAGTGATGCTATGCCTCTCTAGGAATTGCCAGAAACCATGGTAAAACCATAGAGTTTCCAGCAGTTCCTGGTCGCACTTTAAGGACTGGTATCACTTTAAGTTTCTCCCTGGAAATGATGTTACAGCCTTGCCCAATGGAAGTATTTTTAGATGATTTTCTCCCTCTGGCTGCAGTGGTAGTGGAAGGAAACAGGAGATGGGGTGGAGCACCCTCGGCCCCTGGCAGGAGCTTGGCAACCCTACTCATGGAAACCTCTTTTATTTATTTGTTTGTTCACTTTTGCATTTGAAAGTGGGCTTTGAACCCTTTACCATTTGATCAGCTAGTTTAAAAAAGACATGTGATGTACATTGAAATTCATTGAGCTGTGGCTGACATGGAGACACTTTTCTTTCCCTCAAACTGCCATAAAAGAAGAGAAATGCCTTCTCTTCAAAGACAGATTAGACATCCATGGCCAATGGCTTCTAAAGAGTTCACATTTCATTTACAGGAAAAAACATTTCCCTTTCTCACAAGATTACTCTCGTCAAGATGTCAGTGTTTGGGGGCAAGATGAATCATTGCCAGAAATACAGTTCTTCCCCATTTGTTTCTTAGTTTCTTGCATAGCTTTATGAGAACTAAGTTGTGAAGCTCCAGGTCAAGTCAATGACCAGCTGTACTAACTTCATCTGATGAGAAAACTCTGACCCCTCTTTTCCTGTGCCGATCTTGTGTCTGTTGTTCAGGCCTTCTGGATGATACTGCAAGGTTCTCCATGGTTTTGCCTTTGATTACTGCACAGAGAATGTAGCTACTGGTGGTACATATACATTGTAGGGCACACACATCTTTACTGTCTGCTCTAGCTTCCTCTAGCCTTTGTCTAGTTCTAGGTGCTTCTTTTTTTAAAAAAAATGTTTTATTACATTCAAAAATTAAAAATTAAAACAATGGTACAGCAACACCAGTAAAACAAACAAAACAAAACAAAACAGAGAAAAGGGGCTTAAATTATATATAACAATTATAAAGTTCTTTTGGAATTTCTCTGTTCTTTGCCAAATAATTGAAAATAGGGGATCAGGTTTTTTTAAACTTGGAAACTGTTGCTGGTGAAGACAAAGAATTAAAATTAAAAGTTAATTTAGCTAAAACATATTGTTCCCAAAATCTGGAATGCCAAGCCGAAACAGATGGGGCTGAAGGGAATTTCCATTGAGAAGCAATTGCAAGTTTTGCAGCTGCTAGTAAAATACCAATAATCGCTTGTTTCCATATTGGTAAATCATCATTCGGAATTAATCCCAGAAGCAGATGTTCAGGTGTATCATCTAGTCAGATCTCAGTAATCGTATAAATTGTCTTCAGTACTGTATGCCAAAAATGCTGAAGAACTGGACAGGTAAGCCAACAATGGAGGTAATCACCCTCAGAACCACATTTTTTCCAGCATGCTGGGCTCAGTCCTGAAATAGCATGCATGAGGGCTTTTGGTGTCAAATACCAATGGGATATCACTTTGAATGCCTGGTATCTCGTCACCAGAACAGAAGAACTGAATTCTGTTGAGGACCATATGGAATCCCATGTAAATGTAGGGTCAGTTGAAGAACAGTCCTTCTGCCATTTAAGTTGGTAGGGTAAAGGGGTTTCCAGGTCGAGCGTTTCCAGAATATCATACAAGGTTAAAATTAACCCCTTCTGTTTTTCAGGTCGACGACAAAGGAGGTGTTTGAAAGGAAGAAGTGGGGTTTGTAAGAGCTCCAGAAAGTTAATCTTAAAACAAAAATGCTGTATTTGAAGGTAAGTGAACCATGAACTACAGTCAATTTATGCCTGAACAATGTTTTTGTCATTAACAAGGTCCCGTCAGAAAGGTCCAATAGTTGTGAGAGTTGTCTCTGTTTCCGAAGTGCCAGAGATACTGCTGACATGCTTTGTACAAACCAATTATGAATCATCAAAGACAAGAATCGGGAAATCTGTGGGAGAAGATTTGGAGAAAGTGCATCCCAAGTAGAAAGAAGTGCTTCCAAATGAGGATTTTGAGCTGCCCACTTGCAACGAGATTGTGGAGATTGCCAAAAAAAATCTGTCAAATCAAACACAGGGGTAGAATGCTTGTAGACCAACGTCCAATGAGTTGAAGATGTAGGAAATAACAGCTGTAGAATAACAGATAATTGGGCTGCATGGTAATAACGAAAAAGACTTGGTAAACCAAGACCTCCATGATTACATTAACACAAAAGAGTATGTTGGTTCAATCTATGCTTTTTGTTCACCCAAAAGAACTGCAAAGCGGGCTTCTTCTGATGTTTTTGGCAATCCACGTTAGACATGAAAAACCCCACTCTTACTCTCCCAGGAGAATCATACAACACAAGTTTCCACAAATTCAGTTAAGATCTTCAACATTTATTTCTAGAAATTAGCTTTTACACAGACCTTGGGCACAGGGACAAGAGTTCTCTTGATTCTGGCTATAGTTATATAGAGATTTCAGAGTAAGCAAAGTAGGGCTGCCAACCTCTAGGTGGTGGCTGGAGATCTCCTGGGATTACAACTGATCTCCAGGCAACAGAGATAAATTCACCTGGAGAAAATGGCTACTTTGGAAGGTGGACTTTATGGCATTATACCCTACTGATGTCTCTCCCCTTCCAAACCCTGCCCTCATCAGGCTCTGCCCCCCAAATCTCCAGGTATTTTCCAACCTAGTGCTGGCAACCCCAATGCAAAGTGCTTAGTGCATATTATATGCATTAATGTGCAAAGAATAAACCTCAATTTCCTTGTGATGAGAATGATTCAGGAATAGGGTTGCTTGGTGACTTGGGTGGCATTCTGGGGGTGGGCGGGGACATTGGCGATGCACTGACATTACTTCCAGAAGTGATGTCATTGCATTGATGACATCAGGGCAACACTCTACTTTTGGGCAAAACTCTATGCTAAAACTGGTTACAAACCATACAGTTTTGCCCAAAAAGTATAGTGTGGTTCAATGTGATGATTTCACTTCTGGAAGTGATGTCAGCACAACGCTGATGTTGCACAGGGGTGTCTGTTGGCGGGGGGGGGAAGCTGGGGGGGCAGAGCCCAGGAAAGCAGGGGATCCTCTGCCCCAGCTGGGAACCTGGCAAGCCTCCTCAGGAAGTCTTCTAGCTCTCATACTCCCTCTCCTGATTTCTTTCCTAATATGCAGTAGAAATTTGAAGACTTCATGGTTTTATCCAACTACAGTTTGTCAAGACATCTAAATAGGGTACAATGACAAACCGTAGTTAGTTCTAATGCCTACAAAACAGTTTTCTAAATCAGGTTTAAATTGTGTTTCAAAACCTTATTAAATTGTGGTTTAAAATCTTGGTCTGTAAATAAGAGAACAAACCAAAGTAGACTAGACTGGAATAGTCTAAATACTGGGCTGAAAGTCCAGTTAATCACAGAGATTATTATTAGAAAGAAGATCAGCAACAAGTATGCCAGAAAGGCAGAGCATGTTTTTAGGAATGAAGAGGTTAGTATTACTTATTTTATTTTACAAAATTTATATCTTGCCTTTCTCCACTCACAAGGGCCACCAAGGCAGCTAATAATTTAAAAATACTTGATAAAATCACATTTTAAAACCATTAACATCACCTCCCCTCAAAACACACATCATTAAAACAATTAGAAACAGAGTTACAAACAGAATTAAAAAGACATAAAAGCAGCAATTAAAACATTGGTCAGGAAGGACGGATCATTGAGGGAATGGCAAAGTCTTCACTGCTGACAGAAAATGGCAACAGAAGGGAACAGGCAAATCTTTCTGAGGAGAGAGTTCCAGAGCTTTGGAGCCATGACCCAAAAGACTGGGATGCCCTGACAAACTGTTGTTGGATAGAATTGGAAAGTTTCTGTTTTCTAACTGTGAATGAGAAAAACAGGAGAAAGGAAGAGAGCAAGTTGGAGTACTTAACTGGCTCCATTCTCATCACAGATGAACTGGAAGAGCAACCGTACTAGTCCACAAAGAGGTGTGTGGCACCTTAAAGACTATTTGTTATATGTGAGAGGAACCCTTATCTCATTATTTATTATTACAAGTATAAAGAATAGGATTGTCAACCTCCAGGAAGGGCCTGGAGATCAGATTACCTGTAGGAAATGGCAGATTTGAAGGGTGGACTTTATGGCATCATGTTCTCACAGCTCCCTCCCCTTTTGAAACTCCATGTCCCATGCACAATCTTCAGATCTCCAGGTACATCCCAAATAAGAGTTGGCAACCTTAATAAGGAAGTGTGTACTACTCATCCACTATAGTAGGTGGGAGTTGGAAGAAAGGCTTTTTGAGGGCTTGAGTTTATGCCCAAGGTGGCATTTGAGGCAGGGACTTCCCGCCTAACCGCTCACACCTTTTCTTACTGCCTTACAGCATCCCTCAAGCCATTGAGAATGTGTTCTCAGTTCTGCCATCCATTGGACAAGTCCATACAATAAAGGCATATTTCTAAAAGCCTGTTTAATTGTATGGATTCTTCCTCCCCACAAGAGACTCATGTCCTGCATCTGTTTCGGAAATACTAAGAAAGCCCTTGAAGTCAGCCCACTTCCAATTTTCTACATAGACAGCACTTCCATGGAGGAAATATAATGGAAACCACATGTAGATCATTACATACAATGCTTGCACGCACATCTATATGCTGTGTTTATTCCTCTGTTTTACAATATTTGGGAAAAACCAGACAGAGTGAGACAGAAGCAGCTGTATGAACATTCTGGGCTCTGTGACCTACTGTGACACAGGATATTATGGCTGTTTCAGTAGCAGAGTTGAGGTACCATTAAAGGCAGCAGAGAGAGGAACAGACAGACAAGGGGTATGGAGGATAATCTATTGGGAATGAGAGGTTCACCTGCATGTGCCCCATTAAAATAACTGCAACTCCCAGGAGAACTTCCTAGTAAATTGCACTGCATGTTAATTAGTAGTCTGCATATGTATGTTTGTATCTTTATATATATATATATGCCTGCAGATTGTTTTCTTTCTCTGACCAAAATATCTTGGACTGGCTTTGTGTGACCATCAAAAAATCCACACAAACCTCATGGAAGGCAACACAGGTTGTGCTGCAGCAGTGTTTGGAGTACTGTGGTTTTGGGATGCAGCACTGGAACCACAAAGGTAATTGCAGGCCATTAATAATGCATACTGCTAGACTGAGCCAGCATTTCCAGTTAAATAATGTTATCTACCAAGTATTTGAGAAGCAACCCCCCCCCCAAAAAAAAAAAAAAACCCTGGAAAGCTGCCTTTCAAAAACCCTGAAGGAATTTCCACTGAGATTGTTACAGCATCAGCCAGGTTGCCAAATTTGAAACCAACAGTTCTCTGTTAGTTTACTCCTTTCACTCTTGCACCCTGTCTTTGAAATACCAAACACGATTAGGTCACACTTTAAGATTATTGCCTGCCAATTTTCATGTTTTGAATCATGCTGAACTACATGACCTTCCTGAAAGAATCTTTAACTGACGACCTTGTTTATTTTACAGCCATGTAATGCAAAAAGTTCCTCTTTTATTCAGGAGACTGGCCCAGCAAGGAAGAGACATTTTTCCCCAGATGGGCTATCAGCTTAGGGAAGACCTACCTGTGATACCACCAAATACAGTTCTCAGCCTTATGGTAAAGATAAAGTGAAGGGATGGGAGGGACACATGTAGTAGAGATTTAGCTGACTGCGGATTATTCCCTGCTACCTGTTTCTCAGTTGTTTCCCAGGCACGCCTTCTCCAGTGAGGCTTGTTTCTAATCTTGGAGAATGCTGGGGACAGAACAGCCAAAAGAAGATTGTGGGGAAGAACTGGTACCACCTCTGCTCTTGTAGATGGCCCGCCACTGTCACCGAGGAGCCAGTGGCAGACCCTCCAAGCTTCTCAGGGTTTAAGGCTGAACAGGGCCAGCTCGCCTAGGGTGCCGGCCCTGCAGGGGCGCCAAAATGCCCCCCCCATGAAAAGCCCCCCGGGCCGCCCAACGCCAGAGCCCAGGCTTTCCTGGGTGTCTCATGGCTGCAAGGCACCCGGGAGAGCCATGACGCCGCCCCTGGGAGGGAAGGGGGGGCGTTCTAAGCCCACCCCTTCCCCGGCTCTCCCGGGAGAGCCGCGCCGCCACTGCTGGGAGGGAAGGGGGGCTTCTAAGCCCTCCCCTTCCCCGGCTCTCCCGGGTGCCTCACAGCTGCGAGGCATCCGGGAGAGCCGCACCACTGCCCCTGGGAGGGAAGGGGAGGGGCTTCTAAGCCTGCCCCTTCCCCGGCTCTCCCGGGTGCCTCACAGCTGAACTGCTGCTGCTTATCACCATTGTCTTGATGAGATGGCTCTTGGGACCCTGCTGAGGAAGTAAAAACAGGCCTGGGCAGGTGAAGCACAAGCCACTGGAATCATAGTATACATGGTGACTCTTCTGGCACACCCCATCCCTGCCCGTACAGCCAGGTCAATTTCTGCTTGCTCAGTACTCATGCAGGAATTACACATATGTTTGCAGATTTTTTAAAAAGAAAGAAAGAAAAATAAATACAAATTAACATAATCCAACTTCATTTTCCTTCATTTGCTGACAACTTCATTTTCCAGAAAGTGGAAAGGGAAACAAAGGCATCTGCTATCTTGCACTTGATTCTTACCAACAGAGAAGAACTAGTTGATGTGATGAAAGCAGTGGGCACCCTGGGTAGTAGTGACCATGTAATTTTGGAATGTACAGTCTTGGGGCAGGTAAAAGCTGTATATAGTCAGACATATAAGATGAACTTCAGGAAAGCAAATTTTGACAAACTTTATGTTATGCTGGGTAGAATCCCATGGTCAGAAATACTTAAGGAGAAGGGAATTCAAGAGGGATGGAAGTTTCTTAAGAGTGAAATACTGAAGGCACAATCAGAAACAATTCCTATGAAAATGAAAAATGGGAGGAGCTTAAAGAATCCAAGGTGGCTCCATAAACAGCTTTCTAAAGACTTGAGAAGTAAAAAAGACTCATTCAGAAAGTGGAAGGAGGGCCTTATAACCAAGGATGAATATAAACAAATATCCAGTGCTTGTGGAGAGAGAGTTAGGAAAGCTAAAGCTCAGTATGAGCTTAGGCTAGCGAGAGATGCTAAAAAAAAACAAAAAAGGTTATTTTCTTATGTTCAAAGTAAGGAAAAGAGCAAGGACATGGTAGGCCCATTGCAAGGATAGGAAAGTGAAATTGTAACAGGTGAGGAAGAGAGGGCAGAACTGCTCAATTCCTACTTTTCCTCAGTTTTCTCTTGCAAGGGAAACGGTGCTCAGTATGGCAAAAACAGAACACATGATGAGGGAAGGGAGTTGCAGCTTACGATCGACATAGGGGTAGTACATAAACACCTAGTTTCTTTAAATGAAACTAAGTCCTCAGGGCCAGATATTGTCCCGATCTTCAAGAAGGGGAAAAAGGAGGATCCAGGTAACTACTGACCTATCAGCTTGACATCTATACCTGGGAAAGTTTTAGAACAAATCATTAAACAGCCAGTCCTTGAGCATTTAGAAAGAATGGATGTAATTACTAAGAGCCAGCATGGGTTTCTCATGAACAAGTCATGTCAGACTAACCTTATCTCTCTTTTTTTTTTTTTGAGAAAGTTACTACCTTGCTGAATCAGGGGAATGCTGTAGACATAGTTTATCTTGATTTCAGTAAGACTTTTTATAGGGTTCCACATAATATTCTTGTTAAAACTGGAAAAATGTGGTTTGAATCCTATGACTGTTAGGTGGATCTGTAACTGGTTGACAGATCGCACCCAAAAAGTGCTTGTGAATAGTTCCTCATCTTCTTGGAGAGGAGTGACAAGTGGAGTGCCTCTAGGATCTACCTTGGGATCTGTTTTGTTCAACATCTTTATCAATGATGTGAATGAAGGGATAGAGGGCATGCTTATTAAATTTGCAGATGATACTAAATTGGGAGGGACAGCAAATATGGTAGAAGACAGAGTCAGTATACAGAATCTTAACAGGCTGGAAGTCTGGGCTAAAAGAAATTTAATGAATTTCAGTGGGGATAAATGTAAAGTTCTGCATTTAGGTAGGAAAAATCAAACGTATAATTATAGGCTGGGGGAGACTTGTCTTGGCAGCGGTATGTATGAAAAGGATCTAAAGGTCTTAGTAGACCATACATTGAACAGGAGTCAGCAATGTGATGTGGTTGCTAAAAAGGCAAATGTGTTTTTGGGCTATATCAACAGAAGTATAGTGTCCAGATCATGCAAACTGATGGTACCACTTTAGTTTGCTGTGGTTAGACCGCACCTGGAGTATTGTGTTCAGTTTTGGGCACCACGGTTTAAGAAGGATATAGACAAGCTGGAACATGTCCAGCCAGAGGAGAGGAACCAAGATGATGAGGGGTCTGGAGACCAAGTGCTATCAGGAAAGGTTAAAGGAGCTGGGTTTGTTTAGCCCGGAGAGGACTGAGAGATGATATGATAACCGTCTTCAAGTACTTGAAGGGCTGTCATATAGAGGATGGTATGGAGTTGTTTTCTGTTGCCCCAGAAGGTCAGACCAGAACCAACAGGTTGAAATTAAATCAGAAGAGTTTTTGGCTAAACATTAGGAAGAACTTCCTGAAAGTTAGAGTGGTTCCTCAGTGGTACAGGCTTCCTTGGGAGGTGGTGGGCTCTCCTTCTTTGTAGCTTTTCAAACAGAGGCTAGATGGCCATCTGACAGCAATGTGGATTCTGTGAACTTAGGCAGATCATGAGAGGGAGGGTAGGAAGGGTTGCCTCAGTGCTTAGTTCTTGTGGCCCTTTCTTACATGTCCAGGGAAATGCTGATTGCCGCCTTGGGATCAGGAAGCAATTTTTCTCTAGGTGGTTTGGCCAGGGATCCTGGAGGGTTTTTTGTCATCTTCTGGGCATGGAACAGTGGTCACTGGAGGTGTATCAGGGAGGTATTTGTGAATTTCCTTCATTGTGCAGGGGGTTGGAGTAAATGACCCTGGAGGTCCCTTCCAAGTCTATGATTCTATGATTCTATGAAATCTCAGGCTCCTCACCTGACCAAAAAGCAAGGTCTGCAAACTTACAGATAAAACAAACATGATATTCATTCCCTGGTTGATTGCTGATATTCACCTTCAGGTGCCTATTGGCACTGTCCTGGAAACCATGTTTCTAGTTTATGTTGCCCTTGGCGAGGAAGCTTTAATTACTTTTTGCAGCCAAAGCAAAAATTACATTTTCATTCATGATATGTAGGTGATTGTGTGGGTGTTGTTGTGAACAAAAGCTCTAATGAGGAAACCCTCTGACAGTGGTAAATATGAATGAGAAGCAGTTCTTCTTCTGGCTCATTCCCTCTTCTTTCTCTCTGGGATACCCCCATCCATCACTATCATGGAGTTTGACACTGACGAGAATTTTCCTTCAGTTGCATTGAAGAGGCGCTGGAGACACTCATGAGAGCAATGGCCATTTAGATGTCATTACTGATACTGCAGGCATACATGCCTGTTTCCATCTCTCCTACCACCAGCAGGCCAGTATGCAGTGCAAATATGCCTAAAAACCAGTGTGCACGAGAACCAGTGTGGCGTACCGGGTAAAGTGGCAGACTTTACCTAGTGACTTGGATTTGAATCACTACTTCTACCATGGCAGTTCACTGGGTGACCTTAAGTTCATCACAAACTCTCAGCCTGGCCTACCTCACAGGTAGGGTTTCCAGGTCTGGGTTGGGAAATACCTGGAGATTTTGTGGGTGGAGCCTGACGAGGGTGGGATTTGGGGAGAGGAGGGATTTCAATGGGAGGAGGAGCTTCCAAAGCAGCCATTTTCTCCAGGTGAACTGATCTCTGTCACCTGGAGATCAGTTGTAACCCCAGGAGATCTGCAGCTGCCACCTGAAGGTTGGCAACCCTACTCACAGGGTTGTTGGGAGAAGATGGAGGAAGGGAGAATGGTGTTCTGATCTGTATAAAAGAAGCACTTTTTTAAAAAATAAGGGGAACAGAGATAGTAGGAAGAAAACACCACTCTGATTCAGCCACTCTTTTCACCTCATATGTCCAAGATGGGAATCTAGGGGCAGAGCCAGAGGCCTGTAGTTTCAGAGGGACTGGGGTGGAGCAGAGCGTCGGGAGCACTGTCAAGCAGAACTCACACACCGCATACTGTTAAAATACACCTGAGGGATAGGAGGACTGCCCTGCCCTTTTCGAGTGACTTCAGTCAGTTGCATTCAAAATATGTTTCTTGTTTGTTTAAACCACACTGAGAGTCCATGGTACCCAAACCCTGGAGTATTAGGAGGGCAGATTCTGCTCATATTCAGAATCTTGCTGGTTGTTGTATTTGGAGTCAGGAAAGAATTTTTCCCTGATCAAATTTGGCCATTGGAAAGGTTCCCCGTCCTCTTTCTTTGGTGCTTGTTGCTCGCTTGCCTGTGCCATTTGGAACTTCTGCTTTGCAAATCCCTTTTGCAGGGGCTGTTTTTGAGAGCCAGTGTGGTGTCGTATATGGGAATCCCAAGTTCATATCCCCACTCTGCTATGGGAACTCATTGGGTGACCTTGGGCTGGTTGCACTCTCTCAGCCTATCCTACCTCACAGGGTTGATGCAAGGACACAACAAGGGAGAAGAGAATGATATAAGCTGCTTTGGGTCCTCATGGGGGAGAAAGGTGGGGTATAAATGAATTAAATAAATGTGTGCTTCCCCTTCTCCCTGCTTGCAGCACATTGCCATATTATTTGTATCTGTCTGTGTGGGCTTTGTGGTCCCACCTTTAGGTGAAGAATTGGCTTCTTTGGCCATGTTTGTAGTCCTGCCCTCAGATATCCTTGGAATTGCTTGAGACATCTCTTGATACAAAGGAAGAACACAGAAACAATCATAGAGAATAATGTCAAAAGGAGCACATGGTTTATTCAATTCCATGAAACATTAACATCAGTCTGGCTGCATTTCAATGGTCACCTGCCCAGAACTGGAATAGTAAACTTGGCTTTGTCTCCATATTTCCTGAAGAAATTCAAATAAAGCATTAGTGTCATTATTAATGTAGCTGTTTCCCATCATATTAGAATCCATAACTGATGCTATAAATATATAGTATTATATATATTTTTAGTATTACTTGGATTTGGGTGTCAGACTTGTCCTGAATCAGGAAAAGGAACATGGTTGCTGTGAAGCAATATCAATCAAGTATGAACTGTGAACATGGCTGCCACATGGAAGGTGCTTAAGATTACTTGATATGCAGGCTGCCTGTGTATGGCAAGCCAATCATGTGCAATAGCTTGTCCTATGATTCAGGGATTTTATACATGAGCAGCTTGTCACACAGAAACAGCATTGTAAAGAGCAATGTACAGAAATACTGACATACTGGTCATTCTGTGTGTCCCCTCCCCCCCTTTTAGCTGACTTTCTATTGGATACACAGCAAAGATGACCAGCACATTGCTCTTGTTGGATATTGTGTTGCGTGCACACATTGCTGAGCCTGCAGGAGCAGAGTTGTCATTTGAGTCCATCAAGTAAGTTATAATAATGTTCATCTGATGTTATGCTGCAGCCTAGCATTTCCTTTAAATGCCATATTTTGTGGATATACACCTAGTGATATTCCTGTCAAATGGACTCTCAATGCAGCAATAATATGTTGAAGGAAAATAAGAATTAGTGCAGATCTTTCATTTACCTTCTATTTCTACTCCAGTGGGAATTTACTTTGGATTTAATTTCTGTTCTGAGATACAGCTATGCTTTAGGCTCCCAAGAAAGTGAATTTGATTTTTTATCTTTGATTTTCTTCCTCCGAACAGTTTCCCTAGGCTTGGTAGCAGGAACTGTGCTGCCTCTGGCACTCAGGATGCAAACCCCATTTACTACAACACACACTGTCTAAAGAAAGGAGCTCCAAACACTTTACTATGAAGATACACCAATGGATTTTGTTTCTGTTAGGAATCCACAAAGAGGCTCCACAAGCTTGCACAGAGTGTTTCCACCTTGGCACTGTTACTATGATTAAACTTTAGGCGCTTCACTAGGCAATCTACGGGAGATTTGTGCTTTGCAATCTAATCTTCAGGAAACTGGTCCCTGCTTATAATTGTAGACTAGAAGGATCAGCATAATTGTGTAGCTGCTGCCTTACAAAATAGAAAGGGATTCTAGCATTAAACCTACACAATCTCTTCTATGAGAGGTTTTGTACTGAGTTACTGTTGCTGTTCAAAGAAGAGACTCTCCCCTTGTACTTTTCCCCCATCTCTCTTGTACACCAGAAGGGTTTTTTTTTGTATGTCTGTATCTATCAGTGTATCTTATGCTGTCCTTCAGTATTCAGTCCCTCTCAGTAGAGGATTAGGTTTTAATACACCACTTTTCTCTAACCTAAGGAGTCTCAAAGCAGCTTACAATCACCTTTCCCTTCCTCTCTCCACAACAGTCATCTTGTGAAGTAGCGGGGACTGAGCGAGTTCTGAGAGAAACTGTGACTGGTCCAAGGTCACCCAGCTGGCTTCTTGTGGAGGAATGGGGAATCAAACCTGGAAAAAAATACTGGAAGAAGATACAGTCAATAATACAAGAAATAATAAAAAGTGTATCACTTAAACCAGAATGATTTTTATTAAATATTATTCCAGACATGTATACTAAACCAGACAAACATCAGATTTTACATGCAGTGACAGCGGTGAGGATTTTATTTGCCAAATATTGGAAATTAGATAAAATACCTTCGAAGGAAGAATATATACAGAAATTGTTAGAAATAGCTGAAATGGACAAATTAACAATCTTGTTAAAAAAAAAGATGAAAATATTTTTGAAAATTTGTGGTTGAGATTTTATGAGTGGCTGGGTTAAATGTTTTCTTTTTAAATAAATAATATGTTATATAGACTTAAGATATTTTGGTGTAGTGGTTAAGTGTGCGGACTCTTATCTGGGAGAACCGGGTTTGATTCCCCACTCCTCCACTTGCAGCTGCTGATGTGACCTTGGGTCAGTCACAAGCTCTGGCACAGCTGTTCTTGAAAAAGAGCAGTTTCTTTCAGAGTTCTCTCAGCCGCACCTACCTCACAGGGTGTCTGTTGTGGAGAGAGGAAGGGAAAGGAGTTTGTAAGCCGCTCTGAGACTCTGAGTGAAGGGTGGGGTACAAATCTAATCTCTTCTTCTTCTTCTTCTATACGGGCTGTAAATAGGTGGGAGATCCTCTGTAATTTTAAGAGGCACTATTTGTATGTTTTTGGTTGTATATATAGAAAAATCCTTAAATAAACTTAACCCCCCCAAAAAAAACCTGGTTCTCCAAATTAGAGTCTGTTTTTAAATGATGGGAGGATCTGACCATAGACCATAGGAGAAGACAGTAAATAAAAACTTGCTTTGGCTACAGGGCTGTGAAAGAAAGGACCCCTGGTGTACACAAACAGCAGAGGCAGTCTTATAGCTCTTCCATCCCTTCCCTTCCCAGTTGGTCCAATACAGTACTATAAGATACAACGACATAAGAACTCGTGGGCACTCCATGAAATTGCTGAGCAGTCGGGTTAGAACAGATAAAAGGAAATACTTCTTCACCCAAAGAGTGATTAACATATGGAATTCACTGCCACAGGAGGTGGTGGCAGCTACAAGCATGAACAGTTTCAAGAGGGAATTAGATAAACATATGGAGCAGAAGTCCATCAGTGGCTATTAGCCACAGGGTATAGATGGGAATTCTCAGTCTGGGGCAGGTGATGCACTCTATTCTTGGTGCTGGAGGGGGCAGCAGTGGAAGGGCTTCTAGTGTCCTGGCCCCACTGCTGGACCTCCTGATGGCACCTGGTATATTTTGGCCACTGTGTGACAGAGTGTTGGACTAGATGGGCCGTTGGCCTGATTCAACATTGGCTTCTCTTATGTTCTTATGTTCTTAAGGAGCATAACTGTACAAGTCTCTCAGAAACTGCAAATAATGTAGAAAATGAATGATCCCAATGGTTGCAGCTGAGCAATTATATATTGTATCCAGCTTACAAAGTGGAATTTTACAGTAAGTAATGACTCTATTTGAGAACTTAATAGGCAACAAGGAAGGCTGGAAAGGTAAGTTTTCTCAAATAGATCATGAAATGCTGCACCTTAAAGGCCATAATGGAAAATACATTAGAACTTGATGGGGAAAATGTTAGGCATGGAAATTGAAGACACAGTGTGTTAAAAGAACACCTTTTATTATGATAAAAGAAATCTATTATAAATTCTCTACTGTTGGTATCTTACTCCACGTAGATTAAATAGGATATATAAAATGACAATGGTAAGTGTTTGACGTGTAAGCCCGGAGCTGGTTTCTTCATATTCAGTAGAGACATTTAAAAATGGTTTTATTCTAAATGTCCATCACTGGTTGTGTAAAAGGTACAAACTGGCAGAAATGGCAAGTTAGCAGAAAACATCTGTATGAGAAAGGGTAAGAATTCAGTCTTCTAATATTTTGCAACCCATTGCTGACTTTATTAACACAAAGTAAAATATGGACATTGCACTATACATTTTTTTCAGTGTTATAATCTGTTAATGTGGTTGTGTGACTATAATGTACTATTTAAGTTTTAATTAAAACAACACATACACATAAATAGACACACACAAACTGTGTTCTTGCATTGTAGCATCTCAGAATGCCCATACAAGACTTACAATGAAGCTGAGATCTGTGCCTTGAAGACCCTTTCCCCTAAAATTCCAGGTGCACTGGCATTGGTTGTGATGAGGGTGGGTTGCCATTTTTTAACAGACAATTGTCTCGGTGCCTTTAACAAATAAATAACAAGCAGAACAGAACATCAGTAGGCAAACAAGGACTGCTTTCCCTGTTGGACTTGCTGAATTCCAGCCTCCCATAAATCTCTTCAGGTCTCAGATATATGTCCCCAGGGCTTTTTTTGCAGAAAAAGCCCAGCAGGAACTCATTAACATAACAGGCCACACCCAACCACAGAAACTTATTAGGCCACACCCCTGACAGCACAGCTCATTAGCATATCAGGACACACACCCCGCGTTACCAGAAGTGTGGTCATCCAGCCACACCCACCTTTTGCTTCTTCTTCTGTTTACATTGTTTGTTGTCAAAACCCAGGGCTTTTTTGGTAGCAGGAACTCCCTTGCATGTTAGGCCACACACCCCTAATGTAGCCAATCCTAATGAGTTTCTGCTGTTGGGTGTGGCCTATTATGCTAATGAGTTCCTGCTGGGCGTGGCCAACTCTGGAGGGCCCCCCCAACTCCATTCCTGCCCCCAAATAGCCTTGTATGTCCCTAAGAGGTGACAAGCTTAGGGAAGAGTACATCCACCAGGGCATAATCTTATTATCACACATGCCCACAGTTAAAACTGAAATTTAATATAACCCATGTTCTCCTCCTTCCCAAGTAGCATTCTCACCCCATGAAATAGGCTTCCTGAGGAGAAGGGTGTGTGTGCTGTGTTTAAATTTCTTAGTAAGCTCAGCAAGGCCATTTTATTTGCTAGGGCTTTTAATGGGGTGTAAGTGGCAGTCATTGGGAGAGAGATTCATTGGAGTTCCACTATATTTTATATATTTTAAATCTGGGATTGTAAACCACCTGAAGTCACAAGGGAAAAGCAGGGTATAAATAAAATAAGACTAGAATACAGATTTTGGATCTACTGGCCAAAGTAGAAAATGAAATGAAGCCTTGGCATGGACAGCCTTCCCTATGTTTGCAGAAATTACTCCGACACTGAACCTTCCCCCTTTCCCCCCTAAATGACTTCTGTCCCTGCCAGATTAAGAATTCTTTCTGAGGCTTGTTTTGCAATGAAAATGGCCCCTCCCGCACCTCCTCCTCGTTTGAGTCCTTTGTCCTGAGTTTACAAAGGGTTAAGGGAGCAGCTGAGAAGTTTGGGGGTGACGTCGTCGTGGAGCTTCTGGCCCTCGGAGAAGTCTTGAAGGTAGTTCCCTCTTCTGATGCTGAGGGAAGCGAGCTGAGGTCTGAAATCTGAGCTCCTTCACAGAATCACCGCTGGGTGAAGCCTCAGTAAAAGGCTGCCTGCCTGCCCGCCTTCCTTGAGCAGTCACTCTCTGGCACTGGGCTGTCCGAGCAGCATGAAAGCGGCTCCCGGGACTCACCTAGGACTCGCCGTCCTCCTGCAGTTCCTGTTCATTTCCTGCTTGCCCAGAGGTAGTGTAAGTAGGCGAGTCGCTTTCTATGCATGCAGAAAAGCAAATCCCTCTCCTTTTGGAGAGGTCAGCATTCTCTTGATTTCACACGCTGCGTCCTGGAGAAAAGAGACATCTCAGGATGGATGAATAATAGAAAGGGGCTCTTGGTTATTTATTTCTTGCTGGCATTGGGAAGTTCTTCTAGGAGAGGTTTTTTTAAAAAGAAATGTAATAATCAGCTTGAAGGGAAACAATAGGCTGTGTGTGTAACTAATATATGTGTTATCGCTCACTGACATACTTGTTGCTTTAATTCCCTAACTCTCAATGCCTAAAAAATGATGACAAGGGCCATTAAGACATAGTTTTCTTAAATGTAAGTTGTTTGGCTTGGCACAGGACACATTTTCCTTTCCAGGATGACTCTAAAGAAAGAACCAGAGGGGGAGACAAGCAAAATAAAAGCCACACAGTTTAAGATCTCTGCTTTATTTCTCCCCATATAACATTACTTTAATATTGCTAAAGCTTAAAGAGACTATGTTACTATAGGTGTTTGCATGATGCCATGCTCGACCATTATGCCTGGCTTTCTTGCCTGATATCCTGTCAAAACTGTTCCTTTTTCAATATGTATTGGCTAGGACTCCCTATATGTCTACTGCTTTCATTTGTGTTAGCACCATTGAGCAAGCTGTGTGAGGGAGGCCAGGCATTAGAATCCTTTTGCCCACTCCCAGAGTCCTTTGCAGCCCCTCACAGGTTTCAATTCTGAGTGATGTGGTCATGCCAGATCAAAAGTTCAGAAATAAGGGACAACATCATGCTTTGGGTGTCTGCGGTAAAGAAATTCATAACAGACAGAGGTAGACTCTAGAGCAGGCAATGGAAGTAAGTATATTGTAGAATAAGCAATGGTCCTTTAAAATATGAGGCATCCCTTGCAATTAGGGATAGCCCTCAACCACAAGCATCAGACTTTGGGTAAGTTGTGCTGTCTACAGCTGCCTCATTAAAGACAATAATAGTGGTAAAATCACATGTATCAAGTAAACATTGTGGCATTCCAAACACTAAAGCTCATAATATGTATAAATAATTCCACATGTCAGATATGCTGCTACATTTGAAAAGATTAAAGGAAAATGAAATGGATTTCCTGAGCAATTCCCTGGGATTGGCTAAATCAAATACATGAGGCATTTGCAGGAGGCATGCAGACTTGTTCAGGCGCTCTGTGCATGGTTCGTTTCAGGGCTGCTGAGAGACACCATGGGCTCCTGGATTCTATCTCCCCCCCCCCATTACCCTAAATCCAAAACAAATATTGTAACAAAACAACTTGGCTGGCTGTTAGCATGCATCTATAATAATGAAAGGATCCACATGTCCATCTGTCAGGATGATGATGGGAGTTCCAAAGGAAAAAAAGGAAAGGAACTGGAATATCCTAGGCCAGGTTATCGCCAGATTCCCCATGCTATTTGCAATGGAAGCTAATCTTGTGTAGTAGCAAAGTGTCAGGCTAGGATCTTGGGAAATCCAGGTTCAAATCCCCACTCTGCCATGGAAGCTTGTTAGGTGACCTTGGGCCAGTCATACCCTCTCAGCCTAACCTACTTCACAGGGTTGTTGTGCGGGTAAAACAGAGGAGAGGAGAATGATGTAAGCTGCTTTCAGTGCCCCTTGGGGAGAAAGACGGGATATAAATAAAGTAAGTAAATAAATAATAAGTTCTAACTTCTGTTCCACATTTGTTACCACTGTGGCATATTAACATATATTATCATGTGTGTTGGAGTGGGGGAAACAACATCCTTTTACTACTTTGATAGATTATGGGGAAATATTAACTCCCTCTTTCTGTTCATAATATTAACAGAGCATTGCTCCTGTACTACTATTAAATATGGGTGAGGAGAAGTTGAGACTGAAAAATGCGGGGGGAGAGAGAAAAGTTAGAAATGGAAATAGGTGAATGGCAGATCATGAAAGAAAGAGAGCAAAATGGAGGAGGAGAAAAGAGTGAAAAAGAGAGAAATGTTGGAAAGCATAACAAAAGATGGTTTTAAAAATTTCTACCACACACTAACAAGGCTGCCCCTTTGAAAGATCTGGCTGTGCAGGAGCTGGGTGGAACAAAAGGCAAAAAGAAACTATAGACCTTGTTAGGAGTCTGTATCCTGGCATTGACGGTAGCTCATCCTGGCTGATCTTTCCTTGCTCCATTGCTGGCTTGGCTGATGGGTTTAGCAGGATCTTCAGAGCAAGGGGCCCTGACCTGAATAGCCTAGGCTAGCCCAATCCGGTCAGTTCTTGGAAGCTAAGCAAGGTTGGCCCTAGTTATTATTTGGATGAGAGAACACTCAGGACCACCAGGATCATTATGCAGAGGCAGGCAATGGCAGACCACATCTGAATAGCTCTTGCCTGAAAAATGCTACAGGGTTGCCGTAAGTCAGTTTTGACTTGACAGCACCTTGCACTACGACAAAAAACAAGGGTTTCCCTCAACATCGTAGAAAACTTTGCAAAAAGGCCCAGCTGTTTATTGTACTCTCCCTTCCCATGCCTCTAGTAGCTGCAGTCAGAACTGCATTAGGCTGCGATCATATGCACAATTAGGCCCAACATAGGCACAAATGCCGGACGGATTTAAAGGGAGCGATCAGACAGCAACATCTAGGAAGCATCCTGCAGCTGTCGGCAGCCCATTCTGCTCTGTTGCAGAAGCAGAATTAAAAGACACCAGGGAAAATCTGGTAGTAAACGGGTTGCGATGTGTCACAGATGGACTTTCCCCTGTCTAATTACTCCAGCACATTCTCATGCCATTGGGATGGTCTGATCAGGCCATCCCGACTCTGTGCCATTGTCCCCCCCGCCCTTCTCAGTATATGCATCATCACAAACTCCATAGGGAGTCCTTAGTGCGGAGGTGTGATTCGATTCCTTGTTTAAGCACATGGGAAACAAATGGCAAAAAATGGCATCTGACCACATACTGAAGGGCTGTGTCCACAGCTTCAAAGGGAAGTGTGATCTTGCCACTGCAGGTCAAATTCCGCCAGAGGAAATAGCCTCGCTTCCCCCCCACTCTATCTGGCACGTGTGACCACAACCTTAGAGTAGTTTTTTAAAATGCATTCTGTGAATAGAGCATGAGGCAGCTTCAGGGACCCTCCAGCTGACTTGGGCCCCTGATTTTTGTCCCCCAGTCCCCCCTGCTGGCAGCCCTTGTTCTCCAGAAACTAGATACACAAGTGCCTCTTAAGTGCTTATCCACAATGCATTTTTGCAGCTCTGCCTTGTGCCTCTATGCTCAAGCATTGGAGTAGCACCAATTTAAAATGTGGATCTATAAAGTTGTTTAAGAAACACCCAAATGCCACAACCTCCTGCCCTACAAACCAGAAGGAAAACGAGCTCATCTGGGAAGGCAGTCACTTTTGGTTTCCCTCAAATGGACAAAGGCAATGAAGAGAGCAGAAAGAGCAGAGAGAAAGAGAGAAATTTGTTCAAGCATAGTAGCATTGACAGCTACATAACAGTCTTAATTTGGGACTTCTATCTCCAACAATTTTAATTGTTTTATCACCTTCACCCACAGCAAGGTACGCTAGCACAGCTTCCATGAGTGCTTTTAATTGTGAGCAAGCCCTCTGTGGTCTAAATCTTTCACAATAAGCATGGAATATGGATAAACTCCAACAAGACCCTCAGAGAAGACAATGTAATACCACTATATTTCATTTCTCTGTATAGTAATATACTAGCCAAAGGATGAGCTTGCCTGCTTGTTAATAAAGTGGACAGTTTCCAAGAGCAACAATTGTCAGAGGGCAGATACAGCCCTAGAGACCAACAATTAAAAAAACACTCCTTAACCCATGGTCAGCCATTCAGTTAAGTCTCTTGAGAGAGGTGACATAGCAAGTGGCCTCTTGGTAAATTAGGCTGTGGCTTCCTTTCTCTTCACCTCTCTTTGTCCTCAATAATCTCCTAAATGCCTGAATCAGTTGTGGTGAGTGGGTACAGTAGACCTCATGATGGGCCACCTGTCTTTGTTTCCCTTTTAATCATCCTCACAAGCTGCGCCAGGGATGAGAAAGAAGATATGGGGTAGAGAGATTAACATGCTATGCAATACACAGGTCCTCACCCTATGTAACAGGCAGACATGAGTTGTGGTTTCTCCTCAGTAGGGTTGCCAACTTTCAAGTGGTAAAGCAGGAAAATACACTGTGAGAAATAAAGTGTCAAAAATATAGACATCAAGCATCTATAAACACTGTTATATACTTAGAGAACACTGAGCAAAATGCTCTTTAAGGTTTACTGACAACAAAAACAATACTAAGAATATTTATATAGCTAAATACAAGGATAAGTCCATTGAAATACTTGTTGATTCTCTAATATCAACAACTTGCATCTGAATTAGAATGTCCATTTCAAAACTCCCATGGATTCCAATACTCCATGTCTAATTCTTGAACAATGTTCTATTATCCTTGTTCTAACAGACTGTATGCTTATTCCAGTATACAACCTGTCAGCTTATTTGTAATAGCTATAATGTTGTAAGATATTTGTAAGACTTTGAAGAGTTTCTTGCTCAGTGTTCTCTAAGAATGTAACAGTGTTTTTAGATGCTAGATATCTATAATTTTGACACTTTATTTTTCGTG
This sequence comes from Gekko gecko, assembly GCA_029375565.1. Classification (NCBI taxonomy): domain Eukaryota; kingdom Metazoa; phylum Chordata; class Lepidosauria; order Squamata; family Gekkonidae; genus Gekko; species Gekko gecko. The sequence goes on along the minus strand of JAPDNY010000003.1, from coordinate 143,725,565 downwards.
ATGTGTCTTCTTGGTTTGCTAGTGTATTCACTGTGTTCCCTTACATATCTGCAACCCTGGGTAGTGACTGGAGATCCCCTGGAATTCCAGTCCAATCTCTCTTCCCCCACATAATAATTTCACAGTCTCCAAAAACAAATAAAGAGCAAAAAAAGATGAGACTTCCAATTATCTATAGCTAACAGTAATAACTGTTATAGCAGTTAACAGTGATAGCAGCTTTATAGCTCAGCATTCCAAGCTTATCTCAACAAGCTAAGTGATTAAGTGTGCGGACTCCAATCTGGGAGAACCGGGTTTGATTCCCCACTCCTCCACTTGCAGCTGCTGCATGACCTTGGGCAAGCCATCGTTCTGACACAGCTGTTCTTGAAAAAGCAGTTTCTGTCAGAGCTCTCTCAGCCCCACCTAATTCACAGGGTGTCTGTTGTGGGGAGGGGAAGGGAAAGAAGTTTGTAAACTGCTCTGAGACTCTGAGTGAAGGGTGGGGTATAAATCCAATCTCTTCCTCCTCCTCTGCTTCTTCTTCTTTGTAAAAAGCTGCTGCAAGCCGCTGCTTGTAATTCTAATATAATTAAAGAAATACAAATAAGGTAAAAAGAATAAAAACAAACCCCTTTGGAGTGTTAGTAATCAGTGCTGTTACCTCAGCGCCATCTTGGTTCCCACTAGCAGTGTTTATTACATCTGATCTCCAGACAACAGAGATCTCCTGGAGAAAATGGCTGCTTTGGAAGGTGGACTCCATGATATCAAAGTCCCTCCCCTACCCAAATCTTGCCCTTCTTGAACTCCCCCCCCCAAAAAAAACAACAACAACACAACTCCAGGTACTTTCAACCCTGAGCTGGCAACCCTGTTCCTCAATGTTGTGCCCAATTTGAATCAGAATAACGGCCAGTCCCTGCTCTGATTTCCATGATCAGAACTTTTGTTCTGGGGAGGGGACAAGGGGGAAAACTGCTCTGGGGCCACACAGTGCCAAAGGCACTCAACATATTGATGAGTAGAGTAACAAGGCTATCTTCATCTGATCTTTCCCTTTTGACCATCAGGGCAGTGGTTTATATATTCAGATAGGAAGCCTATTTGCCTGTCTGGTGAGTGAGCATTCATAGTTATTACTGAGTTTATCATTAAATGCTGTATTGTAAACTATATAATACATTTGATATTCCATGTAATTAAATATGTTGTGTTATCTCCTGACATTAACTGGAAGGTAGGTGCAAGAGGAGGGTGCCAAAAGTATGTTTTGCTTTTGCTCAAGGTTAACTCTCTGCAGCCTTACAAGCTTCATGTGCTTATGGATACCGTTAACATTGAAGCAGGCTCGTTTAGTTGATGAGCACACTGTTCTGAACTGCTGTGATTGTCCAAGGCCAAAGCCATAGTTAGCTTGTGCAGTTATCAGTTGGTATCACCAGCCTGGAATCTCTTTGGAGGGAGAGTTGCTGGCGAGTAGTAGCAGTGCAGCAAGACTGAAAGGGAGGGGGAGACCGAGAGGAGAGACTGCTGTTGGCTTGCAATGCAACAGGTCTGTGAAGAAGGGATGTGGGGGGGGAGAGCTATTGAGGGGCTTGACACTGTTGGAACATTTCTCAGATCTAGCAGGGTCCACCTCCACTAAGCAGTCAAATAGACTGTTAAGTTATTGGCTCTGTACTCACAATAGGCGGGCAGCAAATGAGGTGAAAAGCAAGTATTTGAGCATCCCAATATGTGCTTTCTGCCTTGGAACTTTGGGATCTTTTTGGGAATATCTCAGTACCCAAGCAATCAACAGTTCCTAGGAATCTTCAGGGGGAACTATGTTAACTATAATAAAACCTATTTATGATAGGAAAATAGATAAACTGAGATGTGAAGGGAAAAGAAACATGAGTGCACTGCTTTTTTCACCTTCCTATCTCCTTCAGCACCATTTTCAACCAAAGTTGTTGAGAGAAAAAGAGACTAAATGCTTTTTCCTAGTACATGAGCATGGCTACTAGCCAACATTACAAAAAAAAAAAAAGAGAGACAAGGAGAAAAAAAGAACCCCCAGGAAGGAGGGATCACTGGGTGGGGATGAATTTTTGCTGGCTTGTGGTTCGCAATTGAAATTCATGGCAGGTCAACCGGCATGAACTTTCCACAAACTTTCAAGCAGTTCATTGTGGTTCATGAATGGATATATTTCCAGACAGACTGCTCCACTCAAAATGTTTACCACACGTCAAAGCGATCCTCCCCCAACTTGGGGAGATTGTAGAGGAGTGGGCAGCCAGGTGAGGTTCCCTGTGTCTTTGGTTTGTATAGCTTGCAGGGGATCCATTGATTCTACACACTTTTGAACCTGCACCTGACATTTTCCCCAAAAGCATTTTCCTGGAGGTATCTTCTTGTGGGGGCATAACTCAGTCCCCCTAGGTCCAGTCTGCACATAACTTGGAAGGCATGAAGAGGAGCATCAGGGGGAGGTTCCCTTTGAGTTTGATGTTCCTAGTTTGCACAGGGTCCACTCTATACACTCCTGAACCTGCACCTATCATTTCCCAGAAAGCACTTTCCTAGGGGCACCTTCTTTGAGGTGGCCATAACTTTGACCCCATGGAGCCATCCCCAACAAAATTGGAGGGCTGGTAGAGGAGAGCCACCTGGAGATTCTATGGGAGTTTGGTGTCTCTAGCACTTGGGGGGGCATTCTAACACATCACGAACCTCATGAAATGAACCAATTAATTTGGCACCTAAAAGTTCATGATGGTTCATGGCTCATGAACCAGGAACACTATGAACTGAAACAAACCACAGTTTCCCCGTTCATGCCCATCCCTACCACTGTAAGGTTTCCCTAGCTCAAAATCTAGTTGTACCTGACTCTAGGGGGAGGTGCTCATCTTTGTTTCCAAGCTGAAGAGTCAGCGCAGTCCAAAGATGTTTCTGTGGTCATGTGGCCAGCATGACTAAGTGGCGAGGCACACGGAACGCTGTTACCTTCCCACTGAAGCGGTACCTATTTATCTACTTGCAATTTCTTGCTTTTGAACTACTAGGTTGGCAGGAGCTGGGGCCAGAGATGGGAGCTCACTCCATCCCACAGCACTAGGGTCTCGAACTGCCAAACTACAGACCTTCCAGTCTGCAGCTCACCGTCTTAACCTCTGAGCCACCACAGCCCTATCCCTATCACCGAGGGAATGTCAAATGAAACAAAAAGTCTTTACCCATTGGCAGAAGATGGCACAGAGGAGGACAGATGAATCTCCCTGGGGAGAGAATTCCAGAGCTTTGGTGCCATAATCGAGAAGGCCCTATCCCAGGTTGCTACCCACCTAATCTCAGAAGATGGGGACACCTGAAGCAGGAATTCCAAAGATGACCATAGTGGTTGGGTGGGTTCATAAAGGAGCAGGTGGTCCTTCGGGTATGTTGGCCTCAAACCATATAAGGCTTTAAAGGTTACTAACAGCACCTTGAATTGTGCCTGGAAACAAATTGGCAGCCAGTGTAAATGGGCCAAGACTGGAATGATATGATCCCTGTGACCCAATCCAGTCAACATTCTAGCTGTACAACTGACATTTCTGAACTCTTCTCAAGGGCAGTCCCATGCAGAGCACATTGCACTAATCTAATCTAGATGTAACCAGGGCATGCATCACAGTGCTAACTAGTGGAAGGTGGTAAGAGGCACTCCTGGTCACAACTGCCCAAGATCACCCCCAAATTACAGACCTGTTCCTTCAAGGAGAGTGCAATCCCATCTAGATCCAGTCCCTTCTGTATGAGTACATTAGGACCAACTGATGTTTCCCCTTTTAGCATGGTGAAATACAGGTACTGCAGAGTTATGCCTGAAGGAATGTTCTGTTCTTTGGAACTCTCAGAGATGCAAGAAGCCACCCAGGTTCTGGTCTGGACTTAGCAACTGTGCTTGAGTGGAGCTGGCCTCTACTGGTGGTCCAGCTGGGCACACAAACACAGGAGGAGGCAGAAGAGGAGGAAGGAGAGATGCCCTGGTCCAGATCACACAGCATTAACTGCCTCAGCCCCCCGGAAAGTTCCTGCACTGTCAAAACCCACTGGCCCCAACTTGCCTGCTGGACCATCTACCTGGCTGCCTTGTGCAGTGCCGGCAACGCTTGAGAAGGGGCGGCGATGGGGGGAAGCAAGCTGCGCTTGGGGTAGGGGCGGTGGCGATTCAGCTTCTGTGGAAAGGGGAAAGTAATGTTCAGTGTTGCTTGGGGCTAGAGGGCTCCTCGTCCTAGCCTTGCAGGAAGACTGAAGGGGACAAAAGGCTTCCTTTCACAAGACTGTGTGATGCTGAACACCTACCTCCCAACTACTAGAAAAACTTCACAAGCCGTGCTTGGGGAAGGGGCAGCGGGGGGAAGCAAACTGCTCTTGGGGAAGGGGCAGTGGGCCTGGGCTAGATGGAAGTTGGGGGGCCTTGTTAGGAAGTCAGGGGTCCCAATGTAGGTATCCCAATATAGGTACCCCAGTGTAGGTACAGGCCTGTGGCAATATCTCATTACAGAGCCATAAATGCCTTGGGCATTTCATGCAGGAAATCAGATGACTGGTCTTCTCTCCTCATTCTGGTATGTTGCAGCGCAGAATAAAGAAACTTTCAGGATCTGTTCTGTACTTTTCTTAAATGGCAAAGGCACAGTAGCATAACATGAAGAAGATAACAGAATACCTACTCCACGTAAAACATTTATAAGTGATCAAAATGGGCCTTCAGTATTGTTGTATAATACATTTGTAATTGAATTGTGTTAAATTATATCATGCTTTCATTCCAATATTGATTATTAGGCAGGTTTTCCAGATGGTAGCTAAAAAAAGAACTATCAGTGTGCTGAAGTGCAACAGGCTTGTCTAAGGGCGGCTTGTCATAGGCTCTACAGCTGTAGACTGTCACAGAAAGAACAGTCAGCAATTAGATACTCCCAGTGGTGGAGGAGAGAATCCGAAACATAGGACTCTGATTCAGTTATTTCTCGATTTAGACCAGGGCCCACGCATAACTTGTCTGGACCCATACAAACTTGTAACTCTTCCTACAATTCTTGTGCCCAGGAATGCACAGCAGCAGCTACTACTTTAGAGTACAGCTGCTGAGGTTCCTCCCTGCAGAACAGCAAGTACAACACAGCTGAACTGCGAGGTTAGAATTTCAGTAGTAGTTACCTTTAAAAGTATACAACCATTCAGGACTTGCTTTAGAATTTCCCAGATGCTCTGCAAAGGATTCAACCCAGAGGTAATTCCTGTGTTTTTAATAAGTGTGGCTAATTCTTTTTATACTACTAACTACTTTTCCATATATGTCATCCTTTCCAAATAGTCAGATGGTCCTTTGGAATGCATGAGGTGCTCAGGCCTGCCGTGGGTGGATGAGAATTATAGCCTGCCATCAGTATAGTAATGACTAGTGAATAGCACTGAGTATAAACAGTTATGCCTTCCAGATCTCATTACTGTCTCGGCAGCATGCGTGTGTGTTTCTGAAACCTCACATAGTCCTGACCATTTCATATGGAGAAAGGGCTAGCAAAAGTAAACAATGTCTTTGTATGACTCTCACACCCTAATGCACTCAGCCCACTTGGGAATTTGTGTGAGGTTTGGAAAAATGATTCATAAGGATGCATTCCAAACAAATAAGTGTCCATGAATAGACTGTTTTTGTACAATATACCCTTCCAATTCTCTCCTCCTCCAAACACACACAATGAGTCACACTGTCAAAGCAGAACACAACAGTATGCACTTCAAATGTAACAAACAAATCACATAAATTCTTCTTATATAATGTCTGGATACTTATTGGTGTCAGAACTGACATTCCTTTTCACATGGAATGAAAGAGCATTCTGATAGCTATGAGATTCCATCGCTTACTTGGAGATTCCACATGTTGACCATCTGCCAAGCTCATGAACAATTCCAAGTGTTTGTGAAAGCAGAGAGAGGTATGCTGCCTTCCTCAAAGGCCAGAGAGCTATGCCATATGTACATAATATGTCACATCTTTTCTTGGTCACAGAAAATGTTCTCTAAACAGCCACAACAAAGGCGAACAGCTCATTTGTGGAGATATATGAGAGTAGAAAGTGATGAGAAGTACTTGTGCCTCTTGGCCACTGACTTCTGAAACCTAACTAGAAAGTGGCATTGAGACTTATAGAGCAAATAACATAGAATATGGCGGTGGCAAGGAGCTGTGCTCTTTCCTCAGAGACCTCCTAATTATTGAGAAGCACTTGGAATCCAATCTAGACTTCTGTATGTCTGTGTATTAATGTGAAGCAATATTTCTGCCAGGCAGCCCTCTGATTCTTGACTTTCCATAAGGCATTTTTTGTGGAGCTGCTGTCACCTCCTGAGCCGCAGGCCTACAGTTTGGACTACAGTTGCATTGGAGGTTTGGCATAGGTACTGAGGATGAGTCATGTATGTACCCAGACTGCCTCTGTGATGAGAAAAACAGACACTTCTAGGTGAAAAAAAGAACAATTAAAGCATTACCAATAGTTTCAGACCACTTTGCAGCTTGCTATGGCGATCAACCCAAATGTTTTGCTCCACTGGAAGACAAACACACTTTTAAAGAAGGTGAACAAGGAGACAACTAAGTGGGCTTGCAGTAATTATAACAACGTCTAGCCAGGAAAGTCTTTATTGGATGGATATATTCCTTCTTGACCTATGTCTGTTGAATACTATCTCCCTTTGTTGTAATATATTGAATTTGTTGTTGTTCAGTCGCACAGTTGAGTCCGACTCTTCGCAGCCCCATGAACTACATCATGCCAGGCCCTCCTGTCTTCTGTCATGCTCTGGAGTTTGCTTAATTTCATGTTCATTGCCTTGATAACACTGTCTAACCATCTCATCCTTTGCCGTCCCCTTCTTCTTTGACCTTCAGTCTTTCCCAGCATCAGGGTCTTCTCCAGTGAATGCTCCCTTCTCATTTGGTGGCCAAAGTATTTGAGCCCTCAGCTTCAGTATCTGGCCTTCCAGGGAACAGTCAGGGTTGATTTCTTTTAGGATTGATTTTACCATCTAGTAAATGGAAAATGAAACATGTAAATGGATTTGTGGTGTCCAAAGCCCTAGTCATTAAGAAGAGTTAACCTTCAAAACAGGCTAATAGCCAAGCTCATTCTTTTTGATATAACTTTCTTTGGTGAACTGGCAGATCAATCGAGATCATCATCAGAGTCTCTTCTTTGGGTATACACAAGGTTGGTGTCTATTGGTGTCACAGCCCCTGATCCAGACCTCTCTCTTGTTATTTTATACCGCCTTGCTGATAATAAGTCTGTCAAGCTGGAGAATTGTGACCCACATCAGCAACCAATCAAGACCCCCTTTCTCTACAGAGTGTGTAGTGGGTTATACAGGTCGAGGATAATACAGGGGTCACATATAATCAAACACATATGTTCAGGGGTCTTTTTTGGGGGGAGCGCACCTGAGCGCAGCTCCGGGAGCTCAGGAGCCAAGCCCCGCCCCCAGCCGGCATCCCGGGGAGTCTTTCTGCCAGCTGAATGTCAATTTCAGCTCCATTATATCCTATGGGCCATTGAAGTCAATGGTGAAAACATAGGGTATATTCTGGGGGCCGGAGGGGAGGAGGTTTGAGGGAGAGGCTCCAAACTCACAGGGTAGCTGATGGAGCCTCTCCCCAAGATACCCACCAAGTTTCAAGAACATTGGACCAAGGGGTCCAATTCTATGGGCCCCTAAACAGGTTGCCCCTATTCCCTCCATTGTTCTCTATGGTGGGAAAAAAGTAACTTTTTCCCCACCATAGAGAACAATGGAGGGAATAGGGGCAACCTGTTTGGGGGCCCATAGAATTGGACCTCCGGGCCCAATGTTCTTGAAACTTGGTGGGTATCTTGGGGAGAGGCTCCATCAGCTATCATGTGAGTTTGGAGCCTCTCCCTCAAACCACCTCCCCTTCAGCCCCCAGAATATACCCTATGTTTTCACCATTGACTTCAATGGCCCATAGGATATAATAGAGCCGAATTGCCGCCAAATTGCTTTCATTCCCTCCTTTCTTTCTCTCTTTTTCCTCTTTCCCTCCTTCTTCTCTTCTCTCTTTCTTTCTTTCCCACCTTCTTCTATTCTTTTTTCCTCCTTTCCCTGTTTCCCTTCTTCCTCCCTCTCTTTCTTTCCCTCCCCTTTCCTTCTCTTTCTTTCCCTCTTTCCTTCCTTCTTTTCTTCTCTCTACTCTCTCTCTTTCCTTCCCTTTTTCCTTCTTCTGTGGCCCAACTCTCATGAGAAGAAGTTTAAACTTTAAACCTCTTCTCTCTTAGCTCCCCCTCCCAAACCAGCTGGGGAAGGGAAGGGGAGGCTTTTGAAGATGCCTTCCCCCCATTTGCTTCCCCTTCTGACATCACTTCCGGTAATGTCAGGGGGCGTGGCATATGCTAATAGCCCAATAGCTCATTAGCATACCATATGCTAATGAGCTCCTGCAGCTGTTTTTCTACGAAAAGACCCCTGCATATGTTTATTTAGTTTGTAAATGTGACCTGCAGTGCCTTCCCTCTCTAGTCTGATGGCTGATATGGTTGCCAGAGCTGAGAGGTATGTTATACTGAATGGTTACAATGCTGGTTCTTTCAGAGGCTCAAACTTCCAAGACAATCACTAGACATCTTTAGCAATTACCTGTGTTTATAAAGGAAGGCATCCAAACACTGCCTGTCAAAAATCACACTCTACAATCCCTACTGGACTCCCTGTCTAGTCCAGGATACCTCCTATCCCTTCTCCCTCCAGACCCCAACTCATCAGTTTGTCCATTGCTTGTGGACTGTTAAAACCTCTCAGGGCTTGTTTTTCCCCCACTTCAGCACTCCATTCAGTCTTTTAAAATCTGATTGGTCCACACTGAATGGGTAGAAAAGAGGGAGGAATCTTCTCCTATCCATCAATCACAATTTGCATGCCACCTATAGAACTCTATCCTGAGGGATATTCTCCTAGCCTTTCCCACTCTTTCAAGGAGGGAGCTATTTTGTTTTTGTATTGTAATTCTTATTGTCTTTATTTGCTGTTTTATATTTGCTGTTTTTATCACTGTTTAAAATGTTTTTACAGTGTTTAATATTTTAACATACTGTTAAGCTGCCATGATGACCGCATTACGGCAGAAAGGTGTCATATCATTGTGGAAACGTAACAAGTTATTACTATTAAAGTAGGAATATTTCATTTGCAGAATCTTTCATCTCCTGGTAGAGCTCAGTGCAGGAAGTGGAACTGGAAGGGACTGCTGATGGTGGTTGTAAAGGGTTAGCTGACTTTTGAGGCAGGAGAAGCAATAAAATCTCTACTGGATCAGATTTTCCTCAGGAGTAATGGCAGAAGCCTCTCAACATGATCCATCCTATGTCCAGTGACTTTCAGGCCCAAATTAAGTACCGTTTCTGTGATATCCTGAGTATCTACTTTATGTGACAGAACTGAGTTTGTTTCTGTGCACCTTTCCTCCACACCCATTTCCTGAAATAAATGTTTTGAAGACATCATGGAGGAAAATAAATTCACATGCCATAGTGAGTTAGCAGACTACCAACAAAGACTGAAGAAATTCCTGGAGATTTGAGAGCAGAACCTGGAAAAGGTGGGGTTTGAGGACAGAACCGACCTCAGTGGGGTGTAATGCCACAGAATCCACATTCCAAAGCCGCCATTTTCTCCAAAGGAACTGATCTCTGTAGTCTGGAGTTGTAATTCTGGCAGATCTCCAGGCTCCACCTGGAGGTGGCAACTATTTTGCTCCAAATTGCCTTTCCCAAACTGGTTTCCCCAAACCAACCAGTGGGCTTTTCATCAGTCAAGGTTTACATGATATGATGGGTATTTCTTAAAAGTAAGAAGAGTTCCACTGGATCATACCAAAGATTCATCTGGTCCAGCTTCCTGCTTCCAACAGTGGTTATCCAGATGCGTGTGGGAGCCCACAAGCAAGTTAGGCATCCTGTAGTCCTCCCTTATTGTGTGCCCTCCACCAGCAATTGATATTCATCTGAGTGTAGAAGTTCCAGGCAGATACCATGGTGTACAGTCAATGATAAATCTACCTTCTATGAATTTGTTCAATCTTGTTAATGCCATCTAAACCAGGGGACATCACCTTGCCTTGTTTATTCCATAAGTTAATAATGCATTGTGTGAAGTGCTTTCTTTTGTCTGTCCCGAATATCAATTTTACTGGGTGACTTTGTGTCCTAACCTTTTAGCAGAGAAAGAAAAGAAGGAAAACTCTGCCTCCTCTCATCATACAGTTCAAAATTGATTATAAAAACACCTCTAAACAAACACTAAACAAAAAGTCTTATTTGAGGTTGATACAAAATGGAGATGCAGGAAATAAAGGGAGTCTGTGTGTTGAGAATACAGGGACCTGACAGTAGGTGACCTGTTTATCAAACTTTTTAAAAAAATGATTTTTTATTATTTTCTCTTAAAAGGGTGGGATACAGAAGGAAAAAAGGGGCAGGGGGAAATATAGATTCATCAAATTTGTAAAGTATTATGAATTGTTATGTACAACAAGTAAAATCAGACGTATTACCAAATGTATTACATATTTCAAATATAAGTACAAACAATAAAACTTGAATATTACAGAGTTACAAAATTTGGGATAGATTCTCTCATTAAAGTATAGACAGAAACTTTCCTAAGGTTAGTGATAGTCTATTAATGATAGAGGAAATTATATCTTTAATGACTGAACAAACTTCTATACTAAAATTAAATCATTGTAATGACCTGTTTATCAGACTTGAAGAACATCCCTGTTTCCAGGCTCACTGAGTTTGCAAATGTCAGCACCTAATGGCATTTTTACCATTGTTACAATCCAATACATTAACCATTTGCTCCTGTCTTTCGTTGTAGGAAAGAGATTAATGTTGAAGAGGATGCCAAAATCTGGACCTTTAGGGTATTTAAACCATGCAACAGCCATGTAACTCCCTACATGTGTGCTTGTTTCCATGTTTGACAGAAGTACCCCAGTCCTTGAATACATTAAATTCACCCAGTGATCACTTTCTGTGCTGTTCTCTGGCACACATATACAGTACAACGACAGTACAACAATGAACTGTGGGAATGAGGATGAAACAATTTAAAATGGCTAATGGTAGGCCAGTTGAGATATCATGTTTATGATGGCCTGAAGCACTTGGCACCATAGCTAGATCAGACCAGTGGTCCAACTAAGCCAGCATCTTGTTTCATACAGTGGCCAACCAGTTGTCCTGGAGGGCCAAACAAATAAGGCATAGAGGTGTGTTTCTATACTTTTATCAAGTGGACTTTATGACTTTGAGCTGACATGGGATATTTTGCAGTGCAATGATATAACCAAGAACTCCAGTACATCCCTAAAAGCCTTTGTTCTTTTCTTTGCTACAGTATTTTGCCTTTTACAGAGTGGCCCTCTAGTGTTCATTTCAAATCAGAACGGTTTGCATCCAAAGCAATTCCTGGTTGTAAAAGCTCTCCACATTTAGGGGACCTCATCATATTTTAAAATCAGACCGCAAATTATGTCTAAATTAATCCTACAGTAAGTTCTTAAAAGCCCACATGAAACTGCTTTGCTTGCAGTCTACAGAATAAAAGAAAGGAAAACAAAGAAATATTGTTTTGGCAAATTACAAAGGTCAAGGTGCACGAGGCACCTTTTTTTTGCTGGGGTACATAAGGGTAATTCATGACAGGGCAATGTCGTCCTTATTGAAGAACAGTACATAGAAGAATAGTAGTAGTGTTATATAAAGAAGAGTACTATATGAAGAAGAGTAGTATATGACACCTCAGTGCTTAAAGGATGTAGTGAACCACCATGGTTCCTAATTCTACCTAGACTGTGCATCCTTCTTATATAACCAAAAGAAATCTCCACGAAAAACACAATGCAGTTGATTCTCCTCCCTAAGCCTCCCCTGATTTTCCAGGGTGGAAGAGGCTCCATCTCGCTCCTGTTTGATAGAACATGGAATTAATTACAAATTATGTTCCTAATTAGAATTTAAAATACATAATCAGCCCAGCATTTGCTAATGCATACAAGATTATTCAGTTATGTACAGAGTAAATTTAACCTTGTGCCCTGACTGTTAGCTGCCCTGAGCCCGTCATGGGGAGTGCGGACTATAAATCGAATGAAATAAATAAAAATAAATAAACCTGATTGGTGCATCCCCATTCATTTCAAAAGAGGCAGCTGTTCCTTTGCAGCCTTTAGTTCTTAAGGTTCTGCACCTTCCATTGTGTGCAGGAATGCAATACCTCCATGTCTACACTTGGAGTGCCTTCTGGATGTCTTTTTATGTGCCTGGTGCATCTCATTATACCAATAAGCACATGTGGTGCAATGGTTAGAGTCCTGGGTTAGGATTAGGATCTGGGATACCCAGGTTTGAATCCTGACTCTGCCGTGGAAGCTTGCTGGATGATCTTGGGCCACTTACTCTCTCTTAGACTAACCTACCACACAAGGTGGTTATTGGGAGGATAAAGCAGAGGCAGGGAGAATGATGTTGTAAGCCACTTTAGGTCCCCAATGGGGAGAAAGGTGAGGTATAAACAAAGTGTATGCATGGTTTAATCACATCTATATGATCCCAACTCCCAATGCCATGCAAGTGAAAAGGAACCAAGGTATAATATCCTGATATCCATTATTTTTTTAAAGCCATAGGTAAACTCCCATGCAAATACCTGAGTAGTGGACTGAATAATTCACTATAAGTAGCAAGGCTTTTTTTTAAGTAGTGGTTTATCCAAGTGGGCTTACAGCCTTAACTGTTGGACACACAATAAACACAAATTGAACACTTAACATTCAAGCAATGAACTGAAAACTTCACTTACTTTGCACTGTATTTTGACTTTCTTTTAAAAGTATTTTTTTCAATCACGTATATATATACTTCTTGAAGTGGGGACCCGTGATACTCACAGTGGGGGAGTAGCAGGAGATCCACGTGGTGGAGGAGGAAGCGGCCGCAGGTGAGTCCAGCAGGTGGACCTACCGAGTCTGCCAAGCCTTCTCCCCTCTGGCACCGGCACCAAGGCCCACGTGGCTCCCAGCCACTGGGCCCACCAAACCTCCCCTGCCCCCAGCGGTGAGGCCTGTGCAACTCCCAGCCACAGGCCTGCCAAACCTTCTCCCCCGCCCCCCAGCACCGGCAGTGAGGCCTGCATAGCTCCCAGCTGCCGGGCCTGCCAAGCCTTCTCCTCCATCTCCCCCCGCAACGGCAGCAAGGCATAGTTCCCAGTGTGTTCTCTGTGCATGTGCAGGGAACACTCTTTTACTTTTGGGGGGATTTAAGTATCCCCATATAGTTTTTTCTACATTTCAGATTTTTCTGCAAAAATCTCTTTGGCCCCGATGTACCCCCAATATGCGGATTTAGATATCTGCACAGATGGGGCATCTTGGCTATTAGATATATAGCTATATAGAGTTTCCAGAATTCTATGGTGCGCTGGCAAAACTAAGAAACTACCTTTTTAATAGAGCCCTTGCTAATAATATTAACAGTTGTAGGTCTCCAGATATTGGTATCTCTGGTCCAAATGATACACTCACCAAATCTTTCTGTTTACATGCAATGTATTTGTTTGTAAATGTTACCACATGCATTTGAGATGTTGAGTTGTTAGCTGGCCACATCAAGAACTGATGTCAAGAATTTCATATGATGTGACCTTTTTAAATCTTTTTACATTAAGTTATATTTAATACTAGTAATAAGGCCCGTTGTAGGACTCAAGACTTGGCTGTCTGTCTCCTTCCCCACCCCTCCCCGCCGAAGCTGCCTGGCCTGCCCCTCCATGGTCGAGGCTACAGTGGGCCAAGGCGCCTGGTCTCGTCCTTCCTCCACCATCCCTGCCTGATCAAGGCCCTGGTGGGCCATGCCGCCCACACTTGTCCCTCTCCCCCCAACGGGTGGTAGCCTGGCCATCCAGCTGTGGGGCCCCATCACCTTCCCCACCCCCCACCCCGGTGAAGCTGCCCGGCCTCCCCCCTCCCCCTACACAGTCGAGGCCCCAGTGGGTGAAGCTGCCTGGCCTCATCCATCCCCGCCACTGCCGCGGGCCAAGGCATGCAACCTCATCCCCCTGCTTACCGGAGGGGCAATGGGACAGGCCGGGCCAGACTTCCTGCCTGGCTGCCTGCATCACCCTGGCACCGGGCTGTATGGGGCACCAGTGCAGTGGACCAGGCAGCATCATGGAGCCCTGCAGAAGAGGCGTCAGAGGTTGGCAACGCAGTGCTGGGGCCCGGGGATGCATGACATGTCGGCATCGCCCTCCTCCATGGCAGGTGTGGCCTGCATGGAGCCAGTCGCTGTCCCTCAGGCCCGGTGGAACAGCGCTGTCTCCCCTCTTCCCCAGACTGCATGGGGGAGGCGCAAGGGAACGGGCGGCTGCTGCCTCCCCACTTGGCCACCTCCAGCTCCTTTCCAGGTGGCTGAGTGAAGCCAGTGCATGTTGGCCTGTTCCTCCTCTGGGATGGCAGTGGCTCCTGGCTGCTGCAGCTCAGTGGCAGCACCACTGTGCCTCTGTCTGGGGCCTGCAGGCTGAGCAAGGGCCCCTGGCCACTGGAGCATCCATCCAGTGGCTCGAAGCACAGTGAGGGCAAAAGGCTGGCTGACGCCTCTGTGGGTGGGACCACGCCCATGGAGGCAACAACACAGCCAATGGAGAGAGACGCCATGTGAGTGACACACCAGGGCACCAACTAATTCGGGAGCGTGTGGAATCATCTAGAGAAGTGCCACCACCAAATGGCTTTTATAATATAGAGAGATGGAAACAAATAAGCAATTAATTTGCTCTTGGAGAAGGTGGGGTACAAATTAAATAAGTAATAAATAATAATAATAATATGACAGAGTAGGTTTATGATTAAAGATTTATTTTATATATATTTATGACATTTACAGGAATATTGAGCCTTTTCACAGTATTTTTTCCTTATAATGTACTAAATTTATCCCATGAGCCTTTGGCTGTGACAGCCTTTATATGCTTTTTAAAACTGTGGCATTTCAACATGCCATTGTGTTTTGATTCCAAAGCATCTGAAAGAATGGAGACTATTTAGCCTTCTGAACGCTATATATAACTTCTACAACTTCCTTTATGGGGTATGGAACCTCTGGAGTTCCAAGGACATAGTGGAAAAGGTTTTTGAAAGTACCTTAGATCACACAATGCATATTATCCTTTGCTATGTTCAACACAGGCAGCAAATACTCTTTCCAGACTTTGTATCACCAGTGTGGCAAGTGTATCATTTAAACTAGACCTAAGCCTTTCTAAGTGTTTTCTATTTGATTCCATTTAGTAGGTATGATCTCTGAATGGGGATATGATGGTGGTGGTGGTGGTGATTGGCTTCAGGAAGTAAAGTGGGTCCAAAAATAAGCACTGGCACAGGAAAATGCACAGGTGCACGAAAGTGGTACATGTCATGCTTGCGAATAACACCATGCACTCTTACGACAGCTCCTCCCAACTCCAGAATTCAGCAGCTGCTACTGGTGGGGTCCTGTAAGGGTGACAGCAAAAAGGAAAACATTTGGTTCTAATAGTCACTGCCTTATTTGGCTGTTAATGAAATACTTCCACATTCACATCCCTCTTTTCTTATTGAGGGGAGGAGGAGCTCCATAGCCCTAATGGTGGAGCCTCCCTCTATGTACAGAAGTTTTTGAACCCATGGCAGTGCATACCAGGTGGAAGGTACAGAATTACAGCTTGGAAGCAAACCACTCAGTTACAAGTTCTTTTAAGAATTTTTTTTTTTTTTGGGGGGGGGAGTAGTAGTATAAAGAAAAAAGCCCCAGAGTTTTTTTTTTTTTAACATTTTATTATTTTCCACTTAGCATGTTTACAACAAAAATCTCTTACATTTTAAACCACTATATATAGTATTAAATCATATTATACATAGTGTCACTGGCATTGTCTGCTTTATATTGTATATATATATTTTTTTTTTCCCTCCGTCTTTGCCAGTGATGCTTGAAAAACTATTTATTATCCACTCCTTAAACTCCTAAACAAATGATACATAGATAATAAAGTGATATCTAAAATTAACAAGAGTATTTCAAATTGGGCTTTGAGCTTATATCACCAGCTATTACTTGTATGTCCTAGCTGTTCTATCTTGTGCCTTTGAAGAAAATTGTACAGCAACTACAGTATCTATATCTTCATCGTGGAGTTCTTGGAGATAGCCTCCACCCCGTGGGTCTTTGGAAAATTCCAAAGGGGGTCTTACCCCAAGACCCCGCCCTATGGGAGGTAATTGGGGAGTTCCTCCCGAATGCCCCAGAGTTGAGGAGCGAAGTGGCTGTTAGTTCCCTTAGAATCAATAATGCTGATTGGAAAGCTGATATTATAGAAGGATTTAATCCATTTGTCCTAGAAGGAGTGAAGTTGTCTTTTTGAGAGCAGGTAAAGAGCTTGGGGTGCTCAAGCGTTTTTTTTGGGGGGGTCCCCTCAGAGATTTTCAGGAGGTGCTGCAAGGCTTGCTTATTTGCTAGGGCTTTTTCAAGGGTTTGAGTGACAGGTGTCTTGTAAGAGTGAAGAAAAGGGAAAGATTTGGGGTTTGTTATTTTATTCTGATTTAATTGGAATTTAAAAAAAAAACTATTATTAAAAGCAGCCTTGACCCACAAAGGAGGGATATACATGTAGGGATGCCAGCCTCCAGGTGGGACCTGGGGATTCCCCAGAATTACAGCGTATCTCTAGACTACAGAGATCAGTTCCCCTGGAGCAAATGGATGCTTTGGAGGGTGGACTCTATGGCATCGTACCCCACTGAGGTCCCTGTGCTTTTCAGGCTCCACCCCCCAAATCTCCAGGAGTTTCCCAACCTGGATCCGGCATCCTTCCCCCTCCCATCCGTTGTTGGTGGCCAGGGGGACCTGGCAAGCCTATATGTATGTTTTAATGAATAAATAATTTTGGTCAATAAGAATGCAAATCTCACTAATTTCAGTGTGAATTAAACATGCCTGACTTTTTAAGGATATGGCCTTTGCTAATAAGTAGTACAGAGCCAGAAATACTGCAAAAATGTGAACGTTAAAGAGGGTTTTGTTTGAGAGAACACATAACAGGAATTTCTGTATTTGCCAGAAATAAAGCAAAACCTTATCACATTTCTTTCTTATTTCATCTTTGCAACCTGTTCTTTTGTTTCTTGTCTTCAGGCTCCATAGAAATGGGTCTCAGGTCTGTCTGTTGATTGAGGGACACAGTGACAGCACTGCCAGCCCATTAAATTTCAATTTGTTCAATGCAGACAGCATGCTGAAGAAAGATGAAATCTACAGAATGACCCTCTCTTAGCTGACAGGCAGTTCTGGCTGCTTTAGTCTGGGATTTCTTAAAAAGAAATTGGCAGGCTTTGCTAAATTGAATTGGTTTTCAAATAATAACAGGACAGATATTTTATAATGCAAACTGGGCTAATAATATGGGTTTGGATCCAGACTAGCATTTTTGCAGGCACAAGGAATGGCACTCCGAGCAATTTTCCGATCTCCCCTCCTACAAGACCTCAAAATGCACCTGCAACAGGGTTTGGGGGGGCATTTTGGGTTCCCACAAGAGGCAAAAGGTGGGAAAACCACATTCCACAAGTGGAAGTCCTTGTGCCTATAGAGACGCCAGTCAGGATCCCCCATTAATTGCTGCATCAGATATTGTAATAATTTTGCTTCAGCTATAATATTAAATGAATAAAATATTTTAAAAGGAGGTACAAATGTTGTAACAATAAAACTATAATTCATTGTCCTTATAATTTTGAATGTCATCTCCGAGTAATAATGCATATTCATAACAAATGCATCATAACAACAAATGCATCGTAGCAGCTGTATTATATAAAGCGCAAAGCACTGTAACCTAGAAACTGAAAGTAAGGTAAGACTCCGACTTCTGGTGGAGCAAACAAAGCACAATTCTAAGTTTGCATTATGCATTTCATTGTAAACTACATCAAGAACTATGGCTGAGAGCTGGTCTCTGCATAATTTAAAGAAACAACTTGAGTCTATGCTTTTAAAATGCTTTCTGGCTAAATCAGGCCACTTGGAAGGTAGATGGTATCCAATTCAGTAAGATGCTCATCCTTCTAGGGGCTGGAATACATTTGCATAGAAATCTGGCTTGCTCATAATCTGATGGTACAGTCATGTAGAAAATATGTTGTAAAATGGCTCCCAAAAGTAGAATGTTGTGATATAAGATAATTACAAGTCAGTAACCTACTTTGCCTCATAGGCATGGCAGGTTGTGGTGGATACATTTTCTTCTCCTGTGAAGCACTAATGAGGATTTGAGTCACACCACATGCGTTTGTGGCCCGTGCATCTAATGTTCCCCTTCCCAAACCATGTGCAGAGGGATATGCTTCTAAGATTAAAGGCTATCAGGTGGTTTTAGTGAGAGAATGAATTACGTGATTAGAACATTGGCCATGAATTTTTGAAACATCCAAATATGTTTGAATATTGCATATTCCAGTAGGTTGACACATCTATCCCTTTTCTCAACAAGAAAATCTTACAGATAAAGTTATGTGTCCGAGTGATGGATTAGCATGGAAAGAGCCAGTTATTTGAAAAGTGCAGGGGGGAAACTTATATAAAGCACAGAAAATGACCTTATGTTTGTTGTGACATGTGGAAAGTATAAGTATATAGTTTAGAACTGTTTAAAAGGAAAAACGAAAGCCAGATTCCATGGAAGAAATCTGGTAACAGACCAATGTGATGTAAATAAATATAAGACATTAACTCAGTCAAGGAATTGTGAGTCACTTGTTGCTGCTCCATTCTCACATTAGATTTAAATTCTAAATTTGCTCCAACTTGACCTGTTTTAATCCTACTACTATTCTACCATTACACTGAGGAAAGTTTGAAGCTTTCCTCCAGCTTCAGGAGCCTTTTTATAATGGAAGAATCACATAAAGGTGTGGGGAGGGAAGGATCCTTAGGCTGGAACCCCCATTCATGAACCTGTTTGTATAGTGATAGTGGCCCTCACTACTATGTTTTTATGAGTCATCTTTGCCTACTACAGTAACCCAATATTCAATTCGAACCATTGTCTTGCTTTTCTGCAGAATATACAGTGATCAATGAAAACTGTCCAGGAGCTGAATGGAATATCATGTGTCGGGAATGTTGTGAGTATGATCAGATCAAGTGTGTCTGTCCTGGGCGGAAAGAAGTTGTGGGTTACACCATTCCCTGCTGCAGAAATGAGGACAACGAATGTGACTCCTGCCTCATCCACCCAGGTGTGTTGCTGTATTACCTTGTCCCATCGCAAGTAATGCAAGACATGAATTGTTGTGCATACCTGTGACAGCAGTTCCTGTAGCTAGCTTAGTGGAGCATGCGGCCTTTTTGGCCTGCCAGACTTTGATGATGAATAGCCTTTTCTCTCCTTGGAGAGGGATGAATGCCAATGCAAATGGTTCATTGTACTGATGAGAGTTAATGCATTTAGCATATTGCCTTTAGCATGTTCCTGTTTCTAGAAATATAACCTCACACCAGGAGCTGAAAGTTTCCAGGATTGCACCATGCATGGCTGGAAGCTCTCCAGAGGGTAAAGTCATTCTTGGCTTCCGTGCTGGGTGGAGATTTTAATTCCTTGGTCTCCAAGGGCTGGTTTGTGCACTGCTTTATTAAACAAAATCAGAAAGGAGCTGCTGAGTTCACTTGCAGTAAAAGGATATGAAAAGCAACAACATAGAGACGAGAAAGGATAAACCAACTGGAAGAATATCAATGCAATCCTAAGCAGAGTTACACCTTTCTATGTCCATTGAAGACAATAGATATAGAAATATATAACTCTGTTTAGGATTGACCAGTGGACTTTGAAAGGTAAATCCCTCCATAGTATTGCACAGTAAATTTCTTTTGGAGATGGGTTCCAACTAGGGTTGCCAGGTTGCTTACCTGTTATGGTGGGGGGAGTAGGTCCTGGTCTGGGACATTTGCATGCATGCATAGAGCACGTGTGCTGCAATGACGTCACCTGGAAGTGATGTCATCATGACAGGCACATTGCCGGTGGATGCTCTATCATTTGTCTTGAAAACTTTATGATACCACAGAGTTTTTTGGCCGAATGCTAGAGTGTCCCCCACGGTGATGTGCCCAGTGTGATGACGTCACCTCTGGGTGACGTCATCGTGCCGGGCGTGTCGGCCTGATTCAGGCACTTTGGGGGCAGAGTTCTCCCTGCCAGCCCGATCCAGGCCAGTGGGTTGGGGGCCCTTTGAGCGGTCAACCCTCTTCTTTTCCGGGGGACCTGCCAGCCCTAATCCCAACTATTCATCTTGATTCAAGTCCAGTAGCAACACAGCCTCCTAACAGCAAATGACTTCTCACCCACAATGCCCCTCTTAACATGTACATGGACGCTGGGATCAAGGGCAAAAAACCAAGATGCCAACTCTGTCTCTATATTTGCTTAGGCAACACACTCACCAGAACTTAACAACATCAGCCATCTCATCCCAGGTTCATTCACTTGTTCATCTTCCAATGTTATATATGCTGTCAAATATCAGCAATGCTCTTCCTCTCTACATTGGACAAACAGGTCAGTCCCTATGCAAAAGAATAAATGGGCATAAATCCAACATACAAAACTCTTGAAAGCTCATACCCTCAAAGCCTTGTTGGCCTCAGAGGTGCTACTGGACTTGAATCTAGCTGTCCTACTGCAGACCAACACTGCTACCCTCTGAAAACAGTCATCTTGGATTCCTATTCTCCTGTTCTATATTCTTTTTGGAAATATGTAGCAAAAGGAGTTCAATAGCATATTGTGGTCATGTTCTCCTTCAAAGTGCAGGCAAGACTGTTTTGACATAAGGGAACATTGGTCTGCCTAGATTTGGGATGTACTGTCCTTGTTGTTGTTGTTGTTAGCCATTCAGTCATGTTAGTCTCTTGGAGACTGTATGGGCCAGCGTTTTCCAAACTTGTACTGTTTCTTTGAGTTGCTTCATGTTCAGGCTGGTGTCGACTTTTATGGTTTCTAATCACCTTATTGTTTGGCAGCCCGGCTTCCTTTTGGCCCTGACCAATCCAAGCATAATTGTTTTTTCTAGTGAGTTCTTCTTCAGTCCTTACTCAGTCCCAATTGTTATGTACCTCTACACTGTAAAAAGCTTCACCTAGTTGTATAATTTGTGATTTTTTAAAATTTAATTTTTTAAACTTAATTTTTAATGGCTTCTAGGCCAACAAATACTCTTTTGTTAGCTAAATTCCTTGTTCAGGTCATGAGAGTTCAGGCAGCCTGTGACAAGACATCTTGCTTCTAATATGATATAGCCTGCCCTCTCTGGTTTGAATTCATCCTTTCTTCCTCTTATTATTAGTTGAACCCTACTATCTGTTTGTATGACCCTTGTCCCTCTTGGCTGCTTAAATCTCAGGGGGGGCTGGTGGATTGGGCCGCAGAGACGGTAAATGCCTCCCTGAGAGGGGGGGTAGTCACTCCTGTCTTGAAGCAGGCAGTGGTGTGTCCACTCCTAAAGAAATCTACTGTGGATCCAGGAGAGCTGAATAACTATCATCCAGTTTCAAATGTACCATTCTTGAGCAAGGTGTCTGAACAAGTGGTGGTTGGTCAACTTCAACTTCAGAGATTTCTGAATGAAGCAAATTGTTTAGATCCATTCCAGTATGGTTTCAGGCCTGGTTGTGGGTCTGAAACAGCCTTGTTGTTGTCATTCATGGATGACATGCATCAGGCGATGGACAAGGCAGTGTGATCCTGTTAATTCGACTGGACCTCTTGGCAGCTTTCATTACCGTCAATGAAGGTATCCTTCTGGCTAGTCTTTTTGGATTGGGACTGGGAGGCACTGTTCTGTGGTGGTTCAGATCTTACCTTGAGAGAAGGTTTCAGAGTGTGATGCTGGGGAACAGCTACTTTGCCCCTTGTCCTTTGACCTAAAGGAGCCCCCAAGGTTCCTTCTTGTCCCTCATGGAATGTAAAGGAGAGGTCATCTGGAGATCTGGGCTGAGTTGCCACTACTATAAAGATGACACTCAGTTCTATCTCACACTTCCATCAGATCCCAGGGAGGCTGTGGATACTCATATCTTCTTGGCAGAAAATATCTTCTTGCTGGCAAAGGAGGGGTAGAGAGGAAAGGGATAAAGGGTAAGGATCTTCCTTTTTACACAAGCTTTATTTTATAAAAAAAACTGCTAGCCGTAACCCCTGACCTCCTCAACCAATCACTGGACAGTATCCATGTAATTTTCTAGGGTGAAAGCAAGCTCCTGCACCCATACCAGATTCATAGCTGAACTGTGTGAGTTAATTAACAGGCCTGAGTAGATCACTGTAACAAGTAACCACCAGTATGGGGTGGGGGGGAGGTTGACTGACACCTGTAAAGAATCAGAACATTAAAATGAAAGCTTAACTGGAATAGTCCTAAAATGGCTTCTCTGTTGACAGATTACCCTCCCCTTAAAGAAGAAGGTTTGTAGTTTGGGGGTGCTCCAGTAGGATAAACAGGTGGCCAGAGATGCCTTTCACCAACTTCAGCTAGTGAACCAGCTGCCTTCCTAAGTGGAAAA
This sequence comes from Gekko gecko, assembly GCA_029375565.1. Lineage (NCBI taxonomy): Eukaryota > Metazoa > Chordata > Lepidosauria > Squamata > Gekkonidae > Gekko > Gekko gecko. The sequence continues at coordinate 143,702,865 of JAPDNY010000003.1, read as the reverse complement.
GATCTTGCTACTGTGGTACATGCCCTTGAGATTAGATTACTGTACTGTACTTTATGTGGGGCTGGCCTTGAAGACTGTCCAGAAGCTACTATTGGTACAGAATGCTGCATCCAGGGTGTTGACTGGAGTGGGTCATAGGAACCGTATCACACCAGTCTTGTTCCATTTACACTGGCTTACAATTTCCTCAATTCAAGGTGCTGGTATTGGCCTTTAAAGTCCTGTATGGCCTGAGGCCAACATACGTTAAGGATCGCCTCCTCCCAGATGAACATACCCATACACTTGGGTCACCTTTGGAGGCCCTGCTTCAGTTACTCCCACCGTCTGAAGCTAAGCAGGAGGCAACTGGAGAAAGCGTCTTCTTGGTCATGGCACCGAAATGTTGGAATGCCCTCATAGGGAAATTCATCTGTCTCCCTCTACCAGTGTCTTTTACCACTAGGTGAAAACTTCTTTGTTTCATCTGGCATAACTTCTTCTAGTGTTGTTTAATTTAATTATTTTGTAATTTTGGCTGTATTTTAAATTGCTTAAATGTTTTAATGGTTTTTTAAATACCCTGCCTTGTGGACCCTGATGTGGTGGGAAAACAGCATGTAAATGTTTTAAATAAATAAATAAATTTAATGGGCAAGTTGTTGGCAGCCCTAAGATGAAGTACACATTGACTACCTAAATACTAACACAACATCCAAGCTGATATAGATGGACCATAACTTAGTGGCAGAGTACGTCCTAGGTTCAGTCTACAGAATTTCTAGTGACAATGGGTCTCAGGAGAACCCGTTTTGAGAATTTGGAGATCCACCGCCAGAGCAGCTAATGCTCAGCTAGAAGTGCCAATAGTTTGATATGCTGATAATGTGGTTTTATATATACAGGAGTCAGAACCAGCCCTGTGATGAGATGGGGTGCAGCAGTGTCCTCAGGCCATGAATTGAGGCACCTCAGCACCACTCCCTCATCTCCTCCAGTGCACCCATGCTAGACCAGATAATTCTCCTTCCTTCCTTGCTTCCCCAGGGATCTTTAAACACAGTGCAGCAAGCAGGACATCTCCAATAAGGCTTCCCACACTTTCATGATTCTATTTAATGATGCCTGGAGAACAAAGAGAGAGGAAGAGCATGGGTTGCTCTGATGGTAAGAGGTTGGTGGTGTGCTGGTATTGAATGACACAGTTTCACAAATATTTGTTTAAGAGGATCATTGATAATGAACATCACTTCCCACCCAAAGATAAATGGGAGTCATGTGGCAGTGGCACCTAAAGCTTAATAAGTTTTTATTCTGGAATAAATGTTTATGGATTGCAAGTGCACTTTATCAGAAGCATTTTGCAACCTGTAAAACTTAAGCATTGGGCCTCCATTAACCAAATGGGTTTTCTTCTTTCAGGCTGCATGATTTTTGAAAACTGCAAGTCTTGCCGCAATGGCTCCTGGGGGGGAACACTAGACAACTTCTACATCAAGGGCACTTACTGTGCAGAATGCAGGGCCGGCTGGTATGGCGGGGACTGCATGAGTGAGTATCGCCAGTGGCAGCTTCACTGTTGGGGAAGGAGGAGGGGAAATTGCATGAGAGGGAGCAGAAGAAATACTCAGCGCGAATTCCAAAGAGCTGCAAGACCCAGACTCTGGACAATGGGCAGCAAGCATTAATTAGAATGTTGGTTAATATACATTATATTTTATTTACTTTTGCATTTTAATTTTTTGTGAGTTGCTTTGGGATCCAGCTCTTGGCTGAATGGGATAAATATGCAGCTAATAGCCTGTTCCTATTGCATGGTATTTCATTTATAAAACATGACAACAAAACGCTTTTCTAAATTCTTCACAATGGCGAAAACAGGATGTATATTTATAGACTTGGATTGCACACATGCATAAATGAGCAGGGTTACACTGATCATTTTGAATTCTTGAGAGTCAGAAGAGTGTGTTTCTGATCCAATGTCTCCTTATACATATTCTATTGAGATGAATTTCCTTTGGAAATAGGATCACCATCTTAGAGAGTGTGTGCAGTGTAGTGTAGTACTAGTTCTTGGGAGACTCAGGTTCAAATCCCCACTCATGTCATGGAAGCTCACTGGGTGACCCTTGGCCATTCACGCTCTCTCAGCCTAACCTACCTCTCATGGTTGTTGTGAGGATAAAATGCAGAAGAGGAGAATGATGTAGGCTGCTTGGGGTCCCACTGGGGAGAAAGGTGGAGTATAAAGGAATAAACTAAAATAAAATAGAATTGTAATTGATCTCTAGCCTATAATATTAGTAACCCTGGTGGAAATGGCAGCTTTGGAGGGCAAGGGTTTTTGGCACCTTAGCTGAATGACCTTGCTGCTCCCTCTGTGGTGGGGGGGGAGCCACCTCTTCCCCCCATCACAGGTGAGCTGCCACCCACCCTCCTCCCTGATGGTGGGAAGGAGGAAAGGAGCAGACATGCTGCAGGCTGCCCACTGATGATGGGGCACTGGTGGAGCTGCTGCTTTCCATGGCTGACCTTGATGCTGCGGGCAGGTGGTAACTGGGCTGGCTTTGGTACCCTTCCACCTCTGGCATTTTAGTAGGGTTGCCAGCCTCCAGGTGGGGCTGGAGATCTCCAGACTATATAAATCACATATTTATTACTTATTTATTTAAAACATTTATTCTTCTTCTCTTGTAGCAGATGGTTGCTTTGGAAGGTAGGCAACATGGCGTTATACCCTACCAAGGTCCCCCCCTCCCTGAATCCCAATCTCCAGGTATTTCCAGAGCTGGTGGCCCTACACTTCAGGTGGTTCCCTAGCTGCACATAATGGATGGGGTGGCTCTTATTACATTCTGCCCTCCCCAAGCATTGGCCACCCTACAAGGAAATCATCCTGCCTGGGATCTCCTTGTGTGCCTTGGAGGCTGCCTGCTAAATTCTGGTTTGAGGGCAGGGCAGGCTGAGTTCATGAGACATAGAGATATTGTTGGTTAACAAAACGCCCTCGTTTAACTCAACAGTATCTCTCATTTTCAAACATCATGACTGAAACAGGCACAAAATTTTGTATCCGCTGAACTGTAATCTTTATGTAATCTAACCTGTAAACTCTATGACATGAGAGCGCTTCTCCACTGACCAGAAAGGTCACATGGGAAGGGCTCGTATCTGTGTCGGTCTCTGGCATCAATACATAATTACTTCTGAATGCTCATTCCAGAGTGTTGGAGCCTTGCCAGATGCTATGGACTGTATGTTGAACTATCACTGTATGATCCAGATATCATCACCCAGACAAGCATTTCTATTGTGGGAGTCGCACTTTCATAGTTGTCAAATTGCAGCCCTGTTGCTGGGAAGCTGCTGGTGGCTTCAGACATTATTCTGAAGTGGCAAGGGAGGAAGCTTGAGTGAACAATGCTTCCTCTGTCATTTCTGAGGAGGGAGAGGCATTCATCTCCTGACACCTGCACAATGTAGAGCTCACCTCTTATTACTGGGGAATGTATGTATTTCTTTTCCTTTGCATGAAACTCAGAGAAAGATTCCTTGCAGCCATCTGAAGCAACCCACAGATTCCTGCCCCAATATGTGTCTGTGGGCTAGCAGGAAAACTGGATGATTCCAATGACTTCCCTGTTGAATACATAATATACCTCTTAACTGTAGATTTGTACCGGTGTTAATTTCTTACTGTTTCAGAGAGCTTTTACCATTTTTGCCTCCCCACCACTTTCTTCAGAGGCTCCGTGTGCTCCCTCTCTAGCATTTGAGTACACGTTTCCTATAATATGAAAAAACAGCTGGTCCCCGCACCACTAAGCTGTCTGTGGAATGAGGATGAGGGATGTCACTTAAGGTTTGTAAAGTGATGAGAGAAAGTAAGGTTGTGCCACCATGGAACAAAGACCATCTTCTGGGAAAGCCCTCCATTTCTCCTGATCATGCCACAATAGCTGCTATGACAATATGTTCTAGGAGGTAGAGTTGCCAGGCCTCCCTCTATGGCTTTACACTTATGGTTTTTTTGTTGTTCAGTTGTACAGTTGAGTCTGACTCTTCACAACCCCATGGACTCTTTGTGACTCCCAACTGCCTAGGGAGGTGGTTAGCTCCCCTTCACTGACAGCTTTCAAGAAGAGGCTGGATGAATATTTGTCAGAGATACTTTAGGCTGGTTGTGCATTGGGCAGGAGGTTGGACTAGATGGTCTGTATGGCCCCTTCCAACTCTATGATTCTATGACCATATCATGCCAGGCTCTCCTGTCTTCCGCCATACTCTGGAGTTTGCTCTATTTCATGTTCATTGCATTGGTAACACTGTCTAACCACCTCATCCTTTGCCGTCTCCTTCTTCATTTATCTTCAATCTTTCCCAGCATCAGGGTCTTCTCCCTTCTCATTTGGCGGCCAAAATATTTGGACAGTCAGGTTTGATTTCCTTTAGGATTGAATGATCTGATCTCCTTGCAGTCCAAGGGACTCTCAAGAGTCTTCTCCAGCACCATAATTTGAAAGCATCTATTCTTCAGTGCTTGTCCTTCCTTATGGTCCAACTCTTGCGGCCATACATTACTACTGGGAATACCATTGCTTTGGTTGGCAGGGTGATGTCTTTGCTTTTTATTATACTGTCTAGGTTTGCCATAACTTTCCTCCCAAGAAGCAGGTGTCTTTTAATTCCATGCCTGCAGTCACCGTCTGCAGTGATCTTGGATCCCAGGAACGTGAAGTCTGTCACTGCTTCCATGACTTTCCCTTCTGTTTGCCAAGGAGTAATGGGGCCAGATACCATGATGTTGAGTTTCAAGCCAACTTTTGCGCTCTCCTCTTTCACTCTGAGCCAGAGGCTCTTCAGATCCTCTTCACTTTCTGCCATTAGAGTGGTATCGTCAGCATATCTGAGGTTGTTGATATTTTTCCTGGCAATCTTAATTCTGGCTTGTGATTCATCCAGGTCAGCATTTCACATGATTTATTTATTTATTATTTATTATTTTCAATTTGCCTTGCCAAAGCAAACTGGCTCTGCATATGTACTCTGTATTCTGCATATATGTACTCTGCATATAAATTAAATAAGCAAGGTGACAATATACATCCTTGTCATACTCCTTTTCCTATTCTAAACTAATCAGTTGTTCCATATCCAGTTCTAACTGTCGCTTCTTGACCCTTATACAGGTTTCTCAGGAGACATGTGAGGTGGTCTGGTACTCCCATCTCTTTAAGGACTTGCCACAGTTTGTTGTGGGCCACATAATCAAAGGCTTTAACATAGTCAATGAAGCAGAAGTAGATATTTTTCTGGTATTCCCTTGCTTTCTCTGTAATCCAGCGAATGTTGGCAATTTGATTTCTCTTTCCTCTGCCTCTTCAAAACCCAGCTTGTACTTCTGGCAGTTCTCTGTCCATGTACTGCTGAAGTCTAGTTTGTAGGATCTTGAGCATGACCTTGCTAGCGTGTGAAATGAGTGCAATTGTGCAATAGTTTTAACATTCCTTAGCATTGCCCTTCTTTGGGATTGGAATGCAAACTGACTTTTTCCAATCCTGTGGCCACTGTTGCATTTTCCAAATTTGCTGGCATATGGAGTGCAGCGGTTTAACAGTATCAGCTTTTAGGACTTAGATTAGCTCAGCTGGGATACCATCATCTCCACTAGCTTTGTTATTAGTAATGCTTTCTAAGGCCCATTTGACCACACTCCAGGATGTCTGGCTCAAGGTGAGCGATCACACCATTGTGGTTGTCAACAACATTTAGGCCCTCCTTGTAAAGGTCTTCTGTGTATTCCTGCCACGTCTTCCTAATCTCTTCTGCTTCTATTAAGGCTGTAAGATCTTTTAACCACGGTGGAAGCCAAGAACTTTACTTGTACTAACAAAAAGATTAATGTACTAACAGAGAATTCACTCAACTCTTTTCTTTATCCCTCTATATACCCGTCCCCCTTTCTATATATAAAAGCAATAAAATTCTCTCCTTTTTAGGGGAGTTTAAATTAAAAAAAAAAGGCTGTACCCTTTCTGTCCTTTATCATAGCCAGTTTTGCACGAAACATTCCCTTGATTTCTCCAATTTTCTTGAAGAGATCTCTAGTCCTTCCCATTCTATTGTTTTCCTCTATTACTTTGCATTGTTCATTCAGGAAGGCCTCCTTATCTCTCCTTGCTGTTCTCTGGAAATCTGCATTCAGTTGGGTAAATCTTTCCTTTTCACCTTTGCCTCTCACTTTCTTTCCTCTGCTATTTATAAAGCCTCATCAGACAGCCACTTTGCTTTCTTGCATTTCTTTTTCTTTGGGATGGTGTTGATTGCTGCCTCCTGTACAATGTCACGAACCTCTGTCCATAGTTCTTCAGGCACTCTGTCTATCAAATCTAGTCCCTTAAACCAATTCTTCACCTCCACTGTATATTCATAAGAGATGTGATCTAGGTCAAATCTGAATGGGCTTAAATAAATAATTTCCCAACTTTTTCAGTTTAAGCCTGAATTTTGCAATGAGTAGCTCATAATCTGAGCCACGGTCAGCTCCAGGTCTTGTTTTTACTGATTGTATGGGCCTTCTCCATCTTTGACTGCAAATTATATAATCAATGTGATTTTGATGTTGCCCATCTGGTGATGTCCATGTGTAGAGTCACCTCTTAGGTTGTTGGAAGAGAGTGTTTGCTATGGCCAGTGTCTGTCATTTTACCATAAAGTTTCTGGCAATTCCCAGAGCTACCCATTGTAGTAATGTAGTGACAGCAGTGGCATCACATGTCTGTCCATGTCCTCACCTCCCAACCCTCCTACTGGTTGCCATGGTCAGCCCGGCAACCCCACTAGTAGCCTGGAATCAATCATGGATGTAATAACAGTAAAATAACTGTATTTATTAGAGCAGAATGTCTAAACAACTGAACAGACCACAACCAGGCTCAACTGTTCTAATTCTTCCCAAGTGCTAGTCTTGAGACATTACCCTCTTCGTCCTAGAGAGATGCTGGGAAAAGGCCTTAAAGTGACAGCATTGATATTTTACAGTTAGGCTAAGTACTTGACAAATTATGGCAGCATCTGGTCTTGACTATTGCTGTCCTCTAATCATCTTTAAGTTTTCCTAGGGCAAAATGTGTGCCTTTCTTTTTCCACTCCCTGAATTTCTTGTACAATTTTTTGCATCTCATAATGTCTTGGTGTCCCTTTTGAACAGGAAGCAGAGTCCAATTTTGAACAAATGTGAGTCAGTTGAAAAAACTAAAGTAGCAAGCCCCAAGAAGGAGAGTTGTAAAGCACACAAAAGGATGTGCATTCTTTACAACTTGTAATTTAGAATTTATTGCAGTACTCCAATGTCTCCAGTAGGTGGTGCTCAGAAGCACTTCCCAGTGAAGATGAGAAAAACATAACCCAATTTTTCAAAAAAGTTTAATTCCTAACATTGTTTTAATGGGAAATCACAGCATTAAAAATAAATGTATAAAGCAACAAACCACAAAATGTGCACAAAAAAATCATACATTCATTTTTGGGACTTTCATCAAGGATACTATGACCGTAGAACAGTTGATGTGTTGTTGATGGCAACACCATTGTCTGCACTATGTGGTGCAGGTTGTAAAGTAGGGAGGAAGGAGTGCTTTGAACCACAAGGACAGGCAAGGTATAAATGTTTAAATAAACAGGAACACAAGCTGATCTGTTACTTCATTTATTTTCAACTAGGATCATGATGTGTGTGTGGGGTGTGTGTGCTTATGAAGTGGCATAAGACATGGAAACTCTAGTGATAAGAATGAGCACCAGGAGGAAAATCAATTTATTCCTCATTCCAATTAAGCCAGATGACTTGGTCAGAAGAAGCCAGTTTTGTCTCATTGACTTCAATGGAAATAAATTGGCTAAAACCCCAGCCTTCTATCTCAATCTGGCTGGAAACCAATTGGTCTATCACTCTCTTTTAAATCTTCTTTTGCTCACTGTATTTTGAACCTTATGATCTTAGATGTTGGGAAAGAGTGAGAAGAATTATATATTTAGTCTTTCATTTAGTTTACTTGTGCGGCTTGTTTGTTTGCTTATCTCCCACATTCCTGTCCTGCTATTAGCACACAAGGTGACTCACAACATTATTGAAATTTAACCCTTTTAGAATTAGAATATTTTGTTTTTTCCTTTGGTTTTAGAGTTATCACGTTTATCTTCCTCTTTTGGCATGACCTCCTGAGTTTCCAGGATTTAACAACCTCTGTGAGAAAGGCAGAGTTGCTAAAGTGGCTACGCAAAGGCCTAATGTGTCCTGCTTAGCTACCATCTTGCCTGTGGGACCCTTGACAATTATTAATAGCAGCCAGACACAACAATTAAGCCAGTGGAACTTGGGAAATTTCCTGTTTGTTTTCAAATGACAGAACTTTCAAACATATGGCAGGGGCAAGTGGAGATCATACCAGTCTGTTCTGCGGCACTGGTGTATTTCACCAAATGTAAGACGTCTTCTGCCAGCTACTCCCTAGAGAAAAAAAAATGCCCTTCCCTTTAACAGAGGCTTAATGGGATGTTATTTAGTTCCATGCTTGGACATTCTTATCTGCTGGACCGCTGTTCCCCTCATGCTCCACCACAACAGTTTCGCTCATCTGAGCAGTGCCTTCTGCAGATGCCACCCTGACAATAGGCAAGATCAACAACTGCCCGTATATGTGAATTCTCTGCAGAGGCCTGCCTGATGAGGTCAGGAAGGCTCCCCTTCTCTTGGAATTTTGCAAACGATGCAAAGCTGAATTATTCACAAGGGCATTTTTACAAAGGCAATAGGGCTTTCTAGTAACATAGTGATGTTTTAAGGAGACATTGTGGACTATGCTATTGTGTTTAGCACATACTATCTGTTGCTGTATGAATTATCTTGTTACACAATTTCTTCATCATTTAATATGCATGTTAAAGCCTATGCTTTGTTTCAGTTTTGTTCCAGATTTTTTCTTGGTTTTAATTTCTGCAATCCTAATCCTGTTACATTGCTTATTGGATGTCCCATCCTATTGACTGCTTTGATTTATGCTGTGTAATGCACCTTGAGTTTCCACAAGAAAGGTGGACTATAACTAACAGGGCTCATTTCCTGCAGGAGTGCACCGGAGCAAAGCTCCAGCAGTAAGGAGCCCGGGGGCAGCACATGCAGCAAGTCCCACTCCCTGCTCAAAGCAGCCCCCCCTTGCCTTTCGCGGCCCGCTGGCTGACCCAGCAGAGCGCTGCCATGAGCTGGCCCTCGAGCTGCTCCGACACTGCCTGGGATATGGCATCCAGCCCACTCAGGCTCTGCCCATTCTCATGCTGGCCCTGGCGCTGCACCTCTGCAAGGCAGGCCCCAGCAACTCCCGCAATCCCCCCCCCATTGCTAGCAATCCAAAAGAGTCCAGTGGCACCTTTAAGACCAAGGTTTATTCAGGTACAAGCTCTCCCACCTCTCTGAGGGCAGATCTGCACATCCCCCTCCCCCGTTAGCAATCCAAAACAGTCCAGTGGAGCCTGACCGGTGGGTATTGCCTTCTGACACACTTCTGGTGATGTCAGGGGGTGTGGCATATGCAAATAAATTATGCTAATGAGTTATGCTAATGAGCTCCGGCACCTCTTTTTCTACAAAATGACCCCGATAAGTAACATAAATGACTTAAACAAATAAGTTAAGCTGATGAGGGGAGAAATTTGATGGTTCAGAGTTTAATATTATCCTGCTGGGTTTTTAAAAAATCTAATTAGAAGTAGACCTGCAGTGAGACCTGAGGCCTCTAGCCAGACTTCAGTTTGTTTCCAAGTGCCTAGTGGTATTTCTTGCTCTGTTCTACTGATTTGCTAGAGGAACTCCACACAGAGATATGTGGAACTGTGTTAGGGGGCATCTCAGGACTTGAAGTAATTCTAAGAAAAGAGTGGCACCAGTGTAAACACTTAGTGCGGATTATAACCATTGAAAGGCTCCAGTTACTGTTCTTTCTCTAAATTTTTGGCCTCAAATAAGAATTTTTATGCATCCCAGAAAAGTTTTGCCTCCTTTTTGGACACAAAAAGAACAGTGATGCTGACAATCTTCCAAATGGATTCTTTTCTCTCTTCCCCCCCCCCCAACAATGCAGGATTTGCCAGGATTAGCTTTTGGAGTGTAAATTATTCTTGAGAACTTTCCAGCTCTCTCTCTCTCTCTCCTTTTAATTGAAAGATGGCAGAGCTGGTTATCTGATAACTTCCTTAGGAGGGTGTCAGAGCATTATATAAACCTCTCATGGTTGAACTAAAGAGAGAAGAAATGAAGACCACATCTGACCATCAACATGCTTCATGCAAAATCTGAGGCAAATATGAGCCTGGTTTTTTGGAGGCCCCCTTTGAATGGCTCTCTCTTTAGCCTTTGGACCACCTGCCTTGTTGGCCAGTCCTATTTCCTTGGCAAGAATGTTACAGAAGTTCAGACTGTACTGTTCTCCAGAGAAAGGTGCATTCAGTATTCCCTGCACGCTGCCATCTCTTTGCACCAGTACTTTCCCATCCAAAGCAATAGCAACAAAGGAGACTCAAAAAAACCCTTGTAATGAAAGGGGAATGTTCTCTGAGGTGATTCAAGGACCTTGTCAAGCCTTCTGAAGGTTTCCTGCAGCTTTGTCTCAGGTTGCTTTGAGGTAGAAGCCAGAAACAGTGCTAGGTTCCTCTCTGTAGTGTGGGAAGCCACATTATCATGTACACTGCAGCAGATCCTGGCAGCCATGGGGGCAAAGTAATTAATTCTCCAGCTTTTCACATCAGGAGGAACCAACAAGCCCTGGTGTGGAATGAAACACTTATGATGGACTCTTGGGAGCTTGTTTTCTGTTTCATGAGAGTGCACTTAATTGAGGGTAATTGAGGGTAAACTGACAAAGGGAATGGTATTAGAATGGAAAAATCTTAACACTGTAGTGTCTTATGGTAAACAGGATAGATGTTTTGCATGTTCCTGAATTTGGCACATTGTCACCTGTATTGTGATGCATAGGCAGAAATTAAAAGTCCCCCCTACACATAGGGACAAACTAGCTTCTACTAAAGAGCCTGCCTACAAGACAGCTTGTCCCACAGCCTTGAAAACTGGCTTTTTTAATCTTTGCCTTCCTCCAAGGAGCACCAGGCAGTATAATTAGATTCTCCCTTTCTCCATTTTATCCTTTCAAGAGGCCTGTGAGGTGGGTTAGGCAGAGGAAGGAAGTGACAGCCCTAAAATCACCCAGTGAGTTTCAAGGGGGGGAGGGGCTTTGAACCTGGGTCTTTCCATCACAGTACTCTGATTGCTTCACCACATACCCAGGTCCCTGTATTCTAATGTGTACCAATGTTGGAGGACTGATTCAATACAAGCTCAGTAAAATATGTGCACCCAGCACTGGCTGAGATAGCAAATCCAAATGTCCCTTCCTCCCAATAGACTACCATGTGCCAATAAGTTCTTATGCTCAACCCTCACTGAAATAAATGGAAGCTGTGCAACTGTGTGTAATAACTTTGCCAGCAAGAGTTAAAATGGTGACCTGAGTAATAGGCAATACCAGAAACACAACTTCTGACTCATTGCAGTGCCCACTAGCCATGGATCCAGCCAGGGTTCTTGATACCTCTCAAGCCCCTTCCCCAATCTCAAGCAGGTAACAAAGCAGGAAATGCACCAAGCACCTGGTAGAATGCCATACATGCCTGGTTGTCTGAATTCATGTTCTGGAAGCTGATGTCATGTGTGGCTCCTTTGTCAAGAACATGTCAAGACTTGGGTTTTTAACTTGCCTTTTATACTTTGCCCTGTAAATGCTATAGCTAAGTATATTTCCTTACAAACCCTGATGGACTTCTTCCCCCTCCCCCTCTTTCAGGATGTGGGCAGGTTCTTCAGGCATCAAAGGGACAAATTTTGTTGGAGAGCTATCCCCTGAATGCTCACTGTGAATGGACTATACATGCCAAGCCTGGCTATGTTGTTGAGTTAAGGTTGGTGGAAAAGGCATTTTACTTTATTTTCTTGCATGTCAATGGCATTGTAAATAAGTCCCATCCTGGGCACAAAGAACTTTTTTGTTATCCCTAACATGAATCTGCACACATACTAGATCTAAAAGTTATTCTCTTTCTGTAGCATATTAAAACATTCAAAAATGATTTCTTGGAAATAGTCAGAAGGAAATGTATGTGTGTAGCTGTGTCAAAGGCTAAATCCCCACTGATCTGCTGTTTAAGAAGTAAAGCAAAGAGCTGGATTCAATCCACTTCCACTCCCCTTTCCTCACTATTTTGCGGCATTTTCCAGATTACCTTAATGTTCCATTTTCATTCCCTGATGTTACTGGGGGTTTTTCTTCTGTCCAGACAACTTTGTTAACATCCCAGTGTTGTCCTAGTCTTTCCTTATTCCCACTGTTCTTTCCTAAACTAGTTTTTCCTGTACTTTTCCCACCATGGTGGAATGAATTTGCAAGACACCCTCTTGCTTGGAATCTGGAACATTTTTCTGCCTTATGGATTGCTGCCCAAAACATACCCAGAAAAGACTGCCTTTCCCTCTGTGAGGCCCAAAGGGCTTTACGATCTGCCAGCCAACATCTTCTGGTGGTCCCCAGCCCCAGGGATGTCTGTCTAGCCTTGACTAGGGCCAGGGCCTTTTCAGCCTTGGCCCCTACCTGATGGAATGAGCTCCCATGTGAGATCAGGGCCCTGCAGGACCTTTTACAGTTCTGCAGGGCCTGCAAGACGGAGCTCTTCCGCCCGGCTTTTAAGGTAGTGAACACCCCCACTCTCTAATGGGCCTCCCCCCGGTGGGTCAGACCTGCATTACCATCCAAGGACTAAAACCTGTTCTGGGGCAGGCTTGGGTGACACTGACAGCTTCATCAGGTGACACGGCTTGACGGCAAAGTAAGGCCCAGGGAAGGGAACCAGATCAAGAAGGGGGCTTTCATGGAGCCCCTCCCCCAAGAAAGGGCGCAAGTGCTGGAGATCAGGGCAGGCTTATCCTGGAAACGTGATGGTGTGTGATGGGCAGGGAATGTACTTCAGTGGGGATTGCGCATCCCCCTTGAGGCTGCTGAAACGTGCATGTGCAATCCCTCCCAGGAAATCAATCCTTAATGTGAATGTGAACAGACAGAACCGTTGGGGGTACGTGTGAAAAAAGTGTGAATTGATTGTACCGATAGTGCAGTCATTGGAACTGCCATAACACCCATGAAAACCCCACAAGCAGCTGCAGTCAGGAAAACACCTATTTCTCAGCAGGAATCTGGCTTTTTAAATGAGGCTATCTGTGCATACCAGTTAGTGTGCCCATTTCTCTTTATTTGATTATGCCCTTTATTTCCTTCTTCATCACATTTTTTCAGATGAGATTCCCAGATGAGTTCCTACCAATCCCTTCTGATTCCCATGTTTTCCCCCTCCATACAGTTAGAAAATGTTTGCATGATATTGTTCCATTACACAATTGTTAATCATGCTACTTTACAAGGGTTGCAAGCTTGTGTCGATATAAATGTCAGGTTCCTCAGCTGAAGACAAACTGTGGTTCAAAATGTCTCTGCAATTAATTATTGAGACTCAAATGGACAGTGTGTTGCTGTGCAAGTCTCAAAGACACACTGCTGACCTCTTACCCAATAGCCAGTCTTCAGTAATTGAAGCCAGTGGCTTCAGTGCATAGTGGGTTGCACCATTTGTTTGAAATGCCACTTTCTCCTTCATAGACTTGCCCATGTACTAAGATCATCAATTAAGGTGCCCCTCTGGGTTCTACAATTATCTGAAGTTATGTGGGTGGCTACTAAAGACAGGGCAATTTGGGGCACGGTGGCTACTAAAGACAGGGCAATTTGGGGCATGGCACCCCAACTGTGGAATACTCACCTGGAACATATTCACCTAATATCAATTATCTTCAGGTGTAAGGCAAGGATTGTTTTATTTAGCTTTTAATAAGACAGATTTGGTTTTTACTTTTTTAAGCACAGACACTGCTTTAAGCGAACTTTGTAACTCATCAGTCACTGCTGCCGCTTTGTTTAATTTTGGTTTATTTACTTTGTTTCAATTTGTAAGTAGTCTTGAAGGCTCTATGCAGAAAGGTACGGTATATATTTCTTTAATAAATACATTTGCAGGATTCTCAGAACTATACCAGGAAGCCTAGCAGGGTGACAAATTCAAACAAAGTTAATAGCTTTTCATCAATATTTCATCAGCTTTGGAGACCAAAGTAGAAGCTTGTGCTGTGAGCACAGTCATATTTCTTTCCATACATTTAACGACACCTTTAATATTTCATAAGAAAGGGGGGAGTCTACAGGAGAAAAGAAACTTGGAGGCTCCCATGGAGTTCCTGCCTCCTTATCTGAACTCTGCATTCCTTTTGAGGCTGTGAATTGTCACTGTGATGACCATCTTTGGTCTCCGTAGCCCTTGAAAGCTCATGGAGGAAAGAACAGCGCCCATTTGGTTATTGTTGAACAAGATGACAACACCCACTGCACGATTTGTGAACCCAAGGATGTTGGTATCATGTCTAAAGCAGCCTCTTGGGAGTTGTACTGAGGGCTGCACCAGTATAAAGAGGAGGCTCTTGCAAAAGGCGCGAAAAAAATAGAAGTCTTGCCAGTCTGCCTTTGACATTTGGAATTAATATAAAGGAGCTTTGGCGGGCGGGGGGGGGTAGCCCCACCATCCCCCATGCTTCTAGCAAATAGCGAAGTGTTTCCAGCCACTCAGTAGCTTCTTCTAGCGGTAAAGACAGATTAAGAAGAAGAAGAAGAAAAACCTAGTTGGGAACAGCCTTACTCTGTTGATTCTTTCTGATGAGTTACATGTAATTGCTGCAACCAGATGTGTGGCTGCTAGTAATAGCATGTGAAATCATACATTTTTTCTTTTAATTACTCAGAATTGCATTCTTCGATAAGCAAAGTTCAGGATTCCTTGTAGGGTTTTGGGGTTGTTTTTTTTGACTTGCTTATTTTGAAATGTGATTTTCTTTCAGATAGTTGTGTGTCAGATCCTGTTGGCCCATACTGTGTACAAAAGCCTCAGTACTGTATAATCCACATTCATTTCCTTTAATACTAAACCAGATTTGCATTTTAATATTGTTTTCTTTGATGTAGGAGCTCCTCCTAAATGGATAGTTTCATGTTTTCTTCATTCTTTAACAATAATGTAGTACACAGTTGTTTGCTAGAGGATTTGAACTAATATATAATTGAACTGAGTTTTTATATGTCTGCAGAATTGTCTGATTGTCCAAACTGCAGTCCAAATTACACTATCACCTGCCATTCACATATGTACTAGTACTACAGCTTGGTTCTAACAATCCAGCCTCCCTCCCAAGAAAGCATGTATATAATAAGGATAATCTATGAGGCTTTGCTGTGTGTGCAGGGTGAGGTCTTCTAGCTCCAGACAGCCATAGGTTTAAAATAATCAACTGTTTCCCAAAACATATGTTGATACAAGTATGGAAAAATACATGCAGAAATAGGATAGTCTCCTGTATCGGTTTCAACCAAATTAATCGAGGGAATGTTTTTTCTTACCCCCTGACCTTTCTAAAAAAAAATTCCCCATCCTGAATAATCGGTCCTTTTGAGAGTTCTCAGAGAACTAGACATAGAAGTGATTCCTAAGCCTGGTTTTGCAGCAGCCCCTAGTGTGCTGCCAGCTGGAAGTCAGCATAGTGTAGTGGTTAAGAATAGTGGACTCTAAGGTCAAATCTGCATTTGCATTTTAAATGCTTTCTCAAGCATAGAGAAAGACAGCGTCACAGCAGCACAAAACTGATTTAAAAATGCAAATCCAGCACGAAACTGATTTAAAAATGCAAATGCAGATTCGACCTAAGAGAGGAGTGGGTTTTAGTCCCCATTCCTCCACATGAAGCCTGCTGGGTGACCTTGACCCAGTCACAGTTCTCTAGGAACTCTCTCCCCACCCACTTCACAAGGTGCCTATTGTGGGGAGAGGAAGGGAAGGCAATTGTAAGCCGCTTTGAGAGTCCTTAAGGTGGAGAAAAGTGGGGTATAAAAACCTACTCTTCTTCTTCTCTTCTTCAGTTATGTCACAGATAGATGATAGATAGCATTTTTTTCCTCAGCAGTTTTAGAACTTGTAAATGGATTGGCTAGAATCAATAGAGCTTAATTTCAGGCCCTGATCACATGGCAAGGTAATTGCGCTTTGTTCCCGCTGTAATTTAATCGGGAACATTTTTCTTCGCATTGGGCTGACTAGATGCAGCCAGCCCCTCTTTTCCAGCACCCGCTTGCCTGCTGCCGCGCTGTCCCTCCAGGCGATCCTGCCGGCCACGGGGAGGCTCGGGCAGCTGCTTCTCCTGCTGCCACTGTGTGTGGGGGTTCCCCTGCTGCTGCCGCCGCCATTGCCCCATGAAAACAGGCTCCATCGTCTCCGCCATCCTCCTTGCCAGCCCCGTCCAGGCTGCTGGAGCCCCCGCCTCTTGTTCCCGCCTCCAGGGCCGTCTTTGTGCGTTTTTTTTTTAAAAGCTTCTGGTTTCAGTGCTTGACTAAACATGCGCTTAATAAATCCATTATTAAACGTTAAATGGATTTATTAAGCGCATGTTTGCTCAAGTGCTCAAACCAGAAGCTTTAAAAAAAAAAAAAAGCACAAAGAGCATTCAGATGGCCCTAAACACAATCATTGCGAAAAATGGGCTGTCCAGATAGGTGAAATCGCGCATTCAAACTGCAAGTGCCAGGAAAACAGTAGATTTTCCAGGGGTCAGGAAAACCCGGCAGCATTGTGCGAGTGAGCCTGCTTCAGGGTGGGAGGCGGATTGGCGCGTGTGAACGTGAAACTGACATGCGCAAGGGAACAGCAGCAAACCCCGATCAAAACGGCAGTGTGACCGGACCCTCAGAGAGTGTGGCAAGCTACAGAGGGAAGGGGAAGACTGCAAAGTTCCATACAAAGAGAAGCATTTTATTACACTGGCATATGCAATTTCAAATGCAATACAATGTGAGAGTTATTGTTCCTAATAAAAATAAATGTTTGGTTTGGTTTTATATGACATAGAGGGTTGGATCCAGACTAGCATTTCTGTCAGTGCAAAGACTTTCTGCCCATGGTTCATTATTTTCCCATTTCCCCCCCTCCTGTAGCAGCTGGAACATGATGGGGGGGCATTTCAGTCTGCCATGGGGTAGCAGGAAGATTGCACAATGGGAGAGTAGATGTCCTTTTGCCTGTTGAAAAACTAGTCTGGATTCAAACCATAACTTCAAATTTAATTTATTGTATTTAGGGGGAGAGGGTTGTCAAATTTTTTATAAAAAATGATGTCACTGTATCAAACAAAGAACAAAAAGGTGTGTTGCTACTCCAAAAGTATTGGAAATCACTGGTCTAGGGCTTAATGCAGTTTTACAGGCAGTTGTGGAAGATGTATTATAAATCTTGCCACAATTGTAAATTATAGTCAGGGGATGTAAAGAAAGAGGGATGGGACATGTTCAGTTGCTTGGTAAAAAGTTATGTGTGAAAGCTGAAACCTCTTACATCAATACAACTTGGCTGCACAAAAGTTATTACCTTGCTTTGTCTATGTGTCACTGTCATTAATTTTACACAGGAGGATTTTCAGTGGTGAAATTCCATTTTATTGACACAAGTGAATGGTTTTAGGAGAGGTGCTATTTTTTCCACTTGTCAGGAAGGAACCTGCTACAGCTTCGATAATATCTCAGCATTTTCATAACCAGATAAAACTAGAGTTACCCCTGACAAAGCAAAACTTGAAATTAATTTAAGAATTCCTTCTCAGCTAAAACACTTGAGGGATTCTAGTTTTAATTAGGATAGCAAAACTTTCCAGAGATGGAGTGAGGGTATGAAGGATCGTTCTACACATTGTTTACAGATTTTGTTTTATATGAAATGTGAAGGGAATGTGCAAAGTCCTTCTCAGGAGCGACACTTGAGAAGCTCTCATGAAAACCGAATGTGTTTCAACAAACCTAGTGAAATATCTTCAGTCCAGGCAAGGTACACATCCTAGGATAAAACAAACAGGCCCAGGTCTAAGTTATACAGACACCTCTGTGGGAACTTGGGTTGCCAAGTCTGAGTTGGGGAATTTCTGGAGATCCTGGAGAGGGAGGCATTTAGTGTGGGGAGGAAGCTGAGCAGGGATATGATGCCACACACGCCACTGTTAATCCCGTCCCCTTAAGCAAGAGGCCTCTCTTTTTTTACAGGTTCTCAGCGTAGTGGGTATGCAACTGTCAGTTGGAAGATGAAGACTCCAAAGTTTTATTGATATGAATTAAACGGTTTCTTGGCAGGCATTTCTGCACAGCATACTATAAAAGCAGGTTGCAGCCAGAAAATTGAATCAGATGCATGGTACAAGGATACATATGAAAAAGGCATGGGTTGAAAACCATCAGTACGATGCAGAGGGTTACAAAAATAATATAAGCAAATAAATAGGCGATGCTAAAGCATAAGTAAATCCTTATTCTAATTCCCAGACTTTTTTTTTCTGTGCGGATACCTATTCCCACCAACAGGGGCCTCACTCTCCCCCAACAGCTTTTCCTACATAGTCAGTAGACTTCCTGGGTTTGTAGAAAAATCCAAAAAGTGAGGAAATCCCTTCAGGGACGGTTGAATCCCCCCAAAAAGCCTTTTGAAATGGCCTCTGCAGGGACCTGACTCCAGGCATCAACGGTGAGAGATTAGAACGTTGGGGGGGGGGCGGAGGGAGAGGAGGCTTCTAACTGGCTCTGTCAGTCAAAGGGTGGGGGGAAGGGCCCTTTCTTTCCAGGCCTCTTTCGGCCTTGGAGAGAGGGAGGGGGAGGGAGGGGGGAGCCTTGGGGCCAGGCTGGGGGATTCCTAGAGGTTTTGGGGTGGAGTGCAAGGAGGGCAGGATTTGGAGAAGGGAGAGGCCTCAGCTGGGCATCATGCCACAGAATCCACCCTCCAAAGCAGCCATTTTCTCCAGGGAAACAGATCTCTGTTGTTCACAGATCTCTGGAGTTCACTCTCCAGGCCCCACCTGGAGGTTGCCAACCCTAGGCCTGGCAGCAGTATAGAGTTGCCAGGTCCCCCCATGGGCACTGGCAGGGGATGGGGGTAGTGGGGTCTGGAAACTCCTGGAGATTTGGGGATGGAGCCTGGGGAGAATAGGGACCTCAGTGGGGTATAATGCCCTAGAGTCCACCCTCCAAAGCATCAATTTTCTCCAGGGGAAGTTATCTCAGTAGTCTGGAGCTGAGCAGTAATTCCAGGGGATCCCCAGATCCCACCTGGAGGCTGGCATCCCTAGGCAGCACCCTCTGGGTGACTTGATATCACCTAATTTGCATGACTCAACTTGGCCTGGCTGCTTGCTGCTGTTCAGCAGCCACCCTATGAAAGCCAGCAGTGAAGCAGCAGTTAGAGCCTCAGAGTAGGGTCTGCAAGACCCAGGTTCAGATCCCCATATTGCGGTGGAAGCTGACTGGGTGATTTTGGACCAGTCACATACTTTCAGCCTAATCAACCTCACAGGGTTGTTGTGCAGATAAAAAGGAGGTGAGAATAATGTAAGCTGCTTTGGTCCCCACTGTGGAGAAAGACTATAATTTTCCTTGGTAGAAGCTGTGGGGGAGGGGGTGGAGACAAAAAGCTGAAGACAGATAAAGGCAGATAAAGGTTAAGTTGGCTGTTGGGTGGGAAGGAAATAGGGTTGCCAACTCTGGATTGGGAAACTCCTGGACATTTAAGGGGTGGATCCTGGGGATGGTGGGGTTTGAGGAGGGGAGGAACTTCAGACCAGTATAATGCCATAGACTCCACCCTCCAAACCAGCCATTTCCTCCATGAGAACTACCATTGCCAGCCTCTGGGTGAGGGCTGGAGATCACCCAGAATTACAACTGTTGTCCGGGTCACAGAGATCCGGATAAAGTGGCTGCTTTGGAGGGTTGAGTCTATGGCTCCACCCCCAGAAGGGAGAAAGAGTGTGAGATAGGTAAGGGTAGAGGGGAGGAAGCAAAGGTGTGAGAATGGGATGACCATCCCGCAAGTTTCTTGCGGGTCTCCACTTGTAAAGTATAATTCTAAATCAGTTCTAAACCAGCAGAGGACACTCACAAACCATTAAACCTTATAAATATTCTTGAAACAAAAGGATGCAAACATGAGAGCACATTTTAGCCAATCTAAATCTAAAGTTAAATCATTAATTGCCATTCTTACCACCCTTCTGCCCTTCTAGTTTAAGCTCAGTTTCCTAGCAAGCCAAAAAGGTACCAGATTAACATCCACCTTCTGAAGGTGCCGTTTCCTCCAGGGTAACTGATCTTTGTTGTCTGGAGAACAGTTGTAATTCTGGAAGAACTCAAGGCCCCACCTGGCGGTTAGCAATGAAGGCTGCCAACTCTGGTTTGGAAAACTGCTGGAGATTTGGGACCAGAATCTGGGGAAGGCAGTATTTAGGGAAGGCACTCAGTAAGGACGTGATGCCAATACAGTTCTCCCTCCAAAGCAGCCTTTTCTCCAGGGGAACTCAACTCTGTTATCTGGAGATAAGTTGAAATTCTGTGAGATCTCCAGGCCTCACCTGGAGGTTGGCTACCCTTTTACTAACTGTATAAATCACTCCTATCTTATGAATGGAGGCTCTTCTCTTAAGAAAATGAAGGGAGAGGAGGCGAGGGACTGATCAGATTAAAGGCGGTTAGATTTAGAAAATCAATCAATTAGATTTAGAACATTTAGATTTAGAAAATCAACAAATGAGCCTGCTTGTGGGGAAGGCAGGGTATAAATTGAATAAATAAATAAATATTAATTTACCTAAGCTTAGCCTTTCTTTCTTTCCTTCCTTTTTTTTGCCAAAGGTTTGCCATGCTGAGTCTGGAGTTTGACTATATGTGCCAGTATGATTACGTGGAGATCCGAGATGGGGACAGTGTCGATAACAGGATAATTAAGCGTTTCTGTGGGAATGACAGGCCTCCTCCAATCCGAAGCACAGGGCCCTCACTCCATGTTCTTTTTCATTCAGATGGGTCAAAGAATTTTGATGGGTTTCATGCCATCTTTGAGGAAATTACAGGTAATTTAAAAAGAATAAACATGCTTTTCACAGCTCAGATACCTCTATCTTCTGATTCCTTTGCTATTTTTTGCCAGCATTTGTTCTGTATTGTCAGCATTTTAAAAAAAATAAAAGTAGGCATACGAAAGCTACAAGGCCATCATTACTACCTCACCATTGTAACGAAAATGCAGGAAACCTGCAGTGCAGTTGATGAGTTGATGTCAATGGGCTTAGAGCTGATGTCAGTGGGCTTAGACTGGAGTAAACCTGCATAGGCTTGCACTGCAAATTGGTTGACAACATTGGTTAGCCATTTGAACACCTTAACTTGTTTGTTGTTCTTGGACACATCTTTTATTTTATCCTCACACCAGCTGGGTTTCTTGTGAATTATGGTCCAGAAGTTTAGAATACAACATTATGAAGTAAGTTGCATCAATATTTATGGAGTCCCATATTTTCTCTTCTTAGGGTCTTCCACATGGGTTATCTGCCCTGAGTTCAATGCTTTGGGGGAGCTGGATTTTTTTCCTATTAACCCCCCCCCCAGCATTGTGGTGCACTTGTGTACTTCCTTGTTCTTTATATCTCCAAAAGAGAAAGGCTAGAAACTTACTATTTTTTTTAATGAAAGCTTGAAATTCAGAGAAACTGCTACACCTATCAGTAGGGTTGCCAGACACCCCCTAGCCTGGGGGGTTTACCTGCTTTTGGGGGGTTCAACCCACTGCCTGCCAGATGGCTGGTGGGGGATGCCCTGCCCCCAAGCCCGAACACTTGCAGCCACCCCTCTCCCTTCTCTCTTGAGAGAGAAAAGGGGAGGGAGGGGACAACTGTTGGCCATGTCCCTGAATTCCAAGCGGCGTTGCCACTTGGAAATCAGGCACATGGGGCTGCTGGCTGCAAGCATTTAAAGGGACCCCTTCAAATGCTTCCAGATGGCGGGGACTGGGCCTCGTGTGCCCAATCTCCAAGCGGTAATGCCACTTGGAGACTGGGGGAATAGGGCCTGCCAGCTGGAAGCACTTAAAGGGGTCCCGCTTGGAGTTCAGGTGCACAGCAGTGCCTGACCCCTCTCCACTTGCGAGATTTAAAGGGCCCTCCACCTGATCAGCGGGCCCTTTAAATCTTGCAGGATGTTAGGGGGAGGGGTGGCCACCAGTGATAGTTCTCAGGGGCAAGGCTTGGAGCAGGGATGTCTCCAACACAAACTCATTGTGTTGGAGACACTCTGTCCCCTCCGGGAATGTCCCCCCAAAATCCCCCGCCGGAGACGAAGATGGACCTGGCAACCCTACCTATCAGAGCAACAGTATATTGATATAACAATATTCTAGTGCTGATTTTTTAAAAAATTGCAAAAAGCCCCTGGTGCAAGGGGAGGGGGTGGCCACTTTCAGGGGATTGGGGAGGGGAGGGGAGAAACCTGCCCTGTTGCTGCTATACTTTATCTGCAGCTATATGAGCAATAGAGGAAATCACAAAATCCTGTCCCTCTCTGGAAGATACCCTAACCTCATTTATATGTTTCTTCTTTGTTGTAATATGAAGTACCTTTCTAAAACCCAGGCCTGTCTTTCATATATCCAGGGTGGAGTCTGATCCACTGGAATCCTGAAAATTAAATAGTGTGTGAGTATCAAAACAGCAGGTATCTTGCCCTTAAAGTTAAATAGAAATAACATCTGGACGCTGTCTGAAGGTATCAAGGTGGGCTTCCAGTGGTTAGAAACTGGTACTTTTGCTGTAAGCATATTTAGCTCTGTATCCAATGTGTTTAGGATCATAATGGGAGATTAGAGACACATTGGAAAGACATTGTTCAAAATGGCTGCAATCATAACTATTGATCTGAACTATCAAGCTCCTTTAAACTCTCTAAAGCCACACATACACGGCCCGCAGTATCACTGGCATCTTACATATATATAAGACATAGCTTTCATACTGCCTTGGAGAATACCATCAGGGCTGGTGTTGATGAACTGCCTGCCCACAGATTTTCAAAATAACAAGAAAAGATGTATAACTATGAATATATAAACAAAGAAACAGAATTCTGATTTCCTCTATATAATTCAGGGGAGGAAATATCCCTGTTAGTCAATTCATAACACATTCATTTTAGATTCCCCACATAAGATTCTCACTAGAATATTTACACAGATAATTTACTCAGTTATAGGACCTCAGAATGTATGCATTCAGAGTGTACTTTCCAAATGTCACTGCTTCTTTATAGCTAAGTTCAAGGACTGGACTTTTCTTGGCAACTTGCATCTTAGTTCTAAGAAACACAGGATAGAATTTGTTTTAGATAGCTGGGATTTTGTCTCTCTATTAATAAAGAATGTATCTATGAAAGGCAAGGGTCCATTTCCCACTTAAGGTGTGGTATGACACATAGAGGCATATCCACACATTACAGTTTCAAAAAATGTTTTGGAGGAAAATTCTGAGTCTGGGTGGGTTATGACCCCTGCCACAAATGACATGGCCTGATGTCCAGAGCTGCTTTCCACATTGTGGTTTGCATCTTAACTTTTTTCTGCATTGAGGGGCACAGTTTCAGAGTGCTTTCTCTTACAGTGATGGAGGGAAACTCAGTCTGAGAGATAGTTTCGTGTCTAATGAATTCAAGAGTGGGCCCTTTAAAATAAAAAGGCAAAATATTGAGGTGGTAGAATGAACTGCACCACTTCAGACTGTAGATATTGGATTCTAACCCTTTTGAAACAATCTCCATGCAAATAGAAATCTAGCACAACAGGGAGAAGGATTCTACCCCTTCTCTGCTTTTCTATTTGCAAGGAGTTTTTAACACATGGCACATTGCAAAGTGTGATCTTCTACGATCCTCCCCCTACTTTCTTAAGTGGTCCAGACTGTTCCATCACCTCAGCATTCTACTGCCTCACACTCTCCTGTATGTGTTGAATCAAGTCTGACTTAACTATTTGATCTGCTACATCATGGTTTCCTTTCTTGTCACTGAATCAAGTACAAACAGTACCATCACAAGAGCAGCTAGAAGCAGCACTATGTTCAATTAAAGCCCCTTTTAAAAACAAAAAACAAAAGTCAGCTCCCTGAAATTGAACTTGGTGTGGGGTATGCTGCAGCAAGGCCTCCCACATTCATGGGACTAACATAGTCTTACTGGGCGTGATGAATAGATCTTATTTCCTCTGCTCAGCAGGAACCATTTAGTATTCCAGTACTGCCATCTACTTTTCTTTCCGTCCCATTTTTAGCTGTAATTATTTAAAGATTGGGTGGTTGCTACTCTGTAATCTATGCAGAGTAGGATGCGGAGGGCTTATGGTTTTATAAGGAAGCTTTATTGTGTGCCTTATTGTGAGTCTGTCCTGTGCAGCTGAAATGAAAAGCTTTTAAAACTCTCCCTTTTGCAAAATGTTAACCTGGCCACTGACAGTATTTGTCAGGAAGAATGTGATTCGCATGGGAAATGAAGAGGGTGGGAGCTTGACCAGCTGTGGGATGGAGAGCTCTGGCAGCACCGATTTAACAAGAGACGGCAGTGTGAAGTCCTTCTCCATTCAAAAGCCTGGAAGGGGAGCTGAGAGCAGAGGAACAAGTTGAACAGAGCTAACTTGGCTGATCCCCTGTGTTTATTTGTTAAGAACAGGTTTAAACCCTTATGGGCTGTGCCCACAGGCTGATGCTTTAGGGTGACACTAAAGCAATTGTACTAGTAAGCCCCACTGAAGTCCCTAGGACATACATCTCAGTACTTTAGAGCAGGGTATAGGAGTCTTTGAAGTTGGATAGGTGAAATGAAGGGAGACGTAGTCTTATGAAGAACTGTACTAGTGAACAGTTTTGTTTGTTTCTTTTTCATTCTGATTCTTCTGTTGCTGGATTTCATTAAGAGGCTTTTCAGATAGCTCAGCATGAACCTAGATCTTCACCAGCATTTTATAATTTTTAGACCTGTCTAGGTCAGAGGTGGGCAAGCAGTTCAATCTGAGGGCCACATTTGAGTCTCTGCTCACTTTTGAGGGATTCAAGTTGGGTGATGGCTCTTACTGTTTCCCTCACCAGTAGCCAGCATCCAACTTAGCCCTCAAAAGTGAGTGGAAACATTATCTGCTGGTCTGCTGGTCTTAGGCTGTGGTCACACGGCAAGTGTACTGCAATTTGTTCCCGCAGTAGATTTGATCAGGGATATTTTTAAGCAGGTTCAGATGATCACACATCTCTTACCCAACTGCTTGCATTGTGCAACAATGCTCCAGGCACCGTCCAGACAGCCATGTCACCCAACTGGTGGCATGACACCATTTTTTTTAAAAAAAATCTTTGCGCATGTGCATATGCACACAATGGTGACAGCTGGGGAAAAAACCTACTCGAAGAAGGATGTTCAGACTACCTAATCACAATCATTGTGAGAGATGGCTGTCCAGATCAGCAAAATTGTGGATTCAAAGTGCAAATACCCAGAAAGATTTTCCTGGTGTTGGAAAACTCACTAGGGAACTGGGAGGATTGCGGAAGTGAGCCCACTTCGGTATGGGAGACGGATGTGGGTGTCTGATCAGCAATTTTAAATGCAAGAGGGAGCAGCAGTGAAACCCGATCAAAATGACTGTGTGACCACGGCCTCAGTGGCTCTTAAGTGGCACTTACCACTTGAGCTGTAGACAGGAAGGTAGTGAGTTCTTGAGTAGCCCAAGGGCCAGACGAAAAGTTCCCATAAACCAGATGTAGGCCCTGAGCATTACTTGCATCTCTCTGCTCTAGGCTCTACTGGATTATAGCTCTGTGATTGTACAAATCACATTCTCCCAGGCTCCTTCCCTGCTGCTTTATGTCTGTTTTCCTAAAGCCATAATGGATAATTCATAGCGGGTATCACACAATCTCAGTTTACTTGGGCAGCTAGATCCTTGGGGACTAGATGGCATATATAGCTATATTGATGATATAGAGAGAAAAGTGTCTGTTGGGGAATGATATTTTTAAGAAAGTTCAATTATTTAGCACCTAATCACTGATCATTGTCCTGTTTCTGAACAAATGTTCCCTTCCATAACCAGAAAGACTTGATGGGCCAGAGGACTGGGAAAGAAGATTTTTATAAGTGATATTCTTACTAAGTCTCATAGGGCCCTCCCCATACCTATGTTATATTTTACCAAAGAGTAGATTGGAAATGCATAATTTATTTGTACATTTCATTTGGGAAGATGGATGTATAAAGATAAAAGGATGGAGATATCATGTGTAAGAAACTGAGAGGTCCTCCATGTATTTATTTTTACAGCTTGCTCTTCATCTCCATGTTTTCATGATGGAACCTGTGTTCTAGATAAAGTTGGTGGCTACAGGTGTGCTTGTCTGGCTGGCTATACTGGGAACCGCTGTGAAAGCTGTGAGTACATTTTTGTTCCTATGAATGTACATAAGTGTGTTAAGAACTTCTGTTTCCATTAACTTTATTACTGTTTCTATGGGGTAGAAAGGCTGATAAAGGAAAATAATTGTATAACCATTGTTTAAAAAAAATCACAGTGCTTTGAGAGATGCTGGGGAACATGTGGATTTTACTGAAATACAGACTGGGTTGTGTAACCTGTCATATTCGTTTGTATGTCATTTCCTCAGTCCTGTGGGTTGGTCTTTTCCTTGTACTTTTCACATATATTAGTAGAATGCTGTAAGGCAATTTAAATCTGACTGAGTCATGTACAGTGCGCAATGTATCGTTAGCTATAGATTGATTCTGCACATTTGACACCATTGGCTCTGAGTGTATGACAGGCAACATGGTGCCCAATGATTGGAAATTAATTTGTGAGGGAGTGAACTCCATACTTTTCTGATTAAACCTATGTAGCATGCCCCAGAATAAGATAATTTCAATCACTTTTTGCTCATGTCAACAACCAGTTGCTTTAATAAACTCTGCACCTAAAATACCTTCACACATCCCCTCCGCCATCCCACTCACTCATGCCTTCTCCTTTATTCTCACACTTGCCTGCTCTGTTCGTTCCCTGGCCCACCGATCAATCTCCTTCCTCCCTGGTGCTTCCTTCTCACATTAGACACACCTCACATGACTGCATCTTTAATTTTGTGGCAGTGGATATCCTAAACTCAAATCCACAGAGTGGCAGATTGGGAAAGGGTAGAGATATATGCGGCATGATTTCCAAAACTTTCATTTATTAAAAAACCATAGAACTAAATGAGATTTTTTAATGAAATGTAAGAATGCCCCATGGCTTAGTCAAAGGAACATTTTTTAATATGTACTATCCTGTCTATAATACTGGAAGCTTGGAAGGCAGAAAAAAATCCTTTCTAAATACCTCCTTACTGTAGAACATTATGACAAAGTCTTTGTTCAAACAGGTTCTAGAGTAACACTGAAAAATCTATCAAAAACTCAATGTTTTCCTGGAATGCACTTTGGGAAAGAAGTAACAACATATGTTGTTTCATACAGCAGGATGAAGAACTGGAAATTATTGTTGCTTTAATCCTTAAAAATGAATCCAGCAATTTATCTGAATGCATATTCATAAAGGATCCTACCTGAAGGAAAATGGGTATAACTTTTCATTAGTCAGATCCTGATAGTGAGAAGCAGTTTCCGGCAAATGAAAATGAGGAAAATTTTCTGAGCATTGTGAACAACCTTCTTCTAGGTCCAAAGTAATTGTAATGCATTTTCCTTACAAAATGACATTGGTCAGAAAAATCCAGCATCCTTGATGTACTAGACGAAACACCAAAAAAGTAGGCCTGCTTTTCCTCCTCTTCTTCTGATATGGAGGTTTCAGAGTAATTTTAAGTGTGAGCCAGCATCCTGAAAAGTTAGAATAAATCTACATTTCAAATATAGTGTTATATAGGTTTTATTATTATGGATTTCATAAGCTGATCTGGGAATTGCAGCCTTGTAAGGCTTTAGATGAGACTGTAAATGTAATCCTGCTAGACCAATGGTACATCTACACTGGTATCCTATTGACCACAGTGGCCAACGAGATGCCCCTGGAAGATAAATAACCTAGTCACAGGACTCCCCCTTTGTTTTCCTGCAATACGTGATACTCAGAGGTACAATTTAGTCATTAGGGATAATAATTATTGGCAGACTAATCCTCCATGAATTTGTCTAATCCTCATTACAAGCTTTCCTGTGATAGTGAGTTCTAACAGTTATATATTGTGTAACAAATTATTTTATTTTGTCTGTCTTGAATTCATTGGAGGCACCCCTGTCAAGAGAGTGGGGAGAACAATTGTCTCTATCCACATTCTCCAGACTGTGCATAACTTCATATCATATCACCCTAAGCAATCTTATTTCTAAACTGAAAATCTCTAAAACCTTTAGCCTTTCCTCCCAACAAAAGTGTTTGAATCCCTTAAGTGTTTTGTGTTGAAAATCTTGGGTTTGAAATCTATAGTTTTTTAGGGTTGTCAGGTCTCCATTGGACACCCGCAGGGGTATGAGGTGTGGTAGGGTTGCCAGATTGAGGTTGGGAAACTCCTGAAGATTTTGGGGTGGAGCCTGGTGAGAACAAGAACCTCAGTGTACAATGTCAAAGAGTCCATCCTCCAAAGCATCAATTTTATCCATGGAAACTGATCTCTGTAGTCTGGAGATGAACTGTAATTCCAGGGGATCCCCAGGTCCCAGCTGGAGGCTGGCATCCCTAAACAATCTGTCCCAAGTTTAATTACATGGCCAATGAGGAGGCAGGGGAACCCCTGCAAAGAAGAAGTAATATATGCAGGAAAGACATATGTAGGCAGGCAGGAAGAAACAGATGGGAAAATCTGAAGGCAGGGAAGAGATGAGTGACACTGCATCTGGCACAGATCGTTCCCTATAGGATGGCCCACCTATTAGGCAGTCCAAGGTTATTGCCTAGGATGCCAGAGGGCAGAGGGGACCAAGGGTGCCTCCAGCCCCAACACCACCGCTGTGCCCAGCTGGCTGCCCATCAGCTCAGCTTTGTTCGGTCACCCGGAAGTGATGTCATCCATCAGAAATGTTGTGTAGCAGTAGAACTTCCAGTCTTGGTGATCGCCATGGCAGTCATCTTCTCCCGGGGCTCTGGGAGAAGTCTGCCAGCGTCTGTGGCTGGGTGGGGGTGCGAATGTTCGCGTCACCCCAGGAGTCCCAGGGTGGGACTCCCAGCCAAGGGGTGCTAGAGGGCCCCTCCTCTGGTGTGCCAAGCCAGAGAAGGGGGGGCTTCTCCTTTCCCCAACAGGTCTGGCGTAGAGCATCCCGAATGGGAATAAGATTAGCACACCGGAGCAAGTGCCAGTATGATTACGTGGAGATCCGAGATGGGGACAGTGTCGATAACAGGATAATTAAGCGTTTCTGTGGGAATGACAGGCCTCCTCCAATCCGAAGCACAGGGCCCTCACTCCACGTTCTTTTTCATTCAGATGGGTCAAAGAATTTTGATGGGTTTCATGCCATCTTTGAAGAAATTACAGGTAAAGGGAATTAAAAAAGAATAAACATGCTTTTCACAGCTCAAATACCTCTATCTTCTGATACCTTTGCTATTTTTTGCCAGCATTTGTTCTGTATTGTCAGCATTTAAAAATAATTAAAAGTAGGCATACGAAAGCTACAAGGCCATCATTACTACCTCACCATTGTAACGAAAATGCAGGAAACCTGCAGTGCAGTTGATGAGTTGATGTCAATGGGCTTAGACTGGAGTAAACCTGCATAGGCTTGCACTGCAAATTGGTTGACAACACTGGTTAGCCATTTCAACACCTTAACTTGCTTGTCGTTCTTGGACCCATCTTTCATTTTATCCTCACACCAGCCAGGTTTCTTGTGAATTATGGTCCAGAAGTTTAGAATACAACATTATGAAGTAAGTTGCATCAATATTTATGGAGTCTCATATTTCCTCTTCTTAGGGTCTTCCACATGGGTTATCTGCCCTGAGTTTAATGTTTTTGGGGAGTTGGATTTTTTTCCTATTACCCCCCCCCAGCATTGTGGTGCACTTGTGTACTTCCTTGTTCTTTATATCTCCACAAGAGAAGAGTTAGAAACTTACTATTTTTTAAAACGAAAGCTTGACATTCAGAGAAACTGCTACACCTATCAGTAGGGTGTACTGGGGGGGGTTACCTGCTTTTTGGGGGTTCAACCCACTGCCTGCCAGATGGTCGGTGGGGGATGTCCTGTCCCAAGCCCGAACACTTGCAGCCACCCCTCTCCCTTCTCTCTTGAGAGAGAAAAGGGGAGGGAGGGGGCAACTGTGGGCCACGTCCCTGAATACCAAATGGCATTGCCACTTGGAGATTGGGCATGTGGGGCTGCTGGCTGCAAGCACTTAAAAGGACCCCTTCAAATGCTTCCAGCCGGCGGGGATCGGGCCTCATGTGCCCGATCTCCAAGCGGTAATGCCACTTGGAGACTGGGGGAACGGGGCCTGCCAGCTGGAAGCACTTAAAGGGGTCCCACTTGGAGTTCAGGTGCACAGCAGTGGCTGCCCCCTCTCCTCTTGAGAGATTTAAAGGGCCTTCCACCTGATCAGCGGGCCCTTTAAATCTTGCAGGATGTTAGGGAGAGGGGTGGCCGCCGGTGATAGTTCTCAGGGGCGAGGCTTGGAGCAGGGATGTCTCCAACGCAAAGTCATTGTATTGGAGACACTCTGTCCCCTCCGGGAATGTCCCCCCAAAATCTGCCGCCAGGGACGAAGATGGACCTGGCAACCCTACCTATCAGAGCAACAGTATATTGATATAACAATATTCTAGTGCTGATTTTTTTAAAAATTGCAAAAAGCCCCTGGTGCAAGGGGAGGGGGGTGGCCACTTTCAGGGGATTGGGGAGGGGAGGGGAGAAACCTGCCCTGTTGCTGCTATATTTTATCTGCAGCTGTATGAGCAATAGAGGAAATCACAAAATCCTGTCCCTCTCTGGAAGATACCCTAACCTCATTTATATGTTTCTTCTTTGTTGTAATATGAAGTACCTTTCTAAAACCCAGGCCTGTCTTTCATATATCCAGGGTGGAGTCTGATCCACTGGAATCCTGAAAATTAAATAGTGTGTGAGTATCAAAACAGCAGGTATCTTGCCCTTAAAGTTAAATAGAAATAACATCTGGATGATGTCTGAAGGTATCAAAGTGGGCTTCCAATGGTTAGAAACTGGTACTTTTGCTGTAAGCATGCTTAGCTCTGTATCCAATGTGTTTAGGATCATAATGGGAGATTAGAGACACATTGGAAAGACATTGTTCAAAATGGCTGCAATCATAACTATTGATCTGAACTATCTCAAGCTCCTTTAAACTCTCTAAAGCCACACATACACGGCCCGCAGTATCACTGGCATCTTACATATATATAAGACATAGCTTTCATACTGCCTTGGAGAACTTCCAGTCTTGGTGATCGCCATGGCAGTCATCTTCTCCCGGGGCTCTGGGTGGGGGTGCGAATGTTCGCGTCACCCCAGGAGTCCCAGGGTGGGACTCCCAGCCAAGGGGTGCTAGAGGGCCCCTCCTCTGGTGTGCCAAGCCAGAGAAGGGGGGGCTTCTCCTTTCCCCAACAGGTCCGGCGTAGAGCATCCCGAATGGGAATAAGATTAGCACACCGGAGCAAGTGCACGGTGATCGAGCAAGCATAATGCAGAGAGACAACCACTGAAAGTATGAGTTGAGTTTAAGTGAGAAACACCCACACATCTGCATCCCCCCGATAAGGACTGCTTGCAAGCGAAAAGGGGGGGGGCAGCAAAGGAAAGTGGAGGAAGTGAAATAAAGAGTTTGCAAGAGCTTACCGGCTGGATTAAGAACTTCCAGAGACTTTGACGAACTTTTGCTAACTGTAAACAATCCCCAAACATGGCGCCACCGAAAGACGCGAAAGACAAGATACCGAAAGCTAAACCTTCTTCTGGAAGTTCCGGCCCTCTAAGTGTGGTGCCTAGACAGGACCAAACTGCGGAACTCCAAAGGCTGCTGGCGGAGGTGCTTCACCCTCTGCTGGAGAAAATTACAGCTATTGACAATAAGCTTGACGCACAACAAGCACAGACAACGGCTAACACAAAGAAGATCAAAAAAGTGGAGCAGGAACTTAAAGAGATTGGTTCCAACTCGAAGAAAATGAATAAAAAGCTGCAGGTACTTGAGAAAAAGTGCCAAATTGAAGAGTCTTGTGTACTACAGCTGCAAATGGAAAGGGCAAGCTACATCTTGAGACTTCAAGGGATTAAAGAAGAGAAAGGGGAGAATCTGAGACAAATTGCTGGTGACCTGTTGGCCCCCTTGGCGGATATGGCATCAGATCAACTTCAAAGCAAAATAGATAAGGTCTTTCAATCATATTTGGAATACATTAGAAAGAACAATCTGCCAGGGGAAATATCTGTTAGATTCTCCCGAAGGAGAGTAAGAGATCAACTCTTGAAAGTGACCAATGGGACTACCTTGAAGTGGAGAGACAAGGAAATTAAAGTTAGGAAGGACATTCCATTTGAGATAAGAAGGAAGAGGAGAAAATACAGAGACTTGGTGACATTCCTACAAAACCAGAAGGTCGCATATAGATGGCTGGTTCCCGAGGGACTAATCTTTCGGTATGCAAACAGTAAAGAAAGGATTGATTCAGCTGATCAGGCTTGTGAATTGTTGCATCAACATGGTTGTCCACCAGGAGAGGGAGAAGGCACTCCAGATGGCACCAAGGAGAGTGAAGAAGAAGGAGAGACTGGATCTTCGGCAGAGGACTCAGACTCTAAATTGGGGACTGTTGCCCCCAAATCAAGCTACTATTTAAGGGGAAAAAGAGGGAGAAAGTAGATTGTTATTGTTCTCTGGAATATCTTAGAAAGAATTATATCAGTAGGAGGCAACTCTTTATGTAACTATAACTGTATTAGCGAGTGAAAACTGAATAATATTTTAGCGAGATGATTATTTTCAGTGGAAGTCAATTCACATTTAAGAGGCAGACTTGTATCTAAATCGATTGTATGATCACCAACTCTTGGGTTTTTAGAGGTTATCTTTTCTCTCTCCTGTAGATTGTAGTTCCCCACCCTGGAATTTTCTGTTGTAGTTTTATAGTAAATAGAAAAAGCAATAAAAAATCCCCTTCAGGGGGCCAAAAAAAAGAGGAATGTTGTGCAGCGACGTCCTTGTTTGGGGGTGAGATTTCCCCCACCGGCCAGCTGGCCAGCAGATCGAAGCCCCAAAAGTGGGGGGACATCTGCTGGGACTTGGGGGCTGGCAACCCTAGCTGCATCAGCAAGAAATTGAGTCCCAAACTACTCAGGTGGTTGGTGGCTCAAAGTGCCTGTGAGCTACTCCCAGGCTGGTCGGTGGCTGGAGGTGCTTGTGGCAGCCAGCCTAGAATGAGGCAAGTTCTTGGGCCAGCTCTGCTCCCCAATAGACACTCCTTCTGGTACTGTGCATTCCCTTTGTAAATTTTATTTAGAGAGGAAAACATATTTGCAAAAGTATCCTTCATTCCACCTTATTTTCTTAGATTTTTATGGGCAGAGATGAAATTGTTTAAGATCGATGTTCACTTTCCTGCACTTTTGATTGGAGTATAAAGTTATCAGAGAATTTCTAGCATCCTGGCATTTTTTAACCTTACCCTTGCCCTTGTAGTCTGGACTTCATGTGGTTTGTTTGCTTCCCATAGGCCCATGAATCAAAACTATTTGCTGGATCCTGCTACATTAAATGTTGAGTGGCCTTATCATGTTCACATATGGGGAGCCAGATAGATCAGACCCACAAAGTACAACCAATAAGAAGACTCTCTTGCATAAGTCCACTGAAATTTATAGGAGCCAAGGAGGAGTACAACAGTGCTCTTGTGTACCTCAGATTAATTTCTACATTCCTTGTACAGCTATGATTGCTGAATGTCCAGAAAAACATTGTTCTGGTTTTCTATTGTTCCATCAACAGCTGTGTGATATGTAGATATCAGCAGGAGAGGTTTTTCATAACTGCATAAGAAACAGTACCACTTGCTAATTGCTCCAGCTGAAATGGCTGTTAAAGGCCCAGTTACGGGGGCCAGTTCAAAAGTTAGCAACTTTATGTGCAGGAGAAACTCTTGCTGGATTGTGCCCTGTGTTAATTAGTTCTTGTGAGTTACCTGTTCAGCTAACGAATGTCTTCAGCTAGACTTGCTGCAAGTCAGGTAAAAGTATAACCAGGGATCCTCAGTCTGTTCTTCTGAGAACAGTAATATGAAAATATTTTGTTATCAAAACAGACATATTTATTGCATGTAGCCAAAGGCTGTTACAAAAGGGAATTAAGAATATAGTGGTAAAAAGTCAGTCATATTTACAAGAATGGTTTTAAAAATTATTAAAAGTAAAATGCAGTTGGTTACAAATATCGATATACAGTAAAACCAACTTATCAAAACATTTTTTCCTTTTAACATTGTCTAAAAAATTTTAAGTTGGACATTTTTTTTCCTTTGACATTTCAGATTGGCTGAAGAAATTCTGAGGTCCATGAAGATTACAGAGTATTAGGTCAAGAAAAACAAATGTCATCCATAATTAGAAAGCAAATCCTTAGTTAGTATGTATCTTCCTCCCCTTGTGCATGGCTAGCAAGTTTCGATGTTACCATGGTCACAATGTCACAATTTTGTCTGAATCTGAGATAATGGTTTGTTCTCTGACCACCTAACACAGATACCGACCACAGTTTCCACACTGGCTGGAGCATGTATGTTTTCTCTGTTAGGTTTGCCAACCTCCAGGTGGGATCTGGAGGTCTGCCAAAATTACATATGATCTCCAGCTGACACAAACCAGTGCCCCAGCAAAAAATGGCTGCCATGGAGGGTAGACTTTATAGGATTATACTCTGCCAAAGTCCCTGCCCTCTCCAGGTGCCACAACCAAATTTCCATGAATTTCCAACCTGGAATTGGCAATGCTATTCTCCATTGCTGGTGCAGCCACAGATGAAGTGTAATGGCACACGGCAGGGTTCCATGCAATTTCCCTGTACCATCCACCAATAGCGGCCACCCCTCCTCTCCTCGGCTTTTGCTATTTTTTTAAAAAATGGTGCTAGAATATCATATCAATATACCATTGTAACAATAGGCATAACAGGTTCTGTGAATTTCACACTTTAGTTTTTTAAAACAAACTCTCCAGCCCCTTCCATTGCAAAGATATGCCTTTCCCCTTACATCTCTGCAAGGAAAGAGCTAGGGACTTACGAAGGGAGGGAGGGACTTGAGAGCAATGATTACATCTATTGTTACAGTGGTATATTGATATAACAGTAATGCCATTCTGTAAAAAAAATAAACAGCCCCCAGCGGCAGAGGGAAGAAATGGCTGCCACAGGGTCAGAGTCAGGGAAAATAGCAGGAAATCCAAAACTTTCCTACCCAGATGGCAGCATCCAGATTTTACAGTGATCGTTCCCAAAACTTCAGAGTAAATCAAGTTTGAGAAAGATCAGAGAAAAGCCAGGGGGATCCATGAATGTACCATAATGCTGTGAGGAAGCGGGGCGGGCAGGGAACCCTGTTTCCCAACAGCATTGAACCCAGGGCAGATGACCCATGCAGAAATGGCCTAGTTTTGAGGGCAAATAATAAAACAAAGGGTATAATTCATACTTAATGCGAAAGTAGAAGCATTTAATTTTTTAGCCAAACTTGAGGGGAGGAAGGAAGTAGTAGAAATGTGCAAGGGTGAGGCATCCCCTAATTCATTTTATTTGCAAATCTTATTTATTTGCTTCTTTTATACCCCATCTTTCTCTCCAATGGGAACCTCAAAGTGGCTTACATCATTCTCCTTTTCTCCATTTTATCTTCACAACAACCCTGTGAGGTAGGTTAGGCTGCTACTATGTGACTGGCCCCAGGTACCCAGCAAGCTTCTATGACAGAGTGGGGATTCGAACCATAGATCCTAGTCCAGCACCCTAATCACTAGACCACATTGGCTGTCACTCTTCCCAGAGAGTTGAATTATTTTTGAGTATTTCTAGATAGTGGGAAATTAGGAGACCTCTGTGGCAACCATCCTTAAAAGTCCTGCCTCTCCTCCTGGGCTGTGAACCAATCTTTGTGATTTAGGTAAAGGTAAAGGTTCCCTTGCTCGAAAGCCAGTCGAATCCGACTTTAGGGTTGCGGTGCTCATCTCCGTTTCAAAGCCGAAGAGCCAGCGCTGTCCGAAGACGTTTCCGTGGTCATGTGGCCGGCATGACTAAACACCAAGGTGCACGGAACGCTGTTACCTTCCCACCGAAGTGGTACCTATTTATCTACTTGCAATTTCTTGCTTTCGAACTGCTAGGTTGGCAGGCTTTGTGATTTAAGCCTCATGCAAATCCAAGTGATTGTCAGCCAGTCAAAGCCCATGGAATGCCACTGGATGGGAGGAGGGGACGCTCTGGAAAGGGCTGTCAACTTAGCCAGGCTTTTATTTAGCTTTTTAGTTAGGGTTTGGAGCTCAGCTTTGGGAAGAAAGCTTATTTTAGTGACTCAGATAAGCATCCTGTTAAGGGCCCATCATTCCTAACTGACATCTGTAGGTCCTGTGGTAAGGTACTCTGTGAAAGAAAAGAGCAGCCTTGAACCTGCTGAGGTAACCTGTCCAGGGAAAGGGGGATCAAATCTCCCCTCAGGGGTTATTACTTTATTTGAGAGCTGGATTTACATTATCCATACATCGTAATTTGTTAAATACTTTATTTTCTTTTAAATAAACCTTTGTTCGAAACATGAAGCTGCTTTATACTGAATTAGACCCTTGGTCTGTCAAAGTCAGTATTGTCTACTCAGACTGGCAGTGGATCTCCAAGATCTCAGGCAGAGGTCTTTCCTGTCACCTCCTGCCTGATCCTTTTCACTGGAGATGCCACAGATTGACCCTGGGACCTTCTGCATGCTAAGCAGATGCTCTGCCACTGAACCACAGCCCCATCCCTGTTCATCTCTATCTGTGTTTTGTATGACTAGTTAAAAATCTAAGAAGCAGTGGCCTTTATTTACATTAATATGTAAGTACCATCTTAGTCTACCAGGTCTGCAAATAAGAGACCTTAGGAAGCGCATAGCTTCCATGCTACCAATCTTTATTTTAAAGCTTGTATCCCCCTTTTTATTTGATTGTGGGTGGTTGGGGTCTAAAGAATCTATGGGAGAGGCCAGAGTGGTGGACTGGATATTCCTCAGTCAAGAAGGCAGTTGCCTCAAAGCCTCCCCCCCCAAAAAAAAGTTGCCACAACGTCTCTATAGGATAGGTCTTAAATGCCTGTGTGATATTTAATCATCTGTTTGTTCTCTGTGCCTGCTGGAGATCTTTCAGATTGTATGAACAGTTGGCATTTGGATGCCCAACTTTAATGGGACAAATCTCAGGGCATCCATTCTCTCCTTTATTAAAGAGAATTCTATTACCTTGATGGGCTGGCCTTTATTGTTAAAGCAGATTTGCTGGGATAATTTTCAACCTAATTATCACACCAGTCCCAGTTCTAGGGTTAAGGAAATGATTAGAAGCTACAGATGGTCCTCTCCTGTCTCCATTACAACAGTACCCAGACAATTACTTTGTCATTTATAACTCAGGAATGCTAAACAGGTGTGTAAAGGGCTTCAGCTGGATGGTGATTTGCTGATGCAGTTAATTAATGCAGCTAGATGTGAATTAGGCAGCTGCTTATTCAGAATACATCTGAATCTATTTCGGTTATGAAATGCAACTGTTAGGTGAATAGCAAAATAAAAATACCAAATAAAAAAGTAGGTTTGTGTGTGAGAGAGATCTAAATGCAAACACAACCATTTCCAGAAGGAAAAACCAAAAATGTTTGTCCACCAGCATGGTTTTCTAATCTGTGTTTCATTTCTAAAATGAAAGGTACCACAAAGCAAAGCCATCGTTAGTCCATCCCACACTGGAACACCGGTTTGCCCCAACTCATGATTTTTCTTAAAATAGCTTTTCAACTTGTGGCATAGATAAATATCCATGAACCAGAGCTTGTGTCTGTCTGGCTAAAACCCACTGGTTGGTCCCCAGCCCCGTGGTTCTGCTCCAAACTCCATTAAGCTGACCCACTCATCTCTGCCCATCCAACATGTTCATGGGGTATATTTCAAGACTACTGTCACTCTTATCATGTGTCTGTGCTGTAGTGGTTAGAGTGCTGGAAATAGAGACAAAAATTCTTACTCTGCTCTGAAGCTAGCTGGTAGCTACTTTAGGCCCATCACACTCTTCCAGCCTAACCTACCTCACAGAGTTGTTGAGAGGATAAAGATGGGAGAATGATGTACACTGCTAATCTCCTTGTGGGAAGGGTGGTATAAATTGATTAAAAAAATTAAGTGATCCTGAGGAAAAAAAATCCCTCCTTTAACTACTATGACTGGGGAAATGGTAGGGCACTTAAATGTGGAGGAGAAAGCAAAAGCAGGGATGGTCATCTTCTATAGCTCGGGGACCAGATCTTATTAATCAAGTTGCTCAAAGGCCATTTCCCCCAGCTGTCAAGTCACAACTCCTCTCTTCCATGGATGGTTTTATGAGATCTGCCACATGGAAAAAACTGGTCCATGGTCACAAAGTAAGTTTAATAGAAAGTAGGGGTTTGAACCAAGGTCCCCAGTACTGTTTCTAAACGCTAACACCTATATCACTACCCCTTTGCTTCATGAGTTGGTTATAGGCT
Source organism: Gekko gecko (assembly GCA_029375565.1). Lineage (NCBI taxonomy): Eukaryota > Metazoa > Chordata > Lepidosauria > Squamata > Gekkonidae > Gekko > Gekko gecko. The sequence goes on along the minus strand of JAPDNY010000003.1, from coordinate 143,664,051 downwards.
TGCCAACCTCCAGGTGATAGCTGGAGATCTCCTGGGACTATAACTGACAAGAGGGGCCCCACAAAACTCACCGCCCATTGATGAGCCCACAAGTCCAGGCCCAGCTGCTCTCCTTGGAATCTGACCATGGCAGTGATGGTGTCTGGAAGCCACTTTGCGCCCAGAGCAGCTTCTGGTGTTTTCTGCTGCTTTAACTGGGCTCCAAGCAGCTCCTGACATCCACCAACACTGCAGCCTGGCCCCAAGTGGCTCCTGACATGTGCTGACATGTGCTGACAAGCCCAGACCAACTCCAGGTATGTGCTGCTGCTGCAGTCGGGCCCAGAGCAGCTCCCGGCATCCATCACCAGGCTCTGCTACAGCTACCAGTAACTGCTGCAGAAGCAAAGTAAGTGCATTGTCTGCACATGTACAGACAACATTTTAATCTTTAAAAAAATGGGGGGGGGATTTAAACATTTCAGATTTTTCTGTGAACCTGGGAAGTCCCCCAAGTTTGCTGAAAAATTTAGCATCCATGTGGCCTCAATCCACAGGTTTAGGTATCTGCAGATGGGGTCCATATGTCACTAATAGTATATCTCCATGCAACAAGATCAGTTCACCTGGAGAAAATGGCTGCTTTGGAAGATGAACTCTATGGCATTATATCCCATTGAAGCCCCTCCCCTCCCTAAACTCTGCCCTCACCACCCCCAAATGTTCAGGTATTTCCAAACCTGGAGCTGGCAACCCTAACTGGTTGAAACCACTTCAGGTCAGTGTTTGTTCACCCAAGGAAACCGCAATCTTAATAGAAGGGGGAAAGTCTAACTAGCATCTGAAGGCTAAAAGTGCAGAATCTAAGGTAGATTGCTTTTGTTGCTTTTAACAACTTGCTTTTCCTGTCTCTCATTTAGCTAAACACTAGTGGTTTTTACTGATTTTTAACATATGACATATATGTGACAATCATCAAGAAATGAAAGAAAACAAAAAATATTAACAGGACAATTTCTTTAAAAGATGGAGGGGGAAGGGAAATGGAGAGGGAGAGATCCATTTGATCATCCAAGCAGTAGATTAAATATAAAGTGGCTTAACAAATGGAAAATATCCCAAATTAACAGCATTTTGGCATGTGAAAATTCAGTAGGTACAACACCATTTCTCTACAATAGTGTCCCAGTGTCAAGAAAAGCTGCCTATTTGATCTTTGCCTTTCATGCAGATGATAAAAACAAAGGTGTCCTCCAAAGTTGATAATCTTTTTAAAGGAAAGATGTGTCCCATGCCCACACCATCCATTAACTGCTGTTTGGACTGAGTCGCATCATCCAGTGTATAACATTCCACAGGCAAGAGAGTTCAGAAACTATGGGCACTCAGAAGTAAGTCCTCTTTTGCTTAGTAAGGCTTATGAGTAGACCTGCTTAGCATTGCTCTGTAAGCATGCCAAAATAGAGCTACCTGCATGACTGAAGGAATAGTTCATTCAGTATTACAATTGAAATGCCCCCATCTGAGTCACGGGTTACAGAGAAAAGGGGAAGGAAACCCCAACAAAATAAAGCAAGAATGGTTTGCCTAGATATCCACCACTTGGGACTGGCTTTGCTATTCTGAGCTCCCTTTCCTCCTGAGGGTTTTTGTTTTTGTTTTAATCTGAAGCTGTTTTCAGAGCTGGAAGAAGGGTGAGAGTAGCATCTAGAACAGCTGTCTTGGGTAATTCCCTTTCCTTTAATGGTCGACTCATTTGACCTAAAGTCTCAGGTTAGGCTGCACTAAATTATTTTTATATATTTTTATTCTTCATCCTCCTCCTTCAATTTGAATTGTAGAAGAAAAAATTCCTCCAGCCCTGGATATGTCTGTCAGACCCCAAATGTAAACTCAAAGTCCGTCTACCATGTTTCCGAACAGAATGTTTTATTTGCACTTTAACACAAAACCTCTTACCAAGAATCCTGTTTGACACCTTACATACAGTAGGAGCCCAAGAATTAAAAACTGTCATCTAAAACATTTCTCTCTAGTTTCTTAACCCTTTTTACATGTACACAAAGTACACGGATCCCCTTCCGTATGCTCTTTTTGACTACCTAGAAAAATGTTCCCCCTTTCCTGTTCCTTTAAATTTGTACTGTTGTCTTCTCTTAGAACTGAGCATTCTGGCTCAGTAGGCCTCCCATGGACCTGCTGGCTTTCGAAGCGAGGGACTCTGACCTCTTTTTGCTCCGAAACTTCCTGCTACCTTTGTTTAAAACAAAGCCCAGCAAACTCAAGCCCTTGAGTAAATGTGGGGATCTTGTACTGAATACGGAATTCGTTGCTTTGATCCAACTTCTATTTCTTTTTAGTTTCTCAGTCTCTGATGCCAGCTTCATGATATTTATTCTGTTTCCTAATGAAGGTTGGTCCACTGAGTTGAACTACAGTATGCTTTGCCATCACTATCAGTTTAAGATTATTCCTGTGCCAGTCTTAGTTTTCTTGGATGAGCCTGTAAAAAAGTTCTCTCTTTTTCTCCAGGGCAACACTACTTGACTCTTGCCCACTATCCGCTCCCGGTAAGGCATTTCTTTAGGATTTCTTTGTCTTTAATGACAAATTAATCCTTAAAAGGGCCTTCCTTGCAATCTCTTGCAGCAAGACAAATACAAATATATGTTCTCTGTAGGAGAATGAAAATGAGATCTTTTTTTAAAAAAAGAAGGAACAAATGGGAAAAAGTCAAGGTTGGGAGATTTTTCTGAAATGTTAAAAGGAGGTAGAGTGCAGAAGTGCTTTCTTTCAAAAAACATCTTTGTTATTATTTGAAAATAATCATCTGAAGAATGCTGGGTACAAATCCCTAGGGCTGCCAGCTCTCTTTTAGGAAGTTTGTGGAGGCAGAGCCTGGGGAGGGCAGAGTTTGGGGAGAGGAGGATGCGAAGTGGGAATCTGATACCAAAGAGTTCACCTCCAAAGCTGCCAGAGATCAGTTGCAATTCTGGGAGAACTACAGGCCCCATCTGGAGTGTGGCAACCATACATGTCCTGCCCTGCATTTGGCAGACAAAAATAGGCTACCTTATAGTAAGTGAATAACAGTGCAGTCCTATGAATGCTTTCATGAGAGTAAACCCAATTGAATAGACCTGAATAGGATTCTGAGTAGAGCTGTTTCAGATTGCTTTCCAAGAGATTCATAATGTGGTATGCCCACTTTCATAAGTCCTGTTGGTATTTATTTAGAAAATATTTAGGCTGCTTCTCCAAAGAACCGTATCCAAGGCAGATTATAAACTAAAAATGTAATTAAAAACATTAAATGTTTTTAATTAAAAATCAGCATTAAAAAAACTAGCCAGACTGTAAAACAAATGATTAAGCAGCTTAAAATGAGTAACAGTTTTCAGGCTAAGAGTGCACTATAAAAAGGTGTCCAAAAAATCAACCCCTTAATTAAATGCCTGGGAAAACAGAAATATCATGGCCTGATGCCTGAAAGAGAGTAGGGCAAACTTCAAAGGGAATGACATTCGATGGGCAAGGTGCCAATACTGCAAAAGCCCCATTTCTGGTTATACCCACTCTCATCTCTGATGGTGGGGCCATGTAGAGCAAGGCTTGAGAGGAAGATCTGAACTGATTGGCTGGCAGACTTGGGAAAGTGTGATCTGCTAAAAATGCTTTGAAATGGTAACTTCAAAATATATTACCCAGGTAGAGTAGTGGCTTTCCTAACTGAAATCATTCGTGGAATGGTTAAAGGTAAATCAGCTTTAAGCTTGTGATAGGGTGCGGTCACACGTGCCAGATAAAATGTGGGGGGGAAGTGAGGCTATTTCCTCCAGAGGATTTGAACTGCAGTTGCACGATCACACCTCCCTTTGAAGCTGTGGGTGTAGTCCGTCAGTGTGCGATTAGGTGCAACTGTTGGTGAGTCATTTTTTTGTGCTGTTTGTTTTCCATGTGCTTAAATGAGGGATTGATTAATCACACCTCCATACTGAGAGCTCCCTATGGAGTTTGCAGTGATGCGCATACAGCAACGGGGGGGGGACAATGGCATGGAGTCAGGATGGCCTGATCAGACCATCCTAACGGCATGAGAACACGCTGGAGCGATCAGACATGGGAAAGTCTGTCAATGGCCCATTGCAACCCATTTACTACCAGATTTCCCCCAGTATCTTTTAACTCCGCTTCTGCGGCGGAGCAGAATGGGTAGCCATTGGCTGCAGGGTGCTTCTCAGATGTTGTCTGATCACACCCTTTAAATCTGCCTGGCATTTGCATCTGTGTCGAGTCTAATTGTGCGTACAATCGCAGCCATAGACAAGGATGGGGAGGGGGCTCAGTAGCTTGGTAGTTCTATGATGGATTCACACTCTCCTTGGTGGCATGGCTGAAAGCTTGGGAGTCCTCCTTGACCCAACTTGCCTCTTGAGCCCAGGTAGTGGCTGTGACCTGGGATCTCTTTTTCCAGTTTTGGCTGCTTCACTAGCTATGCTTTATTCAGGATCAGAGAGATCTGGACACTGTTATTCAAGCCTTGGTACTATCCAGGTTAGCTTGTCATAATGCACTTTATTTGAGGCTGTTTTTGAAGATAGTCTAGCAATTTCACCTGGTTAAGCCTGGTTTATGATAAACATTACCAGTGGGAACATATTGTGCCTATTGGCTTTGGATCCATAAAAGCCCTAAATCAGAGGTGTTGAACTAATTTGTTATGAGGTCCAGATCTGACATAAACGTCACTTTGTCAGGCCAGGCCATGTGCGCCATAAAATGTAATACCAGATGTGGGAGATACAAACTTTATAAAGGACAAAGGCAAACTCATTTAACAATATTATTTTTTACTCAAAATACAAACATGCTTAGAATATGAACTCTTACAGTATTTCCTTATACTATCTCCCTGATGCCCGACCTCCCATTTTCACTGCCTATTACTCACTAGCACTGAGATTATATACAGGGAGATAATGTACAGCCTCTGTCATCTGGCAATAAAGGTAATGACCAGTTGCTTGTGGGCCAGATAAGAGCCCTGGATGGGCCGGTTTTGGCCGGCGGGCCGTATGTTTGATACCCCTGCCCTAAACGGTCAGGGCTGTGTCTCAGGAACTGTTCACTTTATAGTGATCCCAAGTGGCCCTCCTTGTCCTCTTTTCCTTTGAGTTTCTTCGCCATGAGCCGAGAACAAGAATGATGTTTAAACCTTGAAAACAACATCTTTTCCCCCCAACATGATCTAAGCTAGATAATGGTCTATGGTTTCTTGGCATTACTTGATACTACATGAGGTAACTTGCTTAACATGACACATTACTAACCAGAAGGTAAATTTGTTTAAAAAACAGACAGAATTATTGATAATATGGAAAGCAACATGCAACTTGAAATGTCATTAGGCAAACCTTGTTTTTATTGGCAGCAAAGAAGGTTAAACTGAAATGCTGGTTTGGAGTCAGGACAGGCAGAATGATGCAGAGGGAAGAATATAAATTCCATTCCTGTCTCTGGCACAAACTCATAATGTGACCATGAATTAAATCATGTGGTAGCTTTTCTTCCTCCATCTGGGAGAAGGAGAGAATAATAGGACCGTGCATGATTTATACAGTTAACTGAGATAATGATAGGTTTTATCCAGAGGCTTAAGTATTGTTGCCAGGAAAAGTGATGTGTTTGCAGCAAATCTGAAGGAAGCACCATTTATTTTAGATCTGTGCTCTTTGATACTTAAATTAGAAGTGTATTCGATCTTGTTCTGAGCACAGTTAAGCAATTCAGAAGAAGGAAACCTACCCTACATATTTCCATATTTTCAATTTGGAGCCGAAATCTAATTCCAATCTGTTTCAGATTAAGAGCTAGAGCACACATTACTGTCACTAGGACAGCGGCAGACTGGTCATTATAGCCTCCAGGAAATTTTCTGATGAGCAACAGCCTGCTCTTTTCACTTTGGCCGGTCCAGTCCTGGAGAGCAGAACAATGTCAGCCCATTGAAGGCGGCGCCTGACCCAGGAGAGCCACACCTGGTGCAGAGAAGGCAGTCCCAGTTGGCACAAGCCTCCCGGGTCCTGGCCTTGGTGAGCTGTGCCCAGCCTGGGCAAGGTGGCTTCATGGTCTAGGTGAGTCAGGTACAGGGCCCAGAAGAGCTGCAGGGCTGGCTGGCTTCTTCTTCCTACCTCCCTTCTTCCCTCCCTCCTTTGTGGGGGTGGGGCCTAGGCAAGCCAGGTGTGGGGCCCTTTTCTAGGGCCCTTTTTCCTCCGTATTTGCTCCTATGTTAGGGGAGTGATGCCATGATGCCAACATTAATTTATTATCTTCTTGCATCATCAAAAGCAATGTGGCATACACAGGGCCGGCCCCAGGTGTCTGGGCGCCCTAGGCAGGCCAGCCTGTGGCGCCCACCCCACCGGGGAGGCCAACCTCCTGGTGGGGCCTGGAGACCGGGGAGGGCGGCAGCCTGAGCGGCGCCCAGTCACCCCCGCCCCCCGCAACTGCGCCCCCCCAGGCAAGTCAGGGAAGAGGTGGGGTTTTCCCCCACCCCTTCCCTTGGAGTGCCGACTTTCCTGGGCGCTCCGCAGCTGCGGGGCACCCAGGAAAGCCAGGGAAGAGGCAGGGGTTCAAACCCCCGCCCCTTCCCTCCCAGCGCTGGCTTGCCTTGGTGCTCCGCAGCTGCAGGGGTGCCAAGGCAAGCCAGGGAAGAGGCGGAGGTTTAAACCCCCGCCTCTTCCCTTTGAGCCGAGCGCTGGCTTGCCCAGGGGGGAGGGGGAGGGTGGGCAAGCTCTGCTGCTGCTGCCGCCACTTCCTGAGCCCCACTGGGGCGCTTCGCTGGCGGCGTTGGCGGGGGGGCGGAAGGCCGTTTGGCACCCCTGCAGGCCCAGCACCCTAGGCGAGCCGGCAGTGGGCATACATAAGCAGTGACCAATCCAAGCCTACTTAACTTCAGCAAGGTGGTTGTATCATGTGCTCTCTAACTGTATGTGGAAACTGGCTTCACTACCATGAGTCTGTTGGAAAATTGGTGAAAATAGTGAAATATTCAGAGTTTCCAATGGATCTTTGCTTACTGGAGAGGAGGCATTTTCTTTTTATGTTAAAATCTTTAATTCTAAAGGTAAAAGTACATGGGAAATCTACAAAACAGCAAAAACAACAGACAGACCAGTTGGTAATGGAGATTCTTCTTTCTTCTTGACCCCTAGAAGGCAATCACCTGAACACATTAACCAATGATTGTAAGTAAATAGGTTCTAGTTTCCCGGACTTTCTCCCCATTGGCTTTCTGCCAGGTTCCCTTCCAGGTCAGTCTAAACAATAGCACACAAGGTAAACACATTAACCCTATAATAACTGAATTTAGACCTTGCAACACACATATTTCCAACAGAGTCATACTTACCCCAGTTATAACATCTACTTCCATGGTATGGATTGGTACCAGCATATTGAGTTTCAGTGCCCAATATTTCCAAGATTGGATGGGCAACAGGGCTATTTTTGGGCCGGAACGCCCCAGAACAGCATTCCAGCTGGCTTCTGAGCCTGCCCTGCCGCTGCTGCCTGGCTCCTCCTCTGCTGCTGCTGCTTCTCCCAGGGCTGGCTGAGCACTCCCGCCATGCCTGCCCGGGCACCAGCAGGCTCCAGCCCAGGCAGCAGAGGCACAGCAGCAGTGGCAGGAGCAGCAGGGTGTGGGGAGAGCCAGCCATCCTGCCTGCCATTGGGGGGAGCAGGGAGCGGCGCTGCCTCCCAGCCAGCCAACCACACCTGGGATGGGACTGGCAGCAGGTGGGCACCGGCTGAGCGAGGGAGGGAGGCAGGGGGCACCGGCTGAGCGAGGGAGGGCGGCTGGAGGGCTCTGCCACCTGGTTTCTCGGCTGCTCTGCCTCTGTGGCCTGCCAAGTGGAGTGGAGGGACTGGCAGAGCCAGCTGGGGTGGGGCAAGCCCAGCCTTAACTCCTTCCTTGTTTGCCCGACAGGGCCTGGAGGCCACAGCAAGCTGGACAGGGTGCAGTGGCCGGACTGGAATCTCCCTCACCCAGTAGTGGTAGAGGAGCCCAAAGGCCAAAGGGACAGCCAGGCCAGGCTGCGCCCTGGCACTTCTCCACACCTCCCATTTCCCCACTTCCCTTTTTCACTGAGCAGCAGTGAGAGAGAGAGAGATGCTATGCCCCAAGGTAACATACCTTCAAGATTCTAAAATCCCGTTATGGGACCAGAAAACCTACTATTGAAATAAATAATGTTAAGTAATCCCCCCCCTCCCCAATATTTACTTTGGTGTAGTGGTTAGGAGCATAGGATGCTGGCTTTTCCCTTTGGTTTTATACTTTAAGAAGCTGTACAGGAAAGTAAAGTCAGAATCACTCCATTGTGCAACTGGGTTCTAATTTTTAATGGCTTGGTCTTTAAAACAGAAAGCACAAAAAGTGGAATGGGGAGAAGTTTTTCTGAACCTAGTTATTTCTTTTTTAAATTAGAAAAAGACATATTTCTGCTCAATTTTATATTTTTGTAGCTTATACCAAATCTTCACAAATCATTCTTTTTGGAAAACAGAGCTTTGAGATCCTTAATTTCCCTAGCACAGGAATTCCATATTTATATGATTTTCTTGTCCTTTACATGCTTTGGTTTATAATAGCAATAATTCTCTCTCTCAGACTCTTGTCTCCCCCCACCCTGCCCCTTCAGCGGTCTCCTAACAACCAATGAGCAACAGCCTGAAGGGCTGAACATTCTTGGCTATGTTGCTGTTCCAGGCTTTTATTAAGTTGGGGGGAATAGGGGGGAAACTGCTAACAAACATACACTTAAAGAAGTAAATTTGCTTTTTAGAAGTCCACTCCATCTTAACCAAGTGGTAAATAAAAGCATTTTAAACACACACACACTGGACAGGGCGCAGCAGCAGTGGCCCCGGCTGGAACCTCCCTCACCCCAGCGGTGGCGGAGGAGCCCGAAGGCCGAAGGGATGGCCAGGCCAAGCTGCACCCCAGCACCTCTCTGTGCCGCCCACTTCCCCACTTCTCTTTTTCACTGAGCAGCAGTTGTGATTTGCAAGGCTGCCACTGGAGTTCTTCATCTACACACAATGCTTTGTGCATTGTGGGTGGTTCACAGTTATATGAAATGTGGCCTTGATATTGTGTAGCTTGTTTGTGAGTAAGGGATTATATGCAGTACATCTGACGTGCCCCCCCCCCCCCCCAATTTGCTTCTATGAAAAAGGAGATGTCTCAGAGAAACATTTAGGAAAGGGATTTCCTTTGCCTGCCTTGACTTGACAGTAATTATTGTTGGATTCAGGTGGGTAGCCATGTTGGCCTGAGGCAATATAACAAAGTTTGGGTCCAGTGGCACCAAAAAAGTTTCATTTGAAGGAGGAGGAGGAGATTGGATTTATACCCTGTCCTTCATTACCCGACAAGACAACCTAAGCCGGCTCGCAGGCCGGCTTTTATTCCCAAGTGAACCACACCCTAAACACGCACACACCTGGTGATTCGCTATTTACATTGACTGAGTTAACTCCTGCTCCTCAATTGAAGGGGAGCCAGGATCCTCTAGTCCATTGTCTTTCGGGGCGAAGCTCAGGCCCTTCGCCTGGCCACATGGTGGACCGGTTAGAACCAGTCCAAGCACATGGCTGCCCTGAGCCCATGTTCTCAAGTGGATACATTACACATAGTTAGCTCAATCAGTATGTTTCTTTATGCAGATATTTATGACTTACTTTTCTCCCCAGTGGGGACTTGAAGTGGTTTATAACATTGTTCTTTCCTCCTCCATTTTATTATCACAATAGCAACCCTGTGTGGTAGGTCAGAGTGAGAGAGTCGCTGGCTCGAGATCACACAGTTTGAAAACTCATTTTGGGATGCAAACTTGGTTTGCCATTATCTGTGGTTTATGTAAACATTGAAGCACATGCAACATTAATCAAAGTTAGCTCCAAAATGAAAAGGGAAAAGGAATGTCCATGAGATACCTTATGTCAGGTTAGAGTGGGAAACCAAATAAGCCTCAGGGGACAGGAGGCGCAAGACAAGGGACAATCAGGTCAGCCCACTGATCACCTCCCAAGTGCCTAACAGGCACTGAATAACTGAAGCAGGCACCTAAAGTGATACTAATGTCGTCGGTGGAAGGTGTCATCGTAAGTGCTGACCTATAGCAAGCCTGTAGGGTTTTCAAGGCAAGCGATAAACAAAAGTGGCTTGCCATTGCCTGCCTCTGCAAAACACTTTGAACTTCCTTTGTGGTCTTCCGTCCACTGACTCTGCTTAGCTTCTGAGATTTGATGAGATCGGTCTAGTGTGGGCCATCCAGGCCAGTGCATATTAATGTTAGAGACATGGAGAATTATGATTTTCAGTCAGCCTGATCTTAAACACAAACCAGATCAGTACTATAGTTAAAAAGGGTTATCCAAATAACCAGAAAGGTTGTATCCAAAGACACAGATTTCTAAGGGATTGGAACAATACTGATAAAGATCAAGTGGCTAGTTGTAAGCAACAGCCTCCAAATTGCCTCCGGATGAATACATCACAGTGGCTGATCCAAGCATACTTTCGCATGGATACTGTCTAATTCACAGAAGCATGGAGCTGGAAAACATCAGAGTGGGTTCCACTTGGCTGAAAAGGCATGAAAAGATTTTCATTGCAGCTGGGATTAGATCATTGCTTTTTTCTAATTATTCCTGCCTGGAGGGGGGGGGGGAGGGTGTGGTAATAGCAGAAAAGATGCTTTACGTAAAGCAGTACAAAAACAGGGCTTTGTGTCTATGGATAAAATCATAACAGGAGGACTGGTAGTCACCTTGATGTTGATGGTACAAATGAAAAACTGTTATACACACAGGCAAAGAAGACAGAGATTGTGAACTGTGGTGGAAGTAGTTTGAACAAACATTTGCTGCATTCCAAGGCAGGAACTGTACATTCAAAACATTTCCACTACACTTGGAATGTACTGAGTTTTGTTGGTCTTTGTCTTGAGGCTGAAAGAGACAAATGGAAGAAGTCTTCCCAGATTGCAGATTTTGAAAATGATACCCACATGTGCCTCATTTCTGCACTGTGCATACCCTTCCTGTGTCTGCCCCCAATGTGGGAGATATTGCTAGCCATTGTTGAAAGAGGGAATTGTTGAGCCTGTACACAGTAGTAGAAGAAGAAGAGATTGGATTTATACCCCACCCTTCATTACCCAAAGGAGTCTCAGAGCGGCTTACAAACTTCTTTCCCTTCTCCTCCCCACAACAGACACCCTGTGAGGTAGGTGGGGCTGAGAGAGCTCTGATAGAAACTGCTCTTTTTCAAGAACAGCTGTGCTGGAACTATGGCTTGCCCAAGGTCATCCAGCAGGTGCAAGTGGAGGAGTGGGGAATCAAACCCAGTTCTCCCAGATTAGAGTCTGCACACCTAACCACTACACCAAACCACTGCACCAAACCGTAGATAGATATTATGAGGTGGAGGACATTTGCAGCAATCCATATTTAAAACAGAGGATCCCCCTCCCTTTCTGACCTGTGAGGTAGCATTGTTCATGCATTTCCAGTTGGAGAAGTGTTTTGTGAGATAAGGGCAAGATATCTAGGAATGCCGTCAGATTTCACAAAATTGGTGGCTTAATTAGACTAGCCCCCATTTTGATTTTGCTTCCCATCAGTCTTTATGTTTGTACCATCTTCTGTTTCCTTCTTCCAATTTCCCCCCACAAAATTAACACATGTATGTCAATAAATCTTTCTTATACATTGTATGTGTGTGTGTGTGTGTGTGTGTGTGTAGACAGACAGATCAAAATCTGTCTTTCTAGCTATCAAAATGTTGTATTCTGTGTGTGTGTGTGTGTGTGTGTGTGTGTGTGTTTGTGAAGATCTGTAAAAATACGTAATGGAAACAAACTAAAAATCACTGACAGCAAATAAAATGTGCAGACTGAAATAGTTCACAGTGGCAACTTCTGGACACAAAAATAATTGAACTATGGTATATTCATCCATGCTTCTATATCTGTTGATTATCATTAACATCATCTCTTCTTTCACATCTGATATTGCCACTATTAACAATAATTAGCAACTTCAGAAGTACCATGTACAATCACAGTGAAGATAACAAGTTGCATAGTGTGCATAATAGGGTCCTTATGTGACCCTAAAACAGACCCAGCCTACTGGCCTTCTTCAGTGGTCAAGCAGAAATGTTACACATAGGCTCAACCAGGGCTTTTTTTGTAGAAAAAGCCCAGCAGGAACTCATTAGCATAATAGGCCAAACCCATCAGCAGAAATTCATTAGCATATTAGGTCACACCCATGACTGCACATCTCATTAGCATATTAGGCCACACCCCCATGTTACCAAAAGTGTGGTCATCCAGCCACATCTACCTTTTGCTTCTTTTTCTGTTTACCTTGTTTGTTGTTAAAACCCAGGGCTTTTTTTTGTAACAGGAACTCCTTTGCATGTTAGACCACACAGCCCTAATGTAGCCAATCCTAATGAGTTTCTGCTGTTGGGTGTAGCCTATTATGCTAATGAATTCCTGCTGGGCGTGCCCAACTCGGGAGCCAGCCAGAACTCCATTCCTGTGCGTTCCTGCCCCAAAATAGCTCTGAGTTCAACTATTGGAATACTAGTATTAATCCATATAGGACCATGTAAAAATTGTGTTCTGATAAATGCAAGATGACTATCAAGGCAAAGATGTGATATGTAAGTCTCATGTACATGTCCAAGAGAACTTGTACAAGTCCAAGAGGAGCTTCATCTCCTTCCGGCTCTCTTGAGCCTTCTTCAGCTCAGTCCTCAGCTGTTTCAGAATATCTGAATCTTTCTTCTTGGGATCATTGCTGCCCCTACTGCCCTTCTATTTGTCCTGATCCTATGAGGAAGAGGAGGAGGATGAAGACGAAGATGAGGAAGTCTCTTTATCCTGGTCCTGGGACCTCTCATGGTCCCCACCCCAGGTTCTACCATGCCCCTTGAACCACTTGGGTTCCTTGTGTCCAAGTCAGGCACATATAACCAGAATGGTATTTCAAGTGTGTACCCTCCTATTTTGGTCCAGAAATTTCATTTCCAAAAGCAAATATGGAGCCAGTGTAACAATTCCTTCAGAATGTTTTCCCTGGAATTAAACCCAAACAAATGGTAACCATATAAACTAAGCTTGTTATTCCTGTTTGGTCTTTCAGTCTGTTAAAGATCTTCATTATGCTGTATGCTAATTTACTACTCTCTCTCTACCTATATGTATGGATTGGTAATTTCTGTTTCATTGTATCTGAAGAACAATGTGCGCACACAAAAGCTTATACCTTGAATCAAACATTTAGAAGTATAGGCAGTGATTGTCAGTCTCTGAAGTCATTAAAAGTTAAAAAGTTTTCATTGGGCTATAGGATGTATTATTGCTGAAATTTTGGTGAATTTTGGTGAATGAGATTTAACTATATATTATGCAGTAGTGAATAATGGTACAGAATGAAAGCAGAAAAAAGAAAAGTGTAATTTATTTATGCAGGCAAGCAATGGGACAGGCGGAAAGAACAGAGCTCAGGAAGGATGGATAGGAGAATGTTCAAGGGAGGAAAAATGTGGTTTAAAGCAGGTAATCCAATCTTCCCACAGCAGATTGAGTGAGTATGGGAAATATTTTAAATGGTAGATAATTCAGAAATGAGGAATATCATCTAGAAATAATTGGACGAAAAGGGGAATGAAAATCTATCATGTGTTATTAATAGTGGAACATTCAACTTAAAAATTCAGGCACTCTGTCTTCATTCAGTCTAAATTTTCTTCGTGTTCTAAAAATACTGGAGTCTTTTAATATACTTCATACAAGATGACTATCAAAGCATATTGGTTGGAAAAGTTGAGGATGGTATTGAATCTTATTATACACTCCTGGATTTGTGGTGTAATTTTGACTAGGGATGCCAGCCTGCAGGTGGGACCTGGAGTTTCTCCTGGAATTACAGCTCATCTCCAGCCTACCAAGATCAGTTCCCCTGGAGAAAATGGATGCTATGGCATTGTACCCCACAGAGGTCCCTATCCCCCCCAGGTTCCTCTCCCAAATTTCCCAACCTGGATAAGGCAACCCTATTCCATCCCCCATCAGTGGCCAGAGGGGACTTGGCAACCCCATTTGATATACATGTGACATGAAGCATTACAAACATGGTCTCAGTTGGGTCACTATTTCAGCTTGAAATGCTTCAAGATTTATATCTTGATGAAATCTGGACTATCTGAAGAGAGGTTAATTTTCTTTTTATTATCTGACCGGTGTCCCCATATGACATACTCTGTAGCTCTGTAGCTAGGTATTTTTCAATCGCTGTGATGATTAGGGAGCATAATATTAATCTCTTGCTGGGTGACCTCTATTGCATTTCAAATCTGAGGTAGCATTTCAATCTGTATTCTTTGCTGTATATATTTTTATGTATGGCAATAAAGGTACTGAAACTGATCAAATCTAGGATGTGCTAGGATGGATAAAGATCTTGTACAGCTGTCAGAGCAGGAATGGCACTTTAGAAAAGTATGTAGGTAGGAGTGGTTGTGAAACTTCCAAGGAAAAACAAGAAGTATCTCAGGCTAAATCTGAACGCAGAGATCTGCTTCAGAAGGACGTTTTGTTTTATACCTATTGCCTAGTTGAATATTTTAATGTCTTAAATTACATCAGCTTCATCAGGGAGTGTCAGAAAAACTTTTCTTTCTATATAGAAAAGACATTCTTACTCTCTACCACAACCCTGCATTGTGCATGGGGTTGGACTAGATGGCCCTGGAGATCCCTTCCAACTCTATGATTCTATGATACTTTTCCTGCCTTCCATTGTCCAGTAAAATTCATAGTGTCTATTTCATTATCCCATGGACTAAAGGGGTTGCCTATTCTGGTTTCTGGCTTAATGAGAACATTGGGCATGGTCTACTGTGGAGCTCCTTGCAGGCTCCATTGCAGCACATGAACAAGACCAGTTGATTCCTGTCCTTGTACTGCATTTTCTGGAATCTGCTCCAAGGATATTTTCACAGAGCTGAACTGCATGTGACAATATGTGCCTTCTAACAGGATCCCAATGACTGGGTCTTTGAAGCAAAGCAGCTGTGATGATGGTTGTGATGCAGTGGGGTGGTGTTTAATTCTTCTTCTGCTCTCCATTTTTTCTTTCTTGTTCTTCTCTCCCTACTGTTTTCCCCATCACAGGACCCATGCATCCTTCCTAATATGCATCAGAAATACCACTGAGGGAAAGTGGTGGATGGGGTGGGAGAGCTGCAGTCAAGAAATGCCACCTCAGAGTTTCACTATTTCAAATCACCTGCTTTCCAAAGCTGCTTAGAAGAAGCAACTGTCAGAGTTTTATTACATGTATTGACCACATGTAAAATTCCCATTGCTTTCCAATACAAATAGCAAAGCAATTTTGGACAGAATGCTCATTTGCACTACTGCTGCTCTCGCTTCCATTTTGTCTTCCATTTGAACAGCCATCAGCTATTTATTTATTTATTTATTTTTCTTTTTCAGATTTTTACCCCGCCCTCCTGGCCGAAGCTGGCTCAGGGTGGCTCACATAAAAACAAATAATTACATTAAAACATAGTTGTGGTTAAAACATAATATTATAAAACATAATAAAGTGCTAGTGGTTCTTAATAAACATACAGTGGTAGAAGCCAATATAGAATCTTCTCCACTCACAGTCAGCTCTCGGTGTTAGTTGGATGTCCCTGCAGGGTTCGCTATTCTATAAGGCTGTTGATGGTACTTTTCTGGGTCCAAGGCCCTCTCCCTTTGAACCAACCAATGTTCATCATTGGTGGTGGCAGCTCCCAAAAGCCTGGTGGAAGAGCTCCATTTTACAGGCCCTGTGGAACTACAATAGGTCCCGCAGGGCCCTGATCTCCTCCGGGAGCTCATTCCACCAGGCTGGGGCCACCACCGAAAAGGCCCTGGCCCCGGTTGTTGACAGCCTAGCGTCCTTAGGACCCAGGAGGGCCAGCCAATTCTGGGCCCCCGACCACAGTGCTCTCTGGGGCATATATGGGGAAAGGCAGTCCCTTAGGTATGTAGGTCCCTGACCATGTAGGGCTTTAAAGGTAAGAACCAGCATCTTGAAGTGAATCCAGTATGCTATCGGCAGCCAGTGCAATGCTTCCAGCGCAGGCTGTATGTGCTTCTGCCTAGAGAGCCCCATCAAAAGCCTGGCACCAGCTGCAGCTTCCGGATTTGAGACAAGGGCAGCCCCATGTAGAGAGCATTACAGTAGTCCAGTCTCGAGGTGACCATCGCATGGATCACTGTCACCAGGTCATTGCATTCGAGGAAGGGAACCAACTGTCTGATCAGCCGATTACCTATTCACCTAGACGTGGCAGAGAAATTAAACATCATATATAAAAATGCTTAAAGGGTCACACACTAAATTCCTTGTGAAACTTTAGTCTTTTGAATATTATACATATACACTGCTGTAATTTTAACTGTGGTTTTCTGAACGATTTTCAGTTTAACTAGGGCCATGTAATATTCTTTTAGAAATTAGATGTACTACAAGTTATGCCGGGACAATTCAGTTGTGGGTACAACGGTGCTACTGTGTGAAGATGCTCCATGAATTTTCCCTTGTTAGCTTTTTCTTCCGTTGCCTTTCTTCTCTCATGTCACCGTGAAAACTTGCCTTTAGCCATGTTGTGCAGGAATCCCCCTACTGGAGTTGCATGTCAAGAACGAATGAAGGCCCTGGGAGGAAAGGGATTGTATGGCTCAGTGTTTGTCAGCTCCACAAAACGTAACTGGCTGTGCCAAGGACACTGAAATGTTGCCACTTGGATTGGTCCTTTGGGCTCGTAAGTCAGAGCATGTCAGTGCTTGTTTTAGCCGTTGCTGAATGACTAATGGGCAAAAAAGGTTCTGCTGACAGGGCTGATCCAGGGATTCTTTTATTGTCTACAGTCCTGTGATGCTCAGCTGATGTGAGTGCGAGAGACCAGAAATTTCCCTCAGAATCTGGAGAAAGAAATGATTTGAGACTGAGAGTATAATTGAAGCAGCACTTTGATAGCTAGCCTGAGCTGCTGAAAGTGTACAATGATTGATTGAAATGCCTCCTTATAAGCTAATCACTAAACAGAATTCAGGCTATTAAATTTCTGTGAGGTTTGATTTTTCACTACACTAAAGGTACCATTGGTGTGAATGTGAAAATGTTCTTGGGGAAAATCTCTTTCACCATTTCATGCAATTTTTGTACCTATTTGCACCATTAATTCTGTTTACACCTGTAGTTTCTCTGTTCTGCTGCTGCTGTGGCAAGGGGGAGGGGATGGAACGCAAGTTGACTGAGGCTCCCTCCTTCAGCGTGCCACACTGGCACTTTCATTGACTGCTAGTGCTGCTCAGCAGGACCATTTCCACACAAGTTATTTGCCTTAGGCTCATTGTTCTTGGGAAGTGGCATTTCCCCCCTGCTTCCCCACAGCATCATGGTGCATTTGTGCATTTCCCAGTCTTCCTCAACTTTTTGGGCAAGGTAGCAGAAAAGTCTGGATGGATATCTATCATGTTGATGGAAGAGTCTGGATTTTCCCAATTCCACCCACATGGCAGCCATTTTCCTGCCCATGTCCCCATGGTAGCCATTTCCTCCCTTCACCACTAGGGGCTTTTTGTTTTTAATCTGTAACTGAATATTGTTATAACATTATAACAATCTGTATATCAGGTTCTCCGAATTCCCAATATCCATAAAAAACATATCTCCACAATGAAAGAGACGAGAAACACTTTTTTAAAATGAATGCTGGATATTCAGAGAACAGATTATTATAACTTTTTTTTTGCCATCAAGTCACAATGGACTTATGGCAACCCTGTGGGGTTTTGAAGGCAAGATACAATAAGAGGTGATTTGCCAGTGCCTGCCTCTGTTTTGTGACCCTGGATTTCTTTGGAGGTCTCCCATCCATAAGAGAACATAAGAACATAAGAGAAGCCAATGTTGGATCAGGCCAATGGCCCATCCAGTCCAACACTCTTTCACACAGTTGCCAAAAATACCAGGTGCTATCAGGAGGTCCATCAGTGGGGCCAGGATACTAGAAGCTCTCCCACTGCCCCCCCACAAGCACCAAGAATACAGAGCATCACTTGCCCCAGAGTTCCTATCTATACCTTGTCACTAATAGCCACTGATGAATCTCTGCTCCATATATTTATCTAATACGCTCTTGATGCCGCCCATGCTTGTAGCCGCCACCATTCCATGTGTTAATCACTCTTTGGGTGAAGAAGTACTTCCTTTTATCCATTCTAACCTGACTGCTCAGCAATTTCATTGAGTGCCCATGTTGGAGATGAGCAGAATAAATCGTTTATTTCTTGCGCTTCTTCTTCACTTTTGGTGTTTTGGGTGCTGCTGCTCCTTTCTCAGATTCTGAAGTAGAACTGCTGGAGTCACTTGGAGTATTATCCCAGTCTTCCTCACTGGGTTCCTCTCCTTCCTCCAAATTTGGATCATCGTCTTTATCTGCGCCCAGTTGTTGCTTCACAAAGTTTTTGGCCTTTTGGACAGAGTCAATTTTAATTTTCTTATCATTATATTTGAACACAAGTCCTTCTGGAAAGCTCTATCTGTAGGTTATTGATTTATTTTGCAAGAAAAGAATTAAGTCTTTGTATTGGCGTCTATGTTTCCGGATCCCAAATAGAATGTCTTTTAAGATTTTAATTTCTTCCTCATTAACTTTTGGTGTTTTTCCTGTTGTAGCTTTTAGAATGTTGTCTCTCATTGTTCTCTTAGAGAATTTTACATACATTTTGCCAGGTAGTTTGTTTTTTTCTTATAAAATCAGGATTGTACAGTATGCCAAGTCCATATTGCTCTGGAGATCCTCTTGTTTTAGGTCCAAGATTGAGGCTATCACTCCACTTAACGTTGTTTTTAAATCTTTTCCCTTCTGTTCAGGAACTCCTTGAAAGCATAGAACATGCATAGATTTTTCCAGTTGAAGTTGTAGTAACTGGTTTTTATCCATATTTCTTTCTTTTTTAACTTCTTCCAGTTTTTGCTTAATATCTATAGTCCTTGTTTCAACTTTCTCAATCCTTTTGTCTGTCTTGTTGGCCCTTTTTTCCATGTGGGCAAGTTGTTTTTGCACGGAATCCAGCTTGGTGTTGATAGCTGACATCTGCTCCAGCAGAGGGCGCAATGCTGTGGCAAGCATATTGGGAATGTCTGCAGCCGCTTCCTGTATCTGGGTGAGAGTCGTTGGTACAGTACTTCCTGAGGGAAGCTTCTTATCCACTGCCATTCTCCTCCCTCTCGCAGTCATTTGTTTACAAAGAAGAAAAGTTTTATTTTAAAAGTAAATTTTATCTGAATTCAACGTTTCTTGGCTTAAAATGTAGCTTTCAAGCTCAAAAGGAGTCTTGTATGGTTAGTTCTGTTCTTTCTCTCTTTTCTATAATGCTTAGGAACCGCTCCATTTCGAGGGGGTGGATTTCCAACCCTTCCCTGCCCGCCACTCCTTCTCAGATCAATCTGGCAGACCAAGACTTCTTCACTTATACAGAAGTTTGATTAACTCACTGTTTAGACAAGTTCGATTATTGCCGGAGTTTCCTTTACTTATTTTCTTGTCCGCTCATCTGGTGGTTGGCTCTAATCACCATACTGGCTCCGGGGCATTAGGACCTCTTAGGGACAGGCAAGCCTCAATCCCTCAGCCATCACCTTGGGAGAGGCTTCTCCCGGCTCCCCAGGCTGGGAGTCTCCTCTGGGAACCAGCCACGTCCCCTCCTGATCACCTCGACTTGGTGTGTCTCCATTGGAGGATCAATGAGACACATCCAAGAGCAAGCCACCAAAAACCGGAAGTCCTCTTACATATATTTCAACCTCTGGTAGTGGTACCTCAGGTCTAAATCCATCTGATCTGTTACTTGTCAGCAAACTGCTACATGGCCTAAAACATGTAAAACCACATTACTGTAAATAACAAGGTACCACCAGGGTTTGTGTATGTACCCTAAAAGGCAATCAAGATTCAATGCTCAAAATACAGTCAAATGGACCACATAAAATTGATCTATATTCTTAATATGTGTAATACATACCTAGGATTAAAGCCTTTGAAATGCTTTTGGTAAGGATACATTGCACAATCAAAGCTGGAAAACATTAGCATTCCTAGACTCTAGTAGGAAATGTTAGGAGTCAGTATCCAAACACTTAACAGGGTGAACTCTAGCTTCCAAAGTCTGACAAGATTGGGCTAGCCTTGGCTATCCAGGTAAGGACTGTTACAACATTATAATGTTATAGTGATACTCAACTGTCAACTTAAAAGGAGGGGAAACCCTGGTTGTGTGTGTGGGGGGGAGCTGCTGCCTGACGACTGGGGCAGGGAAACCTGCCATGTGGAATCCCCATTGCCATTGTACTGTATTGGCAGCCACAGGAGCACTGGGGAAGCTACACAAGCCTGTACCTGTGTGGGAAAGTATTTTGCTCCACCCCAGTCCGGATGATGGCATGCAGTTTGGGTGCCATTTGAGTTAGAACATGTATTCAGCTTCAGATGCATTCCCATCCATAGTCTGACCAAATTGTTCAATTAAGCACCTGGAGTGGGTCAAGGGAGCATTGGCCCAGGTGCTTCCTTCTTCTTCCAATACACTCTTTTGCAAAAATATCCAAAATATTACTGAAAGCGAAGTTATTTTATGGGAGACGTAAACTTATTTATAAAATGTACCCTTCATTCCAGCTCATCTCCAAGAATTGTCCAAGCAAAGAGTTCAATGGCAGAGTTGTCAACTTTTCCCCATTGAA
Organism: Gekko gecko; assembly: GCA_029375565.1. Lineage (NCBI taxonomy): Eukaryota > Metazoa > Chordata > Lepidosauria > Squamata > Gekkonidae > Gekko > Gekko gecko. Next base: position 143,643,183 of record JAPDNY010000003.1, on the reverse strand, counting down.
ACCAACGGGACTTAAATGTGTTTAACTTTGATTGGATTATGCCCCATTTTCATTTGCTTTCTGAGATCAATCCCTTAACTTTTATTGTGGGAGAATACAGATGCTTTCCCCTCAGGTTGTATTTCCTTCGCTGAGAATGCTCATACCACAATACAATGTTAATTTCGGTTGGATGATAATGAGAAGGTGGAGCTCTGAGGTGGTATAATGACCACTTCATATGGGAGGGTTGGATTCCAGTTCTGAATGTTCCTTCTCATAAAAAAGTTGCATGTAGATAGAAAATTAGCTCAGCAGAGAAAAGTTCTACCATCTCTTTTTGCTCGCTGTACTTTTTTAAAAAAATGTGGGGAGTTTTAAACATCAGAAGTTTCCCAAATGTGATCCCCTCCGAGGTTCTCCTTCTGTAGTCCATTTTCCTACCTTATTCCCACTTCATTCTCCAGCATGTGTGAATGAGACATATTTTTATCTGGATTTGGGCTATTTAGTGCAATGTATATTTGCCTCAAAGACCTTTACAGAATGTTCTTCCCTTTTCTCTCCAAAAGTTTTTTCAGGGTATAACCGTAAGAGGCTACTGCAAAGGTTATGTGTGCCTTGAAGAGAGGGGAGAGTGTTGAAAGGCATTTTAAAAATATATCCTACAAAGGAGCTTGTCATAGGCTAAATCTCTTTTGAATGCACTGTGGAATCTGAGGGAGGAAAGAAACGAGCAGGTTCATGCACCCGATAGATATCCATTCATATAATGAAAGAAAAAGGCCTTATAAAGCACACAAGGTACTGACATTCATTTCAAACCATGTTCAGAGCTGTTCTCGCAAGAAAGCTGCTGCATTGAGGTAGAAAGGATAAAGTGGGTGAGAAACTGCATGAAATGCTCTAAGGACGGAGTATAAAATAGGTTATGAGACAAGCTTTTATTGGCCTCCCTTTGCTGGGTGAAAAAGTATTGCAGGCATTTGCTCATTCATCAGGCTGAACAGCAAGGCAGCAAGTTCAAATGCAAACCTTTCTGGTAATTTCAAATAGACAGAGGTAAAATCAGAAAGTGTGCATCCTAAGGGATGACCCAGCTTGATGCAGAAAATCCCAGAGTTCCTCCAGTGTCAAAAAATTGTAATAATGAAAAACGCTGAACTTTTTCTGTCTTTTAACTAGATGTAGTGATGGGAGATCTCTTGCTGGGTTTTTTAGACAGCAGCCACATGAGGTTCCCAGTCTGGGCTGTGACCAGTATATGGAGTGTTTAATTTGTTCCCTGCACCACTTTTGCAACTTCAGTACAACCCCCACCCCTGGACAAATGGTGGTTACAGAGGGCAATCTGAAATCATAAAAATGGTGCAGAGGAAAGGTGCAGGAAAAACCTCCTTTTATAACTATCTTATAGTTAAAAGATTAGGAATGATTTTGTTGTTGTTCAGTCGCACAGTCGGGTCTGACTCTTCGCGACCCCATGGACCAGATCATGCCAGGCCCTCCTGTCTTCCGCTGTCCTCTGAAGTTTGCTCAATTTCATGTTCGTTGCATCGATGACACTGTCTAACCATCTCATCCTTTGCCGTCCCCTTCTTCTTTGTCCTTCAATCTTTCCCAGCATCAGGGTCTTCTCCAGTGAGTGCTCCCTTCTCATTTGGTGGCCAAAGTATTTGAGCTTCAACTTCAGGATCTGGCCTTCCAGGGAACAGTCAGGGTTGATTTCTTTTAGGATTGAATGACTTGATCTCCTTGCAGTCCAAGGGACTCTCAAGAGTCTTCTCCAGCACCATAGTTCAAAAGAATCTATTCTTCGGCACTCGGCCTTCCTTATAGTCCAGCTCTCGCAGCCATACATTACTACTGGGAATACCATTGCTTTGACCATGCAGACTTTTGTTGGCAGGGTGATGTCTCTGCTTTTTATCATGCTGTTTAGGTTTGCCATCGCCTTCCTCCCAAGGAGCAGGCATCTTTTAATTTCATGGCTGCAGTCACCATCTGCAGTGATCTGGGATCCCAGGAACGTGAAGTTTGTCACTACTTCTACGACTTCCCCTTCTATCTGCCAAGGAGTGATGGGGCCAGATGCCATGATCTTAGTTTTTTTGATGTTGAGCTTCAAGTCCACTTTTGCGCTCTCCTCTTTCACCCTGAGCAAAAGGTTCTTCAGGTCCTCTTCACTTTCTGCCATCAGAGTGGTATCGTCTGCATATCTGAAGTTATTGATCTTTTCCCCAGCAATCTTAACTCCAGCTTGTGATTCATCCAGGCCAGCATTTCACATGATGTACTCTGCATATAAATTAAATAAGCACGGTGACAATATACATCCTTGTCGTACTCCTTTTTCTATGCTAAACCAATCAGTTGTTCCATATCCAGTTCTAACTGTAGCTTCTTGACCCTTATACAGGTTTCTCAGGAGACCTGTGAGGTGGTCTGGTACTCCCATCTCTTTAAGAACCTGCCATAGTTTATTGTGATCCACACAATCAAAGGCTTTAGCGTAGTCAATGAAGCAGAAGTAGATGTTTTTCTGGTACTCTCTTGCTTTCTCCATAATCCAGCGAATGTTGGCAATTTGATCTCTAGTTCCTCTACCTCTTCGAAACCCAGCTTGTACTTCTGGCAATTCTCTATCCACGAACTGTTGGAGCCTAGCTTGTAGGATCTTGAGCATGACCTTGCTAGCGTGTGAAATTAGTGCAATTGTGCGATAGTTTGAACATTCCTTGGCATTGCCCTTCTTTGGGATTGGAATGTATACTGACCTTTTCCAATCCTGTGGCCACTGTTGTGTTTTCCAAATTTGTTGGCAAATTGAGTGCAGCATTTTAACAGCATCTTCTTTTAAGACTTTAAATAACTCAGCTGGGATACCATCACCTCCACTAGCTTTGTTGTTAGTGATGCTTTCTAAGGCCCATTTAACTTCACATTCCAGAATGTCTGGCTCGAGTGATTATACCGTCGTGGTTGTCAAGGACATTGAGGTCCTTCTTGTATAGTTCTTCTGTGTATTCTTGCCATCTTTTCCTAATCTCTTCTGCTTCTGTTAGGTCCCTACCGTTTTTGTCCTTTATCATGGCCAGCTTTGCATGGAATGTTCCTTCCAATTTTCTTGACGAGATCTCTAGTCCTTCCCATTCTATTGTTTTCCTCTATAACTTTGCATTGTTCATTCAGGAAAGCCTCCTTATCTCTCCTTGATGTTCTCTGGAAATCTGCATTCAGTTGGGTAAATATTTCCTTTTCACCTTTGCCTTTTGCTTTCCTTCTTTCCTCTGCTATTTGTGAAGCCTCATCAGACAGCCACTTTGCTTTCTTGCATTTCTTTTTCTTTGGGATGGCGGTGATTGCTGCCTCCTGTACAATGTCACGAACCTCTGTGCATAGTTCTTCAGGCACTCTGTCTATCAAATCTAGTCCCTTAAACCTATTCTTCACCTCCACTGTATATTCATTGGGGATGCGATCTAGGTCAAATCTGAATGGCCTTGTGGTTTCCCCAACTTTCTTCAGTTTAAGTCTGAATTTTGCAATGAGTAGCTCATGATCTGAGCCACAGTCAGCTCCAGGTCTTGTTTTTACTGACTGGATAGGGCTTCTCCATCTTTGACTGCAAATTATACAGTCAATCTGATTTCGGTGTTGCCCATCTGGTGATGTCCATGTGTACAATCGCTTCTTAGGTTGGTGGAAAAGGGCTGTGTTCGCTATGACCAGCGTGTTCTCTTGACAAAACTCTGTTAGCCTTTGCCCTGCTTCATTTTGTTCTCTAAGGCCAAACTTGTCTGTTATTCCGGTTACTTTTTGATTTCCTACTTTAGCATTCCAGTCCCCTATGATGACGAGGACATCATTTTTTGGTGTTAGTTCTATGAGGTCTTCATAGAACCAGTCCACTTCAACCTCTTCTGCAGCAGTGGTTGGGGCATAGACTTGGATTACTGTGATGTTGAATGGTTTGCCTTGAATTCGGACCGAGATCATTCTATCATTTTTGAGATTATATCCCAATACTGCCTTTCTCACTCTCTTGTTGACTATAAAGGCCACACCATTTTTTCTATGGGATTCCTGGCCACAGTAGTAGATATAATGTTCTTCTGAGTTAAATTCGCCCATTCCTGTCCACTTTAGTTCACTGACTCCCAAGATGTCAATGTTCATTCTTGCCATCTCTTTTTTGACCACTTCAAGCTTACCTTGATTCATAGATCTTACATTCCAGGTTCCTATGCAGTATTGTTCTTTGCAGCATCGGACTTTCCTTTCACCGTCAGACACATCCACAACTGAGCATCCTTTCGGCTTTGGCCCAGCTGCTTCACTCTTTCTGAGGTTACTTGTACTTGCCCTCTGCTCTTCCCCAGTAGCATATTGGACACCTTCCAACCTGAGGGGCTCATCTTCCGGCATCATATCTTTTAGCCTTTTGTTACTGACCATGGGGTTTTCTTGGCAAAGATATTGGAGTGGGTTGCCATTTCCTTCTCCAGTGGACCACACTTGGTCTGAGTTCTCTGCTGTGGCCTGTCCATCCTGGGTGACCCTCCATGGCATAGCCCACAGCCTCATCGAACCACACAAGCCCCCTCGCCACAACAAGGCAGTGATCTATGAGGGAGTGGAATGATTTTAAAATTACTTAAAAGGGAACAGGAAAAAAACCCACACCAAAACATTTCCTCATGTCTGTGTTGCGAATGAGTATCTTGTTCAGCTTTGGGATGGGTACCACTTACAGAGAGATTAGAACATAAGAGAAGTCATGTTGGATCAGGCCAATGACCCATTCAGTCCAACACTCTGTGCCATACAGTGGCCAAAACCCAGGTGCCATCAGGAGGTCCACCAGCAGGGCCAGAACTCCAGAAGCCCTCCCACTTTTGCCCCCCAAAGCACCAAGAATACAGAGCATCACTGTCCCAGAGATAGTTTTCCATTTATAACTTGTGGCTAATAGCCACAGATGGACCTCCCTTCAATTGAGCTATCATTATGACGCAGTGCGGCATAACTTTTACATGGTATTTATAATTTAGTATTATTTTATATTATACAGTATTTATATATGATATTATTTTGCAATTATATATTATTATATTTAGTGTTGTTTAAATTGGCATATCCCTTTGATGGAAAGATGGGGCTAAAACTGGTTGTATGTAAATGACTTAGCTTGTTGCCTCACCTTATTTAAGCTGTGATAGGCTTTCTGTTCTAAGCAGTGTTCATGCTGTGCTGCTGTGATACTTTTACAGTGACATGCTAAGCCCTTCTATGCCCACTGAATTTAATGGTCCACCCAGGTGAGTGGGGGGCAATGTTGAATAATTTGAAACTCATTGAATGCCAGAATTATGGGCACAGTTCAGTGCTTAATTCTCTCCAGCTGAAATCAGTGGGACTTCAAACAACTTACTATGGCTGAATTAGGCTCTATGAGTGTATTTATAATGTCAGAGTTTCTGACCTAGGGCTATTCTTTAAGTATTAGCCTAAAATGAATAGCAAGTAGTCCCAATTCTATAGGTGTCTGATTCAGATGAATGGTATCTTTAATTAACCATTAAAATTCAAACAGCAGCACATACTAATGAATACAGTAAAATTAAAGTTGCCGCTTGTGTAGTTATTCCTTCAGCCTAGTGACTAATCCAGTGAACAGAATGGAATGACACACAAGCATTTGTCAGACCTTAGTCAAGCTGTCTAGGTTTGTTGTTGTTTTTAAAAATGCATATACTAGTCTTATTGTTTTGATGTTATTTTTTGTCTCCTGTAGACCCTCCTCCTTAATATTTTCATTATGTTCTAAGTAACAAATCAACGTAACACAGTCCTGTTTTTGTAATAAAGTGGATTTTTTTGAAATATCTGAACTGTCAGTGGTGATGTGTAGGACTCCAGGTGCTCCTGCTCATGGTTTGGTGGAAGGAGAGGACTTTAAATATGGGGCCCAGGTTTACTTCAAGTGCAACACGGGTTACACCTTAAAAGGCAGCCACGTTGCCTACTGTCAGCTAGATGGGAGCTGGTCAACACAACATCCTGGATGTGGTAAGGCTGCTTTATGTTTCTAATTGTGCACCAACCACTGTATATTCCTTTACAGAATTTAGTGGGACTAATAAAGAGCAAGGCCAGTATTTTGGTTTGAGGTTGACAAATTTAGCAGCTTGACAGTGATTTCACTGGTCTCTATATAGTATACAGAGAAGAAAGAAACAACCCCTGCAACAACTTGCTGATTCTCCCTGGCAAGGTTGCCAGCTTGGGAAGAGGGGAATCTCCACTTGCCATAAGCCTAGGGTAACATGTGATCTGCCATGGGGATCTCAAGGTGTGATCTATGGCAAGGCATCTGTGTTGGCTGTTGAAACCAGAGGCCAGAACAGGTGCAGAGAGTCTTCTGAATCTGTGGTGCTTTCTGAAGAGACTAATATATAAACCTATATTTAATGACCTGCCTGCTATTTTAACTTTCTTATATGCATTCTTTGTACTTGTGCAATAGCTGGAGGTTCACACGTTTTGTAATGTATGAGTGGTAGTTTCTGAATTAAAATCCAAGCCTTAAAATCCCTTTCATACTGTAAACTGCACCTATTTACAACTTGACCATTTGCAATATTTGGATTGGTAAATGCCCTGCTTCCCCATGCTTAATAGCATATCCCATTATCCTTCTCCCTCAGTAGCTGCTGTCTTTTCAGAATTCCATAAGAACATAAAGAGAAGCCAATGTTGGATCAGGCCAGTGGCTCATCCAGTCCAACACTCTGTCACACAGTGGCCAAAAATACCAAGTGCCGTCAGGAGGTCCATCAGTGGGGCCAGGACACTAGAAGCCCTCCCACTGATGCCCCCTCAAGCACCAAGAATACAGTGCATCACTTGCCCAAAAGTTCCTATCTATGCCTTGTGGTTAATAGCCATTGATGGACCTCTGCTCCATATGTTTATCTAATTCCCTCTTGAAGCTGTCCATGCTTGTAGCCACCACAACCTCCAGACACTTTCCAAATAGATCACTCATTTCCAATACCAACAACAACTATGTGATACATCCTAGGTTCTGCTTTGGGGAATGGATCAAATACTTGACCTTGATCTTTCCCCTCCCCAAATCTCCTTCTCCATCCTCAGTATGTATTTGTGCAGGGAAGTCCAGTATAAAGGGCACCTAATGTCTGACTAGTTCCTTTGTGACTGGATTTGAGTGGATGCTGGGTTTAATGCAAATAACTTGGAGAAACAAAGAATAAGGTTTATGAAATGTATTACACAAACTGACTATTTATATGTATTGATTTTCCATTTTCCTTTCCAGCCAGCATTTCCTTTTCATTGGTCCTAAAGAAAACATAAAAACCTGAATTTTAGGTGCATCAGACTTTCAAATATTATATATTTTTATTATGGATTCTGGCAATTTTAGCTTTTGTTCATGGCTTGACCACTGTTGGCTACAGTGCCAATTGATCAGTCATTCAATTATCACAAACTCTGCAATTTATGAGCATTCAAATTAATAGCATCTTTAGGAAGCAGATCAAGTGATGGCCGGATCTTACCACTTCCATGTTGTAACTATGGGATATAATGGTCCAACAGAGCATTACTTCTCCAAATGACTTTCTTGCATTGGTCAACATATAGATGTATTTATTTGTTCCTACAGCAATATATGCCAATTTTAACATTAGTATATTTGCTTCTCTAAAAGAATCTTGAGAAAAGGTAGCAATATGCATGTCTGTATCTCAATGTATGCACAAACTACCAAATGATCTGGTGCTCAGGTTATGCTTTCCACTTGACAAAAAATAATAACAACATTTCCCCCACTGTTAGTTATAGAAGACAGAAACTGCTCCTATCCTGGTGCTCCACTCAATGGGTATACAAAAGTGGTGGAAGATGGTTCTCTGATGAACAGACGTTATGCAAAAATTGGAACGACCATTGCATTCTTTTGTAATAATTCGTATATTCTCAGTGGTAATGAGCAAAGGATCTGTCAAGAGAATGGAGAATGGTCAGGGAAGCAACCAATCTGCATAAAAGGTAGTTAACAGTCTCTTTCCTTCAACTTCTAAAACCAATACCTTTTTTAAAATACTGGTTTAATTTTATAGCTGATTTTATGGATGTTCAAGTTGTTTCCTAACACATCTCAATAAAAGTGTCAACTGGCTCCTGATATAGAAGCAGACAGTTTGCCAAACCTCCTCATCTATTGGATTCCGTCAAGAAAATTAGTAGGGACTCCAGAAGAGTTCTAGTTGTCGTGGTTGGTAATTGTACATTTTCTCCAAGACCCTTGTGTCAGGCACTAAAATGGAGAAATTTCAGCTCCTTGGCAGTTCATCTCCTGGTAGGACTATAAAGATTTCTCAATCAGGTTTGGTCTTTGCAAAGTTTTCCCTTAAGCCCCAGTGTTGGGAACTCCTGTTTCCTGATTTCCATTCTGCTAGCAGCATCACTACACTTCCTACTAGATGTGCTAGACAGCCAGTTTGGCGTAGTGGTTAAGAGTGGCAGACGCTAATCTGGAGAACTAGGTTTGATTTCCCACTTCTCCACATAGAGCCAGCTGGGTGACCTTGGGTGAGTCACAGTTCTCTCAGAGCTGTTCTCTCAGAGCTTTCTCAGCCCCACCTACCTCACAGGGTGTCTGTTGTGGGGAGAGGAAGGGGACTGTAAACTGCTGAGAGTCAGAGTGAAGGGTGGAGTATAAAACAACTCCTCCTCCTCCTCCTCCTCCTCCTCCTTCTGATGCTGAGGAACTGGAAAATGATTATTCTATAGAATTGCCAGATGTTATTTTATAGAACTAAAATATGGCTTCAAAGTGAGCTATTTTTCTAAAATCTGGTTTTAAGATCAATTTTTAATATTCCCTTTACACCTTCATATAACTTCCTGACATAATTACTGCCCAGTTAATAAGAGAGATCTATGTACTCACTGAAACATTTATATAGATCTTAAATTTTACAGCCATATAGTGGCTTTTATTCAAAACCCTTTTGCTTTTCACCAATTACTGTAAAATGCTCCCTCCTGTTTCTGAACTTAATTAGACTTCATAGGACAAACTGAAGACAGAATTGGACATAGGCAAGGGTGGGAGTGGGCCTTTGGAACTGGCAGGGAGCTGGTATAGGAACTGGCAGGGAGCTGGTATAGGACTCCTAGATTCAAGGCCAGCAATCCAACAGCTTTATTAAGAGACATAACTCTAATAGAGAAACTGACAGGAATAAGGGGAAAAAGTCTAATGATGGCATCTAATTCCAGTGAAAAACAAGAGGGCTCTAAATTTAACTGTTTAGCATTCATGTTAATACCTGTTTCTCTTTCCAAATCTCTCTCACACCAGATCTTTCCCTCCCTTTTTGAATATGTATATTCATTGAAAGTATACATTTGAAAATCCCCTAAAAATTGCCTGTGAATAAAAATGTACCACTAAAGCAAGTTCAACCCATCCTGTGCTCATTTAATCAGGTTCCCTTACAGTAGCACCCACGATCCAGCATCTTGCTATGCTCTGCATACTCTACCCAAATATCTATGATTCCATCAATTTCCCCAAAAAATGAGTTTAGATTTAATCAGGGGTCTTTTTGGGGGGAGAGCACCGGAGCACAGCTCCGGGAACTCTTTCTCTCTCCTTCCCTCTTTCCTCCTTCTGTGGCCCAACTCTCATGAGAAGGAGTTTAAACTTTAAACCCCTTCTCTCTTCGCTCCCCCGCCCCAAGCCAGCTGGGGAAGGGAAGGGGAGGCTTTTGAAGATGCCTCCCCCCCCTTTTGCTTCCCCTTCTGACATCACTTCCGGTGATGTCAGGGGGCATGGCATATGCTAATAGCCTAATAGCTCCTGCAGCTGTTTTTCTATGAAAAGACTCCTGGATTTAATAAAGGTTACCTTTGGTAGCAGCCAAGGTAGATAGTGCCAAAGCAGACAGTTGATAATTATTATGTAGTGAAGGAATAACTCTTGAGGTTGTACATGGAGAAACAACACCCTAGGCATGGTTAAACCCAGGCATTTCTACCATGCCTGAGCAATCAGATGCTGGAACTCTCCTAAGCGATTATATGATCCAATTTAACAGATGTCAGGGTTTGGCTTAAACTTATGACCCTTTGCCTGTCATAAAAATCTGGGCTCACAGACTAACGGAAAAATGTTGTGGCATTTAACACTTCTATAGGAAATGAGGATTGTATATTAGAACGTGAAGCTTGATTCTTACGTCCAGTTACAGAAGAATTTCAATGAAACTTCATGCATATATAGCTGTGTGCAAAAACATAGCCTGAGAAGGCATGGGATTCCAAAGAGTAAGTGCTGGACTGGAAGTAAAGCTATAGTGGATTGTAATCTAATTCTCCCCGTCAATACATAGTTGCTGTATGCATACATTTTGCTTTTCAATTTAAACCATTATTGTTAGCAACAGGAAAGGGTGGACAGGGATCTGAAGCATAACATTCAAAACTCTGAACATGGTAAAGGTTTGTGCATCATTGTGTTTTTTTCTAGCTTGCAGAGAGCCAAAGATCTCTGACCTGGTGAGGCAGAAAGTACTCCCAATGCAGGTTCAGTCAAGGTGAGATTGCAATAACTTAACTACAGTATTAAAATAAAATGTTGTTTCTTTGTGCATGTGTGTTAGTTCAGTTGGACAGTCATTCCATGAAGTGTTTTGTTTACACTACACTCTTGTTACCAAAATGTCAGCTGGTTGTTGGGATAGTGACTCATTAAACGCAAGCACCCAAGATTATAGCTAAGAGATGGTTAGAGGTCATCACATGAGCACAGAGATGCTCAGAGCCACTACAGGCACCCAATGATTCCTTCTTGGCCTCCCCCCTCACATTTAGAACATACCAAACATGTTTAATTAGTACCCTTAGGCTGCTACTACCCCTGGTGGAACCTTGCTTCACTCCCCTGGAATTTTGTATTCTTAGGGCCAAACTAGACAACACTGTGTCCCTGGGGACACCACCACCCCAGGTGTTTGGGCTCTAGAAAATGGCACATAGGAGAAACAGCAGCACCTTCTTCCCCCCATTCCATGGTCCTGAGTAGAAACAGGCCTTGGCACTGTTAGTAAAGTGAAGGAACTGTAGCAGCAAAATGGCAGAAAACATCCCCATGGTGTCCCCGTGTACATCATGTCATCTAGCTTGACTTTTAATCTCATTCCCTTTTGATGGGTGATTTGGGCAGCCCTGCATAAACACATCTTACGTCAGTGGGCATTGCAACAAATAATGAACCAGGCAAGAAGTCCCAGGAAAATCCTAGACTAATGATAGAACCATTAGAGTCTGGATGTGTGAAACCTAATATATGAAAAGCTGCAAAGGGAGATGGAGCTGAGATGAAATTCTCATTCAGTCTCTCCTCCATGAACCTGTCTTATCCCCTTTTAAAGCCAACTAAGCTAGTGGCTATCACCATATCCTGTGGCACATGGCAGTGAGTTGGGGCAGTCTTAGTAATTCTGGAGCACTGGGCAAAAGTCAAGGATTAGGATCCAGAATCACAATCATCACCACCCCCCTGGCCACAAGCTGGCCCCTAACCAGATCCAAGCAAGGGGCTGCCCCACCTTGTGTGAGGCAGGTCAGAGCCTTGTCAAAAGTTGGCTGCCCAAGCCTTGGATGGAGTAGGCTCAAACAGCCACTGCTGAACTGCTGCCTAAGCCCTGGACAGGGTGATTGTGAGTGGCTGTCGCAGTGAGCAGGTGGCCCATACCCTGAGGAGGATGGGTGCAAATGGCAGTGGCAGGAGCCTGCTCTTTTTCTCCATTCCTCCCTCCATTGCAGCTGAGGCCATGGACAGACAGGGTCTGGGGCAGCTCCTGTTGGCCAAGACCACCCCTGCAGAAATTGATCATGTACTGTGTGAAGAGGTACTTGGTCTGTCCAGAATCCACTGCCTATTGATTTCATTGGATGCCCCTGAGTTAGTTCTGTTGCATCACCTTCCTTTAGTGAAAGAAGAAACAAACAACTATAAATGTGACCGAAGTGATCAAAGGAAATCTGAATCCATTAAGTGCTAAGATTATTTTGGATTTTATATGACAGAGGAGATCCCATAAGTTGTTTACATGGTGTTTCTTTATCCCCCCCCCCCGTAGGGCATTAGGGTCAGAAGGAATTCTATCAAGCAGTTGGGCATTATTTTCTTCTTATGCTGGATATTCTATACTTGTTATGCCCCTTTTCTCTAGTCACCTCAGAATGAGCATTTTCTATTCAAAGCCCCCAAGAAGTGAAAAAATAAAGATGAAAAGTAGGGTGTAGGTAGATGAAGCAGACCCAAAATCTTTGCCAATGAAATCAACTCTCAACCATCTAGAAGAACAGACGTTATTTGTGAGTCTCTTGACACCCTGGGAATTACACTGATTGAATTCTGTTGGATTATTTGTTAATTTAGGACTTAATCAAAGGAAATTATGTGTGCTGAAGACCCATTAGTCTCTGTCTAGCACAGTTAGGCATGCTTAACCCACTGGTTTAAGCCCAGCCAATGCTGTGCTGTATTGGGGACAATGATATCAGTGAACGTAAGAACACAGTTAAACACTTCATGAGGATTTAAGCATGGTTCAACATTCTCTGGATTGTATATATATATATAGACTAGGTAAAGGTAAAGGTTCCCTTGCTCGAAAGCCAGTCGGATCCGACTCTAGGGTTGCGGTGCTCATCTCCGTTTCAAGCCGAAGAGCCAGCGCTGTCCGAAGACATTTCCGTGGTCATGTGGCCGGCATGACTAAACACCAAGGTGCACGGACGCTGTTACCTTCCCACCAAAGTGGTACCTATTTATCTACTTGCAATTTCTTGCTTTCGAACTGCTAGGTTGGCAGGAGCTGGAACTAGAGACAGGAGCTCACCCCGTCATGCGGCACCCGGGTCTCGAACTGCTGAACTACTGACCTTCCACAGCCTGCAGTTCAGCGTCTTAACCACTTGAGCCACCGCAGCTCCTATATAGACTAGAGGTCCTATTTATGGTGAAATTTTGTTCATAAGTGGTACTAATGCTGATAAAAATGCTGTAATGACATTCTGGGGCCATGTTGTTTTATACTCTCATATTCCTTATGCACTGAAACAGAGAGACTCCTTTGCATCGGCTCTATTCATCTGCATTTAGCAAGCATAAACTGGATGTGTATCCAACGAAAAAGCCATCACTGCCATTTGGTGAGCTACCACCAGGCTTCCAGCATCTTCACACACAGCTTCAGTATGACTGCATTTCCCCCTTCTACCGTCGCCTGGGAAGTAGCAGGAGAACCTGTCTTAAAACAGGAAAATGGAGTGGGCGGGCTCCTTCATGCATTCCAAGTAAGAGGGGATAGAGACAAAAGAAGCAATTGTGTTGTTGCTATTAAAATGCTTAAAGCATGCTTACTTGTTAACAATAACAATTTAATAATACTCAACATGTACATGGTGCATTTGAAGTGTTTCACATATATTATCTTGATAATTTTTAGAACAGACCCATAAAAAGGTCACTATCCTGTCCTTATATATATTTGAGTTTTCGCCCCACAACATTCTATGCATGCCAAAATAGGTTGGCTGCATAAAGTGTCTGTCAGGGGCTGTGCCTAGGTCCCGCCCACAGAGCCAGCAATCCACAGCGACCCTTCAGACGAGGAGCAGGCGTCCATGCAGGAGGTAGGGTCCCTGTTCCAACCCCCAGCTGCCTTCTGAGGGACTGGGAGGCCCCCCACCCCTTCAAACCCACCCCCTGCCCACCTTCTCCCATCGCCCGCAGAGCCGGGAGGCCGGGAGAAAGCCACCGAGCCCACCCCCCCACCCGCCTTCTCCCGCTGCCCACAGAGCCGGCAGGCCGGGAGAACGCCCCCGAGCCCGCCCCCTGCACCACCTTCTCCCACCGCCAGCAGGCCAGGAGAAGGCCCCCGAGCCCGCTCCCCGCCCGCCCGCCTGCTCCCGCTGCCCGCAGAGCCGGCAGGCCGGGAGAAGGCCCCCAGACCACCACCACCCCGTGCCCCCTTCTCCCGCTACCTGCAGAGCTGGTGGGCCGGGAGAAGGCCCCCAGACCGCCCCCCGTGCCACCTTCTCCCGCTGCCTGCAGAGCTAGCAGGCCGGGAGAAGGTCGCCCAGACCGCCCCCCCGCGCCACCTTCTGCCGCCGCCCGCAGGGGGGTGGACCTGTCCTCCAGAGGCCAGGTCTACCAAGAAAGTAGAAGGGGATGGGTAGACTGGTCCTCCAGAGACCAGGTCTACCCCTATGGTGGAAGGGGTGGTTAGACCTGTCCTCCAGAGGCCAGGTCTACCAATATAGTGGAGGGGGTGGGGTCGACCTGTTCTCCAGAGTCCAGGTCTACCACTATCATGGGGGTGGGGTAGACCTGTTCTCCAAAGGCCAGGTCTATCAAGAAAGAGGAAGGGGGTGGGTAGACCTGTCCTCCAGAGGCCAGGTGTACCAATATAGTGGAAGGGGTGGGTAGACCTGTCCTCCAGAGGCCAGGTCTACCAATATAGTGGTGGAGGGGGTTTGACCTCTTCTCCAGAGGCAAGGTCTACCACGAAAGTAGAAGCGGGTGGGTAGACCTGTTCCTTTCTCCCCCCCCATTTCTTTCTCTCTCTCTTCCCTCTCCCTTCCTCCCTCCCTCCCTCCCTTAAACCCACCCTACCTACCTTACTAGGGCCTGTTGTCTTCAACCACAATGGGCTTTGCTCCCTATTGCAGATAGCAGGGTGCAGGGCTAAAGGTGGAAAAACAGAGGCTTGACTAATACTACACAGTGCATTTATGGCTGAGGTACAGCTGAAGCCAAGGGCACATCCTTTCACGATACACCCTTAGCCACTATGCTACGGCATCACCATAATCTGTAACGTCTCCAGTACATCACTTTTTCTCATGGAGCAGAGTGGCTAAGAGACTGAGTGGTGATTCAAGATCCACTTCCAATGTCATCTCACCCACACACTAATTAGATGGCTTTAAGCAGGCTGCGCTCTCTCTCTGTCAGCCTCAGTCTCCCATCTGCAATATGGAAATAATCATAGTGACCTATATTACAGGGCTGCTGTAGAGATTACTGTGACAATGCATGTGAAGTGCTTGGAACACTGAAAGAACACTATAGAATTGCTAAGTATTAATGTCGTTATCACCATTCTGTGTTTGCCATGTCTAGATCTATATGAAAAGTTTGTTTAGAAATGTACTGTTCCCGTCTTATGAATCTGGATTCAGTCCAAAGCCGACAAAGATTTCCCTTCAAATATTAATACTATAAGGATATTAATACCAGAAGCAGATCTACACAATTTCAGGAAATCAATCCACTTGCAAACGATTGCTAAAGTCCATTAAAAGTGGACTGAAAGTGCTTTATTCAGCATATGTGAAAGTGTTCAGCTTTCTTTAATTGCAACACTGTTTACTTTTTTAGAAGATAGGACCCCCACCCCCAGGTCCTTTTTAGACAATGTGTGGGCATATGAATAAGTATATCATTCTATTATGACCATTTTGTCCCCTAGTAAACCATAAAAATGAGGAAGACACTCTTTTTTTTGGGGGGGGTTAAAATTTTCATACGTACATGTGTGCGTGTGCACACGCGCACCTGGAAGTCATGGCAGCCTATGAAGACTGACCCCTAGTGGGGACATGGAAGATATTCAGAGAGGTGGCTGAATAAAGCCTGCCCCGGTCTTCCTGACTGCTAGTATTGCAAGGAGGTCTCCCATCCAAATATTTGCCAGAGTCAACCCTTCTTAGGTTCCAGGATCTGACGAGCTTGGGCTTGTCTGGGCTATCCCGGCCAGGGCAGGAAGGTACTCTTCCCTTTAGACATTCATTTACATCACATGTATATATTATTCAAAAACTGTCCACAAGAATGAGAAGGCCTGGCCTGCTGCTCCCTCACTGTCTGTTGTCCACTGGAGGTGGTAAAGGTAAAAGGTAAAGGTTTCCCTTGCTCGAAAGCCAGTCAAATCCGACTCTAGGGTTGCAGTGCTCATCTCCGTTTCAAAGCTGAAGAGCCAGCGCTGTCCGAAGACGTTTCCATGGTCATGTGGCCAGCATGACTAAACACCAAGGCACACGGAACGCTGTTACCTTCCCACCAAAGTGGTACCTATTTATCTACTTGCAATTTTTTGCTTTCGAACTGCTAGGTTGGCAGGAGCTGGAACTAGAGACGGGAGCTCACTCCGTCATGTGGCACTCTCGGACTGCTGAACTACTGACCTTCCACAGCCTGCAGTTCAGCGTCTTAACCACTTGAGCCACCGCAGCTCCTTCAGGGGTGGTATAAGAAGCACATAAAAGCAGACGTATATAAGAAGCATATAAAATTAGAACTGTTATAACCTATTTTAGCTAAGCATTCATTATCTGAGCTGATACGAAAACATATTTTGTCTCCAAAATAAAATGCAGTTGTGGGATATTAGGAGAGGGTAGAATTTTGAAAATCAGTTAGATACTGTTTTGTACAACTTTTTTCTACAACACCGTGCAGTTGGGCTGTTGGGTGGTATTTTGAACATGGATTCGGGTCACTTTAAAAAGATTTACAGAAGTATTAACAAGATTATTTTCCCTCTTTTGGCAGTTTGTGGGAAGTTAGAAAACACCACTCTTCAAAAGCCATCCACTCTCAGATGGCCATGGCAAGCAGCCATCTATAGGAAAGCCAATGGGGTGAAGACCCCCAGTCACCAAAAGGGAGCGTGGATATTGATCTGCAGTGGCGCCTTGCTGAATGAACGCACAGTAGTGGTGGCATCTCACTGTGTTACCAATTTGGGGAAGGTCACAGTTCTAAAAACAGCAGATCTCAAAGTAGTCCTAGGCAAGTTTTACAGAGATGATGACAGAGACGAAAAGACTATACAGAACTTACGGGTGAGTAAGGTGTTCAGGCAGAATGGCAGTGTGTTTGAGGATGAGTGCTAAAGCCAACAGAATTGCAGAGCTTTTGGAAAAGACAGAGATTCTGAGGCTGCAAGTAGAGGCAGTTCTTCGAAGCTAAGTCCAAAGCATTGATTTGGACAAGAGAGTTTAGGATTTGAGTTTCAGAAATGATTTGCTTTTGAAATAGCTTTTTAATGAAATCTACCAGAGCAAGGTACTTGATATCTGTTTATGTTCATTGATGAACATATAATGATAGTATACACCTCTTGCACCAGCACATCCCATTCATTCTGATGACCGTTTACTCTCAAACATTTGGTGTCTCAGATAGTATTGCTAAAGCCTACCGGCTAATGCCAATGGTAATTAGTGATGATACTTTGTGAGGCAGGCAGCCAGTAGCTGTCTGGCTGTGGATATCATTTTTGAAACAACAGTGAAAATCAGAAAACATAGAACTAAACTCTTGATTAAGCATAATTGTTCCTGTCCATTTTTGTTGGAAGGATTTCTCTCGCTGTCAAAATGTGAGTAGACTTCTGGATTATTATAACAGACCTTATCCCCTGTAGAAATATATGAATATATAATAAGATAATAATTCAGGGAATCTAATAGCCAGTGTTTGTTGTCAGGAACTCCTTTTATAATCAGAAGGTCCAAACATTTTCATTCTTGTCATTACTATATTCATTTGGATCACATCCAGAATGTTCACTTTCATTTTGTCAGTGAAGTATTCTGCAGAACGATCACATAGTATGTGCTACAAGCCCCCCAAACCAAGGGGTTCTGCACTATGCTGTATTTTTTCTTATCCTATTTCAGTTTCTCTTCAGCTGCAGTTTTTGCATTTCCAAAATACAATTTTCTTCCTTTCCTGCTAATCTCTGAGAAGAAATCCAAATTATGTAGAGAGTTTTGTCTTTTAACTATATAATCTCTGCATATTTGTACAATTTAATGATGGGGTGATATTCTGATTGCAGAATATTGGATTTTATCTACAGAAATGGGAGTTTAAATGAAAGGTTGAGATTCTCTGTCTCACTGTGCTTCATTAATTTCTATTGATCAACTATTGTTAAGATCATGGCCATTTTATTTCCTAATCAGTGACATCCATTTTAAATCTTTCTAAATGGTTGTCATAAATCAATATGAAAAACAGAGTCTGCTTATAATGGAAATTCCAGATACCTTGGCTGTTCACCAGTTTTATATGCCATGTAAATGTTAGGAAATGGAGAATAAGTAGGTAAATTGCTTGACAGTGAATTGCTACATCTACGCTCTTTGCTATTTCACATTTTTCTTGATTCCTTCTTAGATTTCAGCCATTATAGTACATCCTAACTATGACCCTATATTGCTTGATTCTGACATTGCCATCATAAAGCTTCTGGACAAAGCCAAAATCAGCAGCCGAGTCCAACCAATATGCCTGGCATCAATGCGTGATATTGACCCGCCTGCAGATGACTTCCAAATAGTGGTCACTGGCTGGAAGATCCTGACAGATATTGCAGATCCCAGCTACAAGAATGACACAATCCGCATGGGAACTGTTCAGACTGTGGACTCACTGGTTTGTGAGCAGCAGTATGAGGAAAATGGAATCCAGGTCAGTGTCACCGAGAGTATGTTTTGTGCCAAACAACAACCAGCTACCTTTTCTAATATCTGTCCTTCTGAGACAGGAGGGATTGCAGCAATACCTTTACCAGGAAAGTCATCTCCTGAGTTGACTTGGCATCTCATGGGCCTGGTGAGCTGGGGCTATGATAAAACATGCAGTCTAGAACTCTACACTGGCTACACCCGAGTAATCCCTTTCAAAGACTGGATTGAGAAGAACCTGAAATGAAAAGCTGGGTACAAAAATGGCTTTTAAAAATATTAAATATATTCATTTCTCTCACAGTCTCTGATGTTCTAGGTTTCTTATCCCATTGACTGAATGTGTCTGGGATAAGGCTAAAGCAAGTCCTAGAGTCTTATTCAATGAGAACAGCTCATCTGTACCAGAGACTCTAAGTGTGGCAGATGGATTGATGTCTCAGCTATCCCATTCTCCTAGTGGGAATATGGTGCTTGGATGGTGGTCTGTAATTCCAAAAACACAATGATCAGAAGTAGCTGTATTCAATTTGCATGTAACCATCACCTGGATAAAACAATTGGAACACACTTTTTTTTAAATCAAAGTGAGATAATTAGGAGGCTGGAAAGATAATTAAGAGGTTGATGAGCTTGTTATGGTCTAAGTTGTCTGTACTGCAACATTATTGTATTCTTTTTCCCTCCTGAGTACTTTACACATTCAAATAAACAAAGGTTTGTTTTAAACCTGAAAAACAATATTTGATAATTGCTTACTTGCAGTGTATTTTTTTTTCTTATAAGGAAACCAACACAAATCTGCTATCTGCCCTTGAATACAAAGAACTTGTCTGACTTCGAATTTCACAGCAGAGATTCTGGGGTGTGTTCTGCGCAGGGGTGCTTGAGTTTCTGTGGGACTCGGACTGCTTGTGATCACAGGGTTGCCCAACTCAGGACTTTGAGATCTCCAAGAATTACAACTGATATCCAGATCAGTTCCCCTGGAGAAAATGGCTTTTTTGGAGGGTGAAGTCCATAGTATTATATCCCACTGAAGTCCCTCCCCTCCCCTCCCCAAATTCCACCCTACCCATGCTTTACCCCCAAATCTCCAGGAATTTCCCAACCTAGAGTTGGTAACCCTATGTGATCAGGAGGAATGAATATGTCACTGATTTATCAATGATCAGACCAAATCATTCAGCCATTTGCCAGATATCCATAGGTGAGAGCTGCACAAAACTATTTAACACACGCGTGGCTTTCAGGCATGCATATTGTCTCTTACATTGCAATGTCTCTACTGCACACACATAATTATTGTCTCTGGAACCATGTTTAAATCTATCTTCCAAAATGAATTAGTTTTAAAGGAGATTCTACCAGGGATGTGGAGAGCCACTGTGGGCCTCCAGACAAAGATTCCATCTGGGCCCACCTATATGACCCTGATCCAAATCAAATATCCTAACAGAACAAATTACTTGGTTGGCTGTTAGCATGCACCTATAATAATAAAAGGATCTTGTGATGGACTGCACTTTAAAATCTTATAAGTGCTATGTAACCAGATAATGCACTGTGAAGGGTTAATTCCTCACAGAGCCAGAGAGCCTGGAGTGACAGGCTGCTCCAAGACATCTGATTGGTTCGCATCAGTTGAGCAGAGAAAGACTTGAGAATTGAATGTTGAGGAGAAAGGAGTCTTACTTGAGAAGAGTTGGGTGCTGATGGAGTCTGAATTCAGCCCTGACTGAGAAGAATCTCGTACTGACAAGCCTGAGTCTAGCCCCGACAAAGAAGGGTTTAGTACTGACAGGGTTTATGTTTAGCCCTGACTGAGAGCAGTTTAACACAGATGGAGAACTGGGGAGTTTGGCAGGAGGAGTGGGTAGATCAGAGAAGATTCCCACTCAGGCCAGAAGAAGGGGATAGATCTTCTAGTGAGAGAAGAATTTCCCTATCCAGTTAAAACAGGGAGATAGCTCGGAAGAGAGGAGAGATCCCTGGTCTGGTGTGTTTAGAAATTGTCTTCTAAATCCTGAAGAGTCAGGGGGGAAACCCTCAAGAGTAATGGTGTGTTTAGTGAAGGGATTTGGGCACTGGATAGCATATCCCTGTCTTCTGGAAACCAAAAAGTCAAATACACTCAATAAAGTATACTGAAGTGTTTAGGAAACACTCAACAAAAGCCTTTCATCTTAAAGATTACAAGTTACTGTGAAAAGCTTAAGAAACTCTCAATTGCTTGAAGCATATGAGCTGTAGTCTGTGCCTATATTGATTTAACTCAGAAATCTTACCTCTGATTTCACCTGACCTTTTCCCTCTACGTTGAATAAAATATTTTGTTATTTTTGGACTTGAATTAACCTTGAATGCCATTTCAGTAGTTAAAGAGGGAGACCTTTTCCTCAGGTTCCTGGGCTGAGCCAGCAGCAAAATTTCATACTGGTGGGGCAGCCATAGTTCTTCAGAAAAGATCAATAAATAGGGCTGCTCAATCAGAAAGGGAGAGAAAAATGGAGGGAAATTCTTGCCTCTGAGGGAGGGAAGTGGGCCAGGTCATCATAGATCCACATCTTCATCTGTCCATTTGTGGCAGGCATAACTCACCAGGAAATAAAACTAAGAAAGTCAAAATTGGGCACCAGCTTCAGGATGATAATGGGAATTCCAGGGACAAAAATGAAAGGAACTAGAATAGGAAAAGAAAAGCTGCAATCCTCTTTCCTAGGAGTAAGCCTTATTGAATAAAATGGGACTGTTTCTGAGTAAACCAGTTTAGGAATGCATGGTCAGTCTCCGAGGTCTGAAATGAGAGCCCCCAAATGAGAATGACGCTTCCTGAGATTGGAACAAGTGCTTTTTCAGGGCTGTTTTGGCCTTCCGGACCACCCCAGTGCAGGTTTAATGAGTTGCAAATTTCCTTTTATTCAATGAGCCTGCTCCCAGGAAGGATTGCATCATTTTTCTACTTGCAGAGACCATACTAGACTCACTCCCATGTTTTTTCTTGGGAATTGTTCTCAAGCATGTGCAAGTAGAAAAGAATAAAACTGAGAGATAATGCTAACTGGGTGGTATTACCTAGTGGCTAGAAGATTGCTGTCCTGTATCTTTCTGGCAACCAAGGAAGTTGGGATTGTGTCTGGCTAAGGGTCTCCCAGTTCATCTTTAAGTAGGTCTACTCAGATGAAGGACCTAGCCTCATTTTATTTGCAGAGCCCATAGTAATCCCATTCCCTTGTTCTTCAAAATCCATTCCCGGTTTTATGCGTAACTGTAGCCTATATGCTGACCTCCTTTGCACAACAGCTAAGCAGCAAAACTGTAATCAATATGCCCAGTATACTCAGAAGTCATTAATCACAATAGGTAGAATCCAGGGCCGCTGACAGAGGGGGACTGGGGGATAGAAAATTCATTGCCCAAGTTAGCTGGAGGGCCCCTGACGCCTGCAACATGTTGTATTCTCAGGGAAGGCATTTTTTTAAAAAAAAATCCTACTGCAGTTTTGACTGCAGCCACTAGGGGCAAAGGGAAGGCAGAACACAGCAAAGAACTCCTCTGCCTTTCTGCAAAGTTTACTGGGAGGTGGAGGATACCCACTTGCTGATCAAAACATGCTAAATCCATCATCAGCCAAGCCTGCGCTGGAGCAAGGGAAGACCAGCCAGGACAGGATGCAGCCTCCTAACAAGGTCTATGGTTTCCTTTTGCCTTAGTTCCACCCAGCTCCTGCACAGCCAGATCTTTCCAGGGCAGCCTTGTTAGTATGTGGTTGGGAAAAAAACCCTACCCCAGCTTCTAATTTTTCTCTCCCCCTCTCATTTCTCAGTATGAGTGCCACCCTCTCTCATCCTGGTTGACAACTTAGAATGTATTTAACAGTAGTACAGAAGCAAACCTCTGTGAATAATATGGACAGAAGGGGGGAGTTAATATTTTCCCATAAACGATTAAAGTAGTAAAAAGATGCTTCCCCTCTCCCTCCACATGATAATAAGTGTTAATCTGCGTCAGTGGTAACAAATGAGGAACAGAAGTTAGAATTTATTTATTTACTTTATATCCTGCCTTTCTCCTCAAGCAAGTTCCACTGTTCTCCTTTCTTCTGTTTTATCCTCACAACAACCCTGTGAGGTAGGTTAAGCTGGGAATGAGTCATGGGCCCAAGCTTCCATGGCATGAGCAGGACCGGCCCGTGGTGTTTGGGCACCCTAGGCCAGCTTGTGGTGCCCACACACACACCCCGGCCAAGCCAACCTCCCAATGGGGCCTGGAGATGGGGGGGGGGGCGGCGCTGGCAAGCCAGGGAAGAGGCGGGGGATTAAACCCCGTCTCTTCCTTCTAAGCGCAGCTTGCCAGCGCGCCCCGCAGCTGCGGGATGCGCTGGCAAGCCAGGGAAGAGGCAGGGGTTTTACACCCCTGTCTCTTCCCTCTAAGCGCAGCTTGCCTGCACGCCCTGCAGCTGGAGGGTGCGCCGGCAAGCCAGGGAAGAGGCGGGGGTTTACACCCCCGTCTCTTCCCTCTAAGCATGGCTTGCCTGCATGCCCCGCAGCTGCGGGGCGCCCAGGCAAGCCAGGGAAGATGCAGGGGTTTACACCCCCGTCTCTTCCCTCTAAGCACGGCTTGCCTGCGCACCCCACAGCTGCGGGGCACCCAGGCAAGCCAGGGAAGAGGTGGGGGTTCAAACCCCCATCTCTTCCCTAAGCGCGGCTGAGCCTAAGGGGGGAGGGGGAGGGCAGGCAAGCTCTGTCGCTGCCTCCTTCGCCCCGCCGGGGCGGTCTTCACTGATGGAGGTGGCGAGGAGGTGGCAGGGGGCTTTTCACAGGGGGGGCAGGCAGAGTTTGGCGCCATTGCGGCCGGCACGCCCTAGGTGAACGCCTAGCTCACCTACTGGGCGAGTCGGCCCTGGGCATGAGCAGGAATTTAAACCTGGGTTTCCCAGATCTTAGTCTATCACCTTAACCACTACCCAACCTTAGTTTCTACTGCAAATAGCATGGTGGTTTGGACATCACCTGGGCCAAAATATTCCCATTCCTGTCATTTTTGGCCCTGGAATTCCTATGATCATCCTGAAGCTGGTGGCCCAATTTTGACTTTCCTAGTTTTATTTCCTGATGAATTATGCCTGCCACAAATGGACAGATAGACATTTGGATCCTTTTATTACTATAGAGGCATGCTAACATCCATCCAAGTAATTTGTTTTGTAGTAAAATTTTGTTTGGCTCAGGGTCATCTGGGGTGTGGGGCAGATGTCCGGAGGCTCAAGGTGGCTCTTGGCAGCCCTGCTTCTTCTACTTTCGGGCATTGTATCTGACCTATTCCTTTGGTTTTTGTGATCCATTCCTTTTTTTATTCGCACCTTTGTTCTGGAGATCAGTTGATTGCCTGCAGCAAATTCACAAGAAGATTGGGTTGTTTGCTGCACTCATCCAGAGACTGGCTCCCCAGGGTCACTAACTGCCATTATGATGATGATTGCCCAGTGAAAGCTGATACCTTGAATAAAATTTTGTTGGTCTTAAGTGTGCCATTGGACTCAAACTTTGTTCTCTTTGGGATTGTCTGTTATTCTACTAGTTACTTACCTCTGTTCCAGACACTTCTCACCTACAGTTTTGGAGAGACCATCAAGCATAGCCTACAGACCTGAAACCATTTGCAGCACTAAGGACTGCAAAAAAACTGATTCCAGGATGCTGAATTCACAGGCCAATACCTAATTCTGTATTCCTTGTATGAAATCACAGAACAGACACAGTCATGATTATTGGGCCTCACTCCTAATCTAGAAGAATTGAACAGATTCTTGTAAATTCTATATTTCTGTTTAATTTCTGATTTCAAACATATAAAATTTAATTAGAACTGTAATACAATCTTGATCTCTTCCCAATGTGGTGTATGAAAAAACACAGGGCATTTTCACAGTCCATATGGGGCGGGCCCAAGGCTTTTTTGGGCCCTAGACGAGGCTAGCTTGTGGGTCCCCCCCCACTGCACCCTGCCTCCTCCTGTTCCTCTGATGGGCCTGCTCCTGCCTTGCTGCCGCCACCACCACCTCTTCCTTGTTGTCCTCCAGCCGAGCGCATCTTTCCCTTCCTCCCTCCCTCCCTCTGCCACCATCACCCTCCCTCCACTGCCATCGCCACATCAATCAAAGTGGCGCAGCTGAGTGAGGAACCCACCTGGCAGCCAGGTGGCTAATCGGGCAGAAGGGCATGGTGGCAGGAAGGGAAGGCAGCTCTCTTGGCAAAGGTGCACCGCTCCCAGCCAGCCTCCAGTGAGATTCTGTCTCTTATGCGATTTCGGAGAGGCACCGCCACTTCCTGAGGAGACTGAGCTGGGCGGGGAGAGAGAGAGAGGGAGAGAGATGGGGAAAGAAGAGAGAGAGAGAGGGCCAAGGAAGGCAGGCAGGCAGGCAGGTGAGGGAGAGGAACAGAAAAGGAAAGGAAAGTGAGCCGGCAGGAAGGGGTGCACTGTGGAGTGGGTGCCCAGAAAGCCATGCTGGGGGCGGGCAGCGGCCTTGCTATGCCCCTCATGACCCAGGCGGAAGGGGGAGGGTGGTCCCATCGGGACTCGGGGGAGAGAAGAGGCGGCAGTGGCCAGGGCAGCGGCAGCAGCCAGGGCGCATGGCACAAGCTTTTGGCAGAGGTGGGGGGCTTTTGGTGGGGGAGGGCGGCCCCAGTTTGGCACCCCCATGATGGCCCCACCCTAGACGAAAGACTAGTTCATCTAGTGAGTGAGTCAGTCCTGAATCTATATTGCCATTTCTCATTTATGTAAATCATATGTAAGGATCAATATTAAGCAGAAGAGATGTTCAGTTTAAGAAATGTTGTCTTCTCCTTTGATATATTTCTTTAAAAGTGTTCAGAAATCCTGATGGCAGAAACAACAGGTACTTCAAGACTCCTACAGGAACTGCATAATCCTAAGGAACCAATTTTGTTGATTATCCCTGCCTACTAGGGAGTTCTCCTAGGTCCTTTAAGGTCATACATACCAGTCCAACAGCTTTAGTAGACATCCCTGTTTAATGATTTTCCTGAGTGAACTAGTCCATTAACATTGGACTGTTCTGTTTTCAGCTATGTTTCATCCATGGGTTGGCAGAAGAACATCTGTAGCCAAAGTTACGCATCCAACATGTTTGGAAAATCACTGAAATAGTACAAAGGAACACATACATTCAGAACTCTACAGGGAGTCATTTTGAGCTGAAGAATGGTCAGCAGGAAGCACCCCTCCTACTCTGTACCACTGAACATCACAACTTTTCAGTCAAAAAGAGTCAGGCTGCATTATACTAATCTGCAGGTACCTTGAAGTTTGCCTTGAGGAAGGGGATTCCTCTAACCTATCCAAAGATGGAGCCTAAACTTCCTTATGAAGAAAGATATACTACTGTGTCGTAGCTTCATCTATACTGTTGGTTAATAAAGACAAATGGAAAGACAAAACCAAAGTTTTCTTTGATGATGATCATAAAATCAAAGCAAAATCAGTCAAGTCTCCAAAAAGACTAGAGATACATAATTAGGAACTGTCTCACAGTCAACTGATATAGGTTCAAACTAGGAAGGCTCTGCTTGTTATATACCAGCTCTCTACAATTGTTCTAATTGGGACCACTGGCTGAAGGAATGGGCCACAGGGGGTCACCATCACTTAGAAACACCTGGCATTATCCTGTTCCTGGGAACCAGGTGGTCCTAGAGAGCCAGTATTTTGCCACTTCATGATAACAGAGCTCTCCTAGGTCTGCTGTGCTACATGAAGCCATAACACTATTTCGTTGTGGCCCTAGATATGTTCCTGGCTGTGTGTTGCCATCTTTGTTGTTTCTCCACCCATTGAGAGCAACACCTTTCTGGCACTTTGACCTGAGCACCTGACAATCTTTATAAGAGCATTTATTTTACTAGTTCCACAATTTTTTATGGGCATGCTAATCATCTTTGTTTATCAGAAAGTCAGCCAAGTGAACTCTTCTTTGAACAAACACAATCCAATTGCTGAAAAGCAGTAATCATGGCTGAAAATGCTGTTGTTTAATGTTTATCTGTAAGAGTATGAAGGTGAAAAGATAATAGTAGTGCAAGTCCTTGTAAAACATATACTCAAATTCATTGATTGTCTTGCATTCTTTGGCAATTTTACAAAGATTTTGGCTTGGATCCTCTTGTCTAGAATTTCTGCAGGTACAACAGTAGACAATTTTTCCTGTCCCCCCCTTACAAAAGACCCTGACCCCCCATTTATTCCCCAATTCTCAGGAGAAGTACCCAATGGGGGGGTATTTGGGGCAGGAGGGGAGAGTTGGCAAATTTCTTTATTTCTTTAGTCTTTTTTTATCCTTTTTATGTGCATTTTTTCCATGAATCATGTGCATGTTTGATTTCAGTGTATTAGATGTTTCAGTCTTACATGTATGAACTACTTCTCGATGGCGTCTTTATGCCAAGGTGATGCATTTTATTATTTCCTGGCAGCAGCTGTTAGTGAATGAAAGAGGTGCTATTTTTCTTCTTAGATGTGTTGTCATATTTAATTAAGTAAAAGGGTTTTTCAGAAGTTCTGCTTAAAGTATATCATAAAATGCTGACGTACTTGGGGATTCTTTTCTCCCTCCCCAATGGAGGAACAGAGAAGCTACAAGCAGAGAGGTGAAAGAAACCTGAAGTTAATTCTTTACTTTTTTATATCTGGATATTTTCTGCCTTAATAAATTAAAAAGAAAGGTATGCATTTGTCTCTGTCACACTATTTTACTATAGTGATCCTCATACAGGATTCCTGTTAAGTGCATCTAGTCAATCTAGTGCAGGATCATGGTGCAAGTTAAATCCAAACCAATAAAAAGGCATCCTACTATAAAGACTCCAGTTCAGTAGATGATGGATCGATTCAAAAAAAGCTGTGAGATGAATAACGCAACTGGACAAGGCAAAAAGGACACTCTACATTTGAAGAAGGTATAAAAACAACCCTTTCCCCCATTCCTTCTCATCTTTTACTAACCAAATGGAACTACTTGGATCCTTTTGTTAGATGCACAGAACAAAGTATTTGAGAAACCTTCTCATGTTAGACTACCTCTGTAAGAGCAGTTTTTGAAGCAGAAACTGGTATCCTACAGATGAGATGTTTGAAGTATTCAAAAACATGTGCCAATTTTATCCCTGCTACAAATCTATTAGTATTTGTGGTATTACCTCAGTGATTAGTTTGGCTGTCTTGTCCTTATACGTACCTGGTATGCCTCAGAGCCAAAATATGTTAAGAATTTGTAGATCAGTTCTCCTCACCTGAAATTTAAACTCCCCAAACAGCCAGGGCTTTTAACTCCTGAACCATTTCCTAGAGTTAATCTGCCATATGCACACAATTGCTATCAGGCCCAGTAAGAAAAAAAGATAGGCATCCAAGTTGAACCTGTCTTTTTTCCCTAGTAGGTCTAATACCAGTCCAAGGAAGTGGGACAGTATCTCTTGGAGAAACAGAAAGGGTGAAAGAGTTACTTCAAAAACAAAATAAACAAACAAAACATGTCCCACTGCCATGGCTATGGTCACAATCCATTCACCAACTGACTGCTTTTTAAATGTAAATTACATATCAGTGGCCTGTGTCAACTACACAGTTCCAAAGACATAAAGCACTAAAGTTTTCAAAAGGGGGTAATGATTTCTGCCGATTCTCTGCTCCCACTGCAGCCCACAGGGCCCTCTCAGGAACAGCATAAGGGCCAAAGTAGGGACCTGCAACATGACAGGGAATTAGGAGAAATTGTCATTCTCTCTTCCTAAAACTTAAATCTTAGGAATGCGTGGTTGGATAGGCCACTGATCCCCACTATCACATACAGTTTAATCTTTAGTATAGGACAGCTTTATGTAGTCTGATTTATCATTAGAGTCACTCAGAACTAATGAAGTGCCTTTTTTAGATCTAGTTCTTCTCACCTGGATATAGCAGAAATCATAACAGACTGTTCCTTCATGTCCTCAGCATCATAGCCAGTGCCTGCATACCTGAAATTAATGTTTGGCTTCTCTTCTGTGAACCCATTCCCACCTCACCAATCCTTCCTGTGGGATTAGTAGAAATATTCGATGACTTTAAAATCCCAATATTTTAGCATCAGTGCAATTGATTCCAAGTAATTTTTCATGACCATGATGATTCCTAAACTACTGTATTAAATTAGGATGGATCCCTGTATTGTTAGATACTGTATTAACCTGGTATGTCCTGTTCAAACAGGAAAATTCAGGTGGTAAGTTATTACAGTAGCTCAGTATCTAACAACATATGAGTAAGTAATTTTTTGTTCTGCATACTTCATGTAAAACTTTGCATTTTGGCCAAATCCAGAATTCCACCTAATGGCTAGTACTTTAGTTTAACTTCTATATTACACCCCAAGTACCATATGGTGTACAAAAAGGCCATATACTTTACTAGAGAACCTGCAAACCAAAGATCAATTCAATCATCCAGGCACTGACTGGTTCACATTGTTACTTTTAATTCCATATGATGCCCCTCAAATGTCTCTAGGGATTGATGCATGCAGATAATGTATGTGGGGAGGGGCCACGGCCCAATGGTAAGAGCATTTGCTTGGCAGGCAGAAGACCCCAGGTTCAATCCCCGTCATCTCCAGTTAAAGGGACTGGCAGTAGGTGATGTGAAAGATCTCTGCCTGAGACCCTGGAGAGCCTCTGCCAGTCTGAGTAGACAATACTGACTTTGACGGACTGATGGTTTGATTCAATATAAGGCAGCTTCATGTGTTCATATGAATTAGGCTCTCCAGATACATATCTCTGCAATTATTTCTGTAATCACACTGACATTTTTCAGCTATACAGTCAGAGGAATCAAGCATGAGATGTACCCTTGGAGGACTCATGTGAGACATTCTCCCTGGGAATGTATCTTCAGTAAGCAATGAACAGAGACAAAACGGAATGCATGAATTGCCCCTATGTTATTTGATTGTTTCACAGTGGAAAATTTGCAACCAGATGTGTAAATTTCCTTCAGTGTAAAGAATTGAAATAATGAGAAAGTATGGCCTGAGGAAAGTTTTCCCTTCTGAGCAAGTGTTAAAAATACCAAAGCTCTCTTTTGGACCTTACAACGATAGACAAACAGGACAAAAATGACTCAGATTCAGGTAAAGTAGCACCTTAGAGGCCAACAAGATTTCCTCTACTGCGGACCAACACAGCTACCCTCCTGGATCTATCTTCATGGACGACAAAGATGAAAAAGGAAGTGTCTGTGGGATATACAAACAGAGATGGTGGACAGTGGTACAGAAATGTTAGGTGGGGGGGTAGAGGAGCTGCTTGAAATGGGACAGAAGAAAGGCTGCAGTCACACACACTAAATAATCCACTTTCAATGCACTTTCCAACTGGATTTTGCCAGTTCACACACAGTAAAAATCCAGTTGGAAAGTGCACTGAAAGTGGATTGAAAGTGGATTATTTAGTGTATGCGACCACAGCCAAAGATGGGGCAGAAGAATGGAAAGAAAGAGAGCAAAAAGTAGGATGAAAGAGGATATATTGCTTCAGTCTCTGTGTAGGGTAGTCTTAAGTGGTTCAGGAAATATTCCACTCTCCACGACAGTTAAGAAGTTAGAATGCAGTTTGCTAGAGGATGGAAGCAGTTTGAGAAGTGAACGTACAGGCCTGAACTTGCAAAAATTTTAAACAGACAAAAATGGAGATGAGGGCACATTATTTTTGTAGGCCTGTTTTCAGTGAGAGAGGACTAACAGTGCAATCCTGTGCAGAGTCACGCCAATCTGTCCTTTGAAGTCAATGAGAACTAGAGAGAACAGAATGACTGGCAGTAAAGTCAACAAGACAGTAATGCCAGTGATACAGGCAAGGGACTGCCAAGGATCACACAATACACGGTAGTGCATAGCCCCAGCTGTATTGTTTGTCACACAACCTAACACATTTTAAAAATATGGACGCTACAGAAGCAGACGTTTCACTGGAGTACAACTAACTAGACCAATATTGTAGAACTGCATATTTGCTTTGCTCTCTAACCCAAATAAACACCCCTTCTGCTCTCCCTCCCAACTCTCTCTTGGCTTACTCCACTTCCCCTATCTTTGGAGGGAAAATACTTGAGCAATATGCGTGTCTTCTTTTCAATCCAGTAAGTAAGCAAATTTATTCTCAGGACTCTTGTGGCCAGTGCCCCACTTGGGAAGAATACCTATTATTCCTCCTTTTACCTTATTCTAAGGACGTTCATCTATTGACAGCTTCCCAGAATGCCAATTAAGAAGAATTTGTTCAAAGAGAACCTCACCAAAAATGCTTCTAATTTCCAGGGAAAATCCTGTGCCCGCTCCTTCCCACGCTTCTATAGATAAGCATTGATTTGCCACTTCTCCAACAGAGGTCAGCAGAGCCTTAGAGGACAGACATATTGCAGTCAAAGAACTCTACAGCCTTTTATTGCAAAGAAGCTATTCATATTCTCAGCTAATATGAACCACAGAAGCACACAATATATTCTAGTTATTGGTTTAGGGAAATAACCAAGCATCAAGAAATTGAAGTAAACTGCCAACACTGCACATCTTAGAGCATAACAGTCTAAATGATTGATTTTGAATCCAGTAGCACTTTTAACAACCAACAAGATTTCCACAGTAGAACCTTTTGAGAGTCAAATCTCCCTTTTCAAACACCAATAAATATTATCTGTTGAGTTGATTTTTGGGAGTCACTGGGCTTGAAGTATTCTGTGTCATTTGAAAATTTGTTTATATATTCAGAGACTGACCCCCCCCATCAAGCCATGTTTCTGTTTTTATATTCCTTAATTCCTTTGTACAAACAGAGCACCAACTTTTCCTTTGCCAGTTGCACAGGGTTTTTTGCACAGATTAAATAGGATTGTGTTGTAATGAAATGGTCAAAAAGTTGCATTGTTACAGGGATAAGTACTGTGGCCTATACTACTATATTGCTACCTATCACTGTGTCTGTAAGAATGTTCCAGACTAGGTAGTTCTACAGCACATGTATTATTTTTAAAAGCTCATGCTTTGTTTCCACTGTTTGAGATTTCTGTATGTTTCAGATTTCTAGGGTTCAAATCCTACCGGATGTCTCAGTCTGTTGGTTCTACTTGACTTACACTATGTAATCTGCCTTGAGTCTCATCAAGAAAGGTGGACTATAAATAGACCAACAACAGCAACCATGTTGCGCTGTGTTCCTTAATTGACTATATCATGTCCACTGACTTTTCACAACATTACCCGCAGGAACAAGATTAAAAAGGAAATGTTATTTGTAGGCAGGGCCTATGGAAATCAACAAGCTATTTCCATAAACACCAGAATGCTTAGCTGCTGGAAGAAATAGTTTAAACTAATTTTAAACTGAGATATCTGGAAATGGGTGGATAGTAAAAGGAAAATATATGAAGACAGGAGGCCCCCTGCTCTTTCTTGAGGGCTTCTAGAGACCTTGTTTAGGAATCTCGCCATGACCTTCAATAATATAATTACCTATTCACAGAATAAAGCAATTTATTTCTGCATCAGAAAAGAGAGGATCCTCGAACGGCTGACAAACTTCTACGCTCTCTGTTCTCTGTGCATGGACTGTGATGCGCTCCCCCCGCTTCTCTCGTGAGCACTAATTCATTAGTGTGGCTCCTCCCCTCTAACAGAGTCCCAATCGGATATGCAGGCAGGTTTTAAAGGACAAGAACGTGACCGCGATGGGGGATGGAGCTTAACTCTTTCCCTGCCGGTCAACACACACTCGGTATGACCACAAGTACCATTTCCAGCCAAGCTTTCTTTTGGAGGTGGGGCAGTTATTCATCAAATTTCCAGTCAGACACCCGAGGGCTGCCAGCTGTGCTACAACAGCCTAAACTGAAACGATGGGAAAGGAGAGCAGCATGTAAGATCTTATTGCAGAGCCGACTGCGCGGTAAAGGTGGACTTGTACATATTCCTCCCTGAGAGGACTGGGAGGCGTTGGCTGCTGGTCGGGATCAGAAAGCGGCACAAGCACAAAGGGAAACGCGTTTCCGCCTCGTTTCCAGCCTAACAGCTAATCGCCGCCGCTGTCAGCTTCCCGGCACTCGAGGAACAGTAGCTCTACTCCGCCGGGGGGTGCCCCGCGCGCTCACGCGTCAGCGGCGCTTTCACGGCGAGGGATCCGCGCGGTCCCCCGGGCGGGCTTTGATTGCCCTCCCCCCCCCCCGGTATAAATAAGAGGCTGGGGGATTTGGAGGAGTCGCAACAGCTAGTGATGTCAGCCTTGGCCGAAAATAGAGAGGGATAGAGTGCAAATCCACAGTTAAACCTTCCAATCCAGCCTCAGCCAACACCATGGTAATGTGAAGTCACCCGGCACCTCTTACACATACACACAACACCCCCCCCGCCGCCGCCTTCTCTCCCTCCCTCAGACACATTCACACACACACACACACACACACACTCCCTCTCGCCCTCACCAGCCGGCCCTTCTGAGGGAATGCAGGAGGCCAAGGAGCCGAGCACAGGTGGCCACGTTGCCTAAGCCTTGGCCATCGCCCACCGCTCATCTGCCCCCGGGCTTTTCGCCCCCCCTTTGCATCCCCCCCCCCCCCATCCCTCCGCTCCTCTCCCTCTCTCTCGAAGACATCCAAGCTACCAGAAGACATTGAGAAATCTCTCGCCGAGCAGGAGGCGGCGGCGGGGGGCAGCACTCGAGAGCCCGCTCGCTTCTGGATGCTCGCCTTTGCGAGCCGGGAGGATTATACCAGGCAGGAACTGAAAGGGGTCTCCGACAGCCAACAATAAAAGGACGAGGTCGTCCCCCGCCCCCCTTTAAAAAATCCTTGGATTTCTTCGGAAGACAGACAAGGGGGGGCTCGGACAGGACGATGGCATCCATGGAAGGGTGAGGGGGACTGGGCTTGTCGGGGGTGGGTGGGGGTGGGATGGGATGGGAGGACCGGCTTGCCGAGGGGGTTGGGAGGCTGGATTGTGCTTGGTGAAAACAGTTGCTTTGTATCTGCTTATCTGGCGGCGAGATCTTCCATGTCCTCCCCCCCCCCCCGCGCTCCGAGCCCAAACAACCCACAGGGAATGCAAGAGGCTTCCAACTGCAGCTGCAAATTAGACCCTGGAATTTCAAATATCAGTCTCTCGAGGGCAGGAAGGGCTTCATCGCGCCTACCCGCCGTTACTTCTTTAACTCTTGCAAGGCTAGACGCTATCAAATCATATGCTTTTAAAGGGAAAAGAAAGCCGAGGGCTACGCTTTTGTCCGCTATGCCTCGGGAAGCGAGACCCGTTGGAGTCCGGGGGGGGGGGGAGGCTGACTTCCGAGTACACGTGCTTGAGGATCGGGTTGCAGAGCTTCTTTAAAACGAGAGCACGGGAGGGAAAGCGAAAGGAACTTGCATCCAAGAGTTTGGCAATAGCCTTGATTCCCGCTGTCTGCCGCGAAAATGGGGGAGGCAACGAAATAATCGGGACGAAGTTTGGTGCGGGTTTCACAAGAGTTATTCTGCGGCCAGCAAGCACATGTTTTTGTTGCTAATCCCCTCTGTGCAAAATCCTTGTAAACTCGCCCCTTGCGAAACATTCCCGAATCCCGGAGGTCAAGTCCTCCGTCGGGGCTCGAGGTTTTGGTGCTGCTCGGCCGATTCGCTTGTGTTTGGGAAGTAATGTCTGGGGCTGCCCGTGGGTTTGTCTAGTATTATCCCAGTGTCTGGGCGACCTCCTCTTGATCCGTGGGGGTGGCTGTCAGGTTGGATCAGTATGATCTGCTCGGGACAGGACTTTGTGAGGACAGAGTGTAAAAGGAGGCTCTGTTTATATCTGCTGGAGATGTGCGCGCGCGTTTCCAAGGCTAAAAGGCGATTTAAAGCTGTGGGGGGATGTTGGTGGAAAGTGCATGCACCCAAGTGGGGCGAAGAAAAGTAGGCATGTTCTCCTTGGCATACAGGTGACCCGAGAGGAAGTTGCTTACAAATCGCCGACCGTGTTGCTTCAAGGATTCTTAGAGGATGCTGGAGAATCGTCGAGGTTCTTACCGAGTTGCTACAGAGTATTTTTTCTTCCTATAGTTGTGTGTTGTGACTACAAGATCATATTTGTAAATCCCAAAGTTGGGAACTATAAAGCTCTTTAGTGTTTCTCCTTAATGATGATCTGCCTTGATTATTAGCAACAGGTACATGAAGCCATATAAGCAGAGGATAAGCAGTCAATGTGGACATCGGTTTACTATTGTGGAGATTCTTCCAGAGATCACAATCTTCCCTTTTTATGTGTGCATCTGATCAGTATGGATACTTGTTGCTTTAAAAACGTTGGATACGGTGCAGTCAAGGATAAGCACTTATAAGTCCCACTGATTTCAATTAGATACTTAAGCACCTGCTTAACTCTCTTCCCTTGAAACTGATGAGACTTAAAAGTGTTTAAGGTTGGCAGGATTATGTCCACTGTGAAATGCTTCCCCTGAGCTTTGCATTTCCTCTAGAGATGGATACTTAATTGTACAGTGTTAACAGTTTCCCTACATTCTCAAAGTGACCTGTATATTTATCTCGGTAATTCTTGCAATACCACTTCAAGGTGGGACACACATGACAGACGGAGAGCAGAGACTGAAATCTTGCTTAAGGGTACCTTAACCATGATTGTTCTGCTATATTAGCACATAGAAACCAAAACACACACAAACACAGTAGTTTTTAAAAATGCAAAGCTACTGGAAATGGAGAAACAAATGTGTTATTCAGTTCTCAGGTTTTGCTGAAGAAATGATTTTTTAAATACGAATTTATATTTAAGTAAATGTATACAAATATGACCTCCTGTTTGACTTTTTTATTCCTTTACACCGATGTCCTCTCTGTAGTTTGACCATGCATACTTAACTAAGCTGCACAAAAGAGTAATACAGTGATGCAGATACTGGACTTTACATGCATTATTTGATGACCTGGGCTGAAGGTGATATGAGGTGACAAAATAGATGTTTAATTTATCAAAACTCATGCAGTGTGCAGCCGCAGTGAAAAAGCCCCAAATCCATGCTGGGGATTATTATGAAAGGCATTAAAAATAAGATAGCCAATATTCTAATGCTATTGTATAGATCTGTAGTATGGCCTCATTTGGACTAGTGTATTGAATGAATGAATGAATAAATTCTTGGTGCTGTATCTCAAAAATGATATTGCAGAGCTCAAAAAAACTGCAGAAAAAGGCAACCTAGATGATTAATGGGTTGGAACATGTTTTCTATGAGGAAAGGCTAAAGAGTTGAGGCTTTTCAGTTTAAAGAAAAGATGACTTGGGTGGGACATAATGGAGGTTTCTATAGTTATGCACAAGGTGGAGAAAGTGGATGGATAGAAAGACCTTTCTTAGCTTTCCTGTAATACTAGTACATGGGGCACACAATTAAGTTGATGGGCAGTAGATTCAGGATGGCCACAACTGGTTGGCCACTGTGTGCAACAGGATTCTGGACTAGATGGACCACTCATCTGATGTCATGTAATTATGCAAGTCACCTCTTGGAGCTATACTCATCAGGTGGCTGAATGTGAAAGTATGTCAGCCTATGGCCCCATAAGACAGTCAATATTGATTGTAAAGAAAATCTAGACTGTGACTTTTAAGACATATTTATGTGTTGCAGTTTAAACTTTTGGGATTTCCTTTCTGCTGCATCCAAGAAAGTTCAGTTCTTAGCTACTCTGATCAGAAAAGAGGAGACTACAAACTTGCTTCCAAAGTTGGCAAAATACAAAGACATGAACATTACAGAAAAGACACTAGTAAGAATGCACTTGAATGAGTGAGATATATTATTGTAGATTATTAATAGAAAGGAAGCTAAACATGGGATATTGGATACAGAAGGAAACAGGTACATGGTTTACAGCAGGACAAAACTGGCACTTTCAGTTCACATTATTATCTGTTTACAGATTTATGTGGAGAAAATCCCTAACTGCCTATTGAAAGTAGATGACTACACTATACATGGAACTCTCCCCCATTTTATCCTCACAACAGCCCCTTGAGCTGGGAAGCCAGAGTACCTTAATTTCCTATATTACATTAAGAATCTGTGTACTGAAGATTAAAAGGTGTTCTTAGCATCAGTTGTAATATTGGTAATGTTCCAGCTCATAGGACTGGGTGTTGGAGAAACTTTATTATACAAAAGGTGTCTTGATATTAGCTAGTATTCTGTAATAGATAATAGTTGTGATTAATATATGAATTGGCACTTCCTGCTTAAAATGCCAAAATGAATTTTTAACAATATTGCAAGGTTGGCAAAGTTTCAGAGGCATACATGACTGTGACAAGTGGGGTGGCATATAAGCTGAAGTAAAGTGGGAAAGACACTCTAGGGCCTGTGCCTAAATATCTAAGAGCAGTGCAAGATTAAGGAATACCTCACACTGTTTACCTAGTTTTTAGCGGGAGTATGATCTCATCCAGAACAGGCATAAAACTAAGTTAGCATGGGAGACAGACTGACTACAGGACAGATCCTCAGAGAAGGAAACCAGTTGCCAAGCACCATCTCTTTTTTTTCTGCCTGTGAGCTAGATAGGAGCGGAACTACTGTAGTGCAGTGACCCTGCTTTTCAACCCAAACAGGAGATCTAGGAATATGGTATCAAGGACTGCAGAGAGATCTAGGAGTATTAACTGGGTCACAGCATGCTCCCCTGTCATCTAGCACAAGTTGTCTATCATGACAAACAAGGCAGATCCGGCCCCATAATTAGCTGGAAAGTCTGACTGGTAAGGAAGGTCCATCATCCATGATTGCCCAGAGTTGACTATCACTGCATGCTTAATCAGCTTCTTCTCAGAATAACAAATTAGGACTGCTCTGTTGTTTGCAAGATCAGGTAATTCCAGTTGTGATTTTTTTTAAAAAAAAAAACAGGTTCTAATCACTGTTTCCTTTTACAAGGCACAAAACCATCTTTCTCTCAGTGGAGATGTTTATCACTATCAAAAGCAAGCTGTTCAGACCCTTATGATTAAAGCTGAGCAGACCTTCAGGTGTCAATAACTGAAACTCATCCAAGCCATTGAGAACAGAGGAGGCCAAGTGCACTGTTCATGTCCACTGTGAAATTCAGGTTGGAATGAATGAGAACAGGTGTACTAGCCAAGCCCTCTATAAATCACAGAAAACTATGGATGGGTCCTCTGCCTTCTTTGCCTTTAGCTGTAAAAATCTGCTTACCATACTAAAGATGGACTGGCAGCAAACCAATTTTTTTTTTTACTGTGCCATTGCCGTAAGATGGGTAGCCGTGTTAGTCTATCTGCAGTAGTAGAAAAGAGCAAAAGACTAACAAAATTTGTTGCAGGGTGTAAGCTTTTGTTAGTTACTGCTCACTTCTTCAGATCATCTGAAGAAGTGATCAGTGATTCACAAAAGCTTATACCCTGACACAAATTTTGCTAGTCTTTAAGGTGCTGCTGGTCTCTTGCTCTTTTCTATTGCAATAATAGGTGTTCAAGAGACCTCTGAACTGTTCTGTTGGATTCACTGCGAGACTTTATGTCTTTAATTGTCATAGTTTCTGCTAGCATTGTTGAGAGCTGTGGCTTTCTGGGAATTCTGTGTTGTGGATCTATAGTCCCTCTTATAAAATTATACCTCTCAGGATTTTTTGGGTACAGGGAATCACTTGTCTAAGCACTTTGATGTAAAGACAGCCTAATTCTCCCCCTTGTATCACCCCCTTTTAGAATTCTTAATGTGAATACAGCATCTAGTGTTGTGACACAGCCAGCATTTCCAACAGCCCATTCTAGATATTGCCTCCTTCTAGGAAAATGGTAACACAACTTAGAGAGGAAAGGTCACTGAAACCATTGGCAGTCTCTAGCCTTAAGCAATCATATTTGACAAGTTCCATACCATTTGTCAGTGTTTATACTAGGACTGTTACTACCATTTACCATCAGAAAACTATATAAATGGGCATACAATAGATTCCAAAGATGTTGAGTGAAATCTTGAACTACAGGAGCAAGAACATTTCCCACTTGGGAGGCTCTTTTAGAAGTGATCTGCTTTGTTCTGAGAGTCTGAATGCCATATCTGGGAGTGGAAAGATCTTTTTTTAAAATGGCTTTTGTTTAGACTTCTGTACTGTGTGCTGCAGTGCCATTCTAAGAATCAAACCCTTCTAAGTCCATTGAAGTCAATGGGCTTAGAAGGATGTAACTCCACTTAAGATGACACTTAACTTCAGCCGTATGTTTTAATTTTTAATTTTTATTAATTTTGCTATTTCAGCATGGTATACAGGGCATCCTCTAGCAAGGTTTATCTTGCGCACTCCTATCCCTGTTTATAGGATTCTATAATCCTGACTACATTGATTAAATGTATGGGGCAAGGGTCCCCAACCATTTGAGCCTGCACACACCTTTGGAATTCTGACACAGGCTAGTAGGTGGAACCAAAAATGGCTGACAGAAGAGAAAATGTCAGGGAGGGTGGTCATGCATCAGTAACTCTTCAACATTTCAGGTAGAAGTTCTGTTTAACAGGGTGCATTATAAAATGAACATGTTTAAAATATTTTCTTGCATACAAACAGCTTACCTTCACTCATGCAGTGAAGATTCTTGTGCTGTAACTTTAAAAAAACCTGCAAGGAAATTAGATCTCCAGTGACCAATCAGAAGACCCATGGGAAGTGACTTGGTGGACACTCTAAAGGTAAAGGTTTCCCTTGCTCAAAAGCTAGTTGAATCCGACTCTAGGGTGGTGCTCATCTCCATTTCCAAGCTAAAGAGCAAGAGCTGTCCGAAGACTTCTCCATGGTCATGTGGCCAGCATGACTACATGCCGACGCACACAGAACACTGTTACCTTCCCACCAAAGCAGTACCTATTTATCTACTTGCAGTTTCTTGCTTTCAAACTGCTAGGTTGGCAGGAGCCGGGGCCAGAGATGGGAGCTCACTCTGTCACGCAGCACTAGGGTCTTGAACTGCAGAACTACAGACCTTCCAGTCTGCAGCTCAGCGTCTTAATCTCTAGCATTTTACAAAAACTCAAAACATTGGAGTTTTTGCAAAATGTTAACAAATCTGCCATGTCACTTCTGGTTTTAACTGGAAGTGATATAAATGTACTGTCATGATGCTTGTGCACCGAGTCCCATCCCCATTTCCTCCTGGTGGTTTTTGGGTGTGGCCTGACTAGCCTACATGGTGGGCTCCTAGTAAGGTATTGGCAGGCACCATGGCACTCATGGATGCCATTGGGGAGATCCTTGCTATAGGGCAGGGGTGTCGAGCTCATTTGTTATGAGGGCCAGATCTGACATAAATGAGACCTTGCTGGGCTGGGCCATGTGTGTCATAAAATGTAATGCCAGGTAGCGGAGATAAAAACTTTATAAAGGACACAAACACAAAGGGTTTTTTTTACTTAAAATAAAAACATGTTTAAAACATTAGCACTCTTGCAATATTTTGTTTATTTAACAATGTCTGAAACTGCTCTGAATTATTGCATCAAAATGTCTGTGCTGTTGCAATCTTGAGTATGCTGTTCAGGTGTGTATCTGTAAGCTGCAAACCTACGATGACGCAGCAGCAGCAGAACTGGAAGAAGAAGCAGAAGACAGCCAGTTCCACTGCGGGCCTGATAGAAGCCCTCCGGGGGCCTGATCTGGCCCCCGGGCCACAGGTTTGACACCCCTGCTATAGGGTGTTCCTGTCTAGGAGGTCCAGTTCTATATCAGGGAGTTGGCTAGTTGTCATTGGTTTCCCTTTATGGCCTGTGAGTCTATGAATTGTCCATTGCTTTTGCCCAATCTTTGGGTGTATTCATACTAAGATTCAATTGATAACTTAGAAAAGATTATCTCCAGAAATAAAAAAGGAAAGCCACAACATAGACTCAGTTTAAATAATTCAGAAATTACATAGTAAAACACAAAGATTCCAAATAGTACATACTTAACACGATTACAATGGGGACCCAAAGTGGCTTTCATTATTCTCTTCTCTTCTATTTCATCATCAAAACAGTCCTTTGAGATAGTTTAGGCTGAGCATGTGTGACTGGCCCAAGGTCACCCAGCAAGCTTCCATGGTGGACTCAGGATTCAAACCTGGGTCTCCCAGTACCTAGTCCAACATACCACCCACTACACTACACTCTGGATGTGTCATGAAAACAGCAACAAGGCAGCAGTTCATTCCTGTGGAATGATGGTTGTGATC
This sequence comes from Gekko gecko, assembly GCA_029375565.1. Taxonomy (NCBI): domain Eukaryota; kingdom Metazoa; phylum Chordata; class Lepidosauria; order Squamata; family Gekkonidae; genus Gekko; species Gekko gecko. The sequence continues at coordinate 143,602,301 of JAPDNY010000003.1, read as the reverse complement.
CTGAAAGTGCTTTCTACCTGTTGGGTTGAGATCTAGAATTCTGGATATATGTATATGTATCACACAAAGACAGATGATGGGTTCCTTCCAAGATTCCTTTGAAGAAGAACTGGCAGTCTTAGAAAGTGAAGTGAAAGCTGCACTCAAAGCCATTCAGAGAAACAAATCACCAGTAACAGATGGGATATCAATAGAGCTATTCTAGGTCACAGAAACAGAGTCCATCAAAGTCTTAACAAGAATATATCAATAAATACGGAAAAAAGAACAATGGCCCACAGACTGGAAAAGCTCAATCTATGTTCCATTTCCAAAAAAGATGTCAAAGACTGCAGCAACTACTGAACCATTGTATTAATTACTCACACAAGTAAAGTGATGCTCAAACCCTTACAACAAGGTTTATTACCATATGTGGAATGGGAAATGCCAGATGTTTAAGCTGGCTTCAGAAAAGGAAGAGGCACTAGAGATCATATTGCAAATTTACATTGGTTACTTGACCATACAAGAGAATTTCAGAAGAAAATCAGCTTGTGTTTCATAGATTACAGCAAAGCTTTTGACTGTTTAGGTCATGAAAAGCTATGGTTGGTTTTAAAAGAAATGAGTATGGCACAACAGCCGATTGTTCTAATGCATAACCTATACTCTGAACAAGAGGCTACTGTTAGGAGAGAATATGGAGAAACAGAATCGTTTCTTATGTTGTCGAAGGCTTTCATGGCCAGAGTTCATTAGCTGCTATAAATTTTCTGGGTTGTCTGGCTGTAGTCTTGGCATTGTAGGACCTGATGTTTCACCAGTAGCTGTGACTGGCATCCTCAGAGGTATAACACAGAAAGATGGAGTACTCTCTGTGTCAAGGTGAGAAGAAAAATGGTAGGCAGGTCATTTATATCTACTCAAGAAGGTGGGGTAGGGCTGAGTCATTATCTTGTAGGAGTTCCCCAAGCTATGAACATGCTAATGGAGGAGCTTTCCTGAGGAGGTTCTTTTGTCTATAGATTGTTTCCTGAGGAGGTTTCCTGTTTCCTGAGAGTAAGTTCTTTTGTATGCAGATTGGCTGTTGAAATTCTAATCTTATCTATAGTGCTATTGCTTTTCAGGACAGGAAACCATGCCCTATTTATTTTTAAACTCCCTCCTTTCCTGTTGAAATTGTGTTTATGTTTATGAAATTCAATGGCTTCCCTGTGCAAAATCACCAGGCAAACAAGTTCACTGATCAGGAATTCCTCACTTCATCCCGACCCACAAAAAAACTATGCAAGACAGAAGCACAGCCACCACAACTATATGGACTCCCTAAAATTCATAAGGACTCAGTCCCATTCCGACCCATTGTGAGTGCCATTGGTTCCTCTACATATGAATTAGCTAAATACCTGGCCAATCTTCTACAGAACCACATCGGAAAAACCACAACATACATCAAAGATTCAACACATTTCATCAACAAAATCAGGTCTCTGAAACTTAACCTACAGGACATACTTGTCAGTTTTGATGTGGTATCTCTTTTTACCAAGGTTCCAGTAAAAGACACACTCATGCTTGTTAATCAGATTTTTCCGGATGACAGAACAGCCTTATTCCACCACTGTTTGACAACCAGTTACTTCCAATGTGATAAAGAATTCTATGAACAGATGGATGGGGTTGCCATGGGAAGCCCTCTCAGCCCACTTAATAGCAAACCTCTACATGGAACAGTTTGAAAAAACAGCTTTAGAATCTACACCCCAGAAACCTACAGTCTGGTTCCAGCACATAGATGATACCTTTGTCATTTGGAGCCATGGAGAAGTAGAAGTGATGGAGTTTTTAGGCCACCTCAACAACATCCACCCAAACATACAATTCACCATGGAAAAAGAAAGTGAGGGTAAGCTCCCATTTCTAGATATCATGGTCATCTTCAATTAGGTCACAAGGTCTACAGAAAACCAACTCACACGGACCGCTATTTACACAAAACTCCTATCACCACCCTCGGCAAAAAGTGGCAAAATCAAAACATTAGTAGACCATACAAGACAGATAAGTGAACCATACTTTCTCAACAATGAACTAAATCATCTAAACCATGCACTTCAAGGAAATGGCTACTCCAAGAATGAAATCAGAAGAGCGATTAAACCAAAGGTAAAACAAACAACTGAGGAAAAACAGTCTCCCACAGGAAAAGTGTTTTTACCCTATATCAAAGGAATCACTGATCAGATGGGAAAACTTATGAAAAAACACAGCCTACAAAACAGTATTGAGACCCACCAGAAAAATACAACAGATGCTACAATCAGCAAAAGACAGAAGAGAAGCCCTCACGTCTGCAGGAGTATACCGCAAGTTTACATCGGGACCACACAACGTAGCATTCAGACTAGAATAAAAGAACATGAAAGACACTGCACACTTGGCCAACCTGAAAAATCAGCAGTGGCTGAACATACCCTAACTCAAACAGGACACAGTATTTTGTTCCAAGACCCTGAAAGGCTGGACAACACTTCCAATTACCATGTCAGATTACACAGGGAAGCCATTGAAATTCATAAACATAAACACAATTTCAACAGGAAAGAAGAGAGTTTAAAAATAAATAGGGCATGGTTTCCTGTCCTGAAAAACAATAGCACTACAGATAAGATCAGAATTTCAACAGGCAATCTACATACAAAAGAACTTCGTCAGGAAACAAGAAACTTCCTCAGGAAACAATCCATAGACAAAAGAACCTCCTCAGGATAGCGCCTCCATTAGCATGTTCATAGCCTGGGGAACTCCTACAAAGTAATGACTCAGCCCTACCCCACCTTCTTGAGTAGATATAAATGACCTGCCTACCATTTTTCTTCTCACCTTGACACAGAGAGTACTCCATCTTTCTGTGTTATACCTCTGAGGATGCCAGTCACAGCTACTGGCGAAACGTCAGGTCCTACAATGCCAAGACTACAGCCAGACAACCTGGAAAATCTACAGCAGTTAAGGGATGGTTTCCATTTGGCAAAGGGTTCAGACAAGGGTTATTTTATCTCCCTGTTTGTTTAACCTGTATGCAGAACATACTATCAGGAAAACTGGATTAGATTTCGATGAACATGGAGTGAAAATTGGTAGGAGGAACATAAACAATTTGCGACACTACATTACTGGTAGAAAATTGAAACAACTACTGTTGAAGGTTAAAGCAGGAAGTGCCAAAGCAGCTGAACATCAAGAAGACAAAAGTAATGACTATTAAGGAATTACACAAGTTTAAGGTTGACAGTGACGAAACTGAAATTGTTAGATTTGCTATTCCTTGGCTCTATCGTTGACCACAAGGAAAACTGCAACTAAGAAACTGGAAGGAGTTTGAACCTGGGAAAGGCAGCAACAAAAGAACAAGAAAAGATTCTAAGTGTAATTATCTATCACTGGCAACCAAGATCAAGATAACTCATACTATAGTATTCCCCATTACTACATATGAGTGTGAATGTTGAACAATGAAGAAAGCTGATTAATTTGAAATGTGGTGTTGGAGGAGAGTTTTACAAATACCATGGACTGCCAAAAAGACAAGTAAGTGGATTCTCGATCAAATCAAGCCTGAACTCTCCCTAGAAGCAAAATTAACCAAACTGAAACTGTCATACTTTGGTCACCTTATGAGAAGACAAGAGTCACTGGAAAAGACAATAACAGTAGGAAACATTGAAAGTAGCAAAAAATTAGGAATACCCAACATGCGATGGATTTATTGACTGAGTCCAGTTCAGCAGTGGGTAATGAACAGCAGGCCTGGGGACAAAGTTCCAGGGTTTAAAGGAGGGCAAACCTCAGTGATTTTAGCCAGTGAATAGAGGTCCAGAACATGAACCAGCCATAAGGTTGGGGAAGCAGGTTTGGATCTAGAAAACCAGCTATGGAGTACAAGGGGTGAGGTCCAAGGCAGGGAGGTTTAGTGATTTCAGCAACAGTAGAACAACCATGAGGTGGGGGTAACAGGTAGGATCTAGAAGCCAGTAACATTATTGGATGGGCTGGAGTGCCATTTTTATATGTTGTGGAGTAAATAGATTTTTACCAAGGAATTATGTAATTGGTTTGATATCCTACAGTATGGAGGAACCACAGTGAGATAGACTTGTAATTGTGGGGGTTTGGCCAGTTTGGTGTAGTGGTTAAGTACGCAGACTCTAATCTGGGAGAACTGGGTTTGATTCCCCACTCTTCCACTTGTACTTGCTGGATGACATTGGACAAGTCATAGTTCTGGCACAGCTGTTCTTAAAAAAAGAGCAGTTTCTGTCAGAGCTCTCTCAGCCCCACCTACCTCACAAGGTTTCTGCTGTGGGGAGAGGAAGGGAAAGGAATTTGTAAGTCACTCTGAGACTCCTTTAGGTAGTGAAGGGCTGGGTATAAATCCAATCTCCTCCTCCTCCTCCTCCTCCTTCCTCTTCTTCTTCTTCCTCTTCTTCTTCTCTCTTCTTCTTCTTCTTCTTCTTCTTTTCTCCTGGCAGATTTTGATTTTACTCCAGGGGAACTCCCTCTGGTTTCAGGGACCCCCAATATCAAGCTGGATATTTTATCTAGGTCTCTGGTGGTCTAGCCAAAAGATCTTTAGGGGACGATCTTGTAGGTACGAGCAGTATACATTATAATGGGAACCATGACTACAATAAAAGTAGTATGATAAGCCATGATTTTGTGTTTATGTTGAGGCTAAAATCAAATTATGTCACAATTTTAGGATTAATCAGCAGTGATATTAGGACTAATCAGCTGTAAATCATGTGGTAGTTCTCTAGTGGTTTTACTATTTGTGATGTTGCTACCATATATTTGAGAAAGACTGGATCATGAGGGCATGAATACAGTGAAAAAGGGGAGGGAACCCAATTGCACCAAGGAGAGCCCTGGTATAACAAGCCCAACAAAACACACATTGTAGCAAGGCAGACAAAAGCCTTGAATAAAACTTTGTTGGTCTTAAAGGTGCTTTGTATCTCTCCTGTGTGATTGAGGCAGCTGAGCCCAAAATGGCATGAAACTATCCAACTGCTTGCATTTGTGGAAAATGTGCCGCTCAAGAAAGCGGTGTAAATTACTAAAAGCAGAGCAGAAAAGGAAGTACAGACTTGTAGTATCCAAGCAATGTTCTGCATGGAGATTTTCAAGGGGCTATTTCCAAGCATTTAGGCAGCCAATAATCCAAAAGGGGAACTTGGAACTACACAAACATAGTGTGGGGGGAGGCTACCTGAGGGATCAATGTCAGAGTTACCTAGGAGTAATCCAGGTAAAGATCAAACAAGGATGGAGAGCAAGAAGGCACAGATTCTACTTTACAAGGCGGATGAAACCCAGAGTATGTGGAAGACCAGGTGAAGTGATAATGATTCACAAGTATGATTTGAGAAAGATTCTGGGTTCAAGTACAGACTTGGAATTCAATAGAATACAAAATAATCCTTTTTCTGGGCTTGAGAGAGGAGAAGTAAGCTCAGATAGCTTCCTGATAAGTCCAATGCGTGGCAAAACAAGTTCCTATGTCCTGGAAACTTCCAAATAAGGAAAGGAAGGACAATCTTGTGGTGGGGTCTGTAGGAGGCTGACTTGGTTACCTAAATAAACTGTGGGCCACCCAAAGTAAAACCAGCTTCCTGTTTTCAGACATGTGCAGAGAATACTTTAAGCCCTAAAAGTGCTAATGTAACTAAAGCAGTGATACTTAGTGGCTTAGTAGCCACATAGTACTCTTCTGAGCACTGTTCCCCCATGGTATCTGCCTCATGTTTTAGGAAAGAGAGACATTTATTTAGAAATTGGAATAATTTCATCATTGCTAGGGGCCCAAGATACCAACTTTTATTTTTAAAATACAATACCACTTGCCTGGGACTATTAAGGCTGCACATATGTAGGGGTTTTGTGTTTGAGGCTGGGTCAATATATGCAGCTGAATAAGGTGGTGGAATGGGGCATACCACTGTTGAATGTTAGCCCTTTTTTTTTTTAAAGACCTTCCAGTAGTGGGGAAACATAACTCTAGAAGCTCAGAGGTATTCTGGTAAAGGGTTATATATAAATATGTGTGTTTGGGGTGGTGCACAGAGCATACAATAGTCATGTGGCTGTTTGGTTGGTGGGAACTGGAAATATGGCTCTCCATGAGCTGCAGGGTGAGTACTGCTGAACTAAAATCGTTTGTTAGAAAGGAATGCTTGCTGATGTTGGTAGATAGGTAGCATTTATTATGTAGGGCCAAAGGCTCAAAATGAGGATGAACAAAAGGGAACTATAGTAAAAACAGTAACATTATAAAGTTAAAAACATGTACATAAGATCAGGAGACCTGCTGGATTAGACCAGTGGTCCATCTAGTCCAGCATCCTGTCTCACACAGTGGCCAACCAATTCCTCTGCACAGTCAACAAGAGGGCATAGAGGCCTAGGCCTTCCCCTGGTGTTGCCTCCCGGTACTGGTATTCAGGTTACTGCCTTTGAACATGAAGGTTTCCTTTAGTCACCATGGCTAGTAGCCACTGATAGACCTATCCTCCTTGAATCTGATGTTTTCCAGACTGCAGCTGCCTTTCAGGTTTTTGTCAGTGTCGTGCCGGTTCTGATGATCGTGCAGTTGGTATGATCAGTTCACACATGCTTGCTTTGGTCTTTCACTGACAGTCTTCCATCTGTTCAGATTCACATTTGAGGCTTGTTTTTCCACTTTTTTGTGTGTGCATGCACTAAAGCATTGCAGCACTGCAGCAGCCTCGTGGAGACCCCACAGACTCTGTTTCCTTCAATTGCTGTTCAAGAAGAGCTGGATTCCCCCTTCCCCTCAGAGTGGGTTCCCTTTTCCCCTGCATATCCAAAGGTATTCCACTCCTCTTCCCTGGCCTGTTGGTATTTATGAAAATGAGCTGTATTGAAAGCCCTTCTGTCCCCCTAGCTCCAAATTCTGCATAAATGATGAAAATGACTCCAAGGGTTTTTTGGCTAGTGAACTGTGAGGATCTGTGAAATTAATACCAGGGGTTTTCATGAGAATGAACTGAGCCACATAGCCAGGCGTGCCTTTTAATCTGACCTTATACCTCCAGACCATCTACACTATGTATCCTCCATCAGATTTACTGGATCTTGCCGAGAAAGACTAAAGAGTGTGCTTGATACTAAAATGTATTTGAAAATGGCACCCAGGGACATGCTAGATATTTGCTATTGAGTTTGAATGAAACAATGGCAAGGAGGGCAATGACTGGCTGCTGGTGTCGGTCCTCCCAATAGGAATGACTGTTTCAGTGTAGGCGCCCTCCAGCACTGAAACATTTTGGCACTGGTATGCAAATTAAAAAAACAAAACAAAAAAACCACTGCCCAAACCTGCATTTTTTAGGTGGATTTGGGTAGCAATACTTGGGGCAGAGAAAAATGTTCAGATTCCGAGGAAGAGGTGAATTCATTTTGCAATAAAAAAAATCCATAGTTTTAAAAAGATTGTAGAAAAAAACAAGGAAAACCTGGAACAGCACTGGGATGTTAAGAAGTTGTCAGGATACAAGAAAGAAACTAATAATATTGGGGAATGAAAATGAAACATTAAGTCAGTCTGGGAAGTGCCTCTCAATCACTCACTGTTTAAATAAGTATTTCCTTTTGTCCATACTAACACTACTGCTCCTCATCTTCATTGGATGCCTTCAAGTTCTGGTGTTCTGGGAGAGGGAGAAAAACTTCTCTTTGTCAACTCTTTCCACCCCATACATAATTTTTTAAACCTCTATCATGTCGTCTCTTTTCTAAATTGAAAAGTCCCAAACTCGTCACCCTTTCCTCATAGGAGAGGTACTCCAATTTGAGAGGTGAAGGCATCGAAAAAATGTTTTATTCTGAGGCCTTTTTTCAGTTTTTCCAACTGAAAAAATTGGAAATTTGGAGAGTACTGAAAAAAACTCTTATGAAATATTTTCTCTTTTAGAATGAGTGGAAAAAAATGCTTTCAAAGACAAGGTGGGCATGCTGTAGACATATATAGCTCTTAAATCCAAGATACATTTTTGCACCTAGAAGAGTACCTAACCTTCGTGAGGGGAGCATGCAGGGCTTTTATTGTTTCCCAACAGTTGCAATTGACCTTTTCAACCTCTTCAGCTGAGACTCCCAGTGAGGAACTCCAAAAGGTTGGTGGGGCAAGATTTCTCTTTGCAGAAGCCATGCTGTTTTTTTCTCAGCAAGCTTTGTTCTTCTATATTTCCCTGACCTGAATGGCCCAGGCTAGCCTGAGCTCCTCAGATCTTGAAAGAAAAACAGGGTTGGCCCTGGTTAGTATTTGGATGGGAGACTGCAAGGAAGTTGCTATGCAGAGGTAGGCAATGGTAAACCACCTCTGAACATTTCTTGCCTTGAAAAGAACAGGAGATTGGATTTATGGCTTGCCCAAAGTCATCCAGCAGCTGCAAATGGAGGAGTAGGGAATCAAACCTGGTTCTCCCAGATAAGAGTCCATGCACTTAACCATTATACCAAACTGGGTTGCCATAAGCTGGCTGTGACTTGTCAGCACTTTTTTATTACAGTTTCTACTAATTTGCCTGGGGCAGTTATTAGGCTAACTGGTCTGTAATTTCCTGGTTCCTCTTTGTATCATTAAAAAAATTCAGTGTAACATTTGCTGCTTCTGGTACAGGTCAGGTGGGTAGCCATGTTGGTCTGGAGCAATAGTACAAAGTTTGAATCCAGTGGCACCTTTAAGACCAACAAAGTTCAATTCTGAGTATAAGCTTTCGTGTGCATGTACACGATAAAGCATGCATGCACATGAAAGCTTATACCCAGAATTAAACTTCATTGGTCTTAAAGGTGCCACTGGACTCAGACTTTTTTCTATATACAGGTCAGTAGATCAACAGTCCCACATGTGAATTCCCTAAGAACAGATATATGCCATCTGGACCTACTGCAATAGGTCTAGAACTTCATCTCTTATCACCTTGATTTGACTCAGTTCTTCAGACTCCCTTCCTGAAAATAGGGTCTGTAGCCTGGGTACACAGTGAACACATCTCCCCATCTTCCTTTAGCAATCCCTTTAGTCCTTGGTAACCCAAAGGCCCAACTGCTTCCCTGGCTGGTTTCCTGTTCCAGATATACTTAAAGAAATGTTTACTTGTCTCGGTGCTTTTATCAAATTCTCTTTTTGCATGCCTAATTATTAACTTACATTTCTTTTGCCAGAGCCTGTGGTCCCTTCTGCTCAATTCATTGGGGCAGACCAGAAGCTTTTTTGTTTGTTTGTTTTTTTATAGCTTCCTTGACTTGTTAACCATGCAGGCATTCTTTTAGACTTGGTAGTGTCTTTCCTAATCAGGGGAATGCATTCCCTCTGGGCTACAATTAGTGTGGTTTTAAATAGCTTCCAAGCATCCTCTAGGGATTTGACTCTCTTGTGTGTCCCTTTCAGCTTTCTTTTAACTATTCCCTTCATTTTTGTAAAGTTCCCTATCTGAAATCAAATGTTACAGTTTTGGACTTCAGGGGTAACTTTCCATTGACATGAATGCTGAACTTAATAGCGTTGTGGTCACTGCTCAGAATAAGTCCAAGAGCAGTACCCCTCTAGATGGCTTTGTGATCAGCTGTTCCAGTGTGCAGTCATTTATGATGTCTAGGGATCTCTTTTCTACAGCATGACTTGAGCACATGTTTACACAGTCAGTGTGAGGGCAGTTGTCTCCCAGTATCACAACATTATCTGCTTTAGACATCTCCCTTATTTTCTTCTCCATCTCCAGGTCAGCCTCAAGGGTTTGATCAGGTGGGCAACAGTATACTCCCACTTTTAAGTAATCCTTAGGGCCCAGTATTTCCACCCAAATCAGTTCTGTTGGGAAGTCCATCCTTCTAATGTTTTGTAATTTATTTGATTCTGTACCCTCTTTTGATGTACAATGCATCACTTTCCCCAACCTGTCCCTCCCTGTCTTGCCTATGGAGCTTATACCCAGGGATGACTGTATCCCATACCCCATTCCACTATGTTTCTGAGATACACAGTCTATCTAAATTGTCATTTAGTACCAAGTACTCCAGTTCCCCCATCTTGGTCCAGAGATTTCTAGCACTGGTTGTATAGATGCCTGCAATGGATTTCCGTTTCCAGCAACGCTCACCTCCCTTGGCCCCTTTGTTTGCCACAAATGGCCTTCCTTCACCCTACCCTCACTCTCAAGTTCTATTGTGCTCCTACCAATATTACCCTGAGTGTTTATGCAACCATCCCTTTGAACTGACTTGTCCCACACTAGAGGCTCCCCACCTCCTGTTGGTCTTCCCTGGGGGTTGGTTTAAAAATTGCTCTGCTACCTTTTCAATACTGAAACACAATGTAAAAACACCCAAGCATCTTCCCTGTATACAAGTAAAGTACTTCAGCCCTTAGATACAGCTGTAGCTCATATTTTCTCGGCTGCCAAGGCAAACTGTTCCACTCTGATAGATCAAAGTGGGCAGCCGTGTTGGTCTGAAGCAGTAGAACAAACATTCTAGACAACATTATATTAAAGGTGCCACTGGACTCTAACTTTGTTCCACTCTGCAAGGGACATACAGGTCTAAATCAGAAAATTAGTTTCTCCACTGCAGAAGAAGAATATATACCTTTTAAGATATCAGCAAGAAATTTATTTCTGGGCTCTGTGTGCAAAGGGCTTAGCAGAATATAATGTGGAAGGTCTCCTGGTATTGAGAGTCCACAAATACACAGACATGCAGCAGTGAGAGATTAGTCATAGTGACCATCTAGAATAGCAGAAGGCATAGCTTGAAACCACACAGATATTAAGGCCATTCTAAGACTGGGGAAGTCATGTTGGACAGATAGGAGGCTCTTCCTGGTCCTTTTTGAACAGTTTGAACCAGGGAGAAAGTCTTGAGCAAGAATTGTGTTTTTGTCCAGCATAGCATCAATGTTAAAGGTCCACTCTTGTATGTTGAAGCCAGGTGGTGGTGGTTGGGGGGTGGACACCCCAAGAATAATCCCTTAAGGGGTTCTCTTCAGAGAGTATAAATCTTTCACTTGCTAATGTAATGAGAGCCTTTGTGTTAAAATAAACCTTGATTGATTGCCAAGAAGTCCTGATTAATAGTCTAAGGCCATAGTGCTTAGGTGGATTCATATTTCTATGGGTTGCCATCATATTTCCAGTGAGTTCTGACAGAATTAAATTGGGTGAACAAACTCCTACCCCTTTATGCTGGTTCTTAGGTTTCATGTTGAAAATGGCCCCAAGCTGTTGGAAACAGTACGCTGGACTAGGTACACCATTGATCTAATTAATTATGACTGCTGCTTCAAAAGCTTGATGGCAACTGTGGACTACCAGGTTCCAATACAACTTCAGGAAGGAGGAGACCGCGCCCTTTCTAGAAGGCATTGCAATACAGCAATATAGGTGTGGAGCATATTTCAGCTACATGCAGGTACACAGCTCTGAGTGGATAACAGTGCACAGGATACACTCTTGACGTCATCACTTGCTTCTGTGTCCAGCACTACTACCTTAGCAGCAGCTTGCATAGAGCTGAAATAGCAGTACTTGAGTCTCTGCCGCCACCTTGTGATGTCCTGGAGTAAAGCAGAGAGGTCCCCTTCCCCCATACAATGGTGTTCCATGGCAGAAGCCAGCAGGTCGCCAGTGAACCACTGCACAAGCCACATTAGACCAAATACACATTTTGTGCACTTATTTCCTGTTGTAAAGATGTAGGAGCTCTGTTCTTTCATTCCAGCATAAATTTATAAGAAATAAAGAATTACTTCCAGACTATGAAGTTCTTGTTGGTATTTCAAAGAAGACTCTTCGGGTTCCTTAAATTATGTTCTTGGTCTGAGTCAGTTGCCTATTCTTAGCAAACAAAATAGTGATTCAACGAAACCACATTTATGTCTGTGTACAGGAAACAAATGTAACATCAGAAGAAGTCTATCTAGGAGGGGAAAAATCATACTGCATAGCTGGGTGGACTTGGAGGCAAAAAGGGCCCTGAAAAAGGGCCACGCTGCTTCCTGCAGTTATATATCCTCACCTGATGGAGGCTGCGGAGCCAACTGGAGAGAAAGGATGTGCCACTTTATTCTTCCCTGCCTGTTGCACCTTGCCTAAGCCACCACAGCAAAGGTGGGGACTATCATGCTTCTTTCCAGACATACCATGCTCTGCAGGTACAGGGTGAAGCCAGGCGCAGCTGTGTCCTTGCCATCCTGGGCATGGTGAGGTCAGCAAGGAGGTGCACAGGTAATGTGATGCTTCTCTTCACTGGCTGCACCACAGCCTTGCCAGCAGGGCAAACTCAGGTCCTATGCCCCGCTCCACCTCACCAGCTGCACTGGACCAGCACAGGCTGAAGCCAGGTATTACTGTGCCCATGCTGCTCTGTGTAGTCTGAAGCTGTGCACCGTGGTGCCCGTGCTCTTGCTCACCACCTGTACCATGCCTGTGCCGGCAGGACTGCTGTGCCCATGCTCTTCTGTGCTGTCTTGGGCACAGTGGGCCAACAAGGAGAAGTATGGGTGCTACTGCCATAAGGCAAAGGTGGGCTCCACTGTCCCTTTGGTCCTCCTTGCTGGTCTGGGTGCAGTGGGGCTGGTGAGGTAAGAAAATGGGTGCCACTGACATGGGGCAAATCTTGTGCTCTGTTTTCCTGGCCTGGCACTACCACTTCCTCTCATGTTGCAGCAACAGTATGAGCTTGCAGCTTTGTGGGTCCTATGATGCTGTCTAGGAGTTAAAAGTGGGCTCTGGGTCTGGAAAGGGTGAAGAGCAGTGGTTTAAACTGTCTGGATGGCAAAAATCCATTTACTGTTGGTAAGATAAAACACAAAGCAAGGAATTGAGGCTATACCAGTAGTCAGTGTTCCCTCTAAGCTGAGTTAGCGTGAGATAGCTCACAGTTTTTTAGCCTCTGGCTCACACATTTTTGTCTTAGTTCAGGAAGGATGGCTTCAGAGCAAACTAATTTATGCAGCAGCCAAATCGCTCGCTCACAACATTAATGCCAGTAGCTCACAAAGTAGAATTTTTGCTCACAAGACTCCACAGCTTAGAGAGAACATTGCCAGTAGTATAAATTCCTTGTGTTGCATTCTGTCTCGCTTACGAATCATGGGGCAGATTGAACAAATAAATCTATGAAATGAAAAAATATCCATTGTGCCCTGACCCTGCTCCCACTGATGTGAGTAACAAAACTCCCACTGATTTCAGGAATTTACCTTAGTAATTTTTTTAAAAAATGTTCTCTACCGCTTGAACATACACTGGTGCTATTCATTAAATTCTATCTCAATCAAATAGATTATTGTAAAGATACAGCTGTGTTAGAATCAATGGGATAACTGTCATTTTAGTATAATATGGATTGTACTTGAAACAACTGAGATCCTGATCCTATATCCAGTGTTCTCCAGTTGGAGCGCACAGGGCTGAATGGAAGAGAGGCCTGATTCTGGTGCAAGGGTAGGGGTGGCACCCGGACGGATTGCTGGTCTTTGCCCCCTAATCCTAATGTAGCAGAATAGTTGCACAGCCCTGGTAGGGTCAGCCCAGGAGTGGGAAGGTTCCTTCCTCCTTCATATACCATGATCCTTTGAGGCCCCCTGGACTCATGCTGGGCCTCATCTCATGCTCATTCTGGGAATGGGAATCATGGGAAACAGGACATGAACCCAACAGAAGACAGGTAGGATTGGAAGAGTGCAGCCCAGTTTAGTTTATCACATTTCTTATCATTATAGCTAAAACAGAGTTTGTGTCATGGTTAAGAGTGGCAGGCTCTATTCTGGAGTACCAGGTTTGATTCCCCACTTCTTCACATGCAGCCAACTGGGTGACCTTGGGTCAATCACAGTTCTCTCCAAGCCGTTCTCTCAAGAACAGTTCTCTCAAAGCTCTCTCAGCCCCACCTACCTCATAGGGTGTCTATTGTGGGGAGAGGAAGAGAAAGAGATTGTAAACTACTCTGAGCCTCTGAGTGAAAGGTGGGGTATAAATCCAACTTTTCTTCTGCTTCTTCTTCTGCTGCTGCTGCTTCTGCTGCTGCTGTTGCTGCCACCACTTCAGTAAAACTGACATTCATTCCAGTCAGGTGGAGTTTTATAGTAAGCTTTAAACAGGGCTATTAAAAAAAGAGCTGCCAGAACTTTCAAGAGGGACATGAAATTTTCAATCTGTATACTGAAAACTCATGAACTTTTAAGCATTTCTAAAATAGTTTTTTTGAAGAGGTTCCAGAACTCAGTTCTGGCACATTCCCCCAGAAAAAAAGCTTTAAAGGTCTGCTTTCAGATATATGCAAGATTAAATTTATTTATTTACTTATTTATTTGTTCGATTTATACCCCACCCTCCCTGCCAAGGCGGGCTCAGCAAAGCAGCAATTTATTTTAAGAGCATTTGTTGTGGTTAGTTTTTAAAAACTCATTAAAACCAGAGCAATATTTGCAACAAAGGTAAATCACCCTTTTTAGAAACAGAGGGATTACTGTATTCAATGTGCATCATTGGTGCATTGCTTTTTAAATTGGTCATAACAATAGCTAGTGGCCAAACATATAGGTGGTTCTAAGGAATAATTTCATGATAGTTTAAATGGGAAGTATTCAAGCCCTGCCATCTATAAGTGGAAAAAACTTGTCTAAATTAAGTAAAATTGTGTAATTAAAAGAAAGAAGACCTGGTTTTGTAAAGAATACTTTACTGATTACTGAAAAATAGTTTTTTAAAAACATTGTTTATAATGATTAGAACTCTAATCCATTGTAAATATATTTGAAGTAATATCTGTTGAAATTTGTATTTTGTTTTCTTGCATAATACCTACCACAAAAGCAACATCCACACATTCTGATCCAGCCAGATGTGATATGGAGATATAATACATGCACAGAGCTCCCCTTACTGCAGCCATGTTCCCATTCATTTCATGAATTGTTTCCTATGTCTAAATTTGCCCCTTCCATTGAAATAAATTGGACATGTGTGTTAAAACATAAACAAGTGTGGGCCTGCAAGACTTGTGGGGGGGATTCCCTCCCCATTTTCTCACCGGACCTACTGCAGCTTCCAGACTGCACGACCACTGGGCCTGCTGTGGCTCCTGAGCTGCACTGCCACCACCAACAACCACTGGAGGTAGGTGCATTCTTGCACAGGGAACGCTGTTTTATTTTGGGTGGAATTTAACACCCCTCCCAAAGTATTTTTCTGCAAACCTAGAGGGCCCTCCAAGTTTGCAGAAACATCTGTTTTGGGTAAGTGTGGCCCTGATTCACAATTTTAGGTGTCTGCATATGGGGGGAACACTTAAGAAATAGATATATAGATGAAACACTGCATTAGGCTAATAGAACAAGGCTATAAGATGTGGTGGAAATACACACAGTGTAGTTGTGTGCAATTATACACACATGTTTCCAAATATTTATTGATTGAAAAATGGTCTCCAAAAATAACCTGCCTATGTTTTAAGGAATCGTATTCTTGTTTCTCAAGAAAGAAATGAGCTGCAACACAGGAGAATTAGCTGTATTGTTTTTTTACCCACCTGACCTCTTCACCCCCTTTGCTCATTAATCCACCTGCAAGGGCTGCTTCTAAGGCCACAAATCTCTGATCAGCTTTCAAACAGCTGCTGTTTTTAAGTCAGACGGAAAAAAGTCTATACAATGATGATCTGGAAGTCCATATGAGTTCTGCTTAAGATCTAGAGAGACAGTATCATTTCACATTAAAAAAAAAGTAATATCACTGCTTAGAAATTTATCTGAAAAGGATTGCAATCATTAGACTACAGCAACAGAACTTCCATCTTTGGAGTGGGTCAGGGATAGCCAACTATCAAAATAGATCCGATTGCTGTAAAAGTTTATCTGTCCTCTGGTGGCTCTACCCATTTTTTCATCAAAATATAGGAAAAGTTTTGGTTACAGTTTCACACTGTTAAAAGAAAGAATAAAGACTTCAGGTTCTAGGGAACAAAGATATGACATATTATAATTTTTTTGATTATATGCAAATATATAATATGCCTGAGCACATATATTTTATAACACTGCTTTTATATTACTGCTGCATTTTTAAACCTGATTGCTTATGAAAAATACACCCCTTCTCTCTCAAAAAGCTGGCTAGAGAAAAGCATGGCCCTGCAGGTCACTGCTGGTAGCGAGTTACATATACAATCAATAGTTCATCTTCAGTCTTCTGTGCAGTCCCCCATTGGGACTGTATCTAAGTAGGCCTGCCATGGAAGGTTCATTTCCATGCTTTAAAAAGTTCTCTAGAGGGTGCCCAGCCTCCCTCATACCATTGTGAGCCATCTTTTCCCACCTTAAGCAATCACATGGTTGAAGGGAGGGGGCGTCCACTCTCCTCAGTTCCTTTTTCACCACCACTGAGAAAGGTTCTTCCCACCAATGCTGCTTCCTATTTTTGAGAAAAGGAAGAGAAAATGCCCACAGGTACTTGCTTTACTGAGATCTGTTACAAGCCAGGCAGAAAAGGAAAGCTTCATGCTCCTTTGCCTTTGTGCTGCTTCCTTTGGAGACATGGGCTTCCTTTGTACCCAATCCTGTCCCTCTGGAAATGGGATCTCCCTCAAGGCGAGATGGCCCAGAAATCCCTCTTTAAGAAATGCTCCAAATGTGGGATGAAAATGCCCCATTCAAATGAGCATAGCCTGTCTTTTGTGCCTCGGAGAAGAGCACAATGTGGGGACATGTCATGCATGTTAACAATTCACTCCTAAGGTATGGAGTGACAGGGCATTCCATCTGAAGGCTGCCATTTGGGAAAAAGCATTATCTTCTTCGGAGAAACCTCCTGAGGCAACCCCACTAACTACCTCAAAAGTGATGGTAGTGTCGGGTCCATCAGTTCTGTTGATCACCAGTTCTGAACTGACTCAAAGCTGAGTCTCCCACATCATCAGTTCCCCAGAGTGCTTTGGAACTGCCAGCTCAGAAGAGTCACGCTAAATCTAGGCATAAAGAGATATCCAAGTCATCTACCCAAAATCAATGATCTCTGAAGATGGTCCCATGACTTCTGCCACTGAACCCAGAGAGACTTCCGTTCCACCTAGAACCCAATCACTTCATTCCACCTCACCGATCCATTCTGTGTTGGAGGCTGACCTCCTGCTGGGCCAAACATCAACTGGGCCTCAAGCTTGAAGTCATTGCATATGGATCCATTGGATTTGGCAGCTTGACACCAAATCTTCCACAGGACTGGTTGAATTGTCCTACTCCTCTGTTTCATCCTGATCATTATGCCCACCATTCTGCTTGGCAGTGAAACCATTCATCTGCTTCCTGTTGGTTCTACTGAGACTCTGTACCACTGCACCCTCTCTAGACTCTGACAGGGCAGATGATGATGTTAGACAGGGATCCATCCATTGTTCAGAGATCCCTTCAGATCCACTGCCTGACAAACAGGTTGGGGACCCTGCACCCATATTGCTTAATGAGGATCTACACATATGCTGAGCAGATGACCAGAATGGCTCAAGCCTTGGAAATAGATATTAGTGCCTCTCTGGATGGGGGGAGGACACTGTGGGAACCTTCGGGCCCAGGCAAAGAGCTCCCCCAGGAAAGCAGATTGCATACAAACATTCTGGAACTATAGGCCATTATACACTTAACTCTTTTTCAGATATCATCCAAGGGAAATTGATCCTCATCCAGACAGACAACATTTCTGGCATGTTTTACGTGAACAGGCAGGGAGGCACTGTCTTCAGGCTACTCTTTGCAGAAGCCCTTAACCCTAACCCTAACCCCCCTTCTCTCTATTGACAAGGTATATATTTTTGGACTGAAAGTTAATCTGTTTTTATCTAATGAATATGTATTATTTTGACAAATGGTCTTTGACCGTAAATAAACATCATTCATTCATTCTATTGACAAGGGTGGTGGTGAAGTTACTGGAAGACCAATCAGAGGCTATTCTCACAGCAACTTTCTGGCCATAACAGGCTTGGTTTGCTCCTCTTCTCAAGAGATCCCCAGGAATCTACATTCATCAGCCAGAGGCACCGGACCTATTAATGATAGGGCAGTTACTTCACCATAATATTACTCACCTCCACCTCACGGCATGGAGGTTGATGAGCATAAGAACTTGCCTCTACATATTCAGGATGTCATATTCAGCTCTCACAAGGCATCTACCAGAAGCTCTTACAACAGTAAATGGAGATGTTTCCAGATTTGGGCCCAGTCTGAGGGACAGTCCCCCAGCTCATGTCCTCTGTCAGTGATTTTGCAATATCTGTTCACTCTCAAAGCACAGGGTTGGCCTATTCCTCTGAAGGTCCATCTGGCAGCCATTGGCCTTTCACTCCCATATAAGGGGCCAGACTGTGTTCTCCCACAGGCTTTCCAAACAGTTTTTGAAGGGGTTGATGAATATGTACCCTCCTGCTCCCCACACTGGTACCATTGTGGACCTTCTCTTTAGTACTCTCTCAGCTGGAGCCATTTGAACCTATGGCATCTTGCCCATTAGACCTACTATCAAACAAGGTTTGTTTTCTAGTTGCCGTAACTTCTGTCTGGAGGGTTAGTGAGCTGGCCGCTTTGTGTATTGATCCTCCATTTTTTTGCTGAACAGGTAGTACCCAGACCCAGTCTGAAGTTCCTACCCAAGGTGGTTTCCGCCTTTCACAAGTTGCAAGGTGCAGCGTTACTATAAAGTACTGTGACTGATGCGTGGATGCGTGATAACAGTTCGTACTTTATTAGGTATACTTAAGACTTGAGATGGCTGGCCGGCTCGCAGGCCGGTTTATATTCCTGTGCTTCCCACTCCCCCAACACACCCACCCACCCGTGATGGGTTATTTACAGTGCACCCTATTCCCCATTGGTTTCTCCTAGGATCCTAGCCACCCGATAGGTGCGGGCTAGGATCCGTTCAGGCTGTCACTGGAGGTGAAGCTCGTGTCCTTTTCCTGACCGTGTGGTTCCCTGACCACGTGTGCAGTCTCCGCTTGGTATACAACACTCTTCCCCCCTTAGTCCAGACAGCCCTAGCTAACATAGTCTTTTAGGTAAGTGGGCTTTTTCTGCTCTTTCATGGAGCATCTTGAGAGCCAGTTTGGTGTAGTGGTTAAGTGTGCGGATTCTAATCTGGGAGAACTGGGTTTGATTCCCCACTCCTCCACTTGAAGCTGCTGATGTGACCTTTGCTCAGTCACAAGCTCTGGCACAGCTGTTCCTGAAAGAGCAGTTTGTGTTAGAATTCTCTCAGCCCCACCTACCTCACAGGGTGTCTGTTGTGGGGAGGGGAAGGGAAAGGAGTTTGTAAGCCGCTCTGAGACTCCAAGTGAAGGGCAGGGTATAAATCCGATATCTTCTCTTTTCTCTTCTTCTTAATTCGGCAGCAGGGGTTAGTCCTTCTTTCGTCGCCTCCCTAGGTGCCAGGGAAGGCGTTGGGGCTGGAGTAGGGGCTGGTGGTATCTCTGCTGGTAGCTCTTGTGCCCCGGCCATGTCATCCACTTTCTGGCTGTGGGGTATTGCTGGGGGAATCGTGTCTTCAGCCTCAGGCAGCTGGCTTACACCAGGTTGTGCTTGGACTGGTGCTTCCTCATCTCGGTGTTCCGGGCTCTCATCTTCGCTGTTGTCTGGGTCTGCTGGGAGCATCCAGTGACGGAGCTGATCTATGTGCCATTTGAGCACTTGGCCGTCCTCATGGGAGACCTTGTAGGACCGGGGCCCGGTCACCCTGATTATTCTGGCCAGAATCCATGCAGGACTCCTGGCATAGTTCCGCACGTAAATGGGGTCCCCTGGGAAAAAACCCTTGTGCGGCCTCCTGGTCTTCGGTGCTCACCTCATGATCCGGCACCCAGTCTGGGTGCAGCTGATCTAGCCTTGTCGTTAAGTGCTGGCCTAGAAGGAGTTCTGCTGGGCTTTGCCCCGTCACGGTGTGTGGCATCGTGTGTTGCCCGAATAGGAATGCCGCCAGCTTATAGTCCCAGTCCCCTGAGTCCATGCACTGAAGGGCTTCCTTTGTGGTGCGGACCATGTGCTCGGCCTGGCCATTCATTGCCAGGTGGAATGGCGCCTAGCAAATGTGCCTGATACCATAGTATTGGACAAACCCTTTGAAATCCGTGGATATGAAAGCTGCCCCATTGTCCGTGACCAGAGAGTCGGGGATGCCCTGGGCACTAAAGATCCACTACATAGCATGGATCGCAGACCTGGAGGAGGTGGAGGGCACTGGCACCTTCTGCCATATTGTATAAGCGTCCACTAGAATGAAGAATATTTGGCCCTCAAATGGCTCCGCAAAGTCTAAGTGTAGCCTGGCCCAGGGTTTATGAGAGGACTCCCATTGCTGTATCGGGGCTTTTGAAGGCTCGGGCCTTGACTCCTGGCACTTGTGACAGAGTTTAACCTTGGCTTCTATCTCACTGTCCAACCCCAGCCACCACACATAGCTGCGTGCTAGTGCCTTTATGCGGATGATCCCTGGATGTATTTCGTGCAGCACCTCTAATACCCGTTTGCGTAGGGGTTCGGGAATCGTCACCCGGCCACCCCACAATAAGCACCCTTTATGTGAGGATAGCTCATCCCTACGGGGTCCGAATGCTGTGAACTCTGGTCCCACCGGGCCTGCGTGCCACCCCCTCCCCACCCAGTCCAAGACCCAGGCGAGAATGTGATCCTGGGCACTGTAATGGGCCACCTCCTGGACCTGGACCAGCCGATCGGGCAGGGACTCCAGCAGGGCAACATGGTGGGCAGGAGTGGGGTCGGGGTCAGAACCAGGCAGCGGAAGGTGGCTCAGGGCACCCACATGCCCTATTGCTTTCCTGGGGTGGTGGACCAGCGAGTACGAATAGCCCACCAGGAAAATCAACCAGCGCAGCACCCTGGGAGACAACATATTAGGGGTTTGGCAGTTGGAGGTGAGGAGGCCATGGAGGGGCTAGTGGTTCATGACCACCGTAAAGTGGTGACCATACAGATAATCATGGAACTTCTTAACCCCCGTAACAATGGCGAGGGCCTCCTTGTCGATTTGGGTGTAGTTGCACTCCACCGCAGACAAGGTCCAGGAATAATACACAACAGGTACCTCATGGCCATCTGCCAACCTGTGGCCCAGGATCCCCCCACCCCATAAGGCGACACATCACATGCAATCACTACAGGCAAGGTCTCGTCAAAGTGAGCGAGGATTGCGTTCGAAGTTAACAAGTCTTTCACTGCCCGGAAGGTGGCAACGTGCTTGGGGCCCCAAACCCAAGGGACCACCTTATCCAGGAGGTGGTGGAGTGGTTCTGCCACAGCAGCCTTGTGTGGGAGAAAGGAGTGATAAAAATTTAATACCTAAGAAGGCCTGCAGTTCCACCTTAGATGAAGGGGCTGGTGCCGGAACGATGGCCTGGATCTTGTCATCCATAGGATGGATTCCCTGGGCATCCACGGTGAACCCCAAGAATTTGACCCGTGGCACCCCCAGGAGACACTTCTCATTTCACCTTGAGGCCCGCAGAGTCAAAACGTTGAAGCATCATCCTGAGCCAGGCCACAAAGGTCCTGGAGTCAAAGAATGGCTGGACTCTGGGGATGCCTTTAAGGAGACAGTCCATTATGTTATGAAAAAGTCCCGGGGCAACGCTAACCCCAAACTGCAGCCGCTTAACTTTGAAAGCCCCCCGGTGCGTGACTATTGTCTGAGCCTCCGTGGTGGCATCATCCACTGGGAGTCGTTGGTACACTTGGGCTAAATCTAGCTTGCCAAAATCCTGTGTCCCTGCCAATGATGCTAACACATAGCTGACCACCAGTACTGGGTACGTGTGGTCCTGAAGGGCCTTATTCAGGGTACATTTGTAATCGGCGCAGATGCGCACATCCCCATTCGGTTTCACTGGGGTGACTATAGGGGTTTCCCATCTCACGTTATTCATGGGTTCTAGCACCCCCTGCTCCACCAAGTGGTCCAGCTCGGCCTCAATTTTGGGTTTTAGTGCCAGTGGGGGTTTCTGGGCCTTCAATCGGATGGGCCTTACAGCGGGGTTGAGGTCTAACACGACCAGGGGACCAGAGTATCGGCCAAGCATGCCATCGAAAACCTTGGAGAAATTGTTACATATAGTGTTAAAGTCCTGCATGCTCACCCCATTCACCCCCATCACCTGGAACCCCAGTGGTCCAAACCAGGACAGCCCCAGCAGGCTCGTGAGGTGCCCTTCAACCACGAGCAAGTCCAAAACCCCGTCAAAGTCCTTATACTGCACCCTGAACTTGCCCCAGCCCCTGACAACCACCAGGTTCTTTTGGAAGTCCTGCAGCCTTAAACCCCAATGCTATTGAAGGAGGGGTCCCCCCTGAGGGCAGAGCTTCATTAGGGTCTACACTGATATAATGGAGAATGCTGACCCCATGTCTAACTCCATTCTACATGGGGACCCCTCTATTAACACTGTGCCATGCATTTTATTAGGGGCTTCTGGGGGCAAGTTCAATTCCTCGTGCTGTTGCTGGTGAATGGTGATCGTATGGAGGTCCGCAGACTCCTTGTGGGTGGACGTTGTATGATGGCTCCCCTTTGATCTGCACACACTTGCTTGTTGCAAGATCAGCAAACAGCATTGCAGAAATGGCAGGCCCGCCACTTGTGCGCCCCTCTGCAACTGGCACATGAGGTCTGCACGGCTGGTTTCTCGGTTCACACAGTCATCTGAGGCTGTGTACTCCTCCTCACCAGGTGGTGCATCTGGAGGACATCTTCCTCATCCGATCATAGTGGGGATGTGCCGGTGAAGTTTACCATCTTGCTGCGGTGCTCCTGGTGGGACTTTTTGTACACCGTGGCCTCCTTCAGAGCCTGGTCCAGATTCTGGTTGTAGCTTGGGTTCCCAGAGGCCCACGATGAACTGGTTCATCAATGTGTCACTTAGGCTGGGGAACCCACATTGGGTGGTTGCTCGTCTTAGAGCCTCCAGGAAATCAATTGTGGTTTCGCTGGGACCCTGGATGTGTGCAAAGAAGTCTATGCACTCAGCTATTTTCATGGGTTTGGGCACAAAGTGGTTTCTGAGCGCCATCTCAGTTTCTGCATACATGGCCTCCTTCGGCTTCTTCGGGGCCAGCAGATCTTTCAGGAGGCGAAGTGTGTCGATTCCACAGGAGCTGAGCAGTAAGGATTTTTTCTTACCCTCCTCTGGTAAGATGTCATGGTAGTCCACAAAATATTCTAGCCGCTTGAGCCATGTTTCCCACTTTTCCAGGTGGGCTACATTGAACTCGGGGATGCTTCCTTGGGTGGCTGCCATGACAGGGATTGCACATGTTGTGGAGATGTTTGGAGCGGTGCGGGGCGTGGTGACCAAAGACTCTGAGCGCGGTGCAGTGCTGCTCCCGGGGTCAGCAATGCGAGTCATGTCATCTGGAAGGTCGGTGCGCAGTGTGATGCTCTGCTTGAGTTCCGAATTGCTCATTTGGATCCCATCCTCATCACCACTATAAAGTACTGTGACTGATGCGTGGATGCGTGATAACAGCTCATACTTTATTAGGTATACTTAAGACTTGAGATGGCTACCCAGCTCGCAGGCTGGTTTATATTCCCGTGTTTCCCACTCCCCCAACACACCCACCCACCCGTGATAGGTTATTTACAGTGCACCCTATTCCCCATTGGTTTCTCCTAGGATCCTAGCTGCCTGATAGGTATGGCCTAGGATCCGTTTCAGCTGTTGTCACTGGAGGTGAAGCTTGTGTCCTTTTCTCGACCACGTGGTTCCCTGACCATGTGTGTGGTCTCCGCTTGGTATACAACAGTTACTCTAATCCTTCTTCTCCTGCAGAATGTGCACTTCACACTCTAGATGTCAGATGATCACCGCTTTTCTACCTTAAAAGAACCAGACCTTTTAGGAGGTGCGTTGATCTCTTTTTCATATACTGAGTATACTAAGGGGAAACCAATGACCTCCCAGACATTGTCCAGATGGGTTGTCTCAGCTGTCAGAAGCTGCTACAAGCAGGTAAGGCTACCTTCCCCTCTACAGCTATGTGCTCACTTGACCAGAGCACAGTGTCCCACCAGTCGAGATCTGCAGGTCAGTCACCTGGTCCTCCTCGCAAAGCACTATGCACTGGATCTGCAAGCAAGAAGAGAATTGGATGTTGGCAAGGCCATCCTACACTCCTTGTTCCAGTGACCTCTAAGGTGAAAACCTCACCCTACCTCATAGATCGTAGCTTGGGAACATCCCAGTGGGGGGGACTGCATAGAAGACTGAAGATGAAAATGAGGTTACTCTTACCTGTAACTGTTGTTCATTGAGTGTCTTCTGTGCAGGCACACATTTCCTTCCATTTGCCCTGCTGTCACTGTGAGGTATGACAGTTTTTAGGTATTTGCAGCAGCTCAGGCAGAACTGAGGGGAGTGGGTGCCCCCTCCCTTCAACCATGCGACTTCTTTGGGCAGGAAAAGATGGCTCACAATGGTATGAGGGAGGCTGGGCACCCTCTACAGGACTTTTTAAATCTTGGAAATGAACCTTCCGCTGCAGGTCTGCTTAGACTCAGTCCCAGTGTATGCCTGCATAGAAGATACTCGATGAACAATGGTTACAAGTACTAGCAACCCTGTTATTCAGCATATGTAACTTTGAGTCCAGTTAACTGAACCTTTCAATTTAGAGAGATTCAGTTACAGAACAGCATTGTGAAAATGTAGTTTAAAATAGCACTTTCTCTCCTCACCTCCCACATATATTTGTAGTCTTGTCATGAATGTGGGTGCATCTATTTTTACTAGCAGGTGTATGGACAAACAGTGTTAATTTAAAACTTCTGTGCCACTTCTTATATAGCTCATTTGTTTTCTGCAAAAGAACATGTGGCAAAAATCACTGGCTGCTATAGTTTCTTACAGAATTTTAAGAAGATAAGCACAGGCTGAGTACCAGAGCTCAGTAATAACAGAAAGTGAGCATTCTTGGATAATGGTTAAAGTTTCACATCATTATATGCAGAAAAAAAATATCTTTAGACCCAGTTCTATATGCCACTGTAATAGCAAAGAACTGACCCAGATGGTACACCATTACTAGTACTATGCCAAGTATTTCAGAACAAACGTTTTTGAATGAATAAGAAACTTGGGGAGGGGGCAAAATTATTCCCAGTAGGCCCCCAAGTTCATTAGCATTTACAACCCTAATGGGTTACATCTTTGGTTCTTTATTTGTTTGCTTGAAAACAGCCTTATTCCTTCATAGTAAAATGACATTCTCATATAACCAGCCAAATGTTATATAGCAATATGGTCATTCTGAATTAGCTTTGCTTGCCTGCAGCAACATTGCTATAGAGCCAAGTTTAATTGGCTGGGCAACAAATTCACTGCAGCTAGGATGAAGCAAGCAAGTGTCACAAAGCTGCAGCTGATAATATACTATCTGTCAGCCAAATATACCTTGCAGGAGTATTGTGTGATAAAATGTGGGATCCATGCCCCTTAAAGTTACTTCCTAAAATTGTCTAAGACAGACTCATCAAGAATAATCCTTACTCACAGGGATCTATTTCTGCTGAGATTGTTCTTCTCTGATATATACCAGTCTCTATTTTTTTTCCATAAAATGCTATTTACTATAGTATGATAATTGTTTATAGAATTATAAAAGCTGACGGCAACATTTTGTTGCGGTAGTCCAGCCGCATATATAGGTATTTAGCGTTTGTTTATTTATGTGGCTTTTTATATTTTTGTTGTATATTAGACAGTGTTTTATTGTGGAAACTATAATGTCAGTTTTGTAAAGTGTATATGATTCCTTTTCATATAATCCCTTAATGAATCGCTAAATGGTCAATAAGTATCAAGAGTAATGTTATGCTTACTAAAGGGGGTTCCTGCACTTCTTGTGTACATTACTGTTCCACAGATCAACTTTCCTGACAATACTGTGATTGAGAAGAGTCTCAGAAGTACCAGTATGAGTGCAAACATAGAGAACCAGCTCACACAATACTCAATATCTTTCCACCCAAGAACAGGCAGCATAAACTACATCAAACTAGTGAAAGGATAGTATCTGGCACTGAAAAAAAAAGTTTTTATAAAGAATATTGTATTAAACTGCACTGCATGCTTTGATCCTGAAATTTAGGGATGCACAAAGAGATGTTGGTTATTTGGGTTTGGGTTCATCTCATTTTATTCTTTCAATATTTGTTCAGGGTTTTTGTCACATTTTTGGAGTTATTATTTGCATTAGAAAATGTACTCCTTTCCTTAGTGGAATGAAATTCTGAGAGTTCATACCCCTCACCCCAGGACTAGGGGATTGGAACACCTTCCCCAGGGCTTCCCTGTATTAAACTGCAGACAGAGAAAAGATCCCTGTTGTACAGAAATATATTTTTTCAGAGATATGGGGGTGGATTTCTAAATACAAACAGCGCAAAGGATGCTAAACTCTGTACACACACATGGACCCTACTCATGCATAACTGAATCCCCGTGAGGCTGCTGTTCAATGAGAAGAGAGAATCTGATCCTTCTCTAATCTCACCCTGCTTCTGTGTGTGTGTTTTGTTTTATATTGGGAGGGATGCTTGAAGCCAAATCGCTTCTGTCTGTGAAGTAGACCACTATGGCAAGTAGTAGGAGAGAATGAAGCACAATAAACCAGACCCCACCTTACAAGCTATAACTGAAGCCTTTATTTCTTTCCCCAAGGTGCCAGATATGTAAAGCACTTATTGGAGGAGAGGAATTTAACATAGGCTGAAAATCTTTTTCCTTTATTGTCTGCCATCCTATCCATCTTTTGCATGCTGGCCGTTGGCTGCAAGGCATTAGCCTGCTCCTGCCACCAAGCCAGTGTCAGAAAGCTGGAATGGCTCAAACATGAAGTTCCTTTGCTTATAGTGAAAGCGCTCCAGAAGCTAGTGAGCTCACCATGTAATTAAGGGGAAATACTGTGTACAGAAATGCCATTTAGGGATTACACTCTGCAGCATGAACTGGACTACAAGTTCTGGTTGGTTGCTGTGTCTGTCAGGAACATACCTGCTGAATTACTTCCCTTTCTTGCTGTCCTTCCCCTACCCCTCATTGCTCCTGGGGAACAAAGTCTAAGATAGTGTTGGGAAATGGAATTCAGAGTGCAGTCCAGGAGTGCAATACTGCCAGGAAAATTGCAAGACCTAGCATCATAGGTTCATATCTAAAAAAGGAGGAAATTTCATTCAGATGGGTTGTCCAGATTAGCAACCAGATTGGGATCTGCTTGGTTAGAAAATAATGCACATCCTTACTGGGATTCTTGAACGCAGTAAAACAGTGTGCCACTAGTCCTGCATACCAGCTTATGGCCCATGAGGCATCATGGGAAGGGGGGAACAATTTGAAAATCTTTTGCCACTTCCCAAATCTCTCTTCCAGGTTCTTCGGTCTCTGAGCAGCCTGAGTACCCTAATTTCCCTCACCTGTTTCCCCCCATTTATCTAAGTATCAGCGGTTCTGGATATTTCATGTCTCTTTGAGTATATCTAATCCTCATTGACCCATTTCTCAATCTTTGCCCTTTGGTTAATTTTTAAAAATTGTGTTTTTCTGTATATCAGGGGAGTCCCCTCAAGTAGGCAGAAATATCTACCTTCACTGCTACAGCAGTGAAAAAAGGCAAACTCTATGTTAGGGATTATTAAGAAAACAATTAAACATAAAACAGCCGATACTGTAATGCCCCATATAGATCTCTGGGGCAGCCTCATTTGGAATACTGTACAGTTCTGGTCAGCATATCTCAAAAAAGACATCACAGAGCTGGAAAAAGTACAGAAGACTACCAAGAGGACTAGGGGATTGGAACACCTTCCGTATGAGAAAAGGCTGAAGAGTCTGGGACTTTTCAGTTTAGAAAACTGATGACAAATTGGGGACATGATAGAGGTTTATAAAATTACTAGAAATAAGGCCCATTGTGGAAATAAATACTATGAGCTCTAGAAAGAGGCTCTGGGCAGGTACCCTGGCCTTAGGCTCTCAGTGTCAATTTGGTGTGGCAACCTCAGCAGGGTATAATGACACAGAGTCCACCGTTTTCTCCAAGGAAACTGCCATCTGAAGACCACTTGTAATTCTATCTCCAGCCCTCACCTGGAGATTGGCAACAATGGTTTCCCAGGAGGAAATGACTGGTTTGGAGGGTGGAGTCTATGGCATTGAACTTGTCTGAGGTCCCACCCCTCCTCTAACCCCACCCTCTTCAGGCTCCACCCCACAAATCTCCAGAAATTTTCCAACCTGGAGGTGGCAACCCTATCTTCTTCCCAGCCAACCATCAACATTATCTGCCCCTCTGACTTCAGCTTTCCATCTCCACCTTCCTCCCTGCAGCCTCTACCTAGAAAAAGAACAGTCTTTCTCCACAGTGGGGACCAAAGCAGTTCACGTCATTCTTCTCTCCCCCTTTCGATCTGCACAACAACCCTGTGAGGTAGGTTTAGGCTGAAAGTCTGTGAGTGGTCTGAAGTCACCTAATCAGCTTCCACAGCAAGAACCTGGGTCTGGCACACCCTGCCCTGAAGCACTAACTACTGCTTCATACTGGCTGTCATGGGAGGCCACCTCAGCAGAATATAATGAGAAAGAGTCCACCATTTTCTCCAGGGGAACTAATCTCTGCCATCCGGAGAGCAGCTGTAAATTATTCTGAGTGATCTCCAGCCCTCTCCTGGAGATTGGCAACAATGGTTCCCCAGGAGGCACAGTCCAGTGAGGACCAAAGCAGCTTACATCGTTCTCCTGTCCCCCTTTTGATCTGCACAACAACCCTATGAGGTAGGTTAGGTTGCAAATCTGTGAGTGGTCAGAAATCAGCCAATCAGTGTCCACAGCAAGAACCTGAGTCTGGCAGACCCTGCTCTGAAGTGCTAACTGCTATGCCACACTGGCAGTCCTATATGAGAGCCAGTTTGGAGTAGTGGTTAAGAGCTTGGACTCTAATCTGGGAGAACTGGGTTTGATTCCCCACTTCTTCACATGCAGCTGCTGGTGTAACCTCAAGTCAGTCATAAGTTCTTTCAGAGCTGTTCTTTTATGGGCAGTTCTCAAGAGAGCTCTCTCAGCCCCACCTACCTCACAGGGTGGCTGTTGTGGGGAGGGAAGGGGGAAGTGAAAGGGATTATAAACCACTATGAGATTCCTTCGGGTAGTAAAACGTGGGATATAAATCCAATCTCTTCTTTTTCTTCTTCTAAATGTTTAAATATTAAAAAATAGAGGGCCTGCTGAAGGTGAACAGGAGCAAGCACCCAGGCCTAGTTGTCATGCCAGTCAGGTGTCATCAAGTCATTCAGAGGGCGCTGCCCGGGTTCGAGTAGCCTGAAGATTGCCTGGTGTCACAACTGAACTGTAGACTACAGATCTCTCTCCCCCTGGAGAAAATAACTGCTTTGGAGGGTGCCATTCTGTTCAGCTGAGGCCTCTCCCCTCCCAAACTCTGCTTTCTATAGACTCTACCACAAAATCTCCAGGAATTTCCCATCCTGGAGCCGCCAATCCTAGTCAGGATGGGCCCCAATGAGTTTTCTCTCAAAGGCCAAAATAGGCCTGGAAAGGCCTCCCCCCCACCTTTTACTGACAGAACCAAGGTTGATTGCTAAGCAACAGCTATGGAAGCAAAAGTGAGCCTAGCAGCAGAAGGAGGTGAAGTGTCTTTGTCAGGAGAGACAGCCGTTTTAGCAGTTTATCCTGTCAGGGAATAGTGGCCAGGCTGGCAGTGGGAGGGCAAGAGGAGCAGACCCAGCACCCAGCCAATGGCACACAACTACTTTTGAGGGGCAGTTGCTGGGCCGATGGCTGATGGAGTGCATTTCACAGCCAATGGGAGAGCTGGAAAGTGCCAATACATCAAGCTTTTATTATATATATCAGATGCATGAGGTATAAAGAGGTGACAAAGAAAATTTTTCTCCCTGTCCCAGAATACTAGAACTTGAGGGTACTGAATGAAGCTGATTGGCAGTAGATTCAAAATGGACAAAAGGAAATACTTCTTTATACTGTGGGTGATTAAAATGTAGAATTTGCTACCAGAGAATGTAGTGATGGCCACAGGCATAGACAGCTTTAAAATGGGATTAGATAGATCGGTGGTGGTGAACCTATGGCACACGTGTCAGAGAGGACACGTGTGCCGTCACCCCAGCCACCGGAGCACCCATAAGGCGGGACGCTCTGCATCCACTCCTCCTTGCTCTGGGCCTCCACCGCCCACCAGCCTACTGTCTGCCTATTTTCTGTCCCAGTCCCAGGGGCCCCTGGGAAGCTCTCCCTGACTCCCATTCCATCTTTGCAGGTCCGTGCTAAAGCGCGGTCCCCGGGAAGCCCTCCCTTTTTTTTGAAACAAAATTTTATTGGAGTATATTCAACATTGTTAAACATTGTTACCAATACAATTTAAAGATTACATCCCATCCCCCCACACACCCCCAATAGGCTTCCAACACTGCTAATAACAGGGGGGGGGGGAAGAGTTAAAAGGTAATCAAGTTTAAACTTGTAACAATCGACAAACCAGGTAACACAATTCTAATACGTAAAAGCCTGACTCTTTCAAACATAGTTTCCAATAAAGGTACAGTACAATCAAGTGTTCATTTCATTTCTCATTCAGTTTCAATACGAATCAAGATTGTACATTTTCCCTTTCATTCTATATTCAGTTTCCATATACAGTTTCAGGCCTTCCCAGTCTTTTAGGTATTGTTCTGCCATTTGTCCATTTAGTTTCTTCATCATTTTGTCCATTTTGGCTAAAAACAGCAGTTTCCTTAACCAGTCTTGTATATCTGGCACCTTCTCCGCTTTCCACTGTTGCGCAAAAGCCATTCTCGCTGATGTGATCATGTACCATAGTAATGTCCTTTTTTCTTGTGGAATTTTTTCCATTGTCAAACCTAAGAGAAGAAGCTCCGGACTTTTCCTGATAGGAATTTTTAATATCTTCTGCATCTCACAATGTACATTTGACCAGTATACTTTTACTTTAGCACATGACCACCACATATGATAAAAAGAACCCTCTATTTTTTTACATTTCCAACACTTATTACTGAAGTTCTTATCCATACTAATATTAGCAATCTTTTTTGGAGTCATATACCACCTGTACACCATCTTATAACAATTTTCTTTTATATTAACACAGGTTGACATTTTAAAAGCTTTTTTCCACAGAAATTCCCATGATTCCATAGAAATTTCCTTATTCATATTTATGGCCCATTTTATCATTTGCTCATTAACAGTTTCATCCAAAGTATATACAGTCAACAAGGTTTTATACAACTTAGATATCATTTTTCACCCTTTTTTCAACCAGATATCTTCAAACTCATAGTTCTTAGCTCTAAAACCAACCTCTTTACAGTCTTTTTTGTAAATGTCCCGTATTTGGCAATATTGTAACCATCCATACTCAAATGCTAATTCATTATTTGGTTTTAAAACATATTTTTTCCCTTCCTTTTGAAGCAACTCTTGGTATTTCAACCAATCATTACCTTTATGTTCTGAAAAAGGATGAATAACTGCAGCAGGAACGATCCATAAAGGCCTCTCATCGGGAACTGTATTCTTGTATCTGGTCCATGCATCAAACAACGTTCTCCTTATATAATGATGCTTAAACATTGAGTCTACTTTATTTTTCCCATACCAAAGATAGGCATGCCAGCCAAATCTGCAATCGTGACCCTCAAGGGCCACCCAGGAAGCCCTCCCTGACCCCTCCCATCTTTGCAAGTTCATGCTAAAGTGCAGGCCCCAGGGAAGCCCTCCCTGACCCCCCTATCTTCACAGGGCTGCGCTAAAGTACAAATGTATACAATCAATAAGTACTAGTAGTAGTTGCAAATAAGTAAACTGCATTACCTGTAGAATTTATATGATAACAGTGAATTAATATGTATTATGCATTGATAAAATGGTGGAAACAATGCTGGGAGCCAACAGGGAGAAGAAAAGGATATGATTTATATTATTTTAGCTAAATTGTGAAGTATTGTATATCCTAATAAAAATTTGTTTTAAAGGTGCCACTGGATTCTTTGCATTGCTACCGGGGGGTTGGGGGGAGGATACGCAGATCTGCCCTCACAGAGACATTTACCTAAATAAGCCTTGGAGTGATTTCCCACAAGCTGCTGCTTTGCGCTCCCCCTTCCCTTCGTGTCAATTTCACACCATGTGCTGGGCAGTGGCATTTTGCCCCGCAGCTTTGCCCCATTTCCCCAGTGTCTCAATCCTGTTTTTTGAGGATTGAGTAGATGTGGGGGAATCAGGCAAAACTGCGAGGTAAAATGTGACTGCCCAGCACGATTGGGGCAAAGGAAAGAGGGAGCGCAGAGCAACAGCTTGTGGGAAATCGCTCCAAGGCTTATTTAGGTAAAAGCTCTCTGTGATGGCAGATCTGTGTGTTTCTCCCACCCCCACCCCGTAGCAATGCAAAGAGTCCAGTGGCACCTTTAAGAGAGAGAGAGAGAGAGAGAGAGAGAGAGAGAGAGAGAGAGAGAGAGAGAGAGAGAGAGAGAGAGAGAGAGAGAGATCCAGGCTGTCTTAAAATGCTGGGTTGGTTCTGTGTGTGTGAAAAAGATCGTGATCCAGGCTATCTTAAAATGTGGGGGGGGGGTGAGTGAGGGAGAGAGAGAGAGAAGAGAGAGAGAGAGAGAGATCTCCAGGCTGTCTTAAAACTCTGGGTTGGTTCTGTGTGTGTGTGTGTGAGAAAGATGGAGACCTTCTCTTCTTCTTCTTTACAACCCCTTGGCTTAAATTGTATTTTCAAATGGCCATCCCTATTAGAACTTTACAATTCAGAATCAGTGTTCTTATTAAACCTGCATACTGGTGATCAGTAACTACATTTGCTAGTGAGGCAACTTATCTCTTTCTCCCCCTGGCTTACCAACCTATGTTTTTCTTTTAAGACAAAAGATGTTAATGTATGAGTTGTTTTTTCTAAACTAAAACCTCAGTATTCAGGTTAAATTGCTGTGTTGGAACTTTATGATACTTAAGTGGGTTTTGGGTTGCAGTTTGGGCACTCAGTCTCTAAAAGGTTCGCCATCACTGAGATAGATTCATGGAGGCTAGGTCTCTCAGAGGCTACTAGCCATGGTGATTGAAGGCAAATTCCATGTTCAGAGGCAGGCTTCTTTTGCCTATGAATCTACTAATGAATGTTATCCCCAAACTGGCTTGAAGTAATTAGTATCTGAAGTGTTGCAACATAAAAGCCAGCTTGAGTATGGCTTTTTAATACCACTTTAATTTCCTCAGGCTCTCTCCCATTATTTATGCACAACCAGTGTACAATAAAAATGGTGTTTCTGGGGTGAATGGGAGAAGAGCTGTCAACAGCTCTTGCACTGGATCTAAAATTACTGCAATAGTCTGTGCTGTCTTGGATGGGCTTGACGTTTACCAGGATTTGCTGAAGTGAGGGGAATTTTAACACATTTCAGTAGCAAGCAGACCAGAGGCATACACAAGTCTTAAATATAGCAATTCTGAAGGTTGATTGACACAAGCAATGGCACATCTGTATTTCCTGCCTATAAATCTTTTTGCACTTGTGCACATTCACCAGAAAAGAAATAGTATATAAACCAGAACTGTATGTATACTCTGTAACTTGTGATTGCCTAGGGTTATGTAATCTCTGAGAGCATTTGCGTGCAGAAAATTGGACACTATTGTATGGGTGAAGTAATCTTTGTTGTTTGAAGGTAACGTCTTAGTCTGCAGTTCTTGGATGGATTACACACTATTCTAACTATGTCACAGAGCAGGGCCCCAACAAAATGAAGCCTCTTCAGTGATTCAGTCATCTGGGATTTCCTACTATGAGAAATATTGCCTGTACAAGGTTTCTTTAAAGTTCTCTGTCAACAATGTCCTCACCACAAGACACAGAGGAGGAACTTATGTTCCTAGGGAGAGAAAACCCTAACAATATTAGTAATTTGGACAGCATGAGCCTGTACTACAAAATAGATGTGTAATAGAGCAGAAAGAATAAGTAGGAGCAAGAGATGCTCTTGCAAGGGAAGAAGCTTCATTTCCTGTTATCCCTCAGAAGATAATGTAGGTTGTTGGCATGGGTTTGTTGTACCCAAATATGCTTCAATAGAAGACCCTTTAATTTTTAATGGCTCTGATCCAGTTCAATTGTTCTGGTTAGAATGCTCTATACCAATTCATTCAAGAAGACACGTTATCAGTCTTTATCCATTATATTTTTACTTGGTAAGTTACCAGGTTGTTCTCTTTTACCTGTTATGTCTTAGCACTTGTTTGAATGTGAAAGGTACTGAAGAAGAAAAAGGTGAAATGTGAATGAGCTGTAGTGTAGCCATGTCTGTGAAGGTCAAGTAAAGAACTGAGAGGAACATTTGACCCAGAGATGATTCAGCACTGTTGTCTGTGCTTTTGGAAGTCTCCAAAGGTCTGCATTCCTCACCTCATAAAGCAAACTAACCTTTAACACAGATCCTGTTTTCTTAAACTACAGTAGTCCATAGTTCATGTTGTGTTTGTAGTGTACGATAGGTAAGGCAGTAATATTCTTAAAAGTATGTTAAGAAGGAAGTATAGATTGCTTTTCTGTTGGTTTAGATTTAATGCAGTACTAAGTTGTCATTGTGCAATTGGTGTAAAAGTTCTGCAAGATCCTGATGTCAATTTGCCTATTCATGCTTATGCTTTTGTGTGCAATGTCTTTAACTTTCTTAGGAATAGATGCTTTCCTTGATCATGATAAACAAATAATAATAAAGCAACAAAGAAAAGAGTTTCTACTACAGTTGTTAGTAGTGATTTGGACCCCTTCTTTGAACCCAGCTAAAATTTGTAATTTTCCCATCAGTTCCAGTGTTATCTTTTAAAATCCTTCCATTGTTCTATTTCTTGCTAATTCATTCCTCCTTCTGACAACAATAAAGTATCTACATGTGTATTGCCTTCTACTTTTCCCTGTTTTCTCTGTTTTATGCATATTCAAATTAGTAAAAAGGACTTTATATACAAAGAAAAGCATGAAATTCAATGAGAAAAATTCACCTTTGAAGAGAAAAATTCACCTAACTTATAATTTGCATGCAATTTCTCTTCCCTCACATAATTTGTAAGAAGAGAGTCTCCCATATGGGTCCAATGGATCCTTTGATATCAGGATGCTGAGTTTTCAGGTCATACACGGTTCAATGGCAATTCTCTCCTAACCTTACCTACTGTTTGGCTCATACCTGCATACATTCCATAGCAGCATTATAGCAGTGCAATGTGTGGTACCTATGCAAGGGCACTTCCACCAATGAAGAAGGATGTAAATTCCACCAGTTCCCTCCTCCAACTGTATTTCTTAGGCTTTTGAGGGATGCTGTGGGCTGCAGTAGAAAGGAAATTTATTTATTTATTTATTTATTTATTTGGATTTATATCCCACCCTCCCCAGAAAGAGGAAAGAAAGTCCTATTCCATTAGTAGACCTCATCTCACAGTTCATTAGACACAACCCAGAATAGTCATTGATGGTGAAATTTAGAACAGAAAGTGAATGACATTACGTATAATTGACACAGCAAAAGGAAATGTAATTTTCATTTCATCATTGATCAAAGACTATTTGCTTAATAGTATGTATTTTGTTTTTCAAATCTTCTGTCCATTATGTGAATATATGAAATTGCCTTTTTGAAGAAGGTAAGAGATTGGATTTACACCCCACCCTTCACTCGAAGTCTGTGAGTGGCTTACAAGCTCCTTCCCTTCCCTTCCCCACAACAGACACTCTGTGAGGTAGGCAGGGCTGAGAGAGCTCTTTTGAGAACTGCTCTTTCAAGAACAGCTCTGACAGAACTATGGCTTGCCCAAGGTCATCCAGCAGCTGCATGCAGCGGAGTGGGGAATCAAACCCAGTTCTCCCAGATTAGAGTCTGCACATTTAACCACTACCCCAAATTGAATCAGGCCATCATTTCATCTAGTTTAATATTGTCTATTCAGACTGAAGTTTTCTTTAATAATGTACTTCATACTATATAATAAATTATGATGTATGAAAACTTTCCTAAGTTTAACTTACGTGTTACCATCTTTAAATGTCTATATTTTTAGCAAAACATATAGTATTGTTTATTTGACTATCATTATACCAATATGATCAAGATTACCTTTGTTAAAAAGATACTTTTCTGGTAGCAATGTGAACTATTTTTTTTCACTAAAAGGAGTGCTATAGTCAGAACATTACTAGGATTTATACAGATGGCAAAGACATGATAGGAATATTTCTGTCACACAGTTAAGAGAAATTTTATATGACTTCCAACAGGTGGCAGTACATGTCAAGACTTCCCCCACAGTCTTAAGTGACCAAACTTCATTTTTAAACTTTCTTTGTCAAACCACTATTCCTGAAATGGCTTTCCCCCTCTGTATTTAGTTTTTAAACATTTTAAATGTTAGTGTAAACATATATATCCTTATCATAGCTCTGAAGAATGAGACAAGAAATTTCAATCTATAGATTTTAAAACATCTGGTAAGGAAGGCACAATAGAATAATCAGTGTATCTACTGAATAGTTATCCTTAGTGGGAGTATTGTACCATATTACCTAATCCTGTTTAATCAAGATGAATATTTCCTATGATTTGTATTCACATAACCTCTAGAATAGGTGCCATTTTTCCTGACCGAAACTGTGGCATTTAAAAGCTACACAACAAAGCAGTTCAACAGAGAAAGCTCTCCCAATCTCTGTTTCCATGCAAGGAAAGTTGGTGCCTGTTACCTAGTTTTTAAAGTTACTATCAGAAGAAAGTGGTGTCGTATAGATCATACTTTTTATGAGAAGTATTAAAAAGTAAAATCAGGCTCATTATGTCTGTCACAGGACAACAGGACCTTGAGCTTGTTTGGAGGTTCTAGCAGGGGAATACAGCTATTGTACAATCTTGACCGAAGAACAGTACACTCCTATCTGAGATGGTTGTCCTCTTCCACCAAGTGCACAATTTTGAAAGGGATGCACATGGAGACTTCTGTGGTCCTATTGTCCTGTATATTCCTATCTGGGATGGTTGTTCTCTTCCATGCAGCTTCGGGAGGGATGCACATGGAGCGGTGAGGGAGGTAGGGGACACCTGCCTAGTCAGCTAGATCAGCCAAATCAGCCCTGGCAGTCAGTGAGCTGATAGATGTCACAGCCAGATGTGAGGGTGGTCTGGCTGTGACCACCCGTCATCCCATTGATTGCCAGGGCTGATTCGCTGATCTGGCTGGCTAGGCGGAT
This sequence comes from Gekko gecko, assembly GCA_029375565.1. NCBI lineage: Eukaryota > Metazoa > Chordata > Lepidosauria > Squamata > Gekkonidae > Gekko > Gekko gecko. The sequence continues at coordinate 143,564,887 of JAPDNY010000003.1, read as the reverse complement.
GTCCCCTACCTCCCTCACCACTCCAAGTGCATCCCTCCCGAAGCTGCATGGAAGAGAACAACCATCCCGGATAGGAGTGTACAGGACAACAGGACCACAGAAGTGTGTAAGAAGTAAACCAGTACAGTGGACCAAGAAGAAAAAGAAGGATTTATACCCCGCCCTTCACTTGGAGTCTCAGAGAGGCTTACAAACTCCTTCCCCTCCCCACAACAAACACTCTGTGGGGTAGGTGTGGCTGAGAGAGCTCTGAGAGAACTGTCCTTGAGAGAACAGCTCAGACAGAACTATGGCTTGCCCAAGGTCATCCAGCAGCTGCAAGTGGAGGAGTAGGGAATCAAACCCAGTTCGCCCAGATTAGAGTCCGTGCACTTAACCACTACACCAAACATCTAAGATACTAATTCAACTGTATCCCATGTAGCACTGACCAGAGCCCTTTTCAGTCATTATGGTCACATGCACTAGGAGCTCAGCCACCACATGTATCAAGATTGAAAATACAAGCATTGCCCTTTTCAGGTAAAATGTCAGTTGCACGTATTGGGAGGATTATCTATAGCGACCTCTCCATACATGTAGCAAACATCATGACTGAAGATGGCTACTCAGAGCTCTCTGACTAAATTATCTGTGTGCCAGCCAAACAATGGAGCACAGAGAGATGAGCTTTAGTTTCACAGAACTCTTTTCTCCTGAATACTTTTGAAGGCCATGACAAAAGCAGTTCTGTGTCCCATAAGTCTTCTCACCAAGTCTTCTCAATCTTCCCCCGAGCCAAGATGACTTCTGATATATCAGCTTGGTTGAACAGAAAAGTATTTGGGTAGAGGAGCTGTGAGGGGAAGACTTTGTATTCTTCTACATGTTCTCTGGGATTGCTTTTAATATTGACCCCTATCTCATCCATCTGTTTCTTAATTACTGGGGCAGTTCTGTCTCAAAACATGGAATGCTTGCCATCATATTGAGCCTGGCCATCACCATAGCTGGAGCTCCTTTGAGAGCTTTTGTAAAATAATATAACTTGCTTTTAGGGCTATAAATAAGGAGGAGGAGAGGATTTTAGTTCTGTATCTATTTTGCCAATCTGAAAATAAGTTCCAGTAATATTAGAGATTATTTGATCCTGCAAACCACAAGTACTAGACAGTCACAGAAGCACATCTTTCCTCATTTGCTTCTGTGACTTGCAAAAAGGCAGGAAATGGGGTTAGCAGATGCACGCTAAAAACTGAATCCATGTTGAATCCTGCATGTGCCAACAGTGTCTCAAAACTGCCTGACTGGAGGCTGATGTGCTGGAAGTCAGCATGGATTCATTATTTCCCCGAGACTGCCACAGGCTGAGCTGCCTTTTAGATTGGCCTTTAAGAGTGTGATGGAAGTTGGCTTGAAAAACATAGATTAAATGGAGAAAGATGCAAAGATGCAGATGCAATGAACAGAAAAAAGGTTCAGTCTTCTGAGCATGAACAATGACCCAGTTTATGTAACCCAGATTCCTTCATGCTTTCTTGATTTTATAAGGTTACTAAAAAGACAATATGTGTTAAATGTCATTCTTATTTTCACTTAAAATCTTTGCTATATTCCCAGCCACAATCGTGGTCCCATTAACCTGTTTTAAGGATAAAGTGGGATGATCCCCTTGTATGTTGCCCCGCCCCAAAGTTCCATGAAACACGGGTAAAATGTAAATAGGATTAATAACTGCACACAGTACCAAATTAGTTTGTGTGTCATTTTTAATGCACCAGAGCAATATTATATCTTTTCCACCCATAGTATTCCCAAGATGGAAATAAATATTAACTCTTGACTCCTTTTTACACAAATATAACTGTGACAGAGTAACAGCACTTTGCCCAGGTGTTTCCAATAATTCCATACTTCATCTTTGCAGAATCAGATGCACTTTAATCTCTGGAATGGAGAAGAAAGGTGATACCTGCTACCAATGCTCCCTCTAAACTGTGGAGTCATGTGTGCAAAAATTCTACTTTGTGAGCTACTGGCATTAAAGTTGTGAGCGAGCAATTTGGCTACTGCATAAATTAGTTTGCTCTGGAGCCATTCTTCCTGAGCTAAGACAAAAATGTGTGAGCCAGGGGCTAAAAAACTGTGAGCTAGCTCATACTAACTCAGTTTAGAGGGAACACTGCCTCCTACCACTGCCCACATCTCCATGCCACACTTAGTTGCTGAATTATGCCAAAGTTTTGTCCAAGGGCCAAACTGCAGTCACACATACTAAATAATCCACTTTCAATCCACTTTCCAACTGGATTTTGCCAGTTCACACAGTAAAAATCCAGCTGGAAAGTACACTGAAAGTGGATTGAAAGTGGATTTAGTGTGTGTGACCACAGTCATTGTTACATCTTTTGGTGTGTCGGGTTGGGTCTCCACAGAACTTACTTTCCACACACAGCAGCTACAGGAAAGGCATTTTAAAGTTCCCAGGAGCCCAGTTCTGCTTAGAATAGTGGCATGGGAGAGAAGAGGGGTTCTGCCTTCATTTTTCCTAGCTGCAATGTCCCAGCAGGGAGTTAATTTACATAACTTTGGAAGTTAACTCAACTTGCCCAAAAACATAATTTGTAATTTGCCCAGATGTTTTGTTACATATTGCCAGGATTGCTTTTGGCTCAGAGATTATGACAAACTTTACTTCTTCCTTTTACCGCCACTTGGTCCATATAACTTTTCCTTGTCCTAATTCAATCATTCATTATCTGGTTTCTGGAAGTTCAGGAAATTGCAAGTGAGACTCTGAAACTAGGCAGGAAAGACACATAAATTAATAGTATAAGCATTCCAACATGAAACTTAAAATCATAGATGAATGACATATCTTCCTGAGATGTTTGTAGCTCTCATGGTAATACTCTATTTCTGTACAAGGCTACCTAACCATCTGTCTAACATAAGGATTATGTGACTTACTGGGCACTTTGCTGTCACCATTTTACCCTGTTATGTCTCTACAGCATGCAAATCGCTGAACCATCTTCAGGGCCAGGAATCCAATGTACTTAGTAGTACAAAAAATAACAACAACCCTGAATCAACAATGGTCGGTGCTGCTTTCACTTGGTCAGGCTCTTTTACTTTCCCCTTCAATCTTCAGTACAGGAATCAAGGAATATGAAAAGTATAGTAAAGTGCTGAACATTGGAATGGAACACAGTGCATACTATACAATTTGGTCATATTTGCAGCAAAGTAGGATGACTGTGTAGGGTTGTCAACAACCGGGAGAAAGGTCTGCCCCATAATAGAAGCTTAATGTGTGGAAATGAGCAGCTGAAGCTTTCCATGAAAGAGAGGCAAGTAGCATCACCTGGTAAATAACATCCCCTTAGGTTGGCAGGATGAAGGGCAGAAGTTGTTTTAGTAAGTAAGGTCATTTTGAAGGGCAAGCAGTGGTAGGAGGATTACATGGGAAACGGAAAGTTTCAGAGAAGAACTGCAGCCTAAGGACAATGGTAGTGCCAATGAAGGGATTTGGTGATGCAAATTGTGGAAAGATGGCACATTGAGACAGGATGGCATGGTTTACTTTTAAAATTAACCATTAGATCTACTACTGCCCTCTCATTAATACAAGAATTTGAGGGTTTTGGTGAACGTTTTGAGTGTGTCATGAGTACCTTCTGGCCTCCAATTCACTGGATCTATAATACAGAACGTCCCTTAGTTTCCCAGTTCCACCATAAGCTGACCTTCTAAAAGCACAGCAGGATTGCAACATATGGAAGCTCTCTGTGAGGGGAATAACTAACACTTTTTAAAAGATGAACTAAGAATCCAAAAGTCCGCCAAAAGGACCTTAGCTATATAAAGCTGTGAGGAGATATCTAACAGATGGTAACTGGACATTTTGTTTATACAATGATGCAAAATAAAATAATGAAAATCTGCTACAGGAACACAGACATTCCAAAAGCAGTAAGGAATGATTAGATAATATAAGATTTGTCATACAGCCAGAAGAAAACTGGTTCAGACTTTAAATGTCTTTCTTATCTGTAACAATGTCACGGTTGATGTGTTTATGTGCTTCTTTCTACAGCTCCATTCCTCTGTGATACATACAGATGAATAGTCATTTGCCTTATCTTTCTAAGATCAGATGTGAAATTAGATTAAAACATTTCAGTAGGGTTTTTTTTTAAATACAGGACTCAAATATAGAAAACTCAGTTTCTTTCCTCCTATATAGAAAACTCAGTTTCTTTCCTCCTAGTCTAGTCATTTCTGTTATCAGATACTTATCATTTCCCTTTTTGCATCCATCCTTCTATCAGTGAGCATGGTGTCCCATCATTGTTCTTCAGGCTGTGTATACTAAATTCATTTACAACTCAGGAGACAGATCTAGAGGCATAATTGCAGTGGCAATGAGCCAGTGCAGCTCTAAGGAAGGCACTTTTTCTCAAATTGCAGCATAAGCTTACTTATTTGGAAGTAATGCTGACATGGAGAACTGCTTTACCCATCTTTTGTGCTCCTTTAAGAAGTAGAATATTCCCATGACAAAGCATAGTTACCAACCATGTTAGATGGCTGCTGTCTACAATTAAGCTTTGGCATAATATACCTTATTGGCATAAACCAAGTAGTGCTTGGTACTACTTGCCAGGTCCAACTTGGGAAATATCTGAGAACTTGGGGTGGAGCCAGGAGACTTTTGTGATAATGTGTCCTGTGATGTCACTTCCAGGTCAAAGGTCAAGTGATGTCACCCCCAAACTCCACCCATTTTGATGATGTCATAGCACACTGCACCAAACCCCCACCTCTTCCTGTGATGTAATCCTAGTCCTAATGTATGGCTAGGATCCAGAAAGCTAAGTTACACATCTGCAAGTGTTTTGTTATAGAGGATACTTCCTTTAAAAGCAGCCCACATGAGTCCAGTCCAAAACCTCCAGGTGTATCCCAACTCAAAGCTGGCAACACTACCATAACTCATGATCTCAACCACCCCCTTAAATCTCAATATTCCTTTTTCCTTATGAAATGTTGAGAACACCCAGGCTTGCATCCATTCATTATGATTTTCAGTAGGAGTTTTGATTTGCTTTCATACAGAGAGACCATTCATTCTTGTGCTCCTTCATCTGTAGTCTACAATGGGCCTAACACAGGTTAACTGCCTCATCCACCGCTTGTGAGAGTGACACCTTACAGAGCCCATGGCTTAAATTCTGCACCCTGAAAAACTGGATTTTGCAGCCTGAATTATTCAAATTGCCCAAATAAGTCTCTTTACATATTTTGCTTAATATGTAAATCCTGTAGAATCTCGTAGAAAAAATGGTGTAGCCTTTATAGTCAACAAGAGAGTGTGAAAGGCAGTAATGGGATACAATCTGAAAAACGACAGAATGATCTCAGTCCGAATCCAAGGCAAACTGTTCAACATCACAGTAATCCAAGTCTATGCCCTAACCACTGATGCAGAAGAGGCTGAAGTGGATCAGTTCTATGAAGACCTACAACACCTCCTAGAACTAACACCAAAAAAGATGTCCTTATTATCATAGGAGACTGGAATGCTAAAGTAGGAAGTCAAAAGGTAACTGGAATAGCGGACAAGTTTGGGCTTGGGGAACAAAATGAAGCCAGGTAAAGGCTAACAGAGTTTTGTGAAGAGAACACACTGGTCATAGTGAACACCCTCTTCCAACAACCCAAGAGGTGACTCTATACGTGGACATCACCAGATGAGCAACACCGAAATCAGATTGATTATATCATTTGCAGTCAAAGATGGAGAAGCTCTATACAGTCAGTAAAAACAAGACCTGGAGCTGACTGTGGCTCAGATCATGAGCTACTCATTGCAAAATTCAGGCTTAAACTGAAAAAAGTTGGGAAAACCACTAGGCTATTCAGGTTTGATCTAGATCACATCCCTTATGAATATACAGCGGAGGTGAAGAATAGTTTTAAGGGACAAGATTTGATAGAGTGCCTGAAGAACTATGGATGGAGGATTGTGACATTGTACAGGAGGCAGCAATCAGCACCATCCCAAAGAAAAAGAAATGCAAGAAAGCAAAGTGGCTATCTGATGAGGCTTTACAAATAGCTGAGGAAGGAAGGAAAGCGAAAGGCAAAAGTGAAAAGGAAAGATTTACCCAATTGAATGCAGATTTCCAGAGAACAGCAAGGAGAGATAAAGACACCTTCCTGAATAAAAAATGCAAATTAATAGAGGAAAACAATAGAATGGGAAGGACTAGAGATCTCTTCAAGAAAATTGGAGAAATCAAGTTAATGTTTTGTGCAAAGCTGGCCATGATAAAGGACAAAAACGGTAGGGACCTAACAGAAGCAGAGGAAATTAGAAAGAGGTGGCAAGAATATACAGAACAACTATACAAGAAGGACCTCAATGTCCTTGACAACTACGACAGTGTGATCAGTGACCTCGAGCCAGACATACTGGAGTGTGAAGTCAAATGGACCTTAGAAAGGATTATTAACAACAAAGCTAGCAGAGGTGATAGTATCCCAGCTGAGCTGTTTGAAGTTTTAAAAGATGATGCTGTTAAAGTGCTGCACTCAATATGCCAGCAAATTTGGAAAACACAACAGTAGCCACAAGATTGGAAAAGGTCAGTTTACATTCCAATCCCAAAGAAGGGCAATTCCAAGAAATGTTCAAACTATCGCACAATTGCACTCATTTCACATGCTAGCAAGGTCATGCTCAAGATCCTACAAGCTAGGCTTCAGCAGTCCATGGATAGAGAACTGCCAGAAGTATAAGCTGGGTTTCAAAGAGGTAGAGGAACAACAGATCAAATTGCTAACATTTGCTGGATTATGGAGAAAGCAAGGGAGTACCAGAAAAACATCTACTTCTGTTTCACTGACTGTGCTAAAATCTTTGATTGTGTGGACCACAACAAACTGTGGCAAGTCCTTAAAGAGATGGGAGTACTAGACCACCTCACATATCTCCTAAGGGTCAAGAAGCAACAGTTAGAACCAGATATGAAACAGCTGATTGGTTTAGCACAGAAAAAGGAGTACAACAAGGTTGTATATTGTCACCCTACTTATTTAATTTATATGCAGAGTACATCATGCGAAATGCCCACCTGGATGAATCACAACATTATCAACCTCAGATATGCAGACAATATGCAGAAAGTGAAGAAGACCTAAAGAGCCTTTTGCTGAGGGTGAAAGAGGAGAGCGCAAAAGTTGGCTTGAAGCTCAACATCAAAAAAACTAAGATCATGGCATCCGGCCCCATCACTCCTTGGCAAATAGGAGGGGAAGTCATGGAAGCAGTGACAGATTACCCGTTCCTGGGATCCAAGATCACTGCAGACGGTGACTGCAGCCATGAAATTAAAAGACGCCTGCTCCTTGGGAGGAAAGCGATGGCAAACCTAGACAGCATAATAAAAAGTAGAGACATCACCTGGCCAACAAAAGTCCATATGGTCAAAGCGATAGTATTCCTAGTAGTAATGTATGGCTGTGAGAGATGAACCATAGGGAAGGCTGAATGCCAAAGAATAGATACTTTCAAATTATGATGCTGGGGAAGACTTTTGAGAGTCCCTTGGACTGCAAGGAGATCAAATTAGTCAATCCTAAAAGAAATCAATCCTGACTGTTCCCTGGAAGGCCAGATACTGAAGCTGAAGCTCAGATACTTTGGCCACCAAATGAGAAGGGAGCACTCACTGGAGAAGACCCTGATGAGGGGAAAGATTGAAGAGGGGGACGACAAAGGATGTGATGGTTAGACAGTGTTATCGAAGCAATGAACATGAAATTAAGCAAACTCTGGACGATGGAAGACAGGAGGGCCTGGCATGTTCTGGTCTATGGGGTTGCAAAGAGTCCGACTCGACTGTGTGACTGAACAACAAAACTCTCTTTAGAATTGTACTGTGTATGTCATGGGGAAAGGAAGGAATTGTGTTTAGCCCTTGATCCTGATAACTGGAAATCCCTCTGATATTCCCTCCCCCCAGGTTTAAGAGCCATCCTGAAGGATATGTTAATTTTCGCCATACATTGTCAGCCTTTTCTCAGCCATGAGGGCTAGAAACCTGCTTTTTAAAATAAAAGCCTAAAATGCTGAATCCTGCGAATCATTGTGAATTACACTACACGTGGGATTACGCTGAAAAGCCTGGATTGCAGATGTTACTGTGTAGATGTGCCCTTAGAAAAAACAACAAACATCATCAATACTAATATGTTATAAGTTGCTTAATAAGGTACACAAGAAAAAAACACTGGAGTAAAATAAAGTCCCAACTAAGTTCTGTAGACTTATTTGAGGCACCTGTCACAGCTCCGAAGCCTTGTGATTGGCCAGGAGGGGAGGGAGGCTGGACAATGGAGAGCTGCCCACTACCACCGAGCTGTGGACTCCCCTCAACTATTGCAGTAAATAGATACAACCACCACTGCTTCTGCTCTCATTTTCCTTCCTTAAAAACCAGAAGGATTCTTCCTTTGGAGCCTCCAGCTGGCCCCCCTCACAAGCCAAAAAAAGATCTGTGCTCCCAGCTTCTAGCCGTGGTGCCCAAGAACAAGAAGCTGCAGGGCAGGTTCCATGATCCCAGTGCCTTGCATTCTGCACTGCTGTCTCGATGAAAAAGAAACTTTCCTGACTTAATTCTGGCATCCCCTGTTTGCCAGGCTATTGTGATACTGTATTAATGAGCAAGTCAAGACTGTTCATAATAAAAATAGAACAGGAAAAACAGAAATAGTAGAACTTTCTGGCATGGAACCTCATTCATAGGGAGAGCAGGAAGGACAGGAAAGAGAGAAGGAAGGGCAAAAGAGATACAGGTGCTTGAAGTATTCCCCTGGCCTGTGAAGTCAGATGCTTTTCTCAGATTCACCTATTGCCTGGGCCACAAGTTTCCAAATGATATGAGCAGAGTCACTTGCCAAGAGCCCACCCAGTGCTCCCTCTAAGCTGTGCAGTCTTGTGAGCAAAAATTCTACTTTGTGAGCGACTGGCATTAAAGTTGTGAGCAAGCGATTTGGCTGCTGCATACATTAGTTTGCTCTCGTGCCATCCTTCCTGAACTAAGACAAAATCTGTAAGCTGGAGGCTAAAAAACTATGAGCTAGCTCACACTAACTCTGCTTAGAGGGAACACTGATGCCAGCCTCCAGGTGGGACCTGTGGATCCCCTGGAATTGCAGCTCATCTCCAGACTACCCTTCACTCCTCCCCTCTGCTGGACTCTGAAGCTCCATGCCAGGACATTTGGTCTACAATTGCCACAGCTCTACTGCAGTCTCTCAGTGAGGCGCGCTGCAAAGCTCTTGCCAGTGAGGTGTGGGGGGAGGCTCGAGTCAGCTCTTCCCAGCTGCTCCGTTTGCATCCTGCATTTGGAGATCGCCTCGGCATGGGATTCCTGAGTGCGTTGGGGCGTTTGATCCCCCCCTTGCCCCAGCAGTGTGGAGAGGAGCTGCATGCTTTATGTAGTGCACCAAAGTGGCCCTCCTGTGCCAGCCTGCCAGGCAGAAGGGACAGAATGAAGAGGGGGTGGCATCTGGCTTGGCCCAGCCCTGCACCCGGCACCTTGCCAAAGTGCAACGCCCTGGTTGCCCTCCTCTTGCCACCATCTGTCTCTACTTGCAAGCTAATTGGGGGCCCAGTAGAAAAGAGCAAGAGTCCAGGAGCACCTTAAAGACGAGGAGCTTTTGGGAGTCATGGCTCACTTCTTCAGATAAATTTCCAAGCCTGCATCTTTGGGACACAGAGAAAGCAACTTCAACATGCATCTCCAGGGAGGAGGGTTGCTTTATTTACTGGGGTATTTTAGGCACCCCTCTTTTCCTTGGTGGAGATTTGAGCTCTGATTTGGAGGGAGGGTCTAGGATCCCACTCTGGGCTTATGTGCTCAGCAGCCGGCACTGCCTTCCCCCTCCAAGGTGAAAGGCTGAGCTAATTAGTGATGATTTCTCCCCACTCCACCACCAAAAAATTTGCATCCACCAGCCTGCCCAAGTCCCAGCTCCAAAGTGAAGCAAAGCATAGGCAACCCCCCCCCGTCATGCCTGGAGAGCATGCTGCAGGTGGTCAGACATGCTCCCTCCCAGTCCCTCAGCTAAGTTGCCCACCAGCTGCGAGGGCCCACCCACTTGCACCTACCCCCTCACACCAATGGCTCTGAAAAACACCCAGGCCGGGGGGGGCACCTCCACCCACTGCTTGGGACTCCAGAGCTTGCCTCGGTCCACCCGCCTCAACAAGACAGAAGACTTTACCTCCCCAGCAAGTTGCAAGAGGGGGCCCTGTGCAGTGCAGCACAATCCCCAACTCTCTGCTCGGGCTCCTTGGTGTCAGTCAGCTGTGGAGTGTGGCGGTAGTGGCTGCTCCAAGTGAGGCCTCAAGAAGGATGCACAGGCAATCCCCAGCCCTGCAAGCAGACCACCCAACACCACCTGGACAAATGAGGGCTGCTGGGTGGCTGCTAAGGGCGGGGCTGCCTGAGGCCAGCGCCCACTCCTTGGAGCCAGTGCCCAGCCTGCCGGCCAGTCAGACAAAACCTGTGTGCTGGGACGGGGTGAGAAAAATGATCAGCACAACTTAGTGGGAATGGCAAACTTGGAGGCCTCTCGCTGTGCCACTCTAGCCTTCCATAGAGACTTGGATGATGGAAATGCTAGAGCTGCACAATGCGGTTGTCATTTTGTCCCCCAACTCCTGATTCTTACAAAGTGGGGGTGGGAATCCCCGAGTGGGGAAACCCTCACCCAACCAGGGGACCTGGCAACACTACTTGGTGCACTCTGCACTCATTTCTTCCAGTTGAGATGGCACCCTCTTGCTTCTGATGTGGGTTCTCCAGCAAAATGTGTTAAATGTTGTTAACTCTAAGTAAGTTGACCGTGTTCCTGTATTTTGATGTACTCTGTCTGAGGAGGGAAGGAAGTAAAGAAATACGGTGAATCTGAGTAAAAAAGAGAGAAAGAACTTTCAGCTGTTACTAAATATCTCAAACTGAGAATCTCAGGAACTGCTTCACACATTACAGTTGCAGTTCAAGGTTCCCCTCAGTTTTTCTAGCAGATATTCTGTATAGCTGGCCTAACTGTGGGATGTTTGGAGCGTCTAACTTTTCATGGCAATTTAGGATTTTTAAAGGTTTCAGTGCAAACTGCTGAGAGGTAAGTGTACCTTTCTAACAAAGAATTCTAGGTTAAATACAGTTCAAAAGGATTTTCTTTCATATATTCAGTGCATACTTAACCATCCCTTTATCTCTCTCTCTGGACTGGATATTTAGGTTCAGGGTTCCTTTATACCCTGAGCCACAAATAGTTTTTTTAAAAAATATATACAGAATTTTTCAACTAGAATTTAATGCTATAATACTGTACAGAGTCGATCAAGTGAAATTAGAGTTTTGTGTTTGGGAAAGTTTAACATATGATGCAGATCATGCTGTCTCACCATCTGATTTGTCAGTAGTACCCCCATGTTCCCCATTTTCTGGTGCCACAGTTTGCAGCTGATCATTTGCTATAGTAATAGAGTCTACCATCTATTCAAAACGGCAAATGCCCAAAGTTCCTGAACCCTTAATAATGAAATGAAGTTGTTATTGCTGTCTCTTTTAACAGTATCAACTATTTCTAAGTTTCTGGGCTTTAAGTTTGGTTTGATTATATCATTATTGAAAATGCTTGGTCTAAAGGTAAACTGAGCTACATTAGGAGCAATGTATTTTTGTTTTCAATTTACTGGAATTAAAATCCATTAAAGTGAGGCACTGTGTAGTCCAGTGATGACGGTAAGAATCTTTTCCCCTACCAGTAGTGGTTCTTCCTTGTCTTCCCCACCCTAAACTATTGTTTTATCCACATCAGCCAAAGCTGTCTTTCACTAGGTTTTAATGAATGAATGCTCCCTCACACACATAATACAAAAATGAAGTGTGGGCAGCAGAGTGGCAGCATATCTTGTTTTCCAGGGCCTCCTGCCAGCTCATCACTCATCAAAGGGAAAAACCAATACAGCTGAAAGACATCCAACTTGCTCGCAGCTCTTCAAATTTGGCTACGTGTCACTGCAGCTTTAACAGTGAGAAATCCATGTTCCTGACAAGGGAATTAATCATTTTTCCACCTTAGGACCAAACTAGACATGATGGCATCCTCATGGCCACCGGGAGGATGCCATTTTAAAGGCAAATAAAAATGCTGTGAGGGCCCAATTATAACTGGGCCCACAGCATGGCAGCCTGAGGTGCTCTTATTTCCCCACCCCCAACTCATGCCTTATCAAGTGCCGAAACAGCTGCATACACACACACACACATGAGGCTGTTTTTGGTGCTTGAAAAGATGTGGGTGGGGGACCTAGAGCACCACACTGTCCTTTTGATATTTTAAAATGGCAGTCGCATACTCATGCCATCATGTTAGGGTTGCCAGGTCTCCCGGGTTGCCAGGTCTCCTGGACCCTTTTTGGGATTTTTCTGCAAAAACTCTATGGTAACCACAGCATCCCCCCCACCAATGCTAGAGCATCACCATGCAATGGCCCCAGCATGATGTGACATCATTGTGTCAGCGGTGTCCCCATGGGATGCTGCTGTTCAGGGGTAGGGTTTCACCCACCAGCCAGCTGGCCTGCAATGGATTGGGTCCCCCAAAATCAGGGGATCCCCTGGCCCAACCAGGGGGACGGCAACCCTACATCATGTCTAGTTTTGTCCTTACTTATTTCAATATCTTTCTAGTATCTTTGAGAATCACTGAGCCTAATGCCATAAATGAACCTTCCATTTGTGGAGCATTCAGCCTCTTTCAAACCTGTAGGACCAGTGCTACAATGAAGTAACATGAAGCATTTGCTTCAAGAAGCAGATTCCATAGGGGACCTTTTGCTTATATTCAATATCCATATAGAAAAAAGGGGGGGGAGAGATCTGTTAAGCAGCAGGCAGCCATTTTGGCTTTTGCTTTAGTTATGAAGTTTGGGAAGGTTGAGAATGCTGACTTGTGTTTCTGCTGGAAAAAGTGCCGAGATTGAGTACTGCACAACAGCAGAACTGGATGATGCTATTCTCATAAATCAGCTACAAGAGGAAGGACCCTTGTCTTTACTGTCCAAGTAATAAAATTTCACCAAAAAGTTGACACTCTTTTGCAAGTTGGGTTTGACCTAGGAGGCTTAAGCAGGGTTCAGGAACAAGTTGCAGTAAGCCCAAGAAATCTGCTTTTCAATATTGTATTCCTGTCACAGTCTGTTGGCATGATTCACATAATTCCCCCATGATTAAATGACTGTGATTGACAGAAGGCTATCCCACCCCTGAAGGGGAAAACAGCCACTCAGTTGAGTCTATGGGAGTGCTGCTCCAGCAGCCAATAACTTTTGAGAAAGGGGATAGAATGTTGGAGGGAAACACAGCAGGAGCTGAGTTCAGTTCTGCCTGAGAGAGAAAGCAGTGAGCTCAGGTCTGGCTCAGGAGAAGAGCACACAAGAGTGAAGGGTAGCTCTGCTTAGTACTGTGGCAGAGTGTTTTGGCTCCACTTTTGACAGAGAATGGCTGAGTTCAGACTGGGAGTTTGAAGCGGGAGCAAGTCGTGGCAAAAAACTGTTCCGGGTTTTCCCAGTCACACGGGGCTGACTGATGCGGGAGCATACCGGGAGGAGGCGTGCAGGAGCGTTCAGACTGCTGGCCCGGCGGCGCAGCTGTAAATGGCTTTTTCCTGGTAAATCAGCTGGATGCCTATGTGTGTATGAGCTCTCTCTAAGCTGTGGAGTCTTGTGAGCAAAAATTCTACTTTGTGAGCTACTGGCATTAAAGTTGTGAGTGAGCAATTTGGCTACTGCAGAAATTAGTTTGCCCTGGAGCCATCCTTCCTGAGCTAAGTCAAAAATGTGAGTTGGAGGTTAAAAAACTGTAAGCTAGCTCACACTGACTCAGCTTAGAGGGAACACTGGTCACAACATTCCAACAAATGGTAGTTTGTGTACCTGAAGTCTTAGTACAGAAAGCCTTCTTCCCTCTACTAGAAATTACTTGGGGATTGCAAGGAAGTTTGAAAATTTTAACAACAGAGTAAACACAAGACTGGTATTTTCATGGCAGCAGGAATGACAGTCCATGGCCCTTTCTCCTACTGATACTTCCCACCTATAGGATTTATGGTGGTAGGGTGGGGTGGGAAAACTCTTCCGGTAAGCTCTTCTTCCAAGTTTAAGAAAATAAACTTGCTCAGTGTTCTGCCTTTACTCTGCTCAGAGCTCGGCAAAGCTGACTGGCCCACAAAGCCTGGAGAAATTTCTGTAATATATAGTTGTTGAACTGGAAAAACTCGGGTCTTTCATCTATTGCTGTTAATGTCCCCCCTCATATATATCCAGCACTTTATAAATGAGATATAAATAGTGTGCAGCTACAAACATTATGTGGATTTCTAAAAATCCAAGCTACTGAGTATTTCCCTTTCCCTGCTTTGCTATCTTTCTGTTTATCTGCCAGCTAATAATCTACCATTGCCCATGATATTCTTTGCAGAAGTTGGCAAGAGAGTATAAATTCAAGAATTTAATTTCTCCTAAACAGATAGCACAAAGAACTGTAAGAGATGTGGGTCTGGATTGTGTGCCCATAATAGGAGAAAAGACTGTGACTACGATCTCATTTATAGTGTTTGCATACATTTATGAGGTGCTTTGTTGCTCTGGAATTCAATGAACCTCGTATTAAGTGGCAGATTTATGTCATGTTAAAAAATAATTGCTTCACCGCTTTCTTCTTATGCAATGTAGCTTCCTCATTATGAAACCCACCTTCTTGGCAGGAGGAAAAATGGGATTAACAATAAGGAAAGAGATTATTAGTTTAATTTTTATACATTCTTTCTTCCAAGGAATTTAGGATGTATACATACCTTCTAATTTTTATCACCACGACAATCTTGTGAAATGTGTTAGCTTGAGAGAGATTGACTAGACTAGACCATTGGTTCCCAATCCTTTTGGTATGGTGACCCACAAATTCAAGTTTATTTGGTGCAGTGACCCATTAAATTACTATCACATGACTTTGGACAATAGGTTTTAGCAGTCATTTTTTATATATTTTAACTGCAAGTTTGCATATTTTATAAATGTTTATAAATTTATCCAAGCAAAATTTACTTAACACACCTATTAATTGTCAAAATATCTATTGCACGTACAAAGTTATTCACAGTTTTTTAAATACAAATGTAAGAACACAAGTGTCTGATTGCAGGTTATAGCTTCATAAGCTATAGACACAGCAAAATGATCTTGTTGAACCTTGAAGGTTACACAGTCCATTTATTCTTTGGCTGTTAAATTTTAATTTAAAAAAGCATTAAGAACTACTACATCTCTTCCACACCTGTCAGAATGCAAATTCCTATGCATGTCAAATCTGAACTAAGTTACTGTATTCAACAGGGCTTAGTCCCAAGTAAATGGGCATAGGATTGTCTTGTAAGTAAACCCCATTGAATTAAATAGGGTTTACTTCAGAGAAAATACACAAAAGTGTGTGGGGGAGCAGTTCCTCTCCTGGGCATACTGAGCCAGGTCCCAGCCACTGCCACCCCATTTACTTCTTCTCTAAAGTAGAGATTGAGAAAGCAAAACATAGAAAAGAGATTGCGGTTTGCTTGGGTTGCTCCCTAATTAGTTGAAAGCTTCAGATTTTAAACCTGAAGCACCTCTCTCGTAATACAAAAATGCAGAACAGATTAAAAGGCATACCTGCCTGGAATGATGGCCCGCAGAGTAGACTGATGCTCTCTGGACTCAGATAAACTTCTCTGGTCCTAGGATGACAGCCCCCTGAGTGGAATGACTGCAGAAGTGTTCTGTCATTCTTGTTCCAAAACACTTCTGCTACTCCCAGGGAATGTCATTCCACTCTGGGGGTTGTCATTCCAATCACTGAACATTTCTGCCATTTTAAGGGGCTGTCATTCCAGTCCTAGAGACCATAATTACACTTCAGAAACTTTCATTTTAGTCTCAGAGCAGTCTATCTGGTCCCAGCAACCATAGCAATACTCTGGGGACTGTCATTCCAGGCCTAGAGCAGGTTTCTTGATAACCATTCCACATTTTTGTTGCAGCTTTCGTGTGCTCTACTGTATTTCAATGGAGCCCATGCATTCTTGGCTCCCATTATGTCCATGGGCTCTCAGGCCACTCCCATTGTTTCCAAAGGCCATTCTTGTCATTCTTTTTAGTATATCCTCAAGCAGCTTACTGTCACCCACTCTGTCCCTGCCCAACTTTGTCCCTCTCTGGCTTTTCCTGTCAGCCAGCAAATGAAGGGGGGAGGTAGAAAGCAGTATGTGTGCTGACCTGACGGTCTGGCAAAAAAACCTGGATTCCTTTAATGGCTTCAAGTCACCTTCGATGCTGTGGGTTCCCTAGGCTTTGGGGTCTTCTTCCACAGACATTGGTACACTGAGGAATGGCTTGAATACTGGATCAGGGAAGGTGTGAATAGGGACCTAATCTTCCTTGAATTTTTTCCCATACTTGTGGCGGTCTGGCTGTGGGGGGTTGAGTTGGCTAACTGCTCGGTCCACTTTTGGTATGACAACCTAGCAGTGGTCCACATTTTCAATTCTTTCTCATTCAGGTCACCACAGGTTATGGGATTGGTGAGGGCCTTCACTCTGCATTGCTTGCGGCTTAATATTTTGTGTTTGACCAGACATGTACCTTGGGTGGATAATGGGGTGGCTGATGTTCTCTCTAGTAAACAGACGGAGAGGTTTCATCAGCTTGCCCCAGAAGTCAACCTTTATCCAGTAAGAATCCCCCTGGAGCTATGGCAACTTGGAAGGCCAAGCGATAGACCTCACCATAGCTCCCAGTACCAGGAGGGCATACAAGCATTCTGTTTGGCACTTTGATGAGTTTAGGTCAGAGGTTGTGTATCACACAACTTAGCTTCTAGTGGTGGACCACTTGCTCCACTACTGCCTTGCCCTCAAGGGGAAATGACTGGCCGTGCAGTCTATCAGGGGCCACCTTTTGGTGCTGGCCTTTGCTAGTAAGGCTTTGGGTTTTCGGGAAGATACTAGTGACGTCCACTTGAGGAAGATGCTAGAGGGGTGGATGTGTGAGTGTCAGGCAGGCCATTTCCCCTTCTGTTTTGAAAGGTTTATGTGGGGTGTGGGGTCAGGTTTGTGACTCTCAGTTTGAGGCCCATCTTTTTCATGTGGCTGCATTGGTGGCCTTTTTTGGTGCTCTCCAGGTTAGTGAGCTGGTTGCTCAATTCTGGATTGATATATCGGGGTGTGCCCTTTTGGCCAAGAATGTACAATTAAATTTTGGTAGGGCCCTCATCAGGGTCCAATTGTCTAAGACAGACGAGAGATAGCATGGAATTGTGATTACCTTGGGCTCCTGCTCAGATCAGGACTTGTGCCCAGTTCACGCCCTGGTTGATTATTTGGCAGTTAGAGGTTGGGGTGATGGTTTGATGTTTTACCATCTTGATGGTAGTGAGCATCAGTTTTGGGCAGTGACCTCACAGACCCTCAGCAGGTTTGGGCTGGCCAGAGTGAAGTTTGGCACCCATTCCTTTTGGACTGGGGCAGCCTCCACAGCCACAGCTCTGGGCTATTCTGCCCTGGATATTCAGTGGATAGACCAATGGCTATCAGCCACATATAAATGCTATGTGTGGCCAGTTTATTCGCCATGAGTTGTTTGTTTTGTGTTAACTGTTGTTTCTTTTAGGTCTGGTTGGTCCTGGTGAGAAGAGATGGGTACTTATCTGTGGGCACAGTTTTATCTTTTGGGCTGCTCATTGGGCTCAGAGAACTTCTGTCGGCTCTCAGCTGGGACTCAGACAATGGGCTACTGTGGAGTGGTGGGGGTGACAGGGATTACACTGGCCAGGCCTCATGCCTTTGTTGTTTTGAGGGGACACTTGTCCTCTGCCCCAGGTATTGGTTATTCACCTTGGCAGCAATGACCTGGGATTGGTTAAGGGGCCTTGGTATTGCAAGCTACTGATGACTTGCAGGCCATACAGAGCACTTGGCCCAAGGTGCTAATAGTCTGGTTGGCCATGATACCACTCCGGGTCTGGCATGGTGTCTGGGACCCAGGCGCTATTGACAAAGCCCACCGAAAGGCTAATGGGGAGATTAGAAAGGCTCCAGAAGAGGCCTTCCATTCATGGACCTCTACAGAGGTGAAGGTATGCATCTCTCTGATGGGGTAATGATCACTTTTTGGAGAATATATGGCAAGGGCTGCAGGAGGCATTAGGCCTCCTGGTGGGATCAAGGGCCTAAGCTGAGGCTTGGCTTTGCAATGGCTGGATTATGTTGGGCTATTGATATGTGGCTAGGAGAGCATCAGTTACCTCCCCTGGTTTTGGGGGCTAGGAGTCTGGCAGGATCACCCCTTGGGTTGTGCGGCCCAGGGTGAGGAATGCAGACTGCCTTTTGGGACGGCCGGGTTGATCCTCCATTTAAGCTGTGTGGCTTGGTGGCTAGAGCTCCAGAGCATGGCCCACTTGCTGTGTCTGCCTGGTGCAAGCCACGTCAATTGGCTCTACTGCAAGGTAATCCAACACAGAGTACACACCTATCCCCTGTTCAAACATACTGTAATCAACAGTATTTCAGTCCTGTCTTGATTAAGCTTCAATTAATCTTTACCTAGTCCATCACTGACATCAACTACCAATTCAGAACCCCCACTGCTTCCCTAGAAAAAGAACCCCCACACACATACAATAAAATACTTGATTTCGATGACCATCTCAGATACTTAAAATTCCCTACAGCATCTTACTGGAATATTTAATAAATTATTGAGGAAAGGAGGACAGAAAGTATGAGTGAATGCTGGATGTCATTAGCATAATGATAGCTACCATACCCTAGATCTCTGGGGAGACTGCCAAGGAAGAATGTAGGTTCAATCACCAGACTTAAAAGAATCGGGTAGTAGGTGATACAAAAGATCTCTCTCTGAGACCCTGGAGAGCCTCTGCCAGTCACAGTAGACAATAATGTTCAATCCACTGTATCACATGCACTCCAGTATGACTACATACTGGTAATAAACAGGTCTTATATATCTAAACAAGATTTATACAGTACAAGAACAATCCTAAGCAGGTCTACTCAGAAGTATGTTTTATTTAATGGCACTTATTCCCCAGGACATTATCCTTAGGATTATAGCATAAGTCAATTGTTCAAGTAAAAAAGAAAGAGAGACTTTACAGATGCTTGTGTAATTATTTGGAATTAGGAAACATGTCTGTTAGGGTCAGTTATAATATGCTATAAAAGCATATAAACCTATTATAAGAAAAAAAAGCACCCTCCATGTGCAAAGGAAAAACATCCAGTTCTCCCTCTGAGGCGGAGGACATCTTGGGTGATTCCCACCTTCCAATAAGGGAGAGGCAGGAACAAATTTTTTCTTCCTCTTCCTGTGAGGCTTGGGAACACCCCCTTCTTTAGTTCTTTTCCTGCCTCTACAGGGAGAGGTCATTGAAGGCTTTCCCTCCAACAATTAGATTTCTGCCTTAAGTCTTCACTCCTTCTTAATTCTTTCCTACCTTAAAAAACTTCCTCTTCTATTTAACTATTTTCCCCTTGCATTTTAACTTCTGTCCTCTAGAGGGAGTTCAGAAGGCGGCTTCACAGCCTCTGAAAATAGCCTTAGAGCTCCCTTTTTCTCTCTTTCTGTTTGCGATGTGAGAAGAGCTGGTGGCTACGTCTCCAACTGGGAGAGTGACACAGCAGTCGGGCAATTTTCCAGGGATGCCACCAGAGCTGGCATGACCTGCGAGCTTGCCGTGGCTGCCGGCAGTTACCCTGAATTAGGCGGGGAGAAAACCTGGAAGAAGCGCCGCCATGAAGAAGACATCGCGGAGGATCATCCCTGCCCGTGTTCCTCTGGTGGCGGCCATCTTGGCACTGCGAATTTGGCGGGAACTTCTCCCACGCATTCATTAAGTGCGGCAATGGAGCCCCAGCCACTGCTTGCCAATCTCCTGGTGGAAGATATAGGCAGTACTTTGGCCTTCACCAATGCGGAGCGCTTTAGAAGACTTCAGATGGGTAATGTACCCCTTCCTGCTGGGAGCTCAAATTCTCAGGAATGTTACCAGTCTGTGAGACAGGCCCTAAGGGAAGAGGTTTTTAAAATTTCTGTAGAATGGGTGATCTAGCCTCTCTTTCGTTCCATCCCAACTCTCCAGCCCTGGTTCCAATGAGCCACCCTAGAGGCAAACCTTCAGGGGGCAGCTGGCCCACAAAGGACGCTAGAAAGCAAGTTCCCAGAGACAGGTCATCTGTCTCAGAGAGGGAACAGTCTCCAGATCCTGATCAGATCCAAAGGGAGGAGGGGGAATTCCTTTCTGATGAAGAAGTAGAGGACATCAGTGTCCCACAACCATCAGCTAGACTTTTCAAAGCCAAGGATTTTCAATACCTGTCTGCCCTAGATCTGCATGCTTCTCCTTCTGAGGAAGATTTGGCCTATCCAGGTATTGACCCTAGAAATAAAACCAAGGGCATAGAAGAGCTTTTCCCACGATACCCTACTTCTGAAAAAGTTGTTCCATTTCGTGAATTCTTTGAAAGGCAACTTAAAGCAGAATGGGCCAAACCTGTTTCTAATAGGCAGGCCCCAGGTTTTGTTAAAAAGCTGTATGATTTACCTGCATTTGCCAATGAGATGTTACAGGTTCCTCTAGTCGATGCACCGGTGATGGCGCTACAGTCCTTTGGCCTGTTGTCTGAAGATGATTACGGGGCAGTGAGCAACAACCTGGACAAGAAAATAGATGTGGTGTTAAAAAGGGCCCATGAAGCCACAGCTATGGCCATCAAGGCCTCGACTTCAGCTGCCATTGCAACCAGGGCTATGCTAGTCTGGTCTAGAAAACTTATTCAGCTCCTTCCAGAAGATGCAAAAGATTGCTAGAGGGAGCGACAAAATTGATGAAAGCATCAGCATTTGCCACTGATGCCTCCTTGGATGTGCTTACCTTTTCTTCTAGAGCCATGTCTTCAGCGGTGGTCGCCAGGAGAGGGATTTGGCTGTGTGCCTGGCCAGCTGATTTACAATCTAAGTCCTTTGTGATGGCATACCCCTTCCAAGGGCAAAAGCTGTTTGGAGACTATCTGGAGAAGATTTTGGTGGAGACCAAGGGCAAAAAGAAGGCGATGCCAAGACATGTGCATCATCTGTATAAAAGGAGCTCCACCAGTCATTCTCTTCGCTCCTCAGGGACAACATACAAGCCTAGGCACAACCAGAAAAGAGGATCCTGGGGGTCCTCATCCCTGTCACACAAGAGAAATTTCTCCAGCCCTTGCCTCAAAAAACAAACCTCCAGTGGACCAGAAAAGTCAGAACACGACCCTAAGATCAATAAGGCATGACTTGGATCGGATCCCAGTGGGGGGAGGCTGACACACTTTCTGGAGGCCTGGATCAATTCCTGAGCCAATGCCTGGTCATTAGAAATCATCTCCAAAGGCTACTCCTTGGAATTCAGAAGGCCTCCACCAGATCGGTTAATCCTCTCCCCCCTGTGCAAGGATCCCAACAAAAAATCCATAACCTTTGCCGCGCTTCAACACCTTCTGGACATTCGAGTGGTGGAACCTGTACCAGAGGACCAGAACGGCCAGGGAGTCTACTCCATCTTTTTTACAGTGCCCAAGAAGAATGGTGATTGGAGGGCCATTCTGGACATGAAATTTGTGAACAAGTTCATCATTCTGGGGCACTTTCGTATGGAGACTCTCAAGTCCATTACTCAAGTACTACAGATGGGAGAATTCCTGGCCTCCCTGGACCTCACGGAAGCATACCTGCATGTTCCTATCCTGCCACAACACAGAAGGTTTCTAAGATTCTGTGTAGGGACATGTCACACGCAGTTCAGAGCACTGCCATTTGGCCTCGCAATGGCCTCGAGGGTCTTCACCAAAATCTCGGTCAATCCAGTAGCATATCTGAGAAGGAAAGGAGTCCATGTTCATCCTTATTTAGACAACCTGCTTATTCGGTCTCCCTCCAAAGACAAGGTGCTCCAAGACATCCAGGAGACGATCCAATGCCTACAATCCCACAGGTTCCTCATCAACTGGGCCAAGAGCTCCCTGGAACCATCTCAGACACTGGAACATCTAGGAATGACGATAGATACCAGGAGGTCCTCCATCTTCCTATTGGAAGACAAGATCCAGAAGACTCAACAAGCAGTGAGATTCATAATACAGAACACCTCCTCATCCCTCCTAAACTTAGCCAAAGTGATGGGCCTCCTCATCTCTGATCTGGATGCGGTACAGTGGGGGCGACTGTACACAAGGTCCCTCCAACTCTTCCTTCAACCTTATCAGCTACAGATTATGGAGAAGAGAGATGTTCATCTTTAGGTACCCTTACCTTTGAAGGAATCCCTTTGTTGGTGGACAAAGGCTTCCAACCTCCATCAGGGGAAGAAGTATGTTCATGACAACGAATTACAACTATTCACAGACACCAGTCTACAAGGATGGGGAGCGACCTTAGACGAGGCTCTGACGCAAGGTCATTGGACGCACAGAGAAACCCTCCTACCAATCAATGTTCTGGAACTCAGAGCTGTTCGTCTAGCCTTCCTACATTTCAGAGCCTTCGTGAAGAACTGCCACATCTTGGTATGGACAGACAACGTGTCAGCCAAGATGTATATAAACCACCAGGGGGGCTCCAGGTCATCCTCCCTCCACAAGGAGTCTTTGATTTTACTATCCTGGGTGGAAAAGAATCTGGCGTCCATCAGAGTCGAACATATCCGAGGCCTTGACAATACCAAAGCCAATTGGCTCAGCAGGCAGATGATCCATCCGGGAGAGTGGATGCTGAACAAGAAGACTTTCAACTGGATATTACAGCATTTCACGACACCGATAGTGGATCTGTTCACTTCTCATCAGAACCATCAACTACCCAGGTTCTTCTCCAGGTTTCACCATGCCAGAGCCAAAGCCACAGATGTTCTGACTGCCACGTGGCCCAAAGGTCTCCTGTACACCTTCCCTCCAATTCCCTTACATCTGCAGGTCTTGAGAAAGATAAAACAGCAGAAGGCCGCAGAGCTCCTGGTGGCCCTGTGGTGGCCTCAACGCCCCTGGCTTTTGACTCTACAGCAGATGTCAGTGGTGCCTCCACTTGATTTACCAACTTCTCCAGACATGCTCATTCAAGGCCTGGTCTGGCACCCAGATCCAGAACGTCTACTTCTGACAGTGTGGAACTTGAGCAGTCATCTTACCTAGAACTGGGCTACTCTCCAAGTGCTGGGCTACTCTCCAAGAGACTATGTTCGCTTCCAGAAAGGACTCTACAATTCAGATTTACAACACCACCTGGAAAGCCTTCCACAGGTGGTGGAGAAGGAAAGCGGTGGATTCAGCAAAGTCTCCCTTGTATTCCATCCTGGAGTTTCTAAGTGATGGCCTCAAGTCTGGTCTAAAACCAGCAACCCTGAGGAAACAGATGGCAGCCTTGGATTCAGTACTTCTGCAGAAGGAAGGTTGCCCACTGTCTACACACCCTCACGTGTGTAGGTTTCTGAGAGATGCAACCTTACGGAGTCCTCCTCTGGTTCACCGCTTTCCCACCTGGCAACTACACACAGTTTTGTCCGCGCTCGCTAAAGCACCGTTTGAACCCATCCAGGAGATACCTCTGAAGTGGCTGCGAATGAAGGTTCTCTTCCTAGTGGCTGTCACTTCTGCCAGACGCATTTCAGAACTGGGAGCCCTTTCAGTTAATCTGGGTCTATGTGTCTTTCATAAAGACAAAGTAGTCCTACGCATGGACCTGACTTTCATTCCAAAGGTGGCTTCACGTTTTCATAGGATGCAAGAGATACCTACCGTCGTTCTGTCCCAACCCTAAACATTCATGAGAAAGGAACTGGCACACCCTGGATGTCCGTAGATCCCTCAAAGCCTTCCTACAATGTACGGCTAGTATCAGAAAGACTGAAGCTATGTTCATCAACATTTCACCTCCTAATATGGGGAATAAAATGTCCAAATCCGCCATTAGTGCTAACATCAAGACTTGTATCATAGAAGCATACAGGTCCCTTCACCTGGAAGTTCCTTCTGGAATTACCGCTCATTCAGTCAGAAGCGCATCCGCCAATGCGGCATTGGCCAAGAATGCTTCAGTCAAAGATGTCTGCAAGCCCGCAACCTGGTCTTCTGTTTCAACTTTCATCAGGCATTACAAACTGAACATCTACGATTCAGCAGATGCCTCCTTTGGAAGAAGAGTGCTGCAACACATTGTTCAAGAGGAGAGCAATCTCCCACCCAAGGCGTAGGGTACTGTTTTGTAAGTACCCAAGATGTCCTCCGCCTCAGAGGGAGAATGACCCTTGGCACTTGCCATGAGGGGTCCTTCTACTCTGAGGTAAGGAGGACATCTTGCCCCACCCAGAGTTTGATCTCTCTCCTTGCTATGCTCTCTTCTTCCTGTCATTTTTTCCTCTGACTTACTAGTTTGTTGAGAGTCTTAATATTTCAATATTTGCAGTTCTTTCCATTTGTTTAAAGTTAGGAACTTATGTTATCTTACACTGCTGTTGGGAGTCTCCCAAACTAAAGAAGGGGGTGTTCCCAAGCCTCACAGGAAGAGGAAGACAAAATTTGTTCCTGCCTCTCCTTGATTGCCTCCCTGATTGCCTACGGTGGGAATCACCCAAGATGTCCTCCTTACCTCAGAGTAGAAGGACCCCTCACGGTAAGTGCCAAAGGTCATTCTATTTTCCAATTCAGCCACATTAGAAAAAATGACAACGCTGCTTCCTTAAAATGCATTTAGTGTGAATTGGTTTCTCTATCGTGATTCTAAAAATTTCTTTTATATAAAATGGAAACAACTAAGCAAAATAAAAGAGCATGTTTGACTTCCATGCTATTGGGAACGCTCTAGAGAACTGCAGATGTGTCATGTCAATTTCTCTTTTCCTTCTGTAATGCATTTACAGCATTTACAGCAGGTTTTTCCTTCCCACCAGCAGCTATGAAAGAGGATTATTTGAAAAGGCATTTGTTGTCTTCTTGCAGCTTGCCACAAATCACTGCTAAGATTTATCAAGAGATCAACCTTGTCCATGGAGCAACAAAGATTAGCTGGGCTTTAAAATAAAACTCTTTGAAAAAAGTTCACTAAAAATAAACTACTGTATATTTATCCCCAAGAAACAAAAGGAGTAGGCAGGAAGGTTATAAAGTATGTGATGCTCTAGTTAAAAGAAGCACAGATCTTCTCTCTCTTTTATTTAAGCAATAGAATTGTAGCTCTATAGCTGCAAGGGTTGGCAGGTAGAACTCCCTACAGAAAATCTTGGTGTGTGAGGTGTCAGAAAGGTTTGCATATGGGGTTGCCAACTCCCATCTTCTTGGAGTTAACTCTATCTGGGTACTAGTCTGTGTTTCAAAGCAATCCATTCCTTTATGGATTGTCAAACTCTATTTTAAAATTGCAAACATCTGGCAATAAGGGCTTCACTAGAATGTGGCACATGTTTGGATGCTATGAAGTCTCCATTTGGGGGTTGGTAGAAATGAATGATCTTCTTGAAAGTTCCCCTCAGAAGTGGAATAACTGAAGCCCTTTGGTTTTCTAGAATCACAATAAAACAGAGGCATTAACAAAGGATGCACACAGTGACTCATTCTTTTTTGTTTTAATGAGTGAAAGAAACTGTGTGAATCTTAGCAGGGCCACTGTTCAAGAAATATTTATTTATGTTATGTATAGTCTGCCTTTCTCACAGGAATTCAAGATGGATTACACACAGTAGAGTCAGTACAATGAATAAAATGGGACATTGAATAACCAATGCATTAGGATTTTAGAAGTTTGGGATCAACCAAACTTGAGAGCCGGTTTGGTGTAGTGGTTAAGTGCACGGACTCTAATCTGGGAGAACCGGGTTTATTCCCCACTCCTCCACTTGCAGCTGCTGGATGACCTTGGGCAAGCCATAGTTCTGGCACAGCTGTTCTTGAAAAAGAGCAGTTTCTGTCAGAACTCTCTCAGCCCCACCTACTTCACAGGGTGTCTGTTGTGGGGAGGCGAAGGGAAAGGAGTTTGTAAGCCACTCTGAGACTCCTCTGGATAGTGAAGGGCGGGGTATAACTCCAATCTCTTCTCTTCTTCTTCAACCAGGAAGAATTAAAGCAGAGCATAAATACTAACATAATGTGTTAAGCAGTACAGAAATTACATAATAGGATCCTACTTACAATAAGCTATACATAGCAGTATAGACAATAAGTCCCAATCATTTATCCAAGTAAGTTTGAGAACCATTTTGTACAATGCAACCCTAAATTTGCTTTGGGAGGAGATATGGTGAGTGGACCACCAACAGGAATCTGGTAGCCATGTGAGTTCCATGGAGAATATTCACTACAGTGGTTAAATGATTTCTCATTTCAATAACAGCATATTGATGAAATCTACAGACTGTCAGAATACATTTTTAATTTTCTTTATTTATAGCCCATCTTTCTCACTGAGACTGTACTCATATACCATAAAACGTTAAATGAATAATGTGGCATAATAGCCACATGTACAGCATAACTGTAGTGAAACACTTTCCCATGAAACTGGGCGGTGGCAGCAGGGTTGACAAAATGAGGTTGTTGTTACTGATATTCTCTTTAGCAGCAGGATCCTGTGGGATACAAGCCAGCCCTGTGTGGTTTCTGTGAATGTTTCATTTTAGCATGGAATTAATTTACAAGGAAACATTTTTGCATTTGTGTTTTCTTTCCAAAGAGCTCACTTAGAAAACATAACTAGAGCAAAATATTGTTTAATACATCATCTAAACACAAACTCCACAGTTTTTAAGATTAATTTGTCAGAGCTTTGGTAATAATAGCACAAACATTTGTGTAAGAATAGGCCATAAAGGGTGACACGAAATACTTAGAGAATTACCTTCTGGTTTCTAAATAAACTGAGTACAGTTTTGACTGACATTTGGTGCAACTCCAGCTAGATTAACAGACCTAGAATTAAAAGTAGTTTTGAAACTAGAAACAGCAGCACCAAGACTGGGATATGAGTTTGCAATAATTTTTATTCCTGCACTGTTGGAATATTAAAAGTACAGATTAACTGTGAGGCTAAACATAGCACAGAATAAGATGTCAACCAAAGCAGGGCACAGCTGTAGTATAATTACCTGACAATAGCACAGAACATTCCTAGATTGTTAGTTTTTGTTCAACTTGCTTTTAATGTATTCAAGTGACAATGTCTATATTTTTTAGTTGTGGGATTGTTTAAAATACTAGTGGATTACCCATTGTGAGAAAGAGGAGACTCATATATTGTGAAATGCTGCAGATTTCAGAGGAATAGTTAACAAGGCTTGGAAAGGTCTTGGGGCCTACTCATGTAATCTCTTATTTTGTTATAACAACCCTTAAGGACTGATTTGGCAAACAGTGTGTTGAAATGACTTGCAAGAAAACCACAGATCTGGTTTTTCAGTCAGCTCCCTTTCATCACAGGACAAGAGATCACCTAAGCAAAAGCAGACTTGCTCCAGTGGGGGGAGGGGTTGTTTTACAGGTGAATAAAGCATTATACTTTGAATTAACCAAGATAGATGTGATGGGTAAAGGTTACAAATTTGGATTTAAAATGGGTTCCTCTCTCAAACATTGCTGGAGAATTCTCAAGAACAGGGCTTTTTTTGTAGAAAAAGCCCAACAGGAACTCATTAGCATATTAGGCCACACCCCATGTTACCAGAAATGTGGTCATCCAGCCACACCCACCTTTTGCTTCTTATTCTGTTTACCTTGCTTGTTATCAAAACCCAGGGCTTTTTTGTAACAGGAACTCCTTTGCATGTTAGGCCACACACCCCTCATGTAGCCAATCCTAATGAGTTTCTGCTGTTGGGTGTGGCCTATTATGCTAATGAGTTCCTGCTGGGCATGGCCAACTTGGGAGCCAGCCAGAACTCCTCCTCTGTGCACCTACCCAAAAATAGCCTTGCTCAAGAATATGCAGGCATTTCCCAGGAATTCACCAAAGTTCATAAATTCCAAGGCCAGAAGAGTACTTATTCCATTGCCAGTACTTTTGGCTGCTAATTTCTATTTTAAGCCACCTTTTCCACACATTCCCAGACTTAGCAGGTTGTAGAGGCAGGGTACAGAGAAGAAACTGAAAACACTGGCAAAATCCAAGAACTCCTACTAAGTTCTAAGAATTCTAAAAATTCCACATCAGGCATTGTAGCATTGAAGCATGCTTGGACCACATAACAGATAGTAACAGTGGGAATTTAGCTAGAGGCTGTGGATTTTTTAGTGCTGCAAAAATGGTAGCTAAAATGCTCCAGCATACAACCCCCTATGGTTTTTGATGCATTAACATGTGTCTTTGGTACAAGTTAGATATATGAAATTACTTCAAGTTGCATTGGAATGTAAGCAAGATAAAATTTGTGCTTTTATGTTTGAAAAAATAGAACAGAATTATGAATAGGAAATGATGGCATGTGCTAAATTATGATGGGTCCATACACAAAACACTCCAGTGTGATATATAAATGATACAGAAATATCTCAGGAGAAATTCTCTGGCACAAGTTACAGTTATGGAGCAGTCTATTTTCCATGAACTCCCTTCCATCCCAAGAGCAATTGTCAAAGCAAAAGATAAATGAACTAAGCTGACATTGTTATTGTTTCTTGTGTCTGCAGCTGAGCTTATAACAAGGAACATGAAATATAGAGTGTGCTTCCCCAGAGATTGCAGGGAGACAGGAGAAGTATAATGCCAGCATTACATTATCCAGTCCAGTTGCATCATTAAAAGGCACTGAAACTGCACTAAGTAGAATTATACATATTTTAACAATATGCCAAATAAATGCTGTTGTCTTGAACAGTCCTATTAAGGCCAAATCTGGCCTGTATTTGAAAATAGTAATAAAGCTTTAGGGCTAGTCAAGAATGAACAGATATGGCATGATAAAGAATGAAAAAGATGCCATGGGAGTCTTAATGTTCCCCCTTCCTGGCTTTTCATTCTGCAATGCAACCCTTATTTATATGATTCTTGTACTCAAGAGGCATTCCAGGAATAGCAAATGACTGCCTGTAGGCTCAACAGTGAAAGATGTGTTGTGGATATATGTGGTTTGCAAGACAGCATTGATAATTGTATTTATGGTTTACCCTGGAGTTCAGTACAGTGTATTTTACTTATCTTTCCACACCTCACTATTTCCACACTCTTCACAATTTTTAAAGTGTTGAAATATAATAAAATAATACTTTTCTAACAACCAGCTGTAGTTAAAAATAAATGTTATATAGATTGTAATGACAGGTTGCTCTGCTTTGCAAAGAGGCAACCAGAATGCAACGGCTCACTGATTTGCCCAAGAAAATAGAATATGCTGAAAGTTGAAAATAGAATATGCTGAAAGTATGGGGCTAAAGAAAATAGTTCTCAATGTTAATTTTCCATTTGCAGCTGAAGTTTGCAATAGGTAAAATTTGGGTGGCAATTGTAGTCTAGTGGGTCAGTTTCAGGTCAGAAGACTTCAACTATCCATCTTGAAATCTGTCCTTGTCCTTGAATTGGTTGATGTTACACATTAGACCAGGAGTGTCAAACATATGGTCCTGGGGCTGGGAGGGAGGGAACACAGAAGGCTGCTCAGGTAGGGGAACAGGCAAGTGGATGTAAACAGTGAAGTATGTATGATTGAAGCTGTCAAGAAATAGAAAGGAAATTGCTAGGGGTAGGACTATGAGGCTGAGGTAAAATAGTGTGGGGCGAAGAAAGAGGAAAGGTGGTGTTTTTTCCCTCCCATGTCCTCTGACCACAGCTCAGTGGAGATTGGTGAAGCCACTACATGGAGGGGTGGAGCTGAACAGTTGGTTCTGCCACTGCCGCACCAAACGGGGACTGTGAGGAAGGTTGGCAAGAGTGGGCATGTGGAGTGGTAGTTTGCCAATAAAAAAATGGGACTGGCAGGAGAGAGAAGGAGGAGGGCTGGCACATGGATTAGGAGGCAACTGGGCTGTCTTGTGTGTGCTGCTCTGAAGCAAAGGGGAAAAGGGAGGAGTGAGGGGGAAAGATCACTGCTACACATCTGAATGGCCATGGAACTCAGAGGCTGAATGAGTGTTGGGAAGGGTGGAGGATGGCAACCTTTCTTCTCCCCCACACCTGTTCTCAGCTCATGAAGGAAAAGGGACCACAGGAAAACAAACAGCACCCCTCTGAGTTTTCAGAAATAGCTTCTCCTTCAGCCCTGAAATAGCCTTCCCTTCAGCCCTGACGCTTCAGTGGGAAATGCAGGAGGGATGAGAACTGGCAGTGGGGGGATCTGGGACAGCCAGGGTCAGACCCCTCCCGAAACCCCCCCCAACCAGGAACTGGCCACCTTGAGCCAGTTTGCTTTGGCAAGGTGGGATACAAATCAAAAGTAATAAATAATAATAAATAAAAATGTTTGGTACCAGTACTACAATCCAGTGCACATTGTCCACACAGAGAAGTGCTATCGCTTTTCTTCCTTATCCTATTTGAACATGTCCCTGTGTCCTAATGGTTCAGAGCAATTGTTTCAGGGACCAGGATCCTTGCGCTAGTCGTCACATCTTCTATTATTTGATACACACCTTTTACTAAGATCAGAGCAGCCTTCTGGATAATGAATACAAAAATTTGGCCTTGTTATCAACTTTGTGGTAGATATATCATAAAATATAGCCACCTATTTATGCTTAGATTGCGTTTATGTTTGAAGCAGACTTCAACTCTTGCAATATCTCTTGTATATTTCATTGCATTGGCTAATGCTGTCTCAGTCTTCCCACTGACATCTGCTTACCAGTCAACAGTTTGACCTCCATCCATATTTATTAGATTACAACACCAATGGGAGACCTGATGGCCTTGTTCAAAGTAAAAGTCAGGATCAGGTTAGATAGTGGCTTAATTATAGTAACCATAAAGCAGAAGAGACTTGCTAGGGTCTCTGCTCAGTTTTCCTCTTCATGTTCCATTGTCCTTTAAAAGATCCATGTTGGGCTGATCTACCCTTCTATCATAGAGAGTGGGTATGGTTTAGAGCTAGATTACTTTTTTTACATCAGTGTGGAAAGCAAGAACTAACTTAATCCCAACAAAACAGAGGTGCTACTGGTAGGGGAAAGATCTGACTCAGGAAATGGGTTATCCCTTATTCTGGATGCGGTTACACTTCCCTTAAAGGAGCAGGTTTATAGCTTGGAAGTTCTCCTGCATCCTGGCTTCCTGTTAGATAAACAGGTGGCAGTAGTAGCCAGGGTGCCTTTGTGGCCATTTCTGGGAAGAAAAGATTGTGCTTTTATGATGCATGCCCTGGTAACATCTAGATTAGACTACTGTAATACACTCAGGGGTCTTTTCGGGGGAGCCCACCGGAGCGCAGCTCCGGGAGCTCAGGAGCCAAGCCCCGCCCCCAGCCGGCGTCCCGGAGAGTCTTTCAGGCAGCCGAATGTCAATTTCAGCTCCATTATATCCTATGGGCCATTGAAGTCAATGGTGAAAACATAGGGTATATTCTGGGGGCTGGAGGAGGGTTTGAGGAGAGGCTCGAAACTCACAAGATAGCTGATGGAGCCTCTCCCCAAGATACCCACCAAGTTTCAAGAACATTGGACCCGGGGGTCCAATTCTATGGGCCCTAAACAGGTTGCCCCTATTCCCTCCATTGTTCTCTATGGTGGGAAAAAATAACTTTTTTCCCACCATAGAGAACAATGGAGGAAATGAAGCAACCTGTTTGGGGGCCCATAGAATTGGACCCCCTGGTCCAATGTTCTTGAAACTTGGTGGGTATCTTGGGGAGAGGCTCCATCAGCTATCCTGTGATCTTGGAGCCTCTCCTCAAACCCTTCCCCTTCCAGCCCCCAGAATATACCCTATGTTTTCACCATTGACTTCAATGGCCCATATGTTATAATGGGGCTGAATTGCCACTGAATTTCTTTCATTCCCTCCTTTCCTTCTTTCTTTTTCCTCTTTCCCTCATTCTTCCTTCTTTCTTTCTTTCTTTCTTTCTTTCTTTCTTTCTTTCTTTCTTTCTTTCTTTCTTTCTTTCTTTCTTTCTTTCTTTCTTTCTTTCTCTCTCTCTCTCTCTCTCTCTCTCTCTCTCTCTCTTTCTTTCTTTCTTTCTTTCTTTCCCACCTTCTTCTCTTCTCTTTTTTCCTCCTTTCCCTGTTTCCCTCCTTCTTTCCTTCTCTTTCTTTCCCTCTTTCCTTCCTTCTTTCCTTCTCTCTACTCTCTCTCTTTCCTTCCCTCTTTCCTCCTTCTGTGGTCTAATCCTAGTGAGAAGGGGTTTAAACTTTAAACCCCTTCTCTCTTCGCTCCCCCACCCAGACCAGCTGGGGAAGGGAAGGGAGGCTTTTGAAGATGCTTCCCCCTTTTGCTTCCCCTTCTGACATCACTTCCGGTGATGTCAGGGGGCGTGGCATATGCTAATAGCCTAATAGCTCCTTAGCATACCATATGCTAATGAGCTCCTGCAGCTGTTCTTCTACGAAAAGACCCCTGAATACACTCTATATGGAGCTGCCCTTGAAAACTGTCTGGAAACTGCAGTTGCTACAGAATGCCACCATTGACTGGAGTGATGACCTGAGTGGGTCATAGGGCCGATATTATTCCAGCCTTGTTCCATCTACACTGGCTTCCAATTTGCTTCCAGGCTCAATTCAAGGTGCTGGTATTGACTTTTAAAGCCCTGAATGGCCTGGGAACAACATATCTTAAAGACCATCTTCTCCCATATGAACCTACCCATACACTCTGGTCATATTTGGAGGCCTTGCTTCAGTTGCTCCTGCCGTATGAGGCTAGATGGGTGGCAATCCAAGAAATGGCTTTTTCAATTGTGCTTCCAAAACTTTGGAACTCCCTCGCTAGGAAGATTCATCTGTCTCCCTCTATTGGAGTCTTTCACTAGTAGGTGAAGTCTTTTTGGTTTTGTTTGTCATATGCCCAGTAATGATTGGCCCTCCTCCCTGGTTCTAGTGTTGTTTATGTGTTTTATTGAATTATTTTATTATTTTAAATGTTTTAAATTGTTCAAATGCTTTCATGTTTTTATATTCACTACCTTGGGGTCCATAGTCAGGTGAAAAGGCAGCATAATTTTTTTAAAATAAACAAATAAATAACAATGAAGGTAATTCTGGCTTGCAGAAATTAATTCTATGTTCTACTTTGGATTTTAAAAGTCCTCTCTTTCAAATAGAGAGCTTGAGAACTGCTCAGCTTCTTGGAATACACTCACACAACTATGTGTAGAAGATAAGTTATCATGAATAGCACTATAGAGCTATCATTGTGGTAAACAGTTATTTTTTGACCTGCAGTGATCTTGGGTTCAAATAAGGTCTTCAGGTTCTGTAGTGGTTCAAATCAAAAGCTGAAAAGAGCACGCATGATACATGCACATGCATTTTTCCTGCCTCAGGGATTTATCAGATAGTTCCCACGATAAATAATACACTTGGCCTCATCCATATGGAGCACTTTTAGAAGTAGTTTTAAATTCAATTTAATATTTACCAAAAAGATCTGGTACATGGGCTCACATTGCTTTCAAAGGGAAAAAACGGAGTGATGTGGGATTTCCATTTAGGATTGAAGCTGAGCAGATCAGCAGAAGTTTTCAATGAGATATAGCTAATTTCACAAGTTCATTAAGCTGTACAATACTTGCCAAATGCAGCCACTGAGGATTCATGTTACAAATGAGTTACTAATTTGCTCCATTTAATTATATGAGGTAGGACTATCTTATACCCTATATGTAAACAGAATAAAGTGGCTGCAATTAGGAAAATGGAGCACATGCTTTATTCTAGGTCTTCCCCCTTCCTAAACAATTTTTGTTTACTTAATAAAACTCTTGAGTAAGTATTAGACCCAGACTTTAGTGACAGAGTGGGGGATAAATTACTCTAATACCTCCAAGAGTACATAGGTACAGTGTTCCACTGTTCTCTGATTAAATTCTCTGTTACTGAAAACATGTAGTATGCTATATAATACTCTAATAGGAAATGTACACATGATAGAAGCAATCGCATCAGTCTTTATTTATTAAAGGAGATCTATACCCTTTAAAAGTATAGCCAGTAGGGAGGCCAGGTTCTAATCTTTTAGTACACATCTAGATATTTTTCTCTTAGTTTTGTTCACAACAAAAATATTGCCAGGCATTTTTCAGAGCATGACCACATGTTATATCTGCAAATATAAGCTCCTGAATGCATGGTTTGTTATGGCATTTGTAGGAAAGAATCAGATGCTTAACTACACACATTGATTTTACCTTACAAGTGCTGCTTATTCAAGCCTGTTTTTCTTCACCTGGCTTTACTTCCAGCTGAAGGAGATGTGGCCTAAAAATAGCACTGCAGGCATTTTCAGGGTCAAAATGGCAGACCCATGCACCCGCCCACCCACCCAGAACTTCCTTTCCCACTCACCTTAGTTCCTGCAATAGTATTCCAAAACAATCCTGGGATTAGGGACCCCACCTTTGTGTTTTAATGTGTAGCTATACTCTAGGGAGGGCAAGTATAATTGAAGAAAGTTAGAGATAGAAAACTACTGATTCTTTCAGCACCCTGAAAAGCAAATAAGAACAATACAAAGTATCACAGATCAGTGGAACATAAGGAATACATTTCCCCTTTACTTTAACAAAATAAATGTGAACCAAAATGTCATCCTTTACAAAAACAATATTTCCTATTGCCTGAATGCACAGACTTCTAAACAGAGTAAATTAAAAAAAAATTATCAGCAAAAGAAAAGAAAAAGTACCACTGGACTTTTATTTTAAACAGACATTTATGCTTTCCGAGTTTTATATGCCACCTCTGCTAGAAACTGAGATGGCATTAAGTTGCTCCAAAATGAATTATGGAGAAAATAAACACAGTCATAATAAAAACCAACCACAAGGGTCATATTACTCTGATGTGCAATTTATATTAAACTGATGTGAATTTAGATCCTATTCATACTCATGGCTTCTGGTTTGGCGATCTAATGGCAGACATGTCTCTCGGGAGCTCCTGAGGATGTGATCCGTGAGCTGGCGGATGGAGAGGTGATGCGACTGTACACGCCCCCCGGAAACCCGTGCAATGGGTCCCTAACCATGGGGCGCTAAGAATCACCTCTTCACCGGCACATCACCGGCAGATTGAGGGGGTTCCATGCCCCGATGGTCTCACTGCTGTGTTCCAGTACTGGACTCAGAGACGCACACCGAAACAAGCGAGTGGAGGTTGAGCATACTACACAAGTGATGGTGAGATCTACCAGATCTATATTTAAAGTGAGTGTTGGTTGAAATGAGCACCAGAGATTTTGGCTGAAAGTTCTCCCTAAAGCAAGCAAGGGGAGGTTGGGAACCCCCCCATGATAACGAAAATGGGCTTAAAGCATGAGGGGGGACGGATTTGAAAGCAGAATGAGACTTTAGTAAGGACTTTCCAAGAGACTTACAAGCGATTTGTAGACTCCAGAGGCTTTTGGTAATTTTCTCTAAATGTAAACATCCTCAAAGATGTCACTGAGAAAGATAGAGAAAGATGAGCAAACAAAACCTAAGCCTCCTTCAGGAAGTGCTAGCCCAGCGAGTGCGGTCATGAGACCGGACATAACCATAGACTTCTCTAAGATGCTAACAGATGCCTTGTGACCCCTGCTGGAGCAAATGATGACACTTAATCAAAATTTTGCTGCACAGCAATTCCAGTTAAATGAGACTATGAAAAAAACAGCAACATGCGGAGAACCTTAAGGAAGTGGATGCCAATACTAAAAAACTTAAAAAGCCAATGCAGGAAATGAAAAAGAGAAACTCTGACGAAGCTCAGCTTTTGCAGCTTCAAATGGAAAAATCAAGCTTTATCCTGAGATTTCAAGGAGTTCCTGAGAATAAAGGGGAGAATCTTAAGCAGACTATGAGTGATGCTTTGGGACTGGTTGCAGATTTGAAAGCGGATGTTCTTCAAAACGAGATGGATGTGATCTACAGATCATATTCCGAATATATAAAGAAAAATAATCTGCCTGGGCAGGTGGTCCAGAAGACATGCGAGGGACCAGATTTTAAAGGCAACAAATGGCACTGTCCTTAAAATTGATGGCAAGGAGATAAGAGTTTTGAAAGACACTGCCTCTGAAATAAGGAAAAAAAGGAAAAAATACAAAGACTTGGCTTTGTTTCTACAAAAGAAAAACATGACCTACAAATGAATTGTACCTGAAGGTATACTCTTCAAATTCAACAAAAAGGGGGGAAAGATTGACTCTGTTATGAAAGCACAGGAGTTCATGCAGCAACAACTTGGACCAACAGGAGAAGAAGATGATGAAGAGAGCAGCAAGGGAAGTGATGATGGAGCACCTACTGGAGAAGACTCAGACTCCGAACATGGGGTGACTGCCCTTAAGGAAGGATATCGATTGAAGGAAAGAAGGGAAAGAAGAGGCAAATGAGTTGCCAACTCTCTCTGAAGTCTATTTTTCTTTTTATACTTAAACGTTCTTTGGTATTGTTCTTTACTAAGTCAGATTATCTGGACTTGAAGTATGTAAGCGGTTTTATGATCATTTTTAATGTAACAAATCACTTTTTAAAAATCATTTAAAGCTTTATATTGTAACCATTATATGATCACCACCTCTTGGGTTTTTAGCAGTTTTCTTTACTTTCTCCTGTAGTTTATAGTTCCCCTTCCTTATTTTCTTGGAAAATAATTTTTTAAAAATCCTATTAATGCTCAAGCTTTGCTACTTTCAGGGCCAGCAAGACTAAGCAATTTATTGTTCTAAATTCTTTTTGGGCAGTTCCACAGAATATTCATGGCTAGGGTGTCGAACTCATTTATTATGAGGGTTGGATCTGACATAAATGAGACGTTGGTCCGGGCCATGTGTGTCATAAAATGTAATGCCAGGTAGCAGAGATATAAACTTTATAAAGGACACAAACACAAAGGGTTTTTTTAACTTAAAATAAAAACGTGTTTAAAACATTAGAACTCTTGCAATATTCTGTTTATTTGACAGTGTCTGATAACTGACACCTCTTGCTCTGAATTATTGCATCAAAATGTCTGTGCTGTTGCAATCTTGGGTATGCTGTTCAGGTGTGTATCTGTAAGCTGCACACCTACAATGATGCAGCAGCAGCAGAACTGGAAGAAGAAGCAGAAGACAGTCAGTTCTACTGTGGGCCTGATAGAAGCCCTCTGGGGGCCTGACCTGGCCCCGGGCCACATGTTTGACACTCCTGATTTATGGTATATACCTATAAGATAGATTTTGCATACTAATTTCAGCAGTATGTATTTTGGTAACTGTTTGAAAGCAGCTTTATATTTCTTCCATTTCTTTCCAGTCTTAAAAGTACATGGTACATGGTACTCCTATATTTAAATCTTTTGTACACTGCAGTAATCAGCATAGCTCTCAACAATTTTAAAAGATGGATTAAAATTACATAAAAAACCACAAAGCTTACTGATTGCAGTGCACACAAGTGCTGTACACACAAAAG
The DNA here is from genome assembly GCA_029375565.1 of Gekko gecko. NCBI lineage: Eukaryota > Metazoa > Chordata > Lepidosauria > Squamata > Gekkonidae > Gekko > Gekko gecko. Next base: position 143,527,184 of record JAPDNY010000003.1, on the reverse strand, counting down.
ATGCCCCCCGTGAATGAGCATAGCGTTCACCTTTCCTTATCATCTTAAATACTACCTCCCTGAATGCCAGCATGTGCAAGCAAATGTTTGCTTCTGTTTTTCTGCCCAAGTAGTAGCACAGCCTAGTAAAGAAGTATTCTCTACATTATACAGTTTTGCCTGTCTTTATGCTGGCTTGCCAAGGCAAATATTTGTCCTTGTGCCTATTAACTGCAGAACAAGACAGAACTGAATAGCAAGTAAACAGGAGACTTTGTTTATACTAAATCAAGTCCATGCCCATCACCCATTGAACCAGCAATGTGACTGCTGTTTGGAAAGACAATGCCCCACTAGTGTGATCCTCTTTGGTGGAAAGATCAGTGGCAAAACCCTAGTTATTGGGAAATTGGGAATTGGGAAACACAGTTCCTAACAGTTCAGTCCTAAACAGTTATAGCCCTCTAAATCCATTGACATCTGCATAAATCTGTTTAGGTTTGCACTATGAATCATCTCTGTCCTCACTTTCCTCTGTCTCTGCCTTTATAAACTCTTAATTCAGACTGGCAGCAGAACAACTGTCAGATGTGAAGAATTCCTAAAATTATCACTGTTATAAATTTCTGTATTGAGATTAGTTATTATTAGTTTATTTTAATGAAGGTTTCAATTAGTTAATATCCAAATACATATCTTTTTAATAACTCCTGCTGTACTTTGTCAAATATTCATCCTCCCTTCACCCCAACAATGCTCTTGGGTAGATGTCACTTCTGGATGTTATCAGTCATAGTTAACTTGAATTAGTATTACAGGCAGGTTGTAGACAGATGATCCCATGGCTCCCTGCTATATGCTTGTACAGTATTGCCTTAAAACTAACTCCTAGTCCACTCACCATTCATTGAGTTCTTGTAGTTTAACAGCATGGTATAAAATTGTGTACCAATTAGGTGAAGGAAGAAAACTTGAATAAAGTAAAGATATATTGTGCTTAAAATAGTTTAATATTTCTCCCTTCTGAAGAATCTTGGAATTCTGTTTCCAAGAGAGGATCCAACAGAACTCTCAACACATTACTAATTTCTAGGATTAAGGACTGGTAAAAGCAATTACAGTTCCATGGTGTAAAACTAAATAATCTTATTGTAGAGGGATGGAGGGTTCCTAATCAACATCACCCTCCCCATCAGCAAAGTGCAGGTAATAATCCTAGCCTATCTCTCAGGCTGTGTTATCAGGCTTACAAGAAAAGTACACAAAGCACTTTGAACACCGATCCTAAACAGAACAACCTAAACAGAACAGTGTACCTAAACTGAGGATTGCATTGTGACAGTGCTCTATAAATTCTATGCTGGGATTGTCATTAGCTCTGTTTTTAATATGTATGTGTCTGTGTATGCCATCAAGTCACAGCTGACTTATGGCAACCCCATAGGTTTTTCAAGGTAAGAGAAGTTCAGAGGTGGTTTGCCATTGCCTGCCTCTGTGTTATGACCCTGGTATTCCTTAGAGGTGTACCATCCAAATATTAGCCAGGGCTGACTCTGCTTAGCTTCTGAGATCTAACAAGACTGGGCTATCCAGGTCTGGACTTTTTAATATGTACAATGCACTAAATATTATTTTTGTTACCTACATTTATTCAACAGTTCTGATATATGATAATATTATTCACACAAAGGAACGTTCTGGCTTTAATGGCATAAATACATATCTATAAATAAACACAGACATAAATATATGAAGTATGCAGTTTTGTGAAGTGCTGAAGCTAACAAAATTAGCTTTAATAGTAACTCAGAGCAATTTGGGTTTGAAACACTTCCTATTACAAATTTAGCAGATATTCTTTGACATCTGCCCAGGATAAATCTTGGCAGACAGCATGCTTTTTGCAATAACTGCTGTCATCTCTTCTAATTTGTCTTCTACAGAGGCATTTTTGCTTCAATTGGTAAATTGTAGGGCAATTCTAAACTTCAAACTGTGGAACCGGGGACGTGTGGAATTCTGTTTCGTACTGCATTTCCACTCTGTCTCCCACTTTATTCATCTGTGGACAGTACAAATGGGGCTCCAGTATTAGTCCACAGCAGGTGACAGAAGAAAATAACCAGTGAATCAGGAGCACAAGAAGCTGTATACTGTCTCTGGCATTTGGAACATTTAAAAGGGGCCAATGGGATATCTAAACTGTGATGTGGGCAACCATATCCCAGCTTCTGCGTCTTTAGAAGGGTTGATTTAGGTGGCCCACTATGATAATTTTAGTCATATTTTTGCCATGTTTTTAGCAAAAAATGAAGCAAAACAAAATCAGGAAGATTCTGCAAAAGGCAGAAATAAATACCTCTGTAGAATATGAAGTATCTGCCTTGAAACACATAACATAGCAATTCTGGTAGATCTGTAGAACCATCCTAAGCAAAGTTACACCCTGCTCACTTTATTTAAGCCAGTGGACTTAGAAGGGTGTAGCTTTGCACAGGATGGCACTACTAGTCTGCCCAGTATCTCTGATTTCTTCCCATTTCCCTCCCCAGCTCCAGCATCCCCATCATCTCCGACTCCAACAGTCAGCAGCAGCTTAGGGGGCCAAATGGTTTTCCCTCCTACACCACCTGTTGTGTGCTTAAAACTGGAATCCTATTACCAACACAGGCAACAGATAGGTCCAGTCTACATAATTAATTGGAAAATGGTTACTTAGTCCTCAAAATTGTTTACATCTTTTTAAAATCTCTGTAATGGATTATAAAGGTGACTAGACTATATTATACCAACATATCCCTTTTAGAATCTGACTTTGGAGTCGGGTTGGCAGCTCCAGGTTGAGGACAATGTGAGATGGAGGGTGGGGTTTGGGGAGAGGAGGGGGGTAGAACAACATAGAGCCCATGCTCCAAAGTAATCTGAGAGATCTCGTGGCCCCACTTGGAGGCTGGCAACCCTACTTAGTAGTTTCAGCTAGTAGCAGACAAATCAGGTGCTGATGAAAGTGCAAAATAGAACAAGTAGAAAGACAGGTTGAAATTTTGTCCTTATCACTTCTCTAGGGGTTTCTCAAGCGACCAAAAGTGTACACCTCTCAATCTGTTACTGACTTCCTCTACAGCAAAATGTATATCACATTCTCCCTTCATATCTGTTTTTTGATATCAGCACTGAGCATACCTTCAGCTGAATCTGTGAGGTATGTATTTAGTAATGATAATTACAAGAAGTAAGGAATGCATGCTGCAAATTTATCCTATGAATATGCAGTATTGCCACATAGTCTACGTCATGATTATGTGAACTTAACAATAAAAACAACTAGTATTACACTAAATTTCATTACTCAGTTATAGGTTGGCTAGAGTGCTCCGTTTTGAAGATCTGCAGGTTGGGTGACCTTTTGAGTCTCTGCTTATACACACAGAAATGCTTTACCATAAATAATTCAGGTATTTCAGCCAGAATATGATTGCAGCTCAAACCTGTGCAGCTAATAACCTACTTTACAGCTATTGCCAGTGATAATTTCTGTATCACTGTTTGAGCAGCCTCAAATTATGGCAAAAGCTAGGAACACAATCCATCCAATATTAAATTTAGCAAAGTGTATGCCAATGGGAGAGGTTTAAACTATCTCACTGCAATCAATGGAACTTGGAAGATCTTAACTTAAACTTGATTGTGCCCTAGGTATTTCATTTCATAACATGAAAGGGTTGATAATGTAAATGACAGCTCCCAAAACAGCAATTCTAAAGGGAAAGTTAAAAGTATTTAGACACAATTGCCAGAGGCTTTAAATGGCTGTGGCTGTTGTCCTTACTTAGCAACAGTGAATAGAAATTAAAGTCTATGAAAGATGATATAACTGACATTGCAGTTCTAAGCATAGTTATACCCTTCATAGATTAAGAAAGGTGTTCCTCTGTACTGTGCATTTGGTAAGATTACAGTAAATTATTTGGAATCAAAGGATGATAGTATGGAAATAAGGAAAGTCTAATGCAGAGGTGTCAAACTCATTTGTTATGAAGGCCAGATCTGATATAAACGTTACTTTGTCAGGCTAGGCCATGTACTCCTAAAAGGTAATGCCAGGTACTGGAGATATAAACTTTATAAATGACATAGGCAAACCCAATTAACAATATTATTTTTTCTTCAAAGTACAAACAAAAGCAATTGATTCCTAGGAGTGAAAGCAATTGATTTACTGGGGAATCCACAAAATCCCCAATAAATGTATCTAATCATATGCAAGACTAGTTTTTTTACAAGGGATACCATAAAGGGAGGGTATCTTACATTTCCATACAAATTATTTACTTTTTGTATATATAGCACTTTTAGGAGATGAGTCATCTTCCTCACAAGTAAATATGATAGTTTTTCAGCATCCCCACACAGCCAGCTGAGCTATAATCCATCTCTTGCTCTTTGTTTCCTCTCTTCCCCTGTCCTACCTCTGAGGGTCTCTATGAAGCACACCAGATTTCCTCCTCCACTGCCCAATCCCCACCATCATGATCACCCCCGTGAGGTGGGCCAGGCTGAATGACCAGCTCGGGGTGACCCAGACACAAGGTTCTTATGTTTGTCTTATGCTAACTTGTCAGCTCTTCCTGATAGGGACAATTCTCTATGGATCTTAAACAATTCTTGTTTCTGAACCAATGCTTTGAGGTGTGGTCAGGTGGCTAAGGCAGACCAAGCTGAAGCTGAATCCAGACAAGACAGAAGTAATTCTGATCAATTTGATTAAACCACTTGTTTTAGTTAGAGTGGAATTGGCTTTTTCAGAGCATGTTAACAGCTTTAGGGTGGTCATAGACCCTCCCTTGTACTTTGAAAAGCAGATTGGTGTGGTGGCCAATAGCACCTTCTATCAACTGCATTGAGTTAATTAACTCTGTTGTTACCAAGTCTCAGCTGATCTAGCCATGTTGATCTACGCTTCTATAATTTCATGGCTAGATTACTGCAACATGCTGTACATGGGGCTGCCCTTGAAGATATCCCAGAAACTACAACTGGTCCAGAATGCGGCAGCCTGACTGTTGTCAAAGGGTAACTGCAGGGAACATATGTTTTCCATTTTGAAACAGCTACACTGGCTGCCAAGTTCAATTCAGAGTGCTGGTTAAAGCCTTTCACGAGCTGGGACCCACATATCTGAAGGACCCTCTCCTATCATATGTCTCTGTGCAACAACTACAGTCTTCTGGTAGCTATCTGTTGGTTATCCCACCGCTTTGAGTGGCTCTTCTGGCATTGATCAGATCCCAGGCTGAGGTCGCCACAGCAAATCAATGCTGCCTTATTCCTACTCTGTCAGATTGCCCATTCCCCCTCAGCACCCAGCTAAAACAATTTCTGTCCTTAGCTGGAGCTGGCCAATCAGAGTGATTGGGGTAGCCTGTCACTCAAAGCTCTCAATTCTTGAGGAGATTTAACTCTTCACCTTCCGGTACTCTGATAATGCAGCATTTTGAAACTTGTTTTAATGGCTGTCCATCACACACGTACACTCTGAAGTAAGTCCCACAGAGTACTGCAAACTTAATTAATTATTACAGAAGGAGTGGTACTGTAATAATTAATTAGAAGTCTTGCCTCTGGTAGGTGCGCACCTCTGAGGTGGGGGATGCCCTCTAATGGTTCTTTGCCTGAATATTTTGCTTGAATTGACAACCCCTGATCTGTGAAGGGGTTCTCCCTTCTGCTGTACTGTACGGGAGGTTCAAGAAAATCCCATACTCATCTAGGTTTTGTGCCTGTGGCTTGGGAGAGATTGAAAGTATTGAACATGTTCTCCTGTATTGTTCCTTTTACTGTGATATTCGTGCTTTTTTTCTAGAACCTCTTTATCAGAGTCAGGTAGGGCAATCTGATGACTATAAGATCATTTCATTATTATCTTCCCATAATCCTGAGATCATAGAATCTGTAGCTAAATTTCTCTGTTGTGCTATTAAGAGAAGATTGTTTCAGTTGCAAGGGTAAAGGATGTATCCTTGTCTCCCTGCTGTATATTCTGTCGATATGCCAATAAAGGTTCTGATTGATTGAATTAATTATTAAATTTGCATGCAATTAAAGTTGATATAAAACTTTTATTACTTTTAGGGAGTTCACACACATCACAGCACATCATTTTAGATGAAGTATACCCTCCTTCGTGAGAGAAGAGTAACACCTCTTCTGAGATGGTGTGTACCCCTTATAGACTTTGTAAATACTTGTATTAAAATTCTGTCTTGTTAAAATACATTGCCCATTTAGTAGGGTGCACCTTATTAGTTGTTCAAAAAGTTTTTAATGATTTAGTCTATGAGATTAATTGATTAAACATTGGAGTCCAAATCTACACATTTTATGGGAACCTGTGAGGAGTTAGAAGATACAGATAAAGACTCACTGGGGACTGTCATTTACTGTCAAGAATGACAAATCAGTTTTATTTTTCTCTGGCTGTGATCACACACACTAAATAATCTACTTCCAATCCACTTTCAGTGCACTTTCCAACTGGATTTTTACTGTGTGAACTGGCAAAATCCAATTCAAAAGTGCATTGAAAGTGGATTATTTAATGTGTGTGATCGCAGCCTGTGTGTGTCTGAAAGGCAGCAGTTCATTTGTATGAGACAGTAAAGAGGGTTAAACCCAGGGCTCTCCAGTGTTGGAGGCTCCAGCTATGAGGAAAGGTTGAAGGAGTGGGCTCTGTTTAGCCTGGAGAGGAGATAACTGAGATGTAATATGTTTTCTGTTGCTCCAGAAGGTCGGACCAGAACTAACAGGTTGAAATTAAATCAGAAGAGTTTTTGGCTAAATATTAGGAAGAACTTCCTGACAGAGTGATTCCTCAGTGGTACAGGCTTCCTCGGGAGGTGCTGGGCTCTCCTTCTTTGGAGGTTTTCAAACAGAGGCTAGATGGCTATCTGACAGCAATGCTGATTGTGTGAACATAGGCAGACCATGAGAGGGAGGGCAGGAAGGGTTGCATCAGTGCTTAGTTCTTGTGGCCCTTTCTTATACGCCCAGGGATATGCTTTGGGGTCAGGCAGCAATTTTTCTCCAGACAAGTTTGGCTGGAGATCCTGGAGGTATTTTGGCACCTTCTGGGTGTGGAATAGTGGTTACTGGGGTGGGTATTTGTGAATTTTCTGCCTTGGGCAGGGGGTTGGACTAGATGACCTTGGAGGTACCCTATGACTCTATGGTTCTATTATTCTTGCTCTGTGGAATGAGTTCCCTGAAGAGATGAGGGAAGCCCCCTCCTTGGACTTCTTCAGGAGGCACTGCGAGGCTTGCTTGTTTGCCTGGGCTTTTGACGGGGTTTAAATGGCAGGCATCTTTTAAGGGAGGGAGAGAGAGGGAGGTTTGGGGTTTGCTGTTTTACTTCGGTTTTAATTGGAAATGTTTTTGAAGTATTATTGTAAGGTGCCTTGAATCATGAGGAAAGGTGGGATAAAATGTTTTAATATTAGTGGCAATGATGCTTATGCACAGATATTTACCTCATGCTTACCCCCTTTGCCTGTGTATTTTTTAATTATTGATAGTCAGGATATTGCCATAGTGATTTTTTTAAAAGCCTGCCAGTGGTAGGGAGGGGAAAGGGAAGCCAAGAGGGGAATGGCAGCAGAAGTGAGCAGGGAGGTACAGAAATGCTGACTTTTCTTTCCATACTTTCCAAAAACTGCTTTGGGTATGATCTTTCAAGGGTGCGTTCTGACAGGCAGCTAATCCCACCATTGGCCCAGCTTTAATTTGATCCAGATCTTTTTTATCTGGCATTGCACGACCAGACAGCTCCCTTTACTGCGCACATACTCTGCAGTGGATTGTCTAGACGGCGTCCACCTGAAGGAGCCATGCGAGTGGGTTTTTTAAAAAAAAATCTGTTTGTGCATGCGCATCTGCGCATCAACGTGTACTTGTTTTTCCATGCATACATGGAATTTACTGGTTAAAGCACCTCCAGTGGTACCTCCTTCTAGGTACCTTTTTAATTAACACAGTTCATAAAATTCATGGGTCATTCAGAAACATGAAATTGTCCAGGATGTTTGAGCGGAGCTCTGCAGCTGTTGTGCGTTTACCCGCTTATGCGCATATTGCTAAGAATTTTTTTAAATGGCGGCCGTTCGGGACGATTGCGTGCTGGAACAATCAGACGGGGGAAGGTCTGCCATTGGCCCATCAGCAAGCATTAGCCCCTGACTTTAACTGGTATCTTTAAAGTACGGGTCCCGGGTGGGGCTGAATGGGCTGATCACGGAAGTGGCACATTTCCCAGATATCACTGTCTGGTCATTCCCTTTAAATCTGCCAGGCACTCATGCCTGGTGCGGATCTAAAGACCTGTCTGATCAAGACCCAAGAAAGATATATCAAAGCAAGTTTGGGGGAAATCACATTGTGGAACCGGGAAAACCCAGAAGTTTAGCAGAGCATGGCAATGTTATGCAGAAGTCAAAATTAAATTCACCGGGGGGGGACATGGAGCACGAGCTCTGGGTAGAAACCTTCTTCTGTCTGATCCCTTTCTGTATTTTCCTGCCCATTATGGTTTTCCTGTCTAATCAGGCTTTTCAGTTTAGAAAAAATGACTGAGGGGTATACCAGGCCTCTTTCTATAGATATGCTCACTAGTCTACTAAAATATCCAAGATAAATGTTCAGAAATCTGGATAAATCAAAATGATTTCTTAAGGGCCATTCTTTGTTTTCAGAACACAGTAAGTTTTCAGAACACAGATGGACTCCGTGCCCCCCCCCAAGTTATTGGTTGCTGCATAGTCTGACTCTTTTACTGAGACAAAACTCTGTTCAAACCAAATTTATATTTGAACCTAAAATGTGTGGGAAAGTGAGAAGCAAGTGCCTCAAGCATTATGGCCAGCAAAACACAATCTCAATAATTACCAATGAATTATTTTTAAAACCCATCCCATTTACTTAATATGGTTACTTTACTTTTGGACTTTCAATAGGTAGATTTCTTTGAACTTTGAATATTTTTATCTACATTTTGGAATATTACAGGTGATAATAAATTAATTTGATTATTTATTTAGAAAATATATATGCTGCATCTCCAGTAAACTGCAAGAGATTTACAGCAAAAAATAAAATAGTAACTATGTTAGCCATTAGAGGTTTTTCTGTTCAGGTTTTGATTAGTTCAGTCCCTGAAAGGAGACTTTTAATGTAACTGGAGAAGCACTAGGAGAAAGGAGGTAGCTGGTCAGCTCTGGAAGAGGCTAACTGATGATACAACAACATCTATTTCTTAATCACTAAACAAAATTGTCAGAACTTTTAAAATGTCCTAAGAACAGTCATCACTGTGACTTCCATACTTCATCTTGTAAAATTCTGTAGTGCAAATTGAAACAAACTGTTCTTTCTTAGACTGCTTTAAAGGTCAAGTGACTCTGGCAAGAAATGTTAAAAACTTTGTATAAAACTTCATTCTCTCCAACATTTTTGATCGATTTTTTTGCTTGGATAATTTCCTTTTTAATGCCTAATACAGTACAAGCTTTGTTATCTGGCATTCATGGGGAATGGGGTTTAACAGTTAATGAGAAGTGCCAGATACTCAGGTTTGTTGCTCTGCTCTGCCACTACCCAGAGGAAAGCCACAGTGACTCCGCTCTATTGGGAGGGCTATGGTAGCAGCCCCCATACCTGGCAGTACCCTTCCTCTCCCTGCCCAGAGCCATATTGTGATTCTGTGTGGCATTTCAGGCAACTGGGCCAGCTGCCTTGGGGATTCCTGTGGCTGACCTGATTCCTAAAAGCACAAGGCAGGCTGAGGGAGACGGAGGTGCCTGAAGATAATGGCAGCCTAGCAAAAGGAAGCCGGAGAGGCTAGAGTGGGGAATGCATCTCAAAGAGGTTATGGTGGCTGGGGAGAAGGAGGCTGCCCTCTGGGCAGTGCCAATTAACCAAGTTTGCTGCATGTTCAAGTTTCAGATAACAAAGCATTTGATATATGTCCTTGTACATTTATTTCATAGTAGAAGAGAATAAAAAGCCTGAGGTAAACTTTCAGAAGCACTGCTGATTTCAGTGGAATATTCTAGCAAATGCTTAAGAGGCCCCATCCTAAGCCGTGGCTGCAAAGGGTTTGGAACGGTTGACATATCCTGGAGATACACTAGCAGCAAGCCATACCATAAGGAGGAGGAAGAGGAGATTGGATTTATACCCCGTTCTTCACTATCCAAAGAAGTCTCAAAGCAGTTTACAATCTTCTTTCCCTTCCCCTCCCCACAACAGACAGCCTGTGAGTTAGGTGGGGCTGAGAGAGTTCTTTCGAGAACTGCTCATGAGAGAACAGCTCTGAAACAACTTGTAATGGACCCAAGGTCACACCAGCAGCCGCATGTGGAGAAGTGGGGAATCAAACCCAGTTCTCCTAGATTAGAGTCTGCGATCCTGACCACTACACTCAACTGGCATTGTGCTGGTCAGTATACTAGTGTAAACACTACGCTGAAACAGAATTAGGCACAGAATCAGGGACATGGCATGGGGAGGGCGTTCCAGGAGTAGAAGGTGCTGTCTTGCAATGTACTGACATCACCGCCATGAGCCCGTGGGATACAAATGTAATAAACTAAACCTGAGAGTGGCATCGTTGCATTGGTGGTGATGCTCTGGTTTGGGGGTAAAACTCTATGGTAAAATCGGCATAAAACCATAGAGGTTTGCCCAAAAACCAGAGTCTCACTGTGTGATGTCCCTGACATGGTGACATCACTTCAGTGTGACGTCAGCATGTTGTGGACATTGTGTGGCAACGTTGCTGTTTGGGAGTGGGGTTTCTCCCACCGGCCAGCTGGCTGGCAGTGGTCAGAAGCCCCAAACATTGGGGGATCCCCAGCTAGGCACTGGGGAATGGCAACCCTAGCATGCCATGATCGGGCATCATTGCATCCATGATTTTGTCAGTTCAGGAACTTTTCTAGAACAATAGAAAAGGCAAACTCTTTATCTGACTTGGTTTCTGTGTTGCTGATGCTGTGTGCATTGCTCTACATATTTGACTTGTTTGACTGGGGTTCAACAAATTAGGCTTGGCTCCCACCCCCTGCTCATTCCTGACCTCAGCTGTCTTCAGTATGCAGTTTATACCAGAAAAAGGCGGGGGGGTGTCCAAAGGGGATACAGGCATGTTCTTGAAACTGTAAGAGGGAAGGGAGAAAAAGGTTTCCAGGTTGTGTGTTTTCCTACATCCTGCTGGCATTTGATAAACCATGAAGCTTGCATAATGGCGGGTCAGGCTGGGATGGATGAAGGGCAGAAGATGTTGAGGTGAATGAGAGCAGGAAAAACTAATGACCTCTTTGAGTGCAGGAGGGCACTGGTGCATGTGGGGTTACAGGCCAAATCTGATGGCAGCCAAGAGCAGGATATCCACCATGATGATGTTTCATACCACAACATTTCAGCTGTGCTCAAGAATGTACAATCAAAAAACCAAAACCATGAATTTATAACTATGACAAACTTCAATTTTAATCGATCACTCATTTATCATAAATATACCACCACAATAATATTAATAATCCATTAGTCCATTCACAAATTCAACACCACAATATCATTAGTCCTTAAATACTCAACATTGAATGAAAGTACTTGCAAATATTCTTCAACAAATTACAGTGCTTGTGCTTTGGTAAACTGTTTTATGTCCTCTGTTCTTCCAAATCCAATTATTGCAGATAGTGTATAGTACTGATTATTAATACTGATTAACATTGAAATTTGTCATAGTTATAAATTCATGGTTTTAATTTTTTTAGTGTATCTTGTTTCTGTTAAGCTCTCTGGTTTGTGCTCAGGAATGTAGCTGGATTGCCCCAGAGTCCTCCTAATGTGGGATAAAAACAGTGGTTTACCTCCCCACAATGGCTTGCCTGTCTCTGCAGTTTTCCCTGCCCTGTTCTATACAGTTGGGGGATTCTGTTCCTCATTCCTGTGCACTCATGGGGATGAGTGGTTAGAGAACTGTTCCCAAGTGTGTGAGGCATTCTAGTCTGGCCTCTGCCTTCTGTTTTACTAGTGCTCAGCCTGTTGTTGGGCAAAACAACATGTGTCTTTCCCCAGTGAGGTCTCTGGTGCCTGCTTTCCCCTTGCGTGGCAAAAGGCTTGTGCTCCCGTGTCCCACCTTGACTGGGATCAAAACCCTGCAGCAGATGAAGGAGGTCTTGGGAATTGGTATAAATATTTTTAATTTTTTAAAAAAGCATGGGCAAATTCTTAAATCCCATTAATTTTTATATGGACAATGAATTCTGATCCATGGATTTTCCCTGCAATACATATACCCAACACAGACTCCAGTTATCTTATATATCTGATAGAGAGATTTGACAGTTAATGATAAGCAGGAGGCAATATAGGGGAAAGTGGGCTTGGATGTTGGAGATTCAAACCTCTGCTCAGTTTCTGATATCAGAATTACACATTCCTTGGATGAGACCAAGGTGTTGAACAGGGATGGAGCCATTACACTTGGCAACTAGACCTTCTGAGGAGCTAACAGACCCAGCAAAAAGCCTGGAAGAATGATGGTCCATGGGACAGTCCAGCAAGTCCTAGGTATACTGGTTACTTGTGAGAATGAAAGTTCACTGGATGGAGCCATACAATACCATAATTTCTTCTCATCAGTGAATACCCTTGGGCAGGAATAAATGAGAAATTAGTTTAAAGTCTGTTGTTATTAAAAACAATACATTTAAATTGCATTATAAAACCACAATTAGTACTAATATCCCCAAGATATCTCCTATTCTCTTACCATTACCATTTGGAACAAGAGTTCATCATATTCTGATGTGGGTAAAATTTTGTCTCTGAGCATGGTTATTATTGTGATCTAATCTATCACATTTCTGTTCTGACTATCATTGCCTTACTCTTGAACCATAGTCTTCGACAAGGCACATTTTGCTTCTGAAACTGCTGACATGAGTAACTAAGAGTGAAAGATTTTCTGACTTTGATTGATATGTAACTGGCTTGTGAATGTCCTTGAAAAGAATGCTGGTTTTGTCACCGAGGTGCTACATAAATGCAACAGTTCCAATAATGAGGCTTTTTAACCTTTTACTAGACACTAAAATTCCAGGACTGGTGTTTTAAAATAATGGTCTCTTTAGAATAAATATTTAACAAATCAGGTGCTTCAGATCACATTAAGAAATAATCTACAACTTGTTGTTAACGAAAACATTAAAACTGTAACATTTCTTTAATTGAAGATGGTTTTTTGAAAGCAAAAGAAAACACATCAGGTTTACAAAAGCAAGTTAATACTGAATGTAATAGTTGCAGATGACATGCAAGATATTCAGTGTTACATTCTGAATATTCATTCCAGCTGGCTGTAGTTTAAAATGGTTTGAATATAATTTGTATTACCAGAAAGGTACTGGGTTCATTCCTTTGGGGAAAATTTCCTGTTTTCCTTTCAGGCCTTGGTACGGGGCAAAAAAATAAACTTTTTTCTCAAGTCAGCCTTCTCTAACAAAGTTCTCAAATATGTGCTTATAGGTTTTAATGAAGTCAGCTTCACAAGTAGCCATTTAAATACATCTCAGCAGTGTATTTGCTTTCACTTGAAAAGTTTGTCTCTGTGGGAGCTTTCTCACATGTACATATGTTGCTTTGAGGTCTCAGCAACACTCAGGACCAAGCTACATGTTCTATCACTGGTTGTTGTCTTTTTCACCCTTGATGACCTTTGAATTCTGTCCTGTGACTCTCCACTTCATTCTGGATTATCAGTGGCTGAGTTCAGACTGGCAGTTTGAAGCAGGAGCCAGTCATAGCAAAAAAGCCCTGGAACAAACTGTTTCAGGTTTTCCCGGTCACACTGTGCTGACTGATGCGAGAGCATACCGGGAGGAGGCATGTGGGAGCATTCAGACTGCTGGCCTGGAGGCGTGGCTGTAAATGGCTTTTCCATGGTAATTTGGCTATGTGCATATGAGCGATTTGGGGAGGATCCCATTGCGCCGGCACCACATTGGGCGGTAGAACGGAGCACAGCCAATCATATCGCTGCTGCCTTATGCGCAATGTGGGTTGCTCCAGGCTTTTCGGGTTGGCGTTCACACTTCCTGGCAGCAGAATGAAGCGGGTTAAATGGGCTCTCAGGGATTTGCTACCACTTTCACCAGGTATCTTTTAAACGCGGGAGCGAAGCGGAACAGCACGGGTTGACTACAGGTGGGGAACACCAGGCAGATGTGCCTGTGTGAACGCCCCCTTTAATCTGCTTGTGAAACATGGCTGAAACATGGCTATAATGAGGCAAACTGCCAGTCTGAACTCAGCCAATATATGTAGTTCTTAACCCTACCTGCTGATACTTAAATCTGCAGATTGGGGGCATGTTGAAATAAGGGACATTTTCCTGCAAACTTGGGGAACCCCCAGGTTTGTTTTTTTTAATGAGGGAGTTACAACCCACTCATCCCCAGCAGACAACAAACAGCCACTGCAGCAGGCAGGCAATGGTGGAAGGGAAGGCGGAGAGCAAGGGAGGAGCAAGAGACACTGCCACTATTCTGTTGCTAAGACAATGCTGCAAGGGGGAGGGGGAGGAGGAGCAGGAAGCTTGGGAACTGTCACCAGTGCTGCCCCTGTTCACTGAGTCAGTGATGTTGGGGGTGGAGGAATGAGAGGCTCAGGAGCCGTGGCCACTGCCCCTGTCAAGGTAGCCGGGCACAGTAGCAGCAGGCAGAGCACTGGGGAAGGGGAGAGTGAGAGAGCAAACAGGGTACACACTATTTCAGTCACCACCTCAGAAGTTTCTCCATCTTAGCCCAGCCAAAGCAAGAAATGAGAGCTGTTGCCTTCTCCTTTAGCCCCACCCACAGCACCTCAAGCAGCAAGTTTGAGCCATGGCAGATGGAAGGGAATTGGGCTGTAGCAAGGGAATGTGGTGGTGGGGGATAAGCAGTTACTGTGCAGAGCAGCCACAACCTCCAGAAGGGATGGAAGCCCTCCTTGGCAGTATGTAGTATGAGTTTTAGAGGAAAGGAGGGAGGAGGAGGGTGCAGAGGGGCATGAAAGAGGGAGAATTCCCCTGTGAGTTTCTCACAGGTCCCTGGTTGTGATTTTATAATACACTTTGGAATTTGGAACATAAAATGCACAATGTCTCAGAGAACATTTTGGAGCTTGAGATTATTGTGCAAGTTGTAGAGGAGGTGACTGAGGATAAATCCAACTAAAAACCTCAGCAAGGACTTGACTCATTTGTCTGCAACATATTCTTTAAACATTCACTGTGTACGCACAATTTTTTTCAATTTTTAAACTTGATGGATTTGGGAAACAAAGGGGGAACAAATTAATGTTGACTAACAGTCTGAGTTATTTTCTCATTTTGTTTCTTAAATCTACAGGCTCTGTTTCTGTCACTTTGGAGAGCTTTAACTCCCAATGTAATTTGTTTTTGTTTTTGTTTTAGATGTCCATATTTTCTGTAAAGCTAGGGCTTTTCTCAGGTTTGTAGAAAGATATAACTAATCCATTGCCCCAGTCTCTGGATTTAAGTATTATAGAAACAGAACCACACAATAGACAGATGAGTCTATATTAACAGTCTTTTTTGAACTGCTAGTTGTAGTAGTATAATTTTATTTGGTTTATAATCAGCACAAATCTCTATAGCAAAACCACGGTAATATTATAGATGCCACCATACACAGAAGTTTAAGGATTCAGTTATCTTGTCTATAACATTTCTGTTTAAAATCCACAAATTCTAAAAGCACTTAAATAAGATCTAAAATGATTTACAGCATAGTTGAATAAAATATATCCTCACAAGTTTACATGACCTCCAATTTACTTCAGGACTTTATCTTTGTGAATTTTATGAGCTATAGCTAAAAATTTAGCACAAGTCAATATGAACTGTGAATTAGGATCAAATAACAGTTTCTGGGTTACTTCCATGTCCGAAACCCATAAAACCTCTCTAATATAGGGTGGGTGATCTTTACCCTGCTGTCTTCATAATATCCACCATGTAGTATTACATGTTAGATTGATTCTATGTTCCCTGCCCCAGAGGGCAGGCCGTTGCCAATGGCACTTTTTTATACCAGCCTTTTGTTACCGCTGAGGGGAAGATATTGCATCTGGCCATGGAGAAAGCCTTGTGAAGTGATGGACTCTCTAGAAGTGTTAAATATGTTGCAGGGGCTACTGTATATTTCATTTTCTGTGCGGCCAGAAGGCTAATGGGTCGTAAGGAAGGCTAATGGGTCGTAAGGACCATATCACTCCAGTCTTGGCCCACCTACACTGGCTTCCAAATTGTTTCCAGGCACAATTAAAGGTGCTGATCATGACCTTAAAAGCCCATATGGTCTTGGAGGAACATATCTGGAGGATTTCCTAATCCCTTATGAATCCACCTGACCATTACAGTCATCCTCAAAGGCCCCGCTTTGAGAGTCTCACCTTCCAAGATTAAGCAGGTGGCAACCCAGGACAGGGTCTTCTTGGTCATGACACCAAATCTCAGGAACTCTCAACTCTCTTCCCAGGGAGATTCATCTGTCCTGTTCTGTTGCTGTCTTCCATCAGTGGGTGAAGACTTTTTGTTTCATTGGCATTCTGTCAATGATCACTCCTTCCTAACCAATGGTTTTATGTTTTGCATGTATTTTAACTGTTTTGTATATATTTTAACTCTGTCTTTTAACACTTTAAAAAGTCATTTTAATTATATATGTTTTATATCTTTTTATTATAATGTTTTTATAATGTAATTTTAACAGGCATCTTTTAAATTGTTAGCTGCCTTGGTGGCCCTTGTGACGGAAGAAAGGTGGGGTATAAATATTTAAATAAATAAAATATTGTCCAGTTTGACTCCTAGCACCTTGGTCTTTCAGCAAGAGAACTTTCCCAGACAAATTTTAGATTTCTTTTTAACTGGTCCCTAAATCCCAGTGTTATCCACTTTGACTGCTTTTTAATTGGAGATGCTAGAGATTGATCCTGGACCATCTGCATTCAGAGCATATGCTCTACAACTTCATCCAGTGGAACAGATAGAGGTCTGTAGTACAGTAACTGACCTATGGCATCATTAGCACTTCGCTATACTGGAGAACTTTGAAATATGTGAGGCAGGGTTTAGGCCTAGCTCAGGGATGTCTCAAAGGAGAGCGATTCAGCAAAATGATGTTATCAGAGGAAAGTGCTAAGCCTCTTTGTATAAACCTCAGTTCCATAGTCCATGTTTTGGTAAGGGGCTATGGCACAGTGGTAGGGGATCTGCTTTGCATAACAGAAGGTCACAGGTTCAACATCCAGTATATTCATTTAAAGGGTCTGGCCATGTGAACAACTTCTCCCTGAGGCCCTGGAGAGATGAGGATGTCCATCTTTTATTGTATAATATGCATTCTCTATACACAACTCCATGAACAGCATGTTATTCAGGTGTCAAAATAATGTACTTGTAAAAACATGTACAGCAAACCATCCCTCTAGATTGTATCATAAGCAGCAGTCAGATCGATGAAAACTGCTGATGTCTTAAGACACTTCTGATATCCTGCCTCAATAAAAGTTGCTAAACTGGGAACCTGATCTTCACAACTATAACGGGGTTTAAATCCTGCTTGCTGTATAGGGACATGTTTGTTAATTCTGTCACTGATTCTGTTCAGGATTAGCCTCTCAAGGAGTTTAGAACAGGAGCTTAGAAGGATAACAGGTCTGTAACTTTCTGCCAGATGTTTTGGTTTCCAAGTAATTATGGATCAGCCAATCAGCAAGCGGAAGAAACTGAATAATGGTCTACACCATGGCTTGATCCTCTTCTCAATCTCTACATCTCTCATGTTCCCAAGATGATAGCCAGGAAGTTTTCTTATGCCAATGACATGGCGATTGCAGGAAGGCACAAATAAATTGAAAGGACTGAGGAAACACTGAGTAGGGACTTTGAAATTTTGACTGAATACTACCAGAAATGGTAGCTTATCCCAAGTCCAGGAAAAAAAGAATGCTCCTGTTTCCATCTCAGTAGCAAATCTTGCCAACCAGGAACTGAATGTCTATCTTAATGGTACCCGACTTACACACAACCATACACCTAAGTACCTTGGCATTACCCTGGACAGGACCTTGAACTATAAACACCATCTTACCAATGTAGCAGCAAAAATATGCACACAAAACAGCATTCTCCAAAAATTATGTGGTACAGCTTGGGGTGCATCTGCTACAACACTTAAATGCTCAGCTTTGATTTTGGTGTATAGTACTGCGGAATATGGTGCTTCAGTGTGGCTCAACAGCCCCCATGTCCACAAACTTGATGTCCAACTCAATACAACAATGAGAACCATTAGCGGATGTATTAAATCCACCCCAACCTATTGGCTACCCACATTGTGCCACATCGCTCCCCCGCATCTCTGAAAACAAGATACTCTTCTTCATGACTATATAAAGATAATTGAAAACAGACAGCTGCCCAACCACAAAAACATGGCTGACATGAGCCTATCCAGACTAAGATCCCGACACCCAGCAATAAGATCTGCACAAACCCTGCAATCACAAAATTTTGATCTAGGGAATGAATGGTTACAAACATGGATGCAATAAGTTCCACCTGATATCCAAAGCCTGATAAATGCCAATGAGAGGCCCGCAGGATTTGATTTGCCATGTGAAGTATGGAATGGCTAATAGAATATGAATAGGCTTTGTTAGTTGTGCAAATCTGTTGTTTAAATTGGGCAAAATACCAGAGCCCAAATGCAATTGTGGTGCAGCCCGCCAAACTATTTTCCATCAGTCACAGGAATGTGAGCATCATGCTTTCCAGGGAGATGCAACAGAGCTCTTTGTATTCTCCTCAGCTGCGATTGAGTGGACTGAAAATTTAGATATCAGCATTTAGGGGGAATTGCTCAGTCTGTCTGCATACCCATTATATCAACTTGGTTACATATTTTATATTATTAAGTGCTTCTTGTGTGTAATTCTGTTATAAATAAATAAACAACTGCGTAAACACAGCATAATGCTGCATGTAGTCATATGCATATATAAATAGCTACATACATCCAATTATTCCTGTGTAAACTCCTTGCTAAATAGGTGCATCTGATATTTTAATGCACACTCATCCAGTTAATATACTTGGGTTTTTCAGATTTCAGTGCAGGTGAGTATAGACATAACTCAACTGGATCAGTGTTTTCTGTTTGTTGCTCGGTTCCTTTCATGTACATGCTGTGGGTCTTTGTTGTTTCCTTTCTCCTCTTTTATAGTAATCCAGTCAGTGACTGTTGGGTTGAAAGTGGGGCCTTTTATGAAGAAGGTTGCTGATGTAGAAGGAATCATGGAGAGGGGAATGCATGCTTTACACTGGATGAAAAATATTGGATTGTTTTTAAGCTTCCCTCTATACAAAGCCTTTTTGCTTCCACCAGATGGCATGTACTCATCAAATCAGGCTATGGTATGATCATATATACTGCTCCAGGAAACAGCTGTCAAAAAGGATAAAACCACATGTGCTAAGCTTTAGGACCTAAAATAATTTGTCACAAGAGATTCTATTATGCTACACTTGATTTCTGTAATCCTTTTAACGTCTCACAAAAAAGTAGCACATCCTGGAAAATGAGGAGGGTGCGTTTGCCTTCATAGACTTGTATCTAAATGTCTGCTGAATGGGATTCCTTCTTGTAAGTAATACAAACAAGCTGGCCATAATGAGTCTATAAAGGAGCTGCTACCATGGGAAGAAATTACTGTGAAAATTATATTCCGCATATTTGGAGGGGAGGGGAGATAATATTTAGGCAGGGCAAAAAGACATTGTGATATAATATGGAAACGTAGGATCTGAGAAATGTGAGGATGACTAAAAGGTTTAATTGAAATATACTTGCAATTTTTCTTAGAGAAAATGAAGACATTTGTATTTTTAAATTCCATAATATGCCAAATAGTACAATTCTATATATTTATTAAGTTATACATTGTGCATGTTATGTTGTTAAGTCAATAAGAATAGGTTTCATAGGAAAGTAACTATTGCATATATTCCCGTTTTCCCCAAAAATTCCATTTTTTCCTCATGTTTTCAAAATTTCTAGAAATGTTATATCTCTACATTGTAGTCAGAACAGTTGTTTAGGCCCAGGACAAAAGTCATCTTGGTTGCACACACTTTAGCAAAATATGTAGAGAAATGGCACAACAACTTTGTCCTTTGAGGACATTGTGACCTGCATGTTAGTAAACAATGTCCTCAGTCACTTACCACTTTCCTTTGTGTAAAGAAAAAAATCCACTCATAGACTATAACAACTCCTATAAAAATAAACTGATCTTGCTGTTGGGGTGCTTTCAGGACCTAGCAGTATAACATATTGAGAAGAAAAATTACGTATTCATTTTTGCAATGGAATCTAGGGAAATATTGAAGAGAAGTGATATGTTTTCTATATGTTGGCACAAACAATTAGCTTCATGGAAGAACATTTATCACAACACAGACAGATGCATGCTCAAAGTGAAAAATAACCCTCAAACATCATTAGTGGTTAGTGATAATAGATGTTCTCCTTTGTCGTTTATGTTGACTTTCTAATATCTTGGAGATGTGTTTGGGTTCTGTGAGATCCCCCACCATTGGTCACACACTTTAATGTGGTGAGGGGGTTTGCGTGTGACTGAATCTGACAGCAAATACCACAAGAGTTTTGTACTCTGTTGAGGCTGAACTTGCAGCAGAGTCACTCAAGGCAGAATGGTCAGAACTGAGATACCAGACTAAGATGCATCCGTCCCCTTCAGGCATCAACAACCACATCAGCAGAAGAGAATGGACAGTTCCAATGGTGATGGGACAGAGGAATACTTGAAAGGTGACTATGGGACATCAGCAGAAGGGTAGGTAAGGGGGAAATGACCCCAACGGAGGACCTATAATAGACAATGGCAATGCTACTTCAGCTAACTCTGGTTAGTACTGTGCAGAAGAAAGCAATAGTAAACCATAGAAATAGTAAACCATTTCATCTCATACCACAAAAACCCTGTGATGAGACAATCCAAAATAAAAAAAAGATTTAATGCTAGAAGACAAGACCCCAGGTCAGACAGCACTCGATCAGCTAATGGAGAAGAGCAGAGGACAAGTACAGGTAGCACTATTCTTAATGGCACAACTGGATTAAAGCTGAAAGGACATTTAGTTGTTGATGTGAATAGATGCAAAAGGAAAGTCCAAAGCTGTTCAACACATATAATAGGAATGTGGAACATGAGAAGTATTAAGGTAAGCTAAAAACCATAAAACTAGAACTGGAACATTTAAATATTGCAGTCCTGGGAGTGAGTGAACTAAAGTGGACTGGATTAGGAATTATTCATTCTGAAAATATCAAATTACAAAGGGAAATGACAAACAAAAAAATGGAGTTGCTTTAATAGTGAGGTGAGATGTAGCACAAGCAGGCAGAGGCTATAATGCAAAGTCTGACTGAATAATATCAATCAGACTTCATGGAAAGCCTATAAATATACTACAGATGCTGATGAGGAAGGAATTGAAAGATGTTATGCAAGTGTCCAGGAAGAAATTGATCACGCACATAGACAAGATGAGCTGATAATCATAGGTGACAGGAACACAAATGTGGGAAACAAAGCAGAATCAAATATTGTTGAAAAATTTGGGCTAGGAGCATGAAATGAAATATGTGAAGACAACAAGTTGTTCATTGCAAACACATGTTTCAGGCAACCTAGCGGACAACTGTATACATGGACATCATCTAATGGCCAATACAGACGTCAAATAGATTATATAATTGGTTGAAGATGGAAAAGCTCTATTCTCTCTGCTAACACAAGAGCAAGAGTTGTTTGTGCTACAGACCATGAATTGTTAATATTGAAAATTAGAATAAAGCTGAAGAAAAACACCAAAACATTCATCATGCCAAAGTACAATCTAAACAACATTCCTGAAGAGTTTAAAGACCATGTAAAGAACAAATTTGCAGTACTGAGTTCAAATGAATGGGAACCGGAACAACTAGGCTCAGGTCTTGCAAACTGAGGACCGTGGCTTTCTTGAGTCAATCCATCTCATGTTGGGTCTTCCTCTTTTCCTGTTGCCTTCAACTTTTCCTAGCACTATTGTTTTTCCAGAGACTCTTGTCTTCTCATGATGTGACCAAAGTACAATAGACTCAGTTTAGCCAGTTTGGTGTAGTGGTTAAGTATGCAGAGTCTGATCTGGGAGAACCAGGCTTGATTCCCCACTCCTCCACTTGCAGCTGCTGGATGACTATGGGCAAGCCATAGTTCTGTCAGAGTTGTTTGTGAAGGGGCAGTTCTTGAAAGAACTCTTTCAACCTCACCTATTTCACAGGGTGTCTGTTGTGGGGAGGGGAAGGGAAAGGAGTTTGTAAGCTGCTCTGAGATTTCGAGTGAAGGGCAAGGTATAAATCCAATATCCTACTCCTCTTCCTTTGTCATTTTAGCATCTAGGGAGAGCTCAGGCTTAATTTTATCTAGAGCCCACTTAATTGTCTTTTTGGTGATCCATGGTATCCATAGGCCAACCCAGGCTGGCCAAAGTTGTCAACGTCCAGAAAGGCATGAGATTTGGCACTCGCCCCTTCGATCTCTGCTCTAAAGACCAGCTAGGTACAGGGGGAGCCAGCAGCTTGGTGTTCCCTCCTCTGTCTCCCAAGGCCTTGAGGAAGTCATCTTCCTGATCACAACTCCACTGTTGGAAAGCCCGCATCAACCGGGCCGATGCTTGACCCACCCAAAGGGGCCAGTGTGGGTGGCAATTACCCACACCGGCCACAGGCAGTGTGATAGTGCGGTATGAATGATCTTGATCTTGGTTGCCAGTGACACATCCTTACACTTAAGAATCTTGTAGTTCCTTCACTGCACTTCACTGTCTCACTCTCCTGATTTCTTGGTTGCAGTTTTCTTTTTGGATGATGATGGAACCAAGGAATAGAAAATCTTTAACCATTTTAATTTCTTCTTCATCAGCCTTAAAGTTGTTTAATTCCTCAATGGTCATTACTTTTGTCTTCTTGATTTTCAGCTGTAACTCTGCTTTGACACCTTCTGCTTTAACTTTCATCAGTAGTTGTTTCAAGTCTTCAGGATTTCTGATTTGGCAGCACTTAACACACATTTCTGCTGCTAAAAACATGGCATTGCTTGGCAACAGTTGGTATTTGGAACTGGGATGTTAGTAGTAAATGCACCCCAAATACAATTTGTGTAAGTTTTTCCAATGTTTTGAAAGCACTCCCCTTGGTAGCAAAGCTCCTACCAATGTCATAAACATTTTTTAAAAAGGTAGTGAGGTCAAATTTTGCCAAATCACAGAGACTATGAAAGTATTTCCTGATGAGTTTGCTTTTTAAAATTATTCTTTCAGAAGCCAGAGATGATAAATCATCACTAGCAATTAATGTGGAATCCACTTTATTTAAGGTAGAATCATAGCCCACTAGAACATAATTAATACCTTTCTTTATGCCTTGTAACAATACTGTGAGAAGAGCAGAGGAACCACTCACAAGGAAGATGGGAGGACTTGGCTTAAGTCTCATCCACTAATTCCCTACAGCAAATGCCTCCCTCTTACTGCTATTTCATCCCCCACATCAGGCTCTGAAACTAAGGCTGTGGTCACACTGCAAGGTAATTGCAATTTGTTCCCGCTATAATTTAATCGGGAATATTTTTCTTCGGGTTGGGATGGCTAGATGCAGCTGGCCCCTCTCTCTCCATTGCCCATTCTCCTGCTAGCCCATCTGGCATCTCCTTCCCCTTGCCCGCCTCCAGCAACTTTCCACGCCACCTCCTGCTGCCTGACCAGCCCCGGCTCGATGCTGCTGGCAAGCTGGGTCCTCCCTCCCTCCTAACGCCGCACCTTCAAGGACTCCTGGGGTGCACTCTGCCGCCCGCTCGCCTGCAAGCCCACCCGGCACTTCCTTCCCCCCCCACCTCCCCCCCCCCAGCAACTTTACCTTCCGCCTCCTGCTGCCCGCCACAGCTTCACTCCTGGGGCAGGCAGGACCTTTCTCCACGCTGGATGAGTGCTTGAACGGTTAAATAATGAATTTATTAAGTACATGATTGCTCAAGTGCTCAAAGCTGGAAGCTGTAAAAAAAAAAAAAAAAACCTGATCGCGCAAAGAACGGTCAGATGGCCCTAATCGCAATAATTACAAGAGATGGCTGTCCAGATGGGTGAAATCACAGATTCAAAGCACAAATACCCGGAAAGTACTTGATTTTTCCGGTCCAAGAAAACATGGGAGAGAACCGGGAGCATTGCACGAGTGAGCCTGCTTCGGCACGGGAGGCTGATTGGCCCATCTGATCAGCAAAATTAAATGTGAGAGGGAGCAGTGGCAAACCCCGATCAAAAGGACCATGTGACCGCACCCTAAGATCAGCTGATGAGAAAAAGCATTTGCAGGAGAAAGGAGGCTGTGTTTAAGGTGCCCCTTTCTGGGAGACAACAGCAGGAAGGCCTTGGCTTCTGTGCACTACTTGTTGGACTTCCAGTGTGACTGGTTGGCTGCTGTGTGAAACAGGTTGCTGGACTAGATGGGCCACTGGTCTGACTCAGCTGGGCTGTTCTTATATTCCTATCACCATATTCTCATTATTTTAGCAAATACATGTTTTGGAAAACCTATTTGCTGAGACAGTGCCTAGGTCAGTCCCTAGGAAAAGGCTAACTATTGGACATCTTGATATTTTGTACAACATTACATTGGTCATAGCAGCAAATTAGATCAGGTTTATGGAGTAGGACATTTTAAGTCTCCCTTCTATGTTTTTCCTGTTAGCCATGGTAGGTAGCAAAAGATAGGCAACATACTGCATCTGTTCCTTTTCCTTCTATAACTAATTGCTATTAGGGAAATGGTCTGCTGGGGAAATGATGAAATCCTTCTCTCTGAAGACTCTTCAGAGGCATCCCTGTGCATTACAATAGTATAGTTTGTCACTGAGGAATGACAGGGCTCTTTGTAGCAGGAACTCCTTTGAATATTAGGCAACACACCCGTAATGTAGCCAATCCTCCAAGAGCTTACAGTAGCCCCTGTAAGAAGAGCTCTGTGAGCTGTTGGAGGATTGGCTACATTAGGGGTGTGTCGCCTAATATGCAAAGGAGTTCCTGCTACAAAAAGAGCCCTGGCTATGGATAATTGTGGCCAGATCTGTTGTGTCTAGAAATGAACACAAAAATAATCAATTTCCAGCTTGATTCTAATACTGCTATGTGTTTTATAGAAGCCACAGTAGGAAGCCATAGTAGCAAATACATATATAGATTAACATTAATGATAAAGAGTTCTCCTGTCTAACCAATGCCACTATGTTGTAAATAACTTCAGTGCTGTATCTGGATAGTGGCCTATGGTAATTTGTTGTCTCAATACACATTATAAGGTGTTATTTATATAACAGGGATGAGCTGTGGCTCACTGTTAGAGCCTCTGCTTTGGCATGCAGAAGGTCCCAGGTTCAATCCCCAACATCTCCAATTAAAAAGAATCAGACAATAGGTGATATGAAAGTCCTCAACCTGAGACCCTGGAGAGCCACTGCCAGTCTGAGTAGACAATATGGCTCCGATGGACCAAAGGTCTGATTCAGTATAAGGTCACTTCATGTGTTCAGTTCAATCAAGGGTTTTGGCAGGTGGCAGAAGTTTTACAAAAATCCCTTAGAAGTAAGGCATTTATCTATTTATTTTAGGAGGGTTGTATCATTTTATTCCTAGATGAAGACATATGAAATAACTTTCTGATAACAATGTGAAACCCAGCTGGATTTCCCTGGGATTCCCAAATGCACACTGGCAATTCAGTTAGACAGAAGAAAAACAAGAATCTTCCCTCGACCCTTGGAAAGAAAACCCAGCATAAATGAAGCAAAATATGTACAAGTGAGAGACCCACAAGGAGTCTTCTTTTCCTTTTCTGAAAACCTTTATCACCTCTCCCCTTTTCCTGCTTGCTTCTCTCCTTCCTATCCACCAGCCAACTTAACTTTTATCTGCCCCATCTTTAGCTTTCCATATCCTCCCACAGCTTTTCCCTTGGGAAAACTTTGCTCTTTTCCAGCCACTGTGTGGTTCCACCAGCCCAGCTGCACAGTGCTGGCCACCAAGCTGAGCCCAGTCATATGGTGGGGAACCTGCAAAGTCTTGCAGGGGGACACCTGTATCCCCCTCCCCAAACTATTTCCTCTTTTCTTCCTCCTAACACCTTCCGTATCCTGACCTTTCCATGCTTCCTTTTCTCTTTCCCACATACCCACCAACAAAAGGGTTATCTCACTCCCAAACTTCAGCTATATTTATTATTTATTTACTTTATTTATACTACACCTTTCTCTACAAATGGGGTCCCAAAGTTGCTTACAGCATTCCTCTCTTCTGTTTTATCCTCACAACAATCCCGTAAGCTAATTTAGCCTAAGAATGTACGACTGTGTCCCAAGGTCATCCATTGAGCTTCTGTGGCAGAATGGGGATTCAAACCTGGGTCTCCCAGATCCTAGTCCAAAGCTCTTAACTACTGCAGTACACTGGAGTTCATGAGTTGGCTGCTGTCATGCAAGTCAGATGGCAGCAGGTTGCCCAGTGATTGCTACCAGGCCTGGCCCTGATGAGTCCTCCTGCCAAGGCCAAATGAGCCCTGGAAAAAGCCATCCCCTCCCCTGCTTTTTACTGGCAGAAACCAAGGCTGGAATTCTTGACAATACCTTTATGGTTGCCTAGCAAAGGCCACTGAGGGTATTTGTTTCTTAAAGCTACAAGATCTGCTTCTGTTATTGGGGGAGGTTAAACTTCTTCTTTTTTAAAGATTTCTGGTTTTTCACAAACCCTGTGGCTTTTCTCAGGTTTGTAGAAAAATCTGTCCTGTCTCTCCATGGCTCCAATATCTGGAATTAAGTATCCACAGAGGGAGCCACATTGATATATTAACAAGTGGGGACCTGCAAGAAACTTGTGGGAGTGGCTATCCTATTTCCCCCGCTTGTGCTTCCTCTCCTCTTTCCCTACTTCTCTCACACTCTTTCTCCCTGGTGCCACCCTTTTTCTTACTCTCTCTCCTCCATTCCTGTCACTTCCTGTCACACCCTGCCTTTCTCCTCTTGCGTTTTACTTGCAGAAACTGAAGTCTGGAATGCTGTGGTTGCATAGCTACAACAAATGAGGGAATCCATTTTTTAAAGTTACAGGCATTCCTTTTATCATTTTCAAATGTCCCCCCCCCCCCCCGTTTTGTTTTGTTTTTAGATTTTGCATTTTTCTGCAAACCTGGGGCTCTTTTCAGGTTTGTCATAAGAGCTGTCTTGCCCATTCACAGCTTCAGTCACCAGATTTATCCAAAGATTTGGCTGACTTCACTGTTAGGATATAAGATGATGATAGAACTTGTGTCTGCTTATGATTCAATAATGCATCCCCATGCAAGTTTTCTGCTATGGCAAGAGGAAAGCACTCATCTGTGCACCATATTCTTTCAGATTTCCATCTGCCGTATTCAGCAATAGTAGTCTTTCATGACTGTTGGGCTCCAGATCACAGGTCTAGGTTCTAATTGGCCTATTAGGTATAGTTGAAAGTTCATGGAGATGATGGCGTCTTTTTCTCATCTTACATTAATTTATCTTATTCCACACTGCAGTGCCTCATGCAGCAGCTATTAAGTTCCTTTTACAGCCATTTCCATAATTCTCAGAAATTTTAACACCTCATTTACACATAATACAGCTGCATCAATGGCATTTGCTGTAATTCAGCTGCATTGCGTTTATTTGTATTGTTGCTAGCCCTGTGCCATGTTTCTACCCAAAGGTACCCAAGGCAGCTTACAAAAAATTAAGGAAAGATGTTTCAGATACTTTGGAGCCAAGTCATGTAGGGCTTTAAAGGAAATAAATAGTGAAATAAAGTTTTATTCCAAATTCTTACTCCCATATCCACCTCCCAGCCATATGTAACAGATGCATTGTGTCTGGTCTCACACAGACACAAGTGCATGCGTGTGCATGAACACACATTTGCCAGAACAACGACAACTTCAGAGATGTTGCATTATTTTCAGTATTTGGCCAAAAGAAGGTTGCCCAACATTGTACTAAAACTTCTTCATACCCAACACACCAAGACCCTGGGCCCAATACCATCACTGACAGCCTGAGTTCTGCCGACACTAAAATCTAACAGCGACTGCATTTACCAGTGTGTTGATGCTACTCTGAATTTTACATTGTTACTTATATTGTTACTAGCACCTTATGTTGCTGTTTTAAGAATCAATGTTTTTATTATATTGTTGTTTTTAGCTATTGCATATATGTAAACTGCACTGAGCCTGTCTCGGCGTGGAGGGTGAGGTATAAATTGAATAAAATAAATAAATAAATACCTTTTACCCTTTGTTGTACTTTTACTGTTTAATCTTAATTTAGTATGGTTATGGTTGTTTTACCTACCATTGTACACCGCACTGAGCCCTGTTTACAGGGAAGGGCAGTATAAAAATTGAATTAAATAAATAAATAGATAATAAATGTAGTGAACTAAAATTATGATCCTCCCCCCAAGATTTGATCATGATGGCCTTCTGCCTAAGAGTTGTTGCAGTGAGAATTTAGTCCATATGAGGTGTGGATCTGGGTTCACTTTTTCCTGTCAGCCTAATATTTGGAAAGTTCAGTAATATGATTTAGTTATAGTAAAAACTTTACTTAATACTTAGATTTCTCTTTCACTACCTGTTTCTCAAGAAAATGTTTCAGTCTCATGGAAAACTCCATCTGTGTTTATGTTAGTATATAGCTCAAGGATGCATCAAGTAATTTTATTGGTTCCATAGCCCCTGTCTTAGCTGCCATATGTGAAATTGGCTCTACCCTTTTCCCCTTAGCTTCTATTCTGTAGTCAACAGAGTGAGCCACTGTGATATCAAATATGGTCTGTCCATCCTATGATTAACAGGTAGCAATTACATCAGCACCCATTCCTTTCTTTACCTTGTTTGCATGCTGTTGTTATATTGTGAAGGAAAATTAACAGACACAACCTAAATATAACATGCTGAATAAGAAAGTAGTGTAAAAATAAAGCAGATACCAATACTGTGATGTCTTTAGTTTACACTGCAGATTATATTTTGCTGTTTTTTCACTATTCAGAAGTAGGGATGGGCATCAACCGGCTCATGAACTAAAGTTTGTGAAAAATTTTGGCCAGTTCATGGTTCGTGAACTCAGGTTCATGGCAGGTCAGCCAGCATAAACTTTCCATAAATTTTCAAACAATTTATGGCAGTTCATGATACATTTCCAGACAGACTATCTCTGCTCAATCTAAATGTTTACCAAACTTCAAAGCAAAGGTGGGGGCAGAACTTGGAAGGCATGTAGGGGAGCATCTGGGGAAGTCCCCTGTGACTTTGATGTCTCTGTGTTACACAGGATCCATTCTATACACTCCTGAACCTGTGTCTGTCAAAATAAACACCTGTCATTTCCCCAGAAAGCACTTTCCTGGGGGCAGCTTCTTTGGAGGGTGGTAACTTGGTTCCTGTAAATCCAAACCTCACCACACTTGGAGGGCAGGTAGAGGAGAGTCATCCAGAGATCCCCTGCGAGCTTGGTGTCTCTAGCACACTGGGGTGGGGGGTTCTGCCATATCACAAACCCCACAAACCGAACTGGTTCATTTGGTGGCTAAAAGTTTATGACAGTTTGTGGTTTGTGAACCGTGCATGCCACGAACTGAAGCACAGTGTGAGCAAGGCATTGCCTTTTTAAAGCCCAGATGTAATCTGGACAGGGTGGGATGGCCTGATAGACATATGAATTGTACTGACTTTGTTAATAGGTTAGTTAATTTGAACCATTTTTTTAATAATGTTGTTTACAGTAATGGGGATTTCAGACTCCTTTTTATTCTTTCAAGCCCTTAAACTTAACTAATATTGAAAAGTATCTTGGAAATCATCCCATGTCTTTTATATTAAAAGATTTTATTACTCATGCATTAGATTTATTCAGCCAGTTCTGTTGGTTGGTGCACAATGGAAGGAAGACACTCCCACTTCCAGATACTTCTGAATAGGGATGGGCATGAACTGGGAAAATGTGGTTCTAGTGTGTTGCACAGACCCATGGGTACAACTGCAAGATAATCAAGAAACAGAAGAGGCAATTTACCTGTGTATCAGTCTATTAAAGCTGGTACCTATACAATGCTCCTTGGATGCTGTTTTATAAAGTCCAGCCGTTTAACCAACCATCTGCATATGTCATCTGTAACACAGAGACTACGGCAGTAGGCCAAAGACATCATCACAGTAATTGCATTGGCTTCAGTTGAGCTATTACAAGGGAGCATTTGGATGGATTTCCAACAAGCAGCTAACAATACCTTGGCAGCATCTATAATAAGCTCAGTCAAAAAAAGTAAAGAACACTGAGAACATATTTAGGTTTTGTGTAATAAAATGCAGATGTGCTAAAAGAATGCTTAAACAATCTCAACATCATGCTGATCCCATGATTTCTACTGGGATTGCATTAACATTAGCCAATCATGGGGGGGAACCCACAAGTACACAAAAACAAATTCTTCATTTGTTTCTGTCTTTGTTGTGCACAAAATGCAAAATTTACTTGGGCACCCAAGCTTCAACAGTATTTTGGGAGGTCTTGTATTGGTGGGGCTGCATTGTGGCCTATCTATTCTTATATCTGTCTCCCATAGGGTTGCCAAGTCCCTTTCACCTGCTGGCGGGGGGTGGGGTGGGGTGAGCATTCCGGGAGTGGAAAGTGATGTGGGCCCCCCATTCCACCTGAAACAGTGACATTGCACGTGACATGCCTATGTCACATGGAAGTGACATCGGCACATTGGTGATGTTGGGGGGTGAGGCTCTGGATTTTGGCAAAACTCTCTGGTAAAATCAGCATCAAACCATAAAGTTTTGCTCAAAATCCAGAGTGTCACCCCACCCAGACATCACCAACATTACTTCTGGGTGATACAGGCACATTGCATATGATGTTGCTGTTTGGGGGAGACTCCCTACCGCTGGCCAGCTGGCCAGTGGCAGACAGGAGCTTGCAAGATCAGGGAATCCCCTGTCCCCACTAGGCAAATGACAACCCTAGTCTCCCATGATCATGGGTAGGATGAGGCAGAGCTTCTTTGCTTGAGTCTGCTGGTGTCATCTAATGTTGCAGTTGACTGGTGCATCTTGTCAGCTCATGTTCCTTTTCTGTGGAATACTCTTTGAATTGAGTACTTTGTCTATCATGGTTATGAAGGCAATGATATAAATCTTGACTTGATTAGTAGTTTTCTGTTTTTAGGATCTCATTGCTTATGCTGGAATGAAATCCCTTCTCCTTCCAATGACATTTGTACACATTGCTAACTGTTTATACATGGCACATTATTTGTTTTAATATATTATTTATTTATTTAAAACATTTATTCATTGTTATAATGGACTCCTGTAACTTTCCCCACTTTGAAGAAGATTTTCCTGCTAAAATTATTTTCAGTTTCCTGCTGTGACTGAGCAGTCCCTAGTAGCATGTAAATGAATATGGTTTATAAAAGACTGTCTGTCCCACCCTGTCTACAGAATACAATTCAGCTTTTACCCAGCTCAAGGAACTTTCTGTGAAAAAGGAGGAGCCCTCTCCTTATTTCCCTTTTGAAATGGCACTGGAGAGGGATGAACAGTGAAACAAAAGAACAAGTTTATTCAACAGGTGGGGGTGGGGATTGCTGAGGTTAAAGATGTAGACGGTACAGAATTCATTTCTTTAAACAGGCAAAATGATGTTAATAAAGCTTATTTTCAGGTATTCTTAGTAAGAGGTTTTTCACTTAGTATACTAGTGACAGCAACAATGTCTCTTCAGAGAGTTTTCTATGGCAGTTCAGATTTCCTGGAGTTGGCCACTGTTAGGGGTGTGTGGTATTTTTCGGGTATTTATTCAGCCAAATAAGATGGCTACCAATACAGCTGGACACTGGGTGAAGCAAAAGGGAGGAGTTAAAGGGCTGTCAGGTAGAAAGGTCTGCCTTCCCTTCAACCCCTCCCTTTGGATCAAAGTGAAAGGGAAGACTTAAAGGGCTCTTTGGTGTTTCTGCCTGACAGTGGAGCAGGCACGCCAGCCTGACTCTCAGAGAGAAACATCTGGCTTCCCTTTAACCACTCCTTTTTCGCTCTTCCCCGCTTGGAAGCAGGGGGAAGTAAAAGGGAGGGGTTAAACGCGAGCTACAAAGAAGAGCCAACTGAGGATTGGCCAGGGTGGTGCAGAGCTGGCTCCTCAATTCAATCCAATTACCTTTATTGGCATGTAACACTAGCAGACTCATGAACAACGACATAAAATAATGCTTGCAAAAAAAACACCACAGGTGTTAAAAAGAGTTGTCATATAAATATACCAGCGAAAAGAACCAATCAATTGTTACTGAAATTGTGGGGCTTAAACTCTAACCTAGCAAGGGGAACAAAAGTAGTTAATTATAGCAAAGGGCATATCCTTTTTATGTTTGAGTCTGGTAATGTCACTATTTTTCCTCTTGCTGTTATTACTTTCAATTGATTGGGCTGGCTCCTCTTTGCAGCTTGGGTTTGGGGGAGAAAGCTATTTAAAGACAACATCCTTTTAAATGGCTTTTGCAAGCTGGGCTGCACGAGTGAACTGAAGTGGCCTGCGAACTCGCTGGCGGCTTCAGAGTTCACTCAGGTGCTGCATGACTTGCAAAAGCCACTTAAATGGACATCCCCTTAAATGGCTTTTGCAAGCCGCATGGCTGGCCAGCACTTTTGATTCTGGATCATTATATCCTAATGGGGATGGTCCCCATAGAGTGTAATGGAGCCGAATAAATTCAACAATCCTGATTATTTCCCCATTCCCAATATCAACCAACCCCCAAAATTCGGATTTTTTTGTGTACACACCCCTAGTCACTGTCTTTGTGAACCTAACTCCTTTGTTAAATTACAGTTTATTTCTATTTCGTGAGATATCTAAAACTCTTTTCTCTTTACAACTGATCAGGGTCCTCCTCAGAGCTAAACCTTCTTTGACAATGAGCAGGAAATCTTCACCTCAGAAGAATTAACCCTGCTCCTTTTCAGACTTGAAAGGGGGTTTCCACAAATTATCCCAATCACTCTTGCCAAAACTCTCTCCCAGTTCTGGTGACAGTTTAAAACAGACTTTAAGTTTATGATGACACTGAGACTTTGAATTCTTATACTGAATTCCTCCTCAGGATAGAGATATAACACAGTTAAGGCAAAGAGTCTTTTTCTTTCACTCGGTAGGTGAACCCATCTGACTTTTCCTATCAGACACACTGACTCCAAACCCTGTTAGAAACCGACTGACTGCCTTCAGAATGGTTCTGCCTAACAGAACAGCTCCCAACTGAACTGAAAAACTGACCCTTCCCTCAGCACTCAACTGATGTATATTTCCCTCAGCTCACACTGGCTAATCAGAGAAGAGGAGCAGTCTGTCACTCAAGCTCTCCATTCCAGGGAATAGTTAACTCTTTACCTCCCAGCTTTCTGATTTAGGTGCCCTCAGAAATCTGCTTTTAAAGTGCAGTCCATCACAGCTGCCCTTCTGCTTTATAGAAACTCAAGGTGGCTTTCAATGTAAATAAGAATAAAATAGAATAAAACACAAACAATACACAAAAACAGTTAACATTAATAATTTAAAACTGCCAATAGGCAGAAGAATTAATCCAATCCCATCACAAGCAAAACTTCTACAGCTACCTTCTACAGATCAAGAGTGATGGGGCAGGCGCATCTCCCTGGAGAGCTCCTATGGGAAAGCCCTGTCTTGTGTAGCCATTAGAAAAGCTTCTTTGGTCAGTGGAATTGTCAAGAGGGCCCTGTGATCCTAGTTCCTGGCAGTAATGTAAGAAAGAAGATGGTCCTTCAGATACCCCAGTCCGAAGCCATGTAGGGCTTTAAAGGCAAAAACCAACACCTTGAATTGCACTTGGGCATGGGGGATTGGAAGCCAGTGTAATTGCTATAGGATTGAGGTAACATGATTCTGGCATCCAGCAGTCCAGCTGCAGTGTTCTGCACTAGCTACAGCCACATATAATGAATTGCAATATTCCAGTCTAGGTGTAATTAAGGCATGAATCGCTTAGCTAGATCAGACTGAGCCAGGAATGAATACAGTTGGTGCACCAGTCAAAGCTGTGCAAAAGCACTCTGAACCACAGGTGACTGATGTGTCAAGCAAGATTTTCTCAAGTGACTGATATGTCCAGCAGCACTCTCCAGCTGTAAGCCTGGCTTTTTAAGGGGAGTATAACCCCATCCAAGACAGCGGAGATCCTAAGTCCCTAGTCTTCCTTTCTACTAACTCAGAGAACTTCTGTCTTGTCAGGATTAAGTTTCAGCTTGTTCACCCTTATCCAGCCCATTACTGACTCCAAGCACTGGTTCAGAACATTAACAGCATCCTCAGCACTAGGTGGGTATCATCTACACAGTAGTGACATCACAGTCCATACCTCCTGATGACCTCTTCCAGTGGTTTCATTTAGATATTAAATAGCATAGAGAGAAGATGGAATCCTGCAGCACCCTGCAGGTCAACAGCCATGGGTCAGAGTAGCAGGGCTTTTTTTGTAGAAAAAGCCCAGCAGGAACTCATTAGCATAATAGGCCACACCCAACAGCAGAAACTCATTAGCACATTAGGCCATGCCCAACAGCAGACACTCATTAGCATATTAGGCCTTCCCTTCGCTTGCCTGGGTGCCCCACAGCTGCAGGGAGCACAGGCAAACCAGGCCTTGGAGGGGAGGGGAGGCAGTTTAAACTGCCTTCCCTTGGCTTGCCTGGGTGCCCTGCGGCTGCAGGGAGCCTGGGCAAGCTGGCCCTTGGACAGGCTGGGGAAGGCACAGGGAGGCATTTAAATGCCTTCCCAATCCTTCTAGGGTCCCCCCTGGCCCATCCACCTCAGAGCCGCCAGGGGGGTCACTCTCCAGGCCTTCCCTCTGTAGCCACACACGTTTTGGCTGTAGTGGGCATGGCCAACTCTGAAGCCAGCTGGAACTCTGTTCCTGTGCATTCCTGCCCAAAAATAGCCCTGCAAAGCAGTAATCCCTGACATTATCCTTCTGAGATACCCCCCATAGGACTTGAACTACAGTAATACCTCTTAGTCCCAGTGCTGAAAAGTTCTCAGTAGGATACTATGGTCAATAGTATCAAAGGCCACTGAGAGGTCCAGCAGAACTAACAGGGTCACAGTCCCCCTATGTAGTTCTCAGTAGAGATCATAAACTAAGGTAACCAAAGCAGTCTGTGGTCCAGATTCTGTCCTAAAGCCATTAAAACTGGTCCAGGAAAAAGAGTATCTTCCAAGAGCCTCTGGAGCTGAGAAACAACAACCTGCTCTAGCATCTTCCCCAGGAATGGAAGATTCCTGGCCCATCCACCTGGCGCATAGCAGGAAGTTTTCCAGCATGGTAGGGCTCAGGAACAGCTTTTTCAGAACAGGTCTGCTCAGTGCCTCCTTGAGCACAGGTGGCTCTCCCTTTCTTCCCTTTTTTCCAATACATGTGCTTGAAGTCCACCCTTAGTTCCTAGTATGTCAGTGAGTATCCCAAGAAAATTCACAGACTTTCTTCAGAAGCTATTTAGAATTACCCTATGGTGTATCCTAGTGTACCTGAGAGCTGCTTTGGATGTCTGTCCCAGTTCCCTGGCCCCGGGACATGCCCCGCCTAGCCCCAACACCCTCAAGAGGCCCTACTCATGCCAAATACGGCACCCAACGGAGCCAGGACCAGCAGAGGTGCAGTAGGGCAACGAGGAGCCGAAGGAGGAGGAGGACACAGTTGATGCAGTCTGAGGAGCCGGGGATCTGCCTGGATGTGCACACTGGCAGCCTCAGGGTCTATGAGGGGGGGCTGGCTCAGAGACGTCCACATGTCAGGGGATGGGAGGACCGCCGGGAGCGGATTCGCCCTGTGCAGAGCCCATGGGTAGCAGGGGCAGTGTGGAGCACAGCTCAGCGGGGCTACCACCCTTCGCCATGCCCAGCCAACTCACGGATGGACCCAAGGTGCTGGGAGTGCATCCAGAGTTATCAAGGGGAATGGGGCCATCGTGGCAGGCAGGATGCCAGGGAGAGGAGGCCGGTGCTGTAAGCAGGGCAGAAATAAAAGGAGGTGTGTGCTCGGAGGTCAAGGAGGAAGGACGCAAAACTGAGGCTGGGGAGATCGCTGTCGTGCTCAGAGAGATAAAGAGCAGACATCCCCCCCCGCACTTCAAGAGTGTCAAGCCAATGCTGTGCTGACAGAGGGACACTCGAAGTGCCATCAACCTCATCCCCTGTCTTATTGAGACCTTCCCTGCCACACCCCTCTTCACGTGGCCATAGCTGCAGGACCAAAGAC
Organism: Gekko gecko; assembly: GCA_029375565.1. NCBI lineage: Eukaryota > Metazoa > Chordata > Lepidosauria > Squamata > Gekkonidae > Gekko > Gekko gecko. The sequence continues at coordinate 143,490,616 of JAPDNY010000003.1, read as the reverse complement.
AATGGCTGCAGGAGCCCTGCAGGACCAAAGGCAATGGCTACAGGAGCCCCACCTCCCAGGCACACGGCAGAGCATCACAATGTCACTAGCAGTACATTGTGATTGGTGTTCCTATAACATTTGAAGAGAAACATGCATTCAGTTGATAAATATATAGCTTCTGTAAATACTGTTTTTAATATTTTTTAAAAGCTATCATTAACTGATTGTTAGAAGCCATTCTCCAAATATGACAGTGCTCTGAACGTTCCAAGGAAAGATCAGATGTACTTACAAGCTGTCCTTAGGACAGATTGTCTTTCATTTCCAGTTGCTACAGAACAGAATTAGTTGCAAATTCCTTAGTTTCCTCTAAAAGCACTGCCATTCAATTAAGGGTTGTGTTTTGGGTTTTGTTAACTGAGGAGGTGAGACTAGTGAGAAACAATATGATCCCTCCCTGACCTTGTTAGGCCAGGCTAGCCTGATCTCGTCAGATCTCAGAAGCTAAGCAGGGTCCACCTCTGAACATCGTTTCACTTGAAAACCCTACTGGGTCTCCGTAAGTTTGCTGAAACTTGACAGCAAAAAAAAAAAAATAAATAAATCAGTTCTTTTGCTCCAATACTTTTGACAGAGCAATTTTTGAAATGTAACAGAAATGTGAGGCCATGTTGCTGATTATCATTATTTCAAATGAAATTATTCTGTGCACTCCACTGTAAAACAAAACAACAGTGAACCTTTTTAGGGTAACAGTGCATTTTGTTAGAATCCACCCTATGCAATAATAATTTCTAAAATTATCCTAGCATGCCTATTGTGACTGAATGTTCTTTCCATTCTCTTGGAACTTGGGGTGAATACTGAGAGAGATTTATTAAGTGATAACTTAATATGTATGGAACAATATGTGATAAACCACCTTCTAAAGAGAAACAACTTCTTAAAAAGTCTGTGAAAAAGAGAGATTTGGTACTGAAATAAACTAATTATGAATACTTTACCATCCATTGTTGCTTTTTAAAAGTTACTTTGGGTGAAAGAGGTCATATTAGTCCCATGGGCCATGTTATTTCAGTTGAAGTGCCCAAAAAAGCAGCCATGGTCTTTCTGCATCAGATGCCCTGCAGGTCATGGTCTTATTATAGATTCTCAGTAGACAGCTGGAAACAAAACCTTAATAAAAAGTAGGTCATTGTAGTGCAGTGGCAAATAATGTTATGTTTTGCACAAAAGTATTTTGGTGTTGCTGTTCCAGAATGAAAGAATACTCTTTCAAGCTGCTTGCTGAAGGACAAGGAATGTGTAGAAAAAGGAAGAAACATGCAATAAATTTGCTGTAGATAAAAATGCAGAAAAGCCCAATATGAAAGCACAAGTTACTTTTCTTTTTGTTCAAATCCACGTCAGTGAAGTTGGTTGAAAGAAGAGCCCAGGCACAATCCATTATCATGTCATCGTCTTTGGTATTCTGCATCTGGAAACTCATTGGTTTAATGTAATAATACAATGCATGTAATAAATTTATTAGGATCAACTCAATGACACATATACATGTTTGCAAAGAAGTAGCTGTGTTAGTCTGTGGCAGCAAAATAAAACAAAAGTCCAGTGGTGTCTTAAAGATGAAAGGTTTGCTTTCAATATGAGCTTTCATGAGTCACAGTGGGCGAGCTTTTGAGTTCCGTAGGAACTGTCATTAGGCCAGAAGTCACAAAATAAAAAAAGGAAAAATCCAGATTTTAAGCAGATTTTTAGGTCATGGTGGTAAATTCCTTTACATATGGTAGAACATAGCCTTGTTTATGATTAGGTCCTGATTAATGAGGGTTGCCAACTCCAGGTTGTGAAATCTTTGGAAATTTTGGGGATGAAGCTTGGAGTGCAGGGTTTGAGGAGAGGAGAGACCTCAGTGGGGTTATAGCGCCATAGAATCCAACCTCCAAAGCAGGCATTTTCTCCTGGGGATCTGAGCTCTGTAGTCTGGAGATCTGTTGTAATTTTGAGAGATCTCCAAGCCCCACCTGGAGGTCGACAACCCTTTAATGGGTTCACATGGCAATGAGTGTTGTGGAGCAGTATGAGAGAGCTTTTGCTTTTCACAGGGTTAGATGATCACACTTAAGGGTCACATTTAGGGGGCAGCCACAGATTAACAGCAGTGAGCATTTCTCCAGCTTTGATGCCAGCCAGCCAGTTTGGCAGAGACCTCACTTTGTTGCTTGCTCAAAGTACAAATGGTAAGACCAAAGAATTTCTGACAAGCAAGTACCTTTATCCATACTGATTGTTATTTGGTTCTGTGGCTTCCAATCAATTCTTCCATATACTTCTGAAGAAAGGCTTATTCCAAAGACCCAGTGTGGTCCAGAGCAAAGCAAAGTGGAAATCACAGAAGTCAGAAAAAATGTACACAGTCCTGTACCATCTGCAGGCCCATAGCCAGGATTTTTTAATTCAGGGGGCCTTTAAATAAGTGCAGGGGGCACCCTATACAGATACCCCAACACACACCCAAGGGAGTGCCACAAATGAAATAAAAAAATGGGGCCTGGGCTGGATGGGAAATTGGGGGCAGTAAGTTGGGGGGCTGGGCCCCAAGATGCCCCACTGCAGCTACGGGCCTGACCCTCTGCCTAACTGGAGCAAGGAATAACACAATAAGGATCTGACCAGTGAGTGCAACCCAGCAATGTGTTCTGATGTGATTGCAGTTCTGTCATATGGAGAGCTGCCAGCTGAAGCCACAAGCATCCCTCACCCACCTCAGTAAGAATTCTGGCGCCTTAAAAGATAGGCAAGCGGCCATTGGTGGAGGCCCTGCAGCTTGGGCTTTTTTTGACAATTTTTAAGGGACCTTGTTTGTGTTTTTATTCAACTCCCCTTTAAGATGAATTGTGTTTAGCCCAGTGTCCTTTTAATGATATTATATAATATTTATTTATTTATTGTTTTAACTTTTACCCTGCCCTCCCCACCAAGGCGGGCTCAGGGCAGCTTCCAAAGACTGACACACAGTATACAATTACATATAATAAAATGCAACAAGTCATTTAAAGCACAAAACAAATCAATTTAAAATTCTACTACATGTATTTATAGGCCTTGAAGCATACTCTGCTACTAGTTTTATAAGGAGTTGGGTGATTTGTTTGTCTTATACTGCTTTTTGGCAAGGGATTGTTGGTTTATGGTTGCCTTATTATATTTTAGGATTGCAATGGTTGTTCTTTAGAGATGGTCTTATATGGTCTGTATTGCTGGTAGACTATTGTAGACAATCATAGATATCTACAGAAATGTATTAGTTATGTGGGCAATTTAGGCTTAACGCTGGTTGGTACCACCTTGGACTTTATGGCTTCTATAGCAGCCCTGGGACTCCCCAGGTTGTGTTAGGCCTCACACATGAAGCAGCTCACACCCTGGATTTGATTTTCTGCACTGGTGTAGATCTGACATAGTTCTGAGAATGGTAGATGAAACAACCTGCCCCTTGGATTCCTGTCCATCATGGTTGGTGAAATCTTGCTGGGATGTGGTAGGACTCTGTACATGCTCAGGAGCACCTCCTCCCCGGCCATGGTATTCTGCAAAGGGACACCAGCATCCAGCCTGCAAAGGGACACCAAGGGAAGGGAAGCCTGGCTTCCCGGCACATAGGTGTGTGGGGGTATCTGTACGAATGATCTCCCCCCTCCCACTGCCAGTGATCTCCCGAGGCTGCGTGGGAGAGACTCTGGGCCTTGCTGTGTGCTGCTGCCACTGAGGTTCCCTTCCCAGGTGCACCATCAGGCCAACAGGCTGGGAAGTGACGAGGAGGAGGAGGAATGGCCAGCCGAGGAGGAGCCACGTCTCTGCTGATGGGGGGGTGTTCTCTCTAGTTTGCTGCGTGGCAGGCACCCCTCCGTCACTGCATCCTGCCGGGCAGATGGGGCCGCAGAGTGGCAGAGGAATTGCCGCCCGTCCTCACTTGGACTGCAGACTGGGAGGGGGGTGCACTGGTCCCCAAAGGCTGCCCACCCCAGTTGGACCAAGTGCTCGAAGGGCAGGCCGAGCTGGGCCAGGCCTCTGGGCACTCCCTCAGTGCCATGGGCACTCCCTCAGTGCCATCGCCACTGGCATTCCCCTGGCTGGGGCAGGTACAGGGGCTGGCCTGGGGGGGGTCGCCCCATCCATGCCAGCCTGGCTAGTTTGCTGCTCCAGTGGGAGCACTGCTGCTGCTGTTGGGTGAGAGCTGAGCCAAGCTGGGCGGGCTCCAGCAGTGCCCCTAGATGATGCTGGGCTGGTGGGTGAGCGCTGCCATTCGTTTGCGGCCTGGGCACGCCTTGGAGCCACCTAATGCTGATAGTTAGTTCTGCGTGAGAGCACAGACTTCAGAGTTGTGCAGTCTGAGCTCTTCTGGGGTCTGTGCTCTAGGTGGTCACCTAGTTGGCCCAATGGTACTACCAGCCCTGCTGGCACACATCCAGCCCATTTTGTGGCAACTGCACTGGTTTCCAATTGGTTTCTGGGTCAAATTCAAGGTGCTAGTATTAACCTTTAAAATCCTAAACTGTCTAGGACTGTCATACCTAAAGGACTGCCTCTCCAGTTATGATCCCCCCAGTGGTGTCTTCATTGAGCCACATGTGGGCTTTTCGTAATGCCTGGCACTCAATTAATCTGTTTGAGTGTGACAAGGGTGAGGGCTTTCCCCATCATGGCCCTGACCTAGTGGAATGCTTTGACTGAGGAAACGTATGCCCCACAGAACTTGTCAGAATTTCACAGGTTATGTTAAGACAAAGTTATTCCACCAGGCATTCCACTAATGTAATTTTGATGGACTCTACCAAAAACACTGTTGATTTTTTATACCAAAATCTGTATGCTGAGTTTTAATTGGATTGTATTGAAATTATGGTTTTGTTCTTGTTCTTGTTGTTGTACTGTTATGGGTGCTAGACCACCTGAGTCCCATTCTGGGGGAGGGGCAGGATAAAAAAAATTAATAAAATAAAAATTAATAAATAATGGGTTGAGAGGGATATTATGGCTGCGTGCCCAGAGTGACCATGCTTGAGTGTATGGGTGGGTGGGAATGTCTGTGATTACGTTGTTTTTTGCCTATTGAGCCACAGGCTGGAAGGTCTCCCATGCAGCTCAACACCTATTTTATTAGTACTAATAATAGCTTGACAAGTAAATATTACTACTAATAATAGCTTGAGCAGTAAATAGCCTGAGAAATTAATACTAAGACTATCACATGAAGTGGCATGTTTGGAATTGGCAAGTCTCTCACTGTCTCTATTTTGCAGCTCATTAAAAAGTTTTTGTCTAATTAAAGCACATATTTTGATTTCATTAAAAAGTTAACATTGGAATAGCAGCTGCAGTGAGGCAGATGGCACTTGCAATAGAAAGAAGAGATTGTACCTCAATCTGTTAACAAAGTGGTAAAAGAAATGTTTTGAAATGAGCCGGGCTGCCTCCACATCATTCATGCAGAAAGCACGGGGCTTCAAAACACTAGTTACATTAAAATGAATAGGATGAAGAAGAAACTCAGAAAGAGAAGCAATATCTGTATGATCTTTTCATTCTCCTACCATTTACTGCCCAAGTTTGCTCCAGTATTTATTTGGATTCCTCCTCTAAACATTTGCATGGACTCATTCCTGTCTTGCTGTAGACAATGTCCATTCTATAGGCTTTTTTCTTTTGTGATACAAATTAGTACTTTGCTTGTTAGTAGTCTCTCATATGAAGCCTCCCCCATTTTTTTGTTCCTCTGCTTTTGTTTCTTTCAACCTGAAATGTGACCACATTAGAGTTGCCGGGTCTCTTACCTTGTCGCAACAGGCGGGAGGGGGGACAAGTTCCCAGTCCAGAAGTGACTTCATTACACTAGGCACATCGCTGGGGAATGCTCTAGCATTTGTCCCGAAAACTCTATGATACCAGGCTTAATGCTAGAGTGTCCCCCTGGCAATATGCCAGGTGCAATGCGGTCCCCTCCGGGTGATGCCATCACGCCAAGCACGTTGGCCCAATCCAGGCACTTTGGGGGCGGGATTTCCCCCACCAACCAAATCTGGGCCAGCGGGTTGGGGGGCCCTAGAGTGGGCAAACCCCTGCCTCCCCAGGGGATCTGGAAGTCCTAGACCACACCACTCTTTACTTGCTTTCACTGTTTCTTATATTCTTCTTTTCAGGTTCAGTTCAGGATTTTGTTATTGACTTGTTACATTTATTCATTCTTTTGCTCGTTTTCATCTTTGTTCCCATAAGGGCTCGAGCAGAGGAGAGATGATGGAAACCTTTTAGGATTGCCAGATCCATCAGACCCATGGGTGGGGGTTGGGGGGAGCATTCCAGGGTGGAAAGTGACGTACTTGGAAATAAACGTGATGTCGGGGGTGATGCTCTCTTTTGGGGCAAAACTCAATGGTAAAATTGGCTTCATACCATAGAGTTTTGCCCCAAAAGCAGAGCATCCCCCATGTCACCGATGTGCCTATGTCACTTCCAGGGGACATAGGCACATCATGTTTACTTCCTGTTTCTTCTCTCCCTGCTTCTGGTAAATCACATTTCCTGTTTGGGGGAGTCTGGCATCCCTTTCCCCCATTTTCTGATAGCCCTGAAGTGGGGAGAAGGGCCACCCCCAACTGGGGACTGGCAACCCTACTACCTTTACTTTCACATCTTTCTAGTATTATTAAGATCCCCTCTTGTATAACTTGGTAGCAAATCAGTTTCGTTCTCCTTTTTGAGGATTTGCACTCTCCCAATTTACAATAGTTGAATATTTCTGTTTCCCCCCCCAGTGCCAACAACATGCCAAAGCAGGTAGAAGTGCGGATGCATGAAAGCCACCTGAGCCCAGTGGAACCTCGTCCAAAACATCTGTGTATGCGGCTCTGCTATTCACTCCGAAAAAATCTGCTCCTTTCACTTACTGTATTTGGTAAGTTGGGATTCATGAACTTGCAGATATTTAGTTCTTTTGTTGCTCTTTAATGTTCAAGTAATCCTGCTTGATCCCTCTCCTTAATTGTTTTCTTAAAAATTCAAGTCTTACTGTTCTAGAATGCCATTTTATACTTATTTTACACATGCCATTTTTGGCATGCAGGACTTTCCTAACTGCTAAATTGTATAAACTATTTTATAACTGATTATTAAATCTACCAGCCATCAGTGATGCAGGTTTTTTATCTTGCTGAATGCTCAAAGAATTCTAGAAGTATAGTAAAGCCAAAATTCCCCTTTTCAAAGGCACCTCAGAAAATTTAGCTACTGTGGGATCATATCCTGGTGAAACTGTGAGGAAGTGTCAAAGCTGGCCTGTCCATTAGGTGCACCTAGGTGATCTTTCACCATCCTGCCAGCCTGCAGTGGCACCACTGGCCTTAGTGGGTAGCCTGCAGCAACTTTGCTCCTTCTGTCCCTGTTATGTATTGGGACTGGGACATTCCAGGACTGTTTCTACCAGAGACTAACTGAGCTTGGAGCTCTAGAACAAAAGCCCACCAGGACTCTGGAGGTGGCCAATGAGGAATTAATGGTTCTGACAATAGCCTGTCATTGGTAGTTGTTTGGGAAGTGGGTAGAGTTTGCATACTATTTAAACAGGGCCGTTGCCCGGGGCCTTTGTCTTGTTCTTGTTGAATTACTAATAAAGCAGAGCTGATCACTAGGCTTGGGGTCAGACCATCCATGGAACTCAGTATTTAACACTCCCTCTGTCAGTCTGTGGGGAAGGGCCCTCTTCCTTCTTCCCTCCTCCCTCTGTTAGGGGTTGGGGCTGTGGGTGGGCCAGGGAGATGGGCCCTTTCCACTTCCCAATCCACCCGTGTTGGGAGGTATGGCACTGTGGCAAGCCAGTGAGGACAGCAGGAGTGTGGGTAGCTTGCCTGTATTACTGGGGAAGAAGAAGGGCAGCAGCAGATTCCCTGCAGTGTGAGGGTGGAGGAGGGAAGGCACTGGCTTTCCCATGGTACAGGGGGGGGTGTGTGAAGTCATTTGCCTAGGGTGCCAGAAATCCTTGGGCTGGCCCTGGGTAAAGTTTGCAAATGATTATACAGAGGAAAGAAAAACTGATGCTGACTGCAAAGTGCTGTTCTTTAAATGCTACATTTCCAAACTGTAGCCTGGAGCACTTATCCATCTCTTGATTTACAGCCCTTGACTAACCATCCTTCACACATTCTGAGTCTTTGGCATGTTGAGTTATCTTCAGGCAAACAGGTGCCTAGCCACTTAATCCTTAGGGTTGCCAGCTACAGGCTGGCAAACACTTGGAGATTTTATGGGTGGAGCCTGAGGAGGGTGGAGTTTGGGGAGGGGAGAGACTTCTGTGAGGTATAATGCCATAGAGTCCAAAGTGAGGTATAATGAGTGCGGTATAATGCCTCCTGCCAAAGTAGCCATTTTCTCTGTCACCTGGAGACCAGTTGTAATCCCAGGAGATCTCCAGCCACCAACTGGAGGCTGGCAATCCTATCAATACCCAAGCCCCCTGGACAAATAGTATAATTACTGATTTTTTTCTATCAGTGTTCATCTATAAGTTCAACAAGTTGAGTAGCCGCAATGTCATCCGTCAGCTGAAAATAAACCTGATCCAGTAAAGTTCAAGTCAATACAATGTATGTGACAAATTTTGCTTTCTTGTTGTTGTTACATTACCCTAGCAAATGTTTAAAACCCAGTTTGTAAACATATTACTATAGAATCCACAATATGTAGGCTCTTTCCACATTATCGTTTTAAACTGGATGTTATCTGTCATTGGCCCCATTCTGAGTAAGCGATACAGGGACGGGGGTTTCTCACAGCAAATTTCCTTCCATTAATAAGCCATCTCTGAAGTGCTATGGTCATTTCAAACAGTGCTGCTTTCTTTTCCCTGCCTCTTTTCACCGTGTGCGTGATTTTCCTTGGAGGTTTTTTTAAAAAATATTCTTATATGAGCCCTAAACCACTAAACCAATCTTGCACTTCAGTGTCATAGACATGCTGGGATTCTCAGCCTCCTTTGCTTTATTTCTCTTCCTTGGAATACATGAGGAAAGTGTAAACATCCTTATGTGCAGATTTACATGGGAGGAGTCCCATTGGCTTCGGTACATTTACTCTTGTGTCAATCATGAGATTCTCTCAAACATCATCTCTGAAGCAGAAAACCCTTTTTCTGCTAAAACGGTTTGCATGTGGGAAAGTTTCAATTTGTGGGAGCCTGGGAGGTGTTATCTTTGCCTTTTAAGGACTTAAGTAAAAACGTATCTTGCATTTACAACTCAATATTTTCAGATTGTCTTGCATTTGTGTGTGTGTGTGTCAATTCAGTTTGCTTGGAAGGGTTGCCAGGTCCTTCTTGGCTAAAGTGGGGTGGTGGTGGGGAGTGGGGTTGCCAGCTCCAGGCAGGGGAACTCCTGGAGATTTGGGGATGGAGCCTGGAGAGGACAGGGACCTTGGTGGGGTACAATGCCATACAGTCCACCTTCCAAAGCATTCATTTATAGACTGGTTAACATCCACCCCCACTTTAGCAAAATCCATCATCAAGGAGAGTGTTTAAGAGCCACCTGAACTTGTATCTTTAATATTAACTGCAGCTAAAACTTTAATAGCACAGGTATGGAAAACAGAAAAAGTCCCATTGCTTAAGCAATGGTTCTCAAAACTTTGGGACATAATAGTTGTGGACAAGTTAGCATCACAATTGTTACTTGCAGAAAACCCTTCAAGAGAATTGTTTGCATTTTAACCTACAATAATAATGCTGATAATGATGTTAGAGTCTTACCTACTAAATATGCAGATTTTATATTTTATTAATGAGTTTATGTAATGTTTCAAATTGTTTGAAGTTACTTATGTATTTTTCTATTGTTAGCATTGTGTATGGGACTCCAACAAGAGATGACGTTATATATATCTGTTGTAGAAGTTGCATAATTTTGAAATAAAAATAAAGTTATAAAAAAGAGCCACCTGCAGCACTTGTATAAATATAAGGGCAACACAGTGAAAGCAAGGTTTAGTACAAAAACACAACACTGAGGCTGTAGCACTGTGTAAAGAAATACAAATGGATCTGTAAAGTCCTAAAGATAGTCTTATTGAAAATTTGTACTATAAACAGTGAACATCTCAGCTAATACATTCATACAAATTCAATACCAACTTCCAAAAACTTCAAATACAATTCAATACATTAGAATACATCCAGGCTCTTTTCCTGTACAGCCAAAGTCTTCTGTAGAGTGGTTAGTGGTGACAAATGCCTAGGTTCTCTTCATTTCAGTTTTCCTTTCTTCAAGCCACTTTCCAGAAGAACTAAAAGAGGAAACTTCAAGCAAGTAACCATTACAAAGAAATAACATAGAGATAAACTCAGGTAAATTAACTCACCCTGCCAAGTTCACAAAACCTCCTATTGACTGATGCGTAGCAGTCTACAAAACATCTAGCTGACTTGAAGTGCAGGCTTCTAAACAAAGAAGACAGTTTGCAACTGCAGTGAAATTTAAAGAGACAATACCAATATTTATAAAAACACAGAAAGGTCAAAAGACCTTACATGTGGATGTAAGGTATTGAATTTATATATTAGAGATGTCTCCATTTTGTTGAGTAGTTCTGTAGGAATTCTATATAGAACTGTAAATTTCAAGTCGTCAGGTTTATGTCCCAATTCTTTAAAATGTGTACTCATTGGAGCTTCCAAAGTTAAATTTGTATGTGATTTTTGTATTATAGAATATGAAATTTAATTGGATGGACTGTAGATTCTATATATCCTCTGGGACATGGGCAACAAGCCAATAAATCATATAAATTGACACAGTTGTTAAAAGAGGAGATGCTACTTTTAATATTCCCAAACTCCACATTAGATCCCTCTATGGCCATTCCACAAGCCAAGCAATTCCTACACTTATAAAATCCTTTAGGGAGATTACCACCCCTATCCCCCTTAATTCTAATATGAGAATGAATAATCATATCTCCTATAGTGCTTGTGCATTTCCAGCCAATCAAAGGTACAGTCTCACAACCTGGTATGTCTTTGACAATATGCCAGTGCCTGTAAACAAATTCTTTTGAAGCCACTGAATTAAATTCAAATGAACATGTCAATCTAGACACCCGCTGTGTTCTTTTATCGTCCAGATATTGTTTCCTTTCACTACAGAGTGTAGTGCTGCCTCAGTAACATTCACTGAATACCCTCTGTTTTTAAAGGATTCATGTAGTTCCATTGCATCTTTCTTGAAGTCCTGTATAGCTGAGTTATTTTTTCTAATTCTGATAAACTGACTAAAGAGCAAACTGGTTCTCAGATGTTTAGGATGACAGGATTCAAACCTTAAAAGAGAATTTTTATCCATGGATTTTCTATATCCTCTAACAGCTAAATTGTTGACTTACTTGTATACAGTTACTTCAAGGAAGTTAATATTTTGTTGGTCACTAGATAAAGAAAATTTAATAGTTGGATGTAAACTATTCACCCGAATCTCAAATTACTCAAGAAGAAGTATGTGTCATCATTGACATTATCCCCTTTTGTTATGGAGCTATAAAGAGAAAGGCATATCTGCAACAAAGGGGATACAGACTTGCGTTTCAAAAAATTGAAGCTGGAAATTTGGAGAACCTGATACACGAATTGTTATCTCTCCTTATAATAATTGAGTTTTGGTCCCACAACGTTCGATGTGTGCCAAAATCAGTTGGCCTGCGCATCTGCCCCTCACTCCGGCTCCTTATCCATTGGCTGCTTTGTCTTGCACTGTTGCATCAGTCCTGCCCACAGACCTGCCAGCCAGCATTGCCAACTCACTCTCCAGGGAGCCATCACTGCAGCCAGGGTGCTCTCTCTGGCCCCAGGCCGAGCTGGGGTGGCCTGTGCTGCCGACACCACCTTTTATCTCACCAGGCTCATGCCGCTGCTTGCTGGCATCCAACCTCTGGCGGCCAGATGAGCGAGCGAGGGCGGTGGAGAGCTGGGCCATGGCTGCCACGAGGGCGACGACAGACACAAGGTGAGACCATCGCACCCTTCCTCTCTGCTGCTGCGCTCGCCACCTCCACTCGCCCCAACCACAGCAGCGCCAGCAGAAGGAATGCCACCGGAAGGAGCAGAGGGAGAGACAGTGGCTGACCAAGAGGGAGGGAGGTGGCCAGCACCACTGCCGTGGCTGCCCCAGGAATAGCACATAGCACCTGGGGATGCCAATGAGGGGATGAGCCAAAGAGGATGGGGAGGCAGCACTGAGGGGATGGGAGAGAGTCAGGGGCTGGGGGGAGAAAGGAAGGGAGCCCATGCCAGGATGTGCCATCGCCCCTTGACAACGTGGTTTTGTGAGGAGGGAGAAAGCGGGCGACTGGACCTTTGCCTCCTCGGATAGGTCCTGGCCACTGAGCTGTCCCCTTGCCCCCTCCCATGGGTCTGGGGACCTGGTGGTTAGCAGCAGGGGCGGGAAAATGTCTCACACAATAACTACAAGTATGGGTGTGCATGAGAAAATAATCACTTATGGTCTGAAATATAGGGGGTGCGTTCAGATAGGCCATTTAGTCCACTTTCAGCACACTTCAGGAATGGATTTTATGTGCGCGTTCACACACCCAACATCTGTGCACCATCCCCAGCCATTGTTTTCCGGCTAAAACCCCCTTTAAAACAGAGTATTTTGATACTACTTACCCAAGTAGTGTTTTCCTGATTCTCCGTTTTGAGCCGCACTTTTCTGTGTCTGATCGCTCTGGTGTTGAGCCACTTCCGGGTGCTTCAACCCCCTCCCCTCTGGAAAGCTGCCGCAGAAGCCTCAGGCTTCCACTTTTCATCAGCCTTTTTTTTTAAGCCTCAGTAGTGTGCACTTGGGCGGAGCGCCGCTCCTAGGTTAGTAAAAGAAAAGTTTGAATGGTGCCTAGTTTAAGCATTTAGACGAGTTCGGAATCTCATGGAGGCCAGTTTTGGGGGTAAAAGTTTCATTTAAAGTGTCCATTTAAAGTTTAAAGGGGAGTGTGGAAATTGCTGTTCTGCGCATGCGCGAAAATTTTAGTTCTAGAGATGGCTTGCCTGTGCGCATGCACAAACTGAGAAGAAAAAAACCCACCATTGCACGCTCCCGGCGGGGAGTGATGTGGCTGTGCAGGGATCCGAAACAAGGAGTGTGTGTGTGAATCGCGATGCATCGGACCGAGGCAATTTACACCGCTCCCAGCACGCTGTCTAAATGCACCCAGTGTGTCCTTTCTAAATGATAGAGCTTGACAATGAGATTTCAGAAATGTACTAACTTGTCACAACAACAGTGGAGACCGGTACTTAGCTACTCTCCTCTGTGCGTGGGCAAATGCTTTAACATTAGAATTAGATGAGAAGTTCTAGCTGTAGTATTCACTGTTACTGAATGAGAGGAATCCTATAATAGAACCACCTGTTGCCATGTATCCTCTCTAGGGTTGCCAGACCTCTGGTCTGGGCAGGCGTTCCCCTGATTTTTTGGGCTTCTGCTTGCTGCCGGCCAGTTGGCTGGTGAGGCAAGTGATGTCATCACATTGGGACATTGTGTGGTGACACTCTGCTTTTTGGGTAAACTCTATGGTTTTAGGGCAAAACTCTATGATGGATAATATCCTATTTAGAACAGTAATATGAAAAGGGCCTACATATTATAGTTTCTACAGCAATATGTTTACAAACTGGGTTTTAAACATTTGCCCGCCTACCCCTGGAATACCACTCAAATCCCCCCTCCCGCCAGCAAGCTGAGGGGACCAGCAATCCTAATCCTCTCTTTCAATCAAGAAATTTGTACTTGGTTCTCTTCCTTCTGTCTCTTGAAAGATATGTGCCTCAGACTTTCCTTACAAGCTGCTGCTACTTAGCTTTTCCTTTACTGTGCACCAGAGACTAGGCCAATGATACAGTGATCTAGTTTTCTCAGCTGCCTTCTGGGTATAACAGTTTCCAAATATGGAGCAGTTTGACATTTTAGTGTGGTTCACTGGCTTCACATCCAAGCTTACAAGCAGTTCTGTAAGCTTAACAGCCAAATGCTTGGCTTTCAAAGAGCCTGTCTTTATTCACCCGAGCTTGAATGGACAGCTGGACCATTTGTACAGATTGCCCTAATTCTATCTCAACAGAGATTTTTGAAAGTGTTGGAGGTATTTTGGGTGTTTGGCTCTGGTAGAAGATATCTTAGAACCTTTCCCAGAAGAATTAAACATTTTTTAAAAAGGTTACTTATTTCAGTTTGATAGTACCTTGAAAAATCAACATATTATTTTAATGGTAGTGTCAGTGTGATTGAGTTGTGCCTCTTCACAGAAGATACTGCATTTTAAACTTGTGAAGGAGAAGCAGTGACAACACAGATGCACAAATCCGTTTGTTTTGAATGGTGAGCTTTCAGAACAGGCACATGCTTTCTAGATACATTTCTTTTCATTTTTTTCATATATGTATCTCAAGGCTAAATCCTTACCAAAAAGGATATCCTTAAGGCTTTATAGGCCTGAGTTCAGTCTGAGTCAGATGTAGTATCCATGTGGGATCCCAGTTCAGACTGGGGCTGTTATGCAGGGGAAATGTGATTTAATTCTTCCCCATGCACAATTTTGAGAACTGAACCTGATATCGTCCTCCTAGTGTTATAGCCCTGGAATACAGTGCCTATCTTTTTCTCTCCTAAAACCAATAATGGCACAGGGGGAGATTATTCTGAATCAATGAAACTGCATTGGGAAAAAAGTGTTGAACCCCTCCTTTCAGATTATGATCCCCTTCAGTCTAAGGATGGTTGGGGCTCTCCTTTGTGATCACAAATAAACTTTTCTTTCTTTTGCATTTACAAACTGCCTCTGTGTAAATTTATGGTGGGTCGACCCCCAGTCTCCCTCCATAAGGGCCTTGCATGGCTACTATTTCCACTTTTAAAATACTGGAGTCATTCATGGATCTTCCAGAATCATATTTAATTTAGGTCTCAAGGCCATTGTATACATTATGTGGCTGCAAAGGTGGTTTGAGGCTTGGTTTGGGAAATTCCTGGGGGTGTTAGGGGTGGAGCCTGGGGAAGGTAGGGTTTGGGGAAGAGGAGACCTCAATGGAGTATAATGCTATAGAGTCCACCTTCCAAAAGCAGCCATTTTCTTGAGGGGAAACTGATCTCTGTAACCTAGAGGCCAGTTGTAATTCTGGGCGATTTCCAACCATCACCTGGAGACTGGCAAGCCTAGGCCAGGTATATGCTTTACACGGAGCTGTTCCCGGTTCTGGCATTTTGTTTTCTTTATGTTACATCTATTACAAAATTGAAAAGTAAGCTGGCTCGCAGGCCGGCTTTTATTCCCAAGTGAACCCACACCCCAAACACACATAACACCCGTGATTCGCTGTTTACAGTTAATTGAGTAACCACGGGCTCCTCAATTGGAAGAATGCGAGGAGCCTACATTCTATTGTCTAAGGGAATGAAGCTCAGGCCCTTGCCTGGCCGCGTGGTGGACCGGTCAGAACCGGTCTGAGCACATGGTTGCCCTGAGTCCATGCTTCCCTGTGAATACACTACAAAAATATTTATACCTTACGTATAACAATTAAAGGTGTTAAGTGGGTGTGTATTATTGATCTAATTTACACTCACAGACACACATATTTACACACACACACTTGAAACATGATAGGTTGGACTGAGAGGACAAGCTCTCCAAAGGAGTTGGTGGAATGGATCTTTCCACACCTTCTGCTTCCTCAAGCAGTCTTTTTTTCATGCCTGTGGAAGAGGGGAAACATGGTGATTTTATGAGACACACTTACTTGCTACAGCATCTTGTCCTGTATATATTTTGTTTGTAAGTCTTTTCCTGCCTTTAGGAATGATTTTATTTATTTATTTGATTTATAAACTGCCCTCCCCTGAAGGACTTATTGTTAAAAACATCATAGATACAATAATCAAGCAAATTAACAGAATAAACCTCTTTAAAATACAGTCAAATCATTGACGGTGTTTAGTATATATTACTCCCCTCTATGGGGGGGGGTGGATCATGGGCCAAGTATGATGGAGGCCATTGCTGTCCTGAACCATAGACCCAGCAGAACATCTCTGTTGTACACACCCTGCGGAAATGTACTAGGTCCCACAGGGCATGGATGTCACCAGGCAGGAGCCAGGGCTGAAAATCCCTGACTCTGGTTGAGGACAGCCAGATTTCTTTTGGGCCAGGGATCACCAGCAAATTCTGATCTTCCAAGCACACAACTCTTTGGGGGACATACCAGGAGAGGTGCTCCTGCAGGTACGTTGATCCCAGACCATTTGGGGCCTTGAAGGTCAAAACCAAAACCTTGAAGCAGATCCGGTACTCAACCTGGAGCCAGTGCAGCTGGCCAAGGACTGGTTGGATGCGTGCTATCCTTGGAGTACCTGTAAGTACTCATGCTGCTGCGTTCTGGACCAGCAGTGCGGGTAGTTACAGGGAATGAACAGCAAGTTACTTAGTGAAGGAAAAGATCCACCAGCTCCTTCTACAAGCTTTTGCATTAAGATTCTTACTGTTGCTTTTATCTCTAGTTCCAGGTGAAACTGTCACTGTCAATTTTCTGAAGTGGTAGGTCACAAAATGATCAAATTCAGCATATTGCTGTTCATTTTCTCTGTGTGATTGACATTCTTCTGTGAAAGTGATTTGAAAATGGCCATAAAAACCATGACCCCCACAAATGACTGTTCATTCAGAGAAGGGCAGCATACAGATGTTTTAATAAATGAATAAAACAGTATAATAAAACATTTAAATCAGATTTCCTGCCCTAAAAAGAATGCAGAGAATGTGCATCCCAGCCACTTCCCTCTGCTTTACAATGTTTATCAGTCTTCATCCTGAGATTTCAAACAGAAGAAGAAGAAGAGAAGAGATTGGATTTATACCCCACCCTTCTCTACCCAAAGGAGTCTCAGAGCGGCTTACAAACTCCTTTCCCTTCCCCTCCCCGCAACAAACACCCTGTGAGGTAGGTGGGGCTGAGGGAGCTCTGACAGAAACTGCTCTTTTTCAAGGACAGCTCTTATCAGAACTATGGCTTGCCCAAGATCATCCAGCAGCTGCAAGTGGAGTGGGGAATCAAACCTGGTTCTTCCAGAGTAAGATCTGCACACTTCACCACTATACCAAACAAAACCATTTGTCCACAGAGCAGGAAAGCAGTTTAGGAGATGGCAGATGGATGCATCATATATTACAGTCTTCTATAGATAATTATTCCAACTGTATGTAAACAAATGATAAAATTAAAAATAAATATGTGATTAACATTTGCCATGATTTCTAAGGGCCAAATAGACATGTTTCTTGAAATGATTTAATCTTCAATCTCTACATTTCCACACAAAACAGTTGAAGGGGGAGGGTGATGTGGTGAAATGGATTCTTCAGCCATCTCTCCCAGTCCATGGCCAAGTTTAGATGGGCAGTTTGCCCTGAGATAGGCACGTTTCAGCAATGTTTCACAAACGAATTAAAGGGGCCGGTTCACACAGGCACATCTGTCCGGCGTTCCCTAGCCATACTCAACCTGTCTTGTAACGCTTCCTTCCCAAGTTTAAAAGATACCTGGTGAAAGTGGTAGCAAACCCTGGAAAGCATGTATATCCCACGTCTATCCCAGTTCAGGGACGTGCAAACGCGAACAAGCTGATCCGGTAGGGATGCTCTTATGCGCATATAACCAGATTACATTACAACAGGCCACTTACAGACGTGCCCCCACTAGGGACGGGCCAACAGTGTGAATGCTCCCTTGCGCATCCTCCCCGGGATGCTCTTACACCAGTGTGACTGGGAAAACCCAGAACACGTTATTCCGGGTCTTTTTTTGCCATGACTCCCTTGTGCTTCAAACTGCCAGTCTGAACCTAACCCATATTTACCTAATTTGTCATGCACCAAGTTTCAGCTCTTACATGGAAGCAGAATTACCTCAATATGACACCATTTTCATAAAAAAATAATTAAAAAATTATTTTAAAAGTCACTGTAAAGAGAGGAAAAATTGTTGTGGAAGAAATTATCTGTAAACAACAGCCAACCAAAAATAAGCATGGATACCAATTTATTCCCTCTTTCCCCAAATCTAAAATCTGTCCCTAACACTGGAACATAAGAGAGAGGCAATTTTATTCCTTATCGTGCATGAGGCCTTGTGTCCTTGGACAAGAAAAAAAACTTTTTAGCCAGGTATACATTCTTCTGTGTTTTAATGTCTACTGCAGGGGTGTAAAATGCAGCCTGGGGGCCAAATGAGGCCCCCCAGAGGGCTTCCATCAGGCCTGCAGTGGAACTGGCCATCTCCTGCTTCCAGTTCTGCTGCTGCTGCTGCATCATAGCTTGCTTCTCCAGACTCTCTTAATCACTCAGCCATTTCATGTTTTAACCTGGGTCCTAGACTCAGAACTCTGAGCATGAGATTTCTGTGGCGAATGTCAATAAAACAAAAATAAGTTTGCAACTTACAGAGCTAATGTTTAAAGCATGTTTTTATATTAAGTAAAAAAAAAATCTTTGTGTTTGTGTCCTTTATAAAGTTTATATCTCCGCTACCTGGCATTACATTTTATGGCCCACATGGCCCGGCCCAACAAGGTCTCATTTATGTCAGATCCAGTCCTCATAACAAATGAATTCGACACCTCTGGTCTAATAATTATTTTATAAGATTTTTTTTAAAAAAACATCTGCTGTATAATGTCTCTGTAGATTTCACCTTCAATGCCCTCTTACAAATTGTTATGTTACCCCATACCGATAAAAAGATATTTTGGTTTGTATAAGAAAGTGAGGCATTCCCAATTGTATAGAAAGATACAAGAAAAGCCATTTGATTTATGGCAAACTATAAATGCCATTTTAGAGCTGTTATGATTCTTTGAATTTTAAATAAGAACAAGCCATGGTAATCTTACTTAATCACAGTATCCCATGTATTGTGGGTGCAGAGGGAACTTCCTTATTCAAATCTCCTTTAAAATACAGGCCTCGGGGAGAGCACTTCTTCACCCAAAGAGTGATTGACATATGGAATTCACTGCCACAGGAGGTGGTGGCAGCTACAAGCATGGACAGTTTCAAGAGGGAATTAGATAAACATATGGAGCAGAAGTCCATTAGTGGCTATTAGCCACAGGGTATAGATGGGAACTCTCAGTCTGGGGGCAGGTGATGCACTCTATTCTTGGTGCTGGAGGGGGCAGCAGTGGGAGGGCTTCTAGTGTCCTGGCCCCACTGATGGACCTCCTGATGGCACGTGGTATATTTTGGCCGCTGTGTGACAGAGTGTTGGACTAGATGGGCCATTGGCCTGATTCAACATTGGCTTCTCTTATGTTCTTATGTTCACTCCAAATAGAAGCTCTTGGCATCAGACCCAGTGTTTGGACCAGGCATCACTGTATGTCACCTTGCAGAGGACAGTCTCCGGAGCATGGGGATGTGTCATTTGGGGTGGTCCGAAGATTGTTTTGGGGTGCAGACCGGCTCCAGTCTCTGCCTGTGTGATTGTCCTGGGGGCACCGCACTTTGGAGCAGCTGGCACAAGATCCACACTTTGGACTAGGACACAGCATATGTCCCCTTGAAGGGGAGAGTCTGCTGAAGATGGGAGTGTATGAAGTGTGGGGGTCCAAACCTTATTTTGGGTGCAAAGGGCACTTCCTTATTCAAATCTCCTTTGAAATACAGGCCTCAGGGAAGCACTCCAAACAGAACCTTGTGGCATCCAAACCAGTGTTTGGACCAGGCATCCCTGTATGTCACCTTGCAGAGGACAGTCTCCGGAGCATGGGGATGTGTCATTTGGGGTGGTCCAAAGATTGTTTTGGGGTGCAGACCGGCCCCAGTGTCTACCTGTGTGATTGTCCTGGGGGCACCATACTTTGGAGTGGCTGGCATAAGAACCACACATTGGACCAGGACACAGCATATGTCCCCTCAAAGGAGAGAGTCCACTGATCATGAAATGTGGAGGTCCAAAACTTATTTTGGTTTGTAAAGGGCAACAAGTTCCTTATTCCAGTCTCTTTAGAAATAGAGGCCTCTTGGAGGCACTCCAAATAGAAGCTTGTAATGCCAGAACCAGTGTTTGGACTGGGCAGTGCTGTATGTCTCCTTGCAGGAGACAGTCTCCAGAGCATGGGGATGTGTCATTTGGGGTGGTCCAAAGATTTTTTTGGGGGTGCAGCCTGGCCCCAGTGTCTGCCTGTGTGATTGTCCTAGGGAAACCCCACTTTGGACCAGGAAACAGGATATATCTTCTTGAAGGGGAGAGTCCTGTGATCCTGGGGGTATATGATATGTGGTGGTCCAGACCTTATTTAGGGGTTCAGAGCTTTCCAACTCTCCTCAATGTTTCTAGATGAATTCACGAATAAGTCATGAATAAGGAATGAATAAGGAACCAACTTCAGCCTCCTTGAGAACATTGCCTACCTCCAGTTTATCACAATTACTTCTGGTCCATGCAATTCTTCTTTTAGATAGCGAATAAATGTTTGACGAGTGACTAAAAATTTCTTCTGTCTCCTCTTTTTTATTTCCTCTTTGTTTTTGTTCCTCCAGGTGTCATCCTGGGTGCCGTATGTGGTGCTCTCCTTCGAATGGCAACACCTATTAACCCTGACATCGTCATGTTGATAGCCTTCCCAGGAGACATCCTTATGCGAATGCTAAAAATGTTGATTCTCCCATTAATTATTTCAAGTTTAATCACAGGTGAGATCTATCATAAAGAATTAGAAGGCTGGTCATTTGTAAGCAAGAAGAATTGTGGAGTTGGTAACTCTTTAAAATGTATTAATTTGTTTTTAAACTCTCATATACCAGCATTATCCTTGTGGTGCATTTATTCATTGCTGTGTCTATCTGTTGCATGTATTAGAGTGAGAGAGCATGACTGACCCAAGGTCACCCAGTGAGCTTCCTATCTATGTGGGAATTTGAACGTAGATCTTCCAAGTCCTGGCCCATTCATTCTAAGCACTGAGACATTCTCTCACTATTCACTTCCATAGGCTGACAATGATCACTATTCTACATTAAGAATTAAAGAATTTCGGTCATTGCTTTGGATTTTACCTTTTCCTAAGGCTCCTTTGTCTCTTAAATTGTGGGATTCTGAGTGGAGTAATATATCTGATAACAGACAAACTCAGTCTTGCATGTTAATATTCTTTACCATAAAAAGATATTTTAAGTTAACAAAAATCCTTTGTTTTACTGCAAAAGATAGCCATTGCTATCCTTTTACAATTCAGTGGGGATGGCACTGGTGGAACAGAACTGAGATGCCATTTAACAGTGTCCACAAAAATAGAATGTGTCATGGCATGGACTTCGGGCCTTTTACTATAGGTAGAACAATTCAGAAGACTACTGTTTGTCCTGCCTTCCTTTAAGAAATTGGTTGAATTAGTAAAATATTTCTTGTTGGAATCTTGTTTTTGCATGGATTTGCATTGTATTGAGTTGGTCTTGTGAATGGTTAATAGGAAACCACAGATACGACAAGTATTGTTTGTAGAGATTGCGTGCTTTACTCTGCAGCATGTAACGTTTCCACAACATTTTCCACGTCTGAAAAAATATGTGTCTGCTCTAATACGTTGTAGCATCTGTCATCCTTGTGAAAGTTTTATGAAGCTAGACTGCAACACAGTATCTCTGGTTCCATATTTTAAAAATTTACCAAGACATGTTGCCACTTGATTATGTGGTGCAGCAGAGTAGGCAGTGAAAGGCCCAAAGGACAAATCCAGCCCACCACAGTAGCTGTGTAGAGGAAAAGGAACTTGCATGTGGCCCATGAACACTAAACGTGTTTGACTGTCATTGCTTCCCATGAAGAATCTTGGGGATGACCATTCAGTAAGGATTCTGAGAATTCTGTATTAAAGATTCTTGCACCAACTTGATCATGGAAAAGCAGCAAAAATATATATTTTGTAAAAATGATAATCATGTTTCTGCATGAAACCTATGGTGCTGTACAGAAAAGACAATTACAGAGTTCAAAAGCTTAGACCTAGTAACAAAAAAATCATATCCAGCAACAATGAGAAGGGAAGGATTTTTATTTATTCTGTTTATACTAATCATCATAACTATATTGGACAAGTTCTGCTAGTCTCTCAAGATAATCATTTGCATAGTAACGTCTCTCAATGCATTTTTCACAATTCAGGTCTCTCTGGCTTGGATGCTAAAGCTAGTGGCCGACTAGGTACAAGAGCCATGGTCTATTATATGTCTACTACTATCATTGCTGCTGTATTGGGGGTCATTCTGGTCTTAGCCATTCATCCAGGCAACCCCAAACTCAAGAAGCAGCTGGGAGAAGGAAAGAAGAATGATGAAGTGTCTAGTCTGGACGCTTTCTTGGATCTCATCCGAAATTTGTTCCCTGAAAACCTCGTCCAAGCGTGCTTCCAGCAGGTATATAACAGTTTTCTTGCTTTTTGTTCTATCTTCCACTGACATCTTGAATTTGACAATAGAAGTAAAAGGAAATTTTAGATTGGATTTGTAAATTGAGCTTATCAAAGCTGATAGGTGATGCTATAGTTTATGTTTTGTGTTTTTTTAAAGAGAAAATAATAAAAACGTAAGAGCTCTGCTGGATCAGAACAGTGATCCATATAAATTAGCAGCTTGTCTGACAAAGTAGCCAACCAGTTGCTCTGGAGGACCAACAAACAGGGCATAAAGGCCAGGTTCTCACCTGATGTTACCTTTTAGCACTGGTATTTGAAAGTAGGCATTGATGGTCCTATTCTCCATGAGACTGCCTAATCCCCTTCTAAAGGTGTCTAAACTAGTGGCTATCACTCCATCCACTTGCAGTGAACTTTACAATTTAATTACTTGTTGAGTAAAGAAGTACCACCTATTGTCCATCTTAAATCTGATTTGCTACTACGGTTTGACATTTCTACTTTGCTGGATATGTTTTTGTGTCCAGTAAGATCCAACTTCACTGGGAATTATCTATATATCTAATAGTCAAGTTGCCCCCTCCGTGTGGATATCTAAATCTGCACATCGGGGGCACTTGGGGGGCAGAGAGATTTTACTGCACACTTGGATCAGTCTCCAAGTGTACAGAAAAATCTAAAAAGTTAAAAAAATATATATGGGGGATATTTAAATCCCCCAAAGTAAAAGCATTCCCTACGCATGCGCGGAGAATGCTCTGGCCGTCGGGGGGGAGGCTCGGGGGGCCTGGTGGCTGGGAGGGACTTGGGCCTTGCTGCCGGTGCCGGGAGACAGCGGGAGAAGGCTCAATGGGCCCGGTGGCTAGGAGCCACTTGGGCCTCATTGCTGGTGCCCGGGGGAGTAGGATAAGGTTCAGCAGGCCCACGTGGCTCACTGCCAGTATGGGGGTGGGTGAGGGAGAAGGATTGACAGGCCCGGTGGCTGGGAGCCATGTAGGCCTCACCGTTGATGCTGGGGAGGTTGGGGGTGAGAACAATTGGTGGGCCTGGGCTTCACTGTTGGTGCGGGGGGGGAGAGAGAGAGAAGGCTCACCTGCAGCTGCGTCCTCCTCCTCCACAGGGAGCTCCTTCTTCCACGGTTCCCCACTTCTTGTAAAGATGTATTTTTAAACTAAATTAATATAAATTACCAGTATCCCCGAGGTGGCAAATTCCTTAATCCTAAACACATTAACAGAAGTTTGAAAACAAAATTTGGCTTACTCTTATTTTATGAATGGTAATTGGAAATAAAGATGTAATTAGAAAAATATTGGGAACACAGTGTCAGGTGTTGTAAATTTATTTACATTGTTTACATTTATATGCCCATCATACTTGGTGAATGGCTGATTATTTTATAATTTTAAAATTACATTTTATATCACTCTTTAAGACATTATTGACTCCTAAAATGGCTCCCTCCACTTGCACCTGCTGGATGACCTTGGGCAAGCCATAGTTCTGGCACAGCTGTTCTTGAAATAGAGCAGTTTCTGTCAGAGCTCTCTCAGCCCCACCTACCTCACAGGGTGTCTGTTTTAGGGAGAGGAAGGGAAAGGAGTTTGTAAGCTACTCTGAGACTCCTTTGGGTAGTGAAGGGTGGGTATAAATCCAATCTCTTCTTCTTCTCCCTAGGGGGGAAATACAGATGATATTAAGTATCAATGATCCTTGGAGGGTTTTCTTGGTTGAAACTGGAACCAGGTATGATAGAGGGATGCTTGACTACCTGCCTCGCCGTCAACAGCAGTTCAACAACCATACCAAAAAACAAAATACAAGATGTCACTCAGTTTTACCAAAAAAGTGTTCTTAGGATCAAAGCATTAGGCATTGGGGAGGAGACGTTAGCAGAGTAATTTCCTACTGAAATTGATGTGATTTTAAAAGTAACTTTGGCAAGAAGTATTCATACAGTTTGAGAAAGAGAGTGTACAT
Source organism: Gekko gecko (assembly GCA_029375565.1). Lineage (NCBI taxonomy): Eukaryota > Metazoa > Chordata > Lepidosauria > Squamata > Gekkonidae > Gekko > Gekko gecko. The sequence goes on along the minus strand of JAPDNY010000003.1, from coordinate 143,466,152 downwards.
TCCATATGGGCAGCTCCAATAAAACAAGCAGGTGACAGGCAGCCATTGAAGTTCTCCACTTTTACTTGTATTGGTGTGGGGGGAGGAATCATTGGTATGTAGGCCAACTTTATATTTAAAAAATTATATTTTAAATGTCTCCTCCCCCAATAGCTATTGCTTTGATCCTGTGCACATTGGGCCCAAGAGGCCGAGTTTATATATATTATTTTTTTTTTGTCATTGGAGCTGAGATGAAATATTTTTTCTAGTTTCATTTTTGCATTTATTATCATTGAAAAGAACCTCAGCTTTGTAGTGTATTTTTGATTGCTTGTACAAAATTTTATCTTTTTCCCTGGAGTTTTAAAAACTAGCCTTTGGAGACCTTTCCATATCTCTCTATCAGAGTCTACAATGTAAATGAAAAGTAGAGAAATACTCAATTTTTATCCTGTTTGTTTTGTTTCAGTGGCAGCAATTTCACTGAACATGGAAATCTGAACTCAGAAAAACTCAGCTTGGTTCTAATTGAAATCAGTGAGGCATAACGTGGTTAACTATGGTTGCATCATGCCTTTATTCCCATATGGACATTTATTGTTGAACCCTTAAAGGTTTTAGTGAATTTCATGCCCATTGGTTGGCACAAAGTATATTACTTTTCCAAAAAATCTTTAAAAAAAATAAACCTGAAACGTTATGTTGTTGATTTCCTTCGGCCCAGTCTTCAGAGTGTATATGAGGAATGTTATCAGTCACCATTTGCAAAATGCAAATCAGCTGGCTGTCTAAAAGATGAGTTCCAAGAAGAGTGAAAAGAGTAGCAGCCAGAAGGTGGAATAGACTTTGATGGGTGTATCCTCTCAGTTAAGATTAAAGAACATCATTGGATCAGAGGCAGGGAGGAGAAAATTCCATCTTGCTTATTCCACAGTTACTCAGTGGATAAACACTTCAGGCTGTAGTTATATTTTATAAGAAAAGTATATGAATATGTTTTTTAAGGAATGTATAAAATGTGTCCACATGCATATGCTTCCTCCTGCATTCATCAAGTGATGGACATGAATTCTTTTATTCCACCTGAACCTACATTTTTGGGGAGTTGATATGACCTGTTTTTGTTAATGAATTAAAAAAGATCAATTGCCAAAACATTTCTTAAACATTTCTAAATGGCATCATTTATAGAATGTATAAGATGTTATCTAAGGCATTGACTAGAGGCATGGGAAGTCAAGGGTCCAATCTGCATTGGTATTTCCCACTGTTGTGCAAATTAACTCACATCATCTCACAAATTTCTGTCTACATTTGATGCCGCATCCACTATCCTATTGTTTCTTCTCAGCATCAGCTGTCTGCATCATTTTATTGCCATTTAGTAGTGATTCCGAGGTCACTACGGCTTCTCACCGCCTTATCTGAATGTGCTTTTAAGGTGGTACAACTGCTCCTCCCCACCGTTAAGCTGCTGTGAGCAAAAAGCAGACAACTGGAGCTGGATTCTCCCCCCCCCCCCCATCTTTTCTAAGGAGATACGCAAATTGTCACAAAGGAAACAAGTTAGCTGAAAATCCAGTAATCTGCATTTAAAAGCAGCCAGGGAACATTTTTGTGCCATCATATTGGGGGGTGGATTGGAAATCGTGCGAACCCTGAACCATTTGTTATTTTATGGGGCACTTTCCAGAACGCCCTGCCTGGCAACTGCTGGGTGTTCTGTGTTTTTTACCCAGCTTGTTCCATCTTTCCTGCCTCCCCTCTGTCAGGCCACCCCCTTTTACTTTCTGTGTGTGGGGTCACAGACGCTGTTTCCTCCCTGCAGTGCAGTGCCCTGCCGGTGCCCCTGGGAGGCTGCTCCTCCCCCCTCTCTTGCACACTCTATTTAAACAGCTTTTGTCCTGATGTAGACAGAGGAGAGCTTTATACTGAGTCAGATGGGAAACTGGCACCACAGCAGCACGGAACAGCTTCACATAGCAAATGCAGATTTGCTCAAGGTAGGGTGGAAACACATGAAGAGAAAAATGTCAACAGCCACTTTCCTCCTCTCACATTTCAGCTAAACATATGCTTTAATTCTGATCCTAATCAGGCTTTCTCAGAAGCAAGTTGAATTGATCTGAGTGGGAGTTTCCAAGTGAGCATGCCTAGAATTGTAGTAAAACCTCATCAGTTTATCATGTTTTTTTCATAATGCCTTCAAAAGAAGAGTCACATGATAATCAGTAAGCTCCAAAAATTAGAACAGTGTGTGTTAAACACTGAACTGCTTTCTTCATACCAGTTATTTGTTGTTGACGGGGATATGGGAATCCATGGCCTCTTGACTGGTACAAAGCTGAAGGGCAGGAAAATTGGCTGAATGGGAATTCAGCTACTATTAAGTTATATTAGTGTTCTCATTCCTTTTATAGTTCTCCTGGTGGCTATAATGTTAATGCCATTTGGCAGAATGCAAATTGCTTCAGTTGCTTCAGTGTCTTTCAGCTTTTTCTTTCTGATTATAAGCTTTTATTGTAGCCCTGCGTTTTATCCAAGGGTGCTGTATGTTGATGATGAGAAATTTCGCTCACTACTCTGTTTCTGACCATGTGAGATCCTGTATTATGAGTGCCTATTTTGGGACTTATACACTGGTTCCACAGTGTTTTCTACTGAGGAAATCTGAAATGAGGGCCCTTGTTTCATGTAAGAAAATTCAAGCTTCTGGCAGCACTTAAGCACCTGACACTATTAGCAACTAAAAGTTGCATTCTGATCTCTTTTAAACCCTACAGTTTTACCTATTAAAGTGTTACAGAAAACCTAATGCATAGCTCTTAATGGGCCTTCTTTTAAAAAAGTATATATGAAAATAATATACAAAGTGATGGTGAGCTTTGTGTTTTTTTCACCACCTTGGTTGTATGTTGCTGTATTCATCTTTCTGCTTTAATAGTTAAGAGGGGATTTTTATAGTATCTTGTGCTGTAGATTTTTACTCTTAATTTTATTTGATTTGCTACTGATCTTATTTTGTTAGGTCTTATTATTACTGTTGTATTGTTATTAGTTTTTCTGAGTTGCCTTATGAACTTCGTTAAGGCAATGGGATAGAAATAAATGTCTTCAGTAAATTAAATTTAGAATGACATTTCCCACAAATCTTCCACCACCCTTCTTTTTAATTTATTGCAAATGGTAATCAAGCATAGCACTAAAACATCCCCAGTTCAATTGATCAGTAATTGTCCTTAAATATCAGTGGCTTCTGGATAACTGTTCTAATGGGTGACAACCTGATTGCTGTCTTGCCAGCTGGCTTTGACATAATCTTCATAGAGGAACTTGGTTTTAAGGTCCTGTTAGCCAAATTCCCTTAATTTATTAATAAAGATGGGGAATTTGAATATATTATATGGCAATTGGCAAATAGGGAGCAATAACCTTTGTATACAGGAGTCCTGTTTATTCCAGTAACCCCAGAAATAGACGCAGAGACCAGATCTTAATGAAATGGTTTCTTTACTGGGGAATATGCACGCATACAAATAAACACAATCACACACTCAATCAATACAGTACTAAGAAAAATAGATGGAAAGGGTACAGAGACATTTGCATTTGTAGGAGTTTGTTGGTTGGGCAATAGTAACCTGTCTTGATGTGATGAAGCGATCCTTACAGCGGAAAAATAGGGGAGACTATAAGGGGAAAAGGGTCATATTCTGAACCAGCAGAACATGTGGAGAGACTCTGGGCAGTGTTTACACCGAGAGTCAGCAAGGTAGGATGGGGTCAGGTAGAGAGAGAGAGAGAGAGAGAGAGAGAGAGAGAGAGAGAGAGAGAGAGAGAGAGAGAGAGAGAGCATGGCGTATCCTGCTCTTTTTATATATTATTTGGACGTCACTGGCCACTTCCCCATATCATGTCCCCAGGAAGTTGCTTAAGCGAAAACTGGTTTCAGGAGAATGGAGGCTTAATGGTTCGGCAATATTGGTTCCATTACTACAAACAGTGGCACCTTTAGAAGACAATAGCAGAAGCGGCCAGAGTCGTTAGTCTTGATAGCCTGATGATCGCTCTGGGTGATGGGCTTGGTAGGTACATGTCAATCGGCTAATCCCTTTATGCAAGCAGTTCTTTTGTTATACTGGGCAGCATACGTGCAGTATCTGGTGAAGATGGGGAAGAGATGTGCCTGCATGCTGAAAGAGGTTTCTATTCGTGGAGTCTTTGTAGAGATGTTCAAGTTTCCCTTGCATGGCATGGCATTCCTCTACAGCATGCTTTTACTGGCTTCTGTGTGCTGTTCGCGGCCAGGGCGCTTGGCTCATCTCTGCTGCATTGCAGGTGAGAGGTGGCAGGTAACCCATGGATCCACTATTGGTCTGTCACAAAGCTTCAGGAGGAGGCTTCCCTCATCTGGGCATGTGTTCACAGTTCAAGCAGTTGGCATCAGCTCATGGTCACCGCACCTTCTATTTCTCTTGGCACACTTATTGCACAGTCCAGTTATTAAGTCATAAGTCCATAAGAGCATTATAAGCTCCTTGCAAGGCAACAGTGCTGGTTCTGCACTTGGCAATAGTTCTTTACCTTGACAGGAAGAATATGTTTACATCTATTATTTAAACCTTGATAGAATATAATTTTGGTGTTTAATTCCTACCCTGTTTGGTAACTGGAGTGTCCCATGACTTTTCACCTTTGATGTGCAAACCCAGCCTTTATGTTCTAGAAGTGGTAATTCTCTCAGTGACTTGAGCCAGTTGTAGAAATGCACATAGCTTCTTTTAGCTTTGCAATCTGAAGATACTTCCTTTTTCATATCAGGTAACTTTACAGTGAGATTCTTGCCTAAGGTTGGAATGGATGCTCTGATGAGCAATTCCTCTGGGCTGAATTCAGTTGTTTTTAATAGCAATGACTTGGCAGTTCATCTCTTTTCAATATCCCCTTCCTTTATAGCCTGCACTGTGCTCTCTGCTCCCCAAGTGTTTGAGGCAGATGCAACTTGTAATAATATACCAGAAGCTACAGGACATCCAAAATAACTGGAATTCTGCTGCTGTGAATGCAGTTCATTGGCAGTGAAATGCTTCTGAGAAGCTGCAACTAAGTGTTCTTGAGTTGTGCAAAGGCACTGTGGAATTAATATTCAGTAAAGATCTCAATACATCTAGCAAAATAGTCCATATTAATGAAATTGTCTTAGTCTCTAAATTTGTATGTATCTGCTGTTAGTCATGTGCAAATTGTAACAAGTGTTTATTTTATTTATGTTATTTATAGTCCGCCTTTCTCACTGGGACTCAAGGCAGAGTACACAGAGTGAGACAATATAATCAATAGGATGGGATATTCAGTGAACAATGAAATAGGATTTGCACTGTAAACCAACCAGAAATGAAGGTTGGAAGGAGATAGAGCATTCCTGTATCTCCATCTCCTTCCTACAAATTGCCTTCTCCCACTGCCATACTTCCCCTGCTCCATCAACACTGGTATTCCTGACCATAGAATGGCCTCCCTGTCAGATCCTATTGGCCTAGAACCAGATGCTTGGCTTCCCTTCCCTACAGGAGACCTGGAGGGCAGAGCACCAGAGGCAATCATGGAGTGACTCCCCTCTTGGTTGGTTGGTGGGTACATAGCCATCCCAGCAGCCTCTCTGACACCTTGAAGAACGCTGTCTGGTGGTGCTTCTTCAAATGCTTCCTGAGCCTGGTAGTCTAGAGATGACCCAGGTTCTTCCCTCAACTTATGTTAGCCTTACACAGCTGGCACTGTGCAAAACAGGAATCCTCTGTTCTTTGGGAGTGCTACCAGACCATGGAGGAACAGGGCATCCATGCTGACGAGCAGCTGTGAGCTCCACTGAAGCCACTTCCTGCCATGCATTCTGTCACCCTGAACTACTTCTTCAAAGTAAGCTAGCTGCTACACTGGGCTTTACTAAACCTAGCACTGAGGACTAATAACCTAAACTTGACTCACTAATCTGTTGTCCTTGACTTTTTCTGTCTACCTGTATTCCTCAATACTAACCTGCAATTTACTTTTTTTTACCAGACCTACACAACCCAACTTTTTTTTACAACTATACTTAGGCTTGCTTCAGTTGAATTATTTTTAAAAATCTGCTTCTGACTTTCTAGCCTAAAAGCTGACTAATTTTTTTTGTAAAGAAAACTTGTGATGAACATATGGAATTCTTTTAAAAAAACACCGTTTATTTCATTTTATTTTGTTTTATGTTATTTATTTAATTTTTCCAAGCCTACAAGGACAGCACCTGGCTTCTTATTATTTTGGAAGCCTAACCAAAGTGTTGTGTCCTGACTAGTGAACTGACTGTATTCTTTTCTATGTTAAGCTTCAAGTCAGGACAGGATTGTAAGCCTCGACAATCCTATTAGTTGTGGTAATATTTGTAACCAATCAGAAACCGTATAATAGTTATGGAGGGAACAAACCTCATTGGTCTTTATGTCTCTATTGTTATTGGCTGTTAACTTAAGAAGGGGCGTGGTTTTGTTAGCCCGCACTGTTTAAAAAGGGAGCTGTGCTCCACTGTGTTGTTGTGTGTTGACTGATCGTCTTGTTGGGTAGAATAAAGCTAAAATCATTGTTGAAATCACTCTCTTCGTTAAGTCTCATACTTAACAAAAGTCTACTTTTTAAGAAAAGAACACTGAACCCTAAGTTGAAATCTCCTGAAGGGTGTAGTTCATTTGGTACTCTGGCCTGACAAAGGAATTTTGCAGAATACCTTGGCTTGCATGACTGTTGAGAAAAAGTCCTCTAGTATTGCAGGGTCATATTTTTCTCTCATCATGGTTTCATTAAGCTTTTCAAGTTGTAGACAGATGTGTATTTCTCCACTTTTTTAAAGAAGTGTTTCATTTCCAGCCAGCCCTGCACATGCTGGGCCAGCGTAGATAGCCGCAGCAATACATTTTTATTGTAATGTGTTGTGTAGTGGGTTCGACATATTAAGGAGTCAGGAAACAGTGTGATAATCAGCACATGGTTTACTCATACACAACAGAACAATCCAATACCGGCTGATGGCCAACTATATACAGTCCCCATGGACCACCCCCAGGTCCCATTGGTGGGTTTAAACTTCCCGTCAAGGTTCCTATTGGTGACCACTTGAGGTTTCAGGATCCTAGTCCCTATTGTCTCTTGAGCTCCAAGCTCAGGTAAGGTCGCTGTTGCCTAGTGGCGGTCAGTGGACATAACATAATGTATGATAGATTCATTATGCGATGGTGAGGATACACAGTGGGATCAGCATATTCTGGAATGACTAGAAGTCAGCATGGACTAAGTTTTTCATATGGCTGTGATATGCTGAACTGGCTTTGACAAAGTTCATACAATCAGTAGTAGTGACAAGCCCCATAATTTTGCTTTGTTAATGACAAGGAGTACATCCATATACCCCTCCTTTCTGCCTTCATCAGGTACACTCTTTTGTACGGTTGCATTCGATTCTGATTTTGTCAGGGCCTCTCATAATGAAATTAAATGGGGGAAAATCTTAAATATTAATCAAATCTAATTAAAAATATGCTGGAATGTTGGCTCAGAGCTTCTGGCAAGATTCTCTGTCATTGGGTTGCTGCATTTTAAAATTGTATATTTTTAGTGAAAAAGGCACAAGCAGAATTTTTTAACGGGAACAACATTGAAGAACAGCATCAACCCAAACTGCTGGTATATCTGCATGATTTACAAAGTCACGATGCCACTAGTAGTGCTAGTTTAGCAGAAGGAACAAATAAGACTCTACAGAAACTAATTTTCAAGTTTTTACTGAATAGAAGCCTATGACATTCCAGCAAAGCTAAATTGACTTTGTACAGAGCTTAAAGAAATCTTTTCAAAATTAAATGAGTCAGGTCTTTATCTAGTACTGCCTCGAATGCTCATGCATTGTCCCCTGTATAAGCAGGACACAAAATATTTCTTAGGACACGAACTGATGTTTCAGAATACCCTCCATATTTAGAAATTGTGCCTTAGATCTATCACCAGCTACACTCTGCATTGACACAATGGGCTTTGAATATGTATCTAACCTCTTGCAGATAGGTTCTTGAACGTGTTAGTACATTCAGAAGTTTTTATCCTATCAAGTCAAAATCCCCCCTTTTACAGGAGGTAAACTAAGTTTTGTGCTCAGGCATGTACCACATATTGCTATGAAATTTATTAAGAACAACTTATGTAAGATGGAACACTGTGTTAAAGAACTATGTGCTGGTAATAAGAATCTTGTAAGCATGTGTTGTTTAACTACCTAGACATTTGCAGTCCTTGCTCCGACCTGGTGGAACTCTCTGCCAAACACCATCAGGGCCCTGAGGGACCTTATGCAATTCCGCAGGGCCTGCAAGGAAGAGATATTCTGCCAGGCTTTCAGTTGAAGACAGCAATGGCTTCTACTCTTGCTGGCACCCTCTCCGTGCTCTCCAGATTTGTTTTGTTCCTCCTCTTCCCCTGCCCACAAGGTGGCCAAGCAGTCCAGAATGGGAAGTAATGTGTAGCTCACCACTGGAATTCTTTTAAAACTGTTGTACTAGTGCTTTCTATTGTGTTTTTTATGGTTTTTATGTTTTTATCTGCTGTTGTACATCACCCAGAGGCCTGTGGTAGCAGGGATTGGGTGATTCAGAAATTTAATAAATAATAATAATAAATAATACCTCTAATGTTACAGATCATAAGACTGTAGTCTGGAGAATGTAAAACACATGGCAGGAGAGACACAAAGTTCAAGGGATGGATGTTATCATAAGATAGGTGCAGCCTTCCTTCCCCTACCAGCCATGTGGATGATGCCCACTGAATCACATTAGATTTTTGTGCATCTGCTCTCCTTGTTGGATTGCCACACCATATTTCTTAGCTTGATTTGGGAACAGCTTTCTATCTTCCTCTTTCTTTGTGATTTTAAGAGGGACCAGAGATATCATCATATATCTAATTCTCACTATAGCACCATTTGTGGATACCTAAATCTAGACATTGGAGCCATGAACAGACAAGACAGATCTACAAACTAGAGAAAAGCATATGTTTGCAGAAAAATCTGAAATCTTTGTATGTGTGTATATACACACACACATTTGGGGATTAAACATCTGCCAAATAAAAGCAGTACCTATGCCTTTAAGAAAGAAGATCTCAGTAGGGGGTTGCTATGCAACCACAACCATACTGCTGATGTTCAGTCCTTAGTTTCTATCAGTAAAAAGCAGCCCTTTCCAGAGCTATTTTGGCCTCCTATTTTACCAGCTAGACCCAGCTGAGCTCTGAGAAGGAGCAGGAGATAGAGCTGCTAGAGGGGTGAGTGTTTTTTATTTACTTTCAGCTGAAGTGATTTGGCTGAGAGGGTACTGCATGAGGGGACAGTGTCTGAGAGTGTGTGGGTGAGTTGTGAGTTGTTGCAGAGTCTGGCTGCTTGAGATAGGATGTGAAAGGGCCACTGTTTGACTGTAATTGAGTGCCTGAGTGGATTTGAATAGCTGCTGGCCACACTCTCTGCTGGGGGAAGCTTCTATTTAAGGCAGCACCTTGCCAGCCTAGGGATTCTTAGACTAGGGACTCTGTAAGTAGCCCAGGAGGAGCCAGAAAGCCAGGGCCCTAGTCTCCTTGGGTTCCCAGTAAGGTAAGTAGACTTCTACAAGAACAGCCACATAAATACAAAGGGTTTTAAAAGGGGGATTATATATAATTATTATTTTAAAAGCAATTATGAATCCAGAATGCCAGCAGGGGGTTGGGGGCTATCCAATGTTTTGCATGGAGTGTCACATGTATGACTATCTACCCATTGGATGGAAGTCTTGGGTGTGTGCCCAGTGCAAGGAGCTCCTGGTTCTCAGGGAACGAGTTTGCTCCCTTGAGGCCAAGGTGACAGACCTGGAGAAGCAGAGACAGTCATTTAGATGCATGGAGAAGACTCTCGGGGAATTAGTTATGTCCCAGTCTGAATATGGCAGCCCCCCCACTGTCAGGGAGCATGAGGGTCGAGGGGAAACAGGGCACCATGCTGAGGATAAGGGGAATGTGCCCTCAGAAGGGACCTCTTCTTCAGCTGGTGAATGAGTATCCTTTTGCATCACAGAACCATCTCTTGGCAGGAAGGGAGGGGGGCTCTTTGTAGTCGGTGATTCAATACTTAGGCAGGTAGACAGCTGGTTGGTGAACCCGTGTACTGACCGTATGGTGACTTGCCTGCCTGGTGTGAACAGCGGGCATTACATGTGTTCTAAATAGTCTGGTAGTGCTGGGGAGGAGCCAGTGGTCATGGTACATGTTGGCACCAACGATGTGGGGAAATGCAGTCATGAGGTTCTGGAGGAAAAATTTAGGCTGCTAGGCAGGAAACTCAAGGCCAGGACCTCCAAGGTAGCCTTCTCAGAAGTGCTACCTGTTCCATGTGCAGGGCTGGAGAGACAGGCACAGATCAGGAGTCTCAATGCGTGGATGAGACGATGGTGTAGGGGGGAAGGGTTCAAGTTTGTTAGGCACTGGGATGCTTTTTGGAACAAGAGGGAGCTGTACAAAAGAGATGGTCTCCACTTGTCCTGAGAAGGAACCAGACTGCTGGCGCTTAAAATCAAAAAGGTGGCAGAGCAGTTTTTAAATTGAATATTGGGGGAAAGCTGACAGGAGATGAAGAAGAAGAGGAAGAGGAAGAGATTGGATTTGTGGGTTTAATATGCATGGGAAACTATAGGTGAAATGCTATGGGTTGAAATAGTGGGCCCAAAAGGAAGCTTAACACTGGGAGTTTGTTATCACCCACCAGATCAAAAAATAGAGGAGGATTATAAAATGATGAATGAATTAAAGATAGCAGTAGAGGAAATGTGTCATAATAGGTGACTTTTAAGTACCCACACATTGATTGGGTCAATATGTGTTCAAGTCGGTAAAAAGAGATTGAATTTCTAGACACTCTCAATGACTGTGCTATGGAACCGATGGTCACAGAACCTACCAGGGGTGAGGATTTGGTCCTAAGGTCTCCCAAGACCTGGTGAGAGACGTAAAAATGATTGCACCACTTGGGAACAGTGACCATAATGTTATTGAGTTTAAGACTTGTATAAATAGGGAGTTGGCCAAAAAGACTGACACAACCACTTTTATCTTTAAAAGGGGTAACTTCTCTGATATGATTGGACATGTGAGGAGGAAACTGAAAGGAAAAGTAGAAAGGGTCAAAAACATTGGGGAAGCTTGGAGACTATTTAAAACTACAATCTTAGAAGCTCCAAAAATATATATATACTGCAGGTTAGGAAAGGCACAAATTGGTATAGAAAAAAGCCTGCATGGTTAACAAACAAAGTAATGGAAGCTATAAAAGGTAAGAAGGGTTCCTTTAAGTGGTGGAAAGCAATGTTCCCTCTAAGCTGAGTTAGTGTGAGCTAGCACACAGTTCTTTAGCCTCCGGCTCACACATTTTTTGCCTTGGCTCAGGAAGGGATGGCTCCAGAGCAAACTGATTTATGCAGTAGCTAAATCTCCTGCTCACAACTTTAATGCCAGTAGCTCACAAAGTAGAATTTTTGCTCACAGGACTCCACAGCTTAGAGGGAACATTGGTGGAAAGCTAGTCTCAGTGAGGTTGATAAAAGGGAACACAGGCTGTGGCAAATAAAATGCAAATCTGTGATCAGGCAGGCAAAAAGGGAATGTGAGGAGCATATAGCAAAAAACATAAAGACCAACAATAAAACTTTCTTCAAATACATTAGAAGCAGGAAACCAGCCAGGGAGGCAGTAGGACCCTTGGATGACCAAGGGGTAAAAGGAGTACTGAAGGATGATAGGGAAATGGCTGAGAAGCTGAATGCATTTTTTGTCTCTGTCCTCACTGTGGAAGATGAGAAGTGCCTGCTCACTCCAGAACCGCTGATTTTGGGAGGGGTGTTGAAAGACCTGAGTCAGATTGTGGTGACAAGAGAGGAGGTCCTACAACTGATAGACAACTTATAAAAACTAATAAGTCACCAGGTCCAGGTGGCATACATCCGAGAGTTCTGAAAGAACTCAAATGTGAACTTGTGGCTCTCCTGACAAAAATATGTAATCTTTCATTAAAATTTGCCTCCATTCCTGAGGACTGGAGGGTAGCTAATGTCACTTCCATCTTTAAAAAAGGTTCCAGAGGAGATCCAGGAAATTACAGTCCAGTCTGTCTGACATCTGTACCGGGTAAATTGGTGGAAACTGTTATTAAGGAAAGAATTAGTAGGCACATTGATGAACAAAAACTACTGAGGCAGACTCAGCATGGATTCTGTAAGGGAAGATCTTGTCTCACTAACCTGTTAGTGTTCTTTGAGGGAGTGAACAAACATGTGGACAAGGGGGACCCAATAGATGTTGTTTACCTTGACTTCCAGAAAGCTATTCATAAAGTTCCTCATCAAAGGCTCCTAAGTAAGCTCAATAGTTATGGGATAAAAGGATAAGTCCTCTTGTGGATCAAAAACTAGCTAATTAATAGGAAACAGAGAGTGAGTATAAATGGGCAATTTTCTCAGTGGAGGGTGGTAAGCAGTGGGGTACCACAGGGATCAGTACTGGGTCCAATGCTTTTTAACTTGTTTATTAATGATTTGGAGTTAGGAGTAAGCAGTGAAGTGGCTAAATTCATGAAGTTGTTCACAGTGGTGAGAACCAGGGTGGATTGTGAGGCACTCCAAAGGGATCTGTCGAGGATGGGTGAGTGGGCGTCAATGTGGCAAATGGGGTTCAATGTGGCCAAGTGCAAAGTGATCCACATTGGAGCCAAAAATCCTAAATGTAAATACACATTGATGGGGTCCAAACTGGCAGAGACTGATCAAGAGAGAGATCTTGGAGTCGTAGTAGATAACTCACTGAAAATGTCGAGACAGTGTGTGACTGCAGTAAAAAAGGCCAGCACTATGCTTGGGATTATTAGGAAGGGAACTGAAAACAAATCAGCCAGTATCATCATGCCCCTGTATAAATCAATGGTGCGACCTAATTTGGAGTACTGTTTACAGTTCTGGTCACCACATCTCAAAAACGATACTATAGCATTGGAAAAAGTGCAGAAAAGGGCAACTAGAATGATAAAAGGGTTGGAACACTTTCCCTATGAAGAAAGGCTAAAATCCTTGGGGCTCTTTAGCTTGGAGAAACGACAGCTGAGGGGTGATATGATCAAGGTTTATAAGTTATGCATGGGATAGAGCAGGTAGAGAAAGAAGTACTTTTCTCCCTTTCTCACAGTACAAGAACTCATGGGCACTCCATGAAATTGCTGAGCAGTTGGGTTAGAATGGATAAACGGAAGTACTTTTTCACCCAAAGAGTGATTAACCCATGGAATTCACTGCCACAGGAGGTGGTGACAGCTACAAGCATGGACAGCTTCAAGAGGGAATTAGATAAGCATATGGAGCAGAAGTCCATCAGTGGCTATTAGCCACCAAGTATAGATAGGAACTCAGTCTGGGGCAAGTGATGCACTGTATTCTTGGTGCTTGGGGTGGGCAACAGTGGGAGGGCTTCTAGTGTCCTGGTCCCACTGCTGGACCCCCTGATGGCACCTGGTATTTTTGGCCACCGTGTGACAGAGCGTTGGACTGGATGGGCCGTTGGCCTGATCCAACATTGGCTTCTCTTATGTTCTTATGTACCCTGTTCCCCTCCCTCCTGCTGTGGAGGGAGAACTCATTGGGGCCAGGCCCAGCAGCAGCCATCAGGCAACTTGCTGCCATGTAACTTGTGTGATTCAGCCATGTGTGGTGGCAGCTATGACTTGGTGCCACACAATTCACCTACGTTCAGTAGAAGCCTTCACATAACTTGGTCATAACTGTATGACTTTTAAACTTGGCCAGACTTTTCACAGGGAGAGGCTGCAAGGGGGAGGGAAGGAGGAAAAACTGACAGCCACTGTGATGTAGTGCTTAAGGTGTCAGACTAGGATCTGGGAGACCTGGATTTGAATTCCCACTTTGCCATGGAAGCTGCTGTGTGACCTTTAGGCCAGTCACTCACTGTCAGCCTAATCTACCTCACAGGATTGTTGTGAGAGTAAAACATAGGAGAGGAGAATGATGTAAGCTGCTTTGGGTCCCCAGTGGGGAGAAAGTTGGGGCAAAAATTAAATAAATAATAAATAAAACTATAGACTGGGGGCAGATAAAAGAAAAGTTGTTTGGTGAGTGGTAAGGCAAGAGGGAAACAGGGAAATAAGGAGTGGATATGGGTTGACAGGCGGATACGAGGAGGAAGTAGTGTTGATACAGGGCAAAATGAAGTGACCCTTGCAAGGCCTTGTGGGTTCTCCACTCATGTAATTTCTATTCCCCATTTCAAATGCTGGTGTACTAGTGGCCCCAGTCCACATGTCTTTGCATAAAGCAGCAGGCTCCATGCAAATGACTGCGTAGAAGAAATCAGTTTAGAAGGGCACTTGATGTGAAAAAGTGTAAAGGGGTTTGTTATGTAACAAAGACATTTGCAGTTTGTCTTTTGATTTTGTCAGATTCAAACGGTCACTAAGAAAGTACTTGTCCCTCAAGAAACTGAAGAACCAGCCAATGTTACAGAATCCATCTTTGCCATGATGAATGAGACAGAAGTTACTTCAGAACCCGAGATGGTTATTAAGAAGGGCCTTGAGTTTAAGGATGGAATGAATGTTTTAGGTAAGGAAATAGTTTTCTATCGGTATTATATTGAACCTAATCAGTTGCTTTTCCCTTATTAAGTGTAGAACAGCTTGGTTCAATGTATTTTTGAAAATGTTTTAAACTATTTGGGAAGCAATATAATGCATATAACAGTTTATAAGGTAGCTGCATGTGTCCGACAATGATGGAGTTTTAAAACACTGATGTCACAAAAAGCAGCTAAACTCATATGCAGGTAAACTAATTACACTCCAAGCCAAAGTTTAGAGAGGTGTTTGACTCAGCTCATAATTGTCGGGCTTCCAGATAGTTTGCATTCATTTTGAACACCTCAGTTTCAAAAGTTGACTGCATTCTGTTAGATGGTTAGATCTCCAGTATGCTTTTTAATTGCACAACCATTATGGAAAGTCCTGATTTGAATCAGAGCCACAAGAGATAGCTGTTCTCTTTCTTCCTGTGCTATGTTCCCAGCCTCAGATAGCCCCTACCCAGAGCTGCTATTTTCCCCAGTTGAGGTTGCCTGTATTGTTATCTGCATTTTTCCCCAACAGGGCAAATAGATTTCCTGGAGGTAAGCAGCAGTGTAAGGGAAAGACTTAACTTCACTTCTTCCCTTGCTGCTGCCCCAATCCAAATTCTCTCCCTCCCAGCTGCTACTGAGAAATAAAGAACACGTAGGAAATCTGATGACTGATCTTCTAGCATCTCATCTGGTTTAGCCCCTAGTTTGCACAAGTTCCTTCTTTGAGCATAAACAGTTTTCTAGATCCTGACAGCTATTAATTCAAGCTTTTTATATTTTAAGAAACAATAATATTTTATACATTTTATTCATCCATAAATGTTTTTATAATGCAACACTGTGCATCAAATAGTAATCAATTATACCAGATTCTCTTGAAAAAAAATATTTCAATTAGCTAATTTGGCTTTAGCAAATTACCAGCAATCATCTAATGGGTGACCAGTTCCTTAACTGATACCACTCTGATGCTATTAATGCCTATGGGGATTAACAATGATCTCGGCTAATCAGGAGTATACTCTCAGGGCTGTTCTGGTTTTATCAGTTTCAGAGAGTCTGTAAAATAACCAGGGCTGTCATCAGTTTGGAACCATACTGAAAATCTATACTGCACAGATCTCTGTTGGCTTTTAAAATCACATTCATCTCATGTGGCAGAAAACACATTTTACACTTTCCAATCTGCCTTTCTATTCCATTTTAGTAACTGATTGCTAATAGATTTTTTTCTGTCATTCAGACAGACCTGTTTTAGTAACTGGCTTCTGGCAGAATTTATTTACCAGCTCATACAAACTCACTTGTGTTGGGTTAGCAAAGTGTGGTTGAGCTGCTTCTGAGGGAAACTGCTTTTTTTCATTTTCAGCCCTTTCATTGTGCTTCTGAATCACTGTGGTGTGCTGTTTAAACTGTCCATAGCACTTACCACAATACCACTTTCCCCCTGCCCTTTTTCACATCTCAATCTTCCTTAAGCTTTTTTTTTAACATTCTAAGGTGAGTGCTATAGCACTAAACCAGTATAGCACTTTGGTGCTATAGTGGTTTAGCACTATAGCGCTCACCTTCGAACATTCAAAGAAAGTCAAAGAAAGATCATGCGGTGAAAAAGGGCAGGAAAAAGTGGTGCCATTTGAAATGACCACAGTACTTCAGAGACAGCTCAAAAATGGAAGGAAATTTGCTGTATGAAATCCCCATCCCTGTATTGCTTTATTTGAAATTGGGCCAACAACAAATAACAACTGGTTTAGTATGGTAATGTGAAAAGGGCCATTTACTGTACTCCAAAGTGTACAAACGTAGCTTTCTATGTTTAATTGATTATTTGTTGTTCTTGTATTGAGAATTATTAATAAAAATGATTAATTGTTCTAATTGCCTTTTACTTTCTCTTGGAGATTTACTTCATGTTTGTTGATTTACTTGATGGTAAATGAAATATATTTTTGCTTTTGCTTTATGGAAGGTGTATGGAGTAACCCATGGAGTCACAAATCTTTAGAAACATATTTAATACACAGTTCTCCCACACCTTCCCTTGACTCATAGGTAAAGTAACTGGCTATTGACTTTCATAATCAGTTAGCTACGATAAACTGAATATACTTGTCTGTTATGATTTATGACACAATACCTTGATTTCAGGATATAATTTGGTTTATGAATTAGGTAAAAAAAATCATTTTTTTTAATAGCAGCAGAGCACAGCATTTTTACATGCACATCTGTGAGAGTGAGGCAAATGCATGCCTATTTCAGAAAAAGCATGCCAGTTTGTCATAATAAAATTATTACTTTTTATACAAGAAGGGATGATATCCCTAGGGCTCCAGCAAGGTTGTAATAATATAAATTTCATTTAAGTTAAATAATTGCTTTTAAGATGACTTAATAACATTACAGGACTGAGTTCATGAAGTTAATAGAATTCTTCACTTCGATAAAGCCTCAGTACTTTTAATTCTAGCATTCTTCCAATAGGTCTCATTGGGTTCTTCATTGCTTTTGGCATTGCAATGGGCAAGATGGGAGAACAAGCCAAGATGATGGTGGATTTCTTCAATATCTTGAATGAGATTGTAATGAAATTGGTAACCATGATCATGTGGTAAGTCTAACTACTCATCTTTTGAGACATACCAAATCCTGTTTACTGTGGGTATTTTATGCATAAATTCTTTTCTTTTTTATTTTTATTTATGCCCCTATTTTCTCCCTAATGGGGATCCAAAGCAGTTTACAACATCATTTCCCCCTTCTCTATTTTATCCTGACAACAGCAACCTTTTGTAAGGTAGGTTAAAAGAACAGTGAGTAACCAGTCCAAGGTCACCCTGCAAGGAATCATGGCAGTGATTTGATCTTGATTCTGTCAGATCCTAGTCTGACATTCTAAACACTATAACATGCTGCCTCTCTAGCAATTCTTCTGAAATTCTCTCTAGAAAGTCATGACCCCTTTCCAGTGCCCTACTGCTTTAGATAACATTACTTGGACACTGGAGCTTTTTATTCACCTGACATGAAGCATGGGTCCTTTCTGTTATGGTTTATTGTGCCATCTGTTGCTTTATTGGTTTTATCGCTTGTATTGTTTTATGAATCTTATGTTGTAAGCCACCCTGAGCCCACTCCTGGGATAAGGCAGGGTATAAAATAAATAATATATTTTACTATTAGTTTTAAACCAATAAAATTTACATTATAATTTTTTTTCAAATTTGTATCTCACCCTTCCTCCTAAGAGCTCAAGGTAACCCATGCAGGAGTTATCCCATCCCTCCCAACTTATCAATAAAACAAGGCAAGAGAGAAACTGGCTTACTGATGCACCTGAAGTCACCTACTGATCTTGATGGCTGAATTGGGGTTTGAATCCAGGTCATCCTAATCTAGGGTGGCCGGGCACAGCCTGGCTATCAGTGGGAGACTAGTGGAGTAGGGATATGGGGATGGCTGTTGGTGATGGTGTGAAGTCATTTCCAGTGCAAACACTTCTCTAGGCATCACCAGAAACACTATGGTACAACCATACAGTTCCCAATGATTCCTAGAGAGTATTGATATTACTTCTGTGTTTCCCCATCAGCCCAACTGCCATTTTAATTTTTTTTTCTCCTGCCACTGCTTGAAGTGCTGGCAGGAAACCAGAAATGGATATAGGGGGAATCCCTTGCCTCTGGTGGGGGGTTGACAATCCTAGGATTCCATTCCCCAAAGAAGTTCTAATTAGCTTTTGTATATTGAATTTATTGCCCAGTGGTTTGCTCATTTCAGAGCCGATTGGATTCACCTCAAGATCATTGCACAGCTGCTGCCCTTGCACTAGAATTGGCACCCAAATCCACCCTCTAGCACTGATGTTGCTACAACTAGTGGCACATCTTTCTACCCAAGACTCTTGGTAATACATGCTTAAAAATATTTTTAAAGATTAATCATACAGATGAGAACATTTCTTCTTTGGCGATAGATCCCTTTCTTCTGTAGGTACATTCTGTCCAGGTATTTATGGCTTCTTTCTAAGGAAGGATTCATCCCCTCCAGCAACTCCAGTGATTTATGAAACTCTTGTGAGTACCATAAGAACATGAAACAAAGCTGGGCATCTGCTGAGGGTGCTGTGTGAACTCTTTTTGTAAGGATTATACCCAGTGAATTTTTCAGAAAGCAGACTGGGTGGCACCTGAGGAAACAGTATGCAAAGTAGGGAAATTTGAGAGGCCTGTAGATAACTGATTGATTGCAGTTTCTGGGGGATGACTAGACAGTTCATTGAAAGGTCAGAGGGAAAGCAGAGGTTCTTCCTAAAATGTCTCCTTTCAGTTATCTTTTTCAGAATGATGTGTCCAAAATGGTAGTTAAGTACTAAAAAGTGAGTACTGAGTCCCTATTACTGAGATCTTTTCCAATCGTCTTCTCAGCTGAAATCCAGCTGGCTGCATTCAGTAACCTGTGACTGTAGCCATGGGGAGGGCTTGAGGGGACTGGATCTTGCTTCTGTTATATTTTTTGAATTTATTTTAAAGAGTTGTACTCTGCATTTTTACCAGTTGGCCCTCAAGGCCTTTTATAAATAACATATATTGAAACAGCACTGAAATACAGCTTTATATCATATCCCACCAGAAACTTGGGAAAACAGGTTTCACGAGGATGTTCAATAGTCAAGATTAGCACCACAGAGGTTTTATTGCTGGCAGCCACCAAGTAATGAGTGGCTCTGCAGGCAACCAAAGTAGGGTCTCTATGGGAGATATGGACCAGCCTTCCCTTCACCCTCAAAGGAGCCAATGAAAACTTCACACACAAGAAGTGATAGTTAATGGCTCTGATCCATTTAAAGAACAAAAAAGCTTGCTTCAAAAATATTATCCATTTACTTAATTTATCTAAAAACTCTCCATCATGCCTTTCCACTAAAAAGCCTTTTAGGTGAATAATGGCTTATTCTGCAAGGGTGTTTTGCCTCACTTTCACCATGCATGTCTGTCGGGTTTTCTTTTTCGTTCTGCATTGATTTGCCCCCCTTCAGCACTCAGTTAGCTTTCCGGTTGCTGTTTCCCTGGGTTTTCTGCGAGTGGCTTTGTGCTGGTTTTTCCCTTGCTTCACTTTCAAACCAAAGGTAATCCAAAAGCATACAGATTCCCTCAGATTTTCACCCCCTGCCATTTTCCAACCCCTCAAAGGTCACTCCCCCACCCACATGGAGGTCATTCCACCCACTCTGCACCTTCTGCCATCTTCCCCCCTTCATCGGAGTACAAGCTCCCATTTTCTCCTCATTTTAATATTTTTCATTTTTTTAACAAGTGGCATGAGACTATTGCTAGTCTCAGATTGCTGAATAAAAAAAATTAAAATGGGGAGGGAGTTTAAAAGGAGCTGAGCAAGGTTTAGTTCCCTGATGGTATTGACTTGAAAGGGGGATCAGGGAGGAGGCAAACAGCAGTGTACCCAGTGCAAAGCAGAAAAAAGAAAAGAAGGATTTGGTGGTGAGAGGAGAAACCTGATCTTGGTGCTGACTTAGCAAACAGTGAGACGGGGGGGGGGCTGTGCCAATCAAACCCACACAGAGACCGCAGACACCTCCTATGAGTGGGACCAACTCTGCAACCTTTCATGCTGCATTGCTAAATGGGAGAACATTGTTAGACTTCATCAAGGGGAGGGAGGTGAGCTGAGTTCAAGGGGTGTGAACATTCCCCAGCTTTCCAAACAAGCACGCTACAGAAGCATACAGGACTTTGAGCGATTTGCACACAGCTTCAGATAGAAAGATTCTTCTCCCTGATGCCGATAGTAAAGACATGGCCTTAAGCCCTCTTGCCGTGTTCCCAAGGAATCCAACGTCAGAATGGAGAGTGTTAAGACAGCCACGAGAAACATCCCAATGTTGTTAGATCCTCAACCCCATCCCTCCCTCCTTCCCTCTCTCTCTTTCTCTCTCCACCTCTCTCGCTTTTTCCCTGCTCCTCCCTTTCTCCCCCATCTTCCCTTCCAATCTCAGTCAGTTGTAGCAAAGAATAAAGGAAGAGGAGGAGGGGGGAGGAGACCTCAGCCAATGGACGGAAGGATTTTTTTTCAATTTAGTGGCACAAGACTAAAAAAGCTCTCCAGTGCTTCTGCCGGAGGACTCCTCCCCTATACAAATTGCAGCCCTGTGAAGAGTGTGGTGGAGTTGCAGCCAGTTTTGCACAGGCGCAGGCACACATACACACGTTGCCAGCAATCACAGCTTGCAGTGCCAGTGTCAGTGGGTCATATCATGCATTCTGTACACTCAACATGTCCCCCCATATTGTGAGATGTGTGACACTCATTTTTTACAGTGGTTGATAAACACAGCAGAGAATCCCCTAGTGCTTGGCAATATGGAAAATGGGGCTTCCCAGCAGCTTGAGAGTTTCATGAAGAGGCTGGTCAATTCCAACAGTGGGTTCTCCCCCTCTGACTGTGTTCCTTTCTGTTCCCTTTCATTTAATGAACCAATGCTAAAGTGCATGCGCAAAACCTGAACCATGAGGATTTAAATGGAAGGTAATTGCTGGACGATACTGTGCAGCTGTGATAGGGTAATTGCGTAAATTAAAGAAAAACATTGGATGCCACCCCCCACACATCACAAGTGATGTTCCACCCCAATTTCCAAAAGTCTTTTTAAACTGTAGCTGCAGAATAAATACACTGGAGGAAGAAGAATGGTGTGTAAAATGAGCATAGAATCTGAAGTCAAGATTAAAGGCTTACTGCTCTGAAAATCTGCAGTAAGATGTGCATGCATAATGGACCAATAGACAGATAAAAGCATAAACAACAAATAAAAATAACACAGAAGAGCAATTTTTAAAAAAAATCAGCTAGAAATAATAATTAGCAGCAGACAATGCTAAAAATGACAGTGGAATGCTTAAGAGTATACAAATATTTCTCTATTTCATTCTTTGCTGCCCCCTTCTTCTTTTATCTTCAGTCTTTCCCCTCATCAGGGTCTTCTCCAGTGAGTGCTCCCTTCTCATTTGGTGGCCAAAGTATCTGAGCTTCAGCTTCAGTATCTGGCCTTCCAGGGAACAATCAAGGTTGATTTCTTTTAGGATTGACTGATTTGATCTCCTTGCAGTCCAAGGGACTCTCAAGAGTCTTCGCCAGCACCATAATTCAAAAGCATCTATTCTTCAGCGCTTGGCTGGTTCAACTCTCGCAGCCATACATTACTACTGGGAATACCATTGCTTATGGACTCTTGTTTGCAGAGTGATGTCTCTACTTCTTATTATGCTGTCTAGGTTTGCCATAGCTTTCCTCCCAAGGACCAGGTGTCTTTTAATTTCATGGTTGCAATCACTGTCTGCAGTGATCTTGGATCCCAGGAATGTGAAGTCTGTCACTGCTTCCATGACTTCCCCTTCTATTTGCCAAGAAGTGATGGGGCCGGATGCCATGATCTTAGTTTTTTTGATGCTGAGTTTTAAGCCAACTTTTGTGGTCTCCTCTTTCACTCTGACCAAGAGGCTCTTGAGATCCTCTTCACTTTCTGTCATTAGAGTGGTATCATCTGCATATCTGAGGTGGTTGATGTTTTCCCCAGCAATCTTAATTCCAGCTTGTGATTCATCCAGGCTGGCATTTCGCATGATGCACTCTGTGTATAAATTAAATAAGCAAGGTGGCAATATACATCCTTATACTAAACCAATCAGTTGTTCCATGTCCAGTTCTAACTGTCACTTCTTGACCCTTATACAGGTTTCTCAGGAGACACGTGAGGTGGTCTGGTACCCCCATCTCTTTAAGGACTTGCCACAGTTTGTTCTGGTCCACACAATCAAAGGCTTTAGTATAGTCAATGAAGCAGAAGTAGATGTTTTTCTGGTACTCCCTTGCTTTCTCCATAATCCAGCGAATGTTGGCAATTTGATCTCTTGCTCCTCTACCTCTTCGAAACCCAACTTGTACTTCTGGCAGTTCTCTTTCCATGCACTGCTGAAGCCTAGCTTGTAGGATCTTGAGCATGACCTTGCTAGCATGTGAAAAGAGTGCAATTGTGCAATAGTTTGAACATCCCTTGGTATTGCCCTTCTTTGGGATTGGAATGTAACCTGACCTTTTCCAATCCTGTGGCCACTGTTGCATTTTCCAGATTTGCTGGCATATGGAGTGCAGCACTTTAACAGCATCATCTTTTAAGACTTTGAATAGCTCAGCTGGGATACCATCACCTCCACTAGCTTTGTTTTTAGCAATGCTTTCTAAGGCCCATTTGACTTCGCAGTCCAGGATGTCTGGCTTGAGGTCAGTGATCACACCAACATGCATTACACAAAAAGAGAACTTCTGGCTGCCAGACAATTTTAGGATCTTCTGGATATTCTATACACAATGTCATATGATGACGATGATAAAAGTGACCCAGGTACATAAATAGCTGTCTACTTAGCTCACACCCAGCTGTCAGTGATGAATAAGAATCAAATTTAGACAACATGATAGGGACAATTTTATAAATTAGATAGCTCCCCCCATTCAGTTTTTCTGCATGCCACTATACATATAAACAGATGAGCCAGTCAAAATTGATGTTGGCTAGTAACTTTTGTCATCTTATGTGCTATGCTGAATATATTGTCAAGGATTCCTTGGGAAGTCACTTTTCTCCCTTCTTTGCTAAATAATCCTTAGAATCATAGCCAAGTGTTTGACTATTACTGAATATTATGTATCAGGATCCTATTAGTTCACACCATCCTATTAGTTCACACCATGATCAGGGTACTTTGCCATTGACTTGAGATTGTCACTTGGGTCCAGAACCAATTCTTCTTGATCAGTAGATAAGGTCACTAGAAATTCCTACAACAGAGAGTGCAGCTGTGGTTATCATACTTAATCTGATAAGACTTCCTTTTCAGTAGTGAAGATTGTAGCTGGGCAGAAACCAGTTCAGCACTAACAGAAAGAATTTGTGAACAACTCCTATGTGGACTCAGAATCTTCACCTCACAAGATTTGGGGGGCCGGGTTTTTGTCGGCAATATTACCATGACTGTGTAGTCTATACAACCTTTAAGCAACAATTGTGAACTTAGAAATGATAGAGGCAGTTGAAGGTAGTGACCTTCAACCAGGTAGTCAGGAAGCTCAACTATATTTTCAGTGTATCCATGTTTGTTGTAAAATCCAATCAGCAGATGAATGGGGTGATGTTTTGTTTTGAGCCAGATACCTCTGTGGTGGCATTCCTGCATCCTTTTAAACTGTTTACTTTCCCCCCCCCTTTTAGGTATTCTCCATTGGGCATTGCCTGTCTCATCTGTGGGAAAATCATTGCAATCAAGGACTTGGAAGTAGTTGCCAGACAACTAGGCATGTACATGGTAACTGTGATCATAGGCCTTGTCATTCATGGAGGGATCTTCTTGCCTTTGTTGTACTTTGTTGTAACAAGGAAAAATCCCTTCTCATTCTTTGCTGGCATCTTCCAAGCATGGATTACTGCTCTGGGCACTGCTTCAAGGTACTCAATATGAAATGCCATATATTGGTATAGTTAACAAGGGACTGAGTTCTATAGTAATACTTTGTTAACAATACTTACCCAGGTGGCTGTTCAAACCCTGCATATATTTCAACCAGAAAGCATTAAATTTCTGGATACTTTCAGAAATATAAATTATTTTATTTGGGGTTTTTAAAAAATCAGTTTTCATGAGCCAGTTTGCTGTAGTGGTTAGGAGTGCGGACTTTAATCTGGGAGAACCAGGTTTGATTCCCCACTCCTCCACATGCAGCTGCTGGTGTGACCTTGGGTCAGTCATAAGTTCTTTCAGAGCTGTTTTCTCAAGGGCAGTTCTTGTGAGAGCTCTCTCAGCCCCACTTACCTCACAGGGTGTCTGTTCTGGGGAGGGGAGGGAGGGGAAGGAAGGGGATTGTAAGCCAGTCTGAGACTCCTTTGGATAGTGAAGGGCAACGTATAAATCCAATCTTTTATTCTTATTCAAGCACCAATGTAGAGATTCACAGAGCTTTTCTAAGAACATTTCCCTGGGAAGAGGCCTCATTGAATAGAACTGCATAGGATTCTGAGTAGACCTGCTTAGGATTGCTTTCTCAGCAAAGACCTCATTACATAGTATTTATTACTAGCTAATCGGTGTATATACCAATGTACTTATTTGCTTAAAAGACTAGATTTATTTTCCAGAGGGGGAGCCATCTTACATTCACATTCAGTAATTTTTTAAAACCATTTTTGTGTTTAACATTTTTATGGAAGGGGGTCGTCTTTCTTTTAGGTAAATATGGTATAAATCAGTCAATTGAATCAATAGCCCCATTGCTTCTCAGGTACTTTGACTCACCATGCATTCATGCATGAATATATCTAGTTCACTCTGATCATTACCATTGCAACTTTTGAGCTCATCTGGCAGTCTTCCTCTCAGAAGCAAATAACTTCTTATGTATTGAATTTAGCTGGTAGCCTTGCCACGATGGTCCTTTTGTAGCTATTGCACTCTGTTTAGCACTTCTCTTCAGCCCCACTGTAGCTCCTGGCTCTTCCTAGCCTCCGTTTCCTAAAGGCTTGTAAGGCCAGGATCTCCCTCCTGACTTTCAGGCAAGATTTTTTTCAGCTTTTCTGATAGAATCCAGTAGTGACCTCAAGCCTCATTGTGTTTCCAAAGTTTCCCCCAGCAACCACTTCTCTTTTTACTCTTTTTCACTTCTCCTTTTACTGGGGTCTGTCTGAGTTGACCTCTCCTCTGAGTTAGCTGGTTCCTATGGCAACTGGAACTAGTTAGCAACCTGTTTATTCCTTGGGGTTTTCTCTCACAAGGTTCACAACACTGAATAGCTGTTATTCTGTTTAGTATTTTACTGTCTGATATCTAGCCAGCCTGTTTTCTACAGTTTTATGAGGTTCAAGTTAGCTTGAAGTCAAAGAACAGCACATCTGTGGGGTGAAAAGCTTCTCAGTTTAGGGATGCCATTTCAAGTAACAAAAAGGCTGGGCATAGCCTGCCCATTTTCATTGGCCCAGTAGACTATATTCTTGTAAGAGCCTTACTAGACTAAAGGTCCATGTAAATCTTGCAACAGTTTTCTCACTGTGGTCAACTACATGCTTCCTGGGAAATCTCAAGGAGGGCAATACGGCAATAGTTCTCCCCTACTGTTGCCCTAGCAATTAATATTCAGTGGCATACTGATTTTGATAATAGAAATTCTATGCTGGACAGGTCTTTGTAGACTGGTCCACCATTTTTTTCTTAATACCCTTTTAAAGTAATCTAAACTAGTCATGACCGCATATTGTAGCAACATGTTCCATAAACAATGCATTCTTCTTCATAGTCTCTTTGCATGACACTGATGGGTAATTGAGCATATGCAGATTCAGATCAGAGAAACATCTAGAACTATGCATAAAACCTTAAGAGCACCATGTAACAACATACTTGCCCAGGGTGCGGCCACACTTCCCTCTCAGTTCTTTTTTGAATACTACAATGGAGACATCATGAAGAACTTCTCTTAACAAGTTGCGTGAGGTGGGAGGGGGGATATATAGTGATATATAGGATGTGTGTGTGTGTGAAGAGCTGTCAAGTCACAGTAAGGGGCTTTCAAGGCAAGTGAGAAGCAGAGGTGGCTTGGCAGTGCCTTCTAATTACAGAGCTTCTATATTCTACCATTTGTCAGCCTGCTGTGTAGCACCATCTCTATGATATGGTGACATCTCTACTTGTGGATAAGGACCCCCCAAAACCCCTAGCAGATGCAAAATTTCTTTATTTCTTCTGTCTATTGGGTAATAAATGATTTATACTAAATATTCACTGCTCAAGATCTATACAACACAGCGCTTTTATTGGTTGAAAGGAAAGGAAACGTATATTAATATAATGCTATTCAATCATTGTGTATTTTTAAAAAAGAAAAAAGAAAAATGCCTTGGTGACAGGAAGACTAAATGGCCATTGCAAGAAAATGGTTGCCACGTAAGCAGGACTGGGAAAACTTTCCCACCCACATGGCAGCCATCCAGACTTTTCTGTGATCCTTCCCAAGACTTTGCAGCAAAGCAGGTTTGAGAAAGATTGTGAAAAAAATCCAGGGAAACCATGGGAGGTGCACAAATGTCCCACAATCCTGTAGGATAGCTGGATGGGGGGAAACATTTCTAACAACATCACACTCAGTGCAAATGACCCATGTGGAAGCACCCTATGTAATATTGTCCCACAAAGTAAGAATTTGATATGTAACTTCCCTCTACCTACCCCTTTTTCCTTTTTCTTGAATCATCAGTGCTGGTACATTACCTGTTACCTTCCGCTGCCTTGAAGAAAACTTGGGCATTGATAAGCGTGTAACAAGATTTGTTTTACCTGTGGGAGCCACCATTAACATGGATGGGACTGCCCTTTATGAAGCAGTGGCTGCCATCTTCATAGCACAGATGAATGGAGTTGTATTGGATGGTGGACAGATAGTCACTGTCAGGTAAGTTTCATGTGCTGCAATAGGAGATTATCATTTGCTACAATACAGGCAAATGGGAACCATTTTCATTAAGCTAGCTTTAATTGATCATTTTGCTTTTTTTCTTGATTAAATAAAAAAACCCTTTTAAGTACTTACTAGTGGTGTACTGATGGCAGACCTAGCATATTTGACACTCAAAGCAGATCAGGGTTTTTTTAACACCCCCTCCTCTATATGACACAAGCACAAGGTTTCCCAGGAAACTAGCAAGTCCTCAGTCTAGCAGGATAAAAAAATCAGTCTTGATGTATCCTCTTTTTGCTGGACATCACATCAGAGACCTGGAGTAGCTCAGCACACACTAATCCCCCCTAATGAATAATCAAGACTAGATCAGGGCATGAATGTACACGATGAAGCTGACACACTCTTGGACCAACATTAATTGGATCAATAAAAACATGCTATTCATTTTATTTATGCTTGTATCACCTCAAGCCTAAACTCTTCCTAGAAGCTAAAATGACTCAAACGAGGCTGTCATACTTTGGTTATGTTACGAGAAGACAAGAGTCACTAGAGAAGACAATAATGCTAGGGAAAGTGGAAGGGAGCAGGAAGAGGAAGACCCAACATGAGATGGATTGACTTGATCAAGGAAGCCACGGCCCTCAGTTTGCAAGACCTGAGCAAGGCTGTTAACATTTGGAGAAAGTTAATTCATAGGGTCGCCATAAGTTGGAAGCATCTTGGTAGCACTTAACACATACACATGGCCTCAAACCACTGCAGGAAAGAGAGAAATCTGCTGTCGTTGCAAAGGGCCCTCTGATTAATGGTGAACTGCGGTAGCAGTAACAGGTCCAAAATCAATCGAGCAAGACCTTTGGCTGGAACCGCTACTATTGGCTCAGGAACATGTGTGTCTTTTGGGAACACATGGCATTCTTTGGTCAGAAGAAAGGTTTGTGCCGCTGGAATGTGCATCCTCCTTGAGCCAAGAAACTGTCACCTACACTGTTTCTTCTGTAGTCATCAAAAGGACTCCTCTGTGGCAACAGGGTTATGATTTGTACATGCTTTAGAGAAGGAGACAGGTCAAGACCACTTTTGTCAGGCCAACTGTAGTTCTGTAGTCTGCAACAAATTTTAATAAAAAGCCAGGCTTAGGAGGGAAGGGTGAGTGCAGGATTCTATCCATCCACCCCAAGTGGATAATGACCACTGACTTTTAATCACTACTCCCTCCTCTCCCTTTTTGCACCCCCTGTTCAGCAACTGCAAGAGAGAGCAGCTGCTTTATAAGGTGATGGGTTGGACCCTGTGGTCTCCAGTCACCAATCTGGACTATATTCCTATGATTCACTGTGTAACCTAAAGAGCCTTACCATGCCACCAGTTCTGCACGCTATGCTCCCCTGCTCCTCTGTTTGCAGTTTCTTTGCCTTGCTATGCTCTGCTCTTCTCCAAGCCACCAGTATGCCCCTCGCCACCTGCCAGGGCCAGAGCTTTGAACTACTGCTTTGCTCATTCATTATAGATGGGCTGCCCTGTGCTTGACAGGCCCATAGCCAGAACATTTTTATTGAGGGGGGCAAATGAGTACAGTGGTGGTGAGCACATCATTATTTATTTACTTTATTATGAACAAGCTATGATGTACTGCAAAGTCTCTACAAGGGATCATTCTGCAAAGAAAGTTCAACGATACTCCATTTTGTTTAAAACCAAATATCCCCTTCCTTTATTTACGCATGATGAACCAGAGTCTTGTAAATGCATGAAGGTCCCCACCCCCATATTGTCCCACTTCCACTTTCCTGAGTTGCAGTGTGCCAAATGGGAAACACCCCCTCCCCGCTAATGTATCACCATAAAAGTGTCTGTTTCTTTCTCTGAGCATGAAATGAGGCTTTGCTAACAGAGATCACAGAAGAAGGTGCATTGTTGGGGATGGATGGCCACTTTGATTCACAACACCATCTTCTATGGAACTCACCCCCTAAAAAAGCCCCAAGCCCTGCTCTGGTTTGGCTCCACATGACTTGCTCTAAGGACTTAAGGATAGCTATAGGCACTCAGGCTGGAATGCAGTAGGGGTGCCAACATCCGGGTGGTGCCTGGAGATTTCCCAGAATTACAAGTGATTGCCAGGCTAGAGAGATCACTTCCCCTGGAGAAAATGGCTGCTTCAGAGGATAGACTTTGTGGTATTATGTGTGATTAATGTCCCTCCCCCACCTCCCCCAGGCTCCATTCCCCAAATCTCCAGGAATTTCCCAACATGCAAACATGTGTACACACACTTTTCCTTCATAGCTGCAGCCTGCCTGGCATACAGAGGAAGGGCGGCTTTTTTGCTTTATACAGATGGGAAGAGAAGCAGGGAAGGCTCCCCTCTACAGATATAGAGATTGACTCTCCCCCTCCACCCTTGCTGAGCCCAATTAAAAGAGAAAGCAAAATAGTTGCCAGCACCAATATTCATTATCACCATTTTACAATGATTTTAAAATGCTGTGATGCCCCAATCCACTGTGGGCTGGTGGTGCAGAACCCCCCACACCCTGACTGTTTTCAAGGGCCAGAAGAGCTGTGCAGGCACCAGCACATACTGTAAAATGGTCATGAGTCCTCTTGTGAAAGGCAGAATACTGAGGCAGCAACTGCCATCCACCTCCTCTGATTCTAACCACCTTTGAACACTCTGCACCCAGGCTAAAATAGAGCAGGGAGGGAAGCTTCTACCTTAATGTGGTATAGTGCTGCTGATTAGAGGAATCCATGACTAGCACAAGCTAGCAAGCTAAGGTGGGGAAAGGACTGTGTCAGGTACTTTAGAGCACAGAAGGAGCAACTACTTTGTGCAGGAATCAAAGTGCAAAGGGAAAGCCTGGAAGGGAGGAGGGAAAGAGACTTTCTCCCTCATTGGCAAAGCCTGGGAGGGAGGCTGGAGGAGGGAAGAAGACTCTCTCCCTCATTGGCAAAGCCTGGGAAGGAAGCAGGAGGAGGCATATCTCTCATTGGCAGAAGACTTGTGACAGATTTCACAATCAGTAGTGCAGATTGGAGGGGCATGACGAAAGACTGGTCGGGCCACACTGCTTTGTGCACCACTGTGGCTATGGGCCTGGTGCTTGTGAGACTGAAAGAAGAAGGGGAAATATTTGGGCAGTGCCTATTGTAATGGGCCAGAAGGGAGAGCAAAGCTCTTGGAATGACCCTCTTGTGAAAGAGGAGCCCCTAACTGCAAAAGTGCAGCCTTCTTTTTAAAGCATGCTCCCATCAGGGACCATCAGTAAACTCCTAGTTTCTCCCTGCTCCACCCCCAACTTCTTTGCATTTTTAGCTTCTTTAGAGCCACGCTGCATTCAGCTATGGCCCCCCAAACTTCCCTTGCACGTGCATGCAAGAAGGAAACAAAAGTTGTGTGCCAATACAGAGGTTTAAATCTCGTGCCCCTACCACAGGATTTGCTTGAGATGGCTTTGTTATCCCCGGTGACTGGTGGGAGGAGGAAGCAGCTGTACTAAATGCAAAGCGTGAACAGCAAGCCAAGCCCCAGCAGCCAGGTTCTTTGGAGTCTGGGGGGAGTCCTTCCTCTGGGATAGGCAATGCTTACTGCCTGCACTCAGGGTAGATTGCTCCCACCACCATGTCCATGGTATTCTGTGGCTAGAAACAAAAATATTTGCAGTAATCAATATTATGTTGTAATTCAAATAGCTAGTATGTTAATCAGGAACCATATTTAAAGCTCTGCCAGAAGACTGTGTATTACACCATATTATATATATTGTACTGAATGAATGTTAAGTACTTTTATTTCTATAGACTTCAAAATGGGCCACAACCTCAATCCCATGTGTGTGCAATTCCAAGATTAGTACAAGAAATGTTAATAGAAATCTCTTTAACAAGCAAATGTTTTTAATCTTACAGTCTGACAGCTACCCTTGCAAGTGTTGGTGCTGCCAGTATACCAAGTGCTGGACTGGTTACCATGCTTCTCATCCTCACTGCAGTGGGTCTTCCCACTCAGGACATCAGCTTACTTGTTGCTGTAGATTGGCTCTTGTAAGTAAAACTGACAATATTGTTTCTTTGATCTTTCTTATAGTAATGACCATGTGCATGCTTATTTGCCCATATTTCAGTTCCCCTCACAATGAAGCCCTCTTGACAAATGCCCTTACAACAGCACCATGATTTCTGCAACTGACAAATATTTATGCACCAGTGCATTCTGGGAAATGCAGGTGAATGGTTTCTGGTGTCAGTTTGTATGACTAAAGAGAAAGCATGCAAGTTAATTCTATTCATAGTTCTTATGTCTTGTTTTAAGGCCAATTCACATGTTACAAGTGCTTCCCAAGTGTACATGGGCCAAATCACATGTTACAAGTGCTACTGTTTGCCCCACTGGGAAATTTTTGTGTAGTGATGGCTACATATAAATTTCCCTAATGGGGCATTCTGTGGGGCCATTTCATATCAGGGAAACAGAATGGGAGACAAGGCTAAAGCCCCTTATCCTCTTGAACCATGGTCCTAATCCTAATCAAGCACATAAATTCCTGGGGAATACAAAACTCCCAGTGAATAACTGGTTCAAAATCTTTATGGTAGCCATGAAGACTGTAACACGTGAAGTAGCCTTTGTATTGTGGAGAATCCCTTCTTGTACATTCTGAATTCCTCATGGAATGGTGCAAATTTAGCATAATAGTGACTATTTGGCCCCAGTCTCAAATGTATGCAATGCTGTATATATCAGTTATTCTCTGAGAGAAAGCCACATGTAAACATCATTTTGTAGAAGTGCATCTTCACCTCAGTGGGCTAAGAAAGTATACCATAATCCAGTCTGAATGAAATTTCAGTCCAGTGGCACCTTTAAGACCAAGAAAGTCTTAAAGGTGCCACTAGACTCAAACTTTGTTCTATTGCTTCAGACCAACATGGCTGCCCAGCTGAATCTATAATACTGACTGTACAGGGGTACCAGGTCAGCATTTTACAGGTATGGTGGTAACCATGTGCTTGCACATACAGTCTAGTCTATACGTTGCCCTGTCTATATAAGTTGTGACAGATCTCTGAGTATGCCCTTTTTTTGTTTCATGGAGTGGGATCCAGTGTGGATTTGGGAGAGCAGGCAGCTACATATTGGACCCAGCACTTCATTCTTTGGCCTGCACTTCCTTGCCAAGTTCCTAATCAACTGCATAATTAAGAGGGCTCCTTACATCCTTTTACAGTAGAATATTAAATACTTCTGATGTCATGTATTATCTGTTGTTATAGCTAGCATATAATTCTGTCTGCCATTGCTCAAATGTAATGTCTTTAGATAGATATATAGAAACCACTGGTATATATGGAAACCAGAGTATGGCTCAACAGCCAATAGAGCTGGCAAAGGGAAATATGGTATTCTGTGCTGCAACAGTATTTATAAAGTTATGACTCAAAACAGAGGCAAAACATAGGGACCCATGGCATAGGCCCATATTTGTATTTTGGATAAATGTTTATCTTGGAGCAAAAGTAGCCTTACAGCTAGTAGGCGGATGTTAAATGAGTACATGTGGTTGTTTGTTGTTTCAAAGAAATGTCATCTTAAAATACATGGCTTGACAGAGTAGCCCTGCCTGTATGGACAGTCTACCAAATCATAATTTTCCATCAGAAGCAAACTGAAGAAAAGACAGCCCTGCTCAGTGTAAGACTAGGTAATGTTGTGGTTAAAAAATACATCCGCTAAAGCAGTTCCTGTGGTGAACTGAGGTGATGACATTTGTCTCTATAAAAGATTCATAGACAGAGCAGGAGAATCTTAAGGCTACACCAAATGGGGAGGGGAGTTTAGTCCTGAGGAGGGCCTGATGACACACTGTGGAAAAACAACAAAATCCATATTATTATTTTCTCAGAACTTATTTCCAATTAGTTTAACTCTTGCTGTTTTTATTAACTAAATAATAAAATAAGGTATATGGTATATTTAAGGTAAAACATATTAAACTCCTTATCATTTTTACTTGTGAGGGTTACTTCATCTCTCAGATTAAAAGGCCTTTGTGTATGATTTTTGTTAAATGAAAGGATTTCAGTGGCAGTGTCCTCCATGTTCATCCCAGAAGGGTAGCTGTGTCAGTCTATTGTGTTGTTGTTGTTGTTGTTCAGTCGCACAGTCGAGTCCGACTCTTCGAGACCCCATGGACCAGATCACGCCAGGCCCTCCTGTCTTCCACTGTCCACTGAAGTTTGCTCAATTTCATGTTCGTTGCATCAATGACACTGTCTAACCATCTCATCCTTTGCCGTCCCCTTCTTCTTTGACCTTCAATCTTTCCCAGCATCAGGGTCTTCTCCAGTGAATGCTCCCTTCTCATTTGGTGGCCAAAGTATTTGAGCTTTTGTCTATTGTAGCAAGACTCAAATCATGCTGGAATAATTTTAAGTCAGGTGCCACTGGACTTTTCTCATAGACCACCCATTTTATAGGCAAAAGCCCCATGACAGTAAAGGGTAATAACTTATTCACAGTGGAATCCTAAACAGAATTACATCTTTCTAAGTCAGTTGAAGTCAAATGGCTTAGAAGAATATGATCCTTTTTAAGATTGCACTATGTTGCCAAATGAATAGATGGCTGTTGTAAGGCAAGAAATCCAGATTCCAGTCCCATAATCCCTACCATGGACCATATTTTTTGTCAATTTGTCACTGACTGATCATGTGAATTCCTTTGTTATTTACTTAGGTTAGTTGTTAAACAGTTCCATCTATTTATTTTTATTTATTTATTATTTGCATTTATATCCTGCCCATCCCATGAGTGGACTCAGGGTGGGTAGCATCATTATAATATATACAATTTCAATTTAAAACACGATAAATGGAGGCCCAAGTAACAGTCACTGCAAAGTCAGCCTTTTACCATCTTTGGCTGATTCGGCAGTTGGCTCCCTTCCTCAGCCGTGATGACCTGGCTATAGTGATCCATGTGATGGTCACCTCGAGACTAGACTACTGTAACGCTCTCTACATGGGGCTGCCCTTGTCACAAATCCGGAAGCTGCAGCTAGTGCAGAATGCTGCAGCCAGGCTTGTGACGGGTCTCCCTAAATGGGAGCACATCCAGCCTGTGCTGAAGGCACTGCACTGGCTGCCAATAGCATACCGAATTCACTTCAAGGTGCTGGTATTGACCTTTAAAGCCCTATATTGCCAGGGTCCGACATACCTGCGGGACCGCCTTTCCCCATATATACCCCAGAGAGCACTACAGTCAGGAACACAACATTGACTGACCATTCCTGGCCCTAAGGACACTAGGCTCGCAGCTGCCAGGCCCTTTTCAGTGGTGGCTCCACAGTGGTGGAATGAGCTCCCAGAAGAGATCAGAGCCCTGCGCGACCTTTTTCAGATCTGCAGGGCCTGTAAGATGGAGCTCTTCCACAAGCCTTTCAATTAGGAGACGCCACGCCACCAACAACAACCCAACATCTGTGGTTTTGGGTCAGCTCTGGTCTGGGGGGGATTGTGTGACACCAAGCTGGCAAAATTTGTTAGTATGCCATCTGATCCATTCAAAGATTACCATCACTATCACTTTAATTGTTAATTGCTGGATTGTTTAAATGTGTAATGTGAATGTATGTAAGTTGTTTTAAATTTTGTACATGGTTTTTATGGTACAATGTTCCAACTAGTGTAAGCCACCCTGAGTCTGCTTGCAGGGAGGGCAGGGTGTAAACTGAATAATAAATAAATAAATAAATCATTTTAACAATTAAAACAATGGGCAGCTTGAAACAGCATCAGTTGGCTATAAAGTTCTGGCCTGATGGTAAAATGAGTTAAAGGCCAGTTGTCGGTGGTCAATAAATGGATGGGTGACAGCAACCTCAGGGAGGCCATATATGGTTACCCATTGCCTCAACCAAAGGCCTTGTGGAACAGCTCCATCTTGGAGCCCCTGCAGAATTGAAGAAGATCCTGCAGGGCCCTGGTCTCAATAGGGAGCATGTTCCACCAGGCTGGAACCAGGACAGAGAAAGCCCTGGCCCTGCTTGAGGCAAGATGGGCATCTTTTGGGCCAGGGACCACCAGGAGGTGTTGATCTTTAGAGTATAACGCTCTTCAAGGTGTATATGAGAAGAGGCAGTCCCTTAGATATGTTGGTCCCAGGCTGTATAAGGCTTTAAAGGTCAAAAACAGCACCTTGAAGAGAATCCAGTACTCAACTGGCAGCCAATGCAGTTGGCAGAGTGCATGCCTAATGTGAGCCAACACAGGTATTTATGTCAGCAGGCGTGCTGCTGCATTCTGCACCAGTTGTGATTTCCAGTTCAGCTTCAAGGGTAAGCCTGTGTAGAGCAAGTGGCAGTAATCAGATCTACCATGATTGAATGGACTTAAAGGAAGTCAGCTTGGTTCCCCTTCCCCAATGGCCATGTGAACTGTTATCTTGCAATGATATAAGTGTAGCTTGTTATCCTGATAATGCTGCTAGCACATGAGAAGATATTTTATTTTGCAACTAAGAAGCAACTCACAATACAGTTTAAAGATCCAGTTTACAAATCCTTAGATTTTGTGTTATATATAGACTAAATAGCTTAAGCTAGAAGGAGTTTGGAGAGAATTAGTAGCATCATGGCTTTTCAAACTCAAGATGATGCAAATCTCACAAAAATGACTCTTTTGTTATCTTAGAAAAGAAATCTTAGAAAATCAACAGTTTAAGGAAAGCAGATTACAAGAAGTTGCCCTCTTCCATTTTGTTACAGTGCTTAGAGTCTGGTTAAAAATTGCTGGAGACCTGGAGTTCTGTAACTAGAAGTCCATAGCTGGAGAATATGCTAGAAATATTTTATCTTATTATCTCTCTAGTAGGAAAAAAAATTACGGAAAGCCTTTTCACTAGGAAATCTTTGAAAGTTTTTAAATGTCTTGCAGTTCCTCTAAAGTGAACAAAATGTGAAGTGGCATTTTAAAGAACAGTGCTATTTGCCAACAGCTGGAATTAATCCAGTGTCATTAGTGGTAGCCAAGAGCGGTATACTTTCAAAAGGGGAAGCTGACAAGCTTAGCAAATGTCACAGAAAGGTCTCCAATAAAGAGATTTCATACCTTGAGAAACATGGATTAGAGTGAACGTACTTGTGTAACTAGTTCAGATTCATCTTTCTAAAGCAATTGCTGAAATAGAGTTATTTAGTATCACACTGGGGAAATGAAGGGTTGGATCCAGTCTGCTGTTCACCCAGTCTTATCCAGTTCTCTTCCTTATTATAGCCCACATAGCTCTTTTTTTTTACATATAGGTTCCATGATCCCAAATCATAGCCTTTTTATGGTGAAAAAGTATGGCTGCCAACTCTAACCGGACAAATTCCTGGAGATTTAGGGGTGGTGCCTGTGGATGAGGAATTTGGGAAGTGATTTCTTCTAGAATCTATAGAATTTGCCCTCTGAAGCTGTTATTTGCTCAGGAAAACCTGAATGTTATAAGTCCACAAGAAAAACTGCAAAATATCTAGTTTTTTCCAGTTTGCCCTCAGGCCTTCATGGCTCTGGATATATGCTGCTTAACTCCTCACTACCTATTTCCATCATGGCACACATTCACAGTGTACAAATGATCATCCTATCAGTCTCTGTGCATTTATCCTCACTAGCAGAGGTGCAAGAAGCAGAGATACAAAGGAGAAAGTTTTAAAATAATTGTACATCATTCTGAATAATAACAGAAAGCCTAGTTATGGAATTTTGAACCCATCAAATTCAGAAGAGAAACAAAAGGTTTTTTAAAAGCATTTAGATTAGTGAGTTTTAAGTTCATCTTAAATTATTATTGTTCTTCAGTTTCCCATTCCTTTATCTCAGGAAGGCATTCTAACCTAATTAGGGATGCCAGGTCCCTCCTGGCAACTGGTAGGGGACTGGGGGGGCCTCATCAGGAGAAACAGGAAGACCCAAGCCATGTCACCAGCCTCACACAGAAAGTGACATCATCATGCTGTGAGATAGCTGCAATGCTCTGGTACTTGAGCAAAAACTCTATGGTAAAAATGACTTCTACCATATTGTTTTTGCCCAAATATCAGAGTATTTCCTGGATGCTGTGTTAGCCAAATTGCTCTATTATTTAATAAAGATGGGGAATTATAATTATTAATATGCAATTGGTTAACTATAGGATCTGACCTGTGTATATCAGAGTTAGAATTCCCAAGCACCCAGGAACAGACACAGAACTGGGTGGCTAAAATAATGATTTCTTTACGAAATATTCTCAAACATACAAACAATATCCACACAGTATAGCACTAAGGAAGCAGAGGTGATTGATGGGTTATATAGGGGTGATACAACCAGATGTGCAGAGGTCCATGGATTCTGGCCTAAACTCAGAGAGTTCAGGGGTGGCCTGCCATTTTGGATCATGGCAGAAAACACACGGTCTAAGGCCATGTGTGAGCTGGGATATAGGCACTGGCAAAGAATGCGGGCCAATGGGTGGCCCTGGGGGCTGGTCTCATGTGAGAACAATAGATTACCTGGACCAATGATGAGTCCCAGGGGTGTGTGATGCCAGTAGGGACAGACCTTAGGTATGACCAATGAGCTTCCAGAGAGGCAGGGTCTGGATTTAACAATAGAAGCCAGGTGTTGGGTAGCTAGTTAAATGGATTATCTGACTTCTAATGGTCCTGTCCAGGGTGGACAAAAGGTGAGAGACGTCCCTGATTAGCTCAGGAATTGCTAAACATTTGAATGATTGATTGGTTTATCCCAGTATCTTGAGTGACAGAGCAAGAAAGAACAAGAATTCAGACAAAGAATTACTGGAGACAGAGTTAACTGCCAGATGGCCTCTAAACAGACATTTAGAAATGTAGATATAAGGGAATTTCACATTACCGAGACTCTGTCGGTTTGAAGCCGTTTCTGATTCGTCTTGAAGTAAACCGGTACAGGGCTGCCATTTCACACATGGCTTTCCCTGACCTGAAAAGAGCCGAATCAGAAGCGGTTTGGCAATTCAGATTGCACCGCTTTGTTTTCCCGCCGGTTCCCGCCACGCCTTTTTTAAAAAAAAATGTTCGCTTTAGAGCGCTATAGCGCTATAGTGCTATAAACAACACTGCAGGCATTCCAATGGGGTTGCTATGATGCTATTGTGCTATAGCGCTATAGCGCTCTAAAGCGAACGTTCAAAAAAAAAAAAGCCGGAGATCGCCCGCGCGGGCGAAAAAAGGCGGGAAAAAAGCGTATCAGATCCGGGAGAAGAAACTGATGACTACTTGGAAGCGGTTGACAGGTAAAACGCTTCAGCCCCGTTTCCTGAACGGGACAGAAGTGATTCTGTGTGAAATTACAAATATATTCCGGTAGGGAACCGGTTCTAAAACGGTTCTGTCTGAAATGCCAGACCAGAAACCGTTTGGGAACCGTTCCTCTTCCGGATTATATCATCTGTCTGAAATTCCCCATACTTTACCTGGAAGAACCCATTGTCATTCCATAAGCATAGGCTGATTTCGCACTAGAGCTGCCTTGATGTTGCACCGCCGTTTGCCCCAATACTATTGGTCAATTTCACACCCGAAGCCATGGGGCTGCATTTAACCCGCAGCTTCGCCCAGTTTCCTCCGCAGTTTCGTGATCCTCAAAAAACAGGATCACGAAACTGCAGGGGAAATTGGGCGAAGCCGCGGATCAAAATGCAGCCCCGCAGCTTCAGGTGTGAAATTGACCAATAGTATCAGGGCAAACAGCGGCGCAACATCGAGGCAGCTCTAGTGCGAAATCAGCCATAATCTCTGCTGGGTGGAGGGGGAAGACTGGAAGCTTGCTCTGAGGTCACCTTATGAAACTTGAATATGAAATCCCTTTTGCAGACCACCTGCAGCCTGCCTCTGTGGTCAAGCTGAGAGTGCCTGGCTTTTGTGGACTTCAGGTTAGAAAGTAGGGCACCCCTGTTTTGGGACTACCCAAGAATAAAAGGCAGTGCCTCTGGCAACAGCTGCTATCAGAATGATGTCACTTTCTGTGTGACGCTGGCTACATGGCCTGGGCCTTCCTTTTTCCCCTGGTATTCAATGGGGCTTAGGGAAGTGTTTTTAGGGTTCCAAGGTCAGTCATCAATATCGTAATGGTTAGTTGGTCTCAATAAAAAGCGTCCTCTATTGTTTCTGGAGTCTTTTTGTGGGCTAACCTGCTGTCGTATCATGAGCTTACTTCCTTGGATATGTTCACACCTGCACTGGCTGCTAGAGGCCTATTTTTAACCGAAGAAAATCCTTAGTAATATTACTCTTTTACCATCTGGTTGCCCTTTAAAAAGAATAAAATAACTCTGAAGTATTGCAGTTTTTTATATTGCATTGCATTGTTTTGGAATTTCTCTGTAAAAAGAGAACTTTATCAAGGATTGTAAAGAGTGGCAGGATCAGCCAAATTTTTAAATTAAGAGAATCACAGCCATGCAAACTGCTAGATCTTTTGAATGTTTTTAACATTTTGAACAGAATATAAATAAAAACAAAAGCCAGTGTGACATAAAACTTTCATTGCATTCTTATCCTTCCATTGTTCACACAGTTGGATCTCCAGACACCCACACTATAATCTGACTTTTCTCTACTTTAAAACTTTCATATGTTGTGGGGTATTTTTTTCCCTTTCCTTGCAGGGACCGAATGAGAACATCAGTCAATGTTGTAGGAGACTCATTTGGAGCTGGCATTGTCTATCATCTGTCTAAGGCAGAATTGGACAACTTAGATTCCCATCACAGAGGGCATGAAGATATTGAAATGACGAAGACTCAGTCAATTTATGATGACCTGAAAAATCACAAGGAAAACAGTTCAAATCAATGTGTTTATACAGCTCACAACTCTGTCATAATAGATGAATGCAAGGTATCTTTCACATTTATGGATATTGAGACTTGCATCTAGCCAGTAACACTTCATCTTCCTTCATTTATTTATTTTTTTACCTGCATGTGATTATTTTTTATTTATCACTAATGATGTGACTTCATTGGACACCAGATGCTGTGCACATTGACTTGGTTTAAAGATTTTTCAGCATTGTTTAAACTGCATTTGTGCACAATGTTTACAAATAACATGGTGTTGCACAGTGTATTAGGGAAGCTGAAAAGAGAGAATATAGCATCATAATCTGTTTTGCCATGGATTGACTTCCCAGAGGCAAGCAAGCACTTCCTCTAATTGAGCAAAGGTGGAGTTATCAGCAAGGGTAGAGAACAGATTTTATGGCAACATGGCTAGTTATACTTGTCTCCTGGAAAAAAAAAAACCTCAGTGAAAAGACCCACCCCCTCCCCCCGTTTCCAAATCCTTCCGATAGCAGTGACTGAGTTGATGTTAGTTATAATGTTGATTGCGAGTGGTCAGTGAGGCAATGTTAACAAATAACTGTGCTGGATTACATGCTGCTATTATAAAGGAAGCCTGAGAAGGTAGAATGGGAATCTGAGGTAATTTCTACTACTCCCCCTACACCATCTCCCTTCCCCCCAGAGTGATTCACACCAACATTTTCATTTCACAACAAAAGGAATAAGTTTATTGTCTCTTCCTTAGAGTTTGGTGCTTTGGTGGATAAGACAAGGAATGTAGCAAGTTATTGCTTATTTGCAGCAAGTGATAGTAAAAGCTCTGCTTTAGAACAGTCACAATTAACTGAAATGACAGGCTGACCCCACCCAAGAGTTGAGAGACAGAGAGTTAATGATTTCACTTGGAACTTCTCCCTAAACCTAAGAGTCCCAGCATACTGAAAGAGGTTTGCTTGTCTCAGTCCCCTCACAAGTCCTTAACCTACTATTTCCCTAAGGTAACACAGGATACCTGCTCTGTTCCTGCTTTTCAGTTGGTCCCTGAGCCCTATATACCTATACTAAAGGTGTTTCTTTTCCTTTACCTTGCAGAACTTCACCACTTGACTAATCTCTTGATAGTTTTCTTTATTTCTTCATGGCTTCCCCAAGTCCTATCTGAAGTGATAACCCACTTTTTCTTTTTCTCCCCCCACCCTCTATCAGAGGTTCCATAGCCTCCCATTGGCTAATGCCACTGAGTATTTGGGTTGCTTAGTATAACTTCCCAGTGCATCGTGGTCTGGTCATTTATGAAAAAGCAGAGAAAGGCTGAAATCCTATGTATACTTACTGGGTAACCAGTCATATTGAAATCAGTGGGTTGGATCCTACCAGCTTTTCTGCTTGATCTTGCCTGATTCCCCTTCTTACTGCAACCCCAACCCCACATGGCATTTCTCCACCCAAATACTCTGGCATATCCTTTTTTGTGTGTTTAAAAAAGGGCCATCCCTCTTTTATCAGTGGAAAATAATTGGTAGAATCCAACCCAGCTGGGCTTATTTCAAACAATAGTTATGATTTGGATGTAAGAAAGTAAAGGGGAAACTAGGAAAAACTCCAGTTTATATAAAGTTATGGGAA
Source organism: Gekko gecko (assembly GCA_029375565.1). Taxonomy (NCBI): domain Eukaryota; kingdom Metazoa; phylum Chordata; class Lepidosauria; order Squamata; family Gekkonidae; genus Gekko; species Gekko gecko. The sequence continues at coordinate 143,424,442 of JAPDNY010000003.1, read as the reverse complement.
AGAAAGAAATGTGCAGGAAAGAAGGTCCTTTGAGTCTGAGTAAAATGCCAGTCCAATGTTTTTATAGATTATTGCTTTCTATGACACTGTACAGGTACACAAGTGTCGTGTACCACCTCACAATTTGGAGGCTCTTGAACTCATCTGGCATGTCTTTGTTTTATTTTCATTGTCATGTTGGATCATTTCTATGCCAATTCTATTGTTTCTGTGTAATCCACTGTGCAAATAACTTGGTGTAAGAAAGTACCATAACAAGAATTTCTTGATCAAGAGTGAAGTGAGCTTCAGGAAACTCTACCAGCTAAATACGATCCAGGATTGGTCCTATTAAAAAAAGCTAGCCTGGGCCTGACTGGAGAAATTAGCAGAATGAATTCTCTTTTGGGAACCAATGCTTTCTTTAAATTGAAATACAGATACAAGTTGACATAATGAGCTGTGTATCAGGACCTTGACTTGGCTGTTTGGATTTTGATTCATACTTCAGCTGGGTAGCCTTTTAGCTCTCTTCCTGAAATGGATATTTCTAAATACCAGTTGAGAAACCAGAGGAGATGAACTTTGACGGCCCTGTCCCATATTGGGCTTCTGAGTTGCAGGAGTGCTCTCTCACACAGGTCATTTCATACATTGAATGTTATACATGTAACTAATAACATCATGAGAGACAGATTTTGAGGGTTGCCAGTCTCCGTTTGGCACCTGGAGATCTTCCCCCCGTTACAACTGATCTCCAGACAGCCAAGATCAGTTCCCCTGGAGAAAATGGCTGCTTTGAAGGGTGGACTCTATGGCATTATACCCTTCTGAGGTCCCTCCACTCCACAAACCCCATCCTCTCCAAGCTGCACCCCCAAAATCTCCAGGTATTTCCTAACCCAGAGCTGGCAACCCTAGATTTCATACATTTATCAAAGATATATTACCGTTGTGACACCATGAGTAGGTATTTCTTTAGGCTAGATACATGTCAAAACCTTTTCTCATTTAAGTATGGTCATAGGGTATGAAAGTAGTTCCTTACTTTAAAAATAATTAGCAGGATCTAGCCCAAATTAAGTGCTTGATAGGATGAGGTTTAAAGCTGCTTGATCTCTTCCAATGAAATATGGAATGTAAAACTTTAAAAAATGTGTCTAAATAGTTTTCATTGACTTTGATACATGCGAAGTCACATTTAGAAGTATGTACAAATGCAAAAATGCATACGTACAGAAGAAGTTTGCTGCAACTCTGGTCAGGTTTTGGGGTTTTTTATGCAGTAACTAATACAATAACATTTCATTTCCTGTAATATATTCTGCATGGCTTCCTAGTTTGCACTTCACTAATGTATAATATATATTTATAAGAAATTATGTTGACTTGTTATTTCATGTTTTTTTGTATTTTTAAAAAATCATACCTTACATTATTTCTTTTGTGAATTAACCTATAATTTCAGCTCCAAATGTGTGTCATTCTTTATAATGCATGTGTTTCCCTTTTTTAATTAAGAAAAAGGCTGGCTTTGTTTTCAGACATAACTGCATTTTGTCATGTCTTAATGTCCCAATGCTTCCATGCATGTGGAATATCAATCCTGTCTTTAAGTTTTCATGTGAAGCTGAGGCCAGAACATGGAAGGTAAGCTAGGTGATAATGGGATTCCATTTAGAATTAGAGGAAAGGTGCCCTTACTATGTAAAGGTCCAGTTCATTTCTGCCCAGTCAGACAAATGCAGGAGCCATTTTGGCTCACCCAGTCATGCATAGTGCATCATTACTGGATAAATGTTACACACGGCTGGATTTTAAAAATATTGATTGCTGAGATACTGCTTACAAGCTAGTGTTTCCCATGGAATGACTGATCATTCTTGGTCTTCTGCTATTATTATCAAGTTAACTTTGAACTGTTAAATATCTGAGAATCTGATATGTCTCTTGCAGGTTTGTGTATAAACTGCAATCTTGTGAAGAATTCTTTGACTTGATTGTAATTGCATCACTAACATACACAATGAGACATAATGATTGTCCTAATACTTCTTTGTAGAGGATGAGTTCTGCCGATTGTTGTTGTGCATATAAATGTATGTATACATATGCACAATGGAACTACAAGTCTAATTTCTATGTTCTTTACTGTCTGTTTTGTAATTTTGTGTTCTTTCTACAGATCACAAAATAATTGAAAGGGCAGAACTGATTCAGTACAAAATAAAAACAGATTTGCATGCATAGTTAGAGTTACACATGGATTTAATGCAAATCTTGTACATATTCTGATTTTCTGTTTAATTCGTGATTTTTTTCAACCAAAGTGCCTTAACCTTTAAGTTAGATATTGATGGTAATTCCTTGCAGGTAACCTTGGCAACCAATGGAAAATCTGCAGACTTCAATGCTGTCGAAGAAGAACCTTGGAAACATGAGAAATAAGAGAGAAACAATGTTCACCTTTAATAATTCCTGAAAGTTGTCCGATGGTAAAAGCTGACGTTAAGATGATTTTTTTCCTTTTCATTTTGCATCAAAAAGTATCTGCTTACTTAGTGCTGTTAACTTAGAAAAGATCTTATAAAATCATTGTTCCTTTAGTATCTTTGCCAAATAATATTACATAACCACCTGTCTCACTTTGTATTACCATTTGAACTGGATGCAGCTGGAAGACACTGGTTGGCTTTAGAAATGCATTTTTGCTGGGCTTCCCTTTCTCACTCAAGACACAGAGAATGTAGACGCTGCAATAAGGAAAAATCATAAACCCAAGATGGCTGACTTGCTCCAGGGACTTGGGCTAACAAGCATTAAATATTGTGCAACCCATTCAGTATTTGCATTGCCTCTTATCCTGCTGAACATGTGAATGAGCACTTTGGTGCATATTGAATACACTTATCATTGTGTCACTGTAATATATATATATCATTGTAAATGTTTTACCTGTGCTTTGTTAATAGCATATGGCATTTTGGATTCAATGTACTCTAAGCTAACTTCAAATTGATCATTTTATACTGCAGTTCTATGTGTTCATCATCATGACATAGACCACCATGCATGTCTGATGTATGCATACACCCAGGGATTCTTAATTTTGGCACAGCAGTTCCCATCCCCAAGTTGTGATCCATAAACCTCTTCTCAAGCTTGAAAGAAGAAAGTTGCTTCCAGTTTCATAGTGTATGTGTGCACTGTTCCCAAAAATGAATTAACTTCCTAAGACTGTGTATGTAACTGGTTTCATTGATCCTGTGCTTATGGAAATTAATTGATCTCATGATGTTTATGATTGTGAAGCTAGATAGAAAGTGTTTGGCACTTCAGCTTTCAGAGCAATAATCAATCCCAGGAAATATGCCATTCACATCAGTTGGACACAATTCTGACATCATATAGAAGTGGAAACTATGTCTATATTTGAATCTAGTGGTATCCAAGGTGCCCATATTAAGAACAGTGCTGTTAATATTCCAGTCCAGCTAGCTGAGCAGGACAACTCTCTGTAAATAGTACCTCACTACTCATGTATAGAGACTTGGAAGGGAGGTAAAGTTCTTCTGGAATAATTCTGCCTACAGATACTTATTTGACATTCATTTTATCAAGAACAATGTGATATGTTTAGTTTCAAACTATGTCATTTAATATTTAGCAGTTATTTATTTACTGGTTAATGTGCTTTATTTGGAATACTAGTCATTTTCTTCTTTCACATCTGGTTCTGTAAATTAAACATGGGATGACTATCCTGTAAGGCAAGCACAAAATGGCACATTATGCCAAATAGTTTGGTGGAAGTCATTTCTCCCCTCCCCCCACCAATAACACTTACATGTTTTAGAATACCGCTGCTAATTTGCCATGATACCTAGACTGTGCCACAAATGTAGACCATTAGGGAAAATCTAGAAGCAACAATGGGATCTGTTGAATTTTTTGCTGGTGGATGCTTCTTGAACAATCTTACATGTACTAATATTCTCCATGAGCCTGCAAAGGGATCTCCATAGCCTCGTTTCTCTCCTCCTCCATTAGGTATCCATGAGCAGGCACACATACAGACACTGTGTCATGCCACTACAAAGGCTGGAGTTCGCCCATACCCCCTAACTCTCCATCTAGCCATTCCCTTTTGCTTGGTCAAGTTTCATAAGCTTTGGACTAATTTGACTGGGCATAGGAGGAAGGCTGGGTAATGGGAGGTGCAGACTGCTTTTCTTTTCCAGACTGCCCTGCCACATTACATGTTTGTCAGGAATAAAATAGAATTCTGTTGAGCTCTAAGGAGATCCCTCTGCAAGCAGGCATTGCTGGGGATTTTGTACACTGACATATGGTGCAATCCTAAACAAGGGTTACAACTTTCTAAACCCATTGATTTTAATGGCTTTAGAAGGGTTTGTCTGTTCAGGATTGTCTTGATAATGTTTTCCATGACTCCTAGTTGAATTATTTCTCCATCCTCTGTACTTATTTAGGTATATTTACCCATCAGTAAATAAGTGTGAGTAAACATCATAGAGATTGCTCATATGTGTGTGCATGCACACATGAATACATACACAAACTTATTCCATCTCATTTTTAATGGTATTAAATGCAGTATTAAGACAAATAATAATAATAAGGCAAACATAATTTCCAGACCATGTTCCATGCTGACATTTTTAGACAAACTAGTTGAAATTCTCCACTACTGTCTGTTTTGAATCACTGTTCAAACTTGGAAGGGAGGTATAGGTCAAAGGTATTGATCTCAGCTGAAATGGGGAGACATTCCATATGTGGTAGTACAGAATTAGAGAACTGGAACTGGTAGAGGTGGAAAGAATTAAAGGATTTTGTGGAAACACTTTTGTATTTTTAATAACTCAGGGAAGTTTAAACTTAAGACATTCCTTTTCTTAAAATTTAAAAACAGGGACCGGAGACCAATGATTACATTTGGTGCTTGTTCACATTTGCTAGATCAGTTCTTCCATATAATTCTGCAGTGTTAGCTGGTTACATTTGGCATTGAAAAAGTGGCCTTTTTCCCATTTCACATGTGAGTGGACAGAGCTTCCTGGGAAATGCTATATTTTACCCTCATTATGAATTTTACAGTTTTTGTAATTGGGTAATAATGATACCTCCCATATTAAATATCTCCATCATTATAAAGCTACATTTATTAGCAAGAAGCACAGACAGGTCAACAATAATGTATGTAACTGAATATCTCCTCTTGCTTTCTATCTATGCTGCTGAGACTTGTAATAACCATATGGAGAATGAGTAACAGGAAACAGATTCAGGTGGATAGCTATGTTAGTCTGAAGCAGCGGAACAAAGTTTGAGTCCAGTGGCACCTTTAAGACCAACAACGTTTTATTTAAGGTATAAGCTTTTGTGTGAAAGCACACTTCTTCAGATACAGTGAAACAGAATTTCCTCAACCATTACATATAGGAAGAGGGGGGGTAGTTGCCAGGAAGGGCCAATTAGAGTCAAGACAGAGTCAGAAACAAAATGGAAATTACCAGTCCATACATATTGGTAAGTGTGAGCAGTAAATTATCATACAGCATAATGAAGATGTTTAACAGATTTAAAGATCAAACAGGAACAATAAGCTTAGTTTAGATGATAATCATTTGTTTGTGTTCAATTCTGGGGGGAAACCAATGAAGGAAATAAATATATCAAAACTGGGGTTTGAAGTTAATTGTGGAATGCTGAGAGTACTTAACTGAGACCCTGTCATCTGTCTCCTCTCAAGCATGGAGTCAGAATCTTCCTTCTTTGAAGTGGGGCAATGGGCTGTGCAGATTTATTGCCCCAGACCAGAGAAATGATTACTTGCAGCAAGTTAAACTGAAGACAGTGGCCTTTTAGTGCTGGCTTGTGCTACTTTCCAAGTAGAAGATGTGCTTATTCCATTGCATTTCCCATTATGCTCATAAACTGTTTCTCCTTTATTCCTTTCCTTGAAGTCAAATGCTATAGCTAATCAATGGGATAAATGTACCAATGCTGATCTTCCTCTTGAAAAGCTAACTTTGCACCAGCACTTTAGTTGAAAGAGTTCTTTGCTTGGGTACAGTTTTGGTAGTTTTTGTATAATGGAAAGGACCTTGCCGCTATTGCTTTTTAAAATTGATTATTGAAAGGATTTGGGTTTTCAAAATACAGGCTACTTGTCTTCCATTGAAGGGAATGGAAATTCAGGACAGACCACTTCAATCTGAGTGGGGGATTTTGTGTGCCAGCTATTTATAAAAAAAACCCTGGGAGGACATCAGAACATAAACTCCATACATGTCTTGTCTGGCTGCATTTAGTCTTCAGTTTCAAAGAGAGCAAGCTTACCTTTGGTGCTGGCATCCTTCTTTTGATGCCAGTGAATTTCCATAGAACTCATAGAGCTATACTAGTTAAAGTCTTCTGAGTTCTCATGAGACCTGGGTTGAATTCAGCCCTCATCTCCCTGGCCATTTTGTCTTTTTGACTGCTGTTTCCATAGTTCTTTTTTTTACCAGTTGCACATGCCTCCCTTATTCTCATTGCCCTCTCCTGGCTTGGCTGTTGTCTCATATCTAGATAATGGCTTTAAAGGCACTAGCACAGTGAATTTGGAGAAAGATGGGAAGAAGCCCCAGCAATCAAGGCAGCTCAAAGGTAGGGAGAACAAGCAGTTGTCATACTCTGCTCTAGGTGTAGCATGGCAGAAATGCAGTGGAACATTGGAAGTCTTTTCACAGTTGTGGATCAACTTTTGCAACAGTTAATTACATTCACTTCCCACTCGACTTCTATTTCTGCTTTATACCAATGTGCTGTAAACTGCTTTGGGAATGGTTTTAAGGAAAAACAGTATGTATCCTTTATAAATGAAGATGTACAATAGTGAGTGAGTAGATATCCCAGATCCTGCAGTCCCAACAAAGGCAGGAGGCTGGAAATTCACCACCTTGGGTCCCCACTGGGGAGAAAGGCAGGGTGCAAATTAATTAACTAAATTAAAAATAAATACATTCATAAATAGTATCACCTAATTTTCTACAGGCTCCTTTTTCTTCCAAAAGTTTGGTTGCTGTTGGTTTTACTGATCATGAGATACAGTGAAATCCTTGGGAACGGCTGCCTTTTGGGAGCCTTGGATTTCTCTGGGAAATATTCAGCTTGTTGCTGTTATTACCAGTTTGAGTGATGTTACCAATTTGATTTATATCCCAGACTGAAATCACAGTATGTGGTGTTCCAGTTTCATGTGACATATTTTTATTCTCATTTTGATTGTGTGTTTGTCTAACCTGGACCCATAACTAGACCCATTTCTGTGTTGTTGCAAATGTCACTGCCATGCCAAGAAAGACAGTACATATTTTTCCTGTGTGTTGGATGTTTGCACTGATCATTTTATTCATATTGAAACTGAGTACATGAAAACTCCCTGCTAGGAAGCTACAGACGCACACTCATTTTTTTAGAGTGCCATTATACAGTCGGAAAATACTTCATTACTTAAAAAACCTCTGTTTGAAATTTGTTTCCCTCATACTGTTTGCAAACCCGTCTAGATTTTTATTATCGATCTTTCCTCCCCATTGCTGTTGGAGTAATCCTTATATTGTGATATTAAAAAGACAGACTAATATTGCAACTGTAGATATATTCACTTCTATCCGATGCCCATATGTGCTCTTTTGCTCAGTTGGTGCTCCTGTAAATACAGAGATTCCCATTTCTTTGAGCAGAGGGAGTAGTTTCAGAGGAACACACAGGTAGATTGGCAACCTCCTAACTGCTAGATCAAGATGATTTGGAATTAAGTTCCACATAAACCTCTGCATGCCCATGTAATGTCTTCAGGAACTGGATTATGAAACAACATATTCTTCATTGTCATAAAATCAATGTGATTTTAGGTGAAGACATACTTAAGAAAACACAGGTAGATTGGCAACCTCCTAACTGCTAGATCAAGATGATTTGGAATTAAGTTCCACATAAACTTCTGCATGCCCAAGTAATGTCTTCAGGAACTGGATTATGAAACAACATATTCTTCATTGTCATAAAATCAGTGTTGATTTTAGGTGAAGACATACTTAAGAAAACCAGCACAATTCAATGCTGTGACTCTTTCACATTAATTAGCCAACAGTGTTTTGTACATAATTCAGTATAATTCACAAGGACTTTTTTCCCTTTGGGTTTTTCAAGCTCATTTTCAAAGCTTGATAATAAATTAATTTCCGGTATGTAGTGCAGGGTTGTTGTTGTTTTACTTCTAACCCTTTTTCATAAAGCTTTCTGATGAGTACTGCAACATTTCCCCCCTTTTCTAGTGTGAACTGTAATTTATGGAATGCATGAGAAAAATAACATATTTGCTTCTTAAAATACGAATTCTGTACTAATGTATCCATTTTGTCATAGCTTTGTGCATTAGTACCTGTACCACAAACTACAATGTAGACTGAATTAACATACTTAGTATCTGTAATTTACAGAAATACAGATATTTTCTTATTCTATTTTCTATACAACCATATAAAATGGAGAAGGGGGGGACACCCTTAGAGGAAATCCATATTAAAATGGAAGTGGCAGATTTTCTTATTTGTATAGAAGAATGAAAAATAATTTCTTACACTAAATTAACTTATTCCTGGAAACATAACCTCTATGTAAAGCACAAATAAGAATTAAAGGTGTCTTGAAATGCCGCAGTTCCTTATGGAACACTATATTGTTATAGTGGTATTTTAGATTGATGCATTGAATAGACGTCTGATCTATTGTTTATGATACTTGACCTGGGTCACCAGGAGAATTTTGGAGGGACCAACCTGCAAAATCAACAGGGTCTGATCTAGAATAATTGATCTGACTACCCCTTTTGTTCCCAGGCTCTCCGTCCTAACTGCATTATCCCATTGTGTTGAATAAGATTCAATGTAATTTAGGATCACAGCTTTTGAAAATGTGTGTAATTCATCTGTAGCAGGGCTTTCTTTGAGATGGTACTCACCAGTACTGAGTACCAGTATCTTTTCTTGAGGCTCCCCAGATCCTGATACTTGTGTTGCTGGCCTGCCCTACTCAGCCAGAAGAAGAGAGTGTGGACTCTCAGGAACAGCCTAGTGGGGATTTGTAGAGGGAGGGGGGAACTGGTGGCAATCAGTAAAGCCTTGTATAGGAGTACCGGAACCCTTCTTAACAACAAAAGCACTGGTCTATAGTCATGAACAGCTAGTTAGATATAACAACTGATGGCCCTGAATTCTTAACTAAGAACACATCCAGGTAGTTCAAAAAGATTCTGATGACTGTCATGATGGGTACAGACATCCAGATGTGCATCCACATGAGCAACAGTCTCATCTTGCATAACTGTTCCACCAGTTCACTTTCGGTGGAGCATTGGACGCTCAAGGCCAGGCACATAATCTAAATTAATCAAGCAAAATTAATGAAACTTATTCATGTTCAGACAGTGCAAAGAGCTAAGGAATTTGGTCTTCTGTACAAAAAGGACCAATCAATGTATCCAATGCCAATTGAGTAGCACATGGAGAAATACCTCCTGATTTTTAAAACATTTTAAAGAAAACAGTGTATTTTTCACCAGAATGAGTGTGATCTCTTTTTATTAGCAGTAAAATACATCTAGTCCTATGGCCTTGCCATTATCCAAGCACACTGAAGGAGTAGTTTTATAACATGAGTAACAACTGAGGTACAATATAGATGTTGCCTCTTTTAGAAATCAACTGCATAGCACACAACAGAGGATATGTACCAAAACAGGTGTATTTAATAGTGAAACCTGTTGTACATGCCTTGTGCTTGGGTAAACAAAATGTACAGCAGATATAGGAAGTGTACTGTTGTATCCTTATTTTGTAATCCTCATATTTTAAAGCAGAGTTTTTGGAGTATTCTTGTAATTAGAAAAAAAAAACATACTGAAGTAGCAAGACAAGGTTCTAATAATAGCTGTGAAAGCATGACCCTCTTATGATGCGTTGTTTTCTGCATGAAGAACAGTGCCTCTTTGCACTTTGTGTAGATAATGTAGCTTATCTTTGTGTAATTTCAGTGAAATTGTGAATATAGTATTAACTGTTGTTTGATTTTTATATAATTTAACATCAATTGAGTTGGAGTGTATACTTTATAACTTGTGTTTCGAAATGAATTTTTGTTGGGTTGGTTGGTTGCTCTGTTGTTCCTGTTCCCAGACATTAACAGAATAATCTTCATAGTTTGATAAAAAAAATTATATGTTGGTAATATAAACATGTTGATGCATGGTGTATTTGAATAATTATCAGAATGTGACATTGCAGCCAACTCACTGTAAATATCTTAAGTCTTTTGTTTTCATATATCTAACCAGCAACATTTGTGAGAGCGTGTGCAAGTGTGTATAAATCCATGGCATTTTGTGACTGTGACTGGCTGATTTGCTGCACTGTGAATGTAATGTCACTACTACATTAATGAATTCATGTAGGTCATTATTATTCTGAGTTTATACTGTCAGTGTAGGTTCTTTTGTACATTTGAATGGTTGGAAATGCAAAGTGCCATCCTAAACAAAATTTCACTTTTCTAAGCCTTCTGATGGGTTTAGAAGAGTGTAGCTCTGATGAGAATGGCACTGGTAGTGACATAACTTTAGTAAGTCACTGCATTGATTAGCACATTGGTTATAAGGAAAAATCAGCATTACTGTACTCTTTGCTTTGGATGCCATGCTTCTCTTTTGCAATTGCAATTTGAGTTTTTGCTTTGCAACATGGAATCCGCAATCACCCAACAGAATTTCAAGATTCCTGTGATGTTCAGTCATTCTCAGTTGTTCATTGGCTGCAGCACTGCCAAGACCAAACCTGCTCTTTAAATCTGTATCAAGATATAGACAGGCTTCTTCAGTGGAATGATTTGTGTTAACAACTTCTTTTTTTGTGTGTATTATAAAATATTGAAGGTATAACTATAAATCCCAATGTAGTTGAGAAAAAGACAAAAAGTATAGTGTCCTTGGGGTGTACTTTATACCTGGTGTGTTTTTTAACAGCACTGATTTCTCAAATAATTTTTATGTTCCATTATTCATTTCCCATGTACGACAAGATATTTTTTAAAAAAAATCCTTAGGCCACTCATTGAAAAATAGCTAAAATCAGCAAAGCTGGGAGAATCAGAATGCAAAGAAGATGTTCTCAAATTAGTTTATGGACATTTTGTACAAACATGCAAGTGACCTGGATTAATAAGTAAAGTTAATTCACTTTACATGCAGGATACTACTCTATACCATTGCAGGGACATAGAGTTGCCTGAGAAACTATTTACTGCTTTTACTCCGGCAGTACGATACCTTTTTCTCGTGGGTAACTATCCTCTATCTTAACATTTACTTAAAGGTAGGCTGCAATTATCCCATGGTGAATTCTGGCTTTTCTTTTGTGAATTTCCTCTAGCTGTTGCCAAGCATAGGTTTTACAGAGCTCAGTGATCCTGAAAACTGCAATCAGAAGGGTCTCCCATACTCAGCTATGGAATGTGAAAGATCCACATAATTCCAAGGAATCTGTGTCCATTTCCACATCTAACCACAGGAAAATCTTATGCTGGTGGCCAAAGTAAATATGCCCCCTTGGCCTGCATCATTGTATAGCTATCCTGCAATTCTTGTCCAGCCTTAGGCATCACATGGTTTCTGTCAAGATAGATCCATTCATTAGATGGATTCTTATAAGATACTTCATGGAAGTGAAAGAAGACACAAGTTCGGTCTTCGACTTTAACTGAAAATACTCATCCGGGACTTGAAATGATGTATTGTACAGTACTGTACCACATTTGTATAAAGACTAATGAATGCAGGTGATAAAACTTTAACTCTGGTTACCTTCTTGTATACTTTACTAGGAATGTCTCATTTATTAAACTTATTTGGTAGTGTAATCCTCTATCTATTTATCTGTATCTTTAGTGTTTTCTTTTAATTCTTTCTTACTGTGTGAACTGATTTCTGTAACATGTATAAAATAAAACTGGATATTCTTTATATACTGGAAATAATAAGCAAAGACAATATTTCACTAAGTGTTGTACTTTTTATGTACATATCATCAATAAATGTGAATTCATAATTTTCATGGTTAGCATCTGTGTTTGAGTCTAGCAGTAAAAAAGGAAATATAATGTGAGTGTGCTTCTTTGCTCTATAACACGTGAAATTTTAGATGGAATTTTCTGAAAGCTGCATAGTCACAAGTTATGAGAGAAAGTCAATCAGCACTTGATAAGCTGCATTCAAAGGACATTGAGCATCGTTCATGGAATAGATGTTTCCTTTCTTCCCCCTTCTCACAGCAGCCCACTGAATTCCTCCAAATGCTATTCTTGGGAGTTTGGGACTTTCAGGAACAACAGCATGGGTTCTGCTATGACAGTCCACAGTGGCAGACAAGGCAGACAGGATCCCTCTGGGGCTTGGTTGCTGAGCTTTGAACAGGGCTTTTAACAGGGGAGTTCAGCACAGGAGGTCAAGCGGGAGCAGGAGAGAACCCCTCTAGTGTGAGTTCATAAGAAGGCATACAAGCTCCACTTCAGGAAGGAGGGTGGCATGCTGCTGTATCCTTCCTGCTACAGAAATCCGCACTAGATCAGGTAAGTATCCTACTTCATTCTAAGATAGCTATAAGTGAGTAACCATTTATGAAGGCAAAAAGACAGCAGGGGAGCAGGGACTATCCAGTGTTTTGCAGAGAGTGCCACATTGATTATATGCCTACTGGGTGGAAAACATGGGTGTGTGCTTGCTGCATAGAGCTTGTGGCTGTCAGGAAGCAGGTTCATTCCCTTGAGGCTAGGGTTGCCAACCTGGAGAACCTGAGGCAGAGAGAGAGGTTTAGGGAAGAGATCTTCAGGGACTTACCAGAACAGTCCCACTCCTGTGCTGAAAGCTCTTCCGCTGTTGTGGAGAGTGAGGGTGTTGATCTGAGGAGGAGGAATGTGATCCCTTAGAAGAGACTAGGCAGAAAGTTAAAGGCCAGGACCTCAAAGGTAGCATTCTCAGAAGTGCTGCCGGTTCCATGTGCAAGGTCAGCTAGACAGGCACAGATTAGGGGTCTCAATGCATGGATGAGAAAATGGTGCTAGGGGGAAGGATTTAGATTTGTTAAGCACTGGGGAACTTTCTAGGACAAGCCAAACCTGTACAAAAGAGATGGGCTTCACTTGTACCAAAAGAGAACCAGGCTGCTGGTGATTAATATCAAAAAGGTGGCAGAGCAGCTTTTAGGCTAATCCTGGTGGGAAAGCTGACAGGAGCTGGGAAGCCTCTAGTTTGAGACATGTCAGTCCAAAGGGATGATTGTGTAAACACACAGGGTAATATTGGTAGAAGCATAACAGAACTTGGGAGTGAGGGTAGGATGGTGACTGAGGGCCATGTGTGGCGACTAAGGGGCCAAGGGAGGTGAGGGTTACTGGAGAGGGAAACACATTATAGGTGTCTATATGCCAATGCTGGAAGTCTCTGAGTCAGGCTGGAGTGCTTAGTGTTCAATGACAATTTAGATATAGTAGGTAACTCAGAAACATAGTAGAAGGGGGGAAATCTATGGGATACAATCATCCCTAGGTATATGCTCTATATGCAGGACAGGGAGGGACAGGTTGGTAGAAGTGTTCCGTTGCACATCAAAGAGGGCATAGACTCAAATGTTAGAAAACATAAGGGGAATTAACTCCCCGACAGAAGTCATATGGGTGGAAATACTGGGCCCTAAAGGTTACTTAAAAGTGGGAGTGTACCGTCACCCATTGGCTCAAAGCCTTGAGGTTGATGTTGAGATGGAGAAGGAAATAAGGGAGGTGACTAAAGCAGATGTTATGCTAGAAAAATTCAACTATCTTCACATTGACTGGGTAAATGCGTGCTCGAGTCATGCTGTAGAAATGAGATTCCTAGACATCATAAATGACTGTGCCCTGGATCAGCTGGTCACAGAACCAACCAGAGGGGTCATGATCTTGGACTTGGTTCTGAGCAGGTTTCAAGACTTGGTGAAAGATGTAAAGGTCATTGCACCAATTGGGAACAGTGACCACAATGCTTTAAGTTCAGCATTCAGATCAATTGAAAGTTACCCCTAAAGTCCAAAATAGTAACATTTGATTTCAAAAGAGGGAACCTTACAAAAATGAGTGGAATAGTTAAAGGAAGCTGACAGAGAAAGAGGTTTCTTAGAAGCTGTTTAAAACCACACTAACGGTAGCCCAGATAGAATGAATTCCCCAAGTTAGGAAAGGCACTGCCAAGCCTAAAAGAATGCCTGCACGATTAACAACACAAGTCAAAAAAGTTATAAAAAATAAAGAGGTTTATTTTAAAAAGTGGAATGTCTGACCCAGTGAATTGAAGGGACCACAGGCTCTGGCAAAAGAAATATAACTCAATAATTTGGCATGCAAAAAGAGATTTTTGAAGTGAGTTGCTAAAAGCATCAAGTCAAAAATAAACATTTCTTTAAATATATCCAGAGCAGGAAACCAGCCAGAGAAGCAATCGGGCCTTTGAATGACAAAGGAATAAGGGATTGCTAAAGGAAGATGGAGGAATGGCAGAGAAGCTCAATGAAAATTTGCTTGTGTTCACTATGGAAAGTGCCACAGCCACTATTTTCTGGAAAAGAGTCTAAAGAACTGAGTCAAATTGAAGTGACGAGATGAAGTTCTAGACCTGTTGGGGAAATTAAAAGTCTGATCAGTCTCCACGTCCTAAGGCCATATACCCAAGAGTTCTTAGGGAACTCAAGTGTGAGATAGTTGATCTACTAATCCATGTATGTAACCTATCACTAAATTTGGCCACTGTACCAGAAGACTGGAGAATATATTACACCAATTTTTAAAAAGGGATCCAGAAGGGAACCAGGAAATTAGAGGCCAGTAAGCCTAATGTCTGTCCGAGCCAAATTACTGTAATCAAAGACAAAATTACTAGGCACATAGAGGAATAAAGCCTGCTGAGGGAAAGAGTGACATCCCAGTAGCACCTTAAAGACTAACATAATTTGTGGCAGGGTATGAGCTTTTGTCAGCCACTGCTCTCTTCTTCAGCAGTGATTTATGAAAGCTCATACCCTGCCACAAATTTTGTTAAGGTGTTATTGGGCTCTTCCTCTTTTCTACTACTACAGACAGACCAATGCAACTTCCCATCTTGATTCTGTTGAGGGAAAACCAGCATGGGTTCTGCAAAGGGAAGTCCTGCCTCACCAACTGTTTGGAGTTCTTTGAGAAAGTGAACGAGCATGTAGACAATGGTGACCTGGTAGATATTATATACTTGGATGTTCAAGAGGCTTTTGACAAAGCACCTCACCAAAGACTCGTGAGTAAATTTAGCAGTCATGGGATAAAAGGATGGGTTCTCTTATAGATTTGGTTAAATTACAGGACAAAAAGAGTATGAATAAATGGACAGGACTCATAATGGAGCGAAGTAAGCAGTGGGGTCCCACAAGGATCAGTATTAGGGCTGGAACTAGGGGTAAGTAGTATAGTGGCCAAGTTTGCAGATGACACAAAATTATTCAGGATGGTGAAAACCAGGGCTGACTTTGAAGAGCTCCAAGAAGATATCCACAGTTTGGGTAAGTGATGTATGTGGCAAAAGAAGTTCAACGTTGGTAAGTATAAGGCAATCCTCAGTGGGACAAAAAAATCTCAACTTCAAGTATAGGCTAATGGCGTCTGAATTTGCTGAAACTGAGGTTGTGATCACACAGGCAGTTTGGTCCGGCATAGCCACCCCACCCCCCAGATCAAAGTGGCATGATCAGACACGCACATCTGGCACTTGGCAGCCATCCATCCCTACTCCATTGCAAAACAACTCCCATACACCTTAAACAGCCACCAGGGAAATCTGGTGGTTTACCAGATGAGGTGCTTCCATGGCGGCTTTTCTGGCGGCTGAACACACAGGCGTGCCATGGAAGCGCAGGAGCCGTGTAATCACCCTGCCCGTTCCCGGCGCAGCAGTACACCATTGTCAGCAACCCAATCAGAGGGGCGCATCGGCCATGGCTCCATGCTGATGGCGTTGTAGCCATGTGAACCGGTCCTCATGGGCCGGCTACCCAATGCAGTTGGCATTGCAGGACCGGTGTGAACGCTGTGAAGCGCACCTAACTCCAGCGGCTTTTTTCTCCATGAGATACTGCTGCGGCAACCTGCCAGTCTGGACACAATCTGAGAGTCATAGTAGAGAGCGTGGGGTCATAGTAGATCTTGGGGTCATAGTAGAGAGCTCAATTTAAAAAGGCAAACTCTATGTTAGGGATTTTTAGGAAAAAGATTGAATGCAAAATGGCCGATATTGTAATGCCTCTGTATAGATCTATTATGGAACCTCATTTGGAATACTGTGTACAGTTATGGTCACCATATCTCAAAAAGGACATTTCAGAGCTGGAAAAAGTACAGAAGAGGGCAACTAAGAAGGTTAGGGGGTTGGGGGCACTTTCGGTATGAGGAAAAGCTGAAGGATTTGGGACTTTTCAGTTTAGAAAAGAAACACCTAAGTAGGGACATGACAGAGATTTATAACATTATGCATGCAAAAAGAACTTTTTCTTCCTCTCCCAAAATACTTGAAGTCATCCAATGAAGCTGATGGGCAGTAGATTCAGGACAAAAGGAAATACATTTTTACACAGAGAGTGATTAAAATGTGGGATTCTCTGTCCAAGGATGCAGAGATGGCCACAGGAAGAGACAGTTTTAAAAGGGGATTAGATAGATTCAGGGAGGATAAGTCTTATCAATGGCTAGTAGCCATGATGACTGAGAGGAACCTCCACCTTCAGAGGCAGTCGATTTCTGAATCCCAGGGCCAGGAGGCAACATCAGGGGAAGGCCTTAGCTTCTATACCCTGTTGTTGGCTCTTCAGAGGAACTTGTTGGCTACTGTGAGACAGGATGCTGGACTAGATGATCCATTGGTCTGATCCAGGAGGGCTCTTCTTATATTCTTACAGCAAAAAATTTCCACCTTCCACCCACACGAAACAACTTTGGATTCAACACAACATTCTGCAAATGCCAGCTGCAGGTGTAACAAATGTGTAACCAAACTTGGTTTTCTACATCCATTCACACTATAAAGCATCTTGGAAAGTTTGTCACTTTCTGGCAAAATGCGTTGTGACCATTTAAATAATAGGCACTGAGAAGATGTTGGAAACCACTTGCCAAAGCTATGTGACTCTGAAGTATAATTTAGTAAAAATTCCCTATCAAGTTCATAAAACAGGGTCAAAGGTTTCACCATTGTCTCAGTGTGGCTACCTTTCTGGGCCAGTGCTCTGTGACCTCACATGCTCTAACGTCAGAGCAGCTGAACTGTTGGCATTTAAGAAGAGAACACTTGAATGGCAAATTGATTTATAATACTGCTGCTTCTGCCTGAGAGCAGGAGAGGTGGAAGATGGAAGCTGATACTCATAGTCACTAGTTTTTCCTTAAAGAATTCCTCTCATCAAGACTTGTAATCAATTCTTACACATTACAGATCAGAAATTTGATAAATAATGTGTAGTGTATCTGTGGGGAAACATGGACTCGGGGTAACCATGTGCTCGGACCGGTTCTGACTGGTCCGCCATGCAGCCAGGTAAAGGGCCTAAGCTTCGTTCCATAAGACAATAGAATGTAGGCTCCTCGCCTCCTTCCAATCGGGGAGCCCTGGATAACTCAATTACTGTAAATAGTGAATCACGGGTGTTGTGTGTTTGGTGGTGTGGGTTCAATTGGGAATAAAAGCCGGCCTGTGAGCCGGCTTAGGTTGTCTTGTTCTTGATATAATAAAGTATGTGAGAGCTGAAATCACTTGTCGGTCTCAGGGCCATGTGGCAGATCTTCAGCACCCAGGGCCTCCCGGACATGCTGGTCACGAACAATGGCACCGCTTTCACCTCCCAGGAGTTCCAGGACTTCACCGCTTATTATGGAATCTGGCATGTGCGTTCCGCGCTGTTCCATCCCGCCACAAATGGCCAAGCAGAAAGAATGGTCCAGACGGCCAAGGACGCTCTACGGCGACTCGACTCCCCGGATTGGGAATACAAGATAGCGTCCTTCCTTTTCGGACAACGCATCACACCACTCTTCACTATGGAGCAAAGTCCAGCGGAACTCCTCCTGGGGCGCTGACTCATGACATGCATGGACAGGCTGCACACAGCGCGGCCCCCCGTGGATGCCGGCATGGGCGGTTCGGGTCAGGGGGCCCCGTTCGTACGAGGTCTCCTGTGAGGATGGTACAGTGCTTCACCACCACATCGACCAGCTCCACCGCCGGGTGGAGCCACGAGAGCCGGATGACTTCAAGGTCCCTGAACCCCAGGAGGGAGAAGAGCCAAGACCTCCACCACAGGAACCCAGCCCGGTGGAAGGCGCCGCTGCAACACCCATCGTCCCGTCTCCCGACGCCCTGACCGCATGGACAACGCCACAACGGCTGCTCCCCATCCACCGGTACCGGTAGGCTTCCCGACCAGGACCCAGACACAGGCATCCCCAGCAGCACTGGTTCTGACGCTCCACAAGGAATAGGAAGCCTCCGGCTTACTTGAAGACTTTGTGTGCGGGTGCATCACGGACCAAGGGGGGACGGGTGTAGTGTATCCACGGGGAAACATGGACTTGGGGCAGTCATCTGCTCGGACCGGTTCTGACTGGTCCGCCACGCAGCCAGGTAAAGGGTCTAAGCTTCGTTCCGTAAGACAATAGAATGTAGGCTCCTCGCCTCCTTCCAATCGGGGAGCCCGGATAACTCAATTACTGTAAATAGTGAATCACGGGTGTTGTGTGTTTGGGGGTGTGGGTTCACTTGGGAATAAAAGCTGGCCTGCGAGCAGGCTTAGGTTGTCTTGTTCTTGATCTAATAAAGTATGTGAGAGCTGAAATCACTCGTCAGTCTCAGTACTTTTCATAATGGAAGTTGTTAAGAACACATCCACTTTATTCATATGTGGACCATAAATTTTTATTGTTTTAACTTTGAGCACGTTTTGTGAAAGAAACCCCATGTTCATTTATGCTAAAAATAGTTTGCAAACTGTAGACATATGCATAGATTTTGTATAATACCAGGTTTGTGGTAAGGGACGGGTTGGGGTAAAAAAGAAATGCTAAATGTTTCACAGGATTGCATCTGTTTTAGAGAAGCTGACTACAACAAGAAATCTTGAAAGACCACTGTGCCTTGGATTCTGGGTGAAATAACGGCATTCTTCATGTTTCGTCAGGACTGTATGTACTGGGAAAGCTGACTGAAAGCAAAAGCAGCTCTTATAGAGAGAGGGAAAAGTACCAAGAAGACTATTTATACCCTACTGCTCTAATAGAAAATATGGCAGCCAACAATGGTCCAAGTATTTTCTAGATGAAGCCAGTAAAGACGAGGGAAGAGAAAGAGAACACTGTTCGCACTCTAAATACAACCAACAAATGCACACACACAAATGTTTTCATGCACACACCGTAATCATAGGCGACTTTACACATCAGTTTTCCTACGTTGCTAATGAAGTTTATGAAAGCTAATAAAATAAATCTTTAAAGTGCCACAGGATTTAGCTTTAACAGTTCCCCAAGTATGGAATGATATCTTTTTCATAGATGCTAATTAGAGAGGTCCACAGAAATTTTACTGGGGTTCTGGTTCATTTGTTAAAATTTTTGTTTGTTAGCATGTATTCTGGTTAGTGAAACAATGCGGTAGTCACATGGGACACTTATTTCCATGTGTAACTTTTTTGCCTTCTACCAAGTTGGGGTGATTGTATATGTCACCCAAAGGATCCTTCTTCCATGGAAAAAACACTTCATACATCGCACTGCACAGTAAAAGCCAGGGATGGGAGAAGGAAGAGAATCATAGAATCGTAGAGTTGGAAGGGATCTCCAGGGTCATTTAGTCCAACCCTCTGCACAATGCAGGAAATTCACAACTACCTCCCCCTCCACAGGATCCCTGACCAAACTGGTCTGGAGAAAATTGCTTCCTGACCGCAAAGTGGTGATCGGCATTACCCTGGGCGTGTAAGGAAGGGCCCTGAGAACTAAGCACTGATGCAACCCTTCCTGCCCTCCCTCTCATGATCTCCCTAAATTCACAGAATCAGCATTGTTGTCAGAAGGCCATCTAGCCTCTGTTTGAAAACCTCCAAAGAGAGCAGGGGTTGCTTCCTCTTAACCTATATGCTGATTTTGTTTTACATATGGGCAGGTGGTCTCATTCATGCATATTCCCACTTTCCCTGGGCTCCTTATAGATCATTTCACATATACAGCTTAATCCTTCTATCACTTTGCCCTGTGGAGTTGTTTTTTTACAGTTACCAAAAGTGGAAGCCTCAGCCTCTAGTCAGCAAAGCAGACAGGTTACCTGTTCTGAGGAAAGCGAAGAATAGAGCACAAGGAGACAGCCTCCAGCCCCACTAGAATGGTAGATTTTATATCTTACAGATGATACAAGCTAAGCCTTTACTTTTTTTCCTTCAAAAGTTCTATGTGGCGGGCTTATGGGCCTTCAGCTCACCGTGTGTTCTCCCAGCAGGTATAAGCAAAACATTTGCTTGCTCCTCAGACTCACAAGGCTCCAACAGTTTATGCCCCAGTTTATACAGAATAAAATTCTTCCTCATCATGGTGATCTGGAAAACACTGTGCATAGAAATACTAACCAGGGACAATGCTGTCTGACAGTGTGGTGTGTCAAGAGTACTGGACTAGGATATGGAAGACCCAGGTTCAAATCCCTACTCTGCCATGGAAGCTTGCTGGGTGACCTGGGGCTATTCGCACACCCTCAGCTTAAACCTATCTCATGGGGTTGTTCTAAGACTAAAATGGAAGAGAGGAGAATGATGTAATTTGCTTGGGGTTCACAATGGGGAGAAAGGTGGGGCATAAATGAAGTACATAAATAAATATATGCTGCCTCATCCTTTCTCTCCCATTTGGTAGAAACTCAAAGAATCTGACAGCAGCATGCAGCCTTCACAGCCCCACCAGGCCAAGTCAGTTAGTAACCAAAAATTAAACTAGCTATTTTCTGAGGTTAACTAACGTTGTGTTCAGCCTGGATTTTGATTGGTTAGTTTCTGAATGCACATCCTTGTGGATCTTCATCCAACCGCACCTCAACTGCCACTCTAGCCACATGCGCAGAAGCTGTTTTCACAAGCACATTTCCCTTTTGAGGCTGGGGTTATACTATGCAATATGTCAAAAGGAAGTAATTAAGAGTTCTTGCTAATCATATATTGTGGTGGCAAAACACTTTTAGTTATATACAAAACATCTTAAACAAATTAGACATACAGAAGAACAAAGGAAATATGGCAATACAATTGCAGCTATTTTACATTGTTCAGCATCATTATATTGACTTTTTACTTTCCCAGGGCTTGTAAAATTTATTTTGTTTGTGTTATAAAGAAGATGTGTTTCCCATAGAATTTTTAATATGTGTATGTCTTAGCCATTTATTGGAGGTGAACTCCAGTACATATTGCTGGGTACAAAGGGGTGATCACTTCCTGCTGATGGTTATGACTGAGAGATGGTTACTGCCTTGGTTGGCCTTCTCTCTCCCTGGGTAAAATTAATGTGCAGCACTTTATTCAGCAGACTAGAAATAAAACAAAAGAAATCAGATAAAACAGAATCCCCCCCAAAGAAGGGTAAAAGGTAGTATGAAAAATCTGACTTCAGCAACATATTCCAAATAATATACAACAGGAAAATATGATAAATTTGTTAAGAATTGCAATGTGACATGTTACTTTTCATGCAGGAAGAGATAGTCCTGTTTTCAGGGCAGTAAAATTACCACCATAGCCCTAATGAACACAGAACCAAGCACTGGGCATGCATAATCTCTGTGTGATGCTCAGTTCTTCCAAATCCAGCACTCACAGCTTCATGCGCATTTCTCAAGACTGGATTTAAATAATTCATCCAGTACAAAATAGTTGTTTGAGAAGTCCACTTATATAGTGGGAGTCCAGGGGAGTCTTAGATTCAGATTTCCTATCTGTTGCAAAGATATGCAGTACTACATGAGCAGTCCACTGAGCTTGAACGTTGAATGGAGATCACTAAATTGATTTATCATTCCCAGCTATGAACAACACAGTAAAGATAGAAAACTGAAAGATAACAGCACAGGTTATTTAGATTACAGAGAATAAAATTTTATTTGCTATAAAATCAAATTTATTCTTTCTTGTCTTTCCACCCTTTCTATTTAGAAATATTATGGGACATCTGTGGTAGTTTTGGATAAATTTGTTTTTCAGAATACAATAACTGAAGCACATCATTTCTACGTATCTGACAAAGTCTTCAGGGCTAAGTGGCGATGCCAAGGAATTATGTTCCACTCTGATGTGTTGACTCCTCTGTGTAGCACTTTTTTGTAGCTCTCTAGCACACATTGTGCAGGCACAGATACACTTAGTACCTTAAATATCTTAATGGTAAGATATTCTGGTGGTGAGGGGAAATAATGCATGTGTTGGTGTGAGGGATATTTCTCCTTATCAAAGTTACTATTGTTCTTTATGAAATAAGAGACCATCATAAGCAGATAGGTGATGGCAATGATATGGGTGACACCAATTAGGACTGGGCAAAATTATGCAATGTTGGGCAGAGAAAAATGACATATTCATCTTTTACCTGACCATCAAAACAGAGAGAGAGAGAGAAATGTATGCTTAATTATGCTTAAAAGACATCAGTAGCACATTGCATTTGTGAGTTCTAGTCCCAGTTCCACGCAAATTTTTATTTTGCCAACTCTGGTTCAACTGGAATAACATGGGCTGCTTACACACCACTCTTCAAGTCTACTTCTTGTAGGTTGTTTGTTTCATCAATTTGCAGGAATTCATCGTGTGACCCTGTTCGGTCCTCTGGCTGCTCTTTGTGTACCAAGTGTACCATTTCATGAGATTTACTGGCTTCTCCATTCAGTCCACCCATGTTTTTGTTATCCACCACCCCTTTGCCATTGTTGATCACAAGCTTTTGTTTCTGTCCACATCTAATGGAAAGAAGAAAAATAATGGAAAGTCAAAATACACTGTGACATTCTGAAAAGAGGAGTAAATCCTACTGGATTTTATTAGGGCTATTAGCTTTAATTAAAGCTTGAGCTGATTAACTGTCAGGAGTCAATTTTAATTGCTAAGGGAAATTTTTGAAAAGAACAGAAGACTTATTTTTTCCAGGCTATTTTCTGTTCTGGTCCATTAGTGTAATGTGAAGATAACCATTACTTCTAACAGAGGGCACAATCCACCCCAAGTGAAGCACGTAAATCCCATTGATTTCAGTGGGCAAGTGCTTATCAGTCTCCCAGTCAAATTCCAACTGCTAATCAAGCCGCTACATTTATCTTGCACTTTATTCAACTTCTTTAAAAAAACAGCGATACTGACATTTTGGTAATCTACCAGTTTGTTTCAATTAAATGAAAGAATCAGCTGTTAATTTCATTTAAATACAGATGTGTTTTCCTAATAACATGTGTTTTGAAAAATATTCTGCTTGGTCATTAGAATAAGTTCCCAGCTGTTAAACACTGCAGAATCACCATCATATATTTAATATGCTTAAAGAAGGAAATATCAAGATGAAAAAATGGCTGTTAGCAGATTTTTGCTGATGGAAACACATTCCCCCCTCCATTTCATACCCTGGGGGTTAGAATCAGACCAGATCCTGCGTTCTCCCTCTTGTGGGAGCAACTGAACAGTAAGATCAGCCAAAAGTTGACTTGTGGTGCTACTTCATTATAACTGCTAACTTCTTTACAGCAACAAATCTATTATGGATAGGGTTGCCAGACCCCCGGTCCAGGCAGGGGTTCCCCAATTTTGGGGGCTTCAGCCCACCGCTGGCCAGCTGCCTTGTGGGGGGAAGCCCCACCTCCAAGAATGACCACCTGTGGCCACCCCTCTCTCTCTCCTCCTGAGAGATTTAAAAGGCCCTCCAGTTAATCGGGGGGAGCATGTGGTCCATTGAGCAACTGGAGGGCACTTTCAATCTTGCAGGAGGGGAGGGAGAGGGGCGGCCACTGGCTGTATATCTGAACTCCAAGTGGCGATTCACCACTTGGAATTCAGGCATGCGAAACCCCCACTGGCCAAAAGCATTTAAAGAGTATCTTTAAAGCAGCTCCTCTCCCTCCACTCCTGCAAGATTAAAAGGGCCCTCCAGCTGATTGGCAGACTACGTGCTCTCCAGATCAGCTGGAGGGCCCTTTAAGTCTCACAGGAAGGGAGGGAGAGAGG
Organism: Gekko gecko; assembly: GCA_029375565.1. Lineage (NCBI taxonomy): Eukaryota > Metazoa > Chordata > Lepidosauria > Squamata > Gekkonidae > Gekko > Gekko gecko. Next base: position 143,400,059 of record JAPDNY010000003.1, on the reverse strand, counting down.
TGGCTGTAAGTGGTCATTGTTGGGGTGGAGATGTCCCCAATGTGATATTATCGTGTTGGGGATGTCCCCTCCCTCTTCACCTAGTTGGCTTGTGACTTATCTTAACTGAGAATGTAGTGAGAATTCTGTGGAATAAATGGTTTAAGTTTTATTGCCCAACAGAACCAGACTTACTTTGAAGTAATGGTCCTGGGGAACTTCTACAAGAATGTTGGTGGCAAAAATGTTTTTGAAAAGTTGGTGACAAAAATGTTTTTGAAAAGTTTTTTTAATTAAATTATTAGAAACACAGGAATGGAAGGGACCTCAAGGGTCACCTAGTCCAACTCCTGCACAATGCAGGATATTTACAACTATCTTTCCGCCACTACCCAGTGACCCCTGCTCTATCCCCAAAGGAAGGCAAAAAATCTCCAAGATCCTGGTCAATCTGTCCTAGAGGCAAATTCCCTCCTGACCTCAAAGTGGCAATTAGAATTACCCTGAGCATGTAAGAAAGGGCCACGAGAGCTGAGCTCTGACTCATTCCTTCCTGCCCTCCCTCTCATGATCTGCCTAAATTCACACAATCAGCATTGCTATCAGCTATCTAATCTCTGCTTAAAGATCTCCAAAGAACAAGATGCTGCCTCATCACCAAGAGGATGTTGGGCATGGACATTACATGAATATTTATCCAAGGGTGTTGCGGTCTTGGATCACCAAAAGCAGTAGGAAGCCTAAGTGCATCTGATAGCATCTTGCTTCCCAGGTGCCATAGAACAAGGGTTATAATATGTATGGGTGGATGGAAACTGACAGGCAAAAGAAGAGGCCATACTAAAATTTGGGAGAAAGAGGCAAAGGTAGTAGTAAGTAAAAAGACAATGGCCAGCCCCATTGCTCAAAATCTTGGTTCAGTCAGTAGTAGATTAGGCATTCTTCCTTCTCTCATCCTTTAAAACTTTTACATTAGATTTGGTATGTAGAATTTAACTTCCTGAAATTCTATGAAAATATGTTTTTAATAAGAAAGCCATAGTTCATGATTTATAGCTTCCAGACTGGGCCATGTGAATAGAGATTGAATCTGTATTTGATCAGATAAGGTTCTACTCTTCTGCTTCTTTGGTAACTAAAGATCAAAATTAGATGAAGAGGGAATCAGAATGATTTAGAAAAAATTCCAAAAGATCACATAGTGATATAAATTAGCAAACTGTAATGTTCACACTCTAGTTCATTGCACGTCTAGAGAGGATAGGAGGGCAATGCAGTGCAAGAAAATCCAGTTCCCAGACTGCAATGAGCACCTCCCGGTGAGTTGGGGTCATATTTAACCATGTTATAAGAAACATGGTCTTAACTATAAAGCTAGCAATTATTCTGCAGGAAAGCACAGTCTGTGTGGAAAACATGGCCAAATCAAACCATTAAAATCCTTTAAGAATATTCTGGGATAAAAGTCTTCAACATTTGCATTTGTTATGGCAGAATGCATACAGATGTGGCTCAACAATATTGTTCTTTTAGTACACTGCAACATGCACATTAGTAAAAAGTGTTCCCCAAATACAGCCACTTATCATTAACAGTTTTAATATGTTGTCGAAGGCATGAAAGACACTGCAGACTGGGCCAACCTCAAAAATCAACAGTGGATGAACATAGCCTAACTCAAACAGGACACAGTATCTTATTCCAAGACACTGAAAGGCTGGACAACACATCCAATTACCATGTCAGATTACACAGGGAAGCCATTGAAATTCATAAACATAAACACAATTTCAACAGGAAGGAAGAGAGTTGAAAAATAAATAGGGTATAGTTTCCTGTCCTGAAAAACACAAAATGCTCTACATCTTACAATAGCACTACAGATAAGATTAAATTTCAACAGCCAATCCATATGCAAAAGAATCTTCTCAGGAAAGCTCCTCCATTAGCATGTCACAGCCTGGGGAACTTCTACAAGATAATGACTGAGCCCTAACCCACCTTCCTGAGTAGATATAAATTACCTGCCTACCATTTTTCTTCTCACCTTGACACAGAGAGTACTCCATCTGTCTGTGTTATACCAGCTGCTGGCGAAACGTCAGGTCCTACAATGCCAAGACCATGACCATACAGCCCAGAAAATCTACAACTAATTAACAGTTTTCTTTCTGGAGGACCCTGCAGCCAATTTTTGGCACTGAGTTGCTTTTCTGTTGAATTTCTGTCCCACCCACTCTAACGTATTGGAATAAAAAATGTCCCATGAGGTTTTGCAAAGGAATATTGATCCAGGGAAGCACTGAAATAGTCTTATAGTTGCTTGTGGTTTAGTGCAACCTCTGGATTTCACTGGAGAACATTTAGGCCACTGCAGACAGACATTTATCCAGGGAACAAAAGTAATAACAACAGCATTTCTGGTTAATGTTTGGGTATTGAAGGACACTTCTGCTTCTGCAAACATGGATTTTCTTGCTGAGAGTTAGAATTTGGAATTGGGCTGGCAGGTGAGAAATATACTCCAAATACACTTTGTGGGCTTTTGACATTTGTCACACAATACAAAGTGCCTTTGACAGGACTGTACTGGAATAAGTAGGATACAGATTGTAGCCAGAGTAGTCATTCTCAGCCCACATTCAATAAAATGTGCCTGGATAAATCCTACTAACTACTGTCATGCCTGTCCTTGACTCAGCCCCTGAACCAGCCCCTGACAGCCAAAACAGGGAGGCTTCGGTACCTTTAAGGGCTGAAGAGGCACCAGGACCTGCAACCGATGTAAGTGCTGGGGAGGATACACAGCAGCCTGAGCCAACTGTGGGACGCTTTGCACCTGGAGCGGAGCCTGAAGCAAGCACTTCACCACCTGCCTCTCCCCCACCTGTGCACCGGCTAAGGAATCATCAGCGTCAAGACCTGGCCAGCCGAAGAAAAGAGTCACGCTCCAGAGGGCAAAGAACCTTGAGCCCTGAGTATTAGCAGCAGTCAGGACCTTGCTCACAGGTGCTCATGGGCTACGGAGCCAGAGCACTATTTAGGAAAGCCTCTGGCCATGAGCACACTTGTGCTAGCAACGTCGTTGTCAGGACCTGAATCTTTGTATCTCGGCCTCAACCCTTGTGAAACTCTTACCGGCTTTTGACCCTTGGCTTCGTGGGCCCTGCGTTTCTCTCTGGCTCCTCTGGCATCGTTGTGATTTATGGACTTGACTCTCTGGTATGTCTGACCCTACTTATGGACTGTGATTTAAGACCTGTTTGAACCGTGCTACCTGATTTACTCGGCTTTAACCTTGGACTGTTCCTGGACTTGTGCTCATTTGTGTCGCACCTTGGGGTCCTGCCCTGACAACTACAGTCAGAATGACAGATGACCATTTTGTAGACGTGCCACATCCTGACACAAATAGCTAAGAATTCAATGACATTACAGAATATTGCTGAAGACCTTCAGTGCTGAGATAACCCACCCTGTAGAATAATTCTTCCCTTCAGGGTTCCTGTACTACTCCTGCAGAAATGAGACTGAATCTGCTGAAAGCATAAGCATTCTCAGCATTATCTACCATCTGTGTAGATGGCCATGGGAATAAGGACCAAAGAATAGTATCACCATGTTATCCAAGGAAGGAATTATATACAAATCCATCGCATTCATCTTCCTCCCCCTTCCTCTCCTCTCCAATTCTTATCTCTTGTATGTCTTGCCTGCTTTAGACCTGGATCTCCTGTGAGGTAAGCCACTTTGGGAGGCACTTGTAGGAGAACTGGGATATTGTACAATAAATAAATATGTAAGGAAATGAAGGCCACCTATTACATTTCCCATATCTGGCTATTATCGACCCTGGACCGAGTGCTGAGTTAGGCTGGAGGGGAAGAATATTTTTACATGCACGGAGGAGGCTAAGAGCAGACATCAGTTTTAGCACTTGTGTGGCTTACAGCATGTTTCTGGTAAGTTTTTGTTGTTGTGGCTCTCTTTACTCTGCATTTTCTCAAGCTGTCATGAAAACCCTTTTAGAACTGTGTTCTGGCATCAAGCAATGGAAAACTAAAAAAAAGGTTCCTTACCTTCTCCGGCTGTTCACAGCAATGCAAACGCCAAGTATCAATGCCAGGGCCAAAAGAGAAGCAACTACTATCAGCCAATCTGTGAATGGAAGTTGAAGGAAGTTACAGAAGCTTTCATTTTGTTTGTCATCAGCTAGAGATTTGGTATATCTCACTTTACTTTATGAAGGGCTTGTGGCTTGGTGGAAGAGCCTTTGCTTTGCAAGCAAAAGGTCCCAGTTACAATTCCCAGCATCTCTAGTTATAAGGACCAGGACGAAGGTGATGCAAAAGACCTCTACCTGAGACCCTGGAAAGCCATACCAGTCTGAGTACACAGTACCAACCTTGATGGACTAGTGGTCTGATTCAGTATAAGGCAGCTTTGTATATGTTCATGTATACTTCCAAACTACATGAGGTTCCTCCTATTATTTTTGTTTGTTGTATGAAAAATTGGCATCTCCTTTTTTGCTGCTTCATATACAGGCCCTTTTTATTTTGCCCCACAGTTGTGTACAAGGAAATGTACCTGCACTATGAGACTGTTTCAACTACACACTATTTATTTAGTTAGTTAGTTAGTTAGTTAGTTAGTTCTATTTATCGGCTGGCCTTGCCCGCAAGCAGGGCTCAGGGCAGCTTACATCAAAGGCAAATACAATATAATTGAATTAAACCAGCATTAAAATACTTTTAAAAATCGTAAGAATAATGCTAAATCCAAGATGATGGAAAAATTCTATTTCCCACCAGCCCCCTGAGTGGAGAGGATATTGAAGGAATAAAAGGGGAGGTTGGAGTATGAGAGTGCCAAACCACTGCTGTCCTCAACCAAATACCTGGCGGAACATCTCTGCCTTATAAGCCCTACAGAAAGGTAGTAAATCCCGTAGGGCTCAGATGTTCTCTGGCAGAGAGTTCCACCTAATTGAGGACAGCCAGATCTCTCTCAGGTCTGGGACCATCAGGAGGTTCTTATTACTAGAACGTAATGCTCTTCCAGGGACATATTGAGAGAGGCGGTCCCGAAGGGCACTGAAGCCAGTAAAGAGAGGGACAAACCTTACACTAGCAAATGAATTTACACAAGAGTATTTCCCTGTGTGACTACTGAGAAATCTGTCTCAACATCACTTTTACACCTCATCAATGATGCATGTTATTATAAATTACATAATATATTTACATACTTTACATAAACTAGCCTCCAGTCTGTGTTACATCATTATTCATTTCTGACATACCAATTAAATAGCAGATAGGATGAGAAAGTTATGCAATTCAAGGAAAACCCCATTTTTCCAAATTAATGTGTCTGAATTACAAAGTTCCTCATGACTCTTGCTGTTTCCTGAGCCACTGAACCTAGGAAATAAAAAAGTGTCTTGCTCTGAGTCAAGACTATTTGTCCATCTGAACAAGTACTTTCTACTCTGCCTGGAAGACCTTCAACATCCCGAGGCAGAATGCTTTCCCAGTCCTGCTATACCAGAACCTTTAATAGGAGCCAAGTATTTAACTTCTTCAAGCAAAGCACGTACACAACCATTGAGCTATAGGCCACAACACTGCAGTGGTGACAGTGGGACATGCAGACACTTTGTCATTCATATTTTGGTGACCATCAATGAAATGTGTTCTACATGGTGCTGCTTTTGAAAACAGTCTAGGACTTTTAACTGCTATGACACAACCACCATCTATCTTTTGATAGGTATGAAGCAGAATAAACCTTTGACCTATTCTATAATATTCACTTTGATTAGCATCTTTCTTCCAGAGTCAAGATGCTGTTTCTGCTCTTGTGAGCTCCAGCCACTCTAGGATTTCACTCTCAATGAACACCTTCTCCCATATGAACACCACTGGGCTAATGAGGTCATGGTCCATTAAAATCAGCCAGTGAGGCTGTGCTTCAAGTGTTGTTTTCCTTTTGTTCCTTCTCTCCCCCCCCTCCTTTTAAAGCTAACCTTGGTTTCTAACAAAAGCGAGACCTTTTCAATTTTGCTTCTGCAGCTCTGGAATGACTGTTGTTACTCTGATTTTGTTTTAAATAGTTTGCTATTTTGATAAATAATATACATTATTGTCTGTGACACTTGACATTTTAAAAAAGCAGTACAAAAATACTGAAAATAAAAGTCTAAAACACAATTTTGTGATAAAATGCAAAAGTGCAGGAACCAACCTGGAATGTGAGCAGCTCGAGGCTGGGTTTCTGGTGTTGAATCTCCCTGCTGTGATCCTCTATCTTCAGGGTGATTGGGGACCAAACCTAGATGAAAAATATGTATTACTCTTATCCAAATCATCACACTTGCATAATGTCCATGTATGCTGTTCCTTTTTTCCCACAGTAAAAGACAAGAGAAATCCAGAAGGTCGATGTATGGAATTTCATGACAGGACCGCAATCCCCCACATGTAGATTAGAAAGTACAGAGGTATAGGAACCCCGGAATCCACATTAGTCATAGCTTGTACAAAGTGGACTGCACTGACAGGGAAACATCACTAAGCAGTGGGAGGGCATCACTGGAAGGCTGTGAATATCACAGAAGCTGGTGCACAGCAATGATGTTGGGTAAGGAAGCTAGACTGTACACTGGAGATGCTCACAGTTGTGGGAAGAAAAATTATTATGTAGTATGTTTGGCTTTATAAATGAATCCAGCAAATATATTTTTATGTAGTTCTGCCTATAAAGCAAAAGCCTGTGTGCTAACAAGAACCCAATTCCCATGAAGTTTTGCAAAAGTTTCTAGCTTGTTTTATTCCTGTCTGTGCATGTGACAAGAACCAGCATTCCCCCCCTCCCCAAGGTAAGAACCTTTGTAAATTACCCTAGATGTTAGGAAGGTAAAACCTAAAGCCATAATCCACACTTAGCAGGAAAAACAGACCCTTTTTGGCCCAGGGTCCATCAATTAGCGAAGTAATGGTGAGAAAGAGTATTTGGTTTCACACCCTCTCTTGCTCATTAGAGATAACGCGGAGGTCTCTGTGTTATCTCCCAGCAAAGTACAATTAGAGAACACATCCTGACAGCACTAGCAGTGTTATAATTCAAGATGTAAATTGTTATCTGGACATATAGGCTGAGTTCAGACTGGCAGTTTGCCCCACTATAGCCACGTTTTACAAGTGGATTAAAGGGCGCGTTCACACAGGCAGATCTGCCTGATGTTCCCCATCCGTAGTCAATCTGTGCTGTTCTGCTTCGCTCCCGCATTTAAAAGATACCTGGTAAAAGCGGTAGCAAATCCCCTAGAGCCCATTTATCCTGCTTCATTTAGCTTCCGGGAAATGTGAACACCAACCCGAAAAGCTGGGAGCAACCCGCATTGTGCATAAGGCAGTAGTGATATGACTGGCTGTGCTCTGCTCAGCCTGGTAATTTGTGCCTGGGATTGTGCCTGGTAATTTGGCTCGACGTGCTTATGCACATGAGCACATATGTGCTCATGCGCACATAGGAATTAACAGGAAAAAGCCATTTACAGCCGCACCTCTGGGCCAGCAGTCTGAACGCTCCTGCGCGCCTCCTCCTGGTATGCTCCCACATCAGTCGGCGCAGTGTGACCGGGAAAACCCGGAACAGTTTACTCTGGGGCTTTTTTGCCACGACTGGCTCCCGCTTCAAACTGCCAGTCTGAACTCAGCCATACTGTGAACAACTTGTTTCCCCTCATGCCAACAAGAAAGAAACAGTTGTCTGGCTTCAAACTTTCTTGGGAAAATTCTTTGTTGTATCTGTATAAAACAGAGAGCCTCTCAGCCTTTCGGGGCTCACTCTTTAAGACACAGAGGGACCCTTTCTCTCCCTGTACCTTGGAGTAGCCCAGAGGCCCACTCCTTTAGAAAGACACCCCTGGACTTAGTTCTGCACATTTTCCACAGCCTTCGGTAAGGGGCCAACACCACAAGGTAGAACCGAGGCTTACTAGGTGACACACGTTAGACACGTGTCTGCCATTTCGCATGACAACTGTGACCAGATCACTGCACTGCATCTTCTCAGCTCCTCCACTGCTACACAGCAGTAATCTCTAGAACTCATCTGTCCCTCACTCTTTTTTCAGCAATGATAGCCCGGAAGTCTATCCACTGCAACACATGAGGTCCTGTATCTTGCCCTCCCCCTATTTAACATCTACATCAAACTGCTGGGAGAGGATGTCCAGGGATTTGGAATGAAGTGTCACAAATATGCTGCTCTATTTCTCCTTTACAGCTAAGTCAAGTGAGTCTGAAAACCTGGAAAGCCGCTGCTGGTCTGAGTAGGCAATACTGACATTGATGGACCAAAGGTCTGATTCAGTATAAAGCAGCTTCATGTATGTTCATGAGTTGCACTTTCCCTGAAGAAGCAGGTTTGTAGTTTGGAGGTGCTACAGGATCCTGGCCTATGGTTAGAGGTTCAGGAATCACTCATGGCACATAGCATCTTTTATTAGCTCTGGAAGGTTTGCCAGTTACAGACATTCCTCAAAAAACATGATCTGGCTACAGCGATCCACGCTTTGATCACATCCAAGTTAGATTATTGTAATGTGTTCTATGTGGGGTTGCATTTGAAAATGGTTTGGAAACTTGAATTGGTCTAAAATTTGGCAGCCAGGCTATTGTCAGATTATTGTTTACAGGGATCTTATCATTCCTGTGCTGAAAGATCTGCAGTGGCTAACCATGTGTTTCCAGACACAATTCAAAGTACTTGTTCTTACTTTTATCAATCTAAATGGTTTGGGGCCAGGGTACCTGAAAGACTATCCAGCCCACCAGTTTAAGATCCTTCTCTCAACCCCTGTTCTCTGTGCCCCTGCCTTCTCTGTGCCCCTTAGGGGTTTTATCTTATCAGCTTTTTAATGGTCTGCTTCCATTTTGTGGATTGTTTTTATGCTGCTTATGTCCAATGGCTTGTGTTTTAATGTCTTGCTTTTATATTGTGGTGATTTTAATTTTAAGCTGCCTCAAGCAGGACTCTGAAGAGGCAGCACAGGAACTATCCTAAATAAATAAACAAATAAAGGTGTGTCTGGCTACTGTTGATGTGGGAAGAAGACTTGTTGGGTGCATAATGAGAACTGATGGAGAGTCTTGGTTGCTGTGCCATGGGTTGCTGCTTTAGCATGAGCCTTGTTCTTGATTTTACTGGTGTGTGATGACTCCCGCAATTAAGATATTTTAATGTATTGGGACTGACATGTTGCAGGGAGATGTTTATTTTGAAGCTGAGCCACCACAGTTTACAGAAATGGATAATTCATTTCCTCCCCACAATAAATAAATTTACAAAATAAATTTTGTAAAGTGTTTGGGGACTATGGTATAGATCAGGAAACAGGGTAAGCATAGAATGAATCAGAATTCTTTGTTCTGAATCCTTCAGGGACTGTGTCGATCTGCATTTGTTCAGATGAGTTTGAATTGAAAAACAAGCTGAATGCAAGTTCAATAAAAGCTATCTATAAGCCTGACCCAAATCCAAAATATATTTTGCAGTTAATGCAGCCCCAAACCATAAATAAAACAACTCAAACTACATCACATTTTGTTTTAGACTGAATCAATAAACCCCAACCAAAATATAAGAATATATATTCATTATTTAAAATCAAATACATTCAGTTTGGAGTGCGCCACTCCATAGAGAGGTTTCTGCAGGATTCTGTCACATGAATGCCTAGATGTCAGTGTATATTCAGCACAGACACAGCCTGCTACCTGGAGATCTCCACTGCTAAAGCCTGGCCAGCAAATCAAACTGAGCCAGGCCTGTCCATCACATGCAGGGCGATCAATATATGACTGCAAAGTCCAGAGGGAGAGCACTCAGAATGAATACAAGTTTTGGAAGAAAATAATTTGCATGGCAAAATATAACCTCTAGTAGTTTAGAAAAATAGCAATCTTTGCCTTATTCTTGCATTATATGCTCACATTAAGTTAATTAAGGCAGCCCGTAGTTCCTTGAATATTAAGTCTAATCAATGCTGACCTGTTAATCCTCATGCTCAGACATCACTGGGTACTGGGTAATGCTACATATCTTACTATTCTGCACTGAAATCAACTGCATTAGAAAGCTTCTTGTAGAGACCCTGCATGTAGTATGTGAAGGCAAACTTGGTTTGAACTTGGTTCAAACAGGAAAAACGGGATTTGAATAAGAGACAGTCATTAAGGTGGTATAGGTCACAAGCACCAGGATTGCCATTTTAAAAGAGGCTTTTGGGATATTTCATAATAAACAACATCTCCAGAACAACTTCTGAGATTATTCCTTAACATCCATTCCATGATACTTCAGGCAGTAAAGCCTGAAAAGCCACTTCCTTTCTATGACAGTTCTGTGGTATGCGCCTAAATTCACACTCAATTTCTGTCCCACTTTGAAACCTGAGATCAGTTGCCTGCAATCCAAGTAACACTCATATAACAGCATGAAAAAATGCATCCAGGATGTAGATGGGGATGTACATCCAATGCATATCCATCCTTTAACATCCACAGAAAATTACTTATACACAGGAATGTCACTTGCAAGACTGGGGCATTTTACAAATGTCCCTTTTACTGTCAACTGTTACATTGCTATCCATAATTACTCAGATGCTGGCTCAGTTGCAGGCAATGACAAATTGCTCTGTGCTTTGAAAGCTCTGGCTTAAGTGGGAAGTCTGTTTTATCAGCTAACTTTTGGAAATCTTTTGTGCATTGCTTCTCATTTACATACTAAATATTTAGGTCAAAGCAACAGCTTCATAACACATATGCATATAAGAATGAATTGAATATTTATTTGCTGTTAAAGACCATTAATCATAAGAATACATTCTGATAAAAATTGAAGAGATTAATTCTAGCACAAAAATATGTTTAGTCATAAAACCATACAAATATTTGTGAATTATAACAATCCAAAGAATCTTAGAAGAAGAATTTATGGGACCCTGGAAGGAGTTCTATGACTGGTTAAAACTTAAATATTAAGAAAATAAGATCAAGTGAAGAATAATAAGAATGATACATGAAGTAGTTGTGAACTTGTAATGAGAAATATGCATGCAGAAGGCTAAGTTTGAATTTTTAAAATATTTCTGTATTTTCTCCTTTTCCTTCTTTCCCCTTTCCTCCTTTCTGTATATGAACTAATAAAACTTTTTTAAAAAGTATCTTAGATAAATCTAAAAGTCTAAATAAATGATTACGAATCATGCAAATAAAAAACTATATGTGATCATGCTTCTTATTGTGAAATTTTATCGTGGAAGCAGAATTTGGCCATTTGTCCAGAGACAGTTGGATTTTCATTGATTAAAAGTCTCTCCAGGCAGGCCTTATCTGCCTACTGTTGGTCTGTCTAAAAATGGAGAAATAAAGTTATCCCAATAAATTTTATGGAATTGGCACCGAAAGAAAATATGGACCATTGATTATACTTCTCTGATAGAGCAAGGGCAACATCTGTCTTCATATGGAATCTTCCTATATTTCCTATCTAAAACCCTTGAGGGGAGCCAAAGTGAAAGCTCTTCTATAAGATGGCACATCCAAATAAACAGGATATTCATAACATATTTGGACTCACTAGGGGCCAAGAAAAAAAGAGCTTGTATTAAATCTCGTTGTCGCTCTATTTCATGAACCCTTTGTTTGATGATTTTTTTTGCCTGGGAACTACTGTGTGCCAAAAGATCCACAGGCGAAAGTACTGAGAGCCAATTTGGTGTAGTGGTTATGTGCGCAGACTCTAATCTGGGAGAACCAGGTTTGATTCCCCACTCCTCCACTTGTACCTGCTGGATGACCTTGGACAAGCTGTAGTTCTGGCACAACTGTTCTTGAAAAAGAGCAGTTTCTGTCAGAGCTCTCTCAGCCCCACCTACCTCACAGGTTGTCTGTTGTAGGGAGGGGAAGGGAAAGGAGTTTGTAAGCTGCTCTGAGACTCCTTTGGGTAGTGAAGGGTGGGGTATAAATCGAATCTCTTCTTCTACTGTTCTTTCTAAATTGGTCTTAACTATTCACATCCACCTTGGGTGATGAGAATCTTGAAGTATTAGCGGGAAAAAGCCTTTTTGATTTGGATAGATCTTAAGCCACTGATATGCAGAAGGTAACAGTATTCTAGCTTCTATTTTCATTTGATCCATTTCAAGACGTAAGAGAGCACTCGGCACACTGGGCAGTAATATGCGTATAAGAGGCTAGCAAATGCCTTATATGATATATAGAAAATGGAAAACATTAGAAGATTTATGTTGTTATATGCTAGCCTGTGTGCAGGGACATTAGTATAATGGTTCATTAATTTAGTACTCATTAAAGAAAGAATCCCCAAAAGTAAGGGGGAAAAGGAAAATCATTATCTTCTGAAAATCTGAAGAGAGAAGAAGAACAATTCAGAAATGATTGCATTCCTCCTAGGCAAAAACCTTTAGTGAAATATCCTTCTAGCCATATAGCGATATTAGAAGGATATATTTTAAAATAATCTTTTAAAATTTACTAGTTTCCAGATGTTTGCTTGTATCCCACCTAGATTTCCACAGGCATGAGGGGGGATTTTTGCCATTTTTTCCCTCCTGCAGCAGTCCCGAACTCCCCCTGAAATGCTGCTCCTGGGGGACAGGGAAATCAGAGGGTTCCCATGGGGGGGGGGTTGGTCAAAGTAATCCCCTTCTTGCACACACAAAAATCTAGGTGGAATCCAGCTCATATTTCTCTAGTATTTTCATACATGAAAAGAGGATAGAATCAGATAGCATTCCTGGAATAATTAACTCTAGCTGGAAGTAGAAGGAAATGGATGTCGGTCAGAACTATTCTCTATTTTAGGGAAATCTCCACATATCACATCATCCTGAGTGTCATTTAAGAAGAGGAGATTGGATTTATACCCTGCCCTTCACTTGGAGTTTCAGAGCGGCTTACAAACTCCTTTCCCTTCCCCTCCCCACAACAGACACCCTGTGAGGTAGGTGAGGCTGAGAGAGCTCTGACAGAACTTTCCTTGCAAGAACAGCTCTGACAAGAACTATGGCTTGCCCAAGGTCATTCAGCAGCTGCAAATGGAGGAGTGGGGGAATCAAACCTGATTCTCCCAGATTAGAGTCCACGCATTTAACCATTACACCTCTTAATTGTTCCACACAAGTGTGATTCAATAATTCTGATAATCTCCACCAAGATTTATACTTGATAACAACATCCACCAGAAATATACGAACCCAAAGCATATGCCAGTAACAAACAAGATAAATACATAATATCCCAAGCTGCTGTTATTACAGATGTCTAGTGACAGCCAAAAACAAACTGGTCTATGCACATACACGCATGCAATCACCGAACCATATCACCATCTACAGGCACTCCTCAAAATCATGGAGCCAAAATAATGAAAACCCTATTAATGTTTTAAATACTTTATTTATGTTTCTGAAGATAAGATGCTACCTAAAATTTCCTTGGCTCCAAGGAGGGTGGGCAGTTTTTGCAACTTCCTTCCTTCTGTGACAGCCCAACAACCCCAAATGTTACTTCTGGGGGATGCCCCCCCAAATAGCTTGGGGTGACACCTTTGTTATCTGCAGAAATTCCTGATGGGATCCAAGCAACTGAACCTATTTGTGAAGTATGATCACCTCATGCATATGAAACATTGAGTATTACCTTAACTAATACAGAGTTAAAAAATCCCACCACCATTAAACACTACTGGATACCTGTATGATAAGTATTATTTTTGTGATTTGTCCCTCTCCGAGGAACAATTCCAGGAAGCAAAACACCCTCTGTAGAACTTGTAGAATACTTGTCTTCGCTACCATACTTCACTGGTTCGAGGGTGGAATCTTCATCTTTGGTCCCATCATGGGAGACCACATCTATGCCAACAGTAAAGTAATTGAGATTATAAACATTTTTCAAAGCTATTAACTGTATTTCACCCTAATCTACTGACCTTGTTCCCCTGCAGGAATTCCCTTGTATTCCATATATATATATGGATGGTGTGGTGTGGAGCATAGAGAATTCAGTCCCCAAGTTAACTAGATTTGTGTTTTATAAAATTCTCAAATTGTAGCAAATCTCATACCTGAAGCTGGCTATAAAAATACAATTCAGTCATATGAATTGTATGAGATTTGCTACAATTTGAGAATTTTATAAAACACAAATCTAGTTAACTTGGGGACTGAATTCTCTATGCTCCACACCACCACCATCCACTGGACCTCCTGAAGGGGTGTCGAACTCACTGGAAATGTGTTATTTAAAGTTTAAAAAAATCTTTAATCATGTTTGTCTGTGTCCTTTATAAAGTTTATATCTCTGTTACCTGGCGTTACCTTTTATGACACACATGGCCCGGCCCAAAAAGGTCTCATTTATGTCAGATCCAGCCCTCATAACAAATAAGTTCGACACCCCTGTATGTTTTCCTTCCTGCTCAGTATCTGAGATCACTGTATTGATCTTTCACACTAGATGTAAGAAGCACGAGTCCGTCAGAGTTTGTTGATGGGTGATGCTCATTACTCTGACTTCATCCCCCCAACAGATATTCATATTTTTGACTATTTTTTAATTTGTGCCCATTACATTATAAACTCTATAGTATAGTTACTATACTATAATATAGTTACTATACAACCACCATACTAAACACATCTACAAGTCTGGTCCAACTAGCTATTTACTGGTGGAAATGGATCATTCCTCATTCCCATCTCCTCCAACAGCCTCATTTGAGCCTTGGAAAAGCTATGTTCAGGAATCAGACAAGATCACATTTTCCTCCTTCTTCTACCACTGGAAAGTTGTCAGGATCCGATCTATTGACTTTAAGCCATTGGCCAATTCACAGAATAATCATAAGGAATGAGATGGCAATATCAAGAAAAAATGGAAAACACTGAAAACTATATAAAGCTTGTTTCCTTATGTTCTACAAGATTTACACATGATCTCAAACTAAAAGCCAAACGAATTCACATTATGTATCAGCAAAAGAACAAGATAAATTCTCAATGTGGAATATTTGGTCAAATGGTACAAGACACTCTGATCATGGTATGAGATACGATAATCCGAAAATCCAGACTTTTACCAAGATCTGATAATATACTAAAGCAACTATATCTTATTTCTTAGATCATGACCACATGAACATAATGTAGGAATCAGAGTAATACCTGTATGTAGGGGATCACGTTCGCTTCCATTGTTTGCAATAATTCCCATCAGTATATCATCGCTAGAAATATTAGTGGAATATTCTTCTTCTGTGTGCCAATCTGGCTGATGAACAGGAGGTAATGGCTCTTGTATTGCATCTTCATGATGAGCATCATTGTTATGGATGACAGCTGTTTGATTAATCAATTACGAACTAAGGTTTGATACACCAAGTGCCTTTTGCACTACAATCTATTCTCAGGTTCCCTCATCCAATATTTTCAGTTTCATAGTTTCAATGCCCCTATGGTTTTTCCTAATAGAGTTGTAAATAGTTCTGAATGTTTGCCATCAAAACCATCCTCTAGCAGTAGCCTTTTACAGTAAAGCACACTGAAACATGTGAGTCTATACTCTGCAATTTTCCTTAACATTACACTGTTAAGTGTCCAAGAAAAGAAGAACAGTGAAAGCCTCTTTTGGATCTACGTTATCATTGTAGTCTCTTGATGTTCAGGAACTAACAGTTTGGAAAGAAAACAAACTTCCAAAGTGACAATCGGTCCAGTCCAGAGTTTCCTGTCTCTGTTCTCATACACTCTGTTAGAATGACTGAGAAAGCTAATGCACATCTAAGACCCTCACAATCATTAAAAAATCATAAACACCAGCACATGATTCTGTGAAACACCATATTACTAGAGTTGCTGAGATCTGAAGCTGCACAAACTTCAAAGACTGTAAAACAGTTATCTTCCCATTTTGAAACAAGAAACAGTATTTGTCTGGAAAGTGGTTGACAGTTTGTAATGATATTAAAAGCACCACACATTTCTGCTTTTCCTCATGATAGTATAGAGCTTTGGGATACAATCACCACATGCTTGGTATAAAAGAAACAAGGAAGCGGTTAACAGCGAAGATCCCAGGAACATGAGGTAGGGAGTTTATTATCTCTACTGTGCACCAGATTTATATGTATTATATTTTAATGGACCAGACATTGCCTTTTTTTTTGTCCCTCCCAGTAGCATTTGGTGCCAGCTGAATTCCTTTTTCACTTAGCAGAGAAACTAATTAAGTCTCCAGAGCACCTCCTCTACTCTATTCTAAAGCTTGGAAGGGAGAGAATTTTGCCAATTTCATCTTGTTGCTACAGATCTCTGATCCCTTCATGCCATGCCTGGGAGACCCCTTTTCCCCAAGAGCAACATTGGGGGGGGGATGTATTTTGAGCTACAGTAGTGGGATGTGTGTGAATCTGGTGCAATGTAATGCAAATACCAGTTTTTCTCACAGTATTATACCAGGGAGAACAATTTACCAACAAGTAATGCCAAAATTCTGGTCAGAAGTCCAGGGAAGCAGAATTCTCCTTATCACCTCACAGGATGATTCAAACAACTTGCTTATCAAGTGATCATCTGAACACCATGATACATAACATACCAAAGAGTAATGATTGTCTGTTCACTGAATGAAAGCAAAGCAGCCAGTGATGACCATGGGCAGAACCAATCTAAGTGACCCCATAGATCCTACCTGTAATTATTTGCCAGTAGTACCTGTATGAAAGCCTTCATTACTGTTTTCTGGTGGAGGAAAAATTGCAAGTCCTTCTTCATTTGTACTGTTTGTTGGATATTCATCTTCTCTACTCTGTTCATGTTGCACATCATGCACTGCTGGACGATTAGTGACATCTTCATGCTTGGTTTCATCAATGGAATCCACAACTGTTTATAATGATGGTTTGATGAATTTCTAACATTATGTCTGCATAGTGCTTTCCACATCACTGACTATTATTTTACTGACCTTTATTAATATTCTTTATTGATATCCAATATAAGACTTCAGTGGATATTAACAAGAATTTAGCCTTTAGCTAAGTCAAGACTGCATAGTAAGCAGAACACAAAAGAAACCTAATTTAGCTGCAGAAATAATAAAACCTCATTTAGCAGTGAAAAGAAAACAACAGAATTCCTCTTTAGACCTGGTACCTGTTCTATATATGTTTTCTTATTATGGTCACTTTTTCTTGTGGGACTACTATAAAGAGCAAATGATTTTGAGATACGTTTGTGTGCTACTTGTATTCAACACTCTATAATCCCATTCATGAATGGACCAGGATGTCACATTACAGATCACTGATGTCTGATGTCACATTACAGACCACACTGGTCAGAGACCACTGCTGTTGTAAGGATGGTGGGAACTAGTATAAATGTTATGCTTTCATGTCCAGTTTTCATTGGCTAAAATCCATTTTCGCCAACCATAACATGGCCACATTCCATGTCTGCTGAAAGTCAATGTTTTTAGCCATTGATATCAATATATTTAGTATTGCAACCTATTATCTAGAATACTAGTTTAATTGCTGTAGATCAAAAGCAAAGAAAAAGATAATGTTCAAAGATGTACATTGTCCTTTCCCAGCCGGTACCTGTATGTAAGGTTTCCTTTTCATGTACATGTTCAGCTGGAAGGATGATTCCAGGTACCATGTTATCTGTTGTTTCATTTGCTTGATGCCTTTCTCCACTGTCCCAGCCAGGATCTGCTTCATGGTTTGGTGAATCTTGAATAGAGATTTCATGCTCAGTCCCATCACTGGAGATCACAACTGTTAAATTACAGTTGCATCATTTTTTTTACCACTTGAATGATCTTTTCCCAAGTTATTTACTAAACAGCAGGTTCCCTAACCTTGTTTACAGAGTACATGCAGCAGAAGCTTTTGAGTCTCTTCATTTTAACACTATTCCCAACCCTGCACAACAAACATGGGGTTCTAAACTAGTTTTTAAAGCAGCTTGTGGAGAGAAACACCATGATGTGAGAAACAAGGAAACTTATTCCCTGCAAGCTGGGCCCTTGTAGGACTACTGATGCTGGACACTAACTCCAATAAACTTCAATATGTAATCCAACAAGAAAACAGATTGGTGCTTTTCTCAGATGTATGTTCCCTTTTATACTTGTTTTTACTTGAAAAAATAATTTCAGGGAATACCTCATCCATAGATGTGTTCCTTGGATACCTGTCTTCACTACCCCATCATCAAAACACTCCATCTATTTGTGAGTTTCATTTATAGTCTTCCAATTCACTGTCATCCCTGAAGACCATAGATGTTACACTGAAGGCTGGATCATTCCTATAGGCTATGGATGCAAAGCCACTTCAAACTATATTTCTGCGTAGTCATCAGTGGAGTTAGGCTAGCCTTCCTAATGAGTATGTGATGCCTACAGAGAATTAACTCAAGGAAGCACAAATTTATTTGAGTCCATTTTCGGACAGGTACCTTCCATGCTTGGTTTTACTTCGAGGAATAATCCCAAGTGCCATGCCATCAGTTGTATTAATAGAATATTTATCTTCACTGTTGTATCCAGGGTGTGTGCTGGATACTAATGGATCATCTGTGAAATCTTCCTGCCTGTCATTATCACTGAAGGCAATAGCCGTTGCAGTGGTTTGAGATTTTTATATGTTATACTTGCATAGTATATTACCTCAGCTTTTAACTAAGTACTATATGTCGTTGAACTAAATGAATATAGCAGCTAAATGAATGTAATTTGATGAGAGACTACTTGTGATTGACAGACTAAGCACTCATCTAATACCAAACTGGAATTTCTTTATGTTGGATAAATGTTTTCAGGATTGCTTTGATTTTGGAAGAATTATTCCCAGGAGCAGATCCTCTGTAGCTATAGTTGTAAGATCCACTTTGATCATCATTATAATTACCAAGACTGGTAATGAAGTATTGGGAATGAATGCCAGGACACACCACATGGGAAGATTATGAGTAGGTGTTCCAGGCTAGCACCATCCTGGAAACCCCAATTATTACAGACATACTTAAGATCCATTTAAAATACTATGTTTGGATGGTCAATCTCTGATATTATTTAGGGTGTATAAATGGGAATTTTGTATAATATTTTATTACTTGATAAAGGCTAATATACCACCCTTTTCATCAAGTGATCTCCAATATGATTTACAACAGATTAAAACTATACAGTGTACATACAATATGGCTTTTTCATGTTCTAATGAAAGGCAGTGGTAGTTCAGCACACTGATCTCTTTGGAATTGCTATAGGAACCTACCTCAAATGTAAAGGTACCAGAAAACAAAACTACTATTTAAATTCTTACAAACTGATACCTGTATGTGTTGGTTCATTTTCAGGTTCACTTTCAACTGAAGGAATACATTCAGGCAACAAATGATCTCTGGCTGTGTCTGTGGGATATTTATCTTCACTATCCCAGTCTGAATGTTTCCTATGCAATATCGTATTATGAGCAGAGTATTCAGAATAAGTGTCGCCACTGGAAAGTACAGCTGTTATGGAGATATCTGGGTCAATTTTAAATGCTGTTTTCATAGCCACTTCCCGTGTAATTTCCTAAATGTTATTTTATTTAGCATGAGAAGTAGAAGTCAACGTATCAACTATGAATTTTAATGGAGACAGGGCTGAATACTATGTGGGATATGACAGTATTCTGTATAATCTACAGCAAGGTTCCCCAACATAGTGCCTGTGGGTGCCATGGTACCCACGTCACCTTTCCTTGAACCCACCAAACGTTTTCAGAAAGTGGGTGGGGTTGGGTGGGGCATCTGCCCAGCAGGACTTCTGACTGGCACCTGGAGATATGATTGGCTGGGTAGATTAAAATAATGTTTCATTGGCAGCTGCCATCACAATTTTTGTTTTATTCTCTCTCTCTCTCTCTTTCCCAGTGTATTTTTTAAAAAATACTCTTCTTCTCCCCTGAATTTGGGCTTCCTCTGTATATCTGGCTCCCTTGCTCTGGTAGCCATTTTGGGGTTGTGCCCACTACCCTGTGTCAGAATTCCAAAGGTGCTTGCAGATTCAAGAAGGCTGGAGACCCCTGATCTACAGAGATAACATCCAACATACAGAATTAATATTTAATTTTTTTTAATTCCCAATATCTATATGTGATAATCCTTTTTCCTGCTCTTTTTCAGCAATGATTTCTGGTAGTAAATAACCTCCAGAATTATTTGCATGATGTTGGTTGCCACTGACCCAGCCAGCATGTTTCCCATCCATCAGTGGATCATGAATAGAATCTTCATGGTGAGTGTCACCATGGGGAATCACAGCTATTATAATGATTTTGTTTGCTATGTTAACATGATTACCTTCCATTGTATTTTTCTGCATGCATCTAGGTCTTATCTAGGAAATCACAGATCACCACAAATCAGCCCTTAAGATATCATGCAGTTGACTAGCATGGTTAAATCTCAGATACCGTACTCATTTTACCTAGCTTTATTATATTTTCTAGATCAAATTTATATGGAAATCAGTGGGATTTTAGGCAATTCACTTTAACCACTTTACTCACTTATGTGAAAATATTATTAAGTCTTATATGGGTTGTGATGCTAAACTAATTATTTTGGAAGAGTACTTAGTATTTTGGAAGAGAACTACTTAGCAAAGAGAACTATGACGTTTTAATTTTCAGAGTGAAGAACCATTTAGGCAGAAAATCATCTCTAGATAAGTTGTGGGATATTTGCTTTCACTGCCACAGACTGGATAAACCCCATAGGTTATGACAGGAGTTGATTATGACAGCTGTCAATGGGACCATCAGCAACATCAACACCTGTTATAATGATGGTTGAATGTGTTTTAAAGATTATATTTTCACAGGCTTCCCCCCTGTAATTCTCCAAGTCCCATTTTGTTTAGGTTTATAGGTACTATCTAACTTTCAATAGAAATCTAGGAGATCTTAACTATTCTATTAATGAATGGCTATTCTATTAAAGAAATGCATTGTGAAAGTAATATAATCCAAGTCAGTTATTAATAAAGAAAGGATGAAAGATGTGGAATACCCCTCCCCCGTACCTGTGTGTTCTGTCTCCAAATTCTTTTCATTCTTGCTTTCACTTGGAGAAATAACTGTAGGCATAACATCTCTAGATACATGTTTGGGATATCTGTTTTCACTGTCCTGGCCAAGATGATCATGATCACTGTCTTCATGGCTAGTGCCATCAGTAGAGACTACAACTGTTACAATGAGGAGTACATCAGTTCTTAACAGCATACTTTCCTAAACCACATTTCCATGTTAGTGTTAACTCTTTCTTTGGGCCATATCAGTATGTGTATCAGGCTGCAATCTCAATTTAGTATAATCTGGATTGCACCAGCTAGAGCCTTCTCAGTGGTGACACTGCTTTGGTGGAACGGCCTCCAGGAGGACATCAGGGCCCTGTGGGATTTATCACAATTCTTCAGGGTCTGCAAGATGAAGCTCTTCTGCCAAGTGTTTGACTGAAACACCACACCAAACTGTTCAATATCAACTGGGTAGGCTATGCCCTATAACCCACTTGGGCTGCCTGTTTTAATGTCTGTGCCCATATTGAGGAACAATGCACCTAGGAGCAAGACACCAGCTGTACAACTATTGCTGATCCCATTGCGGCCAACTAGGACAGTCCTTGTCTTCATACATATATAGCACCTTTGAAATTTGTTTTTATGATAATAACTGTTTTATTGTTTTAATGTATTTATAAGGCCAATGGCCTTATAAGCTGCCCTGAGCCTGCTTCAGCAGGGAGGGTGAGGTATCAGTCAATCAATCAAATAAATAAATAAATGTATTGGGGGAGATGGGGTGAACAGATACCTGCATAAACTGATGTATTTTTATGTTCATTCTCACTTGGAGGAATAGTTCCAGGTAGAGTTTCTTCACTAGATGTGTTTGTAGAATATTGTTCTTCACTGTCCCATTCAGAATCAGGATGCATTTCATGTGTTAGTGGATTCTGAGGAGATTCTTCATGTTTCATCACATCATTAGACACCTCATCTGCTTTAATGATGAAACATTTTGATAACTTTCTACAAGCAGGACCACTGCCATTAACATTCTTTGGACTCTCCCCACAATACAGGTAGTATACATGTAGTATACTATTAGCACTCAAGGAGATGAGCAGAAAGGATCCCTTTTAGACTTCTTTATGCCAGTACTTATGCACAGTATATCAACCACTGCTTCATGTATAAATGTTTTTAGAAAAGGAAAAAAAAACTAGTGGCATGTTGAAGACTAGGGCCCACTTGGTCAGATACATGTAGTGGGTCCTCCCTAGAATCCTAGTTAATTTTTTTAAGTGTCACTAATCTCCTATTAATTTTTGTCACAAAAGACTAACACAACTATCTTTAGATTTATTTTCATGAAAGACATTTTTAAACAAACTTGATTGACTATTGATGACAGACTTCGGGTAACTCTCAAGCTTCTGTATGAAACCATACACCCAATTAAAACTGAAGAGAAAAACAAGAATGTATTTAACTGGTATGGTAGCTGCTTTTCAACACTGATATTAATCATATGGACTAAGTACAAAGTTTGATGCAAATTATAATACGGAAGTGAGAAAGAAGAGATGTGGTTGACACCAGAAGGGGCAAGTAAAAACAGAAGAATGGAGGGATTAAATGGAAAATTTCTGTCAATATAATGATAGCTATATAGTGAATATAAAACAATTATTCTGTACTAAGCTTCAGGAAAAAATAGTAAGAAAATCTCAATAATGGCACAAACAATAGATATTTATGTCTGGCTATAAATACTTTTCAAATAAAACAAAGATGTTTATAGTTATTGTTAATGAAGAAGGCAAATTAAAGGAATATGCTTCCTGTATCTTGATGTAAGATTATTCACACTATTTTCCTACAGAATAATTGTTTGTATTATTATTGATAATATTTATTAATAATGATCCCATATGATTATATATGAAAAATGCTAATATTTAGAAACAATTCTGATATGCAACACCTCTTATGCACTAAACCACATCCATAAGGAATAAACAAAGAATATTTCGAAGGACTGAACCACTAGCCATAAAGCCAGAACCAAGTGAAAAGACTTGAACATAAATATTGATTGGATGATCCCAGTACTTAGTAAATCCCATCAGAACTACAAAAAGATGTTTAGCAGCAGAAGACCATTATGATCTAAGAGTGTGCAGAACATCATCATTAATGTTATTTAGTGGATGCATATTGTCATTGCCTCAAGAGAATGGGAATCTGTGAATGTATCCTGATGTTTAGATTAGTTATGAGAAGTCAGAGCTGTTATGATAATGGTCTTTTTGATACAGAAAGAATTCAACTTGTCAGTTTTGTTTAACAATAGGCCTTGATATGTACTACAGTTAGGAGATTATTACAAAGAGTATTAGTTTTATTTTTTCTGTTAAGCTCATGACAGATATAGAAAGAAAAAAACACTCAAATGTGAACTAGATATTTCACAGCCCCACCTACCTCACAGGGTGACTGTTGTGGGGAGGGGAAGGGAAAGGAGTTTGTAAGCTGCTCTGAGACTCCCTTGGGTAGTGAAGGGCAGGGTAGAAATCCAATCTCTTCTTCTTCTTTATAATAAATAATTGTGACTATATTCTGAGACTAATTCTTGCTAAGTTCTTTCACTGACATCAAAAGTGTTACCTGTTACCTATTTAAGTAGCATATCTACAAATTTTGAAAACACATTTTACTCTGGTTATGTGGTAGCTAGTAATAATACTCTTTGATATGTCATAAACCAGTCTCTCCTTTCTCCCTTAGGAGATAAATATGCACCAGCACAAAAATCTTCTCCCCCAAATGACTGGTCAAAATAACTTGGCAAATTTTGAAGTTGGATTCCTCTTCCTAGATGCGGAAAAAGCTTTTGACAACTTAAATTGGGAGTTTATGCTGCAAGTTATTGAAAAATTGGATATTGGACAGTTCTTTTTAAACATGATTGTGGCAATATACTCAGAACAAAAAGCGGCTTTGAATATAAACAAAGAAAGGACGGATTTTTTCCAAGTTCAAAAGGGAACACGTCAAGGCTGCCCGTTGTCCCCGTTGCTGTTTATTTGGATGTTGGAAATATTATTGACAGCAATAAGAAAAGATAATAGTATTGAAGGACTTTCAGTGAAAGGATTCGTATACAAATATAGGGCATTTGCAGATGATGTGATGTTTATGATTCAGGATCCTATTGAGAAAATACCACATCTGATGGAGAAAATTGAAGAATTTGGCTCAGTTGCGGGTTTTTACGTTAATAAAAACAAAACTAAGGTGATGTGTAAAAATATGACGAAGCAAAGACAAACAGAACTTCAAGAGAAAATCCAATGTGATGTAGTTACAAAGACTAAATATCTTGGAATTGAATTAACCATGAAAAATATTGACCTGTTTAAAAACAATTATGAAAAGGTGTGGCACAGAATTCAGCAAGATATGAAGAAATGGGACACTTTGAATCTATCATTGATGGGAAGAATCGCAACTGTAAAAATGAATATTTTACCACGTTTGATGTTTTTATTTCAGACCATTCCAATACTAAAACAAAGGAAAGTATTGGATTTGTGGCAGAAAGAATTATCCAAATTCGTATGGTCAGGAAGGAAGCCAAGGATTAAAATGAAAATTTTATGCGACGCAAGAGAGAGAGGAGGCCTACAACTACCAAATTTAAGACTGTATTATGATGCCGTCTGTCTAACATGGTTGGAACAGTGGATTAATCTTGAGAATAAGAAGTTATTAGCTTTAGAAGGGCATGATAACAAATTTATGGTATGGAAAAGTAAAAATGGACAAATTTTTTAAACACCACTTTGTAAGGCAATCACTGTTCGAGACATGGATGAGATATAGAAAATTCTTCTCAGAAGAAAGACCACTTTGGATAGTACCAGCTGAAGTGATTAACCCACATTCAAGAAATCAAGGATTAGACTGGCTACCTTACAAAAATCTTTTAAAATTAGAAGGGAAAAATTTTGTGTTACAAGATAGATTTGATCTTGAATTTGAATATGATTGGTTGAAATATAGACAGATTTATGATTTATTTAAGACCGATAATAGAGAACATGGTTTCAGAGAAAAGAACATTGAAATTGAAACGGTATGGCTTGAGAAAGGTAAAAAAATGATTTCTAAACTGTACAAGGTTTTATTGAAATGGTACACTGAGGATGAAACTGTAAAAGAGCAAATGATAAAATGGGCTGTAAATGTTAATAATGAGATATTAATGACATCCTGGGAATATTTGTGGAAAAAGTCAATGAAAATTTCAACTTGTGTAAATGTTAAAGAGAATTGCTATAAAATGATGTACAGATGGTATATGACGCCTAAAAAAATTGCTATTATAAATGAAAGTATGTCCAACAAATGTTGGAAATGTAAAAAACATGAAGGGTCTTTTTACCATATGTGGTGGACATGTGATAAAGCAGTAAAGTATTGGACTGAGATCCACAATGAGATACAAAAAATTTTGAAATGTACTTTTAAGAAAGACCCACAGATGTTATTGCTAGGTCTTAAAATGGAAGAAATAAATGTAGCCAAGAGAACACTACTATGGTACTTGATTACAGCAGCCAGACTGATTTTTGCTCAATGTTGGAAACAAGATAAAGTACCTGAAACATGGGAATGGATTAAAAAGACGTTGTTTTTGGCAGAAATGGACAAACTAACAAGAAAGTTAAACAACGAAGATGAAACTTTCTTTGAAGACTGGAAGGACTTTCAAAAATACTTGTTGAAAAATTGGGACATTAAACGTGGTTTGATTTGCTTTGATAGTTATTAAGAAGAAAATGAAATAGAATTAGATTTTTGAATTGTTACCGTTTGTAAGAGAAAATAAGTTTAGAAGTAATTGTAACAGAATAAGAGAGACATTAATGGGGTTGGAGCAGTGCGGGAAGCCTTGTTTGGGGGGGGGAGAAGGGAAATTAGAAAAATGGATATGTAGGTAAGTTTAAATTGTATGAACATGTGATATATCCAATAATAAATTGTATTTACCAAAAAAAAAAAATAACTTGGCAAATTTTGATTAACTCATTGTATGTATTCAGTGTGCCTTGTTCTGATTTATATATTTTGCTAGGAGTTGACATGGAGAGTTTCTTATAATTTATGACATTAACTCGGCTTATAATGCTGTATGCCTGGGAAGCCATACATGTTATAATTTGTACTAGTACCTGTATCTGATGATTCCTGCTCATGTTCATTTTGACTTGATCTGCCATCACTGCCCCAAGGAAGTTGATCTTGGTTTGAGTCTTCATTTTAGTCACCATCATAGAAGACCATGCACATAATAATATACTAATTAATTGAGCATATTAATGTTTATAGATCAACTCCTAGAACTTTTTCTTCATGAAAACTATTCTTTGATCATCAGATCTTAAACTTTCACATTTCTGCTACTATGTGTTAGATAAACCCTTTAAAAACCAAATTAAATTATTCAATATTATGAAAAGTTAAAGCAAAGTTTAACCGCTATAGAGTAATATTTCATACTTCTGTTATTTGTAGACAACTAGGTTCTAAGCATCACTTGCAAATGAGATTTTTTTATTATCTCACATTCACATGGTGTTTTGCCACAAAGCCTCTGTGAAAACAGTTCGTTCCATAAATATTGTGATGAGAACAACAAGCAAGAGAATGCGAATTAATAAACAGATATAGGCTGTGGTGCAGAGTACTTATACTTGCAGAAATAACATCATGATTTAAAAGTTGTTGAATCGACATTTCTTAGACTTAGGGAGTGGCACAATGTAATTTCCTATACTGCTGTTATAATTTATTGTGACATTAACTAGCTTCAAGGCAAGAATGTGTATTAAGATCTGAATTAGAAAAAGTTTAAGATGGAATACAATTATCAAGAACACATATACAAATTTCTTGTATGTACACCAATGACTTGTTTGGCTGAATGAAATCATGTATTTTAAATGCAACAGAATAAAGACCTAGTACATTTAAATTGATTGGGCCAGGAGCACAGCACACAGTAAGACTCATAGTAGGAAGGGGACAAAGCACACAAGGCGATCAGGCAGCTTGAAACTGCTTGAGAGATCTATGTTTGGCCTACAAATAGTAATTTTGCTACTAATGAGCTCTATAAGTAACACTACTCCTGCTACAGCAAAAGCATGTTCCTATTTAGATGACCAGATCCCTTCTTCAGATTATTAAAAGTGTTGGCTGTGGCTCATATTATCTTATGAACTCAAGCTGATCTGATGACCCTAACATTTAAATTTCAGAGGTATTTCACAAGATATTAAAAGAAATTAGAGGCCATAGTTCATAAAAAACTTGGTTTCAAGTCCTCATTACCAACACAGAGGCTTAGTTCAGACTGGCAGTTTGAAACGGGAGCCAGGCATGGCAAAAAAGCCCCGGAACAAACTGTTCCAGGTTTTCCCGGTCACACGGGGCCGACTGATGCGGGAGCATACCGGGAGGAGGTGTGCAGGAGCATTCAGACTGCTGGCCCGGAGGCACGGCTGTAAACGGCTTTTCCCTGCTAAATCAGCTGGATGCCTATGTGTGTATGAATGTATGAGCGCATATGCGCTCATACACACATAGACATCCAGCCAATTTGGGGAGGATCCCGTTGTGCTGGCACCGCATTGGGCGGTAGAGCAGAGCACAGCCAAGCATATTGCTGCTGCCTTATGCGCAACGCGGGTTGCTCCCGGCTTTTCGGCTGAGCGTTCACAATTCCGAGAAGTGAAATAACATGGGATAAAGGCACTCTCCGGGATTTGCTACCACTTTCAACAGGTATCTTTTAATCCCGGGTTGCCTACGGGTGGGGAATGCCAGGCATATGTGCCTGCGTGAACACCCCCTTTAATCCATTTGGGAAACGTGGCTGAAACGTGGCTATAACAGGGCAAACTGCCAGTCTGAACTCAGCCAGAGAAAGAGAATTGGCTTTTCCAGTGAGACATAGTAAGATTACATGTGTTACTGAGTCCTACTAGAAGTACCTGTTCGAGCAGATTTGTTTTCACGGTCACTCTCACTTGGAGGAATAAGTATTTGTACCACATCATGGTTTGTTCTGTTTGTGGAAGAGCTTCCTCCTCTCCTCCCTCCAGGTTTATCAACTGATAATAATTGATCTTGATGAGATTCTTCATCTTTGGCACTTCCATTGACGAACACTGCTGTTGAACCATGGCAAATAAAACTCAAATAAATACCATCATCCTTGGACTTTTCAGATGTCCAGGAGATAATGGCTCTTATCCAGAAATCTTTGGGTACTCTTATGTGTTTACAGAGGTGCCATGCATACAGTATTTCCCATTTACTTCAACTGGGAGGAGCTCTATGCATGCAATCCTTTGCAAGCATAGAACTGCTGCCTCTAATGAACTGAGTTGGGGAAGCATCAAAAAAGTCTTTGTGCACAATGGAGTTCCACCATAAACAAGAAGCTGCTGTTTTAAGGAGACTGTGTCATTCTATACAGTGCAAAGATTGTTGGCTTTATTTTAATCTTATCTTATCTGACCAACAAAATATATACATTTTCATCTGAGGTTATGGTTATACAGAATGATCATATCAAAAACAAATTAAGCAAAGTCTGAATGGTTAGGCCTTAACATATCTGGCATTCCTTGTAGTTAAGTATCCTGCAATTTTGGATCCAGCAAGATTTAGAGTCCTTGTTGGGATATAACAATCATGAATTACTTTTGAAAACTGAAGAAGAATTGAGCTATTGGCAAATACTGTCTTTATCATGAATTGGCAGAATCATTAGTATCTGTCTTACCAAAATTATTATTTGATTTATTAATAGATCACTTTGAGGGACTGTACATATCTATGTATCTTGGGGGAAATCAATTAGGAATTTTATATGGTTGGGAAAATTTAATTAGAAATTTCATATGGTTGGACAAACCTTCAAGGTTTGCTATGAGTACACTTAGTCAAGGATTTGGGAATCCAAAGTTAAAATTGTATTATACTGCTAAAAAATTGGTGAATATGAAATAATGGTATTTCCCGGATAAAGATGTGTTCATTTTCTATTAAAATATCTAATTTGGTTAAAGAAGAACATTGGAATTGAGTAATCCTTTTTAAAAGCAATATATTTCTAATGGTATAAAGTTAAATATTACTTAAACCCTGATCTTTTCCATTAACCTCTGAACTAGCTAATGAACAATCACAGCAATATCAAAATCTTTGTGTATTTAGGATTCCAAAATAGAAGAATATGGATGTAATGGAAAATCTGGTAAAGGATAACTAGATGTTATGGATAAAGGGTTTTAAAATTGGAAGACAGCTCACCACTATTCCAGTTTTTTCAGATCAGGCACGTGGCAAACATGCTACTGAGGAATAGTAGAGATTTAAGAACAAACACATCCTTTGAGCTTATAATTAGCACAGTTCACCTAACTGGTGGTTTACTCACTAAAATTTACTTTTGTTACTAATTCTAGAAAGTTGAGCACTGTTTGTCAAGCTACTCCAAAACTTTTGGTATATCCATGTTTGACTCACAAAAGAAAAGGGTATAAATCACACAGATACTATCATTTTTGTTGCATGTTAAAGTGATAGGAAACAGGAATATTCCTAAGAACAAAAATTATAGCTCAGGAAGCATTCATGAATATAGCATCTCTGTAACACAAACAGCATAACCTACTAATCTTGTGGTGATATTATTTTAAAATGTAATGTATAATTACTGACTGCAAAAAAATTAAACTAGAGCTGAGCTGAAACTTTTTTTAAAAACCTCACTACCGAGGGAGGGGGAGATAATAGCCTTGGTGAAACACAACCCACTCTCTCACTTTTCTTGTGGTGGTATGGTCATAGAGAAGGTATAGGATAGAAAAGGTAGAGAAAGAAATACTTTTCTCCCTTTTTCACAATACAAAAATTTTGGCCACTCAATGAAATTAATGATCAGTAGGCTAAGAACAGATAGAAGTACTTCTTCACTCAAAGAGTAATTAACATGTAGAATTCACTGCCTCAGGAAGTGGTAGTAGCTACAAGTATAGACAGTTTCAAAAGGGGGTTGGATAAACATCTGGAGCACAAGTCCATCAGTGGCTATAAGCCACAACATACAGATGAAACACTATGGCTGAGTCCAGACTGGCAGTTTGCAGCAGAAGCCAGTCATGGCAAAAAAGCCCTGGAATAAACTGTTCCAGGTTTTCCCGGTCACACAGGGCCGACAGATGCAGGAGCATACTGGGAGGAGGCACGCAGAAGCGTTCAGACTGCTGGCCCGGAGACGCAGCTGTAAATGGCTTTTTCCTCTATGTGTATATGGGAACATATGCGCTCATGTGCATAAGCGCATCCAGCCGATTTGGGATGGACCTCATTGTGCTGGCACCACATTGGGCGGTAGAGCAGAGCACAGCCAATCCGATTGTTGCTGCCTTATGCGCGGAAACACCCAGCGCACACTATAGAAGCAGGCTGCTACAGGCTTTTCGGCTTTGCATTCACACTACTGGGAAGCGGGATAATATGAGATAAAGGTACTCTCCGGGATTTGCTACCACTTTTGCCAGGTATCTTTTTAATGCGGGAGCGAAGCAAAACAGCACAGGTTGCCTACGGATGGGGAATGCCAGGCAGATGTGCCTGTGTGAATGCCCCCTTTAATCTGCTTGAAAAACGCGGCTGGAAACGGGCTATAGCGGGGCAAATTGCTAGTCTGAACTCAGCCTATGTCTGGGGCAGTGATGTTCTGTATTCTTGGTGCTTGGGAGGCAACAGTGGAGGGCTTCTGGCCTTGCTGATGAATCTCCCAATGGCATCTGGGTTTTGGCCACTGTATGACAGAGAGTATTGGACTGGATGGGCCACTGGCTTGATCCAACATGGCTTCTCTTAAGTTCTTATGTCATGGCTGTGAAGGAAATCATGCTCCTCTATGCTGGGCACGTCTTTTTATTATCCTGTTTTTATTTGAGTGATAAGGCTTCAGATGTTATTATCTAGCCAAATCTCATTGTCTGTATAGCTCCCAAGAAATCTCACCAGAGTGAAGAAGAAAAACAATGCATCCTGTCTCCATCCATCCTCCCAGGGCAAAAAAAATATAAATAGCACCTGGAAGTAGGAAAAAATGTGATTGCTGCCATGGCCAAGGACTGTGTAAACAGGTGGCAGTTGGAAAGACCATTTTGCCACCACTTTTGTCTCCCGCCCTCCAACTGCTTGTAAACAAAGTGGTGAAGCTGGGCTGTGTATATGTCAGCTTAACACTATCTTAAAATATAGTTACAAACAGAACAAAAGCAACTCTCACAGTTTACTTGGAATTTATACCTTCAGCACAAGTAAGACTCACTGAAGGAAAGAAAACTTAAGTTAACCGGTGCTCTAGGACACCCTGTCACCAGACATCTGAATCAGAATATGAAAGTAGACAATTAAAATGGATATTTATTTCTAATCATAATGTGATAATCCATTATTTATAATGATACCTGCATGAAAAGCTTCTTCCAGATTGTTTTGTTTTTCATCTGAAGGAACAGGTCCTAGAAGCAAATCATCTTTGGTCGTGTTTGTAGGAAATGAGGCTTCAGCTTCCAATCCAGAATGAACATCATCTTGTGAATGCGGAGTTGATACTTTCTGCGTGAGAAAACTACCACTGGACGACACAGCTGTTACAATGATGTTTTTAATCAGTTCCAGTATTTTGCCTGTAGAGTAATCACCTTAATTGTTCTCTTTATCTTGTAAAAAGTATACATGGGTTGCTCTTTCATTTATGTTTATAGGAAAAGTAGGGTGTGCGTAGATAATATTTTGGAAAGCATTATTGATTCCACAATGTCTCATTACCATCTCAGTTTCCAGAAGTTGCTGATTTTCCCAACAGTGCCCAGAGATCAGTAGCAACAGATGAAGTGAATGTAAAGGTAACACAGGCAGAAACCAAGGGTCAACAGCTTACACCCCTAATTCACCTGTCAAAGTATCTGATAGATGCCAAGGCTGTGTACAATTTGGATTTAAGCATCTTAAAAGTCCATAAATATTCTCTTGTTTATCTTCCCTTTCTTCTTTTATTTTGACACTGTACTTCATGGCTTCATGGCTTTGTTTCAGGCACTATGCCACAAATTTTGGATAGATAATCCAGAATTCCTCTTTCAGCTCAAACACTTATTTTGGTTGGCATTTTGTGTTACAGTTGGAGTGGAGCCATTTCAACAGGTGTAGCCTTATTTGGCTTTAAAGGTGTTGCTGTTTACCAAGGAAATTAAGAAAGAAAGATCTTGAGGTACCACCACCTTAGCACCAGGTATATCCTTCAAAGTCAACTCTTTTCCCAACATTCAGCAGAGAACATAATGTGTGAAAATTATGATTGTCAAAGAAGTCCCAGAGAACATGCCTTAGATAAATACTGTAACCAGCAACCAACACCAAGAACGCAAGGAAAGTAAGGTAGTTCTCCATCCGTGAAAGAAAATGCCGATAAGCCACCATGTGTAAAGAAAGCAGAAAATGTCATGGAAAGTATTATGAGGAAGTAGAATTTATTAATCTGTCATATTCTAATCTTAACTTTAATCTTAATGCTAAACTAATGCTCTTATGTTCAATAAATCTATGCACGAATGCTTTCATATAGTAATTTGATTTTTTTAATGTGGAAAGGTATCACAAATTGACATTGCACAAGCTCTCTGCCTTCTAAATATGGACCCAAGTAGTATCAATTTACATTCGATTGAAAGCATTTGTTTCATATAAAACACAGAATGGTAATTTAATTGACTCCAAGAAATAACTCATCCTTTTTTTCCAGAGTGACTTCCAAGTGCTGTTCCATATGTATCCAGCACATACATTTCATGTCACATTTAAAACTAGCCAGAGTGACCGTGAGTTTAGCAAGGAGGTTAAATCTTGTGGTCTTGTGACATTTGAAAGCACTTTTAAAATTTGTTTTAAAATATGACTGGGCACAGATGACATGGAAGTTTGGAACTTCTGCAACCTACAACAGAGTTCTGTGACTAAAATCAATTCAGGCTGGTACTTCGTGATTCACTCTTGCTTAGTCAAAACCAAAATACTTGAGCTTTTGGTTTCATGGTTTTGGTAAATGAAGTAGAATGCATCTGGAATTAATGCCTTCAAATGTGCATTTTAGCATCCACTTTCCTTTTTAAAAAAATAAACTATATTAATTGCAGATGTAGTAACAATAAAAACTAGACTGTGCTTCCAATGCTTAACTTAAGTTTTATAATTCAATACTTAAAAAACATACTCTATTTTATACTTCTCTGAAGCAGGCAGTACTTTCAAGATCGTGCTTAATTGCTTATACTGGTACCTGTAGAATAATGTTCACCATCACCTGGAGGAACAGTTCCAGGTAGCGTACCATCCCTTGTGTCATTTGCTGAGTATTTGACTTCATTGTCCCATCCAGAGTGTACAACATGTATCAATGAGTCACGGGTTGAGTCTTCATGTTTGACATCACTGCTGGAGACCACAGCTGGAGACCAACAATGATTGGATTTATATTGACGAATAACTGGGATACCATCACCATCACTGACATTGCTCATCAATCTATTTCAAGAATTTACCAGAAAGAGGAGAGAAACCCTGTATACTGTGCTGATATTTTAATGGGCAGTTCACATATACATGTTCATCTCTAGCGAATTCCTGAACAGAGATATTCTACCTTCTTGTCTGCCCTTTCATATACCCCCCAGGCACTCCTGAGTACAGGAAAACTCCTGAGAATGGTGTGGAATTGAGAGGGGGATTGCAAGGGGACAGGAGAATCAGTGAAAATGTTTTGAAGAAGCAGACATGAACATATGAACCACAAATAAAAGTGACAGTATTACATTCAGACATTGCTTGAGCTCAGAAAAGACAATGCCAGGAATGCTGTTCGTAACTTGCCTATCAAAATTTAATCATCATGACCATGAATGTACTTCAGAAATGATCAGAATGATCCAAAGTCAAAGCCTAGCCAACAAAACAAAGCATCCATCAAATGGTAAATATGCCAATTCCTGTACCTATAAACCAGAAGTACCAATTATTCTACCTTTAATAGCAAGCTAAAAACTAGGCAGGTGGAGTTTTCCCTGGTATGAAGAGATATTGGTGTAAACTACTTCATCTGGTAAATTAGTCTATGTTGGGCTGTTCTTAAAGACAATGAGACCAACAAAAAGTTGACCACTCTAATATTATCTTAGTTGAAATGTACATTTCCAGCTGGAAAAAACATGCTTCTCCTAACATACACACTTTTCTTTGGAATATATAATTTGATTAATGGTTTGAGTTGTACTGATACAGAAGAATTATAGTGACCTTTATTATTTGTAAAGCAATATCACAAATTTTCAATCCACTGATAAGAACTACTGGAGCACAAACAGTGCCAAATGGGTACAAGTATCCTGACCAATACTAGTGAATTGTGTTTTAATCTTCATGAGAGAAACTCAAACAAATAATCATGTAGAAAATATAACAATTTCATCAACAGTCAGTGTAACTTAGTGTTTCTTGTTAAATCAAAAGAACAGCTTACACTGCCAGTACAAAAACACACATTAACCACCATCCCTTTGAGGTTGTAACATAATTTGAGTCTGACTTCAAACTACATCATGCTAATACATATTTGACATGATTAACTGAAGGATGTTAAACAGAGTTTCTATTCCTAGCCTCAATACTGTTCCATGTACTATCAGGCCATGGACAGTGTATGTTCAGTATGTTTCTGGTAGAAGTAAGATATGACCCCAAATACCTGAATCTCGTGCAAAAGAAGCCAAAGTAGAACAAAAAATACCTATCAAGTACATTGAAATTTCACTATAGACATTCCCAATGAAAATGCCTAACACAGTGTCATCTTCTGTGCAAGGAACAGGGGTCACTGTGGGTGTGGGGGGAGGTAATTTCCTGCATTGTGCAGAGGGCTGGACTAGATGACCCTGGAGGTCCCTTCCAAATCTATGATTCTACATATCTATTTAAAATTAATCAGACAGCTACCACCAAGAGGTCTGAATGTTTCACAAACAGAGCAAGTTTTTCCTCTTTAAAAATACATATAATGCTTCTACTGAGGTGAGGTAATGCCTTTCACAGTTACTTTGCTATTTCTGATGTCATTGTGAAGTTTTTATTTTGGACTTATTATTCACGGAGCATTTTTATAAGATATAATAGTTAACACTTAAATGTTTTACCCCAAGTTGCTTCAGAGGGCTGTTGCACCTCCTGGTACCCAATACTGGGCCACTGCCTGGAGTAAATCCAATGATCTTGGGTAGAGGTTTCCTCATGTGAACCGTCATGAGGGCTGGCAGCTGTTCAGACAATGGCTGAATGAGTTGAGATCATTTTAATTGTTGATAACATTACCTAACTAAACTACTGTCCGTCAACAACTTCCTACATAAACCAGCTGGTATGTCAACAGTATGAGGAAAGGAGAAAGAGCTTTAACATCCATGAGTTTGGCTCTTAATTCAAGAAAGTAGGGTTGGTTCCAAGAGCACTTCTTGGCAACAACTTCTCACGGGAATCTGATCTGTTGTTTTGGAAGCAATGGAAAATTTATCAAACTCTATAGAGGAACTTCTAAAAATGCAAAAGATAGCTTACTGCATGGAAAAGGAGCATGCTCTGACATGAACAACATAAAGCCAAAAAACAATGTATGAATGCCAAATAAACTGTAAGAAGAGGTAAAGTTAGCGATTTTGGAGGGTTTTTTCCTTTGCTTAAATTCTGGTACACTTATTGGTCCCTACAATCTTTTTTGTATTTGGATGCGAACACCCAAGAGATACATCAAATGTGAATAATTTAATATTAGGGCTGCAATTGGGTTCATGTGCACTTGTGTTTTGAGGAGCAATGGTGCCTACAATGCCTCCATGATGCTATTCACAGTTGGTATACTTCTCACATATTTGGATCTTGAGGATTTACAGTGTAATACATAAAATTTAGGAGCTGCGGTGGCTCAAGTGGTTAAGACGCTGAACTGCAGGCTGTGGAAGGTCAGGAGTTCAGCAGTTCGAGACCCGGGTGCCGCATGACGGGGTGAGCTCCTGTCTCTAGTTCCAGCTCCTGCCAACCTAGCAGTTCGAAAGCAAGAAATTGCAAATAGATAAATAGGTACCACTTCAGTGGGAAGGTAACAGCGTTCTGTGCACCTTGGTGTTTAGTCATGCTGGCCACATGACCACAGAAACGTCTTCGGACAGCGCTTGCTCTTCGGCTTTGAAACGGAGATGAGCACCGCAACCCTAGAGTCGGATTCGACTGGCCTTCGAGCAAGGGAACCTTTATCTTACATAAAATTTATAGCAACTGCTTTTATCTTGCAGATTAGTATTCTGTCCATCATACCATCAAAAGAATGTGAAAACTACGCCAAAATTACACACTACTTAGAGATAAAAGATAAAATAGAGAATAGACGTATTGATTTGTCACTGAAGAAAGACAAGAAATGCTGCCAAAACTCTTGTCCATCTTTAGAAAGTTTTTTTTTAATATCCTAGGCATGAAATTAGTTTTAAGTCCCTGCAGAGCTTATAAATTCATGCCATCCTGCACCTGTTTTTTTATGTTATATAAAAATACTTATTACTTCTTGAAAATGGCAGCTAATCAGCTCACTAAATGTACATATAATGTTGCAACCAACCATCAACCAACCATATAATATAAAAACTACACAGAAAAAGCAGATAGTCAGTTCAGCAGCAATTATACATCTAGCCTTGAAGTCTGACAATCTTGGCTCCGCTGTGCAATTCTGCAGCTAGAGACCCAGCAAACTTGGCAACTCTGCAGCTTAGAGACCCGGCAAACTTGGCAACAGGAAAAGACACCCAAAGTTCCTCATTTCAGCTGTAGCCTTTATCACAAGCCAAAACACTTCTTCAGATAACAGGAGAAAAAGTCACAAAGTTGGCACAAAACTTCTTGTAAATTTTAAAACATGTTATCACGTCATTAATATTCAACAATCGGACAGCAATCCTTCAAAGTTTAGTTACTGGCAAGCGAATACGTATCCCATCCTGAACCTGTTTTGCTTGTCATGATGAAATTATTTCTCCAGTAATGGAAGTTCTGTTTTTGAAGGCATTTTTTATCTTCTAATAGATTGCTAAGGAGCCTGCTTGTTTTCTGAAGAGAGATGCAAGGTGAGATTTTTTAATATATATATATCTGTTTCCTTACTAGTTGTTGAAACATATTGTTCCTTGATTTCATTTGTGTCCCACCCAAGAGGTGTTGCTAGTTTGAGAATTTCTGATGTAGAGACTTCTTCTGCAATGCCGTCTTGTAAGATCAAATCCATTGTGACCATGTTAACTTTCCCACAGCAACTTTCTACCACCTCCCACAACATTTTCATTTATTTCTTAGGCTTACAATCACTTTTAATGATAGTGATCTAGGTAGATTGTTTAGACTTGTAGACTTATAAACAGATATAATCCCCTTAAATATCTTTGTAAAGAAGAGACCGGCTTGTGTGTAAAACAGCAACACTGAAGAACTGCCACTGAAGAGGGCAAGAGGGGAGGATCAACCTTGCAAGTCATTGCAGGAACTGCCCAGTTCTTAGCTTCGCAAGAGCTGCACAGCTGAGATATCTTAATTAACAGCTGGACTGGACAGAGGGAGGAGTAGTGTCTTAACAGGTCCTTCTGAGGATAAAAGCCAAAAAGGTGGGGCGGAAAGGAAGCACGTGTCTTTTGGGCAGGATTTTTCCTACCTTTTGGAGTTTGAGTAAGTTTCGGCTGATTTTAATGACGATTTGCATTTTGGCAACCACTGAAGGATGTTAAATTTTCCATTGTTCGTCTAATTATTGTTAATTAAGGTTCCCTTTCCTTTTCTTTGACAATAAAAGTACTTTTGCCTGATTTACTGAACTAGAGTGTACAGCCTGAAGCCGAGTATCCTAACAGAGAACCCAAAGCCTGCATCATACAATCTTACTCACCATGCTATCATTTGCCAAAAAGCCTGATGATACAACTGTGTCAAAAGGTTTGTTTATCAGAAGGTTGATGACTATGGTTGCCAGCTTTGAGTTGGGAAATACCTGGAGATTTGGGGGAGTGCAGCCTGGAGAGGGCAGGGTTTGGGGAGGGGAGGGACCCCAGAGGGCTACAATGCCACAGAGTCCATCCTCCAAAGCAGCCATTTTCTCCAGGGGAACTGATCTCTGTCATCTTCAATTGTAAGAGCAGGAGATCTCTAGGCCCCACCTGACAGCTGGCAACCCTATAACGTCCCTCTTTATTATGGTCCTATAACAAAGATATATGTGTAAGGATAACCAACAGTTTGTCCATTCAAGACATTTTTGCCCATTTTGTGTCTCTTTCACTTCTCATAAAGCACTGCAAACAATGTTCCCTCTAAATTCCCCCGCCCCAAGCAGAGCAGATCACATCCTGAGCAGAATCTAACTACTGTAATCTTAAAATGGACAATGGGCAGTGCAAGGCCATATGCGGCTCCAGACTGTTGCTGAGTGGGGTTTCCTGTGTTAATGAGCAGCTGCTCACACGCATAACTTAGAGGGAACACTAAGGTAACTATTTTGTTGGCAGCTATTTTTTTTCTGATTGGAGTCTGGATTTGTTTTAGTAAGATTGTATGGCTGGTAGAGCCTAGAATACTTAAAGAGGGAGAATTAAATAAAAACCTTGAGTTTGTGTGGTAGTTTGCAAATATCACTGTTTTCTAGTTCCAAAAGAAATTGAATTTTTAATAGAAGAATATTAAAGGGAATTAAAGACTAAAGGATGTCTTCAGAAACTATCTATTTTAGTTTTTGTTCAGCAGTAACTACATGACAGGAAATTATCAGAACATTACTGAACCAAACCACAGAGGAATAAAATTATTTGAGTAATGAAGAAAGATAAAAACAACACCATTCTGAATCCAATAATGCCTGGGAATTGCAGTAATGAATGTTTGACAAGATAATGATTTCATGTCAACAAGCTTTTGTGACAGTTCTCAGATATATATAGCTATGAAGATTTAACTGCAGGCTAAGGAAGAAGGAGAGCCACAGAACTAAAAGGGGAAGAGCTATGACTAAAAACCTATTATTGAAATCAATGACAGAGCAAATGCGAGGAAGCATATGCAAGGCAAGTCACTGTATAAAAGTGGGGGGGGGGTTCTTTCTTTCCTTGGGGAAATCATTAAGAAATGCTTACTGCCTTTCCAGTCTTGGTGACTTGCTGGACAGGTGCGCTCCATCTCACTCTGATGTGAGCACCCTGTTATCGCCGCGGATGGGAGGGGTCCCAGACGACTCTGGGCCCCCCGAGAGCCCTCATAGGGAGCTCACAGCCTGGGACACGAGGGATGCCTCTTCTAAGGTGGCTGCCGAAGAATTGAGGCTCCCCTTTGCCCCTGTAGGCCCTGCTGCTGCGAGCCGACCATGGACGCAGAGGCATGTGCCAGATAAAGCAAGCAAGAGATCTAGAGCTTCATTGCTCCCACCCAGTCTCTGAAGCAACCGTTGGGATAAACTGTGAGTTCAAGCGTTCTTTAACTAAGCGGAGAAGTGGCCAACTGCCTGAAAGCCCTAATTTGACTCAGAAGAAGAGGTGGAGTGGGAAACCCCCCCCACGGGGAAAAATTACGGAATATAAACCAAAGAACAGAGAGCTGGTTGGTGCTGAAAATTAACATAGCTGGAGTAGACCAGCTTAGAGCGTAATTAAATAAACAGACCTTCAGAGTGCCCAAACAAACTTTTTCTTATGTAAACAATGTCTCTACAAGGAGATAAAATGGCACTGAAAAAGAATTCTTCTCCAGGAACTGCCAGCTCATAGTCATCGAGACACAAGCCGGACGTGCCTACTGCTTTCCCAAACATGTTAACTACGGCTTTGCGCCCTCTGCTGGACCAGATGACTAATCTCAGCAGTAAATTTGATGATCTTTAGAAACAGCTGAAAGAAACAACTACCAAGACAGAAGAAACTCATAAAACGGTTGTACAAGTTGAAGCCAAGACACACTTGATAATTCAGAGACTGGAGGTGGTGGAAAAAGAGCAGATTGCTGTCAATATTTATTTATTTATTTCTTAAATTTTTATCCCGTCCTCCCCACAAACGGGCTCAGAGTGGCTCACAATTCAGGGCACCATGTGCCAAAATATATAAAACATATAAAAACAAGATAAAACAACCATATCTTACAATTAAAGTGCTCCGTGATGTTGGTCCTTCAATCGAATTTAAAGATGGTGTACTGTAGATGTAACATAGAGTCCCGCTTCAGCGGTAACTGATCTATCACGAAACTGTGGCTCGATCTTCGTATCGGGCCAGCCCACTACCCCGATGTTACTAATGATAATAGTTGGTGGTAATGGTGGGCAGCTCCTAATTAAAAGCCTGGCAGAAGAGCTCCATCTTGCAGGCCCTGCAGAACAAGGAGCAGCTGTTACAGCTTCAAATGGAGAAATCATTATATGTCTTGAGGTTCCAGGGTACCCCAGAACAAAAAGGGGAGAACTTAAAAGAGATATCTTCAGCTATCTTACCTGGCAGATTCCAAGGGATTCCCTATCCTAGCAGGTGTTGTCCTTGTATGAAGGACTGTGTTGAAACTGTTGCACATGTCCTCCTCCACTGCCCTCTCTACTTGGCGTCCCATCAGGATCTTCTGTACCCCATATTAGCCCAAATTTTAGAGACCCCTGATGATTTTAAGCTCCTTTTCTTACTTGACAATCCAGATACAGAAATAACTGAAATAGTAGCAAAGTTTCTCTGTAGTGCCATGGTTTTACGGTCTGATAAGTGATATTATGAACTAAGTTTTATTATGATGCTACTGTTACTACGTTGTCACTCTGTGATGTTACTCTGCAATTTTAATTTTACTGTTCTGGATTTTGTATTTAGACTATTGTATCTTTATATATATGCCAATAAAAGGCTTTGGATTGGAAAAAATAAAAGAGATATTAAGTGAAGCATTGGCACCAGTGACAGATTTGAAAGTGAAACTAATACAAAGCAACATGGATATGGTTTACAGAACCTACCCAGATTTCATTATGAAAAATAAACTACCTGGTGAAGTATTTGTTAAGTTCTCCAAGAGATCAACGAGAGACATAATCCTAAAAGCTACCAATGGGATAACGCTGAAAATCCAAGATAAAGAAATCCGAATACTAAAAGACATTCCATTTGAAATACGAAAGTGGAGGAGATCGTACAAAAATCTAACTTCTTTTTTATGCAAACAATCCATTCTCTACAGATGCGCATTTCTGGAAGGACTTATCTTCAACTACAAAGACAAGAAAGAGAAGACTGACTCTGTATAAAGACTTTTGTGGAGAAACATCAAACAACAGCCAAAGAAAAAGG
Organism: Gekko gecko; assembly: GCA_029375565.1. NCBI lineage: Eukaryota > Metazoa > Chordata > Lepidosauria > Squamata > Gekkonidae > Gekko > Gekko gecko. The sequence goes on along the minus strand of JAPDNY010000003.1, from coordinate 143,358,361 downwards.
GAAAACAGAGGACACTAAACAAACTGAAGAAGAAATTGAATGTGAATCAGGAGACAGTGGAAGTACAACTGGCAAATCCTCAGAGGACTCTGATGATGAAAAAGGAGCAGTGGCTCCGAAACTCCTCAAAGTGAGACTGCCTTATGACAAGAGCAAACACAAGAAAATAAGAAATATGCAAAATAATATGTAGTTTAACTCTGAAAGTCGTGTACCTGTTTGTTATATGAGAAACTGGTTTACATCTATTTTGGCTAAATATGCTTGCTTTAGTTTGATTTTATATTAATGATAAACATATTCCTCTTGTACTTTTTAATTTACTTTAAGGTTGGGAAACACAATAAGCTTTTTATATACAGGCTCCACACTGACAATTTTTAAGAAAAGATGGTTAGCCACAGCATAATTTTTAAAAAGCATTTGGACTGACCACAATCCTTGAGTTCCATAGTCTCCCATAGCAGCAAGTGGAAAGAGAAAATAAAAGTTTGCACCTTATGCAAGTACACCTTTTCCAGAAACAACTATGAGAAGCCAAGCAAGTCAAGGCCTTCTGGCTCAGAGGCATTGTTATACTGGAATAAAGCAATAGAATGGCAGTGAAACAATTCAGCCAACTTGCCTAGTGCCTTCAAGTGCAGTTTACTTGCTGTGCACATATATCAGAATTTGAGGCTACCAGTACAAACAGAACATGCAGAATATTGTGTTACTGCAAGTGCTTGAAAAATCTTACTGGCAGGGATGTGTTGAAAGCCAATGTGAGCAGTATTTTATGTGTGACACTGACAGTCAAACACTAGCTTCGTTTCTTGCTAATGGAGCATGAGAACAAGTTCTCTTGTTGCAAATGGCTGGATGACTCAGCCTCAGAAGTGTTTGAGTCCTGTTTTCCCAGGAAATGTGAAGAAAACTGGCAATAATTTCCCATCTTGATAACAACTGGTCTCTTGGCCCGGATATATCAAACAACAGAGAAACAGCACTGATTGGAATACAGGTAAGGTTATTACCCTTGCTGGATGTTGTGCTGTGTACTCCCTGATGTTCTTCAGAATGCCACCACAAAAAGGAATCTTCAGGAACTTGTTGAACTTGTGTAGAGTTTTCATGATTAATCCCATATCTTGATACCTCACTATCTGTAAGGATGGCAGAACAACTAACATACTGAATACATGCTGTGCCACCAATGTCAATAAATTCTCTTCCATCACCACTCTCCCTTAGCTCAGAGCCAAGGTTCACACTCAGTGGTCCTGAATGGAATTAGTGGTCTTGTTTTTATTCAATGTAGCCTGAAAATTGAGCTATCCCAGGATGAGAACAAAGAGATGAAACAGCTCCTGCAGCAAAACCAGGAAGGACTCATAAAAGGAATTGCACAATTTAAGTGCAAATAAATATTCAGAGGCTGAACAGGTTTGGGAACATAAGTAAGTAAACAGCAAATAATCAGACCCTATCAACTAGAGATATAGCCGTTTTCAGGAGTACCTCAGTAAAAAGAATTATGCTTACTAGAACCAGGAGAAAGTTGTTCCCCGCCATCGTATTTGTCCCCTTCATTTCCAGGTTCTTCTTGTTCTTCGGATGAATCTTTTTGCTTCTTATATGAGTCTAAATCTGTCATGGTTAAGTTAAAGGATTATTGTTTTTTCCATACTATTATAAATAAATAGGAATTTGAGATCTTCTGATAAATATACCCCATAATGGGGTGGGTCTTAGTCCTCTCCTTGTGACAATGCAGAGAAAAAACCTAGTGCTATCACTGGTCCTTTTCTCACCCATTCATTTACATCACCAAAGGATGAGGAGATGTAAACCTGATGGAAAGGATCTCAATGATAACAGGAAAAGAACCTACAATCTAGAGAGAAGAAGCTATCGAGAAGAGGAACACTTCAATGAGAAGAGGAAGATCTCATTGGAGGGGGGGGGATGAAACTGAAACTTTCCATTTTAACAAATGGAATGAAAGGCAGAGAAGTGGGATAAGAAATTCACGCTACAAAAATCAGCAAATGTTTTTCTGAAAATACAGACTACTTGCCATGGCATTTATTCAAAGAAAAGTAATTCTTAGTTGTTAGCTCTGAACCCCCAAAACATGCATAAGGAATCAAATGTATCCTGCACCTAGCCTGAAATGTTAACAACTTCTGTGGATGTTCTCCAATACAATCATATTCATTATTTTCTGGTATCAGCCATAAATGGAGAGATAAAGTGCAGGAACCTTCATTCCCAGGAAAACAACACCAGCACAGTGAAGTGGCTCATAAGGATTCCTTCCCAGCTTAAGACTTAGCCTTGGAATATAATTAAATCTGGTGGAGAAGTCGACATGAAAGAAAAATAATGGTACAGAAACTGTACATACAATATACTACAGGGCATATTGAATGCTTGGTTAAAATCTAGGTAATTGGCAAAACGGCAATTGCCAAGAGGGAAATATTAAGCATGAGAAGTACCTTATAATATCCAAGTGTTGGACCAACGCAAAAGCAACATGAGTGCACCCAAAGCAGAAGAAAGCTTAGAGGGAGACAAGAACATTGATTGTACCACAACATTAGCACTGATCCACGGGATAATGATGATCCTGGATCTAGGTACTGAACAGATTTGGGGAGAAAAGGCCAAGCAAGTAGATCAAGTCGCTGCGGTTTGGCTTACCAACTTCCTCTTGGGCCTAGAGCGCTCCCCAAATTACAACTGATCTCTAGACTACAGAGAACATTTCCCTGTAGGAAAACGCAGCCCCTGCTGACCTCCTCCTCTCTCAATTCTCCCCTCCACTGAGACTGCCACTGAGACAATCTCAAGGAATTTTCTAAGCCAGAGTTGGCAACCGCAGCTCTAGTACTTGCTATTTAAAATAGCTTTAATGATCCATATAATGTATAATGAATAATTTGTTGCTACAGCACATTCAGGATACAAATTAGATTATGTAAGTGGTTTTGCCAATTAACCCTCTAGTACTGACTATAAGTTTGCCCTTTTAATGGTTGCCATATCTAATTTATGAGTTTGCCATCCTTCCTCAAAAATTTCATTTTAATATCTAATTTGTGTAGTTCCTGTATTTGCAAAAACCAAGCAAACCAAGAATACAAATTGCAGATATCATGTATATTTATAATGTTGGGTTTCCAGAATCCCTCTCCCCACAAATCAACAAGTTCTTCTGCAGTTAAGTGAATGCGGCATACAATATGCAGCAATGATACTAATATGAACTGCTGTCTGTTTTCGATCCGCCATACAACTGTAGATAATACACATTCAATAGACAACAGTTATATTTGTTTTTAGGAGTCAGTGTCTCAAAATCTGATGTCAGCATATATGAAGGCAGAAATGTCCATATAAGGAAGAAAAGAACTTTTGCACATCAGTGTATCAAACCATCATTTCACCATCCTTATGTATTGCTGGTGCAGCTGATGGCGTCGCTCTCTCTATTATATCCATGTTAGATACAGACCACATACAGGAATGTGACCATCATCACATTTTCTGCTTCCAATTACAAGTTTTCTTCAACATCACATCACATAAACAGCTTAGAATGAAATTATATTTTCATGTTTAAGAAAGCAGGGCAAGCTGTCTTAGTCTGCAAGACCATTCAAAGACATGTCCATGAACGTAACACAAATAGACTACTCCATTAATAATACTAATGCATCAAGACTTCTAAAAGAAAGTCTAAGAACAATCCCCAAAGCAGTTTCTCAAGAAAGGTATCATGTAACCAAACAATGCAAGGGATAAATAGGAACACATTTCCATGATAGAGGAAAACAACCACATTTAAATGACAGGTTTGGCCACTGCATAAAGATACCTCTAAAAGTAATAATTCATATTAAAATGATTATTAGGAAAAATATAAACATCTCCTTGACAATGGTTCTGAGAACATGCATATATCTATATGTCTCTGTATGATTACACAAACACACACACTCATATCACAAAATCTCAAACTGAACTGGTGTGGGTGTGTATATATTGTGATGGTGTATATATGTTGTGATGATCTTGATAATTGCCTCAAAATCACACACACAACCATAAAATCATCCTTAAAATCTTTTTATAGAAAACGTTGACACTATACTCTACACAGAGTAAAAAAATGGATTATAAGCACAGTTGGACAATCTTGCAAGACCTACTAATTAGAGCCAGGTACATAGTATGGTGTTTTTGCTCTTCAGGAATACATTAATACTCATGCATTAATCTTCAAAGGAAAATTATTCCAGAAAAATTCAGACAATAGAGTATAAATGATTATCCAAACTTGGATAAGAAACTATTGTCTACTTAGGGCAGTTTTACTGACTTAGTCTCAGGCATACACACACCCAATCACCACCATATATAAAATATCACACAGTGTAAACATCATGCCCATAAGATTTCCCATTTCCTTTTCCTAGGCAGAATTATCATACACATGGACTAACAACAGATGATTTGATATGCTGGTGGGATGGGTAAATAATCTACATACTAGGGATGTGCATCTGGGCCCCTTTCAGGCTGCTGAGGGTCGATTCAGATTCTCTGATCTGAATCGTCTTGCTGCCAAATTGCCACCGAAATTTTGGCCCCATTATATCCTATGGGCCATTGAAGTCAATGGTGAAAACATATGGTATATTCTGGGGACTGGTGGGGAGGGAATATGAAGGAGAGGCTCCAAACTCACAGGGTAGCTGCTGGAGCCTCTCTCCAAGACACCCTCCAAGTTTCAAGAACATTGGACCAGGGGGTCCAATTCTATGGGCCCATAAACAGGTTGCAGCCTGGATAGAGGCTGCAAGGGGTAATCCCCTCCATTGTTCTCTATGGTGGGGGGAAAGTTACTTTTTCCTCACAGTGCTGTTAGTGGCTCTGGGGGGAGGGGGTTTGAGGGGGAGGTTCCAAATTTTCAGGGTACCTTCAGGAGCCTCACCCCACATAAACTCCCCATGTCCCAAAGAATATTTATAGCACTGGAAAAAACGCAGAAATGAATATTTTTGAGGTGCGTGTGGTGTGAGTGGTCCAATGAGGTTGCATCATCAATGTATACAGAGCAGGGCCTGTATCAATGTTGTTCCTGTTGGTCTTTTGGAGTTTCTGTTTGACAATGTGGTATGCTTGCACTGCCACAGTGCCACTTGTTCTGGACTGTGCCACTTGTTCTCATGGCAAACAAGTACCTCCCAAGACAGTTCACTTTCCCTGAGATTCTCTGGGAGAGTCTGCCTGCTGGGTGCTGCCTGCTTGCTTGCCTTAAGTGCTGCTGGCTGGGTTACCCCATTGGAAACAATGGAGGTAATAGGGGTAACCTGTTTGGGTGCCCGTAGAATTGGGCCCACTGGTCTAAGTGCTTTGGGACATGGGGTTTATGTGGGGAGAGGCTCCCAAAGCCACCCTGAAAATTTGGAGCCTCTGTCTCAAATTCAAGAATTTCATCACAAACATGTTCCGACAGTCAAACTTTCTGTGTTCAAAGGTGTCGATTAGATGTGAGCCAGCCAACTGGTCTGTTCAGTTTATGCCGAATGACTGCAAACAGCTGTTAAACAGGTTTGCATCAGGTTGTTGTTTTTTTCTTGCAAAACTGTCTATGCACAAAGATGCTGCCAATTCAAACAGATTGGCAGCCATTAACATTGATATGAACTACTTACACACACACCAAAAGGCCATTAAAAAACACCCATAGCAGTTATTCAAAAATTTCATCTTAATGCACTCTTAACAATCAGCTGCTATTTTTCCTGCATTTTTTCACTGCCTCACCACCTGAATTCCCAACCTCCCAAAGAAGTAAGACTTCAGCCGTTTTCATTGAAGGGTCCATCGTTTCCCGTGTATCTCTACAGTGAAAACAGCTAGAGACTTACTTTTTTAAAACAGTGAAAGCTTGGAACTCAGTGGAACTAGTAGAACATACAATAGATTGTCAAAATGATAGTTTGCACATTTGCTATAACAATTACTGATCTTTTAAAAAGCAGTCACACAGAAACAAAGGTGGGAGTAAAACTCTATGGGAATGCATGCATGAAAAGTTGAGTGCACTATAATACATTGTTATGAAGGAATATAACAAAGTTTGAGTCAAGGGGCATCTTTAAGACCAACAAAGTTTAATTCTGGGTATAAGCTTTCACGTGCATGCACACAAAAGCTTACACCCAGAATTAAACTTTGTTGGTCTTAAAAGTTGCCACTGGACACAAACTTTATTGCTTCAGACCAACACAGCTACTCACCTGAATCTATCTATCAGAAAAGAATATAGTGGAGCAAACTGCTGAACAGCTATGAACAGGTCAAGAAACAGTCAATCGAATTACTAAAAAGTCAGCTCCCTGTTTCCATCCAGCTAACAGGATATGAGCCGGACCAGCCTGTGTTCAAGCATCCTTACACAGCATCTCTGAATATCGGTCAAACATTAAAAGATGCTTTATTAAGATACTGAAAGTGTACTATATTACCCTTATTAGGATGTTGGTCTTCATTACCATGATTTAAATTGTGGTCCTCGGGATCATCAGGGCTCTGTGGGTTAGAGTCATCTGCATGATAAATAGAAATAATTACTTGTAATCTTTTCATTACCTGAGCCATCACTCAAACGATGGGAAAATCAACATTCAATTCATGTATGATAGTTTGTGCTAAATGTAATTTAGAATAAGAATCATAATTTAAGCTCAAAGTACAGGGCAAAAACTATATTTCAAAGCTGTTTGTCTGGATCAAAAATCAGTAAATTCACTACCTCACTGCTGCCACCTCTCCACCCAGGAACTTTTTACATGAGTTATTTACTCCCGAATCAATACCCTTGAGCAGTGCAGTTCTTTTCCTGCTTCCCCACATCATCATGGTGCATTCATGCTCTTCCTGGGTTTCCCCCAGCTTTTCTTTCTCAAACCTGCTTTACTGAGAAGATTTGCAAAAGGTAACAGCAAAGCCTGGGTGGTTCCTGTGTGGGCACAAAACTGTGGGTTTTTTGTCAGTTAATACTGTTATAACATTATAACAATCTGTGTATGAGGTTCCCTGAATTCATAGCTTTAATTTTTTAAACATTAAAAAATTAAATTAGCCCTTTTCAATGTAGAGATTTATATTTATATAGATTTAGATTTCTGCAATGATATACAGATTGTGATGATGTTATAATGATATTCAGTTGCCAGGGGTTTTCTAATGGAAAATCCCCAGTGTTGCAGGTGGTGGTAACTACTGCCAGGGGACTGGGGCAGGGAAAACATGAGGAAACTTGCCATGTGGATGCCCTGTTGTCTCTGTGCTGTCCCCATGTGGAAAGCACCCTTAACTCTTCACTGCTCCTGCAGCAAGCCACATATATCCTAGAAAGGTTCCTGAGCTCTTTCAATTTTACATTGGTTTGCAAGAATTCAGACATTGTTTTGGTTGCCCTGAAAAATTAGCTGTATCTCATCAGACTTCGTGAATTGGCATGTGTGATGTACCACACTACTTTAAATGAGGCCCGGGAAATGAGGAGGTAAGGAGGATTATCTACTGTGGCTGCTGGCCTTAATAACATAAGGCAGATAATGTAAGAAATGTTGAGCAATTTTAAGTGAGTTTAACAAGTTAGAGTCACAAGTAAGAGAACTGAGAAAAACTACTATTATTCTTGCAAAACACTATTAGAATCTGTCATTGCTGGGCTAGTGGGACCATCAGTTTGGTACAGGATCAGATGACTTCATTTGTTTATGTTAATTCAGAAAGGAATGGTGCTATTCACATCATCAATATGTCTAATTCTCAACAAGAGCAAATCTGTGGATACTTGAATCCAGAAAGTGGAACCATGAACAGACAAGGCAGATCTTTCTACAAGACTTAAAAATACCCCAGGTTTGCATAAAAATCTGAAATCTTTAAAAAAAAATGGAGGGGTTAAAACCCACAGAATAATAAAAGCTGTGCTTGTAACTTTAAAAAAATGCCCTCAGCGGCCATTGCCATACAGCTTTCTAGCAGTAAAAGGCAGGATGAGGGGGCAGGGCTCCTTCCAGGTCTCTTCTGGTATTTGAGGGGGACTCATCAGGGCCTGGCCTGGCTTGGTGGCTTACTACTTTCAACAGCAGCCACCCCACAAAAGCCAGTGTGGAGTAATGATTAGCATTTCAGACTAGGAACTGGAAGACTCAAGTTAGGATCCCCACTCTGCCATGAAAGCTTACGGGATGACATTCTCACCCTAACTTACCTCACAGTATCACTGTAAGGATAAAATGGAGAAGAAGAGAATGATGCAAGTTGCTTTGGGCCCCCATTTGGGAAAAAGGCTGGATAGAAATAATAAATATATCTGAACATAGGTGGTAGATAAAAAGAAGGTAGGTGGGTGGGTGGGAAGGTGAGAAGGAAGCAAGGAAAGGTAAGGATATGGGGGTTGCCAAGAGGGGTGAAAGAGGCAATAGTTTGGGGAAGGGGATACAGAACAAAATGAGTCTCTCCCCCATCAACTCTTTGCCAGGTTCGCCACTGCATAACTGGGCCCAGCCTGATGGCCTGCACTGCACAACTGGGCCACAATTTTCCTGGATAGAGGTTGAAAGGGGTAGGAAAGGGGGGGGAAACTCTGAAGACAGGGGTACAGATAAAGATAGGTTAGCTAGTGAGTTGGAAGAAGAGAAGACTATGGAGACTCTCAGGGAATGGAGAGAGGAAAAAGTGGGGGAGTGGAAAGCTGGATGCCCCTCACAAGTCCTTGTAGGCCCCCATGGATTAATTAATTTTGTAGCACAGTGGTAAGTATATGGGACTAGGACATGGGAAACCCACATTCAAATCCCCACTCTGCTACTGAAGCTCATTGGGTGATCTTGGACACACTGTCAGCCTAAACTACTTTGCAGGATATTTGTGGGGATAAAATGGAGGAATGAAGTCAGCCACTTTGGGTCTCACTGGGGAGAAATGCATGCTTATAAATGAAGCAAATAAATAAATAAATCTCAGTTATACCTGTAGGACGAACACCATCTGGAGACTGAGTAAAGCCTTCATCGAAGCTGGTGTGGAAGACACCAGGTCTAATAACATTGGGATCTGTTGTTCCTCTGTCATTTGCTGAACCACTGCCCATACTACTGTCATCATCAGTAACTGGTGGCGGTTCTGTGTACAGGCTTCCCCCAATGTAGCGTGTTCCATCAGCATTGGAAATATCTGTCAGAAAGAAGAATATGCCATTTTACATTGGTTAAATATAGATGACAATTAGCCACTGGTAAATTACCAAGGTGTGCAGAGGTAAAGTTATCCTAATTATTTAACAGAATATTACGAATGGCTGATACACAAAGTGGTTACATATATAACATAGGAAGTTGCAACTTAGTAAATGGCTCTCTGTGGAATACAGCTCTCTCTGGACTACATAAAATATTCTGTGCATGGAATAAGATTCTTGACCCAAGAACTGTGGAATGTATCAAATATGTAATAAACAAGCCTGCAAAGACAGTAAAAGGTTTTCCAACATATAGCATCATGGAGAAGTCTCTACATACACAGAGCTTTGCAAATGTACCAGAGCCTACCAAACTTTGGACCATGCCCTCAGTTAGTGCTGTGAAACTTGATTTCTGTGGGAAACACATAAAATTACTGGCTTCAAAGGGTCGTGAAGGGATACATAGGCCAATCCCCTCTTGGCACAATTTGCTAGCTTTAAATTATCCATGAAAGATTCCACTTATGGGTTTCCAGGGAAAGAAAGAATTTAATGATGAAACTTGTCCAACTCGTCTATTAACTGTAAATGTACTGTGAAACTACTAAAAACAATTGCTTATTCTTATTCTTTCACTGTCCTTGATGGAAACTTGTGGCAGTCTTTTATATATATGAAAAAATCTATTACATTTTTATGTAACGTTATAGTAAGCTAATACCAGTCTGTATCCTGATCCATGCTGTTAATTACAATATACATCATTTTTACAGATTACGTCAATGCAAGTCAAACTCTTAACTCACCAGTTTAGACAAAGAGGTTATCCTGTGCAGATTTTGAATAGAGCTAAAATGAGAGTTGACAAGATAGATCGAAAGGTATCGTTTGAGAGCAAATTGCATTGTGAGAATAGTCATATTACATGTTCTTTAGACTATTCTTATTTAGCTATGTCGATTAAAAAGACTATTAAAAAGCACTGGCAATATTGTGAGCCATATTCCAGGCTGTTATGACTGTTCCTTTAAATTTGGTTATAAATGGTTTTGTAAATTGTCATCAAGAACACCTGGTGGTCCCTTTATATGATGTTTTGCAGGAAGGTTGAATGATGTAGCTTTTTAGTGTGATCCACTTCCGAGAACTATGTCCCAGTTGAAATTGTAACAGGTAATGCTGTTTATATTGTAAGAATGGGTTCTTGATCAGGGTATGAAAAGATATGTAATTTCTGTTTTTTGGTTTACAGAGTATCCACCTGGTACAAAATTTAGTCAGATCTGTTCTCTGCGAAAGCATATGGGAAACGTCAAAGAAAGAAGGAAGATCTGTATGATGAAAGAATTTTTTGTGGACTTAATTTGAACACCTAAAGGAGTTGTTCCTAATAGTGTGACTTGGAACCACTATACTCATATTTTGTACATCCTTTGAAGAAGATATTTTGTGTATTTATCTGTATGGTACAGTCCTTATGTGCACACAGGATTACAGTGTGTACTAATTTGCTTGAAATAATAAGAATATTTGGATTTTATATACAGTGTTGAAACACAATTCTTTTTGTTTATTATTTATTATTATAGCTTCTAAGATCTGACAAGATCAGACTATACTATGCCATTCCACATCCCCTTGTACAAAATAGCTAACATAAAATGTATGACAGTCAGGACCTACCTATGATGCTCTGATCATCTGGCCAAGAGGAATATAATTCTGTCACTGGATCACAAACTTTATCTCTTGCTTCTAAAATGGAGGGGAAAAATATTATTTTGTTATTTTCCATAAAAAGCAAAAAATCAAATCAATTAATTAATTTGAGTCAAAGGATTATATAAATTTCTATTTTAAAATTATGCTAATTTCCAACTGGAAGTTGAAGCTGCAAGTGAAGTTGGCTCCCCTGCCCCTTTAGATTTCAAAATTAGAAGCTGGTTCTATTTATAAGTGACTGGGGCAAACCCAAATTTCCATTAGCAGTAGTGTTGCAAACTTCCTGGAAAAATGTTCTGTCTCTTTCACAAAGCCTTAATTGGGTGTAGTGTACTAGGTGATGTCATTTACCTCCATGCCATGAAAAGCTTCGGCTGCCCTTTCCATTCATTAAGTCTCTGTTAAAGGAATGGGACGTTTTTCCTCAGGCCTGTTGGCAATCCTAATTATAGGTTTGCTATCATCACATTCAATTGCTCATCGGTCTCCTAGGCTTCTACAAGGCTGCTCCCATGGAAAACTCCCAATACCATTCCTAACTTCTTAAAATCAATGGGTTTAGATAGGCCTAACACCCTGGTGTTTATAATACTTGAATTTGAGGAACACGTTAGCTCAATACATTAAATGCTCTGCCTTGAGACATACAGAATGATGCAGCAGCCTGCCTTTATATTTGTCCAAAGCATTTATGTCACATAAGCTTAGAAAGCATGTGCAGAACTCTGATATATATATTTACTAAATAGCTAAACAAGCTATTTTAATAAATATTTAATATTCATTTTATAATTTGATTAACTGTCATCATTTATAGCATATTAAAGAATATGGGCAAATTCTACCTTGGAATTTGGAGCACCAGTACATTAAACATACTATTGTTCATAGAATTTGTTCACCCCAAAATCTGACAAACTTTGTGCACGTACGTAGTATGTTAACTTGATCAATAAATCATTTTCTGTATCTTATTAAAGCACTCTTATTTTGTTGGTGCTTTTTATTTTTCCAGTTTATTGCCATAGTTGCAGATTTATAACCATTCCCAAATCTATAAGGTACTTCATTTTTCAGATAACATAATATTACCATAGGATCCACTGGCTATCTGCAGCTTGTGATTTCAGACACTTGGTCCTCATTATCAATCCAAAAAGCTTGAATATTAGAACATGATTTGCAGAACTCAGCTGTTTTACAATTATTACTTAGGCTGCGATCACACGCACAATTAGCCGCGGCACAGGCGCGAATGCCGGGCAGATTTAAAGGGCGCGATCAGACGCGAACATCTGGGAAGTGCCCCACACCCGTCAGCAACCTGTTTTGCTCTGCCACAGAAGCAGAGTAAAAAGACACCAGGGAAAATCCGGCGCTAAACAGGTTGCAACAGGCCATGGATGGAGTTTCCCATGTCTGATTGCTCCAGCACATTCTCATGGCATCAGGATGGTCTGATCAGGCCAACCCAACTCCATGCCATTGTTTCCCGCCCCCCCTTCTCAGTATGTGCATCATTGCAAACTCCATAGAGAGCCCTCAGTGCGGAGATGCGATTCATCAATTCCTCATTTAAGTGCAACGGAAACAAATGGGGGAAAAACCCAGACTCACCCATGGTTGCGTCTGATCACGCAGTGGCGGGCTGTGCCCACAGCTTCCAAGGACTGTGTGATCGCTCAACTGCGGGTCAAATTCCTCCAGAGGAAATAGCCTCACTTATCTCGCATATGTGACTGCACCCTTTGATAAATAATGGATAATCTCACCTAAGTGCAAGTGTTAAGTGTGCATTTTAGATCTGTCCAGTGTTCTCTTCTGACTGTCCCTTTTTTACAGTTGATTTGCCTCTTAGAAACTGGAAATATTCTGCTATTGCTTAAACATTATGGAATGGCCTTCCAGAGAATGTATGCCAAGCAAGGTTGCTGCCCTACCCCTAGCTCCTGTTACACAACTCTGCTCAGAGCAGTGGTAGGAGGGAACAAATGGCTGTCAGACCAATGGTGTGACATCACTTCCAGGAAAAATCCAGAAGTGACATCAGTCGTCTCTAGGAATCGCCAGAAATGGCTGCCCTCCCATGTCCCTGCCTGCCTCCCAGCCTGGCTGCCAGGTGCTAAGCTCCCTTCTTGCTGGCCTTTAACATACCTAATACTATTTTGCTGATTGTGCTTTTTGTTTTTTGACTGACATCACTTTTGTATTTGGTAGGGTTATTCTGGCAAGTTTTATCTGTGTGGATAGTGGGTCTCTTTGGACTGTTGCGAAGTATTTTTAATATTATGTTGCAAGCCACTTTGAGTCTTGTGGGAAGGCAGAATTTAAGGGCCAAATCAGACTTGATGCAAAAGACAGACATCAAGACCATCATGGTTTCTTAAATGCTAATATGCAGTCCCAGGTGGCTGCTTTGAAGATCAGAGAAGGACCAATGACAGACAGGTGTGTTTAAACCTTTCCTTCCATACCTCTTCCACAATTGAAAACACCTTTCTCAAGTGGCTATTGGTTCTTACAGGAACCTAGATGGACTCAGGCCTCAAAATCTGTGTTTTCTTGCAACAGCCAAATGCATAGGTTTAAACAGCTACAAATTTAACATTTTAAAAAACAAGTCTTTGCATAGAAAGTATTTCTAAGGTGAAATCTGATTTTGCCCTAAACCTTTTACAATAAAAAATAAATAAAATGATGAGGACAGGAAAGCACTATAATTAATACTGTATCCTTCCCATAATAGCGCTTGTGGTACTTGACACTGTGACTTTACGCTTCTGCAATAGATCAGAATTTTGAGAATGCCACCTTTTGCAATATACTAATCATGTCTGCAACACAGAAAAAAGAAATCTAGTTGATTGCAGGAGCATGATAAACCTGTGGTTTTGTTGATAAACCTGATCCTGCACAACAAGGTAGGTGTCAGGCATGGAAGGCTACAACATACATTACTTAGAGCTTTTGAGGTACTCTGGTTTCTTCTTTTTTATCAAATATAGCATGGAAACTTGTTTTGGCAAAAAATGGGGCACTACATGTGTGAAGAAGAATGTCTCCAAGGTAGTATGTGGAAAAACCAAAACATACCCGACGAATTGAAGCAATATGTATCATACCGGTCAGATACGTTTGACTGAAGAACATAAATCCCAGTGGTATTTGCGGCACACAGATGATAAGGAGTATGTCGGGGAACTACTATTTTTTCTTCAATGTAACCATATCTAAGAAAAACAGAAAGACATGATCATGCTAGGGAATCTAAACTTCTAACCAGTATAGACTTCATAGAACTGAATATTATCTAATGAATATCTGTGATGGAACCACATCTTATCCAATAAATTCTGATTCTATTCACAGAAGCATAGGGTTGCCAATGGAAGGAAAGCATTTAAAAGGAACATGGTCCCTTTAAATGTGATGGCAGCTCACCTGGAACTCGCTTTAGCATTCCCTCTCCCAGACCCTCCTGGTAAGTCCCCTACCCACTTGTCAGCCTCACCTGGCAAGCCTACAGAAGCAGTTTCTCTTCCTGTTCTACTCTAATTCTGTCCTAGATCCCAGTGGGTTTATATAATCCTTATATCTAACAGCCAGGGATCACCCAGGGCTAGGATACAGCCAGGGCAGGGGAACTCAGGTTTACAAAAAATCTGCTAGGTTTTTTTTAAAAAAATAAAAACATTGTGGGCAAAAAAAATGCCCCTCTGCTCTCCAAAGTTTGTGTGACATTTTGGGCTGCTATTGCAGGGAGAGAAATGAGGTGGCTAAAAATGGTGATGAAGCAGGGATCAGCAGGGACAGAGCACTGAGCAAGTGAAGAGAAGAGGCACAGCAGAGATACAATAGTATTCCCCCCCCCATTAATGTCACATCTCCACTTGTCACTTTATAAATTAGAAAATTAAAAGATAAGTGTCAATTAGAATTTGGTAACTCTTTAATTGCTCTTTTTTCAAAAAGTAGTACATGGAAGAGTCCATAGCTCAGTCGTACTGTGTATGCTCTGCACACATCAAGTCAAGGTTCAACCCAGAACCTATACGTAAAAGAATACAGGTCAGCAGTTCTCAACATGAACACCCCCATTTTGAGTTAAAAAAACTCCCTGCACAATCAAGTGCACAATCAACTCCCCTGTTCCCGTCACTGGCACATTCCACATGCCACACAGCCCATTCTTAGAGTGCATACAGAAAGTCTTGTGGACACTTTCATACTTTTGAGTCTTCAAAACAAGACAGGGAGAATCTTATTAACTTGAAGGCAAGTTAAGAAAAATGTTTTATTGTCTGTACATAGCTTACAAGTCTGATTTTATAGGATCACAATTCCAAAGGCACCAACTCAAGGTGTTTTTTTTAAAATATATTTCTTGATTTTCAGAAAAGAAAATAAAAATAAAAAGGAGAGCATCATACATTTTCACAGTACCTGTTTAGGCTTCTCATACGTAACATAATATTCTGCAGTTATATCTTCTCATAAGATAACTATTTAGCAACATTATACAATAAAACAAAATAGAAAGTTATATGTTTTGTATTAATCTTATATTCAACTATATATTCTACTATCGTTCCCACTAAACATAATCTAGAAATAGAATTAGTCAACTTCTTACCTAAGATCTTTATCTAAAAGGGAAAGTAATGCATAATTAAAAGAAAAAGAGCCAAGATATTCCCTTGTTTATCCTGTTTCATGTTTATCCTGTTTACCATATATCTAGTTTTAAACGTTTCTAGTATATATGATAGCAACAATACCTTAAACAGTTAATGAGATGGGGGGGAAAGAGGAAAGAACAGAAGGCGAAAAGAAAGAAAAACCAAGATTATAATTTTTCAAGCAAATATGTTAACAGCTTCACTCTTATACCATTATATTAATTCTCAGTGTTTTTAGTCTTGCCCATTATATTGTTATTAAGATCTTTGTCTGTGTATGTTTCTAACAGTACAAATCATAGAAAATTTCCATTTGAACATTTCAAACAAATTTCTACCAAACATTTTCCAAAATTTTCTATTAAAAACTTACTTATATAATCAATTATTCATGAGCCAAAACACATAGGCCAATTAAATACATTTCCAATAAAGTTAATCTTAAGGAATCTCTATTAAACCATTACTAAACACATTAGTATGTAAAAAAAACTACCTTTTTAATTAAAATCTTCCTCCAAATATCTCTAAATATCTTTAACTAAATTATTTTATACCATACTAATGTTTCCTTTCTACAAATTTTAACATCAACAGATTACTTTATACTATCATTAATCTTCCTAATTTTCACCCTTTAATTATAAATTTGAATTGGGCTATAATTCATATTAATCAATTATTCATAGGACAGGCAGCATTACACACCAAACAGTTTATTTATAATATTTAGTCTTTTTCTTCTTCCTTTGTAATCTTTTCTTTAAGATTAGCATGCTTTTGTGTCTTTCCTCTTTGAATAGGAAAAGAAGTTTCCTTCTTTCGTTCTATCTGTATTTAAGTTCTGGTTGATCTTCCAAAAGGAGAATCTTCTTCTTTATCATCATCTCCAGCAGAAAGATTTACCGAGTTGTTAATAATGGGATTAAGTTGGGCTGTGAAATTTCTTATCTTCTCTTTGACTGTAAAAGTCAGTTCTTGGTTTAAAATCTGCTCTTCTGGTATACTCTGTTGTTGTGAATCTTCCTGTTCCACTGCAGAATCCTTTTGCTCCTTATCAAAGAATCTCTGAAATACTTCTTGGATTGCTTTTTGGACCACGTTTAAAATTATTTCTGAGAGTTCCTCCTTTTGCTTCCTGAAAATTTGTATCATTTGCAAACCATCATAAGCATCTCGGCTGTCCAGATCATTACATGTGATTTGGGAATCCATCTTCTCCTTCACATCAGAGGGTTTTATTATATCCAGTAGAAGTAACAATTCGCTGAGCTTATGTTTTCATTAAGCCTCACCACTGTTCCCACAGTTTTTGTACTACCTCCAAAGGGCTTCAATGTAGACCAAGCAATACACAGTTTCCTTTTAAAGCCCTTATAACACAAGAAACAAAGTTTACTTTAACTTTGGAAAAATAAAATCAGCAACTTGTCTTTAATTTCCCAGTAAAAAGTTTGTTAAGTATTTTCCTTTTGTTTGTTAAGTATTTCTCTTTTACTCCCAAGTATTATTATGTAGATCTTTCCCAGTCTTGCCTCCGCAACTTAAGAGAGGAAAGAGGGGGAGGGAAATTCCACTCCTCAGTCCTTCCTTGTTGGGAAGATTTAAGGGGCAGTTATAAGGCTGTAAATTGTAGAATTTTAGTTGTTGTTTGTTGTGAGTTCATTTACTTACAGTGTAGATTATATCTTCATCGGTGTTATGACAAGGTTCGGAGATCTCTTGTGCGGGTGTAAAACAGCTTCTGCAGTCATGGCTCAATGACTGCCTACCCTCGTGATTCGGCTTCAGGGTGTTCCTGAACTGCCAGCCGTTCGCTGCCACTCATGGGGCACAGGATCGAGTCCCCTGCAACTGACCCTTCCTCCGAGAGAGTCAGTGGGACCTCAGAGAGCCTGAGGATGCCCTAAAAACCACGAAGATTCAGCAATTCCTGAGGAGGTCCCCGAGAGATCATTTGCAGCACTGCTCCATGACCCGGAAGCTCAAGTTTTAATCAATCACACCCTTTAAGTGTTAGAAACGTAACACCCTAGATAGCAAAAAAAAAAAAAAAAATTCTAAAGAGATGGAACCACTCACTTTGTCCTTAGCTTATTGGGTTGGATCGAATAAATGACTTCACAGGGGACACTTCCCTTCCTCTACCTTACTGCTTGTCCCAAAACTTGTCCCTGAAGGTCAAGAAATCCTCACAAAGAAAATGAACCATAGTACAGGATGTGGTACTGATGAGGCAAAGTCCAGTGAGTCTCCATTCTCCATTGCCATTGCAGTGTCCTGTCCTGTGATCCATTTTGGTTATTATGCTCTCACAAACAAGCAAACTGATTTAATATCTCAAATTCACAGTTTTTATAACAACCACAGACACCATAACAATTTAGAGAAACCTGTATATAAAGGAGAAAAGTACTAAAAGTTAAAAATAAGCCCTCCATTGTGTAATATGCTTGTCATCTCATTTCTGACATTTTACATTATCTTTTGAGTTCCATTTGATACTTTGATCAGTAGATTACACCTTATTCAATATATATTTTGTTCAAGTAGCAAGAACAAACAGTAAGAACAAGATAACAAAAAGCCCACTGGGCTGATCAGTAACTCTCTCTGAAAGGCTATTTACATCTATTCTACCACTAACTGAAAAGATCTTTTCTCAGCCTGTAGGGAAGAGAAAACTATAAGAAAAAAAATTAGCTATATAATAAACTTATATTCTTTCATAGGTTTGAAAAAATAAACCACAGAGATTATGACTTCTATACCTTTTCTGACTAACTTAGACCTCATGGGGTTTTTTTGTTTGTTTTTTTAAGTTTTTATTTGTTTTATTACTACAAAAACTATACAGGGAAAGGAAGTGTATGACAATACTAAGACTAACATGTGAAACTACAAGAATAAAGGAAGGATCAAATTGTAGCCAAACTTATTTGCCTTCCTACAATGTAACAATAAAAGAGTAAAAGAACGATACTGAATGCCTTTTTACCATAGCAAAACTAACTTAAGCCCTTTTAACCAAATATTGGGTACATTATAGCCTGTTATTTATATATAACAAGTGAAAATTCAGAACTGCATTACATTACAAAAATTTACTATTATCTCCTGGGTTTTTTTTCATCTTCCAGGTTAACTTTGAGAGTTTTAGGAGCTACTGCTCCTTTTTCACAATCAGAACCTTTTAGAGAACTACCAGAATTGCTGGAACTCATGATCACTTTTATTGTCTACATGTATATTGTCCTCTGCTTCTCCTTTGTCTTTGGCCGCTTGTTGTTGCTGTTCCAAGAAGATCTTTACTTTCAAGACAGAATCAATGTTCATCTTTTTATCATTGTAGTTGAATATAAATCCTTCTGGGAATGTCCATCTGAAGGGAATGGAATGGTTGTGCAGGAAAGAAGTTAAAATTTTATATTGTCATCTCCATTTCCGTATCTGAAATGTCTTTCAAAATCCTCGCTTTTTCATCTTTAATTTTCAGAGGGTTCCCATTTGTCGCTTTCAAGATTGCATCTCTAGTTGATCTTTTGGAGAATTTAACAAATATTTCACCAGGTAGCTTATTTTTCTTAACAAAGTCAGGATAAGTTCGATAGGCCAAGTCGATATCATTTTGTAGTACATTCGCTTTAGAATTTACCACTGGTGCCAATGCTTTGCTTAGTATTTTTTTTTTAATTCTCCCCTTTCTGTTCTGGGATACTTTGAAAACGTAGGACATACACTGATTTCTCCATTTGCAGCTGTAATTAATTGCTTTTTATCAGAGATCGCCTCTTTTTCCACGACCTCCAGTCTTTGTTTAACATCATCAGTCTTAACTTCAACTTGTTTAATAGCTTTATCTATTTCATCTGCTCTTTTGTCTATTCTCATCAGTTGTTTCTGGAAACAGTCAAGTTTATTACTGACGTTAGACATCTGGCCCAGCAGATGGCACAACACCGCTGCCGTCATATTAGGGAAGTCAGTTACTGCTTCCAGATTTAAAGTAGAAGACAAAGAATGAGTAGGTCATGGAGAAGGTCTTTTTTTCAACACCATTTTCTCTCCACTTCCCGACATGTTTACACAAGATAAAATCTGTTTAAACAGACTGAATGTTCATCGACTTTACTGCGCTTTGAGCTATTTTGTATCCCGTTTGCTTAATTTAAGATCCTCTTGCCACCTCCATTGCTTTGGCCTTTAAACTGCTGCTTGGGTACTGCTATTTTATTTTCGGGGGGGGGAATCCCCATCTCCTCCCCTCCCTATATATCAGCTTGGTGCCTTAAAGCTGTTTCTCCATTTTGCCAGCTTGAGTAGCTTAGGGGGATTTGCTTAACTCACAGTTCATTCAGTCGCTTAGACACTTTTTCAAGTTGCAGGAAGATCAATATAATGCTGGATCACTTGCCCGCATCATCTGGTGTGCGCCTCTGTACACCATATTGACCTCACGGCAGCAGGACCTCTTGGTGTAAAGAGGTGTCTCAATTCCTTGGCTGTTGCCTCGGGAGAGGCACCCCTCGCACCCCAGGCTGAGAGCCCCCTACAAGGGCTCAAGGGGGGCTCGGAATCGTCCGAGTCCCCTCCCCCCACCACAAGCCGGGATGCCCGCATTGGGGCTCAATGGAGCATGCCCGGTCCATGAATTGCCAAAAATGGAAATCCAGACCTCATGTTTTTTTGACAACAGCATTCTTTCCTTTTCCTTCTCCCATACGTTTGTATATCACTCATAAAAAATGATGAAAAGTTGGCCATAAGGGCAAATGTTGCTGTAGGAAACCAAGAATGCCTTCTAGAGACTATACAACTAATAATAACTGTGCTTGGCATTTAGGTTGCACATAGATATTTTCAAATAATTTCATCAACAGGAATTAGCTAATATTTTCATGCTAATTAAGTGAATTACTTTCCATATCAATGAATTTATCTTTATCTGCACTATAATTATATACTTTCATACATCCCAATAACAGTGTGTGTGTCAAAGAAGACGGAAAATCCATATGGAGTAAAGATTCAACCTTTTGTAAGAATGTGAGGTGGAAGCAATTTATGTCCATATATATATATCTGGAGGTGAAATTTTAGTTATATGTTTTTTTCAGTGGTAAGTTGATCATCAAAATCAATATTATAGATACTCCCACACAGGCACATGAAGAAAAAAAATTCTGTGCCTCATGTAACAAGCTGACTGCAATCCTAAACAGAGCTGTACTTCTAAATTCATTGAAGTCAACGGGTTTACAAGGATGTAACTTTGTTTAGGATTTCACTGTAACTCATTTGCTTGCCTACAGAGCAAGTAGCAATTTATTCCAGACAAATGGTCAAGCAGCCCCATGGCACATATAGCAGGAAGGCTAGTAAATATTTATTGTATTTATTTGCAGTGCTGATACTGAGAGCTGGCAGAATGTATGGACTAACAACAGTATGCTTAACTGGGGCAGTAAGATGGGAAATCTACGTCTGTTTAACATATTTTTATCCCACACTCCATCCACAGAGCTCATGGTGTCATGCATGGTGTCCCTCCCCTTTTATCCTCACAACAATCCTGTGAGGTAGCTTTGGCTGACAGATGGTTAATGGCCAAGGCCATCCAGGTAACTTCATGGCTAATCCATGAGTATCGGAGTCCTGGTTTAAATATTACCTCAGCCATTATTGCATTAGGCAATGGCCTTAAAGCGAAGTAGTGTTCTTTCAGCTCCCTGTGACATGGGGTAATTACACGGGCCTACCTTTCGTTATTAGAAATGGAGGGGGATAGAAATTAAATAAAGAAGAAGAAGAAGAATTACTAAAATAAATTTATTGAAATTGTTTTGCTTCATCTTGTGGGTTGTGACTATACCAGGAACTTCATCTTGTTTCATCTTGGATTTTTTTAAAGAGAAAGAATAAAAATCATCCTCATCATATTTAATTTAAAACCGTGAGACTCAAGGCATATTACTAAATATGTACAGCAATTCAATCAGAAATCGAAGACCTCTGACAAACAATGCAATTGTAGGACCAGGATTATAGAACTGGAAAACAATGCAAATAAAAGCTTCCTAAAGCAACCCAAAACTCTAAGGCATAACATACCATAGTGAAGAAAGGACTTTAAAAAGTAGAGAACATTGCAATAAAAAAGAGAGAAGATGGATACAATAAACATTTCAAAAGAAAAAGACAAACAATAGCAACAAAAAGAAAAGGGAAAGATAAACAATATTAAAAATGGGCTCTGTTTGCCCGTTGAGTTAAAGTGTGTGTGGGGGGTCCAGTCTGAAAGGAACAACTATTAGAAGTAAAGCACTATAAAGGTTTGTTGCAATAATCACAGTGAATGTTTTCCACAATTAGTATTAATGTTTACTAACTGATCTCAGATTCTAAGAAAGTGATGCACAGATAGGGTTGCAAACCTCACCTTGGACATTCAAGGATATTTGTGGGTGATGCTTGAAGAAGAGGATAATTTGGGAGGCCCAGTAGCTCTGCAGGGCTGCCACTTTCTCCAGGGGAACTGATCCCAGTAGTATGGAGATCAGTTGCAATTTCAGGAGAATGCAAGGCCCTACCTGAAGAATGGCAACTCAGTGCCTATGTAATTCTGTTATGACTCTGTTCAGATACATAATTAGAGTCACTGAATGTACTGGAATCACACCTAGACAGGCAAAGAGGACACTTCCCAGGGTGGGCAAAAAGAGCCAGCACCCACTGGAGCCAGCACCGCATTTTGCTGGTGAGGAACACGGAAGCACCTCCTTTCCTTCAGGCAGTTCTTCCTTCCGCCATCAGGGACATGATAGGGAAGAGGCTGTGGCAGAGAAGATGTGAGAGCCCTTTCCAGTGCCATTTTGTCATCCCAGTCTTCCCCAAACCACTATTTTTGTACCATTACCATGTATCATCACATTATTACCGTGTATTTACCACGGCAGGCAAAAGCAAAAGAAATAAAGCCTATTGTGTTTCCTTTAGAGTTCCTACCTGCAGGTTTCCAGTCCAAGAGAAAAAGCTTTCTCCATCTGCTCCCATGTTGGTAGAGTACTGTTGAGGGCCTTGCAAAGTGCAATGGCCTCCTCTCTTGTGAGGCTGTAGCGCCGATTCTTTTCAACATGGAAAACTCCTGCATATCTGCAACTTATATTCAAACCTATACATTGGAGGGAAAAAAGATGAGCTGTTTCAGATGTTTGATTACCTCAAAATCCCTAAAAGGAATTATAGTGAGATTGATTTCAATGGGTGTAAAAGAGTACTACTCTGTTTAGAATTCCTCTGTTAATTAGGATTGCCAGATGGGATGTGAAGATCTTCCAGAATTACAACTGATTCATGTACTACAGATTATCAGTTCAACCTGGAGGAAAAGGCTAATTTGGAGGGTAACCACTATGACACAACACCCTGCTGAGATCCCTCCACCCAAAATCTCTAGGAATTTCCCAAGGCAGATGTGGTGATCGTAGATACACAGAGGCTATGGCAATCCTACTATTAATGCTTCCTCCACATCATCTTCCAAACCTCAACCAGCTCCATGAAACTGTTATTCATCTCATATCAGAAATGTACAGATCTGCCCTGACCTGGATAGCCCAGGCAAGCTTGATCTCATCAGATCTTGGAAACCAAGCAGGGTCAACTCTGGCAAGTACTTGGATGGGAGACCTCCTTGAAATACCAGCAGTCGGGAGGAGAGGGGCAGGCTTTATTCAGCCATCTCTCCCAACATCCTCCAGGCCCCCAGTAGTCACCAGAGGTTGCCATGACTTCCAGGCGCACACACACTCACACAAACACACACACACACACATAAGAAAAAATACAAAAATAAAAAATATATAGATCACAGGCAAATTGCAGTTTGGGAGAGGGGCAGCAATTAAGGGTGGGGAAACAGTATAAAAAGAAATGGCTAGCCATCTGGCCATGCTTGTGATACAGACCTCAGCTGTAATTTCGACATTTAAAAAGTGGAAGGTCAATTCACAAACCTCCCAACATCATATTGTTGTGAGCTGCCCTGAGCCGGTTTGCGGGAAAGATGGGATATAAATTGAAATAATAAATAAATAAATAAATAAATATGCACCTCAGATTTGAACCTTTGCACCATTCAACAAATGAATCTCATTGTGAAAATGTTGGACTGGAATTCATATGAAGATTTGGCATAATGGGATTTAGGTTAAGTAGAGAATGAGGGAGTGTGCCTTACTTCAGGAGTTTTTTTGTTTTTAACTTTTCATGTTGCTTTCCCAATCATCACCAATTGAGACAGAAGTGGTCCACATCCTCTGGTTAGATTGTTTACTCTACCTACCTAGAGATGGCACAAAAGTGTGCTAACTAGGACTGGGAAGGGAGAGGCTGCTACCATTTTGACCTGCAAACTGCCAGCTATTCAAATTGTTGTCTCAGTGTGTGCTGTCTGTGGTGCAGTATTTTATCCAAAGATTAGTTGCTGCTCTTTTTTATTGCAATGTTTTGAAGTCTGAGTGATATTAACGAAGAATTGGGAGGTAGTTTGAGATTTCTAGTAGTAAGGAAGCATATTTGTTTTAGATCTTCTATAACGCTATAATTTGTAAGCTGCTTTTGAGTCCTGAGTTTCAGGAGAAAACCAGCATATAAATATTGTAAGTAAATAAATACTCTTAATTAGCTCTTGTTTTCATATATAGCCCACTAACTCTGCAAGAATATCCATAGTCTGTCTTTATTCAGTTTGTACAAATATATATGTGTATGTATTTGCAGCTGAAGGTAACTGTAAGCTCTGGACCATAAGTGGTTATGCCTGGACGTTTTAAGGTCTACAATATTTTTTATAGTTTTGGCTGCTACAGACTCACATGGGTAACCTTTAGGGGAGCCAGGTCCCCCACTATAGTGAGAGACCTCCAGGCACTGACTCTCACTTAGGGTTGCCATTCCTTAGTTGGGGGAGGGGGAATTGCATGGTTTTGCAGGCTCTTGCCCGCCACTAACCATTACTGGCCAGTGGGAGGAAATTCTGCCCCAACAGCAACATTGTGCAAAGTGATGTGGGCCCGCCAGGGGCAATGCTCTTGTTTTGGGGCAAAATTCTATGGCTTGAGGGTGATTTTACCACAGAGTTTTGCCCAAAAACCAGAGTGTCACACCCAACTTGCCTATGTCACTTCTGAGTGCCAAAGGCATGCCGTGGAACATCATTTCTGGGGACGTCAGCACATCAGGGGCGATGTCTCCAGCTCATTGAACGTCCCCCCATCTCTCCACACCACCAGTGTCCCTAATGGACCTGGAAACCCTACCCTCACTGCTGATTCACAGACCAGCAGGAGAAAATTAGGGGTGTACATATGGTTTAACTATAGAGTTTTGGACAAATCCTAGAGCATCATCCCCACACTATGAAGGCACTTCCAATTTGGCTTTGGAAGTGATATCACACGTTCACATGATGCTGGTAAGCCTGTCTCCAGCCCCTAATTTCTCCCAGAGGGTTTCTAGCTGCAGTTGGCAACCCTACTAACCCTCCAGTATTTCATAATGAAATTTCTGATCATTTAGCTAACTAAATTAATTTTAAGCAAACATAAGGTAACATGTTTGCCACTGAGGTTTTGATATATATGAAAACATATCTTGCCTTTGCAAAAATTAAAAAGGTCCTAATTTTAAAGCACAAGTTTTCTTTTTAAATGATCTCTAAGAATATTCCGGGGGCTGCATGAAAAGAAAAAGGTTCCAAGGAGTGCCCTATCAAGCACTGGTTTCAGTTCTAAGTCCACATTTTCAAATCAGAAAATATGGCAAAACACAAAAGCATATTATGAGCTGAGTCTGCTTCTGCTTTACCCAGCAGCACCATATTTACTAGGGGCCTTGTCCACAATGCACAGAAATAGGGATGCATAAATCATTATTTCTGGTTTACTAGGAGCCATATTTAGTGTGCAGCTTTTGTTGCTTATTCTTTTAACTGGATTTTTAAATGTTTTTTAGACTAGGAAAGAGAGGGTATTCTAGGCTTTAAGCACCTTTCTGAACAGTCTCCACACCAAAGGGGGAAAAGGTAAGATACAGTGGTATGTTACTCTGCATACACAGAAGGGGAGAAGAGGAAGGAAGGAAGGGTTTTTTTAAAAAAAGTTTTGAGATTTTTCTGCAAACCTGGGGCTTTTCTCAGATTTACAGAAAGATCTGTATTGTCTGTTCACGGTTCCAATCTCCAGATTTAAGAATTCACAGATAGGGCCATGTTGAGAATTAACTATATTGATGGAACCTTAAGTTTTTATGTCTTTGCAACTTGTTTTTGCAGTTTTAGCCATCTTTTTTTCCTATTCAATTTTATTATTACAGTTGATAACCAGCACGTATCAATTTAAATGAATTATACCAAAATCATAAAGGTTTTAAGAAATAAACAGTAGTAAAATGTACAAAAATGAATAAAAACATTATAAATTTAAAAACAAAAATCAAGATTGATGCATGAAACATAGACTATAACAGGTAAAGGTAAAGGTTCCCTTGCTCGAAAGCAAGATTAATCCGACTCCAGGATTGCGGTGCTCATCTCTGTTTCAAAGCCGAAGAGCCAGCGCTGCCCGAAGACATTTCCGTTGTCATGTGGCCGGCATGACTAAACACCAAGGCGCACGGAACACTGTTACCTTCCCACCGAAGTGGTACCTATTTATCTACTTGCAATTTCTTGCTTTCGAACTGCTAGGTTGGCAGGAGCTGGAACTAGAGATGGGAGCTCACCCCGTCATGCGGCACTCTTGGGTCTTGAAATGCTGAACTACTGACCTTCATTCCTTGTGAATTCTATAGGCTGCAGCAAGGAAATCTGGCGCTAGCAAATGCCACCTGAGGAATTACATCAGATCGAAACTTCTTAGTAATTTCTAATGCAGAGTGTGCAGGAAACCTCCCAAGCAAAGTTTGCAAGAACTTCACACAAACTTCCTGATAAAAACAGCAGAATATGTTCGATTGTCTCAACCTGGCCTGCTCCGCAAAGGCCAAACCCTCTCAGCCATTGGAATCTTTTTGTAACATCCCTCAACAACTGCAGAGGGGAAGATAAGTCTCTTATCTACTGATGACGCTCCTAATTTTCCCAGTCTATATAATCGAAGGGAGTTTTTAAATTGATAAAGGCTGCATACAGTGAAACTGTGTTACTGGAGTTATATTTATCTATTAGATGCGACAGGATCAGATTGTACCTCATGGTGGATTGCCCTTCCAAAAAGCCTGCCTGTTCATCCAGTAAAAGATTCTCCTGGTCTAACCAACTCTTGAATTTCTCAAGGAGATGACTAGCGTAGAGTTTGCCAATTATACTTAGCAAACTGATTGGTCTATTGACAGAGTCTTAAGTTTTATGTTCTTGCAACTTGTTTTTGCATTTTTAGTCATCTTGAATCTAAGGAAATAAGGCAGTATATAAAAATTTTGAATAAATAAATGGATTAGAACTTGAATCACTAAATACCACAACATCCACTTGTATTCAGCTCTGGCACTGGCTTAGTGGAACACTCTCCCAAGAGATCCAGGCCCTGCGGGACTTAATGCAGTTTCGCAGTGCCTGTAAAATGGAGGTGTTCCACCAGGCCTATGGTTGAGGTGGCAGAATTCTAGCAGTATGGGCCTCCCTTACCTGATTCCAGCTTGGTTCCACCCTGCAATATGCTTCTCGGCTGCTCTTCTCTGTCTCTCAGAATTAGTTGCCACCTACTGTGCACACTAGGAGCTGTGGTGGCTCAAGTGGTTAAGACACTGAACTGCAGGCTGTGGAAGGTCAGTAGTTCAGCAGTTCGAGACCCGAGAGTGCCGCATGACGGAGTGAGCTCCCGTCTCTAGTTCCAGCTCCTGCTAACCTAGCAGTTTGAAAGCAAGAAATTGCAAGTAGATAAACAGGTACCACTTCGGTGGGAAGGTAACAGCGTTCCGTGCACCTTGGTGTTTAGTCATGCCGGCCACATGACCACGGAAATGTCTTCGGACAGCGCTGGCTCTTCGGCTTTGAAACGGAGATGAGCACCGCAACCCTAGAGTCGGATTCGACTGGCTTTCGAGCAAGGGAACCTTTACCTTTACCTTACTGTGCACAGGTGTGGAATCTGGCCGGGAGCCGATGTATTAACTGGTACCATTGAATGTTATTTGATTGTTTTTACTGACTCATGTTATATCTTGATTTTAATGATTGTCAGATTTATGTTTTAATTATATTGTTGTAACCTGCCCTGAGCCTTGCAGTGCAGGGGAGGGTGGGCTACAAATCAAATAAATAAATAAAATTATGAGCTTGAAACTTGGAGATATACGGAAGCAAAAGAAAAAAGCACAGGAATAGAAAGAAATTATGCTTGGTCCAACCAAACTCTTGTGAATCTGAAGAAAAACAGATGATTGACAAAGCACAAACCATGAATATAGGTAGGATCAGTACATGAACTAGAACAGTTCAATATATATTGATGAGTGCAAGGAAAGAACTAATTGTAAAGAGTGCTTTCTCTTGACTTTTTCATTCTAACTCCATTCTCTCCTGTGTATTTGAGATCACTAGTTTCTGAATGTTTCCACTGCAATTCCTAATGTATGCCAGTTCATTTCTGATCATTTCAATATTTTGTATTGGTGGGGTTTATCCGAAAGTAAATATGCATTTTGTTTATGAGGAATCCAAAAGGAGAAGGCATTTCTTGCCATCTAGGACTACTTCTACCCCAGCAATGCCCCTTTGTACCACACTCATAAAATCTTGACCAGATAATCTGACCAACAATTAAACAAAAGGGAGAATAATGCCAAAAAAGAGGCTGTTTTCTCTTCTGCTCAGCTTATTTTAGAATAAATATACATACATGCAAGACCAAGAATTCGTGGGATCATGCTCTGATTCTTGGTAGCAGAAACAGCACTATATCAGATGTGCATGTGAGTCCAGGTTCTGTACCTGAGCTAGAATAATAGGCCATTTATTATACTGATCAGGGACACCATTTCAAGTTTCAGTAAGAGATGGGGAGGGAATTCAGTGCTATGTGACACGAATCACAGTATTGCCTACTGTCAGACATATTCAAAACTATATTGCAAAAACATTTTAAAAGCATTAATTGAAGTTACTTTTTCAATACCTCATAATAACCTGAAATATAGTACTTATTGAATAACAGTCATATGTAGTCTGAAACATGGCAGGGGATGATTGTTTCTTCCTCTCCCATCTCCCTTAAGTGGTGTTTCTCTTGCTAATCCTTTCAGCATAGCTGGTGTCCCCAAAGCTCTGGTTCTGTTCCAGTTATGCTACAATTAGAATTGGGCCTTAACACTTTTCCTTGTGCTCTGCCCTTCACAGCTGGCAGGCACTGACATGGTAATGTTATTTTCCTGACACCCATGTGATGTTCCATAGCTGAAAGCCGATATTGTTTAATAATGGCTCCTAAGAGAGGCAAAACTTGCACAACATACTGTAATTGTCCTAATCATTAATCTCACCCAGACCATGAGACTTTGGTGATTCAACGTGGAGTCATGAAAAGCCCTTGAGCGTGTTTCAGATTTTAATGAGCATGGAAATATTTAACCCACAAGCACAAGAGTATTTCTTATGCTGGCCTTTTCTGGGATTAGCTGCTGTCTTCTTTTCTTGCCTGCTTCTCATCCAGTAGCCTCAGGAGAAGAAACTTTTGTAAGACCACTTTTGCTTAGATGTAGACTAAAAGTGGAAATGGAGAGGACCCAGACTAAATCCAGGTTCCATTTTCCTGCCAAACCGGATTAGGGCTGCCACCATGCTGGTAATTTGGAGGAAGTAACCAGCATTGAGTTCCAATGACTTGTAACTTTTTTTTTTTATTATGATCCTTCTACTGCACGTCCCATACTAATAATGTTCAAGGTGACTCAAAAGGCAGCTTATAACAATCAATCAAACTTAACAGGAAAAAAAAAACACAAAACAAGATGAAATGAAATACAGACAAAAATAAGCAAGCAATTACTAGAAAGAGAAGAGAAATTATTTTCCTGTTAAAGTAGCACCAGCATAAAGACAGCATAAAAGACAATCAGCATCAAAAAAATAAATGCATAAAAAGGTATGCAAAATGTAAACTGCTTTGGTCCCCACTGGGGAGAAAGGCAAGGTTTAAATGGATAAATGAATAAATAAAATCCCTGTATAATTCATAAATTTTTCACGTGGCACAATTTAACAAGCACAATGCTCAGTGTACTGGATTTTACAGGAAGAGTGTCACCCCAGCTAAAGTCCTGGTTGTCGCCTGCTCTAGATCTGAAGGTATGGGAACACAAAGCTGGGCAACTGAATTGTGCCCAGAAATAAATAGCAACCAATGTAACTCTTTTTAAGTCACAATGGTAGAAAGTGCTCTTTATAAATTTCACTAGTTCACAGTCTCACTACTGTATTCTGAATCATCTGAAGTTTACAGTCTTCAAAGGCAGCTCCATATAGAGCACATTATATTAATCTAACATGTATGTAATCAAAACATTAATATCTCTTGCTTTTAAAGGAAGGGCCATAGCTGGCACATCAACAAAAGTCTGTTAAAAATACTATGTGCCATAAGGTAGACTTTAGCCTCTATCTACAGGCTCAAGTCTAGCAATACCCGCAAGTTACAAACTTGCTGTATTAGGGGGAGTTGTAACAAATGCTTCCTCTAAGCTATGGAGTCTTGTGAGCAACTGGCATTAAAGTTGGGAGCGAATGATTTGGCTACTGCACAAATCAGTTAGCTCTGGAGCCATCCTTTCTGAGCTAAGACAAAATGTGTGAGCTGGAGGCTAAAAAATGTGAGCTAGCTCACACTAACTCAGCTTAGAGGGAACACTGGTTGGCTCTTTAATTCTTGGTTGACCAATAGTTCCTTAGTCTTGTCTAGACTGAGCTTGTTTACTGGCCCTTGTTGTACCCATTCCTGCATCCAAACACTTAGTCAGAGTATCTACTGAGTCATCTCACTTTTGCTGAAAAACAAAAGTGGACGTAGGCAGGTGTCATCCTACATACTTTATTCCAAATCTCCAGAAGACTGATCCCAGAAGATTCAAACACTTTCAAATAGATGTTGCATTCACCCTAAAAGAGCAGATTCATAGTTTGGGGGTGCTCCTGGACCCGGCTCTCCTGTCAGATAAACAGGTGGCAGCAGCGGCCACGAGTCCCTTCCGGGACAAAAAGGCGGGGGGGGGGAGAATTGAACCTAAAACCTACAATTCAGAACCTAAAAAAGATTAGTCAAATGAAAAAGAGGGCCAGTAATAAAAGCTTAATATATGAAATATATAAAAAGATACATGTATTTATTAAACAAAGGTTTTGAAATTAAATATAATCACACCTCATGTACAGATATCCAATTATAACACACAAGGACTGATGGACTTGACCTGATGCGTTTCGTCCTGCATAGGCCTTCTTCAGAGATCAAACACAGTGAGGCACGTATTGGCTATAAAAATACTTTACAATCATACAGATACAAGATATAAAATCAATAGGGACCAGAAAAAGTTGTTCCAAAATTAAACCACTAGGCACAGAATAAAAGCACAAATGAGGCCTCCAACAGTGTAATCACATGCCCAGTGGTGTTTCTCTGGTATAAATTTCTGGTGCAGAAATTGCCTTCCTATGATTGTGCAGCCAAAATGTCCTCAATAGAATTGTCTTTAAGCAAAGAGCCAGTTGCGTTCATTCCTGAGCAGAAAAGATCTTGCCACTGTGGTACATGCCCTGGTAACATCTAGATTAGATCACTGCAATGTGCTCTATGCGCAGCTGCACTTAAAGATTATCCAGAAGCTACAGTTGCTGCAGAATGCTCTGGCCAGAGTGTTGACTGGAGTGGGTCATGGGGGCCATATCACTTCAAGTCTTGTTCTATCTACAGTGGCTTCTAAATTGCTTCTGGGCTCAATTCCAGTGCTAATATTGACCCTTAAACTCCTGTACAGCTTGGGACCAATATACCTTAAGGACCACCTACTCCCATATAAATAAACTCATACATTCCAGTCATCTTCAGAGGCCCTGCTTCGGTTGCATCACCATGTGAAACTAGGCGACCGGCAACCTGAGAAAGGGCCTTCTTGCTTGTGGCACCAAAACTTTGGAATTCCCTTCCCAGGGAGTTTCATCTGTCTCCCTCTATCATTGTTTTCTACCAGCAGTTAAAGACTTTTTTGCTTCATCTAGCATACCCCTAATAATGGTTACTGGCCCTCCTCCTTGTTGTTTGTTATATGTTTTTAACTGGACTAGTTTATAATTTTAACTGTATTTTTGTTCACATGTTTAAATGTATTTATATTTGCCAACTTGTGTACCCTAATCAGGTGAAAAGGCAGCATAAAAGATCAGTGCCTGCCCATGGATCAGACACTGGTGTTTGCCTGCACCCCCCCTTCTTGGATGAAGCAGGAAGGTGGGTTGAGCCAATCCTGGCCCAGTGTGGGAGCACTGGCCAATCAAGGGTGAACTTGTCAGCCAGATCTGGCGGCAGCCACCATCCACATGCAGATCAGCCCAGCACGAGCTCCCCACCTGCCTGCCCTCTTTTTGGACCATGTGGGATTAGCTGGTCACTGTTTTTGGGGCCAAGCAGGAATTTTTGGGCCCCACTCAGACTGCCCGGGGGGGGGGGGGCTTTTTTCACCTGCTTCACATGGTTGGAGAGGGTATGGTTTAATTAGGCCTGGTAAAATTGGTTAAGCCCTAACTGGGAAGTCAGGAAAAGCACAGGTTGAGTGGATGTTGAATTGGCAAGCACCCTGAGATATCAGCAATGGGGGGATCCTCATACTGGGTGCCTATGGCTTTGCAGTCAGGGTGACTCAGTTGGGGGCCTCTTTGGGGAGGGAGGAGCATACGACAAGCCTTAAGGATTTGCAGCCATGGGCTGGAATGTGCCCTTCCCTCCCCTCTATGCACTGGCGTGCGGGCTGTGATGAGTAAGGTCTGGAAGGAACCTAGACCTGCATCTGAGCCATGGTGAGTTTGCCCTGTTAGGAAGGCTTGTGTTGCAGATCCAATGCAACCCGTGCATTAATGTGTTGGTGCAAATCAGTTTATGTATAAATAAAACTCCCAGTTTAACCCATAAATTGTGTGGTGTTTCATTCAAGAGGTGGGTAGGCAAATGTTTTAAATAAATAAATCCAGACTTAAATGGGTCTAGATGACATGTCCGATTCGAGAATGTCTAGAGTTGCAACACAACCAAACATTCAAGCACGGCATATTTGCTACTGGCAAGAGCTGTTCTAATTATTCAGTTTTAGAGATGATTTCTTCAGGGGTTTCACAAAGATTTTCTTCAAGGAGGCCCTCCTTTACCTCTGGGTACTACCTCCCACATGGCCATTCTCTTCATCCAGATGTAACAAGCCAGAATGAAAAAAAGTGTTAGATAGAATGGGCAATCCAAGCAACTATGGTTAATCTCCAGTGGAACTCATCCAAGCAGCTATCATTATTTTGATAACCATCTGAGACTAAACTGTAAAATCAGTGCCATCCAGGTTGTGAGGGATATGAATGATTTTATCTGCGATTCAAATAAGATTCAAATTGCACTCCTCAGTCTAGAGCAGAAGCCTTTACTTCCACAGACAATAGCTACAATCCTGTTTCCAGCAACCAGGTGAAATCAGCTAATATGTTTATTAGGTATTTGTTATGTGAGTGGTGAGTTTTTTCAAAGGCTAACACAAGACTTGGCAGTGACAACTTCTGTTTCTTTCATTATTGCTGGCATCTTGGGAACAAGCCTAATTTTAAATTTCCCCTCAATCCTTCATTAGATTTGAGAAATCCCTTCTTATTATTTTGTATTCCTCTTTCTGATGTCTGCTAGAAACCACTATACAGCCTGCAGAACCAATGGTGGATAATGTCATGTTTTTCACAACTCTATTTCAACATGGGGAGCAGCATTAGGAGAAACAGCAATAGCCAAGATTATGGCATCATCAGTTGGCATAGATAATAGCCCTGATCCAGATAAAATTACATCCTAATCCTATGCATTTTACTCAGTAGTAAATCACATTGTATTCAATGGGCTTTACTTACCTAAAGATGATCTTAAATCCCATTGAAATTAATAGAGTTACTAAGGTCATTTGATTCTGATCACATATTTCTGGATTAAAGCTGTAAAGCTCAGTTCTGGATTCTCACTTTTTGTGGTGAAACCAGCCATTTCCCAACAGCTACAGAAAATCACCCCCACCCTACCCAAAAAATTTACAGACACTGAGTACTCTATATCTAAAGGAACTAGGTTGTCAATAAACAACTCAATAATTTATATTTGATTTTTTTTTTGCTCTCCCCCACCATCGTGGGGCTCAGAGCAGATCACAACATAGACTAGACAGTTTAAATACAATTAAAAACATATAAATTCAACCAATTCAAATATTTACAATTAATCCGATGGCATACAATAGTACTATCATTGTCCCAGGGGGAGAAAAAAAGGAGGGAAGAGGCATGCAGAACCGTATAAAAGAATTTTCTTGGCCTCACCCATATGCATGGTGGTACAACTCCACTTTACAAAACCCACAGAAGTGAACCAGGTCCTGCAGGGCCTGGATCTCACTCAGAAGTGCATTCCACCAAGTTGGAGCTACTGCTGAAAAGGCACTGGCTCTCACTGAGGCCAGGCAGATATTCTTTGGACCCAGGACCGTCACTGTGTTGTTATTTAAAGAGCATAGTGCTCTTTGGGGGTAAGTCAGGAGAGGTGGTCCCAAAGATATGCTGGTCCCAGACCATGAAGGGCTTTGAAGGTTAAAACCAACACCTTGAACTTGATCCAGTATTCAATCTGGAACCGGTGCAACTGGCAGAGCACCAGTTGGATATGGGCTCTAACAGGGGTTCCAGTAAGGACCCGTGCCACTGCATTCTGGACCAGCTGAAGTTTCCGGATCAGTCTCAAGGGTAGCCACACTACGTAGAGTGAGTTACAGTAGTCTAGTCTGGAGGTGACCATTGCATGGATCACTGTAGCTAGAGGAAAGGTACCAATTGCCGGCTCTAGCGTAGACAGAAAAATGCTGACCTAGCCACATTTGTGATCTTGGTCTCCACTGACAAGGTATCCAGAATCACACCCAGACTTTTCACTGTTGGTGCTGGTGTTAAAGGAATATTGCCCAGAGTCGGGAACTAGATACCTGATCCTAGGTCTCCCTTCTGCAGCCACAGGGCCTCCATCTTTGATGGCTCTGCTTCAGTCATCCAGCCATGGCTTATAATCCCTTTGCCAAATTTTCTGGGGTGGCATCCGTCCGGCCACCCAGCAACAGATATTGCTGGGTGTCATCAGCGTACTGGTAGCAACCCAGCCCAAAACTCCACACCAGTTGGGCAAGGGGACGCATATAGATGTTAAATAGCATTGGGGAGAGAATAGCCCTTTGAGGGACACCACACACCAACAGGTGTCATGGAGAAACTCTCTCGCATAGAGTCACCCTCTGTCCCTGACCTCGGAGAAAGAAGACAAACCACTTCAAGACAAACCCCATGTCGGGCTAGTGCCATGGGCACAGTGTTTTGGATACACTTCAAAAATACTGATTGGTGAAAGCATGAATGCAGTGGAATTCATTGTTCATCACACCATTCTTTGACAACCTATGCCCTTTTCAGTCATTACATTCTTGGTGCTATGACCATGCGTACAGAATCAATGTGCTATATGGACCCCAGATTAAATTTGGGACTGCTATGCATGTTCCAAAGCTGGAATCTATGTGTGTTACCCCTTTCAGAAGAAACTGCAATTTTAAGGATTAGGAAAACCATGTGTAGTATGTTTGTCCTGTATGCACAGCCTGAGAGCAGAAAAGAGCTGGAGTTCCCCTGGATTCTAACCACTAGAGGACTTCATAAGGAATAACTAGGAGAAAAACTGAATTCATTCAACAGAAGTAGTTCTGCCGAGGAGATTCCTTGATTTCAATCCCCTTTCTCACAACTATCATAGGCTCAAATGAGAAAGCCTTTTCTCCCATAAACATTCAAAGGCAATGTTTTGCACAAAGTCTAAACTCATTTCAAACTCATTCCTCTCATTTTAAACTGTTGACAGACAAAGTACATGCAAAGGCATGTGATGTAGCTCTGATAGCCAGAAGATCAATTTCAGGATGGACCTAGTAAAGAAGCAGCAAGTGAGGAGGGATGCCTAAATCTTTTTATGCTTCCACTTCAAATCACACCCAAGTATTTCTTGCCCATGGAGTTTCCTGTGCAGGCAAATAAGTGTTTGCAACATCAGAGGAAGAAAAGCAGGCTGGAAGGGCAAGCTGCAGTGTAAAGTGGTGGGGAAAGTGTTAAGCTCTCCAACTGTGGTTCAAAATGGTACATTCTTGAATCCTGCACTTATTCATGTATAACAATTTGTCACATGCTGTTTCCCATTCAGAGTGCTTCTGTCTCTTATTTTTCAAGCAGATTCCTATGTGCTGATGTCCTACTTGAATATACTTGCATGTAGGAAAACCACAAGTCATGCACCATCACATGATGTGCATCATCATGTGTAATGCATGCACTATTTCCAATTTATCATGAGTACAAATAGTAGCAAGCTATATTGAATGTAGCTAGTCAATGCACTATGCACAGGGAAATAAATACTTATGTGTTGACCAGCACTTTCCTATACAGGAGCTTAGGAACATGTCATATGTGATATTGCCTTTAGAAGCTAGGAATTCAAAGGTAAGAGCTGAAAAGTATTTTTTTTTCTTCTCCTGTCAACATAACCATGCAGAGCTAATAATTTACAGCAGACTGGCCTTGCATCCATTACCTGCAGTATATATATCTGCAATCATTCTTGCTGGAGTTGCTCCTCCATGAGGAATGTTGCATGTTAATGATCAGGGTATATTTTATCCTCAGCATCTTTTGTAAGTACAGTACCAACAGTTTTCACACTCAAGTTCGATAGTTTGATATTTCAGAACTTCTTGTGCATTATAATTAGGAGACTCAGAGACACATCAAAGTTTGCAGAAATATTGCTTTGCTTCATGGAAAAATTGCAGAAAGAACTAGTATTTAGAAAAGCAAGACTGCAGTTTGTTGCCATGGGAACAAGGAAGTGCTCATCTAGCTGTTCTCTTTTGGATTTTCCTTTCTGGTTTGTGGTAGAGCAGAATGGCTGAGATGTAAGCAGGATGTGAGAAAAAAAGCCTGCATGCTAAGATAAGTTTGGTATAGAAGATCCCCCTTCTACATTTTTAAAATGAATTCAGAACTAAGCTGCAGTGGCTAAAGCATTTAACATTTTAGCAGTGGCTAAAGCATTTGCACCTGAAGATAAACAGGTCTTTTATTGATTCGGCTCTTTCATACAGCTTTTCTGTTCTACATTGCCAAGCATACATCTGTATCTTCTCTTTCAGTTTTACAAATTCTAAGCCATTGATACATTGCTGTAATAAAATGCTTCAGTTTGGAGTAGTATATACCTTTTCTGGCTCTGTGTATACCTTGGGGACACAACCAGCTTGAAGTGGGTCACCAAAACTTGTTTCCTTTTTGAGAATACAGATGATTTGTATTTTTAGTTGGCTTTTCAGTTCTTGTCATGTTGAAAAACTGTGGACTTCTCTAGCTTCTTACAGGGAACATCTGCTAGCAACTAACTGCCTCTCAGACAAATAATTGTATTTGTGTGCCATCAAGTCACAGTCAATTTATGGTGACCTCACAAAGATTTCAAAGCAAGAGATGAACAGAGGTGATTTGCCATTGCCTGCCTCTGTGTAGCAACCTTGGACTTCATTGGTGGTCTTCCATCCTTGCACTAACCCTGCTTAGCTTACAACGTCTGACAAGATCCAGCTAGTCAGGGATAGTCAGGCTGCCCAATACCTGCTGCAATATTGTTCTCCTAACTCAGCTACACATTACCTATCAGTAACATGCATGCCATTGTGATGTGGAGAAAGGAATTGGCATCAGTGGTTGCAATAATCTTCCCAGGCTTTCAGTGAAACAATCCTTTCCCAAGAACCTAACCTCATCAGACTAAATTTACACAGTGCAGGAGCTGAGCAGTCGCCCAATGAGCAAGTATCTATCATACCCACACAACATCCTTCCACATGAACCTTGACCTTAAACCATGTTCAGTTACACCACATGCCTATTATGAATCATATTAGATACAATAATTATGTTTCTTCATGATTTATTGATGCAGTAGGTAAAGCCAAGCTGCAGTGTGTGGCTTTGGATTCAAAGAGCTTTATCAAAGGACTTGTCAGTTCTCAGCATGCAAACTCAACACACAAGCCAAATCTTCACAACATACATGATATATGAAATTTAGCTCAAATCCATCTTTGACTATTATTAACATTTTTATTTCATCTGTTTTCTGTTTACTGTCTCAGCATACCAAATGGTTTAATTTAACCACCATCATAAGATAAGCCATTGGGTGCAACCTGGAGACGTTTACCATTTCTAAGTCCCTAACTAAGGTTAGTTTGACTGAACTACTTAATTGGTTGCTTAGTAGTACAACCCTAAGTAGAGTTACAACATTCTAGGTCCATTAAAGTCAATGTGCATGGATGGGTATAATTCTGCATAGGATTACACTGGAAGTCCCACTGGTGCCAGCAGACACACTACAACTCAGAAAGCCTTCATTTTACATCCTTAAATATAAACACAAGCAACACTAAACCTTCCCCAGTGCATTAGAAACTTTATTTGTTAAAGCAATACATAGTTGACTTAACTGGCAACAGGTTTTAGTGGCTTTCACTTCTATCTCATACATTAGGATAAAGTTTGTATCACTACTCTAATTAATTAATTTTAATTTAATTAATTTTAGACAAGTGTTTTGATTAATTTTAGACAAATGTTTTAATTTTTTAAATTTTGATAATACTATTAAGGAAAAGCTACAACTACTTTAGGAGGTGGATCTGCCTCAAAGGCCACAAGTTGGCTATCCCTGATGTAAAGCTACCCAGTAGTTCTAGCATCTAACACAGGAGGTCTTAACTTGGGGGAGAGCACAGATGGGCTTCAAGAGGGGCTATGAACTGGGCACAAAAATGATTTTTTAATTTGACAAAAACACTACACATGGTTTTCCTAATACTTAAGATTGCCATTTCTTCTGAAAAGGGGCAACACACATACATTCCAGCTTTGGAACATGCATAACAGTCCCAAATTTAATCTGGGGTCCATATAGCACATTGATTCTGTACGCATGGTCATAGCACCAAGAATGTAATGACTGAAAAGGGCATAGGTTGTCAAAGAATGGTGTAATGGACAATAAATTCCACTGCATTCATGCTTTCAAAAATCGGTATTTTTGAAGTGTCTTTGTGAAAAGGGTATTATTTCACTCCCAACAAGCATAAGGTGGTATGGGATGCTATTGTACATAGTCAGGTAACATATAGTCATTGTCGTCATGTTATGATGTTTAAAATAGTTTCCTATTGATAAGAATTAAATACATTAAATAAAACTTTCTCTGCCATTACAATTATAGAAATCTGTCTTTGTTTACACTGGGTCATGGGGAATTTTGTGTGTGTGTTTATGTATATTTATCAGATTCTCAAAGGGATACATGACCAAAACAGATTAAGATTAAGAATCTCACAGGCCTCATTAAGATACAATTGCACATATGTCTATCTTCCTTTTATGTTGCCATCCATTTATGAAGAATCTATGCATTTGATCCAAACACCTGCAAAAGGGAAGAGTTCAGAAAAGGGTCTGAGGCACTCTCCTGAAGAAATGCCATGAAGCACAAAGGCTGGAGGAAGAATTGGGGAAATTAGCCCTTTCCATACTTCTTGGATGAACAATGAGGGAATTGACATCCAAAACGAAATAATACCTAAACTAGTTTTAGCATTTTACTGCAATACATTTATTTCCCAGGAAATACTTATTTTGTCTTAAAGGCACTGCCTGTTTTAATATTACTAGTCAGCTTGACTTATAATGAATTGCATCTATACACTGTTTGCTGCTAGCTAATCTTAAATGCAGTAGTTATCTCTTCAGTCAACAAGAATAAATATGCTGGTACCAACAGAGCTCCATCATAGGTTGGGAGTGGGATTCCCTACCCTCAGACCGCCCCAGCTTGGGCACTGGACCTCCATCTTCATCGGATTTGATTTCAATCGACTCATCCTAAGCCATCCAGCCACGGCTTGTAACGCCGAGTCCAGATCTTCTGGTATAGAGTCAGACTGGCCACCCAACAACAGATAGAGCTAGGTGTCATCTCCAAGCTCTCTGGATCTGCCACTCAATAGTTTCCCAAATATCTATGTACAGCTGATTTGCCACGTCCTTCAGAAAATCTTGTAGGTATCTTCTTAATCAAGAACAACAGATTAATTTCTAGACCATATTAAAGCCACTGCTTCGTGTCATAGTTAACTGTACCCAGAGGAAGTATACGTGCCTTATAACCCTAACTGTGGAGAAAGGTGGGATACAAAAGTTTTAAATAACATAAATAATAAATTTCAGCATAAAGCAAGTTAACTTGTAAGGGAAAGCACAACTACAGCATGAAAGCAAATGCTTCATGCCTATTACTTTTTTCAAGGGTATAGACAACTATTGTCTCCTAATCTGGCATTTTGAGGGGCTTAAATCAACTTTATTAAATATGGATTTGAAATGAATAACGTTACGCTAAGCAAACTTGGGCATATTGTGAAGGTACAAGTAAGAACAAAATATTTCTTTCATTCCTCAACAGCTGCTGCCTGCTTTAAAAAAGTCAAGAAAATGTTGCTAACAGGACTCCTAAGAAAACTGTTTGACAACCGTTGCTCTGGTAAACAATGAAATAGTCTATACAATGTCAAGATGCTTGCTAAACTTTCTTCCTTGCTATGTTAAATATTATGCTATTTACAATAGTTTCAGCCAAAAATAGAACAAGATTTTTTAGGCCGCAACAGAATATGGTGCAGCTGTACAGTTGAGGCAGATGCTAAAATGGAAAACTAAAAGAGTTTAGGCAGTGAAGTCATCGTTGTCAATTTAGACAATGATCAAACATGGTCCCTGGAGAAGCAAAGATCATAAGAAAGCCTGGCCTACAATGTCCTTACTGGAAAGTAGCTCAAAGCATCCATTTTTGGTGACATTCCAAAATTAATATTTAAGAGAAGTCATGTATCCTAACCTCCCTTGGCACCCTTTTTATGGTGTTGATGTGGGAAATGTGACCTAAGTAAGTAATGAGACTTATATGTGCACAATTGATTGAGCTTTTTTAAAAAAACACAAATCAACAGGCATTTCTTGGGCTCCTAGGACAGTAGAAGTTCCATGAATAACTAGCAATGTAAATTTTTGCAGAAATTTTGAAGCCAAGGAAAAAAAGTTTCCTAAGAAAGAAGGAAATCTTGGGAAAAATTGAAATATGTGCAGTATGTACTCTCCTATCAAATCTAAACTAAGTTTACTGCTTTAACAACATAAACTGCATAATTTATCATTTACTTAGCATATAAAATTGCAATATTTGATATATTTACAGAATTTAAAAGTTATAAATGCCTTAGCTTTGTACAAGCAAAATTGCAAATATACTCAATACGTGAGAAAAAACTGCAAGATGATACACCCATGCTATCTTAGCACATGTACCTTAATATTTGCGATCTGGCTAGAGAGAGCTAAGTTCTTAATGGAACTTTCAGTTTTTCTCTGAGGTTTTGGTGCAGTTTGTGCCCATCTCCTTCTGATATTTTTTCTCACTCCTGCAAAGTAGGGCAATAATCTACTTTTTACCCAGTCTGAGAGTAAATGTGTCACAGTGGTTTGATGGAGATGTGAAAAGATCAATCACATCAAGTCAAAAGGACAACAGAAGGCATGCAGCTATTGAGAAACAACCAAAGCAGCGCATGCTCCCCTCATAAAAATTAGTTATCCTTTTAGGTGCAGAAATGCATCTTGTATTTAACAGCTGTATATGCCTCCAGCATGCCCACCTGGTCTTTAAAAGCATTACACACATTCTAAGAGAAAATATTTCATAGGAGTGTTTTCAGTATACCTCAAAATTTCCAATTTTTTCAATGAATTTTTTTTAAAGACCTCATGGGTAAAATGGGGGGGACAGACAGGGCATGGTTCCCCTCCCCAGTTCCCCCTCCCAGCCTTCAGGCCTCTATGAATAACTAAAGTAAGCCACAGTATATTCTCCAGCAAAAAAAGACTATATCATGTTAACCACGTGATCAACTAAAATAGTTTATTTTACATTCAAAATGCCCATGGTGCAACTGTTGTTCATATACTGCTGACCAACTGCATTTTGAATAAGAGATTTAAAACATCTCTAATTTATAAAGAACTTTGAGCTGTAATAAGGTAATTCTTCCTTTATATTCACATATAACTTGATTTGAATAACATAACACAAAACCACCTAATACTAGTTGTTTGGTTTTTAAAATGGGGGAGGGGGGCAACCAAAAATGGAAAAGCCAAGCTGAATGTTAAACTATCTGTTTGTGGACCAATGTATTTACTTGGGGTTCCTACAAGCATGCCTAACTCAGCGAGGTAGCAGATCCTGCTCCAGTGACAAAGTGTTCTGGAATAAGGGAATAAAATAGGCAAGTTTAGCAGACATGCAGGTTCAGCTGCACAGTGAGGAGGCCAAGGCACTAGTCTCTCCACTTCCCTAAAAGCATACTTTCCAAATCTACATAGATAGGAAGTTTTATTTTAAAAAGGAATAAAATCATAATAAAAAGGCAAATATGAAGGTAGAATGCGAGCAGGGGGGGTTGGGGGCTATCCAGTGTATTGCACTATGTAACATGTATGACTATCTGCCAACTAGACAGAAGTCATGGGTGTGTGCTCAGAGTAAAGACTTCCTGGTTCTCAGAAAACAAGTTTGCACCCTCAAGGCCAAGGTGGCTGACCTGGAGAAGCAAAGACAGTCAGTTAGGCACACAGATAAAACTCTCGGTAACTTGTTAGATGTGTCCCACTCCAAGAATGGCAACCTCACCACTGTGAAGGAGCATGAGGATCAAGGGGAAACAGGGCATTGTGCTGATGAAAAGTGGAGTGTTCCCTCAGAAGAGACCCCTTCTTCAGTTGGTGAACAGGTATCCTTTCACACCAGGGAACCATCCCTAGGCAGGAAGGGAGGGGGGCTCTTGGTAGTTGGTGATTCGATCCTTAGGCATGTAGATAGATGGGCTGTGAACCTGCATACTGCCCAAATAGTGACTTGCCTGCCTGGTACAAAGGTAGCAGACATTGTGCATGTAGACAGTGCTGGGGAGTGCTGGGGACAGTGCTGGGGAGGATCCAGTGGTCATAGTACATGTTGCCACCAACAATGTGGAGAAATGTTGTCATGCAGTCCCGGAGGAAAAATTTAGGCTGCTACACAGGAGACTCAAGGCCGGGACCTCTAAGGTAGCATCTCAGAAGTGCTGCCTGTTCCATACGCAGGGACAGCTAAGCAGACACAAATCTGGAATCTCAATACGTGGATGAGACAATGCTGTAAGGAGGAAGGGTTTAAGTTTGTTAGGT
Source organism: Gekko gecko (assembly GCA_029375565.1). Lineage (NCBI taxonomy): Eukaryota > Metazoa > Chordata > Lepidosauria > Squamata > Gekkonidae > Gekko > Gekko gecko. The sequence goes on along the minus strand of JAPDNY010000003.1, from coordinate 143,315,016 downwards.
ACTGGGATGCTTTTTGGAAAAAGCAAGACCTGTACAAAAGAAACAGCCTCACTTGTTCTGAGAAGGAATCAAGCTGCTGGGATTTAAAAACAAAAAGGTGGCAGAACAGTTTTTAAACTAAATCTTGGGGGAAAGCTGACAGGAGTCTAAATGTCTCTGATTCAGGATGGCTCATCTCTTAAGATATGAAGGGGTAACTGTTACTTTTCTGGAGGGAAATGGATTAGGACTGGCCACTGAGAGGGTGACAAACAATATCGACTGCCTGACAAGGTCTAGAGGCCACAGGAGGAACGTTGCAGGCCTAACATATCTGGGAAATTATAGATGTTTATATACAAATGCTAGAAGTTCACAAGGTAAAATGGGGGAGCTGAAACACTTAGTGTCAGAGGAGAACATAGACACTGTGGGCATTTCAGAAACTTGGTGGGATAAGGATAATCAGTGAGATACAGCGTCGGTGGTGGAGTGGCTCTGTATGACAGAGAGAGTATACAGACTAGTAAGATTGAGGATGTAAGAGAAATAGATTCGCTTCCAGAAATGCTATGGGTGAAAATACTGTGCCCAAAAGGAAGTTTAACTCTGGGAGTTTGTTATCACCGACCAGATCAAAGGTTAGAGCAGGGGTGTCAAATTCATTTGTTATGAGAACTGGATCTGACATAAATGGGACTTTGTTGCGCTGGGCCACGTGTGTCATTAAATATAATGCCAGGTAGCAGAGATATTCCACTGGAGCCCCAAATTAGGAGGGTGTGTGTGTTAAAACTAATATTTTTCTGCAAAACTGAAGTTTCTCAAGTTTGTAGAACTCTATATTTTAACTGTGGTTGGTCCCAAACCTCCCCCCACAATCCTTAAAAGATGCCTACCTAAAATGGAAATATGGTGGAATACTGGGATTTGGCAATGCAATTTTTAAAATAAAACAACAAGAAGAAGCACAAGGATCATAGCAGAAGGATGCACAGGGGCCCCTACTTATGAGGAGGAGGATGGAGGCTGGGACTGGGAGGCAGAGAGGAACACACTCAAAGGCCAAGCAAGCTGGGAAGTGTGGCAGACCCACTCAGATGGAGCCCTGCCCTCTATTTCCTGAACACAGAGGCAGCCTGAGTTCTCTGTACTTCCTGCACTCAGAGGCAGATCAAGCTAAGACGAGTGAACACAGGCAGGGGAGGGGGTACAGAGGGGGAGAGAAAAGAGCCCCACTCATGAGCCGGATTAAAGCCCTGGGTGTGCCAGTTCTGCCGTGTGAGCCACAGGCTTGATACCCCTGGGTTAGAGGATGATTTAAAAACAGCAAAGGAATTAAGGAAAGTGGCTAGAAGAAATAATTTAAAAACAGTAAAAGAATTAAGGAAAGCAGCTAGATGGAATAATTGTGTTATAATAGGTGATTTAACTACCCAGACATTGATTGGGTCAATATGTGTTCAAATCAGGAGAAATAGATTGGGTTTCTAGACACTCTCAATGACTGTGCCAGGGAACAGAGGGTCACTGAACCTACCAGAGGGGAGGCGATCCCGGACTTGGTCCCAAGTAATGCCCAAGTCCTGGTGAGAGATGTAAATGTGATAGCACTGGTTGGGAACAGTGACCATAATGCTATTAAGGTTAACATTTATGTAAACAGGGAACTGCCCAAAAAAGACCAACACAACCACATTTAACTTTAGAAGGTATAATTTCTCTCAAATGAGCGGGCTTATAAAGAAGAAACTGAAAAGAAAGAAAGCTTGGAGACTATTTAAAACTACAGTCTTAGAAGCTCAGATCAAATGTATACCACAAATTAGGAAAGGTACAAATAGGGATTAAAAAAGACCTGCACAGTTAACAAACACAGTAATAGAAGCTCTAAAAAGATAAGAAGGATTCCTTTAAGTGGTGGATGGCTAGTCCAAGTGAGGTAAATAAAATGGAGCACAGGCTTTGGCAAATAAAATGCAAGTCGGTGATCAGACAGGCAAAAAGGGACTGTGAGGAACACACTGCAAAAATACCTCCAAGAATAAAAATTTCTTCAAATACATTAGTAGTGGAAAACTAGCCAGGGAGGCAGTTGGGGCCCTTGGATGACCAAGGGATAAAAGAATTACTAAAAGATGATAGGGAAATGGCAGAGAAGCTGATTGCTTTTTTTGCCTCTGTCTTCACTGTCAAAAATGGGAGGTGCTTGCCCACTTCAGAACTGCCAATTTCAGGAGGAGTGTTGAAAGACCTGAATTGGATTGATGTGACAAGAGAGGAGGTCCTACGAATGATGGACAAATTAAAAACTGACAGATCACCAAGCCCAGATGACATGCATCCAAGTGTTCTGAAAGAACTCAAATGTGAACTTGTGGATCTCCTGACAAAAATATGCAATCTATCACTAAAATCTGCCTCCATTCCCAAGGACTGGAAGGTAGCTAACGTAACCCCCATCTATAAAAAAGGTTCCAAAGGAGATCCAAGAAATTACAGGCTGGTCAGTCTAACATCAATACTGGGCAAGTTGGCTCATCTCTTAAGAAATATCTTGGGACTTAGAGACTGTCTCTCCCCATATATGCCCCGGAGAGCATTGCACTCCACTAAACAACACCTACTGGTAGTCCCTGGCCCAAAGGACGTCAGTTTAGCCAGGGCCAGGGCCTTCTTTGCCCCAGCCCACACCTAGTGGAACATGCTCCCAATTGAAATCAGGGCCCTGTGGGCCTTGCTACAATTTTGCTGGGCCTATAAAGCGGAGCAGTTCCATCAGTCCTTTGGTTGAAGCGGCAGATGTTTTCACCATCTCAGCTTCCCCTGCCACAGTGGGCCTACAGATGTCTACTATCCTGCTAACACCTAATAGGAAGTGTATTAGGCTGCTCTGGACTGATGTTATTTTTTGCTGCCATCCTGTTTTATTGAATTGGTTTTTAATCATATATTTATTGTTTTGAAACACCATGAGCCCATCATGGGAAAGGGGGGGATATAAGTGCAATAAGTAAATAAAATTAAAATGTTAATGGATTTAGACAAAGGGATGGTCAAGCCTCCTCCCCCTCCCCCATCCCCCTTCTCCAGGCAGGGAACAGAGCTTGGAGGGCTCTGTCTAGAACAGCCCAGAAATTATCTCCAGGAAAGGGTTGGAGGAAATGCTTCTCTGACCTGGGCTGACTGGTGTCAAGGGAGAGGAGAAAGAGAGATGATAGAACTTCCTTGCCACAGGAAGTAGCTCTCTCTCTCTCTCTCTTTTTTGGATGCTGTTGTTAGGAGAACTCTGAGCTGGGCTCTGCAAGGAGGCAGCCACATTAACCATGTGTTCACCTACAGATTGTGAAAGATCTTCAAGGTAATGGCTACACTGTAGAGATTTTTAACTAGCTAAACTTAAAGAGCCTGTCCCATTTTAACAGCTGCTAGGGCATTTATAGAGAGAGGGACAGAGAATTTGTGTTTTTTACCAAGATCTTTTGTATCCCTTGCTCAAATATCATGCTGTGCTAAGAGTATGCTTATAAATATTTTCTTTCAATAAATACTTTATAACTTTTGATGCTGGGAGTAGTTCTCTGTACTACACAGACCTCCACCATCTGCCACAGGAAGAATCAGCATGGATTCTATAAGGGAAGATCTTGTCTCACTAACCTTTTAGAGTTCTTTCAAGGGGTAAACAAGCATGTGGACAAAGGTGATGCAATAGATGTTGTTTACCTAGACTTTCAGAAAGCTTTTGATAAAGTTCCTCATCAAAGGCTCCTAAGTAAACTCAGCAGTCATGGGATAAGAGGACAAGTCCTCCTGTCGACTAAAAACTGGTTAATTGACAGGAAACAGAGAGTGAGTATAAATAGGCAGTTTTCGCAGTGGAAGGTGGTATGCAGTGGGGTACCACAGGGCTTGGTTCTAGGTCCAGTTCTTTTAAACTTTTCCATTAATGATTTCAAGATGGGCATAAACAGTGAACTAAGTTTGCAGATGACACTAACTTGTTCAAGACAGCAAAAACCAAGAAGGACTGTGAGGCACTCCAGAGGGATCTGCCAAGTCTGGATGAGTGGGCATCAACATGGCAAATGAGGTTCAACATGGGCAAGTGCAAAGTAATGCACATCGGAGCCAAAAATCCCAATTATAAAAACATGCTGATAGGGTCTGAACTAGCAGTAACTGACCAGGAGAGAGATCTTGGATTTATGGTAGATTAACTCACTGAAAATGTTGAGTCAATGTGCAACTGCTAGAAAAAAGGCAAATGTTATGCTGGGAGTTATTAGGAAGGGAACTGAAAACAAATCAGCCAGTATCATAATGCCCCTGTATAAATCTATGGTGCAGCCTCATTTGGAATACTGTGTACAGTTCTGGTCACCGCACTTCAAAAAAGATATTCTAACATTGGAAAAGGTGCATAAAAGGGCAACTAAAATGATTAAGGGGATGGAACACTTTTCCTATGAAGAAAGGTTAAAGAGATTAGGGCTCTTTAGGCTTGGAGAAATGACGACTGAGGGTTGACATGATAGGGGTTTACAAAATTATTCATGGGATAGAGAAGGTAGAGAAAGAAGTACATTTCTCCCTTTCTCATAGTAGAAGAACTCGGCGTGGGCACTCATTGAAATTGATGAGCAGTAGATATAGAACAGATAAGTTGAAGTACTTCTTCACCCAGAGAATTATTAACACATGGACTTCACTGTCGCAGGAAGTGTTGGCAGCTACAAGCATACACAGCTTCAAGAGGGGATTGGATAAACAAATGGAGCAGAGGTCCACCAGTGGCTATTAGCCACAAGGTATAGATGGAACACTATGTCTAGAGCAGTGATGCTCTGTACTCTTGGTGGTTGGGGGGGCACAGTGGCAGGGCTTCTGGAGTTCTGGCCCCACTGGCAGACCTCCTGGTGACAACTTGGTTTTGGCTACTGTGTGACACAGAGTGTTGGACTGGATGGGTCATTGGCCTGAACCAGCACAGCTTCTCTGATGTTCTTGTGTTCCAAGTCACCTAATGTTTTTATATCAGAAAAACAGCAAAGGAAAGTGCATAAGATGTCTTTGACAAATAGTGCACATGATGTTCACTAGCAACCTTGACTGAAAGAACTTATCAGAGCAGACTTTAGCCTGAAAAAGGAAAGACAAAGCCATGATCAGTAGTAATAGCACTAGGATACCATTCAGAAATAAAACTGGATCAAACAAATGAATGGGAGAATCCATGGTGCCTTCATGCAGCTCATTTCACAGCACCTATCTCTCCCTTCACGGTGTTTTAAAACCTCTTACACTTTATATGGTATGTTTACTGCAGCTACACCAATAACTGCTGCTGTTTCACATACAATGTGAAAAAGAAAGGCACATCTGTTACATGTCTACTGTGTGCCTCATTTTTTCATACATCATGTTTTTACAGGACTGACACCTCACACTTGGGCACCATGCACAAACATACAAATCTCCAAATCAGTGGGAGAGAAAGCAGCAGTAGTTCCTCCTGACTGTTCCTTGCCCAGCTCTGTCACTCACCTATAAGCTAGGGTTGCCAGGTCTCTTGCCACAGCAGGTCAGTGAGGAGGAGAACACAGACAGGGAGTGGATGATCAGAAAAATTATGGCTTGTTGTTGAACTGGGAGACTTAAAGGTCTATGTCCAAAGTGTTGGGGGGGGGGAGATCAGAACATTATGTGTTTACTGTGGCAAACACCCATGTAGCTGCAACAAACATGACTGCCATTGTGAAGTGGTCCTCATTGTACTGGTTTTTTTTGTTTCCCACAAAGCTGTCTGATTAACTATTGGTAAATGCTGCTTCTCCCATCCATTCTGAAGTACCAGATCTAAGAAATTTTGTTCTGGCAGTTATATACTTCAGATACAGAGACTTTGTCAGATGTTCTAGATTTATAAGGTTGGCTTTGAAAGTTTGAGTCACACTATACTGATCAAAAAGCCTGGGGAAAAATGGAAATGACATTTCCAGGTATACATAGGAGCCACTAAAACCACAGAGATGGAGAACAGGCTAAAATAATTTCCTCTCTCAGGGCAATGGGCCAAGATATTTAAATTATGAAAATGTCTGAAGAAGTGTGCATGCATCCGAAAGCTCATACCTTGAATAAAACTTTGTCTTAAAGGTGCCCCTTGACTCAAATGCAGTTCTGGGATAGCAGCTGTTTTAGGCAACTCTAAAACATTCTATCCCACACAGACAGTGAATAAATGTATGGAGTAGTAGATCACAATCACAGTGTCAGCTCTCTCCCCCTTTGTTGCTTGACAACCATTCATTATACATTGTGTATGTACCTTCATGCAGTAACCCCAATTTACATAGGCTCCTGTTGCACAATCCATACATAAAACATTGATGTATAAAGTTGGTGCAGTCAATAGCAGACCATGTAGTTCCCTATGGAGCCATTACAATCAACTTGAGAACAACTAGTGTGCAGAAGGAGAATGGCAATATTTCTTTTCTTTCAGTCAAGTCAGGGGCCTACATACCTAAGGGATCACCTTTATCCACATGTTCCCCAGAAGGCACTACAATCAGGGTCCCAAAACCACTTGGCCCTTCTGGGCCCCAGAGAAGCCAGGCTGACTGTGATGAGGGCCAGGGCCTTTTCAGTGGCAGCTCCACACTGGTGGAATGAGCTACCAGAAGACATCAGGGCCCTGTGGGACCTTTTATAGTTCCACAAGACCTGCAAGACAGAGCTCTTCCACCACCTGGCTGTTCCCTGGGGATGCTGCTAATGCCCGCCATCTGATACAAACTAGCACTTTATGTTTTTTTATATTTATAATTGTATTGTTCTGATTTTATTTAATTCTTGTTTAAATTGTTTCACATTTTCTATGTAAGCTGCCCTGAGCCTGCCTTGGTGGGGAGGGCGGGATATAAATTAAATAAATAATTTTTTTAAAAAAAAAGTCAGCAAAGGGTTGTTGATTTGGTGGTGCTGCTTTAAGGATGCCTAGAAACGCATTTGGATTGTTACATCTGAAGTTATAAATCTGAAACCCAAGCTCCAAAACTTTATTGATGTCCATAGTAAAGATTAATTTCACATGGGGGCTCATACCAAGAATGGCACTTGGAGAAAATAGTATCAGCTAAAGATACAAGGAGCTGAAAAAACAAAGCAAAAAAATAGAGCCAGCTGATGTCAATGGAAGGGTGGGGGAGGGGGCTCTAGTCATTTCTTTATGCTTTGAGCTGTCATTAACGATAAGTATATTTTGTCAGATCCATTCACTTCTACCTCAAAGATATGGTCCATAATTATTCCCTTTCATCTGAGCTTTGACAAAAGCAACCAGCCTGTACCACTAGACCTGTTGATCCTATTTGACAGCTGCATCATCAGTCCCAAGGCATACAAACCAAATGGAGATTAGACTGCAGTTGTCCATACAGGAAGCAAGTTTGGAGCTACACATTTTGGACACCCAAATACTGAGAACTGATAGTGACCTGGTTGAGTCCAGTGCTTTTCATAATAAAGAAGAAGACAGGCTTTATAGATAGGAACTATACTAATGAGATTATGGTTTACTGGCTCTGGATTGTACACACCAACAAAAGCAACAAGATAGTAAAAACACTGCAAAATTAACATAATAGTCTATAAAGCTGCATTTCTCAATTGCCAGTAGCATTTGGTTCTCTCATTACTCTTATAAATAAGAAAACAGACAAGCAAAATGCAATGGTAATTATATCAGTCAAAGTGGAGGAAGAACACAAAAAACTGAAACAGATGAGTAAAAGTCCTATATGAAGTATCAGTTTCTGGGGTGTACTCTTTCACATCACAACTGAGGAACCGAATATTTGAATGTTCTCCTATACAAAAAATGCTTCCTACGCATTTAAAACTAGCACAGTACACAAAAAAATGGTTCTCAACTAGCCTTTCCTGGGCACATTAGTTTTTCATATGTAAAGAGTATTCTATGCATTTATTAATTTTATTCGGTTTCAATCTGCCCTGACCTGGATAGTCCAGGATAGCCTGATCTCATCAGATCTTGGAAGTTAAGAAGGATCAGCCTTGGCTAGTATTTGGATGAGCAACCTCCAAGGAATACCAGGGTTGTGGCGCATAGGCAGGCAATGGCAAACCACCTCTGAAATGTCTCTTGCCTTAAAAATTTAAGTCTAGCTCACCACCTAGTGGTGCATAACACTGAAAGAGCTAAAACTTCTAGCTGCCAGACAATCTTAGGATCTCCTAGCTATACTACACACATTGCCATACGATAATAACTATTAATTCAAACCCACACCTGTGGTCTAAAATGAAACATCCCAGCATCAGACTACATCAGGCAGAACTTCTGCACTTTTAGTTTACTCTGTAAGTAAAAAGCTACTTGTAATCAAGGTAAATAATTAAATTATGTCACCACCAGTAACAGTCCAATCTACATGTGTGTGCTCTTGAAGGACTATTTCAACGAGGCACTTCTGAAGCAAAACCATCATACAGTTTTTATGGTCGTCTTGGGGTGGAAGAGGGGCTCAGAGCTCTGAGAGGAAAAGCAGGATGAGGGACTAGGAATTCAAAGCTAAATATAATTTTAGCAGCCAGCTCCACTGTTAATATAACAATAACTGCTGCCAAAAAGTTTTTAAGTTGCACACATTTTTATGACCCTTCCCAGCTAGTACATATATATACATAAGGACTGTTACAGTCTGTCCTACAGTTAGACAGCATTCTTCTCTCTTGAATAGCCCATAACTTTCCGGGAGTAGGAGAAGCAATAAGGTACACTTTCCATATATGGTTTAATTCTGAGTTCAGATCCTAGTATGTTGGCAAAAGAAAAGACTGCACTTTATAATTTTTACCCAATGGACACATCATGACAAACTAGTTTCAACTGAACCAGGAAGTGCTCAGTTTTCCAGCAGAATGTGAAGAGAAAGAAGAAAAGAGCTCAGGAAGACAAGAGGATTTCCTGACTCATTCCAGTTATAAAATGAGGTTTATTCATAATGTTTGGATTTACCTTTTAACATGTACCAATGACTTAGATTCTAGTTCAGTGCAAGTTGTTCTTAATTTCTTTCATAAGCATGTACAATAAAAGCTTTGTTACCTGACACAAGATTATCTAGAATGGGATCACCCGCAGGGCAAGCTCCTCCCCGCCCTGGCCCCTGCTGAAGGCATGCACATGTCCCGTACCCACATTTCCTGCTGACCTCAAGCCATTGCTGGGGTTCTGACAGCCAATGCCAGCTGACATAATCTTTGGGAGCGTCCTTTCCCCACAGCATGCCTTCAGTTGTTGGGAGCCAGCTCTGCCAAACCTGTCAACCTGCTGTATAGGGCAGCTCCATGGCTTTGGGGGAAGGCATGAGGGCTATCACAATGGCATTTCCAAAAGGATGGGGTTTGTGAAATGTCACAACTATCACAACATGTCAACAATAACCTGGCTGGAAGAAAGAAAAGCACATTCAACACTTCATTTCAAGCTCTCACCCTACCCATCATTAGCTGGCCAGGGATCCACACAAGACCTGCTTTCAGCTCCAAGCCCAAATCCCTGATCAGCTGGTCAGTCCACCCTTGGTGTGGAAAGCATGTCCTGCATATCCTCCCTGCCAGCTAATGTGGGAGGTTGATTTTGGGGCAGAAAGTAGCCCTTTCTGCACACACAGCTTACTGCAGCTTACTGCAGAGAATTCGAGCAGTCAAGCCTTTAAGCCTGACTTGGATTTCTGTTCCTGCCATACGCATCATTCTTTTTTGTCCATTCTGTATTTTTGGTATGTATTCTGCAGCTCTCTCTCATGGATTGCTGCCTTGACGTGGCAAGGGGGCTTGCGTGGTTCGATGAGGCTGTGGGCTATTCCATGGAGGGCCACCCAGGATGGACAGGCCACAGCAGGGAACTCAGACAAAATGTGACCCTCTGGAGAAGGAAATGGCAACCCACTTCAGTCTCTTTGCCAAGAAAACTGCACGGACAGTAACAAAGAGCTAAAAGATATGATGCCAGAAGATGAGCCTCTCAGGTTGGAAGGTGTCCAATATGCTACTGGGGAAGAGCAGAGGGCAAGTACAACTAACCCCAGAAAGAGTTAAGTGGCTGGGCCAAAGCTGAAAGGATGCTCAGCTATGGATGTGTCTGATGGTGAAAGGAAAGTCCAATGCTGCAAAGAACAATACTGCATAGGAACCTGGAATCACTGCCGGCTCACCCACTAGGTGAGCTAGGCGCTCGCCTAGGGCGCTGGGGCCCAAAGGGGCGCCAAAGCGCCCCCTGCCCGCGCCCCCCGTGAAGTCGGCACTAGGAGGGAAGGGGTGGCCGTTCAAATGGGCGCCCCTTCCCTGGCTTTCCTGAGCACGCCGCTACTGCAGCGTGCTCAGGAAAGCCAGCGCTCCCCCCCATCTCCCGCTGGTGCTGGGGCTGGGAGGGAAGGGGCAGCCGTTTGAACGGCCGCCCCTTTCCTGGCTTTCCTGAGCGTGCTCAGGAAAGCCGCTCCACCCCCCCGCCGGTCTCCAGCTGGCGCTGGGGCTGGGAGGGAAGGGGTGCCCGTTCAAACAGGCGCCCCTTCTCTGGCTTTCTGAGCATGCTGCAGTAGCGGCGTGCTCAGGAAAGCCGGCACTCCACCCCCCCCAATCTCCAGCCGGCGCTGGGGCTGGGAAGGGGCAGCCGTTCAAACTGGGGCTGGGAAGGGGCAGCCGTTCAGGAAAGCTGGTGCTCCACCCCTCTCCGGTCTCCAGGCCCCACCAGGAGGTTGGCATCCCCGTGGGGTGGGCGCCCCAGGCTGTCTTGCCTAGGGCGCCCAGACACCTGGGGCCAGCCCTGCCTGGAATGTAAGATCTATGAATCAAGGTAAGTTGGATGTGGTCAAAAAGGAGACGGCAAGACTGAACATCGACATCTTGGGAATCAGTTTACTAAAGTGGACGGGAATGGGCAAATTTAACTCAGAAGACCATTATATCTACTATACTGGGGCCAAGAATTCCGTAGAAAAAATGGTGTGGCCTTTATAGTCAACAAGAGTGTGTGAAAGGCAGTAATGGGATACAATCTCAAAAATGACAGAATCATCTCGGTCCAAATCCAAGGCACACCATCCAACATCACAGTAATCAAGTCTATGCCCCAACCACTGATGCAGAAGAGGCTGAAGTGGACCAGCTCTATAAAAACCTACACCACCTCCTAGAACTAACACCAAAAAAAGATATCATCATCATGGGGAACTGGAATGCTAAAGTAGGAAGTCAAAAGATAACCAGATATGGCATAGCATAGACAAGTTGAGCCTTGGAGAACAAAATGAAGCCGGGCAAAGGCTAACAGAGTTTTATCAAGAGAACACGCTGGTCATAGCAAATGCCCTCTTCCAACAACCTAAGAGGTGACTCTACACATGGACATCACCAGATGGGCAACACCACAATCAGATTGATTATGCCATTTGCAGTCAAAGATGGACAAGCTCTATACAGTCAGTAAAAACAAGACCTGGAGCTGACTGTGGCTCAGATCATGAGCTACTCATTGCAAAATTCAGACTTAAACTGAAGAAAGTTGGGGAAACCACTAGGCCATTCAGGCTTGACCTAAATCACATTCCTTATGAATATACAGTGGAGGTGAAGAATAGATTTAAGGGATTAGGTTTGATACACAGAGTACCTGAAGAACTATGGACGGCGGTACGTGACATTGTACAGGAGGCAACAATCAACACCATCCCAAAGAAACAGAAATGCAAGAAAGCAAAGTGGCTGTCTGATGAGGCTTTACAGATAGCAGAGGAAAGAAGGAAAGTGAAAGGCAAAAGTGAAAAGGAAAGATTTATCCAACTGAATGCAGATTTCCAGAAAACAGCAAGGAGAGATAAGGAGGCCTTCCTGAATGAACAATGCAAAGTAATAGAGGAAAACAATAGAATGGGAAGGACTAGAGATCTCTTCAAGAAAACTGAAGAAATCAAGGGAACGTTCTGTGAAAAGCTGGCCATGATAAAGGACAAAAATGGCAGGAACCTAACAGAAGCAGAGGAGATTAGGAAGAGGTGGCAAGAATACACAGAAGAACTATACAAGAAGAACCTCAATGTCCTTGACAACCACGATGGTGTGATCAGTGACCTCGAGCCAGACACCCTGGAGTGTGAAGTCAAATGGGCCTTTGAAAGCATTACTAACAACAAAGCTAGTGGAGGTGATGGTATCCCAGCTGAGCTATTCAAAGTCCTAAAAGTTGATGCTGTCAAAGTGCTGCACTCAATATGCCAGCAAATTTGGAAAATGCAACAGTGGCTGCAGGATTGAAAAAGGTCAGTTTACATTCCAATCCCAAAGAAGGGCAATGCTGAGGAATGTTCAAACCATTGTACAATTGCACTCATTTCACATGCTAGCAAGGTCATGCTCAAGATCCTATAAACTAGGCTTCAGCAGTATGCTGATAGAGAACTGCAGGAAGTACAAGCTGGGTTTCGAAGAGGTAGAGGAATGAGAGATCAAATTGCCAACATTTGCTGGATTATGGAGAAATCAAGGGAGTACCGAGAGGCTGTGGTGGCTCAGTGGTTAAGACACTGAACTGCAGACCAGAAGGTCAGTAGTTCAGCAGTTCAAGACCCAACTGCCACATGATGGAGTGAGCTCCCATCTCTGGCCCCAGCTAAAGCCAATTTAGCAGTTTGAAAGCAATGAATTGCAAGTAGATAAATAGGTACTGCTTCGGTGGGAAGGTAACAACGTTCTGTACGTCTCGGCATTTAGTCATGCTGGCCACATGACCATGGAAACATCTTTGGACAGTGCTGGCTCTTCAGCTTGGAAATGGATATAAGCACTGCACCCTAGAGTCGGATTCGACTGGCTTTCAAGCAAGGGAAACCTCTACCTTTACCATATGAGAAAAACATCTACTTCTGCTTCACTGACTACGCTAAAGCCTTTGATTGTGTGGACCACAACAAACTGTGGCAAGTCCTAAAAAAGATGGAAGTACCAGACCACCTCACATGTCTCCTGAGAAACCCGTATAAGGGTCAAAAAGCAACAGAACCAGATATGGAACAACTGATTGGTTTAGCATAGGAAAAGGAGTATGACAAGGTTGTATATTATCACCCTGCTTATTTAATTTATATGCAGAGTACATCACGCGAAATGTCAGCCTGGATGAATCACAAGCCAGAATTAAGATTGCCATGAAAAACATCAACAACCTCAGATATGCTGATGATACCACTCTAATGGCAGAAAGTGAAGAGGACCTAAAGAGCCTCTTGCGGAACATGAAAGAGGAGAGTGCAAAAGTTGGCTTAAAACTCAACATCAAAAAAACTATGGCATCCGGCCACATCACTCCTTGGCAAACAGAAGGGGAAGTCATGGAAGCAGTGACAGACTTCATGTTCCTGGAATCCAAGATCACTGCAGACGGTGACTGCAGCCATGAAATTAAAAGATGCCTGCTCCTTGGGAGGAAAGCGATGGCAAACCTAGACAGCACAATAAAAGTAGAGACATCACCCTGCCAACAAAAGTCCTAATGGTCAAAACAATGGTATTCCTAGTAGTAAGGTATGGCTGCGAGAGCTGGACCATAAGGAAGGCCAAGCGCCAAATAATAGATGGTTTCAAATTATAGTGCTGGAGAAGACTCTTGAGAGTCCCTTGGACTGCAAGGAGATCAGAACAGTCAATCCTAAAAGAAATCAACCCTGACTGTTCCTTGGAAGGCCAGATCCTGACATTGAAGCTCAAACACTTTGGCCACCAAATGAATAGGGAGCATTCACTGGAGAAGACACTGATGCTGGGAAAAATTGAAAGTAAAGAAGTGGACAGCAAAGGATGAAATGGTTAGACAGTGTTACCAGTGCAAAGAACATGAAATTGGGCAAACTCCAAAAGACAGCGGAAGACAGGAAAGCCTGGCATGATGTGGTCCATGGGGTTGCAAAGAGTCGGACTCAACTGTGCGACTGAACAGCAACTAGATTCTGCAGGTACAACCAAAAACCACAGTTTTTGCTTAATTGGGTTGGGAACGTCACTTGTGATGTGGGGGGGGTGGCATCCAAAGGTATTTTTAATTTAGCCAGTTGTTCTACTGCAGCTGTGCAGTAGCACCTAGTAAGTGCCTGCCATTTAAATCCTCCTTGTTCATTTCCATGAATGAAACTGACTAGAGCAGCTGTGAAGCTCCCTTTTTCTTACTGCCAAGATCTAGTGTATTCTCTTGTGCTGTTATTGGCCACTGTGAAAAATGAGGAAGAGTTGACCCAATGACAGTGTTTCCTTCCCCCTCCCCTCCCTCCCCCTTACAGAGCTTGTGAATTTCATTCCACACTGACAATTCCCCCTTTTGTTTGCAGTCAGTACTGACATTGTATGCCAATGAAGTGGGGAGGATAGCAGCTGCCTGGGTACAACTAGAGTGATGGGAAGGCAGGCAAGGGAAGGAAAGACAAGGTGAGCTGAGGAGGAGAAACCGACACAGGGAAAAGGCCACCAACTTGGCTGAGTGCGTGAGAGAGGGAGCACACCACAGCCTCCCCTTTCTCTCCTTTCCTCCCCATTCCCCCACCCCCTTTGGCTCACCGCCACTGGGCTTCTCTAGGCATGGACAACCCATAGAGGGATGCAAGCTTGGAGGTTGGTTGGCTGGTCTGTTGGTTGGTTTGTGCTTCGGCGGCAGCAACCTCAACGTGGGTGGTAGATTGGCCTCAGAGGCACAGTTGGGCGCTGGGAGATCCATCATGCAAGCCTCTGCACATGCACGAGACCTCCTCCAGGGAGGTGTGGGGCGGTGGCTCCAGGAAAGAGGGAGAATATGCCACCACCAGGTCTGCCTCATTTCCCTGCTTTTTTCCCCCAGCTGTCCAAGTTTAGCATTAAACTCGTAACAGTAGACTTATGCAGCAGAAGGTGCAGAGTGGCAGAACAACCTCGGTGTGGGCAGGGAGTAGCCTCCAAGGGGCAGGAAAAGGGAGAGGGAAATCCAAGTTAGTCTATCTGTGTTTGAATTTTACCTTCAGCTTTGAACAAAACTAGGGGAAAGACCCCCACAAAAGCATTATGAGAAACGTCAAGGAAAATGCGAGCAGAAAGTGAACTGAGCACTAAAGAGGGGGGGAACCTATGCAGAATGAAAAAGAAAATTTGATGGACACACATGGTGACAGTAGGGGGAATGCAGAACAACAACAAAAAAAACCCAATGGTAATGCATGGTGAAAGCGAAGGAAAAGACCAGTGCATAATAGACCAGAATGTCTGACATACTTCTATCTGCTCCAGACCCAGAACCTCAGCAGCTGGCCTGCAGTAGCTGGGAGCCTGAAGCAGAAACCACCTAATGCATGTTTTCAGCTACAAGCCCCATACCCATCACCTGCCCAAAAAGCACAGGAAGCTTGGAGGAAAAAACACAACATTCACCTCCCATATATATATAGGTAAAAGGTTCCCTTACTCGAAAGCCAGTCGAATCCGACTCTAGGGTTGCAGTGCTCATCTCCATTTCAAAGCCGAAGAGCCAGCGCTGTCCAAAGACGTTTCCGTGGTCATGTGGCCATCATGACTAAACACCAAGGCGCATGGAATGCTGTTACCTTCCCACCAAAGTGGTACCTATTTATTTATTTGCAATTTCTTGCTTTCGAACTGCTAGGTTGGCAGGAGCTGGAACTAGAGACGGGAGCTCACTCCGTCATGCGGCACCCAGGTCTCAAACTGCTGAACTACTGACCTCCCACAGCCTGCAGTTCAGCGTCTTAACCACTTGAGCCACCGCAGCTCTTTTTCCCATATATATATATATATATATATATAACACATATATAAACACACACATATATATATACACACACACATATATATACACACATACAAAAAAACCCTAATTCAGCTATGTCTCTGTAACTTTATAATGAAATCTGCTTTTCATGTTTCATCCTGTGCTTACTTAGATCAGATTTTATGGTAATCCTCCTTGGCCTCTCTATCAATACTTCGGAGTGGTCCTCACCCACCCTGAGTGAATTAATTATGCTTTTGATTGGATCTTGTTTTAAACCGGCCTCTCTTCTTTAACATTCCCCCCATGCCCTTCTGTTGTTATTGACCTCGGGAATGTACACTTCATGTATATGATTAAATAAACTGTGACTCACAAAAGCTTATATTGGAATAAACATTTTTAGTCTCTGAAGTGCCACTGGATTTATTTTGTTTTGCTGCTACAGACTAACATGGTTACCCATCTAGAATTATAACAACAGGGGCTGGGAGCTGCACCCCCAGGTCCAGAAGGTATTCTTTCTTAGTTTTAATCATTCTAACTGCCCCTCTGAATCAACAAATGTATTTATTTATTCTTTTATTTTATATCCCGCCCTCCCCCACAAGCAGGCTCAGGGATAGTCACAACATAAATATAACAATAAAGCAACATTCTAAAACCATAGCTGTAAGAATTCAGATTAAAAGACAGATGGAGAGCCAATAATAATCCATTATGCCACTGGTACTGAAGACCAGGCAGGCAGAGATATAATAGCAGTCCAGTTACAATTGATAGTGATGACTGCTATCTGAACCATAAGGCGATTTAAGGGCAGTTTGGGCAGGAATGGCCAGAATGAATGGATGCCCGCCAGTTAGTCAAAAGCCTGGTAGAACAGCTCCATTGTATAGTCCCTGTGAAACTGTAATAAGTCCTGCAGGGCCCTGATCTCAATTGGGAGCATGTTCCACCAGGTTGGGGCTAGGACGGAGAAGGCCCTGGCCCTAGTAAAGGCTAGGTGGACATCTTTTGGGCTGGGGACTGCCAGTAGATATTGCCCTGCCAAGTATAAAGCTCTACGAGGCACATATGGGGAGAGATGGTCCCACTGATATGCTGGTCCATGGCCACAAACGGCCTTAAAGGTTAGCACCAACACCTTGAACCGGACCAGGTATTCAAATGGAAGCCAGTGCAATTGGCATAGCACCAGCACCACATTTTGCACCAGCTGGAATTTCCAGATCAGATTCAAGGACAGCCCCATGTAGAGCAAGTTACCGTAGTCTAACCTGGCAGCAACCATTGCATGGATCACTGTAGCTAAGTTCCAGGGGGAGAGATAGGGAACTAGTTGTCAAACCAGTCAAAGATGGTAAAAGGCTGATTTGGCAATATTCATAGTTAACGAGACATCCAGTATCACTCTTAAGCTCCTCGGTGCTGGCACTAAGAGTGCTCCACCAAAGGTTGGGAGACAGATTCCCAAATCTCCCCCCCCTCGTGCAACTCAGGAACAGGACCTCTGTCTTGGATGGATTTAATTTCAGCTGGCTTTGCTGCAACCAACCAGCCACAGCCTCGAATGCCCTGTCTGAAATATCTGGAGCTGAGTCCAGCCAACCATCCATCAACAGATACAGATGGTGTCATCTGCATACTGGTGACAACCCAGCCCAAACCTCCAGATTAACTGGGTGAGGGAGTGCATGTAGATAGTAAATAATATCAGGGAGGGAATCCTCCCAAGGGACACTGCAGTATCCTCCAGGCCCCCAGTATGTGTCAGTCACCAGAGGTCAATGTGACTTACAGGTGCAGATACACACACACACAAATACCAAAAAAAAAAGGAGAAGAAAAAGCAACAGCAGCACCAACCCGCTTTGACCAACCACTAGGTGTCTCCAGAGGGCAACCAGCGCTGACGCAGTCCCTCGCCAGGGCAGAAGTCGGCCTGGAATGGGTCCAGGATTGAGGAGTCATCCAAGAAAACCTGAAGTTCCTCAGCCACCACTCTTTCAACTGCCTTACCCAGGAACAAAAGATTCAATACTGGGCGGTAATTGGCCAGGACCGTAAGATCCAAAGATGTTTTTATCAAGAGTGGCCAACCACTGTGTCCTTCAAATTACCTGGGAATACCCCAGAAGACAGGGATAGATTTATAGTATCACCCAGGGGGGCCAGCATACCATCTCCGCTGGCCTTAACCAGCCAAGATGGGCACGGGTCAAAAAGGCAAGTGGTGGGTTTCACAGCTGCCTAGACCTTGTTGACCTCATCCTGGGAGAGTCAGCTGAAACCATCCCAAACTGGACCAAAAGACAGCCAAGGGGCTTCCAGTTCATGTACTGTTTCAATTGTGGCCAGCAAGTCTTGGCGGAGTGACAAGACTTTGTTGCCGAAATAGCTTGCAAATGCCTCACAGCCTATAACCAATTCCTTACTATTTTGTTTGCCTTTAGGCAAAGAAGTTAAAGACCTAATGGTTCTAAATAATTGGGCAGGGTGAGAGCTCGCAGACACAATGGAAACTGCATAGAATTCCTTCTTAGCAGTCTTCATTGCCATCTCATATGTCTTCATAAATGTCCTATAAGATGCTCTTGCAACTTCATCATGAGTACGTCGTCATCCTCACTCAAGCCATCTTAGCTCCCGCTTCATCCTCTGCAGTTACAGGTTATATCACAAGGCTGGTTTTGGGATGGAAGCAAAGAGGGTGCTGGGGGGTGATTTCGTCAGTGGCTTCAGAGATTCAGCTACGCCAATCCTCCACCAACTCATCTAATGAACTGCCAGGGGGCATTGGTTCCCACAGAGCATTCTAGAACCCACTTGGATGCATTAGTCTCCGCAGGCTCGCTGCCTAAACAGAGAGGGTTTGGGGTGCTCAACTAGGCCTTCAAAGAGAAGTGGTCTGACTATGGCACTACATCAGATCCACAGCTATCCTCATCCCCAAAATAAGATCCAGTGTGTGGCTTGCCTGACGTGTGGGAGCTGATACAACCTGGGAGAGTCCCAGTGCTAAACCAAAAAAGGCACTGTATAAATAACGCAGTCCAGGGCACTCTACTGAAGTGCAAAGGAGAAAAGAATATACAAAACAAATGTGTACAAACAGCTACAATATAGCGTATACAAATAACATACAACAGTACAGAGTGTATAAAGGAAGCCGGGACACAAGACCCCAGGACACCAGGACACACAGAACATGGGATGAAGACTCTGGATTCCAATCTTCATTTTGTTGATACTGCTTCAGTTGTACCATCTAGCTTCATCTAGTGCTCACTATACAGAAGCCTTCATGTTATTATGCAGAGGAAAATATCCACAATTCACATCAAACTAGTTTAAGTAGGGCAACCAATCATGAGTAGAAAACATTCTTACATTGTCAGTAAGCCTCAAACCCTAACCCTGGCCTGGGAGGAAGCTGAATCATCAGCATGTGCACTGAAGTCCCCCAAGATTAATAGTCTGGGGTACTCCAATGCCCAGCCAGATATCGCCTCCAGAAGGCCTGGCAGGGTATCTGCTGGTGCATTAAGAGATTAGAACACCAACCAGACAGCCCAGCTCTCCTCGGCTACTTCCACTAGGCCCACACATTCAATGTTGGCAATTTTTGGTGTGGGGAGTGCTCTAAAGACTCCCAGTCAAGCATCACCACCAGGGGTTTCGGCGTTGTGAATGGCGGCTGCTTCCCCGGGGCGCTCCCGGAGGCGGTTAGCCCACGCGCAGTTAGGGGGGGTCTTCGCATGTGCAAAAGACCCTAGTGAGCCTTAGGCAAAGGCTCCGAACCGGGGGCGTTTGGGAAGTAGCCTCTTTGCCGGCAGACAGCCGGGAAATTGAGGCTTTCTCCCCGCCCCAATCGGCCCCGCTGTGGCGTGCCCGTTATGGGACTTAGCAACGCCACCGATTTCCACCAGGAGTGAGGAACAGCGATGAATTAAAGCAAAAAGAAGAAACGGCAGTGAACCGTGAGTTGGAGGTCTGAATCTGAAGCGAAAACCCGAGCCCTTCCCCCGTAAGCGAATAAGCGCCTGGGAGGAGGGGGAATCCCCCCCCATTGAGAAGCGGGACTTGTATAAGAAAGCTAAGGGGGACGAAAGGGAAGAAGGGTTGGTGAAATTACCTTTGGGGTGCCAGTGAAGTGAAAGAGTTAGCAGGTCTCCTGAGCGACGCGTCACGAACTTTTATAAAGTAAACAAATACAAGAAATGTCGGCCATGAAGAAGGTCCCTTTGAAAACGGAAAAGAAGGGAGGCGGGACTTCCGGTCCGGGTATTCCCCCTCCAGAGCCGACTGTCAGTCAACAGACAAGCGAGCTACGGCACCCTCTGCTGGTCCAAATACAGAAAATCAGCGAAACCTTAACTAACATGGAAGGTGTTCTCAACAGTCAACAGAAGCAACTAACAGAAACGTCAAAGAAGATGGAAGAGATCGCACAGAAATGTTTGGTCTCATCGGAAGACATCGGAAAAGTGAAGAAAAGGGTCAATAAGTTAGAAAAGCATCAGGATGTACAAGAAAAAAGAATTTTGATGTTGCAATTGGAGAAATCGAATCTGACCCTCCAATTTCAGGGCATTAAAGAAGAAGAGAAGGAAGATCTCAGATCTATACTTGCGAATGCCTTGGCACCCGCGACTGGCAGAGATCAACGTGAACTAAAAGAAGAAATGGATAAGGTCTATAGGGCCTACTCCACATTTACAAAGAAGAATAATCTGCCAGCTGAGGTGGTTGTGAAGTTTGTTAAGCAGAGTACCAGAGATCAAATCTTGCGTGCAGTTTCAGCGGTGCCCTTGAAAATTGGGGAGCAGACTATTAGAACATTGAAAGATGTGCCTTACGAAATCCGGATGAAAAGGAAAGCCTATAAAGGATTGACCACCTTTTTACAAAGAAAACAGATCATATACAGATGGACTTTCCCTGAAGGCCTTTTGTTCAAGTACAAGGATAAAAGAGAAAAGATTGACTCCATCTTCAAGGCGCAAGAATTTCTGAAGAGACACGCCAGTTCAGAGGAAGAGGCAGCACTCGCAACGTGGACAGATTTGAGTAGTGAGGATGACAGCGGCTCAGAGGAGGGGGAGAAGTGAAAATCAAAGGAGGCCCTTCCTACAACCTGAGGGACACCAAAGGAAGCCAAATTAAGAAATAACTGTTCGGGAAGCGTCAAAAAGGAGTTGATTAACAACTAACCCCAAATGACATTACTAACCTCATTAACAGAGTTATTTTGAACTTTTGTTAGATGAAAAGAAGACTCTCTAATCACGGTGATTGGCAAAAATTGTATTTACACTGATTTAAACTAACTTTTATTAACAGAATACTCACTCCGCTCTTTTCTTTATCCCTCTATATACCCTACCTTTTTCCATAAAAAGAATAAACTCCTCTCCTTTTTAGGAGGGTTTTTCTAAAAAAAAAAAAAAAGCATCACCACCACCACGCACCCTTTAGTTTGGGACTGACTGATGAAGGACTGAGAAACCTGGGGTGGCAAGTTGGTTCAAGGCGACAGTTTCACCCTCCCTCACCCTGGTTTCAAGGAGCTGCGGTGGCTCAAGTGGTTAAGACACTGAACTGCAGGCTGTGGAAGGTCAGTAGTTCAGCAGTTCAAGACCCGGGTGCCGCAAGACAGAGTGAGCTCCTGTCTCTAGTTCCAGCTCCTGCCAACCTAGCAGTTCGAAAGCAAGAAATTGTAAGTAGATAAATAGGTACCACTTCGGTGGGAAGGTAACAGCGTTCCGTGCACCTTGGTGTTTAGTCATGCTGGCCACATGACCACGGAAACGTCTTTGGACAACGCTGGCTCTTCGGCTTTGAAACAGAGATGAGCACCACAACCCTAGAGTCGGATTCGACTGGCTTTCGAGCAAGGGAACCTTTACCTTTACTTTACCACCCTGGTTTCAGTCATGCATGCCAGGTTTACATTTTGTTCTGCAAGATAATCCTGTAGAACAGAGGTCTTACTGTTAATGAACATTTGAAAAGGGTACGTTTTCCAAGCCCCACAACTAACATATCTAGGGCTGGGGCAAAGGTTGGAAGGGGACCGAGCAATTCTGTATCTCTGCCTCCTTCCCTTATTATTATACCTTGCAGCACCACCATACCTCCCCTGCCTCCCCCAATGACTGGAATCAAATGCAAATTCATACATTATAGAGAACACAGGTTGAGTTCAGAGTTTCTACCCTGTGTTTTTTATAACAGTCCCACATGAGTTTTGGGTTATGCTTAGTCCCTGTATGTGCAGTACCTGATTCAAATTACAACTGAGGCATGTATGGAAAAGGGGCCTCAGTCTTCTCCCTGGATCATTTTTCAGACCTGAAACATTCCTGGGGAGATGCTATTTGGTTTTTACATTTGGTCTGCACATGTATACAACTACACATGTGAGTTTCCCCCGTGAGCCAAACAGCACTCCACCCCCAGACTATTCCAGTCTGAGAGAACTGTGCAGGGGAGGAGGCCAAGCTCTTTTCTGTATGTGTGCCACAGTCACAATCTGAATCAGAAGCTCCACACATAAGGACTGAGAAAACATAACTTGTGCAACCGTTAAAAAAGACCCCAGGACACAGTCAGTGTTTTCTATAATGTGAGAATAGACTTTTGAAGAGGCATACTACAAAAGAACCTGGGTATTCCCTTCCACCATTTGTGAAAATACATAAAACATCCAGAGCCCCAGGGAAGCACACCTCTTCGCTGCCCTCTGAGAGAGGAAACACTGCAGCCATTGCATTTACAGTCAAGTTGTATGTTCTTTACTCTGTATGCAAAACTGAGGAAACAATGATGTCATTTTGAGGATTTCATAGTATCCCTTATCCTTTTCGGGGGTTTTGTGATGGCTGCTGACTTTATCCATTATTAAGCTGACAAATGTCTGCTGAAATACTAACAGCAGTACTACAACAGTTAACTTTTGAACAGCATAATTAGATGAAGTGATAGTGGTTTATAGTTCAGTGCCACGAGCGAGATGAATTCAAGCCAGCAAGTTTTCATCCTCAGTGACACCCAAAACCAGCTAAATCAGGAATAACAAGCCCTCATTATGGGAAGTGTTAATGCAAATTAGGATCTATTACTAAACTCCAAAAGAAACAGTGCATGGGCATACCGTAAGGGTGACAAAAAGAAGCCATTCTTTTCTTTTTCCACTGAAAAGTATATGTATATGACTGAAGAATACAAGCCTCTATACAATACCCAACATTCCAATATATCCATATTCCAAGGTCCCTCATGATTCTGGCATGTATAGCATATTCATCTGCTAACGCTAAGAGGTAGGAGAGTATCCATGCACTTTGTTGATTAGTATTCGAGGAGGAAGGAACAGTGCTGTACCTTAAGATTGCCATACAGTTGAGAAAATAGACTGTCTGTTCCTTCTGTACTCTCCTACTACATGACATGTGATCCACAACAGCCAGTATGTGTAATGTCACAATAGGATATGGAGATCTCCCACTGTTACATTGATCTCCAGATGACAGAGATCAGTTCCCCTGGAGAAAATGGCTGCTTTGGAGGATAGACCCTATAACATTATACCCTGCTGAGTCCTTCCCCTCCCCAAACACTGTTCCCCAAATCTCCAGGTATTTCCTTACTCAGAGCTGGCAACCCTACTTTCCCCTCAGTGCCTGTTGCTAGGCAACCAAGCTGGGTTCTGTCAGTAAAAGGTGGTGGGGAGGAGACTCTTTCTACACCTATTTTGGCCTTTGGGAGAAAACTCATTGGGGCCAGTCCTGACTAGGGTTGCCAGATCCAGATTGGGAAATTCCTGGAGATTTTCTGATAGAGTTTACGGAAGCCAGAGTTTAGGGAAAGGAGCAGCCTCAGCTGAACAGAATGCTATAGAGCAGTTATTTTCTCCAGGGGGAGAGAGAGATCTGTTGTCTCGAGTTCAGTTGTGATACCAAGCGATATCACAGCCAGTGTGGTGTACAGTTAGCACTTCAGAGCAGGATCTGCCAGAACCAGATTCTTGCTGTGGAAACTGAGTGGATGATTTGGGACCAGTCACAGACTTTTAGCCTAACCTACCTCACAGGGTTGCTGTCAATGTTCCCTGTAAGCTGAGTTAGTATGAGCTAGCTCACAGTTTTTTAGCTTCCGGCTCACACATTTTTGTCTTCGCTCAGGAAGGATGGCTCCAGAGCAAACTAATTTATGCAGGAGCCAAATTGCTCACTCACAACTTTAATGCTAGCAGTTCACAAAGTAGAATTTTTGCTCACAAGACTCAACAGTTTAGAGGGAGCACTGGTTGCTGTGCAGATCAAAAGTGGGAGAGGAGAATGATGTAAGCTGCTTTGGTCCCCATTGCAAAGAAAGACTGTACTTTTCCTCCTGGGGAACCACTGTTGCCAATCTCCAGGTGAGGGCTGGAGACCACTCAGAATTTTAACTCTTCTCCAGATGGTAGAGATCAGTTCCCCTGGAGAAAATGGTGGACTCTGTGTCCTTATACTCTGCTGAGATGGCTCTCCTATGACAGCCAGTGTGACGTAGCAGTCAGGTTTCAGATCATGGTAGAGGCTGCAGGTGGGGGGGAGATGGAAATCTGAAATCAGAGGGGCAGATAAAGGTAGGTTGATGATTGGCTGAGAAGGAGATAGGGTTGCCAACTCCAGGTTGGGAAATTCCTGGAGATTTGAAGGATGGAACCTGGAGAGAGTGAGGTTTGAGGAGGGGTGGGACCTCAGACAGGTACAATGCCATAGACTCCACTCTCAAAACCAGCCATTCCCTCCTGGGGAACCACTGTTGCCAATCTCCAGGTGGGGGCTGAGTATCACTCAGAATTACAACTGCTCTCTAGGAGGGACAAGACGGAAAGCTGAAGTCAGAGGGGCAGATAAAAGTAGGCTGATGGTTGGCTGGGAGGGAGATAGGATTGCCAACTCCAGGTTGGGAAATTCCTGGAGATTTGAGGGGTGGAGCCTGGAGAGAGTGAGGTTTGAGGAGGGGTGGGACCTCAGACAGGCACAATGCCATAAACTCTACCCTCCAAACCAGCTATTTCCTCCCGGGGAACCATTGTTGCCAATCTCCAGGTGAGGGGTGGAGATCACTCAGAATTACAACTGATCTCCAGGAGGGAGGGCAGAAGTCAGCTGAAGTCAGAGGGACAGATAACAGTAGGTTGATGGTTAGCTGGGAAGGAGATGTGGTTGCCAACTGCAGGTTGGGAAGTTTCTGGAGAACTGAGAGGTGGAGCCTGGAGAGGGTGGGATTTGAGGAGAGGTTGGGCCTCAGACAGGTACAATGCCATAGACTCCACCCTCCAAACCAGCCATTTCCTCCTGGGGGAACCATTTTTACCAATCTCCAGGGGAGGGCTGGAGATCACTCAAAATTACAACTGCTCTTCAGGTAGCAGAGATCAGTTCCTCTGGAGAAAATGATGGATTCTGTGTCATTATACCCTGCTGAGGTCGCCAAAGGCAAAGGCACTCTCCCAGAGCCTCTTTCTAGAGCCTGTCAGCTATATAATACAATATGACATTCAGTGAGAGACAAAAATCAATTCCTCACAAAAAGTCAGCACACAGTATTCATGAACTAAAGAGATTTCAAGAGGTGAGATGATTTTAGGCAGAGACATTGCAAGAAAGAAAAATGTAAGGCTGATGGTGAAAGGGGAAGAAATTCAATGACGCTTTTAAATGAGAAAGGTGACGGTCTTGTCTGGTGTTCAGAAGTCAATGACAAGTTCTTTAGTAAAACTGGGGACATCCCTTAGCAACCACAGAATGAATGCATTTAAACTGGGACACGCGGTACCAAATATCTAATAGATTTCACACAATAGATTTCAAACAAGGACTGGCACAGGTATGTTTGTGTTGGGAGGATGCCAGATGACAAGCATCTTGGTATCTAGTGAATTCTGACATATGTCTATTTAACTCTTAGACATTTGACAAGTGCCTGAAAGCCTCCTGGTTACAGTATCTCAGGAAAATCTTCACAAAAACCAGCCTTCAATGAGTAGCCAGATGGAATCCACAGAAATATTAATAAAGAGAGCCCTAAAGGCAAATAACAATTCAGTTGCTGGGCATTGCTAAGAAGTCAGGCTGGATGGTTGTTAATGAAATATCAGGCAGCCTGCACTTTAAAAATCCATGTCTAAGCATTTTAAGGGCCTTACCAAGCAGGGACACAAAAACAGGTAGGTCATTTTTTTCCTTCCCCTAATTCTGGTGTCACTCTGTTAAAATTAACCATATCATATCTCTCCTCCTCCAGCAGTCCCAACACACTATTTCATATGGCAAAAAATGAGCAAAGATTATACAAGCAATGTTAGGAATATCTCTGATTTAAGTGAATTGTTACATCATCAGTTAGATTTGTTATCTAATGTGTAATCATTATCTAATGTGTAATCTGTTCATCATAACTGAATCACTTTCCCAAAATCCTTGTTAGTTTTCAATTTTGAAAAATCCTCTTTCAAGCAGTGCTCAGTGGCTATGATACCATCAGTTTCTAGAACAAAATTATGACGATACTCAGTTGTTTTACACTGAGTTGCCAGACCCAGATTAGGAAACTCTTGGAGATTTGGGAATGCAGCCTAGGGAGGACAGGGACCTCAGCAGGGTTCAATGTCACAGAGTCCACCCTTTCTCCAGGGGAACTGATCTGGAGATGAACTATAATTCGGGGGGGGGAGATCCCCAGGTCCCATCTGGAGGCTGGCATCACTAGCACCTAGAATGTAAATATATTAATATTGCTTGTCTAAGGAATAGAGATGTGTTCTATCCATCTAAGTCAGAGAACTTCTGTTACGTAATAATACTCCTACATTAGGAAAATTATGAAATTCTAAATTCCCAGATGTCTACATGCTAGAAGAATATACACCTACCCACCAGATGTCTCCGACACATCTACTGAGTCACAATTTCCATTAAAGCTAAAATGATGCTGACCTGTCACAGACTAAACCAACCAAATTGCATTAACTGGAGGAAACACCCCAATGCTGACTACAGCATTGGACATATTACAAAATTGTGGTGCCAGCCTTTTGTAAGCCCTGGAGAAACTAATGATATTGGGGGTTTTTTCTGGATAAGCTGGAAGTTAATTGGACAGGTTTGTATGTGTCATTACACTGGCTGCCAGTTTCCTTCTGGAGTCAATTCAAGATGTCCATCATTATCTTTAAATCCCCAAATGGCCTGGCCACAGTGAAAATTAGTCTCCTCCATCTGGATCCTACTCTGTGAAAAATTAGACCTGTGAGATAGTGAAAGAGGACATATTCTGTGGTTCTGGACCACTTTCCCCACACTGGGAAGTTCCAGATGATACTACATTATACCTCTAGATGCAAGATTTTAAAAAATCTGCCAGGCATCTTAATATGTTTACCTTGACAGATATGGTTTTACTGTTTTTCTTTGCGGGTTTTGTGTGTTTTACATTACACATTATACTAACTTACATTTCTGTTAAACAAAGTTTGAGGTCAGTGGCAGTTTGGTGTAGTGGTTAAGTGCATGGACTCTAATCTGATTCCCCACTCCTCTTTTTTTTTTTTTTTGAAACAAAATTTTATTGGAGTATATTCAACATTGTTAAACATCGTTACCAATACAATTTAAAGATTACTGATTCCCCACTCCTCCACTTGCACCTGCTGGATGACCTTGGGCAAGCTGTAGTTCTGGCACAGCTGTCCTTGAAAAAGAGTAGTTTCTGTCAGAGCTCTCTCAGCCCCACCTACCTCACAGGGTGTCTGTTGTGGGGAACAGAAGAGAAAGGAGTTTGTAAGCCACTCTGAGACTCCCTTGGGGTATAAATCCAATCTCTTCTTCTTCTTTAAGACCAACAAAGTTTTATTCAAGGTATAAGCTTTCATGCGCATAGACACTTCTTCAGATACAATGAAATGGAAATTACCAGTCCATACATATAGGTAGAAGGTGAGCAGTAAATCAGCATACATTATAATGAAGATGTTTAACATATTCAAGAACCAAACAGGAATAACAAGCTTAGTTTATATGGTTACCATTTGTTTGGGTTTAATTCCAGGAAGAAACATAGTGAAGGAAATAAATATGTCAAAATGGGAGATTGACAGGCAGATGTATCCTTAATTGTGGAATGCTGAGAGTAATTAACTGAGACCCTGCCATTACACTACATCCATCTCCTCTTAAACATGGAGGCAACCTTACAGCATTTCTTCTCTTGAAGTGGGGCTGTGTAGAGTATCACCCCTGTCCCCAGACCAGAGAAATGCATTCCAATGTACCATTCCAAATTACATTACATTCTACTATTCATTACATTACATTACAATCATCTATTCTAATCTACTATTCCAAACAAGAAAGAAGATAAAATAAAATAAAGAGGATGTATGGTCCTTCTGGGGGGATGGTAAGAATACAGATGTAAGGACTGAATGAGGTTAGCCTATGTAGTGAGATAACAAGCCAATATCTCTGTTAAGTACTGGGGATTCCATTGCTCTGAGTGTTGTAATAATTTGCAACTCAGTTGTTTGCCTTTCTAGTCTGCAATACAACAGCTACTTTGAGGTCACCCATTGAATGTCCTGGAAGGTTGAAGTGTTTTCCAACAGGTTTCTCAGTCTTGTGATTCTTGATGTCAGATTTTTATTTACTTATTCTTTGGCATAGGGTTTGACCTGTTTGCCCTATATAGAGAACCGAAGGGTACTGTTGGCATTTAAAAGCATATACAGTGTTAGAAGATGAGCAAGTGAATAAGCCTGAGATGGTATAGTTGATGTTGTTAGGTCCAGTGATTGTGCTGTCTGGGTGTATGCAGCAACAACGTTGGCATCTGGGTTTATTGCAAGCTCTGATACCAGTATCTATGTTCAAAGCAGATGTTGTATTATTGCGGGTGAGGAGTTGTTCGAGATTGGGGGCCTGTCTGTGCACAAGAAAAGATTTCCACCCAGCACTTATGAAAGAGCTATCATCCAGGAGAGGTTGTAAGTTGCTGATGATGCATTGAACTGTTTTGAGTTGAGAGCTGCATGTGACCACTAGTGGTGTTCTATTATTGTCTCTCTTGGGCCTGTCTCGCAACCGGTTTTCTTTGGGTACCATTCTGGCTTTGTTAATCTGTTTCTTGACTTCATCAGGTGGATACTTTAGTTCCAAAAAGGTTTATTGTAGAACCCTCAGGTGAGAATCTCTGTCTGTAGGATTGGAGCAGATGTGGTTGTAGCATAGAGCCTGGCTGTAGACAATGGATTGCTTGGTATGTTTAGGATGGTAGCTTATAGGTGGGTTTCTGGTATAAGGTGCTGTCTATGTATCCATTGTGTATTTTACAGTGGTGTCCAGAAATGTATTTCTTGCATAGATTGGTTCATTGTCAGGTTGATGGTGGGGTGAAAGTCATCGAATGCCGGTGGAATATGTCCAGGGCTTCTTTTCCTTGTGTCCAGACAATAAAAATGTCATTGATGTATCAGAAGTATAAGAGAGGTATGAGTGGGTGGGAATTTAGGATATGTTGCTCCAAGCCAGCCATAAAGATGTTAGCATATTGTGGGGCCATGCGGGTGCCCATAGCTGTACCATTGATCTGAAATAACAAGTTGTAGCCAGATCTGAAGTGGTTATGGGTGAGAATAAAATGGCATAATTTGATGGCAAAGTCAACTGCAGTGTTGCCAGAAATCATGTTCCTTATAGCTTATAATCCATCTTTGTGAGGGATGTTGGTATATAGAGATTCTATCTGAATCTGTCTTACATTTCTGCTGTTTTTAAATTCTTGTAATCACTTTTCAACTGGTCCAATAAATTGGTTTTAAAATGTTAAATACAATATAGTTCTGCAAAGAATACAAAGATAATATTTCTTGGACCAGAGAGTTTGCAGGCATTTTGCAGGCACATGAAGTATACACATACAAAAATCCAAGGGTCAAATGAGAAGGAACTGGGTCCTTGTTCAGATGTATATGAAGGGGAAAGCTTCAAACTGATATGTGTAGGCATTTCCTAATCCATAACACTTCTGGTGGTGTTTATATGAGCCACCAAGCACAGAATGTCTTTTACAAACACCTCTCCATAGGAACAGAAGAAAGATAATGGAAAGACTGTAAATTAACATGAAACTAAATCCACAGCCAGAGCTGTGCAGAGACAGTATGGTAGATAAAGGGGGCAAAGCCTACTCCAAGCAGGGTTGCCAACACTGGGTTAGGAGATTCCTCACAATTTGGTGGTGGAGCATGGGGAGGGCAGCATGTAGGGAGAGAAAGAATCTCAGTGTGGAGGATAGTGCTATAGAGCTAGGGCTGCCAAGGCCCAGGCAGGAGTGGGGGTCCCCCCATTCCTGTTTCCCACTGCTGCTCTGAGAAGCAGCAGTAGAGTTTGTTTTTTAATTGGTGCCAGATGAATGGTGTGATATCACTTCCATGGAAAACCTGGACATGACATCAGTCCTCTCTAGGAATTGCCCAAAACTCCATGGTTGCCAGTTCCTAGAAAGGACTGATGTCACTCCAAGTTTTTCCTGAAAGTGGCACCACTATGCCATTGATGGGCCTCCTGATGTCTCCACCCCTTCTGTCTCATGCTGGTTGGCAGGCCATGCCTTCAAAGCAGCCATTTTCTCCAAGGGAACTGATCTCTGTAGTCTGGAGATCAACTGTAATTCTGGAGTTCTCCAGGCCCCTTCTGCAAATTGGCAACCCTAGTCTCAAGGATAGTGAGCTGGATGAGAAAAGGCTTTGGTAAAGAGTTGGTAAAGAGGAGAGAACTGATAGCAAATTTTCTTATCTGGAAGCAGAAAGAGGAGCGGATATTTAAAAATGCTGGGAGGGGAAACATAATTAGAAGTAGAGGTTGTAAAAAGATGGAATTGCAATCAGGAACAGAATGGGAAAATATGAAGATCTTGAGAGTAAAAGAAATACGATTTTAACTTGAAGATTCTAGAATGATTTATGAGGCTGAGGATACTAAATGAAAAGTATATGAATAATACAAAAATATGTTTGTAGAAATTTAATCTCTACCATATTTTTTATTTATATAGATGTAAACTCCAATACATACATATCCTAGGAATTTTCACTGAACATATTGACCTTACTATTATTGTATGCACTATTATAATTATAAACTATTATCTTCAACAATGAGACAATGGAAGGGCAGCTTGAATGTGTGCACCAATTTAAACATTGTAAGTTAAAACAGAATCAAGTCAAATTTCATTACATAGAACAGCCTGCACAAGTCAACAGACCTGTAGTGAAAGCACTGCAGAGAAGATACAGTATAATATGTCAATCAGGACATTTTACACCTAGATGGCAAGCATGGAGACTGGTACCTGCCACTTGTTTTGAGAACAACAGGTATAACAATTTGAGACACCTTTGTGCTTAGCAGGGAAATATTTACTTCCAAAAACCTACCAGGAAGATCCAGGGCAGAACTTAGACTGATGTAATCAGAAACCAAACACCTATTTTTGACTTTTTGACCTATGGCCTTTAGATGAAAAGAAGCAGCTGCCTTCTTCTGAGAACAGTGTCTATCTTCCTGGATCACAGCGCTGCATGCCTGCACCAATGCTGTAACATATTTCTCACACACATACACAAAATAACCCCAAATCACTTCCTGTACCTTATTCTGTTCAGCATTCACCTCTGCACAACTAGAAACCCCAAAATTTACCTACAAATTAATCTTCCCTAGACAGCCAACATTAACTGCTTAGCATGCAGGTCTCAGATTCAGTCACCAGCATCTCTCAGTGGGTGATGTGAAAGACCTCTGCCTGAGACCTTCAAGAGCCACTGCCAGCCTGAGCAGACAAGACTGGCTTTGATGGACCAAGGGTCTGATTCAGTATAAGGCAGCTGGATGTCTTCATGTGTCTATGACCTTTACAAAAGATCACTGAGTAACTGTTGTTGTTTGTTTAAATCAATATTAACTCTATTGTTTATAAGTATAAGCAGGCAAGAGGATCATTAGATCAGGTCCTAGAATCTTTTTTGGTATATTTTCCCCCATTATATCCAGCAACAATCATGAAGTGCATAGTACACCGGCAGTGGGAACTGAGTAAATTATACTACATGTTGGAGTTGGAAGACCTTGTCCTGGGGCTTGCATTTTGCCACCACCCTCACTCTCCGGAGGCATGCAAATTGCTTTCCCTTCAGTCCTGGAGATGTGCTGCCATTATGGCACAACTCAGAGAGGGAAGGGGAGGCACTTCACTCTCCAGAGTCACACCGCCTTGGCAGCACACCTCCACAAGTGAAGGAAAGCCAAAATCCTCACACCACCATAGGAAGGAGGCCTTGCAGGCGCCAGTATCCCCCTTTATAGGGCTGGCCGAGCAGGAGGGCAGGGCCATCCCAGGAGAGGAAGCACCCCTGCACTGAGCTAAAAAGCTCTATGCTGAGGGATAAAAAAATGTGTGCCAGCACATGCTGGTGCACTTTAGCAGGAACACTGGACAGGAGGGAGCTCAACAAGAATGTGATGCCACAGAATCCACTCTCTGAAATGGCCATTTTTGCCAGGGGAACTGATCTCCGTAATTTTGTATGCTGCCTTTTTAAGTCTTCTAGGTCAAGCGACTGACCTCAGAGGCCCTGAAATGAAAACATACCTTACCAGTATATGTTTGGGTATTCCCACTCAGTCAAATTTGGCCCCAGTATTGCCATGATAGTTGGACAAATTAGCTGTAATTGACATGCCAGAAGAATGTCAAGTACTGAATGGTTACTAAAAAGCTGTTGAATATGGTTTGGAGATAAAGATTTGAAACCAGCCAGACTGCTCAGACATAGTCTAACAGTGCAATCCTAAACAGGGTTACACCCATCCAAGCCCACTGGACTTTGACGGGTGCAAATCTGTTTAGCATTGCATTGTAAATAACTGATATATGATCAAAAAAGAGGAAACAAAAAGAAAGGGTAAAGCACCCACAAGCTTTTATTTAGATGCTGTCATAACCTACAAAGTAAAATTTGACTTTTTCACTCTTACAGTTCCTGTAAAACACCGGGAAATGACTTAAATGACATTCATTCATTCACTACTACTACTACTACTACTGCTATTGCTACCACCACCACCACACCATTTGTTTTTGTTACACTAAGATAGTAAATGGAGATTTGGGGTTCATTAGTCGGGAAACAGCCATGACCACACAGAAAAATAAAGGGAGGAGTCAAAGAATACAATCTTAAGCAGAATTCCTCGTTTAGCTTGGAAATGGATCCCTGATACAGCAGATTCTCACTTCCAATGCCAAAAAAGAGATATTTGCTTCTTACCTATTTTTCTTTTAACGTATGCTACATTTCCCAGCCTGACTTTTTAACCACTGCCCACACTAGCTACAACTGTTATCAGTCTGTGCAGCAGAATGGGGCCATCCTCAGTTACAAAGCTGAACTGAAAGCAATCAGGCCAGATGCTATTCCTTAGGAAGCCTCACCTCTCACAGTGTCTGATATTGCAACAGAGAAACTGGGGTTCGGGGAATAAAGTCACATTCTCAGTACACCACCATAGTATATGATTGTGAGTACAGGAAGCAGGAAGAAATACCTCTCACAAGACAGCACTGATCATAGGCAGCCAAATGTGTCCTGATAAGCATCTAAAACAAGACATCACAGTTATTCCCTAATGAAGAGACAAAGCCAATGAGACTTCTGTCTCTCTGCATAGCGTTGCATGGGCATGCCCTCCTCCTACCACACAGATTATGTCAGACTCAGCACGTATCAGTTGTGTGCTCCATATCTGGCTATGTATAACCCCTCATGCCATTTTCACCTTTTTTTAAAAAAAAAGGGAGGGGGCATCATGTGAGCTGGGCATCTGTGTGCTAAGGCATCGGTGTGGTGCAATAGAAGGGTTATTCCAATTTTCCATCAAGTAATATATGAATCAGAACTAGGTCTCTGTAAAGTTCATCAGGGTTTTTTTCTGTTAAGGGTAAACATGCTTACCTATTTGTTGTGGATAGTCCACACAGTTTCTCTCAAGAAACTGTTTTTGCTGGCACCAGGAGAAAACAGTTTCCTCTCCAGTTAGGATCAAATAAGTACATGCATTGTAAAGTGCAGGGGGGTTGATCTGTAAATCAAACTCCTTGTACAGGTACCAATCAATGGAGAAACTAGGTTCAAGTACATTTAAAATTGGTTTTAGATATTTAGACAATTAACCTGTTTGTGACAGTGTACAAAGTAAAACAGGACCAAAACATAAAAGAGCATACAATTATTAAAATTAATTACTATTAAAAATCCACCTGGAACAGCATAAAATATTTAGCAGCTTTAAATGAATCCCATAAAAACAAGTCCTCAGGCTAGAAGCAGACTGTGAAAGAATTTAAAAGGCCACCCTTCAGTTAAAAACTTGGCTCCTAAAAGAGATTAGAATAGGCACCAGGCAATCTTCAAGGGGAAGGATATCCCATCTCAAGGGGCCACAACTGAAAAAGTCCTGTATCTCTACCATTTTGTTTTCCATGTGCCAGAGACATCACACTTGTGTATTTTAGAACTGCCTTTCTGTTTCTCATGAATGGGCACCTATAGGAAGGAACGAGAAGAAAAGAACCTTAAGTGGCAAAGGCACACAAGAATTCTATCTAGATAATCCATTGCTCTTTGAAAAGCTTTCAGAAATATTGCTGCATTAGGGTCACTGGAACTGACAGGATGATACCTGTGATGTCACTATTGATGAGTAATACACGTTCCACAAATGCTTGAGCCACACTGTGTTCTATTAAAAGTTTCATTCATTACATGTTTCTTCTGTACAGTCTGAGTTCTTTCCCATTGTTCCACTGAAGCATAGGAATGCTATGTAGGCATTTTGCTCAAAATACAGTGACAGTTTATTTAAAAAGCTGTGCATTTTTCTTCCCCTGCTGAAAAGGTTATTACTTACGATTTCTTTTTGCTTATAAAATCAGCAACAGTAAACAAGCTCTTCCTTTTGAATAAGACTCTGCCTCCGCATCAAGCCTATTAACAATCCCAAGCCATGCTATGGGAACAGAACATTGTGCTACTACTGCAGGATCAGAGGACCTTTATAGCTTTTTTTAAAAAAATTCCACATCTATTAAAACATACGGCCATTAATAGTTGGAAAAAACTTTCAGTTATTTAAAGAGCTATTTTTGGGCAGGAACACACAGGAACGGAGTTCCAGCTGGCTTCAGAGTTGGCCACGCCCACTACAACCAAAACCTCTGCGTGCATGGCTACAGAGGGAAGGCCTGGAGAGCGACCCCCCCGCAACTCCAAGGCGGGCAGGCCGGGGGGGCCCTGGAAGGATCGGGGAGGCATTTAAATGCCTCCCCATGCCTCCCCCAGCCTGTCCAAGGGCCAGCTTGGCCGGGCTCCCCACAGCATGGGACACCCAGGCAAGCCAAGGGAAAGCATGGGGCTGTGGCCAAATATGCTAATGAGCTATGCTGTCAGGGGTGTGGCCAAATATGCTAATGAGTTTCTGCTGGTGGGTGTGGCCTATTATGCAAATAAGTTCCTGCTGGGTTTTTTCTATGGAAAAAGCCCTGGTTATTTACACTATGTACACAACACCTTTCAGCTTCATTTGCTACTACCATAATTACTCTTTTAGGAGTCATGAAGACTCCATATACAGAACCAGCCACCAGAATGCATGTGTGTGCCTGCAGATGCTGAGACTGAAGAGTAAACCTGACTGGCAACGTTAGAAGCTGTCTGTCCCAGGCAAAGATTCCCTTGCCCAACCACAGCAGCACTTTTTGTTGAGCACATACAAAGAATCTCCAGGCTCCTGGAAGTAATATGTCATTTTAGCATGGGGAGACAAAGCATGAAAGATGAAGTTGCAATGCTTAGCATATCTACCCACGCATACCACACCCTTTTGCTTAAAGGGAACCCACCCAGTAGCAAACAAAAAAAATCTGAAAAGGAAACATCAGCATTAAGTATTCATTTCCCATTGACTCCACCCTGCACAGCAGTTCCCAAAGGTTCAAAAAGCATATTCCTCAAATAGGGTCTTTATGAGTAGTCTACTGCAATCTACTCTATGCTCCTCTGGGGGAACTCCTACATTAACAAAACCAGCTACCATGAAAGTTTACCAGGTGACCCTGAGTCAGTCACACACTCTTAGTCTAACCTACCACAGGATTGTTGTGAGGATAAAATGGAGTTCACATTGGGGATAAAAACGGAATATAGATGAAGTACATAGAAACAAAATAAATAAACAATGCCGGAATCAACCATCAATCAACATGTGTTACTAGTGTGCAAAAAAGTAGGTGCCATTCTGCATTCTGGATTTATCTTTGGTATGGCAACATTCCTAGCAATTAGTGTAAGTTTTTACCAAAGTTTTTGTATGCCTGATCATTATTTTCTGAGGCACTGATACTTTATGTGTTTCGAACCCTAGGGGTATTCCCCCCCAGCTTTATGCTAATGATGTTGCCAATTCCACCTTGAGAAGTTCCTGGAGATTTGCAGGTGGTGCCCAAGGAAGGTGGAGTTTGGGGATGGAAGGGAATTCAGCAGGGAATTGCCATAGAGTCTGTTCTCTGAAGCCACCATTTACTTCAGGGGAATCAATTTTTGTAGTCTCGAGATCAGATGGAATTCCAGAACTTCAGGCCACCCCTGTGGGTTATATAATCCAGAGAGATCCACAGGAACAAGGTATAATAAAAAAGTACAAGAAGCGTGAAATAATAACTATGGAAAGTTAAATATTTCAATATTTTCTTATTCTAGTGCATATGTCTCTCCAACAGCAGTGTCTTAATCACAATAAACAATTCATTATCACTATCAACAGTCCATTCTAATGATGAATGAAAGTGCCTGTAAGTGTTCTTTCCAAGGTCAAAGTGCTTGTGCTAAAGTAA
Source organism: Gekko gecko (assembly GCA_029375565.1). Taxonomy (NCBI): domain Eukaryota; kingdom Metazoa; phylum Chordata; class Lepidosauria; order Squamata; family Gekkonidae; genus Gekko; species Gekko gecko. The sequence goes on along the minus strand of JAPDNY010000003.1, from coordinate 143,278,202 downwards.
ACTTCCCATAGTTATTATTTCACGGTTCTTGTATTTTTTTTATCATACCCCTGGGGGTTGGCCACCCTAGACAAAATCCAAATTCCCAGGTGCTACTTAATGCACCCTTCATCCCCTCTCCCACTGTGGGTGTGAAAAACAGAAAAGCTGTTTTAAATGTGCTTGAACTGGTTTTCTGAAACAACTGATGGATATGCAAGATGGTTTCTAAGTCCAGTCTCCTGCACTTTGTAAGACATGTATTTCAGTCCAAGACCAGTTCTTTCATATCCAACACTATCTAAAAGCCTGGATCTCACTAAGTTCAATCTATTGATCTTTGTTCAGCCGAAGGTAAGGTCTTAAATGATTCTAAAATTTCAGACTCTAAAAGACTATTGTCTAAAATAGGGGATTTTTCAGGCGGTTCAGATCATGTTATTAAATGAGATCTATTAACAGCATTGACAACATTTGAGACAAGAGGCTTATTTAGAATATTGCCTTTCTGAGTAGTGTCCAAAGTATTGAAAGAAGAGTTGTCATAGCGAGAACTCATGCAACATGAGAGCTTGGGAAGCAATGGAAATAATGTCAAATCGTTAAGAACACGGATAGGGAAAACTCCCTTGGAGTATAAAAAATCCTTATGGCGTAGTAATAATTCTGGGATAAAAGAAGAACTGAAGGTCAACAGGACTTTCTGGACTTGGTTAAGTTCATTAAGGGAATCAATTGATTTAATATCCACGTATCTGATATGCAATTCGAAAAGCTCCCTTAAATGATTCCAGGTGAGCGAAGACGACCTCCAGGAAGGGATGGAACCTTTATATCTGCATTTGTAGACATATCCTATTTGGCTGCAGAACCAGTTGAGAAGGCTCTAATCTCTTCCTACCTCGGTCCTGGTTGTCAAATCTGCTGGAATTGAGAATTGCAGCTGGGCTAACAGTCACAACTGGATGATATTGGAAGACCAGTTAAATCTATTCCTCTGGGCACCAGACTATCACTTTGGGATGTTATGCACCACCTTACAGTTTGCTTTCTCTCAGAGAAGTTTCTCCAGAGGCTGAGTTCAGACTAGCAATTTGCCCCACTATAGCCATGTTCCAGCCACGTTTCCCAAGCGGATTAAAGGGGGCGTTCACACAGGCACATCTGCCTGGCATTCCCCACCCATAGGCAACCCGTGCTGCTCCGCTTCGCTCCAGTGTTTAAAAGATACCTGTTACAAGTGGTAGCAAATCCCGAAGAGTGCCTTTATCCCACATCAGTCCGTTTCCCAGAAGTGTGAACGCTCAGCTGAAAAGCTGGGAGCAACCCACATTGTCCCGGCGCATATGATTGGCTGTGCTCCGCTCTACCGCATAAGGCGCATATAATTGGCTGTGCTCCGCTCTACTGCCCAATGCAGTGCCAGCGCAATGGGATCCTCCCCAAATCGGCTGGATGCCTATGTGTGTATGAGCGCTCATGCTCTCATGCACTCATACATATATAGGCATCCAGCCGATTTACCAGGAAAAATCCGTTTACAGCCGCACCTCCGGGCCAGCAGTCTGAACGCTCCCACGTGCCTCCTCCTGGTATGCTCCCGCATCCGTCGGCCCCGTGTGACCAGGAAAACCCAGAACAGTTTGTTCCAGGGCTTTTTTGCCACAACTGGCTCCCACTGCAAACTGCCAGTCTGAACTCAGCCAGAGTGTTTACCAAAGGATGAGAATGATCCATCCAACATTTAGCACTTTAGAGTCTCATTTCTTTCAAGTATTTCAGGTATTTCTCACTAAAATGATCATCATTCTTATTTACAGCAGATACATTTTCAAAATAAAAAATGTGATTCACAACCAAAGTATCGAAGTAGGATCCTACCCAAAGTAGAGAAGGGTGGAATTGCTCTTCAGGTTACCATAATCAAAGTATTGTAAGCTTTGCAAAGTTTTTAGAATTTATACAGCTAAGAATATTCCAGTTCCCAAATATGACAATGTTTCTTAATATTTTTGCTTCTGCAACATTTTAAAGGGTTTGCTGTTTTTATAAGCAATCTAGTCCACTCCCCTGCTCATTGCAGGAAATCTAAAGCTGGAAGCCATTTCTGTCCTCCAGCTGTCAAGTCTGAGCTTGAAAATCTCCAAAGAGCCAACTCTCCCTCTTCCCCCACCCTTAGGTTCCAAAGTTTCCAGCCTTCAGGTGGGGCCTGGATATCTCCCACTTTTACAACTGATCTCCAGCTGACAGAGATTAGCTCCCCTGGGGAAAACGGCTGCTTTGGAGGGTGGACTCTATGGCATTGTATCATGCTGAGGCTCCTCCCCAAACCCCGCCTTCTCCTGGATCCACCCCCAAAGTCTCCAGGTATTTTCTAACCCAGACCTGGCAACCCTATTTACTATGCTGAGGTCCCTCCCCTCCCAGAACCCTGCCCTCTCCCAGATCCACCCCCAAAGTCTCCAGGTATTTTCCAACCCAGGCCTGGCAACCCTATTAGGTACTTGGTTTCACTGCCTGACTATTCTTAGCATTAGGAAGCTTCTTCTGATAATCAACTGAAATCTTACCTTTCTGTAACTTAAGCCCATTATAGATCTAGGCCTGCTTCTGAAGCAGCAGAGAACAAGTCTTTGCCCTTTCCCATACAACAGTCCTTCATGTACTGGAAGAACACAGTCATGTTTCTCCTGAGTCCTCTCTTCTCCAGGCTAAAAATATCAACTATAACAATGGGGGGATATGTCAGCTCATTTATTAAATGCAAATCCTGTAAAATGCCCGCTTTTCCTTCTTGGATATTGCTTTCCTCCTTGTTCTACTTCATTTTGTTATCCAAATATCCATTTCATGCTATGAGTGAGGTCATCAGAGGGAGGAACAGGAAAATCAGCCAGTTGCTACTAGTGTTATGGCAGATGCAACACAATAGAAGAGACCATTTGTGGTTTGGAGACCAAGGAGCTTGTCAGATTTGGCATTCTCTTTTTGGCAACAGGGATTCTATCTGCAGCTTCAACTGTTAAAATCCTACTGTTTATATTGTGGTTCTGGGTCTCATATTGAAAGCATTACCATTTCACCAAGGGTGACAAGCAACCATGTGGCAAATGTGTGATACCTGAAGCAACACCAAAGAAAATATGGACACAAACAAAAAACTTCTAGTTGTGCAGTTCATTGCACTGTGAAATCATAGATACTGAATGGCTTACTTCCTTCAATGCACTGGGTGAAGGGAAAAAAATTAAAGGCCAGAGAAAACATTGTTCCAAAAAAATTAAAGGCAGTGGAAAATATTGTTCCAAAAGAGGATAACAGCTTCTGATCAATCCAGGTGAGCACTATAGCAATAAACTAGGAATGTATAAATCTCAAAGTCATACAGCTTTTTCCCACCTGATCCCTGTATTCACCTGGGAAACCACCCAGGATGTAGCATATGCCAAACTGTTCCCATTATAGCCTACTCTAGCCATGTGGACAAATGTGTGTGTGTGTATGCAGGGCGGGGTACTAATACAGACTGAAGAACCTTATGTATCTACGATGTCAACACCATAAATGCTGGAGTTAATTAAAATAATTACTCTGTAACAAGAAAACAAAATGACTTTAAGGCAGATACCTGCTTTAATTTTTTTTTTAAATTCTTATCAACCATGGAAATCATTTGAAACTGCTGGACTTGTCTAGCATAATTGCTTCGTTTTCAAACACCAACTTTTATTTTCCCGTCTTTCACAATGTTTAACCCTCTTTCGTTCACAGCACCAATTTCAGCTTTGTTTCTGAATGGGCTACAAGATTCAGATGATCTTTATGTTTCTAAAAGCCCCAAACAAATTTATTTGATTTTCAGATGTAGAACACTTGCTTTTGCAAGTTGTCCAGGCTAACATAATTGTGGGGAGCTACATATCAGATAAACAGAGCTGAGTCACAATGAGCTACTTCAAACTTTGATTGTTCCCAATGCCTTTTTCAGCCAATATAGGAGGGAAAGGGGTGTGACAGGAAACTGGGACTCAGTTCATGATAATCCCTCATAAAATTATATTTTGGAATAGAGAATTATGCAAATTGAGTTATGACTAAAGCAATTAAGGCTGAAGTCTTGGTACCATGGCATACCCATATAACGTGATCAGGCTGCTACTTCAGAAACTTTTGCTATCTTATTAGTCCTGGATGTATTCTGTAGTGGACCATCACAGTATCTAAAAAGCCTAAAACGCTGGAACTGAAAAGAACTTTAAAAACAAAATTCTTATTAAATTCCATCTCTTCCTGTTCATTATTTTCTTTTCCCAGTTTCTCTAATATTTGTCAGGTATCTAAAATTTATTGATATCCAATCAAAGAAGCAATTTTCCATTTTCTGCTTTCTTCATTCAATTGGAATACTGAACCGCCTTGAGTTGGAGGCAACAGCAATAAGGAAATTTTAAAAAATCACATTTCTACATCTGTTTTTTCCCAAAAAAACAATATTCCTCGCTGCTATTCTCCATTGCTAACTTTTCTTCTTAACCCTATTTTCCATAGCTATAATACCTACATGTTGCCACCCTTAATGCCTTTACCCTAAAAGGCTGTTCCAGACCCAATCCTACGCAGAGGTGATGGGGGAAGAGGTGGGGTTTGCTGCAGCCTGCAGAAAGACCCAGCCAATTAGACAGGGCAGTCCTTGGCATGCAGTATTCGGAGTGGGGCAGAAGAAGCACACTTAAGAGTGCACTGTGTGCCTCCACACACACACCCCTTTGTTCACTCCAGGCCTTCATGGAACTGGGACAGCAAGCCCTTGAGGGATGCCATTATCCTTAGCCCATAGGCCTCACAGCTAGGAGGAAAGGACATGGAGACTGAGCCATACACAGCTGAGAGCTCAGAGCCTGAAGCCAGGCTGTCCTCGCCCATAAAGTCTGGAAGAAGCAGACAGAGGAGGCCTGACTCTTCTACGTCCCACTACTGTCCCGCACTACAATTAGGTACAGAAAGGGTTGGCACGCTGGTGCTGCAGATCCTTTAACTGATGTAAAATTAAATAAAGTTGGCCCTTGAATTATCCCAGCTAAAAGTTACAGCTCTTTTTATTACACATCTGCCAGCAAAGCCATTCTGGACCCAACCCCTCATAGTGGTGATGGGGAAGGAGAAGGGTTTGCTGCAGCCCATGGAAAAGGAGAGCCAACCAGCCTATCATTGGGAGTGGGGTGGAGGAAGCACATCTGCCATCTGCCTTTGACTCAGCTGGCCTACACGGAGGTTTTGTTTTTCTTTTTTGCCTTCTGTACTCTGAAAAAAGCACAGGAAAGTCCCAGGTGTGCCAGGTTTAATGTCTGTACCTCCTTGTGGCAGTGGCAGTGCGGAGGAAATGATTGTGTGGTACTGATATGCAGTAACGCATTGGTGAGCAGCCTGAAGCGTCACTTAGTAGGGTGAAGGGACAAACCTCAGACCAGATGCCTGGTCCCTCTGGGTCTTTATGGAACTTGGACAGGATCCCCTTGAGAGATGCCATTATCCTTGCCCCATAGAGCTGGCCTTTTTATTATCCCAGCTAACAGTGCTGGGTCTACTTATTCCATTTCTGCCAGCAAAGGTCTTGCCAAATATCACCTACCTTTACCTTATTTCTCACAGTTAACTACTCAATTCCTGCGTTTTCTCCACAGTTACTTAGCCTATAGTTCTACCCCACTCCATGACAGATACTAATTAAAATGCTGACATAACAAAATACCTGATCTTCAGTACTTCCTTTGCTACAGCTATGATGTTCTGTAATATTAAGATTACAATTTAGAAAAATCTCATCTCTCCCACCCACAGTGTATTGGCAGCTTTGCATACTGGAAAGGAGGAAAATGGAACAGTTAAGGTGACACCCTCTAACCTTGCAAAAAAGAAGAAGAAGAAGTGATTAGACCACTCAACCCCTTCCATTGATCTCTTTAACTGAGTGGGAGTGAACAACCCACAAGTGCTCCCAACCCAAGTTAGGTTGGACTTCCCACTGCCAGCCTCCCTAACATGACACATGAGAGTCCTCAAAGAAATGTGGGTTTTTGTTAAGTTCTGGCTCAAACATAAATTTTCAAACATAAATTATTCAAATATAACTGCTCCTCCAGCATTAGAGACTTTGGCTGTATCTCTTGTTTTTCTGGCATTCTCATCTCTCCCAGTAATATATCCCCTAGACAAGTTTGGAATTACACATATAAATTAGGATATTACTTCCCAGTACTCAATGTGACAAGTCATTTGTGGGAGGTATAAAATAAAAATCAGTCCATACATGACTAGGAGCAGTGTAGGAGTCACTGAGGCAAGACTCCAAAATTATCTGAAGGAAGGGGATCAAAGAGACAGCCAAGTGACGTGGTTACTGCTCCCAAAGATGTCACTGGTCCACAGAGCAAAGTTATAATGTTGTGGGAAGTAATGATATTGCCAGCTGTGCCTCCATGATTTGGTTCCTACAAACATTAACAGAAGCAGCACTAGAGTAGCCGTGCTGTAACTCCTCCCATACCACTTCTGGTAACATAGGAATGGCTTCTAAGAAACAATATTTATTAGACAGAACATACTATGTTATTGACAACTCAGTATCTGCCCCGACCTGAACTTATCTGATGCATCTCAGAGATATTATGGAAGTAGGTATTTGGGAGACAGAGGTTCAAAACATTGCCTGGCCATTGCTTTCTGCATGGCTTTGTACAATCTGTTACTTCTAAACTGCTACTCTAACAATGCTACCATTTGCAAAATGGGAAGAATATTGTCCTACATCACATGGCTACTGAAAGAAGACTGTATTCTGTTCCTTATTTATTTGTTCTATTTGAATCATACTCATCTACTAAGGGGCCCATTTTATCTGGCAGATTTTTTCCTTCCTTCCTTCCTGTACCTTTGGATGGCAATATGGTTTTCCTCCTTCTCCATTTTATCCTGAAACACTAACCTGAAACAGGTTATGAAAACAAAAAGTGACTGTCTCCACGGCCACCTAGTAAGCTGAGCAGGCATTTGTACCTGAGGCTGATTCTGCATTCGTTTTTCCCTCCTTTGTTTTACGAAACCCATTTTGGAACAAAAATTTCCCTCTACATTGCATGCTGCTTTCACTTTCTTTGATCATTGGATTTTATGGTACCTTCGGCAGTGATTTATGGCCATTCAGGGGTGACTTTGTAGTCAGTACGGCGTTGCCCCGAAGTATTTGAATGTGGTTTTGAGCTGCACTTTTTCCTCCCAGTTAAGAAAATGTGGAGCGAATGCTAGATGCAGAATCATCCTGAGTCTCACTGATCCAAGTCCAGCATTCTATGGACTAGCATTCTATATCCCACCATCCTGGGTAGACTATACATTATATAAATGGTCAAGAATAACCATCTCTGATATTTGTAGAAATGCCTGTTTCTATGTATATAAAGAGCTGGAGATAGACAATCTTGAAGAGAAAGTGGTCTGAGATTAGGGTTGCCAACTTCCAGGTTGTCACTGGAGATCTCCCAGAATTACAACTGGTCTGCAAACAATAGAGATCAGCTCCCCTGGAGAAAATGGCTGCTTTGGAAGGTGGGCTGTATCCTGCTGAGGTCCCTCCCCTCCCCAAATCCCATGCTCCCCAGGCTCCCCCTAAAAATCTCCAGGTATTTCCCAACCCAGAGCTGGCAACCCTATCTGAGATGGTCTGTGTACAAAGATACTTCATTTCTACCACTGGCACTTTTGGTGAGAGAGCTGCAGGTTTTTGAAACACTGTTAAAAACCTGCAAAACCTCTTTACCTGAAAAGGAAGTGGGATGTGTGTACACCACAAGCAACCCACATTCTCTCTGTGTGTACACCACAAGCAACCTTATTAATTGTTTGCAGTCTGAATTAAAATGGCTATTAAGGAGGGGGGGAATGAAGTGCAGTTGCAAAGCCATTTGTGACTACAAAGCTCGACTGGAATGTGCTGCATACCAATTGAAATATACTGTAGCTATAATCTAATTCCCTACTAAGCTCCTAATGAAACTTTTCTGTGAGGCAGACGTGAAGTCTGGCATGTTTTTCCTAACCACACAGAGGACTAGATTATGGGGGTTTTCCTTTTCTTTCTTACAAGGAAAACGTTATGCCTAGAGTAATTGCAGGTTGTGCTTATTTATAGAATATTTGGCAGTTCATAAAAGGAGATATTAGCTGAGCAAGGGTAACTAATAAGCAGCATTATTATTCTACAGTATATGTATGTACATCATGAATTAAGTCTGTCACAAAATTTTAGTCACACTTCATACATCTCACACAGAGCAAAAACAACTCTGTATGTTTGAATAAATGTATACTCAAGCACTTAGTTTTTGTGTTTTTTTTAATGAACACAGACTCACTGGAGAAATAGTCCAAGTGCTAGGAAAAGTTTCAGAGGATTCCTAAACGTGTTTGGAGCTGTGCACTCTGACACACCCATGTAAAGATCCGGGTAACTTCAAGTATTTCTTGATATTCATATAAATATAAAAGCACAGAGAAGACGATGTTTATGAAAAAATGTTTTGTTAGTCTCCCAGGAACTGGTTTATTGAGGGGGGGGGGCCCTGAAAGGATAATAGATTTCCTTCAAAGCAGCTCAAGGCAATTTCTACTACAATGGGTCTCTGTTAAAGGCAGTTATTTCCTTGCAAGTACTGCTTGTTCTGTATCACATCAAACTTTAAAAGTATTTTGTCATTTTGAGCATGTGATTTCCTTAAACACATGAACCATTTTCATTCCTAAACAAGAATTTTACCTCATTATTTGCAGGCAAGACTTCAGAGATCTGGCGGGGGGGGGAGAATCATGGGGAAACGAGTTGCTCTTTCCAGTCACACCGGGTTAAAGTTTGCTTCTAAATCTCATCAGTTATGCTCAAGTAAAGCTTTTACACCCACTAGCACCACTTAGTTTTCGACCTCAAACTCTCCAGACTTTGTTCCTAGCTTGGAGAAGGGAAGTGGCGCGTGCTGGGTCCTGCATCACTGCTCTGTGTGAAATAATCCAACAGCTTCTTCTGCTGCATGCGTGAACTCAAGAATACTACTGTAAATCAAAGGAACACCCCCCCCCCAACTGCCTGGTTCACAAAAACGAAGTAAAAATAAATACTTCGTTTCAACCACTGAATACAGACCAGATGTGCTCAGTCTCAGTTCTGTGTCACGCTCCAGTAAAGTACAACTTTAAATTCAAACCGTCTACTTTCAGTTTGACTAGCTTCTGTACTTCTTTGCAGCACACACACATACGCGCGCGCGCACACACGCAGAATGTGTGCAAAATGCACGAGTTCTGTTTCAGTGTCATCACTCAAGAAAGTAACAATAAAATGTCAGTGAAATGAAGCATTATCGTAATTCAAGGTGCTACCTGGCAATCGGTAAATTTTGCTACCTGAGACATTAGAAGCTATCAGCCAGCATCAGAGATTTCATTCATAAGGCACTTACTTATCTGGGCCAGACAAAGCTGCAACAAGTACAATCCAACAGCTGCACACAACCAGAACTTGGCCATTGTTTCTTCTTCGGGAAAATGTGCACAAGGCAAGGAGTTCCTCTCTCAGGCTGCCTGCACAAAGGAAAGTCTGGAGGGGCGGGAGGAGAAAAGGTCCCAGGTCTTGTTAAATCTGCGCAGAAAAGGAGCCTCTGAAGTTTGCTGCAGTTTTTATTCCAATTCAAAGAGACTGAAGTAGTGACACACCAGGGAGGGGAGCGGAATCAAAAGTCACACCCATGTCGAAGCAAAAGTGACTGAGCAAAAGGGGAGGAGAGAAGCCTACTACTTATGAGTAAGCAGTTCAGTAGATATTCTCCAAGCCTCCAGGCTTCTTTTACTCGTCCCAGGAAAGGCAGAAGTCGGGGGGGGGGGGGATCCGATCCGATCCGATCCGATCCGATCCCGGTTTGTAACTTCTCCTGCTTAGCTAAGGAAAATGTGTCTGTGAGCTTTGTTCAGATATCTAGAATAACAGCATTGTAAAACAGCATTAGGTTTCCAATATGATTATATACATTTACTCTTTTCAATATTCATTCTTCTTGGGATCTCAGTACACCAGTGTGTAGGTAAAAGAAAGTACCAAGAACTACATTTTTTGTGCCTCTGCCCAGTCAACCTGTTGACAACTGATTGGATAAGAGCATCCTGCCTAAGACTTGTTTAGCACAGTCCTTGTTGTTTTCTGTAAGTGGTTAAGACTATTCAGTCTAAGTGGGTCTTTAATCGGCTTTCAGTTAATATCTGACCTCATGTTTTTAATCCTGCTAAACTGAGTGTTAGTTTTACAGACTAGGTTTGCAGGTTTCCATTTTGCTAGTTCTAATATTTGTGATTGTCCAGACAGTTGTGACTGCATTTTAATTGGTTTTAATAACGTCAGCCACTTTGCATCTTCATGACTGAAAAAGTAGGGTGTAAGCATTGTAAAAAATACACCACTTTCCATTTCTATTTGATATTATGCTCACTAAGGGCTGATTTGTATAGACCACAGAAGTAGGAAGAATGGAAATGCTACGTATTTATATTGTTTTCATGTTTTCAGCGTCACCTTTAAATGGAAACTCATAAATCAACTCGGTGCAAAATGTACATGTCCCAGATGTGGGTGCAGCTCACACAGCACTCCACAGGAGAAGATGAGAAAGATCCTGCTTCAGATGTTATACATAGGATGCAAAACAGAGGAACAAGTCACTCATGCTTTCAGTCCCACCATTTCCATGTAACAACTGAACCTCTCCTCAGACTGCTGACAAATAAACTAGATTGCAGAGAATTGTGTCACTCACTAGATTACCATTACTCTATCATAATGGGCTGAGAAAAATAGACAATACTTAATGTTCTCATTAATTGGAAATCAAACTCTGAGTAACATAAAATAGATAAATCAATGACATGTGGTTAAAAATGAAGGTATGAAAATGGATCAAACATATGAAAAACATGTTTTGCTGAATTGAACCAAACTCCATCTAGTCTAGCATTCCATAGGGTGCGTTCAGACGGGCTGTTTAGTCCGCTTTCGGCATGTTTCAGTAACAGATTTTTTATCCGCGTTCACAACCCCACATCTGCACACCCCCAGCAGTCGCTTTCCAGATCAAACCCCCTTTAAAACAGAGTATTTTGTTACCAGGTCCCAAAGTGGTGTTTTCCTGATTCTCCGGTTCTAGCTGCACTTTTCTGATGTCTGATCGCTCCTGTGGTGTCAACCCACTTCCGGGTGCCTCAACCCCCTCCCCTCTGGAAAGCTGCCGCTTTTCATCTGCCATTTTTTTATGTCTTGGCAGTGTGCGCATGGGCGGAGCTCCACTCCTAAGTTAATAAAAGCAAAGTTTAAATGGTGCCTAGTTTTAGCACTTAGACGAGTTTGGGATCTCACGGAGGCCAGTTTCGGGGTAAAAGTTTCATTTAAAGTATTCATTTAAAGTTTAAAGGGAAGTGTGGAAATTGCTGTTCTGCGCACACGCGAAAATTTTAGTTCTAGAGATGGCTGCCTGTGCGCATGCTCAAACTGAGGGCGGGGGGAAACATGTGGCTGCACAGCGATCTGGAACAAGGAGGTGAGTGTGATTTACACCGCTCCCAGCATGCTGTCTGAACGCACCCATAGTGTCTGTTTCGGCTTTGTAGTAATATATACAAAATCTATTCTTTCATCTGGAAACTATAAACCTTATTTTCAATGTCACGTCTCTTTCTTACTTGGTCTACTTGCTATGTTGAATTTTTCAGTTCACTTAATCAACTCTGCTCATCAGTATGATCATATTTGCCCTCTCTTCAGCTCACTATGTTGATTTTGTCTTTGATTTTTTATTCCATTTAAAGTATTTATTTTCAGATATCTTTATAGGGTTGTCAGGTCCCTCCTGGCAACCAGCAAGAGATGGGGGAGACTTACCTGGACAAAGAGAAAGTCCTAGGCCTCATGGCTGATGTCACACAGGAAGTAATGTCACACTGCTAATGTCCAAGTGACGCTCTGGTATTTGGGCAAAACTCTGTGGTAAAACCGGCTTCTACCATAGAGTTTTTGCCCAAATAGCAGTGTCACCTGGATGTTGCTGGCATAGTGACATCACTTCTTGTGTGACACTGGCCACGAGGCCTGGGCCTTTCTCTTTCTCCAGGTTAAGTCCCCCTGTTGGCCAGCTGATTGGCAGTTAGGGGGCAGGCCCTGGCAGCAGGGACCCCCCACCAACTGGAGAGGTCTGGCAAGTAATGGGGCAGTGAGCTCCATTAATCATTGGTTATTCTGCCATTCACCTCAGTAAGAGGAGGAGAGCTCTCCAGAAACAGAAAGTAACCAGAAACTAACATGATGAATACAGACTACAGAGTTTCTCCAGCAGCATGGTGCTCTGACGTTCCCTGTAGTTTTAGGTTCAGCTAGAAATAATCTGCATTCTCATGCCCTGTATATCAGAGGTGTCAAACATGCAGCCTGTCCAGGGCTCTTGTCTGGCCTGTGAGTAACTGGTGTGAAGGAGGGAACAGGAGGCTGCTTATGGGGGCGAGCAGACGAAGCCACTCCAATCATGGCGTCAGCATGGCAGAACAACCTTGTCTACAGCAGTCAAGCAGAACCCCATCACTCCAGCAGAAGGCTCACTGGTAAACTGGAGACAACCACAGCCACATTTATGCTGGCTTGCAGTTTCAAGGCAAGGTCACCTGGCAGCTTCTGTCAGAGGCAGCAGCCGCTGCACGGGCATCTCCAGCTTAACTGGCTTTGCAGGGCCTACGTCCTACTATGCATGCAGCCTTGCGCCTGGCGCACCATCCCCTACTTCTGCGGGGGGGGGGGTAGTTCAACTTGTTTTCCTTTTCCCCTTCTGTAGCAGCTTGGGTCCAGGAAGGAGTTCAAAACTCCCAGCCGCTTCGTATTTCCCCCTTAGAGCCCAGGCTCACAGCATTAGTTGCAGGAACGGGCTGGGGAAGGAGTTTACCCCACCCTACAAGCTGTGCATGGGTATCTGCCCAGAGCTGCACCATTGGCTCTCCAGTATTCCCAAGCAAGTTTTCCTCTGCACACACACACACCCTGCTCATGGGGCTTCACAGGTCAGCCCAACAAAGTGACATATATGTCAGATCCAACCCTCATAACAAATGATTTTGACACCTCGGCTGTATACACTCCCGTAATGGGAATATAAATCAATACGCCTGCAGGAGTGCAGGCAACTTCTGAAGAGAGTTGCGTGTCAGCAAGCTCTGTACGAACCCTGTAGATTCCAGCAATCACCGTGAAACATGGCAGACAACATCAGGAGTCAGGATATGTAAAAAAAGGAAAGTTCCCATCCATCTAGGGTTGGTAAATGATAGCCAGATTCCATTGTAATAATCAAAGGGTGCATTCAGACGGCGTGCTGAGAGCAGTATAAACTGGTCCGGTGCTGACGTAATTATTTTTTATCTGGATAATCACAATCACACTTACCTCCCTCACCGCGCAGTCACATCATTCCCCGCCATCTACACTACAGACATGCGGGAGCGTGTGTCGGTGGTTTTTTAAAAAAAATTCTCAGTTCACGCATGCTCATAGGCAGTCATCCACAGAATTGAAATCTTCACGCATGCACAGAACAACTAGTTTCCCGCCCAAAGTATGCCCTGAGGTGTCTCCAGTCGCTGTAACAGAACACTTCCTTTTAAACTTTTGACCTGAAACTGGCCTCTGTGAAATCCCAAACTTGTCTAAACGCTAAAACGAGTCACCATTTAAACTTTGGTTTTCTTAACACAGGAGCAGAGCTCTGCCTACGTGCATACCGCTGACGCTTAAAAAAATGGCAGACGAAAAGCGGAAGCCTCAGGCTTTCAAGCGGAAGTGGCTTGACCCCGCAAAGAGTGATCAGACATTAGAAAACGGCAGCTTGAAACCGGAGAACCAGGAAAACACTGGAGGGGGACCTGGTAACAAAATACTCCAGTTTAAAGGGGGGTTGAGCTGGAAAGCAATGGCTGGAGACGGGAGGCAGATGCTGGTGTGTAAACATGCATATAAAATCCGTTACTGAAGCATGCTGAAAGCTGATTAAACAGCCCATCTGAATGCACCCATTGTCTTTAACCAGGCTTTAGAAATAGACACTTCAGGTAGGGCAGACTATGGCCGAGTTCAGACTGGCAGTTTGGCCCAAGATAGGCATGTTTCAGAAATGTTTCGCAAACAGATTAAAGGGCCAGTTCACACGGGCACATCTGTCAGGCGTTCCCCAGCCGTACTCAACCCGTCTTGCAATGCTTCCCTCCCAAGTTTAAAAGATACCAGTTGAAAGTGGTAGCAAACCTCAGAGAGCACATTCATCCCACGTTCATCCCGCTTCCCAGAAGTGTGAATGTGAACAAGCTGATCCAGTAGGGATGCTCTTATGCACATAAGCGCTTATGCGCATGAGCGCATAAGCACATATCGTCAGATTCCATTACAAAAAGCCGCTTACAGTTGCGGCTCTGCCAAGGACAGGCCAACAGTGTGAACGCTCCCTTGTGCCTCCTCCCCGGAATGCTCCCACATCAGGCGGTGCAGTGTGACCTGGAAAACCCAGAACATGTTGTTCCGGGTCGTTTTTGCCACGACTCCCTCGCGCTTCAAACTGTCAGTCTGAACTCAGCCTATATGTGTGCAGGGAACTATTTAATTTTTTTCAAAAGCCTTGCAAGCTGCCAGTCACAAAATGGTGGCTCAGCGGATGGAGCCAGCCTCGAAGTGCTGTCTTATACAAAAATTACAGTGTTTCAGAACAGTTCTGCAGTGCTTGGGTGGGGAAATTTTTCCTTTGCTGTTTTCCCAAAGCAAACTGCTACCACCTTCCCTAATTATAATTTGCCCTGTGGGAGTAAAAAATATACAGTTCTGCCTGTGTTTTCCCTGAAAGAGGTAAATAGCAGCTTTGATAAAGGGGAAGAATCAATAGCATGCTGCTTGCATGCCCAGAGCAAGGATGTGTCTGGAGAAAGAAGAGCATAACCTGATTAGAAAGGTGCTGTCATTTTCCTATAGCCACCTTGGTGGCACTTGTAAGGGCAGAAAGGCAGGATATATATTTTGTAAATAAATACATATTGAGCAAAGGTTTTGCAGCCTTCTTGGCATTAAACACAGAGTAGAGATGCTGCTGCAGTAGCTTTAAAGAGAATTTTCCTAATTCAGTCAATTTGTATCTACCTTTGATTTCAATCCGTTTAAAATGTTCTTTCACATTAGTCTTCAGTATCCCCACTAGTATTATATCAGCTCTCTTAGGCCTGCTCCTGCAGTTATTTATGTATTTCCCGCCGTTTTGCAGCTACTTCTTCCTCAGAGAAAGGGCAAATTGTTCATGGTAAAGCAGCAGGTGCTGCTGGGAAATGTAGTTCTATTCTCACTGTTACTATTACACTACAGGATCTAGGTTGGTGTTATGTCAGTTTAACTGACATTGCTACCTCTAGTGATTTTTAGGTATTCTTAAGTAGATGGGGACACAGAGAGTTCTTTGTTGAGATAACTAGATCCACTCACAAAACTGCCATTCCCATGTTTCTCTAGTGAGAAGGAATGACGTAGGGTTGCCAGCCTCTCGTTGGGGCCTGGAGATCTCCTGAAATTACAACTGATCTGGAGGAAATGGCTGGTTAGAGGCTGGACTCTATGATATTATACCGTATTGAGGTCCCTCTCCTCCCCAAACCCCACCCTTCCCAGATTCTACCCCTATATCTCCACAAATTTCCCAGCCTGGAGCTGGCAACCCTAGAATTACTGTTATGCCAGTTTAAAGTTTACTGACAGAGACTCAAGACTGACATAACAAAGTATTTTTCTGTGACCCAGTTCCCTGTGCTCACTATGCCAGTCGACAGTCCTTGTCAATGGCATGAAGGTTTTGGCTGACTTCCTGAAAATTACATCTGAAAGTTTCTTCAGACTGAGGTCTCATTGGTACAGTTCAGTCCAGGTTTCATGTTGTCCACTAACAGACCTTTATGTCCTTTTCACCAAAGCTGTAGAAATGCTGTTTCTGTGACGCCAAGTTTTACAGAAAATGATAATAGAATCTGTGATAATTTATTCTGTTGCCATGAGGGCAAAACTTTCTTGCCAGCCTTTTTCCCCCACATGTAATTTATGGGCTGTGTCCTGTAGAGAACAATGGTTCCCTGTAGTTGTTTTTATGTTGAAAATAAGAAACAATCAATAATGTCACACAATCTCAACTTCCCATCTGTTTTTCTCTAGAATTAAAAAAAAAAAAAAAGGATAACAGAGGAAACTATTTCAGGACTAGAGGTTCAGATGCTAACCTTTTCCACACATTCTAATGCCCCTATAACTTACAGGATTCAAAAGGGCTGTCTCTGTCTCGCTACAACAGTGCACAGAGGCAAAATCATATGGCTCCTCTCCTAACCACCTGAAGTCCTGTCTCTTCCTAAAGTCACTTCAAGCCACCTGTAGTTTCTGCTCATTTTCTGGTTGCATGTATGGACCTCATTTTTTAAAAAAACTGTGGTTAAAATATCCACAGATAATTCTCTCTTAGTGTACCCTCTCTGGAAAAGAATTTGCAGGAAACATTGGATCTATTTGGTTTTAAAACTGAATATTCTTTATCAGGTTTCTGTTGAAGTGTGGGTGACCTGTCCTCTGCTTTTAAGATGGCATAAACCTTCTTAAATCAGAAGAGGGCAGAAAGAAGCACATAAGAATCAGACAAAGGGTTCAACTTTCAAAACAGAAAATGGAAACAAACCATGGTTGAGAGATGAGGAAGGGGGAGGCACGCATGCGCTAAACCAAGTCGGACGCTGAAACTCCGAGCTCCCCCGTAAACTAAGGAATTTACAGCTCAAAGGATTGTAAACAGCCAAATACTGGCATATAATCAGGTGGGAAGATAAGAAGGATCCAAACAGCAGCAGAGTCTGGAAACAGCAAGTAAAAAAACCCTTTATTTACAACCACTCAGTGAGATAACGCTCACACAGCAAGAGCCTAGCTCATTAAGCCTTAATTAAACAGCTAAGGATGGCAAAAAATATCAAGGAACTGTCAGAACAGATAGCAAACCTCCAGAAGATATTCCTAGCATCTCAGGAAAAAATTAGCGAAGAAATTAAGGCTGTACGAGTAGATATGGCTAAGATAGGGAAAGAAATTGCCGACATAAAGCAAACAGCAAATTTTGCCAGGGAAAAGGCTCTGGCTAATGAACAGAGGATTGGCTCCCTAACAAAGCAGATAAATGACCTCTCAGACAGGAATAGGAGAGCAAACTTGATTTTGACAGGAATCTCTGAAGAGGTTTCTAACAGGAACCTGGAATGCGTAGTGACAGAATGGCTGACAACTAATGGAATCAGGATTCAGTCAGAAGACGTCGAAAGAGCTCACCGCCTGCAAAGAAAAGGCAAGGGAGGAGCCCCTCGTGACGTTATTATCAAGTTCTCCAGAGAAAAAATACAACAACAAATATATAAGGAGCTAAAAAAGAGGAAGGACTTGAGCTTCAGGGGCAGGAAAGTTTGGGTGAGACAGGATTTTTGCCAGGAGACACTTAGGCAAAAGAACTTAATGCGCCCCTATGCCCAAAAACTATATGCAAACAATGTAAAATTTACCTGGGGCTATCCTGCTTCAATCATAATATTCCAAGAAGGAAGAGGCTCATGGCACGGAACGCCCTTGAGGCCAAAGAACTCCTTAAACAACTCAGAATAAACGCTGAAGACATAAGGGAAGAGGGAATGGAAGAAGAGCCAGAGGGGGAAGCAGACCCAGAAGAAGGAACTGCAGAGAGAGGAGAAAAGCGCCTCAGGACAGACTCACTAGAAGAAGACACCTAAAGGGAAGTATCCAAGTATAAGTTGAGCTAATGTTAATATTACAAGTATAAGGGGGAGGAGGGGATGTGTGCACCTCATGAAGTGGAGAGGGGGAAGGTTTCTTATCCCCACAAGTCTACTCTACCACAGGGGTGGGAGGGAAGGGGGAGGGGTAGTTTAAGAATATGCTTAAAAATCCCAGGGCCACGGGAACTCAAAGTCCAGAATCATAAAGAATATGGATAGAACAATAAGATTACTTACACTGAATGTCAATGGATTAACGTCAAACCTTAAAAGGTACAGGATAGCTAAGCTGGCAAAAGATCAAAAGATTGATGTTTTATGCCTCCAGGAAACACATAAGAAAAAAAAGATAGCAAGCCGTTGCTAAACGATCCGACTTGGGAGATACTAGCAGAGGCCAGAGGGGATGCCAAGGGTAAAGGAGTAGCAGTACTGATTCATAAGAAATTTAAACTAGAGGTTATGGAAAAAAAGAGGATAGGAATGGTAGATATCTGTTAGTAAAGTTTAAAATGGATGATAAGAAGTATACCATAGTAAATATATATGCCCCAAATAAAGGACAAAAGAAATTCCTGGGTAAAATATTTAAAAAAACAAAACAATTTTCCGAAGGAGAAGTGATTATAACAGGTGACCTAAATATAGACATAACAAAAGATAAATCATTCAAGTTAGGAAATTGGGGCCTGATAGAGGCACATGAGTCTGTGGGGAACCGGCCTAAACCCACACATATATCTAGTAGGCATAAAACAGTATCATGTATAGACTACATAATTTTAGAAAAAAATAGTAATATGATTATCAAAGGAATTACAACCCACCCAATATGGATATCTGACCATGCTCCAATAAGCGTTGAAATAGAATTCACACAGCAACCAACAACCAGAACATGGAGATATAATAACTTAATAATGGCCACAGAAAGGGATAGACAATACATGTCTGAGCAGATAAAGCTATATTTTGAGGAAAATAGAGGAACAGTACCCACCAATATTCTATGGGATGCTGCAAAGGCAGTCATAAGGGGGCACTGTATAAAGAAAGAGAAGAATATAAAAAAGGAGTGGCATCTAGGAAGACAGGCCAAAATCCAAGAAATGGAGAGGCTACAAAGTAAACTAATGCAAAAATACAATCCTATGATACAGAACCAAATATTAACAATTAAAAAACAATTGGAGGCCTTAGACTCAGCAACAATATGGAAAAGGGAAGTCATGGTGAGAAACGAATTCCAAAGAAATAGCATAAATTCAGCAAAAAGACTAGCAAATTACCTGAAAAATAGGAAGGAAAGACAAAGGGTGAAAAGTATAAAGGTAAATGGTCAAAAATCTCAACATCCCATTGAAATAAGGGAGGCGTTCGAGTCTTTCTATAAAAAATTATATAAGAAAAGGGACACAACAGACTTTGTAGAGGAAGTTAACATAACACTGAAGGAGGATGAGCAAGCCAAATTACAAGAGGAAATTACAATACAAGAGATAAAGGATGTAATTAAAGAATTGAGAAAGGGAAAATCCCCTGGGCTAGATGGGTTCACAAGTGAATTTTATAAGGAAATGATAGACATTCTTGCCCCAGAACTCCAAATGATCTTTAACGAAATCTTGAGGGGGGAAGGGCCCCAGATTCATGGAGACAAACAGAAATAATAGTAATTTTGAAACCAAATAAAGACCCTGAAGAGGTAGGTTCATACAGACCTATAAGCCTCCTTAACCAAGACTACAAGATCTTCGCAAAAATGCTGGCAAATAGATTAAAGAAGTTTAGTCCCAAAATAATAAAAGAAGACCAACATGGATTTGTAAAGGATAGGAACATAGCCCACCCTATTAGGAATATAATAAACGTATTACAACACGGTCAAAAAAAAAAAGTTAGGTCTTTTAAAATTGGATGTCTATAAAGCCTTTGACACCCTATCTCAGGAATACTTGTGGCAGATTATGAAAAAGCATGAGATAGGAGATAATTATATAAGAGCAATTAAGGAGATATATAGAGAGGGAACAGCAGTGGTAAAGGTCAATAATGCCAAATCACAAACTTTTCAGATCCAGAGAGGGGTCCGACAGGGGTGCCCGCTCTCACCGGTCTTATTCATTATAGCAATAGAACAACTAGCTGAAAGGATAAGAAACTGTGTAAGGATAGAAGGTTATAAGGTAAAGAAGGAAGAAATAAAAATTAATTTATTTGCAGATGATATTATAGTAGTTATGACAAATCCCAAAGAAGCGATAAAAGAAGTAAAAATTATCTTAGAGGACTTCGAATGCTGTTCAGGGTTAAAGGTTAATATGGCTAAATCAGAAATCATGTACCTCAATGTGAACAAAGAGGAAAGAAAAGAAATAAACAAAATTACAAATATTGGAATGGGCACCAAAAAGTTCAAATACTTAGGTATAGTGTTACAAAAGAAGATCGATAGAATATCGGAGGTGAATTATAGCACGATATGGAAGAAAATAAAGAATGAAATGAGAAAGTGGAAAAATAAAACTCTTGGTATATCTACTAGAATTAGGAGTGTTAAAATGTTCTGGTTACCTAAACTAACATACTTATTCCAGACGATACCATTAGAGGCCCATAACAAAAGGTTAGAACAATGGAATAGGGCAATTAGAGAGTGGATATTTGGCAGTAAAAAGTGTAGAATTCAAAAAAGGTTGATACATGGTCTCAAGGAGGAGTTGGGTTGGGGAGTCCCAGAGCTGAATAGATATTATGAAGCCTTTCAAATAAAGTCGCTATTAGAGATAGGTGAAGGAGAGGAGCAAAAATGGGTTAGATTTGAAAATGAGATAAACAACAATATAGGAAGATTCGGGATTTTCTCTAAAGCCACAAAAAAAGATCTCAAATTGATTAAAGGCCCCAGACATTCAGCATTAGAATCTTGGAGCAAGTGGCAAGCGAAATGGCTAAGAAGAAACTCAAGATGGACACCACTAGAATTAATATACAGCGAAATAAAAGAGAATAAATGGTGGGAATATCTTAAAACTAAAGGGTATTATAGGTTGGAAGACATGTTTAGAGGACGTAACTTAAAACCGGTGCACGAGATAGTGGAAGAGGTAGGGAACCAACACTGGTTAAAAATTACAGGCCTATATAGTATGGTTAATAAGATCAAGGAAAAAGAGAAAATATGGATAGAGGAACCGATAGAAGAACTATACAAAGGGGGGAGAGATGAGGAAGGACCAGTACAGTATAACCAAAAGGAAAAGAAGAGAGGGCAAACATTCACATATGAAAAATTCACAGGAAACCAATACTTATGGGATGGTAATCATTATGTAAGTGAAAATGTAAAGTGGCAATATTTGTAAGTTTCATATATACAAAACTATTTCAGAATACAAAAACTTAAACTAAGTATCCATGCACAGAAAATGACCCCTTTGCCTGTAGAGGGCCTTATTCTTTCCCATGTATTTTATTTTTAAAAAAGCTGGAATATGGTTGCAAGGCAGTATTCACAGGCAAAAAGCTCATCTTGGCATGGCCGGCTCACCCGCTAGTCTAACTAGGTGCTCGCCTAGGGCGCGCTGGCCTCAGGGGCACCAAATGGCGCCCTGCTCCCCCCGAAAAGCCCCCCTGCCCCCCTAACCAGGCGCCCACCACCACCACCTCCAGAGTGCCCAGCAGCTCACCTGCCCTCCCCCTTTGGGGGGGAGGAGGCAGGGGCGGCATGGCGGCACCACGGCGGCCAGTGGGATCTCCCCGCTTCTGCCATTCTAGAGAGTGCCTGGCCAGGGTGCAACTCGCCCTCCCCCTCCTCCCTCGGGGGGGAGGCAGTGGCGGTGGCCAGCTGGATCTTGCCCTCCCCATCCTCCCTCGGGGGGGAGGCAGTGGCCAGCAGGATCTCCCCACTGCCGCCACCACTGCCGCTAAAAAGCTCCTGACCAGGACGCAACTCGCCCTCCCCCTCCTCCCTTGGGGGGGAGGAGGCGGCGGTGGCCAGCAGGATCTCCCCGCCACTGCTGCTGCTGAAAAGTGCCCGGCCAGGGCACGACTCGCCCTCCCCCTCCTTCCTCGGGGGGGGGAGGAGGCGGCGGCAAGCAGGGACTCCCCACCACTGCTGCCACCGCTGCAGAGCGACTGGCCGGGGTACAGCTCACCCACCCTACCCCTCCTCCCTGGGAGGGGAGAGGAGGTAGGGGTGGCATGGCTGGGTCTCTAGGCCCATCCTGGAGGTTGGGATCTGCGCCCGCCTAGGGCACAGAAATAACTGGAGCCGGCCCTGCATCTTGGTGTGGTCCATACCTAGAGGACAAACTTCCTGAGAAACCCACCTGAGAACCTTTGAGGTCCTCAATAGATACACACCATTCATATATGGCACTGTAACTGTTTTGGTATGCAGATACAAAACCCAGCTACAAGTTGTTAATATATAAAGTAACAAGTCTACATGTAGGACCCTGTGCCTAAATACAGGTATCTAGGCACTGGGTGCTATATGTAGTTTTAGCTGTTTAAACAAAACATCTCTATTTTGAGGGTAAAGAACAGAAGTTGTTTTTCCCTATAGGTAGTTTGAAACAACTTCAGGATTAATTCCTTAGGATATTAAATAACCAAAAGTTTTATATTACTTAAAGATGGTCCTTTGCTTTAGTACTTGTTTGACATTTGTGTAGCTCCAGATGATACGACCTTCCACCAACATCTTTCTCTTTCCTTCCTTAACTGTCATCCAATTAATACCATCATTCAATTAACATTTTCAGTCCTTCTTTCTTTTTTCATTTTGGTTCTGCATCGTTCCTTACAATTTTATTCCAACTCTTCCCAATTTCTTTCTTTTTTAAAAAACACAACCTTTTAGATTGCCTCATTTATTACCTACTGTTCTTTCTTTGTCGATATATATTTAGAGGACAGAACAAAATTTACAACAACTGAGAGAAAAAGACTTCCAGAGAATTAGAGAAAAACATTTCTAGTATTTTCATCTGCCCAGAAATTTCCACTGACATTTCTCCATTCCCAGGTCCATGTGGGGTGTGGAGACAATAACCACATACCAAACTAATATTGAAAAGTTATGTTAGCCTAAACGTGCCAAAATCCAAGAGAGGTACATTTGAAAACAGCTTAGTCTGTCCTACATTCTTCTCCTTCCGTTAGTCAGGTCTAATTTAAATGTCATGCTGGAGAGGCAAAACACCTGTGGGACTTTGTGTTCCCACAGTGTCTTGTTTAAATTGGGCTGCCGCTCATGCAATGGAGCACCATGTGCTTAGTTAACATACCAGAAGTCCGTTGCCGGGATGGGAGTTGCTCTGGTGTGCCCATTAAGTATGTGTAGCTATTCTGCATGAGTAGCAGCCCAGTTTGACCAAGATGTCGCAAATTTGTGCAGGCAAGTTCTTTTGCCTTGCCAGCACCCCATTCAAATAGGGCCTTAGTATCGCCTACTCACTATTTTACTAGTCATAATTACTTTGAATACCTCTTTGAGCATTTTAAGAACAGCAGAATAAAGATACTTCTGTCATGTCTAAAGAATTATACAAGACTCTTTTTGACCTACTGAGAGCCAGTTTGGTGTAGTGGTTAAGTGCACGGACACTAATCTGGGAGAACCGGGTTTGATTCCCCACTCCTCCACTTGCAGCTGCTGGATGACCTTGGACAAGCCAAAGCTCTGTCAGAGCTGTTATCTCAAGGACAACTCTGGAAAGAGCTCTCTCAGCCCCACCTACCTCACAGGGTGTCTGTTGTGGGGAGGGGAAGGGAAAGGAGTTTGTAAGCCGCTTTGAGACTCTGAGTGAAGGGCAGGGTATAAATCCAATCTCTTCTTCTTCCTCTTTTATTCTACTCAGTTGACCTCCCTGCTTTAGTTCCCAACCTGCTGAAAGGGTCTACCTGATTGCACCTTGTGGCCCCAACAGATTTATATTGCTGCTACATTGTTTATTATTTTTATTATTTTAATGTGATTTTATTGTAATGCGTCTTTGACTCAATTTGTTGTGATCTGCCTTGAGCCCATTTGGGAAGGTCAGAATAAAAATCCCCAAAATAAATAAATAATAAATAAATACTCTTGTGAGAAGCTGAGCTTTCAGAAAGCATAGTTTCTGCAAAGTTTATCTTACTTCTAATTGCCAATTAGTTTGTTCAGAGAAGACTAATCAGAGCAAAATGAAAAGATTGAAAAGAAATTATGGTTTACAGTGGCAATCCCATGTGTAGAGTTAAAGATATCACATATGATGGCTTAGTTATGTTGGACAACAGCATAAGGATGGGTTAACAGTGAACTAAGATGGTAAAGTAAGAGTAAGGTAGAAACAACAGTGGTTCAAATCAGACACAGTTGTCAACTGAAGTTTTGTTTTTTTAAATTTCCTAAAGCTAATGTTCATTAGATTCACTGAAGTCATAAAAATGATAGACTGAACACTCAGGTTTCTTGTGTTCATTATCACACTTCACACTAGGCCACAGATACTTTGAGTATAAACAGACTCTGTGTCTATATCTGATCTTCAGTATGTGACCTGAGTGTAGGAGGAGAGTGAATGAAAAGCATTCTATTTAGAGAAAATAATAGGCATCCATCTGTTTTCAGTGTCTCAGGTAATAACTGGTTATGTGTAGCATTGGGCAGAAAACACACAAATTACTCATGTGATGGACATAATAAGAGTTAAAAAGAGAATTCCAGGATTTTATTTCAGACAAAGAATGTCAGTTGAAGAAAAACAACTAGTCTTTTTTCTCAGTTTAACAACAGACTTGAAGACTTGGAATAGGGAGACTGGGTTCATCTCTCCCTTAGTCACTGTGTAGTTGTATGTCAGTCACCATCTCTTCACCTGACTTAATTTACAGGGATGTTATTGGAGGGAAAAGGGGATTATTTCTGTCTACAGTGCCCTGAACTCCTTGGAGAAAGGGTGAAAGTTGAATATGAGCTAGAGATACATGGAAGAAACTCCCTCCCAGAATAACCTTCTCTTCCTTCAAAACACACCTGTTCTGTAAAGCCGTGGGTTTAACTCTATAATCCTCATCTCAAACTAAAACTAAGCATAATTACATGTAGTTGCATTTTTACTCTTTCCTCTGCTGTTACTTTTGTCTCTCTCTTTCCTCCTCTCTTCCTCTGTTGAAATCTATATTATAAGCTTCTTGGAAAAGGGGCTTATAGTTGAAAAGAAAATGTTACCTCACAAACATCCTTTAAGATGCTGACTTTGCCAAGCAGGACTTGCCTTGTCTTGTCATCATGCCTTTCTGGAATAAATTCCTTATCATTTGTCACTTTAGGTTTGACAACTCTCCATAAATAAATCTAGAAATTCAGTATCACATCCTAATTTCTAGAAAGAGGAATCTCCTGAATGTTGAGGCATGTGCTGAAATGGCAATATAGCATGGATGTACTCTTTATAAACATACCTCGAAGTAAGAGTGTGGGTCTTCTGAGCAACCAGGCATTCACAGTTAAGACCTAGCTCATACATTACATTATCTGTGTGGTAGAGGGGAGAGGGCACGTTGCTCCTTCACTACACAAAGACCTCAGAATACAGAACATGAAGAACCAATATAGAAGTAACCCAACCACTCAGATGTGCAACAGCACTACCCACGCATAGGGGTTGGTAATATATAACCATTACAATGCCCCGCCTTAATTAAACCTATACATTTAGGAAGGCATGTAATTTGTCAACCAAAAAGGTTGCTGTGTGCATGTCTTCCTGCTTGCTTTTTATATTCATAAGCCAAACCCGTGTTACTGATAACTGAGGCTTGAGGTTCAGGGCATCTTGCTAGGTCCAAAGTGTCTGCTATGGGCAAATTGTCTTTTGCCTGTTGTGTCATACCAGATTCATCAGAATTTCCTGGCAATTCCTCTTCAAAGACTGGATGCCCCTCAAAAGATACAGGGTCTTCCTCTGCAGTACACTCTTGAGCCAGTTGATCATCCTTTCCCACATTTCTCTTTGTACAGCAGGTCTTTAAAAGAGATGAGAATGAACTTTCTTTATCAGCAAGGACAGACTGCTCAGCTTTTAAACCACTGTATAAGTCCCCCTCCAAAAGGCACACATTTTGGATATTTTCCAGGTGTTTTTCTCCCAGATGCAAAGCCACACTTTCTTTCTTTCCTGGATTGCAACAGGGGCAGACTAGGAGGGAAAAACAGCCCAAAAAGAGGTCCCTGCCCCCAGGCCAGCCAATGCCCCATCCTTAAGGAGTGAGAACTACCTGCCGTGCCTCTAGGCTCACATCAGCCACACCCACCCAAAGGAGGGAGAAGGCGGCTGTCTCTTCACTGGACTGGTCACAACCTCCCCCTCTCTGTGCAAGGTTTGGCCAGCCCAGTGGCCGAAGGGCCACTCAAGGCTCAGACAAGCTATGCAAGGCCCAGGAGGGCTGCACATGGTGTTCCCATTGCTTTGCGAGGTTCAGATAGGCTACTTGCCACTCTTCTGCAACTGGGATGACCCAGCTCAGATGGGGGGTGGGGAGGCCACCAGTCTACTAGGAAAAGTCCTGGTAGTATTAATGGCCAGTCCACTCTTGGGCTGCAATAGAGTTCATCTTATCCTTAGCATCTTATTTTTGATATTAACATTTCCACCTCATCTGATCTACTTTTCTAAAAGCTGTGATCAGATCATTAACAAAGGCTTGTGCTAAGCCACTCTTCTGTATAGGTGCTGGTAGGGATAGTTATATAACCATTACAATAACATAAACAAATATATGAACTAGAGTTGAACCACTTTAACTGAGATCTGCCTCATTTTTGTCTCTTGTTCAACATAATAAAATGCTCACAAATACCCAGAAATATGAAAGCTCTCTTGTGAATGTTGCTGGTTTGATATCAGCAGATATACATGAAAAGATAGGTTTGTGTTATAGTGCTCTAGACTCTGAATCTTAGTTCTGCATCTGAAACAGGGATGTATAATGTCAATCTGAATGGTGTAGACAAGACTGGTTAAAAGGTCATGCCGAGTCAATGCCAGGTGTCTGCAAAACAGGACAGGCGTCTACGCAAATAAATCAAAGCTAAACATAAGGCCAAGAACTATAATTCAGGGTCAAGAAGTCATGTAGGCTTGGGGTCCAGTTGAAGAGGAAAACAACCTGAGCAAGTGACTCTTCTGTGTACTGATTCCAAAACAGGCCCCACTTGTTTCCAGGCAAGCGGCACAGGATTGCAGTATTGTGCATTGTAAACAGAAGAGCCAGGTAGTTTTAAAAGGAGATGTGTCTGCTATTATTGATCATAGTGAAGAATTTCTCCTAAACTTCCAAGTAATCTAAGGGTCCCAGAGGGTTGTTTGAAAGCCACTGAACTGGAATAGAATTTTCCTGTCCCCATTCAGCACACTGCCCCACTCCTAACATTCTGCTATTGGGTATCAAGGACTCTCATGAATTTCATGGGGAGGGTAAAGTGAGGGTCTATATTGAGGGTCTGAGGGCAATCAGCAAAAGTCATCCCTTCTTCTCCCAAAGGAAGTGGCATTCTGATAATGTGTCATTGTGCGGGTGAAATAGCACCTTTACATCCAATTATATGACAATTCCAGTATTTATTTATTTATTTGAGAAAGATCTTGAAAAGTCAATATCCAAGAAGGATGTTTAAGCAAGTGACTACTAGTAAGCCTCAGTTCCTAGTTTTTGAAGCTAAGCACTGATATCTATACTGCTAAGACTGATCATTATTCTGAATCAGACCTCTAGCCCCTCAAATCTATTATACCTACTCTGACTCATATTCTCTCATGTGTCTCAGCTAGGGGTTTACCTAGTGTTGCCTCTAAACTGTATCCTTCTAAATAGGAATATATCCTGGGATATTTGTTGTGCAAACCAGATGTTTTACCACTAAGCTATAGATTCACCACATCCCGTCCTGTTAGGAGGCTTCGGTAAACGGTAATAGCAGCTTGCTTCTCACTCTGTAAAAACTTTGGGAATATTACCTTTAAAACATACAACATAGATGTTCATGAAATGTAAAAGTCACATTTTTATCCCTAATTGCTGCAAAACACCTCACACTTGGATCACGAAAGGAAGTATCTTAAACAGAGATGTGAGAGATAAAACACCTCTCTTCCACTGTGATGGATCTCTTTTTTACATGGCTTGCATAATTTGTATAGCTGGTAAACTAACCTTGCTATTTTTCCTAGTTGTCTGATCAGGATCTGCTTTTCCATTGGTATACACATTTAGTAAACACTAGCAGCAGGTATATGTCATTAAAAATTGGCACCACATCTATCAAATAAATATTTTGCTTCTTAAATAGATACATTTGGAAAGAATGAGGTAGGTGTTACTATTAATGCTACAATCCTGGCCCTCTTCCAATTCAGGTAATTGAATTCTAGCTAAACAAACATTTACCCTATGCTTGAAATTGGAAACTTTTTGTTGTAAAAATGAATCATGTCAAGTAGCTGCCAAACTCCCCTTTAGAAAAAGACTATATTTCAATAGCTGGTATATGATCTCTCCAAGCTGAAATCACTGCTCCTCAGAATGTAAACCATGAGAGAACACAAAAAGATGTTAGTGAAATACTGCTAGGAAGATAATTAAGAAAAGAGAAAGAATTGTACAGATTCGGCCAAGGAAAGGGTGGATAACAACAGCAAGAATAAAGCAATTCAACAGGATATGGACATAGGACTCAAATTAACATCTCAGGCTGTTACCCCATTGTCATTGTGTTAGTAGGAACTTATACCAACCCTTCGGCATATTTGAACAAAAGGATCCATCTCATGAAAGAACCTGTTTTTCTTATGATGGGACAGCTTTCGGGAAGTGTTGCAACCAATTGCTTGACATACTTACTGAGATGATGTCTAGAATAGCAGGCTAGCTGCAGGTCACTGTTAAGGACCAATGCCATGATGACTAAAGTGATTATTAAAAAATCTTCCAGAAACTGCAAAACTATCCCCAAACAGTTAAAAAGTTCATGAATGCTTTCTTTGAAATATGATTGGATAATAGCTGCTGCTGGAGGAGAAGAAAATGACTCAGGAGGGTGGAGACCCTTTTTACCTAAGGGATAAACACAGGGTATTATATGAGTGGCACTTTGAAGCACTATGAGAATTGTGAATATCTCTAAATCCCTTCCTTTGGCCAGCAAAAGAGCTCCTGTAATTCGAACTAGAGCTACATTGGCTTGCATCTTTGTAAACTGTTTTAATAATCTTCACTAGTTCAGCACTACATAATCTATATTTGTGTATGGTAGTAATTACCATTCTCCACCTCTCAGTGATAATAAGGAGGCCAGTGTTGGATATACATGGGCAGCTCAGGAATTTTTTGCTAGTGACCAAATTTCATCTTCATTTTCTCAAATTATCATTCAAGAATAATATTTATCATGAAAGCTGGTAAGCATCTTCAGTAAGCCTTGCAAAATACTTGTTTCTGATATTTAATAATAAATCTCAAAATAATTCTAACAAAGAATAAATAACTGGCAAATTCCTCAATGGTAATGATGCAAATTAGAATTAAACAAGTGGGAACCTGCAAAGACTTCTGGAGGGAGCATTTCACTTCCCTCCATCAATCAATACTTTATTTACAGTCCATGACCAGAATACAAACCAGTAAGGGGGGGAAATGACCATCTAAAAATTAAGGTATGCAAATATAACTGTGTATAAAAGTAAATTAAACCTAATACTAATAGAAATTCAGTAGTTTCTAACATTGAATTTCTAATATAGAATACAATCAGCTACTATCTTCCACATTAAGTTGGGAAATATATATGGAACATAGTTTAATTGCTTGGGAGCAGAATTTAGCAACTTTCTGGATGATCTCTATGTTCACAGCAGAGAGAAGTGTGTTAATGATCCCAGAGTCGGAGGTGTCAGGACAGAGCTCAAGTAACGGGGAGATAAGGGCAGTATGATTTTCATTGTAGAAAGAACACATGCGCCATTGACTCTATCTCACCACTGTTACAAGGGCAAAATCTCTTAGACCGGGCAATTTTTTTATATCTACCCTCAATAAGGGGAGCTGCGGTGGCTCAAGTGGTTAAGACACTGAACTGCAGGCTGTGGAAGGTCAGTAGTTCAGCGGTTCAAGACCCGGGTGCCGCAAGATGGAGTGAGCTTCCGTCTCTAGTTCCAGCTCCTGCCAACCTAGCAGTTCGAAAGCAAGAAATTGCAAGTAGATAAATAGGTACCACTTCGGTGGGAAGGTAACAGCATTCCGTGCACCTTGGTGTTTAGTCATGCCGGCCACATGACCACGGAAATGTCTTTGGACAGTGCTGGCTCTTCGGCTTTGAAACGGAGATGAGCACCGCAACCCTAGAGTCGGATTCGACTGGCTTTCGAGCAAGGGAACCTTTACCTTTACCTTACCCTCAATAACCGAAGATGGCAAAGCTGAAAATCTGGCAAGGGTGAAAGCTCTTCTTTGATTAACATTTTCAGGACCCTCTCCCCCATGATTTCCTCCTTTCCTTCCCTGTAAGCCCCCATAGTCTCTCCCCTTTTCCTGCTTCCTTCTCTCCTCCCCACTGAACAGCCAAACTACCTTTATCTGCACCACTGTCCCCCCTCCCTTCAACCAGCAGCCTCTCCCTAGGAAAACTATGGCCCAGTTGTTTTATATTTTTAATGTTTTGTAAAGTTCATTCATGAGTTTTTATGTCCTACTTTTTAACCTATTTTATATTTCCTAATTTATTAGTTTTTTAAATGTACTTATTGCAAAGCATGCCTAAATACTGACATCAGTAAAATGTAGGCTCTTACTCACACATAGTGTTCCAGAGTAAGATCCTTTGTTTAAAAGTAGACTTTTAGAAGTGCTAATAAGTAAATAAGAAATGTTGAATAAGGTATTTGTTTAGAACATGTATATGCTGCCTCTCCAGAGACCTGTTCAAGGTAGCTCGCAAATGAAAAACAATGAAAAATAAATTAAATACAATGAAATTATTAAAAACTAGGGAGCAAAGCCCATTGTGGAGGAAGACAACAGGCCCTAGAAAGGAAGGGAGGGAGGGAGGGAGGGAGAGAGGGAGGGAGGGAGGGAGGGAGGAAGGAAGGAAGGAAGGAAGGAAGGAAGAGGGGGAGAGTGAAAGAAAGAAGGAGAGAGGAAGAAAGGAAAGGGGGAAAGGAAGGAAAGAGGGGCGGAACGGGCTTCTCTGGGCCTACTGGGCTCATAGAAGGCCCAGAGGATGGTGTGGGGGGGCAGAAGGGGTTTCTCTGGCCTACTGGGCCCATAGAAGGCCCAGAGGATGATGTGGGGGACGGAAGGGGCTTCTCTGGCCGACTGGGCCCATAGAAGGCCCAGAGGATAGTGGGGGGGCGGAAGGGGCTTCTCTGGCCTACTGGGCCCATAGAAGGCCCAGCAGATGGTGTGGGGGGCGGAAGGGGCTTCTCTGGCCTACTGGGCCCATAGAAGGCCCAGCGGATGGTGTGGGGGTGGTGGAAGGGGCTTCTCTGGCCTACTGGGCCCATAGAAGGCCCAGAGGATGGTGTGGGGGGCGGAAGGGGCTTCTCTGGCCTACTGGGCCCATAGAAGGCCCAGAGGATGGGGGGGAAGAGGCTTCTCTCACGTGCCTCGGCCTTGAAGGCCTGTCCCTGCGCTCTCTCTGCAGACGGTCCTCTCCTGTCAGAGGACTGGAGCAGACTGAGCCAAAGATACTGGCCAGGGCTGAAGTGGGCGGGACTCCGCCAAGCAGCCAGTCAGCCCCGGCCAGCGTCTTCTGACTGCCAGTTCTTGTGCCGAATCAATTATGGCAAGCATAGAATGTTGTGGAACCATAATTCAAATATATATAAGGATAGATACAATAATCAAATTATCAATATAAAAAACAAGCCAGAAAAACAACAATGACCAGGCTCTAACAATATATGTAAAATAGCCTCACAATAGAAATGAACCATTACAAACAGCTAAACAAGATGAAGCACTTCAGTTAAAACACTTAGGCTGCAATCACACACAGATCCACTTTCAAACCACTTTCAGTGCACTTTCCAGCTGGATTTTACTGTGTGAACTGGCAAAATCCAGTTGGAAAGTGCATTGAATGTAAATTATTTAGTGCGTGTGATTGCAGCCATAGATAAGATAAATACTTAGGCAGGTGCAGGGTCGGCCCCAGGTGTTTTTGCACACTAGGCAAGGACACCTTCTGGTGCCTCCCCCACACACACTCTTTCCTTGGCAAGGACCAAGGAAGGGAAGGAGGTTTAAACCCCCTTTCCTTCCATCTGAGCGCTGGCTTGCCTGGTGCCCCGCAGCTGTAGGGCATGCTGGCAAGCCAGGGAAGGGGCAGGAGTTTAACCCCCGGTCTGTTCCGTCTGAGTGCCGGCTTTTGGCGCCCCTAAGGGCCAGTGCGCTCTAGGCGAACGCGTTGTTTGCCTAGTGTGCGAGCCGGCCTTGGGCAGGTGCCTAAAGAACAGTTAAACACCAAGGAAGCCTCAAGAGTGAGGACATTCTGCAGGCAAGCCTCTGCCCATGAAAACCCCCTGTCCCTGGTTGCCACCTGCCTCACAGACAGCTGGGCTTTGGGAAAGGATCTCAACTGGCAGGAGAGTATGGGATAAGGTGGTATTTTAAGTTACGTGGTATGTTACCGTGTCACTTGGCACCATGTAACTCTTCCATATGGAAATCTTTGTGTGATCATTTTTAAAAGTCATGCATTAGCCTGGATTTTTAAAAAGCAGTAGCAACATATACATAGACACTAGCAGTCTTTGTTTCCTCACTTCGACAGGAATAGTTTTTAATGTTTAAACGTTCTGAGGAGAAAGTGTTCCATTTCTCTCTCCCTTTTTTGAAAAATACAAAATCTTATCCCTGATTCATATTCCGTAAAATATTGTTCTCCATGTGAACAGCAAAATAACATTTTTTCCAAGATGTTCAGTGTTTCCTGATCAGGGATGGGGATAAGAGTGTGAGAATGGGTATACACAGAACATTTTTGATCCAACTTCAAACATTCAAAAAATAAACTTGTTCTCTAGGTCCAAGAAAATTTTGAATGAATTGCAATCCAAGTAAAAGGGTAACTCAGCATCTCTGAACAGAATGTAGTTAAGGCCACACTATTCCTGAAGCTTCTCCACAGTGAATCAACTATTATACTTTCCAACTTTTGGGAACTGCCCCTACTTTTGTGAAATTTTACGGGTCTTTACTTGCCTTATGTAAAAAGTAGCGATTTACATATAATATTAATTTAAATTGAAACACAGCTTCAGGGGTTATAACGAGCAATCTCATTTTCAGATGAACAGCACACTCTTTCACATTTTCTCCTAGTCCCATACCGTCTTTCATATACATGTAACTACATGACCAGTCAGGGAAGGAAATAAATAACATTGCCAAAAGTTTAGAAGTCAAACTGTGCTATTATAGACAACATATTGTACATCAGATGACAATAGCATAGCTGTAATTAGATGGAAACAAAAGGAGGGTGAGGTTACACAATTTGTTTTGTATGTGCTTTAGGTTTCTTATTTAGAAAAAAAAAATGCTTTGCCTAAATAACAGTATTTTCACAAGTGATGCCAAGAACATAATGGAGTCTCTCTCAATCTGGAATGGTAAATGAAGGGATGAAAGCAAAGAGAAGAATTGTCAGTCAGATGGGTACTTTAACTAATGCTGCCTTTTTGTTCAAATAGTGAATATGGGATATCCAAAATCCAGTTTGGAAATCACTTGCAGAAATGGCCTTTCTTAGGCAATCTTAGGCACATTTTCATGAAAGAAATCCAACTGAACTCAGTGTGATTTACTTCCAGGTAAACATCTATAAAACGGGGCTGCACTGAACTGCTGAGGAATTGTAGACCATTTCAGAAAACAATTAAGAAATTTTGGTTGGCCATTGTTGCTGTGATGGTATTGTTTTCTACAAGAAGGAAATGATATTCAAAATACAGTGTGTTCTTGTTAAATGACGACTAAAATCAGGTCTACTTGTTTTTTTAAAAAAGGTTGAGTTAGTGCTTAAAAACTCTCAAGTAAACAACGTGAATCTTGTCAGGTTTCTTTTCCTGTGCATGCCTACATGTTTGGTTACCGAAAAACATGATACATCTTTCATATATTCATAATCATTCTTCTGATAGTTATACTTCAGATAAAAGTTCTCCAGATTGAGAGGTATGCCTATCATTTGCTTACAAAATACTATTTGTTAGGAAGGAAAGTTACTAGAATGGGCAAAGTCAGACCAGTGGCATGTGGATGCAAGTTCTTTAATTTCAGTGGGAAGTGTGAAATTGACTTTGTCATAAAAATTAATTTTTCATAAGATTTGTTCACAGTCATACAAACTGCGCATCACTATTTACACACAAGTCTGAAACTATAACCAAGAATATACCTAAGGAGGAACAAACAAAGTGTCATGGAAGAGCACATTCAGCGTAATTAGAAGAGTCAAGTAGGCAGGTTCTGCACATTTCAACTACAGCCATTATACCATCCACCTCAGTATATTTATGTTACATTTATATCACACCTTTCCTAGGAAGAGCTGAGACCAGTGTTTCACTTCATTCTACTCCATGCTTAGCCTGAGAGTTAGTGAACTTCATAGCTCAGCAGCAGATTTGAACCAATGGCTTTCTCATCTAAGCCAAACATTATAGGCCCATTCCAGGAAGAAAAATATAATGCAGTGTTCTCACAGAGACTTACTGATTCACAGGAAGGGCCACCTATGTAGCATAGAGCCTCCACGCAGGAAAGCATTTTTCAGCAGCTGCGCCTCTTGTGCCTACACAATAGATAAAGAAACCCTTAGGGCCAGTGCACACTAGGAGGTACATTGTGTATTTCCTTTTTCCTTGTTTACCCATCATTTTATGTCTCAGAGCTAAATGTATGAATTGACTGCATTGAAAAATGCTGTTTTTGAGGTGTGATACAATGAGACAAAAAGTCTGTGAATGGTGTTCAATCCTGTGGACTCATTCACAAATGCTAGTCACTACATGTTGCAGTCAACTGATAAATATGTATGTGTGACCAGAGATTTACAGTACAGTCCTAAGCAGTGTTCCCTCTAAGCTGAGTTAGTGTGAGCTAGCTCACAGTTTTTTGGCCTCCAGCTCACACATTTTTGTCTTAGCGCAGGAAGGATGGCTCCAAAGCAAACTAATCTATGCAGTAGCCAAATGGCTTGCTCACAACTTTAATGCCAGTAGCTCACAAAGTAGATTTTTTTGCTCGCAAGACTCCACAGCTTAGAGGGAGCATTGGTCCTAAGTACAGTTACAGCCTAAGACCATTGACTTAAATGGAAGGTGTAAATCTGCTTACAGTTTGGGGTAGGTGAAGGAGGCAGACCTTCAGGCCTCTCAGGCCCTCGCACAGAAGAAGAAGAAGAATTGGGTTTATACCCTGCCCTTCACTCAGAGTCTCAGAGCAGCTTACAATCTCCTTCCCTTCCTCTCCCCACAACATATACCCTATGCAGTAGGTGGGGCTGAGAGCTCTGAGAGAATGGCTGCATGTGGAGGAATGGGGAATCAAACCTGTTCTCCAGATTAGAGTCCGCTGCTCTTAACCACTACACCAAACTGGCTGGTGGCTATTAACAAATGAAGGCAGAACAGTACCATAGTTATCTGCTCCATTCAGTGAGTACCAGTTAATATTCTGGAAGCTGCATTTAGGGTTGCCAGACCCGTGGTCCAGGCAAGGGTTCCCCCGATTTTCGAGGCTTCTACCTGTTGCCAGCCAGCTGGCTGGTGGCAGGGGAAAGCCCTGCTCCCAGATAGGGATGTCACACAGCAACATCCCCGACATGATGACATCATGTGGAAGTGACATCATCATGTCAGGATGTCATACAGCAAAACTCTATGGTTTTAGGCCAAATAAATATAAAGTTTTGCCCCAAATGCAGAGCGTCACTGCGCAACATCCCCAACATGATGACATAATTTCTGCATGACATCATCATGTCAGGGACATCACACCATGTCCCCGCCCGCCCCCAGAACACCCCCAAAATCCTTCCACGGCAAGACAAAGGGGACCTGGCAACCCTAGCTGCAGCTTGTACCAAAAAAGCCAAAGTATGTTACAGTAGTCTAATCAGTAGTCTAATCTGGATATTACTAAAGGATACACAGCAAAATAGTGGCCTGGTAAAGTTGACAAATATTTCTATGTTTGAAATAATCAGATTCTTTTCCATTCAGAGCAGTAACATTGATCAAGACCTAGAGTAATTTCAGTACCTTTGATTTTCCTCATTCTTCATTTCCCAGGCAACCCTTTTCATTGGAGGAATCTGTTCTTATTATCCTGTTGTTTGACCAAACATTTAACCAATACATAGCCTATTAACTCTTCTTCTTCCCAAATATGCCAGTTTCTTCGATGGTATCTTGTATAGAATGTAGGTTGTTAGAGCCAGCATTCCAGCCAATAGCAGCGAGGAATACTTACATACTCCTCACAAATTCCTGATTGGAACTTCTTTTTTCCAGGATTCCACTAATTTGATGCTTACCAGAAAGGGTATATAAATATTTTAAATAAATAAGTCCAACAACCACTAAGACTATGGAGGGGTCGCTAAACACTTCTGGAAAGTAATGTCCTTTTGAAATAAGTAATTTCATTAATTTAAACATACTTGGTGTTTGTGTAAAGTGCCATCTAGTCACAGCCAACTTATGGCGATGCCTCATGGGGTTTTCAAGGCAAAAGGCCTAGGGACCATGGACTTTCGTGGTGGTTTCCCATCTAAGATACTAACCAGAGCTGACCCTGCTTAGTTTCCAAGGTCTTACAAGATCAGTTAGCCTGGGCCATCCAGGTCAGGGCTAAACATACCTTAGAAATACTGACTATAGCTGGTGAATGGAGGCTTCAAGCAGAACACCTTAGCAAGAAAAATCATATTGGTCCTCTTTCCCAATATGCATTTGTGGGCCAGGCTAAAAGATCATGCCACAATCACCTTGCAAAACAGGTTGGGTGCAGGCTACATGAAGCAACACTTGGTACCATATGAGCTTGTCCACCAGTTAAGACTGAGGAGACCCTGCTCTGCGTCCTTCAGAAATTAGATAGGTGGTCACTACAGATCTTTTTTGGCATATACCCCAACCCTGGGATTTCAAGCTGCCCCACACACCTATTGCTGTGACACCTACTTATCTAATTGTTCTGTTCATTCTGATAGATTCAGTTCTCTGGCTTTTGTTTTCTGCTATTTCGTTCCTTGCAATTGGCTCCATCGCTTGATTTTCTCCCTTTCTACTGGCTGTATTTGATTTTTGTGCTTGCTTTTATACAGTGTGATGATGCCTGATTTGATACTGCTGATTAGCTTGTTTCATTAACCTAGAAGGCGCCTCACAAGCCATTTGGTTGAGAATCTATGGGATATAAGTGTACTAAAATAAGCCAGCTAGTATGCTAGGCATCTGTTAACTCTGACTGGCTCATGTTCAGCTTGGACTCTTATAGACAACTGCTGTGACTTGCTGTGATGAAGTGAGCATGCACACAAAAGCTTATACCCAGAATTACACTTTGTTGGTCTTAAAGGTGCGACTGGACTCAAATTTTGTTCTATTGCTGTGACTTTGGTGTCTGAACAAACTGTATTCCCAGCTGCCAACCCAATTCAGAAATCCTTCTGAAACCTCTTTAAAAAAAAATCTGTATCTCTGACTGACTACTAGACAGGAATTTACCTCACTCCCATGCA
Organism: Gekko gecko; assembly: GCA_029375565.1. Taxonomy (NCBI): domain Eukaryota; kingdom Metazoa; phylum Chordata; class Lepidosauria; order Squamata; family Gekkonidae; genus Gekko; species Gekko gecko. The sequence continues at coordinate 143,240,512 of JAPDNY010000003.1, read as the reverse complement.
CTTAAAAACCACTTAATTTAGTGGTGAACCAGTGAGTTGGCAGCACTGAATTAATTGTAGTGGCTGAAAGCAAGCAGCTGAGCTCTCCTTATCAGTCCACATTCAGCCTGACTTGGATACAGCTAACAGGAACAGAGTTTAAAATCCTGAATAGGCCTGATAATGCAGCTAAGTTAATTGTATTGGACTCTTCTACCTTTGCCTGCCTAAGTAGCTAGTTTCTTCCAGATGCAATGAAGAAATACCCAGGATGTGGTGAGCAGGAAGGGGGCCTCAAATGATCATTAAGCCCCTGGGCTTCTCTGAGTCTAAACAGGGGGAAATGTTAGCATTGCTCAATAATTCATCATGTGTTAGCTTCCATTGTTGGTATGTCTGTTTTCCATGCTTAAGGGATAGAATTGAACTTATCTGTGTTTTTAAAAAACTTTTATTATGTATGTTTGACTGTGTTGGAGCAAATTTTATTGAATTTTATATAATGGTATTATTTTGTAGTCTCTCTCATGGATTGATGTGGCGAGGAGGTTTGTGTGGTTCAGTGAGGCTGTGGGCTATGCCGTGGAGGGCCACCCAGAACAGACAGGCCACAGCAGAGAACTCAGACAAAATTTGATCCTCTGGAGAAGGGAATGGCAACCCACTCCAGTATCTTTGTCAGGAAAACCCCATGGACAGTAACAAAGGGCTAAAAGATATGACGCCAGAAGATGAGCCCCTCAGGTTGGATGGTGTCCAATGTGCTACTGGGGAAGAGCAGAGAGCAAGTACAAGTAACCCCAGAAAGAGTGAAGCGACTGGGCCAAAGCCGAAAGGACGTTCAGTTGTGGATGTGTCTGATGGTGGAAGGGAAAGTCCAATGCTGCAAAGAATAATACTGCATAGAAACCTGGAATGTAAGATCTATGAATCAAGGTAAGCTTGACGTGGTCAAAAATGAGATGGCAAGACTGAACATCGACATCTTGGGAATCAGTGAACAAAAGTGGATGGGAATGGGTGAATTTAACTCAGAAGACTATTATTTCTACTATACTGTGACCAAGAATCCCGTAGAAAAAAAATGGTGTGGCCTTTATAGACAACAAGAGAGTGTGAAAGGCTATAATGGGATACAATGTCAAAAATGACAGCATGATCTTGATCCAAATCCAAGGCACACCATTCAACATCACAGTAATCCAAGTCTATGCCCCAACCACTGACGCAAAAGAGGCTGAAATGGACCAATTCTATGAAGACCTACAACACCTCCTAAAACTAACACCAAAAAAAGATGTTCTCATCATCATAGGGACTGGAATGCTAATGTAGGAAGGCAAAAGGTAACCGGGATAATGGACAACTTTGGCCTTTGAGAACAAAATGAAGCCGGGCAAAGGCTAACAGAGTTTTGTCAAGAGAACATGCTGGTCATAGCGAACACCCTCTTCCAACAACCTAAGAGGTGACTCTACACATGGACATCACCAGATGGGCAACACCGAAATCAGATTGATAATATCATTTACAGTCAAAGATGGAGAAGCTCTATACAGTCAGTAAAAACAAGACCTGGAGCTGATTGTGGCTCAGACCATGAGCTCCTCATTGCAAAATTCAGACTTAAACTGAAGAAAGTTGGGAAAACCACTAGGCCATTCAGGTTTGACCTAGATCACATCCCTTATGAATATACAGTGGAGGTGAAGAATAGCTTTAAGGGACTGGATTTGATAGACAGAGTGCCTGAAGAACTGTGGATGGAGGATTGTGACATTGTACAGGAGGCAACAATCAGCACCATCCCAAAGAAACAGAAATGCAAGAAAGCAAGTGGCTGTCTGATGAGGCTTTACAAATAGCAGAGGAAAGAAGGAAAGTGAAAGGCAAAGGTGAAAAGGAAAGATTTATTTAACTGAATGCAGTTTCCAGAGAACAGCAAAGAGAGATAAGGAGGCCTTCCTGAATGAACAATGCAAAGTAATCGAGGAAAACAACAGAATGGGAAGGACTAGAGATCTCTTCAAGAAAATTGGAGAGATCAAGGGAACATTCTGTGCAAAGCTGGCCATGATAATGGACAAAAATGGTAGGGACCTAAGAGAAGCAGAAGAAATTAGGAAAAGATGGGAAGAATACACAGAAGAACTATACAAGAAGGACCTCAATGTCCTTGACAACCACGATGGTGTGATCACTGACCTCAAGCCAGACATCCTGGAGTGCGAAGTCAAATGAGCCTTTGAAAGCATTACTAACAACAAAGCTAGCGGAGGTGATGGTATCCCAGATAAGCTATTCAAAGTCTTAAAAGATTATGCTGTTAAAGTGCTGCACTCAATATGCCAACAAATTTGGAAAATGCAACAGTGGCCACAGGATTGGAAAAGGTCAGTTTACATTCCAATCCCAAAGAAGGGCAATGCTAAGGAATGTTCAAACTATTGCACAGTTGCGTTCATTTCACATGCTCGCAAGGTCATACTCAAGATCCTATAAACTAGGCTTCAGCAGAGCATGGATAGAGAACTGCCAGAAGTATAAGCTGGGTTTCGAACAGGTAGAGGAACTAGAGATCAAATTGCCAACATTTGCTGGATTATGGAAAAAGCAAGGGAGTACCAGAAAAACATCTACTTCTGCTTCATTGACTATGCTAAAGCCTTTGATTGTGTGGATCACAACAAACTATGGCAAGCCCTTAAAGAGATTTGAGTACCAGACCACCTCATATGTCTCTTGAGAAACTCGTATAAGTGTTAAGAAGCGACAGTTAGAACCGGATATGGAACAACTAATTGGTTTAGCATAGGAAAAGGAGTACAACAAGGATGTATATTGTCACCTTGCTTATCTAATTTACATGCCAAGTACATCTTGTTAAAAATTTATATAAAGCTGTGAGTGCTGAAGTTCCTCCTGACCATTTACAAAGGCCATTGACAAAGGCCACCACTCCTTTCCCTCCCAGCTTATGAGAATTCATGAGCTAGATGATAATGCTGAATTCCATATCAACACCTGCATTTGGATGGTATAATTACTATAGAATTACAAAAACAACAGATATGCCAAGAGGCATCTAGTACCACATCAGCTTCCAAACTAATCATTCATTGCTTCTTCAAAGTGCGCTTAGCTCAGTTTTAAAAATTAATTCAATTCTTTGCTCCTACCTCTGTTCAGTCAAGTCCCTATTGTGCAATTTAAACTCCCAGATATTTCAGGAAGCCACAAAGGAATTACTAATGATGGGGTTTAGTGTAATGAATAATATATTGCATTTACTACCCAAAGAAATCACCATGGTGATAAGCATTGCATAAAAAAGTAAGATACACAGTGTCACATATCTTGCAATTATGCTATATGGATATTGTTTTATATTTTATTGATTACCATAAACAGCTTTTGATCAAAATGGCAACGAAGTAATGCACTAAAATTAAAATGATCCAATTGATACTCTAAGCCAGTGCTACAATGAATAGCACTGCAGTCATTTCCAAACAATGACAACAGACTCTGTATAATAGGAGTGGGAACCCCCAAACAGATAGTCTAAAAAATGGCACACCAGACCATTTTTCTTGGTGTGTAGGGCCATTCTTGCCACCAAAGCAAGCCTCTAAAGTGCTATCAATGCTGGCAGTGTGGAAGAAAATGAGCGTGGCTTGTGCCATCAACTGCTGGATTAGATCAATGGTCCATCTAAATTCAGCATACTGTTTCACACTGCAGCCAAACAATTGCCTAGAAAGCCAACAAACAGACCTTCCCCAATGCTGCCTCTTGGCACTAGTATTCAGAGATTTGCTCCTGATTCTAATGCTTGCATGTCAGATCAAAGGTGAACGTCTTAAGTCCTCACAACACTGCTGATTTTTGGCTTGCTCCCAGTACCCCTATTGTTTGCTTGAATACCAGTATCTTCACAAGCTGACATTGCTGGGGGGAGGGGATCAAAATTTTGCTCTATAGGCTTCTGTCTTTTTCCTGTAATTTTCTTTCCACGGAGCCATGACTCATACCAGTTAACTATTATTACTCATACACTAAGTAACATACACTAAGTAGCACTGCACAGTTTACAGTCTGGATCCTGACATAGCTGGGCAGTACATGCCAGGTTCATACCATCTGAATATTAGTAGATGCCTTAAGGCTGAGGTTTTCGCCAAAACAGAAAGAAAGTCACATAAGATTCCTGGGCAGTACAGAAGGTTGAAGGAGTAGGGCTTTTTTACCCTTAGCTTCACTCTGCACTGAAAATAGGATCTGGGTTAGGGTTGCCAGCCCCCAGGTCCAGGTGGGGGAGCCCCCACTTTTGGGGACTCCAATCCACCCCCAGCCAGCTGGCTGGCAGGGAAAGCCCCCAAGCACAACCACCTGCCTGGCCACCCTTCTCCCTCCCCTCCTGCCTGATTTAAAGGGCTTCAGCTGATCGGCAGGGACCACATGGCCTGCTGATCAGCTGGAGGGCCCTTTAAATCTAGCAGGAGAGAGGGAAAGAGACAGGCGCAGGCCACATGCTCAGCTCGCAAAAAGACCCTTTAAATACTCAAAGCCTGTGCTACAATGAATAGCACTGCAGTCATTGCCAAACAATAACAACAGATTCTCTATAATAGGAGTGGGAACCCCCAGGGGTCTTTTTGTGAGTGGGGTGGGGGCTGTGACATATGGGGTTGATTTCCCTCAGCCCTGTGCACCACGGCCCCCATCCTGTGCGCAAAAAGTCCCTTTGAAGTATGTGGCCTGTGACCAGCCTTCTCTCTCCCTCCTGCTAGATTTAAAGGACTCTCCAGCTGGTTAGTGGGCCACGTGGTCCCTGCTGATCAGCTGAAGCCCTTTAAATTGGGCAGGAGGGGAGGGAGAGGGGTGTTTGGGCAAATGGTTGCACTCAAGGAGGGGCTTGGGACATCCCCCCCAAACACCCCCAACCCCCCCCCCACTGGATCAAGGAGGGGACCTGGCAACCCTTAATCCGGGTCCACCCAAGCTCCACTGCAGACTAAGCCCTATATCTAAGAGCCAAACTATCAAGGGAATGCATCTATGTTTGGCTTATGTTTTGAACCTATTTTCTCCAAATAAAAACCTCTCCCATCTATGCAAAACAAATGGCATGTATCCAAATACACTCCATTGGAGGAATCCTGACTAGGAGTTCTCAGAAGTAAGTCCCACATTAGTCATTGGTGATCACTTTCAGGAAGTGTCCTTAAGTTTGAAAGCTAAGTCTTCAGAAGAGGTGATGATTTCTGTCCTTTTCCTCAGACCACTCACTTTGCCCATTATGCTGTTCCTGGTGATGCCCACTTTGTCAGACTCAGAACTTCATTTGCCATGATTTTGTTCTTGTGTGCTTATTCTCTTCTGTTGTGGGCATAAAAGGGGGGGTTATGTGTGTTCGTGTGTGCTTGTGAACCTGCTTTGCTTAGCTTCAGTGGAACATGTTTTCTTAAGCTGCCTCCTGGCGTCTGGGAAGAATGGACATCCTTGAAAACCTGTCTCTACCAGCTTGGCTGTTATAGATAACATAATGGTAGATGCTCTTAGGAGGAGAGTGAAAGCGTGGGCTGGGAATTTGGAGTGATTGGAGGGTTCACTAGGGGCGGGAGCTTGTTTGAACCCTGTATAACTCCAGGGTTGGCACCAAAACATCAGTTCTGACACAGAAAGTCACAGCTTGGAATTTACTAAAGCCTCAATAAACATATCACTGCCCAGAGAGTGTTGTTGGGTGCTCAATTGTCCAGGAATCTGACAATTATGCTGTTCCTCCCCCAGAACAAAGTCTTGGGAGGCTCAGTGGGCTACAGCAAGAGGAGTGGGAAAGCCACCACTGTGCAAGGTCTGAAAACCACTGGATACACTCCAGGATGTCCAGAAATAGGGTAGGCTACAACTAGTGTGATATGCCTAAACAGTTTGAAGATTCCTCCACATATAAACAAACATGCAATCCTTCATCTTAAATCTCAGCAGAAGCCATACCTTTGGCTACTTTGCTTGCTTCTGTTTCAACAAAGGAATGTAAATCTTAACAGAAATCAGTGGACAGGTGTAGCTATTAAATTAAAGTTTACCCTGAAAAGATCTGTACCATCTTATAATGCTTTCTGGATCATATACTTGGTGGTTTGAAAAGCATGCTCCATCTACCCATTTGACTGGGGATATCTCGACTCGAATATGTCAAGGCAATACCCCAGTTTGTGGCAAATTCCTTCATCATCTGACTGGTGAATGGCACATGATTTATTTATTTCCTTCCTTCCTTCCTTCCTTCCTTCCTTCCTTCCTTCCTTCCTTCCTTCCTTCCTTCCTTCCTTCCTTCCTTCCTTCCTTCCTTCCTTCAATTTATATTCCACTCTCCCAGCAAAACAGGCTCAGGGCGGTTTCCAGCCTATAATAATCTGCTGAATGCAGATTTACATCATAAAAACAGAACAAAATACATATAATAAATACAATAAAATAAATATAACACTAAATACTTAAATTATACCTCAACAGACACATAGGAGTGACTGATGGGGGGAGGAGGCCAGATTGAATCCAGCATGTGGCCTGCTTGGTGTGTGGGGGAAAGCCTCCAGATTAGCAACACTACCCCCCCTCCCCAATTGTCCAGGACTGGTGATGGACTGAGAAGCCTGGGAGGGGCAGTACATTCAGAACAACTGTTTCAGCCCTCTCTTACTCAGGTCTCAGTCACACATGCCAGGTCTACTGCCTGCTCTACCAGATAATTCCGGAGGATGGCGGTCTTATTATTTCTTTTTGTATGCCATGGTATGCAAATGTTGCCTTCAGCTTTACTACTACAATCATGGCTGTCTTGTCAGCTAGGTGAATAACTGGGAACTTGGAAAAGTAGTCTGCTGGTTGCAGTTCTTGGCATGACTGGCAGTTGCCAAACCAGTGCTCTATCTCTGCATTTATGTTTGGTCAATGCATCAGTCACCATGGCTTGTAGCCATTGATAGACCTATCCTCCATGAATGCAACTAATCTCCTTTTAAAGCTGTCTATTCCTGTGACCATCACTACATCCTCTGGCAGGGAATTACACATTTTAATCACTCTTTGTGTAAAGTAGTATTTCCTTTTGTCCACCCTAAATCTACTTCCCATCAACTTCATTGGATGCCCTCGAATCCTCTCTTTGTCAACTCTCTCCATCCCGTGCATAATATTATAAACCTCTATCATGTCCCCTCTTAGCCATCTCTTTTCTAAACTGAAAAGTCTCAGACTCTTCAGCCTTTCCTCATAGGGAAGGTGCTCCAACCTCCTAATTGTCTTGTTGCCCTCCCCTGTACTTCTTCCAGCTCTGCAATGTCCTTTTTGAGATACAGTGACCAGAACTGTACACAGTATTTCAAAGGAGGTCATACCATAGATCTATACAGGGGCATTATAATATCAGCCATTTTATTTTCAGTCCCTTTCCTAATAATCCTTAACATAGAGTTTGCCTTTTTCACTGCTGCAGCACAATGAGCTATCCACCACACCCCCAAGATCTTTCCCTCTCTTTTTCCTTTTCAGACCTCATTAACCTATACTTGAAGGTGGGATTTTTTTTGTCCCAGTGTGCATCACTTTACACTTACCAGCACTGAACTTCACTTGCCACATTGCCACCCACTCACCCAGTTCGTAGAGATCCTCTTGGAGTTCTTCACAGTGAGCCTCCGTTTTCACCATTCTGAATAAGTGCAGGGTCCTTAGGGCTAGCAGTTCTTTATGCCTGTGATCACTGAGCAGAGCTGTGCTGCACAGGCCATAAATCACCCGTTCCTCCATCAAGCGTTTCACATCAGCCGGAGCAGTGTCTATGGTGGCCCTTGAGAGCATGTCAGCTATAAACATGTCTTTGCTCTTTTTGAATTGCATCTGAATGTCATATTTCTGCAGCTGTAATAGCATTCTCTACACTCTTTCTGGGGGTGTCCCAATTGGCCTGGCAAAAATAACATCTAGTGGCTTACAGTCAGATTGGACCCTTACTTTGGCATAAAATACCTGGACACTGCAAACAATTGCGAGGAGCTCCTTTTCTATTTGTGCATAGTTTTGTTCTGCCTTGGACAGGGACCTGATACATATGCCACTGGTCTCCCTTTCTGGAACAGACAGGCCCCCAGCCCATCCATTTCATGCAGGAGGGTGAATAGCTTTTTGCCAGCCAGGTTTCTCTGCACATCTACTGAAGGAATTTAAAAAATGCTGTTGTTTAACTGGCTTGTTGAGCTCCCTATGATCTAGACTTAACCTAAGTGATCCATTCTTTTTTGGTTTGGTTTGGCTGAGTGTTTTTTAAAAATTATCCCTTTTTTACCTCATGATCTTCAAGGACTGATTTGAAGGCTGGCAAGGACAACATATTGGATCTTTCTGCACTAGTGCACCACTGATGGTACTGTGGGGTCTACATAATTATGATGCACACCTGGAAAGTGCCCAAGACCTTCAAAAACATTGGGGTAATATTTGAAAAGATCCTCCATTGTGGCTGGGGAACACAATGCTAGATCATGGAAGCACTGGATTAAATCAAGGGCCATGCTGGCTGATCTGCTCGGTAATGGTAGATCCCCCTTGTCTGTAATATACAGACTGTGAGATTGTATGTGGTAGAACCATTCTTGCAATGAGCCATGATGGTACCTCTAGGTTTGATTCTTGCACCCCTAAAGCAATTAGTGTCACATTTGTCAAGGCTCAGTAGAGAGGGGGGGGGAGAGAGAGGTTTTCCTCTACCAAGCAGCTCCTTTCAATCTCCAGAAAGATTCCTGGGGTTGTGGGACCCACACAAACAGCTATAGAGGCGTAGTGAGAAGGGGAAAATGGATTCCCTCCTCCATCTTCTATTAATACAGCACCACTGATAGAGGAGCCTGGGCCTTCCCCCTTTTCCAATGAAGCCCCTTGGCCCACATGCCTGTTTTGTCTACATGGATCCTACATCCCTTGGAATAATGTTCCACAGGAGACTAAGGGGACTTCTGTGGGAGGGTAATGCAGGGAAAACCAATATTTGCTAGTGCCTTCAGCTGACTATTCACTGTATCCATGCTAATGTTTCCATGCCATCTTCCATCTTACAACTGAAAGCTGGATCTACATATATAATAGAAAGAGGTAAGAATTGATTGGACCAGATGTGGATGACCTTTTTGTTTTAATGCAGGGATGCATTCAGAAACTTCTCTGCTAATTTAACAGCATGGAGTGAACTGGGCTAGAAACAGCATCTCCTTTATGTACTATGTTTGCAATGGCAGGGGAGATTTTTTGTTTTCTGTGGAGGGCAGTAAGGTAATATCCCCACCTGTAAAAAAAACCCACATTCCTCTGCATGTTTAGATTCAGCCTAAATAAATGAAAGTTAAAAGTATTATCTGCTTCCAGGAGATATCCAGACTTGGGTTTCTGATGAGAGAACTACCTCTTAATTTCACCACAAACACTGGGTTATTGTGTGTTAGGGAGCACGAGGTTGGGTTAAGTGGGTCAACTGCAAAAGTTTGAATCATTCTAAAAGGTTTTACAAACAGTGTCTTGGAAGGTCAGCAGATCAACATTTAATGTTTATGGTTCTATTTAAGCACAGAAAAGCCATCGTGAATATCAGAGCCCATTACAGCTATATAGCTCTTCCCTTTGAAATGAATTAAAACTTTACAGAGGCTCTCCGATATCAACATTGGCTTCCAAATCAAAACATAGTTCATCTTTACCAAAATTTTCATCCATCTTCCTTTTTTAAAAAAGTACCTTCTGCCTTAAAAGGAGAAACAAATTAAATTAAATGGCTATAAAATATGTTGTTGAAGGCTTTCACAGCCAGAGTTCATTAGTTGCTGTAGATTTTCTGGGTTGTGTGGCTGTGGTCTTGGCACTGTAGGACCTGACGTTTCACCAGTAACTGTGACTGGAATGACTCAGCCCTACCCCACCTTCCAGGGTAGATATAAATTACCTGCCTACGGCAGAACAATATCTAAAAGACTGGGAAGGCCTGAAATTCTACATGGAAACTGAATATAGAATGAAAGGGAAAATGTACAATCTTGATTTGTATTGATACGAAATGTGAAATGAAATGATTATTTGATTGTACTGTACCTTTATTGGAAATTATGTTGGAAAAAGTCAGGTTTTTATGTATCTGAATTTTGTTACCTGGTTTGTCGATTGTTATAAGTCTAAACTTGATTACCTCTTAACTTTTTCTTTTTTGTTATTAGCAGTGTTGGAAGCCTATTAGGGGGTGGGGGGATGGGATGAGAATCTTTGGAAATTGTATTGGTAACGATGTTTAACAATGTTGAATGCATCCCAATAAAAAAAAATTGTTTCAAAAAAAAAAAAATTACCTGCCTACCATTTTTCTGCTCACCTTGACACAGAGAGTACTCTATCTTTCTGTGTTATATCTCTGAGGATGCCAGTCACAGCTACTGGCGAAACATCAGGTCCTACAATGCCAAGACCACGGCCACACAACCCATAAAATCTGCAGCAACTAAAAGGCTATAAAATAGTTTGGTTCTGTATTTTTGAAAGACTCACTCTTAAATAAGTAGACTTTAAACCCAAGGTTACCATTACAGCTTGTGCAGCATGCACAGCAACACAGTCCATGCTAGAAGCTTACAATCTATGCCAAACTGATAAGGCCAAGGAGGCATGGAGACATCAGGGAGCGATAAATAGTGGGGATGGTGTAATAGAAGGAAAATGGCCTTGTAGGAGATTCATGCAGAAATTGTTACTGCACGGTATATTTTCTGATAAATTCCGATGGGGTAGCCATGTTGGTCTGAAGCAGCAGAACAACGTTTGTTGGTCTGAAAGGTGCCACTGGACTCAAACTATATCTCAGATGTTACCATAATATTCACTTGCATTCAATCAGCAACTCAGTTAAAGAAAGCTCTTAAAAATTGAGAGAGCTATACCAAACAGTAGATGGTAAAATACTACATGAAAACTAAACTACAGGGGAAAAAAACTCTGGTTGTTAACAAATGATATATAAGAAGTATATTCAAATAAGGTCATTTGTTCTAGCAACTAACTGGGACAAGAGGCATCTTGTCTGGATCCAGCTCAAACTGCCATCCACCTCTGGCTAGCAACTGCCCTGGATTAAACCATCAGGGGAGGATATGCAGCAGTCAGACACCTCTCTTGTACTTTGACCAGGTTCAGATGAAAATCCCTTCACTCTGGCTCTCATACACCATCTTTGAAACCATCAAAGGGATTGGATGCATCATCCAGGCACCCTGTTTCATGTCTGTGGGCTCAACACATGGTGTTTGGAGTCCATAAGTGGGTAGTTTAGCCATAAGGATAGGCACTGGGACAGGGCTGCAGCACCAGGAAAGGAAGATTATCTCTCTCCCCCCCCAGTATTTATCAAAAACCTCTCCCCCAAACCAGGCTGCTTTTAGTCCTGGTAGGGGAAAAGGGACCAGGAAAGAGAGGATGTGTAGTTATGATATTTACAAATGGGCATAGTTTGAGCTGAATCTTAATTAGCAAAGTTCCAACTGCTGAACTGGCATAGTTCATCACTGCTCTCTATAGATAGCAATAATTGTTTTACATGGCACTGGTGTTCTATCAAGGGCAGAATACAATATCTGTGGCAGAATCACTAATGGCTATGCTTGCCTGAAATAACTCCCTCTGCTAGTTTACTCTGCCCCTTCACTATAGTTGTTTGTGGTACTGGGGCTATGCAACGTTTATATGGAGAAGCTTTGCATTGTCTCAAACACAATAACTAAGCACATTATGTGAAAATAAATTCTTCTGGAAACTGTTATTATTCAGGTCAGAATACATCACTGATATGCAGACTGCTTGGTTTGTGTGATAATAATTTAAATGCACACTGGAGATATCATCTAGATTAATTCTGATGGACTATTTACACAGCACTGTGGGAAGGGAATACTCAGTAAACCGAGGACTAAAGATCACTTGAAGAATTATTGGACATTATCTAGGAGTTATCGGGTAATTTATCAAGCCACTATTCCCCATTTTAGTGCCCATTGGAGGAAACACAGTTTACCCATGGCTTTCACCAAATTAAGATTATTAGTCTATGTTTAAACAACTTTAGTCAGCACGCAAACAACTGAGATCTTGATCTATTTAGTTTTGTATCTTGCACTGCGATGCTACCATTCAGAACATTAAAAAGCACAAATACCACTTAAAAACACTAGATAAAACAAGAGGGAAGAATCCAAATAATAATTAGAAGAATAAAAAACTACCCCTGAATTTCACTCTACTAGCTAAAACCAATGGTACTGGATGATCCTCAGGGTATTATTTTGGTGAGCTTGTAGAAAGTGATTCCAAAAGTGTGGGATGGCCACAAGGAAACCTTGGAGCATATCGCCATTGTGCAGATTCAGTACCCGAACTGTATAATCAGGAGGGCATTATTTGTAACAATGAGCTGACAAAGGAGAAAGTTGTCTAAAAACCACTTAGCCATGACTTTGTAGGTCAAAATCATGAATTCTGTCTGGAATGCTTTAAGGAGTTTGTGAAACCCCTGGAACATTGATGAATCACCTGTTCGATACCTGTGGTTATAAAAATATTCTTTCTAAGACTCAAATGAACCTGGGGAAGCTTGGTGTGCTAATTTCTTGAGAGTAACAACAGCACAGCATCCTCCTTTTACCTTGCTTTTACCCATGATAGCTCTGTCTCTGAACCCAGGTCCTGTAGTCTCTGCAGGAAAACCTTCCTGGATTCATCTCCAGGTAGCATCTGGGGAGGGGTGTAATCAAAGTTGGCAACCATTATTCCTGATAGTTTCCCCCCACCCCAGAAATAAACTGTCCGTGCTTATTAGAAATGTGCCATGCCTGGGAAAAGGGAGTGGAATAGGTCTAATTCCAAATCATGATTCACTATGCCCAAGTCAAACATTTACAAGTTGGTTGAGCAAAGGCATGCTGAATCATGATTTCGAGATGCATTGAGACAAACAAATGACCAGCTCATCATATGGCAAAGGCAGCTCATATTGATTTCAACACTTATTGATTTTGAGATTTTATGCTGCTTCTCCAGAAACCTGGCCTGAGGTTAGTTACAAAATAAAAAATAATAAAAACCCAAAACATTAAAAGGTATTAATTAAAATCCACCATTAAAAATCCACCCCCGTATTAAAAAAAAAAACATAGACCATAAAAACACATCACTGACAACTTAAAATACCAGATTCCAGGCAAAAATAGCATTAAAACATCAATTCCTTGAATTACAAGCCTGGGTGAACATAAGTGTTTTGACCTGGTGCCTGAAATAAGGCAGAGTAGGTGCCAGGTGAACGTCCATAAATGAGGTGCCACTACTGAATCTGGTTGCTACCTTCCTTATCTGAAAGGAGAAGCACAGAGAACAGGACATTTAAGGCAGATGGTGGGCTGGGCAATAGGGAAGGAGGCAGTCCTTCAAGTACTCTGGCCCCAAGCACTTTGAATTGCGACTAGAAACAAATGGGCAGCTGGTGCCCATCTCTGTATCCCTCCCCTGACAAAAGCCTGGCTCCTGCATTTTAGATGAGCTAAAGTTTCCAGACCATTTTCAAAGGCCACCCCATGTAAAGTGCATTACAGTTGTCTACCTGGAGCATGAATAAATGTGGCAACAGTGAACCAAAACCTGTAACATATATAGTCTGAAAGACAGACACTCTATAGCTGGGATTCCAGGGAAAGAAAGAGGGCTTTCTTCAAATCACTTCCTGCTAGGGATGCTCAAACAATCGGCAGTTAGGCTCACTTCAGTGGGCTGTTTGGCAGTTTGCAACCTGTTTATGTGCATTGGAAGGAAAAAAGGCACTTGCAGCCATAAAAAGCCTGGCCCCAGCAAATGAGGAATCAGCTGGGAGTCTGCTTCACATTTCCTGCTGGGAACAGCAGAGGGGGGTTGGTGGGTAGAATCAGGAGCAGACTCTCAGCTGATAAGCTGGAAGTCAGGTTTTTCTGATCTCCCAGACTCCCAGACTTGCTGAGATGCAATAAATTGGAGGATGGAAGGAATCAGAGAGCTGATTTCCCTTCTCCTTTCCTCACTCCAAGCTATAGGCTTGGGCTGTAGGAAAAAGAGAAACAAGTTCTTTTTCCAGCTTGGAGGGAGAAGAAGAGCTCCCTTTTGCAGCTTCACCATGTAGCTATTTTGCTGAGGGGGGGAGGAGGGGAGGAAGGCAGGGTGGATAAGAATTGGCTTCTGACCAACAGGCAGCTGCAAAATTAGTATTCAGTGGGGGGTTGAGCTGCTTGATGCAATCTTAACATATCCCTGATCAGCTCACAGTCTGATCATGAGTGTCAAACAAGGCAAGTTTGTCTGCTTACCAGGTTCATTGAGAAAGCTGTGACATCTCTATTTCTTGCATTAGATCTTTGCCTGTTCTTCATTTCCATATGCTAGTTGTACTTGACAAACAGCTACAGAATTTTGCAGGTATTTGTGCCTAGATTTAGACATGACCAAGTTTATTTATTTATTTGTTTATTTCAATTTGTATCCCTCCTTGCTGGGTAAACTGGCTCAAGGCTGCATACACAATTAAAATACAATAAAACAATAAATACAGTAAAAATACAGTAGCAATTCCCATAAATAACATACAATAAAAGTAAAAACAGTACAGATGGCGGCAGTTCCTTGGCATATTCCCAAGAAGAAGGCAGCATCCCACAGTGTATCATAAGGGCCACAAGATGTTCCGATGGCTCATTCGTCAGTGGCGGCTCCTAATCGAAGACCTGGTGGAAGAGCTCCATTTTACAGGCCCTGCAGAACTGTAAAAGGTCCCGCAGGGCCCTGATGTTCTCCTGGAGCTCATTCCACCAGTGTGGAGCCGCCACTGAAAAGGCCCTAGCTCTAGTAATAGCCAATCTGGCATCCCTCAGACAGGGAGAGTCAGGCGGTTTGCGAGCCTGACCTCAGTGCTCTCTGGGGCATGTATGGGGAAAGGCGGTCCCTCAGGTACACAGGCCCCCGACCATATAGGGTTTTAAAGGTCAAAAACAGCACCTTGAAACGAATCTGGTATGCTATTGGCAGCCAGTGCAGTGTCTTCAGCACAGGCTGGATGTGATCTCGTATAGAGAGACCCATCAACAGCCTGGCTGCCGCATTGCAAAGCAAGCCCCTGAATCCCAGCGTTGCCTCTAAACTATTAAGTTTGCATCTTTGGGTAGAAGTTATTTGATACAAACTTTACTTCTGCACTTCTACACCAACATTCAGGTTGGAATGATATGCCAGTTCCAGAAATTGATCTATTTACTTAAATGTTCTGGCTGTTAGTCCAAATGAGATGATTCCAATGAACATTGGGCCCTAAAAGGACTTTGCTTCTAACCTAAATGAATGATGTTAACATGACTTCTGAGGACTTCACAACATGTTACATTTCCTTCTGCATTTTTAATCTTTTGCAAAAGCAGCCTTATCAAGGAAGAAAAGAGAAGGGGGAAACTGCACACTTAATCAGCAATTAATTAAACCAAACCCAATAATTACTATGACACAATAAGACACAGTCAGAAAGATTCCCTAATGAATCAACCCAGTGGTTCATCAGAATGGCATCCTGTATCACACAGTACCAAACAATTACCCTGGAGGACTTGCAGGCCAAGGTCATCCATTGCCTCCTGGGACTGGTATTCAGAGGTTTACTGCCTCTGAGTGGTTGTTTTAATTTATTTTATTAAAGCATTAAAACATTTATATCCCGCCTTTTCTCATGGTTCAGGGCAACGTATAATAGTAGTTTAAAACAGTTACGGTTAAAACCAAATATAAAAAAGCAAACCCCAAAAATGCTTAGTAGCCATTGATGGACCTATCCTCCATGAGTCTGTCTAATTCCCTCTTAAAGTCATTGTGGCTATCAACAGGTCCCCTGACAATGAATTCTGCAGTCTGATTATTCATTGAGTAAAGAAGTATTTCCTTTGTGTGCCTGAATCTATTTCCCATCCGCTTCATTGGGTACCCCTGGTGGTGGTGGTGGGGCACTAAGAAAAAATTGTATAAGAGGAAGAAAAAATTCTATCGACTTTCTATACCTCATGCATAATTTTATAAATCTCTGTCATCTCCCTCTTTAGGTGTCTCTTTTCTAAACTGTAACTCTCAGACTTTTTAGCCTTCAATATGTTATCACAGCCGGAGTTCATTAGTTGTAGATTTTCTGGGCTGTAGGGCTGTGGTCTTGGCATTATAGTACCTGAAGTTTGCCAGCAGGTATGACTGGCATCCTCAGAGGTATAACACAGAAAGATGGAGTACTTACTCTCTGTGTCAATGTGAGAAGAAAAATGGTAGGCAGGTAATTTATATCTACTCAGGAAGGTGGGGTAGGGCTGAGTCATTATCTTGTAGGAGATTCCCAGGCTGTGACATGCTAATGAAGGAGCTTTCCTGAGGAGGTTATTTTGCATATGGATTAGCTGTTGAAATTCTAGTCTTATCTGTAGTGCTGTTGTAAGATGTACTAGAGACAGAAAACCATGCCCTATTTATTTTTAAACTCTCTTCTTTCCTGTTGAAATTGTGTTTATGTTTATGAATTTCAATGGCTTCCCTGTGTAATCTGACATGGTAACTGGATGTGTTGTCCAGCATTTAAGTGTCTTGGAATAAGATACTGTGTCCTGTTTTAGTTAGGCTATGTTCAGCCACTGCTGATTTTTCAGGTTGGCCAAGTCTGCAGTAGATATAAATGACCTACCTACCATTTTTCTTCTCACATTGACACAGAGAGTACTCCATCTTTCTGTGTGATCCCTCTGAGGATGCAAGTCACAGCTGCTGGCAAAACATCAGGTACTACAATGCCAAGACCACAGCCATACAACCCAGAAAATCTACAACTAATTTTTAGCCTTCGCTCAGAAGGAAAATGCTTCAGTCTCTTAACCATCTTGGTTGTCCTTTTCTGACCTTTTTTCAATGGGAAGGAGGTAGTGAGAATTTAATATATATAGAAACCAAAGGTTCTAGTAAACAGGACAGATTTGTAAACAACATTGAAGAAAGTGCCAGAAAAGACATATAAATGATGAAGGGGAGCAGGGGGGAGCCAGGGAAGGGCTTCCAACGATTATCTCAGCTGATGGATGAGATCATATGAAGGAATGCAGCCCTTCAGAAAACCAGTATCCTGACCATTTAGTGTTTTAAAACTTAACAACACTTTGAATTGGGCCCAGAAGCAAATGGATGCAGTAAAGGACATGAAAAAGGCAGGAAATGGAAGAATCAAATGTGACTCTTCATTTATAATGAAAGACATTTGGGCAGATTTATCCATCTACGAAAGAAATCTCCAAAAGCACATGTTATTCTGTTGTTTAATACATTCCGTTCTTTAATACAATGAAGAATGCTAAGAGTTACTAATAATATGTTTCTTTAATTTATGTATACAGGCCCTTTCATCAAATTAATGTAAATTCACGCACTCTGGACTGTCTGCTCCTAATAGAAATCTATATAACAAACCACTCATGATTAAGATAATTCAGCTATTCATGCTCAATGGGACTTGTAATTCAGTTCATTTATGTTCGGTCCATTCCTCCCCACCCCCCTTCTGCTATTTGTCCTTTCCTTATTTCCTTGTTCCACAAGAATGCATCATTTTCCTGGGAACTGAAGTTTGAGGAACGGCTTTATGCTGTATGGTTTCATATGATCTCACAAAGAACTCTGGTATAATTACAAAATGTCATATATCTTTAACTTGTTTATACCACTTGTCTTTATTGTTTGTGATATTGACTTCCTGTTGATATGGGTTAGCTTCATGTATGATGCTGGCTAGTAAGAGAAGAGAAGCAAACATTCATTTCCCAGACCCTCTTGCGGATTAACTTTTGTCTTTTCATATCCATGCTTTCTTTGGTCCCTTTTTCCTCAGTAGAAAGAGTGTATTTCCTCTATTCCATTCATTTATTGTTCCAAAATTTCACTGCAATCCACTGCTCTTAACTCCAGTGTATCTCACAGGGTTGTTATGTGGATAAAATGAAGAAAGGGAGAATGTTGTGTGTAACTTTGGGTCTGCATTTGGGAGAAAACTGGAGTATAAAAGTAGTAAACAAATCAAATAATAAAAATACATGAGTAAAATAGCACACAGAAAAATCCTGTTTATATGCTACCAATACAGCACAGCTGCAACCCCCTCGCCCAAATTTTCCACTTTGCTATGATTGGGCTGTCTGTTGTATCACTGACATATATTACATACCAAGTACATGGTTCACCTTGACCTTGTGACTACTGCCCACTAAAGGAGTTTTTAAATGTAACCCATCCTGAACTGCAGCCAGCAGGGCTGAATCATGCCTGCCACCCCTGCTAATTTAATCACCTGCAACCAGACACATCATCTCCTGGTCTCCATTACATCATCTTGGTATTTTTTTCCTGGTACACTTTTCTATAGAAAGATTAAATGGTCCTATGACAGCTTGGATCCTGACCGGACACCAATGCAGTCTCAGGTCCAATTACAGTGTAACCCAAACTCCACCAATGGTCAATAGAACCCTGCACTGCTGGCTTAACACCATCACAGATTCTAAATCTACACCAGGTTTGACCAATAGCAGTGCTTCCACTGTTTATGCCCAGGTAAATCCAAGTGCATAAAAAGAACATCAACTTCTCCATTTTTGTAATTGGTTCCACTCCAGAACCTTCTTCCAGCACCACAAACATATCACTGGACCCTCCTTGTCAATATGGGCAGAGAATATTTTTCTTTCTCCTATTCTGTTTCTCTTCTCAAATGAAATCCTCCATGTCTTCCTATCTGCTCCCCACCTCTCAGCTTCCTCATTCCTGTTCTCAGATGGTTTGTCCTATCATTTGCTGGCCTTTCCATAACATCCCCCACCTGGCTAGAGATTCCTGCCTTCTTATTTGAAAGTATTTCCCTGTTTATCCCTTAGCACTTTTTGATCCCTTTTTAGTCAATGCATAACCTATCCTTTCACTCTGGGTTGGTTTTTCTGGACTAGTTACGTGGAAAAATCCCACAGTTTGGATTAAATGTACTTTTAATTAGTTTTAGTAACATAACTGAATGTAAATGTTTTTTATTGGATTGCCACATGTAAAATGCTACTGTATAATTACCATTGAGAAGTCTCACAGTCTTGTAGTACAGGCTGGTTCCTCCTCTTTCTATTCTGTATTGTTGACAGGGTAAAAAAGTTACTTGTCGGTTTAAGTATCTGACAGATTCTCCACCTAGCATTTGCTCCGCTGTTTTACCAAACCCACACTGGAACAGAAATCCCCCTCTGCATTGTATGCTATTTTCACTTTGGTTGATTGTCGGATTTTATGGCAGTGTCCAGACTGCACGCCACTTTCGCTTCATTTGATATCTCAGTTTTATGGTACTGTCTGCATAGATTCATGGCCATTTTATGGCCATTCAGGGGTGACTTTGCAGTCAGTACAGTGTTGGCCCGGAGTATTTGAATGTGGTTTTGAGCCTCATCTTTTTCAGTTCCATTGTGGGTTTGGTAAAACAATGGAGTGAATGCTAGATGCAGAATGGGCCTCTGTCTCCCTATCATCCTTCTTTCCCAGGGGATATTTTGCACTAGACTGGGAATAATGTCTATAACAGACTCAAACAATCCCTTTTTACTCAGGAACTCATGTTTTGGTCCTTCATGTGGCAGAGGTGCTCTTCATGTGATTGCCCTGACACAGGGACATGTTTGGGTAACATTTTTGTTGACTTTAAAGAGGGATTATACAAATTCATGGAGCATAGTTCCATCAATGTCTATTAGCCATGGTATCTAAATGGAGCTTCCCTGCAATATACCTCTGCATTCCAGTTGCTTAGGGAAAACAACAGGGAGAGCCTTTGGTCTATCTGAGATGTGATCTGATCCAGGAGGGCTCTTCTTATGGTAACATTTGCACTAAGCATCAGAAATGATGGAATAAAGTATGGTAATAAAGTAAGCAAAACGTAATTGTAGGAGGGAATGGATGGCATAATTTCTCCAGTGGCCAAACATAATATCTGTCCTTGCAATTTTCCTTGATATTTGTTCAGTCCACTTTGAAAGGGTGGAGGGCGAGACAATATTCTACTGCTTTCCAAAACAGGGTAGTTCTTCATCTAACTGTTTGGAATGGTTTCTGAGCGGCATTCCATTTCTTCTGGTAATGCCCTTGAATATCAAAATACATAATTACCCTTCCTCCTTAATGTTAACACCCTTCAGAGAAGGATGACTCCCTCTTAGTCATCTCTAAGCTAAATCATATATGTCCCTATCTTTATATTTCCTGTTAGTCAGGACTTCCACTTTCTGCTTTACTTTTTTGTTCTTCTTGTAACTATTTTCACATCTGTCTCCCCTTTTGTGACATTATGATTCCCTTGACAGCAGACAAGACAGGCCTAATGTCACAGCCCATAACAATAATTTGTCAGTGAAATAAACCGCTACATTTGTGTATAATCATGGCACATACTGCCTTGCATCACAAATATAATTGTAAAGCAACAAAATTAAAGTACCTTGCATGAAAACCGGACAAGTTAGCAGCTAAGTAGCTCTGCTTAAGTACTGTTTCATATTCCAGATTTACTGGGTTCCTCA
The DNA here is from genome assembly GCA_029375565.1 of Gekko gecko. Classification (NCBI taxonomy): domain Eukaryota; kingdom Metazoa; phylum Chordata; class Lepidosauria; order Squamata; family Gekkonidae; genus Gekko; species Gekko gecko. The sequence continues at coordinate 143,219,804 of JAPDNY010000003.1, read as the reverse complement.
AATATGACATAAATAAGCTATGTTCTACCGTTGTTCTACCCATTCTACCCATCTCCACCAACACCCTCCTCCACCATATCCATCCTAACTCGAGGTCCTCAGACTCTCAGGAGTAGTTTGGGGGAGGATATTGTAGGAAAAAGGAAGCAAGAAAATTTGTTATGTGAGCAGAACTCTTGTTGCAGTTCTCTGGATCCCATCTCATTTAGAAGAATATTGCCCATTGCCCATTTAGAAGAATATTGCCCATAAGAACTTCAAGAGAAACCAGTGAAAAAACTGTCAACCTACTGCAACCAAGCACACACTCTCAGTCTTTGCTATTTCTAAATCTTTCTCTCACTGCCCTCCCTTTACATCCCCAGTCATGTGTTTTTCATCATACTTGCCCTTCACTCCTCACACACACCCTTCCATCCCTCCCCTACAAAGCCACACAAACCATCTGGTATACAAACAGACCCTTCTCTCAGCTCAGCTGCATGTTGTTCTCACCATGTTCACACAAATACCCACAAATCCTCCTTTTCATGGAAACAAACATTCATGCTCCTCATACTATAATCACAAACACATACCCAGATTTCAGGGTTTGTTAGGGTGCTTGTGAGACCTTTTACATTTTGTAGAGCTTTTCTAGTTTCCAAATCTTTTGAACATTGTATGGAAGATGAGTCACACAGAGATTTAAGAAGCAGCCTGAAAAACCTGGCGCTCGCCATTTCTTAGCTCTCTGTAGCTCCTGTTCATCAAACCTCTAAAGGCCCTGGTAGGGGTTACCAACATAACAGTTCTACTCAATCCTGCCCTGAAGCCTTTAATAGGGTTAGCATATTACATAAAGTGAATTTCTTAAGCTCTTCTCACTCGGGTGTTTTCTGGCCCTAGTCAGCTTTGCATAATCTTCAGGAATAGTCTTACCAGGTAAATGGCCTGTGCTTGGCCAAAGCACAACTGTTTTCTTTTAATACATAGAACAGCTTTTTAACCCTTCTTGAAATGCTGTTATAGTGGTGATGCTGGGATTTCTTCCCTCTCTAGAGATCTAAGACGCAAGGAATGAAAAAAATGAGTTTTTTTTCCTTTGGAGGTTTGAAATGAACAAAGCCTTCCCTCTGAGTTTTAAAAGTTTTTCCCCCCTCTCTGGGAGGAGAATGGGCTAGGTCCGTGGTCGGCAAACTGCGTCTCGCGAACCACATGCGGCTCTTTCGCCCCTTGAGTGTGGCTCTTCCCCCCTCCCCCCCCCCTCCATAGGCGTCAAGTTCGGGGGGGCTGAGGTGCTAAAGCCCCCTCCGAACAACCAGCCCTTGCCGCCCCCTCCATTTTGAAAGCGGAGGGTTTAAGTTCGGCTGGTTTGGGACTGGGAGGGAAGGATATCCTGGGAGCTAAGCTCCACCCCCACCTCCCCTGAGTTCAGCATGGAGGAGCTGGAGGGTTGCACGTGGAGACTGGCTTTCCCGCGCACATACACACACACACAGAGAACGGTAAGGAAGCCTGCTTGCCCAGGAAAGCTAAGCCTCGATTCCTTCTCAGCTTCCTGTGGCTCTTTTAATTCCCTATATTAGCAAACTCCCCCCCCCCACTTTCCCCATTTGGCTGCCACTTTTTTGCAGTCTTTCTCCCCCGCTCTTACTTTAGAAATGTAAGCTACCATATGCTTGTCAACTTTCACATTTCTGAGGAGCTTTCCTAGGGCGCAGGTAAAGTTTCTGGTAGAAATTGAGGGAACTTTTTTTTTTTTTTAAAGCCTGAGAACATGTGTGTGTGTGTGTGTGTGTGTAGAGAGAGAGAGAGAGAGAGAGAGAGAGAGAGAGAGAGAGAGAGAGAGAGCACAAGCCCCAGTATATGTCTGAGTTGTGAAGAGAAAGAGCCTGCGGGGGTGGGTGAAAAGCAAAAGAATGTGTGTGTATGCGTGTGCCTTTATATCTGTGTGAAAGACCGGGAAAATGCCTGTGTGCACGTTTGAGTGAAGGAGAAAGACCATGCCTGAGGAAGAAGGGAGGGAGGGGGTCAGGCCCGTAGCTACAGTGGGGCATTTCGGGGCCTGGCCCCCTGACTTCCTGCCAAGCCCCCCCCGACTTCCAGCCAGCCCCCCGCCCCCCAGCTCTCTGGGCCACCCAGAGGACCCCCAACTCTCTGGGCTACCTGGAGGACTCCCCACCGCTGCCCCTTCCCCTTCTCCAAGTGTGGCTTGCTTCTCCATGTAGGCAAGCAGAGTGAAACGCTGCAAATGTGAGTTTTTAACATTTTTATTTTTATTTCATTTTTTATTTTGTGATGTCAGTGCCCCCTGACTTATTTAAAGGCCCCCTGAATTACAAAATCCTGGCTATGGGCCTGGAGGGGGTTGAAAAGAAAAAGAACGTTTGTGAGAGTCACCCAAATCAGCTGGACACTGCAGGAGAGTCCTTAAAGAGTCCTTTTCCTTTGTCTCTGCATTTGCAAAAGTGAGTCAGTGGCTCACATCTGAAGTATTGAAGTATTTCTTCAAAATAAAGGGGATTCCTTCATTATGCTACATTGGTGCTGCATTTTCCCATTAGCAATCAAGGCAACAATACTAACCATCTCAGCCTGCAATCCTTAAACCACTTTCCTGGAGAGTGAAAAAAATGGGACACTTCTGAGTAGACTGGTTTACTCAGAAACCTTCAGGTTGAAAGACATAAATCCTTTTAAAATATATATAAATAAATAATAGATCTTCATTTCTGTAGTATTTTGACATTTTTATTACAGTTTTTTTAAAATACAGTTCTTAATGAACCCCCTCCAGAGGGGTTTGTGCCAGTTTAAAATAATTATATCAATCTAAAAAATAAAATAGGCATTTAGAATATTACAATACTGTATAGAAGTTAGCTATTAAAAGCCATCCCAAGCAAGGATTTAAAGCACTTCTGGAAAATGTTAAGGCTCAAACCTTGGTGATACTGTAGAGCAGGGGTCCTCAAACTTTTTAAACAGGGGGCCAGTTCACTGTCCCTCAGACCGTTGGAGGGCCGGACTATGGAACAGAGCAGTCCCCAGAGAATCCTGTCACAATCAGGGCCGGCTCGAGGTGCATCTGCGCCCTAGGCAGGCGCAGATGCCAACCTCCCGGTGGGGCCTGGAGTCCCACACTGGCCGCCTCCTCCTCCTCCTCCACCCAAGGGGGGAGGGTGAGTTGCGCCGCCCCTGGTCTAAGGTTTAAGGAAAGGACCTTAGTTGGTCTTAAAGGTTACCCTGGACTCAAACTTCATTCTATAGCTTCAGACTGACATGGCTGCCCCCACCTGAACTGAATGAAGAAGAAACACACTTTGACTCTGCCACAGTGAGTTGTGGTGGTTTGAGCATCCGACTGTGATCTGGAAAGACTGGAGTTCAAATCCCAGGACTGTCACTGTCATGTAGCTTGCTGGGTGACCCTTCTCTCTCAGCCTCACCTACCTGGCAGGGATAATGTGAGGCTGAAAAGAGCAGAGAAGACTCACATCTGCCACCCTAAATTCCCAGGCTGGAGGGCAGGTGGGTTAAAAATCACCCTGTGACCTTCGGGACAATGTTGGTCTGCTATGAAGAAAACAAAGCGAGGCCCAAAGGAGCCCCAGGGAGAGCGGATGCTCAGGGGTCCAAATCCTCCCTCGGCCTTGCAATTCGGGGGGTGAGGCTGAACTGTCTCTGGCCAACTTGCCTACTTCATGGGGCTGTTGTGAAGAAGGCAACCCAGGCAAGGGGAAGTGCAGGCGCTCCAAGCCGATCCTGGGAGAAGCAACGTGGGATGAGTAAAAATGGCCCCGATTCACACAGAGGCTGAAGCCGGGGGGGGCGGGCGGGCGACAGGCACCGCCGCCCCTCATCCGCTGGAGGGGGAGCAATGGACGCGGCCGGGGGGATGCAGGGCCAGGGGCAGCCCCCCAACCAGCCAGCCAGCCAGGCCTCCGCGGGAAAAGGGCAGGTCGTGCCTTGGCCGGGCTGGCGGGGAATGGAGCGGCGCCTCCGCACCTGGCACGCTGAGCGGGCCGCCCCCTGCTGCCTGAGGCCCCGGCCCTGCCTGCCCCTTAGCCGCCCCCTCCGCCGGGCATGCCGGACTCCCTGGCCCGGGGGGCGGCGGCAGCGCACTTCCGTGGCGCGCTAGCCCGGAGCCGGCTAGCCGGCCACGGCAGGAGGGAGAGGCGATGGAGGAGGAGGAAGATGCATGGCGGCGGCTTCGCGGCACTACGGCTCCTGCTGCTGGTGCAAATCCAGCTCCGGGTAGGTCCTGCCAGTGCTGCTGGCCGGGCTGCTGCAGAGCTGGTTGCGTATGGGTGTGTGTGTGTGCGCGCGCGCTCGGGGGTGTGTATGTGTGATACTGACCTCTTTGCGTCTCCGCCCTCCCTTGCAGTGCTCACCCGAGGGGGGGGGGCGAGCTGCACTGCCGCCGCCACCTCCTCCTGCGCCCCGGCTGGCCGGCTGGGTATTCTGTGCCGCTGCCATGCCGCTGAGGGGGAGGGGGGAGGGCAGGCTATCTGCGGGGCACAGGAGGGGGCCTCCTGGAGATTCAGGGCGGGGCGGGGCAGCTCTCCAGGTCTTCGCACCCGCCCACCCGCCCGCAGAAGCGAGAGCCCTGCGCCCTCCCCCCCAGGGCGTGTCCCCGGCGCACACCCGGTGGGCCGTATAAAAGTCCTCGGCGGGCCGCACGTGGCCCGCGGGCCGTAGTTTGAGGACCCCTGCTGTAGAGGAAGTGAATTCCAAAGCTGTAGGACAGACACCAAGTGTGCTAGCGTACTTTTGTGGTACAAACTTCGTTCAAAACACTAGGATATTATGAACGAAAGGAGACGAAACAAGTATACAAGACAAGTGTGGATGGGAGAGATGGAAGGGGTCGACCTCAGCGAATGTACCTCAATCAGATTGAGGACGTTTTTAGCAAAGGCCAGTTTAGGAGTACCCTAATTAAGTTAATAACAATGTACTTACCTATATAGTTTAAGTTTAGAAAATTTGGCTCTCAAAAGAAATTTCAGTCGTTGTACTGTTGATATTTGGCTCTCTTGACTAATGAGTTTGCCCGCCACTGGGCTAGGTGGGGGGAAATCAGTTCAGTTGCTTTCCAGACTTACCTCAGCCCACTTTCATACAAATGCTAATAGGTCTAGACAATGGTGTTAAATACTAGACAGCTTAGGAAGGAATTCCTGAAGAATCTCCAGGAAAAGCTCCTCTGACCCGGCCTGACCTGGTCAGTAGTTGGGGGAAAGAGAGGTGATAAAATTCAGGGGAGCATGGAGGAAGGTCTTTTTTGTGCTGAATCCATCAGAGCAGACAGGACTCTTAACTGAGGTCTGGAGGAGGATGCAAGGTAATGGGTTTATTTTCTGGGGATGGGGGTAATGGGTCAACCATGTGCTGGCCTGAAGAGTTGGAGGAAGCTGCAAGGTAATGGGGGGTTTTCCCAGGGGGGACTGATTTAAATTGTGACCAAATAAAAATTAGTTTTAATTCAATGAAAGAAGCAGGGGAGGGAAAGGGAGTGGGGGCAGGGAGAGGAGTGTGCCTGGCCAGTCCTACCACAGACCAGTTCTGGGCTCAGACCTCTTTGTCCTACCTGCACAATTTTCTGCAGCAGAGCCCTGTGGGCCAACAGGAGGATGGAGTGCATTGGGGCTGCTGCAGGTGGGTGGGTGCCCATCTCATTCTAGGGCCATCTTGCTGGCCTTTGGAGAAAGAGGGGAATGAGATGGTTGGAGACAGCTAGGCTCACAGAGCGGCTCTTGTGGCCATGGAAGCTGCCAGCACCTGTAGGCGCCACAGATGTTCAGCATAAGCTGTTCAGTATAGACAGCTAGAGAGACAGTGGCGTCGCACTCACGACAGAGCATCAAGAGCATCTTATAGGACATTTATGAGATCCTATGAGATGGCAATCAAAGTCATAAAAAGGGAATATTATGCAGCCATGATTGCATCTGTGAGCTCTCACACAGCCCAATTATTTAGAACAATTCGGTCTCTTACAACTCTGCCACAGAGCAGACTAAATGATAAGGAATTGGAAATTGGCTGTGAGGCTTTTACGAGCTATTTCACAAATAAAGACCGGTCGCTCCGCCATGACCTCCCCGCCACAGTCGAGACAGTAGCAGAACTTGATGCCTCATGCGCATCTTCTGGTCAAGTTCTGGATTATTTCAGTCCACTCCTCAGCCTAGAGGAGGTTGACAAACTACTCTCAGCTGTTCGCCTGACCACTTGTAGCCTCAACCTCTGCCCATCATGGCTAATTCAAGCTGGCTGAGAGGCGCACTAAGGGAGATTATCAATAAGTCCCTCATTAAGGGACTGTTCCCTGGTGCTTTGAAGGAGGCAGTGGTCCATCCCCTCTTTAAAAAACCATCTGCGGATCCGGTCGAATTGGCTAACTACTGGCTGGTTTCCAATTTGTCCTATTTGGGCAAACTGATTGAGAGGGTGGTGGCGATTCAGCTGCAGAGTTTGCAGTCTGGCTTCCGACCAGGCCATGGGACAGAGACGGCCCTGGTCACCCTCACAGATGATCTCCAGAGGCATCTGGATTGGGGTGGTACGGCAGTGTTGTTGTTGCTAGATCTGTCGGCAACGTTCGACATAGTCGACCATCAACTACTGACCTGCTGCCTCACTGACAGTGGGATTCAGGAGTTTGCCTTGCAGCGGCTCTCCTCATTCCTGCAGGGTCAGGGACAAAGGGTGGCAGCTATTTGGAAGGCACCCCCTAATCTGCAGAGTTCCTCAAGGAGCGGTGTTCTCCCTAATGCTATTTAACATCTATATGTACCCCCTTGCCCAGATTGCCCGAAGGTATGGATTGGGTTGTCACCAGTATGCTGATGACACCCAGCTCTATCTGTTGTTGGACGGCCAGTCAGACTCTAGTCCAGGAGGAGACCTGGACCTGGTGTTGAAAGCCGTGACTGTTTGGTTAAGACTGAGTCAATTGAAATTGACTCCAACGAAGATGGAGATCCTGTGCCTGAGTCGAAGTGGGCCAGGGTTAGAGATCCCTCTCCCAACCTTTGATGGGGCGCCATTGGTGCCAGCACTGGGGGTTAGGAGTTTGGGAGTGCTCCTGGATGCCTCCCTAACGATGAAGGCTCAGGTAGCAGCCACTGCCAAGTCGGCCTTTTACCATCTACAGCTGATCAGGTAGTTGGTTCCCTTCCTTGAACACAATGACCTGGCAACAGTGATCCATGCAATAGTCACCTCAAGATTGGATTACTGCAATGCTGTCTACAGGGGCTGCCCTTGTCTCAAATCCGGAAGCTTCAGCTGGTGCAGAATGCAGTGGTGAGGCTGTTGCTGTGTCTTCCCGTGCAAGAACACATCCAGCCTGCCCTAAAAGTTCTGCACTGGCTGCCTATAGCACTGGATTCAGTTCAAGGTGCTGGTTCTTTCCTTTAAAGCCCTATATGGTCAGGGACCTATTTACCTAAGGAACCGCTTTTCCCCATATGTCCCCCAGAGAGCACTAAGATTGGGATCCCACAATCGCTCGATCCTCCCGGGCCCTAAAGAAGCCAGGGCCTTCTCAATGGCAGCCCCTTACTGGTGGAATGAGCTCCTGGATGATATCAGGGCCCTGCGGGACCTTTCACAGTTCCACAGGACCTGTAAAATGGAGCTCTTCCGCCAGGCTTGCAATTAGGGCACCACCTTTAACATCTTGGCCCTGGCCCTTACATTACCAACAGCCTAGCATGAGCCTGGATTAGGGTTGTGGCCAACCGTCTATTGCTGAGAGATTGATGCCATCTGATAATAATGTCTGTTGAATGTACGATTTTATATATTGTGATTTTAATTAATTTTGGTTTTACTGTATGTCAGTGTTTTAACCGATATATTGTGAGCCTCCCTGAACCAGCCTTGGTGGGGAGGTGCGGGATATAAATTTAATAAATAAATAAATATACAGGAGGAGGAAGTGGGGGGGGGTTGACCACAGAAGGCCCCTGGCTGAAGCAGAGCCCTGTGGGCCGACAGGAGGAGGAAGCAGCAGGGTGGGCTGGCGAGTGGGGGTGGCCAACATGAGCAGACTGCCCTTTGCACCTTCTGCTCTAGGTTGCACTTGGGTGTGCAGCAGCACTTTCAGACGCACAACATGGTACCTGGAAGGTGCGTCCATAGCTGTTGGGGTAGGGGATGCTGCAAAATTGAAAGGTGGTGGAGCCCCGTGCACCCCACTGCTGGCTACAGCCCTATGGGAAACTCTCTAGAGATCTATAACATCCTAAGCTATGGAGCCCGTCCTATATTTTAACATCTCATAGGGCATGTGTAGAGAGAGGGACAGAGGAATTGCATTTTACTCATATTGTTTGAATCCTTTGCTCTGTAATAAATACTTTATAACTTTTGATGCTGGTAGTGGTTCTCTGTACCACATAGACCTCCACCATCTTGGACAAGCTATTTTAAAAGGAGTGCCAGGGGGAAGGCAGGCAGTTGGCAAACTGCTTTTCCTCCAGTGGCACACAAGGTAGTAAACATTCCCTGTGGTGACCAGACACTGGGCAGCAGAAGACACAGAGGCAAGGCCTCAGAACTTGGAAGGAAAGCTGGGATTCCTGACCCTCCCAGTGGGCAATTCCTTACAAAGGTCAGGTGGTGGCAGTGGTTACCTGAGAGAGAAAGAAAAGCCTCTCCAGGTGCTGGAAAAACCTTGGAGGGCAGAGTGGAATAGGGCCTACAGGCCAGAGCAGCCTGTTCCACCACACAAGGTATTCATGTATTTCTCTTCCCAGACATGCCAAGAGAAAGAGCTTTAAAATGACCCCTTTGTCTTTCGATTTCCCTTGTGCACTTGAACTTCAGAACTGCCTTCCAGTTTCCTTACTGTGCACTCGATCCTAGAAAAGCAAATCCTGAGATGCCTTCAAGAAGTGTGTGGTCCTCAGCTGTGAAAATACAGCCCCAGCACTGTTAAATGTCCTCAGATCCAATTGCATTGATAGATAGCATATTCAGCATATGCTTTTGAGCACAAATATGATGAGTTAAATAAAATTTCAAACATCATCTGATTTGTTTCTTTAAGCTGAAGTCGCAAATCTTGCATATAAACCTAAAGTATTGTTTCAATGAAGAGAATAAGACCAATTTGTTCTGCCAGGACAGTGGACAAAAGTTTGAACAATGAAAACACAACAGGGAAGATGAAAGCGAGTGTTGATTGAGAATGGCTGCTGGAAAATGGGTGGGGTTTTTTGAGGGGGAGTTACAGTGAACAGCAGCCCTTTGGTGCTACTGTCTCTTTGACGTTTCCAGTTTTAAAGAGTGTCTAGCACTCTGTTAAAATGACTCCACAGAATTCAAAGGAGAACATTGGCAGCTAACAAAAATCCTAAGCAATCTGGAGACATGTCAAGGGTTTTTTGCCATTTAAAAAACAATAACTACAGCAGTGGAGAAAGTCTGGCATTGTGCCTTTCTTTCTGTGTTGCAGACCCCTGGAAGAGTCTTTTATTCTCTTCCCTTTAACTATAAATCTATCCAGTTTCTCATTAAATTTTTTAGATGACTTTAAGCCAGAAAATTCTGAAGAGGAATGGAAAAATTTATAAATAGTTTTCCTTGCTAACTGCTAAAATATGTTCGCTCCATGTGTCACCTTCATCCTCCTGAAGGGGTGCCAACATAACTTGATTCATAACTTTTTAGTGGTACAAATCATAAGATACATGTTGATACAGGACAAAAATATATCTGCCACTGAGTCAAACATTCAGGGCCACTGCTGAGCTCTCTTGTGTTTAAGCTCACATCCTTTACTGATACGACGACAATTTTTTCCCTGCATGGTTTATGGATGTTTCAGGAGATCATCTTTCTTTCCATTAAGCTCTCCTGTTTCTCTGGCATATAATATGTCACAGAGCCAGGTCTGAAGAAGTCTCTTTCCTACTTCTTCATCTGCATTTCCTCCCCCCAGTCATCATCAGCGTCTCCAAACGACCATTGCAATTGCTCTTCTGGCCTAAATTGTGACATGCAGATATCAACACGAATCTCTTGTATGGCACAGCGATAAACATTATTACTTGTTATAACCTACTCAGAAGTTGGTAAAACCACTTCTAAGACCAGCTGTTTCTTTTCTGAACCAGTCATCATGCAACTTCTTATTGACAATGTCTTCCTTATGAGACTTGCTGTTCTCTCTCTTCTTCACTCTGCATAGATTGTTGTTGCTGGAACAGCCACTCTGTGCTATAGTTAGAATACTATTTAACTTTATTTATTTGAAACATTAAATTCCACACTTTTAGGTAAAAATGCAAACCATGGATGACACAATGCAAACAGTAAAAACAGCAATAAGTAAAAATGAAAGGAAGGAAATACCACAAAAACACCCATGAACAATGAAAAGCCACAGTAGAAACCAAAGCAATAAGAACCACATGATAAAAACCAAGACATGCTGGAGCAGGTGCAGGGCAATTAAAATCAGTACAAGGCAGAGGATGCATAAAAAAACCCAGTGGTAGGTAACATAGCGTTATCCATAACAGGTTGCAAAAAGAATAATAAGGGTTTTTTTTCCTCACTTGGCATCTACAGCTCAACAGGCTTGATGCCAGGTCAACAGCAAGGGAGCTCTAGAGCGGAGGTACCACAACAGAAAAAAATCTGGTTCTAGTAGCTTATCTTTGACGGTCAGGGCACTCAGAGTAGCACCTCCAAGCAGCAGCGTAACTGCTGGGCAGGGCCATGTAGGAGCAGGCAGCCCTTTATATAACCCTGCCTCAGGCGAAGTACAACTTTAAAAGTATGACCCTTCACTCTGAATTGTGCCTGGGAGAGAACTGGCAGCCGGAACAGTTCTTTTAATACTTGTAATCTTGGCAGAAATGTTGTTGGCTGCATTCTGAAAAATCCCTGAAGTTTCAGAAGCGTTGAAGGACAGCCCAATATAGAGTAATCTCACCTGGAGGTGATCAAAATATAGTTGGCTGTGGCAAGAATTTGCTTTTTAAAAGGCTGTGTACCAACCATAGTTGCTCAAAGTTGCTATATGACACATGAGAATCAACTACAGACACAGCTCCAATAGCATGTCCAACTGGTATATCTGCAGCCCCATCCAGAGTATGCTGATTCCTCCATCCTGTATTATCAACCCACAACACTTTAGTCTTGGAATTACCTTTTATTTCCTTTAGAGTACCCTACATCATACTTATTTTGGATTTGGCACCTTCCATATTAGCCCCAGAGTACCTCTTTTAAGATGCCCCATTTCTCTTCTCTCTCACTCCATTTAGGATTGCTGGCAGGGCTTTTTTTGTAGAAAAAGCCCAGCAGGAACTCATTAGAATAATAGACCACACCCATCAGCAGAAACACATTAGCATATTAGGCCACACTCCTGACACTGCAGCTTATTAGCATTTTAGGCCACACCCCCATGTTACCAGAAGTGTGGTCATCCAGCCACACCCACCTTTTGCTTCTTATTCCATTTACCTTGTTTGTTGTCAAAACCCAGGGCTTTCTTTGTATCAGGAATTCCTTTGCATGTTAGGCCACAAAGCCCTAATGTAGCCAGTCCTAATGAGTTTCTATTGTTGGGTGTGGCCTATTATGCTAATGAGTTCCTGCTGGGCATGGCCAACTTGGGAGCCCACCAGAACTTGGTTCCTGTGCGTTCCTGCCCAAAAATAGCCCTGGTTGCTGCTTCTCCTGCAGCAGTTCCCCATGTGGAGTTGCAGTGGGGGCTGGTCATAATGATATCTCCATCCGATACTAGCCATCTGCTGTTGGTTCTTCTTCCTTTCTTCATGGCATGTTTGATGCCATCTACCATCCTTATGCACACACTTACTTTCTGTACACAGATGTAAGCAAGAGGTACTTGAACTGAGGATGATCAGCTCTCGGATGGGTGAACAAGATTGCATTCCGTGTCTCTGCTCTTGGCCTCTGCACATTAATCTGAAAATATAAATAGAACATAAATGCATACAATTTGTATATTCATAAGCTCTATACAGTGCAAAGGAGGAGGGGTGCAGGGACAGCAGGCACAATCCTGCTCTTTCCTTTATCCTTTCAGGGCAGCTGAGTACCATGGTAAGTCCCTTGAGAATGATTCCCTTGGAGTCTCCACTCACACCACATTTCCCCCTCATCACATAAAGAAGCATACAGCTAAGTCACCTGATCACAACAGTGTGACACGAGTATCCTCCCATGGCACTGTGACCAGCTCTCAGGATGCTCAGGGTAACCTGGGCCACTAGAATTTGATATCTATAGCCCTATCAGCCTTGCCACACTTTGGCTCCGATCACATGCACAATTAGCCATGCGAGAGGGACAAATGCTGGGTGGATTTAACAGGCGCAATCAGACATGAACATCTGGCCAGCGTCCTGCACCCATCGGCAATCCGTTTTGCTCCACCGCACGAGTGGAGTTAAAAGACACTGGGGAAAGTCCACTATCAAACAGGTTGCTACGGGCCACAGACAGACTTCCCCTGTGTGATCACAGACAGCTGCGCTGCCCAAGTGGCAGTGCGGCACAATTTTTTTTTAAAAAAAATATTTGTACATGTGCATAGGTGCATATGTGCATGCATATGCATGCACACAATGGTGAAAGTCACAAAAACAAACCTACTGAAAGAAGAACGTCCAGATGACCTGATTGCAATCATTGTGAGAGATGGCTGTCCAGATAGGCAAAATAGTGGATTCACAGCACAGATACCTGGAAAGTACTTGATTTTCTGGGTGTCGGAAAACTCGCTTGGGAACTGGGACTGTGTGATCACGCAAATGCGGGCCAAAATGCTACAGAACAAATAGCCTCGCTTCCCCCCTGCATTATCTGGCACGTGTGACCACAGCCTTTGATCACCTACCATTCCCAAATGTCAGAAGAGAACTGGTAAAACAGGGCAAGGGCAAACCTAGCTATGGTCAGTGATTTCCTTTTCCCTATCCCTTGTGTCCTGAGTTTTAGTTCAGCAGTTGTGTCTGTTCATTAGCATACTCCAGTATCGCTATCTACACATTTCCTAAAGAAAGAAGAATTGCAATAAAACAAACAGCACGCTATTAACTATGTGATTGAATTCTTTGTAATCCATTCCTTTTGGGAGCTCCTGCTAATTGAAGGTAATTATGGAAGAGCTGGCAATTGCTACCAGTTGCAGAGAAAGATACAGATCCCTAAAGACATCTGACGGTATTTATAGGAGTTATTTGTTCCTTTTTGAGAGAAAAAAACAAAAGCTGCTAGACACATGATCCTGTACTCTCTAAAAGTTAGGGGGGAAACCCTACTTTACAACCATTAAATGACAATGTAATTTAATCGAATACTTGTAAGAAAAGCATGCATCACCCTCGGTCTGATTTTATCTCACTCACAAAGTCTAATTCACAGCCTGGAATCCATAGCTGTAACAGGACCAACTTTGCCAAGGCAAATTTCAGCCCAGGGTGGGGAGGGGGGAGAACTCAAGAAGAGATGGAAGCTAAACAGGACTGTATGATTCTGATATCAGTTAGATTTGCCAACTTTTCAACCGCTGTTGGCCTCTGTAGCTATATGCCTTTGACAGCAACTCCCTGTAGAGATGGAAGCACATGATAATTTTCATGCTGAAATAAACTTCGACTGCTGGCTCTGTAAAATAAGCTACTGTTAACAGCACAGAAACAGGCTGGAACTCGTTTTTTCCTAATCAGTTGTCACCTCTAATATAAATGCAGATTAGGCCATAATCAGCAAATGCAAATTAAATTGTAAGGGAGAACACAAACTATGTCATGCCTTTTGACAATGTACTGCCCTGAAGATCCCAATATTGCCTTTCATCCATGTCTTCACTTTCCCATCTCCTCTCTTTCCAGTTCCTATTCCCCCTCCACTATGGCTTCCTCTCATATGCTCTTGAGAAGATCCAGAATGCCAAATAGCACCTCATCTGTGCTGTATTCCTGCCATTATCAGCTGTCTGGACTTTATGAATGAGATGAAAGAAATTTGCATAAAATGTGAAAAATGTTATGATGATTTCACAGTTTTTGGATTCTGTGCTAGAGGCTATTTTTTGTGCACAGTGGGGCAATCCAGTCCATAGAGATTCTTATATATCTTGATCCTCTCAAGCAAAAATTACCCTTTGCTCTACTTATCAGTTCAACACAATTTCTTATTACTGTTTAGCCAGCACCTACAAGCTTGGAGGCTATCGTGAATTCGCATATCCTTTGCATGGCAATGTACCAAATTAGCTTGTGATGCATTCCAGTTTGTACTGGACATATTCATTTTGCAGACTAGTTAGTCATGCCTTGAGATCCAGCTTTCATTTCCAGCCTAGAAAGGAGGTGTTTAATATAGTTAGGGCTTTTTTCCTGGGGGAACACACTGAAATAGAGTTCCAGAACCCCTTTGACAACATTCTTTTACAAATGTTTAAAAGTTCATGAGTTTTCAGTATACAGATTACAAACTTCGTTTCCCTCTTAAGAGTTCTGGTACCTCTTTTTCCAGAAAAAAAAGTCCTGAATATAGTGTTTCTTCAACATTTGGCATTTTCCTTCTTTTCCTGCTGTTCTCTAGTTTAGGACTCAAGAACAAAGTGGAAGGGAGCCAAGTTGCAGTAAGCATTATTAACGATTTTCATATCTTGAAAAGTACATCACATACAATGGTTCCTTGGAGACTTGTTGGATAATAAAGCCAATCACAAAGAGTGGGGGAAGGATGTGAAATAAGCCTCTGGATCTGTAGCCCAGCATCATACATAACAGCAAGTTGGTTTATCACTTTGAAAGAACAACAAGCAATAGCAGACCAGGCAGCGCTCTGAATGGGACACTTTTGCTAGGAGGTAAAATCACTTAAGAAATAACCATCTGGGAAATCATGCTCTTTTTTGCCACAAAATATTTGTGAAAATAATAGGGAAGGTGTCATGCATGCCCAATTATGGTTGAAATAGCCATAGCCACCAGATATGCAGGCATATTTCCCCTTTCTGAAGAAGATTCACAATAGACTAAATACAAAGACTTTTCTGCAAACTAGAGCTTCCCTATACTAGCATTCAAGTATCTTTATTTTTCTTAACTTTTCCTACTGTTATTGGGCTAGTAGTGTCACTCCCAATAACACATTTTTTACATTGCAGTCCTAAGAAGAGTTACACCCTTCTAAGCCCATTAACTCTTAGGATTTAACTGTTAGTGCTCAAACTATTAAAGGTTTCTTGCTTCTATTATTTAGTAGCTCAATTTATGACACTTATAATATTATTAGAATATTGCTAATATTATAAATAGGCATTTCAAGTTTCCATTATATCTGTACCAGGTTCACTTTATTCATCCTGACTGGAAAGCAGAGCAGTAACCCAGTTTTGAGCTGTAAATGAATGGTATGTCAGGGAGGGGAATGTGGGAATCACAGCATTCAACACCACCCTAAGCACAAAGGTACATCTGCATCAGCTCCAGATTTTACTGAAGAGGGTGAATAGGTGTGAGGGCAGGTGACACTTGTAGCGACATTGTCCAGATGCTCCCATAGCTCCATGGAACAATATTTTGCTGTGTAATCCTTTTATCTAGCTACACATGCTTACCTGGTCATTGTGATTTTTGTGGCTGTTTTCTGTTAGCTAATGTCCAAGTCAAGGTTTGTGACAGACACCTTTAAAATGTCATGTAAACGTTCATCTGTAAGGCTTGACCTGCACTTGGATTTCACAATTTTCATCTTGGTCACAGATGTATGTGGTGCCAAAGTGTGTGAACATGGCTGCAGCAAATTTCTTTAGGTTGATAAATATATCAGGTAGACCAGAATAGAAACCTAAAAGACTATTTTCTTTGTAACTGTCCCTGAGATTATCACTGGCTTGCACGTGAATTAGTTCCATCTGGAAAAAAGTTACTTTCATCTTCTGGTGCTACTTCAAATGGATTCTGAAACATTCTTATTTCCTTTCCATGCTTATCGAATCAGTGAATCTGTTCTGGAATTCCACTTGCAATAGGTTCAGTGCTTTGATGTGTCTTTCAACACTGAATTGTAAATTCCTGTCCTTCTTGAATTTTAGTCCATTGCAGCATGGGAATTTTGAAGTTTCACTAACTTCCTCCACAAAAAATGTTCGAACTTTTCCTTTTTCCTTGAGAAAGACATGAACTTCTTGATGAAGACTGAAGAAAGTTTGAGGACTTTGCCTCTGCTAAGCCAGCTGACTTCTACATGATACAATACACAGGGCTATTTTTGGGCCGAAACACACCGGGACAATGTTCTGGCTGGCTTCCGAGCCCGCCTCACTCCTCTCCACCTCTCCCTCGCCAAAAGCCTTGCTCTGCTCACCCAGAAGAAGCAGATTGCCGCTTCTTCCTGCAAAAGGTACTGTCAAAAGCAACACAGCTTGGTGGACTTTAGGATGGAGCGGCAGGACAGCTCCCTGCGAGTGTCACTGTTTTCCCGGGCTCAGAAATGTAGCTTGCAGAGAAACAGATGCCCCAAGAGTTCCTGTCCTCCTTGCCAGCGGGATGCGGCCAAGCCCCCATGTGATGGGGTTTGCATGCCAAAGCAGACGTGCATAGTTACCGAAACTGGTGCGGCCGAATGGCTTCAGAGGCAATGCTACACCGTGCAGCAGGGGCCCGGTGAGCCTGATGGCCCCATGGCACCAGCCTGCATCCGTGGTGAGGCCCGGCTGTGCTGTTTGGCAGTGGCAGTGGCAGCGGTTGCAAGCATGGGGGCGGCAGCAGAGAGCCACATGATGGGCACTGCCTTGCCCACCGAGAAGAGAGCGAGGGCCGCCCAATGGTGATGGTGATGGGTGGCTTGGTGGCTGGGAGTCCCCTGGCACATCACCTCCTCCTCTTCCACCCCCCCTGCTGCCATGGGGGGGTGCAGATAGCAGTGGTGGCAGAGGACAGCAGCTGGGAACAGGACGGTGATGGTGAGCAAGTGACTGCGGACGGTTCGGCAGCAGCTGGTCTTGGTGCGAGTGAGGCTGTTTCTGTTTGTCTGCAGAGTGGACAGTGCCTGCTTCCCACCTTGCCTCGCCTCTTTTTCAGGGCTGGCCGGCGAAGAGAGGTGGGATCAGGGGACAGACCCTCGGGGAGGCTCTCTTTCTTTCCCTCTTTCCTTCCTTCTTTCCTTCTCTCTCTTTCTCTTTCTTCCCTCTTTCCCGCCATTCTTTTTCTTTCCCTCTTTCTTTCCTTTTCTCTCTCTCTCTCTTACTTTCTTCCTTCCTTCCTTCCCTCCTTTCCTCCTTATTTCCTTCTCTCCCTCTTTCCCTCCTTTCCTTCTCTTTCTTTCCCTCCATTCCTTCTCGCTCTCTCTCTTTCATTCTGTGCAGATCTCTGTGTTCCCCCTCCCATAGGTAGCAATCCAAAAGAGTCCAGTGGCACCTTTAAGACCAAGGTTTATTCAGGTATAAGCTCTCCCTCCTCTGTGAGGGCAGATCTGTGGCTACACTTCTGGTAACATGGGAATGTGGCATAATATGTCAATAAGCTGCATTGCCAGGAGTGTGGCCTAATATGCTAATGAGTTTCTGCTGTTGGATGTGGTCTATTATGCTAATTAGTTCCTGCTGGGCTTTTTCTACAAAAAAAGCCCTGATAATACATCTCCACATTCTGCATCTATCTCTGAGAAAGATTTTTGAAACTGATGATGAGTGAGGTCATGATGCCTGATGTAATTAATGCTGGATGCGACAATATACATCTGTGATGGACTGCACTATTAAAGCTTAGAAATGCTGTGTAAACAGATAAACGTCTGTGAAGGTTCAGTTCTTCACAGAAGCCAGAGAGCCTTGAGTGAAAGACTATTCCAACCAATCTGATTGGTTAGCATCAGCTGAGCAGAGAAAGTCTGGAGAGAGCTGCATGCTGAGGAGAGATTCAGTCAGATTTCTGCCTTGACTGAGTTGAGTAATGACAGTCTGATTTCAGCCCTAGCTGAGAAGAGTCAAGTACTACCAGTTTCAGAATTCAGCCCTGATTGAGAGCAGTGTAACACAGACAGGAGAACTGGGGGAAAGTTGTTAAGGAAGTTTGGGAAGCAGGCGAAGACTCCCATTTGGACCAAGGAAAGGAGATAGATTTTCTAGAGAGACAAGAAAATGTCTTACTCAGTCAAATAGGGAGTTAGCTCTGAAGAGTGCAGAGATCCCTGGTCTGGTGTGGTTAGAAACTGCCTTTGGAGACCTGAAGAGTCAGTTAAAAACTCAAGATGAGTACTGATGTTTCAAGATAAAAGGTTTGGGTACTGGAGAGAGTATACCAGCCTTCTGGAAACCAAAAGAGTTAGAGAATACTCAAAGAAAGTATACTGGAGTGTTTGAGGAAAACACTGGAACAAAAGCCTCTCAGCATAAAAGATTTAAGTGAGTCTGAATAGCTTAAGAAACTCTCATTAACCTGAAACATAAGAACTAAAGTCTGTGCATGTACTGATTTTACCTCAGAAATGTTACCCCTGATTTCACTTGACTTTTCCCCTGTATGTTGAATAAAATATTTTGTTAATTTGGAATATAAAAACTTCTGAAGTGCTATTTAAGTTGTATAAGTTAAAGGGGGCTCCCATTCCTTCCCTCAGGTTCCTGAGCTGAGCAGGCACCCAAAATATTATACTGTGACAGGATGGGACAACCAGAATTTTTCAGGAAAGAAAAAAAAAAGACAACAAGGGCAGCTCAGTCACAAAAGGGAAAGAAAAATGAAGGGAAAATCTTGCTGCTAACGGAGGGAAGTGGACGGGGGCATCATAACATCACACTTTTCCACTGAAGAATCTTACTGCACAAGGAAGAGTGAGGGCAGAGCAGCAGCTTGTTCACTCACACCTCATCTTGATATATTGAGCGGCTCTTGTGACAGGATTAAAAGTGCCTTTTAACACTGTACTCGTTTAATACTGAGACGGTTTCAAGTTCAAGACACATCAAGCAGATGGCTTTACTCTTCTTTAAAACAAAAAAGTACTCAGTAGTCCATTTGTCATTAAAGACACTGTGCTCATCTGCAGTTTTTAATTTCTTTGTAACAGCACTTTCTTTTGCAGACATCTTCTTACAGAATTTTTAGCAGAGCAGCAGTTGCAGTTTCAATATAATCCATGAATAAATAAAAAAAATGTGAGAATTATAGTTTTAGCTGGGGATTTTCATTTCAACCATGGCAAAGAAGAGAAGAGACCCCTGCCTCCCTATCCACTACAGTTCTCAAGATTATTGGGCCCTATGCACAGGCTAGGAAGAATTTTTTAAAAATGGATTATGAATCTGACCTACCAGATGGCTGAGCTGCAACCCTAAATCCATCAAATACTATGAGATTTATTTCTTAATAAACACACTGTGTTGAGATTTAAATCTACAAATGGTAATACTTTAAAAATTGGGGCCCCTCCAAAAATTGGCAGGCAGAGAGAAAGAGCAAACGAAAGGGCAGCCTCCCATCTGGAGCAGAGGATATGCCATTAAGTTGGCTTAAAATTCAATGTAGAGTAGGCATACACATCAGTGCCTGCCAGCCAATCCTCAGTCATGAGAAGCAAAATGGTAGTTGGGGGAAGGGGAACTCGACTGGAGGAAGATGTGGGAAGGGGAGTCCCATAAGCTTCCCTGTTAAGTGCTCCTTCCCTCTCAACCCAAGGGGCCACTCACTGGCTCCTGCAATTACAGATGCATGAGAAGAGTCCTAGTTGGTGTGGGTGGGGAAGGAGAGGCAGAAGCAAGCAAGGCAAGAAGTCAGGGCAACCAGCTCTTTTTGAAGAAGGAAGAATGCTTTTGCCTGCAGTGGCTACCTCACCAGCAACCTTGGAACAGAAGCCACTTGGAGGAGCCTTGATGGGTGGAGCCTCTAATGCAAAACACTTTGTATCTTTTTTTTCCCCTGCAAAAATACCAGCCCTTTTACTGTCCTTTTCCCGCCTTTTTTGCAAAAGCAGGCCAGACATCTCCTGTTCCCATTCACACAGCTGCTTTATCTTCCTTACACACACATATATAGCCTTCAACATAGTAATGCATGGAGAAGGGGAGTGAAAAAGATTAGTGGTATGGGTACCTGAGCTTTGCTAGCTAGCAAAGAACCCAGAAGGGCCAAAATGCTAGTACGGAGAATAAGACTAAGAGGAGGCTGACAGAAGGAACTATTGAAACTAGAAGAAACAATGTTGCTATTGCATTTTTTGCAAGAAAGGGACAGGAAGAACAGCAGTCGATGGTGGCTCTTGAGGCAGGAAGTACACTGTGAGTCTGAGGGAAAATGCCTTGAGGGTGATAGCAGCAAAGAAGCAGGTTGGAGAGCTGCTCAGAAAGAGCTGGGAGGCCTGCAGGTTGGGGACCTCTGTGGGGACTGTGAGTTACACTTCAGCCATTACTTCTTCTTTGTGGGACATTAGGCTTCTCATACGCCTAGAGTCTTTTTGCCATTGTTCTTTGGCACTGCTTCCCCCTTTCCCCCCTCTCATATCCTCATAGCTCGTTGCTGCAGGCCGCAGGTTAGAAAAGAAGGAAGTAATTATCTTCACATTTCCCCTTGTTCTTGATTTCTAAGAAGTTTTGGGTGTCTGCACTGCAGGCATCCCTGATGCAGAAATCTATGACGTTTGGAAAATATCAAGAGATGCTCTCATTTATCTTCAAAATTATTTTGGTTCTAGTTGCTAAAAAGCAGAATGAATGGCAAGGTCAACTTCTTTGTCAAAGCAGGAGTTTCGTGCAGTGAGATCATTTATTGCCCCAAACAAAATGTAGACAAACTTCTATTCTGGAGGGACCTTTAATATTTATCTCACAGCACAGAAATTCTTCTGTACCTCATCCTTAACCTTTTACCAGCAGCCTGGCAATCCAAAGACACTGGGAAGTTGGAATTGTTGTAGGGATGGCTCTGTGGAAGGGAACTTAATATTAAAAGAGGCATCATAGCATGTGTCCTTGGACTACAACACAGCTACTAGTCTTACATAATTTTCTCTGTCTTGATTCTGATCATTTTGTTTTTATACCTGTCCACTTGGAATTCTCATAGGGTGGTACCTCTCTTATCCTCTCCAAAATCCTCTTCAAAACTCACTTTTCCCATGATGCTATTTGCTTAATTCTTATCTTTAACTCAGCCATCCCCATTACTCTTAATCCCTCCCCCCTGTTTAAAAACTCACATCACACAAGAAAGTATGGAATGAAAAGAAGGGGCTCCTTGGCACAAGATGTTCCATTGACCCCAATTGAAGATGAAGAAGAGATGGATTTATACTCCGCCCTTCACTTGGAGTCTCAGAGTGGCTTACAATATCCTTCCCATCCTCTCCCCACAACAGACACTCTATGATGTAGGTATGGCCGAGAGAGCTCTGAGAAAACTGCTCTTGAGAGAACAGCTCTGAGAGAACTGTGACTGACCTAAAGTCACCCAGCTGGCTGCCTTTGGAGGAGTGGGGAATCAAACCCGGTTCTCCAGATTAGAGTCTGCCATTCTTAACCACTACACCAAACTGGCTGTAATTCTGAACCGATTCCCACTGAACTCAAAGTAGTAACCTTTAGTTTATGTTGGGCCAAGATTAATTTTGCTTCCCTGTCATCGTTTCAAACAATGTCTTTTTAAATGAAATAAACTGGAACATGGAATACTGTAGGCTCCGAGGACTTGTGGCTTTCTATTTGATTCCCCTTTATTTTCAGTTGTATTCAATGCAGGCGCCAAGTCTTAGCTTCCAGAGGTACACTACTCTGCTTTTTAGTTCTCTTCAACATTAACTCTTCAGAGACAAAAAATTTCAGGTTAGTAATATGAAGACTTGTTCCATGTTTAAGCTCAAAAAACAGCAAAAGAAGATTACTTTGTCTCCTTCTGTACTCTGTAAATGACTATGTATAGTGGTTTGTGAGGTTGCTTAGTAATCTGAACAAAAGCTAGGAATTTGATTAAAAAAACAAGACCACTCAGAAAGCTTGTATAAACTATGCTGATACATTGTCAGTTTTTCATCGCATATCCCTAGTTCGTCATTTAAATTATAACATACACTGGAAATATATAATAGCTGTGGCAAAGTTGTTTGTTTCTTTTCAGAGTTGAAAGCAGATAGCTAGAGACTAATGCCTGAAATCTGGCTAAATCAGAGTTCCTGAAAAATGTGGCACGATGCTATATGGCTGAGTCTTACTTACTTACTTACTTACAGATTCATATTCTGCTTTTGCTCTTGGTTCAAGGTGGCAGATATTTAGCTCTGCACATATTGGGGGCAGGATTGTGCATTTGTCCTAATTGTGGACTCTCTACTTTTGCACATTGGTTAGATGTTTACATAGGCTCAATAGTTCTGCACTCATAATGTGTCACCATTCAAAGCCAACACAGGGAAAGGGAAAGGGGGATCACATGTATCTTATATGCATTTCTTGTGTTTAGGAACAGCACCTATACACATACAATCCTGACAGTTCCCACTACAAGGATGGAGCCTGTGCGCATAAACACAGTCACATATGGCTAATGTGTATAGGAAGTAGTCTGGATTCCACTGTCCCTATGTGCCTAATGGCCCCTACATTGATATGTCTCAGGAAAAGAACCAATACTTGGAAAGACCAAAGTGCACATGCTTCAAGTGTCTGATTTCCCACTTTTTATGTGACTTACAGTGCCTTCCTAAAAAGGGTTACACCTAACCCCATTGACTTCAATGGATATAAAAGGGTGTAACTTGGCTTTGTATTGCACTGTTAATGACCATACGGTGTGCTCTTAATTTCATTGACTTTATGCCTGTAAATCCAGTGAAAATATTGTGCACAATGCACCCTGATACAGCGCTAATCAATAGAAATCTGACTACTAATTGTGACGTATTTTCCTTTATATATACCATATATGTACTGGAAAAGCGGGAAATAAAAGTTCTTAGTTAATAAATCCACATGATAAAAGTAGCTATTGACATTGTACCTCCTTCATGTATTTCTTCAAGTATTACTGAAAGTCCATTGTCCTTTGTGGAAAAAAGTCCAGACTTTAGCTGGTCCTGTGCAAATAATGTAAAGGTGTGGTTTTAATTTCTAAAAAGAAGACTATGCTAGGTTTATTGCTACTTTACAAATAAATAAGAAATTAAAATGTGTGCAAAGGCCAGAATTGTGCAGTGTCCAGTCTGTGAAGCTCCCTTTTTTATCTAATACACTTGAACCAACAATTATGCTATTTGTCTCACTGCAAATTGCTGACTACTACGCATATATAAAGATTAACTGAAATCTAAAACCAACACTATAACATATCACCCACTGAAGGGCCTTCTATAAATGTGAACTTTTAGAAAGATAATTACATACATATGAGGTGTGAGCTGATAACATACATTGGGGATATTCTGGAACAGAGCCAGTTTTCTCCTCCATCGGGGTAAGCACACAGAAGTCTACATTAGGAAATCCAATATCATATTGCCTACATATGGAATTCATTTGACAGACCCAGCTGTGCAGAAACATTTACACTGATGTAATTCACCTAGAAGTAATCAGAAATGTTCTGTCATGGAAAAAGGTAGCACTTCCCCCACAGATGAGGAAGGCCTTTATCTCTATAGGCAGATTGCACTACCTATGATAATAGATGGGACAAATGAATTCCATATGCCATGACATAATCACTTGAAAGGTCAAGAATATTTCTTCCCAGTCTCCCTACAATGAGACAAAATACATTAAGCATGTTGGCATCAAGCCTAAACATGCTTACTCAGAAGTCAATGCAAGAAGGCTTTTCAGATTCAGCCTATTAATTTTTTAACTCAGAAGCAAGTCCCACTTTCTTCAATGAAGTGTACTCCCAAACAGGGGTCTTTTCGTAGAAGAACAGCTGCAGGAGCTCATTAGCATATGGTATGCTAATGAACTATTAGGCTATTAGCATATGCCATGCCCCCTGACATCACCGGAAGTGATGTAAGAAGGGGAAGCAAAAGGGGGGGCGGCATCTTCAAAAGCCTCCCCTTCCGTTCCCCAGCTGGCCTGGGTGGGGGAGCTAAGAGAGAAGGGGTTTAAAGTTTAAACTCCTTCTCATGAGAGTTGGGCCCCAGAAGGAGGAAAGAGGGAAGGAAAGAGAGTAGAGAGAAGGAAAGAGTGAAAGAAAGAGAAGGAAAGGGGAGGGAAAGAAAGAGAGGGAAGAAGGAGGAAAACAGGGAAAGGAGGAAAAAAGAGAAGAGAAGAAGGTGGGAAAGAAAGAGAGAAGAGAAGAATGAGGGAAAGAGGAAAAAGAAAGAAGGAAAGGAGGGAATGAAAGAAATTTGGCAGCAATTCAGCCCCATTATATCCTATGGGCCATTGAAGTCAATAGGGTATATTCTGGGGGCTGGAGGGGAGGGGGTTTGAGGGAGAGGCTCCAAACTCACATGATAGCTGTTGGAGCCTCTTCCCAAGATACCCACCAAGTTTCAAGAACATTGGACCAGGGGGTCCAATTCTTTGGCCCTCCAAACAGGTTGCCCCCATTCCCTCCATTGTTCTCTATGGTGGGGGAAAAAGTTCAATGTTCTTGAAACTTGGTGGGTATCCTGTGAGTTTGGAGCCTCTCCCTCAAACCCCTCCCCTCCAGCCCCCAGAATATACCCTATGTTTTCACCATTGACTTCAATGGCCCATAGGATATAATGGAGCTGAAATTGACATTCGGCTGCCTGAAAGACTCTCCGGGACACCGACTGGAGGCTGGGCTTGGCTCCTGAGCTCCCGGAGCAAAGGTGCGCTCCCCCCCAAAAAAAGACCCCTGCTCCCAAATAAATGTGCATAGACTGTAGTCTTAGAATCACATAGTCTTCATTTCATCTTTCCTCCAGTGAAAGAAGAAGGGTATTTTTCCTGGGATTCTAGCATATGTACAGGAATATGGAGGGGTGATTTTCAGTGGTCCCATAGAAACATAAAACCACTGAGATTATTTGTTAGTTTCCCTGTAGGCAAAGTAGGCATTATTATGGTTTCCAAGAGCAGGATTTCAGAAATTGCATAAATACATTAATTTTTATCCATTAACTAAAACAAGGCTAATTATACATATACTTAAGAAGACTATCAATCTGATGTAGGACCCATGATGACACAGTTACGTTCTGTCCTAGGAGTTGCAACACTTGACTGCATTGCAGTTATTCAAGCCTCTCTTGCTATGAATTTGGCCAGTTATTTCTGGTTAGCCCAGCTGGGCTCATGAAATGTGCTGGCTATATTGTTCCCTCAAGTACAATAGGCTACTACCGGATATGCTAGCCTTGAGTACACCAGAGGCTGACTGTGATGAAACAACACCTTGTATTTACAGCTTGTTTACATCATCTGTTGCCCTTCAAGCACAATAACTCATTTTGACCTGCATTTTAAAGATACTCTGGAAGTAAGTCAGATGCTATTATGAGCTGGATGTACTTTACTTTCTTCTAGGCACCAGGCTAAAGCACATCTTTTTACCCAGTCTTTTAAATTATGGGTTTTATCTTACTAGCTTTTTAATGGTCTGCTTCAGTTTTATGGATAGTTTTCACATTGCTTGCATTGAATGGCTCATTTTTTAATATTACGTTTTTTAAGCAGGACTCTGAACAGGCGGCATGGACATATTCCAAATAAAAAAAAAAGTTGCCAAGCTTCCCCACACATCTTGATTCAAGCTGGTTTAAAATTATGGAGAAATTCTAATGAATTGTTGAAACAGGCTGAAGAATGTTTTGCATATCAGTCTTAGTCCTCATAAAGGGAACCCTTTAGTAAATATCTTGATTCAGACTTTAGGCACCTCAGACATCAGGTCCAAGGAAGTATAGCAGCATTTCCTGTTTCATGAATCATCAACCGCACTAACTGGAATGAAAGTTCTGCTTTTCGGTGTCTCAGAAGTTAGTGAATCAAAGATAGCAGCCAGATCGCATTTTTCTTTTAACATGACAAAACCCAAAGCACATTTTGTTTAAAATAAACAGTATAGCCAGCAACAGTATCTATGGGTGACAAAACAGACAAAAACATAGTGGGCCAGCATATGACTCAAACAGTTAAAATTGCATAAATTTGGGGTTTCCCTTCTTCCTTCAAGACACATTGATCACGTCTGAGAAACTAACAGTGCAATGCTAGGCTCGGTGTCAAAACAGGGCCTAGTTGGTCATTTGCTGAGCAGTGAGAGCCACTGGTGGAACCAATGAGAACCACTGCTGTGAACTGATTGTGGTGGGGTTTTTTTTCTCACTTTGCAAGCTTCAAACCACAGTAAAGTCGAAAATGCAACTTTATTACTTTATGATAAATCCAGGAAGTTAGACACATTGGTCTGAAGCAGCTGAACAAACTTTGAGTCCAGTGTCGCCTTTAAGACCAACAAAGTTTTATTCAAGGTATGAGCTTTCATGTGCATGCACACTTCCTCAGATACAATGAAATGGAATTTGCCAATACATATATATAAGGTAGAGGTTGAACAGCAAATTAGCATACAACTTAATGAAGATGTTTTAACAGATGCAAACAGGAATAACAAGCTAAGTTTATAAGGTCACCACTGTTCAGATTTAATTCTGGGGAAAGACAGTAAAGCAAATAAATATGTATGTCAAAACTGGAGATAGATGTACAAATGTAGCATTCTTAATTGTGGAGTGCTAAAAGTAATTAACTGAGACCTTGTTCTTACACTCTGTCACCTCTTAAGCATGGATGTAATTAATAGCATCTTTTTCTTTGAGGGGGGGTGATTTGTTATACCTCCTCTGTTACCTGACTTCTTCAGAGGTCAAACACAATGAGGAACAAATTGGCTTATATCATAATACAATACAGTTACACAATTATACAACATGGATAAAAAATGGACCAGAAAAGAGTTGTTCCAAAGTGAAACCACTAGGCACAGAATAAAAGTATAAACAAGGCCTCCAAAGATTCAATCACATGCCAAATGATATTTCACCAATAATAATTTCTGGTCCAGAAAGTGCATTCCAATGATTGCTTAGTTCAAGCCAAAGCATCCTCAGCAAAATTGTCCCTTTTGTTCAGTCGCACAGTCGAGTCCGAGTCTTCGCGACCCCATGGACCAGATTACACCAGGCCCTCCTGTCTTCTGCTGTCCCTTTAGCAAAGAGCAAAATTGTCTCTGTGTGAGTGAGTCAGCTGGGAGGGTAGGGGTCCAGGCTGGGGAAGACCCCTCTGTGGGGGGAGGAGAGAAGGTCCATTTTGTATCCACGTTGTATAATTGTATTGTATTACAATATAGCCAGTTTGTTCCTCATTGTGTTTGACCTCTGAAGAAGGCCTATGCAGGCCGAAATGCATCAGGTCAAGTTCATTGGCCCTTGTGTGTAAGATGTTAGTATTTTTATATGAGGTATAACTGGGTCCTTATATGTTTTTTAATTCTTTGCTAATAAATACATGTTTTTTTATATTATATATATTAAGTGTTTATTGTTGGCCCTGTGTGATTTACCACTTTAGGTTCTTGATCCCAGGTTCCAGGGTTAAGTTTGTTCCCCCTTTTTGCTCCTCCTCTGTTACCAGACCAGAGAAATGCATTCCAGTATACCATTCTAATATTCATAGCATTACCTTATAATCACTATTCTAATCTACTACCCCAAATACAGTACAGGACTGAATGAATTTAGCATATTTAGTGAGATAAAAGCCCAGTGTCCCTGTTAAGTCCGGGTGGAGGTTGTTCTGAGTGTTGTAATGACTTGTAATTAAGCAATTTCCCTTTCCAGTCACATTGCTGAAGTTCCTTTGCAATGGAACAGCTACTTTGAGGTCAACCTACATTGAGGTCACTTTGAGGTCACCCATTTCTAAGAAAGCACAATATGGAATGATTTCTCTTTACGACAGTAAGCAAAATGAAATGGAAAAGGGAGTGGTTAAAGAAGAAAAGGTGGGGGCCAAATGGAAAGGGTGTGGTTGGAGGAAAAAGGGACCACACCAAAAAGAAAAGGGAGCCTGATTATACTCCTTTGCCAGGGCCCACGCAATCCTGAAACTGACCCTGCGCAGGGTGAAGTTCATTTGTATTGCAAACCAAAATGTTCATTGGAATTATTTTCCTTAATGTGATTAATAGAAGGCCAAACGTATAAAGACTGGTGTGGGCTTTTTACCATCCTGACTGGTGCCAAGTTGTTTCATACTCCTTTAGAATTCTGGTTGCTCTACTGTACTCTCTTCTCTTCCTAGGTCTGTTGTGCTGTGTGTTTTGGTATGTTCAAGAGTCGAGTTGCCCACTTTTTTTACTAGCTCTGTTCCCTTCCCTCTGCCAGTACAGAATCAAGCAGAAGTGCCACTGGTGTCTTCCCCCCAGTACGGAGATAAAGTGATGAGGAAAAGGATTACCTGTTGCTGGTATTAGGAAGTAAAAAGGTAAAGGTAAAGGTTCCCTTGCTCGAAAGCCAGTCGAATCCGACTCTAGGGTTGCGGTGCTCATCTCTGTTTCAAAGCCGAAGAGCCAGCGCTGTCCGAAGACGTTTCCGTGGTCATGTGGCTGGCATGACTAAACACCAAGGTGCACGGAACGCTGTTACCTTCCCACTGAAGTGGTACCTATTCATCTACAAGCAATTTCTTGCTTTCGAACTGCTAGGTTGGCAGGAGCTGGAACTAGAGACGGGAGCTCACTCCGTCTTGCAGCACCCGGGTCTTGAACTGCTGAACTACTGACCTTCCACAGCCTGCAGTTCAATGTCTTAACCACTTGAGCCACCGCAGCTCCTGGTATTAGGAAGTAGAGCCAGTAAAAATAAAGATTTGAAAGCTTATTCAAGAGAGGCAGTCAGGAAAAATGTTGCTGCTGTCAAACCAACACAAAGCACATATTTTGCCTTTCCTTCAGATTGTTTTATATGGCCTAGCTACAGGAATGTGTTGCCCAGGAACCACACTGGTCCTGGCTATTTGGAAGGTGCAAATGATCCTTTATAGATAGTACCAGTGATGAACTCAATCCAAAATTTCTAAAAGCATATGATAGTGGACCAAATTTATGTTAAGCTGCACAAAACTATAGTACATGAAGCCTTCTGCAGGATTCAGCATTGTCAGAGATTAAATTGGCGGGCATTTGTGAGAAGGCTTGCACTGACCCACCTCTCCTTTGTTCTGGGAGCCGTGCCTGGGGACAGTGCTTCAGCTGGTGTCTGCCTCCCCCAGCCACCCTTCCCTCAATTTTGAACATTCCACCATTATAAATTGAATGGGGTTCTGTTGCATGCTTTGCAACAGTCTTTATAGGTGGTTTGGGCATTGGGCCAGATCCAGTGTTTAGGGAGCCTGAACCTGTGTGCCTGCCTCCCCTGATCTCCCCATAAGAGTCTTGATGGTCAGGCCATTCTATGTTGTGCTCATCTCAGAGACTGATGCCTGGCTGTAACCCTCAGGTGGCCAGGGAACCATGCAGTAGTAGATGCCCATGTGGGACCCCTGAATTTGCCATTCCGATGTGCTCCCCCAGGAGGCGCACTATGGGAAGCAGATGTAATTGGCCAATAGGTGGATTGCCTGATGTTGGATCCATTCCCAATGCTGCAATAGTACTTTTGCAATTGTACTCAGTAAAGGCTGTGGCTGTTTTCTCTCCAAGTCAACATGGTCTGTT
The DNA here is from genome assembly GCA_029375565.1 of Gekko gecko. Lineage (NCBI taxonomy): Eukaryota > Metazoa > Chordata > Lepidosauria > Squamata > Gekkonidae > Gekko > Gekko gecko. The sequence continues at coordinate 143,190,138 of JAPDNY010000003.1, read as the reverse complement.
TGTTCTTCCTTTTGCCCTCGTTCCCTGCAGCCTCACCCTTTTGGTCTGCAAGGCTATTTATGTGGCTTCTCCCAAGCCACAGAATCTCTCCCAAGAGATTAGCATTATCTCTTCAGGGCTTCTGCAGCAAGTTTAAGACTTTTTATTGTGGAATATCTTTGAATTATGAGAGGGGCCATTGTCAAATTCAGGGTGGTGGTGGCGGCTGGTGCTTTTTATCACTTTGGATACAGAGATAGAGTCTCACAAAAGACTTGAATTTGGGATTATTGTCTCATCTTTACTGTGTGATCGCAAGAGAAGCCTGAGGTGATCTCAAAAGGTTACAAGACCCAACCCCTTATTTATACCATTACTAACAAGCATGCTCAAATGCAAACTTAACAGTGGAAAATTCCACCTCTTAACAGACTTCCCCTCCAACTTTCTTTCAGGCTACTTCAAACCAGTTCTTTCCAGTCTGAAGGCCTACTCACCTCTTCCCATCCCATCAACCATGTATCATGAGACCTTCTTATTCAGTGATAATAAAACCCCAGTAGACTGTCTTATATACAACTAACTTTAAACAAATGACTATATTTTTCTGCCTTAATACTGGTATTTTATGAATATGGATTGTGAGTTGCCTTGGGTGCCTCAATGAGGCAGAAAGGTAGCATACAAACTGACTAAATGAAATCTTATATCTCTGTATAATAATTCTCTTAGCGTATTGGCCATTTCCAGCTCTCCCATTGGCTGTGCAGTGTGGTTCCATCAGACATTGGGCCATTAGCCGCCACTCAAGAGTACTCACGTGGCATTGGCTGGGTGCTGGGTCTGCTCCTCTTTGCCACCCACTCCCACTTCGGTCACAGTTGCCTCTCAGAATAACTGGCAGATGGCTCTCTATCCCTTGACGAAGACATTTCTTCTGCTTGGCTCCTCTGTGGGACTAACTTTTCCCTCAGTGGCTGTTGGTAGGCAACCAAGCTTGGTTCAGTGTAATCCCCTCCCCCACCTACTTCCAGCTTGGCCACTTTCCTGTCAGAATAAACTGAAAACGGCTCTCTCTCCTGCTTGGCTCCACCATGGCTGGCTGGCTAATGAGGTGGGCCAATGGCCATCAAACCATTCTCTTCAACCCCCTGTTGTGTGGCTGACTTTCCCCTAAGGTTGCCAATCCCAGGTGGGAACTGGAGATTTTCCACTGTTACAATTGATCTCCAGATGACAGAGATCTGTTTCCCTGGAGAAAATCAGTTCTCCAGGGGAACTGATCTCTGTCATCTGGAGATAGACCCTATGGCATTTGGAGGGCAGACCCTATGGCATTATATCCTGCTGAGTCCTTCCACTCTCCCCCAAATGCTGCCCTCCACAGGATCCACCCCCCCCCAATCTCCAGGTATTTCCCTACTCAGAGCTGGCAATGCTACTTTCCCCTTAGTGCCTGTTGGTAGGCAACCAAGCTTGGTTCTGTCAGTAAAAGGCCCTTCCCACACCTACTTTGGCCTTTGGGAGAAAACTCATTGGGGCCAGTCCTGATTGGGTTGCCAACTCCAGGTGGGAAATTCCTGGAGACTTGAGGGATGGAACCTGGAGAGGGTGAGGTTTGAGGAGGGGTGGGACCTCAGACAGGTACAATGCCATAGACTCCACCCTCCAAACCAGCCAGTCCCTCCTGGGGAACCAGTGTTGCCAGTCTCCAGATGGGGGCTGGAGATCACTCAAAATTACAACTGCTCTTCAGGTAGCCAAGATCAGTTCCTCTGGAGAAAATGGTGGACTTTGTTCATTATACCCTGCTGAGGTTGCCACAGCAAATTGACACTGAGTGCCCAAAGCTGGGGCACTCTCACAGAGCCTCTTTCTAGAGCTTGTTGTATTTATTTCCACAATGGGCCTTATTCCTAGTATATATATAAAAGGCTTACTAATTTATTCACGATTCCAGGCTCTCCCATTGGCCCTTGAAGAGTACTGCATCGCCCATTGGCAGATGAACTGCCACTCAACAGTAATCAGTTAGTATTGGATGGGTGTTGGGTCCGCTCTTCTCTCCTACCTACTGCAGCCTAGGCTGCTCTTCTCTGATTGAGCCAGTGTTTCAAGGTCATTTGCATATGGAAGCTGATTGGACCTCACTCCATTCCACACCTGAAACTCCCCCCTCCAAGACAACTGGAACTGTCAGTTGCATATGCAACCTGGTGTATCCTGAAGTAAAATTTGTCCTCACCCACAACACATCACTTCCCCTTCAAAAGATACAAACTCAATAACACAACTATGCCACACTACAAAAAAGACAGATCATACCACAAGCAGAATACCACAAGGCAAAAAATGATAGGAATAGGTGCCAGCAGTCACCCTATTACTGCCACTGATACGTACCTGATAGTGCTCTAGAGGATGGTGTGCAGGTTCCAGGTTCACGTAATAAAAACTGCCTGGGGGATTATGGACAATTCACAGACTTTCAACCTAACATACCTCACAGTGTTGTTGTGCGGATTATACGGGGGAGAGGAGAATGATGTCAGCTGCTTTGGTTCCCATTGCAGGGAAAGACTACCCTTTCCCTAGACAGAGGCTGTGGGGTGTGTGGAGAGGAGATGTAAACCTGAAGACAGACAGGCAGATAAAGGTAGGCTGATGGTTGCCCAGAAAGGACATAGGGTTGTGAGCTCCATGTTGGAAACTTCCAGGATATTTTAGGGACGAAGCCTGCTGAGGGTGAAGTCTGAGGAGGAGGAAGAGGGGACCTCAGACAGATACAATGACATAGACCCCACCCTCCAAACAAGCCATTTCTTCCTAGAAAACCATTGTTGCCGATCTCCAGGTGACAGCTGGAGAGCTCTTAACGTTCTGGTGCTAATTCAAAGTACTGGGGATGTGTTGCATTCTGGCAGGGGACGCTGTGAGTGTAGAAAGTGAATGTGGACAGAGTAGTGTTTTGGAAACTCTTTGGGAATTGTTTGGTGTATTTACCATGGGGCACCCACCCAGAGCCTCTGGCATTTTCTCACTCTGCTGGCATCAAAACCAATTTAAGGCAAAATAGAGATATGGAGACTTTTCCATCCTCCTTTGCATCGGTCGGTCTTTGTTGGCAATCCTAGGCCTGCCAGCACACTCAGGGTAACTTCATGCCTCCTGACTGGCATTACTTCACTAGCCCTGGCTGCTTGCTCCTGTTCAGCAGGAGCCTCTCTATGGTAGCTGCCTGGGTGATTTTGGACCAGCCACAGACTTTCTGCTTAACCTACCTTGCCAGGTTGCTGTACAGATCACAAAGCGGAAGAGGAGAATGAAATAAGCTGCTTTGCTCCCCACTAACAAGAAAGATAGAACTTTGCCTAGGAAGAGGCTGCTGAGAGGGGAGGAGATAAAGTTGCCAACTTTAGGCATGGAAATTCCTGGCGACTTCAGGTGTGCAGCCTGGAGAGGGTGGGTTTGAGGAGGGGTGGGACTTCAGACAGGTACACTGCCACAGACACCACAGTCCAAAACTGTCAAATGTGTCCAGGAGTGGTTGATATTATTCAATGATTCTATGACAGAAGGGGGGACAGTAGTTCCTATGAGGGGAATTAGTTCCTTCGTTCATCCTCCTCCTCCTAAATCAATCAGATATCATTTAGTTCTTTTACAATAATCTGAGATTCTACTCCCTCCTCTTTTCACTCCTTCAGTCTTCTGCTTTCCACCCAAGCCCCCTTCCGCAAGCCAGCACAGTTGCCCTCCAGCTCTTTCTGTTGTCTCACTTTAAAACTTCTGCTCTTATTCACTTCACTCATCTCTTGCACTACCCCACCATCCTGAAAAACATACCCGTGGGCCCATACTGGGCCCCTGTGAAACACCACTTGTGCTGTGTTCATCACCTGACACATTACAGATTGAACAGAGCCATGATCTACCAATTATTCCTACACTCAGCCAACAATTTTGGCTTAAAACTGACAGAGCTTCCACGTCTTTAGTGGGTGACACACCTTCCACTGCACTTATACAAGTTACAACACTGTTGACCTTCCTAATCTCCACAGCCCTTCTGAGCTTTCCTTAGAGAAGAAAGGCACCACTGTATCATTGCCTGAGACCACCATGATGGTTACCCATCACAAGCAACTTCCAGGCCAGAGATGAAAACTTGCAGCTGTTTTCACACATGGACAACTTTATGTGGCTTTCTCAAGGGTACATCACTTCCAGGATCTCAGTCATCATGATATTTTCTAATGTGATTTCACTGTTTCTCTGTAGATCTGCCTACAGGGACTAATGCTCTTCTGTGTAACAACTCTTCACCAAAACATGCTACTTTGTGCACAGTGACAACTGTCCTTCTAATTGTGGCCAGTATGTTCTGAATGCATGTACACTATCCAGTCACTAGTCATTGCTTAGGCAAACCTTTACTGCCTCTATCTCCTGGCCCACAACAAACACCAACAACACACTACCACTACGCCTTCTGTCAGGTGCCAATTAACAACTCCCAATGTATTGTTGAAGGCTTTCATGGCCAGAGTTCATTAGCTGCTGTAGATTTTCTGGGTTGTATGGCCGTGGTTAGCATTGTAGGACCTGATGTTTCACCAATAGCTGTGACTGGCATCCTCAGAGGTATAACGCAGAAAAATGGATTACTCTCTGTGTCGAGGTGAGATAAAATAAATAGGGCATGGTTTCCTTTCCTGAAAAACAATAGCACTACAGATAAGATTAGAACTTCAACAGCTAATCCACATACAAAAGAACCTCCTCAGGAAACAGGAAATCTCCTCAGGAAACAATCCACATACAAAAGAACCTCCTTAGGAAAGTTCTTCCATTAGCATGTTCATAGCCCAAGGAACTCCTAAAAGATAATCTCAGCCCTACCCCACCTTTCTGAGTAGATATAAATTACCTGCCTACCATTTTTCTTCTCACCTTGACACAGAGCGTACTCCATCTTTCTGTGTTATACCACTGAAGATGCCAGTCACAGCTACTGGTGAAACGTCAGGTCCTACAATGCTAAGACCACGGCCACACAATCTACAGCAGCTAACTCCCAGTATTTCAAGCACAAGTACTCATATGGCCACATTCCTCTTATATCTTCATGTCACTTCTGTCCTGACCTTTACGACTACCTCTGACCTTGCCCCCCCACTTCCCTCGACACCTGTTCTCTCACAGGGCACATGCGATGACCACTTGCTCAGACATGCAAAAGAGACACCAGATGACTTTGCAAAATGCACAGATGCAGAACTTACTGAATGCTGTACCCTGTCACGGCTTTTCCAGCCCTACACATCCCAAAATCCATTCACCAACACTGTGATTATGAGTGCTGCAACCCTACATTGTGTGACCACGGACAGCAATTACTCTCTACTACCATAAGGTATGCTGTTCTTCACTCCCACATTAGTTTTTAACACTGCAAAATACTACTCTGTGTTTACTCTGCCTGCAAGATACAAAATCATTGACCCTCTTTCTAGAGCTCATTGCATCCCCCCCCCACAATGGGCCTTATTCCTAGTGAATGAATAAATAAATAATACTGGGGAGATACTACAGTGCTTTAAGCCCTATGAGTTTTAAAAGGCCTGCAGCATTTTCTCAAGCGTGCAACATTTTCTCAAGCATTGACACAAATCATATTGCTATGTAAGAAATCTGAGGAACCCATTTATGAGGACATTCTGGGATCTGGCATAAAATTCTACTAACAGAAGCAGGGGAAGGCCATTGTTCCTGATTCCCACCCCCTGCTGCAGACACATCTAGTTAAGAACGTAAGAACATAAGAGAAACCAATGTTGAATCAGGCCAATGGCCCATCTAGTCCAACACTCTGTCACACAGCGGCCAAAATATACCAGGTGCCATCAGGAGGTCCAGCAGTGGGGCCAGGGCACCAGAAGCCCTCCCACTGCTGCCCCCTCCAGCACCAAGAATAGAGTGCATCACCTAGTTCTGCTCTCGTTCTACTCCTAGGTGGTCCACTGTCTCCAAGAAGCAGCATTTAGAGAAAGTGAGAAGGGGGAGGCAAGGAAGTAGGGTTACCAGTCTCCAGGTAGGGCCTGGAGTTCTCCTGCCATTACAATTGATCTCCAGTTTACTGAGGTCAGTTCCCCTGGAGGAAATGGCAGTTCCAGAGGGCAGTCTATTGTATACCATACAGTCTAAGAGACATGGGTCCTAGAGTGACATTACATCCCTGCTGAACTTCCTCCCATTCCCCAGACTCCCTCTTTCCCAGGCACTGTCTCCAAATCTCCAGGAATCTCTCAAGCCAGACCTGGCAACCCTACAAGGAAGTCATGCTCTGCTGGTGGAAATTCCTTCTGTCAGTGAAGATTTTGCACAGGATCTAACCCAAATATGCTTATCCATTCCTGAAACGCTATCACTTTGTAAGTGGGCAGTTGAAATGTATGAGATACATTTTCTACTATGGAGATATCATACGTATGATCTTACAGTGTCCCTCTGAGAATTAGCTCCATGAATTTAAAAAGAAAAACAGCACAGGAGGTTTTAGAAGCTGCTTAATGCCATGGTTTGACATCCAAAGTACTAAACTGAATTACTCAGCCAAAGTTGTGCTACCTTGTGTTGGGCCTCTCTGAATTTACTGTGTGATATTTTAGAGTCACAGAGGAAGGCGGAGCTTACAGCACTGCTTATCAAGCATAACCACAATTAGTCATGGTGATGTTCCTCCCACCAATGGGCTAACTGTATATCTCTCTTCTCATTCCATTACTGCACTTAACTGTGTTCTTTTTCTGGCTAGATCTTGGGGTAGAATCTGACGCCAACTGCTATTGTATACCAGAAGGGCTTGGAAGGCATTCAGCTACTGCTTGAACTTTGCAGCTCGTGCAAACCTTCAGTCTCCTTTCCAGGGAAACAAAATTTAGCTCAGATGTTTCACTTGGATAGCACGCATAATAAAAATACAATGCTGATTACTTCAATCACTCAGGGAAAGCGTGGAAGGAAAATGCCTTCACTGAATAGAGCAGAAATGTTGAGACAGACCTAATTAAAGGTGTCAGGGGTGAAAGCTTTGGAGCTTTTGCTGAAGCTCACATGTGGGTTATCCATAAAATAACAAAACCTTTTTATGCAAGGGAAAAGGCAGAAGAAGAGTAGGAAAGGGGAAATGGACTATCTAGGCCTAGGGGGTCAAACTAGACACAGGGGTATATTTATAGCCATGTGTCTGGGCTCCCTATACATCTAACCAGGGGGAAATTACCTTTTTTAAAAGATGGAGCATGCACTGGAGAACAAAATCCTGTCACTTCCCCCTAATGACCTTGCTGCGTTTCACAGCATTCAGGACACTGCCCAGTTCTAATACTGGAACCAGATCCTCACCCTCACCACCCTCCCACATACACATCACACACTCTTCAGAAACAAAGTAGTGTTACCATCTTCCCTCATGGTGATTTTTATTTTGGCCCATAAAATGATAAATGATAAGAGAAAAAAGAGGGAACAAAATCAATAGAAATCAAATCAAACCCCCCCCCCCAAGAAAGGCCATTAGAAATATCAAAGAGGTAAGAAAAAATGGGGAGGGAGGAAACAGATAAGGATTAAACAGTGGACTTGAACAACCAAACCCCATGTCCCCTACAATGGTTGTTTTTTTTCCTGATTTGCCGGTTTCAGGTTTTATGAGCAATAATTAAGGGTTTTCATTTTTCTGCCAGACTAGATGTTAATTAGCTGGCTGGCACAACTCCATGCGGGCTATCCAAATGTCCACAGCAGTTGTTATTGCAAACAGGCTTAACCCTTTGGACACTAATGGGCAAGGGAATATTCTGTATGAGAGCTCATACAGAGGTGTTTTTATTTTTTCTCCTGTGTTATTTAACATGTGTGGTGGGACCAGCCTGCTCTGGCCTGCAGGCCCTATTCTGTCCTGCCCTTGTAGGGGTTCCCAAATACCTGGAGGGGCTTTTCTTCCACTCTCAGGCAGCCTGTTACCATCACCTGATCATTGTTGGGATTTCCCACTGGGAGGATCAAGACTCCCAGTTCCCCTTCCAAGTTCAGAGGCCTTGCCTCAGTGTCTCCCACTGCCTAGCACCTGGTCAGTGCTGGGACAGGTTACTGCCTTGGGTACCCATGGAGGAATAGTCTCTTGCCAAATGCCTGCCTTCTCCTGGCCCCTTTCAGATAGCATGTTTGAGATGGTGGAGGTCTTTGTGGTACAGAGAACCATTCCCAGCACCAACAGTTATAAAGTATTTATTAAAAAGAAAATATTCACAAGCATACTTTTAGCACAGCACCATATTGAGCAATGAATACAAACGAACTTGGTCAAAATGCAAACCCTCTGTCCCTTTCTCTATATGTACCCTATCAGCTGTTAATATATAGGACAGGCTCTTTAAGCTTAGGATGTTATAAATCTCTAAAGAGTTCCCATTACCTCAAAACTTGCTCCAACTCTTCCAGGTGAGCGCATGGCCAATGGCTGTCTGCTTGCAAAACTCAGCTCAGAATTCTCCTGGATACAACATCCCAAAGAAAGAGACCACCTTCCTCTTTCAAGGAGATTTTATCATCTCTGGTACTCCACTGCCCTGATCCCAGTCAGTTCAGGTCAAGGAAGCTTTTCCTGTTGTCTCCAAAAAGTTCCTTCCTCAAGCCTCTCTAGAATTTCATACCACCAACTCTCTGTTTCCTGCCTAAAGAAGGCAGGGGAGAAAGGGGAAGCTTGACGGTACCTCTGTCTAGTCCCATTAGTATTTGCATGAAGGTGGGCTGAGGTACAAGTGAACTGACTTCCACCTCTGCCTAGAGGGAAAAAATCTGTTAAAATGCAAATTGGAGGCTTTGCTCTGCCAACTTCCCAAGAGCAAATGCATTTCTTCACAATATGCATGCCAGGTAGACAACTCCCAGCCTATGATTTCATTCTGCCCAGGGACCTTCATATCTAGCCCTAAGTATGACCCCTCTTGTAAAATCCTCATTCCTCCCCCCAAAAACTTGGTATGCATATCAACTATTTTCTCCAGCAGAGACTCAGTTGAAGGACTCTTTAACTCCCAATAACAGAATAACAGAAACTTTGTAAGAATTGTGTAAATTGTTATGCATATTCATGGCACTGTATAAACAAACAACTACCCCTCCCTATTCAAACATTTCTCAGCTATAGACCCCTGTACATTTTCATACTGGATCAACCATACAGGTCAGGACTTCCATCTGGTCATGCATGTTCACCACAGTGGAGCAAATAGCAGTTTAGTGGGGCCTCCTCAAGTTGGGAAAACAGCATGAAGGGGAACCCCAGATCTCAGTTAGAGTTCTATGAACATGGCATTTTCATATCTATCTGTCTCTGTCTGTCTGTCTTCTGTCACCTCCAGGAGCTCATTCATAGAATTCCCAGCATCTCATCAGGTTTAGTCCTTAAATAGTGTGTAGAATAAGGTTCCTGGCCCATCATCCTCAACTCAAGTTAAAATATAAAGTAACTCAAGATAAAAATTAGCATATGGAGATATAATGCATATGGAGATATACTGCACTGTACCACATTCTAGACATTCATTTTTAAGGTAGGATTTGTCCTTCAGAAATGTGGAGAATAATCAGCATAATATCCTTACACCACATTCTCATGTCATGCTTTCTCAAAGTTCTTTTATCAAAGTATTCACTAACTAACAGTACATTCCTATGGTTCTGCTATGATGGTGGACTGCTTATGCTGAATTAAATCCATTTCTACTAAATGTTGCCTCAAAGATAATGAATTCAAAAGTCTTCCTAAAGGTTGGGAGGGATGACTTCATCAGCCCGTCAGGGAGGCCATTCCACAGGATGGGGGTAGTAATGGAGAGAGCTCTTGATGGTGTAAATTCCAGATGAGCCAGCTCCAATGACAGACAGAACTACTCTGCTGACCAGATCTGGTCATACAGGAAGAGGTGATCCTTTTGCTACGTGGACCCCAAGACATGCAGGGCTTTAAAAGTAGGTACCAGCATCCTGAACTGAACCCAGATGCAAACTGGGAGTCAGTACAGCTGTTTCAATAACAGCATAACATGAACATGAGTGACTAGATCCAATAGACTGGCTGTCTGCCATTCATTTTGCTTAACATCTCCCCACAGTACTTGTTCTCCATCTTTCCTCTGCCCTCTCCAAGTCATGCAGCTTGTGTGATTTATCATATCAACCATGACTGGAATTGTGGACAATGAGAAGCCTGTTACCGTTCCCCTTGCTACATCAGAAGTAAGCTTCACATAGCAGTGGGAGTGGACAGCAGCCTTGCATCTGTACCTGTTGCCTGGCTGCCTGGAAAGAGCCAAGGCAGGAAGATAAGTATTGCTCAGCAGCTATAACAGAGAGCATGTGACTTTAAGAACTCTGTATGAAATTGTAAGCTGGTATTTGAAAGAGTGGCACCACCTAGATTCTTTTCACATTCCCATGCTCATCTTCCTTGCCCAACCGCACACTGAGATTCCCTTGTCAGGGAGACAATGTCTTATGAAGATAATGATTATGAAGATAATGATCCTGTTACTGTTAGGTGGATTTGTACCTGGTTGACAGCTCACGCCCAGAGTGCTCATCCTCTTGGAGAAGAGAGACAAGTAGTGTGCCTCAAGGATCTGTCCTTTTCCCTCTGTTATTTGGCATCTTTATAAATGACTTGGCTGAAGGAATAGTGGAGATGCTAATTAAATTTGCAGATGACACTGAATTGGGAGGGATGGCAAATACAGCAGAAGACAGAATCAAGATATAGGATGATCTGGACAGGCTGAAAAACTGGGCTAAAGCGAACAAAATGACTTTCAACAGATATAAATGTTCTGCATTTTGGCAGGAAAAATCAAATACATAATTATAGGATGAGAGAGACTTGTCTTGGAAGTAGTACTTGCAAAAAGGATCTAAGGCAGAGGTGTCAAATGCATTTGTTACAAGGGCTGGATCTGACATCTCACTTTGTCGGGCCAGGCCATGTGTGCCATAAAATGTAATGCCAGGCACCAGAGATATAAACTTTATAAATGTTATTCCATATGCTGAGTGGCAATAGCAGATGAATGTCAACAGCAGGCTTGATTGGATTAGTTGTGATATGCAGAGGGATAGATGGCATGGAGATACCACCATTGGTAAAGAGACAGGAAACCTAGGTCTCAGTTTGGTTCAGGAGGATTCTGTCCACGAGGATGCAACGAATAAATTTACATAAATCTGACATTAGAAACCACAACATTCAAAAAACAATGGGAGGACATTTTAACCTTCCAGGACATTCAGTTGCTGTCCTAAGAGTAGCAGTTCTCTTACAAAGGAATTTCAAAGGGAGATTAGAAAGAGAATTGCAGCTGATAATGAAGCTCAATACAATGCATCCTCCAGGACTGAATTAAGACCTAGGTTTCCTGTCTCATTACTGATGCCTGCTATTATCATTTGGCATCTGAAATCAATCCATTCTCCAAGATATAAGGACAGGTGGACTCACATTCTAGCTGTATTTGAAGAAGTGGGCAATGACTCACAAAAGCTCATGCTCTGCCACAAATATTGTTAGTCTTTAAGGTGATATTGGACTCTTGCTCCTTGTTCATCTCATTGAGTTCAATTATTCCCCCAAGTAAATGTATAGCAGAACTGCATGTATCTAAACCCATGCATATCAATTAGTGAAAGAATGCCTAACACTCCATTGGGTCAGACTGTGAATTCATAAATTAAGGAGCTACTGCAAAGTAATCATTATGAGTTGCGTGTTTGCTCTGTTTCAACATAGAGAGGGCTGTTTTCTACTTGAGTAAGTTTCCCCAAAAAACTACTAGGAGTGCCTTGTAAAATTCTTTCTGCTCACTGACCTAAGACCAACAGATGTTTCAAGAGCATATTTTACCTGATATACAGGTCCATAGATCTCCCTGTTTTCCATTGCCCCAGAAAGTTGGGACCAGAACCAATTGACTGAAATTAAATCAAAATAGTTTTCAGCTAAACATTAGGAAGAACTTCCTGACAGAGTGGTTCCTCGGTAGAACAGACTTCCTCTGAAGGTGGTGGGTGGGTGTTCCTTCTTCAGAGTTTTTAAAGCAGAGACTAGATGGACATCTGAGAGCAACACTGATTCTGTGAATTTAGGCAGATCATGAGAGAGAGGGCAAGAAGGGATGAATCAGTGCTCGGCTCTCGTGGCCCTTTCTTACATGCCCAGGGTAATGCTGATTACCACTTTGAGGTCAGGAAGGAATTTTCCTCTAGGCCAGATTGGTCAGGGATCCTGGAGGTTTTTTTGCCTTCCTCTGGGCATAGAGCAAGGGTCATCACTGGGGGAGTGGGGGTATTTGTGAATTTCCTGCATTGTGAGGGGGTTGAACTAGATGACCCCTGAGGTTCCTACAAGCTCTATGTTTCTATGTTACCAGTGCCTTGTAAGGAGGTGCAGTGAATTTCTGTCCATATGTCTAGTCGTGACCTTGAAAGTCAAAAGAAGTTATGAATATTTGGCCAGCAGTAGCAATGGTTAGATAGTGGTTAGAGGGTGGCTATGTTCAGTGTTCCCTCTAAGCTATGTAGCCTCCAACTCACACATTTTTGTCTTGGCTCAGGAAGGATGGCTCCAGGGCAAACTACTGTATGCAGTAGCCAGATTGATTGCTCACACCTTCAATGGCAGTAGCTCACAAAGTAGAGTTTTGGCTCACAAGACTCCACAGCTTAGAGGGGACTTTGGCTATGCTCCCTATTAATGTCATCAGTGAATTACTTGCATGGCTTTTATGGATCATCCCCTTTTACACTGTGTGTACTTACTGTGAGCCAACATTTAATAACCACATATTGCAGAGGATATCTGCAGAAGGATATCTGCTATTGTCATGCCTTGCGGGCATGATACCTACCTTCCCTGCTTACCTTCTCTGTGTGAGGTGCATTGTCCTTGCATCCCCAGTCGAAGGATCGGAATAGAAGCTGCTGGTGCGTACTTGTGCTCTGAAGTACCAATAAAGGTCATGAGAAGACATGTTTTAGCAGTATTGTTTTTCCTATATTTGTTCTCCTCCTCAGTTATCTGCACAAGGTGCTCCTTTGTGCAAAGTGCCCTTTCCCCAGTGTTCTCACTACCAAAGCGTATGCATTCTAAATATGCGTTAAGAAAGCAGATATAAACTGGAATTTTCATACCCTCCTTTCTATATTGCCCTGAAACAGCAGCCCCAGCCACCAGCTCTGCATATCATTTCATGGGGGTGGATTCTCCTCCCATAACCAAAGTATTACCATCCCCAGAAGCATCTTTCCAGTGGCTGTTTCTGACTTGTGACTGCAAACAGGTTACAGTGCCATTGCCCCTCCCCCCTTCAATTCCCTGGAGGATTTCCCACTCTCCTGCCTCTCCCCTCAACTCTTGCCTTCAGGGTAAACCAATTTTATAACAGGCCATGCTGTAAATTATGCATCTCTTAGAAATCTGAGCTTAATGCACAGCAAATTCAAAGGCATATATCTGAATGGAGCTAAAAGCAGCAGCATAATCCATCTGAATGTCAGGGGAATGAGTCTGTTTCAAAGTTTGCCAGATTAATTATAAGCAATGACATTAACTGCAGAAATGTGCTGTAGCAAGCTAACCATTGTTCCCAAAAGCTGTGGGAGTTGGGGCTGGCTAATATTCTATTGGGCCCAATCATTAGAACACAAAAGAAATTGCATTTAACTGTTTGGCAGACATAAAATGAAATCTCACTTGAAAAGACTGCCTGTTATGGAAATAGATAGTGAATGTGGCCCTTACAAATAAAGTAGACATAAAAATGATTTGTGACCTTTAATGCTGTCAATTGGTCTCTTGCAGGTTGAATCTAGACCCTGAAATAATTTTTGATCCTTGGACACCCTGTACCTTTTTAGAACTCCTAAACCTTTCAAGCAGACCATGCTATACCACAGTGTGAAGCACAAACAGGAAATGCAGAGTATCACACTCCAAGCTTCAAAGGCTGTTTTTGTGAACAGTTCCTTTAAACGAGGATAAAAGTCCATGCCCAAGGTGATCATGGCATTTTTAAAAATTCCAAGGCATTTTAAATGGTGGTTTTCAATTTTTCCTATGGATTTTGGTTTCATCTGTACCTGCCTCCAGTTTTTAAAAACATATGCTGCTGGTTTTCAGTTTGTGATGTGTTTTTTTTGTGATGCATATTCTTAATGCCAAGTGTTTTGTGATTTTTTTTAATGTGGGGTCATGCTGCCATTATTGAGTTATTTGCTGAATTATTATAACTATATTACTGTTTTATTTTGAAAACCATTTCAGATAATTTTAATTGGAATCAGCAGTACAGTGGCATTTATTTAAAACACCACTATACTATTACTTCCAATTAAAAGATGGGAGATGAGTATTTAAAACAATAAAACAATATCATATATAATTAGGTTCATCTCTCTCTCTCTCTTTCTCTCACTATCAATATAACAAAGTTGGGATCATAACTAAGAATTCATTATTGATTTAGAACAGGGAAGGGCAGATTTTATATTTCTGGAACTGTTTAGATCTTTTCAAGAGCCTTGGGATCTACCAGTCACAAAATGGTAGCTCAGTAGGTGGAGCTAGTCACAACACAACAACTTGTACAAAAACTACAGTGTTTCAGAGCAGGTCTCCTCTACCTCTATCACCTCTTCAAATTGTAACTTGCCCTGCAGGGGTCAAATACACAGTTAACTCTAGGTTTTTACTTGGAAGGGGCAAATAGAGGCTTTGATACAGGGGGAAAGAATAAGCTTAAGACTTTCCTGTCCAGAGCAACAGTGCATGTGTGTATTCAGAGAAGAGACAGATGAGAAAGGGTACTCGTGTTGTTGTTTTCCCATTCAGAGCAAAGGTTTTGTGTGTACATGTCTTTCATATGAAATTTAAAAAGGAGAGAATCTGCTGCAATAGCTTTAAAGGGAAAAATCAAAAAGTGATTACAGCAGCCCAGGAAGGGTGGTAGAGAGCTGCTTTTAGATGCTTTGGAAAGTGACTGGCCACTCTGAATGACTTTCTGCCCACCCTTGTTTTAGAACATAGGAGTGCCTTGCTGAATCAAATGAAGAACCACGGAGAATAGCAGTTTTTGCAGCAGCCACAGGTGGTCCAACAGAAACCAGCAAGTGGTCCATTGACCGTGATCTTTCTTCTGCCCTGCCCTGGCTTTCAGCAGAGAGGAAACATTGCGTGTACAGATTCCAAAGAAACAGTAAAGGGAGGGGACTCCTACTGATCTTTCTCCTGTTCTATAAACCAAATGATAGCAGCCTTCTCAGATTCTAGACCTAAAAATCCAACTGGAAAGACTGGGATAGATCTGATGTGCAACTGATACATGCTTCAGTGTATGTACAAAGGCCTGTACACCAGGCACCGAGGTAAAGAGATTTATAATAATAATAATAATCTTTATTGCATTAGCATAAAGCCATAGCAACAGTGCAGTATAAACAAGTAACCAGCACTAGATTCAGGCAGATATTAGCAAGTCAATCATTTTACAAGGATAAAAGACCAGAGTCATGCCCCCACGTCCCCCCCAAGGAAAAAGGAAAAAGGAAACACTTAAAATTATCAGTTTGTACGTGGTCAACAGCTATCAGGGGTGAACTAATTAGATTCGGACAAATTTACATTCCTGATCACTGCAGCTAAAAAGGAGGCCACTTTAGCCGTGATTTGCTTGTCAATAGTATTATCAGAGAGTAGCACTGAGACTACCCAAGGGAGGGAAGGGAGTTTTTCTTTTCTCAGAATAGGAGTAATATATCTCTCTCTTTCCTTATTCCACTTGGGACAGAGAAGCATTATGTGGTCCATAGTTTCTATCATCTCTTGTCCGCAATCACACAGTCGTTCCGAAAACGGAAGTCCCGAAAAACGGCCAAAAAGCACCTTAGAGGGGAAAGAGTTAAGTCTCGCCAGGGTGAAAGCACGACGTTGTCTTGAGATCTTAAGAGTATAGCAATATGTTGGAATCGTCTCGGGGGGGCAAGACCCAACGATAAACCCGAGCAAGTACGCCGGGCTCTTTGAAGGGTGCTACTGAAATCAAGTTCCTTTAATTTCAATTTAATTTCTCTGAACAGCTCATTCGGTAGTGGGGTTGATATATCAATCCCCAAGGTTTTTAGTTTCTGTTTGATTAACTTGGATCGGCTGCTCTTGTAGGTGTCATGGGGGATTAAATGTGAGAAACCCGCTTTATTTGTGCTGCCCCCTGAACATCCTTCTTCATGAACAGCTTAAAAACTGCGAGCCAGGCTCTCTGTTCAATTGATGGTTGAGCAAATTCAACCCTGAGTGCAGTTCCCGCTACGCATCTAGGAACTGCCGCAATTTCCCTCAAAAAGGTGTGTAAGGGAGAATCAAGGGTTTCAGATATTCCTTCAATCCACACTGCACACCCATAAAGAATCTGCGGGATAGCCTTGGCATTGAAAATCTTAATGGCAGCTGGTATGTGGTTTGCACCTTTGGAGTAGCAGAATTTTTTTATCGCCTTAGCTGTGATATTTGCAGCTTTAAGAGCTGCCTGGACATGCGGTTTCCATGATAGATTGTAATTAAAAGTGATGCCCAGGTAGCTAAAGGAGGGGACTCTCTCCAAGGCCCCGCCCAATACGCTTATCTTAGGTCCATTGTGGAATGTTCTGGAAAATCTAAGGACCTTTGACTTGGAATAATTAACTTTAAGGTCCTCTTTTATGCAGTATGTAATAAATGCATTTATTACTGATTTTAAGCCCAGTTCTGTTTTGGAGAGAAGAACGGCATCATCTGTGTACAGAAGGATTGGAATTGGTATATTTGCCATAAAAGGGGGTGTTTGGCCTGGGATTTCACAAATGGGATCATATCATTGATAAATAAATTGAACAAAGCTGGGGCGAGCAAGCAGCCTTGTTTCACTCCCTTGTTAGTTTGAAAACTTGCAGTAAGTTCGCCTTGCCAATTGTATCTAATTTGGGCAGAGGTATCGGTGTATAAGTTCATAATTAAAGATAATAACCTTCTGTCTATTGTAGTTTCTGTCAGTTTGCACCATAATCTGCCACGACTGATGGAATCGAAAGCGGTCTTCAAATCCATGAAGGCCGCATACAGTTTCCCGCCTGGGGAAGCCAAATACTTGCTCGCTAAATGATGTAAAACAAGGGCGTGATCCATGGTTGAAACCCCTTTGCGGAAACCTGTCTGTTCTGGGAGGAGAATCGCCTCCTGATCAATCCAATCCGTTAATCTCTCAAGGAGCTGTACTGCATATATTTTCCCTGGAATAGAGAGTAAGCTTATGGGTCGGTAATTGTGATGGTCAGCCCTATTGCCTTTCTTGTAGATTGGAACTATAATTGAACGCTTCCACTCAGTTGGTATAACACCAGAACTATTTATTAGTGAAAAGATGAGAGCTAAACAGGAGCCCCACCAAGTAGGGTTCATCAAAAATAATTCCGGAGGAATGAAGTCTGGCCCAGGAGCTTTTCCCCTTTTCAGATGTTTTATTATGTTAGTAATTTGGATGGGGGAAACCGCTGGCCAACTTCCCATATTCTCAGCTAAAAGTCGGGGTTCTGTATTATTGGATGATGTAAGTACCATTGGACTTTGAAGGAGGGCACTATAATGGGCTATCCACTGAGATGTGGTTATATCTGTCAAAGAGATTTATTGAGCAACCCCAAAACCAAAACCTTAAGCCTCACTTGAAAATCCAGATCCTGCTACCTTGTGACTTCCTTTTTGCTTAGACCACACTGAAGTATCATATACTATTTTGTGGTGTGAAGATATACAACAGTTACATGGTAAAGACACATTGCAAGTGAGGCAGGAGGAAGAAGAGGCAATGCATTCCTCTTTAGCACTGAAAGGGTTTTCTGCTTTATTAAATGTTTGCTATTAAAGGCTTCGTTGTTTTCTACCAAGTCAGGCTGAATAACTTCTGGCTGGCATCCCAGACACAAGTTTTCTGGGTTGGAGACATGAATGATGCCAGCCCTGGCACCAAAATCTTTTATCCCTACCCGGCTGATCTCTAAGGACGCAGTCAATAGAACCCATATAAGAAGATCCAAAGCCCCCATTATGTTGCAAACCAACCAGTGTAAGAATTAAGGCTGTTGTGGAAATTTAACAAGCTTCAAGAGTTAGGCCCTTATTCTTGAGACATATTTATATCAGTAGGGAGGCAATAGCGATTAAGGCTTGTTCCCCGAAGAGTTGCAGTCTCCCTACCCTGACCCTCATATATCACAAAGTGTGCACAACCCTGTATTTGACTCAAAGGTACTATACAGTTTCTGCTTTATGATATTCACTATCATGTTCAGAAAATATGTAACCAAAATGGCAAGGTAAGCAGATAATAGAATAATTCTTAGATAAAGGAATTCCCCCATCATAAGGCCTGTCCAGTCTTGGAACTTTGCATGAGCCACTTGACTTCCCACATATTCAGTTGAAATTAGAATCTTTTGTCCAAGATACATTTTTCATTATGGATATACCCAAAATCTACTATTGAGAACTAGCTCCATCAATTTCAAACACAGCACAGGGTGTTTCAGAAGCTTTGTAATGTCAATGCATGATATATCAGATATGTCACGTAGAGGGGAGGTAGTTGGAGATAGAACAGGACATAGGAGTAGTGTTTTACCAAGTCAGCTATAAATATGTTGGCATATGGTGATACTGACCTGAAGGCAAGAGGTGTTCTCAAATTTGAAACAACTGGAAAGAAGGAAAAATTGGCCACATTCAGCAACCAGGTGTCATGACATCAGCAAGAAAAACACTCTGATGGTTGGTGATCCATCTGTGGGTGGGATGTTGATGTATGGAAGTTCTACATCAGTGACTGCCAGAATGAAAGCTTGTGGGATATCAGTAGGCTGTGAAGGCCCCTGCAGATATCAAGGTAGAAGTGCTGGTAGCAGAGGGCCAGAGGATAAAGTTATCTGTCGAGATAAAGACACACCTCATCGAAGTGCAAATACCATGACTTCATCCTAAACGGACTGAAGTAGAAAAATCCAGCACAATCCACAAAATACACAAACTGTGGTGTGAGAGTGCTCAAACCTGTCAGAGAAACAAAAGCACCCTCTGATCAACATTGTGTACATCCAATAAGAGACACTAACGATTATAAGGATACAGTGCTGTGCATATGGCACACCATGATGATTGTATTATTGTTGTTTAATACAATATGCTACAGTTAAAATGGCTGCCTTGTTTTTCATTGTTTGTAAGACTCTAGGAACTGCAAAAGGAGATCCTTGAATCTTAAAAGATGGATACAAATAATAAATACTAAATGAATATTTAGTTTGGTGTAGTGGTTAAGTGTGTGGACTCTAATCTGGGAGAACCGGGTTTGATTCCCCACTCCTCCACTTGCAGCTGCTGGATGACCTTGGGCAAGCCATAGTTCTGTCAGTGCTGTTCTTGAAAAAAAGCAGTTTCTGTCAAGAGCTCTCTCAGCCCCTCTTACCTCACAGGGTGTCTGTTGTGGGAAGGGGAAGGGAAAGGAGTTTGTAAGCCACTCTGAGACTCATTTGGGTAGTGAAGGGCAGGATATAAATCCAATCTCTTCTCTTCTTCTTCTTCTATACTACTTAATAATACTAAATATTTTTAATACTAAATACTTTTTAATACTAAATGAATACTTATTTAAAAATAAATGCTTAATATTGATAGGAAAAGTTGAAGGCAGAAGGAAAAAGGAAAACCCTATACAAGGTGGATTGACTCAATAAAGGAAGCCATGGCCCTCAGTTTGCGAAACCTGAGCAAGGCTGTTAGTGGTAGGATGTTTGGAGGGACATTACTTCACAGGGTCACCATAAGTTGCAAGCAAGTTGATGACACTTAACACATACATAAATATTTAAACATAGGAAAATATACTGAGGCTTTAATAATATTAATGTCATCCTGTGGTAGGAATAAATGCTTGCAACACAGAATTTATTAATGAAAACTGGGGTAGACAATTTTTGTTTCCTTCACAGGAACTTAACAACTATCAGGACACACAGCAATTCAACAGGGCACCTTGACTGCATTGCTATACCAGTAAAAACAGCACACATTTGATTTCTGCTTGTCTGGAACCTTTAATAAGTTAGTTGACTCTGGAGACACCACTATAAATGTTCTATATACTGTGGCTGAATGATGCACTTAACATGTACCAGCATATCTTATTCCTTGAATTATTTTTCTTAATCATTTCTATCTGGGGTGGGGTTACTTGTTACGGGACAGATAGGCTATTATTGCCAGGCGTTGTTGTTTCTTTCTGGGTGAGGATTAGACCTACAGCAGTTTAGCAGAGTTATAATCCTCACAGGTCTTTTGAAGACAGACTCAAAGAGCTAATGATTCCAATATGGAATACTGGTAAATACCTTCTTTTATGGGGAACATTTTTAGCTATGTATGGATGAACTGAATACTTTTTTTCAAGTAAAAGCACCTGATTATCTACCTAGGGATAAATCACTAATATGTTTCAGTTACTTAAAAACCCTCAATTAATTTTATTACTATGCTTAACACCACAGACCACCCTCCCCATTTATGGTGGATTTAAGTGGAATGAAGCCAGAGGAACAGATGCCTTGAGGGTCAGAATGGTGCTCAAAATCATGCCAAAGCTAATCACCTGCAATTAGGTACTCTTTAAAAAGGTATTTCATGTCATGGACAGCAGGAGAGAAATTGTTGCTGCCATTGTAAAGGTTTCCCTTGCTCGAAAGCCAATCGAACTCTAGGGGGCGGTCATCTCCATTTCCAAGCCGAAGAGCCAGTGTTGTCTGAAGACTTTTCTGTGGTCATGTGGCTGGCATGACTAAATGCCAAGGGGCACGGAACGCTGTTACCTTCCCACCAAAGTGGTACCTATTTATCTACTTGCAATTTCTTGCTTTCAACTGCTAGGTTGGCAGGAGCTGGGGTCAGAGATAGAAGCTTACTCTGTCACACGGCACTCGGGTCTTGAACCTAGGCTACTAAAATTACCTAGGATACTATAATAAAGAGAGTTAATCTGGGTTGACTTGCTGTAATGACTTGACCCCTATTTTGCAGACAAAAATCACTTTTACTGGGCTTAACCTCATGGCTGCTAATTTAGACATACTAAATTGGTTAGATCACTGACAGGGCAATCCTATTCAGCATTGCAACAGACTAAACCCACTGTACTTTCCTGGTCAGTCCTAAGCATGTGTGCTCCGAAGCAAGTACTATTTAATTCAAGTGTGTTTAGGACTGCAACCTTAATGACCAAAAGCAGACCATGAAGTCAACAGCCACAATGTATCAGCTACATGGACCAGGGAGGAGATAGAGTATCAAACTGTTCAGGAGGCATTTTAATACTGTCACAAAGGTTCCCACAAACTTGTCATTCCACAGAATATAACAGAACTGTTCAGGAAGGTATTTGTATAATGTGAATAAAGTTATAAACCAAGGAGGAGGATGATTTTGAGTGCTTCTACATTGCACAAAACTGTTACAGTGACACCAAATGCAAGCACCTTCCTTCTGGCAATACCTTTTAGTTTCTTAAATGTATGTGATTATTACATCGTGCATTTCCCTGCCCAGCAACAGCCAATAAAATGGACTGGAATGAGCAAACATACAATGTAAAGACAATGTGTCACTCCTTTCAGGAACTAAACACAATAGGTGTCACTTCCACTTTCATATTTAATGGCTGTTTGAAAAAGTCATTAGAAGTCAAACATGATTGACGGGAGAACTTGCCTGGATCCAAAGTTCTCAGTTATGTATGATGCAGGGTACTGATTGTATTATCTCAATAGTTTTTATCAAAATAGGTCTTGATCACTGTATTGAGCAGTTTTCTTTGTAACCCCCCCTCCACCTGAGTTCTCTGTTTTGTCTGGGAACAATCTAGCAGCAGTTTCCTGGGCAATATGGAAAGTCCTTGAGGCGAAATGTTCCCATCAGCTTAGCCAGTGAACAGAACTTCACCAGCACAGTATAGATATGCTTCCTGTTGGTGTTCCATGAACAGATTCCTAAACCATGTTATGTCTTTCCGGTTTAGCATTAATTCTGATGCTAAATTGTGGCTTGAATTCTGCCTTTTGATTTTCACAATGTACACTCATCAGTATTTGGTATGTTGCCAACTATACTAAAAAAACTGTTTTCCATTTACTTCTGTACAGAGTGCAAAATTCAAGCCACTTCTGCTTCAGATCCAGGCTCAGGTGTAAGCTTAAGTGCAAGGGCTGAACATGTACCACCAATGACCATCTCCTAAGCCATTTCCCCTCTGTTTTGTTTACTTTCCGATAGGCTATCTGTATGGATGCACCCTGGAGTGGAAATCTCTTATTCATTATATAAGTTCTGACTCATAAACTGACTAAACCAAAATATAAGTAATCAAATATCTAATGCTGTGGTGGGATTATACTAGAAGCACAGAAAGTTACCAGAGGGGGGGGGAACTTTGCATCCCAAAATACAAGAAAAATAATCCAACCAGTATTAATCCTTAAAAATATACATTTCAATGAGAAGCAAATGCTTACATTTCCTCCATTTGAATTAAAAGTATTTAATTTTAGCCAAACTGATCAGGATGGGGAGTAAACAATATCATGTGTGCTGCAGCTGGTAACAAATTTCAAGTACTGCTCATATGATCATGAACGGAAGGATATTTATTTTTCCTTTGATTAAAACATTAGTTTACAGATATATACATACACTGAATTAAAGCAGCATAATTCCTTCCAGTACATGATATTGTACAGCTCTGCTAAAATACAAAAGGCTTGTTTGGTTTATTTTCCCCTCACTAGACAGGCACTTAGCTTAAAGGCAAAAAGGTGCCAGTGCAAAATATGTTTATATTGTTAATTTGCTGGTGCTCTTGTGCTCCAATCTAATTAAAAATGATTTCCTTGCAAAGTTACCCAGTTCAGGAAGCTGGAATTGAAAATAAATTCTGTATTGTAACATGTGTTAATAGAAAACCAATAAGGAACATATACAGGAGAGGACACTGTGTACTTCTTGCTTGGAATGGAAAGAAGTTCACACAGAAGAGCAGGCCAATTTTTAAAAGCTGGTGAAAATGCAACAAGTCATGTATTATTTTAGCATGTGCACATATACCTTTCCCAAACTGATACGGACATGCACATCCCATTGCTTTCCCCATGTATTATTTCCCTTACCTGAGCCTTTGAGAATGGCAAGGTTAGAAAACTGAGTAGCTAGTCAGCCACTACATACCTACTATAGATTGGAGAACAACTACAAAATGTGTTTGCATGCTCATTGGCTGCACTACAGGCAAAAACAATGAATGCTAAAAATCTGGAGGAGGAGTATAGCTGGGAGAAGAACAAAGGAAGATGAAGCCAAACAGGCAGAGATGAAAGAAAAGGTGTGGAATGTTGTGAACCAGAAACAAAGCAGGAGAGACAAAGGAAAGCAAGGAAATCTGCCTTTAAGAATTTACACATTACATTACTATTCTGGAGAACCAGACACATGTGTGACTTTCTCTTTCAACTAGTTCTATATTCTCTCCTTCTAAAAGCTGCCATCTTCTCTCCCTCTTGATAAATCCTCTTGGCTCTTGATACTAGATAGCTTTAATTCATGTTACACTAAATAACATAAAATTAATGTTATATTCAAGACCCGGACTTCAAGGGCAATCATTCTAACATGCTCTAACATTACCATATAATTTATGTCTGGAATTATGATTTATTCTCACAACTTTTCCTTCTTAGAGTTTTCAGGTGTGGCGATAATGTAAATATTTAGCTCACTAGTGTGATTGCTACAGAAGAGATATGAAATAATTGTTTTTCTTAAAAGCCAATTATATGATCTTAAAATACAGATGAATGTGAAGAGGGAAAAAATGAGTCAGAGGCTCAGAGCTCAAGTTGTGTTCAAGGGGATGGGAATGAGGCTGGGAAGTTTAGGTAGCTAGAAAGTGGGTGCTGAGTATGTCATAATGCCCCTGTCTCCCAAAATAACAATTGAGCACAAAACTGGAAGCCACCTACAAAACCACCTTTGAGATGGAAGAGTGGCTGCAAGGCAGCTTTCCTGTTCTCAATGTTCACCTCATAAAATTGAGCAAACCACCTCAACATGCTGAATTGCCATTCCTGGAAAAGATCTATAAACCCCTGTACATTCATGTTCAATTCTATGGATACTGTAAGAGGGGAAATGATTTTGCAGTCATCTGCCCTGAAAAACTGTTGCATATTCCTGAGAATCCAGGTTAACTGGTGAAACCGAGACCCAACACCTTCTGTAATATGAAGAGTTGCTTTGTGCGCCCCACCATACTATCCAGGACCTTTAAGGTGCCTGTTTCAGGCTCATACCCTAGAGTAAAAGGACTAGCATCAATTATGTTGCCACATTTCTCTCTAATGCAGGAAAGTGGGCCTCATGTCATAACTGCATAGAAGTTTGTTATGCTTCTAAATCAGCTTCTCTGTATACATCCAGAAATGGCTTTTTATACACCCACGTAATTTCTTCTCCAATATAGATTGTGCTGTCTGTGCATGGGACGGGACAGCCACAGGAGTCTGGGGGTGAGATACATTGAATAAATACAACCATCATGTTGCTCTCCTCAACCTTTGTGCTGTGCTATATTTTTCTTTTTATTTTCTCTTTATTTTTAACAACTGGATTCTGATGACAGTTCAGCCTAGGTCATGGTGACAGATTTTGGCTGGATCCTCTCAGCAGGTTTCCAACAGGGAACATTCATGACTATTGCAAATCTTTCTTCAGAACACAGAAATCATATTCCACAATTATCACTAGTCCAAAATTGCCCAACCAAATCAACGAGGAAGAAAATAAATTGGTTTTAATAGGTTTCATGCTAGTTTAGATGGGATAAAGGAAGTCTAACCTACTAGTATTTTGTACAATGTGCATTTAAAAATTCTGAATATCAAGCCAACTAGAATTCCTCCTAGTGGCTGCTCATCTTTTGAAAAGACTGAAGGGATTGACATATAAAAGATATGACAGCAGTGACTGAGGGAAACTTATTCTGCCCTTGCATCCAAAAAATGAAGGGTGAGAGACTTCTGCTGCTCAAGATTTGTTAATCAATGAGCTTCTAAGGAAATAAAAGGAAAGGAAACTTGTTCTCTCTGACTTTCCAAGAACGAACAGCAGATCAGTTTTATTTCATTACTAAGGTATTTCTGCTTGAACCCAGCGACAAGTCATGAATCATGTATATTTTCTTGAGTTAAGTACCTTCTGTACAGATCAAAAGAGCCAAAATTTCTGTTTGAAATTTTATACCAGGCAAATATGTAAAGGGTAGTAGCCATGATCTGGCGACATCAACCTCCAAAAAGCACAATGAATCCATTAAATAAATAAGGCTGATCAGATTGCCCTCTGCTGGTCTAATCTATATTTGCGTGCAAAAAGGCAAATTCCAAAATTGTTAATTGGTGTGATTACTGCTTTGTAGACAATTTAAAATCTGGCCCCAATTAACCAGTATAGCTGACAAAATCTTCAGCAAGCAGGAATGGGCCAACACAACCACGATGCTGCAAGATCCATAAATGGATTTCCCTGCAACTTCCTAGAAAAAGGTATAAGCAACGGCATGAAGCACAAAATGAGCATGGGACCATGGTTCAGGGGGAAAGAAGTTTGCTCCCCACACATGTCATTCCCCCCCCTCGGGCTAGCAGTACTGGGGGAGGGAGAGGGGTGTCAGCTTTAAGTGCCAAAAATGTATTGGAGAAGTAAATTCCTTCTCTCCCCTGGACTGAAACCCTCATCTGCACTGGGGTACCACATGGTTATTTCCCTTTTTTGAAATGTTCTCAGATCCACTCCAATGGTTTATCGAGTCTGACCAACTAAACTCATATATACTACAGGGATAAATTAGGTCTGTACCAGAGATGCACATTTTCTCAATTTTTTTCTTCTAAACCATTTGTAAAAACAAGCAACCAGTTTAGTCTGAAAGGGTGTCAAGTTTGCTGACGTAGATCTTTCGCAGAACAGATGCCACACACTATTAAACATAGTACAATAAATACCTCTGAATCTTGAATTTATTTTTGCACAGTTATTTTGGGGTCAGTATATAACTTGAATATTCTATTTTGCTACACTGGTTAAATACAAAAAGAGTAGATGTCCTCCTAGTAGTGACTGGCAGCTGTTGCTTAAGAAAATAACCCTTGCTCTATGAATGGAGTGGAAGCTCAAGCGATTATCAGGGCCAGGATGACTTTTCATGGCATCCCCCCTGCGCTGCACTATGGACTGTTTTGGAACGGGGCGGGGGTGCAAGTGGCTGCAGAAGGACAGGGAAGGTCTTGATATTTGGCCTTTGCCACCGTGTGATTTACAGAGAGCACTGAGCGGGGAAACTGTCTATCTGTATGCATTCTTTGCATGCCACGTCAAGTAACGTATGAACTACCACCAGCACTTTAGGATTTTATGTTTTTATTGTATCTGTATTGTAATTGTATTTGAACCGTTCAACTGATTTTATGTTAATTTTATCAGTACCTACGTACCAGCGAATGTAAGTCGCCCTGAGCCTGTTTGCGGGGAGGGCAAGGTATAAATTGAATAAATAAAAAATAAGGTGGCAAAATCCCGTCTGTGCACTTGCTCCGTCTGCAGAGCAAACTCATTATAAAGACATTTTTGGAGGAGTTGAGGAAACAAATTGCATACATGTTGGTATTTTAGTACTCCCATCACTTACTGGGAAGCTTAAACTAGCTTCCCTACTCAGTGCAATGGTGGCATTGCCCGACGCAGCTGGCATCTTGGTTTGTTATAAAAACCCTGGGCTTGTGTTCTATGTCAGGGAAATAATTTTTTTAAAGATCTGATTCTAAGTTGGTAGAGCTTTCCTCCTTTTAGAACAGGGAAGTATAGCCTCTTTCCAGCCCGATTGGAGGATCCCTGTTTTCTCAGAAGAAGTTAGAGGAGTTCCAGTTTTCATGGTGCACGGCATCCTTCTCTCTTTAAACGCACCAGGGGTCCCCCTAATGCTCTGCATTTTAGTATCTCCTATTCCAGAAGTCCAGATAAATCTGAAGGGGGAAGAGGAGGAGAAGTTCCTACTGCTCCAAAGCATGGAGAAGCTGTGTTAGCACAAAACATGTACAACTTATTCTTACAAGTTCATGCCGTTTACCAGAAGCGGCACATAAGTGAGGACATTACCACATTTAAATTAAAATTACACTTATAACACCCCCTAAATCTGACATTGAAATCTAACATTGTTTGAGCCAACAATAAATAATATTCTGAGCCAACAATAAATAATATTCTGAGCATGACAAGATCACTACATAAAGTTTTTCCTTCACACAGCACTGGGACACAATATACTATATTTCGGTAACAGTCATATCCACAACAGGGTTCTAACTAGGAGAGGACTAAAAAAGTGGCATAAATAGCAGTGGGCCACAATATCTGGGGCCTCCATTCTGTTCAGCTTTGCATCAAGCATCTGAACTAAACTACCTTAATTTTTTACACTATTACACCATAGTGTTTAGTGTGATGAAAAACACCAGCTATAAAGCAAACATGTTGCTGCGTTGGAAGAATATTTCACGGAGAGATGCAATATGATTATTTCTCAGTTTAGGCCACTTTTACACGTCCAACAAATATGCATAGCTGCATTCGTTGTGGCCTGGTTGATGCAATCCGTGGTCTCTATTCAGTAGACTGTGGCAGTGTGTACGCCACTACTGGACTTGCATCTTTGCTAGACAGAAGCTTCACTTGCACTAAGAGTGATTTGCATGACTGGGGAACCCTTTTTTCAAGAAATGAAGAGAAAGGGGACCATACAGCCTACCAGAAAGCACAGAAAAGGGGGGGGAGAGGGGATAAATCATTCCTAAATGCAACGAAAAATATGTCTATTTTGGAAGATTATTTTAAGTACAATACATTAGTTTTCTCTTGTGTCCCTGGGGTGCTTTCCCTTTTTTGACCTGCTCACAAGCTAGTGCAATCCTGGTTGTTTTATCCAACTGTGAAAACTCCTAGATCATCACATAAGGACTGGCAGCAGTCTGAACCAAGAAATAAATGCAGGCATTATATCCATTAGGAACCCCTTGGCAGGTAGAATCCACCATGGCTGTTTATGATATATGAACACCACAATAAAGTTTTAAAGACTAACTGAAGAATGCAACAAATTTTGAATAGTTGAAGCAACTGAACTTCTTATTGCCAGCCTAACTCTTATTTAAAAATGGAAAATTACCAGGAAGTGCGTAAAGACAGCTTATACTTCACTAGAAAATATGCACCTTCAGAGATCAAAAGAGTTATGGTTAGGCACAGGAAATGTTTGTCAGAAAGTTCATTCTGTTTGTAAATGTAAATTCTTTGCAGAATTTCCCCCCTGTAAAGCTCGCTTTATAAAGGATGTTCTGGCACAACAGTCACTTTTATGTAGGATTTGCATGAATTCCACATTTTGTGCGATATGATGTCTTCCATGGGGTTGCGAAGAATCAGACTTGACTGTGCAACTTAACAACAACATATATGTGATAGATCTACATTTTGTTAGATGATGAAATCATGTGCCATGTATTAGTTTGTGCAACACTAATTACCATGTCAGAAAATGTTGTGTAGGAAGTGCCCTAATACAAAGACAGTATATCAGCAATTTAAGATATTTATACAATTAACAAGTCTGATTTGCAGTAGAATAACAGCTGAATTACATGAATTTCTCACAAGATATTAAGAGATATTCATTAAAAACAACATAACATATGATAATGAAAACTAGCTTTAGTATGAATGCAATTTGTATAGTTACTATTTTTAAGCCTTCATAATAATAGAAGTGTGTGAGCAAAATAAGTATCTCACGATTCTCACACTAACAGCAAATCTAGCAGTTCTATTGCCAAAGAAATTTGAGAATGTGTTTCTACTTATATACAGCAATGGTATTTCCAGTAGTAATGTATGGCTGCGAGAGTTGGACTATAAGGAAGGTCAAGCGCCAAAGAATAGATTCTTTTGAACTATGGTGCTGGAGAAGACTCTTGAGAGTCCCTTGGACTGCAAGGAGATCAAATAATTCAGTCCTAAAAGAAATCAACCCTGACTGTTCCCTGGAAGGCCAGATCCTGAAGTTGAAGCTCAAATACTTTGGCCACCAAATGAGAAGGGAGCACTCACTGGAGAAGACTCTGATGCTGGGAAAGATTGAAGGTCAAAGAAGAAGGGGACGGCAAAGGATGAGATGGTTAGACAGTGTCATCGATGCAATGAACATGAAATTGAGCAAACTTTAGAGGACAGCAGAAGACAGGAGGGCCTGGCATGATCTGGTCTATGGGGTCGCGAAGAGTCAGACTCAACTGTGCGACTGAACAACAACAACAACAACAGTGCAATACTAAGCGGACTGACACCATTCTGTTGAAGTCAGTGGTATAAATTTGTGACTGTACTGAAACCATCATGTAACAGAAGTTTTAGGTCTGCTATGCAAACCTAAAAACAAGAGTCTTCTATCTAGCTGTTTACTCTGACAAATCATTAAAGTAAAACAAAACTGAAAAAGCTGTATATTTGGGAAAGAAAATTTATACTGCTGGGTAAAATGAACAAACACACATATCCTGTCCTTATATGTAATTGAATTTTGGTCACCAACATTCTATGCTTGCCACAATTGATTGGGCACAAGAATTACAGTCAAAAGACACCAGCCGGGGCTGAGTGGCTGCTTGGCGGAGTCCCACTCATGTCAGCCCCGGCAAGTGTCTTCAGCTCAGTCTGCTCTGGTCCTCGGACAGGAGAGGACCGTCTGCAGAGTGAGCGCAGGGACAGGCCCTCAAGGCCAAGGCAGGTGAGAGAAGCCCTTTCCGCCCCCCCACACCATCCTCTGGGCCTTCTATGGGCGCAGTAGGCCCAGAGAAGCCCGTTTTGCCCCCCTCACCATCCTCTAGGCCTTCTATGGACCCAGTAGTCCCAGAGAAGCCCGTTTCACCCCCCCCACCATCCTCTGGGCCTTCTATGGGCCCAGTAGGCTGAGAGAAGCCCATTCTGCCACCCACACCATCCTCTGGGCTTTCTCAGAGCCCAGTAGGCCCAGAGAAGCCCGTTTGGCCCCCACACACCATCTTCTGGACCTTCTCAGGGCCCAGTAGGCCCAGAGAAGCCCGTTCGCCCCCCCCAACCTCTGGGCCTTCTATGGGCACAGTAGGTCCAGAGAAGCCTGTTTTGCCCCCCCATACTCTGGGCCTTCTCAGGGCCCAGTAGGCCCAGAGAAGCTGTTCTGCCCCCCCACACCATCTTCTGGGCCTTCTCAGGGCCCAGTAGGCCCAGAGAAGCCCGTTCTGCCCCCCAACCTCTGGGCCTTCTATGGGCACAGTAGGCCCAGATAAGCCCATTTTGCCCCCCATACTCTGGGCCTTCTCAGGGCCCAGTAGGCCCAGAGAAGCCTGTTCTGCCCCCCCGACATTCCCTGGGCTTTCTCAGGACCCAGTAGGCCCAGGAAGCCCAGAGAAGCCTGTTCTGCCCCCCCCAGCTGTCCCCTGGGCTTTCTCAGGACCCAGTAGGCCCAGAGAAGCCCGTTTTGCCCCCCCATCCTCTGGGCCTTCTCAGGGCCCAATAGGCCCAGAGAAGCCTGTTGCGCCCCACACACACCATCCTCTGGGCTTTCTCAGGGCCCAGGATGCCCAGAGAAGCCTGTTCCGTCCCCCCAACCATCCTCTGGGCCTTCTCAGGGCCCAATAGGCCCAGAAAGCCCATTCCGCCCCCACACACCATCCTCTGGGCCTTCTATGGGCTCAGTAGGCCCAGAGAAGCCCGTTCTACTCCCCCAGACCATCCTCTGGGCCTTCTATGCCCAGTATGCCCAGAGAAGCCCGTTCCGCCCCCTTTCCTTCCTTTCCCCCTTTCCTTTCTTCCTCTCTCTTTCTTTCTTTCACTCTCCCCCTCTCCTTCCTTCCTTCCTTCCTTCCTTCCTTCCTTCCTTCCTTCCTTCCTTCCTTCCTTCAACTTCCCTCCCTTCCTTTCTAGGGCCCGTTGTCTTCCTCCACAATGGGCTTTGCTTCCTAGTATTGTATATAACAATTATGTTCAGAAATGCAAGTGTTATCACCTCCAGGTCTCCTGTGGTTTGAATTTACTCCTCAAGAAAAGTGGAAAAGGCAATTCAACCAAATGCACAGATTTCATTTTGAAGGAAACCAAATCAGTAATGCTGTGTGTTATAAAACCAGGTATTAAAAAATTGCTTTGTATGGATATGCATCTGTCTGAGTCCATCAGATTTTAAAAGACAACTGGAGCATAACTATCAGCAAGACCAGTAGTGAAAAGTCGGAATGATAAAGATTACCAAGGAATCACAGGTTGACATCATGTACAATACGTACTTAAATTCTTTGTTTTTAATACTAATGTACAGTTTAAAGACAGCACTAGATATTAATTGTTATAAACTATATATGCATATCTCCCCCATTTATAGTCACTCGCAAATTCAGTCAGCATTCTATTTTTTATTTCCTGCTTACTGTTATCCAATACATCTACAGTGTATGGAAAATTCATATGGACTTCATAGCAAAGTTCATAAAAACAGTTCCTCTTCTAACAGAACTCTTTCTTTCAACTGAAACAGTTGCATCAATGATACAGACTAGATACCTCCTGGCTTCTAAGGCTGGTGAGATTTATATCCTGTTGCCTGAATACACTCTCTGGTCTCTTCAGTCTGGAACAAATGTCAAGTTTGTGCCACTTAACTACTTTTCATATCTACCTTCAAGTAACTGAAAAACCACCTTATGTATTAAAGCACATTGTGCAACTGCTCTTAACAAGTTTGATTCAATACGTTTAACAATATATCACTATACAAAAGTCAAGAAGAGAATCTTGGATTTTTAAAGAATTCTTTCAAGTTCATTCAAATAAATAAGTCATTGTCCAACTTATGCTAAGTGTTTATCTTCCTATTTTTGTACCTGGCTTTCTTTTGTTTCCTTTTGCTAAGAAGACCATTAACAAGTCATTGCTTCAACACAAGGCAAGACGGACTGGATTCTCCAAGTTAGCTTTAAGGCTTTTCAGAAATTTTGAAGCAAGTTCATCATCCACCATTCGGCCATCACTTGACAGAGTCACTGTCATGAGTTGGTGCTGCTGCAGTCTCTCATTCCCTTCTTCATCCACCACAATCCCAAGTTCCATTCGAGTTCGTCCCACAGCTAAGAAACAGGCTTGAGGAGGGTTTATAGAACCAATGAAGCTGCTTACGCCAAATATGCCAAGATCTGAAATGCTAGAGTGGGGGGGTGGGGAAAGAAAAAAAGACATCAAAGGATAAGTATAAACATGGCAGTCACAGCGGAAACAAATCTAGGGAATAGCCATGAATTAATTAAAATGTAGGAATGACTAACAAAAATGTAATACAATAAATGATATTTACAAATTTTGCTTAATGTTTTGTGATCCAGTATAGATTTAAAATAACTGAAAATGCCACACAAAAGAAGTCCTCACTAGGGATGGGCACAAACTGAACCATGACTACATCACCCACAAACCAGTTTCTAAAATTGTGGAGGTTTGTGAAGCAGTTCGCGAAGCCAGACACGCTGGCGCCAATGAATTAATTGTCAGCAGCTATTAAGAACATAAGAACATAAGAACATAAGAGAAGCCAATGTTGAATCAGGCCAATGGCCTATCTAGTCCAACACTCTGTCACAGCGGCCAAAATATACCAGGTGCCATCAGGAGGTCCAGCAGTGGGCCAGGGCACAGAAGCCCTCCACTGCTGCCCTCCAGCACCAGTCAGTTCCTCCCCCACATGGAAGGATGGGGGAAGCAAAACTGACCCCATTGGCTCCCAGCCATTTAAACCTAACAGCATGGCAGGTCCACCTGCCAGCTATTAGGTTTAAATGGCCGGCAGCCATTAAACTGGTCCCCCCCCAGCCAATCTGCACAAAACTTAGAGGGCAGGTAGAGGGGCATCCCAGGGAGGTCTACTGCAAGTTTAATACCTCTAGCTTGCAGGGGGGCTGTTGACACTCTCCTTCCACATTTGCACATTGAACCCTAGGATCTTCCCTCCCCCAAAGCCAACCTGCACATAACTTAGAAGGCAGGTACAGGGACATCCTGGGGAGATCCACTGCAACTTTGATGCCTCTAACTTGCAGGGGGTACCCCTCTGACAGACTACCCCATTTTGCACATTAAACTCTAAGATCTTCTCCTCCATGCCAATCTGTACACAACTTGGAAGGCATATAGAGGGGCATTCCAGGGAGGTCTGATGCGACTTTGATGCCTCTAACTGCAAGAGAGTCATTTGACAGACTTCCCCCTTTTGCACTTTGGACCCTGGGAATCCCCCTAAGCCAATCTGCACATAACCCGGAGGGCAGGTAGAGGGGCATCCCAGGGAGACCTGCTGCAAGTTTGATGCCTCTAACTTGCAGGGGGACCATTCGACAAGAGCATTTTCCTGGGGGTACCTGCTTTGGGGGGCTGTAACTTGGCCATCTGAAATCCAATTCTCACCAAACTTGGAGGGCAGGCAGAGGATAGTCAGCTAGAGATTCACTGTGTTTGGTGTTTCTAGCCCAAAGGGGGGCCATTCTACCATGCCGTGAACCTCACAAACCCTGAACTGGTCTGTTAAATGGAAAGGTTCACGAATTCATGGTTCACGAAACCCCACAAACCATGAACCTTCACAAACCTCCATTTTCCTGGTCTGTGCTCATCCCTAGTCCTCACCATTCCTCATTCGTGTTAAAATGGTCAGATGGAATTGATTTATTTAAAATAATTATATGCTTTTCTCCACAACCACCACTCAAGGTAGTTCACAACAGTGAAACCCAATAAATGTGACCTGTAAATTTTTTTTAATTTAATCCCCAAACAAATCTTACTAGCTAAAAAACTACAGAACACAAACAACCCTAAAACAAAATAGAGAGCAACCAACAAAAATCATAACATGGTCACATGAGGACAACAAAAGTTATGTAATTTATTGCAATTATTAGAAATCTAGCTTTTGATAACAGCCTCAGTATGTGTTTTATTTTGCTATAGCCAAACTAAGAAGGTTGGAGTCTACTTATTGGTGAACAGTAGGTTTATAGCTGACTGGAGAAACATCCAGTTTCTCTTTGTATAGCCAGTAGTTAGGGATACAGCTTATCTTGCAGCTAGTTACTGCACTGTGCTGTTGATTCTAACCCAAAGTTGCATTCTGCTTAGAAATATACGTCACTTAGATACAAGAAGAAAGCCCAGAGTTCAGTGGGTGAAAAGGTGTGGTTGAGAGAGACAAGGCTAGTAAGAAGGTGTGGCTGGGAGAGACAATGCTAGTGAGTTCCACTTCCCCTGCTTTCTGTGTTGGAGCAGCAATGCATGCAGAAAAACACGAGTGATCAGATAAACTACTATGACCAATGCACAGCTGCGGACAAGCCCTTCTACCAGTAACCAGGCAGTTTGGTGCATAGAAGGATACTAGCCGTGCAGACCATCACAGCATTAGGCAGATGTAATTTATTTCCAGACTACCAGGTGGAAACATCAGGATGCATGCCATGATGCCACATCATTCTGCTCCCGCATCTACAAATCTACAAACTGAATATAAACAAGTATGCAAGAGAGAATGAGGGGTAACCAATGATGGGGAATAACAGGCACAAACTCCAAGCGCAAAACGAAATTTTCCAAAACAATTAC
Source organism: Gekko gecko (assembly GCA_029375565.1). Lineage (NCBI taxonomy): Eukaryota > Metazoa > Chordata > Lepidosauria > Squamata > Gekkonidae > Gekko > Gekko gecko. The sequence continues at coordinate 143,155,205 of JAPDNY010000003.1, read as the reverse complement.
CCAACGTATCACAGAAAAGAAAAACAGGTATGTATATAACATGATATTGGAATGTGTAGCATGTGCGCCAAACTACACCCACTTCCATACACATACTCATACCCTTTCATGGGCACTCACATAATGTAACTAGGACCACAGTCTAGAGGTAAGAGGAATTAGAAGAAATTAATTCCAAAGACACATGCAGCCTGCAAGAGCAACAACCTCCAGATACACACAGCTGCCGCAGACCCTGATTGTTAAGCAAAACAGGCCCGAGAATCTATTTTTATTTCAGCAAAGTTCTTACTGTTACATCCTTGGAAAAATAATTGTGAATCACTGGATGCTTGCCCAGAAATAAATTTTGCAATGTGAAGAACAAACAAATCACTAGTTTGCAACATACAGTTCTATACGGAAGTCACCTCTGAACTCAGAACTGCTTACACCATAGTATCAAAGGATACAAATTAAATGGTTTTGATAGAATCATTTGAGTTTCACATAATTGGGTCTAAATAAGATAGCCACACCCAAAACACCTCTGAATCTCTCAGACGTGCGCTGCATGAGACTATCTAATCTTTCTGAAAGTGCTTTGCTGAGAACTTCAGAAATTGTACTACATCTTTTAATATAGATAGGATAAAGGATATGTATATCTGGTTCTGATTTCATTTGCGTATGTAAGTATTTTTGTATCTGTGGTTCTTTCATATTTTCTCATTTCAAGACTGATTAGATTAATTTTAATTAAAATCTTAAAAGATAAATATGAGTGATCTTTGGCTGGGTTTCAAGGTTTTCACTTGACCCCTAGAATAAATAAACTTCTAACATCTCTTCAGTCAGAAGGCTGTAACCTGTAGAGATGGGGTATCAAAGAGAGTAGCTGTCTCAATGTAGTCCTGTGCTTTAGGGGTTAACGTGTTGCTTTAGAACAGGTGAAGACACTGTTTGTTTCCACATGTCTGTTTTAAAAGAAATGTTTCCCTTGGGGAGGCAGGGGGTTAATATACCATTACATAGCTTCTAAGGAATACAAGAATAATTTACACCTGTATTTCCCCCAACATTCTTTGTTGTTCTCTTTCATATTCCATCTTTTTATGACTGCAGACTCTTCAAGTTCTTATTGTCAGATATTTATACTTCATCTAAAATAAACTGATATACTTGCACAAATGCCTGGATTAAGTCTGTATGATCTCAAGCATATTTGGACACAAACTTATGCTGAGTCTGGAAAGACTATTAACTTGGGCTGGGGGAAGGGAAAGAATTCCAAGTGCACAAATAGCAGTCTGAGTGTTATCTAGACACATATCATTTTAATAGCTGCCCAGTGCCCTTCTCTTTTCCTTCTTAGAGCTTTTTCAAGTCCCCCCCCTCAACGCCTCACTTCTCTTTTAAAACCATACAGAACCAATTTTTAGTTAATCAGATCAATGTGTCAGAAGCCTGGGAAAATGACAAAAATTTGGACAGCCTCTCTGAAACCTGGGAGGGAAAAAGGTTGGATTCAGAGGAAATTTGCCTCTCAGTTGAGGAAAAAAGTCAGAGGAAAGCAAAGCTCATTCCACAGCAGAAAAGATCACAGCAACCTCCACTGGTAGATAAACCTGCATACAATCGAAGATTACAAGAAGTTTAAGATAATCAAATTCAACTGGTCTACTTGCTCTAGTTCACACAAATTTAATTGCACATGCTCACACAGTAATTGTATGGGATGTGGAACAAATTTAGAGTCCAGTGGCCCCTTTAAGACCAACAAAGGTTTATTCAAGGCATGAGCTTTCATGTGCAAGGCACACTTTTTCAAATACACTGGAATGGTAGATGAGGTTGTTAGTTCCATGTCTTGAACAACTCTTCATCCACAATAATGCAACATCTCATTTGAACATGGACACTGGAACAAGAGCTTGCAATAAACCCAGATGCCAACTTTGCTGCTCATATCTTGAATAAACCTTTGTTGGTCTTAAAGGGGCCACTGAACTCTAAATTTGTTCTACTGTTTCAGACCAACATGGCTGATCATCTGGATCTATCTGTATGGGATGTGAAAGGCATACAACAAAGAGTTAAATACCTGAAAGATCCTCCTTGGTATTCTTCTGGTAGCAATTTTCCATCTTTTGCTTTTGTTGCTAGCACCTAAATAAAACCCAAAGTATATTAATGAGCATAACTTTCAGCAACATGAAAGAAAATGGATTAGTAAAATTAAGATGCTTTTAAACATATTTTGCTCATATAAGTATTTCTGTCAGCCAGCTGTTTTCCTAAATGATTAGTCATCAAGTGATTCAGCCAGCTGTTACAATTTGTGACAGCAGAACTGCAAGCTATATCTTCCGGGAACAGGTTTATATTCCCACACTGAAGGTTTGATCACTCTGGAACTTCCATGCTGATTTCTCTGTTAGCTTGGCCCTCAAAATCTCACTGTATACTGTAAATTGCCTTAGTTAACATTTTGCCTTATGGACAGCTTGTTTTGTATTCAACAGCTAGCCAGGCAAACAACAAGAAGATTCCAACAGGCCACACCGAACAGCAGAAACTCATTAGGATTGGCTACATTAGATGTGTGTGGCCTAACATGCAAAGGAATTCCTGCTACAAAAAAAAGACCTGGGTTTGGACAACAAACAAGGTAAATAGAATAAGAAGCAAAAGGTGGGTGTGGCTGGATGACTACACTTCTATTAACATGGGGGTGTGGCCTAATATGCTAATAAGCTGTGCTGTCAGGGGTGTGCCTATTATGCTAATGAGTTCCTGCTGGGCTTTTTCTACTATATATATATATATATATATATATCTTATATTCTAATCCCAGACTTTTTTTTTTCTGTGCGGATACCTATTCCCTCCAACAGGGGCCTCACTCTCCCCCAACAGCTTTTCCTGCATAGTCAGTAGACTTCCTGGGTTTGTAGAAAAATCCAAACAGTGAGGAAATCCCTTCAGGGACAGTTGAATTCCCCCCAAAAGCCTTTTGAAATGGCCTCTGCAGGGACCTGACTCCAGGCAGCAACGGTGAGAGATTAGAACGTTGGAGGGGGGAGGGGGGAGGCTTCTGACTGGCTCTGTCAGTCAAGGGTGGGGGGAGGGCCCTTTCTTTCCAGGCCTCTTTCGGCCTTGGAGGGAGGGAGGGGGGAGGGCGCCTTGGGGCCAGGCTGGGGGATTCCTAGAGGTTTTGGGGTGGAGTGCAAGGAGGGCAGGATTTGGGGAAGGGAGGGGCCTCAGCTGGGCATCATGCCACAGAATCCACCCTCCAAAGCAGCCATTTTCTCCAGGGAGACAGATCTCTGTTGTTCACAGATCTCTGGAGTTCACCCTCCAGCAGGCCCCACTTGGAGGTTGCCAACCCTAGGCCTGGCAGGGTTGCCAGGTCCCCCCACGGGCACTGGCAGGGGATGGGGTAGTGGGGTTGCCAGCTCCAGGTCTGGAAACTCCTGGAGATTTGGGGATGGAGCCTGGGGAGGACAGGGACCTCAGTGGGGTACAATGCCCTAGAGTCCACCCTCCAAAGCATCAATTTTCTCCAGGGGAAGTTATCTCAGTAGTCTGGAGCTGAGCAGTAATTCCAGGGGATCCCCAGATCCCACCTGGAGGCTGGCATCCCTAGGCAGCACCCTCTGGGTGACTTGATACCACCTAATTTGCATGACTCAACTTGGCCTGGCTGCTTGCTGCTGTTCAGCAACCACCCTATGAAAGCCAGCAGTGATGCAGCAGTTAGAGCCTCAGAGTAGGGTCTGCAAGACCCAGGTTCAGATCCTCATATTGCGGTGGAAGCTGACTGGGTGATTTTGGACCAGTCACATACTTTCAGCCTAACCAACCTCACAGGGTTGTTGTGCAGATAAAAAGGCGGTGAGAATAATGTAAGCTGCTTTGGTCCCCACTGTGGAGAAAGACTATAATTTTCCTTGGTAGAAACTGTGGGGGAGGGGGGACGGACGAAAAGCTGAAGACAGATAAAGGCAGATAAAGATTAAGTTGGCTGTTGGGTGGGAAGGAAATAGGGTTGCCAACTCTGGATTGGGAAACTCCTGGACATTTAAGGGGTGGATCCTGGGAATGGTGGGGTTTGAGGAGGGGAGGAACTTCAGACCAGTATAATGCCACAGACTCCACCCTCCAAACCAGCCATTTCCTCCATGAGAACTACCATTGCCAGCCTCTGGGTGAGGGCTGGAGATCACCCAGAATTACAACTGTTGTCCGGGTGATAGAGATCAGTTCCCCTGGATAAAATGGCTGCTTTGGAGGCTCCACCCCCAGAAGGGAGAAAGAGTGTGAGATAGGTAAGGGTAGAGGGGAGGGAGCAAAGGTGTGAGGAATGGGATGACCATCCCGCAAGTTTCTTGCGGGTCTCCACTTGTATATATATATTGCTCCATTCTAGAGGATATATGAAACAGATGTATCCAGTAGTCAAGCATGCCCCCATCTATGGTCTTGTATTCAGTGTTTCAGAAAACAGAGCATAGATATTGCTTTCATATTCACAGACATACTCAGTATCAGTGAAAAATAATATATTTCAAAAAATCTATTTATTTGTAAATATTAAAATGAAACAACAAATACTTGATCAAAACCATTATGAATAACCTCCAGTCATTGCCAGGAAATACCACCCAGTATCAGCCATCTGAAAAAGATTTTATGCACTGCCACACAAGCAAGAGCCTATGAGTTGGGATAACAGTGCCAAATCACTGCCTCTGAGAAGTAACGAAACCATAATTTCCTGTGATTTCACATGGTAAACCTGGTCACATGAAATGCATCACTATATCTTAAACACTTTAAAAATGAGATATTCATAGACTGTTCAGAACAAGGATTCAGATTTATTGTAACTGAAAAGTTATAAAAGCCACCCAGGTATTTGTTGGACAGGTGTTATTTCACTGAGCACGGGATATACTAAGTTATATGTTCTATCCCATGATGAATAGTGATGTAAAAGAAATAGATTTCACAGCAGGCAATCATAGATAAAGCTGGGCTTTCTGTTAGCTGATTTGAATCTATTTGTAACTAGATAAGTGGTATAATTTACTTTAGCTGTTTATAAAATCAAAGTAAAAGGTAACAATTAGATTTCACTGACTAATCATATGCTTATTACAATAAGTAAAACTTTTTAAAAAATTTACTATTTTACATGCTTAGGCCAAACAAATTTTTATTTTAAAATAGTCTTCATGCAATGCATACATTCTAAATTTCTATGTTATTGTACAAATATATGAAATATAACTAAGAAGCACAACTACTTAGTGAAATCCTAGGGATTAGTGATGGCTAAACACCTTGCAATAAATCTGCAATTAGATCACCACTTACAAATTCTTAAAGATTGATTTTAGGATAATTAAAAAGCAGTTTAGAATGAGATTCTGCAGTTTAGAATGCAGAGTCCTTATATTTAAAGTCCTCCATGGTCTTGCAGTCCTCAACAGTTTATTACATTCTCTCCTATGACCGTAACCTCTCCAGCTCCACAGCTTCAATTGTCTGAGGATCACCTGCTCCAACCAACTATTCCTCTTTCTCACTTGCTCCCCTTATCCCTTCCAGTGCATTTGTGTGGCAACACTTCCCTTATTTCCTTCAAATACTTCTGACCTTTAATGGACTAAGCGGCTTGGGCCCAGGGTATCTCAGGGACTGTCTACCTGCATTGTCTGACCCAGAACTTGAGATCTGCACATGGGGCTTTCCTTAGGGAAACAGTTTGTTAGAGGCCTGGTTACCTGGGACATGAGGGAGGGTGTTCTCTGCTGCCACCTCCCCTCCCGATATGCCAACTTTCACTGCAAAAAAACCCAAACCAATGGATATTCAGTTCAATCCTGATAAAGATAACTGATCATCTATATACTTTTAGTGATGTGTGGGCCCCATCTGTGGATACTTAAATCTGCAGATCAGGACCATGAGGACGCTAAACATTTTTTTTTTTTTTTAGCAAACTTGGGGGATTCCCTAGATTTGCAGAAAAATCTGAGATTTTTTTTAAAAATACACAGGGGTTTAAATTGCCATTAAGTAAAATGGTGGTGGCAGCAGTGCCAGTGGCTGCACAGCCTGGGGCTCTGCGCTGGGTCTGGTGATGGTGGCTGCACAGTCTGGGTCTCTGGTGGCTGCACAGCCCAGACTCCATGCTGGGTATCCTGCTGCCCGCAGTGTAGTCCAGGAGTCCAGCTGGGCACAGGCTTGGAAATCATGCTGGGAGGAGGCCCAGTGAGAAAGTGGGGGGAGGGAATCCACCCACAAATATAGTGGGTCTGCACTTGTACATTCTGATAGCAAAGTCAGTCAAATCTGAGGATACTTAATCTGGTGACTGGAGCTATGAACATGCAAGATAGATCTTTCTATAAACCTGAACAATGCCCCAGGTTTGCACAAAACTCTGAAATCTTAAAAAAACCAGCAACCATAGGGGAGTTAAAAAATCAAAAATGATAAAAGGAACACCTATAGCTTTAACAAACGGATTTTCTCAGTGGCTGTTGCTAGGCAACCACAGCATTCCAACTCTTGATTTCTGTGAGTAAAAGGCAGGGGGAGGGGCAGGGTCCCTTCCAGATTGTTTTGGCCTTTGAGGGAAGACTCATTGGGACCAGGTCTGACAGCAACCACTAGCCACCATGATACCATCTGACTTGCATGACTCACCCAGGCATGGCTACTGGCTACTCTTCAACAGCAGCCACCTTATAAAAGCCAGTGTGGTATAGCTGTTGGAGCTTCAGAATAGGGTCTGGAAGACCCAGGTTCCCCATCTTGCTATGGAAGCTCACTGGATGAATTTGGACCAGTCATATACTTTCAGCCTAATCTACCTCACAGGATTGTGGTGTAGATAAAAAGGAAGAGAGGAGAATAATGTAAGCTGGTTTGATCCCCACTGTGGAGAAAGGTGGGGTACAAAGACAGTAAATAAATAATAAATATAGCTGAAGATGGGAGGCAAATAATAGGTCAGTTGGTGAATGGTTGAGAAGGAGAGAATGAGCAGGGGGAAAGGATATGAGGATTTTCAGGAAGAGGGAAAGAGAAAATAATCTGGGGAGCGGGAATACAGGGGAAACTGATGTGCCCTCCCACAAGTCCATGAGGGTTCTCTACTTTGAAAGGAGGCCTGGCCCAGCAAGCGAGCACCAAAGAACTGGGCCATATTTTTCCTAGGCAGAGGCTGCTGGGAGGGGGAAGCTGAAGATGGAGGGGCTGAAGTTGGCTGCTAGGTGGGAAGGAGAGAAGGAAGAGGAAAAGGGAAGAAGTTAAGGGGGCTTTCAGTGAAGGGAAAGAAGAAATAGTTGAGGAGGGGAGATAAGATGTCTCCTACAAGCCCTTGCAGGTTCCTGCTTGTTGTAAACTAAATTCATATTGATGCAGAGAAATACAGATTCATTACTTTACTAGTTTGAATTGATGATCTGTGAAGGAACTGACAGTTACAGATCTTTTCCCCCACTCTCGCCAGCAGCCTCTTCTCACTGTTATAGACTATCATGGAGGGTCTGTGGACTGCAGTGATGATGAAGGGGGTAAAGTTGCCCTTCCCACTTTTCCTGTCAGTGGAGCTCTGCTGCAGCCCACTGACTTGGTGTGTGTGTGTGTGTGTTTAAAAGTTTAGAAGTACTGTACAAACGGCTGAAGGACTGTGAAGAGTTAATTATTAACAGAAAGAAGAGAGCTTTGTGTGACAGGCTGTTCCAAGCAATCTGATTGGTTAGCATCAGCTGAGCACAGAAAGACTTGAGAGCTGCATGCGGAGGAGCCAGTCATATTTCTGCCTTGACTGAGCTGAGTCTGATTTCAGCCTTAGCTGAGAGCAGTCCTACACAGATTGAATACTGGGGGAAAGTTGACAAGAAAGTTTGGGAAGGTAGATGAAGACTCCCATTTGGGCCAAAGAAAGGGAACAGATCTTCTAGGGAGAGCAGAATTTCCCTATCCAGTCAATCTGAAGAGTGGAGAGATCCCTGGTCTAGTCTGGTTAGAAAGTACTTTTGGAGACCTTAAGAGTCAGTTAAAAACTCAAGACTAGTACTGGTGTTTCAAGAGAAGGGGTTTGCATACCGGAAAGAGTGTGTCAGCCTTCTGGAAACCAAAAGAGTCAGAAAATACTCAAAGAAAGTATACTGGAGTATTTGGGAAAACACTGGAATAAAGGCCTCTCAACATAAAGATTTAAGTAACTGTGAATAGCTTAAGAAACTCTCATTAGCCTGAAACCTATAAACTAAAGTCTATGCATGTACTGATTCTACCTCAGAGTTATTTATACTGAATTACCTCATAAATTTCAACCCTGATTTCACCTGACTTTTCCCCTCTATGTTGAATAAAATATTTTGTTAATTTTGCAATTCAAAATGTCTCAAATGCCATTTCAGTTGTTTAAGTTAAAGGGTGATCCCAACCCTTCCTTCAGGTTCCTGTGCTGAGCCAGCAGTAAAATATTATACTGAGACAGGGTGGGACAGCCAGAGTTCTTCAGGAAATAAGAAAACAGACAACTAGGGCTGCTCTGTCAGAAAGAGAAAGAAAAACAAAAGGAAAATCTTTCATATGAAAGGGAGGGAAGTGGACAGGGCCATCTTAGGGGGTGATTACATATGGGCCCTGAAATCCCAAGAATCAACTTTCCTGATGCCAGCTGGGACTGCTGTGGCAAGGGGAAAGCAGGGAAGATCTGTGATCCTTGCATGAGATCTAACCCACAGTCTAATATATTTCTCTTTGATAAGGAAACAATACACAGGATCTAGTGGAAGAATCCCAGTGTGTAAGGACTTAGCTCAAGGCAATAACAACCAATATCAGTATTGACAAGTGTTCACAGTACTGATGGTGGTAATGCACCTTTTATTTTAGAACAACTCTGACAAATATTTCTGCTATTAAATGGATGTTGCAGTGGTATTTACATGTGATTGGAACTGTGTTAGAGATGGCTAAAGTAAAGCTCTGCAATCACCCGTTATCTTTATGGAAAGACATTGGTCTAGTAGATATTTGGGGACTGACAGGTTTTACTACACATGCCTACACGTCTCCATTTATCAAAAGTACCTTGCATAATATTAGAGAGTTATGACAGATAGGCTGTTAACTTTTATAGTTTGATACTAGTACAAGAAATCTGCAATACTTTCATTTCAGGTTATGCTCCACTACCCTTCTGAAGAGATGCTAGCAATGAAATGACAACACTCCTCACAGGTTAAAAGCTCCTCATTTTAATTCATCATATACAAGTTCTTGCTTTGTCTTTTTCTACCTATTAATTTTAGGTTCCTTAACTGAATATTTTGATGCTCCATTCAACTATGATGTTTTAACAGAATAACGTGACAAAAGTAACACATGTATTGTCATTATTTATAGTCAATAAACTGTTTATTATAGATAATAAACTGATTATTTTTGGGGGGAATCTTTGTATGTAATTACTTATCATTTATTTATTTGATTTAGAAAAGTTGCCCATATACTACCCTTGTTGAACTCTGGAGAACAAGAGACTTCTGACGAAGTTAAATTTGTCTTATACTTTTAACATACGTAGAAAACTGCATCTAGAGACCACAGTGAATATAGTATTTCTGTTCAAAGTGCTAGGATTGCTCCCCCTCCACAATAAAAAGGGTGCTGACAACTGACATTGCAATGGAAAAGGAAGCTAAGCCATCTTTACTAATGGGATTTTTAATTAAACATCTTGCAGCTCTTGAGTACTTATTTGCCCAATAAAAGCTTTTGCCACCTTATCCCATTTCTTCTGTTTAGTTTATGTTATTTCAATGGGCAAACGCTGTAAAACAAAACCTGTACAAGAAGCTATTTTGCCTACTGAAGATCTTAGAGACACCCATCTTTCAAAATGAAATTAACACCTGTATCCAAGGATATGTAATTAACTGAAAACAGATTTCTATTATTAGTTTTGAATTTTTACCTAAGTATCTTCCTTCTTTCATTTTTTAGAGTTCTATTTGTTCTTAAGTACTGTCTATTAAATCTGTTTCTAATAACTCTAATATACTTCTATTTATTTTGTACTCTGAAATTTGACCAAATTTGACCCCCAAACAAAGATACTTCTAGATTTTCTACAGCCATGGTATGTTCACTGGCATCCAGTGATATTTTGAATTCTTTTGTACTAACCCAATGCATTTCATTAGTTCTATACTCTGATAGTAATCGTGAATATTTCTGATACCCCCCCCCAAAAAAAACAAACCAGAGGTGAGAAGATTGATCATCCCTTCTTGATCCCTCTATAAAAGGAAACACAGAATCATAGAATGTTAGAGTTGGAAGGGGCCTTGCAGGTAATCTAGTCCAACCCCCTGCACTCTGCAGGAGCATAGCTGAAAGATAGCCCTACAACATACCCAAAAGATGGTCGTCCAGCCTCAGCTTGAAAAC